>CM060932.1:156685538-166685538 GCA_030765085.1 Allium cepa
TTAAGCCAATCCATTCCCAAAATCATTCTGAAACCTAAGTAGCACATAACATGCAAATCGGCTCGGAAAGATTAATCACATAAAATAATCTCGACAACTTTACAAAGTAAACAAAGTGTTGCGGATCCACCTACCGGATTTGCAATTCCCAAAGAAGTCATCGAGCTCATAACATTTAAAGAGAAAGTATCAACAAGTTCTTTTGATATAAAAGAGTGGGATGCACATATGTCAAAAAGAACTCGAATAGGAAGATCACAAAATATAGTAATGCCATCAAAGATAAAATGTGAAATACCTTGATCATGAGAAGTGTTACTAGGGGCTTGCACAACATTAAGCGTTCCTCATTTTTGCTTTGATGTTTGGGACATGAAGATATATAATGATCCGAACTTTTGCAATAGCGAAAAGTAAGGGGATTCGGACACTTATTTGCATAATGGTCCTTAAAACACAATTGTAGCATTACCCATGACTAGAGGTCGGAGTCGTTGCTACCAAAGTTGCTTGTTTTCCTTTCTTTTTGGAATTAAGGTTGAACTTAATAGGCCTCTTGTTGTTGTTGTTGAAGTTCTGTTTGTCACTCACAACTTCAACATCGCTTTCTTTATCGGCCTCTTCAAGTCGAAGAGTGATATCAACAAGCTGCTCGAAAGAAACTTCTAATTTCAGAAGTAATGGCTTTTTGAGGTTCTTATTCAACCGTAAATAAACCTCTGATTCTTCTTCAATGGGGTGTTAATGTACTCGGCCCCATATTTAGAGAGGGATTCAAAAGATGCGACGTAATCCATCACAGAAGATTCACCTTGAACAAGGTCAATAAAGTGCCGAGCTAAAGTTACTTTTTCAGCTTCCGGCACAAACTTTAACTCAAACTTTTCTTGGAATTGCTCCCAAGTAGGATCTACTTTAATAATCTCAAAAACCAAAAGCTCATACCAACCTAATGCTCTCTCTTGGAGCATGCTAGAAGCCACTTGGACACAATGTAGATCAATAAGATTCATGCGAGAAAAGATGCGATCGCATGTCTAAGCCAAGCGTGGTCTTCTATGATGCTTTCGAAACCTTTGAATGGCTTTCCACCCAAATTGGTATAATCACTGCACAAACGTGAAAACCCAGATTTAGGGTGAGTATGCTCTGGAATGGGTCTGACAGCTTAAGCGTTCTTTACGAGATCTAAAAGCTGTTGGACAGACATAAATACTCCATCCTGAGGTGTAGCACTGGATTGACCGGTGCTGGGACGGCCTAGTCTAACCATTTCTCTTCTTTAAGAAAGAAGAAGAAAAATGTTATTCTCAAAATGAATATCAAACAATCATGATTGATAAAACAAGGCATCATAAAAGATAATAGGATAGAACGGGTCCAATGACTTGAACTAAATCCTAAGGCACGATTCCTAAGAGAGACTTAGGACAATGATCCTTGCTATAATATTCTGTATTGTTAAAAAGTTTGGCTCTGATACCAAGCTGTGACGCCCCACCTCTATACTCACACTAGCCAAGGACACTACGGGGTAATGCCATCGACTTGCACGAAGAATAAGGCTCTTGAGAAGCAATCATCCGTGTAGTTGCTTTGTGCGAGTTCCGGTATGTCAGATAGTGTAACATGCATTTCATTTCAAGAGAAAATCCAACATATCAAGTACAAACTCATAGCTACTACACAGTGGCTATGTGGACTTTGAAAACAAATATAAAAATAAGAATAACACAAATCAGTCACAGATATCATATCATGAAGGCGGAAACAGAGATGAATATATCACATAAAAGTGTACGTCATAGTAGTGGTCATACAAGATCCACTACATCACAAAAGAATAGGTACAAGTGCTAGGCAAAATAATATATATACATCAAGGAGTCTCTATCTCGAATGTATAAAACAAAAACTACTAAACTAAGTAGTTAGCCAAAAGTCAGAAGCTAGTCCCTGCTAAGAAGTCAAGTAGAAGCACCTGTAACACCTCGGTCTGACCTGAGTATTATTTAACAAGAAAATAATAAATGGATCAGTCTATCTACAAATATCATATAAAACGAGTATATATGCATGCCCACATGAGCATGCATTTAATCGCAATGTGCATGCATTCATAGTTGCACCACTGAAAGTAGATTTAACAGCAATTTTTCTAACATAAACCGAACCTAAAGCAAAGATCAACAAACTGAAAGAACTGAAGAACCGTCGTAGAACCAATTTTTATAATACTAAAGTTTTATCATTTGTTACTTTTGTTTTTTTCATGTTATACTACTGAAAATGGAAATAATACTTGTACTTATTTATGCATATGCTCATTTATTACATTTTTCAAATTCGGATATGGACGGATTTTGAATTTTTCAAATATTCATTGAACTCCTATTTGTTCTATTGATTTCTTCACTATCAGGGCAACTATTTTCGAAGACAACAATTTTTTTATCGCAGTCGTTATTGTAGCAACAAAACTAAAGTAGACTCAATTTCATTTCTACTTTATGACAATATTACCTGAATTTAACATTTGGTAATTGTGGTCTATATGGTCATTTCTTCATGTTTGAAGGCCCATAAAACTCTGATAAATTTTTGTTAAAAGAAACATGATTAAGAAACTACAAATCATGTAGAGTCATTAGAAAAAAACATACATTTTGAATGTGCATAATGATGCAGTTTAGTTGCATAACTATCATAACATGGTCAAGGATTACATGTATAGCATCAAATACAAAATTATACTGAAGCTATCATCAAATTCGAATTAATGAAACTATCAAAGGCATCCTTTAAAAATAGGGAAAGGTAACTTGGGAAGAGAACTTGGTATTAGGAAAAATAGGAAACTCAATGAGAGTACTTCCAGAAGTGTCCACACACAAATAAACTTGATAAAGCCGACTGTTTCTCGATTCATCTCTGTTGCACTCAATCCCTGGCACGAATCCAGTCAAATCCTTAATTGCCTGACTAATGGTATCAATGTTGTATGATTTGTCATTAGGCTCAATACCTATATAAAAAATTATAATATATTTGAAATTCATTTTACAGTTTGATTTAAAAAAAACACCATACAATCTATACTTAATTATTACCTGCATTGCTTAATATTTGTAGTAGGTTGACTTGTTTCTTCAGATTAAGAGTCAACTGGAAGTAGCCATGTTCATCCAGCACGGATTCCGAGCATGTTCCATATTTATTCCATTCATGCTTCCAATATGTGACCCTATTGTTGCTTGGGCAGCCTACCATTGGCCAATTTGTTTGCATTCTTCTTAACAGGTCTCTTATCTGCGTATATATTCATGTCTTAGGAGCATATATATGTATATTAGGATGGGCTAGTTTTACCAAGTGCAACTTGGCTTTCTGTTGGCATATATACATGTACATTACTGGATTTAGCAGGATAGTTTTAATATAAAATAATACCGTCTCCAACTGAAATGAAATGTTGTATCACGGATTAATATAGTTCTAAGTAGTTTCAAGTTTCAGCTAATAAGTTCTGAAAATATACCTTGGAAGGATCGAAGGGACTTCTAGAATCGCAGTTGGAAGGATAGGTTCCATCTCCGTAGTTGGGCCACAATCCATGAATTCCAAAATCAGCAGCTGGCTTGCCACTCGTACTATGATGTTTAGAAATACAATATATATTTGAGTCTAGAACTTACTATTTTTATAAGAACATAAGATGCAGTTACTGGTTGTCCTGTATTCTTTTTATACTAATTTACATGATGATGATGATGTTACAATATCTCTCTTTCACAAAACTACATGTTGAATTCCTGGAAGAACGATACGTTACATGATGATGATGATGGTGATGATGATAGTCATGCGATAAATGATGCCTTGAATGAGGGAAAAGTGTCGTTCTATTCATATGTGATTACTGATGTTAGATGGAGAGTTGGTGATTCTTGGGACTTGGATTCCAAGGGTCTGCATATTCATTACTTGGAGCTACCTCTGCCTAATGGAGTTCAGTAACTCGATATTTTGTACTAATTGGATAATATTTATTAATCATAGATTCTATATTTATGCAATTAAAGTGACAGTATTTATTATAGTTTTAGTACTGAGGTTACCTGCTTGTCCTGTCCTAAATTATTTTTACAAATTGTCCATCATGTGTATTGAAAAAAAATCCATTAATTCCTGAAAATACATCTTACCAAACAAACAAACAATGGAAAATACAAACACTTTTAATTATAAAATCATATAATTATGCAAAGGCATTGACATATTTTATACCTGATCAGCAAGATCATAAATCAACTTTGAATCCTAACCATATTTCCCCACTAAATTTTTCCCTTAACTCAAACACTGGAGTTAATTTGTTTCAATCAACTCATAAGATAATTGCATTTTTATTGGTTATCGGTCATAATTACTTAATTTTTTGTTTTGATTTAATATACACCACAATGGAAAGTTAACTCACGTGCCATATATTACAAATTATTTGACAAACTTGAAAAGGGAAATAAAAAGTTAATTAGGTCATACCCATTCAACTTTGGAAAATAATCATAAGTCAAAATTAATTCCACAAATCAGGACATTCAAATTTTGTACTTAACAAATTTATGAATTTACTATAGGCAAAAAAAAGGAAAGAAACATATACAGCAAAAGGAAACTATTTAATATGCCAAAGCATTCATTATAAGCTTGCTCTTAGGTTGACCGTGTTAGTGCAATACATTCAAATTCTCATTCATTTTATTATTCCTTCGAAAGTATTAGCAAGATATTTCCTATAACATGTGAATAATTCATTAGAACAAAATAAGATGTTTACCTGTAACATAAGTATTAAAACATATTAATGGTGTAGAAAAATGCAGTGATGGTGTTTAAGTTACCCTTTTATATTTTAATGTTTCATACTAAGTTGTATATAAAAAATATGGAAAGAGACAATACTTTGTTCCAATAGCGATGAGAGTACCATATACATTCCAAGGGAACATATGCGCCAATGGATAAGTTTGCAATAGCCATGAATAGTTCGTTAATTTGAGATATTTCATGCCCAACAATTTACTTACAAATGGCATGGAAATAAACACCTACCATGGATATCATATACCTGATTTATTACCATTAATAAATTAGAGAGTTGAATTTTTTTTTAAATGATAGTTCATTTGCCTTATCAATTCATTGTTAAAGGAAATGATGAACCAAAATAAAAAATTCAATAATGAGACCAAGATTTAAAATAGTATAAACTTACAATTACAGCTTGATCTCCTTTCCCGTAAGTAGTTGTAGTCCATGTTGCTTATCAATTCATTTTAAGATCTAATATGGAGAAATAATAAGTTATTACAGTGTGTAAGTTACTAATTACTAAAGGTTTAAATATAAAAAATGCATTTTAGTTAACTAATGAATTCAGATAAGTTAATATATCTATGTCTATATAAATGACAATATAAACTCTATATGCCTTCCTGATCAAAACCGTAAATTAAAGAATCTAATTCTGCATTATGTACCATTTGAAGGTCTACCTAGACTTACAAAATCAACAAAAATATTTTTATTCTTGAAATTGATGGGGAAATGAGAGGGGCATATTTGCTAAATTTTTAAATCATAGTATATTGATTGAATTTCTTTTATTAGTAGTAAAGATTAGTAGTGGCTTCTATATGTCGCATGGAAACATTATGTAAGACCGATTGTCGTCAACATATCCGGTAAGCAATTTATCCTAGATCATTCACTGTGTTTCTGCTCCTGGTAACTATACCCCTTAATTATTGAATTACATACTTTCATTATTTTGCATGAAATTCTAAAAGACATAATGGTAGAAATTGTATGGAATTTAGCTTCACAAATCACTCTAATGCAGTTAATAATTGTTTACTGTTCAAAAATTAATAATATGCATAGTCTAATTAATTGCCATTCAAAAATGGATCAAGTTAATAATGCACACTCGGATTTTTTACTAATCAAAAATCAATAATAAGCATTGTCTTAAAGTACCACCTTGAATGCTACCAATTTAAATTATAGTGATGTTTATATGTGAATGTTTTGTACTACGGGTAATAAGCTTAAATGTTCTACAGTGTTAAAATAAGGAGGAAAATTAAATTCGTCAAAGTTTTTCTCTTAAATCAAGCAATTTCATTGTAGAATAAAGTAACCGGAGATACGCATGAAGATAAAGTTAAACAAAGTTAGAAAAAAACCGTCGGCGAACTTCGACAGAGTAAGAGCTGACATTGAATTCAAATATAATATAGGAATCATTAAGGAACCCCGTTCGTACTCAAAAATCAATTTAGTTAATGAAAATCGACGAATAATTACCTTCGGCTGAATTTATGAACCTTCGAACTGTATCAGCTCATTTCAATAAGGCACATATAAATTGATGAACAGAGCAGTTTCATTGTAGAATAAAGCAACCTAAGGTATGCATGAAGAACAGCTGAAACAAAATAAGAAAAATGCCCAAAACCGGTAGTGAACAAATCAAGCACTAACACTGACTTTAATTTTAACAGAAAGTACTTAAAATCCATTCAAGTTAATGAAAATCAACGAAAAATTACCTATAATCAAAGTCTAATGGATATCGGCTCGAAGATGGTTGATCTTAATCATCGTAATTCCCACTTACTCATTAACTGCTAACTGTCGTGAACTGCTAATTGTCATTGCTACTGCGTAGAGTAACAGCATAAGAAAAAGGACCAAAACCGTCGATGAACGTCGGCATGTTAAGATGTAATATTGAATTTAAATTTAATAGATCATACTTAAAATCCATTCGAGTTAATGAAATCAACAAAAAATTATCTATGGTCAAAATCTAAGGATATGGGCTCGATGATTGTTAAGCATAAACGTGGTTAAGTGCTAATCTTCGTTAATTGCTAACTGTAGTTAATTGTTGATCGTCGACGTTGCTGCTTAGTGTTTGGAAATCGATTATTATTTTTAGTTTTCGAGCTAGTGGGAATGGGAAAGGTAAATTAGGGTTTTCCATTTGTAGAATAGTATGGAAAATGCAGGTATAAGATACGCGGGAGTACAGCAAGTGCAAGGGCATATTTGGTATTTCAGAAAGACACCGCGAAAATCTATTCAATAAATTCTATTTATTAGTAGTAAAGATGAGATAGGATACGAGGTATTCCAAAAACATGTGATCAGTAATTCCATATTGTGACAAGTATACATTAGATAACACAAAAATCATACAATATCTCGTATGTACTCAAACATTAAAAAGAATGTCATATTCTTTAACATATTCACCAAATCATAAATATTGATAAAACTTATCAATGCAAATCACAAAAATTGATGAAACACAAATTCTAGAAATCATCAATTAGAAATCCAGAAAAACACAAAGAGGGAGGCCTATCACAAACAGGAGCATGAAAACTCACCAACACGTGAATCACATACAGAACGCTATTCCATGGTCGTTAACCATCAATTTTGAGCCGAGGCTCCATAAACGGCCCGAAGAGTCGCTACCCCACCAATTTTGAGTCGAAACTCCATAAATGCGGTTTAGACCCCCCACAAAAATAAAGAGACATCGCACATCGCTAGTCTAAATCACAAAATGATCATCGTCGATCATCGAGAAGTGTCGATTACACTAAGCTAAATGAGTTTAGCTTCATGTCCCATAACCACTGGTTTAACTTAAGTATTTACGAACAAATTATAGATTCCCACTCGAAAATTGTCACAAGAGTTTCAGTCGAACGAGTCTAAGAATTAACCGACAAAGTAAACACAAGCGTTTCATACCACTTGTTTTGCTAAGTCGTTTACTTTGGATTTCTCGAACGAATGAGGAAAAGGTTTGTATACGCTAATAGATTGGAAGTGATTTTATAAATGAGCTTTGTATTAAAATAGAGTTGAAATCGTCTTTGTAAAGGAGTTTGAATATTTACTACTAGTATACAAACCTTTGTATTTCAAAGTGACAAATCACAAAAATGATTGTAAAAACAATCAATCACCAAAAATTCACATACGAAGACGTGAATCAAATTCATAGAAATCGATACCGAATCCATCAAAATGGATATTTCCAAAAATCCCGAAAAAGAAATTATCAAAGTTAACAAAAGTGATAACAACTAATCGAATCAATGAGAACCGATTAAAAATTGAAAATCCACACAAAACGGCAATTTGGATGAGACAAGCAGATTCAGTCGACTGAACACAGTGGTCGGTCGACTGATACAGAACCCAAAAACTTTCGGTTTCCAGGTTCAGTCGACTGAACACAATGGTTAGTCGACTAATACTGGCTCAGGAAATTTTCTGGTTCCATATTCAGTCGACTGAACTATATGGTCAGTCGACTAATACAGGGCCAGAAAATTTTCTGTCCCCAGGTTCAGTCGACTGACCTTACAGTTCAGTCGATTGAACTTTCATTTTCAGTATTTTCAGCCTAGCCCCATGAAGGGCAATAATCCTAACCGGAAGCAATTGGACGAACAACAGAAACTAGGGATTTAAGCCAAGCGACAACCCAGCCTTATAGGCTCTTCGATACATCCCAAAAACATGTTCAAACATCAAAGATAGGATTTTAAAGATTTTTGAATTCAAAGCACCAAAATTAGAATATTCATCAAACCAATTCAATTCAAAGGCAAATGGACAAGGAATAGATGTTAGGAATTACTACCTAACAACTATCAAAGATATAGACATAGATGTGAGTTCAAAACTCACCTTTTAACCCCAAAACATCAAATGAGAAGCTCTAGAACAAGCAAAGATTGGTCTCTCCTCAGCAACAGCTCTAGAATCTTTAATATATTATCAAAGTTGAAGTTTTCCCTAAGTTAGTTTATAGGAATATCTGAAAATTGAAGAGGGGTTGAGATGGAGAAGATGAAGAGGATGCTTACCTAAGTTTCTCTTGAATTTTGTACTTGAATTTGGGTTCCTAAGAAAACTAGGGCTTAGGAATTTCAATTTCCTCTTCTTTCCCTCATTTTTACCTTATCTTGAGAGTGTTAGGAAATGAGGAGTGAAATGAATGAAGAGGAGTTGAGTTAGAGTGTTTGATAAAGGAGTTGGGTTCTCATATTGGGTTAGTAGGCTGAAACCCAAAGCCCTAAATGAAAATATCAAAATTCTACTCAACTCCAAACATATCGATGTTTATACTAAAAAAGGTTGCATACGCCCTTTTGGACTCAATGGAAAGGGTCTCGAGTCCTAATTCGATTGTTTGCAAAAATTGACATTTCAGACTTAAACCCGACCAATGATGCTATATTTAAATAAAACATTTAAATATACAATCGTAAAATATGCGGGTTGTTACATGAATCCTACTATTATATGGTTCTATTTGGTTATTGATAAAGAGCCTTTATTTTCAAAAATTTATGTGTGTTTTATGGTCCAACTCTAATGATTCCAAAAATGAATCCACTCGTTAATTTTACCTATGAATCATCTCAGATATAAATATGCATATTTGATGCACAAGTTAGATATCTGTGACAAGTTAATAGAATATAAAATGGAAGTAAAAAATATAACATACAAGGAAATAACACTTCGATTTGATCAAATATGTGGGTATCCTAGATAAAGAGTTCCAATAGTACCTAAAAGCGAATAAGCTTCTCTTAAAGTCAATCCTCCCTATATTATGTAATGATGTATCGATAAGGAGTAATTGGACTTAGTTGGAAAAGTATGATCGATAATGACTGAACTAGAGTTACTTCTTTTTGTAAGGATATTTACTTAAGAGTAAGTATGTATATTAAATTTGATTTCCTCTAAACAACGATTTATGGATTCATATAAGATATGAATTGGGAAGGAACCCTAATCCTAAATA
Source organism: Allium cepa (assembly GCA_030765085.1). Classification (NCBI taxonomy): domain Eukaryota; kingdom Viridiplantae; phylum Streptophyta; class Magnoliopsida; order Asparagales; family Amaryllidaceae; genus Allium; species Allium cepa. Next base: position 156,695,452 of record CM060932.1, read on the forward strand.
GTTTAAGATGCATGGTTGTCCAATCTACATTATAAACATAAGTTTCATAAACTCAAAATAGATCAATTTTATATTAGACTATGGGCAATTCATTAAATGTTTTGAATCATTATTCCGCCACATTAAGAAACAAATTGGTGTTTCATGAAAACATCACCTTCACACTATATGAATTTCTAACTAAAGAAATTTGTGGCAGTGCAATGGACTTGGATATGATCCAAGATTTTAACATAACAACTAATTACATAGATGAAGTAAATTTAACCAAGCCTAAAATGGACACAACTCGTTTAAATTCCTAAAAAGAATCCCTATGTATTGAAGAGAAACTACTAGTTTCTTATTGGTGTTGAGAAAATGAATTGTTAGTAATAACAATCTTCTCAATTATCGATGGGCCATGGAGGACATAGACTCTGTCATATGGCATGATGCTATAAATCCAAAACAAATTCCAAGTATGATGGAAAAATATCATTATGGAAATTGTACCCAAAAGGATATGATCCACTAGCCGCAAGTGAGTCTTTGAGATGAAGACTATAATGTTGGAATTGTATAAACCGACATTGATAGGAAATGACTTCATTGATTTCAAATGTTAAAATTAATGGAGTAATTTCACCAGCAAAAATGCTCAAGTTCATTTGGATTCTACTCGTAAATCATTGCACAATAGAGATTTAATTCTAGCTCATTGATGTTGAATCAGAACTTCTAAATGATGATTTAGAAAAGACACAATAGCCATAATATCTCAAAGTTAGTGGGAGTGATGGAAAAGTTTATGGCTTTTGGATATGATCCAAGAGCTGATACAATAATAAGGTTTAATGACAACCTAAAGGTTAAGCGAGCATTTAGACACAGAATTTAAATAGTTTGACTTTGGTCAAAATGCAGAGGAAGCCTTTGTTTGTAAAAAATAAAATCAAAGGCACCAAATCATTTCTAAACTCTATAAGTAAACCTATAAGTAAAGAACATGCTACTGATTATTGACATTTACCCATGTTAAAATCATTTAAAGCTTGGTTTTTTATTCTTGATGAAAGATTTGAAAGAGGCATCTTTTATGTATATGAATATATTAGGATTGTCTCAATATATGTACCCAAACAACATATTAAATGCTTGATATGGAACATAAAATGTTGATCCTTTATGCATTGGCAATAAGAATCATCATACACATTATGTTCTGTAGTATACTAGATGTCGCTTATATATTATGTATAAAGCGAATGTCAAACCTGAGGTAAAGTCAATGAATGGAGTAAAAAGTGTTCTCGAGCATTTGTGAAATACTAGCGAATTTTTTATTGAAATAGTAAACTTTTATGAAGAAATGTTAGTACTCAAATGTCAAAAGTGACATCATATATAGTAAATCAATCTTAAATTTGTGTTCACCCTTGATTAAGGAGCTTTGATTCGAAAATATTATAAACAAGAAGTTGAGGCAAATTCAGTTATGAAGACTAAGCATGTTGCTTAGAACAGCGACGTTGATTAAACCAAAATGGCACAAACACCAAATAGATTTTAGAAGGGAATAAAATAGAAGAATAGTAATGAAAATGAGTAAAAACAATACACATAAGGTTTATAGTGGTTTGATAGATCGATGCCTACGTCCACTTAATGTTTCTTTTTATTATATTGTTGTTTTACAAGTAATGTTGTTATGGTTTGTACCACTCGATAGCAGATTACAAGAAATGTATAAAAGATTGCTAGAAAGCTCAAAGATCCTCCACAATGAGCTCATACCCCTCTATTTGTAGCTTTTGACCATCTAAACATACTCTTCCACAATCTCCATCACATCCCCCATGTTCCAGCATCAACTCCCCACTAACAAAAGTAGCCACATCATTAGCCACTATGGATCGATAGTGATCCATAATCGTGGATTGGTACCGATCCATAAGACACTTATGGATTGGTTTGAACTCTTTATGATGAAGTGATTTGTTGTTTGTTTCAGTTCTCATTTTGTTCCTTGTGTATGGAGCTTGTTTCTTGGTCAAAGTGATGGATCGGTGGTGGAGTGAAGTAGGTGGTTTTAGATATTGAGGGAGATCGACGGTAAATTAGAGATTGATGGTCTGAATCTTGAAGAAGGTTATTGGCATCATGGCTTGGGAGTGCAAGAAGTTTAAGGTACTTTTGGCAAGATTCTACGGATCTGTATCGATCCATCACTTGTTGATATTTGTTCTTGGAATTTTCGAGGTAATTTTTTAGTTTGTCTTGTTATACGAGTTGTGCATGGTTTTTTAGGCTTCGTAATCGTTTCTCTGGACTTCCTTCCTTAACAACTTTTAAGTTCGATTCGTTAGGTCCATTCGGATACTGCTTGGTCAAAGGCTGAATTACACTTGCCCCCAAAGCATGCCTTGCAAATGAAAGGTGTGCTTTCTACAAGAACTAGTATCGAATTCGATTGAACCTTAATAGTTGAATTCTCTGGTATTAGCCAATCGAGCTATTGTGAATCATCATATTCCTTTGGATTCATCCATAAATTAAAGGTCGTTCTAGATTGTGAAGGAATCTTTTCAAGGTCCAATGGCACTCAAAGCTAAAGTTTGGATATTTTTTTTACCTCTAGGTCATGCATTCGATGACTGACTAAGTCCATGATCGCTCTGGATCATTAGTTCAAAGCTCGATCCCTCTAGATCGTTAGTGGAAATCCATTGTTGTCCCAAGACAATAATTAAGTCATCTCTTCGAATCGTTTATCAAATCGATGGCCATTCGGGGCCAATATTCAAATCCATGGCCTCTCCGAACCATTAACCGAACAACTGCCGCTCTGGGTCAATAATTGAATCCACTGACTCTTTGGAACGTTAATCGAATTTGTGGCTGAAACACCTCGTACCTCTTAATATACCCATAAGGATACATTAAAAGGCATGGTGCATTGTAGGTATAACTGAAACTAATAGAGATTAAGACTCATAAGACAAAAATAGGTAAAAACATTGGAAATTAAAATAATAACTTATTCAAAACAAAAACTTTATAATTTCTTCATAAGTCAAATACCAAATAAGGCATACATATCTCAAAACCCAATATGTCTCACGCAATAAAAACTCGTAGTCTTAACAAAAATCAAAGTATAAATATCCCTCTCAAGTGCTAGTACAAAGGAAGAAAAATCAGAAATAAAAGTAGGGAAATACATAGCAGAATCTTCTCCAAGAAACCTCCAAGCAACTGTAATGTACTGCCCTCTCCCTTGATTGCCTATATGGGGAAAAGGGAAAATGGAGGAGTATGTCAGACTAAAAGTTTGTTGAATGATAGTAATTGCTAGAATCTTTAAGCAAAGTAAAAGCAATAGACTTTACACCAGTTCTAGTATATAAAAGGAAACAAAGGAAATAAGAGAGATAAAGCTGGAAATAAATATCAATTAACTAGTACTCAATTAATAAAATAGGTTAACTTTGATTGTTTGCATTTGTACTTGATAGCTGCTTTGATTAGGCTGAATTCCTAATTCTACCCTTTGATCGGCCTGCTACTCCATAGAATATACTGTGGACCGAACGTTTCCCTACACAGTATACTTTGATGTCTACGAAAGACACGTTTACTAAGCGCTTGGAACTCGTAGTGATTACTGAGCATGGAAATGGAAATCGCACGCGTAACTGCCACCATGCCCAAGCTACCCGTTGCTCCCTCTTTTGTTTTATTTACCCTAGTCAACATAAACGTGCCCCTCGCCTCACTTCAGGATTATGTGAAGAACCTCGTCTCACTTCAGGATTATATGAAACACCATGTCTATCAAAAAGTAGGGGAAATATTGTCGGTACTAGTCCCTATCTAACAAAAATATAGTTATTCCCCTTGTTCAAATCCCCTTGATTTGAACTACCATCGATTGACTATTTGCTACCACTATAAACATATAAGTGTACATCTCGTCTCACTTCAGGATTATGTGAACCACGTCGTCTCACTTTAGGATTATGTGAAACACCGTAACCGTAGAAATATTAAGGGAATGCTATTTGATATAGGTCCTATTATTATCTTTGCTTATTAACTTAGATAAATTATTTAAATAAGCCTTTATTTTTATCAATTGATATTATTGCTTATTAATTTATCCTAAGTCTTAAAATAAGCGCCATAGTTTCCATTATTTACAATAGTTTCCATAGTCTATCGTTTTATAACTTACATTATAATCATGCTTATTACTTAACCCAAGGTCTAAGTATGAAAATAAGCTTATTTCTTCTTTTATTCTTTTTAGGTATAATTCTAAGTTATAACTAGGCTAATCGTCTTAATTCAGTCCAGTTAATATCAAAATTAGGCATAATTTCAGTCTAATTTCAATTATATTATAGTCTTTGTGATTTACATCTCATATTCCATTATTTCAGATTTCTTATAATTTAATCCAATTTTGCATTAATTCTATTCTAATCCATACGCGAAGAAGAAGAAGGAGAAATAAAAGAAAACTGAAAATAGAAGGAAATCCAAAGCGTAAGAAGATGTAAATAAAGCATAAATAACAATAAATAAACTAAAATACTGTAAATAAACTGTAATTAAATGAAAAGGCTATAATTAACAGAGATAAACTAAAATTAACTGAAAAGAATAGCTAGAAGGAGTACATTGAAAATAATTCTAAAAACTATAAATAAATTACTGAAACAACAATTGGAAACCCTATTATTTTAAATTACTTAAAGAAATTTAAAATGATTACAATCACACACCTCTGATCCTTAGCTCTTCCCTTTAGGCCTTTATGGATCCAGTTGGGGTTGTTAAATATTTTTATTTAAAATGATTTCCTCCTTGGAAGATTATTCCGCTTAGGGTCCTTCCTGAATAAGAGAACCCCATTGGAAAAAATCTTAGAATGAGAATAAGTGTTAGGCCTAGGCTTCTATTTATAGGGATAGAAATGGATCTTAGACCATTGGATTTGGGGATTTAACAGGATGCAACCACGTCATAGGCTGAATAGGAGTCATCAATGCATGAATGGAAGGATCAGATCAGTTTAAACAATGCAAAATACGTGTAAAGTTGGCTAAATATTCAAACGAACGAACATTCATTCATTTGCCTTAAAAATGGCAATCGATTTGACCAGACGGTCAACCGCCACCTTGCCCAGATCGACCGACCGGTCGACCTGGCCTTATTTTTTTTTGTTGTCTTGTTTAATTCATATCTCGTTCATTTTAGCTTGGATTTTGAAGTTCTTATATGTAAATTGACCAAAAAATTACCGCGGACATAATGGTGCAACTCCTGTGGTTTTCACAAAGTTATTTTATTATTTTAAAGTTACCACGGATACAGTGGTTAAATTTCGGGTTGTCACATTCTTCCCTCCTTAACGGAATTCATCCTCGAAATCTCTAAGGATGAAAGAATGTACTAAATGTTTTCATCCAATTCTACAACCAACTACTCAATCATCAATGATTCATTCATTGATCTTAGGTTTTTCTAATGCAATTTATGATAATTATGCAATTAGTTTAGTGTAAATGTTCCTATCTAATGCAAAAGATTAAGCGGTCCACTAGTTCAGTTGACCTCCTTTTATAAAATCATGTACGTGCCATGTATCCAAATGAATGCAAAGATTCCCTAATGACAACTAATAGTTCTATATGTGTGTTACAAACATCATTCAAATGGAACAATCATGTGATAATCATCCATTTATAGCAACCATGAAAAATAGAATAAAAATGCACACACATCCATATGCATATGTTCTAGTGTCCTAGTTAGGCCGATCCCTAAAAAATAATAGTTCCCAGTGTACCTATATGCGTCCATTAGCATCCACTAGCAAACACTTGCAACTACTAGTATACATCATTCATGACATGTTCTAATAACATGTTTACATCAAATCCTACCATCCATAGGTTAGATCCTAAGTTCTATCCTCCCAAAGGATCATAAAGGAAAGAACCTATTCAAATCTAGAGATGGAAAATAGGAAATTTGAAAATTTATTATCAAAGGAGTGTGGATACGAAATATGAATTTTCTCCCAATCAAACCAATCCTCCCTGAAGCCTTCTTAACTATGTCGGAACCAAGGCAAACCCTTTGTAGACCCTATACAACACGAAGTCATCTTGCATGGTCTTTCGTAAAGAGCTTCAAAAGGTGTCACTCTAATGCTAGCTTGAGAACTACTATCTTATGTGAATTCCACTAAAGAAAGATGTTTTTTCCAAGTTCTTCCAAAATAAGGAATATCCATTCTCAACTATGCGTATCTTACAATTTTACTAACTCCATTTTACCGTTCTTCTTTAGTCCGCTCACAAGAACCAACATTCGTAAGTTCTCACTGGGTTCATATACACTCTACGAAAAATCTATTATTATCTCCAAAAATAATTACTACTGTCTCCTTTGAAGCCTTACCACTTTTCCGTCACTCCTTAGGGAATGATACCTATCCATTCCACTTTTAAGAGTTTGGTTTGGTATTTATCCTCTCATTTCAAAAACTAAGTCTTCTAAATTTTCAAATCCCAAAATCTTTGTCCTTAAAAGTGTTTTCTTTAAGTTCTTAAATTCAAAAATACTTGGTTGCTCAACATTTTACGTTTCTAGATTTGCATCCTTATATCTTTTTGAATTTACATTATTTCCAAAACCTAGATGGAAAAACTTTAAATATTAGCACCAAAATTGGTCACTAACACCCTTGAGAAGAGTTATGTAGAGAGATTAATGAAGAGAGTAAATTAGGACTGAAAAATAGAGTAATTCAATGAAAAAGAATAACAAAAACGAGAACACCAGATTTATAGTGGTTCGGCGTAACTGCCTACATCCACTTTGAGTTTAATCTTTATTGCTTTCTCAATTACTTAAATACAGATACAATCCGTAAATCAATCACTTGGATACAAGTTTGAATTAAAAAGAGGAGAGTATAAGAAATGGCAGAGTCTCCCCAGTGTTCCCAGAAAAAAGGGTCCATTTCACTGTGCCCCTGTCCCTCTATTTATAGACGAAGGTGGGTTGGACTTTCCTGGTGGGCCTGGTAGCTGAATAGCTCGGTCCAAATAGAGTAAACGGCCCAAAGGGAGTAAGCTCTGTGTACCGAACCAGGGAGGCCGAACGGTAAGATGCCGAGCCAAGGCAACGGCGCCGAACGATGCTCTCATGCCGAACGAAGCTGGAGTGCCGAACGATCCAAGGTTGCCGAACCAAGCTGGATGCCGAACAATCGAGGTTCGCCGAACGTACCCTTTAGCCGAACGATACCCTTTAGCCGAAGGATGTTCCTAGGTCGAACGAAGCTGGAATGCCGAGCGATCCAAGGTTACCGAACCAAGCTGGATGCCGAACAATCGAGGTTCACCGAACGTACCCTTTAGCCGAACGATACCCTTTAGCCGAAGGATGTTCCTAGGTCGAACGAAGCTGGAATGCCGAACGTTCTTCTGAGGCCGAGCATTCTTCTGATGCCGAGCGAAGCTTGCCGAGCGACGTGCGCGTAACCATTCTCGCTGAACCATGCCTAAATGCCAAACATGTTGTCCTCATCAAACCCGTATGCCTCCAGGCTCTTCGTGGTCATAATCTTGTCTAGTGCTGATAATAGTGTCTTCAACTGTCGTTTTGTAACCGGGCCAAGATGCCGGTTAACATTAAAATTATAAGTCCAAAACTTATTCCTGGCTTTCTTTTAAAGACCTTTTCAATTTTCTATCAAATTTGAATTTTCAAATTCTACTTTTTTAATGTTTGTCATTTCAGAAACATATTTACTTTTGCACTAAACCATTTCCTTTTAAAATATCTTTAAAATATTCTTATGTGTTTTCAAAACATCTCCTTATTACACCTAACGGTCTCATACCTTAATGTATTAGAACTACTTTCTCCTATGAGAAATTATTAGCACTAAAATCTTCTATGAACCTTTTAAAAGAGGATTTCATGTTTATGTGAAATTACAAGAAACTTATTTTATATTTTTCGAAATAGGCTATACAAAATATGATGCTCACATACCTTTATCTCTTTCATGTATTCCTTGTAACTTGCACAAAACATTTTTATTGGTTTCATAGAAAATTATATCACTATTATTTTCGTACCAATAGATTAAAGTATGTTTAAATTATATTTTCTTACGATAGACATCTTCTAATATCTAACTTTTTCTTTTAAGAAAAACCCATCTTCAAAACTGTTTTAATATATCCATAATCAAAAACATTTTCTTATACTTATTTAATTGATAGGTGTATTCACATATCACTTTTATTTCTATTTTTAGAAATTATCTTTTAAAAATACTTTTGTATTTAGGTTTAAAACAGATGTTTCGTAAAACATTAATACTACAAGATGAATTTAATTGAAAATAGATACAATAAACAGCATCTACTATGTAAAAACATATCCTTTGGGAGTTACCTACTACAACGTAGCGTTATAGTCTATGCTCCCTTTATTTTCATGAAAACATCTATTACAACAATAAATGTTGTAATCCACTTTTTCGATACTTAATAAATTCTAGGTTTTTATGTTTAAAATCTTTGTTTACTTTCAAAAAAATTAGTGAGCTATATAAGCTCTATAATTCTTCAAAAAGAATTTCACCTTTTCAACAAAATTTACAACATATAAAGACCAATTTAAATTTCTTATCATATTTCCAAAAACCCAATATTTACTTTAAAAATATTGACAACTGTTCTTTTCAATTCTACCAATTTCATTTTATTAGGTTATATATAAAGTGGATTTTCCTACTTACTACCCTATGAGTATCCTTTCTATACCTTGAAAATCTCATTTCCTTGCTTAAAGTCTTTTGTTTCTGTACTCATATTTATTCTAAGGTACTACCGTTAAATCCACTTATATGAAACAATTTAATTTCTATAATTATCTACACATGGGCTTTCTTCTTTTCTTATCAACTGAATCTATTGTATATCTACAATCTTTTCCTGCCTCTCTTTGGATTTTCACAATTCGAACCTAAATGCACAAGATCTTTTCTCAAACTCTTTCCATGTGTAGACCATCTCTATGCCCCAAGAACATGCTTCCCTATGCCAAAAGTGATATTTCAAGGATTTTTCTTTTTAAGTGAAGAATGCGAAGTTTACGAAGAACCTCCTCGAGATGAGAAGCATGCTCCTCCATACTCTTGGAAAACACTAATATGTCGTCTACGAATACCACCATAAACTTTATTTTAGGACATCTCTAAAACATGGTTTATCAAAACTATAGAATAGGTTGGGACATTGGTTAGCCTAAAAGACACGACAAACCACTCAAAGAATCCGTCTGGTGTCCTAAATGTAGTCTTATCAATGTTATCATCAACTACCCTAAGCTGATGAAATCTAGTGGCTAAAACGGGCTGAGAGAATACTGAAGAGCCAATTAATAGGTCGAAAAGATCATCTATCCTAGGAAATGGATATTAGTTCTTTTTCGTAAGCTTATTTAATACTCTATAATCTACCCAAAGTCGAAGAGAACCACCTGCTTTGGTAGCAAAGATGACTGGTGCTCCCCATTCCAATATGTTTCTTCTTATGAAACCTTTCTCCAAAGCTCATGGATTTTCTTGCTCAATCCCTTCCTTTCCATAGGCGCCATATGCCCTACAGGTAATGCTACTGGCTAGAAAAATAAATTTTGAAATCAATCTCTCTCTTAGGGGGGTATTCCCCTAACCTCCCCATAGATGTCTGGAAAATCTCTGATGACAGGAGCCGAATCTAACTCTGATGATGATGAATCGAGGGAATAAAAGGGAACTTAACATAACTAATCCTTACGGGTTGCAAGAAACCTCGAGAGTCCTACCACTGCATGTATCTAGTCTAACGACTCTCCTTTCGCAGTATAATGTAGCTCCATATGTGGATAGCCAATCCATTTCGAAAATCATCCTATACCCCGAGAATCCCAGTACATGGGTATCGCAGTCAAACTTTATGCCAAGGATATAAATTTTCAAACCCCTACAAACCATATATAAATGTGTTGGTTCTCCAATGGAGTTTGAAACAAAGATGGGGTCTACTACTAAAGAAATGTCTAAGTGCAATCAATGCACATGAGAACTAGAGATAAACGAATGTGATGCTCCAGAATCGAAAAGAGTCCAAATGGGAAAGTCAGGAATAGAAATCAAATTGTCCTACCATGATTTGGTCTACTGTTGGAAGGTTTTGTACCCAATTCTGAATCGGTGCTGGAGGTGCACTCACTACCTACCCCATTTTTTGAGGACAACCCCTACTAAAGTGACCCTGATGCCCACAATTGAAATACCTTCCCTTCATTTCTGGCTTATTATAGTCTTTTGTGTAATGACCAGTCATTCTACAATGCTTACATTTCCTACTTTTCTTGATTCGCATCTGAGGTCCTTCCTCTTTCATCTTGTCCTTATCCTTCCACTGCTTCTTAGAGTTTGTAAGAACCTTCTTAAACTCCCTCTTCTACCGCCAATATGTAGGTTGAACACTTTGTCGGTCCTCCAATCCAACTGCCTAAACCTTTGCTCTATATTCTCAAAATTAACCAGCATCTCCTCGGAATCTTATGTGCCAAAAAGTGTTCTGTCCTTATACAAGAGAAGTCCTTGCATAGCTCAAAAAAGGGGGCTAATGTGGGTAGACTAAAGGGATTCCACCTACTGGTGTTGTATTGGGCATTTGCCCTTGCACCTCTGGTATTGTAGCTCTACGGAACAAGTCAGTCATTCTATGCAAAGAAAAGAGAATTTAGGCTCAAAGGAATCGAAAGAAGATTGCAACTTGGAGGGGATTTTTATAAAAACTCTTTTATACTTAAAAATAACTTCTAAGAATTCCTTTCTGAAAAATACTTTTTATAAAAAGTTATTATGGAAAATACTTTTTCTTTTAAAATAAATTTTTAGAATTCATGCAACCTTAGGCTCTAGTACCAAGTGAAACACCTAATACCCCTTAATATACCCAAAAGGACACAATAAAAGGCGTGATGCGTTGTAGATATAACCGAAACTAATAGAGCCTAAAATTCATAAGACGAAAATAGGTAAAAATATAAAAAACTAGAATAATAACTTATTCAAAACAAAAACTTCATAATTGCTTCATAAGTCAAATACCAAATACGGCATGCATATCTCAAAACCCAATATGTCTCGTGAAATAAAAACTCACAGTCTCAACAAAAATCAGAGTATAAATATCCCTCTCAAGTGCCACTACAAAGAAAGAAAAATGAACATAAAAGTGGGGAAACACGTAGCAGAATCTTCTCCAAGAAACCTCCGAAGCAACTGCAATCTACTGCCCTCTCCCTTGATTGCCTTGGGGGAAAAAGGGGGAAATGGAGGAGTGGGTCGGACTAAAAGTATGGTGAATGATACTAATTACTAGAATCTTTAAGTAAAGTAAAAGTAATAGACTTTACAACGGTTATAGTATATAAAAGGAAACAAAGTAAATAGGAGAGATAAAGCTGCAAATAAATACGAATTAACTAGTACTCAATTAATAAGATAGGTTAACTTTGATTTTTTGCACTTGCCTTTGATAGATGTTTTGATTAGGCTGAATTCCTAATTCTATCCCTTGATCGGCCTGCTACTCCATAGAATCTATTGTGGACCAGAATTTTCCCTACACAGTAGACTTTGGTGTCTACGAATGACACACTTACTAAGCGCTTGAAACTCATAGCGATTACTGAGCACCGAAATGGAAGTCGCACGTGTAACTGCCACCATGCCCATGCTACCTGTTGCTCCCTCTTTTGACCTTTTATTTACCCTAGTCAGCATAAGCGTGCCCCTCACCTCAGTTCAGGATTATGTGAAGCACCTCGTCTCACTTCAGGATTATGTGAAATACCGTGTCCATAAAAAAATAGGGGAAATGTTGTCGGTGCTTGTCCCTATCAAACAAAAATCTAGTTACACCCCCTTGTTCAGATCCTTTTGATTTGAACTACCATGATTAACTGTTTACTACCACTATAAGCATAAGTGTACCCCTCGCCTCACTTCAGGATTATGTGAAGCATCTCCTCTCACTTTAGGATTATGTGAAACACAATAACCATAGAAATATTAAGGGAATGTTATTTAGTATAGGTCATATTCTTATCTTTGCTTATTAACTTAGATAAATTATTTAAATAAGCTTTTATTTTTATCAATTGCTATTATTGCTTATTAATTTATCCTAAGTCTTAAAATAAGCACCATAGTTTCCATAGTTTACCATAGCTTCCACAGTTTACCATTTTATAACTTACGTTATAATCATGCTCATTACTTAACCCAAGGTCTAAATATGAAAATAAGCCTCTTTCTTCTTTTATTCTTTTTAGTTATAATTCTAAGTTATAATTAGGACAATCTTCTTAATTCAGTCCAATTAATATCACAATTAGGCATAATTTCAGCCCAATTCCAATTATATTACAGTCTTTGTGATTTACATCTCATATTCCATTATTTCAGATTTCTTATAATTTAATCCAATTTCGCGTTTATTTTATTCTAGTACATACGTGAAGAAGAAAAAGGAGAAATAAAAGAAAACAGAAAATAGAAGGAAATTCAAAGTGTAAGAAAAAATGTAAATAACACATAAATAACAGTAAATAAACTAAAATACTGTAAATAAACTGTAATTAAATGAAAAGGCTTTAATTAACAGAAATAAAGTAACATTAACCGAAAAGAATAGCTAGAAGGAATAGACTGAAAATAATTCTAAAAACTATAAATAAATTACTAAAAAGACTATTCTAAAAATCGTAGCAAAACTACAATTATTGGAAACCCTATTATTTCAAATTATTTAAAGAAATTTAAAATAATTACAATCACTTACCTCTGGTCTTTAGCTCTTCCCTTTAGGCCTTCACGGATCCACTTGGTTGTTAAATATTTTTATTTAAAATGATTTCCTCCTTGGAAAATTATTCTGCTTAAGGTCCTTCCTGAAAAGGTGAAACCAATTGGAGAAAATCTTAGAATGAAAAAAAGTGTTAGGCCTAGGTTTCTATTTATAGGGGTAGAAATGGATCTCGGACCGTTGGATTTAGGGATTGAATAGGAAGCGACCACGTCATAGGCTGAATAGGAGCTAATGGATGCATGAATGGAAGGACCGGATCAGTTTAAATAATGCAAAATACGTGTAAAGTCTGCTACATATTCGAATGAACGTTCGTTCGCTCATGTTAAAAAGGGAAGGCGGGTTGGCTGCCCATTTGGCCAGGTCGACCGGCCAATCAACCTGGCCATATTTTTTTTTTTCGTTGTTTTGTTTAATTCATATCTCGTTCATTTTAGCTCAGATTATGACATTCTATATATGGAAATTGACCAGAAAATTGCCGTGGACACAATGATGCAACTCATGCAGCTCAATTCTGATAATTTCACAAGGTTATTTTATTATTTAATTAATTAACGAATTAACTAATTATTACGGGTTAAATTTCGGGTTGTTACAGTGGCTATTTGGGTTCAATAAGTAAATCCATGGTCTCTCCAGACCCTTGTTGAGCCTAATCCGCTCGCTCTCCCGTAAGGGGACCCAAGAACCAAAGCAAGTCCCTCCGCTCGCTCTCAGGGGAGGTGATTTACTTTCTATACAAGTCCACTTTCTCACCAGCAAGGGAACTTGTACCTTGAGGTATGAGGGATTTAATGCGATCAATATCATACAAGTCCATCTGATCTCTCTTCGATGAGGGAACTCGCACCTTGCAGTTACGGCCTCGTCTCTCCCGATGGGACTACCATGATCAATATCGGTCATCACAATTAAGTGGATAAAATAAATTATTTATTTACAGGGCCCTAACTAAAACACCAAACATGCATCATAACATTCATCTAAGTATTATAGCCTTGCATCCAACTTAGAGCATGCTTAGGGATCGATTAATATCCCATGCATGAGTAAGCAGCCTAACTGGAATACCATTTCGTTTATTGGGAACTGAAAAGGAGCTAAGTCGGGGAAACAAACCTGATTCTCTACCATTTCAATCAAGAGATGACTATCCTTGACCTCGATCCAAGGTAGTTTCCATTCATGCGGATAATGGTTCTAATGTTCCATCACGCAGCTCGGCTTCTTACATATTATTGTAATTGATTATTTCTGAACTGCTCCTCAATCGGGTCGTGCAAGTGCCAGCAACCATTTGTGTTATGCCCATCCAGCATATGGAATAGGCAATTTTTTGGGATATCCTCTCACGGTTTGTAAGATCTCTCCTTGTCGATATTCGATAGGGGATCTTTCCTTAGTGTTCAGGTAAACCCGTTCTGGGGTTTCATTTAAATCTATATAAGAAGAAAATTTATGTTCCCTTCTTTGTCGCTTTGAACCTTCAAAGCCATCATCCATCTTTCATTTTCATTTACCTTTGCTGGATCCTTCTTTAGGCGGTCGCTCGCCATCCACAGCATTAACTTCTTCCAACTTAACTTTAGTGTCTTCTTGATGCAGATACCTTTTAGCTTCATGATAAAATTTCGCGAGGTCCATCAGTGGATCTCGCTCCAATGCAACCTTAAAATCTATCTTACTGGTCACTTTATAAATTGCCTCCATTAGAACCATCAATGGATTCGGCTTATCTATTGTGGCAACTTCCACATTAAATCTCATCAAAAAACTCCCAAGGGACTCGCTGGCCCTCTTCTTCACACCTGATAATTCATAACATTATCGGATAGTGAAATATGGACCCGAAACTACTTCACGGATCTGTTCACTAACTCGGACTATGTGCTAATGGAACCATTCTCGGTTGTCTAAACCATAATGCCACCAAGTTTGTTATATATAAAAGGAAACAACATCCCACCACTTCTTCGGATGCACCTGGCACCTCTATGTACCAGATGTATCAGATGTACCTCATCAAGTGAACTGTTGGATCCATCTTTCGATAGTACGGTTCCAATGTTGGTAGCTTGAAATCAAGAAGATTCCAAGTGTATCGAATGTTTGGTGTGAATGGACTCATGTTTACATCCTGTAGGCTCCAGTTAGGCAGTTCACCCCTCATGGCTTGTCTCGCCATCTCCGCAATTCTCTCATCATAATTCAAAGGAATTCTCAAGTTCCCATTCTCAGCTTGCCCTCCGATTCCATGTGGGAACTTTGGCACGTACTTCTTCGACCATGCATCAACATTCTAATTCACATCCACGCACTCAGCATTGTTCCATGGATACACACCATTTACTTCTAAGCTATCGTAAGGCATGCCCCCGAATGCTTGAGGGTCAGTACTGAACGGTCCTTGGGGTTCGGTATCAATCCATATAACTCCTTTGAGGGTTGTCCTACGTTGTTCCACTCTACTTCCATGTGCCTGCGCTCTGACTTCAGGACTTCAATTCTGGTTTGCAGCAACTCTAGCTATTCTTGTTTATTCCATCCTTTTGAAGAATCACTTCTTGGCAAGCAATCATCCTTCCCAGCATCTAGTTCATCATGGTCTCCATCTTATCCTTGGTTATGTAGATGGAAAGTGGGTAGGCTTCTAAAGATGCCTCCTGGCTACTCTCATATTGATGTGATGATCCGTCTTTTCCGAACAACTTAAGTTGACAATAAACCACACATGTCCAACTCAAGTCGTTCAAATTTAATAGATTATCAATTTGAGGTTTAAAGTAGAATCAAATGCATATTCACACACACATAAAAATAAAGAATCTCATAGTGAAAATAAATAAATACATAGTAGTTCATGAAGCTACTAAAGAAGATACATCAGAGTTTAGCATTTAATTATACAATATTGTAAATACATAGATTCTACTGATACAAGCCAAAATGAAATAAGGAGCTAATACTGGATAGAGTTGAGTCTTCGACTAAGTCTTCATCTCCAAATAAGCAATGCTCATAACTTGCAATACTCAAGCTAGCCCAAGCATAAAGCAAAACAATACACTCGAGTCAGGACTAGAAGTTCTTGTGAAGGTAAATCTAACTTAAGTGAATGTATAAAGTAACTCAAGAGATGTTACGGGATTTTCCATCTCTTAAGGATTCGTTAAACTATCTATATATCATAGGATACGCTTTATAATGTCTAATAGTAAAGTAAATATTTTTCTTAGTGTTAAGGCTTTACATTAATCCCCCCTTAACTTTTTTTAAGCATTGTCGCACAGTTTACATTAATCCCCCTTAACGTCAATAGATAGGGATGCGTCGTGATACAACAACACAAAACCAAAATTATAGTGGTCTCATACAAGGATAATTGTATGACAAGGCACACGAAGCAATGCTCAAGGTAGGATACTACCAGTTCGAGTCGTAGGGCTGGTGGTAACGCATCGCCACAGTGGTCACCCACAGTGTCCAACACTCTCATAATCAAAGGATGATCACCAAAAACAACCAATGTAAGGATATAATTATGAAGAAAGCGTGTCAGTTAGAGGTGGTGACCCTCATTGGCCCTGTCAAGCCGTCCTGTTTTAGTCATTTTCAATTTGACACAAGTGTTGGGGTTATCCATTATCGTTCTCTTTCTTCAAATCTAGCAACGTACACCAAAACCAACAACTTCATTTTGGAGTCACCTCCACGTACACACTTGTTAAGTGGTTACAATATGATAGAGAGTATGCCAATAAGAGGCTTCGGTCTCTTTAACAACCAAATGTCATTTTACACACTGATTAGTTATTTTATTAAATCAAAGCATATCTTATTTTCAAATAAAATCTCCTCATTTAAACTTGAATGAATTTAGACTTAGAATCTAAACATTCAAATTTAAACAATTATTTCACTTTTATATAATTAACCAATTTAAATAACTATTCGAATTAACAAATTCAATTAAATCTTTAAATATAAAAGTTTTATTAAATATTCAATATAATTAAAGTTCTAAATTAACAATTTACTTAAGTACTCAATTTAACACATCTAATTAAATCTTAATTTAAAATAATTCAATTTAACCTTTAGATATTAATTCAATAAAATCAATTAAAGTTCCATATTTCAATTCAATTAAATATTCATTTGACAATTTAGTTACATATACAATATTAACAAATTCCATTAAATTTTAACTTATCAATTTAACGGCTTTTTAACATTAATATTCAACCTAACCACTTTAATTAAATTTCAAAATTTAAAGCAATTCAACTAATATGTCATTTAAAAATCTAATTTAAACTTTTATAGATTTCAAAATTTAATATTAAATTCAACTTATACTTCAAATTTATAAATTCAAATTAAATTCTCAAAACTTAAAATTTTAAAATTAATAAATCCAAGTTAAATTTCTCAATCATTCCTATATATCAAATTTAAATCTTAAATATCCAAATATAAATTTCATTTGACAAATTAGTGTTTATTATTTAATTTTCTATCATAAGCCAAGTGATATAAATTTGGGTATATCTAATTTCAACCCATATCCCGGTTCAGATTTCAATGTCCAATCAATGCAAATAACAACAACAAGGTGACGGCTATATACAACATAAATCAACATACTAATAATCACAATAATAATAACTATGATTTTCATATGCAATCGAGATTCAAACCAGACGTACGTTTTCATAATTTTCATATCAATGTCAAACTAATCGTGATTTCCAAATGTCAATGTCAATATCATTTTCTAATTGACAATTTTACTTAACGATTTATGGTTTTAATTGCAATAGTTTTCTAGTCATGAATTCGTAAACATTCACCTTCCATGCATATGAAACTGAAATGAAGAAAACGTCGACACAGACTAGCTAAGTAGCCACATGCACAAACAAGACAGCGGCTGTGATGAACTATAGCAACTTGAACAACAAACTCGGAAGGATGCCTCGGATAGTGACACAGACAGCAACATAGACCTCTTCTTTTTTTCTCTTTTTTTTCCTTTGCATGGGCTTGGCTGGTTGGTGCTCAGGTGGTGCTCGGAGGGGTGGAGGCAGGCCCGGCCCAAAGGGGAGACGAGCAAGACTCTCGTCTAGGGCAACACCATAGAAGTTGAAAATGGGGGAAACAAAATTTTTAGTTGCTCATAGATAAACTTGATTTATTAAAACGGAAGGGAAACAAAATTATCAAGTGGAAGTATAGAGCAACGGTTTCTTGCTGGTTTGTGCTCTTTTCACACAAGTTCAAATCATGTCATTGCAAATTTTAGGGCCTGTTTGGTTTGTAATTTTCAATTTTCGATTTTTGTATGACAAAATGCATTGAATTTTCAAAACCGATCAAACAGGAAAATAGTTTAAACATATAAAATTGAAAATCATTTTTGTTTGTTTCCGCTGTTTCCTTTCCTCTTCTTTTTTCTTCTTCCCACGGCATCCTTCTCGCCCTCCACTTCTTCCTCCGCCGTCCTATTCCATATGTTTTTTAATGCATATTGAAAACTTAAATCTCAAAATTGGATTTTCAAACCAAACAGGCCCTTACTTTTTCCCTTTTAATTTTTATACTTCGGCTAGGGCAATGTTTGAAGTTGGGCCGGCACTGGGTGGAGGTTGTGCATGGGGGCTGGGCTGCCAGTTTTGGGAGATAGGCGGAGACTCTGGTGAGGCTGAGCTGCTGGGCATAGGGAATGGTGGGGTGGGGTGTGGGTTTTTGATGGAGGTGTATCGGATGATGGCCTTTAGGGTGGAGTTGTTCCAAAGAGGAGTCCTTGTGGTGCTGGTTTCTCGTAGATGGAGGCTCGCGGGGTTTGGGTAGCTGGACTTTGGAGTGACTAGCGGAGGGGAGTTGGCTGTGTTCGATGATGGGTTGGTGGGGAAAGGTGATGAGCTGGCTGCTTGCGGTGAGAGGGAGAGCTGGATGATGCACGGTTGATAGGTCGCATGCAAAAGTAACATGTTTTCTTTTCTTTTTTTTAAGAAGAGAAAGCTTGGCTGTGGAGGAAAGTTTTTCTCTCAGAAGGAAGAGCGAGAGTAACAAATAAAGAAGAAGTCATTGGTTTCTATATAAAGAGATAAAAAGTGCTTCACATTAAATGCTTGAGATATTGTTGTGCACGACATCTTCAGTGGCTTGAGAAAAACAATCCGAGAGTGATGATACTAAATATCCTACGTGGACAGTCACGTACCGCTATTTTTTCCATTTAGCGTTTTACAATAGACGCTAAAATCAAGAAGAAAAAAATAACACGGAGAACAGTGCGGCAAGACGATTCTAATGGTGTACTAAAATCCATGGTATTACAATCATACCAAAACTCCATCTATCGTCGGTTACACCGCTTCGAATTTGCACGACAACGAGAGTTGTCAATTAAAGGAGCTAAAATGATCAAAATTAGATGAAACGGACTTTGACGTTTTATTTATAAAATTTTATAGATCGTTTTTATGTAAAAATATTTATATTTCAAAATTTGATGATTCTTAGTGAAAAATATACTGACCGAGTTTCGAACAAATTTTGACATAAAATAAATTTCATTTGCTTCATTTCAGTGGACATATTTCAACTATCCAGCTCTCGTTATTGAATTTTGTTGTTAAAAATAAATTTAAATTTTGAAATATTCATTAAATTCCCCATTTAAATCATTGAATAATTCATGTCGTTACAATTGATTTCCTCTAGCAATAGTCATTCTATCGGATTGTCTTTTCATCTTGAATCTTTTCAAGTCTCAAATCAGCGAATTCAAGTGGCTCTCAGTGAAACACCAAAATGTTTGAACCAAAAATGGCACAAACACCTAATATATTTTAGAAGGAAAGAAAATTGAAAAAGTAATGAAAATGGGTAAATAAAATACACATAAGGTTTATAATGGTTTGGTGGATCGATGCCTACATCCACTTAATGTTTCTTTTTATTATACTGTCAGTTTACAGGTGTTGTTCTTATGGTTTATTACCACTCGATAGCCGATTACAAGAAATGTATAAATGATTACAAAAGAGCTTAAAGATCCTCCAAAATGACCTAGTACCCCTCTATTTATAGTTATAGACCATCGGAATACGCTCTCCCACGATCTCCATCACTTATCCCACGTTCCAGCATCAACTTCCTACAAATAAACGTGGCCATTTCATCAGCCACTATGGATCGATACTATCCATAGGCATAGATTAGTACTAATCCATAAGATGCTTATGGATTTATTTGAATTCTTTCTGATGAAGTGATTTGTTGTTTGATTCATGTTTGCCATCTTGTTTATAGTGATTGGAGCATGTTTCTTGGTCAAAGTGATGGATTGATGGTGGAGTGAAGTAGGTAGCTTCAGGTATTATAACAATATGTATATTTATATACTAGGATATTTAAATAATTGATTTGTTTGCATATCAATTGTTAATTTAATTGATGGGATGATAACTCAACTCTCACAAATGGACGAATTAGGACTCGAGACCACTTCCATTGAGTCTGGAATATGGGTATTTTTTGTTGTGAACGAAAGTGGGCATGCTTCATTTGGAATTATAGATTTCTTGATAGATATTTGTGATCGATACGTGCAAAATTGACCATTCGAGGTGAAGTGTTGGATGCTATCATATTTTATATCGTTGGAAGAGAAAATTGCGCACTTTGCACGGAGCAAGAAACTTTTTGATTGGAGTTTGTTACAGCTCGTGCAAGCTCAAAACGTATGACGGGAAATTCGAGAAAACAAATAAAGTATATATTTTATTATATATATCCACATTATTTTCCTAGAGAGGTTCATCTTCTCCTCCTTCATAAAATACCCCATATCTGTATGTTAATGCCTCGCCCTTCTTATAATTGAATCATGAGCTTTGGTGATCGGTTGGGCAGTCGGGTAGTGGGATAGTGTTCCACTCGGCAGAGGCACGTTAGGATACCCGAGTTGGACGATGCAATGTTGATTTAGAAGGGGCGACTTTCTAGGGTTGCGCTTATGGTGGCTGTTGATGGAGCTAATTTCGAGATAGTAGTGAAGTGCGATCGTCGTTTGGGCGAGGCAATTTCTGCCTAGACATGGACCAAGGGGAGGAGTCGCGATTATTTTATGGGTGTAGACACCTGGGTTTTGGCATCGTTGAACTCAGCTTGCAGAAGAGCATTGGTGGCGACGAGAGGAACTCTAGTGGCCTACGGCATGGTGGAGTTGAATCACTGTGAGATCCTGATGGGTTTATAGGTCGGAATTTGAAACTAGCGGGAGGTAGGAGAAGGAATAAGAAGTAAGTTAACTAATTAATTATATTTAATTAACGAATGTTTGTAATTCGAATCATTATTAAATTCGTATCTTTTGCACACAAGTTTCAATCGAGATGCGGTCTTCGCTGTTGCATTTGAAGTGAGATTATCTACGACATGGTTTGAGCTTGGACTGGATTCAGACACTTGAGAAATTGCAGTTCAAGTGAGCGAAATCAATTCTCCTCTTATATGTATTTGTGTATAAACTTGCATATTTACAAAGTTGAACTATATGACCCTAAATCTGGTAAAATAACATATTTTCATATGTTTTGATCACTTAAAATGATTTTTAGGTGAATAATTTAATTTATAAGAAAATGATTGAGTGATTTTGTTGAATATATAAATGGATTTACACTTAATTTAATCTGATAAATTAAGTGTTATAGTTACTTAAAATCTGTTTTGAGTAAATAGGATATTTTTATAAAATGCTTATATGATTTTATAAAATAGTGAGAATGAAATATACTTGATTTAATTTGATAAATTAAGCTTACTATGGCTTAAATTGAGTTTTAAGGGAATACAATATTTTATAAAAGGATATATGGATTTATTAAATATTATAAGGTGAAATATATTACTTAAATTGGGTTTAAATATATAATGATATTTATAAAATGGTTATGATTCTATAAAATAGTATAAATGAGTATATTGAATTATAATTGTATGATTAAATAATTTTAAGGTTTTAAATGATTTTTAAGCTTATGGTTGTTTTATAAATAATACATTATGCATAGAAATAATATAGTAATTGATGGATCATCTCCTAAATTATCGTATGGTATAATGAGTTGATTAATGATTGAACCGCATAATTTCATGTCATTGTTTTTAATTGGTTGAGTTGATTTGAATTGATTACATATTAGAATTGAATGGTAGATAAATAGATTGTTCGGTCGGTTGATTAGTTTGACTTTAAGATGGTTGAATAGTTGTTTTGGTTGAATATTGCCTTCATGTATGTAAATAGGCAAGGGATGTATTAATTAGTTCCATATAGATGAACTGGTTGATATACTTGTATATAGTTTATGTGGTCATATGTGTCTATGTTTATATAGTTCTGGTAAGTCCGACTCGGGAGTATCGTAAGAGGCACAGAATATTTTGTAGATATTCACTAGTATACAGTTTTAAGCATATTTATATAGTTCTAGTATGTACGACTTAGGACTTCATGGAGAGGCACGGACTATTTTATAGATATTCATTGGTTTGTGGATTAAGGCATATGTGTGTGTGTGTGTGTGTATTTTATGTGCGACTACCAATTGGTGCGATGGAATCCATTATACCTTGGGCTGCACAACCTACATATGTGGTTCTGGAGCAGGGGTGGAGAGAGACTGGGACACCAGTCTAGAGTAGGTTATATAATATTGTGTAGTACTCCTGAAGCCAACAACGGGACCTACTTGCCAACTTATTTTGAGTTATTGGTTTTTAGAGGAGTCCACAATATAGTTGTCTGTCTGTAGGCCTTATGGGTTGCTAATGGCAATTCATGATGGTTTATCGATCCATACGGGAGCGACAATACTTTAGCATTTTGTACCCGTGTGAGAAGGATGTATGCAAGGTTTAGCATTTACATAAGTTTCTGATATGTCAGTATAGACAACCGAGAATAAAGAATGCTAGCATCGGAACCCATTGTATTTTTAAGATGACACGACCTGTAGAAATGATCCCAAAGTAGGGGCGGAGACAGGCCGGAATGCCTGTTTAGAGTAGGTCATATACTGTTGCATAGTACTCTAAGATGCTACGATAGGGCCTACAGACCAACTTCTTTTGAGGTGTTGGTTTTTAATATGGTCCACAAGTTAGTTTTGGCTCTCGATAGGTCTCATTGGTAGCTAATGGTAGTTCGGGACAGGTATCAGTTATAAATATCCATATTTTGGTTTTTGGTAAGGAGATACTATGTTGGTGGCATTATTATATAGCCGTATTTGTTTTGCATTACAAATGCTTTATTGTCGACCATTGGATCGATTAGTGTCTATAGTGGATCTCGTTCAACGGCAATAATGGACATTATCTTATTCTTTTGGGTTCTCCTTTGGTTATTATTGTGCATGTTGGTTGATTGATTGCCATTACTGAACATTGTGTGTTAGACTCATATAGGGATGTTTATATTACTCTTGCATGGGTACATTGGGTTACCTCTATCATGGCATGTTGTTATGTTTTAGTTGCATTGTATCAGTTATGATGACTCGTTTGCAGGAGAAGAGCAGGTAATGGTATGATGCCTTACTTTTGAGCTAGGTATAGTTTACGTGTTTATAGGCAGTCTGGTTTATCCCTAAGCCATGTTTATGGAGAGGGCATGCGGTACTTCACTAATCCCCTATATATTTGTGTATGGATTTGATATATAATGCTTTAAGATTGCTCCCCTCATACTAGGCTTTATGTCTAACCCACATTTTGTCTTTGTTTTCTTATGTCATGATAATTCTTGGGTAATCGATTGAGTAGTTTGAGATTCGGGTGCTTTTGGGGATACGCTTTCAGGATAGCTGGAGCACTTTGGAGGCGAAGACAACACTTTGGATATATACTTGTTGTAGTAGTATTACATGACAGACAGGGTAATTATATACAAATCTTGTTGTATCAAATATTGTATTCTGACTTTCTGTATTGATATCCATTTATCAATTACTTCCATAGTATAGTCTTTTGTGTATTATTTATCCTATTGCTCATGTATATTCAGTATATTATACATTATCATTCTGCTATGAGATTCTGCCATTGTGTCTTGCTGATGTTTAGTTTTTATTGTTATTATTATTATTTTACCCCCGACGGACTGTCATTTATGGTATTCTGGAGTCATACATTGTCACTCAAAGTTGATTCATGGTATTACAGAGGGCAGGTCGTTACACTTGGTATCAGAGCTTAAGCTCAATGCTTATGGTCTTGTATACCAGTTTGAGTGAAGCAAATTGGTAGGTGAAGATACGTTGAGAGGGCATACTTGTATTTTCTACTATATAATATTGCATACACCACTTGTCCTTTGGACTTGATTTATTTCAATCATTAGTTGCTAAGGTATAGCCGTTCAGGCTATCGGTATTCGCAAACAGGACACAAGAGAGACTACGGATAGGAAATCTGAGATGCCTGATTAGTTAAGAGATATTATGCCACACCACGGGATGTTCAGCCTTAAGAGAAAGTTCCAACAGCTGCGGTAAGTTTTGAATGTGATGTAGCCCTTTGGGAATAGTAGTAAAAGAGATTGTCTAGCAGATCATAACTTAGATTAATTCTAAACGTCGCTTCAAACCTCGGTTTATTTCTAAGATCGAAGGGGATGTACAGCTCTAGCGAATGATTTATACATTCTGCGTAGATTCATTCCTGTTTAAAGTGATTTTCCTTATACTAGTAAACCATAGGCGATGAGAGTAATCCCATGAGCTAAAGAGGTATTTTTTAAAGATCGGTCCATTCACATACTAGTTCTTAATCCTTAGTTCGAGCATAAGGTTTCTAGGTGATTTACACTAGTTAAGCAAGGGTTTTTCACTCGATTCTTAAAGGCGAGCAGTTAAGTTAGATTCTTGAGATAACTAGGAGATTTCTAAAGTGCGACCCTATTCGAGCCAAGAAGTTTTGGTGGTCGGACCAAGTAACTGAATTGAAGTTCGCTCGGGAGGGGTTAGGTGACCAACCCTAATTTAGGAACCTAGCGAACAAACAAAGAACTCGAATGGGCATCGTAACCATTTGGAATGATCTTTATTCATTATAAAATTATGTATAAGGTACGGTATGATTAGGATAGCTTGTGATAGTTCGGGAAAGACCGCTTGATTACTTTTATGACAGTTTGAATAACCTTTGAAGTGAAGATATCATACTTTCCTAGGTGAACATCATAGTACACTTAGTATATCATCCTTATTACCATTGTACACTTAAGGTTAGTTTGAACTCGAGTGAGCCCAAGCATTTGTATATCGTCATTTAATGATGATTAAATTGTAAGATTTGTGCTTTGGAGAATGAGTTCTATTCGAAAAGGAAGGAAAGTTGGGGATTAGTTCACATAATTTATGTAGGAGTTTTGAGGATTGAGGTTTGCCATATCGACTTAGTTTTCCTTTGTCGAGTGGGAGGTGAGCTAGTTTTTCATCCATTGTATTAATGAAAGGAGTTGCACCACTTAAGCATTTGAGTCATCTAGGATGTCTAGCAGACTCATTGGAGTATACAGTTGGACATGCCCTTTTTGACTATTGTTGGTCACTGTGTGTGTCAGTATAAATTCATTGTTATGTTTCATTGTTTGGTAGGCTTGTGTTAATTTTTTTTGTTTGATATTATTTGATGGTTGGTTTATTGTTGTTGTTGAATAGTGGTTGATTGTTCATTTTTGATTGATTGATTTCTTGTTATTGCTTAATTATTGATTGATTGTTAATTTTTGTTGATTGATTTTTTTGTTTATGGATTGTTTGTTAGTATAAGTGTGTAATTCTAGTGACGTCGTCGTGAAGAGTCAACTAAAGGAAGTCGAAGTGAACCAGATGTGGCTTAATCCTCGAGGGCTTTTTCATTTTTTGGGAATAGGGCTATGTGACTTTGGATTGATGGGGTTAATCTTCTCTGTCTTCGATGGAGCTTTATATTTATAGAAGGAAAATTTTTATTTTCCTTTTTATTTTGTTAAAATGTAAGAAAGCGAAGTGTAGAGCTCGCTTTTTTGTTGCTTATGTTTTACAAATGTGCTTGTTGTTTTTGATAACAACTTATTAATTTGAGATGCTTGTTGCATTGGATGTGTTTGTTTCAAAGTTAATTGTAACATATAAATTTGAGATGCCCATTGCATTGGAAGGGTTAGTTGTATAGTTAGTTGTAACATATTTATTTGGGATACTGGTTAGATATAGATTTATGTGATCTTAAGTTTCCATGTAGGTTTGTAATATTCCATAGTTTGCATTTTTGATTGGAAATGCAAGTTCGGCATGTGTAGAGTGGCATGTTTGGTTGTTATCCATGATTATGTTGTCATGTTGATATGTATGCATTTGTTGTTTGGATAAGCATATTGTTATAATTTTGCTACTTATGCTTGTGTATAGTGCATATATGGGGGGATATTGATTCTCTTGGATATATATGACTTTCTTTTAGATTATGTAAGTGAAATGCAGGTGTATGGAAGCAAAGGCTTGATTGCTACTTTTAATTTCATGGATTGAGTTAGCTTTCTCATAATATGGTATGTGTTTATGCTTAATGTGTGTTTTTGCTATGTGACATACACATCCATAAGGTATAGCATACATATAAATTGTTGTTGTGCTATCTATAGATATGGGAGGTCCTAGATATGGGCTTATATTATTATTTTGTGTTGTAGTATTTCGGATTGAGCCGCGTAAAGGAGGTGCTGTCGAAATTTTTCATAGCCTAAGTCGAATTTGAAAGAAAAGCTAACAAGAAGGTTATTAGGTGTAAACGATAGTCTAGAGAGTCGATAGCATGGCATAGCTGTAGGATCGATTTCACCCTAGAAGGGGGTGAAAAGGGTGATGCTATTAATTATGAAAATTAATTGCGGGAGCTTATAAAATAATTTCAACAAAGATAAATCATAATTATAGCAGCATAGATAATATCAGAATAATAAATGCAGAAATAGAACGACACAGAATTTACCCAGCTTCGGCAAAACCCTGCCTACGTGCTGCTCCCAAGGTTTCTACTAGAAATTAAGTAGTCACACGCTTACACATGTAAACTCGCGACACCCGCTACTGATTAACCTAACTCTACGCTCAAAACCCTGCCACAACCCAGCCATTGAGTTGCGAATTCTCAAACTACACCACGTAGTTTGTCCCCTAGTCACACGACTAGAAATTTCAATGGCTTAAAAAGAAATTACAAATTAAAAACAATTTAAAAACTAAACTAAACCCTAATAATAATTTAAGAGCCTAATATAATTCTTAACCCAATATTAAAAATAAAGGTCGGCCCTTTTTTCTCTTTTATTTTCTTTGGCCCATTCCTTTATGATAATGGTGGCTCTGTTGTTCGTTCCTCTTCCTTCAAAAATTAGGGTTTCATGTAATTCGAAGAAGCGTCTTTGAATGCTCGATTGAATAATTGATTCGGCATTCCTTTTCTGTCAATCGATGGTTTCCTTTTTTGCTTCGATTGCTTCGAATTTGATCGAGTTCGAGATGGCTTCGGTATGTAATTTTTTGCTCTTTTTACTTTCTGATTGAATGCTTGAACTCAATTGATGATTCGAGTTGTATGATAATGCTTTGTTGTTACTTGAACACAAATGCTCTATTTCGCCGATGATGTTGTGGTTTACATAGGAGTTCGATCTCCTTTATTTGCGTTCGTATATATTTGTTTGAATTTGTCAATTGATTTTCTCGGCCGTTCGATTTCGTTTGGACGTTGATGATTTTTTTGAATTTATCAAATTCGTATATTTTCGTGTTACTTGGTTGACACGGTTTTAATTTTGAGCTGTTCAATATCCTTGGCCATCACGGTATTGATTTCTCTGTGACTTCGGCATTGGCTAACTTGATTTTGTGATGTTGATATTGTTCGACTTTTGCCATACTATTCACTGCCTCTGGTAGCACTTTCGACCTTGTTCGATTTTACTTGCTGTTTTCGGCCATTATGTCTTTACTGCCATGTGTACACATACATCTATGTATGTATATACATGTTATATTTGTAATGTTCACTGTGAATTCGCTCGAGTTGCTTCAATGTGATGTTTACACTGCTGCATATCACTGCATATCCATTACTACACTGTTTACTGTATGTCGAACTTGCTTGATACAAAATTCTGGTGGCTTCTCCGTCTTGTTCAAACCTGATACTTTCATTTGCACTTGGTCACTGTGTTTTACAGTTGCATTCCTGTATATGCTTCGAGTCATTGTAGCAGTGACTTGAACTTTTAGCCTTTTTTTGATGTACTTCATTGAGTTTGACATGAAATGGTTCACCACTATTTTATATATTATTGTATTCCTGTATATGCTGTTCTGGTTCATATTGCATTCCTTCATCATGTATACACTATTTGTAACTGGACTTGTACATTTGGTACTCTTGAGTCTGCATTTTGATGTTCACCTGATATTTTTGGTTTGAGTTGACGAGCAGTGCCATTTGCTTCTGCACTGAGTTGTTTGGTCGATTGATTGTTCCATACATGTTGCTTGATTTTCCTATCCACTGCTTGACTTTGTGGTCTGGTTTCACTTCATGTTGCCTTGGCTACACTATCTTCATATATTTAAAACTGTGTGCGTAATGTGCCTTTGTCTTTGTTGTTGTGTTGCCATATCTCTGGTGCACTTGGTCAATCGAGCCTTTGTGCTTTGGTGCTGTTTGGATTTGGTCATTGGTTGAAGTTTGTTTTGTATGTTGTCTTGATGTTTCAGCTGCATCATATACATGCTTAGTCTCGTGACATTATCTGATATGCATTTGGATTTGTTTTTCGAATTACACTTGAGTTGAATCCAGCTTGTAGCTCGGATTTGACCTTGTGCTGAAAGTTGTGACATTATTTTATTGCACTTGAGTTGAATCCGGTATTTTGGGTTTGACCTGTGCTCACCTGTCCCTGTAAATCTATCAAGTGTATATATATTGGTGTGCACGGCCTTGTGGCATATACAGTGCTACAGTTTGTGTGTCACAAGCTGTTCATGTATGATGAATTGAAAATTAAATGACGACGAACGACCCAAATTACTGAGGCAAATATTATTTTCAAAATTCACATTTTGTTTTATACTGCAAAAATATTTCCTTTTCAATTTTACTGCGTCAATATTTATTTTTGCATATTTCTCAGATGTTGGATTCATATTGGAATGAAGTTGAAGATAAATTATGAGTGAATGAGCGATATGTAGTGAGGACATTTGTAAATGAAAGATTGTGATGTAATTCAATTTATATTGTAATCAAAATTGTGTATGTATAGTGAGAGCTCGAATTTGTACTATTCAAGATTGTAATAAATATTTGTTTGAATAAAACAATTCTGTTTGAATTCAAATTCTGTGTTATTTATTTTTATTCAGCAAATATTTATTTAGTCTATGAAAAATAAAATAGTACATTAACAAATACATTTACACGAATATACATATATATGTTTATTATCATCAAACAAAAATCATATAATCGCATATTCAATAATAGCTAGTTAACTTCTCCTTTGAATGACCTACACTTCATTTTCCATTTTCATTTCTTCGAAAACGTGTGTATATTAGGCGTTTGGTTTAGTCGATTAGACTTGGGACTTGTCTGTGAGTGTACATACGGGGTGAAGATGAAGGCCTAAAGACTAGTCTAAGTCTTTTACCTTCATTATGATCATTTGTAGTTAGTGGTCATTGTTTATATTTCAAGTATTTTCATATACTCAATTAGTGCGATGCATCATGTTGGTAGACATGTGTATTTTCATGTGTGTTTCATGTGTGTCTTGTGTAGGCGAGTGCCGAGATGTGATGGTATAGGACCTGCTTGTTATGAGTTACTATATGTTGCATGTGTATTGACTAGCGAATGATTGTTATTGTTATGATTGGTGTTTGGTTATTATGGCATATGGATAAGCCATGATTTAAGTGTAGTGTCGTTTATGGCAGGGTGTTAGGGTAGGGTTACATTGTACTTTGGAATTTCGAGGATGAAATTCTTTCAGAGGGGAAAGAATGCAACAACCCGTATTTTTATACACCATGATATTTGAATAATTGATTTGTTTAAATATTCGATTGGTAATTTAACAGATGGGATGAAAACTCAACTCTTACAAACGGATGAATTAGGACTCGAGACCACTTCCATTGAGTCTAGAATATGGGTATTTGGTTATCAACAAAAGGGGAAATGCTTCGTTTGGAGTTGTAGATTTCTTGATAAATATTTGCGACTGATATGTACAAACTAACCATTCGACGAGCAGTCTCGGATGGTGTCATATTTTATATCGTTGGAAAGAGAAAATTGCACACTTTTGCGTGGAGCAAGAACCGTTTTGACAGGAGCTTGTTACAGCTTATGTGAACTTGAAATGTGTGACGAGTTATTTAAGAAAACAAATAAAGTATATATTTCATTATATATATCCACTTTCTTTTCCTGGAGAGATTCTTCTTCTCCTCCTTTATAAAATATCCATACCCGTACATTAAAGCCTTCCCTTCTTAAAATTAAAGCATGAGCTTTGATGACCGGTTTGGCAATCTTGGAGTGGCATAGTGTTCCACTCGATGAGAGGCACATCGGGATACCTGAGTTGGATGATGCAATGATGATTGAGTAGGGGCGACTTTTCTATCGTTACGATTATAGCTATTGATGGAGCTATAGGCTGAGCTGGGTAAACTGAGGTATCGGGATTGACTCGGGAAACAAAAAGGCAAAGAATGGTGATCCGCTGGTGATGTGCGATCGTTGTTTGAGGGTGGTGATTTCCACCTAGACGTCGACCAAGTGTGGGAGTCGCGATTGTTTTGGAGGTGAAGGCATCTTGGTTTTGGCATCATTGAACTTAGCTTGCGTAATGGTGAGCATTGGTGGTGACAAGAGGAACTCTAGCAGCATATGGCATGGTAGAGTTGGACAGCCGTGAGAGCCTGATGGGTCCATAAGCGGGAATTTGAAACTAAGGGGAGGTAGGTGAAGGATTAAGAAGTAAGTTAATCAATTAATTAATTGTAACTAATAAATGTTTGTAATTCGAATCCTTAATAAATTCGTATCTTTTGCACACAAGGTCCAATCGAGACGCGATCTTCGCCATTGCACATGTACTGAAATTTTCTACAATATGGTTTAAGCTTGTACTGGATTTAGATGCTTGAGAAATTGTAGTTTAAGTGAGTGAAATTGATATTCCTCTTATATATATTTTTGTATAAATTGGCGTATTACACAACTGTACTATATGACCCCAAATCTAGTAAAATAGCATATTTTGGTACGTTTTGATCACCTGAAACGATTTTTAGGTAAATAATATAATTTTATAAGAAAATGATTGAATGATTTTGTTGAATAGATAAATGTATTTACATTTAATTTAATTTGTTAAATTAAGCATTATAATTACTTAAAATTTAATTTGAGTAAATAGGATATTTTATAAAATGCTTATATGATTTTATAAAATAGTAGGAATGAAATATACTTGATTAAATTTGATAAATTAAGCGTATTATGGCTTGAATTGAGTTTTAGGTGAATATAATATTTTATAAAAGGATTTATGGATTTAAAAAATATTACATTTATGGATTTATAAAATATTACGAGGTGAAATATATTACATAAATTGGGTTTAAGTATATAATGATATTTTATAAAATGGTTATGATTTTATAAAGTAGTATGAATGAGTATATTTAATTATAATTGTATACATAAATAATTTTATGCGTTTTAATGATTTATAAGCTTATGATTGTATTATAAATAATATATTATCCTTAGAAATAATATATTAATAGATGGATCATCTTCTAAATTACCGTATGGTATAACAAGTTGATTAATGATTGAGCTATATAATTTCATATCCTTATTTTTAATTGGTTAAATTGGTTGAATAATTGAATTGATTATAGAGTAGAATTAAATGGTAATTAAATAGATTGTTCAGTTGGTTGATTAGTTTGACTTTGAGAAGGTAGAATAGTTGTTTTGGTTGTGTATTGCCTTCGTGTATGTAAATGAGTACGGGATGTATTAATTACTTCCATATAGATGGATTGGTCGTATATATACATGTATATTGCTTATGTGGGTCATATATGTTTATATTCATATAGTTCTGGTATATCCAGCATGGAATATTTTATAAATATTCACCGGTATGTGGTTTCGGGCATATATATTCTGGTATGTCCGACTCGGGACTACTCGGAAGGCATGGAATATTTTATAGATATTCATTCATATGTAGATTAAGGTATATATTTTTTTATTGGTATGTTTGATTTAGGACTATCGGTTGGTACGAGGGAATCCATTGTACCTTAGGGCGCACGACCTGCATATGTGGTTTCGGAGCAGGGGCGGAAAGAGACTGGGACATCAGCCTAGAGTAGGTCATATACTTTTACATGGTACTTTTAGAGGCTATGATGGGACCTACAGGCCAACTTCTTTCGAGTTGTTGGTTTTCAGGGGAGTCCATAGTATAATTGTGGCTCTCGACAGGCCTTATGAGTTGCTAATCGTAATTCATGATGATCTATCGATCCATACGGGAGCGACAATACTTTCGCATTGTGCACCTGTATGGGAAGTATATATGCAAGGTTTAGCGTTTACATCGTTTTTGGTACGTCGGTTTTGGAAACTAGGAGGACGCTAGCACGGGAACCCATTGCACCATTAAGATGACAAGACCTGTGGACATGGTCCCAAAGTTGGGGCAGAGAGACTGGAATGCCAGTCCAGAGTAGGTCATATACTTGCGTAGTACTCTAGGAGGCTACGACAGGACCTACGGGAAAACTTCTTTTGAGGTGTTGGTTTTCAAGGGAGTTCATAAGTTAGTTGTGGCTCTCGATAGGTCTCATTGGTAGCTAATGGCTGTTCGGGACAGGTATCAATTATGGATATCTATTTTTTGGTTTTTAGTACGAAGATACTATGTTAGTAGCATTGTTTTATAGTCTATTCATTTTGCATTGCAAATGCTTTGTTGGGGACCGATTGGATTGATTGGTGTTTGTAATGGAACCCACCCACCAGCAATGTTGGATATTATCTTATTCTTCGAGGTTCTCCTTTTGTTATTATTGTGCATGTTATATTGATTGATTGATTGCCTTTATTGAACATTGTTTGTTAGACTCATATAGCGATGTTTATATTACTGCTGCATGGGTACATTAGGTTACCTCTATCATGGTATGTTGCTACGTTTCAGTTGCATTGTACTAGTTATGCTGACTCGTTGGTTGCATGAGAAGTGTAGGTAATGGTATGGTCCCTTACTTTTGAGCTAGGTATACTTTGCTTGTTTAAAGGTAGTCTGGGTTATCCTTAAGCCATGTTTGTGGAGAGAACCGGTTGTACTTTACTACTCCCTTATATATTTGCATATGGATTTGATATATAATTCTTTGAGATTGCTCCTCTCACACCAGGCTTTATGTCCGACCCACCTTTCTCTTTGTCTACTTATGTCATGACAACTCTCGAGTACTCGATTGAGTAGTTTGATAGTCAAGTGCTTTTGGGAATACGCTTTCAGGATAGCTGGAGTGCTTTGGAGGCGAAGGCGGTACTTTAGATATATACTTGTTGTAGTAGTATTACGTGATAGATAGGCTATTTATATATGAGTCTTGTTGTACCGGATATTGTATTCCGACTTTCTGTATTGATATCCATTTATCAGTTACTTCCATCAATACATTCTTTTGTATATTATTTATCATATTGCTCATGTATATCCAGTATATTATATGTATCATTTCGTTGTGAGATTCTACCATTGCGCCTTGCTGATTTTTAGTTTTTTATTATTATTTTACCCCCGACGGACTGTCATTTGTGGTATTCTAGAGTCAGACGTTGTTACTCAAAGTTGATTCAAGGTTTTATAAAGGGCGGGTCATTATAGGTATCGAGGAGATCGATAGTAAGTTGCATGAGGTCAATCGTTTGAAGCTTAAAGAAAATTATTAGCATCATGGCTTGGGAGTGTAAGAAGTTTGAGGTACTTTGGGCAAGATTCTGTGGATTGGTACGATCTATAGGATGGATCGGTATCAATCCATCACTTCTTATTTTTGATCTTGGAATTTTTAGGTAATTTGTCTCATTGCCTTGTTATTCAAGTTGTGCTTGGTTTTTTAGGCTTCATTGTCATCTCTTCGAGCTTCTTGCCTTAAAAACTTTTGAGTTTGATTTGTCAGGTCCATCTAGAAACTGCTTAGTCAAAAGACTAGATAACAGCCGCAATGAAAGTAATATACGCGTGTGCATATTTATAAGAGAGTTAGGGGTGCTTTCCACCATTGAAAATCCAATAACGTATTGTGATTACAACAATGCAATGTAGATTATCATAAGAACCAACGGCTTAATAAGAAGTCAAAATTAATATGTGATAAAAGAGTTTATCTATAACAGGGAAGTATAATTGAAAACTAGATATAAAATTATAATATTGTGAATCTGTTCCTAAGGCTCCTTCTCAGTTCAATTAGGTAGAATGATCGAAGGTGTAGGCATAAGGCATTATAATATGCCCCTAGTGCAAGTAGGAGGTTGATGGAGTTAAGGTTATGCACTAGGGGAAGTTATGTAATTTTTAATGTAACTTATCTCTATATATAATCTTGTTTGAAATAGAGTATGCTTTTGCTTTTATTTTCCTTTATATGTGTTGTTATATAGAGATATTTAATGAAATAAATACAGTGAATGTAAATAAGTAGGAAATCCATAGGAGCGGTATTTATCAGTTGCAGTTAAGAATGTGTTTGTGACCATGAGTATTGAATTAATATTTAAATGCTTATCCAGAAAAGGGTATCAATGCGCCGATCGAAACTAGTGCACGTAATGCTCTCTATACGATGGATGGTGTACTACTCATGACCATAGGGCACCAAGGGGTTACATACTTTGATTATTTGGAACAATCATAGAATGACTCTATGAGAGTCTTCTATATGTTAAAATAATTAAATAAAAATAGAAGATCTCGTGGTAATGACGTACATTAGTCTTTAGACTTGAGGGTGCTATCAATCTTAAGTAGTTAAGGCTTCCTTTAATTTTGGTAAAGCATATGGCCTGGAAGCCATGTTACGACCATGGTGATACTCAAAAAAAATTCTGCTTATTTGTTGTAGAAGGTTAGTATCACCATAACTGGTAGTCAACTTAAAGTCGAAAATCTCTAATCAGGGTTAATTGGTTAATCGATAAATATTCAGATGTAACCAAAGAATTTAATATAGTTTACGCAATTAACATCGATATTAATAGAGTTTATAACTTTAGACAAAGGACTTTAGTGATACAATATTGATAAAAACAAGTGTATAAAATTTCATTACTAGGTATAGCATAATATAGATTAGAAATTGGATTTTTGCCTAAATGATTTGTAGGTGATTGAATTTATACCCAATACTGTACTTCAGCAATATCCAAACATGCTTCAGTATTTAAATTGATAAATGTACACATATCAATATATATATGTTTTAATTTAATGAAGTAATTTTTAATTGATTATTTATTTATTTAATCCAATTATTTAAATAATTAAGACTAAAAGTTTTGAAATTAATATATTAACTTCTCAAAATCAACTTTGAAAAGTTTATAACATTTATAACATGTCATATTTTAAACATAACTTTTAAACTTAAATATAATTTTCCAAATTTTAAAAACAAATTTTTAAAAGTTAGGACCAAAATAAATTTAGGACTTTATTTTGGGCATAACCATTAGGTTTACTTCATCCTTCGAATCAGACCAGTAGCCAGTATGGTAAAGTACTTGATTGCCCAAACCTAATCCTTCGACACGATCTTTTTAGTGACCCTACATAATGGGTAGGTTTTGAAATGACCCTCCATTCATAATACGCTGAATCAACATCGAATGACAGCGTCTGACTTCCTGATACTATAAAAGACAGACCATCAAGGTACAAAAAAATCTAAAAATCATACCAGGTCATATCGACCCAATATCATAACGGAAAGATAAAATATAATATGTGGAATATACATGGGCAAAATAAGATAAACAATTTAAACAAGGGACTGCACTAATGAATGTAATCGATAAATAAATATCAATATACACTATAAAGAGTAAGAATACATAACTCCATTCATATGGAGTTCTGAATACAATATCTGATATCCCAAGTCTTATATACAAAATAGTAGGAGTTTTCATGTACTAGATCGATGGCAAGCATATATATCTGTGTGTGCGAGTACATATGTATATACATATATCCTATATAGTAGCTTTAAGCCTCCAGCATTCTCCAACTGTCTTGCAAGCCTATCCCTAATGCATCTGAATCACGCCAATGGAGTACCCTAGAGTTGTAATGACTTAAACAAACAAAGATATAATACGAGTCAAACATAAAACCTGGTGTGAAAAGAACTGTCTCAAAATACCGTATATCACAGTTATATACATATAAAGTAAGAAACCACTAGGCATAATCGGTCCTCTCCATAAAATTGGCTCTGGAGTAACTCGAACTGTCCATAAACAAGTAAAGTAATCCTATCTCAAAAGATACGAAATCATACCATAACCTGCTCTCTCCTGCATTCAAAAAGTCAGCAAAGTGTGATTGACATGTGACAATATACCATGATACAAGTAACCCAATATATAAGAGGAAGGGTAATATAGAGATAAGTCTAACACACAGTAAACAGTAATAACTAACTAATAACATGCATAATTATAACAATCAAGGAGAAACACAGAATACGAATTAACAATCATCATCGCTGATGGGTGGAGTCCACTAAGGATATCTAACTTAGTTCAATGATACCCATTTAGTACCTGAAATAAACATTGTCAACACTTAAACCATACGATAGACCTCCAGCCATATCCAGTGTGAGATCAATCTCATGAAGATCTCACTATGCTCATATCAAAATATACTCATAATCGATACCTATGCCGAATCGCCATTAGCTAACAAAGAGAACTATCGAGGGACACAATAATATTATGGACTCCCCTGAAAATCAACACCATAAAAATTTGACATGTAGGTCATGTCGTAGAACCAGATTGTACTACAAAAAACTATAAGACCTACTATAGATTGACATCACAATCTCTCTCCGCCTTTCCTCCAAAACCACATCTGCAGGTCATGTTGAATTACCAGTAGATACCAAAGGGAACTATCAGAGCCACAACTATATTATGAACTCCTCTAAAAACCAACACCTCAAAAGAAGTTGGCATGTAGGTCCTGTCGCAGAAGCCGATGTCATACACGATAGTGTAAGACCTACTCTAGATTGACATCGCTATCTCTCTCCGCCACTGCACCAAAACCACGTCTACAGGTTGTGTCGAATTTCCCATAGCTACTAAAGAGAATTATCGAGAGCCACGACTATATTATGGACCCCTGGAAACCAACATCTCAAAAGAAGTTGGCATATAAGTCTTATCGCAGCACCTGATGGTACTGCGGAATGGTGTAAGACCTACTCTAGATTTACATCACAATCTCTCTTCACCCCTGCTCTAGAGCCACGTTTGCAGGTCATGCCAAACTAAGTTACCAAAGCAAGATCAGCAACTATATTGCGGACTCCCCTTGAAACCAACACCTCAAAAGAAGTTGGTATGTAGGTCATGTCGTAGTACTCGTCCATATAGCACAATAGTGGGCAACCTACTCTAGACCGACATTCCAGTCTTTATCTGTCCATGCTATGAAACCACTTATGATGTCGTGTGCCTCAATGGTATAATAGATTCCTTTAACAAAAACCAAAATATTTCGATTGTCTATGGATAAACGATCCGGATTCAAGCTATTCCTTACTGTTGAATTTCACCAGAGCTCTGAAGCTCCATCAAGATAGAACATTCCCATATATTTGTTCAAACGAAACTAGAAATATTTTGAGCCTAAACAATCCAAAGCTAATAAATCATACATTTTCCTGATTCTGGAACTAACTCCTTACCTTCATGTGCTCCTCCCAACTGTACACGCTTATCGTACGTGATCATGAAACCGACCACCGTCCCAATCTTATATTCGATTGGCTCTTGATCACTATACTTTTAGATCCGATCAATGATCAAATATATAATATATCTCCATCACAAATGTAACAACAAATTAGAGTTAAGTTAATTTATAACTATGTTATAAATTAATATCAACTCCATTTAACTCTATTCAATATAGATATAATATCATATTTACATATACGTGATCTTAAGCAATCATCTCGAATATCTATAATAAAATATATAAAAATATTTCTCTCACTGACAAAATTACTATATTAGGGATTTATTAATTTATAACTATGTTATAAATTAATATCAATTATCACGAATATATACTTAAAGAAATCTAATCAAATTATGAAACAATTTCATTAAATTAAGGGTTATAATTCCGCTCTCCTGAACCGTAAATTCATAAGTGTCTGAATCTATTCCAAGTCTATGTCGTATCCAAGATAATCCCACTATGAATGCAAAGGCAAAGATCGTGTCTCGATTGGACATCATATGCAAGAGATACGAGTTAAATAAGAAACAAGATTAATTAATATATAATTAATTAATTAATTAATTACCTAACCACACTTAAACCCGTCTTCCCCAATACTAATACCCTCTGCACATAGTCGTGCATGCATCTCGTTGCACTAATCATCACTCAATGATTTCTCCCCTACAAATGATGATTGGACGAACCATCTCCCACGC
This sequence comes from Allium cepa, assembly GCA_030765085.1. NCBI lineage: Eukaryota > Viridiplantae > Streptophyta > Magnoliopsida > Asparagales > Amaryllidaceae > Allium > Allium cepa. The sequence continues at coordinate 156,734,304 of CM060932.1, forward strand.
ATCACACCACTCAAGCTCTTTTCAACGGTCACCACCATGACACACTCAGCCACCTCATTGAAAACCTTACTGGATACCCTCCTTATCGCCTTTAAAATGTCGCAATTCTCCATAGATGGTTGGAGCTTTGGTTTCTGATGCCAACTAGTGCCGCTACGAGAAACACCTTGGTGCCATTCATTTCACCTATAACTCCTCGTATATCCCATGAATATCAACCCTAGCCGATGCTAAGAAATGTTGAGCTCGGCCAACAACAGCCGCACCTACCATCATTTATACTAATACGATGCTCTCCTTCCCTCGAGTCCAATGGATCCAACATTGGCTTCTCTCAACGTTCATAGCTTCCGATTTAATTAAACTAAGGAGGCGATTTTAACTTTGAGAAGCAGTAGATAAAAATGAAAAGGGGAAAAAGAAAACAGAAGAAATATTTTTAGGGGAAGTGTACATATATAATAATATATCTAATTTATTAGATCATTAAATAAATCGCTACACATTTTGAACTCCACGATCACACGGCACATCGAATCGTCACGAAACTCGTTGGCGCACATCACCTCATTATTCCAATCCCGATAGCATTAGTTTCGTAACAATCTGAGATGGTGCCCCGAGGTGATAATTTCATGCGTATCGAGTCCAAATATCTTTCGAGAAATTTGGAACTCCAAACCTATCGTGTCTACTATCATTTATAACCTAATACCCACATTTTGGACTCAATGGAAAAGTTTTAAGACCTAATTACATCGTATGCAAAAGTTAGCATTTTGGATCGATCTACGAATCGAATGCTACACTAACTCATAACCCACCGTTGAAACATATCGATGCTTTTACTCATTCTATACCACTTGGACATTCCCCAACTCTTCGAAAGTGGTCTCGAGTCCCGAAAATTCCATCAATGAAAAATCGAGTTTTCAGCACATTGATTTAATCAACAATTCAAATATTTAAATACCTCCAAATTAAATATTCTGGTATTCTAAAAATATGGGTCGTTACATTCTTCTCTCCTTAAAAGGGGTTTTCCTCGAAATACAAAGGATGAAGCAACACATCCTAACACCCTCCAACGACATAATAAAAATCATCACTTATCAACTCATGACAATGATCACTCAAAGCGATCGCAACAAAGGGAATAGACTCGAAATCAGCATGGGGCCATCATCCTTATCCCTAAGTACAATCATTGTCAAACCCATAATCAATGTGGCTTAACCAAACGTCCAAGTTACGTACTTTTTTCCAAAGAAACAGACAACGAAAAACAAAAGCGCCAACTCACTAATTGAAAGGCAAGTCGGTTAAATACCATACATTACTGATTCTGAATGTTGTCTTATGTCGTGGAAAATTCGACGGCACCTCCTTTCCGTGGCTCGACTCAAAAAACTACAACTCACCACACAACAATATAAGCCCATATCTTGAACCTCCCATATTTGGGGACAATACCTAAATAATATATACGTATGATATACCTTATATAATGTGTAAATCACATAGCAGGTACACTAATTAAGCATAAACACATACCATGTTATGAGCAAACCACTTAACTCATGAAACCAAAAGTAACAACAAGCCTTTGCTTCCATGTACCCGCACTCATTTACAAAACAAATAGGGATATGCATTTCAAAACAATAATGCAACAACACATCTACCATAAGCAACATGAATGCAAACATCAATCAACATTCATGCACAAGCACACTTGTAAAATTAGAAGCACAACAAAGCAAGCTCTACACTAAGCTTTCTTACATTTTAATAAAACGAGAAAGGGAAAAAAAATTCGTTAAGTAATTGGAGACATATCAATACGAAGCTTCATCGAACACGAATATCTTAACCCGATTTGTTTGAAACCATATAGCCCTATTCTCAAAAATGAATAGGCCTCGGAAGTCTAAACCACTTCCGGTTCACTTCCACTTTCTCTGGTCGACTATTTACGATGGCGTCGCTAGAATTACACATTTATACCAACTGAATTCACACAATATGCTAGCAAAAACAATGAACAATGAGAAATCAAAAAGTAACCAAAAATAATCAAAAATAAACAATTAATCAACAAAAAAATAAACAAACAAATCAAAAATCAGGCAATAGCAAGCAATCAATAAGCAACAAAAATAAATAAACAGTCAATCTTATGTAGCAATTAGAAATCAACAAACAATAATTATCAATCCATCGACAAAATAAACAATCAATTAATAATCAAGAAACAACAAATAATATAGGCTACAACTACCATACCAACACTAATTATTCTAAAGGAGTTTATAATACACATGGTAACCAATAATAGTCATAGTGTGAACGCCAAGATGTAAACTCTCATGAGTCTGTTCGACATCCAAGCTGATCAAATTCTCAAGTTGTGCAACTTCGTTTCATGAATACAATACACAAAAGACTATTATACCCCCGCTACAAAAAATTAAACTTAAGATATGTTGGATCATCGAGTCTCGAAACTCTTGAATTAATTAAGTGAACTAAGTCTTATTTTTCCTTCCCCTTCGAACAGAACTCATTCTCTTGATGAAAAAACTTCTATTCAATTAAATTGTTGTTAAATGACAATCTACAAAAGCTTGGCCTTGTTTGGGTTCAAACTCACCTCAACCGCACAATGTTGATAAACATATTAGATAATATACTTAGTGTATACGACGCTTTCTTAGGCAAGTATCATTTAACCATTAGAAGATTATCCAAATCACCACAAAACTAGTGGAAAAGTCCTTCTCTAAGCTATTATAAGCATTCCAAACTATATTATACTATAATAAAAATTACAATGAATTCAGATCATACAAATTAATATATGATAGCCAAACTAATCCTCTATTCGCTCGCACGGTTTCTTTGTTAAACTAGGGTCAACCACCTGACTTCTCTCATATAAACTCCGATATGATTCCTTGGTACGACTTCTGAACTTCCTCGCATGACTAAAGTCGAGCTTTGGAAATCCCTTAGTCACTTCAAGAATCTAACTCAAGTGCTTGCCTTTAAGAATCGAGTGAAATATCCTTGCTTAACTGGTGCAATCACCTAGAAATGATGCGCTTGGACGAGGATTAGAAATTGGCACATTAATGGACCGATCCTTAGAAAATACCTCTTCGGCATATGGGATTACTCACATTGCCTAAGGTTACAAATACTAGTAAAACATTTCTAACACAAATGACTCAAAACAGAACGTATAAGTCATCTGTTCGGTCTTTACTCAATTCTGGTTAACCATCAGATCCTAATTAGATATAGAATCCTAGTCACACTTCACCGAACAACTCCACTCTACTCAAGCTTGTGATCAAGTTTGAATAGAAGTACTCTCGGTCATTATACCTTAGCACATTAGCAAAGGTTTCCCATAAGAAGGGAATTAACCTATAGTATGAGGGGTCAAGTTTGAGATACGACTAAGCAATTAATCCTAAATCCAAGCAGTAAGACCCTAGGAAAGCTTCCTTGCTTACTACAAAGGAGCGATAAGCATCTCCACTCTGCATTTAGCCAAATGATTAAATAGGCTAACATGCCCCTTCACTGAAAAGCTACCCTGTTGCAAATGGATGAAATGCTCGAGCTGCACATCCCTTTCAAAATAAATTGAGACTCAAAGCAACACCTAGAATCAATCCAAGTCATGTTTGCTTACCAATCTCTTCTACTACTATGCCCAAAGGGCTACACCACCTCCAACACATACCACAATTGTTGGTATATTCTCGAGCGGTGGAACATCCTATGCAGTGGCAAAATAGTCTTTGAAGTAATTAGGCTTCTTAGACTACCTATCCGTAGTCATTATTGTACTATGTTTGCTAATACTGATAGATTGAATGAAGATACCTTAGAAACTAGTGATCAAAATAAATTTAAGTCTAGAGGAATAATGGTGTATGTGGTATTATGTGGTATAAAAATACAAATATGCTCTATCATTGTATCTTCATCTATCAGGTTGCTTAACTCAAACTGTCTACTTGACCTAAGTGTTGGATCTAAGCTCTGATACCAACTCTAATGACCCGCTCTTTGTAATACCCTTGATCAACATCGAATTACAACGTCTGATTCCCAAATACTACAAAAGATAGACAATCAAGGTTTAAAAAAAATCTAAACAACATACCTGGTTACATCGACCCAATCTCACAGCAAGAAGATAAATATAATATGTTGAATATATATGGATAGAACAGGATAAACAATTTAAACAAGGGACTGCATTAACAGAAGAAATTGATAAATAAATATCAATACAAAGAGTCAAAATACATCTACTCCATTCATATGGAGTTGTAAATACAATATTTGGTATCCTAAGTCATGTATACAAAATGGTCTGAACTATCATGTACTACATTGAAGGCAAGCATGGACACACACGCACACATCTAATATAATGACTTCGTACCTCCAAAATGCTCTAGCTATCTTGTAAGCCATCCCCAATGGACATGACCCTTAGGCTACCCAATCGAGTACCTGAGAGTTGTCATGGCAAAAACAGACAAAGACAAAACATAGGTCAAACATAAAGCTTGGCGTGTGGGGAACTATCTCAAAATACCGTGTATCATAGTTATATACATATAAAACAAGAAAGCACTAGGCATAGTTAGTCCTCTTTATAAAAGTGGCTTGGGAGTAATTCGGATTGTCCATAAACAAGTAAAGTAAACCTATCTCAAAAGATAAGAAATAATACCATAACCCGATGTTCTCCTATAGTCAACAAGTCGGCACAATTACTAAAGTGCGATTGACACGTAACAATATACCATGACACAAGTAACCCAATATACAAGAGGAAGGGTAATATAGACATCACAACATAATCCTAACACAAAGTAAGCAATAATAACTAACCAATTAATAACACATATAATCATAACAATCAAGGAAAAATAAAGAATACATATTGAAAATCATCGTCGCTGATGGGTGGAGTCCACTAAGGATATCTAGCTTGGTCCAATGATACCATCTAGTGCCCAAAATAAACAGGGTCGGCACTTAACCGTACTATAGACCTCAAGCCATATTCATTGTGAGATCGATCTCATGAAGATCTCACCATGCTCATTCCAAAATACGAATACTCATAACCGATACTTGTGCCAAATCACCATTAGCTTACAAAAAGAACTACCGAGGGCCTCCTAAAAACCAACACCTCAAAAAACGTTGACAAGTAGGTCCTGTCGTAGCACCCGATTGTACTACGAGAAAGTGTAAGACCTATGACATCACAGTCTCTCTTCGCCCCTGCTTGAAAACCATGTCTGTAGGTCATGCCGAATTTCTAATAGATACCAAAGAGAACTATCGAGAGCTACAACTATATCGTGGACTCCCTTGAAAACCAAAACCTTAAAAGAAGTTGGCATGTAGGTCCTATCGTAGCACCCAATGGTATTACGGAACAGTGTAAGACCTACTCTAGATTGATATCGCAATCTCTCTCCGTCCCTACTTTGAAAACACGCCTGCAGGTTGTGCCAATTTCCTATAGCTAGCAAAGAGAAAAATCGAGAGCCACAGCTATATTGTGGACTCCCTTGAAAACCAACATCTCAAAAGAAGTTGGCATGTAGGTCCCATCGTAGCACCAGATGGTACTTTGGAATAGTGTAAGACCTACTCTAGAATAACTCACAATCTCTCTCTGCCTCTGCTCCAGAGCCACGCCTGCATCTCATGGAAAATTTCCAATAGCTACCAAAATGATCTATCAAGAGCCACAACTATATTATGGACTCTATTTGTACCAAAATTGGGCATGACACTCTTTGGGGGTGTTTGAAGAGATCAAAGTGAAGGATATAAATGAAAAATGAGGTTAATTTAACAAACACACCAAAAAAGACAAATGGAAGTACAAGAACACAGAGATTTAGAGTGGTTCGGCGTTGTAGCCTACGTCCACTATAATAAATTTGCTGTTTTATTTATGATTCTCGTTGGTTACAACTGGTTACAACAGTACACTCAAGATACAATGGAGATTTCGGGAGAGTATCGGTGTAAAAGAGTCCAAAAAGTCCATTTTCTAAAGGTCTAGGGCTGCTATTTATTGGTGTAGGCCGAAAATATCTGGCTCAAAATCTCGGAAGACTCCTTCTTTCACATGGGAGGGCCCACTAGATGGATCTGAGGTGAATTGGGATCGATCCCCGATTGATACGTATGAATTTCGTACCGATCCAAAAGGGCTCCATTAGGGTCGAGATCGATCATGGACGTTCTTGAGGTGGTTCCGAGCTCTTGTGAAAATTTGATGGCAGTTGGACTTGTAGATTTTCAGTTATGATCGATCCAAGTTTGCATTTGCAAGACATTGTTTAGTTCGTATCGCTCTGGTTCGCATCACTCTGGTTCATATCCATGTTGCACATGTTGATTAGATGACGTGGCGCTATATTCTAGTATCGATCCACTTTTCATGCCAAGTGACTGAGTTTTCCATTTTTATAGGCTTTGTTCGTATCGACCTAGAATTATCCCTTTCTTATTATCGCTCTATTTCGTATCGGTATTTGAGATCATTTCATATCGATGGCCTCTATTCCAATTCGTGTCGATAGCCTCTACCTTAATTCATAGTGATATAGACCTGACCTCTTTGAATTGATTGAAGATCAACTTCATATCGATACCTTCTAGGTGATTCCTTTTATCGCTTGTGGGTGGTATGCTTTGTATCAATCGTTGACTGATCAATACAAATTATGTAAATGATGATTGATATGAGCTATGCATTAGTGGAAGCGATATGAAATGTCACTAAGTGATGGATACGAATTGGAGTAGATGTAATGGATACGAAGTGGTGCCTCTTCCATGGATACGAACTAGTGCTCTCTTGATGGATACAAACCAGATGTGTTTCATTTGAGACTTGATGGATACGAATTTGCATGGATATGAATAGTTTTGATTTTCTTGACCTTGATCGATCGATATCTTGTGCATACAAACTTCGATTGACTTGAAATTTGAAATGCTGACTCTTATAGCTTTACTTGTTATACCACATTGATTGTAGCATGATCTGGATATGGACAAATTTACCAGTATCCATGTTAGACCTATGTGTAACCGATCTTCAGGGATGATCTGTCTTTGGTTCCCAGTTGATTTCTTAGTGTCATGGCCTTTCCAAACGGTAGGATAATATTTGCCTCCCAAAGTACGTCTTGTGTAAATATGACATGCTTTGAAAAGCTACGACCTCTGGTTTGAAAAGTTCTGCCCGATTAGTTTAACAGTCGTTGTCTTTTCGTCAAAAGATGTAACCTTTGTTTGATTCCTCGTAATGTAAATATTGAATTGTTGCCAATGATTGCATAGTGTAATGTTGTAACTGAGTGTTGAGTGTTAGCCATATATTGTTCATCGTTGTAATTGTCACCAGGTGAGCATTCAACTCCTGTGAATTTTGAAAATTGAATGTTAGTTCATCATGCATGAATGTGTGTTAACCGAATTCCCGTTAACGTTTGCACATTCATGATTCATTGTCAAGTTTTTTATCGAGTTTCGTATCGATCCTCTCCTAGATTGATGTGAAATTCGAGTTGTAACAACACATGATGGTCATCTTATTGTATCCCTTCGTATCGATCCTCTTTTGGATCGATGTTAGAAGTTAAAAAATTATCTTTGTATCGATAATGATCGACATGAATTAGTTGCCCTTTAAAATAATTCGTATCGATGCATTTCTGATGGGTTTGAATGGTTCAGATAAGTCATTGCTTTGTGTTTCATATCGATAGCCTGATGGATACGAAAGCTTCATCTCAGATCAACCGTGGATGGATACGAAGGAGGTTCCTGAATCGACGGCCAATGGATACGAACAGGTCATTTCGTATCGATTATGATATAGACCTCTTCAACCGATCAGTTTGTACTAGGATACGAATCGACACTTGTCTTGGGCCGAACCATATATACTACTTTTCATACTTAGAAATTTTTTTCACTTGTTCATTTTGCTTCTAGCTCTTCGTGTCGATTGCACAGCCAAGAAAAAGAAATTGTTTTTGTTCCCAAATTACTTAACTCCTTAATTCGTCGAATTAGCTGTTTAAATTAGGCAATTAACCAATAATCTCTCATTAGAAATGAAAAGACTTGAGCTTTAACATCAGTCCATTCATATTTGCGGCCAAGTTTAGTGAAGAGGATGCCGAAGATGGTCGGAGTAAGGTCAAGGAAGGAGGAGATGATTCCTGTGCTACTTGAGTCGGTCGGCGAAGATAAAGAGTAGATGGATACGTAGAAGCCTCTCGTATCAATCTTGGATAAGGGGATACAATTTGGATCGATCCGAGCGCTGTAGAACTTCATATCGAATGATAGAAGCATTTCGTATCGGTAGATAGTGGCTCTCATATTGATCAACTGATGATGGCCTTTGTATCGATCCAGGATAATCAATACGAAATCTAGGGTGCGGTGATTGATACAAAGCAGAGGGAATTTTTCATCAATATGAAATAAATTTCATGTGATCAATACGCGGCATTGTTCCATGATCGATACGAACGATTGCTTCCTTCGATGGATACGATCTATGCTATTGGCGAGCGATACGAACTGACTTTATGGGTGATCGGTACGAATTATCCATTTGGGATTGATCCAAGCTTAAACTTAATGGAGATGAAATCCTTTGCACACTTGAACATTTAACTCCGATAAGCTTCTGCCTTACATAATCGGACTTAACCATTTCACTGCATATTTAACTGCCTTTTGAAGCTCGTTGATGGAACTATAACTTGACAAAATTTTGAAGAACTTTAACTAGGATCAATCTATGAATTCTGGAGGGCGACAGTCGCTCCGGTTGAATTTCGAAGTCTTGTCATTGAAACATCTTTCAAATCTCATAGAATCTCTTAAGTAATATGTGGCACTGCACAACACATTCACACACTTCACACTAGGGAAAACAAGGGTTTATTGTCATCTAACGATGATTTTTGCTGAGTTGAATAGCTATGGAACCTGGAAATTCACAATCGTAGGAAGTTCTGAGTCCACCTCTATCGGTAATCGAGATGTCGGCTATCGTGACCGAAGCTGTCGGTCCTGCTCTAGATGAGCTACCAAGAGCAGTCTTCATCGCGCATCCGCAAGATTATGTTCCCTCTAATATATCCGAAGACATGTTAGGTAGGATTTGTTCAAGGCATGAATTATCAAGGGGTAATTTCTTATTGCCGAGGGCAGAAGATAGTGCTCATACTCGCAAGGAAGAGTACATGGCCTACAATAGATTCTCATCTGTAGCTGGCGAACTCCCTCCATTTAATCAATACATCCAAGAAGTGTTATTCTATTTAAAGATCATCTTGTTATAGCAGCACCCGAACAGGTATGCTTTGCTGAATAGCTTGTTCATCATCTTCATGGTGCATCTCTTTTGACCCCCAACTCCAGAAGAAGTCAGATACTTGTTCAGTATAAAAAGCCAAAGAAATAATCCCTCCTCCACTTTCTTAGACGCAGTTAGAAACTATCAAGTCATCATCGGGGCCTAGACCAAGCTTAGCTATTTTAAGACTGAATGGTTCTTCGTTCGTTGTCCACTGTGGTTTGCTTGACGGTGGCTAGTCAGACATAAGTGCTTTAACTTCTTTGTCGATAAAATAGATAATAGAACTTGATTTCAGAGTTTAACACTTCCTTTCTTTCATAGCTTCGATTCTGCAGCCCGAACGGGATCAGTTTAAGGAGATTGTAAGGGTCCTTCAAGAGGTGCCTGCCGAGTGCAGAGAGATCAATGAGGTCCTCGCTGATGAAAATCAGACGGTCGTTGGGCTGATCGATAGAGATCAAAGCATCGGGCTTGAAGGATTTCTCAGGACGGCTCCAGTGAGGCAAGTCAGAAGGAGAGTTCCTGGAATCATGATCATCGAGCAAGGTAACGATGAGATTATGCCCGCTGGAGATGAGCCCGCACCTGGGCCTTCACAAAGTCATTGGCATTCAGAGAGGATAAGAAAATACAAGGCCACTACCCACAAAGCTTCGAGATGCAAGTCTGTTGTAATGTATTTTCCAGCAGTAGCTGTTGTAATTTCAAAGGCTCCCTCTTCACTAATAGAGAGTCATTTCGAGGAACTTGTAGATATTCCCATTTTGGATGATGTGTCTCTTCATCAAGATACCAGATTAGAGGGGCTTCAAAGTGCCTTAGATTTAGGAGAGCTAACCCCTCCGAGTACGGCTGCTACAACTGGTTGGTTGAGGGGTTTACACATGCATGCACTTGCTTCATGGCACACATAACTAACGTTCACGGGCAGTTCGTTCTCTAGAGATAATAACTTTGTTTTTTTAACTTTACAGATACAATGTCAAAGAAAGGATCTATGCTCAATAGCCTTGGTGTCGTGCGTCAATCTTCTAGTTCATATCGAGAGTCTCGTAGACATGAGTCCGATCACGATCATCGTTACTCTAGTCAAGACAGGAATCGCTATGATAGGAAGAGAGAGAGGGGAAGAGAGAGGCGAGATAGGCGTCGCTCTCAGTCGCGCTCTCCTCCACCTAGAGTTCCCTTACCACCTTCCAACTCTGTAACACGCACTACTGAAACTCCACGCTAGCCAATGCCTCTATGAAATTCAAGGCTTGGCGAGTAGCGCCACACAACTAGAGTGAATGCCTCTATCGTCACTACATCAATAGCTGTAGAGCTCATAAGGGAGGGAGCCACGCGATCTGTTGAAAAAGGAATTTCCTTACATCTTTTTCTGCAGCTTCCACTTCCTTCCACATTTCTAGCTAATTCCAGAAGGGGTAGAGAAATATATGCACGACTATGTTTATCATGTCTATAGCCAATATCGTGAATGGAAGAAAACTACATAGAAAGTCTCGGCTGTGGCATTCGATCGGGCAAAAACCATCGAACAACTGCAAAAAAGTCTCATCCAGAAAGATTGCATAGTACAAGTGCTCACTAATGAGAATGATACTCTGAAGAAACCAAAAATGAAGGCCTTGAAGAAAGTCGATGAGGCTAATAAGAAATGGAGCAGATGAGGCAAGAGCATTTAAAACTGGTTAATGATATGGGCCACGGGAATGCCACCGTCATAGCCGAGAGAGATAACACGCTCAAGGAGCTTAATGAGCTTAAAGAAAAGTACACCAAGGTCGTCAAAGAAAAGGACGATGCTAATTAGGTTGCTCAGGAGGCATGTGATCAGACTGTGAAGCTTAAGGGTGAGCGGGATGCGGCAGTTTTGAGGGTCCAAGAAGCCGAGCTGAGAATTGAAGTCGAAGTCAGAGCAGCGAAGGCCAGGTTAGAAGGCAATATGGAAGACCTTCTAATTACTTACAACGTTAATGTCTTAAAATACCATGGCTTGAGCTAGCTCGTTGACTATCCGACTCATTTACATAACGCTTGGCACTGCTTGGTGGATGATGAGAAGGTTGAACACCATACTACATCCATCAATGAGTCTGATTTGGAGAATCGGGTGCTAACTGAAAGTGAGAGGAGAGTCTCCATGAGGCCATCATTACGTTTGGGAAAGAGAAACTCGCCACTCTGCATGCGGAGATTGGCGAGGGTTCTGGTGTTGCACTATGATGCAAGTTCCGAAATACCCATGTCAACCCGACCTGAGTCTACTTCTACAGTTGATCCTTTGGCTATTCCAACTTGCGATCCCGATCAACCGCACTTGACTCTGAATCGCGAGCATGCTTTTGAAGGCACTCTAGCTCCACCTACGAGCCAATCTGAGGAAGGTATTCAAAACAATTCTTGTATTCATTCAAAGTCCGTAGTATTATCAAAAGAAGTCACTAATATATTTTTTGTCTCCATTCAGTTATAGGAATTGCACCGGCTGTGCCTCCCGCAACCCAAGAGCAGGAGGCCATCATGATGGATGCAACGACCACTGCAGCTGCCGCTTCGACCAGGGAAGTTCATGAGAGTGCTTTTATTTTTAATGAACAAATGATGGAAGAACTCTTCGGTCCCCAAAGCGATCCACTCGCTGACTTGACATTCGTTATGGGAAAAAGTGTGTCCACGGCCATATCTTCGGCCCCAACTGGCAGCATCCTAAAGGACACTCAAGCAACTCATAATGAGGCGATAACTACGGAGATCAATGCTGAGATGGCAAGGGCCACGCTGGACAGCTGTATTGGATGTGGTATGGTAGGTCCTGGTCCAGCCCCTTTACGTATGATCTCTCGGGGAAGAACAATCATTGTCTAAGTTATACCCCCTATATCTTCTCATATAGAAAGTACCCCATTCTTCTAACCATGCATTCTGAAAGTATTCCAATTCCCGTGAGTTCAAAGGAGGAGACTACCATACTTCCCCAGGCCGGGGACAAACCGAGTAAAGGCAAGAGTTTGGAAAGGCACCACAATGGTAACTCCAGTGGATCGATGCTGAAAGGGAAGAAGAAGATGAAGAAACATAAGGAGTAGGCATATCTCTTTGTGTCTCTTTTTGATAGATAGGTAGGAATTCCTCTTTTTCTTTCTGTAGGCCGTGTATAGATGCGGGTTCGACCCCTGCTAATAGGAATTTTTGGAATAAGCTTTTTTATACTTATTTTTTTCCAAAGAATAGATGAAATAAAATCTCCTTTCACTTTTTGGCATAACTCTGAGTTTATTCGCTTAAGCATTTTTGCAATTGAATTTTTATTTAATATAATTGTGAAGATTTAATCTCTGGATCGGACTTGTGTATGGTTTTGAAGTCCCAAAGTCATGGTTTCAGGCCATAACCAAACGTTAAGTTGAGTCCTAACGTTGTATTGTCCCAATCAGTAGCTGGTGCTCGAGTTATGCCCCTAGTCCTGGGGATGAGTTGAAGTGGTCGGACGATTGTTGCTTTTTGTCTCCAGAGCTAAGTTTTTGTGAGATGAGTTCGAGTGGTCGGATCACACTCGCTCATGTATTGACAATCGCATCCGCACTTTGGGGTTCGAACTTGTGCACTGGCGATCGGTCACACCTGCTTGATGTTTAAAGTTGCATTCATGCTTCGGGGACTTAAGTTGCTTCATGGGCGGTCAGTCATACCTATTTTAATAGTTGGAATTATGTTCGCACTCTGGAGACTTGGGTTGATTTGTAGGTGGTCAATCATACCCAATTTGTGTTTATACTCCGATCCATGCTCTGGAGACTTAGAGTTGTCTCGTGGGCGGTCGTTCCACCCTTGATTGATGTTTATACTCAAGTCCACACTCTGGGGACTTAGAGTTAGTTGATGGGTGGTCGGTCACACTCATTTTAATGTTTATACTCTAGTCCATGCTCTAGGAATTTGGAGTTAGTTAATAGACGATCGATCACATCTGTTTTAAGTTTTAAGATCTTGTTCGCACTTTGGGAATGCTAAATTGATTAGGATCATGGATGGTCGGGTCACATCCATCCTAAGTAAACAAGCAAAGTCGTAGATGGATGGATCCATCCTCCTTGAGTTTAGATCGCATGTGGGTGAGGTCGTAGGTGGATGGGTCCACACTTCTCGAGCCAACATTTTGGATTTTAAGTTTATACTTCGACTCACACTCTGGGAACCAGAGTTAGTTAAAGGATTAACATGTATCAATCTCTTTTGGCTTTTGTGTGGTAGCTTTCCCTCGAGCTTGGGGTTTCACTTAGCGAGTGATCTGTCGTATCATAGTCACTCGCTATTTGAATAAGTCCCATCGTAGGATGAAACTTAGCTCTCCATGCATTGTGATAGTCGCATGATGTATTTCAAGAAGCATTACTCTGGCTTGAAGAGATGGCATTTTATTGCTGAAATAAGAAAGTATGGCAAAGTCAGTTGCCTTATTACAAGTTCAAATTTCAAAATTCATAAAAAAAATTCAAATGAAAAGCAGACTAAATGAATAAATGTGTAGTAGCGACGGAGACTCTCGCTATTCCAACCCCTCGGCAAAGTGAGACCATCAACAGTCGATAATTTGAATGTATCATCTTCAAGTCTCCGTTCAATAACATATAGCCCTTCCCATGTTGGCTTCATATCCAAAGGGACCAGATAGATTCTCTTGAGCACAAGATCACCAAGTTCAAAGGTTCTAGGTCGGACATTAGCATTGTATAATCAGGCGACTCGATTCTGGTGCACAGCTGCCCTCAATTCATCATCTTCATGCTTCTCACTAATAAGTCCACAGATTCGGCAGGCAATATGGTGTTTGTCTTCGGATCATAGTAAGTCACACGTTGAGAAGGTAAGCTTCTGAGCTGTAGGAAAGTGAAAATGAAGTGTGACCGATCGCGGACTTGTGGGTAGTTCGATATGCCCATAGGGCCGTAAGAAGCTCATCTACCCATTTACTTACGGCCTTCTCCAGTCGTTTCTTCAGAATGGATTTGATAAGTTTATTAACAACTTCGACCTGTCCATTCGCTTGAGGGTGCGCAACTGCTGAGAACTTCGTCTGAATGTGGAAACGCTGACAGAAGTTCTTGAACTCGACACTACGAATTGGGCTCCATTATCGGTGATAATGGTATGTGAGAGGCCAAATTGACAGATAATGTTGCGTAGTACAAAGTTAATTACTTTCTTTGTCGTGATGGTAATAAGGAGCTCGGCTTTTGCCCATTTGGTAAAGTAGTCAACTACAACGATGGCGTACTTCGTGCCACCTTTAGCCAGAGGTAGGGACCCAACTATATCCATTCCCCAAGTAGTAAACGGCCGTGGGCTAACCATTTGAGTGATTTCAGTAAGCAGGGCTCTTAGAATTCGGGCATGTTTCTGACATCTGTCACATTTCTTGGAATAATTTAATGCGTATCAATTAACAGTTGGCCAATAATATCAATTGAGTATCTTCTTAGTAAGGGCTTTCCCCCAGTGTGATCGCTACATTCTCCCTCGTGCACGTCACGTAACACACCTCGTCATTAGAGATACACTAGAGTAAAGGAATGGAGTATCCTCTCCTATACATGACTTCATTCTAGGTAATGAATCATGAAACTTTCTGAAGAACTTGTCTTTTCTCGCTTCTAAGCTCGGACAAAGCTCCATGCTCAAGATAATTTTTGAAAGGGGTCATCCATGATTCCTTCTCGGATGTGGCTTCATGCACCCAATCTGTCTCTATCTGATCGATACTCGGAGAGGTAAGTGTCTCAACAAGGAAAATTCCCATTTGCTGTGCTTCATCGGTGCTGGCCAGTTTTGCCAAAGAATCGGCCTTTTGATTGCGCTCTCGAGGTATACAGTAGAAGGCATAATAATCGAAGTGATTCAGTACTTCCTGGACCCGAGCAAGATAAATAGCCAACCTCCGTTCTCTAGCTTGGTATTCTCCCCAGACATGGCATACGACCAATTGCAAGCCATAATAAATCTCCATAATAATAATTCTCAAATCTTTGGCAAGTCTGAGTCCCGCGAGTAAAGCTTCGTACTCGGCCTCATTATTAGTCGTACGAAAATCAAACTTCAAAGCATAACAATGGATCGACCTTCTAGGGTTTCGAGTACAGCTTCAATGCCTGAGCATCGGTCGTTTGATGTGCCATCTATGTATAGCTTCCATTGTATTTGGGAGATTCACTAGTTTCGGGCAAGTCCTCTGGTATAGTAAATTTAGCGATCAAGTCCGCCAGAACTTGTCCTTGGATGGCCCGTCTCAATGTATAAGCAATATTGTAACGACCCAACTTCCAGACTCCAGGAAATTGCATCGCTAAGAAGAAAGAAAGGGATAGAAGAAGAAAAGAAAGAGAAAGAAGAACACAAACAACATCAGAATCTCACAGCGGAACGAATCAAATATAATATATCACATAAATACTTTACATAGTATCAAATACATCAGAGTTTTACAGCCAATACAACACATACTAGACAGTTATAAACACCTGTCTAGTTATACATCTCTAAACAGTACAAGAAACAACTCAGAGAGAGACTCAGAGATATCAACACAGCGGAAAATAGATAACTACAACGCAGAAGCCTCCTGCTCCATTTGCTCCTCCATAACTCGTCAAAGCAATCCTGAATCACTTGACTACTCATACATAATATGAGTACCCAAGAGTTTAATAAAACAGAAAATAAACACTCGGGTCAGACAGGGGTCTGGTGTGAGTAAATAGTTTAAAAGTTGCTTAACTTTAGAAAATCCTTTGAAAACAAAAGGTATCACGTAAGACTTCCCACACATAAACATGGAAAAGTTTTTACCTTACGCTAACCAAAACATTTGATAGGAAATCCAGTGATATTATAATAGTGTCTAGGGTTTTCAAAATAAAATACAGAAATAGCTGGAATGCTTGCATCTCACGTTCCAACATAGTTGGGCACAATCAAAACCGTACAGGCACTTATTGGATTTTGGATTCCATCAATGGCAGGGCTACTGGGGTACCGCCCGTCACAGTACGTGGCCTAGATCACCGTACCGAGGAGCCACCCTAACTCCCCTGCAACACAAGGCCGGAACCGTTCCTTACTGAACAGTCCCGAACAAGACCACCCCGACGGTTGGAGCTCTCAACCGTCCACACAGCCGAAATATAAAGGGACCTCTAGACAGGGGTAAATCTCGCTCTCCAGTGGGGGCTACCCACGAAGCCTTGCTGCACCTCCCCTGTTTTAGCCATTCCCGGTTGATGAGGCTTGAGGTTACGATTACCTTTAGAGGACACATCTATCTTAGAATGCTCATCGTCCACCTGACGATGTTCTGAAAGCATTCAATCCATACAAGTTCGTTCCGGGTTCGAACGAAACCGAAGGCATTATCTCGTTACACTCGTTTTGGAATCACCCTCAGAGTTAACGACAATAACCCTTGCACTCTAAATCACCATCTCGAATCTATAAGTACTATTCCGTCAAACTCATTACGGAATCACCCACAGAGTTATACTGACGTATAGCCCTTACACCTCGAGTCTTCACTTGCTCCACTTGGATTAACGACCTAACGTTTAATTGGAATCGATGTGGTTTTCGGATATCCAAATATGGAAACCCGATCCCGGTCTCACCGAAACCAAACGCCATTTTAATGTCCAAGTTATACTTAAGGGTTTAAACAATTAACTCATTTAATTTTTATCTATTTCACACAGATAGATAAACTACATATTCACATCATAACAGATAACCCATAACATTATCACAATAGATAATCATCACAACAGTCAAACATCACAACAACAATCATCACAACCAAATAATCCATCATACTATAACTAAGCATCCATATTCTATAGATTCTACTCATCTCATTTCTGAGATCACAACCATCCAAAGGTATATCAATATCATTCATAAGCAATGATATATTATCCATCATTTATAATTAATTTAAAATGAATTAAATTAATTACTTCTATCTTTAATTAATTTAAAATAAATTAAATTAATTACCCATCCTATAAATTTTGCTTATAAATCTATTGATTAATCAACCTAGTTAAATAATCACTCATTAAGTATTCAACTTGATTAAACATCTATGATTAATCATTCACTAATTACCATAAGTAATTAGTCTTAAATTAATTTCATAAAATTAATTAACCTTATTCATAAGTAATTAACATTTAATTACTTCATTAATTAACTATAATTAATTACATTTATCCTTAATTAATTACAATTAATTAATCACTTAATTAATTAATTAATTCTTAATTAAACAATTCTTAATTACATCATTAATTATAATAATTAATGATCTCTAATTAATATTTAAATTAATTACTCAATTAAATTAATTACTCAATTAAATTAATTACAATTATTAATCACCTTGATTAATATTTAAATCCAGTAATTAACTACCTTAATTACTCATTTATAAATTAATTATCCAATAATTAATTATCTATCTTAATTTATCCTTGATTAATTACAAAAGTAATTATCCAAATTACTTTTAAATAAATCACCTTTCCTTAATTACATTCCAGTAATTATTACTTCTCTAAGTAATCTTACTCCATAAATTACATTAAGTAATTATTAACATTTAATTATTAAATTATTTCTTAAATTAATTAAACTAAATTAATTAATTTAACAAAGCTCATTATCAGAATTAATTACAAAAAGTAATTAATCCCTTAATTACTTTCATAAAGTAATATACTTAACAAATTACAATTGATTTTCTTAAAATAATTAATCTAATTAATCCATAAAAATTACATTAATTAATTATTAATTATCCTTAGATAATTAACAACATTTTCATAAATTCCTTACTTAAGAATAATTACCTTAAATTAATTATTCATTAATCATCTTTAATTAAAATTAATTCAAGTTATTATTTAAAAATCAAATAGATAAGTAAATCCTTAATTATTTTCAAAATAATTCATTTACTTATTTATACTTAATTAATATTCAAAATGTATTAAAATAATACATTCCTAAAATTTAATTCAACTTTCAATTTAAAATTAACATATCATAATTTTATTTAATATTTAAAAGAAAGAAATCTTTTAAATTTAAACCTTTGTTTGAAATCAAATTCATATTTGAATTCTACTTAATAACATTCTTGTTCAATATTTAAAACTTTCCAAAACTGATTTGAATTCAAATTGTTTTAAAGTAAAAACAGAAATCATATTTGAATTTGATTTCAACCCCAATTTTAAATCTTGCATATCATTCAAATATTTCATTTGAATTCAAAGTATTCCTGAATCTAATTCAAATTCAAACCTGAATTTGAATTGAATTCCTTTCAAAATTTTAAAAAGAAACAAAACTGTTTTTAATAAAAATCTGGTTTTAAAACCTGAAAACTACACTTACACAGATTTCCAGATTTGAATTTAAACTTAATTCAAATTCAAATTTCAATTCAAACCTAAATTTTGAATTTTGTTTTAAATATTGAATTCACTTCTAAGTTTTTTTAAAAAACAAAACTGTTTTAATTAAAAATCTGGATTCAAAGAATCCTGAAACTAAATTTACACTATTTCCAAATTTAAATTTAAAACTAACTTAAATTTGAATTCATCATTTAAACCTTTTATATCCATATACTTACTTAAATTCAATTCAACTTAAACTTGAATTTAATCAATGCTTTAAGCATGTTGGGTTTCCAGATTTTTAAAGAAAAACTTCTCAGGTTAAAAACTGCACTCTAAATTTATACTTTTAAAATTTAAGTTTAAATCTTACTTTATTGTTTGAATTCTTCAATTTAAACTTTTGAATCCAAATACTTACTTGAATTTAAACCATACCTACACTCTGAATTAAATCATTTGCTTTAAACATTTTAAATTTCCAGATTTTAAAAACACAACTCAGGTTTGCCTCTGCACAACAAACCCGAGGACACCCTCAGTTTACTTCGAGCCAATCCATATCTTCCTTCGAGTCACAACAGCAACTGCACGGTACCATCTTCGAGTCACCAACCCTACACACCAAAACTTTCACCAGAGACAACAAAACCTGTCAACCATCATCACATCTCACTCTGGTCATCTTATGGCCTCTAACTCCGGCCACTGCTCCTCCTATACACCCACTGCAATACCCCAAATTCTCAGCCCACTCGAACCACCCCATAGTTCAGACAGTGACAAACTTCATCACTTTCAAATTGGAGTACAAACCTGAAACCACTCTTGTAATCAACACAAACTCTATGACCAACTTCCCTTATTTTCCCTTCATTTCCCAGTCAACATTCCATCTTCAGGCAAGAATCCAAGTTTCAAAATCCATTCCATGATCAGATACTCCAAAATCCATTTCATGATTTGATATTTCTAGAATATCAAAACTACTGCACAGACCACAGTTCCTAACTTCACAGAAACTTTAAAACTGATACATGTTTCAAATATCCATGTTTTAATCATGTATTACAGCTTTAACTAGTTTGAATAAATTAAAGATGTTTGGTAATTTTATTTTGGAAGTTATTGTATACTGTTATTGATTTACACAAGTAACAGTTTCACATTTCTAAACTAAAATATTTCAAACCTAAACCATATTGCACAACACAATTTGTTCACACCATACTTCGTAACTAAGACTCAGACAACATAAGTGGATTTGTGTTTAAATCCAAGAAATAACAGCAGCATATTTGAAGGAACTCACATCATTCACCTCTGCATTTTCAAGATTTATGGATGCAGGCATACAACAGTCAAGCAAATTTAAACACATGCACACATGGATTTTCACACAACTTATAATAGTGATGTTGCTTTTAGAAAAAAAAAGAACAGAGTAGTTATTATTATTGCCTCTGTTTAAATTATCTTATTCAATGGTATTTTGAACTAAACCTTAAAGTGTTGCAGGTTTTTGTTATCTTGGTTAAAAATGAAACTGTTTTTAAAACAGAAAATTTACTCACTTTAAATTGAAACAGAAAGCATCCAAGATGTAATTCATTTTTAAAAGTAAAAACTGTTTTTAAACTTAGATTTACTCACCTTAAATGCAAAATAGAAAGCATCCATCTGCAAGTTCATTTCCCTGCAAATCTGAATTTCCATTGCATTGAATCTGAGCTTGCATGAATCTGAGCTAACTTGCAGTTTGAAATTGATTATAACATGATGCTTGTAGGCTTTTGAATCTGCATTTGATGTTGATTTGGTCTGCATGCTTCCCCAGATTCTTGCTTGTGTTGATCTTTACAGGTTGAAGAACTTGGTTGCAGGTTACAGATAGATGCAGATGTAGTTTCTTTGCAGGGTTTAAAAGAATTTGAAGATGTAGGTTTTAATTTGCAGATTTTACAAACTGCAGGCATTTGAATTTAGTTTGTTTGCAGATCTAAATAGTTTTGATTGCAGATTTCAAAACTTTGATTACAGAACTTATACAGTATGATATTTGTAGAATAAAGATTGAGTTTGGTTTGAGGATTTTAGAGTGAAATGGATTTTCAGGTTTCTTAGATCTGAACTTTCATTTAGTATAGAAGATAAAAATGTTTGGAAACAAAAGATTAGTTTAAGTTTTATCTAAAATAAATAAATTCAAATAGGTTTTAGAATGCCACTTGTTATTTGAATTGTAAAGATTTATTTACAAGTGTCACTTTAAAGATATGAATGTTAAACACATGTAAGATTTTAAATATAAAATAAACTTTCTTAGTTTACAAATGTGTTAATTAAAGATAAAACTATTTCTAATTTAACTTAAGATGTTTTTATATGTTATATATATTTAGTCTTTACAAATGAATTATCCAAACATATACAAATATTTGTTTGAATATTTTAAGAATTATTTAAAACAAATTTTCAAAAGAGAAACTTTTAAAAAGAAAAGAACACATGTTGAATTATATTATTCAAGAGTTTTTCAAATTATCATACTATACTTAAATATAAATAAACTGAATTTATTTCAAAACAAATTTAAAAACAAAATAAACTTTATTATAAAAATCAATTCTTAACTATATATTTATAACAAAGTATTTACTATAATATCCTTCTAAAAATACAAGATAGATTTATAAATTAACTTTTGAAAAGTTACAATGCTATTTCAATTTAATTAAATCAATCCATAAATTATACACCTATATATATTATAAATTTGAAAAGATCTTTTATTAAATTTTAAAATAAAATCAAAATACCTATTTACAATGTATACACATATATACATTATAAATAAAATATTTTTAAATCAGCTTATAAAGAAAATTTTATCATTAAAATATTTTTAACATTTTAAGACAATAAGATTCTCAATTTAAATCCTGATTATAAATTTTCAAAAGAAAAACATGTTTAAATTGGATTATTAAATCAGTATTTCACATTTTAAAATAAATTATAAATGAAATTATTAAATAAATATTGCCCAAATTTCCGGGACATCACATTCCTCCCCCCTTAAAAGAATTTCGTCCCCGAAATTTAAAAGCAAAGGTAATTTAATAATCTCTTTAAAGATTTATTTAAAACACAAGCATATATCAAACATATGCTAACAATCAAAACAACCAATTCAACCAATCAAACAAATCTAATTATCCAGACAAATTCTGGATTAAATTCTATCGAGTTTCCCCTAGGTATAAATATATACCGGGATACTCGCTCAAGAGAATCCAAACAATCAATACTAAGAAGCTCCAAAACTCCTATACAACTATATCTACAACACTAGACAAGATATCAGACTGTAGACGAGTCTGACTCAACAACCAAAATTCCAGAACTGCTGGTTCCACAACTAGAGATAGATCATACACGTATTCCCTCAGAGATACGTGAAACTCATCGAATTCCAGTTATCCAAACTGGCAATCCAATCCTGTAGATCAATCACTTAACCCTTGAGAAGAACAGTAAGGTCCAATCTCTTATCCATAAATCTTTCCTGTCGATCCTGGGCTGCCTTCAACTTCTAGATCAATCCAATCCATCACACAAACTCTACTACAGATAACAGAAGACTTCAGACAAACTACACTTATTCAGGAAACAAAACAGATTCCCAAGACATCCAAATCTCCAGATTAAAGTGAATTTCCCGTAGAAATCCTCTTATCCAAGACAAAACACAAATCCCAATGAATAGGGTGTTGCTTTAATTCTGAAATAGCTGCCACCATGCTTCCACTGCGCAACTCTGATTTGAGAATGCTGTTGGCGAACACAGGTACAAACTTGCTCAACTTACCCCGAAAACATTGTTCATCAAATCCCATAAAATCTCCAAAAAACCAAGTCGAAACAGAACTCAATCTCCTGATGCGGATGCAAAACTTAACTCCTTCGAAGACATCCAGAAAATACCAAACCACTTCGATAACTTAAACATCTTCTAGAGATGCTTCAATCCAAACAAAGGTTACTCAAAAAAACTTCCGGATCATCGCAAGTCACTTTTGCGATTCTACTCAGTTCAGATTGTTCTCTTTTCAACAATCAGAACAGCCAAAGCCTTCAAATCAAAAGAAAACTAGTGGTCCGCCTTCAACCACAAACATCACACCCAGCTGAGCTTCCAGAAGAAACGGACAAGCTTTACCATCTGCCCGGCCTACTGACAAAAGAATCACAGAGACTTCAGAACCATCGAAGAGACAGGCCACTCATTGCTGCTACTGCTGCCAAAACTTCCTTACCCAAAAACTTATCGAACCTCAAAGCTACACCAACCACTTCCACAAAAGAGCCTTCAGAAGACAGATATCCCTCAGGAAACTCGACTCCAAACCAAGCACAAAACACTCTGCCAAACCGAGTCTCGAACTCAAATACAGACAGAACTCCTATCAAAGGTTGCCAAAATACCATTGCTGGCTTTAGTAATCCAAACTGATCCAGACTCAAGAAAAATCCACTCACACGAGTGAAATCAAGCTTAAAAATCCAAAGATACACTCCGAATCTTGAAAAGATTCTCCTTCAGAGATCAGAAAAATCCTTCACATCAAACTGCCAAACTACTCAAGATGCCCAATACTGCCCTAGCAGATCACTTCCAAGCTCAAACACTCGGAACTCCAACCATTGGTAGTTGTGTTACACACACCACTACCCCATCTACCTTTATTACTTATATTGGAAAACCTGAACAGGTAACCCAACAAATAGGTAGAATTAAATATATTTATATTTAAAATTACAAGTACGCTCTCTCGAGAAAGACACCACTACAGAGCCTAGGTATTCACTCAACCTAATGCTCTGATACCACGTTGTAACGACCCAACTTCCAGACTCCAGGAAATTGCATCGCTAAGAAGAAAGAAAGGGATAGAAGAAGAAAAGAAAGAGAAAGAAGAACACAAACAACATCAGAATCTCACAGCGGAACGAATCAAATATAATATATCACATAAATACTTTACATAGTATCAAATACATCAGAGTTTTACAGCCAATACAACACATACTAGACAGTTATAAACACCTGTCTAGTTATACATCTCTAAACAGTACAAGAAACAACTCAGAGAGAGACTCAGAGATATCAACACAGCGGAAAATAGATAACTACAACGCAGAAGCCTCCTGCTCCATTTGCTCCTCCATAACTCGTCAAAGCAATCCTGAATCACTTGACTACTCATACATAATATGAGTACCCAAGAGTTTAATAAAACAGAAAATAAACACTCGGGTCAGACAGGGGTCTGGTGTGAGTAAATAGTTTAAAAGTTGCTTAACTTTAGAAAATCCTTTGAAAACAAAAGGTATCACGTAAGACTTCCCACACATAAACATGGAAAAGTTTTTACCTTACGCTAACCAAAACATTTGATAGGAAATCCAGTGATATTATAATAGTGTCTAGGGTTTTCAAAATAAAATACAGAAATAGCTGGAATGCTTGCATCTCACGTTCCAACATAGTTGGGCACAATCAAAACCGTACAGGCACTTATTGGATTTTGGATTCCATCAATGGCAGGGCTACTGGGGTACCGCCCGTCACAGTACGTGGCCTAGATCACCGTACCGAGGAGCCACCCTAACTCCCCTGCAACACAAGGCCGGAACCGTTCCTTACTGAACAGTCCCGAACAAGACCACCCCGACGGTTGGAGCTCTCAACCGTCCACACAGCCGAAATATAAAGGGACCTCTAGACAGGGGTAAATCTCGCTCTCCAGTGGGGGCTACCCACGAAGCCTTGCTGCACCTCCCCTGTTTTAGCCATTCCCGGTTGATGAGGCTTGAGGTTACGATTACCTTTAGAGGACACATCTATCTTAGAATGCTCATCGTCCACCTGACGATGTTCTGAAAGCATTCAATCCATACAAGTTCGTTCCGGGTTCGAACGAAACCGAAGGCATTATCTCGTTACACTCGTTTTGGAATCACCCTCAGAGTTAACGACAATAACCCTTGCACTCTAAATCACCATCTCGAATCTATAAGTACTATTCCGTCAAACTCATTACGGAATCACCCACAGAGTTATACTGACGTATAGCCCTTACACCTCGAGTCTTCACTTGCTCCACTTGGATTAACGACCTAACGTTTAATTGGAATCGATGTGGTTTTCGGATATCCAAATATGGAAACCCGATCCCGGTCTCACCGAAACCAAACGCCATTTTAATGTCCAAGTTATACTTAAGGGTTTAAACAATTAACTCATTTAATTTTTATCTATTTCACACAGATAGATAAACTACATATTCACATCATAACAGATAACCCATAACATTATCACAATAGATAATCATCACAACAGTCAAACATCACAACAACAATCATCACAACCAAATAATCCATCATACTATAACTAAGCATCCATATTCTATAGATTCTACTCATCTCATTTCTGAGATCACAACCATCCAAAGGTATATCAATATCATTCATAAGCAATGATATATTATCCATCATTTATAATTAATTTAAAATGAATTAAATTAATTACTTCTATCTTTAATTAATTTAAAATAAATTAAATTAATTACCCATCCTATAAATTTTGCTTATAAATCTATTGATTAATCAACCTAGTTAAATAATCACTCATTAAGTATTCAACTTGATTAAACATCTATGATTAATCATTCACTAATTACCATAAGTAATTAGTCTTAAATTAATTTCATAAAATTAATTAACCTTATTCATAAGTAATTAACATTTAATTACTTCATTAATTAACTATAATTAATTACATTTATCCTTAATTAATTACAATTAATTAATCACTTAATTAATTAATTAATTCTTAATTAAACAATTCTTAATTACATCATTAATTATAATAATTAATGATCTCTAATTAATATTTAAATTAATTACTCAATTAAATTAATTACTCAATTAAATTAATTACAATTATTAATCACCTTGATTAATATTTAAATCCAGTAATTAACTACCTTAATTACTCATTTATAAATTAATTATCCAATAATTAATTATCTATCTTAATTTATCCTTGATTAATTACAAAAGTAATTATCCAAATTACTTTTAAATAAATCACCTTTCCTTAATTACATTCCAGTAATTATTACTTCTCTAAGTAATCTTACTCCATAAATTACATTAAGTAATTATTAACATTTAATTATTAAATTATTTCTTAAATTAATTAAACTAAATTAATTAATTTAACAAAGCTCATTATCAGAATTAATTACAAAAAGTAATTAATCCCTTAATTACTTTCATAAAGTAATATACTTAACAAATTACAATTGATTTTCTTAAAATAATTAATCTAATTAATCCATAAAAATTACATTAATTAATTATTAATTATCCTTAGATAATTAACAACATTTTCATAAATTCCTTACTTAAGAATAATTACCTTAAATTAATTATTCATTAATCATCTTTAATTAAAATTAATTCAAGTTATTATTTAAAAATCAAATAGATAAGTAAATCCTTAATTATTTTCAAAATAATTCATTTACTTATTTATACTTAATTAATATTCAAAATGTATTAAAATAATACATTCCTAAAATTTAATTCAACTTTCAATTTAAAATTAACATATCATAATTTTATTTAATATTTAAAAGAAAGAAATCTTTTAAATTTAAACCTTTGTTTGAAATCAAATTCATATTTGAATTCTACTTAATAACATTCTTGTTCAATATTTAAAACTTTCCAAAACTGATTTGAATTCAAATTGTTTTAAAGTAAAAACAGAAATCATATTTGAATTTGATTTCAACCCCAATTTTAAATCTTGCATATCATTCAAATATTTCATTTGAATTCAAAGTATTCCTGAATCTAATTCAAATTCAAACCTGAATTTGAATTGAATTCCTTTCAAAATTTTAAAAAGAAACAAAACTGTTTTTAATAAAAATCTGGTTTTAAAACCTGAAAACTACACTTACACAGATTTCCAGATTTGAATTTAAACTTAATTCAAATTCAAATTTCAATTCAAACCTAAATTTTGAATTTTGTTTTAAATATTGAATTCACTTCTAAGTTTTTTTAAAAAACAAAACTGTTTTAATTAAAAATCTGGATTCAAAGAATCCTGAAACTAAATTTACACTATTTCCAAATTTAAATTTAAAACTAACTTAAATTTGAATTCATCATTTAAACCTTTTATATCCATATACTTACTTAAATTCAATTCAACTTAAACTTGAATTTAATCAATGCTTTAAGCATGTTGGGTTTCCAGATTTTTAAAGAAAAACTTCTCAGGTTAAAAACTGCACTCTAAATTTATACTTTTAAAATTTAAGTTTAAATCTTACTTTATTGTTTGAATTCTTCAATTTAAACTTTTGAATCCAAATACTTACTTGAATTTAAACCATACCTACACTCTGAATTAAATCATTTGCTTTAAACATTTTAAATTTCCAGATTTTAAAAACACAACTCAGGTTTGCCTCTGCACAACAAACCCGAGGACACCCTCAGTTTACTTCGAGCCAATCCATATCTTCCTTCGAGTCACAACAGCAACTGCACGGTACCATCTTCGAGTCACCAACCCTACACACCAAAACTTTCACCAGAGACAACAAAACCTGTCAACCATCATCACATCTCACTCTGGTCATCTTATGGCCTCTAACTCCGGCCACTGCTCCTCCTATACACCCACTGCAATACCCCAAATTCTCAGCCCACTCGAACCACCCCATAGTTCAGACAGTGACAAACTTCATCACTTTCAAATTGGAGTACAAACCTGAAACCACTCTTGTAATCAACACAAACTCTATGACCAACTTCCCTTATTTTCCCTTCATTTCCCAGTCAACATTCCATCTTCAGGCAAGAATCCAAGTTTCAAAATCCATTCCATGATCAGATACTCCAAAATCCATTTCATGATTTGATATTTCTAGAATATCAAAACTACTGCACAGACCACAGTTCCTAACTTCACAGAAACTTTAAAACTGATACATGTTTCAAATATCCATGTTTTAATCATGTATTACAGCTTTAACTAGTTTGAATAAATTAAAGATGTTTGGTAATTTTATTTTGGAAGTTATTGTATACTGTTATTGATTTACACAAGTAACAGTTTCACATTTCTAAACTAAAATATTTCAAACCTAAACCATATTGCACAACACAATTTGTTCACACCATACTTCGTAACTAAGACTCAGACAACATAAGTGGATTTGTGTTTAAATCCAAGAAATAACAGCAGCATATTTGAAGGAACTCACATCATTCACCTCTGCATTTTCAAGATTTATGGATGCAGGCATACAACAGTCAAGCAAATTTAAACACATGCACACATGGATTTTCACACAACTTATAATAGTGATGTTGCTTTTAGAAAAAAAAAGAACAGAGTAGTTATTATTATTGCCTCTGTTTAAATTATCTTATTCAATGGTATTTTGAACTAAACCTTAAAGTGTTGCAGGTTTTTGTTATCTTGGTTAAAAATGAAACTGTTTTTAAAACAGAAAATTTACTCACTTTAAATTGAAACAGAAAGCATCCAAGATGTAATTCATTTTTAAAAGTAAAAACTGTTTTTAAACTTAGATTTACTCACCTTAAATGCAAAATAGAAAGCATCCATCTGCAAGTTCATTTCCCTGCAAATCTGAATTTCCATTGCATTGAATCTGAGCTTGCATGAATCTGAGCTAACTTGCAGTTTGAAATTGATTATAACATGATGCTTGTAGGCTTTTGAATCTGCATTTGATGTTGATTTGGTCTGCATGCTTCCCCAGATTCTTGCTTGTGTTGATCTTTACAGGTTGAAGAACTTGGTTGCAGGTTACAGATAGATGCAGATGTAGTTTCTTTGCAGGGTTTAAAAGAATTTGAAGATGTAGGTTTTAATTTGCAGATTTTACAAACTGCAGGCATTTGAATTTAGTTTGTTTGCAGATCTAAATAGTTTTGATTGCAGATTTCAAAACTTTGATTACAGAACTTATACAGTATGATATTTGTAGAATAAAGATTGAGTTTGGTTTGAGGATTTTAGAGTGAAATGGATTTTCAGGTTTCTTAGATCTGAACTTTCATTTAGTATAGAAGATAAAAATGTTTGGAAACAAAAGATTAGTTTAAGTTTTATCTAAAATAAATAAATTCAAATAGGTTTTAGAATGCCACTTGTTATTTGAATTGTAAAGATTTATTTTCAAGTGTCACTTTAAAGATATGAATGTTAAACACATGTAAGATTTTAAATATAAAATAAACTTTCTTAGTTTACAAATGTGTTAATTAAAGATAAAACTATTTCTAATTTAACTTAAGATGTTTTTATATGTTATATATATTTAGTCTTTACAAATGAATTATCCAAACATATACAAATATTTGTTTGAATATTTTAAGAATTATTTAAAACAAATTTTCAAAAGAGAAACTTTTAAAAAGAAAAGAACACATGTTGAATTATATTATTCAAGAGTTTTTCAAATTATCATACTATACTTAAATATAAATAAACTGAATTTATTTCAAAACAAATTTAAAAACAAAATAAACTTTATTATAAAAATCAATTCTTAACTATATATTTATAACAAAGTATTTACTATAATATCCTTCTAAAAATACAAGATAGATTTATAAATTAACTTTTGAAAAGTTACAATGCTATTTCAATTTAATTAAATCAATCCATAAATTATACACCTATATATATTATAAATTTGAAAAGATCTTTTATTAAATTTTAAAATAAAATCAAAATACCTATTTACAATGTATACACATATATACATTATAAATAAAATATTTTTAAATCAGCTTATAAAGAAAATTTTATCATTAAAATATTTTTAACATTTTAAGACAATAAGATTCTCAATTTAAATCCTGATTATAAATTTTCAAAAGAAAAACATGTTTAAATTGGATTATTAAATCAGTATTTCACATTTTAAAATAAATTATAAATGAAATTATTAAATAAATATTGCCCAAATTTCCGGGACATCACAAATATCAAACTCACTCAACTCGATGTTCCACTTAAGCAACCTACTAGACATCTCAGGCTGCGTAAGGACCTGTCGTAATGGCTGGTCAGTGTAGACTGTGATCAGATTGGCCTATAAATATGGATGGAGCTTTCTCGAGGCAATGACGAGGCAGTTTTCTAGCTTTTCCAACTTCAGATAGTTCCTCTCCACCTTGGTCAATCGCTTGCTAATGTAATAGATCGGTCGTTGTATTCGATCCTCTTCCCAAATTAATGTAGCATCGATTGCATTTGCTGAAGGTGCCAAATAGATGTGTAGCCTCTCATGATCAATCGGCCTTGACAGTGTAGGTGGCGTTGCCAGATACTGAACTAGCGCTCGGAATACGCCTTCACACTCCCTAGTCCATTCAAAGTTTCACTTTCCTTTCCTAATTAGATCGAAGAAGGGAATGCATTTGTAGGTAGATTTGGAGATGAACCTACTCAAAGATTCCACCTTCTCATTAAGGCTTTGTGCTTGCTTTATAGTTATGGGAGTTTCGAGGTTCCGTATCACCCAGATCTTTTAGGATTGGCTTCAATTCCTCGAGCATTAACAATGAATCCAAGAAACTTTCTAGACGCGACCCCAGAGTGATACTTCAACAAGTTGAGCTTCATTTGGTACTCTTGGAGGATGTTGAACAATGTTTCCAGGTCTTTGACATGATTGATGGAGAGTCACGACTTTACAAGCATATCATCCATGCACACCTTCATAGTTTTCCTGATCTGGTTGGCAAACATCCCGTTGACTAGTCGTTGGTAAGTTACACCAGCATTCTTGAGTTCGAACGGTATCACTTCATAGCAATTGAGTCCCAGATCGACGCTAAAGCTGGCGTGCTCCTGATCGGGCAGGTGCATCGGTAACTGATTGTAACTAGAGTATGTGTCCATGAAGGATAAGAGCTCATCTCCGACAGTTGAGTCTACAAGCTGATCAATTATGTGAAGTGGAAAACTATCTTTAGGGTAGGCTTTATTCAAATCTGAGTAGTCCACACAAGTTCTCTATTTCCCATTGGGTTTCTGACAAGTACTGGATTGGTTACCCACTCAGGATATAATGCAACTCGGATGAACCCGTTCATCTTGAGTTTATCCACCTCTTCTTTCAGGGCGGCAAATCTCTTTAGATCCATACTGCGCTTTTTCTGCCTGACTGGGACATGCCATGGGTCAATATTCAATGTATGGCTCGTGATGTCCGGCAAGACCCCACACATGTCTGAGTACGTCCAGGAAAACACTTCGAGATTTGCCCAGAGAAATTCAACCAATTTCTCTCTCATCTGTTGGCTTAGCTGAGACCCCACCTTTATCATTTTGGAGTCGTCATCATCATCGATCGAAATACCGATCGTCAACTCTGCTAGGGAAGCCTGACTGTCTTTGACTTCCTCTTCATTATCAACATCTCATGGATATAGATCCTTTGGGAACTAGTTGTAGCGCCCGGTCCCAGGCCCAGACGTTAGCTGTCAATTGTCGATAAAACGGACATAAAGAGATTTCTCTACATCTTTTCCCTTCCTTTCCGCTACACCTCTCAGGCTCAGCAACATAATAGGCGCATCCGATTGTCCGGTCTCCCTCAACAAATCAAACCCATTGTCAGTGGGGAACTTAAGAGTTAAACACCAAGGGGCAATATCTACCCTGAAT
The DNA here is from genome assembly GCA_030765085.1 of Allium cepa. Taxonomy (NCBI): domain Eukaryota; kingdom Viridiplantae; phylum Streptophyta; class Magnoliopsida; order Asparagales; family Amaryllidaceae; genus Allium; species Allium cepa. The sequence continues at coordinate 156,766,006 of CM060932.1, forward strand.
TCAGCAAGGGTCGATCGGTGCAAGAAAGCATTATACGGTGAACTGATATCCAACACAATGAACTGTAACATCTAGACTCTCCGACGATCTCTGATTCCCAACTCCACTGGTAATTCACCATCCCAGTAGGTATAGTTGCACTTCCATTGAAGCCATGTATGTGAGCCTAACACGGCTTCAAGTCCTTCGCTTCCATTTTCATCCGATCGTATGCTCTCTTGAAAAGAATATTCACGGAGCTTCCACTGTCTACTAAGATCATCCTCATCCAAGCAGGACCTAGTTGAGCTGATATGACTAGTGGATCAATGGTGGGGGCTTCAACTCTATCGACATTCCTATCTTGAAAAACGATGTCATTTGTCATCGTCTTTTGTTGTTTAACCGGAGCCCCATTATCAAGATTACTACAACATTCGAAGCTCGCATGTTTAACCGAGCTAGCATATGACTCCATTTCCTTCTATCTCCTGGGAAACTGGATGAGTACCACCACTTAATATGTTAATAACCAACCTCTCACGAGTACGCGTGGGCTACTTGGGCCTAGCCTGATTCTGTACTTGATTCTGGTTTGAAGGGCCCACACCTCTAGCCTACGGCTCCCAAACAAATTGTTCCAACTTCCTATCTCAGATTAACTTCTCAATAATGTCCTGTAAATGGCGACACTCATTGATATTGTGAACATAGCAATCATGGAATCTGTAGAATTTATCAGATTGGATTTGCTTCTCAGACAACTGTTTTGGAGCAAACTTTTTATATTGCCCAGTATTAAAGGTTTGCAAATAAACATTCTCCAGTAATGTATTCAATGGAATATAAGTGTCAAACATAGGAGCTTTACGTCGCGATCTGCGACATTGATCACACTTCTTACCCTGACTTCCATCGCCTTTCTGCTTATTCTATATATTTAACTATACTTTACCGAAACTCTCACCGGTTTGCTTCACAGCGACGTTACTTTGAATGCCTGCCACTCTAGGACCTATGTCATCCTTCTTCTTGGATTGTTTAACATCTTCTCTTCTTAAGAAATAGGCCACTTTAGAGTAGAAACGGTCCGGCAACGCACAGGTTTCCTAGCCAACCAGTTTCCAAATTCTGAATCAGGATCGGTTCCTTTATTCAACGCCATCAATATGGAATTATCATTAGGTTACTAATCTCTGCACAAGAGGCATGGAATCTTTCCAGATAACGTCTGAGCGTCTCTTCCAGAGCCTGGATAAGGTTTTAACATCCTTATGTCTTGTAATGTGCATACGAAACTATTCGATGAATTTTGAGTCAATTGATCAAAACACGAAATAGATCAGGGTGGTAGGCAAATAAACCACATAGTTGTGATATCCCGAGGGAGATAGGAAAACTTCTACATTTGACCGATCATCAGCTCGTGCGTATTCGTAAGTCATTCATACTTTAAGATGTGTTGGTTAGGGTCTGAACTCCCTTCAAAAATAGGTAAAGTTGGCATTGTGAATCGGCGGGGCGGTTCAGCATAAAGGATGTCATCAGTGAAGGGTGTAAGACTTTGAGAGAGTCCCTAATCGTCATTGGAGAGGACTTAACATTCACAAATTATTTAACGGATCATGGTCAGAATGTCTGGCATCTGGACATTCTAAACATTCTGGGCCAAGGTGTGGTAAAGTTTCACAATGCGAGGATGGCCCGGGCACGGTCGATTGTCCATGCCTTGCCTCTTTGGCTCCAGGTCTATAGGCACATAGGGTTCAAGAGTATGATCATGTTGACGAAGGTTTAGATCTGCTCGGTTTCAATTGTCATCTTCCAAGTCTATGGCGACAACAGTAGCACGATTATCAACATTGTGATAAGGAATTGCCCCTCCCCAAGAGGAGGGTCCAGCCTTGTGACTTATAGATGGACCAGCTTTTGCTTACCCAAGATTCAGAGTGCGTTGATGCTTGGAAGCTTGTGTATAGCTTCCATCCAGTTGTGGGCGTGTGGGTCTATGAATGTAATCAAAGGAAGCTGAGCTCTCATTGGATGAGTAGGAAGCTTGATCCCTTCTGGATCTCCTTCATCTTTCCAAATTCAGTCGGTTGGTAAATTCCATATTGGCATGGATCCGCTGGGTAAGCTGCTGGCGGCTTTGGGTCAGTTCTTGCATTAACATCTGGAACTTCTCTCTGGTGACAGGGCCTTGTGGATTTGAAGATCCAGCTGAGTTCTGACCTATAGCAGAAAGTTGTGTAGGGTTCCCTCTATCTCGTCCTTCCTGATCTGCAGTGGTTGAGGCGGTCCTAGTGGTAACCACGGTGAAAGATGTAGCTTCTTCCTAAATATTATGCAATTTGAATAGGATGAAAGAACTACTGGATGTGAGATCTAGATCTTCTCCTTATCTTTTGTGATCTAACGATGGTAGTATATCCAAAGAGCAGGAGAAAAGCTGGGTTTTCTCAGTGAAAGCACCAAAGTGTTTGTACTAAGATTGGGCACAACACTCTTCAGGCGTGTTTGAAGAGATCAAAGTGAAGGATATAAATGAAAAATGAGGTAGATCTAACAAACACACCAAAAATAGACAAATAGAAGTATATGAACAAAGAGATTAAGAGTGGTTCGACGTCGTAGCTTGAATCAAGCTCAAATCTCGGAAGACTCCTCCTCTCACGTGGGAGGACCCACCAAATCGATCCAAGGTGAATTAGGATCGATCCTCGATTGATACATATGAATTTCGTATCGATCTAAAACGGCTCCATTTGGGTCAAGATCAATCATGGACATTCGTGAGGTGGTATGCAAGCTCTTAAGAAAATTTGATGGCATTTGAACTTGTAGATTTTGATTTATGATCGATCCAAGTTTGCATTTGCAAGACATTGTTGAGTTCGTATCGCTCTGGTTCGTATCGCTCTAGTTCATATCATGTTTGTAATGATCCGCAAATCCGTACCCCTTGAGTCAACACTATTCTACAACAATCAACTCAAGTTGTACAGAAATACGAACCATTTGGGTTGAAGAAGAAGAGGTAGAAGAAGAAAATAGAAAACAACAACAGAATCTAACCATCGCAATGGAATAAAATATAATAGATAATAAATGTTCTTTAATCAAAATCAAATATCTCTGTTAATATATTACATCATCAGAGTACATCAATCACAGCTTAACATCAATAACATACAAATGGATACACAGCAACTTAACACAGCGGAAAATATATATAAACAAGTACGGAAGTACGTATCGTCATCCAGCTCGTCTCCTGAGCTCCACAGGATCATATCCTGTATCTTATAATACTCGATCTGACCCGAGCATTACAGTTAAATAACACCCGAGTCAGTCTGGAATACCAGCGTGAGAAAATCACACTCATTTGATTATTAAAGTTTCAAAATCCTTTGAAAACAAAAGCATCTCGTAAGACCACGCCACATGTCGGGTTTTTACCTTACGATAGCTAAAATAATTTTTATAGAAATCCTCTGATATTATAATAGAGTCTATATACAAATACTTATAAAATAGCCGAAATTGTTACATCTATTAAATTCCATCTACTAGCCACAGAGTGGGTAATACAAACAAAACTCGTACAAGGCTCGTAGGGAGAATGGATTTCCAACTAATGACTAGGCACTGGGGTATCACCTGTCACAGTACGTGGCCTAGATCACAGTACCGAGGAGTACGCCCGCTCCCCTACAACACAAGACTGGGACTACCCCTTACTGGATAATCCCAAGTGAGATCACCCCGCGGTTGGGATCAGCACCTGCCCACTAAGCCGAAATAAAAGGGACATCTAGGCAGGGATGACCTCACCCTGCTTGGGTGCTATCCACCTAGCCTTGCTGCATAACCCCTGATTTTCAGTCATTCCCGGTTGATGAGGCTTGAGGCTAAGCGTTACCTTTTTAGAATATATCCCTTAGAATGCCCATCGTCCACCTGACGATGTTCCGAAAGCATTCATCCATACAAGTCCGTCCCGGGTTCGAACGGAACCGAAGGCACTGTTCCTACTACATCCATTTTGGAAATATCCTCGGGATTAGTAGTGACTAGCCCTTGCACTTCACTGCTCCAACTTCGAATCCACTAGTTTCCCACGAAACGTACAAACCGGATCAAAGTGGTTTTCGAGAAATAAATCTCGATCCCGGTCTCTTCGAAACAATCAACGCATTTGTCCAATATTGATAGTCGTGTAGGATCGGTTTCACCCTAGAGGGGGGTGAATAGGGTGATAGTATAAATTATAAAATTAATTGCGGAAGCTTATAAAATAATTTCAACACAGATCACAGAACAATAGCAGCACAGATAATAGCAGAATAATAAATGCAGAAATAGAACGACACAGAATTTACCCAGCTTCGGCAAAACCCTGCCTACGTGTTGCCCCTAAGGTTTCTACTATAAATTAGATAGTCCCTCGCTTACACACGTAAACTCGCGACACCCGCTATCGACTAAATCTAACTCTACGCTCAAAACCCTGCCACATCTCAGCCACTGAGTTGCGAATTCTCAAGCTACGCCACGTAGCTTGTCCCCTAGTCACACGACTAGAAAATTAAAACGGTTTAAAAACGAAAATACAAGTTAAAAACAATTTAAAAATTAAATAACCCTAATTTTAATTAAAAACCCTTAAAACAAAACCGGCCCCTTTAATTAATTTGGCCCGTCTTCTTTTGTTTGCTTCGTTCATTTATGAAAAATGGAGATGGCGGTCGTTCCTCTTTGAAGCTAAATTAGGGCTTTTCGTCCTTTCGATCCAAACTAGGGTTCTTGCAAATTGAAGCGCCGACCTTTGATACTGTTCAATAGTAGACTTCGATGCACTTTGATTTGCTCACGGTTCTTCAATTTGGATCGAGTTCGTCTCCTTGCTTCGGTATGTAATTTTATGCTTTTGTTCTTTTGTGTATTCGTACTTGAACTCGATGCCTTTAGCCGATGATGATTGTGGGTTTATATATGCGTTCGATTTCCTTGAATTGCGTTCGTCTGAATTTGTTTGAATTTGTCAATTTTGTGCTTCGGCCATTCGATTATACTTGGATGCTCGTGATTTTTCCTTGACTAATTCATTTGTGTAAATACTCGATTGCTTGATCGACACGGCTTTAAAATTCACGGCTAGAATTCCGATAATACTGCTGTTGTTGAAATTTTATTTCATGATTTTCTCTGGTTGACTTCGACTTGGATTTTGTGATCCATTGTTTTCTCGGTGGAGAGTCTGATACATACCTTTTTTTTTCATTGCTTGTCTGATTCATCATGCATCAGTTTGTACTCGACTTTGACTTGATTTTTTTAAAAAAAAAAACTGCTGTTACATTTGGCTTCGGTCATTTTTGAAAATTCTATCTTGACTTTGCTCGGCCTGTACTTATGCATTTGCATCATGTATATATATGTGTTAGCTTTCGATTTGGTCACTTGATCATCTCTGTTGATTTCCCTGTTGTATTTTCATCCTGATGTCGAACTTGCTTGATATGAAATTCTGGTGGCATTGCTTTGTTGCATCATGATACTTGTTGCATTGGCTAGTTTGGTTCACCTGTTTACTGTTGCATTCGATCATATTGTTCATCCAATTCGTTGATCCTTGTAACTTTCTGCACATATGAACTTGCATTCATGTATACTGATGTTGTGCCCTGATTTGAGCTTCACTGAACTTTGGCCTTGAGCATTGCTGTGTCATTGAGTATTTGTTGTGTCCATATTGTATTCGATATGCATTGCTGCTATGTTGAATAACAGCTCGACCATATGCATATTACAACTTGTACATGCTTTGATTTTCATTTTACATCACTTGAACTTGCTTTTGTCTCGGCCTGAACCTTTGCATTACATACATATGTATATGCTCACTGTCTTTGTACCTGTGCATATATGTTTACTCTGTCTTGCATCGTTGTGTTTGCCTATTGCACTCTAGTTTCATTTTGTTGTACACTACTCTTCATTCACTTCAGCATTCTTCACTGTTGTATATGTTGATTCCTTTACTGTTGTTGCATGCACTCTTATGTTGTTTGCTTGTATTACTGATCATGATAGTCTGATCATTGATTGCTTGTGACATGTGTTCCATGTTGAGTCTTTGGTGGTGCTTCCCCTTTGAATTTGCTTGCAAACTGTCTTGTAATCTGCATCCATGTATACTTGGTGTTGTAGCCTTGAGACTGTTGAAGTTGTGCACTTGCCTGCTGCCATACTTGTTCACTGGTATACATTATTTGTTGTGCATACTTCATGCTTGCACTGTTCATTTATGTTGTCCAGACATTGTTGAGTTCTTGGCCATTTCTTGTTGATTTTTGAAATTTTACTTAAGTTGAATCCAGTTTCAAAAACTCGGGTTTGACCTTGTGCTGCTGACGAGATTTTGAATATATTGCACCTGAGTTGAACCTGTCTGTATATTTGGGTTTGACCTTGTGCTCACCTGTCCCTGTAGCATTATCAAGTGTATATCGGTGTGCACGGCCTTGTAGCATATACAGTGATACACTGTGTATGTCACAAGTTGTTCGTGTATGATGAATTCAAATATGAATGATGACGAACAACCCAAATAACTGAGGCAAATATTATTTTCAAAAATCATATTTTATTTTATATTGCAGAAATATTTCTTTTTCATTTTTACTGCGTTAGAGAATATTTTTGCAGATTGCTCAGATGCTTGATTCAAACTGGAATGCAGTTGAAGACCAATACGAGTGTGAGTGATATGTAGTGAGGTGAAGATGTAAAAATGAATTGTGATGTAATCAGAAATGTATTGTAATTGAAAATGTATAGTTATAGTGAGAGCTTGAAAATGTACTATCAAAATTGTAATAAATATTTGTTTGAATAAAATATTCGTTTGAATTCATATTCTGTGTTATTTATTTTATTCAGCAAATATTTATTTAATCTGTGAAAAATAAAATAGTATATTAACAAATACATTTAAATGAATATATATATATATGTTTATTATCATCAAACAAAAATCATATAAGCGCATATTCAACAATCTCCCCCTTTTGATGATAACAAACATATAATTAAGATTTTGAATATATTAAATGTATTTGATCATTGATATGCTCTAATTGCTCCCCCTATTTAAATGCTTCCTCTCTACACAATACTCCCCCTACATATATGCATATAAATAAAAATATGCAAATGTGCCTAGATGCAAATGGAAAATTATTTGACCTTTGCTTGATTTTATTTGACAAAATCTTAACTTTTCTCTCCCCCTTTTGTTATCAGCAAAAGAATAATAGTGTTAGCGAAAATAGAGATAAAGTGATCGATATTAATTCAACATTAAAAAACTCAATTGAATATAAATTTTAAATTTCAATAAAAAATCAAACAAAAATCATAAATATTTTGTTAGGCGCATATTCCACTTTTAGAATGATGGGAATTATGTCATCATATAAAACCATACAGTTGTGTCTATTTGTGGTATATTTATATCAGGAATTTGAATATCTACTAACCATGCATAACCGTTAGGACTTTTAAATGAGATTAGTAGTATTCCAATTTTATTTTTAAAAAAAATGAATTCAAGTATCTTCTAACCACGCATAACCGTGAGGACTTTTAAATGGGATTAGAATCAACTTGTTTATTTTAAAATCAACTTTTGATATGCGTTCCATACATGCATAACCGTGAGGACTTTTAAATGAGCATGGAAGCACATAACAAATTCCAAGTAATTCACCCATGCATAACCGTGAGGACTTTTAAATGAGAGTGAATACATTGGTATTTATTTATTTATTTATTTTATTATCCTTTTTTTTTAAATGTGAAAATGAAAAACGAACGATTCCTTCTTAAAGTACCACATATCGACAAATTATATAGAATTTTGATGAGTGATGGTCGTTGGAAATATGATAGATAGAGATGATCATGGAATTCTTTACCAACAAAAAGTTTTATAACTCTTGTTTAAATTTCTAAAGAAATTTACTAATTATACCGTCTCGAGTCATAATATATGATAAATATCAACACTCATCACTTTTTCAATCACTAGTCATCTTTTCGATAATCATTAGGGAGTCAGATTAGTCAATGTAATCATTTAAAATCAAATTCAGAAATAGTTATAAATCAATTTTTCTAAAAAATGACCAATCTGAAAAGCAAGGTCAAAATTGATTTTCTAGAGGGGGTTTTATAAGAAACTTTTCTACTATTTGAAAAATTATTTGACTTGAAAATATTTGCAGATATTTCCTTTGAATGAATGATGCGGTTACTAAATGTTTCAACAATTAATCATGTTCCACTAGTAATTTTTTCTATCAACTAGATTACCAGTGTAATCTGCATCTGAATTTTACTTTCACTCAATTATCACTCGTTGAATTCTATTGACCAAACCATGAGGTGTGCACGAAGAATTTCAAACTTAATTGTAGCAGCAATTTAAATGACATTCTTTTGGGATTTGAATTGAAGCCGTATTAATAATCAAAAACATATCATAGTGTCAATCCTAGAAGCCGTAGAATAAACTACTATATTTATGAGCAATCATTATCATTCCAAACAGTTTCTTGAAGTTTCTTGAAGCCATGTAAATAAAAGAAACCATGAATATAGAATTAGCTATTTTACACCAAATGTATTATCGTCCAACAAAAAACACTATTTTTAATCCAAACTGATATATATGAAGTAATTCAAAGAATCTGAGAATTTCATAAGAATATAATTGGCTAACAATTTTGAAAAATTCAAAGTCAAAATCATCATCTTTCCATCATCTCATTATTGGCTGATTTAATTCAGAATACGGTGCAGAATATCACATTTAATATATCGTTCAAATAAATATAACTTTACCTGTTTTACCTTTACGATAATTTTTCGTTGTTGTCCATTGTGATTCTGTCACATTTATACTAGGCTAAGGAACTTTGCTTTGTCGCCCGTTGTGTTTCTGGAACAGCCAAAATCCAGAGAACACAGTTGTTGTTCCTTAGCCCGCCACCACACCTACATGGGAAAAAAATTATGTGACCTATTTGTTTTTATAGGTCCATGGTTGTTAGTGGCAGAATAATTAGAAGAATAATTTTGTGGAGACCCAAAACTATTTATAATTGTTCCCTTCGGCACCCAAATTTGTTTAACTTTGAGAGATCTTATATTTGTGCCTTTTGGAACCCAAATCGGTATAGTTTTCACATGTTTGGGTCTATACCAACAATTATCGTGACTGTGTCCATATTTTCTACAAATTGTGCACATAGAATTAACTTGATTAATATTGCTTTCAACAATTTTCGAACTATTATATCCAAGTCCTTGTCTAACCGAATTAACAGTTTGCTTTCCTAATAGCATATTCAACGATTTTTCACTTTTGGAAAATTTATCTAAAGTAGTAGACAGTTGTTGGACTTGTGATTTGAGAGATTCATTTTCGTTTAACAATTGTGTGCACTTTTTAATAGAATTCTCTCTCCTAGTATTTTCATTCTCCTTTAAAATCAGAATTTCATTTTCAAGTGATTTTATATTTCTGATTTTTTAATTTCCTCTTCGAATGTTGGACACTTATCACACTTAGGGATCCTACGTTGATAGTTCTTAACTAATTGATCAAGTTGTTCATTGCATTCTATCAAAGTATCCTTTTGAGATTCAAGTTTGGCGTATTTTTCCCTAAGTCGTTCATAATAGTCATTTACTTCATGGAAATAAATAAGCAACTCAGAATGGGTAAGTTTTGATGCCTCACTTGGCTCGTCATCGTCACTGTCAGTTGTATCACCTCGAAGACACAATTCTGCCTTTTCGCTTTCACTGCCAGTGCTTTGATCATTCTCGTCTATTTCATCCCAAGTGGCTGCAAAACTTTTCTTTTTTTGTTTCTTTCCATGGCTGAATTTAATTTGTGGACAATCGGGCTTGATATGGCCGGGTTTGTTGCAATTATAACAAATAATCTTTTATTCTTCCGAGTAGTCTAGTGCTTTGGCTATTCTGCTTTTTGCTTTTTGAATTCGAGCTGAATTTCCATGTTTATGATTCCATTTTTTGAATTTCCTTATTAACAGCTCTAGTTCTTCTGCACCATCGTCATCGTCATCGTCATCACTTTTAGTTGTTCCTTTAAGAGCTATTGATTTTCTTCGAGTGTCACCTCCTTCACGCTCTTCCTTGAATTTCATTTCTAGCTCATACGTGGTGAGATTTCCGATGAGTTCTTCAACTTTAAGTTGTTTTAAATCTTTTGATTCTTGAATGGCAGTTACTTTTGCCTCAAAGCTTCGTGGAAGGACTTTGAGGATTTTTCGGACTATTTCCAATTCGGCGTATGTTTTTCCAAGAGCTTTTGATTTGTATACGATATTGGAAAGTCGTCCGTACATCTCTTTGACATTTTCTTCCTTCGCCATTGTGAAGTTCTCGTATTCCCTGCTTAGCATGGCAAGGCGAGATTCTTTGACTTGAGATGTTCCTTCGTGAGTCACTTCTAGTGTGTGCCATATTTCCTGCGCAGTTAGACAATGTGAGACACGATTAAATTCAAATTGATTCAATAAACAGATAATAGAATTCATAGCTCTAGCATTAACATTTTGTAATTTATTTTCTAGTTCTGTCCATTGATCCTTTGGTTTCTCTATTTCCTGATTATCTACAGTTATAGTTGGTGTTCTATAACCCGTCTCAACAATATTCCAAGCGTCAATGGTTTTCAGAAAATTTTCATTCTATTTTTCCAGTAAGCATATTCACCATTGAACATTGGTGGTCTAACTATGGATTGACCCTCTGCAAAAGCATTATTAAAAGAAGCCATTTTAAAAATTCAAATTTTAAAAAAAAATGAATTTTTAAAAACAAATGATGACTTCTAAACCTCGCTCCGAAACCACTTGTAGGATCGATTTCACCCTAGAGGGGGGGTGAATAGGGTGATAGTATAAATTATAAAATTAATTGCGGAAGCTAATAAAATAATTTCAACACAGATCACAGAACAATAGCAGCACAGATAATAGCAGAATAATAAATGCAGAAATAGAACGACACAGAATTTACCCAGCTTCGGCAAAACCCTGCCTACGTGTTGCCCCCAAGGTTCTACTATAAATTAGATAGTCCCTCGCTTACACACGTAAACTCGCGACACCCGCTATCGACTAAATCTAACTCTACGCTCAAAACTCTGCCACAACTCAGCCACTGAGTTGCGAATTCTCAAGCTACGCCACGTAGCTTGTCCCCTAGTCACACGACTAGAAAATTAAAACGGTTTAAAGCGAAAATACAAGTTAAAAACAATTTAAAAATTAAATAACCCTAATTTTAATTAAAAACCCTTAAAACAAAATCGGCCCCTTTAATTAATTTGGCCCGTCTTCTTTTGTTTGCTTCGTTCGTTTATGAAAAATGGAGATGGCGGCCGTTCCTCTTTGAAGCTAAATTAGGGCTTTTCGTCCTTTCGATCCAAACTAGGGTTCTTGCAAATTGAAGCGCCGACCTTTGATACTGTTCAATAGTAGACTTCGATGCTCTTTGATTTGCTCACGGTTCTTCAATTTGGATCGAGTTCGTCTCCTTACTTCGGTATGTAATTTTATGCTTTTGTGCTTTTGTGTATTCGTACTTGAACTCGATGCCTTTAGCCGATGATGATTGTGGGTTTATATATGCATTCGATTTCCTTGAACTGCGTTCGTCTGAATTTGTTTGAATTTTTCAATTTTGTGCTTCGGCCATTCGATTATACTTGGATTCTCGTGATTTTTCCTTGACAAATTCATTTATGTAAATACTCGATTGCTAGATTGACACGGCTTTAAAATTCACGGCTAGAATTCCGATAATACTGCTGTTGTTGAAATTTTATTTCATGATTTTCTCTGGTTGACTTCGACTTGGATTTTGTGATCCATTGTTTTCTCGGTGGAGAGTCTGATACATACCTTTTTTTTTCATTGCTTGTCTGATTCATCATGCATCAGTTTGTACTCGGCTTTGACTTGATTTAAAAAAAAAATGCTATTACATTTGGCTTCGGTCATTTTCGAAAATTCTTTCTTGATTTTGCTTGGACTGTACTTGTGCATTTGCATCATGTATATATATGTGTTAGCTTTGGATTTGGTCACTTGATCATCTATGTTGATTGCCCTGTTGTATTTTCATCCTGATGCCGAACTTGCTTGATATGAAATTCTAGTGGCATTGCTTTGTTGTATCATGATACTTGTTGCATTGGCTAGTTTGGTTCACCTGTTTATTGTTGCATTCGATCATATTGTTCATCCAATTCGTTGATCCTTGTAACTTTCTACACATATGAACTTGCATTCATGTATACTGATGTTGTGCCCTGATTTGAGCTTCACTGAAATTTGGCCTTGAGCATTGTTGTGTCATTGAGAATTTGTTGTGTCCATATTGTATTCGATATGCATTGCTGCTATGTTGAATAACAGCTCGACCATATGCATATTACAACTTGTACATGCTTTGATTTTCATTTTACATCACTTGAACTTGCTTTTGTCTCGACCTGAACCTTTGCATTACATACATATGTATATGCTCACTGTCTTTGTACCTGTGCATATATGTTTACTCTGTCTTGCATCGTTGTGTTTACCTGTTGCACTCTAGTTTCATTTTGTTGTACACTACTCTTCATTCACTTCAGCATTCTTCACTGTTGTATATGTTGATTCCTTTACTGTTGTTGCATGCACTCTTATGCTGTTTGCTTGTATTACTGATCATGATAGTCTGATCACTGATTGCTTGTGACATGTGTTCCATGTTGAGTCTTTGGTGGTGCTTCCCCTTTGAATTTGCTTGCAAACTGTCTTGTAATGTGCATCCATGTATACTTGGTGTTGTAGCCTTGAGACTGTTGAAGTTGTGCACTTGCCTGCTGCCATACTTGTTCACTGGTGTACATTATTTGCTGTGCACAATTCGTGCTTGCACTATTCATTTATGTTGTCCAGACATTGTTGAGTTCTTGGCCATTTCTTGTTGATTTTTGAAATTTTACTTGAGTTGAATCCAGTTTCAAAAACTCGGGTTTGACCTTGTGCTGCTGACGAGATTTTGAATATATTGCACCTGAGTTGAACCTGTCTGTATATTTGGGTTTGACCTTGTGCTCACCTGTCCCTGTAGCATTATCAAGTGTATATCGGTGTGCACGGCCTTGTGGCATATACAGTGATACACTGTGTATGTCACAAGTTGTTCGTGTATGACGAATTCAAATATGAATGATGACGAACAACCCAAATAACTGAGGCAAATATTATTTTCAAAAATCATATTTTATTTTATATTGCAGAAATATTTCTTTTTCAATTTTACTGCGTTAGAGAATATTTTTGCAGATTGCTCAGATGCTGGATTCAAACTGGAATGCAGTTGAAGACCAATACGAGTGTGAGTGATGTATAGTGAGGTGAAGATGTAAAAATGAATTGTGATGTAATCAGAAATGTATTGTAATTGAAAATGTATAGTTATAGTGAGAGCTTGAAAATGTACTATCAAAATTGTAATAAATATTTGTTTGAATAAAATATTCGTTTGAATTCAAAATCTGTATTATTTATTTTATTCAGCAAATATTTATTTAATCTGTGAAAAATAAAATACTATATTAACAAATACATTTAAATGAATATATATATATATATATATATGTTTATTATCATCATACAAAAATCATATAAGCGCATATTCAACAAGTCGGTGATTTAACCATCAATTAATATTCACAACATCCATCACACAATAAATAATTTTTCAAATTATTTATTAATCTCAAAATATCTTCACAAGATATATTTCTATTTTTAACCCTTTGAAAACAGTTTCAAAACCAACTTTCTTTTCAGAATAAACTTTCCCAAATATTTTCTATCTCCACTGAAATCACCAAGCACAAAACTAGATTTTTAAAATAATTTAAAACACTTTACTTTGAAATATACTTTAAAACATTTAAGTTAAATCACTTCAATAATTTGTTAAAAATACATACTATATGAATATTTCAAAATAAGGTTACTTCATAAAATATACAACTAGAATTTCACTTTTTTAAAAACAAAATACTAAGTCACTCTTTAAATAATTACTACCATAATAGATTAAAAGGAAATACTTACTTTAGAATTTAAATATTTAAAAATAATATATTTTTCCAAACTTGCTTTTTAAAACAACTTTAAAACTTTTAACTTATATTTACAAATTAACTTCAAAATGTACTTGTTTATTCAGGGAGAATCTCCAATCTCAATCACTTAAATCAATTTCCCAAATTTATTTCCAATTTATTTCATTTGAGTTCAATTTCTTTACTTACTCAGTTCATTTAAAAATTCATTAATTATGGACTTTATTATTAATGCTATTATTTTCCGTTTGATTTTAAATCTTTAACTGAAATATACAAATTTCATATTTTTTTTCATTTCTTCTTCATTCTTTTCAATAATTTAAATCTTAAATTTTAAATAAATATTTTGTTCTTTTAAAACAATAATGCTGAAGTTTAAAATTCATTAATCTTCTGATTATTCAAAATTTCCCTTTCTATACTCAAGATTTATTTATTAGAATTTTAAAGTCACTTTATTTCTTTTCCAATTCGTTCTTAAATTTATTCAAACTTATATAATTATTTTACTTACAAATTCACTTCTTTATTTTCTTTCCAAAATCCAATTTATATATTTTGGGTACTTCATCATACCCAATTATATCCAATCAAGCCATAGCATTTAATATTCTAATATAATTCATCATAGAATATCAAAAAATCACAACAGAGGGTATTAAATAATTCAAATAAATGTTGAGGGGTCCAATTGGATCCCACCAACCTGTTTTTCCCTGCATTCATAGACGTTAGCACAACATATAATACCAATTCTAAAATATACCATACTATACCACCTCGATTAATTCAACCATTCGAACAATTATTTAAATTTAATCATTTAAATTTAAATTTAAATTCAGCTGAGTGAGATTAACTCACCTTTGCTTTTATTTGTAATCCACTTCTTTATTGCCTTGGTTTTCCCATTTTTGACCTAGAATAAACAATTCATATGATTTATCGAAAAATCAATTTCCTTTCAATAGATTTAATTAATTAACACTTATAATTTGAACCAGTCTAATGATCATTTTCCTATTAGATAGATTTTATTAGCCAGAAAATTCTATCAACTAATTTTCCTCATAATAAATAAAATTTTACGTTACAAAAATAATTAATTAAGCCAAACGCCCTAATGCACTATTTTTAAAATAATCAAGTAAATTTAGGATGTATATTTATTTTTCTCTTTAAAACCATATATATATATAAACATATACCTACAAAAATATTCTGTATAGGTTTTTAAAACTGATTTTTATATAAACTTTTCAAATCAAGCTGTTTCAAATTCCTGTTTCAAATCCTATCCCTACATTATCTTGTCACAGTTAAACAAAGTAAACTTTCCTCCCTTACTGTAAATTTTCTTTGTTTCTACTCTATATTAAATTTAAATTAAAAGATAATTCTCTTATACCTAGCAGCAAAAACGTGAACCTAGGCTAGCCGCTCACCCCTTCATCGCGACCCATCATGCCCATGCTGCAGCAACGCCATCGCCTTCATCCAACAAGGCACGCGAACCCTAATCGAGCTCGACTCCCTGCGAAACCCTATCCCACTCGAAACGAGTTCGAGCGTCGAGCCAAACCCTAGTCGAACTCAAGCCCTGATCAAAAACTGCCGCGTGAAACAATAGTCGAGCCCAACTCACAGGCGTTGCACCATTGATTCATACATCGAATCAAAGTTTGGATTCGATTAAGATAGGGTCGGCTTTGATTGAAAAGGAGCCACCATCAATTTGGATTCCACGCTGCTGCTCTTGAGATGTACGGCCGGTGTCGAGACTACGGTTGTCGATTGAGAAGAGGTAACTCGATTTTGGATTGAGGAGGACGAGATTTTGATTTCGAACGAATTTAAAAGATGAAGAGGAGATTTGGACTGAGGAAAAGAGGGTATTTCGTTCGGCCATTTTATTTTGTTTCTGAACGAAGGGAGAGAGATTACGCGTTATGTTTTCTGAACGAAGAAAATATCTCTTATTTTTAATTATCAAACGAAGAAGCGTGTTGGAGAAGGGAATGCTAGTTTTTAACCACTATACGTGATGCTAGCTACAGTACTCAATGCAAATTTCAACGCGTTTATATATCGTACGCTCACGCAACAACTCCAAAAGCTACGAAATTCAAAATCCGATAATAATTCAATATTACGGACTCAATGGAAGTGGTTTGGTCGAATTATGAAACTGTGCCTCGGAAGGCTGTTTTTAAATTCAATTTAAACGATATAAATTCAAAACTGAACAAAACACTTCCAAATTTAATTTCAACACTTTTACCATCTGTAATATTATCAATATAAATTTTACAAGCCTTCAAATTATTTTTAAGAGGCTTAGAATCCCAGATTCAACATTTTACCCAATTTCCAATAATTAAATTCAATAACTAAATTTCAAAAAATGGTGATATTTGAAATTTAAGTTACAATATAACTTTTAAATATTTAAATTAATTAAATATCTCAATTTTAAATGCTCAAAAATTCCGGGTCGTCACAATGTTGGCACGTGTCAATCAGATGACGTGGCGTTTATTCTAGGATCGATCTACTTTTCCTGCCGAGTGACCGAGACATCCATTTTTATAAGATTTTTTAGTATCGACCCAGAATTATCCCTTTCGTATCGATAGTTACCGCTCTATTTCGTATTGATATTTGAGATCATTTCGTACCGATAGCCTCTACCCCAATTCGTATCGATAGCCTCTACTCCAATTTGTATCGTATAGACTTAAACTCTTCGAATCAATTGAAGATCGACTTTATATCGAAACCTTCAAGGTGCTACCTCGTATCGCTTATGGGTGGTATGCTTCTATCGATCGTTGACCGATCGATACGAATTATGTAAATGATGATCGATATGAGCTGTGCATTAGTGGAAGCGATACGAAATGTCACTAGGAGATGGATACGAACTAGAGTAGATGTGATGGATATGAAGTGTTGCCTCTTTCATGGATACGAACAAGCGCTCTCTTGATGGATACGAACCAGATGTGTTTCACTTGAGACTTGATGATACTAATTTTCATGGATATGAATAGTGTTGATTTTCTTGACATTGATCGATCATTATCTTGTGCATACATACTTCGATTGACTTGAAATTTGAAACGTTGATTCTCATAGCTTTACTTGCTGTACCACATTGATTGTAGCTCGATCCGAACTCGGACAAATTTACCAGTATCCGTGTTAGACCTGTGTGTAACCGATCTTCAGGGACGATCTGTCTTTGGTTCTCAATTAATTCTTGGTGTCACGGCCTTTCCAAAAGGTGGGATAATAGACTCCCATGAAAAATAATACTTCAAAGGAAGTTGGCATGTAGGTCCTATCGTAGTACTTGCCCCTACAGCGCAACAGTGGGTAAATTACTCTGGATCGGCATCCCAGTCTCCCTCTGCCCCTGCTCTGGAACAGCGTATGCAGGTCGTGCGCCTCAATGATACAATGGATTATTTTAACAAAAACTAAAATCTTCTAATTGTCTATGGATAGACAATCCAGATTCATGCTATCCCTTGCTACTGAACTTCACCAGAGCTTCGAAGCTCCATCAAGATAGAACATTCCATAGCTTTTTCCAAATGAAACCAGAAATCCTTCGAGCCCAAACAATCCAAAGATAATAAATCATACATCTTCCTGAGTCTAGAACCGAATCCTTGTCTTCATGTGCTCCTCCCAACCGTACACGCTCATCGTATGTGACCTTGAAACCGACCACCACCCCGATCTTATAATCAATTGGCTCTTGATCGTTATACTTTCACATCCGATTGGTGATAAGCTATATAATATATCTCCATGGCAATTAACAAAAAATTATAGTTTAATTAATTTACAACTATGTTATAAATTAATATCAACTCCTTCTAACCTATTCAATATAAATAGAATATCATATTTCTATATACAGGATCTTAAGCAATTGTCCCGAATATCTATGATAAAATATATAAAAATATTTCTATCATGAACACAATTACTATATTAGGGATTTATTAATAAATTAATGTCAATTATCATGAATATCTACTCAAACAAATCCAATCAAATGATGAAACAATTTCACTAAATTTAAAGTTATAATTCTACTCGCCTGAACTATAAATTCACAATTGTCCGAATCCATTCCGAATCCATGCCACATCCTGGATAATCCCACTATGAATACAATGGCGAAGATCTTGTCTCGATTGGACCTCATATTCAACAGATACGAGTTAAATAGGAAACATGATTAATCGGTTAGACCTAACATTGCAAATTTAGACAGCATAGACTTTTTGGCTTTCATGCCATTATTGAAACCTGGCAAGTTAGAAGCGGGTGAAATAGCTAAAAAAATTCTTATTTTAGATCTATTAGGCCTATGAAGTCTAAAGGGATTTTAGATCCAATCTAAAATAAAATTTTAAATAAATTCTTATTTTATTTAAATTGTTAAAATAGAGTTCTAAATTTAATTTTAATTTACTTGTATCATAATGAATGTATCTAATGCATTCATATATGTATAGTATAAGTGTAATATATAAGCAGGGTGTAAATGTGTAACGGTAACATGCAAAAATAATAATAAGGAGAAGGAAACCTCTTGTCTCTCTTTGCTTGATTTTCTCTCCATTGACTTATAGAGAGAGTAACCTTTCATTAACCTCTCTATATAATTAGATTGAATGATTAATTAAATGACATTTATAACCAAAATTTACATATGCCTTTGTTGTTCAAGGTTCTTATTAATAAAATGTGTGTGTGCGTGTAGAAGGGTTTGAAATAAATTTTATAGTATTACATAAAATTGTATATTAAAATTGAAGTTAAAAGGATACGCATACACATGTTTACTTATAAACAATGTTTTTGATATATTAAAACATATGTATTTGAAGATTGCAATATTATATGAATCTAAAGTTGATAGCTTTGAATCCAACTTTCAATTTAGGAAATGAACCAATTAAATTAAGATTTTACATAAAAATCCACCTATGTGTTTTAAATTGAAATAACTCTTACACTTGTGTAAACAACAACTAAACAAAATTATTCAAATAATAACTATGTAATGCATCTTAAAAGTGAGTACAAGTAATTAAAGTCGATTCAATCAAAAATTATTTTCAATCAAAAGTTAAATAAGAGTTAATCAAATTTATTTTCAAGCAAAAAATTAAAGCAACCATGTAAAATACATATACTTAATGAAAAGGAATTCAATCAAAATGGTTTCAAAGCAATAACTAAATTGGATATGACAATTTAGGCATATATAAATTCGTTGTAAATAATTCAATACCAAATTATATGAATAATATGAACAAATAATCTTTTGAGATGAGGGATCTAAACTATATTAATATATTTGTTATAAAACTAATTGATGAATAGAAAAGGGGTGGATGCAAATTATAATGACTATAATTTATTGAGATGTAAAAAAAAGGAATCTGAAAATATGCAATAATATGAATATACAAACATTTAACGTACAACATGTAAGGGATTCAAAGCATATGAACATGGTTAATGTATGAATAAATAGAATGAAAACCAAATTAGGGCGTAGCCAAAATGTAGCACCTTAAATGATGAATAACAACTCCTATATTCTTAAATCAACCTCCATATTTTGTAGAAGTCAAGAGATTAAAAAAAACCTTTTATTTTTTAATTTGATTTTGTTTTTAGAAACTTTTAGCCATGGAACTCATTACATTTTCGGCCATAACTTGATTGGGAGGAAGAAAAATGACATAATGAGGATGCCTATAGAGAGTAATGAATGAATAAGAGATAATACGTTTAAAAGGAAACAATGAAACCTTTCAATTTCCTCGTTTAAAACTTTTTCTATTTAATTCCCAATTAAATCTCATCAAATCCTCTCCCTGTCTTTATTATCTATGGATGGCAATAATAGCTGCCACATGACCCTCAAAATCTCCAAAATCAATCAACATTTAATCGATTTAAATCTAATTTAAATATTCTATCAATATTGCAGATCGACACATGCGTTTATAACTTTTACATATGCACTTTATTAAATGCTAATGGTATTCAAACAAATCAAATAAAATTTTAATATTTCACAAATAATAATTAATGTTATTTATTTAAAACTCACTTTGTATTTATTCTATTTAAATCCAATTTAAATACTCTACTGGCATTTTGTATCGGTACGTACATTTATAACTTTTATATACGCGTTTTATTAAATACTTATGATATTCAAACAAAATTTAATAATTAATATTTCATACATATAAATTTTTAATAAACATTAATTAATTTAATTATAAAAATTATAGACTAATTACACCGTGTGGTTTTTCGAACTATTCATCGTTATATTTGTGCGACTTAAAGATGTAAATTCGGTCGAGATTATTATCGAACAATTTGAATATTACTATTTACACGTCACCTTATCTAGTGGAAGGTGATATGACATTTTGGCTGAATTTAATGCATACATGTACTTTTGGTAAAATTCAATTTTGCATATTATAAGTTGTACCTACTAGTAACGATTATTTACATCAATTATATTTGTCAAAACTATATCACATTAGGATTATGGAATTTGGTTTTGGTCAAAATTCCAACATCATCCATACTCAACTTTGCAACTCCAAACAAAAAATCATTGATTTAATAATAATTATTATTATTAATCATATTACTCTAGCTAAAGAATTGAACTTTGAGACTGCTGACCGTGACTCTAACCTTATATAACTGAAAAGACGAATTCTCTATTGAATAGTGTTTCACTTCCAATGCTTCAACTCATACTATTTATGTTTGTTCGATGGACGATATCCCATGATTTAAATATAATCAAAGTGGAGTGTTCACATTGAAGTTGCATAGTATTCTCAAGTCGAGGAAACTATGTAACATCGTTACTTTAAAATTCTCTATTTGATCTTAGTTATGTTAACGAACAGAGAACTCTCTAGTGAGTCACTTAATGGTTATCCAGTAGTTATTAGTATATAAGGCTTTGGTGCCCCTATAGCCATGTGTATTACACACTGCCTAATATTTATAGAGCGTTATGCACTCCAGTCTCAACGGATTTATCGTTATTTCATCTTAAAACATCTTGAATAAGAATATTTAAATAATATGTTATTTCAAATGTGGATACTTTCTCATGATTACAACACATTTTAGTTACTATCACATAACATAATATATAAGGATTTCATATTTAATATATATAAGGATTTCATATTTAATATACTTTAAATTAATTACTTAATTAATTATATCACATATAATAAATGTATAATAGAAAGAAAACACTTATTTATTTCGATTAAAACTGATTATCGAGTTAAATATATGTAACAAATTAAATTGCCACTAGGGCATCTAATTTTATCAATCAAGGCCATAGTCCATGTTCATAAACGACTCTACGGATTCGATCCTTTTCCTTTTCACTATCTCTATTCACCGGCAAGTTCGGCTCGGGGATTTCCCTCATCAAACCTGAAGTTGGCCATGGATTTTCCTCATGAAGCCCAAAGTTGACCATGGGTTTGCCAAAGGGGAGGTAATAATGGCAAAGGGGATCGATCGGCTTGAGTATGAACATGAGTCAATGATGCTGACATAATGGTAGTGACGACGTGGTGTAGACATGGCGACGATAGGGTGGATGGCGATGGTAATTTCAGCCCACGATGGCGGCTCAAGACCGAAGCCCTACCTCCAAGTCAAGATCTAAAAATGGCTACAATGGAGAACAATCGAGATCAAGAGGTGTAGGGCTACAATTTGAGCGATCAACGCCGATAGAGCTTGAGATGGGGGCATTGAAGTGCTCGAGGCAATCGTGGTTTTGAAATTCGCAGGACAGAAAATAAGATTACCATGCAAGTGAAAGTGAAGTGGTGAAAAAATTCTAAATGTTGAATATATGTTCAACATTGAAAAACAGTCGGTAGCGAACAAAAAATGGTCGGCGTTGAAAGTTTGTTTTTAAAAAAATAGAGAAAGGAAAAGAAATCCACCTCATCAAAGAATAGATAGCTTTTAGAAAATTCTAAGCATTGATTGGAGACTCTAGACAAAAGACTTTGACTTTTATATTTGTAGAAAGAATGTGACTCAACAACTGTATGAAGAGGTACTGAGATGTAATGCTTCAAGATAACAGTTTAGAGAGCAAATGCATCTTTGCAGATTGAATTCTACCGCTTGTCTTAATCCAAATCATGCTCGAGCCAGTCACATTTAAACCAAGCGATGTCATAATGGATTTAGACTTTAAGATGATGAAGAAATGAATCGAGAAGCCCAAGCGATGTTAAGGTTGGTGAACGGATGAAACACTAGAAGTTTTGCACAAGGAAAAACCAATCGGTACCAAGAGGTCCAAAAATACGAATGGTCCAACTTTGCACTAATTACTATGCTACTATCTATTTTGAAGGAAAAAACAAGTTTTTTGGATGGAAAAAATGGTCGGTGCCAATCACTTTTGATGGTCAATTTTTTCAATGATGATCAAAGCTTGAAGACTTAAACAAATATAAAAAAGGCAATGGAGCAAGTAAGCAAAACCTCTCGGGAACGACTAAAGTCAATCACAACCGAAAGGTTTTAATTATTGATTTTGACATGTTCTTCGTGCTTCGAAACTCGGATATGAATTCTTACATGTTCTAATGCGTAATGGTGACTATTATGGAGGATTTCAACTGTAAAAGCACCACATAGCTACAAAAAAAGACTTTTGGATCTCATTTCGATTTTTCACAACAACACTGCCATTTTCATGGTCTCGTGTCTAATACTAAAATCATTGTACTTTTGGCTTGGATTGTGAAAGTAAATCGGGATAAAATTGATGTTGGACGTAGACATGAATTATTTAGTCGAACCACTTTAAAAATCATGTTTTTTTCTCCTTTTGAATTTCGTTTTTGTTTGAATTCATCTCATTTTTGAACAGATTAGGCGTATTTGCCCATATTTGTGCAAACATAGAAATTATAAAGTAAGTGATGGTCTAGTTTTCATAGCAGACCTAACTACACTTTTACATTATTTCTTGCGCCTGAACCTTTTGTTTTCGGTTTTCTCCCATTCTTGATTATCTATTATGCATCTATGCTTGAAATTGTTTGGTTCTTTTCTTTTCCTCTGATCTCCTTTGTGTTTTTGAAGTTTGTTGATTCTCATTGGTATGTTGCTTAGAGTTGTGTGGCATACTGGAGTTGATGCTGGCTTGATTATTGTTGTCCTTTGATGCAACACCTTCTGAGTATACCACCGGATCCATTACTACATATGCAGTCTCACCATCTTTACTTTGTCTATTAACAATTTGATGTTCTGTTTGTAATGATATGTATCTAAATCAAGGTCTGATGTGCAGGTGACATCGGGCTCTAAGACCCATATATTTTTTATGTTCCACATGTTGTTTCTGTCTTGATTGCCTTTTGTTATCATGCTTTGACTTGGTGAGGTTTTTATTTGTTTTCAGCAATGACCCAGGCTTCTTACTCATTGGGTAACTGTGAATTCTCACTTCACTTGCATCATATCATACGTTGGACATTTAGGTGTTTCAGTAGTGATTTCTTTACTATGATCATATTGGACATCCATGTATGTTCTTTGGCATATTTTCTCCTTGACAATTCCGTAATTTTTACTACCAATTTTGATCTGCGGGGGTTGGGGGAGAAGGTAGAATCCCCTTTAACTATGTATGCCTGGGTCTTTTGCCCTTAATTCTTGTTCAATGAGAAGGTGGCCGAGCTTCTCTATCCTATATTTACTACTGTATCGAGGTTTGGGGTTCTTGAATCCCTCCTTCTATCAACATAGCCCTTATTGTTATTGCCAAAAATGGCTGCTCCTCGTATACATTTCTTTTACAATTTTGAACAAACTGAAAACCTTCACCATCGATAACATAACCTCCAACGATGAAGATCTGACATGAGAATAACAGTCTATATCCGGTGTTCTTCCTACTTGTTTTTGTTGAGAATGGAAGAGAAATTATTTTGATAGTAGTTTTCACCATAGGTATGAGAAAACGAAATTTTAAGTTCCGTTGTTGTTCTTTTCAAAGATATTAATTTCCATGGAAGAAAATGACCGCATGACTTGAATAAGCACACATCGTGGGCAATGTAGACCGGGTCCGGTAGGGGCTCAACCACCTGCTAAAGTTATTGAAAACAATTTATTAAGAGGGATGCTAAATGCAGCACATTGGGTGCTCTGTTTTACACTAAAAAATTCATTCGACGTTGTGAAGTAAGCACGACGTCTCGCTGTTGAATGAATGGAGTAAAATCTCTCTTTTTTAGAATAAAAGACACAGAATAATTTAAACATATAATACGGTGCATTTAATACTACTCATGTGCCGTTGAATTTTCAATTAATTACAACACAGACATTCCTGATTAAACTACATGCTACTTACCTTGCTCAATCACTTTCCCTAGAGCAACATTAATGTAAATATCATACCGTCTAAGTCTCACTCCAGCCTCCGTCTCCGCATTTCTTGTTTGTACTTGTTTTTTTTCCGTCTGTTGGGAGGTAATTTATGAAACTAGTAAGTAGTGAAATGCTACTGGACCATACCTCGTATTTATTGAATTCAAGCATCTACGCAAATAGCACAAGCCAATAGACTACCAAACATTGTTGGATACGAGCATCCGTTGTCATATGCTATTATAGTCACTGAATAATGTCAGCGAAGTTATTTCGACTTGCTTTTTAATAACTGAATATTTTTTTATGGTCATTGTAATAAAAAATTCTATTTGTCATAGTTGTTAAATTTTTGCTTCAAAATCTTGCATTACGACAACAAATAGTAAGCCCCTTCTAGGAAACAAAATTTGAAATAACCAAATGCGTCGTCACGTTACTTGTAGTGTTTGTAAAAGCTGCTGGCTTTTGAAAACATAATAGTGCAGCTATAGTCTAACCTGACGGTTTGAGTAAGATATATATAAATCGACCACAAAACAAAAGTACTTAAATTAGCGTTGTCCACGGAAAAGGGAGAACCAAATTCTATTTTATTCACGTGGATTTAAAATGATGACAATCAGACTTAGTTTATACATGCAACACAGGTAACACTGTCAAACAATCATGCATAACCACGATGCGGGGTCCCCCAGAATTGTGAGAGAAAAAATATAATCAATGCAAGGGAATCTCGTGTTGAACAATATGACACAGTGCTACCGCAAGGGAGTGCTAATAAGATATTTCAGTGCACAATTAATCAAAATAGTGTAGAAAACTATACACGTACATCTATAAATCTCATGCTGATGAGTATTGACACAAGGCCATGTTCATCAATAAAAAATCATACATGTCATAATACCATACAAAAATAATGTACATGACAAGTAAGATACAGCCAAGTGCCATCAAGATTGCTTCGATAGTCTTTCTTCAACAATTTTACCAAGCTGCGTGTAGAGGATTCGCTGCTCATCGAGGTTCAAGTTTCTTAATATCTGTTTGTTCAACGATGTCATTGTATTTTTTAGTATATAATATAATGCAACTTAAACTATAAGAATCAAAAAAGTAATGCAAAGATCACACACCTGGTTTAAAATTGTCTCAACGGAATAATCATCTGGCAAGATAAAAGACTGGTAGTAGATGTATGCAAACACAGCCATGACCATCTGAAAACAAAGGCGAAAAGGTTTATCTCACACACACAAAATAATGGTGATGATGATGATGATGATAAACGTAAGTTATTACCAATAAACAATTACAGCATAGCATACAGGAAAGGAAATAATGAGTTCATATGCAGAGTTTACTGCAACTTACCTGACAGTCCATTCTATCAGTGATCCCACCATGTCCAGGAATGCTATCACCAAAATCCTATGTTATTAGGAAAATCCAAAGATAAGTTGCATGTGATCTGATATGCTACACCCAATACAAAAAGAAATGGCAGTAGGAAATGAAATCACCTTAATTTTGAACGCTCTCTTGAATCCGCTAGCGAAAAACCCTCCAAACGGTGCTATAATAGATGCAAATAGACCAAATGCCAAAGCATGCCACTGAACAGGTGATATAGAAACTTCTTTCCATGGAAACTACAAAAACACAAACAACGATTAAATTAACATAGCGAAGTTGGTATGTTTTACGCTCTTGAAATCAAAAAGGTAAGCACGTTATGTTTAAAACCTACTTAACTACGTCAATAATTAAGAAAAACACAAGTGTGTGGTTGGCCAGAATCTTAATCGAACAATTTCTGATAAGAAGTAAACAACGATAAAAAGAAAAAAAGTAAACCAATGAATGGACACAATATTCAGCAAGAAGAAAATTCAACAAACGAAAACGCATCTGGAAAGGAATAAAATGCACCAATTCAATTGCAAGGCAAACATAACTTAGGGATCATATACGATATATTAAAACTTACATACTAATGACGCGAGCGCACGCCCACACACATACGTGTGCGCGTAAAGAAAAAATAGTTTACATCTTACCCACTGGGGCAGCATCCCTAACGAATAGCTTACTGGCTTAAACATAGGACCAGGATCACAAAAAAGCCATCCAGTAGACAAGTCCTGCAGTTATATAATCCAAAAGGATGAGCATGAAATACCGATTACCCTCAAATGTAAGAATCGACACAACATTTAATAATGTCAAATCTTTAAAAAGGAACCAGAGTACCTTCCGAGGACATGTTAACCATTGAAAGCGTCCCATTAACTCGGCTAACTGTACAATATTATAATATATAATTGTTATGGTGCAACGTAAAATAAAATAAGGAATTCAAAGTAAAACTGCAGGCTGCTAATATGATCTTGTAACAAATTGGTTGAACGTTAATATTAATAGCATACAGAATGAACAAATGTAAGTTACCTAATGATAATGACACATCAGAAAATAGTGTATGCTAGTGTCAAAAAGAATAAAACACCATATCACCTGGCACTGCATATAAACAAGGACCCCTTAAATCCTTCACAAAACCCATATTTTTAGGCAAATTCTATTCATACACCAGCAATCTCTTAACACACCATTATTTACCTAAAATAATCTATTATTAAAATAACCTTTTTCTTAATTGCATTTCTAATAATTTTTTATAATCCATCAAATTAAAAACTTAAAATTAGTGAAATTTGGTCAAGTCTATACATTTGATGAAGAAATCAATGAATTCTATTATCATGAAACATAAAATATCAATTAAGAAAAAATATTCTTTGTTGTAATTTAAAGTTGTTTTTTTCTAAAATAAGAGATATCTTGTTGAAATTTTGGAACATTTATTAAAAAAATAAGTTACAATATTAGTGCCAAAAATAAAGTTCACTTAATTGAATTTTAATTAATAATGTTAGGAATTTCTAGTTTTGTATGAATGAGTTTAAGTTTGAAAAGGGTAATAAGATAAAGAAGATGCAAACAAGGGCAACTTTGTAAAAAGAACGGTGTATGTATAATAATATTTGGTATATAGTAGTTTGTTAGATTCTTTGATGTATGTAAAGTAATTGTTGGTGCATGAATAGAATTAGCCTAATTTTATTGGTTCTTTTGTCTAAGGTCCCTACGATGTTGAATATGCCAAGAAAACCGACCATGTATTAAAAATTGGACTCCTACTAGAATTCACACTGCAAGTGTGCAGAGAAAATAGTAAAATAATGAGCAAATGCAATAAACATGTAAGACGATTAAAAAGACAACAAATAATGCAAGAATTAAAAAAATGGCCAAGTGACCAAATAATTTCAGAAATCGTGATAACTTTTATCAATTTTAACCCAGTTCAGCAAGAATAACATGAAAAAATATTAAAAATCAATCACTGAATCAACTTCTTCATGTATAGCACGAATTTGATTTTCGCAAATACTATCTGTTGATGTATTCCTGTGAAAAAACAATATCAATATCCAAAACGGAAGTATAACTGAAATTTTGAAAATCACAAACAAAAGAGAGCCAGAATCTAGAACCCTGATACATACACAAAAATACAAATATCTGTTCTTAAAAATGTTGAAAATGAACTTCATTTTTACCATAAAATCATATATCTTGTGCTCTTTTTAACAAGGTATATATCATATATAAATAAATGGTAGGTAAATGCAGGAAAAATCAATTTTTGTTTTGAATAGCATATTAGATGCACCAACAAATTTTGAATGAAATATATAATATATGGATCTTGTAGAAGAAAAAAATATATAATTGTTGAAAAAATATATATATAACTTTGTGATGTAACGGTAAAAACGAAATTCCGATGGAATATTACAAGATGACTGCAAATATCTGTACTAACTATTACGAAGTGCATATAATTATAAATGTTTGTAAATTCTGCTCCAAATTCTAAATAAATTGTAGGTGTTTAGATTTCATCAAGACATACAACACATGGATCTTGTCTCAAAAAATATAAAATTATGATTTATGATCAAACAAAATTTCAGTCGGATATTTCAAAATTAATACAAATGCAAAATTTTAGTACGGGGTGACCATATCAAAATAGAGACACGAAACTTAATACTTCGTTGGTAGGGAGGGACTATTTGTGTTTTAAGTTTGGATATAGAGGTGTAATCCAAATTTCCACTACTTTCACATAGAAGCATTTTCCTTTTCTAAATATATATTATCTAACATGGCAGCACCTCTAAAATGCTTCATAATATTTTCTTGTGTGTGTACATACTGTTTTTTATTATATATTTCACAGTAATAGTGTGTGTTGGGCAAGGATCGGCTACCCCTCTGTTCCCCTCTGATTTCAAACGCATATTCCGATTTAATAATATGAGGTAACAAGAGAGAGAGTATATTATTTATTATTAAAATGGGAATGTGTGGTTGAAATCAGAGGGGAACAGAGGTGTAGCAGAAATGAGATGTAGCTGATCATTGCCTGTGTATATATATATATATTATATATATATATATATATTCTCTTGATGGTGACGAAAGAGAGAATATATTATTTTATTCGGAAGATGTGGCTGAAATCGAGGGCATCTGAGGTGTGGCAAAAATAAGGTGTAATCGATCCTTGCTTTATATATGTGTTTGTGTGCGCGCGCGCATATGTTATTCAGTTCCACCAATATTATATATTTTTATTTAGGACCGAAGAGCCACAAATCCTCAACTAACATTTATATTTTAACAACTATCATTATACGTCTCTATTGTGGGTTGATATTCATAATACATTGTAAATCAGGTTCCTACTAATGAATCTAATCCATATATCACCGCTCGTTTCAATCCCACTAAACTTACCTCACCAGCTATCTCATCCATTCATTTTCATTGTTTAAAATACGATAGTTTATTTTGTAAAAAAACTCAAATATAGGTGCATTTCCACCATTTGATTGTAAATCTCGTGAGCTTTCTAATGATAAGCGTTGTGGATAATTGAAAATGAACTACATAAAATTCTTATTTTAAAATATCAATAAATTGTTATAAGAAATTAGAAACAATATTCCACCTTCTAGTTGCAAACATATGCATAAAAAAAATTCTATTAACTTGCACAGTTGGATGTGTAAAACCAATAACTAAAAACAAAAACAAAACAAAAAATCATTTATATCAAAGGAAGCTGAACTTCATTAACACTCACAAACTGCTTTGAAGGCTGAGGATGAGAAGGCAGTTAAACTGCACTAAAGAACTCATAATAACATACAAATCAAAGGTTTTACAGTGGTACTTAATTCAATGTGCAAAATGAATAATTCAAAGAAAAAACTACATTATTACCATTAACTTCCTTTATGCTGAGAAGACAATTTAACTGTCTTCAAATGCTCAAAAGGTAGCTTAAAGTATCTTTACAACCTTAGAAGGCGGTTAAACTGCCTAGGCAGAGAAGGAATTTAAACACCTTCATAGCATTTGAAGACAATTTATCTTCTACTTTAAAACGAATAAAGTTCAACTTTCCAAGAAAAGAAAAAAGTTTAACTGTCTTCAAATTCTAAGATAACAATTTAGTTGAGCCTCATAAGGCAGTTGAACTGCCTCAGAAGGCTGAAATAGCGTTTAAATTGTTTACCCAACATTAGGAGGAAGTTTACATCTTTTTACACAAAACCAATCATAGACATCAAATCGTATAAAAATTTAAAAGATTTTGATGCATACCTTTGAATCATGAAGATGGGTTATAGATTTGACACTTCTAAAACCATATAAAATCCGACGATGTTGACTTTTATGAATTTCATTATTGTGGATAACTTATTTCATTAAAAAGATAAAATCTGTGATTCAATGGTTAAACCAGGTTACAATCTGACCTTTTTACAAGAAGTTGTTACAGTTTAAAGATTCAAGTAGAAATGTGGTGCACAAATAACAGAGCTGGTAGAAGAATTACAAGATAATAGTAAAAAAGAGACATAATATTCAAACAATCAAAAGACAAAGGTATTTTTCTATTACAACTATTTATGGACTTGGCATCCAAAATCCTCGAAATATACATTTCGAAAGTTTATTGACTTTTACTGCTTGTTATGCTTTTATTTATCTATTAATAGAACTATATAGTTTTGTAATTCTATACCTATACCTGTCAATTATTATTATTTTCCTTTCAGCTCCATGCTTCTATGCTAATCTAAAAGATAAATTAAAACTTGTGTTATTTATAGTTCTACACTCATATTTTTTTCCACTGATATCTTCCTTCGATCAAATTTATTAATATTTACATTTTATATACACTTCATTTTATAATTGGATAAATTTGATTAAAATTACAAACTTACCTTATAAATTTATTATTGTAATATATTGGTAAAAAAATTGAACTTCAAATATAGTTGCAAGCCATTAATAATTTTCCACACCACGTGAGTCATAACATGTTTTGTACTCGAGCAAATTTCCTATTTATTTTTCAACTTAGAGATCTACTGCATACATGTACATACAAAATGAATTAATAACGATTAAGTTGAATCACCATACAGCACACATGTATGTTATAACACTCACCAAAAAAGCGGAGACCATTGTTGCGACTGATGCACCAAGAAAACCTTCCCAGGTCTTTTTCGGCGATAGTTTAATCAATGGTGTCCTTCCAAAAAAGAAACCAAAAAAATATGCAGCTATATCATTGATGACAATAAGTGAAGCTGGCAACAGAAACCTATTAAAAAAATTGTGTTAGCATATTTCATACTAATGATAGTCCTACTTCCATGATCAACCAAATTGAAATAAAACATGGAAATATTATCCTGTCCTTGTATTTCTTAGTTTAATGAAGTTGTGCTCCAGCATAGGTATGTCACTTCCTAAAATAGCAAATTTATACATGGATAATATAAACCATCATCCATTTTAAAGCAATCTACAGACAAAGTTAATACAGAAGAATTTTAAGCTGAATCGGTAAAAATAGAGCAGATTATTTAATATACTTTAGAAAAATGCGTAGTTGCCATTATAAAGATCAAGGTACAATATTTGAGCAAGACAAGGTAAACCATGTGCTGCCTGATCAGCATCAGGGCCATTCCTTGGAGAGTAAATTTTCAAGCGTGCATAAGATATGAATGAATTCCATGTTACCTGAATTAGTGTCATAAAGTAGGTTCTTCTTCTTCTTCTTTTAATGGAAAGGCATATGAAATAAGCATTTTCATTCATTTTATTCAAGAAGACTAACAGGCTTCTTACAGAACACTTTATATAGAATAAATAAACTAAAATTTGCAATAAGTTGATATATTACTATGAAGCCTAAAAGATTGATAAATTTATCTTATTACACAGGTTTCCATTGAATAATATATTACAAAGACATCAAAGAAAATTACCAGAAAATTCCCTCAAATATATTGGCCACAGTAAAAGAAGATTGCACAAACACCGTAAAAAGAATCATATGTGTCCATGCATATTGGCTGAATTGATATTTGTAATTCTTCTTCTTTAGGGTAAGTATAAACCAAACAAAACCTATAATTGACAGCAAATCACAAAAAGAATTGCATAAGAACAAATATGATGAGTACGCAGAGAATGGAAGGAACTAGCATAATTAATAGCAAATATGAAAGCTTCGTTGTCGTTTTAGTTATGAAAAATAGGTGATCAAAAAATCAATTTACATTTCAAGGATTTTAATTATAAAACTGATGATAGAAATTATGATTACAGCTAAATGATGACAATATAAAACATAATCCTTTTTAGCGTTCATTACGCCTTGATGCCATTTTCCATGATACCTCTATAACTAGTCTGTGCAAGATCTCTTTCTTACTTGATTGTTATTTATGGTTCGTGCAAACCAATGTTTTAGTGTTCACTGTGCCATCATGCCATTTTCCACAATACTTCTGCAACTGGTTTGTGCAAGATCTCTTTCTTATTTAATTGCGATTTATTGTTTGTGTGCAACCAATGTTTTTAAACTCTACCTCAAGGCGAGGCGTGACATTTTTTGATGAAGCAGCATCAAAAGGTTTTTCACCTCAAGGCGTAAGCTCTAAAAGAATATGCAGTATGCCTTGCGCACCTTGCAACTCAACAGAGCTCATTTTAAACAGATATCAGCCCTGAATACAATTCATCGTTCTAGTTTCATCACTTTCACTTCATAAATTTAAGCAGAGGTACTGAGATAGAAACCTTGATCAATTCAAACCAATTCAATTTTATTTTGAACCGATTATAATTGATCTCAAACCGATTTCAATCTGATTTCAGATCGATTCGAAATGATTTCAACCAATTCAAATCAGTTGTGAATCGACGTGAACTCGGTATGAAACCGATTGGAATCGAATCAAAATTGATTTGAATCGATTTCGGCTCAATCCAAATTTGATTTCAAAGAGATTCAAATTTCGAAATTTATTTATATACATGAGTACTAGTTTTATGTTTATGCATCTCATCATTACAAAGGTGACTATATGATTTGGTTTTATAATTTATACCTAAGTATATTGACTTAATGTTTAAAAAATAGTTTAGTGATTATTATTTCTATTTTGAAGTACACTGTTTGATGTCTAATGTTTTTTTTACTGATAACGGAAATGGTCTGCTCTAAATTGCTTTTATGACTATATTATACTTTGTTTTGTAACAACGGTTGTATAAATAATGGTTATATGTTGTTTGAAGCACTTTGAACATTTAAGGTTTAATTCTTTAATATGTCAGATATTTAACGTTTTCACGGAAGGCTTGCACTTCATCTCGTTACTCCAAAAACTTATGTAAAACCATCTTGTTTTAAAACATGGGACGTGTCTGTTTAGAAGTTTTCATTCCATGCACAAAGTTCTCAAGGTGCTTTTGACACCAAAATTTAAGATAGTCCTCGTTTTTCACACAAAGTTCGCATTCCTGGATAGAAAAGTGAGCATTTATTTGGAAAAAAATTGGCACTTTGCCAAAAACATAAATAAACACCAATTCTTCATGCTATTTTAAAATAAGAATGAGAAAATTTTGTGAAATTATCCAAAGTAAGAAGGGGATATTCAGTTAGTATTTTTTTCAATTGTAGTTGCAAACATCTATTGTTGGTACACGGTAATAAGCGTTAATTCATTTCCATACGCTTAGCAATTTTTCCTACATCAGATGTTGCTAGGGAATATGAATGATGTGTATGCTTCATGGGCGGGAAAGTGGATGAGCACGATGGAAGAAAAATGAAGTTGGAGTTGATTTTGAGGCAAGATAAAATGTTGGGAATGGATGCCTTGAAGTCAAAGACTAGAGCGAGAAAGAGAGTATGCAAACATGATAAGAAAAGAAGGTAGTGTGGTCTAGTAAAGCCTTCGAAGATATAAACAGACACTGCAATAGATATGTGGCTCTATATTGCAAAATTTGTGGACAATAAAAACAGAAATGATGACCAATTCTTTTCGCAAAGGAAAAAACAAAAAAGGTTTAGGGATTAAGAAAAAAGAATTCTGACCTGCAATATACAAGGAGTAACATATAAGCATATGATATTTGATGAGCCCATTAACAAGCTTTATCAGCAACTTATCTGTAGTAACAGTGTTAACAAGCTGCCGACTAAGAAAGCGCCCATATGTGTACAACATTGCAGTGAAGAAAAAATGCCTGCGAATTGACGAATTTGAAACTTCGAAGCTCATAATTTGAATTTTATTCACACTGGATATTGAAAAATATACTTAAATATGCCAAGGGATTACCAATTTAATAGTCTAAATCCTGGTAGCTGTCTCTCCTCATTCACTTTCCTGAGTAGATTAAATAACTCTTTAGCCATAAATATTTGGATGACAACAATCATTGCCCATATGTATAAATGACCCATGTAAATAACAAATATGAATCCCCCTATCATCCACACTGAAGAATATGTACGAATGAGCATTGATTTGTATTTGTTTTGGTCATTGACAAGCAAATTAGATCCATTAGCATTATTTCCCTGAAAAGGAGCCTGAAAAGAAAGATGGTTAGTTTCTTGTCACCGTGATAAATTAAAGAAGAAGAAAAGAATACATTTGCTAAGATAACAATCATCATGGCAGTAGCTATACAATCCTTTATTAATATGTTAATGCCTTGAATTTGAATTTATTTTATTCACAGGCCAAGCTGAAAGTGAATCTAACAAAAACATATTCCACAATCATGCTTCGTTTACATTTTTTCAGTCTCATCATAAATGATATCTGTAAATACGGAATTGGAGGGCCATCTGGAAAACTCAATTTTCTTAATGCAATAAATCTGCATGTGATGAGCATGATTACGATGATAGCTCCTATACTGGTTTTAGACTGAAATGTAACAGTTGAGTTTTCCACAAATTGCACAAGTACGAAATGAACTCATAAAGGAATCGCAGAATTCAAAAACTAACCTCACTTGAAGAGCGTTTTCTATGTCGGATCCGAGGTGAAGGAGTTGGTGTAGGGTCCTTATTATCCCTTTGCATGATCACTATACTTTATTGCCTACCAGGAACTAAATCGAAAAAATTAGAGAGCTCGTCGTTTTATATTCGTAAATTACAGAGTTAGATATTAATGTTAACTCAAAGCATGGCTTACACAAGTTTATGTTAAAACCTTTCCAGTTAAAATTTTAACAATCACAGAATCACAGCTTTCAGTATATATTATTCCATAGCCATCTACATGTGTGTGTGTGTGGGGACATAGATATAACTCAAGAGCATGTCTTACACAAGTTCATGATAAAACCTTACCGGCTAAAAATATGACAGTTACAGAAACACGGTTTCAGTATGTATTAGTTTACATACATATATAATTTACATATATGGAAAGGATCTGCTACACCCCTATGGTTTTTAGGGCTACGCTACTCAAAATCAAATGAAACTTTTGGGATATTCAATTTATACTATGAAAATAATAATATCCACAAAAATGGGACCATTCCAAACATTTAATATAATCAGAATTTTAAGTCAATGTTAACTGTTAAAACATTTATTTTAACCATCGATTTGAAATATTATTTTGAAAATGTTAAAAGTATTCAGATTCAACTATATTTTGTATGGATCAACTTTGAGGAATTAAGAACATATCTACAAATTTTGTTTGATTTCAAATTGATAAGCTCGAAGAATCGTAGGAGTTTAGATGGTGTACCGGAGAGGGTTGCAGCAGAACCCTTCGCTTGCGTGTGTGTGCATATAGGCAATACAGCTGTACCACATATCTTATACATGATCATATCTTTACAGGTGACAAATGTGATACATTGACATACAGACATAGGGTGCACCTCCACAATAAAATACGGTAACTGTTCATAATTTGATAACCTCAGGCATTGGTTATTATTTATTGTTGAGGTGGCCAAAATGTATGCATCGTCTTTGAGACAGCTTAGTTTATATTATTGTTGTTGTTGTTGTTGTGTTGGAACTTGTTTTGAGTTAGAAAAAAAAAATCATTGGCATTCAAAAAACATTAATAATTGAGAAAAACTGAATCTGCATGGGTCTTATCGACAGATAAAACTCATGATACCTGTGAAATCGCCACCCCCTCCCCCATACCATGACTGCATTTGAGCTTTACATTTTTGTCCAAAACAAAGTGAATAACAACGAATGTAGAAAGAAAATGTTAAATCAAGAATACTCTCTTCACTCTTTAAACCACAAGAATGTAGTCTGAAGTCCCCCAGATTTGTGGTTAATTGCTAAACTTAAACGGTGCTTTTTAAAAATTAGCTTAAATACTACTATACCAAAGATAGCATACACCTACGCAAAACCGCCCTCATTTTTCCGCAGAATCACTGGATAGGAACTATGTTGTGCCAATCTATTATACTAAAGGATATGATTTACTATGTGGCAAACAGGGTTGTTATGACTCATCCAAATAATACTTACTAACAATAAAATAAGATTGCATCGTGCTTGATGTCTATGCTACATTAATCGATTGGGTACCTCATTTTTTAAGAAGATAATAACACACACAAACACACACACACACACACACACACACACAAACACACACACAGAGTATACTTTAAACATGTAAACCTACTTTAGACTTAATTTCGGTTGCATCGATGGATTTACCTCCTGGTTTAATGGTTGAAACAGGCTCTCCAGTAATGGGGCAAAAATACATACAATTTTTAGACTTACAAATGATACTTAAAATAAGATTGCATCATGCTTGATGTCTATTCTACATTAATCGATTGGGTATCTCATTTTTGGGAAGACAGTAACACACACACGCACACAGAGTTTGCTTTAAATATGTAAACCTACTTTAGACTTAATTTCGGATGCATCGATGGATTTACCTCCTGGTTTAACGGTTGAAACAGGCTCTCCAGTAATGGGGCAAAAATACATACAATTTGCCCATTCCAGACCATGTTCAAACAGAAGCTTTGGGTTAAAAGTTTCTTCTTTTATATTTCAAAGTTATTATGCTTATAAATATTGATTTATTATATAATGGAATGTAACACACACACACACTGAGACAGATAATGTAAATTATGTGTTCCATTGGAACACATATCTCTCACATGGTACAATCGTCTTAATAGAAATGACAGGGCCGTTCTCTGCATTATCAATAGGATCAGATGATAACACTAAAAAAACATTTGCAAACGCATATTTGGCCACTACCACTACAAAATAAATTGAAAGCATCTTTCTAGCTAACACTCGTAAACAACAACTTTTCATTTACTCGTATATCCCACAAGCAATGCTTCCGACATCTAGGTAACATACTGCAGTTAAAACTCCATATATTCTAGCAACTTATTCCAGAGATTCAAACTTCATCTATACAATTAATTCAAATGTTTCACTCGTCACAAATTCAACATCCACAAATCACAATAAATGCAATATAGAGCGATATTAAGAATGATACGTAAGCTCAATTGAATGATGAATAAGAACGCAGTATACATCATTTCTGTTCTGGGAAAGAGCATATTGCCACAAAATCAAACATTTGAAACAGAATAACGAATTAATCAATAACTAAATATTCAAATCTTACACCTTTTTCGACCTAGCTGCAAACAATCAATCCCCTTTTCAACCTCGCTCCAAACAAACGCTCAAATAATCAAACCCCTTTTCGATCTCGCTCAAAACAATCCCTGAAATAACAGTATTCTTAGAATTATCATTATGAATGAGAGAAAAAATGTTAACAGAAAGGTTTCATATTATTTGTAGAGCAAATGCCTAGAGGATGAATGGGAGAGAAGGAGGAGAACTTTAGGGATTTATTTATAGAGAACAAATAAAAGCATATAACTGAATATGAATGAGATGTTATTTTCGATCCTTTATTGTATGCTACATTTGTGTTTATTTTAACTAATATAACCATAAAACAGTGGGGAAAGCCGATCGTTTAATTGTACAATTTTGGGGAAAAAACATTTGTCGCAAATTTTCATTAATTTCAATTGAACACATAATGAAAATACGTCTGACAAAAGATTATGTATGGTATTAAGAAAAAATAATTAAAATATTGAAGAATATGTAAAAGAAAGTTTCTTCAAAGCTTGACGCCACATTATTTGATGACTCTTAGTGTAGTTTATGTAAAAATTGACACTGGCGAATACAGACTAAGTAGGAAAAAATAGTAACCATCCAACCAACATACATATATTGTGACAGATAGAATGATCACAATTATGTTCAAGCTTAAAATCGATGTGGTAATTGCAATATTTAGAACAGACATAGTATCAAAACATGATATATGGTTATAATATCCACAATTATAGTAAAATTCCTTTGGAAAAAATGGAGAATGTAGTATATAGAAAAAAGATAAATAATATATACAAACAAAATAAGGTTCATTTGTTGCCAAAGTGAATTAATGAACACAATTCCACTAAGTGTATTGTCTTATAATCATTGTTTAGATATCTAACATTTATCAGTCTTAATCAACAAGTATTGAAGGAGGAGTATCAAAAAAAAATGTGGTTTCAGTGCACGTTTCTGTAGGATTCAATGGTTACGAATCACAAAATATTGACAGATAAACGCAACATTTTATAATAAAAAAATTGCTATTTGAAAGAACCAAATTTCCGGTAAACTTATCATCATATTTTGTGGTTATTCATTACTCTTAGCTTAGAAGCCCAATTAATCTAATATCAAAATAAAACCTTTACTAAATCTCATAACTTTAATGAAATCACAATAGTTGGAAGGTTGTCCAAATTCAATTTATATGCACATGCAAAAGTCAAACTATGTTTAAAGTACAATATTTAGAAATACTTTACAAATCCGAGTGTTCAAGGCAGATCTGAATAGAAGTCTGCATCCATGTCGAGCATAGACAGAATTGATTTCTATCAGCATCAAGGAAGTAAAGTAAAACGAATTTGCAATTATACAAGGATAGAAGTTCGCAACTGTAAACAATGTGGAGAGCATGAGCTTTGAATTGTGGTTGATGTGTAGATGACAAAATAAAGTTTTTTCCTCATAAAAATAATTTGGTATTTTCAGTAAGGGACGTTGAGAACCATGTAAGTTTACCAAATACTGATATCCAAAGTAGGGAAAACGAAATATGGTTTATCAAGGACATGATTTGGCGAACATAAAGTAGTTTTTTAGGGAAACACAACCTTGTCTGGACCGCAGCAGCGAGAAAAAGGAGGTGTTGTTTGGATTTTTGATTGGTAACAAAACCTAATGATTAATCAAACCTTAAAACAAATCAAATCTAACAATCATTCAAAAATATGGATTGACGTAAGAAATATAAGCCATGCTAACTCAAAAAGTGTGGGTGACAATCAGTCATGTCAACTCTATATATTAACCGCCAGCTTCAGCGAAAACTCAATGCATAAAAAAGTTAGTACTGATCAAATAACTAGTGAAGTTAAACCATGTCAATTCAGGTCATACTAAACGTGTAACAGAATTCAACTTGTAACTGATCGAATCAGCAATGCAAATAGATGTGCATCTGTTCATTGTAAGTATAATCGTGTAACATTTTGTTATGAAACCAATAAAATTGGTCCGGGCAACAAACAATTACGGCTAAAATATGGTATAGTATGTAAGCTAATTATGTGAAAGAAAGCAATTGGGTTGCATATGCTAATAGCTAAAACTATGTAACTTAGGCTTGATACCAATATCATCTTACAACTCAACATGGGCCAAAGGAAGTTCGTCTGCTTTTATTTCCTCATTTCAAGCATTAAATCCACATACATCAACATGTAATTTTAAAGGACCTTTTTTAAGCATCGTAAAATAAACCATAGGTTCTACTTCATCGTGAAAAATCCTAAAACAAAAATGAATTGTAAGAACAGTAATAGATAAAAAAAAAAAGCAACAAAATTTGATTGATGAAGTGTACAGTTTCACATTTTTGGTCTTAGCATAGTGTATAAAGGTCCACGTTTCTAAGTTTTATATCATTACCCATAAGAAACCTCCATAAGCTTGTATGGTTTGATTATTGAACATGAGTGATAAAGAATATCAGTATTTTCCCCGATTATAATACTCTTACCATTAAATAAAAAACAGAAAAACCAGTGTGCACTTTTGAATAAATGCAAGTTATGCAGCAGAAATTTAGAGTCTCCCAAATTCAAAGATGTGAGGAAATAAAATTGTCATCCAAAAAGACATCTGTGTAAAGCACAAACCAACAAAAGATTCAAAAAATGATTTAGACCCAAAATAAATAAATAAAAATAGACAGCTCCTAAAGTTGAAAGCTAAGTGAAAAGATAATCGGGACACTGAAAACCCCAAATTTGCAATAATAATTCCTCTGGATTTTAAATAATAGCCCCAAATGCAATAACCGGGACACTATAGAACCCGAAATTTACTCAATGAATCGGGTTGAACAAAATTCATAGGAATAAAAGAGCATTAGATTAGGGTTTCGTTGCAGCTAAATTTAAACACAGTCGTATGAGTGATTAGAAAGAATCAATATACCTTGAAGTTTATGTTCCTAATTTCGAAACTTTCTTCCCCTTCGTCTGATTTACGTTTGATGCGTAGTAAATCCCTAATTTGATCTGATTTTTTTTTTTTAATGGGTAACGAGGAAGATAATGATTAGGCAGATACTAGCCTTTCCCAAAATTTAAGGAGACTGTATCGGGGGAATTGCACAGGAGGGAAAACGGGTGGTATCTTTACTAGTACTAGGAGGCAGTGCTCCTTCCGACTAGACTTAATCCAAAAATAAAATCTGAAATTTAGTCAGGTTAAAGTGAAATTTGGGCAGTCATTACTAAGTGCATTCCAACCGGACGGGTAGGAGGGACGGATTCAAGCCCATTGATCCCAAATCCACCCTCTATCAAAGAAACTTAACCGGCTTTCTTTTAGCCTGTTAAGGAAATATTTCTTTTAGCCGGCTAAGAAGCAACCGGGGTCGGTTGCTTATCAACCAT
Source organism: Allium cepa (assembly GCA_030765085.1). Classification (NCBI taxonomy): domain Eukaryota; kingdom Viridiplantae; phylum Streptophyta; class Magnoliopsida; order Asparagales; family Amaryllidaceae; genus Allium; species Allium cepa. The sequence continues at coordinate 156,807,314 of CM060932.1, forward strand.
GACACTGTTGGAAATGCTCTTTAAGACTAATATAACTGCATGACTTTAAAGAATTAATTATTTGATTATATATAATTTTAGTGTGTTGCTAAGAACGTCTCGCTTTCCTCTTCTTGATACTATTGCTGAAAAATATCATAAAATTTTACATTATATTCTTCATAATACCAGATTTATTAAGGAGCTATCAAAGACATCGTTTTGGACTTTTTTTTGCACAACGAACAACCGTCGACCAACATCATTTTCCACGGTTAACAACCACCGAACAATAATAGTTTGGTGATTGATGGCCTGAAGAAGGGTGTTGGTCGACAGTCATTCGTCGTGCAAAACGACTTTACGTGGTGGTTGATTGTTGTATGAAATGGCTTTGGTGTTAGAAAGTACACAAATTTTATTGTGTTCGTTATTTTTTTCCATGGTATTAGGAAGTGTAAAACTAAGTGCACTTAGCTACACACTAATTTTATTAATTATTATCTTATGATTTAAATTAAATTAGTACAACGGCACAACAATGAAAAACCGACCGTTTGATTGTATAATTTTAAAAGAAGAATATTTGTTATAATTTGTCATTTTTTTCAGTTAAACACAAAACTGTAATGTAATGTATTGAAAAAAAAGTAATACTTTGAATTTGAAAAATTAAATTTTTTGAATTTTTAGTCGGAATACTCAAAATTGAAGATGTGAATTTGAAATTATGAAAGTTGGAAACCAATTTTCAAAATCAAATTTCAAATCTGAAAGTTAAAGATAAAAATTTTGAATTTATAACATTTAAATTTTGAAATGACAATTCGAATTTTTAAATGATAAAATTTGAATTTGAAATAAATTTGAAATTCATACTTGAAATTTTGAAATTTTTTCAGAATTCGAACTTTTAGAAGGAAAAGGTTGGTTGGTTAACCTCATTCAAAAAAGGAAACAATTTTTATATAGAACTTGAAATTTTGAGAATTTATTGTTTTCTAATTTTGAAAATTAAAATTTGAAATTTGAAAACTTCAAATTTTGAAACTCATACTTTCAAAATTTTGAATTTGAAACTTAAATTTTACAAATGTGAATTTTGAATTTGGAAATTTGAATTTTTATTTCGAAACTATTAAATACAAAGATTTGAGAATTTGAAATTTTTTCTTTAAACCAGAACATTTAAATTTTCTTTTACATTTGAAATTTTGAAATTTTATAATTTACAACTGAAAATTCTAATTCTGAAAATTTTAATTTTGAACGTGAAATCTGTAAGTATGAGAATTTGAAAAGTCATGAAAAATGTCGAAGCTTTTGTAAAATCATACAAATATGAGAAAATGATTAGAGATATTCATAGAGAGAATAAAATAAATAGTATTATAGAGACTTAAGGAGTCATATTAAATATAATATCTTTTTTTGGCAAAGCTAACGGGGTCGAATGGACCCTACCATATTATTAAATATAATCTTTAGTGTTCCATATATATATATAATGGTTTCTCTACTTTTATTTTGCAAATCTAGAGTAGTGATACTATTTTATTTTACAATGTGTAAATATTTCTTCTTTAATACTAATAATTGTATAATTTTGAAAATAAAGATTTATGGTAATTTTTCATTAATTCCAATTAATGTGATCATGATACAATCACAAATTATTTGTCACATATTGCTTCAAGATGCATTGATTATCATATGACAAAATAATCCAGGATAAAAAAAGCTAATACACGATTTATCAGCTCTCCTTTTATGGTTTTGATTTTATAAAATCTTTTCTACTTCCAAAAAATTACAAATACAATGGCTAGAACAAATGTATTTACACTTAAAACTCAAAATATTCTGATGTATTATGTGTATGTCCTTCATCACGTGATTATACAACTATTTACGATAACAAAACAAAGTCCAAATTACCTGAATTAAATGGGTATATGAACTACAATGTTATAAAACTACAATATAATCAGCATTAGTTGTATTCTAGCTATTGCATGAATAACCATGTTTGAAGATTTATTTTTACTCTAAATAAATTATGGAATCTTTAGTCCAAAGTAATAATTAATACCAAATTGAATAATTTGATACGAAATGTGAGAAATGATATTGTTTTCAAACATAATAATACGATAAGCATCAATATGATAACATGTGTACATACTACCCATAAGCGAAACAAATATTATACATTTAATTTTGCATATACACATCAATTAGATCGATAACTTTGTTAGATTTTATTTTACAAATGTACATTAATTTTATACAAACCTGTGTTGCCTTGATAATGCATAATTTAAAAAATTATATCTTATCTCCTTACATACTCAATCCTTATTAACACTTTTTACGTAGTTGTCGACCTTTAACTTCTCTAAGATTGAATTACATAGAATAATTGTCACTGGTTTTTTATTTCTGTTCTTTAATTTCTTTTTCTTATATTCGTCATGTCACCTGCCTAGGAAGGCGTGATTGTAGGTGTTCGTACCAAAATTGGGCACAACACTCTTTGGATGTATTTGAAGAGATAAAACGAAGAACATAAATGGAAAAAGAGGAAGATCTAACAAATACACCAATTAATAAACAAATAAATCGTACAGAAACACACAGATTTAGAGTGATTCGGCATATGGCATATGTCCACTAAAATGGCCGACTTTTATTGATTTTTTGCTTGCAGATTACAACGAGTTACAACAGTAAAATTCAACTGAATAGTGATTTCGGTAGAATCTGGACGTAGAAGAGCCAAAAGTCCTTTTTTAGTAGGTCCTAGGCTGCTATTTATAGGCGTAAGCAGCAAATATCTCGCTCAGATCCTGGAAGACCTCTTCTCTCACGTGGATGGGCCCACATGATTGATCCCCAGTAGTTTGAACTCGATCCGTGATCGATACGAACGAATTTCGTATCGATCAAGATTTCATCCAACCGAGCCTAGATCAATCATGAAATTTTCGAGGTTGTATGCAAGCTCCTATGAAAATTTGGTAGCATTTGAACTTGTAGATTTTGCGTTATGATCGATGAAAGTTTGGATTTTTCGATGGTTGTTTAATTCGCATCGCTTCGTGTTCGCATCGATCTGTTCGCATCGCTTCTGGACACGTGATGTCTAATGGCGCGGTGCTAACTTTTTGGATTGGTCCACTTTTTATATCGAGTGACCGAGTCTTCCACTTGAATGTGTTTTATTCGTATCGACCCTGGGCATTCCCTTCGTATCGCTTTATTGCACTTAACTTTGCATCGACCCCTCGCACCCAACTTCGTATCGATCCTTTGCAATTGTTTCGTATCGATATGAACTTATGTTCTTCACATTAATAGCTCAGAGGCCATTTTGTATCGCTTATTGATTGTTGACTTCGTATCGATCTGTGGCTGACCGATACGAAGCATGTTGGGAGGTGGATCGATATGAAGTGGACTCACGCGTTACTGTAGATGGATGCGAAGTGGGTGAGTATAGATGGATACGAAGTGGGATGTACTTGATAGATACGAACTAGCGCTCACCTGATCGATACGAAGCCATGCGCATTTGATGGATTCGAACAGGATCGATGTGAAGGAGGTTTCTCTCTGATGCTTCATGAATACGAACAAGGTTATTACTTGATTTGCATCGACCATATCTTGAGCATGCGAACTCCGATTGAATTGAAATTCGAAACGCTAGCTTTCATGGCTTTGCTTGTCGTGTCATATCAATTATAGCTCGATTCGGACTCGAGAAAAATTTACCAACGTCCATAGCGAATCTGTGTATAACCGCTTTTCGGAATGAACTGTCTTTTATCTCCGGTCGATTCCTTTATATCACGGCCTTACCAAAAGGTGGGATAACAGTAGAATCGATTTCAACCTAGAGGGGTAAATAGGGTGATACTAATAATTATAAAAATTAATGTGGAAATATATAAAATAATTGCAAAACAGATAATAGCAGAATAATAAAAGTAGAAATAGAACAATACAGATTTACCCATCTTCGACAAACCTCTGCCTACGTACTACCCTCAAAGTTTCTACTAGAAATTAAGTAGTCAAACGCTTACATACGTAAATTTATGACACCCTCTATCGATTAACCTAACTTTAGGCTCGAAACCCTACCACAACTCAGCCACTGAGTTGCGAATTCTCGAACTACATCATCGTACTTCATCCCCTGGTCACACAACTAGAATTTTATAAAAGTTTAGACGTAAATTACAAAATAAAAAACAACTCAAAAATAAAAACCCTAATTTTAAAAATAAAGCCCAATAGGAATTAATAAAGGTCGGCCTAAAGACACTGAAAATAATCCGTTCCCTTTTCTCTTTTTATTTCTATCTGTCGATTCCTCTTTCGTTCAGTTCTTCATTCTTTCCTCTTTCAAAAATTTAGGGCTTCTGGATTTTGAGGCCATCGATTCAAATTATTGATTGAATGATGATCTTTCTTCAGTTTGCTTCGTCAATCAACTAGTCGCTTTGATTTGCATACGACTGCTTCTCGATCAAGTTCGAATTGAATGATACTGCTATGCGATTTCCTTTATTTACTCTTGTTGATATGCTTGATGTTGTATGTCGATGATGTTAATGGTATTTATAGGGTTTAATTCCCTAAATTATCGTTCGAACATATCTTTTGAATTCGTCTGATAATTTAGCTCGGTCGTTCGATTTTACTTGAATAAGTGTGATTTGTTTAAACCAGTTCAATTTGAATATTTCTTTGCTTGATTACCACAGCTTGTTTGGTTTTCTGATTTTTCGTTCATACGTGTTATCATCTGGCTTTGGATTTGGTTCCATTCGTTTTGGGATTTGACTTCGGCCGCTTTGATTTTGTGATGATATTTTGAGATGAAAATTTGACTTCGACTTATTCAATTTCACCTCGGTCACCACGGCTTTGACTTTGTTAAAACTGTAACCAATAGTTATGAATTTTCATGAGTTGCTTTGTTGCTTGATTACTAGTACACATTCACTTGTTCTATAGTTCGACCATTGATTTGTTGTTGCCTCTGGTTGTGATTTACTTGTGTCTGACCTTGTAACATGTCTAGTGTTGTTCCACTTGCATGTATATATGTATACATGTGTATATGTATGTTGTGATGCCTTGTTCTTCTTGGTTTACATTGATATTCAAGTGTGTCTTATTGCATTGTTCATTTGTTACGAGTCTAGTCTGGTTTCACTTGCTTCATCTTGATTTTGGATTTGTCTGCACTTTGAATGTTGGTCATCTCCACTTGTATACATACATACATACATACATTAAGATATGTGTGTGTTCATGGAGTCTGGTTTCATGTGGAGTTGTGCAGTCTGCACTGAAATGCTAGGCACTGTATATATGTTTCTTGCTCCATTGTTTTGCACTTGACCATTTGTATCTAGTCTATATGCTGTTTCATTTGAACTGTACCGTTGAGACTATGTTCATTTTGGTTTTGTTGCATTCATTTTGGACTGGAGCTTGTTGCAGTCTGGTCTGTGTTCACTTTAGTTGCATTCCATATATATATGTATGTATGTATGTCTGAATGCATGCATATCCTTTGTCCTCTTTGAGTACTTGCATTTGAACTTGTGTGCTGTATTGAGTCTGGTGGAATTTAACTGCTTGATTCATTTTCTTGTTCACTTGATGTGTTGACACACTTTTGCACTTGTTAGCATGGTCTGGTTTGAACTGCTGTGTTCATTAACATTGCTTAGAAAACTCCCTTGACTTGTTTTTTGAAGTTTAGTTCATGTGTGTTCTGCTTGGAGTTGCCTCTGGTCATTACATTGCTCTAGTGCCATATGCATTGCCATGCTTTCATGTTGCCAGTTTCATTTGTGTTATGTTCATTTTAGTTGAGGTCGAGTTCTCTATTCTTTGAACTGATATATGTGTATACTCAAATATGTATACATGTGTATGATCTAATGCATATGTTCTGGTCTCCGTTGAAAGCTTCATTAGTGCATGTCACTTTGCATTTTGTTTTCACTTTAAGTTAACATGTTTCCATACTCAAGTTTTGTTGCTCTTTGGTATTGAGGCTTTACTCGATTGACTATATTTTGGTCCCTTTATTGTTTGGTTGAGTTATTTGCATTTATGCATGTAATCTAGATTGTCATGTGGTTTTGTGCCTTTATGCCATGCCACTAGCCTGAACATTTGAACTGTTTGGTGCACCACTTCGAACAGGTCGAAATTTTTCATCGTTCCATTCGAAGTCAAGTGAACTGTTTTTGCATATGAACTTCAAGTGCTATTTATCCTGGGTTTTAGACTTGAGTCTTGTATATGCCTCTGGACTTGTTTGAGGCATTTCATATTACTGCCTTCTCATGTGTACACATTGAATTTTTGGCCGAGGCTTGTTTTATGTTGGTTTTGGATTCTCGTTGCATGAGAAACTGGTACTTGATAATTTTGTGATGTTTTTGTATTGCATCTGAGTTAAATCCAGCCTCGGCTCGGGTTTGACCTTGTGCTCACATGTCCCTGCAGTTTTATCAAGTGAATTTCGATGTGCACGGCCTTGTGGCATGTGCAGTGATGCATTGTGCATGTCGCAAGTTGTTCGTGCAAGATGGATTCAAAATAAATATGATGACGAACAACCAAATAACCGAGGCAAATAATATTTTCAAAAACACATATTTTATTTTACACTAAAAAATTATTATTATTTCAATTTTACTACACCGGTGTTTATTTTGCAGATAATTCAGATATTGGATTCAATTTGGAGTAGAGTTGAAGATTAAATACGAGTGAACGAGTGATATGTAGTGAGGTGCAAATGTATGTAACAATTGTATAGTGAAAAATCGTGTCGTAATTTGAAATTGAAATTTTGTGTATATATAGTGAGAGCTCAAATTTGTACTATTCAAAACATGTGATAAAATATTGGTTTGAATAAAATATCTGTTTGAATTTAAATTTTGTGTTATTTATTTTATTCGGCAAATATTTATTTAATTATGTGAAAAATAAAATTGTACAATAACAAATACATTTAAATGAATATATATATATATATATATGTTTATTATCATCAAACAAAAATCTTATACTAGCATATCCAATAGTGATTTTGCAAAAACGAGAGTTTATCTTTTAATTTCACTCATATTGTATTATAATTCTCGATTTATCTCCCTTATATGTTCATATGTTCACATTTATCATATCTAGTAGCCTAAGAATCTGCAAATTACTAAAACATGTGTTAGATACATCAAGGTCATGTATCTATGTTTCATACGGTACTAATTTCATCGGAGAAGAGAATGCCAAGGTAGAAGACCTTGAAGCCACAGTGTTGTGGAGAAGCTTGGAGGTCAAACCAGAAGTCTGGTTCAGTGGAGGAAATGCCGGACCAGAGGTTTGGTCCGGTGGAATTTGTTCAGTGAGAAGGTGACCTCGTTGGTGGAAGACCGGACCAAAATTTTGGTCCGATGGTAGTGCTTTGATTGGCGGTGAAGGCAATAGGAAGTCTCGTTCGGTGATAGGAGATGCCAGACCAAAGATTTGGTCCAGTGATGATCAGGGGCTGCCTCTCCAAATATCTCGTCTGGTGGTGATGGGATGCTGGTCCAGACTTTATACTCCAGATATTTTGTTCGGTGCTGAAGCATGACCGAACCAATGATTGCCATTCCAGATCTATGGGCTTGTACCGAACCAGCAGCATTGATGTGGACTGGCGGTCCAAGTGATGCCGAACCAAGTATTTGGTTCGGTATTGGACTATGTCGAGTGTTGCTTGCTGAAACAAATGCTATTGTGTTGTTTGTCGGACCAGATGTCTGAATCAAACCTCAAGGCTGCTATATAGCAGCTATCCCTTCTCATTTCTTCACTCTATAAATAGTGGAGCTTCTGCACAACAATGGCAGCCATCCTAGAGAGCTAAAACTCTGTAAAATTTTGTCTGTATTGTTAATTCTTCTTATGTATAGCCTCCAAAAGTGAATCAATCTTGTAACTCAAATCTTTCAGTGATTAATAAAATCTCTTCTCCCTAAGTGGACGTACACTGCCTCGCGGTAATGGAACCACTATAAATACTACTGTTATTTATTTTTCTGCATTGTATAGATCTGTAACTGTCTATTCTGGTGTTTAACTTTGTTTGTTTCATCTCACTACAATCATGATCCAGTTGTTTTCCGTTGCGTTGGTTTTTGTTATTCCCTTTGACTGATTATCTGAAGGGATTTTCCACAAAAGTCTGGTATCAGAGTTGCAAGGTTGATTGAGAAGTGTTAGACGCCATGATAGGAGATGCAGCGACTCCAGTTGTTACAAGACCCTATACGATGTATATCACGTCAGGATCATAGTTAGCAATTGAGAAATAGAATAGGGATAAATACTTCGAGAAGTGGCAATGGGTGATGAAGGCTGTTCTAATGAGGAATGAATTCCATCCAGTAGTGTTTGTACCTGAGGAGTTGACGGCTAAGATCTCAGCCGCGGAAAGGAAAAAGATGGAGAAATGGGAATTTACTACTTTACAACCAGCTATGAGAGAGACTGTTACCTCATAGATTAGCAGTTTGACAACCGCTAGGGGCATTTGTATCAAGCTAGAAAATCTCTACTTGAAGAAATCTCTGACTAACTGTCTAATATTGTCGAAGACATTTTTCACTATGTGGATGAGAGAGGATACTTTAGTGAAGGAAAATCTTGATTTTTTTGATGATCTCGTGATGAAGATGAAAACCGTTGACTTAAAGATGGATGAGGAACAAATGACATAGATTCTTGTGTGTTCTCTTCCGAAACGATACATAGGTTTCGCCAACAGCCTTATCTTCGCTAGAAACACATTGACAGTGGAAGATGTGAGGTCAAGCCTTTTATCTGAGGGATTGAGAGATCAGATGAAGGAGATATGTGAAGGACATAGAGGTGGAAGTAGTATTCATGGCCTGTTTGTTGAAAGAGGTAGAGATGATAAGAATAATTGGCACTCTAGAGGGCGTTCTAAGTCCAGGAAGCTTGGTAATGGCAGGAGAGGAAAGTCTAAGACGGGAAGTACTTTATCTGCAAGAAACCTAGTCATTGGAAAAAGTATTGTCCATATTTGAAGAAGAATGAAGAAGACGGATCTTCATTACTTGCGGTGGAGAAGTCTGTATTTGACGATGCGTTGTCTGCAGTAGTGTCGGATGTCTCAGACCATTGGGTGCTAGACTCGAGGGCGTTTGTCCATACGGCGCCTAATAAGGATTACTTTAGTTATTTCGTTGGACGAGAGGGAAGCTCTATTCTTATGGGTAATGATGCTAGTTATAGAGCAATGGATGAAGGTATAATGAGGATCGAGATGTTTGAGGAGTGATATGCACTTTGACAGGTGTTCGGTATGTTCCAGGTCTTCGGAAGTCCTTAATTTTTTAGGACAATTGGCATCTTTAGGATGCAAGGCAACTATCGAGAAGGATAGTCTGAAGGTTTCGAGAGGTGCACTAGTTCTTGAAAGGATATGTGTTCTGAAATATGTATTTGCTGAAAGAAACCACAACTCTTGGAGAGTTGTGTGTTAGAGTAGATAATTCTCATGCATTGGATGCCACAAAGCTTTGGCATCTTAGATTGGGTCATATTTCAAAGAAGGGCTTAGAGTTTCTTCGAAGATGGAAGATGATCAAAGGAGGAAGCTTTGACAAGATGGACTTTTGTCAAGAGTGTGTATTAGTCAAGCAAACTAAAGTATCCTTTGGAGTTGGACTCCATAGATCGAGGTGAGTACTTGAGTACATGCATACAGATGTCTAGGGACCGGTTGCTACTCCTTCTCTTGGAGGAGCAAAGTATTCTATCTCTTTCATTGATGAATTATCTCGAAAAGTATAGGTGTATGTGATGAAGGCCAAATCAGAGAATTTTGAGAAGTTCAAAGACTGGAAAGCGCTTGTTGAGAACCAATCTAGTTCTAGGTTGAAGGTGCTGAGATCTGATAATGGCAGTGAATTTGTCTTTAGGGAATTTCTCGACTTTGTAGACAGCATGACATTCAAAGACATTTCACTACACCTAGAGATCCGTAAACCAATGGGGTTGATGAAATGATGAACATGACTCTACTGGAGAAGGATCGTTGCTCGAGATTGATGGTGGGCTTGTCTAGAGGCTTTTGGGCCGAGGCAGTATCAACTACGGTGCATATCATAAATAGAATTTCATGCTCAGCCATAGATGGAAAGATTTCAGAGGGAAGTGGAGAGGTAAAGCAGTGTATCTTGGTTACTTCTGAATTTTTGGTTGTCCTATGTACGTTCACCATACAGGTGATGACAAGTTGGAGGCTAGAGCATACAAAGGCATACTGATGGGATATGACGATGGTATCAAAGGGTATCAAATTTAGAACCCTGTTGATCGGAAGATTTTTCATTCCAGACATGTTACTTTTGATGAGTCTGCTGTGTTCACTCCAAAAGAGAAGCTACCTACCACATCAGAAGATTCTGATAGGCCTAAGGAGATGGAAGAAGTTCTCGTGTTCCAGCCCAATAGTAGGGTTGTTGTTGATGTTGTCGAGGAAGACGCAGTTGATGAAACATCACAGGATAGTCCATAGGTATCTTCTAGCAGCATTGGTGATGTGCATGAATCTAGAGGAAGTTTAGTTCAAGGTGTAGCTGAAAGAAGTTTAGGCGAAGCAGTACCTACCCAGGTCAGTCGTAGGACCATTAGGCCATCCGAAAGGTATGACGATTGGCAATTTGCAAACCTTAGCCTTGGTGATCAGTTTGACTATGTTTTACATGTGGTTCATGAGAAGACGTTTGACCTTTATGAAGCTTTGAAATCATGTTACAGTTCTAAGTGGATGTGCGCTATGGAAGAGGAGTTAGAGTCATTAAAGAAGAACAAGACTTGGGATTTGGTACCACCTCCTTAAGAAAGCCGAGCCATAGGTTGCAAGTGAGTGTTCAAGGTGAAGGATAATGGAATATACAAGGCTAAACTAGTTGCTAAAGGATTTTCACAAAGAAATGGATTGAAGTATGATGAGATATTCTCTCCAGTGGTGAGGTATACGTCCATCCGCATTTTGCTCACTATCGTCATAGCTCATGACTTGGAGCCTAAGCAACTGGACGTGAAAACCGCTTTCTTGCAAGGAGACTTGGATGAGACCACTACATGAAGTAGGCAAAAGGATTTTTGTAGATGGGAAAGAAAACTTGGTTTGCAAATTGAAGAAGTCACTTTTTGGACTTAAGCAGTCGCTAGACTATGGTACAAGAGGTTTGACTCTTTTATGCTTTCATGTGGTTTTGATTGTAGCATCAAAGATGCTTATGTATACTTCAAGCATTCAAGGAATGATAGATGGGTGTACCTACTATTGTACGTGGATGATATGTTGATTGCTTCCAAGGATAAGGCTGAAATCGATAGTTTGAAGCTAAAGCTAAAAGCGGAATTCGAAATGAAGGGCCTTGGAGAAGCAAAGACAATTTTGGGTATGGAAATCCAAAGGGATAGAAAGCTAGGACTTTTGAGCCTTACTCAAAAGGAATACATTCAAAGGTGCTTGCTTGGTTTAGCATAGAAGGGGCAAAGGCAATCAACACACCAATGCCTTTGCACATACAGCTTTCTTGTAAAGGCTCTTCGATCTCTGAAAAGGACAATGCTTATATGATGAAGGTCCCATATTCAAGTGCAGTTGGAAGCTTGGTGTATGCCATGGTCTACACTAGGCCTGACATTGCACAAACGGTTGGACTGGTGAGTAGGTTCATGGAAAATCTAGGAGAGACGCATTGGGAAGTAGTGAAGTGTATATTTAGATACCTTAGAGGAACTCCAAACCATGGACTTATCTTTGGCGACAGAAGAAGAGATTTCAGCTTGGTTGGATTTTGCGATTCTGGCTATGCCAGTAATAGAGATCAAAGGAAGTCAACCTTCAGATATATGTTTACCTTTGGTGGGACAACGATCAGCTGGAGAGCGAAGTTGTAGATGATTGTGGCTTTGTACACTATAGAGACAGAGCTCATAGCTGTAGTTGAAGCACCTAAGAAGGCGCTTTATTTGAGGCGACTGTTGTGTGATTTGGGCTTCGTATACGAAGGCATGGATGTGTACTGTGACAGTTAAAGTGCAATTCACTTAGCTGACAATTTGGCATTCAGCTAAATGATGAAGCATATTGAGGTGAGAGAGTCATTTCTTGTCTCGATGAGTGAAGAGAAGCTAGTTCGTCTTCAGAAAGTTCACACAAAGACAGAAAACACGTTTACCTAGTCATTGCCTGTAGCTAAGTTCAAGCATTGCTAGGACTTGGTTTGCTTAATGAAGTGCTAGGTGCCACAGGGTGGGTGGCACGAGGAGGGGGGAGTTGAGATGGTTCATGGAGACATTTTTTTTCATGGTGGAGATTGATAGGTTCTACACGGATTGGATACTTCGAACACTTTGTTGATGGCAGCAGTCTTTTCGGAGTTCGTTGACAGAGTGTAAAGGGTGACGGCATTGCCAAAGCTTATTGGGTAAGTATCCATTTTTTGGAGCATAGTGGTATAATGGAATAGGAAGGCTTGTGTGAAATTTGGTATCAAGGTGGAGATTGTTAGATATGATACCAATTTCATCAGAGAAGAGAATGTTAAGGTAGAAGTAGGAGTCCTTGAAGCCACGGTGTTGCGAAGAAGCTTGGAGGTTGAACCAAAAGTCTGGTTCAGTGGAGGAAATGCCAGACAAAAGATTTGGTCCAATGGAGTTTGTTTGGTGAGAAGGTGGCCTCATTTGGTAGAAGACCGGACCAGAATTTTGGTCTGATGATAGTGCATCGATCGACAGTGAAGGCAAGAGGAAGTCTTGTTCAATGATGGGAGATGGCAGACCGGAGATTTGGTCCGGTGGTGATTAGGGGTTGCCACTCCAAATACCTCTTTCGGTGGTGATGGGATGCCGGTCCGGACTTTCCACTCTATATATTTCGTTCAATGTTGAAGCATGAACGAACCAATGATTGCCAATCCATATCTATAGGTTTGTACCAAACTAGCAGCGATTAACCCCTATGAGTTTTCAAAATTATACAATGAACTTTTTATTTATGAGTTACCTCATCCACTAATATTGGTCAATAACTTTATATTTTTATGCCAATTATTTATCATCATCGTGTTGGAAATGCCAATTGAGGATGAGAGCACATGGTATATAATTTTTTTATTATATTACCTATTTACACATCAGTAATTAGAAATAATACAATTAATTGTTATATTTCTAATTATTGATGTGTAAATAGGTAATATAATAAAAAAAAATATATACCATGTGCTCTCTCGAAAGGGTCAGGCCTGTAACCAAGGGCCCTAGCTGTTAGAATCTACTGGCTGGGCCGAAGTTCACTATGGATTTTTCACATGACCTAAACGGTCATTTCACCATTCATATGACTTGCCCTGAGAAGGGATAAAAGAAGAATACCAAAGATCAATAGAAAGATATGAACTGAGTGCCATTTAAAGATCAATAGAAAGATATGAACTGAGTGCCATTTAAAGATTTGTACTCTATATTACCTCTATAAGGTAGTCATTGTATATTACGTACTCTAATAGGTAGATGTGGACTGCTGGTCCAAGTGATGCCGAACCAAGTTAAGGCCGAACCAAATATTTGGTTCGGTATTGGACCATGCCGGTTCAGATCTTGAGTGTTGCTTGCCGAACTAAATACTATTATGCTGTTTGCCAGATCAAATGTCTGAACTAGACCTCAAGGCTGCTATATAGCAGCTACCCCTCCTCATTTCTTAAATAGCGGAGCTTCTAGATAACTATGGAAGCCATCCTAGAGAGCTGAAACTTTATATAATTTTGTCTATATTGTTAATTTTTCTTATGTATAGCCTCCAAAAGTGAATCAATCTTGTAACTCTAACCTTTCAGTGATTAACAAAGTCTCCTCTCCCCAAGTGGATGTACACTGTCCCACGGTAGTGGAACCACTATAAATACTAGTGTTATTTATTTTTTCTGCACTGCATAGATCTGTGACTGTCTGTTCTGGTGTTTATGGTAGTGGAACCATCTTGATTTCTTAGAACTACAATCATCAGTTAAATGCTTGGACACATTAATATTGATTTTTCGTGTGATTGGGTCTCCATTCTTTTCCAATACTATATGTCAAAAAAATTACAAGACTGGAGTCACAATGCTTGAAAGTCTAAATCTTTTAAAAGTCATGATCAATATTCTTAATCAAACATTAAACCTTAAACACTTTGAGTGGTTAGTTTTTGTAAGGAAACATATAACATTACGCAGAATCCTTACATGATTGCTAAACACTTGAGCACATATCATTGAACCAAGCTATATAGATATAAAATTTTAGGTTGGGCTCAATAATTCAAATTATAGCATGCGTCATATTACATGAAAAATCAAGTGCAAAGTGCAAACCATTAATCTCTAATAAATAATAAAAGAAAAGAAACACGGTTTATACATGTAAAATACAAATTCAGTTAATGAAACGTTTTTTTACATGGTAAATGTACTTGTTTATTTTATTTTTTACATAAAGAGAAGCAAATGCTAACATCACATTAATATTCAGATTCATATAAAATATCCATTTGAGATTATTCTGTATATCTTATTTTTTAATAAACTTAATTAAGCAATACTAAACATCTTCTATTTGGAATGAAAAAGTGGATTGTATCAATAAACATTTATTAAAATGTTCATTTGTAGTCATAAGTTTTATACTCATTTTTGGCCTTTGTTAAAACTTTAGTATGAACTAAAAGTTATAACAGTCCACATTCAAATGACAGACACTTCTTATTATTCCTAAATTAACATGCTCATGGGAATTTCTCTCACAAATGAAACATGCTAATAGGAATAAATGAATGATCAAATTTGTTTTTTGCCTATTTATCTACCCTTCCAAGATAGTTAACATAGGTATAACAATGTATAGAATGCACAAAATTTTCATGTTAGAAATTTGATACTTATTAACATATAACCACAAAAAATAATCCGGTGGTATGAAAAAAAAATACTTGATGTTCGAATTTTAAATCCCCTACATTTTTTCTAGCTAGAATGTGATGGCATATAAATATATATTATTGCATAATGACATGAAAATTAAAGGTTCGGATAAATATTTGATTTGTTATATATCTTTATAATATATATGTTCAACATCAAACATTCTAAAAGTTATACTGAAGCTTGATTCATGAATATTTAGCAATGTAACAAAAATTAGGTACTTGTGATGTATTTATTTAATATTTAATTAATATAGAGATTTAAGAACATGTCAAAGAAATTCCACCTATGTCGGTTTCCATCACTGTAATTAACTTAATAGTAAAAAATAACTATGTAGGTTTCCATTATTATGCGATAACTAGTAACAAAATAATAGAAAAAGACATCGAGACGAATACCCAATTTCCTTTTTGGTGGTATTAGGGCTGTCAATGGGTGGGGTTGGGTTCGAGTTGATATTAAATGGGTCGGGTCAACCCGTTTAATAAACAGGTTAGAAATAGCTCAACCTGACCTGATTATAAACGGGTTGACACAACCTGACCCGTGTAACCCGATTATAAATGGGTTGGGTTGTAAACGGGTTGGGTTAACCCGTATAAGGTATAAATGGGTTATAAACGGGTCGTAAAGGGGTCAATTTTGGGTTCACGGGTCGAGTTGGGTTATAATCGGGTCAGATAAACCCATATAAGTATAAACGAGTTATAAAAGGGTCAAATTTGGGTTCACGGGTCAACCCGAAACCCACCCATTTAGAAATGGGTCAAATTCGAGTTGACCCGAAAATGACCTGCCCATTTAAACGGGTCGGGTTAAACTGCTAATTTTCGTGTAATCTTCGGATCGTGCTGGAAATTGACAGCCCTACGTGGTATATAATTGTTAACATTTATGATCATATAAGAAAATAAACACGACTCATTTCCAACGAGATTTATAATTGCATTAATGAAAGTAATAATTGTGAATTGTGACTAACTGTCCAACATGCTTTACAATTAGTATTATATTGCATATATATAAGTACGAAAGTTTATCCAATAATAATCAATTAAAGAGGTAAACACAACTTATTTGTGCATATAGTGCTTTATAATTAGTAGTCTTTGTAAACAATCAACCAACGAATTATAGATGCTTTAGATTTTATATGAAGACAATTATATGCATAAATCATATTCATATAATTACGGGTAATTAAATTTACATGAATACAAATATAATAAACCTTAAAAGTTTACAAACCAATTCTTTTTTAATATTCAAAGCTAAACCTGAAGTACCATGAATACAATGAATCAATTTAGATTTTCAGTTATTATAATCATAGGCATACCAATTGGATAATATCGAAGTTATTACAGTTAGACTAAATCTTAAACTAAATTATCAAAATTAGCCATTATTTCCATTATTTTCAATCAATGGTGAAAGAAATTGAGTATAAAAAATATATTATACAATGCCTAAATTAAATTGGAGGTAGTGAGGCTGTTACAACCTCAGGTACTCGAAGGCGGGTTATTGTGTCCATTGGTGGAATGAGGTCCGGGAGCGGAGTTAATTTGAGAGCAAGAGATAGATATTTAGGGTTTTGGATGCGTTGATTTGGGAGTTAGGCTAATTAATTTGGATCTCGATTTCAAATTTGAAGGGTATGTTAGGAGGAGAAAAGGGAAATATTTGCTCTGTGAGGTAAATGAATGAAAATCTTGTATTGTAGGAAATAGCAGGAAACAAGTTGCTTCTGATTTGGGCTTCATATTATTTGATTTTGGATTTCAGACTATTTGGAAAACCTCTTTACCGGTCGGTTAGATAAATAAAGACTAAGGGAAAATGAACAAGGATGAGTTTTAGAAATTTTTTGATTTCAAGTTATACGAATTTTTTTTCACTAAGGGAAAAACATTTAGTATTAGTTCATGTTAAGGATAAACTGTAGTCTCACGAGCTGAGATAGAAAACATGATGGCATAAGATGGCAGCGGTGATGAGTACATATTTTGGAATTGACGGTATTGTTGACGGGATTAGCGATAACAACGAAAATGGTGACAGTTGGTGATCGTCGATGGGGTTAGGATTTAGATTCGATTTTTAAGTCAAATGAGGATTTAGGTGAAGAATTGATGGAGGTGACATATAGACAACAGTGAACGAGGAGGTGGCAATTGTTTGCTGGTGGTTTGGTTACCCTTTTTTCAAGAAACAACAACAAAAGATGCTAAACATAATTAGTATTTGGTGTGTTGCGTAAACGAATATAACATTTAATTTCCTAATGTTAGTAATAACAAGAACTTTATGAAAGGAAAAATGAGCATAACATTATATTATATAATACTTGTTTATTTTAGCATTTGTTCAACATAAAGTTGAACATACCAACAATCCAAAAAAAATAAAACCATAGTTATGGCTTCTTTTTTCAGTCACCAGCCTCTTCCCAACCAAAATCCATACTCTCCATTGTCTTTCAATACATATTGCTTCACTAGAAATCCTCCCAACGTAAGTTCAGAGGGATTTACATTAGTTAAACAGAAAAATGGAAGAGATTCCCAAAATTTGTGCCACCATTAGAAAGAAAATCTACTCCAGATAGGAACCATGCAAAGAGCACAACCAATGTTGATGGTAGGGCCAAAATTTAGTGCATCTAAACTTAAGGCCGGATCTAATCTGCAATCAAATAGTCCCATACCCTAATAATCCTAGTGGTGCATGTTGGCAAGTTTCTGATGCTAACACGCGTACCGTAATGGGTGATCAAATTCCTTTTTCTTCCTATCTCAAATTCTTTAAGCCAAGTGAATTTAATAACCTAAATTGTACTAAATGATTGCTGATGTAGTCGGTATCATGTTTCTTAACCAAGCAGCTTTTAAATGGACATGGGCGTTAGGGTAAAGACGAAACGATTCATGGACTTAGGGATATGCTTGGAAAAATGATGGGAATGGGCTTGAAAAGTTGGAGTGATAATAAAACCAAGAAGAATGTTCGATACCAACCACTTTTTATGCTCTCCTTAGGGGCACAGAGCTATGGCACCTGGATAGTTGGCTTGTGTGATCGTCTTGAGGTGCATTCCTTAAGGAATAGGTGAAAAATTCCAAGGAAATTCTAAAGGAAAGCAGACAAGTGCAAGTGACATCAAACCTTTTTAAAAACAACAAGATTTCTATGGAAAAGTGTTCGGGGCTCAATGAATCGAAGATAAAAGACCAAAGGAGGGAAGAAAGGGTAACTTCCCCTATAAAAATCAGGCCAGTACCGACCACTTTTGGTTGGTACCTGTTTGTACCAAAATTGGACACAACACTCTTCAGATGTGTTTGAAGAGATAAAATGAAGAATATAAATGAAAAATGAGGAAGATCTAACAAACACACCAATCGATAAATAGGAAAAACACATAGATTTAGAGTGATTCGGCGTGTGGCCTACGCCACTATGAAATGTCTGACTTTTATTGATTTTTGCTTGCTGATTACAAAAAGTTACAATAGTATAATCCAAGTACAGTGATATTTTCGGCAGAGCCTGGACGTAGAAGAGCCAAAAGTTCCTTTTCAGTAGGTCCTGGGCAGCTATTTATGGGAATAGGCAGCAAATATCTTGTCCAGATACTAGAAGACCTCTTTCCTTACGTGGGTGGGTCCACGTGATCGATCCCCGGTTGTTTGGACTCGATCCATGATCGATACGAACGAAATTCATATCGATCAAGATTTAGCCCAATCAAGTCGAGATCGATCATGAACATTCTTGAAGTTGTACGCAAGCTTCTACGAAAATTTGGTGGTATTTGGACTTTTAGATCTCGAGTTATGATCGATGCCGGTTTGAATTTCTTAAAGGTTGCCGAGTTTGCATCGCTTCTGTTCGCATCACTCTTGTTCGTATTACTTCTGGGCACGTGCTTGCTAGGTGACATGGCGCTAACTTTTAGGATCGATCCACTTTTCAGGCTGAGTGAATGAGTCTTCCATTTTTACATGCCTTTGTTCGTATCGATCTGGAGTATTCTTTTCGTATTGATGGTTTGTAACCACTTCATATCGATACGAACTCGTATGCTTCGTATCGATAACCTGGATGCTACTTCGTATCGATCATTTCACACCTCGTCTTTAGTGGTGTGTTTCATATCGATCATTAGCTGATTGATACGAATTGAGTTGATGATGAGACCGGTCCAAAACACATATGGGCAAGATCGTTGCTTATTGATGGATACGAAATAGACGTAAGTGGATCAACATGAATAAGCTGGGGCCAGGGATGATGGATGTGAAGTAATACGAGTGTGGATGGATACGAAACGGAATATATCTGATGGATTCGAACTAACGGATGTTTGGTGGATATGACTAAGGTTCCCTGGATGGATACGAATTAAAGCGATGCGAAGGAGGCAGAATGATGGATACAAATGAGTTGATCCTTGGTTTGCATCGATCATACCTTAAGCATACGAACTCCGATTGACTTGAAATTTGGAACGTTGGCTTTCATAGCTTTGATTGTGGTGCAATATTAATTGTAGCTCGATCCGGACTAGGGAAAAATTTACCATCATCCATAGTGAACCAGTGTATAATCGTTTTTCCAGGATGAACTGTCTTTGATTTCCAGTCAATTTCTTGGTGTCACGACCTTGCCAAAAGGAGGAATAACATTTGCCCCCCAAAGTACGTCTTGTGAGAACATGACGTGTTTTGAAAAGCTGCAATCTTCATTCTAAAAAGTTCTATCTGACTCGTTGAATAGTTATTGTTTTCTTGTCGAAAGATGTAACCTTGGATTGACCTTTGGTAATACAAATAATAGATGGTCGACTGCCAATTGTTGTACTGGACACTGTTGTAGCCGAGTGTCGAATGATAACAAACTGTTGTTCGTTGTTATAATTGCCACCAGGTGAGCATTCATCTCCTGTGAATTTTGAAAATTGAATGTTAGTTCGACATACATGCACGTATGTTAACCTGACTCCTGTTCATTTTTGCACGTTCACGGGTCTTTTTCAAGTTCTTATTGAGTTTCGTGTTGGTCCTCTCCTGAATCAACGTGAAATTCGAATTTTAACAACGCTGAATGGTTGCTTTAGTGTATCTTTCGTATCGGTCCTCTTCTGGATCGATTCGAGGAATTAAAAATTTTCTCTCATATCGATGGTGATCGATACGAATTTATTGGCTTTTCAAAACATCTCGTATCGATGAGTATGAATTTCTATGCGATTTAGGTTGATGGAAATGAACAAAACATTTTGTATTGATCGCTATGACTCCCAGTGATCTCCAAAATGATGGATACAAATAGTCCAATTGGTTCCCAAAGTATCATTCGCATCAGTGGGCTGGTGGATATGGAATAGCGTCTTCATATCGATGGTTATGAAGGTTTCGGGTAGGCTTGCACGGTACCGTTCATATCGCTTGAACCCCGACCATTTCAACCGATTCTTGCCACTGGGATACGAATCGTTTTTCCTTTTGAGTTCAAGTCCATATAAATATGCATAAGACTTAGAAAATTTTCCACTTGCTTTCGCTCTCACATAACGCGTTCGTATCGATCGGGGAAAAAGGAGAAAAAGAAGTTGCCTTCGTCTTCGAGCCATTTAATTCATTAACCCCTTGAATCATCTGCTCTAATTAGGTAATTAACCCATAAATCCACATCAAAACGATGAGATTCGAGTTCGACTGCCAACCCATTCACATTCGTGGCCGGTTCCGATGGTGTCGAGGTCGGAGTTATACCGAAGCGAGGTCGAGGAAGGTCGAAATGGCGCTTATGTTGTTTGAAGAAGAATAAGTGTAGAGGGATACGATGGAATTACTCGTATCGATGATGGATGAAGGACATACTCGCATCGATTGTGGATAGAGAGTGAGTTCTATCGATCGGGCATAACGGATCTTCGTATCGGTGAAGTAGGTAGTTCATATCGACTGATGATGGGAATTCGCATCGATCTAGAGTGATACGAAGACTCGGATCCGAAGATCGATACGAAGACGCTGCTTTTGATCGATATGAAGTTGAGGGTTCTGGGTCGATACGAATTGACCTTCTTGCGATTGGTGTGAGTTAATGTCTTCCACCATCGATACGAATTGCACTTCTAGTGATCGATCCTAATTCAGACTTTAATGGATAATAAATAATGCATAATCGAACATTTAACTCCGACGAGCTTCTGTCTTGCATAAATGGACTTAGCTGTTGCACGCATATTTGACTGCCTTTCGAAGTTCGTCGATGAAACTGTAACTTAACATAATTTAACGAACTTTACATTGGATCAGTCTCCTAAGCCTGAATGATATGGTTGTGATGGTCAGCAATGACGGTCGCTCCAGTTGTATCTCGAAATTTTATCGTTTGAATATTTTGTCAAATTGTATAGAATTTCTTAAGTACTATGTAGCACTATACTGCATAACACATTCATGCACTTCACACTGGGGAATACACGGGCTTATTATCATCTAACGATGGATTCTACCGAGTTGACTAGCTATGGACCTTGGGAGTTCATAGCAACAGGAGGCTCAAAGTTCACCTCCTTTGGTAATTGAGATGTCGGTCGTCGCGTTCGAAGTTATAAGTCCAGCTCCGGACAAGTTACTGGAGCAAGCTTTATCGGGAATCCTCACGACTTTGTACCATCGAATGTCTCCGAATATATTTTGATGAGAATCTTCTTAAGACATGGTCTACCGTTAGACGATGTTCTGCTACGAGGATGAATGATAGGCTACATATTCCCTCAAAAAGGTTCACCGCCTTTAACATACATTCGTGCACAACTAGAACACTCCCTCCATTTAACCCATAAATTCGGGAGGTGTTATCTTACTTTGGAATCGCTCCGTCACAGTTGCATCCAAATGGATATGCATTGTTGAACAGTTTATTCATCGTCTTTATGGAGCATCTCTTGCGCCCCCCGACTCCGGAGGAAGTCAGATTCTTGTTCAATGTCAAGAGTCGAGGAGATAATCCCTCATTCACATTGCTAGAGGTGGTCAGAAATTGTCATTTTATGACCGGAGTCTGGACCAGGCTTAGCTACTTCAAGACCTAATGGTTCTATGTTTGAGGCCTACCGGGGTTTGCTAGATGGTGGTTAGTTAGATGTAAGTGCCGTAATTTCTCTAGTGACTAATGAGGTTGTTGTACTTGACGTTAAGTCTAACATTTTATTTCCTTTACAGCTGCAGTTCCGCAACCCGTAGGTGCTCAATTTAAAGAAATAATGTGAATTCTTTAGTAGGTGCCTAGTGAGATTAGGGGGATCGACTCGGTGCTCACAGATGAAAATTCGACAGCCATTAGGCTAGTCGACCGAGACCAGAGCATATGACCCGAAGGAGCTTTTAGCGCAGCCTCGGCAAGACGGGCTGAGCATAAAGCGCCCAAGATTGTAATTACTGAGCAGGGTAATGAAGAGGATATGCCCATCGAGGATGAACCCATAGTCGGGCCCTCAAATAGCCCTTGATGTTCAGAGGGGAAGAGGAAAGGCAAGGTAGTTGCTCATAAACTTCATAAGTCTTTAAGATGAAAATCCATGGTTATGTCTTTGCCAGCCACCGGTGTTATTATCTCGAAGGATCCTCCCCCACAAATGGAGAAACCCTTCGAAGAACTCGTTGATATTCCAATTCCGGACTATGTGTCACTCTAATAAGACACCGGATTGGAAGGGCTCCACAGCGCTTTAGATTTAGACGAGTCACTTCCTATGAATATGGCTGACACAACCAGTTGGTCGAGGGGTTTTGCACATGCATGCATACACTTTCATGGCATCGCACGATTTTCAATCATAAGCTATTCATTTCTGGAGATTGCTAATTCTGCTTCTCTTTCTATTTGCTGATACGATGACAAGGCGGGAATCCATGCTTGGTAGCCTCCGCTCGGCATGCCAATCATCTAGTTCATATTATGAGTCTCATAGAAGGGAGGCTAATAGAGACCGCGATCATGGTTATCTAGGCAGGAGCGTTACGTAAGGGAGAGGGACCGAGAAAGAGAGATAATATATGCTTTGCTCCGATCATGCTCTCTGCCACCTCGAGCCCCAACACAACCTTTCGGCCATGGCAAACAACCCTTGGAACCTTCATGCCAAAGACCACCTTCTCTTTCAAGTACCAAAGTCTGATTCACAACGCCAAAGGACTGAAATTGAAACTCCCACTATCACTGAGCAAGCCATCACTGAGCCCACTGTGGAGGGAGCGATCAAAATCGACCAACTAGAAAAAAGATTTTCCAAACATCTATTTTGATGGCTTCATCTTCCCTTCAAATTTAAATAGAATTCCAATCGAGGCAGAACAAACCATGCATGACTATATCCATGACGTTTGCAGCCAGTATCAGGAATGGATAAAGACCAGGGACAAAGCATCAGCGATGGCCTTTGAGCGAGCGAAAACAATCGAGAGATTAGAAATCGATCTCGCTCAAAAGGACCACATAATTTAGGTGCTTCATGATGAGAGCGAATCTGCGAGGAACTCAAAGACAGAGGCCAACACAAGGGCCAATGATGCTGCTCGATGGATGGAAGAGATGAGGCGGATGCACTTGGCCCTATTTGAGGAGACGGGGCATCGGACCACCAGAGTCATAGCCGAAAGGGACAGGGCACTTAAAGGACTTGAAGAGCTTAAAGCCAAATTTGCTGAAATCGTCAAGAAGAAAGACAATGCAAAAAAAGCTACCCAGGAAGCGTGTGAACAGGCTGTGGTGCTTAGGAAAGAGAGGGATACGACAACGCTTAAAATTCAGGAAGCCAAGGCCAGGGTTGAGAATGAAGTGAAAATGGCAGAGACAGGTTGGAGGTCGATATCAAAGATCTTCTTATCACATACAACATGAATGTTCTGAAGCACCGAAACCTAACTTGGCTCGATAACTATCCATCACACTTGTATAATATTTGGGGACGCTTGGTGGAAGATTAAAAGGCAAACACCAAGCTGAATCAGTCGATGAATTTGAACTAGAGAACCAGTTGCTCGGTGAAGATGAGAGAAAAGTTCTCCACGACATCACGATCACATATAAAAATGAGAAACTTGGTACCCATGGAACACCCCAATATTTTCAACCATTCGCACCACACATGTCGGACTTGAATTGCTCAAAATATCAGATTGTTAATTTATATTTGGCAAAATTCAGCATATACAGTAAATAAATAAATCACAGAATCACAGACACAAAGTAACATAACAATAAGCAGCGGAAATAAAAGAATAGTAGTTCTTGAAGCTACTATATATATAATAGAGTTAAACAAGATACAACAGAAGTCTCGAATACATAGAAGTCTCAATACAATAATCAAATAACAAAATCTGAATACATCACTAGAATCAACCGAATAACTAAAAGCTGAATCGACAATAGGATCTCCAAGCGAAGCACCAACTCCAAAGGCGAGTCTCGAATACTATGACACTCAGTCTGACACGAGCGTAAAGCAAAACGCAAAACAGTCGAGTCAGGATTAACATTTTTATATCAATAAATCCAACTCAAGTAAAATATCAATTGAAATACAAGTAACTTAAAGGATGATTGGGATAACCATCATCTAAGGATCTGCTAAACTATCTACAATATAGTAATATACAATATTATAATAATGTATATAGTAAAGTAAACTATTAAAATAGCGTAAAGGCATTACCCATATCGCCCTTAACACATTTTATAATGCCATAGTCTATACAGTACCATGATAACTCCTGACCGGGAGGCTATTAGAGGATACTCCATAGGTACGACATAAAACAAACTCGTTGTGGTCTCGATATGGTAGGTAACACGACACAATTAGGCAATGCTAGGGTAGATATACCAATTACACTTTCGGGCCGGTGGTAGCGTATAGCTGCAACTACCGCCCACCTCGAGCCACACTCTCAAATCAAAGGTGCGCACCAAATCAATCACAAAGTAATAGAATGGCATACGAAGAAGTGTGTCCGATTAGAGGAGCTACCTCACTTGGCCCGTCAATTGCTCATGTTTTTCCACCTTATGCGAACTCACGGGAGTCGGGTCCATGTATATACCTTAAGTAGAACGTCACAACCATCCCACTTCATTCTGAAATCTCCACCACGTACACGTTGTCAAAGTGGTTTTTGGTATTAGCAAAGAGTGACAATATCCGATCCCGGTCTCTTTAACAACCAAACGTTATTATAATACCGCGGTCATTTTAAAATAGTTTATACTTCAAAACCAAAATATCATCGCCATTTCAATACGATATCGTTTCCATTTCAAAACCAAATACGATATCATTTCCATTTCAAATATATCCATTTCCAAAAATCATAGCACTTCAAAGTTATAACACTTCCGAAATTATAAAGCTTCTAAAACCATAACACTTTAGAAATCATAATACTTTGGGAATCATAACACTTTGGAAATCATAATTTAGAAACCATAATACTTTGGAAGTCATAATACTTTGGAAATCATAATTAGAAATCATAATACTTTGGAAATCATTACACTTTGGAAATCATAATTTAGAAATCAGAATACTTTGGAAATCATAACATTTTGGAAATCATAACACTTTCCACTTAACTGGTTTAGATATTAAAATAGTGTACAAAATAAAATAGTTTATATAAAGTAGTTATATGTTAAAATAGTTTAAAATAGAATAGTTAGTATATAAAAATAGTTTATATTAGAAATAGTATATATTAAAAATGATTTATATTAAAATAGTTTATATTAAAATGATTTATATTAAAATTGTTTGTGATAAAATAGTTTAGAAGTAAAATATATAAATAGTTTAAATAAATTTAAAAATACTTTATATAATAAAACAACTTCCTCAAATTTCAAAAATCGATTCAAATCAACCTGAATTCCAAAATTCAAATTTAATTCAATCTCAATTCATCAATTCAATTCAGTTTCCAAATAAACCATTTCAAATTATATCAATTTCAAATACAGATTTGAACCATAAAATAAACCATTTCAATTTCAATATATTTCAAAGCTTTAAATGCTCAACATTTCAAAATTAATTTGACAATTATATATATATATATATATGTCAAATTCGCTTTACTATTATTTATTTTGAAATATTTACTTAATCATTTAAATAACATTTTAAATAAAACTTCAAATTTCAAATTTAAATAAAACTAAATATACCATTTCAATTTATGTAAATTTGAAATATTCATTTAAATCACTTTTAACCAAAATCAAGTTATAAAATCATATCTTTAAAATCCCAAATTTAATAAATTTCAAATCAAACTTATTTGAGTATAATTCTTAAATAAATTCAATTTCAAACTAATTTCGATTTCTCTTTCCAAACTGAATTTTATTAAGATCATTATAAACTCTATATTTGAAAATATAAACTTTAAATAAATACTTAAACATATTATATATTAAATTAAATCAACTTTATTAAATCAAGATTAATAAATAAAATCTTATTATTAAACTTATTATATATATATTTTTTAAAATAGTAAAATTGTAAGTAAAATCTTAAAATTTATAATTCCAAAATTAACTTACAAATTAAAAAAATTCGAACATATAATTTTAAGGGGAATTAATTTAAAAGGACAAAGGTTTGTATATTTTTTGACTCAAGCACACGACCTCATATTTTTACCACAAGGACAAACGTTCTTCTAAAAATTATTCATAAGGACAAACATTTTTCAAAATTATTCATAAGGACAACAAAACTGCTACCGAGCTAAAACTGATACCTAAAAACTGCTACCGATAACTACAAAGTGATACCTAAAAACTGCTATCAATAACTAAAAACTGATATCTACAGAAAGTTGTCCTTCAGGATAAAATATTGAAGGTCTGCCCTTAAGGCTAAAAAGCTGTGAAATTTTGTCCTTGACAATAATTTCCTGTAATTTTTAAATCAAAATTAAAACCTTTATAAAAATAACACACACACACATATGTATATGTATATATCTTAAAATCAATATTTATTAAAACCAAAATATTCATTTCAAAATCTTGGAAATCATTTTAAGATATACATGTATATTGACCAATGGTGTTTGTATATAATTTTCTATCCTATGGTCAAGTGATATGGATATTTATCATTTCAATCCGCAGTTTAAATATATATATATATGGGTATATATCATTTCAACCCGCAATCCCAAATTCAATTCAAAATGAAAATCGCTTGGGTCTATCGTTTCAACCCATAATGATTTTCCCCTATTCTACAAATCGTTTGGGTATGTATCATTTCTACCCATAGGGAACCCTATATTAACAGAGAACTTGTAGAGTGATAACAGATATGATAATAATAAAACAAACATATATTATCAATATAAATAACAGATAATGATGTCAGATGCCACATGTGAACAAATACAGACAATAGCATATATAGCAATGTAAATAACTAACAACAGCGTATTTCAATTGTCATTTCAATTGAAATCAAATTTAATAAATATAAGAACGTTAATTGTGAGTGATTTCTCACTTTTCAAGGCTAGAGGAATTTGATGACGAAGTGAGTTATGAATCCATGTACGAATTCCAAAGCAAAGTGAGATGGGCACGAATTAGACGAACAAAGCTGATAGTTCGAATTGATGAGAACGAATCAGAATCATTTAGATAGAACAGAATATATATATATATATATATATATTACTTTTCCCACGAAATCAATATCAAATTTAAGACGAACAGTAAAATAATATATATATATATAATTAAAAATCGTTGTTTACATTTAAAACACATATATAAAAAAAACCTTCCTACATACTTGAAACCAACTCAAGCACTTATATATATAACTATTATATCCGACTAATATATATAAACCTCACATACATATAATATTCTAAAATCAAATATTAATTTTAGACACATATTAAAAAGGAACTCTATATAATTTCAAAATGCATATATTTAGAAATCCAACAGAATGTACATATATAAACCTTTATAACTTAATATACTTTATAATATATAACTTGAATAATTCCAGGCTTCAAATAAGAACTTATATAATTTTACATATAACCAAAACAGATGTAAACCGTTATTATATAACACAAATCATATTACCTAACTTATTCACTTTAAATAACTTATATTTATGTATATATAAAATTCAAGAATCAATATTTATAAACTCATGCATATATAAACAAACAAATATACTAATATATATAGACCGAACGTGCACACTATGTTTGCAAATTCGGTAAACAATATATTTATGTGTGAATATCATTATGTGTATGATTTCGAACCAGAATACATATAACATATATATATATATATTGAATAAGTATAGGACAAAAGCATATAGTTATAAAATGTATCATATTTCTTGGATGATATAATTGTATACATAAAACATATATATATATATATATATATATATATATATATATATATATATAAGTTTAAGCACATAACACTAGAAATATGCAGATTTTAAATAGTTGTACGCAGATTATCTTTATAAACAAATATATATATATACACATAGTTCAGACTATACTATATGTAAGTACAACTGACACAAACCTT
This sequence comes from Allium cepa, assembly GCA_030765085.1. NCBI lineage: Eukaryota > Viridiplantae > Streptophyta > Magnoliopsida > Asparagales > Amaryllidaceae > Allium > Allium cepa. The sequence goes on from CM060932.1 coordinate 156,836,050, forward strand.
ATATATGTAATTAACATATATATATATATATATATATATAAACACATCAAATCTATATTGTCAACATATAGTAGATACTGTATGTATGTATGTTTAACTAGCATATAAACTGACCTTAAACTCAAATATAATATAAATCCAGACATATCATTGTATGCTATCTATACAAAATTACAAAGAGGTTATATACAAATACAGAACCATCGAAACTATATATGCTCTATAACATATAAACAATATATGCTTTATAATATATATTACCTATATAACAAGGAAGGTTCACGTACAGGCAAAAGAAAGAAGGGGAAGGCACGTCTGTTGATCTCACGTGTGGTCTGCTGTGATTGGCGGAGATGATGCGATGGGTTGCTAGAGCATGCGCGCATGGGTGCTTGGATATGTTGGTGGTGGAGGGGAAAAGCATGTGTTAGCTTTGGTGGAGGGAGGAGGATGCGTGGAAGTGAGGTGGTAGGAGTTGATGGCTCGGTGGCGGCTAAGCAGGTTAGGGCACGAGCTGGAGGAGGTGTGGCAGAAAGCAGGCGCGACAGTGGGTTGCAGACGAGCACTACAAGAAAACTGATTTTTTGTAGCACCCAAAAACCGCCACTATGTATTTTTAGTGGCGTTCCGATAATCGTTACGAAAAAACATGCCACTAAAAATCCTCGAGTATTAGTTGCACTTTTTTAAACGCCACCAAATTTGTTTTTTTGATAGCGTTTTTATAACGCCATAGAATTCCTTTTTTGTAGCGCCTATTTACCGCCACCGAAAAGGTTTTCTCCTCCATGATACTTTTTTATGGCGTTATCTAAATTTTTGTAGCGCCTGTTTAACGCCACCGAAAGGGTTTTCTCCTCCACGTTACCTTTTCATGGCGTTATATACATTTTTTGTAGCGCTTAATAAACGCCAGCATAAGTGTACTTGAGTTTTTAATCACTCTTTTGTAGCGACATTTTAACGCTACCAAAATAAATAATATCCAGTAGCGTTTGTTTCCCTCCACCTGCTACTCCAGATTTACCCCTGATCTAGCATCCAATTATATAATAACAGAATACGCAAGCACATACACTTTTGAACACAATACATTAAACAACTACAAAATACGTATACGCATTGAAGATCCACAAGATACATAGACATTTATACATCCACATACATAGGTGTCGACAAAAAGCTACCCGTACACATACACAACCAAACTACCATAAGTGTCATAACCAAACTACCATAAGTGTCATAACCGTACATATACATCTGAAATAAACGTCTGAAATAACCAAAGTACCGAGCAAAACCTGAACCACCATAAAAACCTGAACTACCTGTCATTGCTAATGTCTTCAAAACCTGAACTACCTGTCAACGAAGAACAGAACAAAAGAGTGAGAAAACAAAACCTGAACTTAAAACTGCATCACTAACATTCCACCACAATCCATACATAACTCCACACCATCAATTATTTTCCCTCCCCTGAACCTGAACCACCAATCACAATCATTCAATCACAATTCGAATATAACACCCCTACTTATGTACTTTTATCATTTTACCAAAAATCTATCTGCACTTTAGCCGCTAGCATTCCTAATGTATATATATAAAAAAAATTATATACCTTTCATTTTGACTTAATAATGATTTTTTCCATTGGCAAAGCTATGGGAACGCCAAAGCAATCATCCATGCACGTCAGACCCGATGTTGGTCTCCATATCTCTGCATCTGGAACTATCACCAATTCAATCCAAACTTTTACAGCATTACGTCCCAATGGATGACAATGGACCATCGTTATCGGATCAGTTGATGGAATACTTCCTTCAGCCACTATGTCTGCTCCACCCAAATCGATCAACTGGCATTTGGCATCCTTTTGCATGGTTGCAATCGGCTGAAAGAAAAGAGATTATTATGCACAATGTATACATGCACATTAAATAAACTTTCATACATAGTTAACTTCTTCAAATTTGAAAATTAATACTTGCATTTTGCGATTTATTCATGACCATATGTGCGGATTTCATGGGAGAATTCACAACATTTTAAGTATCATCACGACTCTCATCTAGTTTTTCTTGATCAGCTTCTACTTTTGATCTTGGCCATGCTACTTTCCTACCAACTGCATCTCCAATGCACGACATATCAGATGTGGGTCGCCATAAATAAGCATCTTTATTTACTACTTTGTCCACCTAAATCACAACAGCAGACGGACCGAGTGGAATACCATTAACAGTATATTTTGGATCAGTGGCGTGGATTCTTCCTTCGGCAACTGCACCTTCACCCTCAGTCCAACCATAAATCTTGCAAGTGTCTTCGATGATGCTGGTACTCTAAAAATGAGAAGTGAAATTCAAGACTTTAGTATGCTATACAAAAACAACGAATATGTGTTAAATTTTTATTCAGATGGGGGGTGTGCTCGCTGCATTTTAGACATCAATAAGCTCGTAGCATATTACACTAATATACTTAACGTGAAAAAAATTACCGTACTGGCTGCACTACAGTTCAACCGTGTTCGCAGCGGGACCTTGATGCAAACTGATGGCCAAGCAACTACCTTATTCTTAGCGTCTGCTAAGACTGCCATTTCAGGTGTAGGCCTCCATAAATAAGTATCTGCTTTATCCACTGAATCTATAACAACGCTCCCAGCATTTGGTCCAAGACAAATGCCATTGACAACGTCATCTGGGTCCACGGACAACAGCCTCCCATGGGTAACAACTCCAGAGGTTCCATCCCAATTCAACAGCAAACATACTTCGTCGTCGCTCCACAATTAATCAACCGAAAATTAAATCAATTACTGGATTAAAAAATTAAAATATAAATTTCATTTATTGAGTAATATAAATATTATTTTTACCGAATCAGGTGAGTTCCTTCTCGAACTTTCTTTACCCTGCAGCGAAGCACGAATATAAATTGATATTTTACGAATATAAATTAATTTCCAAAAATTTACCTTCTGGTCCATCAGAGTCTGTATCATTCCCTTCAATTCTGCTCTTTCCTCTCGACACCGAGACACTTGTTTATCTTTGGACTGGGCCAAAGCTAGCTTGGTTAAAGTGCAACCCCTACCCAATGCCCTTAACCGTCCCAGTTTATCTTGTCCCAGTACATGTACAAGAGCATCTTTTCCAATATCAGTCTGTGTCGAGCCGGATTGGGATAGGCTACCATATTTTTTGATCTCCTCCTATATAAATAAATACACATAGATAATGTACAATGGTAAAAATATCATAGTTTCAAAAAAATATACCAATAAAATTAAAAACAATTTTACAATAGTATTCGTAGCTTCCATGTTCACTGGTTCACTAGTTTTTTTAATGTGAGATCTAATCGACACATCAGCTCTACTTATGGACGATGGATCTACACTTTCTTTTTTCTAAAAATAGGATAACATTAAATTAATAAACTGACAGGTATAAAATAATGTTAAATAATTCTATAGTTAATTAACTTACCATGTCTTCGGTCGTTCTAGCCATTCCCCTACGACCGGTTGTATGCGGAATTTGTGTGTACCTAAGGGCTGAATATTTCTCACTTTTTTGCTGAAAATATTGAAGATGCTAGAATTTAACAACCAAAATCATAAAAAGAAAAACTATCTAATATTTATAATGCAGGGTAAATATGTATGGTGAGGATTGCAATTTATTTGAAAATCAATTCATCATGGTCATATACTTATTTGGTATTATTAATGCTGGATAACTTAGTGACATATACAGCATTCCATATCTACTAATAATATTTATAGATTGAACTAACTTGCAAAGTGTTTTTTTTACTTCATTTAAAATGTTCCTGTGCTTGCCATAACGCATTTGTATTTTGTACTATCATAGGTTCCTGCAGCTAATACCTAAACAGGAACCCTCAACATCCACCAACACTTGGACTTCACTTCTAAAGAAATTTATCGGTTGCTAACTATGTAGATGGATTTGCAGAAACATGCCAGATGAGTTCAGTAGGAATGATTTACCTTAAACTCTGGACTTGTTTTCGCCTTCACAAACTTCCTCCAATTGGTTATGCTTTTTATGTTCGTAGGTTTCAGTTTAAGTCTTTCCTCATCGTTCTCTGCTTTTTGCAAATTTCGAACCAATTTGCTTTTTGACGATCTCCAAAGTACTCCCATTTGTTGAAATATAGCTTTTCTTTGCCATTCCTCTTCTAATTTAAATCTAATCTGCAACAATACATCAAAACATGATATTAGTAAAATTTATTTAATTTAAATACGACAGATTTAATTAAATCTGAAAGGTTTTCTGAAGTTATTAGAGGGCAATTTCAATTTATAATTGGCAAGAACTATTTTTCAATTTATCCAGAAGTTATTAGATGGCAATTTCAATTTATAATTGGCAAGACCATGCAATATTAGAAGTCATTTTCAAAACATATTAGAGTCAGAATGTTAAATAATAGATGCCTGCTTCATACCAGAACCGACTGCCACAAAACTTCTTTTAAGTCATCACTAATATTCCTCCAATCATCAATGGTGTATGGAACCTGCTCCCGCACAAGCGGTCCAAGAAAAGAGGATAAATATACCGACCCTTGCCCTACTGGTATACCTAGATCATTGAACTCAACTACAATTCAATCTTGACTGCATGACGGGAGTCTTTTTGCTTTTGCTGGACCTCTACCGCTTCTTTTCTGAGATGTACTTCCGATTTCAGCTTCACTTTGTTTCCCAATTTCCAGCTCGGCATCAGCAGTTTGTTCAGGACGGGTTTCATTTTCTGAGCGGAGTCCTTCATTTGGGTCAGAGGGGATATCATCTAGTGGTTGTTCGTCTTCTTCATTGTGAACAGTGGCTTGCTTCTTAGCATTGTATGGTTGTTCTTCTATTTCATTTATACTAGCTGGAACTTTACGTTTTCGCTTTGACTGTTTGTTCTTAGCTTTGACTGTTTGTTCTTCACCCTTTCTCTGCAAGCGGGTACGTACAGATGTTGTAGACATATTTTTCTGCAAGTGACAGAAAACACATTATAAACCAATAAGCACATGTAAACAATAAGCAGCGATAAATATTAACAAACAACACTTAAATATCATCAACATGTAGCTGAAAAGAGATGTGGCAGTTTGCAAACCAAACAAGCAGGCCTAAAAGCCTTGAGATGATGAACAGATTTGTAATTTTATGAGAAAATGTACACGTAATGCATACAGAATTGATAAGAACACTACACATTATCAAGCAATATATGCAAACAGAATTGATAAGAACATATAATGCTTTGTCTATGGAAGTATACAAAGATCAAAACACAAAGAACAAAAATTGAATGGTACATGCATTTGCAATGGATTAGAAAATTAAATGGTGCAAACTAACAGCCATTCGCAACATTAAAAAAACAAAGCATTAGTGCAGCAAATGAACAACAATCACTAAAGAAAATCAATACAAGTTCAATGAAATTTCCAAATAGTCCGGATTTAATATATAAGTTCAACCATCACTAAAGCAAATGAACAACTATGCTCAAGTAGAACATATAATCTACTCAATTATGCCCTCGCAATCCTCTCTAACATAGCAAACATCTTCATCATCCGCTTCAGTTATTTCATCTTCCACCACTTGAATATCTTCCTCGATGCAATCGTGCTCCTCTATATCATTAAAACTTCTTGATGGTGCTTTCATTACAACGTACCAATTAGAAACATCGTTCTCTCTTGAATAAAATACTTGTTTTGCTTGAGATGCAAGTATGTATGGGTCTCGTGAAAATGATGCTTGATGTAAATTAACAAGAGTGAACCCATCATCATCAACTTTTACTCCATTTCCTTTATACGTCCAACGACACTTGAAAATTGGAATATAAAACAAATGATAATCTAATAAAATTATATCTGTCAATATTCCATAATAAGTGACCATATCAACCACTTGGGACATATCTTTAGCACTTTCTCTACACATAGTAGTTGCATCAAAAGTCACCCCACAATTCTGAATTTCTCTCCCTAAATCTTTTACATGAAAACGTTGCTCGTTGATGATATATCCTTTGAAAGACATGGCATCATCCTTCGGACCATAAGCAATCCATTTTAACATGTCATTATGATCCTTGGAGGTAATAGGTATCTACAACAAATTTCATTTAGCATGTAAATTTATATAGTAATATTGATAGTTGAATGAGAATATATTTGAAATCTAACTAACCTTCCTTTTAATCCAATCAACAAAACTTTTTGTATACGTTTCCCAAAGTAAGGTCGCATTTTTTGTCATGCGTTGGTCTGAATTTTCCAATTCCTCCAAATGCAAACTAGTATTGAACAATTGATTATAAGTTATATATATCATTGCGAACACATCAAAATATTTAAAACAATATAACATAAACTTACTCTATAAACGGTTCCACCACGGCCATATTCATTAACACAGCTAAATGAGCACTTTCTTTCTCATTAACTGGCAATTTAATTGTCTTCGATACTGAAATTGACGTCCCCCTAATATTCTACTACTTTCATAATCTTCATTTCGAGCTCTTTTCTCCTCTATATGTCCTGATTTCTTCAAAAATTTATTGAAAAACAACATGCATTCTGTTGCAAGATACGATTCTGCAATACATCCCTCTTGTCGTGTATCGTTTCTGACATAATCTTTGAGTGTCTTCATATATCTTTCGAATGGGTACATCCATCGAAAATAAATAGGTCCACACATTTGTGCTTCTTTTCCAAGATGAATGGATAAATGTATCATTATATCAAAGAAAGATGGTGGAAAAAAATTTCAAGCTCACATAAAACGTCAATAATTTCAACATTGATTTCTTCTACCTTCTCTCTATCAAGAACACGTTGACATAATTTGTTGAAAAAAGAACATAGGCGAATTATCGCTTTTCTTGCCTTCTTTGCCATGAACCCTCTCGATGCTACTGGCAATAAATGTTGCATTAATACATGGTAATCATGTGACTTCAATCCACTAATTTTGCAATCCGACAACGAAATCAGATTTTTTAAATTTGAACAGTAGCCATCCGGTCCTTTGAAATCATACAGTCTTTTGCAAAATATTTTTCTCTGGGATTTTGACAACATATATGGAGCCTGTAGAAGATATGTTTTATTCCCACGAGGTTGTGTATGAAGCTCACTTCGAATTCCCCAATCCTCTAAATCCTTTCTACAGTTGGTTCCATCTTTGGATTTATTTCCATGCAACATTGTGCCCAATAGGCTTTCACCAATGTTCTTCTCCACATGCATCACATCTAAATTGTGACGTAATGGAAGTTCCTATGAAAACCAAAACAATAATGCATTATTGGGTTTTTTCTTGTATTAAAACAATGAAAAATAAATAAATTAACCACCAACCTCCCAATAAGGCAAATTAAAGAAAATTGATCATTTTTTCCACCTTGATAGCTCTACTTCTGTAGAACTGTTAGTATCATCATATTCATCTTCTTTATCATAGACATGCTTTCTCTTCTTACTTTGCTCCTCTACTCCTTTTCCAAAATCATTTGGATAATCCTTCAATAATGCATAGATGTTTCTCCCAGAAAGCATTCTAGGAGCACCATCTGTCTCTATGGTGTTATCAAACAATGCCTTTTGTTTCCTCCGTGAATCTGAAGGAGGTAGAAATCTTCTATGACCCATGTAGGCGAACTTTCGACTATGTTTCAACCAACGAGAATGGGTATTGACACCACATAATGGGCAAGCTTTTTGCCCTTTCACACGACATCCAGCAAGATTTCCATAAGCCGGAAAATCATTAATCGTCCATAACAAAATTGCATTCAGTTTAAATAAAGTTTTACTAAATGCATCATAAGCAGTAACTCCATTAGACCACAAGTTATGCAAGTCTTCCACCAAAGGCGCCAAATATACATCAATATCATTCCCGGGTTGCTTCGGGCCTGGAATAAGTAAAGTTAACATAATATTTTCTTTCTTCATACACAACATAGGCGAGAGATTGTATGTCACAAGCATTACCGGCCAGCAACTATATTTCGAACTCAACATGGAAAATGGATTGAATCCATCTGTAGCAAGACCAAGCCTAAGATTGCGTGGATAAGATGAAAAAGATTTATACTTTTCATCCACCATTTTCCATGTCATAGAATCTACGGGATGACGCATTTTTCCATCGTTACTTTTATTATTAAAATGCCATCTTAATTCTTCAGCCATCTTTTGAGATCTATATATTCGTCTAAACCTCGGAATGATTGAGAAATATCTCAATACTTTAACTGGAACACCTTGTATAACCTCTTCAATATCTTGATTTTTCTTCCATCTCGAGGAACCACATTTTGGACAACTTTCTAAATTTTTGTATTCTTTTCTGAAAAGGCAACAATCATTCTCACAAGCATGTATCTTTTCAAACCCCATGTCGAATGCTTTAAGAAATTTCTTGACTTCATACAAGGTTTTGGGAAGCACGTTATCCTTCGGCAGAAATAGATGTTGCACAGCTAAAAGCTTATCAAAACCACTATCGGACAAGCCAGTCTCGCATTTAAGATTATACAAGATGGTGATGGCAGATAATTTTGTGTGATCTGTGCAACCAGGATATAATGGAGTTTATGCATCTTCCAAGTTCTTGACTAGCTCATCCTCTTTTCTTCGAGAATCAACATCGTCTTTATCATCATCAAAAAAATCTTGATTCAAAAATCTTCATCTTCGTAGTGAATCATCTTGAATAGTTCATATACGTCAAACGTATTTGTTTTATTCTCTACATTTGTCTCTTCATCATGGTTAAACCATACACCGTCAATATATTTAGGATCCATTCCTTTTATAATTAAATGTTCAACGATGATTTGGTCATCATGACGACTAAGATTCCGACAATCCTTGCAAGGGCATAATATTTTTTCTACACTTCTTACATTCCTCTTTGCAGCATGCACGAAATTCATTGCTCCTTGTCAGTATTCTATACTAGTTCTATGAAAAAAGTAAAAAAAAGTGAGCTTTAGTATTAGATTATATGTTCTAATTCTCAAAATACATATTAAGTTAATCATGGTTTTATCACCTGTTTAAAAAAACCCAGCCTTTTTCCATTATTGACATTTGAAGGCAAATAAGTTTCCAATCTTTGATGTATAAATTGGTTATCTGTTGTAATCAAAAAAATAACTAGACGTTGAAGTACAAATACTTGTAGCACTACTGCATATAACCATGGTGGTTTAGTAGACAAAGGCAAAGAATACTTTTCCAAAAATATAAATTTTACACTTGTATTTTGCATTTAACCTCAGATTTACATGTATTTATAATTAATCCATGCATGAATTCAAAGCCTAAGTCTAGCAACTTATAGAATTACTGCATATAAATTCAAAGCCTCAGAATGTACAAACCAACAGTTTCCTCTTACCAAACCAACAGTCAACTTCACCGCCTCCTCTTCACTGCCTCACATCCACACAACTGACATATTTCCAGTGCCTGCCACTCCACAAAAGACTATTTATGCTCCAAACATTTACCACTCTCAACCATTGAGCCAGCCAATACCCAATCGCAGACAAACCCGCGACCTCCATCAATGCTACTTGAACCCACCAAATTCCTGAAACACGCAACCTCAACCTCCTCTCAATAAGCAACCATTGATTCACTGAATCACTTCAACAGAACATTCATATACTCAAAGAAATCAAAGCAGATATCCCAACAGATCATTGCAATTAGGGTTAAATCAACCATTTCATTAATAGTTTAGGAAAAAATACGAAAATAAGATGCATTCAAATTCATATAAAATCCAAATAGAATCACAAAGTCGATTTAAAAGATTCATACCTAAATATACCTAATCGATTTAAAAGATTCATACCTAAATATACTTAGATCTGCTGGCTGCCGCAACTCGATGTTGAGTAAGGGGGAAACGACGGAGTTGACGATGATACTTGAGTGCGATGGAAATTTAACACGATTAAAAGGGAAAAAAAAATTTCCGAAGAAGAAAGCAAATTAAGGACGAGAATTTTGTTAAGTACGAGAGTAAAATGATAGGTTACGTTTATTTAGTTCGCGCGGACTCTTTTTTTAGAAGCAGGAAACGTGAATTATTTTTTGCCACGTTTATATTATTTGGTAATCTATTTTTTGTTGCATTTACAATAAAACGCCACCGATTTTTGCAACTATAATTGGTTTTTCTTGTAGTGGAGGCTTTGTTTGGTCGATGGTTGGAAATGAAGACATGCAGGGAGGAGGAAAAGAATGCAACGAAAATGAAAGTGGGTTTCAGGTTATATTGTTTAAGAACAAAATAAAAGGAGAGAGAAAGCAAAGAGGCAATGTAGCGTATGAAAACAGGGAAGTGAATGGACAAATCAAGGACAGAATGAACCGTTGGAGATGAATAGGCTTGAACGAATTAAAGTCTGATTTAGGAATCTTAAAAGGTTGTTGATTAACACGGTGGAAAATAAAAAGGCACCGGAAACCAAAAGACTTTAGAAACGTACCTATACGGTTATCCATTTCACGGATATCATTGGGTACTGGAAATTTAAAACACAAAAATGAATATACCGCAGAGATCAGCACGACGAGATGATCAAAACGGTATATAGATATCAGTGGTAAGATCATCCTATCAAAAGTCGATAATCGCTACCGAAAATGCTACAAATCTGTCGAAAATAAAATAAGCGGAGCAACAACAGTTCAAATTTAGAGAAACAAAATATGACGTCTCATCTAGAAGATGATTTATAAATTTATTGTGTAAAAATATTCAAGTTTGAAAATCATTTTATTATCGTCAATTTTTAACTTGTTTAAATTTAAACAAAATTACACAATAAAATAAACTTCCATATTATCAGATGAAAATTACCACTTGTTATGTTTAAGTAGACGTAATCCAAATATCAAATTTATATTTCAAAATTTTATTATTTAAATTTTCACAAAAATTCAGTTAATTACATTATTAAAGTCATTAAAATTTACGGGTCGTTACACTCTCCCCCACTCAAAACTTTTCGTCCCTGAAAAGGAACGAGGTAGGAGAATAGAAACAATCAAAAAAAAAAATTAAAAAACAAAATAAAACAATTAATTTAAAACCATATAAGTTTCAATGTGAATTAATTAATATTCAATAATTGATTGTATATTCAAGGTATTGCAATAAGTTGATTTAATTTTAATTTATTAATGTTTGTTACAAAAATGGTTTCATTCAAAACAATTTTTTTTATCCCATTTATTATTCATTTAACTTTACTTGAGTTATATATTGGAATGCAATTGGGTATCATATAAGAAATTTCTCCCAATTCAATTATTTCAAACTTAAATATTTATTCAAAATTTTAGCTTCATTTTATAATTAAAATCGCCTTTTAACATAAATTTAAGAGTTAAATTTCTAATTCACTTCAAACTATTTAGAGATAATACATACAATATATATCAAATCAAATTTATAATCATATATCTATTTATATAATATATCAAGTCATATTTATGAATTCAAATAAATTTAATTTCCAAAACAAAAGTATAGCAAAGCTATAAAATGGTCTCTCCACTCTGAAGCTCAAAAATGAATGTCGATGATGCGACCGCCATCACCGGAATTATTTTCCAGCGACAAAAGAGGAAAGCACTGATTTAAACATTTAAAAATACTTTGGAAACAATTTTTATTTGAAAATTCTTTAAATAATATGCACTTTAAAAATTTTAAACCAAAGTTTGAAATCACCGAAAATTAAATTCTCAAATTCTTAATTAAATTCATTTCAAATTCTAAATCAATTTATAAAATTTATTTATATTTTCATTTATTTATAATGTCACAATAGTCAATGGTTTGCAGAATAATAAATGAAAATAAAAAATTATCATTTCTATTAACCAATTCACTAAACAATTATCTTTTAGAAAATTTACTTATATATAATATAATCATACAAAATTTATTTACCAAGTTTAAAAATAATATTTTGTTAGTTTGCTATGTCAAGTGTTTTGGAATTCCTATCGATAGCGTTGATCAGACAAATCGATCGAAAACCCACATCGATATTTACAACTCAATCAACACAACATATAAAACATTTTAGTATCAACTACAGATACAATCCCTCACTTGATTATTCCAGAATAGATGAAAACAAGGATAGATATTCAAATTCAAGGGGACCCTAATCAAAGCAAATTCTAATAAGGAGTTTAGGCTTGAAACGAAGATAAGATGATTAGATAACAAAATAGAAAGATGGATATTCTGATATTAATCGTGGGTGACCTTAACCAAGTCAGCCGTGACTTCAAGAGTAAGATCGATGCATAATTCTGAAGCAAATCAACATTCGATCACAAAAGATAGAATACGGACATAGCAAGAGACGTCGGCATCTAAATTAAGGATATATGATTCTTCGGTGAATCAATGTATGTTGTAAATGAGTTTCACCTCTTTACAAATCATATAGTTGAGCAATGGGATACTCCAGAATCAGGAAACACGAATAGGTCGAGGCAAGAATGGAATTCAGAATGAATGGGAAAGACAAACATGGATTTTGAAACCGAGGGGAACGTTCCAAAATTAAAAGGAAACCGAGTCAAAGAGGAAGGAATTCAAGCTCGAATGAAAGTTATTCTATAATTAAATTTACTCTACATATTGAGTTTTGCCGAAAACCAAAGCTCTGATACCACATGTAACACCTCGATATTTTCACCCATTCGCATCCACACACGTCGGACTTGAATTGCTCAAAATATCATATTGTTAATTTATATTTAGAAAAACTCAGCATATACAGTAAATAAATAAATCACATAATCATAGATACAGAGTAATATAACAATAAGCAGCGGAAATAAAAGAATAGTAGTTCATGAAACTACTATATATATAACAAAGTTAAACAAGATACAACAGAAGTCTCGAACACATAGAAGTCTCAATACAATAGTCAAATAACAAAATCTGAATACATCACCGAAATCAACCGATTAACTAAAAGCTGAATCGATAGTTGGATCTCCAAGTGAAGCTCCAAACTCTAAAGATGAGTCTCGAATACTGTGACACTCAGCCTGTCCCAAGGGTAAAGCAAAACACAAAACACTCAAGTCAGAATTAATATTCTTATATCAATAAATCCAACTCAAGTGAAATATCAACTGAAATACAAGTAACTTAAAGGATGTTTGGGTTAACCATCCTCTAAGGATCCGTTAAACTATCTACTATGTAGTAATATATGCTATTATAATAATGTCTATAGTAAAGTAAACTTTAAAATAGCATTGAGGCGTTACCCATATCCTCCTAAACACATTTTATAATGCCACAGTCTATACAGTACCATGATACCTCTTGATCAGAAGGCTATTAGAGGATACTCCATAGGTACGATATAAAACAAACTCGTAGTGGTCTCGATATGGTAGGTGACATAGCACAACTAGGCAATGTCAGGGTAGATATACCAATTATACTTTCGGGCTGGTGGTAACGCGTATTCGCAGCTGCCGCCCACCTTGACCCACACTTCTAAATCAAAGATGCGCACCAAATCAATCACAAAGTAATAGAATGGTGTACGAAGAAGTGTGTCCATTCGGAGGAGCTACCTCACTTGGCCCGTCAATTGCTCCCGTTTTAGTCACCTTATGCCAACTCATGGGAGTCGGGTCCACGTATATACCTCAAATAGAACGTCGCCGCCATCCTACTTCATTCTGGTAGCTCTACCGCGTACATAGTTGTTAAAGTGGTTTTCAGTATTGGCAGAGAGTATGAAAATATCCGATCCCGGTCTCTTTAACAACCAAACGTTATTATAACATCATGGTCATTTCAAAATAATTTATACTTCAAAACCAAAATATCATTGCCATTTCAAAACCATATCAGTATGATATCATTTCCATTTCAAAACCAAATACATATATATTTCCATTTCAAATATATCCATTTCCAAAAATCATAGCACTTAAAAGTTATAACACTTTCAAAATTATAAAGCATCTAAAACCATACCACTTTAGAAATCATAACTTAGAAATCATAATGCTTTGGAAACATAACACTTTGGAAATCATAATTTAGAAACCATAACACTTTAGAAGTCATAATACTTTGGAAATCATAATTAGAAATCATAATACTTTGGAAATCATAACACTTTGGAAATCATAATTTAGAAATCAGAATACTTTGGAAACCATAACATTTTGAAATCATAACATTTTAGAAATCATAACACTTTGCACTTAACCGTTTTAGATATTAAAATAGCGTATAAAATAAAATCGGTGGAAATTAGCCCAAGGGCCTCTTTAGCAAGTGGAACTAGTTTCTAGGACACACAAAAGAAATAATTACTTTCAAGGACAAAACACAAAATAATCAGTTTATAGGGCCTAAAAACCTATGAAATTATGTCCTTAAAAGTAATTGGACTGCTGACTTTATCCTTGAAAGTAATTATTCTGCTGATTTCGACCTTAAAAGTAGTTTCTTTGAATGTGTGTCCTAGATATTAATTGGACTGCAAAGTTTGTCCTTTTGGTGAAATACCCCATAAAATAGTTTATAAAATAAAATAGTTTATACAAAGTAGTTATAGGTTAAAATAGTTTAAAATAGAATAGTTAGTACATAAAAATAGTTTGTCTTAAAAATAGTTTATATTAGAAATGATTTATATTAAAATAGTTTATATTAAAATGATTTATATTAAAATAGTTTATATTAAAATAGTTATATTAAAATAGTTTAAAAGTAAAATATATAAATAGTTTAAATAAATTTTAAAATACTTTATACAATAAAATAACTTCCTCAAATTTCAGAAATCGATTTAAATCAACTTGAATTCCAAAATTCAAATTTAATTCTATCTCAATTCATTAATTTCAATTCAATTTAGTTTCTAAATAAATTATTTCAAACTATATCAATTTCAAATACAGATTTGAACTACAAAATAAATCATTTCAATTTCTATTTCAAAGCTTTAAATATTCAACATTTCAAAATTACTTTGACAATTTCATATATATATATATCAAATTCGCTTTACTATTATTTATTTTGAAATATTTACTTAATCATTCAAATAACATTTTAAATAAAACTTCAAATTTAAAATTTAAATAAAACTAAATATACCATTTCAATTTATGTAAATTTGAAATATTCATTTAAATCACTTTTAATCAAAATCAAGTTATAAAATCGTATCTTTAAAATCCTAAATTTAATAAATTTCAAATCAAACTTATTTGAGTATAATTCTTAGATAAATTCAATTTCAAACCAATTTCTATTTCTCTTTCCAGCCTGATTTTTATTAAAATTATTATAAACTCTATATTTGAAAATACAAACTTTAAATAAATACTTAAACATATTATATATTAAATTAAACCAACTTTATTGAATCAACTTTAATAAATCAAATCTTATTATTAAACTTATTTTATATATATTTTAAAATAGTAATATTGTAAATAAAATCTTAAAATTTATAATTTCAAAACTAGCTTATAAATTAAAATTTTCAAACATATAATTTTAAAATCAAAATTTAAAACCTTTATAAAAATTATATATATATATATATATATCTTAAAATCAGTATTCATTAAAACTAAAATATTCATTTCAAAACTTTGAAAATCATTTCAAAATATACATATATATTGACCAACGGTGTTTGTACATAATTTTCTATCCTATGGTCAAGTGGTACGAATATTTATCATTTCAATCCACAATTTAAATATATATATGGGTATATATATCATTTGAAACCACAATCCTAAATTCAATTCAAAATGAAAATCGATTGGGTCTATCATTTTAACCAATAACGATTTTCTCCTATTCTACAGATCATTCGGATATGTATCATTTCAACCCATAGGGAATTCTATATTAATAGGAAACTTGTAGAGTGATAACATATATGGTAATAGTATAACAAGCATATATCATTAATATAAATAATAGATAATGGTGTCAGATGTCACAGGTTAACATATACAGATAATAGCATATATAGCAATGTAAATAACTGACAGTAGCATATTTGAATTGTCGTTTCAATTGAAATCAAATTTAATAAATATAAGAACGTTAATCGTGGGTGATTGCTTACCTTTCAAGGCTTGAGGAATTTGATGACGAAGTGAGTTACGGATCAAGGCACGAATTCCAAAGCAAAGTGAGATGGGCTCGAATTAGACGAACAAAGCTGATAGTTTGAATTAATGAGAACGAATCAGAATCATCTAGATAGAACAGTGTGTGTGTGTGTGTATTATTTTTTCCATGCAATAAATATCAAATTTAAGATGAATATATATATATAAATCATTGTTTACATTTAAAACACATATATAAACAAAAACCTTTGAAACCAACTCATGCACTTATATATATATATATATATAACTATTATATCCAACTAATATATATAAACCTCACATACATATAATATTCTGAAATCAAATATTAATTTTAAACGTATATTAAAAAGGAACTCTATATAATTTCAAAACACATATATTTAGAAATCCAACAGAATGTATATGTATAAACCTTCATAACTTAATATACTTTATAATATATAACTTGAATAATACCAGGCTTTAAATAAGAACTTATATAACTTTACATATAACCAGAACAGATGCAAACCTTTATTATACAACACACATCATATTACCTAACTTATTCATTTTAAACAACTTATATATTTTTGTATATATAAAATTCAAGAATCAATATTTATAAACTCATGCATATATAAACAGATATATAGACTAATATATATAGACCGAGCTTACACAGTATATTGCAAAGTTGGTAAAAAATATATTTATGTATGAATATCATTATATATATGATTTTGAACCAGAATATATATATATATATATATATATATATA
Source organism: Allium cepa (assembly GCA_030765085.1). Classification (NCBI taxonomy): domain Eukaryota; kingdom Viridiplantae; phylum Streptophyta; class Magnoliopsida; order Asparagales; family Amaryllidaceae; genus Allium; species Allium cepa. Next base: position 156,853,095 of record CM060932.1, read on the forward strand.
TATAACATATATATTAAACAAGTATATGACAAAAGCATATAGTTATAAAATGTATAATATTTCTTAGATGATCCTGGTTCATAAAGGTTTGCGGTGAAATTTACAAAAGACCAATTCCTAATTGGTTCTATGACTGGTGGACAAATTATGGTCCGTCATTATCTATTCTTCCAAATAATATCATGGAATTATATTCTCAGTGGGTAAAAATTTCCCCTAAATTATATGAATTAGATCAAAGCCTAATGATTTCAGGATCAGGAAGCATGTTCTTCTTTTTGGAGTTCTCCATTCCTTGGATTTGGAAATGGAAAACAGAAATTGGTGAAACTGACAAGGAAATTCCTTGTTTAAAAAGATGCTTTTTAACAAAATTCTGGGATAAATTAACCAGAATAGATAATGAGTCTGGCCAAATATATGGTCAAGAAATGATTTCAGTTATTGAAAGCTCTATTAAGAAATATCAGGAGCAGAATGAGAAAAGGCAGGAAAAACCAGTTCAAAGTCCTTTTAGATATATCTATAGAAGGCTGAAAATGCAGAAAGAAAATGTCACCAAAGAAGACATTTTATATGCATATATTGATGAAATGAAGAAAGACTTAGCCAAAAACTTTGAAGCAGATAATGTTTCAGACGTATCAATGGCATCGTCTAGGGCAAATGATGACAAGGATGACAAGGAGGAGCATTATTCCGATCTTAATGATGAAGATTTCAATGAAATTTTTGAAAAATTAGAAAGAGAGGCCCACAATATGGGTAAAGGTAAAACAATCAGCTGAAATCAAGGGCTAGCAAACAAAACAATCAGCTGAAATCAAGGGCTAGCAAACAAATTACTTTTCAAAAATAGTTACAGGTGGCATACCTACTTTGATAAAGAAGAAGACTTTATAAGATTCCCAAGGACAATAATAGAAGACAGATGGCTCAGCTTTAATAAAACTAGCCCAGCTTTAATAAAGCTAACACATGCGGATTTAAAGAGCTTTGAATTCCGAAGCCTTATATATTGGGTAGCTTTCTGCTCAGAAGGACAGACTCAGAAAAATCTTCTCCATCTCCTTCAAGAAAAGCTCTCTGCCATTAATAGTATTGAGTGTAATATTTGAGTGTAATATAAGTGTGTATATATATATATATAACTATTATATCCAACTAATATATATAAACCTCACATACATATAATATTCTGAAATCAAATATTAATTTTAAACGTATATTAAAAAGGAACTCTATATAATTTCAAAACACATATATTTAGAAATCCAACAGAATGTATATGTATAAACCTTCATAACTTAATATACTTTATAATATATAACTTGAATAATACCAGGCTTTAAATAAGAACTTATATAACTTTACATATAACCAGAACAGATGCAAACCTTTATTATACAACACACATCATATTACCTAACTTATTCATTTTAAACAACTTATATATTTTTGTATATATAAAATTCAAGAATCAATATTTATAAACTCATGCATATATAAACAGATATATAGACTAATATATATAGACCGAGCTTACACAGTATATTGCAAAGTTGGTAAAAAATATATTTATGTATGAATATCATTATATATATGATTTTGAACCAGAATATATATATATATATATATATATATATATATATATATATATAACATATATATTAAACAAGTATATGACAAAAGCATATAGTTATAAAATGTATAATATTTCTTAGATGATAAAATGGTATACATAAAATGTGTATATATGTGTGTGTGTTTAAGAACATAACACTAGAAATATGCAGATTTTAAATAGTTGTACTTAGGTTATCTTTATAAACAAATATATATACACAGTTCAAACTATACTATATATAAGTACAACTGACAGAAACCTTATATATATATAATTAATATATATATATATCTTTATAAACACATCAAATCTATATTGCCGACATATAGTAGATACTATATGCAAGTATGTTTAACTAGTATATAAACTGACCGTAAACTCAAATATAATATAAATCCAGATAGACCATTTTATGCTATCTATACAAAATTACCAACAAGTTATATACAAATATAGAACTGTTGAAACTATATATGCTCTGTAATATATAAATAGCATAGCTTTAATATATATATATATATATATATATATATATATATATATTACCTATATAACAGGGAAGGTTCACGCATAGGCAAAAGAAAGAAGGGGAAGGCACGTCAGTTGATCTCAGTTGTGGTCTGTTGTGATTGGCGGAGGTGATGTGGTGGGTTGCTGGAGCCTGCGCGCATGGGTGCTTGGAGCTGTTGTTGGTGGAGGGGGAGAGCATGCATTGGCTTTGGTGGAAGGAGGAGGATGCGTGGAAGTGAGGTGGTAGGAGTTGATGGCTCGGTTGCGGCAACGCAGGTTAGGGCACGAGTTGGAGGAGGTGTGGTAGAAGGCAGGCGCGACAGTGGGTTGCAGACAAGGCTTTGTTTCGCCGATGGTTGGGAATAGAGACATGCAGAGATGAGGAAAAGAATGCAATGAAAACGAAAGCGGGTTTCAGAATTCAGACTATATTGTTTCAGAACAAAATAAAAGGAGAGAGAAATCAGAGAGGCAATGTAGCGTATGAAAACAGAGAAGTGAACGGACAAATCAAGGACAAAATGAATAGTTGGTGATGAATAGGCTTGAACAAATTAAAGTCTGATTTCAGGGAATTTTAAAAGGTTATTGATTAACATGGTGTAAAATAAAAAGGCACCAGAAACCAAAAGACTTTAGAAACTTACCGATATGGTTATCCGTTTCACGGAAATCCCCGGGTACCCGGAAATCCAAAACACAAAATTGAATATACCGCAGAGATCAGCATGACGAGATGATCGAAACGGTATACAGATATCAGTGATATGATCAACCTATCAAAAGTCGATAATCGCTACCGAGAATGCTGCAAATCTGTTGAAAATAAAATAAACGGAGCAAAAACAGTCCAATTTTGGAGAAACAAAATATGACGTCTCACCCAAAAGATGATTTACAAATTTACTGTGTAAAAATATTCAGGTTTGGAAAATATTTTATTATCATTAATTTTTAACTGATTTAACTTTAAATAAAATTACACAATAAAATAAACTTCTATATTATCAGATGAAAATTTACCACTTGATATGTTTAGTTAGACGTAATCCAAATATCAAATTTATATTTCAAAATTTTATTATTTAAAATTTCATAAAATTTCAGTTAATTACATTATTAAAATCATTAAAATTTACAGGATGTTACACTCTCCCTACTTAAAGCTTTTTGTCCCCGAAGGGAAACGAGGTAGGAGAATGAAAATAACCAGAAAGAAAAATAAATTGGAAAACAAAATAAAACAATTAATTTAAAACCATATAAGTTTCAATTTGAATTAATTAATATTCAATAGTTGATTTTAAATTCAAGGTATTTCAATAAGTTGATTTAATTTCAATTTATTAATGTTTGTTACAAAAATGGTTTCATTCAAAACAAATTTTATTTATCTCATTTATTTTTCATTTAACTTTACTTTAATTATATATTGGAATGCAATTGGGTGTCATATAAGAAATTTCTCCCAATTCAATTATTTCAAACTTAAATATTTATTCAAGATTTTGACTTCATTTTATAATTAAAATCACCTTTTAACATAAATTTAAGAGTTAAATTTCCGATTCACTTCAAACCATTTAGTGATAAATATATATACAATGTATATCAAATCAAATTTACAATCATATATCTATATATATTATATATCAAGTCATGCTTAAGAAATCAAATCAATTTAATTTCCAAAACAAAAGTGCAACAAAGCTACAAAATGGTCTCTCCACTCTAAAACTCGAAAATGAATGTCGATTATGCGGCCGCCATCATTGGAATTATTTTCCAGCGACAAAAGAGGAGAGCACAGATTTAAACATTTAAAAATTCTTTAGAAACGATTTCTATTTGAAAATGCTTTAAATAATATACACTGTAAAACTTTAAAACTAAAGTATGATATCACCAGAAATTGAATTCTCAAATTCTTAGTTTAAATTCATTTCAAATTCTAAATCAATTTATAAAATTTGTTTATATTTTCATTTATTTATAATGTGACAATAGTCAATGGTTTGCAGTATAATAAATGAAAATCAAATATTATAATTTCTGTTAACCAATTCATTTAACAATTATCTTTCAAAAAATTTACTTATATGTATAATATAATCATACTAAATTTATTTACCAAATTTAAAAATAATATTGTGTCACCTTGCTCTATCAAGTGTTTTGGAATTCCTATCGATAGCGTTGATCAGATAAATAGATCGAAAACCAAATCGACATTAACAACTCAAACAACACAACATATAAAACATTTTAATATGAACTACAAATACACTCCCTCACTTCATTATTCCAGAATGGATGAAAACAAGGATAGAGATTCAAATTCAAGGGGATCCTAATCAAAGCGAATTCTAATAAGAAGTTTTGGCTTGAAATGAAGATAAGATGATTAAACAACAAAATAGAAAGATGGATATTATGATATTAATCGCGGACGATCTTAATCAAGTCAGCCGTGACTTCAAGAATAAGATCGATACAGAATTGTGAAGCAAATCAGCATTCGATCATAAAAAATAGAATTTGGGCATAGTAAGAGATAACAACGTCTAAACCGAGGATACATGAATCTTTGGTGAATCAATGTCTGTTGTAAATGAGTTTCACCTCTTTACAAATCATACAGTTGAGCTATGGGATACTCCAGAATCAGGAAACACAAATAGGTCGATACAAGAATGGATTTCAGAACGAATGGGAGACACAAACATGGATTTTGAAACCGAGGGGAATGTTCCAAAATTCAAAGGAAATCGAGTCAAAGAGGAAGGAATTCAAGCTCGAATGAAAATGATTATGTAATTAAATTTACTCTATATATTGAGTTTTGCCTAAAGCGAAAGCTCTGATACCACATATAACATCCCGATATTTTCAATCATTCACATCCACACATATCGGTCTTGAATTGGTCAAACTATCAGATAGTTAATTTATATTTGGCAAAACTCAGCATATACAGTAAATAAATATATCACAGAATCACAAACACAGAGTGATATAATAATAAGCAGCGGAAATGAAAGAATAGTAGTTCATGAAGCTACTATGCATATATAACAGAGTTAAACAAGATACAACAGAAGTCTCGAATACATAGAAGTCTCGATACAATAGTCAAATAACAAAATCTGAATACATCACTGGAATCAACTGAACAATTGACAACTGAATCGATAGTTGGATCTCCAAGCGAAGCTCCAAACTTCAATGGTGAGTCTCGAATACTATGATGCTTAGTCTGACCCGAGTGTAAAGCAAAACACAAAATACTCGAGTCAGGATTAACATTCTTATATCAACTACCAAAAGGCAAGGGCTCAATGAGGCATCTAAGTGGCAACTCCAGTGGGTCGACACCGAAGAAGAGAAGAGAGAATAAGCATGTCTTCTCGGCTCGTTTTTGGTAGATAGATAGGAATTTCCTTTTGCTTTTGTAAACCGTGTATATATGCGGGTTCGATCTCTGCTAGTAGAATTTTTTGGAATAATTTTGTACTTGTCCTTCTTTTCCAAAGAATAGTTGAAATAAAATTTCATTTCGTCCTCAGCACAGTTTGTGTTTGTTTTGCTTAAGTATTTCAGCGTTCGAACTTCCATTCAATGTGCTTGTGGAGTCTTAGCCTTCGAATCGGACCCTGGTTTAGTTGCTAAGTTCTTGAGTCATGGTTTTGGGTCATGATCGAATTGTTAAGTAAAATTCCAACACTACATTGTTTCAATTAGTGGTTGATACATAAGTTCGTCCCCCAGTTTCGGGGACAAATTGAAAAGATCGGTAGGCCATCATTTTTCACCTTTAGTATATCAAGCTCAATTCTATTGAATTGTGGCTGAAACAAGAGGATTTCGAGTGGTCGAATCATACCTTCTCATCCATTAGTGATTGCGTCCATGCTTTGGGGATTGTACTTGCACATTGGTGGTCGGTCACACCCGTTTGATATTTAGGACTTCGTCTACACTCCAGGGACTTAGATTGATTCGTGGGTGGTCAGTCACACCCACTTTCCGTTTATACTCCGACCCGCACTCCGGGGCTTGGAGTTGTCATACAGGTGGTCGATTCACATCCGGTTTGTGTTTAATCTCCAATCTGCACTCTAGGGATTTAGAGTTAGTTGATGTTTATACCCCAATCCATGCTCTGGGGACTTAGAGTTAGTTGATGTTTATACTCTAGTCCATGATCTGGGGACTTAGAGTTAGTTAACAGATGGTCCATCACATCTGTTGTGAGTTACAGAACTTCATTCGCACTCCATGAACGATAAATGTATCAGGATCGTGGATGGTCGGATCACATCTACCCTGAGTAAACAAGTGAGATCGTTAGATGAATGGTCCATCCTCCTCGAACTTGGTTAAATATGGGCGAATTCGTTAGGTGGACGCATCCACCCTCTTTGAGCCTATACTTGTAAGTTTATGCTCGAGCTCACACTCCGAGAATCTGGAGTTAGTTAGAGGATTGTCGTGTATCAGTCCGTTTTTTTTGCTTCAGTGTGATGACCTTCCCTCGAGCTCGTATTTCACTTAGCGAGTGACCGTTCATATCACAGTCACTCGCTATTTGAATAAATCCCGTCGTAGGGTGGAACATAGCTCTCCATGCATTGCGATGGTCATATGATGTATTTTAAGAAATGACTGCTCTGGCCCGAAGAGATTGTATTTTATTGCTGAAATAAGAAGATACGGCAAAGTCAGTTGCCTTATTAAAAAATTCAGTTTTTGAAATGCATAAAAAATTGCAAATGAAAAGTAGACCAAATAAAGAAATAAAGCATGTTATGTGTAGTAGCGATGAAGTCTCTTGCTGTTCCAGGCTCTCAGTAGAGTAAGACCGTCAACGGTCGATAATTTAAATGTGCTGTCTCCAAGCTTTCGTTCGATGATATGCGGCCCATCCCATGTCTGTTTCATATGTGAAGGAACCGAGTAAATTCTCTTGAGGATGAGATCGCCGAGTTCAAAGGTTCGAGGTCGAACCTTTGCATTGTATAATCGGGCGACTCGACTTCGGTATGCGGCTACCCTCAAATCAGCCTATTCATGCTTCTCATCTAATAAGTCAAAGGATTTAGCAAGTAATATAGCATTCATCTTCAGATCATAATATGTCACCCGATGAGAAGGAACTTCCATCTCGACTGGAATAACAGCTTCAAAACTGTAGGAAAGAGAGAATGGAGCATGGTTGGTCGCAGATTTGTGGGTTGTCCGATAAGGCTGTAGGGCCATAGGGAGTCTATCGACCCATTTTCTCCCGGCCTTTTTCGGTCGTTTTTTTAGAATGGACTTTATACTTTATTAACAGCTTCAACATACCCATTCGCTTGAGGGTGCTCAACTGCGGAGCACTTCTTCTGAATGCGAAATCGTTGACAGAAATCCTTAAATTCAACACTGTCGAATTGTGTTTCGTTGTCAGTAATGATGGTATGTAGGAGGCTAAATCGACAAATAATGTTGCGTACCATGAAGTTAATCACTTTCTTCGTTGCAATAGCAGCAACGGGCTCAGCTTCCGCCCACTTGGTAAAGAAATCAACTGCAATGATAGGGTATTTCACACCACCTTTGGCTAGAGGTAGGGAACCAATAGTGTCAATGCCTCACACTGCAAATGGCCATGGACTGACGAGCTGAGTTATTTCGGTAGACGGGGCTCTTGGAACCCAAGCGTGTTTTTGACATCATTACATCTTCTGGCGTAATCTGATGCATTAGGTTTTACAGTTGGCCAATAATATCCATACCGGAGCACTTTCTTGGCAAGAGCTAGTCCCCCGATGTGATCGCTACATTCTCCTTCATGTACATCATGCAATACTCGTTTTATTTCATCGTTGGTGATACACCAGAGTACCCTCTTCTATACACGACTCCATTCTTAATAGTAAACCGTGAAACCTTTCGAAGAACTTGTCTTTTTCACACCTACGCTCCGGCAGGATCCCATGCTCGAGATAGTTTCCGAACGGAGTCATCAATGACTCCTTATCAGGAATGACTTCAAATACCTGGCCTGATTCCATCTGATCGATGCTCGGCGAAGATAATGTCTCCACGGGGACGATTCCCATTTGCTGCGCCTCACTTGTACTAGCTAACTTTGCTAATGAATCGGCCTTTCGATTGCGTTCTCGGGGTATGCAATAGATGGCATAGTAGTTGAATTGATCCAATATTTCCTGAACCCGAGCAAGATAAGCAGACAGTCTTTGGTCTTTTGCCTGGTACTCTCCCCGAACTTAATACACGACCAATTGTGAATCATAGTAAATCTCCACATCAATTATTCTTAGATCTCTGGAAAGTCTCAATCCGACGAGCAGGGCTTCACATTCTGCCTTGTTTTTAGTCGTATGGAAATCAAACTTTAAGGCATAGCATATAGATCAGCCTTCAGGAGTTTCAAGTATAATTCTGGCGCCTGAGCAGCGTTCGTTTGATGTACCATCGGTATTTAGCTTCCAGACATATTTAGGAGATTTACTGATTTTGGGCAGGTCCTTCGGGATAGTGAATTAGTGATGAAAACTGCTAGGACTTGTACTTGAATGGCTCGCCTTGGTGTGTAAGTGATGTCGAACTGACTCAGCTCGATATTCCACTTGAGTAACCTACCAGACGTCTCAGGCCGCATAAGGACCTGTCGTAACGGCTGGTCAGTGTAGACAGTGATAGGATGAGCCTGGAAAAAGGGATGGAGCTTCCTTGAGGCGATGATAAGACAATAGGCCAGTTTTTCTAACTTCCGATAATTTTTCTCTGCTCCGGTTAGTCGCTTGCTAATGTAATATACTGGCCGTTGTATCTGGTCTTCCTCCCGAATTAGGGCAGCATAGATTGTATTTTCTAATACCGCCAAGTAGATGTAAGATCACTCGTGATCAACAGGCTTTGACAAAATGGGCGGTGTGGATAGGTGTTGAACTAGTGCTCGGAATGCATCCTTACATTTTTATAATCCATTCAAAATTTCATTTACCTTTCCTGATTAGATCGAAAAAGGGAATGAATTTGTCAGTGGATTTTGAAATGAACCTACTCTTTGCTGCTACTTTTTCATTGAGGCTCTGAACCTGCTTTATAGTCCTTGGAGTCTCAAGCTTTTTGATTGCCCAGATCTTCTCGGGATTGGCTTCAATTCCTCGAGCGTTGACGATAAATCCAAGGAATTTTCCAGATGCGACTCCAAAGTGGCACTTCAACGGGTTGAATTTCATTCTATATTCTTGAAATATGTTGCACATCATTTCTAGGTCTTTGATATGATTATGGAGAACCATGACTTCATAAGCATGTCATCCACATATACCTTCATGGTTTTTTTGATCTGGTTAGCGTACACTCGATTAACTAGCCGTTGGTAGCTTGCCTCGGCGTTCTTGAGTCCAAAGGCATGAATTTGTAGCAGTAAAGTCCCAGACCGGTGATAAAGATGGTATACTCCTGATCAGGAAAGTGTACGGGTATTTGGTTGTAGCCAGAATACGCATCCATGAAGGATAAGAGTTCTCGTCCAGCCATTGAGTCTACGAGCTGATCGATTCGGGGGAGTGGAAAATTATCTTTAGGAAAACTTTATTCAAGTCTAAGTAATCAGCGCATATTCTCTTTTCCCGTTAGGATTTCTAATAAGTACAGGATTGGACACCCATTTCAGATATAATGCATCTCAGATAAATCCGTTCGAATTGAGTTTATCTACCTCTTCCTTAAGGGCGGTAGATCTCTCTGGATCCATACCACACCTTTTTTGCTTGACCGGGACATGCCACGGGTCAATATGCAATGTGTGGCTCGTGATGTCTGGGGAGACTCCGCACATCTCAGAATGTGTCCAAGCGAATATGTCAACGTTTTCCGGGAGAAATTTAACCAATTCCTCCTGAATCTGTTGTGTGACGACCCGAGTTTCTGACCCCAGAAATCCGGTTCATCTTGAAGAAAGAAAGGGATGAGAAAATAGAAAAGATAGAGAAGAAAGGACAACAACATCAGAATCTCACAGCGGAATGGAACAAAATATAATAGATCACATAACTATTACATAATTTTACATATATCAGAGTTATACAAATAACACATCACATACTTGACAGTTATAAACACCTGTCTAGTTATACAAGTCAATATACTATACAACACAGAGATATCAACACAGCAGAACTATATATATATCTACAACGCTGAAGCCTCCTGCTCCATTGCTCCTTCAGAATTCGTCAAAGCTAACCTGAATCTCTTGGCTACTCGTAAAAATTTGAGTACCCGAGAGTTTATGAAAAACAGAAAATAAACTCCGGGTCAGACATGGGTCTGGTGTGAGTAACAGGTTAAAGTTGCTTGACTTTGAAAATATTTGAAAACAAAAGGTATCACGTAAGACTTCCCACGAATAAATATGGTAAGTTTTTACCTTACGCTAACCAAATCATTTTATAGGAAATTCTGTGATATTATAATAGGTCTAGGGTTTTCAAGCAAATAGAAAATAGCCGAAATTGTTACATGATTAAATTCCAACTACTAGCCACAAAAGTGGGTAATACAATCAAAACTGTTGGCACTTATTGGATTGTGGATTCCATACAATGGCAGGGCTACTGGGGTACCGCCCGTCACAGTACGTGGCCTAGATCAACGTACCGAGGATCACTCCCGACCCTCTACAACACAAGGCCGGAACCATTCCTTACTGAACAGTCCCGAACAAGACAACCCCGACAGTTGGAGCTCACAACTGTCCACACAGCCGAATAAAAGGGACCTCTAGACAGGGGAAAAATCTTGTCCTGCTTGGGCATGACCCACCTAACCTTGCTGTACCTCCCCTGTTTTAGCCATTCCCGGTTGATGAGGCTTGAGGCTACGATTAACTTTAGAGAACACATTTCTTAGAATGCTCATCGCCCACCTGACGATGTTCTGAAAGCATTCAATCCATACAAGTTCGTTCCGGGTTCGAACGAAACCGAAGGCATTATCTCGTTACACTCATTTTGGAATCACCCTCAGAGTTAACGACGATAACCCTTGCATTCTGAATCTTCATCTTCAAATTCACGACCTATCGTTGATTTGGATCGATGTGGTTTTTGGACTTCCAAATATGGAAAACCCGATCCCGGTCTCATCGAAATCCAAAACGTGTCTTTTAAGGCCAAGTTGTTTTAAAGTTAAAAACAATTTAGTTCAATTTATCCATATACACACAGATAGATAATTCACAATATCATAATAGATAGTCAACATCAACATAAACAGATAATCTATATTATCATCACAACAGATAATGCATATTATCATCCTACTTAAATCAGAGCATACTTATCACATAGCATTCATTAATCTCCTATTTGAGATCTCAATCGATTCAAAGTAACCAATATCATCAGTCTTATATAAGAAATCATATCAGCTATAATTAGTTTAAAATGAATTAAATTAGTTATATCATCTCTAATTAATTTAAAGTAAATTAAATTAATTACTATACCATTATAACTCTTGCTTATATAATTATTAATCAATTATCAATCAGTTAATAAACATTCACTAATGATTTGTTTCAATTAATCACACTTGATTAATTAACATTTAATTATATACAAATAATCATTCTTAAATTATTTTCACAAATTAATCATTTTATCCAAATATAGAAATTAACCTTAAATTACAAACATTACATTACTTCTTAATTACACTAATTAATTACTCTTTAACTTCTTATTATTGATTAATTAATCTAATTTATCATCCCATCATTAATTACATCATTTGTTATATTAATTAAATGATTTCTAATTACATTTTAATTAACTCCCTGTTTAAATTAATTACCTTAAGTAATTAATCTTAAATTAAACCACATTTATTAATCACCTCTGATTATATCATTCAGTAATTAACTATCTTTAATTACTCCATCAAATAAATTAATTACTCCTTAATTAATTTTCTCTAATTAATCCCCTGATTAATTATATAAAGTAATTATACTCAAATTACTTTCATTATTAAATCACCCTCGGTTAATTACATCCAGTAATTATCATTAATTACTTCCCTAAGTAATTATACTTATCTCACCATCATATGATTATTTAAATTAATTAAACTTAATTAAGTAACTTAAACAATTCATATGAAACTGAATTAATTACAATGAGTAATTAATTCCTTAATTACTTCCATTACTTGACAATTCACAATTGCTTATTTTAAATAATAATTTAATTAATTAAAATTAATCCCGTTAATTGATTATTTCATAATCTTAGATAACGACCTTCATTAACTATTTAAAATTTCTTTAATTACTCTTCCTAAAGTAATTAACTAAAATTTATTATCAATTACATTTTTATTAATATTAATGACTCATTAATTAATCCATAATTAATTCATTAATTGATTACTAATCATTAATTGAAAATTAAATCAATGATTTCTTAATTACCAATTGATTTACCTTAAATTAGTTAACTTATATCTTATTTAAATGAATTTAAACTCTTAATTTCTAAGTTAATTAATTCAAGTCATTAATTATTCATTTAGTTAACTTAATAATTGCAAATCCATAAGTCTTAAAAACCTTTTTTCGATTTAATGATCAATTTATCATTAATAAGCTATTTAATCAATTTAATTTAAATTTACTTTTAAATTCATTTTAAAATTTAAGATTTAAATGAAATCAAATTAATCTTAACAATTCCAAACTCCTTTTTATTTTACAACTAAAAGAATAATTTTCTTAAAATGAAAGATTGAAAGAATTTAAACACGATTTCATTTAAAATTCACTTTATCATTCAAATTTGTTTAAAACAATTTTAAATTTAAAAACTTTATTTATTTAAAAACTGAGATTCAAACTACTTTTGAAACCAACTTAACTTGATTTCAACCTTGTTTAAATATCTATTTTTTATTTAAAAACCTAGTTTTAAATTTTTTATAAAACTTACAGGTTTTAAAACCTGTAGCTAAAATACCTGAGATAAACAAAAAACTTCTTCGAGCAAAACCCCAAATTTTCTTCGAGTCCAACACTCGAATCACTCGAGTGAAACTCGAGCAACAATCCCCCCTTTTAAAGTGGTTACAAATAATTTAAAATTTTAAAACTTTGTTTTATTTTAAACTGAGATTCAAACTTCTTTTGAATCCAAACTTATCTTTGATTTAAATACCTATTTTAAATATCTATTTCTCATTTTAAAACCCCAGGTTTAAAGAAAATTTTAAATCTTACAGGTTTTTAAAACCTGTTACTAACTTACCCAGGCCCCTACGTTTTACTTCGAGTCAAATACGAACGCGCTTCGAGTAAAAACCCTTAACGACTCGCGTACTACTCGAGACCTTACTCCTGAAAACACATCTCCCATTCATGAACACCGTGCATATGCACGGTGGTTCCAGCCACCATTGGTCGCCTACGGTGATCGCAACCTGTCAGAGGACAACTCAGCAACCCACCTCAACCCTCAAATCGAACTTCCATTCACAAAAATAAAAAACGAGACCTCGTCCCAAACCTGAAAATACAAAAGCATCACCCACTGGAAACCTGTCATCGCCTCACCTTCGATCCTCCGGCCACTGTGAATGCTGAAACTCCGGCTACAACCTTGTCCACGACCAAACTTTCATCCATCGAAACCCCGCTGCACTCGATCCATCCAAACAGCCATGGTGTTCGATTCTTTATAAACAGCAAAAACTAGGGTTCTAAAAGAAAATCCCCTGTCGTACTTTCCCTGGTGAATTTTATCACCATCAACCATTTTTCCACCAATCTCCACTCATACTTCTTCTTCTAGAAAGAAACCCGATTCCCATATCCAAATAGATCACTCCAAAATCACATATTCACATATCATATTCAACCCCGAACTATACCTTAAATACTTAACTAAAAATAGTTATTCTGGTTTTAAAAATCAAGTTTTTGTTTTAGCATTTGATTCATATGCCTGAAACTATGATTTATAAGAATTGGGTTTTAACTATTTTAGTTTTCCACCGTTGTTCTATATTTTCCAGAACTAATACAAACTGTTTTTCTTATAAACCAATTTTTAGACTCAAGTCTATGTTATAACAACATTTAATGTTCAAAACTTATGTCTTGTTAAAGCTTGAATTAAGAACAAAAGAATATTTTTTTAATGTGAACTTAAGCCTGGAATCAAAACAGAGAAAGATACACAGAAATGAGTGTCATATATCCATACCTTAACACAGAGATATATTTACAAAATATACTCACAAATAACTAAACTTCAGAGAGAACATATAGTAGAATAAATATACTTAAACATTTATAGATGTGATGTTACTCACTTGATTTTGAGAGGATGAACAGAGCACAACTTGGTTTTGAAAACAGTTTGAACTTTTAAAAACTATAAACTGGTTTGCTCTTCCTCCAAATCATCTGTTCTTTGGTTTTGAGGCAGTTTAGGTTTGTAAATAAAAACTTACTTATATTTTCTGATTTTGCTTATGTTTTATAAACAAAAAGAAGTGGAAGATATGTATATTTATAAGGAAAGATTTCAGAGGAAGGTGTTTACTGGTTTGCTCTATACTGGTACAATATTATCTTTGATTATAGATTTAGTTTTGTTTTTATCAGGCAGATTTTTCAAAAGGAGGCTGAAATGCTTATTTAGATTTCGAATTGACTTTATTTGTATGCTGAAATGAAAGTATTAAATGCCTATGTACTTTATGTTTCCTACTAGCTTACCTTATCTAATTAGTACATGTTGAAACTTAACTAAGCAGCATAATCTAAACTTCCTATATAAGATTCTTACCTGTTTCTTACTTCTCTTATTCTTGCCTTGTATATTAGGTTGCAGGCAACAAATATTACAAGCCTGGTTTGTATCTTTTTACTTGTACTTGCATATTCACTTTTGTCTAGTATATAGATATTTATTTTGATGTTGATAGATTTTTCTTTTGCTTTGTCTTGCCTATTTAGTTCACAGATCACAAACATTTCAAGCCTGGTTTGTGTTTTACTTCATGTACTTAACATTTTTATTATTGCTTTGTCTGGTTATACTTTATTTTATCTTGTTCTTAGCTTTGCATTAATTTATTTATTTTTTGGTTTTTAAACTTTAACTATTAAATACTTAATTTACTTACTATCTATTTTTACACTTATAATAATATCATAGCTTCTCATGTTTATGTATTTAAATAAATTTTGAAATAGCAATTTCTATCCATATTAAAAATCCGTTTGTAAAAATATTACATTATTAATATTGTTCAAATATAACCCATTATTAATTTAAAAATAATTTCCAAAAGAAATTATCTCTTTATTAATCAATTGCTTATTTTATCAAGCTATTTAAAAAGAACAAACAAACCTTTTTATTTAAATTTAAACTTAAGCTAAAATCAATTTTAAACAATTAAGTTTTTATCTTGAGTATTAAAATCATATGGTTATTTATTTAATAGCTTAATATCAAATTAAATCCAATTATTAATTTATCAAAAATATTGAAATAAGAAAACATGCCTATGTCTATTAAATTTAAAACAAAGATTATCTATTCATGATATACACAGACATGTATACATTATAAATATAAAACAATTTATTAGCCTTTAAAGATAGATTATCAGTTTAAATATTTAATTTAAAGAAGATTATTAAATTTAATTCAAATTTATTATTAACAATATGGTCAAATCAATTAAATTTTGACATAAATTATTAAATTGTTATTGTCAAAATTTCCGGGATATCACATGTTGGCTTAGCTGAGATCCAATCTTTATCATTTTAGAATCGTCATTATCGTCAATCGGAACATCAATCTTCAAATCAGCCGGGGAAGCTTGGCTGTCTTTACTTTCATCTTCACTTTCGGTATCTCTCGAGTCAAGATCCCTTGGGAATCAGTTGGGGTGTTCAGGCCTTAGTCTAGATGTTAATTGTCAATTCTCAACAAAGCGAACGTAGGGAGATTCCTCTACGCCCTTTCCTTTTTCTTTTTGTTGCGCCTCCTACAGCTCAACAACATAACAGGCTTGTCCAGCAGCCTAGTCTCCCTAAACGACTCCGACTCCATTGTTGGTAGGGAAATTTTAAAGTCAGACGCCAAGGGGCAATAGCAGCCCTAAACTCAGCTAGGGCCGATCGGCTCAAGAAAGCATTGTATAGCGAGTCTATATCCAGTACAAAAAACTGTAATATTCGGACTCTCCGACGTTCTCCAATTCCCGATTCCACTGGTAGCTCCACCATCCCAGTGGATATAGTCACACTTCCATTGAAGCCGTGAATGCGAGATTGACAAGGCTTCAAATCCTTTGCTTCCATCTTCATTTGATCATAAGCTCGCTCAAACAATATATTAACTGAACTTCCACTGTCCACTAAGATCCTCTTCATCCAAGCAGGACCTATCTAAGCTGAAATGACAAGTGGATCAATGGTTGGGGCTTCGGCTATGTCGGCATCGCTGCTCCGAAATACGATGTCGTTTGCCATCATTTTCTGTTGCTTTGTCGGAGCTCCGTCTTCCAAATTACTACAACATTCGAAGCTCGCATGCCTAATAGAACTGGCATACGACTCCATTTCCTTCCAGCTTCGGTCTACTGGACGAGGACCACCACTAACACTATTAATCACTAGCCTCCCACCGGTACGAGAGGGTTCCTCCAGTCTTGTCCGATTTGGTATATGGTTCAAATTCGATGGGCCTGTACCTCCTGACTGCGGCGCCCGCACCTCCTGACTATGGTGCCCACACAAACTGCTCCAACTTTCTCTCTCGTATCAACTTCTCAATAATATCCTACAAATGATGACACTCGTTCGTATTATGGCCATAGCTATCGTGAAATCTACAAAACTTCCCCGTTTGAATCTGTTTTTCTAACAATTGCTTCAGAGCAGGTTTCTTATATTGAATAGTATTGCAGGTCTGCAAGTACACATTTTCCAGCAACGTATTTATATAATTGTCAAACATAGGAGCCCTACGTCGTGGCTTAGGATTCTGATCTCGTTTCCTATTTTGATTTGTACTGCCTTTCTGTTGATTCCTTTTGTTCTGTATGTTCAATTGCACCTTTCCAGAATCCTCCTCGGTTGGTGTAACAGTGATATTGCTTTGGATTCCTTCCACAATGGGCCCCGCGTCATCTTTTTTCCTAAACTTTTTCGCTTCCTCCCTTCTCAAGAACTAGGCTACCTTGGAATAGAAAGAATCCAATAACGCATGGGGTTTTCTGGCCAACCAGTTGCTAAATTCATAATCGGGATCGATCCTCTTAGTTAGTGCCATCAGAATTGAGTTACCGTTGGGATTACAAATCTTAGTGCGTGCAGCGTGAAACCTCTCCAAATAACGTCCGAGTGTCTCTCCGGGAGCTTGAGTGACACTAGATAAGGTGTTAACATCTTTTGGCCTTGTGACATGCATGTGAAACTGTTCAACAAACTTCATTGCCAACTAGTCAAAATATGATATAGATTGAGTTGGTAGACGAGTAAACCATATAATTGCTATGCCCATAGGAGATCGAGAAACTTTGGCACTTGACCGCATCATCGGCTCGTGCAGCATTCATTAACCATTCATACTTTAATATGTGCTGGTTAGGATCAGAGCTCCCTTCATATATGGGTGGAGTTGGCATTCTGAATCGCCGGGGCGGTTCAACATAGAGGATATCATCAGTGAAAGGGGTATGACTCTGGAAGATTCCCCAGTCATCATTGGTTAGGCCCTGATTTTTAAGGATCATCTGATGGATCATTGTCGGTATATCCGACATCTGGACGTTCAAGGCATGTTGAGCCAGGGTGCGGTTCTGTTCCACGGTGCAAGGTTGGGTCGATCGTGGTCGACGGTCCATACCTTGCCTCCTTAGTTCTAGGTTTTTCAGGAACATACAGTTCCGGAGTATAATTGCGTTGTCGGTGGGTCGGATCAGTTAGGTTTCGAGCATCAACTTCCAAATCAGTAGCAGTGGTAGTAGCGTAGTTGTTGGTAATATGGTAAGGAACATTGCCTCCTTGAGAGGAGAGTCTGGTCTGATGGCTGGTTGATGGGCTAAGTCTCGGTTGCCCAAGATTCAAGGTGCGCTGATGTCCAATAGCCCGTGTATAGCTTTCATCCAATCGTGTGCGCATGGATTTGTGATTAAAGTCAGAAGAGGTTGAACTTTCGGTGGATGAATAGGAAGCCTGATCCCTCGTGAATCTCCTTCGTCTTTTACGATTCAGTTGATTGGTCAATTCCACGTTGGCATAGTGTTGTTGAGTAAGCTACTGGAGGCTTTGAGTCAGCTTTTTTATTAGTAGTTTATACTCTTTCTTGGTGATAGGGCCTTGCAGATTTGAAGGTCCAGCAACACTCTGGTCAGCAGGAGGTAGTTGCATGGGGTTCTGTCCGTCCCATCCTTCTGGATCTACAGCTGTTGAAGTAGTCCTAGTGTTGACCATAGTTGTTAGCGAAGCTCTCTCCTAGACTTGGTACAAATCTGAATAGGATGGAAGAACTTCTGAACTTGAAATCTAGATCTTCTCCTTAGAATCTTACAATCCAATATCGGTAGTAGATCCAATGAGTAGGAGAAAAGCCGGGTTCTCTTAGTGAAAGCACCAAAGTGTTTGTACCAAAATTGGGCACAACACTCTTGGAATGTGTTTGAAGAGATAAAATGAAGAATATAAATGACAATTGAGGAAGGTCTAACAAACATACTAATCTATAAATAGGAAAAACGTAGAGAAATACATAGATTTAGAGTGGTTTGGCATATGGCCTACGTCCACTATAAAATGGCTGACTTTTATTGGTTTTTGCTTGCTGGTTACAAAGAATTACTACAGTATAATCCAAGTACAATAATATTTTCGGCAGAGTCTGCACGTAGAAGTGCCAAAAGTCCTTTTTCAGTAAGTCTGGGGCTGCTATTTATAGGCGTACCATCTATTTCAATAACTAGGAAAAGGATAATTTCTTATAATTCCAGACGCAACACAAATTCACCTTTTGGATATTACATAGAAATTTACAGTGTTAACTTTGCCTTTAGGAAGATGTGGTTCTAGTGCATTAAAATGAAGAAATCTTTAAGGATTAATTAAAGAATTGTAAATATGAAAATAATAATAGCCTAAAAGAAGAATTAATATATATGCAATATAAGCAAGACAGTTATGTGGTAATGATGAAAAGGTAGGCAAGTAATAATTTAAAGTAAAGAGAGTATGGAAAATTCATTAAATAAGAGAGGGTAGTAGATGTTAAAAAGGAATGGAAAGAAAAATTCAATAAAAAAGAAATGGAAGTAAATGAGAAAAGATACCTAGATTTTTAATAGAAAGCGGTAATTGACCTTCAATTGAATAAGAAGTAAAGGCATGAAGTATTAAAGCAATGTTATTAACAGTTTAATATTGGAGGCGTAACAATCAAACAATTGTGAACACACCACATACACATACACGTACATTTGTACATACATAAACACACACACACATACATACAGATACATACATACATACATACATACATACATACATACATACACACACACACACATATATATATATATATATATATATATATATACGTAGCCTTAAGTATGCGTTTATGTCGTGTGTGAATTATTAAAGTTAGTAAATAACTTAGATGGATAGGAATGACATTGTCAGTAGAATAGGTTGGAATGCAAGGTCAGTAGTATCACACAATTGAAGTCTGCCCACCGCAAGAGGCTACTAGTAGTTATTCATGTTAGGAACTGGAGATAGTGGTTTTGATGACAACAATCTTTGTAACTTATTTTATTATAACTTATATGCTAACGCTATTGCCTAGATATATATGAATGATATTATGCAGGATATATATAAGGCAGGTACTGATTATTGAAGACTGTATAGTATAAAGACCAAGAATGAAGAAATCAAGTTTGAAGACTCATGAGTATCAAGATCAAGATTTCAATATATGTGTCTAGTTTTTTTGTTAAAACTTCATAATAGCATGGAAATCTTCATTCCGAATTTCATTTGGGATGGAACCCATTTCTACCTTCTTAGTGGCTTACAAACCCACGACAAGTAGCTTACAAACCTACGACAAGTGGCTTACAAACCCACGGACATCCTGGTTTTGTACGAGTTCTCGAGTCCTGATGTGATGAGATATTCTGCAGGAAGAAGCTTACAAAACTACTTCAAGATAGTTTTTCAAAAACGATTTTCAAATCTGCTTTTCAAAATGTTTTATCCTTAAAACTACCTTTTCAAATGATTTTCAAAAAGATGTTTTAGCCTTAAAACATTCTATGTTTTTGTGTTTTAAAACATAGTAAAATTAGTTTATTTTACTCCAGAGTCATTTCATTTTTTTTTCAACTCAATACCATTTTTAAAACAAGTTTTTTATTTTTTTTAACAAGGGAATGTCGACATCATGGGATACCCCATGGCGATATGGTGGCCGATGAATTCAAAAGTTCTAACTTTCAAAAGAAGTGTCTATTCGTTTAAATCTCTTCACGAATGGTTATGACCGTTGGTGCTTTATAAATAGCCTTCTCAAACGAATTTTCAACATACAATTCTCATATTTTCTTCACTCCTCCACAAATTCATATTCTAAAGTTTTCATATTTTTAAGAACGTGCCGAAATTCTGCCAAATTCTCAAGTGAATCAAATTAGAATTTCATTCTTGTTTGATTCTCTGTCCTTTCTCGAAGATCAAAGTGCTATTCAGAGTTATATGATCAATTTATAATCAAAAGTTTATCGAGTCTCTCTATAAGGTGTGGTTGTGCCTGAAAATCAATTGGGTAATCTTGTGTCCCATAAATCAAGAGAGTTTGTACCGGACTCGTGAGACAGGAGGGTACCTCAAGGCCTTTATAAATTGAGGAGTGTAATCTCGACACTGGTTTAATAAAAATCTGTATGAGGTGGTTTGCCTTGGTACAGGATTGGATGTAGGGTAACTCCGAACCAGTATAAAATTCGGTGTGTTCTTTCCCTTTACTACTTTTTATTTACTTTTTTCATCTGTGTTTGATTCTGTGATTGTTCTACGATTAAGTTCTGCATTTTTTTGTGTCATAATTTCAATTTAGTTCACACAAGTCTAAGAATTCATTAAATATTATTCACCCCCTATAGTGTTAAAGTAGCCTTAAGATCCTTAATCCGCTGTCCCTCTCAATGCATACATTATACCGATGTAGGACATATTCAACTGTAGGAGCCATGGAATTATACATGCTAGCGTATAGGTGAAGGGACACCCCAGTAGGTTTTGCTTCAATCTTTTTAGTATGGGTATTTCCTTGATTGCATCAGGCAATCTAAATAGAACAGTGAGTAAGGAACGACACTATGTCAAAGTGTTGGTACCATATTAGGGAGTAGGAGTTGTATATAGATTAAGAGCATCATCGGTCCTAAGTAGTCAGCAGGAAAGACAAGGGTTACACCTAAACGAGCCACACCTCTTACTAGTGTAGGTCACGTTTATGTCATGCATCGCCATAGTTGTTTGTTACTTTGTTTGTTAGGGGCAAGGCTAGATAACCCTTAATAGAGGTCTTTCAAAATGAATGGGGTTTTCCGAGGAGTCGATTCCTCTTTAGTCTGAGTAGCCGAGTCCTATATGGAAAGCAGACAAGTAATAAATCCCCAGGGCGAGATAGAATACAGCTAAACTATTATCATGCCATTACTAGGCACTATGGGAGTTCCTTGGTATGCACGACTATAAGGATGTGGCACTGTGTTAATGATGGATCCTAACAGGGTGCTAGGTTAGGGATGCTAGCGGGGATAGTATCTGGGTCCAAAAGGAAAATGTGGTGCTTTTGTACTTATACATATGTATGTAGTTATGGTCTACCATGGGTAGATAGAGTGTATCGTACGGTACATGAAGTTGAGATGACTAAGTAAAATAAAAAGTCATAACACATGATGGAAGGTAATCAACATAAACTAGTGTTATATATAAAACGTATAGTTTAACACTCGGCAGAACGTTGTTCTGACCCCTCCTCATTATAACCACGAGATAGCTTTAGAATGTTAGGTACTGGTGTAAGGTGGGAACAGTGGAAGGACATGTTTCCTTATGCATGCTCAACATTAACAAGGACATTAGATATTGGAAGTGTCAATCTTGGTAAGTAAGTATATGATTTATTATATATATTATTTTGCTATGAGTTATATCGATAGTGCGCTGATATGCATTTATTTGTTTATTTGCAGGATACCAAAACAATGATTCATACTTTAGTAGACTTGGGTTTTCGATTTAATAAAAAATTAGGCTTACTGGGTGGGGGTTGTCTCTACTCTGTAAACCCAACAGTTATAGAGGACTAAGAGGAGCATAAGGGAGATTTCACTTATATGATCTCAGAGGGGTATTTCTCCGCTTCTGATCAAAATAGACAAGATGGAAAACAAAAGCAAATGGAAAATACCACTGAAGTAGTAGGAGGAATTGCTGGAGGAATTTGGAAGGCTCCCTCTAAGGGGATTCAACTCGGCACCGACCATAATTTGGTCAGTACCAACCATAATCAGGTTGGTACCGAGAAGAATCTTTGACCTTTTGAAGGGTAGGGAGCTATGGTAGTTGACATGTCTAAGACAACTTACAACATGATGGTGATGATTATTATAACATTCCTAATTTTAGGCCAAAATAAATTTAATAATTAATATAAAATTTTGATAAATTCGTGAATTAATTGAGAACTAAATTGAAATTATAGGAATAAATATAAATATTAAAATAGAATGTAAAGAAGAATTTTGGTCTTGGAAATTCTAGAATAAATATCTTATTGATAAATTGGATTTAAAAACTTTATATTTTGAAAAATTAATATATATGTATATAAGTTTATTTATTTGTGTATAATTGATTTTTAAATCATTTTTCTTTTAAAAAAGTTATGTACGTATAAATAATTAAAAATGTATGTATAATGTATATATATAAAAAAATGAGTAAGAAGCTTTGATAAATATATACATATATGTAAGTTGAAAATTTGAATTTAATAAACAATTATGGTAGCTTAAACTTGGATTTGATAAAAGGTGTAATACAATTTCTTTTGAAATTTAACTAGAGATAAATAAAAATTGTTTAAATAGTTCAAATCTAAAAACATAAGTAATTCATAAAATAAAAGGGTTTAAAACAAAATTTATAAAGGATTTAAGCACATAAAAGTGTAAACATATGTAAATTTATAAATTAAATAAAATTTAAGTAATGGGTTTAAACACAAAATGTATACATTTGAACATTTGAAAGGTTGAGATTATATGAATTAACAAGTGTACATTAATTATTATTGTAATTGAACAAGTGTAGATGAATTAGCATGCAAAACAAGTGGCAAAATAATTTTTCTCTTGAAATCGAAATGTATACAAAAGAGATTTGGTAAATCAGGCTATTTCCTAAATTCCTCATTCTTTCTTCATCTTTCTCCAAAATTCTAAAAC
Source organism: Allium cepa (assembly GCA_030765085.1). Classification (NCBI taxonomy): domain Eukaryota; kingdom Viridiplantae; phylum Streptophyta; class Magnoliopsida; order Asparagales; family Amaryllidaceae; genus Allium; species Allium cepa. Next base: position 156,876,826 of record CM060932.1, read on the forward strand.
CCGAAACAAAACTGCAAAACGAAGAAAAGAAAAAAATTATACAAACCTAAGAAAATGAAGATCAAAGCAAATACCAATCAAAACATTGCAAAAGAAACTCAAACCTGGAAAATCAAAAATCTCAAACATCTCAAACCTGATCAAGAACAAGGTAGATTCAACTCAATCGAATTCAAGTCCAGATCAGATTCAACTAAAAGAAATGCAAAGTTCAAATTGAATAATTAAAGTCCAGATCATCTCAACAACATCAAAGCTCAAAGTCATTCAAAATGTTAATCAAAACCCAGGCCTCTGTTATCAAATTTCAGGTTTAAGCATTCAAGACTGTCTCTGTCCGTTCGAAAATTGGTGAACAAACTAACCCATTAAAACCTGAATTTGTTCTATATATATATATATGTATGTATCTTGATGAATACTTGAAATTGGCTATGAATAATGTTGTATAGATTTAAACATATCTTCATCTCTCTCTCTATATATATATGTATGTATGTATGTATGTATGTATGTATGTATGTATGTATGTATGTATGTATGTATGTATATGTATATATATACTGGGGTGTGCATGTCTGGAAGTAAGCCTCTGTTCTAGTACATGTTTCAAAACCTGTTTGAAAGTGAAAATATCATCCTCTGATCCTCTGTTGATCTTGAGTCCGAATAAAACATGTTAGAATTGACAAGATCTTAATTCTAAAAGTACTTTTAAGTATTAAAAACGAATGGTTTTACTGGGAAAAAAATTAAAAACACAGTAGAATTCAAAATTTGTTTAAAATTTAGTTGATTAAATTTAGGTTTTGATTGCATGATCCTATTCGTCTTTAAAAAATATGTTTTTTAATAATAAATTCAGGATTTTTAAGTTAAGCAATCATGAGCAATTGCGAGTTGAACGCGAAATGAATTCTGGGCAATCGACGATGATCGAGGAAGAGGTTGACCTCGAGATTGAGGTTGTTGCTTGGTGGAAGATCGGGGATCATCAGAAAAATAATGGGTGGAATTATAGTTCATTATAGATGATGAACGAGGCCGATCTAGAGTTTAAAACTGAGTTTTAGTCGAGGTCAGATGTTTGGTTGCTGTGGCATCGTTGTTGCATCGGGGACGATCGCTCTAGTCGCAATCGAAACAAGGGAGGTTGACGATGCATTGACCAGAATTTCATGGCCTTTGATGGTCGATAGTGTCATAGGGGAGGCGATTGTTGATCGGGGTATTCCTGATGTTTTCGAAAATTTGTTCGATTTTGACTTATGGGTGATTTTGTAAAACTGGTTGCTCGAATTGATTGTGGTGATCATCGACGATGCTCTTATAGTCGCAAGGTTGGTCGATGACTGCAAATTCGCCTGTGCACGTGTATGCGTGTTAGTATGCATGTGTTTCGACGATAGATTTGGAGAAGAAACAATGATCTTAGGTTCGTCTCGAAGAAATTCGCGAGGTAACTCGGGAAAAAAGAAACGCGGGGTAACTCGAAGTTGTGTTCGGGGAAATCATGGCATGGCTCAGGTCTGTTGATTTTAATATTAAAAAATAAGTTTAAACTTTAAAACCAATTTTATATTGAAACAATTTTGTTAAAACCCGTTTTTATTGTAAATGATTTATGTTTATTTAAATTTTGAATTGGTTAAAAGGTCTTAAATAAAATTAACTAAGTTTAAAAAGTGTTAAGATACGTATAACCTTTATTTTTAAAGTTTATTTTAAATAAACTTAATAATATTAAGAAGTTAATTAAGAAAAGATGTTTCAATTGTTAATTAACTTTAAAGTCTAAGTTAATTTATTAATGATAATTAATTAGAAGGTTTATCAAATAAAGATTTTTAATGATAATTTAAGTAATTAATTAAGATAAATGGTTTATCTTAAATAATATTTTAAATTTGTTAATTAATCAATTAGAAGATAATTAGTTAACTAAGAACTAATTATTTAATTAATTAAAGGATAATTAATTAATGTATTAAGGTAATTAATTTGAGGATAATTAATTAATTAAAGGTTAATTAATTAATGAGATTGATTAAGGATAATCATTTATTGTAATTAATTAAGGATAATTAATTAAATGGTAATTAATTAAGGATTAATTAATTAATGTAATTAATTAAGGATAATTAATTAGATGGTGATTAATAAAGGGTTAATTAATTAATATAATTGATTAAAGATAATTGATTAAAGGATAATTAAATAATTAAAGGATAATTATTTAATGATTAAAGGTTGATTAATTAATAATTAAAGGTTAATTAATTTATTATTAAAGGATAATTAATTAAAATGGTTTATAATTAATTAATGTTAATTAACCAGGATTAGTAATTTATTCATAAGTAATTAATCTGATTTAAATTAATTAGAAGACTAATTGATCTTACTTATGGATGTTTGAATTGCATGGAATGCTTTGAATTGTTTGATATCCCTGATGTGTGATACTTTGTGATATAAATCATTTTGATTTGAGCTGTGATGAATGTAATTTATATATCTGTGATGAATTTCTATTATTTATCTGTGAATCTGTGAATGAAGATAGACGTTGTAAGATTGTACCGCTTATCGATATTGCTGTTGTTTGAATTATGATGATTGATGATGTTGCACTATTGTGTAAAACCCCTGGATTACACTATACACACAAATATGGATTTCATGGGAAATCAGTTAAGTCACAGATATTTGACTTTAATATTATTTTTTCCAAAAAAAATGAAATGGTTTTAAAAATTGAATTTTGAATCCAAAATGGTTTGGAAATAGTATTGGGTTAAATATGAAAAGCTTTTGAAAGGAGTTTTGAGGACAAAATTATTTTAAGTAACTTGTCAAAGTTTTGAAATTAAAATAAGTTTGATTTGAATTTGAATTCAAGATTTGAAGTTGAGTTTCATAAATGTATGTTTGGAAACTTGTCATTTAACAAGTTATATAATATTTTTAAATGGGTTTTAAACCATTTTAAATGTATTATTTTGGGAATTTGAATTTTACTCAAGTTTATACTTTAAAAGCTATAACTTGTGCATATTTGATCGAATTTTTCCAAAACAATTTTTTTCTTCTTCAAATGATAATGGCTTTCATATAACGAAAGAACTTCCAGTTTTTGTTGAAAAGGTTTCAAGTTTGACATAGAATTGTTTTGAAATCTATGAATGATCTTTGTTAAAAATGGGAGAACTTTGTTTTCAAATTGAAGAGGATCTTAAAGGTGTATCTTTTGTATAGAAGATCTGGAAATGAAATAGTTTGGCATGCTATGAATTAATCTTTGTGAAAGATTGGTGAACTTTATGAAATGAATCTTTTTGTTTAAAAGATTAGAAGTGAAAATTTGTTTAAACCATTCAAAAGAAAGGTTTTAGGCTTTAAGTTGTGACTTAACTAAGATCCCAATGTCCATATGCTTTTTAAATTAAGCGCTCACTATTCGATTTAGCCAGGAGAGGACTTTATGTCATATAACCTATTCTGAATAGTGATACGACGTAATTGATAGCATTTGAAGACCGGTGGTGAAGACTGGGTATTTTCGAGAATGAAAGGATTACCCATCGAATGTCCCTGCACTGAGTCGCGTAGGTATATAGATCTCCATATGTGATAGGGAGTTCGATCGAGATTGTGAATACTTGGATTGTAAGGGCTTCTTTGAAGTGCCTTCGGTTCTGTTCAAACCCGGAACGGACTTGTATGGATGTATATCTGACATTACACTTTGAGATGTAAAGCTGGTTTCTATAAAATACATTTCTTTTTGGTGGCAGATAATTTATTCTCTTAGCTTAATATCCTTCTCTGAGACGTACGAGCTCAGAAGTTATGTAGTTGATGGTTACTAGTGATACATTCCCAATTTGGTAATGTGGCGTACGAAGTGCTGCTGATAATATGTTGATCAAAGCATGGCTTTTGTGTAAAGCATAACGTTGTGGACGAGACTGCAGCAGAACCTCACAACCAGGAAATGGTCAAAACAGGAAGGATGCATCAAGGTTATTTGGAGGTAGCACCCCCTAAGGGTATGTCCATTTCCTTCTGGATAGAAGTGGTATCATGGTATGGAGCCCCTAACTTATGTGGTTGCTACAAACGTATTTCTTTATGGTTGTTGGTGTTGAGACCTCGGATAAAGGTCGGTTACGACCGGAGGGTGGCATACTCGTGATAGTTAGTTACCTAGTTATAGAGGTAACCCCGCCTTGTGTTGGCAGAGATCCGGTCAGGCTCTCGGGGCATCCTTCCAGAGGTGTACCCATGTGGCCCAGGAAGTTCCTTTGCCTGACCATTTATTGGAAATCCAATCATGAATACGCATCCTGTACGGTTTTAGTTGTATGACCTGCCTTTTACTTATGGTGGTGACCCGCCGTGTAATTGGTAGATATAGTACGCATAGTACGAAATGTCTATGCTGACTAAGATTAATATTATACTTTCAAAATATTTTCTACACTATGCACTAATAATAATATCAAAGGATTTTCATGTGTCAAGCATTTTTGACTATCATAAGGAGAAATCTCCTCCATTTGTGCGTTTGCATTGTGTGTGCAATAAGAGGCCTTATGGTAGTTTCATTTTCCAAAAAGCATTGCGGATTTCTTTTTAAATTCTTTTTTTGTTTGTGTTCAAAGAAAACTATTTTTGTTTGCTTACGCCAGTCCCATGACTGACCTAGAGTTTATTGTTCCCTTTCTAAACTCTAGTTGCCCACAATTTTCCACATGGGCATCCTAGAGTTAGATTTCCATATAATCAACTAGTTGATATAGATTCGATAGCCTTCAGCCTTCTATTTGGAAATCGTTTGAGTCTTTTCTTGGATTTTGGCTATCGCTTTGTGCTTCTCTTCAACATTCCAGACCAGACTTGCTTAATACAACATGATGTTGGTTCGAGCTTCTGGATTGGAGTCTTTGGAGCTTTGGAGTTTTGGGCATTGAGAATGTTGACTTCTGCTGTTGCTGTATTATTTTGTTCTTCCTGTTGTTTTGTATCTCTGATATTGATATTCAATTGTATCATTGTTGTATTAAATGTTGTATATCAATGTTATATTCATTTTTCTTCCGCTGCGTTGTTGTACTTATTGTGCTATAAGCTCCGGCGAACCAGATTCGACATTTGAATTACAGCATTCGAATACGGGTGACGTATTCGGTGCCAATTTTCGAAGGTCGAACCAGGGGTCGCTATAATTATGAGCTTGATGTTGGAGTTTGGGATGTTGAAGTCCGAGATGTTGGTTTACAAACAATGGCTAAGAAGCCAATCAGGTGTGATAAAAGACCTAAAGGAATGGTTCTCCCAGAGACTGAAGAGCATAGACATCAACGAGCAAACCAAGACCGTTTGCAGAGTCAAACACTAGTTTAGCTCTTAACGATCGACCTTTAGAGTTCCAGGCTAGTAAGGAGTATACAACGGATATGGTTAAGCAGTTGGTGGAAGAAAAAATGGAGAAAGAATGAGGATTGGGGTTCTGCACCAAGCAGAACTTTATTCATGGAGAATATTCTTAGGGAGGAGTATCCCAGGAGGTTTACAATGCCAACAAAGCCATCGTATAATGGGACAACCAGTCCTAGGCAGCATTTGTTCAAATATAAAGGGCATATGGATGGTACCAGAGCGATGAATGCAGTTTAGTGTAGTTTTTTTTTATATTTTTGTAGAAGGTATTGCATCGATGTGGTTCACTCGGTTCGTGTTGAAATCCATAACGACATTTAATGAACCGGCAAAGAAGTTTCTAGAGCAGTTTAGGCTCTACACTACTCGACCTGAAGACATTATTTCCTTTTTGAGCCTTTCTCAAGGACCTAAGGAGTTATTGAAGAGGTTCCTAATTTGCTTTAATATTGTAGTAACAGAGGTTAATAATCCAACGGATGATTTGGTGTTTATGGCATTAGTCCGGGGCATACATTTAGACACGTACTTTGAAAAAATCGCTAAAAATGAAGTAGCTAGTGACTATGGAGGTATTCCATCGGAAGGCCAATCGGTTCTTGTGATTGGAAGAAGCAAGTCAGCTTGTAGGAAAGACTGATGGTGAACAGTCGAAGGAGGTGATTCAAAGTAACATGGAGGTTAAGAAAACTGGTGAGAGTTTCGTAAAGTTGCAGTAAATGTTGAAAATTCTAATAATTAGAAAACAAGAAATTTAGGCTCTAGAGGTAGGCGGAATGAAGCCAAAATACGCCCAAGGAATATGAGGCTTGATGAGTATACGCTTCTGAATATGTTGGAAAATATATATCTTACCACACAAGGCACAGAAAAGTATAAAAAGCCACTTAAGAGAGAGGCGACCGAGGAAGAGCAGCACTCAGGTAAGTACTATGGTTTTCATAAAACTCATGAATATAACACGAACGAGTGCCAACATCTTAGGATTTTTAACAAGGAATTGATAAGGAAGAAAAAGTTATAGTAATACGTAAGAGAGCCATAGGATGATGGTCAAAATACTAAACCCCAAGGGCCAAATGCCCAAGGAAATCAACCTGGACCTAATGGAGAGGGGCCTGGATGGATTGATGGAAGTATATTTATCAATGCTATAACAGGAGGACCTCATCCAGTAGAGAATACTGAAGGGAAATGGAATAGTACAAGAGCTCATTGAAGCATGTACCATAGGATAGTTGCTTTTCTATAGAGGACGAAGCTCCGACTAAGAAGCAAAGGATGCAAATGATGACATTGTGTTCAGGAATAGGGAATCCGATAGAGTCAAAGCGCCAACCTTTGACCCCATGGTGATTATGGCTATTATTAGCCTGGCTATGGTACATTGGGTCTTGGTGGATAATGGAAGTTATATATATATATATAGTTCAAAAGAACATTTAATCAGATAAAGATTGGTACGAAGGATGCTAAGCCCTGTAAATCCAGGATTTAAGGATTTTAAGGCAAGGCGAAACAGCCGATTAGGATAGTTTATTTGTCTATGGAGTTAGGAGATGGATACCGAAAGGTGGTGCAGATTCAAAAGTTTGTTGTAGTGGATGGATATTCAGCGTACAATGCCTTTTGGGACAACTGGCCCTGGTAGGCTTTAGGATATCACCGGCTCCTTGGTACTTAATAATGAAGTTCCCCATAGAGAATAGGGTTAGATCAGTTAGTGGAGACCAAGGCTCAAGTAGGGCATGTTATGTCATTGAGCTGTAAGAGGCAAAGCGATGAGAAAAAGGAAAGAATATAGAAATGACTCTATGCATTAGAAACTTGGAAGCATTGTAATGAAAGACCAAGCTCTCGCTTGAGAGCTGTAGCAGGTTTGATAAGTCTATGGATCCCAGGAAGAAGTCAGAGAAAGTGCGGGTAGCATCGACTAAACTGATGGTCAATATGTCGATCGATATGGATGATCCTACTTTGGCTCTTAAGGTCGGATCTCAACTCAGTGCAAGATCGAGGAAGGAGTTGGTTAGCTTTCTTTGAGAAAACTTAGGTATATTTGCTTGGACATATTTGGATATATGTGAGAAATCATCGAAGGTAGCATGTCATGCATTGAATATAGACTCGAAGGTTCCACCTGTAAAGCAAAAGAGGCGTAGTTTGGGTCCAGAGCGATCCGCCTCGTTGAAGGAAGAAGAAGATAAGGTAAAAGCAAATGGTTTTATGCGTGATGCTTTTATACTTGGAATGGGTGTCGAACCCCATATTGGTCAAGAAATCAAACAAAAAATGGCGGATGTGCATTAATTATTATGACTTGAATAAAGCAAACCTAAAGGATAGCTTTCCTTTGTCTAGGATTAACAAGTTGGTGCACGGAACCGCAAGAAATGAGTTGCTCTCTTTCGTGGATTCTTATTCTAGTTATAAACATATACCAATGCATCCCGACCACGAAGAATGTGAGAACCCCAACCATGAAGAAGGAGACACGGAGCTTAAATGAGAATGTTATCGTGCTGGGTCGGTTCATCTCAAAGGTAGTAGATAAATGCATACCCTTCTTCGACGCTCTCAAAAATGAAAAGAAAAACATCGAATGGATGACGGAATGTTGGACTGCCTTCGAGGAGTTACTGAGGCATATGGAGATGCCATCGGTTTTGCCCAAACCGTTGGAAGGGAAGGACTTGTTTGTCTATTTGGTATCATCTGCTTATGCAGTAAGCCTAACATTAGTATGTGAGGAGGTGAGCATTCAAAGGTTGGTTTATTATATCAGCAAGAGGTTCACTAGAGCTGAAAGGAATTGCCTGAAGTTGGAAAAACTCGCACATTGCTTGCTGATTGCATTGAGGGAGCAACGACCATATTTATAGGCTCATTCAGCTAAGGTGCCGAGGATCAGCCCTTGAAGAAGGTGTTGTATCGGCCAGAGACTTTATTGTTGAAATGGAATATTAAATTAAGTCAGTAAGATATTACTTACCATCCGAGGAAAGCAATAAACGGGTAGGCATTGATGGACTTCATTAATGAGTTTACCACGTGAGATGGTGAAGGGGAAGACGATATAGTTAGACTTTCTCACTGGAAATTATTTATGGATGGAGCTTCGAACTAACAAAGTTTAGGTGCAGCAACAGTGCTTGTAACTCCGGAAGAACGGTCAATTTGTTATGCATTGAAATTGAAATTTCCCAGGACTGACAACGAGGCTGAATACGAGACGTTGATAGCGGGGCTAAGGATAACAAAGGAGATAAGAATAAGGACGCCATATATATTCAGTGATTCTCAATTGATGGTTTGTCAAGGAAAGAAGGAATCCCAAGCCAAGGATACAAGGATCCCCCCTTACCGTACAGAGGCTTTGGAATTGTTGGATGACATAGAACACTTCACAATTATGCACATCCCCTAAAATGGAGAATGCGAAGGTTGATTCATTGGCCAAGCTTGCTGGTTCTGGTGATGCACAGCTGTTGCGATTGGCTCCAATTGAGGTATTATCGACTCCAAACATCGATCGAATGGATGTCGATAGGATTTTGGAGGTCGAAGGGGAAAAGGATTCGTGGATGACTCTAATTAGGTTTATTTACTCCAGGAATATCCTCGAAAGACAAGAATGAACAGAAGAAGCTCCTTCGAAAAGCACCATGGTTCATGATGCAAGAAGGAATACCATACAGAAAAGGATTCTTTACCCCCTTACTTAGGTGTGTAACTAAGGTGAGGTTAGGAAAATCCTTATGGAAATCTATGAGGATAGCTATAGTGACCACATCGGGGTATTAGCAAAAAAGGTAATTCGCTACAGATATTTTTGGCCACGATAAATCGAGAGGTAGCTGATTATACTAAGCTATGCGATCGTCGCTAGGGGTTTGCGAAGGTGCCAAAGGCCCCATCGATAGAGCCAACACAAACAGTTAGCCCTTGGTCATTCGCGGTTTAGGGAATTAACATAATTGGTGTGCTTACAATGGCGAAAGGAGGAGCTAAATACGCAATTGTCGCGATAGATTATTTCATGAAATGGGCTAAAGCAGAATCGCTTTCCACAATCACAACGAAAAAAGTGATTGATTTTGTGAAAAAAAACATCGTCTATAGGTTTAGAGTACCCCAAAAGGTCATAATAGATAATGGAACTCAATTTGAAAGTACCGAGTTTAAGGAAATCTATAACCGATACAAAATCGAGAAAAGCTTTTCAGCGGTAGTATTGACATTGGAAAAACGGACAGGTGGAGGTGGTAATAAAATCATCAAGTCCACCTTGAAGAAGCGGTTAACTAAAGCCAAAGGCAACTAGATTAATGAGCTTCCACTGGCATTGTGGGCTTATAGGACGACCCGTAAGTCTGTGGCCGGACATACGTCGTTCGCTTTGACCTACAAATCAGAGGCTATGATCTTAATAGAATCGGAAGTCCATTCTCATCGTAAATGGCATTATGATCTAAATGTAAACTAGGAATTCTTGTTTGAGTCCCTAGATTGGTTGATGATAAAAGGAAGGAAGCCGAATTAAGGGTTTCTCCTCGCTAAAAAAGAGTAGCATTACACTTTGACGCCAAGGTCCGGAGCTGTACCTTCGAAGTAAGGGATCTGATCTTGAAACGAGTTGTCCAAAGTATGAGGACACTTGGTCTAAATTGGGAAGGTCCATAAGCATTCGAACAAAAGCTTGGAGATAGAACATTCAAGTTGGCAACTGTTGACAGAATCCTGATTCAACGGGCATGGAATAACAACTTGCTACGAAGCTATTTTACTTGGTTTTATTAATTTCTACAAATAAGAAATCTAAGGATTCTGGAGGCAATGTAATAAAGCAAGACTTGCCATGATTTCTTTTTATAAACAAAATTTAGCTTCTTGAACTAATGGAATCGTATTCTTGTAAACAAAATCATATACTACGTGATTATAGGTATAATCGAATATCAACTCCTTTAGTCTAGAATCAAGACAAAGTTGTATGATCATAAGGGTTGATTGACCATCTTCCTACGGTTTTGATTATTGCCTGGAAATAGGCAAGGTCAATAAGGAATATCCAGGGGAAGGTAGAAAAAGGCACCTGTTTTTGGAGATGGAAACCGACACATGAACAAAAATTTAATGATTGCACTAGCGGACTGGAGCAAAGACGGTTAACGAACATTCTCGATTAACACTCAGAGATAGATGGGACTACGAGTAGATGCCCTGAGATAGGCATCCAACAGCACAGGTTCTCGGATATGTGAACTAATTTATAGTTAGGATATTTAGGACTGCGCTTTTGGCGTAGCAAAACATGCTCAACCGAGGATAAGCGAGGATGGTCGATGGATTCTTTCAATCAACCCAAAGACAGATGGGGTTGAAAGCCGACTAGAAAATACGTATTGTCGGACTCCTTTGGTAAAGAATTAGGTTCGAAAGAGTATAATCGGACTAGAGGCAATCTGATGATTTGTCCCATGTCACTAGTCTTTGACCAATGCTCGAAGGTAGAATATGACAAGGAAACGATGCTTAAATTTTAGCATTTGGAGTGTCGAGTCCCGAAGATAGGACTTTGTATGTGGTAGAATAGCCCAAATGGAATGATCTCGTTCACTGTCCAACGGAACATGCTTAGTGTGTTTTGTTTGACATTATTCAGGGAATTTAATTAGATAAATAAAATAGAATAATATGAGGTAATAAGGAGAATGAGAGTTATTAACTTATTTGGGTCAGGTCTTAATTAATCAATTAATTAGATTGTTTTAAACACGGAATATAAAGTGATTAAAGAGTGGGGAAAATGGGAATAATTCCTTAATTCATTCCCTTAACCTTTCCTCTCTCATTCGTTCTCATTTCGTTTTCAAAATTAAAAAAAAAAACCTAATAGGAGGTCGGCCATTACCAAGAGGAAAATAAGAGGAAATCTAAGGAATTCAAAGGGGATATCATAAGGGAATTAGTCTACATCAAATATCAATCTCTCTTATCCAATCCAAGCTAAATAATGGCTAACCGTCTCTTTTGTTTAGGTTATTTTTGGATTTAGGATTGATTTTCGAATTGGTTATGATAAAAATTTCATGCATAGATTGATAATATCATTATTAGATTGAATAATTTTTGTTGGTATTTCGTGGAATTGTTCTAATTGGTTTTAAAGGCAAAAACCTAACTTTTTTTAATCTTTTATTGACTTGAAATTTGAATATGTTGTAGAAAACATTGTTTTGGAGATGAATTTTCAATTTCATAATTTTCAAGTTCATATGAATATTTTATTAATTTCCAAAGACGAAAACCATATATATTTATGGGTTTTTAATTACTAAAGATAATTAAATCGATATTTTAGTCCCAATTTGTATATGGAAGAAGAAGTAAATTCTATTTTTAGTGATTTTTTGATATTTTCCCTGCTTTTTGTGATTTTTTATGAATTTATCATTCTAGAGAAGTTTTTATTTAATATGAGTTTGTAATATTAATGATAAGGTTTTGAAAAGTTAAGTGAGAATGTAGAACGTGACCTACTAGAATTTTTGTAAAGAATATGAAAAGTATTTCATTATCCAATGATAATTTGACATGAGGAAAAAGTTGGTGGAAAGTTTAAGAAAAAAAATCATTTTTTAACCTATTTATTGAATTTTATTAGCACAATAACTTAGAGTTCGATACCGCTATTTCATAGAAGCTCGATAATTATAAGAGTTGATGCATGAGTTAGATACTCGATATCTATATGATGTCTCTGTTTTCATAGGGACACAACACATTGTGTTTAAGGGGTTTGATACCCATTGTTTTATAAAGGTTTAATACCCAACATTTTGTAAAGGTTCGATACCCAATGTTTTGTAGAGGCTCGATAGTCAATGTTTTGTAAAGACTCGATAGCCAGTGTTTTGTAAAGGCATGACAACCCCATGGTTTAGAGACTTGGTAACTTCTTTTTAAAGCTCAACATCCTTAAGTTTTTAAAGGCTTGGCTCTGCATGTTTTTAAGAACCCGACATCTTATGTATTATAGTGGCTCGATATATTCAATTGGATACTCGACATCTATATTTTAGCGGCTATACAACCGTATGTTTTACAAACTTGAAAGATATGTTTTAGAGGCTCGTTAGCCCATATTTTCTAGATGCTCGATGGACCTGTTTTGAATAGAAAGTGTTTTAAAAGCTATGTAAATATGATAGTGCTTTGGCACAAGATTTTGATTAAGTATTTGGGGCTATGTTTTTATTGTGTTGAGAATGATTTCAAGTGGTTTATCATTTCTAAAGATAAATATTATTAAGAAAATGAAATAGTGTTTAAGCCCAATTTTACATGAATATTGCAAAGGAAAATATTACTTAAACTTAAATAATTTTGTTGTGTATATGACTATTGATTGATTATAATTTAATGAATGATGTATATATTCTTGTTATCATCTGATGAGCTAAATTAACATATTTATCATTTCATACTCACATTTTCGTTACCCAACATTGTGCATGGGATTCAGGAACAAAATTACAAGTTAGGTTGTTCTAATAGTGAATAGGGTCAGACTAGACTCCTAACTGATTAGAACTGCATCTTGGAGATCAGATAGATCGATCGTATTGGGATTCCTTGAACTGGTCAAAACCAGATAAGATATCACCATGGATTTGAAATCAGATAAGATTTAGGTGGGTCTGGTTTAGGGTCATGCCCTATTCTTCAACTGGTAGTCCCTGGTTGGTAAAGGTCCACGATTCCAATGCATAAGGCTTTGCCAGTAGGGAGACTAAAAGATGTATACAAATAGAATGGAACTCATAGTTCTATGTGCTTAATGTATTGTTTAGTTTGTTTTCCTTCTAATCATATTTGGAGATTTTAGGACATCTGGTTATGTTTTGGCCTTTGTCAGGCTGGTAGGTTTTAGTTGGCCTATGAAAACTAATAGGTTCATAGTGATCCTAGAAAAACTATGATTGAGACATACAGTCAATTTCGTGGGGCGGGTAACTTTGGGAATTATAACCCTTTAATGACAGACTAGTCATGTTTAGTCATATTGCATGCATATGATCATATCATGTTTTTTTTTAACCATTATGGTTGTAGGTGCATGATTTATGTTAAGATTGACATATTTTGCTAACATACTAGTGAAGGGAAAATTCGTTTCGTTCTACGACATGGTCTCACTAGATATCTATTTTTGGTACAAGATGATATATTGTTATTCACATCAGACTTTTTTGTCTAACCCAAAGTTTCTGTTTTTTCCCTTAAGCTCTCAGGTGCTCATTTGAGTAGTTTGGGAGTAGAGTTTTTAGGTTAGATGAATAAGCTTCTGAAGCCGTGCATGAGGCAAGCTAATATTAGGAGTTTATTTCCGCTGTGTTGTTTGAAGTTTATACTTTATTTAAATGAATGTAACGGTATATTTTATAAACATCAAATGGTTAGATCTAATCATCCGAGTCATATGTCACTTTTGGAATATAATTTTATTTATTATATTTTCTCTAAACGTGGAATCGATGGGATTATGTAATGAATGTAAAAGTTTATTAATGAATCATGTTTGGAAAATTTCCATATTCATGTGCTCTTGTTGTTATAGATACAATTTATTGATCTCTTTTTTTCACTATGAAATAACATTATGGATGACTATAGCATCAATAGCGCTTATTTCGAGCCTCTAATTGGGAGACGTTACAGTTAGTCAAGGTTGAGAAGTGAAAATCAATAGGCAACACAGATCATGTCCGGTTATCGACGAGAATGGGGATGTCGGGAGTTAGATATTCAAACTACTATTCCCTAAAAGTAGGGAATAGCATGGAACTTGTATTATTTATGATTCGTTAATGGTTGAAGGAAACTTGACTTAAAACAAATAGAAATACCCATGGAGTTTAGTTTTTTTGCCAAGCGGAATGCTTGTGCAACTATAAACAGGACTAAATAGTGGAATATGACTAAAGCAATTGTAGGAGTTTTATTTAAATGCACCGTTTGGTGGTGAATAAAAGCATTGTGTAGGAAATGCTGCCACCATTATTTCTCTTGTCAGAATTCTGATTTTTCTCTTTTGGTTCCCACTCTTCTCTATGACTCCCTGGTTATTTCTAGGATCGTGTGTGCGTTGAATTGCCATCGTGTCATTCTGCTTGTGTTCATCTGTTGTTCTCCAGCAACCTTTTTTTTCCAGCTCCTGTGCTTCTTCCAGTCTCAAATACTGGCTTGCTTTGCGATTGAAGTCTTTTCTGTTGGTAGGTTGCTTCATCTTGATCCATTTCCTAAATTCTATTTCCGGATGGATAGCGTGCACTAACACCATAAAAACCATGTCCTCATTAGGGTTGCTCACTTCTTAACCACAGTGTTAAACCTGCTCATGGTTTATCTAAAATCATGTCCTCATTAGGGTTGCTCACTTCTGTAATCGCAGTGCTAAACCTGCTCATGATTGATCTCAATGACACACATTGCGTCCTTGAACTAACCCCGATAGAGACATAACGTCTTTTGGTTGCGTGGTATAAAGCCTGAATTGGTCAAGGAATTTCATTGCAAGTTGGTCAAAGGTAGAAGTAGATCTTGGGGGAAGTCCAGTGAACCACATAGACACGACTCCTTCTAGAAAAATGGGGAAACATTGGTAGCGAACGGCTTCTGGAGCATTAGTTCCATCCATGTACCAGCTGTACTTGTGCAGATGGGGTTTTGGGTCCTTTGTTCCATCGTAATAAGGAATAGTCAACATGGTAAAGTTATCTAGGTACCTTTCATTCAAGATCATGTCGATAAAAGAGGGCCGACTTGGGACAGATCCCCACTCATCATCATTTCGGCTTTTACTTTCGTCCATCTGCCATTTGATTATGCTAGCTAAGTATGCCTCTGATGTCCAGTAGTCCTGGGGGCGGTAATCAGTCACTGCACCAAGTGTTTGGTTCTGCTAACGGTCTTGGCACGTGGGTTTACACCCAGGCTCTCCTATGTCTGGAGAGCCACTTCCACGGGACCCCGTTGGCTTATAGTTGGCCTAACTGGGGCTGTTTGGACGTTTCTAGCATCATCGAACTCATTGATGTTCTCTTCCATCTGATGGCCTTTCTCTTCATCTTCTAAATCGGAGAGATTAACAGCTATAACTTCCTTCGATATTTTGGCCCCTGATTCAAATTCAAGATTGGTTGTCTTGAACCGGGCGGAGTATTCTCATCTCCACCACACCGTATCCAATTCTTACCCTTTTTATGGTCGCTTTCCATTCCTTCTATACAGACCGGAGATGAAGGAATTCTCTTATTCTATAACAGTCACTGGTTCAGGCACCACCCTAGGAGCGAGGTTTGATTGTAGGGTCAATAGAGCATTGAGCTTCTCCATCAGAACCTTTTGGCCATTTTCCATTTTCTAATTGATCTCCTCGGCCATCTTATTCAGCTCATCTCTAGTGACAAATTCATGCTGACTGGAGGATGTCGGTGCCTGATTTCCCAAGTTAGCACCATTTATTTTAGCTTATTGGAGACTAGCTCCTTCTCTAGCTATTATTGCCCCTATGGATCTTCAAGAGGTAATTCCTCTTCTCCCAGGAGCCATTGGTTCTAAAGTAGCAAGTTCTTCAAGCAAAGATTGGAGAACTAACTTCTGGACCTATAAGATCCAAAGTAGATAGCTATATCTGGATCCTGAGTTCAGTTCTCAGTGAAAACACCAAAATGTTGACCCAAAAAATGGACCAACACCCTGGTTAGTGTTTGAAAGCACCGGCCCTATTCTAACAAAGCAATATTACAGACCACAGATATAAAGAAAGAACAATAAAAGAAAGTAGACATGGAATTTTTATAGTGCTTTGGCTGTTAATGAAGCTACGTCCACTTTATAGTTTTATCATAGACTGATTACTATTATGTTTGATTACAAGGCATTGATTGTTTCGTAACTAGATTGGATCTCCAGAGTAGGAATCCACTGGAGAATCACAGTGTATTCCTTTGGAGATTGTCATGAGGGAGGTTGAGAGTGAAGAATAATTCCAGCAGAGCTTCAGCAACCAGTCCGGAGAAGATTCTCTTTATGTTGCAGGTAGGATGCTATTTATAGAGATTGGAGAGGTTCTGGGCCAGGCCTATCTTCATCAACTTGCAGGTAGGTCATAGGAGACCTAAGGGGGGATTTGGCTTGCAAAACGAGCCAAAACCATGGGTCGCGTGACCCACAGACTTTGTTTGTTTTGTGGACCAAATCTTGCCTCTTCTTAATAGTGTTTCATATCTGGTCCGTTTGATGGTTTGAGTAGAGGCATAAGTCGCCGATGAGCTATGCACTTAGGATTTTTCTAGTGTTTGGACTCGAAGATGTTCCCATAGCCTTTTATCGTTGCTCTTACATCTTGACGACAATTCACTAGCTTTTTACACTCAACTACTGATTAGATTATAGGAATGTTGATCTCTCGACTCTGTCGATCTTGGTCGATGTCTTAGTCATATTGCTTAGCCCTTGTTGACTCCTTGTCTTGGGTTTTTTGCTTAAGTCCCAAACCATCTTATCCTTGTATGACTGCTCTGTCTCTATTGGTTACTACAGGGTTAAAAACCTGGATAACATATATAAATATTTATTTATTAATATATGCAACAGAAAGTTGAAGTAAATATGATAAATACATTTATTACTTTATATTTTAAACAAAAGAGAATTATTATCTGTATTCTAATACATATTTCCTTTTGTTTTAATTTCAACTTTTAATTAGAGGATTAACTGCACAATAATTGTCAAATTAATTCTCTATGATGCCAATTAAATGAATTATCACAAATGGGGATATTCATTCAATTGCAAATAAACTACTAAACACTAAAGAACAAAAAATATAAGCATATTCATTTTAACTATTAACAACTAAATAATAAACATGTTATCATATTTTCAAATCAATTAAATTATATATAAATTTAGTGAATTTATAAAAATAGTATACTTTTCTAAGCTAAGCATTTAGGTTCAAAATCTAAAAGTGTATAAAAAAACAAAACCTAACACTATCTTTTGAAATTGAAAAAATTAATGAGAATTAATAGTTTCACAACATGACCTACTGACTTTTACGGCTAACATATCATTTATTAATAAATCATTTTAGTATATTACCTTCCGAAAGAAAATTGACTTATGAACCATGTGTCTTTCAATTATGATGATTCCAACCACTTGAACATAATCTTAGCTTGTTAGAAAATACACAAATAATATGAATAGGAACAAGAAAACATGATTCAGTAATGATACATTTTGAGAATGTGTAATTAAGTAGGAAAAAAGCTAATATGATAGAAAAATTATGATTATAAATGGTGTTGTGGATAGAACTAAGAATGTTGCAAGGAGAAACATGTGAAATAAAGAGCTAATCACAATTTTGTCACTATTTAATGCTAATCGAATTAGAAAATATTATTATAGCTTAAAATGTAATAGTTTCTAACATATATAGCATAACATTACATGATAGATGAACATAGAACAAAAACATTATGTTGGCTTATTTTTTGGAACAGCCAAATAATTTTGTTCTTTACTTCAAACATACATGTAGATGTAATAATCTAAATAATACAAAAATTAACATAATTCAGAGAAAAATAATATATCACCACAAAAATTAACTTATAAATACACATAAAAAAAATACAAATTTTAAGTAATTACTTGTGGAAATAATTACAAGGAATTAGATGATTATAATTAATTCTATAATATATTAGTATTAAAGAGAAGTAATATGTTACTATTTTTGTCACTAAATTGAATTACAGATAAAATAAAATTAATTGTAATTAACTCTTTAATTACTTCGAATTCAATCTTGTCAAAATCAAAAGAAATTAATTTGTTTTAATAATTGAATGGTAAGGATATTTGATATTATCCGTCATATTTTGAATGTATAGTTTGAATGAACAATTCCACTTCTATAATGATTAAAAGCATTATAGGATAAAAAAACTTCATAAAAATCCACAAATAATTTTCTTATCATTTTGTCATATCATTAAGAATTTAGTGAAAACCATTGAGTTTTTGTGAATATTCCATAGTATATTAAACAAAATAATATAAATATAGATAAAACTCAAATTGGTTAAGAAGGATAATAAAACGCAAGTTCAAATGACCAAGACTGCAAAAAAAAATATAAAAAAATAATTTTGTAATATACGTAGTTAAAACTAATCTTGTACAAAAATTTAAACATGCCTGTTGAAAATATCTAAAAATGTTGCTTGTGCATTTATATTTTTCCCTTCGACTATTTTATTACAAATTTTTTTTTATATATTCTTTTACTTCAGGTATAAATTTTTTCTCACAACTTGACTTTTCTTACATAATTATGTTTGAGAATGAAATAAAGACCAACTTTTCCTTTATTTGATTATATAGGACAAATCAAGGTCTATTGGTATATATATGTTAATACACAACAACTCTTCTCAAAATAAATGAGAAACCAAAGTCATAATCTTCAACAAAAATAAAAACAAAATCAAAATGGATTTTGATACAAAATGAAAGGAACAAAAAATAGTCCTATTTTACCTGAAAAAATTGTTCAAAATAACTAAATATTTTAAGATATTTATGCATTAATAAATCCAATAAACTCCTGCAAAATAAATGAAGAGAACCATATTTATATGCATACTAATAAAAAAAGAAAAACAGAATTTGATTTGAAAATTTAAATCAGAGACTGTAGTCATTGATTTAGTACAATAACAAATTCAAACTTGAATTATAAGAAAAATAAGCGATAAAATAAACATCCAACATTTAATTCAAGCTTGACATAAGCTAAGATTTATGGCGGCTTTTAAATATATTTTTCAAAAAATTCCAAAACCTAAATGCACCAAGCAAAGAAACAACCATTGCGAAATATGAATAGAATCAAAAGTAATTATGGAGTATACAAAGGTGAAGAACTATTAATGAACTCAATCAAATTATAGTATAATTATGTATTGATACATGAACTGTTTAGAACGAACCTTCATTTGCTTTAAATTAAGTATTGAATTATGTTAATATGGAACTGGAGAAGGGGAAGAAACAAAGTTATGATTGAATTTTTTATATAAATAGCCAGAGAAGGGGAAGAAAAAATTGTGTGTGAGGAGAACGAACAAAGTGAAGATGTGAAATAACCAAGAAGAAAGAAGAATGTGAATGTATGAATAATCAAGTGATTCTCTTGAATGTATGGAGAAGAGGAAGAGAATGCCAGGTAGATTATTTAAGAATAATGAACGCACGGAGTGAGGTAGATAAGAAATTAAGTTACATATTGAGAAATTATTATTTTACAATGCAAAATGAAGTTAGTTTAAATTATAATAATTAATTTTACGGGGATAAATGGATTTTTAACCTTGAATTGATGAGAGAAGAATATTTTGAGTGAGAGTGAATGAGACATACGAATATCAAAGGTCCACTATTCTCTTTTATATATAATAAAATAGATTGGATTTAAAATTCTAGCAATGTATTAGCCGAATGTATCCTTCTGGGAATCTATACTATACTATTATTATTGAGTTTTATTTCTATAGCGCAGAAGCCCCCTTCCATTTTTTGGAGATTTTAAACTAAACCATCATGCAATTTGTTCCTTCCTCTACGTGCGCGGCTCTACCCTTCCTTGTTCCTTTTCCAACCTGTCGATGTTGTCCCCCCATCTCACCGTCGTCTCCATCTCCTTCAACCCCAAATCTCCACCACATCGACTAACAACAGCCTTCGCTTCTCCATCCTTTTAAATTTTCCTCACACTTCGTTGGCATCTCGTTTGCCATAAGGTTGGTTGATAAAGAAGTATTGAGGGGTTGCCTCCAAGGTTACCGGTTCTTCTCCTACAGTAAGCGCTTCTTCTTCCCACTAATTTAAATTTCACTTAATAATGGATGTTAACTTGAAAGGAAGTTTCATGTATACCGAGTACTTTATCTAGTTCTAAAATTGGCTTTTGCATCAAATTTCTCACAACCATCTTCCAAATTCTTCTCTAATCACAATTTTCACTTTCATAGAAATGGTTCTCGATAATTTAATTTTCTCTTTCAGACATCGGTGCATTAGAGATCTTTATTTATTGGTAATCCTCCAGGCATGTACTTAAACACTAACACTATTTTTCTTATTTGGGGTTGTTTTCTTTATTTTCACTACTTATAGTTGGGTGAAGATAATTGTATACTATTGATGAAGTCTATCTCTATGTCAAAAAAATTTGTTTGATATGATGAGAAATTGCATAAGCGGTAAGTATCATTTTAAGGTGATGCCAATCTATGCTATCTATGTATATTTCAAATGATATGAGTTAACGGATGTATGTTAATAATAACCATATGCAAGTTGTCCTAAGTTATTTAATAATTGTTCTTTAAAATTATATAGATTCCATTAGTTGGTACATGTTAAAAATCTAAACTATTTTGCAAATGTAGCATGGTTCCATTCCAAATGGATTATTCTTTTTTTATTGCATGTTTGCCATACAAATTCTTGTATAAATTTGTATTTTAATGCGAAATATAAATGTTATTACTGGTATTAACTATTTACATGAAATTGATTTTACAATTATTATATTCTAAGCTGAACCATGGTGACCATGCGAAATAGAAGATATTTCCTACTTTTTTGGTGCGTTTAATGCATTCTTTTAAATGGAAAACCGTATTGTATATATTTTTTAAATGATTTCTTATAGAATCGCTATTTTTAAAGGAAACATTGTTTAAAACTAAGATTTTTTTCTAAAGAAGAAACAGACTCATCGTTCATAATAAAAGTTCATTCAATTTACTCTTAAATATAGATACTGCTTTTATTACTAAGTATCTAATAAAATTGAGTTAACAATTACGTTAATCTGCATTACAGCCTTAGGTCATCTTGATAATCAGAATTAGAGCGAGATATTTTTTCTTTCCTCTTTTTTGTTATCTACATATTTTATGCATGAGCGTGTGTATTTATAATTGTTTTAGTCTTAACATATGGTGTGCACAACCATTGTTATCAGATACTATAACTAATTCCATACCAATTTTTTTATGCATAATAAATTTAGTACTGACCAAACATAGCACCCATGCACCCATATAGCGCCATAGATAATATACAACTGCGACCGTGCTTAATTGTGATGTATTCATGGTAAACATTGTCCAAATGCCTTTGTATATGGTATATCTGTCATGGGTGAGTATTTTTCTGATTGGAATCTATTCAAACTTTATTTCAAATTGGGTAACAATTTTTTTATCTTTATGGACAATCGAATAGTCAGACTAGGTTTTGAACTAAACGAATATTTTCAACTACGTATGATTTATGTCTTTCGATGTTGGAAATACTGTTGGTTTATTAATATCTAACATGTTACCCAAGCTTGCACTTAGCTTGAAGCAGTTGTAAATTGGTTAATGTTTGGATCTGGTAATTTACATGAAAATAATTAAATCATATGGTTATTATGACGAATGCTAAAACTCCTATATTTAGAATTTCAAGTTAAAAAAAATGATGAAGTCACTAGAATGTATAGGCACTAAAAACAAAACAATTCATAATTGAAGAAACTCCATGTGAAGAAGCATGGGATCATCCTAAAATAATAGTAAAATAGAAGCTCTTTAACTCTCACATTGATTCAAGGATTTTCCTAAACTCTCCTAGCTTCTCTCTACGTATTTTATAGATATTTTAATTTGATGTCTCAACTCAATTTATGATTTTACAATTATTTATGATAATTCAGTAATTCTCTACTATCATTTTGCCTTCAAGTGCTTACATTTTATGATTTCTACTCTTATTTTCAAATTTGCCCTCAACTTTTAAATACCTCCAATTTTTAGTATAAATAAATAACCTTAAATGTTTGCACGTTGTCAAGTCCGGTATTCATTTTCTTATAAAGTACATGGTTAAACAAGATGTTATTTGCTTATCGTGGTATCGATACGTGATATAAAATTACCGTAGAACCATTAATCTTAAAAATATCTATTAATGACACGATGGATTACTATGGTGACTGCGATCTTTTTTACACCCATGATTAATTGGATAACGATAAATTTAAGCAGATGTTATCTGAAAATTAAGAAGGATTTGTAGTTTGTGAAATTTCAACCACATTACGGTTTAACAGAAAAGCAAAAAAATACAGTAGGACATTTCACTTTATCATAACCAACCTCTGAACTGTAAGTAAATAATAGGCTTCATCGCAAACCAAGCAACAAACTGTTTGGCCTTATTACCTATCTAATTTTTTCTTCTTCTTTACATGAGTTTTTCACCTCCATTAACCTGCCTCAAATTTTTGATTCAATGTATGCCTATCGGTTAAAACTGAAGTGAACGATTAATATATTAGTGATCCACCAATGCACAAGCAAATGTTTCTAGAATCCTTATCATGTTTTGGATTATCTTTAAAGATATCTTCCTATACGCCTTTAAAACCCATTAAATTAGTGCCTTTATCAAATTGCTTCTAGATCTACATATTTTATATTGTGTACTTTAAACATACTAAATTACCTATATTTTGGGTACACAGTCAATTCTAGCCTTATTTTTTCCTTCCGTTTATCTCGTATTAACCATTATGTTCCCTTTTGCTTTCTACGTGCAACACTACTGTACATAGTTCCCTACAATCTACAACTGATAGCTCACTTCTGGTAGACATCACTACCCTAGAACTATGGCTTTCTGTATTTGGAATCTTACACTAATTTATCGTTCTAGCTATATGTAAACAACTCATATTCAATATAATACTATCTTGCTTAATTATATATCTATAAAAGTAAGTGTTAACTTTTAATTCTTTTATAATCATAACGATTTTCGATCGTGAGATTCTTTCTATAATGAAAAATTGTACACTAAATTATTTTAATCACAGATGAAATAATGGAAAATCAAAATTGAAAGTTCATGCATATGTAACGTAGTGGAAATCCATACGTCAAATTAGAACCGACATTTAATTGGTTTAAAAGAATTTCAACACTCATCTTTGTGCAGACTGGAATTTTATGAGATTAAAAGTAGCATACACACAGTAAATGTAGCAAGATTGAACTGCTATTCAAATTCTAGTTGTTCATAGTCTTTATATAAGTTTGATGGTATATGGTTTATATTCATAGATGTGTTCTTCTCTAACTATTTTATATTGACTACTAACAAATTCTGAAGGCAATCCATTTGCATCTACTATTCTTATTTTTTGCTCTTCGCTACTATGTTTTTCTTAATACTAACAGATACTTTACTTATTTCTGTACTTAAGTTTTGCAACCACCGTTAATTAGGTGCAATATCACGATTTACGATAGCATGATAGCCATAGGTGATAGGGGAATAAATAATACCGAAAAGAGTTATTAAAACTGTAGTTATTTTTTTTTGAAATTGTTTTTTAAAGGTTCCTTTTAGAACACTTTTGTACTGACTTTGGAAACAAAGTTCTACCCCATAAATTTTGGATAGTTATTTACCTAATCAATGTATGTTATTCATTTGCAGTGACTTTGACAAAATGTACTATGATTTTAGTATCTAGAAATCATGCTCCATAGCCTAATATAAATTTTATAGGAGTTTAGACACTATTTGTTTTAAATGTTGTCTTTTGTTTACTTTGGTAAGCTGTACTGCTTAGACTATTACAAAATATATATCTCTAATATGGGAAAATATATCTTTTCTTTACAAAACAAATAAATGTGCAAGATGAAAATTTGATCTTTTTTACTAAACAAATAAACATACATGATATGAATTGTGATGATCAATGCTACTTTAGTTCATTCTCCATGCATCTTGGAGTAAATAGTGAAATTATTTTCCATGTTATGTAATTTGCAGTTCGTAATAAAAGTTTTATTTAACAGTAATAGTTCACAATTTTCTAGGATAATTTGAAATTCAGATTTAGCAACAGTATTAATTTCAATATTACCTCAATTTCTATAGTAATTTATGCAGATTGCAAAGTTGTCTTATGTTGTTTTCAATGTCCATGTGGTTATGAAATAAATGGTCAAGATGATTATTTGCTAATCACACATTTTTTATTTGTGGTGTCATATTTCGATTGTTGCCAAAGTTTGATATTTGTGCCATGATTTTATGGATATAAATTGAACCTTTTTTATGTTACAAAATAATTTTTCATATAAAATAAGTACACATATTTGGGCCAGCGTATGTATAAAGATAGATCAGCACATGTTTATGTTTATGCAAGTTGGTGTGAAATAGTTGGTCATTAGCCCTTGATATGAAATTTTATTGCAGTGTTATTTATAGTTAACAATATGTTTGTCATATCATTTTTATGCATGAATTTTTGATGACCAAGAAAAACACAAGTAAAGGTAGTTGGAGAATTTTCAAGAGTAAAATTGAAGAAAACATTTTGCTGATGACGTAAATAGAAAACTTATATATTTTTTGCATGTCAAGCTTTTTTAAGGTCCTTTAACCACATCATATTTCCAATGTGACAGTCCTATGTATTTTGCAAAAGCCTCTGGATTAAAAAGGGTCACTTTGTGTCAAACTAGGACAAAAAAAGAGAGAACAAATAACCGTTTTTTATCCCATATACTAAGTGGAAACTACCAAGATTACTCGACTGACAAACTTAAAGGTCTTATATTCACCGAAATTTCAAAGTAAATTATTATTGAATATGGTATTTTTGCATCCCTAACAGATATTTTTTTCCTTGAAAAAGTTAACTAATTTATTTGTTTCATTATTCAAATTAATTCTTTTAGTGTGAAGACTTAAGATAGATGGTAAGGGAGAAAATGATAAATAATGTAATAAACATACAAGTAAGAAAGAAATCTAATTAATTACCTTTCATCCCTTTCAAATCATTCTTAGTTCAATAATATTTATGATTTTTACATGAAGAAACAAGAAATCCTCTTGGGAGTTATTTGAAAAATGAATTGAATTTTCTTTTTTGAGACCTTGAAATGATTAAATGGTGGTTTCACATAGTTATCACTTCATTCAGTCATACTACTCAATGGTTAATATGTTACAAATAGGTTTGATGGGATAACTTGGCTAACTATACTTAATTTCATTAGTAATTATTAGGGATCAATAATAAGTTGAAAGAGCAGTTGCTCTATTGAGGCTAGAAGTAGATTCACAATTGCGTTTAGGGTCAATGCATATGTGGTGGTGGGAATAATGTTGCTGATGAGATAAATTTCGAAACCACTTATACCACTATTGTCGGAATACTTTCTGAAAATAGGTGAGCACAGAGTACAACTAGCCTAAAAATGTTCATTGAAGATGCAAAGGATACAAGACCATTAGTCAGACATCAATGTTAGCATGCAATCCTTAAATATCAACACATTCCTGTAATAAGTAACCTCATGACCATTTCTAAGGTAATGTCTTTACAGCCTTTAGTCAAAAAAATTAGTATTATATGGAACATGTAATCATGCTGGTAAATATATATAGGGTATAAGATTGATTCATATTTTAGTATGTCGTCCTATAATATTTATTGTGCATCACTGAAAGAAGGACATGCTTTGTTGTATATTAATTCTTAAGGAAAGGAAGCTTTGTATGAAGGGTCTCTAGTGGCATTGGCTATAGGTAACTTTTAAAGAGGCGTGAAATAACATTCCACTAACATATTTATATTGGCTTAAGAAAAACTTCATACTGTTTTACAGGCGTTGGAATATACATTTGAATAACATCTAAGAAAAACTACATAGAAATTGGTTGCAAAGAGAGGGATGTAGACCAATAAAATTATTTGAAGGAATTTGAATCCATGCTTTACAAGGATACTCCAGGTTACAAGAACTCTAACCGTTGCTATTAAATTAAATATATTGTTTGAAGTAAAATGAGTTTTCTACAAATTTAGATCTTATTACCTCAGTTATCTACGAATGGAAGTAGTATTTGAAATATATGAGAGGTTGAAATGTATGTAGGAGGCTCGGTTTCATGTGAATGGTTTTGGAGCTTGCTAAAGGCTGTTAGCGTGAATTTATTTGGTTATATTTGTGTAAAGATACTATTTGCACAATAGCAAAGTTATGTGTGTACAGAAGTATTTGGGTCATTTTTGTTCATTAAACCAAGATGGTACATATTTTGCAATACTTTGTCAATCTACAATATTGTCTGCATTATATCCAAAAATTTCTATGCAAAATTTTGACAAAAAGAAATTTTGACAATGGGTAAAAGATATCGATGTTTCTTTATAATAGTTGCTTATGTAGTATCAAGATCACACACACAACAAACCACACCCCACTCCCTCCCCCCTCCCCCCCCAATGAAAATCTGGAAAAATTCAAAGTTGAATGGTGTTAAAATTGGAGAAACGAAATGGTAAAAGCATCAATAAATAGCTTATACAGTTCAAATTGTTAAATTTTTTACTTTAAGATATGTGAAGGAATTATTAGAATCTAATATCGGCAACTTTTAATTTGAACTTTGAAAATCTACATTGCAAACCTGAGAATTACATTATTGATATCTTAATGAAGAATGTTCAAATTATAAAGGACAATACATGGAAAATCATTTTAATTCATCATCCTTCATTTACCGCAATTTTAAAAGGAAACCGTTTTTTAAATTATAGGTTAATTTTGTAGACTCTGAAATTTACTTTAATTTTTTTAAAGATCAATACGTAAATGACACCACTTGAATTTCCAACCAAAGTAGTCGATGCTGCAAAAGTTACGTACGCAATTGGATTTACTAAGCCATCGCCTTATTGAACTCAATTCCCAAGTAGATGATTCTGATTCCATCTGCACACTGCATAGACCTGATCAGGATCTTGAACTATAACATTCGGCTAAAAAATAAAATTCAACAGGTTAAATAGGTTTTCCGCTATATTTGCAAATACAGATGGAAATTTGAGTGTGCATTTAAATAAATAATTACACTATTTAACCATCCAACTAAGGCAATAATAGTATTACTACAATTTTTACTAAATCACTATAAAATTTTCGAACATAGATTGAGTTAGAAAATCAACATCCTACGGATCTCAATTCCGAAATTGGTGGTTTAAATTTCATATGGACTATATAGACCTGACCTGTAACTTAAAATATCCTATAGGGCTAAAAAGGTTTTTTTCTTGGACAAATTAGTACCCTCCAAGCAATATAATTAGGTAAACTTGTGGCATTAAATTATACATTAGTTACAAATTTTATTTATTGGCAGTAAACTAAAAAAATTGGGACTATTTGAAGTTAAATATTTTACACATACTTTCAACTAAATTCATTTACTTTACCAAAGGTTATAAGTTACCACTACCTCATTCCTATATAACCATAGTCCGTAAACTAATTTAAAGCACATCTCTTACTTACAGCACTTTCGACAATGGATGTTGAACATGTACCACTCAAATCATTGACCATTAGGACTGTGGGGGCAATGATACCGTTGTGGGAAATTCTAATTCAAGACCACTCAAAAACCCCAAAGCACAGCGGAGAAACGAGATCGTGGTAAGAAGTGTAAAACAACCAATCAATATTTCAATCCAATCCAATACCAATCCAAGACCAATAACAATCACCCAACAAGAAATATTAAATCAAAGCAATAACGATAGAAATAGATCACACCGATTTATAGTGGTTCCACTAACGTTGTGTTAGTGTACATCCACTTTGAGAGAGAGCCTTTATTAATACAAATGAGACGAGTACAAGAGATTGATTAAAATGATCAAAATTCTAATAGAATTGATTTGTGGAGAAGAGAATTGAAGAAAATTAGGTCTGGATAAAACCCTAATTAGTAGAGGCTAAAACCCATGATTAAACCCTTATTCTTTTTACCTACATATATCTAAATCTAGAAAATAACTTATATGGGAGAATAAAAAACCTAGGCAAAGTTCCAGAAATGCCCCTTCGAATATCACAAATTTTCACATCAAACTCCGGTCAAAATATAGGAAGAAAATCGTCACAGACGTACTGTCATAGATCTTGGGAGAAATTCCCTGACA
This sequence comes from Allium cepa, assembly GCA_030765085.1. Taxonomy (NCBI): domain Eukaryota; kingdom Viridiplantae; phylum Streptophyta; class Magnoliopsida; order Asparagales; family Amaryllidaceae; genus Allium; species Allium cepa. Next base: position 156,905,453 of record CM060932.1, read on the forward strand.
CCGTAGACGTCTATCATAAAGTGATAGATGTTTGTCCAAACTCTCGGGTTTCAAACCCTATAGTCACAGGCATTTGTCACTTTATGACATACATCTGTCGCCCGAGGCTGGCTACAGCATCCCATTTCATCGCCATATCTTCTTCCTCCGAGCTTCGATATGCAAACCGTTTTTTCCTTCACCAAGCTACTTCTGACCACTTCAATTTCTCCATATAATGTCACCAAAATTCAATACTCCACCTCGACACTATATCCATCTCCAACTCCAATGGTACTCTACCATCATCAATAATCGATAGCACCAACTATCACCACTTCTACCTTCAACCAATTATGAATGCTTTTCTAATGAGCTCCGGCAAAGCCACAGCCCATTGCACTCCTTCAACGATCTTAGGCAAAGCCCTCGTCCCATTAACGAAGTGTTGAAAACATCCAAATCCTAAACCATCACACCAAAGACTATTGTGCTAAGGAGTGTAAACTAGCACTCACCAAGAAGATAGAATCACAATCTCTCACTGATACTCTTCCTCGTCCATAATCAAGCTCCTCCCTCAACCGTGCTGCCCCGTGGCACCTAGCACTTCAACAAGCGAATCAAGTTCAAGCAATGGTCGAACTTCCCAACCGACAATGCCGTAGTGAATATATCCGCTGCGTTATCCTTTGTGTGCACTTTTCGAAGATATACTTGCTTATCTTCATCCATGGCTACCAGAAATGAGACTCCCACTTCAATAAGTTTAGTCCGTGAGCTAAACACCAAATTCTCCTCCAAGTGAATAGCACTCTGGCTATCACGTCGAACATCTACGCTATCATACTCGTATCCCAAGTCACACAACAATCGCCTCAAATAAAGTGCCTCCTTTTTCCGCCTCCACCGTGGCTATCAACTCCACCTCCTTAGTGGATAATGCAACAATGGTCTGCAATCTCGATCTCCAGCTTATGACTATACCACCAAGTGTAAAGACATATCTAAAAGTTGATTTTCTTCGATCATTATCAACGGCATAGTTTGAATCACAATAACCAACCAACTTGCAATCCATTCCCTTACTACCGCCAAAAACAAGACCATGAGATGATGTACCTCTAAGATATTTCAATATAAGCTTCACAACTTTCCAATGTGATTTCCCTGGATTAGCTATATACTGACTAACCATCCCGACGGCATTTGCAATATCGGGCCTTATGCACACCATAGCATACATTAGACTTCCAACCGCACTAGCGTACGACACCTTTTCCATATAAGCCTTGTCTTTCTCCAAAATAGGCTATCCCTTACTCGAAAGCTTCATATGCAAAGGTAAAGGTGTATTTGACGCCTTTGCATTCTCCATGCTAAACCGGCAAAGCACTTTCTCAATGTACTCCTTTTGAGTTAATTTCAACTCAAAACGCTTTCGATCCCTTTCTATTTTCATGCCCAATATACTTCTTGCTTCTTTAAGATCCTTCATTTCGAACTTCGATTTCAAACTCAGTTTTAACTTGTTGATTTCATTCTTATCCTTAGAAGTAATGAGCATGTCATCCACATAAAAGAGTAAATACACTCAACAATCATTTTTCAACTTTTGAAATTTACACAAGCATCCTTGATGCTTCTATCAAAATCATTTTCAAGCATAAAATGATCAAATCTCTTGTACCATTGACTAGGTGATTGCATTAAACCTATAGTGATTTATTTAGCTTGCAAACCAAATTTGACTTATCATCCATAACAAAATCTTCCTGTTGCTCCATGTAGATGTCTTCATCCAAGTCACCATGCAAGAAGGCGGTTTTCACATCAAATTGCTCCAAATCTAAGTTGTAAATAGCAACTATAGGAAGTAATATCCATACTGAAGTATGGTGAACAACCAATGCAAATATCTCATCATACTCCTTTCCCTTCCTTTGTGAAAACCCCTCAGCCACTAGCCTAACTTTGTATATTCCATCGTCCTTCACCTTGTATATCTATTCGCACCCAATAGCACAGTTTCCTTTAGGAAGTGGAACCAAATCCCAATTTGATTCTTCAACAACGATTGCATCTCTTCCTCCATGGCACAAATCCACTTTGAGCTATCACTCGACTCCATGACATCATCAAGGTCCATCGGCTCATCTTGGACTACATAAAGAGCATAGTCTAAATTATTACAAAAGCTAAGATAGTTCCAACCACTATATCTATCGGGTGGCCTTATAGTACGATGACCAACCCGAGTATCAATACCATCACCCAAACTCCTTTTGGCTCCACCTAGAACCGAATCCTCTCTAGAATCATGCACATCACAAACACTTCTAGAGGCACCATGTGGACTATGTGATGTAACATCAACCACTTCCTCCTCGCAAGCATCTCCAACTACTCTACTCACTCTGCTCCTTGGATAAAATGTGGAAATAACATCCTTCTCCTTTGATTTTCCATGAACCAAATCCAGAACATATGATGAGCTCTCATTCTCTTTGAACAAAGCCGAATCATCAAAAGTAACATGATGAGATTTCACAACCTTCTTCCTTTTCGGATTCCAAATCCGGTAGCCTTTTACTCCATCCATATAACCAAGCAAAATCCCCTTGAAAGCTCTAGGTTCAAGCTTATCATTTCTTGGATCATGCACATAAACCAGACTACCAAACACACAAAGATAGCTCAAGTCAATGCTCTTTCCCTTCCACACTTCCTTTGGAGTTTTGTTGCCAATAGCCGAGCATGAAATTCGATTAATAATATGCACCACGGTTCATAAAGCTTCAGCCCAAAATCCTTTAGACAAACACAATGTCAATCTCAAGCACCGAGCATTCTCTAGTAAAGTACGGTTCATCCTCTCCGCAACATCATTCAACTGCGGATCTCCCGATGTAGTAAAATTCCTGTGAATACCATGTTGCTTGCAAAACCCTAAAACTCTCCGCCATTGTCGGACCTTAGAACCTTTAAAGATTTGTCATTCTCATTCTCAACAAGAGCTTTCCACGCTTTGAAGTTTGCAAATGCCTCTGACTTGGCCTTCATTACATACACCCATACCTTTCGAGAAAAGTCATCAATAAAAGAAATGTAATAGCGAGTTCCTACCAAAGAAGCTATCAGTGCCAGTCCCCAAACATTCATGTGAACATACTCAAGAACCCTTCTCGAATCATGTTTTCCCTCACCGAATGATACATTATTTTGCTTTCCCATGATACATTCCTCGCAAAACTCTAGTTTGTTGAAACTCTCTCCATCAATCATCTCCCTCTTCCAAGAATATCCAAAATCATCTCCAAGGTATGATCTAACCTCAAATGCCACAACCTTATCGCATCCAAGCCATGAGAACTATCAACTCTCGTATTTTCACCTTCTATAGTCACTCCCTGAAGCAAATAACATCATGAGTCATAGCACCCTTCATCACTACAAGCGCACCCTTCGAAACCCGCAAGATATCACTCTCATTAGTGATTTTACAACCTAAAGAATACAATGCCCCAAAAGAGATAAGAGACTTCCGAAATCACAGAACATAACGCACATTATTGAGAGTACGAACCAATCCGTCAAACATCCGAATTTGCATAGAACCAATGCCTTTTAACTTACAAATAGCACTATTACCTATAACAGTTGAATTTCCTTCTTTGTCGATATAAGAAGAAAAACAATTCCTATTTGGCGTCATATGATATGACGCCCCCAAATCAAGCACCCATTTGTTACCCGAAACATCTGATGCTACCGTCGACAACACATCTATGTCTCCCTTACCAACTCCACTCTTCACCGCTACGGATGAAGATGCTACTTCCTTCTTTGCCTTCTCCTTGTCCGGACACCCATTCTTCAAATGACTGGGCTTCTTACAAATATAGCACTTGCCCTTTCTTTCCTTCGACTTTCCTTTCCAACCAGAGTTTCTTGATTTAGAACTCCCATGGTTCTCCTTCTTCGCATATCTCTCCTTCTCCACAAATAAATCATGACCACTACTAAATCCACTACTTCCATCACCCAACTCCTTTATTTGATCCCTCAACTTCTTGCTAAGAAGACCCATTTTGACATCATTTAGAGTGAAAGTATTCCAGCTATAGAACAAACTATTTGAGAAACACATATAACAGTACGACAACGAACACACCAATATCATTGCCTTTCGCACTTCCTCAATCTTCAAATCTACCGCCTTCATCTTCATTAGAAAATCATCAAAAGTATTCAAGTGCGCCTTAAGCGAAGTACCTTCCTTCATCTTATAGGTAAAGAACGTTCGCAATAAGATCAAACGATTAGTTAATGACTTCTTCATATACAACTCCTCCAACTTGACCCAAATACTTTTAACTGTAGTTTCACCACTAATTTCGGAGATAACGTTCTCCCCCATAGCAAGTTGAAGTGTGATGAATGCCCAATCTAGCTTCCTTTTCCTCTCCCTCAACATCCAAGATGTCCGTTGGCAAAAAATGTGTACCAAACACTACCAGATGCACCCAATTCCTCCTATGAACCGCTTTCATCTTCCATTGCCACTTTTCAAATCATTATCGCCATTCCACTTGTCTATAACCAATTATGAGCTGGTAGCCGCATACGATCCACGTACATAAGACACTACACTACTTGGATTAGCCATTGAGGAACTACCTAAGGTATTATCTGATTCTGGCATTTCTACAACCACCTACCAACACCAATGCTCTGATACCAAATGGTATGGGAAATTGTAACTCGAGACCACTCAAATAAAAACCCCAAAGCACAGTGAAAAAATAAGATCGCGGTAAGAAGTGTAGAAACAAACAATCAATATCTCAATCCAATCCAATACCAATCTAAGACCGATCACAATCACCCAACAAGAAATATAAAATCAAAGCAATAACGACAAAAAATAGATCACATACCGATTTATAGTGGTTCCACTAACGTTGTGTTAGTGTAAATCCACTTTGAGAGAGAGCTTTTATTAATACCAATGAGAAGAGTACAAGAGATTGATTACAATGATCAAAATTCTAATAGAATTGATTTGTGGAGAAGTGAATTGAAAAAAATTAGGTTTAGATAAAATCCTAATTAGTGGAGGCTAAAACCCTTGATTAAACCCTTAATCTTTTCTCCTACATATATCTGAATCCAGAAAATATCTTATATAGGAGAATAAAAAACCTAGGTAAAGTTCCAGAATTGTCCCTTCGAATATCAAAAATCTTCACACCAAACCTAGGTCAAAATATAGGCAGAAAGTCGTCATGTCTGCCATATGTCTCGAGAAAATTTCCTTAACACGACATATCATAAAGTGACGGACGTCTATCCAAACTTTCGGGTTCCAAACCCTGTAGTCACAGACGTTTGTCACTTTATGACAGACGTCTGTCGCCTGATGCTGGCCACAACACTCTCCTTTCATCGCCAAGCTACTTATGACCACTTCAATTTCTTCATATAGTGTCGTCAAAATTCAACACATATGAGTGTGAACTGGCAGGCTATGGGACTTTATCAACCTGCGAAGCAATGATGTTTTAGGATTCAATATGTAGTTATCGGATAGCATGGTATGTGTTCGTTCCCTGTTTGCATTTTGGTCTACATATTTCACAAACTTTTTCCTTTCATTCGTCTGTATTATTCTTTGGATTAGTTTTTTTTCATAGAATAATTCATACCTGCTTGATTTATGTTGACAGACAACAACTTAACTCCACTATGCTTATTTATTTGAAAAAAAGGCTAGATCAATCTACCAATAAAGAATTGCGGTAGGTAATTGAAATAAATTATATTAAATTTATATTTTAAATCAATAAATTATATTAAGTTTAATAGACAGAGTTATTACTAGAAGAAGATTATTTGTTTATATTTATGATTTAACCCCAATATCCTAACCTGGAATAGTCTTCTACAATTCATATTTGATTAATGTTGTCTGTATTTTTGAAAAAAAAAATTCTATTTGGTTTTTGAATTATTTTTCCTTTTAGTGATACCATTTGGATATAGTACTTTTGAAAGTTGAAAATAAAATGTATAAGGGGTTCGCTATAAGTTTTGACAAATTATATTTAAGTTGGTTTTCTATATAAGTTATGATTGTTAAAACAATTCATTTTACTTGGAATTTAGTTATTCATTTTCTTATTTCTTTTGAATTTTTCAAATTACTTGGCAATTCAGCACATGTATACCCTGACCATTCTTAATGAATAAATTGTTTTTCATTTGGTCTCTCCTTTAACCTATGCAGTCTGCTCAACCATGGAGTTTCAGAAGGTCTGTAACCATATTTGTTGTTTGATGATTCAGCATGTATGTTGCTGATACAAAAAGGCAAACAATAGATTGTTACACCACTTAATTTGGTTATGTGTTCAAGTTCTACCTATTACTAAAAAAAGTTCATGCTACCACGGTTTTCCAACTTATGTTTAAGCATCATACTAAATTTATTCACTCCTAATCAGACACATTTTGTATTTTTCCAAGTTGATCTTGCTATTTTGACCAAGCTTTGCATAGGTAGGTGAACGACATGACCCCAACAAGCATCTTTCCATTGAAATTTACCCAACTGAGATGCACTGATTATTATTAGATTTTTACTGTTGTTTAGTTTGTCTTCAGTAAAAAAAAGTAGAGCTAGGCTGGCTTTATACTATTTTCAATCATGCCCTAACATTTTGACAATGCTAATGTACTAGCTATAAGAGAGTCGAAAATTGCTTTCTTCAAACTTATCTCTATCTGCAATAATCATCACCTTCCAACTGAATGTCGTCAACATAATCACTTTATAGATCATCGGTCGATATGTGGACAAATATTTCATGCTATTTATGTTTATTCTCACCACTTACGAAAGAGTAAAAACTATAAACTACTACTTTTTGACAGATCCTGAAACACACGTAATTTATCTTATATACGTGTACAATAATTTATTTCAGTCTATTTCCACTACTATCACATACCTGTCTTCTTCAGCAGGCTGCTAATTCTGTTATATCTATACTTTATACATGGTACGGCTTTGCATGGGCAACCATTTTTCCTGTTTGGTTATTTCCTTTTTAGTTACAATATTTTCCAATGTAGTGCAATATATTGATGATGGGCCTATTGATTTTGTATATTGTATGAACATGTACAATGTGAAACCCATGAAATATGAGAGGACATCGAAATAGATATTGTAGAGAGAGATGTAATATTTGACAAACTGTTTTCTATTGATGATCATGATTATTATATAGTAAAAGAACGAGAATTCTGCTACTTGGCCTTTATTTTTGATAAGGCTACCCTTGATGGTAACAGGTCAGTTGGCATAATAATTTCTCCATTCTACTTATGGAAGATTTGAATAATTATATTTAGGCATCCCATATCACATAGACAAGATTAAACTATGGTATAACCTGCTATTTAAACAAATATAATTTAGATTTAGTCCTTTGGAAGGACATATCCTCTAACGCACATAGATAATAATATTTAGCCAAGAAAATATGGACAAATACATGCCATGTTGTGTTTCATGGACATAACTATAGTGTCTATATCAACCCAAAAATTAGTAATAGGCTGATTTATTTTCTTTCTTGCTTACTGCCCATTAGCATTTGTTTTTTTTCATTATCATACTGATCTTTTTACTGTTTATAAAAAAGTGCTATATGCATACTATGCGTTGGTTTTGACATCGTCACAAGTTAACTTTATCTAAATAATATTCCATATATAAAACAAACAAAGAACATATGATGATTACAAAAATATACCCATAATCTGTGTGCGAAGCACGTGTTCGTACTAGTTTATTCAAAAGGTAAAAAGCGCATCGATATTTTGAAGTTCAATATTAATTATAACAATGGGAGACACAACATGAACTTCAACAACAACCCACTAAACATTGCCGATGACAACAACAATTCGAACGTTTTACTACTGATTAATAACTAATTCATTAGCGCCCTTTTCCCTATTTTTTGCATCTCTTGCATGCATGCATGCATACATACATGCGTCTGTCTCACATACTCGTTGAATATTTCAGTCATAGTGGTTGAGGAGGACCAGTCTGTATTCGCGGACGAAGTGTGGTTGCTGGATTGCTGAGATTGATTGACGTTCATGGGCTATCCATGCTTTTGACCTTGCTCATGGCCTTGGGAATAAGAAGGAGACAACGCCTCTATAAGCTATGTTTGCTCATTAGTTACCGTAGTTTTGGTTTGCCATCTCCAACGGTCTCTCTTTTACTTTCAAGACTTTATTTTACTATTCCATTATACTCTTCGGATTTGATAGGGTGGTTATCTTCATTTATCATTGTGGCAATGATGCACGTGCTAAACTCTTGTCCATATCCCAAGTCGATGGTGAAGTCCAAAAGGTAAAGCAAGCTAAGAGTCCAACTACCTAACTTGCAACTCGGTCTACAAAAAAAAAAATCCAACAGCATTTCATAGCCGGAGTAGAGAGATATGACTGCACAAACTTGCAACTCAAGATAGTTTACACAGAAAATCAAAATAGTTCAGAAACAAATTTTTTAGCAAATTTTTGATTTCAACTTGCAATGTTTGGCATTGCAATCGGGGATCTGGCCAATCTGGATTTTCTGAGTTTTCTCAGTTTTATACGATTTCACCATTTTGAGGTATTTTTGTTACATCGATAGCCTAGTGCTACATGAGATGTTATATAGGGTGATTTCATTTTTATGAGATTTGAACTCTATCTTGAGTTCCACGAGATACATATTGTAATTTTGATGAGTTTCTCTTATGAATTTTGTATGATTCCTTAAATTTGAGTTGAATGCCATTAAGTATGGATTTCTTATGTTGAATTAAACCTATTCATGCGACAACCCTTGGTGGACATATACCATGCATTGAAATTATACTATACTTGTACCATTCCTTTATAGTTAAAGGAAGATTCCCTTATGTACTTATATTCCTCTTATTTTATGCTAATATCAATTTTTAGCTAGCCTAGTTGCTGCATTTCAGGCTTGTTAACAGCTCATTTTTTAAGTGTAAAATAAAATTATATGAGTGCTCTCTTCCGATTCAGGATCAATCATTTTCCTCAAAAAAATTGATTTCCTCCACTATCACTTTCTATGGTAGAAATAGATGTAAATAATGTAAATGAAATTATTTTATAAATTAGAAACTACTATAAAATGATTTTTTTAACGTTTACAATATTAATATCAATTAATATGTTTGCAACTATATTATTTTTGTGAAAATCAATAATGTTTGACTAAATTTGTATATTACCCTTTGTTGAAGTTATGCATATTCTTTTTTTTGTCATTCATAATAATGTTTTCTCATGTTATCCGTCAATGGAAGACGAAAACAAGACGAACAATGTAAGTTAAACATATTTTTATTGTTTTGAAATTAATATTTTATGATTTAAGAGATTTTTATTAATATTTAGACTATGCAACACCCTTTGGGAAGATTTGGGCAACTTACAAGTTTTTTGAGATATTGGGTTTAATTTAAAGAAATTCTGGCATACATCTTTATAATTAAAAATAAGTAAGCTTAAATCCCACCCAATTTTCTTTCATAAAATACCTCCACATTTTCAAACAAAACATATCAAATTTAAGGGGTATTTGGATAACCAACCTTAGTATTTGCTTTTAAGGTATATATGTATAATCCATAACTGTTCACAATACACGTATTAGTGATGATTGTCGAATTTGGAATGAGAGAAGTAAAAAAGAAATAAATTCAAAAAAGAAAAGAATTTACAAAATAGTTTCTAAAAACAGTAACGTAAAACAAATAAGTTATAGAAAGAAGGGCGTATGCATAATTTCCACTTTAATTTAAACGAGAATCGATTTTGAGGTATTCAGTTTTCAACAAATTTAATCTTGAGATTTTAGTTTTGAAAAGTAAATTTTTTTATGAAATAGTAAAGAAAAAAAGTGAGTATGAATAGACGAGAAAAGCGTTTGATTTGATGAGAGATGGTTGAGGGGTATTGTTTTGACGTTTGCAAACAACATCACCCTTAATTAATAGCAAATGGAATATGATAAATATAATAAGTTGTAAACTTGCTGTGAAATTTCAGAAACATACCAGGGAATGAGAAATTTTCCCTTGATATTTAACTTGACTATTAAATATTAGGTGCAAACACATACACCGGATTAAGCATTTAATAAGCATTTCACCAGAGATGCCTTTACCCAAATATTTGATTTGGTTTGGTTTTGAAATTAGATTGGTTTCTAATCGGTTCGTAAAAAAAAAATTAATTTGGTTATCGATTTAACCAAACTTTAATTATATTGTCAAAATTACTAGTGGTATATTGATATTTTTTATTAGTTTAGTAATCTAAATAAATTTTACTTATCATACATGTATCAGAATTAGAATTAAAAAGTATAAGAATACCAAAATAAATAAATAAATTATTTTATACTTATTTTTTATCTTAAAGTAAAATAAGTATTCTAGACATAAAATGTGAATAATTTTTAGTTTCGTTAATTCGAATAACCAACCGAACCAACCAAATTTAATTTGGTTGATTTGGTTTAGTTTATATTTCTATTGGTTTTAGTTTGGTTTAACAATTTTGATCATCAGACCAACCGAACTAACCAAATGCTCATCCTTAGTCATTTGTCCTTTTACAGTACCAAGTTTGTCAACGGCTGAAAATGACGTGGAATGGTATTTTTAACCAAAAACATATTTACAGCGTGATAGCGATATATCTATCTAGAAGAATCAATGAATAGCGACATAATCCCTTGTAGCCACCCTCCAAACATTCATAACCAACTCACCATCCTCACTTGCGTGTTCAAGTTTCGTTTTTCCTACCTCACCACGCACATGTTCTATATATAAATAAATACTCACTCTTTCTTATTCAATTGCTTTCGTATTCTAAGTCTAAAAACCATTTTGTTTCTGTTAGACTTGTAGATTTGTCAAAGTATGAAAGAATCAAAAGGGTTAACTAAGAGATGCATAACAATGGCAAAGCAACATCGAGCAAAGTGCTACATTTTTCGACAATGTGTCACTATGTTACTATGCTGGCATGCTCATTCTGTTCGGGATTAACCAACTTTCAATCAAAGCATGCTTATTTTTAAAGGTATATGATATGATGCCACATGTACTCTTTTGCTCTTCAGCTACTGTAATTATTTGATTATATTATACTGCAGCATATCATTGGAAGACAATTGGTGGCATAGCCAAATATTTTGATCTTGATATTTGCAGTCACATGTATAACAGCAGTTGATGAAATGTTGTTAGTTTACAGTACGGTTCATAGTTTGCTTTCCAGCTTCAATTGATCTTTAAGAACTCTTCTAAGTAATTTATTTGATGCCGTCCGAGGAAATTGTTCGACTATTTTCACCAAATTTACCTGTTACAATTCAAGAAAAACATAGTTAAAGATCCAATAAGAAAAAAAAATTGATTGAACTAATTTAGAATATGGTACCTTGAACAAAGGATTAAGCTCTTTCTGAATATATTTTTGAAAAATTTCCTTTAAAATATGTGGTTCACAATTCCGTGATCCAGGTTTTAGAATTACCAATACAACCAACTGTTCAGGACCTTCGCCTTTGAATTTGGTGGCAATCGCAGCGGTCTCCAGTACTCTTTCATCTGCTTTATTGCATACTCGCTCGATCTCTACTGAACTTGTCTGAAAATATATAGCAATAAACTTTAATGCATAAATAAGAGAAAATATATTATTACAACTATTACCTTGATTCCCCCAAGGTTCATGGTATCATCGGCCCTGCCATGTACGATATAATAACCCCCAACGGTTCTTTCAACTATATCTCCATGCCGTCTAAGCCTCTATGTATATAAACATGAAATGAATGTGATATGAACATATGCTTTGTAAAATAAAAATGAAAAATAGTTGGGATCTTATGTAATACCATTCCTTTGTACATTGGCATGCCATCAAAGTAAACTTTGTAATGATCAGCATTGAGCAACCTGTTGCTTGCACCCATGTATAGAGGATACAAGCCTACTTCTCCAGTGCAAGGTTCATCATCTGACTGCAATAATCCAAATTGCATTACTTATGACTTAACATAATATTTACATTTGAACATATTCAATATTTTGAAATGTTGTGAAAATGAAATAATTGATCTGAACCAGCTTTTGGAAACCTACATAAGGGTTACCATGGTCATCAAGAATGACTAAACCAGTAGACATCCCAGGAGTGCTGAAAGCTGCAAAAGCCTGAGGTTGTAGCAAGCTTCCTTGTAAATAAGAAGAGGCTAGTTCAGTTCCACCACAGCATTCGATTATAGGTATATAACCCGCTTGCGAAGAAAGCCACAAGTCATCATCAATTCCAGAAGCTTCCCCTGTCGAAGCAAATGTCTTTATTTTTGTCCAGTTCAGACCGTTCATGCAGTTGCTACTCTTCCATGTTTTCACCAGGCTTGGAACTGTCCCTAAAATGGTAACTCCTGCATCCTGATCATAACAGAAAATTACTAATCTTAAGTTTTCATATAGCGTCCACTTTACTAGGATAAACGGAGTGTATATATATACTGAAACTCAAATAAAAAAAATAACGCATGATACTACAGCACATCTGAGACGTCGGTTGATAACAGACGATGATGTCTAATGGCCGAAATGCACCGTGTCATCCACTGTGCTTTTATTTCAGTTGTCTCCCTTATGAAAATACCTGCACAAATTTGCCATAACTACGTCCAAGGGGTGAACCATTGTAAAGAGCTAGAGCAGCCCCACTAAAAAAACACGAATACAACACGATTGAGCCTGCAACCCAACCTAAACTTGTGAACCAACATAAGATATCACTGCACTGAACATCGACATGTGTCCATAAGTCTGCTGCACTTCTTATTGCTGACACTTGTGTCCACGCTATCGCTTTCGGTTCTCCTAATAACAAAAACAATATATACCGTGGAAAGAGTCATGAAATAAAGGTTTGTTAGGGGAAATGAAGGATTATTATTTTCTATTAAAAAAAAAATCAGTGATTTTATATACCAGTTGTTCCTGAGGAAAAGATTATGTTGATTGTAGATTCCATTGACTGATAAACTGGAGTATAGTCGAATGGCCTGTGGATAGAACCGAACATATTTTGTTATCCAGAGGTTTGTTTCTGGATAGGTATGTATATTTAGTTAAATCTAACATGCATCAACATATGATGTACCGTGAAATGTTTGAAGAGAGAGACAGAAAATCTTTCCAGGATATATCATGATCTCTTAATGTGACTTCAATGTCATCACCTAAAGAAGGAAGCACGATCGCTTTACACAAGCAAGCATCTTTTACACGGCTGCAGTACACATTACGTACATATGTCAGTAAAAGATAAATAGTCTAGTAATTCATTGACACTAAGAATCAATTTGCAGAGGATGTTACGTTACTTGTAAAGAGGAAACTTCTTCTCTCCCCTTACAATAAAATCCTGAAACACCAAAAAAATATACACATTAATTGTCATTGTTGCTTAAACTACCTATAACATCAGTACTCAGTATGTTTATGGCAAAGAGAAGACAAAAAATGTACCTGAGTAAAAATTCCTTTTGCATTAGATATTCTCATACGAGTGGCAATCTCCTTTGCAGCGAAGCTTTCAGCTATGGACACAACAGTATATCCACCTAAAACTATTGCCAGATATATTGTAACCGCAGCATGCGTCATTGGCATATCTATAGCAATTGCATCTCCTTTTGTAAAAATTGTATCAAGTGCGTTTGCTACCAACCTACGTAAAAAAGCATATCATAAAAATAACACTGACAGCTAATTATCTGAAGTATCTATCACTACGAATTAGACTGGTATGTATGGTAAAGAGTTTATTGAGAGCATCAAGTTTATCTGATAATTACATCACTTTCTCGCGAAGCTCTTTTTTAGTCATATAGTTCACAGGTGAATCATCAAAACCTTCATCTCTCCAAATAATAGCTACGTCTTCATCTCCGGACATTTTTCGTGGTAGCAAACAAGACTCAGCTGTATTCATCGATGCTCCAGGAAACCAACTTTTTGATGTGTGGTCTAAAATGGATACCGGAGGTACGTGAAATTTAATCGCGAGTTCTTTCACGATAATGGACCAATAAACATCAGGATGCTGAACAGAGAATTTCTGCAAGAGATTAAAGCTTGTAATTGGATCTTGATATTGCGAACCTAAGAGCTTTGGGCAGTAATTTTCCATTGTCCTACCAAGATTTGTATGTATGCATTGTGTCCTGACCAAAATTTATCAGTTCAACAATGAGTAACAAAAGTACTTGCAAAAAAGAAATGGTTAGACAAGCAGTAACAAAATGAGAATCCCATTGAAGACCAAATACAATTTTCGAAATTAAGCCAGTTATAACCCATCTCCAAGCACATGCTATAGGATTTGTAAACAATTTATTGCATATTTGCTTGAATCTGTGATTGGATAAGATAAATCAACTGGAAAAACCTAAAAAATAACATACATAGAAGGGAACCAGTAAGGTGGAGGGCCGCGAGAAGAAACATCCCAGGCAGCATAGTTGGAGTAGTAAAGCAACTGATGAAGCATATGAGAATAACCGGGTTTCGTCTTCTTCATGGCTCCATTCTCCATCAGTTCTCTCCATATCTCGGCTTCCGCTCCAACTCTGGGGTGGGCCCCACAAATCCGTTGCAGCTCCTCGTGCAGCGTAGCTGCCTCTTCCATGCTCAACCCGGATTTGACGATGTCCTCGACTGTGATGTCGTGGAGGCATGATTTTGTTGTTGGGAGTGAAGGAAAGGAAGAAGGCATGATGAGGAGCGGTGAGTTGTGACTTATTTTGTGCAACTGTTTTTCGTTTGTTAAAATGACTGAACGCTGTACGATGAACGCTGAGCACTGGTGCTTAATGTTAAAGCTGAACTTTGAATTAAAGTTTCATTGGTTGCTGAGTTTCATTGTAATCACTTGTAAATTGACAAATTTGTCCTTCATGGTAATATCATTTATCATTTGAATAGCACAATGAACATACATGAAATGGATTATTACAAATTAAAAATGAAAAATATATTCAATGATACGCTAAAGGAAATTAAAAACATAAGCACATTTGTTTATTACTTGAAATGCAGCGCATAATCTTTTTAAGATACTTGAAAGGAAATTTGGAACAAGAATTGAAAGAATAAATATATGTTATTAATGATAATAATTTCATTTAAGCTTTATGAAAATAATGTTATTAATTAGATTAAAACAAAATTTATGTACAAAAATTAATGTTAATTAGTAATGTTTTAATTTTTATTAGTAATTAGCTTAATATTATTAATAATATGGGAAAGTCTATTTAGACACAAAATGTGGACCCAATTGATGACACAATGAATCTGCACCATTGGATTGCCCCCTAATTTCCACCTTCCATATAAGGACAAAAATATCCAACGGCCGTGATTTTTTGTGTCCCCAATTTGTGTCTAATTTTGTGTCTAAATAACTGTCTTCTAATAGTATTTACGTGTGTTATTTATATAATACGTTATATAATATATATTTTTGTGCATAAGAAACAAAACAGAAAATAAATAATAATTTATTGATGCCATAGCCAGATTCATATGAGATGGAAGGTATTTTATCTATTAACCAAATTTAAAAAAATCAGACTTAAATCCTACACTGAGTGCATTAAAGTGTCCATATCACTGAACTCATACCCTTGAACCACTAGTTATCTTATATCAAAAAAAATCAAAAATTGATCACAACAACTTGTTAAGAGATAGTACAATACACATAAATCTAATTTGTTCATAAAACAATATAAATTCTTTTATAAAAGGAAATTAAATTAGCCAAATACATAAAGCATCCCAAATTCCTAAATTTTACAGCGTACCGATTATGAGTGTAGTAACACGCAATCCTTTATTTGTTGTAACACACAGGGTGCGTTCTTTGAGAACGAAAACAGAGAATGGAGAATTTGAGCGAGACATTTGAACGAGAAAGTTGGTTGAACGAGGAATGCATTTGACGGTGCGAATGAGGTATTTGAGTGGAGTATTTGAATTGTAAAATAATATATGTCAATGATTTGCAAAAATAAATAAATAAATAAATTGTAAAATTATAAATTGTTCGAATTCAGTTCAAAAAGCTCTACACTATAGAGCACTTTGATACGATTGCAACACAAAAAATCGCGTCTCAAACGGACCTCATTTGTATAAGTTATTGATTTTAGAAATTTATAAAAATATAAATTTATTAATTAATATGCTAATTAATCTTGAACGGGCAACAAATCTGCATTCATCTCAACGAGGCATTTGCACCGTTATCGTTAGCACCGCATCGGACGGATCATGAACTATAACGGGATAATATAAAGCTGGGAACGCACTCACAATCCTTTCAAATGCATAATTCATCGCAAATCCTCTAACATACAAATATGAAAATGTATGTACTTGGTTTCTATTATATAAAAAAAAAATATATAACCTTACCTGATAAAAATGCACAGTGCTGCCTTGGAACTGATGCTTTGGAGTTCCTGTTAGGACACTGAAATTGCTTTGAACAAAAAAAAATTATGCTATTTATAACACAAGTGCGAACCCGTGCTATGCACACGATGTTGAATGTAAAGCTTTGAAAATACAATAGTACGTTATTGGTAAAATTATATTTGTAAATCATGTTCAAACTAGAGTAATGTGAAAAAAATTGTATGCAACTATTAAATATCGGACAATAAAATATTATGCACATTATAAGTTTCAATTCAATAGACGCATTAGAAAACTAATTTAATATACTATCCATCATATTATCAAATAGAAATAATTAGAACAACATAGTCTATACATCACAAAAGGATATATAACAAGGTGATACATATGTAGTACCTGTACTCTTGAGCTATCATATGTCGACAGATCAATTGGCCCAAGTGGTTCAGTATAAATGTTGGAGCTGTCTTAAAAAAATAACGTTGCATGGAATGGTTCACGGTAGCTCATGCACAAACAATTTTGATGCACAGTCCAACGTGCTTCCAAAATAAGGAGGATGTATGGTAGTGCATTTCTTTAGCACCTAAATAATAAACTGTACCGTTGGTCATCAAACTCATCAAATGCATAGCTAGCTGGGCAATAGAAAATAAAATAAAATAGATGACCTAATATTTTCAATCAAGGAAATATTAACTTGTGACAAATATATCAGCATCAAAAACAAATTATATCAAATTAAATATATTTTGTTTGAAAGACGAACGAAAAAGTGTTATCTAAATCTTATCAAATATATGAATATCAAATTGTGTTGCACAAAGAAGTCAAGCAAGGCTAAATTAAGTCCAGAAAAGCAAATGCCTACAGCATTACAACGGATAAGCAGAAGGATTGTTTGGTTCGATATACGTATAAACTGAAGAAGTAAAATTAGCGTTCGGATAAAAGTGTAGTATCATTGACCAAGCAACATATGCCGATAGAGGTTTTCATCGTTTCATACCCCCGTGGCTAAATCTAAATGGATTGAATGTTCATTTGTTTACCATAACAATAATTTCTATTATAGAACAGTGACAATATTACACAATTTGGTAAAGGCCGCAAGCTCCATATTAATTAGCATATGAAAAGCAGATTAATATGAAAAAGATGACTCTTGTTGAGAAAGTGCAAATTGTTTACGCCAAAATTGGTCACAAACCCCAAATATCGTGAAAGCACCAATGTATGAATACAGATCAGCGGTATATGATTACAGATTACAGATCCAAATAATGTAGAAGATAAAAATGAAGAATAACAAACTTAAAACGGAAAAAATTAGATAGAGACATAATATTCATAGTGGTTCGGCTATCTCCGGCCTACGTCCACTTTCAAAGATAATTTTTTATTGACTTTGCTTACTGATCACATCGGACTACAACAGTAATTTTTGAATTTTTGAGTACAACAGTGAAGTTTGAGTACAATGGTGATTTCGGCAGAGTTTTGGACGTAGCAGAATCAAAAGCCAATTTCCTGTAGGTTTTGGGATGCTATTTATAGGCATAGGCTGCAAATATCTCGCTCAGATCTCGAGAGACCTCTTCTGGCACGTGTGTGGGACCACGCGATCGATCCCATGTGATTTGCACTCGGTCCGCGATCGATACGAACGAATTTCGTATCGATCAAGATTTGGTCCAATCGAGTCGAAATTGAGCAGAAACATTCTTTAGGTTGTACGTAAGCTCTTGTGAAAATTTGGCAGCATTTGAACTTGTAGATTGTGAGTTATGATCGATGCTAGTTTGGATTTTATGTAGGCTATCTAGTTCATATCGATCCTCTTCGTATCGATCTATTGCACTGTTCGTATCGATCGATTGCACTGTTCGTATTGATCATCATTGCACTGTTCGTATCAATCGATTGCACTGTTCATATCGATCGTTGTTGCATTGTTCGTATTGACCGATTGCACTGTTCATATCGATCGTTGTTGCACCATTCGTATCGATCGCTCTTGCATTTTCGTATAATCGATTACACCGTTTGTATCAATCGCTGTTGCACTGTTCATATCGATCGCTGTTGCACTGTTCGTATCGATCGCTATTGCACTATTCGTATCGATTCACTGTTCGTGCTGTGTTTTCGATGGATACGAACAGGACAATTGCTTGGAAATGGATACAAACAGATGGATGCGAAATGGTGGATACGAACAGTCGAGGCTTGATGGATACTAACAAGGTCTTTTAGTGGATGGATAAGAACAAGGTGATTGCTGAAATATCATCGATCATGTCTCGAGCATACGAACTTTGATTGACTTGAAATTCAGAACCTTGGCTTTATAGCTTTTCTGATCTTGTCATATTAATTGTAGCTCATTCCGGACTCGGACAAAATTTATCGATATCCATTGTAGACTTGTGTATTAACGATCTTCAGGAGGAACTATCCTCGGTTTCCAATCAAGTTCTTGGTGTCACGGCCTTGCCAAAAGGCGGGATAACATTTCTCCCAAAACATGTCTTTTGGTAAAATGCATGTTTTGAATAGCTTCAAATCCAATACCATGAGTCCATGTTTTATCCATAGCTATACTATCCTCGATCAAGTTTGTGGCTGTTCGAAGCTGAATCTGTACCCATTTCAACTTGTAATAGTCAATAATCGAATCTTATGGCCTCTCTGGACCATTGACGGCCACTTTGGACCCTTGCTAAGTCTATTCCAAACTTAAGGATCGAATAGAAAGATCCTGTCGCACTCCGGTGTTGCTTTTATCCCTTGCACTCTGGCCCCAGTGGGGGCATACCGCGATGTCTTGGTTCTTCTCGACCGATCATAGCCTCTCCGAGCTCTTGTTGGATCTCATGCTGTCACTCTCCCGTGAAGGGGAAACAGCGTCGAGTGAGCCGATTTAGTCGCTCTCTGGCGAAGCGGTGGTACCCCGCACTCCGGTTCAGTGTCCTTGAACATTAAGCAATGCCATGGCCTAAATCCTAGGCCGATTGTAGCCACTTCAGGCTCTTATCAAACCCTGATCCAATCACTCTCTGGTGAATGGGGGATGACGTTAAGTGAGTTGATCCTATCGCTCTCCGACGAAGCAACTCACTTCTTGCACTTCGGACCCTGTCTCTCCAGGTAAGGTCATAAAGCAATCAATTTCAAATTGACTTTCCATTTTCATCCTTTAACTTTCCGATCAAAGGTTTATCTTATGAAATTCAAGTTCATTTATTAAATTCAAATTCCAAATGTTCAATCACAAACAAAGAAAAAGTTAAATACTACCTCTCTGGGTAGAACAATCTATTGCCATCTCAGAGCATGCCTGGGGATTTCTCCGGTTCCCTTACATGTGTAAGTGGAATAGCCGTTTTATTTTGAAATCAAATCTAAGAAATTTATGTAATCGACCAATGTTTAAGTCCTTAACTTGGCCCTTGCCATCATGATCAATTGATGTCGAGTCATGATCCTGATCCAAGATTAGTTCTGTTAGGTGTAGGCAGTAGTTGCTTAGGTCCTAAGGCCACTGTCTGATCTCTCACGTACCGTGGCAATCTACCACTTCTGACATGCTCTTCCACCTTATCCTTCAGATGGTGGCATTCATCAGTAGTATGCCAACCTAGCTCATGGAATAAGCAGTACTTTCCACTTCTACGTTCTCGTTCCGTGGGATCTCTCCTGGGTGGTTTCCAATAGGGGAGCTGCCCTCGAGTCTCCGTGTAAATCCATTCCAGGTTTGCCATCAAGTCAGCGTATTGTTTGAATCTGGGTTCTCGGATTTTCTTCCGTTTATCAGGACCATCGTATCTGTCATCCTACTTGCACTTTCCTTTGTCTGTTCTAGACTGTTCTTTGGAGGTTTCTTCGCCTTGCACAGCGTTTATTTCCTACGTCTCGACACATGAATCCTCTAGCCAAATGAATCTTCCAGCTTCATGATAAAATTCTTCAAGGTCTTGTGGTGGGTCTCTTGCCAACGAATCCTTGAACTTTGTGCCTTCTGCAACCCCTGCTACCACCTCCATCAAAATCATCGATGGATCTATGCGATCTACTAAAGACATAGTTGCATTAAATCGTAATAGAAAATCTCTTATCGACTCTCCGGCCCTCTGTTTCATCGACGCTAAGGTCATCACACTCTTGGGTCGCGTCATGTGGACCCTAAACTGCCTCATGAAGCATTCCACTAGCTCGTTCCCATGTTCTGATTGGTTCATTGTCAAGATGCCTGAACCAAAGCGTAGCTATATCTGTCAAACATAGAGGGAAACATCATACCATCACTTCCTCAGATGCCCCTAGCACTTCCATATGCCTAATATATCGGGTAATATCCATGGTCGAGTCTGATTTTCCATCATAAGCTCAGCGTGGGTAACTTGAATTTTGGAGGATTCCTTGCATTTCTAATATTTGGAATGAACGGACTTCGACTAACTTCCCTAAGCCTCCGCTCGGCAATCCTCCCCTCATAATCCGTCGCACTAGTCCAGCCATTTGTTCGTCTCCATCCAGGGGTTGTCTCCTTAGCTTGTTTCCATCCTACCTTCATATCTCGAAGGGTATTCTGGGTAATATTCTTCATGTGGCTCATTCACATTGGCGTTGGCTCTAGCCTGCTGAGCTCCATCTATGGGTCTTCCAATGTTAGGTCCCGAGGGTCTGCCCCCAGATCCGTGTTGATTTCTTTCATGCTCTACGTTCTAATCTTGGATCTGACCTCCATCGGTCTCTGTAACTCTAATTCCTTGTCCTATATTGGTAGAAACTGTAGCTGGTCCAAGGTTCTGTGCTCCGGCTGCTCTCATCTGCTCGAAGAAGCTCTGAATCGTTTCTTATTGGCTCTTCAGCAATCATTCGTGCATTGAATCCATCACAGCCTCCATTTCGTCCCTGGTGATGTAGATCGAAGCTTGTCCTTCTCCAGCTCCAGAAGAGGCCTTTTGACTTTCCTCTTGTTGGCTCCTTTCTGCTCTTTGTCTTCTACTTGATTGCCTTGTCATAACTTTTCAAATCTGAATCCTTAAGCCTTCAAATCCAATATCTAAGCGGTAGAATTCCTGAGTTAGAGCTTCTCGGTGAAAGCACCAAAGCTTTTGCACCAAAATTGGTCACAAACCCCAAATATCGTGAAAGCACTAGTGTACGAACATAGATCAGCAGTATATGATTACAGATCTAAATAATGTAGAGGATAAAAATGAAGAATAGCAAACTTAAAACGGAAAGAATTAGATAGAGACACAAGATTTATAGTGGTTCGGCTATCTTTGGCCTACGTCCACTTCAAAAGATAATCTTTTATTAACTTTGCTTGCTGGTCACAGCGAATCACAACAGTAATTTTTAAGTACAACAGTGAAGTTTGAGAACAATGGTGATTTCGGCAGAGTTTGGACGTAGCAGAATCAAAACTCCATTTCCTATAGGCTTTGGGATGCTATTTATAGGCGTAGGCTGCAAATATCTTGCTCGTATCTCAAAAGACCTCTTCTGGCACGTGTGTGGGCCCATGCGATCGATCCCATATGATTTGCATTCGGTCCGTGATCGATACGAACGAATTTCATATCGATCAAGATTTGGTCCAATCATGTTGAAATTGAGAAGGAACATTCTTTAGGTTGTACATAAGCTCCTGTGAAAATTTGGTGGCATTTGGACTTGTAGATTGTAAGTCACGATCGATGCAAGTTTGGGTTTTATGTAGGCTATTTAGTTCGTATCGATCCCCTTCGTATCGATCTATTGTTCAATTCGTACCGATCGACTGCACTGTTCGTATCGATCGACTGCACTGTTCGTATCGATCGCTGTTGCACTGTTTGTATCGATCGCTGTTGCACTGTTTGTATCGATTGCTGTTGCACTGTTCGTAACTTTTGCTGTTGCACTGTTCATATCGATCGTTGTTGCACTGTTCGTGTCGATCGATTGCACTGTTCGTATCAATCGTTGTTGCACCGTTCATATCGATCGATTGCACTGTTCATGCTGTGTTTTCGATGGATACGAACAGGACGATTGCATGGCAATGGATACAAACAGATGGATGTGAAATGATGGATACGAACAGATGGATGCGTGATGGATACAGACAGATGGATGTGAAATGATGGATACGAACAGATGGATGCGTGATGGATACAGACAGATGGATGTGAAATGATGGATACGAACAGGGCCTTTCAGTGGATGGATACGAACAGTCGAGACTTGATGGATACGAATAAGGTCTTTTAGTGGATGGATACGAACAGGGTGATTGTTGAAATTGCATTGATCATATCTCGAGCATACGAACTTCGATTGACTTGAAATTCAGAATGTTGGATTTTATAGCTTTTCTGGTCCTGCATATCAATTGTAGCTTAATCCGGACTTGGACAAAATTTATCGATATCCATTGTAGACCTGTGTATTAACGATTTCCAAGACGAACTATCCTTGGTTTCCAGTCAAGTTCTTGGTGTCACGGCCTTGCCAAAAGGCGGGATTACATAAATCAAGTAGATTTTTAAAAATCAAAATTGAGTAAAAGTAACCATATGGATTGCAACTATATTTTCTATTTTTACCATTGAATATTTGTTTCTATAACTATAGAAATATTTTTTAAATGACATTTAATATGATCATTTAATTCAACTCGTTTCTTATTACATTTTTGTAAAATTTCAATCGATATTCTTTTACCTTACCTTTTTATATAGATAATAAATTATATACTTAATGCACTAAATTTATTTCTCAACCTTTCGTACTACGAAAAATGATATGAACACAAAAATGCGATCCTTTAAAGTTTTAATATATACACACTCGTTTAATTTGATACCCAATCATAATTATAGTTTCTAGGGTCACCACTAAACTTTTAGTTTTCATGGGTTTACTAATAACCTGTAGGCTCCTGCCAATTAACTTAATTAATTCATGGATCCCCTTGAACCTATTAGTCCTTCCAATAACTAATCACCTTATCCTAGTTTTCATGGATTGATTAGAAACCTATGGATTTATCCAGTAACTTACTTCACATCCTAGTTTTCATGGGTTGAATAGGAACCTACTGATGCTTTCATTAGCCACTTTCTTATCCTAGTTTTCATAGGTTGACTAGGAATCTATTGACTGATGTCAATTCTCAATTTGGATACAGTTCTCATGGGTTCACTACAAACCAATTGGTCCCTACTAATTGTCCTTAATACATATACTATGGACCCGCTGGTTACCTCCAATAACTATATAATCATAGTTTTCATGATTTTACTATGAACCTTTTGATCACCTCCAATAACTACATAATTAGACATCCTATATTTTTGGTCACCCTGACTCCTTGGATGCAGTTCTACTCATTCAGGAGTTTAATAATTTTATATTCACTACTGAGTTAGCTTAACTGGTTCTTCTACTCTTTTTCCCCAAAATACAGTTAAGGGTTATCATGTGAATATATTCATATTTGAAGAAGCAAAACAACAATTTAACACTACCACTCCTGTAGATTTAAGGTCCTTGAATTATATTTCATATAAAACATAGTTAACCCCTTTAACTTATATTTTTATCAAGGCAATACTTCTTCAAAATTACGTACTTAAAGTCATTACAAAACTCTTTTATATAAGCCGTGGGTTTTCCTTTAAAAATTTTATTTAGGTTTTAAAACCTTTGACAACGTCGAAGGCTTCAGCTTCGACCCCTTCGAAAGATTTGCTTTCGACCCATTCGAAAGCATAAATCATATCTTTTAAAACAATAAGCTCCAGCCTTTTTATTACTTTAAACCACTTCCTTCGAAACCTTTCGACCTTGTTAAAGTATCATTAAATAAGAGTAGAACCTTTCGAAACCAATGAAGGTCAAACCATTCGAAATCATTGGAAATCAAACCTTCCGTAAGCATTGGGTTTGTACTTCAAAGTATTACTTTGGGTCATAGTGAAAATTGGGGGAGGTGTCTCTTTCAAAGCCACACTTATTTTATAAAATATTGGGGAAGTTTAATGGTGTCGAAACCATCCTTTCGAAAGCATTATAACATCTAGGAAACAATTGAACCTTTCGACAACGTCGACAGCTCCTGCTTTCGATCCCTTCAAAAGGTTTGGGAAGCGGCTTGTTTTTATAAAATCCATTAAACCTTTCGACAATGTCGAAATCTCCTGCTTTTGACCCTTTCGAAAGCTTTAAACAAAAATAAAGATAGCAGCTTTTTTTTCAAAATCCTCTTTGAAACATCCTTTTGAAAACATAGCGTTCGACTGTGTCGGAAGTTCCTTGATGTACACGTAAATGTGCATATTTTTACTTCCATATTTAATCTAATTAAATTAAATAAATGATCATATTGAATGTTTTAAATGTTTAAACCAGAATTCAAATATTCATCTTCATACAGGGGAAAAATGGTTCTTTTTGTGCATATATTGATTTGTGAATTTTCACTTGGAAATTTTTGTGATATTTTGTAGGAATTTGAACTCAAATTACAAGTGGCTTCATGGAAAATATGCATGCACAAGAGAATGATACAAACGAAGATGGAAATAATTCATTTCATGAAACATGAAGGATTCCACCTGTCCACTTGCCACGATGTACACTTAGGAGCTAATGTACATGCTAATAGTGTTCAAAGCTACATGTACATTTAAGTGGATTAACACATGCTAATGATTACTTGGTGGCCACAATACCTCAATGGTAGTTTGGGTAGTTCCAAAAAGTGGATTAGAGTTTTAAAACGTGTATAAATACCCCATATGATCATGTAATCCCTCTCTTCCTCTTAGCCTCTTTAGTTTTGTTTAGGCTTAAAAATAAAGTACAAGCTCTCTTTCTCTTTTCCATGGCTACTTAGCCATTTTCTTCTTATGTATTTTCTTCTTTCATGCAATATTAATTCATATTCTTTTATATTTACATGCTTTCTTTCTTATTTTGTTATAGCTTAGTTTCATTTACCATGCAAGTAGAATAGCTTTTATTTTAGTTTAGTTAGTTCTCTTCTTACTTTGCTTTCATTTTTCTCCTTTTGTTCTATGTTGCAATCTACATTTTTTGATATGATAAAAAATATGAGAGGCTAAACTCCTTCAATTTAGGGGTAATGAAGCTCTCTAATTATGTAGATTTAACATAATTTGATGTTTTTGATATCTTTTTGTGCTTAATTGAAATGTTTGATGTGGTTTAAAATTTGTTGTTTTAGCTTTGAATTTCATAGCCTATATTGTTGACACTAAACAGGCTATGCTCAAACAAACACAAATTACCTCTTCATCTACATATGATTATGGTAATGAAGTGAATGTTTAAATCAAAATTTGATGGTCTATATTTTTAATCAATAGTTAATAGGCCATGCTTAAAATAAATTTATTTTCAACTTCATTGTCATTTTTTACGAGAGTTAGCAAGTGGTTTATGGGTGTGCTATAGTTTGATGGGTTATATTGGGCTAATTAATAACATAAATATTCCATTCTTATGATAAACACATCATATAGATTCACAAATGACCAGAAAAAAGAGATCATAATTTCATGTTGTGTTGATTCATGTGATCAAGAGAGCAGATTTATCACTAGCATATAATTCATCTTTTGCTAGTTTTTCCACATTTTTAGCTTAACACTCTCAAACTTGAGTTTAATCTGATTGAATAGAAATTTAAAATCTAACAATTCCCTACAGATATAAAAGTCTATAGGGTGGATCGCGTAGTGTATATGCAAGTATATATGACAAAATATATGATGCAACTAAAACAATATTAATCTAGGTAAATATAGAATAAGCACACGAGGATTATATATTGGTTCGGACCTTCCGTCCTGCGTCTAGTCTCGAAGCTCCCCTTCAGAATTCGACTATCAAACACCCTCACTTCTCCCTGAGGAATAGGCTTGGTTACAATAACTTAAAGTATGTGTTCTATAACACATATATTGACTGCTAAGTACAAATGCTTCTAATATATATCTAGAGAGTATTGATTGAGAAGAACTAAATATACGGAAGAGTGAAATATAAGGATAGATTGCTAGAGATCAAAATATAACAGAGTATGTAAGTAAAGAGCGCAAATAAGTAAGGTAAGTGTTTTCTTCTGATTCTTGATGATATATATAGTTGTAGAGAGGTTTCTTGAGTAGTTGTATCCATTAACAAGTGCTCTGCAGTTGCTTCTGATGATGATGAAGAGTTGCAGCGAAGAGAAGCGAAGATGTCTATTCAAATGTGGCAGTTGAAATTTGAATTTAAATTCCGAGTTCAAATCAGACGTCTGGTATTTGTATCAGACGTCTGAATATATATATATTTTTTGTATACAGTAGTCTTTCAAACGTCCGAGTGCATCAACTAGACGTTTGATCCTGTCTGTTTTTTTGTTCCAGAGGGTTTTTCCAGATGTCTGGCTAGTGCATCCAGACGTATGAAAAATGTGCATGTCTGCTTTGTGTATCTTTCTTGTTGCTTCTTTGATCCAATCGACTTGTAGTCTCTTGTAATGTTCTTTAAGCCTTGTTCTTGTCTTTCTAATGATGTTACTCTAGCAAGTACCTGTAAAAAATAATATATATGCAAATTTGATTTCCATTGTATAGTTGTTGTCATCAAACCATAGATTTGATTTCATAACAATCTCCTCCTTTTTGATGATGACAACTATACAATGTACTTATATATAATTTATAAACCTCCCCCTTAATATGTGCTTATTATTTATATACATTTTTTATTTTTTATTTTTTATTTCTCCCCCTTGGGCATTATCAAAAAGAATATCTAACTCATATACAGAGATAACACACCAAAAGAGAATTTCATTAATAACTGTAAATAATTACATTCATAGATTTTTTTAATTATACATAAGATGAAGTCCTAAAGATCTATGAGTCTTTCGGGGAAGCCTTTTCTTGATCATCTCCTTTATCGTCTTTTTGGGAAGAGCTAGGTTGCATTGTAGAGCTGTCGGAGTTTGTTTTAGAGGTTCGTGCTCCTCAAAAAATTTGAAATGTTTCGAAGAGGAGAAGGCACTAGGGTTGGCCAATCTTCGAAAGGGGATGTAGGGCCACGAACCCTTGAAGAACCTCTTTGAGAACCGATAATACAGTTGAAAGTGATGTTTCAACTGTGGCTAGGCGTGTGGCAAAAGATGTTTCAAAGCTGTCAATACGCTTAGCCAAAACTTTTTGATTTCGAGACAAGATATGTTGATTTTGAAGAGTGAGATCACAAATACTTTCATTTGGATTCGTCTTTGTTCGAGTTTCCAAAATATCATCCTAGTTCGTATAATCAAATGGTGCGGAAGGAGGAGGAGTAGAAGCATATTTTGGAGAAATTTCTTCAAAAGTGGGTAAATAGAAGGGGATGTTGTGAGCACATAGAAGTCTCATGGTGAATGTGGGGGTAGATAATCGATGGCCATGATCGAGTCCAACAATGTTTGAGCTCATCAAATATAAATTTGACCCAATTCATCCTTGTTCTGCTGAATAGAGCGTATAGAGCTTTATGTTCTAACTCCGTTATCTGCTCATGATTTCCTAGACGAGGAATAATAGTGTTGATGATCACTCGAGTAAGAAGTCTTGCCTTAGGTCGTAGATATTTAGATGCAAATTTAGGCATTTCATTCTCCCATATTTGATGTGTTATATTGTCCCTTGGTTTGAAACGCGTATCGGGAATATTATATAAATCTTCGCCCGTGTCAAAACATCCGAGAGTTCTGCCTATGATTCCCAAAGTGAGCCTAATCGTGTTGCCATAAACGATAGACCATAGCGTATTATCATCATTTTCAGTGTTCCAAACAGCCATGCTATCCAAATTAGCGTAGAAGAGAAATATAGCCAACTGATCAATTTGGAAGTTATTGGGGTTGAAAGATATCAATGTTTCTAAACCGGCATTCTCACGCATTTCGTCTAAATCATACATTGGAAACTTGAATAAGTTATAATATGGACCTATGTGAAGTTTCTTCTTCTGAATATCCTTATACCTCTTGAGTAAATGTGGTGCTTGATTCATCCATCGTTCGATTTGATCATCTGAGCAAACTTGATGGTTTGAGGAAGTTGGTTGGTCTTGTTTTTTTGAATATCTTGGGGTTTTTAATTCTATGAGGCATTGAATTCGAGATAGTGTTTTTTGAAAAAAGAGGTTTTTGAAAAAAATCATCCATGATGTAGAAGTGATTTAAAATAGAAGCGAGATTAGGTAAAAAACAAAAAAGGCGTTATTTGGTTATTTTAAAGTGTCGATTGAATTTCAAACGTCTGGAAAGCAATTCAGATGTCTGATTAAACCTAATTTGAACCCAGTAAACAAATTTAGACGTCTGGTTTGATTTGGTAGACGTCTGGGTTTGGTCGAGTTTTAAAAATTTGATAGTCGGAGAGATTTTTCAAACGTCAAGTTTACATATCAAACGTCTGAAATAGATCGATTTTTTATAATATGGTGGCAGTGACTTTATTTAGACGTCTGGTTCATTATTCAGATGTCTGAAATAGTCTGGTATCTATTTTAAGTAAGTAGAGACAATTTTCAGACGTTTGGAAAATTATACCAGACATCTGACATATGCACAATGATGTAAAATTTGGAGGATATCAGGGTGTCTGACGTCTGAGGTCAATATCCAAACACATGAATAAACTAGTCTTTCTAAAAATAGCCTACATCTAAAGGGTGTTGCTTATTTATCGACCTTCTATTATTGGAAATAATGTAATATTATTTTTGTGAACTAGAATTACAAATAGATACAAATTCAAAGAATAATTTAATTTATTTAGATGGCGATGGAGTTTTACGATCATCCGCCTGTCATCCCTTCATGGCTTGAGTGAAGACCATATATTTTCACGTTCGTGGGTTCTCGGAAAACCAGGGAAGCGCCTTAGTGAAGGGTCTAAAGGTGTACGATACGAGGAAGAGGGATCCAAGGAACTGCAAGGAATCAGAAGTGGTTCATATGCATCCTTCTTTCATGAATTACGGAATTTTATCGCTAATTGCTCCAGAAAACTTAATCGTCGCACCGTGACTTTTTGTTCAAAATATAATTCCCGTTGTAGATCTATTTGTTGCTTTTGATAGTGATGTATCTCATCAATTTTCTTCTTGGTTTTAGGAGAAACAAATAGAACTCGTTTGGACTTCTTGTTATCGGGAGTGAAACCATGTGATAGGAAGACCACCTATACGTTGGTTCCTGATTTGGTGTGGGGGTAGGAAACCATCGAGGTGTATCCGCTGAGCTATCCGTTGTAGGTGTCGAGAAGGATAAATGAGAATTTTCTTGTTGTATTTTGTTATTAAATATATATTTTCTTGTTGTATAAAGATTTATATATGATTTCAAAAATTATTTATTGATAATTTTCATAAACTAACCAACTTAAAAACTTAAGATGAAGGAGTTATCAATTCTAGTTTGTGGATAGAATTTTTTTAGCCAAATATAGAATAAATGAAAATGTGGTTATTAGTTAGAAGATCATTAAGAGAGCATATTTCTAAGTTGCGTTGCAGTTTAACAAAAGTTTGTTCATTTAGCGGTTTTGTGAAAATATCTTCTATTTGATTCTCGGTATTTACGTATTCTAATGAAATAATACCTTTTTCTACATTGTCATGTAAAAAATGATGTCGTGTATGTATTTGTTTAGTTCACAAGTGATTTACAGGGTTTTTGATAGATTTATTGCACTTGTGTTATCATAATATATTGGTGATTTAATGATAACTTTGCCGAAATCCGTAAGTGTTTATTGCATATATATTACTTGTGCATATGCTAGAGCTGCTGAAATATATTCGGCTTTGCAAGTAGATAAGGAGACACAATTTTGTTTTTTGCTAAACCATGAAACTAATGACGTTATGATAAAATGACATGTTCCACTAGTACTCTTACAATCTATTTTACATCCATAGAAATCCACATCACTATATGAAACTTGTTCAAACGATGATCCTTTAGGATAAAACAAACCGTAATCTCTAGTACTAGATAGATATCGTAAGATACGTTTAATAGCTCTTACATGAGATTCTTTTGGTTTTGCTTGAAATCGGGAACAAAAACATACACTCATCATAATATCAGGTCGACTAGATGTCAAATAGAGTAAGGAACCAATCATGCTACGATATAATTTTTCATCAAAATCTTTTCCATTATCATCCTTTTCCAAGTGAATGCTAGTACTCATCGGTGTTGGTTTGCTTGAAGTTTTATCCATATCAAAACGACGCAATATATCATTACAATATTTTTCTTGATGAATAAAAATACCAATTTCGAGTTGTTTTATTTGTAAACCTAAAAAGAAAATTAATTCTCCCATGTGAGACATTTCAAATTCATTTTTCATAATATCTGAAAATTGATTATAGAGATTTTCGTTAGTTGAAACAAAAATAATATCATCTACGTAAATTTGTACAACTAAAATATCGTTATTTTATCGTTTAATAAATAAAGTTGTATCGATTTTGCCTATTTGAAAACCAGGCGTAATTAAATGATTTTTAAGACGTTCGTACTATACACGTTGGGCTTGTTTTAAACCATATAAGACTTTTTGTAATTTAAAAACATGGTCGGGATATTTGTCGTGAACAACAATGGATGTTGTTCAACATATACGTTTTCTTTAATAAAACCACTTAAAAAAGCACTTTTGACATCCATTTGTAATAATTTAAAATTGTGATGGTTTGCAAAAGCGTGTAATGTATGTCTGGCCTCTAGTCTTGCTACTGGAGCAATGGTTTCGTCATAGTCGATGCCTTCTTCTTGATTATATCCTTGAGCAACTAAACGTGCTTTATTTCTAACAATATTTCCGTTTTCATCTGCTTTGTTTTCAAATACCCATTTTGTTCTTATAAGCGATTGATCTTCTGGTCTTGGTACTAATTCTCAAACATTATTACGTTCAAATTGATTTAGTTCTTCCTGCATAGCTATTATCCAAAAGTTATCATTAGAAGCTTCTTTATAATTTTTTGGTTCAAAATTTGACACAAATGCTATATGGCTTATTTAATTGAGTTGATTTCTAGTTACTCTAGAATTAAGATCTCCAATGATATTATCTTCTGGATGATCCTTAAGATTTTTAGGAGATGATATAAAATATTATTTTGCACATTTGTCTCATTATTAAGAGAGTTTGTTGTATTTATTATTGGAATTATTTCTTCATCGTCATTAGCATGATGAGAAAGAAGATTTTCATCAAACGAAACATGTAAACTTTCTTCAATAGTGTTATTTCGTTTATTAAAAATTCTATATGCTTTGCTGCGATCTGAATATCCAACAAGATTCCTTCATCGGCTTTTGGGTCAAATTTTTCTAAATTATCTTTTGTATTTAATATAAAACATAAAGTATGATACTTTAGGTTTTCTTTCAAAAAATATTTCAAAACAAGTTTTTTTAGTCATAGGTTTTATGGTTACTCGATTCAAAACATAACAAGCTATGGCAATAGCTTCAGCCTAAAAATGTTTTGGTAGACCATTACTATTAATAGTGTTCGTGCACATTCTTGTAACATAAGATTTTTTCTTTCTACTACACCATTCTGTTGAGGTGTGCGGGGAAAAGAAAAATCATGACTTATTTTTTTTTATTACAAAAATTACTAAAAAGATCATTTTAGAATTCTCCACCATGATCACTTCGAATATTTTTAATTTTCAAATCTATTTGTGTTTTAATTCTTTTAGAAAATATTTTAAACATACCAAAGGTGTCACTTTTATATTTTAAAAATAAAGTCCATTATATCTTGAAAAATCATTAGCTATTACGAAAACATATTTGTTGTGATTTATAGACCGTACTTGCGTCGGAGCAAATAAATCTAAATGCAATAATTCTAATGGTTGTTTTGTAGAAATATTATTTTTAGATTTAAAAGAGCTTTTCTTTAGTTTTCCAATCTAACAATCGTCACATAGATTTTCCACTTTGTAATTTATTTTAGGTAAACCTCTAGCTAGCTCATATTTTGCTAATTTATTAATATATTTAAAGTTAATATGATAAAATTGTTTATGCCATAACCACGGATTGTCATGTTTGGCGATTAAGCACAAATTTGAATTTTTATTTATGTTCATGTTTAAGACATAAATATTTTTGTTTCTAAAACCCTCAAATATAAGTTGTTTGTTATTATTGAAAATATTACATCTATCTTTTTCGAAATTGATTTGAAAACTTTTATCGCATAATTGACCAATACTCAATAGATTATGTTTTAGAATTTCTACTAACAAAACATTTATAATAATAGGAGAGTTAGAAATATCAGAGTTGATGACTTCTCCAATGCCCACGACGTATCCTTTTTAGTTATCTCCAAAAGTTACCGTTCCTCCATCGATGTATGTTATATTTGACAGCATATTTGAATTTTCGATCATATGCTTGGAGCATCTGCTATCTAGTATCCATTTCTTCTTATTTTTTATTTTGGCTATCTGCAAAACAAAAGATGTTTTAATTGGTACCCGTATACTTTGTTAGGGTCCTAGATATTAGGAGAAGTAGGTAGCCATACCTGAGAAGGTTTGGTACCTTTATGAATATAATTCTTATTATAGACTACATTTTCTAAGAAATTATTAATATGTTTTTGTCTAATAAAATTATTGTTTGTCTTAGAAATCCAAATTTTTATATTTTTGGTATTTATATTAGACTTAGGTGAACTTTTAATCTTTTTTATAAATACAGCTATATTTCTTAATACCATTCCCTCTTTGTTTTGGAGTATTTTCAAATCCTATTCCATTTCTATTTCCTGATGGTTTTGAAGTTTTGATAAGATTTTCCAAATCCTATTTTCCTTTATTAAATTTTGAAACATTATTTGTAATTTTATCTAATTTTTCTTTTAATTCTAAATTTTCAATTTTCAATATTTCAACATTACTCTTCAAGTTGACATTTTCTTTTAACAAGTTATCCTTTTCTATTTTAGTTTTATCAACATCAATAGTAATAGCCTTATTTTCGACCAAATTATTTTTAATTCTTTCTTGAGATAATTCTAGTTCTTCTTCTAAAATAAGTTTTTTCATCTTTTAACATTCCTACTTCAAGTTCGAATCTATTTATTTTGGCAATATATTCTTTGTTCAATTTTTTAATTTGTCTAAATTTATCATCTAATTTCATGCTAAGTTCTTATAATTCGTCATAACTAAGTTCGGGACGTACCTCATCAGTTTGTGCCATAAAGTACACATTAGCTTGTTCTCCGTCACTATTGCTATCACTATCTGATGATGAAGAATTTGAGTCATCCCATATTACTTTGAAAGCCTTCTTCTTTTTTAATTTTTCAGATTTGTTCTTCTTTTTATCATTATTTAGCTTGGGACGGTCTTTCTTCATATGTACAAATTGGTCACATTCATAGCATTTAATTGATGTTTGATTTGTTGAACTTGATTTTCCTCCTTTCTGAAAATTAGTCATTTTCCTAAACTTCTTGAATTTGTTGTAGTTTTTGGCAATAAATACAATTTCATCTTCGTCTAAGTCGGAGTCTTCATTTGTTGCTGGGAATGCTATGTTCTTCTTTTCGGAATTTAGTTCTTTTCGTGTTTGCAAATTAGCTTCATAGGACATTAAATTTCCTATCAAATATTCAACTAAGAGTGCTGAAAGATCATTAGCTTCTTCGATAGCTAATACTTTTCTTTTCAACTCTGGAGTTAAAGAATTGAGTATTCTAGATACTGAATTAAAATTTGTGAATTTGACTCCAAGTGCCATTAAAGCGTGTTGAACGGTTTGGAATCTAGAGTACATGTCTACTATAGATTCGTTTTGTTTCATTTTAAATGATGAAAATTGATTTTGTAAAATTGAAATCTTAGTTTGTTTAACTTTGTTTGTACCTTTGTGTGTAACTTGTAAGGTACGCCAAATATCAAATGTAGTGTTACATAACGTGACATGTGAAAATTCTTTTTTATCCAGCGAGCAAAATAGAACATTCATAGCTTTGGCATTATTAGAAGCCGTGGTTTTTTATGCATCGGTCCATGTGTTCATATCAGTGTCAGGTGCTTCATATTTATTTTGAGTGGCAGGCCAAATTTCTAGACCATTAGCTTCCATGAAAATTCTCATACGTGTTGACCAATATGCGTCGTTAGAGCCATTAAAAGGTGGGGGTCATGCCGTGGATTGTCCTTCGTGAAAAATACTTTCTGTATTAAAGTGATTCAAAAACGTGTTACTGTACTTTGATAAACCTTGCTCAATTGAAAGTCTATAGGGTGGATTGTGTAGTGTATATGCAAGTATATGTGACAAAATATATGATGCAACTAAAACAATATTAATCTAGGTAAATATAGAATAAGCACACCAGGATTTTATACTGGTTCAGACCTCCTGTCCTATGTTCAGTCCTTAAGCTCCCCTTCGAAATTCGACTATCAAACACCCTCACTTCTCCTAGAGGAATAGACTTGGTTACAATAACTTGTTCTTGTCAAGTATGTGTTCTATAACACGGATATTGAGTGCTAAGTACAAATGCTTCCAATATATATCTAGAGAGTATTGATTGAGAAGAACTAAATATACGAAAGAGTGAAATATGAGGATAGGTTGCTAGAGATTAAAAATATAACAAAATATGTAAGTAAAGAGCGCAAGTAAGGTAAGTGTTCTCCTTTGATTCTTGATGATATATATAGTTGTAGAGAGATTCCTTGAGTAGTTGCATCCATTTACAAGTGCTCTACAGTTGCTTCTGATGATTTTGAAGAGTTGCAGCAAAGAGAAGCGAAGATGTCTATTCAAATGTGGCAGTTGAAATTTGAATTTAAATTCCGAGTTCAAAATCAGACGTCAGGTATTTGTATCAGACGTCTGACTACACACACACACACACACACACACACACACACACATATTATATACAGTAGTCTTTCAAACGTCTGAATGCATCTATCAGATGTCTGATCTTGTCTGTTTTGTTGGTCTAGAGGGTTTTCCAGATGTCTGGCTAGTGCATTCAGACATCTGAAAAATGTGCACGTCTGCTTTGTGTATCTTTTGTGTTGCTTCTTTGATCCAATCGACTTGTAGTCTCTTGTAATGCTCTTTAAGCCTTGTTCTTGTCTTTCTAGTGATGTTACTCTAGCAAGTACCTGTAAAATAGAAATATATATGCATATTCGATTTCCATTGTGTAGTTATTGTCATCGAAACCGTAGATTTGATTTCCTAACAGGATCGACCCATACTCGCCACATACTATCATTGTATGTCATGCGCTTGCGGTCATTTTTAATTTAAATTTGATCGGCCATTTTTTAATCCGATGGACATTTAACCGGTCCGAACAAGTTTTTGGTGCCATTGCAGGGGAATTGTTTTGATTTTAATTTTCTATTCTTCGAATTATTTGTTGTTTGATTTTTTTTTTATGTTTGTTTCGTGTGTTGAGTGCATTAAAAATTGTGTGTTTTTGTGTGAATTTTGCTTTCGTTTGTGTGTGTCCATCTCTTATTTTCTATTTGCATTTTCCATATTTATAAAATAATTTATTCGTTTCGATTTTTTTTACAGTTACAACAGTTTTACAACTGTGCACATTTAAGTGTGCCTCACTTCTGTGCACTAAATCTATACTTCGCCTCTCAAAATTACTGCTACAACTTTCAATAGTCACCGCCTTCTCTTCCATACTCTGCATTCACTTATGCAATTTACTTAAAAACAATCACTGCTGCAGTTTACATATCCATTCTCTTCCATAAAAACAACCACTACTTCAATTTACATATCCATCCCCTGCATTCACTTCCATACTTATCACTATCGAACCACCTATGCTATCATCTCATAACAGTTCACTGTTCTTTTTTTCCCTCCGCTCTATGCATCTGTGCACGTACAATTGATGTCACTTCCAACTTGCGTAATCCCCCTCAACACACCTAAAACATACCCTACCATTTCATCACAACTACTCCATCAAACAACCATCAATTGATACATCAAAAACTTCTCTTGCAACATCATCTAAATCCAAACCATTGCCTACATTCATCACACTGTCCTTCAAAACCGCCCAACTTCTGATCACATCCACAGTCCTGAAACTTTCGCTGTCTTATGTCACCTCCATCGCCGACAAAGACTACCTAACTGGCGAGACCACCACCATTGCATATACCATTCAACTTCTTAAAGTACTTAAACCTTCAGTTGAATTGCTACGGAGATTCGGGATACACCGATAAATCTTGTCCATTAGCTTAGAACTATCTTGTTGACTTAAGACAAAGCGTGATTACACAATGTTGGGTTAGGAGCTACTTATGATAGAAAATTTATAATTAAACCCTTGCATTTATTTAGTCGCATTAGTTCATGCATATTTGAAAAAATTAAAAATCCATAACTAACAAAAAAAATTGTACATATTTCTTAATTTAGTTTTTAAATCCTTTTCATTTGAAATTTTCAATCCAAAAATTAAAAATCCAAATTTTTAGTTAATTTTTTTCCAAAAAGCAAAAATCCAAAAAAATTATAAAACCTTTTAAAAAAAAATCAAATTTCCTTTTTAATAAATAAATTCCTTTTGTAAATAATTTTCCTTTATAAAAAATCAACTTTTTGTAAATAGTTTTCCATTAGAAGATTTCCAAGGTTAAGAATATTAATGGCGACTGCGTGTGCGATTACTTTGGCGACTGCGTTATCCTTTCCTCCTCCCTGACTTCTTCCTCTGCTTCGTCCCCTTTCTTTCCACCTCTTCTCCCTCCCTCTCCCCCTTATCCAATGCCCCTTTCGCCTCTGCAATCCCCTTTACGCTCCTACCTTCTCCTTCGTCAACCAGATCTGGCAGCGTGTACAAGGCAATGTCCTCTAGTATTGAGCCTCCTCTTCTCCTATCGAGCTCTGAATTTCCTCCCCTGTTTTGTTCAAAGCTGTCCAACAATGTTGATGTTGCTCGACCTTGCCCGTCTGCTGAGGGTGTGTATGCGTTTTATCCTGATACGACAGCTGTCACGAATGCAGTCCGCGTTGCTCCTTCTGTGGAGTTCGCTTTACCTGACTCGATTTATGACTGTCATCGCCCTTTGAATGAGATCGCTAACTGTAATTTGCCATTGCCGCTGTTCGGTGAGTATACTCAACCCTTTGGTATCTAAAGTAAAACGTGTTCTCTTGACAAAGTTGCTAGTGTATTGGATAAGCAAGTTTCGAACGATGTTTTCGATGATCGGCGTGCTGTTTGCACGTCTGGTTGTGTTGAAGGCTTTGTCTCGCCTGTGAATTCCAGTTTGGTTCAATGCACACCAGATGCTTGTGCTATTGACTCAATGAATTTAGAACCAATTGTCACTGATAAGTCTCTAAGTGTTCCCAGTGCTGGTCTCCCCAAAGTTGTGGATCGACCTGGTCTATCTTCTCCATCGCTGGCTCGCCACAAATCTTGGTCTTTGCTGTTCAAATCTCTGCCTCGTAATGTGGGGGACTACACGCCTATTGATTTTGACATTATTAAGGAGAATGGAGTGATGATCCCTCCTCCTATCGTTATGCAGGCTGGCGTGGATTATTGGTCTGAATATTTGGTTGGCTTCTTTTTGGAACCAAATCATCGCCTTCGTGATGCGTCTTCTGTTTGTAGACGGGCTTGGAAACTGAGTGGTAGTTTAAGTGTTAAGCTGATTGATTCCATGTATTATCTCAAGTTTTCCTCTTACGAAGATCGTCGGCTTGTTCTTGTGGCCGAGCCTTCCTTTTTTGATGGTAGGCCCTTTATTATTACTCCTTGGTCTCCTACTGTGGCGAGTTCTCGCGAACAGGTTCTCTCTATCCCCGTTTGGGTTTATTTTTCACATATTCCGTCTGCGCTTCAGCCTCTGATTGGTTTGAATTGGCTTGCCTGTAATGTTGGTAAATTGAAATGCTTTGATACTAACACGGTAGCACGTGATAAATTGATGTTCGCTAAGGCTCTTATTGAGATTTATCCCTCTAAGCCTCTCCCTGCTTCTATTCCTGTTCAGCTTGCTGTCGGGCATGTAGCGGTCGTTCGTGTTCGTTATGGTTGGGTTCCTGATATTTGAACCACCTTTCACTTTTTTGGTCATCTTGCTATATCCTGCCATCATTCTGTGGCGTCCGCGGTGGCTCCAAAGATCCCTCTGCCTCGTCCTTCAATTCGGAAATGGCTGCCTAAGGTCTCTACCTCTCAGTTTGCCCCATCTCTTTCTGGTCCTCTATCGGTTCTGGGTCCTCCCTCTGATTCTTCTCCTGATCCTAGACCTTCCTCTCCTCCTGTTTCTGATGACCCTTGTGATGCCTCTGCAGTTGCTCCTGTTTCTGCTCCCTCGCTTTTGCCTGTTGTCTGCGATGAGTCTGAGAGGTGTTGGGTTGATCACAATTCCGATGTGAGATTTAACCCGGTGGCTGACTCCTACTTCAGATTTGTTTCCGATGATCATTTGGATCTTAGATGCCTTTATTACAAACCGTGTGGTGATTCCTTAGCTCTTGATTTGGATGGTTTGTATGCGAGTAATAATTCTGCCATGTTTGCTGATACTACTTGGGATCGCTCTTTCATATACTCTTCTGATGCTATGGGTTACGATCCTTGTCTTGCTATCCGTTTCCGCCCCTTTGCTAGTCTTTGCGGTAAAGTTCCTTTTGATTCTTCCCTGGTGTCTCTGGAAGATGATGATTCTTCCTCCTTGGAGGAAACTTAGTCTTGGGGATTTATTTAGTTACTGTGACTTGTCTGTCACGTACCTGTGCTGTATTTTCCATTTTTCTATGTAGTTAAGGTGCTTTTACCTTACTCCTGTACTTCAATTTTATTACGTTCGTAATAAAAGTGGACGGTCCACTATAAAACTGGCTAGCCTTGCCCAAAAAAATCAAAAAAGGAAAAAAAAACATTAGAAAATTTTCGAGTTTTCTTACTCACAAGAATTTTACGGTAGTTGTGAAAATTAATATAATCAATATAATTTCACTCCAAATTCTTATGGATAGTTTAACGACAACTATTATTTAAAAAATTTGAATTTTGAACCATAAACTTTTTAAAATGATGATCAACCCTCGACTCTTGAAAAGAATATCGAAACGATCTCGTCTTTACTTGAACTCGCTACATAATAAAATTAAAAGATAAGTGATTTGTGTAATTCATACTTGCGTAATAATCCGAGTCAAAGTTTTCGAAATGACCAAAATTTGAATTTATTTCAAAATTCAAATAATTTCGATTATAACCCATGCCAATTCAAATTTGAATTTCAAAATGAGTTTCAAAGTCAAAATGAAAATGGAAACAACTTCTTAATGATTTTGGCAATGGGAATAATCTCGACTATGATGCGTGTGAAAATTTTTATTCTCAACAAGTTTAAATCGAAAATTCTCAAGTTAATAATTATAAATTGGATTTTGTGGAATGAAA
Organism: Allium cepa; assembly: GCA_030765085.1. Taxonomy (NCBI): domain Eukaryota; kingdom Viridiplantae; phylum Streptophyta; class Magnoliopsida; order Asparagales; family Amaryllidaceae; genus Allium; species Allium cepa. The sequence goes on from CM060932.1 coordinate 156,945,630, forward strand.
TTTACAAAGATCACATGGATTTGTTGTTTGAAACATACATGAAACAACGTGAGCAACAAAATCAAAACCCAACGAGTGACGAGTCAAGTTATAATCCATCTTTTACCAAAATTAACGATTTTCAAATAATAACTTCTGAATTTAAAACGAAAATCATAACAAAATTGTTGAAGTTATTGTAAATGAGTTGGATTTCAATTCTTTTGAGGGTATGAAACTCAATTTAAATTTTGATCTTCCATTTTTCGATTTCGATAATTTGAATACAACAACTTTGGATTTTGAAAATGATATTGGTAATGAAGTTGTTAATAATCCAACAAAGGAAGATGAATTTCGTGAACATGAATTTTTTAGACTTTTCGAAGATGAGTTGTTTAATTACAGAGCGGAAGATTTAAATCACCGTTTCGATATGAAATCAATAATTTTGAAGAATTTTTCAATATGAGTTTGAATTTCAATTTGGTAAAAATAAACTTGGACAACCACTTGTTTTATCAACCCCAAAAATCATCGAAAATAAAACAACTCATACTATTTTTAATAAAATGACATTCGTTTTTCCAAATCAACATGCAAATTCGAAATCTTTTACGATTTGGTTTTTCGAGCTTAAGCTGTGTCTTGCATACTTGACGGGACAAATGAATTGGTCTTTTGAAGGCCGGTTCATTTACTCTTTAACGGTATATTTTCAAATATCATGTAAATAATAATCTTTTAATTTTCATGTAAATATTGGTCTTGTTTTTATTTTATTTTTCTCCTTCCACAAAAGTTGACTGTGAGGACACAGTCAAACAAGTATAGGGGAGCCTCATCTTCTTTTTTATTTTTCATGGTTTATTTTTTTCATTTTCTTTCCAAAACTCAAAAATAAATCCCCAAATCAAATTTTCCTTTTAATTACTTTTAAAGAAACACTATAGGATAAATATATGGTTTTGGCTATTAAATTGAAATTTTCGAAAATTTATTTGTCTCAACAAAAATAAGAATAAAGTTTGATTACAAATAACGATGGTTTAACGAGTATATAGGAAGGTTCATACGTGTTAATTATGAGGTATATTATACCCTAATTGAAAATCTTTGTTTAAAAGAAAGTGGTGGATTTAAAGAAAATGATATAACAATTTTTATCTTCTAAGTTAAATGGTGCCAAAATGATTTTGCAAACTCTCTCTTTAAAAAAAACCAAAGAACAAATAAAACATATAACAAAAAATATGTTTGTATGTATGTATATAGTTTTTATTAACACCTAGAGTCATGTGTTCATACTTGTGTATTAACTCGCCATGCTCTGTACCCTTCTCATGTAAGCCGGAAAGGCAGTGCACGATCGGTATATTTGGCCTCAGTTTGTCCGAGTTCGGTGTATGTATATAAAAATTCTTTAATAAAGCCCACAGTCGATAGGTGTACAAATTTGTGTGTTCACGCGCCACGCCCTGTATTCTTCTCATATAAGCCTGCAAGGCAGTGCATGAGTAATATATCTGGCCACAGTTTATCTCAATGCATATGTAAATATTGTCGATATCAATAAAAAATTCAAATAAGAGAGAGTAAGCAATTCAAATCCAAGCATTATTTTGACTTATGTGATTTAACTTGTTATTCAAAAGAAATGAAAATACCACTTTGGTAAACTTTGATAATCAACTAAGGATCCATTTCATAATTACGTTGTGTTATCAACCGAAACAACGAGTTAAACAATAGTCTATTTGTTATGGTAACTTGTTTTTGTTGGAAATTTTGACGAGTAAATGACTTAAATTTTCAAGATAACGACAAGAACTTATATTTAACTTATTTGTGTTAATTCAGAAGTAAATCTTTCATTTGTAAATATTTTCAAAAACTTGCATTCATATCTTGTAAATAAATCTTGCATTTAAGATTTTTTTTCACTTTGCATTTGGATTTTGTGGGTAGCATCCACTGAAAACCCTTATGGGACAACACTCGCCCTACTAGGGATATCTAAAGGTTTAACGGCTTATTGCATACACTCAATGCAATCGTGCTCCTTACGAAAATGGTTTTGTTAAACAATAGTCTATTTGTTATGGTAACTTGTTTTTTGTTGGAAATTTTGACGAGTAAATGACTTAAATTTTCAAGATAACGACAAGAACTTATATTTAACTTATTTGTGTTAATTCAGAAGTAAATCTTACATTTATAAATATTTTCAAAAACTTGCATTCATATCTTGTAAATAAATCTTCCATTTAAGATTTTTTTTCACTTTGCATTTGGATTTTGTGGGTAGCATCCACTGAAAACCCTTATGGGACAACACTCGCCCTACTAGGGATATCTAAAGGTTTAACGGCTTATTGCATACACTCAATGCAATCGTGCTCCTTACGAAAATGGTTTTTATCTTAGTTTTTCTTTATTCGAGGATGAATAAAAAGATAAGTGCGGGGTTGATGTGCACGTAAATGTGCATATTTTTACATCCATATTTTATCTAACTAAATTAAATAAATGATCATATTGGGTGTTTAAATGTTTAAAAACCAAATTCAAATTATTTTCAAATAGTAATATATTCATCTTAATACAAGGGAAAAATGGTCGTTTTTGTGCGTATATTAATTTATGAATTTTTACTTGGAAATTTTTGTGATATTTTGTAGGAATTTAAACTCAAATTACAAGCGGCTTCATGGATAATATGCATGCACAAGAGAATGAAACAAATGAAGATGGAAATAATTCATTTCATGAAACATAAAGGACCTCACCTACCAACTTACCATAATGTACACTTAGTAACTAATGTACATGCTAATAGAGTTTAAAGCTACATGTATATATACGTGGAGGATAAACACAAGCTAATGATTACTTTGTGGCCACATTACCTCAAGAGTAGTTTGGGTAGTTTCCAAAAAATGAATTAGGGTTTTAAAACATGTATAAATACCCCATATGTTCATGTAATCCCTCTCTTTCTCTTAGCCTTTTTAGTTTAGTTTAGGCTCAAAAATAAAATACAAGCTCTCTTTCTCTTTTCCATGGCTACCTGGTCATTTTCTTCTTATGTATGTTCTTCTTCCATGCAATGTTAGTTCATGTTCTTTTATATTTATGTGCTTTCTTTCTTATTTTTTTAGTAGCTTAGTTTCATCTCTTATACAAGTAGAACAGCTTTTATTTTAGTTTAATTAGTTCTCTTCTTACTTTGCTTTCATTTTTCTCTTTTTGTTATACGTTGCAATCTACATTTGTTGATGTGATAACAAATACGAGAGGCTAAACCCCTTCAATTTATGGGTAATGAAGCTCTCTAATTATGTAGATTCAACATAATTTGATGTTTTTGATATCTTTTTGTGCTTAATTAAAATGTTTGATGTGGTTTAAAATTTGTTGTTTTAGCTTTGAATTTGATAGCCTATATTGTTAACACCAAATAGGCTATGCTTAAACAAACACAAATTACATCTTCATCTACATATGATTATGGTAATGAGGTGAATATTTAAATCAAAATTTGATGGTCTATATTTCTAATCAATAGTTAATAGGTCATGCTTAAAATCGATTTTATTGTCAACTTCATTGACATGTTTTATGAGAGTTTGCAAGTGGTTTAAGGGGTGTGTTATTGTTTAATGGGTTATATTGGGCTAATTAATAACATGAATATTCCATATTTATGAATAACACATCAATTAAATTCACTAATGACCAAAAAAGAGAGGTCATAATTTCATGTTGTGTTGATGTATGTGATCTGGAGAGTGGATTTATCTCTAAATTGCCTTTAAACTCTCATATTTTTATCAATTTTCTTTTGCTACTTTTCTACATTTTTAGATTAACCCTCTTGAAGTTTGGTTTAATTTGATTAAATAAAAATTTAAAATCTAACAATTCCCTACGGATCGATCCGTACTCGCCACATACTATCATTGAACTTCGTGTGCTTGCGGTTATTTTTATTTCAATTTGATCAACTATTTTCTAATCCGATGAACATTTAGCCGGTCCGAACACTCCTTTATAAACTATCCTTTCAAAACCATAGCTTTCGACCCTGTCGAAAGCAAGCATAGCTTTCGACCTTGTCAGAAGCTCTTTATAAAACCAACCTTTCGAAATCATAGCTTTCGGCCCTTGTTGGAAGCTTTTTAAAACATATAGGTGATTTTCTTTTTAAAATCAATGTAAACTAACAGCCCATCTGCTTTGAAAGCAACCCTTCGAAAGCAACCCTTCGACAATTCACTGCATACCATCTAAATGACATCATGTGCATTGCTTTCGACCTTGTTGGTCATTGAAGTCAAAAGGTCTTGGTCGATAGGTCTAAGTCGAAAGGTTTGCCAAAGAAGGCGGAACCACCTTTTTCCAGGTAAAAGCTTATTTTGCCAAAGTAAGTAAACTTTTTGTAGCAAACTTGCATACTTTAAACATTTGATTAGCTTTCACAACTTTTAAATAATTTGGATAATATTTGCCGCATTTTCTCAGATCTAAAATCAAATTAGCATATAAAAAATAAGCCCTTCCTCTTATAAAAACAATTAAATCATTTAGGTCATCCTTTCGAAATAATTTAATTTCCATACTAAATCACATAGTAAAAATCTCAAAAAATTTCATAAATTCACTCTAATCATGTTATCTAACATATCAAAATTTCAAACCCGAATTCTTAATATATTTTCTAAAATAAATTTATAAACCCAAATAACCATATTTTCCTTTGAAAATTCATAACTAATTCTCCATTGTTTGAAAAATCATAAAATTGAAACCCAACTCCAAAATCATGTTTCCATAACATAAAATTTTCCCATGGTATTTCAAAATCATTTAATCTTGATTTTACCCTAAAACCACATATATCTCTTTTAACACCCATGTTTAAACATATTTAAATCATAAATTAAGCATATCATCATTCAGTATATCATAAAAATAGATTTACCATTAAATTTGAGACCATATGAATATAAAATCAAAATAGATGTAGAAATTATTATTCACCTTAGATTGGATAAGGAAATTGATGATTGATTGAGATTGATTTCTTCTAGCTTGAATCCTATGCTTAAATTTGATTTTCTCTTCTTTCTTCCTAATGGACAGCCTTGCTTTCTTTCTACGTTTATAAATTTTGTATGAGATAAAATGAACGTGTATGACTAAGGAGAATAGTATAACTGTGGAAAATATGGGCGGCTATTTACCCCAATGCCCTTATGTTTAATTACTTAAACATGTATAAGTTCATTTAGTTAAATAAGCATGGTTACAAAATTTTATTAGTCAACCTCAATCTCTTTTTCTACATTAATCTATTTAATTTATTCTAATTTAATATCTTAAATAATGTTATTATTAAAATTAGGGGTGTTACAGGCTCACCTCCTTAAAGAAATTCGTCTTTAAATTCAGTAAGGGCAAACTAGCGAACAAAGCAATCATCTGTAACATCTTCTAACAATCATACTAGCCTATCCGACTAGCAACTATTCTATATAGATCTAATATAGACATACCATCAAAGCAGATCAGGATAAGCTTCTTGAATCCTGTCCTCTATCTCCCAAATACAGTCCTTCTTGTTGTCGCTCCACTGAACTTTCACCAACTTGACTGTCTTGGTCCTCAATCTCTTATCATCTCTCGTTACAACCCAAACTGGTTATCTAACAAAAGTCAAATCAAGCTCTACCTGTGTAGTTAAAGCGCCCGATAGATTCAATATGACAGAGGTGCAAAAAGTTATAGTGGGAATACATCGAGGACATCGAAGGATATAGCAGATGACTCTAAAATAGAATATAAAACTCATACTTAATATTTATACAAATATGTAAATGGTAATTAAATGAAAAATTAACATTCAATTGAATATAATTAATACATGAATAATTTTAAATAAAAACATGTGTGGATATACTTTAAATAAACGTAAAACTATTATATAACATAACTGAATTTAATAGAATATTGGAGTATTTCTCATTTCTAAAAACATATTAAAAATTCAATTAAATAAATTAATTGCATAAATTTCATAATATATAAATTTCATTTTTCAAATCATTTCTTTTAAACAAGATATAACGAAAATAGCGGAATATAGCGGGAATAACAGGATATCGTGGAAATAGCGGGGCTTAAAGCGAAAAGGCTATATTTGAGACTATATGGAAAAATTGTAGTGGTAGAAATCTGCTATGAGTGTAGCAGGGTTATAGCATGGTAATAAAGGGGCATTAACTGCATTGGGCTCTACTACCAAATCCTCCAACACTATTTGAGGAATAGTAGCCTCTGGATCATGCATGAACTTGCGAAGATGAGACATATGGAACACATTATGGACACCTGCCATATTGCCCAACAACTTTACTCTGTATGCGAGCTTTCCAATCCTTTCTAAAACCTGGAATGGACCAACATATCTCCGGGCTAACTTTTCCTACTTTCCAAACCATGCCACAACCTTCATTGGTGATACTTTAATGAAAACCCTATCTCCCACTGAGAATTCTAGATCTTTACACCTTTTATCTACATAACTCTTTGCCTAGATTAAGCTTCCTTCATTCCTTCTCGAATTAACTCAATCTTTTCCTATGCCTCTCTAACCATATCCGCACCTAAGACTAATCTGTCTCCAGTCTCCAACCATCAAGCTGGCGAGAGACATGGCCTTCCATACAAAGCTTCAAAAGGCGCCATTCGTATACCAATCTAATAACTATTATTATAGGAAAACTCAACCAAATGTTGGTGATCCTCCCAAGATCCACCAAAGTCCAATACAGAAGCTTTCAACAAATCTTCGAGTGCCTTATTAACTCTCTCTGTCCGCCCATCCGTCCGTGGGTGATATGTTGTACTCATCTTGAGCTTGGTACCTAATGCCTCTTATAGACTCCTCCAAAATTCACTAGTGAATAATGCATCTCTATCGCTGACTATGCTACTAGGAATCAAATGCAGTCTAACTATGTTCTTTATGAACAACTTAGCCAAAACAGTGCCGTTCTGGTTGGCTTTACCGGATTGAAATGGACACTCTTGGTTAGTCTGTCCACAATAACACATATGCTTTCATTTCCTCTATTTGACCTTGGCAATCCGTCTATAAAATCCATCGATATCGAATCCCTTTTCCAAACTGGAATATCTAAAGGCTAAAGTAACCCACTTGGCTTCTGATGTTCGGCCTTCACTTGTGACGGTTAACACACTACCTAAGACGCAAGCCAACATCCCTCTTCATTCCTTTCCAATAGAAGCTCCTCTTCATGTCCTGATACATCTTGGTTCCTATAAGATGAATCGTAAACTTCGACCAATGACACTCCTCTAGAAATTCTCTCCTTGAGTTCTCTACATTCAGAACACATAATCATCCCTTCTTTCTCAACCATCCTCTTTGGTCAAGAGTAAAATCCTTTAGGTCATCAATCTCTATTCCGGCCTTAAGCCTTCTAATCCTCTTGGCTAAAACTGGATCTTCTCTCTACTTAGAAGCTATCATCTCGATCAACACTGGTCAAACTTCTAAACAAGATAACATGGCAGCATCTTGACAAAAACTAGCAGTACATCTCGACAGAACACCACAACTAGCTAAAGCTTCTAGATCTTTCCATTCTGCTAACATCGCTAACACCACGTTCTGATGTTTTCTACCTAGAGCATCTTCTGCTACCTTATTTCCTTTCCCATAAGCATACTCTATACCGAAATCATAAGCAGCCAAAAACTCCAGCTATCTCTGCTGCCTCATATTCAACTCCTTCCGAGAGACCAAATACTTCAATGGCTTTTGATCAGTATATAACTCAAATCTCTCTCCTAAGAGAAAATGCCTCCAAATCTTCAAGGAAAATATCACTGTAGCCAACTCCAAGTCATGAGTAGGATATCTAATTTCATGCGGTCTAAGTTGCCTTGATGCATAAGCAATAACTTTGCCCCTCTACATCGATACTGCTCCCAATCCAATACCTCATGCATTAGTGTATACTACCCTTGGTTACCATCCAGTACAATTAACACTGGCGCATTGGTTAACAAATTCTTTAACTTAAGGAATGCTTCCTCACATTTGTCGGACCAAACAAACTCCACTTCCTTCTTGATATGCCTAGTCAAAGGCGCTGCTCCGTGAGAAACCCTTGATGAATCTTCGATAATAGCTAGCAAGTCCAAGAAAATATCTGATGTCTCTTACCCTCTCCGGTCTCTTTCAATTGTTTACAGCTTCAATTTTATCTGGCTCGACTAATAATCCCTTCCCCGAAACCACATAACCAAGAAACTTAACCTCTTTCTTCCAAAAATGACACTTCGAAAATTTCTTCTTTAGCTGATTCTGCCTCAGCGCTTTAACACCAGCCTAAGATGAATCTTATGCTCTCTTTTATCTTTAGAGTATACTAAAATGTCATCTATGAATACCAACATGAACCTATCCAAGTGCTCTCAAAAAACTTGGTTCATCAAATCAATGAAGAAAGCAGGTGCATTTATCAATCAAATGGCATCACCAACCATTCATACGAACCATATTTAGTCCGAAACGACGTCAAAGGAATTCTATCCTCCGCTACTCTTAACTGATGAACCCCGTCCCCAAATCCAATTAGGAAATTGCTCTAGCTCCACTCAACTAATCAAAAAGATTATCTATCCTCGGTAGAGGGTACCTATTCTCGGTCGTCCTTTCGTTTAACTTACCATATTAGATGCACATTCTTAACAACCCATCTGGTTTCTTTACATATAATGCGGCTACTCCCTAAGGCGAACCGCTTGGTCTAAAATTCCTTCCTTCAAGGTCCACTGGCTGCACCTTTATTCCATCATCTCTCTCGGTGTCATTCTGTTAGGTGGTCTACCGACAGGTTCAGCTCCTAGTATAAGATCTATCTGAAACTCAAAAGCTCGTTTTGGGGGTAATCCAGTAACTGGCTCAAAACATCTGTGAACTATCTAGCCACACAAACCTGAATAAGCTCTTCTCCAATCTCCATGGCACTCAAAAAAGCACCAACACTCTTGCTGGAATTCTCCATTGAGAAAATGATTCGGTTATGACTATATGCGTGCCTCAATGATATTTCCCGATCCTGGCAAAATATCCTAGCCTCGTACTTACTCAACCAATCCATACCCAAAATGATCTCGAAATAAAAAAACATACAAACTGCATGCAAACTTATGACCTAACAAATCAAGTCCTAACTGGTCACATCTCATCCCAAGAGTTTCATGCCCTCCTATTGGATTTGCAACCCGTAAGGAAGTAACAAGGTATGTGGGTTCTATACATAACCTATCAACCAAATAATGTAATATAAAAGAATGTGATGCATCAGTCTTCCTTTTCTCTGGTGCAGTGGGTCTAGGAGAAGACAGTGGTCCAATAGCAAACACCTTCCCTCTGTCTGCCCTGACCGGCTCTGGACACTGGTTCTTATAATGTCCAACTTCGTCATAGTTGAAGCATTTCACATTCTTCTTCTCTACAGGCTTCTTTCCTTTACCAATTCTACACTCGTGGGCATAATGGCCCTTCTTATCACACTTATAGCACACCAAATCAGCATTTACCTTCTTAGCGGCCTCCCCTTTCTAGACTCCTTTCTTCTTAAAGAATTTCATGTTCTTTCCTTGAGCACCCTGGGATTCAAATAGCTTCTCCCTAACAAACACAACAAGCATCTCCTCATGGCGGATGGCCATCTCCACCACCACATGATAAGGTTCTCTAGTATAAGTCTTAGATATTTTGCCTAGCTCTGGCCTCAATCCTCTAACGAATCTCTCATTTCTTCTGATATCAGTGTCAACCAAAGCATGACCATATCGAGATAGCTCATCAAACTTAACAGCGTGCTTGAACAAAGACATCCCTCCTTAGAAAAGATCCATGAACTTCCTCATCAATGCGGATTTGGCAGCCTCAGACAACAACCTCTGCTCAAACCTCCTTCTAAAAACTGCCCATGTCAGCTTTTCCTACGGAACTCCGGCCGTTACACTGTTCCACCAGTGAAGCGGTAACCCTTGCAACTGCCTAAAGATAGCCTTCTCTTCTCTCCATCATCCAAGCCAAGATCTTTAAAGATCCTTTCACAGCTCAAAAGCCAGTTCTCAACTTCAACTGCATCCTCCGTTTCAAAAAACGGCTTCCCACCAAGACTGGTGTGTCTTTGCTTAGCTTGACATAGTTAACCAGCTGGAACTACAAGATTAGCTCCTCCAATATTACCAGCAACTCCTTCTTGCAAAAGATTAACCAATAGCTGATACGCTATCCCGGGAACTACTAGATTAGCTCCTCCAGTATTTCCAGCACCTACATTAGCCACGGCATTTTAGGTAGCATTAACATGTCGATCTTGGTTTCTCCGAGTATTAGGTTGAGCATTTCCATTGGTAGTGGTGCTTCCTCCACCTTATTTCCTCTTCTGTATACTATCTCCATATCCTCTTTCTCATATATCTTCATATGAGCCTTAGTAAGGTACAGAAGAACGGTCTAGGAGAGAGGAAAAACATAGTTAGATATATACCTATATATCTAACACAAGTACGTTACTATAGCATTGACCCAAACTCCGATCATATTTTTAAATTCATTAGATTATGTTTCAAAATGATTTTAGGTTTATCTTTTCTTTTAAAGTTTCATAAACCTATGCTCTGATACCAACTTGTAACATCCCCCTACTTGGAGGCCTAAAACTGACGGCTACAGATGCTACAGTCACCTATAGTTATTAATTCTCGACGACAAAATACGGCGGTGCTAGTTACATTGGTACATAGATCATAGAAATATGGAAAAAATTTAATAATTCAAAAATATATTTCCGCATTCGAATCAAAACATTTGATGCTCATTACATAATCCCAAAAAACGTAACCACGTTCAATAAAATATAATTATTACAAGTACGCCAAGAGCAACATATGAAGATGCCCCCTTGGTTGATCAGAGTATATAGTAAGACTAATAGATCTGCCTTTACAAACAAATACACAGTGGAAAAGATAACTCTAAATAACTACTGCCTCTTGCATGCCTCCGGAAGCTTTATTCATCTAAGAAGAAAACTGGAAAACCATAAATCTCAAACTACTCAAAATCATTTGAGCATCCGAGAGTTTAAGGGGAAAAAAACTTTGAGTCAGACATAATGTCTAGTATGAATAATAATCTAACATCTTAATCCTTTTATATATCTAGTGAGACCACGCCGCTTAGCGGAACGGGTTTTCCCTCACTAGTATCCTAAAATCTTTTTAAAATCATATTCTATGCTCGTACATCCACAATGGTTAAAACGTATATTTTCAAAATATTATGATGATATGCATACTTAAAATAATTAGGATTTCCTCATGTCCCATTTAATTTGACACCCTATCATAATTATAGTTTCTAGGGTCACTATTAATCTTTTAGTTTTCATCGGCTTACTAATAAACCGTACGATCCTGCCAGTCAACTTAATTAATTCATAGGTCCCCCTAAACCTATTAGTCCTTCCAATAACTAATCACCTTATCCTAGTTTTCATGGGTTGACTAGGAATCTATGGATCTATCTAGTAACTCACTTCACATCCTAGTTTCCATGGGTTGACTAGGAACCTACTGATGCTTCCATTAGCAACTTTCTTATCCTAGTTTTCATGGGTTGAATAGGAGCCTATTGATTAATATCAATTCTTAATCCGGATATAATTTTCATGGGTTCACTACAAACCAATTAGTCCCCTGCTAATTGTCCTTAATACATAGTTTTCATGGGTTTATTATGAACGTGTTGGTTACCGCTAATAACTACATAATCATAATTTACATGGGGTATGAACCATTTAGTCACCTCCAGTAACTACATAGTTTAAACATCCTATATTTTTTGTCACCCCAACTCTTTGGGTGCAATTCTACTCATTCATGAATTTAAGCAATTTATATTTACTACTGTGTTAGCCTAACTGGTTCTTCTACTCTTTTTCTTCAAAATACAGTTAAGGGTTATCATGTGAATATATTCATATTTGAAGAAGCGAAACAACAGTTTAACAATACCACTCATGTGGGCTTAAGGTCCTTGAATTATATTTCATATAAAACATAGTTAACCCCTTTAACTTATATTTTTATAAGGCAATATTTCTTCAAAATTACATACCTAAAGTTATTACAAAACTCCTTTACATAAGTCGTGGGTTTTCCTTTAAAAATTTGAGTTAGTGTTTTAAAACCTTTCGACAACATCGAAGGCTTCAGCCTTTGACCCCTTCAAAAGCATAAATCATATCTTTTAAAACAATAAGCTCCATCCTTTTAATACTTTAAAACACTTCCTTTGAAATCTTTCGACCTTGTTAAAGTATCATTAAATAAGAGTAGAACCTTTCGAAACCAATGAAGGTCAAACCTTTTGAAATCATTGGAAATCAAACATTCCGAAAGCATTGGGTTTGTCCTTAAAAATATTACTTTGGGTCATAGTGAAAATAGGTTAAGGTATCTCTTTCAAAGACACACTTTTTTTTAAATATTAGGAAAGTTTGATGGTATCGAAACCATCCTTTCGAAAGCACTATAACATCTGGGGAACAATTGAACCTTTCGACAATGTCGAAAGCTCTTGCTTTCGACCCCTTCGAAAGGTTTGGGAAGCGGCTTGTTCTTTATAAAAACCATTAAACCTTTTGACAATGTCAAAAGCTCTTACTTTCGACCCTTTCGAAAGCTTTAAACAAAAATAAAGGTGGCAGCTCTTTTTTTTAAATCCCCTTTGAAACATCCTTTCGGAATCATAGCTTTCGGCTGTGTCGGAAGCTCCTTTATAAACTATCCTTTCAAAATCTTAACTTTCGACCCTATAGAAAGCATAACTTTCGACTTTGTCGGAAGCTCTTTATAAAACCAAACTTCCAAAATCATAGCTTTCAATCTTGTCGAAAGCAAACATAGCTTTCGACCTTGTCGGAAGCTTTTTAAAATAGGCAAGTGATTTTCTTTTTCAAATAAAAGTAACTAATGGTCCATCTCCTTCGAAAGCAACTTTTCGATACTATACCTTCCGACTTGGTCCAATTCACTGCATATCACTGAATGATATTATATACATTGCTTTCAACCTTGTTGGTCACTGAAGTCGATAGGTCTAAGTCGAAAGGTTTGCCAAAGATGGCAGAACCATTTTTCAGGGTAAAAGCTGATTTTGCCAAAGTAAGTAAACTTTTTGTAACAAACTTGCCACTTGTAAACATTTGATTGGCTTTCACAACTTTTAAATAATTTGGACAATATTTGCTATATTTTCTTAGATCTAAAATCAAATTAACATTTAACAAATAAGCCCTTCCTCTTATAAAAACAATCAAATCATTTAGGTCCTCCTTTCAGAATAATTTAATTTCCATAATAAACCACTTAGTAAAAATCCTCAAAATTTTTAGAAATGCACTTTAATCATGTTATCTAACATATCAAAATTTTAGATCTAAATTCTTCATATACTTTCTAAAATAAATTTATAAACCCAAATAACCATATTTTCCTTTGAAAATTCATAACTAATTCTCTACGGCTTGAAAAATTATAAAAATTGAAATTCAACTCCAAAATCACGTCCATGACATAAAATTTTCTAATGGGATTTCAAAATCATTTAATCTCGGTTTTACCATAGAACCACATATATCTCTTTTGACAATCATGTTTAAACATATTTAAATCATAAATCAAGCAAACCATCATTCAATATATCATAAAAACAGATTTACCATCCGAAACCATATGAATATATAAGATGATAAATTATTATTCACCTTAGATTGAGTAAGGAAACTTATGATTGATTTCTTCTAGCTTGAATCCTAAGCTTAAATTTGATTTTCTCTTCTTTCTTCCTAATGGTTCCTAATGGCTGGCCTTGCTTCCTTCTTACGTTTATAAATTTTGTATGAGATTAAATGAACGTGTATGACTAAAGAGAATAGTATAAGGGTGGGAAATATGAGCGGTTATTTACCCTAATGCCCTTATGTTTAATCACTTAACCATTTATAAGTTCATTTAGTTAAATAAGCACGGCTTTTAAATTTTATTAATCAACTTCAATCTCCTTATCTACATTATTCTATTTAATCTATTCTAATTAATCTCCTAAATAATGTTATTATTAAAATTAGGGGTGTTACAATCTTAATGGGTGCAAAAAAATAAATTCCAAGATCATGACCGGTAATGCATTGTTAAATGATAAAAAAGGTAGAAAACAATGAAAATAAATATGCAGAATAAGTTGAAGTAAATAGTAAAATAATTCCAATGAAATGGAAACTAATCAAAATTTATGTTTTGAGTTTTATGTGTGAAATATGGTTGCCAAATTTATAGCCTGGTACAATAAAAAAGTGGGATAATGTTATATTTATAAGAAAACATGGATTTGATTTGAAAATAATTAATTAGAATATGATTAATTCCAAAAAAATTGCTCTTTCAATTTTGGAAAGAAATGAAGTAATAAAGTAGGAGTAGATCATACAATTCATTTAGAGAAGTTGTAAGAAATGGATATAAGTATTTCTGAATGAAATGGTCAAATTTTTTGACTTCTAATGTCAATATTACTGATAGCAACTACATTTTTTGGTTTGTGAAGAAAAAACATAGGACGATATGAATTAACTGCATCTAAATTTTTTGTTTCCTTTATTTTTGCTACATTTGTTAGGAAGGAAAAAATAACATACCATAAAAATATTGATTATTATTTTCTTTATTTGATTAAAGCATGGAATTTAATTCTAAGAACACAATTGGTGAAGTAGTGTAAGGTTTAGTGAAATAGTGAAATTGAATGGACATAAAAAGCCATGGTAAATACAAAAATACTGCCTATGATATGGGAACACAAACCAAAGTTTATACCGCAAATAAAGAAAATAAGTGATTGCTTTTGAATTACGAATAATGGCTATGATTGCATTTGGCGATACATTATCGTTAAGGACAACTGATCTAAAATCATACAATTGAGTAGATGAGGCAAACAACCAAAGGCTTGGAATGACTATAACAAAAATAGGACATATTGTTTTGTTATGAGAACAAAGAAACCGAGCACAAAGAAATCAAGCACAAAATTCATAAATTTGATTGTGTAAAACATAATATACTTGATTAGTTTACTATTAAAAAAATTATGTTGTTACGATAACAAATAAACATGAATAAATATTTCATAATAACACATAAGACTACAAAGGCAATGAAATTGTAAATAAGCATAGATAGTATGGGCTATACTGCTATAAATATGAGGACAATCCTTTTATGTGCGTGTTTTTAAAAAACAACTTATGCATAATGGTCACACCACTTTAACTAACATGAAATACTTCTTCAATATTCAAAAATAAATATTTTACATTAGATATACAAACTGATGATATTTACACGATCACAAACATAGAAGAAACAAATTATTTAAAACATACTTAAGATGTCATTATTGGAGAACAAAGAAACCGAGCATAGAAATCAAACACAAAATTCATAAATTTAATTGTGTAGGACACAGTATACTCAATTAGTTTACTACTAGAAGAAATTGTTTTATTAGGGTAAAGAAAAAGCATGTATAAAAATTTCATAATAACATATAAGGCAACAAAGTTAATAAAATTGACAAGCACCTTTGTCCAAGTGGTTAATTGATTCGGCTTTGGTGCAGGATGTCACAAGTTCGAAACTTGCTTTCGAACGTTTATTTGACATGGGATATGTTGTCCCAATGATTTGTTGTATATAAAGTACCAGTTCAAAATTTTTTTTAATAAAATTGCAAATGAGGATAGGTAGTTGGAAAAAGTTTGAAAATGACAATATAGAGTGGTTTAAAATCGATAATATTGACACAATCATGGACATAGAAGAAATAAAATATTTAAAACACATCCAAAATGTCATTATTGTGAATTTTTGTTTTACTTTTATGATTATGATACACATATTAGGTATATATCTTTTTAGGTAATAAGAAACACTTTTACAATAATAAAAGAAATTGTAAATTAAATTCAGGAGACAACCACGCATCACCAAACATGAACAAAAATATTGAAAAAATTGGAAAAAGGTTTAAATGAGAACATATAGTTGTTTAATTGTAGATCTAATCTGAAGCAGATAAAATTGTGACAAATCTGGAAACTTTATACAAAATAAGGATTAAAACTATAATACGAAAGTCTAAAAATGAACACTTACCTATTGATCTAGTGAAAAGAACCAAAACATGAGGATCGAATGTAAAAACGTTCCTAAGAAAACAACTTCAGAAATGAAAAAAAATCAACAATTTTTGACTACTTTTAAAATGATGAAATGAAAGTAATCAACAAAAACTTTAAACTACTGTTAAAAATATGAAAAGAAAGTTACCAAATAAAAAACATCCAGATTCGTCTTCATCGATGATGGTTTCGTACAAATGAAAACATCTAGATACCATATCCAGAAGGTTCCAATTAAACAGTTTCTTAAAAGAATAAAAGGTGTTTCCTTAAAAGATTTGAAATAAATATTGTTTATGAGAATCAAGAGTGAAATAGAAATTAGAAACATTGACAAAATTGAAAAACATATTAGAAGATTGAATTAAACAGAAATGGAGATAGGTTTCCAGGAACATGAACTTGCAAATTAATGGGAAGAGAGGATGAAGTTACATGAAAAGAAAGAGGAACTATCAAAAATATGTTTTCTTAATTATTAATAAATTAAAAGTAGAAGAATTCTAAGAGACAAAATAATGAATAACAATAAATATAATGGATATATGAATTTTGATTGGAAAAGAGTTGCAGGGTAATTGCAAATTGTTTACTCAAATCGATATGGGATAAGTATTTGTCTTCATATTGAATGAGAAATAAGAATACGATAAATCTTTTATTCTCTTTTATATATAATAGAATAGATAAGAGGGTATAAGTTGGAAAATATTATATACTAGTTTAGCTTTTCAAAAATCATTAAAAATGTGCCGAATGCTTTTCTTCTTATTTCACTTGATAATGCTGAATCAAAAGCTAGCTAAAACGCCTAAATTAATGCTAAATCGAATCAGCATTTCCAATCAGCGGTTCAACAAATGGTTAATGCTGAAAACAAACAGTACCTTAGTTAATAAGATTTTTTTCACTTTACCCCCATTTTTTGAAGTTATTACACTAATAGCCTCATTTTAAAACTTATTGCACGTATAGCCCTGTTTTGGCTACCTCAGTGTTGAGCTAACCATAGTGTATTAGTATCATTTCAAATGGCGTCAGTATGCGTTTTTTTCGAACGTTGTGGGTGACATTCCAAAAGTCATCCATTACGTTTTAAAAAAAAATATACAGATGACTTTTGAAAAGTCCCCATTCGGATCTAGCAGAGCAAAAGAAAACCTAGTGGGTGACTTTTCAAAAGTCATTGTTATATTTTTAAATGTAGTGGAAATTTTTTCAAAAGTTGTCTACAACGTTCAGACAAAAAAAACCATGTGTTGTTGCCTTTTGAAATGACACTAGTATACTATGGCCAGCTTAACGCTGTGTTGGGCAAAACATGGCTATATGTGTAATAAGTTTTAAAATGAGGCTATAAGCATAATAAATTCAAAAATTGGGGATAAAGTAAAAAAAATCCTTTCAATAATTTGGCCTGTATGTTTCTTTCATTGTTTCTGTGTGTTATCTTTGTGGGCTCTAACCTTGTTCCCAATTTTTTTTAATGGCGTAGCATTACATTAATTTTAGTTAATTAAATGATAATATGTTTGAAGAGATTTCAACATTAAAGAGATTTTAAAAGACATTAGTGAAAATAACAAAGTAAACAATATTGAGGAGAAATTTAAATAGACATGTTAGAAACATTTCTTTTGCTTCACGCCATTTGATATTACAAAGCTACTGTAGAAAAATCCCTCCAACGATCGGTTTAATAAGAAATATTAATAATAAGGGGCACGTTGTTTTATTTGTTTGCTTTAAATTATTAGAAATGTACATAAGAAAGACATCACCTCACCTCATAAACAAATTAGTCATACTTACTTTTCTACCAATTTTCCATTAATATTTAATCTCTTTTATAAACCCTAGTCGTGGAAAATTCTAATGAAGAAAATCTTTAAATGGACAATTTGCTGATTGAAATGCATGAGAGCTGCCTTCCCATGGATGGTGGTGAGGATCGTGAAGGAGGTAGATGGGAGGAGGTTGACGTAGTCGTACGGGTACGAGTTTGGCATTTTGTATGTACAAGCTATGGTTCAATTATTTGCTTCCAGGTTTCCAAATAGTTAAATGATTTATAGTTACTGAAAATATATTGCTTATGTTGTATGTTGAAAACTTGTTATTTCGTAAAGAGAAGGCCTGAGTACTTCATAGAATACAATATATGTCTGGTACAAAAACATATAATAATGGTAAGCCATTACCGAAAGTCAAATATGACCATATGGTGCTGTTTTTTTGCCGACTTCGGTTACCATCTGCCATTAAAAAAAATTTGCCTTCGTCTGTCCTCCACCATTTTTACTTAATTGAAAGTATATGCTATTTGAGTCCTTAAACATGTATATCAATCTATTTAGTTAATGTTATGTCTATATGAATTGCGGAATGAATTGCTCACAAAAGAAAATGGGTTGAATGAAATAGGGCAAGATGTGAAGGAATTAGACTATTCAGCAGCGGAAGAAATGGGTGATTTTTTTTAAAAAAAAAATCCATTTTAGATTTTTTTTGGGCATATGTTGCCTAAATATATTTAGAACTTATCTAAAATTTTCTTTAAAATTTTCTTTATATTATTACAACTGTTTAAAAATTAGTGTAATTTAATTTTAATTAATTGCATATAATGATGACCACACCACATGCATCCATGTGTGTAGTGTAAGTGCAACATATGAAAATTGGACAAAGTCAATTTGAACGTTGTTTGGATACTGGAATTTACACCGCAACAAAGACATTCCCCTTTATATGCCTTTGTCGTTCTAAACATGAAAGCTTTTTTATATGTTATGTATGTACATACACATACATACATATACATATATGTATACATATTTGCATGTATAGATGTATATATACATAAACAATAAATGTTTTGCATAGCAGTTCAAATGAAATAGACTTCATTTATATTACATGTAGCAAATCAAAGAATATTAAGATTAATTAAGGTAGTGTAACGACTTCGAAATTTATCACATTTATTTTTGGAATATTTAATTAGTTTTAAATATACGATTTGGAATTTTATAAAATATTATAGAAATTTATGTTTTGAATTAAGAACTGATTTTCAATAACGTATTTTAAATTAAGACCTGATTTTACGTCGAACGTTGGTATTTAAAAAAAATTACAAAAAACTTGATAACCGGTGCGTTTTATTTCTGTTTTATAATCGCATAACAGTTTTGTACGCGATCATATTTTACTTTATATCGTTCGTGGTTCATACGCGGACGTGGTATTGGGTGGTAGAGTACCCAATATATTCAAAACTCAAATCTCACACACACATACAAATGCAGAGTGTAGCAGCCCATTATTTTCAAGTTAGCTACTTTTTCTTCGATCAAAACCTCAGTCTCCTTTAGCCAATTTCTTGCTTAACTTTTCCCCAACTAGCCACCATTGTCTTGATTAATAAACGTTCATCATTTGGTTGCTTTATCTATGCTAACTTTAGCATGGGTACATGTATATATACACAAACACACACACACGTAGAGAGTTGAAGGCGCTCTTCTTCTTCATATCCACCATTCTTCCTAAAAATGAAATCAAACATATCTCCTATAATTAAAAATCAATTACTCCCAAACCATTCAATTTTAGCTAATATGGTCAACATGAAAGTTGTTCGTATCGATCCGTATTATTTTTAGAAACTGACAAGATAAGATTTTGTTGATTTACCATTAAAAATCAGAGAGAAAATAAAAATGTTCATAGATTTCAAAAATTGAATTCTCTTGATCCGTGTCGAATCGTTCAACGCTGCTTATATCATTGAGTTCGTATGGAGTCGTAGTATTTTTGGTATCGACGATGATTGAAGACTAGGTTTAAGTTTAATTAGAAATTTGATCGTCGATTCATGAATTGGAGCTTGGCGTGGTGTTCGTGGAGGAGAGGGACTCGAGTGGTGAATTTTTGGTGGATTTCGGTGATTACAATTGTCGCGATTTTGTATGGTTCAAAGCTTGGGTTGAATGGACGGAATGCGTTCTATGGCGATGGAGGGAGTGCAGTGGCACTACTGCAATGAGCTTGACCAGTGGAGTTTGCATGTGAAGTTAGACTGGAGGACTAGAAGATGTGTGCACATACACGTGCACAAGTGTGCACATTATTCCATTTCCAGGCATGTCCGTTTTGAAAACGGGGGGAAGGAGAAGCTCCACAGTGTTCGAGTCAGGTTTGCTATCAAGTGGGCTAGGTTGAATCTTGGGTGAGAAATTAACTAAGTTTATTTTAAATTAATTAATTAAGTATTGTAAATTGGAAATTGAATATCTCATTGTTTTAAGTTTGATTAACCTTTGAATTTTTGCATTGGACTCGTTTTAATCAATATAACGTCGTATTATAACTTGTTGGTAGCTTTGGCAAATAAATTTATGACATATTAAAACAAACTGAATTTAAATTACATTATTTTAATTAATAACGTCGTTTAAAATTACATGTCTCAATTATTGATATTTATTTGGCCAAATAAAATACTTTTGGGTTAAACTGGATTGAATATGATAATTGGACATTCGTTTAGTGTAAGGACCCGCAAATCCGTACTCCTTGAATATACACTAATCTCCATAGATTAATTCAAGATGAACAGAAATAGGAATTCTCAATGTTTAAGAAAAAGAAAAGAAGAAGAAAAAGACAGAAGAAGAGAGAAAAGATAGAAAATAGAGAGGAAAGAAAATAGAACGGAAAGAAAACGCAGAACAACAACAGAATCTCACAATCGCAGCGGAACAACATATAATAGATAAATGAATAATCTTTAAACAAAGAACTATATCAGTTATTACATTTTATACATTACATTACATCATCATCAGAGTGTACAACAACATACATCAACAAACAGTGGAAAAGAAATACTATATACTAATAATACGCCATGCCATCCAGCTTGCCTCCAGCAACTCCAGAAATATCCTGATAAACCTTAACTCTTGACTGCCCGTGTGGAAATTGGTGGGCACCCAGAGTTTAGGAAGGAAAACAATAAACTCCGAGTCAGTCATGTGACTGGTGTGAGAACTCAAAACAGTTTATTTATCTTTGAAAACAAAATAGAGGAATATTTTTAAAGTCAATTTGCAATGCTTTTAAAAATGAGACTACCATAAGGCCTCCTGCACACACACACATGCAAACGCAGAATCAGAGGAGATTTCTCCTTATGATAGTCAAAGATGCTTGATACGCATTAAAAAGACATTTGATATTATTACTAGTGCATAGTGTAGGAAATATTTCGAAAGTAGAATATAAATCTTAGCCAACATACGACCATTATCGTATGCCTACTATAGCTACCATCTAAACGGTGGTGACCACCATAAGTAAATGGCAGGTTCTACAACTAATACCGTACAAGGTTTCGTATTGGGAATTGGATTTCCAACGAATGATCAGGCCAAGGAACTTCCCATTGCCACATGAGAACGCCTCTGGAAGGACGTCCCCGAGAACCAAACTGGATCTCTGCCAACACAAGGCCGGGTTACCCCTAACTGGGTAACAACTGACACGAGTATGCCATCCCCCGGTCCTTTGGGACCTTTAACCGAGCGCTCGTCATCAACATCACACCATAATAATAAGTGTTTCAACATGAGTAAGTATCTGGGCTCCATACCATGATACCACCCTTTTCCAGAAGGAAATGTACATACCCTAAAGGGAGCTACCCCTCATAACCTTCCCGCATCTTTCCTGTTTTGACAATTCCCGAGGTGTGAGGCTCGACGAAGTCTCGTCCACAAAAACATACTTTATACAAAAGCCATGCTTTGGGTCAACAAATGATCATAGAAATGATCACCAAGATAGACGATCAAATAAATGATCCTATCATAAATAATCAACACAATGATCATTTCACAGCAACACTCAGCATGTCACATTACCAAATTGGGAATATATTGCTAAAAACCTTCAACTACATAACCTCTGAGCTCGTACGTCTCAGAGAAGGGTGTTAAGCTAAAAGAATAAATTCTCCGCCACCAACAGAAATATATTTGAAAGAAATCGGCTTTATATCTCAATTTGTAACGTCAGACATACAATCCATACAAGTCTGTTCCGGGCTCGAACAGAACCGAAGGCACTTACAAAGAAGTCCTCGCAATCCGGATATCCACAATCCTGATCGGATTCCCCATCACATATGGAGAACTCTATACCGAAGCAACTCGGTGCAGAGTCAATCGACAGGTCATCCTATCGCTCTCGCAAATACCCGGTCTTCAACACCGGTCATCAATGCTATCCATTACGTCGTATCACTATTCGGAATGGGTAATCCGAATAACGAGCGCAATAATTTAAAAATAAGTGTAGCATTCAAATTCAAGCAAATCACAACAAATACCTTTCAAAGGTAAATATTGATAGTTGGTTATTGAACTATCAATGGATATGCACACATCACTAGATTCCAAATAATTTTCCAAATTATTTATTTCCCAAAAATATCTTTACAAGATATATAATTTCAATACCTCAAAAATAAATCAATATTTATTTTTAAAAGAATTCCACTTCCTTTTATAAATTCCATAGTGAATTTATATTCCAAAATATCTATGAATATACGACTTCAATTATTCATTTCAATTTATCTTCAAAAAGATAAATTCTCTAAATATTCACTTTATATTGGAAAACATTTCCATACTTACTTATTAAGTAATTCTCAATCCATTTATTTTCAACACTTGGAAAATATTCAAATATACTTAAATCGAGATTAAGTATATATTTCATTCTTTAAGGAAATCATTCACTTAAACGTATTTATTTGGGCCAAAACGAATGTTGCGTAAAACATCGTTACGACAACCCAAAATCACTAGTATAGGGATTCAAAATTAAAATAGATATATAAATCCCAATACTATACAAAACATTTCCTTTCGGAAATCATTTACTATAACAACAGTGTTATAGTCTACCATTTCCTTCTATTTCTCGAAAACGTCTATTTCAACAATAAATGTTGAAATCTATGGTTTCGAATCTCAACACATTTTAAAACATCATTAGATTGTTTTAATTCTATTTAAAATATCACATTCTAAACATTTTCTTTGACATATTATTCACTATTCAAAAACGTGAATATACTTTGTTAACAAATTTAATCCTTTTATTCATTTTATTTCAAAGGATTATTCACAGTCAAAAACGTGAATATAACTCCACTAATAGGTTTCTACAATTTACTTATCAAAATAAGTCATTTGCGAATTTATAAAACAACGATTATAAATTCCATTTCTATTTATTTTATAACAACTTCCTTTTATAAATTCCTTTATTAACCTATTCACTTTATAACCAATTATAAAACAAAAGTTCATGTTATAAGTTAAATACTTAGAATTTATTTGTTTGCACAATCGTTCCTTTAAACTTTATAATTATAGATCTTATAACTTATAAGATTCAATTATTTATCCAAAACCATTCTTTTAATAACTTTATAAATTTTATAAACCTACTGCTTATAAAATTTCATTTATAACTTCACCGTTTATAATTCTATAAATTTCATTCATTCATGAAATTTATTCACAATTCATTCTAACACTTATAAAAACTCATTTTATAATTCCAATATTTTAATTGATAAATTATCAATTTATAAATCTTTTATATAAATCAATTTATATTATTATTTCAAAACGTCTTTAATCTCCTTTATAATTTCACTATTTTGATTTATAAAATAATTAAATTTTATAAATCCTAATTTAAACTATTTTACATTAAATTCAAAAATCCCAATTTTAAACTATTTTATAAGATCGTTAACCCATATTTCTCAAAAATCAATCTTTAACTGTATTTCTTAAAAATCATAATTTTTATAACATTAAAATTACATCGTTTATTTATTTAAAATAAATCAATTCCAAAATTATTTTATAAAACGTATACTCTTCAAAAATCACTTTAAAAATCCTTTTAAAGTTCCAAATTTGGTCCAATGATGCTACACACCAAATAGTCAATCACGACAACAACGATATCATATATCGATATGATAATCCATCAAATATCAAAATATCTGAAATCAAATAAATACTGTTGAGGAATCCAGTTGGATCCCTCCAACCCGTTTTCCTGCATTCACAAACATTAGCACAATACCAATTCCGTTTCAGTACGAAATTATCGCGGTATATGGGATTTAAAATATTATCCGCTTAATAGACGGCGCAATAGGGTCTCATCCGCTATACAAATGCGGGAAATCAATAACTGCAATATATACATATGCCAATATATATATATATATATATTGCTATTATATATATAATACCAATTTCACTGTTTATGAAATATTCGCGGTATATGTTTTTAATAAATAACATCCGCTTACTAATGGCGCATAATGTCTATTTTAACAATCAATAGATAACAATCATCATTCAAACATGCATTCAAATATTTTAAATCTAACTATTTAAAATAAAAATCGAAACTGATTCGATTGAGTGAGAAGTTCTCACCTTGTTTTTATTTCCGTTTCAGCTTTTATTTCGAATAAGATTAAACGCGCGTTTAATTTTATCCGAAATTTTCACTAGCTCCAAACGACTCCAATCCATTTCCATAGCGTAGTGCTCGTCCATACGATTCCAACGCAAAAAATTTCGTCCGAATCGGACCTCGTATGAAAGAGATACAACATTTTAAACATTTACAAATCAATTTACATTTTAATTTACAATTTAATTTATTATTTTTAACCTATGCAATCAGAGCCGTTGTTTTCACTTTCCCCTAGATCTCGGCCCCATGATGCTTTCTTCCTCCTACAGGCAACACGCGAGCAACATTCACGTACAAACCCAAAAACCGCCGTCTAGGGTTACAAATCACGGCCTCTACGATCACCTACACCTTGATCAACAACTACCATATCAAAGAGCATCACAAACCCCACCACCTACAGCCGACGGCACGTGTACGGCCTCCCTGCTTTCTCGAAAATCGTGCATGAAACGATGACAAACGCGGCCAAAAATCTCCCTCCCTGTTGCTCCATTTTACATCTTGACCGTTGGATGTCTAGTTCGTGTTGTGCTCTACAAGTTTCTAGTTGAGATCGTTGCCTAAAAACGCTTGGATTTGAAGAAATTCGAGGGAGAAGGAAGGAGCATTTTCGGCCTTCAGAATATTGATGGCGGCTGAACAAATAAGAATTAGGGTTTTATAATTTTCTTATTTTTGTGAATTTAAGGTCTATTTATAGGAAAAATCGAACACTATTCATTCCAGAATTCCAAACTCCGATTTACGCGCGGTGACCGGCGTTTCTAGGGTTTGTCCCGCGTTCCGGACACAATGGAACAGGTTTCGGAAGCTAATTCGGTCATCTGTGCGAGTTATGGCAATAAACGTTCAATTTGAATTAAACCGATTTAAACGATTTTCTAGGCGTTTTAATTTGTACCGGACAAACGGTAAATCCGATTGACACAAAATTTGAGACCATACAATAATATCATATTACGGATCCGATGAAACTAGTTTCGTCGAAATCCGAGACTGTTTGAAAAATGACCATTTTAACTCGCCAAATTAATATTAAAATAATTTCGATGCGTTTCGAGCTGCTACGATCAAACGATAACTCCGATTGCTACGAAAATTGAAATTCGATAATAACTAACTATTATGGATCCAATGAAACTAGTTTCGTCCAATTCTGAGACTGTTCAAAAATTGACTATTTTACAGTCGATAATTAAATATTAAAATATTCAATTTTCACAAATTAACTTTTAATTCGATTTTAAAAGTTCTAAAATATCGTTCTAAATTCAATATGATAAAATAAAATTTTACAAATCATTTTCAATCATATTTAACCCAATTTTCAATATTTCTGTATTTTCACATATTAAATTATCGATTTAATTATTCAATTAAATCCAATTATTCGAAATAAAATTTATTCGACTTATAAATTCACTTATTAACATTTAAAATTAATTAAATATTCGAATTTTAAATAATTAAAATTCTGGGTCGTTACATTTAGCAGGATAAAACACCATTCTGCTAATTAAATTAATTAGACATCTGTTTAGCAGAATAAATCATTGTTCTGCTATTATTAATTGGATTGCTTAAACATGGACATTTATTTAGCAGAAATAAACCCCGTTCTGCTATTACAATTAGTATAGCCACTTTTGTGCCTTCCAGTTGATTAATATTGGGTAAGTGTTATGTTAACAATTGCTTGTTAATTATGGGTTTAATTTACATATACGGTGTTATGTAAATACTGGATTATAACTTGGAGAGTCTAATGGAATAAATGGAGGCTTGATTAAGTACCATTGGAGTTGTTAAACCTCTTTTTTAAAATTGGAAGGTTAATTATTTAATAAAGTTATTTTAAAAGTATAATTATTAATTATTGATAAGACTTTATGGATAATTATTATTTATTAATAATTTTCTAAAAGATAATTGATTTTTGTTTTAATCAAAATAAAAGGTTAATTATTTATAACTCTTTAAAAGTATTTTATAGAGTTATTTCCGAATATTTTTCCAAGTTATCTAATTACTGTTTTAAAATGTTGATTGTAGTTATTTTTTTAAAAGTTGATTAATTATTTAATTAAAGTTATTTTAATTTGATTTTTAGTTAATTATTATTTAAAATTAATTATAATATTATTTCGAAGTTTACTTATTAATATTGTTTTAAAAGTTAATTTATTTATAAATATTAATATTACTTTAAGTATAATGTATTATTATATTAATACTGTTTGAAGTTAATTAATTATTATATGACTAAAAAGGTTAAAGTTTATTTTTAAATGAAAGGTTTAAATGGGTTTCATCGAATAGAAGGGATTTATCAAAGGGTTTATCAATTGGAAAGAGATTTTGGAATTGGAAAAGAAGTTTGGTTTTTAAATGATGTCAAAATTGATATTTATAAATGGGTTTAGAGATCTAAAAAGGGAAAGTCTTATAAGTCGGATTTTAGGATTTATAAAAGAGTATTTTATGAATAGATCAGTGACTTATAAAATATTTTATAAATTGATTTGGAAAATTATAAAGGAGATATTTAGTTATAAAATAAAAGAGATTTAATGGAAGAATTAGTGTGTGAATAATTAATATCTCCGTTTAATGACATATGGAGTTTTGGTCATTTTAATATGATTTGAAATAGAAAATCTTTCTGAATGTTTCGTGATTATACTTATAGTATTACTTAATACATGAAAATATTTCTAAGTTTTGAAAGTGAAATGGTTTGTGAATATACTTTTACCATTGAGGCAAGTATATGGTTATACTATGTATCGAAAATATAGTAGTTTGTAAATATACTTATCCTATTGAGATAAGTATATAGAAGTAATATCTAAGTATTTGAAATGTCAATTTAAATTAACAAAAGATTAATCTAAGAGGCTTATTCCCATGGAAAATTTGACCTTGTTATGAATGTTTGTTTATTTTATAGTTAAATAACCTACTATCAAATCTTGGCTTAAATATGTAATCCTTCTTAATTTTGGTGGTACGGAAATATTCCCTACTTAACACCAAATGATTTTAACTCTAGAACTATTTAGGAGAAACACGAGAATTATATGATAGAGATACCGTTGGTGGTGCTATACTATACGTTTAAACTCGTTTTGTTATTCTAAGGCAAATGATAAGGAGATCCGTCCACTTAATTGGTTAGGAGGTGATCTCCGCTCTTATATATTGTCTGATTATTTCCTAAAGAACCGGTATTAGGCATTTCGAAAAATCGAAGATTGGTTTTTGGAGCACCAAGGAAGGGGAAGAGTGTACTCGTAAGAGATGATTTGGAGCCGTAACCACTCCAAAAACAATACGGTTCTATGGAAGAATTTCGTGATATATTAAGATATTGGAATCAATGCGTGGTTCCGAGACCCGTTTGGATATGGGAATCCATGTATGATTCCAAGATTTATTTGAGATATGAGAATCCATGTGTGATTCCGAGACCCATTGGGGTATTGGAATCCATATGGGATTTCATGATCTGTTTTGATGGCGGTGCGTGAGCTGGAACGCCGAACATAGCCTCATCAGCAATAATGACTAAAACTAGAGATAGGAGGCTTGACCAGTAGGGTTGGCAAACCCATGTGGTGTAGTCGGCGCCACCTAGATGTTACTTACAGTCGTTATGCATGCATGGGGCATTGCACTCAATCTTAGCAAAGCCAGCACGTTATTCCTATGGTACATTACTATGGATGTATGCTGCTTCGGAAGGATATCTCCGATCCTTGTGCATGAGGACCGTTCCTCAAAGTAATGAAGGCACATCCATGAAAATTCTACACAATTAGCGAATGTGCCTTATCGGTTTTTGATTATATACCCAGTATTGTTGTGATGTACACTCACAAGCATCACAACTACTTGATGATTATTATTTTCACTCTTAGATATTATTATAATATCAGTGGATTTTCTAATATTAAGGTTTTGGTTACTGTAAGATAAGAACTCGTCTGGGTTTGTGTGCAGCGTGATTTTACAAGGTACATTTGATTTTAAAGGATTTTACAAGCTATAATAAATAAAATTCCTTTTGATTTGAGTTTCTCATACTGTTTTACCAGAATGATTCGGATGTTGTTTTTCTATAATGCTCGGGTCAGGCCAAGTATATTTCTAGGTTTGGATGGATATTTGGTGCTTCAGGAGACAAGATGGAGGCCCAAAGACGTATTCATGTACATTGTTATTTTTTCATTGCATTCATTGTTGTATTTATCAACGATTGTGAGGACAAGTTGTTATAACTGTCCGGGCTGAAATATGCTAGTCAACTCGATTGATGTCTATATATATAATTATATTATAGTTTATTTTTGTGTAAAGATTGGTTTTATGTTATAGATCATTCGTTCCGCTGTGAGATTCTGTGTTGTTATTTTTTTTTGTCTTATTTCTTCTTTCTTTCCCCTAACTATCCGCCTTTCCATTCAATTTTAAGTGGGACATGTGTAGTTTATTGTCCGCTTAAACTGAACAGAATAGTGAGTCGTTACAGATATTTTAAAATTTTACTATTATATCTTATACAAAAATCCTTTTAAAACCTTAGCTTAAATATAAATACACACTTGCATATAATATGTAAAGACCTATGTTTTAAACCATTAGAAAATATTGAATTAAATAAATTTTTTGAATAGAATTGTATACAAATAATTTTTTTTTAAATTATATTTATGTTAAATTATATTAGAAGATAAGTTTATGATCTTAATTTGAATTCATATTAATGATACGGATTGCAATAAGACAAAAGGGTAACTGGTCTATATATAAATAATAACAAGGATTGGAATAATAAAAGGTAAATTTAATAAAAGAATATAATGAATGATTTTACAAAAGGAGAAAGCATCAGTTTTTTCATCTGAGATGTATTTTGGTAAGTTTGATTACAGGAATAAGAAATCAATTATTTAGTAAGTAATTTATGACTAAGGTTGTATACAATAATTTTATAAATATGATTTAATACAACTGTTTTATTTCTTTCCCATTAATTAGTGTCCGTTTTAGAATTTAATATTAAAATTAATTGCAATTGACGTGAATGGAATCTTTTAATTAAAAGGAAAGAAGACATTAATTGTAATTAATGGGCGTATAAAAGAAACAATGTTTTATTAAAACAAAAGGAATGTTTGTATTTAAATAAAAAGAACATTTTGATCCAAAAAAATAGTTTAAGAAAAATAAAGGAATGTTTTCGTTTGAATGTAAGTGTAATTTTATAAAAGGAAAAATTGAATTTGAAACAATATAAATACACTTATTAGCACTCAAATTTTAAAATATATCAGAGGGTTTAGGGTTGTATGAATGTAGTGGAATCAATGAGAAATTATCTTGTATTAACAATTATACATTAATTTCACAAGTTTAAATATAGTTATATTTTCATTTTATATATTGTTAAAACTTTATAGTGGTTGCATTAACGTGATTGTTATAGTAGTTAAAAAAGTAAAGCAAAACCTGTTAATCATT
Organism: Allium cepa; assembly: GCA_030765085.1. Classification (NCBI taxonomy): domain Eukaryota; kingdom Viridiplantae; phylum Streptophyta; class Magnoliopsida; order Asparagales; family Amaryllidaceae; genus Allium; species Allium cepa. The sequence goes on from CM060932.1 coordinate 156,976,082, forward strand.
TTCATAATGCATTGATAGATATATATGCATGAATTAATAAAATTGTTTTGAGTAACATAAATCAATATATAAATTGATTGATTGATTGTTGATTGATTGTTAATTGATAGATTGAGTTGATGGAATGTACATATATTAACATAAAAAACATCTGTAATAAAGAATTAAATGGTATAAATACGTGTATATTTGGGGTTGATGAAATTAATTAGGCTGAGAATACGTTTGGGAATTGGATTTCAAAAGGTTATTTTTGATTACCTGATCATTCGTTTCTTATTAATTAAGATCTGCCTATTGAGCCTCATTTTTTCATCATTTTTCGTAGCTTCTTTTTTTAAACTCGTCCCTTAATTTACTTTCTCATTATTAAAATAGCCACCTCGTTTTTGTAATTTACACTTCCCATTTCTCCTTTTTCTGAAGCCATTTTCAACGTAAGATTTCATTTTCGATATGTTATAATAAATAGTATTTTGAATAGTGCAGCCTAAAATTTGTTCGTAAGTTTACCTGTAAATTTTTTTGAATAAATTATTTAATTAAATATTAATAAATAGACATTTTGTAAAATTGTGTTCTTCTAACTTGGCAATTTTTCTTAAACTCCATCTTAGCAAAATAAATATATTTTGTAAAGAAACCTATACCAAATTATATCATTTGGTATTTTTTATGTTTTATTCTGTGAAAATAGGATTAATGGAACTATGGAATTTTGTAAAAAAAATTATTTTGACTTGAAACTTTTTCTATAGTTCCTGCATATAATTTGGAGAATATTTAATAAATGGACTTATATTTATTCCGGTGATCTAATAATTTTTGTAATTTAATCTTTGGAATTAGCCGTTTGGAAAATAGGGAAAATTATCAAATTGGTTTGGAAAATCGTAAACTTTCCCGAAAATTCTATAAAGGTGTTCTAAGAACTTTGAAATTGAAATCATAATTTTTATGCAAATTATTATGCTTTTAATAATTTATTTAGTGTAAAAAGAATGTATTTTGACTATGAAAAATAATAAATGTTTCTCAAAATTTCTAAAAAAAATTATGTAAATTTATGAAGTAAAATAAAGAACTTTTTATATGAACACTTTCTGAGATTATTAACAGATTTTTCTATAAAAATTGAAATATGCAAAATGGCATACTTTTATATATCGAACGATTGGTTATTAAAGAGACCAGGATCGGGCATTGACATACTCTTTGCCAATACCATAACCATTTTAATAACTATGTACGCGGTGGATGTTATTTAGAATGTAGAGGTTGAATTGGCGAAAGTTTACTGGAATGAAGTAAGAGAACGGCGATGGATGATCCTGACACTTATGTCAAATTTGAAATGATTAAAAGAGGAGCCTACTTATGGCCAATAGTTAGCTCCTTTAATGGACACCTTTCTCTATATTACTTGATTTTGAACTCGATTGGTGTGCACTTTCGATTTTGGATTGATGAACGCGGTAGACCATTAGAGGTTACAACCAACCAGATTAGGTAAACTAATAGAATCCAACCATGGGCATTGCCTCACGTGTATTGTCATAAGATTATTTCATATGAGACCACTCCGATTTTATTTTGTATTGTTTCTATTGGGGACTCACTAACAGCAATTGACATTACTGGTGGTTTTACAAAACCTGCATAGACTACATACTTAAAACGTGCTAAGGAGGATTAATGTGAAACATTAACACTATTTTAATATTAAAGTATTGATAGACATTACATATATATCATATCTTACTAGATATAGATAGTTTAATGGATCCATAAAAGATGAAAAATACCGTAACATCCCTTAAGTTATTGTACCTTTATTGCTTGATTTGAATTTACTTACATAAGAATGTATAGTCCCGACTCGAGTGTATTGTTTTTCTTTATGCTTAGGTCAGTCTGAGTTGTTCCAATGTTTCGAAGATGTTTGTTTTTTGAAGATAAAGACAGAATTTAGAAGACAATATCTGTTAATATTATTCGATGTATTATTTTGTTGTGCTGGATAATTCTATAACTCTGGTTATATTGTAAATGGGAATCAAATGTATATGGTAAAACAGCTTCATGAACTATTTATGTAATTATTATATTTTGTCATTCCGCTGTGAGATTCTGTGTAGTGTTATCTTCTATTCTTATTTCATAAACTATTTATGTAAGTGGGTCGTCATAGTTGGCATCAGAGCTTTGCTTGAGCGAACACCTAAGCCTATTGGGGTAAATTCATTAAGAGATAGGGTAATGGATTGCCCTATTATGAGTTAAGTGTATTATATATATACGAGAGCGTACTTGTTATTACTTATATAATAGTTTTAAAATCATAAACAATTTTAAAACAACTTTATATTCAAGATTTGTAAATGTTTTGAAATATAAAGAAGAAAATATTCCTTTTGAAAATAGTTAAAGGAAAAAAATAGTAGTCTTATGAATTTTGCTAATATATACAAAAAGAAGTGTGAACTTAAAAATAAAACTAAAGATGTAAACTTTAGTACTAAAGTGTAAAAATAAAACTAAAAGTGTAAACATTAAAAGTGTAAGCTTAAAAGAAAATAAAATTAAGTGTAAATTTAGAAGAATGAAATTAAAGTGTAACCTAAGTAAGGTTCGAAATATGTTAAGAAAACTCTATAAATTCTATATTTTGTTAACATTACTTTGCATGATTTCTTATTGGATTATAGGTTAATTCTATCTTGAATAAAAGTTACGAAATTTAAAAACAGTGGTATTTATAATAGGAAAGTTTTATGTAAAAGGTAATTTTACATATGTAGGATTTATAAAAATAAAGTTTATAAATAAGGAGGATTTTAAAAATATATATAAGAGTATTAACCATAAATATTTTGTAACAACCCGCCGATCCGTACCACTCAGACTAACACCACACATTTCCAACCCAAATTGAATGGAATGACAGACAGTTATGGGAAAGAAGAGGAAAAGCGAAGAGAAGAGAAGAAGAAGAGAAAAGTAATTAAAATAACACAGAATCTCACAATCGCAGCGGAACGATATATAATATAATATCAGTGATCTTTATAAAAGAAAAATTGTTACATACTTACATCCATCAGAGTGCAACAAATCAAAATAATTAGCCTGGACAGTTATAACAGCCTATCCTCACAGTTGCTGATGATTTCAACAATAAAGAAGTGTAAATAAAACATATACATAAATACGACTTGAAAACCTCTAATCATCTCCTAAGCTCCAATGCATCCAAAGAAAATATGTAAATATGCTCGGTTTGATCCGAGCATTATAACAAAATAACATCTGAGCCAGTCTGGAAAACCAGCATGAGAAAACACACCCAAATGGATTTTAAAGTTCCAGAAAACCATTTTAAATCAAAAGTATCTCGTAAGACCATGCCACACATAAACATGGATGGGTTTTTACCTTACGATAACTAAAACATTTTCTATAGTAAATCCATTTATATTATAATAATGGCTATGGGTCAAAGTATAATATGAATATAACTGAAATGCTTGCATCTCACGTTTCAGCACAGTTGGGCACAACTGAGTCCATACGGCGCTTATTGGAGAATGGATTCCATACAATGACTGGGCACTTAAGTCGCACCCTTCACGGTGCATCTCTAGATAAAATAACACCGAGGGCCTCGCTTCGATCCCTTGCCAACACAGGACCGACCTACCACTTGACTAGTAGTACCGAATATGATCATCCCGCTTTGGGCCCCGAAGCATAAGTGAGAGATAATAGCGACTCTAGATAGGGATGATCATACCTTACTTAGGAGCAACCCATTTAGCCCTACTGCATCTCCCCTATTTTAGTCATTCCCGATTGATGAGGCTTGAGGCTGCATTTTACCTTTTTATAGCACTTCGCACCTGTAATGCTAACACTACCCTCTAGGCAACAATGAATATCAGCATTCATCCATAAAAGTTTATTTTGGGACTGAACGAAACACTTGAGAGCTCCATCTCCAATCCATTATCTTCAAGGTGTCTTCACTTCGAAATGCATTTGTTGGATCGAAATGGTTTTCGGATAATATACCCGATCCCGGTCTCTTCAAAACAACTTTCAATAATTCCTGGTAAACTCAACCCCGGTTCTTTAGGAAAAAAATAGCCAAAGATAAGAGCGGGGATCACCTCCTAACCGTTAGTGGATGGATTTCCTTTTCATTGTCCTAGAAGAACAAAGATTTATACGCACAGTACAACATCATCGGAGATGACTATGCCATATAACTCATTGTTTCTCCTAGATATTTATAAAGTTACGTTTAGGTCCAACTTTGATAGTCGGTTATTAACTGACGAATAACAAACATTCAATCAAGGATTTAATTCTATAGGGAAGAATCAACATTTGTTAAGCACCAAGAAACATTAAGCCTCTTCTAACAAATCATTCCATTAACTCAAATCAGTTTGTAAATATTCTAAATCCAATTTCTCAACACTTGGGAAAAATATCCATATACTTATTTCAACGGTATAAGTATATTCACCAACATTTGGGGAAGATTTCCTTTTGTTAAATTCCAAATTCACTCATAACTCCATTATAAATCCACCAAAACTATTTATGAAACTCCTTTTATAAATTGTATGAACCCATTCATAAAATTCTTTTATAAATATCTAAAATCATTTATAAAACCTATATATCTTTTAACCGATCCTTCTTCACGTTTTTCAATACATGTTATAAGATTCTTATTATAATCCATACCTGTTTATAAAACCCTATTTATAAATCTCGAATACATTTAAAATATAAATTCTAATTATTTACATAAAACGCTATTATTATAAAATAATAAATATTATAAATAAATAAATATTAACTTTAAAACATTTTAAAATAAAAATTAATAAATTTCAAACATCCTAAATAAAATGATAATAATTTATCTTAAATTTTTTATAAATACTAATAATTAGTTTCCAAAGCTTTACTGATAAATAATTATAATTAATTTCAAACCAAACTAATAATAATTTAAGTAACAAACCTTCCAAAATATTTAAAATATTGAAAAACCACTTTAAAACTATACTAATATAAATAAACAATTTTTAAAACATAATTATATTTCCTTGACAAAAATCCATACTTAATTTTGCACATAATCGTTTCCATATTTATAAGCTATATTTATAAATATCTTCTATTTTATGAAACTTCTTTTCATAAAATCCCTTTATTTATGAACCCCATTGATAACTCCATTCCTTTATAAATTTCACTTATTCATAAAGCACCATTCAAAACATCATTTAAACCGTTTTAACCTTGCTTCCATAGGTATAAATTTCTTTCAATTTACGGAATATCGTTTAACAACTCCCAATTTATCCTCACTTTAATTTCCAATATAGAATCAACTACTAGAACATCATTCCACATCTTAAAAAAAAATCCACCATTTAATTTATTTCTCTAATCTATTAACTGACAATAGTTTCCTTTTTATTTATAAAACACCGTTGATAAATATATCCCTTTATAAATAAAATAAAAATTTACAAATTTTAACTTTATTTGTAATATGTCACTTTATACACTATCACCTTTATAAATCTCCATATTTGTAAATAAATCTTAATAATAGTATACACTATACACATATCGCTTTATATAAAATAGCTACTAATTATTTCTATCTTCTTTTAAAACCGTATTACTTTATTTTAAAACACGGACTTATTTTTAGGATTTGAAATCTTTATCCACGGTTCAAAATTTCTATTTAAATTATTTTATAAAACTATAAATTAATAATTTCTCAAATTCATACCTTCTATTTTAGAAAAACTATTTAAACATACAAAATTTCTAAAATGACTTTGAAATCCCATTTTAAATCAAATCATTATTTTATAGTATTTAAAATGCCTAAAATATGCCCAGTGTCACTAAAGCACTAATTAAGTAAAATCGTGTGCATGTCATAAAATCAACAGTGTGAGGAATCATGTTGGATCCCTCCAACCTATCCCCCTACATTACATACAGTGTACAATCATAAAAATATAAATCAACAGTTTCGAGGTGAGATTCATATACAAATGGTCATCTACTCTTACACGGAAAAGTAATACGGTCTCATCCGCTCCAATGGGTGAGAATATATCCAAACCAATAATATAAATTAGTAATCCATCCAAACAGTTAATAACAATCAATAATAAAATATCCGCACATCCAATAATTAATTTTTATTGACTGTCTAAATTTTTGATTAACCAAAAAGGTGAGATTAACTCATCGAAATTTTCTGCTTTTGCCAAGGCGATTTGGTTTGGAGCTAAAATCGAACGATGTCCGATTTTAGCCCCAATTTCAATAGTCTCCAAATGCAACTAAACCAGTTCCATTGCAAAGCCCATGTCGCTTCAAGCGCAATGCAAAATTTTTCACCTCGATCAGACCTCATATGAGAGAGTTATTAAAATTTTAAGTTATCAATTTTCAAATTTCAAATTAATAACTAATTACATAATTCATTAAGATTACAACATACATTTCTTCCTCTAAATTTGAATAGCTGCCTACTCTAGAATTTTTTGAACCCACCAGTGCCGACAATTCCTCTACTCCTCTCTCCCTCTTTGGTCGACGAAACTTCGAGCCGACTTCGCCCTTGGCTTCCCCTTCGTGCTAGCCGCGCTTTAGACTCCACAACATCTCATATGAACCCCCTTAGGAGATCACGACCACCCAGCCTCCTCGACCGTACGCGCACTATCGGTCTACCTTCCAAGCCACCATACACCTCCAGGCTATGACCATAGGTGCTTAACAACCCCACTAACTCAAATCCAACTTCCAATTCATGAATCGATAAACCATTTTTCCAATAAATCTAACCCTAGCCACAAAGCTTCACCTTTTTGTTCATTGTTTACTCCTGTCACTCAAAGGAAATGAAGCCACACCCCAATTCTTGCCTATTAATCGCGGATCTAGGCGATACAAGCTACAAGATGAAGGCTTTCCATTTTTTTTTCTTTTTCTTTGGTTTTCTGGTTTAAATTTTTGAGAGGGGAAGCTGAAAAGTATAAATTAGAGATGGTTTGGGTTTAAACGTGGGTGGTATGGGTAGAGTGTGGCCAAGAAATAATGTATATATATTATTTTAAATTTAAATTATCATGCTATAAACATCTGAAAATCTCAAACTTCAAATGAGACGTACCGCTTGACGTTCTATATGTTATACTCCTATTTTGAACACAATGAAACTTGCCTCTAGGCCTAATTCGATCCTATGCAGAAGATAGCTTTTCAAACCCAATTATTATATTAAATTTCTAAAACCTATTCCAACATGTTTCGATCCCGCACGATCAAACGGTGCCTCAAATTGCCACAAATTCATTGGCGTACTATAATATACTATTATGGATCAAATGAAAAAAGTTTCGTCAAAATCCGATACCGTGCCCTGGAAAGCTATTTTTATATGTTAATTCAATGAGTTATTTTTAAAATCAGTTTAATCACTTTTAAATCCAATTTAAAAGTTTACTATCTTCCTTCTTATCCAAGTAGATTTGAAACCAACTTTTAAAATCATTCATTCATTTTAAGTTGAAGATTCAATTATTTTAAATAATACCAAATATTAAATTCAACAATTTAATTATCAAATAATCGCTATATTTGAAATTCAATTTATTTATTCTATAAAATCAACTTTTTAATATTTAAAACCAATTAAATATTCCAAACTCAAATGACTAAAATTTTGGGTCATTACATTGTTATTAGTACAAATATTTTTAAAGTAAACCTTTGCTTTAGACAGTACGGGGAAGCGTCTTGATTGGTTTTGTGATAATCTGAATAATCTTCTGCGTAAGATCAAATGATTGCCTAGGAAAACGTTGTAGTACACTTAGTAAATTATTCTCATTTTCATTGTATAATCGAAATGAGTTTGAATCCGAGCGAACTTAAAGCAAGTGATGGTGGATAATTATTAAAATGACTCTTTTGATATATAGTGATATTTAAAATAAAACTTAGGTGTTTAATTCTAAAAGTTCTCGAAAAATTTTCTTCATATAATGTGTTTTAGTTATACCATATTTTGATATAAGCTATGTAAATTCTTAAATTTAGGAAGAATAATGTAAACCAAATTTAAAATATATTAAATTGAAGGAGAAAATTTAAACAAACATTATCATATTAAAACCATGTCTTTGTTTTACTCTAAATTGTATAAATTATTAGATACTATTGGGCCTTCTTATGAATTTAAAAGAAAAAATTAAATTAAAACTGACATTTGGTGTGTACTCTTTGGACATATTAGAGTATTATATGAGTTAAACTTAAATTATATTTATGAATTTTTTTTCATAAATGATTTTATTAGTAAAACTGATGTATTGTGTATAAATAGATGTGAAAAATAAGTTAGGTTTAAGGTTGAATAAATAAGTTATCCTACAGGATAAGTACGATAAGTTGGACTTGAATTATTTTCGCACGATTACCCTTGATCTACAGTTCAATTATAGAGTTTCTAGGTGACATACACCGATCTGGACTAGGCATTTTCACTAAGTTCTCGACGGCAACTACTTAAGATGAATTCTTGAGTTTATACGGATGTTTTTAATCTTAGTTACAACTAAGGAAAACAATGGTGTAACGACCCACAAATTTATCACTGGATAAACTATATTTATTTTAAAAATATTTAGACATGGGATGTAAGAAATAATCATGTTTTAGGTGGTAAATAATAATAGTTATGTTTTTTGGAAAAAAATATCCGTGGACAAATTACTGAGGAAGATAATTTGTAAATATCGTCCAAGGTAAAATATCGATAAAATAGTCGGAAATCATTTTATCAATATAACTGCTTTACAATAATAAGGATCGTGCACGGCTCTGGATTCAAACACTAATATATGTCATCAAGCAAGATTTTGAAATAAAATAATTTATTTTATTTTTGGAAAATAAAATGTATTTATTACATCGATCGTTGATATCATCGGTTTTATATATTTCTTCGGGAATTCAAGTTAATTTCAATTAATAAATAAATGGGTTCTTATTAACAAATAAAATATTTTAATTATTTAATAATGACGGTAAAATTGTTTTTAAAATTTGTTTAACAAAATAGATAGTTCGTAGAAAAATAGAAAATGTGACCGAAGAACGTTTTCCGGAATTTCGGCTTTTCGACACCGGAAAGTTGTCGGGAACATTGTTCGTCTTTGTGTACTACATATACATCTATATAAGAGTTAACTAACCAAATAGTAATAATACACTAATAGTATTTATCTTATGTTAACTATGTTTAGCAAGTTATGGTTTTAAAAATAATAATTCATATATATATATATAAGTATACATCATTATCTCTTGTCATATCTTAGCCTTATTATTATTATCCATCATGACATAGAGGATATGACTAGTGTGACGCCCCACTCCGAGAGCCTCGTTAACAAAGAGTATTACATAGATAATACTGTCGGCTAACGCGGACAATAGAGTATAATGGAAGCGACCATGTGCAATCTTACCTTAACTATTCACTAAATAAGTCGAAAAGTAGAAACACATTAGAATTCGACCTATTCAATAAATATTTAAAGCAAAACTACAATGGCTATAGGATCTATCAGAAGAAAATATAACAACTCAAATGTAATATACATCACAGAACAGTCAATCATAATATACACATACACCGATACACAACAGAGTATACAAAATAATACATGTCAGGTGGTACAGGAGACCACAATATACAGACGAGACGAAAGAGTATAAATCAAAGTTACAGCAGATAAGGACTACAAAAGACGCTATAACAAAATGAAGCTAGCGAATAGTCCATGCGGAAGCAAAATAGGCTAAGTCTCCAAAAGCACCTAACCTGAAACATCTCGGTCTGACCCGAGTATAAAATACCCGGATCAGTCTAGATAACAAATCAGTTAGATTAACTGAACAATAATAAACCTGCAAGGTCATACAGTATAACAAATATCTCTAGAGGAGATAACACAATCATCAACAAGAAATGAATCATATAGAGCAAGCCTCATATCATCGGCAACATATAGAAACAAAGGATACAAATATCCCAAAACAAGCCAGAAGGCAAATAACAAATACCCATAAGGTATACAAGTTCCACAAGGTAATCTCTATACTCCATGCGGCTCACAAAGACCAACACCGAAGGGCGATACCAAGGGAATATACATATCAATGAAACATCATGAAATTTTGCTCGAGCTCAGTACTGTACAAACAAGGATCCATGAGCTCGAAGACTCCAAACCCAAGTATCACCCATGCGGCACATAAGGCCAACATCAGAGTGAAACTATATAGGGCAACAAACCCGAAGGCACACACCCGAAGGCAACATACCCGAAGGCAACAAACCTAGGGAGACAGTCCGAAGACACTATCCCAGAGGCAACAAACCGTAGTGGTGAAGGTCGAAGACCCAGTACTGGACACCACTAACTGGCGGAATGTGTCACAACTCTCGAAAAGGAATCCGAAAAGTGTTAACGTATGTCCCATAACCACTCGTTCGCACTAAACGGTTTACTATCCGTCAGTCCCTTTCACACTCAAAGCAGTACAAAGTTTACCTCATATCATCGATAAACCAAACCCGAAGGTCAAAACAATCAATCGAATAGGTCAAGGATTAATCGGAAGGATAAACGCACAGATTCATGGTCCGTGTTTTGCCCAACCATTTAATCACCCTCCCACTTCGTTCGAAGTGCGAAAGTGTGTGTGTTTTAAATAGAATTTATAAATTAGAGAAACGAACTTTTAAATGCGATTCAAGAAATTATTTCATAAAAACCCGTGGATTAAAATTAAAAGGAACCATCAAAGTCAAAACAATTGATAATCATACATAGGATCATCATGAATCAATTCAAATTGAAAATTCAATCCCAAAAGGCAAAGTGGGCTGAAACAGCAGGTTCAGTCGACTGAACAGAGTTTTTCAGTCGACTGACCCTGTACCTGGAAATTTTCTAGGTTCAGGAAACTTTCTGTTTCCAGGTTCAGTCGACTGTGCAGAGTTTTTCAGTCGACTGAATCATGCCTGGAAGCTCTCGGGTTTCAGGTTCAGTCGAATGTGCAGAGTTTTCAGTCGACTGAATCTTGCCTGGGCTGTTTTCCAGCCTTATTCAAATGAAGAGCAAACTCTCGCAAAATGCAATCGGACGAACATTGGCTCTAAGGGCTTATGCCAATCGACAACCCGGCCCTATATGTTCCTCGATGCATCACCAAAACATGATTAAAACATCAAAGTTAGGATTTCAAAGATTTTAACCAAAAATACTAAAAATTGGATTATTCCTCAATTCAACCCAAACCAAATGCAAGTGCATATGAACAAGGTGTTAGGAATTCATACCTAACATCAATGAAATCAAGAGAAGTAGATGTGAGTTCAAAACTCACCTTTTTACACAAAACAAAGAAGATGAAGAAGCACAATTGCAAGGAATCAACCAACTACACTCCACTTCAACACTACAAGCTTCAATCTAGAATCAAAGAAAGTATTTCCTAGGTTAGGGTTAGGAAAATTACAGAAATTGAAGAGGAGAAAAGATGGAGAAGATGGAGATGAACTTACCAATGGATTCTCTATGAATTTGGAGCAAGAAATCAAGATACAAAAGGGAAACTAGGGCTTGCTAATTTCTAATTCTCTTCCCTTTCCCCCATTTCAGTTTCTAGCTTAAGAATGAAATGAAGATAAAATGAAGAGAAGGGTTGAGCTAGGGGGTTAAGTGGGCTAGTGGGCTGAACCCAATCCCAAACCCAATAGGAAAAGTAGCCAAAATTTCACAAACTCCAAACATATCAAAGATTATACTCAAAAAGATCGCAAACGCCATTTTGGAACCAATGGAGGTGGTTTCGAGTTCCAATTCGGCCATTTGCAGAAAGTAACATTTCGGACCCTAAAATCCGATTAACGATGCTATATTTAAATCAAACATTTAAATATAAAATCGTTAAATATGCGGGTTGTTACAGATCTCCCCTCCTTACAAAATTGCGTCCCCGCAATTCCTAGAGACGATATTTGTAACAACTACATACAAAAGAAAGAATAAACTTTAGACACAGAAATAGACTTACCATTACGAAGCAAGGATAGAAAACCTGGATAAGATCGCTCAATATACTCTCTGGTTTCCCAAGTACAGTCATTGGGATTAGCGGACCATTGAACTTTAATGAGCGGCACGTCCTTGTTCCGAAGGTGTCGCACCTCCGTGTCAAGCACGCGAATAGGTTGCTGTACAAAAGATAAGTCCGGTGAGATCTCAAGCTCTTGCAAATCAGGAGAATCAATTACAGAATCCGATTCTCGAAGACACTTCCGAAGTTGCGAGACGTGAAACACGTCATGAATGCCAGATAAATGAGCTGGAAGTGAAACTCTATAAGCCACAGGGCCAATACGTTCAGTAATAGAAAACGTTCCTATATAACGAGGACCCAATTTTCCAGTCGCACTGAAACGCATAACCCCTTTCAAAGGAGAAACACGAATAAAAACAAGATCGCCGATCGAGAACTCGAGAGGCTTCCTACGGTTGTCCGCATAGGATTTCTGGCGACTCTGTGCCTCTTTCATCCTCAATCGAATAAGATCAATCTTCTCAGAAGAATGACGAACAAAGTCCGGGCCAAGAATAAGCTTCTCCCCAGATTCCAACCAACATGAAGGTGATCGACATGGCCTTCCGTATAAGGCTTCGAAAGGAGCCATACCGATACTAGACTGGAAACTATTGTTGTAGGAGAACTCTACAAGAGGTAGGTGATCCTCCCAACTACCACCGAAATCAAAGATACAAATACGGAGAAGATCTTCCAAAATACGATTCACCCGTTCAGTCTGTCTGTCAGACTGCGGATGATAAGCTGTAGAAAAATTAAGCTTTGTTCCCAAAGCTTGTTGAAGACTCTTTCAAAAATGACTCGTGAATAAAGGATCACGATCACTCATAATAGAACTAGGAACACCGTGAAGTCTCACGATTTCCTTGACATACAACTTAGCCAAATGCGAAGCTGTCCTATTAGACTTAATAGGGACAAAATGAGCAGACTTGGTGAGGCGATCAACAATAACCCAAATACTAGAATGACCTGATCTCGAACGAGGTAGGCCGTCAATAAAATCCATAGAAACTTGATCCCATTTCCACAATGGAATCTCAAGAGGTTGAAGAAGTCCAGAAGGACGCTGATGTTCGGCCTTCGCGCGTTGACATGTCATGCAGTTGCTCACATAACTCGCCACATCGCGCTTCATGCCTTCCCAATAATAAAGACGACGCATATCGGCATACATCTTACTACTACCGGGATGAATGGTATACTTAGAACGATGGCAATCATCAAGAATGTCATGCCTAAGTGCAAAATCAGAAGGCACAAAAAGACGGTTCTTCTTACGAAGACACCCATGAGAATCAATGCTAAAATCTTGCAACGCCTCATCACAAGATTCAGACTCACAAAGCTGAATAAAATGCAACAAATCAGGATCACGCCGCTGAGCATCGGCAATACGATCCAATAAAATAGGTCGAGCTCCCAAACTAAATAATAGAATAGGAGAACCAGAAGATGAACCTCGATCACGAATTTCACAAAAAGATAGAGTCTCAAGAATATTCCATTCGGCAAGCATCATAGAAATAACAGCCGAATGTTTGCGACTAAGCGCATCTGCAACACGATTACCCTTACCAGGGGTAAACTGGATATCAAAGTCATAGGAAGCAAGAAACTCGAGCCAACGCTGTTGTCTCATATTGAGTTCCTTCTGAGTAAACAAATACTTCAAAGATTTATGATCGGTATAGAGAATGAAGCGCTCGCCCAATAAATAATGTCGCCAAATCTTCAAGGCAAAGACAATGGCGGCTAACTCAAGATCATGAGTGGCATAGCGAACTTCATTCGGACGCAGTTGCCTAGAAGCATAAGCAACTACCCGATCTCTCTGCATAAGCACAGCACCGAGACCACTACCACACGCATCGGTGTAGACAACAAGATCATGATTCCCTTCGGGAACCACAAGAATAGGAGCATTAGTGAGAAGTTCTTTCAATGTCTGAAAGGAAGCTTCACACTTGTCGGACCAAATAAAACGAATGCCTTTCCGAGTAAGGCAAGTGAGAAGAAGCACAACACGGGAAAAGTTCTTAATGAACCGTCGGTAATAACCCGCCAATCCAAGGAAACTACGAATCTCATGCACATTCTCAGGCCTCTTCCAATTCTGGATGGCTTCGATCTTTGAGGGATCGACAGAAATGCCATCGGAAGATACAACATGGCCTAAGAACTTAACCTTATTCTCCCAAAAGCAGCACTTGGAGAATTTGGCTTTAAGCAGATGACGACGAAGAGTACTCAAGACAATTCTCAAGTGATTACCATGCTCAGCTTCAGACTTATAATAAATAAGGATATCATCAATGAAGACGAGAACAAACTTATCGAGATATTCCCGGAATACCCGATTCATGAGGTCAACAAAGAAAGCAGGAGCGTTCGTCAAACCGAACGGCATAACGAGCCACTCAAAGGAACCATAACGAGTGCGGAAAGCGGTAAGAGGTATGCTATCCTCCGTGACTCGTAACTGATGAAAACCTGTGGCAAGGTCAAGCTGAGAAAAGACCTTGGCACCACTCAATAGATCGAACATATCATCGATCCTAGGCAATGGATACCTATTTCTAATGGTCAACTCGTTAAGCTTGCGATAGTCAATGCAAAGCCTAAGAGTTCCATCAAACTTCTTCACAAAAACGACCGCGGATCCCCACGGAGAAAAACTGGACTGAATCAACTGCTTGGACTCGAGCTCTAAAAGCTGCTTCCTGAGTTCCTCATTTTCCTTTGTAGACATCCTCGTGGGAGGACGACTAACTGGCTGCGCGCCTGAAATGAGATCAATGCGGAACTCAATTGTCCGTTTGGGTGGCAAACCCGAAACAGGTTCAAAAACATCAGAAAAGTCACAAGCAATAGGAATACGAGATACATCATCACCATCTCGCGAATCAAGAGAATACAAAGCCATCTCGGAATTATCCACATCCCGAAGAACAAGAGATAACTGAGAAGGTGAATCAGGATGACAAAGATATAAATTTCTCTCGGAACAAATAATCCTGGCATCGTACCTCACTAGCCAGTCCATACCAAAAATCATATCAAAACCCAAATGAGAAACAACGTGCAGATTCGCACGGAAGGAAAAGCCACATAAAACAATCTCAATATCATCACAAAGCAAACTAAGGGTCGCGGATCCCCCAATAGGATTCGCAATCCTTAAAGAAGTAACCATACAATAAACACCCAAAGATAAATCATCTACAAGCTTCTTCGATACGAAAGAATGTGAAGCACCCGTATCGAAAAGAACTCGTATACTATGATCATGAAATAGAATTGAACCCTCCAAAATAGATGGAGTCATACCTTTGGATTGAGAAGGACCTCCAGAAGCATTAGCCACATTGAGCTTGCCAGATTTTGCATTAGCAGAAGCAGTAGGACAAGCAGAAACATGATGACCTTCCTTCTTGCAATTACGGCAGAAGAGAGGCTTTGGACAAGCTCGAATAATATGATCCGGAGAACCACAATTAAAACACTTTCGAACGAAAGGTGTTCCGGAAGATTGAGGCTGAAAGCTAGGACCACCGGTCTTCTTCTTCTTATAAGGAAAAGGCTTCTTCTGAATTGGAAACTGCTTCTTGTTAGGGTTTCTGGAAACCTCAACATCAACATCATTATCACACTCCTTCTCGACGGTCTCGAGATGAAGCGCCGGATCAACCAATTCCTCAAAAGAAAGTTTAAGCTGGAGCAACAAGGACTTCTTAAGATATTTCTTAAGGCCAGAAACAAACTTCAAATTCTTCTTATAAGAAGTGCTGATGAATTCAAGACCATACTGAGATAAAGCCTCGAACGATGCGACATACTCATAAACAGAAGATTTCCCTTGCTTCAACTCAAGGAAGCGACGGGTCAATAAAACTTTTTCAGATTCAGGAACGAACTTGAGTTCAAATCGTCCCCGAAACTGAGTCCAAGAAAGAGTAGCCTCATCAATTTCAGCTACAAGAAGCTCATACCAGTCAAGAGCACGCTCTTGTAATAAGCTAGAAGTTACAAGAACTCTATCATGGTCAGAAAGATCCATGCGAGAGAAAATACGCTCGCACGTGCGAAGCCAAGCTTGGACTTCAAGAACAGACTCGGAGCCCTTAAACGGCTTTCCTCCAAGATGAGCAAAATCACTGCACTGACGTGCAAAAGCAGACTTGCGAGGTGGAGACACTCGAGGAGGAACGAGAGGCTGAGTGCTCCTAAACAATTCCAAAAATTGATCGGCAGACATATATACGCCATCCGGATGCGAGCCACTAGATTGCCCAGCATCCGAACGTCGACCCCTGCCTCTTCCAGACATAAGCTGAAAGTAAAATAAGAACAAGATTATTCACAAGGTAGATATTACAATATGGGATACTACGGAATAAAATGCATTCCTAGACGTATTTCCAATATCTATCTAACCTTGATGGAATAAAGAGACACGATGATTCAAGGATCGGTATCACTTGTACACTTTGATGTACCATAATATGTGCATCTATTCTGTGTTTATCATATTTTGTTCTGAACTCAGCTCTGATACCACGCTGTGACGCCCCACTCCGAGAGCCTCGTTAACAAAGAGTATTACATAGATAATACTGTCGGCTAACGCGGACAATAGAGTATAATGGAAGCGACCATGTGCAATCTTACCTTAACTATTCACTAAATAAGTCGAAAAGTAGAAACACATTAGAATTCGACCTATTCAATAAATATTTAAAGCAAAACTACAATGGCTATAGGATCTATCAGAAGAAAATATAACAACTCAAATGTAATATACATCACAGAACAGTCAATCATAATATACACATACACCGATATACAACAGAGTATACAAAATAATACATGTCAGGTGGTACAGGAGACCACAATATACAGACGAGACGAAAGAGTATAAATCAAAGTTACAGCAGATAAGGACTACAAAAGACGCTATAACAAAATGAAGCTAGCGAATAGTCCATGCGGAAGCAAAATAGGCAAAGTCTCCAAAAGCACCTAACCTGAAACATCTCGGTCTGACCCAAGTATAAAATACCCGGATCAGTCTAGATAACAAATCAGTTAGATTAACTGAACAATAATAAACCTGCAAGGTCATACAGTATAACAAATATCTCTAGAGGAGATAACACAATCATCAACAAGAAATGAATCATATAGAGCAAGCCTCATATCATCAGCAACATATAGAAACAAAGGATACAAATATCCCAAAACAAGCCAGAAGGCAAATAACAAATACCCATAAGGTATACAAGTTCCACAAGGTAATCGCTATACTCCATGCGGCTCACAAAGACCAACACCGAAGGGCGATACCAAGGGAATATACATATCAATGAAACATCATGAAATTTTGCTCGAGCTCAGTACTGTACAAACAAGGATCCATGAGCCCGAAGACTCCAAACCCAAGTATCACCCATGCGGCACATAAGACCAACATCAGAGCGAAACTATATAGGGCAACAAACCCGAAGGCACACACCCGAAGGCAACATACCCGAAGGCAACAAACCTAGGGAGACAGTCCGAAGACACTATCCCAGAGGCAACAAACCGTAGTGGTGAAGGTCGAAGACCCAGTACTGGACACCACTAACTGGCAGAATGTGTCACAACTCTCGAAAAGGAATCCGAAAAGTGTTAACGTATGTCCCATAACCACTCGTTCGCACTAAACGGTTTACTATCCGTCAGTCCCTTTCACACTCAAAGCAGTACAAAGTTTACCTCATATCATCGATAAACCAAACCCGAAGGTCAAAACAATCAATCGAATAGGTCAAGGATTAATCGGAAGGATAAACGCACAGATTCATGGTCCGTGTTTTGCCCAACCATTTAATCACCCTCCCACTTCGTTCGAAGTGCGAAAGTGTGTGTGTTTTAAATAGAATTTATAAATTAGAGAAACGAACTTTTAAATGCGATTCGAGAGATTATTTCATAAAAACCCGTGGATTAAAATTAAAAGGAACCATCAAAGTCAAAACAATTGATAATCATACATAGGATCATCATGAATCAATTCAAATTGAAAATTCAATCCCAAAAGGGAAAGTGGGCTGAAACAGCAGGTTCAGTCGACTGAACAGAGTTTTTCAGTCGACTGACCCTGTACCTGGAAATTTTCTAGGTTCAGGAAACTTTCTGTTTCCAGGTTCAGTCGACTGTGCAGAGTTTTTCAGTCGACTGAATCATGCTTGGAAACTCTCGGGTTTCAGGTTCAGTCGACTGTGCAGAGTTTTCAGTCGACTGAATCTTGCCTGGGCTGTTTTCCAACCTTATTCAAATGAAGAGCAAACTCTCCCAAAATGCAATCGGACGAACATTGGCTCTAAGGGCTTATGCCAATCGACAACCCGGCCCTATATGTTCCTCGATGCATCACCAAAACATGATTAAAACATCAAAGTTAGGATTTCAAAGATTTTAACCCAAAACACTAAAAATTGGATTATTCCTCAATTCAACCCAAACCAAATGCAAGTGCATATGAACAAGATGTTAGGAATTCATACCTAACATCAATGAAATCAAGAGAAGTAGATGTGAGTTCAAAACTCACCTTTTTACACAAAACAAAGAAGATGAAGAAGCACAATTGCAAGGAATCAACCAACTACACTCCACTTCAACACTACAAGCTTCAATCTAGAATCAAAGAAAGTATTTCCTAGGTTAGGGTTAGGAAAATTACAGAAATTGAAGAGGAGAAGAGATGGAGATGAACTTACCAATGGATTCTCTATGAATTTGGAGCAAGAAATCAAGATACAAAAGAGAAACTAGGGCTTGCTAATTTCTAATTCTCTTCCCTTTCCCCCATTTCAGTTTCTAGCTTAAGAAAGAAATGAAATGAAGAGAAGGGTTGAGCTAGGGGGTTAAGTGAGCTAATGGGCTGAACCTAATCCCAAACCCAATAGGAAAAGTAGCCAAAATTTCACAAAGTCCAAACATATCAAAGATTATACTCAAAAAGATCGCAAACGCCATTTTGAAACCAATGGAGGTGGTTTCGAGTTCCAATTCGGCCATTTGCAGAAAGTAAAATTTCGGACCCCAAAATCCGAATAATGATGCCATATTTAAATCAAACATTTAAATATAAAATCGTTAAATATGCGGGTTGTTACAACTAGAGAGGAGGTATGTGACATATGAGGGGGAGGAAGATAGTGATGTGACTAGTCAAAATAATGACATGTTAGGATTTTTTTCTAAGGTTAATTTGGTAATTTTCCTACTTTTTTGTGTCTATAAATACACAACCATTTCACCATATTTTCATTTACTTCTCCACTTTCATTTCCCCAAAGCTTTCTTCATATTTCATGGCTTCTTATGTTATTTTAATTTTTTTTCAAATCAAAAGATTTAAATTGTTTTAAAGATGCAAACTTGTTTTTAAATTCTTTCTTCTCCATTTTCCCCCCACTTTATTCGGCCATAACTTCCTTTATTTTACACCAAATCAAGATTTTATTCTTTTTTAGATTGTATAAAATTTCAGTAGGTACAACTTTCTTTTTTACACCTTTTTCTAATTTCAAGCTTAGGTTTGTCAAAATCTAATTTCTTTGTAGTGTACTTTCAAAGTTAGAAATTCTGGTCCGAAAATAGGTCTCCTTCTTTTGACCATATCCACCTCAAACGTAATCTAATTTGAGTGATTCTTTTTTTATATTGTAGATAATTTTTTTTTAAAACTTTTCTTTTGATCACTTTTCCAAAATCTGAGACTAATATGTCCAAAAATCTAGTGGAAGATAGCATATTTTTGGGGTGATTTTTGTTGCATCTAAGGCATTTCAGGTTTCAAAGATTTTCGATGACTAAAACTACTTTGTTTTGAATTTTTTTTAGACTTTATCAGATATGTTATTGAGGTGATGATATGACGATAAAATTGAATGGTTATTATGTTGGTCGATGGCTATTTGATGGATGTTATGTTTGGTATTGAATTTGTGATTTGAACGTGATGTTGTCGAGTTAGTAAGCATATAACTTTATGTTTATATGTGTGTTCCATTGGGATGTTAAAAGTATGGTAGTATGGATGTATGGTTGTTATTTAAGAATCAAAGTATGTTGAGTTGAAACAAAGTTAACAACTTTGTATGTTGCGATGGATGTGAGATCCGATTTGAAATCAAAGCCATGATTTCTAGTTTCAAAGTTTGGAAACAGTTTTAAGTTTTATCATGGTTAAGGTTTCAAAAACTTTATAATTTTTTTTTCAAAATATGTAGGAGCAATAAATTAAGTGAAGTATTTCACTTAAAATAAGATAGAGCGAACTGCGCTCAAAGTGATAGTCGCTATGGATGTTGTTCGACAAAAAAATTCACGATTTCTATCTTTAAGTGATTCATTTTGGAATTTTTTGTAGAAGTTTTCCAAACTTAATTAGTAACATAAAAGAGATTATGTTAATATTATTTAATAATTTATTTATTTAATAAAATAATTGAAGGTTATTACCACTTAATTAGAAATTAAGCAAGTGATTAAAGGTTAAATAACACTTAAGGAAGGTTAATGACTAATTATTAATCAATAAGATTTTAATTAGTGATTAATGAAAATAAGAATTAATGAAATGGTTAATTATTATTTAATTAAGTTAATTAGGTTAATTAATAATTATTTAATTAAGTGACTATTAAATTAATTTTTAATTAATTGGGATTTAACTAATAATGAATTGTTTAAACCTTAACTAAGATACATTAAGAAGTTAATTAGGACTTAACTAAGTTCATTAAGTTAATTAATGTCTAATTATGATTTAATCTTGATTTAATTACGATTAATTAAGATATAACTAGGGTTATGCCAACTAAATAAATTTTATCCTTTTCAAAGGTTGTTTCAAACCCAATCGGTTATATTTTAAATCGATTTCCTTTTTAAGATTAATTGATTTTACAAAGGATCTCTCTATGGACCATTAAATGAATTAAAGTAGTGATTATAAAATGTTGACACATTTTATGAGAAGTAAATGACTTGTTTTTAGCACAAACATTGAATATTGGTAACGTGATATACACAACGAAGTTAATTTCAATAAGCGGGTCATTGTAACTTAAGCATATAGAATATACCTCTATATGTACAGTTTTTGCCAATAATGGATGTATCTATATTTGTATTTTGGACCTCTATCTATGAATGATTGTATGCTATGTGTGAATCCCTTACATATATGATGTTAGGCAATACCCATGATATAATTTGGATAAGTGAACCTAAATTTGATGATCCATTATAGTCATTAAGCCACCATTTGGTTTCGGAAAGTTAATATTTCATTTTCTTTTAAAATGGTCTTCAAGGTTATTCTATTTTGAGCAAGATATTTGCAGAATGATTTGACAATTGTTTTGAATATTATATAAAGAAGTTTATGAATAATTTTGGAGTGTTCATAAAAGGAGTTTTAAAAATGGTTTTGGATGTTTATAAAAAGATTTATAAATGGGTTTGTATGTCTACAAATGGAAGTTTTATACAAGGTTCGAAGGTTTAAAGAAGTTTATATAACCGGGTTTGAATATTTATAAAGAGTCTCATAAATGAGTATGGAGGTTGATAAATGTTTTGTAAACGGGTTTCGGTTAAAATAAAAAAGATTTCATGGGTAAGGGAAATTTATAAAAGGTTTTATTGAAGATAATTACAACAGGAATTCGAGGTTTGGGTTTCTCAAGGCTGAACTTTTAAAAAATCATGGTATGGAACATCTTTTCCACACTTTACACCAAAGGAAGTGCTTAGAGTTATCCTTTTCTCCAATTTAAATAATGTAGTTAAATTCTTTTTAGAAATTTGGTAATGGAAACTCTTGCAAATGTTTTGTGAATACACTTATGTCAGAAAGATAAGTATACGAATATTTTTGAAAGAGATTTATAAAGTAAAGACGTGTTTTAAGGCTTAGTGGATACTATGGATAAATATATCTCAAATGGAATTGGTTGTTGTTTGTTTATTTGATATTCCAATAACCTACAATCAAGTTTGACCCAATTTGACGTAGGAAGTATGAATGTAAATTTGGAAGTTCCTCGATGAAGAATCGAAAATTTACTTCCAAAAGAACTGGGAATGAGTCAGTCGAAAATTATCGGTTGTTGATACGAAGAGACCTGGATCGGATCCATATTAGAAAACCACTCCAAACCAACATGTACAGTTGAGTGTAAGACATCTTGATGATGATTGAAGATGGTGATCTTTAGAGTGCAAGGGCTACTGCTACTAATCCTAAGGGTGATTCCAAAATAGATGTAGTAGGGTCAGTGCCTTCGGTTTCGTTCGGACCCAAAACAAACTTGTATGGATGAATGCTGGCATTGCATTGACGCTTGGAGGGCAGTGTTAGCATTTCAAGATGGATTGCTATCCAGAAAGGTAAAATGTAGCCTCAAGCCTCATCAACCAAGAATGACTAAAACAGAGGATATGTAGCAGGGCTAGTGAGTCGCACCCATTAGGGTATATCATCATCCTTCTGGATATATGCACAATCATCAATGAATTCCTGTACATGGGAGCACTCAGTTAAAAGTTGCAAAGCAACCGGGGTGATGATATATTCGGTACTATCCAACAAGGGGTAGGTC
The DNA here is from genome assembly GCA_030765085.1 of Allium cepa. Classification (NCBI taxonomy): domain Eukaryota; kingdom Viridiplantae; phylum Streptophyta; class Magnoliopsida; order Asparagales; family Amaryllidaceae; genus Allium; species Allium cepa. Next base: position 156,998,998 of record CM060932.1, read on the forward strand.
GGTCTTGTGTTGGCAAGAGTCGTTAGGTTCGACCTCAGTACATTTTTCTAAAGGTGTACTATGGCGGACGGTACCCCAGTAGCCCAGTCATTAGTTGGAATTCATTCTCCAGTATGTGCCTTATGTTTTTAATTGTAGATCCTAGTATTTTGGATGTGAGATGCAAGCATTTCGCCTATTTATCTATTTACTTTAAACCTAGACACTATGATAATATCAATGGATTTTGATATAAAATATTTTGGTTATCATAAGGTAAAAACCAATATGTTGTTATGTGCAGTGTGGTCTTACGAGATACCCTTTGTTTGAAAAGTTTTCAAATGTTGAAATCAGTTCAGTTGTTACTTGTTATTGAGTTTACCTCATACTGGCTTACCAGACCGACCTAGGAGATATTCTATGTAATGCTCAGGTCTGACCGAGCATGTTTTGCCCAAATTTAACAGGATGCTTTGCAGTTGCAGAGGAGCTGGATGGTCAAGACATATTCACGTAGATTTTTCTTCCTTTGTATCATAGAGTCTATATATTTGTCAATGGGAGGACAGGTTTCTATAACTGTCCAAAAATTTAGGTTAAGTCTAATGTACTCTGATGTGGTATATATGAATAAAGATGTTTTCTTTCTATAAAGATCATTATCGTATTATATATTATTCGCTGCGTTGTGAGATTTTGTGTTGTTTAGTTTTCTTCTATCTTATACCTTCTTCTTTCACCCTAGCAAATCAGTATTTTCGGCACTTGAATGTTCGGCACGTGATACAGTGGATGTATTAGTGTCGATTTTAGAGGGTCAAAAGTCCGGTACATTACATTTGGTATCAGAGCTGAAGGTTAAGCGAGAACATTGGCCTTGGTGTGGTATACTCATTTGAGATATTGTAAGTGAGACCCTAGAATGAGCCTGAGTTTATTACATACGAGTGCATATTTGTTCATGAGTAAAAGTGTATATATTGTGATGTTTAATCTGTTGAGTGGCTTAAGAATTCTGATCGATGCGTATGGCCAACGTTATCGATAGGTATTTCCTAGACACTTGAAAAAATCCAATTGACATAATATTGTTTAAAAATTGGTAAATGAAATAATTTTACCAAGGATATATTTTATACATAAAGGAATGATTTTCAAAAGTCTATATAGTTACCGATGAGATGTAAGGTTAAAATTGGATTTAGAATATAATGTGTTTAGTTAAAAGAAAATCTTTAGATGACCTATAAATATATTAAATCTCGGTGGCTTTGATAAAAATTTAAATGATTTTGGAAAAGTTGTAGTAATTGTACTTAAAGAGATTTTAAGATATAAATATTTTAAAATAGATTTGAAAGTAAAGTTTTCTTTGGACCGCTTGAGAAGGAGTTTCGTTCTGTTTTGTGATAATCGAAATAATCTTCTAAGTGACAATCAAATGTTAGCCTGGGCAGATATGATAGTGCACTTAGTAGATTATCCTCTTTGTCATTGTACAATCAAAATGTGTTCGAATCCAAATGAATCCAAAGCTAGTGGATGATTTTATTAATGAATTATTATTAACAAATAGTATTGTTTCAAAAGGGAATTTGTGAAGAAAGAATATTTCTATGATTAGCTAGTTCGAGTGTCTTGGAAATGACTAAAAATGGGTAAGAGATGCATTCGAATGGTAAATATTTCTCTTGAGTATTTCTCTACTTAGTAAAAGGGATATATGTTACTAATTGGCAGTACCCCATTCCTTGACATCATTTTGGAGTTACTCGGGCTATATGTATGCTTTCAAAAAGATTTTGAAATAAAACCTGGATATTATGTTCTTGATTCTTAAAAGAATAGAGTTTTCAAAATAAAAAATGTCTTGATTAAGAGCGGGTTACCAAATAAAGTTTTAAATTTTTTCAACATCATAGGTAAAGTAAAACCAATTTAAAATTTGAAATCGTATATACTCTTTTGGATATAGAAGAGTATCACACTAAAATGAATTTGAGTTATAGAATGTTAATAAAATTAAGTAATGTCCTTAAGTAAAATGGTGATTCTTCAAAAAGGTTAATTATAATCTTGGGAAGTAGGAACCAATGGGATTAGTACGTAGGTTGTACGTGGATCATTTCTTCTTTTTACCTAGTTCTCGATTCGAGTACATGATTCGGGGTGTTTTATACCATTCCGGATAGGGATTTATCGTCCGATTTTTGATGCGAACGTTGATGAGTGTTCTTATGTGGAACCAAAGGCGGTCTATCATAGTTTATGGCTATGCAAGGAGAATAGTGATTTCTAATTAAGAACCCCGATCAAAGTCTGCATTAGGAATTCGATTGAGCAATACTATATTAAAAATGAAGTTATGTATTCTAGTGAGTGATCGAATCAGATTTTACATAGGAATGATTTATGAAAATCGTACAGCTTGATGAATATTTTTAAGTATTACTGGGCATAGGGTTTTGGTATAATTTTGGAGATGAAATTCTTTTAAAGATGGAAGAATGTAACGACCTGCAAATTTATCACTGGACCAATTATATTTATTTTAAAAATATTTCGATATAGGTTGAAAAGTAAGAAATAATCATGTTTTAAGTGGTAAACAATAATAGTTATTTTTTGGGAAAAATATTTGCGGACAAATTACCGAGGTAAAATATTGACAATTTGTAAATATTGACCTAGGTAAAATATCGATAAAACAGCCAAAAATTATTTTATCAATAAAACTACTTTTAAACATTAAGGATTGTGCACGGGTCTGGATTCATACACTAATATATGAATTCAAACAAGATTATGAAATAAAATATTTTATTTTATTTTTGGAAAATGAAATGTATTTATGACATCGACCGTTGATATCATTGGTTTTATATATTTCTTCGGGAATTCAAGTTAATTTTAAATAATATAAATGGGTTCTTATTAAAAAATGAACTTATTTTAATTATTTAATAATGATGGTGAAATAATTTTTAAAACTTGTTTGCCAAAATAGTTAGTTCATAGAAAAATAGAAAATGTGACCTAAGAATGTTTTCCGGAATTTCGACTCTTCGACACCGGAAAGTTGTTCATCTTTGTATACTATATGCACACATATATAAGAGTTAATTAATTAAATAGTAATAATACACAAATATTATATTATATTATGTTAATTATGTTTAGCAAGTGATGTGACAAGTCATTGTTTTTAGAATAATAACTTATATATAAGTATACATCATTATCTCTTGTCATATCTTAGCCTTATCATCATTATCGATCATGACCTAGAGGATGTGATTAGAGAGGGATGGATGTGACATATGAGGGAAAGGAAGGTGGTGATGTGACTTGTCAAAATAATGACATGTTAGGATATTTTAATCCAAGGTTAGTTTGGCAATTTCCTACTTTCTTGTATCAATAAATACACATCTATTTCACCATATTTTCATTTACTTCTCTGTTTCCATTTTCCTAAAGCTTTCTTCATGTTTCATGGCTTCTTATGTTAGTTTAAGTTTTTTTAATCAAAAGATTTAGATTGTTTTAAAGATGCAATCTTGTTTTTAAATTCTTTCTTTTCCATTTTTCTCCCACTTTATTCGGCCACAACTTCCTTTATTTTATACCAAATCAAGATTTTCTTTTTTTTCCTTAAATTGTATAAAATTTCAGTGGTACAAATTTTTTTACACATTTTTTTAATTTCAAGCTTAGATTTGTCAAAATCTCATTTCTTTGCAGTGTACTTTTAAACTCATAAACTAAGGTCCAAAAATAGCTCTCCTTCTTTTGATCATATCTACCTCAAATATAATCTGATTTGAGTGATTCTTTTCTTAGATTGCAGAGAAAATAATTTTTTAAAACTTCTCTTTTGATCACTTTTTAAAAATATGAGATTAATATGTCCAAAAATCAAGTGGAAGATGACATATTTTTGGGGTGATTTTTGGTGCGTCTAAGGCATTTTAGGTTTCAAAGATTTTCGGTGAGTAAAACTACTTTGTTTTGGAATTTTTTTGTCTGTATTATGATATGTTATTATGATGATAATATGATAATAAAAATGAATGGTTATTATGTTGGTTAAAGGTGATTTGATGGGTGTTACTTTTGGTATTGAATTTGAGAATTGAATGTGATGTTCTCGAGTTAGTAAGCATATAACCTTATGTTTATATGTGTGTTTCATTGTGATGTTAAGAGTATGGTAGTATGGATTTATGGTTATGATTCAAAAATCAAAGTATGTTGAATCGAAACAGGATTAACAACTTTGTATGTTAGATGAACTTGAGATGCGATTTGAAACCAAAACTATGATTTATAGTTTCAAAGTTTGGAAATTGTTTTTAGTTTTATTTTTATTTGAGGTTTCAAAAACTTTCTAAATATTATTTCAAAACATATAAGAGAAAGAAATTAAGTGAAGTATCTCACTTAAAAAACGATAGAGCGAACTGCGCTCATCGCGATGGTCGCTATGGATGTTGTTCGACAAAAAAAATCATGATTTCCATCTTTAAGTGATTCACTTTGGAATTGTTTTGCAAAAGTTTTTCAAACATAATGAGTAACATAAAAAGATATTAAGTTTATATTATTTAATTAAATATTTAAAGGTAATTAGCACTTAATTAGTAATTAAGTAAGTGAATAGAGGTTAAGTAACACTTAAGGAAGGTTAATGACTAATTATTGATTAATAAGATTTTAATTAGCGATTAATGAAGATAAGAAGTAATTAAATGGTTAGTTATTATTTAATTAAGTTAAGTAGGTTAATTAATTATCATTCAATTAAGTGACTATTAAATTAATTTTTGATTAATTAGGGTTTAACTAATAATGAATAGTTTAAATCTTAATTAAGATATATTAGGAAGTTAATTAGGACTTAATTAAGTTCATTAAGTTAATTAAAGTTTAATTATGATTAACTAAGATATAACTAGGGTTAAGCCAACTAAACATACTTTAATCTATTCAAAGGTTGTTTCAAACCCAATCGGTTATGTGATGACCCACATTTTGGAAAGTTTAAATCGACAGTAATCCACAAATGTGCAATTTAAACAACCCAGAACATAGATAATCAATGGGGTTGATAAGAAAAATAAGAAAAGAAGAAAAAAAACAAACACAAAATCTTACAGCGAAATGAAAAAATATAATAATCAAATAAACAGTTCAAGAAGCTGTTTACTATATATTTGATTATAATCTATATACATTTATCAAAGTGATATATATATACTGTAACATCCCGCTTTTTCGCACACTTTAAATCGACACACGTGCCAATTCAAACCATACGAAAGGGCGGATTGTTATGGGGTAAATAAGAAAAAAACAGAGAAGAAAAAAAACTAAACAGAATCTCACAGCGGAAGGATAAAATATAATAATCAAATATACAGTTTATAAATCTGCTTACAAAACCATTTATATAATACATATCAGAGTTACACATACCAATAACAATGCAGCGGAACAGTGTGTAGTGCACTAGTATAAATAATAATAATATAAATCTTCGTCTTCGTCCTCCAAAGCTAAATCTTGCAATCCTGAAACGCTCGGACTGACCCGAGCGAATTTGAAAAGACAAAAACACTCGAGTCAGAACTAAAAGATCTTATGTGAGTTAAATTAACAGAAATAAATATGAGTGCAGTAACTCAAGAGATGCTCGGGATTTACATCTCCTAAGGATCCGTTAAACTATTTACTATGTAGTATATTGCGCTATTATAATAGTGTCTATTTGTAAAATAAACTTACTTTTTAATAGCGTTAAGGGGTTACCCATATAGCCCTTAACACAGAATATATTCCCATAGTCTATACAGTACCGTAATCTCCCCCGTACTGGGCGTCGTCAGAGGGCACTCCATAGGTATGGTACAAAACCAAAATCGTATAAGGCGCGCTAGGGTAGGTGACACGGCACAACTAGGCAATGCCAGGGTAGATATACCAATTGCTATCCGGGCTGGTGGTAACGCGTAGCCGCAGCTACCGCCCACCTCGAACTAACACCCCCAAATCAAAGAAATCAATAGTGGCCACCGAATCAATCCAAAGTCAGAGTATAGTATCGAAGGAGTGCGTTCGATCAGAGGAATGACCTCATTGGCCCGAGAATCGCTCCTGTTTTAGCCACCTTATGCCAACTCACGGGAGTCGGGTCCACGTATTTACCTTGCAGGAAATGCTTCCACCAACCTACTTCATTTTGGAATCTCCACCGCATACACGGTTGTTAAAGTGGTTTTCGGAGTTGGCAGAGAGTATGACAACTTCCGATCCCGGTCTCTTCAACAACCAAACGTTATTATAACACCGCGGTCATTTAAAAATAGTTTATACTTTAAAACCAAAATAAAATTTCCATTTCAAACTATGAATACGATATCATTTTAAAACCCAAAACAATAGGATATCGTTTTATTCCAAATATATTTCTTTTCCAAAAATCATACTGCTTTAAAATTTATAATATCTGGAAACCAACCATTTGAATTATACTTTCAAAGCATAATATTACGAAATTCATAATTTTAAAACCATAACTTCTAAAACTTGAATGGTTTGGATAATCAACGGTATATAACATAAATGGTTTAACTTTAAAGTTACTTTGTAAAGAAAATAATTTCCATGGCTTTTCAAATATATTACTTTGTTTAAAGTTTAAACCATAATTTAAATGTCACTTCAAGTTTCAAAAACCCCTTCAATTTATATATATATATATATATATCCATTTGGAGTATTAATATTTCAAAACTAAAGTTGGATTTTCTTCTTTCAACAATTAATATTCTATTATTTAGTCTTGAATATTCATATAAATTCCATAAATAAAACTCCAATTTCTAGCAATTAAATATTTTCTCAAATTTACTTTATACTAGAATTTTCATTTTTAATTCATCTTGGAAAATCCAGTTATAAATATCATACCTTAAAATTTCCAAACTTAAACATATAAGATAAATTTCCAAATTCCATTTTCTCAAATTTTCATTTTTATTCAACAGGTTTATACACAACTTAATTTTCAAATTTTTAACTTCATATGTATATATATCGAAGAATAATATTTTATACAATATCAAAATCAAATTTTTATAAACCGTATCCCATCCAAACCATAGAAATCACTTTAAATAATTTATATATAGATCACGGTGCCTGTATATAATTTTCTATCCTATGGTCAAGTGATACGGATATTTATCATTTCAATCCGCAATTTAAAAATAAAAATTTACGGTTGTATATCATTTCAAACCACAATCCTGAATGAACCGAAAAATGCATGATAACTTGCAGTTTAATGATATAAAATAAAACATCAATTTATCAACATCATCCATCATCCAAATCCCAATCATCATCCAATAATAATTCAATATCAGTATATACATTTGATAATATATAACATGTAATAACTGGCAGTTATATTCAAAAATGAATTTAACAACTATTAAACTAACAGTTTATATGCAAATAAATAACTATAACTGTCAATTTATACGCAGTAATAAAATTTATGAACAGTTAAATTATATAAATGCGATTTAACAGAGATAAGGAATAAAACATGTCAAATAGTCACAAATAAATTTCTACTCATATCAAAAATCAATTTAACAGACATACGAAATTTTAGAAATTGTGAGTGGGTTAAAACACTCACCTTTCGAATTTAAATCTTATTTAAACCCAAAAATTCGACTATCTCCAAATCTGTCCAAACCAGTGTCAAAAGATCTGGAATTTAATTTCGATCCTAACAAAAAAAAAATTGCGTGAAACGAAGTCCGTATGTACGAGTTATGATTATTAGAACTAATTGAAATCAAAATTAACAAAAATAAATTAAACAAAAATAAAATACCGTGCCACATCCACTCTTCCCTCGTGAAAAACGCGTATGCTTCTTCTTGATTGCTAACTTTGTTTCGTAATTTTTCTTTTATTTCGATTTACTTTAATTTTCCTCCTTATTATATGAATGTATGCATTTTTAAAAGGTTTGAAAAAAAAAGAAGATTTGAAAAAGAAGAATTGAAAAAGAAAATGATTAAAATAAGAACTGAAAATGGAAGAGAAAATCTAGATTTGAAAAGAAAGAAGAAGGTTTGAAATAGAAGAAAATTTGAAAAAGAAGTATATTTGAAGAGAAAGGAAAAATTAAAATCAGAGATAATAAGGAGATTTGAAGGGAAAAAAAGAAGAAGATTATAATGGAGGCTGTGGTTTCATTTGCGTCATATCTTATTTATAAGGTTAGAGTTAGGTTTAGGATCAAAGAGATTTGAAAAGAGAGACCGCTATTAATTAGAAATAAATGAAATGACGTTTCAGAAAATGAAGTTGGAAAATGAACGGAAAGAAATAAAGTAAATATGAACAAACTTGGTTTTGAAATATAGTAAATATGAACAACCTTTTTAAAAGTAGCAGGTATTAAAAAGAGGTAATTATTTATTAGAAAGGGAATGAATGGACTAACTCTATACTGTAAACATACTTTTAGGATTCAAATTTCAAAACAATTGTTTACTTAATAAATTTTGTTAACCTAAACACACCAAAATTAACTTCATTAACTCAAGTAATATTCAAATTTCTACGCATTTGGGTTTTTGTCTATGCATAATAATTTTTTATAATTACCTTAAAAATGAAAACATTTGATTTGTTTTTCCCAAAATGATCTCAATTACCATTAAAACACCCTTTTTGTTTACCATAAAACGCGCGTTTTTTTATTATTAAATCTATTAATTGCAATCACCATTTTCTTTTCTTTTAATTGAAATATTTGAACTACATTAATTGCAATCACACAAAATTAAATTTTAAAACAGACAACTAAAATGCATAAAAAAAATAGAAAAATTGTTTATACACAAGAGTAATAAATAGATTATTTTCCTATTCTTGTAATTAGTTTGTAAGCTAAACACAGTTCAAATAAACATGTATTTCTTTCTTTAAAAATCAATCTTTCTATATTTTTATTTAAATTAAATTGGACCTACATTCATAGATGAAACATTCATTTTATTGATGTAAATGTTTTTTTTTTGAATCAAAACTTTCCTTATATTTCACAAAACATAAGCTGCTTTTAATTGCACCTATTTCAATTAGTATTCTCTCTCCTATTAATTGAAAATTTTCAATTACATTAATTTCAGTTGATTAAGTTTCAAAATGGGCTAAATGAATGTAATGATAAGTAGAACAATTACTTCCTATTAACGTAATATTTAGATGTTAAATTTTCATTTATTTTGCAATACTTCAATTAAATAAATAAATATTGCTCTCTATACTTAAATCTATATTAACAAAACGTTAGCTTTGGATTGGTAGAATTTGATTTACCAAAGTTTACTTACATAATACAAACTATATTAATTTGCCACCTATTAGTTCTTAATTATATTTTTAAGTTCGTTGCCTATCCACCTTGATTATAATTCCATCTATAAAGCAAATTTAGTTAGCCTTAACATTACTACACTAAATCTACAATCAGTTTCAATTAATATAGAAATATATCTTAAATACTTACCATTTATTTATAAATTAGGTTACCTTCCAATAAAATTTATTCCTAAGTATTTGATTGGATTGCCATCTTTACTATGTCTATTATTAATTAGCTTCAAATTCTGCAATTTCACTTCTTAAATCCACCCTTTGCTATATTATAAATAAAATTTACATTGGTTACATTTCACATAAATGTATCATTTATTTACATTTATTACAAACTTATTTCCAATTCCAACTAAAAATCTAAATAAATGAATAGGCAACCTACCATAAACATTACCGTTACCTTTTTGTCACATACAAAATCTTTTATTACAAAAATCAATTTTTGCATATATTTTCATGCTACAAATTCAATTTACTTATGTTCAAATTATAGCCAAACCTGACTTTTAAATTATTTTATATAAAATTGGGATTTCATTAAGTTTATTAATTATTACCCTTAATTGGCATTTATCACCATGTATTCTCGTTATCATTTCATAGATATGATTCCCAATTCCTTATTATTGACTTAAATTGACATTACTAACATTGCATTAAACGTTGTTACTTAAATCTCTACCCAATAGTAATTAATACTCTAAATAAATACGCTTACTCCTTTCGTTATTTATTAATTATCACAAGAAACGTTTAATCATTTCAACAACATTGTAATTTCAAATTACCTACATTGATTGTATACGTTTTCCATTATTATCATTTATTAGAATTCTATTCAACTTTCCATCTTATGCATATAGTTAACCTTTCTATTGATTTTTCCTTCAAAATTTTCAGTTACTTCTTAACTTACAAAAAGGCAATGATTAATTACATTTAATCGCTATAAATTAAATGCATTGGTAACGAACAATAGCTGTCACCATTATACATTTTATAACATTTGTAATTTATTCTCTACAACAATTATTACCTGTCAATATTATTTCGCCCATAAATACAAACTTGCAATTGTTCTTATTATCATATTCCATTTACTGTTAACAATGTTTATTACATTATATTAATTTAATATTTTCCTCAAATTCCTCATATTCAACTCATATATAGGTAAAATTCTTTTCACCACTTAAAATCATTTGAATTAACTTCGAATTACTATAAGTAGGTTTTTAATTTATTTTTCTTCTAAATTTAATTACAACTTATTAATTTAACCAAATTAAATCCATAAATCTACGGGTCGTTACACTCTCCCTCACTCAAAACTTTTCGTCCCCGAAAAGGAAAAGAAGGGAAAACGAAGAACTAAGAAATCAATATACCTCGTTCACACATTAACTTTATAAACAATTAAATTTATAAAATTAATTAATTTAGATAAAATATATCAATTTATAACCATAAAAAAAAATTTATATCTAAATTACTAAAGTTTGGAAAAACATTTCAAAATATTTCTAAGTTCAAAATTTACGGAAAACTTTTGGCAGAGTCTCCTTTGAACGGAGAGACTCGGGAGAAAATATAATATCAAAATATAACAATTATATTACATATTTTATCCAAAATATTATATCTCAACCCGGGAAAATATATAAAATAGCGCTATAAATCGTAATCCGAAGCGTACCTATTTGTCGGGCAATTTACGCTTAATTTATGGAATCAAAAGCAGTAGCAATTGCTTCCATAACCTGCATTTAACTTATAAACATCCAAAGGTTTAACAATTTATATAAAGCGAAATATTTTCATGGTTTCAACTACTAACAACACCAAATATACAATCATAAATTTCAACAAACAGCATACACAACAAAACAACCATTCGATCAAACAAGCAAATAGTTGTTCGGGTTCAAAACTTGAAATGGTACGGAATGAAAAATAACTATCCAGTGCATCATTTACTCAACAGTGTTAGATGGGACAGAATAGATTATTTATTCATCCAACTACTTCAAATTTCCTTACCCGACCAACCATAGATCAAACAATGTCGATTTAAACCAACAAATCAAATTAACTTATATAAATTTTTTACCTCCTACACTAGCTGTTTGCCCTTTTCATTCATATAACAGTTTATCTTTTATTTTCATTTATTTTCACTTATTACTTACAATTATTTATTCAGGTCATGCAGATTTCTTTTATTTGTATTATATTTAATACACTTCTCAATTTCAATCATTTATTAAATGCTTACATTTATATTATATTTAATTATGGCAACCCTTTTTAATTTCACTTAATTCATAACTTTATAACATCCATTCTTATAAGTAAGTATTTTTATTAATTCTTTAACTAGGGTTTACAGTCATTTATTTATATTACCTACTTTCTATTATATTAAACTAGTAATATTTAAATCATACTTAAGTTAATAACCCTACACATCAATCTTTATTTATTAAAGAATCACATTTTATTTACTTAAGTTTAAAATCACCTATTAATAATACTTATTTTAATTTTAGTAAGATTTCAATTTATAACTTAAGTTTACAGCATTAAATTCTTATTTATAATAGCAAATTTATTGAATACTTCACTACCTACTTTTACTTGTACAAATTTCTATTACATCACTTATTAACATTTCAACTTTTAAATGTTTGGTAAGTTATATATATGTTATATAAGGGTGAAATTTGGAAGTTATACAAGTTTTCTATTTACCTATGATTAATTAAATGTTCAATAATAATATTCTTTATTTCGTAGGTTACAAATTTCAAATTTCATTTAATACCATTTATAACCTATCATAAAATCTCTTATTTCCTACAGCGAGTGAAATTTATTAATTAGCTACGTTCCAATTCATTACAGTAATTGAAACTATTAATTAATTCATTGTTCCATAAGTTTTACAATTTCAGCTTACCTCTAATTTATTTAATGCTTCCATTCTATTGTTTTAATTATATTAACATTTTAATTAAACTTACATTTACAACTTTATAGCATCAATTCTTATCAATAAAGAATTTCATTAATTCAATTTCTAAGGTTTACAACACTTATTTACCTTTTTCTTATCTATCTATTATATTAAATTTTTACTTCAATTAAGGGTTCCAATTATTTATTACTAACCCTTCATTTCACTACAATAATTTAAACAATTAATTAATGGAAATTAAAAATTAAATACCGGGTAAAATTTCGATTTATTTTAAAATAATAGATAAATTATTCTTATAACTTATATACCTCTAATTATATTTAAAGCAATTTAAATTTTATATTTTTTTTCAAAAATGGATCTGCAGTAGAACAACTACAGTGGCCTTCCCCTTTCGAAACTCGAAAATGAAAGTCGATGATGCGGCCGCCATCACCGAAATTATTTTCCAGCGACAAAGAGGAAAGTACAAAACTTTTTCTTCAAAATCTTCTTTAAAACAATTTTTCCGAATTATAATGAAATATTTATATCGGAAAATACTTATAAACAAAATTATTATTTTTCAAAATCCTTTGAAAGCAATTTTTCAAAATCTCGGACTTAAGTCCTAAAATTTTCAATTTCCATTGATTTTAATTTCAATCTATAAATTTTATTCCTAACAACCAACCTATTGTAACCAAATATATCTTTTGGAAAATTTATTTTATATATAGAAAATATAATAGGCAAAATTATTTCATTCACCTATATTAAAACAGATATTATGTCGGTCTGTCCTATTAAGTGTTTAGAAATCCCTATTGATGACATAGCGTCCTATGCATCAACCAGAATTTATAAATACAAAACGGAACGGATTAACACAATATTAAAATCTTTTCATAACACTAACAAATACGCTCTCTCATATATATACACTCAGCGACACCCATAGGGTATTACTACCCTATTAACAAAGAGTCAAACCCCACAAAGCCAAGGTTTATCACTAAACCAAAGCTTTGATACCAACTGTAACATCCCGCTTTTTCGCACACTTTAAATCGACACACGTGCCAATTCAAACCATACGGAAGGGCGGATTGTTATGGGGTAAATAAGAAAAAAACAAAGAAGGAAAAAAAACTAAACAGAATCTCACAGCGGAAGGATAAAATATAATAATTAAATATACAGTTTATAAATCTGTTTACAAAACCATTTATATAATACATATCAGAGTTACACATACCAATAACAATGCAGCGGAACAGTGTGTAGTGCACTAGTATAAATAATAATAATATAAATCTTCGTTTTCGTCCTCCAAAGCTAAATCTTGCAATCCTGAAACGCTCGGACTGACCCGAGCGAATTTGAAAAGACAAAAACACTCGAGTCAGAACTAAAAGATCTTATGTGAGTTAAATTAAGAGAAATAAATATGAGTGCAGCAACTCAAGAGATGCTCGGGATTTACATCTCCTAAGGATCCGTTAAACTATTTCCTATGTAGTATATTGCGCTATTATAATAGTGTCTATTTGTAAAATAAACTTACTTTTTAATAGCGTTAAGGGGTTACCCATATAGCCCTTAACACAGAATATATTCCCATAGTCTATACAGTACCGTAATCTCCCCCGTACTGGGCGTCGTCAGAGGGCACTCCATAGGTATGGTACAAAACCAAAATCGTATAAGGCGCGCTAGGGTAGGTGACACGGCACAACTAGGCAATGCCAGGGTAGATATACCAATTGCTATCCGGGCTGGTGGTAACACGTAGCCGCAGCTACCGCCCACCTCGAACTAACACCCCCAAATCAAAGAAATCAATAGTGGCCACCGAATCAATTCAAAGTCAGAGTATAGTATCGAAGGAGTGCGTTCGATCAGAGGAATGACCTCATTGGCCCGAGAATCGCTCCTGTTTTAGCCACCTTATGCCAACTCACGGGAGTCGGGGCCACGTATTTACCTTGCAGGAAACGCCGCCACCAACCTACTTCATTTTGGAATCTCCACCGCGTACACGGTTGTTAAAGTGGTTTTCGGAGTTTGCAGAGAGTATGACAACTTCCGATCCCGGTCTCTTCGACAACCAAACGTTATTATAACACCGCGGTCATTTAAAAATAGTTTATACTTCAAAACCAAAATAAAATTTCCATTTCAAACTATGAATATGATATCATTTTAAAACCCAAAACAATAGGATATCGTTTTATTCCAAATATATTTCTTTTCCAAAAATCATACTGCTTTAAAATTTATAATATCTGGAAACCAACCATTTGAATTATACTTTCAAAGCATAATATTACGAAATTCATAATTTTAAAACCATAACTTCTAAAACTTGAATGATTTGGATATTCAACGGTATATAACATAAATGGTTTAACTTTAAAGTTACTTTGTAAAGAAAAATAATTTCCATGGCTTTTCAAATATATTACTTTGTTTAAAGTTTAAACCATAATTTAAATATCACTTCAAGTTCCAAAAACCCCTTCAATTTCTATATATATATATATATCCATTTGGAGTATTAATATTTCAAAACTAAAGTTGAATTTTCTTCTTTCAACAATTAATATTCTATTATTTAGTCTTGAATATTCATATAAATTCCATAAATAAAACTCCAATTTCTAGCAATTAAATATTTTCTCAAATTTACTTTATACTAGAATTTTCATTTTTAATCCATCTTGGAAAATCCAGTTATAAATATCATACCTTAAAATTTCCAAACTTAAACACATAAGATAAATTTTCAAATTCCATTTTCTCAAATTTTCATTTTTATTCAACAGGTTTATACACAACTTAATTTTCAAATTTTTAACTTCATATGTATATATATCGAAGAATAATATTTTATACAATATCAAAATCAAATTTTTATAAACCGTATCCCATCCAAACCATAGAAATCACTTTAAATAATTTATATATAGACCACGGTGCCTGTATATAATTTTCTATCCTATGGTCAAGTGATACAGATATTTATCATTTCAATCCGCAATTTAAAAATAAAAATTTGCGGTTGTATATCATTTCAAACCACAATCTCGAATGAACCGAAAAATGCATGATAACTTGCAGTTTAATGATATAAAATAAAACATCCATTCATCAACATCATCCATCATCCAAATCCCAATCATCATCCAATAATAATTCAATATCGGTATATACATCTGATAATATATAACAGGTAATAACTGGCAGTTATATTCAAAAATGAATTTAACAACTATTAAACTAACAGTTTATATGCAAATAAATAACTATAACTGTCAATTTATACGCAGTAATAAAATTTATGAACAGTTAAATTATATAAATGCGATTTAACAGAGATAAGGAATAAAACATGTCAAATAGTCACAAATAAATTTCTACTCATATCAAAAATCAATTTAACAGACATAAGAAATTTTAGAAATTGTGAGTGGGTTAAAACACTCACCTTTTGAATTTAAATCATTTAAATCTGATTTAAACCCAAAAATTCGACTATCTCCAAATCTGTCCAAACCAGTGTCAAAAGATCTGGAATTTAATTTCGATCCTAACAACAACAAAAATTGCGTGAAACGGAGTCCGTATGTACGAGTTATGATTATTAGAACTAATTGAAATCAAAATTAACAAAAATAAATTAAACAAAAATAAAATACCGTGCCACATCCACTCTTCCCTCGTGAAAAACGCGTATGCTTCTTCTTGATTGCCAACTTTGTTCCGTAATTTTTCTTTTATTTCGATTTACTTGAATTTTCCTCCTTATTATATGAATGTATGCATTTTTAAAAGGTTTGAAAAAAAAAGAAGATTTGAAAAAGAAGAATTGAAAAAGAAAATGATTAAAATAAGAACTGAAAATGGAAGAGAAAATCTAGATTTGAAAAGAAAGAAGAAGGTTTGAAATAGACGAGAATTTGAAAAAGAAGTATATTTGAAGAGGAAGGAAAAATTAAAATCAGAGATAATAAGGAGATTTGAAGGGAAAAAAAGGAAAAAAAGAAGAAGATTATAATGGAGGCTGTGGTTTCATTTGCGTCATATCTTATTTATAAGGTTAGAGTTAGGTTTAGGATCAAAGAGATTTGAAAAGAGAGACCGCTATAAATTAGAAATAAATGAAATGACGTTTCAGAAAATGAAGTTGGAAAATGAACGGAAAGAAATAAAGTAAATATGAACAAACTTGGTTTTGAAATATAGTAAATATGAACAACCTTTTTAAAAGTAGCAGGTATTAAAAAGAGGTAATTTTTTATTAGAAAGGGAATGAATGGACTAACTCTATACTGTAAACATACTTTTAGGATTCAAATTTCAAAACAATTGTTTACTTAATAAATTTTGTTAACCCTAAACACACCAAAATTAACTTCATTAACTCAAGTAATATTCGAATTTCTACGCATTTGGGTTTTTGTCTATGCATAATAATTTTTTATAATTACCTTAAAAATGAAAACATTTGATTTGTTTTTCCCAAAATGATCTCTAATTACCATTAAAACACCCTTTTTGTTTACCATAAAACGCGCGTTTTTTTATTATTAAATCTATTAATTGCAATCACCATTTTCTTTTCTTTTAATTGAAATATTTGAACTACATTAATTGCAATCACACAAAATTAAATTTTAAAACAGACAACTAAAATGCATTAAAAAAAAATAGAAAAATTGTTTATACACAAGAGTAATAAATAGATTATTTTCCTATTCTTGTAATTAGTTTGTAAGCTAAACACAGTTCAAATAAACATATATTTCTTTCTTTAAAAATCAATCTTTCTATATTTTTATTTAAATTAAATTGAACCTACATTCATAGATGAAACATTCATTTTATTGATGTAAATGTTTTTTTTGTTTTTTGAATCAAAACTTTCCTTATATTTCACAAAACATAAGCTGCTTTTAATTGCACCTATTTCAATTAGTATTCTCTCTCCTATTAATTGAAAATTTTCAATTACATTAATTTCAGTTGATTAAGTTTCAAAATGGGCTAAATGAATGTAATGATAAGTAGAACAATTACTTCCTATTAACGTAATATTTAGATGTTAAATTTTCATTTATTTTGCAATACTTCAATTAAATAAATAAATATTGCTCTCTATACTTAAATCTATATTAACAAAACGTTAGCTTTAGATTGGTAGAATTTGATTTACCAAAGTTTACTTACATGATACAAACTATATTAATTTGCCACCTATTAGTTCTTAATTATATTTTTAAGTTCGTTACCTATCCACCTTGATTATAATTCCATCTATAAAGCAAATTTAGTTAGCCTTAACATTACTACACTAAATCTATAATCAGTTTCAATTAATATAGAATTATATCTTAAATACTTACCATTTATTTATAAATTAGGTTACCTTCCAATAAATTTTATTCCTAAGTATTTGATTGGATTGCCATCTTTACTATGTCTATTATTAATTAGCTTCAAATTCTGCAATTTCACTTCTTAAATCCACCCTTTGCTATATTATAAATAAAATTTACATTGGTTACATTTCACATAAATGTATCATTTATTTACATTTATTACAAACTTATTTCCAATTCCAACTAAAAATCTAAATAAATGAATAGGCAACCTACCATAAACATTACCGTTACCTTTTTGTCACATACAAAATCTTTTATTACAAAAATCAATTTTTGCATATATTTTCATACTACAAATTCAATTTACTTATGTTCAAATTATAGCCAAACCTAACTTTTAAATTATTTTATATAAAGTTAGGATTTCATTAAGTTTATTAATTATTACCCTTAATTGGCATTTATCACCTTGTATTCTCGTTATCATTTCATAGATATGATTCCCAATTCCTTATTATTGACTTAAATTGGCATTACTAACATTGCATTAAACGTTGTTACTTAAATCTCTACCCAATAGTAATTAATACTCTAAATAAATACGCTTACTCCTTTCGTTATTTATTAATTATCACAAGAAACGTTTAATCATTTCAACAACATTGTAATTTCAAATTACCTACATTGATTGTATATGTTTTCCATTATTATCATTTATTAGAATTCTATTCAACTTTCCATCTTATGCATATAGTTAACCTTTCTATTGATTTTTCCTTCAAAGTTTTCAGTTACTTCTTAACTTACAAAAAGGCAATGATTAATTACATTTAATCGCTATAAATTAAATGCATTGGTAACGAACAATAGCTGTCACCATTATACATTTTATAACATTTGTAATTTATTCTCTACAACAATTATTACCTATCAATATTATTTCGCCCATAAATATAAACTTGCAATTGTTCTTATTATCATATTCCATTTACTGTTAACAATGTTTATTCCATTATATTAATTTAATATTTTCCTCAGATTCCTCATATTCAACTCATATATAGGTAAAATTCTTTTCACCACTTAAAATCATTTGAATTAACTTCGAATTACTATAAGTAGGTTTTTAATTTATTTTTCTTCTAAATTTAATTACAACTTATTAATTTAACCAAATTAAATCCATAAATCTACGGATCGTTACATATACACATCAGGGATAAATAATAAATATAGCAGAATAGCATGATGCAGAGGATAGTAATAATTGTAATATATCAAATCTTCATCTTCGACCTCTATAAAATAATCTTCAATACATTGAAAAACTCAGGACTGGCCTGAGCATAATGAAGCACAAAACACTCGAGTCAAGACTTAAATACTCTTATGTAAGTTAAATCAGTATCATGAAATATGAGTGCAATAACTTAAGAGTTATTATGGGTTTTCCATCTCCTAAGGATCCATCAAACTATCTATATATAATAGTGTACGCTATAGTAGATAATGTCTATCAGTAAAATAAATATCGAAATAGCGTTAAGGCTTTACATTATCCCCCTTAAAACATTTATATAACATGTAGTCTATGCAGGTCCTGTAATAAAACTAGTAACGTCGGTAGCCAGTGAGTCCCATATAGGTACAATACTAAACCAAAGTTGTAATGGGCTCGTATAAGGATAAATATGACAAGGCATGTGAGGCAATACCCAAGGCAGGATTCTACTAGTTTACCCTTTCTGGGTGGTCATAACCCAACCGTGGCTGACCGTGACAATCAATCCAAACGAAAAGGATGCACTCATCTAGTTCAAAATCAGGATAGTAATACGAATAATCAACATCACTAGAGGCAGTTGACCTCATTTGCCAGACAAAGGCTCATGTTTTAGTCATTTTAATTATGATACAAGTATCAAGGCTATCCATTGTCATTCTCTTACTTCATTTAGTAAACGTTCGCCAATTCAACCACTATATTCTGAATATCATCCACCGCGTACACAGCTGTCAAAGTGGTTCCAACATTGACAGAGAGTACGCCAATAAGAGGCGCCGGTCTCTTTAACAACCAATCGTCGTTTTACACACCGGTTGGTTCTTTTACATTTCGAAAATACTTCGTACCTGATATCAAAATATCATATTCGTTGCAAAACCAAATCTATTTTGAAATCACCATATTCGCTTCACAAATCAAATTTTACTTCAAAATGTCAATTCGGTTCGATATATCGATTTCACTTAAAAAATTGATTTGAATCACAATTTAGGTTATAACTTCTCTTAAAATCAATTCACATTTAAATCCAATATTTAAATATAAACATTTCACCCTTTTGACCAGTTTGAATGTTAGAAAACAGTTTGAATAATTTTAAAATAGCTAAATAGTAGTAGCCTTTTTATTTCTAGTAGTTGTGACGTATCTGTCATACTCCTGCGCTGTATTTGTTTTTTATTTTCATACTTAGTAGCTAAGGTGCCTCTACCTTACTCCTGTACTTCAACCTTATTACTTTCGTAATAAAAGTGGTCGGTCCACTATAAAACCGTCGGCCTTGCCAAAAAAAATAGCTAAATAGTTAAAATAGTTTAATAGAAAATAGATTGAGTAATAAAAATGGTTTATATAGCAAAATAGTTTGAAAAATCAAAATAATTTGAATATTTAAATAATATATATTTTAAATCGTTATACTAAAATAATTCATTTGAAAATGGTTTCAAAGTCAAACCGATTCAATTCCAAATTTTCCAATTTAAGTCAATTCCAATTTCCATTTCGATTTAATCGATTCAATTCGGTTTCAAATCGAATTTTACTTCAATTCCAATTTCGATTCAAATAAATTTCACTTCCAATTCCAAATTAATTTAAATTGCAATTCCAAGTTAATTTCAATTCTAATTCCAAAATAATTTTATATTTAATTCTAAATTAACTTCAATTCCAATTCCAAATTAATTTCAACTCAAATCTTAAATTTAAACCATTTCAATTTATATCAATTACGAGTTTGATTTTCAAAATATGGAATGAAAACACTTAAATCAAATTTACCTCCAATATCTAAACTAAAAATTCAAATCTTCAAATATAATTTAATTCCGAGCTCAATTTTGAAATATCGTTTTATATCGCTTTTTCTTAGCAATATTCACAGTTCGAATTAAAGTCCAATCTTTTAAAACAAACTAATTTCTGAAACTCAAGTCATATTTTGATTTTAACTTAAAAATCTCAACTTCAATTATTAGAAACATTCCTGTTATTAACTATAAATTTAAACATTTGGAGCTCAAGTTCGAAAATAACTCGATTTCCATAAATTCGATTTTCACTTCTTAAATCAAATCATGTTAAATAAATTCATATCGAACAATTGCAAAATCATTTAATTTAACCAAACCCGGTGTCCATATATAATTCTCTATCCCATGGCCAATTGAATCAATTATTTCAATTTAATTCCAAGGATGGATATATATCATTTTAATCCAAAATAAATGCCAAAGGTATATATCATTTCAACTTATTTCTTAATTTATTAGAAATAGTTCAATTTAAAATTTTATATACTGTAAATGATATACATGATGATAACATGATATATCAAAATAAATAAACATCCAAATATCAACCAATAACATCCATCACAACTAATCATTCAAACAGTCAATAAAATTCACAACAATTTCATAATTATCAATATTGGGTATTTACGGGCAATTAAATTCTACTTCAATTTAATTGTCAATTCAAAATTTTCAATTAATTTAGATGTCAATTTAAATGTTAATTAAACTTATCAAACAATAATCAATAAATTTCCAATCACTTCACAATATAGGTTTAACTATATAAAAATTATTTCAGTCAATTGCGAGAGTACAAACACTCACCTTTATCAAAGATTTAAAATCCAAATAAAGGTACAAATTTGAGCAGTCTCAGAATACATCTAAACTAGTTCCATGTTGCCCGAAATTTCGATACGATCGCAACGGAGAAAACCACACATCGATCCGGGCTTGTATGCAAAAGTTATTCGAGTTAGAACATTTAAATTTTAATATAAAATAATTGATAAAATAATAAACAAAACATGTATACGTTCTTCCTCACTCATTCACGAATGTCTGTACCTATCACACAATCCTTTTGGTTCCATACGCACGCGAATATAAACGACCAGACCACGATCAGGACGTCCCTACGCGAGCGCCTTCCTAAGAGCCACCAACGCACCAAGTCTCGCCGCCTTAAGCCAAGCCGATCGACCAGAAAATGCCAGAACGAACGCAAGCTTCCACCTCAGATCCTAGCGAATTCATGATGTATTAGCACAAATCAACCTTTAGATGTATAGAGCTCGTCGAGCACTACGATTTTGGTTTTGAAAGTTTTCGATTTCGTTGAACGGAGTGAGAGATATTGAGGAGAGAAGATGGTGATTTTTGGCTATTAAAGAAACTGACAGCTAGGGTTTTGAAAAATTATAATTATAATTTTCTTGATATGTGTACCGTATTTATATAGTTGGTCCAAAATTGTCCAAACTCCAATCGAAGCGTGTTGCCTGACATTTATAATGTTTTACCTCATTCCGAACGTAATGGAACTAGTTTCGAGGCTTAATTTGATCGTATTTGGAAGATAGCTTTCAAAGTCAATTTATTTTATCGAATTCCTTAAATTGATTTCTACGCGTTTCAAGCTCACATGGCCAAACGACAAGTCCGATCGCTACGAAGCTTGAAATTCTATAATAACTCACTATTACGGATCCGATGGAACTGGTTTTGTCAAAATTCGAGACAGTTGCCAAAATGGCTATTTTTACTCGTTTATTAAAATATAAAATTTCCAATTTTTAATTATTCACATTTACATCCAATTTTATATGTTAAAGATCTTCATTCATATTTAAATAAAATTTGGATTGATTTCTTATACCATTTTTAATCATATTAAATCCATAATTCAGTTACTCAAATAATCTCCAATATTAAATTCAAACAAATTAAATTATCCAATATATCAACAAATCATTAAATTTCAAATAAATTTTAGTTATTGACATTATTTTATTTCTATCTAAATAATTTACATTTATTATTCAACTCCGGTTATTTATCATAAATTCCATCATTACATATAATTTATTTCAATATAAATAATTCTCAAATTTTCGAAATTGTTTATTTCAAGATTTTTATCCAAATTCATATTCAATAACTACACTAATAATTCATTAAATTTTAATTTTAACCATTGTTATTCAATAATTATATCAAATCCTATAATTTAAAACAGTTAAAAATACGGGTCGTTACATACTCCCCCACTTAAAACTTTTCGTCCTCGAAAAGGCGTTAAGTGCGGAATTTAACATATAATATATTTTCTCAAAATAATTAACTTACACATAAACATCTTATTTCAAAAATATTACTACGCTTCCACTACGACACTTCGATATCGGTTTTATGGAAAATAGAACTTATGTATAAAAACAAGTTATAAAAATTTTTAGAACTTCAAAAAAATTTCTATCTCCCAGATTTACGAAAAATTTCGGTAGAGTCTCCTTTTCACGACTCGATCGGAATTTTTTTATAATATAATATATAACACAAATATACCTAAAATATCAAATATACATCTCATCTCAATGATGAGACATCCCGAAGCAAAAAATATATAAAAAATCGCGGTATGTAATCCAATATACGTACCTAATTATTAATAATATGAGCGAGTTCGCTCGTATTAAGCAAGAAAAAGCAACATAATGAATAATCAAGCTCCGAAAACTAGCATACACCATCCATACCTACTAAACACTCAATAGCCAAATGAGAACATATATATAAAGAGTAAAATCGATATATAACATGGATTATGCAATAACCATAAATGAATATAGCAAATGCAACAAAACAAACATCCAACAACAATATCAATCCAATCTTATTCACAACCATACCAATTCACACTTCTTAATGTCAATATTCAGTTATACTTTCATTTCCTATCAATATTAAATTGACTTATTTTTTATTCATTGACATGTATTTCATCAATATACAATTTATTTGCTTTCAATTTATTCACATGGATTTCTTTCAAATTTAATTGGTTCACCTTAAATCTATTCACATTCAATTGATTAACATTCATTTTCTTAACATTCAATGGATTTATATTCAATTCATTTGCTTTTAATTTTTACATTCAACTAATTTGGTTTCAAACCATTTTTATTCAATAAACCAATATTCATCGCATTCACATTTGATTGATTATAATTTAATGTATCTATATTCAATCGATTTATCTTCAATTGATTGTTATTTACTTTAATGACATTCTTTTTATTTATTATCCAATGAATTTTCATTCCATATAACCTTGTTAAGTTAAATTTATTTCATTATCACCAAGTATTTTGATACCAATATTATTTATAAACCATTTAAGTTTATTATTAACATTTTACAAAATTGCAAAACATTTTTATTATTATTCCATAACTTAAGTTCATATTAATCCATTGATTCACATAATTAGTTACTTCATAAATTTAAATTCATTTTAACAACTTTACTTCAGTAAGTTTTATTTTATAAATTGATTCACTTCATTTGTTTATTCATTGCTTCAAACTCGTATAATAAATTTACTTAAGTAAATGTTATTTTCTAACTCCAATTCATATTAATAACTTTTTTCTTTCACAATCTATTCAATAAACTTCTCTTAAGTTAACTCCCATTTATAATTTATTCTAATAACTTATTCCATACTATATTAGTTAACATTCAATTTTTTATTGAAACTCATTCCATTTGCATTTAATTTATCTACATCCAATTTAAATGAAATTCAACTATTTACATTAATTTTACATATACTCAATTATTTTTCAGTTTCTTTCACAACTTAAATTACATTTCATTTTATAATTCATGTTCGCATTCATTTTATTAATTCATTTTATAATTTAAGTGGAATTAATCCACTTTACTAATTTATCTAGTTTTATTTAATATCCAATTCAATTAATTTAATATTAAGTTAAACTTCATTTCATTTAATCTATTACTCGTTTATTTAATCTTATTCAAGTTTAATTTTCTTATCATTTACATTCAAAAAAAATTAATTTGTTTTTATCTTACTTATTCTCAAATCTATAAGCTATATAATTTATTCATTCAAAATTTCATCTTATCTAATTCATTTTAAATACATTTCATTTTATTTAAGCTTCTTGAGTTAGACTTCATTTTACTTACTTAATTTCACCACCTCCTTTTGATTAAACATTCCTAAGTCAATTATATTATTTCGTATCTCAATTCAAATTTCTCGTTTGTTTGCTTAACAAAAAATTTAACCATTTTAAATTCGATTTTATTTTCCTATTTAAAATTTTAAGTTACAAATTTATTTCTTTTCTATACTATTTTAAATTTTAAGTTCAAAACTATTTTGATATATTTATCCAATCGTACTTAGAATATTTTTCTTTCACAATCAAATCTTAATTTAATAGGATATAAATTTCTTTTGATAGAAATTCTCACTTAGTAACTCGAAAATGAATACTGGCGATGTTGCAGTCATCCCCAAAATAATTTCTCAACGACCAAAGTGAGTTCAATGCTTTTATACCTTCCAAAAATCTTTCAAAATAATTTTTTTCTAGTCAAAAATCTTCCAAGTATTATTTATATTAATTTTGAAGGCTTGAAAATAATTTTGGAACAAAGGGATTCAATTTCTAAAATTATCAATTTTTTTATATCATTTTATTTGTAATATAGCTTATACAATTCCATTTCTTAATTACGAAAATATTTCATTACTTTACATTTTAGTTAGTTGAACAATTTTTATTTTAATTAGATTTCAATTCAATTTAATTATCAAATGCTTCATAAAATAAAATTCATAAAGTATTCATTTTTTTTCACTCAACCAATAATCGATGATAATTAAATAATATCATCGCCTACCAACTAACATTCATTAAAAATTATCATTATATATATATATATAATAGTTTAGGTAAAATTATTTCATTTACCCTACTTTAAAATAATATTATGCGACTTGCCTCATTTAAGTGTTTAAAAACCCCTATCGATAACACGGCGTCCCGCGCATCGACCAGAATTCATAAACAGCTCAATTGATAAGTAAACACAATATAAAACATTTAATAACACTAACAAGTACGCTCTCTCATATATATACACTCAAACAGACTCATTCTAGGATATTACTATCTTATTTAAATGAGTCAAACCCCACAAAGCCAAGGTTATCGCTAAACTTAAGCTCTGATACCAGCTGTGACGACCCACATTTCGAAAAGTTTAAATCGACAATAATCCACACATATCCAACTTAAATAATCTGGAATGTAGATAATCAATGGGGTTGATTAAGAAAAATAAGAAAAGAAGAAGAAAACAAACACTGAATCTCACAGCGGAACGATAAAATATAATAATCAAATAAACAGTTCATGAAGTTATTTACTACACATTTGATTATAATATATGCATCAGGGATAAATAGTCAATACAGCATAATAGCAAGATGCAGGGGATAGTAATAATAGTAATATACCAAATCTTGATCTTCGTCCTCTAGAAAATAATCGTCAACGTGCTGAAAAACTCAGGACTGACCAGAGCGTAGTGAAAAACACTCGAGTCAGGACTAAAATACTCTTATTTAAGTCAAATCAATATCATGAAATATGACTGCAATAACTTAAGAGATGTTACGGGTTTTTCCATCTCCTAAGAATCCATCAAACTATCTATATATATATATAATAGTATACACTATAATAGATAATGTTTATCGGTAAAATAAATATCAAAATAACGTTAAGGATTTACATTATCCCCCATAACATATTTTTATAACATGTAGTCTATGCAGGTCCTGTAACACAACCAGTACTAGCCAGTGAGTCCCTTATAGGGTACGAGACACTAAATAAAATTCGTAATGGGCTCGTATAAGGAAAAATATGACAAGGCACGTGAGGCAATGCCCAAGGTAGGGTTCTACCGGTTTACCCTTTTTGGCTAGCCATAACCCATACGGCCGACCGCGACAGTTAATCCAAACGAAAAGGGTGCACCCATCGAGTACAAAATCACGATAGTAATACGAGTAATCTACGTTGCTAGTGGTAGCTAACCTCGATAGCCAGACATAGGCTCCTATTTTAGTCATTTCATATATGAAACAAGTGTCAAGGCTATCCATCATCGTTCTCTTACTTTATTCCAGTAAACGTTCGCCAATTCAGCCATTGCATTCTGGATATCATCCATTGCATACAAAGTTGTCAAAGTGGTTCCAATATTGACACAGAGTATGCCAATAAGAGGCCTCGGTCTCTTTAACAACCAAACATCGTTATACACACCGGTTGGTTCTTTTACATTTTGAAAACAATTCGTACTTGATATCAACATATCATATTTGTTTCAAAATCAAATCTATTTCGAAATCACCATACTCGCTTCACAAATCATATTTTACTTCAAAATGTCAATTCGGTTCGATATATCGATTTCACTTAAAAATTTGATTCGGATCACATTTTAGGTTATAACTTCTCTTAAAACCAATTCGCACTTAAATCCAATATTTAAATATAAGCATTTCACCCATTTGACTAGTTTGAATTTTAGAAAATAGTTTTAAAGGCTTTTAAATAGCTAAATAGTTAAAATAGTTTAATAGAAAATAGTTTGAGTAATAAAAATAGTTTATGTAGTAAAATAGTTTAGAAAATCAAAATAATTTGAATATTAAAAGAATATAGAATTTAAATCGTTATACTAAAACAATTCATTTGAAAATAGTTTCAAAGTCAAACCGATTCAATTCCAAATTTCCCAATTTAAATCAATTCCAATTTCCATTTTGATTCAATTGATTCAATTCGGTTTCAAATCGAATTTTACTTCGATTCCAATTTCAATTCCAATTTCGATTCAAATAAATTTCACTTCTAATTCCAAACTAATTTCAATTCCAATTCCAGGTTAATTTCAATTCCAACTCCAAATTAATTTCAAATTCAATTTCAAATTCAATTCCAAATTAATTTCAATTCCAATTCCAAATTAGTTTCAACTCAATTCTCAAATTTAAGCCATTTCGATTTATATCAATTCCGAATTCAATTTTCAAGATATCGATTCAAAACACTTAAATCAAATTTACCTTCAATATCCCAACTAAAAATCCAAATCTTCAAATATAATTCAATTCCGAGCTCAATGTTGAAATATCATTTTATATCACTTTTTCTTAGCAATATTCAAAGTTCGAATAAAAGTCAATCCTTTAAAACCAACCAATTATTGAAATTCAAATCGTATTTTGATTTGAACTTAAAAATCTCAACTTCAATTATTTAAAACATTCATGTTATCAACTTTAAATTTCAACATTTTGAGCTCAAGTTCGAAAATAACTCGATTTCAATAAATTCGATTTTCACTTTTTAAATCAAATAATGTTAAATAAATTCGGATCGAAAAATTTCAAAATCATTTAATTTAACCACCCGGTGTTCGTATATAATTCTTTCTCTTGTGGCCAAGTGAATCAATTATTTCAATTTAATTCCAAGGATGGATATATATCATTTTGAATCCAAAATAAATGCCATAGGTATATATCATTTTAACCTATTTCTTAATTTATTCGAAATAATTTAAATTACAGTTTTATATACTGCCAATAATATACAAGATGATAACATGATATATCAAAATTAATAAACATCCAAATATCAACCAATGGCATCCATCACAACAAATCATCCAAACAGTCAATAAAATTCACAACAATTTCATAATTATCAATATTGGGTATTTTATATGCAATTAAATTCTAATTCAATTTAACCGTCAATTCAAAATTTTCAGTTAATTCAGATGTCAATTAAACTTATCAAACAATAATCAATAAATTTCCAATCACTCCACGATATAAATTTAACTACATAAAAATTATTCAGTCAATTATGAGCGTATAGACACTCACCTTTGATTTATCGACAATTTAAAATCTAAATAAAGGCACAAATTGAACAGTCTTAGAATGTAGCTAAACTAGTTCCATGTTATCCGGAATTTCGATACAATTAGGACGGAGAAAACCACGCGTCGATCCGAGCTTGTACGCAAAAGTTATTCGAGTTAGAAAATTAAAATTTTTATATAAATTAATTAATTAATTAATTAATAAACAAAACACGTATACCTTCTTCCTCACTCGTTCACGCACGTATGTACCCATCACGCAACCCATTTGCTTCCACACGCACGTGAATATACACGACCGGCCCGTTATCAAGACGTCCCCATGTAAGCGCCTCCCTGAGAGCCACCAATGCAGCAGGTCTCGCCACCTCAAGCCACGCCGATTGACCAGAAAACGCCAAAACGTGCACAAGCTTTCACCTCAGATCCTAGGGAATTCATGACATATTTGCAAAAATCAACCGTTGGATGTATAGAGCTCGTCGAGCTCTACAATGTTGCTTTCAGAAGTTTTCGATTTCGTTGAACGGATTGAGAGATATCAAGTAGAGAAGATGGTGGGTTTCGACAATTAAAAGAAACTGACGGCTAGGGTTTTGAAAAATTAAAACAATAATTTTCTCGATATGCGTGTCGTATTTACATAGGTCCAAAATCGTCCAAAACTCCAATCGAGGCGTGCTGCCTAGCATTTATAATATTTTAACCCCATTCTGAATGCAATGGAACTAGTTTCAAGGCCTAATTCGATCGTATGTGGAAGATACCTTTTCAAAGTCAATTTATTTTATCTAATTCCTTATATTGATTTCAACGCGTTTCAAGCTCACACGGCTAAACGACAAGTTCGATCGCTACGAAACTTGAAATCGTACAATAACTCACTATTACGGATCTGATGAAACTGATTTCGTCAAAATCTAAGATAGTTGCCAAAATGGCTATTTTTTACTCGTTAATTAAAATATATAATTTTCAATTTTTAATTATTCACCATTATATGCTATTTTATATGTTAAAAAGCTTCATTCATATTTAAATAAAATTTGTATCAATTTCCTATACCATTTTTAATCATATTAAATCCATAATTCAATTATTCAAATAATCTCCAATATTAACTTTAAACAAATTAAATTATCCAATAAATCAAAATTAACAAATCATTAAATTTCAAAAAAAATTGGTTATCAACATTATTTTGTTTCTATCTAAATAATTCACACTTATTATTCAACTCTAGTTATTTATCACAAATACCATTGGTACATATATTATATTTCAATATAAATAATTCCCAAATTTCCGAATCTGTTTATTTCAAGATTTTTATCCACATTCATATTCAATAACTACACAAATAATTCCTTAAATTTTAATTTTAACCATTATTATTCAATAATTATATCAAATCCTATAATTTAAAACAGTTAAAAATATGGGTCGTTATAGGTTATATTTTAAATCAATATTCTTTTTAAGATTAATTGATTTTACATCAAAGGATCTTTCGTCTGGACCATTAAGTAGCCAAATGAATTAAAGTAATGATCATAAAACGTTGACACGTTCTATGTAAGTGACTTGTGTTTAGCACAAATGCTGAATATCGGTAACATGATAGACATAAGGAAGTTAATTTCAATAAGCGGATCATCGTAACTTAAGCATATAGAATATACTTCTATATGTACATTTTTCACCGATAATGGATGTATCTATATTTGTAACTTGGACATTTACCTATGATTGATTGTATGTTATGTGTGAATCCCTTACATATCTGATGTTAGGCAACACCCATGATATAACTTGGATAAGTAAACCTAAATTTAATGATCCATTATCGTCATTAAGCCTCTGTTTGGTTTTTGAAAGTTAATATTTCATTTTCTTTTAAAATGGTCTTCAAGGTTATTCTATTTTGAACAAGATATTTGAAGAATGATTTGAAAATTGTTTTGAATATTATATAAAGAAGTTTGTGAATAATTTTGGGTATTCATAAAAGGAGTTTTAGAAATAGTTTTGAATGTTTATAAAAAGATTTTATAAATGGGTTTCGTTGTCTATAAAGGGAAGTTTTATGTGAGGTTTAACAGTTTAGAAACAAGTTTATATAACCGGGTTTAAATATTTATAAAGAATCTCATAAATGAGTATGGAGGTTGATAAATGTTTTGTAAACGAGTTTGGTTTAAAGCAAAAAGAATTTCATGGGTATGGGAAATTTATAAAAGGATTTATTGAAGATAACTATAACAGAGGTTTAGGTCTCTCGAGGCTGGCCTTTTAAAAAATTATGGTATGGAACATTCCGTCCACACTTTACACCAACGATATAGTGCTTAGAGTTATCCTTTTCTCCAATTTAAATAATGTAGTTAAATCCTCTTTAAAGATTTCGTAATGGGAAATCTTACAAATGTTGTATATATACTTATGTAAGAAAGATAAGTATATGAATATTTTTTAAACAGATTTATTAAATAAAGATATCTTTGAGGTTTAGTGGTTGCTATGGATAAATAAATTTCAAATGGAATTAGTTGTTGTTTGTTTATTTGATATTTAAGCAACTGATTATCAAGTTTGATCTAATTTGACTTAGGAAGTATGAATGTAAATTTAGAAGTTCCTCGATGAATAATCGAAACTTACTGTCAAAAGAACTGGAAATGAGTCAATCGAAAATTATCGGTTGTTGATACGGAGAGATAGGGATTGGATCCGTATCCGAAAACCACTACGAAACAACATGTACGTTTGAGTGGAAGACATCTTAATGATAACTGAAGATGGTGCTCTATGAAGTGCAAGGGCTAATGCTACTAATCTTGAGGGTGATTCCAAAATGGATATAGTAGAGTTAGTGCTTTCGGTTTCGTTCAGACCAAGAATGAACTTGTATAGACGAATGCTAGTATTGCATTGATGCTTAGAGGGCAGTGTTAGCATTTAAAAATTGATTTCTATTTAGAAATATAAAACGTAGCCTCAAGCCTCATCAACCAGGAATGACTAAAATAGGGAATATGCAGCAGGGTTATGTGGGTCGCACCCATTAGGGTATTTCATCACCCTTCTTGATATGTACACAATCATCAATAAATTCGTGTATGTTGGAGCGCTCGATTAAAGGTTGCAAAGCAATGATGGTATATTCAGTACTATCCAGCAAAAGGTAGGCCGGTCTTGTGTTGGCAAGGATCATTAGGTATGACCTTGGTACATTTTCCTAAAGGCATACTATGGCCGGAGGTACCCAGTAGTCCAGTCATTATTTGAAATCCATTCTCCAATACATGCCTTGCATTTTTGATTGTAGAGCCTAGTATGTTGGAATGTGAGATGCAAGCATTTCGGCTATTTTATCTATTTACTTTAAACCTAGACATTATGATAATATCACTGGATTTTAATATAAAGTTTTGGTTATCGTAAGGTAAAAACCCATCTGTTTTTATGTGCAGTGTGGTCTTTCGAGATACCATTTGTTTGAAAAGTTTTCAAATGTATAAATCGATTTGGTTGTTACTTGTTATCAAGTTTTACTCGTATTGGTTTACCGGACTGATCCAAGCATTATTCCATGTAATGCTCGAGTCTGACCAAGCATGTTTTTTCCAATTTTAACTGGATGCTTGGGAGTTGGAGAGGAGCTAGATGGTCAAGACCTATTCACGTATATTTTTCTTCCGTTGTATTATAGAGTCTGTATGTTTTTCAATGTAAGGACAAGTTTCTATAACTGTCCAAAAATTTAGAATAAGTCTAATGTGTTCTGATGTTGTATATATGAATAAAGATGTTTCCTTATTGTAAAGATCATTGTTGTATTATATATTATTCACTGTTGTGAGATTCTGTGTTGTTTAGTTTTCTTCTATCTTCTTCTTTCACCATAGCAAATTGGTATTTTCGACACTTGAATGTTTGGAATGTGATACAATGGACGTATTAGTGTCGATTTTCGAGGGTTAAAAATACGACTCGTTACAATGGTATCAAATCAAGGAATCAAATTGTAGTCCGCACTAGAAATCTTAGAGTGATCTATACTAGTTTGGATAAAAAATGTATGTATCTGAGCAAGTGATCAAATCAGATATTGCGAATGAATAATTCATGCATATCATATGGCTTAAGAAATTATAAGGTGAGTTGTCTTAGGAAAGCTTAAGGAATAACTTTGAATTTTGTTCTGAGATAGCTCGGGTAATCTTCTAAGTAATAACCAAAGGCTGATGAGTGTAATGGTACATTTACAAAGTTACCTCTATCTTTAAGCAATCTAGAAGGTTGTGAACTTGAACAAACGTAAATTTTGATTAGCCATTAAATATCTTGAATAAAATTAAGTGATTGGTTTGTTTCTTTGTTGATTGTTGTCATGAACACGTCGTTATGTCCTTCCCCTCTCTTAAAAGAATTTTCCTCAAATTATCAAACAATAGATTTAATAACTTAAATAGCCCTTTTCCTAAAATAAGTAATGATGTTAATAATTATTTTTAAATATTTTACAATATATATAATCATGTCTAAGGTGAATTAAAGGTATTTATAAATGATATATACCTTTTGTGAAGTAGGGTATTTTATAAATGAATCTTTGTAAGGTATTTATATTTTAAAGTTATTGATTTGGCATAAATAAGATTTATATAAATTTTTCTCCATGTATAAAAATTAGAGATATTATAAAAGTGTCATATAAAAAAAGTTTCCAATTTGAAATTTTTGTATGGAAAAATGATCTGGAAAGTTATTGTTTATAATGTGAAATGTTTGGAAATTTTGTTCGAATATCTATTTTAGTGTTAAATTTGGTCTACCAAGTTCTTAGAGGTTTAAGGAATATGGCTAGCTAATGTATGAACTAAATTCTAAATTATTTAAGAATAGGGATAGATGTAACATCCCTCAAGGGATTGTTAATATTAAAAGATCTCACTTTTGTCGCTTGAAAATAATTCTAGTGATGACTGCAATATCATCGGCATTCATTTTCGGGTTTTGAAGTGAGAAATATATAATAAACCAATTAAAACATCAAGCATATATAAAAGTATTTGAAAGGTATTCAAGAAAAAAAGAGTTATGATTATTTTCAAATTTATAGTAAAATTAAATGAGTAAGTTTAAATGTTTTATAAGTTTATTATTTTGGTAAAATATATATCAGAATGTCAGATTTTTTACGTTGTTTCTTTTCAAGGACGAAGAGTTTTGAGTTGGGGAGATTGTAAGGACTCATATTTTTAACCATCTAAAAATATTAAATTAAATAATTTTTTCGAATAGAATTGTTTAGAAATTAAAAGTTTTTGATTTTATTTATGTTAACTTATATTAGAAGATAAGTTTAAGATCTTAGTTTGAATTCTTATTAATGAACACAGATTGCAATAAGATAAAAGGGTAACATAGATTAGAATATAATTGACTGGTATTGGTCTATATGTAATTAATAATAGGGATTGGAATAATAAATGGTAAACTTAATAAAGAATAAAATGAATGATTTTATTAAAGGAGGAAACATAGGTTTATTTATTTGAAATATATTTTGATAAGTTTGATTACAGGAATAAGAAATCAATTATTTAATAAATAATTAATAACTCTTGTTGTATACAATAATTTTATAAATATGTTCTAAAATAATTATTTTATTTCTCTTCCCATTAATCAGTATCCGTTTTAGAATTTAATATTAAAATTAATTGTAAAATTTAATTGGAACCTTTCAATTAAGAGGAAAGAATAATTCTAATTTATGGACTGTTTGTCCCAAAATTAGGCACAACACTCTTCAGAAGTATTTGAAGAGATAAAATGAACAAAATAAATGTAAAAGGAGGATTATCTAACAAACACTTCAAAACCAGATCAGAAAAACACGCAAAAAGTCAATGATTTAGAGTGGTACGGTGTATAGCCTACGTCCACTATGAAATTGATGACTTTATTGATGTTTTTTTACGATTGCAACTGATTACGGCGGACTACATCAGTAAATTTTGAGTACAACAGTGATCTTGGAGTGCAAAAATGGGTTCGGCAGAGTTTGGATGTAGGAGAGCTAAAAGTCCCTTTTCTGTTGGCTCTGGGATGCTATTTATAGGCCTAGGATACAAATACCTCGCTCAGATCTCGGAAGACCTTTTCTGGCATGTGAGTGCGCCCACGCGATCGATCCTATGTGATTTGCACTCGGTCAGTGATCGATACGAACGAATTTCATATCGGTCAAGGTTTGACCCAATTGAGTTGAAATTGAGCATGAACATTCTTTAGGCTATATGTAAGCTCCTGTTAAAATTTGATGGCATTTGGACTTATAGATTGTGAGTTGTGATCTATACAAGCTTGCGTTTTTTCTAAGCTGTCTAGTTCGTATCGATACACTACGTATCGATCCGTTTGAATCGTTCTTGAGCACGTGCCTACAAGTTGACATGACGCTAATTCCTTAGATCGATCCACTTTTTGTGCCAAACGATCGACTCTTCCCTATGCATGTGCCTTGTTCGCATCAATCGGTAGTATCTTGTTCGTGTCGATTGATATAGATCTGTTTGTATCGATTAGATCTTGCTCTGTTTGTATCGATCTATCGCGATGGCTGGGGGCTGTTTCGTATCGATAGGTCTAAGTCATTTTCGCATTGTTCGTTCGTTCTTTCATTCGTATCGATCGTTGATCGATCGATACGAATTGACTCCAATTGATGGATTCGAAATCGAACCAGACCAAATGGATATGAAGTTGAGCATATGTGATGGATACGAATAGCCGAGGCTCGATGGATATGAACAAGGCCCTTCCGGATGGATACGAATAGTGTAATTCTAGATGGATATGAAGAAGGCCCTTCCGGATGGATACGAAGTTGTGCTTTTCGATGGATACGAAGTTGTGCTTTTCGATGGATACGAATAGATACTCACCGATGGATAGGAACATGCTGAACTTTTGATGGATACGAATAGATGGATGCGAAGTGATGGACATGGTTATGTTGATTTCCTTGACTTGTATCGATCATATGTTAAGCATAAAAACTCGGATTGACTTGAAATTTGGCACGTTGGCTTTCTTAGATTTTCTTGTCATGTCTTGTCAATTGTAGCTCGATCCAGACTCGGACAAAAATTCATCGATATCCATAGCAAGCCTGCGTATAACCAATCTTCAGGATGAACCGTCCTCAGCTCCCGGTAAAGCTCTTAGTATCACGATCTTGCCAAAAGGTGAGATAACATTTGCCCCCCAAAGTACGTCTTGTGAGAAGACGTGCTTTGAAAAGCTGCAATCTTCATTCTGAAAAGTTCTATCTGAATTGTTAAACAGTTATCATCTTTTCGTCGAAAGATGTGATCTTTGATTGATCATAAATCATGAACTATTAACTGCTAATAGTTGTACGGTGCACTGTTGTAATCGAGTGCTGTATGATAATGATCTGTCATTTGTTGTTGTCATCATCGGACAAGTATTCGATTCCTATGAATTTTAAAGATTTGATGTTAGTTCATTGTATATGAATGTATGTTAGCATGACTCCCGTTAACGTTCGTATGTTCACGAGTCGTTGTCAGGTTTTTAATTTTTTTTGTACCGAATTCCGTATCGATCCACTCCTAAATCGATGTGAAATTCGAGTTGTAAGATGCTTGATGGTCATTTTGGAGTGTTCATTCGTATCGATCCTCTCATGGGTCGATTCGGGATGAATGAACATGAATCTCGTATCGATAGAGTTGAATTATCCAAATATTATTCCGTGATGATCTTCGCATCGGTGGCTGTGAATCCCTGCAACTTTCAACATGGTGAATGAAGTTGTGATTTCGTATCGATAGACTATTAAAGGACACAAACAGGGCAACTGGTCCCCCATGCATTATTCATATTGATGGATACGAGTCTTCATGGGCCTTGTGTTAATGGATATGAATAGTGCAGTTCGTATTCGTGCGCCATAGATGAGTTGAAAACAGTGGATACGAACATGTGTTTCGTATCGATGTGATACAATTTGATGGACACGAATAGTACACTTCGTATCGATCCGATAAGAAACCGGGTGGGATCGGTCGCAATGACCGGGAGACAATTGTTTCCCTTCACTTCTTGGGTCCATATATAAGCGTTTGTACTTAGCCATATTTCCACTTATCATTATTCTTTTGGCTTTCATATCTCTCTAGACATTGCAACATCGAGATAATACTCTTGCCTTCGATATGAACTGAACCTTGATCCTTCCAATTAATTACCATAACTAGATAAATTAACTACAAACTTGTTTAAAAAACGATGAAACTTTGAATTCCATACCATCCCGCTTGCCTCCATAATTGGTTCTGACGATGTGGTGGTGGAGGCGATCGACATGTGGTCAAGGGAGGAATGGATGACATCTGAGTGATTTTTGGAGAAGACGAAGTGTGGAGGGTAGTACAGCTTCAGTTTCGTATCGATGAAAAGAAAAAGACTTAGCTTCATATCGATTTAGGGCCTAGGGTTCATATCGATGATAAACTAATTAATGAATGGTGGATTTCGTATTGATCTAGGGTGGTGATAATTCATATTGACTTAAGGTTATCGATATGAAATTGAAGTGCCAAGGATCGATTTGAAACCTAGGGTGGACGGTCTATATGAATCCTTCAATTTCCGATCGATACGAAGCTAGCAAGTTCTAATTGATTCAAAACATGACATAATCCGATCGATACGAAGCTGTTGAGTCTCGATCGATACGAAGTTGCCGAGTCTCGATCGATACGAAGTTAACAAACTTTTAATCGATACGAAACTAAAGTTTTCGACCGATACGAAATTTAGGCTTTCACACCGAACGATCCGTGTTTTGACTTTGATGGACACGAACTTCATGAAGGATCAATCGTTTGACTCCGACGAGCTTCGGCCTTGCATGACTAAACTCAACTGCTAAACTGCATATTTGACTACCCCACGAAGCTCGTCAATAGAACTGTAATTTAACAAACTCTATCTCGAATCAGTCTTTAAAATGTGGATGGCCTGGTTGTGACGATCAGCGATGACGGTCACTTCAGTTGAATTTCGAAGTTTTGTCTTTTTAATATTCTTTCAAACCCTGTAGAATTTCTCAAGTAATATGTAGCACTGCACTACACAACGCGTTCATGCATTTTGCATCGGGGAACACACGGGCTTATTATCGTCTAATGATGGGTTTTAATAAGTCGATTAGCTATGGAATCCACAAGTTCGCAACAACAGGAGCTTCAGGGTGCTTCTCCCTTAGTGATAGAGATACCGACCATTGCGGCCGAAGTCATAGATCCCGCTCCGGACAAGCCACCAGATGCTAGGTTTATCGGTAATCCACAAGAATCTATAAGTCCAACGTCTCCGAAAACATGCTAGGACAGATATGCCTAAGGCATGGTATGTCATTGGACGATGTATTATTGCCGGGATCAAATGATAGACCGCATGCTCCACCAGAGGGGTTTACTGACTTCAATCGCCACGCATGTACAGCACGAACACTTCCTCCGTTTAACCAATACATTAGAGAAGTATCATCACAACTACATCTGAATGGATACGCTTTGCTGAACAGCCTATTTATTGTATTTATGGATTATCTTTTCCAACCACCTATTCCGATCAATATTAGATACTTTTTTCATGTCAAGAGTCGGGGAGATAGCCCTTATTTTACGTTCCTGGAGGCTGTCAGGTTCAAGTGGTAATAGGATCTTGGACCAGGCTAAGCTATTTTAAAATAGAATGGCTCTATGTCCGATGTCGTCCAGGATTTGCCAGCCAATGGTTAGTCATACGTAAGTGCTGTAATCTTTTCTAGTAATTACCAATATAATCGTAGTTGATATTAAAACCAATATCTTCTTATCTTTACAGCCGCAATTCCATGACCCAAAGGCGTGCACTTTAAAGATATAGTACGGGTCCTTCAAGAAGTTCCAAGCGAAATGAGGGACATCGATTTGGTTCTAACAGATAGAATTTGAGAACCGTTGGGCTAATCGAGCGGAGCCAAAGTATAAGACTTGAAGAAACACTGAGGGAAGCCCCGATGTGGCAAGTGATGCATAAAACGCTTAGGGTCTTAATAGCTGAAGAGGTGATGAGGAAACTACACCCACCGATGATGAACCCGTTGTCAGGCCTTCCGATGTCATCCAAGATTATGAGGGAAGGAGAAAAGGAAAAGCTACAGCGTATAAGCGCCACAAACCTTTGAGATGGAAATCTATAGTCGTGTCTTTGCCTGCTCTGGGTATTAGAATTTCAGAGGCTCCTCCTTCGCAAGTGGAGAACCTTTTCAAAGGGCTTGCTGATATCCTAATCTCGGATTACATGTCACTTCAACATGACGCCAGATTGGAGGAGCTTCAGAGTGCTTTAGACTTAAGTGAGTCTCTTTCCATAAGTGTGGCCGACAATTCCGGTTAGTCGGGGGTTGCACATACATATACACTTCACGACACTACACGATTTTCGATCGCAAGCTATTTACTTCAGGAGATTATTAACTTGGTTTCTCTTACTTTGCAGATACGGACGTGGGTCGATGTTGGGGAGCCTTCGCTCAGCTCGCTGATCCTCTTCGTATTATGAATCACGTAGGAGAGAGGTAGAGAGGGATTAAGATTATGGGTACTCTAGCCAGGAACGATATGACAGAGATAGGGACAGGGCCTATCGAAATCGATCCCAATCCGGATCTCCACCTAGAATTCCTACATAGCCTCCCGTTTATGTCATACATCCCTTAGAGCCTCCACATCATAAATCATCTTCTCACGCTCCGAGGATTGATCCTCACCGCCGTAGAACTGAAACTACAACCCCCGTTATTACTGAGTAGGATATCACTGATCCTACAGGGGAAGGAGCGATTAAGATCGCTCAATTGAAGAAAGATTTTTCGAATATTTTATTTGATGGATACATCTTCCCCCCGCACTTAAAGAGAATTCCAACGGAAGTAGAGAACATAATGCACGATTATATTCATGATATCTACACTCAGTACAAGTAGTGAGGGAAAACCGCAGAGAAAGCATCGAAGCCGGCCTTTGAGCGGGCGACTACCATAGAGAAATCAGAAGCTAAGCTCTCTCAAAAGGACCGAATCATTCAAGTGTTTAACGATGAAGCCGAATCCTCTCGGAAGTCAAAAATAGAGGCCACTCAAAAGGCCGATGAGGCGAATTTGACAATAAAGAGGATGCGGCAGACACATTTTGCCCTGGTGGAGGAGATGGGCCACCGAAACACCACTATCACAGCCGAATGATATGTGGCTCTCAAAGAACTTAATGGCTCAAAGCCAAATTCTCTGAAATCATCAAGAAAAGGGATGATGCAAATAGCGCAGCCCAAGAGGCATGTGAATAGGCCATAGTGCTCCAGGGCGAACGGGACGCGGCAATGGCTAAGGTCCGGGAGGTGGAGACTGAGGTCGAGGAGAAGGCCCGAATAGCGGAGTCCAGGCTAGAGGCTGATATAGAAGATCTCCTCATCACCTATAATGCTAACGTCTTGAGGCATAGGAACCTGGCATGGTTTGATAACTATCTGACACGCTTATACAATGCCTGGGGCTGATTAGTAGAGGATGAGAAAGCAGCCCATCAG
Source organism: Allium cepa (assembly GCA_030765085.1). Taxonomy (NCBI): domain Eukaryota; kingdom Viridiplantae; phylum Streptophyta; class Magnoliopsida; order Asparagales; family Amaryllidaceae; genus Allium; species Allium cepa. The sequence goes on from CM060932.1 coordinate 157,039,576, forward strand.
GGTGAATCGATCGATGAATTTGAGCTTGAGAGCTGAGTGCTGAATGAAGATGAAAGGAAAATTTTCCATGATGTCATAATTTCATACGAGAATGAGATACTTGGCGCTCAGCACTCGGAGGTTGGAGAAGGTTCTGGTGTCGAGCACCATGACACAAGTCTTGAAACTCTTGTGCCGACTCAACCTGTACCGACTTCTACGGTTGATTCTCAATCTGTTCCTGCTTCAACCCGGATCAACCGTAGATATCTCAAGCTAGCGAGCAACTTTCTGAGGCCGTTCAGCAACCAACAAGTCAAACTGAGGAAGGTACTCCGAACATTGCTCATACTTGTGCGAAATTGGGAGATTTACTTGAAATATTTAATAACAGTTTCCTTTGTTTCTTTCCAGTGATCGGAGCTACATTGGTCGCGCCTCCTGCCACTCAAGAATCGCATCATGTGCTGGCGGCTATTATAACCGAAGCAGTCGCTACAACAACTACCACGTCTATTGACAGAACATAAGGGTGCACACTTTCCTTTGATGACAGATGATGGAGGAACTTCTTGGTCATTACAGTGACCCTTTTGCCGATCTACCATTCGTCATGAGTGGAAGCGCACCGACGACTAGTTCCTTAGGTCCAGTTGTAGGTATTCCTGGCGATGCGCAAACACTTCATAAGGAGGAGAATATAGCTGAGATTAATGCTGAAATGGAAGCAGCAGCCCAGACCAGCAGCTTTGAAGGTGGAATGGCGGGACCCGACCCAGCTCTGTTAAGGATGATATCTCTTGGTGGTACGGTTTTTGACACCAGCGTGCCTACCCTAGCTCCTACAGTTGATCCGGTCTCTCCGGCTCTGCCTTCTGGCAGCATACCCATACATGTGAGTTCGAAGGAGGAAGTGGACATAGTGCCCATGACTGGAGTTCGACCGTCGAAAGGCAAGAGCTCGAAGGGAAAACCGAGTGAAAGCTCCAGCGGGTCCACACCGAAGGGGAAACCAAAAGAATAAATGCTTCTCCATGGCTTATTTTTAAGTAGATATCATTTTTTAGCTTTTGTTGGCCGTGTATAGATGCGGGTTCGACCCCTTCTAGTAGGATTTTTGGGAATAACTTGTACTTAAATTCCTTCCATAAGTAGTTGAAATGAAATTCTATTTTTTATTCAACTCAATTATTGTGTATTTGCTTAAGTGTCCCAGCATTTGGATTCTTGTTCAGTGCACTTGCGAAGTTCCGACTTTCGAGTTGACTTTATGTTAATTTGCCAAATCCTGAAATCACAGGCATGAGTCAAGACCGGAGATTAAGTTGGATTTTGATGTTGCATTGCTTCAGTCAATGGTTGACACTAAAGTTCTACCCCCAGTTTCGGGGACGAGTTGTAAAGATCGGCTAGCGATTGCATTTCGCCTTCATTTCGTCGAGCTTAACGTCGCTGAATCAATGTTGAAACAAGTGAGAGTCGAGTGGTCGAATCGCACTCGCTCACTTACTAATGATCACATCCGCACTCCAGGGATTTGGATTTGTAAGTCAGCGGTAGATCACACTTGTTTAAGTTTTTAGTATATGTCCACGCTCCGGAGACTTAAGTTATTTTACGAGTGGTCATTCACACCCGAGTTATGTTTATACTCTGACCACACTCTGGGGACTCAGAGTTATTTTATGGATGATCAATTCGTATCAAGATTTGTGTTTAAACTCTAGTCCACTATTTGGGGATTCAGAGTTAGTCGACGTTTATTCTCCAATCCGTGCTCTAGGAACTTAGAGTTAATTGTGGTGATACTCCAGTTCGCACTCCGGGAACCTGAAGTTGGTTGATGTTGACACTCCAGTTCACACTTCGAGGAATCCAGAGTTAGTATTTTATACTCCAACTCACACTTTGGGACTTGGATTTGATTTTTACACTCCATCTCACGCTCTGGGAACTTGGAATTGGCCGACAGACTGTCAGTCACATATGTTTAGGCGTTTGAATTTCGCTCACACTACGAGAATAATGGATTTATCAGGATCGTGGACGGTCGACTCACATCCACCCTAAGTTAACAAGCGAGGTCATTAGATGGATGGGTCCATCCTCCTCAAATTTGGTCAACATACGGGCGAAGTCGTTAGGTGGACAGATCCACCCTCTTTGAAACTGCATTTATAAGTTTATACTCCAGCTCACATTCTGGGAGACTGAAGTTAGTTAAAGGATTGTCGTGTATCAATCCTTTTTTGGCTTCAGTGTGGTGGCTTGCCCCCGAGATTGGGTTTCACTTAGTGAGTTTGTATCACATCACTCTCTATTTGAATAAATCCCACCGTATGATGGAACTTAGCTCTTCGTGCATTGTGATGGTTATATGACACATTCAGCAAATCACGGCTCTAGCTCGAAAAGATGGCATTTTATTGCTGAAATAAGAAAGTATGGAAAAGTCAGTTGCCTTATTATAAATTCAAATTTCGAAATGCAGAAACTAATTTCAGATGAGAAATAGACTAAATAAATAAAACCTGTCATGTGTAATAGCAACGGAGACTCTAGCTGTTCCAGGCTCTTGGCAAAGTAAGACCGTCAATGGTCGATAACTTAAATGTGCCATCTTCGAGCTTTCGCTCAATCACATACGGCTCTTCCTACGTTGGTTTCATGTGCGGCCGGGTAGATTCTTTTAAGGACGAGATCGTTGAGTTCAGAGGTTCAAGGTCGGACCTTGGCATTGTATAATCCGGCGACTCGACTTCGGTATGCGGCTGCCCTTAAATCAGCCTCTTCGCGCTTCTCATATAACGAATCAAGAGATTCAGCAAGAAGTATTACATTCATCTTCGGAATATAGTATGTCACACGATGAGAAGGCACTTCTAACTCGATCGGAATAACAGCTTCTGAACCATAAGAGAGGGAAAATGGAGTATGGCCGGTCGCCGATTTGTGGGAGGTCCGATAAGCCCATAGAGACATAGGAAATTCATCGATCCATTTGCCCCCGACCTTTTCCATTCGTTTCTTCAGAATAGACTTTATAACTTTATTAACAGCTTTGACCTGTCCATTCGCTTGAGGGTGTGAACTAAGGAGGATTTCTTCTGGATGCAAAACAGTTGGCAGAAGTCTTTAAATTCAACACTGTCGAATTAGGTTCTGTTATCAGTAATGATGGTGTGTGGGAGAGCGAATTGACAGATAATATTGCGTACTACAAAATTGATCACTTTCTTCGTTGTAATGGTAGCAAGTGGCTCAGCTTCTGCCCACTTACTAAAATAATCAACCGTGACGATGGCGTACTTCGCTCCGCCTTTGGCCAGAGATAGAGAGCCAATAATATCAATGCCCCATACTGCAAATGGCCACGGACTGGCCATTTGAGTTATCTCAGTAGGTGGTGCTCTAGGAATTCGAGCATGCTTTGGACATTTATCACATATCGTGGCATAATCTGCCGCATCACGGTTTACAGTCGGCCAATATTATCCATACCGGAGCACTTTCTTAGCTAAAGCTTTCCCCTGGTGTGATCGCCACATTCTCCTTTGTGTGCATCATGTGGCACTCGCTTAATTACATCGTGAGCGATACACCAGAGTAGAGGAACGAGATATCCTCTTCTGTACATGACTCCATTCGGAATAGTGAACCGCGAAGCTTTTAAGAGAATCTGTCTCTTTTCACTCCTACGCTCTGGCAGGGTCCCATGCTCGAGATAATTTCGAAATGGAGTCATCGATGACTCCTTATAGGGAACAACTTCCAACACCCAATCTATCTCCATTCAATCGATGCTCAGGAAGGATAACGTCTCTACGGGAATAAGTCCCATTTGTTGTGCCTCGCCTGAACTGGCTAACTTTGCTAATGAATCGGATTTCTGATTTCACACTCGGGGGATCTAGTAGATAGCATAATAACCAAACCAATTCAATATCTCCTGGACCCGAGCTAGATAAGCGGCCAGTCTTCGATCTTTTGCTTGATACTCCCCCCTTGACAAATAACAATTGCGAATCATAATAAATTTCCATAGCAATGATTCTCAAATCTCGAGCGAGTCTCAATCCAGCAAACAGGGCTTCGTATTTAGCTTCATTATTGGTCGTACGAAAATCAAACTTTAGAGCATAACATATAGATTGACCTTCGGGGGTTTCAAATACAACTCCAGCACCCGAGCACTGGTCATTCGACGCACCATCATTATGCAGCTTCCAGATATACTCGAGAGATTCACTGGTTTCAGGCAAGTCCTCATGGATAGTAAATTCGGCTATGAAATCTGCTAGGAATTGTCCTTGAATAGCTCGCCTCGGAGTGTAAGTAATGTCAAAATGGCTCAGTTCAATATTCCATTTCAGTAACCTACCAGATGTCTTAGGCCGCGTAAGGTTCTTTCGTAACGACTAATCGGTGTAATAAGGCGATAGGATGAGCCTAGAAATATGGACGGAGCTCCCTTGAGGCAATAACGAGAGAATAGGCCAATTTCTCTAGATTTGGATAATTTCTCTCAGCTTCGGTTAGTCGTTTACTAATATAGTAGACCGTTTTTTGCACTCGGTCTTCCTTCCGAACTAGGCCAGCACTGATTGCATTTTCTGATATCGCCAAGTAGATGTACAATTTCTCGTGATCAATAGGATTTGATAAAATAGGCAGTGTGGAGAGGTGCTGAATTAGTGCTCGGAATGTACCCTCACATTCCATGGTCCATTCAAAATTCTGTTTCCCTTTTCGAATCAAATCGAAGAAGGGAATGCATTTGTCAGTGGACTTTGAAATGAACCTGCTCAGTGCTGCTACTTTTCTGTTGAGGCTCTAGACTTGTTTTATGGTTCTTGAAGTCTCAAGATTTTTGATCGCCCTGATCTTTTTGGGATTGGCTTCAATTCCTTGAGCGTTGATGATAAACCCAAGGAATTTTTTGGATGCAACCCCAAAGTGACGTTTCAATGGGTTGAGCTTTATTCTGTATTCTCGAAGGATATTAAACATTGACATCGGGTCATTAACGTGATTAGTAGAGAATCGTGACTTCACTAGCATGTCATCCACGTATACCTCCATAGTTTTCCCAATTTGGTTGGCGAATATCCGGTTAACCAATCATTGGTAAGTTGCATCGGCGTACTTGAGTCCAAAAGGCATAACTTTGTAGCAATAGAGTCCTAGATCGGTTAGGAAGCCGGTATGTTCCTGGTCGGGTAAGTGCATGGGTATATGGTTGTAATCGGAATATACATCCATGAAAGATAATAATTCGTGTCCAACCGTTGAATCTACGAGCTGATCAATTCAAGGAAGTGGAAAACTATCTTTTGGGCAAGCTTTGTTCAAGTCCGTAGTCAACACACGTTCTTCATTTCCCATTTGGATTTCGAAAAAGTATGGGATTGGATACCCACTCCGAGTATAAGGCGTCTCGAGTAGACCGACTCGATTTTAACATATCGAACTCTTGTTTAAGGGCGGAAGATCTCTCTGGATCCATACCATGCCTTTTTTGTTTGACCGGGATGTACCGCGGGTCAATATTCAACGTGTGGCTCGCAATGTCTGGTGAGATCCCACACATGTCAGAATGTGTCCAGGAAAATACGTCAAGGTTTGCCTAGAGAAATTCAACCAATTCCTCTTGCATTTGTTGGTTTAGTTGAGACCCAGTCTTTATCATTCTAGAATCGTCGCTATAATTAATCGGTACATCGATCGTCAGTTCAGTTGGAGAAGCTTAACTGTCTTTACTTTCATCTTCGCTTTCGTTATCTCTCGGGTCAAGATCTCTTTGGAATTGGTTGGGGTGCCTTGACCTTGGCCCAGGCACCAATTTTCAATTATCAACAAAACTGACGTAGAGAGATTCCTTTATGCCCTTTCCTTTCTCCTTTCGCTACGCCTCGCGCAGCTCAGCAACATAATAGGATCATCCAGCAGCTTGATCTCCTTGAACGACTCCAACTCCATGATTGGTGGGGAATTTTATAGTCAAACACCATAAGGCAATGGCTGCCCTGAATTCAGCTAGGGCCGGTCGGCCCAAGAAAGCATTATATGGCGAATCTATGTCCAAAACAAAAAATGTAGTATTCAGACTCTCCGGCGCTCTCCAACTCCCAACTCCACTAGTAGTTCCACTACACCAGTGGGTATAGTAGCGCTTCCATTGAAGCCATGAATTCGAGACTGGCAAGGCTTTAAATCTTTAGCCTCCATCTTTATTTGGTAATAGGCTCGCTTGAACAAGATATTCAAAGAACTTCGACCGTCAACCAAGATCCTCTTCATTCAAGCAGGACCTACTTGAGCTGATATGACAAGTGGATCGATGGTTAGGGCTTCGACCCTGTCGGCATCTCTGTCTCGAAAGATGATGTCGTTAGTCATCGTCCTTTGTTGCTTGGCCAGAGCCCCATCTTCCAAATTTCTACAACACTTGAAGCTCGCTTACCTCGCAGAATTAGCACATGACTTCATTTCTTTCAGATTCGGTTTGCTGGATGAGGACCACCACTTACTATATTTATCACTAACCTCCAGCTGGTATGAGTGGGTTCCTCCTATCTCACCTAATTAGGTACATGATTTTGATTCAATGGGCCTATACCTCCAGACTGCGGCGCCCGTACAAACTTCCTCTCTCTTATAAACTTTTCGATGAGATCTTGCAAATGACGACACTCATTTGTATAATGGCCATAGCTTTCGTGGAATCTACAAAATTTCCCTATTTGGATCTGTCTCTTCGATGATGGCTTCAAAGCAGGCTTCTTGTACTGGACAATATTGCAGGTTTATAGATATACATTTGACAGCGACGTATTCAGTGGAGCATAATTATCAAACATAGGACCCCTACATTGTGGAACATGGTTCTGATCCCGTTTACTATTTTGATCCACATTGCCTTTTTGCTGAGTCTATTTATTTTAACTAAACTTTTTCGGAACTCTCCCCAGATTGTTTAACAGCTACATTACTTTGAATTCCTTCCATGTTGGGTCCTGCATCATCCTGTTTCCTAGACTATTTCGCATCCTCCCTTTCTCAATAATTGGTTTGTCTTGGAAGAGAAACGGTCCAATGACGCAGAGGGTTTTCTAGCCAACCAGTTGTCGAATTCAGAATCAGGATCGATCCCCTTAGTCAGTGCCATAAGAATGGAGTTATCATTAGGGTTGCTAATCTCAGCGCACGCAGCATGAAATCTTTCTAAATAATGTTGGAGTGTCTCTCTAGGAGCTTGAGTGACACTAGATAAAGTGTTAACATTCTTCGACCTTGCGACTTGCATGTGGAATTATTCAACAAACTTTGTTGCCAATTGATCAAAGCTCGAGATAGATCGAGGTGGAAGACGGGTGAATCACATAGTAGTTATGCCCCTAGAGAGATTGGGAAGCTTCGACACTTAACTGTATCGTCAGCTCATGCAGCATTCATCAACCACTCATATTTCAGGATGTGCTGGTTGGGATCAGAACTCCCTTCATAAACTGGCAAAGTCGGCATCCTGAATCGCCGAGGTGGTTTAGCATAGAGTATCTTTTCAGTAAAAGGAGTATGACTTCAGGAGATTCCTTTGTCATCATTAGTGTGCCTTGACTCTCTCGAATCATCTGACGGATCATCGTCAGTATATCCGAAACCTAGACATTTTTAGCACGTTGGGACAAGGTGTGGTCGGGTTCCACAATGCAAGGTTGGGCCAGACGCGGTCGACAATCCAGGTCTCGCCTCCTTGGTTCTAAATCATCAGGGATATAAGCTCGGGAGTACGTTGGCGTTGGTTCGGATCTGGCCGATTCCGGGCATCAACTCCTGTTTCAATAGCAGTGGTGGTAGTGTAGTTATATGTGACGTAATGAGGAATAGTACCTCCCTGAGAGGAGGGTCCGGTCCGGTAGCTGGTTGACGGGTCAACTCTCGGTTGCCCAATGTTTAGTGTATGTTGATGTTGATGTCTGGTAGCTTGAGTGTAACTCCCATCTAGCCGTGGGCGTGTAGATCTATGACGATAGTCTGAAGAGGCTGAACTCTCGGTGGAGTAATAAGAAGCATGATCCCTCCTGGATCTCTTAAGTCTTTGGTGATTCAGTTGGTTGGTCAATTTAGCGTTAGCGCGCATTTTTTCAGTAAGTTAATGTCGAATCTGTGTCAACTCTTGTAGTAGCATCTAAAACTCTTCCCTGGTGATAGAGCCTGACGGATCTGATGGTCCGGCAGCATTCTGATTTGTTGGAGGGAGTTGTGTCGATCCCGTCCTTCTAGATCTGCTGCTGTAAAGTGGTCCTTATGCTAACCATGGTGGATGGCGAAGTTCTTTCTTAGATTTTATGCAAATCTAAATAGGATGGAAGAACTTTGAACTTAAGATCTGGATCTTCTTCTTAGATTTGTGCAATCCAGTATCGATAGTAGATCTAATGAACAAGAGAAAAACTGTGTTTTCTCAGTGAAAGCACCAAAGTATTTGTACCAAAATTGTGCACGACACTCTTCGGAAGTATTTAAAGAAATAAAATGAAGAAAACAAATGTAAAAAGAGGATTATCTAACAAACACTTCAAAAACCGATCAGAAAAACACGTAGAAACACAATGATTTAGAGTGGTTCGACGTATAGCCTATGTCCACTATGAAATTAATAACTTTATTGATGTTTTCTGACTGATTACAACTGATTACATCGGACTACAATAGTAAACTTCAAGTACAACAGTGATCTTGGAGTGCAAAAATGGATTCGGCAGAGTCTGGACGTAGGAGAGCTAAAAGCCCCTTTTCTATTGGCTCTGGGATGCTATTTATAGGAGTAGACTGCAAATATCTTGCTCAGATCTCGGGAGACCTCTTCTGGCACGTGGGTGGGCCCACGCGATCGATCCCTTGTGATTTGCACTCGGTCCGTGATCGCTATGAACGAATTTCGTATCGATCAAGATTTGACCCAAGTGAGTTGAAATTAAGCATGAACATTCTTTAGGCTGTACATAAGCTTCTGTGAAAATTTGGTGGCATTTGAACTTGTAGACTGTGAGTTATGATGGATGCAAGCTCATGATTTTTCTAAGCTGTCTAGTTCATATTGATACACTTCGTATCGATCTGTTCGAATCGTTCTTGAGCACATGCCTGTAAGTTGACGTGGTGCTAATTCCTTGGATCGATCCACTTTTTGTGCCGAACGATCGAGTCTTCCCCATGCATATGCCTTGTTCACATCGATCGGTAGTATCCTGTTCGTATCGATTGATATAGATCTGTTCATATCGATAAGATCTTGCTCTGTTCATATCAATCGCAACTATTCTGTTTGTATCGATCGATTGTGATGGCTAGGGGCTGTTTCGATAGGTCTAAGTCTTTTTTGCATCGTTCATTCGTTGTTTCATTCGTATAGATCATTGATCGATCAATACGAATTGACTCCAATTGATGGATTCGAATCGAACCAAACCAAATGGATACGAAGTTGAGCGTACGTGATGGATACAAACAGCCGAGGCTCGACGGATACGAACAAGGCCCTTCCGGATGGATATGAATAGTGTAGTTCCAAATGGATATAAAGAAGGCCCTTCCGGATGGATACGAAGTAGTGCGTTTCGATGGATACGAATAGATACTCGCCGATGGATACGAACATGCTGAACTTTTGATGGATACGAATAGACGAATGCGAAGTGATGGACGTGGTTGTGTAGATTTCCTTGACTTGTATCGATCATATCTTGAGCATACAAACTCGGATTGACTTGAAATTTGGGACGTTGGCTTTCATAGCTTTTCTTGTCATGTCTTGTCAATTGTAGCTCGATCCAGAATTGGACAAAAGTTCAACGATATCCTTTGCAAGCCTGCATATAACCAATCTTCGGAACGAACCGCCCTCGGCTCCCGGTTAAGTTCTTGGTATCACGGCCTTGTCAAAAGACGGGATAACATGGATGTAATAAAAGAAACATATGTTTTAATTAAAATAAAAGGAACATTTATATTTAAATAAAAAGAACATTTTGATCCAAAAAACTAGTTTGACAAAAATAAATGAACGTTTTCATTTGAATGTTAGTGTAACTTTAAAAAAGGAAAATTTGAATTTGAAACATTAAATACATTTATTAGTATTCAAATATACCATAGAATTTAGGGTTGCATAAATTTTGTTGAATCAATTAGAAATTATCTTGTGTTAACAATTTTACATCAATTACACATGTTCACATATAATTATATTTCCATTTATATATTATAACGATCGGGAATTTTATCGCTTTGATTTGGGAGTATTTAATTAATTGAAATATTCAAAGAATGGTTTTAATAATTATAATAGCCTTTTTTAATTTATAACCGATGATAGAAAATTCATATTTTAACTTTGTTTACAAAATAATAAGTTAAAAGGAAATTAAAAAAAGTGATTGGAAAGCTTTTTCAAAAATCATGATTTTTGATCATCTAAAAGTTGTTAAAAGGTTGCAAACACCTCAATATGCTTGAATTTGCACTTATATAAATAACGAATACTTAAATAAGGATGTTAAAAGTGTAAATATATGTGTTCTTAAGTGAAAATAAGGACGTGACAATTTCTAAGTTTAAAAATTAAATAAAAAAAGAAATTACGGCATGTCACTTTCATCTTACACCATAAGTATAAATGCATTAAACACACGTTGGTTTAAGGAGGAACAATTATTACAAATATAGGAAGAGATGTAATAAGGTGATGATGTGGCAAAGAAAAAGGGATGGTAGTGTACTAAGGCGGCAAAAAGGTAATTTCACTTCATCTATTTTACAAGAACAAATTCCCTTTCTCTCTCTTATTCCATTTCATTATCTCTTTTTGGTCAAAAGTTTATCTTCTTCTTTTAAGCTCTTCACCCTATTTAATGGCTTCCAGAGTATTTTCAAAGTTTTAAAATCACTTCTTTTCTTCCTTTTAATTCCTAAAAACACTTAATAATCACTCATTTCTTCTTCTTACAATTTCCTTCTTCAAAATAAAGCCTCCATCCACCTCCACTACCCTTGATCATGCCTTATTTACACTAGGCCAATCCCATAGCATCATGGCCGAGCCCACTTTGCTTTGTTTAGGTCCAAAAATAAAATTTCGCTAAAATATTTTCAAAGATCTAGGATCTTTTCAAGTTTTTAAAGATCTTCTTAAGTTTGGTGAGTAAAACTCACACTTTGTGGGAAAAATTATATCTTTACTTTATGATTAGTATTTGCATGTGAAATTGCTTGATTTTTGGCTAGTTATATGGATTGGTTGTAATTGTGTACGTGTTTATACATGAATTTGCCTTTGACTTGAACTAAAGTATAAAAGTGTTGTTATGGTTGCAAATTTTAGATCTTTACATGTGTTTGTGGTTGTGATATGATTTTATATGCTATGGACAAGGGTATGTGAGGGTATGCTAAGAAAGTTAGCGCTTTTGTATGGGTTAGCGAAAAGGAATCCCTTGTGAAAACTATGGATATTAGTTTTAAAATCAAAGGCATTTTCAAGTTTCAAACTTTGTAGAAGAAAGTAAGCTTTCAAAAGGGTAAGATTCCAAAAGAAAACTTAGAAAACAATTTTCAAGTTATGGTATCCATAGCGATAGTTATTGTGGATGCAACTTTTTACAAAATCAAGTTTATATACTTAATAACATTTTTGAAATGTTTTATAAACGTAATAATGATGATTAAGTAAAGTTAATTAAGGATTTATTTATTAATTATTAATTAATTAAGTTTTCTAATTAATAATTAATTAAGTATTAGACAATGTTTATTAAAAATAATTAACTAGAGATTAATTATTAATTAATTATCTTTTTAAAAGTGAGACTAATTTTAATTGATCTTTGATTAAGTAAGATTGATTTTTAATTAATTATGAATTAAGTATATGATTTATTTATAATTAATTAATTATTTAAGTATATGGTTAATTATTAATCATTTATTAAGTATTTAAATTATTATAATTATAAATTAATTAAGGATTTTAATTTATAAACAAATCATTTATTAAAGGTTAATTATCTCTTAGTTAATAATCAAATTAAGTTAAGACTTAATTAATAGTTGATTATGTTTTTAAAAATGATTTAACTTGTAATTAATTATTTAAAAGAGGTTTAAGTTCTTAACACTTTGTTTTCCAAGGATCAATCTATTTAACATAAATTTTCTTTTACAAAGAATAGTTTTGAACACAAGGGATTCTATTGTCGATACGATTATGTAACCATACAAATGTGAATAGGTTATACTAAACTTTGACATCTGGTAGCAGAATAAAATACCATTTTGCTATGGCTTAAATTGAGTAGATTGTTTAGACATCTATTTAGTAGGACAAATCATCATCCTATTATTATGTTGTTTAGATATGTATTTGTTAGTTGGTTTGTATTGACATGTTATTCCCTGGTTTGGTCGTGGATTTTACTTTCATATATATATATATATATATATATATATATATATATTAGCTTATGTAAATAACTATTATGTGACTTGGAAGTCAATTTAATTAAAATGGTAACTTGATTTAGTACCATTGTTGTCACTAAGCCTCCTTTCAAATTTGTAAATTATGGTTTTAAAATTGACTTTAATTCTACATCAATTTGATGGTACGTGTTTGTAAAGGATTTTGTAAATTGTTCAACTATTTTGATAAAGGTAATTACAAATGATATTTTTTAAATAATATTTTTTTAAAGATTTATTTAAAAGAAAATTTACAAAGATATTTGTAAATGATATTTTTAGAAAAGGGCATTATAAATGGCGAATTATAATAGAGTTTTATAAATGATTTTGGATATTAATAAAAGAGTTTTATAAATGATTTTGGATATTTTTAAAAGAATTTTATAAATTGATTTAGAATTTAAGAAAAAGGAGATTTCATAAATGGAAATGATTTATAAAAAGGATTTATTGAATAATTTTAAATAAAAAGAATTTGAGACGGGATTTCCTTTAATTGACCTTCTTAATTATGGTGGTGTGGACAATTGTTCCATAGTTAACACCGAAGGAATAGTGTTTGAGGTTATCCTTATCTCTAATTTAAATAACATTTGTTTGATTCTTTAATATAATTTTGAAATAAGAAAGTTTCACAAATGTTTTGTGAATATACTTATGTTAGTGAGATAAGTATATGAATGTTTTGATAAACGTTTTGAAAAGAGTTTTAAATAAATGAAAATTTATTTTGAGGCTTAGTGGTTGCTATGGGCAAATTAAATCTCTAGATTATTTTTGATTGTGTATCTGATAGTTAAATAATCGACTATCAAATCTTGATCTGTTTTAACTCAGAAAGTATGTTGTGCATCTTCGAGTTACCCAGTGAAGAGTTGAATACTTGTTGCATACTTCTAAAGAATCGAAATTGAGTTAGCTGGAAATTACCGCTTAGTTGGGAGACACCGGTTTCGAATACGTATGATTTATCCGAACCACTCTAAATTAATAACGTCTTGTGATGGATTGTTATGAAGTATGCTATGGAGCTATACTAATCCTCCTGAGGATGATTCCAAAATGAAAATGGTAAATGTTTGTTTGATCCCGAAACAACTTGTATGGATGAATGCCGGCATTGCATTACTGCTTGGAGGGCAGTTTTACATTCCAAGATGGTCTGATATGAGGGAAAGGTAATCGTAGCTTCTCAAAGCCTCACACCTCGGGAATGGCGCAAATAGGGTATGCCGCAAGGCTATGTGGATCGCTCCTATTAGGGTATGATCATCGCAAGATCTAAACTCGATATCTATGCATGCTTTGGGGCCCATTTTTGGTAGTTGATCGCAACTAAAGGGTGATCATATTCGTTACTATCCAGTATGGGGTAGCCCGATCTTGTTATGCTAAGGTCGAAAGGTTTTTGATCTCACTATACATTTTATCTAGAGGTATACAAGTTTTCGAAAGGTAGTCCTTTACTTTGCCATTTGGTGGAAATCCCTTCTCCGATAAGCGCCTTCAGTTTTTAATTGTATACCTATTATTTCTTTCATGTACACAAATCACAGCTGCATGATTATAAATATTTTAAACCTTAGACATTATGATAATATCACTGGATTTTTATAATATAAAAATGATTAGATTATCATAAGATAAAAACCCATCTATGTTTATGTGCAACGTGGTCTTATGAGATATCTTTGATTTTAAAGGATTTTATAAGTTATAATAAAATTCTTATGATTTGAGTTTCTCCTGCTGGTTTTACCAGACTGACTCAGGCGTTGTTTCTTTATAACGCTCGGGTCAGATCGAACATGGTTTCAAATTAGCCCTGGATACTTTGGAGCTCATGAGATGAGTTGGAACCCAATATGTACTTCTATATTTTCTTTTATTTCTCGTCGTTGCTTGGTTGTTGTATTCTTCAAAAATTATGTGGACAGGTTGTTATAACTATCCAGGGCTGGTGTTAGATTTGTTTTGTACTCTGATATGTGTATTTATGTTAAAGTCTCTGTGACGACCCGGAAATTTTAACGATTTAAATTGGAATAATAAATTGATTTTAAATATTTAAAAGTTAATTTTCAACTTGAATTCAAATATTATTATTATTATTAATAGCAATAGCAATTCAGTTATTAGATTATATAATTGAAATTGGGTAAATTGTTGAATGTGGAATTTTAAGCCTGTTAAAAATAATTTAAAGGCTTATAAAATTTATAATGATGAGACCAAAGATAATAGAAGGGTTGAAATTTAACTTAAAGGTGATTTGTTCAATTTTGAAATTATATCGTTTAAATCGATATTTAAAAATAGCCTTCTGAAGTACAGTCTCGAAATTCGACGAAACCAGTTCCATTGGATCCGTAATAGTTAGTTATTATCGGATTTCAATTTTCGTAGCAATCGGAGTTGTCGTTTGACCCTGGCAGCTCAAAACGCTTAGAAACTATTATAATCGATTTAATTTAAATTTGATCGTTTACTTCCGTAACTCGTGCATACGATCAAATTAGCCTCCGGAACACATTATATTCCATTGTGTTCGAAATGCCGGTAAAACCCTTAAAATGTCTCTCAGCATGTTTGGTTCGGGGTTCGGAATTTCGCGTTTTACGACACGAGATATTTTTACTATTTAATTATATAATAAAATCTGAAGTACATTATTAGTCAGAGATATTTTTAGCGAACAAGCGTACGCGAGAAGCTTCTCCAACCCTATACTTTATCCCCGTCTCCTTCTCTAATCGAATAGCAGAAATCAAATTCATCTAAAAAAAAAAGATTGAAGAAAGGAATTCACGGCAAACCCGGTGCCGATCGAAAGATGAGTTTTTCCCAAAATTAATTAGATCGAACCCACCCTTCAGTTTAGAAACCGAGCCTCTTTCACTCCTCTCCTCTTCGTATGCTTTCGAGCGAAAGAAATGGTGATTTGCCTGTTGAATTAGGCGATTCAAGCTTTAAACGTTGATGCGTCCCCGTGTCCTCATCCTCCCGTACAATTGAAAAAAAAATGGCCGAAGGAGGGAGAAGTGTCGCGCGGTGATTGGAGGACGCGAGCAGGGTTTCGAATCAGTCGAGATCAAGTTTCTCGTTAGAATCATCTCGATTAAATCGAGTTCCACAACTCGCCAAGGCCGTTGGGCGTTCGTAGTCGCTCGAGATCAACGAGCTCGTGAAGATAGGGCTTTGGGTTCGTGAAGGAAACGTCGAGGCTAGGGAAATTCGCGATGGAGTCGTGAGTAAGCTTGGGAGCATCGCGTGTACTCGCACGTAGTCGAGAGAATCGTGACTGATGAGGGTTTTGCTCGCTCGTATACGCCGAATCGTGGTGAGGTAGCTTGCACAGGGTCAGTTTCCTACGCCTTCATCTGTTCCGATGATGATTCTGGTTGTGGTGATCGCGATGGAGGTCAGTTTGGGTGAGGTTCCTTCTTCTGTTTTTTTTTTATTTAATCTGTATTGTTTTTATTTAAATGAAAGGGTTACTGAGTAAATAAATAAATAAATAAATAAATAAATATAAATAATTACAGTAAGGAATATAGGCTGTAAGGTACTTGAATTTGTTTTGATTTAGCTTGATTTAATGAAATATGTGTATGCAGAGAAAAAATATATTTTATTTTGATAAGTTTATTTTAAAGGAAGTGGATATGATGATGAAACTATTTTAAATAACTCATTTACTTATTTGGGCTACTAAGGACAATTTGTTGAAGAAAATTTATTAGTTTAAAAAAAAAATTTAAATGAAAGTACAAAGTAAATTAAAAAAGAAAAAAAATGGTAGTTAGTTGTTCGATTAATTCACTTGTTAATAAATCATATAATTTTTTTTTATATACAAGGTTAAAAATCGAGAAGGAGGCAAGTTGGATTGGTATGGATGCTAATAAAATGAAAAGGCGAGTAAATCTCACACCGTTGGATTTTTTTATTTATTTAAATTTTATTGGTTGAATTTAAAAATTGGTTGGATGAATAAATTGATTGGATGTTCTCCCGATGATGACATGACTTTGTTTTGGGTGGATCTTGAGTTAATTATGGTTGACCCGAAGTATTTGGGTTTTAAAATCATTTTAGAGATAAAGTTATAAATAAGGAGATGTTTCCTTTCTAATGTCGTTAGGGGCTTAATGATTTCTGATTCAACAAATTAATAGGGTAATTTAAAATGAAAAAAAAAACTAATTAATTCAATTAATGAATGATTTGGATTATTTAACTTGGTAATCAAAGGGTTGAATAAATAATAAATTAAGTTGTAAAGTAATTAACTAAGTATAAGTAATTCAGAATAATCATTTGATGGTATGATAAATAATAATTACTTAATGTAATTAATTAAATATAATTACTTTGTGAAATAAATCAAGAGATTAATTAAGCTAGTTAAGAAAGGAGTAACTGATTTTTGAATGAAGTAAAATGAAGGATAGTTAATTACAATTTGGGATTAATTGAGAACGATTAATATTGTGGTCGAATTAAAGTAAAATATAATTGGAAATCATTACTTCTTATAATTAATGTAGTAATTGAAGATTTGATTAATTGAGATTAATTGATTCATAATAAATGACTTATGAGTAGTTAATTAAGATAAGTAATTAAGAACTGATGTAATTGATTTTAGTCAAATAATTTGTATTGTAATTAAAGATTACTCATTGATTTGGTAAGAATAATTAATATTGTGAAATTAATTAAAGAGAATTATTTGAATGAAATTGAAAGATAATTAATCTTGGGTGATTAATTAAGATGGATGAACATGAAAGAATTGATTAATTAATTAGGTTGGAAATAAATCAATGAGGAAATCTAAGTATCTGGGGTTTGAAATTCAATTAGAATAAATTGAATTGGCTTGTATGCGATTAAGCTTTGCTTATGGGTGATTGAAGGGTGTCAGATGCTTGAATGAGTTGATATCTTTGATATGAAATGATGTGTATTTCATTTGAATGACTTGGTTAGGATAACATGTGTTTCGAAGAGACCGGGGTCGGGTATTTGGAAATACCCGAAACCACTTCTAATTTTTATAAATGGATTTGAGAAATCAATAGGCTGGATTAAAATGATTCAAGTGAATTAGATTATTTTATCCAAGTTTGGTACTTAGAAATTATATGTGAAATGAGTGTTGTTTGTAGCAACTTGTAAATTGATATAAGTTACCCCGGGTTTATATTAGTTGTTGTTTGGTGTTCCATATTAGTTGGGTTTACTCACGCTGGTTTCCAGCCTGACCCGGGTGTTACTTTGATGTAATGCTCGGGTCAGACCGAGTATTACAGATTTTCAGGTTAGGACGTTCAGGAGCTCAGGAGGCGAGCTGGTGACAGTATCGTATAGAGTATATCCGCTGTATTTATATTATTGTCTATCTGAGTCATGATAATTGTAAATATTCAGTGACTGTATATTATGTGAAACTTTGATGTATATTAAATGTAATCGACAATTATAATATTCTTTTGTTAACTGTTATTATCTATTATTATATTTTATCCGCTGCGAATGTGAAATGTTTGGTGTTTCTGTTCTTCTTCTTCTATCTCTTTCTTCTTTTTCATAACTATCTGGAATTTTTGGGTTCGAAAATTTCTGGGGTCGTTACATTTGGTATCAGAGCAGAAAGGTTAAGCGAGAACCTTGGCTCTGGTGGGGATTACTCATTAAATAGAGTCTGTAATACTCTAGAATGAGTTGAATGTATATATATATATGAGAGAGCGTACTTGTTATTTATAAAGATTTTAAATGATTTTATATAATAGTATATTTTGATATATGAAACATTATTTTCTTCTAATAAATATTAAGGTGATTGGGTGTTAAATTATTGGAATTAAGTTAAGAAGGACTATAATACAACCAAATTAAAATAAAATTAATTAAAAATGAAATTCTAGAATTAGAACTCAGAAACTAGAATTGTTTGAAAATTTAAATGAACAAAGTTAAATTTGGTTTAAAAAGGTTAAACCAATCTTTGAGAATTTGGCTCGAATTATATAATTCGAGATGGTTTAAATGAGAAGTTGGAATTGAACTCATTCAAAATTGAATCCGATTTGAATTAATTGGATTTGGATGGAAGATGTATAAGTTCAAAAATTTAATGGAAGATTGGAATTGGATTGAATTGAAATGATTGAAATTGAAGTGGGTTCAATTGAATGGATATTAGTCCAAAGTAATTGGAATAATTTTGGAATTGTAATTTAAGTGAAATTGGTTTAGAAAAAAAAAAGAATTTGAAATATATATTGTAAATGAAATTCATAAATTGAAATAAACTTTATAAATAAATGAGATTATAATTTGAAGTAGAATTCCGAAATAGAATTCCAAAGAATATTTGAAAATAGAGTAAGATGAAAATTCCAGAGTAATGTTTTAAATATGAATTGGATGGGTTGGGAATTTGGAATTTTGGGAAAATTTAAAATTCCTTAGGATTTGAAAGTGGTTTCCAAAGGTTTTGGAGAAATAATAATATTATTTCAAAAAAAAAAAAATATTTTGTGTTGAACTTTAAATTTGGGAGATTTGAAATCAAAAATATTTGGAAATGTTTCTAAAAAGATAAAAGCATTGAACTCTTTCGGTCACTGGAAAATAAAGTAGGTGATGACTGCAGCATTATCGATGTTCATTTTCGAGTTTCTAAAAGAGAAATTGCTACCAAATTGTTTTAAATTGGGATTGTTTGTGAATTGGGTTTGATTTTGAAATTCAAAGGGGTAATTGAATTTGCCAAAGAATTTTGGATATAGTTGAATTCTAAGGTGATATTGTAATTTGGACATTTGTTTAAACTCTGGAATCTTGATTAAATGTTTATGGAATAATAAAAATATATTGGCTAAATAAAATGTATAATTCTGAGTTAAAAGCAAAATGTGAGTGTAATTGATTATAAATAGAAGATGTAAAATTGAAATTATACTTAAAGTTGTACAAGTTTAAAGATCAAATGGAATTTGATTTGAAGTTGGAAGGAAATTGAGAATCAATTTAATTTAAATTGGGAATGAATCAAGTCCAATGGAAATTGGAGTTAATTAAATTGAGATTGGGTTAATTTAAATGGAGTGGAAATTTAAATTTAAATTGTTGGGGAAGTGAACAAATTTGACTCTAGACCATTTTCAATGTAAATTGTTTTAATATAAATAGTTTTAAATCTATTTTCTGATCTAATTACTATACAACTTTCTTTTTAAACCCAAACTATTTTTATACTGGTTTTTGCCACTACTTTGGGAACTATTTAACTATTTTACAACTGTATTATAAACTAATTACTAATTTTCAACTAAGTTACGAGTTAATTTCTATTTTACAACTATTTCGCAATTATTTAAGATTTCTATAACTGTTTAACTATTTTCCAACTCTTTTACAATTAGTCAATCATTTTACAACAATTTTGCAAACTATTGATTATTTTTCAACTACTTATCTATTTTAAAAAATTTCAAACTATTTTCTAAATATAAACTGGTCGGAGTTCAAACTGTTTATGATTTAATACCCAACTGGGATGAGGATTGAGGAAATAATCCAAATGGGGATAAAGGCAAATGTGAATAAGTGAATGTGAATAGAAAGGAAATTGATATTGGGAAGAGTAATCAAATGAGAATATTTGATTTTGGATAAACAAAGTTATATCTTTGTTATATATTCTTTGTTGAATCTATTGCTGGAAGAAAAGGATTTTGGAAGGGTTTGAAGTATGAAAAGGAGTTTTATACAAGTTTGAAAGGATCCAAAGTTTTAAAATTTTTATATTTATATATATATATATGAAGGATCCTATAAGAATTTTGGAAAAGGTTTTGAAAACCTTTAAATTTGAAAAGGCTTTTGATTTTTGGGTAAAATCAATATTGAATTTGGAAAGCCTAGTTTGAAAATTATCGATTTTGGATAATAGATTTTGTGTAAAGAAGCTTTGTATAATATCATACTAGGTGTATGATTTGAAGATACTATATGTATAGTATATAATGTTTTGATGATAGCTCTGGGGAAAAAGGCGCTTCCTTGAAATGGACTTCTCAGGATGCCACTGGGTGGTGCTGCCTTGAGCCCCAAGGGGGGTTCTAAAGTTGATCCTGTGAGGAGTCCGGACAAAACTAGTTCCTGAGGATTTTGAGTTGAGTTTACCATAGCATAAGTCATGTGTGCCGCGGAGAGCCAACAGTTACATGGACTTTTGTTGTGACTACAACGTAACCCAGGATGTAACTGCGACCTATGGTAACATTGCGAAAGTCGTGTGTGCCGCTGAGAGCCAACAGTCTGCGGTTGAGTTTATCTCGGTAGACTGCGACCTATGTAGGAGTGGAGAAGTTTCATTTCGACAGCGAAATCAGAGGCCGCGAAGAGCCTGCAGTTACATGGACTTTTGCTGCGACGGCAACGTAACCCTGGATGTAACTGTGATCTGTTGTGTGGGATCCATGGCGTAATCGAGAGGCCGTGGAGAGCCTGCAGTTACATGGACTTTTGTTGAGACTGCAACGTAACCCTGGTATGTAACTGTGACCATGGAATGGGGGTGATGATTTTCAGAGCATTGTCACCAAAGATATTTCCTTTATTTCAAAATACTTTCAATATTTTCAATAAAATTATTTTCCAAATATTTTCACTGGGTGTTGAAAACGGGTTTACCAAGTACTTATAGATTTTCGGTCCTACGCCTGATCAACGTATGACTGAATTTCTGTGAGAACAAGGATGGACTGGTTGAGACATCGAGTTATAAGAAATATTTTATAAAAGCTATTTTAATATTATTATGAGATTTTATAGGCAATTCTAAAATTTTAAAATAAAGGAGATGAAATTTTGGAAAATCAAGGGAAGTTCAAACTGAAATTGTAAAATAAAATTGAAACTCGAGAAATTTTAATGAAGTGATTCTTTGTAATTAAAAACCCAATGTTGAATTAAAAATTGGAAGTAAGCTAATTAACTAAATAATTATGTGATAGAGTATGTTAATAAAATTTAACCCTGTTAAATAAATGGATTTGTAAGTTAATAATGGAGTTAGGAGTTGAACTCGAATTTATAAATTAAATTCGACTCGGATTTGCTAATGAATTAAATAAGAGGAGATATTGTAAAATAAAAATGAAATAGAGTTGGATTGATAAATGCGATGGTTAGAGTTGTAAATCATAACCCAAGTGAATAGAAATAAATTGAGAATAGCCTTGTATTAATAAAATAAATTCAATAACGAATTAAGTAATTGAATTAAAAAATTTAAAATGGGTTAATTGAGTTAAATAATAAATGGATGAAGTTTGGTTGAATAAAAAACTGAACCAAAGTTGTGATTGGAATTGGATTATCAGACTGAACTTAAATTTGTTGGTATATTAATTTGAAGAATAAACGAGTTGTGTTTGTGCTTGGATATTATTCTGATAAATTGAGAAGATGAATTTAAATTTAAAATTTAAAATGGATGGGCTAACTAAATCAAATGGAACTTGGTTAGGTGAAAATCAAATAGAAGTACACTTAAGTTGATGTTGGAATAAATTAAAGTAATTAACTTAAGTTTAAAATGCATGGAAGCTTGGCTTCGAATAAGAATGAAAGCCCATTAATAAAAGCTTGGATTGAAGTAATTTGGGAATGACTAGTATACAAGAATGGAATGTGGCGAACTAAATGAATGGGTGTGAATAAGTTAGAATGGAATTGAATTAAATAAAATCGAGTTGGAATCGATTTTAGTTGGTTATAAAACCTAAGTAATTATTTATTCACATGGATGTTATCAAATTGCGTAGAAATAATTGTTTAACGTAATGGAGATTTAATTAAATTCTATGAAGTAGTGGAAGCAAATATAATTGATTTTTGAATCAATTGATATGACTATGAGTTTGTTTTGCTTAAAAATGAAATGAATGTAAACAATTGTGTTGTAAACCATTAGAAATTAAATGAAATAGCATATAAATTGGATGGAAGCATTTAAATTAGCTTTAAAAACCAGATAAATCGTTTCTAGTAAGTGTTTGGTGCTTATTGCTTTCGTAATACTTGTTGTTTATGTAATTCTTGGGTTAGCTATTAAAAGTAAGTGTAATGCTAATAGAATTTCTATATATGGCACTTACATATTTAAATTAAGCAAGTACAGGTACCGGGAAGCTGTTTGGTTGATTTGGATTGCGCTAATTGTTAATATAAATAAGCTGCTTGCTTAAAATGCTAAGTAAGGTACGCCTACGCAATAAAAATAGAAAATATGAACTGTTTTTGCTTTTTCCGACCGTGTGGGTCGATGTATACATATTTATATCTCTTGTCAAATTGCAAAAGCTCCTCCGTACAAAGGAGATTCTGCCAAATTTTTCCGGAAATTTTGGGAGTTAGAAAATTTTTGGAAAATTTTGGTTAACGACAAAACAATTTCAAACGGGAAACTTAAAGTAAACTAGTAAATGAAACTAATATGAATCAATTTAAATGAATGATATAACTCAATATTAGAAATCGAAAATGAATTGAATTCATATGAAATGGCGAAAACTAATTTGAATAGAAGTGGATATGAAACTTATCTAAAGAGATGTATAAAATGATTTTGGGATATTGTGTCTGAATATTAGTGCTAAGCAGGATATGCAGGTATTATAAAAGAGAAGGAAATTGGATTTGATTCCAAATGATAAATTTGAATTGCCCGACTAAAAAGGTAAGTATTTTGATTCCGTATGATATTGGATTGGGTTTTTGATGTAGCCACTTGGCTTTTGTTTTCTTTTTGGAATTTGAGAGCCCGTAGAGGCCTTTTGTAGTAGTACCGAGCTAGCCGAGCAAAGGAGACGCTGGCAAAAAATTTCGGGAATTTAGAGAGTTAGAAAATTTTTAAGAAATTTTGATAATTCAAAAATTGGTTTTAATTTGAAATTTAATTGATTGAGCAAAAGAGTATTGATTGGATCTATAGAAGGTTTTGGGAAAGTTGAATAAGGTGTTAGTGGACCTTTAATAAAAGATAATGGGTAGGATGTTGAATTGTGAATTTTGTAACAGATAAACGGGTATTGGTCAATTCTTCCTAATTAGTAATTTCGGGGACGAAATTCTTTTAAGGGGGGAGGAATGTGACGACCCGGAAATTTTAACGATTTAAATTGGAATAATAAATTGATTTTAAATATTTAAAAGTTAATTTTCAACTTGAATTCAAATATTATTATTATTATTAATAGCAATAGCAATTCAGTTATTAGATTATATAATTGAAATTGGGTAAATTGTTGAATGTGGAATTTTAAGCCTGTTAAAAATAATGTAAAGGCTTATAAAATTTATAATGATGAGACCGAAGATAATAGAAGGGTTGAAATTTAACTTAAAGGTGATTTGTTCAATTTTGAAATTATATCGTTTAAATCGATATTTAAAAATAGCCTTCCGAGGTACAGTCTCGGAATTCGACGAAACTAGTTCCATTGGATCCGTAATAGTTAGTTATTATCGGATTTCAATTTTCGTAGCAATCGGAGTTGTCGTTTGACCCTGGCAGCTCAAAATGCTTAGAAACTATTATAATCGATTTAATTTAAATTTGATCGTTTACTTCCGTAACTCGTGCATACGATCAAATTAGCCTCCGGAACACATTATATTCCATTGTGTTCGAAATGCGGGTAAAACCCTTAAAATGTCTCTCAGCATGTTTGGTTCGGGGTTCGGAATTTCGCGTTTTACGACACGAGATATTTTTACTATTTAATTATATAATAAAATCTGAAGTACATTATTAGTCAGAGATATTTTTAGCGAACAAGCGTACGCGAGAAGCTTCTCCAACCCTATACTTTATCCCCGTCTCCTTCTCTAATCGAATAGCAGAAATCAAATTCATCTAAAAAAAAAAAGATTGAAGAAAGGAATTCACGGCAAACCCGGTGCCGATCGAAAGATGAGTTTTTCCCAAAATTAATTAGATCGAACCCACCCTTCAGTTTAGAAACCGAGCCTCTTTCACTCCTCTCCTCTTCGTATGCTTTCGAGCGAAAGAAATGGTGATTTGCCTGTTGAATTAGGCGATTCAAGCTTTAAACGTTGATGCGTCCCTGTGTCCTCATCCTCCCGTACAATTGAAAAAAAAATGGCCGAAGGAGGGAGAAGTGTCGCGCGGTGATTGGAGGACGCGAGCAGGGTTTCGAATCAGTCGAGATCAAGTTTCTCGTTAGAATCATCTCGATTAAATCGAGTTCCACAACTCGCCAAGGCCGCTGGGCGTTCGTAGTCGCTCGAGATCAACGAGCTCGTGAAGATAGGGCTTTGGGTTCGTGAAGGAAGCGTCGAGGCTAGGGAAATTCGCGATGGAGTCGTGAGTAAGCTTGGGGGCATCGCGTGTACTCGCACGTAGTCGAGAGAATCATGACTGATGAGGGTTTTGCTCGCTCGTATACGCCGAATCGTGGTGAGGTAGCTTGCACAGGGTCAGTTTCCTACGCCTTCATCTGTTCCGATGATGATTCTGGTTGTGGTGATCGCGATGGAGGTCAGTTTGGGTGAGATTCCTTCTTCTGTTTTTTTTTATTTAATCTGTATTGTTTTTATTTAAATGAAAGGGTTACTGAGTAAATAAATAAATAAATAAATAAATATAAATAATTACAGTAAGGAATATAGGCTGTAAGGTAATTGAATTTGTTTTGATTTAGCTTGATTTAATGAAATATGTGTATGCAGAGAAAAAATATATTTTATTTTGATAAGTTTATTTTAAAGGAAGTGGATATGATGATGAAACTATTTTAAATAACTCATTTACTTATTTGGGCTACTAAGGACAATTTGTTGAAGAAAATTTATTAGTTTAAAAAAAAAAATTTAAATGAAAGTACAAAGTAAATTAAAAAAGAAAAAAAAATGGTAGTTAGTTGTTCGATTAATTCACTTGTTAATAAATCATATAATTTTTTTTTATATACAAGGTTAAAAATCGAGAAGGAGGCAAGTTGGATTGGTATGGATGCTAATAAAATGAAAAGGTGAGTAAATCTCACACCGTTGGATTTTTTTTTATTTATTTAAATTTTATTGGTTGAATTTAAAAATTGGTTGGATGAATAAATTGATTGGATGTTCTCCCGATGATGACATGACTTTGTTTTGGGTGGATCTTGAGTTAATTATGGTTGACCCGAAGTATTTGGGTTTTAAAATCATTTTAGAGATAAAGTTATAAATAAGGAGATGTTTCCTTTCTAATGTCGTTAGGGGCTTAATGATTTTTGATTCAACAAATTAATAGGGTAATTTAAAATGAAAAAAAAAACTAATTAATTCAATTAATGAATGATTTGGATTATTTAACTTGGTAATCAAAGGGTTGAATAAATAATAAATTAAGTTGTAAAGTAATTAACTAAGTATAAGTAATTCAGAATAATCATTTGATGGTATGATAAATAATAATTACTTAATGTAATTAATTAAATATAATTACTTTGTGAAATAAATCAAGAGATTAATTAAGCTAGTTAAGAAAGGAGTAATTGATTTTTGAATGAAGTAAAATGAAGGATAGTTAATTACAATTTGGGATTAATTGAGAACGATTAATATTGTGGTCGAATTAAAGTAAAATATAATTGGAAATCATTACTTCTTATAATTAATGTAGTAATTGAAGATTTGATTAATTGAGATTAATTGATTCATAATAAATGACTTATGAGTAGTTAATTAAGATAAGTAATTAAGAACTGATGTAATTGATTTTAGTCAAATAATTTGTATTGTAATTAAAGATTACTCATTGATTTGGTAAGAATAATTAATATTGTGAAATTAATTAAAGAGAATTATTTGAATGAAATTGAAAGATAATTAATCTTGGGTGATTAATTAAGATGGATGAACATGAAAGAATTGATTAATTAATTAGGTTGGAAATAAATCAATGAGGAAATCTAAGTATCTGGGGTTTGAAATTCAATTAGAATAAATTGAATTGGCTTGTATGCGATTAAGCTTTGCTTATGGGTGATTGAAGGGTGTTAGATGCTTGAATGAGTTGATATCTTTGATATGAAATGATGTGTATTTCATTTGAATGACTTGGTTAGGATAACATGTGTTTCGAAGAGACCGGGGTCGGGTATTTGGAAATACCCGAAACCACTTCTAATTTTTATAAATGGATTTGAGAAATCAATAGGCTGGATTAAAATGATTCAAGTGAATTAGATTATTTTATCCAAGTTTGGTACTTAGAAATTATATGTGAAATGAGTGTTGTTTGTAGCAACTTGTAAATTGATATAAGTTACCCCGGGTTTATATTAGTTGTTGTTTGGTGTTCCATATTAGTTGGGTTTACTCACGCTGGTTTCCAGCCTGACCCGGGTGTTACTTTGATGTAATGCTCGGGTCAGACCGAGTATTACAGATTTTCAGGTTAGGACGTTCAGGAGCTCAGGAGGCGAGCTGGTGACAGTATCGTATAGAGTATATCCGCTGTATTTATATTATTGTCTATCTGAGTCATGATAATTGTAAATATTCAGTGACTGTATATTATGTGAAACTTTGATGTATATTAAATGTAATCGACAATTATAATATTCTTTTGTTAACTGTTATTATCTATTATTATATTTTATCCGCTGCGAATGTGAAATGTTTGGTGTTTCTGTTCTTCTTCTTCTATCTCTTTCTTCTTTTTCATAACTATCTGGAATTTTCGGGTTCGAAAATTTCTGGGGTCGTTACAGTCTCTTTCTTTTTGTAAAGAGTGGTTTATATATTATATATTACTCGTCACGTTTTTGTGAGATTATGTTCTGTCTTTTCTTTCTTCTACCCTAATAATCTATCTTTCCAGCACTTGGATGCTCAGCACACGAATATCGAGGATGTGTTAATGTCGACTTCTGAGCGTTGAATAAGTGGGTTGTTATATATGGTTAAGACTTATATATTGGTTGCATTAATGTGACCGTCGCAGTAATTAAAAATGTAAAGCAAAGCTTCTTAATCGTTTTTATAATGCATATATATATGCATGAATTAATAAAATTAGTTTGATTGACATAAATCAATATATAGATTGATTGGTTGATTACTTGATTTATTGGTTGATGGTTGATTGATTGTTAATTGGCTTATTGAGTTAATAGAATGTACACATTTTAACATAAAAAGAACTTTTTAATAAATAATTAAATGGTATAAATATATGTATATTCGGGGTTAATGAAATTAATTAGGTTGAGAATACATTTGAGAATTGGATTTCAAAAGGGTTGTTTTGCATTGATTACCTGGTCATTCATGTCCTATTAATTAATTTCATTTCCTATTGATTAATACCTGCTTGTTGAGCCTCAATTTTTTTTCATATGCTTTCCTCATTTCCCATAGCTTCTTTTTTTAAATCGTCCCTTAATTTACTTTCTCATTATTAAACCCGCCACCTTTTTTTCGTTATTTACACTTCCCATTTCCGAATTCCTTTTCCTAAAGCCATTTTCAACGTGAAATTTCATTTTTTTATTTTTTCTTTACCTCCCTTTTCCCTCTTCCGTTCTTCTTCTTCAAAACAACTCCAAATCCAAAGATTTACTATCCAAACCCATGAAGCTAAGCCCAAATCCTTGTTTCATGAAACCAAATCTAGACGTTTTTTTTGTCTACATTTGTTTACACTCCCTACTTTAGCAATTTACGCTCAAACCTTTCTCTTCCATTTTCGTTTTTTTCTTGCTTCATGAAATGGCAACCAAACCCTCTTCATTCTAAAATCAAAATAAAATCAAATAAATATCCAAAAATCATAAAATTTTAAATCATGCTTCTCAACACCTATTTGCACCACTATATGTTGTCAAAGTCTAATTTTGATCAAATTCGGAGGCTTGAAGAATTATTAGATTAGAGTATTTTTTAGTTTATGAATAATGGAAAAGAGGCTTGTTCAAAGAGTAATTTTGGGTATCAAATCAAATAATTAGGCTGTCAAAATTTTAAGGTGAGTTTTATAATTCACGGTCTATATTTTCTTATGCAATTAGGTTTAAATCTTGTTTTATTGAGTTGAATCTGAATTGGATGATGTTATTATATTATTGAAAATAAATTGAATTTGAATTTTATGTGACTTTATAATATTGGATTTGTTGAATATGCGCTTATATGATTTTTGTTTGATGATAATAAACATAGATACATTCATTTAAATGTATTTGTTAATATACTATGTTATTTTTCACAGTTTAAATAAATATTTGCTGAATAAAATAAATAACACAGATTTTGAATTCAAACGAATATTTTATTCAAACAAATATTTATTACAATTTTGAACAGTACAATTTCAAGCTCTCACTATAACTATACAAATTCAATTTACATTCAGAACCTCACTACATATCACTCACACTCGTAGTTTTATATTCAACTTCATCCCAGTTTGAATCCAGCATCTGAGCAATCTGCAAAAATATTCACTAACGCAGTAAAATTGAAAAAGAAATATTTTTGCAATATAAAATAAAATATGATTTTTCAAAATATGATTTGCCTCAATTATTTGGGTTGTTCGTCATAATTTACGTTTGAACTCATCACACACGAACAACTTGTGACATACACAGTGTATCACTGTATATGCCACAAGGTCGTGCACACCGATATACACTTGATAATGTTACAGGGACAGGTGAGCACAGGTCAAACCCAAATAACACACGGGTTCAACTCAAGGCAACTTGAAGCATACAAGGACAAATAATCAAACTGCAACAAAATTTCTGAATGGAGGCAATGAAACAAAGACACAGCAGTGTCAAGTGAAACAGTGGATAAGCCAAGACTGTCAAATAACCAGAAGTGTGCTCAAAGCAAAACTAGTGCCAACATGAACAAAAACATGAAGCAACACATACAACAAGTGCATGCAACAGTGAAACTCGAACTCAATGCAACACAGTGAGATACAATAATGAAGAATACAACAGAGCTCACTACAAACCAAATATACAGTGATGCAGGTCAAAGACTGGACCACAATGAAGCGCGACAATACTACACTGCCTCTGCCATCAAGCCAAAATGATCAAGTCAAAACAAAATGATCATAATGCACAGTGAAGTCCAAACAAATGCTCAGTTAAAATGGCCAGAGACAAAAGCTCACAGAGGCCAGAGAATTGAAGAAAACTAGTGTAGTGATGCAAGTTCAAACATAATGAAACAACATGTACAGGACAGTGAAAAAGCATACTGGAATCGAACCAACAAGCTTCAGCATCAACAATAATGAAGAGACCACAAGTAAATGCAACTACAAGATGAATCATGAAATGCAACATCAAATCAGAGATTTTTTCAATATTCACGCATGAAGCTCAAGCAACATGTCCAGTTACAACAACAATGAATACTGCAATAAACCAAATGAAGACTACACATATATAAACCACAGTTGCAACATGGATATCACAAGCAATGAACAGAACATCAACTGGGCAGAGACAAAACAACTCAATAGCAACTGCATAGCGACTGCAACACAGTATCAAACTGAAATGAAGTGATGAACCAACAATGCAAACAAGTACCAGATGGCACCAGCTCAGTAATCAAGTGAACAACAATGCAAACATGAAGTGAATGCATCTACAGGAAAGCAATAAACAAGTCTAAGTTCGAATTCAATGCAGACGCAAACAATTTCAAGTTGAACAAATCAAAGCCATGAGATGCAGTCAAGTCAAGAAGCCGTGTTCATACATAAAGTCAAAGCCGTGGTCATCACAAAGAAATCAAAGTTTCCTTTTGACCAAATATATCGCAATTTCAAAATCAAAGCCGTGACCATCAAGTAACGAAGAATATTCGATTACGAACAAGTCAAAGAAATCTCAAGCATCAATACATAATCGAATGGCCAAAGCAAATTTTTGAAACAATCAGACGAACGAAGAATAAGGAGATCGAACGCATATAAATCCCAATCATCATCGGCAATTTTAGATATCGAGTTCAAGTACGAATACACAAAAGCACCAAAGCATAAAATTACATACCGAAGCAAGGAGACGAACTCGATCCAAATTGAAGAGCCGTGAGAAAATCAAAGAGCATCAAAGCCTACTATCGAACGATATCAAGCGGCGCTTCAATTTGCACAACCCTAATTTTGGAAGCAAGGAGCAAAAGAGCCGAAGCCCTAATTTAGTTGCAGAGTAGAACAAGCCGCCATCTCAAAGAGGAACGAACGAAGAATAACAAAGCGGCCATTTTTCTCAAGATAAAAGGATCGGGCTGGATTGAAGTAAAAAAGGGGGCCGGCCTTGTTAAAGAATAATAAAAGAGGGATTAAGTTTTCAATTAGGCTTTATTTTTAATTTAGGGTTATTTAAGTGTTATTTGTCTTTTAATTGTTGTTTTTTTTTTCAAATCAAATCTTGGTAAATCACCACCCAGGGTTTAGGTAGTGTCAGATTGTCTAGTTAGAATTAGTTCAGTGAGCAGGGTGTGTGAGTTTGCAGAGCTCTATAGGCGGGAGCAGAGTTTGCGAGTAAGCAAAGCTCTATAGGCGGGAGCAGAGTTTGCGAGTAAACGAAACTCTATAGGCGGGAGCAGGGTGTGCAAGTCTAGTAGAGTGTTTGTGAGCGAGAGCAAATGTTTGCGAGTCTAGTAGAGTGTTTGTGAGCGGGAGCAAAAGGTTTGCGAGTCTAGTAGAGTGTTTGTGAGCGTGATACTGTTTAATTCTAATAGAAATCTGGGAATGCAGCAGTAGGAAGGGGTTGCCGAAGCTGGGTAAATTTTGTGTGTGATTTACTTTTTAGCATATTTATTTCTGCAGTTTGTTTCTGTGTTTATATTGAGAAAATTTGCTATAACCCTATTCACCCCCCCTAGGGTTAATCTAGATCCTACAGGATTGAAATGAAAATATGGTTTAAATAAATTAAAATTTATTTTTTGAAATAAATGTATGAAATTAACATCACTATTATGAAAATGAAGTTGATATGAAAATTTTATTGTTTGGAGTTAGATATGAAATTTAAATTGATTGGTTATTAGACGTTATGCTCGTGAAATGTATTGTTGAATAGTCGATATTGTTAAGTTGACTTAAATTTTATTGCATGTATATACACATTAGTTGTTAACAATGGTTAACATGGTGATTATATATTTGTTTGACCATTGATTATACATGATACCGCCTTGTTTGAATTATTAAAGTTGTATCGATTATCATATGGATCGTTTGAACATTGTTTAGTATGATAAAAACCCATTGACAACTTATTTTGACATGTGGGAAAGTTAGAGTAGATAATTTTATTATTTGGCCCAAAATGTGATTTGTGATAACTTTTTTGTTTTTTCCTTATTTGAAAAGAATTCATGCATTTATGTTTAATTCTAAATTTTTGATATGTTATAATAAATAAGATTTTGAATGGTGCAGTCTAAATTTGGTCATAAGTTCACGCGTGAATTTTTTCTGAATAAATTATTTAATTAGATATAAATAAATATGTGTTTTGTAAAATAGTGTTATTTTAACTTGGAAATTTTTCTGAAACTTGATCTCAGCAATAGAAAAATATTTTATAAAGAAACATGTTCCAAATTCTATCATTTAATATTTTCCATATTTTATTCTTTGAAAGTAGGATTATTGGAATTTTGAAATTTTGTAAAAACATTATTTTGACTTGATAATTTTCCTGCATATTAAGAATATTTAATTAAAGGGACTTATATTTATTTCGGTTATCTAATAATTTTCATAATTTAATCTTTGGAATCAACCGTTTGGAAAATTGGGAAAATTATCAAATTGATTTATAAAAATCTAAAACTTTAATAAAAATTTTGAAAAATAATTTTAAGAACTATGAAGTTAAATTTTGAATTTTCTTGCAAATTATTTGGCTTTTTATTTTTTATTTAGTGCAAAAACTGAAATATTTTGACTATGAAAAATTATAAACATTTCTGAAAATTTCTAAAACTTTTCTGTGAATTTCTAAAGTAAAATGAAGGACATTTTGCGTTGAACACTTTCTGAGATTCTAAACATGTTCTTTTATAAAAATTAAAATAGGCAAAATGACATACTTTTATATATTGAGCGATTGGTTATTAAAGAGACCGGGGTTGGACACTGACATAGTCTCTATCAATACCGAAACCACTTTAATAACTATGTATGCGGTGGATGTTATCCAGAATGTAGAGATTGAATTGGCGAACATTTACTGGAATGAAGCAAAGAACGATGATGGATGACCCCGACACTTGTGTTAAATTTGAAATGACTAAAACATGAGTCTACATCTGACTTATAGGTTAGCTACCTTTGGCAGACATCTTTCCCTCGTCTTACCATCTTGATTTTGAACTCGACTGGTATGTACCTTTGATTTTGGATTGATGAACGCGGTCGACCGTTATAGGTTATGATCGGCCAGAATGTGTACTGGTAGAATCTTACCTTGGACATTGCCTCGCATGTCTTGTCGTGCGATTATTCCATACAAGAACACTACGATTTTTTTGGTATTATACCTATAGGGACTAAATAACAGCTACCGACATTATTAGTGGTGTTACAGGACCTGCATAGACTACATGCTTAAAAATATGTTAATGGAGATTAATGTAAAGCTTTAACGCTATTTTAATATTTACATTACTGATAGACATTACATATATAGTGTGTCTTACTACATATAGATAGTTTAACAGATCCTTAAGAGATGGAAAAATCTCATAACATCTCCTAAGTTATTTCACCTTTATTGCTTGATCTGAATCTACTTACATAAGAATTTATAATCTTGACTCGAGTATTGTTTTTCTTTATGCTCAAGTCAATCCGAGTTGTTCTAGTGTTTCAAAGATATTTGTTTTTTGAAGATGAAGATGGAGTTTAGAAGACTGTATTTGTTAGTATTAGTTAATTGTATAATCTGATTATATTATAAAAGGGAATCAAATGTATATGGTACAACAGCTTCATGAACTGTTTATGTAATTATTATATTTTATCGTTCTATTATGAGATTCTATGTAGTGTTCCCTTCTCTTCGTATTTCTTAAACAAACCCCATTGATAATCTGTTCTTTGGTCTGTTTGATGAGACATATGTGGTTTATTGTCGACTTAAATTGTCCAAAAAGGCGGGTTGTAACATAATAGATGTTACATAATTATGTAAACTCAAGTACACATGTAAGCAAAATAAATTTGGAATAAGATAAATAATATAGAAGGGGTTCGTGAAAAAGAATGCTTTCTTTTAAGCAAAGATTTAATACTAAGTTAGATGCAATTGTAAAACACGGAATGGATATTAATTTAATGTTTCCCTTTTCCTTTTAATTAGCAAAGTTTTTTAAAATGATTTAAAACATGACAATTAAATCATCGCATTAAGTTGATGACAAAGATATATTAATGCAATTATTATCAAGTTTTATTTACATAGCAATTCATATGTAAACATTTAAATCTAATCTTTTGATATGAAAAATGAAATATCAACAAAAAAATTCTAAAGTTCAATTTTGTTTTATTTTTTTAACAGCAACAAAGTAAGACGACAAAGGCATATATAGATTCATGATAAGAAAATTTAGATTAAACAAACTGGATGAATAAGCATATAAAATAGAGAAAAATATTAAGAAGATCCAGATCTAAGTTAAATAAACCGAATAAACGATCATATAAAATAGAGAAAATGAAATATTATGCATAATAAAATAGCAGGAAACAAAGCAAAGATTCTATGTTTTAACATGATGGGAATAGAATATTGATTCAAGTAGGGGATTTGAGATATTCAAATCAAAAATCAAATTCACATATATGAATAGAGGGATATATATATATGTATATACATACATACATATATATACATATATATATACATATCTATACTTGTATATACGTATATAATTACCTTAGGATGAAGCCTGTAGAAACACCTTGAATGATGGAACAATACATAGATCCAACTAATCACTCTCTAGATCTGCAGCAATCAAGAGACAACCATCCAATTTTTATTTAATATTAATTGACTATATTTTGCAGTTTTGAAGTCTTTCCACCATTAATAATTTTTGCATAGAACTTCTTTTGGAAAGGAAGAAAAAAAATGAAGAGAAATTTGATTAAGGGAGGAAACAAATATGTAGTCAATATATGATCTTTTTCTCTCCTTCAATTAAGATTGCTCGTTCATTTCAATTTTAAACAACTCCTCCCCATGCCTATCATATAGGGACATGGATCAAAAATATTTTTTGCAAAATCCAATTATTATTATTTCCATTTAAATCTGATTTAAATTTTCCATCGATATTATACACAAATGTGTGCGTTATAACCTTTTATATATACTAAGCACTAATGGAAATCAACAAATCAAACAAGAAGTATTTTTCATTAATTAATATTTCACAAGTTGTTCAGTTTATTTAAAGTCCATTTCAATATTTATCTTATTTAAATCGAATTTAAATATTCTATCGATATCGTATATCGATACGCACATTTATAACTTTTATATACGCACTTTACTAAATACTAATGGCATCCAATAAATTAAATAAAAATTCATAATTATCATTTCTTAAATATTAATTAATTCAAATAAATTTCAACAATTAAAAATAAACTAAATCGTGTGATTGATTTGGATTATCCATCGTTTCGGTTGTGTGATACAAAGGTGTAAATTCAATCGACGATTAATATTGAACAATTCAAATATTAATATTCACTCATCACCTTAGCTAGTTGTGTGACATTTTCACTGAATTAAATGCTTACTCATCCTTTGGCAAAATCCAGTTTTACTTATTATAAGCGTTACCCATTAGTGATAATTATTTGCACCAATTCTCTTCATCAAAACTACATCAGTTTGGACTTATGGAATTTGGTAATGGTTAAAATTCTGGTATCATCAATATTCAACTTTATAGTCCAAACACAAAATCTTGGTTCAATAATAATAATTATTATTAACCGAAATGCAATTCCTAGAGACTTTGATTTTGAGTTGACTTCAGTTGACCATGATACTAAACTCATATAATGAGGAGAGAAATCCTCACTTGAATCGTGTTTCACTTCCAATGCTTTCACTCGACCCAACTATTATCGTTCGATGGACACCATGCCACAATTTAATATAATCAAAACGAAGCTTCCAATTTGAAGATTAACAGTATTCTTAAGTCGAGAGAACAGTATAAATTAGTCGCATCGATATTTTCTATATAACCTTAGTTATATTAACCAATAGAAAACTATCTAGCGAGTCATTCCATAGTTATCCAATGACTATAAATACATAACCCCTTGGTGTCCCCCTAACGGTTATGAGTAATACATGACTTAACATTCGAAGAGCGTTTCATATTGTTTTCAATGGATGTATGGGTATCCAGTCTCGATTAATCTTGACTAGAAATTTTTAAAATGATATATTTATTATTTATTGTGATAACTCACGGTTGTAATACTTTGTCACTACAATAAAAAAACCATTTATGGATTTTCTGTTAAATATACTTTTAATTAAATTAAGTATTTAATATAGTATATTATATCAAAGTATACAATTGAAAGAAAACACCTTTTATTTCGATCAAGATTGGTTATCGAGTTAGATATAAGTAATAAATTACATAATTACCCCTAGGCCTTACCCCTAATCTATCAATCTCCCACTTGTACATAGGTTCACTTATGGAATCTTATTCCAACTTCTCTAATTGGTTTTCTCAAAACCAATTAGGTCAGTTACTCCACAAATGGGTATGCTATTATATTTCTATTTTCTACTAGTCAATCAACTCTCTCTAATGCTAATAAACTACCTTTATCATGTGGAACAATTCAGAGTATGTCTCTCGACTTCTAGTGAGCTCTAAGTTCTGTTATGAACCATATCATGCCATTATTATCATATGGCAATGTTATGGGATACTCAGCATTTGGAATTACCCTCAGCTCAGCTACAAATTTATGCATTTGTATTTATATACATTTCTTTTATTGCGGCGTTATTTAAGGCGATGTACTTAGTCTTTTCATTGAATTAGCCATAATCATTCATTTAGAATATTTCCAACTTAAATATTTTTAACTTGAATCTATTATTGGCATATTATACTCAGTATCACTTATGAAGATTTGAGTCTAAACACTCCTTCGTAAGGAGATTGTTGTTCCTGTAGACAATTCTCTAGTATTTCATAAATACACGAGAACACCTCAAACAACCATATAAATTTGGATTTGATATTTTCATTATGTATCAAATGCATGTACAAATTACGATATCATGGACGACATTACATGTATGATATTTCATATTGCCAAAGCATAAAGAATTATCTTACATGTTCCATATTAAACATTTCAATAAGGTGTCCCTTCATATCATTTAGAGACATTACTAATATCTTTTATACTTACTATAAAAGACATCATTTAGAATCTAATGTCTAGCATTAAAACAACTAGGGCTATTTTGTAACATAAGTACATCATTAAAATATCAGCAACTTGTTGTTTATTTATAGTTTAGAAATATCAATATACCTTTTAATGCTCTTTCTTATGAACACACACTTCCTCTCATTTTGATTGATAATCAAACTATTTGATATTCCTATTACAACACTTGCTAAATTTTGATGCTTTTTTGAATGATACTTTCATATCCGTTCTCAAATCATATCTAAAAACTCAATATCACATTGGTTATTATGTGTAAGCAGTTTACTCTAAATCATTATTTATAATTTTCTGTTTGAACATATACGTACCAAAACATAAAGTCATATTATGCAATAATTTTGTGAGTAAAATCCGGCCTACTGGAGTACATTGAA
Organism: Allium cepa; assembly: GCA_030765085.1. Taxonomy (NCBI): domain Eukaryota; kingdom Viridiplantae; phylum Streptophyta; class Magnoliopsida; order Asparagales; family Amaryllidaceae; genus Allium; species Allium cepa. Next base: position 157,077,055 of record CM060932.1, read on the forward strand.
TGGCGAATCTATTATATTATTTTAGCAATTGAAACTTACAGTATTATTCTTATGAATGTCCTTCACTTTATTCTAATTGCATTTGTTTTTCTCTTAAAGTCATATTTGCGGTCAATGGATCATATCCTATTTGGTATAACTTTTAAAACCATATTTTGATAATGTACATAGAATCTATTTAAGGTTTGTGCATTATACCATATTGTATGAATAATACTCTTAATGGTTTAATTGACCATCGAGGATTATTTATTCTCGACATTGATAAGAAACTCATAGTTTCTCTTCAATGTACAAGAATAGTTATTAGACATTCTAATGTGATGTGTTCATTTAGTTTTGGTTAATTTCATTTACTACCTTGCAATCAGTTTTACCACAGAACATATCCAAATCCATTTTATACCAATAGTTTCTTAAAGAAATTCCATTAGTACGAAGTTGGTATTTCTTAAAACAACAATTATTTCACAGTACAATGAAATGGGCATTCATAAACATTTTATGAATTAGTTATATAATATATATCTTGCATTAGTTCATAATATATTTATGTTTACAACGTATATTAGTCATCGATTAACTATCATTCCCAAGATTCTCTTAGGATGATTCATGCAAGATCTCTTACATATGATTATTACATGCAGTTTTTCGACTCGCCTAACTTATCAACTCTTTTGGCCTTAAGAATGTAAGGGTTTCTTATAAACCCGTATGTTGTATAGTTTTGTAAACTATTATTTGGATGATATTATTTCTAACCTTGTGTACTGCTCTTGTGTATACACCTTATAGAAATAATTTATCTCAACTTCACTCATCATTAATCTTGCTTCATCAAACAAAGTTCGATTACGCCTTATCAATACATCATTATGTATTCTAAGGATGAGTGACCTTTGATATTGAACCTTTATTCATCTAGGTACATTCGAAACTCTTTCCAACATACTTACCTATTTGATCAAATCGATTCATTTCTTTTGCATGTTATATTATTTACTTCCGTTTTATATTTATGAACTTATTATTGACTTATACATGTGTATCATATACACATGTACATGTCTGTGATTGATGAAGTATATAGAACTTTTTTAGTACTTATGATTGTATACATCTATATGTATTAATCCAAAAAGTTCACTAACCCTTATGACGCTTCCACAAAAAATGGTGCATAGCCCTTAATTGTTTGAGATATAATTACTAGTATCATATGATTCATAATCATATAATAAAAATTATTTCTCAAAACTATGGCTTAGTCTATTATTCCAAAATAATTATGAATAGTTTTAAATACTTCTATATTTTCCATTGCATCACTTTTGTTATGAAAACATTATAGTTTTATTCATAGTATTCACATTGAAATATAACTATGTCTGTTTTTCAGTCGACACCTAGTCATTATTTCATAAATAATGTTCAGTGTGTTTTATGAAAATAATCTTTGTAACTTAACATAATCAATAAGAGCTATATTACATGCTCCCATTATTTCCAACCTTACTATAATAGCGTATTAAAGTCAGCGGTTCATTACACTTAATATAGATAAATTATTTCATATATGGTAACTGATTTATGAAGCAGAAGTGGTCATTCACTCTCTTCATCCCAACTGTACCTTAAATCACATCAACTTTTGTATATTTTTCTTTCTTTCTAAATGGTCGAACCATTTAAAAGAATACCCTTGCTACAACATCATAACGAACTCTTTACAAAAGCGCACTCGACCATCCTTAACAATTATGGACATCATATATGATGCACTTTGTGTAAACTGATTAAAATGACATTTCAGCGGTTGAGTTCCTGAATCTATCTTGTAGTTTAGGTCTAGTGAAACATTTAATATAGTACGATCTTTATTATAATCAATCAAGTTGAATACTCGATCTCATAACGGATTTATTTGTTTGCTACAATTGAACTAATTTTATTGAAATATCATACATTACAAACTGTGAACGTTCACTATGTAATACTTATATGTGATAGTATATGGATTAAATATCTAGTCTTGTATTAATGAACTATAATCGTTCATCATATAATAGTTATATTGTATATTACGAACTCTTTACAAAGGCGCACTCGATCATCCTTAACACTTAAGGACATCATATATGAAGCTATGTAACTGATGAAAATGATATTTCAACGATCGAATTCTTAGATCTATCTTGTAGTTTTGGTCTAGTATTGCATTTAACACAATACAATCTTTACTGTAATCAATCAAATTGAATACTCGATCTCATAATACGGTCAATTTGTTTGCTTCAAATGAATTAATTTAATCAAGGGGCTTTTCACTAGAAGGACAAACTTTGCAGTCCAATTAGTTTCTAGGACACACATCCACGGAAATTAATTTCAAGGCCAAAGTCAGCAGAATGATTATTTTAAGACAAAGTCAGCAGTCCAATTACTTTCAAGGACATAATTTCATAGGTTTTTAGGCCTTAGAAACTAATTATTTTGCATTTTGTCCTTAAAAGTAATTATTTCAGTTGTGTGTCCTAAAAACTAATTACACTTGCTAAAGAGGCCATTGTGGCTAATTTCCACTCTAATCAAAGTATCATATATTACGAACTGTGATTTTTCATCATATAACACATACATGCGATAGTATATAGATCAAATATCCATAGTTTTGTATTGTTTTTGAGTTCGAAACTCATAGAATGCATTACATGATCTCAACCAAATAAATACGTGAACGACCAAATTAGGAACGTATTAAGTAGTTGTAAAATTAAGCAATTGCATGGGTGTGGGAAACATTAACATGCAAGAAGTATTTAATAGTAAGTGTATATATATAATATTTATATTTGTCAATCTCCAATTCATTGCAATTTGTATATTTTAATAAACATTTTATCAATCATATGAGATGCACAAATTTATCAATGTAGAATATTTTAACATTACATAGCATTGTTCTTACAATATTAGAAATGTTAAATATTATCATTTCATTTTTCTAATAAGGTTCATACTAGCCTTTTATATTTCGCCAAACCTAAGTCGAAACATAAAAGTCATTGACTTCACTATTGGGTATCTGGACTCGTCCATCTAGGAATTATGACGTTGAATTTTCTCAATAAGTCATAACTCCATAGACGATGGATAACCCCTTATTGGTTGTATCGTACACAACTCCCAACCCTCGGTACCTTGTCTTTATCTCTTTAGATTTGTTCGACCTTAAGTTTTCTTAATAAATCGAAATAGATTATTCACTCGTACCCACCATGTCACGACGGTCTAAGTATAATATATGTACCTTGAGTTTTCTCAACCAATATATATAGCTATCTTACCTCGTCTAGTCAATATATTAATAGTACTACACATAATGTCTCTAACTTGAGTTTGCTCAACAACTAAAGAGTGTGCAAATAATATATATATATATATATGGTAGAGGATAGTGTTATATTAAAGATTCATAATCTTCAATATATTAAGTGATATCGACTTTTGCAAAAATGCGTTTTTTATGAAATACCCTCATGAATCAAGTGTCAAATTGTAACTACCCAAGTGGCAACTAATAAAAGATAATAACAACTATTTAATTGGTCAAAATGGACTTTATAAATTAAATAAGAATAATTTTGGAGTTAATAGGAAATATTGAAATTTTATAATAAAATTGTCAATGTTGAAATTAAATTGTTTTGAGAATAACTGTTTGTTTAGAGATTGTGAAATAAATTAATTAGAAAATTAATTAACGAATAGAATTAAAATACAAATTTGAGTATTTAAATTTGAATGAGTTAGATATAGAAATAATCCTAGAAAATTTCATAATATAAAGTAAATAATTGAGTGTTATGAATATAAATTTTGTTTGGATATTTACTATAATTTGAATTATATTTGTATTTTATTTAAAAGAGAAGGTGAAGAAAGAAATATATTTATATTTACTTCCTATATTTACTAAAGCCCAAACTAAGCAACCCAAGCCAAACAACTCAAACCCTAAAAATCATGTTCAATGATTTTGACTCTCTAGAGACTTCAATTTCCATATTTTTCTTCCTTGTTTATAAATATAACATCAGTGACTATATTTTTTGGGTTGAAGAAAACAATCACAACCCCTACACCTTGTTATTCTATAAATTCAATTCAAATGTAAATTTAATAGTTATTAAATTCAAGCATGTGTTTCTCAATGTCGTTATCTGCTCATGTTAGGAAACAGTCGGAGTTTTGTGAAGATGATGAATTGGTGGGTATGTGCGATCAACGACGGAAGAAGTAGGTAGAACGTGATGTACATGTGATTGTCTTCCACTCACGTAATTTATGTCTAACCCCATAATCTCCATATATATGCATGAATAGAGTAATGTTTGGATATATATTGCAAGTGCTTTGAACTAGTGTGATTACGGCAACAAAATGGAGAAGAATTGGTGGATGACGCCACCTTGAATCACTCATGTGGAGCATGGCCTGGAGCTTGGATTGCTCCAAGTAACACCGACCGATGGATCGGTCAAGGATGACTGGTGGCTACGCTATGTCATGTGGCATGTTTTCTTGTTCAGGTGTGCGTGATCTGGTGTGTTTGGGGGTACAATTGTGTATGTATGTGTAAATGTGTATATGTGGATGCTGCTATTCTTCCGTGTAAGTGCTAATATGTTTGTATGATAGTGTGAGTTTGTATTTGTGTGTAAGTCTTGTATGTGTGTTTATAACATGACTTTGTGTATGTGTTTGCAATCCTATGAGTGTATGTGCACGCAATTTATTTGTATGTGCAAGCTTTTGTTAATTTAAAGTAAAACACAATGCATATATATAATAAATTGAAAATAAATATATTTTAAATTCTAATGTATATGCAAGCTTATATATATATATTATATTTTGAATGTAAATATATGTAATATTTTATTAAACTAATAAAGTGAATTTAATCATATTATTTAAATGGAAAAGATATGACATGTTTCTTAATTGATATTCTCTAGTTTTCAAAGTATATTTTATGAAGTTTTAAAATATAATGCTAGTTTTGGAAATGTACTTGATTGAATATAAATTTAAATGCTTGATTTGGATGTTTTATAATTATTTATAAATAGTATTTAGTTATAGAAAATTATTGAACAATTCTTAAGAATGATATTTAGTTTTACATTCCATTTTTGGATTATAAAATGAAAGAAAGAGAGTTTGTAATGTTATTTGTGAATACAAAAGTATTATCCAATTTTATAAGAGATCAAGAAATTGGTTGTATATCGAATAAAATTTATTTGAGTTTAGTTAATTACCTAGTTTATCAAATAATAAATATTTATTATCCATTAAAAGTATTTGTTTTGTGATATAGGAATATATTGTGATTTATTTATTGAATATTGATATGTTTGTTCTATACATACGTGTATTTATAATTAATCTATTTTATCTTGCCCTTCTTTTATTATATGCGTTGACTTGAATTATATGAATGATTCATCGTTGATGTTGATTTGACTAGTGTTTTGATATGATACGGTGATGATATCTGTCTATTGATTTTGTGAGATTTCATCTTCATGTGACGAGAAATTTGAATAAATGGTTTAGTGATACCATCTGGTATGGAACTTTCGGTAATACTTTTCCAGTTATTCATTGGACTTATCATATAGAGATACATAGTGTGGATCAGTGTAGTTTATGAGCATTAAATAATTATCCAAATAACATGCAGTGGTATGGGACGCCATTATGTTATTTTTTGATAGTAAATGTCACTCAAATGGGAATTACTTATTGGTATGGTACGCCATTAGCTTTGTGTTATTGCTATGTGCGAATGCCCAAGTGTCACCTAGGCCAGCATTTGTTACCTTAGGGGCAAGTGCAGGGTCATAACTGAGGCTATGTGTAGACTGTAGGAACATATAGCATGAGGCTAGTAGACCCTTGGTTTCTGGAGCGTGCTATATGGTATCAGTCTCCCTTTCTGGCTTGGGGTTTTGTGTATGTTGTGGATTGGAATATATTATTCACTATCCAATGTGTTGGTTATACTAGAGACTGTGTGTTTAAAGTGTAGTCAATCTCCGTATATCCATACTCTTCTTCTTTGGTATTTTAGAGATAACCTCAGTTTATTGATTGTGATTTGGATTATGATAGATTATTTTTTTGATTCTTATGAGATTGGATATCATTCGGATGATTTGATGGGCTATCTCACATTATCTATTGATTGTATGATTTTATGATATTATATTAGAGCATTGTTGTATGTTAGCTCGATTCACTTGATGATTTCATTTTCCATCTTGAAGTTTTGTTGTATGGATGATTCACCCATTGGTATAGTATTCTTGATTTCTACTATATAGGTAATGATATTTTTGTGCATGGTTTTGGTGATAACTTGTCATGAGATATTTTGGTTATCTTTTAAGTTGTTGTGATTATAAACCATGCATACATCTGCCTCTCTATATTTACATATATGTTATTACACTGTAATCATTGACGTGAGTTGCCATGCTATGTTATCACATTATTATTCTTCAAGTATACTGTTTATCTTACATTTATCAACCCTGTGATTTTGACAGTCTGATCTGCTTGTTATTTATATAATACTCGGGCCAGTCCAAGACTTTACAGGTTCATGGATGGTGAGACTAGCTTGTGTTTATTGGAAGTAATGGAGATTAGGAATTCCGTATAAATTTCATCATTTGATACTGTATTGTTTCATGTGTATATGTCCATGTGATGTATGTAAGAAATACATTGTATATTTTTTATTATATCTTATCACTATGATTCTGACTCCGGGTTCTCTGTTACTTACTATATATTGTGTATTGTTCTTTCTTGGAGGCACATGTGAGAAATGCTTTGTGCTGATACTGTGTACGTATAGGTGAGCTAGTCTTTTAATGTTTTAGTACGCACCAGTGTTAGCCTAAGGAAGTATTCACATATGTACCCTTATAGCCTCATTCTCTATGTTATCTTACATAATAACTTAGTAATACTCTGGATAGTATAGGTATAGAGGTGGGGTGTCACAGTTGGTATCAATGTTGGTTCAAAACAACACATTGTATATAAGAGACATGATTCGTTAGCTTGTATGAGATTTAGGCTCCCTGTCCCTGTCCCTTTGGGTGATCTGGGTAGTTACTCTATAATTAGGAATAGTAAGAATATACGATTGTTATCGAGGTAATCATTTGGGAACGTGTTTGTTAATACATACATACATACATTCATACATATATATAAGATATTTGGATTTTGATATTTTGAGTATAAATATGAAATAATTGACCTTGTGTGGCTTAATATTGAGTTGGCATGTTTTGATTTGATTTTAATCAGAGTAAGCAGCGGGAAACTTATTCATTAGTTTACTGTTGGATGCATTAGTCGTGTGGTTCTAATATTTGTTTGGTTATTGGTAACTGTTTTAAATTTCAATTCAGTTTTCCATATTAATGGTTAAATATTTGTATGTCTTTAACAATGATGTAAAATGGGTTCAATTTTTAATCTTTATTTGTCTACTTTCTATGAGTATATGTGTAAGGTGTTTATTTTCTATTATATAATGTTTAGTGAAATGGTTATTGTTTATAAAGGATATATGAAAAATGTTTTGCTAAATGAGCGTTTGTTATAGGAAATATTTTGATATGTATATAATACATACATACATATGTTTTAATTGAAATATTATGATGAAGTATGGTTATTGATTTAAAAACAGTATAAATAATGTAGTTGAAATTCTTTTGGGATAAATCGTATCAATCTGTCCATTATGTGGTATAAGAATTTTGATTGATATGTCTGACTAATGTTATCGATGGAGACTTCTAAACACTATAACACGACATTTGAACACAATGATTTGAGAAAATATAAATATTTGAAGAAATTGAAATATTTTAGATGAATATTGTAAGAACAATGCATGTAAAGTATGTAGTTTTGTTAAAATGGGTTTGAAACCAATATTTGGAAGGCTTTGGAAAATGAGAGTTTATAATTATTATTTTGGAAAAAAATGTGTTTATAAGTTGAAAAATAATATTTTAAATGATATGTGCAGCCATTGGGTATCGTTGAAGACAGCTGTTATCACTGGCGTGGCAGTATAGATTATACAGTCAATATTGAATCTAATTGATATTGGTAAATCACTAATATATACGGCGAGACAACATCATTATATATTATAATTTTGTTGATTTTGATACATAATATGTGTTGAAATAAATTATTTTAGTTCTTGGGAAATAAATATAAATTAGTTATGGTTTTATGGAATCTTAAATTATAATTGTAATAATGTGTGAATTTTTATTATGAATTCAAAGTTATAATTAAATAATTACAATTTATTAATATTTAAAATTAATTTGTAGGATTTTAAGATGTTATAAATTATGCGACTATAAGTTATTTAAAATGATTTGGATATTTTAATTTTTTTGAGTTTTGGAGAGTTTTGTAAAATAAATGTGTATTATTATTGTGTTGACTTTGATAATCAAGTAACATGTTGAAATGTTAGGACTTCAGCAAGTTTATAAAAATTAATGTAGAAGAAATTTTTTAGAAGTGTAAATAAGTATGTATATTAAATAGTGTATTTTAACCCTAGAATAATCTTTTTGGGTATCAATGTTGTGAATCTTGGAAAATCAGGTTGTAACGACCTGCCTTTTGACCATTGAAAGTCGACACCGAACACTACCACTGTGCTCAAATGTTGCACATCCAATTGACAAAAGGGTGGATTATTAGGGTAGATAAAAAGAAAAGAACAGAGAACAGAGAAAAATAGAATCCCACGACGAAATCGACAACATATAATATGACAAGGACAGTACAAACTGTCACTCCAAAATACAGATTATATTAGAGTTAAAACATGCATTATTGGTTGGGCAGTTATAAAATCCTGACCTTACAAATGCTGATAGGTATACTATATGATCCAATGGAAAATAAAATACTACAATAGGTGAACCTCCAGCTCTCCTCCAGGATCTCCATAACACCAAAGACAACCTAGGAAAATACTCAGTCTGACTCGAGCATTATAATAAAATAACACTTGGATCAGTCTAGAAATTCTAGCATGAGATAACTCAAATAATGATGAATGTATAAAAGTTCTGTGATATTACATTGCTAATGCGGAATGAGTTTTTACCTCACAAGAATAACACCCATGCATGCAAGAGCAGAAATAGTCATCAGGAAACAAATCCAAATATGAATGAGCATAAATAATATTGAAATCTAACTTGAAACAATGAAAATAACCCGAGTAAAATCCAAATTGAACATAACGGATAAAACAAGTAATAGTCCAAATTTGGTTGAATGGACAAATAAGGTAATAGTCCAAAATCGATAGAATGAACAAAATCAATACTTAGATGTCGCATAGGGTGGTTAACTCTTCTCGTGGAAATTTAAAGGTAAAAAGATTCAAGGTTTCGAATCAAATAAGGAAAGAAAATTTTTCAACAAATGACTATGAGGGTGCATCCCCTTTAAAGAAGTATACCTCTAGAAATATACTTGAAAACCTCGGGAACTCCAATCCCGACCCGCTAAACCTTACCGAGAATCCGAGAATTTCACATCTAAATACATAAAACCGAATCCAACCTAGATAAGATGTGAAAATACCCTAATGGGAGAAATTCCACATAATTTAACCCCCAAAAACACGTGCTTTGGTTTATTCATTTTCGACAAAGGATAACAAAGCTCAAAGAGTAGCAAATCGTTTTTAAGGTGACGATACACCATGAAGAAAACCGAATCTGATAATTAATAAATCAACTATTAGGGATATTTCAAATGATCGTATATGGAAATTAAATATCGTATATCTAACACTAATCGTCGATTCCAAAGAAGTGTTATCTCTCGATTGAAAATGAAGTAAGGCAAGTTGAGATAGTGTTAACTCTAGGCATCACCTTGACGACATGTTTAACCTTTGAGACAGAAACGGGTCCAAGCCTCAATGCTTAGACTTAAAAATATGACTAATTCATTTCTATAATGACCACCCTTTTTAACCATCAAAAGTCGACACCGAATGCTACCACTATGTTCCAATGTCGCGCATCCAATCGACAAAATGGCAGATTGTTAGGGTAAGTAAAAATAAAAGAGTAGAGAAAAGAGAAAAACGTAATCTCATAGCAGAACCGACAACATATAATATAATAAGGACAACAGAAGCTGTCACTTCAAACATACAGAGTATATCAAAGTTAAAAACAAACCTTATCAGTTGGACGGTTAAAAAATCCCGACCTTACAAATGCTGATAGGTATACTACATAATACAGCTGTAAATTAAAATACCACGATAGGTGACTCTTTAGCTCCCCTTCTAGACTTCCATAACTTCAAAGACAATCTGGAAAAATACTCGGTCTAACCCAAGCATTATAATAAAATAACATCCGAATCAGTCTGGAAATACTAGCGTGAGACAACTTAAATAATGGGGAACATATAAAGTTCTGTGAGACCATGCTGCTAACTTGGAACGAGTTTTTATCTCACAAGAGTAACATCCATACAGTCTAGAGCAGAAATAAATGTCAAGAAACAAATGTAAATAGGAGTGGGCATAATTGATATTAAAACCAGACTTGGAAGGATGAAAATAAACCAAGTAAAATCAAAACTGGACAAAATGGAAGAACAAGGAAAATAGCCCAACATCGATATAATGGACAAATCAATATCTAAATGCCGTAATGAGGAGTTTGCTCTTCTTTCGTGGCAATTTAAAGCCAAAAAACAGATTCAGGGTTTTCGAATCGAATAAGGAAAGAAAAGTTTCCAACAAATGACAAGGAAGGTGCATCCTCCTTGAAGTATACCTCTAGTAATTACTCCTGAGCTCGGCCACATGTTGTGTGATACTTATCAAAAATGTACCAGGCGGACCAGGAGACCTTATCGAGTATCCGAATATTTCACGTCTAAACTCAAACTGGTTATCACGTGATGGTACACAAAAATCTAGATAAGATGTAAAATACCCTTTTGATGGGAGCAACCCGACATAGCTGGATGTCCTTTCGCGCTTTTGGTTTAGTTATTTCGAGCAAAGGATAACAAAGCTCAAAGAGCAGCAAATCGGTTTTTAAGATGACGATACACCATGAAGAAAGCTAAATCTGATAATTAATAAACTAACTATCAGGAATAATTAAAATGATCGTACACGAAAATTAAATTTCATATATTTACCACTACTCGTTGATTCCATACAAGTCCTATCTCTCAGTTGAAAAGGAAGCCGGGCAAGTGAGGTAGTGTAACCTCTAGGCATTATCCTGACGACATTTTTAGCTGTCGAGATAGAAATGAGTCCAAACCTAACCATTTAGCATTAAAGTATGACTAGATCCTTTCCATATAAGAGATATTAATTGCGGAACTAATTTTCTATAACTGAAATCGAACTTTTAACTTTTAAAAGAACTGAACTTGTGCTTGCTTTCCATATTTCCTTATTGGTAAAACACTTTTGAGAATTAGTTCCTAATTGTTAAAAACGTTAAGAGAATAATTTTTCCAAGTGCACGACCCCGAAGGCCTAAGAACCCCCAGAAGATTATCCAAATCAACATCCCGATAATCGTGTTTCAATTCCTTTTTATAAATAGAAAACAATATTAATTATCTCGAAAGATAATTAACCACATTTAAAATCTCTTTTAAATAAACAAATCAATTATCCTTAATAAAGTAGATAATTATTTCCAAACACTTTTGTAACATTGGTAAATTAACTTTCAAATCTTTATTAAATCAGTTTATTAAAGCAATTTTATTATATTGGTTAATTTACTTTATTTCACTTTTATTTAAATCAATTGATTAACTTTAAATATCATTAATTACAATAATTAATTAAATTCAGATAATCATTAGTTAAAATGAATAAGTCATCTCAAACATCATTTGTTAAAATGATAAGTAATTTTAAATTCCATTAAGTAAAACAATTAATTAAGTTTAAAACAATCATATATTAATTGGATTAAATAAATTCAAGCCTCATTAGTTAAAACGGTTAATTAAAATATCATTTGTCAAAATGATTTATTTAATTATAATACATCATCTATTAAAATGATGTAACTGAATTCGAAATATCATTAGTTAAAACAGTTAATTAAATTTAAAACAATCATTGATTAAAATGATTAATAAAATTCAAATATCGCTATTTAAAATGATTAATTACCTTTAAATATCATTAAGTGAAATGATTATAAAATTCAATTATCGTTAATTAAAATAATTAGATAAACTCAAATAATCATTACTTAAATGATTGATTAAGTATAAAACATCACTAGCGAAAATGATTAATTAAATCTAAGGGTAAACCAATTTTAATCATCATTTATTAAATTAGTTAACTAATCTCAAAATCGTTAGCTAAAATGATTAATTATTTTAAAATGTCATTAATTAAAGTGATTAATGAATTTTAATATTCTATTTAGCGAAGACACGATCTCAAGTTCATATGTTAGAGTTTTGGGAATGAAATTTTATGAACGATGATATAGCGAAATTGCTATAACGACACTCAACAAATTAAACAGAATATCGGGATTTGTTACCATTAAACATGAATATAATAACATAAGGATGTAAATAAATAATTATTAGTGAGAAACCCCCTTTGGGTCTCTCCATAGATTTTCCCTACAAAACAATGGTTATGGATAACATGTATAAAAAATCATATGGGTTTATGACGATCAATTTGATGTGTCATCCATTTTCCAAACGGAAATTCAACCAAACAAGCAATCAAACAATTTAACGTTATAATACAATTGATATGAGATAACAAAATTTAATGTGAGTTAAACTCATGTAGATTTTCGTTTTCGCCGAAATGTCCCAATTTGAACTAAAACCGAACGACCATTCAATTTTAGCCTAAATTCCAACAAGCTCCAAATCAAATCCAATCCACCTCATAACGTAGATGTTGTTCTAACGAACCTAACACGACTGACTATGTTCAATTTGGACCTAGCATGGACAAGTTATTGGGTTTATAAAATTTAAAAATTAAATAATATAATTAATATTATTTACATCATTAACTATATAATTAAATTATCCAAATCCTAACCTTATTCAATGCTCCAGGTTACCGAAAACGAAACTCAACATCAACTTTGATTCGCACGCCGCCACCGCCTCAGACGATTTCATGCTACCGCTCCGGGTCACTCTACCCTAGACGTCCCCAATGCTACCAGTGTTGCCTCCCTCCCATCACCTGTAGCTAGAGAATGAGCCAATTAAGCCGCCACCGTGCAAACTCCTTTCTACGCTGCCACGCTATGAATTAGCATGATCCAACTGTGTTAGTCCGTGAGATGATGGTTTTGATGACAACAACCTTAGAATAGGATTATAAAATATAAATACTAACATTATAGTTTAGAAATATATGTATATGCAGGATTTAACCATGCAGGTACCAAGAATGAAGACTTTACAGTATAGAGATTCAAGATATCAAGAATGAAGACTCATGAGTATCAAGAGTATCAAGAATATCAAGATTATCAAGAGCTCAAGATTTCAAGAATAAGTAATTTCAATTAGGAATTTTCGTTAAAACTCCTAGAAAAGCACTGACATCTTAAAACCCAATTTATTCGTGGAATAGAATCCACTTCGAGCAAGTTAAAGGGATGGAACCCTAAGTAGGATGGAACGTACGAAAAATCTAGTGGAACATTGTTTTGTATCCGCTAATTTTTATTCAAAATGATTTTACAAAATTATATCTTGTTTTCAAAATGTTTTCAAAACCTTCCTTTTAAAAGAATCAAAAGCATCTATCCTGATTTCAAATACTTTTAGCCTCAAAATAATCTTTAATTTCCAAATCAAATTATTCTTAGTTTTAAAACTATCTTTAATTCCTTAAAACACTATTCATCTCCTCTTTAGTGTTTATCCTAGCCTTAAGATCCGTAATCTGCATTTCTCACATTTGGTACCAGAGCCAGGTTTTCAAAGTTTCATGATCTGATTTTTGAAAAGTTTTCAAAATGGCTACCAACACCGGTACTGTTACTAACACTAGTATCCCTGTCACTAGTTCATTTATAGAAGGTCAGTCTACTGTCAGACCACCACTCTTTAATGGCAGTAACTGTGCATACTGGGCATGTGGGATGACAGATTAGACACTTGGAATATTGCACAAACTGAATATTCTGAACACACAACTGATTTTTCACAGTGGACCACTGAGCAAAAGACTGTTGCACAAAATAATTCTAAAGCAATGAATATTCTATTTTGTTCACTTGATAGAAATGAATTTAATAGAGTGTCAGTTTGTAAGTTTGCATATGAAATCTGAAAAACTTTGCAAGTTACTCATGAAGGAACAAGCAAAGTTAAATAGACCAAAATTTCCATGCTCACAAATCAGTTTCAATTATTTAAAATGAATTCTAATGAGTCTATTTCCGATATGTATAGTAGATTTCAGGATATTGTGCATGCTCTAATATCCTTGGGAAAGGAATTTTCGAAAGAAGATCAAGTCAGAAAATTTTTAAATTCTCTTACTCCAGAATGGGATCAAAAGACACTTGCGATCGAAGAGGCAAATGACATCAGTACCTTAAAGATAGAAGAATTAATTGGAAATCTAATGTCATTTGAAGTCCAAATGATCGAGAGAAGAGAAAGCAAAGCATCTGAAAAGAAATCAATGGAATTTATCTCACTCGGATTTTTAACTATTTTGGAGTGTATTTCAAAGGAGAAGAGTTTGTTTCTAGAAAAAAATTCAATCATTCCAACATTTTGCTTAGAAAATTCCATTTATTTTTGAACCCAATGAGACTCTTGCCGAAAAGGAAGAGCGTTTGGCTCATGAGGAAATGGAAGAAGAGGAAGAGGAGGAGGAAGAAGAAGGGGATGGAATGGAAATTGAAGAAGAAGAAGGTGAAACTTTTTTGGAAAGCATCGACTATCCTTCTAATCCATCCAAAAAAACCCTTGTCAAAAACCAAAAGACCATTGTTGAGAATCAACGGATTCTCAAATGATCCGTTAGTAAGAAGTTGGACAAAATTTCATCCAAGATAAACAAGTTTATTTCCAAATTCAGCAAGAAGCTTGGATTATCTTCATCGTCATCATTCTAACTAGTTCTACCTTTTCGTATCTCATTGTATTTGTTTTAGTTTATTTTGATTTGAGTGTTCCTGTAGTTCTTTGTGTTTAATCGTTGTATCATGTTACGATGAAATGAAATTGAATTCCTTTTCTATTATCTAGCTTATCTTATCTCCAGAATAAATGTTAGTATATTATATAAATATATATACACACACACACAATTATTCACAAAATCAAAATAAGCCATCAAAATTCACCACACCATGTCGACATCCTCCCATGACCATGTCGATGCGTATTGGTCAGAAATGACATTTCACTCTGAATTCGAAACTTGAATAACTACCTTATGTCTATTCATTTCAAACGAATTTCTACACCTATAAATACTTATTACTTCCAGAATTCATCATTGGATATTATTTCTTATCCACTTTGCCTCTCATTCTTCTCACAAACTCGAATATGGCCAATCCAATTCATAATCTATCATAAAATCTTGAAAAGACTCTTAATTCTTTCAAGAATATTCTTTCGTTCATTCTTCGTAATTAGCGACGCTTAGAATTTAGTCAAATGCAGATGATTAAAGAGCAAGAAAGGCATTTCGATGCAATACGATGAATGATTTCCTCCCTGCACAAGGATGATAACGAAGCACGTCCTCCAGTCTCTCTCGCTAATGATAATGAAAATTAGGATGCCATTAAAGCAGACCCTATATTTGGAGAAGAAGGATGGGTGGAAGTTCCTCGTAATGTTTGATTTGATTGGTTTGTTTGATTTGGTTTGTTTGATTTGATTTGATTGACTTGATTTGATTTGATTTGAATTGATTTGGATTGATATTTGGTGTGAAAAACATGTATAAATATGCATTAATATTTATATGATCTTTGATTAATTATCGTGTCTATCAGTATAATTATCTCTTAATCTATCTATTATATACTCCATTCGTATAGTTTATTAATGCAGGTACTTTAGTCCAAGAATGAGGGGGAGTTATATAGTTTGGAGTTAGTTTTTGTTGATGACAAAGGGGGAGAAATATAAAATAGGATGGTTAGGCATAGATTAAGGGGGAGTTATTGGGATAGAAGTAATATTTGATAAACAAAGGTTGTCATCATCAAAAAGGGGAAGATTGTTAGTCTGTGAGATGATGGTTTTGATGACAACAACCTTAGAATAGGATTATAAAATATAAATACTAACATTATAGTTTAGAAATATATGTATATGCAGGATTTAACCATGCAGGTACCAAGAATGAAGACTGTACAATATAGAGATTCAAGATATCAAGAATGAAGACTCATGAGTATCAAGAGTATCAAGAATATCAAGATTATCAAGAGTTCAAGATTTCAAGAATAAGTAATTTTAGTTAGGAATTTTTGTTAAAACTCCTAGAAAAGCATTGACATCTTAAAATCCAATTTATTCGTGGAATGGAATCCACTTCGAGCCAGTTAAAGGGATGGAACCCTAAGTAGGATGGAACCTACGAAAAATCTAGTGGAACATTGTTTTGTATCCGCTAATTGTTATTCAAGATGATTTTACAAAATTATATCTTGTTTTCAAATAGTTTTCAAAACCTTACTTTTAAAAGAATCAAAAGCATCTATCCTGATTTCAAATACTTTTAGCCTCAAAATAATCTTTAATTTCAAAATCAAATTATTCTTAGTTTTAAAACTATCTTTAGTAATGATATATTTAACTTTAAATATTTATACTTAGATTTAAATATAAAATTATATATATATTATTCTCTATATTTACTTATGTACTTTAACTATAGTCAAGTACATTTGTAAAGTTTAAAATAGTTTTTAATATAAGATAAAAGTTATTTTCAAAACAAAAACAAACCACCAAAAATTCCTTTGAGATGTCGACATGCTCAATATACCCATGTCGACATAATGTCAGTTATTTCAAAATTTAAATTTCAAAAGAAGTGTCTATTCGTCATATCTCTTCACGAATGGACATGGCTGTTGTTCTTCTATAAATAGAGGCTGTTTTCAACGAATTTTTAATCGTATTTTATGGTTTTCATTTCTCTTATTATTCCACATTTCTTTATACATATTCCTACCATTACTCTGGCGAAATCAACATTGAATCTAACTAGATTATCTCTGGTTTGATTCTTTGTCACTATCTCAACAAGATCCTTAGTGCTATTCAGATTGTAGGCTTCTTTGTAATCAATTAAACGAGAAAAGGTATGATTGTGGCCTTAGAAATCAATCAAGCGAGAAAAGGTGTGATTGTAGCCTTAGAAATCAATTGGGTGAACTTGTTGCCCATGAAATCAAGTATCTCTACCCTGAGGATTGTGAATCTGGAGGGTGTACCTCATAGCCTTGAAATCGCGGGTGTAATTGTACAATTGCTTTTGAAAGAAAATCCGTACTTGTGTGCGAGACTGGACGCAGGGTAACTCCAAACCAGTATAAAATCCTGTGTGTTCTTTCCTTTACTGCTTTTACTTTATTTCTGCATCTGTGTTTGATTCTGTGATCATATCTGTGTATGAATATTGCATACATTTGTGTTCAAAGTAACATAAACTAAAAAAGATTTAATAATTCCTTAAAACACTATTCACCCCCTCCTCCTCTAGTGTTTATCCTAGCCTTAAGATCTATAATCCGCATTTCTCACAAACTGGTCAACATCTACAACTCATCGAGGTGCGCAGCTTCCTAGTTGGGGTTGAGGCACGAAAATACCTCAGGGGTCACGATGGCTACTGGCCATTGGATGAGGAGGCTTTTGAAATTTAAAAAAAAGCGAGAACGTATTCTATAGCATATGTGGGTCTTAAAAGGAAAAGTGTATGGGCTAGGTATGCTTGAGTATGGGCTACAGGCATGGACTAGGGCATGGTCAACATATATTATTTATATATATTATTTTAATTTAAAATCAATCAAAAAAAAGTCTGACAATTTCGAACTCCTATCGAGACGTGTCGTCTGACATTTTATATGTTATACCCCTATTTCAAACACAATGGAACCTGTTTTGAGCCCTAGTTCGATCAAATCTACAAGATAGCTTTTTAGACTTAGTTATTATATTAAAATTTTCGATATTAATTTTAATGCATTTCGATCTCGCAAGACCAAACGATAGGGCAAATCGACACAAAAATTGACGGCGTAAAATAATTCACTATTACGGAACATTGGTTTCGTTGAAATCATAGATTGTGCCCTGAATGGCTGATTTCATAGATTTAAATATTATTTTGCATTTAGGTATCGATATTTATCTGATCTATTTATTTTTGTAAATAAATTGCACAATAACCAATATTATTTCTTTATTAAAAGGAGTTAAATAAAATTATTAAATCCATTTAATTAACATTTGATTCACAATTCAAGTATCTTAAACATGCCCTATATTTTAATTATAAGTTATTAAATTCTAAAATCCAATTATTTAAATATTTAACATAAATTAAACATTTAAAATCAAATAAATAGAATTTTGGGTTGTTACATCCTCTCCCACTCACATGAATTTCGTCCCGTAAATTCCTAAGGAAGAAAATGCTTCCAAACCCTTAAATTTAAAACTATAATTAAGATGAGTTATTAAATTTATTTTCAAAACCCATTTACCTAGAATAGATTTTAAAATTTCCAAGTCTTTGAAATCCATTCACCTATACTAACTTATTTTTTCCATTCATTTATTCCAAGATATAACCCAAAAAATCAAATTTTAGTTGTCGGAAGTTTTCCAAAATTCTCTAAATATTTTCTAACTCTTACATTTATGGAAAATTTTGCCAGCGTCTTCTTTGAGCGGCTCGATTGAAATAACTACAAATCGCTTCTACGGGCTCCAAACCAATCAAAGAAAACAAAAGCCAAGTGGCCACCCATACTTGGGGCATAAAATCATCAATCAATAAAAAATTTCTAAATTTATTACATACCTTTTCATGTTTGATTTATAATTTGACAAGTAATTATTATTTCTTTGCAAATGCAGGTGCACAAGAATCAAGTGGATATCTCTTGAATACCTGTACTTACAAAATCTAAAAGAAAATCAGGACGACCAAAGCAATATGATGTAACTCTACATTTAAAAACTAATCTGATATAAATCTACATGCAATCAACAATCCATATCTCAATCATATGCGATGCAGTACAGAGAATATTCTATACTAGATGATATGCATCCAATTATTTTAATTGACAAATTTAGATCTAAATACCTGGGTTTTTTGGTTCAAAAATCTATTTTCAAATTTCTCAAACGAGAAAAAACAAGGATCAAAACCATAATGACAAGGAGGGAACTCCTCTTAATAAAGTATGGTGAAACTCTAGAAACAAAACAACATGGAGCTTCCGATGGTATTCTGGTTCCTCCAAAAACATCGACTAGAGTGAATAAATATCATTCCTTTTCCAAAATCTTCAAAACTTTCCTTTTTCAAAATCATCTGGATTTAGGTCCTAACAACAACAACTCAAAATCCTTTGTAAATTTAAACTTTAAAATCAATGGTATATGGAATCATGCAACCAATCAATTCAATTCAATTAAATCAAACCAATCAAATTCTATGAAGAAATAAACTAACACTAACAGTCAATCAAATTCCATGAGGGAAAACTTATCACTTAACATTTTTCTAAAATGTCAAATGACTAACAATTTTTTTTAGAAACTTAGGTTAAAAACATTCTTGATTGTCCAAATTATAGATAATTATCTAAGCGTATCGTTTTGCTCATTAGCCTTTGTTTATTGCTTAGGAGATTATCCAAACTAACTTGGACAAAATGGAAGTTATACTCTAAATTTTATTGGTTTCGTAATTATATTAAAAATTTTCTTAATTCACTTATATTTTCCACTTAGTATTTTATTCAATACTAAAATTATTTATGAATTATTTCATAAATTCTCACC
The DNA here is from genome assembly GCA_030765085.1 of Allium cepa. NCBI lineage: Eukaryota > Viridiplantae > Streptophyta > Magnoliopsida > Asparagales > Amaryllidaceae > Allium > Allium cepa. The sequence goes on from CM060932.1 coordinate 157,097,266, forward strand.
CAAGTTTTATTTTAAATATTTTATAAAGTCATTTCTTTATTAAAACATTAAATCATAACTTATTCCACTTTATGTACTTGTATAATACTCTTTTATATCCTAAGAGTACATATAAATTTTATTTTACCTTTTCAAAGATCTTGATGGAGATCAAATCAATTATGGTTTCTTAAAACCGAGTCAACCTATTAGATTTTTTAACTTAAAGTGTTAAAACGAATAATATTTACGTGTTGACCCAATCAGCAAATAGTACATACTACTTGGATGTACAAATATATGGTTTAATAAAATCAATGTTTATCAAAACCCTCTTATTTAATTTAACCCAATTTAAACCAGTGTTAAATTATCATATATCTTCTCTACGGGAAAAATCCCATTTATCAAAACAATCTCTTATTACAAATACTTTTTATTGTTAACTGATTTCCTTTTTGGAAACTTAAAAGTTGGATGCCCATTGTAATTTCAAAAACTCATTCTTTTGAAAGCATGTCACATATATTTTGATATATAATAACTTAAAATGATTTATTTATTAAAAATCATTTTGGGTTTATACAGATTTGAACTCATTTCAATTGCACAATGATAATGAGAATAATTTACTAAGACTCCACAACATTCGCTCAAGCAAACGTCAATTGCCAATTAGAAGATTATTCAAATTAGCACAAAACTTGTCGAAATGATATCCCCATAATTATCCCAAAGAAAATGTATTCTATTTAAAATTTTACTTCCCAATATATTTTACCTTTAAATACTTTTAAAAGTATCACTATTTCATTTCTCAAAAATTTCTTTGAAATTATTTTCAAAAATTTTGGGATTTAGATTAAAAAATCCTTTTTAAAACATGTTTTATAAACTTTATTTATATGAAATTTCCTTTATATAAAAATCATTTTATATTACAATAATCCTTCTTTATTATACTAGAATTATCTTAAATATATATTCTCTAAATATCTTATCCCACCATTTAGATTATACTCACAACTTTTTATTAAATCTTAGTCTTTAATCCACCATTATTGAAAGGTGAATTTTCAAGTTAACATTTTTTCCGAACATCTTTATAGTAAAGTTGTGAAAATTAATTTACAAAGGGTCATTTTTAATACAAAGTGATAAATACTAATTAGACGGTGCATAATTTAGTAATTAACAAACAACAGTTAATGCTTATTATTTAAATTAAGCAGAACTGAACAAACAATGGTGATAATAAATAAATATTATCACATTTAAACCAACACACTCTATAACTATATAAGTTTTTGTAAATTATTCCAAATATATATATAATATAATCCTAGGCAAAATATTTAATTTGCTAAAATTTCAAAATTTTCAATACCATGCTCGTTGGCCTTAGTCAAGTGTTTAGAAACCCCTATTGATACCGTGGCGCCCCTATGTCTCGACCAGAATTCATAAAAATTCAATAGACCAATAAACATAATACGTTTTTATAACATTAGCAAATATACTCTCGTATATATAATTATCTCAAACTCATTCTAGGATGTCACTTACTATATCTCTAATGAGCCAAATCCTACTAAATCCAAGGTTCCCGCTTAACCTCGTGCTCTGATACCACATGCAACGACCATCCATTTTGACCATCGAAAGTCGACACCGAACGCTACCACTGTGTTTCAATGTCGCGCATCCAATCGACAAAAAGGTAGATTGTTCAGGTAAATAGAAAGAAAATTACATAGAACGAAGAAAAATAGAATCTCACAATGGAATCGACAACATATAATATAACAAGGATGGCAGAAACTGTCACTCTAAACACACAGAGTGTATCAGAGTTAAAAACAAACCTTATCAGTTGGATAGTTATAAAATCCCGACCTTACAAATACCGATAGGTGTACTATATAATACAGTGGTAAATTAAAATGCTATGACATGTGACTCTTCAGCTCCTCTTCAAGACTTCCATAACTTCAAAGACAACTTGGGAAAATACTTGGTCTAACCCGAGCATTATAATAAAATAACATTAGGATCAGTCTGGAAATGCCAGTATGAGGCAAATCAAATAATGGGGAACATATAAAATTCTATAAACCACGACACTAATGTAGAACGAGTTTTTACCTCACAAGAATAACGTCCATAAAGGAAAAAGCAGAAATAAATATCAGGAAACAAATGCAAATAGAAATGGGCATAATTGATATTAAAACCAGACTTGAAAGAATGGAAATAAACGAAGTAAAATCCAAACTTGATAGAATGGATAGAACAAGGAAAATAGCCCAACTCGATAGAATGGACTAAATCAGTATTTACATGTTATGATGAGGAATTGGCTCTTCTCATGGCAATTTAAAGCTAAAATAGATTCAAGATTTTCAAATCGAATAAGGAAATGTATATTTTCAAAAAATGACAAGGAAGCTGCACCCCCTTGAAGTATACCTCTAATAATTACTCCTAAGCTCGGCCACATGTTGTGTGATACTTATCAGAAACGTACCAACCGAACCCTGCCAGACCTTACCGAGTATCTGAATATTTCACATCTAAACTCAAACCGTATTTCACATGACGATACAAAAAATCTAGATGAGGTGTGAAAAACCCTTTCGATGGGAGCAGCCCCATATAGCCGGACGTCCTTTCGCACTTTTGGTTTAGTCATTTTAGGCAAAGGATAATAAAGCTCAAAGAGTAGTAAATCATCTATTAACATGACGATAAACCATGAAGAAAGCTGAATTCGATAAATAATAAATCAACTATTGAAAATAATTAAAATGATCGTATATAGAATTTAAGTTTCATATATTTACCATTACTCGTTGATTCCAAACAAGTCCTATCTCTCAGTTGAAAATGAAGATGGGCAAGTTGAGGTAGTGTTACCACTAGACATCACCTTGACGACTTTTTAACTTTCGAGATAGAATTAGCGTTAAAGGTATGACTAGATCCTTTCCATATAAGCGATATTGAATACAGAACTATTTTTCGATAACCGAAATCGAACTTTTAGCTTTTAAAAAAACTAAACTTGTGCTTATTTTCGTATTTCCATATTGGTAAAACACTTTTGAGAATTATTTCCTAATTGTTAAAACACTAAGAGAATAATTTTTCCAAGTGCACGACCTCGAAGGCCTAAACCAACATCAGACCAAACCTGTCAGGACACGATTTTTCGTCTTTCGAAAATTCAACATCGATACTCACTTTATCGACTGCCGAGAAATCGAACGACGGAAAACCGAACACTGAGGGTTTTTAAGAAAAAGAATTTAGGAAAAGAAAAGAGAAAAAGATAGAAATTAGGGAGGAGAGAAGACAGAAGATAGAACATTTTAAAAATAGAAAGAAAAGAGAAGAGAAAGGAAACGGAACACAGAAGAAAATAGAACGGGACAGAAAACAACAGAACAACATCAGAATCTCACAATTCGCAGCGGAACAACATATAATAAATAATGAATAATCTTTAAACAAAGAACTATATCAGTTATTACATTACATCACATTTCATTACATCATATCATCAGAGTGTACAACAATATACAACAACAAACAGTGCAGCGGAAAAGAAATACTATATACTAGTAATACGCCATGCCATCCATCTTGCCTCCAGCAACTCCAGAATATCCAGAATATCCTGATAAACCTAACTCTTAACTGCCCGTGTGGAAATTTGGTGGGCACCCAGAGTTTAGGAAGGAAAACAATAAACTCCAAGTCAGTCATGTGACTGGTGTGAGAACTCAAAACAGTTTATTTATCTTTAAAAATCAAAATAGAGGAATATTTTTAAATTCAATTCGCAATGCTTTTAAAAATGAGACTACATAAGACCTCATGCCACACACACAATGCAAACGCAGACTTGGAGAAGATTTCTCCTTATGATAGTCAAAGATGCTTGATACGCATTAAAATCAAATCAATTTTGATATTATTTTTAGTGCATAGTGTAGAAGAAATTCATTTCGAAAGTAGAATATAAATCTTAGCCAGCATAGGTACCATTATATTATGCCTACTAATAGCTACCATATTAGATGGCAGGTTCTACAACTAAAACCGTACAAGTTTCGTATTGTTTCTTTGGATTTCCAACAAATGGTCAGGCCAAGGAACTTCCCATTGCCACATGAGAATGCCTCTGGAAAGACATCCCCGAGAACCAAACCGGAACTCTGCCAACACAAGGCCGGGTTACCCCTAACTGGGTAACTACTGACACGAGCACGCCATTCCCCGATCGTAAACGACCTTTCTCACGGGATCCCGAAAACCAACAACCACAAAGTAATAAATTCGTAGTAACCACATAGGTTAAATATCTGGGCTCCATACCATGATACCACCTCTATCCAAAAGGAAATGTACATACCCTAAAGGGAGCTACCCCTCATAACCTTGCTGCATCTTTCCTGTTTTGACCATTTCCGGGGTGTGAGGTTCGACGAAGTCACGTCCACAAAAACATACTTTATACAAAAGCCATGCTTTGGGTCAACAAATGATCAACACAATGATCACTAAGATAGACGATCAAATAAACGATCCTATCACAATAATCAACACAATGATCATTTCAGCATCACTCAGCATGTCACATTACCAAATTGGGAATATATCGCTGATAACTTCAACTATATAACCTCTGAGCTCGTACGTCTCAGAGAAGGGTGTTAAGCTAAAAGAATAAATTCTTCGCCACCAACAGAAATATATTTGAAAGAAATCGGCTTTATATCTCAACTTGTAATGTCAGACACACAATCCATACAAGTCTGTTCCGGGATCGAACAAAACCGAAGGCACTTACAAAGAAGTCCTTGCAATCCGGATATTCACAATCCTGATCGGATTCACCATCACATATGGAGAACTCAATACCGTAGCTACTCGGTGCAGAGTAAATCGACAGGTCATCCTATCGCTCTCGCAAATACCGGGTCTTCAACACCGATCTTCAATGCAATTCACAACGACGTATCACATATTCGGAATGGGTTATACGACCCCATGGTCCTTTCCCGGTTAACCCGAATAGTGAGCGCTTATTTAAAAATAAGTGTAGCATTCACATTCAAACAAATCACATCAATTACCCATTCAAAGGGAAATATTGATAGTCGGTTATTGAACTATCAATGGATATGCACAACATCACCAGATTCCAAATAATTTTCCAAATTATTTATTTTCCAAAATATCTTCACTAGATATGTAATTTCAATACTTCAAAAATAAATCAATATTTATTCTTAAACAAATTCCACTTTCTATTTATAAATTCCATAATGAATTTATATTTCAAAATATCCATGCATATCATTTCAATTATCCATTTCAATTTATCTTCAAAAAGATAAATTCTAATTATTCACTTCATATTGGAAAACATTTCCATACTTATACATTCATAAGTAGTTCACAAATTTTATTTATTTTCAACACTTGGAAAATATTCAATATACTTAAATCGAGATTAAGTATATATTTCATTCTATTAAGGAAATCATTCTCTTAAACATATTTATTTGGGCCAAAACGAATGTTGCGTAAAACATCGTTACGACAACCCAAAATCACTAGTATAGGGATTCGAAATTAAAATAGATATATAAATCCCAATACTATACAAAACATTTCCTTTCGGAAATCATTTACTATAACAACAGTGTTATAGTCTACTATTTCCTTTTATTTCTCGAAAACGTCTATTTCAACAATAAATGTTGAAATCTATGGTTTCGAATCTCAACACATTTTAAAACATCGTTAGATCGTTTTAATTCTATTTGAAACATCCAAATCCAAAACAATTTCTTTAACGTGTTATTCACTATTCAAAACGTGAATATACTTTGTTAACAAATTTCATCCTTTTATTCATTTTATTTCAAAGGATTATTCACAGTCAAAACGTGAATATAACTCCATAAATAGGTTTCAACAATTTACTTATCAAAATAAGTTATTTGCGAATTTATAAAACAATGTTTATAAATTCCATTTCTATTTATTTATAAAAACTTCCTTTTTATAAATTCTTTTATTAACCTATCCCAGTTTATAACTCAATTATAAACTAAAAGTTCATATTATAAGTTAAATACTTATAAAACGATTATTTTACAAAATCGTTCCTCTAAAGACTTTCCAAACCATAAATCTTATAACTTATAAGATTCATTTATTTAACCAAATCTATTCTTCAAATAACTTCACAAATTTATAATTCTTACTATTTATAAATTTCATTTATAACTTCACTGTTTATAATTCTATAAATTTCATTCTTTAATGAAATTCATTTTCACTTCATTCAAACACTTATAAAAACTCGTTTTATAATTTCAATATCTCAATTTATAAATATCCATTTATAAATCTCTTATATAAATCAATTCATATTAATATTTTAAAACGTCTTTAATCTCCTTTATTATTTCACCATTTTGATTCATAAAATAATTAAATTTTATAAATCCTATATTTAAACTGTTCACAATAAATTCTAAAATCCCGATTAAACTATTTTATAAAATCATTAGCATCATATTCTCAAAAATCAGTTTTTAACTATATTTCTTATAAATCATAATTTTTATAACTTTAAAAATTATAACGTTTATTTATTTAATATGGATCAATTCCAAAATTATTTTATAAAACGTATACTTTCTAAAATCACTTTAAAATCATTTTAAAATCCCAAAATCTGGGTCCAATGATGCTACACACCAAATAGTCAATCACGACTACAACGATATCACATATCGTATATGATAATCAACGAATATCAAAATATCCATAATCAAATAAATACTGTTGAGGAATCCAGTTGGATCCCTCCAACCTGTTTTCCTGCATCCAAAAACATTAGCACAATACCAATTTCGCTCCAGTACGAAATTATCGCGGTATATGTTCTTATTAAATATTATCCGCTTAATAACGGCGTAATAGGGTCTCATCTGCTAAACAAATAAATGCGGGAAATCAATAACTCCAATATATACATATGCCAATATATATATATTGATATTATATATATAATACCAATTTCACTGTTTATGAAATATTCGCGGTATATGTTTTTAATAAATAACATCCGCTTACTAACGGCGTATAATGTCTATTTTAACAATCAATAGATAACAATCATCATTCAAACATGCATTCAAATATTTTAAATCTAACTATTTAAAATAAAATCGAAACTGATTCGATTGAGTGAGAAGTTCTCACCTTGATTTATTTCCGTTTTAGCGATTTATTTCGAATAAAATTAAACGGACGTTTAATTTTACCCAAAATTCTCACTAACTCCAAACGACTCCAAACCAACTCCATCACGTAGTGCTCGTCCATACGATTCCAACGCAACTGGTTTCGCGCGTTTTCGACCTCGTATGAAAAGGTTATGAATTTTTAAAGTTCGTACGATATAATATATATTAATTTACAATAATCTTTTCAAATTATAACCTAGAATAAATCTGAGCCCTTGATTTCATTTGCCATCAGATCTGGGCCGCGTGTTGCTTCTCCCCCATCCTTTCCTTTTGCATGCAACTTGTACAGGTGAAACATCATAGAGCCGAACCCAACATAGATAATTAGGGTTAAACATTGCATCGCGATTACTCAACGAAACTCGATCAAACCACCGCCACGCGAAAGCCCTCGACAAGAGCCATACTCGGCCCTAAGCTCATAGAGCTCGGCCATCCCTGTAGCACGCAGTTCGAGAATGAACTACAGCCCTTTGCACACAAATTCCCGTTGATTCGTGAAGCCATTCGCGATCTTGACCGTTGATATTAAAGATCTCTTCATGCTCTTCGATTCTCTAGTTGAAAGTTGTTGGTAAATGTCGATGGATGAGGAGATAATCGAGGTGGAAGTTGGGACGTTTCTGGCCGTTCAGGGGGGGTGGCGGCTGCAGTTCAAAACTAGGGTTTTTTTTATTTATTTTTTATTTTTTTGAGATAGTGGGCTATTTATAAGGAACCGACGAAACACTATTCATCCCGGAAATTCCGAACTCCGATTTACGCGCCGAAACTGACGTTCCTAGGGTTTATCCCGCGTTCCGGATATAATGGAACAGGTTTCGGAAGCTAATTCGGACATCTGTGCGAGTTATGGCTATAAACGTTCAATTTAAATTAAACCGATTTAAGTCGATTTCTAGGCGTTTTAATTTGTAACGGACAAACGGTAAATCCAATTGACTTGAAATTTGAAACCTTACAATAATATCACATTACGGATCCGATGAAACTTGTTTCGTCGAAATCCGAGACTTTTTGAAAAATGGCTATTTTAACTCGCCAAATTTAAATTAAAAATAAATCGATGCGTTTCGAGCTGCCACGATCAAACGATAACTCCGATTGACACAAAAATTGAAATCCGGTGATAACTAACTATTACGGATCCAATGGAACTGGTTTCGTTCAATTCTGAGACTGTTCAAAAATTGGCTATTTTCACTAGTCGATTTTAATATTAAAATATTCAATTTTCACAAATTAACTTTTAATTCGATTTTAAAAGTTCTAAAATATCATTCTAACTTCCATATGATAAAATAAAATTTTACAAATCATTTTCTATCATATTTAACTCAATTTTCAATTATTTCCATAATTTAACATATTAAATTGTCGATTTAATTATTCAATTAAATCCAATAATTCAAATAAAAATTTATTCGACTTATAAATTCACTTATTAATATTTAAAATTAATTAAATATTCAAATTTTAATTTCTAAAAATTCTGGGTCGTTACAAAACCTCCAAAAGATTATCCAACATAACATCCTAATAATCGAGTTCCAACTTCTTTTTATAACTTTAAAACAATATTAATTATCCTGAAAGATAATTAACCACATTTGAAATCTCTTTTAAATAAACAAAACCATTATCTTTAATAAAATGGACAATCATTTCCAAACACTTTTATAACATTGGTAAATTAACTTTAAAATATTTATTAAATTAGTTTATTAACTTTAAATCGATTTATTAAAGCAATTTTATTATATTATTTAATTTACTTTAATTCACTTTTATTTAAATCAATTGATTAACTTTAAATATCATTAATTACAAGGATTAATTAAATTCAAATAATCATTAGTTAAAATGAATAAGTCATCTCAAACATCATTTGTTAAAATGATAAGTAATTTTAAAATCTATTAATTAAAACAGTTAGTCAAATTTAAAACAATCATAAATTAATTGGATTAATTAAATTCAAGCCTCATCAGTTAAAATGATTAATTGGAATATCATTTTTTAAATGATTTATTTCATTACAAATCATCATCAATTCAAATGATTTAACTAAATTTCAAATATCATTGGTTAAAATAGTTAATTAAATGTAAAACAATCATTAATTTAAATGATTAATAAAATTCAAATATCATTATTTAAAATGATTAATTACTATTAAATATCATTATGTAAAATGATTAAATTTTTAATTACCATTAAATAATATAATAAATTAAACTCAAATAATAATTAGTTAAAACGATTAATTAGGTATAAAACATCATTAACAAAAATGATTAATTAAATCTAAAGGTAAACCGATTTTAATCATCATTTATTAAATTGGTTAATTATTCTCTAGTTAAAATAATTAATTATTTTAAATTTTCATTAATCAAAATGCTTAATGAATTATAATATTATATTTAGCGAAAACACAAGCTCAAGTTTATACGACAGGGTTTTGGGGATGAAATTTTATGAATGACGGTATAGCGAAATTTCTGTGACGGCACTTAACAAATTAAATGGAATATGAGGATTTATTACCATTAAACATCAATATAATAGCATAAGGATGTAAATAAATAATTATTGGCAAGAAACCCCTTTGAGTCTCTATGTAGATTTTCCCTACAAAACAATGGTTACGGATAATATATATATATATATATATAATCATATGGGTTTATAACAATCAATTTAATATGTCATTCATTTTCCAAACGGAAATTCAACCAAACAAGCAATCAAACAATTTAACTAATATCTAAACAATCAATAAACGTTTATAATATCATTGATATGAGATAATAAAATTTAATGTGAGTTAAACTCATATTGATTTTCATTTCCACCGAAACATCCTGATTTGAACTAAAACCGAACGACCGTTCGATTTTAGCCTAAATTCCAACTAACTCTAAATCAAACAAAACCCATTCCATGACATAGATGTTGTCCTTACGAACCTAACATGATTGACCACGTTCAATTTAGACCTAGCATGACAAGTTATTGGGTTTATAAAATCTAAAAATTAAATAATATAATTAATATTATTTATATCATTAATATATAATTAACTTAACTAAATCCAAATCTAGTTTCAAAACTCCAGGTCATCGAAAATTAAAATCAATATCAACTTTGAATCGAACGCAGCCGCCGCCTCAGGCAATTTCACGCCGCTACTTCACCGCCCTAGGTCGCTCTGCTCTAGACGTCCCCAATGCCACCAGCACTGCCTCCTCCCATCAACTATAGGTCGAGAACGAGCCAATTAACCCATCGCCGTTCAAACGCCTTTCTCCGCAACCATGCTATGAATTAGTATGATCCAACCGGTCAACGCTTACAACTCATAAAGGCACGCAGCTTCTTAGATGGGGTCGAGGCACGAAAATGCCTCAGGGGCCGCGATGGCTGTTGGCCGTTGGATGAGGAGGCTTTTGAAGTTTAAAAAAATGAGAATATATTCTCTGGGATATGTGGGTTTTAAAAGGAATGGGGTATGGGCTAGTCATGATTGAGTATGGGCTAGAGGCATGGGCTAAGGCATGGTCAACATATATTATTTTAATTTAAACTATCAAGCTAAAAAAAACGTTCGACAATTTTGATGTAACGACCCACTTTTCCTTATAGTTTAAGCTGACAATAAATCACACATATCCTACTCAAATTGAACGAAAAGATGGATAGTTAGGGAAAAGAAAGAAGAAATAGGACGAGAAGAAACAAAACAAACACAGTATCTCACATCGGAATGAATAATCTATAATATATAGAAAGTCTTTACACAAAAACAAAACTGTAATGTATGCATATATAGATATCAACCAGAGTATCCTAACCTATTTCAGCCCAGACAGTTATAACAACCCGTCCTCTCAATTGCCGATAAATACAACAATGAACGCAACAGAAAAATAAGCATGTACGTGAATACGTCTCTATCCCCAGCTTTCCTCCTGAAGCTCCAAACATCCAACTAAACCTGGAAATATGCTCGGTCTAACCCAAGCATTATAGGAAAACAACGCCCCAGTCAGTCTGGTAAAACCAGCGTGAGAACTTCAATCATAGGGAATTTTATTTATTTTAAACTTGTAAAATCCTTTAAATCAAAGGCATCTCATAAGACAACGCCGCATATAAACACGGACGGGTTTTACCTTACGATAACCAAAACCATTATATCAGAAAATCCAATGATATTACAATAATTTCTAAGGGCAAAAATAATAATAATCAAGCAGCTGTGATGCTTATGTACATCACAACAATACTAGATATATAGTCGAAAACCAATAAGGCACGTTCGCTAGTTGTGTAGGATTTCCATGGAGGTGCCCTCAGTACTTCGAGCAATATCCTTCTACATAAAAAACAGAGATATCCTTTCGAAGTAGCATACATCCCTAGTGATGTACCATAGGAAAAACATAGATGGCCTTGCTAAGACCGAAAGCATCGCCCCATGCATGCATAACAACTATAGATAACGTCTAGGTGGAGCCGATTACACTCTATGGGTTTGCCAACCCTACTGGTCATGCCTCTTATATATGGTTTTAGTCACTCCCGCTGATGAGGCTACATCCGACATTCCAGCTTACGCACCGCCATCAAGTAGATCGTAGAATCCCATATGGATTCCAATACCCTAACGGGTATCGGAATCACACATAGATTACCACATCTTATTTAAATCTTGGAATCACACCCAAATTCTCATCCCCCAACTAGTCTCGGAACCACACATGGATCCCAACATCTCAATATATCACGAATCTCCTCCATAGAATAGTATATGGTTTTTGGAGTGGTTATGGGTTTGAGTCATCTCTTACGAGTACACTCTTCCATTTCCCAAGTGCTCCATAAAACCAAAAGCTGATTTTCGGAACGCTCAATGCCGACTCTTTAGGAAACAATTAGATAATACATAAGAGCAGGGATCACCCCCTAACCGTTTAAGTGGACGGATCTCCGAATCATTTGTCCAAGAAGAACGAAACAAGTTTATATGTACAATATAGCACCATCGATGGTAACTATACCATATAATTTTTGTGTTTTCCCTAGATATTTTCAAAGTTAAAATCCTTCGGTGTTGAGGAGGGAATATTTCCCTACCACCAAAATTAAAAAAATTACATATTTAGGCCAAGATTAGATAGTCGGGTATTTAACTATCAAATAAATAAACATTCAAACAAATACTACATTTCCCACAGAAACCATTAAGCCTCTTAAATTAATCTTTCATTAATTTAAAATCACATTTAAAATACTTAGAAATTACTTTCGTATACTCATCTCAACAGGATAAGTATATTCACAAACCACTATTTTCGATACTTAGAAAATATAACCATATACTTATCTCAATGGTATAAGTATATCCATAAACCATTTAACTTTCAAAATTTAGAAACTTGGATACTCTTAAAAAGGGAAATGGAAAGTACCGTTCAATATTGACTATGGATCATACCTGACACAATGGTTACATCGTTATCCCAGCGAATCCATAGTAAACTGTAGGCAATCCCTGTCCCTCGAATTATGCCATGAAGATTAACCATTTCTTTCTAAATTCCTTTTATTTTATAATATTACCAAATCCATTTACAAAGTTTCTTTATAAATCTCCAATACTATTATAAAACATTCTTAACGATTCTCAAACCCCGTTTACAAAACTTCTCCTTTCGGATCTTTAAAACTAATTTATAAATCTTTTTATAAATATCCAAACCATTTATAAAACTCTTTCCATATTTAAACAACTTATTTAATAAATTCTTCAAGTCCATAAGTCCTCTTGATAACCATAAGTCATTTAAAGAAACTTTAAATAACAAGTTATTATTTAAGCATCCTTCTATTTCATTCATTTCAAATCTCATTTAAAATAATAACTTTAAATCACATTAATAATATGTTAAATTAATTTTAAAACACTATTATTGTATTAATAAGTTAACTCCAAAGCAGTATTAATATAATAATTAATTAACTCTAAACATTATTAAAATAGTGATTAATTAACCTAAACTAATATTAATATGAAAATTAATTATTCTTTAAATATAATTAAATAGCTAATATAATTAATTAACTTTAATTAAAAATTAAAGTATGGTTAAATCCTTTTAAATAAGTAAATTAATTAAAATTAAAAAAAAAATTTAAAATAATAACTAAACAAATTTAAAATAATAATTAAACATTCATAAACAACATTGTAGGAATAAGCTTTAAGGATCATAATAATAAAATAATTAACTTTAACTATTATTAAAGTAATTATAAATTATCTTTAAAATATTATTAGCAATAAGTTATTGCTTTTTAAAATCTTATTACCAAATAAAAATAATTATCTTTAAGTCTTATAATAAAAATAATTATTCTTAAAGTAACTTTCAATTCAATAATTAATTTTTCGAATTTGAAGGAGGCTGAACGATCACCATTGTACTTAACAGCTACCATATTATTCAATTAACATTTCCAGTCAATAACAGATTTTTACATAACCCACGACTATTTAAATAAATCCAATACTTAACCATCATTTGTTAATATATCTCTAATTCAAAGTGGCATATCATTTACGACATATAATCAAACGTCCAAAACTATAAAATAGAAGAACGGGGATCTATTCTGCTAATTAATTATCAAAATCATGGCACAACGTTTCAGTATATATAATATGCTTCCCCTATGGATATGTTCCCATATATCTGTGACTTATGTGTTCAAGAATAAAATATTGAATCAATAATATTTCTTTCAATATTAACAATGAATTCACAATATCACCAAATCTTAACCGCTCTCACCCTTTTGCTTTTCCCAAAAGTATTAATATTAAATTAAAACGGTGAGAAAGTGAAAGTGAATGATGAACCTTGGTTAAAATATGACATTATTTAATGAAAAATCAAATATAAATCATAATTTCTATATTCATATGCCATGAGTTGAAGGAGGGCGACAAAAACAAGTATAATTATATGCAATGAGGTTCAGAAGACAATAAATTCAATCCTTCTAGCCATAATCCAAATAATAATCCGAGTGAAGTGTTTATGTGAGCATCGATTTTCCCTAACCCATTATAAATGAGATCAAGATACTAGCACCCATGAATTTTCATGGACTGTTAGACGAGGGAGAAGCATTGCTTGATAGGTGTATATACACTAACGTTGAAGAATTTTCAACATAGACCGGATACCCTTAGGTGGTATAATTCTGCTCCTATACTGCATCCATTTTTCATGCATACCCCTTTAGCCATTTAGATTTAAAATATATTATATGTTTACTTTCATATGGAGCATGTAGTACCCTATACTCACTTTTAAAACAACCAATCTTTACTACAACTGTTGTTTATGTCATTTTAGCCAACATAAGCATAAGCTGAAAAATATGAGTCGATAAAATATGAATATCAAATAGTAGGTTCAGAGATGATGAGGGATATGGAATAGTCAAAAATAGAAACTTTAACATGTGTTTGATTATCTAAAAATATTATATTGCCATAATTTAATGAAGTACAAAGTACAATATCCTCATTTATGTAATTAATATAAATACTTTCAAAAATCACATGAGAATGTTCAATCGGCCATGATATGGTTTCAAAATTAACCTATAAACTATCAAAAATATCTTCATATTTATTTTCTAATGTTGAACAAATATACGATTGGTTTTAGAGCAATTTCTATAGAGGAAAACTCATGGTCTAATGGTATACACATTAATATATGAAAAAAAAATCAAATGCTCATCTTAAAAGATTTTGTTATAGGGCTCAAAATTTTAAAAAAAAATCATCTTCAACAATCGTCTTAACTTTTAAATATAATAAACCTACCTCAAGAAGTTCATCGCAAAGAACAAATTTCATTTTGCAACAACATTTCAAAAGTAATTTCAATCATTGAAAAAAATCATATCAAGAAGTTTCATATCAACATTTTTAAGTCAAAATATCCTCTAATCAAGCCTCTCCAAAAAAAATCTCATTGAAAACACATGTCAAATATATAGCTAAAGCGTAAATATTTACATCACTACTAAATTGGAGAGCAAAACAAAAAACCCTAAGAAAGCAAAAAAACATATTTTTAGGTTTTTCAATTTTTCAAATATAAAAAATCCTAAGAAGGAGAAACATGTTTTTGATTTTTTGCAAATAAAATAAAAAATGCAAGCTCTCTACATGTGCATGAAATAAAATGTGTGAAACATCAATCAATCTATGAGAGATATGGGCGATCAAAAATATCAGACTAGAGGGAACATAAAAGTTAAAAATCATACTAAATGTTCTTACAAGAAAGAACAAGTTATGGTTTCACGATACCACTTATCATCTGGGTTGCCTAAAGTAGCGACTAATGATACCACATGTACTCTCTATGCGTTGGTGGTAGCGTATAATGATACATTAAATGTTGGTTTTATGTCTGACCTCTTGAATTCTCTTCATTAGTGTCACAATGGGAAATAAGTATCATCAAACAGGCGCACTATGTACTTCACAATATCAATCAAGTTGGCTCCAACATTCGAATTTTCCAACAAAGTCATCTACGTAAAATCAAAGCACACACAACCAAAAAACTCTTAAACAAATGATTTGTTAGCCCTCATCCAAAGTAAGTGTCAAAAATATAGCACAATCATATGAATATCAAAACATTTCCTCATTTTTGAAACATCGAGCATTGTCGTTTTGAATTTTCACTCTGTTTTGAAACAATTGTTTGAAAATCTTAAGTTCAGAATTTGATCCAGCAAAACATGAAAGTTTAATATATTTAATTTTTCTAATCAAAAAATTTAGTTTCAATTCAAAACGACAAACATATCAAAAGTTATGTCCAAAATACTACAACTTATTTGAATAACTTAGAAACACGTTTCAAGCAATGTGCTGATTTGATTAATGTTTTATAGGTTTTACCAAATGAATCAAGAAAACATTAAAACATGAAAGTTATAGAGTAAACATCAAAACATGAAAGTTATAGAGTTATATGTGTACTTCCTTGAAGTTCAAGAATTTAGAAATTTAGAGTTATAGCGTTTTTAAGTTATGGTCAGTTTACTACAACTGTGTTTTAATAGTTTCAGAATGATTTTTTACCGTAGTGCTAACATGAAAGTATTTTCTTACGGATTACAGAAATGAATCATCAAAAACTCAAAAAATGATAATTGTAGCATTTTCTGTAAGGTTTTCAAAATGTCTACACTTTTATAAATCAGAATATTAGAACAAAAGTTATGGTCAAAATACTACGGTTGTGTTAGAAAGTCGAAACCCAAACCAAGGAGAGCTTGGAAAATAGGGTTCGGAAATCACACCTTTGGTTACCTTCAAAGTTGCTTTTATGTTCACCATTGTTATTAAAAATGCATGGATATCCACTTCATTTCCTAGGCTAAGAAACATTGCAATTATCACTCATCAAATATGTCGAACAACTTGGAATTTGTTTCCATCATGGTTGCTCCTTAGCTCATCTTTATACCTACATGTTAGAAGAAGTGAGTGGCCTAAAAAAAATGTATGACCACATTTTTTTGCATTTGAAATCTTTGGTATCCAAATTTGTTTGTACAACAAATCGATAATATTAACAAATGTATACTTAGGAACCCAAATTTGATTGACTTATTTATTTATGTTCCTATTTCAACAATTATTATAACTATCTCCAATGTTGCCATACACCACACATTTCAGAATCACTTCTCTCCCCCTAGCGGTGTTACAAGTCATTTGTTTATAAGTTGACACTTTTTACAAATTCAAGTCCTTTTATGTTATTCGTAAAGAGTCGATTTCCTAAAAACATGTTAAATGAATTTTCTTCAATAGAAATTTTTTGAAGAATCAGCTCGAGTTCATTAACTTTTGGTTTTAAAAGATTATTTTCATTTATTAGCTTTCAACAACAACTAATAGCAATTTCTTTCTTTTCAAAATCATTTATTTTTAAAACCATATTTTCGTTTTCAAGCTCATTTATTTTGTTCTTAATTTCAAGCATCTCCATTTTAAAAGGTTGGCCTTTTTCAAATTCAAATTCTTCATAATTCTTGATTTTTTTCGATCTCCTTTTCCAATTCATGACTTTTTCGAATAATTTCTATTTTTTTAATTTATATAATCACGTTATTATTTACAAGGATTTTGAAATTTTCATTATTTTCAATCGGTTCTTTTTCGAAATCCTCATATTTTCCACGTTTGGAATTTTCATCTTTTAAAATTCTCCTACTCTTTTTGTAAAGTCTTATTTTTTGTAAATCAGCTCAATTTATTTCTCTTTCAAAATCAAATTTTCCTTTTCAAACTTTTGGAAATTTTCATTGAAGTGAACAAAATCTTTTCGTAATTCAAAAAAAATTCGCAATTAATTTTTTTAATTTTCTTTAAGTTTTTAAGCTCTTTTTCCAATGTCTCATTTTTGTGCCATGATTTAGATTTTTCGCTTTTCAACTTATTATTTTCAGTTCAAAATCATCAACAGTTTAAGTTTACTTATGACACATTAGAGATGAATCTTTAAATGAAAAGTCACTTATCTCATCGTCCATTAAGCCATCATCACAACACCTTTAATGTCATCATCCGAATCGTCTTTTATAAATCCCATCAAAAAAGTTCTCCTCTTGTATCAGCTCTGGGGAGTTCTTCGCTATTGTTGACTTCTCCATCATAATTTGCATTGAGAGTGCCCTAAATTTGTTGTGTAGTTAAACAATTATAGATATGGTTTAATTTAAATTTATCAAGTCCAGAGATAAGAATATTCATAATTTAGCGTTAAATGAAATATTATTCTTGTCAACCACATCACAGCTATTTCCAATGATATCCCATAATTTAAAACTAACAGATTTCAAATAAAATTTCATTTTCGACTTTTGGTTTGAAAAAAAAATTCTGTCAAAAATAGATAGGCTAAAAATGGACAGGCTCTCTCTAAAGCTATAACTAGAGTGAGACATGGTATCATATTTTTCCTAACAACCCATTCTAATAAAACTTGTTAAGATCGTGCAACATATCCTAAAGGGGGATGAATAGGGTATTTGAAATATTTTGCAAATAAATAATGCAAAAACATAAATGCGAAAAGTAAATAACGCATAGATATATCCCATCTCGAATATTAACTCGTTTATGTCTACTGCTGCCCTCAAAGTCACTACTAGAATTATATATTCGAATGCTTAGAACACTAGTAAACTTGCACTCCATGCTAAGCTTAATATGCTAATCAAATGCACAGTAACCCTACTTGAACTCAATACCATAAGATTGAAATCCTTGAACTATAAACCATGTTGCTCAATTCTAGAATAAAGTTTTACAGTCTAGAATTTAAAAAAGGAAAATACAAAGGAAAATTAAAATAAAAAACCTCTAAAAAATGATATTAACGTGAATTATAAATTGAAGGACAAAAAATTCACGTTTAAAAAAATTTCTCCACCAATCATGTGATCGTCGCTTCTTCAAATAATTTGCTTAGGTCCTTTATCAGAAACCACCCCTTTTATCCTTTAACCAATTTCTTCATCCAAATAGAAAACCAATTCATAAGAGAATAGCTGAGAATTTTTTTATTTTTTTTGAATATATTCGCTCAAAACCTGATACTTTCACGATGATGGCATGATGATAGATGAAGTGTTGGATACTCTTATTATGCGTGAAAATGACGAAGCCAAATATGTTGTTGCTATCGTGGAGCTCCTTTAGTAAGAATATATGAAATATACAAAGTATCAAGTCATATAAGAGAATGCAGATATCAGAAAACACTGACTTGGGCTAAGTATATCAAGCCCAATAGCCTTTTATTATTTTGTTTAAGGCATATCTGCACTTATAAAAGGAACTATAATATCTTTGTTTCATGTATGAAAGAAAAAAATCTTCATTTCAATAAAGATATCATCATTTCTATTATGGTATCATAGCTTAAAACTATCAAACGACAGTAATCTTCTACTGATCATCATTTGGCACTCATCAGAGAACAGTTGTCTATCATCATTGAGCCATCCAAAAAGGGCTGTCAGAGTTGCTTCATCACTCAGCCCCTTTGGTTTCTCTCAAAAAATCAGTGTTCTCATCATCTGAGAGTGTACGGTTTCAGCCCATCTTTCTTGATTACCATCAAGAATTCCCTACAAGGTGCCTCGCCAAGAAACTTGCATCAAGATCCTCAAGTTATGGCTGCACATTGAAAGAATCCTATCAAGATCCACAGTATTATACTCTATTGCTTCAACCTGGCTAGAGATGATAAAATATCATTCACTGCATCAAGTGGCTAGAGAATCAAGAACCATCTGTTTTATAGAATAATTCCTGCACCATTATCAAACCAAAGAATCACTTAATAACCACTCATTTGATGAAAAAAAAATTCCGTATTATGGAATATCAAGTTGAAACCAGTATAAAAGGATATGGGTTAGAAGAATTCTCGTACGGACTGCCATTACCCCTGCAAGAATGATCACTAATAGCAAAGGAATGCGAGTTATCAACAAAGAATATGGTAACCATCAAAGGAAAGACTTGCAACCTGGTTATTGTCATCCATAAGTTCTGGACTATTATCACAGATTGTTGGATGCAAAATATCATATGAAATTTGGACTGCAATTCAACAGGTATTCAACACACAGTCGGTATCAATTATGCATTACAAGCGATACAGAATTTAAGGAAAGAAAACATGTCAATGAGGGACTATCTAACCAAGGTCAAGACTTAATGTGACCTTTTGACACCGTTGGCCATACAATGTCAGAAACAGAATAGATTCTTACTATATTAAATAGCCTAGATATCGAATCTGAATCAGTGGTGGCCATTATCTCCTCACAACAAAGCCTACCTAGTTTGCAATATGTCCACTCAACCTTACAATCACATGAAAGCAGAGAAGAACAGAGAAAAGAAAGCAACACAGAACTATCAATTAACTATGCCTTAAATTCTAAAAACAAGAACCAAGGAAGGAGACAAGACAATCAAGATAACAGGAAGAATCATATAATCAAATGGGTGGTACTACTCAAAGAGGAAGAGGTAGGAACAATAGATGGAATACTAATAGAAAAAAGTGTCAAATATGTGAAAAACCTGGACACACAGCAAGGCAGTGCTACTTTAGACTGAATACTACCTAAGTCAACAAAATGAAGGAAATCAAAGAAACTACAGTTCTAGTGCTAATGTTGCCCATATGGATCAAAGACATATTAATCGAGGTGAAAGTCTAAGAATGCGGCAAACAAATCCAAAAAGTCTTACCAGGGGTGAAGACATTGCAAGTGAAGACTAGTATCCAGATTCAGGTGCCACCAATCATCTTACAAATAATCTCCAGAATCTTAATCTTGGCGACAAAGAATATACAGGTATGCATACTATACATATGGGAAATGGTAAAGCTATAAACATTACACGTGACGGAACTAGCAGCATCCAAGGTAGACACCTTTATCTTAATAATGTATTAAGAGTTTCTCAAATTGAAAAGAATCTAATGAGTGTGTCTCAATTTGCTAATGACAACAATGTGTATTTTGAGTTTCACCTAAATTTCTGTGTAGTAAAAGACTAACTAAATCAAGAAATATTACTACAGGGTTAACTGGACAAGGGGTTATACAAATTCGACTTTGGAAACACAAGAAGGAGCAAAGTTTGAAAATTTTGGTGTAACAGTTATGAATTAAAAGTTAGGAATGACAAAGAAATATTCGACTTGTGGCATAATAAACTACCACCCCAGTGTAAATATTGTAAAACAAGTACTTAAGAATAATAACATTTCTTTTGATGTATATTTACCATATGTGTGCACTTACTGTCAATTAGGCAAAAGCCATCAGTTACATATTACAAATTCAGACACTGTTATTAGGAAACCTCTAAAACTAGTAGCCACAGATCTATGGGGGCCTACACCAGTAATCTCTGACTACAGATTCGGGTACTACATATCCCTTGTTAATGCTTATTCCAAATATACCTGGATTTAATTTTTAAAAATAAAATAAAATGCATGCAAGGCTCTAATACAATTCATCATACAAGCTGAGAAGCAGGTAAACAATGAACTTAAGATAATGCAAACCGATGGAGGTGGAGAATACAAATTATTAAAAGAATATTATCTAAAAAGAGGAATTATTCATAGAACTATCTGTCCATATACTTTAGAGCAAAATGGATTGGTTGAAAGAAAACATAGGCACATAGTAGAGACTGGGCTAACTCTTCTAGCATAAGCCTCTCCACCTATGAAATTTTGGCCAAAATCCTACAACACTGTTGTGTACCTAATTAACATACTTCCTACCAAAGTACTTAAACACATGAACCCAATTGAGGTGTTATTTGGGGATAAATCATATTATCAAAGTCTTAAGACCTTTGGATGATTATGTTTCCCATGTCTTAGACCCTACGACAATCACAAATTAAGTCTTAGGTCTGCCCCTCGCACCGTTTTAGGATATGCAAATAACCAAAAGGGATGCATGTGTTTGAGTAGTGATGGTAGGATCTTTGTATCAAGACATGTTGTATTTAATGAAAGAATTTTTCCTTTTGCAGATGAAAAAATCAAAACCACAAAAAAGGTGTACAACAAAAACAATGTGTCAGTTTCTTCCATACCTATGATATCTGACTGGAACGTAAATTAAACTGATGAAGGCATGCAGAGAAGCAAAGGACCACAACTCACAATATCCAGTGCTGGATCAGGTGATGGTTCACATGAGTTCTCCAACACCTTCAATAATACAAACAAAACAATACTACCAACTCATATGAAAGAGAATCCTCTTCATCTGAGTCTCAACGTACTGGTGATAATAGTAGTGCTCAAGAATCACCACCTGCAAGGACAGGACATCATATGATTACTAGAGCCAAAAGTGGAATTTTCAAGCCCAAAGTCTAATGTACACAATTAGATCAAACAGAACCAAGTAGTTATGATGAAGCAATTGAAGACGATAATTGAAAGTAGGCCATGAATGAGGAGTATAGTGCTCTAATCAGGAATAAAACATGGAGTCTTATAACTATACCAAAAGATAAAAATGCTATAGGATGTAAGTGGACTTACAGAATCAAAAGAAATCCATATGGAAGTATATCAAAATATAAAGAAAGACTTGTGGCAAAAAGCTACAATTAACTGTATGGCTTCGACTTCGATGAAACATTTTCTCCAACTACAATAAGGATCTTCTTAACCACTGCTTTATGCAGAAAATGGAAAAACAGACAGTTAGATGTAAATAATGCATTTCTCAATGGAGATTTGAAAGAAGATGTATTCATAGAACAACCAGAAGGGTATGAAAATGAAGCTAACAACACATTAGTATGCAAACTACATAAGGCTATTTATAAGCTAAAACAAGCTCCTCGTGTCTGGAATGAGAAACTCAAGTCAACCCTAATAGAGCTAGGCTTTGTACCTACTAAATCGGATAATTCCTTGTATATTCAATGCAAACAAGACAAGATTACATACATATTGATATATGTTGATGACATTATCATTACTGGAAGTGACAATAAAACTATGGACCAGACAATCAAGCATTTGGATCAAGCATTCTCCATAAAGGACTTGGAAAATCTACATTACTTTCTTGATATAGAAGTCACATAGAAATCTAACTTAGAACTATTCTTATGTCAAAAGAGATATACACTGGATATACTGAAAAGAGCAAACATGGATCTGGTTAAACCATTACCTACCCCTATGACCAGCAACTTACGTCTCTCAAGAAACAAGGGTGAAGCCATCATAAACGAGAAACAATACAGAAGCATCATTGGTGCTCTGCAATATATTACAATAACAAGACCAGATCTAAGTTTTAGTGTTAGTCCATGCAAAAACCTCTCAGCGATCATTGGAAAGCAGTAAAACATATCTTAAGATACCTGAGAGGCGCATTAAATCATGGACTTCACTTCAATAGTAGCAAAGAATTAAACATACAAGCTTACTCAGATGCAGACTGGGCTACCGACCCTGACAATAGAAGGTCAACATTAGGATATTGTATTTACCTGGGCAGTAAACCAATCTCATGGAGCTCTAAAAAGCGAACCATAGTATCTCGCTCAGTACTGAAGTAGAATATCACTCCATAGCTAGTACAATAGCAGAAATAACCTAGGTCGAATCATTGCTTTACGAAATCAAAATTAGTCTCACAAATACCCCAATTATCTGGTGCGACAATCTCAGCTCTGTCTCATTTTCCGCCAGTCCAATTTTGCACTCACGAACAAAGCATATCGAAATTGATTTATACTTTTTTGCGAGAAAATTATGAGTGGAAGGCTGAAAGTAAATCACGTTCTAGCCTTGTATCAAAGAGCGGACATCCTTACAAAACCACTTTCTACGAAAAATTTCATAAAATTAAAGCAGGGGCTCAAAGTAGAAGAAGGCGGTGTAAAGACGGGAGAGGAGAAGAAAACCCTAGATCTAATTATAAAGGGGAGTAAGAATATACGAAATATATAAAGTATCAAGTAAGATAAGAGAAAGAAGGTATCGGAAAACAATGACTTGGTCTGAGTATATCAAGCCCAATAGCCTTTTATTATTTTGTTTTATGCATATATGCACTTATAAAAGGAACTATGATATCTATGTTTCATGTATGAAAGTAAACAATCTCCATTTCAATAAAGATATCATCGTTTCTATTAACTTTAGTTTCACCATCGATCTAAAATTTGCCGTGATGTTCGATGTTGAATTGGATTCGTCACTGCCAAAAATTTGCATTGACAATGAATGCCTGAACCGTGGAGAGGTGCTAGAGTAAGATCTGAAATCCATCACCTGAGCCTGTCATAGTTTTGACCGAAGATGCGTGTTACCTCCGAGTGATCTAGAAAAAATGGTTGTTGTGTTGGTTTTGGTTATGCTTGGGTTGTGATATTAATGTCGCGTATAGTTGAGAGATGCTACAAAGATGATATTTTCTTTGGTTTTTTAACTTGCTATTGGCCCTGATGTTTGGAAAACGTGTTAGATAACAAAGAAGCATAGTAATTCTAGTGTTGATGGTGAGTTTGGTTATTGATGGCCAGAGGTGTGATGTTGCCTATGTTGTTGTCCAAAGCTGGTAAGGTTATGTTGGAGAGAAAGGTGAAACGCAGTTGATTCTTGGTTGATGATGTTGTTTGGAAGAGATGAAATCTACGGTTGTGTGTCTGGATTGGAGAATGTTTATGAGATAGCTTGTTGGAAGTTATACCTTTGATTTCTAGTAATTCAGAGATGAACCTTGGTTTTTTTTGATGAGAAGTTGATCGAATAATGAAGTTGATGCAAGTTGTAGTCGATGATTATGAAGCTAGAAATCAACTTTCAGTCATTTTTGTTGTTGTGTCCAATGGGTTGTTGTATGAGAGAGCTTCGTCTATATATATAGGAACTGCATGATGGAACAAATCGTTGCAAAAGGTTACGCGAAAAAGGTTATGTTTGATATTTTTCCTTTTTATTTGAATTGTTCATTTTGATATCTCATGCATCAAATAAGAGGTGTTCGGGTGCGTGCATGCGCGCACACACTCAAATCAGATGAGGTACACAAGTGAATCCAATTAAAATCTCTTTTGCACCAAACGAATGATTGCAGCAATGTGTTTCCTTTTTTCTTCTATTGAAATTCGAGTTGATGTGTGTGTATCTTTTGCACAAATATACAGAATCAACATTCATCAAAAATTGTCATCAACTCTATCTTGTAAATATACAACTAAACAAATAAATTAAACTACTTATTAATATCAAACAGACTTTGATTGAAATATCTCATAATATTTCTTTTTTGATAGTAAAAAGCATATATTATTTTTACAAATAAAATTAGATGTGTTTGGTATATGATGCATTGATTGAAAAATAATATATAACTAGTTGATTGATGAAGAAAAATTGTGTTTTGATGATTCTTTATCCATAATAATCTGAAAAGAAAAATTAAATAGAAAAAGATATATCTTGTTATCATCAAACAAGACATAATTGTATGCTTGTTTCCATGATTCTTCTCCGTATTTGCTCAGGTTTTCAAGTTTGGGCCTCGGTTGAAAAAATTGACCCTCCGAATCATGATCTATCCTATTCAAATCCGTCTTTTTCTCCTAAGTACAACACAACTTTATCTACAATTTAAAGTTGGTGCCCCTGGCCAAACAACTCGATACCGACATGACCAATCATGTTTCACAACAAAAGGCAGTAGCCATTAGTGACGGTTATCCGGCTGTTGCAAGCCGTCGCTAAAATATGATGCAAAAACACTCGACACCAAAAGGTTTAGTGGTGGCTTTAGCGATGGCGTTGTCGCAAGTTTAGCGACGGCTAGCGTCGCTACGTTAAATACGTGGCAAATGCAGAGTGGTTAATAGGTTGTCCCTATCCGATGCTAGCTGATGCAAAACTGGGTATATTCACCGTAGCAAGTCGTCGCTAGCCGACGCAAGTTTGGACAACTTGGCCATCACTAGCCGTGCAACACTGGGTATTTTTTTAAAATCTGCAACTTCTATTTGAGCCATCCAACCGTGCAAATATCATCATATCTCTATACATCTCATCTACAACACATATAAATCTATTTTCACAGCTAAAACCATCGCATATCACCAATAAGCAATTATATAATACAAAAATCAATATTTACATTAACATTCCATCAAGCAACATCTATATTCCATCAAACAACATATCCACAAATCCTTCAAACAACACAACCATACTGACAAATACTCATGTCCATCAAACAAAACATCCACAAAACCATCAAGCAACATAATCAATAAACAAGTATCAAATCCATCAAACATGTCAAATAAATACAAAACAAAACAAACAAAATCCATCAAACACCACAGTCATACCTACTGAGCGTCATCCTGACCCATCTTCCATAGGCATTCTATCGTACTCTGCTAAATATGCCGCAATCCGCTCATCGAGCAGTTGCGCCAATCCTCCACTCTTACCCCAAGTATTGAACTCTGCCATCTTCTGTTTTAGCTGAGCTATCTCATCCTCTGCCTAGGATCTCCTATAAGCAGCCTGGGCCATTATCGCATGTAAAATAGTTAACAACGAGTTATAATTTATGCTAAATGTTAAATAAAATTTGTATATTAGTTAATGAAGTATTTTACCTCTTGATTTCTGTAACTATAACGCCTATTTCGTGAAGGAGGGTCAATCAGAGCACCCCATATATGGTTCGACTCCTCCAAGGTCAACTCATGGCCAGCGGACTGCGTCACTCGAGCTTCCTCCGCTTTATATCTTTTCTGCAATGACGAACAAAAGTTTAATACAATAAATATTTAATTTAAAACATATGGAATGTGAAGTAAAAAAATTAAGCATGTTTACCATTATGGATTGAGATATATTTTCCATCCAAACATATGAAACTTTGCCTTCCTCGTCTATCTACTCAACGGCATGTGTGTATGAAGACCTCTGTTATTGTAGGCTCACAATTATACTTCTTATACTGAAATTATGTATATAAATAAAAAATGTTACCAATATGATTAAATATCAATAATCTATTTACAATCGCAATCTATAAATTTACCAATTCCTTCCGATGCCGTTGGAAGGATTTAGAGCCATGCGGTGTACATCAGGATTTTTATTGCTATTTGCATGATTACGCAATGATATTTCTTGTAAATTAAAATATATTATTAATTAAAGTAAAGTAATATAACTAATATACGAAATTTAAACAAATTATAATAACAATATAAAATTAAATAACATACTTTAAATTCAGGAGTATCCCAGATACTGATCGTAAATCCAGCGTCATGTCAGGAGAACGAGAAGTCTAAGGAGAAGAAGAAGTCCAAGATCTGCTGGAATGTCTCCTATAAGACATATATATATCTGCGACAAACATATCATTTCATATAATGAAAAAACATATTTATTTATTATTAGAAAACATGTTTGAACAATCCTCACATAAAACTTCCACTAAATCATCATAAACGAAACTAGATCTCCTGAATACATATATAGAATTAACAAAGTAGAA
Organism: Allium cepa; assembly: GCA_030765085.1. Lineage (NCBI taxonomy): Eukaryota > Viridiplantae > Streptophyta > Magnoliopsida > Asparagales > Amaryllidaceae > Allium > Allium cepa. Next base: position 157,124,793 of record CM060932.1, read on the forward strand.
TAATACATAGCTCACAACATAGTCATCATTATTAATAATGGAGGAAACTCAGAATATACATTTTACAACAAACGATATTGATATTTAGAATTATCAGTATTCGTCGTTTTCTGATTCAGACGCGGTTTCATATTCTATATCGTTTTCTTCTGTACTCTCAAATGCTTCTATTAAAACAATCGATTCATCATTTAATGATCTTAAATCAATATCATTAGTTATTATTATTTCATTATTTGGCTCATGACCCGCTTGATATGCTGCTTCATCTGGAATATTATTTATGTCAAACGTAAATCTTGTCTTTGTTTTAAAAATAGCCGACCAATCCGCTTTATCTCTTTCTAAGGATGGATAAGGAGCAACATAAACTTGTAATGCTTGCTTGGCTAATAATCTTTGTGAGGTCTGCTTTATAGCAATGTGAGGTCTGCTTTATTTCAATAAGCTTATAATATTGGTGCATGTTGATTCCAGAATGAGGAACATTGCTGAACTAATTGCATTTGAATAAAAAAAATTGTTTGTATGTTGTATATAATATGTCAATTCTAAAACCTGTGTTAATACGCCGTAAAAATCTTTAATATGGTCATCTAGATCATCACTACCTTTGACAAATACACCGTTGTTATATGTTAATTTTTCAGTACCATAATCATTGGTGTTGAATTTAAATCTATTGATGAAGAATATTGGATAAGTCTTAATAATTCTTTTTGATCTGAGTGCAAGATGTTGTAATCCTTCATTAATGACATAATTTCTTAGATCATAAACGCGGTTCAAAAACCATCTAGCAAATTCTTTACTGAGATCGCCTGATGGATGTTGTGATTGGTAAATACTGTAAATATATATAATATGGTCCATTATAATTAATACGTAAGTGTAATTGAAATAAATATGAATTTATTATTACCTAACAAATGGTACAACTTTCGCATGGTTAAGAAGAACATATGTGTGTGTTGCATAGTAATCTCTATCGTTTAACCATGTTTCCACATATTTTCCAACAGGTCGGCTATGTCATCTAAAAATAGATGACATTGTTTGAGAAGAATCTTGTTCAGTAGCTTCATCATTACGAGGAAAACTTACAAATGATAATTTCATATGGACACCGAAGTAACGAGAGAGAAAAAATGAAGCTTCTTCTTTAAGAAATGATTTGCAAATCGAGACTTCAACTCGTGCTTTTTGTCTAACTTTTTTCTTCAGATGGTTCAAGTACCTATTACGAAATTAATTCAGTTTAAATTTACTTGTGTAAATCTGAATTTTAAACTAAAAAAGATATTATGAATATTCGATGTTACATCTCAAATGGATATATCCATCCATATTGCATAGGAACTCTAAGAAGTGTTTTGAATAGAAGATGAACACGTAAATGCTCCGTTACATTAAATTAGAAATCTGGTGGAAATATTTTCTCTAGTTTGTCGAGCATTATAGAGATTTTTATTTCAAGTTTACGTATACGGTCGATTGTTAATGTAACAACCCGCATATTTATCAATTTTATATTTAAATATCTTATTTAAATATTTTATCGTTAGTCGGATTTTAGTCCGAAAAGCTACTTTTTGCAAACAGTCGAATTGGGACTCGAGACCACCCCCATTGAGTTCAAAATGACGTTTGCGACCTTTTTGAGTATAAGCTTCGATATGTTTGGAGAAAGTTGATTTTTACTACTTTTTGCTTTGGGCTTTGGTTTGGGCTGAGCCAATTAACCACTTACTAACTCAGTCCCAATCCCCCTCTCCTCTTCATTACTTCATTTCTAATTCCTAACTCTTCAAGCTTTAGCAACAATGGTAGAAGAGAGTTGAAATTAAAAACTCCAAGCCCTAGTCCCTCTTGCTAGCTCAAGTTCTTGCTCCAAATTCAAAGAGAACCCATTGGTAAGCTTCCTCTTCTTCTTCTCCAACTCATTCTCTCTTTGATTTCAGAAATTTCCTAAACCTAATTTAGGGAATGTTTCTCTTTTAAGCTTAGATTCAAGCTTGTTGAGTTGGAATTGAAGAGTGATTGTTCTTGCCATTGCTTCATAGCATCTTCTTCATTCGTTTGGGTTCAAAGGTGAGATTTTTAATCTCACATCTATGCTTATAATTATCTCCGATTGTTAGGTATGAATTCCTAACACTTATTCGTGTGCATTTGCTTTCGGTTTGGATTGATTTGGTGAATATTCCAATTTTTAGTGTTTTGAGTTCAATTCGTTAAAAATCCTAACTTGGATGTTTGAACATGTTTTTGGTGATGCATCGAGGAGCTTATAGGGCCGGGTAGTCGATTGGCATAATCCCTTAGCGCCATTGCTCGAGAGAATGCAATTTGGTCAAGATTGAACCTCATTTGTAATAGGCAGGGAAGAGGCTGGAAACAGGTTCGGCCGACCGACCCCCCTGGTCCGGTCGACCGACCTGCTGGTATAAATGCCTCTGTTTCTGGTTCGGCCGACCGACCCCCCTGGTTCGGTCGACCGACCTGATGCCCGAGAGGTTTTTCATATCAAGGTTCGGTCGACCGAGCCCTGCTGCCGGCCGACCGACCTGATGATTTTTGCCTACTTCACCTTGTTGCTTGAAATTCCAACTTAAATCGATTCATGTTGTTTCCTATTTATTGTTGTCAATTAATATGACTTTGATGACTCTTTTTTTAGAGATTTTTTTGAATATCCATTTTGATGGATTCTTTATCGGTTTCGTTGGATTTTTATTCACATCTCCGTATGTGAATTTTAGTGATTGATTGTTCCTACAATCTTCTTTGTGTTTTGTCACTTTAAAAATATAAAGGTTTTCTATACTAGTAGTAAATATCAAAACTCTTTCTTCAAATGATTTCAACACTATTTTATTACAAAGCTCGTTTTCTCAAACCGATTTCCAATCTATTAGTATATACAAACCATTACCTCACTCGTATGAGAAATCTAATTAAACGACTTAGTAAAACGAGTGGTATGAAACGCTTGCGCTTACTTCGTTGGTTAATTCTTGGACTTGTTCGATTGAATCTCTTGTGACAATTTTCTAGTGGAGATCTACAGTTTGTTCGTAAATATTTAAGTTAAGCAAGTGGTTATGGGACATGAAGCTAAACTCATATATTTACTAGCTTAGTGTAATTGACACTTCTCGTTGATCATGACGATCATCTTTGTGATTTAGACTAGCAATGTGCGATGTCTCTTTGTCTGCAAGGGAGACTAAACCCCGTTTTGTGGAGTTTCGACTCAAATTGGTGGGGTAGCAACCCACGGTATTCGGTCCATTCGTGTGTCAGGTCTTCGGACCATTCGTGTGTCAAATTAATGGCTAGCTGCCATGAGATAGCTTCTCGTTCGTGTGTTACAGCTGTTGGTGAGTTTTCATACTCCCGTTCGTGTGATAGGCCTCCCCCCCTTATTGTGTGTGATTTCTGGGTTTCGTGTGTCGAACTCTGGAATTTCCTTCTTCACCTATTTTTGTGACTTCTATTGATATCATTTATCAATTTTTGTGTACAGGTGAATTCGTGTGTCATTTACTGGAATTCTTGAGATGATTTCTATAATTTGTGTTTCACCAATTTTTGTGATTTCCATTGATATTATTGTCAATATTTGTGCATTGGTGAATTTGTGTGTCATTGACTTTTGTGATTGACATTGATATTACTGTCAATATTTGTGCATTGGTGAATTTGTGTGTCATCGACTTTTGTGATCGACATTGATCTAATCGTCAATATTTGTGGTTTGATGAACGAAATAAGGAGTATAGCATTTCTTTGATTCTTGTGTAGATTTGGTGATATTGATTAATCTCTCGTTGATTTTCAATTACTTATTTATCACAGCTTGGCATTGTGATTATTATATGTTTATGTCATATCTCTTATTATATATCACTTCATCTGATATTTATAGCTAGACTGATCCGTTTATTATCTTCTTCTTAAATAATACTCGGGCCAGACTGAGATTTTACAGGTGCTTCTGCTTGACTCCTTATCGGACTATCATCCCGACTTTTGGCTAACTACTTTAGTTTAGTAGTTTTTGTTGTATACATTTGAGATACAGACTCTATGATGTATACTTATTATTTTGTCTAGCACTTGTATCTATGTCTTTTTGATATTGTGGATCTTGTTGACCACTACTCTGATGTACACTTTCATGTGTTATATTCATATCTACTTCCGCCTTTGTGATATGAATTGTCTGTGACTGATTTATGTTATGTTTACTTCTATATTCGTTTCCGAAGATATTATAGCCACTGTGTAGTAGCTTTGAGTTTGTGTCGGCATGTCGGATTTCCACTTGAAAAGAATTGCATGTTATACTATCTGACATATCGATGCTCGCACAAAGCAATTACACAGATGGTCGCTCCTCAACAGCCTTATTCTCCGTGCTAGTTGACAACATTCATCATAATGTTCTTGTCTAGCGTGGGTATAGAGGTGGGGCGTCGCAGTTAACGTGGTCGAACAAAGCTGCTTATAAAATAAACTTAATTCTGTTATAACATTCCTCATGGGCAATAGTTCTTGGAAAATTACGGGTAATAAATATTCCTTCATGATATGACAATCGTGACTTTTCATCCCACTCGATTTATTGTTTTTAAAGTCAACGCATCTACGGAGATTAGAAGAAATCCTATCAGGACATCGTAGTCCTTCCACTCACTTTAGCTTGAGTTTTACTTGCTTACTGTCTAGCTCATAGCATGCTCTGGGTTTTTCTTGGAATTTACCTAGAATTATGAATGTCAGATTTACCTACAATTTCAGTCTATACTCCTGTTTCATGTGTCTTTGGATAGTCTTTTACAATTTCATATATTTCTTCGCTTGACCAAATCTTTAGTGGAAGCGTTCTCTCTTTTCTGTTAGCTTTAATGTTTTTTAATATTCTCTAAAAGTATGATTGAGATGGACAAAACACCAATTATAATCAAACCATGAAATTTACTTCCCATACCGTAAAGAAAATGCTCGTGTTTCTTCCATGCAATAGGACAAGCTAGACGACTGACGGTATTCCAACCCGAAAGCTTGCATACACTGGAAAATCACTAATAGTCCATAAAAAAGAAACGAATATATGAATTTTTTTTGAAATATCGTATGTTTCTACTCCTTCATGTCATAATGTTTTCAACTCTTCAATCAATGATTGTAGATAAACATCGATTCTTTGTGTCGAATCATCAGGGCCAATGATGACAATAGTGAGGAACATATATGAAATTTTTATATACATCCACGGAGGTAAAATATAAGGAGTAACAATAATAGGCCTAGATGAATATTTACTGGCAAACTGAGAGAATGGTGATGATCCATCTGCACATAAACTAAGTGGCATTATGGCTCTCTACAGCAAATGTGGGATACGTCTTACGAAATATTTCCAAGCTTCTCCATCAGATGGATGTGTCAAAGTTCCCTCTTCATATGTTCTCATACAATGCCATCACATACGGCATGTCATCGCTGAAGACGCATATAACCTTTGAAGTCTTAGAGTGATGGGTAAATAATGAATTCTCTTGTATGGAACTTTCTTTCCTTTCTTTTTTCTTAGTTTTCATCTTTCCTTATTGCATATTTTGCAATTTCTAAGGTTAATGTCATCTTTTCGATACAACATGAAACTTTTTATATATGTGTCTATCTTTTGGTAGGCAAACCGAAAGCCGACATAAGTGTTTTCACTTTATAATGACTAGCACACATCAGCTTATTGAGTGGCATATGTCATTTTGCAGCTTGTACAACTACTGTAAATTTAACTTCTGTAAAGTGGAATTTTGATTTGTAGTGATGTATTCAACGATTACTGATAATTCAGTTTCGCTTTTACAACCATCCCACAACGTCATCTTAGCAGCATCTAATAAATCATAAATTCTTTTCGCTCCCACATTCGGTTCTTCTTCGATATTTACGTTTTCATTGTCAATTTGAATGGTAGGGAACACTGATCGTTCTGCATCTTCCACCATATATTCTATTAGATTCGTTATAACTTAATCGTTCTTCGATGCTACAAGATTAGGTGTAGGTGTACAAGATCTCTGTGGCGATCCCACAAATAATAATTAAGCTCAAAACTAGATTTATACAAATGTATTTTAACTATATTTGGTTTCTAATGCTTAAAATGTTGGCACTTACTGCAAGGGCAAGGAAGTTCTTTGTTATTTCGACTATTAAATGTAGCGAATCTAATAAATTTGTGTGCATCACTGTAGGAATGTTTCTTTACCGAACCTTTAATACCAGTTCTGACTTCATACATCCAAGTACAGTCGAAGAAATAATCGAACTTTGTTTCTAATTTAAAAATATATGTTAGTAATTTTGACAGCATCTAAATTTTGTCTAAAACAAATTAAAGCCTTTTGGGACTAAAGACTTCATACATCACAATTCTGTCTAATTTCGACAGCACTTCACTTCACTTCTCTTCTATGCATAATTTTGCATCCAAGGGACATAATGTTGTTATAGGTATTTTCTAAAATAAATGAAAGCCTTTTGGGACTAAAGGCTTTAATTTGTTGTTGTATTTGTTAAAATAATACTTAACACTTCATTTCTTAGTTTTAAAAAAAATCAATTTTAGTACAATATTTGTTTCGAAAAAATTATTATTTCAAACTAAAATTTATTATTTCTTAATTTATTATTTTACTTCTTTTGATTTCTTAATTTTATAATTCATTCAACTATCTAAATATTTTATTACTTAAACTTGAAATTTTAAAACATATTTTACAATTCATTTAACTATTTAAATTTTGAATAGATTTTGTAGACAAAAATTTAAAGTCTGCACTAATTTTAATCAATAATTATACACTGATTTTTGCACTTGTTATAACCAATAATTATACACTAATTTTAAAACATATTTTACAATTCATTTAACTATCTAGCAGCATATTAATCAATAGTTATACATTAATTTTTGCGTAAACGATAACAAACATTATTATAAACTATACTAAACATTCGCGTAAACTTATCAATAAGCATATTGATCAATAATTATACAGTAAATTTTAGATTTTAAATCAACCTTACATTTTGGTGCAAAAGAATGAAAGTTGTCAAGTTCGCGGGTATTTGATCTGTGTACACAGATCTGCGTCGACTAGCAACAGGTAGCATTGGCCGCTTATTCTAGTCGTCGCCGGTTGGCGCGAAAGGCTAGCGTCGATTTTAGTAGAATATCTGTTTCAAAAAAATTTATTATTTCTTAATTTATTATTTCACTTCACTTCATTTCTTAATTTTGTAATTCATTCAACTATTTAAATATTTTATTAACTGAATTTGAATTTTTAAAACATATTTTACAATTCAACTAACTATTTAAAATTTTAATTTACCGACTTTGTAAACTAAAATTTGAAGTTGCACTTATAATAAATTAAAATATATTTATTTTATACTAACCGCTAACATTTATAGTTAATACACACTAATTAACAAAAAAATATTACTTATTTTTAACAGTATCAATCTAGCAGCATATTAATAAATAATTATAAATTAATTTTCGCATAAACTATAACAAACATTGTTCTAAACTATAACAAACATTTGTGTAAACTTATCAATTAGCATATTAATCGATAATTATATACTAAATGTTGGATTTTAAATCAACTTTAATTTTTAATTACAAATTAAACAATCAAACCACTAATTAATATCCTCAAATCAACTAATACACTATTATCATCAACTAATACACGATAATCATCAATTTCAAACCCATAAACAACTAAGTTTCGAAATTAGGTTATTAATTATATCCCCAAATCAACTAATACATTACTATCATCAACTAATACGGAATAATCAACAATTTCTAACCCATAATCAACCAATTTTCTAAATTAGAGTTTTAATCATGCCGAGATTAAACTGAATTTGGAGAGGAAAGAAATATCGACGAGTTTTGCAGGGTTTAGATAACCGAGGCGGTTGCAAGTGGCTGGAGGCGACAGGGTGTGGAGGAAAATTTTTTGCGTTATTTTAGGTTTGGGGGGAAATGATAACGATTTCTAGTTTGCGGGTTAGACCTGTATATTCAGAGTTTGTGTCGACTAGCGACGGCCGCTTATTTTAGCTGTCGTCGGCTGACGCAAAGGCTGCCACTATAGACAGCTTTCTTGTAATGTCGATACCGATATGATTTCTCATATGCAAATCTTGGTCAAACTTCTTGTGCTCTTTTTATCCATCATTCCTAACACCTCCTAAGTTTCTCAATTTATTTCTTTATCATCTTGAAGTCCACATCCATCAAGATGTCTCTTGGTTCAAATGTTGGATAACAATAATAATGACGAAAATAGTGCAAGCATCCCATATAACACTTATTAGTGGATGCATCAAGTTACAAATTTTTTTTTGTAAATATACTAAATATTATTTATGAAATAGTATCTATCTTTAGCGTTGAATGGAAATAGATATTGCTCTATTTGATATGAATATTCGTTGTGAAATAAATCTATAATGATGGTTTTAATAAAGAGATGAATTGGAAACTAAAGAAGTATCTGAAATTTGGAATTATATACTAAGTCACGGTTTTGAGAAGTAATTCTTTAATTAGATGATTATGAATCATATGGTACTTGTGAATTATATCTCAAAAAGTTAAAGGCAAAGTACTCATTCAGTGTGAGCGATAATAAAATTAATGAACTCCTTGGATTGACACATATGCATGCATGCAATCGTAATGCCAACAAAACGGTTCCAGAAAGTTCGTTAAATTCACCGATAAATTATCACTAACATAAACATATGTATTTGATACATGTGTAGTATATCTATGATAAACTTATAGAATATATAGTTAAAGTAAATAACATGACGTGCAAAAGAAAATTAAAATGATTTGATTTGATCAAATAAGGGAGTGTATAGGAAGTGAGTTCTAAACATGGCTATAATGAATAAGATTCTCTAAGGCTTCCAAATTTTGGCCCCTTCACCGCCCAAAAGTAAAAAGTCCTTACGTTTTTCCCATCTCCTTTTACCCTCTTTCAAAGAAATTCCTTACTTATGCATTCACGCTACTCCGTCTTGTGCTATTTATCTCCATCCCTTTGCCCCCTCCATCCGTTTGCTTCCTTGAGATTTGTTCACAAGCCCTGAATCGACAGATCGAGTTAATCGCATAACCCTAATTTGGCTAATGTATTTTAATTTCTATAGTATGTTCGCTGTTACTGCAAGAACCCTAATAACTAAATGTATGTTGTTATTATTTGAGTTGATGATAGAGTGAGGAAATTTCTTTTAAAATCAATCACGAATGTTGTCTTTTTTTCTCAAGAGTCGGTGATTTTTCCTTTGATCATTGTATTAGCATTGAATTAGAAGTCCCCAAGTTTTGTTAATGTCTTCTTTGTATTCTTTGTTGAGTTCTTCTACTAGTATAATGCCTTTTGGTTATATTGTCGATGCCTTTGCTCATGTCTTCTAATATTATTTTACAAAATATTTGTAATAAGTTCATATAAGTTTAAACTGCATTTTTACAGAAATCGAATAATCAGTCATCTAATGATTAATTCAAATGTATTTTAATAGTTACCAAGGAAACGTAATTGAAGTATATAATAAATGAAAATATCTAAATAATTACAAATTAAGTAGCAACTTAAAATGCTTTTAATTGAGCTGTAAAACATTCAGGTTCATGCAACTTCATTGCTGGACTTGAAAAGAACATGCCACTAATGTGAGAAGCTGTCTTGCATATAGTGGAAACACTGCATGTGTTGTGTCCAAACTTTCATTTTTTGTAGTGTTTAGACAAGAAAATAACAAATATGAAGATATCTCCTTGAGCTGGGATTTCTCATTAGCTTGAGAGATGGAATAAATTGTCACTGAAGCAAAGCCCTGATTTTTTAGGGTTGAGTTTTTTGTTCCAGAGAGAAAGATAGAATGAGGTAACTAAACGGCTAGGTTTTGATATGTTTAGATGTCATTGTGTAAATACGAGCGATAATGCTTTGTACTCCGTCTCTTTTTTGTTGGGCCTTGGTTCATTGTTTTATTTAATGTCTTAAAAAAATTAAGAGCACATTTATCACTATAACAATGCACATATGGTCATACTAGTTAAATATTAGAAAATTGCAAGATAAATATTCACTTGCTTTTTTCATTGATTTGATACGAACTAAAGGACCACTCAACCAAAAATTAACCAGATTAATGACAAATTTCATTCAAATAAAATTCTGCTATGATAGACATATACTATTTAACAAAATATTTATGCATGATTGACACAATTAAATGAATATAAAGGTCTTTTATGTAAGTCAGACATATATCATTCTGTGAAACTTTATGTAAGTTGTAGTCTTCCAAGACAGAAATATATCATTATGTGGAATTTTGTGTAAGGCGTGACTGTAAAACATAGAGATTGTATTAATTTCCTTAATTACTAATTAATATGAAGGCCTTTTTCTGTGAAAAAATTGTTAATAATTCAGTGCTTGATATATTTGATCTGAAGTGTTTTGTATATTAACGAACTTTCATTATCTTTTCAAATAATTTCTTTCCATTGTTGGTTGATCTAAACTAAAAATTTATTTATCTTCAAGATTTAATCAAAGCTTCATGTTATCATGTATTAAGAACTTCAATTTATTGTTTATTTACATTGAAGCATCTTTACAGATTTCAGATTCGTTTCATAATAATAAAATAACCGAAAGTAAAAAATATTCATAATAAATACGAGAACAAAGTAATATGACTGAATACAAGATACAAGAGAATATACAATGACAACTTATCTTCAGAGTATTAGTTATAGGCTGTGGGCTTGGTCTTCGGCCCAATACTCAATATATCTTTTTGTATAATTACAGTGCATAAGTCTGTATTACAACATACTTCTGTACAATCAAATACAATCAATAAAGTTCAGTTACATCTTCTTCTATATTTCATATGGTATCAGAGCTTATATTGCCTAACAGCAAATGTCGTGCCAGTGATCAAGATCAGTTTTAAAATCATCATATCCAGATCAGGCTGTATCTTCTGAATCATCTGAGAATCAAGAAGATCCTCATCGTCATTACATCCTCAGTTTCGATCAAGATCAGATATAATATCATCATATCTTGATTGAACTGCATTTCATCTAAGTCATTTGAGAATCAAGAGAGTTCTCATCATCAGATTTCTTTTCCTTTCTCTGTTTTTTGATCAAGATCAGATTCAACATCATTACATTAAGATCTAAAAAAAAATTCTTGGAATCATCTGGGAAATATAACATTTCCCATCATCACTGATTTTTTTTACATACCTTTACTAAGACTATTGATCAAGTTCTCTGTTGTGCCTTGCCTAGAAACAATTAAGAATTTCCTGGTTGCACAGTCTATCTGTTTCACAGCAACTTTCAGTTCTTTAATCACTCTTCTTGATTTCTGAATCAATGGTTGAAGGAAATCAAGACATCTCTGCCTCCTCCAGCACGCACACTAATGCCAGGTTTAATCCCACTAAAGAACTTCTAAAAGATATTATTAAGCCTTAGAGTCAGTTGTTGTCTATTCAACTTGATGAAACCAATTTCTTGCTTTGGAAGTTTCAAGTTGAAACTGCATTCAAAGCATATGGATTGGAGCAATATATTCAAGGCACTATAATCATACCACCCAAGTATACTACAGATAAGGATGGAAAACTTGTTAGTAATCAAGAATTCATAATGCATTAAAGACAAGACAGCTTAGTCAGTTCCTGGCTAATATCATCTATAAGTGTTAATCTACTTCCACAGTTAATTGGATGCAATTCATCACATGATACCTGGTCCATAATAGAAAAAATCTTTAGTACTCAGTCAGCAGCCAAGATTATGTACTACAAGAGACAATTACAAAATGTAAAGAAGGAAAATCAGTTAATGAGAGACTATCTTGTAAAGATGAAAACATTATGTGATCACTAATCTTCTGTAGGACATAAAGTAAGTGACACAGAGCATATACTATCAGTTCTTGGAGGGCTAGATGATGAATATGAATCAGTAGTAGCTGTTATATCATCAAAAGAAACTCTACCCTCAATTCAATATGTTCACTCTACCCTTCTAGCCTATGAGGGTAGATTGGAACAAAAGAAATCAACTATATCAGACATGTCTCTGAATTTCATCTCAAACAGCAAAAATAAGAGTCAAGAAAAAGCTTCTAACAATAGAAATCAACATTACTTCAATCAGAGGGGTGGTCAGTCCTATAGATCAAGAGGAAGAGGTGGAAGATGGTCTAATAACAGTGGAAATAATAGACCCAGATGTCAGATTTGTGAGAGAATTGGTCATATTGCTAGTAAATGCTATTTTAGATTTGACATCAACTACACTCCATCTCAGCAAAACAACAACAATCCCAGTGCAAATTTGATAAGTGATCAACAAGAAATTAGAGGTCAAAATGACAGCAGCAACAATGACAGTGCAAAAATTGAAGATATTCATGACAACAGCTGGTATCCAGATTCTGGGGCAACATAACATGTCACTAACAACTTGGCAAACTTGAATCTTGGCAACAAAGAATATAAAGGTGCACAATCATTACTTATGGGCAATGGTAAGTCTGTAAAAATCTCACATACTGGTAGTGGATATATATCAGGAAAGAAACAGTTATACTTGCATAACTTATTAAGAGTACCATCTGTCAAGAAAAAATTATTAAGTGTATCTCACTTTGCCAAAGATAACAATGTGTTTTTTGAATTTTACCCAAATTACTGTTTAGTTAGAGACATACTAACAAAACATATTCTCTTACAGGGTAGAGATGTTAAGGGATTGTATAATTTCAATGTTGCTAATTCAAGAATCTCAGGATGTAAAGAAAAATGGTGTAATAACTTTGAAATCAAAACTGTGAATGACTGTAAGAGCTTTGATATTTGGCACTGTAAACTTGGACATCCTCGTGTAAATATTGTAAATAAGTGTTGAATGAAAATAATATTTCTTTTAACAATATTTCAACTCCATATATCTGTACTTATTGTCAAATGGGTAAAATCCACAAACTGCCATTTATGGACTCCAAAGCTAGTTATAACAGACCATTAGAACTTGTTGCAACTAACTTATGGGGTCCAGCACCTATACCAACTGACTATAGGTACAAATAATATATTTCTTTTGTTGATTCATATTCAAAATATATGTGGATATATATTTTGAAGACAAAATCTGAAACATACTATGCAGTTCAGCAATTTATAGTGCAGGCAGAAAAGCAAACAAACTGTCAACTAAAAATACTGCAGACAGATAATGGTGCAGAATTTTTATCTCTGAAGAAATTCTTTTAGGAAAAAGCTATTATACACAGGACAACTTGTCTCTACACATCAGAAAAAAATGGTCTGATTGAAAGAAGGCATAGACATATAGTGGAAACAGGCTTAACACTACTCGCAAATGCATCATTACCACTTAAGTTCTGGCCTGATGCATTTTCTACTGCAGTCTTTCTAATTCATAGATTGCCTACAAAAAATTTAAAATTAAAGTGTCTAATGGAAACACTTTACAGTATCAAGCCTAATTATCATAGTCTAAAGGTATTTGGCTGTCTGTGCTTTCCTTATCTCAGACCATATAATTCTCACAAACTAAGCTATAGGTCATCACCATGAACATTTTTGGGCTATGCAGCAAATCAAAAAGGTTACAGATGCTTATCTAGTAATGGTAGAAAATTTATCTCTGGACTGTTGTCATCAATGAACAAGTGTTTCCTTTTAGCAAGTCAGCAATTAAAACTTCTCAGAAGATTTACAATTCAAGATACTCTTTGGTACCTATACCTGTGATAATTGACAAAGCAACTCACATTCCTAGAGATAAAGATCAAGGCAATGAAAGTCCACAACACACAGTGTCCTCTTCAGAATCAGGTCATGGATAAACTGAACCATCTAATACACTTTCTCAAATGCAACAAAGCTCAAGTCAGACATTAGGTGATTTACAATCACCTAATGTGTCACAAGAGACTGAAGTGAATAACAATGATCATCAACAAATTGCTGAAAGAACTGGACATCATATGATCACAAGAGCAAAACGTGGTATGTTCAAACCAAAACTATACAATGCAACTCTAGAAAATGAAGAACCAAGCACATACTGGCAAGCTATACAAAATGACAAATGGAAGACAGCAATGAATGAAGAATATGATGCTCTTATGAAGAACAAGACTTGGGATCATGTTCCTCAACCTACTGATAAAAACATAGTAGGCTATAAATGAACATACAGATTAAAAAGAAATGCTGATGGGTCAATTTCCAAATATAAGGCAAGACTAGTGGCAAAGGGATATTCACAACAAAATGGTTTTGATTTTACTGAAACATTCTCCCTAGTTATGAAACCCTCCACTATTAGAATTGTTCTTAGTATTGCCTTATATAGAAATTGGAATATAAAGCAACTAGATGTAAATAATGCATTTTTAAATGGTGTTTTGCAGGAAGAGGTTTATATGGAGCAACCCCATGGATTCATGAAGAAGGGAAATGAAAAACTAGTATGCAAGTTGAACAAAGCAATTTATGGTCTCAAACAAGCACCAAGGGTTTGGTTTGAAAAAATAAAGACAACCTTATTCAGTTTGGGCTACAACTGCACAAAATCAGACAATTCACTTTTTACAAAGTTTGATTCTGGCACTATCACTTATATACTAATTTATGTTGATGATTTTATTATTACAGGCAGTGATGATCTAGAGATCAACAATCTTATTCAACATTTAAACAAAGAATTTTCAATCAAAGATCTTGGAAGTTTAAGCTACTTTCTGGGAATTGAAGTAAAGAGACCTTCAAAACCCATGATACATCTCAGCCAGAAAAAATATATCAATGAAATTCTCATTAGAGCCAAAATGGATCAATCAAATTCAATCTCAACACCTATGATAACTAATGCTCATCTATCAAAGACTAAAGGAGAAATAATCACAAATGACAGTCAATACAGGAGTATTGTAGGTGCACTTCAGCATGCAACAATCACCAGACCAGAAATCTCATTTAGTGTAAACAAAGTAAGTCAATTCATGCAATGTCCAACAGATGAGCATTGGAGAGCAGTTAAAAGAATAGTGAGATACCTTAAGGGAACATTAAATTATGGTCTAATTATTGAAGCATGTCAAACTATTAGCATTACTGGGTATGCAGATGCAGACTGGGCAAGTGACGCAGATGATAGAAGATCAACAAGTGGATACTGCATTTACTTAGGCAAAAATCCAGTTTCATGGTGTTCAAAAAAAACTGTATCCAGATCTAGTACAGAAGCAGAATACAAAAGCGTTGCTAATGCCGTGGCAGAAACAATGTGGATAGAGTCACTATTGAATGAACTACAAATCAAAACTGATAGCAAGACTACATTATGGTGTGATAATTTAAGCGCAGTGTCACTCACTGCTAACCCAATTTTGCATTCTAGAACTAAACCCATGGAGCTAGATCTGTATTTTGTTCGTGAGCAAGTTGCTAAGGGGAAATTAGACACTAACCACATACCTACGACTAACCAAGTCGTTGATATTCTAACAAAGCCACTGTCAAAGATGAACTCCACTCGGTTCAGAGATAAGCTTAGGGTTACAGACCTCAAATGTCAGACAGAACATGACGCCTCTCTTCATTTTGAATCAAAGTGCAGCAAGCATCATCAGTAGAACAACAACTGTTCGTACTTCAGCAGCATGTCCATCTACAAGCACTCTTCTCTAGCAAAGAACCAATTTTTACTCTCTAGAATCAGATCTCACAAACTTGAAAATTAGAAGAGTGCTTTTCTCAGATTACACAAGTACAGCAATTCAAGACTTGATTTTCATCTCAATCTGAAGGCAGTAAGTATATTTCGCAAGAACATCTTACAAAATACACTCAAGCCAGCAAAACTTGCATAGATGCTCAAGTAAAGCTGAAAAGAACTCGACTTTGTGTCATATCTGAATCACTCTAGGCGATTCTTCAATGGCGGCACATCTTCCTTTTATTTTTTCTCAGATCTCACAAGTACATCAACTAAAGACTTGTTTTTATCTCAATCTAAAGGCAGCAAATATATTTCGCAAGAACATCTTATAAAATATACTTAAGCTAGCAAGAACTTTCATAGATACTCAAGAAAAACTGAGAAGAACTCGACTTTGCATCAGACTAAATCATTCCAGGTGTTTTTCAATGGCGGCGTATTTTTCTAGAGAAGATCGCAAACCCTAGACTCGGAGCTAGGTTTGAGAGGGGCATAATATTACTGAATACAAGATATAATAGAATATACGAAGACAATTTATCTTCAGAGTATTAGTTATAGGCTGTGGGCTTGGTGTTCGGCCCAATACTCAATATATCTTTTTGTATAAATACAGTGCATAAGTCTATATTACAACATACATATATTGACTGTTAGTTGGTCAGCTTTACTGGTTTGATAATTGGAAGATATATTGCCTCTTAGTTTGTCAGCTTTCCTGGTTTGATAATTGGATACATTATTTTATGTGAACGCCATAAAATGATTTTTAAGTATGGGCAGTGTAAAGTAAATACTAAGTATTGCATTTTATAAATCACAATATTTGGTTTATTATTCAAAAGACTATTATCACTATGAATAAAAATGCATCTACAGTGCACTATAGTCCATTAATAATTTAATGCCATCCATACAAATACATAATATTGGTACAGAATGATATTTAATAAGATCACAAATGTTAAAAATGTATACATGTACACATAATTGCATTGAACAAAGAATATAGGTCCAAAACTAAATGTATACAAACATAGATTTCTTACTTATGTTTTTCCTTACAAGTAAATCTTATCTGAAGTCAAAAACAAGTTATCCCAGTTGTCAATCAATTGCCACCACCGCAAACTCACGCTCGTGGTACTGTTAGGCTATTGATTTTTCTCTTCTTTGCCACTGCCCAAAGTTTTTGATTTACATCTCCTGAAGCTTTTCAATATTTGCCCTTCGCTCCCACTTCTGTTTTTATCTATTGCTACTACTATTACTAACAAAAAAGAAGTAGCTTCTTTAAAGAAAGCACCTGCTACACTGAGATTTTATACCCATGCTATCAAAGTTTACATGTTTTTGTATTTGGTGAGGTACTAAAAGCTAGTGACGACCTACATGATTTCAGGAAAGTTAATAAGATTTATGCCAAAAAGGTTTAAGGCTTTTCCATCGAGCAGAAAGATCCATGTTACCAGCTGGAATCTGAAGCCTTTCCTTCACTTTCATTAACATGTGGCATCCCATACTGCAAGTAATAATAACTTGTTATAGTCAAATTTGCTTGCTCTTGCATTTCAACCCACTCACTTTGATGTATTCTGCTAAGACAGATCTATATCAAAACTTAATGTATGACGTAATTTAAATGAGCCGATTATTCAAATATTAAACTTTGTTTGTTAATTTCTAAAAGTTTCTTATTATTAAAGTTTCTAGAGTCCTCTTGTATTTGATAGAATTTGGTGAGAGCTCTAGAATTTTATATTAGTTGCTAGAAATAAGAATTATATAATAGTTATGTTTCTAGAGTTTCCTAAAGTGTCATTTCTAGAGTTGTCAAATGAGTCATGTTTCTAGAATATTCTATATCTAGAATGTTCTATTGATTCATATAAATAGAGGAGCTCTCCCCTCATTTTGTATCAATCAATCAAGTAAGAAATAAATCATCAATAAAGAAAAGTTTTCTACAATAAAATAAAATAAAAAATTCCTCTTTCTTATATTCTCTTCTTCTTTCTCCAAAAATATTCAACAAAGTGGTATCAGAGCGAGGATTTTTTAAAAGATAGAGATGGCGAATAATGGCGTTCCCCTACAAGTTCCAATGCTTACCAAGAACAATTATGATAATTGGAGTTTAAGGATGATGACACTCCTTGTAGCACACGACGTGTGGGAGATAGTTGAAAATGGCTATACTGAACATGAGAATGAAGATGGTTTATCTCAAATTCAAAGAGATGGTTTGAGAAAATCAAGGACAAGGGACAAGAAGGCTCTTTTTCTAATTTATCAAGCATTGGATGATGACACATTTGAAAAAATTTCTGGATCAAAGTCAGCCAAAGAAGCATGGGAGAAGCTTCGAACGTCTTACAAAGGAGCTGATCAAGTCAAAAAGGTACGTCTTCAAACTTTAAGAGGAGAGTTTGAAACTTTACATATGAAAGAAGGTGAACTTGTTTCTGATTACTTCTCAAGAGTTCTAGTGGTTAGTAATAATCTAAAGAAATGGTAAGAAGTTAGATGATGTGATAATTATGGAAAAGATTCTTAGATTATTAGATCCAAAGTTCGAACATATTGTCGCCATCATTGAAGAAACAAAAAACTTGGAGACCATGTCAATAGAGGAACTTATATGCTCATTGCAAGCTTATGAAGAAAAGAAAAGGAAGAAGGAAGAGACTATAGAGCAAGTCCTTAAGATACGGATTGATTCAAAAAAGGAAGAAAGTAATCGAAGCCAACAAAGATGGGGTGGTGGCCAAGAAAGAGGAAGAGGTCATGCATATGGACATGGACAAGGTTGGAGGCCCAACTATGAAAACAACAACAACAACAACAATAAAAGCTGAGAAAGCTCAACAAGAGGTCGTGGGAGAGGAAATTCAAGGTATGACAAGTCATGTGTTAAATGCTACAACCGTGAGAAATTTGGACATTATATTTCTGAATGTAGAGCTTCAAAGCATAATATAGTTGAAGAGAAGACCAATTATGTTAAAGAAAAAAGCCAGAAAGATGGTACTTGTTGTTGGCTTATGAGAAAAAGAAAGAGGAGTTAATCTCCGAAGGATTATGGAAGATTGTCAAAAATGGTTATGAATGGCCATACGATTGGGAGAATATGTTGCAAATTGACAAGAAAGCGTTTGCGAAATTATGATGGAATGATCATCGTGTTCATATTGTGATAAATAAGAACGTTGATGAAGTAACTTATGATCATATACATGGAGAAGGTTCCACATAAGAGTCGTGGAATTTGATGGAAGAATCATATGGAAAGAATAATGCAAAAATAATAGAAGAAGACAATCTGATTGATGAGAAAGAGAAAACAAAGAATAATGAGAAGGAGAAAGATGCGGAAAAATTGCTGAAATTTGAGGAGTTAGAGAAGGATAAATTGGAAGAAGAAGGAAAACGTATAGATGATGAAAAAGAAGAACATAAAGAAAATAAAGTAAGCGAAGATGACGTCAATGACGAAGAGTACGAAAGCAAACGAGATGAAAACGAAGAAGACATAAATCGAGGAAATGAAATTCAAGAGTTTGGAAGAGATTTTAAATATGAGCAAAAATCTGGAGAGGTGGAAATGGAGAATGTTAAAAAAATAAAAATTGGATTGGTCAAAAACTGCAAAAGCGAAGTTATGAAGAATGCAAAGGTATAATATATGACTCGTGCAAAATTTATGGTACTGAAACAAGGCGGATGTTGGAATGCTTAGTTTATGGAAAATCCTATTGTAACGAAGAAGGATGATATGAAAGAGATAAAGCAAGAATCTATGAACTTGTATTGAAGATCTCGACGTTTGGTAAGAAGGTCAATGCAATGAAGAAAGTTTGGATGATATCTCTATTCCTACCGAAGCACGTGAAATACAATTATTACAAGTACTGCTTAGAGTCGCAAATCAAGTTTAAAAGAGGGTGTTGAAATATTAAACTTGATTTGTTAGTTTCTAGAAGTTTCTTATTATTAAAGTTTCTAGAGTCTTCTTGTATTTGATAGAATTTGGTGAGAGCTCTAGAATTTTATATTAGTTGCTAGAAATAAGAATTATATAATAGTTATGTTTCTAGAGTTTCCTAAAGAGTCATTTCTAGAGTTGTCAAATGAGTCGTGTTTCTAGAATATTCTATATCTAGAATGTTCTATTGAGTCATATAAATAGAGGAGCTCTCCTCTCATTTTGTATCAATCAATCAAGCAAGAAATAAATCATCAATAAAGAAAAGTTTTCTACAATAAACTAAAATAAAATAAAAAACTCATCTTTCTTATATTCTCTCCTTCTTTCTCCAAAAATATTCAACACCGATAACCTAGTCATTCAAGCCAAAGAATAGTTGCAGCTTTATCTTTTAGATGTGCAAATGATATTTCTCAAGTACAGCTATTGGTCGCCAGTATGAGCAATTTGTAGTCCCATGCAAAGGAAGATGAACCTTTCCGTAGATACTTGATAAAAAAATTAGGAAGAATTCCACAAAAATATTATCATCTCAATGAATTGACCAGCATGCAAAGAATATTCCTTTTGTATTAAGCGAGCCTAAGGCAAGTTATTATTACAATAACTTTCAAGATATGATCTGTTCAACCATGGTGAATGAACACAACATTTAAAGACATTAATAGTCAATATACATATATAATGCACAATTATGTTGCTACATATAGTAGCTCAGGTTTCCAGATCATCTTAAACTACCTAGGCAGAATTATGTTGGACTTCGAAGCTTTCTTATTAATGATATAATATTTAATTTATGCCCCTGATACTGCTACTAAAAACTAGTGCAAAACTAAGATTGTGTAAATGGGTATGAAACTGGCAGTGAGTAGTGTTTCATTTGACACATTTGATTTTAATTTCTCTAAATTTTTATTTATCTCTAATATTAATACAGAGAATTTAATGAATAGATTTTCACATTGTCTTTTTGAAATTTTGAAAATATGCTAGATCCATTAACGGAATCTCACGATCGGTTTGCAACCTCCACTACCATCCACTTTTCAGCCACCCATTAACGGTATTCACTATCAATTTGCCTGATATAAAAGTGTTGTGGAAATCAAAACTTTTGTGCTTATAGCGCACACCTGTCCATAAATTTCTTATTAAATAAAAAATATAATATTTCTAACTATTGGATGCATGTACGTGCGATTTACACTTGTTTATTATAAGGAAAAAATCTAATGGTAACATGTTTTTATCGATCATATGTTAGAAATAAATAGCTAATATGGTAGAAATATTGTGATATAATACACAAGTACTGGTATAGGGCTAAAAAAATTAAGTAGGGAAAAATGCGGATAGAAAAATGATTATAAATCTGGAAATTAAGGGGTCTCGAGTTATTCTCTGTATTACGCTCATCTTGACAAAATTAAATTTGGACCCTTGGCTTAATCCTTAATATCATGGTTCAAAATTCCGGTGGAATTCCGGTTATTCCAGTGATTCCGTTCCGATTCCGTTCATAACCGGAACGAAATCCGGTCAAAATTCCGGTTCTGCTCAAAATTTCGGATTTACTTTTCAAATATTGAAAAAAATGTATAAAAAATTAAAAAAAAATATAAGAAATATATGTTAATTAAAAAAAGGAAAAAAATTAATCGAAAAATAAATAAATGGAGAAGAAATCATATAGTTTCATAAAAAAAGTTGTTATACTTTTGTTAATTAACAAATCGAATCATAATAAAAAATTAAAAAATTTCAAAATTGATCCCAAGTTTTAAAATCTCAAATGAATAATACAGAATCCTACACACTGGATTTTTAATTAAAGAGTGTATTTTATATGTAGTATAGAAAATATACTATAAATTTATGACAATATTGGATAATTATTAGCGTATATAGCAAATTAAAGCAAAAAAGTATCAGAATTAGAAAACCGGAATTAAAGCGGAACTTTCGGAATGTCCGGAACGGAACCGGCAATTTTAAAATTACCATTGAACGAAACGGAAACAGAAAACGGAATTTTGAACCTTGCTTAATACATGCCTGTGACGCACATATATATCTGTGTTTGTATATGTAGCTTCAATGTGCAATTATTGCCTTCATGCTTTTACTGTATTTTCCATTAGCTGTGATAATAGCATAAATTTATAAGATTGTGTTATAGTCTTATAGGGTGGACTCCATATAAATAAACAGTTCTTGTTTTGTTAATAACTAAATGACATGCATACTATATATGATAAGACCGTCAATGCATCACTGTCTATGATTTTCAGAATGAACACATTTTATGCAAAGTAGACTAGGTTTGAAAGAACCTATGCAATGTTTTGAACATGATTAGTTATTGCTAATTATAACGCTACTGCAATGTTTCATATTCACAAATCGTTTGCTATTTTGTTACAGGTGCCGCAGCAGTTACATCTTTTGGTGATAATTCAGCCAGGCTTCTTGTGGAAAATAGTCAGATGACTTCAAAGGCATTCAGCTTATGCGGGGATAATAATTCAGCTCTTTTTGCAACCTTTTTATTTTCAGCTCAACACGGGAACTTTCAAAGGCTTGTCTTTGATTTGATGAGGTTAAATGCACGCATGAATATTCCTTCTGGTTGACTGGTTCAATGTTTGTGTCTGGTGTTGTTCGCCTAGCAGAGAAACTTTACAATTCCCAAGTTCCAGATTCAGAGGCCATCCGTGCTATTTGCCCAGAGCTGACCATATCTCTTCAGCAACAGGTATTCATGCTATAACATCTTAAGCTTTATAGGCTAAATCTTTAGTCTTAGGCCACTTCACCCCAGCATGATAGGTCAAAAATTATTCAAGGTATTTATTTGTTTATTAAAAAAAATAACTCAGGTTTTAGATTTATGAACATTTTATGCGAAGTAAAATTTAATACTTCACAAGTTGATTGCGTTCTTTTCTTTTTTGGTATCAAAAACATTCTATTAACCATTTTTGTTAGTCATTGAGCTAATGAAACACCATCGGCAATTATTCGATGTATAAGGCTTGTCATGATTAAAATTGCCTTACATATACTAATTATGTGAAGATCCATAGATCATATCTATAGTTAAAGTGTTTGGGTTTACAAACTTGTTCTGACTGACTAAATTACTCCACAATTATAGTTACTAAGAGAATGCCCATTCTTCATCCTGTTAGCTTCAACTTTTAGATTTGGGACCATTGATAAACCAAATTTTGGGCCCAAAGGGGTATGGTGAGCGCGTGCACGCACACAGCCCCTTTCGAAACAATAGTAATTATCATCATCTTCGGTTGCAATGTTGTTTTAACCATTTGCATTGAGATGCCAAATATCACAGATCGTGTAAATATATGATGATGTGTGATACAACTTTAAAAAAAATACTTATGCGTGTATTTCTGTATTTTTTTAAGAACTTCTTCCAGATTTTTTTGTTAAAATTTACCTGCATTTAGCTCTCTAATAAAATGATTGTTAAATTGGAGATTAATAAGCAAAATCACCAAGACAACCTTACACGATTATGAATCTAATGAATGTTGCAGGCTAGATTTGAATTAGACGGTAAATGACAAAAAACCACCATATTTCAACAAATGAGAAATATTTAAAGATCTTCAAAACAAAGATTGGTTCTAAAAATAATTAATGCAACAGCAGAAGTGGAAAGACTTCGTTTGATACCTTACAACATCAAAAGCATGCGGGATTGAAGAAAGTTTGTAAAGGCGAAAACAAGTTGGGTTTAAGGTAACATTTTGTAGATATAGTTTCTTCTGTTTATCCCCAATAAATTTCTTCTTTACCATTTCGTTTTAAAAATATATTTTTTGTAGGCTATGAAATAGAATAATTTTATTAGCAAATGAGAAATAATGCATATGATATTTGTTTTAAAGGAAACCACACGTCATAATCTTACGGTTGAGTATGAATTTTATTTTCACATTCCTATTAATTTTTACATTTGCATGGGTATAACAAATTTGAAGATAGACCCACTGTTTATTTGCTTAATTCAAGCATGAACCAAATGAGATGCAATTAAATTTGTTCACCATTCAACAAAATTTTTAATTAAAGAAATCAAATAAAGTAGAGCATTGATGATGTGTTTATCGCTTGCATCACTGAACGACTTAAATGCATTTTAATAACTTTGTCACGGACGGTAACTCAAAATAATTTTCTATCAAGGAATATCGTTCACATCCGAATAAAGTTTTAGAGTGTGGCCCCTCTTTACCCTTGCATAACAAGAAACCAAGTAGGTGTCCTTGCTTCTTAGCAGGTGATGGGTACATCAACTCTTACGTTTTAACTGCTAAGGTTCGGTTGACGCCCCTTTATTTGTGGGAAGTGCAACTACATTTATGATATACTCTCATATGACCTCAACTTGGCCACTGTCCTGTGCATTTGAAACTGTAATAATTGATAAAGATGCCGGGGACGTGGCAGCTATTGACCATATTCCATTTTCGCATGTATATGCTAATTTTACTTTTAATCTACACAATTGTGTAAGTATATATACTAGTCATTCTTGCATATTTATTTATGTTGTGATAGTATGCATCACTTGGTGCTATGTTAATGGAAACAGGTAGGTGATCTCTATGGTATTAAAGCAAGTCCGTTGAAACAGGTAACTATTAGGTTTGCATTATTCTTACTACCGTACATTTGAGATGATGTACTTTTAGCGATACCCCAACTTTGAAATGTTTTTAAGGAACACCAATCATTGATGTTTTGCGGTGCACATACACTCAAATTTAACTTTAGGGATGCATGTATTAGATACTACAAGATCTAATCTAAAGCTTCAACTAGCATTCAAATATCATATATATGTCTGGCCTTTCATCTCCTAGAAAGTCCTGATAAATCACAATGAATATGTGGTTTTGCGGATTAGAATTATGAATTGCCTCGGTCATTTAAATCATAAAATTTCATATCTAATTAATCCATCACTTCTGCAATTATGTACAATTCTATTTTTCTAAAGCACTTGATATGAAAACTGACAATTTAGAATGTAATGGTGACAATTAAGGTAGTTTCTAACTTCTAATATTCCACACCTAGCTTGAAATTTTAAAATACATGAACAGCAAAACATTTCCATTTAGCAAAGTTGTGGTTTGCAGATAAGAAAGATAGTTTACCTCAAGTTGTCAAAATCAAAATCATCATCATACATCTAATTGATTCATCACTTGTGTACTTGCTTACAATATTATTAACAAAGAGAACTTACTAAAAATATGAAAGTGGGTATGCTAATGGGAAAAGAAAGTAAAGCTACCCAATAGTAATAAAGCTCCAAAAAAACAAAGTTAACACGACATAGTAAAGAGGAAATAGTGTGAATGAGTTCTAAGGATAATACAGATACAACAAAAATAATTAATATAAAAATTGTGATAATTAGCTTTGGACAATATTCTAAATTTTCATAGGTTACTGGAAAAAAATCTCCATCGCATCATTGTTAAAAAAACAAAGTCCTGCTAAACTAGCAAAACTATATGCATACCAGTTTGAGTTAAAAGCAAACTTTTTGAAAAAAAAAATGGATCCAGCATGTCACTAATTTGATTATTAACAAATAGCCGATTCTACTGAAATATTACCCAAACAAACAAGAATACCCAATATTCACTGGAAAACAAATTCCTGATACACTAATAATACGTAACTAGATGCATACCAATTTGAGTTATAGTAATTTGTCATAAGAAATAGGAAATCAAGTAGTTAAATTGATTCATGAACATATTCCCTATATGCATTCTTAATTGTAGAATGTAGTTCCTTCTCCTCCAACGAGCAATGATATTTATCCTTTTATGTTTTGCAGCACATAAGTAGGCGTATTTAAAAGTAAAATATTTCTATTAAATTATGTTTTTGCAGATCAAATGGATAAATTGCATTATGGTATTGAAATCATGAAATTTCATACATCTAATTGATTCATAACTTCCACAATTACTTACAATGCTAATTTTAATGCTGAGATTCATGAACAATTACTTACATCTAATTGTAGAGTGGAAAACAAATTCCTGATACACTAATAAAACATAACTAAATGCATACTAATTTTAATGCTAAAATGCTGTAGTTTGTAAGAGCTAAAGTCTGAACATTCCATGCTGACGCTTATTTATGGAGGCCTACATCTAGTTTATCGGTATTAGGAGAAGCTAATGGCATGGCTTGCAAATCATGTTGTTGCACTGTGAGAACACATGATAGAAGACATTACGGTAAAATTTATGATTCACGGTAACTATTTGTAATTGAATACATATTTTTTTCATTAAATATATTTATTGTTCTTTTTAGAGTAAAACTAGTAGCGCAAACAACAAATGCAAGCTTTATGATTGGAATGAGGGTGAAGTGTTGGTTGTCGAAGGAAGACTTTGCTCGAGTGATTCAGAAATGATTGTGAACGGTATTCCACTTGGTCCGTTAGCCGTGGTGGTTTGGGTAGATTATGAGAAAAAAAGATGCTTTCTTGTAACGACCCACAATAGATATGTCATGCGTTAAAAAGGCCGTGGGTAAGAAAATAGCATGGCAAAAATCAAAAGTTGTAGCTGAAAAACCAAGCGTTGCGGCTTCTCCTTACAAGGCTAGAGCAAGCATTACAACTTCTCCTTGCAAGGCTAATTCAACTCCTCAGGTAACTAAAGTTCACCGTATATATATGTATATAAATTATAGTTGTATGATAAACTGATAATGATACTTCTCTCAAATTGTATAAGCATTGAGCGTTGTAATAAAATTTTCATTTTTAATCTATATACATTCAACAATAATAATTAGTGATGAAGGAAAATTATATAAAGAATGAATAACAAAGATGAAAGAAGGTTAGATTTATCCTAACCCAATTGATTTGCATGCCTTATACTTGGGTCGGTCTAATCAGACTATGAACGTTCACATATTTTATTTTATTTTGTTGGAGTACAGAAAATTTTTCGTGTACAACAAGCAAAGCATTAAAAGTCTTTGGATTATTGATTCAACAGAGTTTGAGATTCTTAGACATCAATTACCAAACCTTTTAAAATATGATTAACCAAATGAGATTCTTTAATTTTTATTTTCTTGATTAATAGTTGAAATGTCTCGTTTCTAAAAAATTAAAGTGTTTATATCAACTCAAATTTTTGAATTTGTACAACTTGAATCCAATTCCATTTAGGAGAAATACTCACGAAATTATATAAACTATTTTGTTGGTGGGTTCAACTTGAGAAAAATATAGAAGAAATCGTCTTTTTTTATCACATGTTTAAAAAAGATTTTTCTCATAAATAAAGTGAATTCTACTTAAATTTGGCATTTTAATTATTAATATGAAAAATCAAACATTATAAAACTGAAAAACATTTTTAGAAAAAATTACATAGATACGTAGGTGAAATGATTTTAGAAAAAATTTGGAAGTTGCATCAACAAATTTTGTATTTTTAAAGGTTTCCAGTGTGTTTGTGATAAATATTTTATCCAAAAACATATCTTGAGTATGATACAATATCTGATACAACTGACTGACCTATCTTGTAAAAATTGTTATTTTGGTTTACCTATCAAACAGAGCTCACATCTGGTTGCAAAGGATAGATGCAAGTGGATTGATGTGGGTGAAACGGGACGAGTAGTGGCTGAAGGAACTATCGTTTCAACTGATCCAACAACAATGGTTCATTGTGTTCCATTAGGAAAAGATGCGGTAAAAGTTTGGATAGACTTTGTGAGAGTTAGTGACGCATTACTATGGAGACCTACATCGGAGTGTACATACATGGAAGATGCTTTTGGGACTACCGTAGCTTGGCATGCGGCATATGTCATCGGGGAATCAAGTTCTAGTAAGTATTACTTTTTCAGTTTAACAATAATATTATATGAACTATGCCTGTCAGACTGCACAAAAACAAACACATATATAGTTGAATTTTAAAATAATCGAATATGTAAAATGTGAAGGGCTAAGATCAAATTGGGACGTAGAAAGATAAAATGTACATAAAGGAATCTTATCTAGTTTTTGATTTATAGTATGCTTATTTTAGTTGAAATAAAAAGTATCATGATCTAATGATCTAGTGTTAAAGTTTAAATTGTACATGACCAAGCACATTGATATATAGAAATGTCTGGATATTAAGTGGGCAAATGAACTTGTCAGATGCCTATTAAATTTTTACTTCTCTGTGTGTGGGGATTTGGCACGTAGTTGAGCTCAATACCTACTCTTTTAGCTATTTAGTCACCTTATATACCTTATCTTTGGCACCGTCGTGATGTATGGTCTGTGTAGAGATTGGTTGCAGTGTGTATTAGCATACGGTAGTGCTTGAATGAGGTAGCTATTTTTAGGCGGAGAATGCTTGCAGATGGTTGAGATGCAGGCAGTAGCAGTTGTAGGTGAAAGTTCTGTTCGTGGAGTGATTGTTGGCGAGGTGTTTGTTTGGAGAAAATATTTGGAGTGCAAGAGATGTTAAGGTGAAGAGAATGGTTGTTGTGAAAGGAGTAGTTGGTGATTTTGTATGTGCCAGTGATGGTGGTGCTTCTGGGTTTGGCAGAGGCTGGAATTGAGTGAGATTGGTTATGGGTATGGCAGAGGCTGGAGTTGAAACAGATGGTGCTTTGTGTTAGGAACTGAGATGTGGGTTTTGATGACAACAACCTTTTTAACTTATCTTATTATAAAATATATACTAGCACTGTTGTCTAGATAGATATGTATATGCAGGATATACATAGATACATACATACATCCATATATATATATATACATGTATGTATATGTATATGTGTGTGTGTGCAGGTATTGATTACTGAAGACTGATCAGTATAAAGACTCAAGATTCAAGATTGAAGACTCTAGAGTATCGAGATCAAGATTTTAAGATATGTGTCTAGTTTTTGTTAAAACTTCATAATAGCATGGAAATCTTCATTCCTAATTTCATTTGGAATGGAACCCATTTCTACCTTCTTAGTGGCTTACAAACCCACGACAAGTAGCTTACAAACCTATGACAAGTGGCTTATAAACCCACGAACATCTTGGTTTTGTACAAGTTCTCGAGTCCTGATGTGATGAGATATTCTGCAGGAAGAAGCTTGCAAAACTACTTCAAAATGGTTTTTCAAAATGATTTTCAAAACTATTTTCAAAATGTTTTAGCCTTAAAAATTATCTTTTCAAATGATTTTCAAAAAGATGTTTTAGCCTTAAAATATTCTTTGTTTTTGTTTTTAAATAAACTCTTGTTTAAAACTTCGTTTTTACTCCAGAATCATTTTATCTTGTTTTCCTTTCTATACCATTTAAAAACAAATTTTACATTGTTTTTAACATAGGCATGTCGACATCATGGGATACCCCATGTCCACATGGTGGCCGTTGAATTCAAAAGTTTCAATTTTCAAAAGAAGTGTCTATTCATTTAAATCTCTTCACGAATGGTTATGACGTTGGTGCTTTATAAATAGCCTTCACAAACGAATTTTTTAACCAACTAATTTCATATTTTCTTCACTTCTTCTTCTCCACAAATTCATATTCTGAAATTTTCATATTTTTAAGACCGTGATGAAATTTTGCTGAATTCCCAAGTGAATCAAATTAGAATCTCATTCTTGTTTGATTCTATGCCCTCTCTTGAAGATCAAAGTGCTATTCAGAGTTATAGGATCAATTTGTAATCAAAAGTTTATCGAATCTCTCTATAAGGTGCGGTTGCGGTTGTGCCCAAAAATCAATTGGGTAATCTTGTGGCCCATAAATCAAGAGAGTTTGCCCCGGACTCGTGAGACAGGTGGGTACCTCAAGGCCTTTAGAAATTGAGGAATGTAATCTTGACATTGGTATAATAAAAATCTGTATGAGGTGGTTTCCTTGGTACAGGACTGGATGTAGGGTAACTCTGAACCAGTATAAAATCCGGTGTGTTCTTTCCCTTTACTGTTTTTTTATTTTACTTACTGCATCTTTATTTGATTCTGTGATTAAGTTTTTCATTTGTTTGTGTCATAATTTTAAGTTAGTTCATAAAAGTCTTAGAATCCATTAAACATTATTCACCCCTCCCCCCCTCTAGTGTTAAATTAGCCTTAAGATCCTTAATTCGTTGTCCCTTTCAACTGGTATCAGAGCATTGGTTTTCATAGTTTTCATAATCTGAAACTTGAAAATTGTTTTAATGGCTACCAACTCTGGTAATGTCAACTCTAACACTAGTTCTGCTATCACTAACACTAGTTCATTTGTAAAAGGTCAGTCTACTCTCAGACCACCATTTTTCAATAGCAGTAATTATGCATATTGGGCTTCTAGAATGAAAATTTATTTACAATCTATAGGATTGGACACTTAGAATATCACACAAACTGAGTATATTGAACCAACTACCAATTCTGCCCAGTGGACTGCAGAGCAAAAGGGTGTTGAACAAAATAACTCAAAGGCCGTGAATATATTATTTTATTCACTAAATAGGAATGAGTTTAATAGAGTGTCTGTTTGTAAGTCTGCATTTGAAATTTGGAAAACTTTGCGAGTTACTCATGAAGGAACAAGTAAAGTTCACTGCAAGAAAATGAATAGTTATAGCAAGGGTTAATTGCATCAGAACGTGACATGCAATTGTTATCTGCGCATGTTCATTTAGGTTAAAATATAACTCCATGTTCACGCTGTTATAATGAAAAGAAAATTTTGGCGGTCCATTTTTTTCCACTCCCTCTCTCTCAAAATTCCTTTTCCCCATGCTTCCCTCTTTTCACTTTTAAATCCCTAAATTACGAGCTCGCCTTCACTTAAAATTCATAAACTTTGCTTAAGCTCCGATGACACTTTTCTTCTCTTACCAAAACCGGTGAAGCTTTAATTCCTCAACATTGATGAATGGCTCCTTCGATACCAAACTTCGACCAAACCAAATCTCGCCCTGACCATCGATAGCGGTTGCTCCAACTCCGTCGATCACCTTGACGAGCTCAGTTGCGTGTCTCTGGTCCACGGCTTTGCACGTCCATGTTGACTAGAGTGAACACTCCATATTGATGGTGCATCAGATTAAATTGAAGTTATGCTTATGCTTGTTCAAGATAGAACGGTCAAGTTATTCTGGCCAAGTAAGTCTAAATTGGTTTTAGTTTAATCTTCCATGGTTAAATGTCGTTAATCTCATTGATATGTGCAGACAATGAAATGTTGAATGCTATTAATCTTAGTGCTATATAGGTTTAGTTTCTTCCTTGATTGTCATTTCCAATTTTAAATATTCTTTATGTAGCATTTATGATAGAAGCTCGGGTTGAATCACCTGATTTTTTTAGTTTTACTATCATGTTTGTTAAGAAGTTCACCAGGAGCAAGTCTTATTTGTCCTACATTTTTTGCAGCAGTGGTGACTGAGTTCGTCAAGGGCCTTAATGAAACATATCATGCCTTGCAGTATTTAGATGGCTTCCCACAAGTGATTTGTTTGTACAATTTTTTTTTATTTTATGATTTTGATCAATTTTATTCAAATTTAATCTTTACCTAAATTGTAGATTAAGATTGTTCTACGAGCTGATGTTTCTCCAAAGACTTATGACAAGGCTTTCGTTATCCTAGGTATATGCTCACAGTCACATTTTTTCTTGCTCTTCTGCTTATGTTATTATCTTTTATTTGAGTAGGAGTACATGTTACTCAGTCATCTAGGACAGATAAGGGAGATGGACTGCTAAAAATTAAGGACACAAAATATATTCTCTATTTTTGCATTTAAAATTAAAACTAATTGCTATTATCTATAAGTAGTGGAATCAGTAACTTCATGGTATTGGTTGACATGAAGTTTGACCAACAAAGAAACTGACATCCACTAGTTCTCCATAAGCCATGCCATCAACTCTTTAGCACCAATTGTAAAAGGATAAAATGCCCATCTTTTATGGAATATTGATTGGTAATGATATCATAAAGCTTATCTGCTATATATGATTATGTAATGATTAATAGCTTCAACCTTTCCTATTTGATATCTACATAGTTGCTACAAAATGTAAAATCTACACAGTATCCAAATTTATGTTCAATGAAAGTGTCTCTTGTATCAACACAATATTCATTGTTTTTTCAGGCTTGTCAGCATGGCTTTGTATTTCAACTTTCCTTTTTTCACTTGTTAGAGCATTTACCTCTCTATGTTAGTAACAATAGGATCTTCTTTTGGTTTTCAACTCGAGCAGTACAACACTAGCTATTAGATCAAAGCCATTAGATCAAAGATCTAACGACCTTAACTAATAATGTATGATATTATATTGAATCTGCTACAATGCTTTGCTGAACAAAATTTCTTCATGGAGGTATACATAATGTATAATTTGCTTTCTGCGTATCACCATATCCTGCAAATTAAGTATAATTTGCTTTCTGCATCATCAACTATGTTTTTCTACTGATGTAACTAGATTGTAAATGTAGGTTGAAAATTATCAAGAAATTGCAGCTCAGAAAAGTGAACTTGAAAGAACTGATTAGCATAAAGAAAAAAATGGAGTCTTTAGTGGTTCATATGCGAAGAATCCTGCTACTGTGGAATTCATTCCAATTTAGGTGGTAGATTATGTCTTGGGAAGGTTCATTTCTATAACTTCTAGCTGTTCGTTCCAAATTTCCGACAAAAATTATGCTATATAAATATCATAATAAAAACATGTTATGTCACAGAAATATGCTTTTTTAATTATAAATGACACTTCCTCCTTATGCTCTGCAATTCGTTCTTTCAGTAGTGCAATGCAAGTAGCTAAAATATTTTCTAATTATAATTTTTTATTAAATAGTCATGGCACTGGAGCAATTATGGCTGTACCTGCACATGATTCTCGTGATCATGAATTTGGTGAAAATTACAACATTCGAATTATTCAAGTTATGACTCCAAATGGTGAAACTCGCAATTTGGAGTAAACCATATACGGGCGATAATGGTATTTTGGTGAATTAAATTAGTGTTATATGTCAAATGTTATCTTCGCCTTGAAGCATTTTCAATACAAATGATAAAAGTGTTTCTAGAAATTTGTTGTGGGCTACAGTATAAGTTGTCACAGGTGACATGGTTAGTTATGGGTTCTATTAAAGGTGTGATACATAATAAATGGGTTCTCTTCTTACAAAGTGACATCTCCTTTAAGATCTCTTACTAATTAAGTTTCTTTGGTCACTTCTAGTTTAATGCATGGTATACAGACTAAAGGAATCGGACCCATCTCATTAATTTATTGTGCATATATTAATTTATTAGCCACGTATTTTTATCAACTTTGCCGCGTGATATAATTCTCTGGGAATATGCCCATTGACCACATGCACATCTGCTATAATGGATACCAATCTCATGTAAAGATACATCTAGTATTTTTTTGTTATGGTAAATGAAGATGGTATCATTCAATTTTTCTTGCAAAAACCTGTTCCTTTTCTTTGAATGTATTCGAAAAATGAACAAATTATAACCCCTATGAAAACAACACCATAGGATCAATATATTTATTATTACTTTATTCACAATTTATATGTATTATATTCATGAAACTAAACTGCAGATTATTAAGAAGGACCTCAAGAAGAAGGAAAAATGGAACTAAAAGGACAGTTTTTATGGATACGTTGATGGAGTAGATACATGACACAATTTTTACATTTAATGTGGAGAGGGAGAGGCATGTGAGCTTTATAGATACAAGGGTGGATGAGCAGGAGAGAAGGATTTCAATCAAGGTAATGCCGATGAGTCTTGTTTTGGAGGATGGGAACGGGAAGAGTTATCTTTGTAATATAATGGATACTCCTGGGGATATTAATTTCCCTGATGAGATAACGGTTGTGCTTAGGTTAGCAGATGGTGCTGTTTTGGTTGTTGATGCGGCTGAAGGAGTCATGGTAATTGTTCAATTTTTTTTATGCTCAAATACTTTTGGTTGCTGATGTAAAATTTGGTATGCATAATCTAATTCATCGTCACTTCAGTTGGTCATAATTGAAATAAAATCAGTGTAGGTGAGCAAGATATTATGGTTATTTTATTAGCTCAAATTATCCCAGAGAGAAATGCTAATGGATCTGATTGGTTTTAGTTTTTGATGAAATTTGTATGTTAGGGATGAAATTGATGTCTTTGATATTGTTGGCTATATTAACATGAAATTAACCAAGTGGTAGTCCACCTACACTAACCTTCCACTTCTTTTACAACAGAACTAACACACATAGTTGCTGGGAACAGCCTTGAAACCTCTATTTTTCAAGTCTGCTTTAGACAGTGGCTTCGATGTTGATAGCAGGCTAGAACAATGTCAAATGCACTACAGATCAGTCAGGTTAGACTGTAATTTTCATTATAATGTTTTAATTTTGTCCATTGCTTAATTGATTTGTATTCTAAGGTAGGAAACACAAAAATATGCACTATACACAAGTAAAACACAGAGCTTTTGATTATGTATTGAGTGGTAAATTATTCCGTACGTAGTTTTCATTTTTTGAAAGTTCAAGAACAGTACAAGAAATAATATATATATGTCTAAATTGAGAGTAAATGAATACCATATCGTTTTGAATATCTCGACCAATGAATAAAGGACTGAAATGCACCGACTTAGTTCGACATGCGTGGACATAAATTGAATATTTACCTTCATGGCCCTGAAAAAACATATTCTGAATTGTTAACCAAAGCTTTTAGTTTAATTTACAAGAGTTTTCATGAAAAATTCACACTGATATAGATGCTAAAAGTTCATTACTTCTGAAAACAACTATGGCCTTTGAGTTACAATTTTTTTAACTACTATGAATGCCTTACTTCATACTGAGAAGTTTAAAACATAAGGAAAACCATAAAGAAAAAAATTGAGTAAAAATGAGCTGAATAAAGTAGTCTGTAAGTCATACAAACAATCAATATACTAAAAAAAATGTAATTTTCATTCATTACCAAGTGGCTTTGAGATACCAATTAGTAATCTCATGTTTAACTTTAAAGTTGGTGAATACGAAAATATCTTGTTTTCAATGAACCATGCTTCAATGTTCAAGGATTATGTGAATATCAGAACCATGACTAAAATCCTTGTTTCTACCTTAACAGAACAATATACACATTTCAGTTTGCTACCAATCATAAATTTTGACGAAAATAAAATATACACTAAACCTCAAGTTTTCGTATATAATTATGAATATGCTTCCCATTTGCTCCGAAATTATAATATGCTTCATGTTTGCTCTAAACTAGTATTGGACTTATGGCCTGATAACATGCATCTCAGCCAAAACATTCTTTGCAATCTAAACCAATCTTTGAAAGGGTGGAATAATCTCGATGAAAAGAAGCAGCATGTAGATTAATGACCAGGTAGATACACATAGGTAGCAACAATATGGAAACCAATGCAACTAGCACTAATATCCACATAGGTCTTCTTGGTTGGCTTTTGTGTTGCATTAACATTGGCATGGTTATAGGAAGCTTCAGTTATGTATGATTTAGAAATTATTAGCCCAAACTTTTCTGAATGCATTTTATTTTGATGTTTTTGAAGTACGTAATACGTTGACCTTTTTTTTGGTTAGTAGCTGTGTAGTTAATTTTGTGAAGTTTTGATGAAAATTCAACAAAACTTCAAATACCAAACTTTGAGTGATTTACTCATAGGATTTCAGCTAAGATACTATAGTTAAATATCGGCGAATTTTACGGATATTTTCATCTTAGATTTTATTTTATTTTTCAAGAAAAACAATAAAATATCGATAGTTATTTTAATATATGTAATGAAGAAAAACATAGGTATTGACAAATTGAACTTTCAACATCTCTGTGTTGTACTTGATGAATGATCCACCACAAAGTGTTATAAATTCCATATGTATGGTTCTTCTTAATTTTTACGTGTTAATTGGGTGTTAATCAACCAGTATTGCTTTTCTCAAATTCTCTTTCTTGAAGCTTATTTGAGTACACCGTACTTCTCTTCTTTATTAAAAATTTGTACACTTGAGGTCATAGTAAAAGTACTTGCATATACATAGAGAGGTGATGTTCCTATGTCTCCATAGACTACTCCTGTGCTTTGAAATGCATAATGCATTGTTACTGCCCAACTTGCCTGCACCATCTCAATTTTCAGACTTATGTTACTTGTAAATTTCTGCACTTAACTAACTCTTATATTTCATGTCGAATTATTACACACATTGAGTGATAGTTTGGAATATACTGCAGTTATTAGTTTTCTGCTGAAATATATGCAATAAAAACCTGATTGAATAAAAGACGTTTTTTTTCTAAGCATATTCAAAATTATTTCCCACATTTTTCTAGTGGAATATTACTATTTTCAGTTTTTGTTTGTTCAATCACGGTACATAATATGTGTTCGAGGCTAAGGTTGTATACTTGTATTTATCAATCGCCTACTGAAATAGTGTGATGAATTTTTAGTGTTTGCATTATGAGTCCGATTTAACTTTGTGTACACTTTTTTGATGAATTGATTCTCAAGCATTGCTTTTACTTTACAGGTAGATAGATGACTGTGATGCAAAAAAGGTTGCAACGAGTTATGGATCGAAGTTATTTTTGCTGCTAGAACTACTTTTTGGTTTTAACGTATGTACTACTTGCTTTTGTTTTGCTATTGCTACTTGTTCTATATTTTGTTTCTGAACTATTGATGACAAACTATTTATGGTTGGTATAAGAATATTGTGTATTTTGATTATGAAATTTCATATGTTGGTTATCAAATATGTGTCCAAAATGTGGTATTGATATAATATGTTGATTTTGAAATGTGATATTGATATAATATGCTAATTTAGAAATGTGGTATATATATATGCATATTATGGTGGATGTTTGCAGAAATGCAATTACAACATTCCACGGCGTTTTTAAAATGTTGCTAAAACATTCCACAGCGTTTTTGAAACGTAGTTAAAACATTCAACAGCTTTTTAAAGCTGTTAAAACATTCCACAACGTTTATAAAACTCTGTTGAAAGTTTTAACGACGTTTTAAAAATGTCGTTAAATTGTATCTAAAAACATAAAGCACGATCTATTACAACAACAAAAGGCTGTAAATAAATATCACAGCATTGAAAAAATGCTATAAAATCTTATCTTAGCACGTAACAAACGCTAAGAAAGATCTATAACTGCACCCAACCAAACGCTGTTAAAAGATTTTATGACATCAGGGAAACGATGTTAAAAAGGACATTTAACAGCATTTATTTCTTGTCATTGTATATCCCTGACATATAACTGCATGTCGATGTACAACATACGCAAAAACGCTGTTAAAAGTTTTTATAGCATTTTTAAAACGCTATTAAAAGTCTTGTTTGTTGTAGTGGTTAAACATACTAAAATTTCCATATTAACTAATCGGTTTCAATTGTTTAAAATGCATGCAAATGAGTCCATTTTCGACATGTATTGTCGATTCAAGATATTGTTCATTCACTAATTGCACTGGGAAAAAGCTTCTCGGAGGAAGACCAAGTCAGAAAAATTCTAAATTCACTCACTCTAGAATGGGATCAAAAGACACTTGCATTCGAAGAAGCAAATGATAGCAGTCTCATGAAAATAGAAGAATTGATTGGGAATTTGATGTCTTATGAAGTTCAACTGTTAGGAAGAAGAGGAAACAAGGCTATAGAAAATAAGCCATTAGCATTCAATGCAACAACTAAAGATTCGAAACCAGATAGTGATGGGAAGATTGCCTTTATGACAAGAAATTTTCGAAAATTCCTAAAATATAGAAAAATGAATAATTACAAAAGAAATGATCAAAGGAATTCCAGTATTAATACGGAGAACGTCAACAATGATAGATGCTATAATTGCAATAAGGTCGGGCATTATAGAAAAGATTGTCTATATCCAAATAAATAGTTATTCCCTCCAAACAATGATTCGTCAAGAAAAAGAAAGAAAGCATTCATAGCAACTCTTGATGACTCAGACTCATCATCCAGTGACGATGAAAAGAAGACGGATAATTCAAATCTGTATTTCATTGCTATTCATGAATCATATGACGATAGGAGTATGGATCTAAAAATAGGTACGCATTTACATTATTTTTCTTGTTTGAATGAATGCTTGTTTGCTTGATTGTTTTAAAATTCCTTAAATTTTTAAATTCAAATTTATCCCTTGAAATTTGAATTTTAAACTCAAAAAATAATATTATTTTAAATATTAAATTATTAATATTTAAGTATTATTATATTTAATGTTATTATAGGAATTATATAATTAGAATATATGATATAATATATATATATATATATATATTAGGAATTAGGAATAGAAACTTGTCTTTTGATTCAATAGGCACATGTCGACATACCCGGATACCCCACGTCGACATACCCCTCAGAATTTGATTTCAAAATTTGAATTAAAACTTTTGAATTTTCCTCCATCTTTTCACCAACTTCAATGCTCTGGAAAGATGTCTCTTGACCACAGAACATATCTATAGAATCTCTATTTATCTCACTCTCTTTACCATCACTTTTCATTTTTATTTCAAATTTCAAACTTATCTTCATTATCTTCAACTCCTGTCAAACTTCTTCAATGGCCTCTTCAAGCACTCCTAACACCAATAGGCTTCCAAAATCTGTCAAAAACTTTCTTTTTAATGACCTGGAAGCTATCAAAGCTTGCATCAACTATGTAAACTTTGGTAAAATTCATACGGGAAAATTTGCTATTTTTGAAGATTTTTCCTTCTTATGAAATTGAAAATCTTTTTCAACAATGTTCTACTCTTAGTTTAGTTGATAACAAACAAAATGATTTTGTATGTTATCCAAATCTTGTTAAGATGTTGCGAATTTGAATTGTGGTTTTTATGATGGGGAAGAAGGACAAATTTGGAGTAGTGTTAAAGGAACACAAATTGTTTTGAATTGTGAAATTTTGGAAAATATTTTGGGATGTAAGTATACCGGAATGAATCTCTCAAAATTTCAAATCAATGAAAATGATCGAGAGACATTTCATCATACCTTTGAAGGGGATGACAACTTCGAAATCCAAAATTGTTATTTTCGTCCAAAAGCAAGAATTGTTAATCTTCTTATCCAACACACACTTATACCAAGATCGAGAAACTACAACAACCCGACTTTAAAAGTTTGCAAAGTTCTTTTCGCAATTTCTGGAAATTATGATTAATTGGACTCAAGTTATTTTGGATGAGCTAAGGCCCAAGAATTTTACTATGGGTGAAAACACATTACATCATGGAATTTATCTCACCGGATTTTTAATTACTTTGGAGTTGATTTCAAAAGGGAAGAATTTATAACTAGAAAAGTGTTCAACCATGGAAACATTTTCCTTATGTAAATTCCATTAGTGTTTCAACCATATGAAACACTTACGAAAAAAGAAGAAAGGCTTGCTCATAAAAAATGGAAGAAATGGAGGAAGAAGAAGAGGAGGAGGAAGAGGAAGGAATGGAAATTGAAGAGAAGAAAGAGGAAGATCAAGAAACCTCTTTAGAAAGTATTGAATATCCTACTAATCCCGCTAATCCATCCAACAAAACCATTCTCAATAATCAAAGAATTATAATGGAAAATCAAAAGACACTTAAAAGATCTATGAGTAAGAAAATGAATAAGATTTCCACTAAAATCGACAAGTTCTTCGGGAAAATTAGTAGAAAGCTTGGACTATCATCTTCTTCATCGTCATCTAACTAATACCTTAAGTTCTATCTTTGTATTTTCTTTATTTTAGTTGATATTATATTATCTTATGTAATGTTGACTAGAATTATTAGTGGAATCTTTCATTTCCTGTTATTCAACTTCACTTGTCTTTGTAATTGCTTGTTTTTATATTATACAAATTTTAGTTTAATAGATTTGTTCATAATATTCAAAACAAAGCAAAATGTCATTTTAAGCAGAGGCATGTCAACATACACCATCCCCCATGTCGACATCCAACGGGCAGAAAATATTTACTCTTTCAAATTTCATTTTCATGTAACTAACTTATGTCTATTCATTTCAAATGACTTTCTACCCCTGTTTATATTTTTTGTTCCAGAAAAAATTGAAAAAATTCACCTCTAATCACTCTCTTTCATAGTTCTTCTTATTTCTTGAATTATAGCTTCTTCGATTAAGAATCTAAGTGATAATCTTGAAGAAACTCTCACTTCCCTCAAGAATATTCTTACATTCATACTTCATAATCAGCATCACTTAGAATTGAGTCAAATACAGATGATCAAGGAGCAAGAGAGACATTTCAACGCCCTTCGTTGGATGATCTCAGCCCTTAACAAGGACGATCTCGAAGGAAATCCACCAGTCACTCTCGATAAAGATAAAGAACAATGGGATGCCATTAAAGCAGACCCTATCTTTGGAGAAGATGGATGGGTGGAAGTACCAAGGAATGTCTAGTCATTCTGTATGTTATTTGTTTGATTTGATTGGTGTGTTTTAAAGTTGATTGACTTAACTTATTTGGTATGGTTTGTATATATGTTTGGATTGAATAATTACTGTAAATATGATTGATTGATGATTGATTTACTTTTTAGATTACACTTCCGATCACACTTAGCACTTATTACACTTATATATGGTTTACCCTATTTTATTATGGTTGATTATCTTATAACAAGTTCAGGGATTTTTAAGAAGTTTTTGTTAATGATAAAGGGGGAGAAGTTATAAACTAATAGTTGGCTTGGAGTAAGGGGGAGTTATGGAGTAAGGGGGAGTTATGATAGGAGTTATGGTATGATAAGTATATTTATAAATACAGGTTGTTATCATCAAAAAGGGGGAGATTGTTAGAAACTGAGATGTTGGTTTTGATGACAACAACCTTTTTAACTTATCTTATTATAAAATATATACTAACACTGTTGTCTAGATAGATATGTATATGCGGGATATATAGATGTACATATGCAGATATTGATTACTGAAGACTGGTCAGTATAAAGACCCAAGAC
Organism: Allium cepa; assembly: GCA_030765085.1. Taxonomy (NCBI): domain Eukaryota; kingdom Viridiplantae; phylum Streptophyta; class Magnoliopsida; order Asparagales; family Amaryllidaceae; genus Allium; species Allium cepa. The sequence goes on from CM060932.1 coordinate 157,165,835, forward strand.
TCAAGATTGAAGACTCTAGAGTATCGAGAACAAGATATCTGTCTAGTTTTTGTTAAAACTTCATAATAGCATGAAAATCGTCATTCTGAATTTCATTTGGGATGGAACACATTTCTACCTTCATAGTGGCTTACAAACCCACGACAAATAGTTTAAAAACCTACGACAAGTGACTTACAAACCCACGAACATCCTGGTTTTGTACAAGTTCTCGAGTCCTGAGGTGATGAGATATTCTATAGGAAGAAGCTTGCAAAACTACTTCAAAATGGTTTTTTAAATGATTTTCAAAACTATTTTTCAAAATGTTTTAGCCTTAAAATTACCTTTTCAAATGATTTTCAAAAAGATGTTTTAGCCTTAAAATATTCTTTGTTTTTGTTTTTAAATAAACTCTTGTTTTAAACTTCGTTTTTACTCCAGAATCATTTTATCTTGTTTTCCTTTCTATACCATTTACAAACCAAATTTTACATTGTCTTTAACATAGGCATGTCGACATCATGGAATACCCCATGTCGACATGGTGGTCGTTTAATTCAAAAGTTTCAATTTTCAAAAGAAGTGTCTATTCGTTTAAATCTCTTCACGAATGGTTATGACCATTGGCGCTTTATAAATAGCCTTCACAAATGAATTTTTTAACTAACTAATTTTATATTTTCTTCACTTCTTCTTCTCCATAGATCTATATTCTAAAATTTTCATATTTTTAAGATCATGCCGAAATTCTGTCGAATTCTCAAGTGAATCAAATTAGAATCTCATTCTTGTTTGATTCTCTGCCCTCTCTCGAAGATCAAAGTGCTATTCAGAGTTATAGGATCAATTTGTAATCAAAAGTTTATCAAGTCTCTCTATAAGGTGTGGTTGTGCCTGGAAATCAATTGGGTAATCTTATGGCCCGTAAATCAAGAGAGTTTTCCCCGGACTAGTGCGACGGAAGGGTACCTCAAGGCCTTTAGAAATTGAGGAATGTAATCTCGACATTGGTATAATAAAAATCTATATGAGGCGGTTTGTCTTGGTACAGGACTGGATGTAGGGTAACTCCGAAGCAACATAAAATCCGGTGTGTTCTTTCCCTTTACTATTTCTTATTTTACTTTCTGCATCTGTGTTTGATTTTGTAATTGTTATGTGATTAAGTTTTGCATTTGTTTGTGTCATAATTTTAAGTTAGTTCATAAAAGCCTTAGAATCCATTAAATGCTATTCACCCCCGCTCCTCCTCTAGTGTTAAATTAGACTTAAGATCCTTAATCCGCTGTCCCTTTCAGTTTGGAGATTTGTTAGAGGGAAATGATGGTTGGATTGGCTTCAGGAAGGTCGAGATTTTCGATGAGGGTTGTTGGAGTGATAATTCATTGGTAACACTTGTTTGTATTGCTAAATATAAGTTACCTAGAAAAAAAGAGGTATGGACGAAAATTTTCTTACACAAGCCTTGTCATTTTCTCACTTCAAAATTTCAAAACAAATCTAATAAATTGCTAAAAATTAAAAATTCGAGAGATTCCTGGCATATATCTACTTCATTTAATAGAAGGAAATCCTGATTTAGTCTATTGATTAGTGCATTGGAAAAAAACTTTCAGCAAGTAGAAATGCAAGGAGAAAGAGAAACGAGGGTAATTAATTGGTGATAATCACTGACAGGTGATTTATTTACTCATATTTGTGTCTACGTACACTATGAAATTGCATCCAATTTCTGATATATGCAAAGCGGTTTAGTAGAATGTTGATATGTAAGCATGATATTGGTTCAGATATTAATCATATTCTCTGTTTTATCATTAAGAGGTATGGACAGATTTGGATGTTAGATTCAATGTGGAAGGATGAAGATGAGTGCCCCTGAATTGTTTCATGTTGTACTATCAGGTTCTCATATAATTGTCATATTGACTTGTCTCTTTTCTATTACCGGGAAAAGAAAAGCCAGTTAACGAATCTAACTCAGATCACCAACAGACGTTAGCATCGTATGGGTTAGCAAACCGTTTATCATTCAATATCTTGATAATAGTCTCGTTACTTTCTAAGACCAAAATAAAAACAAAATACCATGAAAATTTATTGTGGACTTCTTAAAGGGGAATGATATCGCTACAGAGATTAGCTTAACACATCCACGAATTATTGGAGTATGATATGCCATATTTATTGAGGCCGATTGTCTAGTCCCTTTTTTATATTATCTTTGGAAATCCAACATTTCATTTTTTGTTTTCCAACAATTTAAAAATATCAAAAGGACTGTTGTCCTCTGTTTAGTTGATTCATAAGAAAATCTCTTATATTTATTTCCCTACTTTCTAGAAGTGAAACATGACTTTGTATTTTACCAATTAACACAAAAAAGCAAAATGCTCATTTTAACAATTAAGTTTTACTAAAATTTCATTGCTTTCAACTTTCTTATGCAGAAGAACGTTGTAGGTAAAAAACGATAATGGTAATTATATTTGCATGTTGTGCTGTTTAAAGTAATAATGAAAGTTGCAAGATCAACACAGGTTAATGCTTGTCTACAAAAATCATTTTGCAAAGTTTTAGAGATTTACTGAACCATTTTATAGGCGGATAATAGTTATTCTTTTTTTGTAATTTTTTTTGCAGTACAGGTCACTTTCAAAAACTATTAACATGAATAAACCAGTTGAAACATTTTTATTGATATATTTTTATTTGCATGCATACTGAGATTTATTTCAAATCTTAGTAGTCCATCTGTTGAAGTCACTGGAATCCCAAAATAGCGTGCATCTGTATTGTTAATACTTGCATTTTCTTTTTGATGTTTTTAGGATAATATGAATACAGTAGTTACTTGATAATTCATGGCAAACTCTTATTGTTGATTATCAACCTTGTTTACAAGATAATTAGCTTTTCCAGAGTGAAGACCATCAGCAACAATGGACATGACTTCAATTGTTATATGTATTATGATATTTGTTAGTACTTGTTGTGTAAACTTGTTTGTGAATGCTTAAGGTATGTGAATTTGTTCATTTTGTCAAATAACTATTATCTAAATGGTTATGGATATTATACTTATGTGATTAACTTGTTTTCAATTATTTGAATAAGATGATTATATGATTGTTGGTTTGAATATGGTAATTATATGATTGTTGCTGATTTTAATATGACTATTATATAAATGGTTGTTGGAAATGATAAAAGCCATTAACAGTATACAGTAGCATTTAAAATATGCTACAAAACAATCAATATCTTTTAGCAGCATTTTAAAAATGCAAAGAAACAAATGTAAAATACCACCTGAATTTATAGTTACATAAAATAAATGCAACGACAAAATTTTAGTTGCACAAAATAAAGGCTACAGAAAACCAAAGAATGATCCAGGTACAAACGCAACTAAAAATGTTAGTTTTGGTAGGGTTTTGTAAATGTTGTAGAAAAACCTTTAGTAGCCTTTAAAAAACGCTGTTATACGAAAATATTTTGTAGAGTTTATTAAAACGCAACCAAAAAAATTAGAAGTGGGAATGGTCAGTTAACCGAACCAATCGGTTAAATTGGACGGTTAACCAATAAAAAACAAAGGTTCGGTTAACCGTTCATCGGTTAAAATCGGTCGACCATACCGACCGAACCGGTTAAATTTAACAGTGGTTAACTAGTTAAATTTAACGGTTCAGTTAATCATTTGAACCAAACGTTTAGCTATTGCATGGTTAACCGTTTAAACCCAACGGTTAACCGTTGCATGGCTAACCGTATATATTTCAACATACATAAACTGAACTACTGTCAGTAGCATAGCAAAGAGCAGAGCACAACATAAACAAAGTTCACAATAGTCCACCATTCATTGCATACATAACCTTAGTTCACAACTAAACTAAGCTAAGTTCACAATAAATAACAAAATATACGACAGCATACAATTCAGTTTGATAATGCATTAATATAAATAGTTTGGAAATTGACCCCCTGAGCCAGTGAGCTTCAAGTCCATTCATTTTCCACTGCAAAATGCAAATTTGTAGAACTATATTAGCATATTACTGTAAATAAACATGAACTGAGCTAGTGGCTCACTGACTGCATTGTTTTAATGTGAATACAATGGTATATATGAACTGTGGATGAAATGGGTTGTCCAAAACTGTTATGACTGACAATTTGAAATCATGTCAGCATAGATATAGAAGCACTTTTAATAAATTGTGGCTGAAAATGGTAAAATATCATATAGAAGCACTTTTAATAAATTGTTAGCCAATAAGAATGTTGATTTGATTGAACTCGCCATTTGGACAAAGAATACGAGTAGCGCATCTTATATATACCCACCAAATTATCGGCAAATAAGTTGATCCCGTTACTGCACAGAGCAAATGCCTTAACTTCAATTCAAAATGAACATGTTAATGTTACAAATGACTTAATGGCTAACAGTCCTAGATAAAAAAGTAAATTCAATACCAGTTCCCTAAACTAACCAACGGTTCATATTCGTATACAAGGTGCTAGCTGCAATATATTCAAGTAATTAATGACTTATGCACATGTGGAACCATTCGTCCATGTGCATTTTTGCGATAACCAATGGAATATGCTGGTTGTGTGCTGGGACAGATTCTCAAGTCTTAACCACGGGTGTTAATTATATACTAAACGATAAATATCTAACCTTTTGCACTTTTGCTTATAAGGATGATAATAATCTATTTGACCTTCCATTGCATTGAAAAGGAAAGTACTTCCTAGACTGAAGGGCAACCCTTCAAATGATTTAATTGTATGCATATTGTATATAACTTAGTATTAGAGGTAGGCCAAGACGAGAGCTAATGCTAACCATACAATAAAATAGGTTTTGGTCTATTTAAGCTTTAATTAGTGGGATGTAAGACAACTTGTATTTCTCTACATCTCTAGCATATTATCAACCTTTGAATACTGAAACATTCATGTGCTACAAAGATACACATGTGTGTGCGCGCACATGCATACTTCTAGGCGGTAAAATATGAACATAAGGAAATACTAGTGGTGAAAAACTTGCATTCTTCAGCAAGTAACATGTTAACTAGGAAAACGAACAAGCAACGTGTTCTAGCAAAAAGAAATTATACACTATAAATTCAATATTATGGTAGAACACTACTTACTAGTTGTTTAGTAACTATTCTATGATGCTACCTCAGAGCTGTGTTCGCCTTCATACAATTTTCCAGTTTCAAAATGCCAGTCAGCTTCTATAAGTAAAGATCACAATAACGGTACTGGAAAATTTACAAGAGGCGTTGATTAAATTATTGCAGTTAATAGAGCACAAAAACCAAATATATGGCTATATATCTGTGTCATAACTCTTTCTTTATTAAGAAGAATAAAATCATAAATAGTGAAAAACAAGCAAATATGCTGCTCTGTAACGATGCTGCTAATATATTTGATATGTTGTAACACCCGGATATTTTCAACCATTCGCATCCGCACATGCCAGACTTGAATTGCTCAAAATACCGCGTTGTAAATAAAAATTTGGCAAATCTCAGAATATACAGTAAATAAAATCACAGATCACAGACACAGAGTAATAGTAGTGCAGCAGAAGTAATAGAAATAGTAGTTCATGAAGCTACTATGTAAATATATCAGAGTTACATAGGCTACAACAGTAGAAATAGAGTACAACAGAAGTCTCAATACATAGAAGTCTACTAATACAAGAGCTGAAAAGGAACAACAGACTCAAAAAGGATAAAACTAGACAAGTAGATAATCTCCAACGATTCCAATCTCTAGAAAGTGGAAATCCAAATCTGTGAATACTCAGGTTGACCCGAGCGTAAATAAAAATACAAACACTCGAGTCAGGACATACATACTTATAAAATGTAAACCAACTCAAGTGAACTGTAGTAAAAGTACAAGTAACTTAAAGGATGCTTGGGCCGCCCATCCTCTAAGAATCCGTCGAACTATTTACTATGTAGTAATATTGCGCTATTATAATAATGTCTATAGTAAAATAAACTTACTTTAAAATAGCATCACGGGGTAACCCATATAGCCCCAGACACGTAATAGTCCCAGTAGTCCATCCAATATCTGCATATCTCCTGATCGGAAGACTACGAGAAGATACGCATGGGCTACTGGAGAAAACCAAACTCATAGTAAAGGCTCGATATGGTAGGTGACACAGCACACAAGGCAATGCCAGGGTAGATATACCAATTACGACACTCGGGCTGGTGGTAATGCAGCAGCCACATACGCTCACCGCGGAACACATTCCCAAAAATCAGAGGGGCGCCCAAACAATCACAAGTAATAGAATGGTATCCAAGAAATGCATCCGCTACGAGGTGCGACCTCAACTGGCCCGAGACCGCTCCTGTTTTAGCCACCTTATGCCAACTCACGGGAGTTGGGTCCACGTAATATACCTCAAGAACGTCGCCACCATCCCACTTCATTCTGGAATCTCCACCGCGTACATGGTTGTCAAAGTGGTTTTCGGTATCGACAGACAGTATGCCCATATCCGATCTCGGTTTCTTAGCCAACCAATTGTTATTATAACCCGTGGTTACAACTTAAAATAATATTTTATACTTCAAATAAAATATCATTTCAATCCAAATCTTTATCAAAATAAAGATTAAATCATTTCCAAACCATTTCAATATATCAACATACCATATCTTTCAAATTCAATTATTTATCAAAATAAATATCAAGTCATTCCTAACCATTTCAATATATTAAATTATCATATCCTTTCAAAACTTCCTTTCAAAACATTTTAATGCATTAAATATCGTATCCTTTCAAAACTTCATTTCAAAATCATTTTAACGTCAAAATATCATATCTTTTCAGAACTTCATTTTCAAATCATTTTAATATCAAAATATCATATCCTTCAGAACTTCATTTTCAAATCATTTTAATATCAAAATATCATTTCTTTCAGAACTTCATTTTCAAATCATTTTAATATCAAAATATCATATCTTCCACAACTTCATTTTTCAAATCATTTAATATCAAAATATCATATCTTCCAAAACTTTATTTTTCAAATCATTTTAATATCAAAATATCATATCTTCCAAAACTTCATTTTTCAAATCATTTTAATATCAAAATATCATATTTTAACATTCGAAAATGTTTATTAACATACCTTTAACACATGATTTTTACAAGATAAATTTCTTATACATAAATCAAATTTTTAATAAATTTACTTAACAAATTCAAGTGTACAATTTCCTTTCCTTCACATATGCAATTTATTAACACTTACATTTTTAAATTTCCATTTCACAAATTAAACTAAATTTCCAATTGATTTCATTTAACTAAAACCTTTAATTAAACCAAATTTCACATTTCCAAGTCAAGTTGTATTTTAAAATTACACATTTAAGCATTCATTTATTTAACCATTTAAATTCATAGAAAAATCAATAATACTTTAATAAATCACTTAAATTCAAATTTAAATCAAATTATCATATTTACCATTTTCCAAATTAAATTAAATTTCCATTTTATTTATATAACTTAAATATCATTTTTAACCAAACTCCAAATTTCTAAACTTAAGTTATATTTCCAAAATTCAACTTAACCATTTATTTATTTAACATTTTCCACTTATACAAAAATCATAAATATTTTATTTAAAATACTTTGAGATCTATTTAAATCAAATTATCATAAATTTACATTTTAAACCACTTAAAAAAATTTATTTATATAATTTAAATGTCAATTTAAAAGCTAAAGTCCAAATTTCCAAATTTAAGTTATATTTCAAAAATTCACTTTTACCATTCACTTAAATTACATTTTTAACTTCTAGAAAAAATCCAATTTTTTTTTTAAATTAAACATTAAAAATCCAATTTAAATCAGATTTTCACAATTATTCACTTTAAAAATATTTAAAATATTCCAAAATACCTTATAAAATAACCACGGGCCTGTATATAGTTTTCTAACCTAGGTCAAGTGATACAGATATATATCATTTCAATCCGCAGTTTAAAAAGAAAAATCCGGGTTCTGTCATTTCAAACCCGCAATTCCAAGTTAAAACAAAATTAATAAAAACCGTTCAGGCCTATCATTTCCGCCTACAACTGAAAGTTACTGAGCGGATCGTGCTATATGGAATTATACTTTACTAGTGCGGAAATAAACTAAAAATACTATAGCAATGTAAATAAGTAAAAATAAAACAAGCACACCATGAATTTTTATACTGATTCGAACTTCCCGTTCTACGTCTAGTCCCAGACTCCTTTTGGAATTTCACTAACAACAATCCTCACTTAACTCGGAGGAACAGGTTTACAACAACCCTTGAACAGCCGAACAAGGGACCTGAGCAGCAGAACAGGATTTCGCCTCAACGGCCGAAGATGACTTCACTTGCCTGAACGACAGAACATGACTTCAACTTATACAGAAAGTATATGACACAGTGTGTTCTCAATAATACGAATTTGTCTCTTGATAGTACAATCTTCCTATAATCTTCTCCTTTTGATATATATGTGTGTATGTGAAGAATATGGAAGTAAATGAATGATTATGTAGAAATTTGAATGCTCAAAATGTTAGAATTAGTGTAGTATATAAATAGAAAGCTTTTGATCAATTCGGTGAATTAAACAAATGATTCTAATATGTTTATATAGAGTATAAAGAGTAGTAATTTTTCGTGAAAAGTTATCATGAGAGAGTATGGATGCATCTCTTAGTAAAAGGTTGTAACACTTCATGAAAATGAAATGTCTTTTCAAAAATATAGCAGTTGAAGAAGTTCAGTCGTCTGAAAATAAATTTCAGACTTCCGAAATTTGAAACGTGCAAACCAGAAAAGAAATATGCTATTTTTGCCTAGATCCAGACGTCTGAAATGGTCAATTCAAACGTCTGAATTTGACCTATAACTAAAAATTACCATAGCTCAAATGGTTAGAGCACTTGCCTTTTGAATTAGTGACCCAGGTTCAAGTCCCGCTCCATGCAATTTTTGAAAACTTGATTTTTCATTTAAAATATGAATGTATATGTGTGTATACCATTTGGAGAAGATCTTAACATTTGTAAACTCTAGACACGACACTCTATGACTAATAATACTTTGTTTGTCACCTTTGTCTTGTCTCTATCGTATATATCTCTTCTTGTATCTCCATATACATTCTTTTATTCTTTTGTACTGTGTATCTTCATTTTGAATGTATTTGATCATCTCTTTTTGATGCCCATGTACCTGCAAATTAGCTTAGAGATTCTTTGACATAATTGTATAGTTGTTGTCATTAAAATCCAACAAGTGAGGTTCTAACAACAACGATTTTCCCTATTCTAAAGTCTGTTCGGGTATGTATCATTTCAACCCATAGTGAACCCAATCTACAGGGAACTTGCAGTGTGATAAACAGATATAAATGAACAGTTAACAACATATAACAGTAACAGATGAGATGACATGTAAATTAACAGGTTTAATATCATATATAAATAATCATAGGCAGTTATAACATAATATATCATTCTACGCATTCAATTATTATCGCTTCACATTTGCATAAGTATAAATGTCAGGTGAGATTTACTCGCCTCTTTGTACTGGAGATATGAATTCAAACGAAACAAATGGATACCAGAAAGCACGATGACATAATGATGGATTCAAGTGGATGAGAACCAAGCTTATTGATCTTGTACACAACCCATGAACATGACAAATAAAATTATAAATCAATACAACATTCAATTTGAAACAACTGTGAAATAAGAAGCAATAATGGAATGAATGTTTTTGCCTTGCTTTCTACAATTTCTTGCTCAGCCTAAGAGATGTTTTGGCTCAGATTTGGACATGCTTTGGCTCAAGTTTGGGTCCAAAGAGGCACGGCTACAAGGCACTGAAGTGGCGGGGAGTTACTACACCTGAATACAAAGGGTCTAGGCTTGATAGAGGAGTTTGGGTTCATCATATTGGTTCGGCCATGGGGTTTTGGGTTCGGCCCTGACATGTTCAGGTCTGGTCAGTATAGGAGGTGGTGTGTATGGGTGCTAGAAAGGTGATAGTGGCGGCTAGAGGTGGTGTCCAAGGTGATGGAAGAAGGTATGTTGCAACTAGTGGTGGCTATGCATTGTTTTAAGAGATTTGTTGCATTTTTGGTGGAGTTTCTCTTCATGGAGTGGTGCGGCCTGGCCATGGTCAGAGGAGTGTGTGATGGTGGTGACAAGGCTATGTAGGAGATGGTGGACGTGGCTATGGAGTGGAGGCTGAGCAAACTAGGCAAGAAAGCGAGGCAAAAATACAAGAAAATAAGAAGAAAAGGAAGAAAAACATATAGCCATTACCAATATTTTTCCAAGCCGTGAAAAATGAAGTTGAGATGAGGTTTTCACGTGAAAGAGGAATGAGAAACTCATGGCTATCGTAAGAAAAATGTACGGCCAAAAAGAATAATGAGGAGGTTGTGGGAAAATGAGGAGTTTTGGAAACGAAAAGACTTAAGTTTCTAAAAGCACTTTAAACCTTTCATATATCCTTTTCTTTAATTCAATTTAAAACAAAATAAAATCAGTAATATAATTTTAAAAACTGAAACAAAGCAATATGGAATGGAAATAAATAATTAAAATTTAATAAAATGGAAAAAGAGTATAAGAAAATGCTAAAAAATCCAAAACAGTGTCAAGAAATTACAAATAAATCATCATTGACTTTGGAAAATTATCAACTTCATTTTAAAAATATTATAAAAAATTGAAATAAAAATGATTTTTAAACATTTTCAAAGTGAAATAAATAATTTAATTTAGAGAAAATAGAAAAAGAACTAAAGAAATTGTTTAAAAATTAGAAACATGACTTAAAATTTACAAATAAAATATCACTAGCCTTATAAAATTTCTGTATCACTTTAAAACAAATAAGAAATATAATAAATGAGGAAAAAAATAAAGTGGTAATGAGAAGAAAATAAGTTCTTAACAAAAATATAAAAATAAATAAAGAATTTCTTTAATAAATTGAAATTAGAAATTAAAAATTATAAACAGAATAAAACTGACATTGGAAAATGTCGATTACGCTTTTAAAAATGTTTGAAAACCATAATATATACATAGCATGTTATTTTACCCATATAAATTAGAACATTACATGACCAAATAAAATATTATTTATATAATTTAAAATAACAATTTTGTTAAATACAGCAAATTACACTCAATAGTTAAAAAAGGCATAACTTTCACATTATAAATCAGATTTCAACGAAACAAAAAGCAGTATTCTTAAAATTTTATTTACTTTCATAATAAAAGATAAAATTCAAATTTTCAAACTTTCAAATTTTAAATTTAAAAGTCAAAGTTTGACCATATTGAACAAAATTCACTTTTTGAAAAATATTCTTTTTAGTCATGTTTTGGAATGATAATTCATTTCAAAATCAAAGTTTATATTTAAAGTAACAAAATTTAATCATTCCAAATAAATAAAATAAGTTTTTAAATCAAAAATTTAGTTAAAATAAATAAAATATACAAGTATAATAATCACAAAATACAGGATTGTTACACTCTCCCCCACTCAAAACTTTGTTGGGGATGCGGATTAAGGATCTTAAGGCAGAAATAACACTAGAGGAGGGGTGAATAGTGTTTTAAAGAATATATGAACTATATGACTAAATTAAAACTTTCAACACAAATCTAAACAGAATTCTAACACAGAATGATCACAGAACATATAACAAATGCAAATAGTAAAGTAAAGCAAGTAAAAGGAAAGAACACACCGGATTTTATACTGGTTCGGAATCCTCCTACATCCAGTCCTGCACCAAGGCAATATCCTTGTATAGATTTTTATAAGCCAATATCCAAATTACAACCCTCAATTTCTAAGTACTTGAGGAACCCTCCTATCTCCGAGTCTGGGGTAAGCTCTCTTGATTTACGGGACACAAGATCACCCTAATACTTCTTAATAACAATCCTTTTGAATGGATAGACTCTATGGACTTTTTGAATACAAATTGATCCTATAACTCTGAATAGCACTTTGATCTTTAGTGGAATGATGGAGAATCAAATAGAGAGAGTATCTAAATGATTTCCTATTGAGAATTTGGCAGAATGATGGCACGATCTTGAAAATATGAAGTTTTATGGATATGGAATGGTGGAGAAGAAAGAGTGAAGAAAATAAGAAAGTAGTTGTTAAAAAAATTCGTTTTGAAAGCCTTTATATAGATGCACAACAGTCATAACCATTGGCGAAAGGTTTTCGAACGAATGGACACTTCTTTTGAAAATTGAATTTTGAATCCAACTGTCACCATGTCGACATGGGGTATCCCCATATGTCGACATCCCTCGGTTCAAAATTATAGAAATGTTGTTTTGTAAAGACAATTGAATTTAAAACAAGTTGAAACTTCTCTGAAGCAAAGTAAAGTGTTTAAACAATATTTTGAGATACAGAATGAATATAAAACATTATTATATATATATATATAATTGATATAGACCGTCAATTATATAAGTAATATTTAAAATCAGAATAAGTTTTGATGTTTTAAAAATAGAAGTTTTTAAAATTAGAATAGAGGAATATTTCAAGGCTAAAACAAAGTTTGAAAATATTTTTGAAAACATGATTTTGAAAGCTAAAATATTTTGAAAACAGATTTAAAAACATTTTGAAAAATCTATTCAAACCGAAATTGCAAGAACCTTCCTACAGAGCTCCTCCATAGGACTCGAGAACTTGTACAAAGTAGTTTAAATCATTTTGATTTTCGTGGGTTTGTAAGCCACTTGTCGTAGGTTTGTAAGCTACTTGTCGTGGGTTTGTAAGCCACTGGTTTCGATAGAAATTGGGTTCCATCCCAAAAAAAAATTGGAAGAAAGACGAGAGTGCTATTATGAAGTTTTAACAAAATACTAGACACTTATCTTGAGATCTTGAAATCTTGATTCTCTAGAGTCTTGAATCTTGAATCTCTAATCTTCATCTTGATGCTTGAGTCTTTATACTGATCAGTCTTCGATGATACCTGCATATACTTCCTATATACATACATACATACATACACATATATATATATATGGAAATGTTACTATATATTTTATAAAGTAAAGTATAATAACTATATAAGGTTGTTGTCATCAAAACATCATCAACTCAGTTCCTAACAATCTCCCCCTTTTTGATGATGACAACCTTTATTTATAAAATATTCTTACCATAGCATAACTCCCCCTTACTCCGTGATTTCTTCTTAAAACTACAACTTCCCTTTACTCCATGACTCCCCCTTACACCAAGTACATATATTTTTATAACTTTCTCCCCCTTTGTCATCAACAAAAACTATTAACTACTTAAGAATTCAAGAATGATTAGTATGAACAAATAATATGTATAGAACAAGCATGAAACAATGAGTATAAGTGAACACATTTTAGTTATTACAACATATATAAGAACATACGTAAACACGAACAAACAAAACAATTTAAAACAAAGAATAAAATGAAAGTACGCTTTAATGGCGATCCTTAACTATAGGAGACTTATGAATCGAACAATTGGGGTAGTGGAGACAAAAGTTTCCACGTTGTTCAATTATGTTTCCATTAGTATCAACAAGGATCTCACCAACGCAAATAACGCTCTCGTCCGTATTCATAGGGACTTCGGATTGAGGTAAAGTTGATCTTCCTCTTGGTCTTCTTGTGGTTCTTCCATAGGTTCTTCTTCCTCGGATTCCATGTCTTGTGAAGAATCTTCAATATTAATAGGATTTGTACGGTTATCCATAAGGAATTTTTGTACATTCCTAATAATATTCCCTTGCCTTTGTTGTTCTCTAGCCATCCTAAGTTGACTTACTTGAATTTCAGTCATCAATTGAAGGATATCTTTCATCTTCTCTTGCAATTTGATCACTCGAGCGTGCGTAGTTCGTTGAAATGGACCAGAATGAGAAGATGTGGGTGAAGTGGGTTCATTAGTAGAAGAGGAGACCATTATTTTATTGTTTCAGAAGTTATTTACAGAGAATATAGTGAAGAAAGAGGAGAGAAAACGAAATAAATAGATAAATAGCCAAATAACTAACTTTGGAGGGAAATTCAATTTTCAAATTTTTGTTGGGTATGTCGACAGCATAGATGGGGCATGTCGACATGTTCATCAAAAAAATGTAATTTTTATTTTGAATTTTTATTGATTATTATATTATATTATTTTATATTTCAGATTTTGAACAAATACCTAATACTCTTCTAAATTTAGTAAAATTCTGTTCGGTTAATGGTTTAGTTAATATATCAGCAATTTGTTTTTCAGTATTTATATAATCTAGAGTTATTATTTCTTTAGTTATATTATCTCTAAGAAAATGATGTCCTATATCAATATGTTTAGTTCTAGCATGATAAGTTGGATTTTTAGATAGATTTATTGCACTAGTATTATCACAATATATTGGTGATTTACTTATGTTAATTCCAAAATCCTTTAAAGTTTGTTGCATATATATGACTTATGAACAGGCCAGAGCAGCAGATATATACTCTGCTTCAGTTGTTGACAAGGAAACAGTATTTTGTTTCTTGCTGAATCAGGAAACCAGTGAATGTCCTAGAAAATTACAAGTTCCACTTGTACTCTTTCAGTCTGATTTACAACCAACATAATCAGCATCACAATATGATATTAAATCAAAGTATTATTTTTAGAATAAAATAAACCATAATCTAAAGTGTATTTTACATATCTTAAAATTATTTTAACAGCTTTTAAGTGAGTTTCTTTAGGTTGTGATTGGTATCTTGCACAGAGACAAACACTATGCATAATATCAGGACGACTCGATGTTATATAGAGTAGAGAACCAATCATTCCCCTATATAAAGTTTGATCAATATCTTTTGATTTATCTTCTTTACTTAAACCTACATTTGTTGACATTGGAGTTGGTTTCCCACTAGAGGTGCTTAAACCATATTTATTGATTAAGTCTTTAGCATATTTTTCTTGACTTATGAAGATTCCATTTTCTAGTTGTTTAATTTGAAGCCCTAAGAAGAAACTTAATTCTCCCATGTGACTCATTTCAAATTCTTTAGTCATTATATCTGAAAATTCTTTATTCATTATGTTATTAGTTGATCCAAAGATTATATCATCTACATATATTTGAACCAGTTGAATATCTTGATTATTTCTTTTAATAAAAAGTGTTGTATCTACTTTACCAATTTCAAAACCAGATTGAAGTAAATAAGATCTTAGTCTTTCATACTAGGCTCTAGGAGCTTGCTTTAGACCATATAGAGCTTTCTTTAACTTGTATACATGGTTTGGAAATTTATTATCTTCAAAAAGTGGAGGTTGTTCAACATAAACATCTTCTTTTACAAAACCATTTAGAAAAGCACTTTTAACATCCATTTGATATAATTTGAAATTATTATAATTAGCGAAATCAAGTAGAATTCTTATAGCTTCTAATCTTGCTACGGGGGCAAAGGTTTCATCATAGTCAATTCCTTCTTCTTGACAATAACCTTGCGCGACTAAATGAGCTTTATTTCTTACGACCTCACCGAGTTCATTCATTTTATTTTTATAAACCCATTTAGTTCCAATTATAATTTTATCCTCGGGTTTAGGAACAAGTTCCCATACATCATTTCTGGTAAATTGATTCAATTCTTCTTGCATAGCAAGAATCCATGAATCATCAGACGATGCTTCCTTTGGATTTTTAGGTTCAATTGTTGATATAAAGGCTACATTACTCATACTACTTAATTGATTTCTAGTTCTTACTACGGATTCAATATTTCCTAAAACATTTTCTATAGGATGGTCTTTTGATATTTTAAATCTCTTATTAGGTTGATTTATTTCACTAATAGTTTCATTAGATTGATTTAAATTTATAAAATCTTCTTCATCATCTATTTGTACAATATCTTTAAGATTTTCATCAAAAGATACATGCATAGTTTCTTCAATAGTATTAGTTTTTAAATTAAAAACTCTAAATGCTTTACTTCTATTAGAATAACCAATAAAGAATCCTTTATCAGCTTTTGGTTCAAATTTATCTAAATTATCTTTTGTATTAAGTATAAAACATTTACTCCCAAAGACTTTAAAATAAGCAACTATAGGTTTCTTATTATAAAGTAATTCATATGGAGTTTTATTTGTTAATGGTCTAACTAAAATTCTATTTAATATATAACAAGCTGTAGCAACTGCTTCAGCCCAAAAATGTTTAGGTAAATTACTATCAGAAAGCATTGTACGAGCACACTCTTGAATCGTTCTATTCTTACGTTCTACTACTCCATTTTATTGTGGAGTTCTTGGAAATGAAAAGTTGTGAGTGATTCCCTTTTGAGTACAGAAATTCTCAAAATTTTCATTTTCAAATTCACCACCGTGATCATTTCGAATAGTTTTAATTTTGAAAGAATGTTGTTTTTGAATTCTTTTAGAAAAGTTTTTAAATATTTCAAAAGCATCACTTTTATGTTTTAAAAAGATTGTCCAAGTATATCTTGAATAATCATCTACTATAACAAAAACATATTTACTATGGTTAATTGATTGAACTTGAGATGGACCAAATAAATCTAAATGAAGTAATTCTAGAGGACTAGACGTAGAAATAACATTTTTAATTTAAATGAACTTTTCTTAAGTTTTCCTAATTGACAAGCATCACAAATACTATCTACTTTAAAGTTTAACTTGGGTAGACCTCTAACTAAGTCAAGTTTTGATATCCTAGATAATAATTTGAAATTCAAATGGCCAAATCTTTTATGCCAAATCAAAGGGTCACTTGTATTAGCCAAAAGACATAGATTATCATTTGAAATTTTCATACTAAGGATATAAATATTTTTCTTCCTAATACCTTCAAAAATTATATTAGACTTATCATATTCAATGTGACATTTATCTTTTCCAAAATTAATTTTAAAACCTTTATCGCAAAGTTGACTTATACTAAGCAGATTATGTTTTAAGTTCCTAACTAATAAAACATCAGAAATAAGTAAAGTTTTAGAGTTACCGACATTGCCGACGCCAACCACATATCCTTTAGAGTTGTCGCCAAAATTGACGAATCCACCATCTTGATAAGTAATGTCCTTGAGTATCTTGGGATTTCCAGTCATGTGCCTCGAACAGCCACTATCAAGTATCCATTTATCTTTCTCAATTTGCACAGTTTGTCCATTGGGTGTTGATTCGTCAAAAGCCATATAACATGTCTGTCCCTACATAACACACCAATTCGGTAGATAACTTGATTTTTCAAAATAACTATATGCAGACTTATGAAACTTTGATGAAATGCATAGATTCAAAACCGTTTTAACACAATTTTCAAAAAATGTCATTTTTATATTTTTCAAGTTTCAGATTATGAAAACAATGAAAACCAATGCTCTGATACCAATTGTTGGGGATGCGGATTAAGGATCTTAAGGCAGAAATAACACTAGAGGGGGGTGGATAGTGTTTTAAAGAATATATGAACTATATGACTAAATTAAAACTTTCAACACAAATCTAAACAGAATTCTAACACAGAATGATCACAGAACATATAACAAATGCAAATAGTAAAGTAAAGCAAGTAAAAGGAAAGAATACACCGGATTTTATACTGGTTCGGAATCCTCCTACATCCTGTCCTGCACCAAGGCAATATCCTTGTACAGATTTTTATAAGCCAATATCCAAATTACAACCCTCAATTTCTAAGGCCTTGAGGAACCCTCCTATCTCCGAGTCTGGGGTAAACTCTCTTGATTTACGGGACACAAGATCACCCTAATACTTCTTAATAACAATCCTTTTGAATGGATAGACTCTATGGACTTTTTGAATACAAATTGATCCTATAACTCTGAATAACACTTTAATCTTTAGTAGAATGATGGAGAATCAAATAGAGAGAGTATCTAAATGATTTCCTATTGAGAATTTGGCAGAATGATGGCACGATCTTGAAAATATGAAGTTTTATGGATATGGAATGGTGGAGAAGAAAGAGTGAAGAAAATAAGAAACTAGTTGTTAAAAAAATTCGTTTTGAAAGCCTTTATATAGATGCACAACAGTCATAACCATTGGCGAAAGGTTTTCGAACGAATGGACCCTTCTTTTGAAAATTGAATTTTGAATCCAACTGTCACCATGTCGACATGGAGTATCCCCATATGTCGACATCCCTCAGTTCAAAATCATAGAAATGTTGCTTTGTAAAGACAATTGAATTTAAAACAAGTTGAAACTTCTCTGAAACAAAGTAAAGTGTTTAAACAATATTTTGAGATAGAGAATGAATATAAAACATTATTTTAAATATATATATATATATATATATATATATATAATTGATATAGACCGTCAATTATATAAGTAATATTTAAAATCAGAATAAGTTTTGATGTTTTAAAAATAGAAGTTTTTAAAATCAGAATAGAGGAATATTACAAGGCTAAAACAAAGTTTGAAAATATTTTTGAAAACATGATTTTGAAAGCTAAAACATTTTGAAAACTGATTTAAAAACATTTTGAAAAATCTATTCAAACTGAAATTGCAAGAACCTTCCTACAGAGCTCCTCCATAGGACTCGAGAACTTGTACAAAGTAGTTTAAATGATTTTGATTTTCATGGGTTTGTAAGCCACTTGTCGTAGGTTTGTAAGCTACTTGTCGTGCGTTTGTAAGCCACTGGTTTCGATAGAAATTGGGTTCCATCCCAAAATAAAATTGGAAGAAAGATGAGAGTGCTATTATGAAGTTTTAACAAAATACTAGACACTTATCTTGAGATCTTGAAATCTTGATTCTCTAGATCTTGAATCTCTAATCTTCATCTTGATGCTTGAGTCTTTATACTGATCAGTCTTCGATGATACCTGCATATACTGCTTATATACATACATGTGTGTGTGTGTGTGTATATATATATATATATGGAAATGTTAGTATATATTTTATAAAGTAAAGTATAATAACTATATAAGGTTGTTGTCATCAAAACATCATCAACTCAGTTCCTAACAAACTTTTCGTCCCCGAAAGGAATGAAGTACGGGAAAGCACAGAAAAGATAGAAATGAAATAAGATTAAGACAAGGTGACAAGAAGATTGAGATTATATCTGATAACTGTTGTTATAGGTAAGTTTAACAAGGTGGAGATGATCTTTCTAAGATCCACCAGAATCAAGAACACAAGCACGAGAAAGGTGAATTCAAAATGAGTACCAAAGGTTATCAAGATTATAGAAAGATTTTCTTAACAGAAAGATTATAGAAAGATGTATATACCAGTCTGTAGCAAGATAAAGATAATAAGGACAACCAAAGGATAGTTTGAAAAACAAAATAAGGAAATAAGTTTTAAACCATGGAAATTTCAACTTAAATAGAAAATAAATTTTTACAAAAGTTAAATAAATCTTAACTATCTCAAATTTTATTATCTTATTATCCAATCATCTTAAATTAACAATTTTAAAAACATGGGTTTGAAAAATAATCATTTATTATACTCATAATGTACTTAATAAATTTAATTCTTCTTTATTCCTAATAAAAATTAAATTTATTCCTCTCAATATGTTTATCACTTATGTTAAATATACTTACACTTATTATAAATGCTTTATTTTATTTTTAGTTCTTTTAACATCATTTTATTGTAAGTTATTCAATTAACCTTCTTCTCTAGTTACCTCTGCTAATCTTTTTATAACTAAATTTCAAGTGTATAACATTTGTTGTAACCACTCAAATTTTATTTATAAAATCTTTTTATATTGTATATTATCCAATTACATTGTTAACTTCTGAAATTAAGGTAAGTTATAATTGAATGCAATTGTATTATACAAATAAAACTTTCCAATTAAATCATTTCATGCTTGAATATTCATCCAAAATTTTGATTTTCTTTTTTTATAATTGAAATTATTCTTTAGAATTAAATTTAAGAATTAAATTTCCGATTTCTTTAAACCATTTAGAGATAAATAAATGTATGTATATAATTTATCAAATCAAATTCAAATCATATATCTATATAAATTATAAATCAAGTCATATTTTAGAAATTCAAATCAATTTGATTTACCAAAACAAAGCTGTAGAAAGACTACAGAGCGGTCTCTTCACTTCGAAACTCAAAAATGAATGTCGATGATGCTGCAGTCATCACCGAAATTATTTCTCAGCGACAAAGAGAAGAGCACTGATTTTTTTAACTTTAAAATTCTTTGGAAACATATTCTTATTCAAAATACTTTAAATAATATACTTAAAACTTAAACACTAGGTTTGGAACCATCGGAAATTAAATTCTCAAGTTTCTTGTTTTAAATTCATTTTAGTTCCCAAATCAATTTATAAACAACTATTTATAAATTCATTTATAGAATAATAAATGATAAATCAAGTATTATCGTTTCAAATAATCAATTTAAATCAGTTTATTAAGTTCCATAAATTTACTTATATATCAAAATTTATTTTATTAACCAAATTTTAAAATAATATTGTGTCAGTTTGTTGTGTCAAAGTGTTTTAGAAATTTTATCGATAGCGTTGATCAGACGAATCGATCGGGAAACCCAAATCAACATCAACAACTCAAACAACATAATATATGAAACGAAACATAGATTTACAAGTGCGATTCAAAATGTTTGGAAGAATGGATTGGAAAAAAAAGACAAGATGATTAAATAACAGAGTAGGGAGATGGGTAAGCTTAAGTAAATCGTGGGCAACCTTAACTGGGTCAACCGTGACTTAAAGAATAAGATCAATGTGGATTTTTTTCTGGGGTAAATCTACATTCGATCTCAAGAAATAGAGTTTGGAATAACAAAAGATATTAGCATCTAAACAAAGGATAGATATAAATCCTTGGTGAATTGATGCTAATTGTAAAGGAGTTTTCCCCTTTTACAATTCAATTTGAAATTGGCGAGACTTCCAACTCACTAAAAGATCATTCGAAGCGGAGTTATGGGATACTCCAGAATCAAAAGAAGATGAATAGTGAGGGACACGAATGGATTTTGGAACTGTAGGGAACGTTCCAAAATTCAAAGGAAATTCGAATCAAAGAGGAAAGATTCAAACTCGAACGAAAGTGATTCTGTAAATAATTTACCATATATTCTAGGTTTTGCCTCAAAGCCAAAGATCCGATACCAACCGTAACACCCGGATATTTTCAACCATTCGCATCCGCACATGACGGACTTGAATTGCTCAAAATACGGCGTTGTAAATAAAAATTGGCAAATCTCAAAATATACAGTAAATAAAATCACAGATCACGGACAAGAGTAATAATAGTGCAGCGGAGGTAATAGAAATAGTAGTTCATGAAGATACTATGTAAATATATCAGAGTTATATAAGATACAACAGTAGAAATAGAGTACAACAGAAGTCTCAATACATAGAAGTCTATTAATACAAGAGCTGAAAAGGAACAACATACCCAAAAAAGATAAAACTAGACAAGTAGATAATCTCCAACAATTCCAATCTCAAGAAAGTGGAAATCCAAATCTGTGAATACTAAGGCTGACCCGAGCGTAAATAAAAATACAAACACTCGAGTCAGGACATACATACTTATACAATGTAAACCAACTCAAGTGAACTGTAGTAAAAGTACAAGTAACTTAAAGGATGCTTGGGACCGCCCATCCTCTAAGGATCCGTCAAACTAATTACTATGCAGTAATATTGTGCTATTATAATAATGTCTATAGTAAAATAAACTTACTTTAAAATAGCATCACGGGATTACCCATATAGCCCCAGACACGTAATAGTCACAGTAGTCCATCCAATATCTGCATATCTCCTGATCGGGAGACTATGAGAAGATACGCATGGGCTACGGGAGAAAACCAAACTCGTAGTAAAGGCTTGATACGGTAGGTGACACGGCACACAAGACAATGCCTGGGTAGATATACCAATTACGACATTCGGGTTGGTAGTAACGCAGTAGCCACATACGCCCACCGCGGAACACGTTCCCAGAAATCGAAGGGAGGCCCAAACAATCACAAGTAATAGAATGGTATCGAAGAAATGCGTCCGCTACGAGGTGCGACTTCAACTGGCCCGAGACCGCTCCTATTTTAGCCACCTTATGCCAACTCAAGGGAGTTCGGTCCACGTAATATACCTCAAGAACGTCGCCACCATCTTACTTCATTCTGGAATCTCCACCGCGTACACGTCAAAGTGGTTTTCGGTATCGACAGAGAGTATGCCCATATCCGATCCCGGTCTCTTTACCAACCAATCGTTATTATAACCCGTGGTTATAACTTAAAATAATAGTTTATACTTCAAATAAAATATCATTTCAATCCAAATCTTTATCAAAATAAAGACTAAATCATTTCCAAACCATTTCAATATATCAACATACCATATCTTTCAAATTCAATTATTTATCAAAATAAATATCAAGTCATTCCTAACCATTTCAATATATTAAATTATCATATCCTTTCAAAACTTTCTTTCAAAACATTTTAATACATCAAATATCATATCCTTTCAAAACTTCATTTCCAAATCATTTTAATGTCACAATATCATATCTTTTCAGAACTTCATTTTCAAACCATTTTAATATCATAGTATCATATCATTCAGAACTTCATTTTCAAATCATTTTAATATCAAAATATCTTATCTTCCAAAACTTCATTTTTCAAATCATTTAATATCAAAATATCATATCTTCCAAAACTTCATTTTTCAAATCATTTTAATATCAAAATATCATATCTTCCAAAACTTCATTTTTCAAATCATTTTAATATCAAAATATCATATTTTAACATTCAAAAATGTTTATTAACATACCTTTAACACATGATTTTTATAAGATAAATTTCTTATAAATAAATCAAACTTTTAATAAATTTACTTAACAAATTCAAGTGTACAATTTCCTTTCCTTCACATATGCAATTTATTAACACTTACATTTTTAAATTTCCATTTCACAAATTAAACTAAATTTCCAATTGATTTCATTTAACTAAAACCTTTAATTAAACCAAATTTCACATTTCCAAGTCAAGTTGTGTTTTAAAATTACACATTTAAGCATTCATTTATTTAACCATTTAAATTCATAGAAAAATCAATAATACTTTAATAAATCGCTTAAATTCAAATTTAAATCAAATTATCATATTTACCATTTTCCAAATTAAATTAAATTTCCATTTTATTTATATAACTTAAATATCATTTTTAACCAAACTCCAAATTTCTAAACTTAAGTTATATTTCCAAAATTCAACTTAACCATTTATTTATTTAACATTTTCCACTTATACAAAAATCATAAATCCTTTCTTTAAAACACTTTAAAATCTATTTAAATCAAAATATCATAAATTTACATTTTAAACCACTTAAAATTTTATTTATATAATTTAAATGTCAATTTAAAAGCCAAATCCAAATTTCCAAATTTAAGTTATATTTCAAAAATTCACTTTTACCATTCACTTAAATTACATTTTTAACTTCTAGAAAAAATCCATTTTTTTATTTAAACATTAAAAATCCAATTTAAATCAAATTTTCATAATTATTCACTTTTAAAAATATTTAAAATATTCCAAAATACCTTATAAAATAACCACGGGCATGTATATAGTTTTCTAACCTAGGTCAAGTGATACGGATATATATTATTTCAATCCGCAGTTTAAAAAGAAAAATCCGAATTCTATCATTTCAAACCCGCAATCCCAAGTTAAAACAAAATTAATAAAAACCGTTCAAGCCTATCATTTCAGCCCACAATGATTTTTTCCTATTCTAAAGTACGTTCGGGTATGTATCATTTCAACCCATAGTGAATCCAATCTACAGAAAACTTGCAGTGTGATAAATAAATATAAATGAACAGTTAACAACATATAACAGTAACAGATGAGATGACATGTAAATTAATAGGTTTAACATCATATATAAATAATCATAGGCGGTTATAACATGATATATCATTCTACGCATTGTTGTCGTTTCACATTTGCATAAGTATAAATGTCAGGTGAGATTTACTCACCTCTTTGTGCTGGAGATATGAATTTAAACGACACAAGCAGATAGAATAAAGCACGATGACACAATGATAGATTCAAGTGGATGAGAACCAAGCTTATTGATCTTATACACAGCCCATGAACATGACAAATAAAATTATAAATCAATACTACATTCAATTTGAAACAACTTTGAAAGAAGAAGCAATGATGGAATGAATATTTTTGCCTTGCTTTCTACAATTTCTTGCTCAGCCTAAAAGATGTTTTGGCTCGGATTTGGACATGCTTTGACTCAGGTTTGGGTTCAAAGAGGCACGGCAACAAGGCAACGAAGTGGTGGGGAGTTACCACACCTGAATACAAAGGGTCTAGGCTTGATGGAGGAGTTTGGGTTCATCATATTGGTTCGGCCATGGGGTTTTGGGCTCGGTCATGACATGTTCAGGTCTGGTCAGTATAGGAGGTGGTGTGTGTGGGTGGTAGAAAGGTGGTAGTGGTGGCTAGAGGTGGTGGCCAAGGTGATGGAGGAAGGTATGTTGCAACTAGTGGTGGCAATGCATTGTTTTAAGAGATTTGTTGCATTTTTGGTGGAGTTCCTCTTCATGGAGTGGTGCGGCCTGGCCATGGTCAGAGGAGTATGTGATGGTGGTGATAAGGAGCTATGTAGGAGGCGGTGGTCGTGGCTATGGAGTGGAGGCTGAGCAAACTAGGCAAGAAAGCAAGGCAAAAATACATGAAAATAAGAAAAAAAGGAAGAAAAACATGTAGCCATTACCAATATTTTTCCAAGCCGTGAAAAATGAAGTTGAGATGAGGTTTTCACATGAAAGAGGAATGAGAAACTTATGGCTATCATAAGAAAAATGTACGGCCAAAAAGAATAATGAGGAGGTTGTGGGAAAATAAAGAGTTTTGGAAACGAATAGACTTAAGTTTCTAAAAGCACTTTAAACCTTTCATATATCCTTTTCTTTTATTCAATTTAAAACAAAATAAAATCAGTAATATACTTTTAAAAACTGAAAAAAAAGCAATATGGAATGGAAATAAATAATTAAAAATTAAGAAAATGGAAAAAGATTATAAGAAATTGCTAAAAAAAATCCAAAACGGTATCCAGAAATTACAAATAAATCACCATTAACTTTGGAAAATTGTCAACTTCATTTTAAAGATATTATAAAACAAACTTTGAAATAAAAATGATTTTTAAACATTTTCAAAGTGAAATAAATAATTTAATTTAGAGAAAATGGAAAAAGAACTAAAGAAATTGTTTAAAAATTGGAAATAGGACTTAAAATTTACAAATAAAATATCACTAGCCTTTTAAAATTTCTATATCACTTTAAAACAAATAAGAAATCAAATAAATAAAATAAATGATGAAAAAATAAAGTGGAAATGAGAAGAAAATAAGTTCTTAAGAAAAATATAGAAATAAATAAAGAATTTCTTTAATAAATTGAAACTAGAAATTAAAAATTATAAACAGAATACAACTGACATTGGAGAATGTCAATTACACTTTTAAAAATGTTTGAAAACCAAAATATATACATAACATGTTATTTTATCCATATAAATATAAATTAGAACATTACATGACCAAATAAAATATTATTTATATAATTTAAAATAACATTTTTGTTAAATACAACAAATTACACTCAATGGTTAAAAAAGGCATAACTTTCACATTATAAATCAGGTTTCAACGAAACGAAAAGCAGTATTCTTAAAATTTTATTTACTTTCATAATAAAAGAAAAAAATTCAAATTTTCAAATTTTAAATTTAAAAGTCAAAGTTTGACCCTATTGACCAAAATTCACTTTTTGGAAAATATTCTTTTTAGTAATGTTTTGGAATGATAATTCATATCAAAATCAAAGTTTATATTTAAAGTAACAAAATTTAATCATTCCAAATAAATAAAATAAGTTTTTAAATCAAAATTCTAATTAAAATAATTAAAATATACAATTAAAATAATCATAAAATACAGGGTTGTTACATATGTGATTATAAATGAGTCCAATTTAAAGTTTCCAAGCATCCCTATTGGGTAGAGGAAATATGCTAAAAACCCAAACATTAGTATGAGTTCACGTGTCAGCTACTTGCTTTATAATATATGTAACGACCCAGAATTTATATTTAATTAAAATTTGTATATTTAATTAATTTTAAATATTAATAAGTGAAATTTATAAGTCAAATAAATTTTATTTCGAATAATTGGATTTAATTGGATAATTAAATCGATAATTTAATATTTGAAATTATAGAAAAAATTAAAAATTGGGTTAAATATGATTAAAATTGATTTGTAAAATTTTATTTAATCATGTTGGAGTTAGAGTGATGTTATAAAACTTTTAAAATTGAATTTGGAGTTAATTTGTGAAAATTGAATATTTTAATATTTAATTATCGACTGAAAAATAGCCAATTTTCGAACAGTCTCAGAATTGGACGAAACTAGTTCCATTGGATCCGTAATAGTTTGTTATTATCGGATTTCAATTTTCGTAGCAATCGGAGTTTTCGTTTGACCGTGGCAGCTCGAAACGCATCGAAGTTGTTTTAATATTAATTTGGCAAGTCAAAATAGTCATTTTTCAAACAGTATCGGATTTCGACGAAACTAGTTTCATCGGATCCGTAATGTGATATTATTGTAAGATTTCAAATTTCGTGTCAATCGGATTTATCGTTTGTCCGGTGCAAGCTAAAACGCATAGAAATTGATTTAAATCGATTTAATTTAAATTGATCGTTTATTGCCATAACTCGGACAGATGATCGAATTAGCTTCCGAAACCTATTCCATTATGTCCGGAACGCGGGGTAAACCCTATAAATGCCGGTCACCACGCGTAAATCGAAGTTCGGAAATTCTGGAATGAATAGTGTTTTCGTTCGATTTTCTATATAAGGACCATTATCTTCTATTTTACAAAAAAAGGGCAAACCCTAATTTTGAAAGGCCGGCCGCCACCTTACAGTCAATGGCCAGAAATCAATCTTCTTCCCCCTTCAAATTCTTCAAATCCATTGCTTGTTTCGAGAAATCTTCAACTAACAAAACGTAGATCTCGTCAAGAGCTTTAAAATCAACGGTGGAGATCGTTTTATACTAAGCAGATCGACGGCAAAGGGCTAGGGAAGGACGCACGTTTAGGTTCGTTTTTCGCGAGCTAGGTGGGGCCGAGCTTGGCCATGCTCACGGCGTGAGTGGAGTTGCAGATGGTCTTCGTTATGGCACCATTCGATCGATCCATCATTGAGCGTGGCGGCCACGAATTGGAACCCTAAGGAACGAGGATGGGTTCGGTTCTTGCGTGTTTTCCTGAGTATGGTCGCGTTTTGGAAGATGAAGGGCCGAACGGCCTGGATGCAGAGGGACGAAATCCAACGGCCCAGAGTAGATCTGGGTATAAAAATTGAAAAGAAATTGTAAATAGAATTATAATTTTAATTGTGTAAACTTTAAATATTCATATCTTTTTCATACGAGGTCAAAAACGCACGAAACCAGTTGCGTTGGAATCGTATGGATGAGCTCTTCGCAATGAAGTTGGATTGGAGTCGTTTGGAGCTAGCGAAAATTTCGGGTAAAATTAAACGTTCGTTTAATTTTATTCGAAATAAAAGCTGAAAACGGAATTAAAATCAAGGTGAGAACTTCTCACTCAATCGAATCGGTTTCGATTTTAATTTTAAATAGTTAGATTTAAAATTTTTGATTGAATGCTTGGATGATAAATTGTTATCTATTGATTGTTAAAATAGACATTATACGCCGTTAGTAAGCGGATGTTATTTATTAAAAACATATACTGCGAATATTTCACAGTACAGTGAAATTGGTATTATATATGTACTTGGAGTTGATTTTCCCGCATTATATAGCGGATGAGACCCTATTGCGCCGTCTATTAAGCGGATAATATTTTATAAATCCCATATACTGCGATAATTCCGTATTGGAACGGAATTGGTATTGTGCTAACACCTTTGGATGCAGGGAAACAGGTTGGAGGGATCCAACTGTATTCCTCAACTGTATTGATTTATTTACAGATATTGTGATATTTGTTGATTATCATATCGATATATGATATTTGGATGTCGTGATTGACTATTTGGTGCTGTTGCATCATCGGATCCATTTTTGAAGTTTTAAAGTAATGATTTTGGTTTTTAAAAGAATTTTTAAAGTGATTTTTGAAAGTATACGTTTTATTAAATTTTTGAATTGATTTATTTTAAATAATTAAAATGTTATAAATTTTTATGTTATAAAAAAAATTAAGATTTTTGTGAAATACAACCAAAAGGTGATTTTTGAGATAAGTAGTTAATAAATTTATAAAATAGTTAAATTGGGATTTTTGAATTATTTTAAAATGGGTTATATGAAAGATGTATAAATTTGATATTTAAAATTAAAAATATTGGAATTATAAAACGAGTTTTATAAGTGTTAAAATGAAGTATGAATGGATTCATAAGTGAATGAAAATTTATAGATTTATGAATTATGAAGTTATAAAATGAATAAATGTTGTAAGACAAAAGATTTTAAGGAATTAACTTATAATTCGAATTTTTTGCATTTAAATTTAAATCGTTGATGAAGCAAAAATGGTTTATAGTTGAGATTTATAAAATATATATTTTATAAATCGAAATAATAGAATTTTAAAAGGAGTTCTATTAATGTCGAAAATAGGGTTATAAATGAAATCTTATAAGTAATAAGATTTATAATTTGTGAAGTTTTAAAAGAACGATTTTGTAAATAAATGGATTATAAGAATTTAACTTATAATATGGACTTTTAATATATAATTGAGTTATATAAATTGAATTGGATTAATAAAGGAGATTTATAAATCGGAGCTTATAAATAGAAATGGAATTTATAGACATTGTTTATAAATTCGAAATTAATGGAATTAGATAAATTGAAAATGAATATTAGAAATCGATTTCAAAATCGTATATTCATAGATATTTTGGAATTTTAAATTCACTATGGAATTTATAAATGAAAAGGGGAATTTGTTTAAAAATAAACGTTGATTTATTTTTGAAGTGTGGAAATTAATTTACGGATTTGGAATGTAAATATAAAGTAAATCGGTAAGGATTTATTTAATTGGTTTAAATGAACCATTTTGAAACGAAAGTATTTCCGCGTAAGGAAAATGATTGAAATTTATTTTCAAAAGTGGTAAAGGTGAAAAGTGATTTGAAAATTTGTTTTCAAATGGTTGAAGTGTGGAAATTATATATCTAATAAAGATATTTTGGAAAATAATTCATTTGGAAAATTATTTGGAATCTGGTGATGTTGAGCATGCCTATTGATAGTTAAATAATCCGACTATCAATATTTACCTTTAAATAGGTATTTGTTGTGATTTTCTTGAATTTGAATGCCACACTTATTTTTGAATAAGCGCTCACTATTCGGCTTAGCCGGGAAAGGACCTTGGGGTCGTATAACCCATTCCGAATATGTGATACGTCGTAATGGATTGCATTTGATGACCGGTGTTGAAGACCGAATATTTTTGAAAACGGAAGGATTACCGTTGAGTTGCTCTGCATCGGCTGATCTCTGATATAGAGGTTTTATCACCCTTAGTGACGGGAAGTCCTAACGTGATTAGAAATTATCCGGAATGCAAGGACTTCTTTGTAAGTCCCTTCGGTTCTGTTCGAGCCCGGAACAGACTTGTATGGATTGTATGTCTGACATTACAAATTGAGATATAAAGCTGATTTCTTTCAAATATATTTCTGTTGGTGGCGGAGAATTTATTCTCTTAGCTTAACACCCTTCTCTGAGGCGTACGAGCTCAGAGGTTATGTAGTTGAAGGTTATTAGTGATATATTCCCAATTTGGTAGTGTGGCATGTTGAGTGTTGTTGTGGGATGATCATTGTTTGATCATTTGTGATATGATCATTTGTTTGATCATTTATCTTGGTGATCATTACTTTGAACATTTGTTGACCCAAAGCACAGCTTTTGTATAAAGCGTGGCTTTGTGGACGAGACTTCATCGGACCTCACACCCCGGAAATGGTCAAAACAGGAAGGATGCGGCAAGGTTATTAGGGGGTAGCGTCCCTTTAGTGTATGTCATTCCTTCTTGATAGAGGTGGTATCATGGTATGGAGCCCAGATACTTAACCTATGTTGTTGCTGTAAATTTATTGCTTTGTGGTTGTTGGAAATCGAGGATCCTCGGATAGATCGGTTACGATCGGGGGTGACATATTCGTGTCAGTAGTTACCCAGTTAGGGGTAACCCGGCCTTGTGTTGGCAGAGATCCGGTTAGGTTCTCGGGACGTCATTCCAAAGGCGTTTCCATGTGGCAATGGGAAGTTCCTTGGCCTGACCATTTGTTGGAAATCCAAAGAAACAATACGATCTTGTACGGTTTTAGTTGTAGAACCTATCATTCACTTATGGTGGCGCCCCACTGTTTGGATGGTAGCTATAGTAGGCATAAGTGCGGAATGCCTATGCTGGCTAAGATTTATATCTTTACTTTCAAAATGATTTTTCCTACACTATGCACTAGTAATAATATCAAATGTCTCTTTTAATGCGTATCAAGCATCTTTGACTATCATAAGGAGAAATCTCCTCCGATTCTGCGTTTGCATTGTGTATGTGTGCAGGAGGCCTTATGGTAGTCTCATTTTCTAAAAAGCATTGCGAAATCTATTTTAAAATTATCCTGTTCTTTGTTTTAAAAATAAACTATTTTAGTTCTCACACCAGTCACATGACTGACTCGGAGTTTATTGTTTTCCTTCCTAAACTCTGGGTGCCCACCAATTTCCACACGGGCAGTCAAGAGTAAGGTTTATCAGGATATTCTAGAATTCAGGAGTTGCTGAAAGCAAGATGGATGGCATGGCGTATTACTAGTATATAGTATTTCTTTTCCGCTGTTAGTTGTTGTTTGTTGTTGTACACTCTGATGATGTAATGTAATGTAATGTGATGTAATGTAATAACTGATATAGTTCTTTGTTTAAAGATTATTCATTTATCTATTATATGTTGTTCCACTGCGATTGTGAGATTCTGATATTGTTCTTTTGTTTCTTTCTGTTCTGTTCTATCTTTTTCTCTCTTCTTCTACCTTTTTCTTTTTCTTAAACCCTAACGGTACGGTTTTCCGGCCTTCGATTGCTAGGCAGTTGATACAGTGGACGTATTGATGTCGGTTTTCGAGCGTCGAAAAGTTGCAAACGTTACAATATATATAGGTCCTAGAACTATAATATTGGTTATGGGTGGTTAAAGCATACAAATATATACTGGTTTTTGGTATCTTACAAAAACTAAAAGACCGATGCTTCAAATTTTGAACATGCAAGGATCATTTATAAAATCATACAGATGATTAAACTATTTAGAGATGATACAAAATCAAATGTGAAGACATAATTAAATCAATTCATATAACTTAACTATTTTGAACTCTCTTGCAGCTACATGCATATATTTGTGCTTCTGCATGTGGACATGCAGGTTACTTTCTTCACTCTTCACTTCATACTTCTAATTAATTTACAAGAGATCTATTTAGAGATAATGCATATGTTTACAATAATGAAAATCAATCAATCAAATATGAACTTAGTGAAGCTTGAACAAAATTTGCAAAGAAAAGGCCAGTAGACTATGTGTCGTATGCCTATCAATTGATTGGTGTAGATGAATAAGTCACATTCTTTGCCTTCAAATTGATATGTCCGTAACCCCATTAAATACAACCATTAAGTTTGAACGTGGGTCTCACTAATTAATTTATGGAGGTTTTAACACGTTTATAAGTTTCAAAATTTACATCTATTTCTTCTTAAAAGCATGTTTTACGAATAACACTTGTCATTAATTTCAATGAAAATAAGCAGCTTATAATGCAAATATATGCAGTTTACACTGCAAATATTTAGGTTATAAATATTTGTTTTCCACGTTGAAAATATTTATTTTACGATATGTGCAGTGTAGAACTGCAACACATTTTCACTAAAAATAATGAAATATGTGTTTCGGGAAACTTTATTTTAGAAGATATTTTTTAGTATTATTAAGTTCAAAAATTTGAGATGAATCATAATTTCCAGGTGTTAGTTTTTCATAACTAATAGATGGACTGCATTTGAATGGTCAATTGAGAACTATAGAAGCATTATTTAGTTTGTAGGTCGTAACCTGTGCAACATTTTTTGCATACAAATTTTGAATGCATGCATCGTTTTGAATTCGAATAACATGATCATTATATATCAACAGAAACTAACCGACATTACCATAGAAATAAACTGTATAGCCAATTGATACATCAATGAAATATGAATGAGTACAAGAATATACATGTGTGCATGTTCCTGAGAGCAAAAAAGTGAATTTCCATTGAATTTCTGAAAAGATGCACATGAATAACACACAACACGTAAACGTAATGCTCAAGGAACATAAAATACCAAATCCAATCATAACAACAACCATCACCTATCACTAAAAAAAGAAAAGAATACTAGGGAAATTCTTATATCTGAGCTAAATAGTAAATTATAATTTAAACTAAAGTAAACAGATAAATTATACACTCAATAATCTCATATGAATATACACGAATTAAGCACTCGGACAAAATTAAATAAAATAGACAATAACTAAAACTACAAAAAATAAATCATACTCACACTCTTCCTATTCCTGCTAGAATTCATCATTGCTCGAATCGACGATCCATATAGTAAAGAATGAAGGCAAAGGTGGCAGATGATCGGTTTGTATTTAGATTTTTGGTTAGTAGGAGCGTCAAATTTTGTAGATCTAGGGTTGAACAAGATTCCTGTGAAATGCAAATAGCAGCTGCAAAAGGCACAAATTAGGTTAGGGTTAAGAATGGGTTGGGTCGGATTGTGGGCATTGAGAGTATTGGGAGTGGACTGTTGATTAAAAACTTTTCGGTTAACGGTTAACCATTATATAAAATGTGGTTAACCGTTAACCAATCCGACTTTGGTTGGTTAACATCGATTGGTTAACCAAAACTTTGGTTAACCAATTTTGTCGGTTAAAGCGGTTCGGTTAAGATCGGTTAAGTAGGCTAGGTCGGTTAAATTGGTTAAATGCCTACCCCAAAAAATCATACTTTTAGTTGCGCGACATGTAGTAGCGTTCTTTAAAATGCTACTAAAAGTTTTGGAACGTTTTTTCAACGCTACTAAAGGTCATTTCTGGTGTAGTAAGAGTAATTAAACTTTGCTGGATAAAGTACAATTGATGATTAGTGGAGTTGAGTTAACCTCTTTCTATAAGGATGTGTATTTAAGTGTAAGTAGATAAGGTTGAATTAAAGTTCAATTAAAATAAAGTCTACAAAATCATACAAGATATGAGTTTGATGAAATAATCCCTACATTTGGGTTAACGTGTTGTATGAGTTGAAAAATTGCACATAATTCGTGAGGGATCTTGTTTGGACCATCCCAATGAGTTTTAGGCTAATCAATATTAATTGAACAATTTATGTTATGAACATAAGTTTCATAAAGTTAAAAACAAAATCATTTTTATACATACATATATATAGAAAATTCATGAAATGTTTATGAATACCAGTTTTGTTGCATCGAGAAAAAATTATTATTTCAATAAACACAAACTTCATGATGAAGGAATTTCTTTTAAAAATTATTAGTAGTAAAATAAATTTGGATGCGATCCAAGGATGAAACTAATTATAAAGTTTGAAATAAAATTGACTACATGGATGTAGCTAATTAGAATGTCTAGTAAGAATTCTTACACATTAAGAGAAACTGTGATTTTCTTATCAAGAAAAGAGTTTTTCAATTGTCAATAAGCCATTAATAGTATTGACTCTACTATATGGCATGATGAGTAAATCAAAAATGGATCTCAAGTACGTTATTAGAATATGATTTTGATAATTGTACCGGAGGAATATGATCCCTCGACCGCAAAAAGTTCTCCACGAAGAAGACTAATCCAGTTGGAATATGGTATGCTACATTGATATAATAACATAATAAATTTCAATTGTATAAATTATTGTAACAAACCATCATTCAATATACATAAGTTAATTTGGTTTTTACTTGCAAAAATATCGCTCAATATTATTTTGAATTTTGGTATATGTTTGTTCAAACAAAAGTTATAAATAGTGATTAAGAATATGTTTGCACTCAATAACCAAAGTGCCTCAAAGTCAATTGGAGCAATGCCAAGTTTGTGGGTTATTGGATATGATCCAAGAACTAATATGAAAGTATCATTCAATAAGCATAAGAGTTGAGAAAATATTTTGGTAGAAAAATCAAACAGTTTGAATCTCAGTTAAAATATAGAGGAAATGTGTGTCTATAAAAAAGCATTATAAATGTACTAAAATATTTCAAAATATAAGTAAATAACAACTTGTGATTGTTAACGATTTTCTTATATTAAAATTATTTTAGTTTGGTTGTTTAAGTTTTGATATTGATATTGAAATTGAAATTGACATCTTTTATAATCAATATAAAAGGGTATTGGGATTGTCCCAAAATGATATAAACAAAAACCATTTTAAACTGTTTAATATAGAGCATGTTAGGTGGATTTCTTATGCAATAGCAATAGAAATTATCGTGCATGTTGTATTGTCTGCAGTAACACATTTTGCTTATGTATTTATAGGACAAGTATCAAATCTGAATTAAGATCACTAAATGACAATTTAGAGTGTTCTCCATATTTATGAAATACTAGGGAATAATTATAGGAACAACGAACTCCTTATGAAAGAGTACTCAGGCTCGAACTTCATAAGAAGTGCCGAGCATAGTTTGTCTTTCCTAGTTTCATGTTCAATTTTAAGTTAAGAACTTTAAGTTGGAAGTGTTCCAAACAGTCAGTGGTGGCTGATTTAACCAAAGGCTAAATACTTGCCTTGAATAACGATGCGATAAAAGAAGTATAATAAATGCACAAATTGATAACTGAGCCAGTGATGATTCCAAATGTTGAGAATCCCATGACATTGTTATATGATAACAATGTTGTGATATAGTTCACAAAAGAACATAACCTCACTAAAAATCAAAAAACATACTCCAAAGGATTCCACATGATTAAAGCAATTTATTAGCTTCGACGAGAGTTAATTGAAAAAATAGATAATTAAAACAATATAGCTTACCCAATCACTAAGGGACTAGCTCAATTGGTTTTCAGGAAAACTGATCAAAGGAGTTAGAATAAGATTTCATAAATGACTCCATGTGCAAGTGAGAGACTGGTAGAGTTAGGGGTATACCCTAGGGGCAGTTATGTAATTTGTTATATATCTGAATCAATAACCAATCTTGTTCATAATAAAGGTGTTTGATTTCTATAATATACGTTGTTATATTAGGATATAATTAATTAAGTGATTAATTTGAGTATATTAAATAAATAAAATCCATAAATGATATGTTTTGTGATAGCAATTACAATATATTGTAATCATGAGAAATTTATCATATTAATATATTATTTTAAATAATCTTACTTAAGATATTTTGAGACAAGATATCGATACATTTTTTAAGACTAGAGTACGTAATGCTGTCCAAATATTGGATAGTGTATTATTCATGGTTGTTGGAGACACCAAGAGGTTACGTATTGATGTTATTGGGTGGCTGTGGAGTGATTCACTTGAGAGTTTTTCGTTGGTTAATATAACTATGGTCAAACCGAAAATCTCAAATTGATGATGTTATACGGTTTCCTTGGCTTGAGATACCATGGAACTTCAATGTGGATACTCCACTTTAATTATAATTAAAGCATGGCATGGAGATCTGTAGAGTGACTATAGTTGGGTTTGAGTTGAACATTGGAAGTGAAACACTGTTCAATATAGAATTTGTGTCCTCGGAATATCACGGTCAACTATAGTCAACTCAAATTCAAAGTCTCTAGCTTAAGCAATACGGTTAATAATAATTGCTATTATTAAACCAAAAATATTGTGTTTGGACGAATCAAGTTGAATATAGATGTATTGGAATTTTGACCAAAACAAAATTCCACAAGTCCTAAAGCAATATAGTTTTAACAAAGAGAATTGGTTCAAATAATCGTTACTATTAGGTATCGCTTATAGTAGTAAAATAAAATTTTACCGAAAAGATGTGTAAGCAAAAGATTCAGCCAAAATGTCACACAACTAGCTAAGGTGATATGTGAACGTTAATATTTGAATTGCTCAATATCACTCGCTGACTGAATTTACACATTTGATTCGCACTACCATAATGATGAATACTCCATAAAACCACACAATTATATTAATTCATAATCATTGTGAATTAATTAGTATTAATGAAATATTAATTATTTTATTTTATTTGAATTGACATTTCCATTAGAATTTAATGAAATTTGTATATAAAAAAGTTACGTACGAGCGAATTGATATACAATATCAATAAAATATTTAAAATTGATTTAAAGCAATTAACTGCTAAATGGTTTTGGCATTTGAAAGCCTTTATAAGCTCATACTTGGCCGACTATGCTTCATAAAAGAAGGGTGGATTTGTTTGAGATCTAATGAAGAATTAAAGTGGGAAGGTTTCAATAGAGGGATTGGAAAAGTTTCAATTGTTTCTTTAAAACAACATTCCATTCATTTATTAATTCTTCACGTGACAATTCATTTTTTCTCTCTCCTCTCTCTCTCTCTCTATCTCCCTCCCTCCCTCTCTCTCTCGTGTATGGTTGAAAGTCCATGGCTTTATTGAAGAATTTTTTTCTAATAAAATCAAAACTAATCAAATAAATACAAATGTGGTGTTTCAGATCGTTGTTATTTTTGAAGGTGATTCAATCGAGTCTAGGAATTTTCATACATTCAAGGTGCAAATCACATGCAATTTCTTTTGGTAAGTTTTCAATATCTGTTTTTCTTACATACATAATTATGTTAATTAGATCCCATTTGTATGTTGTCAGATTTAATACATATGTATATGTGTGTGTGTGTGTGTGTGTGTATATATATGTACGTATTCATGTTCAAATTGATTAAAAGAAAAAATTATAATGTTATTATAATATGTATATGTATCTCAGTTATTGCAATTTAAGTGAAAAGTAATGTTAGTTGTAAACAACTTAATTACATAAAATAAGTTGGCAAAATTTATATATGTAAACAAATACATATCAACATGACTTAATAGCATAAAATTGCTTTGTTCTACAACTATATTTATGGATTAAAAAATGAGTTTTGTTTTAGTGTAACATGTATGTACCTATGTTGATTGTAACGACCCGCTATTTTGGACTATTCGCATCCGCACATGTCGGGCTTGAATAATTCAAAATACCGAATTGTTAATTTAAATTTGGCAAAACTGAACATATACAGTAAATAAATAATCACAGATCACAGACGTAGAGTAATAAATGCAGCGGAAACAAAGATAGTAGTTCATGAAGCTACTATATACATATCAGAGTTAAATAAGGTACAACAGAAGTCTCGAATACAATAGTCAAATACAATATCAAAAAATATCTGAAAACATCACTGGAATCAACTGAATATCTGAAAGCTGGATAGATAGCTGGATCTCCAAGGGAAGCTCCAACTCCAAAGGGTGAGTCTCGAATACTGGTACACTCAGTCCGACCCGAGCGTTAAGTAAAACACAAAACACTCGAGTCAGGATTAACATTCTTGTATCAATAAATCCA
Organism: Allium cepa; assembly: GCA_030765085.1. Lineage (NCBI taxonomy): Eukaryota > Viridiplantae > Streptophyta > Magnoliopsida > Asparagales > Amaryllidaceae > Allium > Allium cepa. The sequence continues at coordinate 157,203,867 of CM060932.1, forward strand.
ACTCAAGTGAAATAACAACTGAAATACAAGAAACTCAAAGGATGTTTGGGATAACCATCCTCTAAGGATCCATTAAACTATCTACTATATAGTAGTGTATGCTAAGTAGATAATGTCTATCAATAATATAAAGTATCAAAATAGCGTTAAGGTGTTACCATTATCCCCCTTAACACATTTTATATAAGCGTCATAGACTATGCAGCACTGTAAACTCCACCGTAAACTAGTGGGCTATCAGGGAGTACTCCATAGGTATAACACAAAACAAATTCGTAGTGGTCGCGTATATAGGGATACAGGCATGACAAGGCACATGAGGCAATACCCAAGGTAGTGAAACTACCGTTTGCCTGATCCGGACTGGTGAGAACGCATCGCCGCAACGATCGCAACGCCGCGAAACAGCGCTCCCAAAATTCGAGGATGCACACTAATCAATAACAAGTAATGAGTAGTTTACGAAGAAGTGTATTCGCTCGAGGTGGCTAACCCCATTTGGTCCGGCACGGCTCCTGTTTTAGTCATTTTCAATTTGAACAAGTGTCAAGGCTATCCATTATCGTTCTCTTTCTTCAGTCATCACGTACATCATTCCAACCACTTCATTCTGGATCACACTCCGCGTATAGTTATTAAAGTGGTTTTCGGTTTAGACAGAGAGTATGTCCATAACCGATTCCGGTCTCTTTAATAACTTTCGTAATCATTACACCGATTGGTCGCTTAATGTATTTCAAAACCAAATCAAATTCAATTTCAATTGGAATTTATAAACTAACATTTCATTTGTCCTTCTATATCAATTTCCAAAATTTACGTTTCAAAGCTTCCAAATTACTATTTTAAAATCTTATAATTCAATTTCAGTTTTATTTAAAACAATTCAAATATTGATTCAAGTTCGTATATAAGTTTTATTCCGTAATCATTTAAATTAATTTAATTTAACATTCAAATCAATTTAAATTCATTGATCGATTTCATTCAATATTCGTTAAGTTACTTTATCATTCAAAACAATTTCTATTTAATTTCCAATTCATTAAATCAAATTTAAGTTTTTCTATATCATATCAAACTTCCAAATTTAATTAAGTTCGACAAATCAAATTCTTTAAATTTCAAGTCTTATATTGAATTCAATAAATCACATCTTATTTCTTGTTGAAGAAATTCGATTTCACTTATTTATTTACTTGGTTAAAATTTCAAAACTCAATTAATAAAGAAACTTAATTCCACTTATTCAAGAAGTTCAATTTCACTTATTAAGAATTCAATTTTATTTAATTATTAAATAATTCAATCTTATTTAATTATTATATAATTCCAAACTTAATTATTAAATCATTTCAAAACTTAATTCAATCATTTCTTAAATTAAGCAACGTTCTTTCATCAATTACTTTGTTAATATTTTGTTTCAGATTATTAAATATTAACATTTTAAGTTTCACTGAATTCAAATTCCAACTTCATTTAAAACACTTATTATTTTATTCAAATAAAATTTTTATTTTTATTTTTAAATCAAATTATTGACCAATCGGATTTTTATTTAATTTCTATCTTAGATCAAGTTCATTTGGGTATTTATCATTTCAACCTGATTTCATTTTAATTCGAAAATCAAAGCATATCAAAGGGAACTTGCAGTGTGATAACTGAGATGGTGTCAAAGTAAATAAACAAGCAATAACAATAATCAATAACAATTCAATAATTAATTCAAATAATCTCGAAATAATCGTATTAATTCACATTGTTATTTGTGCAAATCAATATAATTATTTCTAGAATCTACATTATCATTTCATGTAAATTAAAGATTATTACACTATTATTTTATGCGGTTTTACACCTGACATTTATTATTCGATTTCATACTATATCAATTTATACAACATAAATTAAATGGTTCAAGGTGTAAGTAACCAAATTTCTACGTGTCATGTAGTTAAACATTTAAAGGGGTCATATTATACAAATTTTATCTAATCAAATTCAACACATATATTAATTTCAAATTGTTAACTCCTACGTCCATTTCAATTGTAAATTATTTATCACTTCATACGTTAACAAATTAAATTCTAATATCAACATCAAACAATCAATCATTTATCAACCAAACTGGATTATCATCGTATAAATAACAGATAATGGTGTCAGATGTCACAGGTGAACTGATACGGGTAATGACATATATATAACCGTGTAAATAACTAACAACAACATATTTCAATTTGTCGTTTCAATTGAAGTCAAATTTAATAAATAAAAGAACATTAATCGTGAGCGATTGCTCACCTTTCGAGGCTAGATAATACAGAAGATGATACAGATATGCACACTGATACGGACACTGAAATTTGAATGACGAATCGAAGCAAAGCAAAATCGATCCGAATTCAATGATCAAAGCTGATAAAAGAATTTGACGAAGTCAAATAAGAACTAGATCGATGATGATAAATGATAAGCGAACTTATATATATATAACTATATACATATCCATTATTCAAGCACCTATTAATTTTTAAATATATATATTTATTTCAAAATACATCGTTAGTTTAAAACAACATACAAAACTATAGACTCAGCCTATATGACTTAAAATATACACAAGTGTTTTATATATGCTTACAATATAAAGAATTTTTTTTAAAACCATTAATTATCTCACATTATAATAATACCCACTGTACTATCAATCAATTATAGCAGTGTATATGCAAACTATACATATGATAATATGCAAGTTACACCCATATATGTAAAACTTATAAATAAACCACAGTTTATATATGCCAAAATCTATTGCAAACTATTTCCGTTTTTTTTCCTTTCATAAAACCGATCTGACGATTGTATTAATATGCATACAAGCATTATAATCAATATATTACCAATATGGAACGTACGGCAGAAACGATATATATACAACCTTCACAATATAATAAAGTACCATACTGATAAATGCTAGTTCACCTACTGCAACACACAAGCTACATACATGTAATTATAAAGTATACCTTTAAAAATCAACTTACGCAAATCATGTATCTTTAAAAAATCAATGCTTAAAACAAGATTAATATAACTTATTTTGTTAATATATATATATATATACACACAAGCTAAAGTAGACCATATATATATAATAAATTAACATATTTACAAAGCCCTGTCTTATTCAACTTATATAAACTGTATATACATTAACGTGTTGCCTTACTGTAAACAACAGGTTATATGTAATGCAAACACATATATCCCTGATGTATGACATGGCTGCCAAATGTCACTCATATATTAACCCAAAACATACATATAAACTAACAAAGATCAAACTATTGTTGTAACATACTTTAAATTTAATATTGTATAACATACTTATAAAACCATACTACTGTAACCTATACCCTACAGATCTAAGATCAAAACATATATATAGCTGACGTATAAAGCTATAACTTCTTTAACAAAATAGTGTACAATAACATACATACATCATCAACTATAATGATATATAATACCTTGATATGTATTCAACAAAAAGGAGTAGATAGAAGAACGAGGGAAGAAAAGAAAGGCTAGGACACGGTTCAGGGATGATGGCCGAGCAGCGCATACGTGGAGGGGGAGGGGAGTAGCTGATGGGTTCGGTCAGCATCAGGTGGTGGAGGGTGGCGCTGACTCCGGTCTTGGGCGGGGAGAAGTGGCATCGGCCTAAGGGCAAGGGCTGAAGACGTGGGATGAGGTCGAGGTGGTTCTGCTATATGTGGCGGCTGTCAGTGATGGCGAGGGGGAGGACGAACACGGTGGCCTGTGGTTGCGGCTGCCACGTTGCTGCGAGGGGGACGAGGTTAGGTGAGTGGTGTAGAGGCGGGCATTGGAGAGAAGGAAGGAAAAAAAAGAACTCGGCTCTGGCGGAAGAAGTAATATGAAAAGTGACAGAGCAAATTTTAAAAGGGAAGGAAGAAAACGTGCATGCTCTAATTACTTTCTTTGCAGAGTATTATTTCTGTTTTTCCTGAACGGATGGCATGGTAAAGGTAGGCATCTGAATTCAAGAAAAAAATAAATGCCAAGGACTATTGAAATTTTCAACGGTGGAAATTGAATAGCCACAAGAAACCAAAAGGTACGAAACCGGTATCGATACAGTAACCGTTTCTATGGATTCTGTTGTGAACCGAGCTTCAAAACCCAGAAATAAATATACCGCAGAGATCAGCACGACAAGATGATCAAAACGGTGTATGGATATCAGTGATATGATTGAATTATAAAAAAATTCAAATTTTCTACTATCGGAAAATGCAAGAAAAACGTAGAAAAATAAGATCGATGGAGTTAAAGAAGTTCGAATTTGGAAAAACGAAAAATAACGTCTTGCTCAGAAGATGGTTTAGAATTTTTTATGTAAAAATATTCAGGTTTCAAAAATATTTTATTTTCATCAATTCCTAACTGACTAAATTGAAATATTACACACGAAAATAAACTTTCATATTTTCGGACAAAAATTTACCGTCTTCTATATTTAAATATACGTATTCCAAATATAAAATTTTAATTTCAAATTTTATTATTTAAAATTTCTTCAAATTTCAATTAAATACGTTACTAAAACAGTTAAAATTTATGGGTCGTTACGCTGATGTATGTTTTAATTTACAATAATATTATCTTCCTTATAAATAATATATATAAATGTGTATGTATATTAAAAACTCGATTCCATTTAAAACATACATATATTTTATAATATTTAGTTCAAACTTTAAAATAGATATGTTGTTTGAAATTATAAATCAAAGTTTGATTTTCAAAATCAAAATTACATTCATAAGATATCACTTTGATTTCAAAATACATATAATTAGTCAAAATTGGTTCTAAAATATGTTTATTGTTTGCATTGTCATTATAATGGGAAATTGATTTGTAACTATATATATATATATATATATATATAGTTTTGAATAATAACCAAGGACAGCAAAGGCACATATAAAGGGGAAATGTAACGCCCCACATTTATACTCACGCTAGCCAAGGACACTACAGGGTAATGCCGTCAACTAGCGCGAAGAATAAGGCCGTTGAGAAGCGACCATCCATGCAATTGCTTTGTGCGAGCACCGATATGTCAGATAGTATAACATGCATTTCATTTCAAGAGGAAATCCGACATGCCGACACAAACTCAGAGCTACTTCATGGTGGCTATAATATCCTCGGAAACAAATATAGAATTAAGCGTAACATAAATCAGTCACAGATATCCATATCACAAAGGCGGAAATAGATATGAATATATAACACTTAAAAGTGTACATCAGAGTAGTGGTCAAAAAGATCCACAATATCACAAAAGAATAGATACAAGTGCAAGATAAAAGAATATGTATACATCAAGGAGTCTCTATCTCGAATGTATACAAAATAAAAACTACTAATCTAAAGTAGTTAGCCAAAAGTCAGATGAAGATCCCAGATAAGAAGTCATGAGGAAGCACCTGTAATATCTCAGTCTGACCCGAGTATTATTTAAGAAGAAAATAATAAACGGATCAGTCTAGCTATAATTATCAGATAAAACGAGATATAAGAAGAGATATAATTAAAACGTATGATAACCAAAAATGTCATACCTCGACAAGTATACATTAGAAAATCAACAAAGGAAAATCATACAAATATCTCACGAATCTCATAGCATAAAAAGAATGTCATATTCTTTATTTAATTCACCAAGCCACAATAAATGCCATACATATCAATGCCAATTGTAAAAGTTGGTGAAACATAAATTCTAGATATCATCAATTAGAAATCAAGAAATCACAAGAAAAGGATGGCCAGTCCCAAGTGGGAGCATGAAACACCAACACGTGTATCACAAATAATTCAGAATATCGACGCAGTACATACGGTACGTCCAATGAACCGAAAAGCCGTGACATCGATGTAGTACAAATGGTATATCAGATGAATCGAAACACAAAACAATTCAAAACATCGACGCAGTACATACAGTACGTCCAATGAACCGAAAAGCTGAGACATCGATGTAGTACAAACGGTACATCAAATGAATCAAAACACAAAACAATTCAGAACATCAACATAGTACATACGGTACGTCCAATGAACCGAAAAGCCGAGACATCGATGTAGTACAAACGATACATCAGATGAATCGAAACACAAAACAATTCAGAACATCGACGCAGTACATACGGTACGTCCAATGAACCGAAAAGCCGAGACATCGATGTAGTACAAACGGTACATCAGATGAATCGAAACACATTAAAAGTACATGGGTCGCTAGCCCACAAAGAAATGAGACGAAGCTCAATAAAATGAGGTACAGTCCTCCACGTGGACAAAGAGACATCGCACATTGCTAGTCTAAACCATAAAATGATCATCATCGATCATCAAGAAGTGTCAATTACACTAAGCTAGTAAATATATGAGTTTAGCTTCATGTCCCATAACCACTAGCTTAACTTAAATATTTACGAACAAATTGTAGAATTCCACTCAAGAATTGTCACAAGAGATTCAATCGAACAAGTCCAAGAATTAACCAACGAAGTAAACGCAAGCGTTTCATACCACTTGTCTTACTAAGTCAATTAATTAGATTTCTCATACGAGTGAGGTAAAAGTTTGTATATACTAGTAGGTTGGAAAACGTTTTATAAACGAGTTTGATATTGAAAATAGAGTTTAAATAATCTTTGATAAAGAGTTTGAATATTTACTACTAGTATAGAAACCTTTGTATTTTAAAGTGACAAACCATAAAAATGATTGTAGAAACAATCAATCATTAAAATCCACATACGAAGACGTGAATCAAATCCAAAGAAACCGATAAAGAATCCATCGAAATGGTTATTCAAAAATCCCTAAAAAGGAGTCATCAAAGTCATAATAAATGATAACAACAAATAGGATCATTACGAATCGATTAAAATTGGAAACTCAATCCCTAAAAGGCAAATTGGGCAGAAGCAACAAATTCAGTTGACTGAACAGAGATTTCAGTTGACTAAATCATGCCTGGAAACCTTCTGTTTCCAGGTTCAGTCGACTGAACAGAGATTTCAGTCGACTGAATCATACCTGGGAACTTTCGGGTTCCAGGTTCAATCGACTGAACTGGAATTTTCAGTTTTTTAGCCTAAAAATGAAGAGGCAATCTCTTCGCAAATGCAACCGGACGAGCAATGGGCGCTAGGGATTTATGCCAAATGACGACCTGACCCTACAAGCTCTTTGATGCATCACCAAAAACATGTTCAAAGATCGAAGTTAGGATTTTTAAAGATTTGAACTCAAAACACAGAAAATTGGAATATTCACAAAACCAATCCGAATCAAGAGCAAATGCACATGAAGAGGTGTTAGGAATTCATACCTAACAACCAAAGATAATTTTAGTCATATATGTGAGATAAAAATCTCACCTTTAAATCCAAAACAAATGAAGAAGAAGCTATAGAGCAATGGCAAGGACAATAACTCTTCAATTCCAACCCAACAAGCTTGAATCTAAGCTAAAAAGAGAAACATTTCCTAAATTAGGTTTAGAAATTTCTGAAATTGATAAGAGAATGAGTTGGAGAAGAAGAAGAGAAGGCTTACCAAAGCTTCTCCTTTTAATTTGGAGCTAGAACTTGGATTTGCAAAGAAGATTAGGGTTTGGAGTTTTAATTCCTTTTCTTTCCCCCATTATTCTCTTTAGAACTAAAAAGATAAGAAAGAGGGAATGAATGAAGAGAAGTGGTTCAGTTTGGGGTATTAAGTTGGCTAGTGGGCTGAACCCAACCCAAACCCAAAGTGAAAAAGGTCAAATTTTTAGCTAGCTCCAAATATATCGAAGTTTATACTTAAAAAGGTCACAAACGCCATTTTGAACTCAATGGAAGTGGTCTCAAGTCCTAATTCGACCGTTTGCAAAAAGTAGCTTTTTGGACTATAATCCGACTAACGGTGAAATATTTAAATAAAATATTTAAATACACAATCGATAAATATGCGAGTTGTTACAGACTCCCCTCCTTAAAGAAATTGCGTCCTCGCAATACTTAAGAAGAAAATAAATAGTAACAACCATAAAAGCATATCAACACAAAAGAAAATTTGAAATAAGAAGTTCACCATAAATAGCACGAAAGAGTAAACCCGAACGAGTTCGCTCGATGAATTCTCTAGATTTTCCAAGAGCAATCCTTGAGATTTGAGAACCATTGAACTTTCACAAGAAAAACATCTTTATTTTGAAGGCGCTCAACCTCCGAAGCAACGATACGAATAAGATGTTGCTCATAAGTCAAATTATGTGAAAGTTCAATTTCTTCAATAACACCCGGCTCAAGAATAAAAATCGAAATCCCAAAGACATTTCCGTCGTTGAAAGACGTGAGGAAACGTCATGAATAATAGAAAAATCGAGCCGGTTCAACGACGTAGTTCAATAACGGTACGCCCGAGGAACAAGAAACTCGAATAATTTGGACCAAATGAACCAAAGCTCAAATAATTTCGGAACACCGACGTAGTACAAAATGGTACGTTCAATGTACCAAACACCATTAAAGAACATCGGACGCTAGTCCATAAAAGAAATGAGACAAAGCTCAATAAATCGAGATACATTGAAACGTCCGATGAACTTGGTAAAGAGATCATTCCATTCGGACAAAGTCAAAGAAACAACCACTTGTTGTTTAAGGCTAAGGGCATCAGCAAAACGATTTTCCTTTCCAAAGTATAGAGAATATCAAGATCATAAGATGCAAGGAACTCAAGCCAACATTAAGTTCCTTATGAGAAAATAAACATTTCAAAGATTTCTGAACGGAGTGGAGAATGAATTTCTTCCCCAACAATAAATGATGATGCCAAACTCTAAAATTCGACAACAATAGCCGCGAGCACTAGATCATGAGTGGCATAACTAGTCTCTATCGGCTTAAATTATTTAGAAACAAAAGTGATAGCACGTTCTCTCTCACAAGAGAACGGCACCTAAACCAATACGACCAGCATTGGTACAAACAATGTAGTCTTGGTTCCCTTCGGAAATCACAAGAATAATAGTATCGGAAAAGAGTTCATTTTAAATAATCTTCTTTCCCAAAAAAGCTAAAATTTTCAATAATCACAATTATCTTTATGTAATTATCTTTGCAGGAAAATTTACATTTTTACTAGTCAATATATCGTGTCAAATTGTCTCATCAAAGCGTTTAGGAGATTCCTATCGATAACGTTGATCAAGCGCATCGACCAGAATTCTTAAAGCACTCAACGGGCAATACAATCACAAAATCATCTTCTATATGATAAAAATATCTCTTAAAAAGTTTTAAGAATATTCTTTGCTCATTTAAGAACAAATCCAACTATACTTATAAATAATCTTCTTAAAAAAAGATTTGCAACAATTTTAAATTGTTGTTTTCATCCAAAATCAATAAATACAAGAATGGAGTCATCGAGATATTCGTAGAATTACTCGATTCATAAAATGGATGAAATAAGCCGGACAAACTGAATGACATAATAAGTCATTCATAAGAATCATAACGAGTGCGGAGTGCGGTAAGTGGAATGATAACTTCCACAGCTCGTAGCTAATGAAAACCCGTGGTAAGGTCAAGTTGAAAAGACCTTAACACCACTTAAAAGATTGCCTAGGTGATAATCCTAAGACAAGCTCAAAGATACCGAAAAATTCACAACTACCAAAATAAGAGAAATAACACTTTACTCAACATGTGAGCTTAAAGAATAAAATGACGCCGTCAAATTGGAATCAAAATCACAAAGGAAAAATAGAAATCTGCTTAACAGATTGAAAATGTCGAAGATGAATAGTCCACACGGGATAAAGGATATGGCTTCATAATAATTAAGCCAATCCTTTCCAAAAGTCAATTCCGAAGCCTAAGTAAAAATCGGCTCGGAAAGAAAAATCACATGAAATAATTTCGACATCAATAAAAAGCAAATTTAGTGTTGCAGATCTACCATCCGGATTCGTAATTCTCAAAGAAGTCATCAAGCCTAAAAATGTTTTTAAAAAAAGAATCAACAAGTTCTTTTGATATAAAATAATGAGATGAACTCGTATCAACAAGAACTCGAAAAAGGATAATCACAAAACAAATGTCATCAAGGATTGAATGAAAAATACCTTGACCAGGGGAAGTACTACTAGGTGTTTGCTCAACATTAAGCCTTCCCTCCCTCTTGCTTGGAAGTTTGGGACATGTGGATAAAAGATGACCCAAACTTTTGCAATAACGACAAAAGAGGGGTTTCAGACACCTATTAGCATAATGGTCCGTGGAACCACAATTGTAGCATTGACCACGACTAGAGGTAGGAGTCTTTGCTACCGGAGCTTGTTGCTTCCCTTTCTTGTTGGGAGTGGTACCTTTGAATTTAATAGGCCTCTTCATGTTATTGTTGAAGTTTTGTTGGGCCCCCATAACTTCAACATCACCATCTTTATCGGCCTCTTCAAGTCGAAGAGCGATATCAACAAGCTGATCAAAAGAAACTTCTTGTTTCAGAAGTAATGGCTTCTTAAGATTCTTATTCAAGCCATAGAAAAATCTCTGATTTTTCTTCAATGGGGTATTAATATACTCTACCCCATACTTAGAGAGAGATTCGAAAGATGCGACGTAATCCGTCACGGAAGATTCACCTTGAACAAGGTCAATAAAACGCCGGGGCAAAGTCACCTTTTCAGCCTCTGGCACAAATTTCAATTCGAATCTTTCCCGGAATCGCTCCCAAGTAAGATCTGCTTCAACGATTTCAGAAACCAAAAGCTCATACCAATCTAATGCTCTTTCTTGGAGCATGCTAGAAGCCACTTGGACTCGATGTAGATCAATAAGGTTCATGCGAGAAAAGATACGATCACATGATTTGAGCCAAGCTTGAATTTATATAACACTCTCGGATCCCATGAATGGCCTTCCACCCAAATCGGTATAGTCTCTGCACAAGCGTGCAAAACCGGATCTAGGATGAGTAGGCTCTGAAATGGATCCGGCTGCTTGAGCGTTCTTTACTAGATCAAGAAGTTGTTGGGCAGACATAAATACTCCATCCTGGGGAGTAGCACTAGATTGTCCGGCACTGGGACGATTTGATCTAACCATTTCTCTTCTTTAAGAAAGAAAGAAGAAGAAAAGTTATTCTCAAAAATAAATTTCAATCAAACTTGATTGATAAAACAAGGAATCATAAAAGAAAATAGGATAGAACGGGTCCAATGACTCGAATAAAAATCCTAAGGCACGACTCCTAAGATGGACTTAAAACGATGATCCTTGTTAAATTATTCTACATTGTTCCGAAGTTTGGCTTTGATACCAAGCTGTGACGCCCCACCTCTATACCCACGCTAGCCAAGGACACTATGGGGTAATGCCGTCAACTAGCGCAAAGAATAAGGCCATTGAGGAGCGACCATCCATGTAATTGCTTTGTGCGAGCACCGATATGTCAGATAGTATAACATAGATTTCATTTTAAGAGGAAATCTGACATGCCGATACAAACTCAGAGCTACTTCATGGTGGCTATAATATCTTCGGAAACAAATATAGAATTAAGCATAACATAAATTAGTCACAGATATCCATATCACAAAGGCGGAAATAGATATGAATATATAACACTTAAAAGTGTACATCAGAGTAGTGGTAAAAAAGATCCACAACATCACAAAAGAATAGATACAAGTGCAACACCAAAAAATATGTATACATCAAGGAGTCTCTATCTCGAATGTATACAAAACAAAAACTACTAATCTAAAGTAGTTAGCCAAAAGTCAGATGAAGATTCCAGATAGGAAGTCATGAGGAAGCACCTGTAATATCTCAGTCTGACCCGAGTATTATTTAAGAAGAAAATAATAAACAGATCAGTCTAGCTATAATTATCAGATAAAATGAGATATAAGAAGAGATATAATTAAAACGTATGATAACCAAAAATATCATACCTCGACAAGTATACATTAGAAAATCAACAAAGGAAAATCATACAAATATCTCACGAATCTCATAGCATAAAAAGAATGTCATATTCTTTATTTAATTCACCAAGCCACAATAAATGACATACATATCAATGCCAATTGTAAAAGTTGGTGAAACATAAATTCCAGAAATCATCAATTAGAAAACCAGAAATCACAAGAAAAGGATGGCCAATCCCAAGCGGAAGCATGAAAACTCATCAACACGTGTATCACAAACAATTCAAAACATCGACGCAGTACATATGGTACGTCCAATGAACCGAAAAGCCGAGACATTGATGTAGTACAAACGGTACATCAGATGAATCGAAACACAAAACAATTCAAAACATCGACGCAGTACATACGGTACGTCCAATGAACCGAAAAGCCGAGACATCGATGTAGTACAAACGGTACATCAGATGAATCGAAACACAAAACAATTCTACGTCCAATGAACCGAAAAGCTGAGATATCGATGTAGTACAAACGGTACTTCAGATAAATCGAAACACAAAACAATTCAGAACATCGACGCAGTATATACGGTACGTCCAATGAACCGAAAAGCCGAGACATCGATGTAGTACAAACGGTACATCAGATGAATCGAAACACATTAAAAGTACATGGGTCGCTAGCCCACAAAGAAATGAGACGAAGCTAAATAAAATGAGGTACAGTCCTCCACATGGACAAAGAGACATCGCACATTGCTAGTCTAAACCATAAAATGATCATCATCGATCATCAAGAAGTGTCAATTACACTAAGCTAGTAAATATATGAGTTTAGCTTCATGTCCCATAACCACTAGCTTAACTTAAATATTTACGAACAAATTGTAGAATTACACTCAAGAATTGCCACAAGAGATTCAATCGAACAAGTCCAAGAATTAACCGACGAAGTAAACGCAAGCGTTTCATACCACTTGTCTTACTAAGTCGTTTAATTAGATTTCTCATACGAGTGAGGTAAATGTTTGTATATACTAGTAGGTTGGAAAACGGTTTTATAAACGAGTTTGATATTGAAAATAGAGTTTAAATAATCTTTGATGAAGAGTTTGAATATTTACTACCAGTATAGAAACCTTTGTATTTTAAAGTGACAAACCATAAAAATGATTGTAGAAACAATCAATCATTAAAATACACATACGAAGACGTGAATTAAATCCAAAGAAACCAATAAAGAATCCTTCGAAATGGATATTCAAAAATCCCTAAAAAGGAGTCATCAAAGTCATAATAAATGATAACAACAAATAGGATCATCACGAATCGATTTAAATTGGAAATTCAATTCCCAAAAGGCAAATTGGGCAGAAACAACAAATTCAGTCGACTGAACAGAGATTTCAGTTGACTAAATCATGCCTGGAAACCTTCTGTTTCCAGGTTCAGTCGATTGAATCATACCTAAAAACTTTCGGGTTCCAGGTTCAGTCGACTGACTCAGAGAATTCAGTCTACTGAACTGGAATTTCGAGTATTTTCAGCCTAAAAATGAAGAGGCAATCTCTTCGCAAATGCAACCGGACGAGCAATGAGCGCTAGGGATTTATGCCAAACGACGACCCGGCCCTACAAGCTCTTTGATGCATCACCAAAAACATGTTCAAAGATCGAAGTTAGGATTTTTAAAGATTTAAACTCAAAACACTAAAAATTGGAATATTCATAAAACAATCCAAATCAAGAGCAAATGCACATAAAGAGGTGTTAGGAATTCATACCTAACAACCAAAGATAATTTTAGTCATAGATGTGAGATAAAAATTTCACCTTTAAATCCAAAACAAATGAAGAAGAAGCTATAGAGCAATGGCAAGGATAATAACTCTTCAATTCTAACCCAACAAGCTTGAATCCAAGCTAAAAAGAGAAACATTTCCTAAATTAGGTTTAGGAATTTCTGAAATTGATAAGAGAATGAGTTGGAGAAGAAGAAGAGAAGGCTTACCAAAGCTTCTCCTTTGAATTTGAAGCTAGAACTTGGATTTGCAAAGAAGATTAGGGCTTGGAGTTTTAATTCCTTTTCTTTTCCCCCATTATTCTCTTTAGAACTGAAAAGATAAGGAAGAGGGAATGAATGAAGAGAAGTGGTTCAGTTTGGAGTATTAAGTTGGTTAGTGGGCTGAAACCAAACCCAAACCCAAAGTGAAAAAGGTCAAATTTTTAGCTAGCTCCAAACATATCGAAGTTTATACTTAAAAAAGCCGCAAATGCCATTTTGAACTCAATGGAAGTGGTCTCGAGTTCTAATTCGACCGTATGCAAAAAGTAGATTTTCAGACTATAATCCGACTAACGGTGAAATATTTAAATATACAATCGATAAATATGCGGGTTGTTGCAGGAAATGTTGCGGTGTAAATCCTAACATTTATCATTGTTCACATTAACTATGTATGCTATCTATATATTACACTTGACACACCCTTACTTAGCACCTTCAACGTCATTGTTTGCGTAGCTCCGCAAATGGCCATGACGATCACTGCTTAAGCAGGCACGGCTAGCACCTTGACACCTAGGGACATTCACTTGTATTTTGGTTTAGTAAAAAGCAAAATTCCATCTCTCTATCCATAACAAAAGTAGAATATATCTCTGCAGCATTGGCATATTTGCAAGTCGTATATGTGCAACGACATTAAAGATTATAGATTAAATGTTAAACAATCACTAATATATTGCGATAGCACAAGTACTATAAATTTATCTAAAAATCGTATTAATCATGTTAGAACAAAACTTTAGATATTAGACATCATATTTTAATAGATAACAAGGTAACATACTTTAGAGTTTATAAATACCAGAGATCAACTAGTCGATATTTTAACAAAACCCTTAATATAAAATACATTTATCGAATTACGAAGAGAATTGGGTGTTTGTTCTTTTCCTAAATTTTGAAATAATAATTAATCCAGAATATCATATATACATATACATACATACATACATACATACACACACACCCCTTCGTAAACGCAGAAAAATACAAAAATAAGCATTTTCAAGCGATGTATGTTGACATATACATCAAGAATAAGTGACATACCGACAGTTATTGAAAAATTGCATTTTCCTCGCTATTAATTTTCAAATTCCACTTCATAACTGAGAAACCAAACTCTAATGAATCCAAGTAACTCTAAAAGGCCTATGGATGAATCTTCTTCCCCATAATCTCCTTTCAATTCTTTTATGTTCGAATCTTTTGCCAAATGGAGAATTCAATGAAGCATATATTATATATATTTAATGAAATAGAGGTTCTCTAAATTAAGTTAAATAAGGAAAAAGAGAGGCAATGGAGAATGATTAGAAACCTTCAAAATCATCTTCCGAATAACCAAACAGACACGATTATCATATCGAAAATTGATCCATAACCCAACTCGGTTATTCATAATCCCATGAATGTGGGAGAAGATGACGAAAAAGAAAAAGAGGAAGAGGAAAAATAAGAAGAAATAAATATAGACGATGAGGACAATGTTCGATGTGTGCGTGAAGTTATTTTTGATGCACAAGGTCAAATTATCGAATGTACGAGAAACTTTTATGCATCTTATCCCTAGCCTCGAGCACACAAATCATCCATAGTAAAGTGCTATCATCATCATTAGGTGTTGTGTTATGTATGTTTATGTATTAGTGTAGTATCTTGTTATGTTTGTGTTGTACTTGTAATGCGTGTTCGATGTTGTAACGTTAGTATTTTAATGAAATATGTGTTTCATTTTCACACTCTTTTATAGATTTTGATTGCTTATTATTTATTTATACGATACTTTATATGCAAACTATATACATATTGTCTAGTTGTACTTAAATGATTCTTTTATGCCTGTTTTTTTTGGTGATAACGTGGGAGATAATATATAAATATACTAGACAAAATGATAAGGGAAGTGCATAGAGTCAAGGGAGTCAAATATAAATGTTATATTTTATCTTTTAAGTATGTATATGATTGTCATCAAAGAGGGGAATATTATTAAAACCCTAAGAATTGATTTTGATGATAACAACCATATAAATATTACTATTAAGGTTTCGTCAAGTTGTGCATTATTTTCAGGTATACTATGTAGATGGTTTATAGAAATATATAAGAAACTCAATACAAAATGAAATATATACGAAGATTGATCAGAGCAAATGAAAGACAAAATTGACTCACTATGAATGGAACACAAGTGCTTTAACAATGGAGATTACTAAATATTTAGTAAGTCTATTTGAGTCCTAGAATTTTGTTAAAGGCTTCATAGTAAATATCTTTGATTTTTTTTTCCAATTGTAACATCTTTATATAAACATATATTCTAAATTCTAAAACATGAAAGTAAAATTGAATTTTAGAACAAGAAAATCAAATTCTATTTGAGTATATCGACATACTAGGGATATGTCAACACATAAGCAGTTATTTTGAAATTCAAACTTTAAATGAAAGGATTTTGGCGCCATAGCTTGGCCAATGGACATATCTTTTCATCTTTTGTTTAAAGGGTATGGAAAAAGAATTTTAATCAATTTTTTTAATATTTTATGACTCTTACATCTCTTGGATTTTGTGAGAAAACTCACTTTACACTTCCATTCTCTTTGAAATCCATACTCTTTCACCATTATTCTTCAAGGACTTGCAAATCACTCAACATTAGAAATTTTGTACTTGAATTCTCAACATTCTCCCTATGCTCTCATAGCCTCATCTCATTCCTTTATGAATTCCAAGATATATTGCTATTGGAGGTATATGTGATTATTATACTGATACTGCAAGAACATAAACTCTTGGGTACTCATATTATGTATGAGTAGTCGAGCGATTCAGGTTAGTTTTGACGAATTCTGGAGGAGATTTGGAGCAGGAGGCTTCAGCGTATAGATATATTATGGTTCCACTGTGCTAGTGATTGTGTTTGTATCTCTGTGATATCTTGAGTTGTATGATAGACAGAAATTTATAACTGTCTAATTTGTAAAGTATAAGTTGTATACTATGATGTACATGATACTATGTAATATCTTATGTGATATATTATATTTCATTCGTTATGCTGTGAGATTCTGATGTTGTTGAGTTTCTTCTTTCCTATCTTTTCTTCTTCTATCTTTTTCTTTCTTAAATCATGATGCGTCTTTCTAGGTCAAGAAAGACGGGTCATGACTGTTGCTATTGTACTTGAATTCTCAACATTCTCCCTATGCTCTCATAGCCTCATCCCATTCCTTTATGAATTCCAAGATATATTGCTACTGGAGGTCTATGTGATCATTATACTGATACTGCAATAATCTACATTAGGGACACAACCACTATATTATACTGTAGTTTACAAAGAGAGATGTGTTATTGCCATCTGTGAAAATTCAAGAAGAAAAGTGTATCTTAGTGAAAGTCTATAGGATCTTTATAAATAATTCAATTTATATGTATACTTGTGAGGATGTATATTACTATCTATGTTAAGCAGAGAACAATAATTAAGTATAAATAAGATAAATAATGGAAATGATCACACTAGATATTTTAGATTGGTTCGGACCCTCATCCTACGTCTAGTCTCGAAGCCCCCCTTCGGTATTTCCTTTAACCAACCAACCCTTGCTTCGCCCGGAGGAATGAGCTAATACAAAGGTATATCTCTGACAATTTTGTGACCAAAATAACATGGATTTTGACTGATAGCACAAATATTCCTATGATCTTATTTGAGTATATGAATGTGAATGCTTTTAGTTGTAGGAAGTGATTTAACCAAAATTATATTTTGGTTATGATAGATTGAGAGTATGTAAGCGATTGTGCACAAGAGAGTAATAAGAAATCAAGAGAAAATAGTTTTAATTAATTCAGTTAATCTCTAAATCTCAATCACGATAGTATTTACAGATTTAAATAGATGCAAATGAAGAGTTATTATTATTAGATAAGGTTTATTCATTTTAATGGCTGCAACCTTTCAATGAAGAGTTAATTTTTATTCGTTTAACTAGATATGTCTATTCGGGGTTGTATAGATTTTCAGATGACAAACATCTGTGATAAAACCTCAAACGTCTATGACTTTAGAAAATAATTTCTCGAGGATTGTCACAGACGTCTGTGGCTTTTCCTCAGACGTCTATGAATGTTAAATGCAGTTTTATATTTTATGTTCAATGTATATGAAATCGTGTGTAATCGTGTGTGATCATGTGTGCATATATACTCAAGGAGACCTCACAACATTTTATTTAAGACTCTTTTACGGTAGAATAACCTTACTAATTGAAGTATAGTCGATAGGTCTTTGTTTTGTCTTTGAGTCTCAATATCTTCGAGCATGATGTCTTCTTGTAGTATATACCTGTTATCTTGATAAGATGTATATATGATTGTATAGTTGTTATCATTAAAACATCAAATGAAGGTTCTAACACCTACAACTTATGGAATTGTAAGATTGTAAAGGTGTTGTTGCTACCATGTAAAACAAGGAAGTGATAGTGTAAATTTTATACAGATAACATAGGACTAGACATAAGGTTGGATATCTGAACCGGTATTCAAATCATGGCGTCATATACCTTTGTTACTTTTACTTTACCTTGATTTTTTATCTGATTATATGCATGTGTTCGTGGTTTTGTTATATATCTAAGTAAATAACTTTTAAATTCACAAGTTAATTTTAAATAGTCAATATACACCGTTCATCCCCTCTAACGTGTTAGTGGCGTTAATATTCATTCCGCATCAATGTGCTTAGGTGCTTCATAACCCACCATGGGTAGCTCGGTGGATAATGTATCAATGAAGAATTCACTGGACACAAGGTTAAACCTGATTGCTTAAAAACACAATTTTGAAGAGGATTTGTGAAATGGGCTTCAAAGATGGTTAAGATAAGTAAATTGTAAAGGAACTCTATTCAATGGATCATTACCGTTGTAAACTAGATTTTAAATTATATATTACGCCCTTTGGTTTCTAATAGATCATTACGATCGTATTAATTATTTGCAACCAAATAAATAAATAAAACAATGACACTCTGAATAAAAATCAAACAAATTCAAATTCATCATATCTAAGATTTAGAAAATGATTTTTATTTGGGAACTTTGTTTAATTCCTACAAGAATACGCAGTTAACGGGGATTAAACCATCGATCTTACATGTGAGCGTTGTATGTCCTATTCAACTGCGTTACCTAAAAAAGAATTTTGGACAAGCACCATTGTCTCAGTGGTAAGTGCTTTGACTTTGGTGCGAGAGGTCACAAGTTCAAAACTTACGTAGCATGATTTGAACATATATTGACAAATGATTTGTGATATGTTGCACCTAAGTACCTGATTCGAGTTTTTTATATAAGACGATTACCGACTGCAAGAAAATTCCATGACTTCAAATGCATAAAAAGGGTTCGAATAACATCAAATAGTATTATTCAAGCAATTTAAGGTGATTTATTTGTTGAGGTTAAAAATGCAATTAGTACATCTTTGGTTTATAATTTGGAAATCAAATATCGATAACCATTCACGATAACACCAAATTAATCGATTTTTAGCTTGAAATGGTTGCAAAATCTTATTTTATATGCTCAAATTTGTTGTATGACTACCAACTTCAAAGGGTAATATTAGTTTTCAACTGAATTTTGTTGTATGACCACAAACTTCAAAAGGTGATATCTAAGGATCCTCGATCCATGGTACACAGATCCCTTCCTCGATCCTAGGTACATGACTTAATACCCAATGAGCGTCCTCGCATACCTCTGCTTTACGAGTACACTACAAACACTTCAGGTATCAACGATCCCATTGCACGCCATTTAATCCCTTTCTCGCTCCATTTATTTTCATTTTCCATTACAGAACTCTTTCTCATTCTATTTTCATAGCAAAACCCTTCCTCGTTCCACCACGAGTTTCCTTCTCAGACCCGTCCTTATGGATCGTCACCACGACTTTCCCGATTAAGTCATCATCATCGAGACATTTATAGACATCTCTCATCGTTCATAAGATTCACATATGAAAGTCCCGAAGTAATCACATCGAAATGCCACACCATCGTCCCTGTCATCCGTCATCGTTCGGAAAAACTCGCAACTATACAATGTTAGATTGCATAGAAAATTCAACATTTTATTGATTAAAACAAATAATGTGCAACAAGTGAAATTTTGTTCACATCAGTTAATATCAAAACTGATGGTGATGGGTAGATTTGGGGGTCACATGCAATTCAATCTGGACGCTAAATTGCAACAGTCCAACCACCGGCTAAACAAAATTACAGTCACACGCTAGTGGTTGTTTTAAGAGCAAAGAAGAGATCCGTATCCGCAAAATATAACTAACGGCTCAGATTTAGAGCTGAACTTTATAAAACTACACAATTTGACAAGACCTTGTCCAAAGAGTGAAAACTTGAGGCAAAATTTTAGGGTTTCTTTTTGAGGTAAATTCTTAATCCATTCGTTATATTCCAGTTAATTTTGTTGTTTTTGTATGATTTCAGTGCCTAATTTGATGTTAATTTCATTAATGGATGCTGATTTAGCACGTATGTCTCGTTCCGTTTGTAAAGAAAATGGATTATTGCACGAATTAGATTTACTGTATCCTCGTGAATAATCATGGTTGTAATATGCTTAGGATTACTGTCTTAATATCGTTCTTTTCTGAAATTTATTAATGTGTCGAGTAGGGTTTTGTAATGTGGAATATTTTCATTTTGTTATCAAAATAGATTTTTAGGAATTATGCTGTTCAGTAAGGATGTGCTAGAGCTCCGACGGAGACTGTCGAGCGTGAGCAGAGTTTGAAAGCTTGTGCTCATTTATTAGCTTCACAAGCTGTTTAGATGAACAAGGGTTTCAGTACACACTCACACAGTAATAATTCAAATATGTCACTGGAAATATTGTTTTTATGATTATATTATGAAATATATATTCACCAATTGTTGAATATTCGGTATATTCAATAAAATATAAACACAGCTATTAAAATTCAAGTAACAGATTAAAATCCAAATGTGTGTGTAAAAAACAACTCATACAGGAATTTTTTTCTTCCTGTAGGAAGAGGCAGCATAGTTGTATATTAATCGGTAGGCTCATCAAGTAAGTCAAACAACTTTGAAGCTGATGTCCACACCAACCCTAACTCTTTCAGCAGAGAGATAAGGAAACAAAAATAGTTACTCTATTTGGCATGCATGGGTAGCTAGGCAAGCCTTATATACCAAGTCTAATTGAGAAGTAATGTTTGAAGTCAAGTCTCCATAAGATTAACAAGCTTCATGTCCTATTAGTGTTGGATAATCTTTGCTTGCTGCCTATGACTACATATTTTGGATATAGAAAATTAAGATCCGCCCCTTATTTTCAAGTTTGGTACACGAAAATCCCTTTTTAGAAAACATATTTCAAATTACACCCCTAATTTTATTTTCGACTTTTTTTTTGTAGAAAATTAAATTTGAACTTAATCGCAACTGCTTTTTTATTTCTTTTATTTTTTGTTGTTGGAAAAGTGCAAATATTAGCAGTTTTTTGCTGCAAATATTTGTATAGCTGAAACTAAAAGTAAAGGCCTTTTTTAAAACTAAAAAAAATTGTTTTCCAGGAGAGTGGCTGTGTATTTTGAAACTTAAAGAGGATATTTTACAAAAGTTCCCCTTTGAATATGTATGATTACATTGATTCTTTTATGTTTTTGTTGGTTTCTCTATTCTTGACAGTAATGAAACCGCCAACACATTTACTCATCGGTTTTCCCCTCGCCTCTATTACGTTTCTTATGGTAGTAATTTATGAGGTTTGTATTTCTGTAGCTGTAGGTTGGTTTAATTCTTGCTGAGAAATGAGGGGAAGAAGTTACAGTTACAGCCCTTCACCTCCAAGAGGTAGTCGAAGAAGGCGGAGCCCAAGCCCTCGAGGTCGCTATGGTGGACGCCCAAGAGATGGGCCAACAAGTCTTCTTGTTCGTAATCTTCGTCATGGATGCAAGTGAGTTTGGTTGATCACTTTAAAATAATCACATATGGAGGTTTTGATTTGAAATAATCCATCCAACCATAAACTAAAATTATTCACAATTTAACAACAAGATTTAACAAAATACGTACAATGTATATTTGTTGAATCAGTATATTATTGAAAACCCTTCCCATCGTTTTGAGCTCTCTTTTAATTTGAGCACAATATGATACAAGTGTCAACTGATTCTCTCTCCAGCAATTCATATACCGTTCAATGCTTGTTGCCTCAATTATAGTGCATTTTTAAACCTGTAGGTATCAAAAGTTATTTTATTTTAGTGGAGCTAAATTCAACAAGCATCAAACGATAAATGGATACTAGGGAGAGTACATCAAAATTGCAATTGCAGTTAAAGTGGTGCCCCGTTCTTGTGTCTTATGTAGCTGCCAATTGGTTATCCCGTTAAAGCCTTTTCTTTTGCCTAGAATGGAAACTGTTTTGGAGTACTGTATGAGTTTGTGATTTGAGGGGCTGTTTTCTTTGCTAGGTTACAGCGGAAATAGTTAAAAAAAAATGAAGAGCAAATTTATTTGCTGATATTTGTACTTAGTTCTTATTTTGCATCTGTCTATACAAACGCCTGATAGTTCACCTCTATCGTTTCATAATCTTCAGTTCATCAATAAAGTCAGAATTTTTTGTTGAACAACTGTTCAGGGATCCTGGAAAATATTTCTTCATATATGAGGTTTTAAAATTATTTGTTAATTCTTTTGCTCATTGGTTTGCAGGCCTGAGGATCTTCGTAAACCATTTGGGCAATTTGGTCCGCTGAAAGACATTTATCTGCCTCGCGACTATTATACTGGGTAAGTGTTTCTTTTTATTTCAAACAATTAGTTTGAGGTGGGGTGTGGTGAGAGTGGAACATTTAATTTTGCATGTTTTTTACTCAACTGATTGTTCATTGTTCTTACGTTTAGGTTTGCATGTTTTTTCCTCAACTGATCGTTCATTGTTCTTACGTTTAAGTTTGCAAGTTTTTTCCTCAACTGTTTTTACATTTAAGTTTGCATGTTTTTTTGCCTCAACCAAATGTTTATTCTTCTGTAATCTTTTGGGTTTTCATGTATTCTCATCTAATAATGTTTTCATGTATTTCTGTGCATAACCCTTGCCTTTTGGATTGCCTATTTATGCTTTCTACTATAACATATATATGGCTATTAGCCTAATGTTTTGACCATTTCTTTGTGACCTAAATGACTGAGAATACATTTATTGCCGCAAAACTTCTTCTGCTACCACCATAATGTTACCCGTTTTTGACATGTTACAATTCCTCCTTTTTATGTCCTGCATATGAATAATTTATCGAGTCTGTTGAGATTTAACAGTGAAAATAGAGTTTTGAAGATACAAGTCAAGTCTTTAGAGTTCTGGGGAAGAAGATATTAATAGTTATGAAGATAATTCCTGGTGAAATGAGAAGAAAAATGAGTTTGAATTTTGAAGTTAATACTTTTTGAAGATGTTCATGTTTGAAGAATGTGAAGTCCTCTTTTTAACTCTGAGAAATAAGGTCAGCAGCCAAGTGCTTGCTTTACTTGTATTTCATCAAGTATGAATGACTGCAGTTCTTTATCAGTCCCTTAATACTTTAATTGTGAACTTCAGCTTGTTTGATATAGCCCACCACAGCCAATGCTTATTACATCTTGACAGCTTTGTAAATTCAGTCGGAAATAAAACCCACTGGAATGAATTTTTTTTAATAATATATATTCATCTGTTAATGTAATGTTGTGTTATTATCACCTGCAGAAGAAATAATTTTGGTTTCCATGCTAAAGTTGATTAATTGCAGTTTCTGATAATCACGTGGATGCAATAAATATCTTCACCTTTATTGCATACTTGAATGTATATAACTCATATCTTTTAGCTTATTTCAATAATACTGTTGTGAAATTTGTAGAGTTTTTGTAGCTGATAGTTTGGTATAATTGTGATTTTGGTATGTATATCAGAATTCAGGTTTTGGAGGTTTACATAGGAGTGCAATCAATTATATAGTCATATAATGGACGCTGGCCCATGGAGTGCAATTATAGACAGTATTGATAAAACCTTGAAATTTAAAACAGTACAATCTGCCTCCAAAAGGCTGCAAATGATGGATTTTTTATTTCAGTTGTCCTGCTGCTTTACAAATATGAGCTTTTGCAGGGAGCCCCGTGGATTTGGCTTTGTTCAATACGTAGACCCAGCAGATGCAGCTGAAGCTAAGTATCAAATGGACAGACAAATTTTATTTGGCCGTGAGTTGACAGTTGTATTTGCCGAGGAGAATAGGAAAAAACCAGATGATATGAGGCAAAGGGAGAGATCGAGGTACTTGTTTTCTTTTCTTAACCCTGCCCATTTAAGCTGTGTCCCTGTTAAAAATAATTGTATCAATTAAAATGACTTGGTAATAAGAAAATGTAAAGCTATCCAACAGCGTTTACATTATATCTTTGCAGAAAGCTGCTGCCCATGTATGAATTTATGTTTCTAGAATTCCTCTGCATAATCTCTAAACTATCATGCAATAACTCTCCTATTTCATTAGTAACATAAGAATCTTCTTTTAATCATGCCCTTTTTAATGTATACCTGTTAAAAAATAGTTGTATATTTTATCGACTGAATCAACTCTGTACTATGAAAATGTAAAGCTATTCAACAGCATTTACAATTATATCTTTGTAGAAGGCTGCTGTCCATGTTTCAATTTACGTTTAGAATTTCCTCCATGTAACTTCTAAACTGTTGTGCAAACACTCTCTTACTTCATTAGTAATATAAGAAGCTTCTTTTGTTATTATTTATTTATGAATGTCATTTCCACCAATTTACATTCTAGCTGTCCTTAACAATGAAGTAAAGACCGGAGTTAGAATAAAGAAAGAGTAAATCTGTTATCGGTATTAGAAATACAAATTAAAGTTTCTTTGATAAAGGGTTAGCTGAGTCCTAAATAGTTGCTGATAATGCATATAAGGCAAGGTAATCTGTTCATAACGAATGTGCTAAAAATAAAATAAGCATTTTCTCGTTTTTGATATATCCCATAAATCAATGGTGGTATCCTTTTTGTATGCTATATGTTGTGATGACTTTTTGGTATCTTATAATATCCAACCAAATCATGTCGTTTTCATTTAGTCTATAATGATGTTTTTCTACTTGTTATAGCGGTCGACATGATAGGAGATCACCACCACGCCGTGCACGTGGTTCAAGATATTCTCGGTCGCCGTCACCAAGATATAACTCTCCTCCGCCTCGTCGTGGCAGGTCGCGGTCTCGTAGCCGTAGCTACAATTCACCTCCACCAAAGAAGGCTGAATACTCTCCCTCTCCTCCTCCCAAGAGGCATAGCTACTCCCCTTCTCCGAGGCCAAGGGACCCCCCAAGGTAATCTTTTGCTGCTTAGCCTCTCTTTTCTACTCATATTTTCTTGAATGGTAATTTTATTTGAAATAAATACATGTTTTCTTGAATAGATTATTCAGATATTTTATACAGATCCTAAGCCTCTGTAATTGGCATTTTCAGAATTTTGTTCTTGATGTAGAACTTCCTAAATAAAGCTATCTTGAACTTAAAAATGCCACATCTGAGTCAGCCATAGAAAATGTGGTGAACCTAATTATGCAGAATGCATGCTTAAGAATACTACTGTTTATCTGACTATTTGAATATTTTGTAACTCCGTGATTCCAAAAAATTGACGTGAAATGTACTTTTGATGCAAATCCAGGTCTGTTTCGCCCAATGATCCAAGGGACGTCCCAAGGGAACGATCCTACTCTCCTTCACCCGCAGCAGAAGGCAGCAGGTCGAGGAGCAGGTGCCCTCCATATATTGAAGATGACAAACGAAGAGCACGCTCTCGCTCCCGTTCTCGATCACGATCTCTTAGCCGTTAGGAGTATTAGTTATTTGTGTTGGTTAAATCCATTTCATCATCTAACCATGTGAGCACTGTTTCTATTGTCAAGCTATGTTATTTCCTTTTGATTTTGTATGGAGCATCAGTTATTTGTATTAATGAATGAGCTGCTGAATTCAGTAATTTTATGTATTGTGCAAGTACTATCCTTTGTTGGTTTATTATATTTCCTTGGAACTTCATATGCCTTGGTACTCTAGATGTCTTTCTGAATTTATGTAATGTATTCCCACAATTGCTGAACTTTTGCATTTGAGCAATTTTGCTTGTGTGAAAAGCTGAGTTACAACTTTTGATCGTATACTGTTAACGAGCTGCTCCAGAATTTATGTTATTTAAATATATGTATGCTAGGGCAAAAGAATGTTGTAAAATTATTGTTAAATCAAATTTTGATCTAATAACTTCTTATCTGTTTATTGGAACTCTGCCATATGTGTTAGGTGCTTTTAAAGGAAGAAACACGATGGAGCATTCAAGATTTGATAACTGCTACTTTGGTGGTGTTGTAGCAAGTTTGGTGTTATAGCAAGTTGCTGTAACGTCGAAAGAAGTCGCATAATGAATGAAAATTGGCCTAATCGATATTGATTGAGAAAGAGCTGTTTGGTTACTACACACCTGTTTAGATATGGGGATGTCAGCTTGGAATAGATTAATTATTATTTTCAAACCATTTACTTTGTTCTTGTAAACAATTATTTATAGCCTGCTTCAAACATTACAATACATGGACATTATTGTCCTATTAATCAATTTGGCTATTAAGGCACGCAAATAACAATTTATTCCCATCAATATATTATTCCAACAAAACCAATGGCTATTTATAGTTTAATTTCAACTGCTGCATTGACATAGCACTAAATTTCTTAAATATATAGAGAGAGCGATTTCTCCTCAGTTCATAGTTAGAAAGTCATAGAAAATTAAGGTATGTTTTTTGTTGTTGTATATAACTTCAGGAAACACAGGTGACATTTTGTTATCCGTAGGTCACAGTGAGAAATGGAGAAGGATGAGAAGAGGGTGATTAACAAGGCAGCAGCATCAGAGAGAGTAGAAATGCTAAAAAGAGCCAACATCAAATATATCCTTAAACAGAATGGTTCTGTAGAAAATTCTCGCCTTATTACTGTTGATTATCCTTCTGATATCAACACCCTTCATCTTCGTGGTATGATTTGCTTTTATTGTCAACTTTAGGTGCTACTGTTGATTATCCTTCACAAATTCAATAACACTAAAATAGAGTTTGTGGGTGAATAGATGTGAAAAGATGGATCTGGGAACTGGAAGGAAAGGAGTCACCTTATTCTTTAGCCTGGTCTTACAAGAGGTGTAATTTCATTTATCAACCCTGATGTCAGATAACTTTGTTAGCTTTCATATATCAACCGAGTTTAAATTGACAGGAAATGCAAGAGGGGATATGCGTGGATAGATGTTAAGGAGGATGATATGATCACACCAATCTCTAACAACAATTACATCATTCGAGCATCAATCATCCAATATCATTTATTTCCTGGTATTAACATTAATTTCTCACTACTAATTCTAATTGTACCATTGCTACTTTCATACTCTAGAGATATATATATGTTAATTTTTTAAGCAGATAAAGCAGACGAAAAGGCCCTGCTTGATCGTCGGGGTTTATCTTTAAAGCCACAGCATAAATCAGAAAGCACGGATCGAAGATTAACTAGGTTCAAAATTGATGCTTCGAGGACCGGTCATAAAGAAAAGGAAGGATATCAGAAAAGGAAAAGCAGGAGCACAAACGTTTGTTGCAACATGCTAAGCTGTGCAAAGAATGATGCAAATGAGTCTGCCTTGCTGAAGCCTGGCAAAGTTGGCCGGAGTGGGTCCCATGGAAAAGGAGCTGCACAAGATGTGCCACATCAGCAGCGAACTAAATACAAGTTAACGGGGGCTCCCAGTTGCATGTAAAGTTGTGAACTAAAATATTCAAATTCTACACCTAAATATGTATTACAAATGATTGTATTTGAATTTTGGATTTTGTTATATACATATAGGCAGTGCGGGAAGCATTTTGATCCTGAAAAGCTGCATTTGCACATGAAATTGTGCAAAGGTTTGAAGATTAGAGAGAGGGAAAGGAATGGATCGGAATGTAGGGGATATAAAAAAAGTGAGACTGAAGATTCATCCAGGACGACCATATCAGGCTATTAAGCTTAGCTCTAGCTCTACGCTAAACATACCTTTCATCCAAAATTATCTACTGTAAATCTCATGTAAATGTATGATAATTAAAAATCAAGTTAATTTCGTGTATATATTATTATGCATTTTAACAACCAAAACATGTTACTGCCAAAAAAAAAAAAAAAGAAGTTGAAAAACTGTATTTTACTATGCGTTGTTGGCATTAATAATAATACGTCTTTTCTTAGGTATTAATGTCAGGACTTGGGATATCAAAGGAGAAGTTGAAAATTGGGAAAAGAGATCATCTTCCGCTTAATCCATTGCGCACTGGAAGGGCATTTAGCGGAAGCGATTCTTTACTACCGACTTATTTAATTCACATTAGACGTAAAAATACGTCAACGATTCTTCTCCTAGCGTATTACCGTTTCAAAAAGGATAATATTTTGCTGGCTTAGTCTTTACATCGAGCGTAAATCAATTACTTCAAACATCGAACTTAAATCAATTAAGTCGAACGTAAAAAATTAACTTTGAAAAACCCCTATATAAACTTCTCTACCTACCTATTTTCAACACAATTTCATTCCTCCTTCCTCACATTGACTTCAACAATATCCAGGTGCTGTTTTGAGTATATAAATTCAGAAAATGATTTGAAAAAATCCAGATAACTCAACTAGTAGTGATGATCTAACTCCGCTAATGCAGATGGGTATGATGAGAATCTCGCTTACATTGCTAGAATGATGATAAATCATGGTTAATGCCTGCTCCATGTTATACTTATTACACCGAATGAAGTGGGTTGATGATATTTTTAATGGCCATAAAAACAGAAGTCAAGATATTTTTTGGATGAAAAGTGCAACTTTCAGACGCTTTTGCGACTCTCTAATTAATAAGTATGACTTAATTTCAACTCAAAAAATAGACATTCCTGAATGATTGGAATATTTCGTTACCGATAAGTCGTGCAACATCTCAGAGATTTGTAGAGGAAAATTTTAATCGATTCATTGGCACCGTTATTTTATTGTTTTCAAGGTTTTGCACACTATCTTACTTTTAGCCAAAGATATTATCAAATCGGTAGATTTCAATAAAATTCCTGATGAAATTTTATGTGATACACAATACCATCATTTATTCCAAAATGCTATTCGAGTTATAGACGAAACACATGTTCATACGCGGGTTGTAAAGGAGAATTACCGGCATATATAGGTAGAAAGAAGTTTTCAACATAAAATATTCTTGCTGCTGTTAATTTTGATTTAACATTTAGTTTCGTAATGTATGATTAGGAAGGCTCTGCCTATGATAGTAGATTGTTAAATCATGCTATTGAAAAAATAGTTGAGACATTTTCATATCCACCACCAGGTAAGTATTACTTTGTAAACTCAGGATACAAGCTTAGAAACAATTATTACCACTTTATCGTAATGAACACTACCACGTTTCAGAATTTTAACAAAACCAAAATGTTTCAAAATCGCATAATGAAAATTTTAATTTTTATCATTCTACTCCGCGCATGGCCGTGGAAAGCACATTTGGTATTTGAAAAAAAATTCAACATTTTACGAGATATGCGGACACTAATTAATAATTTTAATTATTATTTAACTATCACAAAATAAATAACTATTTTCAAATTACTCAATATTGTTTCCATCCTACCCAACCTCTAATCAAAAAAGTTGTCTACGGACACCCTAGCCTCTAATCTCCAACCGAAGTTGTCTAAGAATGCACCTTTAAAAAGAGGAAAGCGATCAAAATGATTTAAAAGGCGGACTATGGTTTTTTTGAAAGACTTACTGTAACATCCCCCATTTCGAAGCCCAAAACTAATTGCTACGTATATTGTAGTCATCCATAGTTATAATTCATCGACTTGATCCGAGAATGTTGGTTGGGTAGTTTGGGGTTACCAGTTGGCATAGGATATTCTCGTGATTGAATCATTGATTGCCGGCAAAAAATGTGGCTATGTTAATCATATAATAATCAGAAACACATGAATATAAAAATTATAATCATATTTCATTTCACAAATGATATTTCACAAAAATTATAATTACTACAAATTACTGCAAGAGCGACATATGAAGGCATCCCCTTGGTTGATCAAAGTCAAATACTTGGCAGTTATACAACTTTGTCATTACATCCAAATAGATCATATCAAACTACGCAGTGGAAATAGATATAGTTTCTAATAGATAGATTGCCTTCTACACATCTCTGGAAGCTTATTCGTTTAACTGGAACCTGAAAAACTCTTACTCCCAATATGCTCAAATTAATTTTTGAGCACATGAGAATTTAAAGGGAAAAACAAAAACTTCAAAACAGACAAAAAGACTGGTGTAAATAATAACCTTCATCTCGAACCAATAGATATCTAGTGAGATCACGCTGCTGAACGGAATGGTTTTTCCCTCGCTGGTATCTTAACCAAAATACATTAACTATATACTATACTCCTACATCCGTAATGGTTAAAACATATAATATATGATGATATGCAAGAATGCAATATGCTATAGATTATCCATCCCAATTTACCTGACTATTTGTTCAAATTTATGGTTTTTCTAGGGTCACTATGAACCTATTAGTTTTCATCGGCTGACTAATAGCATGTCCCAATTCTTAGGAACAATCTTTCCAACTTCATAGTTTTCATAGGATCACTAAGAACTTATTGGTTTCTACTAATACTTTCAAACCATAGTTTTCATGGGCTTACTATGAACCTACTTGATTCTCCAATAACATCTCTCAAATCATAGTTTTCATGAGATCACTATAAACCTATTGATTTCTATTAATGACATCATACGTACATAATTTTTATGGGATCACTAAAAATCTATTAGTCCCGTCCAATAAAATTTCTCATGGCATAGTTTTTATGGGATGACTATGAACCAATTGGACCCTTCCCATATCCTGTCTAAATCAATAATCTTTTGATCAATTTTGGGCATCATATATTTTTGGTCTACCTGACCTCTTGAATGCAATCCTACTCACTAAAACTCTGTTTAGACGCGCAATTGGGTCAACCTAACCGGTTATCCTGCATTTAATACCCCAAAATGCAGTTATGAGTCTTAGATGATGTGAGTAAGATAATAACAACAAGCATAATAACTGATCAAATAAACACATGAACATATAACATCCATCATTCAAGTATGTTTAATAAATAACCTTTCATGGATCATAATTACTTAACCTTAAGTAATATTCACTTCGATAAATTTAGCTCCAAACTTGAGCTTTTCTATTAATAAATTCCCTTAGAACCATTTTCGCGATGATATATGATCAATCCCCGTTAATTCATATTTCTACATGAAGAAATACATAGCTCTTTATATTACCAAAGTTCTAAGCCATTTTATAAACCATTTTTGTATTATCATGTTCATGTTTTAAAAATGATATAAGGTTGCCGCTTTAAAAAAAAATAATCTTGGTTAGTGTCGATGTCAATACACCGTCGACGAAGACACTTAGGGCTCTCTTCCTTTATTAGAAAATACTTTAAAACATGCAGTGTCCTTAAAACTATTGTCATAAATAAGAGCGTCGACATTATTGAAAATGTTGGTTATCGCCTATTTTAACACAGTGTCGACATCATTGTCTTTGGCGATGTTGCCGCCTTAATTGGTTATCAAAACAGTATAAATAGACTGGATCGACTTAGAAGAATAGTGGCGACAAGGACCTTGGCGTCTTTAATAAAATAACTGGGTACGAAGGCCTTTTTAAAACCTTAGTAGAATCGAGTGGCATGGATTAGGTGCGATGTGGATTGCACGCGAAGAGGGTCATGTGCGAGGTGACCTCGTCGTCAATGATATAATGCCGCCTAGTTCTGGACTTCGACGTGGCTGGAATCACTTTGCAACTATCGAAATAATTGCCATTGCTTCCTTCTTCATCTGCGGTGACAATATAGAGAGTGGCTAGAGCTTGATTAGAGATTGTTGAACAATGGAACTATTGGCACAATCGTAATTAATCAAAAAACTGCATTTTTACTTAATAAAGTATTTATTTTACCAATTCTCATTTATTTGTCCAAATATGATCGGCTACCCAAAGCTTTACAATTTCCTTTTAGGTTTTGCTGCCACACCAAATTTCCCAAGTACAAAACATGTGTTAAACCAACTAATAAATTAATTATCCATTTATGTGCTTTTTCAACACAATTTATTCATAATAATATGAAATCACATGAGAAAATTTCCAAAGATTTTCCAAAATTTCAAAATACTATTTTCTCCACGATATAAAAATTTCAAGTCGAAAATAAATGATCACTTAATTAAATTAAACCCAAATTAGACACTTTTTTCCCTTTAGGAAATTCAAAAATATTGATCTTACCGATCTTCAAATATTTATTTTACACACCACATAAAAAATCATAGCATTTGGAGATCGAAAACTATGGTTTACCCTAAACCCGAATTATCTAATTTCAAAAATTCCATATTAATCAATATTTATTCAAAATATGGCAATTTACTCATGCCATATCATCCAAACCTCCATACATTCGATTTTACATCTAAATCCAAATTTAATCAATCAAAACATAATAAAAATGGAATGGATTTGATCATTATTTACCTTGATTTGATAATAGAGTTGAGATTTGTTGAGTGCTTTAGTTTTTCCTAACTTTGCTCTTGAATCTCTTACTTGATTTCGTGATTTTCCCCTTAGTAATGGTCGGCCTCCTTTTGTTCTTTTAATTGCTTAATATTTGTGAAAGTGAGAATGATAGGGGAGAGGGAAGGTTTAAGACATGAAGAGTTTTCTATTCCTAAACTACCTCTCTCATATCTTTTATTATTATCAAGTCACAAAACAATTTTATTATCCAATTAAATTAGATAGTTAATTATGGCTCGACCATGTGGATTATCAAATCTCAATTCCTTATCATACTACACATCACATTTTTCTATTTATTTTATCCAATTAAATCTCTTAAATAATGTTAATCAAGATTAAGGGTGTTACATGCTTCCTTAATGAATTTCGTCCTCGAAATTCAGTAAGGACTATAAACAAGCATCTCAAACATGCAAACATATGTAACAACCTATGATAGTATACCCTACTAGCTACAAAGTACATATACAACAAATATTGAACATACCATCATAACAGCTCAGGATAAGTATCTTTACTCGTGTCCTATGTCTCCCAAGTATAGCCTTTATCATTGTTACTCCACTAGACTTTCACCAGCTTGACTATGTTGTTCCTTAACTTCTTCGCATCTCTTGTTACAACTCGAATAGGTTATCTCACAAAAGTCAGCTCCAGTTCTACCGCTAGATCTTTTAATGCAGTTGGGGTGATAGTAGTCTCTGGATCATGCACATACTTCCAAAGATGAGAAACATAAAACACATTACGGACATCTTCCAAATTACTCGGTAACTGTATTCAATACACGAGTTACTCGATTCTCTCTATCTAGGGAACGATTCAACATATCCCCGTGCCAGTTTCCCTGACTTTCCAAATCATATCACACCCTTCATCGACGATGCCTTAACAAAAACACGATCTCTAACCGAGAACTCTAAATCTTTACGCCTCTAATCTACACAACTTTTCTACCTAGACTGAGCTTCCCTCATCCTACCTTGGATTAACTCAATCTTCTCTGTGGATTCACTTACCTTATTTGGACCAAGGACCAATCTGTCTCAAATCTCTACCCAGCATGCTAGTGATTTACACGCCCATCCATACAAAGCTTCGAAAGGCGCCATTCCTATACTAGCCTAATAACTGTTATTGTAGAAAAACTCAACCAAGTGCAAATGGTCTTTCCAAGACCCACCAAAATCTAGTACACAAGCTCTCAACAAATCCTCGAGTATCTTGTTGACTACTTCTGTCTACCCGTCTGCCTGAATGTGATAAGCTGTACTCATCTTAAGCTTGGTACCTAACATTTCCTGAACACTCTTTCAGAATTCACTAGTGAACAAAGCATTTCTATCGCTGACTATACTACTAGGAATCCCATAATAACTAAATACGTTCTTCATAAACAACTTAGCCAATACAAGCATCATTCTGGTAGACTTAACAGGAATTAAATGGACACTCTTGGTCAATCTATGTACCACAACCCATATACTTTCAATAAAATCCATGAATATCGAATCCCATTTCCAAACTAGTATATCTAAAGGCCGAAGCAACCCACTTAGCTTTTGATGTTCGGTTGTTGGGAATTTGCACACTACTTTACCCATAAGCCTACAACCCTTTTGATACCTTTCCAAAAGAAACATCTCTTAATATCTTGGTACATGAAGGTTCCTGTGGTATGAATAGTAAACTTCAATTGTTGGCACGCCCTAATAACTTCCCTCCTTAGGTTTCCAACATGCGGAACACATAACCGCCCATTTTTACTTAACCATCCTCTCTGGTCAAGACTATAATCTTTTAGATAATCTGTCTCGGTTCCTCCCTCCAATCTTCAAATCTTTTCGGCTATCATTGGATCTTCTCTCCGCTTAAAAGCAATCCTTAACATAGGTTAAACTTCCAAGCAAGATAACATGGGCGTATGTTAACTAGAACTAGCAGTCGATCTTAACTACACACTACAAGTAATCAATGGCTCCAGATCCTTCCATTCTACCAACATAACTACCACCACGTTTTGATGTTTACTACTGTTTGTACCAAAATTGGGCACAACACTCTTCAGATGTGTTTGAAGAGATTAAATGAAGAGAATAAATGTAAAATGAAGTAGATCTAACAAACACACCAATAAG
Source organism: Allium cepa (assembly GCA_030765085.1). Taxonomy (NCBI): domain Eukaryota; kingdom Viridiplantae; phylum Streptophyta; class Magnoliopsida; order Asparagales; family Amaryllidaceae; genus Allium; species Allium cepa. The sequence goes on from CM060932.1 coordinate 157,239,006, forward strand.
AATATAAGAAAATGCATAGAAACACACGGATTTAGAGTGGTTTGACGAACTGCCTACATCCACTATGAAATAACTGATGATTATTGAACTTTACTCGCTGATTACAAAAGATTACAATAGTACAACTGAAGTTTAATAATGATTTCAGTAGAGTATCAGCATAAAAAGGACAAAAGTCTCTTTTTTGAATCCATACAGCTGTATTTATAAACGTAGGCTGAAAATATCTCGTCTAGATCTCGGGGGACTTCTTCTCTCACGTGGGTGGGCCCATAGGATCGAGTTTAGGTGGTTTTGACTTGATCTATGAGCTATATGAATGGAATTCATATCGATCAAGAATTGATCCTTTTTGGTTGAAATTTATCTGGTACATTCTTGACGTTGTAGGCAAGCTCCTGTGAAAATTTGATGGCATTTGCACTTGTAGGTCTCGAGTTATGATCGATGCAAGTTTGGATTTGCATGACATTGTCGTCTTCGTATCGATACTATTTCGCATCGGTACTGCATGACTCTGTTCGTATCGATGCTTGCATGCTACTTCGTATCGATGGTTGGAGGCCGCCTTTATATCGATGCTTCGTGTTGCCTTCTTTGTATCGATCGGTTCGCTGTTTGTATCGATGGTGGGAGATCAATACGAGATGGATGGAGGGAGACCGATACGAAATGGACATTGGTTGATGGATACGAAGTGTTGTTAACATGATGGATACGAAGTAGCTTCATTTTGATGGATACGAAGGAAGTTAGTGGAAGATGGATACGAACTGAATCTCTTTTGGGGAATGGATACAAAATTGGATGGATACGAACAGAGTTGGATTTCTCAACCGTGATTGATCAATATCTTGAGCATACGAACTCCGATTGACTTGAAATTTAGAACGCTGGCTTTCATAGCTTTGTTGGTCCTGTCATATCAATTGTAGCTCGATCCAGACTCGGAATTTTTTTACCGATATCCATAGTAGACCTATGCATTAATGATCTCCAGGACGAACTATCCTTGGTTTCTAGTCAAGTTCTTGGTGTCACGGCCTTGAGGCGGGATAACATTTGCCTCCCAAAGTACGTCTTGTGTGAACTTGACGTGCTTTGAAAAGCTGCCATCTTCATTCTAAAAATTTCTATCTGATTTGCTGAGCAGTTGCTATCTTTTCATCAAAAGATGTAGCCTTTGGTTGATCTTCAGTGACGTAGATGTCAAATTGTTGGTTGTCAATGATCATGCAGTGTTTTGTTGTAATTGAGTGTTGAACACTAGCGATTTGTTGTTCATCGTTCTGATCGTCACCAGTTAAGAATTCAATACCTGATAACTTCGAAAATTGAATGTTAGTTTGGCATACATGTACATATATTAACCTGACTCCTATTCATGTTTGTACATTTGCGGGTCATTGTCAAGTTCTTTAATTTTTGTTTGGATTGAGTTTCGTATCGATCCTCTCCTGGATCGAAGTGAAATTCGAGTTGTAACAACGTTTGATGGTTGTTTTAAGTCCTTCCTTTGTATCGATCCTCTCCTAGATCGATTTGAGATGTTAGAATGTATGCTTCGTATCGATGGATGCGTAATATTGAGTCTCGAATTGATGGATACATGATTAATTCTTTGTGTCGATGGAGTCGAACGATCCAGACATAATCATGTAGTGATGCTTCATGGAGGATATGCCATCTCTCATTCCTCTATTCAAGAAGAATTCCCCCATGGTAGATAGTCTTTGATAGAAGTCATCCATGACCCCTTTCCTGGCTCCATCTCTAAGATCCAGTCGATCTTCATATGTCAATGCTTGGAATAATAAGAATTTCAACTAGGATAAAGTCAATTTGCCGTGCATTCCCAGAACCGACTAGCTTGGCCGGTGACTTGGCTTTTTCATTTTGTTCTCTAAGGATGTTTGTAATGGTGTAATTCTCGAAGTCAGCTAGTAGCTTTTGGATCCAACTAAGGCAAGGAACAAGACATTGCCCCCTAGTCCGGTAGTCCTCCCTGCCTTAGCGTACCACTAATCAGAAATCACATAAGATATGTAAAGTTTCCACTCCTACTTTTTTTTTGTAAATTTGAGTGTAGTGACTAAGACTTCATGCTTAGCTTCGTTATTTGTTACTGTGAAGTTGAGTTTCAGGGTGTAGTAGATCGATCATTCCTCAGGAGTCATTAACACAACTTCGATGTTAGAAAGACGATTATCAAAAGTTCCATCTATGTATGTTCTCCATCGGTTGGACGGTTCTCTACTGTTCTTCAGATAATCGTCTGATGCAGTGAATTCAAATATGAAGTACGCTAATGTTTGACCATGGATAGCTCTCTGAGGGAGATAAGTGATATCAAATTGGCTTAGCTCGATATTCCATTTGAATAACCTTTCAAACATCTAGGGTTGCCATTGGACCTATTGTAATGGTTGGTCGATACAGACGTTAACGAGATAAGCTTTTCAATAGCTAGCTTTCATCATGTACCGGTCTTTGGATTCGTTTCTCTTCATATAGCAATGCGATGCTTATGGCGTGTGTTGACACGGCCCAATTGATAGATAAATCTTCGCTATCCAACAGCTCGAATAAAATTGTCTACGCGATCTATCAGAGCTAGAACTGCATCAACATAGTTGTTGGTCCATTCAAAAGTTTTCTTCCCTCTATTGGTTAGGTTGAAGAAGAGAATACACTTGTAGATGGCCCTAGAGTTGAATCAGCTTAGGATAATCTTCTGACTTAGCTCTATACCTGCTTGGTTTCCTCGGTACATGGATGACTCTAACCTTCAGAATTTTTTGACATTATCCTTAATCCCACGAGAATTGATGATGAAACCCGAGGATTCTTCTTATACAATGCTGAAAGAGCATTTCAAAGGATCAAGTTTCATTCTGTAGTTGTTGGAGAGCACTGAATATCTTTTCCAAGTCATCAATGTGGTCGTTTGACGTTCGTGATCTCATGAGCATATTAACCACATTTACTTTCAACGATCGGCCGATCTGATTTTTGAATGATCTGTTAGTCGTCCTTTGGTAAGTAGCATAAACGTTCTCAAGTTTGAATCCAAGGATTGCAGCATAGCACTATAGGATATAAGGCATGGGTCATAGGATCGAGTTTCCATAGTCAAATCTTGGGTAATCATTCTTTTTCCCCCAGTCTTGGGTTGATGGACGTATTGCGCGGACGGTCGAGTCTCGTCCAGCTGTGTTTATACTATACTTCAAGCTTTAAGAACCAGAGTTGATTGATGAATGGTTGAATCACATTCATCTTATCTTCTTGCTCGTGCCCTCATGTTTGGGGAATATCTCGATAAGTGACAAGGTAGATAATGTCTGCTTCAATTTCACATTCTATCCCGTTGAACCATGGGATCGAGTTAACCGATGGAAGGCTAAGTCGTGCCTTATCCTCCATTATGTCCTTGTTCTTTCCTCTAGGTGGAATACTTTGTTGCCTCACCGAATTATGGACGGTCAATGACATTCACTTTGCTACTTATGTCGCCATACTCTGGGCAGAAACTGAAGAGTGAATTGTCCAGTCAGATCCAATGCAGGATCGATGCTTCCCTTATCGAACCCAGGGCAAGAATCGGTGTGCAAATGTTTAGGTTGCACTTGTTGTGAATTGCTCGCTTAGTCGGATCGTGGTAAGAGTCAAAGAATGAATGGTCGCATTGCATTCTTTTGGAGTTAGGCGATCAACCACGTACATTTTGATTTACATTCTCCCGTTAGATCTAGGGATAAAGTCAGCCCAAATGCGGTCATGTCATGCTTATCTGGTCTCTTGCCCTTCTTGTCAGATCGAAGAAAGGCGAAGGAGGACGAATGGTCAAGTCATACTCATTCGCGGTTTATTCTTCTATCTATGCTTTGTTGGTCAAAGGTATTCGATGGACGTTTGGTTCACATCGATTTGTAGTCGAAGAGGATCGATATTGACCATCGATTCAACGGCTTGGTTGCTCGTAATTTCGGGCATCATCCTGATTGGTTAGCTTTAAGGCCTCCTTGTAGTTGTTGCCTTAAGTTGTAAAGGATGCTATGTTGGCGATGTAGCAAGTCACCTTTCTCTTCTTTCGGTGATTTGTTCTTCTTTCCCCAGTATTGGGTTAGCAGATTAGTTTATGGACGGTCTAATTGCATCTATCGTGAGTTTGTACTCCTCCTGTCGACTTTAGGTTGGAGTTGGTGAATGAATGGTTGGATCATTTTCGTTCATTTGTCTATGCTCTTCTCACCCTCTCTTTAGTATGAAGGTCTCTAATCAAACAATTTTACATATTTCTGCCAAATCCTTCCATTAATCGTACTCCGAGGATCAGAGTCAGTTGAAGGGCCATTAGTCACACCTATTTGATATTTATACCCCTGACCACACTTTGGGGACTAAGAATTTTAGCAGAAAGTGGCCAGACCGGATTTTCCTCGATTAATTCCTCTGGCACTAGTCAATGGCGTAAGTCGAAGTGTAGTCGATCACACCGCGAAAATTTTAATTTGATGTTTCTCCTACTGAATTGTAGGAAGGAATTGATTGGTGGGTGGTTGGTCACACCCATCTATGTTGCACGCACAATCCGTCGGATCATAGGCAAGAGTTAGCGGATAAATGGTCATGTTACGTTCATTTACGGTTGGATGGTAGTAATATCAATTCAATAGGACATCCAGCTAGGTCCGTTTTTGCGAATCTATGTCTCCCTGTCGAATCAAGGAAGAAATTTTTGTCTTGTAAGGTTAGAGAGCATCCCTATAGATTTGTGTTACGGGTCCCATGCTTATTTCAAGAGTTGATGCATGGACGATCGTGTCGTGCCCTCTTAGTGATGGATGGCGGATCGCATCCGATTTTGTGTGATATGTGTGCCCCCATGTCAGGGGAAAAGTTGGAAAGCAGACAGTCGAACCACATTCGCTTTTTGTACTATAGAACTTGTTAAGGAATCAGAGTTGATAGATGCGGAGTTGAATCACATCCCTTCTGGTATTTATATTTCAGTCCAAGCTTTAAGGACTGGAGTTGGTTGACAGGTGGTCAGTCACACCCATTTAGTGTTTATACTCCAGCCTGCGCTCTGGAGATCAATGTTAGTTGATGGCTATACTCCAGTTCGCACTCTACGAATATGAAGTTAGTTGATGTTTATACTCCAGCTCACACTATAGGAATCTGGAGTTAGTTTATGGGTGGTCAGTCACACCCATTTGGTATTTTAGGATTATGTCTGCACTCCGGGGACTTAAGTTGTTTTACGGGTGGTCGGTCACACCCGTTTTAATGTTTATACTCCAGTTTACACTTCGGGAATCTGGAGTTAGTTGATGTTTATACTCCAATTCACACTCTGGGAATCCGAAGTTAGTTGATGTTTATACTCCAGTTCGTACTCCAGGAATCTAGAGTTAGTTGATGGGTGGTCAGTCACACCCATTTCAGTTAATGTTTATACTCCAGTTCGCACTTTGGGAATCCGGAGTTGGCCGACAAATGGTCAGTCACATCTGTTTAGGATTTAGGATTTCATTCATACTCTGGGAACAAGAAGTTGATCAGCTAGGTGGACGGTCGTATCACATCCATCCTGAGTAGACAAACGAAGTCATTAGATGGACGGATCCACCCTCCTCGAGCTTGTAAATATGAAAGGTGGGGTCGTTAGATGGACGGATCCATCCTCCTTAGGCTTAGGTTGAACATGGGCGAAGTCGTTAAGTGGATGGATCCACCCTCCTCGAGCCCACGTTCTTGAGTTTATACTACAGCTCCCACTTCGGGAGTCAGAGTTAGTCAGAGGATTGTCATGTATCAATCCCTTTTGTAGAGTGTGATAGCTTGTCCCTGAGCTCGGGATTTCACTTAGCGAGTGATCGGTGGGATGCCGATTAATTTCCACCTATCTGCCATCAACGAAGGATGAGATTTAGTTTATGGACGGTTGGATCACATCCATGTTCATTTGGATTCCGCTTCTGTCAAGCTTAAGGAGTAAGATTAGTGTTCTGGCAAGCTCGAGCAGAGTAGAGGATGGTCGAACTACATCCACCTTGAGTTTTGTATTTTCCCTTAAGTCAGGTGCAAGAATTGGAGAGCAGACGATCAAGTCACATCCACTTTATGCTTTGCACTCTTTCGGTCGAGTTGAGAAAGAGAGTCGAAATGATGGCTCACAATGATTAGCGAGTAGGCAGTTAGTCGATGATGACTTTAAGTTGAGGCTTGGCCACTGATGAAGTCGGTTTAGGCATAATTGTTTTGCCGAATCACAGACAAAAACTAAAGAGGGAATGGTCAAATCACATCCACTTTAAAATTCTGTTCTCAATAACCCCAAGTGTCTAATGTAGATTTGATGTGTAGATGGTCACATCATGTCCACCCCTAGTGTGGTTCTGATCTTACTGGGCATCAAAAAAAGCATAAGTGTTTTGGTGAGCTTCAAGTACGAGATGGAGAGTTCATTGTTGGGACATCTAACTCCAAGTCTTTCTCAGATCTCCTAATTAAATTGCATAGGTGGATGAGTGGATGGTCGGTTGCATCCACTTTGTACTGGAGTCCTAAACTTGTCAATCTCTCTCGCTTTGATGCCCTGTCCCCAAGTCAGGGGCATATAGCAGCTGATGAGTGGTTGAATCATGCTTGTCATAATGATACCATAATGACTTGATCATAGTCCGCGGAGGTTTTTTGGCACCGAACCTTGAGTACTTGTTTACCTGCACCAATTGCAAGCAGTTCAATTCAAGTCGGTCATACTTCACAATATAAATGAAATTGAAATAATTCAAAAGAGATCAGATCAAATCTCATTGATAAGTGAAGCATCATTGTATGCTCGCTATTGCAGTTCAATCCAGCCCTTCTTGGTTGGAAGTCTATTGCAAGTGGTTCAAATTTGATCAAAGTTCTTAATTGATAGGGGTCGAGGGTTCCCTGCCCTTCGCTTTATGAGGCTTGCATATATTGTCAGAGCTTTCCTTTCCGGAGCAGTCTTATGGCGCTGGCATCCGCGGTAGCCATCTAAAGAAGAGGATTTTTTAGATTTAGATTATGGAGTAGGTTCCCCCCTTATCTCATCATGTTGATCCTTCATATGGTTCATCAACTCAATATTGGCCTGGATACATTGGTGTAGTTGTTGGCGGCTATCCACCAGTTCTCTTAACAAAGTCTGGAAATAAGCTCCTGTGATGAATCCATTTATGGGTATTGGAAGCAACTGGCTGTGGACTTTGATCAATTCGTTGGTGGTTGGCTTCTTTATTCCCTTTGGCGATATGAGAAATAGAACAGGTATGTCTAATAGTGATTGATGGTCTTCTTTGAGGAATGAGGGAAGACATCTGCGTTCGATGGCATTCATCACTCTTAGTGTAATCCATGCACCATTCTCACTTCATAAGGTAGTGTTGGGGGTTGTATTTCCATAGTATACTGACATAGTCAACATGTTGAATTTTCACTGGAAATTCTCCAGGTAGGATTGTTTCAATGAATAGGTCTCGATTGGGGAAGATTCTCCAATCGTCATTATGATCAGGTCCATTTTAAGGATATAGGGTCTGGTAATACCGGTGAATGATGCATGCTTGATTGTCCAACATTTGAGTGGTTGGTAACGTCGATTTGATGGCGAGTTGGTTAAGATGGGCTCATAGATTGATGATTGTTCCAAACTTTCATCTAGGCAGGATACCCATATAGGGTATTAAGGAAGTTCTCTTAAGGTTGTATGCCATGCTTCTAGTCATATGGACACGGTATGATTAAGATGCGGACATTTGAAGATGGTTCGGTGGTGATCAGCGGTGCTTTGAGTTGGAAAAGTAGACAGTGTATGGCAGTCGTTATATTAGCCATCGTACCTTAGTTGTCAACTTAGGAGTTTAAAAGCTGGTCAATTGGAGGAAGTTGCAATCCACCTTAGAAGCATGATATATTAATCAACTCTATTTCTTTGCATATTAGCTAGGTTCTCCATCCTCTGGGAGCACGGTTGAGTAGTATTTCTTTACCCATTCCTTTATTGTAATTCAACAATTGCTGCTATAATCCCCTACGTTTCGTCCAGTCATGGAACGATCAGGATGTTCCTTTATTAAGTTGAGTTTTGAATTCACTATGCAGGTGCTCTGCAAACATATGTAAGGACTATAAACAATCATCTCAAACATGCAAACATATGTAACAACTAATGATAGTATACCCTACTAGCTACAAAGTCCATATACAACAAATATAGAACATACCATCATAACAGCTCAGGGTAAGTATCTTTAATCGTGTCCTATGTCTCCTAAGTATAGTCTTTATCATTGTTACTCTACTAGACTTTCACCAACTTGACTATCTTGCTCCTTAACTTCTTCGCATCTCTCGTTACAACTCGAACGGGTTATCTCACAAAAGTAAGCTCCAGTTTTACCACTAGATCTTTCAATGCATTTGGGGTGATAGTAGTCTTTGGATCATGTACATACTTCCAAAGATGAGAAACATAAAACACATTACGGACATTTGCCAAATTGCTCGGTAATTGTATTCAATACACGAGCTACCCGATTCTCTCTATCTAGGGAACGATCGAACATACCCCGGTGCCAGTTATCTGACTTGCCAAATCATACCACACCCTTCATCGGTGATGCCTTAACGAAAACATGATCTCCAACCAAGAACTCTAAATCTTTACGCCTTTAATATACAAAACTTTTCTGCCTAGACTGAGCTTCTCTCATCCTACCTTGGATTAACTCAATATTCTCTGTGGATTCTCTTACCTTATGTGGACCAAGGACCAATTTATCTCAAATCTCTACCCAACATGCTGGTGATTTGCATGACCTTCCATACAAAGCTTTGAAAGGCACCATTCCTAAACTAGCACGATAGCTGTTATTGTAGAAAAACTCAACCAAAAGCAAACGGTCTTTCCAAGACCCACCAAAATCTAGCACATAAGCTCTCAATAAATCATCGAGTATCTTGTTGACTACTTCTGTCTACCCGTCTGCTTGAATGTGATAAGCTGTACTCATTTTAAGCTTGGCACCTAACATTTCCTGATCACTCTTCCAGAATTCACTAGTGAACAAAGCATCTATGTCGCTGACTATACTACTAGGAATCCCATAATAACTAACTATGTCGTTCATAAACAACTTAGCCAATACAAGCATCATCCTGGTAGACTTAACAGGAATTAAATGGACACTCTTGGTTAATCTATCTACCACAACCCATATACTTTCAATAAAATCCATGAATATCGAATCCCATTTCCAAACTAGTATATCTAAAGGCTGAAGCAATCCACTTAGCCTTTGATGTTCGGTTGTTGGCAATTTGCACACTACTTTACCCACAAGCCTACATCCCTTTTGATACCTTCCCAAAAGAAACATCTCTTCATATCTTGGTACGTCAAGGTTCCTCTAGGACAAATAGTAAATTCAATCATTGGCACTCCCTAATAACTTCCCTCCATAGGTTTCCAACATGCGAAACACATAACTATCCCCTTTTACTTAACCATCCTCTCAAGTCAAGACTATAATCTTTTAGGTAATCTATCTCAGTTCCTCCTTCCAATCTTCAAATCTTTTCGGCTAACAATGGATCTTCTCTCCGCTTAAAAGCAATCTTTTCGATCAACATTGATTAAACTTCCAAGCAAGATAACATGGCCGTATTTTAACTAGAACTAGCAGTCGATCTAACTGTACACTACAAGTAATCAATGGCTCCAGATCCTTCCATTCTACTAACATTACATTTTGATGTTTCCTGCTGTTTGTACCAAAACTGGGCACAACACTCTTCGGATGTGTTTGAAGAGATAAAATGAAGAGAGTAAATGTAAAATGAAGCGGATCTAACAAACACACCAATAAACATATAAGAAAATGCACAAAAACACACAGATTTAGAATGGTTCTTCGAATTGCCTACGTCCACTATGAAATGACTGATGTTTATTGAACTTTACTCGCTGATTACAAAAGATTACAACAGTACAACTGAAGTTTGATAATGATTTTGGCAGCGTATCAGTGTAGAGAGGACAAAAGTCCTTTTTCTGGATGCATATGGTTGCTATTTATAGACGTAGGCTGAAAATATTTCGCCCAGATCTCAGGTGACTTCTTCTCTCATGTGGGTGGGTCCACGAGATCGAGTTTAGGTGGTTTCGACTCGATCTGTGAGCGATGCGAATGAAATTCGTACCGATCAAGAATTGATCCTTTTTGGATGAAATTTATCTGGTACATTCTTGACGTTGTACGCAAGCTCCTGTGAAAATTGGTGGCATTTGGACTTGTAGATCTAGAGTTATGATCGATGCAAGTTTGGATTTGCGTGACATTGTCGTCTTCATATCAATACTATTTCGCATCGGTCCTGCGTGGCTCTTTTCGTATCGATGCTTGCATGCTACTTCGTATCGATGGTTGGAGGCCGCCTTCGTATCGATGCTTCATGTTGCCTTCTTCGTATCGATTGGTGGTTGTCGCTATTTGTATCGATGGTGGGAGATTGATACGAGATGGATGGAGGGAAACCAATAAGAAATGGACATTGGTTGATGGATACGAAATGTTGTTAACATGATGGATGCGAAGTAGCTTCATTTTTATGGATACGAAGGAAGTTAATGGGCGATGGATACGAACTGGATCTCTCTTGGGGAATGGATACGAAATTGGATGGATAAGAATAGAGTTGGATTTCTCAATCGTGATCGATTAATATCTTGAGCATACGAACTCCAATTGACTTGAAATTTGAAACGTTGGCTTTCATAGATTTGCTGATCCTATCATATCAATTGTAGCTCGATTGAGACTCAGACAAAATTTACCGGTATCCATAGTAGACATATGTATTAACGATCTCCAGGACGAACTATCCTTGGTTTCTAGTCAAGTTCTTAGTGTCACGGCCTTTCCAAAAGGCGGTCTGCGACTTTATTTCCTTTCCTCGATGTATCCTTAATACCAAAATCATAAGATGTTAAAACTCCAACCACCTCCGCTGTCTCATATTCAACTCTTTCTGAAGGAATAAACACCTTAAAGATTTATGTTCCATATACAACTCGAATCGTTCTCCTAAGAGGCAGTGTCTCCATACTTTTAATGTGAAAATTACCGCTACCAACTCCAAATCATGAGTCGGATACCTAACGCATGTGACCTAAGCTGCCGAGAAATCTCAAAACAGATCCTACTCCAAGTCCACATGCATCTGTATACACCACCAAATCGCGATATCCATCTAGAACTACTAACACAGGCATGTTGGTCAATAAATGACTCAACTCAAGGAATTCTCCCTCATATTCATCATACAAAATAAATTTTACAACCTTTCTGGTTAGCTTAGTCAAAGGCACTGCTATCCGTGAGAAATCCTTGATAAATCTTCAGTAATAGTCACCTAATTTAAGAAAACTTCTTATCTCGGTTACCATTCTGGGTCTTTTCCAACTGTTAACAGCATCGATCCTGGTTAGATCAACGAACAACCCTTTTTCTGAAACTACATGACCAAGAAACTTAACTTTTTTCTTCTAGAAATGACACTTAGAAAACTTTGCTTTTAGTTGATGCTACATCAACGTCTCAAGTAGTATTCTAAGACGAATTTCATGATCTCATTCATCATTAAATTTATCAAAATGTTATCAATGAACACAATATGTACCAATCCATGTGCTCTCGAAATATTTGGTTTAACAAATCCACAAAGAAAGCAGGTGCATTAGTCAATCCAAATGGCATTACTAACCGTGCGAATCATATCTTGTTCGAAACGTCGTCAATGGAATATTGTCCTCTGCTACTCTTAATTGATGGAACCCTATTGCCAAATCAAATTGGAAAATATTTTTGCTCCACTAAACTAGTCAAATAAATCATCAATTCTTGAAAAAGGATATAGATTCTTTATTGTTTTTTCATTCAACTTACGATAAGAAATGCACAATCTTAACGATCTGTACGGTTTCTTCACAAAAAACCGCAGCCGCTCCCTAAGACGAACTGATTGGTCTAATAAAACTCTTTCCTTCCAACTGCATTAGCGGCAACTTTAACTCCTTCACCTCACAAGATCTATACAAAACTCAATAGCTTATTTCGATGGTAGTGCTTACACTAGCTCAAAAACATCTGCAAATTTATCTTACAATTAAAACCCGATTCAGCTCATCTTCCACTTTTCTGGCACCTAATTAAGCATAAATTTCTGGACTCAAATTTTCAACTGAATATACTACGGACACTTCTACCCAGGTGTCTCAATGCTATTTTTCTATCCTGGAAAAATATCCAAGCACAATATTTGCTCAACAATCCATACCCAAAATGATCCCAAAACCCATGAAATCAAATACATACAAACTGCAGGTAAAAGTATAACCTACAAATTCAAACTCTAGATGGTCACATCTCATCACTAGAGTTGCGTACCCTCCTATTGGATTAGTTATCCTTAAGGAAGTAACAAGGTATGATGGTTCTAAATATAACTTATCTCCCAAACACCGAGATATAAATGAATGCGATGTACCCGTATCAAGCAGTACTCTAATTAGTATGCTATGAGTCAAAAGCTTACCTCCATCACTGACTTTCCTTTCTCAGTAGTGATAGTCTAGAAGATGATGGTTCTAAAGCGAAATTTTTTCCTTTGTCGGCTCTGATCGCCCCTGGACACTGATTCTTGCAGTGCCCTATCTGGTCATAGTTGAAGTACTTCACACTTTTCTTTTTTACAACCTTCTTCCCTTTACCCATCCGACACTTATAAGCATAATGTCCTTTCTTGTCGCATTCGAAGCAGAAAAAATCAACTTTCTCTTTCTTGGCAGCTCTACCGTTCTGAGCTCCTTTCTTCTTAAAGAACTTCCTTTTCTTTCCCTAAGAACCTTAAGTCTCCACTGACTTCTCTTTCCCAAATGTCGAAAGAATTTCTTCATTTCGGATAGTCATTTCCACCACTACGTTTGATGGATCTATGAGATGTGGCATAGTTTCCCTAGCAATCTTCGGCCTCAACCCTTGGATGAACTTCTCATTTCTCTTAATCACAGTGTCAATAGTAGCGTATCTATATCTAGATAGCTCATCAAACTTAATAGAATATTCTAATACTGTCATATCCCCTTGTTCTAGTTCCATAAACTTCCTAAGCAAAGCAGACTTAGCTACTTCAAACAAAAATATTTCCTCGAATCTCCTTCGAAAATCCGCCCAAGTCAACTCCTTCTCAAGCATTCTTATGGCAACTCTGTTCCACCAAAATAAAGCGACTCCCTGTGACTGTCTCGAAGCCAATCTCCTTTTTTGCTCATCATTCAAACCCAATTCAACAAAATTCTTTCATTATGCAATAACCAGTTCTCCACTTCTGTTACATCCTCAGTCCCTAGAAAAGGCTTTCCACCCAGACTAGTGTAATCTCGACTTAGCTTAGCATAGTTATTACCAACTGGCGCAATGGGATTAACTCCTCCTGCATTAGCAACATTTCATCCATCTACTCCTGCAGCAACTCCAGCTTGCATCAAATTGACGAAGAACTAATGCATAGTACCCATATCTACCGTGGGGTCCTAGCACCTACGTTGGCATTTGCATTTTGATTAATATTTGACTATCGATCTTGGTTTCTCTTAGTGCCGGGCCAAGCATTTCCATTGGTTGTGGTGCTTCCTTCACCTAGATTCACCCTTCTATTTCCTGCCTCCGTATCTTTCTTTCTCATAAATCTGCATACGAGCGAGAGGAGAATAGAGATGGAATACATACTCATATATAGCAAATACAAACACGTTATTATAGCATTATCCCGTACCCCAATCTTATTCTTTGATTCATTAGGATTATGTTTTCAAAAACTCTTTTGGTTAAAATTCTTTTAATCATAAACCTATGCTTTGATACCAACTTGTAACATCCCTCATTCGGAGATCCAAAACTAATTATTACTAATGTTGCAGTCATCCATAGTTATTAATTCTTGACGACAAAATGCGGCTATGTTAATCATATCAATAATCAAAAGCACATGAATATAAAAGATTTCAAACACGGTTTAATAACAAAATTTCACATTTCATTTCATAAATGATATTACATATTCGTTACATAATTCCAATCGTAATCCTACGTTCAGATAAAAAATAATTATTACAAAGTATGCCAAGAGAGATATATGAAGATGTCCATATAGTTGATCAAAGTCAAATATTTGGCAATTATGCAACTTTGCCATTACATCCAAATAGATAATACCAAACTACATAGTGGAGATAGATATAGTTCCTAATAGATAGATTGCCTCCTACATATCTCCGGAAGCTTATTCGCCTTACAGGAAGTTGAAAAATCCTTACCCTCAATCCACTCAAATTAATTTTTAAGCACCCGAGAGTTTAAGAGAAAATAAAAAACTTTGGATCAGACAAAAATTCTGGTGTGAATAATAACCTACCATCTTGAACCAATAGATATCTAGTGAGACCACGCCGCTGTCCCTCAATGGTGTCTTACCAAAATATATTAATCACATACTTTAATCCTGCATCCACAATGATTAAAGCATAATAATATATGATGATATGCAAGAATGTAATATACTCTTGATTACGCATATCAATTTATCTGACTGTCTATCCAAATTTATAGTTTTTTTGCATCACTATAAACCCCTTAGTTTTCATGGGCTGATTGATAATCTATCTCAATTCTTAGGAACAATCAGTCCAACTTCATAGTTTTTCTAGAATCACTAAGTACCTATTGGTTTCTACCAATACTTTCCAATCATAGTTTTCACGGGCTTACTATGTACCTATAGGATTCTCCAATAACATTCCTCAAATCATAGTTTTTATGGGATCACTATGAACCTATTGATTTTTATCAATAACATCTCCCAATTCGTAGTTTTCATAGGACACTATGAACCTATTGATTTCTATCAATAACATCATCCAGACGTAGTTTTCATGGGATCACTATGAACCTATTGAACCCTTCCAATAAAATTTCTCATAGCATAGTTTTTATGGGATGACTATGAACATATTGGACCCTTCTAATATCATGTCTAAATCAATAGTCTTTTAATCAGTTTTGGCATCCTATACTTATGGTCTACCTGACCTCCTAAATGCAATCCTATCACTCAGGAGTTAATTCTGTTTATACTCACTATTGGGTTAACCTAGCCGGTTATCCTTTCCTTAATACTCCAAATGTTGTTATGAGTCTTAGATGACATGAGTAAGATAATACCAACAAGCATAATAACTGATCAAATAAATACAAGAACATATAACTTCCATAATTCAAGTATGTTCAATAAATAACCTTTCATGCCTCATAATTACTTAATCTTAAATAATATTCACTTTAAAACTTGGAATTTTCCATTATTAAATTCCCATGAAATCATTTTCATGATGATATATGATTAAACCCCTTTAATTCATATTTCTACATGAGAAAATACATAGCTCTTTATATTACCAAATCTTTAAGCCATTTTATAAACCAGTTTTGTAATGGCCCGTAAATTTATCACTTTGAATTTTAAATATTGAAATATAAGATTTTTTAATACAAATTATAATGTTTTGAATAATAATTTATGATGGTAAACTTTTTCAAAAATATTATAAATATAGATATTTGGGATTTCCATCAAAAAAGCGATGAGAATCATTTTCAGTAAAATTGATATTTTCTCAATATTAAATGATACGAAATTGGATATATACACTTATTTCTCCAGTTAAGCAAGAATATGTAATAAAATTATTTATTTTATTTTTGGAACTAAAATGCCTTTATGACATCATCAAAGATGCCATCACTTTTATATATTTTTTAGAATTTTAATTTACTTTAAATATTCAAATAATTGTTTTAAAATCATAATAATTCATTTTAACTAGTTATATGGAAATAATAAACCATTTATAATAGTTTTATAAAGATATAGACTTGCTTTAAAAATATAAGAAAAATCATAACACTTTGGCACTACAACAACACTTTTTATAAACACTTGTTCAATATTGGTTTATAATTCAAATGCGATCATTTTAATTAGTTTATAATGAAAAATTGGTTTTCAAAGTTTGTTTACGTTTATGTGTAATTTAATTAATAAGTGAAAATATGACTGGGAATCGGCTTTTAGATTTTCAATGGTTTAACCAGCAAAAGTTGTTTAAAATGATCGCAACATTTTTTATATGTCTTATGCATATATATAACATGCACATACATGCACCAACATATACATATACACATATATACATACCAGATACATGCATACACCTATATATATATATATATATATATAAGCACAAAATACATGATATTTATAACATATATTCACATATAAGCAAACTACACATCGAACATCATTTCCTTACACACCTAAGTTATGATGAGAGGAGGATAAAAGAGGGTGTCCAAGCACATGGGGGTAGTCTTGCGCATGAGTGAGGGTAGTATGGCCATTGAACCATAAGATATTTGTTTACATACTTTTGCCTATAAATACAAGGTATGCCTTTCCATTTTATTCACACTTCCATTCCATTTTCTAATCTTCTTCTTCCTTTTCATTAATGGTATCCATGCCCACATAAATTATTCCATAGTCATAGCGAAGCTCTGTTGAAAATACACTTTCAAATATTGAAAGATATCGCCTTAGTTTGAAATTAAGGGGAGCGATCACCTTCTCTTCTTTCTCCTTACTTGGTCAAACTCATCAAGAGCCACCACTACTTCTCCACCCTCTCTAGTACAAGACCAAGCACACCCAAGTGTCCCAGGGAAGGACTCATAAGTTTCAGTGTGGCGATAGTGGAGCTATAGTCAATTTTAGTACATGTAGAGACAAATGAAAGTGAGAAACTCTATTAGTTTATTTTATAAACTATATGATGATATGATATGTTTTGTCTTGCTTGTTTTCTATGTTTGATCATCATGTTATAGATGTGATAATATATTTGCTTGACCAAGGTTAATACACATCGAATATACATAAAGAAACACTTTCTCTTATGAATTATAAAAGTGTTATTGTATAAGTAAACCTCTTTAAACATGAAGAAAAATGATTTAAAATGGATCACAAGTGTTCTATAAACATTAAAACTTATTTTGGAAAAGTTTTGAAAAGACATGAATTTAGAGTTAAAACATGCGCATCGCGTAACACTAGTTCACAATTTCGCACCATCAAAGTTAAATCAATGTGCACAGTGGAATATAGCTTGAAAATATTTGAAATAAGAATTTTTCGGACTCTTATAACTGTAGTTTCCAAATGAAGGAGAAATATCAAGATTTTAATTTGTAAAATTTGAAACATGTCTAAATCGAGTTTATCATTTCGTTTTGGTAGCTGCTAAAATATGGATTTCAACTCTTAAAAATAGATATTTTTAAATCTTTAAAAATATGAAATAAATTCTAAAAATATGTTAAAATATTTTAAAAGATTTTTAAATGGAAAAATTGGACATATAAAAGGTTTGAATGGGATTTGTGATACGATGCCCTTAAAAGCACTATTCATGGGTAATTTAACGAGGGCATTTGGTAATTTCTGAAGTAAGATTTAAATATGAGTTTTCTTTTCGAATCCTTTATAAATATTTTTAAAATCATAAATTTAGTATTTTAAAGAGTTTAGAGTTGATCAAATAACTTGACCGCCTTATATGTGATAGAGAGATAGCCTCCATGCTTGGAATCGAAAAACCAGTTTCCTGCTCTTCTTAGCTATCCAGACTGGGCCGACCGAGGGGATGTTAAATTTGATTTACTCGGACCGCGTCTTGCTAAGATAGAAAAAGAAGATTTGAATTTTTACAAAGGTGAAAGCAAATTTTAAAATAATAAGATGTTTGGTGACATAGATAGCACTCTGGTTAAATTCTGTATTAAATTCTGAGGAGGGAACTCATACCATCCGTATGAATTTAAAAGGTAATTTCACCGGTATTCGACGAATAGTACGGGTTGAATACGGAAATTAGCATTGAGTATAATTTCTACGGATCCCTTTTTACTCAATAATGTTTTTTTATGTAATTAAAGAGAAATAATTTGTTATTTTCAAAATTGGAAAGAGGTTTGATAATCTCATATATGTTGAAAAAGAAAGTGGTTTAAAGGCATATATCTCTAAGAAGATATTTTACTTGGATAAAAGATATTGATTAATGGAATAATAATCTTCCACATACTTGACATCTTTTGTCGATAATTGGTTCGGAGAGACCGGGATCAGATTTAACTGAACCCTATCCAGAAATGGCTTCAAACCAATATACGCATTCAAAATTGAAGATATGTTGAAGACAATGAATTTTGAAGATGGAGAATAGGGTTGCTTGCCACTTACCTCTAGGGTAATTCCCATATCATCATCATATATATAGTGGTAGTGGTATCTTTAGTTTGAAATCTTCAATGCAAGGACTGCTCGCAACTAATCCTAGGGATGATTTTCAAAATTAGGATGTAATAGGAGGAGTGCCTTCGGTTTGTCCTGTTCTTGGACAACTTGTATGGACGAGTGTTTGGCATTGCATTTCTAACACCATGTACTTTGATTTTTATGAACGTACATCTGTTTGGTGGTGTAGGATGTAACCCTTTACAATTAACACCCTTACTTGAGGCATAGGAACTCGAGGTTGTACTTTTATGGAAATCAATAATGTGTTATTAGAAATGACAATGTGACATTCATGGTGGGATTTTTTTTTGTAAATGGTAATATGTTACATCAGGCTTCACACCTGGAAATGGCTAAAACAAGGTATGCCGCAAGACTATGTGGGTCACACCCGTTAGGATATGGTAATCACCTTTGTAGATTACATTCTATATATCGAGTTTGTTATGTATGATGTTGCCACTGATAGGCCGAAAACGACCGAGGTGATGTCATATTCGGTACTATTCAGGATCATTTTGTAGGTCATCGAAAAGGGATATGCCGATCTTGCTAGATGCAGAGGATCATTATGGATCCTCGGTACATTCCTCTAAAGGTGTATCGTATGAAAGGTAGTTTCTTACCTTTTTATTATATAGTATCCATTCTCCAATAAGTGCCTTTGGACTTGGTTGTATACCTATTATGCTAGAATTTAATTAATGTACCAATTTCAGCTATGATTAATATGTATTAGTAATCTAGGCACTATTATAATATCGCTGGATTTTACATAGAAATGTTTTAGTTATCATAAGGCAAAAAATTATCCGTGTTTGTATGCGACGTTGTCTTATGAGATACACTTTGTTTCCATAAAATTTCATGTTTTGAGTTTTCTCATACTAGGACCATGTCTGACCCGGAGTTTATTTACTTAAACTCTGTGTGCCCTATTTTTTTGGGTAACCAAGTAGTTCAGGTCTAGCTTGGAACATTTTGGAGGAGCTTGGAGTAGGAGCTCGAGTTTCCTCTGTAGATGGTTATCTATTTCCATTTCTACTGCATTTGTTTACTGTTTGTATTTAGCATTAGTAGAGACAGAGATTATAACTATCCAGGCTAAGTAGGATATATTATATATTTAAAATTCTATTGTAAAGATTATATATTGAAATAATATATGTTATTTCATTCTTGTAACATTCTGTTTTGTCTTTATTTTTCCTTTTCCGCTTGATTAATCTATTTTTCTAGCATTTGGATATTTGGCATGTGAATGCCATGGATGTATTAGTGTCGATTTCTGAGGGTCGAAAATGTGGGTCATCATAGTTAGTATCAGATCTTGGCTGAGTGAACACCTGAGCCCGATAAAGGTAAAGTCTTATCAGAGATAGGGTTAGTAATACTCTAGGATGAGTAACTCATAAGAGATAGGGTGAGAGACACCGTCGAATGAGTTGAGAGTATTATATAAGAACACATATATGTATTATATGATATTTGTTTTGGATATATAATAAATAAAATAATTTTACCTAGGGTTATATTTTAAATATAAAGAATATCTTTTGAAAGAGATGGTTATTTATGTTGTTAAGTTATAAGTTGGATAATTGTTTAAAATCGGGTTAGTTAAATCTAAGTATGAACATCTTGTGATTAGAATTTCACAGTTTGACTATAAGATGTTTAATAATAATAATGCTGAGAAGATTAATAATATTAACTAATGAGGGATATAAATAAAACCTGATAAGTTGGATATTGTGTATAAAATAAGGATATTTGGAATATTAATCTAAAAGGTTTTTGAAAAAGAGGTTTCAAAATATTTTGAAAGGTGATAACAATAATGTTTTGGAAATATTTTGGCAAAGATTTCAGAAGATTTTTAGAAGAAATAAAACATTTTGACGTAGATATCACGGGAAGAGATCTAAGTTAGAAAAACTATCTTTAATAATCGGTTGAACAAGGTTCTCGATTTGTTTTGTGATATTTCGAATAATCTTCAAAGTGTTGATAGAATATTAGTTTTGGGGAAGCAGTATTAAATGCTTAGAAATTATTCTCTTTATCATTATGCATTCAAAACAGATCTATGTTAGGATAAACCTAAATTAATAATCAGTTAATAGCTGGTTAAAATGTTAATACTTTGACATTAGATTAGGTAAGATAATTGAAATGCTTAGTATCTGTCTCCACATATTTGTTATTTATATATATTTAGAAGCCTTCTAGTTACAGGGGAAGTATTCCAAAGGGGAATCCTCAAGAGCTAGTTGGGGAAAAAAGATGATCTGATAATTCTTTCTAGAGATGAAGAGGAGCCTGAAGGATGGCCGCCTAGCAATGGTTTGTCATATATAGTGGAAGAGCTTAATTAGTATACTCGTCTAGATGATGATATAATACTATAGCTGAGATGCTTATACCACCAGAAACTCCAGAGCTTGTTATGATATCCGGTGATGAAGAAATAGCCCAAGCATCAGATGTAGAGAAAGTCATGATGTTAGAACTTGTGGGGTTGTACCAAGAATCCTTAAACAGAATGTGGATAACATATCCAAAATTTCAGAACCAAAATAAGACGAGGAGGTAATTCACGAAGAATAAGTAGCTATAGAGGAAGTATCCAAACCAGAGGAAGATCCAAATACTGCAATAAATAGTCAAGACTCTGTGTGTAACATCCCGCCTTTTCGCACGCTTTAAATCGACACACGTGCCAATTCAAACCATACGGAGGGGCGGATTGTTATGGGGTAAATGAGAAAAATAGAGAAGAGAAAAAAATTAAACAGAATCTCACAGCGAAAGGATAAAATATAATAATAAATATACAGTTCATAAAGCTGTTTACAAAACATTTGATTCTTCTTTATACAATAAATATCAGAGTTCACATACCAATAAATATCAATGCAGCGGAATACAGTGTGTAGTGGAACCATATAATATAATAATAATAATAATGAAATCTTCGTCTTCATCCTCCAGAAATTAAGTCTTCAAATCCTGAAATGCTCGGACTAACCCGAGCGAATTTGAAAAACCAAAAACACTCGAGTCAGAACTAAAAGATCTTATGTGAGTTAAATTAACCGAAATAAATATGAGTGCGGTAACTCAAGAGATGCTCGAGATTTACATCTCCTAAGGATCCGTTAAACTATTTACTATGTAGTATATTGCGCTATTATAATAGTGTCTAATTGTAAAATAAACTTACTTTTTCTTAGCATTAAGGGGTTACCCATATAGCCCTTAACACGTAATAGTCCCAGCAGTCCATCCAATATCATAGTCCCTCCTGATCGGGAAGCCACCAGAGGATACCACACAGTCTACGGGAGAAATCCAAACTCGTACAAGGCGCGATAGGGTAGGTGACACGGCACAACTAGGCAATGCCAGGGTAGATATACCAATTGTTGTCCAGGCTGGTGGAAACGCGCAGCTACCACCCACCTCGAACAACACCCCCAAATCAAAAATCAAAAGTGGCCACCGAATCAATCCAAAAGTCAGAGTATAATATCGAAGGAGTGCGTTCGATCAGAGGAATGACCTCATTGGCCCGAGAATCGCTCCTGTTTTAGCCACCTTATGCCAACTCACGGGAGTTGGGTCCACGTATTTACCTCAAAGGAAACGCCGCCACCATCCTACTTCATTCTGCAATCTCCACCGCGTACACGGTTGTTAAAGTGGTTTTCGGAGTTGGCAGAGAGTATGACAACTTTCGATCCCGGTCTCTTCAACAACCAAACGTTATTATAACACCGCGGTCATTTAAAATAATTATACTTTAAAATCAGAATAAAATATCCATTTTAAACCCATATAAATATGATATCGTTTATATTTTTTAAAACCCCAAATCAATACGATATCATTTAGGCCCAAACCAATATAATGTCATTTTATTTTCCAATATATATTCTTTCCAAAATCATAGGGTTTCAAAGTAAAATATTTAGAAATCAAAACTCTGGAATATAATATTTCCAAATTATACTACCTTGAAAATCATAACTTTGAAACAAATTTCCATCTCTCAAATGGTTAAGTATTAAATTCTTTTATAAAACAAAATAGCTTCTTTACATTTCACAAATCAATTCCAAATATCAATTTAAACTTTCAAATACCATTTTTATTTCTTATGTTTCAAAGCTTTAAATATTTTACCATTTCAAAAACAAACTCATTTGACATACCCATATGTATCAAATTCAATTTATTATTATTTAGACTTGAAATGTTTACTTAATGAATCAATATAATTTAAGTAAAACCTTTAACTTCACATAATTGGAAAATCTTTCAATTTATTAAACTTGATATATTCATTTAAATCAACCTGATATTCATTTAAATCACTTTACACAAAAATCAAGTTATAAAAATCATATCCTTTAAATTTTTTAACTTTTATTAAATTTCAATTTAACTTAATATTCATCCTCCAAATCTTATCCTCATTTAAGTCATAAAAACTCTAGAAATTAGATTTTAAATAAATGCTTAATCGTATTTGATCTTTAAAAATCAAACTTTATTTTATACTTCATATCAAATTTATACAAAGCTTAAAAACCGAAAATTTACTATACATATATAAATAACCAAATCAATATCCCATAAACCATATATATATATATAGCTTTACAAAACCATAGTAAAACATTTCAAAAATAATTTTATATATTTACCGTGGTGCCTGTATAAAATTTTCTACCCTATGGTCAAGTGATACGGATGTTTATCATTTCAATCCACAATTTAAAATAAAAATGCGGTTGTGTATCATTTCAAACCGCAATCCCGAATGAAATGAAAATGCATGGCGACTTGAAGTTTATACAATATAAATGTAGCATCCATTCATCCAAATATCAATCATCAACCATTATTTGCAATCATCATCCAATTTAAACAATCATCGATATAGAGCATATAATTATACAGGTAATAAATAACATGTATTAACCAACAGTTTATATTCAATAATAAATTTATTAACTGTTAACTATCAGTTTATATGCAAATAAATAAATTCTTAACTTTCAATTCATATGCAATAATAAAATTAATTAACAGTTAAACTAAATAAATGCGATTTAACAGAGGTGATAAATAAAACATGCCAAACAGTCATAAATAACTTCCTACTCATATCTTAAGTCAAATTAACAAACATAAGAAATTTTAGAAGTTGTGAGTGGGTTAAAACACTCACCTTTTGAATTTAAATCGAATTTAAATCCAATTTAAACCCAAAAATTCGACGGTCTCCAAATCTGTCCAAACCAGTGTCAACGCGTCTGGAATTTAATTATGATCCTAACAAATTTTTTTTTGCGTGAAACGGAGTTCGTATGAGGAAGTTATGAAATTGCAGTTGAAAACAAAATTTAAAAATAAAACAAGACAAACCAAATTAAAATAATAGGCCACGTCATCATATTCCTCTTCCAGCAAACACACGCACGCCCCTATACGCACGCACCCAAACTGCCCTTGACCGAAACTTTGACCGCCGATCCCTCTCGCCTCCGACCTCCTGAGAACCGCCGACCACCACCATCCTCAAGCCATGCCGAGCCGCTCCCCCCAGCACCAACCACATCACCTCCGGCCACCCCAAACGCCGTGCGCCGTCCCTCATAACGGAACCCTAAATCGCGTTTTCCCGTCGCCTCCATCCACTTCGCGACCTCCGACCACCAGCGCTAACCTCCTCGCGATGAGCCTCACCAAACCCATGTTTCAATTTCTTCGATTGAAGCCTAAATCAAAAAGCCCCAAATCGACCATATGGGTTTTGAAATTCAAGGTTTGACCACGATTTCTGGACGATTCGAGCATCATATACAGAAATGAACACCACCAGTAGATTTGTGTCGATGAAATCTACAACATATATTTTTAGAATTTTTCTGAGGATTTTAATTTTTGACTTTGGATTTGATTTTTGAAATTGAACATGGATCTAGGGTTTCTAGCCATTGGAAGAAGAGAAGGAACTGATGAAATGAACGTACAACAAATGAGAATAGAATGGAGGCTAGGGTTTACAACTGGGTTTATATAGATAGGATAGAAATTCGAATAGATGGATCCGATAAACAAACGTGCTAACGCTAACGTGGCCCAAAAAGCCCGTTCTGACCCCGGAACGAAATTGGGTAAACCCATATATCGAAATAGGCATTTTAAAATATTCTGAACGCGATGAAAAAAGTTTCACATCCAAATTCGATCGTATGAAGCAGTTATGCTGAAATCAATATTTTCAAATTGATTTCAAATTGATTTCAATTAAATTGATTTCAAGGCGTTTCGTGTTCGTACGATCAAATGACAAGTCCGATCGCTACAAAACTTGAAACCCTACAATAATTCACTGATACGGATCCGATGAAACTGGTTTCGTCGAAATCCGAGTCCGTGACCAAAATGGCTATTTTTATATTAATTAAATAAATTAAGAATTAGTAAATAAATCCAATTTTTATATTTCAGTTTTAGTACTGGAAAATTTTATCACTTAATAATCCTTCGTTGTTTATCCAAATTTAGACAATTTAAGATGTTTCTTAAATGCTGATTAAATTATTAACTTCAGCGTAAAATTTCATTTTCCTGATATCTACAAATTATAAATTAACTTTACAATAATCCTTTAGTTGACCTTTCATTCAATTATCCTATCTATTGGTACCTAATAGATGGGAATTCCTTTGGATTTATACTCTATTACTAAGACATCTCCAAATTCCAACTTTAATTTCAATCAACATAAAATGTTCTATTCAATTTCCAATAAATTCAATAGATTCAAATTATCATATTCTACATCCAAATGAATAAATAAAGCTTAATTCCTGTTTAAGCATTTATCATTTGATTGCAATTAACCTTTTATCAAAATTAAATTCCGATATATTAATAAACTTTATTTCCATCTTTATATTCACAAATCATCATTTAATGAAGAATTTATATACGTTATTCCCCATTATTACCTAAATTTATTTAACGTAACATTTAATTTATTTTTATTGCAATGATTTCCAAATCCATTGAATGAATTAAATATGTATGTATCACTCATAATAACTGGTGGTCACAACTCTTGATCACCTTTAATAAGTTTATTATTTACAATCCAATAATCACCATTTACTATATATATACGGAATAATTAATTCGATACCATTTCGTTTTCCTATACTAAATTTATTACTAAGTGTATTTACTCCATTCCAACAAGTTGGAATTCCATTCTTACTATAACAATCATTTCCCTATTCACCTTTATTAATAACCCACCATCATTGCATTTATTGTCTTTTATTGGTTTAATCAAATTAACCCATTTTGCTTTAAATTCATACTAACGAAATATTCAATTTCATTTACTTCATAAACTCCATTTCATAAATCTACCTAGAAATAAGGTTATGCTTCCACTGTAATTTACATTTACACCTTACATTACTACATTAATTATCCTTAAAGTAACGTTTTTATTAATGACAATATTAACTTACTTAACATTTTATATGGTTGCTATCCTTTAGTTCATAAATTAATCCATTCCAACTAAATCCTTATCTATATAATATTTCAACATTTAATATCAACCCACAATTATTGCAATTCATTATTTTTTATTGATTTTATACAATTACCATTAACTTACATTCAATTACTATTCAATGCATATTTATTCATCAATCAAGTCGATATTTACTTTCTTTCTATTTGATAAATAACCTAGGATACATTTACATATATTCATTTCATTCCATTCATTTATGGGTATTGCATTGAAATTTATCTTATTAGCAAATACCAACATTATTACTATTCATTACAATTTGATTCCAAATTTTTATTCAATACCCTGAATAAATAACATATATATTAATCCAATCCTTACATTTGTTTTACTCATATTTAAAATCAAATCATAACATTTAAATGATTTAGTTGAGTTGGAATTTCATTCAAGTCATAAATTATTAACTTGCACTAATATGATTCCTTAATTTATTCCAATTACCGTTCACAATAATTTATTGCATTAAATCAAATTTATACTTTCATAAATTTCTCATATTAAATTTTATTTCATAGATAAATCCAATACTTGCCTTACTTTACTTATTTTAACTTTATCCAAATGCACAAATTTTCACTATTCCAATTAATTGAAATATAAAATTAAATTTTGTAATTTTTTTATTTACCCTTGATGCATCAAATTTCAATATTTGCTTTCATATAAATAAATAAGATTTCTATTTCTCTCTAAATTTAAATTAAAAATCTTATTAATTTAATTCATTTTAATATCGAATTTATACGGGTCGTTACACTGTGGCATATGATGCGTGGATGGACAAAATGTCGAATGAAGCGGAGAACAGTAGTGATGATAATTACATCATTTAGAAGATGGGTGAGAATGATAATGTCGTTTGGGTAATTCAAAGTCAAATAAGAAAACACCACGAATTTTTGAATAATGGCGGCATCCACTCCTCCTCCTCCCCCGATCCCTCCTCCTTCTTCCTCGAACCCTTCTCCCCCTTCTCCGTTTCCACCTCTTTCCTCTTCCTCGTTTCATCTTCTTCCCTCTAAATTGAATCTTTCTTCCTCGATTTGTCCTCCTCCCTTGGTTTCTTGTGATTTTTCTTCTTCTTCCTCCCTGATTCTTCCTTCCTCAAATTCTTCTTGCTCTTTGTTTCCTCCTAATTCTTCGTCCGATTTGAATACATGTTTGAATTCTGGAAATCAATCTCCCTTGATATCTAATAAGAAATTTCCTACTTTGTCTGGTAATGACAATCCAGTTTTGGATATCAAACAGGATCAACTTCCAAAGTCTTCTGATTCTGATATAAAGTGGTCATCCTTATTCACGAAGAAGCCTAGGAATGTTGGAATATTTGTACCTTAGCATTTTGATATCAAGAAAAGTGGGGTTCCGAATGCTTTACCTGAAGAAGTTAAAAATGAAGGAATTAAATATTGGAGTGATCATTTAGTTGGATTTTTCTTGGATGGACCTTTATCTTATATGACTGTAACAAAGCATTTAAGAAGTATTTGGAGATTGAAAGGGGAAGTTGATATCAAATCTGAAAATGAGAATTTCTTTTTTAATTTCTTGAATGATCAAGACATGATGAAAATCTTGCAATCTGACCCTATCTTCATTAAAGGTAAAATGTTCGTTATTTCAACTTGGGATCCTTCTTACGGTTATTTTTAAGAACAAGTTAAAAAAGTGCCAGTGTGGGTTCATTTTTATAGGATTCCTTTGATTGCTTGGACTTTAATTGGTATAAACTGGTTAGCATGTCATGTTGGTAAATTGATTTGCCTTGATGAAAGTACTGAAAGATTAACTTGATTTAAGTATGCTAAAGCTTTGATTGAAGTGTCTCCAGATCAAGAGCTACCAGATTTTATTGCAATTGATGATTTAGGTGATTTTTGTCCTTATGTTAAGGTTGAATATGATTGGAGGCCAAAAATCTGTAGTAAATGTAAAGTGTTTGGTCATGAAACTTTATATTGTTCAGGAAGTAGTAAGGTGAAAGGATCTTTTATGCAGTCTAGTAGAGATAATGAGGTTATTGATTACACTGAATGTATGGAACAGGTTAGTTTGGGTGAAAAGGTGCAGATGTTTGAAAATGCTGGAAAATTTAAAATGAAATCTTTAAAAGTATGGAAAAGGAAGGAAAAGGATCAAAATATTCTTATAGATAGTAATAATTTGAACATAAAATCTGGAGGTCAATTAGCTGATGTTGGAGTGAGGAATAAGGATCATGATCAAAATAAGCAAAAGGATGTAGAGTCACATATTTGGAAAAATGTATCTGACTTGAATTCTGAGGAATTGGGTTTTAAGGAAAATATTACAACTTCAAATTCTTTTCTGGTATTATCTGATATCAATGAAGGAACATTTATTAACGAGTCAACTATTGTAATAGGAAATTCACAATCTGGAAACAAGAAGATTAATATGGAATCAATTGAGAACTGTAACACTGTTGGTGATAATATGTGATAATAATTCTGTAGCGATGAATTCTACTTTAGCTTCAGAAACTATGGTACATTCAGAGAATTTGGCTAGAAGTTCAGATATTATTAAGAATATTCATAAGGAAACAATATGCAATGATGTTATCAATGAACAAACCTCCCCTTATATCAATATTTCTCCTCCTAATCATCTAATTCTTCCTCCTCCATGTAATTCAAGGGATAATTTTGAGGATCGGGTTGTATCAAATAAAAAAGGGAAAAAAGGTAAAAAGAAAGTCTCATTCCATGAAAATTCAGAGGATCTAAACAATGGGAAAGATAATAAAATGGAAGAAATATTACCAAGGAATAATAATGAGGCTGCATCATTCAAGGATACTACTACTCAGTCTAGTGGTATTAGGTATACAAGGAAGCACCCATCTATTCTCTTTTCGCCTAAACAGTTATGATGATAAACAATATTATAGCGTATTGGAATATCAGAGGAGGACATCTATCATCAAAACAAGCTGAAGTGAAACATTTAGTCAAAGATCAAAAGATACAACTTCTAGTCATCGGTGAAACAAAGTTAAATAAGTTAAAGTCTGTTCAAGCTTGTAAGAATATTGATCCTGAATGGAAATATGAAGATAACTTACTAAGTGCTCCATATGGAAGAATATTGGTATTATGGAATCCAGATGTATTCAAATTGACAAAGTTGCAGGAGGATGATCAATTAATTCATTTCAGTGCCATATCTTTATCCTCAAATATTCCATTTCTGATTACCTTTGTCTATGCACATAATAACCTTGAAAAAAGATTATCTTTCCTCTCTAATCTCTCTTCATTTTCTCATACAAATTTTCCTTGGATAGTTCTTGGTGATTTCAACTGTATGTATTCCTCTGATCAAAAAATTGGGGGAAATCCACTCTCCTTGAAAGATATTTCACCTTTAAAGCAAACTTTTATCAACTCTTCTCTTAGTCATATACCATCATTTGGAGCTGAGTTTACGTGGAATAATAAAAGTAAACTTAGACCTAGAACTTACTGTAAACTTGATCATGCATTTCATAGTATCCACTTTATTAACCTATGGCCAAATCTTATTTGCAAATTCTTAAATCCTTCAATTTCAGATCACTCACCAATTATCTTATCCTGGGGAGTGAATACTATAAGTAGGAACCCTTCTTTCAAATTTTATAAAACTTGGACTAATCATAAAAATTTCCTTTGCATTGTTATGTAGGTATGGCAGGAGATTGTTTATGGAAATCCACTCTATATACTAAAAAAAAGCTACAAAGATCGAAGAAAAAATTTAAAATTTGGGCAAAGGATAATTTTGGTGATGGTTTAAAAATCTCTGATGGAATAAGGGAGAAATTAGTTGTAATCCAACAGCAACTGCAGATTGATTCTATGAATTCATCACTAGCTAGTCAAGAAGCAGACTTATCAAAAAATTTAATTGAAGCTTTGGAGTTTGAAGCTTTGATGAGGAAAGAAGTACTTCATGAAATTATTGATAAACAAGGTGATAGGAATACAAAGTATTATCATTACTTGATCAAGATCAAACAAAGCAGAGAAAGAATTATGAGTATTACTGATATGAATGGAGAAATTCAAGAAAATGATGATTCCATCTCCAAAGCTTTTATTGATTATTTTTCAGCTATACTTGCCAATCCAACTCCATTGGTTCCAAATCTATCATCTTTATTTTCTATGCAACTACCCTGTCCGAGTGAAAAACAAGCAAGTGATATGATTAGTGAAGTTTTACCTGAGGAAATTAAGTCTGCAGTGTTCTCATTAAAATCTGATAGTAGTGGAGGTCCTGATGGTTTTAATGCTTTCTTCTATCAGCACACTTGGAGAATAATAAAGCATGATGTCAACAGAGCAATACTTTATTTCTTCTCTCATAACAAACTACCAACTGGTGTAAATGCTACTAATATAGCCCTTGTCCCAAAATTTACAAATGCAAGTAGTGTATCTGATTTTAGACCTATTTCATGCTGCAATGTACTGTATAAAATCATATCCAAAGTTATAGAAAATAGACTCCAGAGTATCTTGCCTTCAATTATATCTGGAAATCAAGTTGCTTTTATGCCTCATAGAAATATCAGTGATAACATAATGCTTACTCAAGAACTTTTAAGAGGATATGGAACTAGGAATATTTCTTCTAGATGTATGTTAAAGCTTGATATACAGAAAGCCTTTGATTCTATTTCATGGAGTTCTATTATTGCAATACTATCAAGAATGAACTTTCCAAAACCTATGCTAGCTTGGATATATACTGGTATTTCAACTTCTCATTTTTCTATACTTAGGAATGGATGTTCCAAAGTTTTTTTCAAAGGTACTCAAGGGGTTAGACAAGGTAACCCAATTTCTGCATATTTATTCATAATTATAATGGAAGTTCTGAATACTTTGTTTCTTGAGCAAGTGAAAATTAAGAAGTTAGAGTTGCATCCAAAATGCAAGGATTCTCTCATTACTCATCTACTTTTTGCTGATGATCTTGTCATCTTCACCAAACCATCTTTTTAAAATATTTATGCTATTCTTGAGGTATTGGATAAATTCTATGTTCTTACAGGGTTGAAGATAAACTTTATTAAATCTCATATTCTGGTAGCTGGGCTAAATGAGAGTATGAAGGCTGGAATTATAAATTACTCTGTTCTTAAAGAGATGCAAAATAATACAAAATACCTTGGGTTACCTCTTATATGTGCCAGAATTACCAAAACTGACTATTTGCCTATGTATGAGAAAATTACAAGCAAATTATCCAAATGGCCTAATACCAAACTATCTCAAGCTGGAAGATTAGTCATTATTCAAAGTATTGCATCTGCTACTACAAGCTATTGGATGAGGCATTTCATTCTTCCTTGCAAACTCATATCAATGATTAATAGTGCACTTAACAGATTCTTATGGCATGGTGACCCATTTTCAAAAAAATTAATTCCAATATCCTTTATCAAGATTCAAGTGCCAAAGGAAAATGTGGGACTGGGTATAGTTAATCTAAAGGTATGGAATGCAGCAGCTTACTCAAATTATTATGACAAGATTTTATCAAGAAAAGAGGATTTATGGACTCAATGGACTTTAAAAAATCTTATTAAAGGAAAAGATTTTTGGTTAATGAAAGTTCCAAATTTCTGTAGCTGGAGTTGGCGAAATATACTAAAATTAAGATCTTCTTTTTTACCAATCATTCAATGCAATCCAACTGAGGATAATGAACTACTTTTCTGGTCTTCACCATGGGCTAAACCTGGTCTCATTTTACAGGATATCCTTCCATATTCTTTAATTATGCAGACTGGTACACCTATCAAAGCAAAAGTTTCATCTTATATAACTGATGGATCAATTGTACTGCCTTATTGCAGTTCTATTCAAGTATGGACTTTATGGCAACATATTTTATCTCTTCCTCTCCCTACTCAAACCCTTAAAGTACTATGGTCATATAATGCAGTTTCATTAGTTTATAAAACCCTATTAAATGCTAAAACAGAGAAATTTCCATGGGCTACTAGAATCTGGATGGAGAAATCTCCTGCAAAGGAAAATCTTTTGTTATGGAAAGTCATGGCAAATGCTATTAATACAAAACAGAAATTAGCAAGTATGGGTATAATTAGCAATGAAGATTGTGTTTTCTGTCAAAAGCATCTTGAAACTAATACCCATATTTTTTTGAATGCCATTATACTTTTGGAATTTGGTGCAGGTTACTGTCAAATGGAAATTTTCATAAACTGGTCAAAAGCTCGAAATTAGAATGGTTTAATATCTTCAAAGAAACAAGGTGGAAATCCCCGAAGACAGATATTATTTTCATTATGTTAAAGGCATCCATATATGAAATTTGGAAAGAAAGAAATAGGAGAATTTTTGATTTGAAGATGGAATCTGCTGCAATTCTTTATAGAATTATTGATAGGAGAATTCGTAAAAGGCTAGGTAGGCTGAAGTGTAAATAGATGATAATATTCAGGGTTTTATTTTGTAATAGAATGTTTACTGATATGTAAATGTGGCTGTATTGTGCATGTATTCATAACATAATATGAAATAGATTGGGCAGGGCTCCCTTAGCCCATTGATTTTCAAAAAAAAAAAAAGATAATGTCGTTTGGGAAGAACAATCGCCAGTTTCAGGCATTGATTGGGGTGATATAGGAGAGTTTGAAAATCCTTGGGAGGAGGAAGGTCAAGGTCTAGAGGAGTAGGCCGAGGGAGATGTTTTACCAGGAGTTCTGGTTTGATTGGGTAATGTTCCATGGATCCCTCAGGGACAACATTGGAAACCAATGAAATGGAATTTAATTCATCAAAATGAGGAAGGGAATGAAGCAAACAATGACCTGGAAAGTGAAGATGAAGTCAGTTTAGGGAAATTGTGGTATATGAGTTTGATAATTTAGATGAACCATCAGCATCGGAATCTGAAGGATATTTGGGTATTATGATGAGATTTGAAGATTAGTTGATAGCTATCTAATAAAGTATTTTAAGTAGCAGTGTATGGTGGCTTGAGTATGTTTGTAATATGGTTGTGTCGTTCCAGCATATATATAATACCTAAGTATGGTTTGGATGACTTATGTAAGATAAGGATGACTTATGTAAGATATTAAAGCGTGTATAATATAAATATGGTCTTTTTTTATGACTTCTTTCATTTGTAGTTACATAAATCACTTAAGGAAATTTATAATAATTCTTGATAAAGGAAATATAATTCTTTGTAAGATAAAACCGTATCTTTATGAAATATTTCAGAACTTAAACCAAAATTTTACAAAATATTTTCGTAGAGATTTTGGAAAGGATAAAGAGCATGTGCGCCATACACAGATTAATCCGTCGCATGATTTGGCCTAAGATTCAAATATAATACTTTGATGTTCGAAAAGAATTTATCACTCGATGCTCGATGACGAACATTGATGAGGGTTGTAATCGAATACTTAAGTTTCCTGTCATAGTTGAGAGCTATGCAAAGAAAGTAAAAGTTTCTGCGCCTGATCAGAGTCTGCACTAGAGAACCGGAGGATCAATACTAGTTGAGAAGCAAAGTGGTACATTAGAATTTAAGATCGAATCAAATATACCGTATTGATAATCTATGTTTATAAAATGGGTTTGTGTTTGTAATTTTTGTTTTGGTAAGTATTACCAGGTTTTGGTTTGGTAAAATTTCAAAGACGGAATTCTTTTAGGGAGGGAGTATGTAATGACTCATAAATTTATCACTTTAAAAAATAATATTTATTTTTTAATATTCAAATGTAAGATTTTTTTTAACAAAATTATGATGTTTCGAACAATAATTAATGATGGTAAACTTGTTTTAAAATTATATTTACAAATATAGATATTTGGGATTTCCATCAGAAAAGCGACGAAAATCAGTTTTCGATAAAATTGAGATTTTCTCAATATTAGATGATACGAAATTGGATATATGCACTTATTTCTCCATTTAAGTAATAATATGTAATAAAATTATTTATTTTATTTTTGAAAATAAAATGCCTTTATGGCATCATCATGGATGTCATCACTTTTATATATTTCTAGAATTTTAAATTAAGTTTAAATATTCAAATAATTGTTTTAAAATGTTAATAATTCATTTTAACTAGTTATATAAAAACAATAAACCATTTACAATAGTTTTATAAAGATAGATACTTGTTTCAAAATATAAGAAAATTCATAACGCTTTAACACTACAATAGCACTTTTTATAAACACTTGTTCAATATTATTTTATATAGTTTTATGATTCAAATGTGATCATTTTAATTAATTTATAATGTCAAGAAGGTTTTTTTTCAATTTTTTTTTATTATATGTAACTTAATTAATGAGTGAAAATGTTATCGGGAATCATCTTGCAGATTTTCAACGGCTTAACGAACAGAAGTTGTATAAAATGACCGCAACGTTGTTTATATGCCTTGTGCACATATATAACATGCACATACATGCACCAACATATACATATACACATACCAAATACATACACACACCTATATATACACACATAAAAGCATAAAATATCATGATATTTATAACATATATTCACATATAAGCAAACTGCACATCAAACATGACCTCTTTACACACCTAGGATACGATGACAGGAGGACAAATGGGGGATGTTCGAGCACATAGGGGGTGGCCTGCATGGATGGGGTGTGGGTGAGGGTAGTATGATCTTCGTACCACAAGATATTTGTTTACATATTTTTGCCTATAAATAAAAAGTATACCTTCTCATTTTATTCACACTTCCATTCCATTTTCTAAGCTTATTCTTCCTCTTCATTAATGGCTTCCATGTCCTCATAAATTATTTCATAGTCGTGGCTAAGCTCTACTGAAAATACACTTTCAAAATGATATCACCTTAGTTTGAAGTTAAAGTGAACGATCACCTTCTGTGACGACCCAGAACTTTGGTTATTTAAAATTGGAATATTTGATTAATTTTAAATATTTAAAAAGTCTATTTTTAACTTGAATTTCAAATATAACTAATTTTTGGCTAATTTAATTATTGAATTTAATAATTGGAAATTGGGTAAATTATTAAATTTGGAGTTTTAAGCTTGTTAAAAATAATTTAAAGGATTATAAAATTTATATTGATAATGTTGAAGATATAAAAGCTTTAAAAATTGAATTTGAAAGTGATTTGTCCAATTTTAAAAATATATTGTTTAAATTGACATTTAAAAATAGCCTTCTGGGCACAGCCTCGGATTTTTAAGAAACCAGTTCCATTAGATCCGTAATAGTGTATTATTATTGGGTTTCAAATTTCATAGTGCTTGGAGTTATCATCTGGCCGTATGGGATATTAACGCGCTGAAATTTATATTGAAAATTCAATATAATAATTTGGTCCAAAAGGCTATCTTCCCCATACGATCGAATTAGGACTCGAAATCATTTCCATTGCGTTTGAAATAGAGGTATAACATTGTGAACGCCTAGCGGTACGCCTTGATAGGATGCCAACATTTTAACTTACGGATTCGAGACGATTTAAAATTTTAATTAATATATATATACACACATATATTTATATATTCTAGTCAACCTTAGATGAAATTCCTTCACATCAGCTTTTTGCTTTTTCAAGTCACTGTAGTTTTACTCAAACACGCTACCACCTTTCAAAATCGCATTTCCTTTTACACTCTTCAATCGATTCTCGGAACCGAATTCGTATAAAAAAATTTGATTGAAAATGAGCGACTCACTCGATGGGATTCCTCATCGCCTAGGGTTCGCTGGAAGAGCATGCGCTCATGTATCCTGCTACATAGAAGGAGGAAGATTCGATTTTTGTTTCTACGATGATGGGAGTAGGGGCATACTTGTGGCACAGGCAGGCGCGTGGATGAGTTAGGCGATGGGTTAGAAGCTGAGGTAGGACTCAGGTGATACGGGGTGGTCACGGTTGTTGTGGGCATACGAGGGAGGGAAGCAGTGGGTTCTATTGGTCAGGTGCAGGGGAATCGCGTGTTTTTGATTCGCATACATGAAAATATCGAAAATGGAGAAGGGAAGGAATAGGATCGGGCTTGGGCTTGTGGGCGGCAACCTGGATATGGTATTCTCGAGTATAGTGAGGTAATTAAGTGTGAAATTTAAAATGTATATGGTAATTTATTTTAAATAATTAAAGTTAGGTAATTGTGTTAAATTATTCGTCAGTGAAGTTGTCGACTTTATTTTATAAAATCGTTAATTTATAAACGATGTAATTTTGTCATACGAGGTCGATAAATTACGAACAAGCAGTACTGGAATCGCGTCGAAGATTATCATGTAGTAAAAATAAAATAAAGGTGAGTTAATCTCACTCAAATTTGGATAACCGGTTAACTTTAGATAGTTAAAATTAGTTATTGATTGATTGTTGAATTTGATAATTATTATCAGTTTGGATGTTATTATATAGTATTATATATATTGAAGTGATTGATATTCCCGTATATATATAGCGGATGAGACCCTATGCGTCCCGCATAATAGCGGATAACTACATGTACCGCGATATCCCCTTAGAAGTGGGATTGGTATTTTTATATTATGGATGCAGGGAAAACATGTTGAAGGGATCCAACTGGATTCCTCAAAAATGTTGAAATTATTTTCATATTCTATGATATGATTTATTTGAATAATCTATGATAGAGTATATTGGAAATTGGATTTATTGGATGCTATGGCATTGCTGGATATATTTTGGCATCTTAAAAAATCGAAAATATGAATACTGAATTTTTAAAGAACATAAAAATGGAAATTGAAAGTAAAATATTTATAGTAAAATTTGGATTTATTAAAGGAAGTGTACTTGGGTAAAATAAATAGCTTGATTTTAAAATTTATGCTTAATAATTTCAGAATATGGAAAAATAGATATTTTGGAATAATGTAAATAAAAGAATTTTTGAATAATAAAACTTAAGCTTAAGTGTAAAAGGATTATTTTAGAAATCGAGATTTTAAATAGTTTGAAAAAAATAAAAAGGAAATTTGGAAATAAAGTATGAAATTCATATACTCTATTTTGAATAAGATTTTATATTATGAAATGGAAGTGGAATCAGAATTTAGTTAGTTATGGAATATAGTTGGGTTATTTAAAAATTAATTTAAAAATAAAACTTAATTTGGAAATCGATTAAGTATTGTGAAATCATTATAAAATGGGAAATGAGACTATGGAATTTATAAATGAGGTTTATAAAATAAAGCGAAGTAATTATTAGTGGATAATTTGAAATTATAAATTCAAGGTGGAAATTTATAAGGAGATAGGCAATTTTTTTAAAAATAAATAGTAGTTTTATTTTTAGAAATGAGAAAATGGGGATTTACGGGTTTGAACGTAAATTAAGCTGGAAATAAATCGAGAGGGATTTATGAAATAATTGGACTGGCTATACTGGAGTTGAAAATATATTTTTCGGAAAAATTAAGTTTATTTTAAAAGAAAGATTTTTACGCATTAATTAAAAAAAATGAAAGTGTTTAAAAGAATGTTTTAGAAAAATTTACCTTTTTATTGTTTTAAATTTGTTAAAGTAAATATCAATTAAGTTAGTTGTAATAGTTAATTATTATTAAAGGTTTAATTAGTACTATTATTTTAAAAGGATAATTATTCAAGATTAATATTTTATATAATAGCTTTTCTTTGAAAAGCAGTTTTGTCTAAAGTTAACTTGGAAATTTTTTATAGGAATTTCATAGGTATATTTTTGAAATTTTTTAAACAAAGTTTCAAAAAGTATTGGTATACTCGCGTGGCATAATCGAAGGCAGTGAGTGCCTGCAGTTAAGTGGTGGATTTCTTTGGGATAGAGACGTAACCGTTGAGTTATGACCCATGGTTTGATACCACAGTGGTAGGTTTTCCAAATATCTATGAAGAATAGCTTTGGTGAATTTACTTAACTCGATAAGATAAGCATGTATTTTGGATAAAGAGATTTAATTTATTAAAATTAAATTAAAAAGAGATTTGAAATTTTAGTGGTAGTGAAGTATTTGGTTGAATCGATTGTTTTATTTGATAGTTAAATAACCGATTATCAAATCTGGACCCAAATATAACTTTGGAAATATCTAGGAGAAATAGGGGAATTATATGGTACAGTTACCGTTCGAGGTGCTATACTGTACGTATAAACTCGTTTTTGTTTTTCTAGGACATTTATAAGGAAATATGTCCAGTAACGGTTAGGAGGTGATCTCCGATTTTATTTTTATCTGTTTATTTCCTAGAGAACCGGGGTTGAGTTTACCGAAAATATCGAATGTTGTTTCGAAGAGATCGGGATCAGATAAGTTATTCGAGAATCACTTCGACCCAACGAGTACGTTTTCGATGTGAAAACAAGAGCATGGAGTCGAAGATGGAGCAGTGAAGTGCAAGGGATAATAGTTACTAATCCTGAGGGTGATTCCGAAATGGATGTAATCGGAATAGTGCCTTCGATTCCATTCGGAGCCGGAACAGACTTGTATGGATGAATGCTATCAGTACATTATCATTGGAGGACAATGAGCATTCTAAGTGTAATTTCCTTGAAAAGGTAACTGTAGCCTCTAGCCTCATCAACCAGGAATGACTGAAAAACAGGGGAGATGCAGCAAGGCTAAGTGGGTTGCATCCAAGTAGGGTATGTTTATCACCTTTCTAGATAACCTCGGATATTATCACTATGAGTGGAAGGAGCTCGGAAAAGGTGGGAACACCCGGGGTGATAACATATTCGGTCTATCCACGTCAGGGATAGTCCGGTCATGTGTAGCAGTGGATCCCGGCGTGGTCCTCGATACAGTGTTTCTAGACATGTACTGTGATAGGTGGTACCCCGGTGCTTAGTCATTCAGTTGGAATCCATCCTCTAATAAGCACCGTACGATTCCGATTGTGCTCAACTATGCTGAAACGTGAGATGTAAGCATTTCGGCTATTTGAATAAGTATTTGCACTTGGACACTATTATGATATCAGATGATTTTGATATAAAATGTTTTGGTTATTGTAAGGTAAAAACCCGTCGTGTTTATTTGTGGTGTGGTCTTACGTTATAAGGTTTTGATTTGAAATGTTTTGATATGAAATGTTTATTTGTATCGATTTCAGAGGGTCAAAAAGGGGTCGTCACAACTTTTGAACTTCCATGTTCACATTTTAAAATGATGCAAGGTTGCCACTTTAAAACAAATAAATCTTGGTGTGTCGACTTTAATACACCATCGAAAAAGACAATTAGGGTTCTCTGCCTTTATTAGAAAATCGTTTAAAACATGCAGCTTCCTTGAAACTCTTGTCGTAAATAACAGTGTCGACATCATTGAAAATGTAGGTTGTTCACCTATTTTAACATAGTGTCAACATCATTGACTTTGGCGATGTTGCCGCCTTAATTGGTTATCAAAATAGCGTAAATGGACCTTGTCAACTTAGAAGAATAGAGGTAACAAGGACTTGGCATCTTTAATAAAATAAAAGGGCGTGACGACCTTTTTAAAACCTTGGTAGAATCAAGCGGCATGGATTAGGTGCAATGCGGGTCATATGCGACGAGGGTCATGTGCAAGGTGACCTCGTTGTTAATGAATAATGCAGCCTAGTTGTGAGTTTCGACATGGATGGATTCACTTTGCAACTGTCAAAGTAGTTGCCATGTGCTTCCTTCTCCATCGACGTTGACCACATAGGCGTAATGACAATATAGGGAGTGTGGCACCATCATAATTAATCGAAAAACTGCATTTTTACTTAATAAAGCATATACCTTTTAGCAAATCTCATTTATTTGCCAAAATATGATTGGCTACCTTAGAGCTTTACAATTTCTTTTCAGGTTTTGCTGTCGCACCAAATTTCCTAAGTTCAAAACATGTGTTAAACCAACTTATTAATTTAATTAACTAATTATCTATTTATAAGCTTTTCCATCGCAATTAATTCATAATAATACGAAATCATGTGGGAAAATTTACAAAAATTCTTAGAAATTCCAAAATACTATTTTCTCCACCATATAAAAATTTCAAATCAAAAAATCCTCATTTGGTCACTTGATTGAATTAAACCTGATTAGATTCATTTTCCCTTTTAGGAAATTCAAAAAATATTGATCTTAACTTAGAAAATTATGAAATTAAAACCCATCTTTAAATTATTACTTTACCCATTCCAACCTCGATATGTGGAATCATCTCACACCATATGTACTGAAATTATGCGGGAGAGGTAGTCAAAGCCCGATGGGTCCATTTGCACAAATGCTTCCACGAGTGGTGTTATATTAATTTACTGGCAAAGTCTTAACTCGAAAAGCCTTAACTAATTCAAAGAGGCTCGGCTGGCCCAGTCGCGACTGTTGTCATAGTCAACGACAAATAACAAGGGAAGTTAACATACACATAAACTGATTCTTACATCATATCAAAAAATCATAGAATTTAAAGATTGAAAACTATGGTTTTCCCTTAAAACTCAAATTATATGATTTCATAAATTCCATATTAATCATTATTTATTCAAAACATGGCAAACTACTCATAGCTTATCATCCAAACCTCTATACAATCAGTTTTACATCTCAACCTAAATTTAATCAATCAAAACATAACAAAAATAAGGTGGATTTGATCATTATTCACCTTTATTTGATAATAAAGTTCAGATTTAATGAGTGCTTTAGTTTTCCCTAACTTTGATCTTGAATCTCCTACTTGATTTCATGATTTTTCCCTTAGTAATGACAGACTTCCTTTTGTTTTCTTTAATTGCATAAGGTTTGTGAAAGTGAGAATGATAAGGAA
Organism: Allium cepa; assembly: GCA_030765085.1. NCBI lineage: Eukaryota > Viridiplantae > Streptophyta > Magnoliopsida > Asparagales > Amaryllidaceae > Allium > Allium cepa. The sequence continues at coordinate 157,280,022 of CM060932.1, forward strand.
GAGGGATGGTTTAAGGTATGAAGGCTTTATATTCCTAAACTATCTCTCTCATATATTTTATTATTATCAATTCACAAAACAATCTTATTAATCAATAAAATTAGTTAGTTATTTATGGCTCGACAATGCGAATTATCAAATCTTAATTCCTTATCACACTACACATCAGATTATTCTATTCAATTTATCTAATTAAACCTCCTAAATAATGTTAATCAAAATTAGGAGTGTTACACTTATTGTCCACAAAATATTTGCTCCCAAAATTAAAACGGAGAGTCTTTTGACAACAATGCTCATTTTGACACATTTCATATGTCTAGCTTTTAGGCTTAGAGACCATAATACAAATAATGCTCTAACAACTACATTAAAAGAACCATTTTACATGGATGTATTTGAGAATGAGTGGTATTGTTGGAGAACAAGTAATCTATTTAAAATTAATTACAGTTCAAAATATGTTTATTGCCAAAAAATATTAGTGCGGAAATTAGCATCCACACCCTGTATTAACCTTAATACCCGAAAACCCTTTCTCAATAACAAGTTTCACGAAGCGCATCTATCATTATTTTCAATGAAAATGTGCAGTGTATATTGCCTATATTTACAATTTAGACTACAAATATTTACAGTTTTAACTGCATATTATTGTAAAATAAAATATTTACAATATAGACTGCAAATATTTGTAATATAGAATGCGATTTAAAAAATATGCAGTTAGAACTGCAAATATTTGCAGTGTAGCATGCAAATATTTCCAATATAGACTATATGTACAGTGTAGAATGCACATATTTATTGAAAATAATGGCAGAGTTATTCATGAACCTGTTTTGACAAGGTGTGAAATTGAATTTCCAAAATTATGAAGTATGTTTGAAAAAAAGGTCCCATTATCCTTGTAATGTTAATTGGAACAATATTAAATATTATCATGAGAGTTAAGTTCACATTTGAGAGTCACACAACCCTAACTCTCAGTTTTTGACCAGAAATAATTTATTGAAATAATTTGTGAAAGATATAAATTTTTATTATAGAGAAAGTAATTTAATAGTTATAATCAATATTATTTATTATTATTATTAGTGGCTCTAAAACTAATTAATAAGATATGTAATTGTTATATATTTATTTAATAATTTTTGGGTCAATGTAATAATTTAAATGTAATAATTTAAATGTAATAAATAATATATATTATTTTCGTAGTCGAAAAATTTAAAACTATTTTAAAATAAGACTAAATCAATATATATATATATATATGGGTATGAATTAACCGTACGAGTTTAATTAATTAAGTGAGATAAGACCCATTGCTCGTATTTCACACAATAAATAAGTAGGCCAAGCCCATCAACAACTATACCCTTTTTGTCCCATATACCATAATGGTTTAACAGTTCACCTAGACCAACACAGGTGGCAACTATTGACCTATACATCATTTCCATCCAGAACGTGGCTTGCTTGCCTTGCTGGTCCACCGATCGACCCAAGTAGCAAGACTCTCTCAAGGCACACCTCATTCGCTTCGGCAATATTAACGGGCAAGCCTCCCCTGTATGCATCAGGTGGTAAGGTAGTGGTAAGTTTCCTTGGAATGTTGGGGTACACCATCAACCAGTTTACTCAATCGGTAGGATGCCAAACAGCTCCATCGTTATTCTTCATCCTTATCCCGGTCCACCGTCCACCACAAGTTCCTCATGCTGCGTTCAACCATTTCCACAAGCATCGAACTACTTCTGTCTAAGAGAAGCTCCACACGTACTGTTCCCCTAAAAGGAATGATATAAACTAGCATTGTTCACTTGATAAAAGCACCACTATGAGGTAACCCTCCCATGTCTTTTGCTTCTACCCAAGTACCTCTGATGCAGCAACTCCTTGCTCCCATGACGTCTACTATGCTTTGAGCATTCCCATAGCATGGCTCACCAGTTGTCTTCATCTGCATCATACAAGCCATTTGGCATCTCAGTTGGCATGCGTATCAACCGTATACCTCCATCAGTAGACTAGAGCATTTTCACAGGCTTGTTCAACCCAATCTCAACCGTCCAAGCATTAGTTTTGGCTACTAAAAATACCCCATATATTGCTACTTCAAAAGAGTTAAAAACACTAGCTTTTACGTGTTTTTGTATTTTCGATATATTGTAATCTAGGCTGTTATAATAGAAGTGAAAGTAATAAGGAATTTCTCATAGTCGACTTAGAACATCTTTGGTCTAACCACTCTAAGCTCATGTCTCTTTACCATTTAGTGTATTAGTATCTCTTTATTTCTCTTTTTTTTCTTAACTAAGGTATTAATAGCTAATCTCTTACTAATATCACCTCTTAGACACACTTTCAAGGTTGATTGAAATTCTAGTCAACCTTTTGACGCTAGAAGTAGGTCCTTATCCTAAAACTCTCAACCTTCATCACTTTTGCTCCTCGAAAATCTATTCCAATTCGTTGCCATGGAATTAGCTCCTGGGGCTGAGGGTAACAACTCCAATAAGCATGAAACTAACGGCAACACCATTGCCAATGCTGCTTGCCCTATCACTGGACTCAGCATTGATATGTGGTGCTATATGGTGTAGAAATCGACGAACATGGGCAATTTGACTTATAAGTAAAGAGTTTGAGGATAAGGTTGAACGCCCATACAATGATCGACTTTGCCCTACAATTCCCTCCAATGGCTGAACAGATTCCTCAATCTACTCCTTGAGTCATATACAACTGCATGAGCACCACTGTAGCCTTCGAAAGATAAATGTTTTCAATCTGATCAGGGAGGTCCATGTCCACCATAGGAACATTCACACCAATCCAATGCAAGAGGACACCCATAAGGTCGTATAATTAGAACCACTGCTACAATGTCGATCCCTTTCGACCGAAAGACAATATTCTTTTTATCAACTATGGATGGTAGACGGAGACCACGATCTTTGTTTTGAATGTCTCAGTGGTGGGGGACAAGGCAGTGCCCTAAGGTCTAGAGAACCATCGGTTCACTCCTCACCTTGGAGGCTCCTTGGCTTAGATATTGAGAAATGCATCCTTATCTTCTCAAATCCCCATCATTTGTTAGGAGCAGATCTCATATTCCAGAATGATGTCACCGTTCTCCATCGTTATGTTATTGCCACAGGTCCCCAATACCAGATAAACGGTGAAGAAACTTCACCACAACAGGGGGGCCAACGTCATCCACGACATGCATAACCTGGCCTCCGATAAGACATGGTCGCCTTATGCCAACAACTGCATAAGATCCAAACTAAAAACCCTAGGGAGAGGGATATTAGATGATGAAAACGGGGACCTAACTTCCGAAGAAATCTTAACACTTACATACACCGCACATATGTCTTGCCTCTTACGGGCAAGTATGACGAGAGTGCAGACCCGTCCAATCATTTCACTGCTTTTAACTCAATAACCTAGGCCTGCCAGATATCTAAACATGCAAAATGTCTCTTGTTTCCTTCTACCATGACTGGGCCGACGTTTCGCTAGTTCCTTGATCCGCAAGCTAGCAGTGTCCACTTGTGGGCCTAATTACGTTCCGCCTTCAAGGTCTGCATCTTTGCATTCAAGATAAGAGTAATGATGGTGAGTGAGTTGGGCAACATAAGGTAGGGTTCGACCAAGTCCCTCCGCTTGTATGTTAATCGTTTCAACAATGAGTTAATGCGAGCAAGAGGAGTGGACAAACAAAACTTACTAGTCGCCCTTTGTTCAGGAGTAAAATATCTATCCCTTATGTGAAAAGAATTCCAGAAGAAGCCCGCTTTGTCCCTGACATTCTTCAAAGGGTGAATAATATTATGAGATTATAAAGGTAGACATCTCCGATGGCGATAAAGAAAGTAGCCAGAGAAATAAGACCGGCTTAAGGGAAGATAATCGCCGAAAGAAAGGCCGGTAGGAAAATAATAAAAAGCGTTCTGAGGATGGAGTATGCTTCAAACTTGGGTACACTAATTGTGTAGCCCTAAACAATGACATGGAAATTATCTATCTTGCAACAAATGACCACATCCCATTTCGACGACCCGCTCCCTTTCGAATAAGGTGGAGGGAGGAGCTTAAAGGCAATGGTAAATTCTGTGAGTTTCACAAGTTCAATGACCACTCGACCAATAAGTGTCGGCACCTCAAAGATGAGATAGAGCAACTAATACACAAAGAGTATCGGTTCAATATTAAGCAAAAAGTGGAGTAGCACTAGGCTTGGAAAATCCAATGACCCACCCCAGCTAGCAGATGACAAAAATTTAGCCGCAATCAATAATAGAACCATGTCAATTTGTAATGACCTGCACATGGCCAGAAGCAGTCGAGGGGTTCTAGACCGCTATAGGGGAGAGCACTCTTATCATATTTATTCAGTAGATGTTCAAACCCTAAAGGTCCCTGGGTTAAGGAGAAGAACACCAACATTGCATTCACCACGGAAGACAAGAGAAGAGTTGGTTTCCCCTGTCATAATCCCATAGTCATCTCAGCTTGTATAGCTAGTACCAAGGTCCATATGGTGAACATTGATGGGGCAGCACCATTAATGTGAGGTTTAAAGAGATTTTTGACAAAATAAAGCTTCCTACCTCTACCCTTGCTCCATGTGCATTACCATCTATGGGTACGGGTGCGTTGGCATAGTACCTCTACGGTTTACCTCTCATATAGTTGCTTTTGGAAAGAAACCCTTAGCAGCCATGATTCAAGTTTAGTTCATTATGGTAGACTATCTGTTCGAAAATAATATTCAAGTAGGAAGGCTGGTCATGGCAGACATGGGCATGGTAGTGGCCTACCAACATCTAATAATGAAGTTGCTAACCGAGGGAGGAATAAGATGTATATATAGTAACCAGCAAGCCCATATAGATTGTTACAACATCTCCCTACAACAAGTAAAGAAGGGAGTTGTAACACGCACCTCTATATCCATATTGTCCAAGAGTATTACTGGGTAATATTGTTGAATATGCTACCATATGATTTTTGTTTGATGATAATAAACATATATATATATATATATTCATTTAAATGTATTTGTTATTGTACTATTTTATTTTTCACATAATTAAATAAATATTTGATGAATAAAATAAATAACACAGAAGTCATATTCAAACAAATAATTTATTCAAACAAATATTTTATTACAAGTTTGAATAGTACAAATATGAGCTCTCACCACATATATACATTTTCAATTACCATGCAATTTCGATTACATCACAAATTTCAATTTACAATGTCCACCTCACTACATATCACTCATTCACTCGTAGTTATCTTCAACTCTATTCCAGATTGAATCCGACATCTAAATTATATGCAAATAAATATTGATGTAGTAAAATTAAAAAAGAAATATTTTTGCAGTGTGAAATAAAATGTGTGTTTTTGAAAATATTATTTGCCTCAGTTATTTGGGTTGTTCGTCATCATTTCTTTTGAATTTACCATACACGAACAATTTGTGACATGCACAGTGTATCACTATACATGCCACAAGGCCATGCACATCGATATACACTTGATAAAACTGTAGGGACAGGTGAGCACAACGTTAAACACAAGCCGAGGTTGGACTCAACTCAGGTGCATGCAAATTAACCACATAACAACATAAACAAGCTCAGAGAATCAAAACAACAATCCAGACTCCAAAATGCATATGTCAATAATAGTGGCCTCAAGAACAAACAAAACATCAAATGGCACAAGTGTAGCCTCAACAATGAAGATCAGCATACATGTATATACATGAGTATGTATGCAACTAGAGAAAATTAACATGACTGCATACAAGTTCATTTACAACCAAACCTCAAATAGGCAGACTCACAAACGACATAGATCAGAGTAGTTCGAATGCATGAACACAAGCATGGATGGTCGAGCTACAGAAACATCAAAATGGGAGACAACAAAATTGAACCAGACATGTATAAATAGGACAACAAGCTTCAGACAGTTCAATACAAGGCATGAAACACAATTGTATAAGACTTCCATAGGGACTAGCAACCATGCATTCTGACCACATAAACCAAGCTTTAATGGAGTCAATGCTTGAAGACACAACAAGAATGGAACATGCTCACATAAATAAGAGAAATACAATGACGGCAATCTTTAGACCAGATACATAAACATATAGACATATATGTGTTCAAAGAATACAAAAACTCCCAGCAAATAAACTATTTAGAATACAAGTTAGCTTATGAATCATTTCAAATATGACTCAAAAAAATGCAGTATCAGATAAATGACTCAACTAGACTAAACTACAATGCATCAAGACAACCAGACTTAGAGTAATGCTAGAGAACGGAAACATGGTTTGAGAGACATGTACATAGCAGCAGGCCTAGACTACAAGACCACATGACACTGCAGCTACCAATTGAACATAACATATCAACATGAACCAGAGTCACATATATTAGTTCAGGTATGAAGAGGTGAACATGGAAACATAGGCATGCAACAATCATACACTCACAAAAACACATGAATACATTAAGATTCAAATGAAACAGAGGTGACAGAAAATTGAGCAATGACTATAGTTCATAATTGAACCAGACCGAAATGTGCATACAATATGAAAATTTCAAAATATCAACACTAACATGAAGTGAAATCAAAAATTCGAATATTGCCAGAAAATGAATGAAGCGGCAGTGTTTAATAGAAAATCAAACCATGGGTCATACATTTTCAAACAGAGGTATATGCAGTAACGTGAACAAGTCAAAGTCTCAAAAATTCAAATTCCATGATCGTAGGAGCAAAATAATGGAACCGACTCAAACTATTCACGCAAGTCAATAATGAACAAGTTAGAATAATCGCCAGCATTCAATCAAAATCGAAGGGCCGAGCATAGTAAAGCAATACAAGTGATGAGTTTCAAGTCAAATATACAAACAAAAACTTAGGAACTTTAATCCCTACTTAAACCCAAAAATCATCATCGGCAAAATTCAACAGATTCGAGTTTGAGACCAAAATCAGTGAGCATACTCATAATAAATCACGAAAAAATTCATAACTCGAATCAAAATCGAGAACTAAAAAGGGAAAAATCACGTACCAATCAATCAACATCCAACTCGACTTATTGAAGCAGCCAAAAGCTGATCAAAGCTAGGAGACGATTGACGGAGCAACGCAAAGCAATTTAATCACTTCAATCGCTCAAAAATCAAGCGGTGACTTCAATCACGAAGCCCTAAATTTTGAAAGAGGAATGAATGGCCGAAGGACTGAACAAAAGCAAAAGGGATCGACAGATAAAAAGAAACAGAAAAAATGGGACATCTTCTTTTATTTTCAATTAGGCCGGTCTCCTTATATTTTATTTTAGGCTTAGATTTATAATAGGGTTTTGTATTTTAAATTTCTTTTTATTTTATCTATAATTTCGTTTTGAACTTTTGTAAAATTCTAGTCGTGTGACTAGGTTACGAACTACGATGGTGTAGTTCGAGAATTCGAAACTCAGTGGCAGGTTTTGAGCGTAGAGTTAGGTTAGTCGATAACGGATGTCACAAGTTTACCTGTGTAAGCGTCTGACTACTTAATTTCTAGTAGAAACCTTGGGGGCAACACGTAGGTGGGGTTTTACCGAAGCTGGGTAAATCTATGTTGTTTTATTTCTGCTTTTATTATTCTTCTATTATCCATGCCGCAATTATTATATATTTCCGCATTAATTTTTATTATTATTAGTATCACCCTATTCACCCCCCTCTAGGATGAAATCGATCCTACAAATATTGTCAATAATATGGAGAATAAGGCAGTATGAGGTACACACATGAATATTACTTGGGCTAACACTGGTATGTAGCTTAAAAAATCTCAAAACTAAAACATCCACACGTACCTGGTATTGGCACAAAGCAATAAACATGTGTGCCTCCAAGATAGAACGGTATACAATACATACAAATGAACACTGAGTCACAGGTTGCAGTAGAAAAATACAATACATTATAAAATATAAGGTCTGTCTCACTATGGCAGTATATACAAGTCAAGTTTACAATGTAAGAACTCATAGCCATCTCAATATAAAAAAAACCCAGAGACCTCTAAATAAAAATGTACATAGACAACTCAAACTCAATGTAATATATATCATGCTCCTCTAAAGCCCAATCATCCCAAAATTGCTAAATCTCTATGCTTGAAAAGTCTCGGACTGACCCAAGCATTAAATAAATAATAAGCGGGTCAGACTGTATCTAAATCCAAAGTGAGAACATAATAATAAGCATGGTATTAAAAAGTAAAGCAGGAATATGACTCAAAGTTACATCCGTCATAAGCCTCATAATAATATAACATGAATGCATGCTCAATAATCAAAGCATCAAATCTCGACTTATAGTCCTAATAGAAATAATAACTTCCGACTATTAAGTCATGGAAGACGATTTAAGAAATATGGAACCCAAATAAAACTCAGTCCATACAAAATACATAAATCAATATCCAGAAATACTATCTCGACTTTATTCCTCATGGAAGTAAATACTTCCAATTGTTAGTCCAAGGAAATAGCAAGAAACTTAGATCCTAAATAAAACATAATCAATACAGAATTTTGAAACAATATCCGAATAATTATCTCAGTCTATAGTCCTAATGGAAGTGATAACTTCTGACTGTTAGGCCCTTAGAGATATTTAGAAATATAAACTCAAATCAATATCAAAGCCAATCAAAATCTCTATATACAAAACCATGTATCTTGACCTCCAGTCCTTTAAGAGACAAAACTCTCAACCGAATGGTCCTAGGAGATAGAAACAATAAACTTATAATAATATCTCTTGGCCATACGATCTTATGAGAGAATGACAGACAATCTCATGACAAGTCTCTAATGCCATAAATAAACAACAAGTAGCTGTCTGGGGTTAGGGTATCTCAATTTACAAACAAACACGTAGTTAGTCTCTAATGTCAAACGATCATCATCTCTATTGAGGTAATAATATCAAATATCTGAAATATAATTGATCTACTTAAGTCATCCAGATGGAAGACTAACGTACCGCAACACAGCTCCAGAAAACACTGATGACCACAGCCCGTTTCCTACAGTCCCTAAGTTACTCCTAGAATCGTGACACTCATATCCATCGTAAACACACTTTCAGACTACGTCGAGCATTAGCCACAATTCCTACTTGCCATTGGTAACGCACCGTTGGTCCTTAAGTGACGTTGGGGCAATGGCTTTAATGGGAGGAACAGCTCTCAGCCTACAAACTCAGTAAGGTGACATCATAGGTTCGGGGCACCACCCAACAATCAGGACCGCTGAGATGGATAACTAGCTTATTTAGTGGGGCAAATTCACACGCTTAGTATAATGGCATGAAACCTATGATGTAGATTCCCAATAAATACTCTCGACTACATAAGTCCCATTGAAAGTGATAACTGGTACTCTCAACTCTAGGAGTCTCGATGAGAGTGACAACTACTGCTCTCGACTATATGAGTCCTAATTAGACCATATCAACAGAACAAATCCTCGACTACTAGCCTTAAGAGTAGATAATGATACTCGACCAATTTGTTCTCAGAGGATGCAACACGATATACTTTAGATGAGATTAGTCCTAATGAGATCAATAATACGTACTCTTCACCCCACATATCCTCATGAGAGCGTTCCAACGTATTAATTCCTCGATTACTAGCCCTAAGAGTAAATATTAATATACTCAATTAGTTAGTCCTAAGAGGATAAGTCTATTAATCTCAACATATCCCCAACTTACAGCCCTTAGAGAGCAATGAAATTTTCAACTATTAAACTCTAAGGAGTCACCTCCAGAAGATAACACAAATTCCTAACCCGTCTCCAGACTATAAGTGACATCTACTCACCAATAGTAATTAAACAAGTATTACTTAAGCCTCCTATACCACTCAGTATTACTCGATCGTTTACTATAAGTTAGTAAACTACACTCGTCAACAATAAATATTCTATAATATGAGTTGATAGAGTAACAGAAAAATATATTATTGAGCATCCCATACCACTTGGTACCACTAGTCCGTTTATTCAATATTCTCATAATATAGAATTAAATCATAAAATCGTCAATATAAATCATTCAATTCAAATCATATATGAAAGGGAATTATAATCTAAAGATCTCAAATACACTTAAATATTTGACAATTTAATATATCTTCAAAACGGATTGTATATTTTAAAAATCCTCTTTCGAAAATATTTCTTGAATCCTTTTTATCAATCAAATAAACCAATTTTTGAACCAATAAACATTTAAAAAGGGGAACATATTTTAAAATTCATAAAATAAATTTTTTATAATGAAAATACCCTTTCTTAAGTTTCGTTTTAATCCTTTTTGAAATATTATTAAAAACCCTACATTTTGAAAATAAAAATTCCATACATTTAATATCACTTGAAAAACTCTATTTTCATTTAAAACAACATTATTTTCAAGATAATTTCCAACAATCATTTCATTTCACCACTACTTTTATTTATTTATAAATATACTTTAAATAAGTTTTAAAAATCCAAAAATAATTTTCTAAAGCTATCAAAAATATTTTAAAATGGGAAAAACAATAAATCTTCTAAATTATAAATTATAGAGCCAAATACTCCAAAATCAACAATGAATTACTGATATAAGTCTTATCATTCGACCCAAATCAAATTATATCGAATTCCAATCAGCGATAAATGCACACACAATAAATGAAACTTCACAATTCATCTTGACCACAATTCTAATAAGAGGGAATACTCTCAACTGAATGGCCTTAAGTAATGCAAAAAAAGCAAATCAAAATGCAACCGGACAACATTTCTTTTGTATTTTGGACAATCCAACATACATAAAATCTCACAATCTAATCCAATATCCAAAAACAACCAATTCAACCAATATTCCAAACAAACATTTCTTCCAAACAATTCAATTGATATATCGGATAATTTTATCCATCAAGCAATTCAATTGATAATCTCAACCCATGCAACCAAGCAATGCAAGCAATTATCGGGATAACAGATATATACATATTTTGAAAGGAAAAGTTCTTTATTAATGAACGAATAGAACCATTTATATCAAGATTTGCCTCCTTAAAAAACCTTACCATCAGGGTAAGGAAAAAGAGCACAACATCTGCTACAGTACAACATCTCTAATACGGTTAATAAATACATCTCCACAAGTCATAAAACAAAACAAAAAAGAATTAAAGAAAAAGCATCATCCCACAAATTGGGTAAGGGGATAAAACACTACCATCAACATGTATACTACCAACCCAGCCCACTATGAAATACCACAAAACCCTTACAAAAGAAAACTCGTTCGTCTCAAACCCTTATCCAAAATCTTCCAAGTCAATACCCCACTTCAAATACTTCACTCTCTCCACCGAAGACAAATTCCGCCTTTTGAAGTGACAAACCAGCTGCAATCATACATCAATTTCAATTAATCGCAATCGTTGTTCCACCAAACAGGCCTTGTTGTGGAAATGGAGGTGGACGCGCTCTAACCATATATGATGAGTTAACGTGGATTCCACCACATATGCTAGGTGTTGATCAGTCGATTTACGATGAAAGCTCCTTCGCAAACCAGTGAAGTGTTGCGCCAACATTGTTGTGGTGGTGGGTTGTAGATCTAGTCTTCTGATACTATTCCAGAGATAAATACTATAATTGCATTCCGAAAATATATGATCATAAGTTTCATTGTCCGAGTTACATAGGTAACATCGTTGTCCCACGATCATACCCCAAATCCTCAATCTGTCAATTATGGGAAAATTCTTGATATATGATTGGTACATAGTAAAAGAGAATTTGCGTGCTGTCAGGGTATGCCATATTAAAACAAAATTGTCATCCCTTTGATGATATTTACTAATGACGTTCCTTACCAAGGCGAAATCAAATTTCCTTTGGTTTACATGGGTCCATTGGTCGGTAAAACCATCAATAATTAGATTAATTTGCATAATCTATGATGAAACTTCCCTAGTCTTTGATAAGAGCTGGGGTTGAAATTATCTATCACGAATAATGTAGCATACCATTTTGTTAACTAAATTACTCAAATGCACTCTGTCCCATCTGAGCAGGTCCACTAAAGACTTGTGACTAATCCACGGGTCAAACCATAACTCAGTTTTCTCTCCATTAACAATAACAGATACATACATACATACATACATACATATATGCATCTGTTATACATGCATATATATATATAGCAGACAATGAAATAGATATAGTTGTGAGTGAGAAAACTCACCTTAATTCCAACTAAGAACGTTTACTATCATTGGCGTTGACGCCTCCATTAAAACCATCCCCAACAGCCATAATTCATCGCTCTACCACCTATCTTGCTGTCATAAAATTAGGTGCAAAAACCTTCAACCTCATGCTCAAAATTCACTGCCCCAGCCATGCCTTGTTCTTCATCAGCCACCACCTACTTGATACTGGTAATCCTTAACCTCTCCAAATCTGCATGTGCATGCCCAGTGTCATCATCTCCTTCGTCCCAATGTCGATCGCCATCAGGTCGAGCTCAACTCAAATGTTCGCCTTCCTCAAGTCACGACCCAGATCCGCTTTCACTCCCAATCGTGCTCGTAGGTTGCCGCTCACAACCCCAAAGAAGCCTCCTGATCATGAGTGCTTCAGCCCTGATGTCGATGCCTTCATGCATTTTTTTATATACTGATGAACGTAACTTGTTTGAACTAGGGCATAGGGCTCAAATGAACAAACGGGTTTGGGTTTGATTATGGGTGGAGGGAGTGTTCTAGAATGAAAAAGTAAGAAAGAGGGGTTGTTTATTTACATAGGCTTGGGCCTTAATAAGTTATAACTTAATTTCAATTGACTGTTGATTAATCCCATTTCTCAATCAAATTCAAATCTTAATCCATCTTATCTATTATTACATTTTTGAATTAAATAACACTACAACATATTTTCCCAAGTATATTTCAATCCAATTTTACAAAATAATTAAATTTGGCAACTGCTCATTTTCCTTGATTTATTCACTTACTATTATTTTGAATAATATTTATTTTTAATAATTTCAATTTTACAATAATTATTTACAGTTCAAAATATTTTACATTCAATAAAAACATTTTATTCAATTACAATAAATTATCCAAAAAGAATTTATTAACTTAATTTGATTTATTAAATCAAAATCATTTATTGAAAATAATTTAATTAACCAATAATATATATTTAAAACTTTACTATTAAATTTTGAGTCAAAACAATTTTATTTTAGTTTAATTTATTTAAATTCAATGGCACAGAAAGCATGGTGGTTGCAGGAGTACTCACGTCACTACGAGAAACGAATACCATCAACGGTAACATGCCCGAGAGTGCGTGCGAGCAGCCACTTGCTCCCATTCGCGCTAGGGTCACCCAAGTTATTTAAAGAAAACCTCCTGCTTTAATATCCACCCTAGGACAAGGTAGTACGACCGATGAGAATAATCTTTCCCTGACCTGCCCAAGCAAAACAGAAAAACATATAGCTACCTGGAACGTACAAGTTCACCCCCGCTGGTATGTAGGAGCTAAGGATACTACCACTCCTTCCCACTACGTGCCAACGGACTCGTATATGAGAACCAGGAGCATTGATCATCTCTTGGCTCATGCATAGACGTCCATGCTGACCAAGGATGTTATTAAACGCATAATTTATTCATTGGACTTGTAAACACCGCCACCTCTATACCCTACCATCCAGGATTATTACCAAGTAATATATCAGATAATTTGGTGAATGAGGCAATATGGAATATACAGGTGAATATTTCTCGGGGCTAACACTCGTACATATTTAAACATCAAATAAATAACTCACCTACATGTGCATAGTATCGATACAAAGCAATAAACATGTGTGTCTCCAAGATAGAACAATACACAATATAATGAAAATATCAGAGAACATAAAGTTTGAATCGCAACGATAATATATAATACTAGATATACAAGGTATATCCAACATACATCACATCAATATATACAAGGGATAATACAATACCAAATGAGAAAAACTATGCTAAATTACTAGCCTCCTCTATGCCATATACAAAAGCTAGTCTCACTGTCCCTATACCTGAAATATCTCGGACTAACCCTAGTATCATATAAATAACTCACGAGTCAGATTATATCTGGATCAAGGGGTTGTACACATATATAAATATAGAATATACATAATAAAATTGTAATGACGTACATACGATAATATAACAAAATAGCAATAACCATGAAACCCAGCAAAAAGATATTATTGCCCATATATAGAAGCACATCATATCAAAAATAACAAAATCAATATTGAATAGGTAAATCATGCATATCCAAAAATCATCATCAATACCCGAAATCATCAAACAATGTAAAATAGACTATTTGATTGTAAAATATAAGGGTCCTACCCATCAGTTAGATATAATAAAAGATATGAAAATCTACTATACTCTATACACCTTTCCAGTTATAATCGCATCTCCTTATATGTAAATAAATAAGAATAAATCGTGATGGGTGAATGACTGTATGACAGATGCAAAGTCCGAAGTAGAGTCATGTATAATCAATATGTGGGTCACCTAACCTTGGGTTTCCTAATCTATATCTATACTTGAGTGAGGTGTAAGTATATGCCAATCTACCACTCTATTAGAACCAAAAAGGAGACTGATGGTCATCTACTACTCTAGGAGACCAAGGTCGCCTAACCAGATCTGCTCATACGGTCTTCATTTACTTCGACGGACATCGTGACATATATCCACCAATGGCTTGTCAACACATATGCTCTTAGCCATGACCATGCTTTGCCCTCAATAGTTAACAAACTGTTGGCCTATATGAAATAAAATGGGCTATAGGGCACCTACCCTATGGGTCACCTAACCTAAGTCTCATGATATTGGGAACCTACCCAATGGGTCAGCTAACCCAAATCATATGATGCACATCAAATAAAATATCTAATAGCGGTGTCATGAGTCTAGGGTGTAACCTTAAGATCATGTCGCTAGGGTGGATTCTAGCCATTTGGCTCACTCTAACGTCAATAAAAGGGGTATATCATGATAGTGGCATAAAATATTAATAAATATAAAGACACCTACCCTGTTCGCACCTACGTCATCACCTCACGTAAGTACAAACTCATAATAATATTCTGGTTAAGTGAATGTCATCCACTTACATTGAATAACCAAATAAATATCACAACAACATCCCATACCAATGCGTGATACTCGGACGTTTATTCACTTCTCATAACCTCACTCAGTCTCCACAATATTCTATATAACAAGTCCAAAGAATAGCTAAAGAAATATTATCGAATGCCCAATCCCAAAATGTATTATAACTCTGTTTATTCAGATTTCTCGTCACATAGAATTAAATGCTATCAAAATAATATAAAGGATGTCATCACCGTATCATATCAAAATCACAAATGAAATCAATATTAATGGTGAATCATTCAAGGTATCAAAAACAATATAGAAGAAATCAGAAAATACAAAAATCATATATAAAATCCTACTTTAATTTAGAAATGAAATAATAATAAGGTTTAACAAAAAAATTCTTTAGACAACTAAATCGAATATTCAAATATATGTGTAACACACTTTAATAATTTCATAGATTATCATATTTAGTGAAACATGCTTAAAAATATCTAAATTATTAATTAGAAAATATTTCATATCTTCTGTCATTATATAAACTTTAAATAATTAATTAAAACCAAATATAATATTCTTTTCAATAAATTGCTAACTAAACTAAAACTCTCCTTTAATCAATCTTCTTATATTACAAATCTAACAAAACTTGTAAAACATTTATTTATATCAAATAATTTCACCTAATTTATATAATATCATATATAAAGATTTCAAGTACTAAAAATTCACTTCTTATTTTTACTTATATATCTAAAACATTCAAAATCACTTTATAGATCAAATATTATTTTAGAAGCTATTTCATAATTTTCTATAACTGAATACTAATTTCAAATAAATTTATGAACTGCCAAAATAATTTTTTTCCATTTCAAATCATAATTTATAATTCAAAAGCTTCATTATGTGATCAAACTAATTAGAAATAAAATATTTTCCTTTGTACTATATTATATTAGAAATTTTTATATTATAGAAAGAGAATTTTTTTATATATTCAAAACATATCTAAAACCATATAATTATTTCACAAAATCAAATTCTATATATTTCCAAGGTTTGAAACTTTTTCAAAATATAAATAACCTTTATATTAAAAATCGCTTAAAATAATATTATCATTTTATAACATATTTTATAAAATAGCAATGTATTATAATTTCCTTTTAAAACAATCCCAAACTTATAATATATTGAAATATTGATTTTAAAGAGATTTTTATAACCAAAAAGCTATATTTATATTTATAATTCAAATTATATTTATAAATATAGCTAAGTTGAAAAAAAACTAGTAAATTATTTCTAAAATATTTTTAATAAAAATTCAAAACCCATAAATAATTTTTTCATAGCTTTTCAAAAATCCTTTTAAACAAGAAATAAATAAATAACTAAATATAAAATTTCTCTAAAAATATTTATCACCAATTGACACTTTTATTATGTAATCCGAGTCGAGTTCCATCAAACTCCAATCATCTATAAAATACTCTCATCAACATACAAATGTATATACAGTTTAATATGCAATTGGACAAAGTTCCTTTTGTAAATTGGCACTTTTAACCAACACAAATAATCACTGTCACAACGTCATTTAATTCAAATCAATTCACCAACAAACAATTCAACCGCAATTAATCATTATTCGAGATAAATATATAAATGGCAATATGCAATAGATATAGAAATGAGTCATAAAACTCACATCAACCAATTTTCTATCAAAGCTCCAACCTATTTCAAAATCTCCAAACAAACTTTTGCTCAAAATCATAACCTCCCTTCAGATGCATTATCACCATGAACTAGCACACCACCCCGAAGAATGCCATCTTCCTAAATGCCGACACCACATCTCGAGTTCCACAATGTCGGGGCAAAACTCCATGCACAGTCGCACGACATTGCTTTTCGTCATCTTTAGGTCACGCTATCATCCTAGACTTGATCTTGCCTCCAATTACCACTACCTAGGACATTGATGTTGCATTGCACTAGCTTCGCATTTGCACCATCTCGTTTGGCCACCTACGTCATTGCGGGCACCTCCACTCCTTGCATCGTTGATGACGTAGCTCATCAATTGACGTTGCCATCCTTAAGGTGCAATTTTTATTTATTTTGTTTTTTATAGGCGTCAATCCTTTCTGGTTTGAGATGGGTTAGGGAAAAATTGATAGAGGAGGGATCGATTTTGGGCTTGGATATCAAAGAGATTTCTAGAATAAGAGAGAAGTGAAGGAAATAAAATAGGCTTGGACTTTGTATTTTAGGCTCTAGTTTTGACTAATTCATTTCTCTTTTATTTTCTTATAATAATTCTTTTTTATTTGTTTGTAAATAAATTACAATCTAGTTTAATTTAATTCACACTTCATTCTACGAATTATATTTAAATAATTGAATAATTTTATTTAGTTTGAAATCTACTGATTTATTTTTCACTATTTTAATCATAAAACTATTTACACTTAAAAAATATTTATAATTAATTAAAAAATATTATTCGATTACCTGAAAAGAATTTATTAATTTAATTCAATTTATTAAAATAAAAACTCTTATCAAATATAATTTTAATTAAGTAAATATTCATTTCTTTAAATAATGATTATTAATATCAAATTCAAACATTTTATTATAATTAAATTTATTTATTATTATAGCATAGAAATCAAAGTTGTTACAGGACCAATGTGACTTGGAAGAGAATGTTGGATGACGATGATGATGCTCGATCCACGGATAGGAGATTCTAGCCCCGGTGGCAGGCCAGCCATGCCCAAGGCAGTATAAATTAGCAATAACACCCCCAGCAAGGTCGTCCATATGGGAAAAGAGGTAAGACTAGAAGTAAGTGAAGGGTTTATTTATTTCCTAAAGGAGGGAAAATATGTGTTTGTTTTGGAGCATGCCAACATGACTAGAATATACCCCTCAATTATATGGCACGCCCTCAACATTGACCGATGGTTCATCCAGTCCGACAGAAGAGGCGAGCACTTAACCCCGAGCGGTACAAAGCACCCAAGGAGGAATAGAGAAACTTGCATCGATTTCTTAAATCTTAACAAAGTATATCATATAGACTATTTTCCTTTGTCTCGCATTGACCATCTTGTAGACACAACCAATGGGCACGAATTGCTCACATTCATAAATGTCTACTATAGGTACAACCAAATTGTCGTGTATGGCCCAAATCAGAAGCATACCTCTTTCATCACCAATGTCGGACTTTACTACTACCGAGCCATGTCTTTCGGCCTTCGCAACTTGTGTGCTTATCAACAACTCTTCAACTAAATGTTTGCTCAAAAAATAGGTCATTCGATGGAAGTCTACGTGGATGACATGTTGACCAAATCTAAAAGTGTCGGGGGACATGTGAAGAATTTGGCTGAAATTTTTTCAGCTTCCTCTACTGATACAACATAAAAATCAACCCTAGGAAATGTTCTTTTGTGGTACAATTTGGAATATTCCTTTGCTTTATAGTAAGCGCTAAGGTCATCGAGGAAAATCCTGATAAGATTTAGGTAATTCAAGAGATGCAAATATCTCGCATAGTCAAATAAGTGAAAAGTCTGAATGGAATGATCGTAGTGCTTAGCTGCTTTGTGTCAAAAGCCACATATTACTGTGTATCCTTCTTCAACCTTGTTAAGAAGGGGAAGACATTTGCATGGAGTGAATATTACACTAAAGCTTTTAAGGAATCAAAGAGACACCTAGCCTCACCTCCTATGCTTTCAAAGCTTGTTGACGGTGAGGACTTGTACTTATATATTGTGGCGATTGACCATGTGATCAGTGCTGCATTGATTCGCGATGAAGAGAAAGTCCAATGCCCAATCAACTATGTGAGAAAATGGTTAATGGTCCCTGAAACAAGTTGCTCCAAATTAGATGAGTCGACTTATTTCTTACTGATGACCGCCCAACATCTATAGCCGTATTTCCAAGCTCACCCTATTAAGATTCTCACTAATTAGTCATTAAAATAAATACTGAGCCCGCCCGACATAGCGGTTCGACTGTTGAAGTTATTTATAGAGCTCAGACAGCATTGCATCACCTTCCACCCTTGCACTTCAATCAATGGCCAAGATATGGTCGATTTTATAGTAGAATGTTCTAGCCCGGAAAGTGGCGATGAGGGGGCAATAACTAACCTTCTTGGTCCTCTATGTTGATGGTGTGTCTAACGAGAAAGTCGTGAGGGTGAGAATAGTCTTAATCATGCCTGATGGTAAAGAACTTTGCTTCGATTTAGGCTTTGACTACATGGCCACAAATAATGAAGCTGAATACAAAGTCTTCCTTGCCAGTCTCAGGGTAGCTAAAGAGCTACGAGTGGAATCATTGTATATGTTCAATGATTCTTCGCTAGTTGTCAATTAGATTGGACAGCGCTTTCAGGTATGGATTAAGATGTTGGCCCTCTATGTTGTAGAAGGCAAGAAACTCATTTGTACCTTTGCAAATTTTAAGATGAAAAAGATCCTCTATGAGAGAAACGTCAAGGCCAATCACCTGGCCAAGGCAACCAATATTCCTGAAGAAAGCATCACTTGGATCCCGATGGAGGTGCGATTGGCACCTTTCTTTGAACTGGGGGAAACTACTATGGAAATAGAGGAAGCCTACCCTGCCTCTTAGATGACCTTATTGTTGAAGTATCTTATAAGTAATGATCAACCCACTCAAAGAAAGGAGGTCTAAGGAATTATATACTGGGCACCCCATTACACCATCATGGATGCATAACTATATCGAAGGGGATACTCAACTTCCCTCTAAAGGTGCATAACTAGTGAAGAGGCCTACCACATACAAGAGAAACTGCATGAAGGCTTTTGTAGAGATAATGTGGGGGGGGGGGAAGCCTAATAAAGAAAGCCTCCTTATACGTTTTTCAAACTCCAGTTCTTCAAAAGTGTCTTACATTTTTTTCTTTTTACCTAAGAAATTGAATAAAGGCCTGCCTAGATTCTGTAATTTCCTTGCATCTTTAAACACCTGTGGTAATCTTTAGTAGTGCATTAGTGGTTCATGTATCTGAACATCATTTATATAAACTAAAATTATGGAGTGATAGCTACTGTTTGATGAAAGGTAGGTTATCTCACATGATGGGGAAGCACATATCTATTATATGTTTGCAAGGTCTCTATCAATTATAATCGAGATATTCTTTTCGGGTCCAGACCACCGTGAAAAATTGAAGCCTCTAATACTCATCTTCGTTAAAGAAGCTCTGGTTATACATATGTCTATTTCTTTGCAGTTGAGGACCTAGTTTCCACTAATTTCTCGTTGGTAAATATAATTCAATTAAAATCACCTTTTAGTGGCCAATGATGAGTATTCATGTACATGTCATTATCTAAGGAATCCCAAAGAGCATAAATGAATGTGCATACAATATTAGGCAGACCATTTTGTTGCAAGCCAATGGAGATATGTTGATCATTGATAGATAATATGGAATAACTTTAAATTTTAGTGTCTATCTAGATAAGGATCCTGCATTTATAATAATGTGCTACATCTCACTATATGCCATTTATTATCAAACTGCCTACCCTACTTTATTATCTCCTCCCACTGCAACTTATTCTCTAATAATCCTACACAACTCGCCTTACTTTTGAAAATACGACTTATAACAATAGCCTGGGATTTTCGACCTTCGAAAATCGACATCAATACGTCTCTATCATCCAACTCGCCTCTTGAGCTCCATAGCATTCTAACCTAAGTCTGTAATACTTGGTTGACCCGAACATTATAATAAAATAATACCCGAGTCAGTTTGAAAAACCAGCGTGAGAAAACACACACAATTTGAATTATTACCTATTAAAAATCCTTTGAAAACAAAGGTATCTCATAAGACCACGTCACACATAACACGACGGGTTTTTACCTTACGATAACCAAAACATTTTACAACAAAATCATCTGATATTATAATAGTGTCTACAGAAAGTAAATTAGAAAATAGTTGAAATGCTTGCATCTCACGTTTCAGCAAATTTTGGCTCAATCAAAACTGTATGGCCATACAATGACTGGGATAGTGGGGTACCGCCTGTCACGGTACACCTTTAGAAAAATGTATCGAGGACCTCACCGGGATCCCCTGCCAACACAAGGCCGACCTACCCCTAACCTGGATAGTATCGAATATGTTATCCCCCTTAGGTGTTCCCACCCTTAATCGAGCGCTCACTTTTACATGCACAACCATATCCATAATTTTATACATCCGAGGGTATTTAGAAAGGTGATAACATACCCTAATTGGGTGCGACTTACTTAGCCTTGCTGCATCTTCCCTGTTTTTGTCATTCTCGGTTGATGAGGCTTGAGGTTACATTTACCTTTCAAGAACAATTCCACTTAGAATGCTCATCATCCTCCAATGACGATCTTCTGATAGCATTCATCCATACAAGTTGTCCTGGGTTTGGACAAATCGAGTCACCGTATTCACCATCTTCACGATATCACCATTCATAACGCTCAAACCGGATCGAAGTGGTTTCGGATAATTAAATTTGACCCCGGTCTATACGAAACGATCAACGAATTTGGCAAATTCGATAGCTGCTTATTTAGCTATCAAATAACATTCATAAGCAGTCAACATGCCATTTTATAAATTTTCGAAACATTCATTCTAAAATATCCTTCCGAAGATATTTATTCAAATCTCTTCCGGTATTTCAATATTTTAAAATAACTTCAAATACTTATCCATAACAGGATATTTTTAAACCATTTCAACAATTAGAAATATTTCTGAATCCAATTTACATCACTTCGAAAAATATTTCTATATAAATCATTTCACACTTAGAATATTTTCCAAAACCCTGTTTTCAATACTTAGGAGAATATTTCATAACTTATTATATAATCTCAGGAATTATTAATAAATTCCTTTTTATAATTTCCAAAACCGATTTATACTCTTTTAAAAATCCAACCAACAATTTATAACTTCTTTATGAATTCAGACTTCATTTTTGAAGTTCCCATATACAACATTATTGAAATTCCATTTTTTCAAATCCCATGTAAAATTCCTCTTATCAAAATCATATCCATTTTGAAAACCCCGTTTACGAATCTCGAGAGAATTTACAAATAAATTTCAATTACTTTAAAACTCTATATATGTATATATGTATATAATAGGTATTTTTAAAGAATAAAAAATTATTTTTAAAAACAAGTTTACATAATTATTTAAAATATCGAAACTCTTTTCATAAACATCGATAACTCTTTTTAGATAAACAAATCAATTTTCAAAGCTGATTTTAAAATTTAGATATTATTTAAATAAATATTAAATATTTGAAAAATCCACTTACCGAAGTATTTCAATCCTAACTAGTTTAAAATTACATAGTTTAATAAATAAAATTTCCTTTTAAAAACAAACTTAACTTCTTAAAATTAAAAATACATTTTTAAATCTCAAAAACCAACTAATTTATAAACTCCTCTCGATTCACAACACATCGATCCCTTTCCAATTCCCTAGCCACTTCACTTCAAAAAACAGGCTCTACTATTTTTTTCCAAAAACTATTTTCATACCTTGATATAAATTCATGTTGTGGAATTTATACTCCCAATTTGTCATCGATATCATTTCCCTTATTTATAAACATCGTTTATAAACTTACAAACTCCATTAGTTTTACTTGTTTATAAAAATAAACCTTATTTACAAATTTCTATTTTTATGTATCTATTTTCTTATAAATTCCATTTATTCTGCCAATCTATTTTTAATATCGATTCAACTTCTTTCCATATTTCTCATAATATCATTTAAAAATCCATCATTTAATTTTTTTTTTTTTTATAAATCTCTATTTAAAATATACTTTTCCAAATAGTTAAGTACAATTCAAAAATCAATTTATCGTTTCATCCAGATCAA
This sequence comes from Allium cepa, assembly GCA_030765085.1. Lineage (NCBI taxonomy): Eukaryota > Viridiplantae > Streptophyta > Magnoliopsida > Asparagales > Amaryllidaceae > Allium > Allium cepa. The sequence goes on from CM060932.1 coordinate 157,303,339, forward strand.
ATTCTTTTAAAATAATCCAAACTTCGATATACATATTTTTATATTCAAAATCTCCTTTTACTTCCTTCAAATTCGAAAATAATATTTATGGTATTTAAAATACCAAAATTCAGGCCAGTGCTACTATGGCATCCAATAATTCACATCACAACAATAATCTATAATAGATTATTCTAACACATCATATATTACTATATATGAAAAGTAATCAATATGAATTTGAGGAACCCAAAATGGATCTCTCCAACCGGTTTTCCTACATCCACAGATGTTAGATAACATAAAAATACCAATCCCACTTCAAGTGGGTTACCGCGGTATACATGATCGTCTACTATAATGTGATGCGCATAGGGTCTCATCCGCTTCAATAGGCGGGAATATATCCAACTACTAATATATATATATATATATATATATATATATATATATACCACTATACATATTATAACATTTAAATGATAATAAAATATCAACTCAACCAAACATCCATAATTAATTTAAATTATTTGAAATTAGATCTACTAATCAAAATAAGTGATATTTACTCACCTTGATTTTGATTTGCAATCCATTCCAATTTTAATTCTATCGCGAAGATTTCCCAGCCATAAATTCTATCCGACTGATTCCGCTCGATTGAACCTCATACAAATGAGATATACAATATATAAATACTCAATTTTATAATAGGATTTATACATATACTCTAATTGCTCTAACTAATATCTTAATTAATGTATAAGTTAACAAATTAGTTTTTTTCCCTTTAACAACTCATGCACAGACTCTCGACCCTTCCTTGACATCATCTTCGTCAAACCTAACCCCACTCGAATGGTCTTGAGCCTGCACGCGACTACCTCCAGGAACAAACCCTCACTGATCAACCTCTACCTCGCCTGCAACAACACCAGCCATTATGCCAAAATGCCTTCATCGAATACATCCTCCATCGAACTCGAGCTCGAAGACCTCACCCTAAACGGATCACGACCTCGTCCCCGATTTTCCTAGACTTCGATCGCTCCTCGCCACACATGCCTGCAACTCGAGTTCGGCCCTCAACCCAGAAACTCCATTGCACCTCTGCGTTTACGCCTGCCTCGCATCGACTAACCTAAAATAAGCTGTCGCGACAACACTCCCTATGCATGCACGCGATTCGAGATCAACGCGACCTCCTCCATCTCGATTTCGATCGCATGTTTTTTTTATTTGATGACATTCAATTTTGTTTTCTAGTTTGAATTCATGAAAAAGATAAAGGAAGAAAGGATAAGATATACGTGATTTAAATCGGGGGAAAGTGTATTAAGTACGTTTAGTTTGGCTGATGAAGATTGACCTTTGATTTGATATCATGTTTATCTACCCAGAATATCACATATTATATACAGGGAAACCTCAAACTCCTATTGAGGTGTGCAGCCTGACGTTCCTAATGTTATACCCCTATTCGAAAACCAATGGAACAAGCCTTGAGGTCTAACTCGACCGTATGGAGAAGATAGCTTTTTAAGTTGACTATTGAATTAAATTCGATTAAATTATTTTTAGACGTCTTCAGATCATACACCAAACAGTGAATCCAAATGCTATGAAATTTGAAATTCGATAATAATACACCATTAGGGATCCAATGGAACTGGTTTCATCGAATTTCAAGACCGTGCCTCGGCAACCCAACATCAAACTAGTAATACGAAGAGGTGTGTCCACTAGAGGAAGCTAGCTTCAATGGTCAGGTACGGCTCCTGTTTAGTCATTTCAAATTGACACAAGTGTTGGGGTCACCCACCATCATTCTCTTTCTTCAAATCTAACAAACGCCTCCATTCAACCTCTATATTTGGATATCATCCACCGCGAATACAGTTGTTAAAGCGTTTCCAATATGGACAGTGAGGATGCCAAAAACGGCCCCGATCTCTTTAACAACCAAACGTCATTTTCACACTGGTTGGTTCTTTTAAATTTCAAAAACGATTCTTATTTGATATCAAAATATCATATTCACTTCAAAATATCCTTCATTTCAAAATCATCATATTTACTCAAAATATGTCGTTTCCACTCGAAAATATCATTTCAAATTCCAAGTTAGGTCATAACTTCATTTAACCACATTCGCATTCAAATCAACATTTTAAATATAAACATTCAAACTTTGCATAGTATGAAATTCTAGAAAATAGTTTGAATAGTTATAAATAGTTTAGAGATTTAAAACAGTTTAATATAAAATGGTTTGAGTATTTGAAAATGTTTTATATAGTGAAATAGTTTTGGAAAATCTAGATAATATAAAAAATAAAAAATAATAGATTTTAATTAGTTTATATCAAGAACAATTTATTTTGAAAATAATATCATATCAAACTGTTTTTTTTCATTTCAACAATATAGACCCATGTCTAATTTCAAATCAATAAATTCAATTTTTCAATCTTTCAATTCAGTTGACTCAATTTAGATTTAATGTCAAATCAATTCGATTCAATTTCAATTCGAATTAACTTCAATTTTTGAAATGTTCATTTTAACTTAAAATTCGATTCAACAACCCAATTTAATGGTTTAAATTTCAATCCAATTATTGTTTTAAACCATTTCGAGCTATATCAATTTCATGCCCAATTTAAATTTACCGATTTAAAACACTTAAATTAATTTAAACCTCATTGTCCAATCTTAGGGACCAAATCTTAAAATAATTCAATTTCAAAAGAATTAAATTCATACCTCGATTGTAGCTTCACATTTTCAATTCAATTCTTTAAAACAATTTCTTATATCCAATTTTAATTTCAACATTTCAAAGCTTGAATTAGGAATAATTCGATTCAAATAAATCCATAGTTTATTTCCTTTAAAACACTTTCATTTAACCAAAATCCAAAAATTAAGATTTTAAAACTATTGAATTTATCCAATCCGACGTCCATATATAATTTTCTACCATATGGCCAAATGATCGGTTATTTCAATTTTAATTATCGGGATCGAGATATATCATTCCAATCCAAATCAAAATGTCTTAGGTATTTATCATTTCAAGCTATTTCATAATTTATTCAAAATAATTTGAATAGCATTTTATATGCTTTCAATTAATAAACCGGGTGATAACAGGGATATATAAAAATAAATAAACATCTAATCATCCAAAATGTCAACAAATAGACATCCATCACAGTCAACATCCAAATCAGCCAATAAATCACAATAATTAACTAGGTACCAATACCAGGCATTTAGTTAGAAATTCAAATTCAATATTAATTTAAATGGCAATTTAATTCAATAAAATTCAATTTCAATTAAAATGTCAACTTAAACTATCAAGCAGCAACCAGTAACATTCTTATCACTTCATAAATTTAATTCGACTAACATAAGAAAATTTAGTATTGCGTAAGTGGGTTAAATCACCCACCTTAAGTTTTAGCCCATAAAAATTTAAACAGAAGCGCAAAATCTCAACAGTTTCCAAATTCAATGAAATCGGCTTCATGTTAACCGGAATTTATATATGAATCCAATAGAAGAATCATGCAAGAATGGAAGTTTATTTGCAAAAGATATTCATGTTATAAGAAATATTATTAAAATAATAATTGGTACACGTTTAACAGTAATAATAAAATAAACAAAGTTTAATACTTTCACTTCTCTCAATACGAGGCTTCAGGCAAAGATGGAAAAACAAACTAAAACGAGGACAGGACGTGTAAGAAAAATGAAAAAATGAAACTCATATTTCATAAAAGAAAGCTTTTGAATTTGCAAAAATGAAAGCTTTTGATTTACAAGCACATGTTAAAATGATTCTCGGAAAGAAAGATTTGAAATGGAGATCCGAACATGGAAAATGAGACGGTGACAAAAAGATAAGGGACAAATTTAAAACATGAACAACTTTATGATAAGAATATACCTTCAGCAAAGAACAATTTGAACTAAATGAATATGAGGTATCAGAAGAAACAAAGTGCAAATGAAAAAACAAAATTGCAGGTTATTTAATAATAAGGAAATAAAGGTGGAAGGACAAATATTAATGTCACTTTCTATTTTGAAAGCTTCGGGCATTAATAGTGCATAAGAAAATGTACGTAGGAATGAGAAATTTTGCAAGCCAAAGGAAAATGAAATACTGTACAACTAAAAATGAGAAGCAAGAATTAAACATAGCCTAAAAGTCTAGACCTAGGCATTAAACAAAAATGAACAGATCAAGTATTAATAATGATGTAACTATTTTAAAACGTAGAGGCAACAATTAATAATAAAAGAAATGAAGGGACCATGTACATAGCATGACCTTTTGAAATTTAATATTTGAAACGTAACCAAAATAATTTCATTAACTCAAATAACACTCAATTTGTACGCATTTAATTTTCTAATCAACACATAATAAATAAAATTATACTTGCCCTAAAAATGAAAACATTCAATTTGGTTTTCTCAAAAAGATCTTTTATTTCCATTAAAACACTCTTTCTATTTAACACAAAACGTGTGTTTCCTTTATTAAATCTACTAATTGCACCAACATTTTCTTTCCTTTTATTTGAAATATTTCAATTACATTAGTTGCAATTAATTACAAAGTTAAATTTCAATACTGACAAACTAAAATGAATGAAAAATAGAAAAATTGTTTCCTATAGTCATTTAAACACGTTTATAAATTTGTTGTTTTATACACTAAAGTAATAAATAACTTACTAGAATAAATTATTTTCCCATTCCTGTAATCAATTTGCAGCTAAAACACAGTTCGAATAAACATATATTACTTCCTATCAATCATTCTATTCTTTATTTCAACGAAATTAAACTTATGTTCACAAATGAAACATTCATTTTATTTGATATAAATATTCTTTTCATTAGATCAAACTTTCCTTATATGTAACGACCCACCATTTTGGATGGTTCAAATCGACAACAAACCACACATGTCAGACTCAAACCATTCAAAAGGGAGGATTGTTAACGGGTAAATAAGGAAAAGAAGGAAAAAAGAAAACAAAACACAAAATCTCGTAGCAGAACGACAAAATACAACAATCAAATAAACAGTTCATGAAGCTGTTTTACAAATAACATTTGATTACACTTTTATAATTCAAATCAGAGTTATACATATGTCGAAAAATAAACAAATAACGCAGCGGAACACAAAATGCAGTGGAATAATAAATATCAATAATATACTAAATCTTCGTATTCGTCCTCTAGAAAATAGTCTTCAGTACACTGAAAAGCTCAGACTGACCTGAGCGTAAAGAAAAGACAAACATTTGAGTCAGAACTAAAAGATCTTATGTAAGTCAAATCAAAGCAAGTAAAATAGAAATATAAGTGCGATGGTTTCATAGATGTAACGGGATTTCATCTCTTATCAAGTGTACAACGTGAATATAATCATTTAAAGGGTTTTAAATAATTTGAAATATCAATCTTAATCATCTAATTAAAACAAATCCGGAGTTTGAATTAACTTAAACCCTTCATATATTTCAATTCCAAATAGAATTCCAAATTCAAGAAATTATATGGGTCTTCCATTTCAACCAGTATCAAAAATCAACATTTCCAAATTAATGAAAACCGCTCGAGTTTATCATTTCAACCCATAACGATTTTATCTTAATCTATAGGATTGTTCAGGTATGTATCATTTCAACCCATAGGGATAACAGAGATATAGATATAAATAACATCCAATCATCTAAAATGTCAACCAATAACATCCATTTAATCAACCAAATATCAACAATTGAACATACATCACAATCATCATTGAAATCAACCAATAATAACCAATAATTTACCGATTATCATTAATAGGTATTTAACAGGCAATTTAAATTTCAATATTAAATTAAATGGAAATTAAATTCAATAAAAGTCAGATTTAACTTGAATGACAATTTAAAATATACTAAACAGCAACCAATCAGCTTCTAATCATATCATAAATTCAATTTAACAAATATAAGAAAATCTAGTAGTTGCGAGTGTTTGCTCACCTTTCGTGGCTACGAAGGTGATGATAAAAAAGGAGCAATATGGAGATTCCTAGCAAAGTAACGACCCAAAATTTTCGTTAATTAAATTTGTCATTTTAATAAGATTTATGTAATTTAATTTAGAAAGAATTTATATTATTATTATTAATGAAGCAAATGTTGAAAATGAAATGAAACCATGGAAATTAAAGCTAAGTATTAACAGTTGAAATAAAATTACCAATAAATTAAAGTGATGTAAATTGGTATACTAGGCTAAGAATTGAATATAAGAAAACAAAGGTAAATAGTGAATTTATTTAATGAATTAATAATATTAAATAGTAAATTGAATTAAATCAATGTCCTGTAGTAATTGAAATATTGTTTGGGAATGAAAACTTATAAAGGTAAGCATTTAGTTTACAAATGAAATTAGTGTATTAATTTATTTGTAACTGAATGTAAATTAATGCAATTATGTAATGTAAGTTAATAAATAATTAATTTGCGCAACACCAAATAATTGAAATAACTGAAAGGTCAAAATTGATTGCATTAAATAAATTGGGGATTTAATTTCATTAAAGGTAATTAAATATTATCTTAATGTAAAATTTAGATAATTTTTGAAATTAATGCTAACTCCATTCAGAATATGACAATTGGTGTAATATTTGGCTTGTAAGCATATATTATAAGTTACATGTTTAATTAGTTGATGGAGTTAGAATTTGAAATAAATGTTGATACAATAAATAAAAGTTACATTTATATGAGAAGTAATACCATGTTTAGAAGTTGTTAATTTAGAGTATATTAATACTTCGAAATTGAATTTTGAATCAATTGCAATAAAAAATAAACAAAATTTTACGTTAATGTTAATTAAGGGATATTTGGAAACAACGTTAACGGTATTCATAATAGAACTAGTTGTTGAATTTGAGGAATGGAAGAAAGGATTTATTAATGTAAACTTAATAAATCGATAAATGGAAAGGGATGGTCGGGGGAATAATTGAAATTTGTTATAATTGGTTATGAGTTTGAAATGTAAGAAACAAATGTAATTACTAAATTTGTTAATGGAATAATAATAATAATATATTTAAGGGTAATTAAATGAAAATAGAAGTATTTAAGAATTGTAACATTTGCTTGATAATAGGGAATTCATAGGTGTAATTAAAATCATGGTAACACATGTTATAAGTTACCCGTTTATTTGGTTTAATAATTAAAATGTGAATCAATTGGAATTAAATGAATTTTAATGAATATTGATGAGAATTTATGCAATAACTAAAGGTGTGAATGTAATAAATACAAACCAATGTTAATTGTAACTATGAGAAGACAATTTAGTGAATAACAGGATTTAAAAACCAAATAAATAAATTCCTTGGGAATTTAAATTTTAATTACTGGATAAATTGAAAATGTAATTTAATATTGTAAATTGTGAATTATTCAATGATAAATTGATGTAGAAAGTTGTTTAAAGGATTCTAAATTTACCAAGTAATCCAAACCGATAAAATTTGTAAATAATTAAAGTTGAATTGTAAATTTGATTTAATTGACTTATTATTAATTTATTTATTAATTTGTTTGGAATTTAAATTGTAATAATAGGATTAATTGCAATTAAGGGTAATTTAATTTGTACCTTATCTGAAATTAAGTCAAAATGGGTGGATATTAGGAACCAAAACTTAAAAGCAATGTTAGCTACATTCTTATTGTAATAAGACTCGAATAACAAGGGTTAAGAATTTAATAAATGGATTTTTGGGGTTTTATTATATAATTTCAAAATTTAATAAATATTGAAATTAAGGTTAACATTGTAATTGATGGATTAATCAACTCTAATCTGACATTTAAATTTGGGTAAATTAGTGTAAGTGATAAAGAAAAATAAAGGTGATAAAATTTGTCGATTATAGAAGTGAAATTAAAATTTGTATTTAATTTATTGATTTTTAATTTATTTAATTAGCTAAAAAAATAGCCATTTTGGCCACTGACTCGAATTTCGACGAAACTAGTTTCATCGGATCTGTAACGGTGAATTATTGTAGGGTTTCAAGTTTCGTAACAATCGGACTTGTCGTTTAATCGTACGGATTCGAAACGCCTTGAAATAAACGAAATTGAAAGTTGTAATAATAACGGTGTTATAATAACGTTTGGTTGTTGAAGAGACCGGGATCGGAAGTTGTCATACTCTCTTCCAACTCCGAAAACCACTTTAACAACCATGTACGCGATGGAGATTCCAGAATGAAGTTGGATGGTGGTGACGTTTCCTTTGAGGTAAAAACGTGGACCCGACTCCCGTGAGTTGGCATAAGGTGGCTAAAACAAGAGTGATTCTCAGGCCAAGGGGGTAGCACCCTTTATCGGACACATCTCTTCGATACTATACTCTGACTTTGGATTGATTCGGTGGCCACCTTTATTTTTTTTTTGATTTTTGGGGGTGTTTGTTCGAAGTGGGCGGTAGCTGCGGCTATGCGTTACCACCAGCCCGGATAGCAATTGGTATATCTACCCTGACATTGCCTAGTTGTGCCGTGTCACCTACCCTAGCATGCCTTATACGATTTTGGTTTTGTGCCATACCTTATGGAGTGCCCTCTGACGACGCCCAGTACGGGGGAGATTATGGTACTGTATAGACTATGGGAATATATAAATGTGTTAAGGTGAAAAATGTAAAGCCTTAACGCTATTTAAAAGTAAGTTTATTTTACAATTAGACACTATTATAATAGCGAAATATACTACATAGTAAATAGTTTAACGGATCATTAAGAGATGCAAATCCCGAGCATCTCTTGAGTTACTGTACTCATATTTATTTCTGTTGATTTAACTTACATAAGATCTTTTCATTCTGACTCGAGTGTTTTGTCTTTGCAATTCGCTCGGGTCAGTCTGAGCATTTCAGGATCGAAGACTTTATTTCTAGAGGACGAAGACGAAGATTTCATTATTATTATATCATATTGTCCTACTACACACTGTATTCCACTGCATCGATTTTTATTCGTTGGTATGTGCAACTCTGATATATATTGTATAAGAAAAATTAATATTTTGTAAACAGCTTCATAAACTGTATATTTGATTATTATATTTTATCCTTCCGCTGTGAGATTCCGTTTTTCTTATTTCTTTCTCATTTTTCTTATTTACCCCATACCGCCATTTCGTATGATTTGAATTGGCACGTGTGTCGATGTAAAGCATGCGAAAAGGCAAGATGTTACAATGTGGTATCAGAGCTTTGGTTTAGCGATAAACCTTAGCTTTGTGGGGTTTGACTCATTATTAATAGGGTAGTAATACCCTATGATGAGTCGTTGAGCGTATATATGAGAGAGCGTATTTGTTAGTGTTATAAAAAGTTTTAATATTGTGTTAATCTGTTCCGTTTTGTATTTATAAATTCTGGTTGGTGCATGGGACGCTATGACATCAATAGGGTGTGACGACCCGGAAATTTTAATAATTTAAAATGGAATAATAAATTGATTTTTAACGTTTGAAAAGTTAATTTTACCTTGAATTCAAGATATCAATATTTTCTTGATGATTAAATCATTAAATTATATAGTTTAAAGGTTGAATTTAATAATTGAAATTGGGTAAATTATCGAATCTGTGATTCTAAGCCTGTTTAAAATAATTTGAAGGCTTATAATTTATAATGATAATACTGAAGATAATAGAATTGTTGAAATTTAAATTAAAGGCGATATGTTATCGGATTTCAATTTTCGTAGCAATCGGAGTTGTCATTTGACCCTGGCAGCTCAAAACGCTTAGAAATTGTTTTAATCGATTAAATCCAAAATTGATCGTTTTCTTTTGTAAACCGCACATACGATCAAAATAACCTCCGAAACACGTCCCATTGTGTTTGGAATACGGGTAAAGCTTTATAATCGCCTCACGGCATTCTTTAAGAGGAGTTCGAAAATTTTAGTAGCAATCGATGAGGCATTTTGGAAGTTTTATTTAAGATAATAATAATAAAAAAAATTTATTAAAATAAGATAGTAAAGATATTTTTATCCACAAAGCGTTCTCAGGAAGCTTCTCCACCCTATATTTTATTCCCGACCCATCTCTAACCTTGAAGGGAGGAAACCAAAATTCACGAAAGCAAATTACTAAACCTCGGTTCATTTTTCCCCCATCCCCAAATTTATTCGTGAATTCCTCTTAACTTCGATCGAGCCACGTTTTTCCCAATTGTTTCGAAATTAATTTTATGGCTACAGAAAAAAAAAAGAGGTCAATCGATCGAGTTATCTCTCGTGTCCAGGCGACTTCAATCGAAGCCAAGTGCAACTCATGCCGATGGTGATTTTGTGGGTGATGATGATGGGGGAGGCGCGATTCGTTGTCGGTACGAAAATTTGCGAGTGAGGCAAGAAGGAGACTCGTGAAGTTTGGGGGACGTCGCAGAGGAGTAGTGGCCAATGTTCTTGAGGGCGCACGAGAGGTTGGAGGTCGAAGCTATGGGGAAGACTTCGAGAACGACTGCGAGCTCGCGCGCATGGCCTGGTGAGCGCGCGAGGCGATGGAGAGAGGGTGACTGGAGACGATTTTGTTTCGTTCAGGCGGAGTCCACGGTGGTGCTGAAGTGTAGGAGGGGAGCCTCTGGAGGTGGCTGCGAGTTTGACATGCAACTTAGAGGCCGCTCGGGTAGGTTATGGTCAACTAGACAGTGAGGGAAGCTTGGGTTCTGCGCGATTTTTGATTCCGGTTAGGATGAAATCAAGGTATAATTTGTTTAAGATTGATTTTTACGATACTGTATATGTGCAGTAAGGATTTATATATATTTATATATATATACAATAAACCGGATAAAAGGAAAATATATCAATATATATATATATGTATATATATATATATATATATTAAGTTTTACAGTGACAAAATTATTTTTGAATGTGTATAAATATGTAGTACAAAAATAAAACAGGGAAATAGAGGATTTACATATACCTCTTCTAAATTTATTAGATAAATTCTAAAATATTGGATTATGGAAATATTATTTGTCTAACTAACCTATTTAATTATTTTGGTCACTAAAGATATTCTATTTAAAATTAGTTTAAAATTAATTATTTATTTAAAATAAAATCCTTAGCTGAGCAAGTTATTAAATGAAAATTTATTTGTCTGGTTGTTCCAAATATTAATAAATCATATGGTTATTTATATAAGGTCAAAGGTCGGAGAAATCAGGTCGAGGTTTGGAAAGGGTTGCAACTTAAAAGCAAAGGTGAGTAAATCTCACTCCGTCGAATTTTATTTAAATTTATATGGTTAAATTTAAATATTTGGTCGAATGGTTGAATTGATTTGTTGTGTGCTGTGAATTGATGATGTGACTTCGGTTTGGTTGATTTTCGAGTTAATTGTGGTTTGACTCGAAGTGTTGGGGTTTTAAGTCGTCTTAAATTTAAATCATAAATAAGAAAAGGGTTTCAAGTTAAATTTAAATGAATTGTGATTCATTCAAATAGTAGAGTAATTAAGAAGGATAAGTAATTAATCCAATAAATCAATGATCTAAATTAATTAATTCAGTAATTGAGGATTTGAATTAATTTAGTAAGGCTTAAATTAATTAATTAAGTTTAATGTACTTAGTATAATCAATGGATGGTTTGATAGATAATTATTTTATGTAATCAATAAAATATAATTACTTTGTGAAATTAATCAAGAGATTAATTGAAATAACAAATTAAGGAGTAATTAATGTATTAATAGAGTAAATAAGAAAAACAGTTAATTACAGGTTGAGGGTGATAGAGAATGAATAATATTGTGGTCGAATTAGAGTAAACTATAATTGAAAATCATCAATTCGTATAATTAATGATGTAATATAAAGATTAATTAATTATGGTTGATTAATCCAAATAAGTGACTTATGAGGATTAATTAATATAAGTAATTAAAGACTAATGAAATTAATATAGTTAATTAATTTATGAAGATATTAAGATTACTTATTGATTTGGGTTAAGAATAATTAATATCGTGAAATTTGTTAAAGATAATTACTTGAATGTAATTGCAACATAATTAATCCGAGGTGATTAATTGAGATGAATGGATAGGGAATGGTTGATTGATTAATTGGGTTGGAATTAATTAATAAAGGAATCTGAGCAATTGGGATTTTGAAATTCAATTGGAATCAATTGAATTAATTTGTATGTGATTAAGCTTTGCTTATGGATGATTGAAGGGTATTGGATGCTTTGAATGAGTTGATATCTCTAATATGAAATGTTGTGAATTTCATTTGGATATCTTGGAATAGGATGGCATGGGACTCGAAGAGACCGGAATCGGGTATTAGGAAATACCCGAAACCACTTCGAATTTTTATAAATTGATTTGTGAAATCAATGGGCGGGAATGAAATGATTTAAGCGAATTGGATTATTTTATCTAAGTTTGGTACTTAGAAATTGATATGTGAAATAAGTATTGTCTATAGAAAATTGTGAATTGGTTAAATTGATATAAGTTACCCGGGTTTATATGAGTGGTATACTTTTGTATTCCTTGTTAGATGAGTTTACTCACGCTGGTTTCCAGCCTGACCCGGGTGTTGTTATCCCGCATTTTAGCAAAGTCGCGACACCAAAAGATCACTCGGAAACGGAAAACAGTCAGTCTCGGAAATTGATCGTACTTCGTTTCGCTATGGATATCACTGAATTTTGTCCGAGTCCGGATTGAGCTACAATTGATGGTACATGAGAGGAAAGATCATAGAAGTTATCATCTCGAATTTCAAGTCAATCGGAGTTCATACGCTCAAGTTATGATCGATTCAATTTGAAGGAAAAGGCCCGAGATTCGAACCCATCAGGTTCGAAACCATCACCTTCGAACCCATCAGGTTCGAACCCATCACCTTCGAACCCATCGGAGTGCCTCGGGTTCGAACCCATCAAGTCCGAACCTGCCAAGTTCTTAACAATGGACCTCGAATCCATCGGAGAGTAGCTGGTTCGGATCCATCAAGCATTGGTCGTTCGACTCCATCGATAGGTCTTCGTTCGAAACCATCGTTGGAACCCTATTCGAACCCATCCAAGAAGCTTCGTTCGAATCCACTAGGTCAGCTAGCCATGGTGACGTGTCCTTCATTGGTTCGAATGCGCCGAGATATTAGGGGTCGAAGCGGTCAACTCGGAGTGAAGACCGGATAGGTTCGAGATTTGCGCTCCACGTCGCTGCGAAGGCACGTGCCACCATCGGTTTGAAACCATCGGTTTGAATAGATGGTTTCAAACCAAACAGCCATGCAGAAAACGCCATTTTGAATCCATGATATCTCGCAATCCACTGATCCAAATGCCACGAAATTTTCATAGAAGCTTGCATACATGTTGAAGGATGTCCACGCCAAATTTCACCTCGATTGGATGAATTCTCGATCGGTTCGAATGGAGTTCGAACCGATGCCAAGGTGGGTCCAAACTTCCTGAGGCTGGGCATGTGGGCCCCCTCACGTGCCGGAAGCGGTCTCCCGAGTTTTTAGCGAAATATCAGCACCCTACGCCTATAAATAGAGCCCCAGGGCCAACAGAAAAGGGACATTTGGATTCTGAAGCACCCAGACTCTGCCGGATTGAGATCTCCATCACTTGATATCATAATCTTGCTGTTAAATTCGAATTCCTAGCTGTAATCCACTGTTGATTGCTGTATCGACTTGCAATCATTGAAAGAAAGTCAATAAAAGTATAAAAACTTCACAGTGGACGTAGGCAATACGCCGAACCACTATAAATTGCTTGTCTACGCGTTTATTTACATGCTATTTGGAGTTTTTGTTAGATAATCCTCTATTTTAATCTGCATTCTTCATTTATTATCTCTTCAAAAACTTCCGACGAGTGTTGTGCCCAATTTTGGTACAAACACTTTGGTGCTTTCACTGAGAAAACTCAGTTTTTCTCTCGCTCCTCGGAACTGTCATCAATACCGGATTGCATAAATCCAAGAGAGAGATCTGAATCTCAAGCTCAGATTCCTTCCGTTCTATTCAGATTTGATAAAAGTCTAGGAAAGGATCCTACTATTCACAATGGTGAGTACCAGAACCACCTCTAACCTTGGTAGCCAGGAAGGCCAGGATAGGCCAAATCCCGCGCAGCTACCATCTACTCAGGACGTCGTCGGGCCTTCGGAGTCATCCGGACCGGTAACGAGGCAAGAGTTTCAACGTTGATCCAGGAGCTGACCCAGAGTCGGCAACAGTTGACGGAGCAATTACGCGCTAACGCTGAATTAACCCGCCAGCTACACAGTCATAAGCGCAGGCGGTCTAGGAGGGATTACGCATCCCAGTCTTCCACGGAGAGTTCGGCTTCCTCCGATTATCATCGCCGACCTCCACGACCCCGAATGGATGGGGATTATGCACAGGCTACCGGAAACCTTCCAGCATTGACGGTCGGGCAACTACGTGTCGGCCCATCTGCTAGCTTCCATACAGGGCCTTCCTCCCGGGGAGGCACTGTTCCTCAACACACTACCGACAACCGTCCTGCAACCATTGCTACGGAGCCAGGGGTTGACATCCATACTTTGTCGGATCAGAACCACCACCAACGACGGCAAACTCCTGAGCCGTATGTGCCAGAAGATGTCAAACCAAGGAGGCGAGACCCGGACCGTCGACAGCATCCGGCCCAGTCCCGCATTGTGGAACCCGACCACACCTTGGCTCGACATGCCCAGAACGCAGCTGTAACGGATCTTCCGGAAAAGATCAGGCAGATGATCCGTGAAAGTCAAGGGTTTACTAACGACGACTGGGGAATCTCCCGGAGTCACACCCCATTCACAGACGATATTCTGTATGCCGAACCCCCTCGGCGATTTAGGATGCCCACGTTACCAATGTACGAGGGAAACTCGACCCCAATCAACACATATTGAAGTATGAATGGTCCATGAGCGCCGCTAGAGCGGACGATGCGGTCAAGTGTAGGAGCTTTCCTATCTCTTTGGGGGGCATTGCTACGATGTGGTTCACGCGATTGCCACCCCGTTCTATCTCTTCGTTCAATCAGCTGGCCATGAAGTTCGTGGAATAGTTCCGCATGCATGTTGCAAGGCCTAAGGACGTCAACACTTTGTCTAGTGTTACCCAAGCTCCAGGAGAAACTCTTAGACACTATTTGGAGAGATTCCATAAGGCCTGTGTGGAAATCACCAATCCCAATGATAACTCGATTTTGATGGAATTGATGAAAGGGATTGACCCTGATTCAGATTTTGGTAATTGGTTGGCAGGAAAACCTCCTGCGTCGTTGGACCGCTTCTACTCCAAAGCCGCCCAGTTCTTGAGGCGTGAGGACGCGAGGCAATCTAGGAAACAGGACGACGCAGGACCCAGTGGAGAAGGGGTTCAAAGTAATGTGGCTGTTAAATAATCGGGAGAGAGTTCTGGGAAAGTGCAGTTAAATATCCAGAACAAGCAATCACAACCGAAGAATAATGGGAATCAGAGCAGGAAGCGGGATCAGAACCGTGGCCCAAGGCGTAGGGCCCCTATGTTCGACAATTATACTCCGCTGAATACATCGTTGGAGAACGTATATCTACAAACTTGTAACGCCATGCAATACAAGAAGCCAACTCCGAAGCCGTCGTCGGAGAGACAGATTCAAACGGGCAAGTTTTGTAGATTTCACGACAGTTACGGCCACAATACCAATGAATGCAGACACTTGCAGGATTTGAATGAGAAGTTGATCAGGGAAAGGAAGTTGGACCGGTTTGTACGGGCGCCGCAGTCTGGCGATGCGGGTCCGTCAAACCAGAACGATCGGCCAAATCAGCCAAGGCAGGAAGAACCCGCCCGAACGGGCGGAAGGCTAGTGATAAACACCGTCAGTGGTGGTCCCCATCCAGCGGATAAGAGTTCGAAAGAGATGGAGTCATATGCTAGCTCGGTTAGGCATATGGACTTCGAATGTTGCAGTAGTTATGACGAAGGGGCTCCGGCCAAACAACAAAAGACGATGACAGATGACATCGTGTTCCGAAACCGTGATGCAGACAAGGTCGAAGCCCCGACTATTGACCCGCTTGTTATATCCGCCCAGGTTGGTCCTGCTTGGATGAAGAGGATACTGGTGGATAGTGGGAGTTCAGTCAATATTTTGTTCAAGAGAGCTTACGATCAGATGAAGATGGAAGCCAAAGATCTGAAACCCTGTCAGTCCAGAATTCACGGCTTCGATGGAAGTGCTAATACACCCACAGGGGTTGTGGAGTTACCCGTGGAGTTGGGGATCGGTGAGTGTAGAAGAGTATGCATGTTGCAATTTGTTGTTTTGGACATACACTCACCGTACAATGCGTTTCTGGGCCGACCGGCCCTTGCTGAATTTCGGGCGGCAATCGCCCCGTGGTGTCTGACTTTGAAATTTCCGACCGATTGTGGTATCGGTGTGATTCATGGAGATCAGGCTGCTGGAAGAGCCTGTTATGTTGCGGAGCTGCGAGAGGCGTAGCGAAGAGAGAAAGGGAAGGGCGTAGAGGAATCTCTCTGCGTCCGTTCTGCCGATAATTGACAATTGGTGCCTGGGCCTCGGCCCGGGCACCTCAACCAATTCCAGAAAGACCTTGACCCAAGGGACAACGACAACAATGAAGAATCTACAGAGAGTCAAGCTTCTCCGGCTGAACTAACTATCAATGTCCCGATCGATAATGATGGCGATGATTCGAGAATGTTAAAAATTGGGTCTCAATTGAACCAGGGGGCACAACAGGAATTGGTTGAATTTCTCCGGGCGAATCTTGACGTGTTCGCCTGGACGCACTCTGACATCTGTGGGATCTCGCCGGATATCGCGAGCCACACTTTAAACATTGACCCGCGGTATATCCCGGTAAAACAGAAAAGGCGTGGTATGGATCAAGAGAGATCTGCCGCCCTTAAGGAGGAGGTCGATAAGTTGAAAACAAATGGGTTCATTAGAGATGCTTTATACCCGGAGTGGGTGTCCAACCCAGTACTTGTCCGGAAACCAAACGGGAAATGGAGAACGTGTATCGATTATTCTGACTTGAACAAGGCTTGCCCGAAGGACAGTTTTCCACTTCCTCGAATCGATCAGCTTGTTGATTCAACCGCCGGACACGAATTGTTATCCTTTATGGATGCTTACTCGGGCTACAATCAAATACCCATGCATGTACCCGACCAAGAACATACGAGCTTCTTGACTGATCTGGGACTATACTGCTACAAAGTCATGCCTTTAGGGTTAAAGAATGCCGGCGCAACCTATCAACGTTTAGTTAACCGGATGTTTTCCGACCAGATCGGGAAGATCATGGAAGTTTATGTAGATGACATGTTAGTAAAGTCACGGTATTCTGTTGATCACGTAAAAGACTTAGGATCGATGTTTGATATCCTCCGGAGATATGGGATGGAGCTCAATCCGCTAAAATGTCATTTTGGGGTTGCATCCGGAAAATTCCTTGGGTTCATCGTCAACGCCCGAGGGATAGAGGCTAACCCTGAAAAGATTTAGGCCATCAGGAATCTTCAAACTCCAAGGACCATAAAACAAGTCCAGAGTCTCAATGGGAAAGTCGCAGCATTGAGTAGGTTCATCTCGAAGTCAACTGACAAATGCATCCCTTTCTTCGATCTGATCCGAAAAGGGAAACGAAACTTCGAGTGGACCGCAGAATGCGAAGGTGCATTTCAGTCACTGGTTCAACATCTTTCTCCACCGCCGATTCTCTCAAAGCCTGTTGATCACGAACTGTTATATCTTTACTTAGCGGTATCTGAAAGCGCAATCAGCGCAGCATTAGTCCGGGAGGAGGACCGAGTGCAAAAACCGGTATATTATGTAAGTAAACGGTTGACCGGAGCCGAGAGGAACTATCCCAAGCTGGAAAAATTGGCATATTGCCTAGTCATTGCCTCGAGAAAGCTCCGTCCATATTTTCAGGCTCATCCTATCACCGTATACACCGACCACCCGTTACGACAGGTCCTCACGCGGCCTGAGACGTCTGGTAGGTTACTAAAATGGAACATCGAATTGAGCCAGTTTGACATTGCTTATACTCCGAGAAGGGCCATACACGGTCAAGTTCTAGCAGATTTCGTTGCTGAATTCACTGTACCTGAGGAGTTACCTGAGAGTAGCGAATCTCCTAAACACATATGGAAGTTATATACTGACGGTGCCTCCAATGAACGGTGTTCGGGAGCAGGGGTAGTGCTTGAAACCCCTGAAGGCCGATCCATATGCTACGCCCTAAAGTTCGAGTTCCGTGCAACTAAAATGAGGCTGAATATGAAGCTTTACTTACTGGGTTGAAGCTGGCCCACGACCTGAGAATTGTCACTGTAGAGATTTATTGTGACTCTCAATTAATCGTATGTCAAGTCCGAGGTGAATATCAAGCTAAGGATCGAAGACTAGCTGCTTACTTAACTCGAGTCAGGGAAATTCTTGATCGTTTCGATTACTATGCCATTTTCTATATCCCCCGGGAGCACAATCAGTAGGCCGATTCGTTGGCGAAGTTGGCAAGTACGGGCGAAGCTCAACAGTTGGGGCTTGTTCCCGTTGAAACCCTACCTTCTCCGAGCATTGATCAAAGTGAGGTCAGCATGCATTCGAGGCTACCACAAGTAGGGAGTCGTGGATGCCCCCTATCGAAATTACATTGAACATGGGACATTGCCTGAGCGCAGGAGTGAGAAGAGGCAGGTCCTTCGAAAAGCCTTACGGTTTGTCATTCAAAACGGAGTTATGTACAGAAGGGGGTATTTTGTCCCTCTACTCCGATGTATCGCACAGATGAAATCAAACGAGTGTTACACGATGTACACGAGGGAGAATGTGGCGATCACACCGGGGGGCAGACACTCGCCAAGAAGGTACTCCGATATGGATATTGCTGGCCCACCGTTAATCGAGATGCATCAGACTACGCCAAAAAATGTGACAAATGCCAGAAACATGCTCGGATTCCTAGAGCTCCACCTACTGAAATAACCCAAATGGTTAGCCCCTGGCCGTTCGCGGTATGGGGAATCGATATAATTGGAGCGCTGCCTCTGGCCAAAGGTGGCGCGAAGTACGCCATCGTCGCGGTTGATTACTTCACTAAATGGGCCGAAGCTGAGCCTCTTGCAACGATTACAACAAAGAAAGTGATCAACTTCGTAGTGCGCAACATCATCTGCCGATTTGGTCTCCCGCATACTATCATCACTGATAATGGAGCTCAATTCGACACTACCGAGTTCAAAAATTTCTGCCAACGATTTCACATACATAAGAAGTTTTCTGCAGTGGCACACCCTCAAGCAAATGGTCAGGTCGAAGCTGTTAATAAAGTTATAAAGTCCATTCTGAAGAAGCGACTAGAAAAGGCCGGAGGCAAGTGGGTCGACGAACTCCCTATGGCGTTATGGGCCTATCGAACAACTCACAAAACTGCAACCGGTCACACTCCGTTTTCTCTATCTTATGGCTCTGAGGCCGTTATTCCAGTCGAATTGGAAGTGCACTCTCATCGTGCGACGTATTATGATCCGAAGACAAATGCCATATTACTTGCTCAATCTCTGGATTTACTGGATGAGAGGCGTGAAGAGGCTGATTTGAGGGCATCCGCATATCGAAGTCGAGTCGCCCGAATATTCAATACCAAGGTCCGTCCACGAACCTTTGAACTCGGCGATCTCGTGCTCAAAAGAATTTATCTGGTTCCTTCGCACATGAAGCCAACTTGGGAAGGGTCGTACGTGATTTCACAAAAGCTCGAAGATGGCACGTTCAAATTATTGACCGTTGACGGTCTCACCTTGCCGAGGGCTTGGAATAGCGAGAGTCTTCGTCGCTACTACATATGAAAGACTTTACTTTTTCTGTCAATTTATTCTTTTACATTTTATTTTAGCATTCCGAGATTTAAATTTGTAATAAGGCAACTGACTTTGCCATATTTTCTCGTTTCAGCAATAAAATGCCATCTCTTCGGGCCAGAGCTGTGATTTATTGAGTATGACGTACAATATCACGATGCACGGAGAGCTAGGTTCCATCATGCGGTGGGATTTATTCAAATAGAGAGTGGCTGCGATATGACCGGTCACTCGCTAAGTGAAACCCGAGCTCGGGGGCAGGACACTATATCAACATTTACAGGGATTGATACACGACAATCCCTCCTTTAACTCCAAATTCCCAGAGTGTGAATTGGAGTATAAAAACAACTCACGGTTCCCGGAGTGCGAACCGGAGTATAAATCCATAGCTCCCAGAGTGTGAGCCAACTCCAAATCCCCGGAGTGCGGATTGGTGTATAAACAACAGCTCACGGTTCCCGGAGTGCGAACCGGAGTATAAATCTATCGCTCCCAGAGTGTGAGCCAACTCCAAATCCTCGGAGTGCGGATTGGAGTATAAACAACAGCTCACGGTTCCCGGAGTGCGAACGGAGTATAAATCTATCGCTCCCAGAGTGTGAGCCAACTCCAAATTCCCGGAGTGCGGATTGGAGTATAAACAACAACTCACGGTTCCCGGAGTGCAAACCGGAGTATAAATCTATCGCTCCCAGAGTGTGAGCCAACTCCAAATTCCCGGAGTGCGAATTAGAGTATAAAAACAACTCTCGGTTCCCGGAGTGCGAACCGGAGTATAAATCCATAGCTCCCAGAGTATGAGCCAACTCCAAATTCCCGGAGTGCGAATTGGAGTATAAACAACAACTCACGGCCCCCGGAGTGCGAACCGGAACATAAATCTATCGCTCCCAGAGTGTGAGCCAACTCCAAATTCCCGGAGTGCGAATTGGAATACGAACACTACCTCTTGGTTCCCGGAGTGCGAACCGGAGTGTAAATGCCAACCCTAAATTTCCAGGGTACGAACTGGAGCATTAACTTTGAAATAATTCTAAGTCCCTGGAGAATGGACCGGAGTACAAGCCTTTACTCTAAGTTCCCAAGACGTGGACTATATCATAAACATCGATAATCATCGGGCTCTCGGGGCATGAACCACGTTGTTGCTCGCAAATTATTCTAAGTCCCCGGAGCGTGGACATGCGTTCAAGATTCGCAAAAAAGCACGGTCGTAAACCAATCATCACAACACTTAAGCAGAAAACATAGTTGAAACAAGAAAAACAATATTTTATTTCAACTAACTAGAAACCGGAACTTACACACAAATAAGTTCTTCCAAAAAGAATTCCTACTAGCAGGGGACGAACCCGCATCTATACACGACCTACTAAAGGGAAACAAAAAACAAGTTCCTATCTACCGAAAAGATCTGCTCGAGCGATCGATCTACTTCTTCTTCGTCCGCTTTATCAACGGTTCGTCATCTTCGTCGGATTCGCTTGGAATTGAGATCCTCCGTTTGGAGGGCTTCCTCTCCAACGCTTGTTCTTCGGCCGAAGGCATAATGTCGACGTCTTCCTCGGAACTTGAATCTAGATGAAGGCCTCCTTCTGGAGGTGTCGGAAGAACGGGATCCGCAACAGAAGATGAGGCAGATGCCCGAGGGTCAACCTCTGTGCCACTTGGCAATATCACACTCGGAGGCGCTGGAGTATGCGTCGTAAACCTGACTTCGGCACTACCATCGCGCCCCCCAGCCTCTATTTCGGCATGGATTTCGGCCAAGATTTCATCATCTCGAGTTGATGGGCCCTGGCTGGGGCAACTCCGGTCTGCACAAAAGAGCTAGAGGCTGGCGGGAGCTCACTGATGACAAATGGCAAGTCCGTAGAGAAGTCTCCCTGTTGACCGAGTAGTTCACTCACCATTTGTTCGTCAAGAGACAAAGAGCTTTCCTGCGACGCTCCGGTAGACGCTGCCATTGTCACGACAGTCATTTCAGTAGTAATAGCCTTCCACCCTTGACTCGGCTCCTGGGTCGAAGACACCGGGGTAGTCCTGGTCACTGAATAAAGAAGAGAAGGGGTTAAAAACAATCGCTTCGAAACGAGAGTTCTAGCGCAAACGCACTTGAAATTTGTTCAGAATACCTTCCTCAGTTCGGCTTCTTGATGGTGGGACGACTTCGGAGACGTGCTCGCGAATTGGTGATAACCGCGGTTGCTCTGGGTCGTAAGCAGGAACGGTCTGTGAACTAACCGCAGATACAGGCTCAGAGGGAGGCGGAGCGGTGATTTCAAGAGCGGTGGCACGATGCTCAACGCTTGACCCTTCTCCGGCCTCCAAAGATCGACCGCCAACCATCTCCTTCTCATGGGCGATTATAGCGTCATGGAGGACCTTCTTTTCCTCATCTGTTAGCAACCGGTTTTCGAGCTCGAATCGGTCGACTGCTTCGTCCGGGTGCGCTTCCTCTTCCCCCTCAACCAATCGTTCCCAAGTACTGTGGAGATGCACTGGGTAATCCTGAAGCCAGGCCAAGTTTCTGTGCTTCAATACATTGGCATTGTAGGTGATAAGCAGATCTTCAATGTCGGCCTCTAGCCTGGCCTCGGCTTGCTGAACTCTCTCTTCACTCTCCGCCTCGACCACTTGAACTTTGGCCACTGCCTCATCCCGTTCGGTCCGGAGTATCACAGCTTGTTCGCATGCCTCCTGGGCTGCATTGTTTGCATCGTCCCTATCCTTGGCAATTTCGACGAATTTGGATTTGAGCTCATTTAGCTCCTTTAGCGCCGCATCCCTTTCGGCAGTGACCAGAGTATTCCGATGGCCCATATCCTCTACCGTGGCATAATGCTCATGCTTCATTCTATCCATCGTAAGTTGGGCTTCATCGGCCTTTTTGATGGCTTCCATCTCTGATTTTCTGGAAGATTTGGCCTCGGTGTTAAGCACCTCAATAATACGGCTCTTCTGGGCCAACTCCGCCTGTAACTTCTCATTGGCGGCCCCACGCTCAAAGGCCAGCTCCGATGCCTTCTCCGCCGCTTTAAACCATACTTTATACTGAGCGTAGAAGTCGTGCACATAGTCATGCACCACCTGCTCCGCCGACGGAGGGATTCTTTTTAAGTGTGGGGGAAAAATGTAGTTGTCGAAGCAAATAGTTGGGAAGTCTTTTTTCAACTGAGCAAGCCTGAACGCCCCTTCACCCGAAATTTCTACAGGAGGCTGTTCCGCAACTACGGCAGTCGATGCCTCGCTTCTGGAATGGTGAGAATCGTGCCTAGAAGATTGGGAAGTGGACTTATGACGTGAAGGCTCAGAGGGGCGAGAAACATGGGCCGGAGGTTGTACGGGATCTCTGGGAGGAGGAGGAGTACGCGATCGGGATCGACGCTTATAACCCCTATCTGTGTCATATCTTTCATGGCTCGAATATCCGGAGTATTCCTGATCATAGTCCCTATCTCCTTCCCGTCTGCGCGATTCGCGATACGATGGTTTCCGAGCATGTCGCAGACTCCCTAGCATCGAACCGCGCCTGGACATGGTACCTACAAGGCAAAGAAGAGAACAAAGTTAGTGGTACCCTGAAACCGATGACCTACGACTAAAAGCTGTGTAGTGCTGTGAAATGTGTGTGAATATGCATTTCATCCCCGACCAACCCGAAGTGTCGACCACGCTAGTAACATAGGGCTCGCTCAGGTCATGAGTATGATGGAATTCCTCCAACCCGGCATCGTGTTGAAAGGACATATCGTCCGGGATTGGAACGTCGGCAAGCCCTTCAAAGAGACTTTCTTTTCTTGGGGGAGACCCCTCCGAAATTCTAATTCCGGGGGTGACCCGGGACGTGATGACTGACTTCCATCTTCCCTTTATTGGCGATTTAAAAATGGCGGCCTTGCCTTTTCTTTGCTTCATAACATCCTGACCAACATCTATGGGCCCGGCCGGTGGCTCGTCATCAGTGTGGGTTTTTTCAGAATCAACTTCCTCGGCTATAATGACTTTGGGCTTCTTGTTCTTGGCTTGTTTTTTCAAAACGATTCTTTGCGCCCCGTCGAATATTATACTCTGCCGTCGTTCGATTAACCCACAAGCCCGGAGATTCCTATCCGTCAATAACACGTCGATATCCCTGTCGTCGCTCGGGATCTCTCGGATCACTCGTACTATCTCCTTAAATTTTTCACCATCGGGACGCTGGATCATCGCTGTACAGAAGAAAAATATATAAGTTACACTTCGACTGCAATCGCCTTAGTAATTGTTTGGAAACTCAGTTGTACTCACATCTAAATAACCATCGCTTGGCGAAGCCCGGAGGACATCTGACGTAGAACCATTCCGTCCTGTAATAGCTTAACCTAGTCCAGGACCCGGTGACCACTTGACAATTCCGTACTGCCTCCAAGAATGTAAAAGATGGGTAATCATTTCGAGTTTTGAAGTTAAACAAGTATCTGATTTCGGTCGGGGCCGGTGGTCTATGAAGGTATTCCATAAAGACGATGAACAGGCGGTTCACCGAAGCATACCCGTTCGGTTGAAGTTGGGATAGTGCGATTCCCAAAAAAGATAGCACTTCTCTTATATACTCATTGAACGGAGGAAGCATCCCAGCCGCGCACGCATGGCGATTGAATGCGGTATACCCCTCCGGCGGATTGTGTGGTCTGTCATTTGGCCCCGGTAGTAACACGTCGTCTAGTGACAAACCATGCCTCAGGCATATCCTCCCCAGCATATCTTCGCAAATATGAGATGGGACAGAATCTGATGGATTAGCAATGAATGACGCGTTGGGAAGTTCATCCGGCGCTGGGCCGATAATTTCAAGATCAATGTCCAGAACCTCTAACCTCGGGGGAACTGTACTCTGGATATCTTGTGGGTTTTCCTGCTGTTGCGGACTCGAAGGCTCCATAACTGACTAACTCATGAGAAACCATCATTAGATGACAAGAGACCCATGAATTCCCTAGTGTATAGTGTATGAATGTGTGTTGTGCGGTGTTATGCATTACTTGGATGAGTATCGCAGAATTAAAGAAAACACGCAAACGACAAAGCTACAAAGCCCAGTTGTAATGACCGTCATCACTGACCGTCATCGCTAAACCCTTCACATAAGGAAAATTGATTCGAATAGAAATTGTTATTGTTCCGTCGACGAGCTTCGAATGGTGGTCAAGTATGCAGTTTAACATGTCCAAATATGTAGGAGTGAAGCTCGTCGGAATTATGCTCAGAGAATATCAAACTTTGATATCCATTATATGGAGTTTCGAACCGATCACAAGTAACTTGTTTGAACCCATCATCGTACCACTTCGAATCGATCCAAAGGAGCGAGCTTCGAATCGATAGTCAAGTGCCAAGCTTGAATCGATCAATGAAGGGTGACTTCGAATCGATACAGAGGGGCACACTTCAAATCCATCAAAACCCCGAGCTCGAATCGATCAGTGGGGGATAACTTCGAATCGGTCCTTGGTAAATTAGTTCGTACCGATCAGGAAAACCTCAACTTAACATCGATCGAGTTCGAATCGATACCTTTCGTATCGGTCGTAAAGGAATGTTTCGTATCGATGCGAAGTTGAGAGCTTCAAACCAATCAATGGCTGCTTTTCGTACCGGTCGTTTTGCACCGATACGACCCAACATCATAGTTAACTTGGTGCGAACTGCGCCCCCTCCAAGGGAAATCACAAGGATCGATTCGAAATCTGAAAGAGAATGATGCTGCCCCCCATCGATTCGTACACGAGTTTCTGAATCGATTCGAAATTCCTCCAAAAGCCAGATCTGGTTTTACCAAATCCCTAGAAAGGCCGATCGATGAAGGAGTGATAGGTTCGAGGTAGCTATGCCATGTGGATTCGAGGTTAATTACCTAGTTTGGGTGATAGGTTCGAGGAATTAAAAAACTTGGATCTTGAATGGTTCGAATACAAAACACAGTGCCCTCCTCTTTAAAGCTTCGAAACGATGCAACGCACAGTGAAAGCAAGGCGAGAGTAAAAAGTGAAAGGTGAAAAAAGTGAAACCCTCTGCTATTTATATGAAGCCTGGGATGTGACCGGGCCGCTTCGTATCCCAGTTAACCCAACCGGTCACAAACGGTCAAATGTCAGATCGATTCGAAGTCAGCCTTCGAATCCATCGGCCTAAGGCCCTATCGATTCGAAGTTCACCTCAAATCTCACCGGTGCGAAGCCCACAGCAGAGGGACAAGCCGCATCGGTTCGAAACGACCAGCGGGCACAGCGGTTCGAAGCCGCTGTCTGCATCTCCATCCACAACCTACTGTCACGAACGATGACTTCGTGCCCACCATTTTCGACCGATGCTAACTACAGTTTCGTATCCATTTTTTCTCATCGGTACGAACGAGGGTTTCGTACCCATCCAAGTCATCGATTCGAATGAAGGTTTCGAACCCATCAATACTCCGACCCATTGGTTCGAAATACTACGTTCACACAACGCTGAGTCGTCTCCTTCAACCTTCTACATTGATTTAGGAGCGGATCGATACAAAGGGACTTATCAAGACAGCCATCGAGCGTTGTTTCAACTCAAATTTCCAAATCGGTTCAGGAGAGAATCGATACGACATTCAATGGCAAACAAAACTGACAACGACTCGTGGACACATAATGTTAACAAGGGTCATGTTGACCTATGTGCATGTATGTCGGACTAACATTCGATTTTAAACATTTACAGGGATCGAATACTCATCCTATTACAGATGCAACAGCCAGCGGCTAAGTACTGTCATACAGCATTCAATCATATCAACGCAAGGTTACAGCAATACAGGGTATAAGTCTCAACAAAAGAGATCAATGATTGTTTAGAGAGAAATCGCAACTATTCAAAGCACATCATGTTCCCACAAGACGTACTTTGGGGGCAAAATGTTATCCCGCATTTTAGCAAAGCCGCGACACCAAAAGATCACTCGGAAACGGAAAACAGTCAGTCTCGGAAATTGATCGTACTTCGTTTCGCTATGGATATCACTGAATTTTGTCCGAGTCCGGATTGAGCTATAATTGATGGCACATGAGAGGAAAGATCATAGAAGTTATCATCTCGAATTTCAAGTCAATCGGAGTTCATACGCTCAAGTTATGATCGACTCAATTTGAAGGAAAAGGCCCGAGATTCGAACCCATCAGGTTCGAAACCATCACCTTCGAACCCATCAGGTTCGAACCCATCACCTTCGAACCCATCGGAGTGCCTCGGGTTCGAACCCATCAAGTCCGAACCTGCCAAGTTCATAACAATGGACCTCGAATCCATCGGAGAGTAGCTGGTTCGGATCCATCAAGCATCGGTCGTTCGACTCCATCGATAGGTCTTCGTTCGACACCATCGTTGGAACCCTATTCGAACCCATCCAAGAAGCTTCGTTCGAATCCACTGGGTCAGCTAGCCATGGTGACGTGTCCTTCATTGGTTAGAATGCGCCGAGATATTAGGGGTCGAAGCGGTCTACTCGGAGTGAAGACCGGATCGGTTCGAGATTTGCACTCCACGTCGCTGCGAAGGCACGTGCCACCATCGGTTCGAATAGATGGTTTCAAACCAAATAGCCATGCAGAAAACGCCATTTCGAATCCATGATATCTTGCAATCCACTGATCCAAATGCCACGAAATTTTCACAGAAGCTTGCATACATGTTGAAGGATGTCCACGCCAAATTTCACCTCGATTGGATGAATTCTCGATCGGTTCGAATGGAGTCCGAACCGATGCCAAGGTGGGTCCAAACTTCCTGAGGCTGGGCATGTGGGCCCCCTCACGTGCCGGAAGCGGTCTCCCGAGTTTTCAGCGAAATATCAGCACCCTACGCCTATAAATAGAGCCCCAGGGCCAACAGAAAAGGGACTTTTGGATTCTGAAGCACCCAGACTCTGCCGGATTGAGATCTCCATCACTTGATATCATAATCTTGCTGTTAAATTCGAATTCCTAGCTGTAATCCACTGTTGATTGCTGTATCGACTTGTAATCATTGAAAGAAAGTCAATAAAAGTATAAAAACTTCACAGTGGACGTAGGCAATACGCCGAACCACTATAAATTGCTTGTCTACGCGTTTATTTACATGCTATTTGGAGTTTTTGTTAGATAATCCTCTATTTTAATCTGCATTCTTCATTTATTATCTCTTCAAAAACTTCCGACGAGTGTTGTGCCCAATTTTGGTACAAACAGGTGTTACTTTGGTGTAATGCTCGGGTCAGACCGAGTATTACAGATTTTCAGGTTAGGACGTTCAGAAGCTCAGGAGGCGAGCTGGTGGCAGTATCGTATAGAGTATATCCGCTGTATTTATATTATTGTTTATCTGAGTCATGATAATTGTAAATATTCAGTGACTGTATATTATGTGAAACTCTGATGTATATTAAATGTAATCGACAGTTATAATATTCTTTTGTAAACGGTTATTATTTATTATTATATTTTATCCGCTGCGAATGTGAGATGTTTAGTGTTTCTGTTCTTCTTCTTCTATCTCTTTCTTCTTTTTCATAACTATCTGGAATTTTCGGGTTCGAAAATTTCAGGTCGTTACATTTGGTATCAGAGCCAGATTAAGCGAGAACCTTGGCTCTGGTGGGGATTACTCATTGAATAGATTCCTAGAACTCTAGAATGAGTTGAGTGTGTATATATATATGAGCACGTACTTGTTATTTTCGTATATAAGGATTTTAAATGATTTTATATAAAATATATATTTTGATATATAAAGCAATATTTCCTTCTAATAAATATCAAAGTGATTGGTTGTTAATTATTGAAATTAAAATTAAGAAGCAATATAATACAACCAAACTGAAGTCTAGAATTGGAATTAAATTAAGTAGAAATAGAAATACAACCAAATGAAAATTTAATGGATTAAAAATGAAATTCTAAATCTCGTCCCAGAATTCGGAAATTTTGTTTCAAAGTAATAAAAAAAAGTATTATTTAAATAACTGGGACTTATTGCAAACAATGGGTTGTTTGAAGATTGGACTTGAATTTAAAACCAAGGGTGGTTTAAAATTTTAAAATATGGCTGGGAGGGCCAAGAAATAAATATGTATGTATGTATGTATGGATGTACATGATATCAAAGATAATTTGAAGTAAACTCTAAGAGGTTGAGTTTTGATTTTTCCCTAAGTGTGATGTAAAAACCTAAAATGATATAAGTTTGGACTTATAAGAGGGAAAGAATTTTGAAATTTGAAGTGAGAATTCGAATTTGAGTAAGGTTGATTGGATTAAGTAAATTGGAATTTAACTTTGGGAAGGTTAAGTAAGGGTAGAAAAAGCAACCAGAATTGGAATTTCAAGATGAAATTGGTAGTTAACTTGGAAAGTTAAATGGTTGATTTGAATTGGGAATTTGTATGATCTCAAAACGGGTTTGAGATTTAAAAATTGAAAATGGATGGACGTTTTAAAATAAATTGGATGATATCATCCTATTGTTAATAAAAATCTTTAAATTGAGAATGGTATTGTATAAATAAAATAAATTTGAATAATTACATTGTAAAATAAACTTATTTAAGAACTGGCTTCAAACTGGAAGATAAAATAGAATAATAAATTAAATTTTGAAAACAAATAAAATTGTATTTAACTCTTATTTGAACCTTGAGATACATGAGTAAAGATAATTTAAAGTGGAATTCAGTTTAATTTGGGGAAGGAATCAAGATTGATTCAACTTGAATTGGGATTAAATTTCAATGGAAGTTGGAGTTATTTAAATTGGAATTGGGTCAATTTAAATGGGAGTGGAAATTTAAATTGAATTGTTGGGGAAGTGAACAGTTTTGACTCTGGATTATTTTCAATATAAATTGTTTTAACATAAACTTATTTTCCAAGCATTAAATATATACAACTCTTCTTCCTTAAAGCCAAAATATTTTATACTTGTTTTACAATTATTTGGAGCTATTTAATCGTTTTCAACTGTTTTCTATACTAACTACTATTTTTCAACTATTTTACAAATTAATCACTATTTTACAACTATTTTACAAATTAATCACTATTTTACAACTATTTTGCAGTTATCTACAATTTTTGAAACTATTCGACTATTTCTTAACTATTTTACAGTTAGTTACCTATTTTATAGCTATTTTGCAAACTAATAATTATTTTTCACCTACTTATCTATTTTTTAAAAAAAAAATTCAAGCTATTTTCTAAATTGGTCGGAGTTCAAACTGTTATTGATTTAATACCCCAACTGAGATAAGAATTGACGTGATAACCCAAACGGGGATTAAGGGAAAATGGGAATAAGTGAGTGTATCTCACTCTGATGGGTTTTTTGAAAATGTTTGGAGTATAAAAGGTGTTTTATACAAGGAAGTAAGGATCCAAAGTTTTAAAATTTTATATATATCTGAATATATGTAAAGGATCTTATGAGGATTTTGGGAAAGGCTTTTGATTTTTGGGTAAAATCAATATTGAATCTGGAAAGCCTAGTTTGAAAATTATCGATTTTGTGATAATCGATTTTGTGTAAAGGAGCTTTGTATAATATCATACTAGGTGTATGATTTGAAGATACTATATGTGTATAGTATAAAATTGCTTTGATGATGGCTTTGGGGAAAAAGGCGCTCCCTTGAAATGAACTTCTTAGGAGTGCCATTGGGTGGTGCTGCCTTGAGCCCTAGGGGGGTACTAAAGTTGATCCTGTGAGGAGTCCGGACAAAACTAGTTCCTGAGGATTATGAGTAGTGTATACCATAGCGTAAGTCGTGTGTGCCGTTGAGAGCCAACAGTCTGCGTTTGATTTTATATTGGTAGACTGCGACACTATGGTATACCACATAGCGAAAGTCGTGTGTGCCGCTGAGAGCCAACAGTCTGCGTTTGAGTTTATCTCGGTAGACTCGACCTATGTAGGAGTGGAGAGGTTTCATTTCGATAGCGAAATCATAGGCCGCGGAGAGCCTGCAGTTACATGGACTTTTGTTGTGACTGCAACGTAACCCTGGATGTAACTGTGATTTGTTGTGTGGGATCCATGGCGTAATTGAGAGGCCGCGGAGAGTCTGCAGTTACATGGACTTTTGTTGTGACTGCAACGTAACCCTGGTATGTAACTGTGACCATGGATGGGGGTGATGATTTCCAGAGCATTCTCACCAAGATATTTCATCTATTTTCAAAAACTGTTTTCTATATTTTCAATAAAATTATTTTCAAAGGTATTTTCACTGGATGTTGAAAACGAGTTTACCAAGTACTTAAAGATTTTCAGTTCTACGCCTGATCAACGTATTACTAAATTTCTGTGAGAACAAGGATGGACTGGTTGAGACATCGAGTTATAAAAAGTATTTTTAGAAAGAGTTATTTTAATAGTATGATGTAAATTCAAAAGGCATTTCTAACAATTTTTTTTAAATGAAGATGTTGGATTTTTGGAAAATCAAGGAAATCCAAACTGGAATTTTTATGAAGTGAATTTGTAATTAAAAATCGAATATCGATTTAGAAGTTGGAAATAAGCTAATTGGTTAAAGAATTATTTGATTGAATATGTTAGTAAAATTTAACTTTGGTAAATAAATGGACTGTAAATGAATAATGGAGTTTGGAAATGAATTAGAATTGTAAATAGAATTCGAGTTAGATTTGATAATGAATTAAATAAGAGGAGATGTTGTAAAATAAAAATCATATAGAGATGGATTGAAAAGAAAAGTGATGGGTTGAATTGCAAATAAAATGCAAGTGATTTGAATAATATTTAAAGTAATTTGCAAGTAAATTTGATATAATGGAAGTGTTGTCGAATGAAATGAAAGTGGATTATAATAGAAATGGTTTGGGTTGCAAACAAAACCCAGGTGAGTAGAGATAATTGAGAATGGTCTTGTATTAATAAAATAAATTCGATAATGAATTAAGTGGGTAAATTAAGAAGTTAAAATGGGTTAATTGAGTTAAATAATAAATGGATGAAGCCTGATCTAATAAAAATTAAATCAAAATTGTGATTTGAATTGGATTATCAGACTGAACTTAATTTCGGTGGCATATTAATTTAAAGTATAAATGAGTTAAGTATGTGTTGCATATTATATTGATAAATTAAGAAAGTAAACTAAAATTAAAATTTAAGTGGAGGGGCTAATTGAATTTAAATGAATTTGATTAAGTGAGAGTCAAATAAAGGTAAACTTAAGTTTGATGTTGGAATAAATTAAAGTAAATTAATTTAAGCTTAAAATTTTGGAAACTTGGCTTCGAATAAGGATGAAAGCCCATTAATTAAAGCTTGGATCGAGTTAATTTTGGAATGGCTAGTAATATACAAGAATGGAATATGGCGAATTAAATAAATGGGTGTGAATAAATTAAAATGAATTGGAATTAAATAAAATTGAGTTGGAATCAATTTTAATTGGTTATAAAACTTAAGTAATCACGGATTCACATGGATATTATCAAATTGCGTAGAAATGATTGTCGTTTAAGGTAAACGAGATTTAATTAAATTCTATGAATTAGTGAAAGCAAATATAATTGATTTTTGAATCAATTGTTATGAATACGAGTTTGTTTTGCTTAAAAACGAATTGAGTGCAAGCAATTGCATTGTAAACCCTTAAATTGAATAAAACGGCATATGAATTGGTTGAAAGCAATTGAATCAGCTTTAAGATTATATAAATCTCTTATGGAAAGGTTTTGGTGCTTGTTGCTTATGATATACATGTGTTTAGCTATTGAAAGTAAGTGAAAAGCTAATAAATTTTCAATATATGGCACTTACATATTTAAATTGAGTAAGTACAGGTATCTGAAGGCCGTTTGGCTGGTTTGGATTGCGCTAATTGCTAAAATTAATAAGCTGCTTGCTTAAAATGCTAAATAAGGTACGCTTACGCAATAAAAAATAGGAAATATGAACTGTATTTGCTTTTTCCGACTGTGTGGGTCGATGTATATATATTTATATCTCTTGTCAAATTGCAAAAGCTCCTCCGTACAAAGGAGACTCTGCCAAAATTTTCCGAAAATTTTGGGAGTTAATTTTTTTTTTGAAAATTTTGGAAAATTTTGTTAACGACAAACAATTTCAAATTGGAAAGTAAAATAAATTAGTAGACGAAACTACTATGAACCAGTTATAAATGAAAATTAAAATTCAATGCTCAAATTAAAAATGAATTGAATTCATATGGTAATGGGAAAGACTAATTTGAAATAGGTATGAAACATATGTGAGGGAATGTATAAAATGATTAAAAGGTTACAATTGGATATTATTGCTTGATAAGATATGCAGGTATAAAAAGGGAAAAGAAATTTGGATTTGATTCCAAAAGATAAATTTGTATTGCCCGACAAAAAGGTACGTATTTAAATTTCTAGATGAAATTGGATTGGGTTTTTGATGTAGCCATTTGGCTTTTGTTTTCTTTTGGAATTTGGGAGCCCGTAGAGGCCTTTTGTAGTAGTACCGAGCTAGCCGCGCAAAGGAGACGCTGGCAAATTTTTTCGGGAATTTAGGGAGCTAGAAAATTTTTGAGAAAATTTTGATAATTCCAATTTTGGTCTTAAATTGAAATTTAAATGATTGGGTAACAATGGATTGTTAGAAACCATGAGAGGTTTTGGAAGGTAGTTGAGATATAGTGAATCTTTAAAAAAAAATTATGGCAAGTTGATAAACCTGTTGGTTTTGGAGAAAAGATAAAAAGGGATTGGTCCATTCTTCCTAACTAGTAATTTCGGGGACGAAATTCTTTTAAGGGAGGAGGAATGTGACGACCCGAAAATTTTAACAATTTAAAATGGAATAATAAATTGATTTTTAACGTTTGAAAAGTTAATTTTAACTTGAATTCAAGATATCAATATTTTCTTGATGATTAAATCATTAAATTATATAGTTTAAAGGTTGAATTTAATAATTGAAATTGGGTAAATTATCGAATCTGTGATTCTGAGTCTGTTTAAAATAATTTGAAGGCTTATAAAATTTATAATGATAATACTGAAGATAATAGAATTGTTGAAATTTAAATTAAAGGCGATATATTATCGGATTTCAATTTTCGTAGCAATTGGAGTTGTCATTTGACCCTGGCAGCTCAAAACGCTTAGAAATTGTTTTAATCGATTAAATCCAAAATTGATCGTTTTCTTTTGTAAACCGCACATACGATCAAAATAACCTCCGAAACACGTCCCATTGTGTTTGGAATATGGGTAAAGCTTTATAATCGCCTCACGGCATTCTTTAAGAGGAGTTCGAAAATTTTAGTAGCAATCGATGAGGCATTTTGGAAGTTTTATTTAAGTTAATAATTAAAAAAAATTATTAAAATAAGATAGTAAAGATATTTTTATCCACAAAGCGTTCTCAGGAAGCTTCTCCACCCTATATTTTATTCCCGACCCATCTCTAACCTTGAAGGGAGGAAACCAAAATTCACGAAAGCAAATTACTAAACCTCGGTTCATTTTTCCCCCATCCCCAAATTTATTCGTGAATTCCTCTTAACTTCGATCGAGCCACGTTTTTCCCAATTGTTTCGAAATTAATGATGGCTACAGAAGAAAAAAAAAGAGGTCAATCGATCGAGTTATCTCTCGTGTCCAGGGGACTTCAATCGAAGCCAAGTGCAACTCATGCCTGATGGTGATTTTGTGGGTGATGATGATGGGGAAGGCGCGATTCGTTGTCGGTACGAAAATTTGCGAGTGAGGCAAGAAGGAGACTCGTGAAGTTTGGGGGACGTCGCAGAGGAGTAGTGGCCGATGTTCTTGAGGGCGCACGAGAGGTTGGAGGTCGAAGCTATGGGGAAGACTTCGAGAACGACTGCGAGCTCGCGCACATGGCCTGGTGAGTGCACGAGGCGATGGAGAGAGGGTGACTGGAGACGATTTTGTTTCATTCAGGCGGAGTCCACGGTGGTGCTGAAGTGTAGGAGGGGAGCTTCTAGAGGTGGCTGCGAGTTTGACATGCAACTTAGAGGCCGCTCGGGTAGGTTATGGTCAACTAGACAGTGAGGGAATCTTGGGTTCTGCGCGATTTTTTATTCCGGTTAGGATGAAATCAAGGTATAATTTGTTTAAGATTGATTTTTACGATACTGTATATGTGCAGTAAGGATTTATATATATTTATATATATACAATAAACCGGATAAAAGGAAAATATATCTATATATATATATATATTAACTTTTACAGTGACAAAATTATTTTTGAATGTGTATATATATGTAGTATAAAAATAAAACAGGGAAATAGAGGATTTACATATACCTCTTCTAAATTTATTAGATAAATTCTAAAATATTGGATTATGGAAATATTATTTGTCTAACTAACCTATTTAATTATTTTGGTCACTAAAGATATTCTATTTAAAATTAGTTTAAAATTAATTATTTATTTAAAATAAAATCCTTAGTTGAGCAAGTTATTAAATGAAAATTTATTTGTCTGATTGTTCCAAATATTAATAAATCATATGGTTATTTATATAAGGTCAAAGGTCAGAGAAATCGGGTTGAGATTTGGAAAGGGTTGCAACTTAAAAGCAAAGGTGAGTAAATCTCACTCTGTCGAAAATTATTTAAATTTAAATGGTTAAATTTAAATATTTGGTTGAATGGTTGAATTGATTTGTTGTGCGCTGTGAATTGATGATGTGACTTCGGTTTGGTTGATTTTCGAGTTAATTGTGGTTTGACTCGAAGTGTTGGGGTTTTAAGTCGTCTTAAATTTAAATCATAAATAAGAAAAGGGTTTCAAGTTAAATTTAAATGAATTGTGATTCATTCAAATAGTAGAGTAATTAAGAAGGATAAGTAATTAATCCAATAAATCAATGATCTAAATTAATTAATTCAGTAATTGAGGATTTGAATTAATTTAGTAAGGCTTAAATTAATTAATTAAGTTTAATGTACTTAGTATAATCAATGGATGGTTTGATAGATAATTATTTAATGTAATCAATAAAATATAATTACTTTGTGAAATTAATCAAGAGATTAATTGAAATAACAAATTAAGGAGTAATTAATGTATAAATAGAGTAAATAAGAAAAACAGTTAATTACAGGTTGAGGGTGATAGAGAATGAATAATATTGTGGTCGAATTAGAGTAAACTATAATTGAAAATCATCAATTCGTATAATTAATGATGGAATATAAAGATTAATTAATTATTATTGATTAATCCAAATAAGTGACTTATGAGGAATTAATTAATATAAGTAATTAAAGACTAATGAAATTAATATAGTTAATTAATTTATGAAGTAATTAAGATTACTTATTGATTTGGGTTAAGAATAATTAATATCGTGAAATTTGTTAAAGATAATTACTTAAATGTAATTGCAACATAATTAATCCGAGGTGATTAATTGAGATGAATGGATAGGGAATGATTGATTGATTAATTGGGTTGGAATTAATTAATAAAGGAATCTGAGCAATTGGGATTTTGAAATTCAATTGGAATCGACTGAATTAATTTGTATGTGATTAAGCTTTGCTTATGGATGATTGAAGGGTATTGGATGCTTTGAATGAGTTGATATCTCTAATATGAAATGTTGTGAATTTCATTTGGATATCTTGGAATAGGATGGCATGGGACTCGAAGAGACCGGAATCGGGTATTAGGAAATACCCGAAACCACTTCAAATTTTTATAAATTGATTTGTGAAATCAATGGGCGGGAATGAAATGATTTAAGCGAATTGGATTATTTTATCTAGGTTTGGTACTTAGAAATTGATATGTGAAATAAGTATTGTCTATAGCAAATTATGAATTGGTTAAATTGATATAAGTTACCCGGGTTTATATGAGTGGTATACTTTTGTATTCCTTGTTAGATGAGTTTACTCATGCTGGTTTCCAGCCTGACCCGGGTGTTACTTTGGTGTAATGCTCGGGTCAGACCGAGTATTACAGATTTTCAGGTTAGGACGTTCAGGAGCTCAGGAGGCGAGATGGTGGCAGTATCGTATAGAGTATATCCGTTGTATTTATATTATTGTTTATCTGAGTCATGATAATTGTAAATATTCAGTGACTGTATATTATGTGAAACTTTGATGTATATTAAATGTAATCGACTGTTATAATATTCTTTTGTAAACTGTTATTATTTATTATTATATTTTATCCGCTGCGAATGTGAGATGTTTGGTGTTTCTGTTCTTCTTCTTCTATCTCTTTCTTCTTTTTCATAACTATCTGGAATTTTCGGGTTCGAAAATTTCGGGTCGTTACATTGGGATTTCTAGACACTTAATAGGACAGAACGACATAATATTTGGTTTTAATATGGGCGAATGAAATAATTTTGCCTATTATATTTTCTATATATATAAAATAAAATTTTATAAAGGTTATATTTTGTTGCAATATATGGGTTGTTAGGTAGTGAAATTTATAAATAATAGTTGAAATAAGATTTCTAATAAAATAAATGAAAATTGGAAATTTAGAACTAAATTTCTGAGGTTTTGAAGATTTCTTTCAAATGATTTTGGAATATAATAATAATATCTTAGAAGTATTTTCTGATATAATATTTCAATATAAATTGAAAGGATTGTTTTAAAGTGTTATCCCATTTTTTGGTCAAAACTAGGATATCAATGTTGTGCGCATTTCCACCGCGACTAGAACAAGAAGAAGCAGCCAGCAAGCGTATATCAATCAGGAATTTCACTCAAGGTTCAAATATAAAGTTCATTCGGTAAAACGATACAGGAGCTCATTCGGCACTCATCCCATTCGGCATGCCTTGTTCATCCGGCATCCCAATACAAGAGCCCACTCGGCAGTATGAAGTGAGAATTCGTTCGGCATTCACAACACAAGCTATCATCCGGCAGGTCCATTCGGTAGTACCGAGACCGAACTACACTCCTCTACAAACTCCCACCGGTCCAACATCTCCCCAGACCGGCTCCATTCCTACCACCGAATCAACGCCCCACCGGACCAACATTCCTCCCAGACGACACCGAACCCATCACACTACCAAGCCACTACCGGATCGCACTCCAAGCTACTACCGAACCATCCATCCACCACCGAACCAGGAAAGGAAAGCTTCGTCGAACCAAAGTTGCCAGTCCAGATTGCTTCAGCCCAAGCCCACCAGCAGCTATAAACATCCAAGACCCCTGCCCCCAGCCTCACTCTATAAATAGAGGGGCAGGGGTACAACAATGGGGGACAAGTTTGAGAGCTCAAGCCTGGAAGGAACTCTCAAACAACTTTAGATACTTGTAATCACAGCTTTGTACTTGTAATCTAAAGAAAAAAGGAGAATAACATATAAAGTGGACGTAGGCACGTTCTGGCCGAACCACTATAAATCTGTGTGTCTTTTACAGTTTAGTCCCTGCTTTTTATATATTTGCATAAATCACCCAAATCACTAAATACAACATAAAATCAACCAACTCATACGACTTTGGGTGTTTGCGACCATTTTTTACGCAAACATTTTGGTGCTTTCACTGAGAAGGACCAGCTCCCGCTACATCGGATAGAGGTTGAATTTGAAAATCTAAGAGTTCAGATCTAAGAGTTATGACGAGGCAAACAAGTAGAAGGCAAAGGCCAGAGAGAAGTGAACACCAAGGAAGTCAAGAGGCTTCCTCAGGAGGGAATCAAGTGTCGATCTTCATCACTAGGGATGAGATGGAGGCCATGATGAGAAGACAAGAAGAGATGATCCAGAACTTACTTCAACAAATTGGGCAAATTGGAGCACAAATCCAAGGAGCAACTGGGGTTCAGAACGGGGCAGGACCATCTGGCGCAGCACCAAAGCTAGGGGGCACTCACGCAGAGCATGTTGATCCGACCCTGGAAAGTGAGATGGGGGCATCCGAACCACCTGGTAGCAATAGAGGAATGAACGTTCAGCCAGGGAGGCATACACATGAAAACTCCCGCGGACTCGGGGGGCAGGTCGAAGGCAGTGAACGAGGGCTACAGCTTGGAGACAATGACAGATTAGCAGAGATGGTTAGAAGAGCTATGAGAGGCGGTTTAGTAAACAGAGACTTGGAAGATGTAAATAGGAGTCCTTTTTCTTCTGCGATTAGGATGGCTAGGAACCCACCAGAATTCAAGCTACCATCATTGGACATGTACAACGGGAAAACGGACCCCACGGTCCATCTAACGAAGTATATGAGACATATGGAAGTGCTGGGGGCGTCATAGGAGGTTATGGCCCGGTGCTTTCCACTGTATTTGATGGACATTGCAGCGTTATGGTTTAGGCAACTGGAGAGCGGCTCCATAGGAACATGGGCAGATTTAACTGAGAGATTCATGAGGCAATTCAGGGTTCATATTGCGAGACCCAAGAATGTGATGACTTTGGCAACCTTGAAACAGAAAACTGGAGAGACTTTGAGGAGCTTTCTAACGCGATTTAATGCGGCGGCAGCATCAGTGGATCGACCAGATCCATCTATGGTCATGATGGCGGCTGTATCTGGAATAGCTGGTAATACAGAGTTCAAGAATTCATTAACCAAGGACCCGCCTATGAATCTGGGAGAGTTCTATCATGAGGCTGAAAAGTTTCTGCGTTTGGAAGATGCTAGTGCAGAAAGAGAGGAAGAGGATGACGTTTACGTAATCAAGAGCGGAAACCCACCTGGAAAGGGTGCGGAGACTAGCAAAGGAAAAAAGAAAGGCTGAGGATAATGATGACAGGACAAAGTGGCTACGAAGACAACCACGCTTCACCACCTATTCAGAGCTGGATGAGAGTTTGGAACGGATTTATCAGGATACCAAGGGGCAGGTTCCGTATCGTAGACCAATGCGAAGGGATCCAACCTCTGACGAAAGAAAATCAGATAAGTTTTGTGTATTTCATGAATTGAATGGTCATAACACTAATGATTGTAGGCATTTGAAGGACGAGGTAGAAGGGCATATCAGGAACGGTATGCTCCTTCAGTATGTGAGGAGGCAAACTCCAGCGGTGGAGCCAGAGCGACCGCCCTCTACGTCAGCTAGAGGTGACCCTGGATCAAGGCACCATTTGATTATCCATTGATTGCTTGATTAAAATAACGATGAACAGGTCATAAGCTTCCACTAACGCAATTAAATCGTTTACACATGTACGAGATCGCGAACGATCTCCAGGCATGCTCTGAATGATCATTGACTGCTTCGGAGTGGGAACTTACACTTTGACATCCTTGCTTTGCTTTTGTTTCGATTTGAACATTTGAATTCTTCCTGTTTGGACATTTCTGCTGTAAGGTACTATTGCTTTAACATTTACAATTCTATGAAAAAATTATTTACTTGTATGCCCGTTGGATCGCGAACGGTCCACGAGCACCTATTGCATGGCAACGAACTGCCGAAGTCTTTGATTCGAAAAATTCCCCCAAACAATGACTCCAACACTGATAATATTAAGTCCCCCCCGCGCACACTCATTCGCCTCGAACGGCACCCGACTTCGAACAGTCACAATTCGCCTCGAACCGCACTCGACTTCGAACAGTCACAATTCGCCTCGAACGGCACCCGACGTCGAACAGTCACAACTCGCCTCGAACGGCACCCAACCGCGAACGGTCACAAACTCGCCTCGAACGGCACAACTCGCCTCGAACGGCACAACTCACCTTACCTCAAATGGCTCGATCATGAACGGTCGTCATTTGAGGTCCGCCACCTGATCACTGACTGTTACGCCTTACCTCAAATGGCTTGATCGCGTACGGTCGTCATTTGAGGACCACCACTTGACCGCGCACTGTCGCACTTTACCTCGAATGACTCGATCACGAGCGATCGTCATTTGAAGTTAAGCGCTTGACCTTGAACGGTCCCCACTCGACCGCGCACTGTCGCACTTTACCTTGAATGACTCGATCCCGAACGGTCGTCATTTGAAGTAAAGCGCTTGACCTTGAACGGTCACATTTCACTGCAAATAACTCGATCTCGAACGATCGACGCACGGATTTATGCGCTTGACCGCGCACGGTCGCACTTCACCTCAAATGACTTGATCACGAACGATCGTCATTTGAAGTTAGGCGCTTGACCATGAATGGCCGCGCTTCATCCCAAATAGCTCGATCCCGAACGGTCGTCATTTGAGGCCATATAAAATATCAAGCTCTTTACAGATTGTCAACAGGATACGAACATCCAGCTCATGGCATTACAAAACACGCCTTCCTACCGCAAGGCATATTTTGGGGGGCAAAGTGTTATCCCGTTTTTTGGTCAAAACTAGGATATCAATGTTGTGTGCATTTCCACCGCGACTAGAACAAGAAGAAGCAGCCAGCAAGCGTATATCAATCAGGAATTTCACTCAAGGTTCAAATATAAAGTTCATTCGGTAAAACGATACAAGAGCTCATTCGGCACTCATCCCATTCGGCATGCCTTGTTCATCCGGCATCCCAATACAAGAGCCCATTCGGCAGTATGAAGTGAGAATTCGTTCGGCATTCACAACACAAGCTATCATCCGGCAGGTCCATTCGGTAGTACCGAGACCGAACCACACTCCTCTACAAACTCCCACCGGTCCAACATCTCCCCAGACCGGCTCCATGCCTACCACCGAATCAACGCCCCACCGGACCAACATTCCTCCCAGACGACACCGAACCCATCACACTACCAAGCCACTACCGGATCGCACTCCAAGCTACTACCGAACCATCCATCCACCACCGAACCAGGAAAGGAAAGCTTCGCCGAACCAAAGTTGCCAGTCCAGATTGCTTCAGCCCAAGCCCACCAGCAGCTATAAACATCCAAGACCCCTGCCCCCAGCCTCACTCTATAAATAGAGGGGCAGGGGTACAACAATGGGGGACAAGTTTGAGAGCTCAAGCCTGGAAGGAACTCTCAAACAACTTTAGATACTTGTAATCACAGCTTTGTACTTGTAATCTAAAGAAAAAAGGAGAATAACATATAAAGTGGACGTAGGCACGTTCTGGCTGAACCACTATAAATCTGTGTGTCTTTTACAGTTTAGTCCCTGCTTTTTATATATTTGCATAAATCACCCAAATCACTAAATACAACATAAAATCAACCAACTCATACGACTTTGGGTGTTTGCGACCATTTTTTACGCAAACATAAAGAATTTTTGAAAAAGAAATAAGCTCTGTACTTTCCTCTCTGTCGTTGGAAAATAATTCGATGATGAGTGCACGCATCAGCAACATTCATTTTCGAGTTTCGAAGTGGGAAGGCCACTGTAGTAGTTTTACTGCGAATTTATTTTGATAAACAAATATAAATTTTAAATTATTTTAAATATAAATTGGATATATAAGTTGTAAGTATATATTTATCTATTACTTTAAATGATTTAATATTAAACCCGGTATTTGGTTCTTAAGTTCCAGTTAATTAATAGTTCAATTAAGCGTAGTAAAATGGAAGTTTACCAATAATTGAAACCTTTAATTCAAATAAGAAATTTAATGCTAAGTTATAAAAGGAAATTAAGAGAAATAGGAATAAACTTGAATAACTTTCAGTTATATCCTTATAAACATATATAATTTACCGAATATTAAAGGTTGAAATGTTAATAAGAAATTGTAATAGATATTATATAAGTAATGAACTTGAGATAATGAAAATATTCATTGAAATTCTTTAATAAATAAGAATTGGATGTTGTGGTGGTTGTAAACTTAAGTATATTTGAGACGATACTAATTAAAAATAATAAAAAGTAGGTATTATGAGCAAGTAATCATAAACTTAAGTAAATAGTTTGAAGTTGCTTCTGAATAAAATAAGAAACAAAAAGAAAAAGAAAAAAAATGATTAAAGACTTAAGTTAATAAATTTACCTGCCAAGAAATTTGATTTGTATATGATAATATAAATAAATGAATGTAATGCAACGAATAGAATTTGGCATTTTATAGATAGAAGAAAATGAATTGGTAAGTAATGAATAAAAATAGATAAGAATAAAAGATGAATGAAAAAGAGAAATCAAACAACAAA
The DNA here is from genome assembly GCA_030765085.1 of Allium cepa. Taxonomy (NCBI): domain Eukaryota; kingdom Viridiplantae; phylum Streptophyta; class Magnoliopsida; order Asparagales; family Amaryllidaceae; genus Allium; species Allium cepa. The sequence goes on from CM060932.1 coordinate 157,346,454, forward strand.
TGTATGAATGAATTAATAAGGATAAACTAAATTTGTTGTGAAATTGTTGTTGTGTGTTTTGGTTTTTGGTTGTTCGGGTAAGGACACTGTAAAATTATTAGGATGAATAAATAATCTATTTTGTTTCATCTAAGACTGTTGAGTAAATGATGCACTTGATAGTTTATTTTTCATTCTGTACAATTTAAAGTTTGAACCAGAACAACTATTTGCTTTGTTTGATATGAATAAGTGATTGATTTGTAATGATTCTATATGATGGTTGTATGTCTTGTTGCAATTGATTGTTGTTGTATTGATTGTTTGTTTGTGGTTGAACAACTTAAATATTTCATTCTATATAATTGCTAACTCTTATCAGATTATATAAGTGATATCCAGGTTATGGAAGCAATTGCTACTGCTTTTGGTTTCATAATTAAGCGTAAATTGCCCGACAAATAGGTACATTTTCGGATTACGGTTTATAGCGTTATTATTTTATTTTTCCCATGCTGGGATATATATTATTTTATAAAATATGTGTATATTGTTATATTTAATATTATATTTTTTTTCGAGCCTCTCTGTACAAAGGAGACTCTGCCGAAATTTTCCGTAAATTTTGGACTTAGAAAATATTTTGAAAATGTTTCCAAACCTTATTAATTTGAATATAAAAGATTTAATTGTTTATAAATCTATCTATTTTATTTAAATTATCCAATTTTGTAAACTTATTGTTATGAATATAATGTTTTGAGTAATATATATTGATTTATAAATTCTTCTTTTCCCTTCTTTTTCCTTTTCGGGAACGAAAAGTTTTGAGTGGGGGAGAGTGTAACGACCCGAAATTTTCATTAATTAAATTTCTCATTTTAATAAGATTTATGTAATTTAATTTAGAAAGAATTTTTTTTATTATTATTATTAATGAAGCAAATGTTGAAAATGAAATGAAACCATGGAAATTAAATCTAAGTATTAACAGTTGAAATAAAATTACGAATAAATTGAAGTGATGTAAATTGGTATACTAGGCTAAGAATTGAATATAAGAAAACAAAGGTAAATAGTGAATTTATTTAATGAATTAATAATATTAAATAGTAAATTGAATTAAATCAATGTCTTGTAGTAATTGAAATATTGTTTGGGAATGAAAACTTATAAAGGTAAGCATTTAGTTTACAAATGAAATCAGTGTATTAATTTATTTGTAACTGAATGTAAATTAATGCAATTATGTAATGTAAGTTAATAAATAATTAATTTGCGCAACCCCAATTAATTGAAATAACTGAAAGGTCAAAATTGATTGCATTAAATAAATTGGGGATTTAATTTCATTAAAGTTAACTAAATATTATCTTAATGTAAAATTTAGATAATTTTTGAAATTAATGCTAACTCCATTCAGAATATGACAATTGGTGTAATATTTGGCTTGTAAGCATATATTATAAGTTACCTGTTTAATTAGTTGATGGAATTAGAATTTGAAATAAATGTTAATACAATAAATAAAAGTTACATTTATATGAGAAGTAATACCATGTTTAGAAGTTGTTAATTTAGAGTATATTAAGACTTAGAAATTGAATTTTGAATCAATTGTAATAAAAAATAAATAAATTTTTACGTTAATGTTAATTAAGGGATATTTGGAAATAACGTTAACGATATTCATAATAGAACTAGTTGTTGAATTTGAGGAGTGGAAGAAAAGATTTATTAATGTAAACTTAATAAATCGATAAATAGAAAGGGAAGGTCGGGGGAATTATTGAAATTTTTTATAATTGGTTATGAGTTTGAAATGTAAGAAACGAATGTAATTACTAAATTTGTTAATGGAATAATAATAATATATTTAAGGGTAATTAAATGAAAATAGAAGTATTTAAGAATTGTAACATTTGCTTGATAATAGGGAATTCATATGTGTAATTAAAATCATGGTAACACATGTTATAAGTTGCCCGTTTATTTGGTTTAACTATTAAAATGTGAATCAATTGGAATTAAATGAACTTTAATGTATATTAATGAGAATTTACGCGATAACTAAAGGTGTGAATGTAATAAATACAAACCAATGTTAATTGTAACTATGAGATGACAATTTAGTGAATAACAGGATTTAAAAACCAAATAAACAAATTCCTTAGGAATTTAAGTTTTAATTACTGGATAAATTGAAAATGTAATTTAATATTGTAAATTGTAAATTATTCAATGATAAATTGATGTAGAAAGTTATTTAAAGGATTCTAAATTTACCACGTAATCCAAACCGATAAAATTTGTAAATAATTAAAGTTGAATTGTAAATTTGATTTAATTAACTTATTATTAATTTATTTGGAATATAAATTGTAATAATATGATTAATTGCAATTAAGGGTAATTTAATTTGTACGTTATTTGAAATTAAGTCAAAATGGGTGGATATTAGGAACCAAAACTTAAAAGCAATGTTAGCTACATTCTTATTGTAATAAGACTCGAATAACAAGGGTTAAGAATTTAATAAATGGATTTTTGGAGTTTTATTTTATAATTTCAAAATTTAATAAATATTGAAATTGAGGTTAACATTGTAATTGATGGATTATTCAACTCTGATCTGACATTTAAATTTGGGTGAGTTAATGTAAGTGATAAAGAAAAATAAAGGTGATAAAATTTGTCGATTATAGAAGGGAAATTAAAAATTGGATTTAATTTATTGATTTTTAATTTATTTAATTAACTAAAAAAATAGCCATTTTGGCCACTGACTCGGATTTCGACGAAACCAGTTTCATCGGATCTGTAACGGTGAATTATTGTAGTGTTTTAAGTTTCGTAACGATCGGACTTGTCGTTTGATCGTACGGACTCGAAACGCCATGAAATAAACGAAATTGAAATCAATTTGAAAAATATTGTTTTTAACATAACTTCTTCAGACGATGGAATTTGAACCTGAAACCTTTTCCATTGCGTTTAAAATATTTTAAAACACCTATTTTGATACATGGGTTTACCCAATTTCGTTTCGGGGTCAGAACGGGCTTTTTGGGCCACTTTGTCGTTAGCGCGTATTCAACCCTGTCCATTTGTTCTATTTCAACTTTCTCTATAAATATCCTGCTATAAACCCTAGCCTCCCTAATTCTCATTTGTCTGTACATAAATTCATTCTATTTCTCTTCTTCCTCAATGGTAGACAAAATTCTATATTTTCAGATCCAATTGCAAATCAAATCCAAAGCATAAATTTTAAAGTCCTCCGAAAAATCTAGAAAAAAAATATATATTGAAGCTCTCAACGAGCGCAACCTAAATCTACAATTCTTTTTTTGATTTGGTTTGTGTTTTGACCAAAAAATGGCTCGTTTATTTCTGTCGTTCGTACGTTAGAGCTCCGATTCAACGGCGGATCGTCGATTTCAGAATGATCGGTAGGTGCTGGAACATAGAGGAGCGCATGAGCTTTCGATCCATGGTTTTCGTTCATCTGGATGTGGTCACGTTTTGCCGCGTTTGACCAGAGAAGGCGACGGCAGCGGCATGCCCAGATGGCCACCGAGTGAGGCGACGTTCGAGGCGTAGTAGCGGCCCGAGGCGTGGAGCTCGATGATGATGGCTGATCGATTCTAGGAGGCGCAGTTCGTCAGCGTTGATGGCTCAAAGATGCGGTGGCTAGGGTTTCTTCGTTTGGTTTGTTTCCTGTAGCCGCGTGCTTGATAACGAAGGAGGGTTTGGGTCAACGCGGCCGTGATGACGTGTTCGAGTAAGCTTTTATTTGTTTATTTTATTTTTTTAAATTTTATGAATTGTCTAACTTCCAGCCGTCATAACTTTACGTACGAGGTCGAATTTACGCACGGGTTTTTGCGTTGGGTTCGTAATAATATTCCGAAGATTTTGATGCTGGTTTGGACAGATTCTGAGGCTGTTAAATTTTTGGGTTTAAATTGGATTTGAATTTAATTTAAATTCAAAAGGTGAGTGTTTTAACCCACTCACAACTTTTAAAATTTCTTATGTTTGTTAAATTAATATATGATGTGATTTAAAATTTATTTATGGTTGTTTGGCATATTTTTAATCATCATCCCAGTTAATTTCATTTATTTAAATTAAATTGCTATTTAATTTATTCATTGCATTTAAACTGCCAGTTAATTGTTAATTAATTATTCATTGCATATAAACTGCCAGTTAAACGGTTATTTAATTTATTATTGAATTAAACTGCTATTTAATACCTGTTGTTTATTTTCCATTATATATTGATGCTATTGATTTAATTGGATGATGATTGTGATAAATGGTTGATGGTTGATATTGGATGAATGAATGTTGTATTTTATATTGTTATAAACTGCAAGTTATTATGCATTTTCATTTCGCTCGGGATTGCGGTTTGAAATGATATACAACCGCATTTTTATTTTAAATTGCGGATTGAAATGATAAATAACTGTATCACTTGACCATAGGATAGAAAATTTTATACAGGCACCGCGGTATATATATATATATATATATATATATAATTATTTTGAAATGATTTTTCTATGATTTTGGAAAGAAATATAATGTTTAATAAATATCAATTTTTGATGTTATATAAATATTATTAATATATATATATATATCGTTAAATTCTTGAATTTAAGCTATGTATAAAATTGATTAATAAAAATGAGTTAACAATTAGTTTGATTTTTTATATTCTATGGTGTAGTACCTATTTAAGATATTGTATACATAGAGTTTTTAATTGATTTAAATGAAATTTAAGATGGAAGATAAATAAGAAATTGGTTAAATTGAATTATTTAATAATTGTACTTGAATAAATTTGGTTTGGAATGTAAATAAATTTAGATTTAAAGATATGATTTTATAATTGATTTTTATTTAGAGGATTTAAACGAATATCAAATTGATTTAATTGAATATTATCAAGTTAATTTAATTGGAAGAATATCCAGTTATTTAAAGTCTAAAGGTTTTACTAAACAATATTTGATTTATTTAGTAATATTTCAAATCTAAATAATAGTAGTTGGAATTGATGTATATGAAATTATCAAAGAATAAGTTTTGAAATTGTGGAATATTTAAAACTTTGAAATATATGGAAATTTAAATTGTTTATTTGAGAATTCAAATCTGTATTTGGAATTGATTTGAGAAATTAAAAGGCTAATTTACTTTATTAAGTAATTTATTATTAAACCATTTAAGTACTGAAAATCATGTTTCGAAGATATGGGTTTAAGGTATATATATTTGAAAGTACTATGATTTTTTGAAAAGGATATATTCGAAATAAAAATGATATCATATTGCTTTAGGTTTTAAAATAGAAATAGTATCATATTTATACGGTTTTGAAATGGATATTTTATTCTGGTTTTAAAGTATAAACTATTTTGAAAAAAACCGCGGTGTTATAATAACGTTTGGTTGTTGAAGAGACCGGGATCAGAAGTTGTCATACTCTCTGCCAAATCCGAAAACCACTTTAACAACCGTGTACCCGGTGGAGATTCCAGAATGAAGTAGGATGGTGGCGACGTTTCCTTTGAGGTAAAAACGTGGACCCGACTCCCGTGAGTTGGCATAAAATGGCTAAAACAGGAGCGATTCTCGGGCCAAGGGGTAGCACTCTTTATCAAACACATCTCTTCGATACTATACTCTGACTTTGGATTGATTCGGTGGCCACCTTTATTTTTTTTATTTTTGGGGGTGTTTGTTCGAGGTGGGCGGTAGCTGCGGCTATGCGTTACCACCAACCCGGATAGCAATTGGTATATCTACCCTGGCATTGCCTAGTTGTGTCATGTCACCAACCCTAGCGCGCCTTATACGATTTTGGTTTTGTACCATACCTATGGAGTGCCATCTGACGACGCAAAGTACGGGGGAGATTACGGTACTGTATAGACTCTGAGAATATATAAATGTGTTAAGGTGAAAAATGTAAAGCCTTAACGCTCTTTAAAAGGAAGTTTATTTTACAATTAGACACTATTATAATAGCGAAATATATTACATAGTAAATAGTTTAACGGATCCTTAAGAGATGTAAATCCCGAGCATCTCTTGAGTTACTGCACTCATATTTATTTCTGCTGATTTAACTTATATAAGATCTTTTAGTTCTGACTCGAGTATTTTGTCCTTTCAATTCGCTCAGGTCGGTCCGAGCATTTCAGGATCAAAGACTTTATTTCTGGAGGACGAAGACGAAGAATTCATTATTATTATATTATATTGTCCCACTATACACTGTATTCCGCTGCATCGATTTTTATTCGTTGGTATGTGCAACTCTGATATATATTGTATAAGAAAAATTAATATTTTGTAAACAACTTCATAAACTGTATATTTGATTATTATATTTTATCCTTCCGCTGTGAGATTCTATTTTTTTTATTTTTTTCTCGTTTTTCTTATTTACCCTGTAACAATCCGCCATTTCGTATGGTTTGAATTGGCACGTGTGTCGATGCAAAGCGTGCGAAAAGGTGGGACGTTACAGATCCAAATACAAAGAAAATCCAGCAAAACTTAGACATGAACACGAAGCAATAAACAAGTTTCAACCGCTTCCAACTTCCAAACCACCCATGATCCAAACTACGGACAAACCTGAAACTAGGTCATTTTAAGAAAATATTCGGACCAGAATACTACTGAATCTGTAAAAGTGGCAAACTAGAAAGTTGTTAAAAATTATTTTCTCTCCACTTTCAATAAAAGAATCACTTAAAAATATTCTGTAATGAGGAAGTTATGGTCAAAACAAGCAGAGGTGTTGTTTGAGTTCAAAAATACTTCGAAAATATTTAAGCTTTTGGCATAGCAATTTAAGGGATTTAGAGAACTGGTCTAAAAAGAAAGTTGGAGCCACTGGAAAAATAAATGATTTGGAAAAAATAATCATAAAATTTGACGAATTCCAGACGGAGACATGATTGATATAATATGTGGTATTTTCGGCCAAAAATGGACCCGAGAAAGGACTTGAAAAGTGAGTTTTTGATATAGAAATATTCGGAATGGGAAGAAGGGTTCAACAAAAAAGTTGTTCCCATTGAAATTATACATGATTTCAAAAAAAAATTGATTTGGAGTAGTTTAGTGGTATATAGAATCCATGGAAATAAGGGGAAGAAAGTGGGGAAAAGGAAAGGGAAAAGAAGAAAGAAGAGGGGAGGGAAGGAGTGGCTTTGGCCATGGGTTACTGCCGCGGGTTGTGGGTGGTGATGGAGGTGGGTGGCGATAAGAGGAAAGAGGTGGCTAGGGTTTTGAAGAGGAAGGATGGAATTTGATTTGGAGATTTAGGAGTTTTGGGGTTTGGAGTTTTCTATAGATTTGAGCAAGAAGAAGAAGAGTACACAGAAAGTTTCTCAAATGAGGAATTTCTACACATACTTGTTTTAGTCAGATAGGAAATAGAAGGTTAATGGGTGGAAAAAGAAAGGGTCCAAGTCTCCTAGGGTTTCTAGGGTCTCTTGGTTTACTAAGATGCCCGATAGTCAAAAACAAACCCAATAAGACTTAGCAAAAAAAAAAAAACGTAAGTATACACTGCAAATAAAAGAAATAAGCTGCAGGTTATTTAACAATTAGGAAATGAAGGTGGAGAGATAAAAATAAATGTCACGTTTTATTTTGAAAGCTTCAAGCATTAATCTTGAATATATCTAAAAATTAAATTAAAATATTTAACCTCGTACACTTAGCAAGAATATAAGATATATTTAAAACATCATCCTAGCATTTTGCAAGGATTTTCCAAAAAGTTTAAACAATGTTAGAAGTTTATATCAAAACATTATGATAAGCTTTTTTTAAATAAAGTTTCTTAAATTTGATAATTTATTAGACTCGTTATTTTAAAATAAGTATGAACTCGAGATTATTAAACTGAAACTAATAGTATATTCAAATCTTACATTAAATATCCAAATCAAAGTATAAAATTTCATATCTTCGTAATTAATTTTTCACATTTGATTTAAAATGAACATTAAAATCATGGAAAAACATTTATTATGGTTTAATACAAAATTCAAGTAGTAAATAAACGTATAAATTTACTATTAGTACTTCGAAATCAAGTAAATATTTCAAACCTTACTTCCAAAATAGAGATTCAAATTCATTTGTCAAGTATATACAATAAATAAACTTCGCAAATCAATTTTTTTTCTTTTATATAATATCTTTAAATTATATATTCAAACAAACTTATATAAATTCTACTTGAAATATCCATTTAAAAACTTCATTTGCAAATCAATCATCTTTAATACTTTACGGAAAAATTCATCTATAAATTTTTTGCTTCATTTATAAATACCATTTAAATTTTTTATATAACATCTTTATAAATATATCTAAATTATTTGAAAACAGTTATTTACATCATTACTTATATTTAAAAGGAAGTTATTGAAAACCTTAAATCCATTTTTTATAAATTTTATTAGTTTTAAATCTTAAAATTCTTTTAAACATCATTAATAAGTCAATAATCATTAACTTTAAATATGTTTTATTTAGTTAATAACTTCTCACAATATTTATAACACTAATAATTTACTATTAAACCATGTTGTACATACATAAACAATATTTTAAACATTTCAAAGTATTTAGAAACGAAAAAATGACCAAAATATGTTTTATATAATACTTTATCAAAATACTTTTATAACTTAATGTTTTAGCAAGTTTATCCTTGTTCTTGCATATTCTGGTCGTACATTGATCATGCGTAAGACTAGAAATCTCTAAGTACTTAGTAGACCTGTTTAAACACCTAGTAAAAAATACTCTAAAACAGGTATGAGAAGTATCGCCTAAAATCTGATGTCAAATGATGATGTTACGATAGCAGTGGCCTGCTACTGATCCAGTATTTATGCAATGGACACAAAACTTTCTAGAAGATCCTTCCACCTTCTGGATTCCAGAAAAATATCGTAGTCATTTCGTAAATAAGGGACCATCGACTCCTGTTACAGTGATAACTGTTAATTCAATGATTTACGCAATGGATGCACTTCCTTCCCAGAAGATCCATAAACAACAGATCCCAGGATCGAAAGCGCCTCCATTGGGTAAACTAAAGAACCTGAAAAAAAATCAAGGAATTGATGAGTTTAAGTCCGGACAACCATATAGGTTCGAATCCATTTCTGAATTCACCCAAGTATATTAGGGTTTATCGGTCCAATCCATTCCTGGATTCCCCAAGTCCATCTGGGTCGAAGCATATCATACAATACTTCTTCGCGGAGGGTACTTCCCCATACCTCTTACTTCAAAATATAACATACCATATATAGTACCCTTTCAAAATCATAGTTTCAAATATCTCACTTTATATAAATTCCATTATATATAAGATTTCATTTTCAAATAGAGTACTTTTCAAAATCAATAATCTTGAATATATCAAATCACTCTTATATAAATTCCGTTATATATAAGATTTATCTTTTCAGATCGAATAACTAACTTCCAAAAGCAATAGTTTTCAAAATCACCTTATACTTATATAAAGTCCATCTTATATAAGAATCAAAAAAATTTCAAAACCAATTTCGCTGTATGGAAAGCCATATGGGATTAAACATCTTTGCTTTATAAAAGGTTTTGAATTTAGAATAGTTTTGTATATAAAATCATTTTGTGAAATAGTGTTGTAAAATAGTTTGTAAATAAAACATTTTGTAAAACAATTTGTAAACAAAATAGTTTGTAAAACAGTTTTGTAAATAAAATAGTTTGTAAAATAGTTTTGTAAATAAAATAATATGTAAAATGAATTTGTACATAAAATAGAATAAGATAGTTTGTATAAGAAAAATAAAAGAAAATAGTTTTGTAAAATAGTTTTAAATTAATAGTAGTTTTGCATACAAGAAAAATTTCAATTTAAATTACAAAGTTATTCAACCCAAAAAATTTCAATTTCAGCGTCAAAGCATATCAATAATATTAGAACATAAGATGTACATATGTCATCATTTCGCAAAATCACATTCGATCGCCCGCTCGATTACACAAGTTCGCTTTCGAACTAGTATTTTTCATTCGACTTCCATAATGCAGACTTCGATAAGGTTTGTTGACTAGAAACCATCATTCTCCTTGCATAGCTATATACTATGATAGAGAATTCTAGAATCAAACCAAAAATCCATATCAAATATTCACTATCAAGAATCGAATGAAAAATCCTAACACGAAGTGGTGTAGTTCACATAGAACTTGTGTACTCAAATCTGTATCAAATTAATTTTGCGAATAAAATAATATATATACAAATTATGTAATTATTCCAAGTTGTTTCATCATAATTACATTTCAATTAAATTCATTTTTAATCTCATTGATTAACACAAATATCACTTGATACTTTAATGTTTGTTTCAAAGCATTTCTCCATTTAATATAAAACATTAATATATTCATTCTCAAATATTGCTTATATTTCTCTTCAATCTAAATTACATTCATTTCACATGTAATATTTCTCATTTAATACTACATTTATTTGCAAATCATTTCGAGAATTTTCTTAAGTTCATGACTAATTTATAAAAGCTTAATTCCTTTTTATAAGACATTGTTCAAGTTTAAAGTTATCACAACTTTATTTATAACCATTTATGCAACATCCATTTATTTCATAATAATTTACAAGTCATGGCTTTATTTATAATCATTATACTTTTAATTCGTATTTGGTTATCCCATTTAGTTTTACCTTTACCTTTCAATTTATTTATGACACATTTCATAAAGGTTAATTAAGTTTATAAACATATTTTTTTCCAATTTAATCCCATTTACAACATTTCCTTAATCATAATTTCAATTTAAACATCCCAAAGCTTAAAGTTCACACTTGTATATTATTACATTACATGCCAAAAACGTATATGACAATTCTATTCATTTATTAGACATAGATATAACAAATTAAACCTTATTTCACTTGCTTTCAAATTAAGGTTATCAAATTCAACTGCATAATTCAACACAATTTCTAGGTTTGAACTCGTATATTAATTCAGAAGCTTTCGATTATCCAAAATATCCAGATATTCCATTTTATTTCAATAGTTGAAATTACCAGTCAACAAACAATAAAATTCACAACAACATTTCAATTTCATAAACAAATATCCTAATTATTCATTTTATTCTCTTTAATACACCATTATTAAACTAGTGTTTAGTCCATTAATTCAATCAACAATAATTAGCCAATGCTTATAAAACTGACAAAAACTCAAGTAATCAACAATAAATGATAATAAATAAAGATTACCATTTCATAAATCAAACACATTACAAATAATTATATTAGTTATGAAAATTTATTACTTTATATATATATCATATAATATTAGGACAATAATTTCATTTCAAAACTTATATAAAACATTTTTATAACACTAAAAAATACGCGCTCTTGTATATACACTCAGACAACTCATTCAAGAGTATTACTACCCTATCTCCAATGAGTTAACCCATTAGGCTAAGGTATGTTTAAACCAAAGCTCTGATACCAACTATAACGATCCATCATTTTGGACGGTTCAAATCGACAACAAACCACACATGTCAGACTCAAACCATTCAAAAGGGAGGATGGTTAATGGGGTAAATAAAGAAAAGAAGGAAAAAAAGAAAACAAAACACAGAATCTCGCAACGAAACGACAAAATATAATAATCAAATAAACAGTTCATGAAGCTGTTTTACAAATAACATTTGATTACACTTTTTAATTCAAATCAGAGTTATACATACATCGAAAATAAACAAATAATGTAGTGGAACACAAAATTCAGTGGAATAATAAATAGTAATAATATATCGAATCTTCGTCTTCGTTCTCTAGAAAATAGACTTCAATACACTGAAAAGCTCAGACCGACCCAAGCGTAATGAAAAGACGAAACACTTGAGTCAGAGCTAAAAGATCTTATGTAAGTCAAATTAAAACAAGTAAAATAGAAATATTAGTGCGATGGTTTCATAGATGTTACGGGATTTCATCTCTTATCAAGTGTACAATGTGAATATAATCATTTAAATGGTTTCAAATAATTCAAAATATCAATCTTAATCATCTAATTAAAACAAATCCGAAGTTTGAATTAACTTAAACCCTTCAAATAATTCGATTCCAAATAAAATTCCAAAATCAATAAATTATATAAGTATATGTCATTTCAACCAGTATCAAAAATCAACATTTCCAAATCAGTGAAAACCGCTCAGGTTTACCATTTCAACCCATAACGATTTTTCCTTATTCTATAAGATTGCTCGGGTATGTATCATTTCAACCCATAGAGATAACAGAGATATAGATATAAATAACATCCAATCGTCTAAAATGTCAACCAATAACATCCATCCAATCAACCAAATATCAACAATTGAACATACAACACAATCATCATTGAAATCAACCAATAACAACCAACAATTTACTAATTATCATAAACAGGTATATAACAGGCAATTTAAATTTAAATACTAAATTAAACGGAAATTAAATTCAATAAAAGTCAGATTTAACTTGAATGACAATTTAAAATATACTAAACAGCAACCAATCAATTCCTAATCACAACATAAATTCAATTTAACTAACAAAAGAAAATATAGTAGTTGCGAGCGTTTGCTCACCTTTCGTGGCTATGAAGGTGATGATAAAAATGGAGAAATATGGAACAGCAACCAATCAATTCCTAATCACAACATAAATTCAATTTAACTAACAAAAGAAAATATAGTAGTTGCGAGCGTTTGCTCACCTTTCGTGGCTATGAAGGTGATGATAAAAATGGAGAAATATGGAAATGCAAAGCAAATCAAACAAATCTTAGACATGAACACGAATCTATAAACAAGTTTCAATTGCTTCCAACTTCCAACTTCCAACTTCCAAACAAACCAAGATCCAAAGTACGGAAAAATCTGAAACTTGGTCATCTTTAAGAAAATATTTGAACCAGAATACTAGTGAATCTATAAAAGTGGCTAATTGGAAAGTTATTAAAAATTCTTTTCTCTCCACTTTCAAAAAAATGAATCACTAAAAAATCTTCTGTCTTGAGGAATTTATGGTCAAAACAAATAGAGGTGTTTTCTGAGTTGAAAATCTGAGTTCAAAAATACTTCGAAAAGATTTGAGTTTTTGACATAGCAAGTTAAGGAACTTAGAGAACTGATCTAAAAGAAAGTTGAAGCCACCGAAAAAATAAATTATTTGAAAAGAAGAATCACATATTTGATTAATTCCAAAAAGAGATATGATTGATACAATTTGGGGTATTTTCGGCCAAACTGGACCCGAGAAAGGACTTGAAAAATAGAGTTTTTGATATAGAAATATTCGGAATGGGAAGAAGGGTTCAATGAAAAAGTTGTTCCCATTGAAATTATACATGGTTTCAAAAAAAATTATTTGATTTAAAGTAGTTTAATGATATATAGAATCCATGGAAATAAGGGGAAGAAGGAGAGAAAAATGAAAGGGAAAAAGAAGAAAGAAGAGGGGAGGGAAGAAGTGGCTTTGCCATGGGTTACTACCATGGGTTGTGGGTGGTGATGGAGGTGGGTGGCGGCAAGAGGAGAGAGGTGGCTAGGGTTTTGAAGGAGGAATGATGGAATTTGATTTGAAGATTTAGGAGTTTTGGGGTTTGGAGTTTTATGTAGATTTGAGCAAGAAGAAGAAGAGTACGCAGAAAGTTTCTCAAATGATGAATTTCTGCACGTACTTGTTTTAGTCAGTTAGGAAAAGAAGGTCAATGGGCGGAAAAAGAAAGGGTCCAAGTCTTCTAGGGTTTCTAGGGTCTTTTGGTTTACTACGGAGTCAATTAGTCAAAAACAAACCCAATAAGACTTAGCCAAAAAAAAAGAATGTAAATATACACTGCAAATGAAAGAAATAAGTTGCAGGTTATTTAATAATTAGAAAATGAAGGTGGAGAGACAAAAATAAATGTCACATTTTATTTTGAAAGCTTTAGACATTAATAATGCATAAAAAACGTACGTAGGAATGAAAAAGTTTGCAAACCAAAGAAAAGTAAAATTTTGTATACACAGAAATGAGATGGCAAGAATTAAATACAACCTAAAAGTCTAGGCTCAGTTATTAAACAAAAGGAGAAATAAACGGATCAAGTATTAGTAATGAGATAACTACTTTAAAACGTAAATGCAACAATTAATAACAAAAGAAATGAAGGGACCATGTACATTGCACAACCTTTTTAAAATTCAATTTGTGAAACGTAACCAAATTAACTTCATTAACTCAAATAATATTCGAATTTGTACGCATTTAGTTTTTGATCTATGCAAAATAAATAAAATTACTCACCTTAAAAATGAAAACGTATAATTTGGTTTACCCAAAATGATCTTTTATTTCCATTAAAACATCCTTTCTGTTTAACACAAAAGGTGCATTTCTTTTATTAAACCTATTAATTGCAATCAATATTTTCTTCTTTTGTTATTGAAATATTTCAGTAACATTAATTGCAATTACCTACAGAGTTAAATTTAAAAACAGACAACTAAAATGGATGAAAAATAGAGTAATTGTTTCCTTTAGTCATTTAGACACCTATATAAATTTGTTGTTTATACCGTAGAGTAATAAATAACTTACTTAAATAAATTATTTTCCTACTCTTGTAATCCATCTGCATGTTAAAATACAGTTCAAATATACATATGTTCCTTCCTTTAAATCAATCATTCTATTCTTTAGTTTAATGAGATTAAACCTACATTCACAAACAAAACATTCATTTTATTTGGTATAAATGTTCTTTTCATTAAATAAACTTTCCTTATATTTTCACAAAACATAAGCTACGTTAAATTACACCTATTAATTTACAATTTGGTGTACTCTCTACCATTAATTGAAATTATTCAATTACACTAATTTCAATTGTTTATAAAGGTGAATTTCAAAATGGACAAAATAAATGTAACGAGTAATAGAAAAATTATTTCTTATTTAATAGTAATTTAAACATATTTATACGCTATTGGATACAAACAGGAATTATACATTTCTTACTAAATAATAGTTTCTCGTCTCTGCAATCAATCTTTTGAGCTACCAAACATTTCAAATAAATAAACATATGATTTCTTCTTTGATAAATAAATATTTATTATTATTTATTAACATTTATTATTTCAATCAATTAGAAATTTACATTCAGACAATTGTTAATTTCACTCAAACCAATGTTATTAAAATACATACTAACATTTGTTATCATCCTTGCATTATTGCAAACATGTATCATTAATAGAAATTTTACTTAAGCTCATAACTTGTATTAGTAAAATCTTATTTTTTTTATTCCTAACAATTTTATTCAAAAATCTTATTTAATTTAACATTTTTAAATATTTAAAAATACAGGTCGTTACATTATATTTTCACAAAACCTAAGTGTGATAAATAACTAATTGAAAAATCAATAAGAGATTAATCAATATCGCAAAGATCTTCTCAAAGATAAAAAGGAATGTCATACTCCTAATTTCATTCACCAAGCCACAATAATTGATAAATCAAATCAATAAAAATCACGAAAATAGGTGAAGCATAAATTCCAGAATTCAACACACGAAATCCAGAAATCACAAAAATAGGTGAAGGATAAAATTTTCAGAAATCAACACACGAAATCCAGAAGTAATAAAAAGGGAAAGAGGCCTATCACATGACGGTCCGGAGACCATGGGGAGCTACCCCATATGTGTGAGTCGAAATCACACAGATGAGGTCTAGACTAACCAAAAAGCAAAAAGGTATATGTGAGTCGAAATCACACAAATGGTGTCTAGTCTAATCTCGCAGACAGAAAAGATATGCGTGAGTCGATATCACACAAATGGTGTCTAGGCTAACCAAAAAGCAAAAAGGTATGTGTGAGTCGAAATCACACAAATGGTGTCTAGCCTAACCTTGCAAACAAAAAGATACGTGTGAGTCGAAATCACACAAATGGTGTCTAGGCTAACCAAAAAGCAAAAAGGTATGTGTGAGTCGAAATCACACAAATGGTGTCTAGCCTAACCTTGCAAACAAAAAGATATGTGTGAGTCGAAATCACACAAATGGTGTCTAGACTAACCTCGCAGATAAAGAGATAGGTGTGAGTCGAAATCACACAGATGAGGTCTAGTCTAACCTTGCAGTCAAAGAGACATCGCACAATTGCTAGTCTAAATCATAAAATGATCGTCATGATCACCGAGAAGTGTCAATTACAGTAAGCTAGTAAATATATGAGCTTAGGTTCATGTCCCATAACCACTAGCTTAACTTAAATATTTACGAACAAATTGTAGATCTCCACTATAAAATTGTCACAAGAGATTCAATCGAACAAGTCCAAGAATTAACCGACGAAGTAAACGCAAGCGTTTCATACCACTCGTTTTACTAAGTCGTTTAATTAGATTTCTCATACGAGTGAGGTAAAGGCTTGTATATACTACTATATTGGAAAACGGTTTAAGAAAACGAGCTTCGTAATAAAATAGTGTTGAAATCGTTGTGATGAAAGAGTTTTGATATTTATTACTAGTATAGAAAACCTTTATATTTTTAAAGTGACAAATCACGAAGAAGATTGTAGGAACAATCAACCACTAAGATTCACATTCGAAAACGTGAATAAAATCCAAAGAAATCGATACCGAATCCATCAAAATGGATATTCCAAGAATTCCCGAAGAAAGTAAGTCATCAAAGTCAATAACAAATGATAACGACAAAAAGGGAAATAACATGAATCGATTAAAGTTGGAAATTCAAACAAATTAGCAATATAGGCCAAATTGGCAAATAGGAGCAGGTCGGCCGACCGGACTTCCTGGGTCGGTCGACCAGACCAGAAAACAGAAATGCACGGGGTAGCAGGTCGGTCGACCGGACCCTGAGTTCGGTCGGCCGGACCTGTGACCTGCATTTCCAAACAGAGGCAGGGAAGTGCTCGGGTAACAAGTTCGGTCGACCGGACCCTGTGGTCGGTCGGCCGAACCTGTAGCCAGCACCCCCCCATGCCCATCTAATGAATGCCAATCTCTTCCAAATTTCTATCGGTCGAGCAACGGCGCTAAGGGTTTACGTCGATCGACTACCTGGCCCTATATGCTCCTCGATGCATCACCAAAAACATGTTCAAACATCAAAGTTAGGATTTTTAACGAATTGAACTCAAAACACTAAAAATTGGAATTTTCACCAAATCAATCCAAACCAAAAGCAAATGCACACGAATAAGTGTTAGGAATTCATACCTAACAATCGAAGATAATTATAAGCATAGATGTGAGATAAAAATCTCACCTTTGAACCCAAAAACAATGAATGAGAAGATTGAAGACAAGGAGAGATCAACCACACTTCAATCTCAACACTAGAAGCTTGAATGTAAGCTTAAAAGAAGAACATTCCCTAAGTTAGGTTTAGGAAATTTCTGAAATCAAAGAGAGAATGAATTGTAGAAGAAGAAGAGAATGCTTACCAATGGGTTCTCTTGAATTTGGAGCTAGGAATTTGATTTGCAAAAGAAAACTAGGGCTTGGAGTTTTAATTTCCTCTTCCACTCTCCTTGTTATGAAAGCTTGAATGTTTAAGCAAAGAGGAGAAGTTATGAAGAGAAGGGGGGTTGGGCTGAGCTAATAAGGGTGCAGTCCAAACCAAAGCCCTAAGTAAAAAGTAGCAAAAATCAACTTTCTCCAAACATATCGAAGCTTATACTCAAAAAGGTCGCAAACGGCATTTTAAACTCAATGGGAGTGGTCCCGAGTCCTAATTCGACCGTATGCAAAAAGTAGCTTTTCGGACTAAAATCCGACTAACGATAGAATATTTAAATAAAATATTTAAATATAATATCGATTAATATGCGGGTTGTTACAGACTCCCCTCCTTAAAGAAATTGCGTCCTCGCAATACTTAAGAGGAAAATAAGAAGTAACAACCATAGAAGCATATCAACACAAAAGAAAATTGAAATAAGAAGTTCACCATAAGGAGCATGAAAGAGTAAGCCTGAACGGGATCGCTCAATGAATTCTCTGGATTCCCAAGAGCAATCCTAAGGATTTGAGAATCATTGAACTATCACAAAAAGAACATCTTTATTCCGAAGGCGCTCAACCTCCGAAGTAATGATGTGAATGGAATGTTGCTCATAAATCAAATCTGGTGAAACTTCAATTTTCACAATATCACCAGGCACAAGAATAAAACCGAAAACATAAAAGCATTTCCGTAGATAAAAGACGTGGAGAACGTCAAGAATAGCAGAAAATTGAGCTGGTGCAACCACGTAGTATAATAACAGTACGCCCGAGAAACTAGAAACTCAAATAATTTGGGACATCAGCGTAGTACAAAAACGGTACGCCGAATGAACCAAAGCAAAGACATTGATGTAGTACATACGGTACATCCAATGAATCAAATGGCAAAAACATTGATGTAGTACAAACGGCACATCCAATGAATCAAATAAGACGGAACATCGATGTAGTATAATAACAGTACATCCGATGAACCGAACACCATAAAAGAACATCGGACGCTAGTCCATAAAAGAGGTGAGATGAAACTCAATAAAACGAAGTACGTCAAAACGCCCGATGAACTTGGTAAAACGATCATAAGATACAAGGAATCTCGAGCCAACGAGGTTGACGCAGATTAAGTTCCTTATGAGAAATAAATATTTCAAAGATTTATGATCGAGGTGGAGAACAAATTTCTCATCCAAATATGATGATGCCAAATTCCAAAAGTAAAAACAATAGCCGCGAGCACTAGATCATGAGTGGCATATCTAGTCTCGATAAGCTATAATGATTTAGAAGCACAAGTGATAGCACGTTCTCCTTTGCAAGAGAATGACATCCAAACCAATACGACTAGTATCGGTACAAATAGCAAAGGCTTGGTTCCCCGTCAGGAATCACAAGAATATGAGTATCGAAAGGAAGAGTTCTTTTAAATAATCCTCTTTTCCTGAAAAGTTAAAACTTTCAAAATTACATTTTTTTTAATGTAATAATCTTTCTACAAAAATTTACATTTTTACAAGTCAATATATTGTGTCTGACTGTCTCATCAAAGCGTTTAGGAGATTCTTATCGATAACGTTGATCAAGCGCATCGACCAGAATCCTTAAAGCACTCAACGGGCAATACAATCACAAAATCGTATTCTATAGGATAAGTAAGTTTCTCAAAAACTTCTAAGAATATTCTTTGTTCGTTTTAAGAACAAAAATCCGGTTATACTTCTAAATAAATCTTATGAAAAAGATTTTGCAAAATTTTAAATTTCTATTTTCATCCAAAATCAATAAATACAAGAATGGAGTCATCGAGATATTCATAGAATATTTGATCTATAAAATGGATGAAATAAGATGGGCAAACTGAATGACATAATAATTCATTCATAGAAATCATAACAAGTGCGGAATGCGGTAAGTGGTGCCAACTTCCGCAACTCGTTGCAAATGAAAACCGGTGGTAAGGTCAAACTGAAAAGACTTTAGCACCACACAAAAGATTACTTAGGTGATAATCCTAAGACAAGCTCAAAGATTCCAGAAAATTCACAACTACCCAAATGAGAGAGATAACGCTCTACTCAACATGTGAGCTTAAAGAATAAAATGATGCCATCAATTTTTAATTCAAAATCATAAAGGAAAAATAGAAATCTGCTTAACAGATTGAAAATGTCAAAGATGAATAGTCCACTCGAGAAAATAGGATATAGGCTTCATTAATGATTAAGCCAATCCTATCGCACAAATCAATTTCGGAGCCTAAATAAAAATATCGGCTCGGAAAGAAAAATCACATAAAATAATTTCGACATCAATAGAAAGCAAATTGAGTGTTGCGGACCTACTAATCCGGATTCGCAATCCTCAAAGAAGTTATCAAGCCCAAAATATTCAAAGAAAAAGAATCGACAAGTTCTTTTGATATAAAAATAATGAGATGAAACCCATATCAAAAAGAACTCGAATAAGAAGATCACGAAATAAAACAATGCCATCAAGGATTGAGTGAAAAATACCTTGACCAAGAGAAGTGTTGCTAGGGGTTTGTACAATATTTAGGTTTCTCATGTCCTTATTCAAAAGTTTGGGACATGCAGATAAAAGATGACCCGGTTTCTTGCAATAACGACAAGAATGGGGTTTTGGACACATATTCGCATAGTGTTCCTTAGAATTACAATTGTAGCATCCTCCACGATTAGGGATTGGAGTCTTTGCTACAAAAGTAGTTTGCTTGACTCTCTTATTGGGATTAAGGCTCTTGAACTTAATATGCCTCTTCTTGGAAGTCCCAATATCACAAAGGGGAATTAATTTAAAAGGACAAAAATTTCTGTATTTTTTGCCTCAAGGACACGACCTCAATATTTTTGCCACAAGGACAAACATTCTTTTAAAATTTATTCACAAGGACAAACATTTTCCAAAATTATTTATAAGGACAACAAAACTGATACCGAGCTAAAAACTGATACCTAAAAACTGCTACCGATAATACAAACTGATACCTAAAAACTGCTACCGATAACTAAAAACTGATACCTACAGAAAGTTGTCCTTCAGGATAAAATATTGAAGGTTTGTCCTTGAGGCTAAAAAGCTGTGAAATTTTGTCCTTGACAATAATTTCCTGTATCACAAACACTTCCTTTACCAACCTCTCCATGAAGAAGAGTAACATCCATAAGCTGATTGAAAGAAACTTCAAGTTTCAAAGGTAGAACCATTTCGGGGTTCTTACTCAAAGCATAGATAAACTCTTGATTCTTTACAAGATCCAAAAGTTGTTGAGCAGACATAAAAACTCCATCTTGGGGAGTAGCACTAGATTGACCGGCGCTGGGACGGCCAGGTCTAACCATTTCTCTTCTTTAAGAAAGAAAGAAAGAAGAGGAAAAAGTTATTCTCAAGATAAACTTCAATCAAACTTGATTGATAAAACAAGGAATCATAAAGAAAATAGGATGAATCGGTACGAAGACTCGAATTAAATCCTAAAGCACGACTCCTAAGAAAGATTTAGGACACGATCCTTGCTATATTATTCTATATTGTTCCGATGTTTGGCTCTAATACCAAGCTGTGATAAATAACTAATTGAAAAATCAATAAGAGATTAATCAATATCGCAAAGATCTTCTCAAAGATAAAAAGGAATGTCATACTCCTAATTTCATTCACCAAGCCACAATAATTGATAAATCAAATCAATAAAAATCACGAAAATAGGTGAAGCATAAATTCCAGAATTCAACACACGAAATCCAGAAATCACAAAAATAGGTGAAGGATAAAATTTCCAGAAATCAACACACGAAATCCAGAAGTAATAAAAAGGGAAAGAGGCCTATCACATGACGGTCCGGAGACCATGGGGAGCTACCCCATATGTGTGAGTCGAAATCACACAGATGAGGTCTAGACTAACCAAAAAGCAAAAAGGTATATGTGAGTCGAAATCACACAAATGGTGTCTAGGCTAACCAAAAAGCAAAAAGGTATGTGTGAGTCGAAATCACACAAATGGTGTCTAGCCTAACCTTGCAAACAAAAAGATACGTGTGAGTCGAAATCACACAAATGGTGTCTAGGCTAACCAAAAAGCAAAAAGGTATGTGTGAGTCGAAATCACACAAATGGTGTCTAGCCTAACCTTGCAAACAAAAAGATATTTGTGAGTCGAAATCACACAAATGGTGTCTAGACTAACCTCGCAGATAAAGAGATAGGTGTGAGTCGAAATCACACAGATGAGGTCTAGTCTAACCTTGCAGTCAAAGAGACATCGCACAATTGCTAGTCTAAATCATAAAATGATCGTCATGATCACCGAGAAGTGTCAATTACAGTAAGCTAGTAAATATATGAGCTTAGCTTCATGTCCCATAACCACTAGCTTAACTTAAATATTTACGAACAAATTGTAGATCTCCACTATAAAATTGTCACAAGAGATTCAATCGAACAAGTCCAAGAATTAACCGACGAAGTAAACGCAAGCGTTTCATACTACTCGTTTTACTAAGTCGTTTAATTAGATTTCTCATACGAGTGAGGTAAAGGCTTGTATATACTACTAGATTGGAAAACGGTTTAAGAAAACGAGCTTCGTAATAAAATAGTGTTGAAATCGTTGCGATGAAAGAGTTTTGATATTTACTACTAGTATAGAAAACCTTTATATTTTTAAAGTGACAAATCACGAAGAAGATTGTAGGAACAATCAATCACTAAGATTCACATTCGAAAACGTGAATAAAATCCAAAGAAATCGATACCGAATCCATCAAAATGGATATTCCAAGAATTCCCGAAGAAAGTAAGTCATCAAAGTCAATAACAAATGATAACGACAAAAAGGGAAATAACACAAATCGATTAAAGTTGGAAATTCAAACAAATTAGCAATATAGGCAAAATTGGCAAATAGGAGCAGGTCGGCCGACCGGACTTCCTGGGTCGGTCGACCGGACCAGAAAACAGAAATGCACGGGGTAGCAGGTCGGTCGACCGGACCCTGAGTTCGGTCGGCCGGACCTGTAACCTGCATTTCCAAACAGAGGCAGGGAAGTGCTCGGGTAACAGGTTCGGTCGACCGGACCCTGTGGTCGGTCGGCCGGACCTGTAGCCAGCACCCCCCCATGCCCATCTAATGAATGCCAATCTCTTCCAAATTTCTATCGGTCGAGCAACGGCGCTAAGGGTTTACGTCAATCGACTACCCAGCCCTATAAGCTCCTCGATGCATCACCAAAAACATGTTCAAACATCAAAGTTTGGATTTTTAACGAATTGAACTCAAAACACTAAAAATTGGAATTTTCACCAAATCAATCCAAACCAAAAGCAAATGCACACGAATAAGTGTTAGGAATTCATACCTAACAATCGAAGATAATTATAAGCATAGATGTGAGATAAAAATCTCACCTTTGAACCCAAAAATAATGAATGAGAAGCTTGAAGACAAGGAGAGATCAACCACACTTCAATCTCAACACTAGAAGCTTGAATGTAAGCTTAAAAGAAGAACATTCCCTGAGTTAGGTTTAGGAAATTTCTGAAATCAAAGAGAGAATGAGTTGGAGAAGAAGAAGAGAATGCTTACCAATGGGTTCTCTTGAATTTGGAGCTAGGAATTTGATTTGC
Source organism: Allium cepa (assembly GCA_030765085.1). Taxonomy (NCBI): domain Eukaryota; kingdom Viridiplantae; phylum Streptophyta; class Magnoliopsida; order Asparagales; family Amaryllidaceae; genus Allium; species Allium cepa. The sequence goes on from CM060932.1 coordinate 157,369,770, forward strand.
AAAAGAAAACTAGGGCTTGGAGTTTTAATTTCCTCTTCCACTCTCCATTGTTATGAAAGCTTGAATGTTTAAGCAAAGAGGAGAAGTTACGAAGAGAAGGGGGTTGGGCTGAGCTAATAAGGGTACAGTCCAAACCAAAGCCCTAAGTAAAAAGTAGCAAAAATCAACTTTCTCCAAACATATCGAAGCTTATACTCAAAAAGGTCGCAAACGGCATTTTAAACTCAATGGCAGTGGTCCTGAGTCCTAATTCAACCGTATGCAAAAAGTAGCTTTTCGGACTAAAATCCGACTAACGATAGAATATTTAAATAAAATATTTAAATATAAAATCGATTAATATGCGGGTTGTTACAGTAAGCTACGTTTAATTATACCTATTAATTTACAGTTCTCTCTCCATTAATTGAAATTATTCAATTACATTAATTTCTGTTGATTACAAAGACGAATTTCAAAATGGACTAAATGAATGTATTGAGAAAAAAACAATTCTTTCCTATCTAATACTAATTTAAACGTATTCATACATTATTGGATACAAACATGAGTTATACATTTCTTACTAAATAATAGTTTCTCATCCCTATAATTAATCTATAAGCTAAAATACATTTCAAACAAATAAACATCTGTTTACTTATTTACTAAACTTGTTCATTTTATTCTTTATTAACTTCACACTTATTCATAATAATTAATTTAGAAGACTTTTATATTAAATCAATATTTCCATATGTAATCTGTTAACATAAGTTTCCATTTTATTTCACTCAAACTCTATAGTTAACATCTTTCTTTACATTAACTACAACATTTAATTACATCTAATTTCATTGATTCCCATATAAATTCCAATAGGGATTTGAAAATAAGATAAGAAATGAATAGTTATTACATTTAAATAATTTGAACACATTATATACATTTATTGTATACAACCAAGGAGTATAAATTTACTTACATGTATTAAAACAAATTTCAATTAAATAACATATAATTTCACCATTAATACATCGTTTATTTTATTCCTTATTAAACCTATAATTATTTTAATTGATTGAAATTACGTTAAAATAGTTGTCAATTTCATTCAATCAAATTATTAAATTATATGCTAATAATTTTTTATTCCATTTATAAATCATAAATTTTAATTTCTGACAATATTAATTTCCAAAATCTCATTTTATTTAATATTTTCAAATATCAAAAATATGGATCGTTACAATCTCCCTCATTCAAAACTTTTCATCCCTGAAAAGGAACAAGAAGGAATAAGAAATTTGTTATGTTTCATTCAAAATAGACAGTTTATAACAATTAACTTACAACATAAGCTTTTCTAAAATTTGAAAATAACTCAACTTTCACAAAAAAATTCCAAGTCCTAAATTTATGGAAAATTTCAGCAGATTTTCTTTGTTCGGATAGGTCCGGAAAAATAACAATATCGTTAATTACAATATATATATATATATATCATATTTCAATAACAAACATTCCAAACCATGGGAAAAACAGTAAAATAACTTTCCAAAAATCGTAATCCGAAAACATACCTATTTGTTGGGCAATTTTTTTTATTTATGAACCCAAAAGCAACTGCAGTTGCTTCCATAAACCTGTATCTTATTTGCATACCCAAAAGAGTTAAACTATGTAAAAGAGTAATATTTTAGCTGTTTCATTTAGTAGCACAAGCAACATACAATATATAATAATCATATGCAAACAAAAGCAGTACAACCATTATATGCAATAAAATAATCAATCATACATCCATAGTAACCAAAACTAATCGTTTGTCCAAGTTCAGAAACTTTTCATCGTACAAGAGTGATAAATAAACTACCAAGTGTACCTTACGCTCAACAGCCTTAGATAATTACTTAATAGATTATTCATACAATCTTACACAATTTTAAATATCATTTTCCAAACTTCCCATAAGCCAAAACAACAAAGAATTTTAGATATTATTTAAGTTTATTCTATTAGTTTCTTTTCACATCATTTACTTTCCATTTATTTTCATTCTCATTCATACAAGGTCTTCTTTTATAATTTACATTCATTACTTACATAATTTATTTTCCATTCAACATTTGAAATCATCAATGAATCCATTATTAAAGTATTACATAGATTTTATTGTAGTTTAATTCACATTTATTATTTACTTATATACTTGATTTCCATTTAATATTCATATTCATTTGTGAATCAACTCATACTTAAGTTTCTTTACTTTTAAATTCGCATTTATTTCTTCATATATAGTATCATTTAATTTAATATTACATATATTTATGAATCATTTTTGATACTTAAGCTTTCACTTGTATAATATTCTATTATATATTCATATTAACATTACAATTTTTTAAACATTTCTGGCAAGTTTTATATATGTTTTTGGAGTATAATTTAGTGTTATACAAATTTATCTTATTCATGTTAGTTAACAAAAATGTTCAGTAGTTTACTTCTTCTTAATTTTCATTATCTTTTAATTTACAAGTTACAAATCTCCAGTTTCTTTACTGTTCAAATAAACACTTAGCTTCTAATTTCTTATTTCTCATTTTAGAAGTTTCCAACTATTAAAATTTCACTTTATTTCTACAATTGAAAATCATTAATTAGTAGGAACTTAAGAATTCAAATACCGGGTTCATTTTAAATAATTTTGAAATAATATATATACTCATATCTATTACATATATCAAATCATACTTAGAAATTTAAATCAAAATCTGTTTATCGAACCAAATGTGTAACAAAGCTACTAAGTGGCCTCTCCACTTTGAGACTCAAAAATGAATGTCAATGATGTGGCCGTCATTACTGATATTATTTTCTAGCGACAAAAGAGAGGAGTACATAACTTACTTCCTTTTTAAAATTCTTTTAAAAACATTCCTTTCAAGTACTATTTGAAAATATTTTGAAACATTTCTATTTGCAAATACTTTCAAATAATACTAATATTTTTTTTCCAAATCTTTGAAAACTCAATTTCAACATTAGAACTTAAGTTCTCAAATTTTCAGTTTAAATTCATTTATTTGTAAATCCTATTCTACATCCCCTATGAAGTGTACACCATGAGTGCAATAACGTAAGAGATGTTACGAGATTTCCATCTTCTAAGGATCCGTTAAACTATATATATATATATATATATAGTGGAATACGCTATATATGTAAGGTTTATCAGTAAAGTAAAGTATTAAAATAGCGTTAAGGCTTTACATTGATCCCCCTCAACACACTTTTAAGCATTGTCCTATAGTTTGCCTTAGTAGCATCACTAGTAACGTTGGAAGCCAGGGAGGCGCCATGATGAGACAACACTAAAACAAAATTGTAGTGGTCACGAATAAGCACAAAAAGTATGACAAGACATGTGAGACAATGCTCAAGGTAGGATACTACCATTTTGCGTTTCCTGACCAGTGGTAACCCCTAATGGCCCACCGCGTCCAACACCCCCAAAAAAATCAAATTAAGATGCACCGATCAAGCCAACATCAAAATAGTAATACGAAGTGATGTGTCCACTAAAGATAGCTAGCTATCCTCAATAGTCAGGTACGACTCCTGCTTCAGTCATTTCAAATTGACACAAGTGTCGGGGTCATCCATCATCATTCTCTTTCTTCAAATCCTGCAAATGCCTCCAATTCAACCTCTACATTCTAGATATTATCCACTACGTACACAGTTGTTAAAGTGGTTCCGATATTGATAGATAGTATACCAATAAGAGGTATCAGTCACTTTAACAACCAAACGTCGTTTTTCACACCGGTTAGTTCTTTTACATTTCAAAACCGTTTCTTATTTGATATCAAAATATCATATTCACTTTAAAATATCATTTATTTTAAAATCATCATACTTACTCAAAATATATTATTTCCACTTGAAAATATCATTTCAAATTCCAACTTTGGTTATAACTTCATTTAACCACATTCGCACTTAAATCAACGATTTAAATATAAACGCTCCAACTTTGTACGGTCTGAAATTCTAGAAAATAGTTTGAATAGTTATAAATAGTTTAAAATTGTTTATATAATTTAGAGATTTAAACAGTTAAATATGGTTTGAGTATTGAAAAATGTTTTATATAGCGAAATAGTTTTGGGAAATCTAAATAATTTGAAATTAAAAATAATAGATTTTAAACAGTTTATATCAAGAATAATTTATTTTGAAAATAATATCAAATCAAACTGTTTCTTTCCATTTCAACAATTTGGACCCATGTCCAATTTCAAATCAACAAATTCAATTTTTCAATCTTTCAATTCAATTGACTCAATTTAGATTTAATGTCAAATCAACTTGATTCAATTTCAATTCGGATTAACTTCAATTTTCAAAATTTTCATTTTTAACTTCAAATTCGATTCAACAATCCAATTCAATGATTTAAATTTCAATCCAATTATTATTTTAAACCAGTTCAAGTTATATCAATTTCATGCCCGATTTCAATTTACTGATTTAAAACGCTTAAATCAATTTAAACTCCAATGTTCAACTTTAAGGTCCAAATCTTAAAATAAAATGTCATAGGTATACATCATTTCTCTCTAATTCTGAATTTATACGAAATAATTCAAATAGAAGTTTATATGCTTTCAATTAATATACATGATGATAATGTGGATATATAAAAGTAAACAGACATCTAATCATCCAAGATATCAACAAATAGACATCCATCACAGTCAACATCCAAATCAGCCAATAAATGACAACAATTAACCGATTATCAATACCTAGTATTTAGCTAGCAATTCAATTTCAATATTAATTTAAATGACAATTTAATTCAATAAAATTCAATTTTAATTAAAATGTCAACTTAAACTATCAAACACCAGCTATTAACATTCTTATCAATTCATAAATTTAATTCGACTAACATAAGAAAATTTAGTATTGCGTGAGTGGGTTAAATCACCCACTCTTGATTTTAGCCCATTAAAATTCAATCAGAAGAGCAAAATCTCAACAGTCATCAAATTCAACCAAATCAGTTTCATGTTGTCTGGAATTTAAATATGAATCCAATAGAAGAAATCGCACGTGAATCGAAGTTTGTATGCAAAAGATATTCATGTTATAAGAAATATTATTAAAATAATAATTGGTAGACGTTTAACAGTAAAAAAAATAAAAAGTTTAATACTTACGCTTTTCTCAAGATGAGGCTTCAAGCAAAGATGGAAGAACAAACTAAGATAAGGGCAAGACGTACAGGGAAAATGAAAAAAATGAAACTCATATTTCATAAAAGAAAGCTTTTGAATTTGCTAAAATAAGAGCTTTTGAATTTGCAAGCTCATGTTAAAATGATTCCAGGAAAGAAAGATTTGAAACGGAGATCCGAATATAGGAAATGAGGCTGTGACGAAAAAATGAAGGGACAAGTTTAAAATGTGAACAATTTTACGATAATAATATACCTTCAACAAAGAACAATTTGAACTAAATAAATATGAGGTATCAAGAGAAACAAAACGAAAATGAAGAAATAAAATTGCAGGTTATTTAATGATAAGAAAATGAAGGTGGAGGGACAAAAATTAATGTCACGTTCTATTTTGAAAGTTTCAGGCATTAATAGTGCATAAGGAAATGTACATAGGAATGAGAAAGTTTGCAAACCAAAGCCAAATGAAATTATGTATAATCAAAAATGAGATGGCAATAATTAAATATAGCCTAAAAGTCTAGGCTTAGGTATTAAACAGAAGGAGAAGTGAACGGATCAAGTATTAATAATTAGGTAACTATTTTAAAACGTAGAGGCAACAATTAATAACAAAAGAAATGAAGAGACTATGTACATCACACAACCTTTTGAAATTTAATTTTTGAAACATAACCAAATTAATTTCATTAATTCAAATAATACTCAATTTGTACACATTTAATTTTCTAATCAACACATAATAAATCTTTAATAATAGTTGTAATGGCTTTGGTGTCACACTTTTTTGGCATCAACGTGAACTACCACAAATGCCCCTCTGTATACTATCCAATCTTAATTACTTAAAAATAGGATTTAATACTAAATTTCTTTTACAAATTCAAATGCCCATAAAAGTAGTATCTAATAACTAAACATGCTTTAAAATTCAAAATACTTCTAAAATAGGATCTAAAATTAACGTTCTTTACAGATACAAAATACTTCTTCACAAAATATCACTTGAAATAAAAAATTATTTTTTTGACTGATTTAAATATATACAATTTATAAGAAAAACAATTCACGCGCGAAGCGATTGCCATTACACTCGTAAAATTATACTTACCCTTGAAATGAAAACGTTCAATTTGGTTTCTTAATCTTTTATTTCCATTAAAACGCTCTTTTTATTTAACACAAAATGTGCTTTTCCTTTATTAAATCTACTAATTGCAACCAAAGTTTTCGTTTTTTTTATTTGAAATATTTCAATGAGGTTTTTAGGCTCAAAGAAAAAGTTGGAGATAAATTTAGTTTTAAGGACAAGGAGTTTGCTTTTTACGCTGAAGGATACTTTTTAGTGTAAATTACAGAATGATAGTCGTAACTATCATTTTCAGTTTACACAAAAAATGTCCTTCAAACTAAAAAACAATTTTGTTGTCCCTGTGACTAATTTTTTTGCACCTTTTTCCTTGGGTTTATTTTCCAGTATTTCAATTACATTAGTTGCAATTAATTACAAAGTTAAATTTCAAAAAAGACAAGCTAAAATGAATGAAAAATAGAAAAATTGTTTCCTTTAGTCATTTAAGCACGTTTATAAATTTGTTGTTTATACACTAGAGTAATAAATAACTTACTTAAATAAATATTTTCCTATTTCCGCAATCAATTTGTATGCTAAAACACAGTTCAAATAAACATATATTTATTCTTTTAAATCAATCATTATATTCTTTATTTTAATGAAATTAAACCTATGTTCACAAATGAAATATTCATTTTATTTGATATAAATGTTCTTTCCATTAAATCAAATTTTCCTTATATTTTCACAAAATATAAGCTACGTTTAATTGCACCTGTTAATTTACAATTTAGTGTCCCTTCTCCTATTAATTGAAATTATTCAATTACATTAATTTTAGTTGATTACAAAGGTGAATTTCAAAATGGACTAAATGAATGTAATAAGAAATAGAACAATTCTTTCCTATCTAATAATAATTTAAACGTATTCATGCATTATTGGATATAAACATGAGTTATACATTTCTTACTAAATGATGTCTCTCATCCTTATAATTAACCTGTAAGCTAAAATACATTTCAAACAAATAAACGTATACTTTCTCCTTTACTAAACTTATTCATTTTTTTATATTAAATTAATACTTATTCATAATAATTGATATTAAAGTCTTTTATATTAAATCAACAATTACATGTGTCATCTGTCATTAGTTTCCATTTTATTTTACTCAAACTCTATAGTTAACATCTTATCTCACTTTAGCTACAACAGTTAATTACATCTAATTTCATTGATTCCCAAATAAATTCCAACATGGATTTAAAAAATAAGATGAGAAATGAATAGTTGTTACATTTAAATAATTTGAACACATCAATACATTATTGTAAACAAACAAGAGTATAAATTTACTTACAAGTGTTAAAATAAATTTCAACTAAATAACATATAATTTCACCATTAATACATCGTTTATTTTATTCCTTATTAAACTTAATTATTTCAATTGATTGAAATTATATTAAAACAGTTGTCAATTTCATTCAATCAACATTTTTAAAATATATTCTGATAATTTTTTATTCCATTTATAAATCATAAATTTTAAGTTATGACAATATTAATTTTCAAAATCCCATTTAATTTAATATTTTCAACAATAAAAAATACAGCTCGTTACATACATGCTTACTTGGACGTTAACGGTTGGGATCTCCATGGCCCTGTGATGGTTTTTCAATATTGATCGGTGTAGTAGATAAGGATTTGGGCTTGTCGCGAGCCATCGTGGCTCCCTTGATGGGTGTTGAAGTATAGTGTTAAACTTCATCATTCTCAATATGCACCCCCATCACGTTGGAAACGATTGATGGTTCTTCCTTTGATGGTTTATCGTCGCTATTTGTTTTCGAAATCACTTCTGTACCCAACTCTTCCTATGACTTATCTTTTACCTTCCTACTATACACCTCTGCCTTCAAGCACGCGTGTTCCATATTGCTGTTGAGGTCATCGCCTCCTCTTGATTTGTCATAGTTGACTTTGTTGAATTGTTGTCTAGCTTTTTTAGAACTTCCTTCTCGGCCTTCGAAAGTTAAGAATTGCTCGCTTATATCCTGTACTATTTTGTATGAATTATCATTATCCTCCTTTGTCTCCGTCTTCTCATTATCTTTTCCAACCGAATTATTAAACTCCTCCTCAGTTATAATCTCATTTATTTTTTCTCCTTTATCATGGGGCATTGATTCCTAGAATGTCCAAAGCAAACACCGCCATCGTATTTGAGTGGCGGGTTCTCATATTCGACCTTCTATACACTAGCATGAGCCTATGCTTCGTACACGAGCTGTTTGTGTTATTGGATACGTTGATATTTTGTTTGAGGGCAAATATGGAAACGAAAAGCAAAGACATTTTTGGAATTTCAAAATGATACCGAGTAAATTAGTTTAACGAATTTTCTTTGTTAGTAGTAGAGATAAGTGCCACCTTCTTCGAAGTCGCCTTCATCTTTTGGAAATCCCACATCGGCCTTAAGTTCCACCAGCATACGTGAGAATCTTTTCGGAACTTGGGGAGAAGTGGGTCCACCGACCCGTATGGGCCAGATCCACACCGATCGGCGCGGACTGGGCCGGGGCGGGAGGGAAAAAAAAATACCCAGCGCACCTCGTCTGCGCTCCTTTATATTATAGAACGCTAAAGAAATCAGAAGAGGGGGGAGAAAAAACAAAATCTTAAAACAGAAGAGAGAAATAAATCAACTTGCTTCTGAATACTTGATTCTTTATTCAGGTTTGCTGCTGCTTCTTCTTCCTAATTAATTTTCTTTTATTGCTGAATCGAAATCGCGCGATGCTGAACTAAATCTCTTTTGATTTTGTTTCAATTCGATGTTTTAATTGAAATCGCTATTCAGTATTGGACTTCAATATATTCGTTCTGAAATAGTGCCGTACATTCTATACGGTTTGCGATCCAATTTAACTCTTGGATCGGGTAGGCTGCGATTCCTTCAAAATTGCGGTTTGGAACGTGCGATCTCTGGATTATTGCAATCACTGCACAGAAGTAGCAATGTTACTACCCTCAATTATGCAGTTACATTTGATGTGGAAACTAATATTGTTGCTATTGAAGGTTTTAGGGAATAGCAAAGGATAGATCGATTCTTCTTGTGTACTGCTGTCGGCATCCAACTTTTTGCTTGCGGCCACCACGGTCGGCGACCAACCAACGTGCAAACCCTGCTGGCTCCAACGTAGTTCGCCAATCGGAGAGTATGAAGCAAAAATTTCGTGTGGTGGCCGTTAGCAGAAACCTAAAGTGCTGATAGTAACACACTTCTTTTTAAGCTTTTCTTGCCATTGAATGAAAACTTCTGCATTCCAATAATCTTCAGAAAGTTTCCACTCCAAGAACCGTGAAATAAATTATGAAACCAATGATCGGATATGGATTTGTTCGACACGGACATTCCATAGACATCTATATGTTTGTGGGAACTGAGAAATATAACATAAATCTCCTAATGGTGGAACGGTGAGAAGAATAGATGGTGATTTTTTGGTAAAATTTTGAATTCTATCGTTTACTATATTGAATCCTTAGTTTCTGAAATAAAATATTCAATAACATATAATAATATTACACTACTTGATTGATTTTTTCGATTCATGTTTTTTTGGCGCTAATGTTTCAGTAACCAAAGAATAAGAGGGTATCAAGTTAAATTCTTTTTGAATACATGCACAATCACCCCGCTCGCAAACATATCTATGTTAATCTTCCAATATAAAAGATACATTTCAAAGGTAAAGAGAAGCTAACAGCATATAATTTAAAATAAAATAAAACTTACATGTCAATTCTATATTAAAAAAATGAAATCTACATGTTGATGATCTGACAGTGGCTTTATTCTCTAGGATAAAAATAGCAAATAGAAACTGAAGGCAATGGCTGGATTAGCCAACCAATCCCATGTAGCGTGTTCAATGACTGTAAGCAAATGTGACATACATCTCTCTTGGCCATCTGAGCCGTGGCGGAATAGCTGCTCCTTTTGGGGATTGGCAACTACTGGCATAATGACCTTCTGATTGCAGTTGAAGCAGGTGATAGAGGATATGTCAATGGGCTTCTTATGAGAATAGCCAAGTCCGGTTGTCTTCTGCTAGTTCTTCCTTTGCTGCTCAAAATTTGGCTTTCTCTTCCCAGTCTGACTAGAGGATGGCTGAGGAACTGGAGCCTTAGTGACTAATGTTTCCTTCGACTTTCTCTCATACCTAAGAGCATAATCCATCAGCTCGGTGAAAGTGCCATGAACATGAGCTGTGAGGAGATCGTAATACTCTGGACGTGCTCCATGTATGAATTTCTCATTCTTCAGCAGTGGTGTATCAATCAAGCCAGGTTCGAACTTGGAGAGTTCGTTAAACTTCCTTTCATACTCGGAGAAAGCCATGTTACCCTGCTTGAGGTCCATAAATGATCGATAGAGCTGAGCCTTTCCGGCTGCTGGCATCCACTGAGCCGTAAAGGAATCCCTATTTATAAGCGATGCAAATATGAGTCAAAATTTGACAAGATAGAATAAATTTATTTGGATGAAATTTCAGTTAGATTTCTACCTAAACTGAGCCCATGTGATAGTTTCCTCGTTAGTACGGGAGGTGACTGACTCCCACCAATCCTGTGCCGCATTCTGAAGCTGCCAAGCGGCCAATTGACGCTTCTGCGCGTCAGTAATCTCAAGACCAGTGAAGATCATTTCCAGGCTTTTCAGCCACTGTTGCGCTCCAATGATGCTCTCGGAGCCAGTGAATTTGATGCCGCTAGGCCGTGTATATTCTTTGCTAAGAGTAGAAAACTTGACTGTGGGAGCTGAAGCACGTGGTTCGGGAGCGTTTCCTCTACCCCCACCTCTAGCGTTCCTTCTGGCACTCATTCTGAAATACCAAAAGCGATTTTAGAATCAAAGGTAGAAATTTATAGAACATAAGGAAATTCTAATCAAACGAATTCAATAAGGAGGGTGGAATCAAAAGGATGTGGATTTTGAAATGATTCTCCTCATTATAGGGTATTGTTACCCTATCTCTAATGAGCTTAAAATCTCCACATGCTAAGGTTTTCGGGAACCAAAGCTTTGATACCAACTGTAACAACCAGTGTTACAGTGTATTTGGATCATTTAAATTGACAATAATCCACACATGTCAACTTAAATAGTACAAAACACGAATCGTTAATGGAGTATATGTATATAAATGAGAATCATCACAAAATCACAGAAGATACAATATGACAGAATAATGCAGCGGAATTACAACAGTGTCATAATAGTTGTTCATGAAGCTACTAAGTAAATACAATAATGTCTTAAGCAAATAGTGAAATAGAAATACATAGATGTCCGATACAATATCAAAATAGAATGGAGCAACACTGATAAAGATATATGGTAGTTTTCAGAGTCTTCAGCTTCCAAGCAGCACAACAACAGAAATCCTCAGACTGACCCGAGCATAAGCATAAACAAACACTCGAGTCAGGACATATATTCTTATACAGATAATATGGTTCAAATTTTGAAATAATAATAACTCAAAGATGAATGGAATAACATCTTTCAGGATCCGTTAAACTATATATATATATATATATATATATATATATATATAGTAGTGTACGCTAAGTAGATAATGTCTAACAGTAACATAAAGTATCAAAATAGTGTTAAGGCGTTACCATTATTCCCTTTAACACATTTATATAGCATTATAGTCTATACAGCACTGTAAACTCCATTGTAAACTAATGAGATATCAGAGAGTACTCCATAGGTATAACGCAAAACAAAACGTAGAGGTCGCGTATAGGGATACAAGTATGACAAGGCACATGAGGCACCCCAAGATAGTGAAACTACCATTTGCCTGATCCGAACTGGTGAGAACGCATCGCCGCAACGATCGCAACACCGCGAAACAACACTCCAAATTCAAGGGTGCGCACCAATCAAAAACAAGTAATGAGTAGCTTACGAAGAAGTGTGTTCGCTCGAGGTAGCTAACCTCATTGGCCCGGCACGGCTCCTGTTTTAGTCATTTCCAATTTGACACAGGTGTCAAGGTCATCCATTACTGTTCTCTTTCTTCAATCATCAACGTACATCGTTCCAACCACTTCATTCTGTATCATACTCCGCGTATAATAGTTATTAAAGTGGTATTCGGTTTAGACAGAGTATGTCCCTAACCGATTCCGGTCTCTTTAATAACTTCGTAATTATTACACCGATTGGTCATTTAATAAATTTCAAAACCAAATCAATTTCAATTTCACTTAGAATTTGGAAGTCAACAATTCATTTGTCTTTCTATATCAATTTTCATAATTTACATTTCAAAACTTTCAAATTTCAAATTTCAATACTCTATAATTCAACTTTAAATTTGATTTAAAAACAATTCAAATATTGATTTAAATTCATATATAGGTTTCATTCAATGATTATTTAAATCAAGTTAACTTAACATAATATTGATTTAAAATCATATATGGATTTTATTCAATAATTATTTAAATTAAGTTAATTTAACTTTCAAAACAATTTCAATTAAATTTCCAATTCATTAAATCATTCACTTAAGCTTCCTACATTATAACCAAACTTATAAATTTAATTAAATTGAATTGAATTGAATTAAATTGAATTCGTCAAATTCAATTCTTTGAATTATAAGTCTCATACTAATTTCGATTAATAAATCACATTTTATTTCTTATTAAAGAAATTCAATTTCACTTATCTACTTAACTAATTAAATAATCACAAGTTACATTTCCAAGTTCAAATTTTGTTTAATTATTAATAAATTTCAAAACTTAATTCAATAATTTACTAAAATTTAAACAACATTCTTTCATCAACATTTTTTTAATATTTGTTTCAAAATTTTTAATATTAACATTTTTAAATTTCACTTGAATTTAAATTCCAATTTCATTTAATACCCTTTATTATTTTATTTAAATAAAAAATTTATTTTATTTATTTAAATCAAATTATTTGACCAATCGGGTTTTTATTTAATTCTCTATCCTTATTTGGGTATTTATCATTTCAACCCGATTCCATTCAATTCAAAATCAGAAACATAGTAAAGGGAACTTGCAGTGTGATAACAGAGATGGTGTCAAAGTAAATAAATAAGCAATAACAACAATTAATAACAATCTAATAATTAATTGAAATAATCCCGAAATAATCGTATCAATTTACATTATAATTTTATGTAAATTAATATAATTATTTTTAGAATCTACACTATCATTTCATGTGTATTAAAGATTATTACGCTATTATTTTATGCGGTTCTACACTTGACATCTACTACATTCAATTTCATACTTCATCAATTTATACGACATAAATTTCAAATGGCTCAAAGTGTAACTAACTATATTTCTACGTGTCAACTAATTAGATATTTAAATGGTCACATTATGCAGATTTTTATTTAATCAAATTCAAGCACATATATCAATTTCAAGGTGTCAACTACCATACGTCAAATATAAGTGTAAATTATTTATAACTTCATGTATTAACAATTTTTAACGTCTAATATCAACATCAAACAATCAACCATATTATCAACCAAACTTGATTATCATCGTATAAGAATATAAGTGTGAAATTTTATTCACCTTTCGTGGTTAGAGAAAATGAACGACGAAGCACGAAGATGCACGAATAGACTTGGTTCAAACGCAGCACAACACGGACAATTGAACAACTGCAACCATTGTCAAAAGAAAGATGATATTAATTTCAATATGGACGTTCATATATATTTTTATAAAATCATATATATGCGCTTACCAAACAATGAAGAAAAGAAAGAAAGCCGAGAATTTTGGTGCTGCTGCAAAGTGGAAACTTCAAGTGGATGCTGCTATATCAAACAGAGAAGAACAACTGTTACTACACAGTAAACATTCCATGAAAGCAACACAAGCTTGCTGTTTGTACTCAGCAAACATTTCATTTTTTTCTCTAAACCAGAGAACTCATTCATTTTTTTATAAAACAATACTGTTTCCTTTTTTTTAATGAATGCAAGCTTGCATCTGCATACACACGGCATGCACACGGCATGCACAAAGGAGTGACACATGCCTGGAGTGTGATGGTCAGGGGGTGGTGCGCTCACGTCTGCGCGTGGTGGAAGGTGTTCAGGCGCGGGATGGCGTGCGCGTGTGACAGAGGATGGGGCGACGCAGGCAGAGAGGGTCTGATGGCGTGCACGCGCGGAGGAAGGACGGTGAGAGCGCGGGCGGTCTGGAGGAGGGGGATGACTGGACGGTGGAGAGGCGGTGCACATGGATGTGGTGCACGCTTCATCGGGTTGCGCGATGGCTGGAGTGGGAGATGGCGCTGGGTATTTCTGGTGGGTCGGTTGAGGATGGGTGGCGCTGAAAGGAGGGGAGATGGCCAGAGGAAGGTGGGCGACGGTCTGGATCTGGTGGTAGGCTAAGGATGGGTGGCGCGACGGCCGACTGGAGGGTGGTGAATGGCCGCACGGTGTAATGGTGGAGGGGAGATGAAGATGCTCGGTTATACATTTTTTTTATTTTGACAGAAGAAGAAATAATGAAAGCGGAAGGGAAGAGAAGGTACTGTGTAGTTACCCGTATCAATTTTGTGGCAACCGAAGTTTTGCACAGGTACATGGAAATTTTATATTCAATGAATATACGAAGGGTCAGGCAACAAATAAAATTTTTGTGAGTCACGAGAAATTTCTTATGTTTTCTATGCTATCCAACAGCTGCCAACTACCCTAATGAATTCACCTCAGCCTAAGAATTTCTTTTCAAAATTTGAACGCAAATGTGCTGCTAATTTGGGTTGAATATTATTTAACCGGTCCGCTTGGAACGGTTAAATTAGCGCGACGTTTTACGGAACTCCGATTTGTACAAATGAATATACCATTCTGATCGGCGCGATGAGGCGCTTGCAACGGTACATAGATATTTGCGATACGACAATTTTATCGAAACTCAAAATTTACGCCGATTGGATTGTTCGTTGGACAAAACAATTTAAATGAAGCAGGCGACGACGGAATTAGATGAAACAAAGTGCGATGTCTTGATCAGATAAATTTTTACAACATTACTGTGTAAAAATATTTAGATTCGGAAGATAAAATTTACGCACTTTAAAATGAACTGATATACAATAAAACGCGAACGAAATTTACTGCGATATTTTGCGACGAAACTTTTCTTATCTCCATAACCAACTAGACGCATCTTATAAACGAAGTTTGGACGTTAACTGAGAACTTATATAAATTTCAAAATTTAATATTTAAAATAATGGATTTAAAATTTAAAATTGGATCGGAAATTCAGGGTCGTTACAATATATGGTTTACTACTAAAATTGCATTGTGTTGACAAAGCAGAAAAAATTCATCTTCGGCCATAGTATATGATCGTAAAGGATAAAGTTTGTTGTCACTTCCATCTCTAACATTGAAAATCCAAGAAAATAGAAACATGCCCAGGTGCCTTAACAATGTTTTTTGAAGTATTTGTGCCTTGCAAAGATATTAATATAAACAATCGTCCATTTATTGAAACAAATGTTGATTACAAATAGCTTGCCTGCTTTATATTTAGAACATAGGGAACTTACAAAAGGGGAGACCGACCAAACAACTTATTTAAACAATTGAAGTCTGCTCATTTAAGTAGTTTTGAGTGCAAATTTTGCTGCTTGTTTTCTATTTATAAAAAAAGCAAACTTTCCACAGAGAAGTTTAACTAAATCATGCCTCGAAAACATAATCATATGAAAGTTATTAGATGCCAAAATGTGTTTAGTGTGGAAATAGTAAAGTTAAACAATTTGATAACTAAATGTATAACACGAAAGGAGAAAATAGATCCTAACACGTTTATTCTATTATCCACATTCAGATTTAAAGATATTCAACAAAAATCCTTAAGAGAGCATAATGATATCCTTCTTGTTGCAAATTGCAATGGGAATGCCCAAGACATCTGCTTGAGTTTGTGCAAGATTAACAATCATATGTACTTTGAAGTTGGTGTTCTAATTAAATTAATTATTTTGCCATGCATTGGAAACTTGTAGTGATATCATTATTTGGGCATAAGTAAACACTACCATAACATAAGTTTTAGAAGGCATCATAATTAAGAGATTATCATCTTGATATTATGCTTCAAACCTTCTTATTCTGAATTAAGACTGCAAATATACGTTTTAAAAGTTTTCCAAACTATCTATAATCAAAAGATAAAGATTAAACTTGAGAGTTCTAGAAGATTCAGAAGGCGGCAAACGGTTGGTTGGTGTAGAAAGGCAGTCCGCTATCGCTCGACGAAGAGGTTCCAGTGGCTTTGCCATCGCTGAGGCCGCCTTATGCTTGGGTTTAACCAAGCTTAAGGCACCAAACAACGTTTATCTTTACTGTCACCAACGGAAAGGAGAATAGAGGAAATGCTAATATGGAACACTTTGTTTTTTTTTATATCCAACGTGTCAGTGTTCTACAGTGCCTTCCCTTTATCGAGTATGGGATTATCGAAAAGGAGCGTCTTTTGGAAATTAAATTATTCAACTAACACATCATGATTACTTCCTACGCTTTTTCCTCTTCCCCAAATCCAATGCACTGTGATTTCAGTAATTCAAATTTGCATATTCTTCGAACTATTGTAGATTTTGCCCGTGCTTGGTTCTTACTTTTTTGCTGTGTAGATTTCAGTGTTCACAGTCTTACTTTTTTGCTGCTAACTATGTTTGATGTACATAACATTCATTTGTCCTTCTGTGATGTTCAGTATGTATGATGGTCATATGCATCCATACCAATTTACGTTTAACTGTCTAATGACCTATTATATCTCTTATTTTGATGGTTTCTATTACGTTGAGAAAATGATGCAATAGGCTGTGTTGCATAACCATTAACCTTGCACTCCCATGCTCTCTTTGCTAAGTATGTGCCTATATTTTTTAAGTTTCATATAAATTTGCAAATATCGTTACGTACAAATTTGTGGTAACTTGCACTGTTACAAAACAAAGAAAGCATGACGCTGAAATTAATACAAATATTAATACACAAATTAAAATGACAAAAATACTTTTGGGTTCCTCAACACCTCATTTCTTAACTTATTCTCTTAAAGTCCCGACAATGAATGACTGTCCACGTCCGTATAGTAGTAAGTACCCACTTTTCTAGAGCATCTGCTTATTTGATCAGCGTAGTTCATTTTGTCGAGTTCACCTAAAGAAGCCACCCCAAAAGGCATTTGTGAAGTTGCACATTATACGTATGCATATGTTTTTGTTTTGCATGCCATGTTCCCAGGAAACTGCATTTAGAGAAAGTTGAAATATTGACAGGGGAAAAGAGGGCAAACCTTACTTTGAGATCTTAACGCCACTTAATACACACCATATAATACAAATCAAAAATGCATAAAATGATGTTCATGAATCAACTGGTTCAAAGATTCAAATATAGCAAAAATATCATTCAAACCACCTAGATTTTCAAGTGGAACATAAAAGCAACTCTGTAACTAAGCACATAAAGAATAATAAGTTAACTATTTCCTTGAAAATTACAATGTTACTTGAATAACATAATCCGGGACCTAAGCACCATTAATGTTATGAAGCAATCAGACCTATATTCCTATATAATAGCTTAGCCAGGAAAAAGACTGTAAACTGCAATAAAATATGGCAGAATTTGTTTAATTAGCTTCTATTTTATACTATAATTTTATATTAGGTTATGAAATCAATCCCTGTTTTACAATTGAACCCCAACAGCCGACCATAATAAAACTCAAAATTCATGTAGCAACAACCAATAATCAAACATAATTAAACCGAATATTGATCGTGTAAGAACAAAAAAATTAAACTACATGATATATTTAACAACTTCCTTGTGTGAATTGTAAATTGAAGTGTGCCCCAGAGGGCCTCAGTCTTATGTCTGAAAAAACTTAATAAACAGAGAAAGTCAAAAATAAAAAGATGAAAACTCAAAATCAAAAGCAAAAGGACCAAAAATTTATACAAAGTTGAAGTCGAGATCTTTGTAGTGAAAATTAATATGGCTTGCATCTTCAAGGTTGAATGCTCTAGATTGCAGAATTGGAAGAAGAAAATTTATGGTTTCTTCTAATCGGTTGATAGGAAGATGAAGAAGTGGTATTTGTGTTTATGGTAGTGGATGAAAACGTGGAAATATAATTCACCTTCCACTGCTATTACTAAAATGATCGAAATAGCCTAATTAAATGATTGGTAGTTTATTATTAACTAATTAAAAATGAAATAGACAATTCATACCATCGATTGGAATGCCTGCCTACCTCTAATGATGCAATATATTAATCTGTGTTTCCCTTGTCGCAATAATAATAGTAATCTGTGTGTTGTGCCTCTTGTGAAATGCTTGTAGTTTGTTCCATTATAGAAGTAGCAAGTAATGAAGATTAACAATTTACTGTTAACTTGGTAGAGCCCACAACCGATTTGCTAAATTGATCATAGAAATAAAGTTGCTTCAGATTAACGAAGTACAAAGAACTAAAGTACATACGTTAAATCAACAGATTATAAAAAGTAGTTGTAAATGATAATATCATAATAAAATTTTTGTAGCTATTCTTAGGCAGTACAATAGGATATAAGAGAGAAATAACGATACTTACATTGAATGATTCACCAATCTGAATTATAATGGATTTTCTCTTCCTTTAATAAAAGCACAGAAGGGATAAATAGCCTACACCATTATTATGGCAATAAGTTATAAGTCAGTGAGCTGTCCATCTTGTTGAAACTTGGGCATTTTTTGAGCACGCTTGGCATAAATAGGCAAATACAGCGCTAATAAGTACACACAAATGAAAAATAATCGCACCTTAGATTTTTATCGAATCAAAGTGAAATAAGTGACTCCATTATTTGAGAAAGAGGATCGGCTGAAATAGGAGGAAGTAGGGCAGAGGAAAAAGTGAAATTGAAGCCAAATCAAGAAGAGTGAAGATATCAAATGTTGATTGGGAGCAGCTACAGATTTTTGTTGCCATTGAAAAGAGGAGCAGTAGTGGGGAATCGACGAAGAATAGAAAAAATGAGAAACTTAACAAAATACTAAGAAACGTGGATAGTTGGAACGTGGACAAAGAGAATTACAAAATTGTCCATCATATTTTATTTTTGTTCGCATTTCAATAATGGGCCGTTTCGGTAGAGTATAAAAGGCTTCACTTTGGCTTCATTGACCAAGTATTTGCTTTATATATAAGATAAATGTTTGTTAAATACATATTTTAACACTTGTCCAATCTTTTTATATATCGCTAAATAAAGTGTATTATAGTTATTTATCCTTACATAATAGCATTCCAAGGATTTTTCAATTTTAGATTTATTAACACACAATGCATAACTTATACTGATAATATCAATGCCTTAGCCAAACTTCGACATAAAGAGTAAAACGTTGGCATGTTTTGATTTAGCTTTTGTGGGAGAATGACATGGATAATTCACTAAAATTTGTTTCACTTGATTGATATTGCACAAACTTATAGGAACTAAACAAAAAGTTAACTAAGTCATCTTGATCCAATTATTCTAAGTGTTTTATCAATTCATGGATTCTTTAACATCGTAAACCAACCACTAAACAATAACCGAATTTGGAAAATAACAATGTTAAAAGATCCGAACCATTAAGATTGTTTATCGTAATTAGAACCATAAACAGATAAGGTTCCTGGAAGGAGTAATGAAAATTTTGAAGAGAAAAAACGGAAATAAGACAAAGTTGGAATATATACCTTCTAATTTGCATGTCTAAATCCTATTCGAGCTGGATGCTCTTAGGGAGCCA
Source organism: Allium cepa (assembly GCA_030765085.1). Classification (NCBI taxonomy): domain Eukaryota; kingdom Viridiplantae; phylum Streptophyta; class Magnoliopsida; order Asparagales; family Amaryllidaceae; genus Allium; species Allium cepa. The sequence goes on from CM060932.1 coordinate 157,390,015, forward strand.
AAGAATAAGGCGACATAAAGGAGCAATTTGACCAATTATTGGAAGTAGATTTGAGAATATGACCCTAGATTTCATGAGATAGGACATTGTGAAGGTTTAGGAACGAACGTGAAATGAGAGAATACCATATTTCAAGTAGTACATGCCAAATCAGCGATGTGGTGAAAAAGAATAACATAAATGTCCTTAATTCTCACTATTAGTAGAGAATAATAAAAATGGCCAGTTCGGTAAAATCAAAAGCTTCAAAATGGATGTTTTCTTATTATATATACGAGTGTAACATCACTCACGTGGAATGTTTTTGTCAGGACCCACTTTTTTCGTACAGTTCGAACTGACACTTTACTACACTTGTTCAGTCCAATTTGAACAGAAAAGCAGATAGTGAGAAAAAGAAAGTAGAAAGAAGATAGAAAGGAAATAGAATGACGCAGAATCTCACAGTGAAAACAAATAATCTATAATATAGAACAAGTCTTTGCATAAAACAAAATTGTAACTAATATATAACAGATAACAATCAGAGTATACTAACCTATTCAGCACGGACAGTTATAACACCCCGTCGTTACAATTGCTGATAAAAACAACTAAAATGCATCGGAAAAATGTAACGCCCGGCCCCTATACCCATGCCAACCAAGAGCAATACTAAGTATTACTGTCGGAAAGCACGGAGAATGGGACTCGGTAGGGCTAAATGTTGTACTCATTCCCTTGAACTAACACTGGCACGAGAAATTTTTGGATTTTTTTTCCCTACTTACCATTCATGCGCAGTGTTGGTTCAAAGCAATGGTACAAGATAATTTTTTTTTCAAGTTACATAGTACAGAATATAATAGAATGTACAGTTCAACACAAAAACAGCATAATGCATAATACATATCATAATAGTAATGTTCACAATACATAGTCCATAGTACATATCACTTCCAAAATACATAATAACATACATACCATAATACATATTAACTACTCCTAAGTCCAAGCTGAAAAGTCCAAAAACCCCAAAACGTGGAAAATAATACGAGTGCTGCTACAGTCCACGCAACCTAACCTGCAACCATAATCCTCAGACTGACCCGAGGATTATAAAACAAATCACACGGGTCAGACTATTTCTAGTGTGAGTGAAGTAAGGTCTATGAACAATAATTGTCTCAATCAACAAAATGAAAAGAAAGCGCCGCATGTATAAACCAACATGAGGCATATAAGTGTGTGAGAACCAACATGCAAATTTGGTTTCATAAACAATTCGTTTAATCAAACAATGGTTTTAGGCCAAACCAATCGTATGTAATCCAATACGATACCAACCCAATTATCATTTGTAGCACAGAGAATAAGTTCATACACACATTCTTCAAAGATACGGTTTTCAAAATCAACTTTAATACTTTCCAAAAATCATAAAGAAAATTGCATTATGGGAATTATGGATAAATATAACATGACTCATAAAATATACCAAATAAACAGACGCTAGTATTGTAAAATCACAGTGGTAGAGCTCGAGCGCGCGCGGAGACATCAATCCCGTAACCTACTCATAATGCCATAATACACCTGGCGATCAACCCAGGATAATCAAGACGGTCTAAGGCAAAGGCTGTATGCTACCCGTTCACGGATCTACACGTGAGACCCCCACGCCTCCATCCATCATAGTCCGTGACCCGCCAATCGGAGATCCCGATCAAAAATAAGATTAGCCCTATGTAGCAGACCATTTACCTTTGGTGGTAAAAGGGCATGTGATATACCACCGATTCAGGTAGCGATCCTGAATCAGGTCGGTCAAGGTGCAGTTTTGGCCCATTGGTACAACAGAGTCCAATCTATCCCGACCCAAAAATCTAAGTGTTTATAATTTTAAAACACTTCTTAAAAATAAAAGTCAACGATGACAATCGTCTTCCAAAAATTCTATTAATAAACCCAGTATAATATTCAAAAGCAAATAAAATTTAGCAAACAATTATGCGCATAAAAGAAAATAATTACATCTCCGTTTCCTATTAATACACAAGTACCCCATAATACTTATGTATTAAGACGAAACACAGAAACCTCATTTATTAGATTAAAATTATTAATAATTCGTTAAGTTAGAATTTTTTTTTGATAACAATTAATTTAATTAAAAGGCAAGTTTTAGTACTCAAAAACGTAATCAAAATCCTAAATAAAATGTTCTATTTACATATTGTTATTATTGTTATTTTTTCCAAACACCTATTTATCGATAATATAATACTTTTCTTCTTTAACCAAAATAAATTTAATTCAACCATTTTGAGTTAATTTTAATAGTAGTTTTTTTTACACCTTTGGTGAAGCCCCGATTTGGACTGTAACTGTGCAGCCTGCCTGGTGGGCTGCACCAGTGCAGCCCTGGGCTGCACCTATGCAGCCCTGGGCTGTACAGCCCCAGGCTGCACAGTGCAGTCCACCGCATGGGCTGCACCGCCTCGGGCCGCCCAGGGCCGCCCAGGTGCAGCCCGCATGGGCTGCACCGCCCGGGCCGGCCCCGGGCCGTGCCCGGGCCGCACATTTGCAGCCCGTCTGGGCTGCACCTCTGTGCAGCCCTAGGTTGCACCTGTGCAGCCCGATCTGGACTGCTGTTGTGTAGGCAACCCCGTCTGTGCTGCACCTGCAGCCTCGTCTGGACTGCACAGTGCAGTTCCGAAAGCATTTTTTTTCTTCAGAATGGAGAAGCCTGAAACTTATTGTGACAATTAACCAAACACCATGCATGCAATTTTTTTTCCAATCAACACATGCATTAGGGAATGAGTAGACAATGATAATTCAATAATTTCATCCAATATTTACATGCATATATGATAAATAATAAGAAAAAAACATGATTAAAACTTCACTCACCTAAAACTTCACATAGCAATCTTCAAGCTCTAATACAGCTAGCCCTTGATTGCTTGACTTTCTCCTTTCAATTGCTAACAAATGAAAGAAAACCCTAAGTACCTATTTGTGAAAATAAGAAGAAAGAGATGGAATAGAACTGATTTAGGAATACTTACTCTTGTAATTGGGAATCTTTTCTTTTTAACCTGTAATTGCAACCTGAGATTTGTGTTTGACTGAGGGGATTAGAAATTAGGTTTTCTTCTTTTTCTGTTTTTTTTTCTTTCTGCTTTCTGTTCTGTGTACGTTAAAGGAAGGGTTGAGGAGAGGGGTATTTTTATTATAAAGCCCCTACTCTAGAATCTTCTCACAATTAAACCTTAATTATTTCTTTTTTTTTCTTTTTAAAACAATTTATTCATTATCTTTTGTCCTCATTCTAGATCTTTCGTACATGACATTATAAAAAGATATTATTATTTGTTATTTTTTTTAACTTTTACCTTTCTTTTTCTTTTCTTTTATACCAAATTATAAATCAACATAAAAAATTATTATCTAAACTTTTCATACATAAAACGCATTTTATCTCATGAAATTAGTTACCATTATTACATAAAAATATAAATAACATAACATTCTCAATGTTTAACTTTCCAAATAGTTTAGGTTAATAAAATGGTTCATTTAAAATAAATTACACTACCACAAAAAGGAACAATTTATAACTCCAAATAAAAGCAAATGGATTGGTTACAATTTATTTTGCTCTCAACCAAATTAATATTAAATTTTAATTAATTTTTTTTTTTCATTTATTTATTATTTTATTTTCTCCATAAATATTTAATTGTTTATTATCATTAACAAATTAATTATCAATTTATTAAGTTGGTTTCCAATTTAGTATCCCTAAAAATCGGGTTGTTACAGGCTTCCCCCCTACAAAAATTGTGTCCTCGCAATTTCTACGTAAGGGCGATATCTGTAACTTTATTAGTTGATTTTTGGTGATTCCTGAGGGTAATCATGATCTTGTGGTCTATACTGATGCCAGCGGGTCTGGCCTTGGAGCAGTACTGATGCAGAAAGGGCGAGTTGTGGCTTATGCATCTAGGCAATTGAGGCCCAATGAGGTTCGGTATGCTGTGCATGATTTGGAGCCAGCAGCCGTGGTTTTTGCTTTGAAGTTGTGGCGACACTATCTTATGGGGGAGCGGTTTGTTCTCTATATAGACCATAAGTCCTTGCAATACCTATTTTCCCAGAAGGAACTGAACATGCGCCAACAAAGGTGGTTGGGGTTTTTGGCAGCCTATGATTTTGATATTCAGTATACTCCTGGGAAAGGAAACCGTGTTGCGGATGCCCTCAGCCGTAAACACCAGGCAGTTATATCGATGATGGTGGCTGAATGGCGTGACTTGGAGGTGTTAGCTTCTAGTGGAATCTGTTACTGTATGCCTACTCATAGCTCAGGGAGGATGTTAGCTAGCTTGGTTGTGAGACCAAGTCTTATGGACAGGATTTCTCTTGCTCAGAAGAAAGATTCTGTTACTCTAGATCATATTCATCGGTTGAAGAATGGAGAGGAAGCTGATGACCTGAAAGGTTTTGAGATGGATGCTCATGGTTGTTTGAGGAAGGGTAGAATCTTTGTACCTAATGTTACAGAGCTTAGACAAGAGGTGATGAAGGACTGCCATTGTTCGCGATACACTATTCATCCAGGTGGCAGCAAGATGTACATGGACATGAAGCGCCTATATTACTGGGAAGGAATGAAGCGTGATATAGGTGAATATGTTAAGAATTGCATTACTTGCCAACTGGTGAAATGCGAGCATTAAAAGCCTAGCAGTCTTCTTCAGCCCTTGGAGATTCCATTATGAAAATGGGATCAGGTATAAGTGAATTTTGATTTTATAACGGTTCACTTATATAAACCCTTATTTGTGATCCAATTAGTGTTCCATTAATACTTTATTTAGGTATCAATGGATTTCATTGATGGCTTGCCTCGATCGAAGCAAGGGCATGATAGTATATGAGTAGTAGTGGATCGTTTGACGAAATCTGCCCATTTTATCCCTGTCAAGGCAAAGAGGACTGCATCTTATTTGGCGAAGTTGTATGTGAAGGAAGTTATTCGTCTCCATGGTGTACCTAGTGCTATAGTTTGTGACAGAGATCCATTATTTACTAGTGGATTTTGGAGGAGCTTACAAGCAGCTTTGGGAACGAAGTTGAATATTAGCTCAGCCTATCATCCTCAGTCCGATGGACAAACTGAGCGAGTCAACAAGATATTGGAGGATTTGTTGCGATCCTGTATTCTGGACTTTGGAGGGTCTTGGGAGGACCACATGTACTTGGTAGAGTTTTCATATAATAACAACTTTCAGTCTAGTATAGGCATGGCTCCTTTCGAAGCACTGTACGGAAGACCATGTAGATCTTCTGCATGCTGGCTTGAGACTGGAGATAAGTTAGTTCTTGGTCCCGACACTGTACGTGAAGCTTCAGAAAAGGTAGAGATAATTAGGAGGATGAAGGAAGCACAAGAGAGACAAAAGTCCTATGCAGATAAAAGAAGAAAGGACTTGGAGTTTAGCGTCGGCGATCATGTGTTCGTGAAGGTTACTCCTTTAAAGGGGGTAATGAGGTTCAGCAAGACTGGTAAGCTTGCTCCTAGATTTATTGGGCCTTATCCTATTATGAAGCGGATTGGGAAGCTTGCCTATAGAGTTGCTTTACCTGAACACTTATCAAGTGTGCACAATGTCTTTCATGTGTCACTTGAGAAAGTGTTTGAGGAATTCTGAGGAGGTGATAGAGCCAAAACAGTTGCAGCAGCTTGAAATCGCTCCTAATATGACATATACTCGAGAGCCTATTCGTATCATTGCCTCTGAGACGAAGAAGTTGCGTAGTAAGGTGATTCCTCTAGTCAAGATGCAATGGTCGAGCAATCCGAAGGAATGCACCTGGGAAACACAAGAGTCGATGCAGAGGCATTATCCTGAATTGTTTGGCGCTCGAGTAAGGTATGTCTTATTCTTTTTGAGATTTAAATCAACTAATAAAGTTACAGATATCGCCCTTACGTAGAAATTGCAGAAATTGCGAGGACGCAATTTTTGTAGGGGGGAAGCCTGTAACAACCCGATTTTTAGGGATACTAAATTGGGAATCAACTTAATAAATCGATAATTAATTTGTTAATGATAATAAACAATTAAATATTTATGGAGAAAATAAAATAATAAATAAATGAAAAAAATTAAATTAATTAAAATTTAATATTAATTTGGTTGAGAGCAAAATAAATTGTAACCAATCCATTTGCTTTTATTTGGAGTTATAAATTGTTCCTTTTTGTGGTAGTGTAGTTTATTTTAAATGAACCATTTTATTAACCTAAACTATTTGGAAAGTTAAACTTTGAGAATGTTATGTTATTTATATTTTTATGTAATAATGGTAACTAATTTCATGAGATAAAATGCGTTTTATGTATGAAAAGTTTAGATAAGAATTTTTTATGTTGATTTATAATTTGGTATAAAAGAAAAGAAAAAGAAAGAAAGAAAGGTAAAAGTAAAAAAATAAAAAATAACAAATAATAATATCTTTTTATAATGTCATGTAGGAAAGATTTAGAAAGTGAATAAAATATTGTTAAGTAAAAGAAAAATCTAGAATGAGGACAAAAGATAATGAATAAATTGTTTTAAAAAGAAAAAAGAAGGAAGAAACAATAAATTAAGGTTTAATTGAGAGAAGATTTTAGAGTAGGGGCTTTATAATAAAAATACTCCTCTCCTCAACCCTTCCTTTACTGTACGTACACAGAACAGAAAACAGAAAGAAAAAAAAAACAGAAAAAGAAGAAAACCTAATTTCTACTCCCCTCAATCAAACACAAATCTCAGGTTGCAATTAAAGGTTAAAAAGAAAAGATTCTCAATTACAAGAGTAAGTATTCCTAAATCAGTTCTATTCCATCTCTTTCTTCTTATTTTCACAAATAGGTATTTAGGGTTTTCTTTCATTTGTTAGCAATTGAAAGGAGAAATTCAAGCAATTAAGGGCTAGCTGTATTAGAGCTTGAAAATTGCTATTTGAAGTTTTAGGTGAGTGAAGTTTTAATCATGTTTTTTTCTTATTATTTATCATATATGCATGCAAATATTGGATGAAATTATTGGATTATCATTGTCTACTCATTCCATAATGCATGTGTTGATTGGAAAAAAAAATTGCATGCATAGTGTTTGGTTAATTGTCACAATAAGTTTCAAGCTTTTCCATTCTGGAAAAAAAAATGCTTTCGGAACTGCACGGTGCAGTCCAGACGAGGCTGCAGGTGCAGCCCAGGCGGGGCTGCCTGCACAACAGCAGTCTAGATTGGGCTGCACAGTGGTGCAGCCCAGACGGGCTGCAAATGTGCAGCCAGGGGCTGCATAGGTGTGCAGCCCAGGGCTGCACAGTGGCAGCCCGGATGCAGCCCGGGTGCGGCCCGGGCGCCGCCCGGGTGCGCCAGGGTACGGCCCGGCCTAATTATCTACGAGAATACGACTATGGTCCTCCAGCTCCTCTTCTTAAGCTCCCATTCTTCCAGCTAAACCTGAAAATGTGTTTGGTCTGACTGGAGCATATAGAAAAAACCACGTCCGGGTCAGTCTGGTAAAACTAGCATGAGAATTTAAATCACAAGGAATTTTTATTTGTTATACATTTCCAAAATCCTTTTAAAATCGAAGGTATCCCGTAAGATTACGTCACATAAACACGACGGGTTTTTCCATTACGATGACCAAAACACTTTTTATAGAAAGTCCAATGATATTATAATAGTGTTTAAGTACAAATAATTATTCAAATAGCTGAAATTGTTACATTAATTAAATTCCAGCATAATAGGTTCTACAACCAAAACCTTAATGGCATGTATTGGAGAATGAATTTCATACGAATGACTAGACACTAGGTACGACCCGTCACAGTACACGTCTAGAACAGCGTACCGAGGACCACGTCGGGATCCCCTGCAATACAAGACTGGACTATCCCTAACCTGGATGGACCGAATATATTATCACCCCGGGTGTTTCCACCCTTTCTGAGCTCCTTCTATGTATCGTAGTAATAATATCGGAGGGTATCTAGAAATGTGATAAGTATACCCTAAATGGGTGCGACCCACTTAGCTTTGCTGCACCCCCCTTGATTTTCAATCATTTCCAATTGATGAGGCCAAAGACTACGATTGCCTTTTAAAGAAAATTTTCACTTGGAATGCTCGTTGTCCTACATTAATAATGTACCGATAGCATTCATTCATACAAGTCCGTTTGAGTCCGAACGGAACCAAAGACAACTATTCTCAGTACATCCGTTTGGAATCATCCTCAGGATTAGTAGCGATTAGCTCTTTCACTTCACTGCTCCATCTTCGATTCCATGCTTTTTTCCCTTTGCAAATGTACTTGTTGCATCGAAGTGGTTTTCAGATAACTTATCCGATCCCGGTCTATTTGAAACAACATCCGATATTTTCGGTAAACTCAATCCCGGTTTTTTAGAAAATAAACCGACGAAAATAAAATCGGAGATCACCTCTTAACGGTTAGTGGACGGATTTCCTTACCATCGTGCTAGAAGAACAAAACGAGTTATACGTACAGTATAGCACCTCGAACGGTAACTGTACCACATAATTTTCGTGTTTCTTCTAAATATTTTCAAAGTTATGTTTTTGGGTCCAGAATTTGATAGTTGTTATTTAACTGTCAAATACACAATCATCCAAAGGGTTCATTTCCCACTGAAACATTTAGCCTTATTTAATTTAAATTTCAATAAATTAAAACTACTTAATCAAAATAGTATATGCTTATCTCATCGGATAAGTATATTCACAACCCACTCATTTCAAAATATTTGAAAACCCTTTAAAATAAATCGGGAAAAGCACCACTGCGGCATCAATCATGGATTCACAGCTCAATAAGTCTCTATCCTAAAGAAATCCAAAACTTAACCGCAGACACTCTCTGCCTCTTATTACGCCATGAAAATATACCATTTACTTTTCGAAAACTTTATTTAGATTTTTTAAAATAAATACTTATAAAGTTCACTATAAAATTTTTCAAGTTCGAATTAAGTAAAATACTCTTTTATAAAAGTTTACTATATAATATATTATTTTTAAAACATTATTAATATTTAATAAATTTATCTTTGAAATAAATATACTTTAATACTAATTAATCCTCGAGTAATAATCAACGTTAATACTCACTATAAAATAACTTTAATTAATAATTAATATACTTTAACCATTTTAAATAATTAAATAACCTTGAAACAATAGATAAATGCTTTTAAAATAATTTTTTTGAAAATAATAAAATAATTACTTTAAATTATTATCAAAATATTTACCAATTAACTTTAAAATATCATTTATAAATAATAATCATCTTAAACAATTTTGGTTCAAAAGTCAACCTCCAAATCGGAAAGACTCCTAAATTTCAATGGTACTTAACCAAATTACCCTTCGTTCCATAACAGTTCAGAATAACAGATACAGATATTCACATCAATCTATTTTTAACAATTAATTCAACATCACATTGCCCAATATGATTATTAGAATAAATAAAAGATGTCCGTACAAATATAACAACATAACTGGGTTTTATTTATGCTAGTAAATGTTCACAAAACAGATATATTCAATAATAATGGCAAAACCGTGATTTATTCCGCCAACATGGTCCAGTTAAATACACTTAGCGGAACGGTGTTTTATTCCGCTAAACAGATGCTAAAATATCGTAATTAATTTAAATTAAACCATCGCTAAGTTTACTTGGGCAAGTAAATTAAATGACGGGTCATATAAATTTAAATGACAGGTCGTATAAATTTGAACGACATTATTTGTTTAAAAGCGGTGATTAAATCTTTGGCCGTTTGAAATATCTTAAATTTTCACTTATTCAAATCTGAACACATATTACCTGATGACGTGGATATGAATCCAACACGATCAGTCTCGCGTTAATTTGATTCTTGTATGCATTTGTTATGTTGTTTTTTAAGTTTTCAAATAAATATATAATATTACACTTGAATATCTGGGGGAAAACTTATTCATTGCCTCCCTGGGCCGAAGCCCATGACCATCATCCCTTAACATTCTAACTTGCTTTTAAACTCCCCTTCCTTTCCCCTTTTTTATTTATTTAGGCATATATATATATATATATATATATATATATATATATATATATATATATATATATAGGCCGAAGCCCAAAATTCACTTTTTATTATTATTTAAAAACCACCTAGCCAAAAAAACCCTTTCTTCCCCTTTCTCTTTTCCTTCCCTCCCCATTTCTTTTCTTACCAGCTTCCAATAACTCCTTTTTTTTCTCTTGTTTAAATTTATTATATAGATATTTTCTTTAACGTGGCTGAAACCCAGACCGAACCAAGACTCAACCCCCTTCCTCCTTTCCCTTTTCTACTTCCAGGCGAAGAAGAGAACATAAGAACATGCACGCAAGGGTACACGCATGTACGTGCACGCGAGCTTCCACCCACCAGCGACCATGGAAATCTCACCCCCAAACTCACCTCCACTTGCTCGACCATCTCCACCTACGGTCCCACCACTAATCACCCCAGACTCAAAACGATCATACGGACCGAGCCAATCTTCGAACAACGCCAAGAAATCCACTTCGTCACGCCACTTCCCTCCACCGTAACACGCACTTCCACCTCCACCATGACCCCCTCGTTCCACGTCACCATCCAGCCGAGTGCGGCGTCACTCGGTGCCTTGTGGTTTTCCCAAAACCCTCGCGTTCGACCATGACCCGAGACCCCCTCTTAAACCCTAAAACACCTTGCTACCCCAAATCAAACCCAAAATCAACATTCTGCCACGGTGAATTCCTCATCCACGCCCTCACACTCCTCCTCGACTAAACCCCCTCGCCTCTCGTCGACTATTCCGCCGAAATTTATTTTTTAGTGAAAAATGATCATTTCAACAATTCTCGGTATCTAGGCTATTAAAAATTGTAATTTCTTTGCTAAAAATCATATTTTTCTACGACGATCATGACCACATGCTTGATTCGATGATTTGTACATATTAAATTTGGTCGAAAACTGGGTTGCTTACTGTATTTTTACAATTTCACCCAATACACAAAACAAACAATCTTCAAGCTATTTTTAGCACAATCTATACTCGAAAACTAAAATTTCTTCAGTTCACATCATTAACTAATTCGATTTGTGAAGGAAGTATTGACTTTTGAAATCCAGGCATATATGTAAATTTCCTCTGTTGAACATGACAGAGACTTTTAATCATGTCCAAACATACCAAACAAAATTCTCACCTTAAACATTTTTGAAAGCCTTTGAAACTTCCGGCCGATCTTAAGTCTTCAATCTGAATGCTTTGAAATCTTACCTTGCTTGGATTTTATAAGAACAGAACCGTCTTTTTTTTTTTTTTTTTACAGGGTTTTGTTTTACAGTGTTTATTTGTTTTACAGGCTAAACAACTGAAGCTACTCACGCAAGCTTATCTGCATATATTCACGTTTATGCTAGTGAACTGATGAATAGGGTACAAGATTTGGACTTTGATAGGAATGTTGGTGACTGAGTGAATCTTTGACTGAGATGATATTTGAGATTGAAAAAAAGCTAAATGTATGTTTTAAGTTCTTCCTATTCTAGACCAGACAAGTATTTATGCATATATACTTACTTTACCCATTTATGTTTATTAACTTTTACCAGGCAAAAGTTTGCTACAATCTTTGTTTTACTTTTGTTACCTACTTTTGATTATTTGTTTTACCTGTAATTTTCTTATTTGATTGTTTTCCCTTTTTATTTATTTAACTTGAAATTTTTGTTTTACCTTTTAGTAGTTTGCTTTTATTTGTTGTCTTCATGCTTTTACTTGTTTTTTTTTATTACCAGGCAATTTGTTTATGTCACTTTGATTTATATTTTTTTTTCTTTTTGCATGATTTACTTTTTGGTTATTTACTACTTACTTGATTTTTAACATGCTTTCACACACACACACACATGTTTTGGAAACAAGAGATATAAAGTGGTTTTAAAAAAAAAAACAACTTCAAGTCTTCATATATATATATATATATATATATATGTATGTATATATATATGTGTGTGTGTGCGTGTGTGTATATATATATATAGACACACTTCCTTTCAAATATATAACTCAAGGCATTAAAAAGTTTTGTCATTTCCTTTTTATAAAAATAACATATTTGTCAAAGCATGATTTGCGGAAGATTTCCTTTTCTAATAGTTTAAATGATTTTATTTAATTTTTCTCATTTCTCTCATATATATTTCCATATGTATATCTTCTTATATATTTACTTCATATATAATTCAATATACATAAATATATATCACTTATTAATAAACTATATTTATTTAGTTCATATATATATATATATATATATTTTACTTACCATGTATAGTATATTGATTTCAACATACTATTTTTGTTTAGTTTATAACATACAACATTTATTTGTTTATAAATACTATAATTTTCCTTTTTGAACTTATATATACATATGCATTCTTCTTAACTAATATGTGTATATATATATTTATAAGAAAAATCAAATTTTAAACTCCTATTTATAATACATTGTATTTTCCATAAATCATATCTTTTCTATTTATAATTTATTCTTCTTATTTCATCTGTATTTATCTGAATTGAATTTTTTTTCAATTTATACACACACACAAATATATACAAATTCTGTTGTTCTGAACACACACACATATAAGAAATTCCAATTAAATCAATTTCCTATTTTATAAAATAAGAAAACCTGGAAATTCAAAATATTATCTTGGCTTGAAATTTGTACGTTATTACCAATTGTTATTTAATGGGGATTTTTATTTGATTAAAATACCGTATTAAAAATACATATTCAAAACTCGAGACGTCAAAAATCCCGGGTCGTTAAAGTTTTTTTTTGTTTTTCTACAAATAGCATGTGTTTCACACGTGCAAGGAAAAATGATTTATACAACCGTGAAACCAAAGATGTTACAACCATATTTTTTTTAACTGTAGAATTTTTTTTCTCCAAATTTTTAGCCACTAAAAAACATAATGCTTTGATCTCTTTAAAGATTTGTAACTCTAATACAGTATTTAGTTCCTATTCACTAATGAGAATGACAGTATAAAGAATAATTTTTTTCTTCTCAAATTAAGGATTAAACTTTTACTCAACAATTATGGATAAATTTTTGGCTTTTTAAATCTACTTACCTATTTATTATTCTTTTCAAGGAACATTTTGGATAGTTTACGTTTACACCAAGAAAGTGTGAAACCAAACATATTACAACTATCACTACATACACGAGTGTTACGGCACGCGATTTGCGTGTGAATTGTTTTTCTGCATATTGTATACGTTTAGCACATTCAAGAGAAAATGTTTTCTAGAAATATTTAACTACATTTTTGCATTGAAATCATTTGTTGTCAGTTTAAATTTTATTTTTAAGTTGCAACAATTTTTTTAAGTTTGAATTTTTATTTATATTATTAATTAATAATTTATTTGTTAGATCTCATTTCTAAGTGATATCGAGAATTGATAGTATTTGGAGATGAACGTTTTGAATTTGTAAAAGAACTTTATTTGTTAGATTCTATTTTTAAGTGATATTAAGATTTGAAAATGTTTGTAGACGGACGTTTTGAAATTGTAGAAGAAATTTAATTGTTCGATACTATTTTCAAGTGATATTATGATTTTGTATTAGGAGTGTTTTAAGTAGTTCACGCTGACACCAGTAAAGCGTGACGCCAAAGATATTACAACTTTTATTAAAAACAGATGCGTGTTTGTATATGTATATATGGAAAATCTATTGGAATACAAAATAATGATACAATTGGTGATACAATGCTTCAACCATTGGATTATCCTATGATTTCAACCTCATTTGCGAACAAAATGAGACCCAATGATTGATATCTATTGTGTTATCAACTGTGTTTTATTTTGTGTCCAAATAGCCAACCCTTTGTTCTTACACTTAGTGAGTAGGATGTATTTTATGTATACGTATATAACTCTTTGTTCTTACAATCAAATCATATAGTAATTCAGAGTTTCAAATTTTCCTATTATGATAGATCCTACTCCAATATCTCCTGTTATGACATTGTTTCATTGCTAGTAATCCGACGTTTTATAATGTAAAGCTTTTCTGAAGATTTGAACAAAAGGAAACCTACGAAATATGCTTTGGCTTTTGATGTAGAACCACAATTGAGTATTGACTTTTTATGTAGAACTTTGAATATGAAGTAATCAAAATAATAAGTATATATCACGACTTATGTAAACTTATTTGAATTTTGAACATTTTAACTTAATTGGGGATGCTATATAATGTCTAGACAAGTTCAACTGATGTTTAGGTTAGAAATGTTGGTTTTAAATTTGAATACAATAATTCTTCTTGAAATTGTCACTTGTGCAACACTTACTGTGTTTTAGCTAAAATTAAATAGTGCATAATGGATTTCCATTGGTATGATTTCAAACCAGTATTCTTAGAAGCAATGAAACAATCAAAAGAGATAATGTACGACTATTATTTTATGTACTTGTTAATAGGCCTGTCCCTTAGTTGGAAACATACTCCAAATGGCTGGTGTTTACAGTTTATAATATCAAAGGTGAGTTAATATGTTGGTTTGCATGAAACGTGTTAATACTAGTATGATTGTACGTTTAAAGGAGAGAATATATATTTTGAAGGTTTATCCAACTGATATCAGCTAATCTTCATTATGGTCAGCTTGATTCATCCTAAATATGGTTTAGTTATATTACAGTTTTTGTGTGACGTGATACTCCAAAACATTTTCTAGGATCCAATACTCATTGACTGTTACAATCCCATTCTCCTGATTTTGTTTAATTTAACTCCAAGCTATAAACTCAAGGTTGTGTCTGACTACGTAAATAGCAATAAGCTTTCCAAAGTCTAAGCTGCATCTTTGAATTTTAGAACCAAAAGTTGCTTTAGTACTACCAGGTTTGGCAGTTTCAAGCTTAGTAAATGTATACTGATATTACACAGAAGTAATAATTCAAACACTTACCTATGTTGTCATGTATATTATCAATAAAGTTTATAGATATTGTATAGGTAGATTCTTTACATCAGATTATCTTTTTTTTGTTGTTGAAATATAGTAGTTTTTATGATGATTTCAGGCTTGCAATATAAGATGATGGATGCTCCATTTGCTCTTCAAGGTATGGCATGACAACCTTAAGACCATTTGTTGTGAAATTTTCTGCACTTCATTTAGCTCTTAGAAATTCTTGGCGTTTGCATCCATAGTACACATAACCTTTAAGATGTTGGCGCGAACTCTTTGAAGGACTACCATGTTATATTCATAGTTCTATCTTGATAAAGGATAACTTGATCAAATTTGACAATCAATACGGTCTTACTTGATAAGGCTATATGAGAAACCATGGCCTTGTTTCATTTGCAGATTCAATTTTGGGTTTTTGTAACAACTGAAATGCATTGGGCTTTCAAAATGGTCAATTCAAATGGTTTCAACATGTGACATTGAAAACAATTTTTTCTTGTTCTATGTAGTTTGGCAACCATAAGAAACATAATAAACTATCCTCTCCCTTCCTCTTCTCCTTCTTGTTGTAATGAATATGATTTTTCCACTTCTCTTGCTTGCCTTTTGAAATACATATGAAAACAGAAAACTCAATATTCAAACGAAACGGACCCTAATCTTTTGCAAACCCATAGGTTACCTTGCAGGAAATGACTCAAAATACCAATTCACAAATAAATCAAAGGGGAGTCCATCAATTGGTTTGGCCTATCAACCAAGGAATGCACTACATAAGGTTAGAGGGTTTCACAGTAGCAAAATAGTATCTGAATCTTCAAAAGCAGGATTTGCAAATCGTCCATTGTCGCCTCATTTGGCCCTTAAGAAACCACAACTGAGCGCCACTTATTCAATTTCACATCGCATTTTGGGAGCAGTTTTAGCTGGTGGAATCATGTTGGTCCCCGTGGCTATGAAATTCAGCCTTCTGTACGATGTGTGAAAACATGTTTTATGCATAACAATAATAGTTTTTTATGAAGGTGCTTTTTCTTGATCTGTATGTCTGAAGCAGTTGAATAAGTTGTGGTTTGCAGTTGTGTATTGCAAGCTATGAGACTGTAACTTGTACAAGTTCCTTTTGGGATCGGTTACTGCATGTTATTGTTGAAATTTGACATTGTTATGTGAAATGTTTTATAATATTGTTGCATTAACATGTGCAATGAATACCAGTATTTGTGGTATTTTTGATTCTGTGCTCTCAGGAGCTCATGTCTTCACTGTCCAAATTGTTCAACTTATATTCACATTTAAAATTCATAAATGCCCTCAAATGATTACTGAACTCTATGCAAATTTACAATTTGAGCGAGCATCCTTATTTATGCTTAATCCATGCCTGTTTTCAAAATATATTTTATGACCTGTTTGGTAAACTATGCTTATTCATTTTGTATGTTTAAATAGAAAACTTGGATTCGGCAAGGACATTGTTGCTTTTTGTTTAGGTTAGGGGTTGATCAAATGTCGCATGTTCAATATCTCGTTTACCCAGTTTAAATAAGGATGCATCTTGCTGAGGGTTGGGTTGGGGTAAGTTTTTTTGTTCTGCATTCTGCCTCGGGCTTTTTAAATCATGTCCTAGACCCGTCCCATAGATTTGATGCGGGTTTGGACTTTCACCCCTACTCTGCCTATGCGGGTTAGAGTAGACTCAATCGCCTCAAGATCCGGTGAGGCTTTAGATGTTTTTACAATGATAAGTAAGATAATAAAAATAAGATGTATGATAATAATTCAAGAAAAACATGCTATTATATAATTGTCTGTGATGCAAATTAATATTATATAAATTATATAACTTATTGAATAGAACATTAGAATATCCATATTATAACTGTTTATGTATAAAAGAATTAACAAATCATCGCTATAGTAATAAAGTAATTTTATGAGATCTCAGTAGTGCGCGTCGGGTTGAAACGGATCTGCTCGTCCTAACCGACCCTACATCCGGAGCTCTTAATAACAGATCATAAGTTTGCCCGCCCTGACGGCCCAATGAGGCGGGTCATCGCGGGTTAGAATAGGGACGGGTGTACCGGGCATATACCCTAGACCGGACCCGTTGCTATCTCTATTTGTATTTTATTTTCGAACTTAATGGTAAAATAAACTTCTGTCAACCAAACACTGTGAGTTACTTTCTAAGAGAGTAAATGTTTTTTTCTTACTTTTTTCTTAGTTGAAATCAGGAATTTTTTTACAATTTCCAAGTGAAGAAAAAGGAATAATTTTCTTTCGTATTTTTTTTATTACGAGTATTTGCAGTAAACACAACATATTTTTGCAGTAAAAACTTAGTTTTTCTACAAATAACAACATTTAATTTTCTTTCCATTAATTTAATCATTTTTTTATTTTAACATTTCGTTGAAGTATATATGAAGAGAAAAAACAAATAAAGGAAATTAGTGTTATTACATGTTTTTTGACATATTTTTATGATTTAAGCGAGCTATGAAAAATTAAGTGTAATTTAAAAGGTGATTTTACGTAGTTTACAACTTTTTAGGAGTTTACCAAAAGTCTCGATAATTATATTCGAAATGGTGTGATTTGAATTTTTTAGTCCTAATTTATACTTTAACCATAAAATTCAATTCTACTTGTAAGTTCAATTTTAACGATTTAAATAAATAAAAACAAATTTGAGATTCAAAATAAAACTAAAAAAATTTCAAAATTTAAACTAAACTTTACTTTTGAAATATAAAACTTCTTGTTGACTTTTGAATTCATATTACGACGTGAATATTGAAAATTAAAATTGATTTATTTTCAAATCAAACTTTTACTTTTAAAGTTGATTTCAGAATTTACAATCATCAAACACTATATTATTTTTGTAAGGATATAAATCTTGTTCTATGTTAGAATATAAATCATATTTCATTTTATCAATTATGAATAATGTCAAAATTTTATTAATTTAAAAGTATTTATGGCGACTAACCCTATTTCCACAAATCCAAATTTTCGACCACAACACCAATCTCTATTCCAATTTAAAAATTCAAATTCTTCTCGAACTCTAGTAACTCAAGTGCTCCAGTAATGAAGAGGAAGATAAGGAGGAAGATGGATGTGAAGTTGTGTACAGAAAGAGAGGAGGTAAGAGGACCAACACAACCATGAATGGACAAGGCAAAGGAGCCGTGAAAAACCAAGTGAAAACCGATGATGTGAATAGGATGAGGAATAGTCATTGGATGAGTGGAAGGAATGGAAACATGGACGACTTTAACAAACCAAAATCAAATACTAATTTTGTCATTGATCCACCAACGAAGCCTAGATCTTGATGTGACATGAATAAGAACAAAGCAAAGATAATGTCTATCATTTTGGAAACCAAGTTTAACCAATAACTGGAAAACAACTTTGGAGTATGCAGACAAATTATGAGCCAACTTCATTTTTCTATACATGGTGGAATGTAGATCATATTATGTTTGTTTCATGGCATTTGTATGTAGGGCTTCAAACCCAGAGGTAATTTTGAGATTTATTCCAGAGAAAATGAAAAAGAGGAAGATTATAAGAGAGCACTTGAAGGGGGATCATACTTAATGGACGACAAACTCATAACTATGAAGAAGTGGTGCAATAAAATAGTATACGACAAAGATTTATTGATAATCATACCAATTTGGACAAAATTATCTGGCTTAAAACTCACATATTGGAATCCTAAGTCATTAAGTAAAATTATTAGTGTCATTGGCAACCTAAAATGTACGAATGAGTTTACGAAGAATAATTATAGATTGTCCACGCTAAAATATTAGTAGAAGTGGAACATTGAAGTTGAACTAGATAATGAATTTGATGGTTCAACTCAAATTAATAATCCAAACGAGAAATCATTTTTATAAAAAGTAGAATATGTGCCTCAACTTGCAAAAATTGCATCTGCTTTTGTCATATCGACGACCAATGCCCAATAAAGTTTGAGGGTAAGTCGGTGCTAAAGTAGAACCAAATAGAGGGTTCAAACACACGAAAGGAAGATGCAATACAAATAATAAAACACAAACTTTTTTGAGAGAAATGAGCGATCTTCTATTAGAAGAGGAGAACACTCGTGTAATTTATTCTATACTAAAAAAATATAACTGTCAACATGCCTGACATGTAGCGATACCCACCCCATACAATGTAAACAATGAAAATATAAAAAAACCTCAATCCTAGAAAAACTAAGGTCCATAATAAGAATAAAACAAAAAACACTATAATCTACTGAAAATGATAAGTGATAATATTCTTGAATCAACTGAATCCATCCCGACCATGAACATATCTAAAACTGCAGAAAAGACTATATGAAAAATGTAATATCAATATGTATATGTACACACACACATGCAATAATAATAGAATAAGAAATATAATGAATAAGCTAGATAAGAAGCAATAAAAGCTACAATATAAATCCAATTATGAAAAATAGTAATCTATATATCACCTACACATACTTCAAACCGACTTATGGCCAAATATGTTAATGAATATAATCATCTAAATACTAAGGAGTAAAATTATGACTTCTAAACATCATAGATTTTGAGATGAATGCTATGTTCAAAATTATAATATTTTGAAATCTAACTAATTACCTAAATATAAATAGTATTGGATTTGTAATAACCCGAATCTTAGCAGGTCCGGATTTTTCGCAAAAATGTTAAAATCCAAGCCCATTGAAGGTCAAGTTGGATATCTAGTATCCTGCAAATAAGCAAAGATAAATATATCAGAGCTCAAATAAACATCACAACGGAACTGACTAAAATACAATAGTAATCAATACTCAACAAGATAATAACACTTTTTGAACAAGTGTCACAAAGCTGGAAAATCTCTGCCATCTACCTAAATCGTGGGATGATATGAGGAGGGGGTCAGAACTAAAGTTCTCATGAATGGACAAATTATACACTTCTAAGCATAATTCTAGATATACCTTTCTATTTTTATTTTCTATTATATTAGGTTTATAATACTCTCGCATCTGTCCGTGAATCATACCCATCTACTCTCTAGTAGATTAAAACCTAATAACCAATATATATATATATATATATATATATATATATAGCTACATGCCCAAAGACCACATCGGTCCTAGGTACATAGTACCTACCGTATCGTCCTTGAAAAGGACTCCATTTTCTTGCTACTAAAGCGTACTGTAACTACATTTGTAAAGGACAGCTTTGTGAGGTCTATAATACAGATGTTCCGTTGTCTACTATGAAAACGTGAAACTGCATCCGCACTAGTTTATGGTAGTGCTCAGACATGCACAATGTACCATCCAGTGCGTACCTTGAGGACTACACGCAATCATTCTGTCTACTCCCTGAATTCCGCCAACATGGTCTACCTTGTACGGAACACAGTCAGGGATTTTCTATAGCTATAAAGGTCCGCTTCGTTAGGCCTACAATACAAATATTCTACTTGGTCTGTCTCTTTTCTCATCGTGGCAATGGCCCCATGCAGTCCCCCTCAACTAATCGAAAGACCTTTCAAGAGCTAAGTGGCCGTGCCCCACTACAAACAATCTAAACATCCAATTGGCTTTGCCTCTCATCCAATGTCTCGATAGTGAAAGAATCATTGGCCTGTTGGTTTAACTGTGGTCTTTTCCGAACTCGCTCTGACCGATGATGGCTGATCTCCGCGTGCGACTATCCTTTTGGGTCCTGCCCACTATAGCCTACTCGCAAACTAGAGTACAGTGTCATACGAATATCCTACTCCATCATCAACTTTTCGACTGGCTACAAAGGTCCGCTTCATTAGGTCTGCAATGCAAAAGCAGTCAATGCATACTCTCTTGATGGAACACCCAAAGACTTGCCTCTGGGGTGCAGCTTCATGAGGCCTACCGCAAATGGTCATCCTAGAGTATCCTCACGTACCATTGAAGTCTCGTACTTCCTTCTACCCTAAAATAACTAAGTTGGACGTGCTCTTTCTATACTAAAATTCTGCAACGAACTACTTCATCAAGATATTTATCCAAATTCTTTGTGGACTACTCCAAACGCACCATACCATTTTATTAGATGTTACGTCTAATCTTTTATTTAGTTTACTTTTCTCATTCTATTGGCTACTTATTTACCCTAATCAACATGCTCAACCCTACCTATGTATGAGACCATCAGTCCTAGACCTGAAAGGGAATGCTGCCGGTACGGGCCACTACTACTATTTTTTCTTATTAAATTAATCCAAGATCTAAGTTTGATAAAATAAGCCTCTTTTATTTCTTTCTTTTTAATTATAACCTACGTGTTACAATTGTACTTGCAATTGTCACTTTTATATTCTTTTCTTTCTTTTATAACTTACATGTTATAAATGTAATTGCAAGTGTCTCTTTTCTATTCTAGTTTGTCTTCTTTTATTATGATACTAAATTCTCTTTAGTTCTCTTATATTATATGACAGTCTTAGCTTGAGACTATGTCCAACTGCCACAAATTACTTATCATAATATTTGCTTTACTTTTTACTCTACTATCTGCGCAACAAATGCGACTAATGCAGATCTAGTCACATTTTCTGTTTACTGTTTCAAATCTTGTCAAATTATTAACTTGATTATTTCTTCTTCTTTAATTTCTTTAACGCTTTGCGTTATTCTCTTTTACTCTGGGAAGTAGTTCTATTCTATTTGGTTGGTTACAAAAACAATGCTAAAAAACCATTTTCATATTTTAATATTAAATAATGCTATAAACAATAACTCGTAACTGCAAGATATTTCTTTTATTGTTTCTTTAATTGATGGGTAATGCAAAATACAATAATGTCTCTATTTTGCACAAACTCCACTTTTCTTACTTTTATTCTTGCAATTACGTTTATCTTTATTCTTACAATATTAGACTACGGTGATGTATTCCCTTTTCTAAATCAACTAACTAATTTATCACTAACTTCTGAATCAAGTTATTAAAATTTCTCCTTTTTATTTCATTTCTCCCGTTATAACATAATTTACTGTAAATCTCACTTTTAGGCTTATGTCTTTATTTACAACTTTTAAGCCTAATATTACTTACATTTAATTGGATTTCTTTCTTTTTCCATATAAATAACATTTAAATATAAGTACACTTCTCTTATAAAATTTACAGTCTTAACATAACTAACTAGTAGAACTAACTACTGAAATTAGTTCAAACGCCGAATTAAAATATTTAACGGGAATCTAACGATAATATATATCATAAACATAAAAGATATATAATTTAAAACTACTCATCTGAAAAGAAAACATTCCAAACTCCAGATCTAATTTTTAGTCCAGTTCTATTATCTACAGCCTTCCCCTTTACAACCCTATTTGGATCCACTGACCGAAATTTGTATGCATTTATAAATCTGGATCTAATTGAAGAAAAAAATAAACAGATAAAATAGAAAACCAGATCTGAAAACTCACCTCATACTGATGGCTCAATTTGGACATCTTTCTCTAGATCTACAGTTTCTACCTACAAACTGCAAATAAGAAAACTTCAATCTAATATATTTGATTTTTGAAGAACTGGAGGAGAAAGAAAAGTGACAGGGCTTCCACGTCCATTCAGAAAAATATGGGTTTAAAAGCTAGCCATGCACGTTTATTTATAAAGAGCTAAAGCAAAGTCATCCGTTCGTTTAAAGCGATTGAAATCTAGCCTTTGAAAACAAGAAAAACGCGTCAGTTTTGACGTGCCTAGCCTTTTTGTTTTATAAGTATTAATTTATTTCCTCTATTTTTAAACGTTATAAATTATTAAACGTTAACTTTTAACCGTTGCCTATCCACTCTAATTAATTTTCATCAATTGCAAATTTAATTCTCTTTATAACACATGTTTATTTTGAAATTCAAACTTTGCTAATTAATTTCCTTTAATTGCTGATTTGATTAACATTGTCTACCTCTAATTGCCGATGTCAATTAATTTTCTTTATGACGTGCGTCTATTTTGAAATTCAAACGCACGTTATTTCTGGAATTTATACGCGCATATATTTATAAACAAATATATTTACACACGTTTAAACATAATTATTTTTCGATACAGAACTTAGAACATCAATAGCTTTTTCATACGAAGTTCGTTCGGGGCATATTATATGTGTGAATTAACTAGAAAATCGCCATGAACACAATGATATAAGTTTCGAGGCCATATTCTGACAATTTCAAAGGTGCTCATTTTCATTGTTTATAATTATTTAATTATCTAAAAATGCGGGGTGTTACGTTCTTCCACCCTTTAGGAAATTTCGTCCTCAAAATTTGACAAGGGTAAAACTATGTAATTCCTCGTATCAAACACATCCATCTTGTGTACATCGCAACCATCCGTGTCCTTATGCGAAATGTCGTATAACAATAAATATATACATGTTCATGGATTTCTAACCGTTACCTCCTATATAAATGCTTTTCTCTTTTAAAAATTCCTTTTAAAACATGAAGCACGCATCCTAAATATACTTGCAATTTTTATATGAATGCAATTTTTCAAAAACTCAAAGCACTTTTCATTCAATTTTTCCCACACTCCTACCGAATAGGGGCGTAGTTCAACAAATTTTTCATTTAAATCCTACCACACAACTTTTAATATTCAAATTTCAGAAAAATCTAATTTTCTGAACTCGATTTCTTATGTCAGAAAGATGGTAGAAAACGTAAAACCTCACATTTCTCCATTTTACTTTTGCGCAGCTCTTTCTCCGTACTTGAAACTTATGCCACTATTATCTAAAAGTCTCTATTTGCTTTTCCAATCACAGTTCACATAAGAAAATCTATCTTTTCAAATTTTTGTATTGAAGTTTGTGTTGCTTTCTTTAAATTTGTTGTTTTCCTATTAGTTACTCTTTTTTGCTTTTACTTTTCTTTTATTACTTACATCCTATGCTTTTATTCTCTTCTTGTGAACATCACAGAAAAAGAGCATCATACTAATCAGTACTGACTTGCAATAATAAAGACAAAATGCGTATATAGGAATATGATCTCATAACTAAAAGAAAAAACAAGTCCTACTACAAAGTGATACTAGTTAAATAAATATAGCAGCTAAACATAGCTATCATTTAATGCTAGGAGGCCTAGGACCATGTTCACCCTGACAAAGAAAGGTCCAACTTTAGGAATCCAAGTAACTCATATGCTTCTCCTGCCCCTATTACTCATTACTAACTTACTTCGTATTACTCACGATGAATAAGATCTATTCATCTCTTCCATTTCATACTCAAAATGGAATAACCTAGTCTCATTTACTACAACAAATAAGGATTTCAATCTATGCAGCTTCTATCTAAAAAGGCAACTAAGCTTGGAGAAATTTTCTCTTTACGTTTACCTTTCATTTTTCCCAACTAAGATCTACCTATCCCAACCACATGTGCCTTACTATCTTACTAATATCACTTCACTATTCTTCTATAGTCTACACATATGAAGCAATATTCTTAGGTTCTCACTAGTGTCCTATACACTTTACGAGAACTTTTATTATTACTACTAAAAATAATCATTGCTATCTCCTACACAGCCTTGCACTTTTTCTGTCATACCTAGAAAACGATTCATATCTACTCCATATTTAAAAGTTTGGTTTGCCTATAAAAGTGTTACTTTGAAGTTTCTATTAAATTCAAAGGTACTTGGTTGCTTAACATTTTATCGTTCTAGATTTGCATCTTTACAACTCTTTGAATTTAAATTATTCCCCAAATATAAAGGGGAAAACCTAGAAATTCTAAGCTCAAAATTTATTCCTCTTTTCCTTTTAAAGACCTTTACAGCTTTCCATAAAAAAATTTGGATTTTTAAATTTAACCATTTACTATGTTTTTCTCTTTCAGAAACTTATTTACTTTTCACCAAACTATTTTTCTTTAAAACATTCCTTGCTTGTCCTTAAAACATTTTTTTAACTTTTAAAAATGTCCTCACATGTTTTTAAAATAACAATAATAATCGCTCTCACAAGTGACATAAGCCAAATGAGACACCCCACACCCTTTAGTATCCCCAAAAAGGACGCACCAAAGGATGTGGTGAGTTATAGGTATAGCTAAAGCATCACAAGAACTAAAATTCACAAGACAAATAAGTAAAAGCAGTGGAAAACATTCAAATAATAACTTATCATTTTGAATTAAACTTCAGTTCAAAATAAGTCATAAAAACATAACATGTCTCAAAAATTCCTTATGTCACGAAAATACATCTCAGTCTCACAAAATCATAGTACAAAAATAACAATAATAATCCCTTTCACAAGTGCCATAAGCCAAATGGAAAAGATGAAAAGCAGAAGAATACATCTGAAATGAGAAAACTTTGGAAATGAATCTCCAAGCAACCTGAATCAACTACCCACTCCTCTATCTTTCCTTTCCCCCATAAGCCTTTAGAGTTGAGGATAGTTAACTCAGATTGCTTGGAGATTCATTTTCGAAGGTTTCTCATTTTAGATGTATTCTTTTTCTTTTCATCTTTTTCATTTGGCTTATGGCATTTGTGAGAGGGATTATTATTGTTATTTTTTACTCTGATTTTATGAGACTGAGATGTATTTTCATGAGACATTAGAGATTTTTGAGACATGTTATGTTTTTATGACTTATTTTGAAATGAAGTTTGATTCTGAATGATAAATTATTATTAAAATGTTTTCGCCCCTTTTACTTATTTGCCTTATGAATCTTAGTCTCTATGATGCTCCAGCTGTAGCTATAACGCACCACATCCTTTGGTGTGTGCCCTTTTTGGGGATACTAAGGGGTGTGGGGTGTTTCATTTGGATTGGCCCACAGTGGCACAGCAGAGATAGGAAAGACTGATCAATGGGTAAGATTAGGATTTCAACCTAATCAAGGTTAGAAGTTGGGATTGGATTTCAAGTTGTTACATATGGTATCGGAGCTCAAATAAATATTTCACTGTGGAATTACTAAAATAAAATAGTAAGTAAATACTCACAAAGATAATAACACTTTCTAACAAGTGTCACAAAGCTGGAAAACCTCTTCCATCTACCTAACCTGTGGGATGATATGAGGAAGGGGTCAGAACTAAAGTTCTGGTGCATAGACAAATTATACACTTCTAAGCATATTTCTACATATACCGTTCTATTTCGATTTTCTGTTGTATATGGTTTATTGGGTTTATAGTAATCTCTCCTCTGCGTGTGAATTGTACCAATCTACTCCCTAGTAGATTTAGACCTAATAACCAATATGTATATGTAGCTACATGCGCAAAGACCGCATCGGTCCTAGGTACTACCCATAGTACCTTCCGTATCCTCCTCGAAAAGGACTCCATCATCTCGCTACTAGAGCATACGGTAACTATATCTATAAAGGACAGCTTCATGAGGCCTACAATATAGATGTTCCATCATCTATTATCAAAATGTGAAACTGCATTTGCACTAGTTTCTACTAGTGCTCGGACATGCACAATGTACCACCCAGTGCGTACCTTGAGGCACGTAATCGTTCTGTCTACTCCCTGAATTCCGCTAACAAGGTCTACCTTATATGAAACTCAGTCGGGGATTTTCTATACCTGTAAAGGTCAGCTTCGTTAGGCATATAATGTAGATATTCTACTTGGTCTGTCTCTTTTCTCATGTGGCTATGGCCCCACACAGCCCCCTTCAACTAATCAAAAGACCTTTCAAGAGCTAAGTGGTTGTGCTCTACTGCAAACAATCTAAACATCCAATTGGTTGTGCCACTAATCCAAAGTCTCGATAGTGAAAGAATCATTGGCCTGTTGGTTTAACACTAGTTTTTGCCGAACTCGCTCTGACTGATGATGGATGATCTCCACATGCGACCATCTTTTTAGGTCCTGCCTACTATAACCTACTTGGAAACCAAAGTACGGTGTCATACTGTAACGACCCACCACTTTTGGACAGTTTAAATCGACAATAAACCATATATGTCCACTCAAACCATTCGAAGGGTTGGATTGTTAATGGGGTTAAATAAGAAAATAAGATTAGAAGAAGAAACAAACATAGAATCTCGCATCGGAATGATAAAATACAATTATCAAATAAACAGATCATGAAGCTGTTTCTATTATACATTTGATTATATTCAACACAACACTCATCAAAGTTATATATATACATCAGAGATAAATAAATAATGAAGCAAACAACATGATGCAGACATACTAATAGTAATAATATACCAAATCTTCATCTTCGTCCCCCAGAATGAATCTTCTACAAGCTGAAACACTCAGGACTAACCCGAGTGTAATGAAAAGACAAAAAACTCGAGTCAGGACTAAAATATCATGATGTAAGTCAAATCGATATCGCATATAACATGAGTGTAACGGCTTCAGAGATGTTTATAGGTTTTCAAATCTCCTATCCAGTGTATAACGGCGTGCAATAATTCAAGAGATGTTACGGGATTTTCCATCTCTTAAGAATCCGTCAAAATATTTATAAGTAGTAGAATACGCTACATATACAATGTCTAATCAATAAAATAAATATTAAAATAGCGTTAAGGCTTTATATTAATCCCCCTTAACGTGTTTTTAAGCACCGTCATACAGTTTGCATACAAATCACCAGTTAAACGGTCGGTGGATAGGGATGCGCCGTGATACGACAATACTAAACTAAAATCGTATGAGTCTCGTTTAGGGATAAAAGTAAGACAAGGCACGTGAGACAATGCCCAAGATAGGATACTACCAGTTTACCCTTCCGGGCTGGTGGTAATGCATTATAGCCATGATCGCCCACCGTGTCCAACACTCCCATAATCCAAAGGGTGCGCACCAATCAATCACAATGTAAATGGTGGTAATACGAAGAAGTGCGTCCACTCGGGGTAGCTAACCCACTTGGTCGGTACGGCTTCTGTTTTAGTCATTTCAAATTGGCACAAGTGCCAGACCAATCCATCATCGTTCTCTTTCTTCAAATCCAGTAAATGACGCCAAATCCAACCACTTCGTTCTAGATCATCACTCTACGTACACGGTTGTTAAAGTGGTTTCGGTATCGACAAAGAGTATGCCAATAACCGGCTTCGGTCTCTTTAACAACCAAACTTCATTTACATACCGATTGGTATTGTTAAATTGGTTCCGGTATCGGCAGAGAGTATGCCCATATCTGGCTCTGGTCTCTTTAGCAACCAAACGTCGTTTTACACAACGGTTGGTACTTTTACATTTCGAAGGCGGTCCATACTTGATATCAAACTATCATATTCGATTAGAAATCAAATCCATTTCAAAATCATCATATTTACTCAAAATATACCATTTCAATTCAAAATCATTTTCGCCTAAATATTGCGACTTGGATTCCAAAGTTGTTTCGAATCCCAATTTGGGTTATAACTTTATTTAACCCCATTCGTATTTAAATCCATGATATAAAATAAACATTTCACTCCTGACTAGTTTGATTTTTTGAAAAATAGTTCAAACAGTTCCACAATATTTTGAATAATTGAAATAGTTAAAATAGTTAAATGGTTAGAATAGTTTAGTATAAAATAGTTTAAACGGTTAAAACAGTTTAATATAAAATAGTTTAAGTATTAAAAATGTTTTATATAGCAAAATAGTTTGAAAACCAAAATAAGTTGTATATATAAGGATAGCTTTTAAATAGTATTATATTAAATTATTTATTTGAAAATAGTTTCAAAGTCAAACCGGTCCAGTTCTAACTTCCCTACTCTAATCAATCCAATTTCCATTCAATCGATTCAATTTCGATTTTTAATTCAAATCAATTTTAAATTCGATTTCAAATTATTTCAATTCCACTTTCAAACCTAATTAATTCAATTTCAACTTCAATCTATATTGGTTTCGAGCTCGACTTTCAAAGTATCGATTCAAAACATTTAAACCAAGTTATCCTTCAATATTCAGTTTAAAATCCCAATCTTCAAATAAACTCAGTTCCGAGCTCAATTTTGAAATATCATTTTTATATCACTTTCACTATATTCAAAGTTCGAATAAAATTTCAATCTTTTCAAAACAATTCAATTTATGAAATTCAATCATATTCCGATTTTAACTCCAAAATATCAACTTCAATTAATTAACAATTTCTTTTAACCAAAAATTTATTTCAACATTTCGAACTCGTATTCGTGATTAATTCAAACTTCATAAATTTAATTTTCATTTCTTCAAATTCAAAACCATTAAATAATTTCAAAACCAAACTTTTAAAATTATTTAATTTAACCAATCCAGTGTTCGTATATAATTTTCTATTCTATGACTAAGTGATCAGTTATTTCAATTTGATTTTAGGGATGGATATATATCATTTCAATCCAAATCACAATGTCATAGTTGTATATCGTTTCAACCTATTTCTTAATTCATTTGATATAATTCAATTTACAATTTATATACTGTAAATAATATACAGGGTGATAACAGGACATATCCAAACAAATAAACATCCAAATCATCCAAAATATCAACCAATAGCATCCATCGCCATCATTATCCCAACATTCATATAATTCACAGCAATTTCATAGTTGTTAATTTCAGATAATTTACTGAAAATTAAATCCCAATTTCAAGTTGGCTGTCAATTTTAATTTATAACGGTTAGTTCTAATGACAACTAAATTTTATCAACAACGACCAATGAATTCATATCAATTCATAAAATCAAATTTAACTAGCATAAAAATATTGTAGTATGTTGTGAGCATTATAAAACGCTCATCTTGGGTTTACATTGCCAAACGTTCAAATTTTAAACTAAACCAAGCGCGTTCGATTTAACTTAAAATTTTAACGAGCTCCAACATCTCTAGGTCTATACTGCAGCGTAGATCTCGTCTCCGCAATTCCAGTGCTGCTTGTTTTGTCCGATTCCGACCTCATATGCATGAGATATGAATGTTTACAGATCTGAATGTATATTAATATAATTTAAAACAATTTTTTTTTGTAAAAAAGATCCGCTGTTCGTTCACCTCTACGAATCTGGGCTGTGAATTACTTCTTCTTCCCAGGTGAGAAACACGCTCATTCGACCCAACGCTTCGTTTACACATCAGGTCGCTGCATCCACGACTATCGACTAGATCTCGATCGAAGGCCACCACCGGCCGTGCCCTATGATACTCCACTTTCGTCCCTGAACCCGCGAAGCTCGGCCACCCCCAGGCTACAAACATCGAGCTCGAACGTATGCTATATGAACACGATTTTCCACTAATCCACATCCTTATCTCCAATCATAACCGGTGGATACCAAGATCTTGGAAAGTTCTACGATATCCTAGTTGGAAGTTTAGGCTAAAACAACTTGGATGAGGAGGATTTGAAGGAGAAAGATCGTATGATTTCGACCATTGAAAAAATGCCGGCGGCTTGTGAAATAAGCTACGGTTACCGTGTTGAACGATATATATATATATGTACATAAGATTATTTTATCAATATATTTCAAATTTCTGCATACTTTTCAAAAAACTCCAAACGAAATGTGCCTACCCGTATTTCGAACACAATGGAACAGGTTTCGGGACCTGATTCGATTGTATGCGGAAGATAGCTTTTTGAACCCAATTAAAATATTGAATTTTCGATAATAATTTCAACGCGTTTATATCTCGTACAACCAAACAATAACTCCGAACGCTATGAAATTTGTAATCCGATAATAACACACTATTATAGATCTAATGGAACTGGTTTCGTCGAATTCCAAGGCCGTGCCCCGGATCGGCATTTTAATGTCTCAATTATAATATAAAATTTCCAATTTCCAATTATTTAGTTTTAAATCCAATTTTAAATGTTAACAATCTTCATTGTTGTTTAAATAAACTTTACATTAATTTCCGATATCAAATTTAATCATATTAAATTTCGAATTCAATTATTCAAATATTTGCAATATTAAATTTTAAACAATTTGTATTATTCAATAAATCACTATCTTTTGAAATATTTGAAAATAAAATTCTAAGGCTTAACCTTTTGAGACAAATTCAAATTATAGAAAAACCATTTCCATTATACATTTTATTCAATTCCCGTTATTTAATTATTCAATTAGTTTTCAATATTGAATTTTGAACAATTTAATTGTTTAATATTAGACAAATTCCAATATTAGATTTTACATGAATTTTCGTTATCGATCAATTACTTTATTTACATCTATTAAATTCAACATTATTATTTTTGTTCCAACTATTGATGGTAAACTCATTCAATAAGTAGTATTTATTTTCAATACTGTTACTACATAAATCTTCGATATTAGTCTATTTTAAAATTTTATTTCTATCTAAATAATTCGCAATTATTATTCAACTTCAGTTGTTGACCAAGAATTCAACTAATATATATAATTTCATTTCAATTCATTAATATTTAACTTAGATAGATATTGTTGCAAGTTATTCTAGCTATCATTATCATAAATAAATTAGAAAATTTTAATTCTTCCAACATTAAATCACGAAATCTTATTGAATTAACTATTTTAATTATCGAAAATTTATGGGTCGTTACACTCTCGTCCACTCAAAACTTTTGGTCCTCGAAAAGGAAAAAGAAGGAAAAAAGAACTAAATAATCAATTTATCTTATTCAAAATATTAAATTTATAACAAAATTAATCTACATAATTAAATACTTTAAATAAAATATATCGATTCATAAACCATTAAATCCTTTCATACTCAAGTTAACAAAAGTTTGGAAAACATTTCATAAAATTTCTAACACCCGGGTCATAATTTTTTACGGGCCCAACACGCTTTCGCTGCGCTCTCTGATTGACTTACGGAAATCATAGTTTTGTTGTAAAACTAATTATAAAATTTTAAAACTTCAAAAATTTTCTAACACCCGGATTTACGGAAAATTTCGATAGAATCTCCTTTGCGCGGCTCAATCAGTACAATTATAAAACGCTACCACGGGCCCTAAACCAACCAAAGAAAACAAAAACCAAGTGGCTCCATAAAAAAAATCATCAAATCCAATGACAAGATAAACAAATAACTTTCTGTTGGACAGTCCAAATTTTTTTTGATTTTAAATACCTGCATCTTATTTACCGATGATATCTAGTCATATAATTTAAAATCATTTTACATTTTGCGTTTTCAATTTCCAAGATTTGCTTTACTTAAGCCCGTACAATGTACATATATCATCCGTACGCAATATCAAATCTGATCGCTTACTCGATCACACAATTTCACTTCCAAACTAGTATCATTCACATAACTCTTTAGGTGGACTCAGATCTAGTTCCTTGATCAGAAACTATCTGTAACAACCCGCATATTTATCGGTTTTATAATTAAATATTTATTTAAATATTTTATCGATACTCGAAATTTAGTCCAAAAAGCTACTTTTTGCATATGGTCGAATTAGGACTCGGGACCACTTCCATTGAGTTCAAAATGACGTTTGCAATCTTTTTAAGTGTAAACTTTGATATATTTGGAGATAGTAGAATTTTGCTACTTTTTCACTTAGGGCTTTGGTTTGGGATGAGCCCATTAACCCCACTTAACTCAGTTCCAACCCTCTCCTCTTCATTCACTTCCTTTCTATTTTCCTTATACTCAAGCTTTTATAACAATGGAGAGTGGAATGAGAAATTAAAACTCAAGCCCTAGTTTTCTTTTGCAAATCAAACTCTAGCTCCAAACTAATAGAAGAACCCATTGGTATGCCTTCTCTTCTTCTTCCCCAACTCATTCTTTTACCAATTTCAGAAATTCCTAAACCTAACTTTGGGAATGTTCTTCTTTTAAAGCTTAGAATCAAGCTTCTTGAGTTGGATTTGAAGAGTGGTTGATTCTCCTTTGCTTTCAAGCTTCGTCTTCATTTGTTTGGGTTCAAAGGTGAGATTTTTATCTCATATCTTAGTCTATAATTATCTTCATTTGTTAGGTATGGATTCCTAACACTTATTCTTGTGCAATTGATTTTGGTTTGGATTGATTTGGTGTATATTCCAATTTTTAGTGTTCTGAAATCAAAATCTATGAAAATCCTTTTACGGATATTTGGACATTGATATTTGAGGCGTATCGGAGAGCCGTTAAGGCTGGGTTGTCGCTCGACGTAAATCCTTAGTCATCGTTTGCTCGTCCAAATCGCTTCCGATATTCGTTTGGCCATTTTTGGCCTAGGTTCATGGAATGCCCTGAACCCAGCTTTCAGACGTCTGAATATTATACTGGGAATTTTTATTACCCAGTATTCAGACGTCTGAATCTATATTTCAGACGTCTGAATTGGTTCATTTGAAACCAGAAAGGAATAGGCTAAAAAGTGCCTATTTCAGACGTCTGAATTCTGTTTTGGAAAATAGTTTATTTTCCAGATTCAGACGTCTGAATCCTTGATTTCAGACGTCTGAATCTGCACTCTTTTTGCCTATTTGCCTATTTTCTTAAGAATTCCAACTTTAATCGATTCGTGTGATTCTCTTTTGTTATTATCACTTATTATCGACTTTGATGACATTTTCTTCGTGATTTTTGGGAATATCCATTTCGATGGATTCAGTATCAATTTCTTTGGATTTTATTCACGTCTTCGAATGTGAATTTTGATGATGGATTGTTTCTACAATCATATCTATGATTTGTCACTTTAAAATATAAAGGTTTCAATACTAGTAGTAAAAATCAAAACTCTTTCATCAAAATGATTTCAACACTATTTTATTTCAAAGCTCGTTCTCTTAAACCGTTTTCCAATCTATTAGTATATACAAATCTTTACCTCACTCGGATGAGAAATCTAATTAAATGACTTAGTAAAACAAGTGGTATGAAACGCTTGCGTTTACTTCGTCGGTTAATTCTTGGACTTGTTCGATTGAATCTCTTGTGACAATTTTCTAGTGGAGATCTACAATTTGTTCGTAAATATTTAAGTTAAGCTAGTGGTTATGGGACATGAAGCTAAGCTCATATATTTACTAGCTTACTGTAATTGACACTTCTTGATGATCATGACGATCATTTTTGTGATTTAGACTAGCAATTGTGCGATGTCTCTTTGTCTGCGATTTAGACTAGACCTTGTTTCAGTGTGATTTCGACTCACACTTGTGGGGTAGCGCCCCATGTTCTTCGGGCCGTTCGTGTGTCAAAATTTAATGGCTAGCTACCATGAGACAGCGTCTCGTTCGTGTGATACATATGTTGGTGAGTTTTCATGCTCTCGTTCGTGTGATAGGCCTCCTTCCCCTTTTTATGATTTCTGGATTTCGTGTGTTGAATTCTGGAATTTTATGCTTCACCACCAATTTTAGTGATTTTCATTGATATGATTTATCAATTTTTGGTGCATTGGTGAATTCGTGTGTCATTGACCTGTTATGAATACAAGTTTTGGGTATGATACCCTTTTTGGATCTTTGAGAAGATTCTTGTGATATTGATTAATCTCATATTGATTTTCAATTACATACCTATAGTTGTATGCCATTATGGATATTATATGTTTATGCTATATCTTTTACTTTATATCATGATATCTGATATTTATAGCTAGACTGATCCGTTTATTATTTTCTTATAAATAATACTCGGGTCAGACCGAGATGTTACAGGTGCTTCTGTTTGACTCCTCTTCTGGGATTTGCTACTTCGACTTTTGGCTAACTATTTAGATTAGCAGTTTTTGTTGTATACACTTGAGATATAGACTCATAGTTGTATTCTTTTGTATAGCACGTGTTGCTATTCTTCTGTATTATTGTGGATCTTTTTGAACACCACTCTGATGTACACTTTCATGTGTTAGTTATATATTCATATCTTCTTCCGCCTTTGTGATATGAATTATCTGCGACTTATTTATGTTATGTCTATTTCTATATTTGTTTCCGAAGATTTATTATAGCCACCGAAGATTTATTATATCATGATATCTGATATTTCTCGTGGTCAAGGTATTTCTCATTCTATCCTTGATGGTATTATTATATTTCATGATCAACCTATTCGAGTTCTTTTTGATACGGGAGCATCCCATTCTTTTATATCAAAAGAGCTTGTTGATACTTTTTCTTTAAGTGTTGTTGCTTTAATGACTTCTTTGAGAATTGCGAATCCGGTTGGTGGATCCGCAATGCTTAGTTTGCTTTGTAAAGATGTGGAGATTATTTTATGTGATTTATCTTTCCTAGCCGATTTGCATGTCATGCGTTATTTAGGCTTTGGGATGATTTTGGAAATGGATTGGCTTAACCGTTATGAAGCTCATATCCTATGTCCTTAGCGGACTATTCATCTTCGACATCCCCAATCTGTTAAGCAAATTTCTATTATTCTCAAAGATTCAGATTCCACTTTATCTGCATCTTTATATTCTTTAAATCCTCGTGATGACGATAATGATGATGAGGAAGATATTATTTCTCTTATTCACGTTGTTCGTGAATTTTCCGACATATTTGAGCCCGTTTTAGGATTGCCACCTAAGCGAGAAATTGAGCTCAAAATTAATCTTATCCCTGGAGCTCAACCTATTACTCGTCCTCCTTATCGCATGTCTAATAAGGAGAATGAGAAGATGCACATACAATTATCTGATTTGGAAACGAAGCAATTTATTCGCTCTAGTTCCTCGCCTTGGGAAGCTTGGGCTATTTTCGTGAAGAAATCCGATGGTACACTTAGACTTTGCGTTGACTACCGCAAGCTTAATGATCTCACTATCAAAAATAAATATCCTTTACCTCGGATTGATGATCTATTTGACCAACTTAGCGGTGCTAGAGTCTTTTCACAATTGGACTTGGCTACCGGTTTTCATCAGCTTCGTATTGCAGAGGATAGCATTCCTTTGACATCGTTTTGTACTCGTTATGGATCTTATGAATGGCTTGTTATGCCATTTGGTTTAACAAATGCTCCGGCTTATTTCGTTGACCTTATGAATCGAGTTTTCAAAGATTTCCTCGATTGATTTGTTCTCATCTTTATTGATGATATTCTTGTGTATTCTAAAACCGAGGAGGAGCATGAAAAGCATCTTCGGATTGCATTGGAAACTCTTAGGAGTAATAAATTAAAAGCAAAATTTTATAAATGCCATTTTTGGCAATCTAGCGTGAAGTTTCTCGGTCATATTATTTCCGAATCCGGAATTTCCGTGGATCCTTCAAAGATTGAAGCTGTTCAAGATTGGAAGAGACCAGGAGAGTGTGACAGAGATTCGTAGTTTTCTCGGATTGGAGGGTTATTACCGTCGTTTCATTAAAGACTTTTCTAAAATTGCCATCCCTCTCACTAGCTTAACAAAGAAAGGTGTTAAATACATTTGGTCGGACAAATGTGAAGCCTCTTTTCAGAAATTGAAAGAACTCCTTTCCGATGCTCCTATTCTTGTTATTCCCGAAGGGAATCAAGATTTTGTTGTTTATACTGATGCTAGTCACGTTGGTTTGGGTGCCGTTCTTATGCAAAAAGAACGTGTTATTGCTTATGCTTCTAGACAATTGAAGTCGGCTAAGACTAGATATGCCACTCATGATTTAGAGCTCGCAGCTATTGTTTTCGCCCTTTGTATTTGGCGTCATTATCTTTTAGGAGAGAAATTTATTCTTTATACGGATCATAAGTCTTTGAAATATTTATTTTCTCAAAAGGAACTTAATTTGCGTCAACAACGTTGGCTCGAGTTCCTTGCTCCTTATGATCTTGATATTCTTTATACCCCCGGTAAGGGTAATCGTGTCGTCGATGCTATTAGCCGTAAGCAACAAGCAGTTGTTTCTATGATGATATCCGAATGGAATGATCTCGAGATCTTATCCACTTGTGAGATTCGAGAACACGTATCCGATTTATGCTCATCATTTGTTTTATGTAGCCTTGATGCTCATCCTTATCTTTTAGACCGCATTCTTGAAGCTCAAAGGCTAGATCCCGAATTGGATCTTCTTGGCCAAAATATTAAGGACAAAATTGATATTGAAGGTTTGAAAGACTTTGATATCAATTCTCGTGGCGACATTCGGAAATTTGGTAGACTTGTCGTGCCAAATATTAGTGATCTTCGTAAAGATGTTTTAGAGGATTCACATCGTTCTAAATTTACCATTCATTCTGGTAGTAGTAAAATGTACGCGGTTACGAAGCGACTTTATTATTGGGAGGGAATGAAACTTGATATTGCTAACTTTGTTAAGTGTTGCATGAC
This sequence comes from Allium cepa, assembly GCA_030765085.1. Taxonomy (NCBI): domain Eukaryota; kingdom Viridiplantae; phylum Streptophyta; class Magnoliopsida; order Asparagales; family Amaryllidaceae; genus Allium; species Allium cepa. Next base: position 157,427,469 of record CM060932.1, read on the forward strand.
TTGCCAACTCATTAAGGCCGAACATCAAAGGCCCGGTGGGTTATTGCAACCTTTAGAAATTCCAATTTGGAAGTGGGACCAAATTTCCATGGATTTTATTGACGGCTTTCCCCGTTCTCGTTTGGGTCATGATAGCTTATGGGTGATTGTTGATAGACTTACTAAATCCGCCCATTTCATTCCCGTTTTGTCTAACCGAACCGTTCCTCTTTTGGCCAAGCTCTTTGTTAAAGAGATTGTTAAATTACATGGAGTTCCTACTTCTATTGTTAGTGATCGTGATCCATTGTTTACTAGTGGATTTTGGAAGAGTCTTCAAAAAGCTTTGGGAACGAAGCTTAATTTTAGCACCGCTTATCATCCTCAGTCCGATGGACAAACCGAGCGTGTGAATCAAACTCTTGAAGATCTTCTTCGTGCTTGTGTGCTTGATTTCGGTGGAGGCTGGGAAGATCATATTCCTCTTGTTGAATTTTCCTATAATAATAGCTTCCAATCTAGTATTGGTATGGCACCATTTGAGGCACTCTATGGAAGGCCATGCCGATCTCCTTCTTGTTGGCTTGAGGCCGGTGAGAAGCTGGTTTTAGGTCCAGATTTTGTTCGGAATTCCACAGAAAAGATTGAACTATTCGACATAGGATGAAAGAAGCCCAGAGTAGACAAAAATCCTATGCCGATAATCGAAGAAGGAGATTATAATTTTCTGTTGGAGATCTTGTTTTTATTCGTGTGTCACCTATGAAAGGTGTTATACGTTTCAGTCGGTGGGGAAAGTTAGCACCTCGATATATTGGGCCATTTCCTATCACTGAACGTATTAGTTCCATGGCTTATCGCCTATCATTACCGGCTCAGTTTCTGCTATGCATGACGTGTTTCATGTCTCTCAATTACGGAAGTGCCTTCTAGATTCCGATTCTATTCTTGTGCCCGGTGTTGTGGAAGAGATTAAAGTTTCGCCTAATCTAACTTATGAGCAACATCCTATTCGTATTATTGCTTCGGAGGTTGAGCACCTTCGAAATAAAGATGTCCCGATTGTGAAAGTTCAATGGTCCTCAAATCCTAAGGATTGCTCTTGGGAATCTAGAGAATTCATCGAGCGAACGCATCCTGATTTATTTCCTCATGCCCTTTAAGGTGAACTTCTTACTTCAAAATTCTTTTGTGTTAATATGCTTTTATGGTTGTTACACTATATCTTCTTCTTAAATATTGCGAGGACGCAATTTCTTTAAGGAGGGGAGTCTGTAACAACCCGCATATTTATCGATTTTATATTTAAATATTTATTTAAATATTTTATCGATACTCGGAATTTAGTCCGAAAAGCTACTTTTTGCATACGGTCGAATTAGGAATCGGGACCACTTCCATTGAGTTCAAAATGACGTTTGAGATCTTTTTAAGTGTAAACTTTGATATTTTGGATATAGTAGAATTTTGCTACTTTTTCACTTAGGGCTTTGGTTTGGGCTGAGCCCATTAACCCCACTTAACTCAGTTCCAACCCTCTCCTCTTCATTCACTTCCTTTCTATTTTCCTTATACTCAAGCTTTTATAACAATGGAGAGTGGAATGAGAAATTAAAACTCAAGCCCTAGTTTCCTTTTGCAAATCAAACTCTAGCTCCAAACTAATAAAAGAACCCATTGGTATGCCTTCTCTTCTTCTTCTCCAACTCATTCTTTTACCAATTTCAGAAATTCCTAAACCTAAGTTTGGGAATATTCTTCTTTTAAAGCTTAGAATCAAGCTTCTTGAGTTGGATTTGAAGAGTGGTTGATTATTCTTTGCTTTCAAGCTTCTTCTTCATTTGTTTGGGTTCAAAGGTGAGATTTTTATCTCACATCTTAGTCTATAATTATCTTCGTTTGTTAGGTATGGATTCCTAACACTTATTCTTGTGCAATTGATTTTGGTTTGGATTGATTTGGTGTATATTCCAATTTTTAGTGTTTTGAAATCAAAATCTATGAAAATCCTTTTATGGATATTTGGACATTGATATTTGAGGCGCATCGGAGAGCCGTTAAGGCTGAGTTGTCGCTCGACGTAAATCCTTAGTCATCGTTTGCTCGTCCGAATTGCTTCCGATATTCGTTTAGCCATTTTTGGCGTAGGTTCAGGGAATGCCCTGAATCCAGGTTTCAGACGTCTGAATATTATACTGAGAATTTTTATTCCCCAGTATTCATACGTCTGAATCTATATTTCAGACGTCTGAATTGGTTCATTTGGAACCAGAAAGGAAATGGGCTAAAAAGTGCCTATTTCAGACGTCTGAAATCAAAGATTCAGACGTCTGAATTCTGTTTGGGAAAATAGTTTATTTTCCAGATTCATACGTCTGAATCCTTGATTTCAGACGTCTGAATCTGCACTCTTTTTCTATTTACCTATTTTCTTGAGAATTCCAACTTTAATCGATTCGTGTTGATTCCCTTTTGTTATTATCACTTATTATCGACTTTGATGACATTTTCTTCGTGATTTTTGGGAATATCCATTTCGATGGATTCGGTATCGATTTCTTTGGGTTTTATTCACGTCTTCGAATGTGAATTTTGATGATGGGTTGTTTCTACAATCATTTCTATGATTTGTCACTTTAAAAATATAAAGGTTTCAATACTAGTAGTAAAAATCAAAACTCTTTCATCAAAATGATTTCAACACTATTTTATTTCAAAGCTCGTTCACTTAAACCGTTTTCCGATCTATTAGTATATATAAACCTTTACCTCACTCGGATGAGAAATCTAATTAAACGACTTAGTAAAACAAGTGGTATGAAACGCTTGCGTTTACTTCGTCGGTTAATTCTTGGACTTGTTCGATGGAATCTCTTGTGACAATTTTCTAGTGGAGATCAACAATTTGTTCGTAAATATTTAAGTTAAACTAGTGGTTATGGAACATGAAGCTAAGCTCATATATTTACTAGCTTACTGTAATTGACACTTCTTGATGATCATGACGATCATTTTTGTGATTTAGACTAGCAATTGTGCGATGTCTCTTTGTCTGCGATTTAGACTAGACCCTGTTTCAGTGTGATTTCGACTCACACTTGTGGGGTAGCGCCCCATGGTCTTCGGGCCGTTCGTGTGTCAAAATTTAATGGCTAGCTACCATGAGATAACGTCTCGTTCGTGTGATACATATGTTGGTGAGTTTTCATGCTCCCGTTCGTGTGATAGGCCTCCTCCCCCTTTTTATGATTTCTGGGTTTCGTGTGTTGAATTCTGGAATTTTATGCTTCACAAATTTTAGTGATTTTCATTGACATGATTTATCAATTTTTGGTGCATTGTTGAATTCGTGTGTCATTGACCTGTTGTGAATACAAGTTTTGGGTATGATACCCTTTTTGGATCTTTGAGAAGATTCTTGTGATATTGATTAATCTCATGTTGATTTTCAATTACATACCTATAGTAGTATGCCATTATGGATATTTTATGTTTATGCCATATCTTTTACTTTATATCATGACATCTGATATTTATAGCTGGACTGATCCGTTTATTATTTTCTTATAAATAATACTCGGGTCAGACCGAGATGTTACAGGTGCTTCTGTTTGACTCCTCTTCTGGGATTTGCTACTCCGACTTTTGGTTAACTATTTAGATTAGCAGTTTTTGTTGTATACACTTGAGATATAGACTCATAGCTGTATTCATTTGTATAGCACGTGTTGCTATTGTTCTGTATTATTGTGGATCTTTTTGACCACCACTCTGATGTACACTTTCATGTGTTAGTTATATATTCATATCTTCTTCCGCCTTTGTGATATGAATTATCTGTGAGTTATTTATGTTATGTCTATTTCTATATTTGTTTCCGAAGATTTATTATAGCCACCGTGTGATAGCTTTGAGTTTGTATCGGTATGTCGGACTTCCTCCTTAGCATGCTATACTATCTGACATATCGGTGCTCGCACGAAGATGTTACATGGATGGTCGCTTCTCAATAGCCTTATTCTCCGGGCTAGTTGACAGCATTACTCCGTAGCGTTCTTGGCTAGCGTGGGTATAGAGGTGGGGCGTCACAACTTGGTATCAGAGCCAAACTTCGGAACAATGTAGAATAACTTAGCGAGGATAATCGTCCTAAGTCTATCTTAGGAGTCGTGCTTTAGGATTTAATTCGAGTCTTCGTACCGATTTATCCTATTTTCTTTATGATTCCTTATTTTATCTATCAAGATTGCTTGATATTCATTTTGTGAATAACCTTCTTCTTCTTCCTTCTTTCTTTCTTAAGGGAGAGAAATGGTTAGACCTATTCGTCCCAGAGCTGGACCATCTAGTGCTCCACCCCAAGATGGAGTTTTTATGACTACCCAACAACTTCTTGACCTTGTCATGAGTGCTCAAGCAGCTGATTCTAATCCGTAACCTACCCACCCTAAATCTGGGTTTGCATGTTTGTGCAATGATTACACCAACCTGGGTGGGAAGCCATTTAAAGCGTCTGAAACTATCATCGAGGTCTAGGCTTGGTTGAGGATATGCGATCGAATCTTCATTCGCATGAATTTCGTCGATCTTCACCGTGTTCAGGTGGCTTCCAGTATGCTCCAAGAGAGAGCATTGGACTAGTACGAACTTCTTATTTCTGAGATTAATGAAGCGGATCTCACCTGGGAGCAATTCCGGGAACGCTTCGAATTAAAATTCATGCTAGAAGCAGAAAAAGTGACATTGGCTCGACGTTTCATAGACCTTGTTCAGGGTGAAGCCTCCGTGACTGATTATGTTGCATCCTTCGAGTCACTTTCCAAATATGGGGTTGAATACATCAGCACCCCATTGAAGAAGAACCAAAGATTTGACTATGGCTTAAACAAAAATCTCAAGAACCCATTACATCTAAAATTAGAAGTTCCCTTCGACCAACTCATTGATATCGCTCTTCGTCTTGAAGAGGCGGATAGGGAAAGTGATGTTGAAGTGAAGGGTTCCAAACCAAACTTCAACAACAAGAAGAGGCCAAACAAATTCAAAGGTCCTTATCCCCACAAAAAGAGTAAGCAAGCAACTCCTACCGCGAAGACTTTTTCCTCTACTGAAGGGAAATGCTTTAACTGTGGTTCTAGAGACCATTTTGCGAACAAGTGTTCGAAGGCTCGTACTTGTCGCTATTGCAAAAGCCCGGATCATTATTTATCTTCTTGTCCCAAACTTCAAAATAGGAAGGAGGGAAAGCTTAATGTTGCTCAAGCACCTGGCAACACATCTCGTGGTCAAGGTATTTCTCATTCTATCCTTGATGGTATTATTATATTTCGTGATCAACCTATTCGAGTTCTTTTTGATACGGGAGCATCCCATTCTTTTATATCAAAAGAGCTTGTTGATACTTTTTCTTTAAGTGTTGTTGCTTTAATGACTTCTTTGAGAATTGCGAATCCGGTTGGTGGATCCGCAATGCTTAGTTTGCTTTGTAAAGATGTGCAGATTATTTTATGTGATTTATCTTTCCTAGCCGATTTGCATGTCATGCGTTATTTAGGCTTTGGGATGATTTTGGAAATGGATTGGCTTAACCGTTATGAAGCTCATATCCTATGTCCTTAGCGGACTATTCATCTTCGACATCCCCAATCTGTTAAGCAATTTTCTATTATTCTCAAAGATTCAGATTCCACTTTATCTGCATCTTTATATTCTTTAAATCCTCGTGATGACGATAATGATGATGAGGAAGATATTATTTCTCTTATTCACGTTGTTCATGAAGTTTCCGACATATTTGAGCCCGTTTTAGGATTGCCACCTAAGCGAGCAATTGAGCTCAAAATTAATCTTATCCCTGGAGCTCAACCTATTACTCGTCCTCCTTATCGCATGTCTAATAAGGAGAATGAGGAGATGCGCATACAATTATCCGATTTGGAAACGAAGCAATTTATTCGCTCTAATTCCTCGCCTTGGTAAGCTTCAGCTATTTTCGTGAAGAAATCCGATGGTACACTTAGACTTTGCGTTGACTACCGCAAGCTTAATGATCTCACTATCAAAAATAAATATCCTTTACCTCGGATTGATGATCTATTTGACCAACTTAGCGGTGCTAGAGTCTTTTCACAATTGGACTTGGCTACCGGTTTTCATCAGCTTCGTATTGCAGAGGATAGCATTCCTTTGACATCGTTCTGTACTCGTTATGGATCTTATGAATGGCTTGTTATGCCACTTGGTTTAACAAATGCTCCGGCTTATTTCGTTGACCTTATGAATCGAGTTTTCAAAGATTTCCTCGATCGATTCGTTCTCATCTTTATTGATGATATTCTTGTGTATTCTAAAACCGAGGAGGAGCATGAAAAGCATCTTTGGATTGTATTGGAAACTCTTAGGAGTAATCAATTAAAAGCAAAATTTTATAAATGCCATTTTTGGCAATCTAGTGTTGGTCATATTATTTCCGAATCCGAAATTTCCGTGGATCCTTCAAAGATTGAAGCGATTCAAGGTTAGAGACCGAAGAGTGTGACAGAGATTCGTAGTTTTCTCGGATTGGCGGGTTATTACCGTCGTTTCATTAAAGACTTTTCTAAAATTGCCGTCCCTCTCACTAGCTTAACAAATAAAGGTGTTAAATACGTTTGGTCGGACAAATGTGAAGCCTCTTTTCAGAAATTGAAAGAACTCCTTTCCGATGCTCCTATTCTTGTTATTCCCGAAGGGAATCAAAATTTTGTTGTTTATACTGATGCTAGTCACGTTGGTTTGGGTGCCGTTCTTATGCAAAAAGAACATGTTATTGCTTATGCTTCTAGACAATTGAAGACGGTTGAGACTAGATATGTCGCTCATGATTTAGAGCTCGCGGCTATTGTTTTCGCCCTTCGTATTTGGCGTCATTATCTTTTAGGAGAGAAATTTATTCTTTACACGGATCATAAGTCTTTGTAATATTCATTTTCACAAAAGGAACTTAATTTGCGTCAACAACGTTGGCTCGAGTTCCTTGCTCCTTATGATCTTGATATTCTTTATAACCCCGGTAAGGGTAATCGTGTCGCCGATGCTCTTAGCCGTAAGCAACAAGCAGTTTTTTCTATGATGATATCCGAATGGAACGATCTCGAGATCTTATCCACTTGTGAGATTCGAGACCGCGTATCCGATTTATGCTCATCATTTGTTTTATGTAGCCTTGAGGCTCATCCTTATCTTTTAGACCGCATTCTTGAAGCTCAAAGGCTAGATCCCGAATTGGCTCTTCTTGGCCAAAATATTAAGGACAAAATTGATATTGAAGGTTTGAAAGACTTTGATATTGATTCTCGTGGCGGCATTCGGAAATTTGGTAGACTTGTCGTGCCAAATATTAGTGATCTTCATAAAGATGTTTTAGAGGATTCACATCGTTCTAAATTTACCATTCATCCCGGTAGTAGTAAAATGTACGCGGATACGAAGCGACTTTATTATTGGGAGGGAATGAAACTTGATATTGCTAACTTTGTTAAGTGTTGCATGACTTGCCAACTCATTAAGACCGAACATCAAAGGCCCGGTGGGTTATTGCAACCTTTAGAAATTCCAATTTGGAAGTGGGACCAAATTTCTATGGATTTTATTGACGGCCTTCCCCGTTCTCGTTCGGGTCATGATAGCTTATGGGTGATTGTTGATAGACTTACTAAATCCGCCCATTTTATTCCCGTTCGGTCTAACCGAACCGTTCCTCTTTTGGTCAAGCTCTTTGTTAAAGAGATTGTTAAATTTCATGGAGTTCCTACTTCTATTGTTAGTGATCGTGATCCATTGTTTACTAGTGGATTTTGGAAGAGTCTTCAAAAAGATTTTGGAACGAAGCTTAATTTTAGCACCGCTTATCATCCTCAGTCCGATGGACAAACCGGGCGTGTGAATCAAACTCTTGAAGATCTTCTTCGTGCTTGTGTGCTTGATTTCGGTGGAGGCTGGGAAGATCATATTCCTCTTGTTGAATTTTCCTATAATAAGAGCTTCCAATCTAGTATTGGTATGGCACCATTTGAGGAACTCTAGGAAGGCCATGCCGATCTCCTTCTTGTTGGCTTGAGGCCGGTGAGAAGCTGGTTTTAGGTCCAGATTTTGTTCGGGATTCCACAGAAAAGATTGAACTTATTCGACATAGGATGAAAGAAGCCCACAGTAGACAAAAATCCTATGCCGATAATCGAAGAAGGAGATTAGAATTTTCTGTTGGAGATCTTGTTTTTATTCGTGTGTCACCTATGAAAGGTGTTATACGTTTCAGTCGGTGGGGAAAGTTAGCACCTCGATATATTGGGCCATTTCCTATCACTGAACGTATTGGTTCCATGGCTTATCGCCTATCATTACCGGCTCAGTTTTCAGTTTCTGCTATGCATGACGTGTTTCATGTCTCTCAATTACGGAAGTGCCTTCGAGATTCCGATTCTATTCTTGTGCCCGGTGTTGTGGAAGAGATTGAAGTTTCGCCTAATCTAATTTATGAGCAACATCCTATTCGTATTATTGCTTCGGAGGTTGAGCGCCTTCGAAATAAAGATGTTCCGCTTGTGAAAGTTCAATGGTCCTCAAATCCTAAGGATTGCTCTTGGGAATCTAGAGAATTCATCGAGCGAACGCATCCTGGTTTATTTCCTCATGCTCTTTAAGGTGAACTTCTTACTTCAAAATTCTTTTGTGTTAATATGCTTTTATGGTTGTTACACTATATCTTCTTCTTAAATATTGCGAGGACGCAATTTCTTTAAGGAGGGGAGTCTGTAACAACCCGCATATTTATCGGTTTTATATTTAAATATTTATTTAAATATTTTATTGATACTCGGAATTTAGTCCGAAAAGCTACTTTTTGCATACGGTAGAATTAGGACTCGGGACCACTTCCATTGAGTTCAAAATGACGTTTGCGATCTTTTTTAGTGTAAACTTTGATATGTTTGGAGATAGTAGAATTTTGCTACTTTTTCACTTAGGGCTTTGGTTTGGGCTAAGCCCATTAAACCCCCTTAACTCAGTTCCAACCCTCTCCTCTTCATTCACTTCCTTTCTATTTTCCTTATACTCAAACTTTTATAACAATGGAGAATGAAATGAGAAATTAAAACTCAAGCCCTAGTTTCCTTTTGCAAATCAAACTCTAACTCCAAACTAATAGAAGAACCCATTGGTATGCCTTCTCTTCTTCTTCTCCAACTCATTCTTTTACCAATTTCAGAAATTCCTAAACCTAACTTTGGGAATGTTCTTCTTTTAAAGCTTAGAATCAAGCTTCTTGAGTTGGATTTGAAGAGTGGTTGATTCTCCTTTGCTTTCAAGCTTCTTCTTCATTTGTTTGGGTTCAAAGGTGAGATTTTTATCTCACATCTTAGTCTATAATTATCTTCGTTTGTTAGGTATGGATTCCTAACACTTATTCTTCTGCAATTGATTTTGGTTTGGATTGATTTGGTGTATATTCCAATTTTTAGTGTTTTGAAATCAAAATCTATGAAAATCCTTTTATGGATATTTGGACATTGATATTTGAGGCGTATCGGAGAGCCGTTAAGGCTGAGATGTCGCTCGACGTAAATCCTTAGTCGTCGTTTGCTCGTCCGAATCGCTTCCGATATTTGTTTGGCCATTTTTGGCCTAGGTTCAGGGAATGCCCTGAACCCAGGTTTCAGACGTCTGAAACGTAGTATTCAGACGTTTGAATATTATACTGAGAATTTTTATTCCCCAGTATTCAAATGTCTGAATCTATATTTCAGATGTCTGAATTGGTTCATTTGGAACTAGAAAGGAAATAGGCTAAAAAGTGCCTATTTCAGATGTCTGAAATCAAAGATTCAGACGTCTGAATTCTGTTTTGGAAAATAGTTTATTTTCCAGATTCATACGTCTGAATCCTTGATTTCAGACGTCTGAATCTGCACTCTTTTTGCCTATTTGCCTATTTTCTCGAGAATTCCAACTTTAATCGATTCGTGTTGATTCCCTTTTGTTATTATCACTTATTATCGACTTTGATGACATTTTCTTCATGATTTTTGGGAATATCCATTTCGATGGATTCAGTATCGATTTCTTTGGATATTATTCACGTCTTCGAATGTGAATTTTGATGATGGATTGTTTCTACAATCATATCTATGATTTGTCACTTTAAAAATATAAAGGTTTCAATACTAGTAGTAAAAATCAAAACTCTTTCATCAAAATGATTTCAACACTATTTTATTTCAAAGCTCGTTCTCTTAAACTGTTTTTGTAACGATCCCAGATTTAAATCGAGGATGAGTTGATAACTAATTTCATTTCTGCATAAAAAAATTGTGAACTAATTGGTAATTAATATAAATTTTGAATTAATCGGGAATTTAATTGAATGAGAATTGGGATTTAAATATAAAAATAAAAACTATTGAAATTAATATATAGAAAAATACAAAACAATTTGTATGAAAGATAAAATAAATACTTAAGTTAGAAAAAGAAATTAGACGGACATAAGACAAATTATATAGTTATGTAATAATATAAGTAAACCCATGAATAAATTGGATTCCACTTAAATTCCAAAACAATGTAAATAAACAAAACAAAAATAAAAGCAAACCAGAATAAATGCAAACAAATATAGAACTAAGTATATAGGCTGGTGTACAAGAAACAAAAGAAGACATCAAATGGAAACAAGCCTGGAAAATAAAGAAAAATAAATAAATAAAGGGTAAGTAAATAACTTAAGCAAAGTACAAAGGAAAGTAATACAAAATCACTGCAGCCACCAAGTAATATCATCAGCCACCATTTCAAAGTATGGGTAGACTCATTTTCATACCAGCCAAGCTAAAGCAAGTTTAGACAAAGTAGGACAGTGAGTTTATATTTAAGTATATCAACATCAAGTACATAAGCAATATCATATCTCAGCGGAGACTTTGTTTCATAAAAACATATCTCTGTAAAATAAATGCAAAGCTGAGAATAAAAGTAAAGTGATGTACAAAATAATATGTACTAAAGCAATTAATGCTATACCCTCTAGCACACAAGAATACATTTCAGCCGAGTAAAATAAAATAAAATACGTAGGCAAGCATGGGTCAAGTACACATGCATTTAATGTTTACACCTCTAGCCCATAACTTAAGTCAGTTCTTTGCTATTTATCAAACAACAATATATCACCACCTTGTACAAGATTTGTATACCCTGTATACTTTAACTTCATGAACACATCAAATTATCATTCCAGTTCAATCTTAAGAAAGCTGAGAAAGAAGAATTTTTTTTTGAAGTAAACAATATCTTAAAACCCATAAAAAAATTCAAAATTCAACCAGAAATGAGTGAGAGCTTCAACCTCAAAGAAAATCAACCTGAAAACAATTTATATTCACAAGTTGACGAGCCTGTAGTATAATCTGGAGTTCATGCAAGATTAAGCTTCAACAAGCTTCAGATTTAAGAGTTTCAAAGTTCAAACCCAAAGTAAAGATTCAAATGCAATCATTTCCAGGCATGAATCTTCACTGTTTCTGCTTCATAATTTTGAGGTGAGTAACTTTTTCTTTTAAAAATACTTAAGTATTTGGATTGCTTGAATTAAGTATGAAGATAATCAAAAAAAATCTGTGTTTATACATTGTTGAAATGCTGTGTATGTGTGATATAGGATGAATGTATGTTTGTTTAACCTGTAAGACATCTCTGTTAAAAAGAAAAAAATTCCAAGCTCATGTTGATTTAAAATTCCTTTATCTCCTGATCTACGATTTGTTAAGAATTAAGTTACAAATGAAATATGATTGTTATATCATAGATGTTAGTTTAAAAATTTAGTTTAGTTAAACGAATTGGGTTTGTCTCTGGAATTTAAAGAACTACCGAGCAAACTCAAATTTAGTCTAAACTCAAACTTCAAAATTCTTGGATTCAGGGAGATGAATTGAATACTTGATCAAAATACTGATTTTTAAAACTAAGATTACATTTTTTAGTTAAGGGTTGATTGAGCATTTCTCTGTTGACCAATTTAGGGATTTTGAGTTGCCTCTGGCAATTGGGTTGATGGGAGTGGCTGCGATTCTTCCTGAAGGTGGTGGAGCTTACCGGGGTGGCAGGAAAAATGGATAGGGGTGGTCATGACGTCGGAGGTGGCAGTGGTGGTGGTTTTTTTTTAAAACCTAATTTTACTGGTGCTCGAATATTTGATCGCCACGACTTCGTCGTAGCGTCGAGCGTGGCCGAGCTTGAAGGGGAGGTGCCTGGGTTGTAGTCGAGTGTGTAGGCGAAGGGGCGGCGACTCAGGTGGCCGGGGGTGGTTCAACGGGGCAGGTTTTGGTGTTGAGGTTGGGTTCCAGGAAGGATGGAAAATGCTCGATTTGGATGTGGCTTCGTTCGCTTCGAACTGGAAGGGTGTGTTGGTCAGTGAAGTCGATAGTGACTTGTGGAGTGGCTCGGCGACGATCAGAGATGATCGGAATAATGGTGCACGTGCACCCACGTTGGCGCGTATCAGTGGCGGTTCGAATGATGTGGGAAGGGGGTGTTCACGTTTACTTGAGTTGTTCAGCAGTTAATTGATTTTTTTTTATTTTACTCAAGCAAAATAAAGGAAAAGAGAAAAAGAAGATGGAGTTGGAGTGGAGTACGAGAGAAACTCGAGAAATAGGAAGAGTAATAAGTGGGTTCTCTGGATTTTTGTTGTTAAGGGGATTAGCCTAATAAGTTTTAAACAAGTTTAAATTGAATAGTTTTAATCGATTATTAAGTCAAAAAAGAAAAAATATTATTTAACTAATTGATTAGGGAATTAATTAAGTAATTAGTAATAAATAAATGATTAATTAAGTTTATTTAATCGATAATTAAAGTTATTAATTAAAAGTTAATTAAGAATAATTGATTAAAAAGTTAATTAAGAATAATTGATTAAAAAGTTAATTAAGAATAATTGATTTTAAAGATAATTAAGAATAATTGATTTTAAAGATAATTAAGAAGTGGTGAAGTTCATGTTTTAAAGTTAATAAATTAATTTATGATTAATTAAGGCCCGCAAATCCGTTCTACTTAGAGTCAGTAGAATGTAATTAATTGAATAATTAGAGGTTTATCAATTTGCAATTTAAAATTGGTAAATTTATAATTAAATGTCAAATTTATTTGTAATCAGGAATTGTTAATGATAATTAATTACAAAGATGGTTAAATTAAAGATGTTTAATAAGTTAAGTGAATGAATTAAAGGTTAATTAAATAATTTAGAGGTTAATTATTTAAATAATTTTAAAAAAAAATTGATTAATTTAATTAATAAATGATTAAAGGACAATTAATCAAATGATTTGACATTAATTAATGTTAATTAACTATGATTGATGACCCATTTGATTTAAAGTAATCAGATAATTAAATTGATCCCACTTATGGAAGTTTGGATTATATTGGATGTTGAATTGTTTGATATCCCTGATATATGATGCTTTGTGATATATCTTGATTTTTGTTGTGATCTGTGATGTAATTTATTTATCTGTGATATATATCTGTGATCTGTAAGATAAGCGTTATAGTTTATATCGCTTATCAACTATATTTCTGTGTTTTTAACCTGTGATGATTGAATGGTTGTACACTATTGTGTTAAACCCCTAGACCACACTTATACACACACAAATATGGATTTCACGAGGAAATCGATTAAGTCACAGATTTTTGAAAACAATTTTAAATAGACAATTTGAATTCAAATGTTTTGAAAATGGATTGGGTTTAAAGTGAAAAGCAATTGAAATAGAATTTCAAAGATGAAATTTATTTTGAATAACTTGATAAAGCTTGAGGAATTTAAACAATATGATTTAAATTTGAATTCAAAATTAGGAATTGAATTCTATGATTTGAAATTAGGAATTAAAGATGTTAAGTTAGTTTGAAACCATATTTAAAGTATTGTTTTTGGGAATTTGAATTAAGTCAAAGTTTGTAACTTGTATAAATGAAATCGGGATTTTCCAGAATAAAACTGTTGTCTCTAAAAGATAAAAATTTTCGTTTGAAGTTTTATTAAAGGGATTTCAAGTTTAAATAAAATAGTTTTCCATGTTATAAACAAATATTTGGAAATGAGTTTTGAAAATTTGGGAACGATTTGAAAACTATAAGACAAATCTTTGAATTTAAAGATTTGATGAATTAAGCTTTTTGAAACGAAATTGTTTTGAAATCCGAGAATGAATATTTATGAAAGTAGGTGAACATTATGAAATAAATCTTTTGTTTAAAAGATTTGAAATGGTAATTGGTTTAAACCATTTGAAAGAAAGTTTTGAATTATTAAGTTGTGACTTAATTGAAATCCCATATCCATATGTTTTAAATATTTCGCTCACTATTCGGTTTAGCCGGGAAAGGACCTTTGTGTCAGGTAACCCAATCCGAATATGTGATACGACGTATATGGATAGCATTTGAAGACCGGTGGTGAAGACCGGGTATTTATGAGAACGATAGGACAACCTATCGATTGTCTCTGCACTGAGTTGCTCCGGTATAGAGATTTTCTAAGTGATGGGAAGTCCGATCGGGATTGTGAATACCCGGATTGCAAGGGCTTCTTTGGAAGTGCCTTCGGTTCTGTTCGAATCCAGAACAGACTTGTATGGATTGTATGTCTGACATTACATTTTGAGATATAAAGCAGATTTCTTTCAAATACATTTCTGTTGGTGGCGAAGAATTTATTCTTTTAGCTTAACACCCTTCTCTGAGACGTATGAGCTCAGAGGTTATGTAGTTGAAGGTTATCAGCGATATATTCCCAATTTGGTAATGTGACATGCTAAGTGTTGCTGTGTAATGATCATTGTTTGATCATTTGTGATATGATCATTTGTTTGATCATTTATCTTTGTGATCATTACTTTGATCATTTGTTGACCCGAAGCATGGCTTTGTACCAAAGCGTGGCTTTGTGGACGAGACTTCGTCGAACCTCACACCCCGGAATGTTCAAAACAGGAAAGATGCGGCAAGGTTATTAGGGGGTAGCGCCCCTTTAGGGTATGTTCATTTCCTTCTGGAAAGGGGTGGTATCATGGTATGGATCCCAGATACTTACTCATGTGGAAAACACTCTATTTATTATGGTGTGATGTTGGTTATCGAGCGCTCGGTTAAAGGTCCTAAAGGACTGGGGGATGGCATACACGTGTCAGTTGTTACCCAGTTAGGGGTAACCCGGCCTTGTGTTGGCAGAGATCCGGTTAGGTTCTCGGGACGTCCTTCCAGAGGCGTTTCCATGTGGCAATGGGAAGTTCCTTGGCCTGACCATTCGTTGGAAATCCAAAGAAACAATACGAGCCTTGTACGGTATTAGTTGTAGAACCTGCCATTTAATATGGTAGCTATAGTAAGCATACTATAATGGTACCTATGCTAGCTAAGATTAATATTCTACTTTCGAAATGCTTTTCTGCACCGTGCACTTATAATAATAATATCAAAGAAATTTTCTGCGTATTAAGCATGTTTGACTATCATAAGAAGAAATCTCCTCCAAGTCTGCGTTTGCATTGTGTGTGTGGCGGGAGGTCTTATGGTAGTTTCATTTTCAAAAAGCATTGTGAATTTACTTTAAAATTCTCTTGTTGATTGTTTTTAAAGATAAACTGTTTTTGTTGCTCACACCAGTCCCATGACTGATCCAGAGTTTATTGTTCCTTTCCTAAACTCTGGGTGCTCATTATTTTCTACACGAGCAGTCTAGAGTTGGGTTTTTCAGATACTTAGGTTCAGTAGATTTTATCTGGAGCTAGTTCAGTCTTTGGATATGGACTGCACTTGCTTATCTATGGGAGTTCGAGCTATTGCTGGATTGATTCTTGGAGATGGAGTTCAGATTTGGAGTTCTTCGTTGAAGACTATCTTAGAGTTATTTGTTCCGCTGCTGTTGTTATCTATTTCTTTTCCGCTGCTATTTGTTGTATCATATCTCTGATGTATATTGCTATCTATTGTATCACTCTGTTGTATCAGTGTTGTATATCAATGTATTATTCTTTTTTTTCCGCTGTGTTATTTACTTAATGTTGTTATAAGCTCCGGCGAATCGGATTTGAACGGTCGAATCTACGGCATTCGAATACGATTTGAAGTATGGATGTCGATTTTCGAGCGGGAAAAATCCGTAACCGTCACAGTTTTCCAATCTATTAGTATATACAAACCTTTACCTCACTCGGATGAGAAATCTAATTAAACGACTTAGTAAAACAAGTGGTATGAAACGCTTGCGTTTACTTCGTCGGTTAATTCTTGGACTTGTTCGATTGAATCTCTTGTGACAATTTTCTAGTGGAGATCTACAATTTGTTCGTAAATATTTAAGTTAAGCTAGTGGTTATGGGACATGAAGCTAAGCTCATATATTTACTAGCTTTCTATAATTGACACTTCTTGATGATCATGACGATCATTTTTGTGATTTAGACTAGCAATTGTGCGATGTCTCTTTGTCTGCGATTTAGACTAGACCTTGTTTCAGTGTGATTTCGACTCACACTTGTGGGGTAGCGCCCCATGGTCTTCGGGCCGTTCGTGTGTCAAAATTTAATGGCTAGCTACCATGAGATAGCGTCTCGTTCGTGTGAAACATATGTTGGTGAGTTTTCATACTCTCGTTCGTGTGATAGGCCTCCTTCCCCTTTTTATGATTTCTGGATTTCGTGTGTTGAATTCTGGAATTTTATGCTTCACCACCAATTTTAGTGATTTTCATTGATATGATTTATCAGTTTTTGGTGCATTGGTGAATTCGTGTGTCAATGACCTGTTGTGAATACAAGTTTTGGGTATGATACCCTTTTTGGATCTTTGAGAAGATTCTTGTGATATTGAATAATCTCATATTGATTTTCAATTACATACCTATAGTTGTATGCCATTATGGATATTATATGTTTATGCCATATCTTTTACTTTATATCATGACATCTGATATTTATAGTTAGACTGATCCGTTTATTATTTTCTTATAAATAATACTCGGGTCAGACCGAGATGTTACAGGTGCTTCTGTTTGACTCCTCTTTTGGGATTTGCTACTCTGACTTTTGGCTAACTATTTAGATTAGCAGTTTTTGTTGTATACACTTGAGATATAGACTCATAGTTGTATTCTTTTGTATAGCACGTGTTGCTATTCTTCTTTATTATTGTGGATCTTTTCGACCACCACTCTGATGTACACTTTCATGTGTTAGTTATATATTCATATCTTCTTCCGCCTTTGTGATATGAATTATCTGTGACTTATTTATGTTATGTCTATTTCTATATTTGTTTCCGAAGATTTATTATAGCCACCGTGTGATAGCTTTGAATTTGTATCGGTATGTCGGACTTCCTCCTTAGCATGCTATACTATCTGACATATCGGTGCTCGCACGAAGATGTTACACGGATGGTCGCTCCTCAACAGCCTTATTCTCTGGGCTAGTTGACAGCATTACTCCGTAGCGTTCTTGGCTAGCGTGGGTATAGAGGTGGGACGTCACACTGTCATTCTCCTTGCATAGCCATAACTATGATAGAGAATTCCAAAGTCAATCAAAAATCCATATCCAGGGTTCGCCGTGGAGGATTGAGTGAAAAATCATAACTAGGATCGATAGAAATTTTCTCGAAATTTCGTGCTCGAATCTAGATCAAATCGCTATGTGAAAAAGTAATACACTTATAACTTACGTATTTACCTTCAATATATTCTTAGTTATATCAAATTCCTTTGTTTAAATTTACTTCATTTCATAATTTCATTTAATAACAAATTTATTTGTGGAACGTTTTATTAATCGTCACTTTAGTTTGTAATCATTCTATAAAAGTCTAACTTCTTATATACGACTTTTCTTAGTTTATAGTTATCTCAAACGTTACAAATTCAACTTCACAATTTCTTTGCAAATTTATATTAAATTCTATAACCAATTTACAAAGATATTATTTTTAATTCATTTGTCTACTTTCTGAAGCTCACTTACTTATTCCACTTAGTCATTAGTCATTTCATAATATACTAATTAAGTATAACATTTATTATTACAAACTAAATTTCCATTTATATACATCTTGGTTACTTTTAGGTTTATTTACTTGTATAATATCCCATTACATATCCAAATCACCATTTTAACTTTTTAACATTTGGTAAGTTTTATTATGTGTTATTAGAACGCACTTTGATATTATACGAATTAATTGATTTGATTTTACTTAATTTGAATGCTCACTATTTTAACTTGTTTAAATTTATCTTACTTTCAATGTAAGAGTTGCAAACTTCAACTCTAAAGTTCCTCAAAACATTTAGCTTAGATTTCTTAATTCTCTTATTTTATAAGTTCTAGTTATTCAAATATTCCATTTCATTCAAATAATTTGAAGATTATTAATTAATAGAACTTAAATCTAAACACCGGGCACATTTCAAATCATTTGAAATAAGTATATGCTTATCTCTTTTATATGTCAAATCATACTTTTGGTGTTTAAACCAAAATCCATTTATCAAAAGCATTTAATAGCAAACCTTCTCAGAAGTCTCTCCCACTTTGAGACTCGAAAATGAACGTCGATGATGCTGCACAGTCATTATCGAGATTATTTTCCATTGACAGAAGGGGGAGTGCTGAATTCATTTCAATTAAAATTTATTTGAAAACAATTTGTATTTTTATATACTTATAAACAATACTAACATTATTCTCCAAACCTTGAAAACCTTTTCAGAAATACTGGAATTTAAATTTCTCAATTTCTCAACTTTATATTCATTTTATTTGCAATTTATATTTTATAAATCACATTTATACAATTTCATTTTCCTATAATCATATAATAGCTAATATTTTAGGAATATTGATTATTCAAACAATAAATTATAATGATCAGTATTATCATTTCTAACAACCAGTTCACACTATATAAACTCTAATAAAATTATATCTTTATACATATAAAATATGATAACCATAAAGTTATTTCATTTATCCAATTTCAAAACAATACCGTGTCGGTTTACCTTGTCTAAGAGTTTAGAAACCCGTATTGATACAGTCGTACTTACCGTACTGACCAGAATTCATAAACACTCAACCGATACGTCAACATAATATAAAACATTTCATATTCACTAATAAATGCGCGCTTATATCTATTAATACACTCAAACTCATTCTAGGGTGCCACTGACCCTATCTCTAATGAGTTACCCCCACAAAGCTAAGGTTATCGCCAAACCTGGCTCTGATACCAACTGTAATAACCCACCCCTTTTGGACAGTTTAAATTGACAATAAACCACACATGTCGAATCAAGCCATTCAAAGGGGTGGATTGTTAATGGGGTTAAATAAGAAAATAGGAGAAGAAGAAGAAGAAACAAACAAAGAATCTAACAGTGGAACGATAAAAAACAATAATCAAATAAATAGTTCATGAAGCTGTTTCTATTATACATTTGATTATATTCAACACAACACTCATCAAAGTTATGTATATACATCAAAGATAAATAAATAATAAAGCAGACACCATGATGTAGGCATACTAATAGTAATAATATACCAAATCTTCGTCTTCGTCCTCCAAAATGAGTCTTCTACAAGCTGAAATACTCAGGACGGACCCGAGTGTAATGAAAAGACAAAACACTCGAGTCAGGACTAAAATATCCTTATGTAAGTCAAATCGATATCGCATATAACATGAGTGTAATAGCGTCAGAGATTTTCACGGGTTTTCACATCTCCCATCCAGTGTGTAACGTGTGTGGAATAACTCAAGAGATGTTACGAGATTTTTCATCTCATAAATATCCGTCAAAATATTTATATGTTGTAGAATACGCTATATGTATAACGTCTAATCAGTAAAATAAATATTAAAACAGCGTTAAGGCTTTACATTAATCCCCTTTAACATGTTTTTAAGCATTGTCGTACAATTTGCATATAAAACACCAGTTAAATGATCGATGGATAGGGATGCGCCATGATACGACAACACTAAACCAAAATCGTATGGGTCTCGTTTAGAGATAAAAGTATAACAAGGCACATGAGTCAATGCCCGAGGTAGGATACTACCAGTTTACCCTTCTCGGTTGGTGGTAGCACATTATAGACATGATAGCCCACCGCGTCCAATACACCCATAATCCGAAGGGTGCGCACCAATCAATCACGATGTAAATGATGGTAATACGAAGAAGTGTGTCCGCTCGGTGTAGCTAATCCACTTGGCTGGTACAGCTCCTGTTTTAGACATTTCAAATTGGCATAAGTGCGAGGCCAATCCATCATCGTTCTCTTTCTTCAAATGCAGTAAACACGCCAAATCCAACCGCTTCGTTCTAGATCAGCACTCCACGTACACAGTTGTTAAAGTGGTTCCATTATCCACAGAGAGCATGCCCATATCTGGCTCCGGTCTCTTTAACAACCAAACGTCATTTTACACACCGGTTGGCACTTTAACATTTCGAAGATAGTCCTTACTTGATATCAAACTATCATATTCCCTTCAAAATCAAATCCATTTCAAAATCAAATCCATTTCAAAATCATCATATTTACTCAAAATATACCATTTCAATTCAAAATCATTTTCGCTTAAATATCGCGACATGGATTCCAAAATTATTTCGAATCCCAATTTGAGTTATAACTTCATTTAACCCCATTCGTATTTAAATCCATGATTTAAAATAAACATTTCACCCCTGAATAGTTTGAATTTTTGCAAAATTATTTAAATAGCTCCAAAATAGTTTAAATAATTAAAATAGTTAAAATAGTTTAAATGATTAGAATAGTTTAGTATAAAATAGTTTAAATGTTTAAAATAGTTTAATATAAAACAGTTTAACCATTAAAACGGTTTATATAGAAAAATAGTTTGGAAACCAAAATAATTTGTATATTTATGAGGACAGCTTTTAAATATATTTATTTGAAAATAGTTTCAAAGTCAAACCGGTCCAGTTCTAACTTCCTAACTCTAATCAATTCCAATTTCCATTCAATCGATTCAATTTCAATTTTTAATTCAAATCAACTTTGATTTCAAATTAATTCAATTCCACTTTTAAACCCAATTAATTCTATTTCAACTTCAATCTATATCTGTTTGTGCTCGTCTTTCAAAGTGTCGATTCAAAATATTTAAACCAAATTATCCTTCAATATTCAGTTTAAAATCCCAACCTTCAAATAAATTCAACTCCAAGCTCAATTTCGAAATATCTTTTTTATATCACTTTCACTATATTCAAAGTTCGAATAAAATTTCAATCTTTTTAAAACAAATTAATTCATGAAGTTCAATCGTATTCCGATTTTAACTCCAAAATCTCAACTTCAATTATTTAACAACTTCTTTTAACCAAAAATTTATTTCAACATTTCGAACTCATATTCGTGATTAATTCAAAATTCACAAATTCAATTTTTATTTCTTCAAATTCAAAATCATTAAATAATTTCAAAACCAAATTTTTAAAATTATTTAATCTAACCAATCTGATGTTCGTACATAATTTTCTATCCTATGACCAAGTGATCAGTTATTTCAATTTAATTTCGGGGATGGATATATATCATTTCAATCCAAATCACAATGTCATAGGTATATATCGTTTCAACCCATTTCTTAATTAATTCGAAATAATTCAATTTATAATTTATATACTGTAAGTAATATACAGGGTGATAACGGGCCATATCAGAACAAATAAACACCCAAATCATCCAAAATATCAACTAATAGCATCCATCGCCATCATTATCCAAACATTCATATAATTCACAGCAATTTCATAGTTGTCAATTTCAAATAATTTACTGAAAATTAAATCTCATTTCAAGTTGACTGTCAATTTTAATTTATAACGGTTAATTCTAATGACAACCAAATTTTATCAACAACGACCAATGAATTCATATCAATTCATAATCAAAGTTAACTAGCATAAAAATATTCTAGTATATTGTGAGCGTGATGAAACACTCACCTTGGGTTTATATTGCCAAATGTTCAAATTTTAAACTAAACCAAGAGCGTTCGATTTAACCTAAAATTTTAACGAGCTTCAACATCTCTAGGTCTGCACTGCAGCGTAGATCTCGTCTCCGCGATTCCAGCGTCGCTTGTTTCGTCCGATTCCGACCTCGTATGCATGAGATATGAATGTTTACAGATCTAAATGTATATTAATATAATTTTAAAACAATTTCTTTTGTAAAACAGATCTGTCGTTCGTTCAACTCTATGAATCTGGGTCATGAATTATATCTTCTTTTCAAGTGAGAAACATGCTCATTCAACCCAACGCTTCGTTTACACATCCGGTCGCCGCGGCCATGACTATTGACAAGATCTCGATAGGAGGCCACCACCAGCCGTGCCCTACCCTACTCCACTTTCGGCCCTGAACCCGCAAAGCTCGGCCACCCCCAGGCCGCAAACATTGAGCTCGAACGTGTGCTATATGAACACAATTTTCCACCAATCCACAGCCTTATCTCCGATCATAACCGTTGGATACCAAGATCATGGAGAGTTCTACGATATCCTAGTTGGAAGTTTAGGCTAAAATGACTTGGATGAGGAGGATTCGAAGGAGGAAGATCGTGTAATTTCGGCCATTGAAAAAAAATGCCGACGGCTTGTGAAATAAGTTAGGGTTACCGTGTTGAACAGTATGTATATATATATGCACATAAGATTATTTTATTAATATATTTCAAATTTCTGCATACTTTTCAAACGAACTCCAAATGAAACGTGCCACCAAGCATTCATAATGTTTTGCCCATATTTCGAACACAATGGAACATGTTTCGGGACCGGATTCGATCTTATATGGAAGATAGCTGTTTGGACCCAATTAAAATATTGAATTTTCGATATTAATTTCAACGCGTTTATATCTCATACGACCGGACAATAACTCCAAACGCTACGAAATTTGAAATCCGATAATAACACACTATTACGAATTTAGTGGAACCGGTTTTGTCGAATTCCGAGGCTGTGCACCGGATCGCCATTTTAATGTCTCGATTATAGTATAAGATTTCCAATTTCTAATTATTCAGTCTTAAATCCAATTTTAAATGTTAACAATCTTCATTGTTGTTTAAATAAACTTTACATTAATTTCCGATATCAAATTTAATCATAATAAATTTCGAATTCAATTATTCAAGTATTTGCGATATTAAATTTAAACAATTTTGATTATTCAATAAATCATTATCTTTTGAAATATTTGAAAATGGAATTATAAGACTTAACCTTTTGAGACAAATACAAATTATAGAACAACGATTTCCATTATACAGTTATTCAATTCCCGTTATTCAATTATTCAATTAGTTTTCAATATTGAATTTTAAATAATTTTATTGTTCAATATTCGACAAATTCCAATATTGGATTTTAAATGAATTTTTGTTATCAATCAATTACTTTATTTACATCTATTAAATTCAACATTATTATTTATTTCAACTATTGATGGTAAACTCATTCAATAAGTAGCATTTATTTTCAATACTATTACTACATAAATCTTCGATATTAGTCTATTTCAAAAATTTATTTCTATCTAAATAATTCACAGTTATTATTCAACTTCAGTTATTGATCAAGAATCCAACTAATTTATATAATTTCATTTCAATTCATTAATAATTAACTTAGATAAATATTATTGCATTTTATTCTAGTTATTATTATCATAAATAAATCACAAATTTTTATTTCGTCCAACATTAAATCGCAAAATCTTATTAAATTAACTATTTCAATTATCAAAAATTTACGGGTCGTTACACTCTCCTCTATTCAAAAGTTTTCATCCTCGAAAAGGAAAAAGAAGGGAAAAAGAACTAAGTAATCAATATATCTTATTTAGTATATTAATTTTATAATAAAATTAATTTACATAATTAAATACTTTAAATAAAATATATCGATTCATAAATCATTAAATCCTTTCATATTCAAGTTAACAAAAGTTTCGAAAACATTTCATTAAATTTCTAACACCTGGATCACAATTTTTTTACGGGCCCACCATGCTTTCGCTGCGCCACTCTGATTGACTTAAGGAAATCACAGTTTTGTTATAAAAGTAGTTATAAAATTTTTAAACTTCAAAAATTTTCTAACACCCGGATTTACGGAAAATTTCGGCAGAGTCTCCTTTGCACGGCTCGATCGGTACAACTACAAAACGCCCCTACGGACCCCAAACCAACAAAAGAAAACAAAAATCAAGTGGCTCCATAAAAAAAACACCAAATCCAATGACAAAATAAACAAATAACTTTTTGTCGGGCAATCCAATTTTTTCTTGATTTTAAATACCTGCATCTTATTTGCTAATGGTATCCAATCATATAATTTAAAATCATTTTATATTTTTTGTTTTCATTCTAAGATTTGCTTCACTTAAGCCCGTATAATGTACATATATCATCCGTGCGCAATATTAAATCTGATCGCTCACTCGATCACACAATTTTACTTCCTAACTAGTATCATTCACACGACTCTCTCGAGCGGTCTCAGATCTAGTTCCTTGATCGGAAAATGTCATTCTCCTTGCATAGCCATGTACCGTGATAGGGAATTCTAGAGTCAATCAAAAATCCATATCCACGGTCCGCCGTTGAGGATTGAGTGAAAAATACTAACTAGGATCGATAGAAATTTTCTCGAAATTCTATGCTCGAATCTCGATCGAATCGCTATGCGAATAAAATAACGTACAACTTACGATCGTAGCGAAACAAAGTACAATATACAATAATAGCATTTTATACAAGGAAAGCTGTAACGGTTAACATACATACATGTTATCAGAGTACAATCATCAATAATAAATCCGGATAGTTATAACAACTTGTCGCTATATGTTGAAAATACAGCCTATCACACAGTGGAATATAACCAAGTAGGTGCAATACGTCTCTTCTATCCAGCTCGTCTCTTGAGCTTCAAAGCGTCCTAACCTGAAATCTCTAATACTCGGTCTGACCTAAGCATTACAATAAAGTAACACCCGAGTCAGGCTAGAAACTAGCGCAAGTAAAACACACTTAATTTGAAATACTGGAGTTATCAAAATCTTTTTAAACCAAGGTCACTCATATAAGCACGATGAGTTTTTATCTTATTATGACCAACACTTTATAGAAAATCCGGTGGTATTATAATAGTGTCTAAATACAGTTACCGATCTTTAAATAGTTGAATTTGTTAAACAGTCTAGTTCCAACATATTAAACTTTACTATCAATCCGTAAAGGTTTGTAGTGATTGTTAAATTGAAGTGATTCCGGATAACACTGATATCCGATTTCGGTCTCTTCGAAAACAAATTGATAAACTTTAAAAGGGTGAATTGTTTCAAATAAATAACTTATATTTAGAGTGACTATATCCACATATGAGAATTTATTACAGACGTTTATTTCAAATAAAACGTATCATCGTTTTAATCTAATTATTTTAACTTGTCTGACCTCTTGTGGTACAGACAAGAATAATTGAAATAAATGTCCAATAGAGTTAAACCAAGACATAGACTGTTAACCAATTTAACGATCAATAACTAATATCGAACGATTCACACATCAGGGTTTAACTTTAATCATCCAAATCCATTTATGTTTTAATCCAAATTAATTACAAATTAAAGAATTTATAACAATTTATCTTTAGTTAATTAAAATTTAACATCTATTTAATATGTAACTTTGTTAATATGTATAAATTTTAAGTCAACTAACAATAATATCATTTATTACTTATTTTAATTATAAAATATTATCGAACTTTAAATTTCGAGAAAATCCATAATACTTATTTGTAATATTGGGTAATAGGATAAGATGTCAAAATTTTCATGTTGGTTTTGGTTTTTTTTCCCTTTCAAAATGACAATATATTTTTAGCTTTAATAACTTAATTTATTCTACAGAGAAATATACATTCCATTTCCTTTTCCCTTTTTTCTCTTTTTCTCCTCTTTTTCTTATTTTATTTTTTGCTTTCCTTTCTTTTTCCTTTTTCCGTGGCCCTAACCTGGGTCACTCTTCTTCCAATTCTTCTTTCTTTCCAGTTTATTATTTTCCTTCCTCCTCCTATTCTTCCTCACTTTCATTCGACTCGATTGGACATACACGTCTGTGTGCACGTACACACACCCAACGACCATCATCCCCTACGTCGACCAACTTCGTGTGTCACCCTCGACCATGCCATCATGTCCGCCACCTGAAACTCAAAGCCATGTGTAACAACCTGTCTTTTTGGACGTTATAAGCAGACATACATGCCAGACTCAAATTATTCAAAAAGGTATATTGTTATGGGGTAAGCAATAAAAAGAGAAAGGAATAAAATAAGTACAGTACCTCGCAGCGAAATGACAAAATATAAATATCAAATAACAGTTCGTGAAGCTGTTTTATAAATACATTTGATTATTCCTTTACAACACAAAAATAAGAGTTACATAAAACAAGAATAAATAAATAAATAATTGCAGCGGAACAACATGATGTAGTGGGATACATATAATAAGTAATAATAGTACATAATCTTCGTCTTCATCCTCCAGAAAGTCTTCGATAAAGTGAAAAGCTCAGACTGACCCGAGCAAATTGAAAAGAGAAAGCACTCGAATCAGAACTAAAAGATCTTATGTAAGTTAAATCAACAGTAAATAAATATGAGAGTAACATCATCAGAGTGTTTACGGCGTTTGACATCTCCTATCCAGTATCTAATGTGAGCGCAATGACTTAAGAGATGTTCGGGATTCCCATCTCCTAGGGGTCCGTTAAACTATCTACTATATAATACAATACACTATGATAATAATGTCTACAATAAAGTAAAGTATTAAAATGGTGATAAGACGTTACCTATATCCCCATTAACACATTTCATATATTCCCACAGTCTATACAATGCCATAAGCTCCACCAAACCGGTGGTTTACCCAGAGGACACCCTATAGGTATGGTACAAACCAAACCCATAGAATGCGCTCTAGGCATGTGAACACGGCATTCGAGGCAATGCCATGGTAGATTTATCAATTGCAGAACCTGGCTGGTGGTAACATATAGAAGCCACTACCGCCCACCTTGGAACAAACTCCTAAATCAAAATCTACGGATGTCCACCAAATCCTAACAAAGTCATAATATGGTATCGAAGAAGCATGTCTGATCGAAGGAACGACCTCACTTAGCCCTGGTATAGATCCTGTTTTAGTCACATCTAAGCTGACCCACGGGAGTCAGGGTCAAGTCAATACCTCATAAAGAAATCGTTCGCCAAACCATCCTACTTAATTTCTAGAATCTCCGCACGTACACAGTTGTTAAATTTCTTTTCGGGTATTGGCAGAGCGTATGACAATATCCAATCCCGGTCTCTTTAACAACAAAACACTTATTTCACATCGGATGGTTCTTTTGCATTTTAAAAAGTCAATTCACAATTTATATCAAAATAACTTATTCAATTTCAAATCACATCTCTATCGAAATCATATTCACTTCAAACTATATTTACTTCATAAACATGTTCACTTTCAAACCATATTCACTTTCAAATCATATTCACTTTCAAATCATATTCACTTTTGAAATCCACATCCACTTTGAAATTATGATAAGTTCTGTTAATCAGTTCTTCATTTCAAAATCATCTTATTCACTCAAATATGTCATTTCACAAAAAGGTATCAATTCCAAATTTCAACTTAGGTTGTAACATCATCGAGGATTTAAATATAAATACTTCAACTTTACATGGTCTGAAATTATAGAAAATAGTTTAGGTAATTATAAATAGTTTATATAGTTTTAAAGTAGTTTAAATAGATTTAAAATAGTTTTAAATAGTAAAACAGTTTAAATAGGTTTAAATTTGATTTAATTAGTATCAAAATGATTTAAATAGATTGAATATAGAATAAATCAATTTAAATTATATAAAGTAGATTTTTACATAGATTAACTAAGTTTAAAATAGATTAAATAGATTTGAATTATATTAAATGGATTTAAAATAGATTAAATAAATTAATTAGTTTAAAATAGGTAAAATAGATTAAATTGGATTAAATAGGCTATAGTAGATTAAAATAAATTAAATAGTTTAAATTAATTAAAATAGTTTCAAATTTATATTCAAACATTTCAATAACTCAATTCCGATAAATTCATTTAAAATTGACACCCCAACTTTGAAATTTCTATTTAAATCCTTTAAATAATTCAGTAATCAATTCCAATTTCAATATTTACACTTGGATTAATGAAAATATTTCTGTTTATATAAATCAATTTCTATTCCAAAATACCGGTTAACTGAATTCAAAAATTTAAAGATACAAAAGTTATTTAATTTAACCATTCCGGTGTCCGTATATAATTTTCTACCCTCGGTCAAGTGATAATGATATTTATCATTTCAAACTGCAATTTAAAATTTTATGATTATATATCATTTCAAACCACAATCCCAAATTAAATAAAATCCATAAAATCGCTCAAGTCTGTCATTTCAACTCATAACAATTTTTCCATAATCTATAGATCGTTCGATTATGTACATTTCAACCCATAGGGAACTTGCAGCGTCATAACAATATAAAATACAACATCCATTCATCCAATATCAACAAATCAAACATCCATCACAATCATCATCCAAATCAATCAATAAACATCAATATATAATTGATAATCAATAACAGGTATTAAATTGACAATTTAAATTCTATATTAAATTAAACGCTAATTAAATGCAATAAACATCAAATTTAACTAGAATGACAATTTAAACATACCAACATCAATCAGTTAATTCCTAATCACATGATAAATTTTATTTAACTAATATAAGATAATCTAGTAGTTGTGAGTGGGTTAAAACACTCACATTTGATTTTAAATCGAATAAAAATCCAATTTAGGACCCAAATTTGAATAGTATCAGAATTCATCCAAACCAGTGCCTAATTGTCTGAAATTTCGATACGATCCAGATGAAACAAACCACGCATGAATCAGATCTTGTACGTAAAAGTTACGCTAGTTAGAAGTTATATGGTTTAAATTTAAAAAGAAATAAAATAAAACACGAAAATTACACGTCACCTCAGCCGTTCAAGCTCCCAGAACCCTAGCTTTCAAAACAACGACCTTGGCATCATGAACACCCATCACAACCGCCACTCCATACATAAACGCTGCCACCACATGGCGACACACTACGATCCAACCCCGCTGAGAGCACCCCCACACCGAACAACCTCCTATGCCACTCGCGGCGTGCTCTGCCTTGCCCAATCATCCTCCGTGGCCGCCACCTATCATGCCATTTCCTAGCGAACTCCAACCATCTAGGGATGGATGAATGCCACTGCCCATGCCTGCTCGACCTCCTCTTCTCAACGCCGCCTCCTGATCGTTGATCGAACGACGACCACCATTGAATAGTCAAAAGTTCAAATCAACGGTCGAGGTTCGACCTCGATTTCTGGACAAACGATGAATCCAAATAGAAAAAAATCAAAACCAATGAATTACGCTCATTGAGAGCTTCGAATTGATATATAATTTGGTATGGTTTAGAGGATTATGATTTTGGATTTGGTTTTGAAATTGAATTTGGGTTTGGATCTGCAGCTATTGGAAAGAAGAAGGAACTGGTAGACGAAATAGACAAATAAGTACAGAAATGAGAAACAAAAAGGTTTCTATGATTTAGAAAGGTCTATATATTATTAAAGCCTGATAAGAAAATAAACGTACACCGAATTTGTTTGAATTGACAATATCAATCCGTAAAGTCCGTTTTTCCTCCAGAACGAAAATGGGTCATCCCATATATAAAATTAGATGTTTCATAATTTTAAACTCAATGGAATAGGTTTCAAGTCCTAATTCCATCGTGTGAAGAAGCTAGCTTAAAATCAGCTTATCTCAAATCGATTTCAACCGAATTTAATTAAATTGATTTCTACGCGTTTCAAGTCTGTACGACCAAAAGACAAGTCTGATTGCCACAAAACTTGAAATCTTACAATAATTCACCGTCGCGGATCCGATGAAACTAGTTTCGTCGAAATCCGAGACAATGGCCAAAAATGCTATTTTCACATTGATTAAATAATTTAGTATTAATAACTTTTTAATTCAGTATTTATAAACTAACAATTTTCATCATTTTTGATTACTTAGACATTTGTAATAACTTAAAGCAAATTTACATATAAAATTCAGCGTTTAATATTTCACTAATTAAAGTGTTTAATTTCAATTGTAACTAAATTAGTCAAATTTTAATGTCAATAAATTGATTTAATTTGATTTCAATCTTTTAATGCAATCAATTATTACTTTCTATACCTAGATAACATTTGTTTATATCTTATTACACTAAAGTCTACGGTAACTTGATTTCAATTCTTTTTTATTAAATCAATTGTCATATTATGAATACAATTTACGTTGGTTACATTTTATTGAATTACTATTCTACAATTATCAGTTATATCTATATTAATTGCACTAATCAAGTGAATTACTTGCAATTAATTTGAATTTAATTTAACAGGCTAAATAAATAGGTAACATATAATAATTGTCGCCATTTACTTTTAGTCACATCTTAGAAGTTTGTTATCTACAACAAGTGTTATAATTACTACTGTAGGACTAATTTTATTCAATTTCAATTCATTAGACATCATTTCATTAATTAATCAACATGTAAATTATCAATTGCTCTTTTAATTCAATTATCCATTAATACATACATTACTAGAATTTATTTACAATCCATATCAATTATAAATCTTACTCATTTTAATTAATTGGAATTACATTTACAATGGTTATCAATTACCTTTAATTAATACTTTTATTTTGTATTCCTTTTTTATTCTTATTATTAAATCATAAATTTTTGTTTCTTCTAATATTAAATCAAAAAACTTTGATAAATTAACAAATTTTAATTATCAAAAATTTCGGGTCGTTACACCATGCATCAGCTTATAGATTCAACCTTTAACCCAAACCTGGAACAACCACCCCACTAACAATCGTCTCGCCATGACGACCTAGGTACCCATCAACCACTAAACCTTGCCTACAACCTCGCCCTTATCTCCTCGGCCTAATCCCCCCTATGTGCACGTCCCCATCTTCCTGGTCACGCCACACTTGCCAAGAGACACCGACCAAACACATGCATGCCAAATACCCTAGTTCGACTACGACCGGCTCACTCACCCATCGTAAAATCATCGCATTATTTTTTCTATTTCCGCCATCACTCCAGCAACCTCCAGAATCGGCAGCATATCCCCACGACCACATGACCGTCGGAATTTGACCAAAGTTCCACCTTTGGTCATCCCCCTTTATCTCGTTCCAGTTTACAAGGTTTGTTATCTCCTATCTAGTGTCAACGTGAGTTCATTAACTTAAGAGATGTTCGGGATTTACATCTCCGAAGGATCCGTCAAACTATCTACGGTGTAGTACAATACGCTATTATAATAGTGTCTATAGTAAAGTATTAAAATTGCATTAAAGCATTACCCTTATCCCCCTTAACACATCTTTATGTATTCCTATAGTCAATACCGTACCATAATTCCTCTGCAAACTGTAGGGCTATCAGAGGGCACTCCACAGGTATGGTACAAACTAAACTCGTAGAAGGCCCGATGGGGCCTGTGAACATGACACTCGTGGCAATACCAGGGTGGTTATACCATTTGCGGATCTGGACTGGTGTTAATGCATAGCAGCTACTACCGCCCACCTCAGAACACACTCCCATATCAAAATCAAGGGTTGTCCACCAAATTATCACAAAGTCATAATATGATATCGAAGAAATGTGTCTGATCTGAGGTGCGACCTTACTTGGCTCGGCCTGGCTCCTGTTTTAGTCACATCTAAGCTGACTCGTGGGAGTCAGAGTCACGTAAATACCTCATATAGAATCGTTTGACAAACCATCCTACTTCATTTATGGAATCTCCACCACGTACACGGTTGTTAGAGTGGTTTTCGGTATTGGCAGAGAGTATGATAATATCCAATCTCGATCTCTTTAACAACCAAACACTTATTTCACATTGGATGGTTCTTTTACATTCCAAATTCAATTCACAATTGATATCAAATTATCATATTCTCAAATCCATATCATTTTCGAAATCATATCTACTTTCTAAATTATATCACATTTGAGATCATATCACTTTCGAATTCATATTTCCAAAAATACTCGTTTAAAATCATCATATTCCTCACTATGTCATTTAAACCCAACTTATGTTTTAACATCTTTTAAATGTTTTCTCCTTAAAATCGAGGATTTAATATAAATCTTCCACTTTACAAAACCTGAAATTTAGAAAATAGTTTGGATAGTTTAAAATTGCCTTTAAATGGTTAAAATACTTTATATATAGTTTAAATGGTTTTTAATAGTTTAAAATAGATTAATATAGTTTAAGTGGGTTTAAGATAGTTTATATTTAATTTAAAATAAATTAAATAGATTAAATAGATTTAAAATAGATGAAGTAGTTTTAAAATAGATTAAATAGATTCAAAATAGACTACATAAGTTAAATTATATTAAAATAGGTTAAAATAAGTTAAATTAGGTTAAATAGATTAAAATAGGTTAAAATTAATTAAAATAGTTTAGTAGTCGTGAGTGGGGTAAACTACTCGCCTTTGATTTTAGCCCATAAAAATCCAAACAGAAGCACAAAAACTCAATAGTCTCCAAAATCTACTAAATCAATTTCACATTGTCCAAAATTTAAATATGAATCCAACATAAGAAAGCGCACGTGAGTCAAAGTTTATACACAAGAGATATTCATGCAATAAGAAATATTATTAAAATAATAATTAATTTTCATAAAAAAATAAACAAATTTTAATACTTACGTTTTTCTCAAGGTGAAGCTTAAGGAAAAGATTGAAGAACAACTAAGATAAGGCCAGGACGTGTACGAAAAATGAATAAAAATCATGTTTCAAAAAAGAAAGCTTTTGGATTTGCAAGAATAAGGGCTTTTAAATATGAGGTTTCACGAGAAACAAAACACAAATAAGAAAATAAGTAGCATGTTATTTATAATTAGGAAATGAAGGTAGAGGAACAAAAATAAATGTCGCATTTTATTTTGAAAGCTTCAGGCATTAATAATGCATAAGGAAATGTACATAGGAATGAAAAAGTTAGCAAACCAAAGGAAAGTAAAATTTTATATACGTGAAAATGAGGTGGAAAAATTGAATACAACCTAAAAGTCTAGGTCCAAGTATTAAACAAAAGAAGAAATGAATGGATCAAGTATCAATAATAATGTAACTATTTTAAAATGTTCATGCAAAAGTTAATAACAAAAGAAATGAAAGGACCATGTACATCGCACAACCTTTTGAAAGTCAATTTTTTTTGAAACATAACCAAATTAACTTCATTAATTTATAATGGTTAATTCTAATAACAACCAAATTTTATCAACAACGACCAATGAATTCAAATCAGTTCATAAATTCAAATTTAACCAGCATAAAAATATTCTAGTATGTTGTGAGCATTATAAAGTACTCACCTTGGGTTTACGTTGCCAAACGTTCAAATTTTAAACTAAACCGAGCGCGTTCGATTTAACCTAAAATTTTAACGAGCTCCAACATCTCTAGGTCCACACTGCAGCATAGATCTCGTCTCCGCGATTCCAGTGCTGCTTGTTTCGTCCGATTCTGACCTCATATACATGAGATATGAACGTTTACAGATCTGAATGTATACTTATATAATTTGAAAACAATTTTTTTTGTATAAAAGATATGCCGTTCGTTCACCTCTACGGATCTGGGCCGTGAATTACTTCTTCTTCCCAGGTGAGAAACACGCTCATTCCACCCAACGCTTCGTTTACACATCCGGTCGCTGCGTCCACGACTATCGACTAGATCTCGATCGGAGGCCATCACCGGCCGTGCCTTACCCTACTCCACTTTTGGCCCTGAACCCGCGAAGCTCGGCCACCCCCAGCCTGCAAACATCGAGCTCGAACGTATGCTATATGAACACGACTTTCCACCAATCCACAGCCTTATCTCCGATCATAACCGGTGGATACAAAGATCTTGGAGAGTTCTACGATATCCTAGTTGGAAGTTTAGGCTAAAATGACTTTGATAAAGAGGATTTGAAGGAGAAAGGTCGTGTGATTTCGACTATTGAAAAAAATGCCGGCGGCTTGTGAAATAAGCTAGGGTTACTGTGACGACCCAGAATTTTCGAACATTTAAAATCGGAATATTTAATTGATTTTAAGTATTCAATAGAGTAATTTTTAACTTGAATTCAAAAATCACTATTTATTTGATTATTGAATTATTGAATTTAATAATTGAAGATTGAGTAAAATATTTAATCTTGAGTTTCAAGCTTGTTAAAAATATTTTATAGGGCTTGTAAAATTTATATTGATAGTACCGAAGATAATAAAAATGTTGAAGTTCAATTTGGGAGTGTTTTGTTAAGTTTTGGAAATATATAGTTTAAATTGATATTTGAAAATAGCCTTCTGAGGCATAGTCTCGAAATTCGACGAAACCAGTTCTATTGAATCCGTAATAGTTAGTTATTATTGGATTTCAATTTTCGTAGCGTTTGAATTTACCGTTTGCTCGTATGGGTGAGAAACGCGTTGAAATTAAAATCAACAATTTAATATTTTAAATTGATTTATAAAGCTAACTTCCACATACGATTTAATTAGCTTTTGAAACACGTTCCATTGTGTTTGGAGTACGGGTAAAGCCTTATAAATGCCTGTCGGCAGGTCTGATTTGGAATTCGAGATTTCGAATTATGCAAAACGGGATATTTTGAAAATTTAATAATATTAAATATATAAAAATCAAAATTTCAGCTACCCTACCTTCTGAACGCGCAGAGATATTTTCCCCCTTTTCTCGTTTTAAGCACGCTGCCCTTGTCTTCCCTCAGAAGCTAATGGCCGAAGTCCTCATCTTTTCCCTCTCTCGCGTCTTCTTATGTCAACTCTTTCAAAATCGTGGTAGTTGGATTTCAAAAAAAAAGGGAATAATAAATTATCTCGTTCAAGAACATGGCCTAATTCCCCTCACTCAAATAAATTGAAATAAGCAACTCTAGCCCTCGTGTAATTTCTCCTCTTTCTCCCTTCTAGCCATGATCGATCGTCACGAATTCAAAAAAAAAATGGTGAACGAAAATCGAACCCATTTCCTGCTTCTAAAATTGAATCGTTCGATTCGAGCACTGGTGAGCTCGAGCTCAATTTCGGTGATGGCAACGACCATGGTTGCTCGAACTTGAGCACGCGATTGTGGGAGATTCATCGAGTTGTACGCGATCGAAATCGCGATGGGAGTATTGGCGTTCGTCTGTTTTTCTCGCGATTCCTCTGGCAAGCTCGAGTTTAGGGTTTGGTCGCTAGAAGGGGGATTATCTCATGGTTGATGCGAGTCGTGTTCGTTCGTGGTTCGACTGTAAGGTGTAGCAGTGGCCCCGGCGTATGCACGAATGATGGTGGCCGATGTCAATCTAAGAGGCAGCGTTTGGATCAGCAACAGGCTAGGGTTCCTGGTAGAGGTTGTTGGGAGCAGGTATAGGTCTCTTCCTGAATTTATATTTCAAATTTAAAAGCAGATCATTAAAGTATATAGGCTGTTTCAAAAATGATAATAATAATAAAACAAAATGAATACGCATATATACCTATTTTTATTTAAAGCTTAATTTTAAATTGTTGGAAAATAATTTGGTTAATCTGGTTAATTAACCTATTTACTTATTTATTTAGTTACTAAGAAATTATTCAGAGAAAATTAGTTCAAATTTAAATCACTAACCAATTGAATTTATTAAATGTACTTAACGGTTCGATTTTTATTTTGAATATTAATAAAATCATCTAATATTTATTCAAGGTCCATATTTGAAAGAAAACAAATCGAGAATGAAGTGGGTTACAAAACAGGAAGCAAAGGTGAGTTAATCTCACTCAGTTGAAGTTTAATTTAAATTTAAATGATTAAATTTAAATAATTGTTTGAATGGTTGAATTGATTGATATGTTATAGTATGGTATATTTGAAATTGGTATATTATTGTGCTAACATCTGTGGATGCATGGAAAACAGGTTGGAGGGATCCAACTGGATCCCTCAACATTTATTTAAATTGTTTAATACCCTCTGTCGTGATTATTCGATATTCCATGATGAATTATATTGGAATATTGAATGTTATGGTTTGATTGGATATATTTGAGTATAACGAATTACCCAAAAATATATAAATTAGATTTTTGAAAGAAAATAAAGGAAGTAAATTGTAAGCGAGATAATTATAGAAAATTGAATAAGTTAAGAATGAATTGAAAAAAATGGAAGTGATGCTAAATACTAATAAATAACTACGAATATGGAAGAAAAGAATTTGAATAAATAGAATTAATGAATTGTAAAATCAAGTGAAATTATTTCAAAGGAATAAAGAATTATTTAAAAATTTAAAGTTCAAATTTATTTAAAAGAATAAAGAAGTAATTTGAGGAATCTAAATTGGTGTTTCAGTTAAAATAATTTTAAATCATAATTAAGGAAATAAATCTGAAATTAATGGATTTTGGAATTAAAAAAAGGAAGTAAATTGGGAATCAATTTGGGAATTGATTCAAGTGTTTGAATTGGAGATCTAAAGATGAATGTGAAGAAAGTATATTCCTCTAGATAGCCAAGTACGTTTCAAAGTAAGTTTTTTAAAATAAAATAAAGGATTTAATGTTGTTTTACAAGTATGTTTTAGGAATTTATTATTTCTAAATATCAAAATTCTAAAGTAAATATTTATTCAAATCTATTACTGTAGTAATTATTTATAAAAAGTGACTTAGTAATTCTGTTTTAAAAGTGAAACCCTAGTTTTATATTTTATAAAGTAACCCTATTTTCAAATATTCATATAATATATGTTTTTAGCCAATTATTGAAGTAGTTTTAACTTAAATGTTTTAAAGTAAATTCGAAAGCAAGAATTTTGTTTAATCTGTTTTCGTAATAAGTATTTAAAGAATGATTTGGTATTTTGATTAAAGAAGAAATCTAACTTATAGTTATAAGGTAACCTTATTTTAATTATTTCTACAGTATTATTTTAAATTAAGTATTAAAGTATTTTTTCTAAATTAAATGTTAAATATATTTTACAATAAAGTGTTTTTAAATTATTTTAAAAATCCAAATTTGTGCTTGGTGATTTCAGTGGAGATAGAAAATATTTAGAAAGTTTATTCTGAAAAAGAAAGATGATTTGAAACTGTTTTCAAAGGGTTGAAAATAGAAATGTATCTTGTAAAGATATTTGGGGTTAATAAATAATTTGGGAAATTATTTACTGTTTGATGGATGTTTATGCATATTAATTGATAGTTAAATAACCGACTATCAATATTGAACAAATGTGTTGATCGTTTCGAAGAGACTGTGATCGAGATTTATTTCTCGAAAACCACTTCGATCCGGTTTGCACGTTTTTGGATTCGAAGATGGAGTAGTGAAGTGCAAGGGCTGATCGCTACTAATCCTGAGGATATTTCCAAAATGGATGTAGTAGGAATAGTGCCTTCAGTTTCGTTCGAACCCAGGACGGACTTGTATGGATGAATGCATGCGAAACATCGTCAGGTGGACGATGGGCATTCTAAGGAATATGTTATAAAAAGGTAATGCTTAGCCTCAAGCCTCATTAAATGAGAACGACTGAAAATCAGGGGTTATGCAGCAAGGCTAGGTGGGTAGCACCCAAGCAGGGTGAGGTTATCCCTGTCTAGATGTCCCTTTTATTTCGGCTTAGTGGGCGGTTGCTGATCCCAACCGCGGGGTGATCTCACTCGGGATTATCCAGTAAGGGGTAGTTCCGGTCTTGTGTTGTAGGAGAGCGGGCGTACTCCTCAGTACGGTGATCTAGGCCCCGTACTGTGACAGGTGGTACCCCAGTGCCTAGTCATTAGTTGGAAATCCATTCTCCCTACGAGCCTTGTACGTGTTTTGTTTGTATACTCACTCTGTGGCTAGTAGCTGGAATTTAATAGATGTAACAATTTCGGCTATTTTATAAGTATTTGTATATAGACCCTATTATAATATCAGAGGATTTCTATAAAAATTGTTTAAGCTATCATAAGGTAAAAACCCGACACCTTTATTTGTGGCGTGGTCTTACGAGATGCTTTTGTTTTTCGAAGGATTTTTGAAAACTTTAATAATCAATTGAGTGTGATTTTCTCACGCTGGTATTCCAGACCGACTCGGGTGTTATTTAACTATAATGCTCGGGTCAGACCGAGTATTATAAGATACAGGATATGATGCTGCGGAGCTCAAGAGACGAGTTGGATGATGATATGTACTTCGTACTTGTTTTATGTATATTCCTCTGGTTGAGATGCTGTGTATCCATTTGTATGTTGTTGTTGTTGAGCTGTGATTGATGTACTCTGATGATGTAATATATAAACAGAGATATTTGACTTTTGAGTAAAGATTATTTATTATCTATTATATTCTATCCCGCTGCGATGGATAGATTCTGCTGTTGTTTTTCTATTTTCTTCTTCTACCTCTTCTTCTTAACCCTAATGGTTCGTATTTCTATACAACTTGAGTTGATTTAGGTAGAATAGTGTTAGCTCAAGGGGTACGGATTTGCGGGTCGTTACACTTGGTATCAGAGCTTAGGTTGGTGATAACCTTGGCTCTGGTGGGAATTACTCATTGAAATAGAGTCAATAGTACTCTAGGATGAGTTTGAACGTATTAATAGATATGAGCGCGTATTTGTTAGTGAATATAATTTTTTTTATATTGTGTTGACTTATTTGTTGAGTGTTTATGGATTTTGGTCGATATATGGGACGCCATGTCATCGATAGGGATTTCTAAACTCTTAAAAAATGTAAACCGACACGGTATGGTTTTAAATAGGGTAAATGAAATAATTTTACCCAAATTTATTTTTGTATATAAAAGAAAATGACTTTTCGTAAATTGTCATAGTTATATATAGATGTTTGGTTGTTAGAAAGTGATAATATTAAATTATTATCATTGTATGATAATTAAATAAGAATTGAAATAATAACTAAAGATTAAGGAATAAATTAAAAAAATAGATGGAATTTGTAAATGTGAATTGTAATTGAATAAGGAATTGAAACTATAATAAAAATCTAAGAAACAAATTTATATACAAATGAATTTGTAAATGTAAACTATAATGTAAATTATAGTGTGACTAATAATTAAAATAAAATAAGATTCCAAAGTAATGTTTGAATATAAATTTAAAGAGTTGGAATTTGAAAATTTTGGAATTCAAGTTCCTTTGAATTTGGAAATGATTCCCAAAGATTGGGAAAAATATTGTATTTATGAGAAATATTTTTTGAATCGGATTTGAGATCCAGGGAGATTTGGAAATTAAAAATATTTAAAGGGTTTTAAAAGAGATAAAAGCATTGAACTCTTTTGGATCGCTAGAAAATAACTTCGGTGATGACTGCAACATCATCGATGTTCATTTTCGAGTTTCCAAAAGAGGGATTGCTACCAGGATGTTTTGGATTAATGTTAGTTGGAGAAATTAGGTTGATTTTGAAAATGCAAAGGAATTGTTTGGTGAGATATATATATATATATATATATATATATATATATATATATGTTTTCAAAATTGAATGTTGAACTTAAGTTTAAATTTTTTTTTAATTAAGTTGGATTAAATGAACAAGTTTTAAGATTACAATTTATATGTAACTGATTAGTTAATTTGGTATGCAAATGAAATGAACTTCAATATTGGATGATGCTTGATTTAAAATGTGTAAAATAAGGTGCGGAATAGGTTTAAATGGATTAAAAATAATTAATGTTTTGAAAACAAAATTCATTGGTTGAAAATGAATTTGTGAATGAATAAATGAATCAACTATTGAACTGATAAAGTAAAGTTGGTATTAATAAGAAGGAATTGAAAATTTTAATCCGGCAATTAAAATTTAACTTAAGTGAATGAAAGTGACGAAAATATATTGAATTTAACTTGAGATAAGTTACATAAAATTGAAATTGAAATTGAATTAAATTGGATTATAATTGGAAGTGTTGTTGGATGAATTGGATTAAAATGGATATGGTGTGAAATATAAACAAATCCAATTCAAGCATAAATTGAATGGCCTTATTATTAATAAATCCAACAATGAATTGTTAATGTAATTAAAATTTAAAATGGATAAAAGAAGAAACTAATCGAATTAATTAGTGAAATGGTTGGGATTTGATCAAAGGAAAATCAAATCAAAGATTGTGAATATGTAATAGAGTTTGGAAATAAAGCTTGAATTGTATGGAATTGGATTAAAATAAAAATGATTTGTGATGAAATAAATCCAATTCGAGTATGAATAAATTAAAACGAGAATGAACTTAAGTTATGAAATGGTGGTGAATTGAAGCAAATTAACTTAAGTTTAAAGCTAGTTTGAATTTTCAAATGAATCCAATTCGAGAAAGAATGAATGTAACAATCGGCATATTTGTCGATTTTATATTTAAATATTTTATCGATACTCGGAATTTAGTCCGAAAAGCTACTTTTTGCATACGGTCGAATTAGGACTCGGGACCACTCCCATTGAGTTTAAAATGCCGTTTGCGACCTTTTTGAGTATAAGCTTCGATATGTTTTGAGTAAGTTGATTTTTGCTACTTTTTCACTTAGGGCTTTGGTTTGGGCTGAACCCATTAACCCCACCTATGTATTCAGTCCCAACCCCTTCTCCTCTTCATTACTTCATTCCTCATTTCCTTATACTCAAGCTTTATATTAATGGAGAGTGGTAGAGGAAATTAAAACTCCAAAACCCTAGTTTTCTTTTGCAAATCAAGCTCTAGCTCCAAACTAATAGAAGAACCCATTGGTAAGCTTCTCTTCTTCTTCTCCAACTCATTCTCTTATCAATTTCATAAATTCCTAAACTTAACTTTGGGAATGTTCTTCTTTTAAAGCTTAGAATCAAGCTTCTTGAGTTGGATTTGAAGAGTGGTTGATTCTCCTTTGCTTCTAAGCTTCTTTTTCAATCTTTTTGGGTTCAAAGGTGAGATTTTTATCTCACATCTTAGTCTATATTTATCTTCGATTGTTAGGTATGAATTCCTAACACTTATTCTTGTGCAATCACTTTTGGTTTGGATTGATTTGGTGAATATTCTAATTTTTGGTGTTTTGGGTTCAATTCTTTGAAAATCATAACTTTGATGTTTGAACATGTTTTTGGTGGCGGATCGGAGAGCTAATGGAGCTGGGGTATCAATTGGCTAAGGCTCCTTAGGTCCATTGCTCGAACGGTCGCGTTTTGGAGGAATTTGCACTTCATTGAAAAAGGGCAGGAACTGCAGAAATTTGCAGTTCGGCCGACCGAGCCCTGTGGCCGGTCGACCGACCTGCTACTAAAAGTGCATAGCACTTCTCTGTCTCAGGTCCGGTCGACCAACTACAGAGCTCAGTCGACCGACCTGCTTCCCGAGAATTTTTCAGAACAGGGTCATGTCGACCAAGCTCTGTAGCCGACCGACCGACCTGTTGCTGTTTTGCCTATTTCGCCTATATTACGTGGTTTCCCAAATTTAATCGATTCGTGTTATTTCCCTATTTGTTGTTATCATTTGTTATTGACTTTGATGACTTATTTTCTTCGGGAATTCTTGGAATATCCATTTCGATGGATTCGGTATTGATTTCTTTGGATTTTCATTCACGTCTTCGAATGTGAATTTTAGTGATTGATTGTTCCTACAATCTTCTTTGTGATTTGTCACTTTAAAAATATAAAGGTTTTCTATACTAGTAGTAAATATCAAAACTCTTTCTTCAAATGATTTCAACACTGTTTTATTACGAAGCTCGTTTTCTCAAACCGATTTCCGATCTATTAGTATGTAACGGCCCGTGAATTAATAATATTTAATAAATTAATTTGATATAAATTTTAATTTGTTTAAGAATAAATGTAGAAATTGATATAGTGATTGTAATTTAATGTTGACAATTAAATACTTATATGGCATGGATTGAATTAACGTAAATTGGTGGGTGGCTATTAGTTATAATTAGCTGATTAAATGGTATTAATGAAATGATAACTGGATTGGATTGCAATTTAATAAACATTCGAAAATTTATTAAGTGAACTAAATTTGTTAAAGTTCATAAGTTGTGTAATTCAATTTAGTAGAAACTCTAAATGTATAAACGAAGATTTAAATAAACGCTAAATTAAACTATGTGAATGGGTGATTTATGTGGATTGAGGAAATTTGTAATTTAATAAATGAATGCACTAAGTATGTAGAAATTTATGCACCAAAATATTTTCATTTATAGGATTATTGCAGAAGTGTACCCATTTATCTAATGTATATAAATGAATCTAATTAATTATTTTGGTTATTGTTGTGTCTAGTCAATAAAAGGAGAACTTTCAGACAATAAATTTATAAACGAATAAATTTATAGAAACGTAGTAACGGAAGAGTGGATATTATAGTAACGTAAACGTATTGTAGGGTAATAATTAAGTATAGGCTTGTAAATTAGATTTTATGACGATAAATGTGGATAATGCAAATTGTCACAATTTGATTTAAAGTTAAGAAACAAACAAATGTTGAATCTGTGAATGTAGTACAAATATTAACTTGAATGGTGTTCATTAATACAAAGATGTAATTAGTAAGATAGTAATAATTTATGCCTGTAGTGAAAAGAAATCTAATAGAGACATAAACTCTAATTATATAAAGGAGTATAGATCTGAACAAATTTATGAAGATTGATAAGGACAGTGTTTGTAATCAAGTTTGGTTATTGATATTTGAAAGATAGAGATGTGTAAATACGTTAATGAATTTATAATGGGAAGGAATGGTAGAATGAAAAGAATATATATAATAATAAGCAATTGATTCAATTAAGGGAATTAAATTATAATAAATGGTCATTTAATAAATTTAACGTTCTGTGAGAAATCATAATAATTGTGTAAAATCAGTACAAGTTGGAAATGCATAAACCTT
Organism: Allium cepa; assembly: GCA_030765085.1. NCBI lineage: Eukaryota > Viridiplantae > Streptophyta > Magnoliopsida > Asparagales > Amaryllidaceae > Allium > Allium cepa. Next base: position 157,470,812 of record CM060932.1, read on the forward strand.
AATAAACATTCTAACTTAATAAATTTATGAAAATGTGGGAATTAGTTATAAGCGTGTAATTATGGGTATGATAACAATTAGTATAAAATACCTATATATTGGAAACACATTTGTAAAGCATAATTAATTGAGTTGGTGAATTGGGAATGAATTCAAAGTATACGAACATTTATGTTATATAAATAAGAATTAATGCAGTAGCTAAATTTGTGAAATCTAAATCTATGGAACAAAGGGTGTAAGATCTTTACTGATGGAAATTAACGTTACAGGTAGTGTAAATTCCTATTTTAATAAGACTATGGGTTATAGTAAAGATTTTAAATCAAGATTTAGCTACGTGAATAAAAAGAATGAAGGTAATTGAGTTATTGCAATTAAGAAATTTAAACGTTTATTATTACGTTAAGTAAAACTTAAGTTGAGATTTAAAAATATTTATGTATGTTAATTTCATGCATTTGGCTATAACGGATTTAATAATAAAAATGAAACAGTGAAATCAAATGGATGTAAGATTTCAATTATACCTTGAAATTCATATTCACCATAAAAGGTTAATTGGAACCAAAGTAGTTAATATAGGAATCAAGCCTTATTTATCAATTTGGATTTATTGCAATAGTTAATTCCATAAAATAAAGTTAAAGCTAATTCAAATTTAGTTGGACCATTGTTGATATAACTTTAGAAAGCAAGATTTTATTTATAATTTGAATATTAAATCCAACAAAGGGTATTTACTACAAATAAAATAGAATTAAACGTAAAATATTATGTTATTGAATTTAAAATGGAATTTGTAAACAATTGAGTGAATTTAATAAATTTATCAAACTTATAATGTTGAATTCGTTAAGATTGGAATTAATAATAGTAAAGAAGAATGAGGGAAGAATAATTTGAAAACATAGCAATAGATATTAATGTAAGGTTACCTTAAATAAGTTAAGGCAAACCAATGGAGAATAATGTAGATACCTTTATAATACGATGTTTGTGTGTAAAGGAAATGGGAATAAAGTTATTAATAATTTGGAATTTTATTTATGGTAAAAAGTTTATTTGCAATCAAATGAGTTGGAATGGAAGTCAAATCTATTTATCTAATTGGATTTAAGTGAGAGTATAAGAGTATATGATTTAATAATTGGGTTTTTGCGAATAAAATTTATAATTCCCAAATAATAAGAAAACGCAGAAATTAACACTGCAAAATTGATATACTTATAAATTTTAATTCACATCCAAGCTTGAAAAACCATTTGGGATTGTTTGAATTATATAAGTCACAAAATTTGGCCAATATTAGAAGTTGAAACATAAAAACTGGATTTATAATTTATTTTAATTTATTTAATAAATATTAAAAATAGCCATTTTTGGGCCATAGTTTATTCCGTACGTGAGCGTATCCAGTCTAGCTACCCTACCTCTAGCCTATCTATAAATATACAGTTATAAACCCTAGCTCCCTTCTTTTTTCATCTGTTGTACGTTCATTTTCTTCAACCTTCTTTCTTCCTCAATGTATACATCTCAGATCCAATTTCAAATTGCAAAATTCAGTGAAAATTCAAACACCTCAGAAAATTTCCAAAAAAAATTTATGTTGATGTTTTCGATACGCGTAATCTCATGGTGAAATTCGTTTTTCAATTGGAGCTGTCGTTCATCCAGAATAAATTCAAACAGCCCCAAAACCGTTCATCATCATCGCACAAAACTTCATCGGATCGAGAAACGGTTTCTGGGTATTGGAGAGGGGACTGAGGGGGTTAGATCTATATGGTCCGTTGGTCGAATCGACGGTCGGATTTTGGTCAAAAAGGGACGTGTTGGGTTCGTTTCTCTCTGTTGCGTGCAAATTGGTGCCTGCGCGTGAAGCCTGGGAGAGAAGGTGACGTGGCGTAGTAAGTTGTTAATTGTGTGTCGTTTCTATTTATTTTTCAATTTGAATTCAATCATCATTTTTCGCCATAACTTTCTCATACGAAGTCGGATTCACACGAAATTTCTTTTGTTAGGATCGTAATTTAATTCCGGACTTGATGACGCTGGTTTGGACGAATTCCGAGACGGGCGAATTTTTGGGTTTAAATCGAATTTTAAATTCGATTTAAATTCAAAAGGTGAGTGTTTTAACCCACTCACAACTACTAGAAGCTTTTATGTTTGTTAAATTTTAGAAATGAATAGAAATTTATTTATGAGCATTTGGCATGTTTATTTCATTCATATCTGTTGAATTGCATTTTATTAAATTTAACTGTTAATTTAATTGATTTATTGCGTATTAATTTACTGTTAGAAATTATTGTTTGCATATGAACTGCTAGTTAACAGTTATATAAATTTTTACTGAATATAAAATTGTTAGATTAACAGTTGATAAATTTAATTTGAATAAAACTGCCAGTTATTACCTGTTGCATATTATCAAACACATATTGTATTGATTGATATTGCTTGTGGATTTTGATTGGATGATGGATGATATTGATGGATGTTTATTTATATATCATTATATTGCCAATTATCATGCATATTTATTCATTCGGGATTGTGGTTTGAAATGATATATAACCGCAAATTTTATATCTTTTAAATTGCGGATTGAAATGATAAATATCCGTATCACTTGACCATAGGATAGAAAACTATATACAGGCACCGCGGTCTATATATAACTATTTTAAATGTCATTTCTATGGTTTGGATGGAATACGGTTTATAATAATCTTAAATTTTATAATGTATAATATTTTTCTTCCATATTTACATACATATGAAATTGAAATTTTTTGAAATTTAAAGGTGTATAAATTCCCTTAGTAAAACGGAAGAAAATTTAGAAAATGGAGTTTGATAGATTTATATCCTATGCTTAAATATTAAGTTGGAAATTTTAAAGATATGATATTTATAATTGGATTTTTCCCAAAATATTTTGAAATGAATATTCTAGTAAAATTTGAATTTGGAAATATATATATATTTTACTAGAAATTGAAGTCTTATTAATTATGGACTCTATGTGAATATTCAAGGCTAATTAATAGAACATTTGATTTGAAAGAATAAAATCCAACTTTAGTTGAAATATTTATACTCAAAATGGATATACGTATATATATGAATTTATTGAAATGGTTTTGGAACTTGAAGCGATATTAAATTTTGGTTTTAACTTTAAATAAAGAAATGTATTGTAAAGCCACGAGAAATATTTCTTTTCAAAGTAACATTTAAGTTAAACCACTTATTTTATATACTGTTGAATATCCAAACCATTTAGTTTGAAAGTAATGGTTTTAAAAACTATGGATTTCGAAGTATTATGTTGAAAGTTAATCTTCAAATATTTGGTTACAAGGAATTATAAATTTTAAAAGTGGCATAATTTTTGGAAAGGATTTATATTTGGGAAATGATATCATTGATTTGGGTTTTATAAAAATAATATCAAAATGAATCTTTTTGGGTTTTAAAGAAGAAATGATATCGTAATATTATGGTTTTGAAATGGATTATATTATGGTTTTAAAGTATAAACTATTTTAAATAACCGCGGTGTTATAATAACGATGGGTTGGCAAAGAGACCGGGATCGGATATGGACATACTCTCTGTCGATACCGAAAACCACTTTGACTAACCGTGTACGCGGTGGAGATTCCAGAATGAAGTAGGTGGTGGCGACGTTTCCTGTAAGGTAAATACGTGGACCCGACTCCCGTGAGTTGGCATAAGGTGGCTAAAACAGGAGCGACTCTCAGGCCAATGAGGTCATTCCTCTGATCGGACGCTCCTCTTCGATATTATACTTTGACTTGGATTTGATTCAGTGGCCACTTCTATATTTTGATTTTGGGGAGTTAGTCCGAGGTGGGCGGTAACTGCGGCTACGCGTTTCCACCAGCCTGGATAGCAATTGGTATATCTACCCTGGCATTGCCTAGTTGTGCCGTGTCACCTACCATATCGAGCCTTTACTACGAGTTTCTATTTGTGTCGTACCTATGGAGTATCCTCTGGTAGCTTCCCGATCAGGAGGTATTACGGTACTGTATAGACTATTGGCATTTTACGTGTTAAGGTGGAAAATGTAAAGCCTTAACGCTATTTAAAAGTAAGTTTATTTTACAATTAGACACTATTATAATAGCGCAATATACTACATAGTAAATAGTTTAACGGATCCTTAGGAGATGTAAATCCCGAGCATCTCTTGAGTTACTATACTCATATTTATTTCTGTTTATTTAACTCACATAAGATTTTCTAGTCTGACTCGAGTGTTTTTGTCTTTTCAAATTCGCTCGGGTCAGTCCGAGCGTTTCAGGATAGCAGATTTTAGCATTGGAGGACGAAGACGAAGAATCAGTATTATTTTACATATAGTATTGCACCACACTCTTTCTATTCCGCTGCATTGCTTGTATTGGCATGTGTAACTCTGATATTTATTGTAAAAGAAGAATCAAGCTTTTGTAAACTGTTTATGAAACTGTATATTTGTTATTATATTTTATCCTTCCGCTGTGAGATTCTATTTTCGTTTTATTTCTTCTCTATTTTTCTTATTTACCTCATAACAATCTACCCTTGTGTATGCTTTGAATTGGGACAAGTGTCGGTTTAAAGTGTGCGAAAAAAAGGCGGGATGTTACATCTGGTATCAGAGCTTTGGTTTAGCGATAAACCTTGGCTTTGTGGGGTTTGACTCTTTGTTAATAGGGTAGAAATATCCTATGGGAGTCGCTGAGTGTATATATATGAGAGAGCGTATTTGTTAGTACTAATAAAAAGATTTTTATATTGTGTTAATCTGTTCCGCTTTGTATTTATAAATTCTGGTTGATGCATGGGACGCTATGTCATCAATAGGGATTTCTAAACACTTAATAGGACAGACCGACATAATATTTGTTTTAATATAGGTGAATGAAAGAATTTTGCCTATTATATTTTCTATATATAAAAATATTTTTATAAAGATATATATATATATATATATTTGGTTGCTATAGATTGGGTGTTAGGAAAAAAAAATATTTTATAATAAATTGAAGCTAAGTTGAAATTATAATAAATCAAACGGGAGATTTTAGAACTTAAGTCCGGGATTTTGAAAATCTGCTTTCAAAGGATTTTTGAAATATAATGATTTGGTTTATAAGTATTTTCTTATATAAGTATTTAGTATAATTTGGAAGAATTGTTTTAAAGAAGATTTTGGAGAGAATAAATTTTGTACTTTCCTCTCTGTCGCTAGAAAATAATTTCGGTGATGGCGGCCGCATCATCGACTTTCATTTTCGGGTTTCGAAGGGGAAAGGCTACTGTAGTGAATTCTACTACAGATTTATTTGAAATTTTCTAAATTTTTTTTCTTTTATCGCTCTAACTATAATTAGAGATATTGAGTTGTAAGAACTTATTTATCTATTATTTGAAAATAAATTGAAATTTAACCCGGTACTTAATTCTAAATTTTTCCGTTAATTAATTATTTAAAATTTGTTAGTGAAATAAAAGTTAAGTAATAAATAAATTGAAACCTCTAATTGAAATAAGAGAATAATTGCAAAGCTATAAAGATGAATTTGCATACGTATGAGACAAAGAGTAATATGGATAAACACTAAATTTAATTAAAAGAATGGAGATTAAACTTGTATAAGTTCAATTGCAATTTCCTTAACATAAATAACTTACCCAAATATAAAAGTTGAAGTGTTAAATGAGAAACTGGAATTGAATATTTTACAAGTAGGAATTTAGGAAAAATGAAGTATTCAATAAATTACTGTTATAATAAGAATTTAATGGTATAAACTTAGGTTATAATTGAAATTTTACTGAAAAGGGTTAAGAATTATTAATAGATGATATGAACCTAAGTATATAAAATGAAATTCAAAATAAGAATTGATTGTATGATTATTGACTTAAGTATGTTTTAATTTTCCCTATTCTAATATAATGGAAAATAGAAAAAATTAAATGACTGCAATTCATAGTCAATGGATAAATAAAAACTTCCACTTATAAGAATGAATGTTAGCAGATTTAGAATTTAAGGGAAATCTTACAAGTGAAGAGTAAGGAAATGAAGATATTCAAATAATTGTTGTTATTAATGAGAATTTATTTTATAAACTTAAGTAATAAAAAGGAAATACAAATATAATGAATTTTGTGATAGTTGGAAAATAAAACTTGTAAGAAACAAAGAAATTCCTCCATAAATGAAGGAAAGAAAATTTAACCACTGAATTATGAAATAAATGTATAATAAGCTATCTTGATGTTGGTTTGAGTTGTTTGGTTGATGTATGATTTCAAAAATTTGAACCCGAACAACTGATTGTTTGTTGGATTGAACGACTGTTTGTTGTGGTATGTGCTGTTTGTTAAAATGTATGGTTGTTGCAATTGATTGGATATGAAGGATTGAATCTACCCAAACATTTCACTGTAAAATAAATATTTAACTTTTAGATTATATAAGTGAATACAGGTGATGGAAGCCACTGCTATTGCTTTAGTTCCATAAAAATATAAGCGTATTGCCCGACAAATAGGTACGTTTTCGGATTACGTTTAAAGCGCTGTTTTATATATTTTCCCATGTGGGATATTTTATTTGGATAATATGTGTAATATATTTGTATACTTGGATATTATATTTTCTCCAGAGTCCCTCCGTACAAAGGAGACTCTGCCAAAATTTTCAGAAAATTTTGGACTTAGAATTTTGTGAAAATATTTTTCCAACTTTAATAATTCAAGTATTAAAGGATATAATGATTATAAAACAAGTGTATTTCATTAAAGGGAATTAATCCAGTAAAATATTGTTTATAAGTTAATATTTGAAATAAGATACACTATTTTATTCTTCCTTCTCCCTTCTTTTCCTTTTCGGGGACGAAAAGTTTTGAGTGGGGGAGAGTGTAACAGCCCGTGAATTAATAATATTTAATAAATTAATTTGATATAAATTTTAATTTGTTTAAGAATAAATGTAGAAATTGATATAGTGATTGTAATTTAATGTTGACAATTAAATACTTATATGGCATGGATTGAATTAACGTAAATTGGTGGGTGGCTATTAGTTATAATTAGCTGATTAAATGGTATTAATGAAATGATAACTGGATTGGATTGCAATTTAATAAACATTAGAAAATTTATTATGTGAACTAAATTTGTTAAAGTTCATAAGTTGTGTAATTCAATTTAGTAGAAACTCTAAATGTATAAACGAAGATTTAAATAAACGCTAAATTAAACTATGTGAATGGGTGATTTATGTGGATTGAGGAAATTTCTAATTTAATAAATGAATGCACTAAGTATGTAGAAATTTATGCACCAAAATATTTTCATTTATAGGATTATTGCAGAAGTGTACCCATTTATCTAATGTATATAAATGAATCTAATTAATTATTTTGGTTATTGTTGTGTCTAGTCAATAAAAGGAGAACTTTCAGACAATAAATTTATAAACGAATAAATTTATAGAAACGTAGTAACGGAAGAGTGGATATTATAGTAACGTAAACGTATTGTAGGGTAATAATTAAGTATAGGCTTGTAAATTAGATTTTATGACGATAAATGTGGATAATGCAAATTGTCACAATTTGATTTAAAGTTAAGAAACAAACAAATGTTGAATCTGTGAATATAGTACAAATATTAACTTGAATGGTGTTCATTAATACAAAGATGTAATTAGTAAGATAGTAATAATTTATGCCTGTAGTGAAAAGAAATCTAATAGAGACATAAACTCTAATTATATAAAGGAGTATAGATCTGAACAAATTTATGAAGATTGATAAGGACAGTGTTTGTAATCAAGTTTGGTTATTGATATTTGAAAGATAGAGATGTGTAAATACGTTAATGAATTTATAATGGGAAGGAATGGTAGAATGAAAAGAATATATATAATAATAAGCAATTGATTCAATTAAGGGAATTAAATTATAATAAATGGTCATTTAATAAATTTAACGTTCTGTGAGAAATCATAATAATTGTGTAAAATCAGTACAAGTTGGAAATGCATAAACCTTAATAAACATTCTAACTTAATAAATTTATGCAAATGTGGGAATTAGTTATAAGCGTGTAATTATGGGTATGATAACATTAGTATAAAATACCTATATATTGGAAACACATTTGTAAAGCATAATTAATTGAGTTGGTGAATTGGGAATGAATTCAAAGTATATGAACATTTATGTTATATAAATAAGAATTAATGCAGTAGCTAAATTTGTGAAATCTAAATCTATGGAACAAAGGGTGTAAGATCTTTACTGATGGAAATTAACGTTACAGGTAGTGTAAATTCCTATTTTAATAAGACTATGGGTTATAGTAAAGATTTTAAATCAAGATTTAGCTACGTGAATAAAAAGAATGAAGGTAATTGAGTTATTGCAATTAAGAAATTTAAACGTTTATTATTACGTTAAGTAAAACTTAAGTTGAGATTTAAAAATATTTATGTATGTTAATTTCATGCATTTGGCTATAACGGATTTAATAATAAAAATGAAACAGTGAAATCAAATGGATGTAAGATTTCAATTATACCTTGAAATTCATATTCACCATAAAAGGTTAATTGGAACCAAAGTAGTTAATATAGGAATCAAGCCTTATTTATCAATTTGGATTTATTGCAATAGTTAATTCCATAAAATAAAGTTAAAGCTAATTCAAATTTAGTTGGACCATTGTTGATATAACTTTAGAAAGCAAGATTTTATTTATAATTTGAATATTAAATCCAACAAAGGGTATTTACTACAAATAAAATAGAATTAAACGTAAAATATTACGTTATTGAATTTAAAATGGAATTTGTAAACAATTGAGTGAATTTAATAAATTTATCAAACTTATAATGTTGAATTCGTTAAGATTGGAATTAATAATAGTAAAGAAGAATGAGGGAAGAATAATTTGAAAACATAGCAATAGATATTAATGTAAGGTTACCTTAAATAAGTTAAGGCAAACCAATGGAGAATAATGTAGATACCTTTATAATACGATGTTTGTGTGTAAAGGAAATGGGAATAAAGTTATTAATAATTTGGAATTTTATTTATGGTAAAAAGTTTATTTGCAATCAAATGAGTTGGAATGGAAGTCAAATCTATTTATCTAATTGGATTTAAGTGAGAGTATAAGAGTATATGATTTAATAATTGGGTTTTTGCGAATAAAATTTATAATTCCCAAATAATAAGAAAACGCAGAAATTAACACTGCAAAATTGATATACTTATAAATTTTAATTCACATCCAAGCTTGGAAAACCATTTGGGATTGTTTGAATTATATAAGTCACAAAATTTGGCCAATATTAGAAGTTGAAGCATAAAAACTGGATTTATAATTTATTTTAATTTATTTAATAAATATTAAAAATAGCCATTTTTGGGCCATAGTTTATTCCGTACGTGCGCGTATCCAGTCTAGCTACCCTACCTCTAGCCTATCTATAAATATACAGTTATAAACCCTAGCTCCCTTCTTTTTTCATCTGTTGTACGTTCATTTTCTTCAACCTTCTTTCTTCCTCAATGTATACATCTCAGATCCAATTTCAAATTGCAAAATTCAGTGAAAATTCAAACACCTCAGAAAATTTTCAAAAAAAATTTATGTTGATGTTTTCGATACGCGTAATCTCATGGTGAAATTCGTTTTTCAATTGGAGCTGTCGTTCATCCAGAATAAATTCAAACAGCCCCAAAACCGTTCATCATCATCGCACAAAACTTCATCGGATCGAGAAACGGTTTCTGGGTATTGGAGAGGGGACTGAGGGGGTTAGATCTATATGGTCCGTTGGTCGAATCGACGGTCGGATTTTGGTCAAAAAGGGACGTGTTGGGTTCGTTTCTCTCTGTTGCGTGCAAATTGGTGCCTGCGCGTGAAGCCTGGGAGAGAAGGTGACGTGGCGTAGTAAGTTGTTAATTGTGTGTCGTTTCTATTTATTTTTCAATTTGAATTCAATCATCATTTTTCGCCATAACTTTCTCATACGAAGTCGGATTCACACGAAATTTCTTTTGTTAGGATCGTAATTTAATTCCGGACTTGATGACGCTGGTTTGGACGAATTCCGAGACGGGCGAATTTTTGGGTTTAAATCGAATTTTAAATTCGATTTAAATTCAAAAGGTGAGTGTTTTAACCCACTCACAACTACTAGAAGCTTTTATGTTTGTTAAATTTTAGAAATGAATAGAAATTTATTTATGAGCATTTGGCATGTTTATTTCATTCATATCTGTTGAATTGCATTTTATTAAATTTAACTGTTAATTTAATTGATTTATTGCGTATTAATTTACTGTTAGAAATTATTGTTTGCATATGAACTGCTAGTTAACAGTTATATAAATTTTTACTGAATATAAAATTGTTAGATTAATAGTTGATAAATTTAATTTGAATAAAACTGCCAGTTATTACCTGTTGCATATTATCAAACACATATTGTATTGATTGATATTGCTTGTGGATTTTGATTGGATGATGGATGATATTGATGGATGTTTATTTATATATCATTATATTGCCAATTATCATGCATATTTATTCATTCGGGATTGTGGTTTGAAATGATATATAACCGCAAATTTTATATCTTTTAAATTGCGGATTGAAATGATAAATATCCGTATCACTTGACCATAGGATAGAAAACTATATACAGGCACCGCGGTCTATATATAACTATTTTAAATGTCATTTCTATGGTTTGGATGGAATACGGTTTATAATAATCTTAAATTTTATAATGTATAATATTTTTCTTCCATATTTACATACATATGAAATTGAAATTTTTTGAAATTTAAAGGTGTATAAATTCCCTTAGTAAAACGGAAGAAAATTTAGAAAATGGAGTTTGATAGATTTATATCCTATGCTTAAATATTAAGTTGGAAATTTTAAAGATATGATATTTATAATTGGATTTTTCCCAAAATATTTTGAAATGAATATTCTAGTAAAATTTGAATTTGGAAATATATATATATTTTACTAGAAATTGAAGTCTTATTAATTATGGACTCTATGTGAATATTCAAGGCTAATTAATAGAACATTTGATTTGAAAGAATAAAATCCAACTTTAGTTGAAATATTTATACTCAAAATGGATATACGTATATATATGAATTTATTGAAATGGTTTTGGAACTTGAAGCGATATTAAATTTTGGTTTTAACTTTAAATAAAGAAATGTATTGTAAAGCCATGAGAAATATTTCTTTTCAAAGTAACATTTAAGTTAAACCACTTATTTTATATACTGTTGAATATCCAAACCATTTAGTTTGAAAGTAATGGTTTTAAAAACTATGGATTTCGGAGTATTATGTTGAAAGTTAATCTTCAAATATTTGGTTACAAGGAATTATAAATTTTAAAAGTGGCATAATTTTTGGAAAGGATTTATATTTGGGAAATGATATCATTGATTTGGGTTTTATAAAAATAATATCAAAATGAATCTTTTTGGGTTTTAAAGAAGAAATGATATCGTAATATTATGGTTTTGAAATGGACTATATTCTGGTTTTAAAGTATAAACTATTTTAAATAACCGCGGTGTTATAATAACGATGGGTTGGCAAAGAGACCGGGATCGGATATGGACATACTCTCTGTCGATACCGAAAACCACTTTGACTAACCGTGTACGCGGTGGAGATTCCAGAATGAAGTAGGTGGTGGCGACGTTTCCTGTAAGGTAAATACGTGGACCCGACTCCCGTGAGTTGGCATAAGGTGGCTAAAACAGGAGCGATTCTCAGGCCAATGAGGTCATTCCTCTGATCGGACGCTCCTCTTCGATATTATACTTTGACTTGGATTTGATTCAGTGGCCACTTCTATATTTTGATTTTGGGGAGTTAGTCCGAGGTGGGCGGTAACTGCGGCTACGCGTTTCCACCAGCCTGGATAGCAATTGGTATATCTACCCTGGCATTGCCTAGTTGTGCCGTGTCACCTACCATATCGAGCCTTTACTACGAGTTTCTATTTGTGTCGTACCTATGGAGTATCCTCTGGTAGCTTCCCGATCAGGAGGTATTACGGTACTGTATAGACTATTGGCATTTTACGTGTTAAGGTGGAAAATGTAAAGCCTTAACGCTATTTAAAAGTAAGTTTATTTTACAATTAGACACTATTATAATAGCGCAATATACTACATAGTAAATAGTTTAACGGATCCTTAGGAGATGTAAATCCCGAGCATCTCTTGAGTTACTGTACTCATATTTATTTCTGTTTATTTAACTCACATAAGATTTTCTAGTCTGACTCGAGTGTTTTTGTCTTTTCAAATTCGCTCGGGTCAGTCCGAGCGTTTCAGGATAGCAGATTTTAGCATTGGAGGACGAAGACGAAGAATCAGTATTATTTTACATATAGTATTGCACCACACTCTTTCTATTCCGCTGCATTGCTTGTATTGGTATGTGTAACTCTGATATTTATTGTAAAAGAAGAATCAAGCTTTTGTAAACTGTTTATGAAACTGTATATTTGTTATTATATTTATCCTTCCGCTGTGACATTCTATTTTCGTTTTATTACTTCTCTATTTTTCTTATTTACCTCATAACAATCCGCCCTTGCGTATGCTTTGAATTGGGACAAGTGTCGGTTTAAAGTGTGCGAAAAAAAGGCGGGATGTTACATAGTATATACAAACCTTTACCTCACTCATGAGAAATCTAATTAAACGGCTTAGTAAAACAAGTGGTATGAAACACTTGCTTTTACTTCGTCGGTTAATTCTTGGACTTGTTCGATTGAAACTCTTGTGATAATTTTCTAGTGGAGATCTACAATTTGTTCGTAAATATTTAAGTTAAGCTAGTGGTTATGGGACATGAAGCTAAGCTCATATATTTACTAGCTTACTGTAATTGACACTTCTCTTTGATCATGAAGATCATTTTAAGATTTAGACTAGCAATTGTGCGATGTCTCTTTGTTTCGGTGTGATTTCGACTCACACATGTGGGGTAGCTCCCCATGGTCTTCGGGCCATTCGTGTGTCAAAAATTAATGGCTAGCTACCATGAGATAGCTTCTCGTTCGTGTGATACATATGTTGGTGAGCTTTAATGCTCCCGTTCGTGTGATAGGCCTCCCCCCTTTCTTGTGATTTCTGGATTTCGTGTGTTGAATTCTGGAATTTATGCTTCACCTATTTTTGTGGTTTCTATTGATATGCGTTATCAATTTTTGTGCATTGGTGAATTCGTGTGTCATTGACTTGTTGTGAATTCAAGTTTTGGGTATGAAACCCTTTTTGGATCTTTGTGAAGATTTTGTGATATTGATTAATCTCATGTTGAGTTTCAATTGCATACTTATAGTAGTATGCCATTATGGATATTATATGTTTATGCCATATCTCTTATTCTATATCATGTTATCTGATATTTATAGCTAGACTGATTCGTTTATTATTTTCTTATTAAATAATACACGGGTCAGACCGAGATATTACAGGTGCTTCTGCGTGACTTCTCCTCAGGGATTCATCCATCATATGATCTTTTGGCTGACTACTCTAGATTAGTAGTGTAACGACCCGCCTTTTTGGACAGTTTAAACCGACGATCAAATACACATATCGATTCCAAACCATTAAAAGGGCAGATAGTTATTGGGGTAATTAAGAAAAGAAAAGGAAGGGAAATAAAGGAAATGAAACAACACAGAATCTCACAGCGGAAGGCTAAAGTATAATAATAAAATAACAGTTCATGAAGCTGTTAATTAAATGAATACATTTGAAATGAATACATTTGATTATTATTATACAACATTTATCAGAGTTACATACACAGCAAATATCATACAACAATGCAAGGGAATGGAATGAATATAATAGTAGTAGATAATATACCAAATCTTCGTCTCCGTCCTCCAAGGAAATGATCTTCAACCTAAACTGAAAACTCAGGACTGACCCGAGCGTAATGAAAAGACAAAACACTCGAGTCAGGACTAAAATATCCTTATGAAAGTTAAATCAATCGTAAATAAATATGAGTGTAACGGCGTCAGAGATGTTTACGGGGTTTGACATCTCCTATCCAGTGTCAACGTGCGTGCAATAACTCAAGAGATGTTACGGGATTTTCCATCTCTCAAGGATCCGTGAAACTATCTACTATATAGTAATGTACGCTAAGTAGATAATGTCTATCAGTAATATAAAGTATCAAAATAGCGTTAAGGCGTTACCATAATCCCCCTTAACACATTTTATATTCCCAAAAGCATATACAAGACCGTAGTTTCCCCAAAACCGGAAGTCACCAGAGGGCAATCCATATACTCAAGGTACAAATCAAAACGTAGTGGTCGCGAATAGGATAATCAGTATGACAAGGTACATGAGGCGATACCAACTAGGATACTAGTAGTTGCGTGATCCGGACTGATGTTGGGCATAGCCAGCAGCTACCCCAACACCGCGAAACAACACTCCCAAATCAAGGGGTGCACCCAAATCGCATCACAAATGTAATAGATATGGTATCGAAGAAGTGTGTCCGCTAGAGGTGGCGAACCTCAATGGCCCGGCGCGGCTCCTGTTTTAGTCATGTCAGGGGTCATCCAAAAATCGTTCTCTTTCTTCAGTCAACGCGTTCACCAAACCATCCACTTCATTCTGGATCATCACTCCGCGTATAATAGTTATTAAAGTGGTTTTCGGTATCGACAGAGAGTATGTCCATATCCGATCCCGGTCTCTTTAATAACTACGTATTATTACACCTTTGGCTCTTTATATTTCAAATCGGTTCATAATTGATATCAAAATATCATATTCGCTTCAAAAATCAAATCCATTCAAATATCATCGTATCTTTCAAAATATCAGATTTCATATTTAAATTAAAGATTTAAATATAAATATTTCACCTTATTGACCAGCTTAGGATTTTAGAAAAATAGTTTTAAGTAGTTTAAAAGTAGTTTAAATAATTAAAATAGTTAAAAACACTTAAAATCTTTAAAATGGATTTAAAATAGATAAATTAGTTTAAAATAATTTAAATTGGGTTAAGTAGATTTAAAATAGATTAAAATAATTTAAGTATTCAAAATGGTTTATATAACAGAGTAATTTTGAAAACAAATTAAAACAGCTTCAAAATCAATCCATTTCAATTATAACTTCCCAATTCAAATCAATTTCAATTTCCATTCTACCGATTCAATTTCGATTTCAATTCAAAACAATGTCAACTTTTACTTCAAATCAATTCAATTCTACATTCACCTTTAATTAATTCAATTTCAATTTATATCGATTTGGAGCTTGATTTCTCAAAATATCAATTTATAACACTTAACCAAACTTCCAACAATATTCAAGTTTAAATCCAAATTCCAAATATGATTCAATTCCAAACTCGATTTCAAAATATCATTTTCACATCACTTTTACTTAGTAATATTCAAAGCTCGAAATAATGTTCAATCTTTAAAATAAATAGATTTTCGAAATTCAATCGTATCCAAATTTTAAATTTTAAAGTCACAACTTAAATTATTTACCAATTTCTTTTAACCAAAATTTATTTCAACATTCCAACTCAAATTTTCGACAAATTCGATTTCTATAAATTGATTTCTATTTATCACTTTTAAATTGAAACATTTAAATAAATTTCAAATCGACGATTTCAAAAATTATTAATTTAGCCAATTCGGTGTCCGTATATAATTTTCTATCCTATGGCCAGGTAATTATTTATTTCAATTAAATGTCAGGGATGAGTATATATTACTTAAATTAAATCTCAGTATCATATGTATGCATAACAGGATCTATATAAGCAAATAAACATCCAATCATTCAATTATCAACCAATAGCATCCATCAAAATACATCATCCAATAAACAATACAATTCATGGCAGTTTCATAGTTATCAATGTCAGGTAATTTAATCGCAATTCAATTTTAATTTCAATTTAACTGTCAATTTAATTTTCAACGGTTAATGCAAAAGACAAGCTATATGACAATTAAATTTTTATCAAACAACGACAAATAAGATCATAACACTTCATAATGTCAAATTTAACTAGCATAAAGATATTTAGTACGGTGTGAGCGTTATAAAACCCTCACCTTGATTTTTACGATTTAAATCAAATCGAACGACGTTCGATTTAACCCAAAATTTTCTCTAGCTCCAAATGATTCCAATCTAGTTCCATAGCGAAGAGCTCGTCCATACGATTCCAACGCGACTGGTTTCGCGCGTTTTCGACCTCGTATGAAAAAGATATGTATTTTTGAAGTTACACGAATTTTTAACTTAATAAATATATACAACATTTTATTTAATTTTAACCTAAGCAGATCATCACCGTAGGATCTCACCCCTCAACATCAGGACCGCACCTTGCTTCTCCATCTTCACGTTCGTTCTACAGGCTACAACACGCAACTTGAACCCATCTTCATGAAACTAGGGTTAAATTATGCTCCTTCTACAAGCAATTTGAACACGATCAGGTTACACCACTTCGAAGCCACCGCCTTACTCCACCTTCACCATCAATAGCCTGAAGCTCGGCCGCCCCCTCTGCCTCGAATTGCGTGAAAAACGCAGCAGGTCCAATCTCGATTTCCCGTTGATCCGTGGCTCCGTTTTCGATCATCTCCGTATGGATTTGAAGCTTTCATCGTGCTCTACAACTTTGTAGTTGAAAGTTTTTGCTAATTGCTGATGGATTGAGAGGAAAATGAGGAGGAAGTTTCGAAATTTTCAGGCCATTGAAATGAAAGTGGCGGCTGGTCAAAATGAGTTAGGGTTTTGAGCAAATGAAAGAGGATGGGTCCTTTTATAGAAAATTGCAAAAACACTTTTCACCGAAAATTCTCGAACTCCAAACGAAGCGTGCCGGCAGGCGTTTCTAAGGTTTACCCCATGTTTCGAACGCAATGGAACGTGTTTCGGAAGCTAATTCGATCGTATGTGTGAGTTACGGCAATAAATGATCAATTTTAAATTAAACCGATTAAACGATTTTCTATGCGTTTTGGCTTGCCCCGGACAAACGGTAAATCCGTTTGACTTGAAATTTGAAACCTTACAATAATATCACATTACGGATCCAATGAAACTAGTTTCGTCGAAATCCGAGACCGTTTGAAAAATGACTACTTTTAACTCGCCAAATTAATATTAAACAATTTCAACGCGTTTCGAGCTGCCACGGTCAAACGACAACTCCGATTGCTACGAAAATTGAAATCCGATAATAACTAACTATTACGGATCCAATAGAACTAGTTTCGTCCAATTCTGAGACTGTTCAAAAATTGGCTATTTTTCAGGCGATAATTAAATATTAAAATATTCAATTTTCATAAATAAATTTTAAATTCAGTTTTAAAAGTTCTATGACATCACTATAACTCCAATATGATAAAATAAAATTTTACAAATCATTTTTAATCATATTAAACCCGTTATTTTATTTATCCAATAAATTCCAAATATTTAATTTAGACAATTTCGCTTATCCAATAATTCATTATCTTTTGAAATATTGAAATTGAACTTATAAGATTCAACTTTTAAAACCATTTCAAAATTTAGAACACTATTTTCATTTTACAGTTATTCAATTATTCAATAAGTTTTAAATATTTAATTTAAACAATTACGTGTTCAATATTTGATTTCAAATAGATTTTACTTATCAATCAATTACTCTATCATACCAATGAATTCAACATTTAATATCCTATTCAACTATTGATTGCACAGGCATTCACTAAGTAGCTTTTTTTTTTCATTACTTGGATAATTATTGCAATTCATTCCAGTTATTATTATTCCAAATGAATTACAAAATTTTTTCTAACATTAAATCACGAAATCTTATTAAATTAGCTAATTTAATTATCGAAAATTTACGGGTCGTTACACTCTCCCCCACTCAAAACTTTTCGTCCTCGAAAAGGAAAAGAAGGGAAAAGAAAGGAAAAGAAACTAAGTATAGAATTCAACATTAGATATATTTTATTCAAAGTTACCAACTTATAAAACAATGAAATTCCATTTATAAAGTCATAACTACGCTTCCACTAAGCTACTCCAAACGGCTTTCTAAACTTAAAAGTTAATTATCAAAACAAGTTATAAAAAAAAATTTAAAACTTGAAAAATTTTCTAACACCCGGATTTTTCGGAAAATTTCGGCAGAGTCTCCTTTGCGCGGCTCGATCGGAAAAAATATAATAGCATATATATCACAAATATACATCTCATCTCAATGATGAGGCATCCCATATGTGGGGAAACAACATATAAATATCACCAATATCATATAAAACTGTAAGCGTACCTTTTATTTAGCATTTATTAGCATTTTACTTACATTATGCATTTAGCGTAGAAGCGAGTTCCACAACGAAGCGCAACCCCTTTGCTACCTACTAAAATGCTCAATAACTAAGTTAGAATCATGCATATAAAGATAGATCGCTATACTTAGCCTACACAACATATATATAACATATTTAGCTTCAAAACTGAGATTTCAATTTCTGGACAGCAAACAAATCTTAGCTTTAGGTCACCTAAACGGTAATATTTGACAACAGAATCTAAACAAAAGTTGTTGCATTCATTTAAGGCTTTCCGTAATGTCCAAATCATCGAATTCGGATCATCCGTTCAAAATTTATGGCAGTTTTACTAAGAGTATACGCCTCAGCCTGAGCAATGCATTGCGCAGGTCTGTGACGTTCACTCGTGGTTTCGACCTTCTAAACGGTGTCAAAACACAAAACACTTAAAACAAAAGTTTTAGCTTATGTTCTTAGCTTTCCAGAAAGTACAAGATCATCAAAATCCGATAAACCAGTAAAAAGATATGTCAAAAATACTAAGGGTCTATACTACAGATTTTACTTATTTTTACACAGGACAGCGAGTAACATTCAAGTTTTTAACCTAGTAGACGAAGGAATTTTCTCAAGTTATCTAAACAAAAGTTGTGCTATAGTTTCTAAGCTTTTCGAAAAGTTCAAGATCGTCGAATTCCGTTCAGCCATTTAAAAGTTATGGTTGTTTTCGTTTCAGCATATATTGGACAATGTTGGATTTTTTTTTTTTCCAAGAATTTGCTTTTATTATTTCAAAGTACAAAACATCAAAACTTCAAATTTTCTAAAGAACAATCATAAACACAAAGTCATCTATTTTCTTATTCATCCATGCAATAGGTTTACATTTAATTTGTTTCCGATTTATTCAAGTTTGTTTCATTCACATTTTTAATTCAAGTCAATTTGCTTCAATTTAAATTGAATTCAATTATATTTAATTTCACTTTGCTTCAAATTTGAAGTTAATTATTTTAAAATTTTATTCCGTTTATTCAATTCCATTAACACTAATAAATTCTACTTAATCAATTATCATCCATCTAACAACCAACGCATATCAAACATTGACATCCATCCAAAATCTACACTAAATCAATTATACATTTCCATGTCAATTTTAATTTCATACACTTCCAAGCTTATAGACATTTAGTTATATTCAAATTTAATTAGTTTCCATTTACCAAATCTATATTTCATTAATTTTAAATTTTTATTCATTCACTTATATATATCCTTCATTTTACAGCTTAAATTTCTTTTATATTTACAACTATCAATAGATCTTCACATTTTATTATTCATTCTCACACTGGTATATTATTACTCTACTTATCCTTATTAGCATTTTAAACCCTTTAAGTATTTGGTAAGTTATAGTTATGCAAATAGAATGTAGTTAAACAACATACAACTTCTTTTCATTTAAAGTTGAATTTTCAATTTATTAATTCTTAAGTCATTACTTAAATTTCACTATAATTTTTTTTCACATTTACATTCACATATAGTATTTCCATTTTATATTAACATAATTGTGAATCACCTTTAAAGGTTAATTTAAATTCCAATTATTTACTAACAATTTTATTTATATTTGCAAACCCTTGATTAAATGCATATTCCATTATTCAAACCTATACTTGTATATTATCCAATTAACAATTCATATAACATTTTTGAACTTCTTAAATATTTTGGTAAGTTATATCTATGCTATAGAATGAATTTTAATACTACGCGAGTTTTACAGTTTCACCTTTATTTTAAGTTCATAATTTCCTAATTCTAAGGATTTCTACCTCACTTGATATTTTCACTTAGCTCTTAGGTTCATTTCTCATTTCACAATTCAGAAGTTCCTTAATGGTTCAAGTCTAAATTCATTTCAATCCTTAAAAAAAAAAATCATTAATTATTAAAGGACTTAAGAATTCCAATCCCGGTTTCATTTCAAATCAAGTTTTGAAATAATATATACTTATATAATTTATATAACAAATCATAGTATAGAGAGTACAAAATAAAATAAAATTTGAATCAAAACAAAGTTTAGACAAGCTATTAAGTGGTCTCCCCCACTCGGACTCTCGAAAATAAACGCCGATGATGCGTGCACTCATCACCGAAATCATTTTCCAGCGTCAAGAGAAGGGAATATAACACTTATCATAAAAAAAATCCTTCGAAAACAATTTCAACTCAATTATACTATCATATAATACTCATATTATTTTTTTTCAAATTCTTGTAAGTCAATTTCAAACACCGGAATTTAAATTCCCAAATCCAAGTTAAAATACATTTATATTCATTATCAATTGTGTTTACAAGGTTTCATTTTCCTAAATCCATTGTTATTTAATCAATTGTTGTAAATATTGACTGATCAAACAATAACGATAATAATCTAATATTATCATCTTCTAACAATCAATTCAATCAAAATGAATAAATATTCAAATAATTCTTTTATATAAAATATATTCCAAAACGATATTGTGTTGGTTTGTCCTATTCGAGTGTTTAGAAATTCCTATCGACGCCTTGGCGTCCCAAGTATCGACTAGAATTCATAAATACTCAACGGAACAAATTAACACAATATAAAACCATTTTATATCAAATAACAAGTACGCTCTCTCATATACACTCAACTCATTCATATAGTTTACCTCTATTTCAATGAGTTATTCCCCACTAGAGCCAAGGTTTATCGCTAAACCAAAGCTCTGATACCAACTGTAACGACCCGCCTTTTTGGACAGTTTAAACCGACGATCAAATACACATATCGATTCCAAACCATTAAAAGGGCAGATAGTTATTGGGGTAATTAAGAAAAGAAAAGGAAGGGAAATAAAGGAAATGAAACAACACAGAATCTCACAGCGGAAGGTTAAAGTATAATAATAAAATAACAGTTCATGAAGCTGTTAATTAAATGAATACATTTGAAATGAATACATTTGATTATTATTATACAGCATTTATCAGAGTTACATACACAGCAAATATCATACAACAATGCAAGGGAATGGAATGAATATAATAGTAGTAGATAATATACCAAATCTTCGTCTCCGTCCTCCAAGGAAATGATCTTCAACCTAAACTGAAAACTCAGGACTGACCCGAGCGTAATGAAAAGACAAAACACTCGAGTCAGGACTAAAATATCCTTATGAAAGTTAAATCAATCGTAAATAAATATGAGTGTAACGGCGTCAGAGATGTTTACGGGGTTTGACATCTCCTATCCAGTGTCAACGTGCGTGCAATAACTCAAGAGATGTTACGGGATTTTCCATCTCTCAAGGATCCGTGAAACTATCTACTATATAGTAATGTACGCTAAGTAGATAATGTCTATCAGTAATATAAAGTATCAAAATAGCGTTAAGGCGTTACCATAATCCCCCTTAACACATTTTATATTCCCAAAAGCATATACAAGACCGTAGTTTCCCCAAAACCGGAAGTCACCAGAGGGCAATCCATATACTCAAGGTACAAATCAAAACGTAGTGGTCGCGAATAGGATAATCAGTATGACAAGGTACATGAGGCGATACCAACTAGGATACTAGTAGTTGCGTGATCCGGACTGATGTTGGGCATAGCCAGCAGCTACCCCAACACCGCGAAACAACACTCCCAAATCAAGGGGTGCACCCAAATCGCATCACAAATGTAATAGATATGGTATCGAAGAAGTGTGTCCGCTAGAGGTGGCGAACCTCAATGGCCCGGCGCGGCTCCTGTTTTAGTCATGTCAGGGGTCATCCAAAAATCGTTCTCTTTCTTCAGTCAACGCGTTCACCAAACCATCCACTTCATTCTGGATCATCACTCCGCGTATAATAGTTATTAAAGTGGTTTTCGGTATCGACAGAGAGTATGTCCATATCCGATCCCGGTCTCTTTAATAACTACGTATTATTACACCTTTGGCTCTTTATATTTCAAATCGGTTCATAATTGATATCAAAATATCATATTCGCTTCAAAAATCAAATCCATTCAAATATCATCGTATCTTTCAAAATATCAGATTTCATATTTAAATTAAAGATTTAAATATAAACATTTCACCTTATTGACCAGCTTAGGATTTTAGAAAAATAGTTTTAAGTAGTTTAAAAGTAGTTTAAATAATTAAAATAGTTAAAAACACTTAAAATCTTTAAAATGGATTTAAAATAGATAAATTAGTTTAAAATAATTTAAATTGGGTTAAGTAGATTTAAAATAGATTAAAATAATTTAAGTATTCAAAATGGTTTATATAACAGAGTAATTTTGAAAACAAATTAAAACAGCTTCAAAATCAATCCATTTCAATTATAACTTCCCAATTCAAATCAATTTCAATTTCCATTCTACCGATTCAATTTCGATTTCAATTCAAAACAATGTCAACTTTTACTTCAAATCAATTCAATTCTACATTCACCTTTAATTAATTCAATTTCAATTTATATCGATTTGGAGCTTGATTTCTCAAAATATCAATTTATAACACTTAACCAAACTTCCAACAATATTCAAGTTTAAATCCAAATTCCAAATATGATTCAATTCCAAACTCGATTTCAAAATATCATTTTCACATCACTTTTACTTAGTAATATTCAAAGCTCGAAATAATGTTCAATCTTTAAAATAAATAGATTTTCGAAATTCAATCGTATCCAAATTTTAAATTTTAAAGTCACAACTTAAATTATTTACCAATTTCTTTTAACCAAAATTTATTTCAACATTCCAACTCAAATTTTCGACAAATTCGATTTCTATAAATTGATTTCTATTTATCACTTTTAAATCGAAACATTTAAATAAATTTCAAATCGACGATTTCAAAAATTATTAATTTAGCCAATTCGGTGTCCGTATATAATTTTCTATCCTATGGCCAGGTAATTATTTATTTCAATTAAATGTCAGGGATGAGTATATATTACTTAAATTAAATCTCAGTATCATATGTATGCATAACAGGATCTATATAAGCAAATAAACATCCAATCATTCAATTATCAACCAATAGCATCCATCAAAATACATCATCCAATAAACAATACAATTCATGGCAGTTTCATAGTTATCAATGTCAGGTAATTTAATCGCAATTCAATTTTAATTTCAATTTAACTGTCAATTTAATTTTCAACGGTTAATGCAAAAGACAAGCTATATGACAATTAAATTTTTATCAAACAACGACAAATAAGATCATAACACTTCATAATGTCAAATTTAACTAGCATAAAGATATTTAGTACGGTGTGAGCGTTATAAAACACTCACCTTGATTTTTACGATTTAAATCAAATCGAACGACGTTCGATTTAACCCAAAATTTTCTCTAGATCCAAATGATTCCAATCCAGTTCCATAGCGAAGAGCTCGTCCATACGATTCCAACGCGACTGGTTTCGCGCGTTTTCGACCTCGTATGAAAAAGATATGTATTTTTGAAGTTACACGAATTTTTAACTTAATAAATATATACAACATTTTATTTAATTTTAACCTAAGCAGATCATCACCGTAGGATCTCACCCCTCAACATCAGGACCGCACCTTGCTTCTCCATCTTCACGTCCGTTCTACAGGCTACAACACGCAACTTGAACCCATCTTCATGAAACTAGGGTTAAATTATGCTCCTTCTACAAGCAATTTGAACACGATCAGGTTACACCACTTCGAAGCCACCGCCTTACTCCACCTTCACCATCAATAGCCTGAAGCTCGGCCGCCCCCTCTGCCTCGAATTGCGTGAAAAACGCAGTAGGTCCAATCTCGATTTTCCGTTGATCCGTGGCTCCGTTTTCGATCATCTCCGTATGGATTTGAAGCTTTCATCGTGCTCTACAACTTTGTAGCTGAAAGTTTTTGCTAATTGCTGATGGATTGAGAGGAAAATGAGGAGGAAGTTTCGAAATTTTCAGGCCATTGAAATGAAAGTGGCGGCTGGTCAAAATGAGTTAGGGTTTTGAGCAAATGAAAGAGGATGGGTCCTTTTATAGAAAATTGCAAAAACACTTTTCACCGAAAATTCTCGAACTCCAAACGAAGCGTGCCGGCAGGCGTTTCTAAGGTTTACCCCACGTTTCGAACGCAATGGAACGTGTTTCGGAAGCTAATTCGATCGTATGTGTGAGTTACGGCAATAAACGATCAATTTTAAATTAAACCGATTAAACGATTTTCTATGCGTTTTGGCTTGCCCCGGACAAACGGTAAATCCGTTTGACTTGAAATTTGAAACCTTACAATAATATCACATTACGGATCCAATGAAACTAGTTTCGTCGAAATCCGAGACCGTTTGAAAAATGACTAATTTTAACTCGCCAAATTAATATTAAACAATTTCAACGCGTTTCGAGCTGCCACGGTCAAACGACAACTCCGATTGCTACGAAAATTGAAATCCGATAATAACTAACTATTACGGATCCAATAGAACTAGTTTCGTCCAATTCTGAGACTGTTCAAAAATTGGCTATTTTTCAGGCGATAATTAAATATTAAAATATTCAATTTTCACAAATAAATTTTAAATTCAGTTTTAAAAGTTCTATAACATCACTATAACTCCAATATGATAAAATAAAATTTTACAAATCATTTTTAATCATATTAAACCCGTTATTTTATTTATCCAATAAATTCCAAATATTTAATTTAGACAATTTCGCTTATCCAATAATTCATTATCTTTTGAAATATTGAAATTGAACTTATAAGATTCAACTTTTAAAACCATTTCAAAATTTAGAACACTATTTTCATTTTACAGTTATTCAATTATTCAATAAGTTTTAAATATTTAATTTAAACAATTACGTGTTCAATATTCAATATTTGATTTCAAATAGATTTTACTTATCAATCAATTACTCTATCATACCAATGAATTCAACATTTAATATCCTATTCAACTATTGATTGCACAGGCATTCACTAAGTAGCTTTTTTTTTTCATTACTTGGATAATTATTGCAATTCATTCCAGTTATTATTATTCCAAATGAATTACAAATTTTTTTCTAACATTAAATCACGAAATCTTATTAAATTAGCTAATTTAATTATCGAAAATTTACGGGTCGTTACAAGTAGTTTACTTTGTTGTATACACTTGAGATATGGACTCATAGTTGTATATTTTTGTATGGCACGCGTTGCTATTCTTTTGTATTATTGTGGATCTTTTTGACCACTACTCTGATATACATTTTCATGTGTTAGTTATATATTCATATCTTCTTCCGCCTTTGTGATATGAATTATCTGTGACTGATTTGTGTTATGCTTATTTCTATATTTGTTTCCGAAGATTATTATAGCCACTGTGTAGTAGCTTTATGCTTGTATCGGTATGCCGAATTATTATACTATCTGACATATCGGTGCCCGCGCAAAGCAATTACACGGATGGTCGCTCCTCAACAACCTTATTCTCCGTTCTAGTTGACAGCATTACACCGTAGTGTTCTTGGCTAGCGTGGGTATAGAGGTGGGGCGTCACAATGAATTAAATATGGCCTTGGGTATAATTCTAACAAAATTTAAATGGATGTATGAGAATGGCTAATTAAAGTAAATGGAATTTGATTACATGAGTATCAAATAAATTGGAAATGAAATTAAGTGTGAAGTTGAAATAAATAAATTAACTTAAGATTAAAATTTATGGAAGGGTGATTTCGAGGGAAGTGGAAAATTTATTAAATAAAAGTTTGAATAATTTAAATTGAATGAAATAAAATCCTTATTTGAATAGAAATAGTTGGATAAGGATTAAATTGAATAAATAGACTTCGATTGCTTATCAAAAGAAATTTAATTGCTTGGAATGAAAGTATGTTTAGCTTAATAATGGTAAGATCTTGAGTTAAAAGTGAAAGATAAATGTGATTGGGTGTAGATGAATGGAAGTGGGGGAAAATAAATGACTGTGTGAGTTATAAAATTTTAAAAGTGGAATAAATAAGACAAAATAATTTTTTTTGTATCTTGGAAATGAAATAGAAATCCAAACTTGAATTATAGAATTAGATTTGAACTCAATATATATATATATATATATATAATATAATGAAGTGATTTTGTGGTAAAAATCAATATTTAATTGAAAATGGAAGTAAACTAATTTGGGATAACTTAATAAGTTGAATTGAGAGTTAATAAACTTTGATTATGACTTAGAATTGAGTTATAAATAATATTGAATGCATATTGTCAGTAAACTAAATTGAAGTACCGTCGAATGAAAGAGTTAGATTATGGATTGAATTACAAATAAATTCAAGAGAGTGGAAATAAAATTTTGAATTGGCCTTATAATTAAATAAATAGATTTGGAAATGAACTGTGAATGTGAACTAAAATTTTTCAAATGAATACATGAATAAACAAAGTGAGTTAAGTTAGTAAGTATAATGGGTTTAGTAAATGAATACCGCCCTTTTTTTCAAAATTGTTCAGTGAGTTGTCGATGTATTTATTATCTTAGTTGTTAAGTTGTACCTGTTTTAGCTTTGTTTTGTTGAGTTTTGTAAGTTGCTTTGTTTTAATAAATGTGGACTGTCCACTATAAAAACAGGCTAGCTTTGCCAAAAAAAATAAATCGGAGATTGTTTATAAAAAATATATATATAGCCTTGTTGTTATTATAAACTGATAGAAGTACCAGAGATTGATTTTTGAAATCAGTTAAATCGAAAATCAGTTGTTTAGACATTTATATGAATTGAAGACAAGTAAATGAGTTGTAACTCACTTGTGATGAATGAAAATTGTATATTAATCGGTTAAAAGCAAATTGAACTAGTTTGGAAACTATACAAATTGTTTATGGATGTATTTATAATGCATTACTTATGTTGTTGATATGTTGTAGCAGTTTAAATGAACGAAATGTTATAAATTTCATAGTTATGTTACTTATATGTTTAAATTGAGTAAGTACAGGTTCAGGGAAGCCATATGGATGGATTTGATCGCACAAAATGCTAAAATAAATAAGCGACTTGCTTATAAATGTGACAACCCAGTATTTTTTTTTATATATATTTTAATTATTTTGATTTAAAAAAAAACTTATTTTACTTATTTTAAATGATTAAATTTTATTACTTAAATATAAATCTTGATTTTATATGAAATTATAATTCCAAACTTGTGTAATTTGAATATGTTCCTGAAATGTTGATTTTGGTCAAAATAGTCAAACTTTGACATTTGACTTAAAATTTTAAAAGTTTAAAATTATAAATTTTATCTTTTATTATGAAATTACATAAAATTCTAAGAACATCACTTTTCGTTTCGTTGAAAACGGAGTTAAAATGTAAAAGTTATGTACATTTCAATTTCTAGTATAATTTGTTTTATTGTGCAATTTTGCCTATTTTAAATTTTATAAATCATATTTTTCTTTCTTATATTTCTTTTAATATGGGTAGATATGTTAATTTATGTATATTTTCATCTCTAAATATTTTAAAAATAATAATAGGATTTTTCTAAAATTTACTATGATGATTTCCTATTTTTAAAAGGCTGTTTCCTTTTTCTGCTATTTTCTTCGTCTAAACTATATTTTAATTAAAATTTATTTATTTATTTTGTGAATTCGTTTTATTTTGTGTTCTTATCTTTATTTATAAATATTTTTAAGTACATAAAAAATTTTCCAAGTTCATTGCACTTATTTTTCATATTTTCAGGACTAGTTGTAAATTTTGCTGTTTTATTTAATTAAACTATATATAATTAATAATTTATTTATTTATTATTGTTTATTTACTAAATTTTCGTATTTTTATCTGGATTTATATATATATATTTCAGTTATTTAAAATTAAAAAGAATTTAGTGGAAATTTGAAAGGTTTTGTGACTCTTTAGTTGCTTAAGTCTCTTTGTTTTCCCACCTTTTCATTTTCTAACTCTTGCATTCAATTGAGGCCAACCATATCTCATTTCTTTCAGCTGATCACATACCATTTGCACGTAAACAAATGTCCTCCTTCATCTCCTAAAAACTCACGGCACTTCAAAGAAAAATATGGCTTCCATTCTCCTCTCATCTTCTTCCTTTTTCCATTTGTTTGCCTTGATTTTTGCCCTGCTTCTTCATGCTTTGCTCAGCCTAACCTCTCCACCATCAGCTCCACCATCTCCTCTACCATCTACAGCAGCTCCTCCCCCCCCTCCTCTGACATTAACCAAGTTTTGCCCATCCATTGAGGTTAGCATCACAAACTTTGCACCAAACCCCTTGAAATTGCCTAGCCTAGCCATATACTCCACTATCTCCTTCATATCTTGCCTTGGCCACCTCCTATTGTTCCACCATCACCACGATACAACCTTTGACCCTCCACCTACCCACTGTCCAGACCTGAACCAGATCAGGCCGTGGCCTCCCCATGTTGAAAACTCCACAAAAATTGCAAGCAAACCCTTAAAACTAGCCTAGCCGAGCCTTAATGCCAATATCCTTTCACATACTCCTCTTGGCCACCCCTAGAACCACCACCACCAGCAACCACATGACCTTTGGGTGCTGCTATACCATCACTCTCCACTGTCTAGATCTGGAGTAAGTATAGCCAGCCCAAGTGTGCCATAGGTCGAGCCAAATATGGACCAAAATCCTTGTTTATGCCTTGTAGTCATAGTTTCATGTACACATACCTTTGCACCATCATCAAATCCATGATACGCTGACCTGTTGCATCCAAACCTGATCCAAAACCATTCCATTACAGTGCTTTTCCAGTCCATAGCTGAAGCATACAAAGGTGAATGCAAGTGCAAAAGTTCTAGCTTTGAATTGTGTACTTATTCCTAGCATTGTTTTGTAATATCTTGGTTTATAATTCATGTTTGTTATTGTTTGTTTGATTTGTATTCAAGGGAATTAATCCTTGGCTCCTCCATTCGTATCTGTGTCGTGCTTTTGTGCTTGTGTAGATTTTGTTCGTGAAATTCGTTGTTGTGTCTCCAGCTCAAACCAGTGAGTTATTCTCACCAGACAATCTGTACCTATATAACTGATAAACCGATACCATTTGAATCTGTAAATGTATTGCATCATGTTATAACTGCTATATTATGATCATATGATGTTTACACCTGTTATTACACCTGTTATATCACTTGTTACTGTTTATTATGCTATTCTGTTTATTTATATCAGTTTATCACACTGCAAGTTCCCTTTTGATTAGAATCACTATGGGTTGAAATGATATATACCCGAACGGACTTTGGAATAAGGGAAAATTGTTATGGGCTGAAATGATAGGCCTGAATGATTTTCAAATCATTTATTTAACTTGGGATTGCGGGTTTGAAATGATAAAACCCGGATTTTTCTTTTTAAACTGCGGATTGAAATGATACATATCCGTATCACTTTACCTAGCGTAGAAAATTATATATAGACCCGTAGTTAATATATGTTTTCCTAAAATCTTTAAAGTTATTTTAGAAATGTAAATATTATATTATTTTGATTTAAATATAATTAAAAAGGATTTTTGTAAAATATTATTGATTTTATGAATAATTGTAAGTGAATTGAATTAATGGAAAAGTTAGAAATTTTG
Organism: Allium cepa; assembly: GCA_030765085.1. Taxonomy (NCBI): domain Eukaryota; kingdom Viridiplantae; phylum Streptophyta; class Magnoliopsida; order Asparagales; family Amaryllidaceae; genus Allium; species Allium cepa. Next base: position 157,500,964 of record CM060932.1, read on the forward strand.
AACGTAAGTTATTTTGGAAAAATTGATTTAATTATAATTGGAAATTTAATTGAATATGAATTTATGATAATTTGAATATAAATTGAATTTAAAGTGATTTTATATCATATTAATGATTTTTAATAAAGCTGAAATGTGAAATGAATGAATATTTTAAGTTGAAATTTTGAAATATAACTAAAATTGGAAATTTATGAAATTGACTTGAAAGGGAAATTTTAGTTAAGTAAATAAAAATAAAAATAAGTTATATTTGAGAATTTTAACATAAATGTTAAGTTGAAATTTAATGTAGTGAATCTAAAATTGAACATTGCATTTTGATAAGTGAATTATTATTAAAACTTGATTTTTGAATGGAAATTTAACTTTATAAAATCATGAATTTGAGGAAAATTAAATGATGTTTATAAATGTGAAATGTATGATTTTATAAGTTAAAAAATGTTTTAAATAAAAATATAATTGGTTGAGAAATTTTATTGAATATTTGAAGTTAATTTACTGCATTTTTGAAATTCTATTAATTACAATGTGAATGATATTACAGCATTGTAAATGCTGTAGTTGACGATAATGAACTAAAAAGCTAAATTGAATTAAAAGCTATTATAGAAAATTTTTGTAAGTGCTATAATTTTTGAATTTAACTAAGTTTATTTGAAATTTAAGTAAACCCTATTACAACATTTTAAAATGTTGTCTTTTGTTAAAGTGAACTGTTTTGAATGTATTTTTCCGTAGCATTTTCTAAATGCCACGAAAAGTGAATCTTTACTGTTTTAATAAACTTAAGTGAATAAATGAACATTGAAAGTTGAAAATTTTGGAAGTTTAATAATTTAATTATTAAACATAATAACTTCATTTTAGTGATTAAAAATGATTTTTGGAATATAAACTGTTTTGAAATATGAATTGAAATGGTATTTTAAATTGAATAAAATGAATAATGATATTGAAATGAATGTGGTTGTGAAAAGAGATGATATTTTGATATATTAAATGATTGAAATGTGGTTTCGAAAAGATATGATATATTGAAATGATTTGAAATGAAGTTTTGAAAGATATGATATTCTGGTATATATTAAATGATTCGAAGATGAAGTTTTGAAAGTTATGATATTTTGAAATTAAGACGATTTGAAAATGAAGTTTGAAAGATGTGATGTTTATGTATTAAAAATGATTTGAAATGACTTGATAATTATTTTGATAAATATTGAATTTGGAAGATATGATGTTTATGTATTAAAAATGATTTGAAATGACTTGATAATTATTTTGATAAATATTGAATTTGGAAGATGTGATGTTTATGTATTAAAAATGATTTGAAATGACTTGATAATTACTTTGATAAATATTTGAATTGAAAGATATGGTATGATGATATATTGAAATGGTTTGGAAATGATTTAATCTTTATTTTGATAAAGATTTGGGTTGAAATGATATTTTATTTTGAAGTATAAAATATGTTTTAAAGTTATAACTACGGGTTATAATAACGATTGGTTGTTAAAGAGACCGGGATCGGATATTGTCTTATAGCCGGCCAATACCGAAAACCACTTTAACAACTGTGTACGCGGTGGAGATTCCAGAATGAAGTAGGATGGTGGCGACGTTCTCGAGGTATATTACGTGGACCCAACTCCCGTGAGTTGGCATATATGACTAAAACAGGAGCTATACCGGGCTACACAAAGGGTCGCACCCTTTCATCGAGCATGCTCCATCGGAAACCATTCTATTACTTTTGTGATTCGATTCGGTGGCGCCACATTTGATTCGGGGGTATTGTTCGAGGTGGGCGGAAGCTGCTGGCTTGCCGTCACCACCGGTCCGGGAGTGCAAACGGTGTATCCACCCTGGCATTGCCTCGCGTGCCGTGTCATATCCTTATATCGAGCCCACTACGATTTTGGTTTTAAAGATCCGACAGCGTTAAGGTTCACCATCCCCTTAACGCTATTTTCTATATGATTATACTTTACTGATTAGACACTACTGTATATAGCGCAATATACTACATAGTAAATAGTTTAACGGATCCTTAGAGGATGGGCGGTCCCAAGCATCTTCTAAGTTACTTGTACCTTTACTACAGTTCACTTGAGTTGGTTTACATTGTATAAGTATGTATGTCCTGACTCGAGTGTTTGTATTTTTATTTACGCTCGGGTCAGCCTGAGTTATTCACAGATTTGGATTTCCACTTTCTGGAGATTGGAATCGCTGGAGATTATCTACTTGTCATGTTTATCTTTTGAAACCTGTTGTTCCTTTCAGCGCTTGTATTAGTTGACTTCTACGAAGTGAGACTTCTTTTGTACCTTATTTCCTCTATTGTATTTTATGTAACTCTGATATTTTTATATAGTAGCTTCATGAACTACTATTTCTTTTGCTTCCGCTGCACTATTATTACTCTGTGTCTGTGATTCTATGATTTTTATTTACTGTATATTCTGAGATTTGCCAAATTTTTATTTACAACGCGGTATTTTGAGCAATTTAATTCCGGCATGAGTGTCTACCTATACACTTATAATGGATGCGAATGGTTGAAAATACCACGGTTGTTACAGTTGGTATCAGAGCTTTGGTAGCTCTAGGCAAAACTCAGCATATGGAGTAGATGTATTTACAGAATCCCTTTCATTCGAGTTGAATCTCTTTCTTTTGACTCGATTCCTTTGAATTTTGGAACGTTCCCTGTGGTTCCAAAATCCATTCTTATTCCCCGCTATTCATCTTCATTTGATTCTGGAGTATCCCATAACTCCACTTCGAATGATCTTTATAGTGAATTGGCGGTCTCGCCAATCTCAAAAATTTTCTTGTAAAAGGGGTGAAACTCCTTTACAACAGCATCGATTCACCAAAGATTTTATATCCTCAGTTTAGATGCTAGTATCTCCTATTATCCAAAACTCTATCTTATGAGGTTGAATGTAGATTTACCCCAGAAAATCCACTTCGACCTTATACTTTAAGTCACGGTTGACCCGATTAAGGTTGCCCGTGATTTATATTAGCTAATCCACCTCCCTACTCTATATTTAATCATCTTGTCTTTTGTTTCCAACATATTTTCAAACATTTTGAATTGTATTTGTCAATCTATATTTTTTATATATTGTGTTGTTTGAGTTGTTGATGTTGATTTGGGTTTCCGATCGATTCGTCTGATCAGCGCTATCGATAGGATTTCTAAAACACTTTGATAGAACAAACTGACACAATATTATTTTAAAAATTTGGTTAATGAAATAAAATTTTGATATATATATATCTATGGAACTTAATGAAATGATTCAAATTGATAATTTGAAATGATAATACTTGATTTATCATTTATTGTTCTATAAATGAATTTATAAATAATTGTTTATAAATTGATTTGGGAACTTAAATGAATTTAGAAAAGAAATCTGAGAATTTATTTTCCGATGATCTCGAAGTTTGGTTTAAAAGTTTTAAAAGGGTTATATTATTTAAAGTATTTTGAATAGAATTTGTTTTCAAAGAATTTTAAAGGTTTAAAATTAGTGCTCTTCTCTTTGTCGCTGGAAAATAACTTCGGTGATGATCGCGACATCATCGACGTTCATTTTCGAGTTCGAAGTTAAGAGACTGTTATGTAGTCTTGCTACAGCTTTGTTTTGGAGAATTTAATTGATTTGAATTTCTAAAATATGACTTGATTTATAATAATATAGATATATGATTGAAATTTGATTTGACATATTATATATATTATGACTTATCTCTAAATGGTTTGAATGTAATCGAAAAATTTAATTCTTAAATTTTATTTTTAAAGAATATTTTCAATTATAAGAAATTTTTTGTTAGTTTAAGATGATTGGATATTAAGATAATGAAACTTGATATAGTTAAGATTTATTTAACTTGTGTAAAAATATTAATTATCAATTTAAGTTGAAATTTCCATGCTTTCAAATCTGTTTCCTTATTTTGCTTTCCAAACTATATTTTGGTTGTCCTTATCATCCTTATCTTGATATAGATTGGTATAGGCATCTTTCTACAATCTTTATGTTAGAAATCTTTCTATAATCTTTGATAGATCTTTGGTAATCATTTTGAATCTACCTTTTCGTGCCTGTGTTCTTAATTTTGGAGAATCTTGGAAAGATCATCTCCACCTTGTTAAACTTACCTATAACAACAGTTATCAGGTATAATTTCAATCTTCTTGTCATCTTATCTTAATCCTATTTTCACTCTATCTTTTTTTTCTGTGCTTTTCCGTACCTCGTTCCTTTTCGAGGACGAAAAGATTTGAGTGGGGGAGAGTGTGACAACCCAGTATTTTTTTTATATATATTTTAATTATTTTGATTTAAAAAAAACTTATTTTACTTATTTTAAATGATTAAATTTTATTACTTAAATATAAATCTTGATTTTATATGAAATTATAATTCCAAACTTGTGTAATTTGAATATGTTCCTGAAATGTTGATTTTGGTCAAAATAGTCAAACTTTGACTTTTGACTTAAAATTTTAAAAGTTTAAAATTATAAATTTTATCTTTTATTATGAAATTACATAAAATTCTAAGAACACCACTTTTCGTTTCGTTGAAAACGGAGTTAAAATGTAAAAGTTATGTACATTTCAATTTCTAGTATAATTTGTTTTATTGTGCAATTTTGCCTATTTTAAATTTTATAAATCATATTTTTCTTTCTTATATTTCTTTTAATATGGGTAGATATGTTAATTTATGTATATTTTCATCTCTAAATATTTTAAAAATAATAATAGGATTTTTCTAAAATTTACTATGATGATTTCCTATTTTTAAAAGGCTGTTTCCTTTTTCTGCTATTTTCTTCGTCTAAACTATATTTTAATTAAAATTTATTTATTTATTTTGTGAATTCATTTTATTTTGTGTTCTTATCTTTATTTATAAAAATTTTTAAGTACATAAAAATTTTTCCAAGTTCATTGCACTTATTTTTCATATTTTCAGGACTAGTTGTAAATTTTGCTGTTTTATTTAATTAAACTATATATAATTAATAATTTATTTATTTATTATTGTTTATTTACTAAATTTTCGTATTTTTATCTGGATTTATATATATATTTCAGTTATTTAAAATTAAAAAGAATTTAGTGGAAATTTGAAAGGTTTTGTGACTCTTTAGTTGCTTAAGTCTCTTTGTTTTCCCACCTTTTCATTTTCTAACTCTTGCATTCAATTGAGGCCAACCATATCTCATTTCTTTCAGCTGATCACATATCATTTGCACGTAAACAAATGTCCTCCTTCATCTCCTAAAAACTCACGGCACTTCAAAGAAAAATATGGCTTCCATTCTCCTCTCATCTTCTTCCTTTTTCCATTTGTTTGCCTTGATTTTTGCCCTGCTTCTTCATGCTTTGCTCAGCCTAACCTCTCCACCATCAGCTCCACCATCTCCTCCACCATCTACAGCAGCTCCTCCTCCCCCTCCTCTGACATTAACCAAGTTTTGCCCATCCATTGAGGTTAGCATCACAAACTTTGCACCAAACCCCTTGAAATTGCCTAGCCTAGCCATATACTCCACTATCTCCTTCATATCTTGCCTTGGCCACCTCCTATTGTTCCACCACCACCACGATACAACCTTTGACCCTCCACCTACCCACTGTCCAGACCTGAACCAGATCAGGCCGTGGCCTCCCCATGTTGAAAACTCCACAAAAATTGCAAGCAAACCCTTAAAACTAGCCTAGCCGAGCCTTAATGCCAATATCCTTTCACATACTCCTCTTGGCCACCCCTAGAACCACCACCACCAGCAACCACATGACCTTTGGGTGCTGCTATACCATCACTCTCCACTGTCTAGATCTGGAGTAAGTATAGCCAGCCCAAGTGTGCCATAGGTCGAGCCAAATATGGACCAAAATCCTTGTTTATGCCTTGTAGTCATAGTTTCATGTACACATACCTTTGCACCATCATCAAATCCATGATATGCTGACCTGTTGCATCCAAACCTGATCCAAAACCATTCCATTACAGTGCTTTTCCAGTCCATAGCTGAAGCATACAAAGGTGAATGCAAGTGCAAAAGTTCTAGCTTTGAATCGTGTACTTATTCCTAGCATTGTTTTGTAATATCTTGGTTTATAATTCATGTTTGTTATTGTTTGTTTGATTTGTATTCAAGGGAATTAATCCTTGGCTCCTCCATTCGTATCTGTGTCGTGCTTTTGTGCTTGTGTAGATTCCGTTCGTGAAATTCGTTGTTGTGTCTCCAGCTCAAACCGGTGAGTTATTCTCACCAGACAATCTGTACCTATATAACTGATAAACCGACACCATTTGAATCTGTAAATGTATTGCACATGTTATAACTGCTATATTATGATCATATGATGTTTACACCTGTTATTACACCTGTTATATCACTTGTTACTGTTTATTATGCTATTCTGTTTATTTATATCAGTTTATCACACTGCAAGTTCCCTTTTGATTAGAATCACTATGGGTTGAAATGATATATACCCGGACGGACTTTGGAATAAGGGAAAATTGTTATGGGCTGAAATGATAGGCCTGAATGATTTTCAAATCATTTATTTAACTTGGGATTGCGGGTTTGAAATGATAAAACCCGGATTTTTCTTTTTAAACTGCGGATTGAAATGATACATATCCGTATCACTTTACCTAGCGTAGAAAATTATATATAGACCCGTAGTTAATATATGTTTTCCTAAAATCTTTAAAGTTATTTTAAAAATGTAAATATTATATTATTTTGATTTAAATATAATTAAAAAGGATTTTTTTTAAAATATTATTGATTTTATGAATAATTGTAAGTGAATTGAATTAATGGAAAAGTTAGAAATTTTGAACGTAAGTTATTTTGGAAAAATTGATTTAATTATAATTGGAAATTTAATTGAATATGAATTTATGATAATTTGAATATAAATTGAATTTAAAGTGATTTTATATCATAGTAATGATTTTTAATAAAGCTGAAATGTGAAATGAATGAATATTTTAAGTTGAAATTTTGAAATATAACTAAAATTGGAAATTTATGAAATTGACTTGAAAGGGAAATTTTAGTTAAGTAAATAAAAATAAAAAAAAGTTATATTTGAGAATTTTAACATAAATGTTAAGTTGAAATTTAATGTAGTGAATCTAAAATTGAACATTGCATTTTGATAAGTGAATTATTATTAAAACTTGATTTTTGAATGGAAATTTAACTTTATAAAATCATGAATTTGAGGAAAATTAAATGATGTTTATAAATGTGAAATGTATGATTTTATAAGTTAAAAAATGTTTTAAATAAAAATATAATTGGTTGAGAAATTTTATTGAATATTTGAAGTTAATTTACTGCATTTTTGAAATTCTATTAATTACAATGTGAATGATATTACAGCATTGTAAATGCTGTAGTTGACGATAATGAACTAAAAAGCTAAATTGAATTAAAAGCTATTATAGAAAATTTTTGTAAGTGCTATAATTTTTGAATTTAACTAAGTTTATTTGAAATTTAAGTAAACCCTATTACAACATTTTAAAATGTTGTCTTTTGTTAAAGTGAACTGTTTTGAATGTATTTTTCCGTAGCATTTTCTAAATGCCACGAAAAGTGAATCTTTACTGTTTTAATAAACTTAAGTGAATAAATGAACATTGAAAGTTGAAAATTTTGGAAGTTTAATAATTTAATTATTAAACATAATAACTTCATTTTAGTGATTAAAAATGATTTTTGGAATATAAACTGTTTTGAAATATGAATTGAAATGGTATTTTAAATTGAATAAAATGAATAATGATATTGAAATGAATGTGGTTGTGAAAAGAGATGATATTTTGATATATTAAATGATTGAAATGTGGTTTCGAAAAGATATGATATATTGAAATGATTTGAAATGAAGTTTTGAAAGATATGATATTCTGGTATATATTAAATGATTCGAAGATGAAGTTTTGAAAGTTATGATATTTTGAAATTAAGACGATTTGAAAATGAAGTTTGAAAGATGTGATGTTTATGTATTAAAAATGATTTGAAATGACTTGATAATTATTTTGATAAATATTGAATTTGGAAGATATGATGTTTATGTATTAAAAATGATTTGAAATGACTTGATAATTATTTTGATAAATATTGAATTTGGAAGATGTGATGTTTATGTATTAAAAATGATTTGAAATGACTTGATAATTACTTTGATAAATATTTGAATTGAAAGATATGGTATGATGATATATTGAAATGGTTTGGAAATGATTTAATCTTTATTTTGATAAAGATTTGGGTTGAAATGATATTTTATTTTGAAGTATAAAATATGTTTTAAAGTTATAACTACGGGTTATAATAACGATTGGTTGTTAAAGAGACCGGGATCGGATATTGTCTTATAGCCGGCCAATACCGAAAACCACTTTAACAACTGTGTACGCGGTGGAGATTCCAGAATGAAGTAGGATGGTGGCGACGTTCTCGAGGTATATTACGTGGACCCAACTCCCGTGAGTTGGCATATATGACTAAAACAGGAGCTATACCGGGCTACACAAAGGGTCGCACCCTTTCATCGAGCATGCTCCATCGGAAACCATTCTATTACTTTTGTGATTCGATTCGGTGGCGCCACATTTGATTCGGGGGTATTGTTCGAGGTGGGCGGAAGCTGCTGGCTTGCCGTCACCACCGGTCCGGGAGTGCAAACGGTGTATCCACCCTGGCATTGCCTCGCGTGCCGTGTCATATCCTTATATCGAGCCCACTACGATTTTGGTTTTAAAGATCCGACAGCGTTAAGGTTCACCATCCCCTTAACGCTATTTTCTATATGATTATACTTTACTGATTAGACACTACTGTATATAGCGCAATATACTACATAGTAAATAGTTTAACGGATCCTTAGAGGATGGGCGGTCCCAAGCATCTTCTAAGTTACTTGTACCTTTACTACAGTTCACTTGAGTTGGTTTACATTGTATAAGTATGTATGTCCTGACTCGAGTGTTTGTATTTTTATTTACGCTCGGGTCAGCCTGAGTTATTCACAGATTTGGATTTCCACTTTCTGGAGATTGGAATCGCTGGAGATTATCTACTTGTCATGTTTATCTTTTGAAACCTGTTGTTCCTTTCAGCGCTTGTATTAGTTGACTTCTACGAAGTGAGACTTCTTTTGTACCTTATTTCCTCTATTGTATTTTATGTAACTCTGATATTTTTATATAGTAGCTTCATGAACTACTATTTCTTTTGCTTCCGCTGCACTATTATTACTCTGTGTCTGTGATTCTATGATTTTTATTTACTGTATATTCTGAGATTTGCCAAATTTTTATTTACAACGCGGTATTTTGAGCAATTTAATTCCGGCATGAGTGTCTACCTATACACTTATAATGGATGCGAATGGTTGAAAATACCACGGTTGTTACAATAAATGCTAAATAAGGTATGCATACGCAATAAAAATAGGAAATATGAACTGTTTTTGGTTTTTCCGACCGTGTGGGTCGATGTATACGTATTTATATCTTTTGTCAAATTGCAAAAGCTCCTCCGTATAAAGGAGAATCTGCCAAAAAATTTCGGAAATTTTGGGAGTTAGAATATTTTTGAAAATTTTGGAAAATTTTAGTTAACGACAAAACGATTTCAAATTGGAAATTGAAATAAATTTGTAAATGAAACTAATTTAAAGTAATGACATGAATTAGTTATAAATGAAAAATAAAATTCAAATATTCAGAGTTGAAGATAAATTGAATTCATATGGAATGGGAGAACCAATTTGAATAGAAATAGATATAAACTAAAATGGTAAAGTGAAAATAAATAAAGGAACATATAAAATGCTTATACTAAACTTAAGTAAGGAATGGTGCACTCTCAACTGGAAATTGATATTTCAAACATGTTCTAAGTTAATAAGTGGATGAATAAATATTGACATTTGTAAGGAAATCGATAAAATGTTTTGAATGTTGTGATTAGATATTTGTATTAAATGGAATATGCAGGTATTATAAAGGGAAAAGAAAAATGGATTTTATTTCAGAAGATAAATTTGAATTGCTCGACAAAAAGGTATGTGTTTAAATTTCTATATGAGATTTGATTGGGTTTTGGATCGAGCCACTTGGCTTTTTGTTTTCTTTTTGGATTTGGAAGGCCGTAGAGCCATTTTGTAGTTGTACCGAGCTAGCCGCGCAAAGGAGACGCTGGCGAAATTTTTCGAAAATTTAGGGAGTTAGAAAATTTTTAAGAAAATTTTGATAATTCAAAATTTAGTTTTGGATTATAATTTGAATGATTGTATAGATAAAGTTGTTTGGGAACTATGGAAAAATTTGGAAAGTTAATAAGAATAATAATGGGTCTTTTATAAGAAGATAGTTGGTAGGATGTTGAATTGTTATAAATTGTTTAGTTTTGGGAAAGATAAACGGGTATGGGACCATTCTTCCTAACTAGTAATTTCGGGGATGAAATTTTTTTAAGGGGGAGGAATGTGACGACCCGGAATTTTCGAGCATTTAAAATCGGAATATTTAATTGATTTTAAGTATTCAATAGAGTAATTTTTAACTTGAATTCAAAAATCACTATTTATTTGATAATTGAATTATTGAATTTAATAATTAAAGATTGAGTAAAATATTTAATCTTGGGTTTCAAGCTTGTTAAAAATATTTTATAGGGGTTTAAAATTTATATTGATAGTACTGAAGATAATAAAAAAAGTTGAAGTTCAATTTAGGAGTGTTTTGTTAAGTTTTGGAAATATATATTTTAAATTGATATTTGAAAATAGCCTTCCAAGGCACAGTCTCGAAATTCAACGAAACTGGTTCTATTGGATCCATAATAGTTAGTTATTATCGGATTTCAATTTTCGTAGCATTTGAATTTACCGTTTGCTCGTACGGTTGAGAAACGCGTTGAAATTAAAATCAACAATTTAATATTTTAAATCGATTTATAAAGATAACTTCCACATACGATTAAATTAGCTTTTGAAACACGTTCCATTGTGTTCGGAATACGGGTAAAGCCTTATAAATGCCTGTCGACAGGTCTGATGTGGAATTCGAGATTTCGAGTTATGCAAAACGGGATATTTTGAAAATTTAATAATATTAAATATATAAAAATCAAAATTTCAGCCACCCTACCTTCTGAACGCGCAGAGATATTTTCCCCCTTTTCTCGTTTTAAGCACGCTACCCTTGTCTTCCCTCAGAAGCTAATGGCTGAAGTCCTCATCTTTTCCCTCTCTCGCGTCTTCTTATGTCAACTCTTTCAAAATCGTGGTAGTTGGATTTCAAAAAAAAGGGGAATAATAAATTATCTCGTTCAAGAACATGGCCGAATTCCCCTCACTCAAATAAATTGAAATCAGCAACTCTAGCCCTCGCGTAATTTCTCCTCTTTCTCCCTGCTAGCCAAGATCGATCGTCACGAATTCAAAAAAAAAATAGTGAACGAAAACCGAACCCATTTCCTCCTTCTAAAATCGAATCGTTCGATTCGAGCACTGGTGAGCTCGAGCTGAATTTCGGTGATGGCAACGATCGTGGTTGCTCGAACTTGAGCACGCGATTGCGGGAGATTCGTCGAGTTGTACGCGATCGAAATCGCGATGGGAGTATTGGCCTTCATCTGTTTTTCTCGTGATTCCTCTAGCAAGCTCGAGTTTAGGGTTTGGTCGCTAGAAGGGGGATTATCTCGTGGTTGATGCGAGTCGTGTTCGTTCGTGGTTCGACTGTAAGGTGTAGTAGTGGCCCCGGCATGTGCGCGAATGATGGTGGCCGATGTCGATCTAAGAGGTCGCGTTTGGATCAGCAACAGGCTAGGGTTCCTGGTAGAGGTCGTTGGGAGAAGGTATAGGTCTCTTCCTGAATTTATATTTCAAATTTAAAAGCAGATCATTAAAGTATATAAGTTGTTTCAAAAATGATAATAATAATAAAATAAAATGAATACGCATATATACCTATTTTTATTTAAAGCTTAATTTTAAATTGTTGGAAAATAATTTGGTTAATCTGGTTAATTAAACTATTTATTTATTTTAGTTACTATGAAATTATTCAAAGAAAATTAGTTCAAATTTAAATCACTAACCAATTGAATTTATTAAATGTACTTAACGGTTCGATTTTTATTTTGAATATTAATAAAATCATCTAATATTTATTCAAGGTCCATATTTGAAAGAAAACAAATCGAGAATGAAGTGGGTTACAAAACAGGAAGCAAAGGTGAGTTAATCTCACTCAGTTGAAATTGAATTTAAATTTAAATGATTAAATTTAAATAATTGTTTGAATGGTTGAATTGATTGATATGCTATAGTATGGTATATTTGAAATCGGTATATTATTGTGCTAACATCTGTGGATGTAGGGAAAACAGGTTGGAGGGATCCAACTGGATCCTTCAACATTTATTTAAATTGTTTAATACCCTCTGTCGTGATTATTTGATATTCTATGATGAATTATATTGGAATATTGAATGTTATGGTTTGACTGGATATATTTGAGTATAATTAATTACCCAAAAATATATAAATTGGATTCTTGAAAGAAAATAAAGGAAGTAAATTGTAAGAGAGATAATTATAGAAAATTGAATAAGCTAAGAATGAATTGAAAAAAAATGGAAGTGATGCTAAATAATAATAAATAACTACGAGTATGGAAGAAAAGAATTTGAATAAACAGAATTAATGAATTGTAAAATCAAGTGAAATTATTTCAAAGGAATGAAGAATTATTTAAAATTTTAAAGTTCAAATTTATTAAAAGAATAAAGAAGTAATTTGAGGAATCTAAATTGGTGTTTCAGTTAAAAATATTTTAAATCATAATTAAGGAAATAAATCTGAAACTAATGGATTTTGGAATTAAAAAAGGAAGTAAATTGGGAATCAATTTGGGAATTCATTCAAGTGTTTGAATTGGAGATCTAAAGATGAATGTGAAGAAAGTTGTAACAACCCGCATATTTGTCGATTTTATATTTAAATATTTTATTTAAATATTTTATCGGTAGTCGGATTTTAGTCCGAAAAGCTACTTTTTGCATACGGTCGAATTAGGGCTCGGGACCACTCCCATTGAGTTTAAAATGCCGTTTGCGACCTTTTTGAGTATAAGCTTCGATATGTTTGGAGAAAGTTGATTTCTGCTACTTTTTACTTTGGGTTTGGTTTTTGGGCTCAACCCTATGTTAACTTATGCTCAAATCTGAGCCACTCTTCCCCACTCACCCTCATTCTCTTCTCATTTCAGTTTTTAGAGTGTTAATGGTGGGAGAGATTGGAAATTAAAATTCCAAAACCCTAGTTTCTCTTGCAAATCAAATTCCTTGCTCCAAACTCAAGAAGAACCCATTGGTAAGCTTCTCTTCTTCTTCTCCAACTTATTCTCTTCCCAATTTCAGAAATTCCTAAACCTAATCTTGGGAATGTTCTTGTTTTTGAGCTTAGAGTCAAGCTCATTTGGGTTGGGTTGAAGAGAGGTTGATTCTCCAATTGCTTTCAAGCTCCTTCTTGTTCGATTTTGTGAAAAGGTGAGATTTTTATCTCACATCTATGACTACAATTATCTTTGGTTGTTGGGTATGAATTCCTAACACTTCTTCATGTGCATTTGCTCTTGATTTGGATTGGTTTTGTGAATATTCCAATCTTTGGGTTTTTAAGACAAATTTGTGTAAAATCCTTTTATGGATGTTTGATCATGCTTTTGGTGATGCATCGAGGAGCATATAGGGTCGGGTTGCCGTTTGGCATAAACCCTTAGAGCCAATGTTCGTCCGATTGCATTTTGGAAGAGTTTGCTCTTCATTTGTATAAGGCTGAAAAACAGCCCAGGCATGATTCAGTCGACTGAAATCTCTGTTCAGTCGACTGAACCTGAAACCCGAGAGTTTCCAGGCATGATTCAGTCGACTGAAAACTTCTGCACAGTCGACTGAAACTGGAAACAGAAAGTTTCCTGAACCTGGAAAATTTCCATGTACAGGGTCAGTCGACTGAAATTCTCTGTTCAGTCGACTGAACCTGTTGTTTGAGTCCAATTTGCCTTTTTGGATTGGAATTCCAATTTAAATCGATTCGTGATAATCCTATTTGTTGTTATCATCTATTATGATTTTGATGACTCTTTTTAGGGATTTTTGAATATCCATTTCGATGGATTCTTTATCGATTTCTTTGGATTTTATTCACGTCTTCGTATGTGAATTTTTGTGATTGGTTGTTCTTACAATCTTCTTCGTGATTTGTCACTTTAAAAATATAAAGGTTTCCTATACTAGTAGTAAATATCAAAACTCTTTACTCAAATGATTTCAATACTCTTTTAATACCAAATTCGTTTATAAAACCGTTTTCCAATCTATTAGTATATACAAACCTTTACCTCACTCGTGTGAGAAATCTAATTAAACGACTTAGTAAAACAAGTGGTATGAAACGCTTGCGTTTACTTTGTCGGTTAATTCTTGGACTTGTTCGATTGAACCTCTTGTGACAATTTTCTAGTGGAGATTTACAGTTTGTTCGTAAATATTTAAGTTAAGCAAGTGGTTATGGGACATGAAGCTAAACTCATATATTTACTAGCTTAGTGTAATTGACACTTCTCGCTGATCATGACGATCATCTTTGTGATTTAGACTAGCAATGTGCGATGTCTCTTCGTCTGCGAGGGAGACTAAACCCCGTTTTGTGGAGTTTCGACTCAATTTGTGATGGGGTAGCAACCCATGGTTTTCGGGCCGTTTGTGGAGCTTCGGCTCAATTTGTGATGGTTAGCGACCATGGAATTAGCGTTCCGTTTGTGATACACGTGTTGGTGAGCTTTATGCTCCCGTTTGTGATAGGCCTCTCCCCCTTTTGTGATTTCTGGATTTCTTGTGTAGATTCCTAGAATTTGTGTTTCACCAATTTTCGTGATTTCCATTGATAAGTTTTATCAATATTTGTGCATTGGTGAATTTGTGTGTCATTGACTTTAGTGGTTTCTGGATTTCTTGTGTAGTCTTCTGGAATTTGTGTGTCATTGACTTTTGTGATTGACGTTGATATTATCGTCAATATTTATGGTATGGTGAACGAAATTAGGAGTATGACGTTTCTTTGATTCTTGTGTAGATTTGGTGACATTGATTAATCTCTTGATGATTATCAACTAAGTATATATTTATATATATATATATATATCACAGCTTGGCATTGTGATTATTATGTGTTTAGTCATATCTCTTACTCTATATCGTTTCATCTGATATTTATAGTTAGACTGATCCGTTTATTATTTTCTTATTAAATAATACTCGGGTCAGACCGAGATGTTACAGGTGCTTCTGCTTGACTTCTCTCTTGGGATTGATTTCTCTTGCTTTTGGTCAACTACTTAGATTAGTAGTTTTTGTTGTATACATTGAGATATAGACTCCATAATGTATACTTATTCTTTTGTGTAGTTCATGTAACTATTCTTTTGTGATATTGTGGAACTTTTGAGACCACTACTCTGATGTACACTTTCTAGTGTAATATTCATATCTTATTCCGCCTTTGTGATATGAATTGTCTGTGACTGATTTGTGTTATGTTTATTTCTATATTTGTTTCCGAAGGATTTATATAGCCACCGTGTAGTAGCTTTGAGTTTGTGTTGGTATGTCGGATTTCCTCTTAAAATAGAATGCATGTTATATTATTTGACATATCGGTGCTCGTGCAAAGAAATTACACGGATGGTCGCTCCTCAACAGCCTTATTCTCCATGCTAGTCGACAGCATTCACCGTAATGTTCTTGCCTAGCGTGGGTATAGAGGTGGGGCGTCACAGCTTGGTATCAGAGCCAAACTTCGGAACAATATGGAATATTATAACAAGGATCATCGTCTTAAGTCTTTCTTAGGAGTTGTGCTTTAGGATTTTATTCGGGCCTTCGTACCGTTCTATCCTATTTTCTTTATGATTCCTTGTTTATCTATCAAGATTTCTTGATATTCAATTTGGTGAATAACCTTTTTCTTCTTCTTCCTTCTTTCTTAAGGAAGAGAAATGTCTAGACCTGGCCGCCCCAGAGCCGTGCCATCTAGCACTCCACCCCAAGATGGAGTTTTTATGACTGCTCAACAGCTTCTTGATTTGGTAACAAATGCTCAAGCAGCTGGAGCTAACCCGGAACCTACTCACCCAAAGTTGGGATTTGCACGCTTGCGTAGCGATTACACTAATTTGGGTGGGGAGTCATTCAAAGGTTCCGAAACTGTTATTGAAGTACAGGCTTGGTTAAGAACATGCGATCGCATCTTTTCACGCATGAATCTTATTGACCTTCACCGAGTTCAGGTGGCCTCTAGTATGCTCCGAGAAAGAGCATTGGATTGGTACGAGCTTCTTTTTTCTGAGATTAATGAAGCGGATCTCACTTGGGAGAGATTCCGAGAACGCTTCGAGTTGAAATTTGTACCGGAAGCAGAGAAAGTGACATTGGCTCGACGATTTATAGACCTTGTTCAAGGTGAGTCCTCCGTGACTGATTACGTCGCCTCCTTTGAGTCGCTTTCCAAATATGGGGTTGAATACATCAACACCTCTCTTAAGAAGAACCAGAGATTCGTTTATGGCTTAAACAAAAGCCTCAAGAAGCCATTACTTTTAAAGTTAGAAGTTTCTTTCGACCAACTCGTTGATATCGCTCTTCGTCTTGAAGAGGCGGATAGAGAGAATGATGTTGAAGTGGTGGGTTCCAAACCAAACTTCAACAACAAGAAGAGGCCAAGCAAATTCAAAGGCCCTTATCCCAATAAGAAAGGGAAGCAAGAAACCTCCGTGGCAAAGACTTCTTCCTTTGGTCGTGGGGAATGCTATAATTGTGGTTCGAAGGACCATTATGCGAACAAGTGCCCAAAGTCTCTTTCTTGTCGCTACTGCAAAGTTCCCGGTCATGTTATATCTTCATGCCCCAAGCTTCAGGGCAAGAAGGAGGGAAAGTTAAATGTTGCTCAAGCCCCTGGCAACACATCTCGTGGCCAAGGTATTTCTCATTCTATTCTAGATGGAATTATTTTGTTTCGTGATCATCCTATTCGAGTTCTTTTTGATACGGGTGCGTCCCATTCTTTTATATCAAAAGAACTTGTTGATGCTTTTTCTTTGGATGTTTTGTGTTTAATGACTTCTTTGAGAATTGCGAATCCGGTTGGTGGATCCGCAACAATCAGTTTATTGTGTAAAGATGTCGAGATTATTTTGTGTGATTTTTCTTTCCGAGCCGATTTGCATGTCATGCATTATTTAGGCTTTGGAATGATTTTGGGAATGGATTGGCTTAACCGTTATGAAGCTCATATCCTATGTCCTGAGCGGACTATTCATCTTCGACATCCTCAATCTGTTAATCAGGTTTCTGTTATTCTTAAAGATTCAGATTCTGCTTTGGTTGCATCTTTGTATTCTTTAAATCCTCGTGATGATGATGATGATGATGATGAGGGTGATATTATTTCTCTTATTCACGTCGTTTGTGAATTTTCCGACATATTCGAACCCGTTTTAGGATTACCACCTAAACGAGCAATTGAGTTCAGAATTAATCTTACTCCGGGAGCTCAACCTATCACTCGTCCTCCTTATCGTATGTCCAATAAAGAAAACGAGGAGATGCGTAAACAATTATCTGAATTGGAAACGAAGCAATTTATTCGCTCTAGTTCCTCGCCTTGGGGAGCTTCAGCTATTTTTGTGAAGAAATCCGATGGTACACTTAGGCTTTGCGTTGACTACCGCAAGCTTAATGATCTTACTATCAAAAATAAATATCCTTTACCCCGGATTGATGATCTATTCGATCAACTTAGTGGTGCTAGAGTCTTTTCACAATTGGACTTGGCTACCGGTTTTCATCAGCTTCGTATTGCAGAGGATAACATTCCTTTAACATCGTTCCGTACTCGGTATGGATCTTATGAATGGCTTGTTATGCCATTTGGGTTAACTAATGCCCCGGCTTATTTCGTTGACTTAATGAATCGAGTTTTTAAAGACTTTCTCGACCGGTTTGTTCTCATCTTTATCGATGATATTCTTGTTTATTCTAAAACCGAGGAGGAGCATGAAAAACATCTTCGGATTGTGTTGGAAACTCTTAGGAGTAATCAATTAAAGGCAAAATTTTCTAAATGCCATTTTTGGCAATCACGTGTGAAGTTTCTCGGTCACATCATTTCCGAATCCGGAATTTCCGTGGATCCTTCAAAGATTGAAGCGATTCAAGATTGGAAGAGACCGGAGAGTGTGACAGAGATTCGTAGTTTTCTTGGATTGGCGGGCTATTACCGTCGTTTTATTAAAGACTTTTCTAAAATTGCCGTGCCTCTCACTAGCTTGACGAAGAAAGGTGTTAAATACATTTGGTCGGACAAATGTGAAGCTTCTTTTCAGAAATTAAAAGAACTTCTTTCTGATGCTCCTATTCTTGTTATTCCCGATGGGAATCAAGATTTCGTTGTTTATACCGATGCTAGTCGCATTGGTTTGGGTGCCGTTCTTATGCAAAAGGAACGCGTTATTGCTTATGCTTCTAGGCAATTAAAGCCTGCTGAGACTAGATATGCCACTCATGATTTAGAGCTCGCGGCTATTGTTTTTGCTCTTCGGATTTGGCGTCATTATCTCTTAGGAGAGAAATTTGTTCTTTACACAGATCATAAGTCTTTGAAATATTTATTCTCTCAAAAGGAACTTAATTTGCGTCAACAGCGTTGGCTCGAATTTCTTGCACCATATGATCTTGATATTCTTTATACTCCCGGTAAGGGTAATCTTGTCGCCGATGCTCTTAGCCGAAAACAACAAGCTGTTGTTTCTATGATGATATCCGAATGGAACGATCTCGAGATTTTATCCACTTGCGAAATTCGAGACCGTGTTTCCGATTTATGCTCATCGTTTGTTTTATGTAGCCTTGTGGCTCATCCATCTCTTTTAGACCGCATTCTTGAAGCTCAAGGGGCTAGATCCCGACTTGGCTCTTCTTGGCCAAAATATTAGGGATAAAATGGATATTGAAGGTTTGAAAGACTTTGATATCGATTCTCGTGGCGGCATTCGGAAATTTGGTAGACTTGTCGTGCCAAATATTGGTGATCTTCGTAAAGATATTTTAGAAGATTCACATCGTTCTAAATTTACCATTCATCCCGGTAGTAGCAAAATGTACGCGGATATGAAGCGACTTTATTATTGGGAGGGAATGAAACTTGACATCGCTAACTTCGTTAAACGTTGCATGACTTGCCAACTCGTTAAGGCCGAACATCAAAGGCCCGGAGGGTTATTGCAACCTTTAGAAATTCCAGTCTGGAAGTGGGATCAAATTTCCATGGATTTTATAGATGGCCTTCCCCGTTCTCGATCGGGTTATGATAGCTTATGGGTAATTGTTGATAGACTTACTAAATCCGCCCATTTTATTCCCGTTCAGTCTAACCGAACTGTTCCTCTTTTGGCCAAAATATTTATCAAAGAAATTGTTAAATTGCATGGTGTTCCTACTTCAATTGTTAGTGATCGTGATCCATTGTTTACTAGTGGATTTTGGAAGAGTCTTCAAAAAGCTTTGGGAACGAAGCTTAATTTTAGCACCGCTTATCATCCCCAGTCCGATGGACAAACCGAGCGTGTGAATCAAACTCTTGAAGATCTTCTTCGTGCTTGTGTTCTTGATTTTGGTGGAGGTTGGGAAGATCATATCCCACTTGTTGAATTTTCCTATAATAATAGCTTCCAATCTAGTATTGGTATGGCACCTTTCGAGGCACTCTATGTTAGGCCATGCCGGTCTCCTTCTTGTTGGCTTGAGGCCGGTGAGAAGCTGGCTTTAGGTCCAGATTTTATTCGTGATTCCACAGAAAAGATTGATCTTATTCGTCATAGGATGAAAGAAGCCCAAAGTAGACAAAAATCCTATGCCGATAACCGGAGAAGGAAGTTAGAATTTTCTGTGGGAGATTTTGTGTTCATTCGTGTTTTACCTATGAAAGGTGTTGTACGTTTCAGTCGATTGGGAAAGTTAGCGCCTCGATATATCGGGCCATTTCCTATCACCGAACGTATTGGTTCCATGGCTTATCGCCTTTTATTACCGACTCAATTTTCTGCTATGCATGACGTGTTTCACGTTTCTCAACTTCGGAAATGTCTTCGAGATTCCGATCCTATTCTTGAGCCCGGTGTTGTGGAAGAGATTGAAGTTTCGCCTAATTTAACTTATGAGCAACATCCTATTCGTATCATTGCTTCGGAAGTCAAACGACTTCGAAATAAAGATGTTCCGCTTGTTAAAGTTCAATGGTCTTCAAATCCTAAGGATTGTTCTTGGGAATCTAGAGAGTACATCGAGCGTACACATCTGGACTTACTTTCTCGTGCTCTTTGAGGTGAACTTCTTATTTCAAACTTCTTTTGTATTGAATATGCTTCTATGGTTATTACTATATATCTTCTTCTTGTAATATTGCGAGGACGCAATTTCTTTAAGGAGGGGAGTCTGTAACAACCCGCATATTTGTCGATTTTATATTTAAATATTTTATTTAAATATTTTATCGGTAGTCGGATTTTAGTCCGAAAAGCTACTTTTTGCATACGGTCGAATTAGGGCTCGGGACCACTCCCATTGAGTTTAAAATGCCGTTTGCGACCTTTTTGAGTATAAGCTTCGATATGTTTGGAGAAAGTTGATTTCTGCTACTTTTTACTTTGGGTTTGGTTTTTGGGCTCAACCCTATGTTAACTTATGCTCAAATCTGAGCCACTCTTCCCCACTCACCCTCATTCTATTCTCATTTCAGTTTTTAGAGTGTTAATGGTGGGAGAGATTGGAAATTAAAATTCCAAAACCCTAGTTTCTCTTGCAAATCAAATTCCTTGCTCCAAACTCAAGAAGAACCCATTGGTAAGCTTCTCTTCTTCTTCTCCAACTTATTCTCTTCCCAATTTCAGAAATTCCTAAACCTAATCTTGGGAATGTTCTTGTTTTTGAGCTTAGAGTCAAGCTCATTTGGGTTGGGTTGAAGAGAGGTTGATTCTCCAATTGCTTTCAAGCTCCTTCTTGTTCGATTTTGTGAAAAGGTGAGATTTTTATCTCACATCTATGACTATAATTATCTTTGGTTGTTGGGTATGAATTCCTAATACTTCTTCATGTGCATTTGCTCTTGATTTGGATTGGTTTTGTGAATATTCCAATTTTTGGGTTTTTAAGACAAATTTGTGTAAAATCCTTTTATGGATGTTTGATCATGCTTTTGGTGATGCATCGAGGAGCATATAGGACCGGGTTGCCATTTGGCATAAACCCTTAGAGCCAATGTTCGTCCGATTGCATTTTGGAAGAGTTTTCTCTTCATTTGTATAAGGCTGAAAAACAGCCCAGGCATGATTCAGTTGACTGAAATCTCTGTTCAGTCGACTGAACCTGAAACCCGAGAGTTTCCAGGCATGATTCAGTCGACTGAAAACTTCTGCACAATCGACTGAAACTGGAAACAGAAAGTTTCCTGAACCTGAAAATTTTCCATGTACAGGGTCAGTCGACTGAAATTCTCTGTTTAGTCGACTGAACCTGCTGTTTGAGTCCAATTTGCCTTTTTGGATTGGAATTCCAATTTAAATCGATTCGTGATAATCCTATTTGTTGTTATCATCTATTATGATTTTGATGACTCTTTTTAGGGATTTTTGAATATCCATTTCGATGGATTCTTTATCGATTTCTTTGGATTTTATTCACGTCTTCGTATGTGAATTTTTGTGATTGGTTGTTCTTACAATCTTCTTCGTGATTTGTCACTTTAAAAATATAAAGGTTTCCTATACTAGTAGTAAATATCAAAACTATTTACTCAAACGATTTCAATACTCTTTTAATACCAAATTCGTTTATAAAACCGTTTTCCAATCTATTAGTATATACAAACCTTTACCTCACTCGTATGAGAAATCTAATTAAACGGCTTAGTAAAACAAGTGGTATGAAACGCTTGCGTTTACTTTGTCAGTTAATTCTTGGACTTTTTCGATTGAACCTCTTGTGACAATTTTCTAGTGGAGATTTACAGTTTGTTCGTAAATATTTAAGTTAAGCAAGTGGTTATGGGACATGAAGCTAAACTCATATATTTACTAGCTTAGTGTAATTGACACTTCTCGCTGATCATGACGATCATCTTTGTGATTTAGACTAGCAATGTGCGATGTCTCTTTGTCTGCGAGGGAGACTAAACCCCGTTTTGTGGAGTTTCGACTCAATTTGTGATGGGGTAGCAACCCATGGTCTTCGGGCCGTTTGTGGAGCTTCGGCTCAATTTGTGATGGTTAGCGACCATGGAATTAGCGTTCCGTTTGTGATACACGTGTTGGTGAGCTTTATGCTCCCATTTGTGATAGGCCTCTCCCCCCTTTGTGATTTCTGGATTTCTTGTGTAGATTCCTAGAATTTGTGTTTCACCAATTTTCGTGATTTCCATTGATAAGTTTTATCAATATTTGTGCATTGGTGAATTTGTGTGTCATTGACTTTAGTGGTTTCTGGATTTCTTGTGTAGTCTTCTGGAATTTGTGTGTCATTGACTTTTTTGATTGACGTTGATATTATCGTCAATATTTATGGTATGGTGAACGAAATTAGGAGTATGACGTTTCTTTGATTCTTGTGTAGATTTGGTGACATTGATTAATCTCTTGATGATTATCAACTAAGTATATATTTATATATATATATCACAGCTTGGCATTGTGATTATTATGTGTTTAGTCATATCTCTTACTCTATATCGTTTCATCTGATATTTATAGTTAGACTGATCCGTTTATTATCTTCTTATTAAATAATACTCGGGTCAGACCGAGATGTTACAGGTGCTTCTTCTTGACTTCTCTCTTGGGATTGATTTCTCTTGCTTTTGGTCAACTACTTAGATTAGTAGTTTTTGTTGTATACATTGAGATATAGACTCCATAATGTATACTTATTCTTTTGTGTAGTTCATGTAACTATTCTTTTGTGATATTGTGGAACTTTTGAGACCACTACTCTGATGTACACTTTCTAGTGTAATATTCATATCTTATTCCGCCTTTGTGATATGAATTGTCTGTGACTGATTTGTGTTATGTTTATTTCTATATTTGTTTCCGAAGGATTTATATAGCCACCGTGTAGTAGCTTTGAGTTTGTGTTGGTATGTCGGATTTCCTCTTAAAATAGAATGCATATTATATTATCTGACATATCGGTGCTCGCGCAAAGAAATTACACGGATGGTCGCTCCTCAACAGCCTTATTCTCCATGCTAGTCGACAGCATTCACCGTAATGTTCTTGGCTAGCGTGGGTATAGAGGTGGGGCGTCACAAAAGTATATTCCTCTGGATAGCCAAGTACGTTTCAAAGTAAGTTTTTTAAAATAAAATAAAGGATTTAATGTTATTTTACAAGTATGTTTTAGGAATTTATTATTTCTAAATATCAAAATTCTAAAGTAAATATTTATTCCAATCTATTACTGTAGTAATTTTTTATAAAAAGTGAATTAGTAATTCTGTTTTAAAAGTGAAACCCTAGTTTTATATTTTATAAAGTAACCCTATTTTCAAATATTCATATAATATATATTTTTAGCCATTTATTGATGTAGTTTTAACTTAAATGTTTTAAATTAAATTCCAAAGCAAGCATTTTGTTTAAACTATTTTCGTAATATGTATTTAAAGAATGATTTGGTATTTTGATTAAATAAGAAATCTAACGTATAGTTATAAGGTAACCTTATTTTAATTATTTCTAGAGTATTATTTTAAATTAAGTATTAAAGTAATTTCTCTAAATTAAATGTTAAATATATTTTACAATAAAGTGTTTTTAAATTATTTTAAAAATCCAGATTTGTGCTTGGTGATTTCAGTGGAGAAAGAAAATATTTAGAAAGTTTATTCTGAAAAAGAAAGATGATTTGAAACTGTTTTCAAAGGGTTGAAAATAGAAATATATCTTGTAAAGATATTTGGGGTTAATAAATAATTTGGGAAATTATTTACTATTTAATGGATGTTTATGCATATTAATTGATAGTTAAATAACCGACTATCAATATGGGACAAAAGCGTTGATCGTTTCGATGAGACCGGGATCGAGATTTATTTCTTGAAAACCACTTCGATACGGTTTGCACGTTTTCGGGGAAAACGATTTTGGATTCGAAGATGAAGCAGTGAAGTGCAAGGGCTAATCGCTACTAATCCTGAGGATATTTCCAAAATGGATGTAGTAGGAATAGTGCCTTCGGTTCCGTTCGAACCCGGGACGGACTTGTATTGATGAATTCTTGCGAAACATCGTCAACTGGAAGATGGGAATTCTAAGGAATATGTTCTAAAAAGGTAACGCTTAGCCTCAAGCCTCGTCAAATGGAAATGACTGAAAATCAGGGATTATGCAGCAAGGCAAGGTAGGTAGCACCCAAGCAGGGTGAGGTCATCCCTGTCTAGATGTCCCTTTTATTTCGGCTTAGTGGGCGGTCGTTGATCCCAACCGCGGGGTGATCTCACTCGGGATTATCCATTAAGGGGTAGTTCCGGTCTTGTGTTGCAGGGGAGCGGGCGTACTCCTCGGTACGGTGATCTAGGCCCCGTACTGTGACAGGTGGTACCCCTGTGCCTAGTCATTAGTTGGAAATCCATTCTCCCTACGAGCCTTGTACGAGTTTTGTTTGTATTACCCACTCTGTGGCTAGTAGCTGGAATTTAATAGATGTAACAATTTCGGCTATTTTATTAGTATTTGTATATAGACCTTATTATAATATCAGAGGATTTCTATAAAAATTGTTTTGGCTATCGTAAGGTAAAAACCCGACATGTTTATTTGTGGCGTGGTCTTACGAGATGCTTTTGTTTTTCGAAGGATTTTTGAAAACTTTAATAATCAATTGAGTGTGATTTTCTCACGCTGGTATTCCAGACCGACTCGGGTGTTATTTAACTATAATGCTCGGGTCAGACCGAGTATTATAAGATACAGGATATGATGCTGCAGAGCTCAAGAGACGAGTTGGATGATGATATGTACTTCGTACTTGTTTTATGTATATTCCTCTGTGTTGAGATGCTGTGTATCCATTTGTATGTTGTTGTTGTTGAGCTGTGATTGATGTACTCTGATGATGTAATATATAAACAGAGATATTTGATTTTTGAGTAAAGATTATTTATTATCTATTATATTCTATCCCGCTGCAATGGATAGATTCTGCTGTTGTTTTTCTATTTTCTTCTTCTACCTCTTCTTCTTAACCCTAATGGTTCGTATTTCTATACAACTTGAGTTGATTTAGGTAGAATAGTGTTAACTCAAGGGGTACGGATTTGCGAGTCGTTACAGTTACCGTGTTGAACAGTATATATATATGTACATAAGATTAATTTATTAATATATTTCAAATTTCTGCATACTTTTCAAACGAACTCCAAACGAAACGTGCCTACCCGTATTTCAAACACAATGGAATATGTTTCGGGACCTGATTCAATCGTATGCAGAAGACAACTTTTTGAACCCAACTAAAATATTGAATTTTCAATATTTATTTCAACACGTTTATATCTCATACAACCAAACAATGACTCCAAACGCTACGAAATTTGAAATTCGATAATAACACACTATTACGGATCTAATGGAACAAGTTTCGTTGAATTCCAAGGCTGTGCCCCAGATCGCCATTTTAATGTCTCGATTATAATATAAAATTTCCAATTTATAATTATTTAGTTTTAAATCCAATTTTAAATGTTAACAATCTTCATTGTTGTTTACATAAACTTTACATTATTTTCCGATATCAAATTTAATCATATTAAATTTCGAATTCAATTATTCAAATATTTGAAATATTAAATTTTTAAACAATTTTGATTATTCAATAAATCACCATCTTTTGAAATATTTGAAAATGAAATTATAAGGCTTAACCTTTTGAGATAAATTCAAATTATAGAAAAAACCATTTCCATTATACAGTTATTCAATTCCCGTTATTCAATTATTCAATTAGTTTTCAATATTGAATTTTAAACAATTTAATTGTTCAATTTTAGACAAATTCCAATATTAGATTTTAAATGAATTTTCGTCATCAATCAATTACTTTATTTACATCTATTAAATTCAAAATTATTATTTATTCCAGCTATTAATGGTAAACTCATTCAATAAGTAGTATTTATTTTCAATGTTGTTACTACATAAATCTTCGATATTAGTCTACTTTAGAATTTTATTTCTATCAAAATAATTCACAATTATTATTCAACTTCGGTTGTTGATCAAGAATTCAACTAATATATATAATTTCATTTCAATTCATTAATATTTAACTTAGATAAATATTGTTGCAAGTCATCCTCGAAAAGGAAAAAGAAGGGAAAAGGAACTAAATAATCAATATATCTTATTCAAAATATTAAATTTATAAGAAAATTAATTTACATAATTAAATATTTTAAATAAAATATATCGATTCATAAACCATTAAGTCCTTCTATATTCAAGTTAACGAAAGTCCGGAAAACATTTCATAAAATTTCTATCAACCGGATCATAATTTTTTATGGGCACACCACGCTTTCGCTGCGCCACTCTAATCGACTTATGGAAATCATAGCTTTGTTATAAAACTAGTTATGAAATTTTAAAACTTCAAAAAATTTCTAACACCCGGATTTACGGAAAATTTCGACAGAATCTCCTTTGCGCGGCTCAATCAATACAAGTATAAAACGCCAGTACGTGTCCCAAACCAATAAAAGAAAACAAAAAACAAGTGGCTCCATAAAAAAATCATCAAATCCCTTGACAAAATAAGTAAATAACTTTTTGTCGGGCCATCCAAATTTTTCTTGATTTTAAATACCCGCATCTTATTTACCAATGATATCCAATCATATAATTTAAAATCATTTTATAAGCGTTTTTCCAAGATTTGCTTTACTTAAGCCTGTACAATGTACATATATCATCCGTACCCAATATCAAATCTGATCGCTCACTCAATCACACAATTTCACTTCCAAACTAGTATCATTCACATGACTCTTTAGGCAGACTCAGATCTAGTTCCTTGATCAGAAACTGTCATTCTCCTTGCATAGCCATATACTATGATAGAGAATTCCAGAGTCAATCAAAAATCCATATCCAGGGTTCGCCGTCGAGGATTGAGTGAAAAATCCTAACTAGGACCGATAGAAATTTTCTCGAAATTTAGTGCTCGAATCTGGATCAAATCGCTATGTGAATAAAATAATACACGTATAACTTACGTATTTACCTTCAATATATTAATATTCTTAGTTATACCGAATTCCTTTGTTTAAATTTACTTCATTTTCATAATTCATTTAATAAATTTTTTATTTGTGGAACGTTTTATTAATCATCATTTTAGTTTATAATTATTCTATAAAAGTATAACTTCTTATATACGACTTTTCTTAGTTTATAGTTATCTCAAACGTTACAAATTCAACTTCACAATTTTTTTGCAAATTTATATTAAATTCTATAACCAATTTACAAAGATATTATTTTTAATTCATTTGTCTACTTTTTGAAGCTCACTTACTTATTCCACTTAGTCAGTAATCATTTCATAATATACTAATTAAGTATAACATTTATTATTACAAACTAAATTTCCATTTATATACATCTTGGTTACTTTTAGGTTTGTTTACTTGTATAATATCTAATTACATCTCCAAATCACCATTTTAACCTTTTAACATTTGGTAAGTTTTATTATGTGTTATTAGAACGCAATTTGATATTATACAAATTAATTGATTCAATTTTACTTAATTTGAATGCTCACTATTTTAACCTGTTTAAATTTCTCTTACTTTCAATTTAAGAGTTGCAAAATTCAACTATAAAGTTCCTCAAAACATTTAGCTTAGATTTCTTAATTCTCTTATTTTATAAGTTCTAGTTATTCAAATATTCCCTTTCATTCAAATAATTTGAAGATTATTAATTAACAGAACTTAAAAATCTAAACACCGGGCACATTTCAAATCATTTGAAATAAGTATATGCTTATCTCTTTTATATGTCAAATCATACTTTTGGTGTTTAAACCAAAATCCATTTATCAAAAGTATTTCATAGCAAACCTTCTCAGAAGTCTCTCCCACTTTGAGACTCGAAAATGAACGTCGATGATGCTACACAGTCATTATCGAGATTATTTTCCAGCGACAGAAGGGGGAGTGCTGAATTCATTCCAATTAAAATTTATTTGAAAACAATTTGTATTTTTATATACTTATAAAAAATACTAATAATATTTTCCAAACCTTGAAAACCTTTTCAAAAATACAGGAATTTAAATTTCTCAAATTCTCAGCTTTATATTCATTTTATTTGCAATTTATATTTTATAAATCACATTTATACAATTTCATTTTCTTATAACCATATAATAGCTAATATTTTAGGAATATTGATTATTCAAACAATAAATAATAATGATCAATATTGTCATTTCTAACAACCAGTTCACACCATATAAACTCTAATAATTTCTGAAAAATTATATCTTTATATATATAAAATACGATACGGGTGAAGTTATTTCATTTATCCAGTTCCGAAACAATACCTCGTCGGTTTACCTTGTCTAAGAGTTTAGAAACCCATATCGATATAGTTGTACTTCCTGTGCCGACCAGAATACCTAAACACTCCACCGATACGTCAACATAATATAAAATATTTCATATTCACTAACAAATATGCGCTCATATCTATTAATACACTCAAACTCATTCTGGGGTGCTACTGACCCTATCTCTAATGAGTTACCCCTACAAAACTAAGGTTATCGCCAAACCTAGCTCTGATACCAACTGTAACGACCCACCCCTTTTGGACAGTTTAAATCGACAATAAACCACACATGCCGAATCAAACCATTCAAAGGGGTGGATTGTTAATGGGGTTAAATATGAAAATAGGAGAAGAAGAAGAAGAAACAAACAAAGAATCTAACAGAGGAACGATAAAAAACAATAATCAAATAAATAGTTCATGAAGCTGTTTCTATTATACGTTTGATTATATTCAACACAACACTCATCAGAGTTATATGTATACATAAAAGATAAATAAATAATGCAGCAGACAACATGATGTAGGCATACTAATAGTAGTAATATACCAAATCTTCGTCTTCGTCCTCCAGAATGAATCTTCTACAAGCTGAAATACTCAGGACTGACCCGAGTGTAATGAAAAGACAAAAACTCGAGTCAGGACTAAAATATCCTTACGTAAGTCAAATCGATATCGCATATAACATGAGTGTAATAGCGTCAGAGATGTTTACGGGTTTTCACATCTACCATCCAGTGTAAAACATGTGTACAATAACTCAAGAGATGTTACGAGATTTTCCATCTCTTAAAGATCCTTCAAAATATTTATATGTAGTAGAATACGCTACATATATAATGTCGAATCAGTAAAATAAATATTAAAATAGTGTTAAGGCTTTACATTAATCCCCTTTAACATGTTTTAAGCATCGTCGTACAATTTGCGTATAAAACACTAGTTAAATGATCGGTGGATAGGGATGCGCCGTGATACGACAACACTAAACCAAAATCGTTTGGGTCTCGTTTAGAGATAAAAGTATAACAAGGTATGTGAGGCAATGCCCGAGGTAGGATACTACCAGTTTACCCTTCCCGGTTGGTGTAAACGCATCATTGCGATGATAGCCCACCGCGTCCAATACTCCCATAATCCGAAGGGCGTGCACCAATCAGTCACAATGTAAATGATAGTAATACGAAGAAGTGTGTCCGCTCGGGATAGCTAATCCACTTTGCCGGTACAGATTCTGTTTTAGTCACTTCAAATTGACATAAGTGCCAGGCCAATCCATCATCATTCTCTTTCTTCAAATGCGGTAAACACGCCAAATCCAATCGTTCTAGATCAGTACTCCACGTACATAGTTGTTAAAGTGGTTTCGGTATCGACAGAGAGCATGCCCATATCTGGCTCTGGTCTCTTTAACAACCAAACTTCGTTTTGCACACCGGTTGGTAATTTTACATTTCAATGATAGTCCTTACTTGATATCAAACTATCATATTCCCTTCAAAATCAAATCCATTTCAAAATCATCATGTTTACTCAAAATATACCATTTCAATTCAAATCATTTTCGCTTAAATATCGAGACTTGGATTCCAAAATTGTTTCGAATCCCAGTTTGAGTTATAACTTCATTTAACCCCATTCATATTTAAATCCATGATTTAAAATAAACATTTCACCCCTGACTAGTTTGAATTTTTGAAAAATTGTTTAAATAGTTCCAAAATAGTTTAAATAATTAAAATAGTTAAAATAGTTTAAATGATTAGAATAGTTTAGTATAAAATAGTGTAAATGGTTAAAATAGTTTAATACAAAACAGTTTAACTATTAAAATGGTTTATATAGCAAAATAGTTTGGAAACCAAAATAATTTGTATATTTATGAGGATAGCTTTTAAATAGTATTATATTAAATTATTTATTTGAAAATAGTTTCTAAGTCAAATCGGTCTAGCTCTAACTTCCCAACTCTAATCAATTCCAATTTCCATTCAATCGATTCAATCTCGATTTTTAATTCAAATCAATTTCAACTTCGATTTCAAATTAATTCAATTCCACTTTCAAACCCAGTTAATTCTATTTCAACTTCAATCTATATCGGTTTTGAGCTCTTCTTTCAAAGTATCGATTCAAAATATTTAAACCAAATTATCCTTCAATATTCAGTTTAAAATCCCAACCTTCAAATAAATTCAATTCCGAGCTCAATTTCGAAATATCATTTCTATATAACTTTCACTATATTCAAAGTTCGAATAAAATTTCAATCGTTTCAAAACAAATTAATTCATGAAATTCAATCATATTTCGATTTTAACTCCAAAATCTCAACTTCAATTATTTAATAATTTCTTTTAACCGAAAATTTATTTCAACATTTCGAACCCAAATTCGTGATTAATTCAAACTTCACAAATTCAATTTTTATTCTTCAAATTCAAAACCATTAAATAATTTCAAAACCAAACTTTTAAAATTATTTAATTTAACCAATCCGGTGTTCGTACAAAATTTTCTATCCTATGGCCAAGTGATCAGTTATTTCAATTTAATTTTGGGGATGGATATATATCATTTCAATCCAAATCACATTGTCATAGGTATATATCGTTTCAACCTATTTCTTAATTCATTCGAAATAATTCAATTTACAATTTATATACTGTAAATAATATACATGGTGATAACAGGCAATATCAGAACAAACATACATCCAAATCATCCAAAATATCAACCAATAACATCCATCGCTATCATTATCCAAACGTTGATATAATTCACAACAATTTAATAGTTGTCAATTTCAGATAATTTACTGAAAATTAAATCTCAATTTCAAGTTGATGGTCAATTTTAATTTATAACGGTTAATTCGAATGACAACCAAATTTTATCAACAACGACCAATGAATTCATATCAATTCATAAATTCAAATTTAACTAGCTTAAAAATATTCTAGTATATTGTGAGTTTTATAAAACACTCACCTTGGGTTTACGTTGCCAAATGTTCAAATTTTAAACTAAACCGAGCGCGTTCGATTTACCCTAAAATTTTAACGAGCTCCAACATCTCTAGGTCTATACTGCAGCGTAGATCTCGTCTCCGCAATTCCAGCGCCGCTTGTTTCGTCCGATTCCAACCTCGTATGCATGAGATATGAATGTTTATAGATCTAAATGTATATTAATATAATTTTAAAACATTTTTTTTTTGTAAAACAGATCTGCCGTTCGCTCACATCTGTGAATCTGGGTCGTGAATTATATCTTCTTCCCAGGTGAGAAATACGCTCATTCATCCCAATGCTTCGTTTACACATCCGGTCGCCACAGCCACAACTATTAACTAGATCTCGATCGGAGGCCACCACCAGCCGTGCCCTACCCCACTCCACTTTTGGCCCTGAACCCGCAAAGCTCGGTCAGCCCCAGGTCGCAAACATCGAGCTCGAACGTGTGCTATATGAACACGATTTTCCACCAATCCACAGCCTTATCTCTGATCATAACCGATGGATACCAAGATCATGGAGAGTTCTACGATATCCTAGTTGGAAGTTTAGGCTAAAATGGCTTGGATGAGGAGGATTTGAAGGAGGAAGATCGTATGATTTCGGCCACTGAAAAAAAATGCCGACGGCTTGTGAAATAAGTTAGGGTTACCGTGTTGAACAGTATATATATATATATATATGTACATAAGATTATTTTATTAATATATTTCAAATTTCTGCATACTTTTCAAACGAACTCCAAATGAAATGTGCCGCCATGCATTCATAATTTTTACCCATATTCCGAACACAATGGAACATGTTTTGGGACCAGATTCGATCGTATATGGAAGATAGCTTTTTGAACCTAATTAAAATATTGAATTTTCGATATTAATTCCAATGCGTTTGTATCTCGTACGACCAAACAATAACTTCAAACGCTACGAAATTTGAAATCCGATAATAACACACTATTATGGATCTAATGGAATAAGTTTTGTCGAATTCCGAGGCTGTGTACCGGATGGCCATTTTAATGTCCTCGATTATAATATAAGATTTCCAATTTCTAATTATTCAGTTTTAAATCTAATTTTAAATTTTAACAATCTTCATTGTTGTTTAATAAACTTTACATTAATTTCCGATATCAAATTTAATCATAATAAATTTCGAATTCAATTATTCAAATATTTGCAATATTAAATTTTAAACAATTTTGATTATTCAATAAATCACTATCTTTTGAAATATTTGAAAATGAAATTATAAGACTTAACCTTTTGAGACAAATTCAAATTATAGAAAAACCATTCCCGTTATACAGTTATTCAATTAGTTTTTAATATTAAATTTTAAACAATTTAATTGTTCAATATTCGACAAATTCCAATATGGGATTTTAAATGAATTATCGTTATCAATCAATTACTTTATTTACATCTATTAAATTCAACATTATTATTTATTCCAACTATTGATGGTAAACTCATTCAATAAGCAACATTTATTTTTAATACTATTACAACATAAATCTATTAGTCTATTTCAAAATTTTATTTCTATCTAAATAACTCACAATTATTATTCAACTTCAGCTATTAATCAAGAATCTAGCTAATATATATAATTTCATTTCAGTTCATTAATAATTAGCTTAGATAAATATTATTGCAATTTATTCTAGTTACTATTATCATATATAAATTACAAATTTTTAATTCGTCCAACATTAAATCGCAAAATCTTATTAAATTAACTATTTTAATTATCGAAAATTTATGGGCCATTACACTTTCCTCTACTCAAAACTTTTCGTCCTCGAGAAGGAAAAAGATGGGAAAAGGAACTAAGTAATCAATATTAATTTTATAAGAAAATTAATTTACATAATTAAATACTTTAAATAAAATATATCGATTCATAAACGATTAAATCCTTTCATATTCAAAAAAATTTGGAAAACATTTCATTAAATTTCTAACACCCGGATCATAATTTTTTTACGGGCCCACCACACTTTCGCTGCACCACTCTGATCGACTTACGGAAATCACAGTTTTGTTATAAAACTGATTATAAAACTTTTAAACTTCAAAAATTTTCTAACACCCGGATTCACGGAAAATTTCGGCGGAGTCTCCTTTGTATGGCTCGATCGGTACAACTACAAACGCCACTACGGGCCCCAAACCGACAAAAGAAAACAAAAACCAAGTGGCACCATCAAAAAAAGATCACCAAATCCAATGACAAAATAAACAAATAACTTTTTGTCGGGCAATCCAATTTTGTCTTGATTTTAAATACCTACATCTTATTTACTAATGATACCAATCATATAATTTAAAATCATTTTATATTTTGCCTTTTTGTTCCAAGATTTGCTTCACTTAAGCCTGTATAATGTACATATATCATCCGTACGCAATATTAAATCTGATCGCTCACTCGATCATACAATTTCACTTCCTAACTAGTATCATTCACACGACTCTCTAGAGCGGTCTCAGATCTGGTTCCTTGATCGAAAACTGTCATTCTCCTTGCATAGCCATATACCATGATAGAGAATTCCAGAGTCGATCAAAAATCCATTTCCAGTGTCCGCCGTCGAGGATTGAGTGAAAAAAACTAATTAGGATCGATAGAAATTTTCTCGAAATTCTATGTTCGAATCTGGATCAAATCGCTATGCGAATAAAATAATACACGTACAACTTACGGTCATTGCGAAACAAAGTATAATATACAATAATAGCATTTTATACAAGGAAAGCTGTGACGGTTAACATACATATAATAAAGTAACACCCGAGTCAGGCTGGAAACCAGCGCGAGTAAAACACACTTTTATAGAAAATCCGGTGGTACTATAATAGTGTCTAAGTATAGTTACTAAACTTTAAATAGCTGAATTTGTTAAACCAATCTAGTTCCAACATATTAAACTTTATTATCAAATCCGTAAAGGTTCATAGTGATTATTAAATTGAAGTGATTCCGAATAACACTGATATCCGATTCCGGTCTCTTCGGAAACAAATTGATAAACTTCAAAAGGGTGAATTGTTTAAAATAAACATCTTATGCTTAGAGTGACCATATCCACATATGATAATTTATTACAGACGTTTATTTCAAATAAAACGTATCATCGTTTTAATCTAAATATTTTAACTTGTCTGACCACTTGATGGTACAGACAAGAATAATTGAAATAAATGTCCAATAGAGTTAAACCAAGACATAGACTGTTAACCAATTTAACGATCAATAACTAATATCGAACGATTCACACATCAGAGTTTAATTAACTTTAATCATCCGAATCCATTTATGTTTTAATCCAAATTAATTACAAATTGAAGAATTTATAACAATTTATCTTTAGTTAATTAAAATTTAACATCTATTTAATATGTAACTTTGTTAATATGCATAAATTTTAAGTCAAATAATAATAATACCATTTATTACTTATTTTAGTTGTAAAATACTATTGAACTTTAAATTTTGAGAAAATCCATAATACATATTTGTAGTATTGGGTAATAGGATAAGATGTCAAAATATTCATGTTGGTTTTGGCTTTTTTTCCTTTCAAAATGACAATATATTTTTAGCTTTCATAACTTAATTTATTTACAGAGAAATATACGTTCCATTTCCTTTTTCCTTTTTTTCCTCTTTTTTTTTTCTTTTTTTCTTTCCTTTCTTTTTCCTTTTTCCTTGGCCCTAACCTGGCCCACTCTTCTTCCACTTCTTCTTTCTTTCCAGTTTATTATTTTCCTTCCTCCTCCTATTCTTCCTCACTTTCATTCAACTCAACCGAACGTACACGTCTGTTTGCACGTGCACACACCGAACGACCATCATCCCCTACCGTCGACCAACTTCGCGTGTCACCCTCGACCATGCCATCATGTCTGCCACTTGAAACTCGAAGCCATGTGTAACAACCTGTCTTTTTGGATGTTATAAGAAGACATACATGCCAGACTAAAATCATTCAAAAAGGCATATTGTTATGGGATAAATAAGAAAAAGAGAAAGAAATAAAACAGGTACAGTATCTCACGGCGAAATGATAAAATATAATAATCAAATAACAATTCATGGAGCTGTTTTATAAATACATTTGATTATTCCTTTACAACACAAAAATCAAAGTTACATAAAACTAGAATAAATAGATAAATAATTGCAGCGGAACAACATGATGCGGTAGGGTACATATAGTAATTAATAATAATACATAATCTTCGTCTTCATCCTCCAGAAAGTTTTCGACAAAGTGAAAAGCTCAGACTGACCCCAACGAATTGAAAAGACAAAGCACTCGAATCAGAACTAAAAGATCTTATGTAAGTTAAATCAACAATAAATAAATATGAGAGTAACAGCTTCAGAGTGTTTACGGCGTTTGACATCTCCTATCCAGTATCTAATGTGAGGGCAATAACTTAAGAGATGTTCGGGGTTCCCATGTCCTAAGGGTCCGTTAAACTATCTACTATATAGTACAATACACTATGGTAATAATGTCTACAATAAAGTAAAATATTAAAATAGCATTAAGATGTTACCTATGTCCCCCATAACACATTTCATATAGGGGATTTTCACTTCAAGGGCTTATTTGTGAAGGTAATAAGTTTTAAGTTCACTACTTCTGAAAAATTAGTTTTAAGGACATTTTACAGGAAAAAGATAAAAGAATTTATCATTTTCAGTTATACAGGAATAAAGATAAAAGGATTTATCATTTTTCTGTATAACTTAAAAAGATAAATAAATTTATCATTATGCTGTAAATTGTCCTTAAAACTAATTATTCAAAAGCGCTGTCCTTAAAACTTATTACCTTATAAATAGAAGCCCTTCAACCTAATTTCCACTTTCATATATTCCCACAGTCTATGCAATGCCGTAAGCTCGACCAAAATCGGTGGTTTACTCAGAGGACACCCCATAGGTATGGTACAAACCAAACTCGTAGTTTAAATAGATTTAAAATAGTTTTAAATAGTAAAATAGTTTAAATAAGTTTAAATTTGATTTAATTAGTTTCAAAATGATTTAAATAGATTGAATATAGAATAAATCGATTTAAATTATATAAAGTAGATTTACATAGATTAACTAAGTTCAAAATAGATTAAATAGATTTAAATTATATTCAATGGATTTAAAGTAGATTAATTTAAAATAGGTAAAATAGATTAAATTGGATTAAATAGGCTATAATAGATTAAAATAAATTAAATAGTTTAAATTAATTAAAATAGTTTCAAAGTTATGTCCAAACATTTCAATAACTCAATTCCGATAAATTCATTTAAACTTGACACCTCAACTTTGAAATTTCTATTTAAATCCTTTAAATAATTCGGTAACCAATTCCAATTTCAACATTTACACTAGGATTAATGAAAATATTTCAGTTTATATAAATCAACTTCTATTCCAAAATACCAGTTAACTGAATTCAAAAATTTAAAGATTCAAAAGTAATTTAATTTAACCTTCCGGTGTCCGTATATAATTTTCTACCCTCGGTCAAGTGATACGGATATTTATTATTTCAAACTGCAATTTAAAATTTTACGATTATATATCATTTCAAACCACAATTTAGAATTAAATAGAATCCATAAAATCGCTCAAGTCTATCATTTCAACCCATAACAATTTTTCCATAATCTATAGATCGTTCGAGTATGTACCATTTCAATCCATAGGGAACTTGCAGTGTTATAACAATATAAAATACAACATCCAGTCATCCAATATCAACAAATCAAACATCCATCACAATCATCATCCAAATCAATCAATAAATATCAATAGATAACTGATAATCAATAACAGGTATTAAATTGATAATTTAAATTCTATATTAAATTAAACGCTAATTAAATGTAATAAACGTCAAATTTAACTAGAATGACAATTTAAACATACCAAACATCAATCAATTAATTCCTAGTCACATCATAAATTTTATATAACTAATATAAGATAATCTAGTAGTTGTGAGTGAGTCAAAACACACATTTGATTTTAAATCGAATAAAAATTCAATTTAGGACCAAAATTTTAATAGTCTCAGAATTCATCTAAACCGGTGCCAAATTATCTGAAATTTCGATACGATCCCGATGAAACAAACCGCGCATGAATCAGATCTTGTACGTAAAAGTTATGCTAGTTAGAAGTTATACGGTTTAAATTTCAAAATAAATAAAATAAAACACGAAAATTACATGTCACTTCAACCGTTCAAGCTCCCAGAACCCTAGCTTTCAAAACAACGGCCTCGACATCATGAAAACCCATCACAGCCGCCACTCCACGCATAAACGCTGCCACCACATGGCAATACACCACGATCCAACCCCGTCGAGAGCTCCCCTATCGTCGAACGACCTCCTACGCCACTTGCGGCATGCTCTTCCTTGCCCAATCACCCTCCGCCGCGGCCACCTATCATGCCATTTTCTAGTGAACTCCAACCATCTGGGGATGAATGAATGCCACTCCCCATACCTGCTCGACCTCCTCTTCTCAACGTCGCCTCCTGATCGTCCATCGGACGACGATCCACAATTGGATCGTCAAAAGTTCAAATCGACGACCGAGGTTCGACCTCGATTTTTGGACAAACGATGAATCTAATTGAAAATAAATCATGCCAGTGAATTACGCTCATCGAGAGCTTTGAATTGATATATAATTTGGTATAGTTTGAAGGAGTTTGATTTTTGGACTTTGTTTTGAAATTGAATTTGGGTTTGGATCTGCAGCCATTGGAAAAAAGGAACTGATAGAAGAAATAGACACATAAGTATAGAAATGAGAAATAAAAAGGTTGCTATGATTTAGAAAGGTCTATATATATTACTAAAGCCCGATAAGAAAAATAAACGTACACCGAATTTGTTTGAATTGACAATAACAACCCGAAAAGCCCGTTTTGCCTCCGGAACGAAAATGGGTCATCCCATATATCAAATTAGATGTTTCGTATTTTTAAACTCAATGGAATAGGTTTCAAGTCCTAATTCCATCTTGTGAAGAAGTTAGCTTAAAATCAGCTTATTTCAAATTGATTTCAATTGAACTTAATTAAATTGATTTCTACGCGTTTCAAGTCTGTACGATCAACGACAAGTCCGATCGCTACAAAATTTGAAATCTTACAATAATTCACTATCACGGATCCGATGAAACTAGTTTCGTCGAAATCCGAGACAATGGCTAAAATAGCTATTTTCACGTTAATTAAATAATTTAATATTAATCACTTTTTAATTCAGAATTTATAAACTAACAATTTTCATCATTTTTGATTACTTAGACATTTATAATAACTTAAACCAATTTACATATAAAATTCAGCGTTTTATATTTCGCTAATTAAAGTGTTCAATTTCAACTGTAACTAAATCCAATTAATCAAACTTTAATGCCAATAAATTGATTTAATTTGATTTCAGTCTTTTAATGCAATCAATTATTACTTTCTATACCTAGATAACATTTGTTTATATCTTATTACACTAAAGTATACGGTCATCCTTTTACTTTCATAACGTAATATTTAATCACATTTAATTGCAATAAATCCATTTATTATATTATAAGTTTCAATAGATTAATCAAACTTGATTTCAATTCTTTTTTATTAAATCAATTGTCATATTATGAATAAAATTTACATTGGTTCCATTTTATTGAATTACTATTCTACAATTATCAACTATAACTACATTAACTGCACTAATCAAGTGAATTACTTGAGATTGATTTCGAATTTAATTTAACAGGCTAAATATATAGGTAACATATAATAATTTTCGCCATTTATTTTTAGTCGCATCTTATAAGTTTGTTATCCGCAACAAGTGTTATAATTACTACTACAGGACTAATTTTATTCAATTTCAATTCATTAGACATCATTTCATTAATTAATCAACATATAAATTATCAATTGCTCTTTTAATCCAATTATCCATTAATACATACGTTACTATAATTTATTTACAATCCATATCAATTATAAATCTTAATCTTTTTAATTAATTGGAATTACATTTACAGCGGTTATCAATTACCTTTAATTAATACTTTTACTTTGTATTCCCGTTTTATTCTTATTACTAGATCACAAAATTTTGTTTCTTCCAACATAAAAATCAAAAAACTTTGATAAATTAACAAATTTTATTATCAAAAATTTCGGGTCGTTACTCCACGCATCAGCTTACAGATTCGAGCTCTAACCCAAACCCAGAACAACCATCCCACCTACAATCGCCTCGCCACGATGACCTAGGTCCCCATCAACCACTAAACCTTGCCTACAACCTCGCCTTATCTCCTCAGCCTAATCCCCCTATGTGCACGTCCCCACCTTCCTCGTCACGCCACATTTGCTAAGAGACACCAAACAAACACGTGCACGGCAAAAACCCTAGTTCGACTACGACCGGCTCACTCACCCATCGTAAAATCATCGCACTATTCTTTCTATTTCCGCCATCACTCCAGCAACCTCCAGAATCGGCAGCATATCCCCATGAATATATGACCGTCGGAATTTGACCAGAGTTCCACCTTTGGTCATCCCCCTTTATCTCGTTCCAGCTTACGGGGTTTGACATCTCCTATCTAGTGTCAACGTGAGTGCAATAACTTAAGAGATGTTCGGAAATTCACATCTCCGAAGGGTCCGTCAAACTATCTACTGTGTAGTACAATACGCTATTATCATAGTGTCTACAGTAAAGTATTAAAATTGCATTAAGGCGTTACCCATATCCCCCTTAACACATTTTTATATATTCCTACAGTCTATACCGTACTGTAATTCCTCTACAAACTGTAGGGCTATCAGAGGGCACTCCATAGGTATGGTACAAACTAAACTCGTAGAAGACACGATAGGGCCTGTGAACACGACACTCATGGCAATGCCAGAGTGGATATACAATTTGCAGATCCGGACTGGTGGTAACGCATAACAGCTACTACCGCCCACCTCAGAACACACTCCCATAATCAAAATCGAGGGGTGTCCACCAAATTATCACAAAGTCATAATATGCTATCGAAGAAATGTGACTGATCTGAGGTGCGACCTCACTTGGCTCGGCGTGGATCCTTTTAGTCACATCTAAGATGACTCGCGGGAGTCAGAGTCACGTAAATACCACATACATAATCGTTTGCCACACCATCCTACTTCATTTCTGGAATCTCCACCACGTACACAGTTGTTAAAGTGGTTTTCGGTATTGACAAAGAGCATGATAATATCCAATCTCGATTTCTTTAACAACCAAATGCTTATTTCACATCGTATGGTTCTTTTACATTCCAAAGTCATTTCACAATTGATATCAAAATATCATATTCTCAAATTCGCATCATTTTCGAGATCATATTTACTTTCTAAATTATATCATATTTGAAATCATATCACTTTCGAATTCATATTTCCAAATAGACTAAATCCTCATTTAAAATCATCATATTCCTCACTATGTCATTTAAACCCAACTTATGTTATAACATCTTTTAAACGTTTTCTCCTTAAAATCAAGGATTTAAATATAAATCTTCCACTTTACAAAACCTGAAATTTAGAAAATAGTTTGGATAGTTTAAAATTGCCTTTAAATGGCTAAAATAATTTGTATATAGTTTAAATGGTTATGCATAGTTTAAAATAGATTAATATAGTTTAAGTGGGTTTAAGATAGTTTAAATTTAACTTAAAATTAATTAAATAGATTAAATAGACTTAAAATAGATTAAGTAGTTTTAAAATAGATTAAATAGATTCAAAATAGACTACATAAGTTAAATTAGGTTAAATAGATTAAAATAGGTTAAAATTAATTAAAATAGTTTAGTAGTCGTGAGTGGGGTAAAATACTCGCCTTTGATTTTAGCCCATAAAAATCCAGCCAGAAGCACAAAAACTTAATAGTCTCCAAATTCAACTAAATCAAATTCATGTTGTCCGAAATTTAAATCTGAATCCAACAGAAGAAATCGCACGTCAATCAAAGTTTATACGCAAAAGATATTCGTGCTATAAGAAATATTATTAAAATAATAAATAGTTGCATAAAAAAATAAACAAATTTTAATACTTACGATTTTCCTCAAGGTGAAGCTTAAGGAAAAGATTGAAGAACAACTAAGATAAGGATAGGGCGTGTGCGAAAAATGAAAAAATCATGTTTCAGAAAAGAAAGCTTTCAGATTTGCAAGAATAAGGGCTTTTGAATATGAGGTGTCACGAGAAACAAAACACTAATAAAGAAATAAGCAGCAGGTTATTTATAATTAGAAAATGAAGGTAGAGGGATAAAAATAAATGTCGCATTTTATTTTGAATGCTTCAGGCATTAATAGTGCATAAGGAAATGTACGTAGGAATGGAAAAGTTAGCAAACCAAAGGAAAGTAAAATTTTATATAAGTGAAAATGAGGTGGAAAAAATTGAAGACAACCTAAAAGTCTAGGTCCAGGTGTTAAACAAAAGAAGAAATGAATGGATCAAGTATTA
Source organism: Allium cepa (assembly GCA_030765085.1). Classification (NCBI taxonomy): domain Eukaryota; kingdom Viridiplantae; phylum Streptophyta; class Magnoliopsida; order Asparagales; family Amaryllidaceae; genus Allium; species Allium cepa. Next base: position 157,543,383 of record CM060932.1, read on the forward strand.
ATAATAATGTAACTATTTTAAAACGTTCATGCAACAATTAATAACAAAAGAAATGAAAGGACCATGTACATCGCACAACCTTTTGAAAGTCAATTTTTTTGAAACGTAACCAAATTAACTTCATTAACTTGAATAATATTCAATTTTGTACGCGTTTAGGTTTTTAGCTACGCATAATAAAAAAAAATTAAACCTACCTTAAAAATGAAAACATTCAATTTGGTTTCTCCAAAATGATCTTTTATTTCCATTAAAACACCTTTTTTATTTAACACAAAATGTGGATTTCTTTTATTAAATCTAATAGATTATAATCAATGTTTTCTTTCCCTTTTAATTAAAATATTTCAATTACATTAATTGAATTACTTACAAAGTTAAATTTCAAAATAGGCAACGAAAATGGATAAAAAATAGAACAATTGTTTATGTAAACACGATTGTAAATTTGTTGTTTATACACAAGAGTAATAAATAACTTACTAAAATAAATTATTTTCCTATTCTTGTAATCAATCTGTAAGCTAAAACACAGTTCAAATAAACATATATTTCTTCCTTTAAAATCAATCATTCTATTCTTTATTTTAATGAAATTAAACCTACATTCATGAATGAAACATTCATTTTATTCGATGTAAATGTTCTTTTCATTAAATCAAACTTTCCTTATATTTTCACAAAACATAAGCTATTTTTAATTACACCTATTAATTTACAATTCATTATTCTCTCTCCTATTAATTGAAAGTTTCAATTACATTAATTTTAGTTGATTAAGTTTCAAAATGGGTTAAATGAATGTAATGAGAAGTAGAACAATTATTTCCTAGCTAACAGTAATTTAAACATATTTATACACTATTGGATACAAATGGTAATTATACATTTCTTACTAAATAATAGTTTCTCATATCTACAGTCAATCTTTCAGCTACCAAACATTTCAGGTAAATAAACATATGTTTACTCCTTTACTGAACTTATTCATTTTTATTCTTTTATTTTGACTTACACTCCTACTATTAAATCAACCAATACCTTATGGAATTATTAACTTAGGTTTCTATCTTATTATCATCATTTTCTACAATTGACGCCTTTTCTTACATTAACCACAATATTTAATTATATTTGATTCCAGTTAATTATATTCTAATTCCAATAAATTGATTAGATTTCAATCTTTTTATTCAATCAATCATTATTTTATGGATAGTTAACATTGGTTTACATCGTTTTGCACTAATATTCTACAATTATCATCTTTTACCATATTAGTTACAATATTTCAATTATTTTGAATCTTTTTTTATTTTCATATTAATTATAGTTTAAAATCTCAATAAATTAATTTATCTTGGTTTCACTCATTTTAGTAAATCAATTACTACCTTATGAATGTAATTGACATTTCTGAACATCTTGTTGCATTTACCTTTTCCAATTATCATCTTAACCTATTTTACGTGACATTCATTCCATTTAATTATAATTGATTAAATAAATTGGTAGCAAATAACAATTGTCACCTCTACACACAAATTTCATAACTACTCACATAACATTAATTTCATCCAATTACAATTTATTACATATTATTTCATTAATTAATACCACATTTGAATTATCAATTATTCTTTTAATTCAATTATCAATTAATACCCATCTTATCACAAAATTTACAATCCATAACCATTTATAACTCTTTAATCATTTGAATTAATTAGAATTACATTTAAAGAAGTTATCAATTACCTTAAATGAATACTATTACATTTCATTCCAGTTATATTCTTATTACTAAATCACAAATTTTTATTTCTTCCAGCATTAAATCATAAAACCTTATTAAATTAACTATTTTTAATTATCGAAAATTACGGGTTGTTACACTCTCTCCTACTCAAAACTTTTCGTCCTCGAAAAGGAAAAGAAGGGATATGGATTTATATCTTGTTCAAAATATTAAATTTATAAACAAATAATTTACATAATTAAATAATTTAAATAAAGTATATCAATTTAAAATAATTAAATCCTTCTATATTCAAGTTCAAAAAAGTTTGGAAAACATTTCGTAAAATTTTCTAAGTCCAAAATTCACGAAAAATTTCGGTAGAGTATCCTTTGTAATGAGAGGTCTGGGAGATATAATAATATCAATAATAATAATATATGTCATATATTTCAAAATAAAATATCTCAAACCACGAAAAAACAATATACTATCACCAGAAAACTGTAATCCGAAAACGTACTTATTTGTCGGAAAAACGAACGCTTATTTATGAAACCAAAAGCAGTAGCTATTGCTTCCATAACTTGTATTTTACTTATATAATCCAAAGAAGTTTAATATTATATAAAAGAAAAAAATATTTAAGTTGTTTCGATAAATAACGAACAAAACATCACAACGTAACGATAATCATTTATAAACAACCGTATAAACATCATTTCATCCAAGGAATCAATCATCCATCCATAGCAACCAAAACAAATGGTTTATTCGGGTTCGGAACTTCTAATTGTATAAAATGATTAATAAACTATGAAGTAAACAATACACTCAACAGTCATAGATAAAACTTTACAGATTATTTATACTTCTCTATATAAAATAAAAGTGTCCTTTCCCAACCAATCCATATGCCAAGCAAAAAAATTCAATGTTATTTAAGTTTGTTCTTTTTTTTCTCATTTCACATCATTTACTGTTCTTTTCTCATTCATATAATGCTTAATTTCATTAGTTTACATTCAATTATTGGATTATCCATTATTAGGTAAGTTTCTGTACAATTGAATTCACCATTTATAAATTATGTCTTTTTCACATTCATTCTTTCATATATATAGTATTATTGAATATGAAATCCATTTCTAAATCATTTCAATATTTTCTGAAGTTATAATCATTCAATTAATATAGTACCCAATTTAATTATAAATGGCTTCAACATTAACTTAAGTTAATAATTATTTACAGTATTCATCTTTTACTATTCAATCGGATTATAAATAGCTAAAATTGTTAAATTAAGTTTACAACCGTTTTTCTTACATTATTCACTTTTCTATTACCTTTGGTTAGTAATATCTCAAACTGTTAACCTAAGTTTATAACAATTTATAATATCAGAATTCTTATTTATAAAAGTAATTCCATTGAACACTTTCATTTACTAAAGTTTACATGTATAGTATTCTATTACATCTTCCTATTTAACATTACAACTTTTTACATTTTGGTAAGCTATATATATATATATATATATATATATATATATATATATCTGTGTGTCTGTGTGTGCCCCTTTTAGAATGAAATTGAATGTTACAAAAATATATCTTATTCATTTAATAAATAAAATGTTCAATAGTTATCATTTCTCATTTTCATATCCATTTGATTTACAGTTTACAAAATCTCAATTTCTTATAATTTCATTAATCACTTAGCATCTAGTTTCTAATTACACATATTAAAAGTTTCCAATTATTAAAACAGTCGAGATTTCACTTCATTATAATAATTGAAATTTCAAATTTAAAGAAACTTAAGAACTAAAGATCGAGTTCATTTTCAAATCATTTCGAAATAAAAAATATATATCATCATATCTCTTATATGTCCAAATCCTATTTAGAAATTTAAAATTAAGATTAGTTATCAAAACAAGTGTGTAGTAACACTACTACAGTGGCCTTCCCACTTTGAAACTCGAAAACGAACGTCGATGAAGCGTGCACTCATCATCGAAATTATTTTCCAGTGATAGAGAGGGAAGTACAGAACTTATTTCTTTTAAAAGTTCTTTTTAAAATTTTCTTTCAAATCACATTGAAATATTTATATTGAAAAATACTTCCAAATAATACTAATATTATATTCCAAAATCTTTCAAAAGAAATTTTCAAAATCTCGAAACTTAATTTCTAAATTTCCAATTTATATTTACTTTACTTGTAAATCCTATTTTACAATCAGTGTTTATAAAATTTCACAAACTAATAAACAACATATTACATCCAACTATATCGTTTATAAAAATTATCCTTTTATATACAAAATGTATGATAGGTAAAATTATTCATTTACCTATATTTCAAAACAAATATTATGTCGGTCTGCCCTATTTAGTACATAGAAATCCCTATCAATGTCATTGCATCCTATGTACCAACTAGAATTTATAAATACTAAGAAGAACAAATTAACATAACACAAAATCCTTTTATAACAATAACAAATATGCCTTCTTATATATATACACTCACCGACTCATTCTAGGGTATTACCACCCTATTTCTAGTGAGTCAGACCCCACAAAGCAAAGGTTATCGTTAAACCAAAGCTTTGATACCAACTGTAACGACCTACCTTTCTGGATGGTTTAAATCGACGATAAAACACACACGTCAGACTCAAACCACTCAAAAGGGTAGATTGTTATATGGTAAATAAGAAAAGGTAGAGAAAGAAAGAAAAAAATACAGAACCTCACAGTGGAATCATAAAATATAATAATCAAATAAACAGATCAGGAAGCTGTTTACAAATAGCATTGATTAAACCCTTATAATACAGATCAGAGTTACATAAAACAATAATAAATAAATATAGCAGAACAACATGATGCAATGAAATAAATATAATAAACAAAAATAGTATAGAATCTTCGTCTTCATCCTTCAAAAAGAGGTCTTCGATAAACTGAAAAGCTCAGACTGACCCGAGAGAATTGGAATGACAAAACATTCGAGTTAGAACTAAAAGATTTTATGTAAGTTAAATCAACTGTAACGATCCGTTAAATTAATAATATTAAATGAGTTAAATTAATATAATTTCTAACCTGATTTAGAAAAAAAAAGGGCTTTAAGATTTATTTGAGGAAATGTAGTAATTTGTTATAGTAATTGGAATTTAATGTAACAATTTAATTTTTATGACAATAGTTTTGGATAATGTAATTGTCACACTTTGTTAAAAGTTAATGTTAAGAAACCAATAAATGTTGAATTAGTGAATATTAATAAAATATTTACTAGAATGGGATTCATTTAATATTAAAATAAATAGTAGGATTGTTTCATTTGGTGACCGTTGAATAAACCAATGCAATAAGTGTAGATAAAAATTTTATGAATATTGTTCGATAATGAATGTACTTAAAAACGGTAATAAACTTAATATAAGAAAACAAAGGCAAATTGTGTATTAATTAATGAATTCATGAATCAGTGTATGGACTTAGTGTAACTATACGTAAATGTACGCAATAAGGTTGTGAAATACCAATGATTTGGATTTCCAATTTATATTAAACATAATGCTGGTAGAAATTGGAATTCACTGTTGTGTGAAATATATGAGAAATCAGGTCAAATGTAAATTATACCGTAGATGATATACTCTTTTAAACAGTAGGATTTTTAAATAAATAAATGTTTCACTTAGGTTTCAATTGGATAACTTATGTAGTTTAATGGAGAATCAATTGCAATTAATTGCCATAAATTAGTGATGATAGGGTAGTTTGATTTGGCCTTTAAGAAGCAAAGAAAAAGAAAGCCAAGATTTATGAATTCATTTGCAATGTGAAATGCAAATCTTGTGGATTGTTTTTTTTTTTTCAAATGGAATTAATATTTAACCATTACGTTAGTGGAGTCTGGTAAGTTAAGGTAGATAATCAATGGTAATTTACCTAATTCAAAGGATATATTAATATAAATATGGGTAAAATGAGGTTAGACCAAGGATATAATATTAATTGATTTTTAAGGCTTAATTAATACGTGAAATAGACAAGATTCTACATTCAAACATTTATACAAAGCTAAGTTGTAAATAGAAGTACCAATGTAATATAATGTAAATAGATGGGAATCAACATTTATTTATTTATTTATTTAATGGAATTTAATTTCTATAGTATGATAATCGCAATTAAATGAAATTGAAATAGCTAATTTATACGTTAGTTGAAATTTAGCTGGAATATGAGGATTTTTAATGAAATAGTGAAATCAAATGGAAATAAGGTTTCAATTATACATTGGAATTTATATTCACCATAAAAGGTTAATTGAAAACCAAAGGAGTTAATAAAGGAATCAAGCTTTATCTATTAATTTGGATTTAAGATATGGTAAATTGGATTTATTGCAATAATTAATTCTATAAGATGAGGTTAATACTTATTCTATTTATAATTAGACCAAATTGTTGATATAGATTTTTTGAAAGCAGAATCTACAAATCAATTTGAGTATCAAATTCAATAATTGCGCTTATTGCATAAATAAAGGGAATTTAACGTTAAATATTACGTTACTGAAATTTAAAATGAACTTTAAGAATAATATTGTGAATCATGAACCAAAGTATGTGGCATCCTATTTGGATAAAGAATGAGTATATAAAAGTTAAAATCTAATATACGGGGTTTTGAGCATTTAATTTTATAATTCTTAAATATAGGAAAGTGCAGAAATTAACACTGCAAATTGATATACTTATAATTTTAATTCACATCCAAGCTTGTTAAATCATTTGAAATTGATTAAATTATATAAGTAATAAAATTTGGACAATTTTAGAATATAATATAAAATTTGGATTTTTGTAATTTATTTTGATTTATTTAATGAATATAAAAATAGCCTTTTTTTGTCACGGACTCGGATTTCGATGAAACCAGTTTCATCGGATCCGTATCGGTGAATTTGATCGTACGGGCGTGAAACGCCTTGAAATCAAATTTAATTAAAATCAATTTGAATCAATTTGGAAATTTTGTTTTCAGCATAACTTCTTCATACGATCAAATTTGGACGTGAAACTTTTTCCATCGCGTTCAGAATATTTTAAATTACCTATTTGGATATATAGATTTAATAAATTCAGTTCCGGAGGCATAGCGGGCTTTTTGGGCCATAGTTTGTTCCGCACGTTCATTCTACGGTCTATCTACTCTATCTCTAACCCCACTATATAAACCTAGCTACAAGCCCTAGCCTCCACCTAATTTCTTTTCATCTGAGCGTATACTTTCTTCAAGCTCCTCTTCTTCTTCAATGGGTGCTAACCCTAGATCCAGTCAGTTCAAAAAAAAAAAATTCAAATTTAAAAAAAAAAAAAAAAAAATCGGATCTGCAGCAGCTTCTGGTCGCGCTTCGGGTTTCAGGGGAGAAAACCCTAGAGCAACTTCGGGTCAGGAAGAAAATGACTCGGGTCGCTCCGGGTCGTTTTGGCGAAAACTCCAACCAAGCACCGGGGAATTGAGGCGGCGCACCGAAGTCGAACCCGAAGTCGACCCAGGACCACAATTTTTCCATTTTTCAAATTTCCATAACTTTTGCATACGAGCTCGGATTCACGCGCGGTTTGTTTTGCTGGGATCGTATCGGAATTTCTGACGTTTTGACGCTGGTTTGGATGGATTTGGAGACCGTCAAAATTTTGAGTTTAAATTGAATTTAAATTCGATTTAAATTCCAAAGGTGAGTGTTTAAACCCACTCACAACTACTAGAAGCTTTTATGTTTGTTAAATTAATTTTAGAAATGAATAGAAATTTATTTATGAGTATTTGGCATGTTTATTTCACTCATAATTGTTGAATTGCATTTATTAAATTTAACTGTTAATTTAATTTATTTGTTGCGTATTAATTGATAGTTAGAATTTATTTGTTTGCCTATAAACTGCTAGTTAAAAGTTATATAGATTATTACTGAATATAAACTGTTAGATTAATAGTTGTTAAATTTAATCTGAATAAAATTGCCAGTTATTACCTGTTATATATTATCAAATATAAATTGTTATTGATTGATATTGCTTGATGATTGTGATTGGATGATGGGTGATGTTGATGGATGTCTTATTGTATATCATTAAATTGCAAATTATCATGCATATTTCCTTTCATTCGGGATTGTGGTTTGAAATGATATACAACCGCAAAATTTTATATCTTTTAAATTGCGGATTGAAATGATAAATATCCGTATCACTTGACCATAGGACAGAAAATTATATACAGGCACTGCGGTTTATATATAACTATTTTAATGTGATTTCTATGGTTTGGATGGAATACGGTTGATAATAATCTTAAATTTTATATTGTATAAATATTTTTCTTCCATATATATATACATATGAAGTTGAAAATTTTGAAATTAAAAGGTGTATAAAAATCTTTATTAATAATGGAAGAAAATTAAGAAAATGGAGTTTAATAATTTATATCATATGTTTAAATGTTAAGTTTGGAAATTTTAAGATATGATATTTATAATTGGATTTTTCCCAAAATAAATTGAAATGAATATTCTAGTATAATTTGAATTGGGAAAATATATATTTTTTATTACTAGAAATTGAAGTCTTATTATTTATGGATTTTATGTGAATATTCAAGACTAATTAATAGAACATTCGATTTGTTGAAAGAATAAAATCCAACTTTAGTTTGAAATATTAATACTCCAAATGGATATACGTATATATATATAAATTGAAGTGGTTTTGGAACTTGAGAGAGATAATACAAATTTTGGTTTAGACTTTAATAAAGAAATGTATTTGTAAGCCATAAGAACTACTTTCTTTACAAAGTAACATTTAAGTTAAACTTTTTAATTCATATACCGTTGAATATCCAAACCATTCAAGTTTTAAAAGTTATGGTTTTAAATTATGAATTTCGAAATATTATGCTTTGAAAGGATATTTGGCTTTTAGACGTTATAAATTTTAAAGCATTTGGATTTTTGAAAAGGTTTATATTTGGGATAAAGGATATCATATTGTTTTGGGTTTTAAAATGATATTGTATTCATAATTTTAAAATGGAAATGTTTATTCTGGTTTTAAAGTATGAGCTATTTTAAATGACCGGTGTTATAATAACGATGGGTTGGCAAAGAGACCGGGATCGGATATCTGACATACTCTCTGTCGATACCGAAAACCACTTTGACTAACCGTGTACGCGGTGGAGATTCCAGAATGAAGTAGGTGGTGGCGACGTTTCCTGTAAGGTAAATACGTGGACCCGACTCCCGTGAGTTGGCATAAGGTGGCTAAAACAGGAGCGATTCTCAGGCCAATGAGGTCATTCCTCTGATCGGACCCTCCTCTTCGATATTATACTTTGATTTTGGATTGATTCAGTGGCCACTTCTATATTTTGATTTTGGGGAGTTAGTCCGAGGTGGGCGGTAACTGCGGCTACGCGTTTCCACCAGCCTGGATAGCAATTGGTATATCTACCCTGGCATTGCCTAGTTGTGTCGTGTCACCTACCATACCGAGCCTTTACTACGAGTTTCTATTTGTGTCGTACCTATGGAGTATCCTCTGGTAGCTTCCCGATCAGGAGGTATTACGGTACTGTATAGACTATTGGCATTATTTGTGTTAAGGGCTATATGGGTAACCCCTTAACGCTATTAAAAAGTAAGTTTATTTTATAAATAGACACTATTATAATAGCGCAATATACTACATAGTAAATAGTTTAACGGATCCTTAGGAGATGTAAATCCCGAACATCTCTTGAGTTACTGTACTCATATTTATTTCTGTTAATTTAACTCATATAAGATCTTTTAGTCTGACTCGAGTGTTTTTGTCTTTTCAAATTCGCTCGGGTCAGTCCGAGCGTTTCAGGATCGAAGACTTTAGCTTTGAAGGACGAAGACGAAGGAGTCGTATTATTATTATCTATAGTATTGCACCACACTCTAAATTTCCGCTGCATTGATTGTATTGGTATGTGTAACTCTGATATTCATTGTATAAGTAAAATAAATATTTTGTAAATAGTTATCATGAACTGTATATTGATTATTATATTTTATCCTTCCGCTGTGAGATTCTATTTTGTTTTATTTCTTCTCTATTTTTCTTATTTACCCCATAACAATCCGCCCTTGCGTATGCTTTGAATTGGCACGTGTGTCGGTTTAAAGTGTGCGAAAAGGCGGGATGTTACATCAACAGTACACAAATATGATTGTAATGACATCAGAGATGTTTACGAGGTTTGACATCTCATATCTAGTGTCAACACGAGTGCAATAGCTTAAGAGATGTTTGGGATTCACATCTCATGAGGATCCGTTAAATTATCTACTATGTAGAACAATACACTATTGTAATTGTGTCTACAGTAAAGTAAAGTATTAAATATCATTAAGGCGTTACCCATATCCCCCTTAACACATTTTTATATATTCCCATAGTCTATACAGTAACATAATTCTTTCGAAACTAGAGGGCCATCAGAGGGAATTCCATAGGTATGGTACAAACCAAACTCGTAGAAATCGCGATAGGGAGTGTTAACATGGCACTCGAGGCAATGTCATGGTAAATATACCAATTGCGGATCCGAACTGGTGGTAACGCATAACAACTACTACCGCCCACCTCAGAACACACTCCCATAATAAAAATCGAGGGGTGACCACCAGATCATCACAAAGTCATAATATGGTATCGAAGAAACGTGTCCGATCGGAGGTGCAACCTCATTTGGCCTGGCATGGCTCCTATTTTAGTCACATCTAAGCTGACTCGTGGGAGTCAGGGTCACGTAAATACCATATATGGAATCGTTTGTCAAACCATCCTATTTTATATCTGCAATCTCCATGACATACATGGTTGTTAAAGTGGTTTTGGTATTGGCAGAGAGTATGACAATATCCGATCTCGGCCTTTTTAACAACCAAACGCTTATTTCACACCAGTTGGATCTTTTACATTCCAAAGTCGATTCACAATTGTTATCAACATATCACATTCTCAAAACCATATCATTTTCGAAATCATATTTACTTTCGAAATTATATCACATTTGAAATCATATCACTTTCGAATTCATATTTTCGATTAAACTAAATCCTCATTTAAAATCATCATATTCCTTAAATATATCATTTAAGTCCCAATTATGTTATAACATCATTTAAATGTATTCTCCTTAAAATCGAGGATTTAAATATAAATCTTCCACTTTACAAAACCTGAAATTTAGAAAATAGTTTGGATAGTTTAAAATAGCCTTTAAATGGTTAAAATACTTTATATATAGTTTAAATAGTTTTTAATAGTTTAAAATAGATTAAAATAGTTTAAGTAGGTTTAAGATAGTTTAAATTTAATTTAAAATAGATTAAATAGATTAAGTAGTTTTAAAATAGATTAAATAGATTCAAAATAGATTACATAAGTTAAATTAGGTTAAATAGATTCAAATAGGTAAAAATTAATTAAAATAGTTTAAATTTATTTAAAATAGTTGAAATTGTATTTAAATTAATTTAATAGTTTTGAAAACCTTAAAATTAGGATTTTAAAATAATAAATCTTTAAATCGTTTATATTAAAATAATTAATTTGGAATTAATATCAAAATTAGACCATTTCTTCCATTTCAACAAATCTGGACCTTATACGGTTTCAAATCAAACCCCAATTCCAAGTCTTAAAACATCAATTTTAGGCTATTTTAATTCAATAGATTTCAACGTTACAAATTTCAAACATTTCAATGACTCAATTTCGGTAAGTTTCGTTTGTACAAATTCAACTTTAGAATTCCAATTTAAACCCTCTAAGAAGTTTACTTAATACAATTCCAAAATTTCAAATTTAAACTTTTAAACAATTCATTTAAACAATTCATTTATGTAAATCAAATTCTATTTCAAAGTATCATTTAGCTAAAGTCAAAATTTAAAGAGTAAAATCATTAGTTTAACCAATGCAGTGTCCGTATAAAATTTTCTACCCTATGGTCAAGTGATAAAGAAATTTATCATTTCAATTGACAAGTATTTAAATTTTATAGGTATATATCATTTCAACCCGCAATCCCGAATTAATTACAAATCCATGAAATCGCTTCAGTCTATCATTTCAACTCATTACGATTCCTCCTAATCTATCAGATCGTTTAGATATGTATCATTTCAACACATAGGGAACTTGTAGTGTTATAACAATATAGAAATATAACATACAGTCGTCCAGTATCAACAATCAAGCATCCATCACAATCATCATCCAATTAAATCAATAAACATTAATAGATAACTGATTATCTTAACAAGTATAAATTGGCGAACTGAATTTAGTATTAAATTTAATAACGATTAAATGCAATAAAAGCCATATTTAACTGGAATGACAATTTAAACATACCAAACATCAATCAATCAATTTCTAATCACACCATAAATTTAATTTAACTAACATAAGATAGTTTAGTAGTCGTGAGTGGGTTAAAACACTCACCTTTGATTTTAGCCCATAAAAATCCAAACAGAAGCGCAAAAACTCAACAGTCTTCAAATTCGACTAAATCAATATTTTGTTGTCTAGAATTTAAATACGAATCCAACAGAAGAAATCGCACGTGAATCAAAGTTTATATGCAAAAGATATTCATGCTATAAGAAATATTATTAAAATTATAATTAGTATGCATAATTTTTTTTAATACTTACGTTTTTCTCAAGATGAAGCTTAAGGAAAAGATTGAAGAACGACTAAGATGAGGACATGACGTGTACGAAAATGAAAAAAAAAATCTTGTTTAAGAAAAGAAAGCTTTTGGATTTGCAAGAATAAGGGCTTTTGAATATGAGGTGTCAGGACAAACAAACGCAAATGAGGAAATAAGCTGCAGGTTATTTATAATTAGAAAATGAAGGTGCAGGGACAAAAATAAATGTCACATTTTATTTTGAAACCTTCAAGCATTAATAATGCATAAGGAAATGCCCGTAGGAATGGAAAAGTTTGCAAACCAAAGGAAAGTAAAACTTTGTATACGTGAAAATGAGGTGGCAAAAATTAAATACAACCTAAAAGTCTAGGTTCAGGTACTAAACAGAAGGAGAAATGAATGGATCAAGTATTAATAATAATGTAACTATTTTAGAACGTTCATGCAACAAATAATAACAAAAGAAATGAAAGGACCATGTACACCGCACAACCTTTTGAAATTCAATTTTTTTTTGAAACGTAACCAAATTAACTTCATTAACTCGAATAATATTCAGTTTTGTACACATTTAGATGTATCTACACATAATAAGAAAACTTAAACCTACCTTAAAAATAATATTCAATTTTGTACACATTAATTGCAATTACTTACAAAGTTAAATTTCAAAATAGACAACAAAAATGGATGAAAAATAGAACAATTGTTTATGTAAACACGTTTATAAATTTGTTGTTTATACATAAGAGTAATAAATAAGTTACTGAAATAAAATATTTTCCTGTTCTTGTAATCAATCTATAGGCTAAAACATAGTTCAAATAAACATATATTTCTTCCTTTAACATCAATCATTCTATTTTTATTTTACTGAAATTAAACCTTCATTCACGAATGAAACATTCATTTTATTCGATGTAAATGTTCTTTTCATTAAATCAATCTTCCCTTATATTTTCACAAAACATAAGCTATTTTTAATCACACCTGTTAATTTACAATTCAATACTTTCTCTCCTATTAATTGAAAATTTTCAATTACATTAATTTCAATTGATTAAGTTTCAAAATGGACTAAATGAATGTAATGAGAAGTAGAACAATCATTTCCTATCTAATAGTAATTTAAACATTTTTATACATTATTGGATACAAAAGGTAATTATACATTTCTTACTAAATAATATTTTCTCATCTCTACAATCAATCTTGCAGCTACCAAACATTTCAGATAAATAAACATATGTTTACTCCTTTGCTAAACTTATTTGTTTTTCCTCTTTTATTTTGATTTACACTCCTACTATTAAATCAACCAACACCTTATGAAATTATTAACGTAGGTTTCTATATTGACGCCTTTTCTTACATTAACCACAATATTTAATTACATTTAACTGCAATTAATTATATTCTAATTCCAATAAATCGATTTAATTAGATTTCTATCTTTTTATTCAATCAATCATTATTTTATGGACATAGTTAACATTGGTTTACAACTTATTGCATTAATATTCTACAATTATCATATTTTACCATATTAGTTGCAATATTTTAATTATTTTGAATCTATATCGATTTTCACATTAATTATAGTTTGAAATCCCAATAAATTAATTTATTGTAACGACCTGCTTTTTTGGACGTTTTAAGCAGACACACATGCCAGACTCAAACCATTCAAAAGGAAAGATTGTTATGTGATAAATAAGAAAAAGAGAGAAATAAAAAAAATATAAAATCTTGCAGCGGAATGACAAAGTATAATAATCAAATAACAGTTCATGAAGTTGTTTTATAAATACATTTGATGATTCTTTACAACACAAACATCGAAGTTACATAAACAGGAATAAATAAATAAGTGCAACGGAGAAACATGATGCAGTAGAATAAATGTCATAGATAATAATAGTACAAATCTTCGTCTTCGTCCTCCAGAAATAAAGTCTTCAAAATCCTGAAATGCTCAGGTTGACCCGAGCGAATTGAAAAGACAAAACACTCGAGTCAGAACTAAAAGATCTTATATAAGTTAAATCAACGGTAAATATGGGTGCACAGCATGAGGGATGTTTATGGGGTGACATTTCCTATCCAGTGTCTAATGTGAACGTAGTAACTTAAAAGATGTTCAGGATTCATATCTCCCAAGGATCCATTTAACTATATACTATGTAGTACAATACACTATTATAATATGTCTACAGCAAAGTAAAAGTATTAAAATAGTGTAAGGGCGTTACCCATATCCCCCTTAACACATTTTATAAATTCCCATAATCTATACAGTATAGTAAGCTCCTTCGTAAACTGGAGGTTTACCCAGAGGGCACCCCATAGGTATGGTACAAAACATACTCGTAGAAGGCACGATAGGGCATGCGCCATGCCACAAGAGGAAATGCTAGGCTAGATATACCATCTGCTTATCTAGACTGGTGGTAACGCATAACAGTTAATACCGCCCACCTCGAAACACACTTCCAAATCCAAATCAAGGGTGGCCACCAAATTAAATCACAAAGTCAGAATATAGTATCGAAGAAGTATGCCCAATAAGAGGAATGACCTCACATAGCTCGGCATGGCTCTTGATTTTAGCCGCATCAAGCTGACTCATAGGAGTCAGGATAACATAAATACCTCACATTTAATCGCTCACCAGACCATCCTACGTCATTTCTAAAAAAATCCACCATGTGCACGGTTTTTAAAGTGGTTTTCGGTATTGGCAGAGAGCATGACAATATCCTATCCTAGTTTCTTTAACAACCAATTGCTTATTACACACGGGATGATTATTTTACATTTCAAAAGTCAAACCACAATTTATATCAAAATATCATATTCTCAAAACTATATCACTCTTTGAAATCATATTCCCTTTGATATCATATTCACCCTCCAAATCATATCGTTTTCGTAATCATAATTTCTTTCAAAAATCATATTTCCAAATTAAATTGAATCCTCATTTCAAAATCATCATATTCAATTAATTGTATCATTTAAGCTCTAACTTAAATTATAATATCATTTAGCTGTATTCGCTTTTAAACCAGTGAATTTAAATATAAACACTTCCCCTTTGATTAGTCTTCAAATTTAGAAAATAGTTTTAAATAGTTAAAATACCCTAAAATAGTTTAATGTAGATTAAAAATATTTTTCTTGATTTAAGATAGTTAAGTAGATTTAAAATAGATTAAATATAAATAAAACAGATTAAATAGCTTTAAATTAGATTTATTAGATTTAGATTAAATTAAATGGTTAAATTAGTTTAAAATAAATTAAATTGGTTTATAATAGGTTAAAATAATTTATATAGTTAATGTAGGTTAAAATAGTTGATAATTTTGAAATTTTAATAACTAATTTTTTTAAAATAATGTACTTTTAAAATAGTTTATATAAATTATGAATTTAGAATTTGTATAAATTTAACAATTTATTTTATTTCAACATATCTGGACCATTTCACATTTCCAAGCCACAAAACCCAATTTCAATCTTTCAATTCAAACTCTCAATATAATTATTAAATTTTATATTGATTTCAATCCGTGTTTGAAATATCAATTCAAATTATTCCAGAGTCAATAATTACAAATTTATATTTCAAAATTTTCAAATAACTCGATTCTGATAAATTTCACTTACATTCCAAATTCAACTTTGAAAATTTAATTAAATCCATTTAACAATTTCTTTAAACCAATTCCAATTTTACCATAAAACTTGAATTTTGATAATGATTCAATTTATGTAAATTAAATTCTATTTCAAAATATCATTTAACGGGTTCAAAAATTAAGGACTTAAAAATCATTTAATTTAACCAATCCGGTGTCCATATATAATTCTCTATCCTAGGGTCAAGTGATACGGATATTTATCATTTCAATCCGTAATTTAAAATTTTACGGTTATATACCATTTCAAACTGCAAATTCCGAATTAATATAAAATCCATACACTCGATCCTTCATTTCAACCCATAACGATTTTTCCTTTATCTGTAGATCATTCGAGTATATATCATTTCAACCCATAGTGATTTCTTAAATAACAACTAAGGGAACTGTCAGAGTGATGACAATATATAGATCAAACAATCATCCAATAATAGATTAAAACATCCATCACAATCATCATCCAATTCAACCAATAAATATCAATAATTAACAGATTATTATATACAGGTAATTAATTGGCAATTTAAATTTAATAATAAATTAAACGACAATTTAATTTATAATATATTCAAATTAATGGAAGTAGCAAATTTAAATATACCAACAGCGTGATATGGGGTTCTCGCTTCGTGTTTGGTGGCAAGCAGGAGCCTCTTACCCCTACATGTCCCGGAGTGGTTGGTTGCAGTCGAGAGGCTGGCCGTAAAAGCAAATTCGAGGTACCAATGTATGCCACGGTAGAAAGTGGCAACTGACTGGGATGGTTTAAAAGCCTACCGGCCGCTACATTTGGTATCAGAGCAGGATTCAGAATGAAATTTAATAAACATAGAATAGTATACATGATTATCATACATCAAGTATAATACACTCATAAACATCATCCCCAAATCATAACCAAACCTGCTTGTCCTTAGCCTTTTGATTCCTTTGGGGGCAGTTATAAAGGAATATGTCTAAGAATGTTAATTTTAAATTCCGTATCATTCCTTATTTATTGCATTTGAATTGTTAATATCTACCCTTGTGAATAATCCAATCTTATCTTATCTTATCTTTCAGCAATGTCTGGAAGAGGAAGAGGTCGCACTTCGAAGGAGGGACCGTCCAGCGGTTCTCATCCCAAAGGAGTTTATATGTCGACCGACCAGATTCTCGAGCTTATTAGAAGCACTCAGCCTCCTTCCCCAGCCCAGTCCTCTCCTCCGTGCAAATCTACATTTACCACATGTGCAGTGACTTTACCCACCTTAGAGGCAAGTTGTTCAAAAGCTCCGAGACAGTTCTTGAGGTTCAGGCTTGGCTCCGTACTTGCGAACGCATCCTTACTCGCATGGAGATATCTGATCATCATCGAGTTGTTGTGGCTTCGAGTATACTACAAGAACGGGCTTTAGACTGGTATGAGCTCCTTATAGCAGAGATGGATGAGTCCACCCTCACTTGACAACATTTTGGAGACCGTTTTGAGCTCAAGTTCGTGCCAGAACCTGAGAAGACTTTTCTTGCCCATCGCTTCCTCGATTTAAAGCTGGGAAAATCCTCGGTATCCGATTATGTTTCATCCTTCGAGTCTCTAAGTATACGCTTGAGTTCATCAGCACCCCATACAAGAAGAATCTTAAGTTCATATATGGACTTAAGAAGTATTTGAAGAAATCTCTCATGCTTCAGCTTAAGCTCTCTTTCGAGGAGCTTGTACATTCGGCACTTCACCTCGTAGCCGTCGAAAAGGTAAAAGATAGTAGCGATGAGGTCGAGGTTCGAAAGAACCTACACAAAAAGAAACCCCCTTTCCAAAAATTCAAGTCCTTTCCTCCTAAGAAGAAGAAGAAGCAAGGCAATTCTAGTTCTAATCCTCATTGCACACCTCATTCAGCAAAGGTCTTAGCCTGCTTCAACTGTGATTCTTGATTCCATCTAGCTCGCGAGTGTCCTCTTCCTCGCAAGTATCTCTATTGCAAGCAAGAGGGACACATGATTTCTACTTGCCTTAACAAGAAAAAGGATGTTCATTCTGGTAATCTGAATGTGGCAAAGGCTTTTGGTAGTGGTTCTCAGTCTCAAGGTATATCTCCTACTATTTTGGAGGGTTCTATATTGTCCACGGTCGTTCTATTAGAGTGCTCTTCGATACGGTTGCGTTGCATTCATTCGTATTGAAGGAACTCGTTGATGCTTTACAGTTGGATGTTTGTTACTTAATTACTTCTTTGAGGATTGTGAATCCTATCGGGGGATCTGCAACCCTTAGTATGCTTTGTGACGATGTTGAGGTTCATATTTGTGGCTTTTCCTTCCGTGTGAATCTGCACGTGATTCCCTCTCTTGGTTTTGATATGATATTGGATATGGATTGGCTAGTTCGATACGATGCCAAGATTCTATGTTTAGAGAGAATCCTATACCTTCGACATCCCAACTCTCTTACTCAGTTGTCTCTTATACTTTCGGACGTCGATGGTAATTCCGAAGCTTCTCTATTCTCTCTTGAATCTCTAGACGATGATGATGACGTGTCTTGGGTTTCTATTGCTCGTGACTTTCCAGACCTATTTGAGCCTATTTCAAGATTACCACCCAAGTGGGCTATCGAGTTCCACATTGACCTTATTCCAGGCGCACGGCCTGTTAGTCGTCCTCCCACAAGGATGTCTACCAAAGAGAATGAGGAACTTAAGAAGCAACTCCTAGAGTTTGAAGCCAAGTATTTCATTCGATCTAGTTCTTCATCGTGGCCGTGGTGGTATTCGTGAGGAAGTCTGATGGGACTCTAAGGATATGCGTCGATTATCGCAAGCTTAATGAGTTAACCATCAAGACCAGCTATCCATTACCTAGGATCGACAATATGTTCGATCAGTTAAGTGGCGCTAAGGTCTTCTCACAGCTTGACCTTGCCAAGGGATTTCATCAGCTTCGAGTTGCGGAAGATAGCATTCCACTTACAGCTTTCCGCACTCGCTATGGTTCATATGAGTGGCTCGTCATGCCTTTTGGTTCGACGAATGCCCCTGCTTATTTCGTCGACCTTATGAATCGACTATTCCAGGAATACCTCGATAAGTTTGTTCTTGTATTCATCGATGACATTCTTGTATATTCTAAGTCCGAAGCGGACCATGCTCGACATCTTAGAATTGTTTTGAGTACTCTTCAACAACATCAACCCAAAGAAAAACTTTCTAAGTGTCATTTCTAGGAAAAGAAAGTTAAATTCTTGGGCCACGTTGTTTCTTCCGAAGGCATTTCGGTCGATCCTTCTAAGATTGAAGCCATCCAAAATTAAGAGGCCTGAGAATGTTCACGAGATTCGTAGCTTTCTGTGTTGGCGGTTTATTATCGTCACTTCATCAAAGACTTTTCCCATATTGTGCTTCTCTTGACTAGCCTTGCGAAAAAAGACGTTCTCTATACTTGGTCCGATAAGTGTGAGGCTTCCTTTCAGAGATTGAAGGAGCTTCTCACTCATGCTCTCGTTCTTGTGTTCCCGAAGGGAATCAGGATCTTATTGTCTATACCGTTGCCAGCCATAGTGGCCTCGGTGTTATTCTTATGTAGAGGTATAGGGTAGTTTCCTATGCTTCAAGGTAATTACATCCGAACGAGGTTCGGTATGCTACCCATGATTTAGAGCTTGCTGCCATTGTCTTTGCTTTGAAGATGTGACGTCATTATCTGTTGGGTGAACATTTTACTCTCTTCTTCGATCAGAAGTCTCTCAAGTACTTGTTCACCCAGAAGGAGCTCAACATACGACAGCAGCGTTGTCTCGAGTTTCTAACTTCATATAAATTGGATATTCAGTATACCCTTGGCAAGGGGAATCGAGTGGGTGATGCTTTAAGCCGCAAGCATTCAGCTATTGTTTCCATGATGATTACAGAATGGAATGTTCTTTGGACTCTTTCCATGTGTGATATTCATGATCGTGCTTCCATATCCAACTCTCCTATTCTATTATATAGCATGGAAGCTCATCCGACTCTTCTAGATCAGATTGCCGAGGCTCAACGGAAAGACTCCAATATATCTTCTCTTATTCAGAAGTGTAAGTCTGAATCCCATGATGATACTGAGATGAGGGATTTCAACATCGATATTCATGGGTGTCTTCGAAAGAAGAACCGTCTAGTCATGCCTCCTATTCCAGAACTTAGGTGGGACATTCTAGTTGAATGTCACCATTCTAAGTACACCATTCATCCAGGCAGCAGCAAGATCTATGCTGATATGCGTCGTCTTTATTTCTGGGAAGGCATGAAGCGAGATATAGCAAGTTATGTAAGCAGTTGCATGACTTGTCAGCTTATTAATGCCAAACTTTAGCGACCCAGTGGTCTTCTTCAGCCTTTAGAGGTTCCATTGTGGAAGTGGGATCAAGTTCCTACGGATTTCATCGGTGGCTTACCTTATTCGAGGTCAGGCCGTAGCAGTATTTGGGTTGTTGTGGACCGCCTCACCAAGTCCGCACATTTTATTCCAAGTCTAATAGGATGGCATCTCCCTTATCGAAGTTGTATATTAAGGAGATCGTGTGATTGCATGGTGTCCCTTCACCTATTGTGTGTGATCGTGATCCTCTTTTCACGGGTCACTTTTGGTGGATCCTCCAGCAAGCGTTCGGCACAAAACTTCATCTTAGCACAGCTTATCACGCACAGTTTGATGGACAGACTGAATGGGTGAATCGTATCTTAGAAGAGTTTCTTCGTGCTTGTATCTTGGATTTTGGTGGTAACTAGGAGGATCATCTTCTTCTAGTTGAGTTTGCTTACAATAATAGCTACCAATCTTCTATCGGCATGGCTCCTTTCGAAGCCTTATATGGAAGGCCATGTCGTTCTCCATCTTGTTGGCTTGAGTCAGGGGAAAAGCTTATTTTGGTCCCCGAATCTATTCAAGAATAATCTGAAAAGATCCATCTTATTCGTGAGGGAATGAAAGAGGCATAGTGTCGCCAGAAATCCTATGCGGACAACCGTAGGAGGCCTCTTGAATTCTCAATGGGCGACCTTGTTTATATTCGAGCTTCTCCTCCGAAAGGAGTGGTACGCTTTAACTAGATTGAGAAATTGGAACCACACTATATTGGGCCATTTTCTATTACAGAACGTATCAGTCCTATTGCTTATCATGTGGCACTTCCCTATCAATTTTCTAGAGTTCACGACGTATTCCACATCTCTTAGTTGAGGAAGTGTCTACGAGATTCAGATTCCGTGTTTGATTATCGTGTTTTAGAGAGGTTGGAAGTCTCTCCTGATCTATCTTATGTGCAACACCCTATGATAGTTCTTGCTTCAGAGACTAGACGTCTTCGTAACAAAAGTGTTCCACTCATGAATATTCAATGGTCCGATAATCCCATTGACTGCGCTTATGAACCAGAGAATTCATCGAGCGATCGTATCGTGATTTCTTATCTTCCCACTCTAAAGGTAAGAATTGTCCACTTCAGTTATCTAATTTCCTTTTTTTGATGAAATAAATTGTATTGAATATAGATTTCCTCTAGAAATAGCGAGGACATAATTTTTATAAGGCGGAGTCTGTAACAACCCTAGTATTGGTGGTTACTTATGATATTAAATTATAAACTTAGTTATAATTTAATATTAAATATAAAATATAGAGAATAAATTTGATTTAAAATTTTTATTTTTAATAAACAATGTAATTTGAGTATAAACATTGAGTTTTATTTACTTTAAGTTAATAAATGGAAAATAACGGGATTTTGTTAAATTAGAGTTAATAAATTAGTCAATTGATGTGTTTCAACATATAATTGTTGAAATAAATATAAATTTATGAAAATAGAGTTTTAAAACTTTATTTTGAGAATTTGGAGTGAAAATAACTACTTATTGGATTTTAGTTAAATCAATGCATTAGCATTGGTAATTATTGCCAATATTAACCTTTTATTGAATTTAAAAGGAGAAATATGAAGAAAATATGTGTTTTATTAAATAAAAGATGAAATATTGTTTGAAAATAATATTTGATGTTTTAATAAAGTTAAAATGGTTTATTGTAATTTATTTGGAAAAAATAATAATTTTTGTGCAAGTTATGCTTTTAAAATGGTGTTTTTGCACTAAATTGTTAACTTGTTAAATATTGTGTAAAATATGGTTTTAATTGTAAAAAAAATTAACTTTTGTTGTTAAATAAATTTTATTTTGTTCTGATAACAATTTTATTACGTTACAAATGGGGGTTTGCATATATTTGGCTTTAAAATGTGAAAATATGCGAATTTAATGTAAAATAGGTTAATACATGTGCATAACCTTGCATTTTTGTACTAAGTACTTTTCTATTGGGCTTTTTGGGTAAGAATTAATCCATTAGCCCTATCCTAGAAGCTTCTGGTGAGAAACAAATTCCTGTACATAGTTTGTTTCTCTCCTCTTTTTGAAAACTAGAAGGTTACAGTCAACAGAAAAGAAAGAAAATCATGGCTACCTTCAACTAAAACAAAAATTTCACCCAATTTGCTGCTAATTCAAGAAGAAAATCACCAAATTAAGAGAATAGAAGGTAACCTCCACCAATACTACAGAATTATTTAATCTTAGAATTAGATATGAATTGTATGTAACTTTCTATTTTGTTCTTGCATGTCTTTGAAAATTACATTTCTAGGTTGTTGATGTATCTTTCAGGCAGAAGCTCGCCTCTTTTCACCAATTTGATCTTGAAAGTCAGGTATTTTGAATGGTGAGTATCAATCTCACAAAAGCTAGTTCATGCAATGTCAAAAATCACAAGTTAAAATCAAAATTTGGCTAAAAAATTCGTTTTTGAACAATTTTGATTTTGTATAAACTATCTTGAGTTGCAACTTTGTGCAGTCATATCTTTCTATTTCGGCAACGAAATGCTGTCGGATTTTTTTATGTTTTGTAGATCATGTTTTTTAGATTAAGCACAGCAAATTTCAAGTCATTTGGACCTATATAACTTACAGAAATATGCTGCCAAATTTTGACTCGGAGCATGTTTTTGCCCAGATTTTTACAGTGAAAAACACTGTCTGGCTTCAACTTTGAGACACCATAAATTTATCATACTTGTCAAAATTGTGTGATTCTTTTTGTAATTTATAGTATAGTTGTTGAGCTTTATATATGTTAGATTTTAGGTCATTTTGACCTATATAGCTTATAGAAATATGCTGTCGTACTTTGACTCGGAGCATGTTTTTGCCCAGACTTTCACAGTGAAAACACTGTCTGAGTTCAACTTTGAGACATCATAACTTTCTCATAACTAGTCAAAATTGTGTGATTATTTTTACAGTTTAAAGTATAATTGTTGAGCATTATGCATTTTAAATTATAGGTAATTTTTGACATATATAGCTTATAGAAATATGCTACCGACCTTTGACTTGGAGCATGTTTTTGCTCAAATTTTACAGTGAAACACTGCCTGGGTTCAACTTTGAGGCATCATTAATTTTTCATACCATATCAAAATTGAGTGATTCTTTTTGAAGTTTAAAATATAATTGTTGAGATATATGCATGTTAAATTACAGGTCATTCCAACCTCTGTAGCCTATAGAAATATGCTGTCAAACATTGAATTGGAGCATGGTTTGCTCCAACCGTTGACAGTGAAATCTGACTGCAAATCCAACTTTAAGAGATCATATCTGTCTCATTTCTTATCCGATTGTATCCGTTCTTTTTTTATTTAAACTAGATTTGTTGAACTATGTGCCTGCAAAATTTCAAGACTTTTAAACTTCTGTAACTAGTGGAAAATTTGCTTGGACCTTTGAATCAGTGCATGTTTTGCTCCAGCTGAACATTTAAATTGTTTTACATGGACTTTTTTCGATGATGTTTTTGATCATCTTGATCCTAAGATGGAAGAGCCAATATTACCACTTATCCCTATTTTGGATTGGTGAGTTTTTAGGGGATTTTTGTAGGATGACTTTATGAATAATTTTATTGAATATTTTTTATTTTTTTTGTTTCTTTGCACGTGCTTTCTAAACCATTTTCGAAAGATTTTTTTTAGCTTTCGAAATAAATATTTTACAATATTTATAATTAATTTAAAGCTATTAAAATTATACATTATCTATAATAAGAGAAATTTCAAAAGTTATTTTTTCCAAATGATTTTGAAAATAGTTTTAAAAGCTTGTTTTCAATAATAAATTATTTTCTATATAATTATATACGTTTTTGCACTTTTCGGACGTATGTGAAAGAAAATTAAACGATTTAGTAAAGTACATGGTATGAGACACGTGAGTTTACTTTTTTGGTTAATTTGGACTTGTACAATCGAAACCTCTTGAGTATATTGTTTTGAGTTGATAATTGATATTTATAATTCCTATTATAGGAATTATCTGGGTTGGCCAGAGGTTCGAGATCTCCTATTATAGGGGTGATAATCGATGAGAACCACTTATATATGTTGTTTTACTTGCCAGTGAGACAAGGTGAGTCTTGAGATGAGATTTTCCTTTTCGGGAATTATGGTTATGAGAATCCACTATGAGATTTATTTGTATTTGCTGATGATACGAGGAAAAATATGTGAATATATTGAGATTTCTGAGGTTTGAGATTTTTTTTTATAATGTGGAATTAACTAGTGGTTAGTAAACCGTTTAATGCGAACGTGTGGTATAGACGCACATTAACACTTTTTGGGTTCCTTTCCGAGAATTTATGACACATCCATGAGTACGCCAGTGCTATAGACCTTCGGGTCATCTGAGTTATGTGACTTCAGTCACCACAAGTTATGTGACTTCGGTCAGCATGAGTTATGTGACTTCAGACACTACGAGTATGACCTTCGAGTCCACAAGTTAGGTACCTAAATTATAAATAGCACTGGACAAGAGTTTAGCACGTGCACCATTGCTTTGGCATTGCAATCGGGGATCTGCCAATCTGGGTTTTATGAATTTTCTGAGTTTTATACGATTGCACCATTTTGAGATATTTTTGTTACATCGATAGCCTAGTACTACATGAGATGTTATATAGGGTTATTTCGTTTTTTACGAGATCTGAACTTTATCTTGAGTTCCATGAGATTCATATTGGAATTTTCATGAGTTTCTCTTATGACTTTTATATGATTCCTTGCATTTGAGTTGAATGCCATTAAGCATGGATTTCTTATGTTGAATTAAACCTATTCATGCGAAAACCGTTGGTGAACATATACAATGCATTAAGATTATACTATACTTGTATCCTTCCTTTATAGTTAAAGGAAGAATTCCCTTATGCACTTATATTCCTCTTATCTTATACTAACATCAAGTTCTAGCTAGCCTGACCTGTGTATTTATTACTCGGGTCAGACCGAATTGCAGGTTAAGCAGTTGGACTCTTAGCTTGCTTTACCTTTTGGACTTCACCATCGACTTGGGATATGACATAGTTTTTGTGTAATAGTCTAAATAAATTCCTAATCACATTATAAATTTAATTTAACTAACATAAGAAATTTTAGAAGTTGTGAGTGGGTCAAAGCACTCATCTTTAATTTTAAATCGAATTAAAATCCAATTTAAGCCTGAAATTTGAACAATCTCAGAATTTGTCCAAACCCGCGTCAAAATATCCATAATTTCGATATGATCCCAGTGGATCAAACCATGCATGAATCAGACCTCGTATGTAAAAGTTTTTCGAGTTAGAACTTATACGAGTTTAAATATAAAAACAAATAAATAAACATAAGATTCTTGCACGTTACCATCGTTATCACGTGAACAGAACCCTAACGCCTTCATCTCGAACTCGCACAACAAGATACGGCCGCTACCCAAAACTTTCAATCCCATGCCTCCATGATGGCCTAGGGCCAGATCCAAGTTCAGCCACCGCTCTGCCTCCCCACGCCGCCCTTCCGGTCTCCATCTCCCGAGTCGCATCGAAGCCCAGCTCCCTTAGGCCAAGGTGAAAGTTCAGTCCTTCCTCACCAATTTGACGAAAATTCGATCACCATCATGATACTCTAACTGTAGATATGCGTGCTGCTCGACGAACTCTAGAACATCACTCCTCGATCGTCGTAGAATCGACGATCTACCGCACAATCCATAGACCACTAACGAACGGCCGTAACAAATCCACAGATTTCTGGACAAACAGCGATTCAGTTTGAAAAACAAATCACACCAGTGAATTATGCTCATCGAGAGCTTCGAGCTGATATATAATTTGATAGGATTTGGAGGAGTTTGATTTTGGAATTTAATTTGAAATTGAATTTGCAATTTGGGAATTAGGGTTTTGGTTTGTCTGCCATTGGAAAGAGGAGATAAGAAAGAAACGTACATACAAACAAATGACAATAAGAAGTAGCTAGGGTTTATAACAGACTATTTATAGGTAGATCAGAAATAGAATGAATGGACAAGATTGATTTGGAAGTTGAACGATAAACGACGTAAAGATCCCGTTGTCTTCAGAAACGAAAATGGGTCATCCCATATATCAAAATAGATGTTTTCAATATTTTTAAACTCAATGGAACAAATTTCAAGTCCTAATTTCATCGTATGAATTTATGTTAATATCAGTTTATTTCAAATTGATTTCAATTAAATTGATTTCTAGGCGTTTCAAGTCCGTACGATCAAACGACAAGTCCGATCACTACAAAACTTGAAATCTTACACTAACCCATTGTTATGGATCCGACGAAATTGGTTTCATCAAAATCCGAGTCAGTGGCCAAAATGGCTATTTTCATTTTAATTAAATTAATTAAATCACTTTTTATTTCAAAGTTAATAACTAACAGTTTTCATCGTTTTTTATTGCTAAGACGTTTATAATAATTTAAAGTAAATTTACATACTAAATTTCAGTGTTAATTATTTCGATAATTTTGGTGTTCAATTTTAACTGTAATTAAATCCAATTATTTATAATTTAATTCCAATAAATTGATTTTATTTGATTTCCATCTTTATACTCAATCAATTATTATTCTATAGACATATTCAACATTGTTTTATATTTCATTACATTACTATCCTCCAGTTTCCATCTTTTATTTTTATTAACTACTATATTTCAATCATATTGAATCTTGTCAATTTTACATATTAATTATAATTCAAAATCCCAATGAATTATGTTATCCTGGTTTCACACTTTTATTAAATCAATTATTGCCTAGGTAAATATAATTACATTTATATACCTTCTATTATATTCGCATTTTGCAGTTATTGCCTTAACTCACATTAATGTAACATTTATTACCTTTTACTGCAATTGATTTAATATATTGGTAGCAGACAACAATTTGTCACCATCACTACATTTAATAACATTTGTAAGTTTATTATTTACAAATAATTGTTATAATTACTTACTTAACACAAATTTTACTCAATTACCATTAATTAATTATATATTATTTCATTAATTGTTTCAATATTTACATTTGTTTTTCTATATTCACTTTGTAACCAAGTATAACATTTAAATTATTTCAATTAATTGGAATTTCATTCTAATTGACGTAAATTACATTTACATTTCATTTTAGTTATTATTTCATTATTATGTCACAATTTTTTATTTATTTCAATATTAAATTATCAAAATCTTATTAAATTACCAATTTTTAATTATCGAAATTTACGTGCCATTACACTCTCCCCCACTCAAAACTTTTCGTCCTTGAAAAGGAAAAGAATGGAAAAGAAGGAATTTAGAATTCGATATATCTTATTCAAACATTAAGTTTATAAACAACTAATTTACAAAATTAGATAATTTAAATAAAATACATCAATTTATAACAATTAAATCCTTTTACATTGAAGTTAATAAAAGTTTTGAAAACATTTCATAAAATTTTCTATGTCCAAAATTTACAAAAAATTTCGGCAAAGTCTCCTTTGTACGTAGAGGCCTAGGAGAAATAATAATACCAAAGATAACAATACATATCATATATTTTCAAAATAATATATCCCAACAGCGGAAAAAACTATATAATTTCTCTAAAAAACCGTATTCCGAGAACGTACCTATTTGTCGGGCAAATAACGCTTATTTTATAAAACCAGAAGCAGAGGCAATTGCTTCCATAACATGTAATTTACCTACATAATCCGAAAGACGTTAATAATTATATAAGAGTGAAATGCTTAAGTTGTTCCAGTTTGTAACTAATAAATCGATATAACATAACAACAATCACTTGCAACAAGCATACAATCATCACAAGGAATCAAAGTAATCAACCATTCATTCATATCAAGCAAAACAAACGGTTTTTTTCAGGTTCAGAACTTTTAATTGTATAAAATGACAAACTACTACGTGTACCATATGCTCAACAATCTTAGATAAAACTCAATAGATTATTCATACATTCAGACAATTAGAAGTATCCTTTCCCAAACAACCCATAAACCAAAACAAACAACAAATTCCATTAATTTCCTTTTTATATCATTTGTTGTTCACCATTTTCATTCATACAATGTTTATTTCTTTCGGTTACCTTTATTTCTTACAAAATTTAAATTTCCATTCATTTATTTATATGTGTTATTTACATTTTCTTACATATATGACTCATATACAATTGTTTAAACATATGTAAATCAATTCTTAAAATACTATATAGGTTTCCTTATAAATGAATTGACATTTATTTGTTTAGTGTTTATTTTCATTTGTTTTCATTCATTTCTTACAAAAATTTATTTTTTTTCTTTTCATTTATTCATATAATGTCAAGTTTTTCATTACTTTACATTCATTTCTTTCATAAATAATATCCATTCAATTGTTTATAAAAACCTATGATTTCATTATTTAAATATGACATACATTTTATTACTGCTATGTTCACATTTATTAATTTATATACTTGATTTCTATTAAATATTAGTATTCATTAGTGCATAAGTTCATTCTCAAGTTTCTTACTTTTTAATTTACATTCATCCTTTCTTATATAAGGTCATTCTATATAAAATTCATTTTCTAAATCATTTCAACAATTTATGAAGTTAAAATCATTTAATTTAGTATAGTATTCATTTTATTATTTACTTGAACTATAAATAGCTTCAAACATTAACTTAAATTTGTAATCATTTATTTATAATATTCGCTTTCAATTCAATTACTTAGCATATCAATTCATTGACTTAAGTTTATATTATTTACATATAGTACTCACTTTTCTATTACATTTTATTTTAGTAACATTTCAATTATAAATTAAGTTTATAACAATTATACTATCAAAGTTCTTATTTATAAAAGTAATTCCATTTAACACTTTCATTATTAAATTTTTCTTGTATAATATTCCATCACATTTTCTTATTAAACATCACAACTTTTATATTTTGGTAAGTTATATATATTTTTAAATAATGCAATTGAAAATTACACAAGTTTATCTTATTTGTTTTAATTAGCAAAGATGTTTAATAATCATATCCTTAGGATTTTTATCCTTTGGCATACAGGTTACAAGTTCCAAATTTCTTGTATATTTCATTCTTAACTTAGCATTTAGTTACTTATTTTCAGTTTAGAAATTCCAATAATTAAATAGTTAAAATTTTATTCATTACAGTAATTGAAGTCTCTAATTTGTAGAAATTTAAGAACTAAATGCCGGGTTCCATTTCAAATCATTTAAAATAATATATATATATATATATATATATATATATAATACACACCCACATTCGAATTTTTTTGTTTTTTTGTTTTTTTTTCCAATCATATTAAAATTTAAAATGTTTATTTGTTTATCAAAATAAATGTGCAGTAAAACTACTCCAATGGCTTTCCCACTTTGAAACTCGAAAATGAATGTCGATGATGCATGCGCTCATCGCTGAAATTATTTTCCAGCGATAGAGAGGGGAGTACAAAACTTATTTCTTTTCAAATTCCTTTTTAAAACAATTCTTTCAAATTATATTGAAATATTCATATCAGAAAATACTTCCAAATAATACTAATATATTCCAAAACCTTTGAAGGCAATTTTCAAAATCCTAGAATTTAATTTCTAAAATTTCAATTTACATTTACTTTATTTGTAAATCTTATTTCTCGACCAATATTTATAAATTTCACTACTTAACAAACAAATATAATACAACCAAATATATCATTTATAAAATTTATTATTTGTATAAAAAATATATAATAGGAAAAATTATTTCATTTACCTACACTTCAAAACAAATATTGTGTCGCTCTATCCTATTAAGTGTCAAGAAATCCCTAACCATGTCATAGCATACTATGCACCAACCAGAATTTATAAATACAAAATAGAAAAAATTAACACAATATAAAATCCTTTTATAACACTAACAAATACGCTCTCTCATATATATACACTCAAAGACTCATTCTAGGGTAACACTACCCTATTTAAATACGAGTCTGACCCCACTAAGCTAAGTTTATCGCTAAACTGAAGCTCCGATGCCAACTATAACGGCCTGCCTTTTTGGACGTTTTAAGCTGACACACATGCTAGACTCAAACCATTCAAAATGACAGATTGTCATAGGGTAAATAAGAAAAAGTGAAAGAAATAAAGACAAATACAGAATCTTACAGCGGAATGACAAAATATAATAATCAAATAACAGTTCATGAAGCTATTTTATAAATACATTTGATTATTCTTTACAACACGAATATCAGAGTTACATAAACAGGAATAAATAAATAAATGCAGCGGAACAACATGACACAGTAGAATAAATATCATAAATAATAATAGTACAAATCTTCGTCTTCCTCCTCCAGAAATAAAGTCTTCAATGTTCTGAAATGATCAGGCTGACCCGAGCGAATTGAAAAAAAAAAACACTCGAGTCCGAACTAAAAGATATTTTGTAAGTTAAATCAACGGTAAATATGAGTGCAACGGTGTCAGAGATGTTTACGAGGTTTGACATCTCCTATCAAGTGTTTAATGTGAGTGCAGTAACTTAAGAGATGTTCGGGATTCACATCTCCCAAGGATCTGTTAAACTATCTATTATGTAGTACAATACGCTATTATAATATGTCTACAGTAAAGTAGAAGTATTAAAATAGTGTTAAGGCGTTACCCATATCCCACTTAACATATTTTATATATTTCCATAGTCTATATAGTACCGTAAGCTTCTCTGTGAACTCGAGGTTTACCCAGAGGGCACCCTATAGTTATGGTACAAAACAAACTCGTTCAAGGCACGATTGGGCATGTGCCACGGCATGCGAGGAAATGCCAGGGCAGATATACCATTTGCATATCCAGACCGGTGGTAACGCATAGTGTAACGACCTAATTTTTCAACTTTCAAAAGTCAACATCAATATGTCCACTGTATCAAATGCCGCACAGTCAAATGTCGGAAAATCAAACCGTTAAGGTTAAAGAAGAAGAAAATAGAAGAAGAAAAAATAAACAGAATCTCACATTTCGCAGCGGAACAATATATAATAGATAAATGAATAATTTTTAAAACAAAGAACTATATCGGTTTATACATACATCATCAGAGTTTTACAATAACAAACAGCGGAAAAGAATATAACATGTATAAGTGGTACGCCTTACCATCCATTTTGAACTCTATATCTCCGCAACAACTTTTCTGACTTTGCTCCAGAATAATGATAACCTGACTCTAGGCTGCCCATGTGGAAAATTGTGGACACCTAGAGTTTAGAAAGGAAAAAATAAACTCCAGGTCATTCATGAGACTGGTGTGAGATCTTAAAAACAGTTATTTTCACAAAGAAAATAAAATGAAATCCGCTATTCTTTTGGAAAATGAAACTACCATAAGGCCTCCCGCCACACACACAGTGCGAACGCAGAATTGGAGGAGATTTCTCCTTATGATAGTCAGACATGCTTGATACAAAAAGTCCTTTTTAATATTATCATTAGTGCATAGTGTGGAAAACATTTTTAAAGTATAATATTAATCTTAGCCAGTATATAACCATTATTGTAAGCCTACTGTAGCTACTATGTTCAATAGCAGGTTGCCGCCACATTCCATGACAGGTTATACAACCAAAACCGCACATGGTGCGTATTGTTTCTTTGGCTTTCCAACAAATGGTCAAGCTAAGGAACTTCCTACTGCCACATAGGTACGCCTCTGGAGGGACATCCCGAGAACCTAACCAGATCTCTAACAACACAAGGCCGGGTTACCTCTGTAACAAGGTAACTACTACATGAGCATGCCATCCCTCGGTCGTTTGCGACCTTTATTCGACGATCCTCAACCACAAAGAAACAACCACAAAGTAACAAATTTGCAGCAACAACATAGGTAAAATATCTGGGCTCCATACCATGATACTACCCTTTTCCAGAAGGAAATGACATACCCTCAAGGGGCGCTATCCCCAAATAAGCTTGCCGTATCCTTCCTGTTTTGACCATTTCTGGGGTGTGAGGTCCAACGAAGTCTTTTCCACAAAGCTACACTTTTCACAAAGCCATGCTTCGATCAACAAATGATCAGCAGCACTTCGTATGCCATATTACCAATTTGGGAATATATCACTAGTAACCATCAACTACGTAACCTCTGAGCTCGTACGTCTCAGAGAAGGGTGTTAAGCTAAGAGAATAAATTCTCCGCCACCAACAGAAATATAATTGATAGAAACCAGCTTTACATCTCAAAGTGTAATGCCAGACACACATCCATACAAGTTCGTTCCGGGATCGAACGGAACCAAAGGCACTTCAAAGAATCCCTTGCAAATCCGGATATTCACTAATCACGTCCGAAATCCCCATCACAAAGGGTGATAAAATCTATATACCAGAGCAACCCGGTGTAGAGACATTCGACAGGTAATCCTTTCGCTTTCGAAAATACCCGATCTTCAACACCATCTTCAAATGCAATCCCATTTCGTCTATCATTATTCGGAATGGGTTTTATGACACAAAGTCCTCTCCGGCTAATCCGAATAACGAGCGCTTATTTTAAAAATAAATGTTACATTCAAATTTCAAACAAATCACAACCATTCTCACTTTGATCTTTTTAAACAAAAGATCCAACACAAAGATTCGATGTGGTTTTCGAATATCCATTTGGAATCCGACCCCAAGTCGCATCGAAATTCAAATGCCATTAAAAGGCCAATATAGTTTGTCGGTTATTTAACTATCAATCAACAATCACCAAGATTTAAATAATTTTCCCCAAATTATTTATTTTCAAAAATAACTTCGCAAGATATAATTTTAACACTTCAACCATTTGAAAACAAATTTCAAATCACTTCCTACATTTCAATTCATTGAAAACAAATTTCAAATCATTCTTCCTTACGCGGAATATATTCCCCAAATATTTATATTTCTACTGGAAATCTGCCGAGTTCAAATACTTTAAAACAATTCAATTCACTTATCCAAAATATTCTTTGAGACATTTAAAATATAACTATCTTAAATACTTACTTAAATATTGGTTATGAAAACACTATACTAATTATCACATATATGACTTCAAATCCAAACTAATTATAAGATAAAATTAGTAGATAGGGTATAACTATTTAAATAACCATTTTCTAAATCAAATATCAGTTAAATCTTTGAAATAATAATTTCTATAATTAACTATATAAATCTTTACTTTAAAGATTTTAAAACAACTTAAGAACGTAGTTTCTCCATAAATACTCCTTTTTGAAACCAACTTCAAAACTTTTAACTAAAATTTGAAAGCTACTTAAAAAAACATACTCGGCTTTCCAGGGAAAATGCACTTTCCATTTCAAAATGGTCATTTAAGTCAATAAATAAATTCTTCTTGATTTATCTCAATTTATATTCCAAATCTGCATATTTCTTTCCGCACTTCTAAAAATAAATCAATATTTATTTTAAAACAAATTTCCCTTTCCCTTTTAAATTCTCATTGTGAATTTAAATTTTTCGAATATCTACTGAGATACGATTTTCAAATTGATTTTAAAAATAATTTCCAAACACCAAATCAATTTTCAAATTGATTTCAAATTTCATTTTAAATACCAAATCATATTTCAAATTGATTTCAAAATTTATTTCAGATACCAAATTAAATTTCAAATTGATTTCCTAAAGACCTATTTTCAATCACCAATTATAAATTTATTTCCTTTTAAAATAAATTCCCTTATCTCTTCCAATCTATTTAAAATCCGAATTTAAAATAAATTCTTCAACTATTAAACCGTATTACTCAAAACCCATTTATTAAAATCTTTGCCCTATTTTGGAATTTATTCAGTAAGTTTTCAAAAATAAAACTTCATCTATTTAAAATTTCTTCTTTTAAATTCACCCAATTCTTTTAAATGAATTTATTGTAAATTTTCTTCTTAAAACTTCAAAAATCCAATTTTATTTATTTCTGGTATCCTACGATACCAAAAATATATTCGGCTAAACTATAGCCTTCAACGATTTCAATCACACATATAATCACATACAGTTTATAAATAATCGACACACAATATTGAAATAAATTCAAATATTTGAGAAATCCAGTTGGATCCCTCCAACCTGTTTCTCTGCATCCACAGATGTTAGCACAACAATTAAATACCAATTCCACTTCGTGGTGGAATATCGCGGTATATGGGATTTATATAATATCATCCACTATTATGCGGCGCATAGGGTCTCATCCGCTATATAATGTGGGAAATCAATCACTTCAAATACATATATAATACCAATTCCACTTCGAGGTGGAATATCACGATATATGGGTTTAGTATAATATCATCCGCTATTATGCGGCGCATAGGGTCTAATCCAATACAATTGATAATAATTTATCATCGAAGCACACAATCAACAATTTTAAATTTAATTATTTAAAATTAAACCGAAAGATCCGATTGGATGAGAAGATCTCACCTTTGCTTTGCATGCAATCCATTTTCATTCCAGATTGGTCTCTTCATTGTATTAGACCTTGTATAAACAATTTGATACAGTTGATTAATATTTTGAATTAGTCAAACAATTAATCACTAGCTATTTCTTTTAGATAATAAATTGGATTTACACCAATAATTTACTTTTAAACACATTCCCTTTTAATAAAATATTTTTTCCACTGTATCTGCACTTATTTTAAAATATGTATATATTATCAAAATTAAATTGAAAAAAATTCGTATATAATATTTTTTCCACTAATAATTTATTTTTAAATTAATGATTTTATTTAAATTAATCTTCCCTAGACAAGAAATTATGTAAAATGACTAGTAGATTTAAAATATATATTTATTTTATATGTAAAACTTCATATATATCCAAAGACAATCGTATATAGATAAAACTCTAACCTTTATATAAATCCTTATATCCCAAAACCTCATGTATATATATTTATTAATAAAAGAATTATTTTATATTTCTCTAGTCATCATTTTTTTCTATAAAATATATTTTCTGACTAAAAGAGCTTTTTTTCTTTAAATCTGTATATATTTTTTTCTTCCCAATTTAAATATATATATATATGTATGTATGTATATTTAGTAATTTTTTAAATATATAAATAAACATGGGTTATACCTAACTGCTTCATAGATTAACACGACATCCATGTCGAGCTCGAACACGCCTTGCCCTAGCTTCACTGTGCTACGTCGCCATCCATCCTATCCCGCCTCGCTACCCCACTGCCGAACTTCACAGCGCTACACCCGAGCGTGCAATCGGCTTCGAATAATTGTCAGACACACTTCAACATTTGCGCACGAGCATTTCCCAATCACCAATGTCTTTCACGTTCCCACAACAACACTTGACGCAACCCAATGCCGACGCGCCCCCCATGCCTTCAGGCGTGGATTGATTCCACGATTGGATTGGAATGGAATCGATTTCGATTCAAAGTTGAATCGATTTCGATGATTTACTATTTTTTTAATTGAAGATCGGCAGTGTTTTTAAAGAGAATGGGGATGCGGCTATGATATTGAACTGAATTCGATTTAAGGGGCTTCGGCCATTAATCTTTTGTTCCGAACGAAAGAAAGAAAATGTTTTCGTTCGTATTTTTTTATATTATTACTTTGAAATGAATACGCCTTTTATAAAAAAATGACGCGTGCTAAAAATCTGCCAGATGTTTGAAGAGATGAAACGTGTAATTTGATTTTAGAAACACATATATCTGCTATTTTTAAATTCAAATTTAAATTGTTACAATTATGGAACTAAAGACCACGACCTCTAATTGAGGCGTGCCACCAGGCATTTATAATGTTATACGCCTACTCCGAATGCAATGGAAAAGGTTTTGAGTCCAATTTCGATCGTATGGAGAAGATAGCTTCTTGAACCAGTTATTAAATTAAATATCGATAAAACTTTAAGCGCGTTTGCTTATCGTATGACCAAACGATCACTCCAAATACTACAAAAATTGAAATCCGATAATAATACAATATTACGGATCCAATGGAAATAGTTTCGTTGAATTCCGAGACTGTGTCGCGGAAGGCTATTTTTAAATATTGATTTAAACGATATAATTTCAAAACTGATCAAAACACTTTCAAATTCAATTGTAAAAATTCTACTATCTCCAGTATCATCAATATAAATTTTCTAAGTCTTTAAAATATTTTTAACAAGCTTAAAAATCAAGATTCAACATTTTACCCAACTTAAATAAATTAAATTCAAAAATTTAATTGCCAAATTTATAGCAATACTCGAAATTCAAGTTAAAATAACTTCCAAATATTTAAAATAAATTAAATATCTCAATTTAAAATGTTCAAAAATTTTGGGTCATCACATTCTTTCCCCCTTAAAAGAATTTCGTCCCGGAATTACTAGTTAAGAAGAATGATCCTTAAACCATTTATAATTTTTTTTCCAAAACCCAACAATTTTATCAACTTGCAAAAACCAGTCCCTTTTATTAACAACCCATTATCGCTTCAACTGAAACGACCCTGACTCAACCTTCGAAAATCAACACCGAATACGACACTCGTAGTCAAATGCCGCAAATCCAAACATCAAATCTGGATCGGCAGAGCTTATAACACGTTAAGTATAACACAGTGGAAGAAATGAATAATACATATGATATACAACATTGATACAATATCTGATACAACAGAATGATATAATGGATATCAATACACATCAGAGATATGATACAAGACAATAGTAGCGGAAAGAAAAGATAACACCAACAGCGGAACAATATCTCCAATATGGTCTTCAAGAGAGAACTCCAGCAGCGGTAGTCTCCATCTCCAAGGCACCAATCCAGAAATAGCTTAAACTCCCAATAACGATGCACAAAGATAAGTAAGTGCAGTCATGATCAAAAGACTGAACTACGTCCAGATAATCCACAAAACCTAACTATTTGAAAAATCCAACCCTAGACTGCCCGTATGGGAAAATTGTGGGCACCCAGAGTTTAGAAAAGGAACAATAAACTCCAGGTCAGTCGTGGGACTAGTATGAGAAAACAAAAATAGTTTATCTTTAAAAAAACAGACAAGGATTTTAAAAATTTAAATCCGTAATGTTTTTTAGAAAATGAAACTACGATAAGGCCTCCCGCCATACACACAATGCGAACGCAGAAATGGAGGCGATTTCTCCTTATGATAGTCAAATATGCTTGATACGAGAAAATTTCTTTGATATTATTACTAGTGCATAGTGTAGAAAAACCATTTCGAAAGTATAATATAAATCCTAGCCAGCATAGACATTCCGAACTATGCCTACTATAACTACCATCTAAACAGTGGTGACCAACATAAGTAAATGGCAGGTTCTACAACTAAAACCGTACAAGGCACGTATTGAAGATTGGATTTCCAACAAATGGTCAGGCTAAGGAGCTTCCTACTGCCACATGGGTACGCCTCTGGCGGGACATCCCGAGAACCTAACCGGATCTCTGCCAACACAGGGCCGGGTTACATCTGTAACTAGGTAACTACTACTCGAGCATGCCATCCCCCGGTCCTTTGAGACCTTTATCCGAGGCGCCTCACAACCACAAAGCACTCACAAAGTAATAGATCTTTAGTGTCCACATGAGTAAGTATCTGGGCTCCATACCATGATACCACCCTTTTCCAGAAGGGAATGACACACCCTAAAGGGAGCAACCCTCATAACCTTGCCACATCTTTCTTGTTTCGACCATTTCCGGGGTGTGAGGTCCTAATGCAGTCTCGTCCACAAAGCTATGCTTTATACAAAATCCATGCTTTGATCAACAAATGATACACAGCAACACTTAGCATGCCATACTACCAAATTGGGAATATATCACTGATAAATATCAACTATATAACCTCTGAGCTCGTACGTCTCAGAGAAGCGTGTTAAGCTAAGAGAATAAATTCTCTGCCATCAAGCAGAAATATATTTGATAGAGATCAGTTCAATATCTCAAAGTGTAATGTCGGACATACAACCATACAAGTCTGTAAGTTCGAACAGAACTGAAGGCACTTCATCCAATAAAGGAAGAAGCCCTTGCAATCCGGGTATTCACAATCCCGATCGGACTTCCCATCACTTAGGGAACCTCTATACCATAGCTACTCGGTGTAGAGACAATCCATAGGTTATCCTAACGTTCTTGCAAATACCCGGTCTTCAAATGCAATCCATAACGTCGTATCACTATTCGGAATAGGTTATGTGACACAAGGTCCTCTCCCGGCTAAACCGAATAATGAGCGTAATATTTAAAAACATATGGATATGGAATTCCAGTTAAGTCACAACTTAAAAATCCAAAGTTTTTCTTTCAAATGGTTAAACAAATTACCGTTTAAATCTTTAACAAAAAGATTCGTTTCACAAAGTTCACCCAGTTTCACAAAGATCAGTTCATAGATTTCAAAACAATTTCCATTTCAATTGGATTAACTTATTAGATCTTTAAATTAAAAATTTAGTTTATAGCTTTCAAACACGTTTTCCAAAAATTTATTCATAACTTGGAAGACCATTTTCATTTTAGACTTGAAATCCTTTTAACACTAATTGGAAGTTCACTTCTTATGTGAAAGCTCAAACAGTTTTCATTTCAGAAAAATCCAACTATATTTATACAAGTTAAAATCTTGGGTTAAATTTAAAGTCCCATAACAACACTTTAAAATGTTTTTAAAACCTATATAAACTTGTATAACCTCTTTAAACCATAAATAGAATTCGATTTCAAATTTTGAATTCAAATTTAAATCAAATTTAAAAACTAAATAAAGTTATTCAAAAATAACTTTAATCATTGAAATTCCTTTTCAAAAACTTTTTATTTTAATCCCAACCGATTTCTAAAACTATTTGGATTCAAAAATTCAAATTTTAAAACTATATTAAAAAATATGTGACTTAACAAATTTCCACGTGCAATCCATATTTGTGTGTGTAAAGGTGTGGTCTAGGGGTTTTACACAATAGTGCACAACATCAATCATCACAGATTCAATCATACCAATATCGATAAGCGGTATATTCTTATAACGCTTATCGTTCATTCAGAGATTCACAGATAATATGTAAATGTGTCGTAGATAAATAAATAACACACTGCTTATTTCACATCACATAATATTACAGTCCATAGATAACAATCAATTCAAGGCAATACAACCATGCATAAGCATACAATAATCATTCATAAGCAGGATTAATTAATTATTTAGTCCTAAATTATTTCAATTTTAATTAATTACTCATGAATTAATTACTCAATCCTGATTCATTAATTACAAATTATTTTGTATTAATTAATAAAGTAATCCTTAAGTGATATTCTAAACCACTTTCATTAATTAATTAACCTTTAATTAATTATCTTAATTAATAAATAAATTCATCTTTAATATTACATGGTTAATCCTTAATTATTTAGTTATTCTTAATTAATAAACCCTTAATTAATTCATAAATTAATTAACTTTAAATTAATCACTACTTTATTAATTATAAAACAAATCATCCTCCAATTATAAATCATCAAGTAATCAATCCTTAATTATACTTAATTATTCTTTGATTACTTGATAAATCAAACTTAAATTATTAACAAACTTACCTTAATAACCTTTAATTAATTTAATCATTCTCAAATTAATTACCCTAAATAAATTCATCACATTAATTAATTACCTTTAATTAATTATAATAAGTGATCATCCCTAATCACAAGATCATCTTTAACCATTGGTTAATTAAGTAGTTGTTTTTAAGCAATTAATCGCCTTTGATTACTGATCATAAATCAGTCCACCTTTAAGAAGTCGCACTAATTAATACTTCAAAATAAATTATCATTATCATATAATTTAATTTTAAACTTTCAAGTTTACTAATGATTAAAATATTATTTTAAGACAAAACATTTATCTATTAAATCAATTTCTTAATTAAGCTTATTGAAAATTATTTCAAAGCAACTTAAGAAAGAAAAACTTACTTAATTTTAAGTTGAAAAGCTACACAGCTTTTGTCAACCATTGATTTAAATAAAATTTTATTGTATAAAAATGATTGTTTTTAAAATATGATTTCCAAAACTTGTTTCATTATTTCTTTTGAAAAATCTGTTTAACGAATTTATTTTGCAACCTAGTTAAACATCTCAAAATACACTCGGCCCAAGCCCAAGAATCATGACCAGAAACCCGAGCTACAACCCCTACCTCCTGAGCATATCCCCAAGTCAGCCTTCCTCATTTTTGTTCAGTTTTTTTTCTTTGTTTTGTTTTATGAATTTTTTTTTTAACTTGATGTAAAATTCCACACGAAGTACCTTATCATAACCCGAGACATTTCCACCCCTTCCTCGAGTTCGTCTTCGAGTTCGAATTCCTTCTCCCTAAGAATAACCCACTGACACCATCAAACGCATGTGCACATGTACAAGGCAACAGTGACGATTCAACCTTCACCGCGACCTTCATCAGATTGATTACGACTTTGCCGATGACCCTCATAACTCAGATCGAAGGTATCACCTTCAAATAAAAATTCAACCCATGCCTGTAGCCATTCCCATTGGAAAACCATCCTTCGCCAGTGATCTCGACCGCGAGAACCCCTGCCACTCCTCCCAGAGACGCGCCACATCACTTCGCCGCTATCCCCCCATGACCGATCGTCTAAAATACCCCGATGGTGACGCAGTTCTTCTTCAAACCATATGAGTAAAACTAGCTTTAGAACCCTAATTCCACATCGATCCACTGCCTCGATCATTTATAAATCCACTTGGTAATTTTTCCATTAATACTTGGTGCTCGAACTATCATCTGACCCAAGCACGACGAACCCCAATTCGTCGATCATCAAAAATTTACAAAAATATAATTTCTGTTCCACTCGTATTTTATCACAACCTACCTAACAAAAAATCATGATTCGATTGCTAAAATTTATCATATTCTAACGTGATTCCAATTATCAATTCAAAACATGCATTTAAGAATATTGAATTTTTAGTCTTAAAATAAATTCCTCTGTATTTTATTTCCCATTCAAAATCATCTTCTGGTTAATCCTATAAATATGTTTTAAAATTTAATTTTTGACTTTATACACAGGTTTCATTTAGAACTTGAAGCTTAAATATGATTTGAGAAAAAGTTTATTTATTTATTTTTGAAACAGGTTCGTAGAACCTGTAAACTGGAAACATGATTTGTATCCATGTATCCAAACATGCACCAGCATTTTGAACATGCAAGCATTTATCTCAATATACAGCAAGCAATCACATCCAAATAATTCACAAATTCCAGCTTAAATGGTTAACTTTGCTTACCTGAAGTTTGACAAAGCAGAGAAGTTTTATTTGCTTCTTTAATATGTTTTTACTTTGGTGTTGAATTTATTGCTAGATCCAGGCTTTGATTGCTGAGAAGTTGTCCAGGCTTCAGATTGCTGCCTTTGATTCAAGCTTGCTTCCAGATCTTGAAGAATTGAAGACAAAGTTTTGATTTTTGGATAAGTCTTCTGGTTTGTTTGCAATTGAATTGATCTTCAGGTTGCAGTTTGAATTTGTTGAAGCTTCCAGATTGATTGCGTCAGATTTGTATCTGACACTTGTTGATTTGAATTGACGAGTTGATCCAGGTTGCATTGATTTCTTGCTCCAGCTTGTTTTAAAGTTTTTAGATTTTTACTTTCCACTTTGATTTGAAGAAATGTTGGCAGATTTTTTTCTTTTTATGATTTTTTCTATTTTTTTCTTTGGTGTTTAGATTAGAATTGCCCAAATCCTTTTTTACTGTATTTTCAGATTTGCTGAGGTATTATATGATTGCATTTGGGAGATGAAAAGTTTTCTATAATTTTTAATTCAATTATTTTATTCAAGCAATCATAAGGAATTCCATTTGTAAAAAAATCATGAGGTCTAAATTTTGTTAATCTCTTTACTCCATCTCCTATGTGAATGTATATTTAGCATTTGCAATTTTTTCAAGACAAAAGAATTTTTTTAAACAATTTTCATATCATATTTACTTTGTAAATGAATATACCTCTTTATTCATTTGTATGTATATATATACAGTGTTAAAAGAATAATTATTTTTAACCAATCTTTATATTATATAAATTTCATCTTAATGATTTTAAAAGCCAAATATTTCTTTAAAACATTTATTTTAAATTTAGATTCAAATTCCAATTTAACTTGAATTATAACCACTTATGTCCATTTATATATATATTCATATATACACTTGCGCAATTTAAATTCAACCTCAATATGTATTAAATCTTACTCATATATGCAATATACATACATGTATATAATTTTAAATTCAAATGACTTATTAAAACATTCATTATTTCAAAACTTTTAAACCCAAAAGAAATTGGAGTTTTATCCATATATAGTTTATTACTTATTTTATTTGTTTGAGATTTTTCAATATATTTTCAAATTAAATTTCAAAAGTTTAAAATGTATCATTAATTTTAGTTGACAATTTTTGGGATGTTACCCTTTTATTAATAAGATATTAAATATCCCATTTCAAGGCCCCGATTAAGTTTTAAAATCAATGTCCAAATAAATAAA
Source organism: Allium cepa (assembly GCA_030765085.1). Classification (NCBI taxonomy): domain Eukaryota; kingdom Viridiplantae; phylum Streptophyta; class Magnoliopsida; order Asparagales; family Amaryllidaceae; genus Allium; species Allium cepa. The sequence continues at coordinate 157,586,774 of CM060932.1, forward strand.
TATCCTATTTAATCTTGGAAAAATTCAAATTAACCTAAAATTTTATTCTAATTATTAATTTAAATTTAATTAAAATCGGGATTGTTACAGATTCCTCCCCTTAAAAAAATTTCGTCCCCAAAATTTGCTAGGGAGACGACAAAGAAAAGATGAAAGATAGAGAAATATCTTATTAAATTAAAATGGATATCAATTCTGCATTTGGCTTACCAAATCAGAATATCTCCAATATTTATGAGAATGAACTCATTCAATATTACGCAAGGTACTCGGGTCCTCTGGTCTATGAATATGCAAGGGAATTGATTAATTCGAAAGGATAACTAATCGTTCGTAGAATATACCGGTCCCAGAGAATAGATGGATTTAATCTTCCATAATTCTCAAAAACTAGGTATGGATTTCAAATTCAAGTCGAAATATCCCAAAGAATATACCAATCTGTCCCTCTTTGGACTTCAGTCAACACAAGGAATTGCAATAGAATTTCAAATTTGGTTTTATCCGATATCGTTTTATTGATACTATTCAAATTTAGCCATATATTTGTTAACCAATTTAACCCAATTTAAAATTTCCAATTTATTTAAAATTTTCAATTTCAATTTCCAATTCATTAAAGTTTAGATCGAAAAGCTGATAAGAATCCGATGAAGATACGAAGTAAGGATTTTCTACAAGGATTCATAGGGCCACCATCACACCGAAACTTCTTTCCGGAGCTGTCACGAAGCCATCAAAAGAATTTTGAAATCGAACCAAAGGAGATTGATAGAGAAATAAATTTCCACTGTTGCAGGGTATTGACCATTTGTACTGGTATTTCCCTGTCCCCTATCTCGTCCTCTTCTTGCACTCATACTTACTATCAGTGAATAGTAAGAGAATTTACTGAGGTGTTCGAACGGATATCTTAGGGATATGCTCATTCTAGGGTATACCTCACCGTATCTCTAATAAGTTACTTAATGTGTTATACTCCTGAGCTAAAGTTTCAACCTTCAGCTTTGATACCAAATGAAACGACCCTGACTCGACCTTCGAAAATCGGCACCGAATACGACACTCGTACTCAAATGCCGTAAATCCAACGTCAAATCTGGTTCGCCGGAGCATATAACACATTAAGTACAACACAGCGGAAGAAATGAATAATACATATGATATACAACATTGATACAATATCTGATACAATATCTGATACAACAGAATAATACAATGAATATCAATACACAACATAGATATGATACAAGACAATAGTAGCGGAAAGAAAAGATAACACCAGCAGCGGAACAATATCTCCAATATGGTCTTCAAGAGAGTACTCCATCAGTGGTAGTCTCCATCTCCAAGGCACCAATTCAGAAATAGTTCGAACTCCCAATAACGATGCACAAAGATAAGCAAGTGCAGTCATGATCCATAGACTGAACTAACTCTAGATAATCTACTAAACCTGACTATCTGAAAAACCCAACCCTAGACTGCCCGTGTGGGAAATTTGTGGGCACCCAGAGTTTAGGAAAGGAACAATAAACTCCAGGTCAGTCGTGGGACTATTATGAGAAAACAAAAATAGTTTATCTTTAAAACAAACAGACAAGGATTTTAAAAATTTAAATCCGCGATGCTTTTTAGAAAATGAAACTACCATAAGGCCTCCCACCACACACACAATGCAAACGCAGAATTGGAGGAGATTTCTCCTTATGGTAGTCAAATATGCTTGATACGAGAAAATTTCTTTGATATTATTACTAGTGCGTAGTGTACAAAAACCATTTCAAAAGTATAATATAAATCCTAGCCAGCATAGACATTTCGAACTATGCCTACCATAGCTACCATCTAAATAGTGGTGACCACCATAAGTAAATGGCAGGTTTTATAACTAAAACCGTACAAGGCACGTATTGAAGATTGGATTTCCAACAAATGGCTAGGTTAAGGAACTTTCTACTGCCACATAGGTACGCCTCTGGCGGGACGTCTCGAGAACCTAACCGGATCTCTGCCAACACAAGGCCGGGTTACCTCTGTAACTAGGTAACTACCACTAGAGCATGCCGTCCCTCGGTCCTTTGGGACCTTTATCCGAGGCGCCTCACAACCACAGAGCAATCACAAAGTTATAGATCTGCAGTGTCCATATGAGTAAGTATCTGGGCTCCATACCATGATACCACCCTTTTCCAGAAGGGAATGACACACCCTAAAGGGAGCGACCCTCATAACCTTGCCGCATCTTTCCTGTTTCGACCATTTTCGGGGTGTGAGGTCCTGATGCAGTCTCGTCCACAAAGCTATACTTTATACAAAAGCCATGCTTTGATCAACAAATGATACACAACAGCACTCAGCATTCCACACAACCAAATTGGGAATATATCGTTGATAAATATCAACTACATAACCTCTGAGCTCGTACGTCTCAGAGAAGGGTGTTAAGCTAAGAGAATAAATTCTCCGCCACCAACGGAAATGTACTTGATAGAAACCAGTTTTACATCTCAAAGTGTAACGTTAGACACACATCTATACGAGTCTGTTCTGGGATTGAATGGAATCGAATGCAATTCAAAGAATCCCTTGCAAATTCGAATATTCACTAATCACGTCTGGATCCCCATCACAAAGGTGATAAAATCTCTACACCGGAGCAACTCGGTGCAGAGACATTCGACAAGTAATCCTTTTGATTTCGAAAATACCCAGTCTTCAACACCATCTTCAAATGCAATCCCATTTCATCGTATCATTATTCAGAATGGGTTTTATGACACAAAGTCCTCTCCTAGCTAATCCAAATAATGAGCGCTTACTTTAAAAATAAGTGTTACATTCAGATTTCAAACAAATCACAGCCATTTTTCACTTTGATCTTTTAAACAAAAGATCCAACACAAAGATTCGATGTGGTGTTCGAATATCCATTTGGAATCCGACCCCCGGTCGTATTGAAATTCAAATGCTATTAAAAGGCCAGTATTGATAGTCGGTTATTTAACTATCAACCAACATTCACAACAATCACCATGATTTAAATAATTTGCCCTAATTATTTATTTTCAAAAATATCTCCGCAAGATATAATTTTAACACTTGAACCATTTGAAAACAAATTTCAAATCACTTCCCACATTTCAATTCATTGAAAAAAAAATCAAATCATTTTTCCTTACACGGAATATATTCCCCAAATATTTATTTATTTCTACTGGAAATCTGCCGAGTACAAATACTTTAAAATAATTCAAATCACTTATCCAAAATATTCTTGTAGACATTTAAAATAAAACTATCTTAAATACTTACTTAAATATTGGTTATGAAAACATTATACTAATTATCATATATAAGACTTCATATCCAAAATAATTTTAAAATAAAATTAGTAGATAGGGTATAACTATTTAAATAACCATTTTCTAAATCAAATATCAATTAAATCTTTGAAATAATGATTTCTATAATTAACTAAATAAATCTTTACTTTAAAGATTTTTAAAACAACTTTAGAACATAATTTCTCCACAAATACTCCTTTTTGAAACCAACTTTAAAACTTTCAATTAAAATTTGAAAGCTACTTAAAAAAAAACATACTTGGCTTTCCAGGGGAAATACGCTTTCCATTTCAAGATGGTCATTCAAATCAATAAATAAATTCTTCTTGATTTATCTCAATTTATATTCCAAATACGCAAATTTCTTTCCACACTTTTAAAAATAAATCAGTATTTATTTTTTAAACAAATTTCCCTTTCCTTTTTAAATTTCCATTGTGAATTTAAATTTTCCAAATATCTACTGAGATACGATTTTCAAATTGATTTCAAAAATCATTTCCAAACACCAAATCAATTTCCAAATTGATTTCAAATTTCATTTTAAACACCAAATCAAATTCCAAATTGATTTCTAAATTGATTTCAGATACCAAATTAAATTTCAAATTGATTTCCTAAAGATCTATTTTCAATCACCAATTCTAAATTTATTTCCTTTTAAAATAAATTCCTTTATCTCTTCCAATCTATTTAAAATTCGAATTTAAAATAAATTCTTCAACTATTAAACCGTATTACTCAAAACCCATTTATTGAAATCTTTCCCTAATTTTGGAATTTATTCAATAAGTTTTCAAAAATGAAACTTTATCTATTTAAAATTTCTTGTTTTAAATTCACCCAATTCTTTTAAATGAATTTATTATAAATTTTCTACTTAAAATTTCAAAAATCCAATTTTATTTATTTCTGGTATTCTACGATACCAAAAATATATTCGGCTAAACTATAGCCTTCGATTTCAATCACATATAATCATACACAGATTATAAATAATCAACACACAATATTGAAACAAATTCAAATATTCAAGGAATCCAGTTGGATCCCTCCAACCCGTTTCCCTACATCCACAGATGTTAGCACAACAATTAAATATCAATTCCACTTCGAGGTGGAATATCGCGGTATATGGGATTTATATAATATCATCCGCTATTATGCGGGGAACAGGGACTTATCCGCTATATAATGCAGAAAATCAATCACTTCAAATACATATATAATACCAATTCCACTTCAGGGTGGAATATCGCAGTATATGTGTTTAGTATAATATCATCCGCTATTATATGGTGCATAGGGTCTAATCCAATACAATTGATAATAATTTACCATCCAAGCACACAATCAACAATTTTAAATTTAACTATTTAAAATTAAACCGGAAAAACCGATTGAGTGAGAAGATCTCACCTTTGCTTTGCATGCAATCCATTTTCATTCCAGATTGGTTTCCTCATTGTATTAGACCTTGTATAAACAATTTGGTACAGTTGATTAATATTTTAAATTAGTCAAACAGTTAATCACTAGTTATTTATTTTAGATAATAAATTGGATTTACACTAATAATTTATTTTTAAACACATTCCCTTTTAATAAAATATTTTTTCCACTATATCTGTACATATTCAAAAATATGTATATATTATCAAAATTAAATTGAAACAAATTCGCATATAATATTTTTTCCACTAATAATTTAGTTTTAAATTAATGATTTTATTTAAATTAATCTTCCCTGACTAGTAGATTGAAAATATGTATTTATTTTATATATAAAACTTCATATATATCCAAAGATAATCGTCTATAGATAAAAATCTAACCTTTATACAAATCCTTATATTCCAAAATCTCGTGTATATATATTATTAAAATAGAATTATTTTATATTTCTCCAGTCATCATTTTTTACTGTAAAATATATTTTCTGACTAAAAGAGTTTTTTCTTTAAATCTGTATATATTTTTTCTTCCCAATTTAAATATATATATATATATATATTTAGTAACTTTTTAAATATATAAATAAACATGGGTTATACCTAACTGCTTCATAGATCAACGCGGCATCCATGCCAATGTAACAACCCGATATTTTCAGCCATTTGCATCCATACATGTCAGACTTGAATTGCTCAAAATACCGCATTATAAATAAATTTAGAGCAAATGAAATACAATCACAGAATCACAGAAATAGAAATATCAAAATAACTCGCAGCAGAAATTAAAATTCCATTGTATTTCATGAAGCTACTATAACAAACTCTCAAAAATAATACACAATATCAGTTTGAAAAACATATACAATAGAAATCTCAAATGCATAGAAGTTTATAAATACCAGAGCTGAAATAGAAAAATTGGAATTGAAAGGGAATAGAAAACTAGACAAGTAGAATCTCCAGCGATTCCTAACTCTAGAAAAAGAAATCCAAAGCGAAGATGTAAATACTCAGGCGAACCCGAGTGAAAGTAAAACACAAAACACTCGAGTCGGGACATATATACTTATATAATATAAACCAACTCAAGAGAACTGTAGTAATAATGTATAATAACCTAAAGGATGCTTGGGATCGTCCATCCTTTAAGGATCAGTTAAACTATAAATTAAATATATCCCATGGTTAAAATTTCAAAATGGTATTTTATACTTCTAAATCAAATATTATTTAAAAATTCAATATCATTTTAAATTCATTTCAAAATATCAAAATATCATATCTTTCCAAAACCACATCCATTTTTATTTAATTTAAATATCATTTCAAATCACATTTTAAAATGGTTTATATTTCAAATCAAAATATTCCATTTAAACCATTTAAATATTCCATTTAAACCAAGTAAATATTCCATTTAAATCATTTAAAAGTGAAGTTATTATATTTGATAATTAAATATCAACTTCTCAAAAAAATTGGCCTTTTCAAAGTTCATTTATTCTTTTAAATTTATCAAAACGGTGTAAATTTAACTTTCGCAGCACTTAGAAGATGCTACGGAAAGTTATGTTTTAAAACAATTCATTTAACAAAAGACAACATTTAAAATGCTGTAATAGGTTTAATTTAGTTTCAAATAAACTTTAGTTAAGTCCAGCAACTACAGCACTTACAAAGTGCTGTAGTAGCCTTTGTTCAATTCTAGCCATTTCGTTCATTTATATCAACTATAGCATTTACAAAATGCTGTAGTATCCTTTACATTAATAACACTTCAAACATGCAATTGATTAAATTCCAAATATTCAATATAATTTCATGAATAATTATATTTTTATTTAAACCATTTTAAACTTATAAATTTTCACTTTTAAAACAATCATTTAAATACCCTTATATTTATGATTTTATAAAGTGAAATTTTCATTCAAAAATCAAAATTTAATAAAAATTTACTTATATAATTCAAGCATTAAATTTCAATTCTTTATAACTAATTTTTTTTACTTAACACTTAAGTTTAAATTTCTAAATATAACTTATTTTTCATTTTATTTTCTTAACTTAAAATTCATTTTTAAACAAGATTCATAAATTTCCAGTCTAAGTTATATTTCAAAATTCAAGTTAAATATTCATTTATTTAACCGTTTAACTTATTCAAAATAAATAATTAACACATTATAAAATCATTTTAAATTCATTTGAATTCAAATTTTATATCTGTTTATCATATTTCCTACTTAATTTAAATTCCATTTATAACCAAATCCTAATTTCCAAAATAACTTATATTTGAAATTTCTAACTTTACCATTAATTAATTTAACTTATGAATTTTTATAAAATCAATAATGCTTTATAAATCATATTTTATTAAGTTTAAATCAAAATATTATAATATTTACATTTCTTAAATATTTTTTAATTTTTTAGAAAAATATATTTTAACCACGGGTCTGTATATCATTTTCTAGCCTAGATAAAGTGATACGGATAATATATCATTTCAATCTGTAATTTACGAAGAAAACCCGGGTTCTATCATTTCAAACCCGCAATCCCAAGTAAAAATGAAATAAATAAAAATTGTTTAGGCCTATCATTTCAGCCCATAACTATTTTTTCCTATTCTAAAGTTCGTTCGGGTATGTATCATTTAAATCCATAGTGATTCTAATCTAAAGGAAACTTGTAGTGTGATAAACCGATATAAATAAATAGAATAACATTATATAACAATAACAGATGGTATAATAGGTAAATAAGCATGGGTGAACATCATATGATCATAACATAACAAATATAGCATGGTGATATGTTTTACAGATTCAATTGTGATCAGTTTACTAGTCATATAAGTATAAATTTGTCTGGTGAGAATTACTCACTTGTATAGCTGAAGATGACAACTAAATGCACAAACAAGGAACTTCAAAGGCACGATAACACGACAATTATTCGAGAGTGGGAGAGCCAAAGCAAATTGCCTTGTTACATAACAAACAAAACAAAGTATAATACATAAATATCAAACCAAACTATTATAAACAAAGCTAGAAATATAAGCACAATACATAGCTAAAATTTTTGCACTTGCATTCAACCACTTATGCTTCATCTATGGACTGCAAATGCACTGTGATAGGATGGTTTTGAATCAGGTTAAGGTTTGGTTGAGGTCATATAGGTTGGGCATAACAATATATGAAGGAGATGAAGGCATATGTGTGCATCAACGCACAACTACAAGCAACAACATGGATTTCAAGGCCTAAATGTCTTTGACCAAGGGACTATTGGGTATGGCCTGATCTGGTATGATCAACTAAAGGTGAGGCATGGGTCCTAGGCTCAAGTTGTGGCTATTGGTGGTGGTGGTGGATGGTCGGCCCAAGTGGTGGTTGAAGTGGTGGCAACAAGGGAAGGCTCGGCTATGAAGTTTAAAGTGGAGTTTTCATCAATTTTTAGTGGAACATCACCCTATAGGGCTTCAGCCATGGATGGTCAGTGAGAGGGAGGGGATGATGGCCGGAGTAGGAGGTGGTGGAGGCGGCCAAGGGGCTGGGGGTGGCAGGCCGAACTACATGAAGGTGAAGGCAAGTGCAAAATCAAACAAAACAAGTGTAAAAAGTGAAAATAAAAGAAGAAATTTTACCAAAACTCTCAAGGATGATGGCCGAATTGTTTTAGGGTTGAGAAGTATTTTTTTTCATGTTGTAACAAAGTGTAATGGTCGGTTGAAGAAAGAGATATGGCAGTAATTGAATGCATGTGGTGATTGGCGATGAAAAGGCACGCATATAAAAGGTCAAAACCTTTCAAATTTCTTAATTTCTTTTGAAATTTTAAATACATGCAAAATACATATAAATACAGATAAAAACACAAAAATATGATGAATGCACAAAAATAAATATATAAATTTTAATTAAATATAATTTAATTGAGAAAATAGCAAAAATTGGAAACTAGGCTTTAAAAATAGAAAATAAATGCAATAAATTTTGGAAATTTTTTATCATCACTTTAAAAATATTTAAAATAAAATATATACCTAAAATGTCATATAACACATATTAGAACATGATTTAACAAATAAAAATATTATTTATATAATTTAAAATAGACGATTTTATTAAATAAATCAATTTACACCCAATATTGTAAAAAGCAGAACTTTCACAATATAAATCGGATTTCAACGAAACGAAAAGCAGAATTCTTTAAATTAAATTTATTTTCATAGTAAAAGATAAAATTAAAAAATTCAAATATTTAAATTTTAAATTTTAAATTTAAAAGTCAAAGTTTGACCAGATTGACCAAAAATCCACTTTTTTGAAAAATATTCTTTATATTCAGGTTTGAAATTATAATTCACATAAAAATCAAAAAATATATTTAAAATAATAAAAATTCTTCATTTTAATAAATATAATAAAGTTTTCAAATGAAATAATCAAAATAAACAATTAAAATAAATCACAAAATTCAGGGTTGTTACAGCCGAGCTCGAACACGCCTTGCCCAAACTCCACCGTGCTACGTCGCCATCCCTCCCATGCCGCCTTGCTACCCCACCGCTGAATTTCACAGCCCTACACCCGAGCATGCAACCGGCTTCGAATAATTACCGCGACACCCTTCAACATTTGCAGGCGAGCATTTCCAAATCACCACAATCTTTCGCGAAACCACATCAATACAGACGCTGACCCAATGCCGACGCGCCCCCTATGCCTTTAGGCGCGGCTCGGTTCCACGATTGGATTGGAATCGAATCGATTCGATTCAAAGTTGAAGCGATTTCGATGATTTACTATATTTTTTAACTGATGACCTGTAGTGTTTTTAAAGAGAATGAGGAGGCGACTATGATACCGAACTAAATTCAATTTAAGGGGCTTTGGCCATTGATCTTTTGTTTCGAATGAAAGAAAGAAAATGTTTTCGTTCATTTTTTTAATTATTGCTTTGAAATGAATACGCATGTATAAAAAAATGACGCATGCTAAAAATTCTGCAAGATGTTTGAAGAGATGAAACGTGTAATTTGCTTTTTAACAACACATATATCTACTATTTTTAAATTCAAATTCAAATTTAAATTGTTACAATTACGCAACTAAAAATATCGACCTCCAATCGAAGCGTGCCGCCAGGCATTTATTATGTTATATGCCTATTCCAAACGCAATGGAAAAGGTTCCAAGTCCAAGTTCGATCATATGGAGAAGATAGCTTCTTGAACCAGTTAATAAATTAAATATCGATAAAATTTTCAACGCGTTTGCTTATAATATGGCCAAACGATCACTCCAAATACTACAAAAATTGATACGATAATAATACAATACTACGGATCCAATGAAACGGGTTTCGTTGAATTCTGAGACCGTGCCTCGAAAGACTATTTTTAAATATCGATTTAAACGATATAATTTCAAAATTTATCAAAACATTTTCAAATTCAATTTTAAAAATTCTACTATCTCCAGTATCATCAATATAAATTTTCTAAGCCTTTAAATATTTTTAACGGGGTTAAAAATCAAGATTCGACATTTTACCCAACTTCAATAAATTAAATTCAAAAATTTAATTGCCAAATTCATAGCAATATTCGAAATTCAAGTTAAATAACTTCCAAATATTTAAAATAAATTAAATATCTCAATTTCAAATGTTCAAAAATTTTGGGTCGTCACACATAGCAGCTAGTACCGTCCATCTCGGAACACACTTCCAAATCAAAATCAAGGGTGACCACCAAATCAAATCCCAAAGTCAGAATATAGTATCGAAGAAGTGTGCCCGATAGGAGGAATGAACTCACCTGGCCTGGCGTGGCTCCTGATTTTAGCCGCATCAAGCTGACTCACGGGAGTCAAAGTCATGTAAATACCTCATATTGAATCGCTCGCCAAGCCATCCTACTTCATTTCTGGAATCTCCACCACGTGCATAGTTGTTACAGTGGTTTTCGTATTGGCAGAGAGTATGACATTATCCGATTCCGGTCACTTTAACAACCAATCGCCTATTACACACCAGATGGTTCTTTTACATTTCAAAAGTCAATTCACAATTCATATCAAAATATCATATTCTCAAAACCATAACACTCTTCAAAATCATGTTCCCTTTGAAATAATATTCACCCTTTAAATCATATCGTTTCCGAAATCATAATTTCTTTCAAAAATCATATTTCCAAATTAGATTAAGTCCTCATTTCAAAATCATCATATTCAATCAATTATGTCATTTAAGCCCCAACTTGAATTATAACATCATTTAGCCATATTCGCTTTCAAACCAGTGAATTTGAATATAAACACTTCCCCTTTGCTTAGTCTTCAAATTAAAAAAATAGTTTTAAATAGTTATAAATAGTTAAAATACTCTAAAATAGTTTAATATAGATTACAAATATTTGTCTTAATTTAAGATTGTTAAATAGATTAAATACAAATATAACAGATTAAATAGCTTTAAATTGGATTTAGATTAAATTAGTTCAAAATAAATTAATATGATTTAAAATAGGTTAAAATAATTTAGATAGTTAATAGGTTAAAATAGTTGATAATTTTGAAATTTTAATAATTAGAAATTTAAAATAATATACCTTTAAAATAGTTTATATAAATTATGAATTTAGAATTTATATAAATTTGACAATTTATTTTATTTCAATGTATCTCGACCATTTCACAATTCTAAGTTACAAAACCAATTTCAAGCTTTCAATTCAAACTCTCAATAAAATTATTAAATTTTATATTGATTTCAATCCATGCTTGAAATATCAATTTAAATTAATCCAAATTCAATACATTACAAAGTTTTATTTTAAACAATTCAAATAACTCGATTCTGATAAATTTCACTTATATTCCAAATTCTACTTCGAAAATTTCAATTAAATCCATTTAACAATTTCTTTAAACCAATTCCAATATTAACATAATGAATTTGGATAATTATTCAATTTATGTAAATCAAATTTTATTTCAAAATATCGTTTTAAAGGATTCAAAGATTAAGGACTTAAAAATCATTTAATTTAACCAATCCGGTGTCCGTATGTAATTCTCGATCCTAAGGTCAACTGATACAGATATTTATCATTTCAACCGTAATTTAAAATTTTATGTTTATATACCATTTCAAGCCGAAAATCCCGAATTAATATAAAATCCATAAAATTGCTCTAGTCCATCATTTCAACCCATAACATTTTTTACTTAATCTATAGATCGTTTAGGTATATATCATTTCAACCCATAGTGATTTCTTAAATAGCAACTAAGGGAACTTACAGAGTGATGACAATATATAGATCAATTTTAGCATCCAATCATCCAATAATAGATTCAAACATCCATCACAATCATCACCTAATTCAACCAATAAATATCAACAATTAACAGATTATTATACATAGGTAATTAACTGGAAATTTAAATTCAATAATAAATTAAACGTCCATTTAATTCAAAATAAATTCAAATTAACAGGAGTTGCAAATTTAAATATACGAACACCTATAAATAAATTACTAATCACATCATAAATTTAATTTAACTAACATAATAATTTTAAAAGTTATGAGTGGATCAAAGTACTCACATTTGATTTTACATCGAATTAAAATCCAATTTAAGCCCAAAATTTGAACGTTCTCAGATTTGTCCAACCAACGTTAAAATGTCCAAAATTTCGATATGATCCCAATGGATCAAACTGAGCGTGGATCGGACCTTGTAGGTAAAAGTTATTCGAGTTAGAAGTTGTATGAGTTTAAATTTAAAAACAAATAAAATAAACATAAAATTCTTACACATCACCATCATTATCATGTGAACAGAACCCTAGCGCCTTCATTTCGAACTCGCATAATAAGACACGGCCGTCGCCCAAATCTTCCAATCGCACGCCTCCACGATGGCCTAAGGCCAGATCCAAGTTCACCTACAGCTCCCCCCCTCCACGCTGCCCTTCCGGTCTCCATCTTTCCAAATAAAATAAAATAATGGCTTTCTGAAAATTTTATATTTTGGTCAACTATGGTCAAACTTTGACTTTTAGATGAAAATTTTAAATTTGAATTTTTAAATTCCAATCTTTTTCTTTGAAGATGAATTTGGTTATGATATTCGTTTTTTTTGTTTCGTCAGATTCGATTTTATACATTTTAAATCTGATAAATCTCAGCATTTTACTCCTCCGCATTTTTTGTTTATTTTCTACTTCATTTCTATTTTATATTTTATTTCTATTTTATTTGGTTTGGACTTTGAATTTTATTTTATTTTCTATTTTATATGGGCTTAGAAATTCCAAAAGTCATAGATTTCTTTTCTTGCATGTGATGCCTTATCCTTTTCTAGCCGTTCACTCTTTCCACTTTCTTAGCTGTGCATTTACTTCTTAATTCACGTACAAATCATTTACTTCTCATCTCCTTTCTCATTTGTTTCCTGAACGTGAAGTTTACAGTAAGTTTCATGTCTTCCTCTTTTTCATTTTTCTTTTGTCTTTTTGTTTCCTTCCTTTACATGCTCGACCATCACTTGCATCATCTCCTATTTCCGACCATCTCCTCCTCATCACCGCCACCTAGCCGGCCTCCATCAGATCATCACCATCTCTAGCCAGGCCGTGACCACCATGATCCAAAAACCCATCACCAAAACATACTTGAAACCCTAGCCGATCCTATATGTTATCCCCTTCCTATAGCTAGCCTCGGCCACCACTTGTCCCTCCACTCTTTTGCCTTGCCGTTACCAATACATCGCCTCCAAGCCATGACCAGATGTGATCCGACCTGATCCAGACCTTTGTACCCAGGCGGAGCCATGCAATCCCAATGGCCGAGCCACTTTAGCATAGGACTGAACCAAACTCACATCCCCTTGACCTTTTCCCTTCACTTGACCTTTACTATGCCTTTTCTTCACATTCCTTAGCTGGTCGCATCCATTCCATTGCATAGCCGAGCATGCTTGCTTCAGATCTAACCATGGCTGAGCCATGTTGAGGATGGCCTAGCCAATTTGTGTTGTGGTCAGGCCACTTGTATTGGTAAACTAATATTTATTTCATTTTGATTCATATTTATTCATAGTTTTGATTTATAATCTTGTATTGAATTATATATTTATGGATGTTCATATTTATTTGTTTACAAGATTTGAATCTTGGATCTTCATCCACTCAAATCTAATTCATGCTTTGTCATGCTTTTTGGAGTTTGGTTGTGTGTATTGAATTGTTATCTCCAGCTTTAGAAGGTGAGTCTATCACTCTCGACATTTGTACTTGTATAATTGTGAAACAATAACAAGTGGATATGTAGTAGCGATATGCTATGTTGATATTAATTCATACATGCCTGTGATATGATAGTTCATGATGATATAACCGGATTATATATTTGTTACATCACCTGATATGATATGCTGCTATACTGTTTATTTTATTTACTGTTTCTCGCGCTGCAAGTTCCATGTTAGTATAGGTTCACTATGGGTTGAAATGACACATACCCAAACAGACTTTAAAATAAGAAAAAATCGTTATGAGCTGAAATGATAGGCTCAAGCGATTTTTATTTTATTTGACTTGGGATTGCAGGTTTGAAATGATAGGACCTGGATTTTTTGGTTAATTACGGATTGAAATATACATAAACATATCACTTGACCTAGGTTAGAAAATATTATACAGACCCATGGTTAATTTTAAATATTTTCTGAATTTTTTTAAGTATTTTTGAAATTTTAACTTAAATTGGATTTAAATGATTTAAATAAATGTTATAGTGATTTTCTATAAGTTAAAAATGTATAAGTAAATAAATGATTTAAAATGAAATTTAAAATATGACTTAACTTGATAATTGAAAATTTAGTTTTCAATGGAAATTTTAAGCTTAACTTAGTAATAAGGATATTTTATTTATGAAATGGGAATTCTTTGTAAAAATAAAGTATTAAGTTATTTGTTAAGATAAAAGTAAGTAAAGTAATGTACTTTTGGTTTAATAAATGAATTATAGTCTAATTTGGATATCTTATTTATAAAATTCTATTTTATTTTATCATAAGTTAAAGGATATCCAAATAAATATTTATGAAACATGAGATATGTTTTATAAGTTAAAAATGGTGAAAACTGAAATTTTAATGTTTCTGAAATGTTATAATAAATCTTAGATTTGTATTGGCAGCATTTCCAAAACGCTATGGTTTTAAGGTAGCGTTTTCTAAGTGCTACCATTTCTGAAAATGTATTGTTTTTCGAAATACTACTATATATGCAGTAATGTTTTCTAAGTGCTGCTGCTTCTGAAAAGACAATATTTTTGAAATACTATTATATTTACAGTAATGTTTTCTAAGTGCTGTTGTTTCTAAAAAGACAATATTTCTGGAATACAATTATATTTACAGTAATGTTTTTTAAGTGCTGCTATTTCTGAATGATAATATTTCGAACTGCTACTATATGTATTATCACATTTTCCAAGTGCTAAGAATGCTATGATACAATGTGATTTTTGAAAATTGTTATAATTGAATGAACGAACTTAGAAATGCTACAACTTTGGAAATGAATATTATTTTTGAAAGATATCGGCATTGAATTTAAATGGTTTAAATGAATATGTTTTGATTTAAAATATAAACCATTTTTAAATTTATAACCACGGTTTATAATAACGGTGGGTTGTTAAAGAGACCGGGATCAGATATGGGCATACTCTCTATCGATACTGAAAACCACTTTAACAACCATGTATGCGGTGGAGATTCCAGAATGAAGTAGGATGATGACGACGTTCTATTAAGGTATATACATGGACCCGACACCCATTAGTTGGCATAAGGTGGTTAAAACAAAAACAATCGATGGGCTAATGAGGTAGCTCCTCTGATCAGACACACTTCTTCGTATGCCATTATATTCTTTGTAATTGATTGGTGTGCACGTTTGATTTGGGAGTATGGCTCGAGGTGGGCGGTAGTGGGTGCTACGCGTTACCATCGGTCCGGAAGTGCAATTGGTATATCTACCCTGGCATTGCCTAGTTGTGCCGTGTCACCTACCCTAGTGCGCCTTGTACGAGTTTTGATTTGTGTCGTACCTATGGAGTATCCTCTGGTGACTTTTCGATCAGGAGGGACTAGATACTGTATAGGCCACTGGCACTATACATGTGTTAAGGTGGAAAATATAAAGCCTTAACGCTATTTTTAAGTAAGTTTACTTGACTTTAGACATTATTATAATAGCATATATTACTACATAGTAAATAGTTTAACGGATCCTTAAAGGATGGACGGTCCCAAGCATTCTTCAAGTTACTTGTGCATTTCTATTGCAGTTCACTTGAGTTGGTTTACATTGTATAGGTATGTATGTCCTAACTCGAGTGTTTGTGTTTCTTTTTCCTTTACGCTCGGTTCAGCCTGAGTATCAGCTTTGGATTTTACCTTCTGGAGCTAAAGGATTCGCTGGAGATTATCTATCTATCTAGTTGTTATCTATTTCCATTCAGTATTTTCTATTCAACTTATATAATAGTGGACATTTATGTATTGGGATTTCTATTGTATTTACTTTTCAGACTCTAGATTTTGTACTTGTTTTGTGACACTGTGTTGTAGTAGCTTCACGAACTACTATGGATTTTTTATTTCCGCTGCGAGTTATTTTGATATTTTTGTGTCTGTGATTGATTTTATTTGCTTCAAATTATATTACAATCTATTGTTTTGAATTATTCAAGTCCGACATGTGTAGTTTTATTGTAGATTTGAATGTTCCAAAATAGTGGGTCGCTACTGGTATCAGAGCTTTGGTTTTAGGCAAACCTTAGCCTGCAGAGCAAAAACTCATTAGAGATAGGGTAGAAATACACTAAAATGAGTGAAATCAATCTTCGAATCATTTTCTTGTGAGAGAACGTATTTTAAAATGTAAAATGATTTTTCAAATGATTTTCAAAGGATTTTGCAAATTTATTTTGATATAAACTTTCTTGTTTAGAAACCAAATTTTTCTTAACTTCGTTCTTTTCCTTATCCACCTTGTTAGTAATTTCTTTATTTAAGAGATTCAATTCTAGTTGAATCTTATCTTATTTAATCTTGTCTTATCTTGTTCTCTATTACCTCTGCCCTAAAAATTTATTCTTGATTTTTTTAGGATGAGTCGTAGGAATGCTAGAGGTAGGGGTCGTGGAGTTGCTCCAGTTCCTGAGCCTGCTGCATCCGTTAAGTTCATACTCTTTGTAAGGAATACACTAAGCTTGGTGGTACCAAGTTTACGGATCAGAGAGCATTATCGAGGATCAACAGTGGTTGAAGGGATTGTAGAGGATTTTCTCCGGTCTTGAGATCACCTATGTTCAGAAGCGTCATTTGCCAGCTTGGCTGTTGAAGGGAGCAGCCTTGGACTGGTGGGAAACTGTTACAGCTCGCACTGTTGAGGCTGACATTTCTTGGGAGCAGTTTAGGTATCATCTTCTATTTGTTTTGAATTTGGTTCAAGTTTTTCTCTGTTTTGAAATCGGTCTTATGTTTCTTTATCGTTCTTTATGGATGCTTCTGTTGTGAAGTGATGCCCGAGGCAAGGAAGTCTCAGCTTTATCGGACATTCATGGACCCTAAACAGGGTGATATGTAATTTGCTGAGTATGAGAGGAAGTTCAATGAACTTTCTAAGTTTGGCCCTAATCTTATTGAGAATCCGCTCAAGATGAATGAGAAGTTCATAGCTGGTGCTCGTCCAGAGTATTATGATCGTCTCATCGCTCAAGTGCATAATCCTTTCACTAGTCTAATGGATATGGCCATTAGATATGAGAATCCTACTTCTAATGATCCTCCTGTTGCTCATTCCATTTCATATCAGTCTTTCTCTAGCAATCCTAATAAGAGAAAGCTCAATTTTCACCAGCAGAAGAAGAATCGGAACAAGACTCCAGGTTTGGGATCATCTTCTTCTCAGAGGCAGCCTGTTGACCTATCTTCCATTACTTGCTTCCGATGTGATCAAAAGGGACACTATGCTAATAGTTGCCGTAGTTTAATTGGTGCTACTGTTCCTCCCTCTCAGTTGACCAGGCGTGATCTCTGTCATATTTGTCTACAGCCTGGCCATTTCAAGAATAATTGTCCTACTCAACAAAAGGGCAAGCCTTCTGGTATCTTTGCTGTTACCTCTGCATCTTCACCAGCTCCACCTCATGCACCTACACATGCTCCTGCTCCTAATGATGCTCAAGGTACTCTTCAGGGTACTTTTTCTCTGTTTAATTTTCCTATTCGTGATCTATTTGATACTGGAGCTTCCCATAGTTTTATTTCTATGGATATTTATGATAAATTTGAGCATCTTCTTTTGCCCGAGTTTGCTCCTGTACCTTTGTGTGTTAAAAATCTTATTGGTGGTCCTGCGAACCTTAATAGGATTTGTTGAAGTGTGAAACTTTTCTATTCTGGTTATTGATTTTCTGGTGATTTCTATGTTCTAGGTTTTGATGCTTTTGATATGTTGCTTGGAGGTGATTGGCTGAAGAGGCATGAAGCCATTATCTCTTGTAACACCTAAATTATTTCTCTTGTTGGTGGCAAGGGTGATTCTTTGGTAATTCAGTGTTGTTTGCCCTAGGATTTTGCTGCAGTTTTATTTATTCTATGGATTCTTCTCCTGGTGATATTCACTCGACTCCTGTGGTCAAACTCTATCCCGATGTATTTGGTGAAGTCACTTCTTTACCTCCTAAGGGAGAAATTGGTTTGCGTATTGATCTGATTCCGGAAGCTCGACCTGTAGTTCTTCCTCCTAGAAGAATGGCACCCCGTGAGAAGGTTGAGTTGAGGAAGCAAATTAAGGACTCGTTCTCCAAAGGTCTGATCAGACCTAGCCATTCAGAATGGGGAGCAACGGTGGTTTTCATCACTAAGTCCGATGGTTCTTTGAGGATGTGTGTTGATTATAGGAAGCTGAACATGCTTATTATGAGGAACATATATCCCATGCCTCGCATCAATGATATGTGTGATCAGCTCCATGGAGCTACAGTTTTCTCTCAGCTTGATCTTGCCACAGGTTTTCACCAGCTTAGAGTTATTGAGGAAGGTATTCCCAAGACTTCTATCCATACAGAGTATGGTTTCTATGAACGGTTAGTCATGCCTTTTGGTTTGACTAATGCCCCATCTTTCTTTGTTGATTTGATGAATCGTGTTTTTCATGATGTACATAATAAGTTTGTTCTAGTCTTTGTTGATGATATCCTTATCTTCTTTAAGTCAAGGGATGAGCATGAGTCGCATTTGAAATTTGTTTTGGAGACTCTTAGAAGTCATTAGTTGAAAGGCTAAATTCTCCAAATGCCATTTCTGGAAGGATGAAGTCCGATTTCTCAGGGATATTGTTTTTAGTAATGGAGTTTTTGTTGATCCAGTTAAGATCGCTGCGATCAATGTAAGTTTTTCTTTCCTTCTCTTTCTGTAATTGATCATTCTATCCTTTCTGTGATCCTTATTTTTCCATATTCTATTACAGGATTGGGAAACTCCTAGGACTCCATCTGATATTCGTAGTTTTCTGGGCCTTGCAGGTTATTATGGGAGATACGTTAAGAATTTTGCTCGGATTGCTGCACCTCTCACTGCTTTGACTCTAAAGAATGCTAAGTTTATATGGAATGATAAGTGTAAAGCTGCATTCAATGAGTTGAAGTGTAAGCTTACTTATGCACCGATGCTTACCGTTCCAAATGGAAATGAGGGATTAATGGTATACACTGATGCTAGTCGTGAGGGTTTGGGAGCTATTCTGATGCAAGATGGGAAGGTCACTGATTATGCTAGTCACCAGTTAAAGACCCATGAGGCCAATTATGCAGCTCATAATTTGGAATTACTTGCTGTGGTATTTGCTTTGAAGCTTTGGAGGCATCATCTTTTGGGTGCTAAGTTTGAGATCTTTACTGATCATTAGTCTTTGAGGTATATCTTCACCCATAAGGATTTGAATCAGCATCAGGTTAGGTGGCTTGAGTTTCTTGCTTCTTATAATCTCGACATTAGCTATACCCCTGGGAAAGCTAATGTTGTAGCCAATGCTTTGAGTTGGAAGAAGGCTATGTTGTGTCAGCTTGTTGTTTCTTCTTCTCCTCTTTTGGATCGTATCATTGCTAAGCAGGATGAGGATTGGACTGGATTATTAGATTGATTAAGGAGAGTGTTCATAGCAGAGTTGGTGGTAGTAGTCCTGATGGTAGTGGAGCTCAGATCATTGATGGAGGGATTTGGAGGATTAATAATCGGATTTGCATCCTGAAGGTTGATGGAATGAGGCAAGAGTTACTTCGGGAAAATCATCGATCCAGACTTTCTATTCATCCTGCTGTGACGAAGATGTATCAGGATATGAAGAAGCTTTATTGGTGGAGAGGTATGAGGCGAGAATCTCTATCTCTGTTAGTAGGTGTGCAACTTGTCAGCAAGTCAAGGCAGATCGTCAGAAGACCCCTAGTTTGTTGCACCCTCTTGAAGTTCCTAGTTGGAAATGAGAATAGGTTTCTATGGATTTTATTGATGGATTTCTGAGGTCTCGGAGGGGTAATGAGAGTATTTGGGTTATTGTGGATAGATTGACCAAGTCAGCTCATTTCATTCCAGTCAAGTCTATCCATTTTGCTTCTAGTTGTCTGAGATCTATATGAGGGAGATTGTGCGTCTCCATGGTGTTCCTATCAGCATTGTTTGTGATCGAGATCCTATCTTTACTAGTCAGTTTTGGAAAGCTTTTCAGGAATCTTTGGGTACTCATCTGAATCTAAGCACTGCTTACCATCCGCAGATCGACGGTCAAACGGAAAGAGTGAATCAGATTCTCAAGGATCTTTTTCGTGCTTGTGTTCTTGATTATGGAGGATCTTGGGAAGATCATCTCCATCTTGTTGAATTCACCTATAACAACAGTTATCAGGTATATTTTCACTCTTCTATTTTAATCTTATCTTAATCTTTTATCTATCTCATTTCGTCTTTGAATTCAGGCTAGTAATGAGATGTCTCCGTTTGCTGCTCTTTACGGAAGACCTTGCAGATCTCCATCTTGCTGGATTGAATTCGGTAATCATTTGGTTCTTGGTCCTGATATGATTTTGGAGGCTTCTGAGAAGGTTGAGGAAATTAAGAGAAAGATGAGAAGTGCTCAGGATAGGTAGAAGAAGTATGCTGATCGGTGTAGAAGGAGTTTGGAGTTTTCTGTTGGTGATCTGGTTTTCCTTAAGGTCTCTCCCTTAAGGAATGTGATTCGGTTTGGTCGGAGAAGGAAGCATGCTTCTAGATTTATTGGTCCTTTCTGTATCTCAGAGAGGTTTGGTTCTTTAGCTTTCTGTTTGGATTTGCCTGAGAAGTTTTCTGGAGTGCATAATGTATTCCATGTTTCGCATCTTCGTCGATATCTGCATGATCCATCTTTGATTGTCCAGCCTTCTGCTATCGAGAGTTTGGATATTGAGCCTAATCTTACTGCCGAGAGGAAGCCATTTCGTATTATCGATAGAGGTACAAAGTTGCTGAGAAGAAAATCTATCAACCTGGTCAAACTGCAGCGGAGTACAAATGATTGGGATTGTACATGGGAGATGGAGGAGAGCATGCGTGCTTCGAATCCGGAATTGTTTGTTTCAGATACTATTTGCTTTTCTATCTTACCTTTCTTTGTTTTCATGTCTCGTTCCTTTTCGAGGACGAAAAGTTTTGAGTAGGGGAGAGTATAACAACCCATAATTTTAATAAATATTTTTAATTCAATTTATTTGAAAACTTTGATTTTTAATCATTTGAAATTTGAAATTTTGGAATTTTCCAATGTATTTTTGGATTTTGTTTATAGTTATCTTTCCAAATAAAATAAAATAATGGCTTTCTGAAAATTTTATATTTTGGTCAACTGTGGTCAAACTTTGACTTTTAGATGAAAATTTTAAATTTGAATTTTTAAATTCCAATCTTTTTCTTTGAAGATGAATTTGGTTATGATATTTGTTTTTTTGTTTCGTCAGATTCGATTTTATACATTTTAAATCTGATAAATCTCAACGTTTTACTCCTCCACATTTTTTGTTTATTTTCTACTTCATTTCTATTTTAGATTTTATTTCTATTTTATTTGGTTTGGACTTTGATTTTTATTTTATTTCTATTTTATATGGGCTTAGAAATTCCAAAAGGCATAGGTTTCTTTTCTTGAATGTGATGCCTTATCCTTTTCTAGCCGTTCACTCTTTCCACTTTCTTAGCTGTGCATTTACTTCTTAATTCACGTACAAATCATTTACTTCTCATCTCCTTTCTCATTTGTTTCCTGAACACGAAGTTTACAGTAAGTTTCATGTCTTCCTCTTTTTTGATTTTTCTTTTGTCTTTTTGTTTCCTTCCTTTACATGCTCGACCATCACTTGCATCATCTCCTATTTCCGACCATCTCCTCCTCATCACCACCACCTGACCGGCCTCCATCAGATCATCACCATCTCTAGCCAGGCCGTGACCACCATGATCCAAAACCCATCACCAAAACATACTTGAAACCCTAGCCGATCCTATATGTTATCCCCTTCCTATAGCTAGCCTCGGCCACCACTTGTCCCTCCACTCTTTTGCCTTGTCGTTACCAATACATCGCCTCCAAGCTGTGACCAGATGTGATCCGACCTGATCCAGACCTTTTGTACCCAGGCCGAGCCATGCGAACCCAATGGCCGAGCCACTTTAGCATAGGACTGAACCAAACTCACATCCCCTTGACCTTTTGCCTTCACTTGAACATTGCTATGCCTTCTCTTCACATTTCTTAGCCGTTCACATCCATTCCATTGCATAGCCGAGCATGCTTGCTTCATATCTAACCATGGCCGAGCCATGTTGAGGATGGTCTAGCCAATTTGTGTTGTGGCCGAGCCACTTGTATTGGTTAACTAATATTTGTTTCATTTTGATTCATATTTGTTCATGGTTTTGATTTATAATCTTGTGTTGCATTATATATTTACAGATGTTCATACGTATTTGTTTACAAGATTTGAATCTTGGCTCTTTATCCACTCAAATCTAATTCATGCTTTGTCGTACCTTTTGGAGTTTGGTTTGTGTGTCTTGAATTATTATCTCCCGCTTTAGAAGATGAGTCTATCACTCTCGACATTCGTACTTATATAATTGTGAAACAATAACAAGTGGATATGTAGTAGCGATATGATATGTTGATATTAATTCATACATGCCTATGATATGATAGTTCATGATGCTATAACCTGATTATATATTTGTTACATCACCTGATACAATATACTGCCATATTGTTTATTTTATTTACTGTTTCTCACGCTGCAAGTTCCATGTTAGTATAGGTTCACTATGGGTTGAAATGATACATACCCAAACAGACTTTAAAATAAAAAAAAATCGTTATGAGCTGAAATGATAGGCTCAAGCGATTTTTATTTTATTTGACTTGGGATTGCAGGTTTGAAATGATAGGACCTGGTTTTTTTGGTTAATTACGGATTGAAATATACATAAACGTATCACTCGATCTAGGTTAGAAAATATTATACAGACCCATGGTTAATTTTAAATATTTTCTGAAATTTTTTAAGTATTTTTGAAATTTAAAATATGAAATTTTTACTTAAATTGGATTTAAATGATTTAAATAAATGCTATAGTTATTTTCTATATGTTAAAAATGTATAAGTAAATAAATGGTTTAAAATGTAACTTAAAGTATGACTTAACTTGATAATTGAACATTTAGTTTTCAAATGGAAATTTTAAACTTAACTTAGTAATAAGGATATTTTATTTATGAAATTGATATTTTTTGTCAAAATAAACTATTAAGTTATTTGTTAAGATAAAAAGTAAGTAAAATAATGTACTTTTGATTTAATAAATGAATTATAGTTTAATTTGGATATTATATTTATAAAATTCTACTTTATTTAATCATAAGTTAAAGGATATCCAAAAAAATATTTCTGAAACGTGAGATATGTTTTATAAGTTAAAAATGGTGAAAACTGAAATTTTAGTGTTTCTGAAATGTTATAATGAATCTTAGATTTGTATTGGCAGCATTTCCAAAATGCTGTGGTTTTAAGGTAGCGTTTTCTAAGTGCTACCATTTCTGAAAATGTACTATTTTTTGAAATACTACTATATCTGCGGTAACGTTTTCTAAGTGTTGCTGCTTCTGAAAAGACAATATTCTTGAAATACTATTATATTTTTAGTAACGTTTTCTAAGTGATGCTGTTTCTGAAAAGACAATATTTCTGAAATGCCATTATATTTACAGTAACGTTTTCTAAGTGTTGCTGTTTCTGAATGATAATATTTCAAACTGCTACTATATGTATTATCACATTTTCCTAGTGCTATGAGTGTTATGATACAATGTGACTTTTGAAATTGTTATAATTGAATGAATGAACTTAGAAATGCTACAACTTTGGAAATGAATATTATTTTTGAAAGATATGGGCATTGAATTTAAATGGTTTAAATGAATATGTTTTGATTTGAAATATAAACTATTTTTATATTTATAACCACGGGTTATAATAACGGTGGGTTGTTAAAGAGACTGGGATCGGATATGGGCATACTCTGTCGATACCGAAAACCACTTTAACAACTGTGTACGCGGTGGAGATTCCAGAATAAAGTAGAATGGTGGCGACGTTCTATTAAGGTATATACATGGACCCGACTCCCATGAGTTGGCATAAGGTGGCTAAAAAAGAAGCAATCGACGGGTTAATGAGGTAGCTCCTCTGATCGGACATACTTCTTCGTATGCCATTCTATTACTTTGTGATTGATTGGTGCACACCTTTGATTTGGGAGTGTTGCTCGAGGTGGGCGGTAGTGGCTGCTATGCGTTACCACCGGCTCGAAAGTGCAATTGGTATTCTACACTGGCATTGCGTAGTTGTGCATGTCACCTACCCTAGTGCGCCTTGTACGAGTTTTGATTTGTGTCATACCTATGGAGTATCCTCTGGTGGCTTCCCGATCAGGAGGGACTATGGTACTATATAGACTACTGGCACTATATATGTGTTAAGGTGGAAAATGTAAAACCTTAATTCTATTTTTAAGTAAGTTTACTTTACTTTAGACATTATTATAATAGCGTATACTACTATGTAGTAAATAGTTTAACGGATCCTTAAAGGATGGGCGGTCCCAAGCATTCTTTAAGTTACTTGTGCATTTCTATTACAGTTCACTTGAGTTAGTTTACATTGTATAAGTACGTATGTCCTGACTCGAGTGTTTGTGTTTTGTTTTCCTTTATGCTTGGGTCGGCCTGAGTATCAGCTTTGGATTTCACCTTCTGGAGCTAAAGGATTCACTGGAGATTTTCTGTCCCTCTAGTTGTTATCTATTTCCATTCAGTATTTTCTATTTAGCTTATGTATTAGTGGACATTTATGTATTGGGATTTTTATTGTATTTACTTTTCAGACTCTGGATTTTGTACTTGTTTTATGACTCTGTGTTATATTAGCTTCATGAACTACTATGGTATTTTTATTTCCCCTGCGAGTTATTCTGATATTTATGTGTCTGTGATTGGTTTTATTTTCTCTAAATTATATTACAATTTATTGTTTTGAATTATTCAAGTCTGACATGTGTGGTTTTATTGCCGATTTGGGGTCGTTACAGCTAGGGTTTATAAAGGACTATATATAGGTAAATTGGAAATAGAATGTATGGACCAGATTGATTTGGAAGTTGAACGATAGACGACCCAAAGAGCCCATTCTGTCTACGGAATGAAAAATCATCCCATATATAAAAATAGATGTTTTCAATATTTTTAAACTCAATGGAACAAGTTTCAAGTCCTAGTTCCATCGTTTGAAGAAGTTATACTAAAATCAGCTTATTTCAAATTGGTTTCAATTAAATTGATTTCTAGACGTTTCAAGTCCATATGATCAAACAACAAGTCTGATCGTTACGAAACCTAAAATCTTACACTAATCCATTGTTACGGATCCGATGAAACTAGTTTCGTCAAAACCCGAGTCAGTGCCCAAAATGGATATTTTCACTTTAATTAAATTAATTAATAATTGAATTAATTAATCACATTTTATTTCAAAGTTAATAACTAACAATTTTCGTCATTTTTGATTGCTTAGACATTTATAATAATTTAAAGTAAATTTACATATTTTTTTAGTGTTAATTATTTCAATAGTTCTAGTGTTCAATTTCAACTGTAATTAAATCCAATTATTTATAATTTAATTCCAATAAATTGATTTTATTTGATTTTCATCTTTATACTCAATCAATTATTATTCTATAGACATATTCAACATTGTTTTATATTTCATTACATTACTATCCTCCAATTTCCATCTTTTATTTGTATTAATACTATATTTCAATCATATTGAATCTTGTCAATTTTACACATTAATTATAATTCAAAATCCCAATGAATTATGTTATTCTGGTTTCACACTTTTATTAAATCAATTATCGCCTAGGTAAATATAATTAACATTCATATACCTTCTATCACATTCGTATTTGCAATTATTGCCTTAACTCACATTAATGTAACATTTATTACCTTTTATTGCAATTGAGTTAATATATTGGTAAAAGACAATAATTTGTCACCATTACTACATTTAATAACATTTGTATGTTTATTATTTACAAACAATTGTTATAAGTACTTACTTAACACTGATTTTACTCAATTACCATTAATTATATATTATTTCATTAATTGTTTCAATATTTACATTTTTTCCCTATATTCTCTTTATAACCAAGTATAACATTTAAATCCTTTCAATTAATTGGGATTTCATTCTAATTGTTAATAGTTGACTTAAATTAACATTATTACATTTCATTTTAGTTATTATTTCATTATTATATCACAAAAATTTATTTCTTTCCATAGTAAATTATAAAAAATTTATTAACATATCAATTTTTAATTATCGAAATTTACGAATCGTTACATTTATTTTGGTTTCACTCCTTTTTAGTAAATCAATTACTACATTATGAATGCAACTGACATTTCTAAACATCTTATTGCATTCACCTTTTCCAATTGTCACCTTAACCTATTTTATGTAACATTTAATTATAATTGATTAAATAAATGGGTAACAAATAACAATTGTCACCTTTTCTACATTTAATAACATTTGTAAGTTTGTTACCTACACACAATTGTCATAATTACTCACATAACACTAATTTCATCCAATTACAATTTATTGCATATTATTTCATTAATTAATACCACATTTAAATTACCAATCATTCTTTTAATCCAATTATCATTTAATACCCACCTTATTACAAAACTTACAATATATAACCAATTATAACTCTTTAATCATTTCAATTAATTAGAATTACAATTAAAGCAGTTATCAATTACCTTAAATTAATACTATTACATTTCATTCTAGTTATATTCTTATTATTAAATCACAAACTTTTATTTCTTCCAACATTAAATCACAAAACCTTATTAAATTAACTATTTTTAATTATCGAAAATTACAGGTCGTTACATTTAAAATAGTTTAAATAAAATGGTTTGAGTACTGAAAAAGTTTATATAGTAAAATTGTTTGGAAAATCGAAATAATTTGAATATTAAAAAGATAGATTTTAAATAGTTCATATTAAAATAATTTATTTTGAAAATAATATAAAATCAAACTTTTTCCTTCCATTTCAACAATCTGACCCATGTCCAAATTTCAAATCAACAAATTCAATTTCCAGTCTTTCAATTCAGTTGACTCAACTTAAATTTAATGTCAAATCAACTTGATCTCAATTTCAATTCGAATTGACTTCAATTTTCGAAATGTTCATTTTTAGTTTCAATTTCGAATCAACAATCCAATTCAATGATTTAATTTTAATTCTATTTTTATTTTAGACCATTTCAATATATATCAATGTCAAGTCCAATTTCAATTTACTGATTTAAAATACTTAAATCAAATTAACCCCCATCGTTCAATTTCAAAATCCAGATCTTTCAGATAATTCAATTTCCAAAATTAAAGTCATATATAAACCGCAACTTCACATTTCTAATTTAATTCTTTAAAACAATTTCCTTTAACCAATTTCAGTTTCAACATTTCAAAGCTTGAATTAGAAAATAATTCAATTCTACTCGTATTAATCCAAAATTCATTTCTTTTAAACAATATTATTTAATCAAAATCCAAATTCAATATTTTTAAAACCATTTAAATTAACCAATCAGTTGTCCGTATATAATTTTCTACCCTATGGCCAAGTGAATAGTTATTCTAATTTTTAATCTCAGTGGTGGACATGTATCATTTTAATCCAA
This sequence comes from Allium cepa, assembly GCA_030765085.1. NCBI lineage: Eukaryota > Viridiplantae > Streptophyta > Magnoliopsida > Asparagales > Amaryllidaceae > Allium > Allium cepa. The sequence goes on from CM060932.1 coordinate 157,615,059, forward strand.
ATCAAAAGTGTCATGGGTATATATCATTTCAACCTATTTCTTAATTCGTTGGAAATAATTCAAATAATAGTTTATATGCTGTCACTTAATATATAGAGTGATAACAAAATATATATAAAAATAAATAAACATCCAATCATCCAAGTCAATAAATAAACATCCATCATAATCAACATCCAAATCGGCCAATAATTCAAAACAATTTATTGGTTATCAATATTAGGTACTTGACTTGCAATTCAATTTCAATATTAATTTAAATGGCAATTAATTCAATAAAATTCAATTTCAATTAAAATGTCAACTTAAGCTATCAAACAGCGACCAATAATTTTCTTATCACTTCATAAATTTTATTCAACAAACATAAGAAGATTTAATATTGCATAAGTAGGTTAAATCACTCACCTTTGATTTTAGGCCATAATATTCCAAACAGAAGCGAAAAATCTCAATAGTCTCCAAATTCAACCAAATCAGTTTTCGAAATCTAAATATGAAACCAACTGAAGAAATTGCGTGTGAATCGAAGTTTATATGCAAAAGATATTCATGTTATAAGAAATATTATTAAAATAATAATTGGTACACACGTTTAATATAAAAAAGTAAACAAAGTTTAATACTTGCGTTTTTTCTCAAGGTGAAGCTATAGGCTTGTAACGACCCTAAAATTTGGCATTTGAAATTGAAATATTTAATTGATTTTAAATATTTAAAAGCTAGTTTTTTACCTGAATTTAAATATCTTTTATTTGGTAATTAAATTATTGAATTTAATAATTGGGAATTGGGTAAAATATGGAATCTTGAGTGTAAAGCTTGCTAAAAATAATTAAAAGGCTTGTAAAATTTATATTAACAATACTGAAGGTAATAAAAGTTTTAAAATTGAATTCGAAAATGATTTATTCGGTTTTAAAAATTATAATTTAAACTGACACTTAAAAATAGCCTTTCGGGGCACAGTCTCGAAATTTGACGAAACAAATTCCATTGGATCCATAATATTGTATTATTATCGGATTCCAAGTTTCGTAGCGTTTGGACTTATGTTGTAGCCATACGGGTTGTAAACGCGTTGAAAATCTATATCGAAATTCAATATAATAACTGAGTCCAAAAAGCTATCTTCTCCTTAGGATCGAATTAAGATGCGAAACCTTTTCCATTGTATTTGGGATAGAGGTATAACATTATAAACGCCTAGCGACACGCCTCGATAGGACATTGAGATTTTGAGTTGCAATTTCGAGACAATTATATATATATATATATATATATATATATATAATTATTGACTGGGCAAATTTTCGACTGTTTTTCCTTCACATCAGAACTTTATGTTTTCTCCTCAAGTCACTATAGCATTCCTCAACACGCATTCGTCGAATCGTATCCCCTTCTTCTTTTTAAAAGCAGCAAGCTAATAATTCAAAATCAAAGGAAGGGCCAAACAAAGAAGGAAAGGAAAACTTAGAAAGCTGGATTCATTTTATCTCTGGTTTCATTCGTCCTTAACAGCCAAACCAAAAGCATGTCTTCGATATAAAAATTCGAATTCAGAACCAAATACACCACTTCAAAACTCCAATGAAATTCGTTCGCCTTATCCCTACCCGATTCCGAGTAGAAGCAGAGAGATAAAGAGGATCAAGGAGGGAAGCTCGCTAGGGCAGCGAGGCCGGTTGTTCGACGAGGCTGGTCGTTCGGCAAGGCCAGTTGTTCGACGAGCTAGAGGACGTCGAAAGCGATTGGTCTTGTAGCATGGGATAGCTGGTTGACAGACACACACACACACACATATATACATACAGCTAGGATTTTGATGAAAAAAATATAGGAATTTATATAAAGATTTAATTTATACAAATTATTTTTAGTATATGCAGTTTCAATGAAAAATAAAATAAAATAAATAAACTTATACGCATATTAAACCTACTATTTAATTTTAGAATAATGTATTATGGTGGTAAATTCGTTTTATTAACTTATTAAATTATTTCAGTCACTAATAATATTTTATTAAAGGACAATTAGTTTAAATTAAATAATTATTTAATTAAACGGTTATTAATTGTCCGGTTATTTAAAACGTTAATAGGCTATATAATGTTTATGCAAGGTCAAGAATCATGAAAACCAAGTCGAGATTGGATTGGGTTGCAAAAAAAATCAAAGGTGAGTTGATCTCACTTAAATAGGATTGCTGATGAATTTAAATAGTCAAAATTTAAATTATTGGTTGATTGGTTAGATTGATAATTTTTTATCAGTCTGGATGTGATATTATATATATAGTAGTATATATATTGGAATGATTTATATTCTCGCATTATATAGTAGATGAGACCCTATGCGCCTCGCATAATAGCAGATGACCCTATATACCGCGATATCCTCCTCGAAGTGGGATTGGTATTTTTATATTATGCTAACATCTATGGATGTAGGGAAACAGGTTAGAGGGATCCAACTGGATTTCTCAATAATATTAATTTATTTCATATTTCGTGATATGATTTATTTGATAACCTGTGATATCAAATATTGAAATTGAAGTTACCGAATGCTATGGTTTTGGTGAATATTTTGGTACTTTAAAATATCAAAAATAATAATACAAAAACTGGATTTTTGAAAAAAATAAAAAGGAAATGTTTAAGTAAATTATTTATAGTAAGTTCGATCAATTTAAAAGAAAAGAATTGGGAAAATAAACAGTTTGATTTTTAAATCCTATTTAACCAATTCCGGAATATGGGAAAAATATGGATTTTGAATAAATGTGAATAAAGGATTTTAAAAATAAGGACTTAAGCAATATTGTTTGTAAGTACGAAGGAGTATATTTTTAAATGTAAGATTTAAGTGAGTTGGAAAAAAATAAAGGAGAATTTTGAAATAGAGTATGAAATTGATATATTAGACTTAAATAAGGTTTTAAACCATAATAGAGGAGTAAAATTGAATTAATGAATTTTAGGATAAATCTAGATAAATAGAGAAATAAACTTTAAAGGGAATTTAATTCAGAAAATCGATTGGAAATCGATTTAGTGTTTTGAAACAGTGATTAAAAGGAAAATGAGAATATGAAATTTATAAACTGGGTTTATAAATAAAGTGAATATTTATCGATGGATAATTTGGGTTTGTAAATTCATGGTGGGAATTTATAAGGAAAGGGTGATTCGTTTTAAAAATAAATAGTGGTTTTATTTTTAAAAGTACAGGAAAGAAAATGTACGGGATTGAGACATAAATTAAATTGGAGATAAATCGAGAAGGATTTAAAAATGATTTGACGCACTGATTAGAGTGGAAAGTGTATTTTCCTGAAAAGCTAAGTATGTTTTCGAAGAAAATTTTTAGGTATAAATTAGAAGTTTTGAAGATGTTTTAAAAGAATGATTTTAGGAAAATTTATTATTTAATTGTTTTAAAAGTATTAAGGTAAATATTAATTAAGTTAATTATAAGAGTTCGTTATTTTAAAGGTTAAACTAGTATTATGATTTAAGGATAACTGTTAAATATATATACCTTATATAACAGTTTTATTTTTAAAAGTAGTTTTTGGCTAAAGATTTACTTGGGAATTATTATAGAATTTCATAACTATTATTTTGAACAAAGTGATTTAAGTTGTTTTATTTTAAATATTTTAAGTGTATATTATTGGACAAAGTGATCTAACTTATTTGAAAACTAAATTTAATAAGACTTGGTGCTTTTCAGGGGAAATAAAATAATGGGTTGAATGATTGTTTAATTTGATAGCTAAATAATTAACTATCAATATTGGTCAATGCGCTGATCGTTTCGAAGAGACTGAGATCAGATTTAATTATCCTAAAACCACTTTGATCCGGTTTGAACGTAGCGAATGATGACCGTAAAGATGATGAAGATGGTGATTCGGTTTGTCCAAACCCAGGACTACTTGTATGGATGAATGCCATCAGACCACCATCATTGGAGGACGGTGAACATTCTAATTAAATGAGATCTTTAAAACGGTAACGCTTAGCCTCAAGCCTCATCAATCGGGAATGGTTAAAACAGGGGAGGTGCAGCAATGCTAAGTGGGTAGCACCCAATTAGGGCAAGGTCATCCCTGTCTAGAGTCTCTTTTGATCTCGTCTTTATGGGCGGTTGATGATCCCAACCGTGGGGTGATCTTATCTGGACTATCCAGTAAGGGGTACCTCCGGTCTTATGATGTAGGGGATCGAGAGTGGTCCTTGGTACACTGATCTAGGCCAGTTACTGTGACGGGTGGTACCCCATTAGTCCTATCATTGTATGGAATCCATTCTCCAATAAGTGCTCGTACGGTTTTGATTGTGCCCAAGTATTGCTGGAACATGAGATGCAAGCATTTCAGCTAGATTCTAGTTTACTTTCTATAGACACTATTATAATATCAGATGAATTTGATAAAAATGTTTTGGTTATCGTAAGGTAAAAACCCGACATGTTTATTTGTGGCGTGGTCTTACGAGATACCTTTGATTTCAAAGGATTTTGAAAACTTTAATAGTCCAATTGTGTGTGTTTTCTCACGCTAGTTTTCCAGACTGAATCGGGTGTTATTTTATTATAATGCTCGGGTCAGACCGACTATTACAGATACAAGATAAGATGCTACGGAGCTCAGGAGACGAACTGGATGATGGAGATGTATATCACGTATCTGACTTATATTCTGCTGTGTATGGTGTGCTGTATATTCAGCCTTGTGAGGACAAGTTATTATAACTGTCTAGTATTGTGTTATTGTTTGGTGTTGTACTCTAATGATGTAATGTGTAAATAGTAATAGTTCTTTTTATATAAAGATCGGTTGATATCTATTATACATTGTTCCGCTGTGATCATGAGATTCTGATGTTATTTTCTATTTCTTCTCCTATTATTTCTTCTTTAACCCTAAGGGTTCGTATTTTCTTTCAATTTGAGTTGAGCCGATGGAGAATATTATCGACTCAAAGGAGTACGAAACTACGGGCCGTCACACTTGCTATCAGAGCTGAAGGTTAAGCGAGAAACTTGGCTCTGGTGGGGATTACTCATTAGAAATAGAGTCAGTAGCACTCTAGAATGAGTTTGAGTATATTTAGAGATACGAACGCGTATTTGCTAGTGAATATAAAATAGTTTTATATTGTGCTGATTGGTTTGTTGAGTGGCTTATGGATTCTGGTCAATACGAGTAATTAACGTTATTGATAGGGATCTCTAAACACTTTGTAAAGAACCATTCGATACAGTATTGTTTTAAATAGGGTAAATGAAATAATTTTACCCAAATTATTTTTATATATATGTAAAGATTAATTTTTCATAAATTATTATAAGTGTATATGGTTGCTTGGTTGTTAGGAAGTGATAATATTAAAAGTATTATCATTGTTGTGTGTAAATTGAAATAAGAAAGAAACATTATAACCAAAGTTAAAGAAATTAATTCATATAACAAAATAAAATTTGTAAAAGTAAATTATAAATGTGATTTATAATTGAAATGGGATAAGATTCCAGAGTAATATTTGAATATAGATTGGAAGGATTTGAAATTCAAAATTTGGGAAATTTAATTCCCATCGTGGTTTGAAAATGATTTTCAAGGGCCTTAGAGGAATAATAATGATATTATTCAGAAATGTTTTTGAATAGGATATGAAATCTGGTGATATTTGGAAATAAAAATATTCGAAAATGTTTTTAAAGAGTAAAAGCACTGAACTCACTTCGATCGTTGGAAAATAATTTCGATGATGATCGCGACGTCATTGGTGTTCATTTTCGAGTTTCTAAGAGAGGAATTGCTACCTGAATGTTTTGAGTAGGTGTTTGAAAAAGTTGGGTTTGGTTTTGAAATGCAAATAAATAATTTGGTATACCAAAGGATTTTAGTTATAGTTGATTTCAAAAATGATTTTAAAATACTTAAGTGATGGTTTAAAGACTCTGGAGTTGGTTTAAAAAATGTTTATGGAATAATAAATGGGTTTGAAAACTTATAAAAAATTGAAATTTGTTTAGAGTAAAATTTAACTTGAAGAAGAGTTAAATTTAAAGTAAGTGTGAAAATGAAATAAGTTAGAAAAGTAAGCCAATTAGATGAAGTAAATTAAAGAGAGTAGTGAAGGGAATTTAAATAAGTTGGAAAACTTATGGAAGTAAGTTTTTTTTATATGGAAATGGAATTTAACTGAATTAAGTTAAATAGAAGTGAATTTTTAGGAAATAAATCTAAGTAAGATAAATTGAATGGTAACTGAAATCAAATTTGAAAATTTAACGGAAAAGGGAATTAACTTGAACAAAGTGGAATCTGGAAATTTAGCATAAGTTGGACTAAACAAACCAAAGGATTGAAAAAAAATAGTAAGTAAACTAATTGATTCAAGTGGGTAAGCAAATGAATTCAAATTGAATATTGGAATGATATTTAATTTGAATTGTGTATGTAAAGTGAAATCGAAAAATTAGTTCGAATGGGGTAAATAAAACGAAAGGTTTGGAAATGAAAATTGATTGAGATATAAATAAGTGAGTTAATGGAACTAATGAAGGGAATTTGATTGATTAAATGTGGTTTGAGAGGTGGTCGGTAAAAGAAGGAAATATTTGATTTGATCTGGAAATAAATTAGTAATTGAATGGTAAAATGAATTCAAGTAGAATTGTGTGACGACCCAGAATTTTTGAGCATTTGAAAATGGAATATTTAGTTGATTTTAAATACTTAAAAGTTAATTTTAACTTGAGTTCCAAGTATCACTATTTATTTGATAATTAAAATTTTGAATTAAATAATTTAAAGTTGGATTAAATGTAGAATCTGGAGTTTTAAGCCTGTTAAAAGTAATTTGAAGGCTTGTAAAATTTATATTGATAGTACTGAAGATAGTAAAAGTGGTAAAAGTGAATTTGGAAGTGCTATGTTAAGTTCTGAAATTTTCTCATTTAAATTGAATTTAAAAACAGCCTTTCGAGGCACAGTCTTGGAATTCGACGAAACTAGTTCCATTGGATCCGTAATATTGTATTATTGTCGGGTTTCAATTTTCGTAGCATTTGGAGTTGTTATGTGAACACACGGTAAGTAAACGCGCTAAATTTATATCAAAAATTTAAATTTAAAATATATATATTTATACCAGTCAGTTTCAGTTGAAATTATTTCACATCATAACCTTTTCTTTTCATTTCGAAATTACTGTTGTTGCTAGTACGGTCTCCTCGTCCCTTCTTCAACATGCCTCCTTTCTCATTTCTTTTTCTTTACTATCTTCAGTCAAACAAAATCATGGCCGAGCGTTTAAATAAAAAATCCCTGGCTAATTTCGTTGTCATCCTCCATCTTTTCTCTCTTAGCAGTTCACATCAGAGATTACCCTCACACCCCATTTTAAATTGCAGTTCCCATTCCATCTCAATCGGCTAAAAATCGAAAATGAACTTCTATTTCACCCCCGAAAAATAATTAATGGCGGCCACAAAACTTCGTGTTTCCTTTCCAAATCAATTTTCTAGCTTTCTTTTCTTGTATCTGCTTTGATTTAGGATGGCCAAACATAGGAAGACGCGTTTCAATCTTATTGCTGAATTTGGAAGCTCTGCCACTCAGAGTGGCAAGCCATTTGCTATCTCGCCTCTTCTGCTTTCTCAAGCTCTTGCGTCCACTTCGGCAGTTGATGTTGGTGCCGTTTAGTTTTTTTGATTCCTCTCTCTATATCAATTCTCCTCGAGAAGCTATTCCTTTGGGTGTTTCAGTAGATCTTGTTGGATCTAGTGATGACGAATAATTTTCGAGTATTTGGAAATGCACTTAGGAAGGATGTCTCTTTGGCCGCTCTCTCGAACTCTCTTTCTTCTTTGCCTTTGCCTGTTGCTGGTTTGCCATCGTCATCTGTTTCAGGTGCTGGTCACGTGTCGGTTGCTTGCTTGGAAGCATCAGAAGCTAGGCTTTCAATCTCTAATGACAATGTTTTTAGAAAGCTTCTAGTTGCAAATCCTCTCCTTGGCCTAATCGTGGATATGAACTCCTTGCCTATGGCTGCTCCTCGTCAAATGAATCTGCTGCAAACAAATGCAAAGGTTTAAAAGAAAAGAGGTTTATCTTACAGACTTTTTGTTTTAATTTATATATGGGTAGGATTTTAAAAATTTCCAGTAAGATATAAAGCATTTTGTTTTAAATGTTTAATCAGTTACATATAACAACAAAGTATATTAATTCACCTGTTGGTTCTAAATGCGTTTGGTATATATGGATTAAAAGAAAAAGAAAATATATATATACACACTTTAAACTTACTGATCAGTTTCAATATATTATGATGATTTAACCGGTTTTATTAAGTCATTGAGTTATTTTAGCTCAATAAAATAAAATAAAATAGTTATGAAAGGGAAATTTGTTTAAAACTAAAATATTAGTTGATTAAATTTAAATAAAATTGGCTGGTTGATTATTTCAAATATTAATAAACCGTGTGATTGTTATTCAAGGGTCTTAAATCATGAAGAATCAAGTCAGTCGGAGTGAATTGCAAATAAAAGCAAAGGTGAGTTAATCTCACTCAGCTGAATTTTTAATTTAAATTTAATTGGTTAAATTTAAATAATTGATTGATTGATTGGATTTGGTGTGTTATATTATATATATAGTAGTATATAGTATATCTTGGAATGCTTGATTTCCCGCATTATACAGCGGATGAGACCCTATGCGCCGCATAATAGCGGATGATTTATATTAATCCCATATACCACGATATTCCACCTCGAAGTGGAATTGGTATTTATGTTATGCTAACGTCTGTGGCTGCAGGAAAACATGTTGGAGGGATCCAACCGGATTCCTCAACATTTATTTATTATTTAATATTCTCCGCTGTGATTATTTGATATTCTATGATGAATTATATTGGAATATTGAATGCTATGGTTTGAATGAATATATTTGGGTATAATGAGTTACCAAAAATATGTAAATTGGATTTTGAAAAGAAAATAAAGAAGTAAATTTGTAAGCGAAATAATCATAGAAATTTGAATAAATTAAGAATGAATTGAAAAGAAATGGAAGTGATATTAAAATACTAATAAATAACTTCGAGTATGAAAAGAGAAAAAAGAAAAAGATTTTGAATAAATAGAAATTAATGAATTGTAAAATTTAAGTAATATTATTTTAAAGGAATAAAGAATTATTTTAAAATTTAAAGTTTAAATTTATTTAAAAGGATTAAGAAGTAATTTGAGAAATGTAAAATTGGTATTTTCAGTTAAAAGTATTTTAAATCATAATTAAGGAACAAAATCTGAAATTAATGGATTTTGGAATAAAAGGGAGTAAATTGAAAATCAATTTGGAAATTGATTCAAGTGTTTGAAATTGGAAATTTAGAGAAGAATGTGAAGAGAAGTATATTTCTCTGGATAGCCAAGTACGTTCAAAGTAAATTTTTAAATATAAGATAAAAAGTTTTAATGTTTTTTAAAAAAGCATGTTTTAGGAATTTATTATTTCTAAATATCTAAATTCTAAAGTAAATATTTTTCAAACCTATTATCGTAGTAATTATTTAAAAAGTGACTTAGTATTTTGTTTTAAAAAGTGAAAACCTAGTTTTATATGTTATAAAGTAACCTTATTTTCAAATATTCATATAGTATGTATTTTTAACAAATTATTGAAGTAGTTTTAACTTAAATGTTTTAAAGTATATTTCAAAGTAAAGCATTTCAAATTATTTTAAAAATCTAATGTTTTGTGCTTGGTGATTTCAGTGGAAATAAAAAATACTTGGAAAATTTCTTCTGAGAGAGGAAGATAGTTTGAAAATGTTTTCAAAAGGGTTTGAAAAGTGAAAATATATCTTGTGAAGATATTTTTTGGATTAATAAATAATTTGGAAAATTTTATTGGTTGATGGATGTTTGTGAATGTTAATTGATAGTTAAATAACCGACTATCAATATTGGCCAAATGCGATGATCGTTTCAAAGAGACTGGGATCGGGATTTATTTCTCGAAAACCACTTCGATCTGGTTTGTACATTTTCTTGGAAAAACGAGTTGGGAGTCGAAGATGGAGCAGTGAAGTGCAAGGGCTAGTCGTTACTAATTCTGAGGATATTTCCAAAATGGATGTAGTAGGAGTAGTACCTTCTGTTCCGTTCGAACCCGGGACGGACTTGTATGGATGAACGCTTTCGGAACATCGTCAGGAGGACGATGGGCATTCTAAGGGATATGTTCTAAAAAGGTAACGCTTAACCTCAAGCCTCATCAACCGGGAATGACTGAAAATCAGTGGTTATGCAGCAAGGCTTGGTGGGAAGCACCCATTTTCGGGTAAGGTCATCCCTTTCTAGATGTCCCTTTTTATTTCGGCTTAGTGGTGCGGTTGCTGATCCCAACCGTGGGGTGATCTTACTCGGGATTATCCAGTAAGGGATAGTCTGGGTCTTGTGTTGCAGGGGGTCGGGAGTGATCCTCGGTACTATGACCTAGACCACGTATTGTGACAAGTGGTACCCCAGTGCCTAGTCATTAGTTGGAAATCCATTCTCCCTACGCGCCTTTTACGAGTTTTGTTTGTATTACCCACTCTGTGGCTAGTAGATGGAATTTAATAATGTAACAATTTCGGTTATTTTAATAAGTATTTGTATATAGACCTTATTATAATATCAGAGGATTTTAATAAAAAGTGTTTTAGCTATGTAAGGTAAAAACCCGACATGTTTATTTGTGGCGTGGTCTTACGAGATACTTTTGTTTTCAAAAGTTTTTTGAAACTTTAATAATCAATTTGAGTGTGATTTCTCATGTTGGTATTCCAGACTGACTCGGGTGTTATTTAACTGTAATACTTGGGTCAGACCGAGTATTATAGGATATAGGATATGATGCTGTGGTGCTCCGGAGACGAGCTGGAAGGTGATACATACTTCTGTATTTGGTTATTATTCCGCCGTGTATCCAATTTTTTGTTATTGGTCTGGAACTCTTATGATGTACTCTGATGATGTATGTATAAAACAGAGATAGTTTTCTTTTGTGTAAAGATCTGTTATTATATATTATATTTTATTCCGCTGCGTTGGTTGGATTATGTTGTTGTTTTCTGTTTTCTCTTCTTCTACCTCTTCTTCTTTAATCCAAATGGTTCGTATTTCTTTTCAACTTGAGAAGATTTATGTAGAATAGTGTTGACTCAAGGGGTACGGATTTGCGGGTCGTTACAAATTGAAAATGCAAAGTGAATAAAAATGGACATACAACCAAAGCGATAAAGAGGAAATCAATATAAGAAGTGAATAAAATATTTACATTGAACTTAAGAAACGGATGATGAATTCTTAAGTAAATTTGGAATTGAAAAATATACTAAGTTAATATTTGAATGAAGATTTAATAAAAGTGGTGAAAAGGAAAATTGTGAATAAGTGAATGGAAATCAAAATAAATACGAATAAAAAGAATTTGATATAACATATATCAATTGAGATAAATACGTAGGATGTACATATACTATTCTATTTGCATAACAGTTTGATCTAGATTGGAGCATAGAATTTCGAGATAATTATATCGATACAAGTTGGGATTTTTCACTCGATTTTTGACGGTGAACCCTGAATATGGATTTTTGATTGATTCTGAAAATTCTCTATTATAGTATATGGCTATGCAAGGAGAATGATGGTTTTTGATCAAGAAACCAGATCCGAGTCCGCACTAGGGAGTCAGATGAATAACACTAGTTCGGAAGTGAAATTGTTTGATCGAGCGAGGGATCGGATTTGATATTGCGTACGTATGATATACGTACATCGTACTGCTTAAGTAAAAGAAAATATTGAAAATTTTAAAAAGTGATGAATAAAATGATTTTGAATGTTGTGATTAGATATTATTGCTAAGTAGGATACAAGTATTTAAAAGCAAAGGATAAATTGATGTTTTCAATTTCTGGAGATAAATTTGAACTGCCCAACAAAAGGTATGTATTTAAAATTGTCATATGAAATTTGATGGTTTTTTGATCTAGCCACTTGGATTTTGTTTTCTTTTAAAAATTTAGGACCGTAGAGGCAGTTTGTAGTTGTTTCGATCTAGCCGCGCATAGGAGATGCTGGCGAATTTTTTCGAAAATTTAGGGAGTTAGAAAAAAATTTGAGAAAACTTTGATAGTTTAAAATTCAGTTTAAACTATAATTTGAATTACTAAGAGGGCAATATTGTTTGGAATATATGGATGAGTTTAGGAAGTTAGTAAGGGAGATAGTGTGTCTTTAATAACAAGATTGTTTTGGGGAGTTGTAAAAAAAATAGTTAATGGGTTGTGAACCATTCTTCATAACTAGCAAATTCGCGGACGAATTCTTGTAAGGGGAAGGAATGTAACGTCCCGAGAATTTGGACATTTGAAATTGAAATTTTTATTTGGTTTTAAATATTTAAAAGTTAATTTTTTTAACTGAATTCAAATATCACTATTTGTTTGGTAATTAAATTATTGAATTTAATAATTGAGAATTGGGTAAAATATGGAATCTTGAGTGTTAAGCTTGTTAAAAATAATTGAAAGGCTTGTAAAATATATATTAACGATACTGAAGGTAATAAAATTTCTAAAATTGAATTTGAAAGCGATTTGTTTAGTTTTAAAAATATATCGTTTAAACTTACATTTAAAAATAGCCTTCTGGGGCACAGTCTCGGAATTTGACAAAACTAGTTCTGTTGGATCCACAGTATTGTACTATTATCGGATTCCAAGTTTCGTAGCAATTGGAGTTATCGTGTAGCCATACAGGTTGGAAACACGTTGAAAATCTATATCAAAATTCAATACAATAATTAGGTCCAAAAAGATATCTTCTCCATACGATCGAATTAGGATTCAAAACCTTTTCAATTGCATTCGAGATAGGGGTATAACATTTATAATGCCTAGTGGCACGCCTCGATAGGAGATCAAGATTTTGGATTTCGATTTCGGGACAATTTGAATTTTGAATATATATATATATATATATATATATATATATAATTATTGACTGGGAAAATTTACGACTGTTTTTCCTTCACATTAGAACTTTATGTTTTCTCCTCGAGTCACTATATCGTTCCTCAACACGAAAACGTCGAAACATGTCCCCCTTCTTCTTTCTAAAAACAGCAAGCTGATAATTCAAAATCAAAGGAAGGGCCGAACAAAGAAGGAAAAGAAAATTCAGAAAGCTGGATTCATTTTATCTCTGGTTTCATTCGTCCTTAACAGCCAAACCAAAAGCATGTCTTCGATATAAAAATTCGAATTCAGAACCAAATACACCACCTCAAAACTCCAATGAAATTCGTTCGCCTTATCCTTGTTCGATTCTGGGTGGAAGCAAAGAGATAAGGGGGATCGAGGAGGGAAGCTCGCGAGGGCGGTGAGGCCGGTTGTTCGACGAGGCCGGTCGTTTGGCAAGTCCGGTTGTTCGGCGAGCTAGAGGACGTCAGAAGTGATTGGACTTGTGGTGTAGGGTAGCTGGATGATAGGGCGAGCTTCGATATGAAGGCATCGGCACTCGGTGACCAACGACGGCTGGCGTCTTTTGTGAGGTGAGCGAAGGAGTTTGGGGAGCGTGGCACCACATACGAGCGGAAGGTCGAGATGTGAACCGGTGGGGTTCAGGCTATCGGGAAGACAAGGTGAGCGATGCGATCCTTGTGTTATTTTTTTGGTGAACTCTGATTTTTGCTATCAGTCAGGAAAAAAATAAGCCGTACATGTATATATCCAGAGGAAGGAATTTTGGAGACCAGATTTTAATTTTTACACACACATATATATACACACATATATATTATAGAAGGAAAGTTTTACAGTTAAGAAAATTACTGTTTTGTTATATACAAATTGGAAAATATATGTAAGATTTAAAACATAAAACGTTTTTTTGACACACACAACACACACACACACACACACACACACACATATATATATAACGACCCGATTTTTTGATGCTCGAAAATTGACATCAATTCGTCCTCTGTATTAAATGTCTAATAATCGATTGCCGGAAAAATAAGACTGTAAAGGAAAGTAGAAGGAGGTAGAAGAAGAAAAAACAAAACAATATCAGAATCTCACAATCGCAGCGGAATAATATATAATAGATAACAACAGATTCTTTATACAATTGAATCTGTAACTAAATAATACATTACATCATTAGAGTGCATACAAACAACATCCAAATACTAGACAGTTGTGACAACTTGTCCTCACCCAAAAATAGACTATACAACTTATACTGCACATCGGGATATATATCAAGTACGTGCGATATGTCTCACCATTCAACTCGTCTCCAGGGTTCCACAGCATCCTTTCCTGTGTTCTATAATACTCAGGTCTGACCCGATCATTATAGTGAAATAACACCCGAGTCAGTCTGGAAAACCAGCGTGAGAAAACACACTCGGTTGGATTATTAAAGTTTCCAAATCCTTTGAAATCAAAGGTATCTCATAAGACCATGCTACAAATAAACATGTCGGGATTTTACCTTACGACAACCAAAAAATTTCTTATCAAAATCTTCTGATATTATAATAGAGTCTAAGTACAAATACTTATTCAAGTAGCCGAAATTGTTACATTATTAAATTCCAGCAATACTAGGCTCTACAATCAAATCCGAAGGCACTTATTAGAGATCGGGTTTCCATCAATGGAAGGGCTACTTGGGTACTGTCCGTCACAGTACGTGGTCTAGATCACCGTACCGAGGACCTGCCTGATCCCCTGCTACACAAGACTGGAGCTACCCCTTATTGGATAGTATGAATACGATCACCCCGCGGTTGGGACTAGCAACCGCCCACATAGCCGAATAAAAAGGGACATCGAGACAGGGATGACCTTACCCCAATTGGTTGCTAGCCACTTAGCCTTTCTGCACCTCCCCTGTTTTAGCCATTCCCGGTTGATGAGGCTCGAGGTTAAGCATTACCTTTTTAGCATACATACACTTAAAGTGCTCATCATCCTCCTGACGATGTTCTAAAAGCATTCATCCATACAAGTCCATTCCCAGTCCGAATGAAACCTAAGGCACTACTCCTACTATATCCATTTTGGAATCACTCTTAGGATTTGTAGCGATTAGCCCTTGCACTTCACTGCTCCATTTTTGACTCCAAGCTCTTGTCTTCCTCATGAAATGTTCAAACCGGATCCAAGTGGTTTTCGGGAAATTAATCCCGATCCCGGTCTCTTCGAAACGACCAGCGCATTGGCAAATGTTGACAGTTGGTTAATTAACTATTAAATAACATCCACAAACAATAATCAGGCCTAAATAATTTCCCAAATTATTTATTTCAAAATATCTTCGCAAGATATTTTCTACACTTCAACCTTTTTGAAAATAGTTTTCAAAACACTTTTCTCTCGTGGAATAAGTTTCCACCCAATTGTTCCTTTCCATCGAAAATGGCCAAGCCTTAATACTTTAGATTTTAAAATGATTTAAATCACTTTGTCCAAAAATATATACTTTAAAACATTTAAATTAAAAACTACTAAAACACTTTATTTAAAATAAAAGTTATGAAATTCTATACTAAACTTTCAAATAAAAACTTTAGCCAAATTACTTTTAAAATAATGATACTTTATAAAATTTAATAATTATCCTTTAAATCATAATACTAGTTAGATCTTTAAAACAATTTACTTATATAATTTACTTTATAAATATTTACTTTTAAAAATTTAGAAACCCCTAAATAATAATTCTTTCTGAAATATGCTTTTAAAACCACTTTAAAAGCTCCAACTTATACTTGAAAATCTTTCTTTGAAAATATATACTTGGTTTTTTAGGGAAATACACTTTCCATTTCCCCACCTTTAAAAATAAACCGCTATTTATTTTTAAACAAATCGCCTGTAACGACCCAGAATTTTTATTAATTAAAATTTGAATATTTAATTAATTTTAAATATAAATGAGTGAATTTATAAGTCGAATAAATTTTTATTTGAATTTTTGGATTTAATTGGATTATTAAATCGATAATTTAATATGTGACATTATGGAAATAATTGAAAATTGGGTTAAATATGATTGAAAATGATTTGTAAAATTTTATTTTATCATGTTGGAGTTAGAACGATATTTTAGAACTTTTTAAAATCGAATTAAAAGTTAATTTGTGAAAATTGAATATTTTAATATTTAAATCGACTAGTGAAAATAGTCAATTTTTGAACAGTCTCAGAATTGAACGAAACTAGTTCCATTGGATCCGTAATAGTTAGTTATTACCGGATTTCAATTTTCGTGTCAATCGGAGTTATCGTTTGATCGTGGCAGCTCGAAACGCATCGATTTATTTTTAATTTTAATTTGGCGAGTTAAAATAGCCATTTTTCAAAAAGTCTCGGATTTCGACGAAACTGGTTTCATCGGATCCGTAATGTGATATTATTGTAAGGTTTCAAATTTCGTGTCAATTGGATTTACCGTTTGTCCGGTACAAATTAAAACGCCTAGAAATCGATTTAAATCGGTTTAATTTAAATTGAACGTTTGTAGCCATAACTCGCACAGATGTCCGAATTAGCTTTCGAAACCTATTCCATTGTGTCCGGAACGCGGGATAAACCCTAGGAACGTCAGTTTCGGCGCGTAAATCGGAGTTCGGAATTTCCGGATGAATAGTGTTTGAATTTTTCCTATAAATACACCCACCCCCTTCATAATTTAGAAAAAAATAAAATAAAACCTAATTTTCTAACCCTAGCCGCCAGCCCCCATGAATGGCCAGAAATTTGTTTCGTTCCTCCCTCCAAATCTTCAAATCCGTGCAACGATTCAAGAAAGTTTCAACTAGGAAATCGTAGAGCACATCAAGTACTCCATATCCAACGGTGGAGATCGTCTGAAGTGTTGTGGATTGGCGGCAATTCGTGTGTGAAGGTAGCGAGTTCGTGCTCGTTTTTCTCGAGCCATGGAGGGCCGAGCTCTGAGCTACTCCAGCCGAGTGTAGCATGGGAGATGAGCTTCGCGATGGCGGTAGTTTGATCGAGTTTCATCGAGTATTGATGGAGTATAATTAAACCCTAATCATGGAATATGGGTTCGGTTTTGAAACGTGATGGCCTGGAGATTAGCGTGAGAAGGAAGAAGCATGGCAACGGCTGTGATGAAAAGGAGCAGGATCCAAAGGCTCTGAATGAAGAAGGTTTAAAATTAAAAGAATTAATGTTGTAATTTGTTTATAAAAATTCGTATAAACTTCATAAAATCATAACTTTTTCATACGAGGTCGAAAAAATGCAAACTCAGCTGCGTTGGAATCGTATGGACGAGCACTACGCGATGGAGTTGGTTTGGAGTCGTTTGGAGTTAGTGAGAATTTTGGGTAAAATTAAACGCACGTTTAATTTTATTCGAAATAAATCGCTAAAACGGAATTTAAAATCAAGGTGAGAACTTCTCACTCAATCGAATCAGTTTCGATTTTATTTTAAATAGTTAGATTTAAAATATTTGAATGCATGTTTGAATGTTGATTGATATCTATTGATTGTTAAAATAGACATTATACGCCGTTAGTAAGCGGATGTTATTTAATAAATACATATACCGCGAATATTTCATAAACAGTGAAATTGGTATTATAAATAATATCAATATATATATATTGGCATATGTATATATTGCAGTTGTTGATTCCCCGCATTTTTTAGCGGATGAGACCCTATTGCGCCATCTATTAAGCGGATAATATTTAAATCCCATATACCGCGATAATTTCGTACTAGAGCGAAATTGGTATTGTGCTAATGTTTGTGGATGCAGGAAAACAGGTTGGAGGGATCCAACTGAATTCCTCAATAGTATTTATTAGATTTCAGATATTTAGATATTTGATGGATTATCATATCGACATATGATATCGTTGTTGTCGTGATTGACTATTTGGTGTGTAGCATCATTGGACCAAATTTGGAATTTTAAAATGATTTCAAAGTGATTTTTGAAAGTATACGTTATAAAATATTTTTGGAATTGATTCATTTTAAAATAAATAAACGTCATAATTTTAATGTTATAAAAATTATGATTTTTGAGAAAAATAGTTAAAAACTGATTTTTGAGAATATGATGCTAACGATTTTATAAAATAGTTTAATCAGGATTTTAGAATTATTGTGAAAAGTTTAAATATAGGATTTATAAAATTTAATTATTTTATGAATCAAAATGGTGAAATAATAATGGAGATTAAAGAAGTTTTAAAGAATAATATAAATTGATTTATATTAAGAGATTTATAAATGGATATTTATAAATTGAAATATAGACATTATAAAACGAGTTTTTATAAGTGTTTGAATGAAGTGTAAATGAATTTCATAAATGAATGAAATTTATAGAATTATAAATGGAGAAGTTATAAATGAGATTTATAAATAGTAAGATTTATAAATTGTGAAGTTATTAAAAGAATAGTTTTGACTAAATCAATGAATCTTATAAGTTATAAGATTTATAATTATGAAGTTTAAAAGAACGATTTTGTAAAATAATCGTTTTATAAGCATTTAACTTATAATATGGACTTTTAGTTCATAATTGGGATATAAATCGAATAGGTTAATAAAGGAGATTTATAAAGGAAGTTGTTATAAAATAAATAGAAATGGAATTTATAAACGTTGTTTTATAAATTCGCAAACAACTTATTTTGATAAGTTAATTGTTGAAACCTATTAATGGAGTTATATTCACATTTTTGACTGTGAATGATCCTTTAAAATAAAATGAATAAAAGGATGAAATCTGTTAACGTAGTATATTCACGTTTTTGAATAGTGAATATTATGTTAAAAGAAAATGTTTAGATTTGATATTTTGAACAGAATTAAAATGATCTAACGATGTTTTAAATGTGTTGAGATTCGAAACCATAGATTTCAACATTTATTGTTGAAATAGACGTTTTCGAGAAATAAAAGGAAGTGATGACTATAACACTGTTGTTATAGTAAATGATTTCCGAAAGGAAATATTTTGTATAGTATTGGGATTTATATATCTATCTTAATTTCGAATCCCTATACTAGTGGTTTTGGGTTGTCGTAACGATGTTTTATGCAACATTCGTTTTGGCCCAAATAAATATGTTGAAGAGAATGATTTCCTTAATAAGATGAAATATATACTAAATTTCGATTTAAGTATATTGAATATTTTCCAAGGGTGAAAATAAATAAAATTTGTGAATTACTTATGAATAAATAAGTATGGAAATGTTTTTCTAATGTGAAATGAAACGTTTTGAGAATTTATCTTTTTGAAGATAAATTGAAATGAATTATTGAAATCATATGCATGGATATTTTGAAATGTAAATTCACTAAGGAATTTATAAAGGAAAGTGGAATTTGTTTAAAAATAAATATTGATTTATTTTTGAAGTATTGAAATTATATATCTTGTAAAGATATTTTGGAAAATAAATAATTTGGAAAATTATTTGGAATCTGGTGATGTTGTGCATATCCATTGATAGTTCAATAATCGACTATCAATATTTCCCTTTGAATGGGTATTTGATGTGATTTGTTTGAATTTGAATGCCACACTTATTTTTGAATAAGCGCTCACTATTCGGGTTAACCGGGAAAGGACCATGGGGTCGTATAACCCATTCCGAATATGTGATACGTCGTTGTGAATTGCATTTGAAGATCGGTGTTGAAGACCGAGTATTTGTGAAAGCGATAGGATGACCTATCGATTGTCTCTGCACTGGGTAGCTCCTGGTATAGAGATTCCTTAAGTGATGGGAAATTCGATCGGGATTGTGAATACCCGGATTGCAAGGGCTTCGTAAGAAGTGCCTTCGGTTTTGTTCGAGCCCGGAACAGACTTGTATGGATTGTATGTCTGACATTACAAATTGAGATATAAAGCAGATTTCTTTCAAATATATTTCTGTTGGTGGCGGAGAACTTATTCTTTTAGCTTAACACCCTTCTCTGAGACGTACGAGCTCAGAGGTTATATAGTTGAAGTTATCAGCGATATATTCCCAATTTGGTAATGTGACATGCCGAGTGTTGCTGTAAATGATCATTGTGTTGATTATTTGTGATAGGATCGTTTATTTGAGCGTCTATCCTAGTGATCATTTCTATGATCATTTGTTGACCCAAAGCATGGCTTTTGTATAAAGTATGTTTTTGTGGACGTGACTTCGTCGAGCCTCACACCCCGGAAATGGTCAAAACAGGAAAGATGCGGCAAGGTTATGAGGGGTAGCTCCCTTTAGGGTATGTGCATTTCCTTCTGGATAGAGGTGGTATCATGGTATGGAGCCCAGATATTTAACCTATGTGGTTACTGCGAATTTATTACTTTGTGGTTGTTGGTTATCGGGATCCCGTGAGAAAGGTCGTTTACGATCGGGGAATGGCGTGCTCGTGTCAGTAGTTACCCAGTTAGGGGTAACCCGGCCTTGTGTTGGCAGAGTTCCGGTTTGGTTCTCGGGAATGTCCTTCCAGAGGCATTCTCATGTGGCAATGGGAAGTTCCTTGGCCTGACCATTTGTTGGAAATCCAAAGAAACAATACGAAACTTGTACGATATTAGTTGTAGAACCTATCATTCACTTATGGTGTCGCAACACTGTTTGGATGGTAGCTATAGTAGGCATACGATAATGGTCGTATGTTGGCTAAGATTTATATTCTACTTTCAAAATGAATTTTTCCCCTACACTATGCACTAGTAATAATATCAAATGTTATTTTAAATGCGTATCAAGCATCTTTGACTATCATAAGGAGAAATCTCCTCCGATTCTGCGTTTGCATTGTGTGTGTGTGCGGGAGGCCTTATGGTAGTCTCATTTTTAAAAGCATTGCGAATTGAAATAAAAATATTCCTCTATTTTGATTTTTAAAGATAAATAAACTGTTTTGAGTTCTCACACCAGTCACATGACTGACTCAGAGTTTATTGTTTTCCTTCCTAAACTCTGGGTGCCCACCAATTTCCACACGGGCAGTCAAGAGTTAAGGTTTATCAGGATATTCTGGATATTCAGGAATTGCTGGAGGCAAGCTGGATGGCATGGCGTATTACTAGTATATAGTATTTCTTTTCCGCTGTTTGATGTTGTATGTTGCTGTACACTCTGATGATATGATGTAATGAAATAAAATGTAATGTCATAACTGATATAGTTCTTTGTTTAAAGATTATTCATTTATTATTATATGTTGTTCCGCTGCGAATTGTGAGATGTGATGGTGTTCTGTTGTTGTTTTCTGTTCCGTTCTATTTTAAAATTTTCTATTTTCTTTTCCCTCTATCTTCTACCTTTTTCTCTCTTTTTTTTTTCTTAAATTCTTTTTAAAAACCCCTAACTATTCGGTTTTTCGGCAACGAAAAATCGACATGTTACATCGCCCTTTCCTTACAAATTCCCATCTTGAATTTATACTTCCAAATTATCCTATGATAAATATTTCACTTAATTTATAAACCCTATTTATAAATTCCATAAACTCATTCTCCTTAATCCCAGTTTTAAACACTTAATCAGTTTTCAAATCAATTTTCAAAACTAACTCCATTTTAAATAAATTCCTTTTCTTACCTAAATTTATTTTAAAACCCATTAATTCCATATTTACTTCTATATTTATTATTTAAAAATCTTATTTTAAACTGAAATATCCACCTCATACTTTATTCAAAATTCTGCCCTTTTATTTCTTCCCAAACATTTTAAATCTTAAATTCTGAAAATAAAATCCTTTAATTTTTTTAGATAATATCACTTAAGTCTCCAAAACTCATTTATTTTCATTTGTTTAAAATTTCTATTTTCGTTTCCATTCTCAGGATTTATTTCATAGAATTTAAAAATCAAACTTTTATATTTTTTCCCAAATTCAATCTTTAGTTTACCCAAATACACTATAACTATTTTACTTAAAAATTTCCCTTTTCATTTCCTTTAAAAATCCAAACTTTATATTTATTTATTTTCTCAAAATACCAATATATATTCAACCAAACCATAGCATTCAATAATTTCAATTCCTAATACAATCAATATAATCCATCACAGATTAACACATAAATCACATTATTGAATATAAAATAAACTCAACATTTTGAGAAATCTAGTTGGATCCCTCCAACCTATTTCCATGAATCCACCGATGTTAGCACAATAATTAAAAATACCAATCCCCTTCAAAGGGGATATCGTGGTATAAGGGGTCATCCGCTATTATGTGAGGCATATAGGGTCTCATCTGCTATATAATGTGGGAATTAATCACTCCAATATATATATATTGTTGAGTCAAGATTTTTATAGAGTTTTGATTTCTGACAAAGGAATAAGACGTGATCGACAAAAAGAAGTTATTCATTTAAGAAACACAAAGAGCTCCATATATTAGAGGTTGATTATTTGGTATGTTAGTAATTTATGTTAAAATCTACCCTCAAATAATCATATAACTTCAATCTTTCAATATATATACACATGCACATTAACTGTGCAAATTGGACTAAACCGGTCGACCGGTTGAAAATAAGGTGGTCGACCGTTTTTGCCCAGAATGCACAGATAACATGCACACATGCACATAACGTATATATATTTGAATTCCTGTCTACCGGTCCATTTTTGACCTGTCGACCGTTTTTAAACAGAAAGCAACTTTTCCAAAAGACACTTCTCTTCTCCAAAGGTTGCATCTCCTATCTTTCATCAATGATCATAACTCTTAATGGCAACTGTTCACAAAGAGTTACAACTATTTTTCTCTATATATACTCATCTAAATCATTGATTCAAACACAAGTTTTTACACGATCATATATGCTCTCTAATCTAATCTCTAACACTCCTGCATTCTAAAAATTAATTTAGCTTATTGAATCATTGAAATTATTTCATATCTTTTGATTCAATAAGTAAATACCTTCTTTAATCTTTACAAAACATCATTCATATTCTTTGAGGATAAGATTATAGGAAGGGTGTACTGCTAGTGACAAATCCGTGTTTTCAAGAACACAAGTTGTCAACAACAATTGTATTTGTTCTTTTGTTGAAGTCCTCTGTGTTGTAAGAGGCAAGTGTTGAAGTCCTCAGTATATTAGAGGCGTGAAATCCCGTTCGGTTGTTCGGGTGTTGTAAACCTGTTCCTCCGGGTGAAGCGAGGTAGTTAATAGTGAAAATCCAGATAGAAGTCTGGGACTGGACGTAGGACGGTGCTCCGAACCAGTATAAAAATCTCTGGTGTGATTTTTCTATTTTCTATTTACAATGCTATTATCATCTATTTCCGCATTTGTATTGTAATCCATATTACACGATCCGTGTATACTATATTAGCACATATAATTGTATACACACCGCACTTTCATTTGGTATCAGAGCACGGTCATCATATAACCGTAACACAGTTATTTGATATATTCTTGTAATATGGCAAATAACGCAAGTACTAGCACTCAAAACACCACTTACACAGAAGGGCAATCGACACAAAGACCTCCATTTTTCAATGGTCTTAACTATAGTTATTGGGCAACACGTATGTCATTCTTTATGCAATCAAGTAGCTATGATGCTTGGAATGCTACTCAAAGAGAAATAGTGAATCCAACAACTGATTATTCAGAATGGACTGTGGCTGAGAAAACGGCAGCAGCCGTAAATGCAAGAGCAATAAATATGTTGTTCTGTGCATTAGACCAAAATGAATATAACCGTGTTAGTATCTGCACTACTGCATATCAAATTTGGCAAACGCTAAAAATCACTCATGAAGGTACTAACAAGGTTAAACAAGCCAAAATAGCCATGCTGAAAAGTCAATTTCAAAATTTCAAAATGAAACCAAATGAAACAATCAATGACATGTATTCACGGTTTCAAACTATTCACCATGCACTTATTGGGTTAGGACAAAAGTATTCTGATTTTGATGTTGTTTCAACAGTCCTACATTCTCTGACTAATGAATGGGAAGGAAAAGTATTAGCAATTGAAGAAGCTAATGACCTTTCCGTCATGAAGCCAGATGAATTGATAGGAAATTTAATGTCCTATGAAGCAAATTTGCAGGCTAGAAAAGAACAGAAAGAAGAAAAGAAAAATGTAGCATTCCATGTTGAGAAAGATGAAAATGAATCAGATTCTGAAGATGAAGATTTGGCGTTCATTGCTAAAGGTTTCAAAAAATTCCTAAAATATCGAAAAGCCAGTCGCTACAATAAAAGGAAACCTGGATCAAATAAACCATCTTCATCTGCTATAGAATGTTTCAACTGCCATAAAAAGGGACACATGCAGAAGGATTGTCCAGAACAAAAGAAAAAGTCAGAAAATGACAAATTCAAATATAAGGACAAATCAAAGAAACGAGCCTTCTCAGTAACATGGGATGATTCAGAGTCATCTTCATCAGAAAGTGAAAGTGATTCGGAGAATGAACAAGCTAATGTTTGTTTTATGGCAATAGAAGATGAGGTACAAATTCCTACATTTGATGAATTACTTGATATTAATGCTGAATTGATAGTCAAATATAAAGACATAAAACGTCAATTAAAAGTAGTCAAAGCAGATTTAAGTAGAGCAGAGTTTGAACGAGATATGTTAAAAGATGAGAAGAAAATATTAGAATAAGAACTTGAAAATATTCAAGAATCATCATCTAATGTTGACTCTCAAATATCTCTTTTGAGTCAAGAAATAGAAGCTCAAAAAGAGAAAAATAATGCTCTCACTACTGAAAATCATGAACTTAAAGCAAAAGTCAAAATTCTAGACCTAGAAAAAGCTAGTTTACAAACAAATTTTGATGACATTACTCAAAATGTTTCTAACTTTAACAAAGGTCGAGAAAATTTGACTAAAATCATTGAAAGTTCACAATCTATTTCAGATAAACAAGGTTTGGGATATAACAAACATGAAACTAAGAAACATCTTAGAAATAAAAGGAAGAAGAAAGTACAAAAAACTGAAGCTAAGAAAAATCTTAGTTTATTATATTTCAAACCAAAACCAATAGTGAAATTTCAAAAGAAAGATGTCAAGACTATCAAAATATGGGTTCCTAAAACAAATAACAATTTGATTAGGAACAAATACATTCAGCAATTCATGAATACTGTGCATCTTAATAATAATTATATATATAAAGGGGATACCGGACCCATATGGGTTTGGACTCCTAAGACCTAACTCTTAGGACCCTATAAAAAGTGGGTACCATGGACTTAATTCTATTTTTTGCAGGTCCTACTTAAGAAAAGAGGAAAATGGATATTCTGGCTGATATACTCCTATATTATTCCATTATCTATTATTCCTTTTTGTCGATGACAAAGGGGGAGAAAGTGCTAACAATTATTTGCAGGAATATATATATATAAGACAAAATCTCAGGGGGAGATCACATATTCAGGGGGAGATTCAGAACTTCAGATATATGTTGTCATCAATCAAAAAGGGGGAGAATGTTGAGTCAAGATTTTTATAGAGTTTTGATTTCTGACAAAGGAATAAGCCGTGATCGACAAAAAGAAGTTATTCATTTAAGAAACACAAAGAGCTCCATATATTAGAGGTTGATTATTTGGTATGTTAGTAATTTATGTTAAAATCTATCCTCAAATAATCATATAACTTCAATCTTTCAATATATATACATATGCACATTAACTGTGCAAATTGGACTAAACCGGTCGACCGGTTGAAAATAAGGTGGTCGACCGTTTTTGCCCAGAATGCACAGATAACATGCACACATGCACATAACGTATATATATTTGAATTCCTGTCTACCGGTCCATTTTTGACCTGTCGACCGTTTTTAAACAGAAAGCAACTTTTCCAAAAGACACTTCTCTTCTCCAAAGGTTGCATCTCCTATCTTTCATCAATGATCATAACTCTTAATGGCAACTGTTCACAAAGAGTTACAACTATTTTTCTCTATATATACTCATCTAAATCATTGATTCAAACACAAGTTTTTACACGATCATATATGCTCTCTAATCTAATCTCTAACACTCCTGCATTCTAAAAATTAATTTAGCTTATTGAATCATTGAAATTATTTCATATCTTTTGATTCAATAAGTAAATACCTTCTTTAATCTTTACAAAACATCATTCATATTCTTTGAGGATAAGATTATAGGAAGGGTGTACTGCTAGTGACAAATCCGTGTTTTCAAGAACACAAGTTGTCAACAACAATTGTATTTGTTCTTTTGTTGAAGTCCTCTGTGTTGTAAGAGGCAAGTGTTGAAGTCCTCAGTATATTAGAGGCGTGAAATCCCGTTCGGTTGTTCGGGTGTTGTAAACCTGTTCCTCCGGGTGAAGCGAGGTAGTTAATAGTGAAAATCCAGATAGAAGTCTGGGACTGGACGTAGGACGGTGCTCCGAACCAGTATAAAAATCTCTGGTGTGATTTTTCTATTTTCTATTTACAATGCTATTATCATCTATTTCCGCATTTGTATTGTAATCCATATTACACGATCCGTGTATACTATATTAGCACATATAATTGTATACACACCGCACTTTCATATATCATATAATATCACATCCAGTCAATTCAATCGATCAACCAATAATTTAAATTTAACTATTTAAATTTAAACGGTAATCCAATGAGTGAGATTAACTCACCTTTGATTTTTAATTTGCAACCAAATCCGAACCGGCTTGTTTTCTTCACAATTTCAGACCTTGTACAAACATTATATAATTTTACTAACACTTGGAATAATTGAACGATTAATTATCATTTAATAGATTTACTTAACTAACTTTTTGATTTAAACTAAAAAAATTCCTTTTAATAAGTTGTCTTTAGTAACTAAAATAATTAAGTAAGCTGATTAAATAATTTAATCACCATAATCCATTATTAAAATAAACTAGTAAATTTAAAATGTATATAAGTATACTTATTTTATTTTATTTTATTTTCTTTAAAACCACATATACTAAAAATGAAACTTTACCTTCTTGTTAAAATTTTCTTTTCCTTAACCTACATACATATGTATGGATTACAAAAAATCCCTTTTAAACTTTACTAAAAATTCATATACTGTATGTGTCTATATATATATCTATATATATATATATATATATATATATATATATATATATATTATTTTTCAACAACCCAGATCTAGAAATCAATTTAAATAAATTGCAAAACAAAACCTTATTGTTAAATTAAAGTATTATCCATATGTGTTTCCTCTAGTATTTATACACATAAATTATATATACATTAAGTTAAACTACACAGAATAGCAAATACTTCACTCCTACAGCCAACATCGCCGGGCCTGAACTCGCTAATCCCCAATATTGCCATGCAATTCGAAGTTAGGCAATTAGCAATTGCGATTTAGGTCTTGCGATTCCTTTTGTACTTCGTCTAAACTCACTGCCTGAATCCTTTCATCTCCATCGCAAAATCCACAAAGCTTGAGTCTTCCATCTTACGAGCCTATGACCAGTGAACACCCTCCCCTTTACTGCTAGCATCGCGTCTCATGCATGCACGTGTGATTCTCCCTCACAGTCTCCCCTCTTTGCCTCACGTAGGTGCCAAGCTACGCAATAGCTCCCACCATCGGAGTGCGCGTGTGTACGAGCTTCGATTGCGAAGCTCGGTTTAGGTTTGAGTTAGAGAAACTTGTGAATCTCGAAGGTTGAACAAAACCCTGAGCTGGGCCATTAAAATTTTGAATTCAATTTTATTTCTGTTTGAAGAGAACTCGGCTTTTCGATTTACTTTTTTTATAAAAAAGAGACATGTGTTAACCAGGGAGACACGTGTTGAAAACTACCTACGTGCTCACCCAACTTGCCATAATGTTCTGAGGGGATAAAAACAGCTGATGTGGACTAGAGTATATAAATATATATTTTAAATTTTAAATTTAAGTTTTAATCGCCTAAAAATTGCAGCTCGAAATTTCGAACTCCTATCGAGGCATGCCACTAGGCGTTTATAATGTTATACCCCTATTACGAACACGATGGAAAAGGTTTCGTGGCCTAACTCGGTAGTATGGAGAAGATAGCTTTTTGGACCCAGTTATTAAATTGAATTTCGATATAAATTTCAACGTGTTTATATACCTTACGGCCACATGACAATTTCAAACACTTAAAATTTGAAGTTCGATAATAATACATTATTACGGATCCAATGGAACTAGTTTCGTTGAATTCCGAGACTGTGTCTCGAAAGGCTATTTTTAAATATCAATTTAAACGATATATTTTTAAAAATGAACAAAGCACTTCTAACCCAAATTTAAAACTTCTATTATTTCCAGTATTATAAGTATAAATTTTTCAAGCCTTTGAAATATTTTTAACCAGCTTAAAAATCGAGATTCAATATTTTACCCAATTTTCACTTATTAAATTCAACAATTTAATTACCCAAATAAATAGTGATATTTGAAATTCAAGTTAAACTAAATTTCAAATATTTAAAATCAATTAAATATCTTAATTTTAAATATCCAAAAATTTCGAGTCGTTACAATATACATACATACATGCATATACATATATATATTCACATATATATACATAATGCTAGAATTTTGAAGAACAAAATATGTAGAATTTATATAAAGATTTAATTTATACAAATTATTTTTAGTATATATAGTTTCAAGGAAAAATAGAATAAAATAAATATATTTATACACATGTTAAACCTACTATTTAATTTTAGAATAATGCACTATGGTGGTAAATTCGTTTTATTAACCTTTTTAATTATTTTGGCCACTAATAATATTTTATTAAAGGAAAATTAGTTTAAACTAAATTATTAGTTAATTAAATGGTAATTAATTATCCGATTATTTAAAATGTTAATAGGCGATATAATGTTTATGCAAGGTCAAGAATCATGAAAACCAAGTCGAGATTGGATTGGGTTGCAAATAAAATCAAAGGTGAGTTAATCTCACTCAAATTGGATTGCCGGTGAATTTAAATAGTTAAAATTTAAATTATTGGTTGATTGATTAAATTGATAATTTATTATCAGTCTGGATGTGATATTATATATATTGGAGTGATTGGCATTCACGCATTATATAGTGGATGAGACCCTATGCACCCCTCATAATAGCGGATGACCCTATATACCTAGATATCCTCCTCGAAGTGGGATTGGTATTTTATATTATGCTAACATCTGTGAATGCAAGGAAATAGGTTGGAGGGATCAAACTGGATTCCTAAAAAATATTGAATTTATTTTATATTCTGTGATATGATTTATTTGATAACCTATGATAGATCATATTGAAAGTAAAGTTATTGAATGCTATGGTTTTGGTGAATATTTTGGTACTTTGAAATATCAAATATATATATATATACACTAGATTTTTGAAAAAATAAAAAGGAAATGTTTAAGTAAAATATTTATAGTAAGTTGGATCAATTTAAAGAAAAGAATTAAGAAAATAAATAGTTTGATTTTTAAATCCTATTTAACCAATTCCGGAATATGGGAAAAATAGGGATTTTGAATACATATGAATAAAAGGATTTTAAATATAAGGACTTAAGAAATATTTTTTGTAAGTACGAAGGAATGTATTTTTAAATGTAAGATTTAAGTGAGTTGGAAAAAAATAAAGGAGAATTTTGAAATAGAGTATGAAATTGATATTTTAGATTTAAACAAGGTTTTAAACCATAATAGTAGAGTAAAACTGGAATTAATGGATTTAGGATAAATCTTGGTAAATCGAGAAATCAACTTTGAAGGGAATTTAATTCAGAAAATCATTTTGGAAATCTATTAAGTGTTTTGAAACAGTGGTTAAAAGGATAATGAGACTATAGAATTTATAAACCGGTTTTATAAATAAAGTGAATATTTGTTAGTGAATAATTTGTGTTTATAAATTCACGACGAGAATTTATAAGGAAAGGGTAATCCGTTTTAAAAATAAATAGTGGTTTTATTTTCAAAAGTATGGGAAAGAAAATTTACGGGATTGAGACGTAAGTTAAACTGGAGATAAATCGAGAAGGACTCAAAAATAATTAGACGCGCTGATCGGAGTGGAAAGTGTATTTTTCCTAAAAAGCTAAGTATGTTTTCGAATAAAGTTTTTAGGTATAAATTAGAAGTTTTAGAGATGTTTTAAAAGAGCGTTTTTAGGAAAATTTATTATTTAATTGTTTTAAAAGTGTTAAGGTAAATATTAATTAAGTTAATTACAGGAGTTCGCTATTTTGAAGGTCAAACTAGTATTATGATTTAAAGGGTAACTATTAAATATTTATACCTTATATAACAGTTTTATTTTTAAAAGTAGTTATTGGCTATAATTTTACATGGGTAATTATCATAAAATTTCATAACTATTATTTTGAATAAATTGATTTAAGTAGTTTTATTTTAAATGTTTTAAGTGTATATTTATGGATAAAGTGATTTAATTTATGTGAAAACTAAATTTAATAAGACTTGGTGCTTTCCAGTGGAAATAAAATAATGGGTTGAATGATTCTTTAATATGATAGTTAAATAACCGACTGTCAATATTGGCCAATGCGCTGATTGTTTCGAAGAGACCAGGATCAGATTTAATTATCCGAAAACCACTTCAATTCGGTTTGAACGTAGCAAATGAAGACCGTGAAGATGATGAAGAAGGTGATTCGGTTTGTCCAGACCCTTAAACACGGAAAAGTTTTTACCTTACGATAACCAAAACATTTGATAGGAAATCTAGTTATATTATAATAGGGTCTAGGGTTTTCGAATAAGACACAGAAATAGCTGGAATGCTTACATCTCACGTTCCAACATAGTTGGACACAACTAAAACGTACAACACTTATTGGAGTTTGAATTCCATACAATGGCAGGGTTTCTGGGGTACCGCCCGTCACCGTACGTGGCCTAGATCATCGTACGGAGGATCCACCCTAAATCCCCTACAACACAAGGCCGGAACCATCCCTTACTGGATAGTCCCAAACAAGACAACCTCGGCAGTTGTTGCAATCAACTGCCCCACACAGTTGAATAAAAGGGACTCCTAGACAGGGGAATGTATTGACCTACTTGAGTGTGACTCACTTAGCTTTGTTGCACCTCCCCTGTTTTAGCCATTTCCGGTTGATGAGGCTTGAGGCAACGATTATCTTTATAGAACACATCTATCTTAGAGTGCTTAACGTCCACCAATGACGATGTTCTGAAAGCATCCAATCCATACAAGTTCGTTCTGAGTTCGAACGAAACCGAAGACACTATCTCATTACACTCATTTTGGAATCACCCTCAGAGTTAACGACAATAGCCCTTGCACTCTGAATCTCATCTTCACTAGAGATTCACGACTTATCGTTTAATTTGGATCGATGTGGTTTTTGGATATCCAAATCTGGAAACCCGATCCCGGTCTCATCGAAATCCAAAACACCGTCTTTTAAGGTCAAGTTGTTTTAAAGTTAAAACGATTCAATTCAATTATCTATATTCACATAGATAGATAATTCACAATATCATAAATAGATAATCCATATCACCACAATTCAACCAATGTCACAAATCAACACATATCTCATATCAGAGATATCAAACAATTCAAGGCATTCAATATAATCAGCCATCCGTAAGCAAAGAACTATTAATCACGCTATCTCTAATTAATTTAAATTAAATTAAATTAGTTACTTCTTTAGTATAAGTCCTTCTTACCTAACCATTAATTAATTACAAGCCAATTAATTAATCATTCTCTAATTATCCATCTTAATTAATCATCCTTGATTAATTATTCTCTAATTACTTTAAGTAATTAGCCTTTAATTAATTACGCAAATTAATTATACTTAACCATTTATAGTAATTAACCTTTAATTACTTTCATTAATTAATTAACTATAATTAATTACATTAATTAATTACTTTATAATCACTTTATTAATTAATTATCTTTAATTAATCAATCCTTAATTATATCATTAATTATATTAATTAATGATCCCTAATTTCTTCTTTAATTAATTATTCCTCTAATTAATCACATTTAATAATTAATCTTTAGTTAATTACATTCATTAATCAACCTTGATTAATCACATTCAGTAATTAATTATCCTTAATTAATTTCATCACTTAATTAATTTCAACATAAATTTTATTAATCAATTTTTAAATTAATTATACAAAGTAATTAATTATTAATTACTTTCACTAGGTAATTCTTCTTCTTATTAATTACACTAAGTAACTAAACGCAAATCACTTCCAATCTTCAATTAATTACATCCAGTAATTACCCATTAATTACTGGACTAAGTAATTACATTTTATAAATTGCATTAAGAAATTATGCTTAAACAATAATCCAGTGATTATCTTGAATTAATTAAACTAATTAATTAACTTATACTAATCACATTAATTCAATTAATTGTATTGAGTAATTAATTCCTTTAATTACTTTGATTAAGTAATTATACTTAACCAATTCCATAAATGATTATCCTTAATTGATTAATCAAATTAATTATCTTAAATTATTTATATTAATTAATCATTACATAATCCCTAGTTAATGATCTTTCATTAACTACTAACAATTCTTAATTACTTCTCTAAGTAATTAAACTTAAATTAACCCTTATTAATTAAAATTAATTAATTTTTAATGACCAACTAATTCATCTCTAATTACTTAATTAATTAATAATTAATTGTAATTTAATTAATTTTTAGTTACTTGATTAATTAATTTCTAATCATTAATTAATCATCTTTACTTATCTAATTAATTAAGCTTTAGTTAATTAACTTACAAACCTTAATTACTTATTTATTAATCCACAATTATTAATTAATTTAAGCAATTAATTACTCTTTAATTTCCTTATTAATTTAATAAATCCTCAAATCATTTAAATCTTAATTACTTTTAAGATAAAGTATTTTCCTTATTAATGACTAAATTGTCATTAACATGTTCATTTAAACATTACACTTTTAAAACTTACTTTTTAATTTCATTTCAAATTTAAGTTTTAAAATGATTATAAAATTTAACTTTAACAAAATTTTAAAATTTTTTGCAAACCTCATAAACAAATGTTAAAGAAAACACTTATCTTATAAAAGAAATCTATAAGAGTTTTTAAAATCAAATTATTTAAATTCAAAATCTTGTTTGAATTTTAAAACTTTTAAAATCTGGTTTCAAATGCTGCTTCAGGTTTGACCCGAAGCCAACTCGAGTATTAACCCGAATAACCCATCTTTTCAAAAAATTAGTTCAAACTTTCAAAGTTAAAACCAAATGACTCAGAATCACCCGAAACATTACTCGAGTTATCATTCCACAAACACGAGCTCTACTTCGAGACGAACCACAAACCCAAAAACTCTGACATATCAACGCTGTCGTGTACATGCATGGGCGATGCCGCCACTTTCGATCATCCACGTTGCCCTTCACAAGTCGACGATCACCCTCGCACCCAATCTCGATCACCAGAATATCGATTCTTCCTCGAAATCGAATTCGAGTATTCAAGCCCAAACTTGGAACCAAAGACAAAAACCTGGAACAACCACGAACTTGCACCTCTACTTATCGGAATGACTGAGTCCATGGCTGCAACCTCGCCAATGCCCCTGCTACCAATTCTCAGAGTATGTTGCAACTCGATCCATCATAGTCGCCTTGGCAAACCAAAAACTCGACTATGCCAAAACTAGGGTTACAGACTTAAATCGTCCACCACCGCCACCATAGTGCCTTGAGCACCTTTCTGACAATTTTCCCAAAGTCTTCGATCACTCCACTAACGCCACTGAAAACCCCATCCTCCCCGATCGCTTAGATCATCAGAAACCACCCATATTCAAAATCTGAACAAATTCGAACTTCTCCCTCAATTCAATGCTAAAATTTATGATTTCATTTTTAAAAATCAAGTTTTTAGATAAGATATAAACCTGAATTGATAAATTAAGATGGTAAAATTTTCACTTATCTTATGCTTGCTCTGTTCTTTTTAGTTTCCAGTGAGATTTCAAATTTATTTTTACTTAAATAAAATTTTAAAACCTACTCTATAATTAAACAAACAAATTTTGTTTAAATCCTAAATCCTAACAGAAACTAGATCAAGAGAAAATGAATTCTGTTTAAATTCTTAGCTTTGAAACTAAGAACAGTTAAGACACAATACAACAGCCATATACACATCTATACATTCATACATATACATAGAAATGCACTTATATGTATACACACACAAACATACTTATTTCTAGAGATTAACTGGAAACCAAATTCATATACTTAAGCTTTTTGAAAAAATGTGTTACTCACTAGTTTGAAAATGAAGAATAGAGCCTAAAGCAGAATCTTGAAAACTGGAAGCTGTTGTTCTTTTGAAAATTGAAGGCTTTAAACTTGAGTGCTGGAAATGTTTCTGATTTTAAAAATGCATGCTTGTTACTGAAATTAGAATCACAGATGAAATCTGCTTTAATTTTGAACTTGCTTGCTTCAGACAAATTCCAGGTTTTAAGAAAATGCTTGCAGCCTTTTGATTTTCATCTTAGGTTGAAGAATGATGTTTACAGGCTTTTGTTTGATTTTTGAAAATGAATTATAGGCTTATTGAATTGAATAAGTTTCTGATTTGAAGATTATATTGATTTTCAAATTTGTTTTAAAGAAATTTGTTTGAGTTTCACTTAGTTTTGGATTGAAGAACGAAAAAAGAATGAAGAGAAGGAATGATATGTTTAAATAAGTTAATTTTGTGATTTAATAAATATAAAAGAAAATGAAAATTATAAAGCACACTTGTACAATTTATTAACATTTTTCATAATTCTTGTTTATTAGTTAACACTTGTTACAAATGTTTTGATTTAATTACACTTGTCGTTTAAGTAATTAATATTTATTTCAAATATAAATAAAGCTTTTATACTTACTTTATAAATTCTTATCTAAATACATATATGAATTTCTTTAAAGAAAATAAAATAAAACCAATTACATATAAATAAAAGCTTAAAATATATTATAAATCCAAATATTTCAAAATATCTATCTTCTGAATTTCAAATTCAAATTAAATTTTAAAATCCAATTTATAGTCCACTTATATGTATATACATATATAACAACACATTATTAATTTTGAAAACAACAATTCTATTTTCCTAAAATCTATTTATATTTATAAAAAAATAACACATTAATATTATTATTATTTGAAAATATCAATTTGTCGATTTTAAATAATTTATAAAAGAGATTATTACATTATTATAAATTACTTATATTACTTAAATGAATTAATATGTCATATGTTTATCAAACAATATTTAAAAAGAAAATAAAACAAACCTTTTTATTAGTTTTATTTAAATTTAAACTTAAGCTTAAAATATTTTAAACAATTAATATTTATCCCAAGTATTTTAAAACAATATAATTATTTATTTAAAAAGCTTTGAAAAGTTTTACATTAAATTAATCAGAATTTCCAAATTACCAAAATATATTAGAATTTGAAAACATGATCTTATTTGTTAAATTTCAAATCAAAGCTTTTCTATTTAACATATATACAAATATATATATATATATACACACATTTTAATTAAAAAAAATTATTAGCTTTTAAAAGATAAAAATTTACCCATTAAATATTTATTTGCCTTTTAATAGAATAAACTTGCCAGTTTAAATTAAAATTATAAAGGACAATTATCAATTCAATTTAATTATTAATACAGATTATTAAATTGATATTGCATAAAATTCCGGGTCATCACATTGCACACATTTAACTTTTTATCAATGCACAATAAATAAAATTATACTTACCTTAAAAATGAAAATGTTTAATTTGGTTTTCCCAAAAAGATCTTTTATATCCATTAAAGCGCTCTTTCTGTTTACCACAAAATGTGTGTTCCTTTTATTAAATCTGTTCACTGCAATCAATGTTTACATTCTTTTTAATTTTAGTATTTCAATTACATTTATTACAATTGATTACAAAGTTAAATTTAAAACAGACAAATGATGATGGATGAAAAATAGAACAATTATTTATACACCAGAGTAATAAATAACTTACTTAAATGAATGATTTTCCTATTGTTGTAATCAATCTGTATGCTAAAATGTAGTTCAAATAAACATATGTTTCTTCCTTTTGTCAAATCATTCTATTCTTTATTTTAATGAAACTAAACTTATATTCACAAATAAAACATTCATTTATTTGATAAAAATGTTTATTTCATTAAATCAAACTTTTTATTTTAGTTTCACAAAGAATAAGCTACATTTAATTATTTAATGTCCTCTCTTTTATTAAATAAAATTATTCAATTACATTAATTTTAAATGATTATAAAGACGAATTGAAAAATGCACAAAATAAATGTAATGAGAAATAGAACAAATATTTCCTATCTATTAGTAATTAAAACATATTTATATACAATTGGATATAAATAGGAGTAATACATTTCTTACTAAATAATAGTTTCTAATCTCTGTAATCAATCTTTCAGCTACCAAACATTTCAAATATATAAACATATGATTTCTTCTTTAATATAGAAACATTTATTATTCTTTATTAACATTTATTATTCCAATTAATTGGAAATTCACATTCAGACAATTATTAATTTCTTTCAAACCAATGTCATTAAAATACAAACTAACATAAGTTATCATTTTTCTTACTACAATCTATGTCATAAATAGTAAGGATAATCAAGATCTTACCCGATATCATAAATTAATCTGTATCAATAAAATCCTAATGTCCTAACAATTTTATTCAAAAAAATTATTCAGTTTAACATTTTCAAATAGCTAAAAATACGGGTCGTTACAATCTCTTCCACTCAAAACTTCTCGGCCTTTAAAAGGAACGAAGTAGAGAGTCTTATCATTTTGATATACTTTACCAAAATAATTAATTTATAATATTTAAACTTACATACTTAGATTTATTATAACTAAAAATAATACAACCTTTTCCAAATATCTTTTCGAAATCTTTCATATATGCTTGATATCTTGACCGGTTTATTATTAATTTTTCGATTTCGTGATTCAAAATGAAAGCTGATGATGCTATAGTCATCATCAAACTTATTTTTAAGCAACTAGAGTGAGATTCAATAATATTAACAGTACCTTGAGGAGCGTTTGATCTATCCTTGTTCTTACAGAGTTTTTTCCATGCGTTAGCTAGACGTTTGTCCAAAATCTCCAAGTACTTGGTAGATCAGTTTAACGTTAAGCAAAATACTTCAAAAAAAACCTTCTTTCAAAATAGATATCCAAAATTTTCCAAAACATATCATACTATAAAAAATAACTTTCCAAATCATAAATTTAAATGCAAAATTTATTTACATTTCTTTTGTATAATATCTCCAAAAATATATACCTGAAGAAAAATTATATAAACTTCATATATGTCAAAATTAACAATCTTTAAAATTTCGTCACTTTAAAAATTCATTTGTAAAATTCCTTTCTTAAGTAAGGTAAATTCCATTTACAAATACCATTTAAATATACACTACGGTCATTCTTAAATATATGTAAATATTTGAAAACAAATTTTACATCATTACTTATACTTGGAAAGATGACTATTTAAGCTATAAAATCCATTACTTGAAATTTTGGACCAAAATATTTTAAGAGAGTGGAGGGACAATAGCGACTCAAAATTATCACAAACAATAAATCAGCTATGACGCCCTACCCCGAGACCCACATAAACAAAGAGTATTACTATGTAATACTATCTACTAATGCGGAGAATAGTGCTGGTTAGGAGCAACCATCTATAGCTTTGTCTTAAACATCTATTGAATACGTTGATAAATGCACATTTTTTCTCCTCTGTCTCAAGTAGATCAACATATCCAATAAATGCTTAATACAAAACTATAGGTGGATACGGATGTATCAGAACAAAACACAACAACTAAATGCATAGCACACCACAGAACAGCAAACAGTAGACACACACACACACACATCCCCAATGTAATAAAAAATGATAAATATAAGTGGCATGACGACCACACAATATTCACCGAGTCAAAAATATACATATCAGAGTCTACACAAAAAGCTGCATCAAAAAGAAGATAGCAAAATATCCAAGCAGAAGTAGAAAGGCTAAGTCTAATGGGTACCTAACCTGAAACATCTCGGTCTGACTCGAATATAAAATACACAGGTCAGTCTAGCTAAAACAATAAGTTAATATGGATAAACGATAATATGAGTATAAGGATAAGGGTGATATTCTTCTCAAATGAGAAGCAACTATTCTAAGTATAAGTATGGTTACTACAAATGATATAGTACCATTAGTATGAGTATATAATCTCAACGAGATAAATCAATATCCACAAAACGCTAAATATAGCAAGCCCCGTATCATCGACATATCACAAATCATCAAAAATTTCTTAGGGAAAAACATAACTCCTAAAAAGGAGAAATCCCAAACACACCATATCGGCAAACTCAAAAGCATTTCCAAAGAAATCACCATCTCAAAATACGCCATAAAGGCAATACATATATCCCCAAATAGAGGAATATAAATCCTAAATAAATGTCAAAAGGCAAATCTCAAATAACGCCAGTATGGCAACCCAAATCTCAAAGACAAAACTCAAAAGAGTTCAAATTCCCATAAGGTAATCGCCACATATATATGTGTGTGTGTGTGTGTGTGTGTGTGTCAAACGGCTTGAATGTCCAACCATGAAAAAGGAAATACACTTGGGAAATCATAATAGTCATTGAAATCATCTCAAAAATTTCAATGTCTATGTGGTTGAAGCCTGCCAAGTATTGATCTCTCAAATAAGGCGCCACGCCCGAAGGAAAATTCATCACAATGGCAAATACGCCGCAATGGTAAACGTCTCAAGGAAAAATATGTCGTAATGGAAAATACACCGCAATGGCAATGACTCGAAGGTACAGTACTCGCAGTACGCCACAGTGACAAATTTGTCAAAAACTCTCAAATAGGAACCCGAAAAGTGTTAATGTGCATCCCATACCACACGTTCGCACTAAACGGTTCACTAAACTCTAGTAAATGTCACACTTAAAAGCAATAAAATGTTTACCTCGTCTCATTGGTAAACACGACCTGAAGGTCAAAAACATCAAACGAGTAAGTCATGAATTAATCGATAAGATAAACGCACGTGTCCCATACCACGTATTTTACCAAATCGTTTAATTCTCCTTCTCATTTGATCAAATAGTACAAAAACATATATTTTATATATAAAATAATTTGTTTGAAAAAACAAGCTTTCAAAATATTTGAAAATTCTCTTATTATAGAGAATAAGTAGATTTCATAGCTTAAAATAATTTAAAAATATTATATAATAATTATTTTAAATGAAAATTTGTTTTAAAAATTATTTCAAATTGTTTTGGAAAACCGTACTTGAAATCAAATAAAAATCATTGAAAAACACTGAAACTGAAATTCGAAAACATGTTAAAAAAATCAATTCGTTTTGAATCACAAATTCAAAATTCTGGCTCGCCTATTGATAGGCTTTTTGGCCTTCAAAACAGTTCTGAAATATCATAAAAACAAGATGTATAGGTCGGAAAACGGATTAGAAAACAAGATAGAACATAAAAATGCACACGTCAAAACCAATCCCAAGTCTGAAATCTTCTCCAGGTTCTGATTTCGGACGTAATTTGAAATGCTTAATAACTTTGGAATGGTCTAAAATTTGGTATACATAAAGTAGTACAATTTATTTATGAATTGAAAAAAGATTCACTGAACTCCGATATGAAACGCTAAAGATATAAAACCTCAAACATGGACTCAGGCCATGTTGAATTCAACCCAGGTCTAAAACCCTCTCGGGTTCAACTTGTAGACATGGAACAGGTGGCCAAACGACCTCTGGTTGAACTAAAAATTTGTATGCACATAAGAGAAAACTTCGTCTTTCAAAAAAAAACAATTGATGAATTCCTATTGGAAATGAAAATGTTACGCTGTCTCAAACATGGACTCAGGCCATGTTTTGCAACAGTTCAAAAAAACAAAAATGTGCCCAGGCCTAAAAACCATCTTGGGTTCAACTTACAGGCCTGAAGCCGAGGACCAAACGACCTTATATTGAGCTGACAATTGGCATATATATATTAAAAAATTCATCTTTCAAACAAAAATGGAGTCAATGAATTCCAGAAGGAAATGAAAGAGATATGTTGTCTCAAACATGGACTCAGGCCATATTCGCAGCAACTCAAAAAAGAATGTGTACAGGCAAAAATCTGGGTTTGTATTGATTTTGTAGCAAAGTTTCAGATATCAAACGATAGAGTTTCAGATATTAAAATAAAAATTGATGATCTGAGAAGTGATTCTAACATGTTTATATAATGAACAAATAGTTACAACTATTCACGAAGAGTTTCAATCAAAAGATGCAGCCTTATCTCTTCAATTTGAATCCTAACCCTTCATAGATAGAAATGTCTCTTCAGGAAAAATGACTGTCAGAGTCAGTCAGTCGACTGGAGAAAAATGATCGGTTGAATGAAAATTCAAAGACAATGAAGAAACGGTGCATCTCTGTGTACTGACCATGGTTAGTCGACTGGCTATTTTCGGTTAGTCGACTGACCTGATTGTCAGCGTACAATTTGCTCTTTTTTTTCAAAATTTTTGAATATTAAAGCAACTTTGATTTTTTGAGTGAACTACTTAAGGATATATTTTAACAATTTCAAATTATATCTAAGACTAAAAACTTCAATAAATAAACAGACTATATTCATACATGAAGTCTTGTCTCCTTTGTAGTTTAATAGCATATCTCATTCTCTTTTTGTCGCTTGATCGCATAATCTCATCACTTATTGTTTAAGATTTTTGTCATGAATCAAAACTTATGATTTAACATTCTCCCCTTTTTGATTGAGAAAACCTGTTTTAGATGATACCATATATTTTAAGAAATATATAACGGAAGTTATATATATATATATCCCCCGAATATCTGGCGACAAAACTAATCCCGCAAAAATTGGTAGTCATACAAAATTTCTCCCCCTTTGTCATCGACAAAAAGGAAATAAACAATAATTTCATCATTGTGAGCCAACAGTATAACAATCACAAAAAAATAATATTGTTTTGAATCGTACCGAGCTACTTATACAAGCTCATTAAAAATAAACGGTAGTAAAATGTCTGTGAAA
Organism: Allium cepa; assembly: GCA_030765085.1. Lineage (NCBI taxonomy): Eukaryota > Viridiplantae > Streptophyta > Magnoliopsida > Asparagales > Amaryllidaceae > Allium > Allium cepa. The sequence continues at coordinate 157,656,528 of CM060932.1, forward strand.
TTAATAGAAAAAAGTAACTTACTACCACCAAGAAATATCAATATCACTAATCAGAGTTGGACTCTGTTTCTTCTTCCACTTGCATCGGTCCTTCGCTTCTTGAAGAACTTTCGACAAATTGTCTACCATCCCCATTTCCACTAGTGTCAGAACTTGTATGTTCTTCGGATGTAGACCAGGTGGAACGAGGTGCTGGACGTTTTTTCGGATCACGATGTGAAGTGTCCGCAATTGTGGAGGAAGAACAAGAGATTGCACCCCATAAAATCCCCAAAAAGCTTTTTGTCGTGCCAAACTTCTTGTTGATCTTCTTGTCGAGATTTTTGATGCGAGAATCCAAAATGACTTGATTACGCATAAGTAGATCAATGGACTCTCATATGCTTTGGGATGGGGTTGGAGTACGAATGTCATCTCTTTGTTGCTGTGGAGTAACAGCTTGCTGACGAGGTCGTGATTGCCGGTCTTGAAAAGACATGATAGTGAGAGGTCTAGAAGGCAATTTCATTAGATTAATTGTGCGGCTATTTAGAGTTTTAGTAGTAGAGGTATTCTAGAATAGGAACTTGGAGGTTCATAAGTAGATGCATAATATACTCGCCGTTATAGATGATGTTCATTCGACTTTGGTTAAAAGACAAGAACTCGTCAAGAACAAACTTAGACCAATTAATTTGAACATCTCCCCAAATTGCATATAAAGCCCTATAATTTTTTGGATATACAAGTTTATAAGAACTAGTACGAGAAAGAATTGTACACATTAAGGCTCGATGCATAATTCGAGTTGTAGGGCGTAAGGCGATAGATTTTAGTTCAGTCATGTCATCTTCCAAAAATCTATGACTTACTTCATCTCATTCGCCTATAGGAACATTTAAATCTTCTAACGGAATACCATTTGTTGGTGTTTGAAGAATGTGTCCAATTCTATCTAATGAAAAGAATACTTTTTGACTAGAAACTAAACTCCATACGCAATTGTCACGATTTCGTGGATTTTGATGACCCATATTTAAATTAGCGTAAAAGAGTTTTACCATAGTATGATTAATTTTGAGATTGATCTGATTGTGGTCAAGAAGAGATTCTAGACGACTTCTTCTTGCAAGCTCCATAATTCTATATGAAGCAAAGTCTGGAAAGACAACGAAAGATCCTTCGAGAAATCGAGCTTCCTTCATTTTATTCCATCTTTAAATAGCGGTGGCATCATAAAGCCATTGAGCTATTTGGGTATCAATAGGTTTGGAGGAAGAAGAAGAGGCTTTTCTAGATCGTTTAGGTTGTCTTGAGCCATTTGGATGTGAAATTTAGTAAAGATATTTGAAAATTTTGATAACTAGGGTTTTGAAAATCTAAAGAGGGAAAGTAAAAGTGAAGAGTAAAAGAGAGGAAGGCAGGTTAAATGGGTAAAATGGTAGGTGAAATAGTGATAAATGTACCTAGGCATCCTATTCAGTCTACTGGTCGAATTAGGTCAGTCGACTGAAGTTATTTCCCGAAACTTTCTGTTTCCAGATTCAATCGACTGACCTGATTCGCTTAGTCGACTCAATGCCGTTTTTAAGAAATATCAGTCTTTTGGAATCTGTTAACAAATAAATTATGATATATTCAATATATCAATCAATCAAGCATATAATATAAATTGAAATAATAAATAAAAAAACTTAGTTAGATGAAGAGGAGGTGGAGGATTGTGGAGTCTTGCAATCTTTTGGTTCAACTTAGTCTTTTCTTTGTATGGTTTTAATAGAGACCAGTGATTTCCACATTTCCATGAATTTGTAGACACAGGAGAAGGTTGTGGTGACTGAAGATAAGAAGACATTGTAGGTTGATGAATATTGGATGAAGACGAGCCGAAAAATTTCCAGCCAAGTTGCTCCAGTAAGCTAAGTCGTTTTGAATTTAGCTTTGTTCATAGTACATTTCCCGTTGAATTGCTATTGATTCTCTTTGATAATAATGTAAATCATCAATCTTTTGTTTTGTTAATGGAGAACCAAAAAATAAAAAACGACGTGCCTTCTTTTTTTTAGGAGTATGACCAGTATGATAGTTGGATGGTCTGGCCGGTTCATGATATGGGGTAGGTGTAGATAAATTAGACGATCCAGAGGAAGGTGTCCAGAAATCGACAGAGGAATATTCAGAGCCATGTAGAGAGTTGTTTTGGGAGGACATTGTTGTAACTAGGAAAAATATGATTATGCAAAAAGAGATGGAGAGATAAACAGGAACTCTTCAAGTATATATAATAGTAAGAAGATAAAAAATAGTAATAGACAGATGGAATAAAGGATAACCAGAAAATAATAAGAGGAGGAAAAATAGTTAGAATTTTCATGGTTGAGAGTTATCCATGAGAAGAGTGAAATAAATAAGAAAAAAATGTATTATAAAAAAAGTTGTGAAATGGCAGAGATATAGTATTTTCAAGCTAGAGGTGCTGAGTTCCAGTACCAATAAAGAGGAAAAAAATAATTTAAAGATTTTTTTTAAAAAAAAATTATTATAGAAATTTTATAATTCTTTTAACGAAATTATACCTAGTTCTCTTCTCAGCTTTATAGAACAATTTTCATTGAGTGGTTTAGTGAAAATATCACCTAACTGATTTTTAGAATTTACAAATTCTAAATTTACTATATCCTTCTCAATATTATCATGAAGAAAATGATGACGAATGTCAATATGTTTAGTTGGTGAGCGATTGACAGGATTTTTAGATAAATTTATTGCATTGGTGTTATCATAATATATTATAGATTTATTTAATTTTATATTAAAATCTTGCAGTGTTTGTTGCATGTAGATTACTTGAGCACATGCTAAAGCTGAAGACGTATATTTTGCTTCACATGCTGAAGTGAAACGCAATTTTGTTTCTTGCTGAACCAAGATAGAAAAGATCGTCCGATGAAATGACGAGTTCCATTTGTACTTTTTCTATCTGTCTGACTTCCTCCAAAATCAGCATCACTATAGGATACTAATTCAAAAGGACATTCTTTTGGATAAAATAGTCCTAAATCATTAGTCTTGCTAAGATAACGAATTATACGTTTTACTGCTCGCATATGTGATTCTTTAGGATTTGCTTGAAATCGAGCACATAAACAAATACTCATCATAATGTCAGGTCGACTAGCAGTTAAGTAAAGTAATGATCCAATCATTCTACAATATAGTTTCTGGTCGACACTCTTACCATTTTCATCTATGTCGAGATGTATATTTGTACTCATAGGAGTTGGCTTGGCAGAAGTATTTTCCATACCAAAACGTTTAATTAGATTATTACAATACTATTCTTGATTAATAAAAATTCCATTTTGCAATTTCTTGATTTGTAATCCAAGAAAATATGATAGTTCTCGCATATGTGACATTTCAAATTCATTTGCCATGATAGTCGAAAATTCCTGACATAATTTTTCATTAGTTGAGCCAAATATAATATCTTCAACATATATTTTTATAATTAAAATATCTTGTTTAGTTTTCGTAATAAATAACGTTTGATCAACTTTTCCAATTTTAAAACCAGAGTCTATTAGATAGCTTTTAAGTCGGTCGTACCAAGCACAAGGTGCCTGTTTTAAACCGTATAATGCTTTCTTAAGTTTATAAACATGATCTGAAAATTTTTCATGAGTAAAAAGAGGAGGTTTTCAACATAGACATTTTCTTTTATATATCCATTTAGAAAAGCACTTTTAACATCCATTTGATATAACTTAAAGTTATGAAACATGCAAAAGCCAATAGAATACGTATAGCTTCTAATCTCATGATAGGAGAAAATGTTTCTTCATAGTCAGTTCCCTCTTCTTGATAATATCCTTGTGCTACTAATCTAGCTTTATTTCTAGTTATATTACCTAGTTCATCGGATTTGTTTTTGAAAACACATTTTGTACCAATGATCGATTGATTACTTGGTCTAGGAACTGATTCCAAACTTCATTTCTTTCAAATTGGTTTAGCTCTTCTTGCATAGCTATAATCCAATAGTCATCAGTGGAGGCTGCCTTAATATTTTTAGGTTCTATATTAGAGAGAAAAGCTATATGGCCCATTTGATTTAATTGATTTCTTGTTCTTACATTTGAATGTACTTCTCCAATTATATTTTGAACATGGTGATCACTAAGGATTCTTGGAGGAGATCTTACAAAATATTCATTATGAACAATGTTTTCATCTTCTCTAGTATTATTAGTGTTAATATTTTGAAAAATAATATCATCATCTTCTGAATAATTTGTTAGAATTTTATTTGAATTATTTTCCAAGTTTGTAATATTAGAAGAAATTTTGACATTTTCATCGAATGAAACATGAAGAGTTTCTTTGATTACTTTAGTTCTTATACTAAAAACTCGATAAGCTTTGCTTCTTTCCGAAATCCTATGAATATTCCTTCATCGGATTTTGGATCAAATTTGCCAAGCTGATCTTTAGTGTTAAGTATAAAATGTTTTGAACCAAATACTTTGAAATAGGATATATTAGGTTTTCTGCTATTTAAAAGTTCGCATCGGGTGTGTTTTGTTAATTATCGAATAGAAGCACAATTCAAAACATAACAAGCAGTTGCAACAGATTCTGCCCATAAATGCTTAGGTAGAGTGCTTTCGTTTAATAAAGTTCTTGCACATTATGGTAATGTTCTATTTTTCCTCTCTACAACTCCGTTTTGTTGTGGTGTTCCAGGAAAAGAAAAGTTATGATTAATTCCTTTCTTGTTACAAAAATGTTCAAAAGATTTATTTTCAAATTAACCTCCATGATCACTTCTATTATTTTTAGTTTTTAAATTCTTTATATTTTGAATTCTTTTTACAAAAAATTTAAAATTCTCAAAAATATCACTTTTAAGTTTCATGAAAATAGTCCAATATATCTTGAAGAATCATCTACAAAGACAAACACATATCTATTGTGATTAATAGATTGAACTTGAGTAGGACCAAAGAGATCCATATGTAGTAATTCAAGTGGTTGTATTGTAGATATCACTTTCTTAGATTTAAAAGAAGATTTTGTTAATTTTTCTAACTGACATGCATCACAAATATTATCAATTTCGAATTTCATATCTGGTAGTCCTTTAACAAGTTAATTTTTAATCATAAATATTAATAGTATTAATATTTATATGACAAAATCTTTTGTGCCAAAGCCAAGAATTATTCTCCATAGCTACTAAACACATGTTTGTGTTATAATTTATATTCATATTTAAAATATACATATTTTTATCTCTTATACCTTCAAAAATTAAATTTTGATTTTTATCAGAAATATTGCATTTATTTTCTTAAAAGGTATAATAAACCTTTATCACATAATTGATTTATGCTTAATAAATTATGTTTTAAGTTTTTAACTAATAAAACATCAGAAATAAGAGGTAAGTTAGAGATACCGTTATTGCTTACATCACCTTTGTCGATGATATAACCTTTTGAATTATCTCCAAAAGTGACTGATCCTCCATTTGAGAAGACAATGTTAGTTAACATACGAGCAACCACTGTCTAAAATCCATTTTCGTCTCTTTTAAGTGGTACTTGAAAATAATAAAGATTAAATTGGTACCCACTTGTAACGATTCAATTTTTCGACGTCTGAAAGTCGACATCAATACGTCCACTATATCAAATGCCGCATAGTCGAATGTTAAAAAACCGGACCGTTACAGTAAAGAAGAAGAAGATAGAAGAAGAAACATTAACAATAACAGAATCTTACATTTCACAGTGGAACAATATATAATAGATAAATGAATAATCTTTAAAACAAAGATCTATATCAGTTTTTATATACATCACATTATCAGAGTTACACAACACGATACAACACTGACAATCATTATAACTTGACTACATGGAAACTGACTTTGCACCAACCCAAATGCAACGAATAATACATAGTATAGATGATACGCCTCGCCATCCAGCTTCAACTCGTGATCTCTACATCATACTTCTAGACTTTACTTCATAATAACGACAACATGACTCTAGGCTGTCCCTGTGGAAAATTATGGGCACCCAGAGTTTAGCAAAGGAACAATAAACTCCAGGTCAGTTATCGGACTTGTGTAAGATCTTAAAAATTAGTTATTTTCACAAAGAAAGGAAAAGAAATCCGCTATGCTTTTGGAAAATGAAACTACCATAAGGCCTCCCGCCACACACACAATGCAAACGCAGAATTGGAGGAGATTTCTTCTTATGATAGTCAAACATGCTTGATATGCAAAATTCTTTTTAATATTATCATTGGTGCATAGTGTGGAAAACATTTCGAAAGTATAATACTAATCTTAGCCAGCATAGACATTTCGTACTATGCCTACTATAGCTACCATCTAAACAGTGGTGACCACCATAAGTAAATGGCAAGTTATACAACTAAAACCGTATAAGGCGCGTATCGAATAATTGGATTTCCAACAATGGTCGGGCAAAGGAACTTCCTACACCGAATGGAACGCCTCTGGAGGGACGCCCCCTAAGAACCAAACTGGATCTCTGCCAACACAAGGCCGGGTTACCTCTATGACTAGGTAACACCTACAAGTATGCCATCCCCGGTCGTTACCGACCTTTATCCCGGGATTCACCAACAAATAGCAACAACCACATAGTTAAATATCTAGGCTCCATACCATGATACCACTTTCTATCCAGAAGAAAGTGGATATGCTATAGAGGCGCGACCCCTAATAACCTTGTCGCAATATTCCTGTTTCGACCAATTTCGGGTTGTGAGGTTCGACGAAGTCTCATCCACAAAGCCATGCTTTTGACAAAAGCCATGCTTTGATCAAGAAATGATCAGCAGAACTCAGCATGCCACACTACCAAATTGGTAGTATATCACTAATAACCATCAACTACATAACCTCTGATCTCGTACGTCTCAGAGAAGGGTGTTAAGCTAAGAGAATAAATTCTCCGTCACCAACAGAAATGTATTTGATAGAAATCAGCTTTATATCTCAAAGTGTAATGTCAGACATACAACCATACAAGTTCGTTCTGGGTTCGAACGGAACCGAAGGCACTTCCAAAGAAGCCCTTGCCATCCAGGCATCCACAATCCTGATCGGACTCCCCATCAAATATGGAGCTCTCTATACCGAAGCAACTTAGGGAAGAGTCATTCGACAGGTTATCCTATTGTTCTCGAAAACATCCGGTCTTCACCACCGTCTTCAAATGCTATCCATTTCGACGTATCACTATTCAGAATGGGTTATATGACACAAAGTCCTCTACCGGCTAAACCGAATAGTGAGCGCTTAATTTAAAAACACGTGGATATTTCAATCACAAAGATTCATCATCAAGATTCGATGTGGATTTTGGAAAACCGTCAGAATCCGACTCCCTGTCGCATCGAAATTCAAATGCCATTTAAAGGCCAATATTGATAGTCGGTTATTTAACTATCAATCAACATTCACAACGATCACCAGATTTAAATAATTTCCCAATTATATATTTTAAAAATATCTTCACAAGATATATTTTCACACTTCAACCATTTGAAAACAAATTTCAAATCACTTTCCTTACACAGAAATAAATTTCCGAATATTTGTTTATTTCCACTGAAAATTTGCCTAGTGCAAATACTTTAAAATAATTTAAATTACTTATCCAAACATATATACTTCGAAATATTTAAAATAAAACTATTTTAAAACACTTTATTTTAAAACATTAGTTATGAAATTTTATACTCATATCTCATATAAATCTTTAGCCCAAAATAATTTACAATAAAATTATTAGATAGAGTATAACTATTTGAATAACCATTTTCTAAATCAAATATTAATTAATTTTTAAATAATCACTTCTATAATTAATTAAATAAATCTTTACTCTAAAGATTTTCAAAATAACTTAAGAAAATAATTTCTCCAAAACTTTCTTTCAAAACCAACACTAGAATATTTAATTTTTAACTTAAATGCTATTTAAAAAACATACTCGGCTTTCTAGGGAAGAATACACTTTCCTTTTCAAAATAAATTCCCATTGTGAATTTAAATTTCAAATATCCATTAATATAGGATTTTCAATTTGATTTCCAAATATTCACTTTCAAACACCAAATCAAATTCCAAATTGATTTTCCAAACATTTATTTCAAAAACCAAATCAATTTCCAAATCAATTTCCCAAAGATTTATTTCAAAACACCAAATCGATTTCCCAATTTATTTTCAAAACATAAAATTGATTTCCCAAAGATTTATTTTCAAATCACCAAATAAATTTTCATTCAAACACCAAGTGTATTATCTTTTAAAAACAAATCCCTTTATTTCTTCCAAACTGTTTAAAATTTGAATTTTAAATAAATTATTCAACTATTAAGCGATATTACTCAAAACCCATTTATTAAAATGTTTTCCCATATTTTAGAATTTATTCAATAGGATTTCACTATAGATTTTCTACTTCAATTTCACAAATCCAATTTTATTTAGTTCTGGTGTCCTACGATACTAAAAATATATTTCGGCTAAACTATAGCCTTCAACGATTTAAATCAAAAATATAATCATACATAGATTATAAATAAATCAACACACAATATTGAAACAAATTCAATTATTTGAAGAATCCAGTTGGATCCCTCCAACCAGTTTTCCCGCATCCACAGATGTTAGCACAACAATTAAATACCAAATCCACTTCGAGATAGAATATCGCGGTATATGGGATTAATATAATATCATCTGCTATTATGCGGCACATAGGGTCTAATCCAATACAACTGATAATAATTTATCATCCAAGCACACAATCGCTAATTTTAAATTTAACTATTTAAAATTAGATTGGAAAAGTCGATTGAGTGAGAAGATCTCACCTTTGCTTTTTGTTTTGCAATCCATCCAAATTAGCTTGCTTTCTTCACGATTTTGACCTTGTATAAATATTTATACAGTTGATTAATATTCGAAATAAATCGAATAATAAATTTCCATTTAATAAATTTAGTTAATCAATGATTTATTTTAAACTAATTTTTTTGAACTAATTTTCTTTTAATAGAATATTTGAGCCAAACAAATAATCAATCGCCATTTAAATAATTTTGATTAACTAATTATTTAACTAAACTATAAATTTCCTTTTAAAAAAATTATTTTTTTAGCTACTAAAATAATGAAATTAGACAATTAGATCTCCCAACTTGTTATCTAATTTTTTATAAAATCTTTCAAATATTTTCAAACTTAGTCAACTAATAATTTAATCACCTTACTGTAATCACTTTATTTTTCTTTAGTTTCTAGAATATATTTTTTTGAAATTTAAAATTTAAAAAATCTATGATTTTAATTAAAACAAAAATTATACCAACTGCTCTGATCAAACCCTTTACGCACGCCTCCAGATCGATGCTCGCGAACCCGAGTATTGGTATTAACCCTTAACGACAGTCGAGCACAAAAAAACTTTGTCCTCGCCGAAACCCTAACACACTCGAGCCACCTTCCATCGAGCGCCGCACCTTCTTACACGGCCCCATGCCCCTATGCCGTAGCGTACCTCTTCCAGTCGCCTCGCGAATGCGCGCACAAGCTCGCGTGACCGCGACTCAAACTTGTGTAGCCCGTTCCCCCTTCCTTTTTTTTGGGTGAATGCGATTTCGTTTGATTTCGATCGACTGGGCAGAGGATAGAAAGAACGAAACTAGATGAGCTCGAATTGGAAATGGAGGGGAGATAAGCTCGTGAATTTCAATGTCGAACAAGATTTTCTGAACTTGGCCATTATTATTTTCGAGATGAACGAAGAATATTTTTTTAAAACTTTTAAATGTAGATGGTTCTTTTTTTTTCTTTTCATCATAAAAGGCATAGCTAAAATTTTAAATGAAATGGAAGACGCGTGTAAAGAATTTTGACAAGTGTTTGAAAATAAATGCCAGGTGTTAGAGGAAAGAAGAACGTATAAACTTTGTATTGTAAACAATTATTATATTTTAAATTTAAATTTAAATTCAAATCGCTCCAATAAACGCAACTTAAAATCTTGATCTCCAATCAAGGCATGCCGCCATGCGTTTATAATGTTATACGCCTATTCCGAACACAATGGAAAAGGTTCCGAGTCCAAATTCGATCGTATGGAGAAGATAGCTTTCTAAACCTAGTTATTAAATTAAATTTTGATAACATTTTCAGCGCGTTTGCTATCCGTACGGCCAAACGGTCACTCCAAATAATACAAAAATTGAAGTCCGATAATAATACAATATTAGAGATCCAATGGAACTGGTTTCGTTGAAATCCGAGACCGTGCCTCGGAAGGTCATTTTTAAATGTCGATTTAAACGATAAAATTTCAAAACTGAACAAATCAGTTCTAAATTCAATTCTGAAGCTTCCATTATCTTCAGTATTGTAAATATAAATTTTCAAAGCCTTGAAAATATTTTTAATCAGCTTAAAACAGAGGATTAAAATATAATTTTTTTTTACCCAACTTCCAATTAATTAAATCTAAAAATTTAATTGCCAAATTTGTAGTTATATTTGAAATCCAAGTTAAAATATCATTCAAATATTTAAAACCAATTAAATATTTTAATTTCAAATGTTCAAAATTTCTGGGTTATTACACCACTTTTCTTTTTAGGGTCCTAAGAGTTAGGTATTAGGAAACCAAACCCAAGCGGGTTTGAAATTCCCTTTATAAATATAATTCTCGTTTTTATGAACAATTTTCATAAATGTTTTGATATATTTATTCCTAATTAAATTATTATTTCTTTTAGAAATCCATATTTAATTAGTTCTAAAATATTTAGAAACTGTTTCCTTAATATCTTTCTTAGTTTTATTTTTAAACTTATTTTTAAACTCTCCAGATTTCTTTGGATTTTCAATTTTCTTATATCCTAATCCCATTTTATTAGAAATAGACCAAGAATTTTCTATTATAGTAGAAAGATTTTCTTGTCCTTTATTGAAGTTAGAAATATTTTTATTAATATCTTCTAACTTAGTTTTGAGACTAGATTTTTCTAGCTCTAATACTTTAGTGTTAGATTTTAAATCATTAATTTCTACTGATAAATCATCATTTTTATTCTTTTTAATTTCTAATTCCTAAGTTATCATAGAAAGTTGAGATGTTAAATTAGAACCAGATTCTTGAGATATTTCAAGTTCTTCTTCCAAAATTTTCTTTTCATCCCTTAGCATACTAATTTCTAATTCAGATCATGTAGTTTTCCTTGTAATTCTTTATTTTTCTTTTTATTTTGTTTTACAAAGTCCACTAATTCTGAATTAGTTTCAACCAAATCTTCAAAATTTAGTTCACTTACATCATCACTTGCAGCCATGAAGCATACATTTGCTTGCTCTATGCCATTGTCACTATCACTCTTTGATGATGAAGATGAATCTAAATCATCCCATGTTACTGAAAATGCTCTCTTCTTGAATTTGTCCTTATTGTCTATTTCTCTGGACAATCTTTCTTCATATGACCCTTTTTATGACATTCATAACATTTCATGACAAAGGTTGATGGTTTTTTACTATTATTGCTGTTGTTAGAGTTATTTTTTGACTCCTGAACTTGTTATTCTTTTTGAATTTCAAAACCTTTTTGAAATTTTTAGCAATAAGTGCCATATCCTCTTCATCTGAGTCAGAATCATCTTTCTCTACTTTAAATGCTAGATTCTTCTTATCCTGTGCTTGAACTTTCTTTGCATGCAAATTCACTTCATATGATGTTAGATTTCTTATTAACACTTCTAGTTTCGTAGTGGAAAGATCGTTTGCTTCTTCAATAGCTAAGACCTTTCTTTCCCATTCATCTGTTAAAGAGTTTAGTATTTTTGATACTATATCAAAGTCAGAAATTTTTTCTTTTAGTGCCAACAGTGAATGATATATATCTTGAAATCTAAAGTACATGTCATTTATAGTTTCGTTTGGTTTCATTTTGAAATTTTGGAACTAATTTTTCAACATAGAGATTTTTCTTTGTTTGACTTTGTTAGTTCCTTCATGAGTTACTTTTAGAGTTCACCATATCTCATAAGCAGTTGTACACATACTGACCCTATTAAACTCATTTTTATCTAATGCACGAAGTAACATGTTCATAGCTTTAGCATTTGAAGTCGCATTAGTTTTTTGTGCAGTAGTCCAAGTTGAGAAATCTTCTATTGGCATGGTATATCCTTTTTGGGTAAAATTCCAGGTTTCAAAACCATTAGCTTGCATATATATTCTCATTCTAGTTGACCAATAATTATAGTTAAGACCATTAAATAGTGGTGGTCGAGCAGTTGATTGACCTTCAGTGAAACTAGAGTTAATGTTAATGCTAGAGTTGGTGTTACTATTCATATTACAAAGAAATATCAAATAACTGTGTTATGGTTATAGGATGTCCTTGCTCTGATACCAAATGTAAGTGACTATTGTGTGGCTAATTATCACTTAGGATCGTGTAATATGGAATGTATTATAATCTAAATGCGGAAACAGATAATAATAGTATAGTAATGAGAATAAGCACACCAGGAGTTTTTATACTGGTTTGAACTTCCCGTTCTGCGTCCAGTCCCAGACATCCCTCTGGAATTTACCACTCACCCCTTACTTAACCTAGAGGAATAAATAAACAACACTTGAGTAGCCGAGCAGGATTTTTCTGCCTCAACAATCGAAGAGGACATTTCCACTTGATACAAACTAACAAGACTTCTGTAGTTTCAATAAAGTTGTTTGACACTTTGTGTTCTTGATAAAATTGATTTGTCTTTTGATAGTACACCCTTTCTATATTCTTTTCCTCAAGTATATATTGTGTGTGTAAAGATTAGAAAGGAAAATATTGCTTTGAATCGAAGAATAAGTTAATTAATTCAGAGATTCAAGCAATATATATTGCGATTTCTTGTAGATTGCACAGAGAGATAGATAGAGAATATAGAAAGAAATCAAAATAAAATTGGTGATTTGAGAAGTGATTCTAACGTGTTTATATAGTGAACAAATAGTTACAAGTATTCACGAAGAGTTTCAATCAAAAGATGCAGCCATATCTCTTCAATTTGAATCATAACTCTTTGTAGATAGAAGTATCTCTTCAGGAAAAATGACTGTTAGAGTCAGTCAGTCGACTAGGGAAAAACGTCAGTTGATTGAAAATTCAAAGACAGTGAAAAAACAGTGCATATCTGTGTACTGATCATGGTCAGTCGATTGGCTGTTTTCAGTCAGTTGACTGGCTGTTTTCGGTCAGTCGACTGACCTTGTTGTCAGTGCACAGTTTGCTTATTTTTTTTAAAAGAATTTGAATATTAAAGCAACATTGATTTTTTGAGTAAACTACTTGAGGATAGATTTCAACAATTTCAAACTATATATAAGAGTAAAAACTTCAATAAATAAACACACTATACTCAGATATGATGTCTTGTCTCCTTTGTAGTTTAATAGCATATCTCATTCTCTTTTTGTCACTTGATCATGTAGTCTCATCATTGATTGTTTAAGCTTTTTGTCGTGAATCAAAACTTATGATTCAACACCCGACTATGATAAGAGGACGGTATCTTTAGAAACCAAGTTGGGAAGGATTGCGAAGATAGAATGTGATAACTCGGGAAGTCGTACATGTAGTTTCGTGTATTCTCTTGAAGCATCTCAAGAAGGGTTAAGATCCATTGAAATTTTTATAAACTTCCCTGATGTTTTAGAGGAAGTTAAAATCTTTCCCCTCATCGAGAAATAGAATTCCGAATTGATTTACTTCCTGGTGCAAGGCTTGTGATTCAACCCAAAAGAAGGATGGCTCTGAGGGAGAGAGAGGAGTTAGTAAATCAAACACATGATTTATTGAATAGAGGGTTGATTAGACCAAGTTATTCGAGTTGGGGCTCAGCGGTAGCTTTTGTGGCTATGTCTGATGGTTCTCTAAGACTGTGTGGACTATTGAGAATTGAATAAGGTGACCATTAGAAATAAATATCATATACCCCACATTGATGACCTTTTTGACCAACTCCATGGGGCAATAGTATTCTCCCAAATGGAACTAGCTACAGGATTTTATCAATTAAGAATTGCTGAAGATAGTATAACCTTAATTGCATTTAGGGGTCCAGACTTTTTCTTCGAGTGGTTGGTTATGCCTTTCGGGGTAAACAATGCACCAGCATATTTTGTAGACTTGATGAATCGTATTTTCGGACGTCCTAAATAAGTTTGTGTTGGTTTTTATCGAAGACATTCTCATCCATTCTAAGTCTGAAGAAGAGCATAGACCCATTTGGAAGTAGTGTTAGAAACTTTTCGGAGGCACGTTTTGAAGGCGAAGTTCTCTAAATGTCATTTTGGGCAATCAGAGGTAAGATTCTTAGGCCATACTATGTCAAGGGAGTGTATGTCAGTAGACCTGATAAAAGTTGAAGCTGTGCAACAATGGAAGCAACCGCGGACTCCTACTGAATTTCGTAGTTTCTTAGGATTGGCTGATACTATAGAAGGTTCATACAAGATTATTCCAAGATCTCCTCTCATTTGACAAAGTTGACTGAGAAGGGTGAGAAGTTTGTATGGACTCCTAAATGTGAGGAAGAATTTTTCGAATTGAAGAAACGATTGACTAGTGCGCTAGTTCTAGTTGTTCCAGATGGAACGAGTGGATTCACAGTTTATATCGATGCATGTAGAGTAGGATTAGATGCTATTTTGATACAAAAATGGTAGGGTGATTGCATATGCTAGCAAACAATTAAAGCCACATGAAAGGAATTATGCAACGCGTGATTTGGAGTTGTTAGCAGATGTTTTTGCATTGAAAATGTGGAGAAGCGATTTATTGGGAGAAAAATTTGAAATCTTCACGGATCACAATCCCCTGAAGTACCTTTTCACTCAGAAGGTTATGGATCTGAGGCAATAAAGATGGTTGGAATTTCTGGCATCCTACGACTTGGATACTCTTTGTATGCCAGGAAAGGAAAATGTTATAGTAGATGCTCTAAGTAGGAATGCGGTTTTATCTCTTTTGGAGATTACACCGACTCCCAGAATAGAAAGCAAGTAAAGAGCGGATAGAAGCTTAATGGTGATCACAAAAAGGTTGAGGAGGGATAGTGTACAATTTTTATGATTGATAACCATGGAGCTTTGAGGATGAATTGATGAATCTGTGTACCGAATGTCCAGGCCCTTAGGCGGAAAGTTTTGTCAAACTGCCATCGTTCTAAGTTGGGTATCCATCTAGGTGCCTTGAAGATGCATAGGGACATGAAGCAGATGTTTTGATGGAAGGGAATGAAGAGAGAAATCTCTATCTTTGTAAGTAGATATGCGAGCTATCAGCAAATAATAGGTGATCATCTAAAGATAACTGAATTGTTACAACCTTTGGAAATTCCAAAGTGGAAATGGGAAATGGTATCCTAGGATTTTATCGATGGTTTACCTAAAACCAGAAAGGGAAATGAAGAAGTATGAGTCATTGTGGAATGATTGATCAAGAGCGCCCATTTTATACCAGTGAAACCAAGCAGAACCATAGCTTCTTTATCAGAGATTTTTATGAGGAGATTGTTAGATTGCACGGAGTCCAATAAGTATAGTAAGTGATCATGATCCTATCTTTACTAGCAAATTTTAGGAAGCATTGCAAGTAAGCCTGGGAACAAAGTTAAGTTTGAGTACTGCTTACCACTCTCAAACCGATGGTCAAATTAAGAGGATTAATCGCATCTTGAAGGATATGTTGAGAGCCTGCATCTTGGATTTTGGTGGATCATGGAAGTATCATCTACACTTAGTGGAATTCTCCTACAACAACAGTTATAAAGAAAGCATAGGCATGACACCATATGAAGCTCTTTATGGAAGGTCGTGTAAGTCACCAACCTGTTGGGTAGAGTGTGGAGATTGTCTAGTGCTTGGTCCAGATATGATTCAAGAGGCGTCTAAGAAGGTTGAATTGATTAAGACGAGGATGAAGGAAGATCAACATCGCTAGAAAAGATATGTTGATAAAAGACGGAGGGATTTGGAATTTTCTGCTGGAGTTCTTGTGTTCGTGAAGATTTTACAAATTAGAGGAGCGATTAGATTTGGCAAGGTTGGGAAGTTAGCTTTAAGATCTATCAGACCTTTTCGTATTCTTAAAAGGATTGGTCCTCTTGCTTATAAGATTGAGTTGCCGAAAAAGATAGTAGGAGTTCATAATGTATTTCACGTATCTCATCTAAGGAAATACGTTTATGATCCATCATTGGTTGTGGTGCCATCAGTTCAGGAGGATTTAGAGATAGAACCAAATTTAATAGTGGTAAGACATCCAGTTTATATTATAGATCGGTATGAGTAGAGACTTCAGAATAAAGTGGAGAAGTTAGTTAAGATTCAATGGAGTGAGGATCCTAGAGACTGTACATGAAAAATTATGGATCGTATGAGAGAAGCCTATCCAAAGATGATGTTATGATAGCTAGTTGTTGGTATATATAGTGTATGCTTTGTTAGCTATGGTTGCTTAGTATATGACTTATGTATGTGCTTTATGACATAAATATATGACTTTTTATATAGCTTGAATTATCTATTTGTTTCCTAATTTCGAGAACGAAATTCTTTTAAAGGAGGAGGAATGTAACGACACAGATTTTAAGCCATCTTTTATTAGAATAATTTACTGATTTTAAATACTAAAATATTTATTTTTATAAGTCGAATAACAAAATTTTCTGATATTGAAAATATCTAAATCTATTAATTTTGGAAAGCTATACTAAAATTTAAAACGCTAACTGCTGAATATGATAATATATATATATATATATATATATATATATATATATATATATATATATATATATATGGACATACACCACACACACTCTTCACCATTTCAAACTTCTAATAAAAATTAACATATCTATACTATAAAGAAAAACCTTTAGTCAACTGGTCAAAGTGAAGCCTTTTTTGAACTGACCAGAATGCCCATGCTAATATAGCCTGTAAGTTATTTACGCAGGGTTATTTTTTGAGGCAGGATACTAATCAATGACAAATTATTGGAGGCAACAGCTATTCCCTCTTACCCATTACTCTGCACGTTCGTTTTCTGTGAACGTGGTTATGCTCTCCTTCTAGTTCTCTACACACTCCAAATGATCTTCCATTTCCCCCAATATTACTCCAAATCATAAAAAAGAAATTACTTTATGCCAGGAAAAAATCTCAATGATGAAAAGTAGCCTCAATGAAGGGCCACTCCCTCTTAGACACTGACAAAGATTGCCCAATCATCCCCTCCAAGTTTGGCATCCTGATATCATCTTCGATAGGAACCCGATCCTGCGTAAAGCGATCACAGTATTTGAAAGGTAACAGCTTCAATTGATCATAAAATTAGATAGCTTTGTCCATGCTAATGATGACGCCCTTCCTGTATTCAATATAAGGTCGCATATGCTCGGATCTGAAGCCAACATCCGCTCTCGGACCGGTCGTGGTGACAGCTTAGTCCACACTAATGATGACGCCCTTTCGGTATTCAATATAAGGTTGTATTTAATATAAGGTTGCAAGCAAAGAGTGCTGCTCCACGTCCTGATGAAAAGAAGAATTGATGTGCGTTAAGAGATATTGGAAAAGTAATTGAAATTAAAGCTCAAAATCATATTGCTCACAGACCCATTACAAGAAGTTTTGGTTCATAACTTCTTGCTAATTCTCAAGCTGAAGTCTTCAACAAAACAAAAAGCAACAAGCATCAGAGAAACACGACCAAAAGCTATAGCAGGTAACCCCAAGCATATTGTTGTGATTTAAATCAGCCCTGATACTAACGAATGAATAGAAGAAACAAAGTACGAAAAGAAGAAAGTTCACACCATGAGCGTAGTGTTGTCTACTCGCAGCAAGATCGCCTTTTAAATTCAAACAAACCACTCCATTCTTGACATTGATGCATCAGACATAGATAATTAGTTAGCTATTATAGACTACGTAGAAGATCTTTATAAATTTTACAAACTCGTAGAGTATTCAAGCAGAACTGTAAACTACATCGATTCTAATGCAGAGATCAATGAAAATATGAGAGCAATACTTCAAATTGGAAGCAATGAACCTGGAGCTCTATTATATGATGCTTTGGATCATTTTGATAGGCATAGTGCTAAAGGTATGTACTTTAAATTCCCTGTTCATTCTAAAATTGTTTCACTCATGAACCTTTATTTGTCAAACCACCATGATCTTATTATAGTAAATTTTAATGAAAGATAATCATTATGGTTTATATTCTTAATATTATTTTTTTTCGAAATGTTCATATTTACTTTAGTTTCCAAACTTACTGATATGTAAAGTTAGTTGTTTTCTTTAGATACATCTTCCATTCACGTTTTGATAAACGGTTGATTATCTTTCATTAATTCGATGTTTGTTTTAATTCCTGTAGTTGACATGTATGTTTGTATTAATTCGATGTTCGACTTGAAATCGTGATTCAACTTTTCCAATATTGTATAATTAGTTTCAAATTTTACTGCATTAATTGATAACTACAGAATTATTGTCCAGGTTGATATTCAAAGTGTTACAGTTCAAGAAAGAAAGCAAAAAGGTACAAAACATTTGGATCTGAAATATTCGAAGTAATATACTTCGAGAAAGAAAGCAAAAAGATATGCAGCATGTAGATCTGAAATGGTTCGATTTGGTAAAATCTAATTTCTGACTGTCATTATGTTCTGTGGTTTGTTGCTTATGTTTTTTTGTAGGTATCTGGTCAATTTTCATAGAAGATGAATGAGAGAGCTATTGTTGATCTGAAATGAGTGGGCAAATGACAAGTCATCATGGATGTATGATTATTTCATAAAAGTAAGCATGTACACGAATCAACTCTACTTTTTCATTTTGTTGCGTTTAGTATGTTGCCTTTTTCCCGAAATTACCCGCAAATGTATAACTAGTAAAGTATTTTTTTTCCCAATATTGCTCCATAATTTTACTTTTTGGTTATTATTTTTCTTTCCTTTTTCCAATATAACATAGTTGGGAAGTATTGATCAAGAAGATTTGCCTGCAAAGATTAATTCATTAAAGGATTTTGTGATCACAATTATTACCTAACTTTGCAATAGGTTTCCACTAAAAAAATATCCAACAAACAATCTCAAAATTTTGCAGCAGCTAATATGTAACTGGACAAAGATAAAACCACTGGAAATAACTAAATCCATTGCCTACAAGAATGGACTATTAAAAATACTGATTAGTCAATGCTATGCTTGGGATTTTAATGATATGTTAAAAGTTGTTTCTATTTAGTTGTCATTGTTTGATCTATAAAATAGTTTGATCTAATTGCTGACTGTCATTATGTTCTGTGGTTTGTTGCCTATGTTTTTTGTAGGTGTCAGGTCAATTTTCATAGAAGATGAATGGGAGAGCTGTTGTTGATCTGAAATGAGTGGGAAAATGACAAGTCGTCAGGGATGTATGATTATTTCATAAAAGTACGCATGTACACGAATCAACTCTACTTTTTCATTTTATTGCATTTAGTATATTACCTTTTTCCCGAAATTACCAGCAAATGAATAATTAGAAAAATATTATTTTTCAATATTACTACATAATTTTACTTTTTGGTTATTATTTTTCTTTCCTTTTTCCAATATAACATAGTTGGGAAGTATCGATCAAGAAGATTTGCTTGCATAGATTAATTCATTGAAGGATTTTTGATCACAATTATTACCTAACTTTGCAATAGGTTTCCACTACAAAAATATCCAATAAAAAATCTCAAAATTTTGTAGTAGCTAATATGTAACTGGAGAAAGATAAAACCACTAGAAATAACTAAATCTATTACCCACAAGACTGAACTATTAAAAAGACTGATCAGTCAATGCTATGTTTGGGCTTTTAATGGTATGTTAAAAGTTGTCTCTATTTAGTTGGTCATTGTTTGATCTATAAAATTGTTATATGTTATAGCGATGTTGGCTTTCACCATTTCAATTTTAGATAAATGAATTTACATTCCCAATTTCTACAATTAATATATTTTATTTCCAACTGCATTTATAGCATTTACTTTCGTTAGAGGGTACAGATTACCAATGTTCAAATAATGACATTTTATTTCCAGATATAACAATATGCACAGTGAATAAAACTGCATTATGCATTTCTTTTTTCTCAACAAACAATTACTTACATTTTCAATTTAACAATCTATGCTTGATGCTACGCATAACATGATTATTACACATGTTTTTTTTAAAAAAATTCCTTTTAAAGGTAATATGTCCACGACAAATCAGTTTGCCTCATTATTTTAGCAACTTAAATCAATTTCCCGTATATTCTATTAACATTTAACTGTTTTCAAAAAAATTAACATAGTAGATACAATATTATCCATCCTATGCATGATTTACCAGTCATATTTCATGTTTCCCAATATATTTCAATTACATATTTAATTTTTTACTCTTCTAATTTTATTTCCTTTATCGTGATATTGACATTTACTCTAACATTTTATCATCAATGCTAATTTTTATTCATTCAAGCTTGCTTCCATCTCGATAAAACATCACTTTTTTATCTATTGTATTCTTTAAAACAATATTAAGAATGTAATACTAAGAATAATTGGAAAAAAATAATCAAGAATACTGACGTACCTGATGGTATTCCTTCTACTACTACTAATAATAATGAGATAGGTTCCAATTAATGTTTTCTTTCTATTTCTCATGATAGTATTGCAAATATGTCTTTAATACTTATTTTAGATAGTCAACATATATGTGTTTTTTCTAATTATGTATTTGTTAAAAAGTTTGTCAGTTGGTCTATTTTGGACTTTTATGTGGCTGATTTGATTTTGTACACTGAAGTTTTAAAGATATTTTTTTATGGAAATATATCTTTTTTTTGGATTTGACTCTTCCATCAAAATTATTTACTAACCAAACTTTTCATCGATTCACTCATTTGGTAAGATTCATTTGGAAATATATCTATGCTTATCTTTCCAAATTATTAGCCACTAATTCTTTGTTACACTACTAACCTTTTAGGTGAATACATGATCGTCTAAAACTTGATTTTGAGGACCTGTCCTCTTATGTTATTTTCTTACTGCTTAATTTGTTGTCTTTTCCATCAAAGAACTTATGTATCCTACTATTTTATTAATATTTCCTTAATTTTAGATTTAAAATAGTTCTCACATCCTTTAAGTTTTGGCAGCCTTTCGTCACTAATCCAGGGATTTTATTAATTTCACTTCTATTTACTTTCCTTACCATATTCTAAAGTTTGATACTTTTGAAATTTTTGTTCAATATTGCAACCAAGCTCTATTTTTTTGTTAATAAAGATTATAATATGAGGTTATTTAAGAATCAACAATAATCCTTGACTCCATGTCTCAACTCAAGTTCTTCTGCCCCTCCTAATCTCGAAAATTGAAGTTTTTTGTCTTCATCTACACCGTGAATTTTATTTTATGAGCTGAAATAATGTTTACTTAATATTGCGAATAGTGAACATGGAGCGGGCTTGGTAATCGCAGAAGAAGGAAGGGATGTAAAATCGTTTTCATGTTCTAAATGAATTTAGAAAATTGCAAGCTTTTCATTGCTACATGCTCTAAACATTAACATTGAATTTTGAGGGTTTTGTTGAGGTTCTATAAAAAGGAAATTTAATTTTTATGAGGTTTCAAAATATAGATAAATTATTTATATCCCAGGGATGTTAATTTATCATTTGATGGAAAAAATTGATTTTGCTCCATAATGTATAGTAAATACAAAAACTATAATAGATCATTCTGGAAGCTTAATCTTACGTTGATATATACTGATTTGATGGATGTGGTATTTTTAGTTAGCTTAAGTAATTAGCCATGAGCATGAAACTGTTATTATGAAGCACACCTAATTGCCACTCTTCTTTCTTATTGCAGATGATGCGCATGTCATGCTTGAAATGAGATCAAACAAATTTTTGACCAAAAGGACAAAGAAAAACACAGTTTTTGAATTAAATAGGTACCTGACTTATTTCCTTTTAATGTTATATACTATTCATGTTTATAATTTGGAGTTTTACAATGGTTACGTTCGGAGTTGATCATCTTTGTCTGATTATAATATGGTATTAATCCATTTGGTTTGTCATCTTCTACATATTTCTTTATGTTGTTATATTATTTTCTTTTTAACTGTAAATCAAGCTCCAAAACTTACTTTACATTTAGCCATGTCAGTTAATATTTGATCTGCCATTAGTTTGTTGTTGTGTTCTAATATTCAAAATGTTGCATTTAGTAATGTAGATAACCACATTTCTATAGTTAATATCATTTAACATTTATACCAGCCCTGCAAGTCTAAGGACGTAGCTTCCAGGATCAATGAAAAAAATGAATATCATGTACAGAACTGAAATCTGAGTTGTAATATCATGCCATTGGTAGGTAATAAATTATCATAAGGAGCTACAAATGATCTTCCACCAAATGAATTATTTTATGAAGGATTTTAGTTACATGGAATAACCAATACAAATATGATTTATTGACATGCTACCAGAGAATGGATAATCGAGAAAAGTGTAGTATATTTCATGCACATATATCATTGTTCTTTGGCAAGTAAAAATTATTCTCCACTTCATTCATAGCATGTTTGTCATAGCCTAAACCAAATCGAATACAATTTACCTTATATTATAGTTATAATTTATATTTATAGCCAAGCAAATATGTATTGATTAATTATTTTTGTAACCAGGATGCTTCTATCACAAAACAACTGAGATAATCCAATCCATGTAACTACACTTATATTACGCCAGTTTACACTTTAGCCTTTTCCAAATACTTTAATTTTTAATTTTGAAATTGTTAGAATGAATGTATAATTTTGTTTTTACTAATACTGACTGTATCATTTGTGTTATGACTTGGATGTAAAATATGATCCAGTAGTTACACCCACAAGAATATTTCTACAAACTGAAACTCTTGCAACATGATCTAAAAAAATTTAAAACTAAATAGCATGACACAACACATAGAATCTTCGATTCTTCACCTCAATTGTTGTTTTTCAATTTCAGCAAGGGATAATAGTTAAAACTAGGATAGCAACTTCATCAACTTGGTATTTGGAAAGATGTTGAAACTCGACTTATTATAGCTATGTTTTGATGTAGTCTATTTTTAGTCTTCTTTCGTCTGAGATAACTCATGGTTTGTGAGGAATTAATTGTGTGGTTATCACATCAGCACCATCATTATATCATTATCATTATTTTTATTTTGAATAAGGATTTTAAGGTAAATTATTGGTATAACATTTATGAATTATACGAATTCACAATAATGGTTGTTCCTTTTTCATATTGAAATCGGATTATAGAGATGTAAATTTTTAATAAGAATCTATAAAATATTGTCTTTCATGTAAAATATTATATTTCATTAGTTATGCCCAATTTTGTAATGTTTTGTTATTGTACATGCATGTTTCTCATAGCATAATAGATGCATTTGAAGTTTTATTTTCAGCTGCAAGTTGTGTTAAACATTCCAAATTTATAGTATAAAATTTTACCATCCACCTCCCAAAGGGTTTTGTATGTTCAAAACTACAATATTCAAGCTATAAGATAGATCATTCATGTAATAGGAACATCTCATAACCTTTTAACCAGTGTATCAACGCCAAATATATTTTTTAGTTTCATGATATTATTGTTGACTAATAATAAAACATAAATTTGATTTATGATATAGATCAAAGGAATTTCAGTTAGCTGACATTGAATTTGAATTTTATTACTTTAGGTCTACCAATCTACTGTACATTGAACTACGTCACATATTTTTATGTATAGTTTGCCTGAATAGCAACAGTATTTCATATTTCTATAATCATTGTCAGATTATGTTACCTACAAGGAACTTTATGTATAAACATTTTTAATGACTTCAAATTGCACTGATGTCCTATCCAGCAACTTGATATGTTAAATACAAGTGATAAACAAACACAAGTGATAAACTCAACCATTGTTTTCCTTCATATGGTTACTTTCTACCGACAAATTAATTTTCTTTTCACTTTTTCAGTGGCACATATATTCTTAGCTTCTATTTGAAAATCTTTTATTTTTCTTACCGTACTTTAAGTCAGTAATTATAGAAATATATCTAGCTTTTTAGTCCTCTTTACCTTTTGGCATAGATATTTGTCATACTGTTGTTACTTCAAAATTTTTCTAAATGTATTGTATGATTTTACTGATAGACTTGATTACTCATGCAGAAACTATCTAAGATCTATAACAAGCCTTTCCAATAGTAGTTATGGCTACAGTCTCCTAGAATTCTATTGCCCTTGACTCTACCACTACGCAAGTAATATATATATATATATAGTTTACTTTCCTTTGAAAGCAAAAGTTGGTCTCGCTAAGTTTGTACGTTATACCAGGAAATTTGATATTGTGATAAATTTGCTACATAAGATGTGTTTGGTTCAAATGTGCATTTGGACAATTATTTGTTAATTGTAAATGAATGACTTTGGTGTCCACATAAGAATAATTACGCCTATATATTGTTAAATAGTGCGACATTTGAAATAACTATATTACTAAGTGACCTTGGTTTTATTATGCTAATATATCTAATTAATGCTGGATTTTGTTTAGTTCTTTTATTACTACCATGCTTCAAGTCAAACATTCTTCTATCTTATACATGTTTCTAATTGACTAATCCAATTCTTTGAATTACCATAAATGTAACAACCCTGGTTTTGGAGATTACCTGATATTGGAAATAAAAATAAAATTGGAAATTTTAATTATTTATTTGGAATAAACAATAAATTTTGAAAATAAAATGAGAAAAATAAAGTTTGGAACTTTGTTTTATTTATTGGGTTAATAATGATTGAAAAATGGGTTTTATTTGAAGAAAATGCAATAATTGTATTAATTATTGCCAATTACTTCTTTTAATAATTTTTAAAAGAAGTATGAGATTTTTAAAGGTTGTCTATTTAAATTAAATGAGCTTTTCCCTTAACGATTAAATCACAAGGATAAGCCATCCCTCGGGTTGGTATACATCTTCCCGAACATGTTTTCAGTCATGGTCAGCTATATGTTGCTTTATCAAGAGGCGTTTCACGAAAAACAACAAAAGTTTTGGTGAAAAGTGGAAAGATTCGAAATAGAAATGCCACACATACTAGAAATGTTGTGTATAAGGATGTGTTATTACCATGTACTCGCGAAGTTTATTAACAATACTTCATTTCTCCACTTCACATGCCGTACTTTTACTATAATTATTACTCTGCACCAATGGTACAGATATAAGTTCTTCACAATTGTTTTATTACTCTATTTAAATAATTAAGGGATTTTTTATACAACCATAAATGAGTAATATCTGCACTTATAATCTTTTTCTCCATTTTATTGTTTTTTGGTCATATATTCAACTACACATTCTACAAAATACAAAACTGGGTTAACAAAATTTTCCTCATTTACTACTCCAACTCACTTCGGTTCACATAAAAAATCCGTTATAAAACATTTTTAACTCCGCTATCAACTTACTACTGATGCCGGTCTCAAGCCCAGAACAAGGAGGAGAGAAAACAGTTACGATAACTACACTTACTACTTACAATTTACTATCAGATAGTTTTTTAGGTACAATAAGTCATTTTGTTTCCCTCTCCTCATAAAATGCAATCATATCTATTTCTGATCACCTACTATATATAATGAAGAACATATTCTACTCCCTTACAAATCAAAGTTACTCTCTATGGTTTGCATGAACATGCGTCAATTATTCATTACACCATAAGTATATTACTTTTCTTTCTATCCACACAATGTCGGTTTGATATAACGCTTCTTCCCTCGATACAAATTTTGTCCATCCGCGTCCATCGAATGTAGATTCATCCTGCATGTCAATATCCAAAATATTCAACAATACGTATACGTCACACTCATTTTACCGCTTTCAACAACCCTTACAGACTTTGTTTCTTAACACCGGTTCCTTCTACGCACGTGCATCACACGTGCCATGCTACACGTATATATATATATATATACACATATACAAGCTTCATCATTGCAAACATAAAATCAAGCATACAATAAATCAAATCAGCCCATAAAATATCTAATCAAGCCATAAAAAAATGAAAAAAATAGAAAAAATATGAAGAAGCCTAAAGTCTATCAGCCACCCTATTGCTTCATTGTTCCCTTCCTTTCTCATATATATACATCCATGATTATTCATATAAAAAAAGATCTGTTGTTAAGATAAAAAAAGCATTGGGAGCTCAAAAAAAGTTTGAAGGAGGAGATTAAACAAAGCAGTGTTCATCATTTTAAAAACAACGAGTAGAACACCTACATTTGTTTACTGGTTATTATATATGTGTATATATAACTGTGATATGAATGAATCATTGATATATGTCGAGTACATGTGTGTTGCTATGTGAATATGTATTTGTATGAGTGTACTAGACATGGTCAGATCCACCAAAATCCTGTAACTGTTCATTGTTTTTAGTTAAAAACAGTTAAACATCCATTTCAAAAATCAATATCTCAACATCTATTTAGTTTGAAACATGATTCCAAAATGAAAGTTGTTTGTTTTTTAGTATATAACATTTTAAAATTTATTTCATTCGATTTCATCAAGATGGAAAAGAGGAAATCCATAAAATAGTGAGTGGGTCCGTTTTGCTCGAGATTTGACTATCTTAATTTAATTGATGATTATATGGTTGTATTCGTAATCGAAAATAATAATTTTTAAGATTGGTTTGAGGATTTCTAGAATTATGTGCATGGAGAATTTTGGGAATGATTGGAATTAGGCTTATTGTCAAATTCCGATGACGTAGATGACTTCAGGCGATGGCATCTGGGGTGGAGGAGGCTTGAGTGATGGCACGGTTGGGAAGAATGGTGCACGATTTTTAAGTGGCGTGTGTGAGCGTGGCGAGATCAAAGTTGGGGTTTAGGGTAGTTTTTTTTGGTCTCGAGTTCATGGGCAAATGCGTCGTTTATAGAGAGAGAGAGAGAGGAGCGTGCGCATAAGGGAGAAATGGTAGAGGAGACGATGGCGGAACTAGAGATGATATTGATGGTGGATAGTGGTCGCAGGTGATGTTGCGTCGCAATTAAATGGGCTCGGTTTTGTTCCATTTTTGGGTTAGGTATTCGGTTTTCAAACCCAAGGTTAAATCGTGTTTCCAGGTGCGTAGTCGAGATGAGATGGTTGTGGATGACTCACGAGGTTGATCGGTGGCAAGAAATGGTCGGCCGAAGTTGTGTGCATACGCACACTTTCGTGCACAGTTGCGTGCTCGAATAAGAGAGAAGAGTGGGAACTGGAAGAAGAAGGGGAAGAGTTTAGATGGGCCAGGTTTTGGTTCGTATGTGTTAGTTTGATTTTGTATTAGGCTGAGTGATATTTAAAGTAAATTAAATTAATTAAGTTATTTAATAATCTATCAATTCTAAATCTCTATTTCCCCTTCGTTTTGAATCCAATCAACACGTGGATTTTTGCGTCGAAATCCTATTGTCGATTATTTTCATCTGAACTAATATTGTCATGCTTTCTACAATGCGAAATTTAATGATTTATAACAATTTAAGTACACAAACAAGTAATTTCTTATTTAACTAATTATATGTTAATTAATCAATTAATTTTTAATTGGACTGTTTAATTTTAATTAACTAAGAAGATACTTTTATTTTTATTTTTTTGATTATCAAGTAATTTGAATTTAAATTATAACTTGACTCGGTTAATTGAAACCAATTCAGTTCTGATTTGTAAATTGATTTAGTAATAATTATAAATCGTTGATTGAAGTTAATCATCTATGCTTTGACTTTTATTTCTCTTAGATATTGATTTCGATTATCTTTTGTCTGTGCCATTAAGTAGCCTAACAAATTAAAGTAGATAGAACAAAACGTTGACACGTTTTATTGGAAGTAAATCTACTTGTACATATCATTATTTCGAGTTCTGAAAAATGTGATGATTATAAGTGAATTAATTTCGATGGATAGGTCATGATAAAATAAACATATGGAATGAATTTCCATATGTGAATATTTATGCTTCGGTAGTAGAATTGTTTGTTTAAAAAAACTTAGCCTTTAAAAATTTATCTTATTGGTTCGAGCAGACTGGAATCGTATAATAGTATTATCCAAAAACCACTTTAAACTAATTTAAGCGAGCGATTTGGAAGATTTTAAACGCAAGATCCAGGATGCGGATTTTGAAGTGCAAGGTCTATTTGTCACTAACCCTGAGAGTGATTCCAAAAATGGGTGTAGTGGAAATGGTGCCTTCGGTTTCATTTAGACCCAAAACGGACTTGTATGGACGAACTCTATCAATACATTGTCATTGGAGGGCAATGAGCATTCTAAGTGTAAATTTCTTGAAAGGTAATTGTAGCCTCAAGCCTCATCAACCGGGAATGACTAAAACAGGGAGATGTAGCAACACAAAGTGGGTCACTTCCATTAGAGTAAGGTTACCCCTATCTAGGATCCCTACTATTAATTCGTACATGCTTCAAAATGGTTGCTGATACCAACCGAGTTGTGATCTTATTCGATACTATCCGGCAAGGGGTAGGCCAGTCTTGTGCTAGCAGGAGATCTAGGCAAGGTCCTCGTGTTATTTTATCTAGAGATGCACCGTGATGGGCGGTACTCCAGTAGTCCAGTCATTATATGGAATCCATTATCCAATAAGTGATTTCGATCTTAGTTGTATACCTATTATGCTAGA
The DNA here is from genome assembly GCA_030765085.1 of Allium cepa. Classification (NCBI taxonomy): domain Eukaryota; kingdom Viridiplantae; phylum Streptophyta; class Magnoliopsida; order Asparagales; family Amaryllidaceae; genus Allium; species Allium cepa. The sequence goes on from CM060932.1 coordinate 157,685,510, forward strand.
ATTTAATTAATATAACATTTTCGGCCATGTTAATTATTTACTAGAAAACCCTAGAAACTATGATAATATCACTGGAATTTTTATAAAATTTGGTTATCGTAAGATAAAAACCTTTCCGTGTTTATGTGTGTCATGGTCTTACGAGATACCTTTGATTTCAAATGATTTTCAATTAAAGCAATTCAACCATTTTACTCACACCATACCCATGTCTGACCCGAGTTTATTTTTTTCCCTAACTCTTGGGTACTCAAATTTTAATGAGTAGCCAAGTGATCCAGGTTCTCACGGTTGAATTTTCGAGGAGCTGGAGTAGGTGGCTTCATCGTTGGCTAGTTACTATCCATTTTCCCTGTGTCTATATATATATATATATATATATATATATATATATATATATATATACTGGATTGGATTGTAATGTATAGACAGGTAGTTATGACTGTCTAAATATGGTGTCTGTATTACTACTACTCTGATGTAATATATTATCAGTGACTATGTAAATCTTACGTTATGTAAGATATATAATTCCGGCCCACTGTTAGATTCTATGTTTTGTTTAGTTCTTCTTTTCTATCTCTTTTCTTTCAGCTTCAATGACTCGTCTTTCGAAGTAAGTAAGGCGGATCGTCACAAATCCGATTTACAAATCTCGAGAGTGTTTACAAATAAATTTCAATTACTTACTTTTAAATTCTATGAAAAATAATAAGCATTTTAAAGAACAATGATTTATTTCCAAACACGTTTAAGTAGTCATTTAAAATATCAAAACACTTTTAAATAAATATCGATAACTCCTTCCTAATTCATTTTTAAATAAATTAATCAATTTACAAAAGTTTATTATAAAAATTTAAATCCTTTTCAACTAACATTAAATGTTGAATAACCAACTTTATGAAATATTTCAAAACTAAAAATAGTTTTAAATTGCATAGTTCAATAAACAAAAATTCCCTTTTTAAACAGAACTTAACTTCTCAATAAAAATATATTTTTAAGTTCCAATATAACCAATTTCAATTTATAAATCCCTCTCGATTCATAACACATCGATTACATTTCCAATTTCATAACCCTTCTCACATTTCAAAAATAGAATCCACTATTTCTTTCAAACAAAATTGATTTTCACCTCTCGTTATAAATTCACACTGTGAATTTATATTTCCAATTTGTCCAATGATAATCATTTCATTTTATTTATAAACATCGTTCATAAATTTACAAACTCATTCGAGTTCCACTCGTTTTATAAAATATTCTCATTTATAAATCCATCTCTTTATAAATCTAAATATATTTTCTAAACTATTTTAAACTTCGATTTCAACTCCTTTTCCATATTCTAATAAATATCACTTAAAACTCATTATACAAATACTTTATCCTTCACTATAAAATCTCTACTTATATCCTTTAGGAAATAGTTAAGTAAAATTCCAAAAATCAAGTCGTTAACTTTAATAATTGGTTTCTTTTTAAAGATCCAAGATTTCACTGAAACGCTTAACATTTCAAAAAAAATTTTTTTTTTTTAAAACTCAAAATATCACTTATAGTATTCCAAAAATAAATCTTTTATTTAATTCAAATTCATCCCTATAAAATAATCCAAATTCAATATAAGCATTATTATTTCCAAAATTTCCATTAAAATTCTTCTTAAAATTAAAAATATTATTAATGGTATATATAATACCAAAATTAAAGCCAGTACTGTAACATCCAGTAAGTTAAAACATAACATAATCTATAACAGATTATTCACACACCTCATATATCACTAATAAATGTTGAAACCACCTAATAAATATGATAATTTATCCAAACAATCATTCAACAATTTTTATCTTCTGATGTCGCCGAAGCGTTCCGGTTTGGAACTAAAACCGGACAATGCCCGATTTTAGCCCAAATTTCTACTATCTCTAAATTCATCCAAACCAGTTTCATTTCTGAGCTTTCATCATCGTGAGCGCAAAGCAAAAAGTTTCGTCTCGATCGGGCCTCATATGAGAGAGTCACTGAATTTTCAAGTTATCGACATTTAAATTTATGATAAACAAAATAATTACATTTAAAATTAAACAACCCACCACTAAGGCTTCTTCTCCTTCAATACTTCTCCCGTGTACACAAACTTATGCCTAAACCCAAACGGCCAAACACGCACCACCAATTACATGAGGCTACGATCATATGATTTACAAATGGCCAACACCGTTGGACTACATTCGTCAAACTCCACTCGCACGACACCACCACGTCGCCTCCGCCGTCCCCCTCAAAATGTAACCGCCACGTCCCCTGGTACTATAGCAACTGTCGGCCCGCCTCCAACTTAGACTGGACACCACCCAATTTCGCCCCGAGGTGTTATTTGCTTCTGTAAATCCAAATATGATGCCCAAAACTCGAATCGAGTTCTCAAACATCCGATTTCCCAAACCCTAGTTTTCGTGCTTCCCCTATACACAATTCAAGCAACATCAAACACAACCGCATCTCTCAATAAGCACAGCAAGTCGAAGCTCTCCCCAAAACAAGATTTTTGAAGCTTGTTTCAATTTTTTTTTTATGTAAATCTTGAGAATTTTTTTTTGAATCATCTCTTTTATTTTATTTTCCACTGTAAAGAGGAAGAAGAGAGGGAGGGAGATTACATTTTTTATACTGATGAAGGGTACGGGTTTGTGGGTTAATGGAGATGGAAAACCGTAGAAAGGAAATGTATGGTTAAATCGAATAAAATATATAATTTAAATATTCAAAAATATTTAGATATTTAATTCCGAACCCTGATCGAGGCGTGCCGCCTAGCGTTCCTGATGTTATACCACTATTTCGAATCAATGGAACAAGTTTCAAGACCGAATTCGATCGTATGGAGCGAAGAGCTTTTTGAACTCAATTATTATATTAAATCTCCATTATTGATTTCAACATGTTTCTATCCCGTACAACCAAACGGTACATCTGATTGCTATGAAATTTAACAATGTATTATAATCCATTACTACGGACCTAATGACACCGGTTTCGTCGAAATCCGAGACTGCGCCTCCAAAGGCTATTTTTATATGTTAATTAAAATGAGTTATTTTCAAAATCGAGTAAATTTATTTCAAATCCAATTTAAAATTTTTATTACCTTCATTCTTATTAAATAGAATATAAATAAGATTTTAAATCATTTTATCCAACTTAAAAATCCAAGATTCAATATTTCCACAATTACAGTTATTAATTTTAACAATTAAATTATCTAATAAATTGCTATATCTGGGTCGTTACATTCTTCCTCCCTTAAAATAATTCGTTCTTGAAATTGCCAAGATAGGAAAATGCCCAAACCCATTTCTTTTCCAAAACAAATTAGTTGAAATAACTTTCCCAATCCATTTAAGCCTTTAACTTCCCAAAATCAATTCGTTAAAACCTTGCCATTACTTTTACTAAGCTCCCAAATTCATCCATAGGTTCCAAACTAATATTATTCATTCAATCATTTCAAGTTATAATCCAAAATCAAGTTTTAATTATCAAAATTTTCTTCAAAATTTCAAACTCATTAAATTTTCAAAAAAATTCGCCAGAGTCTCCTTTGTGCGGATAGATTAGAACAACTACAAACTGCCACTGTAGGCCCAAACTAATAAAAGAAAACAAAACACAAGTGGATCAACCATAAAACTATCAATCAAACAACAATTTAAACATGTACCATTTTGTTGGGCAACGTAATTTTTACTTATGAAACCAAAGGTATCAAGTTAGCTCTTGCTTTTATATACCTGCATATTATTTATTAATGATGTCTAATCACATACTTCAAATCATATTATTCTGCATTTTCAATTTCCAACATTTGCTTTACTAATACCGTACGATGTACATATATCATCCACTCGCAAATATCAAATCTGATCGCTCGCTAGATCACGCAATTTCACTTCCGAACTAGCATCGTTCATACGACTATTCTAATGCAGACTCAGATCCAGTTTCTTGATTAGAAAAAGTTGTTCTTCCTGCATATCCATATACTATGATAGAGAATTCTAGAATCAACCAAGAATCCATATCCAGTGTTTGCCGTCAAGAATCAAGTGAAAAATTTCAACGCGGATCGATATAAATTACCTCAAAATTCTATGCTCGAATCTGGATCAAGCCGTTATGTGAAATAAAGTAATATACGTACAATTTGCATATTTATTTGTAATAACCAGGTATTCTCAACCATTCGCATCCGCACATGTCGAACTTGAATTGCTCAAAATACTGCGTTGTTAATAAAATTTGGCAGATCTCAGAATATACAGTAAATAAAATCACAGATCACAGACATAGAGTAATAATAGTGCAGCGGAAGTAAAAGAAATAGTAGTTCATGAAGCTACTATGTAATATATCAGAATTACATAAGATATAACAGAAGAAATAAAGTACAAAAGAAGTCTCAAGATAATAACCAAGTACAAAATGAATACAACACTGGGATCAACAGGATAATTGGAAGTGAAACAGATAAAAATGGACAAGCAGATAATCTCCAGCGACTCCAATCTCCAGAAAGTGGAAATCCAAATCTGTGAATACTCAGGCTGACCCAATCGTAAATAAAAATTCAAACACTCGAGTCGGGACATACATACTTATACAATGTAAACCAACTCAAGTGAACTGTAGTAAAAGTACAAGTAAGTTAAAGGATGCTTGGGACCGTCCATCCTCTGAGGATCCGTTAAACTATAACTATATAGTATATTGCGCTATTATAATAATGTCTAACAGTAAAATAGACATACTTTTAAATAACGTTAAGGCTTTACATTTTCCACCTTAACAAAAATAATGCCAATAGTTATACAATACCTGCATATCTCCTAATCGAGGGACTACGAGAAGATACTACATAGGTACGACACAAATAGAAACTCATAGTAAAGGCTCGATATTGTAGGTGACACGGCACACAAGGCAATACCATGGTAGATATACCAATTATGACACTCGGGCTGGTGGTAACGCAGCAGCCACATACGCCCACCGTGGAACACATTCCCACAAAAATCAAAGGGGCGCCCAAACAATCACAAGTAATAGTATGGTATCGAAGAAATGCGTCCGCTACGAGGTGCGACCTCAACTGGCCCGAGACCGCTCTTGCTTTAGCCACCTTATGCCAACTCACGGGAGTTGGGTCCACGTAACATACCACAAGAACGTCACCACCATGCTACTTCATTCTGGAATCTCCACCGCGTACACGGTTGTCAAAGTGGCTTTCGGTATCGACAAAGAGTATGCCCATATCCGATCCCGATCTCTTTGCCAACCAATCGTTATTACAACCCATGGTTATAAATTTAAAATAATATTTTACACTTCAAAATAAGATATCATTTCACTACAAATCTTTATCAAAATAAAGATTAAATCATTTCCAAACCATTTAAATATATTAAATTATCATATTCTTTCAAAACTCCCTTTCAAATCATTTTAATACATTAAAATATCATATCTTTCTAAACTTCATTTTTAAATCAAATTAATATCAAAATATCATATCTTTCAAAACTTTATTTCAATCATTTTAATATCAAAATATCATATCTTTCAAACCTTCATTTCCAAATCATTTTAATATCAGAATGTCATATCTTTCATAACTTCATTTCAAATCATTTTAATATCAAAATGTCATATCTTTCATAACTTCATTTCAAATCATTTTAATATCAAAATATCATATCTTTCAAAACTTCATTCCAAATCATTTTAATATCAAAATATCATATCTTTAAAAACTTCATTCCAAATCATTTTAATATCAAAATATCATATCTTTCAAAACTTCATTTCAAATCGTCATATAAGTTCAAATCCAAATATTCAACTTTAAATACCTTTTAAATTCAAAGATATCATTCATTTATTATCATTCCAAATGAACTTCTAAATAGCTTATATTTCAATAAAATAATTCATTTAAACCATTTAAAAGTGAAGTTTATATACTTTCAAATCAAGTATTCAATCTCTAAAGTTTTAAACTATTCTGAGTTCATTTACTAAGTTAAAACCATAAACATTGAAAATTTCAAGCTTTCACAGCATTTAGAAAAAAAGCTGCTGTAAGTTATATTTGAAAACATTTCAATTTAAACCATTTAAACATTATAAAAATATCATATTTTAACATCCAAAGATGTTCATTAAAATATTCTTTTAATTTATGATTTTTATAAAGCAAACCTTTACAGAAAAACCTAAATTTTTCAATAATTTTACTTAACAAATTCAATTGTACAATTTTCCCATTTTTACATTTGACACCTTATTAGCACCTACATTTTCAAATTTCCATTTCACAAATTAAACTAAATTTCCAATTTATTTAGTTAACTTAAACCTTTAAATGAAACCAAATTCCACATTTCCAAATCAAGTTGCATTTCAAAATTTCACTTTTAAGCATTCATTTACTTAACCATTTTAATTCATACAAAAATCAATAACACTTTATTAAATCATTTAAATTCAAATTTAAATCAAATTATCATATTTACCTTTTCCAAATAAGAATAAAATTTCATTTTATTTATATAACTTAAATATCATTTTTAACCAAAATCCAAAATCCAAATTTCCAAATTTAAGTTAATCCAATTTAACCATTCATTAATTACATTTTTAACTCATAGAAAAATCATAATTTCTTTATTTTAAAAATTTTCAAAATCTATTTAAATCAAATTTCATAAATTATATTTTAAAAATATCCAAAAACACTTTATAAAATAACCACAGGCCTGTATATAGTTTTCTAACCTAGGTCAAGTGATACGGATATATATCATTTCAATCCGCAATTTACAAAGAAAATCCGGGTTCTATCATTTCAAATCCGCAGTCCCAAGCAAAATAAAATAAATAGAAACCATTCGGGCCTATTATTTCAGCCCATAAAGATTTTTCCCGATTCTAAAGTCCGTTCGCGTATGTATCATTTCAACCCATAGTGATTCTATTTTACAGGGAACTTGCAGTGCGATAAACAGATATAAATGATAGAATAGCATGATATAACAGTAACAGATGATATGACATGAAATTTAACAGGTTGAATATCATATATAAATAATCACATGGCAGTTATAACATCATATATATTTTTCTACGCATTCAGTTGTTGTTGTTTCACAACTGCATAAGTATAAATGTCGTGTGAGCTTTACTCACCTCTAAATGCTGGAGATAACAAAACCAATGACATAGCAGAATCAAAAGCACAATGACAAGACTACGGACTTGAGTGGAGAGCAAATCCAAGCTACAAATCTTGTGTACAACCCATAACAAAACCAAATATTAAACAAATTATAAATTTCAATGCAACTTGAAATGGAATAACTTTGAATTAAAAAGAGATTTGAATGCAACACTTTTTGCCTTGCTTTATATATTCTTTTTGCATGGCTTAGGAATGGTTTTGGCTCTAGTTTGAACAAGGTTTGGCTCAGTTACAAGCATGGGCATGCACTGCCTAAGTGGTGAAACATGCAGGGGAAGTTACATAGTGAGAAGGTGAAGGGGTTTAAGCCAAGTAGTGTGATTTTTTGTCAAAACAAAGGCTCGGCCATGAGATGTTTGGCTCAACCAGTGGGACTCAGGTCTGGATAGTATTAGGAGTGATGGTTAGCGGTCAAAAAAAGGTGATGGCGGCAGCTATGGGTGGTGGCCGTTGTGTAGTATGAAGGTGGTGAAGTTGTGGTGGCCTGGCTTAATGTTTTCAAGGGGATTCAAGGGTTTGTGTGGAGTTTTTATTCCATGAAGGTGCACCGCCTGGTCATGGTAGAGGAGGAGGAGGTAGTAGGTGATGCATGGTGGCTGTGACAAGGTGGTGGAGGTGGAGGCCGTGGCTATGGAGGAGAGGAAGTACAAAAGAATCCAAGAAAATAAGGCAAAAAAACATGAAAATGAGAAAAGAAAAGCAGAAAAAGAAAGAGAGGCCATTACCAATTTTCTTCAGAAATGATTGCCGTGGCATGCTGATGAAAAATGAGGAGCTTCACGTGAAAATGCAATAAGAAACTCAGGGCTAATCAATAAAGAAGGAACAACCAAAATGTGAAGAGATTAGCTAGTGAAAAGTCATTGTTTTTAAAGCTTTTTGTCCATTCAAATTTCCACTCCTTTAAATCAAATAAAAACAAATAAAAATTCATTAAATACTTTTAAAAACCCAAACAAAGTAAAATAAAATGAAAATAAATTATAAAATTTAAAAAAAAGTAGAAAAAGAATAAAAGAAATTGCTTAAAAATTGAAAACAGGGCCCAGAAATTACAAATAAATCACTATTGACTTTGGAAAATTATCAACTTCATCTTAAAAATATTATAAAGAAAAAATTTGAAATAAAATGATCTTTAAAACATATTCAAAGTGAAATAAATAATTAAATTTAGAGAAAATAGAAAAGAACTAAAGAAATTGTTTAAAAATTGGAAACGAGACTCAAAATTTACTAATAAAATATCACTAGTCTTATAAATTTTCTATATCACTTTAAAAGAAATAAGAAGTCAAATAAATAAAATAAATGAGGAACAAAATAAAGTGGTAATTATAAGAAAATAAGTTCTTAAGAAAATATAAAAAAAATAAAGAATTTCTTTAATAAATTGAAACTAGAAATTAAAAATTATAAACAGAATACAACTGACACTGGAAAATATCAATTACACTTTTAAAAATGTTTGAAAACCAAAATATATACATAACATGTTATTTACTCATATAAATATAAATTAGAATAATACATGACCAAATAAAATATTATTCATATAATTTAAAATAAACAATTTTTGTTAAATACAACAATTTCACACAATAGTTAAAAAGGCATAACTTTCACATTATAAATCAGATTTCAACGAAATGGAAAACAGTGATCATAAAATTCTATTTAATTTCATAATAAAAGATAAAATTAAAAATTTCAAACTTTCAAATTTTTAAATTTAAAAGTCAAAGTTGACCATATTGACCAAAATGCATTTTTTTTGTAAAATATTCTATTTAATCTTGTTTGGAATTTTAATTCACATCAAAATCAAAGTTTATATTTAAAATAACAAAATTATCTAAATAAAATAAAGCTAAATAAAAATTCAATTAAAATAATTATAAAATACAGGGTTGTTACACTCTCCTCCACTCAAAACTTTCCATCCCCGAAAAGGAATGAGGTACGGGAAAGCACAGAAAAGATAGAAATGAAATAAGATTAAGACAAGGTAACAAGAAGATTGAGATTATACCTGATAACTGTTGTTATCGGTAAGTTTAACAAGGTGGAGATGATCTTTCCAAGATCCTCCAGAATCAAGAACACAAACAGGAAAAGATCCTCTTAAAATTTGATTCACCCTTTCCGCTTGACCGATGGTCTGTGGATGGCAAGCAGCGCTCAGATTCAAAAATGAGTACCAAATATTATCAAAGATTATAGGAAAATTTCTAGGCAGAAAGATTATAAAAAGATGCCTATGCCAGCCTGAAGCAAGATAAGGAAAATAAGGACAACCAAAAGATAGTTTGAAAAACAAAATAAGATAATAAGTTAGAAACCATGGAAATTTCAACTTAAATATATAATTAATTTTTACACAAGTTAAATAAACCTTAACTATCTCAAATTTTATTATCTTATATTCTAATCATCTTAAATTAACAATTTCTAAGATCATGGTTTGAAAAACAATCATTCATTATACTCATAATGTACTTAATAAATTTAATTCTTCTTTATTTCTACTTAAAGTTAAATTTATTCCTCTCAATATATTTTATCATCTATGCCCATTATACTTACTCTTATTATAACTGCTTTAATTTATTGTTAGTTCCATTAACATCATTTTATATTGTAAATTATTCAATTAACCTTTTATTCAATTAACTCTTGTTAATCATTTTATAACTAAAATTTAAGTGTATAACATTTATTTTAACCATTCAAATTTTATTTATAAAATCTTTTTATTTTGTATATTATCCAATTACATTGTTAACATCTGTATAATTTAGGTAAGTTATGTTTAAATGCAATTGAATATTATACAAATAAAACTTTCTAATTCCCTCATCTCAAGTTTGAATCATTTATCTAAAATTTTGATTTTATTTTTATAATTGAAATGATTCTTTAAAATAAAATTTAAGAATTAAATTTTCGATTTCTTCAAACCATTTAGAGATAAATAAATGTATGTACATAATTTATCAAATCAAATTTAAATCATACATCTATATGTATTATAAATCAAGTCATATTTTAGAAATTCAAATCAATTTGATTTCCCAAAACAAAGCTGTAGCAAGTCTACAGAGCGGTCTCTTCACTTCGAAACTCGAAAATGAATGTCGATGATAGCGCGGTCATCACCGAAGTTATTTTCCAGCGACAAAGAGAAGAGCACTAATTTTAAAATTTAAAATTCCTTGGAAACAAATTTCTATTAGAAAATACTTTAAATAATCTAGTTTAAAACTTAAATACGAGGTTTGAAACCATCGGAAATTAAATTCTCAAATTTCTTGTTCTAAATTCATTTCAGTTCCCAAATCAATTTGTAAACAACTATTTATAAATTCACTTATAGAACAATAAATGATAAATCATGTATTACCATTTCAAATAATCAATTTAAATCAATTTATTAAGTTCCATAAATTTACTTATATATCAAAATTTATTTCATTAACCAAATTTTAAAATAATATTGTGTCAGTTTGTTATGTCAAAGTGTTCAGAAATCCTATCGACAGCGTTGATCAGACGAATCGATCGGAAACCCAAATAAACATCAACAACTCAAACAACACAATATATAAAAAAAACATAGATATACAAGTACAATTCAAAATGTTTGGAAGAATAGATTGGAAACAAAAGACAAGATGATTAATTAACAGAGTAGGGAGATTGGTAAGCTTAAGTACATCGCGGGCAACCTTAACCGGGTCAACCGTGACTTAAAGAATAAGATCAATGTGGACTTTTCTGGGGTAAATCTACATTCGATCTCAAGAGGTAGAGTTTGGAATAACAAAAGATATTAGCATCTAAACCAAGGATAGATATAAATCTCTGGTGAGTCGATGCTAATTGTAAAGGAGTTGACCCTTTTTTTCAATTCAATTTGAAATTGGCGAGACCGCCGACTCACTAAAAAGATCATTCGAAGCAGAGTTATGGAATACTCCAGAATCAAAAGAAGACGAATAGTGAGGGACACGAATGGATTTTGGAACCGCAGGGAACGTTCCAAAATTCAAAGGAATCGAGTCAAAAGGAAGAGATTCAAACTCGAATGAAAGTGATTCTGTAAATACATTCACTCCATATGCTGAGTTTTGCCTAAAGCTACCAAAGCTCTCATACCAAATGTAATAACCAGGTATTTTCAACCATTCGCATCCGCACATGTCGGACTTAAATTGCTCAAAATACTGCATTGTAAATAAATTTTGGCAAATCTCAGAACATACAATAAATAAAATCATAGATCACAGACACAGAGTAATAATAGTGCAGCGGAAGTAAAAGAAATAGTAGTTCATGAAGCTACTATGTAATATATCAGAGTTACATAAGATACAACAGAAGAAATAAAGTACAAAAGAAGTCTCAAGATAATAATCAAGTACAAAATGAATACAACACTGGGATCAACAGGATAACTGGAAGTGAAACAGATAAAACTGGACAAGCAGATAATCTCCAGCGACTCCAATCTCCAAAAAGTGGAAATCCAAATCTGTGAAAACTCAGGCTAATCCGAGCGTAAATAAAAATTCAAACACTCGAGTCAGGACATACATACTTATACAATGTAAACCAACTCAAGTGAATTGTAGTAAAAGTACAAGTAACTTAAAGGATGCTTGGGACCGCCCATCCTCTAAGGATCCGTTAAACTATTTAGTACATTGCGCTATTATAATAACGCCTAACGGTAAAGTAAACATACTCTTAAATAGCGTTACGGCTTTACATTTTCCACCTTAACACAAATAATGCCAATAGTCTATACAATACCTGCATATCTCCTGATCGGGAGACTACGAGAACATACTGCATAGGTACGACACAAATAGAAACTCGTAGTAAAGGCTCGATATGGTATGTGACATGACACACAAGGCAGTGCCAGGGTAGATATACCAATTACGACACTCAGGCTGGTGGTAACGCAGCAGCCACATACGCCCACCGCGGAACACATTCCCACAAAAATTGAAGGGGATCCCAAACAATCACAAGTAATAATATGGTATCGAAGAAATGCGTCCGCTACGAGGTGCGACCTCAACTGACCCGAGAGCGCTCCTGTTTTAGCCACCTTATGCCAACTCACGGGAGTTGGGTCCATGTAACATACCACAAGAATGTCGCCACCATCCTACTTCATTCTGGAATCTCCACCGCGTTTACGGTTGTCAAAGTGGTTTTCGGTATCGACAGAGAGTATGCCCATATCCAATCCCGGTCTCTTTGCTAACCAATCGTTATTATAACCCTCAGTTATAACTTTAAAATAATATTTTATACTTCAAAATAAAATATCATTTCACTCCAAATCTTTATCAAAATAAAGACTAAATCATTTCCAAACAGAAAATTATAACTTTAACTGTATGTTTGCTTGTGATCACAAATTTGGTGGTTGTTCTTTATCACTCAAGGATATCTCTCCTCTTAATAGTGCTATTTGTCAATCATATCTGATACCTGTTAAATTTTTTGGTTCTGATTTTACATGGTCCAATTGTAATAGGAATGGTAATGTAACTCTATGTAAACTTGATCACATTTTTATAAATCTTCCATTTCTTCATAATTAGCCAAATTCATTTTATCAAATTCTTCAGCCTTCCTTATCTGATCATTGTCCTCTAATTTTTCAATGTGGAGTTGATAATTTTGGTGGAGGGAAACATACTTTTTAATTTTTTAATTTTTGGACTAAGCATGAGGATTTTTTTGATATTCTGAAACAGGTGTGGAGCATGCAATTTGGCAAAGACCCGTTGGCAAATGCTATTCACAAGATGAAAGTGCTTAAGTTTCATCTTAAGGTGTGGTCAGCAGCTAATTTTGGTAATGATTCTAAGCTTTCTACTCAGATTAGGAATGATCTCATTAAGATTCAGGAAGCTTTGTGTATCAGGCCTTGTGATTCTTTATTAAAACATGTTGAACTACAATTAAAGAAAGAGCTTGAGGAAGTCATTGATAGGGAAGTGTCATCTCTTAAACAGAAAATTCATTTGAAAATGGAAAAGGAGGCTGATAGGAATACTAGGTACTTTCATAACTTTCTTAAAGTTAAAAGAAATCGTGATTGCATTTTTCAGATTAAGGATATGAATGGGCAATTGGTGAATTCTTCTGATGGTATTAATCAGGCTTTTGTTCAATATTTTTCATCTGTTTTAGCACCATCCACTCCTTTCTTTCCTGAACTTAATCCCCACTTTAATATTTCTCTTCCCACATTGTCAAACTTTCAATCATTTTTTCTGATAAGTGAAATAACTGCTGAAGAAATTAGGAATGCTGTGTTTAGTATGGATAGTAATAGTTGTGGAGGCCCAGATGGTTATAATGCACACTTCATACAACATAGTTGGAATATTATTGGAATTGATATTGTCAAAGCAATTAAATTCTCTTTTCTTCACAATAAACTTCCTGCTGGTTTATCTGCAACTGCTATAGCATTAATTCCTAAGATTGTGAATCCAACTTCAGTTGTTGATTTTAGGCCTATCACATGTTGTAACATCATTTATAAGATCATCTCAAAGATTTTAGCTAACAGACTACAACTTGTCTTGCCATCCATTATATCCATTAATCAAGTTGCATATATTAATGGTAGATCTATTAGTGATAACATTTTATTGACTCAAGAGTTGCTGTTTGGTTATGAGAGGAAATATATTTCACCAAGGTGTATGTTAAAGTTGGACATTAGGAAAGCTTTTGACTCTGTACATTGGAACTCTATTTTAGCTGTCATGTCTAAAATGAATTTTCCAAAACCATTTTTAGCTTGGATTTATACTTGTATTTCTTCACCTATGTATTCTATTTCAAGAGATGGTGGTTTATATGGATATTTTAAGGGTGTGCATGGTGTTAGGCAAGGTGATCCTATTTCAGCCTACTTGTTTATAATTGTGATGGAGCTTCTTAACTCTATGTTTAAGGATCTTGTTGTTAAAAGAATCTTTCAGCTACATCCTAAGTGTAAGAAGCCTCTTATTACTCATCTTCTATTTGCTGATGACTTGGTTGTTTTTACAAAGCCTACTCATGATAATATTCAGTGCATTCTTTCAACTTTGAAGCTTTTCCATTCTATCACTGGTCTTCAGATTAATCTAGCTAAGTCTAATATTTTGGTTGCTGGTTTAAGTTCTTTGGAAAAAAAAATATCATCAATCCCTCAGGTCTTCATGAATTGCCTAGAAACTCTTTCTACTTGGGTTTTCCTCTGATTACTTCTAGAATTACCAAACAAGATTATATGCCTCTGTTTGAAAAAATCATTGAAAAACTTCTCATTTGGCCTATTGAAAAATTATCACAAGCTGGTAGATTAACTATTGTACAGTCAATTGCTGTGGCCATGACTACCTATTGGACAAGGCATTATATTCTTCCAATTAAGCTTATTAATATGATTTCAAGTTCTCTTAATAAATTCTTATGGCATGGTGATCCTTTTTCTAGGAAGTTAATACCAATTTCTTTCCATAAACTTTTTGATGCAAAGAAACATGGAGGTCTTGGAATAACAAACATCTTTCAGTGGAACAAGGCTGCAATCTCTGTGTATTTTAATAAAATTTTTACAACTGATAACAATCTTTGGTCACAATGGGTTAATCACAATCTTATTGGTAGGAGAAATTTTGGGACTATGTCAATTCCTCAAAGTTGTAGTTGGAGTTGGAGGTGTATTCTAAAACTTAGAGAATCATTTATACCTTTAATTCAATGTAACTTTGTTCTGATTAAAGATTTGTCTTTCTGGCATTCTCCATGGGCTAAACAAGGTTTAATCCTTAGTTCTATAGTTGATTATAACTTGAGAAGAAATTCTGGTATATCAAAAGAGGCTAAAGTTGATGATTTTATTAATGATGGCAGTATAGTTTTGCCATACTCCAGTTCTTACCATTTAAGAAACTTATGGAACATCATTTCAAAAAACCCTATTATCAGGTCTGATAATGTGCTAGTATGGTCTGGGAAGAATTTTTCTATTAAGCTTGTTTACAAGACTCTCTGTGATAATGGTATACTATTTCCCTGGCATGCTAGAATTTGGAAAATAGGTGGTAGTGCAAAGGAAAATTTGTTGTTATGGAAAGTTATGGCTAATGCTTTAAATACCAAAGATAAACTTTGTAGAATTGGTGTTATCTCAGAGGATCAATGTGTATTTTGTAATTCTAGCACGGAATGTAATACACATTTATTCTTTGAGTGTCCTTTTGTTTTCCAAATTTGGTACAGATTATTATCAATTGGTGGATTTTATAGGCCTCCAGCTGTTAGTGCTATTGAGTGGTTTAATATCTTCAAGGCAACTGGATGGAAATCACGTAATACTAGGATTTTGCTTAAGATCCTAAAGAGATTGATTTATGAAGTTTGGAACGAGAGGAATAATAGAATTTTTGGTAATAGTATAAAGAACTCTTCTCAGTTGTTTAGTCAGATACATTGTAATATTCTCAATTTTTTGAAAACTGATACATGTTAAGTATGATGTATCATCTTTCTTACTATGTATTTCTCAGAATTTCTGATAGTGTGCTTCACTTTGGAGGCTACTGGAATTTTCTCTCATTTAACAGTGTGAAGCTTCCATTGTTGAAATGTTATTCTGGTGATCAATATTATTATGATGACTGATTCATAGGTCTTTCTATAGCATGCATTCATTCAGATTATTTGCTGATGATTTTTCCTATGAAGAGTTGCTTTGTTGCTGATGGTCATGATTGATATGGAGGGATGATGGAGATATTATACACTGCTTTTATTTTCTAAGATCATCACTGGTTCCTTTGGTTGCAATGCTACTGCCATGTATTTCTTTATTGAGTTTAGTTAGTTGTAATGCAGCTGTTTGTTGAGGTTGCTGGTTATTTTATTGTTTTTTGTAGTCCGGTTATTTGTTTTTGTGGTTTTCTTGGAGAGTTGTAATTGTTTTGATTGTAAGTCAAGTTCTATGTTTGTAATATTACATTAGTTAATAAAGTGAGCTTTTTGCTCTTGCTTTTCAAAAAAAAAATGTGAAGAGACTAGCTAGTGAAAAGTCATTGTTTTTAAAGATTTTTGTCCATTCAAATTTCCACACCTTTAAATCAAATAAAAACAAATAAAAATTAAGTAAATACTTTTAAAAAAGGAAACAAAGTGAAATAAAATGAAAATAAAAAATAAAATTTAAATAAAATAGAAAAAGAATAAAAGAAATTACTTAAAAATTGAAAACAGGGTCCACAAATTACAAATAAATCACTATTGACTTTGAAAAATTATCAACTTCAACTTAAAAATATTATAAAGCAAAAATTTGAAATAAAATAATCTTTAAAACATATTAAAAGTGAAATAAATAATTACATTTAGAGAAAATAGAAAAGAACTAAAGAAATTGTTTAAAAATTAGAAACATGACTTCAAATTTACAAATAAAATATCACTAGCCTTATAAAATATCTATATCACTTTAAAACAAATAAGAAGTCAAATAAATAAAATAAATGAGGAAAAAAAAATAAAGTGGGAATGATAAGAAATATGTTCTTAAGAAAATATAAAAATAAATAAAGAATTTCTTTAATAAATTGAAACTAGAAATTAAAAATTATAAATAGAATACAACTGACATTTGAAAATTTCAATTACACTTAAAAATGTTTGAAAACCAAAATATATACATAACATGTTATTTTACTCATATAAATATAAATTAGAACATTACATGACCAAATAAAATATTATTTATGTAATTTAAAATAAACAATTTTGTCAATACTGCAATTTCACACAATAGTTAAAAAGGCTATAACTTCCACATTATAAATCAGGTTTCAACGAAAAGAAAAGTAGTGATCTTAAAATTTTATTTACTTTCATAATAAAAGATAAAATTCAAAATTTCAAACTTCCAAATTTTTAAATTTAAAAGTCAAAGTTGACCATATTGATCAAAATACATTTTTTGTAAAATATTCTATTTAATCATGTTTGGAATTCTAATTCACATCAAAATCAAAGTTTATATTTGAAATAAAAAATTATCTAAATTAAATAAATAAAATAAAGTTAAATAAAAATTCAATTAAAATAACTACAAAATATAAGGTTGTTACACTATTTCTATCGATTCTTAGCTATTCCCAAGTGCTCTTATTCACATTTATTACATTCACTTTCAATTTTTTTCACTTCAGTCATTCACATTTATTTGATCTACATTCAATTATACATTTTTTTATCCATATTTAGTTGATCTACATTCAATAGGTTCACACTGCATTATTCACATTCCCTTATTTACTTAGATTATTCCTCTAAATATTAGTTACCTCTTAAGAATTTATTCCATCAAATTTTCTTATGTCTATTATAAACATTTTATACAAAAGTTCTTATGTTTATTACCACTTCACAACCTAAGTCCATATCCATTACAAGCAATTTCATTTAACTCAATCATTTTCCAATTTCAATATTCAATTTTACCAACCATATTCCCTAACCATAACCAATTCACTAATTAATTTAATTAGCTCATTTCATTAATTTATTTCAAATCTTAATCAATTCCATTTCCAAAAATTATTTCACTTAACTTAACTCAGGCAAATTTTCTTTCCATAATTCATTTTATTTAACTTAAGTTATGTTTAATCCTATAGTTCAATTCCAAATTTTTACTTGCATTCACATTCAACAATTTTATAGCTTTGTTTCACTTACAATTTCCCAAATTTATAAGTTATCAACTTATTTTTCTTATATTCTCATAAAACATTTAAATGAAAATTCTAGAGTTTACACACCTTGTTCTTAAAGATTTCGAATCATTTTTGAAATCATATACACATATATAAACAAAATTCCATTGGTATATCGAATAATTATTTTGAATTTTTTTGAAATCAAAACTCGTTTTACCAAACAAAACTCCAATGATAGCAATTCCTCTCTTGGAAACTCAAAAATGAATATCGATGATGCTGCAGTTTGAAATTATTTTCCAATGATCGAAGTTTGTTCAATGATTTTTATTTATTTTTGAACCCTTTTAAATATTTCTATTCAACAATATTGTAAAAATAATATTATTATTTTCTAAAATTTTGAAAAATATTTCCAAAACCAGTGGGATTTATATTCCCATATTCCGAGCTTTTATCCTTTCTAATTTTATGAACTGCTTTATAAATCTTATTTATATAATTCCATTTGGTTATATAAAGTCATTCCTTAATTGTTATTGTTTCTTGCATTATCATATCGACTTTTATTCGATCACAAATAACAAACAACAAATGATAATAATTCAATTTTATCATTCCCTAACAACCAAGTACATCATATATACCATAATAATTTTTTGAAAAATTATTTCGGTATATAAAACTATAATTAGGGTAAAATTATTTCATTTACCCAACTTCAAAACAATACCATGTCAAGTTTCTCTGTTCAAGTGTTCAGAGATCTCTATCAATAACGTTAATTATTCGTATTGACCAGAATCCATAAACCACTCAGCAAATCACCCAACACAATATTAAACATTTTATACCACTAATAAATACATGCTCATATATTTGCACTAAAACTCATTCTATGTAACTACTGTCTCTATCTCTAATGAGTTACCTTACAAAGCCAAGGTTCTCGCTAAACCTTCAGCACTGATACCAAATGTAGAGAACTAGATTTTCGACCCTCGAAAATCGATATTGATACGTCCACTGTATCACATGCCAAGAAATCAAATACCAAAAAACTCGATTGTTAAGGGAAAAGAAGAAGAAACTAAACAACATAGAATCTCACAATGGAACAAATAATCTATAATATATCACAAGTCTTTACACAAAGAAAAAATGTAATATGTATAAATACAAACATCAATCATAGTATACTAACCGGCCTTTAACCTGGACAGTTATAACAGTTTTTCCTCACAATTGCTGATACATACTATAATGAATACAGCAACCATCTGTATTATAATAAAATAACACCCGAGTCAGTATGGAAAACCAGCACGAGAAAACACACCCAACTGGATTTAAAGTTAAATGAATCGTTGAAATTAAAGGGTATCTCATAAGACAATGCCACACATAAATACGATGGGTTTTTTCCTTGCAATAACCAAAATACTTCTTTAGAAAAACCAATGATATTATAATAATGTCTAAAAGTTCAAAGTAAAATATTAAAATAGCTAAAATGCTTGCATCTCACATTTCAACATAGTTGAGCATAATTAAAACTATACGACGCTTATTAGAGAACGGATTTCATATAACTAGTAGGCACTGGGGTACCACCTATCACGATACACCTCTAGAAAAATGTACCGAGATTGAACCTATCGATCCATGCCAACACAAGACAGGCCTACCCTTTACAAGATAGTACCGAATATGTCATCACCCTGGTTGTTCCCAACCTTTTTACTGAGATCTCATGCACAATCAATCCATAAATAAGTAGATGTAGGGTATCTAGATAGGTGACAACATACCCTAATGGGTGCGACCCACTTAGTCTTGCTGCATCTCCCCTAATTTTCTCTCATTCTTAGTTGATGAGGCTTTAGCCTACATTTTCCTTTTTGAATAGCAATCCCATTTGGAAAGCTAACACGCCTTCCAGGCAATAATGCAACGATACCATTCGTCCATACAAGTTGTTCTGGGTCTGAACAAACCAATCTCTTCAAAGGTCGTCATCTTTATTTTCCTCATGCTTTCACAATTTGTAATGCTCAAATCGGATTGAAGTGGTTTTCGGATAATAAAATCTAATCCCGGTCTCTTCAAAACGATCAACGAATTTGGCCAGATTTTATAGTCGGTTATTTAACTATCAAATTACATACATAAGCAGGCATTAGGCCCATATTATAAATGTTTCAATATTTATTTCAAAATACCTTTACAAAGATATATATATATATTCAAATCTCTTTTAATATTTCAATATTTGAAAACAATTTCGAATACTTATATCTATAACAGGATATTCTCAAATCATATCAACATTTAGAAATATTTTCAAGTTTAATTTATAACTTCTTTTATGAATTCAAGTCATTTCTGAAGTTCATGCATCTAACTATTTTGGAAATTTCTTGAGTTTCCAGAAATCCCATCATAAGATTTCTCTTGCAAAATCACATCCATTTAACAAAATCCGGTTTACAAATCTCAAGAGCATTTACAAATAAATTCCAATTACTTACTTTTAAATTCCATGTAAAATAATAAGTATTTGAAAAAATAATAATTTATTTTCAGACACATTCAAAACACTTTTACATAAACATTGATAACTCATTCCCAATTCATTTTTAAATAAACTAATCAATTTACAAAAGATTATATAAAAATTTAAATCCTTTTCAACTAATATTAAATATTGAATAGCTAACTTTATGAAATATTTCAATACTAAAAATAGTTTTAAATTGCATAGTTCAATAAATAAAAATTCTCTTTTCAAACAAAACTTAGCTCCTTGATAAAAATATATTTTTAAAATTCCAATATAACCAATTTCAATTTATAAATCCCACTTGATACATTTTCAATCCTTCTCATAGTTCAAAAATAGAATCCATTATTTCCTTGAAAACACGATATTCACATCTCATTTTAAATTCACACTGTGAATTTATATTTCCAATTTATCCAATGACAATCATTTCATTTTATTTATAAACATCATCTATAAATTTACAAACTCATTCGAGTTCCACTCGTTCTATAAAATATTCTCATTTATAAAATTTGATTTATAAATCCCATTATATTTTCTAAACTATTTTAAACCTCGATTTCAACTCCTTTTCCATATTCTCGAAAATATCCCTTAAAATTCATTATAAAAATTCTTTATCCATCACTTTAAGATCTTTATTTAAAATCCTTTAGGAAATAGTTAAATAAAAATCCAAAAATCAAATCGTTGATTTTATACAATGATTTCTTTTTAATAATCCAAGATTTCACCAAAACACTTATTATTTCAAAAAAAAATCATTTTTTTTGAAACTCAAAATATCACTTATAGTATTCCAAAAAATCAATCTTTTATTTAATTCAAATTCATCACTTTAAAATAATTCAAATTCAATATAAGTATTATTATTTCCAAAATCACCGTTAAAATTTCTTTTTAAATTCAAAAATATTATTTATGGTATTTATAATACTAAAATTAAGGCCAATGCTACTATAGAATCCATAAGTCATATCATAACATAATCTATAATAGATTATTCACACACATCATATATCACTATACATGAAATTAAACACACGTTTTTAAGGAATCCAGTTAGGTCCCTCCAACCTATTGCAGGGATGTCATATAATCCCAAAAATATAATCACTGCTTCACGGCGGGTTATAGCAATAAATAGGATCATTCGCTATCATGTGAGGGCATAGTGTCTCATCCACTCTAATATGTGGGAATATTCAAACCAAATAATAAATATAATAATTTATCCAAACAATCATCCAACAATTTTTATCCACTATATATTAAACTATTTATCCAAAAAGGTTAGTTGAACTCACCGAAATGTTCTGATGTCTCCGTGGCATTTCGGTTTGGAACTAACACCGGATGATGTTTGATTTTAGTCCAAATTTCTACTATCTCCGAATTCAAGTAAACTAGTTCCATTTCGAAGCTTTCATCGTCATGTGCGCAATGCAAAAGTTTCGTCTCGATTGGACCTCATATGAGAGAGTTATTGAATTTTTAACTTATTGATATTTAAATTTATAATAAGCAAAATAATTACATTTAAAATTAGACAACCCACCACTAATGCTTCTTCTCCCTCTACCTCTCCTCTGTACACGAACTTGTGCCCAAACCCAAATGGCCATGCATGCACCATCACTGACACGAGGCTACGGTCATCCGATTTACGAACGGGTAGCGCTGTTGGACTACATTTGCCGAACTCCACTCGCACGACACCACCACATCGCCTCTGCCATCCCCCATCAAAAATTGACCGCCACGCCCCGTAATACTGTAGCAACTATCGGCCCCCCTCAATCTTCGATCGGACACCATAAAACTTCGCACCGAGGTGCTATTTTCTTCCCCGAATCCAAATATGATACCTAAAACTCGAATAGAGCCCTCAAACATCTGATTTCCAAAACCTAGGTTTTGAGCCTCCCTTCTACACGATTCGAGCAACATTAAACATTGCCGCATCTCTTTATAAGCACATCAAGTCGAAGCTCTCTTCAAAAAAAGATTTTTAATGTTTGTTTCAATTTTTTTATTAAGTAAATCCTAAGAAACTAATTTTTGAATTATCTCTTTTATTATTATTTTCACCGTAAACAGGGCGAAGAGAGGGAGGGAGGTCAAGTTTTTAAACTGGTTAGAGGGTATGGGTTTGTAGGCTGATAGAGATGGAAAACGACTGAAAGGAAATGTATGGTTAAATCAAATAAAATATATTATTTAAAAATTCAAAAATATCTAGATATTTAATTCCGAACCCTGATCGAGGCGTGCCATTTGGCGTTCCTAATGTTATACCCCTATTCCGAATGCAATGGAATAAGTTTCAAGACCTAATTTGATCGTATAGAGAAAATAGCCTTTTGACCCCAATTATTATATTAAATCTCTGATATTGATTTCAACTCATTTCTATCCTGTACAACCAAACGGTGCATTTGATTGCTGTAAAAATTTATAGTGTGCTATAATTCATTATTACGGACCCAATGACACTAGTTTCATAATTATTCAAAGTAATCGAATAATTTATTTTCTTTTAACAAATTCAATTAGCTAACACTTTATTTAACTAAATAATTTTCCTTTTAAAAAATTACTTTTAGTAACTAAACTAATTAAATAAATTAATTGGACAAATTAGTTACCAAATCCATTACGTTAAAATAAATTAGTAAATTTAAAATGGATATTTATATATTTAATTTTCTTTGAAACTCATATATATATATATACTTATAAAATAATCTATATAGACTTTAAAAATCTAATTTTAATTTTTTTTATTTCATAAATTCCTATTTTTTTAAAAATCTTATATATACGTATGTATTGTTCATTCTATGTATATTCAATAGGTGTGTATTCCTTTTATATAGACATATTTTTATTTATATAATTTTTTGTAAATAACAAAACTGTGAATTCCTTTACTATAAAACTTTCTTTCTCCAATACACACACACACACTTGTAAAAACAGTAATTTCCTTCTTTTTTTTCTTTTCAAAATAAAAACTTAACTTATATACACATTTGAAAATAGTAGTCTGGTTTCTTGGAGATTTCTTTCTCTTCAAATATATTACAATTTCCAATATATATATACACACACACATTTAAATTAAACTAAAAACCCCAAAAACAGATATACCTTACTACCAATCGACGAACTGCTCCTCCATAGAGATTCAACTCGAATCGAGCTCAAACCTATCTTTTAGCACGAGCTCTCCTTTGCCTGCGTCACCCATAAACTCACACAAGCTCGCGCGTCTCCTAACGGCCGCTTCCTCGATGACCCCCATCGATCAAACTTCGTGCCACCTAAAATCGCAAAGCCCATCCCTATCTCCAAAGCCATAATTGATCGAACCCTAGGTCGCTCCTTCCATCATGATCGCTATCCCACTACGCTGCCACCCCTTTGAGCTCGAACGAATTCGATTCGAGGAAGAGAATATGGCGATAACGTCTTCGTGCTTTCCTTTTTTTTCTCGAACTTGATTTTTTTGGGTTTTCGAAGGAATTTGAATTTGATACTCGAAGAAAGAAAAAGGGGAAGAGGCTCACGATTTATGATTTGGTTCTGTTGATTTTGCTCGGCCATCACTTTTTTCCGTTTGTGCTTGAACCCTAATTACTTCGTGCATTTAGAAAGAAGAGGGAGGGGACAAGATACAATGGTGGCGTGTTTTGAATTGTCTACGTGCAGAAGTTGCTTTGCTACGAAGGAGGCAGAATGTTGTGATGGTGAAAGGAACCAGGCTGGTGAAGGAATCTCAGTTGGATTACGGTATATAAATATGTATATTAATTAAGTTCAAATTCAAATTGTCTCGATAAATGCAACAGGAAATTTTGACCTCCTAACGAGACGTGACGCCAGACGTTCATAATGTTATACCCCTATTTCGAACGCAATGGAAAAGGTTTCGAGTCCTAATTCGATCATATGGAGAAGATAGCTTTCTAGACTCAATTAATATATTAAATTTTCGATACAAATTTCACTGCGTTTACAAACCGTACGATCTGTGACGTGCCACCTGTATACTCATGCTAGCCAAGGACACTACGGGGTAATGCCGTCAACTAGCGTGGAGAATAAGGCTGTTGAGGAGCGACCATCCGTATAATGGCTTTGTGCGAGCACCGATATGTCAAATAAAATAATAAAAATCCGACACACCGACACAAACTCAAAGCTACTACACAGTGGCTATAATATCTTCGAAAACAAATATAGAAATATCATAACACAAATCAGTCATAGATAATTCATATCACAAAGGCGGAAACAGATATGAATATTACACATAATGTGTATATCAGAGTAGTGGCCTAACAAGATCTAATAATACAAAAGAATAGATACAAGTGCTAGACAAAAATATGTATACATCAAAGAGTCTATATCTCAAATGTATACAACAAAAACTACTAATATAAAGTAGTTTCCAAAAGTCAGATAATACTTCCAAGTGAGGAGTCAAGCAGAAGCACGTGTAACATCTCAGTCTGACCCGAGTATTATTTAATAAGAAAATAATAAATGGATCAGTCTAGCTATAATTATCAGATAAAAATGAGATATAAGAAGAGATATAATAATAAAACGTATGATAACCAAAAATGTCATACTACGACAAGTATACATTAGAAAATCCACAAAAGTCATACAATATCTCAAGAACCTCATAACATCAAAAAGAATGTCATATTCTTTATTTAATTCACCAAGCCACAAAAAATGACATACATATCAATACCAATTGTAAAAGTTGGTGAAACATAAATTCCAGAAATCAATAATTAGAAATCTAGAAATCGCAAGAAAAGGATGGCCTATCCCAAACGGAACGCTATTCCATAGACCAAACATTGGCGCCCCTAAATAGAGATGCCCCATGCACAATCAAACATCGATGCACCTAGAAAGATACACCCCATACAAAGTCGAACATCGACGCACCTAGATAGATACGCGCCATACGTCGACGAACATCGACACACCTAGAAAGATATGCCCCATGCATAAATAAACATCGACGTACCTAGAAAGATACGCCCCATGCATAAATAAACATCGACGTACCTAGAAAGATACGCCCCATGTAGTGTCTAACATCGATGCACCTAGAAAAATGCACCCCATACAAAGTCGAACATCGACGCAACTAGATAGGTATGCCCCATGCATAGACGAACATCGACGCACCTAGAAAGATACGCCCCATGCCCCGACTAATTGAGCCGATTGCTCCACGACGTAAACGAACACCGACGCACCCAGATAGGTACGACCCATGCGTAAACAAGCATCGACGCACCTAAATAGGACGACCCATGCAAGAAATGAGACGAAGCTCAATAAAACGAGGAACAGTCCTCCACGTGGACAAAGAGACATCGCACATTGCTAGTCTAAACCATAAAATGATCATCGATCATCGAGAAAGTGTCAACTACACTAAGCTAGTAAATATATGAGTTTAGCTTCATGTCCCATAACCACTAGCTTAACTTAAATATTTACAAACAAATTGTAAATCATCACTAGAAAATTGTCACAAGAGATTCAATCGAACAAGTCCAAGAATTAACCGACGAAGTAAACACAAGCATTTCATACCACTCGTTTTACTGAGCCGTTTAATTAGATTTCTCATACGAGTGAGGTAAAGGTTTGTATATACTAGTAGATTGGAAAACGGTTTGAGAAAACGAGCTTTGTAATAAAACAGTGTTGAAATCATTTTGAAGAAAGAGTTTTGATATTTACTATTAATATTAAAACCTTTATATTTTTAAAGTGACAAATCACAAAAATGATTGTAGGAATAATCAATCATCAAAATTCACATACGAAGACGTGAATCAAATCCAAAGAAACCGAATCCGTCAAAGTGGATATACCCAAAAATTCCTAAAATAGAAGTTATCAAAGTCGACAAAAGTGACAACAACTAATCGGAGAAGAAGAATCGATTAAAGATTGTAAAACAAAGAAAATTGAGCATAAATAGACAAAACAGGCAAAATAGGAGCAGGTCAGTCGACTAAACTCCTTGAGTCAGTCGACTGAACACAGCCCTGAAAAATTCTCGGGCTTCAGCTCAGTCGACTGACTCAGAGAATTCAGTCGACTAAACTTGATTTCCTGCATTTCCTGCCCTATTTTAAATGATGTGCAAGCTCTCTCAATTTGCAATCGGACAAGCATGGATGCTAAGGGTTTACGCCTATCGGCTACCCGGCCCTATAAGCTCTTCGATTCGTCACCAAAAACATGATCAAACAACAAAGTTAGGATTTTTAAAGAATTGAACTCAAAACACCAAAAATTGGAATATGCACCAATTCAATCCAAACCAAAATAAAATGCACATGAATAAGTGTTAGGAATTCATACCCGACGATCAAAAATAGATAGAGGCATAGATGTGAGATAAAAATCCCACCTTTGAACCCTAAAACAATGAATGAAGCTTGAAGACAAGAGAAGATCAACCACACTTCAATCTCAACACAAGAAGCTTGGATCTAAGCTTCAAAGAGAAACATTTCCCAAATTAGGTTTAGGAATTTTCAGAAATCAAAGAGAGAATGAGTTGGAGAAGAAGGAGATGATACTTACCAATGTTTCTCTTTGAATTTGGAGCTAGAACTTGATTTGCAAATGGAAACTAGGGCTTAGGATTTTATTTCGTTTTCTTTTCCCCCATTATTCTCTTTAGAACTGAAAAGATAAGGAAGAGGGAATGAATGAAGAGAAGTGGCTCAGTTTGGGGTATTAAGTTGGCAAGTGGGTTGAACCCAAACCCAAACCCAAAGTGAAAAAGGTCAAATTTTTAGCTAGCTCCAAACATATCAAAGTTTATACTTAAAAAGGTCGCAAACGCCATTTTAAACTCAATGGAAGTGGTCTCGAGTCCTAATTCGACCGTTTGCAAAAAGTAGCTTTTCGGACTATAATCCGACTAACGGTGAAATATCTAAATAAAATATTTAAATATACAATCGATAAATATGAAGGTTGTTACACGATCACACGACAACTCCAAATGCTACAAAAATTAAAATCCGATAATAATACAATATTACGGATCCAATGGAACTAGTTTTGTCGAAATCCGAGACTATGCTCGGATGGCTATTTTTAAACGTCAATTTAAACCATATATTTTAAAATTGAACAAAGCACCTTTAAATTCACTTTTAACATTTTTATTATCTTCAGTATTATCAATATAAATTTTTTAAGCCTTCGAAATATTTTTAACAAGCTTATAACTCTAGATTTTATATTTTATCCAATTATCAAATTTTAAATTCAATAATTTAATTACCCATTAAATAGTTATATTTGAAATTCAAGTTAGAAATCATAACCTGAATATTTAAAATCAATTAAATATTCCAATTTCAAATATCTAAAAATTTCGGGTTGTTACATTTCTCCCTCCTTAAAAGAATTTCATCCTCGAAATTGCTAGGGCAGAAAGATTTCCCCAAACCCATTAACTTATTAAATCTCACTTAGTTAAAACTTGCTATTCACTTCCCTAATCTTTCCACTTTAACCAAAACAATTAGTTTGCAATTCTAAATTCAAAAACTTTTAGTTTCGAACTAAACAATAGTTTCAAATCCAATTTTGAAATCAGTTCTTCATTAACAAAAAAAATTCAAAATTTTCTAACTCCCAAAATTTTCGAAAAATTCTAGCAGAGTCTCCTTTGTATGGAGGAGCTTTTGCAATTTTACAAGAGAGATAAATATATATACATCGACCCACACGGTCGCAAAAATAAAAACAATCTTTCATATTTCCTATCTTTTATTGCGCAGGCGTACCTGTATTTAGGATTTTTAAGCAAGCGGCTTATTTATTTAGCAATGAGCGCGACCAAACTCCAGCCAAATGGCCTCCAGGTACTTGTAATTACCCAATTCAAACATGTAAGTGCCATATCAATGAAGTTTATTTATATTTCACTCATTTTCAATAATTAAACACATGAAATTCATAAGCAATGCATACTAAACACTTCTCATAAGCAATTTTAAGATTTCGATACCAATTCAAATATCTCCCAACCAATTTATATGACACTTCCATTCAATTTGAATGGTTTATTTTTCAATTGCTTATATTCACTTCACTTTTAAACGAAACAAACTCATATTCATTTCGGTTGTTTTCAAAAATCAATTTTATTTGCTTCTACCAATTCATTGAATTTTTATTTACTACCGTTTACGTCGAACGGCCAATTTATTCTATGCAATTCGACGATATTCACTCAAATAAATAATTACTTAAGCTTACAACCATTTTAAATTGATTCCAAATCAATTTACATTTAATTTATTTCCATTTTAACTTACTCACAACCATACATTGTATTTTATTTCATATTTATATAGGTTTCATTCGAAACCATTTTATTTAGCTTGACAAATTTCATGCTTATATTAATAACCATTTTCCCAGATTAATTTAACCCAAACTTTTATTTAATGGCTTTCACCCTTATTCGAAGCAAAGTTTCCATTAACTTTAAACTTTAAGTTAATTTACTTTCTTAAAATTATTTCAACTTCATACTTAAGTTCACTTCTATTTAATTTGATTCTCACCAAATTCAATTACCCCATTCTTTTATCCATTTTAATTTTAATCTCATTCTAAATTTATTAAAATAATATCCAAGTCCATATTTAACTCATTCACACTTGAATTTGATCTATTTGCAACTCAAATCATTTCTACTTTATTCCAATTCCATTTTATTTGACACGACTTCAATTTATATTTAATTCACTTACAACACGTTGAATACTATTTGTAACTCAAGTTCTATTCCGACCATTCACTTTTAGTTCACAATCCAAATTTTATTAACTACAATTCAACTTCTATTTAACCAATTTAAATCTTAGTAACATATTCAATTAACTAATTTATTACAAATTAGTTCACTTCCACTTTGAATTCAATTTTTGAGTTTTATGTCAAAAATCACTTCATTTAATATTCTTGACTTCAATTTTATCTCATAATTCAAGTTTGGATTTTCATCTCATTTTCCCAAAATATCAAAAAATATTTATTTTGAGTTTTCTATTCCACTTTCCAATTTTATAAGTCACAACTTATTATTTTACACATTTCCATTTATTCTAGGCTCGAATATAATCACCCTTTTATTTTTAACTCAAGATTTACGCTTATTTATATTCCAAGCATATTTTTTTGTTCCATGGATTTTTTTAATTCTTTAACAAGCTATTCCAGTTCATTTATTTCAATCCAATTCTTATTCAACTTACTTTTATTTATTTAAGTAGGAATTTAATTTCATTCAATATCATTTATAACTCAGCTGAATTTTATTCCAATTCAATTTTATTTAACTTAACTCCAGTTAAATCTAGCATCATACTATTCTTCTGACTTCACACAATTTACTTGAATTTTATTAAGTAAGAACTTAATTTCATTTATCCTCCACAACACAATTCAATTTCATACTTTCCTTCTTATTTAAAAATCACTTCACTTTACAGGTTTATACATATTCTCTTATGATTTTTAAATTATTTAAATAAGGACTCCAGAATATATTCTTTTTGTCAAATTTCCCTGAATTTTGAACTTCCAGCTTCCGATTTAAATCCAATTTAAATCCATTTGTAAAATTTATACTTATAGAATTTCCCATATTAGTTGTATAAACTACTTTAAATTTTATAACCTTGTTTGACTATAATATTATCATCCAAACATTCAGTTATATATAATAATTTCAGAAAAATTATTTCCTTTATATCAAAATATAATTCTGGGTAAAATTATTTCATTCACCCGCTTTTAAAATAATACCGTGTCAGTTTATCGTGTTCAAGTGTTTATAAATCCTTATCGAATTAGCGGCCAACTTACTCGATCAAAATTCTAATTCCACTCAACCAATGAGTCAACACGGTATTAAAACAATTTATATTCACTAAGAAATACGTAATCATATCTATTAATACTAACAAACTCTTTCTAGAGTACTACTGACTCCATCTCTAATGAGTAATCCTCACCAGAGCCAAGGTTCTCGCTTAACTTTCAACTCTGATACCAAGTGCGACGATACGCAAATCCGTACCCCATTGAGCTGACAATATTCCACAACAATTCAACTCAAAGTGGAACAGAAATTCAAATCTTCATGGTTAAAGAGGAAAGAGGTAGAAAAGAAGAAGAAAACAACATCTGAATCTCACAATCACAGTGGAAAAAAATACAACACATAATAACAGCTTTTAAATACAAAGAAATCTGTATTATTATAGATACATACCTTCATCAGAGTACAACAAACATCCATCACTTGGACAACTTAATACTTGTCCTTACACAGCGGAAATAATAGTCAAATACGGAAGTATGCTCTGCCATCCAGCTCGTCCCTTTAGCTCCTTAGCTTTTTAACCTGAATCTGTACAACTCTGTCTAACTCAAGCATCATAATAAAACAACACCCGAGTCAGTCTGGAAAACCAGCGTGAGAAAACCACACTCAATTGGATTATTAGAGTTTTTGAAAAGCCTTTGAAAATAAAGGTATCTCGTAAGACCACGCCACAAACAAATATGCCGGGTTTTTTTACCTTACGATAACCAAAACATTTTTATCATATTCGTCTAATATTATAATAGTGGCTATAGAAAGTAAAATAGAATCTAGCTGAAGTGCTTGCATCTCACGTTCCAGCATAGTTGGGCACAATTAAAATCGTACAAGTGCTTATTGGAGATTGGACTCCATACAATGGCAGGGCTACTGAGGCATCGCTTGTCACAGTACTTGGTCAAGATCAGAGTATCGAGGACCACTCCCGATTCCCTACAACACAAGACCGGAGCTACCCCATACTGGATAGTCAGAATAAGATCACCCCGCGGTTGGAGCTAACAACCGCCCACTAAGCCAAAAAAAGGGACCTCTAGACAGGGAAAATCATACCCTAATTGGTTGCTATCCATTTAGCCTTACTGCACCTCCTCTGTTTTAGCCATTCTCGATTGATGAGGCTTGAGGCTATGCATTACCTTTTTAGAGCACATTTACTTAGAATGCTCATCGTCCTTCTGACGATATACTGATAGCATTCGTCCATAGAAGTTGCCCTAGGTTTGGACAAATTGAATCACCATCTTCATCATCCTTACGGACTTTATTCGCTAACGTTCAAACCAGATCGAAGTGGTTTTCGGATAATTAAATCCGATCCCAGTCTCTTCGAAACGATCAGCGCATTGGCCAATATTGATAGTCGGTTATTTAACTATCAAATACATCAACAGCAAACATCAGGCCTCAATAATTTTCCAAATTATTTATCTCAAAATATCTACTTAAGATATTAATTCCATGCTTTACAATTTGAAAATAGTTTTCAAATCAATTATATTTTCTTGGAATAAATTTTCAACATTTTCTCAATACTTGGAATGTTTCTATTATTCGGCATTTAGAAAATATTTCTTTAATTTCCTTTTTCTTTTCTCAAAAATCATTTACAACTTCTTTCGTAAATTCCAACTTGTTTTATATAAATTCTACAAATTCCAAAATTCATTCGTTAATTTCCTTTAATATTTTCCAACGTCGTTTATACTTACTTAAAATTCCAATTTCACTTTTACTTCCCTGTGAAGTTTTATTTCACCCTTTGAAGTATGCTTATCTTATTCTTTAGACAATTATTTAGATTTCCACAGTACCATTATAAGATCTTCCCCAAATCTTATTCAATTTTAATAACTTCACTTCTCATCTCAAGAGAATTCATAATTGAGTTTAAAACATTTAAAATAAGAATATTGTTTTACTTTTAAAGTATAGGGAATCCAATATTTTCATTTCCACTTATAAAAACCTCTGGATTCGTAACCCATCGGTCCTATCCAAAATTTATCACCATTTTCATATTCAAAATATACCACAATTTCTTTTCACAACAATCTCATAACTCGATATAAGTTTATAAACCCCCTTTATAAATTTATAACTCCCTTGAGTTTCCCATCTTTTTATAAAAAAACAATTTTATTTAAAAATCTAATTTTAATTTCCTTCCTTAATAAATTTTGCTTTATTTCAAATCTATTTTCAATTATTGCTTAAGTCCTTTTTTTATAATTTCAAAACATCCTTCAAGTTCTTTTATATAATCAATTTCAAAATCCCTACTTAAACCAATTTCAAAAGTAGTCAAGTATAACCCGGTTAGTTAGTATAATTTTATTCCACTTAATTCCCTTTAGAATAAATTCAATTTTCAATATAAATAATTTTCTTTTAAGTTTCCCTTTTTAAATTTCTTCACTATAATTATTTCTGGTATTTAAAATGTGCACTTTAAATTACAACTCCATTTAACATTTAATAATTCAATTTACAACAACCATATCAATTTATCCATCATATCATATATCAACATATATATACATACATATGAGCAATAAATATTTTTGAGGAATCCAGTTGGATCCTTCCAACCTGTTTCTCCTGCATCCACAGATGTTAGTCAACAAATAAAATACCAAATCCCACTTCGATGGTGATATCGTGGTATAAAGGGTCATCCGCTATTATGCAGGGCGTATAGGGTCTCATCAGCTATATAATGCGGGAATATCAATCATTCCAATATATACTACTATATATGTAATATCATCCAATAGATAAAATTATAAATTTATCAATCAAGCCAAGCATCCATTGATTTAAATTTAACAATTAAATTTTTAATAGTTAATCGGAATGAATGAGAAAATCTCACCTTTGCTTTTTAATTTGCAATCTGATCCACTCGACTTATTTCTCCATGAATTTAGACCTTGTACAAATATTTATACAGTTTATTAATATTCGAAGTAATCGAACAATTTATTTACTTTTTAACAAATTTAATTAGCTAACACTTTATTTTTAACTAAATAATTTTCCTTTTAAAAAATCCTTTTAGTAACTAAAATAATTAAATAAATTAATTGGACAAATTAATCACCAAATCCATTGCTTTAAAATAAATTAGTAAATTTAAAATAGATATTTGTAGATTTAATTTTCTTTGAAACTATATATATACACACTTATAAAATAATCTCTATAGACTTTAAAAATCTAATTTTAATTTTTTTTTCTTTCATAAATCTCTATATTTTTTTTTTAAAAATCTTATATATACATATGTACTGTTCATTCTATGTATATTCAATAGGTGTATATATCCTTTTATATAGATATATTTTTATTTGTATAATTTTCTGTAAATAACAAAATAGTGAATTCCTTTACTAGTAAAACTTTCTTTCTCCAATATATATACATTTGTAAAAAGAGTACTTTCCTTCTTTTTTTCTTTTCAAAATAAAAACTTAACTTAAACACATATTTGAAAAATAGCAGTCCGGTTTCTTTAGAGATTTCTTTCTCTGCATATATATTACAGTTTCCAATCTATATATATACATACACATATTTAAATTAAATTAAAAACCCCAAAAACAGATATACCTTAATACCAATTGACGAACCGCTCCTCCATAGAGATTCAACTCGAATTGAGCTCAACCCTATCTTCTAGCACGAGCTCTCCTTTACCTGTGCCCCCCATAAACTCACGCGAGCGCACGCGTCTCCTTGTGGCCTCTTACTCAATGACCCCTATCGATCAAACTTCGTGCCACCCAAAATCGCGAAGCCCATCCCCATCTCCAAAGCCCTAGTTGACCAAATCTTAGGTCGCTCCTTCCATCGCTATCGTCATCCTACTGCACTGCCCCCCCTTGAGCTCGAACGAATTCGATTCGAGGAAGAGAATATCGCGATAACGTCTTCATGCTTTCCCCTTTTTTAGAACATGATTTTTTTGGTTTTCGAAGGAATTTGAATTCGATACCGAAGAAAGAAAAAGGGGAAGAGGCTCACGATTTATGATTACATTCTGTTGATTTTCCTCGGCCATAACTTTTTTTTTCATTTGTGCTTGAATCCTAATGACTTTGTGCATTTAAAAAGAAGAGGGAGGGGACAAGATACGATGGTGGTGTGTTTTGAATTGTCTGTGTGCAGAATTTGCTTTGCTACAGAGGAGGCGGAAAGTTGTGATGGTGAAAGGAAGCAGGCTGTTGAAGGAATCTCAACTGGATTAGGGAATATAAATATGTATATTAATTAAATCAAAATTCAAATTGTCTCGATAGACGCAACACGAAGTTTTGACCTCCTATCAAGATGTGGCGCCAGATGTTCATAATGTTATACCCTTGTTTCGAACGCAATGGAAAAGGTTTCGAGTCCTAGTTCGATTGTATGGAGAAGTTAGCTTTCTGGATCCAATTATTATATTAAATTTTTGATATAAAATTCAATGCATTTACAAACCGTAAGATCACATGACAACTTCAAATGCTACAAAAACTAAAATCTGATAGTAATACAATATTACGGATCCAATGGAACTAGTTTGGTCGAAATCTAAGACTGTGTCTCGGAAGGCTATTTTTAAACGTCAATTTAAATGATATATTTTAAAATTTAGCAAAACACCTTTAAATTCACTTTTAACATTTTTATCATCTTCAGTATTATCAATATAAATTTTATAAGCCTTTGAAATATTTTTAACAAGCTTATAACTCCAGATTTTATATTTTATCCAATTACCAAATTTTAAATTCAATAATTTAATTACCTACTAAATTGTTATATTTGAATTTCAAGTTAGAAATCAACACCTGAATATTTAAAATCAATTAAATATTCCAATTTCAAATATCTAAAAATTTCGGGTTGTTATAATATATCACAAAAATTATCGCACATGAAGGTGTTCAACTAACAGTGATATTCAGTTCTCAATGTTATTTTAATTTCTCAAACAGCAATCAAAATAACCAATCGCATCATGATTTCTAATTTAACTTGCACAAGAAATTATATTATTACATAAGTGGTTTTAATCACTCGCATTCGAGTTTTGTGCAAATATATTCATATTATAAGAAATATTATTAAAATAATACTAATTAGTACACATTTAACAAAGAAACAAACAAATTTTAATACTCACGTTTTTCTCAAGATGATCCTTCGGGAAAAGATGGAGGAACAAACTAAGATGAGGGTTGGACGTGTTGAAAAAATGAAAAAAGAAACCCATGTTTCATAAAAGAAAGCTTTTGAATCTGCAAAAATGAGAGCTTTTGAATATGCAAGCTTACATTAAAATGATTTGAGGAAAAGGAAGATTCGAAATGGAGATCAAAACATATGAAATGAGGTGGCGGTAAAAAAAAAAAAAAAAATAAAGGAACAAATTTAAAACGTGAACAAGTTGATGATGAGAATATAGCTTCAGCAAAGAAAATTTGAACTAAATGAGTATGAGATGTCAGGAGAAATAAAATGAAAATGAAGAAATAAAGTGGCAAATTATTTAATAATAAGGAAACGAAGGTGGAGGGACAAAAAAGAATGTCACATTTTGATTTGAAAGCTTCAAGAATTAATAATGCATAAGGAAATGCATGTAGGAAAGGGAAAATTTGCAAACTAAAGGAAAGTGATTTTGTACAACTGAAATGTGTCGGCAAGAATTATGTAATGACCCAAAATTTTAGTCATTTGAATTTTAAATATTTAATCGATTTCAAATATTGGAACGTTATTTTTACAAGTTAAATAACTTGAATTTCAAATATAGCGATTTATTTGATAATTAAATTATTAAATTTAATAATTGAAATTGTTTAAATAATTGAATCTTGGGTCTTAAGTTGGATAAAAATGATTTCAAAGCTTATTTAAATTCTATTTAATAAGAATAAGATCGTAAGTCTTTCAATATAAATTTAAAAGTGATTAATTTAGTCTTATAATAATTCTTTTTGATTAATATATAAAAATAGCCTTCCAAGAAACTATTTGGATTTGGACAAAACCAGTATTATTAGATCAGTAATAGTAAATTATTGTATGCCAATGATTTTTTCATGGCGATTGGACGAATCGTTTGGTTGCGCGAGATCGAAACGTGTATAAATTAAATTCATGAAATTATATAATATAACTAAGTTTGAAAAACTGTCTTCTACATATGATTGAATTAGGTCTCGAAACAGGTTCCGTTGTGTCCGAAATGGATATAACATATAGAACGCCAGACAGCACACCTTGATTGGAGTTCGATATTTTGGATGTGTAATGTCGAATATTTTCGAGTATAAAATAATGTATATAATATTTTGTACTTTACAACCTTGCCCATGCCTTAGCCATACCTATACTATTCAGCCATACTTCCCCTACATGTTCAATCATCCTCCTTCCTTCCGTATGATTCACGTCCAAAAACCAAAGATGTTGTTTTAAAAGTATTTCAAATTCAGATCTTCCTCATCCAATTCCTTCAATAATCGGGACCAATCCATGCATTTTCAACTGGAGTCACCAAATGTAAGAACCCAGAATTTTAGTCGTTCGTTTTTGAACATTTAATTTATTTTAAATGTTGAATTTAAAATTATTAAATGACTTGGAATATGAGGAATTAGGTTGTATTAGTGAAATAGTTTATAATTTCAAATATGGCAATTTAATGGATTTGATAAATATAAAGTTAAAATTTGAAATTGGGTAAAAATGGAATCTGGGATAGATACGAATATAAATGATTTCTAAGTTGATTTTAAACTCTCTTTGGATTAGAGTGATGACAGTGGGCTTTTGAATGGAATTTAAAAGTCAATAAATTTTAAGTTGAAATTTATATATTTAAAAAATTACAGTGAAATTAATATAGGATAATAGTGTAAATAATTGAACTTTGATTTAATATGAATCAGAGTGATTTTTAATATGAATATAAATTCCATTTTAATTATATTTAAGTTAGTAAAGTTTTAAATTGGAATTTTAAACGTTTTCGACGATTTTGAAAATCGCTCGATTAAATCGACGAGTTAAATCCGGGGCATAGTCTCGAAATCTGACGAAACTAGTTCCATTGCATCCGTAATAGTTTATTATTATCGAATTTCAAATTTCGTAGCGTTTGGAGTTACCATTTGGTCGTATGAAATAAAAACACATTGAGATGAACATCGAAAATTTAATATTTAAATTCGATTCAAAAGGCTATCTATTACATACGATCGAATTAGGCTACGAAACATGTTCCATTATGTTCGAAATAGGGGTAAAACATTATAAATACCAGGCGGCACGTTTTGTTTCGAGATTGTTTGAAAGAGCACATTAAAATTTGGAAGTAATAATAAAATATTATACAAAATCGTGTGTGTGTGTGTGTATATATATATATATATGCATAGGGTGAACAATAAGCCCTAACCAATTCGGCCACCGCTAGTTCTTAGATTAATGGCCGAAAGTATTCAAATTTCACCTCGATTTATCTCCGAACCCGTGAGCTTTCATGAAAAAGCTCTAGCTACTAAAATCTAGAGCTCGATGAACTCTATGCGATCGACAGTCGTAATCGTGATTAGTGAACCAAGTCGGCCTCAGGAGGATCCTGAAGGCGCGTGCTTTGAAGTGGAGCTTCTTGCTATTGGTAGCACTGGAGTTGATGGAATTTGGCGTTGTGGTGGAGCTCGGCCAAGGCTCAAGGCCGGTGGTCTTCAATCGAGGTACGATCGACCAGATGGGCTTGCAGTTGTTTCAAGTTGTAGTGGTTTCGAATTAGAATGGCGATGGGTTTCGAGCTGGTACGTGTTCGAACGAAGAAGAGAAAAGGAGGATGCGACCACTATTTCTTCATCTCTTAATGTACGACCGGATCTGTTGTTGAATGTAAATAAATAATAAAGAAACTATTTATATTAATTCATATACAGTCTTTAAAATAGAATATCCCTTACATACGAGGTCTGAATCGGACGAAACAAGCGAAGCCGGAATCGCAGCAACGAGCACTACATAATGGATTAGATCTGGAGGAGATTGGAGCTAGTGAAAATTTTAGGTTATATCGAACGTGCTCGATTTAATTTAAAACTGGAACGTTTGGCAATGTAAAAGTCAAGGTGAGTTAATCTCACTAAATTTTGGACTGCTGGCTTTAAATTTTAAGTAGTCAAAATTTCTAAATGATTGATTGGTTAAATTGATGCATTTTTATCAGTTGAATGTGATATTATATGTCGTATCATATATATCGAAATGATTGATATTCCCATATATATATATATATATATATATATATATATATATATATATATAGCAGATGAGATCCTATGCGCCCCGTATAATAGCGGATGACCCTATATACTAGGATATTCCACCTCAAAGGGTGGTTGGTATTTTTTATTGTTGCATTAACATCTGTGGATGCCGGAAAATAGGTAGGAGGGATCGAATTAGATTCCTCAAAAATATTGAATTGATTTCATATATAGTGATATATGTTTTGTTGGAATAATCTGTGATTGGTTATTATGTGATTGAGATTTACTGGATGTTGTGGCAGGTTTTAACCTAGATTTTGGTATTTTTAAAATACCAGTAATATATGTTTTAAAATTGGAAAAGAATTTAAAAAGGGGTTTTTGAGGTAAAATATTTATAAGAATTTTGGGTTAGTTGATTGGATAAAAAAATGGTTTTGAAATGGTTACTTAACTAAAGTCGAAATTTTATGAATGAGATTTGGAATAATAAGTATACGAAAAGGGTTTTCAGACAATAAATGTTTAAGTGGTACTGGTTTAAATACAACTGGTTTTAAATCGAGATTTCTAATATTTTTAGGAGGATAGAAGTGGAATTTGTAAATAAGTATAAATTGGTGATACTGGACTTAAGTAAGATTTCCAGATTGACGAAGTGGAATTTGGGTTGTTTTTTAAAGAAGAATTTTTAATTATTAATACGGAAGTTTTAAAAAGTGTTAATATTTCAGAAACTAATTATTTAATTATCATCAATGGTTTAAAGCATATTTAGTTGTTAAATAGTTACATTATAATGATTTTATAGGGTTTATTATTATTTAAGAACTGGTCAACATTTTTATTTTAAAGTATAAATTATTAAACATTAATGTAACTTTGTATAATAGTGTTTATTTAAGAATATTTTTACCTAGATTAAACTTGAAATTTATTTTAGAATTTACAAGCACTATTCTGAGGTAATTTACTAAATAATGTTTTCGGGAACTAATCGTATACTCTCCGGCGTAAATGAAGGCAGTGAGTGCTTGCAGCTAAGTCCTGAATTTCTCTGGGATAGAGACGTAGCCATTGAGCTATGATCCATGGTTTGATACCGCAGTGGTACTTTCCACATTTATTTTTTAAGGGGTTTTTTAATATTTTTAAAAAGGGATACTTTGTGAACATATCGAATTTGATAACATAATTACAAACTTTAGATAAAGAGATTGAATTTATTTAAAATTTAATTTAAATAAATACTTAGTGTTTTTTACTGAAAATGAAATGTTTGGTTTGAATTGGATTGTTAATTTGATAGTTAAATAACCGACTATCAAATCTGGACCCAAATATGACTTTGGAAATATGTAACATCCTGCCTTTTTGTACGCTTTAAATCGACGATAAACCACAAATGTCAGACTCAAACCATACAGAAGGGAAGATTATTATTGGGGTGAATAAGAAAAAGCAGAGAAAGAGAAAAAACAAAGAATAATCTTGCAGTGAAACGATAAAATATAATAATCAAATAACAGTTCATGAAGCTGTTTTACAAAAATTTGATTATACTTGTACAACACATATCAGAGATACACATACTAGAGAATAATAAATAATGCAGCGGAACAGTATGAATGCAGTGGAATAATACAATAAATAATAGTAATACAATCTTCATCTTCGTCCTCCAGAAATAAGAACTTCAAACCCTGAAATGCTCAGACTGGCCCAAGCGAATTGAAAAGACAAAACATTCGAGTCGGAACTAAAAGATCTTATGTAAGTTAAATCAATGGTAAATAATGTGAGTGGAACGGCATCAAAGATGTTTACAGGATTTGACATCTCCTATCCAGTGTCAAACGTAAGTGCAGTAACTTAAGAGATGCTCGAGATTCACATCTCTTAAGGATCTGTTAAGCTATTTACTATGTAGTAATATTTCGCTATTATAATAGTGTCTAATAGTAAAACAAACTTACTTTTAAATAGCTTTAAGGAGTTACCTAATCTCCCCCTTCACACAATAATAGTCCCAGTACTCCATCCAGTATCATAGTCCCTCCTGATCGGGAAGCCACCAGAGGATACCACACAGGCTACGGGAGAAAACCAAACTCGTACAAGACGCGCTAGGGTAGTTGACAGTGCACAACCAGGCAATGCCAGGGCAGATACACCAATTACGCTTTCGGGCCGGCGGTAACGCATAGCCGCAGCTATCGCCTACCTCGAGCCACACCCCCAAATCAAAAAATCAAAACGGGCCACCGAATCAATTCAAAAGTCAAAGTATAATATCGAAGGAATGTGTCCGATCAAAGGTGCTACCTCATTAGCCGGTCAGTCGCTCCTGTTTTAGCCACTTTATGCCAACTCACGGGAGTCGGGTCCACGTATATACCTCAAAGGAACTCCGCCACTATCCTATTTCATTCTGGAATGTCCACCCCATATACGGTTGTTAAAGTGGTTTTCAAAGTTGGTAGAGAGTATGACAACTTCCGATCCCGATCTCTTTAACAATCAATCGTTATTACAACACCACGGTCATTTTCAAAATAGTTTATGCTTTGAAACCAAATATCATTGCCTTTTCAAACCAAATCAATACGATATCATTTTCATTTCAAATATATCATTTCTAAAATCATAGCACTTTCAAAGTTATAACATTTCTAAATCAAAACACTTGGATATAATACTTTCAAATTTAATACCTTGAAACTCATACTTTGAAACATAACTTCCATCACTTAAATGGTTTGAATATTTAAAATATGTTAAAATAGCTTCTTCAATTTCACAAATCAAATCCAACACAACTCGAATTTCTACATTTTATATTTAACCAAATCCCAAGTCATAAATTTCAATTCAATTCAGTTTCCAAATAAACTATTCCAATTTACCAATTTCAAAACAGATTTGACCCCAGAATAAACTATTTCAAATTCAATATATTTCAAACTTTAGGTATTCACAATTTCTAAACTAAGTTTGGTAATTACCATTCAAAAATTTAATTTTCTATTATTTAGTTTCGAAATATTTCACTTAATAAATCCATTATCATCTAAATAAAGCTCAAAATTTAAATGACTGAATATTTCCTTCAATTTATTTATACTTGAACTGTATATAAAATAATATTTATATAATATCAAAAATCAATATTTTTAAATCGTATATTTCTTTTCAAAACCATAGAAATCATTTCTAAAATATTTGTATATATAAAACGACGGTGTCTGTATATAATTTTCTATCCTATGGTCAATTATACGGATATTTATCATTTTAACCCGCAATTTAAAATATAAATATGGTTATATATTATTTCAAACTGCAATCCCGAATGAAATAAAAATCCACAATGATTTGTTGTTTATAACAGTATAAAATACAACGTCCATTCATCCAATGTCAATCACCAAACATTTATCACAATCATCATCCAATCCAATCAATAACATCAATATAGAACAAATAATGAATAATAGGTATTTGCTGGCAGTTTATATTCAATAATAAATTTAAATAAATATTTTATCCAAATAAATTCAAATAAATTAAGATGATGATTCAAAATATGCCAAACAGTCATAAATAAATTTCTAATCACATCATAAATTAATTTAACAAACATAATAAATTCTAGAAGTTGTGAGTGGGTTAAAACGCTCACCTTTTGAATTTAAATCCAATTTAAATTAAAAATTTGAACAGTCTCAGAATCTGTCCAAACCAGTGTCAAAATGTCCGGAATTCCAATATGATCATAGCGAAGAAAAGCACGTGTGAAACGGACCTCGTATGCAGAAGTTGCTAAGGTTAGAAGGTTACGGTTTAAAATTTAAAAATAAATAAAATAAAAATCAGAGTAAAACACGTCATACCCCTACAGGACCAACCCAGTCATCACGTTCTCGAGTAAAACACACATGCCAAATCCACTTTGACC
Organism: Allium cepa; assembly: GCA_030765085.1. NCBI lineage: Eukaryota > Viridiplantae > Streptophyta > Magnoliopsida > Asparagales > Amaryllidaceae > Allium > Allium cepa. The sequence goes on from CM060932.1 coordinate 157,728,376, forward strand.
GCCGTCGCACGTTGCCGCGGACCCCTATCGTCCAAGCCGCTACCACCATCGCACTCCACAGCTCCAGCCGATCGTGACGCCCCACGTCCGGTTACCCAAAGCCATCATCGGCCGCCACCACATACGAACCCTAAATGGCCAAATTTCGATGCCTCGGCCACTAACTGAGGCTACGACCACCACCAGACGACTCCCCCTGATGAGTTCTTAAATACCCACTTCCCAATTCCTCCGATTGAAGCCTATATCGAAATTCCCTATTTTGATTAGGGTTTCAAATTCCAGGCTTTGATCGTGTTTTGCCATTGATTCGAGCATCGTTTGCAAAAACAAATACTAGGTGCAGATTCGTATTGTTGAGATATTCGATATATAATTTTTCCGAATTTTTTTGAGGAATTTGAAATTTTGAATTTGATTTGCATTGGATCTAGAATTTGATTGTCTGCCATTGAAATGAGGAGGAGAGACAGCTGAATTGTACGTACAAAAATGAGGAGTAAGAAATAGGCTAGGGTTTATAACAAGGTATATATAGACAAAGCTGAAAATAGAATAGATGGACATGATTGGTTTGGAAAAATGAACGATGACGACCTGGAAAGCCCGTTTCGACTCCGGGATGAAATTGGGTCAACCCATATATCAAAATAGATGTTTTAAAATATTTTAAAATCAATGGAACATGTTTCAAGTCCAAATTCTATCGTATGAAGAAGTTATGCTAAAATCAAGTTATTTCAAATTGATTTCAATTTAATTGATTTCTGGGCGTTTCGAGTCTATACGATCAAACACAAGTCCGACCGTTACGAAACTTGAAATCCTAAAATAATTCACTGTTACGTATCCGATGAAACTAATTTTGCCGAAATCTGAGTCAATGGCCAAAATGGCTATTTTCCAGTTAGCTAAATAAATAAATTATTAATTACTTAAATCGCTTTTTCAAATCTGATTCTATAATTAACAAATTTTATCATTTTTGATTTCTTAAACCTTCACAAAAATTTAGACAGGTTCAGATATCCAATTTAAGTTAATTAATTTACCCATCACCCTATTAAATTTCAATTTTAAATAAATTCACTAATTATCAATTAAAATTCCAATAAATCCATTTATTTGAATTTTTTTAAATCTTGCTAGTCAATCCATCATCATTAAATAGTTACAATTAACATTGGTTCATGGTTTATTACATTAATATTCTCAAATTTCATCTTAATCCCCATTAACATAATATTTAAATATTTAATTTCAATTATATGTAATTAATTCAATTACTAATTTTATTTTATTTTGCAGAGCAAGCGAGGTTAAACTGGACCCCTACCAGATTTATTAATTAGAAAAGAAAACAAACAAGAGAAAACAGCACAAGGATGAACTAGAGTACAGAGAAAAAGGAAAAAAAGCCAAAAGGCTAACTGGTCCAAGGATCAATTAGATTCTCATGAAATGAATGCACACTGTCACTGTAACGACCAACTATTTTGGACTATTCGCATCCGTACATGTCGGACTTGAATAATTCAAAATACCGAATTGTTAATTTTAAATTTGGCAAAACTCAGATATAAGTAAATAAATAATCACAGAATCACAGACACAGAGTAATAATATGCAGCGGAAGTAAAATGAATAGTAGTTCATGAAGCTACTATGTAAATATATAAGATACATCAGAGTTTACAACAGAAGAGAAATACGGTACATCAAGTACAAACCAGAATACATCACTGGAATCATCGAATACTGAAAACAGAATAGATGCTGGATCTTCAAGCAAAGCTCCAACTCCAAAGGTGAGCCTCGAATACTGGTACACTCAGTCTGACCCGAGCGTAAAGCAAACACAAAACACTCGAGTCAGGATTAATATTCTCATATCAATAAATCCAACTCAAGTGAAATAGCAATTTAAATACAAGTAACTCAAAGGATGTTGGAATCACCATCCTCTAAGGATCCGTTAAACTATCTACTATGTAGTAGTGTACGCTAAATAGATAATGTCTATCAGTAATATAAAGTATCAAAATAGTGTTAAGGCGTTACCATTATCCCCCTTAACACATTTTATAAATGTCATAGTCTATACAGCACTGTAAACTCCACCGTAAACTAGTGGGCTATCAGGGAGTACTCCATAGGTATAACACAAAACAAATTCGTAGTGGTCGCGTATATAGGGATACAAGTATGACAAGGCACATGAGGCAATACCCAAGGTAGTGAAACTACCGTTTGCCTGATCCGAACTGGTGAGAACGCATCGCCGCAACGATCGCAACACCGCGAAACAACACTCCTGAAATTCCGAGGGTGCACCAATCAATCACAAGTAATGAGTAGTAGTTACGAAGAAGTGTGTTCGCTCGAGGTGGCTAACCCCATTTGGCCCGGCACGGCTCCTGATTTTAGTCATTTCCAATTTGACACAAGTGTCAAGGCTATCCATTATCGTTCTCTTTCTTCAGTCATCACGTACATCACTCCAACCACTTCATTCTGGATCATCACTCCGCGTATAGTTATTAAAGTGGTTTTCGGTTCAGATAGAGAGTATATCCATAACCAATTCCGGTTTCTTTAATAACTTTCGTAATTATTACACCGATTGGTCGTTTAACAAAATTTCAAAACCAAATCAAATTCAATTTCAATTAGAACTCGTACATCAACATTTCGTTAGTCTTTCGAAAGTCATTTCCATAGTTTACGTTTTAAAAACTTCCAAATTACCATTTCAACTCTTATAATTCAATTCCAATTCAAATATTGATTCAAGTTCGTATATAAATTTCATTCCGAAATCATTTAAATTAATTTAATTTAACATTCCAACCAATTTAAACTCATTTATCGATTTCATTAAATATTCATTAAGTTAATTTATCATTCAAAAACCATTTCCATTAAAATTTCCAATTCATTATATCAATTACTTATGTTCAACTCCATTATATCAAACTTCAAATTTAGTTAAATTAAATTCATCAATCAAATTCTCTAAATTACAAGTCTTACATTAATTCCAATAAATCACATTTTATTTCTTGTTAAAGAAATTCGATTTCACTTATTTATTTACTTAGTTACAAATTTCCAAAACTCAATTAGTAAAGAAACTAAATTCCATATATTCGAGAAGTTTCAATTTCACTTATTAACTTACTTAATAATTTTTCAAAACTTAATAAATAAAGAAACTCGGTTTTATTTATTAACGAAGTTCGAATTCACTTATTCAAAAGTTCAATTTCTCTTATCAAAGAATTAAATTTTTATTCAATTAACACATAATTCAATCTTCTTCAATTATTAAATAATTTCAATCTTAATTATTAATAATTTCAAAATTAATAATTACAAACTTGATTATCTATTCAAACTTAATTATTAAATCATTTCCACTTAATTATTAATTCAAACTTAATTATCAAATCATTCCAATCTTAATTATAAATTCAACTTAATAGTTTCAAACTTAATTATAATTCCAAACTTAATTATAATTTCAAATTTAATTATTAATTGATTTCAAACTTAATAATTTTCAAAACTCAATTATTACTAATTCCAAATTATTTATTAATAATTCCAAATTTAATTATTAGATAATCAAATTTCAAACAACGTTCATTCGTCAATTACTACGTTAATATTTGTTTCAGATTTCAATCTTTACATTTCTTTTCATAAACAAATTCCACTTCATTTCAAACTTATTCCTTATTCGAATAAAATCATTATTTTATTTTTAAATCAAATTATTGACCAATCGGATTTTATTTAATTTTCTATCCTAGGTCAAGTTCATTTGGGTATTTATCATTCAACCCGATTCCAATTTCAATTCAACAATCAAACATAATAAAGGGAACTTGCAGTGTGATAACAGGGATGGTGTCAAAGTAAATAAACAAGCAATAACAACAATCAATAACAATCCAATAATCAATTCAAATAATCCCGAAATAATCGTATTAATTCGCATTGTTATTTGTGCGAATTAATATAATTATCTCTAGAATCTACACTATCATTTCATGTAGATTAAAGATTACTATATTACGGTTTTTCACTTGTCGTCAAATTTCAATTTCAATTCTACAACAATTTATTCAATATACGTTCAAGATTCAAAGTGTAATTTATCAAATTCTACGTGTCAATTAATTTAACATTTACAAGGGGTCATATTATTCAAATTAACTAATCAAATTCAACACATATGACGATTCAAAATTTTAAACTATCCTATGAAAAATTTCAATTTCAAGTTATTTATCACTTACAACATTAACAGTTTAACGTTCAATGTCAACATCACACAATCAATCAAATTATCAACCAAATTAGATTAATTTTGCATACATAACAGATAATAGTGTCAGATATCACAAATGAACTGATACGGGTCATAACATATATTTAACAGTGTAAATAACTAACAGTAGCAATATTTCAATTGTCGTTTCACTTGAAGTCAAATTTAATAAATAAAAGAACATTAATCGTGAGTGATTGCTCACCTTTCGAGGCTCGAGAAATTTGACGAAGAAATGAGTTACGTGTCCCAAAGCAAAGCGGGATTGGCGCGAATTCGATGAATAGGCTGATAACAGAAATTGATGAGATGATTAGAATCGGCTTGATAGAGACAAAAATATATATTTTATCGTTTCCCTGAAACAATATTTCATTTTACAATAAATATTAATATAAAATAAATATATATATATAATATATCTAATCATAATATATTTATAACCAACATACTATATGATACACAAAAATGCAAACACTTACAAAAATGAATTTACAACTATATGTGCAACTTTCAGGTTGTTATATATGCAGACGGCATTGGTTATACAAACCAATATATATACAGGCTGTTACTTTATGTCCGTATAAAGTAGACAAAAATATCATGCAATATATGTACTCTATACAGAACACATTTCAAATCAAATCTATGTATATATAACTGTAACTATTATAAACTAGCACACCGTATATATGACTCAATGTATAATATTATAACTTATATAAATTATTTCACAAACCATTTAGACACGCACGTTTATAAATTGAACATGTATATATATTACACGTAAATCAAGATATGAACATATAATGTAAACTCATACATACAATATATAGACTAATATCTGCCACCCAGAGAATATACACCGTTGTCAAAGTAAAGGCTCTGAGGAAAAATTAAAATATGTTTATAATATTTCTTTTGTAAATCATACGGATTATAAAACTCAACTATTATAAATCTTTTAAATTATAACAATATAAAAAATTTCAATGCTATATACCAGAGAACCACATGCTATCAGCCGAACCCAACTGCTATTATACCTACTTTTACATGGACACTAATATACATCCCCAAAACTTTAGCAAAACACATTTTATACAGGTGTATCCATTTGTGCATATCAAACTAAACATATAATATATAGACTCGGTTTAAATTTAAAAAATATATTGAATAAACACACCCAAAACTAAACACAACTCATCAGACCCTACATATAAACTAACATAGAAATAACATAACACTTAGAGCAAATAATTTTTTTTTTAAAGTCAAAAACTGTAACTTATATTATAACATCTACAGTATATAACTTACTGTAAAATTTGTAAAACATACGTATACTTTGCAGCATCTTTAATATAACTAACGCATATATAAATATACGTATGCTCACCTATATCGATACGGCGGAAGTAAACATGTGCGCATGGAAGATCAAAAGGAAGACTAGCAAAGCCGACGCAGAGCGAAGGGAAGAGGAGCACTTGCTGGTTGCTCGGTGAATCAGAGCCGAGAGGGTTTCAGAACGGTGGAGCTCGTTGGATGGGTTTGTGCGTCGGAGGCGGTCGCAGTGAAGCATGTTCGATGTGGCCTGGGCGCAGTTGCGGGATATGGCTTGCTCGGTTGGTGATGGGTTCGTCGGTGTGTGGTTCATGGCCGTCATGATGGAAGGGAAAAGGAAGTGTGGAGGCGGAGGTCATTTAGGTTTGTGGCTCGGGGGTGGAAGGTGGCGGTGCGGGTTCCGAGGCCGTGGGTGATGGCGGGGAGGCGGCGTGTCGGGTCGGTTCACGGCGAGGTGGTGATTATTATTATTATTATTATTATTAGTTTATTGAAGGCTAGAACGGAATTGAGAAGGGAAAGAGAGGAGGATATCTGGGAAAAAAATGGACATGTAAAATGAAGGGACGTGGCATGTGAAAAAGTTTACAGAGGAAGAGCTTCTAGTCTCTCTTTTTTTTTATAAAAAGAGGAGACGTGAGTAGGCATGAAGATTGAGGTGGAACAACATGTTGGGAAATGAAATGCATGGGAAAGTGAGGCAATGCATGGAAAAGTAACGTGCATGCTCATTATTTTCTCAAATGGACTAGTTAACATATTGAAACCGGTGAACATCTGTTAAACAAGCACGAGAATAAAAAAAATATAAATGTAACAGCTGTAAGGTACTGGTTAGGTAGGTAGAAAAAAAAAGTGAAACCAAAAGGTTTTAAAACAGGTGCCGATCCGGTTCCACATTTTACAGGTTTCGCCGTGCATCCGAACTCAAAAAACAAAAATAAATATACCGTAGAGATCAGCGCGACGAGATGATCAAAACGGTATATAGCAGTCAGTGGTACGATCGAATTATTAAAATTTCGTATTTTCTACTACGAAAAATGCAAGAAAATCGCAGAAAAATAAGACCGACGGAGCCAAAGATGTCCGAATTTGAAAAAATGACAAACTGACAACTTGCTCAAAAGATGATTTAGAATTTTTCTATGTAAAAATATTTTGGTTTTGAAAACGTTGTATTTTCATCGCTTTTTAACTGATTAAATTGAAGTAAATTTACGCACGAAATAAATTTTCATATTTTCGGACGAAAATTTATCCGTTGCTATGCTTAACTATACGCATTCCAAATATCAAGTTTCCGTTGCGAAATTTTATTGTTTATTTTTATTTAACGTAATTTTCATTTAACGCAAAACGCGCGTTTCTTACGTTAAAATTATTAAATATGGTTTCAGTTATTGGTTACGACTATTTCATATTATTACATTACGTTTTAATATGTATTACATTATTGGTCTTATTGAAATTGGTCGTCTACGAATTTGTATTTTGTTTGGATTTGTAACATATATACAAAGAGATTTCCATTTAATAATCGTAAAATTTTATTTCTATCGGATTTTTAATTAAAATTTTATTTAATTTAGTAATTTAAAAGCGTAAAAAAAACAGGTCATTACAATCTCCCCCACTCAAAACTTTTCGTCCCCGAAAAGGAAGAAAGTAGGAGAATAGAAACAAACAGAAAGAAAATAGATTGAAAACAGAGTAAAACAATTAATTCAAACCATATAAATTTCAATTTAAATAAATTTATATTCAACAATTTGTTTTTAAATTCAAGATTATTTATTAAGTTGATTTCAATTCAATTTATTAATATTTGATAACAAAAGATTCCTTCTGAACAAATTTTATTTATTTATCTCATTTATTCATTATGTTATTATCCAATTATACCCTATTAATAATTAATCATATTTTATTCAACAAATTCAATTCTTCTTAATTTTAAATTACTATTAAATTACTTCACCTAATATATCCTACAAGCATATTTATAGTTATTATAACTATTCCAATTTTAAATTTCTTTTAACATCATTTCGCATTGTAAATTATTCAATTACATATTCAACATTTGGATGGTTTTGGTAAGTCGTATTGTAATGTAATTGGGTATTATGCAAGTAAATTTTCTAATCCAATTTGTTAAGTTTCAATATTCATTCAAATTTTGGCTTCGCTTTAAAATTGAAATCATTATTAACATAAATTTTTAAGAATTTTCTTTTCAATTTACTTCAAACAATTTTGAAATAAATATATACACATCTAATAAATCACATCAAATCAATAATCATTTACCAATATTTATAAATCAATCCATAGTTTAGAAATTCAAATCTATTTAAAATTTTCAAATCAAAGTGTAGCAAGGCTACGAATAGTCTCTCCACTTCGAAACCCGAAAATGAATGTCGATGATGCGGCCGTCATCACCGGAATTATTTTCCAGCGACCAAGAGGAGACAACTGATTTAAACTTTTAAATTCTTTGAAAATGGTTTCTATTCGAAATTACTTATGTATTTTAAAATTTAAACCCAAAGTTTTGAAATCACCGAAAATGAAATTCTTAAATTCCTGATTTACATTCATTTAAATTTCCAAATCAATTTACAAATCAAGTTTTATAATTCCGTTTATTTATATGTTTGTAAATCCATGGTTTACAAAACAATAAATGAAAATCGAATAACATCATTTAGTTAACCAATTCATTTAACAATTATCAGAAAATTTACTTATAATCATACCAAATTTTAGTTTATTTACCAAATTTTGAGACAATATTGTGTCAGTTTGTTCTGCTCAGGTGTTTTGGAAATCCTATCGATAACGTTGATCAGACGAATCGATCGGAAACCCAAATCAGCATAACCAGCTCAAACAACACAGTATATATAAAACGTTTTAATATAAATTTCAAATACACTTCCTCGCTCGCCGATACAAGGATGGATTTCAAAGCAAGGATAGAAATTCAAATTTTGATAGACTTACTCAAAGAGAATTTTTTGATTCGATAATAAGTTTGAAACGGAAGATAAGATAATTCAATTAACAGAATTGCGAGATGGATACGCTTATTTAATTCACGGGCAACCTTAACCGGGTCAACCGTGACTTCAAGAATAAGATCGATGCAGAATTCTGAGGTAAATCAACATTCGATCTCAAGAAATAGAACTCAGGTATTGTTTGAGATAGATAGCATCGTAAACCGAGGATACAGAAATTTTTGGTAAATCGATGTCTATTGTAAATGAGTTTCACCCATTTACAAATAAATTTGGGACTGGCGAGATCGCCGACTCACTATAAAGATCATTCGAAGTGGAGTTATGGGGTACTCCGGAATCAAAAAAAAGATAAATAGTGAGGGATATGAATGAATTTTGAAACCGAGGGAACGTTCCAAAATTCAAAGGAATTGAGTCAAAAGGAAGAGATTGAAACTCGAGTGGGAGTGGTTCTGTAAATACATTTACCATATATGCTAAGTTTTGCCTAGAGCTACCAAAAGCTCTGATACCAACTGTAACGACCAACTATTTTGGACTATTCGCATCCGTACATGTCGGACTTGAATAATTCAAAATACCGAATTGTTAATTTTAAATTTGGCAAAACTCAGATATAAGTAAATAAATAATCACAGAATCACAGACACAGAGTAATAATATGCAGCGGAAGTAAAATGAATAGTAGTTCATGAAGCTACTATGTAAATATATAAGATACATCAGAGTTTACAACAGAAGAGAAATACGGTACATCAAGTACAAACCAGAATACATCACTGGAATCATCGAATACTGAAAACAGAATAGATGCTGGATCTTCAAGCAAAGCTCCAACTCCAAAGGTGAGCCTCGAATACTGGTACACTCAGTCTGACCCGAGCGTAAAGCAAACACAAAACACTCGAGTCAGGATTAATATTCTCATATCAATAAATCCAACTCAAGTGAAATAGCAATTTAAATACAAGTAACTCAAAGGATGTTGGAATCACCATCCTCTAAGGATCCGTTAAACTATCTACTATGTAGTAGTGTACGCTAAATAGATAATGTCTATCAGTAATATAAAGTATCAAAATAGTGTTAAGGCGTTACCATTATCCCCCTTAACACATTTTATAAATGTCATAGTCTATACAGCACTGTAAACTCCACCGTAAACTAGTGGGCTATCAGGGAGTACTCCATAGGTATAACACAAAACAAATTCGTAGTGGTCGCGTATATAGGGATACAAGTATGACAAGGCACATGAGGCAATACCCAAGGTAGTGAAACTACCGTTTGCCTGATCCGAACTGGTGAGAACGCATCGCCGCAACGATCGCAACACCGCGAAACAACACTCCTGAAATTCCGAGGGTGCACCAATCAATCACAAGTAATGAGTAGTAGTTACGAAGAAGTGTGTTCGCTCGAGGTGGCTAACCCCATTTGGCCCGGCACGGCTCCTGATTTTAGTCATTTCCAATTTGACACAAGTGTCAAGGCTATCCATTATCGTTCTCTTTCTTCAGTCATCACGTACATCACTCCAACCACTTCATTCTGGATCATCACTCCGCGTATAGTTATTAAAGTGGTTTTCGGTTCAGATAGAGAGTATATCCATAACCAATTCCGGTTTCTTTAATAACTTTCGTAATTATTACACCGATTGGTCGTTTAACAAAATTTCAAAACCAAATCAAATTCAATTTCAATTAGAACTCGTACATCAACATTTCGTTAGTCTTTCGAAAGTCATTTCCATAGTTTACGTTTTAAAAACTTCCAAATTACCATTTCAACTCTTATAATTCAATTCCAATTCAAATATTGATTCAAGTTCGTATATAAATTTCATTCCGAAATCATTTAAATTAATTTAATTTAACATTCCAACCAATTTAAACTCATTTATCGATTTCATTAAATATTCATTAAGTTAATTTATCATTCAAAAACCATTTCCATTAAAATTTCCAATTCATTATATCAATTACTTATGTTCAACTCCATTATATCAAACTTCAAATTTAGTTAAATTAAATTCATCAATCAAATTCTCTAAATTACAAGTCTTACATTAATTCCAATAAATCACATTTTATTTCTTGTTAAAGAAATTCGATTTCACTTATTTATTTACTTAGTTACAAATTTCCAAAACTCAATTAGTAAAGAAACTAAATTCCATATATTCGAGAAGTTTCAATTTCACTTATTAACTTACTTAATAATTTTTCAAAACTTAATAAATAAAGAAACTCGGTTTTATTTATTAACGAAGTTCGAATTCACTTATTCAAAAGTTCAATTTCTCTTATCAAAGAATTAAATTTTTATTCAATTAACACATAATTCAATCTTCTTCAATTATTAAATAATTTCAATCTTAATTATTAATAATTTCAAAATTAATAATTACAAACTTGATTATCTATTCAAACTTAATTATTAAATCATTTCCACTTAATTATTAATTCAAACTTAATTATCAAATCATTCCAATCTTAATTATAAATTCAACTTAATAGTTTCAAACTTAATTATAATTCCAAACTTAATTATAATTTCAAATTTAATTATTAATTGATTTCAAACTTAATAATTTTCAAAACTCAATTATTACTAATTCCAAATTATTTATTAATAATTCCAAATTTAATTATTAGATAATCAAATTTCAAACAACGTTCATTCGTCAATTACTACGTTAATATTTGTTTCAGATTTCAATCTTTACATTTCTTTTCATAAACAAATTCCACTTCATTTCAAACTTATTCCTTATTCGAATAAAATCATTATTTTATTTTTAAATCAAATTATTGACCAATCGGATTTTATTTAATTTTCTATCCTAGGTCAAGTTCATTTGGGTATTTATCATTCAACCCGATTCCAATTTCAATTCAACAATCAAACATAATAAAGGGAACTTGCAGTGTGATAACAGGGATGGTGTCAAAGTAAATAAACAAGCAATAACAACAATCAATAACAATCCAATAATCAATTCAAATAATCCCGAAATAATCGTATTAATTCGCATTGTTATTTGTGCGAATTAATATAATTATCTCTAGAATCTACACTATCATTTCATGTAGATTAAAGATTACTATATTACGGTTTTTCACTTGTCGTCAAATTTCAATTTCAATTCTACAACAATTTATTCAATATACGTTCAAGATTCAAAGTGTAATTTATCAAATTCTACGTGTCAATTAATTTAACATTTACAAGGGGTCATATTATTCAAATTAACTAATCAAATTCAACACATATGACGATTCAAAATTTTAAACTATCCTATGAAAAATTTCAATTTCAAGTTATTTATCACTTACAACATTAACAGTTTAACGTTCAATGTCAACATCACACAATCAATCAAATTATCAACCAAATTAGATTAATTTTGCATACATAACAGATAATAGTGTCAGATATCACAAATGAACTGATACGGGTCATAACATATATTTAACAGTGTAAATAACTAACAGTAGCAATATTTCAATTGTCGTTTCACTTGAAGTCAAATTTAATAAATAAAAGAACATTAATCGTGAGTGATTGCTCACCTTTCGAGGCTCGAGAAATTTGACGAAGAAATGAGTTACGTGTCCCAAAGCAAAGCGGGATTGGCGCGAATTCGATGAATAGGCTGATAACAGAAATTGATGAGATGATTAGAATCGGCTTGATAGAGACAAAAATATATATTTTATCGTTTCCCTGAAACAATATTTCATTTTACAATAAATATTAATATAAAATAAATATATATATATAATATATCTAATCATAATATATTTATAACCAACATACTATATGATACACAAAAATGCAAACACTTACAAAAATGAATTTACAACTATATGTGCAACTTTCAGGTTGTTATATATGCAGACGGCATTGGTTATACAAACCAATATATATACAGGCTGTTACTTTATGTCCGTATAAAGTAGACAAAAATATCATGCAATATATGTACTCTATACAGAACACATTTCAAATCAAATCTATGTATATATAACTGTAACTATTATAAACTAGCACACCGTATATATGACTCAATGTATAATATTATAACTTATATAAATTATTTCACAAACCATTTAGACACGCACGTTTATAAATTGAACATGTATATATATTACACGTAAATCAAGATATGAACATATAATGTAAACTCATACATACAATATATAGACTAATATCTGCCACCCAGAGAATATACACCGTTGTCAAAGTAAAGGCTCTGAGGAAAAATTAAAATATGTTTATAATATTTCTTTTGTAAATCATACGGATTATAAAACTCAACTATTATAAATCTTTTAAATTATAACAATATAAAAAATTTCAATGCTATATACCAGAGAACCACATGCTATCAGCCGAACCCAACTGCTATTATACCTACTTTTACATGGACACTAATATACATCCCCAAAACTTTAGCAAAACACATTTTATACAGGTGTATCCATTTGTGCATATCAAACTAAACATATAATATATAGACTCGGTTTAAATTTAAAAAATATATTGAATAAACACACCCAAAACTAAACACAACTCATCAGACCCTACATATAAACTAACATAGAAATAACATAACACTTAGAGCAAATAATTTTTTTTTTAAAGTCAAAAACTGTAACTTATATTATAACATCTACAGTATATAACTTACTGTAAAATTTGTAAAACATACGTATACTTTGCAGCATCTTTAATATAACTAACGCATATATAAATATACGTATGCTCACCTATATCGATACGGCGGAAGTAAACATGTGCGCATGGAAGATCAAAAGGAAGACTAGCAAAGCCGACGCAGAGCGAAGGGAAGAGGAGCACTTGCTGGTTGCTCGGTGAATCAGAGCCGAGAGGGTTTCAGAACGGTGGAGCTCGTTGGATGGGTTTGTGCGTCGGAGGCGGTCGCAGTGAAGCATGTTCGATGTGGCCTGGGCGCAGTTGCGGGATATGGCTTGCTCGGTTGGTGATGGGTTCGTCGGTGTGTGGTTCATGGCCGTCATGATGGAAGGGAAAAGGAAGTGTGGAGGCGGAGGTCATTTAGGTTTGTGGCTCGGGGGTGGAAGGTGGCGGTGCGGGTTCCGAGGCCGTGGGTGATGGCGGGGAGGCGGCGTGTCGGGTCGGTTCACGGCGAGGTGGTGATTATTATTATTATTATTATTATTAGTTTATTGAAGGCTAGAACGGAATTGAGAAGGGAAAGAGAGGAGGATATCTGGGAAAAAAATGGACATGTAAAATGAAGGGACGTGGCATGTGAAAAAGTTTACAGAGGAAGAGCTTCTAGTCTCTCTTTTTTTTTATAAAAAGAGGAGACGTGAGTAGGCATGAAGATTGAGGTGGAACAACATGTTGGGAAATGAAATGCATGGGAAAGTGAGGCAATGCATGGAAAAGTAACGTGCATGCTCATTATTTTCTCAAATGGACTAGTTAACATATTGAAACCGGTGAACATCTGTTAAACAAGCACGAGAATAAAAAAAATATAAATGTAACAGCTGTAAGGTACTGGTTAGGTAGGTAGAAAAAAAAAGTGAAACCAAAAGGTTTTAAAACAGGTGCCGATCCGGTTCCACATTTTACAGGTTTCGCCGTGCATCCGAACTCAAAAAACAAAAATAAATATACCGTAGAGATCAGCGCGACGAGATGATCAAAACGGTATATAGCAGTCAGTGGTACGATCGAATTATTAAAATTTCGTATTTTCTACTACGAAAAATGCAAGAAAATCGCAGAAAAATAAGACCGACGGAGCCAAAGATGTCCGAATTTGAAAAAATGACAAACTGACAACTTGCTCAAAAGATGATTTAGAATTTTTCTATGTAAAAATATTTTGGTTTTGAAAACGTTGTATTTTCATCGCTTTTTAACTGATTAAATTGAAGTAAATTTACGCACGAAATAAATTTTCATATTTTCGGACGAAAATTTATCCGTTGCTATGCTTAACTATACGCATTCCAAATATCAAGTTTCCGTTGCGAAATTTTATTGTTTATTTTTATTTAACGTAATTTTCATTTAACGCAAAACGCGCGTTTCTTACGTTAAAATTATTAAATATGGTTTCAGTTATTGGTTACGACTATTTCATATTATTACATTACGTTTTAATATGTATTACATTATTGGTCTTATTGAAATTGGTCGTCTACGAATTTGTATTTTGTTTGGATTTGTAACATATATACAAAGAGATTTCCATTTAATAATCGTAAAATTTTATTTCTATCGGATTTTTAATTAAAATTTTATTTAATTTAGTAATTTAAAAGCGTAAAAAAAACAGGTCATTACAGTCACTCATTCCCATCATAATGTTGTGCCTCAATGCATGCCATAGCACAGAATGGCTCCGGTTTATTCCTTTGAAACACCTAATATTTCTTTCCTCCCATATTATTTTCAGCAACTTTTTCAAACTGAAGAAAAATGCTAATCCCTTCTCCTCCCCCCACCTCAAAGCCTGTTCAATGAAGCCCCACTGTTCATCAAAAGAATTAGCAGTAGAGACCCAACCATTGCAATTTAAAATTTTGTTCCATAGTTGCATCACATACTCACATTCAAAAAATAAGTGGTTGACACTCTCTTCCTGTGTAAAGCATAATTCACACCTAGAAGGAACAGTCATCCCAAAACCAATCAATCTATCTCTAGTTAACAAAGCCATGTTTCTAACTTTCCAGAGCATTAGATTATCAGTACTAGATGAGATAGCAGTCCAGGTAACTTTGCTCCATTTGCAGTCAGGCATTGCTTTCGTTTCCATCGTATCATTGTAAATTATGGTGACTGCATGGTTTTTACCATTCCAAAGCACAGTGCATTCATCATGCATATCAAAATTGTTCGCTGCGTACTGATGCCAGAAGGCCCTAACCAACTGGTTACTAGAATAGGGCATCACAAGTACACCATTGTGTACGTAATCCACAGCCATCGCATTCAATCCAACACCAGATTGAAATATTTGTTGGGGAGTGAACAGCTGCCCAATAATGATTCCTTTACTTATCCATGGATCATGCCAAAAGCGGTAAGTGCTAGAGCCACTTAGCATTATCTGAACATATGGAAGCAGGGAGTTTCTCAGCTTCAAAATGCTCCTCCAAATCCAACTTGAAGACTGGGCAGCATCCATAAACCAGAATTTCCTAGCTCCAACATTGTGAATGAGGACCCACCGGACCAATAAGGAATTTTTCTTCGTGAATAGAGCATCAAGGTGATAACTATAGGCTGCTTTATTCCACACTTCAATGTTGCACAGACCTAAACCCCCTTTATTCTTTGGTTTCTCAAAATTGAAAAAGAGCAGGGAACTGGTTTCCTGGAATGTATGGATCCAAACAAAAAAAATCTCATCATTGCCCTTCTTATCATTCTCAAAAGCTTGATAGGAAGAATGTAAGCACGAGTCCAATAGACCATCATGGAGAAACTAACCGACTTCACAAGAACTAACCTGCCAGCTTGGGATAGGAATTTGTTCGCCCAACAGTCCATAACATCGGTTATTCTTTGATAGAGTGGAAGGCAATCCGCATGAGTCACTCTAGAAGTACATAAAGGCAACCCCAAGTAATTCATGTCATGATTCATGGCTTGCAATCCAGCAGAGGAGGCAAGATTAGTCCGCTGCAAGTTAGAAATCCCAGCGAATAGAATACTGGATTTAGAAATATTAAGTCTTAGGCCTGTCATTAGGTAAAATTTATGAAGAGCTTCAACAATGCATTGTATGGAAGGAAGATTTGGTTTAGTAAAAATCATGATATCATCAGCGAAAAGGAGGGAGGTGACCTGAAGGTCCTTACATTTGGAATGATAGAGAATTTGTTTGCTTTGGTACAAAGGCCTTAGCATGCACGTAAAGACTTCCATAATTAAAAGAAAAACATAGGAAGAAAGAGGGTCTCCTTGCCTAATGCCCTGCTCAGAAGAAAAGAAGCCATTGTTAGCACCATTTAAGATCAGAGAGAAGGTGGGCGAGGATATGCACTCATAAATCCAAGCGACAAAGACTTTCAGAAAGCCCATGAGTGCCATAATTCTAACAATTGATTTCCACTGAATACTATCATATGCTTTTCGTAGATCAAGCTTCAACATAGCACCTGGGGAAGCATTGACACGACTATAACCCTTCAACAACTCATGGGCAAGCATAACGTTATCAAGAATGCTTCTTTTAGGCAAAAAAGCAGCTTGGTTATTGGATACAATTCTATCCAACACAGTGGCCAACCTCAAAGCAATGATTTTTGATATGCATTTGTAGACAACGTTGCAAGAGGAGATGGGTCTATAAGAAGTTACAGAATTAGCAGGCAAGCTCTTAGGAATGAGTACCAAGTTCGTAGCATTAACAGATTTGAGGAGCTTACATTTATCAAAGAAGTTGTTCACTGCTTTACAGAAATCGCCACCAACTATATCCCAACTAGAAGTGAAGAAAACCACATTGAAACCATCAGGTCCCCCACACGAGCTCCTCTTCATTACAAATAGAGTATTCTTGATTTCCTCATTAGTCACCCTTTCCACTAATTTTAAAGCTTCATCATTATTTAGTCTTGGTAAATTTATATTAGAGAGTTGGTCCAGATCAGGATCAAAATTACAGTAATTGCCAAAAAGAGAAGTGTAGTACTTCAGAAATGCATTATCAACCTTTTCAGGAGAAGAGTGCAAGAGTGCAAGAGAAGCATGAAAGAAAGAGGTGTTCCTGTCCCCAACAGCAACCCACTTGATTCGCAGTTGCTGCCTCCTCATATCACTATCAGTTTCCAGTGCCTTATTGAGTTCATTGTAAAGTGCAGATTCTTCTTCAGCTAGATCAGTTCTATCTAGATTAGCCATCATCCTTTTCTGAGCTTCCTTCAACTGGTCCCCTAGTAAAGTTGATTTAAGAGTGCCATTGCCATACTTGTTCCTTGCCCATGCCCTTAAAGCAACCTTAGCAGCCCTAAGCTTTCTGCAAAAAATATACATGGGATTGCCAAAAAAAATATTCTTCCAAGCTGTATGAATAATAGAAATGAATTCTGGGTCATTAGACCAAGAATTGAAAATTTTAAATCCTCTTTTTTCCTGTGGCAGCAACCCAGTGGATATGATGAGGGGAGAATGGTCAGATATAACAGGATGGGGTAGGAAGGCATTAATATTGGGCCAGAAGGAAAGGGCTTTATAGTTGATAAAGGAGTGATCAATGTTGCAAAAAGATCTGGTTCCTCTCCTAGACCGATTGTTTCACGAGAAAAGAGCACCAGTCTTTGGAATTGGAATCAAAGAAGATTCTGAAATGGCAGTATTAATAGGCTGTATATCTCTTAGTGTGAGAGGAAGGCCACCATGCTTGTCAAACAAGCAAAAGCAGCTGTTAAAATCACCCAAGATAACCCAGGGATGGGTTTCTTGCCTGGGAGCAGGTATAAGATTGAAGAGAGACTGTCTTGAGGGAGCAGAGTTTGAAGCATAAACAAAAGAAATGTAAAAAGAGGTGGGGGGTTATTGTACTTCGCATGAAAATGCATTATTTGAGGCGTTGCATGAAGCAGATCAAGGGAAAGCTCAGTTGGATTGTGTAGCACCATGATGCGGCCATAGCTGGCCTCAGGCAAATTGTGATTAAGGTGCCATGTAGGGTTAATATACTTTGCAGCATTTATTGTTAGAGTAAGATTTAACTAAGTTTCAAGGATAGCAATGATTGATAGGTGATGAGAGGCAATTAAAAGCTTGGCTTGATCGAGTTGGAGGTGGTTATGGGATCCCCTTATATTCCATGCTCCAAAATTGTGTAACATGGATTAAACTAATGAGTGTAGAGCTGCTTCTGACATGCTCCTTGTGATTGGAGACTCAGTTCTGGGTTTATCAGATTTGTGTATCTTTGGCTTTATTTTCCTTTTGAATTTATCAGTCATGGCATAGATGAAGTCAGTAGATGATAGTTTTGGAGAGGTAGGTGGTGATATCCAACCAGGAATCGGTCATGAATAGGCATAAGGTTGAAATGATGGACAAGATTCTAAAGGAGGAGGGATAGAAGGAAGAGAAGAGAGAGCAGTATGATGGTCAGTTAAGATAAGGGCAGTAATCTGCTGCTGTAGCTGAGCATAGAATTCGTTACAAGTAGGATCCAGAGGGGAAGTGGGAAGAGATTGTATTGAGGCATGTGCTGTTTGGATGGTATGTGCATTACAATTAGGATCCAGAGGGGATTTGGGATGAGTTTGTATTGAGGAATGTGCAGATTGGATGGGATGTGCATTGCTTGGTTGTTGTGCATGCTTTTGCAAAGAGAGTGCATTGTTTGGTTGCTGTGCATGCAAGTGGAGATTAATATCAGTTTGGTTACCATGCAACTGTTGCTTATCAGTATCAAGCATTAATTTATCTGCAATAACTTCTGTTTGGCAGTGCATTACCAGACATTCCTCATTTGTACACTGTACATTCTCATCTTCATTTTGCTTATCATACATGCATCCACTATTTGAATTGATTTCCCGTACACACATTTCATCCACCACATCATCATCCACCACATCATCATCACCATCAATTTTTATTTGTTCATTCTCCTCGCCTACGGCATCATTCGTGTTTTGAAGAACATCATATTTATTATATGAAAGAATAGAGTACTGCTGATTCCCAACCAAACCAACAACCTCAATAATTTCATTAAAACTACTTTCTTCTTTATTCCCATTTATTACTTGCTGCTGATCAGAAGAGGACTTCCCCTCTGCCCTAACAAAAACACCATTCCCCACATGCTCTGCCATAAAGTGAGATTTTTTTTCCACCAGTTTTGTTTTTCTTTCTGAAACCTTCCTCCAGGTCTGCTTGTTCTTCATTATTTCCTTACCTATCCCAATGTTTCTTGCTTTCCCTTCATGTTTTTCACCCACTGAAGCTATAATAACATTATTCCTCCCACTATCCTCACATTGCAAAAGGCAGTTACTAGTGTTATGGCCAAATTCCTTGCAAACAGTGCAAATATCAGGTGTCCATAGGTAGCTTACCCGCACCATTTGCGTAGAACCATTGAGCAGCTGAATAGGAAACTCATCCACCAAATCAACATCCGGCGAAACATCCACCAAGCATTTAGCAAATCCTATTCGCTCCATTCTTTCAGTTGAAGAATCCATACACAAGAGCCTTCCAATTCTCGAAGCCAGCCAATTAATGCCTACCAATGACCAGGTAAAAATTGGAATATTGGTTAATTTTAGCCATACAGGGACAGATTTGATCGTGCTGCGGCTGTTTCCAATAGATGGATCCCATGCCTTCACAATGAAGATCTTGTTCCTGATGAAAATTGGGTCAGATTCAAGAATTCTCCTTCTGTCTTCAGTACAAGACAGATGGAAAAGGAACAAGATTCCATCAGATTTCACTGTTATTTCTCCTTTTAGCTTCCACAATTTCTTTAAATGATTAATTACAGTTAAGTAGGATAGAGGTTTATCAAGAAAGAAGCCAACCAACCAGTCACCCCAAATAACATTGCCTGCTTGAATGACAGCACTCGGAGGGACAAGAGCAAAACCATTGTATTCAAGAGGAATATCCACGGGGCAATACTGACCTGCATTGCGTGGCTTTGTTTTGAATAGAGAGGATCAAGAAACTAAAATTTTAAATTTCAATAAACTAATAAATCTTGATTTCCATTCTTTAAATCAACCAATTGCCATATTATAAATGGGATTGACATTATTTTCAAATATTATCTTAATTTACATTAACATAATATTTAATTACATTTATTAAAATTTATTTCCTAATTTACTAAATACAATCAATTATAACCTTACAATTGTTTCAATTAATTGGGATTGCCCTAATTATTTACCAACTCGCATTAACATTATCACCTTACAACTTTTTATTTCTTCCAATATTAAATAACAAGATTCATTATATTAACAAATTTAATTATCGAAATTTTATGGTCGTTACACTCTTCCCCACTCAAAACTTTTCGTCCCCGAAAAGGAAAAGAAAGAATTAAGTAGCCAATACATCTTATTCAAAATATTAATTTTATAAACAAATAAATTTACAAAGTTCGATAATTTAAATAAAATATATCAATTTATAACCATTAAATATTTTTATACTTAAATTAATAAAGTTTGGAGACATTTTTCAAAAAAATTCTAAGTCCAAAATTTATGGAAAATTTCGGCAGAGTCTCCTTTGTACGGGAAGGCTCGGGAGAAAATATAATATCAAATATAATAATATATATCACAATATCAAAAAATAATATATCCCAACAATTGGAAAACAATATAATAACGCTATAAAACCGTAATTCGAGAACGTACCTATATGTCGGGCGAACAATGTTTAATTATGAAACCAAAAGCAGTAGCAATTGCTTCCATAACCTGTATTTCACTTATATAATCCAAAAGAGTTAATAATTATACAAAATGAAATATTTAAAGTTTTTTCAACAACTAACAACCAAATCAATATAAGCAACCATCATTTGCAACCAACATACAGTCATCATATGAAATCAAAACAAATCAATCATTCAAGCAAAACAAAACAATTGGTTGGTTCGGGTTAGGACATTTTAAATCACATAGAATGACAAATAACTATGGAGTATTCCATTTACTCAACAGTCTTAGCTAAAAATAATAGATTATTCATACCTCTAAGCAATTAAAAGTATCTTTTACCCAAACAACTCATAAACCAAAACAAACAACCATTTCAAACAATAGATCAAGTCCATTTTTATTAATTCCATTTCATACATTTGTGGTTAGATTTATTTCTCATTCATATAATGATTTATCCTTTTAATTTACATTTATTTCTTGCAAATTTTCATTTCCATCCATTGATTCATTGTTTATTTTGCTTATTTGCAGTTATACTTACATAAATTCGTTTTTATTTATTCATATCATATAAATTTTCTTTTTATTGCATTACATTCATTCATTCATTACTTAATTTCATTTATTTACAGCATTCATCTGTCTACTTATGTTTATTATAAATAACTTCAACGGTTACTTAAGTTTATTATCATTTCTTTATAACCTTTCTATTATATTTAATTAGTGGCCTTTTTGTCATACTTAAGTTTACAACCATTATAACATTAAATTCTTATTTATATAAGCAAATTCATTGAATACTTGCATTACTCAAGTTTTACTTATAAAATTTCCCATTGCATTTTCTTTTAACATTTTAACATTTTATAGCCGGTAAGTCATATATATGTTAAAGAATGCAACTAAAAATTATACAAGCTTTTTAAATTAATTTAATGTCCAATAATCCTATCTTTTGTCTTATAGGTTACACATTTCAAATTTTCTTGTACTTTCATTCATAACCTAGCATTTAATCTCTAATTTCCTTTAGAGGTTCCAATTATTAATTATTACTTTCC
Organism: Allium cepa; assembly: GCA_030765085.1. Taxonomy (NCBI): domain Eukaryota; kingdom Viridiplantae; phylum Streptophyta; class Magnoliopsida; order Asparagales; family Amaryllidaceae; genus Allium; species Allium cepa. The sequence continues at coordinate 157,750,607 of CM060932.1, forward strand.
ATTTCACTACAATAATTGAAACTATTAATTAACGGAAACTTAAGAACTAAATACCGGGTTAAATCTCAAATCATTTAAAATAGTAGATATATGTATACACTTACAATATATATCCAGTTATATTCAAAATAATTTGAAATTTACATTGGTTTCTCAAAATAAATCTGTAGTAAAACTACTACAGTGGCCTTCCCGCTTTGAAATTCGAAAATGAATGTCGATGATGCGTGCACTCATCACCGAGATTATTTTTCAACGACAGAGAGGGAAGTACAGAACTTATTTCTTTCCAAGATTTCTTTTAATACATTTCTTCCAAATTATATTGAAATATTTATATCAGAAAATACTTTAAATAAAATTATTATTATATTCCAAAATTATTCAAGAGAAATTTCGGAACCCCGGAACTTAAGTTCTAAATTTCCAGTTTTCACTTATTTTATTTCAAATCGTATTTCAACTAATATCTAAAATTTTCACTACCTAACAACAATTAAATTACAACCCAAAAATGTATCATTTATAAAAATTTATTTTAAATATAGAAAATATAATAGGCAAAATTATTTCATTCACCTATATTCAAAACAAATATTGTGTCGGTCTGTCCTACTAAGTATTTAGAAATCCTGTTGATGTCATAGCATCCTATGCACTAAGCAGAATTTATAAATACAAAACGAAACAAATTAACACGATATCAAAACTTATATAACACTAACAAATACGCTCTCTCATACACACACACACACACTCAATGACTCATCATAGTGTATTACTACCATATTAGTGAAGAGTCAGACCCCACAAAGCTAAGGTTTATCGCTAAACCAAAGCTCCGATACCAGATGTAACATCCTGCCTTTTTGTATGCTTTAAATCGACGATAAACCACATACGTCAGACTCAAACCATACAGAAGGGCATATTTTTATTACGGTGAATAAGAAAAAGCAAAGAAAGAAGAAAAAACAAAGCAGAATCTTGCAGCGGAACGATAAAATATAATAATCAAATAACAGTTCATGAACCTATCTTACAAAAATTTGATTATATTTGTACAACACATATCAAAGTACACTACCAGAGAATAATAAATAATGCAGCGGAATAGTATGAATGCAGTGGAATAATATAATAAATAATAGTAATACAATCTTCGTCTTCGTCCTCCAGAAATAAGATCTTCAAACCCTGAAATGCTCAGACTGACCCGAGCGAATTGAAAAGACAAAACACTCGAGTCAAAACTAAAAGATCTTATGTAAGTTAAATCAACGGTAAATAATGTGAGTGGAACAGCATCAGAGATGTTTATGGGATTTGACATCTCCTATCCAGTGTCAAATGTGAGTGTAGTAGCTTAAGAGATGCTCGGGATTCACATCTCCTAAGGATCCGTTAAGCTATTTACTATGTAGTAATATTTCGCTATTACAATAATGTCTAATAGTAAAATAAACTTACTTTTAAATAGAGTTAAGGAGTTACCCAATCTCCCCCTTAACACAATAATAGTCTCAATAGTCCATCCAGTATCATAATCCCTCCTGATCGGGAAGCCACCAGAGGATACCACACGGGCTACGAGAGAAAACCAAACTCGTACAAGGCGCGCTAGGGTAGGTGACACGACACAACTAGGCAATGCCAGGCTAGATATACCAATTACGCTTCCGGGCCGGTGGTAACGCATAGCCACAGCTACCGCCCACCTCAAGCCACACCCCCAAATCAAAAAATCAAAAGTGGCCACCAAATCAATTCAAAAGTCATAGTATAATATCGAAGGGATGAGTCCGATCAAAGGTGCTACCTCATTAGCCCGTCGATTGCTCCTGTTTTAGCCATCTTATGCCAACTCACGGGAGTCGGGTCCACGTATATACCTCAAAGGAACGCCGCCACCATCCTACTTCATTCTGGAATCTCCACCGTGTATACGGTTGTTGAAGTGGTTTTCGGTGTTGGCAGAGAGTATGACGACTTTCGATCCTGGTCTCTTTAACGACCAATCGTTATTATAACACCGCAGTCATTTTTAAAATAGTTTATGCTTTAAAACCAAATATCATTGCCTTTTCAAAACCAAATTAATATGATATCATTTTCATTTCAAATATATCCTTTCTAAAATCATAACACTTTCAAAGTTATAACATTTCGAAATCAAAACACTTGGATATAACACTTTCAAATTTAATACCTTGAAACTCATACGTTGAAACACGACTTCGATCACTTAAATGGTTTGAATATTTAAAATATGTTAAAATATGTTCTTCAATTTCACAAATCAACTCCAACAAAACTCGAATTTCTACATTTTATATTTAACCAAACCCCAAGTCATAAATTTCAATTCAATTTATTTTCCAAATAAACTATTCCAATTTATCAATTTCAAAACAGATTTGACCTCCAGAATAAACTATTTCAAATTCATATATTTCAAACTTTAAGTATTCACAATTTCAAAACTAAGTTTGGTAATTACGATTCAACAATTTAATTTTCTATTATTTAGTTCCGAAATATTTCACTTAATAAATCCATTATCAAATAAAGCTCAAATTTTAAATGACTAAATATTTCCTTCAATTTATTTACACTTGAAAAATTCATGTGTTTCACCTTAAACCAAAATCAAGTTATAAAATCATACCCGCTAAAAATTCAAATTTAATGAAGTTCACATCAACTTATTAGAGTTTAATTCTCAAAAATAAATTCAATTTCAAATAAATTTCAAATTTATCCGCCAACCTTAACTTATTTAAATCATTATACGCTCTATATTAAAATAATTTAAATACTTACCCATATTATATTTTAATAAAATCAAACTCTATTACTAAACATATTTATTTAAATAAATTTATACATAGCTTAAATTGAAGAATTTAACTATATATAAAATATTATTTATATAATATCAAAAACCAATATTTTTAAACCGTATATTTTTTTTCCTAAACCATAGAAATCATTTCCAAAATATTAATATATATAGACCGATGGTGTCTGTATATAATTTTCTATCAAATGGTCAAGTGATACGAATATTTATCATTTCAATCCGCAATTTAAAATATAAATACGGTTATATATCATTTCAAATCGCAATCCCAAATGAAATAAAATTCCATAACGACTTGCTATTTATAACATTATAAAATGCAACATCCATTCATCCAATATCAATAACCAAACATTTATCACAATCATCATCCAATTCAATCAATAACATCAATATAGAACTAATAATGAATAAGTGGTATTTACTGGCAGTTTATATTCAATTATAAATTTAAATAACCATTTTATCCAAATAAATTCAAATAAACTAAGATGATGATTCAAAATATGCCAAAGAGTCATAAATAAATTTCTAATCACATTATAAATCAATTTAACAAACATAAGAAATTATAGAAGTTGTGAGTGGGTTAAAACATTCACCTTTTGAATTTAAATTGAATTTAAATCCAATTTAAATTAAAATTTTGAACAGTCTCTGAATCTGTCCAAACTAGTGTCAAAATGTCCGAAATTCCAATAATCCTAGCGGAGAAAACCACGCATGAAACGGACCTTGTATGTAGAAGTTACTAAGGTTAGCGAGTTGAGGTTTAAAATTTGAAAATAAATAAAATAAAATCAGAGTAAAACACGTCATACCCTTGCAGGACCAACCCAGCCATCACGTTCTCGAGCAAAACACACACGCCGACTCCACTTTGACCGCCGCCGCACGTCGCCATTGGCCCCTATCATCCAAGCCGCTGCCACCATCGCACTCCACAGCTCCGGCCGATTGTGATTCCCCACGTTCGGTCACCTAAAGCCATCACCGCCCACCACCACATACAAACCCTAAATGGCCAAATTTCAATGCCTCGGCCACCAATTGAGGCTGCGTAGACCACCAAACGACTCCCCTTGACGAGTTCTTCAATACCCACTTCTTGATTTCTTCGATTGAAGTCTATATCGAAAAGCCCTATTTTGATTAGGGTTTTGAAATTCCAGGCTTTGACCGTGTTTTGCCATTGATTCGAGCATCGTTGTCAAAAACAAACACTAGGCGAAGATTCGTATTGTCGAGATATTCTATATATAATTTTTTTGAATTTTTTTAGGAATTTGAAATTTTGGATTTGAATTTGATTTGCAGTTGGATCTAGAATTTGATTGTCTGCCAATGAAATGATGAGGAGAGACAGCTGAATTGTACGTACATAAATGAGGAGGAAGAAATAGGCTAGGGTTTACAACAAGTTATATATAGACAAAGCTGAAAATAGATTAGATGGACATGATTGGTTTCGAAAAATGAACGATAACGACCCGAAAAGCCCGTTTCGACTCCGGAACGAAATTGGATCAATCTATATATCAAAATAGATGTTTTAAAATATTTTAAAATCAATGGAACAGTTATCAAGTCCAAATTCCATCGTATCAAGAAGTTATGCTATAATCAAGTTGTTTCAAATTGATTTCGATTTAATTGATTTCTGGGCGTTTCGAGTCCGTACGATCAAACGACAAGTCTGATCGTTACGAAACTTGAAATCCTACAATAATTCACTGTTTTGGATCCGATGAAACTGATTACATCGAAATCTGAGTTGGTGACCAAAATGGCTATTTTCCAATTAGCTAGATAAATAAATTATTAATTAATTAAATCACCTTTTCAATTCTGATTATATAACTAACAAATTTTATCATTTTTGATTTCTTAAACCTTCACAAAAATTTAGACAAGGTTAGATATCCAATTTAAGTTAATTAATTTACCCATCACCAATTTTAAATAAATTCACTAATTATCAATTGAAATTCCAATAAATCCATTTATTTGAATTTTTTTTTAAAATCTTGTTGGTCAATCGATTATCACCAAATAGATACAATTAACATTGGTTCATGGTTTATTACATTAATATTCTCAAATTTCATCTTAATCTTCATTAACATAATATTTAAATATTTAGTTTCAATTATTTGTAATTAATCCAATTACTAAAATTTTAAATTCCAATAAACTAATAAATCTTGATTTCCATTCTTTAAATCAACCAATTGTCATATTATAAATGGGATTGACATTATTTTCAAATATTATCTTAATTTACATCAACATAGCATTTAAGTACATTTATTAAAATTTATTTCCCAATTTACTAAATACAATCTATTATAACCTTACAATTGTTTCAATTAATTGGGATTGCCCTAATTATTTATCAGCTTGTATTAACATTATTACCTTACAACTTTTTATTTCTTCCAATATTAAATAACAAGATTCACTACATTAACAAATTTAATTATCGAAATTTTACGGGTCGTTACAAAATATCTAGAAGAAGTGCAGGAATTATATGGTACAGTTACCGCTCGAGGTGCTATACTGTACGTTAAAATCGGTTCGTTCTTCTAGGAAGTTTATAAGGAAATCCATTCACCAATGGTTAGGAGGTGATCTCTGATCTTATCTTTGTCTGTTTATTTTCTAAAGAACTGGTGTTGGTTTACTGGAAATATCGAACGTCGTTTCGAAGAAACCGGGATCAGATTTGCAATCTAAAAACCACTTCGATCCAACGAGTATGTTTTGAAATGAAGACAAGAGCTTGGAGTCAAAGTTGGAGCACGAAGTTACAAGAGCTAATCGCTACTAATCCTAAGGGTGATTCCAAAATGGATGTAGTGGGAGTAGTGCCTTCGGTTCCATTTGGACGGGGAACGGACTTGTAGGATGAATGCTATTAGTACATTGTCATTGGAGGACAATGAGCATTCAAAGTGAATATTTCAAAAAAGGTAATTGTAGCCTCTAGCCTCATCAATTGGGAATGACTGAAATCAGGGGAGATGCAGCAAGGCTAAGTGGGTCACACCCAAGTAGGGTAAGGTTAACCCTATCTAGAGTCCCTTTTATTCGGCTGTGTGGTGGCTGTCGATCCCAATCGCGGGGTAATCTTATTCGGACTATCCAGGTTATAGGTAATCCGCTCTTATATTAGCAGGGATAAATAGGTTCGATCTCAGTACAGTGTTTATAGACATGTACTGTGAAAGGTGGTACCCTAGTACATAGTCATTTAGTTGGAATCCATTCTCCAATAAGTTCCCTATGTTTTGATTGTGCCCAACTATGCTGGAACGTGAGATGCAAGCATATCAGCTATACTTAGACACTATTATAATACCAGACGATTCTAATATGAAATGTTTTGGTTATCGTAAGGTAAAAACCCATTGTGTTTATCTATGGCGTGGTCTTACGAGATACCTTTGATTTTCAAAAAAATTTGAAAACTTTAATAATTCAAATTGAGTGTGTTTTTCTCACGCTGGTTTTCCAGACTAACTTGGGTGTTATTTATTATAATGCTCGGGTAAGACCGAATCTTTTAGGTTCAGGTTAGGATGCTATGGAGGTCAGAAGATAGGCTGGAGATGAGACGTGTTGTCGTACTTGTTTATTTCCACTACAGTGTTGTTGAAATTACCAGCAGTTGTGAGGGCAGGATGTTATAACTGTCCTGGCTGGTAAATACTGATTTGTGTACTGATGTGAGATATGTATATTATAATTTGATTTGTGTAAAGGGCTATTGATATGATATATTGTTCTATCCGTTGTGAGATTCTGTTTTTGTTAGTTTCTTCTCTCTTCTACCTACCTTCTTTTTCCTTAAAAATCTGTCTTTCCGACACTCGATCGTTCAGCATGTTATATGATGAATGCATTAATGTCGATTTTTGAAAGTCGAAAAGGGCAGGTTGTTACACCAAGTAGAGTTTTGTTGCCAATGTTGAGATGAAGCTAACTAATGGTTGGATTGAGCCAACTCGAAACGTGGCAGCGGCGGTTCTCATATGAACGTCGTAGGGTATTTTGGCGATTTTCGACTAAGTCGTTGACTTTTGGGCGACAGATTGTGAAGATGAAAGGAGCGTGGGGATGAGAACTAGATGTGACCGAAATTTAGTGGCCAACGACGATCTATAGCGGCAACATTTTGGGTTTGATCATAGACTGGTTGTCTTGGCTTTTGGGTTTGTATAGGAGCCACAAGGCGGCGGAGGGAGCGAGAAGGCGCGGCGGAGTGAGGGCTTACCGTTAGTGATGACGCAATGAGATACCATGGCCGTAGCGTTGGCGATAATCGGGAAAGAGCGGTGGCCTGGGTTGGGTTAGTTTGCGAGCAAGAGAGGAGGAAGGTGGGTTATAAATTATAATAAGGTTAATTATAAAATTAATGATGGGATTAAGAAATTTAAATATTTGATTCGCAAAATTTGTAAATTAAATATCTTGTTTGTTTTAGGTCCAAATCAAACTTGGTCAATCCCATGAGGATTACATTAATGTAAGCTTTGCGATGGAAATGGTTTGGTCGAATTAAAATTTGGCTAAAATCGGACGTCGTTTGATTTTAGTTTCAAACCGGAACCCCTCGGTAGCCATAGAAAATTAAGGTGATTTAAACTCACCTTTTTGGTTAACTAGTATGATATATAGTAAATAAAAATCATTAAATGATTATTTGGATAATTTAATAATTTATATTGTTGGTTTCGATATATTCCTGCTCCTGGAGCGGATGAGGCCCTATTACGTTTCCATGTAAGAGCAAATGACCCATTGCATACGAATCCCGCCTCAAAGCGGTTATTTACATTATTGATTATATGTTGTATGTGTTGCAGGGGAACAGGTTGGAGGGATCCAACATGATTCCTCACTACTCTTGATTTTATTTACATATATATGTTCTGATATATATAAGTTATGAAGCAGGGGATAGGTTGGAGTGATCAAATGGGATTCCTTGCTATTGTTGAATTATTTCCATAACATTTCTTTTATATGGATTATTGAAAAATGAACCAAATTAGAGACACAGTGGTTATGACATTGTTATATGTTTGAAAACTAAAGCCTAGCAGTGGTAGAAAATCAATATCGATATTGGTTAAGCATTAGATAGCTTTTGGCTTCAAATTAGTATTTTAAAAATACTATAAATTGCTATATTGTTTGGAATTGGTTTTTAAGACAAGAAATAATTTTTAAATCCAAAATTGGGTTTCGAAAATATTTTGTTTTAAAATTATTTAATTATAGTAATATTGTTTAGTGTTATTTAATTATAATAATATTGTTCTAAAGTTATTTAATTATTTCAATATTATTTTAAAAGATTATCTATTTATAGTTATTCAATCCGTTCAATCCATATGGTTTGTTTGTACTTTTTATACCATTTTGTTACAGATTTATACTTGGCTTTAGGGTCCATTTAATTCACATTGTCCACCATAATTTACAATCTTCCTTTTAGAGATTTAATCTGTACAAAAAATTATCTAATAGCCACAAACCATTTAATTGCATAAAATTCCACTTTTTTACGTTTAAGGCCGCATATGGAATAAATACATATACCAATTAAAATTCTCAATTTTGTTCCATAACCATATTCAGAATTATGTAATTTTACCAACTAAATTTTCAATTTTATTCAAAGAATATATTCTAAATTTACCCAACTAAACAATTATGCAATTAGAAATTGAATAACAATTCAAGTTCAATTTAATTAAATCAATTTCAATACGCCATAAAACGTGAATAAGCAATTTATACGTTCCATATTTTAAACCAAACATGAATTAGAAATGAGAAGTGGGAGAAGAAGAAGTTACAATAATTTACATCGAACCTTAATTATTAACAGAAATTAATTCATATTATCGTGCCAGAAAAGAACTAAAATTAAACAACTTTATTTTTCTATTTCATATTAATTCCCACTCACCTAGCCCTTGAGCTTGTATAAATTTGAGAAGCTTTTCTTCTTCTTATCTTCCTCTTTTTAAATTCTTTAGAATTCTTCAAATAACTTATATATATATATATATATATGTATATATATAATTTGGTTTGGAAGAGAATTATTTATTTAGTGGAGAAGAGGAGGAAGAAGAATACACATAAATTTTTATGTAGACTTATGGAGATGGCTGAATAAAAGATTGGGTATTAGGTTAAATGGTTTATTATAGATAGTGTGAGTGCATATAATCTATTATATTTTCCTAGGTTAAATCATGTTCATCCGAACAACTCATGGTTATTCGATCTAGCTCATACACGTCACTAGACCAATTGAACATTAGGAAACCAAAAATCACGTCACTCAGTCCAATAGAAAACCGCCATGTCAGAAAATAAATCAACGTTCATTAAATATTCCAATTAATTGATTGCATTAAGAAAATTTCATTTTTGTTGTTTTTGTGCATACATTACACTTACTAAGAGATTATACTATCCTTCTTAATTGACTTTACAGATTATTTCTCATTTTATAAATCTCAATAGGTCTTTATTTTAGATATTTACATTTGTTAGCAATAAATCCATCTTAATTTGCCAAATTTACATCCATAATTTTCTTGTTATACATTCTCATTAATGTGAATTATGTCATTAATTCAGCCAATCAATTTGTTCCCAATCTTCATCTATTCATAAATTAGGTATGTTACACATTTATTTACACTTTTGAATATGTACAATTAATTAGGATATATGTATATATACATATACAATTTAAACTAATCAATCCCATGGTTAATTTTATTCATTCATAGTTAATTTTCTTAATTGATTGCTTACTAATTTTAACCGTTCCTCATTGATTCTTGTCCGTCACAACATTTATTTGTTAACGTTTTATCCTTCTTACTAAATCTTCTGTTTATAAACATTAAAGATTTAAACTTCTAAGAATATATATTTTATAAACAAAAATTGTTTCCTCATCTTACATGTTTACAATCTACGTTAATTTTCAATTAATGTGCATTAGTAAATGTTATAATGCATGTTAATTACAATTGTAACGTACATTAATTAATAATAGTGAAATACCCCCACACTCCTTAATATATCCAGAAAGGACACATATTAAAAGGCGCGGTGCGTTGTAGGTATAACTGAAACGAACATAGACTAAGACTCATAAGGCAAAAGTAGGTAAAAACAGCGAAAACTAAAATAATAACTTATTCAAAACAAAAACTTCATAATTGCTTCATAAACCAAATAAGTCAAATACCAAATACAACATATATGTCTCAAAACCCAATATGTCTCATGAAATAAAAACTCTTAGTCTCAAAAAAAATCAGAGTGTAAATATCCCTCTAAAGTGCCAGTACAAAGATATAAAAACAGAGATAAAAGTAGGGAAATACACAACAGAATTTTCTCCAAGGAAGCTCCGAGCAACTGCAATCGACTGCCCTCTCCTTTGATTGCCTATGGGGGAAAAGTGGGAAAAATAGAGAAGTGGGCCAGACTAAAAGTCTGGTGAGTGATAGTAACTCCTAGAATCCTTAAGCAAAGTAAAGATAATAGACTCTTCAATAGTCTAGTATATGCAAAAGAAAATAAAGGATATAGGGAACAGATAAATTGGAAAATACGATTAAACTATTACAATTGATAAGATAAGTCAACATTGATTGTTTGCACTGGTCTTTGATAGCAGCTTGATTAGGCTGAATCCCTAATCCTATAATTAGGCTGAAATCCTAATTCCACCCTTTGATCAGTCTGCTACTCTATAGACCTTACTGCAGAATAGACGCTATATAAATCCATATACATCAACCAATGGTAACTACGAAAGATACACAAAGCACCCACTATGGACTAGATGATACATTGCTTCCTACACAAAAGGTAATAATGTCTACAAAAGATACACATACTAAGTGCTTGGAACTCATAGCGATTACCGAGCACCGAAATGGAAGTCGCACGTGCAACTGCCACCATGCTCATGCTACCTGTTTCTTCACCTAATCGGTTATATTATTACCTCGACTCAGCACGAGCATGCCCCTCATCTCACTTCAAGATTATGTGAAACACCAAGTCCATAGAAAATATAGGGAATGCTGCCGGTACTGGCTCGTCATCCAAACAATATCTAATAGCACCCTTGTCCAAATTCCTATGATTTCAACATCTCTATATTGACCAATTACTACCATTACTAGCATAAGCGTTCCCCTCGTCTCACTTCAGGTTTATGTGAAACACCATACTCATATAAAATAATAGGGAAATGCTATTTGGTATAGGTCCTACTTTAATTCTTTGCTTATTAACTTAGATAAACTATTTAAATAAGCCTTTACTCTTGTTCTTACTATCTGTACTTATTAATTTATCCTAAGTCTTAAAATAAACCTTATTATGTTCTATTTCTAATTATAACCTATATTATAATCATGCTTATTACTTAAGCCAAGGTCTATGTGTGAAAATAAGCATCTTTTCTTCTTTTATTCTTTTTAGTTATAAGTCTAAGCTATAACTAGGCCAATCTCTTTAATTCAGTCCAATTAATATCATAACTGGGCATAATTTCAGTCCACTTCCATTTAAATTACATTCTTTATAATTTACAACTTATATTCCATTATTTCAAATTTTTAGTAATTTAATCTAATTTCGTGTTAATTCTATTCTAACCCATATGCAAAGAAGAAGGAGGAGGAATAAAAGAAAACTGAAAATAGAAGAAAATCCAAGACATAAAAAGAAGATGTAAATAACGCATAAATAATAGTAAATAAACTAAAATACTGTAAATAAAGTGTATATAAATAGAAAAGTTATAAATAAACTAAAATTAACTGAAAATAATTCTAAAAACTGTAAATAAATTACTAAAAATGTTACTCCAAAAATCGTAGTAAAACTACAACTATTGGAAATCCTATTATTTAAATTACTTAAAGAAAATTAAAATAATTACGATCACTCACCTCTAGTCCTTAACTCTACCCGTTATGCCTTCCCTGATCCACTGGGGTTTGTTAAATATTTTTATTTAAAATGATTTCCTCCTTGGAAAATTATTTCGCTCAGGGTCCTTCCTAAATAGGTGAACCCAATTGGAGAAAATCCTAAAATGAGAAAAAGTGCTTGGCCTGGTTTTAAATTTATAGGGGTAGAAGTGAATCTAGGACCATTGAATTTGGGGATTGAATAGGATGCAACCACATCATAGGCTGAAAGGCCATCGGATGCATGAGTGGAAGGACTGGATCAGTTTAAACAATGCAAAATACGTGTAAAGTCGGCTACATATTTGAACGAACATTCGTTAAAAGGGGCAGGCGAGTAGACAGGTCGGTCGACCACCCCCTTGCCCAGGTCGACCGACCGGTCGATCTGGCCATAAATTTTCTTTTTCTTTTTCTCGTTGTCTTTTTTAATTCATATCTCGCTCATTTTAGCTCGAATTCTAATGTTGTATACATGTAAATTGATCAGAAAATTACCACGGGCACAATGGTGCAACTCCCGTAGGCTCAATTCTTATAATTTCACAAAGTTATTTTATTATTTAATTAATTGATGAATTAATCAATTATTACGAGTTAAATTTTAGGTTGTTACATTCTCCACTCCTAAAGGGATTTCGTCCCTGAAATCTCTACGGATGAAAGAACGTACTAAATCTTTTCATCCAAGTTCTACAACCAACTACTCAATCATCACCCTTAAATCCATTGTCCTTAAGTTTTTCTAATGTGATTTATGATACTTATGTAATTAGTGTAGTATCAATGTCCCTAACTAATGCAAGATATTAAGCGGTCCACTGATTCAGTTGACCTCCTTTTATGCAATAATGTACGTGCCATGTATCCAAATGAATGCGAAAATTTCGTTATGGTAACTGATAATTCTATATGCATGCTACAAACATTATCCAAATGTAACAACCATGTGAAAATCATCCATTTATAGCAACCATGGAAAATAGAATAAAATGCGCACACATCCATATGCATATGCTCTAGTGTCCTAGTTAGGTCGATCCCTAAAGAATAATAGTGCTTAGTGTACCTATATGTGTCCATTAGCATCCACTAGCAAACACTTGCACTCACTAGCATACATCATTCATAACATGTTCTAATAACATGTTTAGATCAAATCCTACCATCGATAGGTTAAATCCTAAGTTATTCCCTCCCGAAGGATAATAAAGGAAAGAACATATTCAAAACTAAAGATAGAAATAGGAATTTCTCAAAACTTACAATCGAAAGATGAGGATGGGAAGTATGAATCTTCTCTTCTGCTTCCCAAGTGGCACCTGCAACATCATCTTCCCATTGCACCTTTACTAGAGGAACCTCCTTACTCCTTAGTCGCTTGATGTCTCTTCCAATAATCTTCATGGAGATACGCCGAACAGATGCTTGCCTTTCTACCTCCACCTCCTCTAACTGACTAGGCTCTACAACCTCCGCCGAGTCATGTAAGCACTTCCGCAAGTGCGAAACATGGAAAACGTCGTGCACTCATGCGAGCCTATCTAGTAACTTCACTCGATAAGCCATCTTCCCAACTCACTCTCTATAATAGGAAATGGTCTAACAAATCTGGGAGCTAATTCCATTCGATCCGAACCTTACCACTTTCATAAGTGGGGATACTTTGATAAAAACCAAGTCACCAACCTTAAACTCAATGTCTCTCCTCCGTTTATCCGCATAAGGCTTCTACCTATCCTAGGCTGTCTTCATCCTTCGCTGGATCTCTTCGATGTCTCCCTTACCATGTTAGACCCAAGTAGCAACTTCTCTGTAGCCTCCACCCAATATGAAGCGGACTTGCATGGTCTTCCATATAAAACCTCAAAAGGTGCTATTCCAATGCTTGTTTGGTAACTGTTATTATACGCATACTCAAACAACGGAAGATGCTCCTCCCAAGTTTCTCTAAAGTCCAAAATGCACATCCGTAGAAAATCCTCAAGCACTCTATTCACTCTTTCATTTTGGCGATACATCTATGGGTGGTAGGCCGTACTCAATCTAATTTGCGTTCCTAACGCCTCCTGTAAGCTCCTCCAAAATCAATAGTGAAAATGGGATCTCTATCACTTACTATACTAGAAAGGACTCTGTGAAGTCGGAATACCTCTCAAACATAAAGGGATGCCAAATATGATGCCATGCACTTACTCTTAACTGGGATGAGGTGTGCACTCTTGGTCAACCGATTAGCAATCACCCAAATTCTAGTATTCCTCTTCCTAGAACAAGGTAAATCATCTATAAAATCCATAGGCATACTGTCCCACTTTCGTTTTGGCACATCTAAGGGACTAAGTAATCCACCGGGCTTCTGCTGCTCTGCCTTTACCTTTGGCCTATGAGACACTTAGCTACAAACTCTGTCATGTCCTTCTTTGTGCCATTCCAATAGAACATCCTCCTCATATTCCGATACATTTTGTCACCACTGGATGAATGGTCATATGGGAATGGTTGGCTTCCTCCAAAATCACTCTCAACAAATCTCTAGCATGTGGAACACAAAGACTTCCATCTCCTAATCCACCCTTTGCTATCAATGGAATAACGTTGGAGATGTCTAGAGACCTCTCCTCGGCTAACCTTATCCATCACATCCATAAGCTCTTAATCCTTTTACTACCTCGAGCCAATCTAATCCATAAGGGTAGGCGTCACCTCTAATGCCGCTAACAATCTGGGAGTAATGTCCGTAGAGAGATTAAAATCAAAAGTAGAAATGAACTCTAAGCTCCTCCACTCCATGAACAAAGAACTAAGGGTTGCTTTCTTTCTACTCAATGCATCTGCAACCACATTACCCTTCCCAAGGGTATAAGCTATCTCAAAATCATACATGGCTAAAAACTCCATCCATCTTTGTTTCCTCAAGTTCAAGTCCTTCTGCGAGAATAGGTACTTCAGTGACTTGTGGTCGGTGAAAAGCTCGAACCTCTCTCCAAGCAAATAGTGCCTCCAAGACTTGAGTGCAAAAACTATTGCGGCCGACTCCAAATCAAGGGTAGGGTAGTTCTTATCATGCATACTCAAATGCCTACTATCACAACGTACCACCCTTCCTTCTTGCATCAACACCGCTCCTCGGCCCATCCCACATGCATCAGTGTATACAACAAAAGACTTAGCGCCATCGGGTAGTACTAACACTAGTGCACTAGTAAGGGCCCTCTTAAGATTTGTGAAGGAATTCTCATAATCCACGTCCCATAGATAGCTTTATTCTTCTTAATAAGGCGCATGAGTGGTGCCGAAACCTTGAAAAAGTCTCCATTGATCTTCCTATAGTAGCCAGCCAATCATAGGAAGCTCCTAACTTCAGTAACGTTCTTGGGGGCCTTCCAATCTTGTATAGCTATCACCTTAGCGAGGTCAACAACCAAACCTTCTTTCGAGACCACATGCCCCAAGAAACATACCTCCTCTCTCCAAAAGTGAGACTTCAAAAACTTAGCTCTCAAATGATGACTTCAAAGTGTGCGAAGAACCTCCTCTACATGAACAGCATGCTCCTCTATATCATTGGAAAATACCAAGATGTCATCTATGAATACCACTACGAATTTATTTAAGACTTCTCTAAAGACGTGGCTCATCAAGTCAACAAAATAGGCTGGGGCATTGGTTAGCCCAAAAGGCATAACCAACCACTCATAAAATCCGTTATAAGTCCTAAACATGGTCTTATCTATGCTGTTATCGGCAACCCTAAGCTGATGGAATCCCATGGCTAAATCAAACGGAGAGAAAACCGAAGAGCCAACTAACTGGTCAAAAAGATCATCAATCCTATGGAGTGTATATCGGTTCTTCTTGGTGAGTTTATTTAATTCTCTATAATCAACGCAAAATCGAAGAGAACCACCTGCCATAGTAGTGAAGGCAACTAGTGCTCCCCATTCTGGTATGCTCCTTCTTATAAAACCCTTCCGCAAAAGCTCACTGACTTATTTGCTCAACTCTTTCCTCTCCCTAGGTGCCATAATCCTCACAAGTAACGCCACTGGCTTAGCATTCTCGATCAAATAAATTCTAAAGTCAATTTCTCTCTAAGGGGGCAATCCCCTAACCTCCTCAAAGACGTCGAGAAAATCTCTAACGATGGAAACCAAATCAAACTCTGCTGAAGATGAATCGAGGGAATAAAGAAGCTCAACATGATTGACCCTTGCGGGTCGCAAGATAACTCGAGTGTCCTACCACTACAAGTCTCTAATATAATGACTCTCCTCTCGCAGTCTAAAATAGCTCCATATGTGGATAGCTAATCCATACCCAAGATCATCCCATACCCCAAGAATCCTAAAACATAAGCTCCGCTGTCAAATTCTACGCCTAGGATATAAAATTTTCAAATCCCTACAAACCATAGACAAGTGTGCCGATCCATTTATGAGGTTTGAAACAACGATGGAGTCCATAACGATAGAAATGTCTAAGTGCAAACAATCCACAAGAGAACTAGAAATAAAAGAGTGCGATGCTCCAGAATCGAACAATGGAAAAATCAGATATAGAAATCAAACCTTCAACTGTGACTTTCCTACCTCTATCCAGAATGCTACTGGAAGGTGCCGCGTCTAACGCCTGAATCTGTGCGACTGGTGCACTAGCTTCCTGACCAGCTCTCTGGGGACAACTCCTACTCGCATGACCGGGACGCTCGCAATTGAAGCACTTTCCCTTCATCTTTTCCCTTTCGCAATCCTTGGCGATATGTCCCTGATTCCACAGCTATTGCACCTCAATCCTTCTTAATCTGCTTCTAAGGGCCATTGCCTTTTATCTTCTCTTTTTTGTTCCTCCATCATTTCTTCTTTGGACCTTCCAACATAACAACTTCTTTAGACTCTCCTTCCTTGATTGCATCAGACATAAGTTCCATCTCTACCAAAGACTCATAAATAGCTCTCATCGGTACATGAGTAATAACAATCCCTGAAGGGGCTGATTCAATCCCTTCGCAAACTTCATAGCTTTCTTATGCGACGTATTCACCAACTCCACTCCGAACCGAGACAATTCATTAAATTGACTGATTTATTCCTTCACCGACAAACTTCCTTACTTCAAATTAATAAACTGCTCTAACTGAATACTCTCCTTTTCTTGAGACAAGAACTACCTATCAAAATGCTCACGAAATCCATTCCAAGGCACCTCCCTTCCTTCTAACTCTATGACCTCCCACCAATATGAAGCCTCCTCTTTCAACTGCCAAGATGCTACCTGAACCCGCTGCTGGTCCTCCAATCCTAATAAGACAAATATCCTCTTGGTGTCCCTAAGCCAAGCTCTCGCCTCCACAAAATTATCCTTTCCAAAAGAAGTCTTTAAGACCAAACTTGCAAAATCCTTACAAAGCTTAAAGAAATTGATGGTGGCAGGTGGGTTGATGAGGTTCCCACCCGTTGGTGTAGGATTGGGCGCTGGCCCATGCACCTCTAGAGTAGTGGCTTCTATGTACCTAAGAAACCAGACTGGTACTGGAATGCTCTCAGGAAGGTTCGAGGCATCAGCCATTTTACGAAAAGAAAGAGATAGTTTAGGAAATAGTCAAAAGGAGATTGAACTCGACTTGTAAGAGGATTTTATAAAAAATATTTTATTCTTAAAAACATTTCTAAGATTTCTTTTCTGAAAAGTACTTTTGAAACAAGTTATTTCGAAAAATAATTTGTTTTTAAAATAAATTTTTAGATATCTTGTAATCTTAGGCTCTGATACCAAGTGAAACACCCTATACCCCTTAATATACCCAAAAGGACACATTAAAAGGCGTGGTGCGTTGTAGGTATAACTGAAATTAACTAAGACTAAGATTCATGAGACAAAAGTAGATAAAAACAGCGGAAACTAAAATAATAGCTTATTCAAAACAAAAACTTAATGATTGCTTCATAAACCAAATAAGTCAAGTACCAAATACAACATACATGTCTCGAAACCCAATATGCCTCATGAAATAAAAACTCGTAGTCTCAACAAAAATCAGAGTATAAATATCCCTCTCAACTGCCAGTACAAAGAAAGAAAACTAAAAAAAAAGTAAGAAATACATAGCAGAATCTTCTCCAGGAAACCTCCGAGAAATTGCAGTCTACCGCCCTCTCCCTTGATTGCCTAGGGAAAAAAGGGGAAAATAGAGGAGTGAGTCAGACTAAAAGTCTAGTGAGTGATACTAACTACTAGAATCTTTAAGCAAAGTAAAGGTAATAGACTCTTCAATAGTTCTAGTATATACAAAAGAAAACAAAGGAAATAGGAAAGAGATAAACAGAAAATTATGTTTAAACTATTACAATTGATAAGATAGGCCAACTTTGATTGTTTGGACTTGTCTTTGATGGCTGCTTGATTAGGCTGAATTCCTAATCCTATAATTAGGCTGAAATCTTAATTCCACCCTTTGATCGGTCTGCTACTTCACAGACCTTACTACGGACTAGACGCTATATAACTCCATACACAACAGCCAATGGTAACTACGAAAGATACACAAAGCACCCACTATGGACTAAACGATACATAGCTCCCAACATAGAAGGCAATGACGTCTACAAAAGACACACATACTAAGCGCTTGGAACTCATAGCGATTACTGAGCACCGAAATGGAAGTCGCACGCGTAACTTCCATAATGCTCATGTTATCTGCTGCTCCACCTATTGGGTCGTATTATTATTACGACTCAGCATAAGCGTGCCCCTCATCTTAGTTCATTTTCTTGTTGCCTTGTTTAATTCATATCTCGTTCGTTTGAGCTCGGATTCTGACGTTCTATATATGGAAATTGACAAAAAAATTACCACGGACACAATGGTACAACTCTTGTGGCTCAATTCTGATAATTTCACAAAGTTATTTTATTATTTAATTAATAATTATTACGGGTTAAATTTTGGGTTATTACAAATAATGCGCATTTATTGTCAATAAATCTTTTTACCATTTCTCTCCTTATACATGTATCTGTGCGTGTATTAATACAATACTCTTGTTTCTAATTAATTTCATTAATCAAATTTAAATGTGCGCATAAACGTGTAAGCTATTGAAATAATTCCAAATTTTGTGTATATAATATGTTTTCCTTATTAATAAATTCTACTCACACATTGCTGATTATGTACATGTATAATTTAACACACATCGGCAATCAATCGATCAGTTATAATTAATGTAAATTACCAATTCTGTATCTGTAATTGTTACCGATGCCAAAACTTCAAACGTCATAACTTCTTCATTTAAACCCGTTCGAAAAACATTATATATGAAAATTAATCAAAAAATTGTCACGAATACAATGGTATAAATTTCGTGGCCAATTTCCAGTATTTGTAAAATGTCCATTTTCATAGTTGTCTAAGTTTATTAATTATATTTCCATCAATTAGTGCAAAAAAACATGAGCTGTACTTTAATTCACACATTTCCTTTAAATTTTCTTTTAATGATAGCTTCTTCTATTTTAATTCCTTTTTGATTATTTTTCCCTTGAAATATCGCGGTGTTACATTCTCTCCCCTTAAAGAATTTCGTCTCCGAAATCTCCAAAGACTGAAGAATGTAAATAGAAAGCATCATCCAAAAACTACATCCATCTACTCATCCATCATCCATTTCTACCATTGTCCTTATTTTTAACTAATGCAATTTATGATTTATGCAAAGTGAAATGCATATGAACTTACCTAATGCGAAAATGTAGTTGGTCTACTGATTCAGTTGACCTCCTGTAATGCAAGTATGCCTATGCCATGTAACCAAATGTATGCAATTACCCCTGTATAATTGATAATTCTATATGTATTTTCAATCGTTCACCCAAATGCACCCTACATATGCATCATCCATTTATATACACACGTATATATGTATATATACAACCATGTGCAAAAGAAATAGATAACAGGCACGTATATGCGTATGTGTTATAACGATCCCAATTTTTCAACGTTTGATTTGGAATATTTAAATGGTTTTAAATATTGAATTTAAATTATAAATTTATTTTTGAATATGAAAATTTGGTTTTAATTATAAGGTAAATTTAGAATTTAAATATTTAATGATTTATTGGATAATTTAATTATTGAATTTAATAATTGAACATTGGTTAAATTTTTGTATCTCGAGATTTAAGCTTGATAAAAATAATTTAAAGGCTAGTAAAACTTATATTGATAATAACGAAGATAATAAAAGTTTTCAAATTGAATTTAAAGGTGATTTGTTTAGTTTTAAAAATATATCGTTTAAATTGACATTTAAAATAGCCTTCCAAGGCACAGTCTCAGAATTCGATGAAACCAATTCCATTGGCATTCCAAATTTCGTAGCATTTGGAGTTATCATTTGATTGAATGGGATAGAAACGTACTGAATTTATATCAAAAATTCAGTATAATAATTGGGTTGAAAAAAATTATCTTCTCCATACGATCGAATTAGGACTCAAAACCTTTTCTGTCGTGTTCGGAATAGAGGTATAACATTATAAATGCCTAACGGCATGCCTCGATAGGGGTTCGAAAAATTAAGCTGCTTTTAAAATGAGATATTGAAAATTAAACAATATTTTAAAGTTGGTTTAAATCAAATCAATCAGCTGCTGTTCACTTTTTTCTAATCAAGGTAAAACCTTACTTCTGAAAACACGCTACCTCCAAAATCATGCACCTTCCTTTCCTTTAAATCATGGCTTCCACTTTCTCTATGCTTCCAATTCGTTCACCTTAAAAGGATATATTAACTGATCCTTTGAATCAATTCGAAAAAAAACTCCTTTCACTCAACAGAACAAAAATCAATTCCAGTTCAAATTATAAGAGAGAGAAAATAGGAATGAAACCGCTCTCGCGTTCCAGCTATCCCAAAATCAATCGCGAATGGGAATGGGATGGAAATCGCTCGCAAATTCAAGGGTTTGGCGATTGAGGGGAAGAGGCGAACGAAGTCGCGGCCATTTGGGGTGGAATCACGATCGTGCGTCAGCCTCTTCGAAGGGAACAAGGGAGAGAAAACTGCGTTTGGGGGAGACGTGGGATGGCGGTTTAGTAATCGCTCGCGAGCTCATGTGGGTGGCAACCGAAAGTGGAGTCGTTCGGTTGAGGCTAGGGTTTCGGAAGCGACGACACTGTTAAGCTCGTGATGGTGATGGTTACCGATGTTGCAGAAGTGGTTGCAGCTTGAATGGATGATGGAGGTAGAAGTATTGCAGTAAGGTATAGGACAATTTTATTTGATTAAATTTAATATATATATATATAGGTTAGGAAGAAGAAAGAAAAAATTAACAGTAAGGTGAAAAAAAAGGAAATCATCATTGATAAGTAATTAGTTAGATTAAATAACTAGTTGATCAATTTAAAATGGTAATCATAATTTATATTATTCGAATTTGTTTATACAAGGTAGAATCGCTCGGAATCGGTCGTATAGGATTTGAAGCTGTGCAATTTACATAATAGGATTTATTTGGATGATCGACAACTTAAAAATCAAAGGTGAGATTTTCTCACTCATTTGGTTTACCCTATTTAAAATTAAATGTTAAATTCAAATTATTAGATGCCTGACTTGATTGATAAATTTATAATTTATCTGTTGGATGTTATATATATATAGTAGTATATATATTAGTATTGGATTGATTGATATTCCCATACATAATAGCGGACGATACTCCATGCGCCCTGCATAATAAGGATGACCCTATATACCACGATATCCCCCTCGAAATGGGATTGGTATTTTTATTGTGTCCAACATCTGTGGATGCAGGGAAAACAGGTTGGAGGGATCCAACTGGATTCCTCAAATGTGTTATTGATTTCATATAATATAAGATGTTGGATTATTATGGGTTGTAAAATTTCTAAATGATATAATGGCATGGAAATTAACTGTTGAAATATTAAATACCAAAGATATTATTTTACTTTTTAAGGAATTAAAAAGAGAATTTTGATATAAAACGAAATTCGGATTATTTTAAAGAGGTTGGTTTAAATAAGAAATGGTGAAAATTTTGATCATAATAAATAATGTAGGAAAATATTTTAAATAGAGAGTTTAAAATAAATTATATAAAGGAATTTTTTAAAAGGGTGAATTTTAAAAGGATATTCGAAAAACATATAAAGAAGTTAGAAATCGATGTTAAACTAGATTGGCAAAAATAAATGGATTTTTCAAGGAATTAGATTTATAAAATGAAATTTTATAAATGAGATTATTTTTAAATAACCCAAAGGAGTTATAAAAAATTATAAACGGAGTTTATAAATAAAAGGGAAGTGATATTAGATGATAAGTTTGGAATATCAATTTATGCGAGAATTTATATTAGAGAATGGAAATAAGGTGAGAAAAATGGTCGATACTATTTTTAAAATGAAATGGTTTAGGAGACCGGGATGGAAGTAATGTGATGAGAATCGAGAAAATTTATGAATAAAAATATTCGATTATTGAGATTTAAAACTTTATTTCATTGGTAAGCTAAGATTTATTTTAAAAGGAAAATTCTTAACGTTTAAACTATATAAATTTCAAAGTTGGTTAGTATTGAAATACCTCAGAAGTGTTTTTTTAAACACTTAATTTCTATTTTGATAAAATCCTAAAGTTTAAACTTGCTTTGGAAATGATGTTATAAAAAGGTGTTTTCAATATCTTAAAAAAAATTATTTGAATATGTTTTAAAAGCAAATTATTATTATTTTCTTTAAATACTTATTTTTATTTTTATATATTTATTTGTATAGAGTTTTGAGTTTTAAAATTTAATTATAAACCTTCTCGGAAGCCTAAAAAATGGGTTATTCAGTGGATATTATTTGTAAGAAAATTATTAGATGGAATTCGGAAGAAAAGTAAGAAAATTTCCAAAAAATTTAAATAAAGATGAACTTCGAAAAACGAAAATAGAATTCATTAAGAAGTACAAAAGGAATTGAGCTTATAAGGTCGAATGAAATTGGTTTTGAAAATATTATGGAAATTAATTAATGAATTTCGGAATTTATAGAATTCTTATGTAACGGTTAGGAAATTTACAAATAAAGCTGTAAATGATTTTTTAGAAAAGAAAAGGAAATAAAAGGAATATTTTCTAAATGTTGAATATCAAATGAAGTGAAGAATAATATTCTAAGTATTGGGAAGAGTTGGAAATGTTCCATGAAAATAAAAAAGATTCGAAAACAGTTTTTAAAATGTTGAGGAACTGAAAGTAATATCTTATAAAGATATTTGAGATAAATTTTGGAAAAATTTATAATAAGACCTGATGATTATTTATGGGTGTGAATCGATGGTTAAATAACCAACTATCAATATTAGTCAATTTCGTTAATCATTTCGAAGAGACTAGGATTGGATTCAGTTATCCGAAAACCACTTTGATCTGGTTTGAACGTGGCGAATTAATACCGTGAAGATGATGAAGGCGGTGATTCGGTTTGTCCAGACCCAAGACAACATGTATGGACGAATGCTATCAGAACATCGTCATTGGAGGGCGAAGAGCATTCAAGTGAAATTCCTTCTTGAAAGGTAACGCTTTGACTCGAACCTCATCAATCGGGAATGACTAAAACGAGGGAGATTAGCAAGGCTAAGTGGGTAGCACCCAAGTAGGGTAAGGTTACCCCTATATAGAGTCCCCTTTTTCCGGTTGTGTGGCGGTTGCTGATCCCAACCGCAGGGTAATCTTATTCGGGTGTCCAGTTTAAGGGGTAGTCCGGTCTTGTGTAGTAGGGGATCCCGGAGTGGTCCTCGGTATGCTGTTCTAGAGGTGTACTACGACGGGCGGTATCCTAGTAGCCCAGTCATTCGATGGAATCCGTTATCCAATAAGCGTCGTACGGTTTTGATTGTGCCCAACTATGTTGGAACGTGAGATGCAAACATTTCAGCTATATTCTATTTACTTTCTTTAGACATTATTATAATATCAGATGATTATGATAAAAAAATTGTTTTGGTTATCGTATAGTAAAAACTCATTGTGTTTATTTGTGGCGTGGTCTTAAAAGATACCTTTGCATTCGAAGGATTTTTGAAAAGTTAATAATTCAATTTGAGTGTGTTTTCTCGTGTTGGTTTTCCATACTGACTCGAGTATTATTTTACTATAATGCTCGGGTCAGACCTAGTATTACAGATTCAGGTAAAATGCTATGGAGCTCGGGAGACGAGATGGAGGAGTTCAGACATATATCAAGTACTTGGTTATTTCCGCTATATAAGTTATGTGTATCAGGACGAGTTATTAAACTTCCCAGATTGATGTATTGAATTGTTGTATTTTGATAATGGTATGTATATTAACAGTACAGTTCTTGTATTTAAATTTTGTTCTTGTATATTATATTTTTTTCCGCTACGATTGTGATATTCTATGTTGTTCTGTTTCTTTTCTTCTACCTTTTTCTTCTTCTTACCCTAAAGATTCGTTTTTCTGTCCAATTCAAGTTGAGCCGAGGAGAAATATTGTCGACTCAAATGTGTACGGATTTGCGAGCCTTTGCATGTGTGTACCTAGTTGGCCTATTATCCTAATAAATATCTATCTAGTGCATGCAATGCATCCATTTGCAACCATTGGAATCCACTTGCAACCACAAGAAACCATCAAACATAACATGTCCTAATGGCATGTTTACAAACATCCCTACCAACACAAAGTGTCACCTAAAATGATCTATCGAAGGATCCTAATTAGGAAAAGATCAAAGATAGGATGTTCAAAAGAAAACTTACCAACAAAAGATGTAGATATAAAATCCTAATTCTCTCCTTCGGGGCCATATCCCAAATCAGTAGAGCAACTAGCCGAGCATTATCAACAAGATATATCCTGAAATCAACCTCCCTCCATTGAGGAAGGCTAGTAACCCCCTCAAAAACATCATGATACAAAGAAACAACTGGAACAGAACTAAGATCATCGGGCGATGCGTCTAAAGAATAAAGGTAGCTAAGCATAACAAACCCTCGCGGATCACATGAAACCTCTAAGGCACACCCACTGCACATACCTAAGAATACTACCCTTCTGTCACAATCTAAGATCGCCACATACATCGACAACCAGTCCATACCTAAAATAAAACCAAAATCGGAGAAACCAAGAACCAATACCTCACAGTCAAACTCTACTCCAAGAATCAAAGTTTTCAGACCTCAGCAAAGCATGGACAAGTAAGAAGATCCTCCAACTAGGTTTGAGACTACTACCAGATCAGAAATGATGGAAACATCTAAATGAAGTCCCTCTACAAGAGAACTAGAGATAAAGGAATGAGATGCTCCTAAATCAAACAAGGTGTGCATTAAAGTATCAGAAATGGAAGACAAACCTTCCACCATAACTTTCTCATACCCTTCCATTTGTCTTTCAAAATCTACAGTCAACCTTATCCTAGTGGGTACTTGATCCTATTTTTCCAACTCCAAATTTATTTCTTCCCTTTATAAGTGAATATCAAAACATTTTTACGTCGTCTTTTCAATAAAGATCATAAATTTTTCAAAGCCAATTAGTCTTTAAAATTATAAAGTCTACTTTTCCATTTCTTTTATAATTTAGTTCAACTTTTGATTTTTACCATTTCCATACAACTAGTAAGTCGCCTAAGATTTTGAAATCTTCATATTTTCAAATTTCATAATGCTAGAAAGTTTTAAAACAGCTAAATTCTCTTTTAAATTTTTAACTTACTAGCATTTACTCGTATATTTCCAAATATTATTTGTTTCAAAGAAAATTTCAGAAGTAGTGCTTTATAGACTTTTCAATTTCTCTCATTTTTTTTTACAAAATTTTAATTTTTAAAAGTAAAATACACACTGGTGATAAGTGCAACAATGTGTAAAATAAAATGCTAACTGATTGTTGAAAAAATTAGCTTTCCTCTTGTTTTTGTCAAATTCTTTTAATTCTTCTTTTTAATGAAATTTAAGTGGTTTGTCTGATTATTTTATTGAACTAAAATATTAGACACCCACTGCTTCCACTAAAGCAAAATACACATTGAAGGTGAACATAACAATGTGTTTAAAAAGTTCGACGATGGTTATCGAAAAATAACTTATAACAATTTCTTTTTACATAACTTCCATAAAATGTATTTGACAAATTTTATATCATTTTTCTTTCTCTTTTAAATATAAGATTTCCACTATTTTTATTTTGAGAAAACACTTACACCTATTTACCATTTAAATCGGAGTAGATAATAGGAAACCTAATAGCTTAAGCCCACTTTTATGCATCAATACTAAAAATGCACGAACTTCCTTGTGGTCGCAAAGCCTTTTTTTAATATTTATTTCCAACTTATCCATCTCCTAAAGGTCGCATTGGGCTAATCTCCTTGATTTACTTTCATGCCCGAAATTCATCTGCTACTACTAGCTTATATAAGAAACAAACATTAGCATTTCTACAAGAATAACTAGGAAAGGTCCATCCTATCTCCTAAAACTTGTTCTAATCCACTTTCCCATAAATATGGTAGGCGCGAATAAAGGAATTCCGACATATATAGGTAAAACCTTTAAAAACTACCTTTAACAAAATTTTATCCAATACACACACACACACACACACACACACACACACACACACACATATATATATATATATATATACTTTCAAATCTCGCTTTTAAAAACTTTTTGAAAGGCTCCTTGAAAAACCATTTTTTCAAGTACGTTCTCTCCATAGTGTCTTAATCCTAGGGAATTCTTAACCCTAGGTTCTGTTTCCTATCTACTCCATATTTTAAAACTTGGTTTGACATTTATTTATTCCCTTCAAAAAAAATTCAAAATCCTAAAAGTCTTGCCTTTAAAAGTGTTATTTTAAACTTCTTATTAAATCGATAAATACTTGATGGCTTTACCTTACACTCTTATGGTGTTTGAATTTAAATTATCTCCTAAACCTAGATGGGAATACCAATATTTCTAAATTTAGAATTTAACCCTCTTTTCCTTTTAAAGACCTTTAAAATTTCTAAAAATTGGAATCTTTGATTCAGTTTTTCATTAAGTTCTTCTTTGTCAAAAACTTATTTATTTTCACCAAACTATTTATTCTAAAGACATGCCTTATTTGTTTTCAAAATGTTCTTTCATAATTTTCATATTACAAAAGCTAGAGTAGATAAGAATAACGAATCTCTCAAGAGTTCCTTGACTTTTTCCTCCTGCACTTACTAACATTTATTCCAATCACTACACTTTTAACTATACTTAAAGTTTTTATACTTTAATATATTGGAACTACTACAGAAACCATTAAAAATATTTTATGAATCCTTTAAATCAGGATTTATGTTTGTGTGAAATTACAAGGATTTTTTTCCGCATATTCCTTATAATTCCAACAAGACATGTTTATTTACAGCTTGGTTGATTCATAAAAATTATTTCATTACTCCTTACATTCCAATAAATTAAAGTACGTCAAAATCCTACCTATCTACAATACTAATGCGGTTACTTAACTAAATTTCATGTTCTATGTCTCCCTTTTGAAAACATGTACTCTATTCCTAATTTCTACCATTATTTTGTTCACCCTTAAAAATAATTTTCATGTAAAAATATTTCCAAGCTATATTTCTCTTTTTATTCCTTTCATTAGAATAGAGTTTTACAAAATTTCCTTTACTAAAATTTTTGGCTTCCAATTAACTTAAATTCAAATTCCTTTTGTTTTATAAATAAACTAGCAAGCTACTTATGCTATATAATCTTACAAAAAGAATTTTTCTTCAAATAAAAATCTTTATCATACAAAAACCATACCAGTTTGCTAAAACCCAGTATTTACTCTTTCAAATATATTTCAACTTTTTAATCTAAAAAAAAAGTTTCCTCTTTAATGGGTTAACTTAGAGTGGACCTTTATTTACTTCCTTCGGAATGTCCTATTCCTAATCTTGGAAATCCTTTTCCCCCACCTAAATCTCTTTTTCTCTAAGGAATTTTTCTACTTGCATAACATACGGATTCTAATCCTTTTCCAATAAATGGACCTATTGTATATTTTCCAACGGAAATAAAAATGGGAACTGAACACCCTTAGGATACTACGACCCAACTAGAATCATGTACAAATTTCCTTTCTTTCCATGGATTTTTTATATGTTACTAATCTATAATGGGATTAATTAGATTTTAGTATTTATTTTTGCAAATACATTCACTCATACTTCTTATTTTTTAAGATCTGCTAAACTATGCTCTGATCATAAATGTAACCACCCTCACCCTAGTAGGCTTAATTTTTCGATGAACTGAAAATCCAAGTCTGCTAAAGCACGAATCGCTGGTTTGGTATCCTGCAAATAACAAAGGCAAGTCAGAGTAATGTTTATAAAATCTCACAGCGGAATAGTGGTAAAGTATTCAAGATATGGTTACTAACCAAGATTAGGCTACTTTCACTAACAGTGTTCAACCTAGGAGTGAAACTTGCCTTTTCACTAAATCATAATACTTGCTAAAATGTCTTCCTGTGGTTGGGAAAAATATCAGTGGGTCAGACATAAAGTCTGGTGAATGAGAAATAAAATGAAGAAAAAAGAATAAAACAGTTTAATTTCAGATCTTCCCCAGATAATGCAGAGGATGAATAATATAATGCAGTGAATCCTTCTTAGATACAGTTCCTAAGAAGACAAAGTCCATGGTCACTCTAGGGTAGTTACCCACGCAGTAACACTAAACATCAATCGGCCTGTCTAATATGTTGTCCTTACCTATCCTCGTGCTACAGCGTGAAAGTCGTGATCTTTCACATGTGCAATGTGGCTATCTATCCACATGCTACAGCATGAAAGTCATGCTCCTTACCCGTGCACTGTGATTAAATGCCTCTTACGTCTAACCGACGCTAACTCAAACAACCTCATAGGACCCCGAAGTTGTGCTCAGGCTCCGCCAAACTGGACTCCTATCCTCCTGTCTCCTTGGTCACCAACATGGACTTGCCCCTATCCAAAGTGTCGGTCCTCTGAAAGAGTACCCACAGCTGGGTGAGCTGCACAAAATCCTCCAACGATATGCCTAAAGAAGCCAATGTCGGAGCACACTTGTCATGTTCTATCCGCGTCAATCTGCCTGAAGAAGCCTAGATTGCGGATGCTATCTATCCAACATACTAGCAACCTATGAAAGGTAACAAACATCCTTGCGAACCAACTTGCCCGCTTCTAGTAAGTACGGTCAAAACTATATTTTGGTCTTAATTGCATGAAACACCTATCCAGACCTTTACAAGGTCTGCCTCCCAAGTCGCTTCCAAATCTGTTACAGTTTACATACTATTTAGTTCCATTAATCTACTTTAGGCTATTTTTACAACCGATTTGGTTATTTCACAATTTCCCTTTTTGCTTACATAAATGGTGTTTCAATTCACGTCCGTTCAATCCATATTGTTTGTCTGTACTTTTTATACCATTTTGCTATAGATTTATACTTTCCTTTAGGGTCTATTTAATTCACATTTTCCATCCTAATTTACGTTCTCCTTTTTAGAGATTTAATCTATACAGAAATTTATCCAATAGCCACAAACCATTTAATTGCATAAAATTCCACTTTTTTCGTTTAAGGCCGCATATGGAATAAACACATATACCAATTAAAATTCCCAATTTTGTTCCATAATCATATTCAGAATTATGTAATTATACCAACCAAATTTCCAATTTTATTCAAAAAACATATTCTGAATTTACCCAACTAACCAGTTATGCCATTAAAAATTGAATAACAATTTTAATTCAATTTAATTAAACCAATCTCATTTACGCCATAAAACGTGAGTAATCAATTTATACGTTCCATATTTTAAACCAAACATGAATTAGAATTAAGAAGTGGTAGAAGAAGAAGTTACAATAATTTTCATTAAATCTCAATTATTAATAGAGATTACTTCATATTATCAAGCCAGAAGAGAACTAAAATTAAACTACTTTATTTTTCTATTTCGTATTAATCACCTGGCACTTGAGCTTGTATAAATTTGAAATGCTATTCTTCTTCTTATCTTCCTCTTTTTAAATTCTTCAGAATTCTTCAAATAACTCATATATATATATATATATATAATTTGATTTGGAAGAGAAATATTTATTTAGTGGACAAAATGAGGAAGAAGAATACACATAAATTTTTCTGTAGATTTATGGCCATGGTTGAATAAGAGATTAGGTTTTAAGTTAGATGGTTTATTTATAGATAGTGTGAGTACATATAATCCATTACATTTTTCTAGGTTAAATCATGTTCATCTGAACACTTCATGGTTATCCACGCTGGGTCAAACACGTCACTGGACTAACAGAATGCTAGGAAATCAAAAACTGTGTCACTCGGTCCAATATAATACCGTCAGGCCATAAAATAAATCAGAATTCATTAATTGTTCCCATTAATTGATTGCATTGCAAAAAATTTCATTTTTGATGTTTGTGCGTAAACATTACACTTTGAGAGATCATACTCACCCTCTTAATTGACTTTGCAAATTATTTTCCATTTTATTTATCTCATAAGATTTATTTTAAATATTTGCATTTTTTAGTAATCTATCCATCTTAATTTGCCACATTTACATCCATACTAATTTCCTTTGTTATACATTCTCATTAATGTAAATTAAGTCATTAATTCAGCCAATCAATCTATTCCCAATCCTTATCTATCCATAATTGGGTATGTTACACATTTATTTACACTTTTGAATGTGTATAATTAATTAGGATATATGTATATATACATAACAATCCCTTGGTTAATTTATTTATAGTTAATTTTCTTAATTGATTGCTTATTAATTTTAACCATTCCCCATTGATTTTTATCCGTCACAACATTTATTTGTTAACATTTTATCCTCCTTTCTAAATGTTCTGTTTATAAACATTAAAGATTTAAAATTCAAGAATATATATTTTATGAACAAAATTAGTTTTATTATCTTACATGTTTACAATCTACATTAATTTCCAATTAATGTATGTTAGTAAATGTTGTAACACATGTTAATTACAATTGTAATGTACACTAATTACTAATAATGTGCATTTATTGTCAATAAATCTTTTTACCATTTCTCTTCTTATACATATGTATGTGTATTAATACAATACTCTTGTTTCCAATTAATTTCATTAATCAAATTCAAACATTTAAATGTGCGCATAAACGCGTAAGCTATTGAAATAATTCCAAACTTTGTGTATATAACATATTTCCCTTTTGAATAAATTCTACTGATTCATTGTTGACTACGTACATGTGTATTTAATACACATCAATAATCAATCAATCAATTATAACTAATGTAAGTTACCAATTTCATACGTGTAATTGTTTCTGATGCCAAAACTTCAAACGGTCGTAACTTCTTCATTTGAACTCCGTTTGGAAAACATTATATATGAAAATTAATCAGAAAATTACCACGAACACAATGGTATAAGTTTTGTGGCCAAATTCCAATATTTTCAAAACGTCCATTTTCACAGTTGTTTAAGTTTGTTAATTATATTTTAGTTAATTAATTATGTAAAAAAATGTGAGCTGTACTTTAATTTACAGGTTTCCTTTAAATTTTATTTTAATAATAATACTTCAATTTTAATTCAATTTTAATTATTTTTCCCTTGAAATATCGGGTTGTTGTAGGTTTGAAGATTTAAGGAATGATTATTTACAAGGTTAAAGGTATATAAATGGTTAGATATTTATAAACGAATTTTAAAAACAAGTTTATATATTTATAAAAGGAGTTTTATAAATGGTTTTATTGATTTATAATGGATTTGTAAATGATTTTTGAAATGCACAGATAATTTATAAGCAATTGAATTTTTATGAAGGATTATAAATGGTTTTTCGGAGATTTATAAAATGGTTTATAAATGGTTTGGGTATAGAATAAAAATAAAATCGCTCCCAATTTTGTAAATATACTTATACCATAGAGATAAGTATATGAGTGCATTTTCTAAGATGCAAAGTGTAATGTGTGTGAATATATTTATACTGTTGAGATAAGTATATGAATATTTTATAAGTACTAAAAGTATAGGGATTTGTGGATATACCTTTGTAAAAGTATTTTTGTACAAGTAATTTATTAAAGTGTTGTTAATTGAATGAAAGATTTATTAAAAGGAGGCTAGTGATTGCTTAAGTGCTTAACCAGTGATGTTTTCCCTATGGATTAAATCTTTGTTTGAATGTGTGTTTGTTGATAGTTAAATAACCAACTATCAAATCTTGGCCTAAATATATAATCCTTCTTAACTCTAGTGGTATGGAAATATTCCATACTTAACACCGAAGATTTTAACTCGAGAAATATTTAAGAGAAGCATGAGAATTATATGGTAAAATTTTCGTCGATGGTCCTATACTATACGTATAAAATGGTTTCATTCTTTTAGGACAAATGATGAGGAGATCCCTACACTTAAAAGGTTAGGGGTGGTCCCCTCTCTTGTATATTGTTTGATTATTTTATAAAGAACCGGTATTGAGCATTTCGGAAAATCAACGATTAAATTTTAGAGCACAAGGGAAACAGAAGAGTGTACTCGTAAGAGATGACTCAGAAAACTGTAACCACTCTGAAACCGTACACAATTCTATGGAGTGTCATGACGTATATTGAAATGTTAGAATCCATGTGTGGTTCTAAGACCCATTGGGGGTATAGGAATCCAGGCGGGATTCCATAATCTATTTGATGGCGGTGCATGAGCTGGAGAGCTGGATGTAGCCTCATCAACGGTTATGACTAAAACCAGAGATAGGAGGCATGGCCAGTAGGGTTGACAAATTTATAGCATGCAGTCGGTTCTACCTAGACATTACTTACGGTTGTTATGCATGCATAGGACGATGCATTCAGTCTTAGCGAGACTAGCTATGTTTTTCCTACGGTACATCACTAGGGATGTATGCTGCTTCGAAAGGATATCTCTGATCCTTATGCAGGAGGACCGTTCTTGAAGCACCGAGGACACCTCCATGGAATCCTACATAATTGGCGAACAAGCCCTATCGATTTTTAATTATATACCTAGTATTGTTGTGACGTGCACTTACGAGCATCACAGCTACTTGATTATTATATTTTTCACCCCTAGACATTATTATAATATAAGTGGATTTTCTCTAGAAAATATTTTGGTTATCGTAAGCTAAACCATGACTATGTGGTATGGTCTTACGAGATACTTTTGATTTCAAATATTTTTCTAACTTTAAAATCCAGTTGGGTGTGCTTCTCACGTTGGTTTTTCAGACTGACTCGGATGTTATTTTATTATAATGCTCGGGTCAGACCGAGCATATTAAAAATTTAGTTTGAAGCTTTGGAGCTTCATGAGATGAGTTGGAGGCCCTGAGACGTATTTATGTACATGGTTATTTTTCTGCTATATTGATTGTTGTATTTATCAACAACTGTAAAAATATGTTGTTATAATTGTCCAGGCTGAAATAGGTTAGTAAACTCTGATTGATGTCTTTATATACATATATTACGGTTTGACTTTTGTGTAAAGATTTATTGTATATTATAGATTATTCGTTCCGTTTTGAGATCCTGTGTTGTTTAGTTTTATTCTTATCTTCTTCCTTCTTTCTTTTCACCTACCAATCAAGCTTCCGGCATTCGATTTCTCGGCATGCAATACTGTGGACCTATTAGTGTCGATTTTTGGGGGTCGAAAATCTCGGTCGTTATAAATTAAATATAACATAAAGTCTAGGCTCGGATATTAAACAGAAGGAGGATGAACGGATCAAGTATTAATAATGAGGCAACTATTTCAAAACATACAGGCAACTATTAATAACAGAAGAATGAAGGGACCAAATACATCATATAACCTTTTGAGATTCAATTTTTGAAACGTATTATTCTGAACCAAAATAATTTCATTAACTCAAATAAACTCAATTTTTGTACCCATTTAATTTTTTATCAATGCACAATAAATCAAATTATACTTAGCTTAAAAATGAAAACGTACAATTTGGTTTTTCCAAATCAATCCTTTATTTCAATTAAAACGCCCTTTTTGTTTAGCACAAAATGTACATTTCTTTTATTAAATCTATTAGTTGCAATCAATATTTTCTTTCTTTTTAATTGAAATATTTCAATTACATTAATTGCAATTGATTACAAAGTTAAATTTCAAAACAACGGAGAAACTTAAATAAATGAAAAACACAACAATTGTTCCCTTTAGTCATTTAAACACGCTTATAAATTTGTTGTTTATGCAACAGAGTAATAAATAACTTAAATAAATAATTTTCTTATTCTTGTAATCAATCTGTATGCTAAAACATAGTTCAAATAAATATATGTTTCTTCCCTTAATCAAATCATTTTATTCTTTATTTTAATGAAATTAAACTGGTATTCACAAATCAAACATTCATTATTTGATAAAAATGTTCTTTTCATTAAATCAAATTTTTTCTTTTATTTTCATAAATCATAAGCTCCATTTAGTTACACCTATTAATTTACAATTTAGTGTCCTTTTTCCTATTAATTGAAATTATTCAATTACATTAATTTTAAGTAATTACAATGGTGAATTTCAAAATGGACTAAATAAACGTAACGAGAAATAGAACAATTATTTCCTATCTAATAGTAATTTAAACATACTTATATGCTATACTATTGGATATAAACATGAGTTATACATTTCCTATTTCTCATCTTTGTAATCAATCTTTCGGTTACCAAACATTTCAAACAAATAAACATATGATTTCCTCTTTAATAAAGAAACATTTATTATTCTTTATTAAGAACTATTATTCCAATCAATTGAAAATTCACATTCAGAAAGTTATTAATTTCATCCAAACACTAAAATACACACTAACGTAAGCTATCATTTTTCTTCCTACAAATATATGTCCCTAATAAGAAGTTAAATTAGGATCTTAGCTGATATTATAGATTAATTTGTATCAATAAATCCTAAATTTTAATTTCCTAACAGTTTTTCAAAAAATTTATCCAGTCTAGCATTTTCAAATGGTTAAAAATACGGATCATTACAATATGTCTTTTCTTATTCCAAATACAAACATGATGGATCATTAAATCAATTGTAACTGACGTATTTAGTGCATTTATGATAATAAATTAATTCATTTATTACGAAAACCCACATTTAATGCATGTACGATAGAAATAAATGCAATTGACCATTATGTGGTCCAAAAGGTTAATTAGTTTGATGATAATATCTATTTCAATAATAAAATAAACATAAATACTTTAAAGGAGCATACTTTATTTCTAATTTCTGAAATAACAAAAATACCTTATATATATCCAGATTACGTAATTAAAAGTTGATTAAGGTAAAATAATTATTGAACCGAATTTATATTACTTGCATAAATGGTTCTAAATTATATATATACGAGTATGGTGGCACGTCCGTTGGACGTGTGCTAAGAAGGAAGTGTGAAAATTTTGTGTGTGCTATAGTTATGGTGGTGGTATACACACACACACAAACATAAATATGTACACAGATATATATATGTGTGTGCGTGTTTGTGTATGTGTGTGTGCGTGTTTTATATTTTCACTTCTTTTCTGTACAGTTGCAGTAGTGTACGGCTATATATTAATTTTGGTCTAATTATACACCTAATGGAAGTTTGAAGCAACCAGGAAGTAGATGATGCACCAAGGAATGCAATACAATGAAATTCATTTGTTGATGCAATATTTGAAAAAGAACAAAGACACACAAACAATGCAGTTTTTAAACAATATTCATTAAGAATACTATTAACAATATTCAATATCTATCATGGCCTATAGTGATGAGTTTCGGTCTTTTTCAAAAAAAAGCAACTCTGAGTAGAAGTTGCTTCTTCTAAATTGGGTTTAACAGTTTGAAAAGTATAGTTAAACCAATAAAAATAAAAGGAAGTACCTCATTATCTTTACAACAATGTTGATGAGTCTAGACCATTTTATCTTTACAACGTAGTGGGTGACATCGAAGAGGGCAGAGAGTTGAATAATCACGGTAAGGGGAAGTTGTAATTGAAGGGTTCGCCATTGTTGAGTCATAAGCAGTTAGTGGTGGCATAGAACTCGCAGTCGAGGGATTTGCAAGTGAGGAGTCATAAGCGGTCGTAGTTAATGTACTCATAGATTGTAAATGAGATAGGACGTATGAGTAGAATGTTGATTTTAAATTTATGATTTACCAATATAAAAGAGAATTATTCAGCTGAATCCTCTTAGTCAGTTGATCATTGAGATGGCTTTTGTGCTTTGAAGTTGAATGTGTTGATATTTATGTATTGTTCTATGTATAGTTTAATTCCACTATCTTGGTACCGTGAATCATATTTCATTATTATTTCTACGATTTCTTGTAGTAACTGTGAATATTTTATGGAATAGAATCATCATAAATTTATGGCATTGTGATAGTAACTGAGATTGTGTGTGCAGTTGCAATTAGTTATTCATTTAGTTGATTGTAATCAAAATTTTCGTTGTAAATTATTATAATCTAAATATTATAGTTTATGTGGATTGACTGGTGAAGTTACAGTGGTGCACATGAAATCGCGTGCAAATGCATGTAATAAAGGAAGTCAATGTGTAGGTTTGTATGGAAGGTCTAAAACTGTGAAGGTTATCGGCCAAATACGTAGGTTAGAGAAGCTGATAATGTTTATTAGCTGACAGTTGGTAGCGATGAATTTCTGTATAAATAAAGTGTTAGTAGTGAAAGTTAGAGTATTTGTGTTGGTGGATGATGCATGATGTATTAGTCAGATATATAGGTTTATATATTGAAATAGTGGAAATAGTCATAGCTCTATAATTCGAGCTGTAATGTTGGTTTAACGGCAGAAGTGTAATAGTAACGTTAGTTTGTTGCTAGAATGGGGTGAACCATTGCGGTAGGGATATATAAAATAGCAAGGGAGGTACTCTATTGCAAAGTGGTTTTACAGATTCGTTTATTTATATTATCTAACCTACAATCGGTACATACTGGTTTTGTATAAAGCTGTAGCTGATAAGGAGGGCATGCTTTGTAATAATCTAGTAGTAAAACAACCTAACATGTGTAGGGACATTCTCGTATTAGAGAACAAACTGTCTGAGGAAGAATCAAACTAATAGTTAGCTGATGAACTTGGAAAAAAAAGCTTGTAATAATAATGAACAGATGAACGTGTGCATTGAAAATTTTGATCAATGAAGGAAAGAATATAAAGGAAAGAATATAAGGAAATGGTAAGTAATTTCCTGTTGTTCCTAATTAGCCGGTGCTTCTGATGTAGCCAAATACTTATTGAAATAATAAATAGATGTTGTAGTCTTTTTTTAATATACAATCCGTGCACAAAAACAATAATAAACAACAATCAAAAGGTAATCCATTCAAAACGGGTGAAGTAAGAAAGTGATTTTAATATAGTTTACACATGCAAAAATGTATTTACCACCAAAAATATTGCTTCAGACAAAGTACTCCTAGGGGCATAACTGAAATATGAAATATATCAACAAAATCAAAGTACCTATGCATGTACTCCTCATTTTCAGATTTCAAATAATTAGGTTTTTGTCCAGTAAGAAAGCACGCGCAACCACCATTTATCAATTTGTAAAATATTTTTCTCATCATATACCCGTAGAAACAGGACCATGCATGAACTGATATCTAATATCAATGCCATGCACATGTGGCATTCCATTATTAAGCGTGGTTCCTATGCAGATTAATTTGGCTTTAGCGAATAATGCAAGCAACCCAAATGATTGTTTCTGCCCCTTGTACGTTTGGACACAGCAGTCATCCCTGTTTTCACAATAAAGGAATACAAAAATAAGTTTATATGCGTTAGTATACAGCAATAAAAGAAATTTAGATAATGGGGTTAACTAAATAGTAACACAAATTTAATATACAGAAATCTGCCTAACCATAGCCAGAATGAGTTACCTTCTTCGTAGTATCAAACTCAAGTCGCGGCTTTCAATGGATGATATATCATAATCTGGTGCCTCCGAATTGTAGTTGTGATTTCTGAATTTGTTACCATTTGAATAGAAGTGATGGATAGGTGATATACCTGTCTAAAACTATTGATACATCAGAGCAGTAATAGAGTAGGAAAAGTACAGTTTAAATATGCTATTAATTCATCAAGGGAAAATTGGTGGAAAACAGAAGCGTTGACAGATAATATATGAATTTGATACACCCCTGACTGAACTATTGGTCCAATACATAACAAACATGCATTAAATATTACTGCTTTCAATGATAAATCATACTGTTTTAAATCGTAAAGAAGCAAAGAAAAATGGTTTCACTATCAAACTCAAACAATTCAAAACCATTTAGCTTTGATATATTTTGTTCCATTGCTAATACTCACCGAGTTATCAAATCAGTCATTGTAACAGAATGGCCATGTGGAACTTTTTTCCATTTCATCAAACAGTTGGATTGCTGAAACGAAATGTTATTGTTTCATAACTGAAGCCGTGTACAATGATGATGGTTAGTGATCAGCAATAGCAAAAAATTGAAAACATAAAAAAAAAACTAAGAAGAAGATACAATATTCAAAGTTGTTCAAAGCTCAACTGTCCATAAGAACTAATCAGATACAGGAATTCGAGGCAAAGAGAGGTGAAATAAGAGTGGGTATGGAAAAACGTAGGAAACCAAATCAGTAAAGTAATGCAGTAAATTTGAGAGTTTAACTTTAGGAATATAGTCGGACTTTGTTGGAAGTTGTCAAAAATAATCTGCCACTGATTCGGCAGCGAAGTTAGTGGTGGGTAGCAAAAGATTGATACTCTGATTTAGTATCGTGATGGTGGACCATCATAACCGGAAAGGAAAGTGAAAGAGGGAAGAAGTGAAGGTGTGGCAGTTATAAAAATGAAGGAGGGGAGTAGACATGTTTTACGGGGAAGGGGAAAGTGGGTTTAGGGGAAAGTGGAGGATGAAGAGGAAAAGGAAGAGGTGGAAAAAAGATGTGGGAATAATACTGTTGGCAACGTGGGAGGCGTATGGAAAAAGACTGAATTGCCCTTTTGGAATGATTTATGGGTACTCTGAACGGGGGGCAATATGGGTTGTTCAAAAAGGCTTCACTTTGACCACTTTGACCAACGTTTTGCTTTATAGTACACACACACCCCATTTATAAACATTAAAGAAAAAGACTATACAAATCAGATCCAAGGTATTCCTTACTTAAAATACACAACTTACTTACAAAATAAACAAGAATAAACATGTGGATGTTTTAATAAATATAAGTTGTTTCCAAATTTTGAAGTAGTTTAGATTATTTTCCAAAAAAAAATATTGATTTCAAAATTCTATCTTATTTTCATAAATAAGATACAAATTGTTTAGATCTATATTTCTACACCAAAACAATTTCATAAATCAGCCTTTCAATTTACAATATAAAAAAATTTATACTAAACCAAATCCAAAATCATCACCAAAAAAATCATTGATACATAGATTAAGCAGGTATGAATCTTAAGTGGAATTTAATGACTTCTAAATGAAGTTTATTTCAAAACTTACTCGTAATAAAAGAAAATATATAAAATTTTCCCAATGAAATCAATGATGGATGGCTCTGATCCCACTTGTTAGGATTTCAATACACTTTAGGATTGACTTCTGAATTCATGGCTATTGATTAAAAAGGTAAATTTGGTTTGATTTTCATATTAACACTAGCCCTAGATCTTATATTAGATCTGAATTCATAGTTATTGCTTTCACGAACTGATTAAGAGAAAGAGACAAATCTAAAAGATAAGAGTTGGATCTGATCTTCCAAATTGACATAAACCCTAGATCTCAATTATTTTCTTAGAAGGGATTAGGAGCATAAGCAGAGCTTATGTAATTTGGGGACTATAACCTCTTTTTTATAATGTTGGCATTTTCTAATATGGCTCTTCAACAAATTAGAATTGCCTCGGTATCTATATATTTATACCTTGACAATTATATGTGTAAGGCTTTCAACTTTAATTTATAATTTAATCACTTTAACTATGCTTCAAATTAAAATAACACAACATGTTTTAATTTACATATGTGGCCATTTTGGAATTTTCCAACTTATGTATGACATTTCTCTATAATTTCAAAAGAGAAAAAAAAACATGGTTCAATGACTATTTAAAAGAAAACCAAAAATTGCAAAAAGCAAGCTTAAGCTTTTTGTTTAATAAGCTGAACTCATCCATAATTGTAATGCATTATGATATAATATTAGAGTGAACTCACAATTATTAAACACAAGCTTCCAAAGTGTTATTTATTTACAGACTTAAACACTTATCTAATCCATTTATCTTCTCACCCCATACAATACTCCATTCATCCAATTACACCCACATTTTCTTTCTTTTTTTAATTTTGTCATAGTAATAACTTAACTTTTCCTCTCTCTCCATCTTCAAACAATGCAATAAAAATTTCCTCATCCAATTTTTCCATTGCCATTCTTTTTTCTTTTTTTTGAATTCAGTGTTTCATCAATAAATATCAATCCAATTGATTTGGCTAGATTGGTGTAATGGTAAAGAACCTTAAATCGTAGATAGGAATAAAATGCAGCTCAAATTTGGTGTTATTGTAAAAATGATTAAAGAAGCTTTATTACCAATACAACCAAAAGTATGTGACCATTATTGTTTTTATTGTTATTTCAATAAGAAAAGAAAAGTGAAACCAATTGTAATAGAAAACAGTATGATATAGTCAAATAATTTTAATTATCATTATCATTCACTACAAAATTAACGGGGTTACAACAATATTATTTTACATGCATATTCTATATTTTACTTAAAATCAACAACTCTAGTATGAAATTTTTTAAAATAGTTTTACTTATGTTGTTAGTCTCATTTTTTTTGCTCCTAACTTATAGTTGAGAGAATGAAAAATAATTACGTTTGAGATTTATGTTTCATAATATTTCTACGTTTGGTAGCACATGATTGATTGAGTTTACTTCTAAACCGTCTTTCAAGTATAAGGTGGGTATTTAAAGTAATTTTTTCGATTTAATTTCAATAAATATTCAAATAATATCGGCTAGTGTTTAGTTGGATGTAAATGGTAACACCCTAGAAAATGAGAAATACACTCTATATTTATCATGCTTAAAACTTGAACTTTGATTTAGTAATATTTCACTTTCAAAATAAAATTTTACATTAGCTATACCATTATTGGAATTCAAAATCGTAACATTAATCCTTAACCATTAAAGCATCTTTGGAACTTAACTTTAGAACTAAAAAATCAAAATTATTAATAAAGGTAAAAGACATTGCATTCTTCTATTATACCTATGTTGACAGAATTTTGCTTGTTAAATGTATTATGTATATCATATTAATGTAAAAGAAAAAGCCATTTTCTATTTCATATTCATCTTGTAGGATCGATTTCACCCTAGAGGGAGGGTGAATAGGGTGATAGTGTAAATTATAAAAATTAATCGCGGAAGCTTATAAATTAATTTCAATTCAGATCACAGAATAGCAGCACAGATATCGCAGAATATAAATAACAGAATAAAACAGAACAACACAGAATTTACCCAGCTTCGGCAAAAACCTGCCTACGTGCTGCCCCCAAGGTTTTTACTAGAAATTAGATAGTCCCTCGCTTACACACGTAAACTCGCTATACACCGCTATTGACTAATCTAACTCTACGCTCAAAACCTTGACCACAACTCAACTACCGAGTTGCAAATTCCCAAACTACACACCGTAGTTTGCACCCTAGTCACACGACTAGAAAAATAAAACGGTTTAAAAAGAAATACAAATTAAAACAATTAAAATAAAAATAACCCTAATTAAAAATTTAAAACCCTTTGTAAATAATAAAACAAAGAAAAGTAAATAGGCCGGCCCCTTTTATTATTCAACCCGTCTCCTTTCTTTTTTATTCCCTTCGTTTGCAATGGCGGCCGTTCCTCTTTTAGGGCTCTGTTCTCTTTGCTTGGCTCTGAGATTTAGGGCTATTTCGAAGCTCCGATTCTAAGTTGATCGAATCAGTGGTTAATTGCCTGAAGCCTTGTTCGATCGAATCGTTGTTGCTCACTTCGGTTGCTTCGAATTTGTTCGAGTTCGAGATGGCTTCTGTAAGTGATTTTTTGCTCTTTTAACTCTCTGCTTGAATGCTTGAACTCGATGATAATTTTGCCGATGATGATTAGGGTTTTATACGCGTTCGATTTCCTTAATTTGCGTACGTCTGATATTTTCAAAATTGTTGATTTGGCCGTTCGATATTGTATGGATGTTGATGATTTCCTCTGACTAGTTCATAATCGTATATTTGTTACTTTTTAATTTTCGTATTCGAACTCTATATTTTGATGCTTGGGATTTGTTTGACTTTGTCAATCTCGTATAATTTGACGCTTGCATCCCACGGCTTTGATGTTGATTACGGCTTGACTTGTTCAACATTGATACGTCGATTTCACTTTGACTTGGTTCGATTTGCTTGGCTGTTTCACTGTCCTGTACATGCTGTTTCATTATATTTGAACTTGCTTCACTGCAATAGTTTTCTTCAATTCTCTGGCCTCTGTGAGCTTTTGTCTCTGGCCATTTTAACTGTTGACATTGATGTTGTTGTGCTTGCTGTATCTTGTAGTTGCACTTCTAGTTGGATATGTTGGCACCGGGATATTCACTTTTTTAGCCTTGGTCTTTGTTGTTGTACCATCCACGGCCATGTTGCATATTGGATATTTGCAGTTGCTATTTGAATTTGAGTTGTGCCTTTGCTTATTTGTAGCTCTGGCATGCTGTACCTTGCATCACTGTTGGTGCTGGCTGTTGTTGAGTACTTGTGGTCTTGTTTTTCTGGTCTTGATATTTGCAGTTGTATTCCAGTGTGCTTCAATCTAGTTCATGTATATACATACATGTGTGTGTGGTCTACATTGCATACTTGCATTTGCTCTCTGTACTGGTGGTTCATATTGTTGCTGCCTTGTACTTTATTTGAGGTTGTTTGAGTTGAACTTGGTTTGGTGTGCAATGTTCCTTGCAGTTTTGAGACTGCACTGATGCATATGCTTTGCTGCCTGGTCATCTTTTTATGTTGTCACTGTCCGAGCATGGTTCACGAGTCTGTGATATGTTGCTCCCGACCATTTTATTGCATTTGGATTGATTTTTGAATTTGCACCTGAGTTGACTCCAGTTTGTAGCTCGGATTTGACCTTGTGCGTTGTTGTGATTTTAAATATATTGCATGTGAGTTGAACCTGTCTGGGTTTGACCTTGTACTTGATTTGTTAGCTGTGCATTTTGTTTTGCACACACGAGTAGGCGAGGCAGTGCACACAGTGTACTGCAGCCACTTTTGTTCCTGATAAAATACTGATATGCACAGATACAAAAATATGATGACGAACAACCCAAATAACTGAGGCAATATCATTTTTAAAAATCATATTTCATTTTATATCGCAAAAATATTTCTTTTTCAATTTTACTGCGTTAGTAAATATTTTTGCAGATTTCTCAGATGCTGGATTCAAATTGGAATGCAGTTGAAGATAAAAATACGAGTGTGAGTGATATGTAGTGAGGTGAATATGTAAAATAGTGTTGTAATTAGAAATTGTATCAAAATTGTATAGTGAATAGTGAGAGTTTGAATTTGTACTATTTAAAAATTGTAATAAATATTTGTGTGAATAAAATATTCTTTTGAATTCAAAAATTGTGTTATTTATTTTTATTCAGCAAATATTTATTTATTCTGTGAAAATAAATAGTATATTAACAAATACATTTAAACGAATGTATATATGTTTATTATCATCAAACAAAAATCATATAAACGCATATTCAACAATCTCCCCCTTTTGATGATAACAAACATATATTTAAGATTTTGAATATTTAAATGTATTTGATAATTTCATTTGCTCCCCCTATTTGAATGCTTCCTTTCTATATGATACTCCCCCTACATATATGACTCCCCCTACATATATGCATACAAATAAAATGTGCAAATGAGTCTATATGCATATTGAAAACTTCTTTGACCTTTTCTCTCCCTTTTTACAAAATCTTAACTTTTCTCTCCCCCTTTTGTTATCAGCAAAAGAATAATAGTAATAGAAAAGTAGAGATATAGTGATCGACATTAATTCAACATTAAAACTCAATTGAATATAAAAATTAAATTTCGATAAAAAATCAAACAAAAATCATAAATCCTTTAATTGACGCATATTCCACTTTAGAATGGTATGAATGATTTCATCAAATAAAACTATATAGTCGTGTCTATTTGTGGTATATTTATTTCAGGAAATTTGAATATCTACTAACCATGCATAACCGTTAGGACTTTTAAATGAGATTAGTAGTATTCACAATTTTTATTTTTATTTTAAAAAATGAATTCAAGTATCTTCTAACCACGCATAACCGTGAGGACTTTTAAATGGGATTAGAATCAACTTGTCTATTTAACCAATTAATTTTGATATGCGTTCCATACATGCATAACCATGAGGACTTTTAAATGAGTATGGAAGCACATAATCAAAAATCCAAGTAA
Organism: Allium cepa; assembly: GCA_030765085.1. Classification (NCBI taxonomy): domain Eukaryota; kingdom Viridiplantae; phylum Streptophyta; class Magnoliopsida; order Asparagales; family Amaryllidaceae; genus Allium; species Allium cepa. The sequence goes on from CM060932.1 coordinate 157,795,289, forward strand.
TTCACCCATGCATAACCGTGAGGACTTTTAAATGAGAGTGAATACTTTGGATTTTTTTTTTTTTTTTATTGCTAAAGATATAAATTGAAGCACAAATGATTTCCCGTTTTAAAATACCACATATTGACCTACTATATTGAATTTTGATGAGTGATGGTCGAAAGAAAAATGAAAGAAATAGAAATGGTCATGGAATATTTATCAACAAAAAAAAAAATTTATAACTCTCGTTTAAATTTCTAAAGAAATTTACTAATTATACCGTCTTGAGTTATAATATATAATTAATATCAACACTCATCTTATTTTCAATCACTATATATCTTCTCGATAATTTTTAGGGGAATCAGATTAGTTAATATAGTTATTTAAAATCGATTTCAAAAATAGTTATAAAATCAAGTTTTCTTAAATAACTAATCCGATACAAGATCAAAAATGTTTTTTTCTAGAAGGGGGTTTTAAAAGAAAATTTTCTGCTATTTGAAAATTATTTGAAATGAAGAATATGCAGATATTTTCTTTGAAAAAAAAAATGATGCAGCAAATGAATGTTTCAAAAATTAATCACGTTACACTAATAATTTTTCTATCAACCATATTACCAGTGTAATCTGCATCTGAATTTAAATTTCACTCAATATTCACTCGTTTAATGTCAAAGAACAGATTAAGAAATTTCAACAAATTTTCTCATGATTATTATCAACAAATTTTAGATTTGAAATGAAAAACCGTGTCAACAAACAAACATATATTAAAGTGTCAATTTTAGAAGCCATCAAACATTATTTTTATTTCAAGGCAATTTCTTAAAAAATTTCAATACTTTCAAAAAAAAAAATTAAAATCCTTTTTACAATTTTTAAAAATAGAATTCATTAGGATTTTAAATCGAGGCCGTGTCAAAACATGAATATAGATTTAGCCAAAAATATTATAACAACAATATTATTATCCAATCAAAACACTATTTTTCTCTCAAACTTATATATCAAGTAATTCTAGAGAATTTTATAGTGTTTTTTGCAAAAGAATATAAATGGCTAATCAATTTTGAATAACGTCAGAATCAAAATCATCATTAAATCATCATCATATCATCATCGCATAATTGGCTGGTTTTATTCAGAAAATGGTACAGATTATCACATTTAATATATCGTACAAATAAATATACTTCTACCTGTCTTTACCTTTACGATATTTCTCGTCGTTGTTCATTGTGATTCTGTCACCCTTATACTAGGCTAAGGAACTTTGCTTTGTCACCCGTTGTGTTTCTGGAACAGCCAAAATCCAGATAACACCGTTGTTGTTCCTTAGCCTGCCACCACACCTACACGGGAAAATATTTATGTGACCTATTTGTTTTCATAGGTCCATGATTGTTAGTGGCAGAATATTTAGAAAAATAATTTTGTGAAGACCCAAAACTATTTATAATTGTTCCCTTCGGCACCCAGATTTGTTTAACTTTGAGAGTTTTTATATTTGTGCCTTTTGGAACCCAAATCGGTATAGTTTTCACATGTTTGGGTCTATACCAACAATTATTGTGATTGTGTCCATATTTTCTACAAATTTTGCACATAGAATTAACTTGATTAATGTTGCTTTCAACAGTTTTCGAATTATTATATCCAAGTCCCTGTCTAACCGTATTAACAGTTTGCTTTCCTAATAGCATATTCAACGATTTTTCACTTTTTGAAAATTTATCCAAAGTTGTTGACAAATGTTGGACTTGTGTTTTGAGAGAATTATTTTCGTTCAACAATTGAGTGCACTTTTTGATAGAATTTTCTCTCCTAGTATTTTCATTTTCTTTTAAAATCAGAATTTCATTTTCAAGTGATTTTATATTGATTTCTGATTTTCTAATTTCCTCTTCGAATGTTGGACACTTATCACACTTAGGGATCCTACTCTGATAGGTTTTAACTAATTGGTCAAGTTGTTCATTACATTCTATCAAAGTATCTTTTTGTGATTCAAGTTTAGCATATTTTTCCCTAAGTCGTTCATAACAGCCGTTTATTTCATGAAAATATATAAGCAACTCAGAATGGGTAAGTTTTGATACCTCACTTGGCTCGTCATCGTCACTGTCAGTTGTATCACCTCGAAGACACAATTCTGCTTTTTCGCTTTCACTGCCAGTGCTTTGATTATTCTCGTCTATTTCATCCCAAGTGGCTGCAAAACTTTTCTTTTTTTGTTTCTTTCCATGGCTGAGTTTAATTTGTGGACAATCGGGCTTGATATGACCGGGTTTGTTGCAATTATAACAAATGAACTTCTGTTCTTCTGAGTGGTCAAATGCTTTGCTTATTCTGCTTTTCATTTCCTGATTTCGAGCTGGATTTCCGTGTTTGCGATTCCACTTTTTGAATTTCTTTATTAACAACTCTAGTTCTTCTGCACCATCGTCATCGTCATCGTCGTCACTTTTAGTTGTTCCTTTGAGAGCTATTGATTTCTTTCGAGTGTCTCCTTCTTCACGCTCTTCTTTGAATTTCATTTCTAGTTCATATGTGGTGAGATTTCCGATGAGTTCTTCAACTTTGAGTTGTTTTAAATCTTTCGATTCTTGTATGGCAGTTACTTTTGCTTCAAAGCTTCGTGGAAGGACTCTGAGGATTTTCCGGACTATTTCCAATTCGGTGTATGTTTTTCCGAGAGCTTTTGATTTGTATACGATATTGGAGAGTCGTCCGTACATCTCTTTGACATTTTCTTCCTTCGCCATTTTGAAGTTCTCGTATTCGCTGCTTAGCATTGCAAGGCGAGATTCTTTGACTTGAGATGTTCCTTCGTGAGTCACTTCTAGTATGTGCCATATTTCCTGCGCAGTTAGACAATGTGAGACACGATTAAATTCAAATTGATCCAATGAACAGATAATAGATTTCATAGCTTTGGCATTAGTATTCTGTAATTTATTTTCTAGTTCTGTCCATTGTTCCTTTGGTTTCTCTATTTCCTGATTATCTACAGTTATAGTTGGTATACTATAACCTGTCTCAACAATATTCCAAGCGTCAATGGTTTTCAGAAAAATTTGCATTCTATTTTTCCAGTAAGCATATTCACCATTGAACATTGGTGGTCTAACTATGGATTGACCTTCTGCAAAAGCATTATTAAAAGAAGCCATTTTTAAAAATTCAAATTTTTAAAACAAAAACTAATTTTCAAAAAAAATCGAATTTTTAAAACAGATGTTGACTTCTATTCCTGTCCTAGCTCTGATACCACTTGTAGGATCGATTTCACCCTAGAGGGGGGGTGAATAGGGTGATAGTGTAAATTATAAAAATTAATCGCGGAAGCTTATAAATTAATTTCAATTCAGATCACAGAATAGCAGCACAGATATCGCAGAATATAAATAACAGAATAAAACAGAACAACACAGAATTTACCCAGCTTCGGCAAAAACCTGCCTACGTGCTGCCCCCAAGGTTTTTACTAGAAATTAGATAGTCCCTCGCTTACACACGTAAACTCGCTATACACCGCTATTGACTAATCTAACTCTACGCTCAAAACCTTGACCACAACTCAACTACCGAGTTGCAAATTCCCAAACTACACACCGTAGTTTGCACCCTAGTCACACGACTAGAAAAATAAAACGGTTTAAAAAGAAATACAAATTAAAACAATTAAAATAAAAATAACCCTAATTAAAAATTTAAAACCCTTTGTAAATAATAAAACAAAGAAAAGTAAATAGGCCGGCCCCTTTTATTATTCAACCCGTCTCCTTTCTTTTTTATTCCCTTCGTTTGCAATGGCGGCCGTTCCTCTTTTAGGGCTCTGTTCTCTTGCTTGGCTCTGAGATTTAGGGCTATTTCGAAGCTCCGATTCTAAGTTGATCGAATCAGTGGTTAATTGCCTGAAGCCTTGTTCGATCGAATCGTTGTTGCTCACTTCGGTTGCTTCGAATTTGTTCGAGTTCGAGATGGCTTCTGTAAGTGATTTTTTGCTCTTTTAACTCTCTGCTTGAATGCTTGAACTCGATGATAATTTTGCCGATGATGATTAGGGTTTTATACGCGTTCGATTTCCTTAATTTGCGTACGTCTGATATTTTCAAAATTGTTGATTTGGCCGTTCGATATTGTATGGATGTTGATGATTTCCTCTGACTAGTTCATAATCGTATATTTGTTACCTTTTAATTTTCGTATTCGAACTCTATATTTTGATGCTTGGGATTTGTTTGACTTTGTCAATCTCGTATAATTTGACGCTTGCATCCCACGGCTTTGATGTTGATTACGGCTTGACTTGTTCAACATTGATACGTCGATTTCACTTTGACTTGGTTCGATTTGCTTGGCTGTTTCACTGTCCTGTACATGCTGTTTCATTATATTTGAACTTGCTTCACTGCAATAGTTTTCTTCAATTCTCTGGCCTCTGTGAGCTTTTGTCTCTGGCCATTTTAACTGTTGACATTGATGTTGTTGTGCTTGCTGTATCTTGTAGTTGCACTTCTAGTTGGATATGTTGGCACCGGGATATTCACTTTTGTAGCCTTGGTCTTTGTTGTTGTACCATCCACGGCCATGTTGCATATTGGATATTTGCAGTTGCTATTTGAATTTGAGTTGTGCCTTTGCTTATTTGTAGCTCTGGCATGCTGTACCTTGCATCACTGTTGGTGCTGGCTGTTGTTGAGTACTTGTGGTCTTGTTTTTCTGGTCTTGATATTTGCAGTTGTATTCCAGTGTGCTTCAATCTAGTTCATGTATATACATACATGTGTGTGTGGTCTACATTGCATACTTGCATTTGCTCTCTGTACTGGTGGTTCATATTGTTGCTGCCTTGTACTTTATTTGAGGTTGTTTGAGTTGAACTTGGTTTGGTGTGCAATGTTCCTTGCAGTTTTGAGACTGCACTGATGCATATGCTTTGCTGCCTGGTCATCTTTTTATGTTGTCACTGTCCGAGCATGGTTCACGAGTCTGTGATATGTTGCTCCCGACCATTTTATTGCATTTGGATTGATTTTTGAATTTGCACCTGAGTTGACTCCAGTTTGTAGCTCGGATTTGACCTTGTGCGTTGTTGTGATTTTAAATATATTGCATGTGAGTTGAACCTGTCTGGGTTTGACCTTGTACTTGATTTGTTAGCTGTGCATTTTGTTTTGCACACACGAGTAGGCGAGGCAGTGCACACAGTGTACTGCAGCCACTTTTGTTCCTGATAAAATACTGATATGCACAGATACAAAAATATGATGACGAACAACCCAAATAACTGAGGCAATATCATTTTTAAAAATCATATTTCATTTTATATCGCAAAAATATTTCTTTTTCAATTTTACTGCGTTAGTAAATATTTTTGCAGATTTCTCAGATGCTGGATTCAAATTGGAATGCAGTTGAAGATAAAAATACGAGTGTGAGTGATATGTAGTGAGGTGAATATGTAAAATAGTGTTGTAATTAGAAATTGTATCAAAATTGTATAGTGAATAGTGAGAGTTTGAATTTGTACTATTTAAAAATTGTAATAAATATTTGTGTGAATAAAATATTCTTTTGAATTCAAAAATTGTGTTATTTATTTTTATTCAGCAAATATTTATTTATTCTGTGAAAATAAATAGTATATTAACAAATACATTTAAACGAATGTATATATGTTTATTATCATCAAACAAAAATCATATAAACGCATATTCAACAATCTCCCCCTTTTGATGATAACAAACATATATTTAAGATTTTGAATATTTAAATGTATTTGATAATTTCATTTGCTCCCCCTATTTGAATGCTTCCTTTCTATATGATACTCCCCCTACATATATGACTCCCCCTACATATATGCATACAAATAAAATGTGCAAATGAGTCTATATGCATATTGAAAACTTCTTTGACCTTTTCTCTCCCTTTTTACAAAATCTTAACTTTTCTCTCCCCCTTTTGTTATCAGCAAAAGAATAATAGTAATAGAAAAGTAGAGATATAGTGATCGACATTAATTCAACATTAAAACTCAATTGAATATAAAAATTAAATTTCGATAAAAAATCAAACAAAAATCATAAATCCTTTAATTGACGCATATTCCACTTTAGAATGGTATGAATGATTTCATCAAATAAAACTATATAGTCGTGTCTATTTGTGGTATATTTATTTCAGGAAATTTGAATATCTACTAACCATGCATAACCGTTAGGACTTTTAAATGAGATTAGTAGTATTCACAATTTTTATTTTTATTTTAAAAAATGAATTCAAGTATCTTCTAACCACGCATAACCGTGAGGACTTTTAAATGGGATTAGAATCAACTTGTCTATTTAACCAATTAATTTTGATATGCGTTCCATACATGCATAACCATGAGGACTTTTAAATGAGCATGGAAGCACATAATCAAAAATCCAAGTAATTCACCCATGCATAACCGTGAGGACTTTTAAATGAGAGTGAATACTTTGGATTTTTTTTTTTTTTTATTGCTAAAGATATAAATTGAAGCACAAATGATTTCCCGTTTTAAAATACCACATATTGACCTACTATATTGAATTTTGATGAGTGATGGTCGAAAGAAAAATGAAAGAAATAGAAATGGTCATGGAATATTTATCAACAAAAAAAAAAATTTATAACTCTCGTTTAAATTTCTAAAGAAATTTACTAATTATACCGTCTTGAGTTATAATATATAATTAATATCAACACTCATCTTATTTTCAATCACTATATATCTTCTCGATAATTTTTAGGGGAATCAGATTAGTTAATATAGTTATTTAAAATCGATTTCAAAAATAGTTATAAAATCAAGTTTTCTTAAATAACTAATCCGATACAAGATCAAAAATGTTTTTTTCTAGAAGGGGGTTTTAAAAGAAAATTTTCTGCTATTTGAAAATTATTTGAAATGAAGAATATGCAGATATTTTCTTTGAAAAAAAAAAATGATGCAGCAAATGAATGTTTCAAAAATTAATCACGTTACACTAATAATTTTTCTATCAACCATATTACCAGTGTAATCTGCATCTGAATTTAAATTTCACTCAATATTCACTCGTTTAATGTCAAAGAACAGATTAAGAAATTTCAACAAATTTTCTCATGATTATTATCAACAAATTTTAGATTTGAAATGAAAAACCGTGTCAACAAACAAACATATATTAAAGTTTCAATTTTAGAAGCCATCAAACATTATTTTTATTTCAAGGCAATTTCTTAAAAAATTTCAATACTTTCAAAAAAAAAATTAAAATCCTTTTTACAATTTTTAAAAATAGAATTCATTAGGATTTTAAATCGAGGCCGTGTCAAAACATGAATATAGATTTAGCCAAAAATATTATAACAACAATATTATTATCCAATCAAAACACTATTTTTCTCTCAAACTTATATATCAAGTAATTCTAGAGAATTTTATAGTGTTTTTTGCAAAAGAATATAAATGGCTAATCAATTTTGAATAACGTCAGAATCAAAATCATCATTAAATCATCATCATATCATCATCGCATAATTGGCTGGTTTTATTCAGAAAATGGTACAGATTATCACATTTAATATATCGTACAAATAAATATACTTCTACCTGTCTTTACCTTTACGATATTTCTCGTCGTTGTTCATTGTGATTCTGTCACCCTTATACTAGGCTAAGGAACTTTGCTTTGTCACCCGTTGTGTTTCTGGAACAGCCAAAATCCAGATAACACCGTTGTTGTTCCTTAGCCTGCCACCACACCTACACGGGAAAATATTTATGTGACCTATTTGTTTTCATAGGTCCATGATTGTTAGTGGCAGAATATTTAGAAAAATAATTTTGTGAAGACCCAAAACTATTTATAATTGTTCCCTTCGGCACCCAGATTTGTTTAACTTTGAGAGTTTTTATATTTGTGCCTTTTGGAACCCAAATCGGTATAGTTTTCACATGTTTGGGTCTATACCAACAATTATTGTGATTGTGTCCATATTTTCTACAAATTTTGCACATAGAATTAACTTGATTAATGTTGCTTTCAACAGTTTTCGAATTATTATATCCAAGTCCCTGTCTAACCGTATTAACAGTTTGCTTTCCTAATAGCATATTCAACGATTTTTCACTTTTTGAAAATTTATCCAAAGTTGTTGACAAATGTTGGACTTGTGTTTTGAGAGAATTATTTTCGTTCAACAATTGAGTGCACTTTTTGATAGAATTTTCTCTCCTAGTATTTTCATTTTCTTTTAAAATCAGAATTTCATTTTCAAGTGATTTTATATTGATTTCTGATTTTCTAATTTCCTCTTCGAATGTTGGACACTTATCACACTTAGGGATCCTACTCTGATAGGTTTTAACTAATTGGTCAAGTTGTTCATTACATTCTATCAAAGTATCTTTTTGTGATTCAAGTTTAGCATATTTTTCCCTAAGTCGTTCATAACAGCCGTTTATTTCATGAAAATATATAAGCAACTCAGAATGGGTAAGTTTTGATACCTCACTTGGCTCGTCATCGTCACTGTCAGTTGTATCACCTCGAAGACACAATTCTGCTTTTTCGCTTTCACTGCCAGTGCTTTGATTATTCTCGTCTATTTCATCCCAAGTGGCTGCAAAACTTTTCTTTTTTTGTTTCTTTCCATGGCTGAGTTTAATTTGTGGACAATCGGGCTTGATATGACCGGGTTTGTTGCAATTATAACAAATGAACTTCTGTTCTTCTGAGTGGTCAAATGCTTTGCTTATTCTGCTTTTCATTTCCTGATTTCGAGCTGGATTTCCGTGTTTGCGATTCCACTTTTTGAATTTCTTTATTAACAACTCTAGTTCTTCTGCACCATCGTCATCGTCATCGTCGTCACTTTTAGTTGTTCCTTTGAGAGCTATTGATTTCTTTCGAGTGTCTCCTTCTTCACGCTCTTCTTTGAATTTCATTTCTAGTTCATATGTGGTGAGATTTCCGATGAGTTCTTCAACTTTGAGTTGTTTTAAATCTTTCGATTCTTGTATGGCAGTTACTTTTGCTTCAAAGCTTCGTGGAAGGACTCTGAGGATTTTTCGGACTATTTCCAATTCGGTGTATGTTTTTCCGAGAGCTTTTGATTTGTATACGATATTGGAGAGTCGTCCGTACATCTCTTTGACATTTTCTTCCTTCGCCATTTTGAAGTTCTCGTATTCGCTGCTTAGCATTGCAAGGCGAGATTCTTTGACTTGAGATGTTCCTTCGTGAGTCACTTCTAGTATGTGCCATATTTCCTGCGCAGTTAGACAATGTGAGACACGATTAAATTCAAATTGATCCAATGAACAGATAATAGAATTCATAGCTTTGGCATTAGTATTCTGTAATTTATTTTCTAGTTCTGTCCATTGTTCCTTTGGTTTCTCTATTTCCTGATTATCTACAGTTATAGTTGGTATACTATAACCTGTCTCAACAATATTCCAAGCGTCAATGGTTTTCAGAAAAATTTGCATTCTATTTTTCCAGTAAGCATATTCACCATTGAACATTGGTGGTCTAACTATGGATTGACCTTCTGCAAAAGCATTATTAAAAGAAGCCATTTTTAAAAATTCAAATTTTTAAAACAAAAACTAATTTTCAAAAAAAATCGAATTTTTAAAACAGATGTTGACTTCTATTCCTGTCCTAGCTCTGATACCACTTGTAGGATCGATTTCACCCTAGAGGGGGGGTGAATAGGGTGATAGTGTAAATTATAAAAATTAATCGCGGAAGCTTATAAATTAATTTCAATTCAGATCACAGAATAGCAGCACAGATATCGCAGAATATAAATAACAGAATAAAACAGAACAACACAGAATTTACCCAGCTTCGGCAAAAACCTGCCTACGTGCTGCCCCCAAGGTTTTTACTAGAAATTAGATAGTCCCTCGCTTACACACGTAAACTCGCTATACACCGCTATTGACTAATCTAACTCTACGCTCAAAACCTTGACCACAACTCAACTACCGAGTTGCAAATTCCCAAACTACACACCGTAGTTTGCACCCTAGTCACACGACTAGAAAAATAAAACGGTTTAAAAAGAAATACAAATTAAAACAATTAAAATAAAAATAACCCTAATTAAAAATTTAAAACCCTTTGTAAATAATAAAACAAAGAAAAGTAAATAGGCCGGCCCCTTTTATTATTCAACCCGTCTCCTTTCTTTTTTATTCCCTTCGTTTGCAATGGCGGCCGTTCCTCTTTTAGGGCTCTGTTCTCTTTGCTTGGCTCTGAGATTTAGGGCTATTTCGAAGCTCCGATTCTAAGTTGATCGAATCAGTGGTTAATTGCCTGAAGCCTTGTTCGATCGAATCGTTGTTGCTCACTTCGGTTGCTTCGAATTTGTTCGAGTTCGAGATGGCTTCTGTAAGTGATTTTTTGCTCTTTTAACTCTCTGCTTGAATGCTTGAACTCGATGATAATTTTGCCGATGATGATTAGGGTTTTATACGCGTTCGATTTCCTTAATTTGCGTACGTCTGATATTTTCAAAATTGTTGATTTGGCCGTTCGATATTGTATGGATGTTGATGATTTCCTCTGACTAGTTCATAATCGTATATTTGTTACCTTTTAATTTTCGTATTCGAACTCTATATTTTGATGCTTGGGATTTGTTTGACTTTGTCAATCTCGTATAATTTGACGCTTGCATCCCACGGCTTTGATGTTGATTACGGCTTGACTTGTTCAACATTGATACGTCGATTTCACTTTGACTTGGTTCGATTTGCTTGGCTGTTTCACTGTCCTGTACATGCTGTTTCATTATATTTGAACTTGCTTCACTGCAATAGTTTTCTTCAATTCTCTGGCCTCTGTGAGCTTTTGTCTCTGGCCATTTTAACTGTTGACATTGATGTTGTTGTGCTTGCTGTATCTTGTAGTTGCACTTCTAGTTGGATATGTTGGCACCGGGATATTCACTTTTGTAGCCTTGGTCTTTGTTGTTGTACCATCCACGGCCATGTTGCATATTGGATATTTGCAGTTGCTATTTGAATTTGAGTTGTGCCTTTGCTTATTTGTAGCTCTGGCATGCTGTACCTTGCATCACTGTTGGTGCTGGCTGTTGTTGAGTACTTGTGGTCTTGTTTTTCTGGTCTTGATATTTGCAGTTGTATTCCAGTGTGCTTCAATCTAGTTCATGTATATACATACATGTGTGTGTATATGTGTGTGTGGTCTACATTGCATACTTGCATTTGCTCTCTGTACTGGTGGTTCATATTGTTGCTGCCTTGTACTTTATTTGAGGTTGTTTGAGTTGAACTTGGTTTGGTGTGCAATGTTCCTTGCAGTTTTGAGACTGCACTGATGCATATGCTTTGCTGCCTGGTCATCTTTTTATGTTGTCACTGTCCGAGCATGGTTCACGAGTCTGTGATATGTTGCTCCCGACCATTTTATTGCATTTGGATTGATTTTTGAATTTGCACCTGAGTTGACTCCAGTTTGTAGCTCGGATTTGACCTTGTGCGTTGTTGTGATTTTAAATATATTGCATGTGAGTTGAACCTGTCTGGGTTTGACCTTGTACTTGATTTGTTAGCTGTGCATTTTGTTTTGCACACACGAGTAGGCGAGGCAGTGCACACAGTGTACTGCAGCCACTTTTGTTCCTGATAAAATACTGATATGCACAGATACAAAAATATGATGACGAACAACCCAAATAACTGAGGCAATATCATTTTTAAAAATCATATTTCATTTTATATCGCAAAAATATTTCTTTTTCAATTTTACTGCGTTAGTAAATATTTTTGCAGATTTCTCAGATGCTGGATTCAAATTGGAATGCAGTTGAAGATAAAAATACGAGTGTGAGTGATATGTAGTGAGGTGAATATGTAAAATAGTGTTGTAATTAGAAATTGTATCAAAATTGTATAGTGAATAGTGAGAGTTTGAATTTGTACTATTTAAAAATTGTAATAAATATTTGTGTGAATAAAATATTCTTTTGAATTCAAAAATTGTGTTATTTATTTTTATTCAGCAAATATTTATTTATTCTGTGAAAATAAATAGTATATTAACAAATACATTTAAACGAATGTATATATGTTTATTATCATCAAACAAAAATCATATAAACGCATATTCAACACATCTGCCTATACCATGTTATATTCGAGTAAACTTCCAATTTCACGAGCAATTTAAGCCAGAATTTCTATGCAATTCCTCTTGATGCAGTTGTACTTTATTTATATAGTCGCTTTCATTAATTAATTCTATAATTAATGGTACTAGTCGGTTATTTCCGCAATAAGAAAATTTATGGAAAGTTTCAGAAGCGCTGAACCATTTAGCATTTATGTTAATCAAACCGCTTCCTCTATAAATAGAAACCCTAGTATCGCCATAAAAGCCCAAGCATGTTATATGCAAATACCCAAAGTACTCAAAAATAAGAATCAAATTAGACAAAATCGCCTTCTTCCTTTTCAATTTCCTCTTTCCACCATTCTTTGAAATCCAATATTTCCAAACTATGGAAGGTGAAACCGCCAAAAAGAACTCCGGAAGACGAAAAATTCCGATAGTAAAGATAAACGAAAAGAAATCTCTTATAGTTACTTTCTCGAAACGTCGACAAGGATTGTTCAAAAAGTGCAAAGAAGTTTCAATCCTCTGCGGCGCGGATATCGCTGCATTAGCGTTCTCTCCAAAAGGAAAGCCCTTTAGTTTTGGGCAAATCGAGTCGATTTTGGACCGATTCCTTGGAAGAAAATATGAAAAGTCGGAGAAATTAGAAAGATGGTGGGACGTTCCGATTGATGAACTGGGACTGGATGAGTTGAAAGCTTTGGATGAGTTCATCGTCGCTGTTTTGCAATTCTTGGATGATTTGGATTTGGATCGAATTGTGTGATTTTAGGTTCTTGTTTGATTTTATAGAAATTTCGTCTGAATTGGGGATGCTATAAAAGGTGTATGATTAGGCTAGTTTTTGTTCTTTCTTTTTCTTAGAAAAAAGGAGAAGACTAAACAAAATCAGAAATGACAAAATGCTATTTTGATTCGAAAGTTTCATCTGTTTTAGTATTTTTCCGCTTGCTGATTGATAGTAAATAAATGAATAAAAGATGCATATTTGTTCTGTGGAGAATGCTTCGAGGTTTTCCTCTTCTTTTCTGGAAGATGACCTGAGTCCAGCACAGCAACAGTGAAAACGAACGTGGGTCTTTGGAGTTTGGCCCAACAGATTTACTTGGGTTTCACCAAGGATGTTGAAACTTTGCAGGTGAACATACATTTTTGGGATAAGATATGGATCCGGATTTGTATGCTTCAAAAATCACGGACTTAAATAAGCTACTTATTTGAATTTTTGAAAGCAATTTTGATTTTGGCTTTCAAAGAACAACAAGAAAGCAGCATATTAATCTGGTTTGAACTTTGAATATTGTGCTTTATGCTTTCTTTCTGTATTTATTTATAATAATAAAAAGGCAGAAGCAAGATTCTGCGATAGAGGGGAGAATAGAAAAGGAGAAAGTGTTTTTGATTTTTCCGGAAAACTGTAAAACTATAAAAAATTATTTTCAATTTTATATTTTAAAACTAATTTTTAATTGATTGTTTATCAAAAATGTTTTCAAAAATACAATCAAATGTATTTTAATTACTAGGAAAATCCAAAACCAAAAACTGCAGACCAACAATGTTTGATAGTTTCTTTTTCTTTATTCTGTGCTTAATTTAGTAATTATGATTTTGGTAAGTAATATTTGTCGGCATATTTCAAATTTTGGTAACCATACGTTATTGAAGATGTTGTTTCTTTTTTTCCAAATAGTTGGCACATACCTTGAAAATGCTACACTTGCTAAATCTCTGATCATATTTTTAGTAGGTAAAGTTTGCATAATGAACTCTGCTTCTGTATGTAAATCAAGCTTTGCATTCCTAAGGAGTTTAATCGCTGTGACAATATTTTCAGATATACATGTTGGGTTATGCGGACATTTAAAAATGGTGTTTTTTCAAACAAGTTCAAACGTTTTACAATTAACTTTCATCCTAGGTCAAAAAATAGATTTCACAACAAATACATGTCAACGTTTAGAGCGAAAATATGAATTTTAAACTGCACACACGTGCAGTTAGAACTGCAAATGTGTGCAGATCAATTTCTACATTTTTATAAACTGAAAATTTACAATCTAAACCGTAAGAATGCGCATTCTATGCTTTATATATTTAGGGTTTTTTTGCAAATATTTACTTTATAAATTTTTATTTAACAAATATGGGCATGATACAATTTTAGGCATATCATCTTATCCCAAGTAATTTTGAGCCGATGTATGTTTGGCAACATAATTTATATAGTTTCAAGCATTGTGAGATGAAAAACTGTCACCACCGTGGGGTAACCAATATAAACAAGGCATTGTTAAAAGGAAAACAAGAAAAGGGATTCTTGTATTTTTCCAAAAATTGCTATGTGCCGTACATTTTTTTTCTTTTTTTACATTTCTTAATAGAAAAAAAGATCAGTAACTATCCTTAATTTTTCGACATCAGTTATTGTTTTTTCATCTTTTTTTATCAGACCCAAGGCTGTAAAAAGATTAATCATCTAAACGAAGATTAATCGTTGTTTGGCGTTTTTGATAACTTATGTATTTTGGATAATTTTTTGGAATTTGTTTAGTGTCGAATGATATAAATTGAAACTTTAAGGTTTTGAATGTGCTTAGGAATAGTTGCCTAAGTTTAAACTAGTACATTGATGCTTATATATGGAATTAAATTTGATCTTAAAGAACACCTAAGTAGTATTCAAATACATGTTTTGATTATTGAATGAGACGGTAAACCTTGTCTAGATGATTAAATAAAGGAGTTTTAGACCGAAGGTCTCTATTTTCAAAGCATATGCACAAAAAGTATATATTCATAAACTCATGTAAATTTGATTCATGTTTTGTTATTTTATACCAAATTGTCCCTTTCTAGAAAATTGGTCGAGCATTGAAATCAGGGACAAAAACAGCCTAAATTTGCCAAAAACTAAAAATAGGACCCGATTTTCATAACTTTTTCAGAAGGAACTTTTCTTGTATCATCTTTCAATTATGGAGACTTGGCAGTCATTTCTAATTAAATAAATCACTAGGTTATAAGTCTTGTCTAGCGTCTGGATGAAGTATAGATGGATGTTTAAAATGATTTTTACAACAGTAATTGGACTTCATCAAAAATGGTTTTTAGTGAACCATTATTGTTTTTTTTTTTTTTTTTTTCGATTGGATTTTTTCGAATTTTGCTTTACACAAAAGTTAGAATTCTAAACCATTTTATTTGGGTGGAGTTTATACAGGATATTTATTTCTAGGTGGAATAGCCAAAAATTTATCCCCTCCCGGGCCTCCCCATCCAAAAAGGTATCCCTTTTAACACCCTATACATAATCACTGCTTGCATTTTTATAGATTATGATTTATTTAAGTAGTACTTACTGCTCCTGTTTATTCTAGTTGTTAAATTCAACGTTCCATTAGTTATGATTGATGACAATGTTAAATTATCCCCGTTAAGCATGCCACTGACATGTACGTCAAATTACCAATCAATTTCCTTATCGTTAGCCACATATGGTTAAATAAACCTGTTTTATTGGCCATGTATTTATAAATATTAACTGAATTGTCCTTGTTCTAAGCGTAGCTATATATATTTTTAACATATGGGACGGTTAATAGGATTGATACAAATAACTTAGAAGAATTGCTTACCCATTATTTGCAGTTTGTACTGCGTATTGATAGACGTGTTACATTACTATGTTTACCGCTCCATATAAACTTGCATGCCTAATCTAATTAGTATGTTGCTGATTGTGGTAGTTGGACTTCGACTGCTTTGTATCGAAAACTTGTCCAATAGACGATGGTTGCATTTAGCTCTATTCTTTCTATGAAGCTTGCCTTTTTCTAAGTTTAATATACTGCATTTTTCCCTTTGGATCTGCCATCTATTTTGATATATTTATTTATCTTATTTGCATTCTTTTTTAATCCATCGTATGACTCTAGTTTGTGGAAAATTTCCTTGATTGCAGATGATATGTCTTCATTTGCGTTAACTAGCATTTATGGACAGTTATACCCATATTTCTCGAACTAAATTAAAGAGGAATTAAACAAGACATAAAACCGAAAGAACTGTCATCACAATAAAAGTTAAAAGGAGAATATATTAAAGTAATTCAACTGGTCTGCATTCACAATACTTGTTCGAACGGCTAGAGTTCTATCGAGTTAGAAAATAGCCTAACGTATTTAAATTAAAAATAACCGCAAGCGCACGGTGTACGAATGTAGCACGTGGCGAATACGGGTCGATCCGTAGGGAATTGATGATTTTAAAATTCTATTCAATCAAATTATACCAAAGTCGAGAGTGAATAGCTAGAAATGTAAGAAACTAACAAAAACTAACAAAAGAAAATGATAAAAATATGAGAGTTAAATGACAATTTAAAGATAATTCCACTCTCTAGATCATATAGTTCAACAAATTATGAAATTATGATCTTTTTTTTGTCATAAGTGAATTTAAATGATGTGTTTATCATAAGTATCACTCATTTGTGCTATTAATTAGCTCAACATAAGCCATCAAACTATAACACAACCTTTAAATCACTTACTAACTCTCATGAAAATGACAACAAAGTTGAAAATGAAATCTATTTTAAGTATTTTCTGTTAACTATTAATTAGAAATATAGACCATCAAATTTTAATTTCAAATAACTTTCTTATGTCATAATCATAATTTGATGAAGAGACATTTGTGTTAATGATTGTTTAAGCATAGCCTATTCGGTGTCAACAATATAGGCTATCAAATTCAAAATAAAAACAACAAATAAAATCACTTCAAGCATTGTCATTAAGCACAAAAGGAGAGCTATAATTATCAAAATGTTGAAACTACATGATTAGAGGCTTCATTACCCCTAAATTGAAGGGATTAGCCTCTCATATTTGTTATCAAAACAACAAATGTAGCTTGCAACATTAAAGTAAAAGATAAAGAAAAAGAGGGCAAAGAAAAGAAACAAAACTATTCTACTTGCATGAAAAATAAATCTACACTACAACATGAAAGTAAATAAGCATGAAAAATAAAAGAACATGTATTGAAGTTGCATAAAAAAGAAATTACATAAAAATAAATGGCTAAGTAGCCATGAAAAGAAAGAGAAGCTTTTCTTTTATTTTGAGCCTGAACTAATGAAGAGGAAGATAGACTACATGAAACATAAGAGATTATTTATACAAGTGTTAAACCCTAATCCATATTTTTGGGGAATGCCCAAAATGCCCTTATAGGAAGTGTGGTGGCCAAGTTATCATTAGCTTCAATAATCTCCCACTTAAATATACATGAAGCTTCTAATGGCCTTTAGCATGTGCCTTAGCTCCTAATTGAAAATCAAGGTAAGTGGGTGAGGTCCTCCATGTTCTTCACTTTGAATTATTTCCATCTTCATTCTTTTGTATCTTCTTTGTGCATGCATATTCCTTCATGAACCCATTTGTAATTGAGTTTAATTTCCTACAAAATAATATAGAAATTTTCAATTAAATTTTCTCAATTAATATATGCACAAAAATGTCTATTTTGCCCATGGATGAAGATGAATATGTGACAATTTCAAATAATATCAATTTTGGTTTAAACAAGTTAAAATACCCAATATAATCATTTATTCAATTTAAATAGATTAAATATGGTGGTAAAATTATGCAAATTTACGTGCACATCAATACTCGATTCGACCAAAAGAACTACAGCCAAAAGGCAGGAATTCGAGACAGAATAAATACTGCACTCATAATAAGAGCCATAAAGATACCAGATCCGCTCTCATCTTCTGGTTTTAATATTACATTAAGATACTAAAACCAAGATCCAATATAGTCGCAAGAAACAGAAGATGAAGTACTTCGCCAGTAAGACATAATAAACGAATGACTGAACTTCGCTGCCAACATTTTCAGAACTCATACTTTGTTAACGCCCTCAAGAAGGATCTGCACTGTGCATACTGGGGGCTACCTAAGCGGAACCGCATGGAGTCAGAAGCATTTCAAAGAGCTGCACACAAGGCCATTCAAGCAACGCTTCAACTCAGAACTACAGTTATAGAAAAATAATGACAATATGAGATCACACTTATCAATAACCCATGCAATAAGGGCAAACCAGATCACGTTCATACATATGACAACCAACTTTCAAGTTAGGCAAATCACGCACCGTGAAGCCCAAAGCAGCTCAGAACAATCACATCTGACTGTAAGATAAACATCGCATCATCATGCAAATATCACACATCAATCAGTACAGCCTTACTCTAAATATGCCAACAACGCTCCAAAACCAATGAGTAACTCTTATCATCCTCCCAAGGACGCATATGGAAAGCCAATTCAAATTTGAGGTCTCCCGCCATGATTTCAGATATTCCCACCACGATTTCAGGAATTCACGCTTTTTCCTCAAACTTCCCGCTAAAAACACATCATCAATTCAGGTATATCAAACAGACAACGTGGATAGACGACACCTGACAAGATCCAAGGGCTGAAACACAACGGCGAGAGACAAATTGTGACGATCCGGATATGCCATCATACTATAAATAGAAAACGCACTGTAACAAGAAAGGGACATTTTTATCTTTTCCACTTTTCGATACTTTTAAGGTTTTATTTTACTTCTACCATGAAAACATGTACCAGAAAATAAAAAGAAAGAAATATTTCCCCATGGACATATGATTCCTTAACATTCGACCCATGTAAATTCTTTATGTTCTTTACTATTCTGCATTTTATTATTTATATACCTATTTTTCAGCAAAAAATCTTACTTTTCTATACTAGAATTAAAAACTAGTTGGATTTGACAATTTAACAAACAATTAAAGTGCAATTGCCTAATTCTGTAAACAACCAGCGACATACTTAATACTTAACTGCAAATTTAATACTACTTAACTTTTCTAATTCAAAATCATTAAGGTAATTAGTACGATAATTACTTCCTCTTCAATTGGAGTGTTGTAAGATGAAAAATCTTATAAACATTTTTGGCCCTAGAAGGAGGGTCGAATCTCCATTTATTTCCTACATCGAGTAAAGTTTTACCTACATTTGTTCCACGCAACATGAATCCCACCAATTCACCCATCCCATCTATTTAAGAGAACTTGCACTTAGCCTCAAAGACGGCCGATAAGTCGCCCATAACTTAAAAACCTAAATGAAGCAAGTGCTTCGACCGAAGTCCATGTAGATGTTATTTGCGGAAGATGGATCTAAAGGCTAATTTAACACTAGAGAGAAAGTGAATAGTGTTTACTAATTTTTTTGAATCCTTTTAAATTCTTTTAAGATTATAATTGAACAATGCAGAATCAACAATCACAGATGCAAACACTGACAGATATAAATGCAGTAAAAAAAAGTTAAGAGCCAGAGAAATTATGCCAAGAATTTTTATATTGGTTCGGAGATACCCTACATCTAGTCCTATATAATTTCTTGTACAGATTTCGTTCCAATTATCAAAGTCAATACAATCTCAATTTCAAGGCTATGAGACACCATTTGGATTTTCCAAGCTCTAGGGACACTCACTCGATTCGGACGCGACATCAGCACACCCACTTGGATTCAAACGAGACACCAAGTATACCCACTTGATTTAGACGGGACACAAGTACACTCATTTGGATTTCATGGACATCAAGCACATCCAAGAGAAAAAAAGTATGATTTGATAGTGTTTACGAACTCAATTTCTTGATCTTGAATACAAATGTTCCTATAACCTCTTGAATAGCACTTTGATCTTGATTTGAGTGGTTAAGATGAGAAAGATCATAGAGGAAATAGTAGAGAATCAAACCAATAGGGTTTGAATTCGATTCTCGTTGAATTTGAGAAGATTTTGAGTAGAATTTCTTTTAGAAATCAAGACAGTGAAAAAGAAGAGAAAATATGAGAAAGTAGTTAGATAAATCGTTTGGAAAATCCTTATTTATAGAGAAACAACGGTTATGTCTTTCGTGAAGAGATACACGAAAAGACACTTCCGTTAAAATTTAAAATTTGATATTCATGGCCTGTATGTCGACATATATGATGGGGATATGTCGACATATCCTTTGTAATTTTGATAAACCACTAAAAAAAATTGTTTTGAAAATGTTAAGTTTTGTAAGATATTTTGATATTTTGCTAATCAATTAAGCATAATTTATACAGATTTTAATCATAATAAAACTTCAGAAAATTTTATAAAATTATTTTGAAATATTTTAAAACATGAAGTATTTAAATTTAAATAAAATATACAATAATATATATAGTATAAGTGAATATATATTAAAATCCTGGTATTAATAAATGTCAACAATATACTTTTGAATACTATATTATTTTATAAAATATAAAATTAAAAACTATATCTAAATATAATAAATTAAAAGTATATTAAAATATAAAACGCTTAAAAACTTAATTACTTAAAATATAATAAACTTGTCAATAAAAATAAGTTTAAAAATCATTTGAAAATAATTTTGAAAAGATGTTTGAAAAATCATTTTGAAAATAGGAATTCTTTAAAATTCATTTTTGAAAACCAAGATAGTTGAAAATCATTTAAAATCAGAGAATAGATTTACAAAACTTTTTGAAAAAAATGGAAGAGAGATCAATGAAGTGCTGCTTGGGTTTTAAAAAAATAAGCTATGACTCTACAACTTATCTTTGTGTCTTGAATCTTCAATACTCATGAGTCTTCAATCTCTAACTCTTGAATCACTATATTAGCCCCTTGAATCTGCCTTTGATACTGTAAAGTCTTCTTAATCAACATATGTATAATCTCCTACACTACACACAACACATAACTTGATAAAAATTATTAGTATCTATATTTTATATAATGTCTATGGTTGTTGTCATCAAAACTAATACTTAAGGTACTAATAATCTCCCCCTTTTTGATGATGACAACCATGTTTATAAAATATGATTTAACTCCCCTTGAGTTATAAAAACTTCCCATAATCTATGCCTAGATATTTCATATATTTCTCCTCCTTTCTCATCAACAAAAAATGTACCAATACTACCCATAAATAAGGTATAATACTATATATAATATGATATGTTAATGAACAGGAAAACTAATATTATTAATAAATCAATTCCACATATACAAATCTAAATTAAAACCAAACACACAAATTAAAACCAAACATACACACGAAATCAAATCCAAACCCTAATAAATCAAAATATAGCATGCTAATACTAAGTCCTAAGGTTTTCTCTTGATAATGGTGGACTTGTGGATATGACAAAAAGCACAGTGAAGATAGAAATTCCCTTTTTGTTCAAAGATATTTCCATCTCGATCGAAGCATACTTCATCGATGCATCTAACTTCATCATCGTCCTCTTTTTCTTCATATTCTTCCTTTTCTTCTTCCTCTTCTGCCTCTTCTTCATTTATAGGATTAGATTCATCCTCTTCAATCACTAGTGGATTTGTTGGATTATCCAATAGATATTTTAAAAGATTTCATAGAATTCAGCTTTGTTTCTCTTGTTTCTTCATCATTCTCAATTGAATGGCTTCCATTTCAAAGAGAATATTGAAAGTATGCTTCAGATCACTCTCAATCTTGGTCACTTTGGCCAATGTAGAGGTTCAAAGAGGGCCCGAAATGGGAGAATCGAAGGAAAACAATGTGGATTCATGCCTTGGACGTTTGGAATTAGTAGGATCCACTAATTTATTTTATTTATGATTTTCAGATGAAAATTATAAAATGGGTTTGTTTTTTAAAAAAAGTGGTTATATATAGCCATTTCAATCCGTGAACTAAGGATGGAAATTTGAATTCTGAAAATAACTGCATATGTCGACATATAGGAAGTAGATATGTCGATATATCTATTGTATTTTTGATGATTTGTTTTTCTTTTTAATTTTTAATTTTTAATTTTTATTTTTATGTTATTATTTTTATATTTCTGAGGAAGAACTTATTCCTAACTCCCCTCTTAGCTTCATAAATGATGTTTGATTTAATGGTTTTATTAATATATCAGCTATTTGATTTTTAGTATTTATAAATTCCAGTGAGATTATTCCTTTATTTACGTTATCTCTTAGAAAGTGATGTTGTATATCTATATGTTCAGTTCTAACATGATGAGTTGGATTTTTAGATAAATTAATTGCACCAGTATTGTTGCAATATAGTGGTGATTTAATAAAATTTAAACCGAAATATTTTGATGTTTGTTACATATAAATAACCTAAGAATATGCTAATGTTGCTGAAATATATTCTGCTTCTATTGTGGACAAAGACACAAAATTATATTTTTTGCTAAACTAGAAAACTAGAGAGTGTCCTAAAAAGTGAAAAGTTTCACTTGTACCATTTTGGTCTGATTTGCAACTAGCGTAATCATCATCACCAAATGAAATTAAATAAAAGAAATCTCCTTTTGGGTAGAAAAGTCCATAAGCTAGTGTGTTATTAACATATCTTACTATTTGTTTACAGATTTTAGATGAGTTTCTTTATGTTGAGACCGATGTCTTGCATAAAGACAAACACTATGCACTATATCAGGTCTACTTGCAGTGATATAGAGTAAAGATCATATTATGCCTCTATAAAAATTTTGATCTACATCTTTTGAGTTATCTTCATTATTTACCTTTTCATTGGTTGCCATAGAAGTTGGATTTTCTTTGGTATTGACATGCCGTATTTATTAACTAATTCTTTGGCATATTTTTGTTGACTTATAAAAATTCCACTATTTATTTGTCTTATTTGTAATCCTAGAAAAACATTAGTCCTCCCATACGACTCATCTTAAATTCTTTTGTTATAAGAAAATTCTTTGTTTAATTGTTCATTTGTTGGTCCAAAAATGATATCACCTACATATACTTGTATTAGTTGAATATCATTGTTGTTATTTTTTAATAAACAATGTACTATCTACTTTTCCAATTTCAAACATGATTTAAGTCTATCGTGCCATGCTCTAGGAGCTTGTTTTAAACCATATAGAGCCTTCTTTAATTTATAAACATGATTTAGAATTTTTTCATCTTCAAATAGAGAAGTTTGTTCTACATAAACGTCTTCTTTAATAAAACCATTTTAAAAAGCACTTTTAACATTCATTTGAAATAATTTAAAATTGTTATGATTTGCAAGGGCAAATAAGATTCTTAACTCTTCTGATCTGCTTACAAGTGCAAAAGTTTCATCAAAATCTATCGCTTCCTCTTAACTACATCCTTGTGCTACTAAGCGAGCTTTATTTCTAACGATCTCACCTTGTTCATTTGATTTATTTCCACGTACCCATTTCGTTCCAATTATAGATTTGTCATCTGGTCTAGGAACAAGTTCACAAACGTCATTTCTAATGAACTGATTTAGTTTTTCTTGCATGGCAAGATCCTATGAATCATCTAATGATGCTTCTTTTGAATTTTTAGGTCCGTTAGTTGAAATTAATGCTACATCACTCATTTATTTAGTTGATTTCTTATTCTTACTACTGATTCTATATTTCCTAAGATGTTTTCTATAGGATATCTTTTAATATTTTGGTTCTCGTAGTTGGATACATATTTTTAGTAGTATTATTATTATCATTATTTGTTTCGTTATTTGAGATTTTATTATTATCATTTTCTTCTTCGTCACAATTATTATTATTGGTTTTAACATTTTCATTGAAATGTAATGTCTCTTCAATAGTATTAGTTCTAGTATTGAAATCTCTATAAGCTTTACTTCTGTTTGAATATCTAATAAAAATACCTTTATCTGCTTTAGCATCAAATCTATCTAAGTTTTCATTAGTATTCAATATAAAGCATTTACTGTTAAAAACTTTAAAATATGATACTATAGGCTTTTCATTATAAAATAATTCATATGTTGTTTTCTTAGCCAAAGGTCTTATTGAAATTCTATTTAATATATAACATGCTATAACAACTACTTTAGCTCAAAAATTTCTAGGTAAATTACTATCATTTAACATAGTTCTAGCGCAAGGTTGAATCATTATATTTTTATAAAAATTATAGGTAATATCTTTCTTATTACAAAAAATTTCAAAATTATCTTTTTTGAATTCTCCACTGTGATCACTTCGAATTGCTGTAATTTTAATAGACATTTGATTTTGAATTCTTTTAACAAAGATTTTAAACATTTCAAAAGTATCACTTATAAATTTTAGGAAAATCATCCATGTAAACCATGAAAAATCATTTACAGGGGCATATTTATTATGAATATAGATTGTATTTTCAAAGGATCGGAAAGATTTAAATGAAGAAGTTCGAGTTGAGAGGTTGAAATCATATCTTCTGATTTAAAGAAACTTTTTCCAAGTTTCCTAACTGGCATGCATCACATAGATTGTTAACATCAAAACTCAGTTTAGAACACCCCTAACTAGATTATATTTGGTAATTTTAGTTAGATGTTTGAAATTCAAATGACCAAATATTTTGTACCAAATCCAATGGTCACTTGATTCAACCAAAAGACACAAATTATCACTTGACACTTTCATACTTAATATATAGATATTTCTTTTTGTAATGATTTCGAAGATAATGTTTGACTCATTATCTTTAATATGACACTTGTTTTTTTCAAATTTAATTTTAAAGCCCATATCACATAATTGACTAATACTTAGCAGCTAATGTTTTAAATTCGTAACTTATAAACATTAGAAATAGTAAGAGTTTTAGAATTATTGACATTTCTGATGCCAATCACATATCCATTAGAATTGTCCCCAAATTTTACTAATCCACTTACTTTGTCGACAATATCCTTCATGATCTCCAGATTTTCAGCAACGTGCCTTGAGCATCCACTATTCAAATCCATTTATCCTTTTTCATTTGTGAAGTTTTCTCGTCAGGTGTCTGCTAATCAAAAGCTATGTAACACATCTGTTTCTGCAATTTATACCTTTCCAAAAGATCAAGTGACTTTTTATAATGAATGGATGCAAATTTATGAAACAATGTCATGTTAATTTTGCAAAATTGCTTTTCAAAAATAGTGTTAAAATTATCATCAATAACTTTTTCCATTAAAACTTTTCAAAAATTAAATTACGAAATTTTAAAAATCAATGTTGTGATAACAAATGTTAGTTTGCGGAAGATGGATCTTAAGGCTAATTTACACTAGAGGGAGGGTAAATAGTGTTTATTGGTTATTGTGAATCTTTTTAGACATATTAAGATTATAATTAAACAATTCAGAATCAACATTCGTAGATGCAAATACAAACGGATATGAATGCAGTAAAAAAATGCAAAGAGTTGGAAAGATCACACCAGGAATTTTTTATATTGGTTCGATGTACAATTTTCTAGACAAATTTCTTTTAAATATCGAAGTCAATACAATCTCAATTTCATGGATATGAGACACACCCTCTGAATTTTCTGAGCTTTGGCTACAGTCACTGGATTCGGATGGTGTAAAATCCTAGTATTTTCAACCATTCGCATCCGCACATGTCGGACTTGAATTGCTCAAAATATCCTATTGTTAATTTAAATTGGTAAAACTCAGCATATACAGTAAATAAAGAAATCACAGAATCACAAACACAGAGTAATATAAAAATAATGCAGCGGAAACAAAAGAATTGTAGTTCATGAAGCTACTATATACATACATACATACATACATATATATATATATATATATATATATATATATATATATATATATATATAACAGAGTTAAACAAGGTACAACAGAAGTCTCGAATACATAGATGTCTCAATACAATAGTCAAATACAAGATCTGAATACATCACTGGAATCAACTGAATAACTGAAAGCTGAATCAATAGTTAGATCTCGAAGCGAAGTGCCAAACTCTAATGGTGAGTCTTAAATGCTGTGACACTCAGTCTGACCCGAGCATAAAGCAAAACACAAAGCACTCGAGTCAGGATTAACATTCTTAGATCAATAAATCCAACTCAAGTGAAATAACCACTGAAATACAAGTAACACAAAGGATGTTTAGGATAACCATCCTCTAAGGATCCGTTAAACTATCTACTATATAGTAATATACGCTATTATAATAATGTCTAAAGTAAGGTAAACTATTAAAATAGCGTTATGGCGTTACCCATATCCCCCTTAACACATTTTATAGTACAAATTGTCCATACAGTACCGTAATACCTCCAGATTGGGAGGCTACCAGAGGGTACTCCATAGGTACGATACAAGTCAAACTTTTATAGGGCGTGCTACATGGCACAACTAGGCAATGCCAGGGTAGATATACCAATTACACTTCCGGGCTAGTGGTAACGCATAACAGCCACTACCGCCCACCTCGAGCCACAGTCCCAAATCAAAAAATCAAAAGTGGCCACCAAATCAATCACAAAGTAATAGAATGGCATTCGAAGGAGTGTGTTCGATCGGAGGAGCTACCTCACTTAGCCCGTCGATTGCTCCTGTTTTAGCCACCTTATGCCAACTCACGAGAGTTGGGTCCATGTATATACCTCAATAGAACACCGCCACCATCCTACTTTATTCTGGAATCTCCACCGCGTACACGGTTGTTAAAGTGGTTTTCGGAGTTGGAAGAGAGTATGACAACTTCCAATCCCGGTCTCTTTAACAACCAAACATTATTATAACACCGCAGTCATTTCAAAATAGTTTATACTTCAAAACCAAAATATCATTTCCATTTCAAAACCATATCAAAACGATATCATTTCCATTTCGAAACCAAATACGATATCATTTCCATTTCAAATATATCCCTTCCAAAATTATAGCACTTCCAAAGTCATAACACTTACGAAATCAAACACTTGAAATTATAACACTTTCAAACATAATACTTTGAAATTCATAACTTTGAAAACATAACTTCCACCACTTAAATAGTTTAGATGTTAGTAATAGTATATATAATAAAATAGTTTATATGTAAAAGAGTTAAAAGTTAAAATAATTTATATTAAAATAGTTAGTATATTAGAATAATTTATATTAAAAATAGTTTATATTAAAATGATTTATATTAAAATAGTTTATATTAAAATAATTTATATAGTAAATATAAAATAGTTTTAAATATAATTTAAAAATTCTTTATATAATAAAAAGTTTCCTCAAATTTCACACATCGATTCGAAATCAACTCGAATTCCAAAAAAATTCAAATTTAACCGAATCTCAAATCATCAATTTCAATCTATTTCAGTTTCTCAATAAACGATTTCAAATTATATCAATTTTAAATAAGATTGTTAACCACAAAATAAACCATCTCAATTTCAATATTTTCAAAGCTTTAAATATTCAAACATTTCAAAACTTGATTTGATAATTCCATATATGTATCAAATTCATTTTACGATTATTTATTTTGAAATATTTACTTAATCATTCAAATAACATTTAAATAAAATTTCAAATTTCAAATTTAAATAAAACTAAATATACCATTTCAATTTATGTAAATTTGAAATATTCACTTAAATCACTTTTAATCAAAAATCAAGTTATAAAATTATATCTTTAAAATCCCAAATTTAATAAATTTCAAATCAAACTTATTTGAGTATAATTCTTAGATAAATTCAATTTCAAAACCTTGGAAATCATTTCAGTATATATATATATATATATATATATATATATATATATATATATATATATGTTGACCAACAGTGTTTGTACATAATTTTCTATCCTTTGGTCAAGTGATACAGATATTTATCATTTCAATCCACAATTTAAATATATATGGGTATATATCATTTCAACCCACAATCCCAAATTCAATTCTATGAAAATCGCTTGGGTTTATCATTTCAACCCATGATGATTTTCTCCTATTTTACTGATCCGTCGCGTATGTATCATTTCAACCCATAGTGAATTTTATACTGACAGGGAACTTGTAGAGTGATAATAGATATGATAATAATACAACAGACATATATCATCAATATAAATAACAGATAATGGTGTCCGATGTCACTGGTGAACAGATACAGATAATAGCATATATGTAGCAATGTAAATAACTAACAGCAGCATATTTCAATTGTCGTTTCAATCGAAATCGAATTTAATATATATAAGAACGTTAATAGTGAGTGATTGCTCACCTTTCAAGGTTAGAGAAATTGATAATGAGATGAGTTATGAATCCAAGCACGAATCCCAAAGCAAAGCTAGATTGGCACAAATTCGATGAACAAAGCTAACAATAAGGAATCGATGAAGCAAATCGGAATCAGCTTGATATAAACGAAATATATATATATATATATATTATATTTATAAATTTCCCTAAAACCAATATTCAATTAAAATATATATTACAAATCTATATATAAATATAACATCGAATAAACCCCTGCTTTATCTTCAAAAAAATCAAACTGATATGTATATACAAATTATATAACTTATACACATTAAGCAACTTTATATACATAATACTTTATATACTGACATGCATATAAAATATATAAACAAATAAATGCACAGGCGAATGATGTGTGTGTGTATATATATATGCAGATCATAAAACAAAATGAAATAGGTGAACAAGTTAAACAAAAATATGTATGCAGACTAATACACACACATATATATACACACATATAGTGCAAACAACTACCAAATTACATGCAAAATATACATATGAAGCAAATATATATGTGAGACCACAGATTAACCAACATCTCATATAAAATAAATACTGTAACTTAAATATATCCTTTACAGACAACTATATTTACATATACACACACACACACACGTTTTATCACAACCTTAAAACACAAATAAACTATACGGCCGAAACCACCTTATATATATTCATAGATAACTGGAAAATTAGTATATAGCAATACTTACGCATATATAATATAAAATAGTACAAAATAACATTTTAAAACAATGTTTATATATACAAATTAAACAACAAAACGCAACAGACAAATATATCTCTGTAAAAAAATTACTCTGACTTCATATAAAGCATATATATGTATTCAAACAGCCAACGATTTCATATACTACCATTTTATTCAAACTATAACACATATTATAAACACATATTTATAGTATAATATTGTCGAATACATAACCATACAATATAGTAGCTAACAATAAGTATATATATAATACATAACTCGTACATAACAGCACGCTTGACAACTTGTATATAAACTCATACACTTGAAAACTTTATACATAAATTACTTTGTATACTTTATAAACACTGTTTCACACAGTTAATATATGTATACTAATGTACATGTATATATGCAAAAGACATAAACTGACATATAAGCATAACTTCCTTTGTAATTATAATTAATAGTAACGTGTTTATACAGTAGGCATCAACACCTATTGTTTTCAACCAATGCACAAATATATACTTACAACAGGTTATTTACAAAAGTTTAAAACTATCACAAAATAAAGCTCTGAGATATATACTTGTATATATATAAAAAATGTATAAACACATATATTTTTATATAAACTTACACACACACATATATATATATATATAAATAGGAGATGGGAAGAAAACAAAACCTTCTGGTTTGGCCGAGCATTGATGGGTGGCGAATGGGAAGGCAGTGCGGCAATGGAGAGGATGAGGTCGAAAATAGGATCATTGGAAGAGGAAAATAGAGAGAAGAGAGGAAGAGGAATGGAGGGTTTCGGCACAGCTCGATGAAGACGATTTCTATTTTATATATATTCTTTCAGCATGAGCAGAAAAAAGAAGAAATAGAAAATGAGTTCGAACCCAAAAAGAAAACGAACCACTAATATTGAATGTTGTAGGATAGCAAAAGTCAGCAATAAATTCCTGGGAATATGAAAAGTAAGTGGATATTGGATTACACGTATAAATGAAAGGACACAAAACCAAAAAGTCACAAAAACGGGTACTGATACAGAAATCATTTTCGTAGATTTCACAGTCTCCTGGACTCCTAAACACCTAAACGAATATTTGGTGGAGATCAACACTACGAGACGATCAGATCTGCATACAGATATCAGTGATACGATCATCTGATCAAAAGGCGATATTCGGTACCGAAAATGCTGCTAATTTGTCGAAAATAAGATAAATGGAGCAATAATTGTCCAAATTTGAAGAAACGAAATATGACGTCTCATAGAAGATGAATTATAAATTTTTTATATAAAAATATTCAGGTTCGGAAGCTATTTTATTATCATCAAATATTAACTGACCTGAATTTAAATAAAATTACACAAGAAAATAAACGTCAAAATTTTCTGATGAAAAATTACCCTTTGCTATGTTTGATTAGACGCATTCCAAAAGTAATTTTTTTCATTTTCAAATTTTATTGTTTAAAATTTCACAAAAATTCTATTAAATATATTAATAAAACCACTAAAATTTACGGGTCGGTACAGACGGGACACCAGCACACCCACTTAGATTCAAATGGGATAACAAGCATACCCACTTGATTTAGATAGGATATAAGCACACCCACTTGATTTTAAGGACACCAAGCACACTCAGGAGTATAAGAGTATGATTTGATAGAGCTTATAGACTCAAATTCTTGATCTTGAAGACAAATGTTTCTATATCCTCTTGAATAACATTTTGATCTTGACTTGGGTTATAAAGATCAGAGAGGAAATAATAGAGAATCAAACCAATAGGGTTTGAATTTGGTTCTAATTAAATTTGAGAAGATTTCGAATATAATTTATTTTAGAAATCAATAGAGTGAAAGAGGAGAGAAAATATGATAAAGTAGTTAATAAAAATTTGTTTGGAAAACCCTATTTATAAAGAAACAATAGTC
Organism: Allium cepa; assembly: GCA_030765085.1. Classification (NCBI taxonomy): domain Eukaryota; kingdom Viridiplantae; phylum Streptophyta; class Magnoliopsida; order Asparagales; family Amaryllidaceae; genus Allium; species Allium cepa. Next base: position 157,826,343 of record CM060932.1, read on the forward strand.
ATGTTCATTCGTGAAGAGATACGACGAAAAGATACTTCCAATCAAATTTGAGTTTTGAAATTCATGGCCTATATGTCAATATACATGATCAGGATATGTCGGCATATTCTTTGTAAGTTTGAAAACCACTAAATAAAAATTATTTCCAAAATGTTAAGTTTTGTAAAATATTTTGATACTTTGCAAAATCATTTAAGCATAGTTCATACACATTTTAATCATAAAAAAACTCTGTAAAATTATTTTAGAATATTTTAATATATAAATTATTTAAATATAAATAATATATACAATATATATATACAATAATAATAATAATAATAATAATAATAATAATAATAATAATAATATATAAGTATAAGTGAAAATATATTAAAATCCAAGCACTAACGAATGTCAACAATATACTTTTGAATACCATATCATTTAGAAACGATAAAACCAAAAACTATATCAAAATATAATAAATTAAAAGTATGCTAAAATATAAAATGCATAAAAATGTAATTACTCAAAATATTATAAACTTGTTAATAAAGATAAGTTTAAAAATCATTTAAAAACAATTTTGAAAAGATGTTTGAAGTATCATTTTGAAAACCAAGGTATTTGAAAATCATTTAATATCTGAGAATAGATTTGAAAACCTTTTTCAAAAGTGGAAGAGAGATCAAAGAAGTGCTACTAGGATTTTAACAAAAAAATCTATGACTCCATAACTTATCTTGATATCTTGAATCTTCAATACTTATGAGTCTTCAATCTCTAGTTCTTAAATTTTTATATCTGCCTCTTGAATCTGCTCTTGATACTGTATAGTCTTCTTAATCAACACTTGTTTAATATCCCGCACTATATACTATATATAACGTGGTAAAAAAAATATCAGTATTTATATTTTACATAATGCCACATGGTTGTTGTCATCAAAACCAATGCCTAAGGTTGTAACAGCAGATCCTCTTCTAATGGCATTCCAATCTTTCACAAATTAAATTAACTAACGGATGAAATTTATGGCCCAAGAAACTACCTAGAGACCATCCCCTCCACCTTGGTCTATAGCTTGTTGCCTTCGTTCTCCTATTAGGCCGACCATTGAGCAGGGAAACAATAAAGACATTCCTAATGATGGGAATAGTGCGCTAGCTTAAGAACCGATATCAAGCTGAAAGGCAAGATCCAGGAAAATCCACAAATTAAGATAAAAGAAACCAATATTAACCCTTTGTTGCTTAAGAAAAAAATATTTGCCCTAGAAGAGGATGAGGTCACTTCACTGTTTAAGAGGAATCGTCATAACCAGAGCCAGAAAAGACAAAATTTATCAGTTAAAAGCCCGTGTAGAATAGTTGGTTAAACCATGCAAACGGGGAATTAGGGAGAAGACAAGGGAGGAAGGATCTTCTTCATTTGGCGAGACCATCATCGAATCAGATTTCTCTGACAACTTCAAGGCCTTGATAATTGAAAATTTTTATGGGACTACAAATCCAGACTATCACCAGTGTATGTTTGAATATCACATGGATGTTCTTAAAGTGGGAAGGATGGCTAATGCAAACTTTTTACGATCTACTTAGTCGGAGCTGCAGCTAGTGGTTTAGGAGATTTAGATCTGGGGAGGTCCTTTCCTAGCAATAGCTATCTATTGATTTTTTAAGACAGTTCGATTAAGAAAGAGAAACTTCACCTGATTTAAACACGATGCCCTCCGTCATGTAGGGCGGGAATGAAAGTATGTGCGACTATATTAAGCCTTTCAAATCCGAGGTTCCTAAGATTGGAGTAAGGGATGAAAGTGCATTACTGATGGCAGCTCATGCCATGATCAAAAGAGGGACCTCAATGTGAAAGAAGAATAGCCGAAAGTCATGCCACAACATGACGGCTTTCTAAGAATGAAACAGTGGCTACATCATGATGGAAGAAGCTGGTTCCACTGCATAGATTCAGAAGTCTTCTATCCCCAAAAATGATAAGAAAAGGGGCATAAAGATTTCACCGGTCGGCAAAGAGACAGAAGGAAGTTAACTTCATAGTAAACCCCACTTACTCACACCCCTAGTTAGATATGTGAAACGACCAATGTAAAACCTTGGCTTTGGTGATTACCTGTAATATTAAATTATAATAGTGGTTATAATTTAATATTTGAAAATAAAATAAATTGGAGATAGAAAATCTACTAAAATTATTTATTTCAAATAAATAATGAGTTTTGGAGAATAAATTGGATTTAAGATTTGTTTGGTTGGGAATTTAGTTTGAATAAATTGTGAACAATGGAAATATGTTAACTTGGGTTAATAAATTTATTAGGTAATCTAATTCATCATTAATTTGTTGAAATAAATGTAAATTATTGTAAAATAAAGTTTTAAAGAACTTTATTATGTTTGTTTGGAAGATAAATGAACATTTTTTGGTTTTAATTTGAGATAATGCAATAATTTTGCAAATTATTGCCAAATGTGAATTTTTATTAATTTTAATGAAGCAATTGAATTTATTATGATATGTTTTATAAATAAAAAGATGGAATTTTGTTTAAAAATATATTTGAATGGAAAATGATGTAAATATGGTTTGTTGTATTTAATTATACAAGAAATAATTTTCGTGTAAATTTTAATCCTAAAAATGGTGTTTTATGTAATTTATAATGCAAATTGATGTATTTAAGTAAAAAAATAATGTTCTAATGATGGAAATAAATTTTTATATCTAAAATAATTTTTATTACGTTGTGAAAAACATTTTTAGTTGACGTAAACAAGTGTTGTAAAATTTATTTGGTTGAATTTCATGTAGATATATGTAAATAATGAGAAAACGAGGGAATACATGATTTACTTAGCCAAAATTTAACTAAGTATAGCCAATGGGCAATTGGATATTGAGTTCAAACCCAATACCCATTTTTGGAAACATCTGACAAAGAAAGTGTACGTACTTTCTTTTCTCAGTTGTTCTCAAAAACAAAAAACTGAAAGAAAAAAACAACGGCCTCCACTTTTTTCTTTGAAACCTAGCTTCAATTTAAAAAATATCAATAGATAAAAATATCAAATCTAAGATACATACAGGTTATCAAAACCAAAACCTTAGAATTGTTTCACCAATTTCTATTTTGTGTAGAAACTATCTGCAACTTTTTCTTCCTTGTCTGCATGTTGTTTTCTAAGGTTCTATAGGTTAGTGAAGCCGATTGGCTCCGGAAAAACATCAACTTGCATCACAAACTTTCTCCAATTCATGCTAAAGTGAGTTAAATCTCACAAATTCTAACTTTGAATGAGTTATTTGCTGAAATAGATTGAATTTTTTGCTTACTGTAAGCTAAAACTGTTGTTGAAAGTTTGTTGTAAAAATATGTTTCAGACCTCTTCCTGTTGTGTTTATAGCTTCTTGATTTTGCTATGAAATCATGCTGGATATTCCAGATGTTGTTCAAGTGTTGTATTTTGTGTATGTAATCATTGAGAAATTCATCTCTGAACTGCTTCAAAATTGTTGCTCAAAATTCAGTTCGAACTAGGCAAAAACTGCTGTAGAATTCATGTATGGTAGGTCGACCAAGAAAGCATAGGATCGACCTTAGGATCGACCTAGGAAAGTGTTAGGATGAACTTAGGGTTGACCTAACCATTAACAAGGTCGACCTATAGGTCGACCTTCCCCTTGTATTTTCTGCAGCCTGTTTTCTTTTGTTCTGGTGTTCTTTTCAGCGTGTTCCAGTGACTTTTGCTACTTGTTCTTGTGCTATTTTGTGATGTTTTCGAAGGGTTCTAACCTAATAATAGGTAAGCCAATGTTTTGGTTGATCCATACTCTAGATTGATGAGTTTTTGAGACGTTTTCATATGATGAAATTTCAGTGTTTTCCGATGATTTCTGTTGTTTTCGAGCACGAATTTTATAAACAATTATTGAAATGATTTTTATATTAAAATAGCTTTCGAAATAAATATTTTACGATATTTAAAATTATTTTTAAAGATATTAAATTTTTTATATTCCCTATAGTAAAGAGAAATTTTCAAAGAATAGTTTTCCAAATGATTTCAAAAATTGTTTTAAAAACTAGTTTTCTCAAGCAAATTATTTTATATATAAAATACACTATTTTGCACTCTTCGAACACATGAGAAAGAGAATTAAATGATTTAGTAAAACATGTGGTATGGAACATATGTGTTACTTTTTCAGTTAATTTCGGACTTATCCGTTTGAAGTTATGAACCTTCGGTTTAATATTTGTGATTTCCATTCTTTGGCGTGTTTCGAGATTTGTGAAGTCCTATTTTTAGGAATTATTTGACATTGCCATATTTTGGCAGATTTTGAGATTTGAGTTCTCCTATTTAGGAGCTATGGTTTGGGAAACCATTGTGTTGTCTTTTATACTTACCGATGATATGAGGCAAGTTATGAGCTTTCTGAGATTTGTGATTTGATGTTATTGTTTTCTAGTATGGCATTAACTAATAATTAGTAAACCTTTGAGTGAGAACATGTGTTATGGGATACACTATTACCACTTTTCGAGTTCCGATCTGAGAGTTTGTGACACATTCACGACGTTATTGCCAGTATTAGACCTTTGGGTCATCACGAGGAATTTATGACTTCGGTCACGATGTATTTATGACTTCGGTCATCATGACGTATTTATGACTTCGGTCATCATGATGTATACATGACTTCGATCGCATGAGGCATATGTGACTTCGGTCACCATGAGATGGGTACATATACATTAGTACTGGACACGAGGATAACACGTACAACTTTGCTTCGGTATGCAATCGGTGATTTGGATCCAATCTGGGTTATTTTCTGATTTTTGAGTTTTATGATTTCACCATTTCAAGATGATTTTTTTTATATATTTTACAGCCTAGAGCAATATGAGAATTTATTTATACGCGGTGATTTCATTTATGAGGTTTTGAACTCTTATATGAGTTCCACAAGTTATGAAATTTTTGAAGATTTCTGTTGTTTCCTTTTGAGATTTTATATGATTTTATTGGAATTTATATTTCGAGTAGCTTTTATGAAGGAAACATTCAAATTGAGTTGATGTTATTCATGAGTTTACCCCTAAGATATTTCGAAGTTTTCCATTACTTTGAATTTGAGTAAATATGTGATTATACCATTCCTTTTTTATCAATGGAATGTTTCCCTTATAAGACATATATCCTATTTATCAATTGCTATTCATCTTGTTAAAATTAGACCGACCCGTGTGTTTATTACTCGGGTCATACCGAGTTGCAGGTTAGATATTTGGCTTTTGCTTAGCTGTTCTTCATGGATCGTCTTATTGACCTTTGGGATTATATGCCTAGTTTTTGTATATCTTACTTTGTAGTGTGATTTGGTTAAGCATATTCTTTTGTAGGATTTGATGTATGTATGTATTGTAGTTGTATCACCATGTACGACACTATGTATTGTATTTGATGTATATGCATATATATGACTGTGTTTACTGTTCTGTGATCAGTATTTATTATTTCTATTGTATTTTGTTCTTAATAGATCCTGTAGCCACCATAGTATTGTATTAGAAGAGAATTAAGTATGTCGAACCACTTAAAGATGAAAATTAAAATGGAAAAACGGAGCATGTTATTGACATACTTAATGCTTATTTAATACAAGACTATGATGGTCGCTCCTAAACAGCCCTATTCTCTGCACTAGCAGAGAGTATCACTTAGTAATACTCCTTGTTAGTGTGGGTCTCAGGGTGGGGCATCATAGCTTGGTATTAGAGATGAATTCATAACAAAAGTGATAAACACATAACAATATACATGCTACGATACATCGAGTATGATATGAGTGAAAACATCGTCCCTAATCGAAGTTGTTTCCAATCATACCCATAACCTTTTCGAGTCTTTCTGGGGTACATAAGTGAGAATATGCCTAGGAATGTTATTTAATTCTGTAGTATTCCATAATTCACTTAATGATATCTTACCTTGGAATAATCCTTATCGTGATCATTCTATTTTAGTTCTCATCGATACGGGTGCTTGACACTCACTCGTATCGAAGAAGCTTGTTAAAGTTATATTTTGGGATGTTTATTCTCTTGTTCTTCTTTGAGAGTTGTGAATCCTTTTGAGGGGATCCGCAAAACTTAGCATGTTTTGTGAGAATATTGAGATTTCTCTTTGTATTTTTTTCTTTTCGTGCAAATCTGTACGTTAATCACTATCTTGGATTTGATATGAATTTGGGGATGGATTGACTTGTATAAAGGATCATATATCTTTGGTATCCTAATTCGGTTGAACTATTGTCTCTTATTCTTCAGAATGTTGATGGAGATTCTGAAGCATCTTTATTTGCTCTTGAGTCTCGAGATGATAAAGATGTATCTTTATTCCCAGTTAGTTGTGATTTTGCTGATGTAATTGAGTCTGTTTCAGGTTTGCCGCCCAAGCAGGCAATTGGTTTCTATATTGACCTCATTTCTGGTGCATATCCAGTTAGTCATCCTCCTACTAGGATGTCGATTAAAGAAAATGGGGAAATCTAAAAAGCAATTGTTGGAATTTGAAGCTAAGCAATTCTTTTGGTCCTTTCTTCACCGTGGGGAGCCACAGTCGTTTTGTTTGAAATCTGATGGTATTATTAGGCTTCGCATCAATTGCCGCAAGCCTAACAAGTTAGTCATTATGAACAAGTATCCATAGCCTTAGCTCGATGACGTGTTCGATCAATTGAGTGGTGCTAGGGTCTTTCCTCTATATGACCTTACCACCCGTTTTCATTAGTTACGAGTTGCGGAGGATAGCGTTCCTCTTACCGCATTTCGCACTCGTATGGTTCTTATGAGTGGCTCGAGTGCTGTTCGGTTTGACGAATCTCTAACTTATTCCATCAATCTTATGAATCGAATATTCTAGGAACACCTCGATGTGTTCATTCTTGTATTCATTGATGATGAGTGTAAGCAGCTATTTTAAAAAAATATTTCTAATAGAAGATATGCTTATGAGTATGATTGAGTTCTTTTTATAGAGTCAAGTAAAGAATATTTTGAAATTATGTAAGAGGCTTCTTTATCATATCGAAAATGATTTTGTGTTGGATTGTCCGTTGAGTGCTTTAAGAATTCTGGTCGATGCGCCTAATCAATGTTATCGATTGGAATTTCCTAAACACTACGATGAGACAGTCTAACACAGTAAATTTAGCTTTAATAAGTAAAAGTTTAAATTAAATTAATATGTAAATCCAAAATCTATTTTTGATGGATAATTATCTTTTAATAGTAGAAGAAATTAACTATCTCTTTCAAGATGAATCTTCTAAAATCAATTGTTTGAAAAACTTGTTTGAGTCAAATGAAGAAAGTGTTTTCTATTAGTAAATTGTTTGTATATAAAATTAATAATATTTTTTGAAAGTCTCAGCTTTTCGAGAAAGAGGATCATGTAATAAATTATTTTTCATAAAAAGCTTGTTTTGAGAATATAGTTCGAAATTGGATTGGTTTGGAAATTTCAGATTTTAAAATTGATTTTAAAAACTGAAATTTTACTTGAAAATGTTATACTAAAATAGCGATAATTTAAGATTTATAACCCAAAATAAACTCAATCTTTTTGTAAATAAAAGAGCTTCCAGTAAGCAATAAATTTTCTTTTTTACCACTTTAGAAGATTTTTCTTTTTATTATGTCTAAAATGGGTTTGAAAGTGGATGGACATCTTTGTCCTGTTTTAAAATTTTATAAGATTTTAGCTGGAAGTAAATTTGGCATAAATTCAAACCGTGGATCTGTTTTTTATAATCTATGTATGGCTAGAAAGCATATACTTAGTAGAACAACTTTTTTTATAAGTAATCTCAGGTTTTGTTGTTTGTTATGTCAAAACTTGAGTTCTTTATAGCAAGTCTGAAATTGAAAATGATTTGTTTCCTCTAATAGTCAAATAAAATAGTTATATTTAGTACTAGTGTACCTAACTGATTTTTGGTATGGAAATATGTTACAAACTTTAATATATTTATGGTAGAGTTTGAAAATAAAACAACTCAAATTTTTATCTACTCTAAATATAGAGTAATGGGTTTAAATTAAAATTTAAAGAAGCTTTGAAAATTTTCAAATGATTGAAAATTGAAATTTTGATTATGTAGATAGTGGTTTTGTAAACTCTAGCAACTTTTTATTAATAAAAGGAAGTATAAAATCCTTTCCTTGTGTTTCCTTGCCCTAGTGAAATTATTTAGCGACTTGCATTTATGTAGTCGTATGAGTTTGGCAGTTTTTGGAGAGACCACCTACCTCTTATTGAGTTTCCTTACCCTATTGGTAGTTAATTAATATCGGTATGGCTCTTTTCATAGGTTTATGCGGAAAGTCGTATCGATTACCATCGTGTTGGTAGAGTTCGGGATAAAATTATGCTAAGTCCTGCCTCTATTCACGAAGCTTCCGAGTCATTATGGGCTGTCTTACTAAGTTCGCACACTTTATTCATATTAAGTCTAATAGGACAACATCTCATCTTTCGAAAATTTATATTAAGGAGATCATGCGATTGCATTGTATTCCTAGTTCTATTGTATGTGATCGTGATCCACTCATCATGAATCACTTCTAGCAGAGTCTTCAGTAAGCTTTGGGCACAAGGCTTAATCTTAGCACTGCTTATCATCCGCGGTCTGATGGACTGACTGAACGGGTGAATCGTATTCTTGAGGATTTGCTTCAAGCTTGTATTCTTGATTTTAATGGTAGATGGGAAGATCAGATTCCTTTGGTTGAGTTCACTCATAATAAGAGCTACCAATCTTATATCGATATGGCTCCTTTTGAGGCCTTATATGAAAGACCGTGTCGTTCTCCTTCTTGTTGGCTCGAGTCTAGAGAAATGCTTATATTAGGCCTCGAATCTATTCATGAAGCATCCGAGAAGACCGTTCTTATTAGAGAAAGAATGAAAGAGGCGTAGAGTCACCAAAAATCCTACGCGGACAACCGTAGGAACCCTCTTGAGTTTTCCGTTGGTGATCTTATTTTTGTTTGAGCTTCTCCTTTGAAAGGAGTTGTATTCTTTGGCCGATGTAGGAAATTGGCACCTTGATGTATATGGCCAGTTCCTATCATAGAGCGAATCGGTCCTGTTGCTTATAGAGTAGCACATCCTGATCGGTTTTCTAGAATTCATGATGTGTTTCACGTCTCTCATTTGAGGAAGTGTCTGCAAGATTCTGATTCTGTGATTTAAACTCATACATTAAAAGAGCTTGGGGTTTCCCCCAATATACATTCGTGCAACACCCTGTGCATGTTTGCTTCGAAGGTTAAGCGCCTTCGAAACATGAATGTGCCGATCGTGAAGATTCAAAGGTCAGATAATCCCAACGAGTACACTTGGGAAACCAGAGAATTTATCGAGCGATCCTATCTTGGTTTTCTTTCTTCACACGTCGAAGTTGAAAATTTTAAACTCCAGTTATCCATTTTTGCTTTGCTTGATGAAATAAATCATGTTGAATACAGCTCTTCTCTAGAAATTGCAACATAATTTTTCTAAGGGTGGGAGTCTGTAACAACCTTGATTTTGGTGATTACCTGTAGTACTAAATTATAATAGTGGTTATAATTTAATATTGGAAAATAAATTAAATTGAAGAAAGAAAATTTGTTAAAATTGTTTATTTCAAATAAACAATGAGTTTTGGCGAATAAATTGGATTTAAGATTTATGTGCTTGGGAATTTAGTTTGAATAAATTGTGAACAATTAAAATATGTTAATTTAGGGTTAGTAATTAATTAAGTAATCTAATTCAACATTTATTTGTTGAAATAAATGTAAATTATTGAAAATAAAGTTTTAAAAAACTTTATTATGATAATTTGAGAGATAAACGAACATTTTGTGGTTTTAATTTGAGGTAATGCAATAATTTTGCAAATTATTGCCAAATGTGAATTTTTATTAATTCTAATGAAGCAATTTAATTTATTATGATATGTTTTATAAATAAAAAGGTGGAATTTTGTTTAAAAATAATATTTGGATGAAAAATGATGTAAATATGGTTTGTTGTATTTAATTATACAAGAAAAAAAAATTTGTGTAAATTTTAATGTTAAAAATGGTATTTTAGGTAATTTATAGTGTAAATTGATGTATTTAAGTAAGAATAAGCTTTTAATGATGGAAATTAATTTTTTTAGCTAAATTAATTTTTATTACATTGTGAAAAACATTTTTAGTTGACATAAACAAGTGTTGTAAAATTTATTTGGTTGAATTTCATGTAGATATGTGTAAATAATGAGAAAAAGAGGGAATGCATGAATTACTTAGCCAAAATTTAACTAAGTATAGCCAATGGGCTATTGGATATTGAGTTCAAACCCAACACTCATTTTTGGAAATATCTGACAAATAAAGTGTACGTACTTTCTTTTCTTAATTGTTCATCTTTTCAGAAACAAAAAATTGAATAAAGGAAGAAAAGAAAACAATGGCCTCCACTTTATTCTTTGAAATCTAGCTTCAATTTAAACAAAATCAAGAGATAAAATTAGAAAATCTAAGATAAATATAGGTAATCAAAAACCAAAACCTTAGAATTGTTTCATTAATTTCTGTTTTGTGTAGATACTGTCTGTAACCTTTTCTTCCTTGTCTGCATGTTGTTTTCTAAGCTTGTACAGGTCAGTGAAGCATATTAGCTCTGGAAAGACATCAACTTGCATCAAAAACTTGCTCCAATTCGTGCTAAGGTGAGTTAAATCTCACAAATTCTTACTTTGAATGAGTTATTTTCCGAATAGATTTAATTTTTTGCTTAATGTAAACAAAAACTATTGCTGAAAGTTTACAATAAAAATATGTTTCATACCTCTTCTTTTTGTCTTTATAACTTCCTGATTTTGCTCTGAAATCATGTCGGATCTGCTGCGGATTGTTGTTTGAGTGTTGTAGTTTGTGTATGCAAAATTTCATTGAGAAATTTATCTCTGAACCGCTTCAACTTTTTGCTCAAAATTAAGTTTGAAATAGGCAAAAACTGCTGCAGAATTCACGTATGGTAGGTCGACCAAGCAAGCATGGGGGTTGACCTTAGGGTCGACCTAGGCAAGTATTAGGTCGGCCTTCCCCTTATGTTTTCTACACCCGTTTTCTTTTTTTCTAGTGTTCTTTTCAGCGTGTTCCAGTGACTTTTTCTACTTGTTCTTATACTATTTTGTGATGTTTTCAAAGGGCTTTAACCTATCAATAGGTAAGCCAATGTTTTGTTGATCCTTACTCTGGATTGACAAGTTTTTGAGATGTTTTTATATGCTAAAATTTCAGTGTTTTCTAATGATTTCTGTTCTTTCTGAGCATAAATTTTCTGCACGATCTTTGAAATGATTTTTATACTAAAATAGCTTTTGAAATAAATTACTTAAGATATTTAAAATTATTTTTAAAGCTACTAAATTTTTTATATTGTCTATAATAAAGATAAATTTTCAAAGAATTATTTTCCAAATGATTTCAAAAATTGTTTTAAAAACTAATTTTCTCAAGCAAATTATTTTATATATAAAATACACTATTTTTCCCTCATCGAACGCATGAGAAAAAGAACTAAACATAAAACATGTGGTATGGGACATGCATGTTACTTTTTCGGTAAATTCTGGACTTTTTTGTTTGAAGTTATGAACCTTTGGGTTAATATTTGTGATTTCCATTCTTTGTCATGTTTCGAGATTTGTGAATTCCTATTTTTAGGAATTATTTGAAATTGCCATACTTTGGAAGATTTTGAGATTTGAGGTCTCCTACTTAGGAGCTATGGTTTGTGAAAGCTTTTGTGTTGTCTTTTGTACTTGCCGATGATATGAGGCGAGTTATGAGATTTCTATGATTTGTGATTTGATGGTATTGTTTTCTAGTGTGGCATTGATTAACAGTTAATAAACCATTGAATGAGAACGTATGGTATGAGACGCACTGTTACCATTTTCGAGTTCCTATCTGGGAGTTTATGACACGTTCACGATGTTATTGCCAGTACTAGACCTTTAGGTCATTACAAGGAATTTATGACTTCGGTCATCACAATGTATTTATAACTTCGGTCATCACGATGTATATGTGAGTTTGGTCATCATGATGTATATGTGACTTCGGTCACCACGAGGCATATGTGACTTCGGTCACCACGATATGGGTACCTATACATTAGTATTGGACATGAGGATAGCACGTGCAACATTGCTTCGGCACGCAATTGGGGATCTGGATCCAATCTGGATTATCTTTTGAGTTTTATGATTTCACCATTTCAGGATGACTATTTTATATATTTTATAGCCTAGAGCTATATGAGAATTTGTTCATATATGGTGATTTCATTTATGAGGTTTTGAACTCTTAATTGAGTTCCACGAGTTATGAGATTTTTGAAGATTTCTATGGTTTCCTTCTGAGATTTTATATGATTTTATCGGAATTCATATTTCGAGTAGCTTTTAAGAAGGAAACATTCATATTGAATTGATGTTATTCTGAGTTAATCCTTGAGATATTTCGGTGTTTTCCATTACTTTGAATTTAAGTAATCTATGTTTATATCATCCCTTTTTTTTAGAGAATATTTTCCCTTATGAGACATATATCCTATTTATCATTTGCTAATCATCTTGTTCAAGTTGGACCGACCCATGTATTTATTACTCAGGTCAAACCGAGTTGTAGGTTAGATATTTGGCTTTTCTCAGCTGTTCTTCATGGATCATCGTATCGACCTTTTGGATTATAGGCCTAATTTTTTTACTTTGTAGTGTGACTTGGTCAAGTACATTCTTTAGTGGGATTTGATGTGTGTATATATTATGGTTGTATCACCATGTATGACACTATATATTGTATTTGATGTATATGTATATATATGACTGTGTTTGCTGTTCTGTGACCGTGTTTATAATTTCTATTGTATTTTGTTCTGAATAGATCCTGAAGCCATCATAGTATTGTATTAAATGAGAATTAAGTATGTCGAACCACTTAAAGATGAAAATGTAAAATGGAAAAAATGAGCACATTATCGACATATATAATGCTTATTTAATACAAGACTATGATGGTGGCTCCTAAACAACTCTTTTCTCTGCACTAGAAGATAGTATTACCTAATAATACTCTTTGTTAGTATGGTTCTCGATATGGGGCATCACAAACCAGGAAAAACTTGCTTATAACTTGCCCAACAAAGGGAAGAAATCAGAGCGGAAACGGGATGGGGCATAATGCCACTTCCACCAAGCTAATGACCATCATACCGACAACTACCGACACCTAAAGAACGAAATAGAAAGGCTGATCGAGAAAGGACAATTAGGAACCTTTTAGAATAATAATAATGAAGGTGAAATAGGATATCCGACTCCCGACCCAAATGAGAATCAAGTTGGGTACCCCTCTAACCTGACAGCATCGATCCATGGTGGGCCAAACCCTGCAGGTATGAGTAAGAAGGTACAAGTGAGGTATGTGTAAAAGGCAAGGATCCAACAAAAGTCAATCTTCCATATCAAACAAAAGCCTATTCCAGAGATACGTTCAAAACAGCTGACTCAGCGGGAGTTGTTTTCTGTAACGATCGTGATTTTTTGTTGCCGAAAAACCGAATAGTTAGGGTTTTAAAAAGAATTTAAGAAAAGAAAAGGAAAGAAGAAGAACAAGGGAAAATAGAGAAAAGATAAGAAAATAGAAAATAGAGAGGAAAGAAAAGAAAATAGAAGATGGAACAGAAAGAAAATATAGAACAACATCAGAATCTCACAATTCGCAGCGGAACAACATATAATAGATAAATGAATAATCTTTAAACAAGAACTATATCAGTTATTACATTTTATACTTTACATTTCATAACATCATCAGAGTGTACAACATCATACAACAAACAGTGCAGCGGAAAAAGAAATACTATATACTAGTAATACGCCATGCCATCCATCTTGCCTCCAGCAACTCCAGAATATCCAGAATATCCTGATAAACCTAACTCTTAACTGCCCGTGTGGAAATTGGTGGGCACCCAGAGTTTAGGAAGGAAAACAATAAACTCCGAGTCAGTCATGTGACTGGTGTGAGAACTCAAAACAGTTTATTTATCTTTAAAATCAAAATAGAGGAATATTTTTAAATCAATTCGCAATGCTTTTAAAAATGAGACTACCATAAGACCTCCCGCCACACACACAATGCAAACGCAGACTTGGAGGAGATTTCTTCTTATGTTAGTCAAAGATGCTTGATACGCATTAAAATCAAATCAATTTTGATATTATTATTAGTGCATAGTGTAGAGAAAAAAAATTCATTTCGAAAGTAGAATATAAATCTTAGCCAGCATAGGTACCATTATATTATGCCTACTATAGCTACTTCCTGAGGAAGCAGGTTCTACAACTAATACCGTACAAGTCACGTATTGTTTCTTTGGATTTCCAACGAATGATCAGGCCAAGGAACTTCCCATTGCCACATGAGAATGCCTCTGGATGGACATCCCCGAGAACCAAACCGGATCTCTACCAACACAAGGCCGGGTTACCCCTAACTGAGTAACAACTGACCGAATATGCCATCCCCCGGTCCTTTGGGACCTTTCACCGAGCGCTCGCAATCAATTCACACAATCATAACAAAGTGTTTTCAACATGAGTAAGTATCTGGGCTCCATACCATGATACCACCCTTTTCCAGAAGGAAATGCACACATCCTAAAGGGCGCTACCCCTCATAACCTAGCCGCATCTTTCCTGTTTTGACCATTCACGGGGTGTGAGGCTCGACGAAGTCACGTCCACAAAAACATACTTTATACAAAAGCCATGCTTTGGGTCAACAAATGATCATAGAAATGATCACCAAGATAGACGATCAAATAAACGATCCTATCACAAATAATCAACACAATGATCATTTCACAGCAACACTCAGCATGTCACATTACCAAATTGGGAATATACCACTGATAACTTCAACTATATAACCTCCGAGCTCGTACGTCTCAGAGAAGGGTGTTAAGCTAAAAGAATAAATTCTTCGCCACCAACAGAAATATATTTGAAAGAAATCGGCTTTATATCTCAATTTGTAATGTCATACATACAATCCATACAAGTCTGTTCCGGGATCGAACAAAACCGAAGGCACTTACAAAGAAGTCCTTGCAATCCGGATATTCACAATCCTGATCGGATTCACCATCACATATGGAGAACTCAATACCGGAGCAACTCGGTGCAGAGTCAATCGACAGGTCATCCTATCGCTCTCGCAAATACCGGGTCTTCAACACCGATCTTCAATGCAATTCACAACGACGTATCACATATTCGGAATGGGTTATACGACCCCATGGTCCTTTCCCGGTTAACCCGAATAGTGAGCGCTTATTCAAAAATAAGTGTGGCATTCAAATTCAAACAAATCACATCAAATACCCATTCAAAGGGAAATATTGATAGTCGGTTATTGAACTATCAATAGATATGCACACATCACTAGTTTCCAAATAATTTTCCAAATTATTTATTTTCCAAAATATCTTCACAAGATATAAAATTTTCAATACTTCAAAAATAAATCAATATTTATTTTTAAACAAATTCCCCTTTCATTCATAAATTCCATAGTGAATTTATATTCCAAAATTATCTATGAATATTCGATTTCAATTATTCATTTCAATTTATCTTCAAAAAGATAAATTCTCCAATATTCACTTTATATTGGAAAACATTTCCATACTTATTTAATAAGTAATTCACAAATTTTATTTTCAACGCTTGGAAAATATTCAATATACTTGAATCGAGATTAAGTATATATTTCATTCTTTAAGGAAATCATTCTCTTAAACATATTTATTTGGGCCAAAACGAATGTTGTGTAAAACATCGTTACGACAACCCAAAATCACTAGTATAGGGATTCGAAATTAAAATAGATATATAAATCCCAATACTATACAAAACATTTCCTTTCGGAAATCATTTACTATAACAATAGTGTTATAGTCCACTATTTCCTTTTATTTCTCGAAAACGTCTATTTCAACAATCAATGTTGAAATCTATGGTTTCGAATCTCAACACCTTTTAAAACATCGTTAGATCGTTTTAATTCAGTTCAAAATATCACATTCTAAACAATCTCTTTAACACACTATTCACTATTCAAAAACGTGAATATACTTTGTTAACAAATTTCATCATTTCTATTCATTTTATTTCAAAGGATTATTCACAGTCAAAAATGTGAATATAACTTCATAAATAAATCATAACAATTTACTTATCAAAATAAGTCGTTTGTGAATTTATAAAACAACGTTTATAAATTCCATTTCTATTTATTTATAACAACTTCCTTTTATAAATTCCTTTATTAACCTATTCTATTTATAACTCAATTATAAAACAAAGGTTCATATTATAAGTCAAATACTTATAATTTATTTGTTTGCAAAAATCGTTCCTTTGAACTTCATAATTATAAATCTTATAACTTATAAGATTCAATTATTCATCCAAATATATTCTTTAATAATTTCACAAAATTTATAAATCTTACTATTTATAAATTTCATTTATAACTTCACCATTTATAATTTTATGAATTCCATTCATTTACAAAAATTCATTTTCACTTCATTCAAACACTTATAAAAACTCGTTTTATAATGTCAATATTCCAATTTATAAATATCCATTTATAAATCTCTTAATATAAATCAATTTATATTATTCTTTAAAACGTCTTTAATCTCCTTTATTATTTCACCATTTTGATTCATAAAATAATTAAATTTTATAAATCCTATATTTCAACTTTTCACAATAAATTCTAAAATCCCGATTAAACTCTTTTATAAAATCAATAGCATCATATTCTCAAAAATCAGTTTTTAACTATATTTCTCAAAAATCATAATTTTTATAAATTTAAAAATTATAACGTTTGTTTATTTAAAATGAATCAATTTCCAAAAATATTTTATAAACGTTTTCTTTCAAAAATCACTTTAAAAATCATTTTAAAATTCCAAATTTGGTCCAATGATGCTACATACCAAATAGTCAATCACGATAACAACGACATCATATATCGATATGATAGTCCATCAAATATCAAAATATCTGAATTCAAATAAATACTGTTGAGGAATCCAGTTGGATCCCTCCAACCTATTTTCCTGCATCCACAAACATTAGCACAATACCAATTTCGCTCCAGTACGAAATTATCGCGGTATATGGGATTTAAAATATTATCCGCTTAATAGACGGCGCAATAGGGTCTCATCCGCTAAACAAAAAATGCGGGAAATCAATAACTCCAATATATACATATGCCAATATATATATATTGATATTATATATAATACCAATTTCACTGTTTATGAAATATTCGCGGTATATGTTTTTATTAAATAACATCCGCTTACTAACGGCGTATAATGTCTATTTTAACAATCAATAGATAACAATCATCATTCAAACATGCATTCAAACATTTTAAATCTAACTATTAAAAATAAAATCGAAACTGATTCGATTGAGTTAGAAGTTCTCACCTTGATTTCAATTTCGTTTTAGCGACTTATTTCGAATAAAATTAAACGGACGTTTAATTTTACCCAAAATTCTCACTAACTCCAAATGACTCCAATCCAATTCCATCGCGTAGTGCTCGTCCATACGATTCCAACGCAACTGGTTTCGCGCGTTTTCGACCTCGTATGAAAAAGATATGAATTTTTGAAGTTACACGATTCTATAACTTAAATTTACAACTTTATTTAACTATATTTTTAACCTATGCAATATCATAGCCGCACGATCCATCATCCTTGCATCCTGACCGTCCACCCCCTTCTCCCTCTCACGTTCTTCTTCTCCAGTAATTGAACACGCACATGAACCCACTCCTCAAATACTAGGGTTCCAATTTTCGATCTCCACGTTGAACTTGAACGCGACCAGGAAGTTGCATTGCGAAGCCCTTCACGACCTCAACGCACGGCCTCAACCACCTGAAGCTCGGCCCCACCCTCTCTCGTGCGCACGTCAATGATTGGCCATGCACGCAGCCCCCTGGCTCCCCCTACGCGACACTAAACCCCATCATATCCGTATGGATTGAAAGCTTTCGCCTTGCTCTTCATCTTTGTAGTTGATCACTTTGGCTAAAACTTCACGGATTGGAAGTAATTAAGGGATGAATTTCAAAAAATTCTGGCCATTGGTGCTTGAACTGGCGACTAGGGTTATTGGATTAGGGTTTTTCTTTTTTTTTCTTTATTTTATGAAGGTGTTGGGGCTATTTATAAAGAAACGATCGCCACTATTCATCCGGAAATTCCGAACTCCGATTTACGCGCCGTAACCAGCGTTTCTAGGGTTTAACCCGCGTTCCGGACACAATGGAATAGGTTTCGAAAGCTAATTCGGACATCTGTGCGAGTTATGGCTATAAACGTTCAATTTAAATTAAACCGATTTAAACGATTTTCTAGGCGTTTTAATTTGTATCGGACAAACGGTAAATCCAATTGACTTGAAATTTGAAACCTCACAATAATATCACATTACGGATCCGATGAAACTAGTTTCGTCGAAATCCGAGACTTTTTGAAAAATGGCTATTTTAACTCGCCAAATTAAAATTAAAAATAATTCGATGCGTTTCGAGCTGCCACGATCAAACGATAGCTCCGATTGACACGAAATTTGAAATCCGGTAATAACTAACTATTACGGATCCAATGGAACTGGTTTCGTTCAATTCTGAGACTGTTCAAAAATTGACTATTTTCACTAGTCGATTTAATATTAAAATATTCAATTTTCACAAATTAACTTTTAATTCGATTTTAAAAGTTCTAAAATATCGTTCTAACTTCAATATGATAAAATAAAATTTTACAAATCATTTTCAATCATATTTAACTCAATTTTCAATTATTTCCATAATTTAACATATTAAATTATCAATTTAATTATTCAATTAAATCCAATAATTCAAATAAAAATTTATTCGACTTATAAATTTCACCTATTAATATTTAAAATTAATTAAATATTCAAATTTTAATTTCAAAAATTCCTGGGTCGTTACAATCTTCCCCCCTTAAAAGAATTTCGTCCTCGAAATTATTAAGTAAGAAAATTACAGAATCTATTAACTTTCCAAAAATTCATAATTAAATTCCTTACAATAACTTACTAAGTTTTCAAATCATACTTAGTTATCTTTTCAAAAACAACTACTATTGTTTAACTTTCAATTCCAAAATCAAAGTTAAAGTTTTCAAAACTTTCCAATTTTCTCAAATTTTTTCTAACGCCTTAAATTTTCGGAAAAATTCGCCATAGTCTCCTTTGCGCGGCTCGATCCGAAAAAAAAATGACAGTATATATATCACAAATATACATCTCATCAAGTAATGAGGCATCCCGAAGGGAAAATGTGTAAAAGTACGGTATGTAATCCGAGATATGTACCTTATATTTTATTAGCGAGCATATACGGCTAATATAGCGCGAAAGCGAGCTCCAAATGCGAAGCAAACGCGATCTGCACCTACTAATCACTCAACAAACAACATGAGATCATGCATATATGAAAATAATCTCAATATACAACATATAGCAACATAATAACTATATATGTCAATATAGCAAATGAAACAAAAGCAACAAATGCAAACATCCACCAACTATCATCCAACATCCATAACCAAATCAATATTCATTTATATTCTTATTAATATTCAATGAATTGGTTTTCAATTTAATCACATTTGATTCATTAATAGTGGATGTTCTTACTAACATTCATTTTCCATTAGTTTATATTCACTAATTCATATTCAAGTTGGTTCACTTCCAATTCAAATTCAATTCTATTTAAGATTCATTTAACTTCCAATTGAATTTTAATTACTTTAACTTCCAATTTCATTAATTTAATTTCATTAACACTTAATGAATTATATACAATCAATCAACTAACAATCATATAACAAAGTTGAATTTCATTTATATAACTCAAGTTCATTTTTATTACAACTCATATTCATAAATATATTCATATAGTTTCACTTTTTATATATATAAGTTTATTTCATAATTGTAAATCACTTTAATTATAATTCAATTCTTATAATTCTTTTGCTTATACAATTATTCTTTAATTTAGATTATTCAAACAACTAAACAATCCACTTATATACACTTTAATAATTCTGGAAAAAAATATTTCTTTATATATAAAATATAATCAAGGTAAAATTATTTCATTTACCCATTCTAAAACAATATTATGTCGAATTGTTCTATTCAAGTGTTTAGAAACCCCTTCGGCATAGTTTTGGGGACCACGCTGACGAAAGTTCATATGCCACTCAACAAACCAATCATCACAATATAAAACAATTTTTATATTCACTAACAAATACGCTCTCATAGCTATTATTACACTCAAACTCATTCTAGAGTACTACTGACTCTATCTCTAATGAATAATACCCAACCTAACCATGGTTGTCGCTTAACCATAAGCTCTGATACCAAATGTAACGATCGCGATTTTTCGTTGCCGAAAAACCGAATAGTTAGGGTTTTAAAAAGAATTTAAGAAAAGAAAAGGAAAGAAGAAGAAGAAGGGAAAATAGAGAAAAGATAAGAAAATAGAAAATAGAGAGGAAAGAAAAGAAAACAGAAGATGAAACAGAAAGAAAACATAGAACAACATCAGAATCTCACAATTCGCAGCGGAACAACATATAATAGATAAATGAATAATCTTTAAACAAGAACTATATCAGTTATTACATTTTATACTTTACATTTCATAACATCATCAGAGTGTACAACATCATACAACAAACAATGCAGCGGAAAAAGAAATACTATATACTAGTAATACGCCATGCCATCCATCTTGCCTCCAGCAACTCCAGAATATCCAGAATATCCTGATAAACCTAATTCTTAACTGCCCGTGTGGAAATTGGTGGGCACCCAGAGTTTAGGAAGGAAAACAATAAACTCCGAGTCAGTCATGTGACTGGTGTGAGAACTCAAAACAGTTTATTTATCTTTAAAATCAAAATAGAGGAATATTTTTAAATCAATTCGCAATGCTTTTAAAAATGAGACTACCATAAGACCTCCCGCCACACACACAATGCAAACGCAGACTTGGAGGAGATTTCTTCTTATGTTAGTCAAAGATGCTTGATACGCATTAAAATCAAATCAATTTTGATATTATTATTAGTGCATAGTGTAGAAAAAAAAAATTCATTTCGAAAGTAGAATATAAATCTTAGCCAGCATAGGTACCATTATATTATGCCTACTATAGCTACTTCCTGAGGAAGCAGGTTCTACAACTAATACCGTACAAGTCACGTATTGTTTCTTTGGATTTCCAACGAATGATCAGGCCAAGGAACTTCCCATTGCCACATGAGAATGCCTCTGGATGGACATCCCCGAGAACCAAACCGGATCTCTACCAACACAAGGCCGGGTTACCCCTAACTGAGTAACAACTGACCGAATATGTCATCCCCCGGTCCTTTGGGACCTTTCACCGAGCGCTCGCAATCAATTCACACAATCATAACAAAGTGTTTTCAACATGAGTAAGTATCTGGGCTCCATACCATGATACCACCCTTTTCCAGAAGGAAATGCACACATCCTAAAGGGCGCTACCCCTCATAACCTTGCCGCATCTTTCCTGTTTTGACCATTCACGGGGTGTGAGGCTCGACGAAGTCACGTCCACAAAAACATACTTTATACAAAAGCCATGCTTTGGGTCAACAAATGATCATAGAAATGATCACCAAGATAGATGATCAAATAAACGATCCTATCACAAATAATCAACACAATGATCATTTCACAGCAACACTCAGCATGTCACATTACCAAATTGGGAATATATCGCTGATAACTTCAACTATATAACCTCTGAGCTCGTACGTCTCAGAGAAGGGTGTTAAGCTAAAAGAATAAATTCTTCGCCACCAACAGAAATATATTTGAAAGAAATCGGCTTTATATCTCAATTTGTAATGTCAGACATACAATCCATACAAGTCTGTTCCGGGATCGAACAAAACCGAAGGCACTTACAAAGAAGTCCTTGCAATCCGGATATTCACAATCCTGATCGGATTCACCATCACATATGGAGAACTCAATACCGGAGCAACTCGGTGCAGAGTCAATCGACAGGTCATCCTATCGCTCTCGCAAATACCGGGTCTTCAACACCGATCTTCAATGCAATTCACAACAACGTATCACATATTCGGAATGGGTTATACGACCCCATGGTCCTTTCCCGGTTAACCCGAATAGTGAGCGCTTATTCAAAAATAAGTGTGGCATTCAAATTCAAACAAATCACATCAAATACCCATTCAAAGGGAAATATTGATAGTCGGTTATTGAACTATCAATAGATATGTACACATCACCAGTTTCCAAATAATTTTCCAAATTATTTATTTTCCAAAATATCTTCACAAGATATAAAATTTTCAATACTTCAAAAATAAATCAATATTTATTTTTAAACAAATTCCCCTTTCATTCATAAATTCCATAGTGAATTTATATTCCAAAATTATCTATGAATATTCGATTTCAATTATTCATTTCAATTTATCTTCAAAAAGATAAATTCTCTAATATTCACTTTATATTGGAAAACATTTCCATACTTATTTAATAAGTAATTCACAAATTTTATTTTCAACGCTTGGAAAATATTCAATATACTTGAATCGAGATTAAGTATATATTTCATTCTTTAAGGAAATCATTCTCTTAAACATATTTATTTGGGCCAAAACGAATGTTGTGTAAAACATCGTTACGACAACCCAAAATCACTAGTATAGGGATTCGAAATTAAAATAGATATATAAATCCCAATACTATACAAAACATTTCCTTTCGGAAATCATTTACTATAACAACAGTGTTATAGTCCACTATTTCCTTTTATTTCTCGAAAACGTCTATTTCAACAATCAATGTTGAAATCTATGGTTTCGAATCTCAACACCTTTTAAAACATCGTTAGATCGTTTTAATTCAGTTCAAAATATCACATTCTAAACAATCTCTTTAACATACTATTCACTATTAAAAAACGTGAATATACTTTGTTAACAAATTTCATCATTTCTATTCATTTTATTTCAAAGGATTATTCACAGTCAAAAATGTGAATATAACTTCATAAATAAATCATAACAATTTACTTATCAAAATAAGTCATTTGTGAATTTATAAAACAACGTTTATAAATTCCATTTCTATTTATTTATAACAACTTCCTTTTATAAATTCCTTTATTAACCTATTCGATTTATAACTCAATTATAAAACAAAGGTTCATATTATAAGTGAAATACTTATAATTTATTTGTTTGCAAAAATCGTTCCTTTGAACTTCATAATTATAAATCTTATAACTTATAAGATTCAATTATTCATCCAAATATATTTTTTAATAATTTCACAAAATTTATAAATCTTACTATTTATAAATTTCATTTATAACTTCACCATTTATAATTTTATGAATTCCATTCATTTACAAAAATTCATTTTCACTTCATTCAAACACTTATAAAAACTCGTTTTATAATGTCAATATTCCAATTTATAAATATCCATTTATAATCTCTTAATATAAATCAATTTATATTATTCTTTAAAACGTCTTTAATCTCCTTTATTATTTCACCATTTTGATTCATAAAATAATTAAATTTTATAAATCCTATATTTCAACTTTTCACAATAAATTCTAAAATCCCGATTAAACTCTTTTATAAAATCAATAGCATCATATTCTCAAAAATCGGTTTTTAACTATATTTCTCAAAAATCATAATTTTTATAACTTTAAAAATTATAACGTTTGTTTATTTAAAATGAATCAATTTTCAAAAATATTTTATAAACGTTTTCTTTCAAAAATCACTTTAAAAATCATTTTAAAATTCCAAATTTGGTCCAATGATGCTACATACCAAATAGTCAATCACGACAACAACGACATCATATATCGATATGATAGTCCATCAAATATCAAAATATCTGAATTCAAATAAATACTGTTGAGGAATCCAGTTGGATCCCTCCAACCTGTTTTCCTGCATCCACAAACATTAGCACAATACCAATTTCGCTCCAGTACGAAATTATCGGTATATGGGATTTAAAATATTATCCGCTTAATAGACGGCGCAATAGGGTCTCATCCGCTAAACAAAAAATGCGGGAAATCAATAACTCCAATATATACATATGCCAATATATATATATTAATATTAGATATAATACCAATTTCACTGTTTATGAAATATTCGCGGTATATGTTTTTATTAAATAACATCCGCTTACTAACAGCGTATAATGTCTATTTTAACAATCAATAGATAACAATCATCATTCAAACATGCATTCAAACATTTTAAATCTAACTATTAAAAATAAAATCGAAACTGATTCGATTGAGTGAGAAGTTCTCACCTTGATTTCAATTTCGTTTTAGCGACTTATTTCGAATAAAATTAAACGGACGTTTAATTTTACCCAAAATTCTCACTAACTCCAAATGACTCCAATCCAATTCCATCGCGTAGTGCTCATCCATACGATTCCAACGCAACTGGTTTCGCGCATTTTCGACCTCGTATGAAAAAGATATGAATTTTTGAAGTTACACGATTCTATAACTTAAATTTACAACTTTATTTAACTATATTTTTAACCTATGCAATATCATAGCCGCACGATCCATCATCCTTGCATCCTGACCGTCCACCCCCTTCTCCCTCTCACGTTCTTCTTCTCCAGTAATTGAACACGCACATGAACCCACTCCTCAAATACTAGGGTTCCAATTTTCGATCTCCACGTTGAACTTGAACGCGATCAGGAAGTTGCATTGCGAAGCCCTTCACGACCTCAACGCACGGCCTCAACCACCTGAAGCTCGGCCCCACCCTCTCTCGTGCGCACGTCAATGAACGGCCACGCACGCAGCCCCCTGGCTCCCCCTACGCGACACTAAACCCCATCATATCCATATGGATTGAAAGCTTTCGCCTTGCTCTTCATCTTTGTAGTTGATCACTTTGGCTAAAACTTCACGGATTGGAAGTAATTAAGGGATGAATTTCGAAAAATTCTGGCCATTGGTGCTTGAACTAGCGGCTAGGGTTATTGGATTAGGGTTTTTTTTTTATTTTTTTTATTTTATGAAGGTGTTTGGGCTATTTATAAAGAAACGATCGACACTATTCATCCGGAAATTCCGAACTCCGATTTACGCGCCGTAACCAGCGTTTCTAGGGTTTACCCCGCGTTCCGGACACAATGGAACAGGTTTCGAAAGCTAATTCGGACATCTGTGCGAGTTATGGCTATAAACGTTCAATTTAAATTAAACCGATTTAAACGATTTTCTAGGCGTTTTAATTTGTATCGGGCAAACGATAAATCCAATTGACTTGAAATTTGAAACCTCACAATAATATCACATTACGGATCCGCTGAAACTGGTTTCGTCAAAATCCGAGACTTTTTGAAAAATGGCTATTTTAACTCGCCAAATTAAAATTAAAAATAATTCGATGCGTTTCGAGCTGCCACGATCAAACGATAGCTCCGATTGACACGAAATTTGAAATCCGGTAATAACTAACTATTACGGATCCAATGGAACTGGTTTCGTTCAATTCTGAGACTGTTCAAAAATTGACTATTTTCACTAGTCGATTTAATATTAAAATATTCAATTTTCACAAATTAACTTTTAATTCGATTTTAAAAGTTCTAAAATATCGTTCTAACTTCAATATGATAAAATAAAATTTTACAAATCATTTTCAATCATATTTAACTCAATTTTCAATTATTTCCATAATTTAACATATTAAATTATCGATTTAATTATTCAATTAAATCCAATAATTCAAATAAAAATTTATTCGACCTATAAATTTCACTTATTAATATTTAAAATTAATTAAATATTCAAATTTTAATTTCAAAAATTCCTGGGTCGTTACATTTTCCATCACCAAGACCTAATCATCATTACAATATTGCACTATGATGAAAGTTTTCATTTATTATGGGAGCTCGGTAAATGCCATCTTCAAGTCTGCATACGATTAGATGAGACTTCCACTAGAAATCCTAAAACCAAGTCATGAACTAATTTTTGGCTTTAATAACGTTGCTACCATCCCAGTAGGATCTACATGCTTGCTCGTTAGCGCTAGAACTGCCCCACTGCACAAGTCGTTATATGCCAGCTTCTTAGTCATTGACCGACCCTTACCATACAATGCCTTTTTAGGAAGACCTAGAAAAGGGTGCTATCATGTCCCAGAAAGATCTACTTATGAAGTTCAGCACTCTTGCAGGAATAGAATCAATAAGAGGTGAACAAGTTTTAGCTAGAAATATATACAATGTAAACCTTACTTTTGGCAATAAAATTATTCTGGTGTCTCTTCTAATATTTATAATGACAATAACAAAAAAGAAGGCGAACCAGTTCATAAAACTTCATGGGAACTAAGTACCCCAACCAACACAGAAATAAGTACTCATGTGCCATTGAAATCAATGAAGAAGGAAAATAGAACATATATGCACATGATCGGCACTGGTGAGTATAATTCAGTTTATGCACGGTGCTTGTCCAAAGTAGCCCAAAAACAGGAACCATTGGTAAATTTACCACTGGCGGAGGAAACAAAAAGTGAAATAGACTCGAGATTAGGGCCATCAAAGAAAGTGATAGAGCCGATAGATGACCTCGAAGATGTACAAATAAATCTAGAAGACTCGATGAAGATTATCAAAATCAGAAAGAACCTCAATGCTGATGCCCGATAGGCTTTTCGAAAAAATCAGCTGATGTATTTGTCTAAACACACTTCGACATGGTAGGAATAGATCCAGCCATAATATGTCATGCACTCAAAATTGACCCCTATGCACATCCAGTCAGACAAAAGCATAGAACTTTAGATTATGTAAGGTACAACTCTCTACACGAGGAAGTTAAGAAGTTAAAGGAGAATATTCATTAGGGAAGTATAGTATCTGAATGGATTGCCAACCCAATACTTGTAAGGAAGCCCAATGAAAAATGAATAACTTGCATGGACTTTATTAACCTCAACAAGGCTTTCCCGAAGGATAGTTTTTCTATGACTAGAATTGGCCAATTAACGACACGACTAGTGAGCATGAACTGCTCTCATTCATGGAGACTTGATACCGTAAAGAGTAATGGCCAACACAAAGGGTCCAACAAATAGAGCACTGGGTCTGAATTGGGAAGGATCGTTAATCATAGCAGAGGTATTAATAAATGTGGCATATCGACTATCAAGATCTGATGGAAACCCGGTTCCAAGGACTTGGAACTCAGAGTACCTCCACCTTAATTTGTATGACCTACGTTGCTTATGTAATGTACATTGTAATTACTATTACAAATTAATAATACAATAAACTGGATGTAGGTATATTAGATGGTCTGAACCAGTATAAAAATCTTTCTGTATTGATATTCTTTGACGTAGCTAAATAATTATGCTAGACATAGATTTATTATACTGCTCGAACCAATTATCAAAATAGAACCGCTAACAACGAAGCTCGGCTTCTTAAGCTAACTAACTGAACGTAAAGATATTGGATGGCGTAAACCAGTATAAAAGCCTCTTTATGTTTATGCTGTTAACATAGCACACTAGATGTATGGATACTAGATTGGCAGAACTTGTACAAAAAACCATACACATGATTTAAAAGGATGCAAACGCGCGATCTAACATCACAGTCAAAATTCAATCCACCAAGTCACGGGGAAGACCATGCCAAGTGACTGAAAAATAACTTTTCATAGCTCACCGCCATCGTTCGGCAATGTAGTATACGAATGACAATGTCAATTTAAGAAATAAGAACGGTGACACTAAACTAAAGTTAAATGACAATTCACATCTTACCAACATCGTTCAACAATTGTATTGACAACATAACATATGAACGACAATGACAATCTCAGAAATGAGAACAGTAATGCTAAACTAAAAATAAAAATTTCTTGTAGATCATCACCTCGTTTGATAGTTGTACTAATGACAAAGAATATAAACAACAAACAAACTATCCTAAAATAGCTGGGCGGATTGCATCAAACAGACGGTAAAGCTTACATGAAAGACAACATCCAGAAAGTGGCTCATAAGATGCAAAGACAAAATTGAGCAAAGACAAGCCCACATCGACCTGCGATCGCTGTAGACTTAGGAGGCAGGATGTTACACCTATATTTCTCAAGCTAAATTAAAAGGGAATTAATTGAAGCACATAGCCAAAAGAGCTGCCCTCACAATAAAAGTTAAAATGTAAAGAGAAGAGCTTGAAGTGATCCAACTAGTCTGTTATCATGATACTTGATCTGACCAAAAGAACTGCAACCAAAAGGTAGAAAGTCACAATAGAACAAAATACTGTGCTCAAAATACAAGTCAAAGAGATACTAGATCCGTGCCTATCTCCTTGTTTAATATTACACTAAGATACCAAAACCAAGATCCGACGTAGTCACAAGAAACAGACAATGAAGTACTTTCCTACAAACTATAATAAACGAATGACTAAACTGTGCTGCTAACATTCTGAGAACTCAAACTTTGTTAATGCCCTTAAGACGGATCTGTACTACGCATACTGAGGGCTACCTAAGAGAAAACGCATGGAGTCTGAAGCATGTTAAGGGGCTGCACATAGAGCCACTCAAGCGATGCTCTACCGTAGATCCGCACTTATAGGAGAATGGCAAAAATATGAGATAACTCTTATTCAATAACCCATGCAACAAGGGCAATCCAGATCACAGTCATCTCAAATCATAGATCATGTTCGTACATATATCGACCAACTCCTAAGTTAGGCAAACCCATCATCTAGAAGCCCAAAGCAACTGAGTACAATCGCACCTGAGTATTAGACAAATACTGCATCATGATGCAAATATCACACACCAATTAGTACGGCTTCATGCCAACTGTGCCCCAAAATGAATGAGTAACTCTTATTATCCTCCTAAGGACCTGTATGCAAAGCATATTCAAATTTTAGGTCTCCCACCATGATCTCAAATATTCCTTCCATGATTTCAAGAGTTTTCGCTTTCACCTCAAACTTCCCACCAAAACACGCCAGCAATCTAGGTATATCGACCAAACAATGCAGATAGACGTAGGATCCAAGGACTGAAACACAATGGCAAGAGGCAGATTTTGGCGATCCGCATATGCCATCATACAATGAATAGAAAACGCACCGTAGAAAGAAAGGGACCTTTTTACCTTTTCCACTTTTTGATATTTTTAAGGTTTTACTGTAGTTTCTGCCATGAAAACTTATACTGGAAACTATAAAGGAAGAATGATTCCCCCCTGGACGTGGGATTCTTTAATATTCGACCACATAAATTTCTTATGTTCTTTACTATTTCTGCATTTTATTATTTACATACATAATTTTCAGGATCGGACCTTACCTTTTCAGTACTAGAGTTAAAAACTAGTCAGATTTGATATTTTAACAAATAGTTAAAGTGCAACTAAATAATTTTATGACCATACAGCGGTATAATACTACTTAATGGAAAATTTAATACTACTTAACTTTTCTAATTCAAAATCATTGAGGTAATTAGTATGATAATTACTTCCTCTTCAGTTGGGTGTTGTAAGACCAAAAATCTTGCTAACATAGATCATTTACATATAAATTATAATGTATTACTTACGGCAGGCACAACTTAGGATATGGACAAAAAAATTCCATTAATGATATTTGAATTAATTAAAACCCTTAATACATCCTTAGAAATAATAAAAAGATTAAGGAAATATCAGGTCTTCCTACTTATACCTTCATTTCCATCGAAGTATCTTTTGGGAAACCACTGGTTTACTATAGAAAATGTGGAGAAAGGTATGAATTGTTGGCCTGGTTCACCCATTGAGCAGGGAATTACAATACTAACATAGTGTATTAGAAACTATATAGTTGAAGAAACATAAGCTTTTTGGAAGTCTGCTTTGATACAAATCCTATCACTTTTTATACTTAAATTTATTACCATTTCAGGTGCTAAGATGATTCCATCACATATAGCTAGCTCTGTTGGGAATAAATGTACATTTATTTGGAGATATGAGCACTTTTTCATGTATTTCAGTCTACTATGTAACTTTTTTTTGCTAATATAGCATAAAAAAACTTTCAGCAATACCCGTCTATAGTCTAAGAAAGCTTGAATACTTAGAACTATAGACTAATTTTCTATTTTCTATTTTCTATTTAGTATACTTAAATTAAGGTAGTTTTTGGCTTAAAAAAGAGTTTTTTGTTTTCTATTTTCATTATCTTTGAATTTAATGATCAACTTGCTATATAGTTGAATTTTATGTATTATATGTTGGAATTACTTTATTATTTCCTTTATCTCTTGCGCATCATCATGAGTTATTGACTTTGACTATTTTCTTTTCACTAACATTTGACGTTATTTTTTTTGGTTGCAACATCGCCTTAGGTTAGTCATTGGCATTTAGATTTTCATTCAAAATAATTGGCCTGTTTTTTTAAGATATTTAACTAGTGTTTTTTAGACCTCGTCAAATTTTGAGGCATTTTTACTTACAATTGTCATTTTCAAGGATTAATCGCAGTGCCACAATTTATTCTTTCATCTTGTATCTTTGATTTCTTTGGTTTTTGATTGAGACACTCATCTTTTAAAACTCATTTAACGACTTAATCAAAAATCTCGTCTTTTAAAACCTATCCTAACGCTTTTTCAAATGTGTAACATATGTTATTGGAGAATTCCATGATTTGGTTAAAGCATAACACTTTTTATGATTTTTTATACCCTTTTTGCATTACCACATATAATCTGGGACTCGGAAATTTTCATTTATTCTTTGTTTGTTTATGACATTTATTCTTTATTTGTTTATGAGTAACTCGCTATATCTTATTGATCAGAGCATGTAAGTGTGGGATGGTTTTCACCCATTCAAGATTGGTTAAAATTATGTATAGCTTTTGCAAAAAAATTTCCTAGCCATGTCCTACATGAGTATCAAGGTTCTCAAATTAGGAGTTGTATTAATCGATAATATTCTATTATTAGTGAGTCAGGTTTCAATAGCTCAAAAACCCCCTTCAATTTTTTAAGGATTTTAAACTTAACCGTCACGATTTTAATTTCGTTCTTCTTCTATCGCGGCTCTCCTCTTCCTCCTTTTTGGTCCAACCTAAATAATATCCCCCCTTCGATATGTGCCTTTTCCGCCTTACCGCCATCATCCACCCCTCCTATCAACGTCGCCAGCCCAATAGACTCTGATTCATCATCAAAATGACTAGCAACCGCCTTCACCTCTCCGTTCCTTTCACTTTTTTTTCGGTTGTGGTCATCTTCTCCAGCCGCAATACAAGTACTGGACAATGCTTCATCGTTTAGGGTGTCTTCAAAGTTGCCTCTTCTCTCAATGTAAGCACTTATTCTTCTTCTGTCTGCGATATGATTTTTGAATACATAAGTTCCCACAAATAGATTTTTGTTTAATTAACATCATGTTCATAGGAATTTTCTTCGATATGAGTTGCCAAATGCTTATTTCAGATTCCAGCTCTGAATACATAAGTTGCTTAATTTGATGTTACAAATCTAAAATAGAAAGCCGCTTTTGACCTCGTGTTGTTTGCTAAATATATTACTGCAACTACTGGCATCTTTATGCTACTTGCAAAGACTATCAGCGAAATGGGTTTCTTTTGTTCATAACGGTGGACAATTTAGGTTTTGGTGTTTACAATTTATGATATGCATGGAAATCGGGACTGAAATCAACAAATTTATTTGTACAAACAATTTAAGCTTTAGGGGGAGAAATTAATTCGATTGTTAAGAATCGTAACACTTTGGTTACATATTATGTGTTTCTCACTTACGATAATTCAATAGTTAAGTTAAGCCTTTTGCTATGGTTTCAACATGAAAATTATATAAGTTAAAAAATTTAATGTGGAAAGAAATATTTACCTTAGAGTATACATATTTAATTATATAAGAAAGAAACTCATTTTTTCCTCTTAACTGTAACGACCCGGAAATTTTAACGAATTAAATAACGTAATTAACTAAATTTTTTATGAAAATAAACAATTAAAATTTAGCAATTAAAATTTGATATTTTGTTTGCGTCTATTTGATAGAGTATGTGTCAGATTTTTATTGGAATATAGAAGTTTGTTTGATTGTGAATCAGTTAAAAATTTGATGGAAATAAAATATTTTTAAAATCTTTATATAACAAAATTGTAAACCATTTTCTGAGTGAGACGTTATATTTCATTTCGCCAAATTTGGACTGCTCCAGCTCCGTTTATTTTATTTTCAGCGTTTTAGCTGCATTTTTTGGCAGCAAAAACTGATAGATGGGTCATGTCACTCATATCTGTGTACCACTCTGTTCTTTTCATGGTGCAGATCTCTGTAGTATATTTATTTGTCTACTTCAGAGTTTGGTACACGGTGAAAACTGCGAAATGATTAGCCGTATCAGTTTCGCGTTTAGGCTTTTTGGGTTCTGGGTGTTTTCGTTGTTCCCTGAAACAACCAATGGCCATCAGCTTTTAATGTTCTTTGAATTCAACATATATGACTTTCACTATTCCACCATTTCAATTCATTCTCTAGTTCATTCCTCTCTTATTCTCTCTTTTCTTTCATTCAGACAGCTATATAATATAAAAATTTAGTGAAAAGCTTAAATTTGTATAAGCTTCATATAACCTACTCATCTATATTTTATTCAACCGGCCTCGTCATCTTCTCCCACATCCACTACCCGTGATCCATGCCATTACACCCCTCCGCCTCTCCCTCTTCTTCATCGAATACCTTCCGCCTACCGACCACGCAATGCCGCGTACACAACCTCATCTCACCTTTTCTTCGCCACTGACCGAAATCGATTTCCCCACAGCAGCCTGCCCACATCGCCATGCCCTCTCCACTTCCACCAACCAACCTCGAGCATCGCTTCACCGAGATCCAGCTCCTTGTCCCGTCTTTGCTAGTTCTCCCTCCATAACCCATCAACCCAATGCCAAACTACCCATAACCCGATCCATCCACCTGCTCCATGCCCTTCACATGACGGCCGACCGTCTGCACCGAATGCCACAACAGCATAGCCATCGCCAAACCTTCCTCTTCCTCCATTCCAAACACTACAGCCCAGCTCGACCAAAAAACCCGCCACTCGCATCTGCATAGCCTTTCACCACTCTCCATCAACCTTTGCACCCTAGCCTCCCACCTGAACTCAACACGCAGCAACTCATTGCTTTCCCTGACCTATGGCCTTCCCACCACAAAACCAAATGCCTACCATCTCCTCCTCAAACCCACAGACCCAACCACAGCTGATAACCCCACATGAACAACCTTCTCCGACCAAGACTGCTGCCCATCTCCAACATAGCCGCTTCTCCACAAAGCCTTTCATGCATCAACTCCCTGACAACCTTCCTCTTGCCAGAACAGCCCTCCACGTAGCCGACCGTCTCCAAAGTAGCACGCGACCTGCCTGTGCCATCTTCCTACCCTCAACGTCGAACGAAGCACCTTCATACCTCGCCTCCCACGGCTCTATTTGACTTCCGCCCCTCTTTCTTCCACCGCCAGCCGCACACACCAGACACTTGTCGCCCTACCGAAGCTCACTGCACCTAGTCCCTTCAACCTTCAAGCAACCGAGCTTCTATTCCTTTCAGGCCTACGATTCTATTTTCTTTTTCTTTTTTCATATACTTCCTATTACCACATTCCTCTTATATAAAAAAGGGGCAAGGAAAAGAAATATATTGTGTATGTATTGTTTCTCATCGAATTCTAGTAGTTCGCTTGCTTGTTTCGCCGCTGTTCGAAAAGTTGCAGCAGTAGTTCTAGCTTGTCGCTGTCCCACTTGTCAATCTGTGCTTATCCGTATCTGTTTTCTTTCATTCTTATTGTTTTTCTAGCCTTGAAAGGTGAGCGATCACTCACGATTAACATTCTTACATTTAGTAAATTGATTTCACATGAAATGACGATTGAAATAGGCTGTTCAATTTGAATTGGTTAGTGATTAAATTGTTCAAATATGATATGTTATTACTTGCATTTGTTCACCTATGATAATTGACAATATTAACGCCAATAACCTGGTAGTGTGTGTATATATATCATATTTAAATTGTTAATTATGATATATATTTGCCATTGATATGCTATATTGTTCTCACACTGCAAGCACCTTATTAGTTAGGAAAATCACCATGGGTCGAAATGATACATACCCGAACGATCTTATAGATTAGGGGAAAATCTATGTAGGTAGAAACGATAAACCAAAGTGATTTTATTGATTTTGAAATTTTGAGATTGTGGGTTGATATGATATATATCCGTAAATATTTAATTATTACGGACTGAAGTGATAAATATCCGTATCACCTGACCATAGGATAGAAAAATATATACAGACACCGTTGGTCTATTTTTAAATGATTTTCAGAATTTTGAGAAAAGAAAAATATATGTTTTTGGATTTTAAAATAAAATAATGAGAATTATTCAAATATATGTGCAAAATTTAGACTTTTAAATTATATGTTTTGAAATTTGAAAACTAATAAGTTAAGTTTTGAATAGATAATTTATAAGATTTTACTTATAACTTATTATTTAAATATGTAATTAAGATTTAAAATAGATTTAATAATAGAATTTAATACAATAAATTTAATAAAAAATTAATTTAACTAATATATATATATATATAATATGTTTATATATTTATTTAAATTTTATATTAATATTTTGAAAATAGATTTTTCACTAACTTTAATAAATAGAGGTTGCAAAGATAAATTAAAGTTGACTTGAAATTTAAATTGGTTAATAATTAAATTCAAATAAAGATTGATTGGAACTTATCGATTTTGAGATTTAATGATTTTTTTTTATAAATTGATAACTTGATTTTGATTAAATAGGATTAATGAATATTTTAAAATTTAATTAAAATTGAAATTGAATATTTAATTTTGATTTAAATTTGTAATTTGAGATTTATTTAAATGTCTAACTAAAGATGGTTAAATGAATATTTTTAAATTTAAATAAAACTGAAATTGAATATTTAATATTGTTTTAAATTAGTAATTTGAGATTTTATTTAAATGTTATAAAAAATGATTGAGCGAATATTTTCAAATTTTAATAAAATCTTAAATTTGAACTTTGAAATATAAATGAAAGTTATCAAATTAAGTTATCGTAAATTGTATGAATATTTAAACCTTGAAACCTATTAAATTGGAAGTGGTTTAAATTTATAGTTCAGACTTGGGTTTGAAATCAATATAAATTAAAACATTTTTAATGGGAATTTAAATCGAACCTTTAACCTTTTTAATTGAAATTATTAAACTGAGATTGATTTAAATTGAATTTTGGAACTAAAGTTGACTTGAATTAATTTGTGAAATTGGAAGAAACAATTGTAATTTGAAACTATTTCGATATAAACTCTTTTAAATCTATAAACTATTTTAATATATATATATATATATATATATATATTATTTTAAATTTACAAAAAAAATTAGTACAAATATTTTAAAATATAAACTATTTTTTATTGTATAAACTATTTTAATCTATAACTTATTTTTAAGTATAAACTATTTTTTATGTACAACTATTCTAATTTATAAACTACTTTCAATATTTAAACTGTTAAAGTTGGAAGCGATATGATTTCAAAAGAGATTTGATTTTGAAATGAATATGATACGTTGATATGAAGTATGAACTGTTTGAAATGAAAGTGACCATGGTGTGAAATAAGAGTTTGGTTGTTAAAGAGACTGGGATCGAATATTGCCATACTCTCTGCCAATATGAAAAACCAATTTAATAACTGTGCATGTGGTGGGGAATCCAAAACGAAGTAAGATGGTTTGGCGAACGTCTATATGAGGTATGAACGCAGCCCCAACTCCCTCGAATCAGCTTGATGAGATAAAACAAGAGCTATATCGGGCCAAGTGGGGTCTCTTCCCCTATCGAGTACATTTCTTCAAAACGATATCTATTACTTTGTGATTTGATTGAATGCACCTTTTATTTGAGAGTGTGTTCCGATGTGGATGGTAGTAGCTGTTATGCGTTACCACTAGTCCGGGAATGCAAACAGTAGAATCCTACCCTGGAATTGCCTCGCGTGCCTTGTTATATGTCTTATCGCTCGTACCTATGGAGTGCTCCATGATAGCCCACCGGTTTGGTGGAGTTACAGTACTGTATAGACTACGACATTTGTATGAAATGTGTTAAGAGGAATTTGCGTAACGCCTTAATGCTATTTTAATATTTAACTTTACTATAGATATTATCTATGTAGCATATTGTACTATGTATGTAGATAGTTTCATGGACCCTTAAAGGATGAGAATCCCAAACATCCTTTAAGTTACGTTGCACTTCATTTGGATATTTCACTTGAGTTGATTTATCAGCATAAGCATGTTAATCCTGACTCGAATGTTTTGAATTTTGCTTCATGCTTGGGTCAGACTGAGTGTCATAGCATTTGAGACTCGCATTTGAAGCTTGGAGCTTTACTTGGAGATTTATCTTTATCTATTCTACTATCATTCATTGAAGTTATTCCAGTTGTTTTTGTTCAGACTTGCCATTTGTTTTTGTATTGAGACTTCTATGTATTTGGGGTTTCTGTTGTATTTTGCTTTAGACTCTGATGTTTATGTAGTAGCTTCATAAACTACTATTTATCTATTCTGCTACTTATTATTGTAAAACTCTGTATATGTGATTGTGTGATTGATTAATTTACCGTATATGCTGAGTTTTGCCAAACATAAATTAACAATTTGTTGCTTTGAGCAATTCAAGTCCGACATGCGTGGATGATTATCGATTTGAATGGTTCTAAATGGCTAGTCGTTACATTAACCATAGCTTATTTAGCAATCTAAATGTAATAGTTTTTTAAAATTTTAAATGTCAATGACATTTAAAGATCAAAAAACGAAAGTACTGCATGTTATAGAGCCAATACTAAGAAGAAAAGAAAGAATGAATTGTCTATACTATCTAATGTCCATGTATATTAACTTCTACATGTTTGTTTTATTATACATAATGTAGTGACATATAAATTAAGCCATCGGTGTTTCTCCTGAACTGTTTCTCAGCTTCGATGTTAGTCAATGCTTTATTCTATCATTACTTAATTCTAATATACAGATGGTTTTCTATTTATTAACGTTAGGCGTATAACATTTTTCATGACTTCTCCGTATTAGCAAATAAATAAGCTTATTAATAGCTTTAACATTGTCAACCATGCTTTTTTTCATATGTACCATCTATGTTAGCAGTGATTGAAGTTCTCATGCATTTACAAGTAAACTGTAACATAAATATATATATATATATATATTAAGCTATATAGACTTTAAGTGCACCATGATATTAAAAGCGAACTAAGACCATATTTTGAGAATAAAAGTTTAGAATTATCTAAACAAAGGTGTGCATGCTTCGTTGACCAATTGTTAAAATCCATATTAAAATATTATGTACATGAATTGTTTATTTATTAGTAATTTTGCATCGATCATAATTAGAAAGAGTATAATCATATTTGTGTGATTTTCAATTCATCTATGCTATTAGTATATGAGAAAGTGAAAAAGGTTCTTAAAACATGGATTTTTATACATGGAGAAATATCCCTCAAATTGGAAGAAAAATCAGTAAGCCATGACAAATGCTTTTACTGATAAAAACATTTAATATATGTGGAAGTATCGTGTCATATCAAAGGATCAAAACATGTTAATTTTATAAATCATACATGTACGTGCTATTTCTTATTCTTATCTTATTTTAAGCACCACTAACTCGTCCATTTTATTTTTCCTTTTGGAGATGACATTAATTAAGTGAAAATATCAATAACACCTATAGAACATAAATAAATAGAACAATATTATATCTAGTTTAAACATGGGCATCATTGTCATACCATAATTTATTACACGTCAAAGATAGAGTAAATTTAATAAAACAAAATAAAAAAGTACCAACAGTCAATATTATTCAATTTTATTATGTGTCATCATGCTATGTATAGATAAATTTGTTGCGGTTTTGGAAAGAATAAATGTTGAAATTTTTTTATACAAGCGACAAAATTTATTCATCATAATGCAAATGTTGAAAAAATAAATCTAAATGTTTCCAATATGAACATAACATCATTTACATATAGTTAACAAAATTGCTATATGATCATGTAATCATGTAGTAAAATGTACAACATACGTAGTATAGGATCACAGTATATGTTGCCATATTTAATATCTAAACCTCATTGGGATATATTGTTGTCTACTATTGTATATGTTGCCGTATTTAGTACATCTTAATTGTTGTTAAAATGTAAAATGTGTTGTATACATGCTAAATTTAATGAAGAAGCAATGTGTGAGCATCGATTTAAAACCATTGTTGCTAAATTTATATCCTATATAAAATGAAACAATGTAGAATTTATGCATTGTTTAAATTAGTAGGCATACGCTCAGTAATGTAATGTTTCCCAAGAAAGGAATATTTGGCAGCTGACATTGGCATTTTTTTATAAATCTTATTTTCTCTAAAAAGAGTAACTTCTGATTTATTAATAAATGTTTGTCAATAATGTTCAAGGAAAAAACTAATCTAAATGATTTACACACCTTTGGTATATTTTCATCTTTAATTTACTATATTTCATCGAGCTTTTGCTTCTCAGATATGAATACATATTACAAAGCATATAATCAGTTACTTCATATTGTATAAACATAAGAAGTATATTTTTACTTCATGCTTATTGTATTTAGTATGAAGTTAATATGTGTGAAATTATTGTTGAACATCCATCAAATATTTATGCATTTCATTAGGACCACTAACGAAGGATTTATTGAATTTTATTTGTGCTGATAGTTTTTCCTCAACCTATTAAGCAAAACACTTCCCTAAATTTGTACACTTAATCAACCAATAGTTCGTCCCACTGATGGCATTTCATAATCATGAGTATGTTAGAACATAGCAACAACATTCGTACATATGATGATAACTAGATGTTTGTTTCAGCATCGGTGCACATCACACATTATGTTTTATGCATTTTGTCTATTGCTTCTGGTATTTATAGAGTTTATGCGTCTGTCCTCGCTTATGGTCCGTTGTTTTGTTTTTATAATGGATTCCAATTTGGACTTAGAGATATACAATATGAATCGAAAAAGAAAATCAATCGCAAAATGCAATCCCCCATGACGACAGTTCTTCAACTCCGATAATCAAACCTAATAATTCAACCTCTATTAACCATGCAAACAACAACATTGATGTTTAATTCACGATGTCCTTCAATCCATAAAGCGGACAAATGGATTCATTTACAACTGATGTAAGCCTATTTTAGTTTATTCATGTTTAACTTACTTTAGACATAAGTTATCCACCACCATTCTTAATTCACTATGCTTATAGCCAGTAGGTACCTTTGTTGCAGCCCTTATTCACTATGTTCATTTAACCATCAACCACATTAAGAATCATATAACAATGCCTTAACTATGTGTTATTTTTTTCCAATACTCATTCTATATGATAAATCTGATGTTGCTCGATGCAGAACCTGAGTTGATAAGTGTGAAAACCAAAAACTATCCAACATTGTCTATTTCTAGCATTCAATGGAAAAAATCATTACAGAACCTCACTTTGCAGGTGCATAACCCCTGGCATAGACAGATACGCCACTTACTAGATGCAAGTTGAATGAATCATCTACAAGTACATCCACATCTCCTTTGCATCCTATATCCTTCTTTAGGATAAGGCAATGTTTCAGGTGCCAATCTGCAATCCGTCCTTTTGGTCATGTATGCTCAGACATTTTCATAAATTTGACCGTGCATTTAGGTAAATGGAAGAACAATGTAATAGTGTTCAAGTGTTGCATTCGAAGAAAATATACACATCCAGAAATTTAAGCAACGGTAAAAAAAAATTCTTTATCGCATAATCCAATTTGTTTTCGATTATACATTCTATAGCTAACTACTGCCCTTTTCTTTCCTATACCGTGCAGTCTTTCTTTGTGCTCTCCTACACAATCTGAAAGATATCATGAATCAGGCGGAATTTTACGAAATAGAATAGATTAATAGTTGGGAATGACAATCAGGTAGATGTCCATAAAGCTATTATCTTAGAAGTGAAGACAGGCGTCATGTGTCGTCTAAAAGAAAAACATCCGACATTTATGGCAATGCAATATCCAATCCTTTTCCCTTATGTTGAAGAAGGATATATGTTGTATATTGAATACCATAATGCTCAGTATTCCTTTGACGAGGAAGGGATTTATGTAACGACTCGTGAGTATTTTTCTTTCCAATTCCAAAAGAGAGAAAATGAAGGGCAAACTTTGTATAGCGACGGTCGTTTGTTGCAACAATATATTGTTGATGCATACACAAGTATTAGGGAAGAGAGACTAAGGTGGATTAGAAATAGTCAACCAAACATACAATTGGGATTGTATAAAGGATTGCAAGATGTTGTGCTTGCTGGAGATACGTCTACTAATCCATTGGTAAACGTATTATCTTGCCTTCCAGTTTCATCGGAGGTTCTGTTGGGTATTTTGCGATTCGAGGCGAATTTGATGGCGATTGCGATGAAAATAATGTTGTACTTCCGACTTCAAGGATCTATGAAATAGATTCTTTCGTACAATAGTTCAACCCACCAGGTACAAACGGGTTATCGAACTATCGACTTTCAGGATTCAATGAAGTCTTGTAACAGCATAATTAGATTCAAAGTTTGTACGCCTTTGATCCGACCAAGAACACTTTAGTATTTGATATCTGACGATGCAACATGTAGAGAAAGGAATGAAGAAGAAGAAACAAATATGCAACGATTTAGCGTTTGCAACACCTTGCAGGCGTTACAAAATATAGAGTAATGGAAGTGCAGCGATTAGTAACACTTTTCACGCATTGCAAATCTGCATAGAAAGAAGAAGAAGAAGAATATGAATTAATTACTAACATTGTCTGGGCGTTGCTATTTATAGATGTGAAGATGTATCTATTCATGTAGGCTTGCGTCCCTTCCCAACGTTTCAAAACCATTGCTAACAGTCACATATGTTTGAATTGAAACGTCGCGTCTATTCATTTTGCAACGTTCAGAAAACGTTACAATTTTTCCGCCCGTTATTTAAATTTAGAAATTTCAGCTTTGGGTCCTTAACGGGCAGAAATCTAACCTGTTACTGTTTACATTCGATCCAAAAATATTTTTGGATCTGAACCCGTACCCGACCTGGCCCGGTTCGGTTCGGTCGGACAGACAGCGGCGGCGCGCGTGTGGTGTTGCATGACTTCTCTCCTCACAATAAAGCAAAAACGTGGGAGCCCCAAGGCCCCAACATCCACATGAGAAAGATATATTTATACAAATATATTGCAAAATTTTCTAGCATGTGGGACTAATTGATTTTTTCTTCCCTCTTTACTTCTTCTTTTTCAAATCAAAACCCAAGGCCCCAAAACTATATTTGAAAATTTTACAACAATCTTCCCCATTTTCGAAATGAGAAAACAAAAAAATAGGACGGTTGAATCACTAGATTGACTACCTACATACCCAAGTGGGATCAAGCCTATGTAGTTCTAAGATCAAGTTTTGCATCATCGTGAAAACCAACACATAAATAAAAGGTATCTTTTAGATTTGAACATTTACTTAGTGTAAACCATTCAAAGCCTTATCGAGATTCTATGGTAAACGAATCTTGAACGTAGTACCATTAATGATAAACCGAAAAAATCGCACACGTTGATTTCCTTAGGTAAAGTGCTTTGTATTGCTCAGCACGTCAATGGCCATGTGCTTAAATCCTAGTTCATGAGTCTACTTAGAAAGCGGTCTTACTTTCCTAGGAAACGGCCTAATTTCCATACTCATATAGGTAAGTCTCTTAAGGTGTTTCTGCGATACACCTTTTAATGTTTCTAGACTTATTAAGGATATACATCCATCCTTTGTTCTTGCAGAATCCAACACTAAATATTATGGGATTATCGATTTAGTGTTCCATAATCATTCTCTTAACTTGTTGGTACCCATTTAACTTTGTCTATCTTTTTCAAGACATAAATTGGGTTTCTGTTAAGGATGATTAACCTTAATTCACAGACCTTAGTTCCATTTCTTGTGACTATAGAAACCATTGCCTTTGGAAGACTCTTTTTAAGTGGGTCAGCCAAGTTTTTCTTCGTTTTTATGTAGTCAATAGTTATAACTCCTCTTTTAAGTAACTGCCTCACCATTTGATGTCCTAGACTCACATGTCTAGACTTTCCATTATATGTCTTATTAGACACATTGTATATCGTTGCTTGATTGTCATAGTTAATCAAGACTGCTGGAGATGACTTCTTCCATAAAGGGATTTCCATTAATAAATTCCTAAACCATTCCGCTTCTTTACATGCATCTTCTAATGCAATCAATTTTGACAGCATTATTGAGTCAGAAATACAGGTCTGCTTCTTGGAAGCCCAAGACGCAGCAATGCCTCGTAACGTAAAGATCCAACCAGTCATAGACTTGGATTAGGATTCTACATTGTTCCAGGTTGCATCACTATATCCTTCTATCACAGCAGGATATCCTTTATAAGATAAACCATATTCAATGGTTCCTTTCAAATAAGCTAAAACTCTGGAAATAACTTTCCAATGTTCGAAACCTGGATTACTCGTAAATCGACAAAATATACTTATAGCATGTGCGATGTCTGGTCTAGTGCAATGCATATCATACATAAGACTCCCAATAACACTGGAATACTCTAGTTGAGAGATAGTACGTCCAGTTTTCTTTTTTAATTTAATACTAGGATCTAAAGGAGTTGGTGCTAGTTTGTCATCGTAATGACCATACTTTTGTAGGAATTTCTCTATGTAATGAGATTGAGTTTGTAATAACTCCCCCTCTTTCCTAACAATTTTAATTTCCAAAATTACATCAGCCTCTCCTAGATCTTTCATATCGAATTTAGAAAAAAGAAACTTTTTAGTTTCATTCACACAGGATATATTGGAACCAAATATTAGCATATCATCAATGTATAAACATATTATAACACTACAGTTGTTATCCGATTTTCTATAAATACATTTATCAGCATCATTAACAATGAATCCATATGACAGTGCAACTTTTTCAAATTTCTCGTGCCATTGCATGGGAGCTTGCTTCAGGCCATAAAGAGATTTCTCTAATTTGCAAACTTTCTTTTCTTGGCCTGGGGTTTTGAAACCTTCAGGTTGTTCCATATATATCTCTTCTTCTAAATCTCCATTTAGAAAAGCAGTCTTTACATCCATTTGATGTATGACTAATTTATGAATTGATGCAAGTGCAATTAAACAGCGTACAGAAGATATGCGAGCAACTG
Organism: Allium cepa; assembly: GCA_030765085.1. Classification (NCBI taxonomy): domain Eukaryota; kingdom Viridiplantae; phylum Streptophyta; class Magnoliopsida; order Asparagales; family Amaryllidaceae; genus Allium; species Allium cepa. The sequence goes on from CM060932.1 coordinate 157,870,196, forward strand.
GAGCATATGTATCAAAGTAATCTACTCCATGTCTTTGCTTATATCCCTTAGCAACTAATCTGGTTTAAACTTATCAATGGGTCCATTTGTATTTAACTTTTTCTTAAATATCCATTTACATTCTATAGGTTTAGCACCAGGAGGTAAATAAGTTAAAATCCAAGTTTGTTTAACAGTATGGAATTCATTTCATCATTGTTAGCATCTTTCCAGAAATTGGAATCTCTGGAACTCGTAGCCTCATAATAAGTTTTGGGATCATCATCGACATTCATTACATATTTAGTCACATTAAGGACTTCGTCCTTACTGCCTTCTACAAGATATGTAATGAAGTCAGGACCATAGTCCTTCTCTATTCTCGCTCTTTTACTTCTCCGTTGTTCAGTACTATCATCTAGTACTGATACTTCCTTGCTGTTTTGAGCAGGAGCATAATCATCGTCATTGATATCATTAGTCATACTAGGTTCTGGACTAGATGTTCTCAATGGGATCTCAACAGTTTGATTTTCAAAAAATTCTACATCTATAGATTCTATAACTTCTAGGGTGTCAAATAAGGAATCTATAAATTATATTATTAAGTGAATATCCAATGAAAACACACTTAAATGCTCTATTTCCTAACTTTAGTCATTTAGGGTCTGGTTTTCTAACATATGTTAAGCAACCCCAAACTTTAAGTCTAATTAGGTCAGGTTTCCTATAAACCATAATTCATAAGGGGAAATATTATTCTTTTTAAGGGGTACTCTATTTGAAATATAACATGCAGATAACATAGCATCACCCGATAGGTTATAAGGTAAATTAGAACTTATGAGCATGGCATTAACCATTTATACTAAAGTTCTATTCTTCCTTTCAGCAACACCATTTTGTTGTGGTGTATATGGGGCAGTACATTGGTGAACTATACCTTGTTGTTTACAAAACAAGGTGAATTCATTTGAGAAATATTCACCACCACGATCTGAATGTAATATTTTAATTTCAACTCCTAATTGTGTTTCGACCTCTGCTTTGTAAATTTTAAATTTATAAAAAGCTTCATCTTTAGTTTTCATTAGATATACATATGCATATCTAGTATAATTATTGATGAATGTTATATAGTATTGGTTACCACCATAGGTGATATGACTTTTTAAGTCACCCACATCACTATATACCAAATCAAGCAAACTAGTTTTTCTTTCTACGGATTTAAAGGATTTTCGGTGTATTTTTTCTTGAACACGTATTTCACATTTAGGGATGGTATCGAAATCACAATCAGAAATTAATCCTAATTTATGCATATTTCTAATGGAATTATAATTGAAATGTCATAATCTACCATGCCATAAATTAATAGAATCAACAATATAAACAAAATATTTCTTTATTAGATTCAACTTAATCATGTTGTTACAAGAGTATCCTTATTCAATGAATCTACCATTCTTAGACAACACTAGCTTATCAGACTCATACACCATCTTGAATCCTCCTTTGTTAAGAAGGCATCCAGATACCAAATTCTTACACATGTCAGGTACATAAAATACTTCGACTAATGTAAGAACTTTTCCAGAGGTGAAAGGAAGTTCTATAGTGCCTTTTCCCAGAACTTTGCTTGGAACCTTATTTGCTCTAGTAACTTCATCGGCTTCTCCTTTATTTTCTTCGTAGCTCTTGAACAAATTACGGTCTTTTCAAATGTGAATGGTTGCTCCAGTATCGAACCACCAATCATTATCATCGCCGCTAACGGAGTTTTCCTCTTGCACTACAGCCACAAGCGAGTCTTCGACCACATTCACTTTTTGTTGTTTCTTATGCAGACGGTAGTCTCAGGCATAGTGGCCGGGTTTGTTACAAAAATAACAAGCACCTTTCTTTTTTTTGTTGGTTTTGGAATGATTTTTCTTCTTAAACTATGTCTCATTCTTTGGCTTTAACTTATCAGTAATTTCAACATTATTTGCCTTAGAATTGGACTCAGTTTGCAGATTATCATTAGATCGCATCTGCGTGAGTCTTTTTCAATACGAAGATGTAGATGTAAACCGTCTAAATTATAATCCGTTTCCGCATGCTTCATCTTTTTTTTATAATCATTCAACTATGCGGAAGCCTAGAAAATATAATTCCAACAACAAAAGATTTAGGGAGATTAATTCCAGCATCTTTAAGTTGATTCACCAACATTAAGATTTCGCTTACTTGTCCAATTATGGACTTATTGGTGACCATTTTAAAATCCATAAAGTTAGTAATAAGAAACTTTTTATTACTTGCCTTGGATATGCGGTACTTATTCTTCAGGGCAGTCCAGAGTGCCTTCGCTGTTTCCAAAGTCCTATGAGCATTGTAGACTTGGGTAGATAGCTCATTTAGGATATGGCATCTGCATAAAAATTCGTCCTCTTTGTGCTTTGCACGTTTAGCCTTTAGAGCAGCATCATCCTTATCAGTTTCCTTCGGGATTTCTTCCAAGTCATCTTCCAAAATGTAGAACAACTTGACGGTGACCAAGAAAAATTTCATCATCTCTTGCCAACGAGTGATATTATTGCCATCAAAACGCTCTAATCGAGTTAGATGCCGATTCATAACTTGTAGAGCGCTCGAACCTTCCATGGTTGAAAACTATTGTCTGAAACTTGTTGGGAATTTTGCGGTTCGAGTCGAATTTGATGGTGATTGCGATGAAGATAATGCTGTACTTCCGACTTCAAGGATATATGGAATAGATTCTTTCAGACAATAGTTCAACCCATCAGGTACAAATGGGTTATCAAACTATCGACTTTCAGGATTCAATAAAGCCTTATAACAGCGTAATCGGATTCAAAGTTTGTACGCCTTTGATCCGACCAAGAAAACTTTAGTATTTGATGTCTGACGATGCAATATGTAGAGAAAGGAATGAAGAAGAAGAAGAAATAAATTTGCAACGATTCAACATTTGCAACAACTTGCAGGCGTTACAAAATATAGAGTAATGAAAGTGCAGCGATTAGCAACACTTCCCTGGCGTTACAAATCTGCGTAGAAAGAAGAAGAAGAATATGAATTAATTGCTAACATTGTCTGGGCGTTGCTATTTATAGATGTGAAGAGGTATCCATTCGTGAAGGGTTGCGTCCCTTTCCAGCGATTCAAAACCATTGCTAAAAGTCACATACATTTGAATTGAAACGTTGCGTCTATTCATTTTATAACGTTCAGAAAACGTTACAAATTTATCGCCCTTTATTTAAATTTAGAAATTTCGGTTCTGAGTCCTTAACGGGCTGAAATCTAACCCGTTACTGTTTACATTCGATTTAAAATATTTTTGAATCCGAATCCGAATCCGAAACCCGTACCCGAACCGGCCCGGTTCGGTTTGGTCGACGGACAGCGGCGGGCGCGTGTGGTGTTGCATGACTCCTTTCCTCACAATAAAGCAAACATGTGAGAGCCCTAAGGCCCCAACATCCACATGAGAAAGCTATAGTTATACAAATATATTGCATAATTTTCTAGCACGTGAGACTAATTGATTTCTTCTTCCCTCTTTACTTCTTCTCTTCCAAATCAAAACCTGAGGCCCCAAAACTATATTTGAAAATTTTACAATAGATTTTAGGTATATGGTTCAAAATTATCAAGATGGGATAGCTATTTGTCGATTGGGGTGGATGGCCGGTTTTGTTCATAACCTTTACCTGTAATGCAAAGTGACCTGAAATCAAATATATGCTCGACAAGATTGCAAGTCAAAAAACCTAAACATCGATCGGATATCATTGTTTATATCTTCCACTTTAAGCTTAAACAGTTTATAGAAGATATATATGAAAATCAACAATTTTGTAGAGATAAAGCAAGTACTATCTTTCTCCTTACACACTTATTGACATGCGTAAAATCTAAAACAACAATATAATAATCTTACCGCTTTTCGTATTCTAACTACGCAGTTCGTTTTTCTGTACAGTTATATGCACAATAGAATTTCAAAAACAAGCTTTGCCACATGCTCATATCTTGTTGTTTTTGCATTCTGATGACAAACCAAAAACTCCAGTGTAAGTTGACAAGATTATAAGCATTGAAGTGCCGAGCCTCAACATAGATCCAATCGATTACAATGTGGTCGACTAGTTTATGGTTCATTGCCCGTGCGATAAGGCTTATAAAGGTGCACAGTGCATGGAAGGCGATGTCTATGTAAAGCATTATCCAAAGCCTTTTGCCAATGATACATCCTTTAACAAAGATGGTTTTTCGGTCTATAAATATTACAAAATGGTCGTTCCTTTCTTACATCAAAGACAATTACGGCTGACAATGGATAGATAATATCGCATAATGTGGATTTATTAGTCTAGTACAATATGCATATTAATGTGGAGGTATGAAATAAAACTGAGTCCATAAAAATATTTGTTCAAATATATCAATAAGGGATATGATAGAGCAATGGTAGTCACTGAAGAAAATATCAACGATAAACAAAGAACTCCCTAAAAAGTGTCGATTGTCAGTATGTTTTGGCTTTTGAAGAATGTTGGCCTGTATTCGAGTTTGAGATAAAATATCATAAACCGTCTATGGAAATACTACCTTTTCATCTCCCTAGAGAGCATACTGTTACATTTAATGATAATGATACCATAGCCAGGACTATAGGTAGGCCGAACATTAAAAGAACTATGTTCACAAAATGGATGAAAACAATAAAGCTACATGTAGCAGCCAGGTGTTTGGCATACATAGATTTCCTAACAAAGTGGGTTTGGTACAAAGATGAGAAGTAGAGGAGAAGAAGGCAACAAGGTGATAAAAAAGGTAGGATATACTATGCGCATCCTACATCTGGAGAACAGTTTTATTTATAGACGACGTCGAATGTTGTTAAAGGGCCGACGTGCAATAAAGACATCAAAACAATTAATGGTACGTTATATGCTGATTTTCAATTTGCATTTGTTGCCGTTGGATTACTAGAAAACGACAATAATGGAGTGATGCGCTTTTTGAAGTAGAAAATTGGCCTTCTGGCAAAATTTACGTCAAATGATTGATACCATGCTCCTCTTTTGTGAAATTTTAAATCCATTCAAAGTAGGGAACAAAAATAAGGTATTGTTATCAGAGGATATGCAATGGTATCAACAATGTATCCGAAACAATGCAATGTTAGTGTTGACAGAGGAAGAATTAAAGAGTTCCCGCTTGATAAAGCTTGAAAATATACTTAATTTAAACAATCGTTCTTCGGTTGACTTCCCATGTATGCCAACCCTAAACTTCTCGTTGCAGCATCCTTGTTAAAATAGGCTAATAGAGGAGGAATAAAGCAACAACCGCATTGGTTTGGAATAATAATCTTTTGCACTGTTGTCTCGGTTAAACATCGAGCAAAAGGGTATATTTGATTTTGTGTCTACGGTAGTGAATGATAATCTAAGGGGTTTTTTTCTTCACCGACGGTAATGGGGGCACAGAAAAAACTTTCCTTTGGAAGACATTAATAACGATAATGTATTTAGTGGGTAAAATTGTTTTAACGGTTGCAACATCTGGTATAAGATCTCTACTTCTCCCTAGTGGTAGAATACATCATTCTAGGTTTAAAATACCAACTGATGCCAGAGAAGATACAACATGTGGTATTCTAAAATAGTCAAACCTTGCAAAACTTATAGTACAAACATATCCAACTATTTGTGATGAGGCTCCTATGGTACATCACAATTTATTAGAAGCCGTCGATCAAACGCTATGGGATTAATGGACGATTAACTATTTGGCGAATGCATTTTCGGTGGAAAAACCATGTTGTTGGGGGGTGATTTTAGATATGCTCTGTTAGTCATACCCAAAGGATTGCAAAATGCAATCGTTCAATCCTCTGTAAACCAATCTTAGCTATTGTCTGAGTGCCGTGTTCTCAAGTTAAACATTAACATGCATTTAATGTCTAAGAATGGCATACCTTCTAATGTCATGAAATTAGAAAAATTCACCAAGTAGGTGTTGGATATAGGCGATGGGAAAGTCCCCGCCACTGCATTACAAAAAGGCTTTGAGCCAATGTGGATATAGATACTGCTGAAATTGTTAATCAAACAGACATCTAATCCACTCACGGAGATAGCAGATAGTACTTACCCCTACTTGCAAATATGACTGCATGAACCAAATTATCTGCGTAGTCAATGCATTTTGGCACCAACAAATGATAACATCGAAGAAATTAACTGTCACGTAACATTATCTTTGTTTGGATCTTTAACTACGTATCTTAGCACTTACACAATAAGTCCTTTTGAAGAAATTGAGGATCAACATATACTATTTCCTACCAAATTTTTAGACACTCTACAAGATTCGAGCATTCCAAACCACAGACTCCAACTCAAGCTAGGTATTCCGATAATGCTTCTTAGAAATCTGAACCAAGTATTGGTTTTTGTAATGCAACGTGTTTGATTTTCACCTAGCTGGCATTTAACATAGTTGAAGCTAGAACAATCCCTAGTGCAAATGTTGGGAATACCGTGTTAATTCCTTGAATCATACATACATCATCAAATACAAAATGATTGTTTACTCTTCATTGGTTACAATTTCCAATCAAGGTTTGCTATGCAACGACAATTGACAAAAGTCAAGGAAAATCTTTGGATAATATGGTGTGTATTTTCCAAGACTTGTGTTTTCCCATGGCCAACTTTACGTCACCATTTCAAGGACAACATCGCACAGTGGTATTAAAGTGTTTATCAACCAATAAGGTTTAAAGGAAGTCGGTTGTATTGGAAATACTGTATTTCGTGAAATATTTGAAAATTTATGGCAAGTTTATTTTGATCGAGTTTGAAAATTTTCATTTTTTGTACTTACGGGCATGAAAAATGAAATAAGATGTCTTATTTTGCAAAGTACCACCATCTCCATACAAAAAAAAACTCAAACTAATATGCAAACCTCGATGATGTCCTTCCTCAACCTTTTCAACCATTTTCAAACTTCTTTAGAAAAATAGTTGTACGTTCTTTTTTTTGTTTCTTTCAGTATTTTTCCATGTATTATGTGGTCTTTCAATAAATAAATTATCTTTTAACCATGATGGACTACTATATTGTTACACCCATAATTTTATTGACATTATTTAAGAGATTTAATTAGAATAAATTAAATAGAATAATGTAGATAAGGAGCTTGAGGTATGTTAATAAATTAGGTGGTCGTGCTTATTTAAAATCAAATGAACTTACAAAAATGGTTAAGAAACTAAACACAAGGGCATTAGTGTAAATAGTCGTCCATACTTCCCACCATTATGGTACCTTTCTAAGTTCTACACGTTCATTTTCACCAAAAATATATATTAATAACCATGAGAAGTAATGCCGACCATTAGAAGAGAAGAGAAAATCAACTAGAAGTTAGGATTCAAGTTAGAAGGAATCAATCTCAATCATACTTCAATTTCTTTATCCAATCTAAGGTAAATAATAATTTCTACATCTCTATTTTAATTTTCACATCAATTGATTTCAGAGTTGAGGATAAATCTGTTTTATAATATATATTGAATGATGATATGCTTATTTATGATTTATATATATTTAAACAAAGTTGTTTAATAAGGGATATACACGGTATTAGGGCAAAACCGAGATGAAATTTGTAACAACCCGTAATTTTAACACTGTGAAAGTAGAATATTTATTTTATTTAAATATTCAAATGTAAAATTTTCAAACTTAGACAACCATATTTTATCTGATAAATAAGAATGACAAACTTATTTTTGATATTGAATAAAGACTTTGGATTTCCATTGTAAAATTGACAAAAATGGATTCCAATAAAGTGGGATAAATATTCATGAAATTTCTTTAAACGATAAATAATTCCTTTTAAATATATATATAATCGATATCAAACTCATTTTATAATAATAGTAATTTAATTTATAATATTTCAATAAATATATAAAACTTGTTTTATGAAATTGACAAATTTTGTCGCATATCGATACATTGATGCCGTATTTTTATAAATAAATTTGGATATTGTTTCATTTTACTTTATAATTCAAATATGCTTGTCCTAATTATTTATAGATAATAAAAAAATTATTTTGAAGTTTGGTTTGCATGAGTAAATAGTTTAACAAAAATGTCAAAATATGACCGGAAAACGTTTTGTTGAAAATCAACCTTTTGTTCAAAACAATTTGTCGCTACGTTATCGCACTTTGTTAACATATTTTTACATACATATTTACATATTTTAATAACTAAACATGTTTTCTTTTACTAAATGTAATTAGAAAACTTCTAGAAGTCATTAGTAAAAGTAAGTAAGAATTAACAAAAGTAAGAAAAGTAAACATCAAATCAGTATCACATCAAAAGCCTACATAATTATTATTTAACTTAGCTAAGTTCTTAAGGGATTATGTGACGCAGCGGAATTAACAAAACTTGACGTGCTATTAATGTTTTGATACAAATTGACGCAAATTTCTTCCTAACGAAATGAATTCGTGTCGAGTAAAACAAGATAAATGCCCAAATCCGTTGATATCTCGAGATACCGGATTCTAGCTATCTTCAATAAGTTGATCGCGCACGATTCCGCGTTAGAAGATCTACGATTTTTCGACGTTGATCTCGCGCATGAGATTCCGTGAATCAGCTTCAAATTCGTTGATTCGAGCGCACTCGAATACCCGAAGATGGAAGAAGAAGGAGATCACACTCAACTTCAACAAATGTGGCAAAAAGCACACAAACAAATTTTATTCCAAAATCAACTCTTTTTACAAATGACCAACACCCCTATTTATAGAGATTTTACAACATACAGCATTCACGACCTAACATCAACATACAAGTCAACAACAGGTGCTCGCGACCTACGACTCAACACGGGTCATTAACGACCTAACACAGGCGACTTACAACTTAATAAAGTACGAGTTACAACACATACAACAACGACATAAGAACAACGATATACGACTTAAGAAATTACAACATATAAGCGACTTAACATCAGGAGCGACCTACGACATAAGCTTCAGCGACCTAAACTGAATGAGCGACTTAAGGTATGCAGCGACCTAACCATGGAGAACGACTTAAAGCAATCAGCGACTTAAGAAAGATAGCGGCATAAAGAACTTCACGCGACTTAAAGGAAGCGTCATGTGAGAGCGACTTAATCTTGAACGACCTTAGATTGAGCGACCTAAGAAAATGGCTTCTGGAATGGTTCATGGTTTTGCGACATACACGACCTAACTTGCTAGGTCGTAGCTCGTTAGGTTGTAGCTCGCTGCTTCATCCGATCGACATATCTTGCTATGATAGAACGCAGGTGGTTCCAGAAAACTTGCAGGGTCGCTAGGGCGACTTATCAATCCATTAGGTCACTGGAGCGACTTACCATCGTGTGCTGCATCGATGCCGCGACTTATGGCATAATTCACTAGGTCGCTTGAGCGACTAAGAAACTCGCTAGGTCGCCGGAGCGACTTACCATGGTGCGATGCATCATCCTCCCCCGTTGACAACAATTCGACCCTGAATTCACACTTTCCTCTTCTTCAACACACTTATCCCCATGATATGGAATCAAGTGTTTGACGTTGAAAACGTCTGCAGTATGGATATGATCCGGCAATCTCAACTGATAAGCATTCTCATTAATCTTCTTTACAACTTCCAAAGGACCAATCCTTCTAGCAGCTAGCTTGTTGTAAGTTCCAACAGGAAATTGATCCTTGGTCAACACTGCATACACAAAATCTCCTTCTTTGAATTCAACATTTGGCCGTTTACTATCTGCGGATTGCTTATATTTCTCATTCGCCTTAAGCAATCACTCTTGCACAACCTTGTGGAATTCTTGCAATTCATTCACCAAATCACTAGCCCGTTTGATCACTCCTTTCTGCTGTGGTGTTACAGATAAATCCAATGGTCCTTTAGGAATAGTTGAATAAACAACCTGAAATGGACTGAACCCAGTGCTACGATTAACTGCATGGTTGTGTGCGAACTCAGCTTGGTATCCCAACTCTTCAAATTATCATTCATGAGGCATCGCAATAGATTACCTAGGGATTTGTTCACAACTTCTATCTGTCCATCCATCAGTGGATGATAAGCACTACTGAATTTTAGTTTTGTTCCGACCATTTTCCATAGACTTATCCAAAAATGACTCAGAAAACGAGTGTCTCTATCGAATACGATAGATTCAGGCAATCCATGAAGATGATAGATCTCTCTGAAGTATAACTGTGCAACATTGACTGCATCTGCCATCTTCTTGTATGCAATAAAATGTACCATTTTCGAAAAACGTTCAACCACCACATAGATAAAATCATTGCCACGTTGCATTCTCGGAAAACCCAGCACAAAGTCCATGCTAACATCCAACCATGGCTTAGTAGGTATAAGCAACGACAAATATAAACCTGCATTTGTCGCGATCCCTTTTGAAACTTGACAAATATGGCACCTCTGAAAAAACTTTTCAACTTCTTTCTCAGTGACGGCCAAAAATAAGATTTTGATATCAACTGCAAAGTACGGTCGCGTCCCACGTGTCCTTCTTCATGTAATTCTTTGATAATCTTCATTCGCAAACTGCAATCTGGAATACACAATTGATTTCCTTTAAATAGAAAACCATCAACCAACACATATCCATCCATGCTTCCCTGTTTGACTTTGTCTAGGATCTTGGAAAAGTAAGAATCTGAAGTAAGCAAATCTTGAAGTAAATCAAAACCCATCACCTCTACTCGCATAGTTGTTAGCAAACTACTCCTTCGACTCAATGCATCGGCTACGCGATTAGTTACTCCAGACTTATGCTTCACGACGAATGTAAATTGCTTCAAATAAGCTATCCACGATGCATGCCTAACTGCAATTTTATCCTGTCCTTGCAAATGTTTCAATGCTTCATGGTCCGTATATAGAACAAATTCTTTATGGAACAAATAATGTCTCCAATGCTTCACAGCTTGCACAATCGCATAAAACTCCACATCATAAGTATTGTATCTCATCTTTGCTCCAGAAATTTTCTCATTGAAATAAGCAATTGGACGACCCTTCTGACTCAACACTCCTCCAATTCCAACTTTAGATGCATCTGTGTGTAATTCAAATAGCAATTGAAAATCTGGCAACACTAGAATCGGCGCTGAGGTTAAAAGTTCCTTGATTCGCTCAAAAGCAAATCCTGCCTCTTCCATCCATGAAAACTTCTTTCCCTTCATACAATCTGTAACAGGAGCCATCACACTACTAAAGTGTGGAATAAATCTTCGATAAAATGAAGCTAACCCATGAAAACTTCTGACTTCTATGATAGTTTTGGGCTGTGGCCAATTTCTGATTGCGTCTACTTTACTCTGGTCCACTTGTTTTCCCTCCTCAGACACAACATAACCCAGAAATAAAACACTTGGTGTCATGAACACACATTTCTTCGTTGCTGCATAGAATTGTTCTTGACGAAGAATAATTAACACTTTCCGCAAATGTTGAATATGCTCCTCTGTGCTTGCACTATAGATCAAGATATCATCAAAATAAACAACAACAAACTTCCCAGTGTAAGGTCTGAAAATTTGATTCATCACCCTCATAAATGTACTTGGTGCATTAGATAGACCAAACGGCATGACCAGCCATTCATATAATCCTTCCCGAGTCTTGAATGCTGTCTTCCATTCATCTCCTGGTCTAATGTGAATCTGATGGTAACCACTCTTAAGATCAATCTTCGAAAAGATTACAGACCACTAAGTTGATCCAATAAATCATCAAGTCTTGGCATAGGAAATCTGTATCTGACAGTTATTTTGTTGAGTGCCCTGCATCTGTACACATTCTCCATGAACCATCTTTCTTCGGCACTAACAAAGCTGGTACAGCACAAGGACTGAGACTTTCTCGAACACGCCCTTGCTCAAGCAATTCCTCAACCTGTCTCGTCAACTCTTCATGCTCCTTCGTACTCATCCGATAATGTGGCCTATGCGGTAAGACAGCACCTGGCACTAGATCAATCTGATGTTATATGTCCCTTAGCGGTGGTAGTTCCTTGGGCAATTCTACAGGAAAAACATCTTCAAAATCATCCTATACCGGTTTAACATCCTCAGGAATTTCAACATCTTCACTTGCTTTATACCCAATCAACATAAACATTTCAGCACTATCTTTCACTTCTTCAACAAATTCTTTCGAAGATAATAGGCTAGTTGATTCCACCTTCTTCTCTGTTTTGCTTTCACTTTGCTCACGCTTCTTAGGAACTAAGGTAATTTGAGTACCTTCAAACATGAAACTGTAGCTGTTGGTGCGACCATTATGTTGTACAACTCTATCATATTGCCATGGTCTTCCCAATAGTAAGTGACAAACATCCATGTCAACAACATCACACCATATATCATCTTTGTATTTCTTCCCAATAGAAAATGTAACAAAAGCTCGTCTTCCCACTTTCACTTCTCCACCTTTCTTCAACCATGCCAATTTGTAAGGTCTAGGATGTTTTTCAGTCTTCAAGCTTAACTTCGTAACGGCTTCTTCAGAAGTAATGTTATCACAGCTTCCCGCATCGATAACAAACCGACAAACCTTTCCCAAAATAGTACATGTAAACTGAAAAATATTGCTCCTCAGCCAACTAGAATCATTCTCTTGCTTTGGCGTTAAACAAGACCTCCTCATCATCAAGTTACATCCTTCATCCCCTGACACAACTTCTTCATCATCATCAAACTTCGATGGTTGTAAATAGTCAACTTCAGCTTCCTCATCCTCATACTCACATTCTTCTGCAACTAAGGCTCTCTTCTTTGGCTTTGTACCTTCATTGCTTTTGTGGCCAAACTCCTGACAATTGTAGTACTTGATACTGTCATTGACCTTTGCTTTAGCGGCTTCTTTGACAACTGGTTTACTAACTGCCTTGGAAACCTTAGCACTGCTACTAGAATCTTTATTCTGATTGTTGGAATTTGTAAACACACCACCTCCTCGTCTCCCTTACTTCTCCCAAGCTAGAGCTTTCTGATGCGCTTCAACAACATACATTGGATTAAACATATTTACCATGTCTTGAATTTGCATTCGTAACCCTCCAATATATCTAGCCGTTAGCTGTTCCTCTGTCTCCATAATATCATTTCTTGCAATCAGTTGATAAAATTCATCTGCATAATCATTCACTGTCCTCGTTCCTTGTCTCAAATTCTACAATTTTTGGTACATAAGAGACTAAAAGTTGTATGGCAAGAAAGTTGCTTTCATCATCTTTCTCATCTTCTCCCAAGTGACAACTTTTGACTTTCCCATTCTCTCCTGTGTTAGTTTAGTTTGCTGCCACCATGCCATAGCTCTTCCCCTTAGCCTTGTAGCAACTAACTGAACTCTGCGATTCTCCGGCACTTCCTTGAATTCCAAAATTTCTTCAACATTAGACAACCAATCAAGAAATTCTTCTGCTTGCATACCACCTTTGAATTCTGGAATTTCCATCCTCATACCTGATTCTCATTTACGATCATTCTCTGAATCAAGATATCGATTTCGCACTTGGCCTCGATCTCGATCATGAATACTTCCTCTATCACCATATTCTTCAAAATCATATGTACTTCGATATCGTTCCCATCCATCTATGTCTCTACAATTATGCATGTCCCTTCTATCATGTCTTTCAGCATCACGATAAGGATCATCTTCAAATCCACGATGAGTTCTTCTCTCTTCACCTCGATACTCATGGTGTTCTCTTCTCATTGAAACTGAAGATTCTCTCCTATCTCGATAAGATTGTGGTGACATTCTCCTTTCTCCCGACACTGATGGTGAAACTTTGTTTCCACTATGCTGCGAAACTGGTGAAGTTCTCCTTTGACTTTGATTCATGTCTCTCGTCAACTTCTCTAACTTTCCAATACCTTCATCAAACTTTTCATTGATACGTTGCTCCATCTGCTCAGCTTCTTGTCTTCTATACACATCTTCAACATTTTGAAATCTATTAGCACGTCTCGGAGGCATGATCTTCAAACAATCTCTTTTCCGATCTAACTTTGATATGATTCAACTTAACTCTGACTTAGCTCGGCTCGGCCTAACTTGGTTGACTTTAACTCGGCTTCGAATTAGCTCGGCTCTGCACTAGATCGGCTTAGACCTTAACTCGGCCTTGATCTTACTTAGCTTCAACTTAGCTCTGCAAGTTCTTCAAGCTCTGATACCAAAACTAACGCAGCGGAATTAACAAAACTTGACGTGCTATTAATGTTTTGATACAAATTGACGCAAATTTCTTCCTCACGAAATGAATTCGTGTCAAGTAAAACAAGATAAATGCCCAAATCCGTTGATCTCTTGAGATACCGGATTCTAGCTATCTTCAACACGTTGATCGCGCACGATTCCGCGTTAGAAGATCTACGATTCTTCGACGTTGATCTCACGCGCGAGATTCCGTGAATCGGCTTCAAATTCGTTGATTCGAGGGCACTCGAATACCCGAAGATGGAAGAAGAAAGAGATCACACTCAACTTCAACAAAAGTGGCAAAAAGCCCACAAACAAATTTTATTCCAAAATCAACTCTTTTTACAAACGACCAACACCCCTATTTATAGAGATTTTACAACACACAGCATCCACGACCTAACATCAACATACAAGTCAACAACAGGTGCTTGCGGCCTACAACTCAACACGGGTTATTAACGACCTAACACAGGCGACTTACAACTTAATAAAGTACGAGTTACAACATATACAACAACGACATAAGAACAACGATATACGACTTAAGAAATTACAACATATAAGCGAATTAACATCAGAAGCAACCTACGACATAAGCTTCAGCGACCTAAATTGAATGGGCGACTTAAGATATGCCGCGACCTAACCATGGAGAACGACTTAAAGCAATCAGCGACTTAAGAAAGATAGCGGCATAAAGAACTTCACGCGACTTAAAGGAAGCGGCGTGTGAGAGCGACTTAATCTTGAGCGACCTTAGATTGAGCGACCTAAGAAAATGGCTTCTGGAATGATTCAAGGTTTTGCGACATACGCGACCTAACTCGCCAGGTCATAGCTTACTGCTTCATCCGATCGACATATCTTGCTATGATAGAACACAGGTGGTTCCAGAAAACTTGCAGGGTCGCTAGGGCGACTTATCCACCCGTTAGGTCGCTGGAGCGACTTACCATCGTGTGCTACATCGATGCCGCGACTTATGGCATAATTCACTAGGTCGCTTGAGCGACTAAGTAACTCGCTAGGTCGCTGGAGCGACTTACCATGGTGCGCTGCACCATTATGACATATTGTAAGGATGTGAAAGATGATGTTAATTATTGAAAAAGTGGAGTTTGTTTTAGAGTGAAGTAAAGTTAGTTTGGTAATTTGGTAAGAGGTTATTTTGGTAAATTACCACTTCTTTCTTTTTCTATAAATACCCACCTCCTTCTTCACTTCCATTCAAAAATTTCTTCTTCTTCTTTTCTCAAGCTTCTTCACCTTCTTCCACTTCTCTTTAATGGCTTCCAATCCATATAAAAAAATCAGAAAGAAATTACGTCAAAATATTTACAAAAATATTTAAAAGAAATCAATGTTCATTCTCTTCAAATCAAACTCATTTTTTCCTTATATTTTACCTCTTCTTCTCTCGGCCATAAATTTTTACAAAAAGTAACCAAAATGAAAAATTATTTTCTCAAAATAATGTATTTTTTCAGTGGCTACAACTTCATGTTGACCACTTTCTTTCATTCTAAACTTAACTGTGTCAAAAACCCACTTCTTTTCAATGCATTCTCTAACCCAGTTTTTAAGTCAGAGAATAAGCCATTTGTTTTGATCATAACTTGATAATAATTGATCCAAATTAAGAAATTATTTTTTCTTAATCATATGAAATTCCAGTGGATATAACTTACATGTTGATCACTTTTTTTACTTTAGAGTTTTCCTATACTTTAAACTCAATTATTTGAAGTGATTTTTCGAGCTTCATTATTGTCAATCCGACAATACCTCTTCTTCATTCTGTCATATCTCCCTCAAGACAACTTGGAATCAAATGATACATTTTTCAAATACAAGAGAAAATAATTTTCAACAACTTTTCAAAATTTTAATATTTAGAGGGCCTAAAATCAAATACAAGATAACCTACTTTTTAGATCAAAATCTTCGGAACTCAAGTTCAAAGCTCTACCGCTTATTTTCTATACTTTCAGCCAACCTCACTCTCAAGCCTTGGATGAACTATTGGAAGGAATAAAATTTTGTTTTTAGTGTTTAAATGGAGTATGGATTAATTAGTGAAGTGTTGGTTGATTAGAATGTTGGTAGGAAGTTATCGCTTTGGTTTATGGTGAGAAACTTTATTTAACATGTCTATTTATATAACATGTTTGATGATGTATTATGATTGCTATGGATGCTTATGTATGTTTTATCATCAAGTATTGATTGTTTGATATGATTGTTAAATTTTTTTACCAAATCACATTAATACACGTCGATAAGCACAAAGGAAATCACTTTCGTTTTGAAAATAATATGGTGTATATGGAATGCTTAAAGCTCTTGGAAATAGTTTTAAAATGAGTTAGAAATGTTTTATAAACATATAATACGTTTAAAAAAAATAAAGGAAGAAAATCAAGGTTTCATCTTGTATATTTTAAATATATCCAAAATAATTTTCCAGAAAAATCGCGCTTTTGTAGCAAAGTGACCAAAGTTTACAATTGATATTTTAAATGTTTTATAACTATGAAATAAATCCTACAAAATCCTTTAAAATGTTTTCAAAGAGAATTAAGTTGAAAATATGGATTTATAAATGATATAAAAGTCGGTTTGAAGAATATAGCTTTTAAAAACTATTTGCAACACTTTTTGCAACGCTTTTCGCGATAGTTTGTAATAACTTTTGAAATAGTTTTTAAACCTAACTATTCTTTCTCAAATATTTTGTGACTGATTTTAAAAGAATAATTAAGTAATTGAAATATTATTTTAAAATTTTAATAAGAGTTTGAGTAAATGGTTAAGAGAAATTGTTTATACCACTTAAACAAAAAGTAAAGAATATTGGATGTAATAACAGACTGAGTATGCGGAAACGGCTAGTACATTTATCCCACTTGTGAGAGATAAATGGTAAAACAAGGCGTATAACTAAGATTAGGAATGGAGCAACCAGTGCCCTAAACTTACCTGGCCTTTGCTTTTACTTTTAAAAGAAGGTGGAATAGATCGAAAGGAAAGCCCAAACGCTCTAAGATCATATTTAAAGTATTACCAAGATAAAAAAAGATCTTCATGATGTAGGATTACTTGCCACTAGTCCCTGAAAGTGAATTTTACAATATTTAAGGTGGCAGTAGGTGCTCTGTTTTGAAAATCTTCGATTTGCAGGGAATATGATTTGAAGTTAAGAACGAAATCTTTGATTTAGATTTAATGAATGATTTGGGAATATTGTTCCTAAGTTAAAAGTTATAATTTGAATAAAAGAAATCTTTGATTTAGATTTAATGAATGATTTGAGAATATTGTCCCTAAGTTTAAAGTTATAACTTGAATAAAATAAATCTTTGATTTAGATTTAATGAATGATTTGAGAATATTTTCCCTAAGTTAAGGTTATAGCTTGAATATAAGAAATCTTTGATTAAGATTTAATGAATGATTTGGAAAGGTTTTCATAAGTAAAAGAGAATGATTTGAAATTATTCCAAGATTTAAGAAAGGTTTAAATAAATCAAATGATTTAATAAATGAGGCTTAATGATTCCACATACTCTTGAAAAGAAAATGAAATAAATAGAAGAGAATATATCTAAGAAAGATATTTGATTTAAATAAAAGACGAAGTAATTGATTGATGATTGATATCAAATATGAACTTAACAACATCTAAAGTGATGATTGGCTTTGAAGGAACCGGGGTTAGATTTGGGAGATTCTTCGAAAACTACTTTGAACCAATTTACGTGGTCGAAGAATAAAGATGTTTAAAGACGGAGATACTGAGACGAATAATAATGAGGGACTACTTGTTGATTAATTAGGGATAAACTACGATTCACTATAGTGTAGAAGTGGTCTCTTTGTTACGAAAAACCTCCAAACCACAAGGACTTCTCGCCTAGTAACGGCCGAGAAAAGTACCTTCGGTTTCGTTTAAGTCCCATAATGAACTTGTATGGACGGATGTCTGACAGTGCATTTTCTGAGATTACGTATATTGGTTTTTACAAACATGCATCTGTGGTGGCGAGGAAGGCAATTTCTCTTAGCTTAACACCCTTCTTGAGACGTACGAGCTCAAGGGTTGTATTTCTATGGAAGGTAATTAATAGTCAATGAAAATGACAATGTGGCATTCAAAGAAGATGTGCTATGTGAAAAAGTAACCATTTACCTCAGGCCTCATCACCCGGAAATGACAGAAATAGGGTAGACGTAGAAAGGCTAAGTGGGTCGCTTTCAATTAGGAGATGTCATCATCCTTCTAGATTTACTCTACAAATGTCTAAGTATGTGGTGAATGTATGAATTGGGTACGCGTTAATTGTCGGTAACGACCGAGGGGATGAAATATTTGGCACTATCTAGAGTGAGGGGTAGGAATGTCTTATGTTGGTTTCGGCCCCGAGGATATCGAATCTAGGTGCATCCCTCTAGAGATGTATTATCGAAGGGTAGTCCCTTACCTTGTCAGTTGTATGGAATCCATTCTCCAATAAGAGCCTCCGGATTTGTTTGTAGAACTAGCATCTGGAATTTAATAATGGTAACAATTTCGGCTAAATTAATAAAAAAATTCAAATATTTTCAAAGAATGTCATTATAAGTAATATCAAATGATTTGATATATAAAAGAGTTTTAGTTATCATAAGGTAAAAGCCCGTCCGTGTTTATGTGTGGGCATGGTCTTATGAGATACACTTTCTCCTCAAAGGATTTTATTCAAAGGCTGATATATGACATTGTCATTTATATTTGAGTTTCTCACATTGGTTTATCAAACCTGATCCGGATATTTTCAATACTTGGATCAGATCCGAGTAATTTCAGGTTTAGTTAAGACGGTTGGAGTTTCTAGAGAAGAGATGGAGATATTCATCTATGTATGGATGTATTCTATTATCCGCTTTGCGCAATTGTTTGTTGTTTGTCAGCAATTGTAAGGACAGATGTTTATAGCTGTCCAGGCTGAATTTAGGTTAGACTTTGATATATGTATCTTTAAAAAATTTCTGCTGTAAAGATATTGTTCGATATTATATATATTATTGCATTCGTGTGAGATTTTGTTCTGTCTTTATTTTCTTTTTCACCCTTTAAAGATCCACGTATTCGTGCAATTTGAGTTGAACATGTGTGGTTTATTGTCGGCTCAAAGGGTACGGAAATTCGGGCTTTCACGAAATGATTTTTGAAAGCCATGGGAAAATTTTATGTTATAGAAAATACGATTTTGGAGATGGGTTTCAGTTCTCATAATTTTCTGAGTGTATATGGATT
Organism: Allium cepa; assembly: GCA_030765085.1. NCBI lineage: Eukaryota > Viridiplantae > Streptophyta > Magnoliopsida > Asparagales > Amaryllidaceae > Allium > Allium cepa. The sequence continues at coordinate 157,889,822 of CM060932.1, forward strand.
TTATACAAATTTTCTAGTAAAGAAAAAGATTTATTGGGTAATAAATTATTTATCGCAAAAATAATGATTATTTAGGTTTGAAATTTTTTATATGTTGGAAAACATATTAAAATAGATTTTTTGGGATTTTTTCAGATTTTCCTAAGTGTTTTGATGAATATATAAAATTATTTAAGGTACAGGACTTAAATGTTTTATACATTTAATTAAGAAGAGGGAGCATTTTATAAAATAAAATTATTATTAAAAATATGAAATTAGTGCAACATTTTTTTGGAAAGTAATTGTTAACCAATGAGTATTTGAGAAACAAATGTAGGTTAGTTAAAAAGTTATATTCTTTAAGTTAAAAACAAGAAAATCATGCTTTTAGCATGTTTCAGCCTTTTAGTCATAATACCTTCCAACGCAGACCTTTCAACTAAGTCGAAAGGTAATACCTTTCGACAAGGTCAAACCAATACATATGGTATCAAGTTACTTAGTGCGTAATGAATTGTACAGAGTTGAAGGGTTCGTAGTCGAAAGGTTGATGGCCAAAGTGGTGGTGTATTTTGTTTTATAAACTAAAGCTTTCACCTGCTTTGCTTTCGAATTAGAGCTTTCGACTTGGTTGCTTTCAAATAGGTCAAATGTTTAAAGAAAAGTTTTAATACTGCCACTTATTATCGTCTTGTTTTAATCCTTCCGACACAGTCGAAAGGTTTGGTTTTCAAAAGGTTGTTTTAAGAGACTTTTCGACAAGGTCGAAAGGTTTGGTTTTTATAAGTTTTTTTATATAAGTCCTTCCAACACAGTTGAAAGGATAGGTTTTGAAAGGATTTAAGAGACCTTTCGACAAGGTCGAAAGGTGATTTCAAAGAAATTTTGAAAAGAACTGTCGCCTTTATTTTGTTAAAACACGTCGAAGGGGTCGAAAGCAGAAGCATTCGACTTAGTCAAAAGGTTTACTTGTTTTAAAAACCCAACCGCTTCTTTCATTGATTTTGAAAGTTTTCAAAGCTTTTGACTTAGATGATTTGCCCTTGATTTATAATTGAAATATAACCCAAGCTTTCGAAGGAGTTGCTTTAAAAGGCAGAGGTCTATTGTTTTAAATGAGATGTTATAAAGCTTTCGAAGCACACCCTCCGTCAAGGTCGAAAGGTTTTAAAAGAGGACCTTCCGCATGTTTTAACTTGAACCCAGTAAGTTTTCGAAAGGTAATCCACTGGTTTTGAAAGGTTTATGTTATAAGAGTTGAATGCTTTCGAAAGTTTAAAATTGCCGAATGGTCTTAATGGTTTCAAAAGGTTGTATCATAGACCTTTCAACAAGGTCGAAAGGTTTGGTTTTGAAAGGTTTGAAAACCCATACTCTAGTTTTTAAAAGAAAACCCACAACTTATATAAAGGAGTTTTATAATGGATTTAAGTATGAAATTTTGAAGAAGTACTACCATGATAAAAATATAAGTTAAAGGTGTTAACTATGTTATGATATATTTCAAGGAATTTAAACCCACAAGAGTGGTATTGTTAAATTGTTGTTTTACTTCTTCAAACATGAGTATATTAACATGATAACCCATAAATTTATTTTGGGCAAAAAGTGGTAGAAGAACCTGCTAGGTTAACTCAATAGTGAATATAAATTGCTTAAACTCCTACATGAGTAAATTGCATCCACGGAGTCAGGGTGACCAAAAATATAGGATGCCTAAACTTGCAGTTACTGGAGGTAAACAAAAAGGTTTATAGTAAGCCCACGAAAACTATGATAAGGTAGTTATTGGTGCATACCAAAATGTTCATAGTAAAACCCACGAAAACTATGATAAGGTAGTTATTGGTGCATGCCAAAAGGTTCATAATTAACCCATGAAAACTATGTATTAAGAGTAGTTGGAGGGGGCTAATTGGTTGGTAGTGAACCCATGAAAACTATATCCGGACTAAGAATTGACATCAGTCAATAGGTTCTTAGTAAACCCTTGAAAACTAGGATAAGTAAGTGGTTGAAGGATGTACCAGAGGTCCCTAGTCAACCTATAAAAACAAGGATGTGAAGTGAGTTACTGGATAAATCCATAGGTTCCTAGTAAACCCATGAAAACTAGGATAGGGTGATTAGTTATTGGAAAGTCCAATAGGTTCAGAAGGACCGATGAATTAATTAAGTTAACTAGCAGGAGCCTATAGGTTCTTAGTAATTCCATGAAAACTAAAAAGGTTAATAGTGACCCTAGAAACTATAATTACGACAGGGTGTCAGATTAAACTGGGAATGGAAAATCTAAAGTATTTTTCAAGTATGCATATTATCAAAATGTTTTGAAAATGTATGTTTTAACCATTGTGGATGCAGGAGCACATTTATGGTTTTATAAAGGTTTTTAACATACTAGTGAGGGAAAAACCCGTTTCGCTAAGCGGCATGGTCTAATTAGGTATCCAAAAAGGATTGAGATGTTATATTATTATTCATACGAGGCTTTATGTCGTACTCGAAGTTTTTGTTTTTCCCTCAAACTCTTGGGTACTCAATTAGTTTTGGAGTAGTTTGAGATTTAAGGTTTTCATTTTCTCTTCTTAGACGAATAAAGCTTCCGGAGGAATGTAGTAAGCAGATAGATATTTAGTGTTTTTCTTTCTGCTATGTGTTTGTTTGTAAAGGCAAATTTATGAGCCTTACTATATACTCTGATCAATCAAGGAGGAATCTTCATACGTCGCTCTTGGCGTATTTTTAATAATTATATTTTGCTGAACATGGTTAACGTAATTTGGGATTATGTAATGAACATGAAATATTTTAAGTTGAATGTGGAAATGTGTTTTTGAATTGTTAATTTTTTCCCCATATTTCTGTGATCTTTGTATCAATGTTGCTAACACCGTTGTATTTGATCACCAAAGATTAATAATTATGGATGATTGCAACATCCGTAACCATTAGTTTTGGAACTCTAGGTAGGGGATGTTACATATACCATTTTTATACATACTCCAATTTCTTATTTTTACAACAAAAGAATTACTACAAATGGCTGATGTTGGCTTTCATAAAATAATATTATAAATTTCAGTAATATACATGCGTATCTATAAGCTTATATCCATTACCATATTTTAACTATTATTTTTTGAACTTTGGTGTCAAAGGTGTTTACTCTATCTAGGTTGCTACTATCAAAATTTACTATGATCGTCCATGGTATAATTATAAATTCAAATTTGATAGTAAACTAGATTTGTAATCCTTACATTAGAAGATCACTATTAATAGGCTTTTATATTTGCAAACAAACTAAAATTGGCTAGTTCAACATATCTATTGAAAATATTAGGTTATTTCACATAAATTTATTATAATATTTGATTTTTCTAAAAATTGATTTTGGTTATGATCATTTTACTAGAAAACTAAGGTGGGTTTCAGATCAAATTTTTTGATCTCTTATTCTCATCTTATCAAGTTTGCACGTTTATGTTGTTAAACATTCTGTGTCGATAATGCATTTTATAATGAATGCCCACCTCATTTCTTCCCTTTCTCATAGTTGACAACATAGGTTAGTCATAATCATTATAGGTTCTCATTGTCACATCATAGGTGACAACACCTACCTCATTATCCTCTTAATCATAATGTTAAATTTGTTGGCTCAATCAATGATCATATAGTCATATGAGATTTTTTTGCAATGAATGCCATTATAAGAACCAAGATTGTACAAATTTATCTTTTCTTGCTTTGTTATGTTTCAAACTCATAAAGTTGATTAAGTTTTATAACCATTATAATGAATTTGTACTGCTTATGGAAACTCTTTCACATTTTTTTTAGTTTAGTTAATGTAACGTGTAGAAGTTTAATCTCTTTTTTTTACATGCTTAAGGAGGAACATTCAATTTCATTTCTTAAAACCAGAGACTTTCTATGAAAGTTATATAACTTTCTATAGAATATGATGTCGATTGTGTCTGTCCGCCTTTTTTTCTCATTTACTTATGTACAAAATAATGTGCATACTCACATTCAATGATTGACAACGTGTTTTTATTTATTATTTGTAGTTGTTTTGGTCGGATATGTAAAAATATTGATTCTATTCATAGATATATGAATATTATATCATTTGGTTCACTATGAATTTTGAAACTAAGGTTGAAGAAAAATAAAGTATAAGAATACCAAACGAAGACTCTTACCATGCCATATAGTCAAAACTATAAATATTTTCAAATTACCAATGATTTAAGAGCCTTTAGGAGTCAACATCCTCCACAAGATTCATCAGTGTGAGTTTATGAGATTAAGTTTGTAGGTATGAAAGGTAATTCTGGATTCCCAAGTTATGAGCCAAACTTCATTTTCCACTCATGGCGATTCAGTTGAATACCATCGTTTCCCAACTAGGTTGAGTCGGTGAATGTGACCTCATTATTTCATAAATTAGGTCAAATCCATTATAATGTTTCCAATGTTAACTTCGAAGAATATGCTCTCTTCTTGAAATAAATTTCTAACCCAACATTTGTAAAATTTGTTTTTCTTTTCCTAGCCTATGTAGTTGTTTTGTGAATTTGACTCAAGGAAAAGTTTTCTCGTAAGATCTCAAGATTCACTCTCATTCAAGTAAAAAAATTATTTCTACTTTCTAATTTTCTACCAATTTAATGTTTGGTTGTTTGCCTCTACTAAAATAAATGAGTATTGGCATTTCTAAAATTATCAATGTCATCTTACTTTGTCCAATCTTGGTTAGTTTTTAAATTTGGCATAAAATAAACATTGTTACAAAAAATGCGAAATAAAATTTTTATGCAATGGTGTTTCATACTCTTGTATCATAAGCATGCCTGTTGTTTTCTAATCCGAGTGGAAATTTTTATCTCTTTTATGCAGTCTTTGTTTCTAAAAATCTCCAATATATGGTCTTTATTTCTAAAACTTCTGTTGGTTATAGATATCCCTTTGCTTCTCCATAATTAGATATTTATAGAAAAATTAAACTATGTTATACATATTATTATTATATATATTTCGTCTAACTAACACTCCAAAGTTCTCGAAAGCTTGATGCGAGAGGATAAATGTAGATTAAGAAAATGTTGAAAAGTAAACAGAAAATAAATACCGAAGGGTAAAGGAGACATGAGATTTATAGTGGTTCGATATATTGATCCCTACATCCACTCTGAAGATTCTGCCTTAAGCTTTTATTCCTCAACTTGGTGTACAAATACATTTGATACTAAGTCCGCCATTAATGATCTTTCAATTAAAGCTTTTATAAAAGGAGTAAAGAATACCGAATGACTGTAGAATGCTAGAAATTCATTGGTCAACATTTTCAGTAGCATGTGGTTCTCTATTTATATCAAATTTAAGATTCTTCCATTAGTGCATAGGCTTTAACTCAGATTGATGACCTGGCTTGCTATAGATTGCTCTGATTCAAACACTTCTCATCATCTAGTTGAAAGTATTTTGACACGGATAGCTGATGTGTTGCTTTTATATATAGCTTCTTTGACTCCTTTCATCTATCTCGGCCATTGGTCTTGGTTTGGGCTATCTGAGCCATTGATTGTTAAGATTTGTTGGAATTTTCCTGCTCTTGGTAGTTGATGCTCTTAGTTAAGCTTCTTGCTCTACTTTGACAATAATCTTGGTCTTTGTTGTTGCCTTAACTCATGTTCTCGGACTATATGCTCTTGGGTACTTGGTCCAATGCTTAAGCTCTCAGTGGAAGCTAAACGATGGGCCTCGAAACTGCATGCCAATATTTTTTTTTTTTTTTGCAATTTGAATTTCATAGAAATTATAGTATAACATATGCCCCCAAAATTCACCTTACATGATTGATATGAGGTGGACTTTGGAAAGAATGGAGTTATTATGTGTTTAGCACTTGGCTTGTTTGTTCAGTTCCCATAATAACATCGATCCTGAGTTTCTGGACAGAGTAGCATTCTAAGAACTCTTCGAAGTATTGCTTCACCAAGATGACTATGTGATAATATGACCTTGTTTCTACAATAATTTAAAATCTAACCTCGAAGGTTTGATAATAATTTGAATCTATCCTCATCTAGAGGGCTTTGGAAATAATCTGAAATCTATCCTCATCTAAAGGGTTTAGTAAATAATTTGAAATGAGTACTTAGAGGCAGAAATTCTCCTATACCATGCTCCAGTCATCTAGACTTGGTCTCACATAGGTATCAGATTTTAGAAAATTATTAGTGGTGGTATAACACCTATATTTTACACGTGGCTGATGTGACTCACTATACAGCACTATGCACGGTATTTTTGACCATGGCTCACTCTTTGCATGACACGATTTTGCCATGGCTCACTCTTCGCACAATGCCATAGTTGTGACTCACTTGGTGCGTTCGGCACGTTCGATTTCCTGTGACTCGTTCTTTGCATGACACTATCGATCGTGGCTCGCTAGTTGCATGAAACTTTATGGCTGTGGCTCACTCTTTACACGACACTATTGGCCGGGGCTTGCTATTATTGGGAATCTACATAATGCATGGTTTGCATAACCATGATTTCCTATTATTGGGAATCTAGCCACTATTATGACTTTCTTCGGAATCTACCTACTTTTATAATCTTTTGGGAAATCTATCCATCTTTCTAACATTCTCAGGAATCTACCTAGTGCATATACTATTTGACCATGGCTCACTTTATTGGGAATCCACCCAACACATTGTATTTCGATGCCTAGTGGAAAAAATTTGATTTGAGACCATAAGGTCAAAAACTTTTGAAAATCATGCTTGAAACTTGAAGCCAACTAGATTAAGTGGAAAGCGAAGTTGTTATGGTTCCAAGAGGCAAATTCTAATTTGAGACCATGAGGTCAAAACTATCGAAAATCATTCCTGACACTTAAAGCCATCTAGACTAAGTGAAAAGCGAAACTGTTTTAGTGAGGTAAAGATTAAACTGGATTACAAGGTGGATTCTTTCTTTCCATAATTTATCTAGGGACTAAACTTCTTTATGATCAGGAAGCAAAACTGGATAACCGTTGGGTAGTGAAATCATTTACCTGCCTAGAGTTGAAAGCATGGTTCTAAAATTTGAATATGATGCTACTTGATTAGGGTAGTATCATGGCTAAAATATTTGGTGCAATATTTGAAAATTGCATGATATTACTTGATCATGGATATAATCACGACTAAAATGTTTTATGGAATATTTGAAAGTTGCATGATATCGCTTGATCGCACCAATAATCACGACTAAAACATTTTGATGCAATGTTTTGAAAGTTACATGATGTTGCTTATCACAACAATAATCACAACTAAAATATTTTGATGCAATATTTGAAGTGCTTAAGACATAAGAAAATTAAGGTCTTATGTGACATACCTAAGGCATAGCTAAGATATTGGTTATTTTCTCAAACTCATGTACAAAACTTTTATTTATGTAATATCTCCATATTGTGGTAATGTCTTAGATGTTTGGCATTCCAAGTTCAAGTTATTATGTTGGCATCTTATATTTTTGACCTATATTTTGTTGGGGGAATGATGTCATGAATTATCAAGGGTCCTTTCTAATTTGGACCAAAAGGTCCATATGTCGGATCTGTTGTATTGGGCATTATCTTTTGGAGGATGAGGTTTTCCTTCTCAAACTTCCTAGTCCAAACCCTTTGGCTGAAGTATCAGATCATCTTATGAATGTATTCCGCCATTCTTAAAGAGGCTTGGTTTAGAAGCTTGGGTAACAAATCCAATGACTCCTCTTGGAGCTCTACATTCTGCTGTGTATTATGATAATGCCAGGAGGCAATCTCTAATTCAACTATAAGCTTGACTTGAATCCATAAGCTAAGGAGAAAGGTGTATGTCTTGTTGAAGTCTTGGAACTCGTCATATAAGCCTATAAAACGAAAGGTAATTTATCTACCCAATTCCCTTTTGTTCTGTTTAATCTTTTCTCCAAACAAGTTTTACGCATTAGCTTGTGGGTGTGCCATCAAGGAAAAACTATTAACGATACCATGATCTTGAAAATATTCTGCAAATTCACGGCTTTTGAATTGAGTGCCATTATCGGTAATAATCTTATACAGGAGACTGAATCTAGATACAATTTCTTCATTACAAACTTAATTACCTGATGGAAGGTTATGGTAGCCAAGGGTTCCACTTCAACTCACTTTGTAAAGTAGTTATTGCCACTATGACATATTTTGCCCCTTCTTTTGCAGTAGGAAGGGGCCAAATAAGATCAATGTCCAAGATATCGAATGGCCAAAGACTCATAATTGGGGTGAGCACTCTAGGGGGTGCTCTTGTCACCTTTGCATAAAATTGGCATTTATCACAGGTTCTTACATGGTCTAAGGCATCTTGATTTAGTGTTGGCCAATAGAAGCCATTTCTAAGTATTTTCTTTGCCAACTTCTGCTCACCGCAATGGTCTCCACAAATTTTATCATGAGCTTCTTCAAATAATTGATGCCCTTCCGAGGTTGTCACACACCGAGAGTATGGAGATTAGAATCCCCTTATATAGAGTATTCCATCTATAACACTAAATCTTGGAGTATTATATATGATTCTTCTTGCCTTAGTGGCATCCAAGGGTAGAATGTCTTCGGTTAGGTATGGTGACATCTATTTTTCTTTAGATATTAGTAGCATTGTGACTTTATCTCGGGTAGCTTAAGCTCATGTTATAACTAATACTTTCTTAGGTACTTGTATGCTAGATTCTCTAAGATCTCAATTGGGATGAAATTAAACTCTCTTACATCTCTTAAGCTTGCATATTTTTTTAAGCATCCGCCCTAGATTTTGATTACTTGGAATGCTTTCAGTGTGAAAGCTTGCGAAAGCTGTAAGTAACTACTTAACCTATTTAACATAGAGAGCTAACCACGGGTCTCAAGCCTGGTAGCTGCCAAGAACATGATTAACAAACATATGAGAGTCACTTTCTATTCGCATTTTCGATATCTTGATGGAAACAACCATTTGTAACCCCGTAATTAAGGATTCGTATTCTACCGCATTATTGGTTGCTAAGAAAGTGAGCTTGTGTAACACCCCTAATTTTTAATAACATTATACAGGATATTTAATTAGATAAATCAAACAGAATAATGTAAATATTAGAGAGATAAGGGGATTGAGATTTGAGTAAATACTTAGAGGCCGAGCTTAATTATATAAATGGGCTTATGAATGGTTTTATATGTTACTTAATTAAAACAATGGCATATTAGGAATTGCACAACATAACTCCTAATACCTTAAACCCACATTTCCTTTCATTTCACATTTATTTTACAAAACACAAACAAACATAAATCAAAGGTAGAAGCCGTCCATTACCAAAGCGGAGAAATTAAATCTAAAGCCACGGATTCAAGTTAGGAGAATTAATTGAGAATTAAATCTCAATGTCCTTATCCTAATCAAGATGAATAATAATCAAAAGCATCTCTATTTTACTTTTATGGTCATTTGATTTTCGAATTTAAGATTAAATCCATTATGATGATTTTTGATGATGATATGCTTGGATTTTATAACATATTTTATTCAAACAAAATTGTTTGATAATTGTTTTTACACTTTTAAGGGTAAAACCGATTATATTGAATTTCGAATGCCGTGAAAAAATTATATGTTATATAAAACATGAATTTCAAGATGGGTTTCAAGTTTTATAATTTTCCTATCCATGGAAAATTTATTATGAATTTTCAAAGAAAAATATGTATAATTAGGTTTAGAAATTAATTTTGGTTATTTTATAAAGAATTTGGGTCTGAAATTTTTATATGTCAGATAACACGTTGAAAGTAAATTTATGTGATATTTGGGGATTTTTCCTAAGTGATTTACTATGGAAATTAAATAATTTAAGAAGGAGGGCTTAAATGATTTAATTGTTTTGCTTAATGGAATGGCTTATTTGTTAAATTAATCCTTGTTTAGATCTGAAATTATGCAGCAGTTTTAGTTTAAGAAAGTATTTGAAAAGTTATGGTAGCCAATTAATTATTTACGAATAGGTAGGTTTGTTAAAAAGCAATTACTTTAAATGGCATTAAAATTAGACTTTATTCAGAAAATATGTTTCGCCTCTTTCAGAAGCAACCTTTCGACCATATGCTTCCACTTCGACCAAGTTGAAACCTACCAAGCCGAAACCAATATACAAGGTACATTGGTACGTAGTGGATTAGAGAAAGGCAGAAGGCATTGTGTCGAAACCCTTGCTTCTTATAGGGTAGAAACCTATGTTTTACTATCTAAAGAAACGTGCTTGCCTGCTTTTACTAAAAGCTTTCGAAGGAGTTGAAACAAATGCTTTCGAAAGGGTCTTCTAAATAGCGTTCGAAGAGGGTTGCCACCCATTTGTTTAAGCGTAGCTTTCGAATGAGTCCCTTTGTTTTAAACTAATACTTTCGAAAGGTTAGTCCCAACCCAATCGAAACCTTGTTGTCATTCCCATGCCTTTCAAATGGATTAAAGTCATCAACCAATTAAAAAGGTATCTTTTACTTTAAACCTGTACTAAGCCATTTCCTAAAGCTTATGAAAGGACTCAAGGGTTTCAAAGGCAATGGCTTCGAAAGGGGTTTCGAAACTATCCTCCAAATGTTTACTTATATGATTTAAGCTTTCGAAAGGATGGTTCCAAAGCCATCGGTTTTCCTCCAAACTCTTTTATATGAAGTTTAATGATTTCGAAAGGAGTACTTTGGTTTATATTCACTTTGACCTAAAAGATATTTCTAAAGATAAATGCAAAGGTTTCAAAAGTACTTTCAATGGTTTCGAAGCTATGCTTCTAAGAGTTAATAAGTAATACTTCAATACTTTCGAAATGTATGTTTTAGTGGTTTTGAAAGGGATGATTTAAAGTGTTTAGAAAGGCATATGCTTAGTGTTTTGAAAAGAAGATTTGAATGCTTTCGAAGGAGGTTATCCAATGGTTTTGAAAGTAAAATTTTAAGGTTTCAAAAGCCTTAGTTTTCAAAGCAAAGAGCTCAATCTCATTTTCAAAGAAAAACCATGGCATAAATAAAGGAGTTTTAAAATGGCTTTTAAGTATGAAGTTTTTGAAGAAGCTTTGCTTGATAAAATAATAAGTTAAAGGGGTTAACCATGTTTTATATGAAAATGATTTCAAGTATATTAAACCACAGATGCTGGTGATTATTATGTTATTATGTTTGCTTCTTCTAGTTTACATATTCACTTTAAGATGGACCCATAACTGTATTTTGGAGAGAAAGGGAAAAATGACTAGCTAGGTTGACCTAGTAGTGAATATAATTTGATTTAACACCTGAATGAGTAGAATTTCATCCAGGAGGTCGGATAGACCAGGGTATAAGATGCTTAAATACCGATGAAAGAAGTTTTCAGATAGACAGGTTCATAATAAACCCATGAAAACTATGTTTAGAAAAAATTATTGGCAGTGGCTAATAGGTTTATAGTTAACCCATGAAAAGTATATCTGAATTAAGTCATTGACAGAAGTCAATAGGTTCCCAGTCATCGCATGAGAACTAGGACAAGAGGGAACTTATTGGAGATGCAAATAACTTCAGGAAGAACCCATGAATAAGGAAATTATTGGCAAGGGCCAATATTTTCTTAGTGATCCCATGAAAATTATGAAACCGGACAGGGAGTCCATAAAAATTAAGCAGGTTATTAGTCAGCCAATGAAAACTATTATGTTAGTAGTGACCCTAGAAACTATGACCGAGAGGATAGTCAAAATGAATGGTGATGGGTAATACAAAATTGATCTACTTGTTTGCATGTTATCATAATATTTTGAAGTGTTACGTTTTAACCATTATGGATGCACGAGCACAATATATGGTCTTTATAAAGTTTTGGATAAGATATTAGAGGGGATGACCCATTCGCTAAGCGGCATGGTCTCACTAGATATGTAAATGGTTTGAGATGATATACTATTATTCGTACCAGGCTTTATGTCTGACTCAAAGTTTATGTTTTCCCTTTAAACATTCGGTTGCTCAATTAACATTGAGTAGGTTTTCAAGTACCTCTTTAGATGAATAAGTTTTTGGAGATGTGTAGGAGGAATTCTAGCTATTTAGAGTTCTTTTCTGTTTTGATTCTACTGTGTTTTGCTGTAAAGGGAAAAATTATTTAATTGCCTAGTTATATACTTTGATTATTCAATGGGGCATCTTCACATGTCGCTCTTGGCATATGTTGTAATAATTATATTTTCTTCGAATGTGGTTCGTGAATATGGTATTATGTAATAAATTTTAAATGATTTGAAATGGAATATGAAAGTTGTTTATGATTTTAAATTTTTTCCATATCCATGTGTTTATGTTATATCAACGCATCTAACGTTACCGTATTTTGGTCGCCGAGGATTAATAACTATGGATGACTGCAGCATCCGTTGCCGTTAGTACTGGACCTCCAAATGGAAGGTGTTACAGCTTGATTGCATAGTAAATCTGATGATTATTTGGGATTACCAGGATATAACCGACATCTTCCCCTTGTTCATTTGAGGCTCCGTCTATGTAAAGTTGCCAAGAGAGTGGTTTTTCCTTTCTTGTTTCGGCTCCGAAAACAGTGCATTCGGTAATGAATTTAGCTAGCACTTAGCCTTTGGTTGTTGTACTAGGTTCATAAGATATTTCATACTGGCCAAGTTCTATTGCCCATTTGATTAACCTTCCAATGGTCTCTGGTTTCCTAAAAACTTGTCGAAGTGGTTGATCTGTAAGGACCTTTATAGGATGGATTTGGAAATACGGCCAAAGCTTCCTAACTACAGATACTAAGCTATAAGAGAGTTTCTCAACTATTGGGTAGTGCTTCTCTGATGAATTTAACCTTTTCTTACATAATATACAGGTCTTCAGGTCCCATCATCATATCACTTAAGCTGAACTTATAGCCTGCTCCATGACGGCCTACCAGAGAAACAAAATTTCTCCATCTATTGGCTTAGACGACACTGGAGGAGAGCTTAAATGCTTTGCAGGTCTTTAAAAGCTTTGTGGCATTCTTCTTTCAATTTGAAGGTAACATGTTTCTTTAAGAGGTTGAAGAAAGGAACATATTTTTCAATTGACCGACTTATGAACCTGGTCAGTGCAGCAATCTTTCCATTTAAGCTCATTAACTCTTTCCCATTTGTTGGAGCGTTCATGTCTGTTACGGCTTCTATTTGATCTAGAATTATTTCTATTCCTCTAGCACTTGCTATAAAATCTAGGAATTTTTTGGTTTGTATTCCGAAGGTACATTTATGAGGGTTTAGCTTCATTTGATAATTTGGAGGACTTTGAAGGTCTCGGCCAGATCCGAAACATGAATTTTTTATTGCTTAGATTTTACTAACATGTCATTAACATATACTTCCATGTTCTGACCTATCTGCTTCATAATCATTTGGTTGAGTAACCTTTGATATGTTGCCCCTGCATTCATAAGACCAAAGGGCGTCACCTTGTAGCAGAAGATGCCCATGTTGGTGATGAAACTTATGTGCTCTTCATCAGGTTTCAACATTGGAATTTGGTTATACCTAAAATAAGCATCCATAAAAAAAGCAACTGGTGCCCACTAGTAGCGTCAAATAATTGGTCAGTTCTCGGCAGGGGGAAGCAATCCTTTGGGCAAGCTTTGTTTAGATCGGTGAAATCAATGTAAGTCCTCCACTTACCATTTGGTTTCTTTACTTGTACCCGATTGGCAATCCACTTTGGATAATGCACGTTTTGGATGAAATTGTTCTTTAGTGTCTTCTCGACCTCCTCTTCTAAAGCCACATATTGGTTTCTTTCCAAAAGTCTCCTTTTCTACTTTATAGGAGTAAATTTTGGATCTATTTTTAAACAACGGCAAAGGAATGAGCGTTCATTTTCCCCATATCATCACCAGTCCATGTGAATACATCTTTATTGTGTTTGAGAAAGGAAATCAGCTCTTCTCGGATAGAGGGATGGAAATAAGCCCCTTTCTTGACTGTCTTAGACTTGTCATTTTCATCGAGGCATATTTTTTCGAGAGTCTCGGCTGCTGAAGTTGTAGTGTCCCTTGTCACAGATTGGGATCAAACTCAATTTCTTCTTCTTTCAGAGTTTCTTATACAGTATGGATAACCTTTCCCTTTCTTCTGGGAGGTTTGATACTCCGCCCCCATTCTATTCCTTTAAATCTTTCGTGATAGCTTGTTACGTAAATTAATTCTCCAACCATGGGATCTTCTGGTCTTGGGAAAATTCTTAATGGTTTACTTTGGCTTTCTCTAAGTTTAGAACTCAAGGAATTGATTGTCTCCTTAACCTTGAGTGGTGTGGTTGATTAATTTTGACATCGATCTTATAAGATAAAGTCTTTCCTTTATTTTTTTTGTTAAGGTTTGCATAATACAATTGTCTAGAGAACCATTGATCTTCTGTTACAATCCCTTTTCTTATTTCAGTTGGAAATTTTAAATGTAAATGCTTGGTAGAAACGTACCCATCCATAGCGTCGAGAGCTGGTCTTCCAAAGAAAGCGTTGTATGCTGACGGGATGTCCATGATGACAAAAGTGGTCTCAAAAATTATGAACTGTGGATTATTTTCAATTTTAACCATCAGTCTACACTTTTCGAGAGGCGTTGTTCCTTTATCATTGAATCTATATTTGGGGGTTGCTAGGCTTGAGTATGCTCTCGGGTAATTCTATCTTGTTGAATGCATGCTTGAAGATTACGTTAATGGCAGCTCTAGTGTCCACCATTATCTTTGCCACTTCTGAAAGCCCAATCTGGGCTGTAATCACAAGTGAGACGTTGTAGGGGCGGCAGACACCCCGCTTATCAGCATCAAATGTGATTACTGGCCCCACCTTCTATTTTTTCTCTAATATTTTTGTCTCATATAAGGAGACGTCTCCTGCTTTGGCTACGTTGATATACCTCTTCCAACTACCATTTCTTGCCCTAACAATAGGAGGTCCTCCTAGAGTGATGGCTATAATATTCCTAGGGACTAGTAGAGATCTCAGTGCTAATGCTTAAGGTTGTGTGCTTTCGTTTCCTACCGGGGTAATGGCTCCTTGAGCATTGCCATCCTCCAAGAATTCATCAACTTCCCTTCCCTGACCAACTTATTGATGAAGGTCTTCAAAAATCTGAATTCTTTGGTATTATGGCCATTTAGCCAATGGTAACTATAGTATTTTCCACCTCGGTCCACATTAGGTTCTCTTCTTCTATGTGGATAAGCGATCCGGTCTTGAGTCATATCATGCACATGGGCATAAGAGTATGTTAGGGAATAGACCTTCGAGACCTGATGCTCCTTCTTGAATCTCTTAGCTGGAATGAATTTCTTATTGTCGCTTCTCTATTCTTGATTCTCTAGGACAACCCCTTTGGATTCTTCAATCTGAATCTCTCCTCAAGCTCGATTAAAGAACTCATTTAAGACTTACACTCTTGCCTTGGCAAATCATCTTAGAATGGGGTATTCCTCCTAACTCCAAAGTGTTAGCTACTAACTTGGTCTTATTAGTCATCCACTTGCATTAGACAACAAACATCATTAAATCTCTTGCAATAATATTTTAGGGATTCTCCTTTCCTTTCCTTGAAGTTAGCAAGAAAACGTAGTTCCGTTCTCGTGGCCTATGAAATAAAGAGCTATGTTAAGAATTCATGTTCAGCTGCTCATAAGAACTAACATAATTAGGTGGGTAACTTCGGAACCACTTCAAAGGGGGCCTATTAAAGGTCACAGGAATAAACCTTCATATTACTTCATCTAAAGCTCGAATAGCTTGCATCTCTATTTCATATAGTGTGAGGTGATCTCTGAGGTTAGAGGTTCCATCATTACAAAGCTTTTGGATCCTGAATCTCAACGACATGGAGGCTCATAATTTCTTTGGAGAAAGGTTGAACCTTTTGAAGCTTCGTCTTGGAAGTAAGACTAAATCGGTCTTTTTGTAGCTTTTGAACTTGTTCTGATAACTTCATAAATAAGATTTCCATCCTCTTATCCACGCTAAGCTTTAGAATCTCGACTTCAATACCATGGATTTCTGACCTGTGCGGCTGCCTTCCCATAAAGTTTATCCTTTCTAGGATAAATGTTAAGGACTTCTCAAAAGGTCCCACACTGGCTACCTTTGATGTCTCAGCTTTCTTTGTTACTTCCTAAGCCATTATGGGCTCAGCTTCCAAGTCTTCATTAGTCATTAGCAGTTTTTCGAGAATCTGTTCGATAGTGAGAGGATTCTCGTCCTCCTTAAGTATTGCCAAAATTTTCTTTTCTAATTCAACAAAAGTTTTTTTGACCTCAGTTTGGTAGTCATCCAATCGTTGGGCTGTATGAGAAACAAACTTCAACATCATTTGGTGAAACTCATTTTTGGAAAAGATGGGAGCGGCAATTTCTTCAATGGCAGTTTGATTCATCCGATCTGCCTGATTCCCATCATTCATAGGCAGTTCTTCAACTTCCTCATCCTGGGTAAGAGAACGAGGAGTTTTTCGAGAGGAAATCTTTGATTTCATGTATGGTTGAAAGGTTGGAATTTTCTAGATTAGAAAAGAATGGGGGTTTTCCCTCCTTCTAGTGCCAAAAATGTTAGATAGATTTTTCGTCTAACTAACACGCATAGTTCTCGGAAGCATGTTCCGAGAGGATGAAGGTAGACTAATAAAATGTCGAAATTTAAACAGAAAATAAGTACCAAAAGGTCAAAGCGACACGAGATTTATAATGGTCTGGGACCTTGCTCCCTACGTCAACTTTGAAGATTCTGCTGTGAGCTTTTATTCCTCGACATGGTGTATAAATACATTTGATACTAAGTCCACCATTAATGATCTTTTAATTGAAGCTTTTCTAAAAGGAGTAAAGAATACTGAATGATTGTAGATTGTTAGAAATTCGTTCGTCAGCCCTTTTTCAGTAGTACATGGCTCTCTATTTGTAGCACATTTAAGATTTTTCCATTAGTGCAGGGGTTTTAACTCGGATTGACGACTTAGCTTGCTATAGGCGATTCGAATTCAAACACTTGCATTTATCTGATTTAAAGTATTTTGACCCGGATAGCAAATGTGGTACTTTTATATATAGCTTCTTCGACTCCTTTCATCTATCTTGACTGTTGATCTCGATTTGGGCTATCTGAGCCGTTGATTACTGAGATTTATTGGGATTTTGCTGCTTTCGGCGGGTACTGCTCTTACTTATGCTTCTTGCTTTATTTGGAAAATAATGTCAGTTATTTTTGGTTCCTTAACTTATGTTCTCAGATTATATGCTCTTTGGTATTGATTTCAATGCCTAAGCTCTTGATAGAAGCTAGAAAATGGATCTTCGAACCGCGAGTCAAAGGATTTTCTTTTCGTAATTTGAATTTCATGGAAATTACAGCTTAACACATATTATTGTCTTCGTTACTTTCAGATCTGAAAGCTTGGCACCTTCAACTCTTTTTCAGCTTTCCCTCTTATGTGTTCACTTGAAATTCATATTAAGCAAGTTTTCACTTGAAACTTTAGATCTGAAAGCTTGGTATCTTCAATTCCATTTTAGTTTTCAGATCTGAAAGCTTGGCACCGACTATTCCTTTTCATCTTTCTTTATTTTTAGCTTTTATATACCATTGCTTTTATGTGTTTAAGGTTTATAAATGAAACTCTAGTGGTAATATTACTTACTGGATAGGCGAAAAAAATCCTCCAGTCGTCGAATTAAGAGGGGAAATTCAGGTGAAAGTTCAGGATCGACTTTAGGGTCCTAAACTGGGTTTGGACGCCCATTAAATGCCAAACCCCACTCCACCTATATTAACTCCTTTTCGCTACAAACGTCCATACTTTGAACTCCAATGACTATAAACGGTCGTATTTTGAACTCCAATGGCTATAAACGGTCGTATTTTGACCCCAACGGCTATAAACGGTCATATTTAAAACTACAACAGCTATAAACGGTGATTTGTTATTTTATTACATATATCGGATTGTTTTTCAAATTGTAATACACACATCTCTTCTTCTACTGCAATTATATTCTCAATTCCATAATATTGAAAGTATGCGTCATCCGTTTCAATCATATACCGAAGCGATGAATATGGATAACCGGGATTTTGATTCCCAACCCTTTCAAAATGTTCATCCCTAGACCGCTCCCCCTCTATCCTTCCATTCTTCTGCTCCATGGTCTGGCAATGAAGATAAATACTTGTGTTATATTTACTGTCATTTTTCTAACGACTCGGTCAAGGGGAATGACCAAAGCGGAGAGGCGTTTTGGGAAAAGTCATAACTGCATACAGTAAAAAGCATGTTGAAAAGACAAGGTCAATGTCTACAATCACGGGTTATTTTAGAAAGATTAATCGACAAACACAATTCTACCAGTCTCAGATTCAAAAAATAAGAACAGAAAATCTAAGTGGAATGGGCGGCGAAGTTAAATTGGTAGTGTTTTGAAAAATATCATTTTTAATTTATATTCGTATTTGATCACTTTGTTAATATATTATTTAATGTTTCTGCTTTTTTAGAAGAGAATGGCGAACGATCAATTCTTGAAATTATTTTCAAGAGAAAATGGTACAAAGAAACCATACTACTATCAGTTTGCAAATTGCTATGACTTGCTTGTTAATCAACAAAGATGAAGCTTAAACACCACAAAAAGCTTAAGAGATGTGACGACAAAGTCAAGGGCAAGATAAAAACAAGTCGAACTAATTATAGTTCTAGCCCAGGCAATTCTTCTCATATGGACTCTAATTTATGCCCAGATAACGAAGACGAAGAAGCAGAACCCTCATTTGATGAAGATGCTAAACCGATGGGGCAACAGCAGCCCAGAAGAAAATTGTTGTTCAATCCTAAATTGATTCTCATTTAGCCCGAATGAATGAAAAAATTGTGAGAGAAAATGCAAAACATCAAAAAGGGAGTGCAGAAAAGCTTGTTGTGCTAAAAGAACTGACCGAGATTGAGAAGGGCTGGTTTGAGCTAGAGCGGCAACGCCAAGAGACCTTAGTAATGGAAAAGGATATCACCTGAATGGACCCAATTACAATGCAATATTGGATGGATTACAAACAACGCATTGTTGAGAGTAGATTAGGAACAAAACATATGTAGTTGAAATATTCGTGTGATATTTTTTAGTTATTGCAGTTATAATATCCATGTACCTTCAATTTATATTTTCAATCATGTGCTATTATCAGTTTTAAATATTCAATGGTATATCATTTTTTCGATGCATTCTATAGATATCATTATTGATTTACTTCACTAAACATAAATGTTATTGCAAACATCAGACTTATAGTATTCTACACTTCGTTACACAAATAAAAAGGCAAACAGATGTAATTAAACAAAGATCTACCATCACGAATTACTGATTTCCATGAGAATTCCAAATATGCTCCATTAAATCCCTTTGGAGCCTATTATGAATAGCTGCATTACGATATACTTTATGATGATCGACATGAATTGCGTACTGTCCTTCAGTTCGTAACGTGGCTGTGCAAAACAATTCGGGGGGTTGCCTTTCCCCATCATACTCGAAATCGGGATGTCCATACCGCGTTCATCTTCAATGATCATGTTATGCAGAATTATATAACAGAATATAATTGTAGCCATTTTTGATCTCCTCTATAATCTATATGGATTGCTGACCATTGCAAACCTTGCCTGAAGGACCCCAAACGCCCTTTCTACGTCCTTCCTTTATCCTTCCTGCATTGCAGCAAATTGTTTCTATTTTGTCGTCATTGGGTTAGCAAATGTCTTTACAATCGTACTCCATTTGAGATAAATTCCATCTCCTAAATAGTATCCATGCTCATATGTGTTATGACCAAGAGTAAATGATACGAGAGTTAACTTACCTTGCGCCAAATCGTTAAACAAATGAGATCTTTCAACAACGTTTAAGTCGTTAAGAGAACCTGACATTCCAAAGAAAGCATGCCAAATCCATAAATCATGAGAGACAACTACTTCTAAGATGATAGTTGGTTTTTTTCTTTACCGTTATATGCTCCTTGAAAAGCTTTTGGACAGTTCTTCCACTCCCAACGCATACAGTCTAGACTTTCAAGCATGTCAGGCCAGCCTTTGCTTTCATGCATTTCACGCAAATGAGTTACATCTGCCTCGTTTGGAGAATGAAGACATTTAGTCCTATAAATGTTCACAACTGATTGACAGAAGTGATTTAGGTTTTCTAATGTCGTACTCTCTGCAATACGACATGCGTCGTTAAGGGCATCGGCGGGTGTACCGTATGCTAACATCCTCAAAGTTGCGATCATCTTTTGATGTTCACTCAAACCTTGTTTTTTTCAGCGTCCTGCTTGTAAACAAAATAATTATTATTCTCATGAATACTTTTGAGAATTCTTAAAAACAATGAATGACTCATTCTGAATCATCGTCTAAACATTTCTGGACCGTAAGTTGGATCACGGGCAAAGTAATCTTGCATAAGTGTTTTGTGAAATGCTTACTGGTTATGGTTGATGTATTTTCGACTCACAACCAAGCCATTGTGTTTTCCAGAAATTGAACCATACGCTTCATGGTATTTCTCCATCAGTTCCTCCTCCTCGTGTTGATTTGCTAACACATACGCTTCTTCTTCAAAGTCAATATTGCATAGCAAAATAGCTTTTAGTAAATTTCCGACATTGTTATTGAGGATAGTTGTTTGATTTTTGAATGTTTTGATAGATTGAATTGTGGTGAACGAGTATGAGATCCATATGGTTATATATAGGACTAAATCTAAGTGGATATAAGGCGGCTCAGTGTGCGGTCAAATCATACACTATAGCCACGTTCTGCTGTCGGCTACAGCTAATATCTTTATTGAGTGGAGACAAGGTGACTCAGTGTGCAGTCAAATCACATACTGTACCCACGTTCATTTTCCAGTCAAGATTCTCTGCTTTCTTCAGTGGAGACAAGGCAGCTCAGTTTGTGGTCATATCATACACTGTAGCCACGTTCCGTTGTCGGCCATAGCTAATATCTTTATCAAGTGGAGACAAGGTGTCATTGTGCAGTCAAATCACATACTGTACCCACATTCATTTACCGATCAAGATTCCCTGCTTTCTTTAGTGGAGACAAGGCGGCTCAGTGTGCGGTCATATCATACACTTTGGCCACGTTCTACTGTCGGCCATAGCTAATATCTTTATTGAGTGGAGACAAGGTGGCTTAGTGTGCAATCAAATCACATACTGTACACACGTTCATTTGCCGGTCAAGATTCACTGCTTTCTTTAGTGGATACAAGGCGACAAGGAGACTAGCAACATCCATTATATAAATCCACAAATCGTTATTTGTTTAAATCATTTCAAAACTTAACATTATTCAAAATACAATGCCAACTATGACATTTAAATCTCATGAATTGAAGCTGCTTATGCAGTACTACATAAAAACCAATGAGATGTGCGACAATCAGGAGTTAATGGTAATTAAAATTTGGGACACTTTAGCGAACTTTGCAACAATGACGTGAGCTATCGAGTTAGACATACGGCTCAAGAGGTCAGGACTGCATACGGAAACTTTATTAGGGCATACACGCTTTACACAAAGTTTATTAATGAGGTAATATCAGAAAAACATGTTTGAGACTACACGTTCGACTTATGACGGTCGATACAATTTAAAACTCCGCACTCCGTTCATTGGCCATGATGCGTACTTCATATGCCAAAATTGGCTAGAAAGATTTGGATGGCCTTAAGATAACAGTATTACTAGTTGGTTATGTAACGGTCATTACTATATTACTTACTTAGAGATGTTTTAATGTGTATTGGTCAAGTAATATTGTATTGTACGAAGAATCTTTTAATGTGTAGAGAGCTTTCTGATTTATCTTTTCAAATAATAATGTCGGTTGTTGTTGTCAGATCAAAAAGATTGGTATCACATCAATTAAATATACATGTTTGTTTATATATCCGCTTTCTGATTTACTTCTTCATCATTCATAATCATCTTCTTCCTCAATCACAACAACAACTTCTTCATCGCAATGCCTTTTTGGCCTTCTTCTATCGAATCAGATGCAGGTTATGTGCCTACGGAAAGTCCACATACTGATGAGGATCGGCTTATCAATTATCAAGAACAACACTATGAAGATGTCCGCAATCAGTTTCCAGACCTTGACCAGCTGAGACTTCAGGAGGTGGTTGAACCACCATATGAACAACAGGTTGTTCATCAGGCATATGAACAACCTGATAACCAAGTTCAAGTTGTTCAACCTTCAACTGAGCAAGAAATTGAATCGTACCCAGTTTGTTGCCACTGTGGGTATAGAGTCAAAGTTGTAGTACATGCATATGAGTTGTTGAATCCAGCTATGTCAAATCTGCCTGAATGATTGCAATTACGCGGAATGTTTTGGATGATCCTTTATGTCCAAAGGGCATAACATATGCAAACGAGCTAGAACATGAGATAAGACGTCTTAGAATTTCTTTACAAAAGTTGTGGTTTAATCATCACGTCTAGTTTTTTCATGTTTGTGTTCTATTATTACTGTCTTGTTTTCATTCAGTGTTCTATGTTCGTATATCTTCAATTCTAATGTAACTAGTAGTTTCTTTATGTTTGTTTGTTAGTAGTTGGTGCTTATGAGTAGGTTTATATAGCAGTGTATCATATTTGTATGTTTGCAATTGTAATAGGTTTAGCTAATTAATTTACATCAGTGTACTCAAACATATAGAATTCACAATATACTCAAACACAGAGAATTCACAGTATATACTCGAACATTATCGTCCTAAATCAAGGAAAGTGAAATTAGATAAACATAAAGAATACACAGTATACTCAAACAATGATATAAGTACATAAGTTATAGGTACTGCAACATATAATAAAACGTCCACTGTGCATAAACTAAAAAGGATACAACTAAAGGGATGCAACATCGTCGTTGTCATCAGCATCATCCCATCACCACCACCATCGTCGTCGCCGTCGTCACCGTCACCATTATCATCATTGTCACTATCACCATCATCATCATCACCGTGACCATCATCATCATCATCCCCATCACCATCCTCCGCCTCGTCCTCATCATCCCCTTCATCCTCATCCCCATCGTCCTCATACCCATCATCATCCTCCCCATCATGCTCATCTAAACCACCAGTGTCATACCCGCTGGGACCAGCACCACCTCCCACTAGTGGTCCGAAAGGCTAATATACAGCAAGTCTAGCTGATAGCTGATCAATCTGCACCTCTAGTATCTGTGTATGCTGCATGTACATATCATACATGGTGTATGACTGTGCAAGAGTCATATCGCGAAACACACCAAGTGAAACTCTAGCCTAGTCCAATCTAGCATCATACCACATAAAAATGATATTTGACATAGATAAGAAACTAAGCATAAAATAAAGGAAAAATGGCAATAAACACAAACGTACCTCATACGGAGGATATAACTAGACCGCACCAAGATAGTCGGGGTGATCTGGAAAGACTAAAGGCTGCTCAATCAGAGTACATGTCACATCGTATGCTCTAAAAGTGGTATCAGGCTCCAACTGCATCAGAGTTTGAGAGAACTGTGACGAAATTGTTTCAAATGAAACCTGTGGTACCTGAACTCTACCGGCTGCAATGTGAGGTCCTATATGGTCATAGTTGACCCCACGAACATAATATGGTACGATGAATCTACGGGGTGCTACTCTAGCCCAATAATCATCGTAATCTCCATCAATGAAGGAAGCACTACTATCCATCCAGCCAGCCTGTCGTAGAGCATCTAGGTACTGATTGCCAATCATCCTATGTCTACCAAACATGTCCTTACAGGATAAAAAATCATATGGTATACGACGATCATCCATAATCTGATAAGCACACATTTCTCTCAAATACCTCATAGGCATAAATGCAGGTGTATGCAAAGCAACCCTACGTCTAGATAGTGAATACACAACCATCGAGGGATAGTCGTCCGCCACAAGACCTGCATCTGCTAGTTGAGTGCAATGTGAGGCCTAAGGTGTCCGGATGATGTTACCCTGACTACGCATATCAAGCTGTGACCAAGCCTCCATCAAGTCATACCGTACATCTAAAGGAACATGATGTACGTACCGCGTAGTCTCCCATCGTCTCGTACTAGGGAAGTAATGCTCATCAGCCTGACTAGCCGTGTCTTGGACACAGGGATGCATGTTTGTCGTGTACTCGTAGTACCATAACTGCAAAATATACCAAAATGCATGCATCTTCTTGACATCGCCAAGCACATATAAATCTAGAGTGGTATAAAGGGTGCCTAATATCGCTGTGCCCCAATCAATAGTATGCAGCTAGTCTAATCTGGCAAAAGATGCTAAGTAGCCTAGTCTAACTGTACCTTTTTGGTTCAAAAAATGGTCAGCAAAAATGCTTTAGTAACTGCATCCATCATATCGGCTCTAGCTATATAAGTGGTGATATACTGCTGCATATGAGTCAACGTAACAGAACCACTAGTGACGCAGATAACATCTATTAGTGGTAGAAAAACAGTAAACATATTGGGGTGCTCGTATAAATCATCAAATGGAAAATGTCGAAGACCATGTCGTCCAATCTCAATGTCAGTGAACATGTAAAAATTAACTGGGATGATCCCAAGCTTAAAATCTGAAAAATGAAATGTATGCGTGATAGGCCACCACCTCTCAGCTAATGCCTGAATGAGAGGTCGATTAAAGGAAGAACATGCCTAATCGACAAAAAAAGAAAAAAAATGCTAACCGGTAGCATCTCAATAATAGGACCGGAAAGAGAGTCATAAAACTGGGTAATGCACTTAGCCCAACTACTCCGATAATGAATGTAATGGTCCTATAGATAATATATGAATTAATAATTTTGGATAGAGTAATAGTTATTTAATATGATTATTTGATGTACATATAAAAGTAACCAGATATACCAATGTGCAATTTATACCTGTACGGTTGTCAAAACGGTTTCGACTCTGTGCCGATAACCATCTGGAAGCTCGTGTAGTACACATAGATCGTCTGGTGGAACTGCAGGTGGCGGAGGAACGTGTAATGGTCTTGCTTGCTCCGCTGGATGTTTGTGAACCGTTTTTCGGACAATTTTGATTGGACGCGGCGGTATTTCGTTTAGTATTTCTAATAAAAAAAAATTAAACTGAAAAATTGAGTATAATGTGCGGAGTGGAGTGGGGGATGGAGATATATAGGGGGATAAGGCGCTCATTTTATGGCCGCCAGGCATTCAGGCGCTCATAAAATGGACGTCTGACAATCAATCACCCATTAAATGGGTGCCTGCATCCCCTCTCCACTCAGGGCTGAATATTCAGCTCACTGAATATTCAACCCTGAATCAACTAGAGTTGTCCTAAGTTCTATACAACTGTAAAACAGATGGATGTACACAATGAATATAATTAAAAACTTTCTTTCAAAAGTCAACTACTTTTTACACTACGCAAATTTTTTCTAAAAATTTACAACTTTGGTCTTATTGTGTTAGATGCAAATAGTTTAAGAGGCTTCTGGTATAAACTATCGACTTACATTCTTTTGATTTTCATTCTACTAGATATTTTACAAAAATACGCATTGATAATACCACATTGAGTTCTTTTCCTCATCATAGTTTGCAAATTAACTATCATGGTGATGTAGTTATAGCAACGCAAAGTTCTGAAAGTAGTGCATTTATTCATTAATCTATGAAATTTAAATCAATAGACACATTCAGTTGTATTTTATTCAATTTAAAGCTTTAATTGGAAAAGCAAGTGATTATTGTTCTCAAAATTAGAACTATTATGCTTTAATTGTGAAACATAAGCATAACCATGAGAAAACAAATTAAGAAAGGATATTTGGACTATACATTATACCTTTTAACTACTCTCAACTCTATTTACTAAAAGATTCGAAGTTGATACTACTTTAGTTGTTTATTTCTTATTTTAATTAAAATTGATTTTCATCTGTATTTTCACCGTTCCATGTGTGTATCTCTTATTATATTGCATCATATGTTTAATGTAAATCTTTATTCTGTCTAATTAGGTTAGAAATTGGATCAACTAAACTAATGTATGGCCACAGGTAACGCTATCACTGTGACTTCGTGGTTACTTTGTATGGAATGATTGGTCAAATGAAAAATAGTACCCTTAGAAAACATCAGATCTGAACATGAGATGCCAAAAATATTAGAGGCATGTTTCATTAGTTTTAATCTGTGTTCACTTGATATTTACCAAATAAAATGAATAGTAATTCAGATAAACTAGTATAACCGCACAACGGTGGGGAACCGACCGTTGTGATATTTAATATGAAAGAAAAACATTTTTGTTTAATTTTTTTTCTTTATTGCAAATTTGATAAAAAATTAAGTGCATTTAAATAAAATAATTTGAAATTGTAATTTGAAATTAGAAATCTTTATTGCGTACGGTTTGTAAGTAATTTGAGATTGCAGAAATCTTGAACCATACCTTGAAAAGTGGATAGATATTTTGAATTTTGAAATTTGAAATTAGAAGGAAGGTGGATAGATATTTTGAAACGCAAAGCAAAAGGAGGAAAATAGGGAAATGCACCAAGATTTGATATTTGAAATTAGAAGGAAGGTGGATAGATATTTTGAAACGCAAAGCATAAGGAGGAAAATAGGGAAACGAAGCAAAATAGGTAGCATGTTTTTTTGGCTTCAGGAAAATTGATTTTGGCCAGTGGAAATAGGCAAACCTCCCTACGGTCGGTTTGATTATATGTTTTCTATGTGTACAAAGAAAATTTCTTTGGGTTTTTGTTTGTTTGAGTGCGGAATTTATGGTTTTTCTAACTAATTACTTAACTACTTCTATTGTGTGTGTAGTTTGAATTTTTATGAATACGTATGTCAATATTCAAGTGGATAAGATCTCCTTTCAATCGACAACATAAGTTTTTATCTGACTGTTACATTTTGCTGAAAGGTAGACTTTCGTTAGATTAACGTCAGTGACACCAAATTTCATATTAATACAACTGATTATAATATTTTATATAATCCAATTTAACAGTTGGATTTTAAATTTTGAATAACCCTTTTATGGGTTAAGAGTCTGCTTTTGGATGTATTGTGTATGGAATATATAGATTGCTTAGTTCATCTTATAATTCTATATATTTCTGGTGACTTAAATTGTATTGAATTTGATGTTTTTAGAATATGCTAATTGAAAAGGAGTTGATGTATATCTTTATTGATGAAACTGAACTGATACAGATGATTTTTCATACGTATTTGGTTGCTGAGAGTCGGCTTATATATAATTGAAATACAAAGGCTGATAATGGGCCTTGTATTCATTAGCCCAATATACAATAATCTTTTGAACAGAGAATATATGCAACAGGCGACAGTTATTACTTCATTTACTCCCCCTCAACCAAATGCTAGGGTTAGGTTTTTTCTTCTTCTTTCTGGAGTGATTCTGGTGTTCGGCTGCGCTAATTCTTTTCTATAGCCTTTCCTTTTTTTTAATCTTTTACATCGAGTTTCTTTGCTGAAATTGAGATCCAGTTTGCTTTGCTTTGCAGATCTGAAGTAAAAGAGGTAGTGACAAACATGTGCTGTCTGTTGTTGTTTCAAATCTTCTTCAAGGCTTGATCTGAAGACTGATGCTACTGTAGATCTGAAGCGAAAAGCAAAAAGATGGAACTTTTG
Source organism: Allium cepa (assembly GCA_030765085.1). Lineage (NCBI taxonomy): Eukaryota > Viridiplantae > Streptophyta > Magnoliopsida > Asparagales > Amaryllidaceae > Allium > Allium cepa. Next base: position 157,917,650 of record CM060932.1, read on the forward strand.
TTTTATTCTTCACTGATTGCTTCGACTTTCAGGTTCTCTCTGAATTGATGATAGCTTTTTGCAGATAATGCATTTGTAAGTATGTCTGCGCGTTGGTAAGTTGGTGGTAAGTTGGTGGTAAGTGATTCACTTGAAGCTTTCCTTTTTGTATCAACCCGCGAACGAAATATAAGTCAATCTCTATATGTTTTGTCCTTGAGTGCAAAATTGGATTAGCTGCCATGTAGACTGTACTTTGATTGTCGCACCACAATGTTGGTTTTATATGTGTTTTAATGTTCATTTCTGAAAGTAATGATTGAATCCAAGTGATTTCTGCGGCAGCACTAGCTATACTTCTGTATTCAGCCTCCGTGCTGGATTTGGAGATAGTTGACTGCTTCTTTGAGCACCATGAAATTGGATTATTGCCTAAGTATATATAGTAGTCTGTCACTGATTTTCTGTCAACAACATATGTTGCCCAGTCTGCATCTGCATATGCTGTGATACTTAGTTGTTTGCACTTTTTTAGTGTAAGACCATAATTTGTTGTGCCGTTAAGATATTTGAGTATTCTTTTGACTGCTTTCCAGTGTTCCTCATGTGGTTCCTGCATAAATTGTGAGACTTTGTTAACACTGAAAGATATATCTGGTCTTGTTATGGTGGAGTATTGTAGGGCTCCTACAATACTTCTATATTGTTTGATATTTAATATTGGTTCTCCCCTGTATTTGACAGTTGTTGATGACTGATCATTGGTGTAGGCTGAGATTTAGCACCATCCATTTTTGCTTTAATCGGCAGCTCCTTAATATATTTCTTTTGGGTTAAAAAGATTTCTTAATCTGACTTTCTCTTCACTTCTATTCCCAGGAAGTAATTTAGCTCACCTAGATCCTTAATTGAGAATTTCTTGTCAAGATACTGTATGATGCTTTTGATTTCATTCTCATCATAACCTGCTATAATTGGGTCATCAACATAGATTAGTATGTAAACAGTATGACTACTATTAATTTTGATAAATAAGGAATTGTCTGATTTGGTAGATTGATAGCCCAAATGAACTAATGTGGCTTTCAATCTATCAAATCATACTCTAGGGGCTTGCTTTAACCCATATATGGCTTTGTTTAGCTTGCACACAAGATTGGTGCCTTGCTTGTATCCTTGTGGCTGCTCCATGTAGATTTCTTCATCCAGAACACCATTCAGAAATGCATTATTTACATCTAACTGTCTCAAGTTCCAGTTATTTTTTAAAGCAATTGTAAGAACTATTCTGATGGTTGTTGGTTTCACCACTGGTGAGAAAGTCTCACTGAAATCAAAGTCATACTCTTGTGTGTACCCTTTGGCAAAAAACCTTTCTTTTTGTCTGGATAAGGTTCCATTTGGATTTATTTTCAATTTATATGTCCATTTGCATCCAATGATGTTTTTGTTGCTTAGTGGATGAACTAGACTCCATGTATTATTTTTCACTAATGTCTGATCCTCTTCATCCATGGCTGCTTTCCAGTTATTATGTTTGAATGCTTGTTCAAATGTTTGAGGCTCTGTGATGCATACAGTTGCAATATAAACCTTTGGTTTATAAATCCCACTCTTTGATCTGGTTATCATATGATGGCATGTTCTGGTCTGTAATTCGGCATTAGATGACTCTGAATTGCTGTCCTGACTAGCATTATCATCTGGTTGATCTTCATGACTATTTTGATCTTGATTGCTTGATTCTACAGGTGACTGAGGATGTGTAGCAGGCTAACCTACTGCATCATGACCTGGTCCAGATGACATAGTGTGTTGTGATCCAGAGGTTCCTGTTCTTTTCTCAGTTTCATCAGCATGCCATATATGTGGCATTACTGGTATATTTGGTATGGAAGTCTTTGGATTATAAACTTTGTGTGTAGTTCTAATATTTGCATTGGCAAAAGGAAATATCCTCTCATTAAAAACTACATACCTGCTTATAAATATTCTTCCTGTTTCATCTAGACACTTGTACCCTTTCTATTTGATTGGATAACCTATAAAAGTACATGGTTGAGATCTAAAGTTTAGTTTATGACTGTTATATGGTCTCAGATAGGGAAACACAAGCATCCAAAAATTTTTAAGTTTTGATAGTCTGGTTTAACCCCTAAAAACTTTTCTAAAGGACTTATTCCATTCAGTACTTCGGTTGGAAGTCTATTGATTAAATAAACAGCAGTACTGAAGGAATTTGGCCAGAATTTTAATGGTAACGATGCTTGTGCTAGTAAGGTTAGACCAGTCTCAACAATGTGCCTATGTCTTCTTTCAACTAGGCCATTTTGTTCAGATGCGTAGGAGCATGTGATTCTATCAACTATACCATTATCTAGAAAATATTTACTAAGAGACTTGTATTCAGTACCCCCATCACTCTGAATGATCTTAACTTTATGACTGGTCTGCTTTTCAACTTGAGTGATAAAATATATAACAACATTATGAGTTTCTGCCTTAGATTTTAAGAAGTATATCCAAGTATATCTTGTACATGCATCAATAAAGGATATATAGTACTTATACCCAAAATCTGAGCAGATAGGAGCTGGGTCCCCACAAATATGTTTAAATCAGTTCAAGAGGTACTTTGTATTATGTTACAGAATCTGCAAAAGCTTATTTGTGGCTTTTGCCCATTTGACAAAAAGAACATATATAAGGCAAAGTTATATCATCAAAAGAAATTTTATTTTCTTTAAGAACCTGTTTTACAATACTTGTACATGGATGACCTAATTTGCAGTGCCAAAGATCAAAACTGCTTTTACCGGTTTCACATGACTGCAGTTCACTGTTATTACAATTTGTCATTCTTTGATTTGAACCTTTGCTATTATTCATGGTGAACTTGTATAGACTATTTACTGCATTACCCTGCAAGAGCATTTCCTTAGTTAGTATATCTTTAACTAAGCAATAATTAGGGTAAAATTCAAAATAAACATTGTTATCATGAGCAAATTGAGAAACACTCAAAAGGTTTTTCTTTATACTGGGTACTCTTAACAGATTATTGGGATATAATTGTCTTTCACCTTTGATAGACATTACCAGTGTGTGATCTCAATTGCTTTGCCATTTCCCATAATAATAGACTGTTTACCTCTGTATTCTCTGCTGCCCAGATTTAAATTCTCTAAATTGTTTGTTAAATGATCTGTTGCCCCTGAATTTGGATACCATGACTCATCTTGGATGTGATCTGTTTTAGCAATTTCATCCAGATTTTGACTTCTGTTTCCACTAGATTGTTTACCTGAGTCTTGTTGTACTTGTGCCATGTTTGCACTGTAATTGCCATTTCTCTGATTGTTTGATCCCTGGCATGGCACATAATTTGCATTGAATCTGAAGTAGCACTTTACAACAGTGTGTCCAATTTTTTCATATATCTGACATTTTGGCTTGTTATTGCCATTGAATCTTCCTCTGCCTCTTCCCTTGGCAGTCTGACCTCCCCTCTAAGATTGTTGATTTGTCCTTCCATAGTTCTGATTTCTGTTTTTACAATTTGAAGCATAGTTAATAGACATGTCTGCATCAGAGGGTTTCTTATAGTCTAGCCTTCTTTCACGAGCCAAAAGTATAGAATGAACATAATCAATAGATGGCAGAGTTTCTTGTGATGCAGGGAATATTAGGCTCAAGTCCCTAATAAGTTTCAAAATACACAAAAGTCCCAGTAAAAAAATAGTATGTAAATTAGGCCAGTGCATACAGTTATGCAATTATTCATTGAATAATTGCAGACATTTATGCAATTATATCCAAAAGTTGCATAAATTTACGTAATTTTTTTGGGTGAATGATTGTGGGATATTCTGCAATTTTTTAGTGAATAATTGCGGATTTTCCACAATTTTTCCAAAAAATTGCAGAAACTTCCGCAATATTTCAGTGAATGATTGCGGAAATGTCTTCCATTTTTGATATAATTGCATAGATGTCTGCAATTATTCACTGCATAATTGCATAAGTGTATGCTATTATTCAGTAACTTAATTCTAGTGACCTAATTTACAAACTTTTTTTATTGGGGTTTTTTTGTATTTTGAAACTTATTAGGGACCTGTGCCAAACTGTCCCTATAATTAATTACACTTAATTTCAATAATTAGCTTAACTTAATCACATTCGCTAATCACGTCTTCAATCTTGTTCATTTGGATGCTAGTTTAGGCCAAACCTCATTCGATCGTCGTCGCCACCAGAGTCCAACGGAGCCCAACACCGCCACGTCCTAGAACTGCCTCGTCAAGAAGAACACTTTGCTACCGACGCCGTCAACTGAAACGCCGCCATCGCCAGGAAATCCTCCAAAATTTAATCGATATTTTTCATAAATTTTGGCCGCCGCCGCAACTAATGCGCTACCACCCTAACACCGAAGCACCACCTAGCCGTCCTCTTCATTTTCTCCTCAGAGCCCACCTCCTAAAACCACCTAGCTCATCGTTGAACCCACGAACGCCGCCGTCTTTGATGCGAATTGCAGCTGCCACGATGTACTTCAACCCATCTCCACTGTTCATAAACTTCACTTCATCGCTGGCTATAACTTCCTAGTTGAAATCTTAGACCATTGACGTCTTTACTGCCTCGGATTGATGTGAGCCGTTTGATGTAGTTGGGTTGTTAATTTGAAATTTTCAAACTTGTTTCTCTGATTTGGGTGCAAGTTAATAGGGGAGACGAGTGTGGCCTAGGTATGAGGGAGGTATGGTGTGAATAGTTGTAGTATGGGTTGAAGTTATGGTTATAAATAGTATATGCATTATTTTAATTAGAAAATTTCTAGCTTTAAACAGCCGAAATTCTCGAACTCCAAACGAGGCATGCCCCTGACATTCTATATGTAATACACCTATTTCGAACATATTGGAACTAGTCTCGAGACTTAATTCAGTCATATGCAGAAGATGGTTTTTTTCACATTCGGTTATTTTATATTAATTTCTGAAATTAATTTATATGCGTTTCAAACTCGTACGACCACATGATACATTCAATTGCCACGAAATTTGTACAATAATTCACTATTACGGATCTAATGAAACTTGTAACGACCCGATAATTTTTAATAATTTTATTTGTTTTATTTATTTAATTAGTTGAATTTTTGTGAAATTTTAAATAATAAAATTTTAAAATAAAAATTTGATATTTGGAATACGTCTATTTAAACATAGACACTGGTAAATTTTCATCGAAAAATATGGAAGTTTATTTTTCTAGTATTATTTTATTTAAATCTATATCAGTTTATATTTGATGATAATTAAATGTTTTCCAAACCTAAATATTTTTCAATAGAAAAATTGTAAATCGTCTTCTGAGAAAGACGTCACATTTCGTTTCTCAAAATTTTGAACGTTATTGTTCCGTCGATCTTATTTTCGACGAAATAAAAATTGAATTTAAAGGTTTTCCAAAACCTAAATATGTCAACATGAGAAAATTTATTTAGAGCACTCTAAATAATACTGCGTAATTCGTTTTGCAAATTTTGGACTTTTCTAGCTCCGTTTGGATTTTTTTCGTACGGAATAGCAACGTATATCAGTGTCTGTATCGAATTTTGATAGGATGGTCGTACCACTGATGTCTATATATTGTTTTGATTGTCTTGTCATGCCGATCTATACGGTATATTCAATTCTGTGTTTGAAGTCATGTACGCAGCGGAATCCATAGAAAACGTTAACCGAAGCGGTATCGTTTCGTGTCTTTTAGTTCATATGTCCATTTAATTATCAAACGGCTAAAAATAAATATCCGTCAGCCATTTAACTTGTGACGATCCAGGATTTTGGACAATTGAAATTGGAATATTTAATTAATTTTAAATATTTAAAAGTGAATTTTTTAGTTTGAATTCAAATATCACTAATTATTGGATAATTTAATTATTAAATTAAATTATTTGAAGTTGGGTAAAATATGAAATCTGGAATTTTTAGCCTGTTAAAAATATTTTAAGGGCTTGTAAAATTTATATCGATAGTACTGAAGATACTAAAAGTGTTGAAATTGAATTTGGAAGTGTTTTGTTAAGTTTTGAAATTTTATCGTTTAAATTGATATTTAAAATAGCCATCCGAGGCACAGTCTCGGAATTTGATGAAACTAGTTTCATTGGATCCGTGATAGAGTATTATTATCGGATTTCAATTTTCGTAGTGATTGGAATTACTGTATGAGCGTACGATACATAAACGTGCTAAATATATTGAATCCACTATATTAACTAGGTCTAAAAAACTATCTTCTCCATACGATCAAATTAGGATTCGAAACCTTTTTCATTGCATTCGGAACAGGGGTATAATATTATAAACACCTAGCGGTATGCCTCATTAGGGGTTCGAGATTGGAAGTTGCATTCATTGAGATAATTTGAATTCAATTATATATGTAGATTCTCATACAAGCAACCTTCACCAGCTGACATCCCTTCACATCGGCCTATTTTCTATCTCACGTGAGAACCTTTTGCCCCTTTCTTCCTCAACACACTTTCCCCTTTTTAGAGAAAGGCATCTTCCTCACGCAACCTTCCACCTCAATACAAATCACGAGCATTTCTTTCAGTCGATTTCAATACATAAAGGAATACCGAGCCATTTTTTTGTATCGCGTATATTATTTTCCTTCCTTCCCTCTTTATAATCGAGAACCTCTAAAATAATGGCTGATACTTCTGTTGAAAATTCAAATCAAAATCGACGAATTCCCATGTATAAATCATCACGGTGCATCTCGATTCAGAGCTGCATCTTTTCTTCCTCCGACGATGACTTGAGCGACGAAGCGAAATAGGCTAGAGGGTTTTGGGTCATGCGTATCTACTTGGAAGAAGGTCTCGACGTGCTCTGGTCCATGTGACGGCGAGGCTGAGGGGGCTCTCATGCGTGAGTGCTGGGCTCGGGTTCGGTCATGCAGTGGGATTCGCGAGGCAGTGGGATTAGGCATCGTTCGCGTTCGCTGGAGTATTCGTGCGATCTAGGGTTTTCAAGAGGTGAAGGCGCACACGTGAGTGGGTTTCGATGGCCAGTAAGGGTGGAGCTCGGTGATGTCGTGAGGTATATTCAATTTACTTTCCGTTCAAAATTTATATATCTATCTAAGATATATTCAAGAAAGAAATCATATATAGGTGAGGAGATAGAAAAGGAAAAAAAGAGAATGTAAATTTACAGTAAATAACCTTCACTGTCTACTTTACAAATTTTTAGATTTATATTCATATATGTAGCTTTAAAGGAAAAAAAAAATATAGATACCTTCACTTACTAGTTTATTTGTAAATAATAAATTATGGAGATAGATTTGTTTATTAAACTTATTCAATTATTTTAATTGCCAAAGATATTTTTATTTAAAATAAAAATCTGTTTAAAATTAAATTATTAAGTTTAAAACAAAAAATTTGGTTAATTAAATCTGTAAATGGAAAACGGTTTAATATTAAATTTTATTTGTTTAGAATGAAATCTTTGAAATTTAATTGTTCAATTGACTTGAATATTGATGAAAATTATAAAGGTTTATACAAGGTTATAACCCAGGAAACTAAGCAATAATTAAAGTGGGTTGCAAACCAAAATCAAAGGTGAGTCAATCTCACTCATCTGGTTTTAATTTAAATTTAAATAATTAAATTTAAATATCTGGTTGAATGATTGGACTGATTGAATGTGTTATATTATATATAGTAGTATATATAGTATATCTTGGAATGATTGATTTCCCGCATTATATAGCGGATGAGACCCTATGCGCCGCATAATAGCGGATGACTTTATATTTAAAACCCATATACCGTGATGTTCCACCTCGAAGTGGAATTGGTATTTTATATTGTGCTAACGTTTGTGGATGCAGGGAAACAAGTTAGAGGGATCTAACTGGATTCCTCAAAATTATTTATATTGTTTAATATTCTCGGTTATGAATATTCGATGTTCTATGATGAATATTATATTGATAATTGGAATATTGAATGCTATAGTTTGCTTGAATATATTTCGGTACACTGCGTTATTAAAATATATAGAATTGGATTTTTGAAAGAAACTAAAAGAGTGAATTTTTAAGTAAAATAATAGTTGAGAATTTGAATAAATTTAAGAATGAACTGGATAAGAATAAAAGTGATTTTAAAATTATAATAAATAATTTCGAGTATGGAAAAAGGAATTTTGAATAAAAATGTAATGATGAATTTTAAAAACATAAGTGATATTATTTAAAGGAATAAAGAATTTATTTAAATTCCAAGGTTTGAGTTTATTTAAAAAGATAAAGAAGGAATTTGGGAAAATCTGAAATTGGTATTTTCAGTTAAAAGATTTTAAATCATAATTAAGAAATAAAGTCTATAATTAATGGATTTTGAAATGAATTGAGTAAGAAAAGAAATTTATTTCAAAATGGATTAAATTGGAAATCAATTTGGAAATTGATTTAAGTGTTTGAAATTGGAAATTTAAAGGAGAATGTGACTATGAAATTTATAAACTGGTTTATAAAAGCAAAGTGATATATCTATGGATATGTGGAAGAAAAAAATTCACGGTGGGAATTTATTAAGGGAATGAGTAAACTTGTTTAAAAATAAATAGTGATTTATTTTTAAAGATAGAAAGAGATGTATATTTCCCTGAATAGCCAAGTACGTTTCAAAGTAAATTTTTAAAAGTTTTAATGTCATTTTAAAAAGCATGTTTTAGAAAATTTATTATTTCTAAACATTTAAATTATAAAGTAAGTATTTTCTTTTAACTATTATAGCAGTAATTATTTAAAGGTCACTTCGTATTTTGTTTTAAAGAAGAAAATCTAGTTTTATATTTTATAAAGTAGCCTTATTTTAGATATTCCTATAGTATATATTTTTAATAAAGTATTAAAGTAATTTTTAAGTTAACTGTTTTAAAGGATAATTTATAATAAAGTGTTTTAAACTAATTTTAAAAAAAAATCTAAAGTTTTGTGCTTGGTTGTTTTCAGTGGAAATAAATATTTGGAAATTTATAATATGAGAAAAGTATGGTTTGAAACTGTTTTCAAATGGTTGAAAATAGAAATATATCTGGTGAAGATATTTTGAGGTTAATAAATATTTTGGTGAAATTATTTATGTTGATGGATGTTGAGAATGTTAATTGATAGTTAAATAACCGACTATCAATATTGGCTAACGCGGTGACGTTTCGAAGAGACCGGGATCATGATTAATTTCTCGAAAACCACTACGATCCGGTTTGTACATTTTCATGGAAAAACGAGTTCAGAGTCGAAGATGGAGCAGCGAAGTGCAAGGGCTAGTCGCTACTAATCCGGAGGATATTTCCAAAATGGATATAGTAGGAAAAGTCCCTTCGGTTCCGTTCGAACCCGGGATGGACTTGTATGGATGAATGCTTTCAGAACATCATCGGGTGGACGATGGGCATTCTAAGTGAAACGATCTAAAAAGGTAACGCTTATCCTCAAGCCTCATGAACCGGAAATGATAGAAAATCAGGGGTTAAGGCTTGGTAGGTAGCACCCATTTCGGGTGAGGTCATCCCTGTTTAGATGTCCCTTTATTTCGGCTTAGTGGTGCGGTTGCTGATCCCAATCGTGGGGTGATCTTACTTGGGATTATCCAGTAAGGGGTGGTCCCGGTCTTGTGTTGCAGGGGGTCGGGAGTGATCCTCAGTACAGTGATCTAGGCCACGTACTTTGACAGGCGATACCCCAGTGCCTAGTCATTAGTTGGAAATCCATTTTCCCTACGCGCCCGTACGGTTTTGATTGTGCCCAACTATTGCTGGAACGTGAGAAGCAAACATTTCAGCTAGATTCTATTTTACCTTCTTTAGACACTATTATAATATCAGAGAATTTTAATAAAAAGTGTTTTAGCTATCGTAAGGTAAAAACCCGACATGTTTATTTGTGGCGTGGTCTTATGAGATGCTTTTATTTTCAATGGATTTTGAAACTTTAATAATCAATTTGAATTTGGTTTTCTCACGCTGGTATTCCAGACTGACTCGGGTGTTATTTAACTGTAATGCTCGGGTCAGACCGAGTATTATAGAATACAGGAAAGGATGCTGTGGAGCTCACGAGACGAGCCGGATGGCGATACGTACTTCCGTATTTGTGTTACATATTCCGCTGTGTATTCAGATTATGAGGACAGATTATGATTACTGTCTAGTTGTGTGATTATGTATACTCTGATGATGTATATATAAACAGATATAGTATTTGTTTTGGTGTAAAGATCTGTGATTTTCTATTATATTTTATTCCGCTGCTATGGTTAGATTCTGATGTTGTTTTCTATTTTCTTCTTTTACCTCTTCTACTTTAACTCAAATGGTTCGTATTTCGGTTCATGTTGAGTTGATTTATGTAGAATAGTATTAACTCAAGGGGTACGGATTTGCGGGCTATCACACTTGGTATCGGAGCTTAGGTTGGTGATAACCTTGGCTCTGGTGGGAATTACTCAAATAGAGTCGGCAGTACTCTAGAATGAGTTTGAGCGTATTAATAGATATGAGCGCGTATTTGTAGTGAATATAAATTGTTTTAATATTGTGTTGACTTATTAGTTGAGTGGAATATGAATTCTGATCGAGTAAGTTGGCCGCTATTCGAGAAGAGTTTATAAACACCTGACAAGATAAATTGACACGGTATTATTTTGAAGGTGGGTGAATGAAATAATTTTGCCCAAAAATATATTTTGATATAAAAGAAATATTTTCTTAAATTGTTATATAACTTGGATGTTTGGATGATAATATTTTAAACAAATAAGATTATAAAAATTTGAATGACTTGAGTAATAAAAAAATTAAAATAAATAAATTCGTATGAGCATAAATTATACAAATGAATTATAGTAAAATTTGATTTAAATCAAAGTTGAAAATTTAAAATCTCGAGATTTTGGAAGTGTTTTTCAAGGTGTTTTAAAGGAAAATAATGGCATTATTGTTTTAGAAGTATTTCTGAAAGGAAATTGATTCAAATAAATTTTGGGAAGGGATATAGCATTGAACTCACTTCAGTCGTTGGAAAATAATTTCGGTGATGACTGCAGCATCATCGATGTTCATTTTTGAGTTTCTAAGTGACGGATTACTACCGAATTGATTTGTTCAGAAGAACCAGTTGTTTTTGAAATTTCAAAGGAAATTTGTTAGGAATAAAAACCAGGATTGGTCTAAAATTTTGAGAAGTGTGATTTTGAGATAATGGTGATTTCAAATGATTTGAAACCAAAAGCCGGGTGTTTAAAAATCCTGATGAGATAGGTTATAAGCTTATAAATTGAGATGATTTTTAAATCAGGAAGAAAATATGAGTTTTGAATGTTGGAATTAAAATTTAAAGTGAAACTTAAAAAATGAAATTAACTTGGATTGAGGAAGAAAATTGAATCGAATTGAATTAAATAAATCTGAGTTAAAATAGAATTGAATTGGAATAAAATTCAGTTGAATTATAGGAAATATTGAATGGAAGTAGATCCTTACTTAAATAAATGGAAGTAAGTTGGATAAGAAATAAGTTGGATAAGAATTGGATTGGAATAAATGAGTTAGAATAGCTTATAAAAGAATTAAAAATCCACGGAATAAAAATATGCTTGGGCTATAAATAAGCGTAAATCTCGAGTTAAAAATAAAGATGAATATATTCAAGCCTAGAATGAATGGAAATGTGTAAAATAATAAGTTGTGACTTATAAAATTGAAAAGTGGAATAGAAAACCCAAAATAAATATTGTTTGATGTTTTGGAAAATAAAATAAAATCCAAACTTGAATTATAAAATAAATTGAACTTAAGATAATTAAATGAAGTGATTTTTGAGATTAAAAATCAAGTATTGAATTATAAATAGGGGGAGAACTAATTAGATAATAAATTAGTTAATGAAATATGTAAATGGAACCTAATGTAGTTAATTAGAAGCTGAATTGTGAATTAATAATGAAGTTTAGAAATAAAACTCGAGTTATAAATCAAATTTGACTTGAATCGTTAGTGAGGTAAATATAATTGAAAATGTTGCCAAATAAAAAGAAATTGGGTTAAAGTAGGGATGGTTTTAGCTGTACATAAAACCCCGATGAATTTGGGAATAAATTGAAAATGGCCTTGTAGTTAATTAAATGAATTGAGAATATATTGAATCTAAAAATTTAAAATTTATAATAACAAATCAAATAAATTTGTAGATTGAAATGAGATTTGATTGAAATAGAATCAAGGGAAATTGAAAAGAAAATTTTATTTGTAAAACGAAAATGAGCTTAAGTATAAAATTTGAATAATTTGAAGCAAATTAATTTAAGTTTAAAATTAGTGGAAGCTTGGCTTCGAGTAAGGGTAAAAGTCCATTAAATAAAAGCTTGGGTATATTTAAATTGGGGAATGGTTATCAATATATAAGCATAGAATGGCTCAAGCTTAATAAAATGGTCTCAAACGAAATGAAGGCAAATATGGAATGAAACGTAAATGAATGGATCGTGAATGAAATTGAAATGGAATGTGTCGAGCTAAATATAATGGTTGGTGAATAAACTAGAAATGGGATGAAATTTAAAATAAATTGAGTCGGAATCAATTTAAATTGGTTATAAAACTTAAGTAATTATTTATTCACATGGATATCATCAAATTGCATGGAATGAATTGTCGTTTGACGTTAACGAAGGTAATTAAAATTAATGTTGAAACCCTATAAGTTGCTTATAAATATTGTTTAACCTGCATTGCTTACAGAAACTCGTATGTTTACTAGTTAAATATGTAAAAATGTTGTTAAGTTACATGATTTTAGCACTTACATGTTTGAATTGAGTAAGTCCAGGTACCGGAAGCCGTTTGGCTGGATTTTGGGACGCTAACTGCTAAATAATAAGCCGCTTGCTTAAAAATGCTAAATAAAGGTACGCCTACACTATAAAAATAGGAAATATGAACTGTTTTTGTTTTCCGACCGGGTGGGTCAATGTATATATATTTATATATTTTGTCAAATTGCAAAAGCTCCTCCATACAAAAGAGACTCTGCCAAAATTTTCTAAAGATTTTGGGAGCTAGAAAATTTTGGGAAAATTTTTGTTAGCGACGAAACGATTTCAAATTGAAAATTGAAATAAATTAGTGGATGAAACTAATTTAAAATAATGATATGAATCAGTTATAAATGGAAGACAAAATTTAATATTCAGAGTTGAAGATAAATTGAATTCATATGGAAATGGAAAAACTAATTTGAATAGAAGTGGATATGAAAACCTCTGTAAGGAAATGTATAAAATGATTTTAAAAGCTATGATTGGATATTATTGCTAAGTAGGATATGCAGGTCTTATAAAGGGAAAGGAAAATTAGTTTTGATTTCAGAAGATAAATTTGAATTACCCAACCAAAAAGGTACGTGTTTAAATTTCTGTATGAAATTTGATTGGGTTTTTGATCTAGCCACTTGGCCTTTTGTTTTCTTTTGGAATTTAGGAGCCCATAGAGGTATTTTGTAGTTGTACCGAGCTAGCCGCGCAAAGGAGACGCAGGCGAAATTTTTCAAAAATTTAGAGAGATAGAAAATTTTTGAGAAATTTTGAAAATTTAAAACTTGGTTTTGAATTATAATTTGAATGGTTGAATGAGTAAAGTTGTTTGGGAACTATGGAAAAGTTTGGGAAGTTAGTAAGAATGATAATGTGTCTTTAATAAAAAGACTGTTTCAGGAAGTGTTTGAAACTGAATGGTTTTAGGGAAAAATAATAAACGGATATTGGGCCATTCTTCCTAACTAGTAATTTCAGGGACGAAATTCTTTTAACGGGGAACGAATGTGACGACCCGGGATTTTGGACATTTGAAATCGAAATATTTAATTGATTTTAAATATTGAAAAGTGAATTTTTTAATTTGAATTCAAATATCACTAATTATTGGATAATTTAATTATTAAATTAACTTATTTGAAGTTGGGTAGAATATGAAATTTGGAATTTTTAGCTTGTTAAAAATATTTTAAGGGCTTGTAAAATTTATATCGATAGTATTGAAGATAGTAAAAGCGTTGAAATTGAATTTGGAAGTGTTTTGTTAAGTTTTGAAATTTTATCGTTTAAATTGATATTTAAAATAGCCTTCCGAGGCACAGTCTTGGAAATTGACGAAACCAGTTCCATTGGATCCGTAATGGAGTATCATTATCGGATTTCAGTTTTCGTAGTGATTCGAATTGTTATGTGAGCGTACGATATACAAACGTGCTAAAATTTATATTGAATCCGCTATATTAACTAGGTCCAAAAAGCTATCTTCTCCATACGATCAAATTAGGACTCAAAACCTTTTCTATTGCGTTCGGAACGGGGGTATAACATTATAAATGCCTAGTGGCATGCCTCGTTAGGGGTTCGAGATTGGAAGTTGCAGTCATTGAGATAATTTGAATTCAATTATATATGTAGATTCTCAAACAAGCAACCTTCACCAGCCGACATCCTTCACATTAGCCTATTTTCTATCTCACGTCAGAACTTTTTGCCCCTTTTTTCCTCAACAGACTTTCCCCTTTTCAGAGCAAGGCATCTTCCTCACGCAACCTTCCACCTCAATACAAATCACGAGCATTTCTTTCAGTCGATTTCAATACATAAAGTAATACCGAACCATCTTTTTTTTATCACGTATATTATTTTCCTTCCTTCCCTCTTTAAAATCGAGAACCTCTAAAATAATGGCTGATACTTCTATCAAAAATTCAAATCAAAATCGACGAATTCCCTTGTATAAATCATCACGTTGCATCTCGATTGAGGGTCGCATCTTTTCTTCCTCCGACGACGACTCGAGCGACGAAGCGAAATAGGATAGAGGGTTTTGGGTCATGCGTATCTGCTTGGAAGAAGGTCTCGACATGCTCTGGTCCACGCGACGGTGAAGCTGAGGGGGCGCTCATGCGTGAGTGGCAGTGGGATTCGTGAGGCAGTGGGATTGGGCATCATTCGCGTTCGCTGGAGTGCTCGTGCGATCTAGGGTTTTCAAGAGGTGAAGGCGCGCACGTGAGGGGGTTTCGATGGCCAGTAAGGGTGGAGCTCGGTGATGTCGTGAGGTATATTCAATTTACTTTCCGTTCAAAATTTATATATCCATCTGAGATATATTCAGGAAAGAAATCATATATATAGGTTAGGAGATAGAAAAGGAAAAAGAAAAAAAAAGAATGCAAATTTACAGTAAAGAACCTTTACTGTCTACTTTACAAATTTTCAGGTTTATATTCATATATGTAGCTTCAAAGGAAAAAAATATAGATACCTTCACTTACTAGTTTAATTGTAAATAATAAATTATGGAGATAGATTTGTTTATTAAACTTATTCAATTATTTTAATTGCTAAAGATATTTTTATTTAAAAGAAAAATCTGTTTAAAATTAAACTATTAAGTTTAAAATAAAAAATTTGGTTAATTAAATATGTAAATGGAAAACGGTTTAAAATTAAATTTTATTTGTTTAGAATGAAATCTATGAAATTTAATTATTCAATTGACTTGAATATTGATAAAAATTATAAATGTTTATACAAGGTTATAACCTAGGAAACCAAGCAATAATTGAAGTGGGTTGCAAATAAAAATCAAAGGTGAGTTAATCTCACTCATCTGGTTTTAATTTAAATTTAAATAGTTAAATTTAAATATCTGGTTGAATGATTGGATTGATTGGATGTGCTATATTATATATAGTAGTATTTATAGTATATCTTGGAATGATTGATTTCCCGCATTATATAGCGGATGAGACCCTATGCGCCGCATAATAGCGGATGATTTTATATTTAAAACTCTTATACCGCGATATTCCACCTCGAAGTGGAATTGGTATTGGTATTTTATATTGTGCTAACGTCTGTGGTGCGAGAAAACAGGTTGGAGAGATCCAACTGGATTCCTCAAAATTATTTATATTGTTTAATATTCTCTGTTATGAATATTCGATATTCTGTGATGAATATTATATTGATAATTGGAATATTGAATGCTATAGTTTGCTTGAATATATTTTGGTACACTGGGTTATTAAAATATATAGAATTGGATTTTCGACAGAAAATAAAAGAGTGAATTTTTAAGTAAAATAATCGTTGAGAATTTGAATAAATTTAAGAATGAACTGGATAAGAATAAAAGTGATTTTAAAATTCTAATAAATAATTCCGAGTGTGGCAAAAGGGAATTTTGAATAAACAAAGTAATAATGAATTTTAAAAACATAAGTGATATTATTTAAAGGAATAAAGAATTTATTTTAAATTCCAAGGTTTGAGTTTATCTAAAAAGATAAAGAAGGAATTTGGGAAAATCTGAAATTGGTATTTTCAGTTAAAAGATTTTAAATCATAATTAAGAAATAAAGTCTATAATTAATGGATTTTGAAATGAATTGAGTAAGTAAAGAAATTTATTTCAAAATGGAGTAAATTGGAAATCAATTTGGAAATTGATTTAAGTGTTTGAAATTGGAAATTTAAAGGAGAATGTGACTAGGAAATTTATAAACTGGCTTATAAAAGCGAAGTGTTATATCAATGGATATGTGGAAGAATAAATTCACGGTGGGAATTTATTTACGGAATGAGTGAACTTGTTTAAAAATAAATAGTGATTTATTTTCAAAGATAGAAAGAGAAGTATATTTCCGTGAATAGCCAAGTACGTTTCAAAGTTAATTTTTAAAAGTTTTAATGTCGTTTTAAAAAGCATGTTTTAGAAAATTTATTATTTCTAAACATTTAAATTATAAAGTAAGTATTTTTTTAATCTACTATAGTAGTAATTATTTAAAGGTGACTTGGTATTTGGTTTTAAAGAAGTATTTTATAAAGTAGCCTCATTTTAAATATTCCTATAGTATATATTTTTAATAAAGTATTAAAATAATTTTTAATTTAACTGTTTTAAAGGATAATTTATAATAAAGTGTTTTAAACTAATTCTAAAAAAAATCTAAAGTTTTGTGCTTGGTTGTTTTCAGTGGAAATAAATATTTGAAAACTTATCTTATGAGAATAGTATGGTTTGAAACTGTTTTCAAAGGGTTGAAAATAGAAATATATCTGGCGAAGATATTTTGAGGTTAATAAATAATTTGGTGAAATTATTTATGTTGATGGATGTTGAGAATGTTAATTAATAGTTAAATAACCGACTATCAATGTTGGCCAATGCGCTGATCGTTTCGAAGAGACCGGGATCGGGATTAATTTCTTAAAAACCACTTCGATTCGGTTTGTACGTTTTCGTGGAAAAACGAGTTCAGTGTCGAAGATGAAGCAGTGAAGTGCAAGGGCTAGTCGTTACTAATCCTAAGGATATTTCCAAAATGGATGTAGTAGGAATAGTGCCTTCGGTTCCATTCGAACCCGGGACGGACTTGTATGGATGAATGCTTTCAGAACATCGTCAGGTGGACGATGGGAATTCTAAGTGAAAGTTCTAAAATGGTAACGCTTAGCCTCAAGCCTCATCATCCGGGAATGACTGAAAATCAGGGGTTATGCAGCAAGGCTTGGTGGTAGCACCCATTACGGGTGAGGTCAACCCTGTCTAGATGTCCCTTTATTTCGGCTTAGTGGTGCGGTTGCTGATCCCAACCGTGGGGTGATCTTACTTGGGATTATCCAGTAAGGGGTAGTCCCAGTCTTGTGTTGCAGGGGGTCGGAAGTGATCCTCGGTACAATGATCTGGGCCACGTACTGTGATAGGTGGTACCCCAGTGCCTAGTCATTAGTTGGAAATCCATTTTCCCTACGCGCCCGTACGGTTTTGATTGTGTCCAACTATTGCTGGAACGTGAGATGCAAGCATTTCAGCTAGATTCTATTTTACCTTCTTTTTACACTATTATAATATTAGAGAATTTTAATAAAAAGTGTTTTAGCTATCGTAAGGTAAAAACTCGACATGTTTATTTGTGGCGTGGTCTTATGAGATGCTTTTTGTTTTCAAAGGATTTTGAAACTTAAATAATCAATTTGAGTGTGGTTTTCGCACGTTGGTATTCCAGACTGACTCGGGTGTTATTTAACTGTAATGCTCGGGTCAGACCGAGCATTATATAATGCAGGAAAGGATGCTATGGAGCTGAGGAGACGAGCCGGATGGCGATACGTACTTCCGTATTTGTATTGCATATTCCGCTTTGTATTCAGATTGTGAGGACAGATTATGATTACTGTCTAGTTGTGTGATTATGTATACTCTGTTGATGTATGTATAAATAGATATAGTATTTGTTTTGGTGTAAAGATCTGTGATTTTCTATTATACTTTGGTTAGATTCTGGTGTTGTTTTCTATTTTCTTCTTCTACCTCTTCTTCTTTAACTCAAATGTTTCGTATTTCCTTTCATCTTGAGTTGATTGATGTAGAATAGTGTTGACTCAAGGGGTACGGATTTGCGGGCTGTTACATAACTTTTGAGTTTCTCTGACCATTGATGTTCCTCCACTTCAATATAATTTGGTTTTAGCTCATACTTTTGATTTGTTCATTCTTCTCTATTCCCATCTTCTCCATTTCACTTTTATTTCTATCCTGTCACTTCCACCTTTAACTAGCCTCTCCCTTCCTTTCTTTATTCATGTATACAACCGTGAACTGTGCACGCACCTGAGCTCGAAGCTTCTCCCTCCTCTCCCCTTTTCTTTAGCAACCCAGCCACCCACCGAGACGGCCGTCCTCACCAGCCTTTCCGCCTGACGCGCCTCCATCCCAAGGCAGCCTCGTTCACATCAGCTCCATCGAAGTTTGCATCTCGGCCCTTGAACCGATGCCACTTCCCTTTCGTGCCGATGAACAAGCAGCTCCGAACCCAAGCACCGTAACCAACCACCATCCACTGCCTTCAGCAAATCCACCTTGCCTCTCTCTTTTCAATCGAGTGTCGTCCATCGCATCATTTCTGCATCTTTGTATTATGGTATGCATTTTATACATTTGGGTGCTATAGCTATATAATATGTATAGTATATTATTTTTAACAGTGTTTTGATCTGTATGTTTTACATATTTTTATATATTTTACATATATCAGGTGATAGAGTCAAGGCTGCAGTTTATATATATAAACTTCATAGTTAATTCTCCGATACCGAAATTAAAATTTATAGCATTTTTTTATACCGTAATATAATATATGTGGATATTTTCATACTGGTTTCAGCAGTGCTATTATATACAATATATGTATATTATATAACATTTTATATGTTGCTTAATGGTATATTTTAAGTGTATAGAGTATGGAAGCTATTTTACTGGGCTAGTTTTGTAATTGTATGCTTATATACATGTTGTAGGCTGTGGCCTGTAGCCTTGATTTCATTACAAGAGTATTTTATGTATATGTTATGTTAATTGATATATAAAGTATGTTTATTTAGTAAGATTTTGCTGTATATATAAAGGTTGTATATCTAGTCAGCTGTGTAAAGTATAACAGTTTTCCATGATAGTTTATAAAGCTTAGTATATGTTAGTGTATTTATATTAGCTTTCCTATGACGCGTTGGATTTTTTATGCTGTAATGATGTAAGTCGGTTTGAGTAAATATATAGACTTAAATATCTTCTGTATATTTTATGGTATATCATCTTTTAGTTTCGGCAACCTAGGTTTTCAATGTATAAAGTTACTTTGATTTTTAAGTGATATTAATTTTGTATATATCTTTGAACGTTTTGACATATATTAAATTTAATATTGGGCTACGTATAAAGGAAATTTTTAAATGTCAAATTTTAAATTCTGTATATATATGTTCACTTATATCAGTCATCTTCGTCGGTCTAGTTCTGATTAATTTGTTTTCATCGATTCCTGTTATCAGCCCCGTTTGTCGAAATCGTGCCTTACACTTGGCTCGTCAATGTCCAAGTAGTGCAGCATCTTTTTTTGCGCATGTCTGTATCAGTGTGCGTACCCATGTCATCTTCTGTATTCTCTAGCCTCGAAAGGTGAGCAATCACCCACGATTAACGTTCTTATATTTATTAAATTTGATTTCAATTGAAACGACAATTGAAATATGTTGTTGTAGTTATTTAAATTGTTATGTGTATATGTTATTATCTGTATCTGTTCACCTATGGGATATGACACCATTTCCTATTTGTTTATATTTTATTTAATTTCTAATGATATATGCCTGTTATATTATTATCATATCAGTTATCACTCTGCAAATTCCCTATTAGTATAGAATTCACTGTAGGTTGAAATGATACATACCCAACGGACATTATAATAGGAGAAAATCATTATGGGTTGAAATGATAAACCCAAGCGATTTTCATTTGAATTGAATTTGGGATTACGGGTTGAAATGATATCTACCCATATATATTTAAATTGCGGATTGGAATGATAAATATCTGTATCACTTGACTACAGAATAGAAATTTATATACCAACACCATGGTCTACATATAAATATTTTGATAATGAATTCTATGGTTTTGAAAGGAAATATATGGGTTTTATTAAATATTGATTTAAAATATTATATATAAAGGTTATTTTATATGTTGATTTAATAATAATATATTTTAATTGAGATTGATTTAATTAATATGAAATATGTTTAAGTGCTTAGAAAAATTCGTATTTCAAAATAGGTTTTTGTAAAAGTTTTATAAGCTAAGGCTGGAAGATATATTTGAGATTTATTTGGAATTGTATTAAATTAAGAATTTTTAAATCAATTCGAAACTTACTGAATTTGGGAATTTAAGATTTATTTTTATAAATTAATATTTGGTTTAAGTAATTTAATGAATATTTCATGTTTAAAGAAATTTTGAGGAAACATATATTGAAAAATGAAATGTAAGGTCATATAAAAATATCAAATTGATTAAGTGAATATTTCAAAACTGAATAATAGTGAGGTTAAATCAAGACCTATAAAATCTATTAAATTTAGCTTGAAATTGTTAAGGTTAAAGCTTTGAAATATATTGGAATATAAATGGTTTATTTTGTGATTCAGATCAGTATTTGAAATCGATATAATTTGAAAGGGTTTATCTCGAAACTGAATTAAATTGAAATTGTTAAATTGAGATTGAATTTAATCTGAATGGAAAGTTGGGTTGATTTTGAAGCGATTTATGAAGCTTGATGAAATTTCGAATACTTTACTTTATAAATTATTTAATATATATACTATTTTGGGAAATAGATATATTTGAAATGACAATGATATTTTGATTTTGAAGTGTAATTAAATTTGAAATGACCACGGTGCTATAGTGCATATTTCTACATTGTAGATAATTCCATGGATCCTTAGAGGATGGTTATCCCAAACATCCTTTAAGTTATGGTATTTCAGTTGATATTTCACTTGAGTTGGATTTATTGATATAAGAATGTTAATCCTAACTCGAGTGTTTTTGTGGTTTGCTTTACCTTGGGTCAGACAGAGTGATACAGCCTTTGAGACTCACTTTTGGAGTTTGGAGCTTCGTTTGGGGATCCAACGATCGATTCGGCTTTCGGCTTTCCAGTTGATTGGTTCAGAGAAGTCATCTGTTTGTACTGGAGACTTCACCGATTTGAGATATTATGTTGTATTTTATTTTAACTCTGATGTTTTATAGTAGCTTCATGAACTATTATTTGTCTATTCCGCTGCATTATTATTATATTACTCTGTGTTTGTGATTCTAGATTGATTTATTTACTGTATATATTGAGTTTTGCCAAATTTAATTTAACAATCTGATATTTTGAGAAATTCAAGTCTGACATGTGCAGTTTGAAAATACCAGGTCGTTACAGTTGGTATCAGAGCTTTGGCTCTAGGAAAACTTAGCATATATAGTAAATTTATTTGCAGAATCACTTTCGTTCGAGCTTGAATCTCTTCCTCTTTGATTTGGTTCTCCTTTGGACTTTGGAACGTTCCCTGTGATTTCAAAATCCATTATCTTCTCTCCCTATTCGTGTTTCTTGATTCTGGAGTATCGCATAACTCCACTTCGAATGATCTCTATAAGAATAGGCGATCCCGCCAATCTTTGAATGATTTGTAAAGGGGTGAAACTCCTTTACAATTGGCATCGATTCACCGGAGATTTCTATACCCTCGGTTCCGATGCTACTATCTTTGTTTTGAAATCCATCCTTGAATTATCCTTTGAAAATCGGGTTTGTTTGCATTTTAGAAATTATTTTATATATCAAAATTTCCTATTTTAATAACTATGATTTTATTCTATATATAAAAGTGAAAATGTTTTCGATAAGGATTATATACCCATATATAAAATGAATAAGAAATGTTTATTCTATATATATAAAAGTTTCAAAAGGATTTGAAATTTTGAAGATTTTATAAGAAATGGATTAAAATAAAAATGATTTATAAGTGAAGGTTTTGAATTTGAATTTCAAGGAATTGAACTCTGGCGTTTTAAAATTGGTTTTAAGATTTTGGAAAATATATATTATTACGATTTAAAGGTATTTTCCGAATAAGAAATGTTTCAGATGACTTTAAATGAGTTCCAATGATTTCGAAGAAATTTTCACGAAAATAGAAGTCCAAAACTCACTTATGTCGCTGGAGAATAATTTCGGTGATGAGTGCACGTATCATCGATATTTATTTTCGAGTTTCAGAGTGGGGGAGAGGCCACTCTAGTAGCCTTGCTATGCAAGTGATTTTGTGACCAATTTTGATCCTAAATTTTGAAGTATGATTTGATATTTGAAAGATAGATGTATATATATATATATTTGAAATGATTTAAAGTAAGCCGTTGTTCAATCCTCGAGTTTTAGATTTGTTTTGATATAACCTTATTTATTGAAATTGATTTATTGATTTATTGCTGATTTCCAACTCGTGGATTGGATAAAATTGATTTCTTCGACTATTTTAAATGTTCGAACACTTCCAAATCAAGGTTTAATTTCCAAAGCTAAGTAATTTCGAAAGGTAAATTGAATCTTCCATATAGAAATAAATAGTTTAAAGGTATTAAAGGGATGGGTATAAATTTTGGGTATAATTGATTTTGAGAAAAATATTTGGTTTCGAAATAGATTGGAATTTAAAAACCCAGTATTTATTTGAGGATTTTGAAAATGAATTTGTTGGACGTAAATTATGTGATTTGGAAGCTAGGATTATTTTCGAAGCCTATTATTTGGAAACTTTGAAACTGCAGATATTTAATTTGGATGAAGTAAGTTGGTAAAATCGTATATGATTTTGAAACTGAACTGATATTGAAACGAATTAAAATTGAGAACCTTGTGTTACTAAATACTTGATTTGGGAATTATCGAACTTATATAAAATTGATTTGTATAAGTATGAAGTTGATTTGAAAACTATTGATTTGGAAAGATACTAAATTTGAAAGGTGTAATCTTATATAGTCGAAGTATATATAAGTGTGATTTGATATACTATTGATTTTGAAAAGTATTCGATTTGGAAATGAAATCTTATATATAAAGGACTTTATATAAGTATGATATTTGAAAGTGATTTGAAAAAGGTACTATGTGTTACATATTTTCGAAGTAAAGATATGGAAAGTGCCTTCTGCTTGATATCTGCTTAGTGGCCACATTGTGGATTCATTCTATCGATATTATTCTCTCTGATTTGGTTTCCGGAGGTGATACTAGAGTGTCCTACCATGGCGTAACCCATGGTCATTTTTTTGGATAGCGTAATCCGTAAGGCAGAGATTGCTTAAAGGGTACGGATGTTTCTTGAGGGATCCAGGCGTAACCATTGTTATGTATCCTACGGTCTACCGGTTTTGTTGTCGTGACGTAATCCGCAAGGCGGAGATTGCTTGAAGGGTATGGATGTTTCCTGGGGGATCCAGGCATAACCATTGTTATGTATCCTGCGGTCCATGGGTTTTGGTTATCATGGCGTAATTCGCAAGGCAGTGATTGCTTAAAGGTACGGATGTTTCCTGGGGGATCCAGGCGTAACCATTGTGTATCTGTAATCTAGGTGATTTATTTGGATTGTGCTTTCCATATCGGTTTTGAAGGTTTTTCAAGTATTTTCACTGGGTGTTGAAACATGTCTACTAAATACTTGAAGAATTCTAGCTTTGCGCCTGATCAACGCATGGCCAGAGTCTGCAAGAATAAGGATAAACTTGCTGAAACATCGAGTTATAAAAGTAATTTCGAAAGGAAAATTTGTTTCGATATAAAAGCATTTTATTATTAAGGTATTTTATTGTAAAGGTATTTCCAACAAAGGAATTTTGTATTAATATTTGAAATTGAAATTCTTATGGTTTGAATTAACTATTCGTGCCCAGTACTATTCTTTTGAATCTACCTTATCTTCTCAGCTTTATTTATTCACCTAAATTTTGTTTTTCGGAATCTACCTTCTTTTCCTTTTTGAATATATCCTTTTAAAGCATTGTTTATTTATATACTACCTGATTTAATAGCAAAATTATTAATGTTTTATGTAAATAATTGATCTTTATATAAATAAGTGAATGGATTTAATAAAATGAGATTTACCAAAATATTAATATTAATCAATCTAAATTGAAGTTTATATAGTTTTAAATTAATTGTTCTATTTTGTATTTCAAATCTGTTTTTCTTTTTGGTCGTTTCTATTCTCCTACATCCTTCCTTTTCGAGGACGAAAAGTTTTGAGTGGGGGAGGGTGTAATGACCCGATAATTTGTAATAATTTTATTTGTTTTATTTATTTATTTAGTTGAATTTTTGTGAAATTTTAAATAATAAAATTTTGAAATAAATTCGTCTATTTAAATATAGCCACTGGTAAATTTTCATCAGAAAATATGGAAGTTTATTTTTCTAGTGTAATTTTATTTAAATCTATATCAGTTAATATTTGATGATAATTAAATGTTTTCCAAACCGGAATATTTTTCAATAAAAAAATTGTAAAACATCTTCTCAGAAAGACGACACATTTCGTTTCTCAAAATTTTGACCGTTATTGTTCCGTCGATCTTATTTTCGACGAAATAACAGTTGAATTTAAAGGTTTTCCGAAACCTAAATTTGTCGGCATGAGAAAATTTATTTAGAACACTCTAAATAAAACTGCGTAATTCGTTTTGCAAATTTTGGACGTTTCTAGCTCCGTTTGGATTTTTCCGTACGAAATAGCAACGTATATCAGTGTCTGTATCGACTTTTGATAGAATGGTCATACCACTGATGTCTGTATACTATTTTGATCGTCTTGTCGTGCCGATCTATATGGTATATTCAATTCTGTGTTCGAAGTCCTGTACACAATGGAATTCGTAGAAAACGTTAACAGGAGCGGCATCGTTTCGTGTCTTTTAGTTCATATGTCCATTCAATTATCAAACGGCTAAAAATAAATATCCGTCAGTCATTTAACTTTTGATTTTTTCGGACCATTGATGTTCCACCACTTTAATATAATTTGGTTTTGGTTCGTACGTTTTGATCTGTTCATTTTTTCTCTATTCCCATCTTCTCCATTTCACTTTTATTTCTGTCCTATCACTTTCTCCTTTAACTAGCCTCTCCCCTCCTCTCTTTATTCATGTAAACAACCGTGCCCTGTGCACGCGACCTCATCTCCACTCATCCCGCTCATGCCGCCTCACCACCTCCTTCCACGTCGGTTCTGCCTTGCTTCGGCCACTCGAGCTCGAAGCTCCGCCTTCCTCTCCCCGTTTCTTTAGCAACCCAGCCACCCACCAAGACGACCAACCTCACCATCCTTACCGCCAGACATGCCTCCATCCCAAGGCAGTCTCGTCCACATCAGCTCCACCGAAGTTTGCATCTCGGCCCTTGAACCGATGCCACTTCCCTTCCGTGCCGATGAACAAGAAGATCTGCACCCAAGCACCGTAACCAACCACCACTCAATGCCTTCAGCCAATCCACCTCGTCCCTCTCTTTTCTGCCGAGCGCCGTCCATCGCATCATTTCTGCATCTTTGTATTATGGTATGCATTTTATATATTTGTGTGCTATAGCTATATAATATGTATAGTATATTATTTTTAACAGTGTTTCGATCTGTAAGTTTTATAGATTTTTATATATTTTACAAATATCAAGTGATAGAGTCGAGGCTGCAGTTTATATATATAAACTTCGTAGTTTATTCTCTGATACCAAAATTAAAATTTATAGCATTTTTTATACCGTAATATAATATATGTGGATATTTTCATACTGGTTTCAGTAGTGCTATTATATATAATATATGTATATTATATAACATTTTATATTTTGCTTAATGGTATATTTTAAGTGTGTAGAGTACGGAAGCTATTTCATTGGGCTAATTTTGTAGTTGTATGCTTATATACATGTTGTAGGCTGTGACCTGTAGCCTTGATTTCATTACAAGAGTATTTTATATATGTGTTGTTTTGTGTTAATTGATATATAAAGTATGTTTATTTAATAAGATTTTTGCTATATATATAAAGGTTGTATATATAGTCGGCTGTGTAAAGTATGACAGTTTTCCATGATAGTTTATAAAGCTTAATATATGTTAGTGTATTTATATTAGCTTTCTATGACGTGCTGGATTTTTTTTATGCTGTAATGATGTAAGTCCGTTTGAGTAAATATATAGACTTAAATATCTTCTGTATATTTTATGGTATATCGTCTTTTAGTTTCGGCGGCCTGGGTTTTCGATGTATAAAGTTACTTTGATTTTTAAGTGATATTAATTTTGTATATATCTTTAAACATTTTGATATATATTAAATTTAATATTGGGCTTCGTATAAAGGAAATTTTTAAATGTCAGGTTTTAAATTCTGTGTATATATATATATATATATATATATATATATATATATATATATATATATATGTTCGCTTATATCAGTCATCTTCGTCGTTCTAGTTCTGATTGATTTGTTTTCATCGATTCCTGTTATCAGCCCTGTTCGTCGAAATCGTGCCTTACTCTTGGCTCGCAAATGTCCAAGTAGTGCAGCATCTTTTGTTTTGCCCGTGTCCGTATCAGTGTCATCTTTTGTATTCTCTAGCCTCGAAAGGTGAGCAATCAATCATGATTAACGTTCTTATATTTATTAAATTTGATTTCAATTGAAACGACAATTGAAATATGCTTCTGTAGTTATTTAAATTGTTATGTATATATGCTATTATCTGTATCTGTTCACCTATGGGATATGACACCATATCCTATTTGTTTATATTTTATTTAATTTGATATATGCCTATTATATTATTATCATATCGGTTATCACTCTGCAAGTTCCATATTAGTATAGAATTCATTGTAGGTTGAAATGATACATACCCGACGGACATTAGAATAGGAGAAAATCTTTATGGGTTGAACTGATAAAACTAAGCGATTTTCATTTGAATTGAATTTGGGATTACGGGTTGAAATGATATCTACCCATATATATTTAAATTGTAGATTGAAATGATAAATATCTGTATCACTTGACTACAGAATAGAAATTTATATACCGATACCGTGGTCTACATATAAATACTTTGATGATGAATTCTATGGTTTTGAAAGGAAATATATGGGTTTTATTAAATATTGATTTAAAATATTATATATAAAGGTTATTTTATATGTAGATTTAATAATAATATATTTTAATTGAGATTGATTTAATTAATATGAAATATGTTTAAGTGCTTAGAAAAGTTCGTATTTCAAAATAGATTATTGTAAAAGTTTTATAAGCTAAGGTTGGAAGATATATTTGAGATTTATTTGGAATTGTATTAAATTAAGAATTTTTAAATCAATTCGAAACTTACTGAATTTGGGAATTTAAGATATAGTTTTATAACTTGATATTTGGTTTAAGTAATTTAATGAATATTTCCCGTTTAAAGAAATTTAAGGAAATGTATATAGAAAAATGAAATTCAAGGTCATATAAAAATATCGAATTGATTAAGTGAATATTTCAAAACTAAATAATAGTGAGGTTAAATCAAGACTTATAAAATCTATTAAATTTAGCTTGAAATTGTTAAGATTAAAGCTTTGAAATATATTGGAATATAAATGGTTTATTTTATGATTCAGATCAATATTTGAAATCGATATAATTTGAAATGGTTTATCTAGAAACTGAATTAAATTGAATTTGTTAAATTGAGATTGAATTTAATCTGAATGGAAAGTCGGGTTGATTTTGAAGCGATCTATGAAGCTTGAGGAAATTTCGAATACTTTACTTTATAAATTATTTAGTATATATACTATTTTGGGAAATAGATATATTTGAAATGAAAATGATATTTTGATTTTGAAGTGTAATTAAATTTGAAACGACCATGGTGTTATAGTGTATATTTCTACATTGTAGATAGTTCCATGGGTCCTTAGAGGATGGTTATCCCAAACATCCTTTAAGTTATGGTATTTCAGTTGATATTTCACTTGAGTTGGATTTGTTGATATAAGAATGTTAATCCCAACTCGAGTGTTTTTGTGGTTTGCTTTACGCTCGGGTCAGACTGAGTGATACAGCCTTTGGGACTCACTTTTGGAGTTTGGAGCTTCGTTTGGAGATCCAACGATCGATTCGGCTTTCAGCTTTCCAGTTGATTGGTTCAGAGAAGTCATCTGTTTGTACTGGAGACTCCACTGATTTGAGATATTCTGTATTTTATTTTAACTCTGTGTTTTATAGAAGCTTCATGAACTACTATTTGTTTATTCCGCCGCGTTATAATTATATTACTCTGTGTCTGTGATTTTGTGATTGATTTATTTACTGTATATGTTGAGTTTTGCCAAATTTAAATTAACAATCTGATATTTTGAGCAATTCAAGTCCGACATGTGCGGATGCGAATGGTTGAAAATACCAGATCACTACAAAACTTGTTTCGTCGAAATCCGAGACAGTGCTTCGAAAGACTATTTTTCACGTTAATTAAAACAAATTGTTATAGAAAATAAATAAATCACTTTTGAATCTAAATTAAAAGTTTACTATCTCCACCCTTATTTAAATATAATTTAAATCAAAATTTGAAATTATTTTGTTTCATATTAAATTCAGGATTTAATTTTTTAAATGATTTTAAATATTAAATTCAACAATTTAATTATCAAATAAATTGCTATATTTGAAATTCAAGTTATTTAACTTATAAAATTAAATTTTCAATATTTAAGATCAGTTAAATATTTCAAATTCAAATGACTAAAATTCTAGATTGTTACACATTAGTATTATCCATGGTGTCTGCGTACCAATTCTGTTTTAAGTATACTTGTCATAGTTTGGTTTATGACGTGTTGTTGATTTACGATGGGTCTTTTATTTTCTTCTTTTTTCCATGGTATTCAAAATTGTTACTTATATCCCAATATGCTGAACATCAATAATTTATTTATTTGTAGAAAAAATATTACACCAGTATATTTACTTCAGGCAAACAGTTATTCTTTTAGGTTTTAAGGGTAAAAGAGCATGTCAAACTACATGACAACTTACCTTGCGAGGTGGAGATTTGTGAGTTTTTTAATTCCAGGTGATAAGCTACTTATTTTTATTTCTGTTTCATTTTATGTAGGTAGAAATTTAAGAAGTTGCGACACTTGCTACTACTTAAAACGCACATAACATACAGAGAAAGGAATTTTTTTTTATCAGGTGTTATATTAGCTAAATTTTATGTTCCCTTTTGTGAAAATTTTCTTCTATGATATGTGACCCTCTATCATCGTATACTTTTCCTTGCTACTACTTTATGCCATAACTTTTTTAAAGAAAGTATGCCATTTCATTGATTAAAAGAAGTGTAGTGACGTACTATAATTGTTTATTGTGATTTATAATCCTAAAATATAGCTAGCTTACTGGCAATCAATGGCTTCTATTGAATTTTATGAAATGTGGACTTTTACGTACAAGTGGACTTGAAGCAAGTGAACATAATAAGGAAGAAATTACCTGTAAGTTCCATGTTTGCATGGGTATCTATGTGAATATGATTATATCATCTAATAGCTAAATGTGCTCAAACCTTATGTTAATAACCAGAACCAAAGAGAAGAACATGTATTTGCTGTTTTTTTTCCTAGTATTAGTACATCGACTTGATGAAAATAGGAAAATAATAATAAGTAACAAACTGCTGTTATCATGTCCGAGCTGCAAATATATGAGTTCATGTTAAGATAATCTTGCGTATATGCTCTTTTAAAAAGATTTCTCAATCATAATACATAATGTATGGAATTAAAGAATCAGATGTCCCACATTGATTGACAGTTTTGTAGTTTCTTCTGGGAACAACATAGTAGGCAACATTTTTGCCCGGCATATTCTGTTTGTCATGAACTCACATAAGGCCGCATATGATACTGCATTAATTCAACTCTGCTGTGTTGTTTTATGTTGTTGTCTTCCAACTAATTATCTACCATAGCATTCCGCAAATTGATGATGTCATGGAAAATTTCTAGCAGAATGAAGATTCTAAATGGGTAAGAAAGGAAACAACCAAATACTTACAGTATGGAGACACTGAACAAAAAAGCAAAGATGCAGCAAGCTTTGGATAAGCACAGTATACGATGGGTAGATATGTGGCTTGCGTTGATGATGGCTGTAAAGATTTTTTTTCCGACTTAGGCGGTGCTATATGAAATGGGAACCGTGGTACTATCTGACACCTTGCTAGGCAAATAAGGTATGACCTTTTAACTGTAGGAAAACCAAAAACCTAACTTTAAATTTTAGTCTTTTAACAATCAGATGAATAATATAGCAATTATATTAATTATATATATAAAACAAGTGAGAGAGGACCCGTTACAAAAGAAACTGGGACAGTGATGGATAAAACATTGAAAAAGTGCATTGTTTAATCTCTTGTGCAAGTTTAAAATGCTTGAAGTAGTGTAATTGATGTAGAAGTTCAGGTTGGAATGGTAGTTCCATAAAAGCGTATCAAAAATAGATGTAGATTAACATCTTTGATAGGGCACAATCATGGCAATTTTATCACATATATGAAACAAAAAATACATTAGTCACATGAGCGGTCATGATTTCATTTTAAATGTGCAGTACTGAGCAATTCAGTCAATAAAGCATGGAGTGTTCGATTTAGGAAAACACCATATAATTGAATTTGTAATCACAAAAGATAATTGAATGAAGAGATTTTATTCACTAGCAGATTTATTACAAAAGTTTGTAATAATATTGATACAAATTCTTGAACTCAGAATTGATACATTGTACATGATACGGTTGTAATTTATATAAGTATATTTGGGCTTTGAAAAGAGGAAGGCCCAGATTGTAATTTGATCTGTGATGAAGCAGTCTTTTGTCCACTGTTTGTTATTATATTAACGATTGAGATGTTAGCTTGCAATACTTAAAACAGATCCGATAAGAATATAGCACGATATTTCTCATATCTCCAATTGCCCCCCTCAAACCCAAAGCAGCTAGGGTTAGGGTTTGAAGGCGATTTGCGAGATTTGAGTCAGATTTTGGTTCGAAAGGAGAGGAATTAGCAAGATTAGCTTTATGCAGCTCTATTCGATGCTTTGTCTCTTTAATTCACTGCAAGTTGAGTTCTAAAGTTGAAACATGGGTTGAATGTCTGAGCGCCAGTTTGAAAAAGGCTGGACTCTACTCAGATCGTACAGATCTTTGAAGAATTGCTTGACTTTGACTGCTTGTTGAGTGCTTTGTCTTCAACAGGCTTCACTTGAAGGTCAGATCTGAACTTTATGAAGTTCTTTGTACTTAGAGCTTTAGTGAATGTGTCTGCCCTCTGGTAAGCAGCAGGTATGTGATTGATTTGCAGATTCTCTTTTTGAACTTGTTCACGAACAAAAAATACATCGATTTCGATATGTTTGGTTCTTGAATGCAGTATTGGGTTGGCAGTCATGTATACAGCACTCTGATTATCACACCACAGCACTGGTTTTGCTTTATTCTTTATCTTTAGTTCTTCAAGTATTGACTGTAACCACATTACTTCTGTTGTAGCATTAGCTATACTTCTATCCTCTACTTCAGTGCTTGATATGGATATTGTAGTTTGCTTTTTGGAACACCATGATATTAGATTGTTTCCAATATATATACAATATCCACTGACTGACTTTATGTCATCTGGATCGACAGCCCAATCTGCATCTGAAAATCCAGTTATGTTTAGATTGCTGCATGCTTTAAATGATAGTCCATAGTTTAGAGTTCCTTTGAGATATCTGAGTATTCTTTTGACTGCCTTCTAGTGTTCATCTCTAGGATCCTGCATAAATTGAGACACTTTGTTAACGCTATGAGCAATATCTGGTCGTGTTGTAATAGCATATTGTAATGCTCCTATAACACTTCTATATTGTTTGATATTGTGTATGGCTTCCCCCTGTTTTTAGATAATTGATGATTGCTGACCATAGGAGTTGGTTGTGGATTTGCACCATCCATTTTTGTTTTGACAAGCAGTTCCTGAATATATTTTTTCTGACGTAGCATTAGTTTTGAATTTTCTTTTCTCAAAACTTCTATTCCTAGAAAGTAGTTGATGTCACCCAGATCTTTAATTGAGAATTCTTTGTTCAAATAGTTGAT
The DNA here is from genome assembly GCA_030765085.1 of Allium cepa. NCBI lineage: Eukaryota > Viridiplantae > Streptophyta > Magnoliopsida > Asparagales > Amaryllidaceae > Allium > Allium cepa. Next base: position 157,950,391 of record CM060932.1, read on the forward strand.
GACATTGTTGATTTCATCCTTGTTACTTCCTGTAACAATCAAGTCATCAACATATATAAGTATGTACACTGTTAATGAATCATTAATTTTAACAAATAGTGAACTGTCTGATTTGATAGACTGAAATTTCATAATTGGCAATGCTGCTTTTAATCTATCAAACCAGACTCTTGGTGCTTGTCTAAGTCCATATATTGCTTTATTCAGTTTGCACACATAGTTTGCTTGCTTGATATATCCCGGTGGTTGATGCATATATACATCTTCCTGTAAGATGCCATTGAGAAATGCATTATTGACATCTAATTGCTTTATACACCATCCTTTGTGTAGAGCAATGGTAAGGATAAGTCTTATAGTAGATGGTTTGATTATTGGAGAGAAGGTCTCCTTGAAATCAAACCCATATTCCTGTGTATATCCTTTGGCAACTAGTCTTGCTTTGTATCTGTTAATTGTGCCATCAGGATTCTTCTTTATCCTGTATTTCCACTTGCATCCAATTATGTTTTTGTTGTCTGGAGTATATACAAGAGTCCATGTATTGTTGCTTATGAGAGCCTTGTATTCTTCATTCATAGTTGTTGTCCAGTTTTTGTCTTTTGCAGCTTGTTCGTATGTTTCTGGCTCATGTGGGATTATGCTGGCATTATATATCTTAGGCTTGAAGATGCCACTTTTAGCCCTGGTAATCATGGGATGAATGGGTCTTGTATGAGCTTCGGTGTGAGGTGAACTTTATTCGTTTACTTGATTTGACATATCTCTTGTGTTGCTTGATTGATCATCTTCCTCTGTTTGATTCTTCTCATACTCTGTTTGTGTAGGAGAGTGACTGGCATGACTGGGATCACTTATCCACTCAGGGTTATGTTGATTAGAAACAGTGGATTGAGTGCAGTGATCCCTAGTAGACCTCACTTCTTCATTCTGACTCTCATTTTCAAAATAAATTGGTAAATCGGGTATTGAGAACTTTGGGTTGTACACTTTGTTGTTTTTATTTCTGAATTACTATAAGGAAAGATATTTTCATTAAATACAACATGCCTGCTAATAAAAATTCTTCCATTTTCATCTAAACATTTGTAACCCTTCTGATTAATAGCATATCCTATAAATGTACAAGGTTTAGATCTAAAATTCAGTTTATTTGCATTGTAAGGTCGTAGATAAGGAAAACATAAGCAACTAAAGGTTTTCAAGCTATGATAATCAGGTTTTTACCCCCACATAGTTTTTCTAATGGACTTATTCCATCAATTGCCTTTGTTGGTAACCTATTGATGAGATATACAGCAGTATTAAAGGCCTCAGGCCAAAACTTTAGTGGTAATGATGCATAGGCTAATAAAGTAAGTCCAATCTCAACTATATGCCTATGTTTCCTTTCTACTAACCCATTCTATTCAGAAGTGTATGGGCATGTTATTCTATGCACTATACATTTTTCCTTAAAGTAGTTGCTCAGAGTTTTGAACTCAGTTCCCCCATCAGATTGAATTATTTTAACTTGATTTCCAGTTTGTTTTTCAACCATGACTATGAAATTTATAACTGCACTATAGGTTTCAGTTTTGGCTTTTAAAAAGTAGATCCATGTGTGTCTAGTGTGTGTATCAACAAAAGAAATATAGTACTTATACCCAAAATCTGAGCTTATGGGTGCATGCCCCCATAAGTCTGTTGCAATTAAGTTCAAAGGTTTTGGGTAAATTGTTGAAGAGTCATTGAATGGCAACTTATGACTCTTTCCTAATTGGCAATATGTACAAACATAGGGTAATGAAACATTATTAAAAGATATTCTATTTTCACTAAGAACCTGTTGTACAACTTTCACACTAGGATGACCAAGCTTGTAATGCCATACATCAAATACACTATTGGAATCTTGTTCAACACACATGTTACAGTACTTCTGATTGCTAGGGTACACATTGTTATTGACAGATTTGAATTTATATAGCCCTTTTTCAGCATCACCCTGCAATAAAACATCTTTTGTTATTATGTCTCTAACCAAACAGTATTTGGGATAAATTCAAAATAAACTTTATTGTCACTGGCAAATTGAGACACACTGATGAGATTTTTCTTAATTTTGGGTACTCTTAATAAATTATGTAAGAACAGTTGCTTCTTGCCCTTAATATAAGCATTACCAATATGAGTAACAATGATACACTTACCATTTCCCATACAAATTGATTGTTTACCTCTGTACTCCTTGTTGCCTAGATTCAAATTATCAAGATTGTTTGTGATATGATTTGTTGCACCAGAATCTGGGTACCAACAGTCATCCTGTACACTTTCTGGCCTTGCTGTGTCACTAGAATTGTGATTTTTATCACAATTTGTCCGTGTTTCCGAGTTGACCTGAGCAACATTAGCACTGAGATTATTATTTCTTTGACCATTGGCTTGATTTGAGTATCTGAAGTAGCACTTGACTGCAGTATGACCGACTTTTTCACAGATCTGACATCTGGGTCTATTGGCATTATTCCATCTGCTCCTTCCTCTTGATCTGTTGGAATTTCCTCCTCTTTGTATACTTTGTTCTGACTTATTATTATTTTGGCATTTGTTCTTGGAATGAGTAGTATAGTTGATATTGAAGTCAGAGTCTTGTGGTTTTTTGTTGTCAATTCTGGCTTCATGAGCAAGTAATATGGAGTGAACATCATCTATAGATGGTAACTCTTTCTGTGATGCAATCACAGCAACTACTGATTCGTAGTCATCACTCAATCCATTTAGAATGGTCAAAATTTTCTCAAACTCTGATAGTTTATGATTTGCAGCACTTAAATGATCACAAGTTGTTTTGATCTTGAAAAGATATTCCCTCATTGTACTGTTATCTTTCCTCATGTTGTGTAATTGCTTCTTGTAATACATTACTTTGGCAGCTGATTGTGTGTTGAACACTTTTTCAATTGTTGACCATATGTCATTTGCTGTCTTGCATCCAATAACATGAGACAGTAAATTTGTATTTATTGAAGATAATAGCCAAGAACAGATGAGTCTGTGTTGCCTGTGATATTTTGTATACTCCTCATTATTGACTGTTTTATTTTCTTCAACAGTTACATATTTGGGAGGAATTGGAATGGTTCCAAGAATATGACCTTCTAGTCCATATCCTTGAACTGCAGTTTCAATCTACAGTTTCCAGAGAAGATAATTATCGTCACTCAAGTGTGCAGTTACAAGATTGGTTTGAGGGCTTACTACAGTATTAACAAGTTTTTCAACTGTAGTGTTGGGTTGATGATTATTGCTCACATTTACAGATGTGGCAGAAGTGGTATCATCAGTCATGATGATTTCAAGTTATATACAGACAAAGTGATGATAAAGCTAGTGATCAAAAAATCAAATAGAGACAGAAACCAAGAATTAAAGAACAAGAATTGTTCACAACCAGATTAGATGCAACCGCAAGATTTAAATGATGAGTAAGCTTTTCTTTTTCTTGATTTTCATTTCTGATAAGTCTTGCTGGAAGGCACTTTCTTTTTTTGTGATGATTCTTGATTTCTTTTGCTATTTTCTGAAGCTTTTCTTGATTGGTTTCTTTATGGATTTGATGAGAAAGTCCTGATGCAGTCAGTTCGTTGAACTAAGGCACGACACTTGATTTTCTCTGTTGAATCCTCTCACTCAGATGATGAGACTGTCTACTGATGAGTGATTAAACTCAGATGATGAATCTTCTCTGATGAGTTAATCTCAATCTATGATTGGCTGTTAGGCCTTGAATGCGCTCTGATACCAAATTGAATTTGTAATCACAGAAGATAATTGAATGAAGAGATTTTATTCACTAGCAGATTTATTACAAAAGTTTGTAATAATATTGATACAAATTCTTGAACTCAGAATTGATACATTGTACATGATACGGTTGTAATTTATATAAGTATATTTGGGCTTTGAAAAGAGGAAGGCCCAGATTGTAATTTGATCTGTGATGAAGCAGTCTTTTGTCCACCGTTTGATATTATATATGTTGGGCATGTTTCCACCTGCTACCGAACCAACCCAAATTCCCTGCATAGCCGAACCAATCACATTCCCACCAACTACCAGTTCAAACACACTTCCCCTGCTCCACCGGACCAACCTCACCGGACCAAGCGCCACCGGACCAACCTCAGCGGACCAGCCTCCACCGAATCAACCTCCACCGATCCAAGGCCTCACCGCTTCAACCACTACCGGACCGCTCACCACCGGACCAAGTCCCACCGAACCAAACTCCATCCACTCACAACCGGACCAAGGCGTACCAGACCAACACTGCCAGGCCCAACTACATCAGCTCAGGCCCACCAGCACCTATATACATTCAAGACCCCTACCCCCAGCCTCACTCTATAAATAGAGGGGCAGGGGTACAACAATGGTAGACAAGTTTGAGAACTCAAGCATGGGTAGAACTTTCAAACAACTTTCAGATACTTTTAATCAAAGCTTTGTACTTGCAATCTGAACAGAAAAGGAGAATAACATATAAAGTGGACGTAGGCACATTCTGGCCGAACCCCTATAAATCTGTGTGTCTTTTACAGTTTAGTCCATCTATTTTATATATTTGCATAAATCACCCGAATCATTAAGAACAACATATAATCAACTAAATCATACGACTTGGAGGTGTTTGCCCATTTTTTGTGCAAACATTTTTGGTGCTTTCACTGTGAAATCGAGCTAGAAGCTTCAGCTTCTCCCACTCAACCTTCTTCCTAACAGCATCGATCATTCCTTGGAAAACATGCCTCCCAGGAAAAGGAAAGATGTTAGCAAAGGAAAGAACATCGCGACTAGCAGTATCCCAGATCCAGTAATCACAGATCAAGGGAATTGTTCCGTTCCAACAGCAAATGGAAATCAGGCAAATCCGACAGCCCCTGCCACGGAACAACCAATTACTAGGGCAGATCTGGATAGGGTTGTGGCTGAAGTAACTAACCGATTCACATACCAACAAGAAGCCTTGGTGGACCAACTCATGTCACGCTTAAGGGATGTTGAAGAATCCGACCGCAACACCGAATCATGGGGTGAGTCCCAGTCTGGAGGATCTGGGAGGCGGCAAAGATCTTTCTTCTTCGAAGAGGCTAACAATAGAAACAGCAATGGTAGGATCCGAGCCCGGACTCAGCCCGAATTCCGACCCGAGGAAACACTTGGAACCGAACCCAACGGGGGAGGTATCAGGCAGAGGTCGGATATGGCTGAGCCTGTCATGCTACCTAACCATGGGAACACCAATGGACGGGGCCGAGCTGGAGTCCAGCCCGAAGTTGGACCCGAGAGAATGCTTAGAGCAGAGCCCAGCAGGGGAAGATCGAGGCAAGGGCCAACTGTGGCTGACCCCAGCATGCTCCCAGAAGACCAAAGACCGTCACCGGACAATGTTAGGAGTAATAGATGATACCATCCCTACAGGTCATCTGGACGGAATCAATCCCACGGAGAAGAACAAAACTCATTTCTATCCGCTCCAAGTTCTGATGAAAGGATGACGCGATTGTTCAGAGAGTGCGTCCAACGGGACCAAAGGGATCGAGGGATAGGTGCTAGAGTAACCAGCCCCTTCGCCCGCAACATCGAAATTGCCATCACCCCCCGAGAATGGAAAATGCCAACAATGGAGCCTTACAAGGGAATCTCTGACCCCGTCATACACTTACAGAGATACACACAGCATATGCTCATGAGCGGCGCGACAGAAGGAGTATTGTGTAAATGCTTTCCACTCTTCTTGGCGGATCTAGCTACCACCTGGTTCTGCCATCTACCCCAAGGGTCCACCAGCTCATGGGAAATGTTGAAGGAAAAGTTCATCAGCCAATTCCGCATTCATGTGGAACAACCCAAGTACGCTTATTCCTTATCCAATATCAAACAAAAGCCCGGAGAGATAGTGCAACAATATCTAACCCGATTCAATGCCGCGGCGGCCGTAGTCCAGGATGCCGATGAGAAACTTATCCTAATGGTCCTCTGCAGTGGTGTGCGTCCGAATACTAAATTTGCTAGAAGACTAACGAAAGAAAAGCCAGCTACCTTACCCGATTTCTTCCATGAAGCCGGAAAATATATGAGACTTGAAAACGCTGCCATTGAAAGGCAGACATGGCAACAAACTAAGGAAGCTCATGGCAACACACCCGCAGTAGGAAAGGACGTTCGATGAAATGACTCCAGAGATAGTGCTGGGGGAAAGAAGGGAGAAAAGCGTTTATATAGGCCAGGACCAAGATTTGACTCTTACACTCCTCTGAATGAAACAATCAAAAACATCTTCTTGGCCACCCGAGACGAAGTTAGATACAAGCGCCCCCCACACAAGAAGGAATCAGATAACGCAGTTAAGTCTGGAAAGTTCTGCCGCTTCCACGAATCTCATGGGCATGACACAAATGAATGCCATCACCTTCGGAACTTAATTGAAGAACACATCAGAAGGAAGAGGCTGGAGCGCTATGTGAAAGGTCAGAATAGGACTTCAACTCCTGCCAATGAGAACCCAGGGCTACCCCTCCCAGAAGTAGGCGGAGGAAATCGCAACACCAACGGCTCTAGTCAAGGGAAGATAGTGGTCCACACCATATCAGGACGACCACACATCGCCGACGGAAGCTTGGTAGAGATGGAAAGATATGGTAAGTCACTTAGAAACGATTAAGGCTACGTTAATTCTGTTATGGAAGAACGCCAACCGAAACGGAAAGAGAATGATGACATCACATTCAGTAGGCGTGATCTAGAGGGAAGGCAGTACCCTTACATGGATCCTATTGTCATCTCTGTCTGGTTCGGTCCAGCCAAAGTTTTCCGAATTCTAGTAGACACTGGCAGCTCAGTAAATATCCTATTTAAGCATGCTTTCGACAAAATGAAGCTGTCAATGAAAGATGTGTCTCCCTGCAACAAACCACTACACGATTTCACGGGGGATGCGAAGATGCCCCTCGGGCAACTGGACCTCTTTGTCGAAATAGGAAGTCATCCCCGCTCCGTTGTGTGGAAACAAACATTTATGCTGATAGAAAACCACTCGGCCTACAACACCTTTTTAGGAAGACCAGCCTTGTCTGACTTCCAAGTTGTCTTGGCCCCATGGTGCCTAAAGATGAAATTTCCAACAGACAATGGAATAGGGGAGATGGAGGGAGATCAAGACGCTGCTCGAGACTGCTATGTAACTGAACTTCGCAATAACCGCAGAAGGGATAAAGGGAAGAATGCAGAGACTACTCTCTGCATGAAAATCTTGGAAGCATAGCAACTAAAGAGAGCCCCTCCTCTTCGATATACCAGTGATCCTTTCAACGAATTAGACCCCAGGGACAAAGAGGAGGAGGCCACCGCCGAGACTACAGAGGCTATGGAGTTTGTATCTGTAGACAAACATGACTCAAGTAGACTATTGAAAATCGGATCTCAACTAAGAATAGAATTGAGGGATCAACTCATTGATTTTCTCCGCCACAACTGAATATATTTGCATGGACGCACGCTGACATGACTGGAATCTCCCCAGACATTGCATGCCACATACTAAACATCAATCCTACCAAGGCGCCAGTAAAGCAGAAAAAGAGAAGCATGGGGGCAGAATGATCAGCAGCCCTCGATGAAGAAGTAAAGAACCTACTTGCCAATAACTTCACCCGAGAGGCCATCTACCCAGAGTGGATCGCTAACCCGGTACTAGTAAAGATGGCTAATGGGAAGTGGCAAACATGCATTGACTTCTCCAACTTAAATGACGCTTGCCCAAAGGATTGCTTCCCACTCCCTCGGATCGATCAGCTTGTGGACAGCACAGCCGGGCACAAACTCTTATCTTTTATAGACGCATACTCAGGATATAACCAAATTCCTATGCACGCCCCCAATCAAGACCACACTAGTTTCATCACCGACCGGGGATTGTACTGCTATAGAGTAATGCCTTTTGGACTTAAAAACGTCGGAGCTACTTATCAGCGCCTCGTCAACAAGATGTTTGCGGAACTAATAGGATGAACCATGGAAGTTTATGTGGACGACATGCTAGTAAAGTCAAGAAAAGCCATCGATCACGTAAGCCACCTGGACGAGATGTTTCAAGTACTTCGTCGATATGAAATGAAGCTGAATCCTCTAAAGTGCTCCTTCGGAGTATCATCGGAAAAGTTCTTAGGATTCATCGTCCATGCCAGAGGAATTGAAGCGAACCCTGAACAAGTCCGGACTCTGAAGAAAATCAGGATACCTTCCACTCGAAGAGAAATGCAAAGCCTAAATGGGAAAGTGGCCGCCCTGAGCAGATTCGTCTCTAAAGCAACTGACAAGTGTGTCCCTTTCTTCGAAGCTATAAAGAAAGACAAGGGAAAGTTCGAATGGACAGATGAATGTGTAACGGCCTTCCACAACCTAATCGAACACCTCCAGAGACCACCAGTACTCTCAACTCCAAATGAAGGCGAAGAGCTATACCTATACCTTGCTGTGTCATCTCATTCTCTATGCGCCGCTTTGGTAAGAGAAGACAACCGCACGCAGCAGCCAGTATACTTTGTAAGCAAGAGGTTCACGGGGGCAGATGCCAGATATCCTAAACTTGAGAAGTTAGCATATTGTTTACTAATCACATCACGGAAGTTGCGACACTATTTCCAATCCCATTCCATCAGAGTTCTAACCGATCAACCGCTAAGGCAGGTACTCCATTGCCCCGACACCTCCGGGCGACTGCTTAAATGGTGCATTGAGCTAATTTAATATGATATCACTACCATCCTCGCACCGCCATCAAGGGGCAAGCCATGGCCGACTTCATTGCCGAATTCACTACCAATGAAGGTAAGGAGCATCAAACGAACAAGGCTCGGGGGCGGGTATTGTAATAATCACTCCCAGGGGAAGAAAGCTACACTATGCTCTAAGGTTGGAATTCACTGCCACCAACAACGATGCAGAATACGAAGCAGTGATAGCCAGATTAGAACTTGCCCTAGAGATTGGAGTCGGTTCTTTATGTCTCCATAGCGATTCTCAACTTATTGTAAATCAAATACTGGGAGAACTCCAGACTCGAGGAGAACGACTCACAACATATCTAAAGAAAACCAAGCTGCTACTCGATCAATTGGACCACTATTTAATCAGACACATTCCTCGAGAGGAGAACCGAGAGGCTGACGAACTGGCAAAGCAAGCTAGCATGAAGAACAGCGTCATTTCTGGAACAGTAGCCATCTCAAAACAACTAGCCCCAAGTTTCGAACAAGAGGATCTGATAGCTGCAATCGAAGAAGAAACTTGGATGACTCCTATCCGGAAATACTTGCAAGATGGCACACTGCCCGACGGGCGTAACGAAGTTAAGAAAATCTTGAGGAAATCTTCCCGCTACACAATACAAGAAGGCATCCTCTATCGGCGCGACTTCTCTAACCCCTTATTAAGGTGTGTCGCTAGAAGGGAAGCCAAGGAAGTCTTATCCAACATCCATCAAGAAAGTTGCGGAGATCACACTGGAGGGCAGACTCTAGCAAAGAAGATACTCCGATATGGGTATTACTGGCCCACTTTAAACAAAGACGCCTTAGACTTCGTCAAAAGATATGACAGATGTCAGAAATTTGCTAAGATTCCTCGACTACCAACAAATGAGATTACTCAAATGACCATCCCTTGGCCCTTTGCAGTATGGGGAATTGACTTGATTGGCGAACTGCCGATGGGCCGAGGCGGAGCCAAATATGCTATAGTGGCAGTCGACTATTTCACCAAATGGGTGGAAGAGGAACCTTTAAATAAAATATCTTCGGAAAAAGTTATTAACTTCTTGATCAGAAATGTTCTATGCAGGTACGGGGTTCCACTCAAAATCATATCGGACAATGGACTTCGGTTTGACAGCGAGGAGTTCGTCGACTGGTGCCGAGAGCATGGAATTCACAAAAGCTTCTCATCTGTGGCTTATCCCCAGGAAAATGGGCAAGTCGAGGCTATCAACAAAATTCTTAAAACTCTAATCAAGAAGAAGCTTGAAAAGTCAAAAGGCGCTTGGGTGGATGAACTTCCTATGGCACTTTGGGCCTACCGCACGTCTTTCAGAACATCAACATGGCATACTCCTTTCTCCTTGGCATACGGATCAGAGGCCATGCTCCCAGTTGAAACTGTAGTGCCATCCCACCGTAGGATCCACTACAACCCAGAAGAGAACAAAGAACTCCTTCACATGTCTTTGGATCTAATCGAAGAAAGAAGAAATGATGCAGCACTGAAAGCGGCAGCTCACAAGCAAAAAGTGGCAGCACGACACAACTCCAAAGTCAAGCACCACAGCTTACAAGAAGGAGATCTTGTCCTCAAGCGGATCTTCCCGCTCCCCGGAGCGCTAGATCCAATCTGGGACGGACCGTATGTAATTCATAAAGATCTCCACAACGGAGCTTATATTTTGTCAACAGTGGACGGAGAGGTGTTCCAAAGGGCATGGAACATCCAACACCTTCGTCGATACTTTTCTTAACTTGTACTGCCCATATGAAGTGAATTAACAAAGAGAATCGGTGGACGTAGGCATTTTCGTGCCGAACTACTTTAAAAATCTTGTCTCTTTTTTAACTTGTTCCTTTATATCTTGGCTGCTTGTTCATCTTTATTCTTTTCTGTTGAACAAAATCCTGTATAATGGCATTTCCATTCTAGACACTTCACGGCGTAACCTCACCTGGACAAGACCTAACAGGTACTATACGAATCTATGCCCTCGCCAATGAGACACTTTTGCTCCAGCATCCCTCTGCTGCGGGTTAACTCATTACTCGCGATGGCCCTCAAAACCAACTGTAATGAGCCGATTATAAGCCACCGAGGAGGCCGAAAATAGCCTAGGAAGCTCATTACGACATTCGGCTCGCCGGCAACCGTGAACCGATTATAAGCCCCAACATAAGGTGTGGCCAGCCAGGGGTAGTTCACAGTTGACGATCGGCATCCGCGCTAGCCGGCCACGGTAAATCGAATAATACCCACGATTACGGGCCACAATGGCCCGGATAGTTACCGTGCGCAATCTCGGCTCCGATGTGACTTAAGTACGGCTGTGGTAAAAAAGATAAACTCCCCACGGAGGCGCAAGATAGGTGATAAATGTCTCCAAGACCCACGGCTAGGGAAAGTGGCTACAAGACCTGTTTGCCACGAACTTAAGCACATTGAAGGCCTTCCATGATTGGAAGTTTTACTATTTATTATATTTTCATTTTATTTAAAAACTTTCCTCCTATCTTCTATAACGATCACTAAAGTACAGGACATAAAATAGGAGACACTCGCTAATGGGAATAAGAACTCACAGCTGGATGGCAGGTCATCCAGCTGCATTCCATATTCGATTACACAAGGCATTCAAAGCTACCGTCTACAGCAAAAACTTGAAGGGCGGTACTTTCTTCTCTTGTACGTAAATATGTAATTGTAATTTCTACGTACATCACACTAACATTGCAAGACATGAAATTATATTTTAAGCAAAAACTTAGCGTCAAACACAGTTGAATCACTAACACATGCACAGCTATATTTTATGCAACACATCAAAATAACGATAGCATTCAAACACGACAAAATCAGCTTATGTTATAAAGTTACATACCAAAGATCAAATTGTTTGTTACATAATTACAGCCCGAAAATTACATTAATGTTTTAAGACTAACTTAGACAGCAATGTCAAGTAAACTGAAAAATGTCCAGATCAAGCCAAGGAGCCGACTGCATCGGGGCTTCGCCTCTATCCTGCTGGCCCTCCGAGGTCTACTCAACCGCCGGATCAGAACTCCTAGCATGCTGACCAGAGGTAGTTGGCGCTTCAGAGGTCCCGCCTGTCCAATTCAGGAGAAGAAATCATTGAATAAACAATAAGCAACCAAGCTATGAAAAGGCTAAAAGGGAATACTTACCAGCATTTGTTCCTTGATCATCATCTCCCAACTACACACCTAGCTCCTCAGCAGCGAGCAGCCGCATGCCCTCCTTCACCGCCACTTTCTCCTCCTTAGTGAAATGGGCCGTAACCACATCCATCCTGAAGGCCATACCACCCTCCATATCCGCATCAGCCTTGGCCTCCTCCAGAGCGCAGAGATAAATCCTGGCCATGATCCGGGGATAATCATCCATCCAGGATAAGTTGCCCTGCTTCCAAGTATGGAAATACATATCCTGGAGCATCTCATCCATCAACCCCTCGTTTTCCTTAAACTCCCTCATTCGGACCTCAGAAGCCAACAGCTTTGCAGCGGCAGTATCCCTCTCCGATGGGTATCGCGAGCGGTCAGCCTGAATGGATTTCCTCATCGCCTCCATCTCCTCCTTTAGCTTTGCTTGAGCAAGCTCCGCGGCTTCAAGCTTCCCAGATAACTCCTCTACCCGCTCGAGATCCACTTTCCGAACCTCGTCCACCGTTGCAATGGCCATATCGATCCGTTCCTTGCAGATGGCCTCCATTTTCCGCAGCTCGGCTCTGCTAGCCTCTTCCACGGTTTTCTTTAGCCGTCTGGAGGCAGCCTCATGCTCAGAGATCTGGATGGCCTGATTGGCGAGTTGCTTGGTCTGGTCGGCAACCACTAACCGCAATCTTATGTTGGCACTCCCAATTTCCTCCCTGGCCTTGACCAATCGGGCATGATGCCCCATCAACTTCCTAGTCTCCTCAGCAACCCAGTCGATATTTGCCTTAGCTTCATCCCCCATAGTTATAATCCGAGTAGTAAGCAAATCAAGGTCCGAGACTTGGCCTCATCAAGCACCCTTACCATAGGATTGCGAGGGAGAAGGTGCTCATCGGTAACCTCGTCAAAGGAAATATCATGAGAACCTGGATCCAGATCGAGATGACCCGCAAAGGGATTACGAGCCAAGTCGGGACGACCAATCTGAGTAACGGTAGGATTCTCAGACGGATGCGGAGAGGGTATGAACTCAGTAACCTCCCCCGTGATATCATGGATAGGCTGGGTTGGGGGCTGAGGACCAGGTGAAGGTTCGAATAAGAAGCGCCTCCTCCTTTTCTTTTGAATATCCTCTTCAATAACTCCGAGAAGAGGAAGGTAGCCGACTACGTCCTCGGAACGGTTGGTCGGAGGCTTTGGTTTAGCGGAAGCTTTTGAGAAGTTTGAATTGCTCGAGGCGGTGCCTAATGTATGATGTCTTGGCCACCTTACCCGTTCCTGGAATAAAAACCAAGCGTTACAAGCATGCATGAGACTATAATCCAAGAAACATGTGAAGTTAAAAGAGGAGTCAAAAATTCACCTTGAATCGCCGGAGTTGCCCTACCTGAAATGCTTTTGGAAGATGGACCGGCACCAGTCCCGGCCTTATCAATTTTCTTTGGCTTCTCCACCAAGGTCGATCCTTCCTCCAACCCCTCAAAAGCCTGGCGGAAAGCATCATCTGTCCACTCTTGGATCTCCCCCGCTTGCCCAGAAGACAAAGCCCCGGCGCCATCACCGCTCTGTCCTTCGTCACCATCACCACCATCACCTTCTTCATCACCTCCGCTCTCCTCCTCGCCTCTTTCCTCCTCTACATTTTCCTCCCTCGGAACATCTGGACATGTGCTAGGGGAGGGTCCATCGGATTTCTTGGGCTTCTTTCCCCCGACGACTGGAGGTATCGAGAAGGGTTTCCTCTTGCTGCTCTTTGTCGTGGCCCCTCCTTTGGCTTTGGCAGCCCTTTCCTCAGCTGTGTCTCTCTGCTTGACCACAGACTGACGTGGTAGAATCAAGTTGTGCTGCAGAAGAGTAGCATTCCTGATCAGGTAAGAAGCTGACCTCTCCCTTCCCGAAATGGCTTCTATCTCCGCAGCCATCTGAACCAGGCGATCGTTCTCCACGACCGCAAAGCCACCTGTCGCTAGCAAGAAATAAAAACACATAAGAAGAAGCATTGCAGTCAGAACGGGAATTATAAATAAGCTTCAACTTACAGCCGAAGGTGAAGCGACGAATAGAAACAGAGTCATCCTTGACAAAAAACCATTCTTTCTTGAACATGCTGAACTTCGAATATAAGTCCAGGACCGGCTTGAAGACACGGCCGATTCCAAGCTGATGTATGGAGACCCCTTCTTATAGCCTCTCAAGTTGTACAAATACCGGATCTCCCGGTTGGAAGGGGGACGTCCATATTTTCTCTAGAAAATAATGAATAGGCTCAGCAAGATAGCGTAAGAGTTGGGCTGAAGCTGAAAAGGGGCCACCTTTAGGTAGGTGATGAAGCTGACTATCCAAGCATTGATCGGGGGAATGGCCCCGCACATGCAATGGTGCCTACTATAAGCGAAATATCCTTCAGGGGGGTTGTACGACATCACTTCTTCCCCCGTAAACAGCATACACGCTCTATCAATCCCAAAGGAGCGAGAGATAACATCAAGCTGCTCCTCTTTGAGGGAGCTAGGAAAGCAGTCAGGAGGAGAGTTCAAGAGCTCCTGAGGGCCATATCCATCCACTAGTGATCTCGGTGTGGGCCCATGTCGCCCTGATTCCGGCTGAACTGGGGGCACGACGGGGGGCTCTCTTCTGTCTATAGATTTCTTTTTATCCGATCGAGTTTCCACTTTATGAGACATTTATCTGCAAACACAAAAAAGAACGTCGTTAGACCAGAAGATATAAACATGCAGGTGTATGTAGCCTGGAATTTCACTCATAATTCAAAACATAAAAGAACATTTGGTAGTTCAAGGTCAAAAAGGTCATTCGGCATTATACTCCCCAAGATCATTCGGCAAGTTCATTCGGTACTTGAGGTCCCCGAGCTCACTCGGTAAATCAAAGTCATCAAGTTCATTCGGTACTTGAGGTCCCCGAACTCATTCGGTAAATCAAAATCATCGGGTTCATTCGGTACTTAAGGTTCTCGACCTCATTCGGTAAATCAAAGTCAAAAAAGCCATTCGGCAAGAGAATGTTTCACTTGATTCGGCACTTCAAATGGTTCGGCAAACGGAACTGATTCGGCACTATAATCAATTCAGCAGCTGAGAATTTGGTCCGGCTATTTCAAAAGGTAAGGAATGGAGGAAGCATATGGCCCATACTTATAAGCAAATATCAACGATCGGACCAATTGGTTCGGCATTAGAGACCTGATAAGAGCGCTCAGGATGGATGACTTAAAACAAAGCACGCCATATACAGGCATATGCCCTACTTTGGGGGGCAAGTGTTGGGCATGTTTCCACCTGCTACCGAGCCAACCCCAGTTCCCTGCATAGCCGAACCAATCACATTCCCACCAACTACCAATTCAAACACACTTCCCCTGCTCCATCGGACCAACCTCACCGGACCAAACCCCACCGGACCAACCTCACCGGACCAACCTCCACCGAACCAACCTCCACCGATCCAAGGCCTCATCGCTCCAACCACTACCGGACCGCTCACCACCGGACCAAGTCCCACCAAACCAAACTCCATCCACTCACAACCGGACCAAGGCATACCAGACCAACATTGCCAGGCCCGACTACATCAGCCTAGGCCCACCAGCAGCTATATACATCCAAGATTCCAACCCCCAGCGTCACTCTATAAATAGAGGAGCAGGGGTACAACAATGATAGACAAGTTTGAGAGCTCAAACACGGGTAGAACTTTCAAACAACTTTCAGATACTTGTAATCAAAGCTTTGTACTTGTAATCTGAACAGAAAAGGAGAATAACATATAAAGTGGACGTAGGCACATTCTGGCCGAACCACTATAAATTTGTGTGTCTTTTACAGTTTAGTCCATCTATTTTATATATTTGCATAAATCACCCGAATCATTAAGAACAACATATAATCAACTAAATCATATGACTTGGAGGTGTTTGCCCATTTTTTGTGCAAACAATATTAACAATTGAGATGTTAGCTTGCAATACTTAAAACAGATCTCATAAGAATGATAGCACGATATTTCTCATATCTTCAATTCATATTACATCCTATGACAGTTGAATAATACAGTTGGTGTAGGAAAATAGTATATCATTTAAAACAGTATGTTACAATCAGGAGTAGATGCATTAAAATTAAGGAAAATCAAAGTAGTATATAGCAATAATGTTTGTTAATATGGATTTCCTAACCATTAAAACCTTGAAATCAACAAACTGGCAATCAATATTTATCGACAGGAGATGCCTTTGGGTGATATAACTTGCATTTGGTGTCGTTGTCTTGAGTATATCATCATTGCTTCTAGCTTGTATGAAGTATTTCATAGCTGTTCTGGAATTAGGACCTATAACATAATTTCATAAAGTTTTATCAACACAATATACAGGTAAGCTGTTAGAATTGTAAAAGCTCAGTTAGAGAGAAAACATAGTTGAACCAAGATACCAGGCAGGAAAAAGAAAAAAACAGACAGAGAACTTCGTATAAAAAAACAGATGGCGCTGCAATTACATATTTAAGGATTGCGTGCTATAAGTATCAAAATCAAAGAGCCAAAATCTATGTATTTGTAACATTGTAGCTGTAAAGAATGCAGAGAATCGATGTGATGCAGTATTACATCTATTAAATTTATAATAAGTTTTTCACCCATAAATTGAAAATCAGATCAATGTTAGTTGACCTTCAGAGTTTTAAAATTTTCGTATCAGATTAGAATACCAAATTTTAAAAACTACAAGCATCTACTTCTAAGTAATGCTCAAAGGAATTCAGGTTACAGTTAGAAATTGCAACCTTTAAATATTTGAAGGGGAATTAATTCAACGGTCTAAGTAAACTGCTTATGCAGTTTCAAGAACACACACCCCAAAAGCTGAAAATCTGGAAAGATTCAAACTTTAAACGGTGTTAAAACTGAAGAAATAAAACGGTGAAAATTGGATAAATAGCTTATACGGTTCAAAATGTTAAATTTTTAATTTTAAAATATGTGGAAAAAAATATATAATCTGAAATCGGTAAATTTTATTTTGAACTTTGAAAATCTAGATTGCAAACCTGAGGATTACAAAGCAGATATCTTAATGAAAAATGTTCAAATTATGATGAACAATACATGGAAAATAGTTTTAACTGAGCATCCTTGATTTACCACAAATTTTTTAATGGAATCATTTTTTAAAATTAAAGTCTAATTTTGAAATTTAAGTTTATTTTTTTCAAAGAACAATACGTACAATAGATTTAGCCAAGGTAGTCGACATTGCAAAAATTATGTAGGCAAATAGATTTAGCCAGCTAGCGCTTTATTGAACTTAATTCCAAAATAGTTGATTCCGATTCTCTCCGTGCACTTCATAGACCTGATCAGGATCTTGGAATATAACAATCGGCTGAAATAAAATTCACTGGTTAAATAGGTTTTCCGCTATTTATTTTCAAACACAAATGAATGTTTAAGCATGCATTTAAATAAACAATAACAATATTCACTGTCCAACTAAGGCAGTAATAGCATTACTGCAACTGTTAATACATCAATATAAAATTTGGTGAAGATAGATTGAGTTAGAAATTCAACATATTATGGATCTCAATTCCAAATTGGTGGTTCAGATTTCATACATGAACTATAAAGACCTGACCTGTAACTTATAATACGATATGGGCTAAAAATGTTTTTTCTTCTGGATAAATTAATGACCTCCAGGCAATATAATCGGACAAACCGGTGGCATCCAATTATACATCAGTTACACATTTTATTTAATGATAGTAAACTGAAGAAAAAAAATTAACACTGTTTGAAGCTGAACAGCTTACTTTAAACTGAATTCATTTACTTTAGTGGATTATCAAAGTTCATAGGTTATCACTACCTCATTCATATATAACCATAGTTTGTAAACTAATTTAATACAAATCTCTTACTGGGAGCGCTTTTGACATTGGATATTGAACATGTAACACTCGAATAACTTACCATTGGCACTGTGGGGGCAACGATACGAGTGAGAGTTAGAAGGCTACGGGATTCAATCAACCTGCAAAGCAATGATTTTTTTTTTTTTGGATTTAATATGCCATTAATGTTTTTTTGGATTCAATATGCTATTATTGGATAGCACGGTATGTGTTCGTGAGCTGTCTGCATTTTGGTTTATATATTTCACAAGCTTTTTCCTTTCATTAATTTGTAATTTTTTTTGAATTTGTTATAGAATAAAGAAAAATAGAAGCCATTGGAGAGAGAGACAAAAGATATATTATTCACTTCTGAGAATAGATATCTATTTACATTACATGACCTACTTTATATAAGAGCTTCAGAAGTAAGGACTGAACTTATCCCACGGTGTGGGACTAAACAAAATAATGTACAAGCATATTCACTTCATAATATACATATATTATAACACTCCCCCTTGAATATGCATCTTCAAAATCTTGAATGCTCGGATAATTTGGAAATTTCCGTTTCGAAACGTGTATGATGATTGCTCCCCCTCATTATTATCTTGCTTGCATTAATCGATTCAATCGATATAGATTTGCCTCATTAAAAACCTCTATTAGAAAAACCTAGTGGGAAAAAATCTTGAAGAAGGAAAAGAGTGCAACTTGTGAAATCATACATATCATACTAAAAATGATATTTCTTATAAGAGTTTGATACTTCAGGATCAAAATAATGCCTCATTAAAACCTTACTAAGAAAAACCCAATGGGAAAAATCTCAGTGAAGGAAAAAGAGTACAATGACATATTTTATTTTCTTATTTCTTTAAATAAAGCTTGATACTTCTAGATCAAACCAATGCCTCATTAAAACCTTACTAAGTAAAACCATATGGGAAAAATCTTAGTGAAGGAAAAAGAGTACAATATAGTATGTCATATTTCAATAATTTACTGCATCAGATAGAGTTTGATACTTCTGGATCAATTTAATACTTCAGTAAAAACCTTACAAAGGAGAACCCGAGGGGAAAAACCTTAGTCAAGGATAAAAATATAATTTAACTTAAATAACATATTTGAGATGTTATTTCTTGAAAAGATGTTTGATTCTTCCAGATCAAAATAATGCCTTCATTAAAACCTTAATAAGAAAAACCCAGTGGGAAAAATCTTAAATAAGGAAAAAGAGTACATTATAGCTTATTTCAAATGTTACTAGGGAGTTGATATTTCTGGATCAAGATAATGCCTCATTAAAACCTTACTTATAAAAACCCAGTGGGAAAAATCTTAGTTAAGGAAAAAGAGTGCATTATAAAATACTTATGGATGCTCCCTCTGATTTAAAATTTTCCTCTGAATTCATATTCGTCTTTCGATAACTCAAATTGGTTATAGATACTTCTGGATCTATAAATATAAATCTCATTAATAATACAATTTATTAATAGTTTCCTTCGATACAATCAACTTTTCTAAGATTGTTTCTTCCAAATATGTTTTGCATTTTATGCATTTGTATGCTACTTTTATGAAAAACACTTCATGTGCTTTCATTTTGTGCCTCAAATTAGTTTTGCACATTGCAACTATACATCTTTCATGAATATTAAAAATTTCATTACAACATTACTAGAAATCAGGAAGTAATCTACTCATCTTGATGTACTAAGATTTTCATTACAACAATACTTAGAAGAAATTTGTAATCTAGACTTCATGTCTTTTTCATTCTTTATAACTACAAAAGTTATATATATTCTTCAGAAATTTGTATACTTTAATAAGTATTTGCATATCGCAACTATCACTTCAATGGATATTAATAGTTTCATTACAACGATACTTAAAAATAGGAAGTAATCTACTCATCATGAATTATATCAAGATTTTCATTACAACAATACTTAAAAGTATGTTGAAATTTACTCTCCTTGTTCTTTGCATTCTTTATAATAATGAAAGTCATTTATATTCTTCAGGAATTTGTATACTTTCATTATTTAATATGATTTTAAACCACATTTATACCTTCAGGGTATATTAAGCATTTCAAGTACTTTCGGTACTTTGCGGACTACATGTCCATATTTCTCTACTATTAAAGGATTCATGATGGCCAGACATGTTTTCCCCTAATTCTTAATCTATTTATAAATATAAGCGCTTTATTATTTGACAATTTATCATCGATGATTATTTCTTGTCAGTTCTAGACATGATTTATTGAGATCTCTTTAATTATGTTTTAGGTACCTAACCCACTTCTAGGGTTATTTGAGAATCATGTCATGAATCTCTTTCAGAGCATCCTTAAGTGTTTCTTCAAGAACACCCACCTCCTTTATTTGGCATCTTTATTACTTACTCCAAAAATATTTTGAACTGACTTTTGAACCATATTTCAGATATGGTTTACAAATTTTGATCCTTCAGGGATTCAAATCTTTATTGGAGAAAGTCTACTAGGGATAATATTGATAATATTTTGCATCATTGTATATTTTAATAAATATTTAACACTGATGATCAAAATGAACTTGTATCCATTTATCCTCCCCCTCAATGTTGACAAACATTGTCACATTAAATAATAATCATCTTTGGATTCTCATTTTGATCCATTATGATATTGCAACTAGCAAATACACCATACATATTAATAATAGGAGGATAATTCTTTTATTCATTGATAAGATGCATTCAATTGATATTGATTATTAGAGTTTGTTCTCATTCATTGATCTAAGCTATTGGAGGAATTTACTTATTGTGTAAATCATTTGAATACATACATGACTTCAGGTCATTTAGCATTTATGTTGATTGAATTTTAAATCACTAAATAATATCTATGCATAATCACTAAATAATAGCTTATAACAAACTTCAGGTTGTTAGCTAAATATTTACATATACGGATGTATACGTGCATCCACGTATCACATGTATATTGTAAAATTTTCATATTCTTTCTCATTTGAATTAGTGATTTTTGGAACAAACTATTACAAGGATCAAAATTATTAATTTCTATTTATAAATCAATGTTAATGCAAACCTGTCAAAACCGCATGATAACGTTCAAAACATTTGGTTTGAAACCATATCGAACTTCTGGTTCGAACAAAATATACACATAACTTCCAGTTGTTAAGTTTTATTCCTCAATTATATCTCAAATATCAGTTTTGAACACTAATTATGATTACTTATCAAGGAGTAATTTTTAATTGCATATAGACATTTCTACACATCTCTATTGAGAATTCTGTGAAAAAAAATTACAGCAAAAATAATAATAGTATCTTCTAGATACTTGGAATGTTACAGATACAGATTTCCTCTTAGCTCTCAAACTTTTAGGTTCTAATCTAAGCTAAATTAGGATCCTTTATAATCAAATTTATGCACACTTATTTGGTTTAATAAAATTACCAAATATATAAATAAATCTCTTCTAGAGATATGTTATCATTTTCAAATTTATAAATCTCTTCTAGAGATATATTAGTATCACCACTTCTGGAGTGAACTTTCTCTTCTATATATATATGCGCACTATTTGAATGCCATATCAATATACACTGTTTATTTTATACATATAACATAATTGCTACTTTTACAGTAGCATAAAATATCCATGCTGGAGATTTTTGTTGTAACTATCTTTGAAATGACATGTCAAACTTTAAACATAGTAACAAAATTAGATGCACCAAATGAAAGTAAGATGCGAAGAGATAAAACCACTACTTCTGGAGTGTAACGTTGGTATACAATATATATTTTTTGGATAAATTATTATCATTACTCAAAAAAAATATCATTATTCCTTCAGGGAATATAGTATTTCCTTTTAAGAAATTGCAATGTAACAAAAATAAAATTCCTATAACATCTCTTCTGGGATGTTAGATTTTGCAATATAAATATATAAATCTCTAAATCATCTTTTCAAGAGATTAATATACACACATACGCATCCAATGATGTTTGAAATATCATGTAACATAATACCTTCAGGATATTTGGTTAATATAGTGTAAATGTTAAGATATAAGGTAAGGTATAACTTATTTGGAGATATTTGTAATCTCTTGAACGCAGCATCATTTTCTCATATGATTATTTATTAATTTTCTTTAACTTCTTCAGGAAGTACAACCTTATCATTTTACATAGTTTCAATAGAGCTTCGGGCTTCTAATTCGTGAACTTCAAGTTCATTGATTTGGTATGAACTTCAGGTTCTTAAATTTTGTGTAAACTTCTCCCCCTTTTTTTGTACCATATTGTTACAAAATAAAAGTCTATTAGAATTCGAGCTTATAAAGTTTATCGGAAATCTTTTCATAATTCAAGACTTCGGGTCTTGGACTTTGAGTTATACAACTTCTGGTTGGAAAAAAAAATCTTTGCACAACTTCAGGTTGTTGTTCAAACTTATTTCTTTCATTATATCGAGCATTGTTTGCCAAAATGAATACACCATATAATAAACCATATGTCTATTCTTATTCCAAACATAAAAATACAACATCATTTAATTTACCGTAGCCAGTGCATTTATGATGATATGGTAATTTAATTTATTACCATGACGACGACATTTAATGCATTTATAATTAAAAAAATGAATGCAATTTACCATTATTGTGGCATAAAATATAAAATATTATCACAACGAATTGATTTCTTTACAAACAAATAAATCAATCTAACTAACTTTAGTTAGCAAAATTTAATCTCAAAGCTAAGTTTAATATACTCAATAATAAAATTAAATGAATACCATAAGAGAAACTTTATTTCTTAATAGTCAAAATTTCTAAAATAACTCTTATATATATATATATATATATATGTATATGTATATGTATATACATACATACATATATATCCTTTTTTTTTATAATTCAAGTTTCTGCTCTTTTATTGAAACTTCTGGTTCTTTATTATAAGAAAACCTGAAATTCAATAATTTATTGAAACTCAAGCTTTTAGCATTACAGGAACTGCAGGTTCTCAATTTTTATTTCAAATGCTAGAAATTAAGTTTACCGTATATGTTTTCATTAATGTTTCCATTCACTTCAGGTGTACTAAATCAATATTAATATTGGATCTAAACTAATATGATCTTCTAAATATGCATTATTCTTGTATATGTTTCTCTAAGAAATAATAAAATATTTCTTCTGGAAATATAAACAATATATATTAAAATAATTTCCAAAATCAAAATCCAAATCCAAGAGTTTTCAAAATGAAAACTTCATTTATCAAACATGTATATATTACTTAGATCTATATCACAAACCAAAACGTAATCAAGATCAATAAATTTATTTGAATCAACAACAGAAATTGTCAAATTCAAAAAAAAATCACAACATTTTATTTTTAAACAATGTACAGATCTCAACGATATATTATTTGAGTGTGATTTTACGATCTACAATATAATGAGATCACAAAAATAAGAACAAAAAATCGGATCTATTGTAGGATGAGATCTGAAATATAATGACAAAAATACATGTACAGTGGAATAAGATCTATAAATTTAGATCTATAACAAAATAAGATCTTGAAAAGATAAGATCTATTAAAACTTAAATTCAAATCTGAAAAATTAGGAAATAGACATAGAATTGTGAAATAAGAATATTTAAATCTAGATCTAAATTAATTGCAAAATAAATCTAGAAAACCAGATCTAGAAAATTTCAAACCTGATTTCAATGGTTGAATAAGAGGAAGAGATAGATCTGATTTTCTGGATTAGAATATCCAATACATTCGGAAAAAAAAAGGATCGTGCTGATAACGTGTTATAGAATAAAGAAAAATAGAAGCCATTGGAGAGAGAGACAAAAGATATATTATTCACTTCTGAGAATAGATATCTATTTACATTACATGACCTACTTTATATAAGGGTTTCAGAGGTAAGGACTGAACTTATCCCATGGTGTGGGACTAAACAAAACAATGTACAAGCATATTCACTTCATAATATACATATATTATAACAGAATTGGTTTTTTTCCATAGAATAATCCACCACTACTTGATTTATGTAGACCAACAACAGCTTAATTAGGAAAAGGCAAGATCAATCTTCTAATATAGACCTACAATAGTTAATTGAAATAAATTATCTCTGCTTAAATATTCTAGCTTCATTTAAACCAGTGTAACTGATAAAATGAAGTATGAAAGAGTGCAGCCAATACAAGAATATTATCTCAAAGTCACAAATACAAAGCGGGTCGAACAGCCAGCAAGCAGGCCTTATCTTGGTCCAAAATAAAACAAACTTGTACTGGATATAAATAGCGTTGTTTAAAATTTTAAATCATTTTTCTTTCATCAACACAATTCTTCTCTCTTCATTCAAATCTTTCTCAAATAATAATCTGATCAAACTTGTATGTAAAAACATACAATCATAAACACCTCCATTGTATCAGAGCATCATAAAGCTTTACAGCAAATCAAATCATTCTTTGAAGAATATCAAAGCATTTCATTGCATAAGGAAACTCTAATATGAGGTATCATCAGACAAAGTGCCATCATATGATACTCAAATAACTCATTAGAATTATCTTCATCATTTGAGTTTATTGGTGAAACTGCCAAGAAAATAAGTACCCTGATAATGAATACATTCAAATTCTTGGGTGCAACAGGTTTACTTTTCTCTCTTTTCGAAATAAGAACATTCACAACAAGAAAATTCAAAAAAACAAAATAAGAAACCAAGAAATCAACCAAAAGCAGAAAGAAAGTGATTGCCTCGCCAAGAACCAATCAGATCAGTTTCATCATTTGGGTCTAGCTGCATCTTACCAGATCATCCCGCTTATTGAAGTAATCTTGCATCTGTTAATATCTAAATCTTCAAGTTCTGTCTTGTCCCTATATTGATTCATCATGGTTGAAGATGGAAACTCAGCAGCTTCTAAAAACATAGCAAATTCTCGGCAATAATTAACAGGGGTAACTGAAAAGTTGATTAAAACAGTGATCAACCTATAAAGTCAGTTGATCACTGCTCATCTTGAGGATGATAACTATCTTCTATGGAAACTTCAAGTTGAAACTGCAATTTGAGGATATGGTCTTGAGAGCTTTGTTCTTCGCACTTTGCCAGTCCCACCAAAGTATATTACTAATCAAGAAAAAATGATCCGTAATCAAGAATACATAAAACATCAGAGGCAGGACAGTCTTATAAGTTCTTGGTTACTATCATCCATAGCACCAATCTATTGTCATAAGTAATTGGATGCAAATCCACAAATGAAATCTGGACTACAATTGAAAGAGTATTCAATACACAATCTGCTGCCAAAAATATGCATTATAAAAGACAACTATAAAATACCAGAAAAGACAATCAGACTATGGAGAGTGTGTATCAAAAATCAAAACAACATGTAATTTGTTAGAGGTAGCCGGTCATGAAGTTTTTGAAACCGAACAAATTCTTATTGTTCTAAGTAGACTTATTGAGGAATATGAAACAGTGGTAGCAGTTGTATCTTCAAAAGAAACTCTACCTTCAATACAATATGTTCATGCAATCTAGCTTGCACATGAAGCAAGAATTGATCACAAAAGACCACATGATTCAGATCTATCAATTAACTATGCTATCAATTACAAAAACAAAAGTCAGAACTACAACAAAACGGATCAATCATCTCAGAGAGATGAATATTCAAATAGGTCAAGGGGCAGAGGTAGATGAAATAATAGTGATAAACCAAAATGTCAGATATGTGAGAAAGTAGGTCATAGTGCTGTAAGCTATTTTAGATTTAATCAAAACTATATGTCCAGATAGAATCCAACCAATCAAAGAAGTGCCAACCCCAGTGCTAATATAGCTCAAGTACAAAATGAAACAAATGTTCAGTTAGGTATCAGCGGAAACCATAGTCTGAATGAAACTACAAGGCCTGAACATATTCAAGATGAAAGTTGGTATCCAAATTCAGAAGTAACTAATCACATAATAAGCAATATTGACAACTTAAATCTTGGGAATAAAGAGTATAGAGGTAAACAGTCAATATGCATGAGAAATTGTGAGTCTATTAAGATCACTCATACTGGGAATGCATGTATTAAAGATGCAAGGCAATTATTTCTAAATAATTTATTAAGAGTGCCTAAGATAAATAAAATATTATGAGTGTATCTCAATTTTCTCGTGATGATAATGTTTACTCTAAATTATATCCTAAGTATTATTTGGTTAGAGAAATACTAAGCAGAGACATTCTTTTGCCAGGTGATAGTTAAAAGGTTATAAAAATTTAATCATGTCAATTGCAACAATTCTGTAAAGGGACAATAATGTTGTAATCTGTCTGAGGCAACTCAAACAGAAGAAAACAAAAATTGTATTTGATCTTTAGCGTTACAAACTTGGTCATCCAAGTGAAAAAGTTGTAAAGCAAGTACTCACTAAAAATAGAATTTCTTTTAATAATGTTTCTCTACCATATGTTTGCACTTACCATCAAATGGGTAAAAGTTATAAGTTAGCATTTAACGACTCACTAACTGAATACACAAAACCAATAGAATTAGTTGCTATATATCTTTGGGGTCCAGCACCTATATATTCTGATTATGGTTATAGATGTTATATATCATTTGTTGATGCATATTCTAGATATACTTGGATTTACTAACTAAAGGCAAAATCAGAAGCATATAATGCAGTAATACACTTTATAACCATGGCTGAAAAGTAAACTGGTTCACAAGTTAAGATTATACAAATAGATGGTGGCACTGAGTATAAGACACTCAGCAATTACTTCTACAAGAAAGGAATAGTTCATAGAACTATATGCCCTTACACATCTGAACAAAATGGCTTGGTTGAAAGAAAACACAGATACATATTTGAATCAGGTCTCACTTTACTTGCATAGGCATCATTGCCATTAAAATTTTGGCCTGATTCATTTAACAGTGCAGTGTACTTAATTAATAGGTTACCAACCTTAAAAGGAATGAATCCAATAGAGAAGTTATATGGTATTAAATCAGACAATCAAAGTTTAAGGACTTTTGGATTGTTATGTTTTCCTTGTCAAAGACCATATAATACTAACAAATAAATTTCAGATCAAAGCCATGTACTATTCTAGGATATAGAATAGATCTGAAAAGATAAATGTGTTTGGATGATAATGGGAAAATATTCATTAGTAGATATGTTGTGTTTAATGAGCATATATTTCCTTTTAATAGAACAGATATAAAGACTACCAGTAAGGTATACAATCCAAGGATGTCAATTTCATAATTACCTATATATTCAGAGGCATGACGTCAAGATAAGATTGAAAGGACTGCAAATATTCTAGATTCATAACTCACCGTGTCTAATAAACTAGGTCATGAATCCCCAGACCTTTCCAGTCATTTCAATCAACCACATGCGCATTCAACAAGTCAAACACAACAGGTTGAAGAAGAAAATTCAGATATTCAAGAAGGTCATTTAGAATATAATACCGATCAAGCCAATATTGAGAACTCAACTCATGCTGAGACACAAGTAAGATCAGGACATCCCATGATCACAAGGGCTCAAAGTGGAATTTTCAAACCAAAGACATACACTACAATCTCAATTTCTGAGGAACCTGAAACATTTGAACAAGCTACAAAGGACAAAAACTAGAAGGAAGCTATGTATGAGGAGTATGATGCTCTCATAAGAAATAAAACATGGGATCTTGTGTGTTCACCACACAACAAAAATATAGTTGGCTGCAAATGGACTTATAAGCTAAAGAAAAATCCAGATGGAACAGTTAGCAGATGCAAAGAAAGACTAGTTGCTAAGGGATATACTAGGTAATATGGGTTTGATTTCAATGAAACTTTTCCACAGCGGTTAAATAACCACTATTAGACTTGTTCTTTCTATTGATTTGCACAAAAATTGGAGTACTAGATAAATAGATGTTAACGATGCTTTTTTGAATGGTATTTTACAGGAGGAGATTTATATGAAACAACCACCGGGATATGAGCAAAATATGAATTATGTGTGCAAACTAAATAAGGCAATATATGATCTTAAGCAAGCACCAAGAGTTTTGTTTGATAAATTGAAAACCGTATTAGCTAATATGGGTTATCAGTCTACTAAGTCGAATAATTCATTATTTACTAAAATCAGCAATACATCATATATCTACATACTGATATATGTTGATGATTTAATTATTACAGATGGTGATGAAGCTAAAATCAACAATCTTGTTTAACATCCGAATAAACAATTCTCAATAAAGGATCTTGGATACTTAAATTACTTTTTGGGCATAGAAGCTAAAAGGAAATAAAATTCTGAAATGATATTATGCCAAAAGAAATATATCACGGAGCCGCTAATCAAGTCAAAAATGAATGATGCAAATCCTCAATGATGAACGTATTTTTCTGCATTTTAAGCCGTTTGTTTCATATATTTTTATTTTAATAAAGCAGTATTATACGGGTATTTTGTTGTGGTTTTGCAGATTATAGATTCCGAAGTGCAACGTTAAAATTAATCGGTTGTGCCGTCCAATGGTTCAAATGACACGCAAAAAAAAGAGTGCACATTTTGAGTACCGAATAATTCGAAGAGAAAGTACATATCGTTCATAAAGAAATGCATCTCACGTCACCAACATGTGTACTATTCATGCAAGAAGGCAAATGCAAATATTGAAAATACACTTTCAAAGATTAGCCTGAAAATCTCTCAAAGCAAGGCCACTTGTTAATCAAATAACAAAGAAAAGACCAATTCAAAGTGAGGTGACTTTATTTTTCTCCAAATATCAAGAACATGACCTAAATAGTAGGGTTATTTGTGGAGGCTTAAGTCTTTAAAATAGAGAGAGCAATGCAGATGGAAAATCATCTCTTACCCCATCACTCTTCTTCAAGTTTAATTTTAAATTCAGCAGTGTTTTTATTTTCGAACAGAATACGTAGGATTGTTGATTAGATTTAGCAATTTATTTATTCTCGTTCTTAGTTATCGCAATCTTTTCAGTTAGTTAATAAATATTTCAATTGTTTGCTCTGCTATTTTCTTTTCCGCAATTTCAATTTCTGTTCTGAATTTAACAATTTTATATTTTGGTTGTAATTTCGATTAGTTTCGGAATCGATTCGGAGTATATTATTGTTTTTATTTCCTGTTCAAGATCCACCATCGAATTTGTTTAACACGCCTAAGATTTAAATAGGGATTTCAAATATTTTAAAACACAATTACATGTGTTCGACCTGCATACTACATGCCTGTACGCTTGTAGAATTAATTGAAATTTGTGCTTTTCTAATCAATAGAAAAGTCGCAACACTCAACCAACACCGATGATAAGCAACCAACACTACTCTAAAAAAAGGAGGGAATCAATATTTAATATTAAACAACAAAGAAGTATCGTCGGCGCATTACAATATGCAACCATAACTAGACTAGGTATCTCATTTAGTGTTAATAAAGTGTCTCAATTTATGCAGAAACCATTGAATGAGCACTGGAAAGTAGTAAAAGGATCTTGAGTCTCAAAGGAACTATAGACTATGGTTTATCACTTAAAGCATGCAAAAAATTTAATATAATAGGCCATACAGATGCAAATTGGGTTACAGATCCAAATGACAAAAAATCAATCATAGGATATTACATTTACATTGGAGATAATCCAATATTATAGTGTTCAAAGAAACAGTCAACTATTTCTCGATCTAGCACTGAGGCTGAATACTGAAGTATAGCAAGTGCAACAACAGAAATAATATGGATACAATCATTATTAAGTGAGCTAAAAAACAAATCTGAGTCCAAACCGATATTAAGGTATGATACAGTCTATATGACTGCAAATCTTATACTACACTCCAGAACAAAGCGTATTGAGATAGATATATATTTTGTGCGAGTACGGATTCTTAAAGGAAAACTGCAAGTTAACTATATATACCTGCAACTTACCAAAGAGCGGATGTTCTCACTAAAGCGTTGTCAGCAAGAAATTTTGTAAGATTCAACAGATTTGAAGATAGAGCAAAGCCGAAGCTAAATCCAACCAAAGATATCCAGATCTAATAAGATTTATCAACTTTGAAGGATTGCAAGCTCAAAACATCAGCTTTCTTAGAATCATAGGAAATATTTAGTTGAAGAGTATACACTTCGATTAAATACAACTAGATATACAGTACTAGCATATCTAGATATTTTAAAGCAAGAAACAATTTGAATATATATCATATTGAAATTTGAACAAGAAGCGATGAAATTTGGTATTCACAGCCCTAACCTAATATTGGTTTGAGGAGGTGATGAAATGAAGTATGAAAGAGTGCAGCTGATACAGTATATTATCTCAAGTCACAAATACAAAGCGGGTCGAACAGCCAGCAAGCAGGCCTTATATTGGCTCAAAATAATACAAACTTGTATTGCATATAAATAGCATTTTTTGTAATCAGAAAGCTTGTAATAAATCATTTTTCTTTCATCAACACAATTCTTTTCTCTTGATTCAAATCTTTCTCAAATAATAATCTGATCAAACTTGTATGTAAAAGCATATAATCATAAACTCTTTCAGTAACCCTTCACAACATTTTAATCCTAACTCCATTTTACTTCATGCCTGCAGACCATTGATCGCATAGACATTTAATATTTGATTTCCGTTTGTGAGATAATTAACATACTGTTACTTTATGCTAAATACATCGTTTGTTTCCATAATGGTTAAGTGATTCATGTATTACACATTTTCTTAAGGAATACGACAACAATGTCACCGTATGTCCTACTGTTATAATATTTCTTTGGTGAGTATAAAAGCTTCAGTGACATTCAATTTTTACTGCTGTATCATTAAGTATAAATCTGTATCGGGTTTTACATTGAATAGGAACATCATATTCGTCTGCGCGGTTGAATTAGATTGTCGTTGTATTTCTTCACTTTTGTCCGAATTTACTCCATGTCATGTAGTAGTATAAACTTCTACATACAACTCGCATAGAGTAATCCTTAGTATAGATTAGATAAGCATGAAATCTGTTGTGATAATGAAGCCCAACCGATGAAGTGCTTACCTCATTCACGTCACCGGCATTCTTTAGGTCGGGGACGACCTATCCAAAATCGCGAGCCACGACCCGACCTTTTTCCCGTAGCCGCGACCTAACCCCCCCACGACCTAACCTCCACCACCTCCGTGACCTAACGACCCAACTCCTTTCCCGTAGCCGCGACCTAAAACCCCACGACCTAACCCTAAATCACCTCCGTGACCTAACGACCCAACTCCCTTCCCATAGCCGCGACCTAACCCCCCCTCCCGACCTAACCCTAAGTTTCCTTTCTTTAGGTCGCAAGTGACCAACTCCCGCCTCATGCGATCTTTTCTAGATCGCCGCCGAGCTTCCCTAAATCGCGAACGAAGCCAAATCGTTAATGACGTAGATCGCTTCTACTTCCAATTTCTATACCGCGAGAATATTTGAGTCGCTGTCGTGCCCCATTTTAAGTCGCATGCTGTTTCTTTAGGTCGCAAACGAGACTGTTAAGTCGTTTGTATTGTGTAATTTTATGTCATGTACATGTTGTGTTGTAATTCATGTTGCACTCGTTTGTACTGAGTCGTGTTTGTGATGTACGTGTGTAATGTGAGTTGTATCCCCATAAATAGGGATGTGATGATCATTTGAAAACGTTGTTGAATTTTGAATAAAATTGGTTTGTGCTTTGTGCCTCCATTCAAATTGGTAGTTGAGTGTAATCTCCTATCTCCACCTTCGGCATTCGAGTGCGCTCGAATCAACAATTGTTGAAGCCAATTCACGGAATCAAGTGCGCTTGATCAACGTTCGAAGAATTGTAGATCTTCTTTCACAGTATCGTGCGTGATCAACGTGTCGTAGATTGCTAGAATCCGGTATCTTCGTGATCAACGGATTTGGGCATTTGGGTATCCTTGAATTCACCGATTTATCATCGATTCACCGATTATTTCCGCTAATCGTGTGAGATCCTGAACGGATTCGATTTACATCGTCGAATTCGCTTCCTACGCGGCGTCACCAACCCTATTATGGAAGTTTAGATTTGTTGGTCTATGCTGTTTCTTTAATGGTAATTAAAAAAAAAATATAGCATATCTGTAATTATGGGTTAACTTCACTACCAATAGGAAAATAAACTTATTTATGATTTAATACATAATATCCTAACCCATCTAACCCATAACAGTCTTCTCCAATTTATACTTGTTCAGGGCTGTTTTTATTTTTTATTTATTTTTTTTGAAAATAATTTTCACTTTATGGTTTTAGAATAATTTTTCCTTTTAATGACACTTTTTGGATTTAGTAATTTAAAATTTGAAAATGAAAGATATAAAGGGTTCACTATAAGTTTTGACAAATTATATTTAAGTTATTTTGCTGTATGAATTATGACTGTTAAAATCAAAGTATGTGGTATCGGTCGGTATCTCAAAATTTCGATGGTACCGTACCGGTGCCGACACCGACCGAACCGGAACCGAGCATAAAACTCGGTTTCGGTTAGGGTTTAAAAAAAATCGAAATCAAAATTTAACAACTGACCCGAGCTAGAATTGCCGCTCGAAATCAACGAACAACGATCTGCCGTCTTCTTTCTAAGCTTCGGCGTCATTTTTTCCTGCTTGCCCTAGTCGACGTCGACTTACATTTCTTTGAGGTGAGCTGAAGTGAAAATGAAGAAAAGAGGCGATGAAGAGTCAGACGAGAGGGAGTCGAAAGCAGGTTTTACCTTCTTCTTCTAGTCGGCTGTGACGCCCCACCTCTATACCCACACTAGCCAAGGACACTACAAGGTAATGCCGTCAACTAACACGGAGAATAAGGCTGGTTGGGAGCGACCATCTATAGCCTTGCTCTAATTATCTATTGAATACATCAACAATAGACTACCAAGCAGGTCGACATACCCAATGAATACTTAAAACAAAACCATAGGTGGTTGGATCTATCAGAACAGAATATAATAACTCAAATGAAATATACATCACAGAACAGTAGATCATCATATACACATATACTGATACATAACAGAGTTCACAAATAATACATGTCAAGTGGTGTATCAATCCACTGGATACAAATGATTCCAGATAAATACATATCAGAGTTACTACAAAATGGGACTACACAAAAAGCTGAGACAAAAAGAAGCTAGCGGAGTAGTCCATGCGGAAGCAAAATAGGCTAAATCCAAAAGCACCTAACCTGAAACATCTCGGTCTGACCCGAGTATAAAATACACGGGTCAGCCTAGCTAAACAAATCAGTTGGATAAACTGAACAACAATAAACCTGCAAGGTTACGAAGTATAATAGATATCTCCAAAGGAGATAACACAATCATCAACAAAAGATGAATCATATAGAACAAGCTTCATATCATCGGCGACATAGATAAACAAAGGATACAATTATCCCAAATCAAGCCAAAAGGCAAATAACAAATACCCATAAGGTATACAAGTTCCACAAGGTAATCGCTACACATCATGCGGCTCAAAAAGACCAACACCGAAGGGAGATACCAAGGGAATATACATATTAATGAAACATCATAAAATTGCTCGAGCTCAGTACTATATAAACAAGGATCCATGAGCCCCAAGACTCCAAACCCAATATCACCCATGCGGCTTATAACGACCAACATAGAAAGCGATACTATTGGGCACCCCAATATCACCCATGCGGCTCATAACGATCAACATAGAAAGTGATGCTATAGGGCAACAAACCCGAAGGCACAAACCCGAAGGCACATAGCCGAAGGCAACAAACCGTAGTGGTGAAGGTCAGAGACCCAGTACTGGACACCACTAACTGGCGGAATGTGTCACAACTCTCGAAAAGGAATTCGAAAAGTGTTAACGTATGTCCCATAACCACTCGTTCGCACTAAACGATTTACTATCCGTAAGCCACTTTCACACTCAAAGCAGTACAAACTTTACCTCATATCATCGATAAACCAAACCCGAAGGTCAAACGATCAATCGAATAGGTCGGGGGTTAATCGGCAAGACAAACGCATGGATTCATGGTCCATGTTTTACCCAACCATTTAATCACCCTTCCACTCCGCTCGAAGTGCGAAATTGTGTATGTGCGTTTTAAATAGAATTTAAGAATTTGAGAAGGAAACTTTTAATACGATTTAGAGGGATTATTTATGAAAACCCGTGAATGAAGTCAAAGATAAGTTATCAAAGCCAAAGATGCAATGACAACCACTAAAAAGCAACTTGAATCAATAAAATTTGGAAAACAAATCAAAATATGCAAAAATATAGGCAAACAGCAAAATAGGAGCAGGTCGGTCGACCGGTTGCAGGGCTCGGTCGGCTGGCCAGATGCAGAAAACATAACATGACTCGGGGTGGCAGGTCGGTCGACCGGCTACAGGGCTCAGTCGGCCGAACCTGATGAATTTGTAATTCCTACCCTATATCAATGAAATGCAATTTCTTCCAAATCGCGACCATTCGAGCAATGGACCTAAGGAGCTTTAACCAATAGATACCCCAGCTCCATTAGCTCTCCGATTCGCAACCAAACATATTCAAACATCAAAGTTAGGATCTTTAAAGAATTGAACCCAAACACTAAAAATTTGGATATTCACCAATTCAATCCAAACCAAAAGCAAGAGCATATGAACAAGTGCTAGGAAATTCATACCCAACATCAAAGAAATCAAGAGAAGTAGATGTGAGTTCAAAACTCACCTTTAACCCAAAATAAAGAAGTAGAAGAAGAAGCTCAATAACAAGGAGAAGACCAACTAAACTCTACTTCAACCCAACAAGCTTCAATCTAAGAATAAAACATATATTTCCCAATTTAGGTTTAGGAAATTTTCTGAAATTGAAGAGGAGAAGAGTTGGAGAAGATGAAGAAGAGCTTACCTATGGATTCTCTTTGATTTTGGAGCAAGAAATCAAGTTGGAAGTTGAAACTAGAGCTTGCAAATTTCTATTTCGCTTTCCCTTCCACCATTTCAGTTTTAGCTTGAGAAATGAAAATGAAAAGGAGATGAATGAAGAGAAGGGGCTGAGCTAGAGTATTAGTTAAGCTAGTGGGCTGAACCCAAACCCAAAACACAATAGAAAAAGGGTCAAAATTTCACAAACTCCAAACATATCAAAGATTATACTCAAAAGGATCGCAAATGCCATTTTGGAACCAATGGAGGTAGTTTCGAGTTCCAATTCGGCCATTTGCAAAAAGTAGCTTTTCGGACCAAAATCCGACTAACGACGTTATATTTAAATAAAACTTTTAAATATATAATCGTTAAATATGCGAGTCGTTACAGATCTCCCCTCCTTACAAAATTGCGTCCCCGCAATTCCTAGAGACGATATTTGTAACAACTACATACATACAACATTCAAAAGAAAAGGAAATAAGCTTGAGATGAAAAGACATACTCACCGTTCACAAGCTAAGATAGAAAACCTGGATAAGATCGCTCAATAAACTCTCTGGTTTCCCAAGTACAGTCATTGGGATTAGCAGACCATTGAACCTTAACGAGCGGCACGTCCTTGTTTCGAAGGTGTCGCACCTCCGTGTCAAGCACGCGAATAGGTTGCTGTACAATAGATAAGTCCGGTGAGATCTCAAGCTCTTGCAAATTAGGAGAAGTAATAATAGAATCTGACTCCCGAAGACACTTCCGAAGTTGAGAGACATGAAACACGTCATGAATGCCAGATAAATGAGCTGGAAGTGAGACTCTATAAGCCACAGGGCCAATACGTTCAGTAATAGAAAATGGTCTTATAAAACGAGGAGCCAATTTCTCAGTCGTACTGAAGCGCATCACCCCTTTCAAAGGAGAAACACGAATAAAAACAAGATCGCCAATCGAGAACTCGAGAGGCTTCCTACGGTTGTCCGCGTAGGATTTTTGGCGACTCTGTGCCTCTTTCATTCTCAATCGAATAAGATCAGTCTTCTCAGAAGAATCACAAACAAAATCTGGGCCAAGGATAAGCTTCTCCCCAAATTCCAACCAACAAGAAGGTGATCGATATGGCCTTCCGTATAAGGCTTCGAAAGGAGCCATACCAATACTAGACTGAAAACTATTATTGTAGGAGAACTCTACAAGAGGTAGGTGATTCTCCCAACTCCCACAAACATATCAACACAAAAGAATACCAGAATAAGAAGTTCACCATAAAGTGCACGAAAGGATAAGTTTGAACTTGCTTGCTCAGAGAATTCTATGGATTCCTAAGCTCAAAATAATTTGGAACACCGACGTGGTACAAACAATACATCAAATGAACCAAAACTCAACAAAATAAAGTACAACAAAACGTCCAATGAACTTGGTAAAAAGATCATTCCATTCGGACATCAACAAAGAAACAATCACTTGCTTCTTACAACTAAATGCATTAGCAACACGATCCCCTTTTCGAGAAATAAAAGAATATCAAGATCATAAAATGCAAGGAACTCGAACTAATATTAAGTTCCCTATGAGCAGATAAGCATTTCAAAATTATGATTGGTGAGGAGAGCAAAATCCCTCACCCAAAAGTAATGATGCAAAATACAAAAGGCGAAAACAATAGCCGCGAGCACTAAATCATAGGTGGGATATCTAGTCTCGGTAAGCTTTAATGGTTTAGAAACATAAGTGATAGCACGTTCTCTTTTGCAAGGGAACGACATCCAAACCAATACGATTAGCTTTGGAACAAAAGATAAAGTCTTGGTTCCCTTCGGGAATCCCAAGAATAAGAGTATCGAAAAAGAGTTCTTTCAAATAATATTCTTCCCCGAAAACTAAAACTTTCAAAATCACAATTATCTTTATGTAACTATTTTTTATCTAGAAAAATTTTCTTATTTCAAATCAATTTATTGTGTCAAATTGTCTCGTCAAAGTGTTTAGGAGATTCCTATCGAAAACGTTGATCAAGCGCATCGACCAGAATTCTTAAAGCACTCAATGGGCAATACAATCACAAAACCATCTTCTATATGATAAACATGTTTCTAAAAACTTTTGAAAATTCTCTTTGTTTGTTTTTAAAAACAAAAGTCCCATTTATACTTATAAATAACTCTTATGAAAAAGATTTGCAAAAATTTTAGATTGCTAATTCCATCCAAAATCAACAAATACAAAAATGGAATCATCGAGATATTCGTAGAATACTCGATTCATAAAATGGATGAAATGAGCTGGACAAACTGAATGACACAACAAATCATTCATAAGAATTACAACGAGTGCGGAGAGCGGTAAGTGGAATGCTAACTTCCGCAACTCGTAGTCAAATGAAAAACGGTGGTAAGGTCGAGCTAAAAACACCTTAACACTACAACAAAAGATTGCTTGGGTGATAATCCTAAGACAAGACCAGAAATACCATAAAATCCTCAAACTACAAGAATGAGAGAAACAACACTTTCCTCATCATGAGGGCTTAAAGAATAAAATGATGAGATCAAATTGGAATCGAAATCACAAAGAAAATAGAAATCTGTTTAACATATTGAAAATGTTGAGGATGAATAGTCCACTCGGGATATAGGATATGACTTCATAATAATTAAGTCAATCCTTTCAAAAAAATATCAACTCCGAAGCTTAAGTAACGCATAACATGCAAATTGGCTCAGAAAGAAAAATCACATAAAATAATCTCGACATCAATACAAGCAAATTGAGCTTTGCGGATCCACCAATTCGGATTCGCAATTCTCAAAGAAGTAACCATACAAGAAACATCCAAAGACAAAGAGCTTCTTCGATACGAAAGAATGTAAGCCCCCGTATCGAAGAAAACTCGAATACACTAGTCAAGAAATAAAATAGAACCTTCCCAAAACAAATGGAGATATACCTTTTCCCTGAGAAGAACCTCCAGAAGCATCCGCTATATTTAGTTTTCCTGACAGAAGATTACTCGGAGCAATAGGACAAGTGGAACTACGATGGCCTTCCTTCTTGCAGTAGCGGCAGAAGAGAGGCTTAGGACAAGCTCGAATCATATGATCAGATGAACCACAATTGAAACACTTCCTAATGGAAGGTGTTCCAGCAGACTGAGGCTGAGAGCTAGGACCACCAGTCTTCTACTTCTTAAAAGGAAAAGATCTGGACTTCTGAATTGGAAACGGCCTCTTGTTGGGTTCTTGGAAACCTCAACATCAACATCACTATCACACTCCTTCTCGACGGTCTCGAGGTGAAGTGCCGAATCAACCAACTCCTCAAAAGAAAGCTTAGGTTGGAGCAACAAGGACTTCTTAAGATATTTCTTAAGACCAGAAACAAACTTCAAATTCTTTTTATAAGAAGTGCTAATGAATTCAAGACCATACTTAGATAAAGCCTCGAATGATGCAACATACTCAGAAACAGAAGACTTCCCTTGCTTCAACTCAAGGAAGCGACGGGTCAATAAAACTTTTTCAGATTCAGGAACGAACTTGAGTTCAAATCGCTCCCGAAACTGAGTCCAAGAAAGAGTAGACTCATCAATATCGGCTACAAGAAGCTCATACCAATCAAGAGCACGCTCTTGTAATAAGCTAGAAGTTACAAGAACTCTATCATGGTCAGAAGGATCCATGCGAGAGAAAACATGCTCGTACAAGCGAATCCAAGCTTGGACCTCAAGAACAATCTCGGAGCCTTTAAATCGATTCCCTCCAAGATGAGAAAAATCACTGCACAATCGTGCGAAGGTGGACTTGCATGGAGGAGATGTTCGAGTAGGAGCCGGAGGCTGTGTGCTCCTAAACCACTCCAAAAACTGATCGGTAAACATATAAACGCCGTCCGGATGTGAGCCACTGGATTGCCCAGCATCCGAGCGTCGTCCTCCGTCTCTTCCAGCCATAAGCTGAAAGTTAAGATAAGGTAAAGATTATTCCCAAGGTAGATAATTCAATATGGAATACTACGGAATTCAAATGTATTCCTAGACATATTCCCAAATCCTATCTAACCTTTGATGGCAGAAGGAATAGAGAGGCACGATGATTCAAGGATTTGTACACTTATACACTTTGATGTACCCGAATATGTGTTTCTATTCTGTGTTTATCATATTTTGTTCTGAACCTCGCTCTGATACCACGCTGTGACGCCCCACCTCTATACCCACGCTAGCCAAGGACACTATAAGTTAATGCCGTCAACTAACACGGAGAATAAGGCTGGTTGGGAGCGACCATCTATAGCCTTGCTCAAATTATCTATTGAATACATCAACAATAGACTACCAAGCAGGTCGACATACCCAATGAATACTTAAAACAAAACCATAGGTGGTTGGATCTATCAGAACAGAATATAATAACTCAAATGAAATTTACATCACAGAATAGTAGATCATCATATACACATATACTGATACATAACAGAGTTCACAAATAATACATGTCAATTGGTGTATCAATCCACTGGATACAAATGATTCCAGATAAATACATATCAGAGTTACTACAAAATGGGACTACACAAAAAGCTGAGACAAAAAGAAGCTAGCGGAGTAGTCCATACGGAAGCAAAATAGGCTAAATCCAAAAGCACCTAACCTGAAACATCTCGGTCTGACCCGAGTATAAAATACACGGGTCAGTCTAGCTAAACAAATCAGTTAGATAAACTGAACAACAATAAACCTGCAAGGTTACAAAGCATATTAGATATCTCCAAAGGAGATAACACAATCATCAACAAAAGATGAATCATATAGAACAAGCCTCATATCATCGGCGACATAGATAAACAAAGGATACAATTATCCCAAATCAAGCCAAAAGGCAAATAACAAATACCCATAAGGTATAAAAGTTACACAAGGTAATCGCTACACATCATGCGGCTCAAAAAGACCAACACCGAAGAGCGATACCAAGGGAATATACATATTAATGAAACATCATAAAATTGCTCGAGCTCAGTACTGTAGAAACAAGGACCCATGAGCCCGAAGACTCCAAACCCAATATCACCCATGCGGCTCATAACGACCAACATAGAAAGCGATACTATAGGGCACCCCAATATCACCCATGCGGCTCATAACGACCAACATAGAAAGTGATGCTATAGGGCAACAAACCCGAAGGCACAAACCCGAAGGCACATAGCCGAAGGCAACAAACCGTAGTGGTGAAGGTCAGAGACCCAGTACTGGACACCACTAACTGGCGGAATGTGTCACAACTCTCGAAAAGGAATCCGAAAAGTGTTAACGTATGTCCCATAACCACTCGTTAGCACTAAATGATTTACTATCCGTCAGCCACTTTCACACTCAAAGCAGTACAAACTTTACATCATATCATCGATAAACCAAACCCGAAGGTCAAACGATCAATCGAATAGGTCGGGGGTTAATCGGCAAGACAAACGCATGGATTCATGGTCCATGTTTTACCCAACCATTTAATCACCCTTCCACTCCGCTCGAAGTGCGAAATTGTGTATGTGCGTTTTAAATAGAATTTAAGAATTTGAGAAGGAAACTTTTAATACGATTTAGAGGGATTATTTATGAAAACCCGTGAATGAAGTCAAAGATAAGTTATCAAAGCCAAAGATGCAATGACAACCACTAAAAAGCAACTTGAATCAATAAAATTTGGAAAACAAATCAAAATATGCAAAAATATAGGCAAACAGCAAAATAGGAGCAGGTCGGTCGACCGGTTGCAGGGCTCGGTCGGCTGGCCAGATGCAGAAAACATAACATGACTCGGGGTGGCAGGTCGGTCGACCGGCTACAGGGCTCGGTCGGCCGAACCTGATGAATTTGCAATTCCTACCCTATATCAATGAAATGCAATTTCTTCCAAATCGCGACCATTCGAGCAATGGACGTAAGGAGCTTTAACCAATAGATACCTCAGCTCCATTAGCTCTCCGATTCGCAACCAAACATATTCAAACATCAAAGTTAGGATCTTTAAAGAATTGAACCCAAACACTAAAAATTTGGATATTCACCAATTCAATCC
The DNA here is from genome assembly GCA_030765085.1 of Allium cepa. Taxonomy (NCBI): domain Eukaryota; kingdom Viridiplantae; phylum Streptophyta; class Magnoliopsida; order Asparagales; family Amaryllidaceae; genus Allium; species Allium cepa. The sequence continues at coordinate 157,991,480 of CM060932.1, forward strand.
AAACCAAAAGCAAGAGCATATGAACAAGTGCTAGGAAATTTATACCCAACATCAAAGAAATCAAGAGAAGTAGATGTGAGTTCAAAACTCACCTTTAACCCAAAACAAAGAAGTAGAAGAAGAAGCTCAATAACAAGGAGAAGACCAACTAAACTCTACTTCAACCCAACAAGCTTCAATCTAAGAATAAAACATATATTTCCCAATTTAGGTTTAGGAAATTTTCTGAAATTGAAGAGGAGAAGAGTTGGAGAAGATGAAGAAGAGCTTACCTATGGATTCTCTTTGATTTTGGAGCAAGAAATCAAGTTGGAAGTTGAAACTAGGGCTTGCAAATTTCTATTTCTCTTTCCCTTCCACCATTTCAGTTTTAGCTTGAGAAATGAAAATGAAAAGGAGATGAATGAAGAGAAGGGGCTGAGCTAGAGTATTAGTTAAGCTAGTGGGCTGAACCCAAACCCAAAACACAATAGAAAAAGGTTCAAAATTTCACAAACTCCAAACATATCAAAGATTATACTCAAAAGGATCGCAAATGCCATTTTGGAACCAATGGAGGTAGTTTCAAGTTCTAATTCGGCCATTTGCAAAAAGTAGCTTTTCGGACCAAAATCCGACTAACGACGTTATATTTAAATAAAACTTTTAAATATATAATCGTTAAATATGCGGGTCGTTACATCGGCATCAATTTTGATTTATTTATGCCAGCTGAGTAGACAAGAGGAATTGAAAAAGATTGCTGATTTAGGGTTATATGTTGGGTTGAGATATTATTTGGGCCTGCTTTTGTATTAGTTTACAGCAAATATACTGTTCAATTTACTTGGATCTGCTTGGTTAGGTTAATCCGATGATAGTATTTTATTTTAATTTATGGTTAACTAATGAATTATTATATTTAAACTTTTAGTCTAATTCTAGTTGGTATGTCTTTAACTTTTCCATTAAATAATACAAAAATTTAAAACCGAAACCAAAATCAAAACTTCCGAAATTGATCGAAACCATGAAAATTTAAAATGAACGAAACCGAGTTCTCAAACCTTGGTTAAAACAATGAGTTTTTCTTCATTTTACTTTGAATATAATTATCCATTTTCTTATTTCTTTTGAATTTTTTAAAATTACTTGGTAATTTAACACATGTTATTCAAAACGTTTTATAAAATAAATCTTATCTTGGTTCGACATCACATTTGCATTTTGACATACTTTTACTGTTTTCGAGTACATGACCGAGCCAACGCAACTGTTCTGCAACGAAATACTAAATGACCATTCGGCTATATTTAATCACAAAGGGTGAGAGATATAGGGAGAATTCAGTGCTTTTGATAAAAGGACTTGATTTCACTGCTGCTTTGCTTGCTCAATCGACGCAATCTATGTCCCAATTCACTAAATGGTTATCTTTTTACCAATATATAGCTACCAATTTTGTTTTAAGAGGATATTAGGATATGTTTCTTATTTTGAAAGTTACTTGGCAAAAACTCCCTTAGAAGTAAACTTCGCAGTTTCACTTTAAAATTTGTTTTAGCATCTTTTTTTAAATTAAACCTGAGCTCTGTGAAAAATCGCTGTTACCATGAATTAAAGCATACTATACGCACATCACCCAACGGTATCATTTTCTTCAACTTATTACAGGGTGGAGAAATGCATGGAGTGGTGGGGTCATGTTTCATGCCACTTTTCTATGGAAAGCTATGGGACGGATTAGCGTATGACATTGGTGAATTCAATATAGCAGTAACATTTGAGAAATTTCTTCCAATATACAAATCCATCAACATTGAATTCAAAGCTTTGACAACCTTCATGGAAGTTGAAAATCATAATGGCGACATACCAGTGCATAAGTTCTCCTTCATCGACCACCCAATAATAATTAATAAAACTAACACGATGTTAGAAATGAATTGAATCGAGAAAACTGAGGAAGTATAAAGCTTTATTGTTTCAGGTATGAGATAGTGGATATATGGGCCGTATCTTCCAGCCCAACTATTACAAATTGCACATATAAAAGCAATCGATATGTTATGTAATAAGTATAGTATCAGATATTTCATATCTCTTTGTAAAACAACATTCAGTTTCAATATATCAGAGAATTCTATTTTTTTTTTCAATTCAAAACTGAAATCAATATTATCAAATCATCAATTCCTAGCATGGTATCGGAGCATCACTTAGCCAGCCGGTATCTGCATCGAAAATTCAGGGTATCGGTTGCAAGAACAGAAGTACCCAAGTCAAGATATCATCAGAGCATTGTCATCATCTGAAATCTTGATAACCCATCAGGTGAATACTCATCATTTGGATTGTTATTGAATTTGCATATGAAAAACAGGTGTCATACCAAGAAATCAATCTGATTTCTGGTTGCAACAAACTTTCAACAAAAAATTAAGCAAATTTTCAAAATAGAAAGTTCAGAAAACTAAAATCCGGAATCAAAAAAGCATTCAAAAGCAGAAAGAAAGTAATTGTCTCATCAAGAGCTCATCAGAACAGATTCATCATATGAGTCTTGGCTAGAACTAACTTATTCATGCCAGAATTGAAGCAATCTTGAATCAGCAAGTATCTGAATTATCAAGTTTGAGTATTATTATATTGTGTCATCATGGCTGAAGGAGACAACACTTTAGCAACCTCTGATAATATAGCCACAACAACAGATCACCGAAGCAATAGGAAATCAGATCAAGACCGTCATCAGTCCACAAATCCAATTAATCATCATACATCTTGAAGAAGACAATTATCTTCTATGTAAACTTCAAGTTGAAACAACAATGCAAGGATATGGCCTTGAAGGATTTATCCTTGGCACTATCACAATCCCACCTAGATTTATCACTGATCCACAAAATAAAATGATTAGTAATGAAGAATATACAAATAATACAGAGAAGATAGACTAATAAGTTCTTGGCAACTGTCATCTATCAACACAAATCTACTGTCTCAAATAATAGGCTGCAAATCTGCTAATGATATCTGGATTGCGGTGGAAAGGATTTTCAATACCCAATCAGCTGCAAAGGTTATGCATTACAAACGACAATTACAGAATATTATTAAAGGTAATCAGACTATAAGGGATTACTTATCACAAATCAACAACATATGCAACATGCTGGAAGCTGCAAAGCACGACATATCTGAAACTGAACAAGTATTGAGTATTTTGAATGGACTCGGTGAAGATTATGAAGCTGTTGTTACAGTTATATCGTCTCAACCAACTCTGCCACCCATACAGTATGTTCATGCAACTCTACTTGCATATGAGGCAAGAATTGATCATAAGAAACCACAAGATACAGATTTATCAATTAACTACACATTCTTAAAGGTCAAAATCCTAATAAACAAGGTCAATCATATCAAAGCCGTGATTATGCAAACAGATCAAGCGGCAGAGGAGATGAAATAACAACCATAATAGACCAAAATGTCAAATATATGAGAAAATTTGATCATACTGCAATGAAATGTTATTTTAGATTTAATGCTAATTATATGCCTAATCAGAATTCAAACAACCAAAGAAGTGGCAATATCAGTGTCAACATGGCTCAAACACAACAAGAATCAAGCATTCAGGTAGATGGAAATGTTGTAATCAGTTAGAGTACTATTACAAGGCTAGAACATATTCCGAATGAGAGTCGGTACCCAGATTCAGAAGCAACTAATCACATAACAAGCAATTTTGACAATTTAAATCTTGGCAGCAAAGATACAGAGGTAAACAGTCAATATGCATGGGGAACGGTGAGTCAATTAATATCACACATACCGATAATGCATGCATTAATGGTGCAAGACAATTATTTTTAAACAACTTATTAAGAGTGCCAAGAACAAAAAATCTCATGTGTATCACAGTTTGCAAAAGACAATACTGTCTACTTTGAATTCTATACAAGTTATTGCTTAGTTAAAGACATACTAACTAAGGAACCTCTTTTGTAAGGTGATGCAGTCAGAGGATTATACAGATTCAATCTAGGTAGTAGTAGCAATTCTGGAAGAAAACAAAAAAGTTGTAATATGGTTGAAATTGCTCAACCTGAAAAGAATAGAAGTGTGTTTGATCTATGGCACTATAAACTTGTCCAACCAAATATAAGTGTAGTTAAACAAGTACTTAGTGAAAACAAAATTGTGTTTGATGATATTTCTTTACCATTTGTTTGCACCTACCGCCAAATGGGTAAAAGCCATAAATTAGTATTTGATGATTCAGTAATTAAGTATTCAAAACATTTAGAATTAGTTGCTACTGGTCTATGGGGACCATCCCTAATTTACTCAGATTATGGATATATATATCATATATCTTTTATGGATGCATACTCTAGATATACCTGGCTATACTTTATGAAAACAAAGTCTGAAATTTACAATGCAGTAATACATTTCATATCTTTAGCTGAAAAATAGACTGGACATCAAGTCAAAACTATTCGGTCTAATGGTGGCACTGAGTATAAGACACTCGGTAATTTTTCCAATAAAAGGGGAATATTTCATAGAACTACATGCCCCTATACATCAGAACATAATGGTTTGATTGAGAGAAAACACAGACATGTTGTGGAGACAGGCTTAACTTTATTAGCACAAGCATCTCTACCATTAAATTTTTGGCCTGATTCCTTTAACACTGCTGTATATCTAATCAATAGACAACCCACAAAGGTTCTTAAAGGAATCGGTCCATTATAAAAACCATATGGAGTTAAACCATATTATCAGAGTTTAAGAACTTTTGGATGTCTGTGTTTTCCCTACATAAGACCATACAATACTAACAAATTGAGCTTTAGGCTAAGACCTTGCACATTTATTAGATATGGGACAAACCAGAAGGGATATAAATGTCTTGATAACAGTGGAAAAATCTTCATAAGCAGGCATGTTGTATTTAATGAGCATATTTTTCCTTTTAGCAATGCAGGTATAAAAATAACACAGAAGATTTATAATTCTAGGTTATTAATACCCAATATACCTGTGTGTACTGATGTTATACAACTAAAGAAGTTTGAAAGGACTGCTAAAGCTCATGATCCACAACTTATAATGTCAAATCAACTAGGTTATGAACCACCAGAACTACCCAGCTATCACAGTCAATCTCCTGCACAAACAAAAGATCAAACTCAATCAATTAGTGAAGGAATTTCAGTCAGTTCACAAATGCAACTGGGAAACAATAATGATCAAATAAGTATAGAAGTATCACCACAGGTTAGAACAGGTCATAAAATGGTTACAAGATCAAAAAGTGGGATCTTCAAACCAAAATTATACACATCAATATCCGTCTCAGAGAAGCCAGAGACATTTGAACAAGCTGCAAAAGACAGATACTAGAAGGCGGCAATGGATGAGGAATATAATGCACCACTAAAGAACAAAACATGGAACTTAGTGTGTCCACCAGACAACAAAAATGTGGTTGGTTGCAAGTGGACCTACAAATTAAAGAAGAATCCCGATGAAAATGTGGCTAGATACAAAGCAAGACTGATAGCTAAGGGATGTACTCAACAATATGGGTTTGACTTTAATGAAACATTTTCTCCAGTGGTCAAGCCAACTGCAATAAGAATTATTTTAAGTATTGCCTTGTATAATCAGTGGAACATCAGGCAACTTGATGTCAATAATGCATTTCTGAATGGTATACTATAGAAAGAAATATACATGGAACAGCCACAAGGGTACGGGAAAAAATCAAATCTTGTGTGCAAATTAAAAAAGGCAATATATAACCTTAAACAAACACCAAGGGTTTGGTTTGATAAGTTGAAAACCACTCTATTTCACCTGGGCTATCAATCCACCAAATCAGACAATTCATTATTTATCCAAGTCAATAAAAATCAAGTATTTACATTCTAATATATATGTCGATGATCAAATTATTACAGGAAATGATGAGGATGAAATCAGACAACTTGTTCAGTACCTAGACAAAGAATTCTTAATCAAGTATCTTGGTGAATTGAATTATTTTCTGGGCATAGAAGTCAGAAGGAAGTCAAAATTAGAAATAATTCTCAGTCAAAGGAAATATATTTTAGAGTTACTGATCAAGACTAAAATGGACAATGCGAAGCCACAACCAACTCTAATGATAAGTCATCGGCACCTGACTAAAAATAGGGGAGAACACATAATAAACCCTAAACAAGATAGAAGTGTTGTTGGTACTTTACAATATTTAACAATGACAAGACCAGACATCTCATTCAGTGTTAACAAAGTGTGTCAATTCATGCAGGAACCACGAGATGATCACTGTAAGGTGGTAAAAAGAGTACCAACATGTATAAAAGGAACAACAAACTATGGCTTATCAATAAAGAAGGCAACAATCTCAACATAATAGGTTATTCTGATGCTGATTGCGGGATTGACCTAGATGATAGAAAATCAACAAATGGATATTGCATATATATATATATATATAAGTGATATTCATGTGTCTTGGTGCTCAAAGAAGCAACCGACCATCTCACGATCCAGCACAGAAGTTGAATACAGGAGTGTCTCAAGTGCAACAGCAGATTAGCATAACGGTGAACTTGGTTTGATTGCTTCTGCTCTATATGTCAGATAAGCCAAGCCTACGCTCAACTACAACAACCTGCATGTACATAAATCTGGACATTAATACGGGAAACGAGCCACTCAAAAGGTGATTTTTAGAAGTTTTAATCCATTCTACACTATCATACTCAAGATTTGCACAAGGAATTGGACATGGTTAACTACTGTAACTATGTCCTAGCTTCCGAAAGAGGAAACTACCAGCAATCAGCGATCAAGACAGCCGACCAGAAAAACGTGCCGATATAATCGTTGGCAAAAGCCTTTTAGAAATAATCAGTCCAGATATGCCATTGGAGTTTGAGGTAACCACAAAGCTATATTATTGCACATTGGCGCATTTAATTTTTAACCACGAATATCATCAGTGACCTACATTTGCTAACGATGTAACCAACAAACACTAACAAACAACATGGTTGTTTCAATATGAAACTACTAGCTTTTTTACAGCAGAATATACGTACTTCACCCTCTTACGACATTATAGTGAAGTTATATTAGATGTTTGTATGCAAACCATTATTTGATGTTCATAATAGGGCAAAATTGCATAATTATTTTCTCAAGCAGTAGATATTAATCATCAACTACCATTTAGCACCGTGGTACAATTTGTTAGAAAACTGCTATTAGAAACTGCAACCGTTTCATTTACTTTTAACGTTATGCAGTTTCTAATCTTAATATGACCCTATTAATTATGTCATAAATAGAACGTTTCATTTACCTTTAACGTTATGCAGTTTTTAATCTTAATGTGACCCGATTAATTAAGTCATAAATAGACCATTCTATAATTAGAACATTAGGTCTATGGTTAATCTTAAGCGTTGAATTGGAATATGATGGACATACCAGATTTAGAGTTAAATGTTATATAAAGGATTGGGTCCTCTCTCTTCTGGGATATAGATGTATTCTTCTCCATCAAGAAACATATAAAGAAATAGGGTTAGAGAGAGAAACCGAATTCTGAGAAGAAGAGTAATTATTAGAAGTCGGAAGAAGAAGATGACAGCCATTACATCTTCCGCTGTTAATCAAGGTACGTCATCTTAAACAAAAAATCATATTAATCTTTGTTTGTGAAATATTCAGTATTGGTGATCCTTGGGCTATTACTTGAATTGTTCATCATTAATCATGAAAGATCGAACAGTAAAGAATTTTTGACATTTGGTATCAGAGCCACGAATCAATAACTTAATATTTCCTATGATTGCAATTGATCTGTTCTATGCTTTACTCATGATGTTTAATCAAGTATGTGTTATAAGTCAATTATGCACATGAGATTTATGATTTTGTTAATCACCAAAGTAGTCAAAATCAGAATAATCATTTAGTGCATAAGTGACATAATGATTATTGATAGAAATTTCCAATTATAATAATACCAAAAAAGTATCTGGCATCACTAATGGTAGAACCTGAGAACTTACCCAAAGGAAAGTCTTGTTCTATAACTAGTTGACATGATGAGGTTTATAGATATCTTGATTAAAAAAATATTGATCATCCAAAGATGTCTGTTTTATTTAATTGAATATATTCATTACTTACTTATGTTTTGGTATTTAATTATGTTAAGTATAAGATAGTATCTACCCAAAGGAGTGCTATATTATACTATTACGTACATATCTGAATCGCGTTAACTATGAGCTTATAGTTATTTCAATTTTATTTATTTATTTAATTTGCAGTAGTTCCCATGAATACACATGCTTCATCTGTTACATTGTTCACTGGTGTTAATTTTTCTGAATGGAGAGAACAAGTCAATTTCCATTTAGGTGTTCAGGATCTTGACTTGGTACTCCTTGAGGATAAACATGTTGCTCTTACAACAGCTAGTACTGAGACAGAAAAATCACACCATAAAGCATGGGAACGCAGTAACAGATTGAGCCTCATGTTTATTAAGATGACTGTTGCTAACAATATCAAGTCAACAATTCTGCAAACAGAAAGTGCTAAGGAATATATGCAGTTTGTGGAAAAGGGTTTTTGTTCAGCTGATAAGTCACTCGCTGGTACTCTTATGGCAGAACTCACGACCACGAAGTTTGATGAGTCGTGAATTATGCAAGAGCACATTATAGAGATGACTAATCTTGCAGCAAGGTTAAACTCCCTTGGACTTACAGTAGAGGATTCTTTTCTTATCCAGTTTATCCTGAACTCGCTACCTTCTGAATATGGACCTTTTCAAATTAACTATAACACTATAAAGGATAAGTGGAATGTTAATGAATTGGCCAGTAGACTTGTTCAGGAAGAAGGACGTTTGAAAAATCAAGTGAATCACTCAGTAAGTTTTGTGAGTAATAAAGATGGTAAAGAAAAGAATGGAAAATCAAGTCATTTCAAGAAGAAGGCACCTGCTAAGAATGGGCAGGATAAGGAAAAGAATGAACTAAATGATGTTCGATGTCATTTCTGGGAAAGGAAAGGACATTATCAAAATGACTGTCCAAAAAGGATAGCTTGGTTCGAAAAGAAAGGGATTTCTTATGATTCGAACCATAAATCCAAATGAAGATCATTTTCTCTTTATGGGAAACGGAATGAAATCCACAATAGAAGGCATTGGGACTTATCGTCTAATTCTAGAAAGTGGATATATATTAGACTTATATAGTACCCTTTATGTACCTTCATTATCTAGAAATCTTATTTCCGTAAGTAAGTTGGATATTTCTGGTTTTAGATGTACGTTTGGATCTGGTTGTTTTGATTTATGTAAGAATACCGATAATGTTGGTTTTAGTATTCTAATTGATGGTTCATATAAACTGAAACTGAATGACACTTATGCGAATTCCTTGCTGAATGTAATAAATAATCTTGGATGCAAACGTAGCATGTTGAATGAAAAATCTGCTTTCTTATGGCATAAAAGACTATGTCACATATCCAAAGAAAGAATGATGAGATTAGTAAGTAATGAAATGTTATCAAATTTGAAATTTAGTGATCTAGAATTATGTATGGATTGTATTAAAGGTAACAAACCAGACATAATAAGAAAGGAGCCACTAGAAGCAGCCAGCTTCTTGAAATAATACACACTGATATTTGCGGATCTATGGACACTCTAGCCTTTAATGGAGAAAAGCATTTCATCATTTTTATTGACAATTTTTCCCGCTATGGTTATGTCTATTTGCTTCATGAAAAATCTCAATCTGTGAATATTCTTGAGACGTTTGTAAAGGAAGTTGAGAGGCAATTAGATAAAAAGATGAAAATTATAAGGTCTGATAGAGGTGGTGAATATTATGGCAAATATAATGAGTCAAGCTAGTATCCAGGTCCATTTGCAAAATTCCTCGAAAGTCATGGCATATGTGCGCAATACACAATGCCAGGTACACCACAGCAAAATGGTGTAGCAGAAAGGCGCAATAGGACGTTAATAGATATGATTAGAAGTATGATGTCAGATTCTACACTACCTAAGAATTTGTGGTCGTATGCTCTCAAAACCGCTAATTATTTGTTGAATATGGTTCCTAATAAAGCTATTCAAAAGACTCCTTTTGAATTATGGACAACAGAAAACCTAGCTTAAGACACCTGCATGTTTGGGGTTGTCCAGCGGAAGCGAGAATTTATAATCCACATGAAAATAAATTAGATTCTCGAACGTTTAGTGGGTATTTTTTAGGTTACCCTGAAAAATCTAAAGGATATGTATTTTACTGTCCTAATCATAGTCCAAGAATTATAGAAACTGGTAATGCAAGATTCATTGAGATTGGTGAAGTCAATGGGAGTACTAGAAGAGAAATAGTGGAAATAAAAGAAGCAAGGATAAATGTTACAATGCCTAGAATAGTTCCTCCATCCACTATTACTCCAAATGTTGTTCCAGCTGTTGGAGAACAGCATGATGATGAACAACATATAAATGAAGAAGTACTTTCTAAAGGAAATGACTTACATAATGCTGATATGCATGAACCACAACAAGTAGCATTAAGAAGATCTCAAAGAGATCGTAGGTCAGCTATTTCTAATGTTTATATGGTTTATATGCAAGAATCAGATTATGATATAGGAATCAATAAGGACCCAGTTTCGTTTTCACGTGCTGTAGAAAGTAAAGAGTCAAAGGAATGGATTAATGGCATGAAAGGAGAACTAAAATCCATGCAATAGAATGAAGTTCGGGATCTCGTTGAGTTACTACATGGGTGTAAAAGAGTCGGATGCAAATGGGTTTTTAAAACCAAACACGACTCTAGTGGTAATGTCGAACGGTATAAAGCTAGACTTGTTGCTAAGGGTTACACTCAGAAAGATGGTGTTGATTACAAGGAGACATTTTCTCCTGTTTTGAAAAAGGACTCAATAAGAATAATAATGGCATTAGTAGCATACTATAATTTGGAATTGCATCAAATGGATGTGAAAACAGCCTTTCTGAATGGAGATCTTGATGAGGATGTTTATATGGATCAACCTGAGGGTTTTTCTGTAAAAAGTAAAGAACAATTGGTGCGTAAATTTAAGAAGTCAATATATGGGCTTAAACAAGCATCCCGGCAATGGTATATAAAGTTCAATACCATTATTACATCGTTTGGTTTTAAGGAAAATACGATTGGTCACTGTTTATACCAAAAGATCAATGGGAGCAAGTTTATTTATCTAGTCCTTTATGTTGATGACATCTTGCTTGCTGCAAATAATTTAAGCATATTGCATGAGACTAAGGAATTTCTCTCAACGAACTTTGAAATGAAAAATATGGTAGATGCATCCTATATTACTGGAATAGAAATATTTCGTAATCGATCACAAGGAATATTGAGATTGTCTCAGAAAGGATACATCGAAAGGATTCTAGAGAGATTTGGAATGAGTAAGTGCTCACTTGGGAAAGTTCTTGTACAGAAAGGTGATAAATTCAATCTCATGCAATGTCCAAAGAATGATGATGAACGAAAGAAAATGGAATCAATTCCATATGCATATGTAGTTGGTAGCCTAATGTATGCTCAAACCTGTACTAGACCGGATATTAGTTTTGCGGTCGGTATGTTAGGGATGTATCAAAGTAATCCAAGAAGGGAACGTTGGCAAGCTGCAAAAAAAGTGTTAAGGTACTTACAAGGCACGAAAGATTACATGCTCATGTATAGTAAATCCAATGAATTGGAGGTGATTGGATATAGCGATTCAGATTTTGTTGGATGCATCGATACTAGAAAATCGACTTTTGGTTACCTGGTTATGTTTGCTCAAGGAGCCATATCATGGAAAAGTGCGAAACAAACTATCATTGCTTCATCTACCATGGAGGCAGAATTTGCGGCATGTTATGAAGCCACAATTCATGCATTATGGTTGTGGAACTTTATTTCAGGACTTGCGGTTATCGACACCATTAGCATGCCGTTGAAAATTTATTGTGATAACACTGCAGCAGTGTTTTTCTCAAAAAACGACAAGTACTCTAAAGGTGCCAAACATATGGAACTGAAGTATCTTGTTGTGAAAGATGAGGTTCGGAAACAAAGAGTGTCAATCATGCACATCATGACAGAACTTATGATTGCAGTCCCTTTGACGAAAGGGTTACAACCAAGACAATTTAAGGAACATGTTCAAAGAATGTGTCTTGATTGTATTAATAATAATTGATGTGTGACATTCTGAGCTCCTTTGTGTGTTTCTGATATATAATTATGTGTTTCTTGTTTTAATGTGGTAGTACGTACTTTATGCAATTTTAAACAAGAAAGAGTCTTATAAAGATATTATGTTTAATCATTATGATATAATACATTATATGGACCATTATGCTGTTTAATATAAATTATGAGTATAAAATAATGGATTGCTGGTATTGTAGTATATGGAAGGAAATGCATTGAATCAATAATGCACGACTGCCATAACTCTCAGCAATTTATCATAGTATGATAATCAACACTTGATATTATAAATAATCGGGTTAAGTGGGAGAATATTAGAAAACTGCTACTAGAAACTGCAATCGTTACATTTACTTTTAACATTATGTAGTTTCTAGTCTTAATATGACCCTATTAATTAGGTCATAAATAGAACGTTTCATTTACCTTTAACGTTATGCAGTTTCTAATCTTAATATGACCCGATTAATTAAGTCATAAATAGACCGTTCTATAATTAGAACATTAGCTCTGTGATTAATCTTAAGCGTTGAATTGGTATATGATGGACGTAGCAGATTCAGAGTTAAATGTTATATAAAGGATTGGGTCATCTTTCTCCTAAAATATAGATGTATTCTTCTCCATCAAGAAACATATAAAGAAATAGGGTTAGAGAGAGAAACTGAATTCTGAGAAGAAGAGTAATTATTAGAAGTCAGAAGAAGAAGATGACAGCCATTACATCTTCCGCTGTTAATCAAGTTACGTCATTTTAAACAAAACAAAAAATCATATTAATCTTTGTTTGTAAAATATTCAGTATTGGTGATCCTTGGACTATTACTTGAATTGTTCACCGTTAATCATGAAAGATCGAACAGTAAAGAATTTCTGACATAATGCATATCTGTGTCTTTTTCCACCTACATGTTCCTTCAACCCGTGTTTCAAACTGATTATTAATCTGCATCGAGATTAGATTAGCCTAGGGGAATTTAAATACAGTTACAGTACCTAATACCCTTTTTCAGAAATAGAGTAACCATTTTCTCATGTTTTTCCACACTTACCTTTATTTCAAATTTTTATTTCAGCAAATAGTTAACCACACTCAATTTAAATGCTCCTCTTGGACATATAAAAAGCATACTTTCTTTGTATGTCTGTTGAATAATTGAATGTCAGAATATATCACCTTTATTCATTTTTTTTTTTCCAGTACGTTTGATCTTTAAACCATTCTTTCTATTCACAGCTTTCGATAGGTGAGAATAGTCCAGCAAAATCAATACCCATACCATAAACCAAGGCTTTTATCTCTGGCCTATTTTAAGCGTGCAACACTTGCTGGCCTATTTCATTCATTTTACCTACTACGGTTGTATGTGGAAAATCATTAATTTGATACCGTTAACTCTCTTCCCCTATGCCTATAAACCAAAAAGATTTTCACACCTGTATACCATTTACTTTATTATCCTCTACTACATATGAAAATCAACATGCCAGAAAAAAAAAGGCCTTCAAAAAAAAGTAAACTGCATTGTATTCAATATTCACTTCTCTACACAAATGCTAACCAAAATCAACAATAGCTACTTCGCTCACCCTTACGCCTACTGCCGAAACATTGTAATTCTTGAAGGTTGGAGGTGCAAAGAGGGTTGTGACCATTCTGCAGCAAGTAATTGGTAGCACTGAAATATTTCATGCAAGGCTTGACAAATTCATGGGTAGCAATGGACAAAAAAACCTAACTGCAACAAAGGTTGCTACACATGGAAACGACAGCATCTGAGCTAAAATTGGCCCAAACAATACGTACAAAGGTAGGTTTTGAGTTATCATCAAACAAATAAACACAGGACTGCTTCCTTTTAACCAAATAGACATGAATCTCTTTTCCATTATCTAAATCAATCAATTTCTACATCACTTTACCAAAAATTAACATAACATCAAACATCAGGTTCCCGGCAGCGCTGCAAGCAAGGGTTCATACTTCATAGGATCGGGATAAGCAAGGAAGAAAAATCGTATGACAACTGACTAAGAACTCTACTCTGTCTTTCATTATCTACATATATGTCAACCACTGTAATGCATGCACTTTGTGTGTGTTCCTTCTGTTTGTCTAATAAAGCATTACAACTTCTTTCCACAACCAACTGTTTGCCAACACTTTTTTTTTGTAATATTCCACCTGCATGTTTTGAACATCAAAAATACTTTACATGCTAAGTCCACGCTTTGATATAAAATGCCGAAAATTCAATCATAATAAACCACATGCTAATACAAAATTTGGGACCGTGTACGATTAACAAGCAATTATTACAGAGTATGGATGTTACGATTTTCCTTTATCCGTCAGTCACTAAGTAGAAGCAAAACTTTGTACAAATCAGCTAAACTCCACCAAAACCACAGCATTGTTCAAATTTGGTTGCATAGGCCGCATATTACTATGTTAAAGCTTAAGAATTAGAAATCTTTCCTATTTTTGCACCACCGAGGAAATGAACTGCAATTTCGTTTGTATTTTTAACCAATAAGTAATATATCAGGGTTTCTACAACCGTTGATAATATAACAGCCCTAACTTACAGGATAATAAAATGTGATTGGGGCCACGAACTCATTGTTGCAAGCGGGATGTTACAGCATACAACTTACAACCAGCAATTCACAACGAAGATTGCACACTCAAAAAGACTGCAGGCCGAGGTATAGTCAAACCGACTACACATATATGAACATCTGTATGTACATATATGCAAATGCATTTATCCAATAAACTATTTATGCAAACGACTGCAACAACTCTGTATCTAACAAAATATTTACCTCCTTCATGCCCCTACTTGCCCCACCCATGCAATCTAAAGACCGTTAGGTTGACATCTATGGACATGTAGCTACTTGCCTAGGTTCATATTAACAATTACTCCCACAATCATTCACTCATACTGACCATGACCTTGCAATTTTGCTAGAAAAAAATATGTCATATGCAGGTAGATGAGAATATCAAATTGGTCCAGTCTATTTTGGAGTTGCAAGGAATTCAAGTCCATGTCTCCCCACTTCCATCTATGTCTCATTCATTAATGTTTTTTTTTTCATAGTTGCACTACCCAACAACACACCGACAAGTAATGTGTCACTCCTTTGTTCATAATTTTTAACACCAGTTTAATTGCAGGCACCACGGGAGCTAAAAGCTATGCTGCAGCGATTTCGAAATGAAAAAAGACTTCTACGAGTAATGGAGAGAACAAGCTCCAAAAAGGTATGCTACACGCACCGATTAATTTCACTGTGACGTGCCATGTATTAACTCACTTTGAAAACTGACTTTCAAGCATTATATCTCCTAGGATTGGAAATACTCATCCACACAAATAGAAATGGAACAGAAAATAAACAAAACTGGAAAACTACGTACCTTACCACAAAGAACATCTGTGCAACCTCATTAACAAGGTAAAGAAATTCACCAATCAAATCAAAGCAATGAAGTTTCATGAACTAAAAGGCATATCAATCAATCTAAATAGGCAACCGTTCATGTGAACGGTTCCATTAGAGGTGTATACATTACCAGGGAAGATTTACTCAACGTGCTGAGCTCACATAAGTTCAACAGCGGACCGTTCTCTAACGACCCAAATCTACAGCCATCAAGTGCAAATCAAAGGTACGTTGAACTCTAAGCTTTAACATAAAAAAAGAACATGTTACCCAAGCAGAAAGTAATATGCAGCTTCCATTTTTCCTTCATTGCATTCTTCTTATGCATGACAATTCATTGGCTTACAATTTAATGCTATAATATTTTGTATCTGTTAAACCCGTACATATATAAAACAAGAATATTAAGCTTCAAAAATGTTAAAATTTAAATAGAGCGCCAACTACTCCTCTATGACCTAAATAAGTAAATGCATACAAAAGTTGAATAAAATTTCCTTTTAAATAAATTCTTCACTTGAATTATCATAGTTAAAACCTAGTGCCACGGTACAATTAATACAAGAATGAAAGTTATAGATACTACATATAGTACGGTATAGTTATCTAAGTTAAATTTGGATAATTTAAATCTATTCCAAATTTATAAAGGAAAAGATATTAGTTGATTCTCGTAATCAATCAAATATGAGAAACAAATTGGAAAGATAATCAATTAGTATCATAAGAGATGTTAATTGATTTGAGGAATCAATCAAATAAGGATATATGTGGAAACAAACATAAATACGATTAATTTGTGTTGAAATCAAATCAAGCAAATCCGAAAACATTTCATCCTTATCTACAACATAGTCTTCATCCTTGCACGTATGACTATGAAGACATTTGCTCATCTTCTTATCACAACCAACAATAGTGTTCATCTAAATATCCTCAATAACATCCTTATTTCTATAATTTTTATGGTGTGTGAAATTTATTAAGTGATTTATAATCTTCTCGTGTTGTACTCACTCTCGAAGTGAAGAAATAATAAAGGGTTGTTGGGTCTCTGTGGATGTATGATACTTATATCTAAACCACGTTAAATCTTCCATGTCTCATTTTCTTTTTCTTTCCATTGTTTATTCTTGTGTGATTTCATAGTTGATTTTATGTTGCATTGGTATTAAGATAGACAATACTAGATTCTGCTTAAATTTTTTCAACATCAATTTTTCTCCATGGTTTGGGTATTGATGGCTACTTTTGGAAAGCCTATTGGTAGAACCAACGTCAATTATGTTGTTACGTGTTTTGATGGAAAGAAAGATTTTGGAACCTGAAAGATGAAGATGGAGGTAGTATTGAAGAAGGAGAAAACTTTTAAGGTTATTTCTGCTTTTGAAAAATTGAAGGACAATGAAGTGGATATTTTGAAAGAGATGGAAGATCAAGCTCTTAAAGCAATCCAATTGAGTCTTTCAAATAAAGTTCTTAAAGAATTCCCTCAAAAGAAGACAGCGAAGGAAGTATGTGATACATTATCTGATGCATATCAAGACAAGTCTCTCACAAATCAGATTATTCTTTAGCAACAACTCTATTCATTTAAGATGAAGCATGGAGCCAATCTTATGAAGCATGTAGATGCTTTAACCACTTTGATTATGAACCTGAAGGCAGTAGATGATGATATTACTAATGAGGCACAAGTAGTGATCCCTTGAGTTCCTTACCTAAAGAGTATACCGGTTTTGTTAATTCCATGATATATGGTCACTGTATGATTAGCATAACTTATGTAAAGGCTGGTCTTCATAACGAAATGTTGAAAGGAAGGTTGGCAAGCACTAGTTTAGACAGTGATTCAAATGGCTTATCTATTCAAATAGGCAGAAACCAAAGCAAGTCAAAGAATGGTAGAAGTAGATATAATTCAAGGTCTCAGACTAGGGGCCTAAGTGATTGATTTTCCATTATTGTAAGAAGCCATGGAACTTTAAAGCATAATGTCCCAAGCTCGAAGGAAGAAAAAAGAACCAAAGCAATCTTCAACATCTACTGTAAAGAAATCAAATAAAAAAAGTGATACCGATGTGTTTGCTGCTGCTGGCTCTTCTGAAAAGAGCAACTTATAGCTTATTGATTCTGATGCATCCTATCATGTGACATCTGATAGAAACTATTTCTTTACATACCATGAGATTGATGGAAGAGAAGTTCTAATGGGTGGTGATGCTTCTTGCCATATGGTTGGTGTTGGTAGTGTGAAGATCAGAATGTTTGATGGTGTTATTTGTTCTGTTACTGATGTTAGACATGTACCTGATTTGAGAAGGAGCTTGATTTCTTTTAGGACTTTGAGTTGGATTGGGTTAAAGATTGTAGTTAAGGGAGAAAAGATGAAGATATCGATGGATTTCATGATTGTTATGAAAGGTGTAAGGGCATGCAATCTTTATTTATTGAAGGGTACTGCTGTAGTAGAAGAATCAGCTTTTGCTACTTCTACTTATTTAGATTCTTCCAAATTATGGCACTTACGAATGAGACACATTGGCGAATGCAATTTGGATGAGTGAAGAAAGAAAGGTTTGATTAATGGTGTTCAGCATTTAAAGCTTGGCTTTTGTGAGGAGTGTGTTCTTGGTAAGTAAACAAAGATTTCTTTTGGCACTTGTGAGCATAAAGCAAAAATTGTCTTAGAGTATGTTCATATAGATTTTTTGGGTCCCTCCCTGTACCCATCCTTAGGTAGAGCCAGCTGCTTCGTTTCGTTTATAGATAGATGATTTCTTTCATAAAGTATGGGTATATTTCCTATAGTCTAAGAATGAAACCTTTGTCAGGTTTCAAAAATGAAAATCTATGGTTGAAAAGCAGTCAGGGAAGAAGTTGAAAAGTTCTTCGTTCGGATAACGACAGTGAATTTGTATCATAGGAATTTGTCAATTTTTGCGAGTCCGAAGGTATTAAGAAGCATTACACCACACCTGCCAACCCTTAGTCTAATGAAGTTATTGAAGTAATGAATCAAACATTATTTGAGAAATTTGTTGCCTCAAATTGACTGCAAAGTTGAATAAGGGATTTTGGACAGAAGCTTTATCTATGGTAGCTTTCATCATCAACTGCACACCTTCTACCGCCATGGATACAAAGATCCCTAATAATGCATGGAAAGGAGCGTCTGTTAGCTATTCATTTTTCAAAGTGTTTGGATGTCCAGCTTATGTATATGAGAGCAGAGAAAAGTTGGAACCTAAAGCTTGCAAGTGTATCTTTCTAGGTTATAGAAGAGGAGTGAATGAATATAGGTTGTGATGTCCTATTAGCAAGAAGATCATTATCAGCAGACATATGACTTTTGATGAGAGTGCTATATTAAAGGCGGAGCCCTCCTCATCCAATGACAGTGGAAGGGCATATGTAGAATACGAAACATAAGGCAAGTAATCTTTAGATTCTTTTCGTAGAGGTACATATGGTGTTTCCAATTGCGCTATGGTTGATGTGGATAATATAGATGTTGGTACAGAGGATCAAACTCATGGTGGAGATTATTCAAAGACTAGGTTCATCAGACAAAGAATAAAGCATAAGTGGCTTGAAGATTTTGTTAGATTGTGCATCGAAGATATTGACTTCGATGACATGGCAACATATGCATTGAATGATGTCCATGATGAGCGCAAAGATTATAGAAACAATATTCCATCAATTGACAATTCTGATTGGTTAGCTCTATGGAAGAGAAGATTGAATCTTTGCAAAAAATCATACTTGAAATTTGGTGCCTCTTTCCACCGACAAGGGAGCTATTGGATGTAAATGTATCTATAGAGCGAAGGACGATAACAATGATGATCTCAGATACAAAGCAATGTTAGTTGCAAAGGGATATGTTCAGAAGAAAGGGGTAGAGTATTATGATATCATTGCTTTAATTGTCACGCATACATCTATTGGTATTCTGTTAGTATTGGTGGCTCATCATGATATGGAACTTGAGCAAGTTGATGTCAAAACTGCATTCTTGCAGGATGATCTAGATGAAGAGATTTATTTAAAGCGATCGGAGGGGTTCATTGATAGTGGTAGACAAAATTTTGTTTGTAAACGTAACAAATCTCTATATGGAATGAAGTAGTCTCGTAGACTATGGTATACGAAACTTGACAAGTTTATGCTTTCACAGGATATTGTAGAAGCTTAAAAGACCAGTGTGTTTATATTAGGAGGTGTAATGGAGATGTGATATGTCTTTTGTTGTATGTTCATGGTATGCTGATTGCATCTCGAATAATGGTCAGAATTACGGAGTTTAAAGCAAAGATCTGCAAGGAGTATAATATGAAGGATATGGGAAAAGCACAAAGAATTATGGAATGGATATATTCAGAGATAGAAAGCGGAGAGAGTTAAGACTCACTCAGGCGTAGTACATCAAGAATGTCCTTGCTCGATTTGGCATGGTGAAAGCTAAACCGATTAGCACTCCATTAAGCTTTAATTTCAAGTTTTCGAAAGATTTATCTCCTACATTGGATGAAGACAAGAGGTATATGACTGATATACCTTGTTCGATTGTTGTTGGGAGTCTTATGTATGCTATGGTGTGCACGAGGCTAGATTTGTCCCATGTAGTTGGTGTTGTGAGTCAATATATGTCTAACCCAGGCAAAGAGCGTTGGCAAGCAGTGAAGTGGATACTCAAATATCTTCATGGCACTTCTTCAATTGGCTTGTTATATGTTGGAATAGGTGGCGACATCTCTCTTAGCGGTTGTTGTGATTCAGATTATGTTGGAGATAGAGACGCACAGAAATCTATGTTCGATTATGTTGTTACACTTGACACCGACTCGATTTGCGGAGATTAAAGTTATAGTCTATAGAAGCTTGGTCATCTACCAAGGCCGGGTTGATATCGATTGTGGAAGTGACTAAGGAGAGATTGTATTTACTTCAGCTATTGGATGATCTTTCTATGGTGCAATGGACAGTGAGTTACAATCAGGCAATCAAAGAGCGATTTATCTTATAGAGAATCAAGCTTATAGTTCTCGGACGAAGCACATTAAATGTCAGAGGATTCTTTCTTATTCTTGAGGAAAGCAAGATAAAGTTGATGAAGGTGAGTATTATGGATAATCCTTCAGATATGATTACAAAGTCACTTCCTAATGACAATTTTGAGCATTACTCAAACTTGATTGGTTTGATTTCAATTGCTTGAATGCCATCGGGCATTGATCCAACAACCAGTTTTGTTGATTGACGAATATATTTTAACCAAGGTGGAGTATAAAATTTGGAGGATTTGAATCTATTTCAAATTTATAAGGAAGAAGATATTATTTGATTCCCATAATCAATCAAACATGGAAAACAAATTGGAAAGATAATCAATTAGTATCTAATTGATTTGAGGAATCATTCAAATAATGATATATGTGGAAACAAACACAAATATGCTTAATTTGTGTTGAAATCAAATCAAGCAAATCTGAAAACATTTCATCCTTATCTCTAAGGTAGTCTTCATCCATGCACTTATAAATATGAAGATATTTTCTTATCTTTTTATCATTACCAAAAAGAGTGTTCACCAGCTAAATATCCCCAATAAGATCCCTATTTCTGTAATTTTTAAGATGAGTGAAATTTATTGAGTGATCCATACTCTTCTCGTATTGTACTCTCTCTCAAAGTGAAGAAATAACAAAGGATTGTGGGATCTTCGAGGACGTAGGATACTTATATCTGAACCACGTTAAATCTTCTATGTCTCATTTTCTTATTCTTTCCATTATTTGTTCTTACGTGATTTCATATATGATTCTAAGTAGTATTGGTATTCAAATAGGCAATACTAGATTCTGCTTAGACCTCTTTCGCTTATCAATTTTTCTCCGCAATCTCCTTCAAATGGCAGCTTTGTTTTTTGTAGGTATAGCTAAGTTATAAAACAACATTATATGGTTGTAGTTAGTTTAAAGGTTGTTCAATATTTGCAATTGCTTCGCTAGGAATTGAAAAGTCAATACCGGAGTTCAAATAAATTAATGGTTTGAATAATTGCTCTAAACTATATTTGACAACCATCAAAAGCGGCGATCAGCTGGCTACTGAAGGAAAGTTGTATGCTTACCGTCTTTTTATATTCCCCAATTACCATAAACAACCTATGCATTTATGTTCTTTTAACTACCAAAAGTTGAATTAAATGTATGCTTAAATGTTCCTTTGGTGATAGCATGTTTCAAGTATGAAAGTAATCTAGAAAATCTACTTCTTTCCCTAAAATACATTGCACTTTTGGTCCATTTAGAAATAAAATACATGATGCTACCTATATGTAATTTGTCACTTAAATTCAAGTTCACTATTGTGTAATATTCATATTAACCTATCAAACTCAATCTCAACCAAAGCATAGCAGTACCACTGAGCTGTAACATAAACTCAACTGATTTGTGTTTTTAGAAAATTTTCACAGTGCAATTAAATACTGCGCTTTCCCTGACCATTCTTCATGAATAAATTGTTTTTATTTGTTTTCTCCTTTAATCCATGTAGTCAGCTCAACCACGGAGTTCCATAGGGTGTTTAACTACATTTGTTGTTCGATAATTCAATATGTATACTGCTGACACAAAGGTACAAAATAGATTATTACACCACTTACTTTGGGTCTGCATTCAATTTCTGACTACTACTACATTGTTTTGTTCTTCCCTAGTTTTTTAACCTAAGTTTAAGCATCACACTAACTTTATTCACCCCTAATCATACAAATTTTTTATTTTTCCAAGTTTCCCTTCATATTTTGAGCAAGCTTCGCATAGATGGACGAAATGAAGCCAACAAGTAGCATTCCACTAAAATTTACTCGACTTAGATGCATTGATTATTATTAGATTTTTATTATTTCTGGTTTGTCCTCAGTAAAAAAAAACTGTAAAATAATGTTTTCTGACCATATAGTTGTGGGTTGGCTTTATACTATTTTGTATCATGTTTTCACATTTTGACAATGTAAATGTACTAGCTATATGAGAGCCAAAAATTGCTTTCTTTAAACCTATCTCTATCTGCAAAAATCATAATTGTAACAACCCTGTATTTTATGATTATTTTAGTTTTATATTTTAATTATTTTAACTGAAATTCCTGATTTAAAAACTTTATTTTGTTTATTAAAATGGATAAATTTTGTTATTTTAAATATAAATTTTGTTTTTTGTGTGAATTATAATTTCAAACCTGAATAAATGGAATATTTCCAAAAAGGTGGATTTTGGTCAAAATGGTCAAACTTTGACTTTTAAATTTAAATTTTAAATTTTTGAATTTTTGAATTTTATCTTTTATTATGAAAATAGATTTAATTTCAAGAATACTGCTTTTCGTTTCGTTGAAATCGGATTAATATTGTGAAAGTTATTTTTTTTACAATATTGTGTGTAAATTGTTTTATTTAACAAAAATTGTTCATTTTAATTAATATAAATAATATTTTTGGTTGATATATCATGTTATAATTGTGTGTATATATATATGTAACAATACATGTTATGTATATATTTACAACATTTGTCCATTTTTGTTTCATTTAATTTGGATATATACTTTGTAAATTAAGTAATAAACATTGTTGCCGAAAGCAATTAATTTATACGTTTCTTTTATATGTTTCTACATCCATTTTCTTAGTTAAGTAATAAAAAAATCAAAGGGATATGTAACAAATAAATTTTTTAAATTAAGTAATAAACAAATCAAAGGGATATGTAACGAATCAATTTTGTAAATTAAGTAATAAACAAATCAAAGGGATATGTAACGAATCAATTTTGTAAATTAAGTATTAAACAAATCAAAGAATAAGTAAAAAATTAATTTTGTAAATTAAGTAATAAACAAAGTTGTAGATAGAAATTTATTTATACGTATCTACATCCGTTTTCTTATTTATTTCTTTGGTGTTATATAAACGGCACGTTATTTACTGAATTTTTCTTTAGCGTATATTTTATTAAATAAATAGGAAACAAATAAATATAAGATACGTTACTTTGTTATTAATTTTGGGCATACGTTTCAACTTATCTCTTGCCTTTATAATACACATTCCTTTGGTTACATACCTTAGCCATTCAAATCAAGAGCCATGCAATTGTAAAAGGAAAGAATTAAGACCCTAGTCGTTTATTTGCCTTGTAATTCACGTATAATATTTCATCTCATTCCACTTTTTCATTTGCATCTCTTTATTTAATAGGAATAAAATCCTTAAATTTTTCTAGCCCTTTCGAATATTATTTCCTACCGTTCTTTCACTTAATTAATGTGAAACTTCTCTTTAAGTACAAACTCACGTACAAAAATTACCTTACCGCATCTCATTTGATTTCATCTTCTCGTGTAAGTCATGGCTGCATATTTTTTTTTCTTTTTCTTCTTTCTTTGTTGTTCATGTCATCTTATTTAACTTATTCCTCCATTTTGCTTTATTCAAATTTTTGTATTCTTTTGTGAATTAGCATATACTTAGAGTTGATTTTTTTTATTTCAAGATTGAATCTGGTGGTCACATCCTCTAAAATCTTATCGTGCCTTCTTGCGCTCTTCGGTGTGGATATTGTTATTTTGAATCAAATCTCTAGCGTCGAAGAGGTGAGCATTCACGCTTGACATTCATTCTTATAGAATTGTAAATTGGTAGCAAGTGAAATTGCAGAATTGTTTTATCATGTTATACTTGCCTGTGATATGAATTTTATGATGTAAAACCCCGTGTCACATCATCTGCTATGTTATATGCTGTTATACTGTTTATTATTTCTATTTATCACACTGCAAGTTCCATGTAGAGTAGAATCACTATGGTTTGAAATGATACATACCCGAACGGACTTTAGAATAAGGAAAAATCGTTATGGGCTGAAATGATAGGCCAAAGCGATTTTTATTTATTTTATTTATTTGTATTTGTCTTGGGATTGCGGGTTTGAAATAATCAAAACCAGGAAATTTTACTAATTACGGATTTAAATGATAATTTCCGTATCACTTGATTTAGTTGTGAAATATTATCCGGACCCGTGGTTGATTTCAAAATATGATTTCTTATAAATTTCATGTATTGTAAATGAAAGAAAAAATATATATGAAATTTGACTTATATTGGATTTAAAATGGTTAAGTAGTGATTTTCTAAAAGGTTAAATGTTATAAGTTAATAGATGGGTTGAGTGTAGTATGAAAGTTTGATTTAACTAAATAATGGGAATTTAGGAAAAAATGGAATTATAAGATTAACTTGGTAATTAATATAATTGATGTATGAATTGGATAAACATAAAGTAAATTAAAATATCAAGATATTTGTAAAATAAAGTTAAGCAAATTACAGTGTATTTTGAATTTAGGTAATTAGTTTAAAATGTTAAATAAATGGACAGTTAAATGGAAATTTTGGAATTTAACTTAACTTGGAAATGTGAAATTTGGTTTGAAATTAAAGGTTAAGTTAAGAAATTAAAAATGGAATTTAAGTTATATAAATAAAATGGAAATTAAGTTATATTTGGAAAATGGTAATAAAAATTTAAATGTTAAGTAATTTGTTAAAATGTGAAGAATAGGAAATTGTACACTTGAATTTATTAAGTGAATTATTGAAAATTTGATTTTATTTATAGGAAATTTACTTTATAAAAATCATAAGTTAAAGGTATCTTAATGAACATTTTTTAGTGTTAAAATATGATTTTTATAATGTTTAAAGGGTTAAAATCAAAGTTTATTTGTGGCTGAAATTTCAATATTTAAAGTGTTTAACTAAACAAATGAACTCAGAAAAGGCTAAATTTTTGGGAATTGAATATTTGATTTAAAGGAATAATGACTTCACTTTTAATGGTTTAAATGAATGATTTTAATTCTGAATTATAAATCATTTTGAAATTTTTAACCATGGATACACCGCATTGTGTGCAATGTGATTTCCATGTGATTGTTTGATGCACACCTTTGATTTTAAGAGTGTGGCTAGAGGTCAGCGGTTACTGCAGCTCTATGCTACCCTGGTCACAATAACACTGTTATTTTCATTGTTTACTTTAATATGGATATTTCTAGGATAGTGTTTATTACTACTTAATTGACGGTTTGACTGATCCTTAAAGGAAGGGTGATTCCAAGCATCCTTTAAGTTATTGTGCATTGCTATTACAGTTCACTTGAGTTGGTTTACATTGTATAAGTATGTATGTCCTGACTCGAGTGTTTGTGTTTTACTTTACGCTCGGGTCAGCCTGAGAATCATAGCTTTGGATTCACCTACTGGAGCTAGAGTTTTTCTGGAGCTTATCTGTCTATCTATTCATCTACTTCTTCCAGTTAGTTACTATTCGGTATCTGTCTCTATATTGTTGTTTATGTATCCTGACTTCTATATCTATTTTACTATGAGATTTTGTATATATTTTAAGAGTATGTATATAGTAGCTTCATGAACTACTATGGTATTTTATTTCCGCTGCGAGTATTCTGATATTTCTGTGTCTGTGATTCTGCGAATGATTTCAGTTGCTCCAAATTTTATTACAATCTGTTATTTTGAATTATTCAAGTCTGACATGTGTGGATTATTGTCGATTTGAATGGTCAAAAATAGTGGGTCGTTACATTTGGTATAGAGCTTTGGTTTTAGGCAAACCTTAGCCTGCGGAGCAAAAACTCATTAGAGATAGGGTAGAAATACCCTAGAATGAGTGAAATCAATCTCAGAATCATTCCGTTGAGAGAGAACGTATTTTCAAAGTATAAAATGATTTTCAAATGATTTTAAAGGATTTTCAAAGAATATTGATATAAAATTTTCTTATTTTGAAATCAAGATTTTCTAAACTTCATCCCTTCTGTATCCACCTTGTTAGTAATCTCTTGGTTAGGATTCTTATCGATTAGGATTCCTTGAACTTTGGGATGCTCCCACTTGTTCTGAAATCCAGTCTTGTCTTCCCTATTTTATCCTTTGATTTTGGAGCATTCCATAACTCCATTTTGAATGACCTCTATAAAGATCGATGATTCCACAAATCTTTGAATGATTTGTAAAGGGGTGAAACTACTTTACAATTGGTATTGATTCACCGGAGATTTCTGTATCCTCGGTTTACGATGCTATCTACCTTCTGCTAAACCTGGATTCTATCTCTGGCGATCTAATGTCGATTTGCCTTAGATTTTCGCATTTGATTATATTCCTGAAGTCACGGTTGACCATGTTAAGGTCGCCCGCAATTTATATGGGCTTATCCATCTTCTATTTGATAATTTAATTATCTCATCTTAGTTCGAGCTTATCTTCGAACCTTAATTCTATTTGATTAGGGTTCCTCTATATTTGAATCTCTGTTTGTTTTGAAATCCATCCTTGGATCATCCCTTGGAAATTTGTGGTTAGTTATATTTTGAAATTTGTGCATACATCGAAATAATTATTTTGATAAGGATGACCACATTTTATATATAAAGGTGAAGTGTTTTCGATAAGGATTATATACCCTTTAAAAAGTAGAATTTGAAATTTTGAGGATTGTATAAGAAATTTGATTTATATAAAAATGATTTATAACTGAAAGGTTTTGAATTTGAATTTTGAGGAATCGAACTCCGGTGTTTTGAAATCAGTTTTAAAATTTTGGAAAATATATAATAATAATACGATTTGAAAGTATTTTTCGAATAAGAAATGTTTCAAATGATTTCAACGAGTTCAAATGATTTCGAAGAAATTTCAAAAGAAGTTTTCAAGAAAATAGAAGTCCGGAACTCACTTGTGTCGCTGGAAAATAATCTCGGTAATGAGTGCACACATCATTGATATTGATTTTCGAGTTTCAAAGTGGGGGAGAGGCCACTCTAGTAGCTTTGCTATGCGAGAAATTTTGTGAAACCAATTTTGATTTCAGGTTTCGAAGTATGATTTGATTTTCGAAAGATATATGTATATATATATATATTTGAAATGATTTGAAGTAATCCCGGTGTTCAGTCCTCGAGTTTCAGATTCGATTTAGTATAACTCTATTTATAAAATTGATTTACTGATTTATTGCTGATTCCCAGCTCTTGGATTTGAAATTTGATTTCACTGACTATTTTGAAGGTTCGAACACTTCCAAATCGAGGTTTAATTTTCAAAGCTAAGAAATTTCAAAGAGTATAAAATATTTGATAAAGTATATAAGTTTAGTTTTGTGTGTTTAAACTATGAAGAGTATGACTTAAATAAATTTGAAACTTTTGTTAATTAAATAATTTGTAAAAGGAAAATTGGATCTTTTGAATAGAAATAAATAGTTTAAGGTTATAAAGGGATAGTTATAAATTTGGAAACCATTTTGGGTATAATTGATTTTGAGAAAATATTTGGTTTTGAAAATAGATTGGAATGTAAACCCAGTATTTATATGATGATTTTGGAAATGAATTTGTTTTATCTAAATTATGTCGATTTGGAAACTTAGAATTATTTTCAAAACCTATCATTTGGAAACTTTGAAACTAGAGGTATTTAACTTGGAAGAAATAACTTGGTGAAATCGTATATGATTTTGAAAATGAATTGATATTGAAATGATTTGAAATTGAGAACCTTGCATTATTAAGTACTAGATTTGGGAGTTGTCGAACTTATATAAATTTGATTTGTATAAGTATGAAGTTGATTTGAAAACTATTGATTTGAAAGATACTCAATTTGGAAAGAGAAATCTTATATAATCGAAGTCTATATAAGTATGGTTTGATATACTATTGATTTAGGAAAGTATTCGATTGGGAAATGGAATCTTATATATAATGGACTTTATATAAGTATGATATTTGAAAGTGATTTGAAAAGGTACTATATGGTATATATTTTCGAAGTAAAGATATAGGAAGTGCCTTCTGCTTGATATCCGCTATGTGGCCACATTGTGGATTCATTCTATCGATATTACTCTCTGATTTTTGGTTTTTCGAATGTAATACTCGAGTGTCCTACCGTAGCGTAACCCATGGTTTTTTTTCCGAACGCGATTGCATAGCTAATTCGCCTGGCCGAGAAGGCCTAGGGGTACAAATTGTTTCCTGGGGATCCAGGCGTAATCATTGTGTATCCTGTGAACTATGTAGGTCGCATTAGTAGCGAAATCCGCCTGGTTGAGAAGGCCTAGGGGTACGGGTTGTTTCCTGAGGGATCCATGCATAATCATTGTGTATCCTGCGGTCTACTAGTCATCATGGCGTAACTCGCAGGGCTGAGAAAGCTTACGGATATGGATTGTTTCCTGGGGGTTCTAGGCGTAACCATTGTGCATCTGCGAACCATGGTTAGACAAAGGTTTTGGTTTGGTTGTTTGTTTGGATTGTACTTTCCATATCTATTTTTAAAAGTTTTTCAAGTATTTTCACTGGGTGTTGAAACAAGTCTACTAAGTGCCTAGAGAATTCTAGCTTTACGCCTGATCAACGCACTGCCAGAGTCTGCAGGAACGAGGATAAATTTATTAAGACATCAGGTTATAAAAGTATTTTGATAAAGTATTATATAAAAGATATTTTGATCATTTATTTTACCTTCCTAAATAATTGAAATTTATATAGCATTAAAATAATGGTTCATCCTTGTCTTTCAACCTATATTCCTTCTAGCCATTCCTACTTCCACCTTGTTAAACTTACCTATAACAACAGCTATCAGGTATAATTTTAATCTTCTTGTCATCCTATCTTAATCGTATTTCATTCTATCTTTTTCTGTGTTTTCCGTACCTCGTTCCTTTTCGAGGACGAAAAGATTTGAGTGAGGGAGAGTTTAACAACCCTGCATTTTATGATTATTTTAATTTTATATTTTAATTATTTTAACTAAAATTTCTGATTTAAAAACTTTATATTATTTATGAAATGGATAAAAAAAATTATTTTAAATATAAATTTTGATTTTTGTGTGAATTATAATTCCAAACCTGAATAAATGGAATATTTCTAAAAAGGTGGATTTTGGTCAAAATGGCCAAACTTTGACTTTTAAATTTAAATTTTAAATATTCGAATTTTTGAATTTTATCTTTTCATATGAAAGTAGATTTAATTTCAAGAATACTGTTTTTCGTTTCGTTAAAATCGGATTTAATATTGTGAAAGTTATGCTTTTTACAATATTGTTTGTAAATTGTTTTATTTCACAAAAATTATTTATTTTAATTGATATAAATAATATTTTTGGTTGATATATCATGCTATAATTGTGTATATATATGTGAGATTACATGATATGTATATATTTATTTACAACTTTTGTCTGTTTTCATTTCATTTAATTTGGATATATACTTTATAAATTAAGTAATAAACATTGTTGTCAAAAGCAATTAATTTATACGTTTCTTTTATATGTTTCTACATCCGTTTTCTTAGTTAAGTAATAAACAAATCAAAGGGATGCAACAAATCAATTTTGTAAATTAAGTAATAAAAAAATCAAAGGGACATGTAACAAATCAATTTTGTAAATTAAGTAACAAACAAATCAAAGGGATATGTAACAAATCAATTTTGTAAATTAAGTAATAAACAAATCAAAGGGATATGTAACAAATTAATTTTGTAAACTAAGTAATAAACAAAGTTGTAGATAGCAATTTATTTATACGTTTCTTTTATACGTTTCTACATCCATTTTCTTATTTATTTCTTTGGTGTTATATAAATGGTACGTTATTTACTGAATTGTTCTTTAGCATATATTTTATTAGATAAATAGGAAACAAATAAATATAAGATACGTTACTTTATTATTAATTTTGGGCATATGTTTCAATTTATCTCTTGCCTTTATAATACACACTCCTTTGATTACATACCTTAGCCATTCAAATCAACAGCCGTGCATTTCTAAAAGGAAAGAATTAAAACCCTAGCCGCCTTTTTGCCTTGCAATTCACGTATAATATTTCATCTCATTCCACTTTTCAATTTGCATCTCTTTGTTTAATAGGAATAAAATCCTTAAATTTCTCTAGATGTTTCGAACATTATTTCCTGTCGTTCTTTCACTTAATTAACGTGAAACTTCTCTATTAAGTACAAGCTCACGTATAAAAATTACCTTACCGCATCTCATTTGATTTCATCTTCTCGTGTGAAGCTCTCTCTTGTAAGTCTTGGCTGCATATATTTTTTTCTTTTTCTTCTTTCTTTATTGTTCATGTCATCTTATTTAACTTATTCCTCCATTTTACTTTATTCAAATTTTTGTATTCTTATGTGAATTTGCATATACTTAGAGTTGATTTATTTTTATTTCAAGATTGA
Source organism: Allium cepa (assembly GCA_030765085.1). Classification (NCBI taxonomy): domain Eukaryota; kingdom Viridiplantae; phylum Streptophyta; class Magnoliopsida; order Asparagales; family Amaryllidaceae; genus Allium; species Allium cepa. Next base: position 158,022,619 of record CM060932.1, read on the forward strand.
ATCTGGTTATCACATTCTCTAAAATCTTATCGTGCCTTCTTGCGCTCTTCGGTGTATGGATATTGTTATTTTGAATCAAATCTCTAGCGTCGAAGAGGTGAGCATTCACGCTTGACATTCATACTTATAGAATTGTAAATTGATAGCAAGTGAAATTATAGAATTGTTATATCATGTTATACTTGCCTGTGATATGAAATTTGTGATGTAAAACCCTGTCACATCATCCGCTATGTTATATACTGTTATACTGTTTATTTATTTTTGTTTATCACACTGCAATTTCCATGTAGGGTAGAATCACTATGGGTTGAAATGATACATACCCGAACGGACTTTAGAGTAAGGAAAAATTATTATGGGTTGGAATGATAGGCCTGAGCGATTTTTATTCATTTTATTTATTTGTATTTGTCTTGGGATTGCGGTTTGAAATAATCAAAACCCAGAAATTTTACTGATTACAGATTTAAATGATAATTTCCATATCACTTGATTTAGGTGTGAAATATTATCTGGACTCGTGATTGATTTCAAAATATGATTTCTTATAAATTTCATGTATTGTAAGTGAAAGAAAAAAAATATATGAAATTTGACTTATATTGAATTTAAATGGTTAAGCAGTGATTTTTCTAAAAGGTTAAATGTTATAAGTTAATAGATGGGTTGAGTGTAGTATGAAAGTTTGATTTAACTAAATAATGGAAATTTAGGAAAAAATGGAATTATAATATTAACTTTGTAATTAATATAATTGATGTATGAATTGGATAAATATAAAGTAAAAGAAAATATCAAGTTATTTGTGAAATAAAGTTGAGCAACTTACAACGTATTTTGAATTTAGGTAATTAGTTTAAAATGTTAAATAAATGGATAGTTAAATGGAAATTTTGGAATTTAACTTAACTTGGAAATGTGAAATTTGGTTTGAAATTAAAGGTTAAGTTTAGAAATTAAAAATGGAATTTAGGTTATATAAATAAAATGGAAATTAAGTTATATTTGGAAAATGGTAATAAAAATTTAAGTGTTATGTAATTTGTTAAAATGTGAAGAATAGGAAATTGTACACTTGAATTTATTAAGTGAATTATTGAAAATTTGATTTTATTTATAGAAAATTTACTTTATGAAAATCATAAGTTAAAGGTATTTTAACGAACATTTTTGAGTGTTAAAACATGATTTTTATAATGTTTAAAGGGTTAAAATCAAAGTTTATTTGTGGCTGAAATTTCAATATTTGCAGTGTTTAACTGAATAAATGAACTTAGAAAAGGCTAAATTTTTGGGAATTGAATATATGATTTGAAGGAATAATGACTTCACTTTTAATGGTTTAAATGAATGATTTTAATTCGGAAATTTATAACCACGGGTACACTGCTTTATGTGTAATGTGATTTCCTTGTGATTGTTTGATGCACACCATTGATTTTAAGAGTGTGGCTAGAGGTGAGCAGTTACTGCAGCTCTACGCTACCCTAGTCACAATAACACTGTTATTTGCATTGTTTACTTTAATATGGATATTTATAGGATAGTCTTTATTACTACTTAATTGATGGTTTGACTGATCCTTAAAGGATGGGTGATCCCAAGCATCCTTTAAGTTATTGTGCATTGCTATTACAGTCACTTGAGTTGGTTTACATTGTATAAGTATGTATGTCCTGACTCGAGTGTTTGTGTTTTACTTTACGCTCGGGTCAGCCTAAGAATCACAGCTTTGGATTCACCTGCTAAAGCTAGAGTTTTGCTGGAGCTTATCCGTCTATCCATTCATCTACTTCTTCCAGTTAGTTCCTATTCGGTATCTGTCTTTCTATTGTTGTTTATGTATCTTGACTTCTATTGTATCTATTTTACTATGAGATTTTGTATATCTTTTGAGAGTATGTATATAGTAGCTTCATGAACTACTATGGTAGTTTATTTTCGCTGCGCGTATTCTGATATTTCTGTGTCTGTGATTCTGTGAATGATTTCATTTGCTCCAAATTTTATTATAATCTGTTATTTTGAATTATTCATGTCTGACATACGTGGATTATTGTCGATTTGAATGGTCCAAAATAGTGGGTCATTACAATAATCTTCCAACTGAATGCCATCGACATATTCACTTTATAGATCACTGGCCTATATGCGGATAGATATTTCATGCAATTTATATTTATTCTCGTTGCCTACTAAAAACTATAAACTACCGTTTCTGAGCTAGATCTGAAACCCACGTAATTCAGCTCGTGTACGTGTGCAAATTTTATTTCAACTTATTTCAACTACTACCATATACCTGTCTTTTTTAGTAGGCTACTAATTGTGTTATATTTAAATTTTATACATGGTACAGATTTTCATGCATAACCACCTTTTCTGTTTGGTTGTGAAGATCAATAGTACAGTGGCAATGTTTTGACTGCGAATGCATTTTGATCTTGAGTTGAGTTGTTAGAAACAAAAGTTCTAATGATTATGCATCCTTTTCATATGTTTTGATCAAGTGGGAAAATAATTATTATTTTATAGCGATGGTAGTTATCATTCATTATCTTTAATTAATTTTCCCAATCATCTTTAAATAAGGAATTTAAATTTCTTGTTGGAATCTTTGTCTTCCAAATATTATAATTTTTGCTTTGTTGATATATACGTTTGTCTAAGGTGCTAGTAATATTTTCTTTCTCATTTTCTATAGTCATATGAGGTAGGATTGAAATGAGTATAAGCTGCAGTCTAGTTGGTAGTTGGAAGTAGTTTTAAAACTTACTAAGGTTGATTGGTGCCATTCATTGTAGCTAATGGACCATCGTCTTCGTTTTCTTAGATTATTCCATTGTCAATGACAATGGTGTTGGACCTGGGCTAGCCCGCAGCGGATAAAATGGATGAATTTCAAAAAATATACCATTTTTTATCTTTATTGGGCCTACGAAGTCTAATTAATTTAGAACATTTCTAGATTTTCTTTTAAACATGATCATTATTTTATTTAAATATATAATATAGTTTTATATTATGTAATTAATATGATATTATATATACACTTGTATCATATACATATATGTATGTGTGTGTGCATTTGTAGCAATCCCTGCAAGGTTTAACATGCCCGTGTATAAACGCTGACACTGCAGCGAACATGTTACCTCAACTATATCGTCCAAATGTATGCATATATGCTTTAATTTATATATTCAAAATATTGCAGATATATATAGATTTATATTTTATTTTGAATAATTATAAATATAAATATATATGTATGTGTGTGTGTATATATGTGTGTGGAATTTATAATACACACACATAATTATTTATATATATATATACGAAAAATATTTAAAATATATAATAGATTTAATTATTTATTTTATTGTAAAATCGAAGAATTTTTTTATACATATAACACACACACACATTTATAAATAGTTTAATCATTAATATGCATATATATATATATATATATGAATGAAATATATACAAATTTGTGTGTATGTACAAATGTATACACTTACCTAATAATGCTCACAGCAAAATTGATTTTTTTTTAAAAAATTTATCTAATTTAAATTTCCAATTGAAAATAAATAATAATATTATATAAAAAATGTTTCGAAAATTATGTTTTTATGTTTTAATATTTAAAAAAAATCTAGATGATATTTTAGCCTAGGTGTTCGCTCAACCTAAGCTTTCATATCAAATGTATATATCGCCTTTTCGACCCTCAAAAGTAGAAACTAATACATCCACGGTATTCACGTGTCAAGTAACCAAATGCCGGATAGATGAACCGTTAGAGAAGGAAAAGAAGAAAGAAGACAAAATGAAACTAAACAACATAGAATCTCACAATGCAATGAAACAATATAATTAACACTAAAAGTTACATAGTCATTTCCAAAATAGTACATCAAAGTCATTGTAGAATTATTTCTACCATGGGACAGTCATAATTGTCTATCCTAACTTAAGTGATAAAAAATACATAGGCACGGTGGAAATAAGATAAATAACTAGCTATCGATGAACCCACCTGCTCCAAGCTCCTCAAAAATGCATCCTTGACAGACCTAAACTACTTGGACGGTCATACAAATTTGAGCATCCAAGAGTTTTAAGGAAAGAAAATAAAACTCCGGGTCAGACATGGGTCTGGTGTAGAAAACTCAAACAACTGAACTATTACTTTTTAAAAACTCCTTTAAAAATCAAAGGTATCTCGTAAGACCACGCTGCACATAAACATGAATGGGTTTTTTACCTTATTATAACTATAACATTTTACATATAAAAATTCAGTGATATTTTAATAATATCTAGGGTTTAAAATATTTAATAACCATGTAGATGTGATGTGTGTACATGACAGCAATAATAGCTATATTCAAAAATCGTAGGCTCCTAGCAAAGAATGGATTTCCAACAAATGGTAAGGTAAGAGACTACCTTCCAAAAATATATAGACCTCTGGATAAAAATGTACAGTCAGATCGAAAACCTTTCGACCCCTACCAAAACAGGATTGGCCTACCACTGAATAGGGTAGTACCGAATATGTTCATCCCTTGGTTGTGATCAACAACCAAAAATGGGCTTGAAGCATACATAGAGATATTGACACTAGATTTTATGATGATCATACCCTAACGTGTGCGACCCACACGGCCCTGCCGCATCAATCTTGTTTTAGCCATTATCGGGGTGTGAAGCTTGAGAGGCTACGCTCTTAACATTTAGCAATCCATCTTGAAATGCTAATACTACTATTTAGGCTGAAATGCAATGCTAGCATTCTCTCATACAAGTTCATTCTGGGTCTGAACGAGACCAAAGGCTCTTCAAGGAGAATCGTCTTCAATCATCTTCAAGATGTCTTCCACTCGAACTCATATATTGGTTCAGAGTGTTTTTCGAATAACAGTACCGATCTCGGTCTCTTCGAACCAATAACGATAGTTTTTGGTTAACCCATTCCCGGTTCTATTGGAAGTGTGTAAAAATTATTCGAGTCCTCACCGAAGAAATCGAATATACAATCGTACTCCTTGAGTCAAAACTGGCCATGATTTGATATTGGTTACTAAACTATCAAATACATAGACAAAAAACAATCTAGTGATTAAATTACCCATAGAAACCACTAAGACTCAAAGCAAATCTCTAATTTATTAAATCTTTTTTTTCAAAATGTTCATCAAATCATTTATATGCTTATCTCAGTGACATAAGTATATCTACAAAACATTTGTTGAAAGATTTTTGATTTCAAAATCATATTAAAAGGATCAAAAAGTTATTTAAATTAGAGATAAAGTTAACCTCAAATAATATTTATTTGGTGTGAAATATGGAACGAATGTCTATACCACCAGATTTAAGAAGGTTAGTCAAAGAAAATCCAAATCACAAATTCTTTTTTAATTTACTTAAATCAATCCTTTTAATAAATCTCTTTTATTTATGAAGTCTCCTTTACTTAAATTCCAAACCCATTAACAAACTCCATATTAATTTATAAAACTCTTTATAAATATCAAAACCATTTATATAATTCTTTATAAATCTCCAAAATCATTTATAAAACTTCTAATAAATATTCCTTATTTAAATAAAACTCCTTAAATAAATATCAATTAATAAAGTTCCTTTTGATAAACAAAACAATAATTTAAAACACCATTAAACAACAAGTTATTATTGAAACATATCCTTCATTTAATTTTCTTTAAATCTATTAACAAAACAATGATTTTAAACAATTATTTAAAAGTATTCAATTAACTTCGAAAACACCTTTAATAAAATCATTACTTAACTTGAAACCATTATCAAAAGGATAAAATGAAATATTTGATTTCAAAAAACCAGAAAGAGGCTTAGTGACTCTAATGCTTCTTATTTAACTGAGTTTAACTTATCTAAGTTATAACATGGGTATTTACATAATAACCAGATATGTAAAAGGGAATCAGCCAATAACAATCAATCAACATACAAGTAAACGTACAAGTTAAAAAATAGCAGAACTTTGTTTTATTTCTGCTTAAATAGATGTTATTATAATCTACTTAGGAAATTATGGCAAAACTGTGATTTATTCTGCCAAACAGTTGTCCAATAAAATTTAATTAGCAGGACGACGATTTATCCTAATAAACAGATGTCATAGGGTTCCATATCCATTTGAGGTTACTTAAGAATAACTGACAAAGAAATCCTATAGATTAAAATCTTCCTTTAAAAGAGAGTGGCTTTAAAAAACAAAACAATCTTAAGAAATAAAGTGGTTTAAAACTTTTAAACTTTTATTCAATAATTAAATAACATTAAACCTTAATTATTAATTAAACAATATTAACTTTTAAATAGATAATTAGACCATAATAAATTTCTAGTTAATAAATAAATAATAGTTTGAACCTTCTTTTACATAAATCAATCTTAATCAAGTTTTAATTAAATCTTAACTTAATTTAATTGTAATCAATTAAATATTTAACCTTTCCTTAATGATTAAAATAATAGTTAATCTTTATAATAATAAATAAATACAAATTAACCTTTGATAAATTTTTAATTAATAATTAGTCTAATATTAACTAACTAATTATAATTAACTTAATTTATAATTAAGTACAGTTTCCTTTGTTAACACTTATTAAGTACCAAATTCCTTACTTAATCAATAAAATAATCATTAAATTAAGTAAATAAAAATTAAGTAAATAATTATTTATTATTACTTAAAATATTTTTGAAAACACTTTTTAAAAATATTCAAGTTAAAACGCCTTTAGGTTTCCAAACGTTCTTACGAACTGCATTTATATCGACTATCGCTATAAAACTCGAAATTTTAAAACTTGTTTTATGTCCAAAATCACTTTCAACACCTATCTTTTTATGTTTTAACTTACTTTATAAACTTAGAACAAAGTTTGAAAACACTTCCCAAAAATATTCATGTTGAAACACCTTTAGATTAGAAAAGATTTAAAATTTCAAACTGCATTCGTAGCGACTATTGATATGGATGTCATACCTTAGACTTAGTTTCTAAGTTAGCTTTCTTAACTTTAACTCTTAAACTTTACTTACTTTATAAAATTAAATATAACTTTTTGAAAATATAAATCCAAGTTCGAAATTTTAGAAACTTTGTCGTAAAAAATTATATGTGGCGAGTTAGGAAAACAAGGGATTTTCAATGTTGTATTAAAGCACAAATTCAAGCATTTGCTACTAACCAACATACCACATTCACAGCATAGTTTCGTGCTTAAACAAATGTCACCACTAACCTACACAAGCGTAGGTTATTAACATGCAATCTTACTAAGTTAAACTTTTAGTTGCAGGTTCACATTTCATAGCAACCAAGCATATATGTATATATGAAATCAACATCATATTCAAGCCATATATGTTTAAATGCACATCAACATAATAACAAGTAAATCAAGCAATTATTTTTTCAATAATGTACACATCAATATAAAGTTAGTAACTTTAGGTAAAGGGGGTAGTTTTCTCACCTTAAAGCCAACTAATTCTAACTCGAACTCTCCTAGCATTTGCATACATCCTAGAGCATATCTTTGCCTTAGTCAAAAATGGATTTTTGGTGGCTTTATAGTGATAAAACCATTTGGCCATGGTGGGTTTTGAAGGAGATGAGCTTGATTTTGGAAGGAGGAGGTGTAGGAAGAGGGGAAAGGGTTCTTAAATGAATTTAAAGGCTTTTAAAAATATAAGAGATCATGGTTTTTAAATTTCAAACCAAGAGGTTACGGAAGAAAGCGATTTTTTTTGAAACAAATGAAAATAATAATGAAAAAGAAAATTGGAAATTACTTTTATACAAATTGCAAAAGTCAAATTACCAAAAACCTCTTTGTACTTTACCCCTCACTACCTCATGCCACCTCATCGTGCTTGCTTCCTCTCTTCCACCTTTTTCCCCACGAAAATCAAGACCGCCCTTACCATGAAACAACATCCCAAAATGAAATTAATACCTAATGTATTAATGTCTCACCTAATGTCATTTCATGTCTCTTATGGCAATTTTTTACTTTATTTTCCACAAAATGTCACATCAATTTTATGTTATCTTAAATAAATGCATATATATAATACAAAGCTAACTAATTTATAAATGAATGTGTATACATTACACTAAAGAGTTCATAACATTTCTGACAACTTTTAGTTGATGAAAGTCGAAAATTTGAAAAACGAATTTCGGTTACATTTTAACTAAATACTTTTGTAAATAAATTTGGAAAACTATTTCATCATCAATATTTATTATTTAAAAAAGTTTTATTTTAATTATAAAACATATTATTTAGATATTTAAACTTAATTAAATATTCACATATCAAAATGGTGAAACTCCGGGTCGTTATAGTTATGATCTATTTATAAAGGAGAGACTATAGAGATAATTTAGGATCCAGATCCACTTTTCTCTCCTACCATTCTCTTCCTTTATCCTATCATACCCCAGCCTATCCCACATATAAAATCTGCCCCTACCTAGTCTATGTATAGCTGAGCTCACCTTGCCCATATGGGCTGTAAACCTTGTCTTAGCTCGTATAATATTCGTCGCATTGAAATCTAGTTTAACCACGTATCGATACCGTCTATCGATTAATATATTTTAACTATTATAAACATATTTTTAATAATTTTTAAAAAATCAAAGTACAATTTTTATAATTAATATTTCATAAATATTAATTAATTAATAACTATTATAAATTAATTAAATCAAATGGTCAAACTGGTATTCAACGATTCTATTATGTGACTCTTTGGGTGTAAATTTGATCAGCAATTAATGTCGAATGTTTCGAATATTAATAGTCACACGTCACTTAGCAGGTGGTGCGATATTTCGACCAAATTTATCTCTTACTTCGGTAAAATCCAATTTTATGCTGTTAAGCATTATCCGATTGTAACTATTATTTACACCAATGCTCGTCACTTTAGACTTATTGAATTCGGTAATAAATATCCTCCATAGTCAACTCTATAGTCCAAATACAAAGTCCTTGGTTTAATAAGAACAATTATTATTAACCGAACAGCTCTGGCCATAGATTTTGACTTTGAGTTGACTTGAATTGACTATGACACTAACCCACATAATTGAGGAGACGAATCATCTTTTGAACATTATTTCACTCCTAGTACTTTCACTCGACCCAACTATAGTCACTCTATAACGACCCGAGAATTTTAACGATTTAAATAACGTATTAACTAAACTATTCTTGAAATTAAATAATAAAATTTTAACTATGAAAATTTGATATTTGGTATGCGTCTTTATAGCATAGCAATTGTTAGATTTTCATTGGGGAATAGGTAAGTTGGTTCTGTCGTGGAATTTCAATTTTAAATTTATATCAGTTAAATCTAATGGAAATTAAATATTTTTCGAAACTTGAATATTTTTATATTATAAAAATGCAAATCATTTTTTGAGTGGGACGTCATATTTTGTTTTGCCAAATTTGGACTGCTCTAGCCTCGTTTATCATATTTTCGGTGTTTTAGCAGCATTTTGGCAGCGAAAAATCGAATTTCGATAGGATAGCCATATCGTCGATATTTATATATCATTCTATCCGCCTCGTCGTGCTGACATCCGCAGTGTATTCATTTGTGCATTTCGGTATCCGGTACGTGGTGAAATCGACAAAATAATTTACCGTATAGATTCTGTATTTGAGCTTTTGGATTTCCATTGTCTTTTCATTATCCACTTGATAATCAATAGTCAATAGTTATTAATATTTCCAGAAATCAACATGCGACCTTCTCTATTTCCACTGTTTACTTTATAATTATGGTTCATTCACATTTTTTATCCTCTCTCCTCTTTTGTTCACTGCCTTTGCCTTTTTAAAAAATTATATAATATAAATATTTATACATATTGTTTTGGCAAACAAACTGCTCACATCCATACCCTTGTTTCCTGTGCTTCGAACTTTCATCCAACTCACCCACCAGATCGACCGCCCTTTCACCCTCCATTCTCTCTCACTCCAGCGACCCAAACTAACCTCCGCCATGAAGCCATCCTTCAAACAAACAGCCAGAACCAACCAGCTTTGCAAACAACCGATCATCTTCCCTCCTCCTGCAGGCCGTCCCTCAATGCTTCTCTATGTTAAACCCCACACCCTCCTCTATTGCCAACATCCCACACAGCAGAGCACCCGACCTACCATTCAAAAACCCTCAAACCCGATCGCCACTTCCCTGACATCAAAGCCACCTTTCCCCTTGTAAAGCCCAGCTCTTCCACGTCGAGTTTCTCCACTGTCGCTCCGAGCAGCCATCTCTGACGACCTTTTTCACCACCAAACGAGACTGCTCTTTCCCCTCTCTTCTTCAAACCGGCTACAACCACCAAACCCAAACCCTTTATCGCCGTGCACCACTGCTCCGACCTCCATCCTCCGTGTCAGCCTCCACCAGATCCCCGCGATAGCCAACACCCAAACACCCGAATGCCATAACTTTCTAGCACCCCATAGCCGATAGCCAGCCATCCCTCCTTCCTCCAGCAGCCATCTGAGCAGCCCGCCTTGCATCAGACACTTCGTTGACTGCCCACACCATGTAGCAAGCCTCTATCGCCTTACCCAAAGCCTGCCCACGAACCTGAGGCAACCATCTCTCCTTGAACCGCAAGCAGCCTTCTATAATATTGGTTTTTTATAAAAAAAAATATGATTTTGCAATATAATATATAGAGATTTTATTTTGTGTTTTAAATTTAATATTGATTTTAAATAATATAATATAAAGATTTTATTTTTAATATGTGTTTTAAATTAATATTGATTTTAAAATATAGATACATAGATGTTTTATTTTAATATGTGTTTAAATTAAATATTGTCTTTTTAAATATAATATGAAGATTTTATTTTTAAATATGTGAGTAAATTTTAGCTTTTAAATTATATATTTTGTTTCATCGATTCAAGTTCATCTTGCTTCGCTTTGGATTTTGCTTTGGAGTTTTCTTTTAAAAGCTTGATTGTTGATTCCTATTGTTGAAATTGGGTTCGCTTCGATCTTGGACTTGATTTGTTGTAGATCTTCGATTTGCTCCATTATTTTATCATCGTCTTCTAGCATCGAAAGGTGAGCGATCACTCACAATTAACATTCTTATGTTTAGTTAATGATTTCGCTTGAAATGAAAATTGAAATATGTTGTTAAATTGAACTGGTTAGAAATTTAATTGTTTAATATGATATGTTATTATTTTTCCACCTATGTTAGTTGACACACGACACCATCACCTGTTGTATATATATTACTTAAACATTGTTAATTATGATATATGTCTACCGTTGATGTATTATGCAATTTCATATGTTTTATTGTTCTCACACTGCAAGTTCCCTGATAGTTAGAAATTCCCTATGGGTTGAAATGATATATACCCGAACGATACTATAGATTAGAGAAAATCATTAAGGGTTGAAATGATAAACCCAAGCGATTTTGTTGAATTGAATTTTGGGATTACAGGTTAAAATGATAGATACCCGTAAATAATGAATTATTACGGATTGAAATGATAAATATCTGTATCACTTGACTATAGGATAGAAAATTTTATACGGACACCGTTGGTCTATTTTTGAAAAAAATGATTTTCATAGTTTTGAAAGGAACTATACGAGTTTTATTAAATCTTGGTTTTAAAAAATAATATAAAGATGGGATTTTTAGGCTCAAGGAATAGGTTGGAGAAAATTTTAGGTTTAGGGAAAAGAATTTTGCTTTTTAGATTGAAGGACACATTTTAGTGTAAATCACAAAATGATAGTTGTAACTATCATTTTCAGTTTACATTAAAAAATGTCCTTCAAACTAGAAAGCAAACCTGGTGTCCCTGAAACTAATTTTTTTGCAACTTCTTCCTTGTATCTATTTTTCTGTATAAAGAACATATTTTAATATGCGTAAAATTTAAAATTATATGTTTTGGAAATTTTAAACTTGTAAGTTAATTTGTGAAAATGTAAATTTTAAGATTTTACTTATATTTTATTATTTCTAAAATATATAAAATAAGATTTTAAATATATCTAGTAATAAGATTTGATTTAATAAAATTTTAGTATAATTTAAATTGATAAAATTTAATTTATTAGTATATATAATATGTTTAAAATATTTATTTAAAATTTATATTAATATTTTGAAAATAATTTTATAATAACTTTAATATAATAAAGTTTGGAAAGATAAATTAAAGTTGATTTGAAATTTAAATTGATCAATAATTGAATTTAAATAAAGATTGATTTGGAACTTATTGATTTTGAGATTTAAAGATATGCCTCTATAACGTGATAACTTGATTTTGATTAAATAGAATTTTATGAATAGTTTAAATTTAAATTAAATTGAATTTGAATACTAAATATTGATTTAAAAATTTTAATTTAAGATTTTATATAAATGTTTAACTAAAGATGATTAAATGAACATTTTCAAATTCGAATAAAATTGAAATTGAATATTTAATTTTGATTTAAATTTGTAATCTGGGATTTATTTTAAATGTTTGTTAATAAATCATTAAGTGAATATTTCAAATTTAAATAAAAGTAAAGTTGAATTTTGAAATATAAATGAAATTTATCAGATTGACTTATTGTAAATGCTTGAGTATTTAAACTTCGAAAACTATTGAATTGTAAGTGGTATAAATTTGTAGTCCAAACCTGGATTTGAAATCGATAAATTTAAAATGGTTATCGAGAATTTGAATTGAACCTTTAATCCTTTTAATTGAAATTTTTGAACATAGATTTGATTTAAATGGAATTTTGGAACTAAGTTGATGTGAATTGATTTGTTGAAATTGAAAGAAACAATTCTAACTTGAATCTATTTTTGATATATTAATATATATATACACACACATATATTTTAATATATAAATTATTTTAATCTATAACCTATTTTTAAATACATAAACTATTTTTAATTTTATCTATTTCAATATATATAAACTATTTTCAATATTTAAACTGTTTAAGTTGGAACTATTATGATCTAGATTTAGTGAATTTAAATACGAATATTTTAATATGATGGTTAAATTATTTTATGAATATAATTTCTAAAGAGATAATGATTGTGATTTCGAAAGTGATATGATTTTTGAAATAAATATGATATTTAGATATGAAGTATGAACTGTTTGAAATGAAAATGACCACGGCCTGAAATAAGCGTTTGGTTGTTAAAGAGACTGAGATCGGATATTTTCACACTCTTTACCAATACCGAACACTACTTTAACAACTATGTGCGTGGTGGAGATTCCAGAATGAAATATGATGGTTTGGCGACGTTTATACGAGGTCTGAACGCAGCCCCGACTCCCGTGAGTCAACTTGATGTGACTAAAACAGGAGCCACACCGGGCCAAGTGAGGTTGCACCTCCAATTGAGCATGCTTCTTCGATACCATTCTATTACCTTGTGATTTGATTGGGTGCACCTTTGATTATGGGAGTGTGTGTCTCGAGGTGGGCGATAATAGCTGCTATGTGTTACCACCAGTCCCGATCCGCAAAAAGGTAGTGTCCTACCCTAGGAACTGCCTTGCGTACCTTGTCACATGCCTTATCACGCCCTCTATGAGTTTGGTTTGTACTGTACCTATGGAGTGCTCCTTGAGTATCCCACTAGTTTGGTGGAGCTTACCGTATCTGTATAGATTGCGGGAATATATAAAAATGTGTTAAGTGGGATATGGGTAACGCCTTAACGCTATTTTAATATTTTACTTTAATTTAGACATTATCTATGCAGCGTATTGTACTATGTATGTAGATAGTTTCATGGATCCTTAAAGGATGGAATCCCAACATCTTTTAAGTTATTTGCATTTCATTTGGACATTTCACTTGATTTGATTTACTTGCATAAAAATGTTCATCCTGACTCGAGTGTTTTGTGTTTTGCTTTATGCTTGGTTCAGACTGAGTCTCGCAACATTTAAGACTTACCTTTGGAGATTTGAGCTTTGATTGGAGATCTACCTTTTACCTCCCAAGATTTGTAGTCATTTCAGTTATTTCCGGTTGTTTATGTTCAAACTTGTCGGTTGCTTTTGTATTAGTGACTTATGTATTTTTGGGATTTTCTATTGTATTTATTTTAAACTCTGATGTTTATGTAGTAATTTCATGAACTACTATTTATCTATTCCATTTCTTATTGTTATATTACTCTATGTATGTGATTCTGTGATTGATTTTATTTATTGTATATGCTAAGTTTTTCCAAATATAAATTAACAATCTGTTGTTTTGAGCACCTCTTGTAATCTTAATTGGCAACTTCATCCTCATGTGTGACTAATCTCATCGGCGGTCCGGCCAACCTTGTTATGATTTGTTAAGAGGTGAAACTCCTTTACAATAGGCATCGATTTACCGGAGACTTCTATGTCCTTGGTTTTGATGCCGTTATTTCTTACAAAGCCTAAATCGTTTCCCTAGTAGACGATCCAGGTACTTGTCTTGTGATCAAATGTAGATTGTCTTTGGATATGCAGGCAGTTTATCTTTTCGCTTAATTCTCAGCCTAGTGATCTCAACTCCACCCCGATAGCGAGGGATTATTCTGATGCTTTGGTGAAGTCATTTCTCGTCCTCCTAGGCAGGAAATTGAATTCTGCATCGATCTTATTTCTGGAGCTCGATCTTGCTACCGGTTTTTACCAGCTTCGTGTAGCCAAGGACAACATTCCCAAGATAGCTTTTCGAATGGAGAATGGTTTCTTTGAATGGTTAGTCATGCCCTTTGGATTAACCAATGCTCATACCTTCTTCGCTAATCTCATGAATAACATTTTCCACGATGTCTCATCAAGTTTGTTCTCCATTTTCTTTGATAATATTCTCGTCTTTTCAAGCCTCAGTTGATCCGGTTAAGGTTTCTGCGATTAATATAAGTATATCCATCTTTCCTCTTTTGTAGTTTAATTATCTTATCTTCCTTCGAGCCTATCTTCTTAGTTTGAATTCTCTTTGATTAGGGTTCCTCTAAATTTTAGTCTCTATCCTTGTTTTAAAATCCATTCTTGAATCATCCTATGAGGGAGTGTATTTGTAATTAATATAAAATTGTTTTAGATTGTGTTGTTTGAGTTGTTAAGTTTGAGTTTGGGTTTCAATCGATTCGTCTTGCCAACGCTATCGACAAGAATTCCAAACCACTTGAATAGAGCAAACTGACACAATATTGTTTTCGAAATTGGTAAATGAAATAATTTTATATATGATTATATTCTATATATATATATAAGTATAATTTTTGAAATTACATGGTTAAATGAATTGGTTGTTAGAAATGATAATACTAGATTATCATTTATTGTTTTGTCAACATTCTTAGACCATTAACTAATGTTATATGTTATAAGGAGATGAAATTTTAAAACATTGTTTATAAATCTGATTTGCAAAAGAAATAAATTTAAATTAAGGGTTTGGGAATTAAATTTCCGGTGCTTTTCAAAATTTGGTTTTCAAAAGGTTTTAAAAATATAATATTTGAAAGTAATTATTTCCAAGGAATTTTAAAAGTAGTAAGTCAGTACTCTCCTCTTTTGCCGCTCGAAAATATTTTCGGTGATGACTACAGCATCATCGACATTCATTGTCGAGTCTCAAAGTGGGAAGACCACTTAGTAGCTTTGGATTTTGCTTTGGAGTTTTCTATCAAAAGCTTGATTGTTGATTCATGTTGTTGGAATTGGGTTTGCTTCGATCTTGGATTTGATTTGTTGTATATCTCTGATTTGCTCCATTATTTTATCATCAACTTCTAGCCTCGAAAAATGAGTGACCACTCACGATTAACACTCTTATGTTTAGTAAATTGATTTCACCTGAATTGACAATTGAAATATGTTGTTAAATCGAACTTGTTAGGAATTTAATTGTTTAATATGATATGTCATTACTTTTTTAACTATGTTAATTGACACACGACACCATCACTTTTTGTATATATATATATATTACTTTCAATTTGTTAATTATGATATATGCCCATCGTTGATATATTATGCTATTTTGTATTGTTTTATTGTTCTCACACGGCAAAGTTTCATGATAGTTAGGAATTCCTTATGGGTTGAAATGATACATACCCAAACGATATTATAGATTTAGAAAAATTGTTATGGGTTGAAATGATAAACCCAAGCGATTTTGTTGAATTGAATTTTGGGATTGCGGGTTGAAATGATATATACCCGTAAATATTAAATTATTGCGGATTGAAATGATAAATATCTGTATCACTTGGACATAGGATAAAAAAAATTATACGGACACCGTTGGTCTATTTTTGAATAAAAAATGATTTTCAAAGTTTTGAAAGGAAATATAAGGGTTTTATTAATTCTCGATTTTTAAAATATAACATAAAGACTTTATTTTAATATGTGTAAAATTTAGATTTTTAAATTATATGTTTTGAAAATTTAAAACTATATGTTAATTTGTCAAAATGTAAATTTTAAGATTTTACTTATATTTTATTATTTTTAAAATATATAAAATAAGAGTTTAAATAGATTTAGTAATAAGATTTAATTTAATAAAAATTTAGTATAATTTAATTTAATTAGTATATACAATATGTTTAAAATATTTATTTAAAGTTTATATTAATATCTTGAAAATAGATTTTATAATAACCTTAATATAATAAAGGTTGAAAGATAAAGTAAAGTTGATTAGAAATTTAAATTGGTTAATTATTTAATTTAAATAAAGATTGATTTGGAACTTATTGATTTTGAGGTTTAAAGATATGTCTGTATAACCTGATAACTTGATTTTGATTAAAGAGGATTTTATGAATATTTTAAATTTAAGTAAAATTGAATTTGAATATTAAATTTTGATTAAAAATTTAAAATTTATGATTTTATATAAATGTTTAACTAAAGGTGATTAAATGAATATTTTCAAATTTGAATAAACTTGAAATTGAATATTTAATTTTGATTTAAATTTGTAATCTGGGATTTACTTTAAATGGTTAGTGAAAAATGATTAAGTGAATATATCAAATTTAAATAAAAGTAAAGTTAAATTTTGATATATAAATGAAATTTATCAAATTGAGTTATTATAAATGTTTGAGTATTTAAACTTTGAAACTTATTGAATTGTAAATGGTTTAAATTTGGAGTCCATACCTGGATTTGAAATCAATAAATTTAAAATGGTTATTGAGAATTTGAATTGTACTTTTAACCCTTTTAATTGAAATTGTTGAACTGAGATTTGATTTAAATGTAATTTTGGAACTAAAGTTGATGTGATATGATTCGTGAAAATGGAAGAAACAATTCTAACTTGAAACTAATTTTGATATATATATATATATATATATATATAAACTATTTTAATATATAAACTATTTTAATATATAACCTATTTTTAAAATATATAAACTATTTTTAATTTATAACTATTTCAATATGTAAACCATTTTCAATATTTTAACTGTTTAAGTTGGAACTGTTATGATTTAGATTTAATGGATTTAAATGCGAATATTTCGATATGATGGTTAAACTATTTTGTGATTATTTAATGATTTCGAAAGTGGATATGATTTCAAAATAATGATTTTCGCGTGCCTTGTCATATGCCTTATTGTGCCCTCTACGAGTTTGGTTTGTACCGTACCTATGGAGTGTTCCTTGAGTATCCCACCGGCTTGGTGGAGCTTCTAGTATCTGTATAGACTACGGGGATATATAAAAATATGTTAAAGGGGATATGGGTAACGTCTTGATGCTATTTTAATATATTTTTTACTTCAAACATTATCTATGTAGCGTATTGTACTATGTATGTAGATAGTTTCGTGGATCCTTAAAGGATGGAATTCCAACATCCTTTTAAGTTATTTGCAATTCACTTGGACATTTCACTTGAGTTGATTTACTTGCATAAGAATATTATTCCTGACTCGAGTTTATGCTCAGGTTAGACTGAGTGTCACAGCATTTGAGAATTACCTTTGGAGCTTGGAGCTTTTATCTCTTTATCTTTGCAGTCATTTCATTTATTTCTAGTTGTTTATGTTCAGACTTGTCAGTTGCTTTTGTATTAGTGAGTTCTGTATATTTGGGATTTTTTGTTGTATTTGTTTCAAACTCTGATGTTTATGTAGTAGCTTCATAAACTACTATTTATCTATTATGCTGCTTATTGTTAGATTACTCTTTGTTTGTGATTCTGTGATTAATTTTATTTACTGTATATGCTATGTTTTTCCAAATATAAATTAACAATCTGTTGTTTTGAGCAATTCAAGTCTAACATGTGTGGTCGATTGTCGATTTGAATGGCTCGAAATAGTGGACCGTTACACGCTCAATGGACATCGTGCCATGATTTCAGTATAATCAAAGCGGAGCTTTTATATTGAAATCAATAGTATCCTTAAATCGAGAAAACTGCGTAAATCAATCACATCGATATTTTCTATTTGACCTTAGTTATATTAACCAATAGAAAACTATCGATTGAGTCATTCCGTAGGTATCCAATAAATATCAGTACGTAACCCCTTGGTGCCTCTAACAATCATGAGTAATATACCACCTAACATATGGAGAGTGCTACATACTCTAGTCCTAATGGATGCATCAATGTCCATTTTCGATGCATCTTGACTAGGAATATTTAAAATGATGTGTTTATTATATTGTGCTACAATACTCATGATTACATATATTTGTAATTACTACCACAAACACACAATTTATGGACTTTTTGTTAAATATAATTTTATCTAAATATTTAATTACTTATATCATATTATAATAGAAAAGAAACACCTTTATTAAGAACGATAATTGATTACGGAGTTTATAAATTATAATAAATTACAAAAATGCCCCTAGGGCATGTCCATAACTCTGTTAATCTCCCACCTACATATGGGGCCAATTATGGAATCTCAATCCCATTCATTCAATCAGCTTCTCTGGAGCCGATTGAGTTAGACCCTTAATGAATGGATCTGCTATGTAGTTTTAGTATTTACCCTTTGTATCACAGCTTGTTTCTTCTCGGCGAATTCTTTGACGAGGTAGAATTTCCGATGAATGTACCATGACTTCTTATGTATCTAGGTTCTTTGGAAATATTAATCATCACGTTATTATCTTAGAATAGTGCCATTGGATTCCCGATACTAGGAGTCATTCCGAGCTCACTCAAAAACTTGTGCATTCATAATACCTCTTTAGTTGCTTCATTGAGGACGACATATTCGACCTCCATCGTCAAATCAGCTATTGTTTCTTATTTGGAACTTTTCCAACTAACGACTTTACCATTAAGTTTAAAGACACAATGAGATACGGATTTAATATCATCATATCGCTTTGAAAGCTTGAGTCCATATGCCCCTTCATAAGGAGATCTCCATTCTTGTATATAAGAATAAGTCCTTAGTATTCTTAAATACTTTAGTATACATTTCGTAATCATCCAATGTTTCTTTACAGGATTAGACTGGTGTTGGCTTATGCATGTTAATGCATATGTCACATTCGGTTTAGTATAAAGCATAGCGTTTATTACTGAAGCATATGGAATCTTTATCATACACACTTTCTCCTCATCGGTGTGAAGAGCGTCCTTCTTAGAAAGGTCGATTCCAGACTACGTTGGAATGTTTCCACATTTGGAATTCTTCATGCTAAACCTTTTTAGTATGGTATCTATATACAAGGATTGAGACAATCCCAGCATACTCTTAGATCTATCTCTATGGATCTCAGTATATAGTATGCTTCTCCCAAATCCTTCGTGGAGAAGTTCTTTGATAGGCAAGTTATTACTTATTGCAGTAATGTGATGTCATTGTGAATCAATAATAGATCGTCAATATTTAGCAATATGAATACGATAGCGCTGCGTTGTTCCTTTCTATATACCCACCCTTTCTTTGTTTTCTAACAAAAATAAAAATGTTTGCTTACCTTATCAAAACATTAGTTCCAATTTGTTGAAGCTTCTTTAAGTCCATAAATGGACTTTTACAACTTGCAAACCTGCCCTCACTTCCACTAACCACGAAACCCTCGGGTTGCGACACATAGATGGTTTCTTCTAAATCACTATTTAGAAATGCTGATTTTACATCCATTTGCCCTATTTTGTAGTCATAAAATGGAGCAACAGCCAGCATAATACAAACGGACTTAAGCATGGCTATGGGAAAAAAGGTCTTGTCATAATTAATATCTTAAATTTGACAAAATCCTTTGCAACTAGCCTTGCGTTATAAATCTCCACTTCCCCATCCCTATTTAAATTTTATTAAAAATACATTTGCAGCCGATGGATTTTATCCCTTTGGGTACGTCCAACAAAGTCCATACTTTGTTTTTATACATGGAATCCATTTTAGATTTCATTGCTCCAAGCCATAGTGCATAGTCTTTACTCTGTCGTGCTTATTGGATATTTAGTGGAGTGTCGTCATCTAAGACACAATCCTCCTTATTACCATCCAAGAGAAAACCGTATTATCTCTCTAGTGCATGAAATTCCTTACTAGACCTTCTAATAGGTTGCGTGTTTTAGTATATGGATGAACTCGATTCTCCCACTAGTTCAGCCTTAGTGTTAACTTCTTGAATCTCCTCCAAGTCTACAACTTCGCTGTTAATTCCCTTTGACATAAATTCTTTTTTAAAATGGAAGTGTGTCGAGAAACAATAATCTTTTGTTCCCCGGTATTGTAGAAAGTATATCCTATTAAGTTTTTGGGATATCCCATTAATTGCAGCATTGAATAAAAAATTGAACATCACACAATGGTATGGGACATTGATATGATACTAATTTGGTTATTCATTATACGTAGATATCACTTAGGAGGCGAGAACTGGGATATTGGGATTATACTTATGTGCGGTGATTCTCAGGGTAGAGTAAACTCATGGATGATTGAGTTAATGGGGAGTACCCTTATACATATATATTCATAGATATTATCTACTTGTCTATCATGATGTGCTCTTTGTTATGTTTTTGGAGTTAGCAAGAATCAGATTACTAATATCCACCTTGGCAACCTGATTATAGGGTCGTGCCCCAGATCTATTACACTTTTATTATAAATAAGATGCAAACCATGGGATTTTAGTGAAGGGTGGTTAGTTTTTAGTGTAGGTAACCCTTGCTCCATTTTATAACCTAGCCCACCAATCTGTTGCTATAAGGGCATAATCTAGGATTATGACTAGGACACCCTATGTTGACGAGTGCATTAGGTGATATTGTCACAATTTCTAGGGAGGTAACTGAAGACTGTAGGAGCAGGTCCGAGTGGCCAGCCAAGGGCTTCTAGAGTAGGAGGGTAGCTGTTGGTCTCCCTTCTGGGTCTAAATGGAGTGATAGATAAGTACATATTATTCATGTACCTCATTAAGTAAAGATATGGGTGATGTAAATAAACATTATGACATAACTCTATTTGGGACCTTATGCCAATCGTACAGTCACTGCCCGTCACTATTTACTTCTATATGAGAAAAAGAGATTATACCTATGATGCGATCGATAAGTGTCTAGTGTATAATGGGTTCTCTTACCTTTTATTATATTGATAGGCTACCTATCCTATATAAATTGATGATTTTTGGATATGTATAATTCACCCATTTGATGTGGATTTCGTAAATTTTTATTAATGTACTTTTGTATAGGTGATAGCATCTTTATGCATGGTTTTATGGTATTCTTTGTTATATGACACTTTGGGGATTGTTTAAGATGTTATTATTATATACCATGCACACATTACTATATATATCAACTTTATGATTATTGTTTTGAGTTATTCTGATGGTGTTATCATATTATTACCATTATACCCAGTATATACCGAGTTCTATATGTTTATTAACCTTTTGATTTAGACATAGTCTGACTTGTATTATATCTATAATACTCGGGTCATCCCGAGACATTTTAGGTTCATGGACAATGAGACAAGCTTGTATTTTGGTAATAAAGGAGGCTAGTATTCATTATAGTAGATTATCATCTTGTATTGTATTGTCTCTTGTATGTATGTTCATGTAATGTATATTGGACATACCTTATATATTTTGTATTATATATTATCACAACAATTTTGACTTTATGTTCTATGTTATTTACTGTAAATTATGTATTGTTCTATCCTTGAGGCACACGTGTTTATTGCATTGTGTCGATACTAAGTACATAGTTATGAGTTACTTATTTTCTATTTAAATACATACCAGTATTGGCTCAAGGGAATATTCATGTGTGCGTCCTAATACCCTCATTCTCTATATTTTCTAATGGCATTACTTAGTAGTACTCCTGGATAGTATGGGTATAGAGGTAGGTGTGTTCAATTAGAACCGCGGCCTCTTCTAATTAATATACTGGGCCCGTCACTTCCTACCATTACCAACAACCAAAGATTCAATCTTTAGCTCCTACAAGCTCTTGGCCACCATTGCCTTAATCATTTTTGCTCACCGCCTGGATTGTGCACCACTTTTTTGCAATTTCCATCAACTTTGAGTTGCTTTTCCATGTTGCTAAAATGGCATAAGGCCTTTGCCAAAGTTTGGAGAAGCTTGGGCTTGATTTTCTATGGTTTTGGAAGATTAAATAAAAGAGAAAGAGCATGAAGAAGGCCACTATTTGCACAAAACTTAGGCCAAATAATTATGAGCTAAAGGGGAGCTTATGAAGACTTCAACATGAGATAATTAACACCAACAAACCATTTTTGCCATCCAAAAGAAACCGTTGTTAATAACATAGATATTGATTTTGATGACAACAACCATATAAATATAGGAACTAATGTTTTCCCAAGTCGTATAGAATATTTTGCCAGATATTATATATGTTTAGACAAGTACGAGATAATCGAGTTCGAAGATTGGTCGGGACAAAGACTAAATATTGAGATTAAGGGATGAACATGATAATTAAAGACTCATAAGTATAGAGACAAAAACAAAAGGAGTTCAAGACGGTAGTTTATAGTTAATATACAATAGAATAAGTTATTAAAGTCCTTGAGTAACAATTTTCTTTTCTTTGAATACTCTCTTGTCATGATATTTGTATTGTTTTTGAAATATATTTCTACAAATATTTTATACGAGTTTTAAAATATTTAGAAACTATGTTTAGATTATTTTACAAAATATTAGAATTTTATAACCACTTTAAATGTGTTATTGTTTTTCAAAATAAACAAGGGTATGTCTATATACCTTACATAGTCGACATATATACTTGCGAAGAGGTGCATTTTGAATTTTGAATAGTTGTGATTTTTGGATACATTTCTTAGTGAATAGACACCTCCCTTCAAACATTATAAAATAGGACGAGAAAATGATTTTTTATAACTACTTTCTCTATATTCTTCATACTCCAAATTCTCATTATATATTTCACAAAATCCATTTTCTATACTCTTCAAATTCATCCAAATTCATTCTCTGCTTTTTTACGTTCTTTCTCTAGAATCTACTCATTGATTTGAAGGTATTCTCTCTTCAATTCAAAGATCAAAGTGGTATCAGAGGACTATAAGATATTCTATATTCAAAATACAACTATTTGTATTTGGAATCAACAGCTCTCTACTATTATTTGTTTGGGTGTGCTATTGTCCATTTAAATCAAATGAGTGTGCTTGTTGCCCGTTTGAATCAAGTGGTTGATCTTGTTGTTCAATTAAATGAAGAGAGTCTACTCTAAGCTTGGAAAGTCGAGAGGGTTTATTTTATTGCCTTACAATCAAGCTTTCATTCTGGTTTATACATTACCTGATTAAAGTAGGCATTGGAAAGGAAATCTGTATGTACATTGTACTGGATTGGACATAGGATTGTTTAATCCAAACTAGTATAAAACTCGTAGTGTCGTCTTTCTTACTTTTACTCTATTTTTACTTCATTTATGTATATTTGTGACTGTCCGTTACTATATATATACACTGGTTATCTAAGTTTTGAATTAAATCTCAAAAAAATTTAGAAAAGTTCCATATAAATTGTAACACACTAGCCGCCACACTCTAGTGTAAAGTAGCATTAAGTTCCATTCACATTAGTATAGCTTATACTGTAGCATTTTCCACATTTTGTATCAGAGCATTAGGTTTTATAAAACTCATTATTTGTTTTGAAAATTATAAATGGCAAGTAAAAATGGTAGTATACTTTTTAACACTTTTGTAGAAGGATAATCAACTACTAGACCTCCACTATTTAATAATAGTAATTATGCTTGCTAATCTTGTAGGATGAAAATTTATTTATAGTCCAATGGTTTAGATATTATGAGCATTACACAAAAGGAGCACATTAAACCCCAAACTGAATACTCATAATGTACACCATACCAAAAGACACAAGTACTCAATAACTCTAAGGTCGTGAATATTTTATTTTTCTCCTTAGATAAAAATGAATTTGATCGAGTTTTTATCTGTAAGTCTGCCTACGAAATTCGGAGAACAGTGTAAGTCACATATGAGGGCAGTAATAAAGTAAAACAAACTAAGATTTCCATGCCAGCCAATCAGTTTCAACTTTTTAAAATGAATCCAAATGATTCTATTTCTGATATATATTTTATATTTTAATATATATTTCATTCATTAGTATCATTAAGGAAAAATTTGTCCAAAAATGATCAAGTGAGAAAAATCCTTAATTTGCTCTCTTTTGGATGAGATCAAGAGACGTTAGCAATTGAGGAAGCCAATGGTATTAGTATAATAAAAATTAAAGATTTAATTGGTAATCGAATTTTCTATGAAGCATAGTTGTAGGATAGAAGGGAAAATAAGGCGACCGGAAAGAAATCAATTACATTCAATGCTGCAACAAACAATTAAGATTCAAATGCCAATGATATTGATGAGGAGCTTTCCCTTTGACTCAAAATTTCAAAAAAATTCTGAAGTACAGAAAGATGAACAACTTTCGTAAAACTGAAAAAAAAAATTCCAAAAATGGATATGCTTTTAGGTGTTATGATTATTGTGAATCTGGCTATCTATGAAGAAAATGTCTGCAACAAAAGAAAACAAAGAATTAACCAAACACCGATTTATCAAAAAGAGAAAAAAGTCTTACAATGCAACTTTGGACGGTTCTGATACAATCTAGTGACAATGAATCAAATACTGAAAATATTAACATGTTTTTCATGGTGATAAAAGATTAATCAGGTTGAATAAAGAAAACAGCAAAATCGGTACTTTTTAGATTTCATATTTCATTTTTTTTGCAAATTACTTAATATAGAAATAGATATATGATAATAATAAGTGTGTATATATATATTATGATAAGTATATATATATGATATTTAATTTTAAATTTTGAAAACTTCAGCATATATGTCAACATATGCCACCTAGGTATGTCGATGTAGCTGGCAGAATTTGAGGAATCTTTTCAAATTCAACCTTTTGAACTTCCCTCTCTTTTTCACTAAATTCAAATTTTGAAAAGCTATCTTTTTACCTGTTACATGATAGTTCAGTTCCTATTGATTCACTCTTTCTTTCCCAATCTTCTACACATAGATTTTATTTAAAAATCAAACATATTCTACACTCTCAATTCCTCTAAATCAAACCAATAATGTCTTCCTGAATCTAACCCTCTTTATTCAAAGCAATTAGGTTTACGAAAAGAATCAAAAGTCATCTTTTCAACTATCAAGAGTCAATTGAAACGTATATTGAGTATGTTACTCATGGTAAAGTCTTTTTGGGAAGGTTTGCAAATTTTAATGAGTTTTCTTATGGTTTATAAGATTTTTTTTAGGCAATGGTATGTTTGGTTTAATTGATTAATCTCAGAATGATTTTGTTTATTATCCTGATTTGGTTAAAATATTTTATGCTAATTTGAATGGAAAGTTTTATCTAGGAGAAGAAGATCAAGTTTGAAGTAGTTTCAAAAGTACAACTATTGCTTTAGATTGCGAAATTCTTGGTTGTAAAAGCAGTGGAAATAACCTCTGCACTTTGGAATTGATTACTGTAATAGAGAAGTTATGCGTGATTTATTTTCTAATGATGAACGGTGTGGTTTTAATGGAAAAAATCTTATGGAAAAAGTAAAACTTATGAGTCTTATTTTACAACAATGTATTACACTGAGAATAGTAAATTACAATAATTCCACACCAAAAGTTATCAAAGCTCTTTTTGCTAATTTCAAAAAATATGATATAAATTGGGCTCAAGTGATTTTGGATGACTTTGTTTGAAAGAAAATTTCCAGACATAGAATCACTTTTTATCAAGATATGTACCTAACGAATTTTTAACTATTTTGGTATTGATCTAAGAGGTAAAACAAATTGCCTCATAAATTTTCAACAAAATAAACCTTTCCCTTATGCACATCTCTCTCAAATTTGAACCATATGAGTCTCTTACCAAAAAGGTAAAGAGAATACCAAGATAAGAAGAAAAAGGAATTCTTCAAGAAGAAGAAAGTGAAGAAACGAAAATCGACGAGGGGGGAGAATAAGAAGAAGAAAAGAAGGAAATTAACACATCTTGTGAAAGCTATAACAAACCGTATCGCTATTCAAATGGAGAGATTCTTAGAAATCAAGCGAAACTTCTTAATAATCAAAAGAAGCTTAAGCATTCTTTTAGCAAGAAGTTCACTAGCCTCCGAAACAAAGTGGACAATTACTTCATAAAGAAAAGCGAGAAAGCTTGATGGAAATTCTTCTTATTTATCATCATCATTCTACTCTACTTAGCTATCATTTTGTTTTAAAGTTTTATTTATGTCATTTTCTTATATTTTTCATTATGATTATATATCTCTCTATTTTATTAATGATATTTACTTGGAATCTTCATTTTGTTGTTTAATAATGTTTTTTTGTTATCTAGAAACATAAATTAAAATAATATAAAATTAAAAAAAATCTAAAAATACAAAAACATGCAAATTACTGCATGTATGTCGATATAGCCTAACTGTATTTATCGACATACATAGATGTTTCCAGAATTTGAAATTCAAAAAGATTAGTTATTTGAAGGGATTAGTATTAGTCCGACTTTTCACTTCAATAAAACCATATTTCTTTCGGAAAACGATTCATGCTCATACCTTATTCCTCCCTACACATCTCTTAACATGAATTCAAACATCAATTTTTCAAAACAAAAAACTTACTGATAATCTAGAAGAAACTCTTTAACCTTTCAAGAATGCCCTTGGCTTCATTTTTCGCAATCAACAACATTTGGAGTTGAGTCTAATGAAAATAATCAAAGATTAAGGAAAACAATTTGATTCTCTTTATTATTTGATTTCTAATTTTTTCCAAAGAAGTTTAAAACAACGCCTTAGGATGCTCGAACTCTAAAGCGAAAGTGGAACATGAAGATTGGGAAGTTATAAACCCCAATCCAATCTTTGGTTCTGAAGGATGGGTTGAATTTCCTAAGTAAATCTAGTTTTAATTTTTGTTTATAATTCTATTTATGATATGTATTTATTATTTGTACATTTTTAGTCTACATAATTGACTCTAACTATAATTTATATTTATATGTAATTAATCATATAGTGTGTATATGTAAAATTTGTGATGTATGGTTTAAATATATTTAATTATTATTATTATATATATAGTTATTTCTCAGAAGTTTTGATTAGTAATTAATATTGATTTTAGTTTCATATACAACATTATCACATATTAATATTTAAAAATGTTATATATAAGGGAAGTTTGTTTTCCTTTACCACATTTTTGACGAAAAAAGGGGGAAATATAAAATATAATATTTGCATATACTAAGGGGCTTGTTCAAAATAGAGGGAGTTAACCAATTTAGGGGGAGTTAATTTATATTTTATAATAATATATTTATATGCTTGTTATCATAAAAAAGAAGGAGATAGTTAATACCGCAGATATTGATTATGATGACAACAACCATACACATATAAGTACTGATGTTTTTCCAAGTTGTATAGAATATTTTGCAGGATGTTACACAGGTACACAAGTACAGGATAATCGAGTTGGAAGATGATTGGTAAAAAGACCATAGATCGAGATTTAGAGATGATCATGATAACTAAAGACTCATGAATATAGAGATAAACACAAGAAGAGTTCAAGACTATAGTTTGTACTCAATGGACATTAGATTAAGTTGTTAAAGTCTTTGAATAACAACTTTCTTTTCTTTGAATACTCTCTTATCAAAATATTTATTATACTATCAAAATATTTCTTTTATTTTCAAAATATATTTTTATAAATATTTTATAAGATTTTTGAAAGCATTTAAAAACTATGTTTAGACAATTGTACAAAATATTATAATTTTATAAATACTTTAAATATGTTATTGTTTTTCAAAATAAACATGGGTATGTCGACATATGTACTATCGAAGAGGTGCATTTTTATTTTTAAATAGTTGTGATATTTGGTTACATCTCTTCATGAATAGACACGTCCCTTCAAACACTACGTAATGGAGACTGGTAAATAAATTTGCATAACTACTTTCTCTATATTCTTCTTACTCCGAATTATTATTATATATTTTACAAAGTACAATTTCTATACTCTCCAAATTCACTGAAATTCAAACTCTATTTAACTACATCTACTCACCGATTTGAAAGTATTCACTCTTTATTTCAAAGATCAAATTGCTATCATAGGCTATGGATATTTTGTATCCAAAGTATAACTATTTGTATTTAGAATCAACAACTCTCTATTATTATCTGCGGGGGTGTGCTTGTTGCCTGTTCAAATCAAGTGGGTATGCTTATTGCCCATTTGAAAAAAGTGGGTTATCTCGTTACCCGATTAAATTAAGAGAGTCTACCCTAATCTTGGAAAGTTAAGAGGGTGTATCTTGTTGCCTTGAAATCAAGATTGCATTTTGATTTTCTTGTTACCCTATTAAAGTAGGTATTGGAAAGAAATCTGTACATAAACTATACAAGATTAGACGTAGGATTTGTTAATCCGAACCAGTATAAAACTCCTTGTGCCATCTCTCTTACTTTTACCTTATTTTTACTGCATTTATATATATATATATATATATATATCTGCGACTACTATTAATATATATATATATATATATATATATATACTGATTATTTGTGTTTTGAATCAAATCTAATAATAGTTAATCAAATTTCCACATAATTTATGAAACACTATTCACCCTCCCTTTAGTGTTAAAGTATCCTTAAGATCCATTCAAAATGGTATAATTTATACTACATCTTTTTCCACAACCAACTCCTATGTGTTCTACTTTATACATTACCTTTAACAAAAATATCTTCTCACATCAAACTATCTTCTTCTTAATCCATTCTCTAATCTTGTCATTTTCCATATTTGGTTAACCATAATACACAAAATATTTTTAGTTGCTAGTTGATGGCATATCAACTTATTAGGCAAGCATAACAAGTTTGAACAATTTTTATCGAGTAAAAAGCCTTTTGTCGTTAAAACAATCTTCAATCACATTCTCGATATTTCTTCAAAGTATTTATTTTTGTAAACAACTTTCAAAAACAAGTTTACCATCACTAGTCATTTATTAAAAGGGGTTTAAAAAGATTATAAAATCAATTTTATCATATTAAATCCAAAATGCAAATATTTAAATAATTCATAGATTTAATTACGAAGTGTTCGAAATTCCAGATTGACCCAGCCTTAACTAAAGGGATCAAAAGGTATATGACATTTTGCACAAAATTCCACTTATGTTTTTCATTACTTTCAAATAAAAGTATAAAATGATGAAAATAATTATATTCAAAACATTAACCATACAAAACTTATACTCAAGTTCCAAATGATTTCAAATAAATAAAATATGTATTTGGTGTTGAACTGGGCCTGCCCGTAGCGGAAGTTACAAGTGAATTTCAATTCTTTTTACTCTATTGAATCTTTATTGGGACTATGAAGTATAATTCATTTAGAACATTTCTAAATATTATTTTGTTATCCAGCCTTTTGTCTAGGCTATATTCAAACGGATTGAACTGATCAAGCAGGAATCCAGAATGATAACTGCTAAACTTGGATGCCAAACAGAGTCAAGAGATAAGGTTGCCAACATGCAAACGACCTTCTAAAGTGCCATGCATCATACTGCTCCAAGTACTAGAACCGGAGTCCAAAATTCAAGCAAAGTTATTGATCAGTAACAACCCATGCCTATAAGTCGGTACCAATCCCCACTTTTTATCCAACGCCACTTAGAATCCACACAAACAAGCCTACGAACCAAGCTCAACCAAGGTCACAAAGTGAAACCAAAGGAATCATGAACATTCAATATCAAGATCCATCAAAGTGATGGATCCATCCCTATGGATCAATACTGATCCATAACATTTCAACCAAATTGCCCCACTTTCTCTGTTTCCAAATGTTAATGTAAGCAAGTCATTCCAAGCTTCAAAGAACCATTCACATGTAATTTCACCATTGATATCCTTAGCATCTGAAATCTGCAACTCTTTTCCACCATCGATCCATCACTTTGAGGAAGAAACAGGCTCCTAGGAGTGTAAACAAGCTGGAAAACATGTAGCTTACAGCAAGTCGCCACAACATAAAGTAGTAGAATCAATCTATTCGAGTTGAACAACTGCTAGAACATGGGAAACATGGTGGAGATCGTGGAGGAGAAAATCTTGGCAACCTATAGCTATAAATAGGAGGATAAGGGTTCGTTTTTGGAGATCCTTTTCCTTCTTTATGATGGTTACATATTTCTTTGTAATCACATATGGAGTGGTACCAATCTATAAGAACAGTACCTGCAAAACAGCAATACGACCAATAGAAATCTCAGGTGGACGTAGGCAATAGTTGGTCGAACCACTATAAACATTTGGTATATTGTTTTTACTCATTTTCCATTTACATTTCTTCTTTTTTACTCTCTACTTAATTCCTTAGGTGTTTGTAACACTTTTGACTCAAACATTTTGGTGCTTTCACAAAGAGCTGCTTGAATTCAGTGACCTAATATTTGAAAGAGTGCAAAATGATGAGACAATCTATAAGGAAGACCGATGCTCGAGGAAATAAATAAGGGGGCAGCCAAGAGGCATCCTCAGGAGCTAACCCCCCATTCATTTACATAACCAGGGATGGATAGAGATCATGTTAATGGAAATGCAAGAAAGGATGATAGCCTGCCAACATGAGATGATGGAAAGATTTTTCAGGAGAATGAGATAGATGGGAATATCTAGAGTAGCTACAAACCAGAATCAAAGGCCTGAACCTAGAACAATTGTAACTAGGAGTAGACTGGAGCAACCCGGAAGGACCATAGAAGGAGTTGTATGCGTCGGTACTAATCCCCGAGCACCGATCAGTATTGATCCCCAAGAACAGGGGGCATGGCCAATGTTGACTTGGGTGGAATTTACGCACGTCTGGAAAATAATTTTGAGCATTTGAATGTGAATAAGAATGTCATGCATGACCAAAGGAGTATGTGCCAGAATCCCTTATGGGAAGGGGGGTAAGCTGAGAATACGAACTTGAGAGTTCCTTTGGATGATAATGACACACTTACTGAGGTAGTTAGATGAGAAATGAGGGGTGGACTACCTAACCAAAGCCCGGAGTATGTGAATATGAGTTCATTAACTCCGAACATTCGGTACACTAGGAATCCGCCTGATTTCAACCTACCGACATTGGAGATGTATGATGAAAAGATGGATCCAAAAGTTCATCTGATAAGGTACATCGAGCACATGGAAGTGTTAGGAGCATCTAATGAAGTGATGGGATAATGTTTCCCTTTGTATCCGATAGATTTAGCAGCGTTATGGTTTAGACAGTTGGAGAATGGTTCCACTAGCACATGATCTGAATTGGTAGATTAATTCGTGAAGCAGTTCTGGGTCTATATTTCACGACCTAAGAAGGTAATGGCACTATCGAGTGTGGAGTAGAGGATCGCCGAGACCCTTGGGCTTTTTTTGACAAGGTTCAAAGTGGCATCTACCGCAGTTGATAAGCTGGATCCATCATTGGTTCTGATGGTGGCGGTTTTAGGAGTAGCCAGTAATACAGATTTCAAGGTTGGTTTGCAACGGGATCCTCCAATGGATCTCATTGAATTGTATCATGATCCTAAGAGATTCCTACGTTAGGAGGATGCTGAGTCTAAGAAGACAGAATTTAATTCCGTGGATGGCAGAGGATCATCCGAGGCAGGATCAAGTAAAGACAAAGATAAGCGGAAAGCCAACGATGGATTTTGAGGATCAAGGCGATAGAGAAGGGAACTGAAATTCACTTCTTATATGGAATTAATGAGATCCCATAGTGAATTTACCTTAACACCAGGGAACAATTCCCCTATCGAAAACTAGCAAGAAGAGAGCCCACAGACCATGAAAAGAGGTTGGAGAAGTATTTGCCTATTCCATGAGTCGGATGAGCATAACACAAATGGTTATAGGCACTTGCGTGATCTGATCGAGGAACAGGTAAGAAACCACCAATTATAGTAGTATGTCAAAAACTAAGTCGTCGTGGTTGAATATGAGCAGCCATCATCTGCGGTGAATGGAAACGACCTTGAATCAAGATCGAGGATAGTCATAACTTGATTGGGATGGCAGAGAATCAGGTTCGAACCTCGCACTCTATTTTCACTTTCAATAAACAATGCAGTATTACAATCGAGCCACTTACTCGTGTATGGGATCTCGATCGGTCCCTTGGCATGCTTTGAGCAAGATGCTAGGCCATAAATCCCAGTGTGTCAGTTAACATAATATTTGACTCCATGTTTATTAATGTTTAATTTCGAATCCAATAGATGAATCTATGATTATTGAAATTCACATTAATGTGATAGCCGATATTAATCATTGTAGTCCCGACAAGAGAGACGGAGTGATGGACATAAGGTACAAGTTCTTTTGCCGGAGAGGAATTGAATGACTTGTACGATATTGATCGCGTTAAGTCCCGATCGGAATGTTGAGACCGGAGTGCAAGGTGAAAGTTTCCTTGCCGCAGTGCAAATGGATTGGACTTGTATAAAAAGCTAGTCACCTCGCTGGAGCATGAGAGGACGGGCTTACTTGATCGCTAAGTCTCCATGCAGACGAGCGAGCGGATTGGGCTCAGCAAGGGTCCAAAGAAACCATGGACTTAATTATCGACCCTGAATTGCTATGAATTAAGTAAACGATCTGGAGAGAGCATGGATTTAACTATCGGCCACGAGTTCAATTATTGATCCGAAGGGGCCGCATTTTTAACTTTCGATCTGGATATGCCATGGATTTCATCTAACGATCCGAAGAGATCGAGATTTCAACTAAAGATCCGGAGAGATCAAGCTTTCAACTAGCAATTCGAAGAAATCGAGCTTTCAACTAGCTATCCGGAGAGGCCAAGATTTCAACTAGGGATCCGAAGAGATCGACCTTTCAACTAATGATTCAGAGCGATCGGGAATTGAATCGGTCATTGAATGCATGACCCGAAGAAATTATGACTAAACCTTGGCTTTGAACACCATTTGACCTTGAAGAGATTCGACTACGATTATCGGACCATGCCATTGAACATGTGACTGTTAACCCCCAAATGAACACTAGATGATCCTTACTTGTTACGTGACCAACGACTTACCGATTCTGGGAGAACATGGAATCATTGTCTGTAACTGACATTCAAGCAAGGACTCAAATCCTTAAACTATCACGGACTGGAACAATCTTTAATTTATAGTGAATCCAAAGGAACAGGATGATTCACCATAACTCAATCGGCTGATAACCAGAAAACTCAACTATTAACCTTCCATCGACTTCAACATTTTTCTTGATTTAATGCACAACTTGATAAAATAAGATATGATTTGGAAGGCAAGTGTTATCCAGCCTTTTGGCCAAGCCATATACGAACGGATCGAACTGATCGAGCACGATTCTAGAATGATAACTGCTAAAGTTGGATATGAAACAGAGTCAAGAGATAAGGTTTCCAATATACAAACGATCTTCCAAAGTGGTCCACGCACCATACTGCTCCAAGTACCAAAACCGGAGTCCACGTTCAAGCAAAGTTATGGATCGATGCCGACCCATTCCTATGGATCGGTTCCAATCCATGCTTAAAGATCGGTGCCAATCCCCACTTTTTGTCCAACACGTCTTCAAATCTACACAAATAAGCCCAGGAACCAAGTTCAGTCAAGGTCACAAGCTGAAACTTAAGGAATCATGAATATTCAATACCAAGATCAGTCAAAATGATGAATCGGTACTGATCCAACCCCACAGATCGGTTCTGATCCATAACACTTCATCCAAAATGCCCCACTTTCTTTCTATTCCTAAGTGTTTATGTAATCAAGCCATTTCAAGCTTCAAAGAACCATTCGCATGTAATTCATCATCTATCTCCTTAAGCACCTCAGATCTGGAACTCCATTCCACCACTGATCCATCACTTTGACCAAGAAACAAGCTCCTAGTGTTGAAAACAAGATAGAAAACACAAAGCTAACAATAAGTTTCCATAACACAAAGCAGTAGAATCGATCCATAAGGTGATCTTATGGATCAATATCGATCCATGCCTATTGGTTGGTAACGATCCATAGCCAATGTTGATATGGCTATGTTCCTTCAAGTTGGAGAGCTACTAGGACATGGAGAATGGGGTAGAGATCATGGAGGAGCAAATCTCGACAACCTACAACTATAAATTGGAGGCTAGGTCTCATTTTCGAGGATCTTTTTACTTCCTTACAATCATTACGTATTTCTTTGTAATCACCCGTAGAGCGGTACCGATCCATAAGAACTGTACCTATAAAACAACAATATAATTCATAGAAATTTCAACTGGATGCATCAATAATTGACCGAACTACTGTGAACGTTTGGTGTCTTGTTAAAGAGTTAGGGGTATGTCCTAGGGGCTATTATGTAATTTGTTACATATATCTAACTCGTTGACCAATCTTGTTCGAAATAAAAGGTATTTTCTTCCTATTATATACTTGATATAATGTGATTATATTAATTAATTAACTTAATTAAAAGTATATTTAATAGAAAAATCCATAAATGGCATATTTTGTGATAGTAGTTACAAAGTGTTGTGACCGTGAGTAATTTATCACATAGAAACAAATATACCATTTTAAATGTTCATAGTCAAGACGCATCGAGACTGGATATCGATGTATCCGTTGAGACTGGAGTATGTAACGCTCTCCAAATGTTGGGCAGTGTATTACTCATGACTACTGGGCACCTAGGGGTTACATACTAATATTTATTGGATAACTATGGAACAACTTACTCGATAGTTTTATATTGGTTAATATAACTAAGATCAAACATAAAATATCGACATGACTGATTTATACAGTTCTCTCGACTTAAGAATACTGTGGATCTTCAATATGAAAGCTCCACTTAGATTATAGCCAAATCATGGCATGGTGTCAATTGAGTGACTATAGTTGGGTCGAGTGGAAGTATTGGAAGTGAAGCACTATTCAAAAGAGGGTTCGTCTCCTCGGTTATATACGGTTTGTACCACAGTCAACCCAAGTCAACTCAAAGTCAAAGTCTTTGGCCAGAGCATTTCGGTTAATAATAATTGTTATTATTGAACCAAGGACTTTGTATTTGGATTATAAATTTGAATGTGGATGAGGTTGGAATTTTGACCACCTATATTTTTTACGAAGAGAATTGGTGTAAAAAATGTCACAACCGGGTAACGCTTATTAAAATTTAGATTTTACCGAAAATGATTAAGCAATAAATTTGGGCATAATGTCACACCACCTGTTAAATGAGGTATAAATGTTAACACTATAATAGTTCGATGCTAACCGCTGACCAAATTTACACCAAGAGTTACACAACCGAAATGATGAATTCCCTTAAAACAAATAATTTAATTAGTTTATAATTTTTATAAATTAAATAAATTAATTAATATTTATGAAATATTAATTATAAAATTTGAATATGATTTGAGAAATAAATAATGTTAGATATATTTATAACAGTTATAAATATATCGATCGATATGCAATATCGACAAGCAATTAAATTATATTTAATTGCATAGTTTGTTGGCTTAGGCTTAGACGGGTTTAAGGCCCATCTTTAGGGCCGCAAAATTTTGGTTTTGGGAAGATCTAGGGGTGACAAAAACATTGGAAATTGGCTTGGAGATAATAGGTTGAGATAGAGTAAGAATGGGTAAAAAGGTTTTCCTCGTTTCTCTCTAATACAACCCTACATATACTTACATACATACATATATGTATGTATATATGTATATGTGTATATATGTATGTATGTACGTATGTATCTAAAAATAATAGCTAACCTTTTTTGCCATCATTACCTTTTACATTGCTGGTTAAAACATAGTTCTCAATGCACTCCAAAATTCTCATATATATTTCAAATTAAATTAATAATATTCGGTAGTTAAAGGTCGGTGATTCCATACTTACAATCTGACAAATCAAGAACAATAAAAAAAGGGGAAATCATTATTTCAAAGTGGATTCAAAGGCATAATCAAATTGGTAATTTTAATTCATATTATAGTAATTAAATTATATTCTATGATCCTATAATGAGAAATTTCATATCTATTTAAATATTTTGCTACTATATGTTTGGTCAGGCGAAATTTTGTAAGTAGATGTAGTTGTCACAAATCAGTTTGGTTATGTGCATAATTTGTTTAATATACTACTTGATTTATGTATAGACAAATGTTATTTACTGTAAAAATTAATTTTGTCATTACTAATTTTTTTTATATATATTTATTAATAAACTCGTGTATATATATATTAGTCTATATTTCTCTGTCATATTAGCATATATGCATATATAAGATATATATATATATATATATATGAGGTAAAAAAATTAGTACACTTATTTGTATATATTATGAATTTAAAATTTTGAAAATTAATTATAATACATATATTCATATTTTTAAATTTATATTTATTGAATTTTGAATTGTTTATTGTATATAAAATAATTATTACATTAAATTTTAATTTTATATTTTAAAAAATATTATATCATCCTATAAAACATATAGAAAAAAATTAGGATTTTTTCTATAAATTTCATTATTTTTAATAATTAATATTATTTCACAAAAACTGTTTATGATTTATTAAAAATAATAATTTAAGTGAAAAATCCTTTAAAAATTTTCATAACTTTTAATCCATGATCCTAAAATTTACGAAATTTTGTAATTTGAATTTTTAAAAATATATTATTTTATATTAAATAATTATTGGCGAAATCAATGTATTTGTTTTTAAAAATAATATTTCAACTTTGAAAAATCTTCAGATTTTTTTAAAGCTTTATTTTATGATACTAGATTTTTGAAAATTGTAAAATTTGACTTTTAATCAATATATTATTTTAGGTTAATTATTTATGGTTGAGAATATTATTTGTTCATAATATATACAAATTAAAATACTAAAATTATTGTGTTGCAAAGCTAAGTTAATTTTGAATTATAAATAATTTTTAATAATTGTTCTCTCTCTTTCTATATATATATATATATATATATATATATATATATCCACATCTAAATGTTTGATGTTCATATATTATATATAATATATTTATACAAACATATGTGTGCATGCGTGTGTGCGCGCGTGTGTATTTTGTAACACATAAACATGCATATATTTGGACAACATACATGACATAAAAAATGAGCTAATATGTCTGTTGCGATGTAAATCCCAACATCTACATATGGGCATATTATATCTTTCACGGATTATTATGTTACACATGCATTCACACATATATGTATATTGTACATTTATGTATAAACTAAATCAAATAAAATGAATTTCATATCTTAATATATTTGAATTTAAATAAAATAAATGATTTTATTTAAATGAAATTTAGACATTTTCTAAATCATTTAGACTTCATAGGCCCAATAAAGATTCAATAAGGTAAATTTTTTGAAATTCACTCATAACTTCCATTACGGGCTTTTCCAGTTCCAACAATGGTATCAAAGCCCAATAGCCTATGCGGTCTAAATTAGTCATATTAGGACTAACTAATTAAGCTTTCCCACTTAGTACAGTGTCTAGAAAGGTAGTGTCTAGGATTAGAATTGAGTAATCAAATACCTTGTCCAACCTGATTACCGGCCTGGCCCAAAAGGTGAATTGAGCCCAAAGGTTGCTCCTAATAGAAAAGGCCTAACTTAATTTGGGCCTTGGGCTAATTTTCAAAATCGTTTTGAGAATTAATGTTAAAGATTTTAAATTTAATAGTTAAATTTAAAATAAAACATGTTTATTATAAAAATTATAATACTACATAAGTTGTTCAAAATGTTTGAAAGGATAATGATATTTTCAAATGTTTGAAAATATTTATATAATAATTTCAAATTTTAAATTTACTAATAAGATTAATAAAATAAATTAATTAAATATGTTAATTAATTAATGCATATATGCATGTATTATATATGTTGATATTTGTTATGTTATTTCAAAATGTTTAAGATAACATAAGTGTACATATATGTATACAAGATAAATTTTGAAATTAATAAATTTTAATAATTTTTTTAATAGAATAAATTAATTAAAGGTTAGTTAATTAAATAAAATACAAATATATATGATATGTGTGTGTTACACTATAAAGGTTATAGTATACACTAAAAATGTTATGGTAGATATGTCAAATATAAAAGTTATATTGGAATACTAATTTAAAATTAGTTAAAGAGTTAATTAACTAAAATTAATTAGATTATATTTAATTAATGATATATTATAAATAAGACTATCATATAAGTAATATGAAATATAAAAGTTATATGACAATAAAACTTATATGAAATGTGTATAAACGAAATATGGAACATTAAGTAAACCCAAATAGAGTTGAGAAATAAATACATATGTAAATGTACATATACCGTGATTTCTGATGTGTCTGATACTTGAATTGTTGGGGTACTTCATAAGAACTATATAATTCTATAAGTCGATATCACTCAATATATATATATATATATTGAATATTATAAATCATCAATATAATGTTGTTCTCTACCATATATACACACACACACACACACACACACATATATATATATATATATATTAATAAATTACTTACATACTCTTTAGTTGTTGAGCAAACTTAAGATAGGGATGTTATGCGTGGTATTATTGTATACTGAACAGATGAGGTAAGATAACTATATGTATTTATTGAGAAAACTTAAGGTACATATACTATACTTAGGCCATCACAACATGGTAAGTATGAGTGAATAATCTCTTTCGATTTGTTGAGCAAACTCAAGGTTAAAATAAGATTAGAACAAGGAAAAATGGGTTGGAAATTGTATGTAATACAACCGATAAGGATTTATCCATCGTTTGTGGGGCCATGATTTGTTGAGCAAACTCAAGGTCAAATACCAAAATAAACGAGTCCTAACACCCACTAGTGAAGTTATAAGACTTTAATGTTTCATCTTAGGGATTGGAGAAACATAAAAGACTAGTGGGAGCCTTATTAGAAAAATGAAATGGTAACATTTAACCTTTCTAACATTGTAAGAAAATATGCTATATAATGTTATAATTATCTACAATGATAAATTTGTGCATTTAATATGATTTATAAAACGTTTGTCAATTAATATATATAAACAAACTGAATGAATTGAAAGTTGGCAAACAGAAATATAGTATATACTTGCTAATAATTCTAATTGCATCTTATATAATGTTTCTATACCCATGCAAGCGCCTAATTTCAACTACTTAATACATTCGTAAGTTGGTCACTTATATGTTTATTTGGTTTAGACAGTGTATTGAATTTTATGAGTTTTTGAACTCTAAATGCAACCCAAGGCTATGGATATTTGATCCATGTTCTATCACATATAAATGTTATATGGTGAAGTCATAGTTTGTGGGAGTACAGTAATTCGATGAAGTTAGTTCATTCGAAGTAAGCTAATAAAATGTATTTTAAGATCATGTATTCAACTTGAGTGATTTCAAAAGGATCATATTGTGTTAATGTAACACAAGACCATAAACTACGAGATACATCTAAGAACTCGATGAAATGTCATCTTGATCGGTTTACATAAAGCGTAACATATTTGATGTCTTAAATGTTAAGATTGATCGAATACGCTTTAGTAAAAGATTTGTAATAAAATTGTAGTAAGGTTTCCTTTTGAATAGTTTGACCATTTGAAAGAAAAATGAATATATAAGAATAGATGTAATTTTAGGTAAAGTTGGAATGAAGAGAATGAATAGTCACTTCTGCTTCATAGAGAGACATTGGAAATAAGAATTGTAATACTAATTGATACTTAATATTGGAAAATGAAATATGACTTTTTTTTTCAAATTGTATTTTCATATAGAATTTTTTTTTCTATAACATTTATTTCTTTGAGTTCAAGATATTTGATCAAAGAACTCTCCACTGTAAACTAGTTGCAGCATATGAAATATTTAAACAATATTAATAATATTAAGTTAATGGTGGACCTCTAAATTTAGTACGCTATTATAGTAACGGCGGAAATAGTAGGAGCATGCCATATAATACCTAATGATTGCATCAAATTACG
The DNA here is from genome assembly GCA_030765085.1 of Allium cepa. Classification (NCBI taxonomy): domain Eukaryota; kingdom Viridiplantae; phylum Streptophyta; class Magnoliopsida; order Asparagales; family Amaryllidaceae; genus Allium; species Allium cepa. The sequence goes on from CM060932.1 coordinate 158,063,539, forward strand.
AAAATTGTTTTCTTAAAATTTGTCGAACATTATCTATGAAATAATCTTTATTTTTGGTATTGACTGAAAAATAGATATAACTATATTTCAACATGAGTATTATAAATATTCATTATGAAATAGAATTATATTATGGAATTTTTTATTTGTTTTCATAGTAAAAGTGATGCAACGAAAATACATATATGTCTAATATTATCTACAGTTGTTTTGGAATTATGGAATAAGTCGTAGTTTTGAGAAATAATTTTACTATATGATTATGAATCATATGATACAGGTTAATTATATCTTAATCAATTAATGGCATGCACCCATTCAGTGGGAGCATAATAAGTGTTGATGAACTCTTTGAATTAGTAAATATTGATGTATGCAATTGCAAGTCTATTAATACCAAAAGGTTTCCACATACTTTGTTATATTCATCAATGATTTATTACCAACATGAACATGTGTATTAGATACACATGTAATAAGTTTATGATAAAATCATAGAATATAAAAGAAAAGTAAATAAATTAACATGCAATAAAATGATTTTGATTTAGTCAAATAAGTGAATATATTGGAAAGAGTTTCAATGTAACTAAAAAATAAATGTAGATTCAATCTCAACAGTCACTCCTCCATGTGATACATAATGATGTATCGATAAGGAGTAATCAGACATTATTGGACAATTTACGATTAATTATAATTGAAGTTGAGTTAGTTTCTTTCTATAAGATCATGCACTTAAGATTAGTACACAAGGTTCATATTATTTTATCTAAACAATAGTTTACGAAATCATACAAGATAAGGGATTGTAAAAAATCCCAACATATCCTAGGCCAAGGAGTTGGCAGGTTGTGCGAATCAAAAGATTGCACGTAACAATTGTTCATGAGGGATCTTGTATGAATCTCCAAAAAGTTTTTGGGAAAGGTCTATCATAAAATGACGCATTTATGTTTTGAACATAATTTTTGTAAACTAAAACCTGTTTTTTAAATAAAAAGGTTCATAAAGAATATATGAATCCATGTTCTACTTGCACTAAGAAACAATTTTTGTTTCAAGATATATCAACTTCATTGTGAAGGAGTTTCTTTGAGAAATTTTTGGTAGTTAAATGGAATTGGATCTGATCCATAGATAGAACTGATTATATGAGATGAAGTTAAATTAACTAACCTAAATGAACACATAGCATCAATAAGTATTCTCGTATATCGAAGAGAAACTATGAGTTTCTTGTTAATGTCGAAAATATAAATTACCTTCGGTTGTTCAATTAAACCAATAAAATTGTTAACTCTATATGGTATGATGCACAAATATGAAAGAATTCCAAGTACGCTATCAAAATATGATTTTGGTGGTCATAACCAAAGAGATATGATCCATCAGCCGAGATTGTGTATTTATTGGAAGTCTAATGTGGTTGGAATTAAATAAACGCTGTTGAAAAGAATAATATCACAAATTTCAATTATTGAAATTAGTGTAACAGATTTAGTATTCAACATGCTAGAGTTAATTCAGACTTACCCACAAAATTATCGCTCGATAAGACTTAGTGTTTGGTACTTATATATTGAAATAGAAAATTCTAAATAATATTTAAGAGTAAGCCATTTACACATATTAACCAAAAATGCCTCGAAGTAAGTGGGTGCGACATTGGGTTTGTGAGCCTTTGTATATGATCCAAGAAATGATACGAATGTGTCATTTTATAAGAATAAATATTGAATAAGTATTTTGATAGAAATATCAAATATTTTTATTTTCAATCAAAGTGCAAAGGAAGCATGTGTTCGTAAGAAAGAATGTTAAAAGTTACATTGACATTTCTAAACTATAAGTAAACAACGTGTTGTTGATTTTAACAATATGCTTGTATTAAAATCAACTTTAGTTGTTTAAATACTCAACTTTGAATTGTAAATGGTGTCTTTTATGGTGAGTATAAAAGATATAGGGATTGTCCTAAAATGATATACAAGAGCACCCAATTAAAAGGGGAACATGTAAGTTGGATTCCTTATGCATTAGCAATTGGAATTATCATACAGGTTATGTTGTGTATGATATTGTGTTTTGTTTACGTATAATCCAATTAGAATTATCATTTAGTTTATGTTGTGTATGATATTGTGTTTTGTTTATGTATTTGATACATGAAGAAAATATAAAATCCAAATTGATATCATTAAATTGTTGTGTTGAGGTATTCTCGTGTATTTATGAAATATTAGAGACTTGTTAACAAGTTATGATGGAATGTTTAGACAGAAACTTTTATAAGTGATATTGGGTATAACATGTCAATGATAATATTCAAGTTAAAATCTTTAATTTGAAAATGTTTCAAAATAAAAGTGATTGTGGTCGATTCAACGAAATGTTGAAAACGTTAACTTGAATAGCGCTACAGTAAACCAATGTATATAGATATAAATGAACAAAATTATAATTGAGCCAAAGGTAATTCCAAGTGTTGAGAATCCCGTAATATTGTTATAAGATAACAATATCAAGAAATTGGTCATGATAGAACTTAAAGCTCATTAGAAGTCGAAAGACATACTTCAAATTGTTCCACAGATAAAGGCAGTTTATCGGTGGCATAGGGAGTTAATCGACAAAGTAGATAATTAAAACACAATAGAATACCCATTCATTAAGGGACTGACCTAATTAGTTTGAGAAAACTGATTGGAAAAGTTGAAATTAGATTCCATAATTGACCTCAAGTGCAAGTGGGAGATTGATCGAGTTAGGGGTATGCCCTAGGGACAATTATGTAATTTGTTACATACATCTAACTCGTTGACCAATCTTTTTTGAAATAAAAGGTTTTTTCTTCCTATTATATACTTGATATAATGCGATTATATTAATTAATTAACTTTAAAAAAAGTATATTTAATAGAAAAATTCATAAATGGTACATTTTGTGATAGTAGTTACAAAGTGTTGTAACCGTGAGTAATTTATCACAATGAAACAAATATACCATTTTAAATGTTCCTATTCAAGATGCATCGAGGCTGGATATCAATGTACCCATTGAGACTGGAGTACGCAATGCTCTCCAAATGTTAGGAAGCATATTACTCATGACTGCTGGGGGCACCTAGGGGTTACGTATTAATAGTTATTGGATAACTATGGAATGACTCACTCGATAATTCTGTTGGGTAATGTAACTAAGGTCAAACAGAAAATATCGATGTGGCTGATTTACACAGTTCTTTCAACTTGAGAATACTTAAGGTCTTCAATATGAAAGCTCCACTTTGATTATATCCAAATCACGGCATCATATCCATCGAGTGACTATAGTTGGGTCGAGTGGAAGTATTGGAAGTAAAGCACTATTCAAAAGAGGGTTTGTCTCCTTGGTTATATGCGATTAGTATCACAATCAACTCAAAGTCAAAGTCTCTATCCAGAGCATTTTGGTTAATAATAATTATTATTATTGAACCAAGGACTTTGTATTTGGACTATAAAGTTGAATGTGTATGAGGTCGGAATTTTGACCATTACCAAATTTCGTAAGTTCAAAGTGATATACTTTTAACGAAGAGAATTGGTGTAAACAAATGCCACAACCGTGTAACGCTTATTAAACTTAAATTGGATTTTACCGAAAATGAATAAGTGATAAATTTGGCCATAATGTCACACCACCAGCTAAGTGAAGTGTGAATGTTAACATTGGAATAGTTCGATGTTAATCGCTGCCCAAATTTACACCCGAGAGTTACACAACCGAAATGATAAATTCCCTTAAGACTGAACGATTTAATTAGTTTATAATTGTCATAAATTAACTAAATTAATATTTATGAAATATTAATTTTAAAATTTGAATATGATTTGAGAAATAAATAATGTTTTAAATATTTATAACAGTTATAAATATATCGATCGATATACAATATCGACAAGTGATTAAATTCGATTTAATTGCATAGTATTTTGGTTTGGGCTTAGATGGGTTCAAGGCCCATCATTAGGGCTACAAAATTTCGGTTTTGGAAAGTTTTAGGGATGGCTAAAACATAGGAAATTGGCTTGGAGATAATGGGTTGAGATCAAATGAGAATGGACAAAATGGTTTTCCTCGTTTCTCTCTAATACCACCCTATATATGTATGTATGTATGTATCTCTAAAAATAATAATTAACCTTTTTGGCCACCATTACCTTCTACATTGCTTGTTAAAGCATAGCTTTCAATCCACTCCAAAATTCTCAAATATATTTCAAACTAAAATAATAATATTTGATAGTTAGAGGTTGGTGATTGCGGACTTGCAATCTGGTGAATCAAGAACAGTAAAAGGAAGGGAAATCATCACTTCAACGTGGATTCAAAGGCGTCATTAAATTGGTAATTTTAATCCATATTACAATAATTAAATTATATTCTATGATCCTATAATGAGAAATTTCATATCTGTTTAAATATATTGCTACAATATGTTTGGTCAGGTGAGATTTTTTAAGTAGATGTAGTTGTCACAAATCAATTTGGTTATGTGTATGCTTTGTTCATTATACTATTTGTTTATGTATAGACAAATGTTGTTTACTGTACAAAATCAATTTTTGTCATTAATAATTGTGCTATATATATATGTGTATACATATATATGTGTATATATATATATATTTGTGTATATTTCTCTCTCATAATAGCATATATGCATATATAAGATATATATGTATGATTTAAAAATTTGAGTGAACTTATTTATAAATAATATGAATTTAAAAATTCAAAAATTAATCATCGCACATATATTCATATTTTTAAATTAACATTTATTGAATTTTGAATTGTTTATTATATATAAAATAATAACTACATTAAAAAATTCAATACTATATTTAAAAAAAAAATTATATCATTCCAAAAACGTATAAAAATTTATGATTTTTTCAATAAATTTTATTATTTCTATAATTAATATTATTTTAAAAAAACTGTTTATGATTTATTAAAATAATAATTTAATTGGAAAATTGATCCAAAATTTTTGTAACCTTTTGATTCATGATCCTAGAATTTCTAAAATTTTAAATTTTGAATTCTTAATAATATATTATTTTATATGAAATAATTAATGTCAAAATCAATGTATTTGTTTTTAAAAATAATATTTCAACTTTGAAAAATCTTCAGATTTTTCTAAGCTCTATTTTATGATCCTAGATTTTTGAAAACTGTAAATTTTAATTTTCATCAATAGATTATTTCATGTTAATTATTTATGGTTCTCTATTCATAATATATAAAAATTAAAATACTAAAATAATTATGTTTGCAAAAATAAGTTAATTTTGGATTATAAATAATTTTTAATAATTGTTCTCTCTCTTTCTATATATATATATGTATGTATGTATGTAAATGTTTTATGTTCATATATTATATATAATAATTTATAATACACATGTGTGTGTGTGTCTATATATATATATATATATATATATATATATTTCGAATAAAAAGGTTCTATTATAAATAATGAAGAAGAACCATACAGTAGCAGGGTGCACCTCCATAAAAAATCTTACCATTATGGTAAGAAAAAAGAGTTTGACATCTTGTACAAGCATCTCTAATATAAAAAAACACAATACAAAGAAATAAAACAAGCCCAAACAATAATATATCGCCGAACTCAGAAGGTGAAACACCCCTACCACCGAGAACAACCAGGCCGACCCATCACTATCACATAAACCCCAAACAAGTAAAGCAAGCAGCCGCAAATCATCCTGGATTATCTAATTCAATCCCCCACCGTAATAGGATGTTCTTCTCTGTCAACATTAGCTTTTGTTGTCGAATTGATCCCTTGACTTGTAGCATAATATCGATTTCAATCAACTTGCTTCGTTGTTCTTTGGAGCATCCTTTCCTTTCGAATCGTCTCCTATTCCTCTGGACCCAAACATGGTGAGTGGTAGTCGCGGTCACCACATACGCCAATAGTTGAAGCTTAGAGTCGGAAGCAAAGGCGCTTTGGATTCATGACAATTGTTGTCGCAGCGAAGTCTCTAGCGGTAGCTGAAGGTCCAGTTTCGTTAGAAGAGATTTCCACAGATAAGTAGTGAATTCCCATTCTATTACTGGATATTGATGGGTCTTATAGTGATAGTTACATAGATCGCATCTTCTATCAACATTCATACCCCATGAAGTTAAGCGGTCCGAGGTTGGCAGATGATGTATATAAGCTAGACAAGTGGTGTAACCAAACTTTCTAGCAGCTTTGTTATACCAAATTAATTTGTATATATCATCTTGCTATCGACGTATTCTGATCTCATTCCAAACTTTTGAGAAAATAAACTGCTTGTGATTAGCTACGGTCCAGTTGTCTGTAGGTCGATCCATCATCACACTAACTTGTATAATACTTGATTCAATCTCCCTTGTCTTTGGCAAGGTGGGGTTGAAGCCGACCATCACGTAAAATACTGCTAACCTTACCGTTATCAGTGTTACATGTAGAAATTCTGCTCCAGCCACGTAAATCTACAAGAGATTTATGGTGGATCCAAGGGTTGTACCATAGGTCTGTGTGTTCACCATTGACAATGCAGTGGGACATTATACCCCCTGCTAAGTCTCGGTGTCGCAAAATAAATTTCATTGTTCTTAAATTTTTTTTGTTAATAGTAATAACCCAAAAAATCCATTTAAATAAATACTTGGTCGTCATCCACCTAGCCCATAAACAGTTTGATGTAAGAAGTTTCCAAATCAACTTTATCCTTGTAGTTTTGTTGAGGTCAGTAAATAGTCGCAGTCCTATACCACCCTCTAGTTTTGGTCTGCATAAGACATCCCATGCCACTTTATGCAGTTTACCCTTCCAAAAAAATATGCACAACAGTGATCAATTTTCTTTAAAACTATGGACCATAAGTGATAGATCAGTATCCAATACATTACAATTGGGGTTATACGAGTTTGAAGTAGTTCAGCCCAGCCAGCTATCGTCGGTAAATTAATATCACAACCTTCTAGTATCATGTTTCTATTATGCACCAGAGGAAGACAGTGACTAGCATGAATGTAATCAAAAGATAATGGAATTCCGAAATACTTCACGGGTAATTCCTTCTCCGATATACATTGAATAGCTTTAATTTGTGATTTGTAAGAAGCTCCTTTACTGAAGAATAATTGTGATCTAGTTTGGTTGATATGTTATCATACTCTTCCATTCTGTCATTGTCATTGGTTGAAGCTAGGAAAATCATAACATCATCTGCATATAGCAAATGAGATGTGTTAGGCTCGAACTTGTTTATTGGCTATAGTTTTTTATTAGCAACCGCTTCTTACGTAAGTAAAGTGAAAAAATCTATAGAAATATAAAATAGATAAAGGGATAAAGGATCCCCTTGCCATAGACCCCTAGTAGAAGTGATAAAGCCTTCCGGCCGACCATTCACCATAATAAAGTAGGTAGGTGTGGAAGTGCACTTGTATATTAACTGAATGATGGTTGATGGGAACCCAAAATAGTAGAGCATGTGACATATAAATTCACGATTAACCATATCATATGCCTTTTGTAAGTCAATCTAAATACAGATTTTTCCTTTACCCCATTTAACAAAGTCCCGGACTTGTTCATGGGCCAACAAAACATTATCGCCTATGTTCCTACCTGTTATGAAAGAGGACCAATTTTCCGAAATTAATAAAGGAAGAAACCGCTTAATTCTGTTGCATAAAATTTTGGAAATCACTTTATATAGCAAGTTAGCACACGCAATTGGTCTATAATTAGAAATAAATTATGGTTTATCTTTCTTTGGAATGAGAGTAATCAAGTTGTGATTAATCCCGTAAGAGAGCTTCTTTGTACCGAAGAACTCTAAAATGGCATGATAAATTTCTTCGTGCAGATCATTCCAGTGAAGCTTGTAAAATTTTGCTAAAAGACCGTCTAGACCCAGGCTCTTGTTATCATTGATAGAAAAAAAGCCTGCTTGATTTCTTCCATTTCTATCAAATGTGTGTGTGTGTGTGTATTATAACACATATACATGTAGATATTTGGACAACATACATGACATACAAAATGAGCTAATATGTTTGTTGCGATATAAATCCCAACATCTACATATGGGCATATTTTACCTTTCACGGATTACTACGTTACACATGCAGTCACACATATATGTATATGATACATTTATGTATGAACTAAATCAAATAAAATTAATTTCACATCTTAATATATTTAAATTTAAATAAAATAAATGATTTTATTTAAATGAAATTTAGAAACGTTCTAATTCAGTTAGACTTCACATGTTCAATAAACATCCAATAGGGTAAAAATTTTGAAATTCATCCATAATTTCCATTGCGGGCTGGTCCAGTTCCAACATCTTGTTTTTACTCATTTTCTATTTACATTTCTTCATTTTCACTCTCTACTTAAATCCTTAGGTGTTTGTGCCACTTTTATTTCTAACATATATTTAAATAAAATCTTTTATTTTATTTAAATTTATAAATTATGTAGTTTTATTTAATTTATGTCATGATATATATATATATATATATATATATATATATATATAGACACGCACATGTATCATACATATATATGTGTGTGTGTAACATATCAACCCATGTAAGGTATAACGTGCCCGTGTATAGATGCTGGGATTTACATTGCAACAGACACATAGGCTTATCCAATATATAAGTATATATTGTCCAAATATTTGTATGTATATATATACTATTACTTATATAAGCACTATAAATATACACATATATAAATTTTTGTTTAAATAAATTTATATAAGTATATAATTATATTTATATATACGTTTATATATTTATATATATATATTTGTATATTTATATATATATATATATAATCATATGAATAAAATACTAATATTACATACATATTATTATAATAGTCTATCTATATATAAATAAATTATTTATAAATATTAAATTATAATTTTTAAAAAACCATGAGTAAAAATATGTACATACATACATACATATATATATATATTAAAAAATTATTTTAAATATATATGTACACACAAATATATATATATATATATCTATGTATGTATGTATGTATGTATGTATGTATATTCCTCTATAATATATATATATATATATTATAGAGGAACTCTCTTACAGAAAGGAGCTCCACAACAATGGCTAGAAGAACGAATAATTTTTTCAGTTTTTGGTTTCTTATGCATAGATTTTTACACCATGAACCAAGGGTGTTTTGGGGTCTGGACGACTATTGAATGCGCTATCGATATCAGTAAAGTCTGTTGTCCCTAAAGTGCTAGTTCTATATTGAGTTTTGGAAAGCATTCTCTGTTATTGTTGAAGGCAATTATAGTAGATGTTACATCTGCATTCCCCAAACGTTCCTAAAGCAAAACTAATGCAAGCAATGAACTGATAGAACTCACTATAAGAAAATTTACATTTTACAATGCTTAATCACGACATTTTTATGCAAAATGTTGTTTTATACTTTAGAACATAAAAAATATATAAATAAAGCGCTTCCTAAGCTAAATTCAGCACGAACTTACTTCTCCAAACCCCGCCCTTACAATTTCATTCCAAATATTTCATTTTCCACTCGAAATCCTAAACCTAATGTTATTTTCCTCAAAAAAAAATCGTCCCCCATGGATGATGCTCATCTCAACTCCATGATGCTCGTGTCACCTCCGAAGATGATACTCAACTCAACTTCAACCACCAGGCCTAATGCAATTCAACTCTTCACACACCACTTCGCGCCTACTTCCCAAAGCAATTGGTGCTACTTGTTTCACTGCCTGCTTATACCTCGTAATCCATTTCCTTAAGCAACCCAACTATCCACTACCTTGAGCTTCCTAATAGCTTCTGAGGCATCAAATATCATGTAAGAATCTCTGCTCATACCCAGTCACAGTTAAACAAATTAGAAAGCAAAAGCAATGTCGAGAATCTTCTCTCAAACCCTTATCCACGAAACTGCAGCCTCGTCTTTGTCATATTCTTCTGTAAGATGTAGTAGTCTACGATTTCCATCAAATCAACCGAACAAGAAAGCCATCGAGCTCATCAAAATTGATATTGGACCGACAGTGAAATTATGGTTCAGAATCTGATTCGAGCGGGCGTAAATTACAGATGTTCAAAGAAGTGCCTCCAGCTGTTATAATAAGATGATGCGGTCTCGATTATATCTCTTTTATTCCTGGATCTTCTTCCTGGATCCTACCTGCTTCAAAAACGAATTCTCAAATAAAGACTAGTGAGGAGAAGCTTTCTCTAAGTCTGGTGGTGGTTGGCCTTCTTTTTCATTTTTTGTTCAAGGTACTTATACTTATTTCATTATTATTACTTTTGTTTGTTTATTAAACAATGTCTACCAGTTGTTTTCGGATGAAATATTTTGGTATGATGACATCTCATGTTTATGAGATTGTTTTGATTTTTCTAGTATTTCACCTATTAAATTAAGTCGGTTAGTACGTCAAAAATACATCTAATGTAAATGATGGCAGCTCTGCGTTGGAAATATTATAATTGGTTAGAATTTTTTGATCATCGTTATATTTAACGTCTAATCTGATTTTAGTGAGTTAGTCATGGTTGTACCATTGGTAGACCCTTTCTCCCTTGTTTGTTGTCTAGCGTTGGTCCATGATCGGTTTTGTTGTTGTTTAGTGGTGAAAAGATGGTGATTTCTTGAAATGTATACTTGAGAAAGCAGGAAGAACAAGTTCAGGTAATAAGAAGGTGAGGCATATTATAAGGGAATAAGAAGAATAGGTAGTAGAATGTTATATAAGGTAATTAAAGAAGAAAAGAGGAGAAACAAACTCAATTTTCAATTCGGCTTTATTCAATTTCATCCAAATTTGGAATTAAGTTTGCTAAATTTCTTGGTTGTTATTGTTTTTGAAAATTGTTTATTGAAGTTCAAGCCAAACCGATCATTTGTGGAATAAGTTTCCTTTGTTTTTTGGAAGTTATATTTCATTAATTATACAAACCCTTATTTAGGACTATAGAACATTAACTAGGTTTGTGACCACTACAAAGGGGAGTTTTCAAAATTACAAACATTACGTAACTCAATGCATTTTGGGTTTCCCAACTTTATCTTGTTACACGAATAAATTTTATAAGCCCATCTCTATAATCAATTAAGTACAAGATATTAGCACCAAGTCTAAAACAGAGTGAATAACTACTTACCTCTTGCAAACAATTGAATATTATCTTACCTCATTTATATCATTGTTGCTAATCCATTTTGGCATGTTTGTGTAGCAATCTTTTCAAAAAGTTGCAAGAACCATTTCATCGTTGTTATGTATCATGTTATCAGGTATGCTTAGAAATGCTAAGTAACGAGAAAAATGAACAGATCTATAGGCTTTATATATATATAAGTGCAATACGGCTACAAGTGAAGAAAACTTGAACCTCTTCATAGCAGGCTAGTTACACAAAAGAACCGAATCCCATTATCTTTACTTACAATTGTACAAAGCTCTGTATAAATACTCAATGAGATATCACTCCGTTATGTATCAATTCAAATTAATAAAATCAGTTTTTACATTTCTTCTCTTTTGCATCACTTTCTAATTTAGTATCAGAGCAACTCTATAGCCTAATGGCAAAGTGCTACGCTTGAAACATCATCAGAAACTGCATCATCATTTCATGCCAGACTACACCCCAGTCCTCATCAGAGACTATCTCATCACTTGAGAAAACTGGTTATTTTTTATCTCAAGAAATCCCACAAATCATCAAGATATCCAACTTTACCTTAAAGAAGCAGAAGTGGCTCGCTAAGATCTGATTAAAACTTTGTCATCATCTCAGATCTGGCTGCACAGTCAGACTTTCACAACCTCAATCACCAAGAAAGAATGACTAAGAGCATTCTTTCCTTTCTTTTCATCAGATATAGCTTGCAATCGCCTCCATCAACATCTGCCTTTGTTTCTTGAACAATGGCAGAGGGAAATGAAGATGAATCCTCCACATCACCATCTACTCTAAGAAACAAAAATCTACCAAGTAAAAGCAACACAATAGTATTTGTCAATCCCATAAGTCAGACTATAACAACATAAATGGATGAGAATAATTATCTCCTATGGAAATTTCAAATTGAAACAGCCATAAGAGGGTATGGTCTTGATGAGTACATCAAAGGAACAGCAGGCGTACCAGCAAGAATTATAGAGAGAAGTGAACGAAGACTGATCAGTAACAAGAATTTTATAAATCATCAAAGACAAGACAGTTTGCTATCATCTTGACTGCTATCATTTATCATTTCTAATCTTTTACCACAACTTATTGGATGCAAAATAACACATGACTTATGGGCAACTGTGGGGCAGTTCTCAATCAGTAGAAAAAATCATAATCTATAAAAGACAATTACAAAACTTAAAGAAGGACAGTATGTGTATGGAGAAAAATTAACAAATGTCAAATCACTATGTGACGTTGATACAGCAGGTCACAATGTCTCGGATACTGAGCAAATATTTACTATTCTATATGGACCAGATGAGGAATATAAGGTAGTGGTTGCAATAATTTCACCAAGAGAAACAATTCCAGATATGTAGTATGTAAAAGCAACACTTCTTGCTCATGAAGGATAGACCAAAAGAAATTAATCAGTGCAGATCTAACAGTGAATCTTGCATCAAGAAACAATAACTATGGCAAAAACAACAATAGTCAAAGCTATCAAAGAGGTGGTTCAAGTTCAGGAGCAAGTAATATAGAATGCGGATGAAATAATGGCAACAGATTAAGATGTCAAATTTGTGAAAAATATGGTTATGCAGCAAACAAATGCTATTTTAGATTTGATGCCAATTAGTTCCCAATCAACAATCAAACTCACATAGATACTTTAGTCAAAGTGTAAACATGGCAAATGTGCAATCAGAAACAAAAGGAAAATCAGACAGTGATAGAAACTATCAAAGTGATACTGCAAAGCTAGAGGATATAAAAGATGAGTTCTGGTATCCTGACTCAGGGGCTACAAACCATGTTACAAGAAATCTTGACAGCTTAAATCTTGGAAACAAGGAATATAGAGGTAAAAAATCCATACATATGGGCAATGGTGAGTCAACTAAGATCACTCAAACAAGTTTTGGTAGCATAAAAGGAAACAAGCAACTATATCTTAATAATTTATTAAGAGTGCCACAAATCAAGAAAAATCTAATGAGTGCATCGCAATTTGCCAATGATAGTAATATTTACTTTGAATTTCATCCAAAACATTGCTTGGTTAAAGACAGATTTACCAATGAAACTATTTTGTAGGGTGAAATGTATAAGGGACTCTACAAGTTCAATGCAGTTGACTCAAGAATCTCTAGAAAAAAAGATTACTATTGTTATTATTCAGAGATTAATCAAAGTAAAATGTGTAGCAATTATTTTGATATCTGGCATCACAAACCGGGGCATCCACGTGCAATGTTGTAAAGAAAATTTTATATGATAATAAAATTCCTTATGAAGATACTTTAGTATCTTATATATGCACATGTTGTCAAATGGGAGAAAGTCATAAACTAGCATTTACTAACTCTGAAACTGAATACAGCGAGCCATTAAAATTGATAGCCACAGACCTATGGGGTCCTAAACCTATCAATTCTGACTATGGATTCAATTATTATGTATCTTTTGTTGATGTTTATTCCAGATACACTTGGATATATTTTCTCAAACCAAAGCAGAGACAGCAAAAGAAGTTATATATTTCATAATTCAAGTTGAAAAATAAGCAAATCATTAGGTTAAAGATTTTCAATTAGATGGTGGAATAAAATAAAAGCCATGAAGTGAATACTTCAAGAAAAGAGGAATAATACATAGAATTACATGTCCACATTCCTAAGAGTATAATGGATTGGTAGAAAGAAAGCATCGACATATAGTGGAGACTGGTCTCACACTATTAGCCCAAGCATCTCTACTTTTAAAGTTTAACCAGATGCTTTCAATACAACAGTATAGCTGATAAACAGATTACCAACAAAAGTTCTGAAGAATAAGTGTCCAACTGAGAGATTTTTCAACACAAAGCCTGATCATCTCAAGCTGAAAACCTTTGGTTGTTTATGTTTCCCATTGCTTAGGCCATATAACTCACACAAGCTGAGCCTCATATCATCTCCCTGCACATTCATTGGTTATGCAAAAAATTAGAAAGGGTACAAATGCTTGAGTAGCAATGGAAATGGTATCCAGACATGTCATATTCAGTGAACATCGGTTTCCTTTCTGAAATACAAAAATAAAAACATCAAAGGTCTACAATCCAAAAGTTTCGATACCATCAATACCTATATATCAAGATCAACTTACTGACAGTAGCACAGAAGATGGTCTGAATGATTTTAGTCCACAACCTATAGTGTCTGATTGCAGACCAGGTCATGAACTTTCAGGTCAACATGAATATCCAAGTCAAGGTCATAGTGACTCACTTGTAGCTCATCAAGATCTGGAAGAACAAAGTTCATCTAGACCTCAACAAACAGTAGTAGAAGACATCTCCACTCACAATAAGGGACCTGCAAAATCTCAACACCTCATGATTACAAGAGCCAAGATTGGCATATTCGAACCAAAGATATATGCAGCAGACATAGAGTTAGATGAGCCAGAAACATATGACCAAGCAATAAATAGTGAAAAATGGGAAGCAGCAATACAAGAGGAGTACAATGCATTGATGAAAAACAAAACATGGAAACTTGTGCCTATGCTTAAACACAAGAACATCGTAAGATGCCGGTGGACTTTCAGACTCAAGAAAAACTCAGATGGAACAATTCAAAAGCATAATGGAAGATTAGTGGCTAAAGAATATACTCAACGGCAAGGACTTGACCTCAAGAGACATTGTCACCAGTTGTTAAACAACCAACAATCAGAGTTTTCCTAACTATTGCATTGCATAACAATTGGAGATTCAGGCAATTGGATGTGAACAATGCCTAAATGGAGAATCAAGAAGAAGTATACATGAAACAACCCTATGGGTTCAAACAGGACAACAACACGTCAACGGTGTGCAGACTAAGCAAGGCAATACATGGCCTAAAGCAAGCACCAAGAGTTTGGTTTGACAAACTTAGAGTAATTCTGACTAAACTAGATTATCATCAAACAAAATCTCACACCTCTTTATTTACAAAGTATAATAATAATAATGTAACATATGTGCTAATTTAGGTTGATTATTTCATTGTTACAGGAAGCAATAAAGAGGAAATCAACATCTTGACAAACACTTTTCAATTAAACATCTAGGAGACTTAATTGCTTTCTGGGAATAAATGTCAAAAGAATCAGCAACATAGAACTTCATTTATGTCAAAGAAAATACATTTCAGAGATTTTATCTAAAGCTGGAATGGAGAAAGCTAATTCGCTACCAACTCATATGATCAGCAATTCAAACTTGTCAAAATATCATGGTAAACCAATCATAAATGTAAAGCAGTACAGAAGTATAGTAAGGGCACTACGATATGTTACAATAACAAGACCAGAAATATCATTCGGTGTAAATATGGTATGTCAGTTTATGAAAAACCCATTGGATGAGCACGGGAAGGCAGTGCAAAGAATCTAAAGATATCTCAGAGGAACTACAAGACATGGGTTGATTCTTAAGTCAAGTATTAACATCAACCAAACAGGTTTTGCTGATGCCAATTGGGCAATGGACTTAGATGATAGAAATTCTATTACTGGATACTGCATATATCTTGGAGAAAATCCTGTGTCATGGTGCTCTAAAAAGCAGTCAACTATATCAAGATCTCGTAGAGAGGTAGAATTTAGAAGTGTAGCAAGCATAACTATAGAAATCATGTGGATCGAATCATTGTTAAGTGAATTAAAGGTCAAACCTACGAGAAAATCAACTATACGGTGGGATAATCTAAGTACGGTTTCAGTAAGGATAAATCTAATTTTGCACTCAAGGAAAAAACACATCGAACTAGATCTATACTTTGTGCGTGAATAGGTAATCAAAGGAAAATTAAATGCCAACCACTTACATGTGACTTACCAGAGAGCAGATATGCTAACTAAACCTCTATCAGCCAAGAATTTCAATCGTTTCAGAAAGTATCTGAAAGTTGAAGACATCGATGATGATACGAAGAAGACCCAAAGCTATCTAATGCAATCCTTCAGCAAAATCTGAAGCAAAGCCTGAAGTGATTGAGGCAAGACACAACATGCCCTAGCTTCAACTTTGACAAGCTCTATTCAGCAAGTGCTACTACTTACACTGATGATATAAATCTAGAAGAGAAGCCATAATCTTTTCCCTCAATCTAGCTAAGAACATCTTAACTAGATCGAAGATATTTTTTTTTTGATTCGAAGAAGAAGATGAAAGAAATAGTGTTGGCTAAGGAACGAAAGAAAACCTAGCCGCAATTGAGGGGGGGCAATGAGAAAAATGTATAGATCCATAGAGTTAAGTGTATGTATATATATATGTATGTATATGTATATCTCAGTGCAATACAGGTACAAGTGAAGAAAACCTGAACCTCTTCATAGCAGGCCAATTACACAAAAGAACCGACGCCCATTATCTTTACTTACAATTGTACAAAGCTCTCTGTATAAATACTCGATGAGATATCACTATGTTATATATCAATTCAGATTAATAAAATTATGTTTTACATTTCTTCTCTTTTGCATCACTTTCTACTCTAAGGTAGTATTTGGTTAAAAACAAATTTTGAGTTTTCCGTTTTCAAATATGTATGTCAAATATGAAAATAGTGAAGTGGTGGTGGAGGTAATGGAAGGAAAATAGAGGGACGATGGAAGAGATGGAAGGATGATGGAAGAATGGATAGTTTCTCGTGCTTCTATTATTTTTAAAAAATATGAAAAAAAAGTTGTTTTCTATTTTGTATGTTAATTTCGTTTTCCAAATTGATCATTTTCGATAATATATACATGCAGTTTGAGCATTTTTGTATGAACAAAAATACAAAACTAAAAAAGACAAACCAAATACTACCTAAGCTTTGCAAGCTACTCAGGTGATGCTGATAGCAGAATTGTTAAATAAAATTAGGTTAGACTTCTGGATAAAGCATTGTCAAGAAGTGGGATTGCAGAAGCATGTGTTGTTCTAAAGAGTGGTTAGTTCAAATCTTTATCCAGGAGATGGTGCTTGACCAGATTTGTTTGACTATCTTGGGCCAATAGCTAGTATAGGTTCATGAGGTATGTTTTTAGTAATTTTTTGATGTATATATTTGTCAATGGCTTCATGAGATGTATATGTCCGTTGCTTCATGAGATGTACAAATGAATTGCATTTTTTGGTTTGGTTTATTTTGTACTTATTATCTATCTTATGCCGTTTGTAGATTCGTAATAATCATTTATTCTTTATCTAAGTTCTACTTTGATTGTTTAGTGAATTTGATAACCTATAAGTTTATAATCTAGTTATATTTGATTCTCCTACTACAGTTTCTTTTAATGTCTTGCTAAACTTTTCCTATCCTATGCTTGCTCATAAATTCATTAAAACCATTTATTTAATATCCAAGCTCATGTTCTCTTCGTGAGTAAAACTTTTAACATGTAAGTATGCAGGCTCTTATATCATTATCTTATAACCGTTTTGATTTATCATTTAAATTATTTGGATGAATTCGATATAAAAACAAATCTATCATTTTACATTGTTGGCTTATATCCACTCTTTTTATGGCATCAATTTATTTCTCGGGAAGATAAAACATTTTTTTAATGTTGCAAAATGGGTGAATAAATGTATCCTGACATAACCATTTTTCATTTGTTAATTTGATATTGCTCTTCACTGTTATCGTATATGCATCATTGTATCATATAGATGCTATTTCAGTTACATATTTATTTAATAGATTTTTAACTTCACTTCTTACATATATTTGAATCTACTGGCGTTATAGGAAATCCTATTGGTTTTGCAAGGAACATTGGGCTTTGTATTGGGGTTTTTCTTTTAATATCAAGAAAAGGAAATGTCTGGGTGTGTAAGAGGTTCAATATTTTGTTTAGATCTATAGCCATATTTGTTTTTAAATATTAGTTTGAACTTATTTAGAATACTATTGGACTGTTAAATGGCATCACATAAGGACCAAAAAGTCTTATTACAAATATAGCATATGCTATAAGTAGTTCTAGTACTAAGTTTACGAAAACCGCTCATAAGGTGAACTAATTTGATCTCTGATTTATTGCATGAGTAGAGTTCTTTTCATTCTTTTTAGTTTTATCTTCTAGATTCATATTGTATTTTACTTATTCTTTGCAGCAGATAGCTGCCTTTACGTTTGATGAGCAAGTTCTTGCTAAAATGGGCACGCAACTTAACGATTTAGAATCACATGGTAAAGGAATTTTAAATGAATTCCTTGAGGTAAGTGTTGTTATTTTTAAAAAATATTATTATTCATCTTACATACTGTCATCATCTTTAATTATGAAACTCTTTGTTCATACTAGCCCTGAATAACGGTTATTTTTGTATACTAATGCTAGGGTCAACGACGGGAAACATTATGTGATAACAATGTTATTCTTGTATGCTACGCTCACAATAAAAGGACTATGAAAAGGAAGCGAGCAAAGGACAAATCCTAGATAGTATTGCGCCTCCATAGCAATATAAGATGGCAATAGTGCACGGCACCTGAACTATACTAACAGACCAAAAATCGTATTGCACTGCTTCACCCAAAATAGTGGCAAAGCACAATATAAGGAATGATCAAAACCAAATAGCATAACTTAGCAATAAGGCTGGGCAGACATCGTGAAGCCTAATCACACCGACTAATGAGCTGCACTGGTCATACTTAGTCCTTTCGACAACTTTGAACTCGGATAAGGCAAATCACACTAAATGGTTATCAATGCTTGGACTACGCTCGGTTTGCGCACCTACCCTCCAAGAAAATCCTACCTGAAGTAAAACCACCTGAAACCATTATAAGAGCAGTTGTCGCTCGAGATCATAATAAGTCAGCGCTCCCCAACCATAAGTTAACCAAGTAAGTAACCTATGTAAGTGTCGCACACAACCCTTCACCAATAACTACTCTTGATCTATTCATAGCAAGCCATAGATAAACACCGCGCATGCCCAAAAGGCCCTAGGAACCCTAACATTATTCAAAAAACTTATACATTGCTAACGCTTTCAAGTACAGATCCACACTGCACTTACCAAAGACTCCTTAAGAAGTACTATATGGAAAAAAAAGCATTCCAAATGTCACACACAGGGACATTAAAAACAGTGCTCCAGTGTAGTTCAGCGCTTACTAGTAATACGCAATGCATTAAAGCATCTTTTATCAGCGATCGACACAATCCTATAAAGGAAGCCGCATCTACGCAACTAGTGCATCTATGCATACCATAGCTAAATGGAGAAGGATGACAAGGCAATGAATCATTGCTTACCAACCATACGCCCAGTTTAATAAAAGGGAGAAGCAAGGGCATGATTTTCCAACGAACGAGTGTAGTTCAGAATAAGGTCATATAAGGTAGGCACCACAGGTTGGACAAGGAGGCAAGACAACTTAACTCTAACCACCTTCGGAGTAATACTACATAATCGTTGCATACCTGACAGTGCAGTATAGCTCCATTGGTATCAACACTGCCCAAATCATAGCATAAGAACAACTCTCAACAATTTTAAGGAAAAGTTGCTAAGGGCGACATAGTTCATCTAGAAGAAAAGGGCAAACCTCGTTACACTCTCATTCATGCACCATAGCAGTACATAGGACACTCAATTCTCGAGATTAGAAGTTCATAACCTATTCAAAATTGAGTTTCCCACCTCAATTCTCGGATTTCCTGCCCCATTTTCAAACTTTCTACATATATCCAAAATTCAACGGCCTAAATTATAGTTTTCTGCTAAAGACATGTCAAAAATCCATGACACATCAAATAAATGAGATGATGAATGACACATGGCACGACCTAAAGGTGGAAAATAAAATAACGGAAGAAGGATTTTGGAAATCCATGTGCCTCTCAATACTATGAATTGAAAGGGTACTATAGCAGGAAGGGGATCTTTTTCGAGATTTGACATTTTTAAGAACAATAATGAAATTTTTGTACTTTATGCCCTTATTGCATGTACTAAGAATATATAAAGGAAGAAAGTGACATTTTATACGTGAACATCGGATTGCTTAACATTCAAACCACGTAAATTCACTATGTCATTTACCGTTTTGCACTTTTTTATCATCTTTATTTTAGTGTCGGTTTCTTTTCTGTTTACTGCCTAAATTCGATATAATTTAAGTTGACATTTTAACAACCAGTTAGAATGCAACTACATAATTGTGTGAGCACCCACAAAATAATCACTACCTTTATTGAAAATTTAATGTTACTTAAATTTGTTGATTCTTAACTGCGAAAGTAATTAGTGCTATAATAACTTCGTGATCACTTTAGTGTGGCGAGATGAAAAATCTCACCAACATTTTTGGTGCTAGATGGATGGCAAGAACCTTCGCTTGTTTTACCTAGCAAATCTTATCCATATTTTATTTCACACACCACGAATCCCACGAATTCCTCTACTCCCCTTGCACAAGAATAGTTACACTTAGTCTCAGGAAAGAGATCACTCATAACCTTGAAACCTCAAGCTGAGGCAAAAACTCCAGTTGCGGCCCTCATAGATCTGATCCTGGCTGCGCTTCATTCCTTCACAAACCAAGTAAACCAACATATAAAGGAGTTAGAGAAAACAATGGCTCAACATTCTGCTTTTAGGCCAATCTCTTCTTCATACTCTATAGCTTACTGCCATCGCACGCAAACTATGCTCACAATGTAGTTGGTAAGTGAAAACAACACTCTTAGAAATAGGAATGGTGATGCTGGCAGGAAGACTGATACTAAACTAAAAGGCAAAACCCAAATAAACATGGAAATCAAATCCAAGCTAGCCAACATTAATCCTCTCCTGTTAAAAAAGAAGGCCAAATTTTCTCAGATGATGATTATGCCACTTCATTTTACGAGGGTGATTCATCTTAGATGGAGCCGAGGGAAAATGAGATTCAGTAGTTAAAGACTCGTGTCAAACAAGTGGAAAAGCTTTGCCAACAAACAAACGAAAAAAAGGGTCAGGAAAGAAGGTTCTTCCCTATTCAGTGAGACCAGTATAGAAGCAAATTTTCTTGATAACTTTAAAGCCCTATCAATTGGCAAGTTCGACGAAACTACCAACCCACATGATCACATCTGCACTTTTTAGTATTATATGGACATTCTGAAGATAGGGAGGATGACTCGATGTAAACT
Organism: Allium cepa; assembly: GCA_030765085.1. NCBI lineage: Eukaryota > Viridiplantae > Streptophyta > Magnoliopsida > Asparagales > Amaryllidaceae > Allium > Allium cepa. The sequence goes on from CM060932.1 coordinate 158,085,023, forward strand.
CTTCCTAGTTTACGTAGCCAGTGTAGCCTCACGATGGTTTAGGAGGCACGAACCAGGGAAGGTCCATTCTTGGAGGCAACTATCCGTAGATTTTTTGAGGTAATTCAATTCGGGGGGAGAGGCCTCCCTAAATGTAAATACCGTGTCATGCATACAGCAGGTCGAAAATAAAAGCATGCGCAACTTCGTAAAATGCCTCTAATCTAAGGCACTTCAGATCGGACTAACATTGAAGAAGTGCTACTTGTGGCCGCCCACGCTGGATCAGAACTAACACATCAATGTGGGAGAAAAATAGTAGAAAGCCGTGTTATAGCATGGAAGCATTCAACTAAAACGCCAGTGGCTACATAAAGATGGAAGAGGCCAGATCCATAGCATAAATTTAGAGAACTTCTGGCCCTAATTATGACAAGAAAAGGAGGGCAGAAGGGTGTCATCCATCTGTGAAATGATGGAAGAAGCTCATCTTCACGGCAAAATATCCCTTTACCCATACTCTTAGATAGATATATGAAATGACCAGGATGGAGCTTCCATATAATGCACCGAACAAAGGGATGAAGGTAGAGCAGAATCATGGTGGAGAATACTGCAGTTTTGATAGAGCAAATGGCCACCACACAGACACTTGTAGAGACTTGAGAAATGAAATAGAAAGGCTGATTCAAAAAAGATACCTAGGTAGCATCCAATCTCACCCCGGATCTGAACTAGAACCAAGTAGGAAATCTCTCCAACCTCATAGCCTCAATCTATGAAGGTTTTCATTTTTTCAGAACAAAAAAGCGTAAGAGAGATATATGCAAGAAGCCAAGATATAGCAGTGGGCGGTCTTCCATGTTAAGAAAGCCAGCAAAAGAAATAGTCTTCTCAGCAGCTAATGTAGCAGGAGTTGTATTCCTTAACCAAGATCCGCTCATTGTCATGGTGCAATTTTCAAACTGCGCTATGAAAAAAGTCATTGTTGATTCTGGAACCTTATTCAATGTCATCTTTAAATCAGTGTATGACTAGATGAAGCTTTCAACAAAAATTCTAAAGCCTAGCCTGAGCCGATCTATGGCTTCAATAACACCCTAACCATCTCAATTGGATAAGCACGCCTACTTGTTACAGCCGGAACTGCACCTCTAGACAAATCATTCGATGTGAGCTTCTTGATCATTTACCATCCCACACCATACAATGCATTCCTAGGAAAATCTGCACTAATAGACCAGGGAGCAATCATCTCACAAAAGGATCTGCTCATGAAGTTCAACACCTCCTGTTGGGATAGGGTCAATAAAGGGAGAATCTTTTTTAGCTATGGAGTTGTATAATATAAATCTTATCACTAGCAATGAAATTATTCAAAACTGCTATAGTGCTCTTTTAGTACTTGTAACAATAATAATTAAAATGAAACCAAATCAGTTCAAAACTGCACCAGTACCAAGTACCAAAGCCGAGGTTAAAATAAGTCATCTTGTGCCCACAACATCAGTACAGAAAGAAAAGAAAAAGTATATGCATATGATCAGCATTGACGAATATAATTTGGTCTACGCACAGTACTTCTCTGAGGAGCCTTAAAAATAGGCGCTCATAATTACCTCTAAACCAAAGGAAGAAGCAGAAAGTGAAATAGACCCGAAACCAGGAGAAACAAAGAGAGAGTTAAAGCCAGTGGATGATCTTAAAGATGTACAAGTAGATCCAAATGTCCCTATAAAGTTCTTAAAATAGGGAATAATCTCGGTGCAAAAGTTCGAATTGAACTAATTGACTTTTAAAAAGATTGGCAGATGTATTTTCCTGGACACATTCATACATGGTAGGAATAGACCCAGCCATCATTTATCATGCACTTAACATCATTCCCCATGCCCATCTGGTTAGGTAAAAGCGTAGAACACTAGATCAAGAAAGTTATAATGCCCTGCATGAAGAAGTCAAGAAGCTAAAGGAGAATGGATTCATCAAGGAAGTGTACTACCTAAAATGGATCGCTAATCCAGTACTTGTAAAAAAAACCAAATAGAAAATGGAGGACCTGTATAGTTTATACCAGCAAGGCCTGCGTTAAGGACAAATTCTTCCTATCAGGAATTGGTCAGCTAGTGGATGCAACTAGTGGACTTGAACTGCTCGTTTATGGACGCATATTCGGGGTACAATCAAACAGCTATGTTTGAGCCGAATCAGAAGCATGTTAGTTTCGTGATGGACAGGGTTGTATTGCTACAAAATTATGGCATTCGGGTTCAAGAACTCTAGAACAGCTTACCAAAGGCTAGTTAAAATGATGTTTTCAGATCAAATCAGAAAGAATGTCGAAGTATATGTGGATGACATGCTAGTTAAGTCAAAGAAAACATCAAGTCACATCCAAGACCTAGGACAAACATTTGAAGTATTGAAGCAGTACAATATGAAGCTGAACCCTTTAAAATGTACTTTCGCCATTCACCCAGGTAAATTCCTAGGATATATAGTGAGCATACATGGCACTGAAGCAAATCCAAAGAGGATTGAAGCCATAAGGAAGATAGGAATCCCAATAAATCTAAAGGATCTCATAGGCCTAAATGTCAAAGTAGCGGTGCTAAGCAGGGTCATCTCTAAAGAAACAGATAAGTGCATACCATTCTTCGATCAGGTGAAGAAGGGACTATATTTTGAATGGACTGAAGAATGCAAAGTCGCATTCCATAACCAGAAAGTCCATCTAGTCATCACTCCCATACCATATAAACCAGTAATAGGTGAGGACTTGTATGTATATTTAGTTGTAACTGATAAAGCTGTTAGCGCTGTAGTGATTTGGGAGGATGAAGGAACCTAGAGGTCAATTTACTTCACAAGCAAGTGTTTTCCTGGAGCAGAGATGAATTACTCAGTCATTGAAAATATAGCCTACAACTTGCTCCTCATGATAAGGAAGATATAGCCGTACTTCTAGGCACATCTCTTATAAGTCCTCACAGATAGGTCACTAAGGCAAATAATGCAAAGGCCAAAAACATTGGGCCCTTTGCTAAAATGGGCAATGGAGCTCAACTAATATGACATCACCTAATGTCCAAGAAAATAAATCAAAGGTTAGGCACTAGAAGACTTTATTTCAGAATGCACACTCCTAACCAAACCTCAATCAGAGGAAGAAACGCCTACACTGCAATTCTAGAAACTATTTGCGGATGGAGGTTCAAATGAACAGGGAGTAGGAATTGGATACATGTTGATTACTCTAGATAAAAAGAACTATGTGGTGGTAGTACAACTGGGGTTCAAGGCGACCAACAGTGTAGCAGAATATGAAGCTCTCCTCGCAGACTTACAAATGGCTTAGGTATAACCAATGTTAAAATTTACAGTGATTTCTAATTAGTTGTAAATAAAGTGCAGGGCAGTTATCAAGTGAAGGAGAAAACCTTAGCCAAGTATGTGGAACTTTTTAAGAAATTATTTAAGTAGTTTGAATAAGCAGTTTGAATAATTTGGTATAGAGCAAATTCCACATTAGAATAACTTTTTTGCCAATCCACTAGCTAAACTTGCGAGCACCAATGTGGAAAATAAATGAAAGAAGTTTGGATAGGACATCGGGTAGAGCCAAGCACTACAGAAGCTATTCAATTCTTGGTCTTAACTCGAGTCCAATGGCAATGATCCAAGGGGCTCACGACCAGGAAACAGAGGAAAATCAATAGTAGTCCCCAATTGAGCCCACGCTTCATTGAATTGGAGAGAACACTTGGATTACCTCAATCAAAGAATTCTTATTAACCTAAAATAGAAATGAAGCCCAAAAAATAACATATTAGGTGCTATACTACTTCTTCTTTGATGGCTCATTATAAAAGAGAGGTATTCCGCCTCTTATCTTAGGTGCGTTTCCAAAGAAGAACGGATACAGGTCATTAAAAAAGTACATAAAGAGCAGTGTGGGGATCACTCCGAGGGAGCCAATTTAGCAAAGAAGGTGTCGAGGCACGGTTATTACTAGCTTACTGCACTTCAGGATGTGAGAGAATCTGTAAGAAGATGCGAAGATGTCAAAGGTTTCCATGTATCGCCGGACAACAATCCCATAACATCATCGCCCTAGCTAGTTCATGGCCCTTAGATACATGGGGAATAGATTTGATAAGTCCACTTCCTATGTCAAAGAGGGAAGAAAAGTACGTTATAGTGGTGGTATACTACTTCATTAAATGGGTGGAGGCAAAACACTTAGCCACCATCACTATAAAAAAGATAGCCTTCTTTTTTTAAGAAACATAATCACGAAATTTCGAAATCCCCCACAAAATAATTTCTGACAATGGGAAACAGTTTGAAAGCAGGGAATTTATGGAGCTCGACGAAATGAATGACATAATTATAAGTTTCTCCTCTATCATGCACCCGTAAGAAAATGAGCAGGTCAAAGTAGCAAACAAGACTATCAAAAGGTTACTTAAGAAAGGACTGTAGAAAGTAAAAGGAAACTAGGAAGAAGAATTATCATTAGCATTATGGGCTCATAGGACTTCTACAGATCTCCAACTGGCCATACTCCTTTTACATTCACCTATGGATATAAGCCATGTTCCATGTCGAAGTAGAGGTTCCATCACATAGAAGAATATCATATACGATAGAGAAGAACATGAAGTTGCCCTCAATCTCATCCATGAAAGAAGAGACAAGGCTGTAGTCGTATCTGCCGCATACCAACAAAGTATGGCAAGAAATTTCAAATCTAGGCTCAAGGAAAGAAACTTCTACAAGGGAGATTTTTTACTGCAAAGAGCAATGGCCAACACGAAAGATCCAGCGGATAAAGCTCTGGGCCTAAATTGGGAAGGCATGTTAGTTATAACAGAAGTTTTGGCTAACAGGGCATACCAACTATCAAAAACTGATAGAAACCTAGTTCTAAGAACATGGAACTCAGAGCATCTCAGGCCTTTTTTTATCCTTGTTACTCATGTAATAAATATTGTAATCATTATGAAAAGTAGTAATATGAGGAACTGGATGTAGGGATATTGGACGGCCCAAACCAGTATAAAAATCTCTCCGTGTTAATAATCTCTTTGAGATGGCTAAATAACTGTTTTAGACGTAGGGATATTAGACGGCCCGAACCAGCTATCAAAACAAAATTGTGCAAAAGTAGCCAGGCGTTTCGGCAAAATAACTAAACTGAATGTAAGAATATTGTACAATCCAAACCAGCATAAAAATCTCTCTTTGTTAATTACTTTAACATAGCCACACTGAATGAACAGATGTTAGATGCCCTGAACAAGTATAAAAAAACCATGTGCATGAATTGAGAAGGTTGTAAATAAGCGACATGAGTTCACATGGCATGAATTGAGAAGGTTGTAAATAGCAGGGAAGACTGTACTAGCGCACGAAAAAGCTCAGATGCTATGACAATTAAGTTCAGAAAGTATGAGCTGCATAGATAACAAATCCAAAGACGGCAAGAAAAAGACAACACATAGGATGCACAACAATCAATATATCAAACACAATCCTAGAAACTACTTAAAAGCTTGCTAGGTAAACGTTAAAAACAAAAGTTTCCTCATATTTATTTAGTTCTGCTAATACTTATTCAAATCTATACGTATTTACATGACCCATATCAATACAAATGCTTTAAAAGCTTAAATGAAAAATGACAAACTGGCTCGAATTCAGAGGAAGTATCAGCTATGATCATGTTTCGACGATAAGGTATATGGGTATCCAATGCTGGACGCTTAGCATAACTATCCTTAAGTTGAAGAGCAAGAGATGAGTCATTCAACTCGGTAATTACAATAGACAAGCGACTAGGAGAAACATTGCTAAAAGCGCCACGAGGGTTATAGTTAACACCAGCCCAAACATCACCATGGTCCTATGGAACACACTTATAATCCACACAATTGTATAAAAAGGTCAGATAAAGTTCAAGCCAGAAGCGGGTGAAGACATCGATCATACGCTTTGCTGCAATGTCTGCCATAACCGATCTTACCTTCTCATCATGGAGCTATTCCATCAAGGAAGCCCTATCCAACCTACCTAGAGAAGTGGCAGCAGCATCAAGGTGGAGCTGATACTCTAAGGTAAAAACTCTATTCTCAACAGCCACTCTCCTGAATCTCTCAATCTCATCCAAAAGTTGGTCCTTTTTTTCTTGGTAGTGGCAGAATCTCCTACGCACTAGAAATATAAGGCGAGCTGCTAATCCCAGTAGTTTTTGACCCTTCAAATTTGTTATCTCAGTAAGCTGGCCTTGTATTAGTCTTTCAATTCGTTCTTGCATGTCAAAAAAACATCAGGGTCTACCCCAAGTGGTGTTGCTGGGGTATCTTCAATGCTAATTTGTCTCGTGATCTTCTCATTTAATTACTCAACTTTACATTTAAGAGCCTAAAATTTGTTTATTTACACAACCCCATATACACCTTTAGCATCATTCAACTAACCTTCTAACTCGATAATCCTAGTCAAAGCAGAGGTAATCTTTCCTTCCATATCAACATTCTCCTGATCTCGATCGAAAAAGTAGGCTGAAGGTCAAATGAGCCCACACAAAACAAGATTAAAAGTAAGTTCAAACAATTAAAATGCTCATAAGAAATTTCACGAGCTTCACAAAAATCTATATATACATTGTATGTGTACAAAAGAATATACCTGCAAAGTCATTTTAAGTTATATATTCCTAAAAAAACAACACTAGAAACACTTAAGGTATACTAGTTAGGGGAAAAACTGAGATAATGTGGATAGTCTTTCGAGGATCATATCAGGCACCGGCCTGATGATCTATTGGCTCTTCCACAGTCACCTCGGAATCCATGTTATTGGAAAGGAAGCTCAGATTAAGCATATGGTAGAAATAATCGAAAATTTTCATAGCACGCTGTAAGTAAATCCATCCCATCTTGCTTTCAGTTTTCTCATGTCTAAGTTTTTTTGTAAAGGCGGCAATCTTGTCCTGCCCAGATTTGTCAACATGTGTTGCTACTACATTAAGGTAGCCCAGGCTTCATGCAAAGAATTGTCAAGCTCATAAATCTTGAGTACAGCTTTCTCTCTCGTGCTTTCTAATGTATCGATTAGCTTAGCCTTATTTTTCTTGTTATTTCTAGAGAAACCACCAAAATACCTAAGGAGATTAGTCCTCCACCCTTTCCTTTACGAACGGGAAAGTGCCTTTTGCCTTAGCCGCGCCATCTGCCGCTTATGCTGGGCCTTCAACTCTCTTAGTTTACCCTGGAAGTGAAGTTCCACTCTCATTTTCCAACCATTGGCCATAAGAAAGGTCCATACCTATAGGAGAGGTATTCTCTATAGCTAATTCCTCTTCCTATTGTTGTTTGCAATAATCAAGAGCAGCTGCTATTTTATCAGGTTTACCTAAGAAGCTAAGGCCAACCTCGACGAAAAACTAACGCTGAACTGAATCGTACAATAAATAAAGCATGTAATCTGTAATATGTTCGAGGTTATTTTGAGATGTCTTTAGAGCTTGGAGTGAGGTTTGCCTCCCTTTCAACTTTGGTCGGATATGCCCTAAAATCTTCCTCAACTTTGGCCCTCTCAGAAGCACGTGAGTGAGGTTTGCTTTGAGATCAACAACATGAGCTAAGGAAACGACTTGCTCACTTACCTACTTCCTCTAATCCTTTATTGTCAAGGCTCACAGCAAAATTAAAAAAAAAACTGGCAAGGAGAAACTAAATAAGCTACTGATAAAAAAGAGAAACAGTTACGTAAACCCAAGACTACTTCATTTCGGTCACAAGCTTGGAGGAGGAGAGTTCATCAAGTGAAAAGGGAAGAAGAGAAGAAAAGAACGAAGCAACGCTGGATAAGTTATCTAAAGCAACCCTTTCGAACCTCTCAGTACCCTCAGGTAGGGAAAGTATCGAACGCATGGATCTTAGACGGACCGAAGAGGCAGAATAAAAAGCGCACTCGACGAAGGAGAGGATGAACCATAATAACCTTTTTGGGGGATTGGCCAGGGGCCTTGCCTCTAAAGTTTTTCTCCTTTTCCCTTTCTTTAATGCCATAGCTGGCTTCCTGGGATTTAGAAACAAAGAAGGATAATCATCCATTTCACCTGTACATAAAAGAAATCTTAAGGTCAATAAAAAAATCCCCACGAAGGTCAGAGGCATAACATAATAATCTGTCAAACTAGTTTAGCGAATTATACCCCTTGGTTCATCCGAGGCTGGGGAAAACTTAAAAATGGAATAAGAGAAGTTGTGATTTAGAGAAAAAATTCATGCTCATCATCGAAGCAGTAAGAAATAATTGTATTCTCCTCTCCTTCTCAAATGAAACAAGAAGAAAAGTTATCAGAATTCAAAACAAAGAAATACGATAAATCCACCTCTAAGTTTTGTGAGGGACATAGTTTGAATGATTTCTTAGCATGGGTGTAATAAAATCTAGCACCAACCCTGTAGGGTTTTTGTTAATATCGAATAAAAATTAGAGTCCTCATAAGTAGGAGTAAAGTCTTTCTCCACATAAAGGAAGAAAGTAACAATTAGAAGAGAATATGAAAGAGGAGCGAGTTGGATGGGAACAAGATCAACAACAGTTAGCTATTCTCGAAGAATTCGACTAGGGGGGAGAAAAACTTGCATATTATATGCTCAAAGGTGAGAGGGGTAACCTCATTAGGAGGTATGTGAAAGCATTTGCAGGATTCGAGAAGCCTAGCCTCATAACTTTCAAACCCAAAGTGGTTCAACATACCCTCAGTGTCTTTTAGCCGAGTTATCTTAGAAGGTATGAATAAAGGAGAAGAAGAAGAGGCCATACCAAAATTTATAAGATTAATCACCATCAACCACTAAAATACAAAGGGACAACAAAAGAAAGAAAATCTTTACTTTGACTCGAAAAAAGGAACAAAACTAGGAGATAGTATGATTAACAGCAAGGGTGGTTATTATGTTTTCTTTTCTTTTCAAGAGCTCATAAAAGAAATAAAATAAGAAGAAGAGAAAAATATTTGCATACCCGAACTCGAATTTTAGCCGCTTAGTTGTAATGATTAAGAATCTTCGACGTTAATTGATTAACAACAAGAATAATAAGCACAAAGGTCTAAACAGATTTACCTGGCTAATGAAGGGACGGATTTGAAAACCATTCAGAGGTCGGCCAATGAGGGGATGACATGTGTGCAAGATCATTAAATGAAAAATGGCTACTAAGAGTTTTTCCTTTTCTTGAAAAGAAAGAAAAAAAGGAAGAAGCGATGGGCTATGGTAAGTGAATAAGAGCGGAGACATGTCCACACCTATCTACGATTACTGCAGATTTGAAAGGCAAGTGTTACACCTACATTTCCCAAATGTTGCTAAAGAAAAATTGATGCAAGCATTGAACTGAAAGAACTGCACCCACAATAGAAGCTGGACTACGAAAAGGAAGTAAGGAATAAGACAAAATCCTGATCATACTATGCCTCCATAACACAGGATGGCAATAGTGCACGGTGTCCGAACTGCACTTACATACCAAAAATTGTTTTGCACTGCCCCACCCAAAACAGTAAAAAAGCACAATGTCAGGAATGATCAAAACCAAACAGAACAACTCAGTAATAGGGCTGCAGTACCATCACAAAGCCTAATCACACCAACCAATGAGCTGCACAGGACATACCTCATCCTTCCAACAACTCTAAACTCAAAGAAGGCAAACCACGTTAAATGTTTATCAATGCTTGGCCAAGATTGGACCAAAGTGGATTGTGCTTGGTCTGCACAACTGGCCTCTAGCTAAATCCCACCTAAAGTAAAATAACCCATAACCCTTAACAAAGCAGTCCTTTCTCGAGATCATAATAAGCCTGCACTCCCCAAACCATAAGTTAACCAAGTAAATAACCTGCGCAAGTTCCACGCACAACCCATAACCAATAACTACTTTTGATCTGTTCTGAGCAAGCCATAGGTAAGCACTGTGCATACCCAAAAGGCCCAAGGAACCCTAACATTATTTCAAAAACTTACGCATTGTTAACACTTTCAAGTGCGGATGCGCGTTGCACATATCGAAGACTCCCTAAGTAGTACCATGCAGAATCAAAAGCATTTTAAAAGATGCACACAAGGTTATTCAATTAGCACCCTAGTACAGTTCCACACTTACTGGTAATAAGCAATGTATTAAAGCATATTTTATCAGCAATCAACACAACCCTATGAAGGAACTCGCACATCTGTGCAACCGTTGCATTTGTGCAACCCGAGCTAATTAAAGAAGGATGACAAGTCAATGACTTATAGCCTATCAGCCACACTCCAATAACCAATAAAAAGGAGTAGTAGTTCTCCAACAAATGAGTGTAGTTCAAAATAAGGTCATATAAGGCAGGCACCACAAGTTGGACCTGGCAACTCAACACCATCCACCCTTAGTACAGTACCAAGTAGACATTGCAGACTAGGCAAGACAACTAAACTCCAATCACCCCTGGAGCAGTACTATGCAAATGTTGCACACCAAACAGCGCAGTACTACTCCATAGTTATCAATTCTACTTAGATCATAGCAGAAGAACAACTCTCAACATTTTATGGCAAAGTTGCTAAAGAAGACGCATTTCATCTAGAAGAAAAAGGCAACACCTTGTTACACTCTTAATCACGCACAACAGCACCACACACATATGCTACTCACTCCTCAAGATTAGAATTGCATAACCCATTCAAAATTGAGTTTCCTACCTCAATTCTAGGATTTCCTGCTTCAATTTCAAACTTCACACCGATATCCAGAATTCAACTACCCAAATTATAATTTTCCACCAAAGACTTATCAAAAATCCACGCACATCAGATAAATGTGATGGATGGATGACGTATGGACTAAATATGGGAGCTAAAATAGCGTAAGAAGGCTTTTGGTGATCCACGTACCTTTAATACTATAAATCGAAAGGGTACTGTAGTAGGAAGGGGATCTTTTCCAAGATTTGACATTTTCTAAGAATAATAACAATTTTTTTACTCTCCACCATTATGATCTGTGCTAAGAATATATAAAGGAAGAAAGTGACAATTGATCCATAGACGTAGGATTCCTTAACATATGAACCACGTAAATACTCTATCTCTTTTACTTTTTTTGCACTTTTCTCTTACCTTATTTTCAGCGTTAGATTTTTTCGGTTATTGGCCAAAATTCAATATTAATTTAACTTGACATTTGAACAACCAATTAGAATGCGACTACATGATTGTGCAAGCACTCAAGAACATAATTACTACCTTTATGTACAATTTAATGTTACTTAAATTTGTTGATTCTTAATTGCAAAAGTAATTAGTGCTATAATTACTTTGTGACCACTTGGGTGTTGTGAGATGAAAAATCTCACCAATAGTTGATCTGAGTGAAGAACAGACATGGATTAGGGAATGGATCTGAGATATAGGGTATGCATTGAATGTAGACGAGTATGACAAGGATATCAGTCCAATGTTAGAATGTAAAACCATGAACCCTGGATTTGCATCTCCACCTCGATCTAGATCTAGGACATAGTGATGTAGATTGATAATGACTATGGGTAGTGAAGAACAAATGAAATCGAGTTCAGCATGTAACTACTTCGATGCGTTTATCATTTGCCAAGGAAGAAGCGTCTCCGAGGATAGAAGAAGACATGACTACAAAACTTTGGTTTAAGAAGATATTAGTCACGTGAGTTGGCACATGAGTAGGCAATTTTCATGAGAAGTGGTTTTACAGAGATGAAATTGAAACCATTGCTTTCACTATGTGCTAATTGGTCCCCACATTGTAGTGGAATTGGTTTCAAACTACTCCAACGTGAGGGTGTATATGTCCAATAAGCAAAAGACAAAAAGAGTTGTGTGAGGATGTGCACTAGTTTGCTTAATATGTGTACTTATTTATTAGGATTAGTTGTTTGGCATTGTCATATGTAAAAGTAGATGAAAATACCTCAACACTAGTTGAGTAATATATAGTTGATGGTGTGTATTAATATGTTTATTTAATAGCAATAAAAGAACCCATTATCGAAAAAAATACTTAAAATAAATTTTTTATTTTAAAATATAAAAGTCTAGGTCTTGCGCCCTACAGCTCACAAAATATTTTTTAAGTTTTTTAATTTTAAAATACATTAATTAAATATCCATTCAAAAATTAATAAAATATTAATTTAAAATTAATTTTGAAACTTTATTTTAAATTTCAGTTTCTACAAAATCCTAAATGATATTTTATGCTTTAATAATTTTGTCAACAATTTTTCGATTTAAAATGATTTTTCTTTTTTTTGATAAAAATTAATTTAAAATTAATAAAAAATGTTTTTTTATTTTTTCAAAGGGCATTTTTATTGTAAATATTATTTTATAACACAGGGAAATAGACACAGGGAAGAAGTTGCAAAAAAATTTATTCTCATGAACAATAACTTTGCTTTTTAGTCCAAAGGACACTTTTTTGTGCAAATAGAAAATGGTAGTTACAACTTTCATTTTTTTATTTACACCAAAACGTGTCCTATGACCTAAAAAGCAAACTTCTTATCCCTCAAACTACATTTTTCTTTAACTTTTTCCTTAAGCCTAAAAACCCCTTTATAAAATATATTTTCATAATATAATTGAAATAATATAATTTAGTTATGCGCTAAATTGATTAAATAATATTAAATAGTAATAAAGTATTAATAAAAAATATTTTCCCATCTCCAAAAATTATCATAGCTTTAATTCTCCAGATGTAAAATTATAGAACTATTTTTGATTGAAGTTTAGTGTTGTAATTAATTATAAACTATATGTATGTAATTAAATAGTATATATTAATTTAATAAAATATAAAAAATTATGTTCTTTTTTTAGAGCTGTACTGATCTGATGTATACTTGATAAAAAAATATTTTTTATTTTAAATATATATGTACACATGCATACAACTAAACAATTTTGTGATAACATTGCTAGCATATCGGAATCATCACATAGCAAACGATATATTTAACATATATTTATATAATAAAACATTAGAATTAAAAATTAATAACCATATGCTGCTTAGAAACATACCTTAATCTCAGTGCCTTGAAGTACACATTGAAGAGATGATTTCGACCTCTTGAAACTGTTTCTGATTCAATAGATAGCTAGCCTTTGAACCGTTGACCACCAGCTATCGGCTAGCACCTGAATTAATTTGATTTGAACTTGATGAGATGGAGAGAGATCGATAGGGATTTAGGCCAGCAAGCACAGAGGAGGAGGAACCAAAAGATCAAAATCTAATTAGGTTAGTGTCGCTTATATAGCGGATAAAAAGGAGAGAAGTGTGGATCACATCTCATACCAATTCTCCATTAATATGAGTTATCCAAAATCAAGCCCTTTCTAACCTAATTTGAGCTGCCTATACCTATGTTTGCCGCCAAATATATCAAGCCCTAGGATGGGCCTTAAAACTATTTAAGCCAAATAAAATAATATACAATTAAATCCAATTTGATCACTTATAGATATCTCATATCGACCAATATAGTTATAACTATTATAAACATATCTAATAATATGTATTCATCAAATCATAATCAAATTTTACAATTAATATTTCATAAATATTAATTAATTTAGTTGATCAATAACAATCATAAAATTAATTAAATTGTTTGGTCAAAGGAGAATCCATCATTTTGGTTGTGCGACTCGTTGGGAGTAAATTTGGTCAACGATTAATATTGACCTTTCGAATATTAACGTTCACGTGCCACTTAGCACATGATATGACATTTTGGCCTAATTTTTTCCTCACTTGGTTTCGTTAAAATCCATTTTTACTTTGATTAAGCGTTACTCGGTTGTGACTTTTATTTGCACCTATTCTCTTCATCAAAACTATATCGCTTTGAAATTATGGAATTTGGTAACAGCCAAAATTTCATTTTCGCTCGTATTCAACTTTATATTCCAATCACAAAGTCCTTAGTTTAATAATAACAATTATTATTAACTGAAATGCTCTGACTAAAGACTTTGACTTTGGGTTGACTTGAATTGACCATGATACTAACTCAGTATAACTGAGGAGAGGAATCTCTCTTGAATGGTGCTTCACTTCCAATACTTTCACTCAACCCAACTATAGTAACTCAATGGCGATATTCCATGATTTGACTATAATCAAGGTGGAGCTTTCATATTAAAGGTCGACAGTATTCTCAAGTTGAGAGAACTATGTAAATCAACCACATATTCTTTCTTTAACCTTAGTTATATTAATAAACAGAAAACTATCGAGTGAGTCTTTCCATAGTTATCCAATAACCATCAGTACGTAACCCCTTGGTGCACCCTACGGACGTGAGTAATACACCACTCAACATTTAGAGAGCGTCACTTACTCTAATCTCAATGGGTGTATCGATATCCAGTCTCGATACGTTTTGACTATAAAGTGGTTTTTTTTCCATTGCGATAAATTACTCACGTTTATAACACTTTTTACTTACTATCACGAACATACTATTTACGAATTTTCAATTAAATATACTCTAAATTAAATTAATTAATTAATTAATATAACACATTATATCAAGTATATAGTAGAATTATATTTTGAACAAGATTGGTTATTGAGTTAGATATATGGAACAGATTACATAATTGCCCATAGGGCATACCTCTAACTGTATCAATCTACAACTTGTATTTAGGGTTAAGTATGGAATTTTATTCCCACTTCCCCAATCAGTTTCCTCAAAACCAATCAGGTCAGCCCCTTAATAAACAGGTATGCTATTATGTTTCAATTATCTACTCGATAAATCAACTCTCTACAACATCGATAAACTACCTTTATCATGTGAAACAATTTGGAGTATACCTTTCGATTTCCAATGATATCTAAGTTCTTTTATGAATTATATTACGACATTGTTATCATATAATAATGTTATGGGATACTCAACATTTAGAATCACCCTCGGCTCAGTTATAAATTTGTACATTTATATTTATATATGTTGTTTTTATTGCGGCCTTATTCACGACGATGTACTTAGCCTTTTTCATTGAATCGGCCACAGTCTTTCATTTGGAACATTTTCAACTTAAAAATTCTTAACATGAATTTATTATTGACATATTATACTCAATATCACTTATGAAAGTTTGAGTCCGAACCCTCCTTCATAAGGAGTTTTTCTATTTCTGTAAACATTTCTCTAGTGTTTGATAATGCATGAGAACACTCAAACAACAATTTAGTGATACCAATTTAGATTTATATTTGCTTCGTGTATCAAATTATTAAACAAATCATGATATCATAGACAATATAATATGTATGATAATTCCTATTTCTAATGCATAAGGAGTCCATCTTACATGTTCCATATTAAACATTTTAATAAGGTATCTTTGCATATCATTTGGGACATTCCCAATTTCTTTTATACTTTATATAAAAGACATCATTTGCAAATCCAACGTCGAGTATTAAAATAACTAATGTTGATTTCAACAAAGTACATAATCAATAGCGTGTTGTTTACTTATGATTTAAAAATATCTACATACCTTTTAATGTTCTTTCTTATGAACATGCACTTACTCTGCATTTTGATTGATAATCAAACTATTTGATAAATCTATCAAAACATTTTCTCAATTTTTATGCTTTTTCGAATGGAACTTTTGTGTTCTTTCTCAGATCATATCGGAAAACCCACAAACTCAATATTCCCACTGATTCGTGACACATTAATTGTTATGTGCGAACAAACTAGTCAAAATATATATTTAGAACTTTTTATTTCAAACACATAAACCAAAACATAAAATCACATCATATGATAATTTTTTGAGTAAAATCCGAACCAGCTTAAGCACATCGAACGGTGAATCTGTTACGTTAATTTCAACGATTGAAATTCACGGTATTATTCTTATCGAACTGGCTTATTATTTTCCAACTGCATTTGTCTTTCTCTCGCAAACACATTTGTGGCCAATGGATCATATCACTTTGGATACAACTATAAAAATCATATTTTTATAATGTCTGGGAATTTATTTTGGATCTAAGCATCATATCATATCATGGAGTCAATACTCGTAACGGTTTAATTAAACATCCAAGGATTATTTATTCTTGACATCAATAAGAAATTCACAATTTCTCTATAATGTACGAGAATACTCATTAGATGTTCTAATGTATTTGTATTCTTTTAGGTTCAGCAATTTCATTACATCCCTTGTAATCAGTTTTATCATTGGATCGTATCCAAATTCATTTTATATGAATAATTTCTTAAAAATTCCTTCGCTATGAAGTTGATAGTACTTGAAACAACAGTTGTTTCTTAATGCAACGGGACAGGCATTCATAAACATTTTATTAATTTGCCTTATATAAAACTGACTTTGCATTAGTTTCATAATATATTTACATACAAAACATAAATTAGTCATCTATGACTATCATTTCCAAAATTCTCATAAGACGATTCACAAAAGATCCCTTATGTACACTTATTACTTATAGTCTTTCGAATCGCACAATCTACTATCTCCTTGGCTTAGGATAAATAAGGGTTTTGTAAGGGCCGGAGTTTTCGACCTTCGATAAATGACACTAATACGTCCACTGTATTGTGTGCCGAGCATTCAAGTGCCGGAAAAACGAATCATTAGGGGTGAAAGAAGAAGATAGAAGATAGAAAAACAAAACAATCACTGAATCCCATAATGCAATAGAATAACATATATTAATCAACACAATACTTTACAAAGTCATTTCAAAAATGATACATCAGAGTCATACTAACACAATTCTACCCTTGGACAGTTACAACAACCCGTCCCTACCTAACTGATATAAGATATCGATGAAGTCTCTTGCTCTAAGCTCTTCCAAGATGCATCTGGGGAAAACCTAAACTACTTGGATGCCCATAAAAATTTGAGCACCCAAGAGTTTTAGGGAAAGAAAATAAAAATCCGGGTCAGACATCGATTTGGTGTGTCTAAACACAAAGAACTGAATTATTATGTTTAAAACACTTTTAAAATCAAAGGTATCTTATAAGGACACGCCACGCGTATTTTTACCTTACAATAACCAAATCATTTATATAAGAAAATCTCGTGATATTATAACAAATTCTAAGGGTGAAAATAACAATAATCAAGTAGTATTGATGCTATTGACAGTACATCACAACAATAATAGGTATACAATCAAAAAATGATAAAATGCGTTCGCTAATTGTGTACATTCCATGTAGATGCTCTCAGTACTTTGAGAAATGCACCTCCTGCACAAGAATTAGAGATATCCTTCTGAAGCAGCATACATCTCTAGTGATGTACCATAGAAAAAACATAGCTGGTCTCGCTAAGACCGAGTACGTCACCTCATGCATGCATAATAACTGTAAATAATGTCCAGATGGAGCCAACTACACGCTATTGGTTTGCCAACCCTACTGGCCATGCCTCACATCTGTGGTTTAGTCATTACCGCTGGTGAGGCTATGTCCGGCATTCTAGCTCATGCACAGCCATCAAAACGGATATGGAATCCCATATGGATTCCAACATCCCAACGGGTTTTGGAATCACACATGGATTCCCTTATCTCAAATAGATCTTGGAATCACATATGGATTCCTATACCCTAATGGGCTTTATAACCACATGGATTTCAAGTTCATAGTATATCACAAAATTCATTCATAAAACCGTATAAGGTTGTTGGAGTGGTTACAACATGAGTCGTCTCTTACGAGTACACTCCTCCGCTTATCGGGCACCTCAAAAACCAATCATCGATTTCTAAAATGCTCAATGCTAGTTCTTTAGGAAATAATCCGACAATACATAAGAACGGGCATCACCACCTAACCGTTTAAGTGGACCGATCTCCTTATCATTTGTCTTAGAAGAACAAATGAGTTTATACGTATAGTATAACTCCACCGACGGTAACTGTACCATATAATTCTCATGTTTCCCCTTGATATTTCCGGAGTTAAAATCCTTCGATGTGAAGTACGGAATTGCTTTCCTACCACAAAAATTAAGAAGGAATGCATATTTAGGCCAAAATGTGATGGTCGATTGTTTAACTATCAAATAATCAAACATAGATCACATTTCCCATGGAAAACCTAAGCCTCGTTTAATTAAATTCCCCTTACTTAGAATCTCTTTCTAGAATATTTATAAAATTAGTCATAAACTTATCTCACCGAAATAAGTATGTTCACAGACCATTCCTTTCAAAAGTACATGAAAACTTTTAAAGATAGATATGGAAAGTGTCGTTCAATTTCAATCACGGGTCGCAATTTACGCAATGGTTACGTCTCTATCCTAGAGAAAACATAGTAAACTTAGGCAATCTCTGGCCCTCTAATTATGCCATGAAAATCAACCATTTCTTTCCAAAAACTCTTTATTTCATAAATATCTCCAAATCTGTTTATAAAGCTTCTTTATAAATTCCCTATTTTAATTTAGAAATATACTCTTTTATAAATCTCAAACCATTTATAAAACTTCTCTTTTCAAATCACTGAACCATTTATAAACCTCTTTTCTCAAAACATTCAAAACCCAACTTATTTTCCAAGTTCAAACCACTTTAAAAAATATAACTCCTTTAACAAATCCTTTTATAAAATATCATTTATAAAATATCATTTGTGAAACACTTTAGGAAAACCCTTTTATTTAGTAAAAACTCCTTTTATAAACAAGTTATTACATATAAATACCTTTATTAAACATTGGTATAACTTGAAAATCATTTTTAAACTTTAAAACCCAAAATGGTTAAAGAACATAAGTTAATTCAAAAACCCACTTTATGAATTCGAAAGAGGCTTAGCAATCCCAATGGTACTAACTTAAGTTACCATTCAATTTCAATCCACTTAACAGTTATTTACATAAGTCAAAAGGTATTTATATTCAATTCATATCAAAAACAGGGAGTAACATGTCAATATGAACAACGGCATATACGTGTCCAAATAACATAATAGCAGGATGGTGATTTGTCACACAAAATAGATGTCTAAACAATTCGATCAATTTATAGCAGAACGGGAATTTATTCTTCTAAAACACATATCCACACAAACAACAATTACACTAGAGCAGAATGGGGATTTGTTCTGCTATCAGATGTCTAAAAAACCAAACAATCAATTTATAGCAGAACGGGGATTTATTCCGCTAACACATGTCTACACAATAAACAATTACATTATAGTAGATCGGGGATTTATTCTGCTAGCACATGTCTACACAATCAAGCTATTTGCATAACTCTTTCATAATTATTTGTCTACTTAATGATATCGACATTTGAATCCCTTGTATTCAAAACCATCTTTGAAAAGAGAAGTACCTTTAAAATAATTTGATTCTTGGAAAATAAGGATTAAAAACTTAAAAACTCTATAAAATGATTAATAAAAGTTAAACTTTTATTAAATAATAATTAATCTTTACTAAACTGAACTTAATTTAATTAAAATTAATAAATAATTAAACCTTTAATAAATAATTTATTTATAAGTTAAACTCTTAATTATTCCTTTACTAATTTATTAAATAATAATTTAAAACCTTTATTAATAATTAACAATTAATTTATCTTAATTAATTTAATCTTTTAATTAATAATTAAATAATAAATTAAATCTTTAATAAATAATTTTTTAATTAAAACCTTAATTAATTTATAATTAAAAATAATTAAGCACTTGATTAAATAAATAAATAAATAGCCTTATATTTGATCAATAATTAATTAATAATAAATCATATACTTAACTCGTAATTAATTAAAAATTAATCTTACTTTTAAAGGATAATTAACTAGTACTAACCTATATTTAATTAAAATTAACGAACCTTATTTAATACTCAATTAGTTATTAATTACCATGCCTAATTAATTAATAATTAATTATTAAAATTTAATTAACTTTCTAAAATATTTTATTAAGTTTATAAAACCTTTCCAAAATAATTGTTAAAGTATGAAACTGAATTTAAAAAAAAAGGACTTTCATCGAAACTGCATTCATAACGACTATCGCTAGGATACCATAACTTCTAAACTAGACTAACATCTCAAATAGTCTTTTAAAACATTACATTTCAACTTTAACTTACTTTATGAACTTAATATAAAGTTTTTTAAGAAAAACAAAAGGTTAGAAACTTTAGAAAACTTTTTATTTAAAACAAAATAACCAATCGAATTTAAAAACCTCAAAGGATCGCTATTGTTGAACACAAACACCTTTCAAGTGCTAATCTTGCTCACTAACTTTTCCATTTACTAACTTTACTTACTAACTTTCCATATCACTTCCAATCATTAGACAAAGATCATAACTTTATAATTAAAACATCATTTTAACATTCGTTTTGCAAATCTATGCTAAACCATAAACTAGCAACATATGTATATCCAAACCATATGGTAATTCAACCATCCAAACGATATATTCTACAACCGATTAGGAAACATAATAAAGGTTGATTCTTTTCACAAAAATCTAGAAATTTACTCATCTTAGTTTTGCAAAACTCCTTCGAAAACTTGAAATAATTTAGAACTTGCAAAGTTTGGAAAACCACAAAATCAAATCGAAAATGGGTCATCTTTTCTTTGATTTTTAGCATGTTACTCTTAGAATTTTGAAAAGTGGTCAAAAGAAAAGTTCTTGAAATTATTTTCTTTGTCCTTTAAAAAAATAGAATCACTCAATTTGGAATTATTTTGAGGGAGATTTGGTCAAAAGAAGAAGAAGTATTTTCGGATTTGAAAACATGGGTCCGAAAATGGGTCTGAGAGAAATGAGATTTGAACATAGATAAGTTCCAAATTTGAAGAAGTAATACAAATAAAAGTTATATCCATTGAAATTTTACACCGTTTAAAAAACAAAAATCTCCATTTGATTTGAAGATGCGGAAACTATCATGGGAGGAAG
Source organism: Allium cepa (assembly GCA_030765085.1). Classification (NCBI taxonomy): domain Eukaryota; kingdom Viridiplantae; phylum Streptophyta; class Magnoliopsida; order Asparagales; family Amaryllidaceae; genus Allium; species Allium cepa. Next base: position 158,106,069 of record CM060932.1, read on the forward strand.
GGGAGGAAAATTTGAAGAAGTGGAAGGCTATTTATAAGCAATCGAAACGGAAAATTACTAAAATACCCTTGTACTTCTACCCTTCACATTGTTTTTCCACCTCAACACCCTCCACCACATATTCCATTTCATCCTACACCTTGTCCTTCCTCATCATGTCAAAGAAAACATGTTTAAACATGTTTGTACTCGAGTCTCCAAAGTGTGAAATCTTGTCTCTTAAGGCATCTTTCAGTATATACATGTATATACTTAAGTGTATATTCCAATATATATACCAATATATACTAATTAAGTTATATTCTTATCCATTTAAATGTTGTTTCAAATATAAACAAGGCGCGCAACATTTCATACAACTTTTATACAATGAAACATCAAAAATTCAAAAAAAGATTTTCGGTCACATTTTCTATTTTTCATCTAAATAATTTTGTAAACAAAATTTTAAAATGATTTAACCATCCTTAATTATTATTTAAAATATTTTTGTTTTCATTAACCTATTATTTGAATATTTAAAATTAGTTAAATATTTGCAAATCAAAATAGTGAAATTCCGAATCATTGCAAGTTTCTTATAAACCCATATCTCGTATGCTTTTGTAAGAAATTATTTGGATGATATTAATTTTAACCTTGTATACTACTCTTAAGCACACACCTTACAGAAAGAGTTTAATTCAACTTCACTCAGAATTAATAATGCTTTGTTAAACGAAATTCGATTACTTCTAATTAATACATTATTATGTATTATAGAGAGGAGTGACCTTTGAGACTGAATCTTTATTCATATTAGATACATGAAGAACTCTTTCTAATATGCTCACCCATTCGATCAAACCGAGTCATTTCAGTCGCATGTTATATTATTTACTTCTTTTTTACATTTTATAAGCTTTTCATAGACTTATACACATGTATCAATTATATATGTCCATTTCTATGATAACTCATCGCTAAATATGACGAAGTACGTCGAACCATTTTGGCATTGATGGACTTATGATTGCATATATCTATATGTATCAATCTGAAGATTTCATCAACTCTTATAATCCCATTAAGTGGGTGCATAACCTTAATTTATTTGAGATATAATTAACTAGTATCATATGATTCATAATCATATAATAAAAATTATTTTTCAAAACCATGGCTTAATCTATAATTCCAAAATAATTGTAAATAATTTTAGATAATTCAGTATTTTCCAATGCATCACTTTTGTTGTGAAGACAAGTATTACATTATAGTTTTATTTCAGCGTATATTCGTATTGAAATATACTGTGTCTATTTTTCAGTTGATGCCAAAAATAGTCATTATTTCATAAATAATGTGTGGTACGTTTTATGAAAACAATTTCTGTAACTTGATGTTATCGATAAGTTCTATATGGCACATTCCCACTATTTCCACTATTACTATAATAATAGCGTACTAAACTCATAGGTCCATCATCACTTAATATAGATTATTTATTTGCAAAGAGATAAATCTCATGGAAAACAATTTTCTATATGAAAATACATTTCGGAATAGAAATCATAGTTCTTATTCCAACGTTAAGTATCAATTATTATTACTACGGTTCTTGTTTTCGATGTTTTGTTGTGAAGTAAAAGTGGTTATTCACTATCTTCATCCCAACTGTACCTTAATTCACATCTACTCTTGTATACTTGTTTTTCTTTTAAATGGTCAAACCATTAATAGGAATAACCTTACTACAAGATCATAATGAACTCTTTATAAAAACACACTCGATTATCCTTAACATTTAAGGATCTCAAATATGATGCACCTCGCGTAAATTGATCAAACTGACATTTCAGCGATCGAGTTCTTAGAGTAATCTTGTAGTTTTGGTCTAGTGTTAAATTTAACACAATACAGTATTTATTGCAATCAATCAAATTGAATATTCGATCTCCTACTACTACTTATTGGCTTATTTGTAATGAACGAACTTCATCGAAGTATTGTACATTACGAACTGTGGTCGTTCCCTACATAATACTTATTTGTGATAGTATATGGATCAAATATCCATAGTCTTGTATTTCTTCTAGGATTCGAAACTCATAGAATACAATACACGGTCTTGCCCAAATAAACACATAAGCGATTAAATTACGAAGTGTTTAGTAGATGTAAAATCAGGTGCTTGCATGGACATTGAAACATAAACATGTAGTAAACATTTATAGTAAGTATATTTATATTTCTATTTGTCAGCCTTCAGTTCAGTTCAATTGTATATCTTAATTTGATAAACATTTTATCAATCATATTAAGTGCACAAATTTATCAAACTGGATTACTATAACATTATATAGCTTATGTTTTTATAATATTAAAAAGGTTAAATGTTATCATTTCCTTTTCTAGTAAGTTCTCCTACTAGTCTTTTATGTTTCACCAAAACCTAAGTCAAAATGTAGAAGTTTTTCGGCTTCACCTGTGGTGTTAGACTCATCCATCGTAGAATTCTGACCTTGAGTTTGATCAATAAGTCATAGCTCCATGGATGATGGATAATTCCTTATCGGTTGTATCGTATATAGCTCCTAACCCTTGGTACACTGTCCTAATTTCACTTTGAGTTTGCTCAACAAATCAAAATGAAATTATTCACTTATACCAACCATATCGTGACGGCCTAAGTGTAGTATATGTACCTTGAGTTTATTCAATAAATACGTATGGTTATCTTACCTCGTATATTCAATATATTAATTGTACTACATAAAAAACATCTCTAGCTTGAGTTTGCTTAATAATTAAGGAGTATGCAAGCAAACTATTAATACATACATATACATATACATATATGTATGGTAGAGGAAAACATTATATTAACGATTCATAACTTTAAATATATTATATTGGGTGATATTAACTTATGAAATAATATATTTCTTATGAAATGTGCTCGTGATTCAATGTCAAACACATCTAAAATCATCGTATACGTACAATGCATATGTATTTATCCCTTAAGTCTATTTAGGTTTCTTCGATGTTCCATCTTTAGTTATACATTTATATTTTTTGGCAAGGCCAGCGGGGTTAAAAAATGGGCCCCTACCATTTTTATTAATATACCAAGAAGAGTTACATAGATGAGGAGAACAAAGCTACTAACAAGGCAACCGAGAAACAAAGGAACAAGACGACTAAGAAAGACAGGCATATCAATAAGGAAAAAAACAAAAAAACAATCAACACAGGGACACACAGGCTCAGGTACACTTGCATCAGGGAAGATAATTAAGGAAAGCAGAAGTAAATACATGCCCGGAAGCACCAATTCCATTCCTCAATCCCTCCACAATACATTTGAGTGAATGTCTTCCTTTTACCAGTAAATATAATTGCATTTCTCTCATCCCAGATCATAGTGATGAAGAATTTAAGAGAAAACAGAATATAATAAGTTGATTCACATTTCCATCTCGTTGCTTTGTATATTAGATCCCATTCAACTTCACTGATCAAGGAAACAGTCCTACCAGTGGTGATAGAGTTAATAGTGCACCATAACATGTGGACAAATAGATAGTTAAAAAACAAATGAAGAGTATCTTCTTTAGCTGCATGACAGAAACAACAAGTAGTATCAATGATGACACCTCTCTGTCTCAACTTAATTTTTGTTTTCAAACAATTACTGAGTGTCTTCCATAGAAACAGGTTCTGCCTCTCCGAGTTATGACTAAGCCAGATTCTCTTATGCCAGCAGAATATTACAGAGTTACTCTGGCAAACAAGGAGCTTGTACGTACCACTAATCTTGTAACATTCCATACTAAATGACCAAGATATACCATCATGCAGAGATAAAGGAACGCGACAACCACGCAAAAGATTCCAGCACTGTCGAACACATTGATTACTCGAAAAAGAAAGGACAATACATCCATCAGAAAGATAATCATTAGCCAGAGCATCAGTGCAAATACCTGATTGAACTTGCTCATTGAAGGAGAGATGGTGACACAGAATAGTACCAGCCTTTATCCAAGGGTCATGCCAGAAGGACACACGGCCATTGATACCAATCTTACATTTAGCATATGGAAGAATAACCGATCTAAGTTTCAGTATACAGAGCATCAGTGCAAACAAGGAGTTTATACATTTATATTATGTAAGTTTTAATATTATATAACTTATATATTTCATGTTACTTATATAAATAGTCTTATGTATAATATTATATTAAATATTTGATTAATTTTAATTAATTAATATTTCAATTAATTTTATATTTTCTTAATATAACATCTATATTAAATATTTATTACGTACAATAACCTTTATAGCATAAAATATATATCATATATATGTATATATTATTTAATTAATTAACCTTTAAATTAATTTATTAAACCAATCAACCTTTAATTAATTAATTAATTTATTTATACTTTAGTTTATTTAATTAATTAAAATTAACGTTTAAATAATTTAGTTAATTAAAAATTAAATTATATTAATTTTCAAAATTTTTTTATGTGCTTACATGCATACTATGATATCTAAACATTTTCAAATATCATAACATATATCAAAATATATGATACATGTATATATTTTTCATTAATTAACATATTTAGCTAATCTATATATTTTATTAATCTTATTAATAAATTTAAATTTTCAAAATTAATTTACATTATTTTTCAAACGTTTTGAATTTTTTTTTATTATATTATAACTTTTATAATATATGTATGTCTTGTTTTAAACTTAACTTTTAAATTTAAAATCTTATATTTTTAATTTTCAAATAGTTTTGAAAATTAGCCCAAAGTCTAATTCAAATTGGATATTTTCTATTAAGAACAACCTTAGGGCTCATATTATCTGTTCAGATCAGGTTAGTACTCAGATAGGGCAGAATATTAGATTACCCAAACCCAATCCTATATACTACCTTTCTTGACACCCTAATAATTAGGCTGTGAGATTAATTAGTTAACATTATCCCAACTGATTATGATCGCATAGGCTATTGGACTCCGATACCATTGTTGGAACTGGGTGTGATATCCCGGAAATTTGGGACAATATCAATTTAATAATCTACATTAAAAATTAAATTGATTTGATAATATTTGTTAATAATATATGAATTGATTTAATAATCTTCTTTTAAATAAATATTTAACTGATAATTTATATTTTAAAGGTTAATCAAATTGCCTTCTATTTATAATGTATATATATCTGTATATATTGTAAAGGGATAATCTTTGTTTTAAATTTAATAAATAGACATGTTTTCTAATTCTAATATTTTTGATAATTTAGAAATTTGATATTAAACTATTTAACAAATGATCATATGATTTTAAATTACTCAAGATTTAAGTTTAGCTTGTTTAAAATAATTTTAGCTTACATTTAAATTTAGCAAAAGGGTTGTTTAATTTGTTTTAAATTTAGCTCGATAAAAATAAGTAGTTTATTAATAAAGCGATAAATTCTTTTATAAATCATTTTGACTTAATAATGAGCTTTATTAATAATGTAAATCTTTACAAATGAATTTTTAATAAAATTGTTGTTTCAACTTTAATTTATATATATGTGTGTTTGAATGAAAGTTATGATTTGGAAATTAAAAATAAAGGTTTCAAAATGTTCAAATTAAAATAAACATTTATTAATATTAATATAAGTATAAAATAAAATAATAATAGGTAATCAAATATTTGTTAGTCTATGTTTAAAAAAAAAAGAAAAAAAAAAGTAAACACACATGTTAGAAAATAGAACTAAATACTTAGACTAAATTCATAGTAAAGACTAAAACAACTATATATACATATTTGGACATAAGTAAAAACATTAACCAGGCAAGAAAAAAAAATAAGAAAACAAATATCCATAAACTAGTAACTTGTAAATAAAGTATGCAGGCAAGTAATCATGACTGTAAATTAGATATGCAAGCTAAAGAGTAAGCAAAATTTACATATAAGATAGTGTGTAGAGCAAGCTAATACGAGAAAAGTAAATAAAATTTCATTTTACAGGTTAGTACAGAGAAGTGCAAAGCTAATAAAAAAAATTATTATGCAGGTAGCTTACAAATTAAGATGCAGGCAAGAATAGTAAAAAGAAACAAGTATGTAAAACATGATAAAATATCTATGCATGAAGTATAAAAACAAAACAGGCAAGAATCTTATATAAGAAGTTACATATGCTACAAAGTAGAAATATCTGTAGAGACAAAAATGAAGTAAGTGAAACATAAAGTACTATTTCATTAAATGCTTCCATTTCTCAGCATACAAACAAAGTCTTTTCGAATTGCATGAGGATCATTTCAGCCTCCATAAGAAAGATTTTTGCCTAATAAAAACAAAATCAATTTGTTCAAAGAAATGCTATACCCAGTTATTACCTCCCTGGAAACTTCTTTATATATGACATATTATATTTGTTCGTTCATAAAACATATCAATCCTGAAACAAGAAAAATGGCAAATATTTTCATCTATACAAACTTAAGTAATATTTGCAAATCCAACAAAGACAAGAAGATTTAGGAAATGAAGGCAATTACTTTCCAGCTTTGAAGTTCAACTTGTTTCAGACATAAAGAAGTGCTTTGTTTATTTTCAAAACTATGTGAGTAACACTTTTCTTTAAAATCTCTTTAAGTTTAAAAAAAATCTGGTGCATGAAAACTCTGGAATCATTGTGTTGGATGCATGAATGTATTAGTGCTTTCTCTGTATGCATATGTATATTTGTTTCATCTGGGTACTCTCTGTTTTTTTTATCTTCCAATATTCTAGTTTTGTTTTAAAAACTCAAATCTTTGATCTTATCTCAGTTTAAATCTAATATATAAATCAAACTTGGATTGATTAACTATAAACTCTAGTTTTAAAGATGGAACTTAAATCAAATAAGATATTTTTGACTCTGGAAACCAAGTTTACTGCTTAAAACTAAAATAGGTGTAAATTTAGGTTACACAATGTACTAATTCAGGACTAGGATTTGAAACTCCATACCTGATCATGATTTTTAGAAGCAATACCACAATTTCTAGGGTGGGATTCTTGATGCGGTTCTGGTTTGAAGAGAAATGGGTTGTTGTCGATTCGTGGGTGATCAAATGGACCGGAGTGCTCGGGGTTCTATGTGGTAAGGGATGAGTGACTGGAGAAGCTAGGAAAATTGGGTGGTGGTTGATCAGAAGCAGGTGGAGGCAGCGGTCACGTGATTTTATTTCTAAACCTAATTTTGCTGTGCTTTGAAGAATCGATCGCCACGGCCCATGTGGGTGATCGAGTGCAGAGATATTTGGGGTGGTGATAGTTGGTTTGGAGTCGAAGAAGAGGCCGGAGTTGTCGACCCTCATATGGTCGGAGGGTGGAGAACTTGAGGATGACAGGTTTTGCGGTGGAAGGTGTTGGTGTTTCCAGGCTGCAGAGGGGGAGGTTTGTTTTTGTTTTCGAGCAAATGGCTAGCTTCTGGTGGTCGTGATAGGATCTGGAGGTGACTGGCGTCGTGTGGGGGTGCCAGGGGATGGTCGGAGTTGGCAGGGGCCACGGTGCACGTGCACCGTGCCATTGATGTTTGGTTGAGTTTTGGATGTGTGTGTAGAGGGTTGAACTCAGGATATTCTCGAGTCACTCGAGTAGATGACTCGAAGCAAGGTGATGGAGAACTCGAAGCAGTGAATAGGATTGGAAATTGAGATAGTTCTAGGTTTTGAATTGTCACAGTTTTTAGTGTGCAGGGTTTTGAGCTCGGGGAAGTCTCGGGTTGTTTGCTCTGTTTACTCGAAGCAGGGAGGCAGTTGACCCGAAGCAACTTGGCTTTGGTCTCAGGTGGGTGTTGAATTGCTACAGGTTGTATAAACTACCTGTACTTTTAAATTTAAACCAAATCTAAAGTAAAATTAATTGTAAGTTAGTTGTAATCATGATGTATTTGAATTTAAGTTGTCAACTAAGATTTAACAAAGTCTAAATCTAATTAGAAGTATGAATTCAAATTTATATTTTGAATCAAAAATGCAGTTTTAAGATATTTAAAGGGGTTTCAGATTTAAAACTTGATAATTTCCAGATTTTAAAATTTGACCTGAAACAAAGGTGTTGCTGCAGTTAAATTTGATTTTTGTTAAAGGTTTTGATTCAAATGGATATTTGAATCTTAAAGTTTAAAATGGATTTGGATTTAAAAATTGAGTTTCTAATTCTAGTTGTTAAAAGGAAGTTACATCAAAGTTTTAAATCAAGATAAATTGAGGAATTCAAGTTTACTTTAAATCCAAATCTGAAACTTAAATCAGTTTTAAATATGAATGTTTAAAAAAAATAAGTTCAAATAAAATAGTTTTGAAAAGTAATTTGTTTCAATAAAAATTAACTTGATTTTGAGAATTCTTTGATTTAAGGTTTTTGAATGAAAAGTAAATAAGTTGTTTAACTTGAGATTTGCAAGTTAAATATTAATGTATTTTGGAAATTTAAATTTGAATTAAGATTCAAGTAGTTTAATTTAAAAGTCTTCTTATATAGGTTCACATGTATATACTAAATGTTATTTACATTTATTTAAAAGATTTTAAATTGAATTTAAATTATAATCATTTTTGAAATCTTCAATCCAAATGATTTTTAAATTCAAAATGTAATGTTAATGAAGTCATTAATTAAGAAATAAATTATCTTAGGATAATAGGGTAATTAAGGGATGACTTATGTATTTAAGTTAATAATTTAAATTGGTTTATAACTAAAGATCAATTAAGAAGTAAATGAAGAAATGTTATTAGTTAATGTAGATAATTTACTAAGGATTATTAATTAAAATATATGGTTAATTTTGGATAATTAATTAGATTAATTGGATAAACTATTGTAAATTATTAATTGTAATTACTCGATAAAGGTAATCAAGAGATTAATTACTTAGAGTAATTAATTTTGATAAGATGGTTAATTTAAGTTAATTAGTTTATTTTAATTAATTTAAGGAAATCATTTGATAGATTGATAGGTGTAAATGACTCATAATTACTTGAGGAAGTAATTAATGATAATTACTGAATGTAATTAGTAAAAGATGATGTGTCAATAAAGTAATTTGGATAATTACTTTTGAAATTAATCAAGGGATTAATTAATGGAAATAATTAATTATGGAATAATTAATTTATTAATATGTAATTAAGGGTAGTTAATTACTGATTGATATTAATCAAGGGCGATTAATAATTGAGTTAAATTAAAGAGGAATCATTTAATGTTGTTATTGAAATTAAAGTAATTTAATTTAAATCTAAATTAAAGATCATTAATTAATTAATTAAAAATGAATGATGTAATTAAGAATTGGTTAATTAAGAATAATTTATAATGTGGTGATTACTTTATGAAATTAATTAAGAACAAATGTAATTATTTATATTTAATTTATAAATTAAGAAATTAAATGTTAATTACTATAAATGGTGTAGGATAATTAATTTGTGGAATTAATTAAAGACTAATTACTTATTGTAATTAGAAATGATTAATCAAAGGTGTTTAATCAAGATGCATATCTAGAGAGTAATCAATTAATTCAATTTAATTGATTAATGGTTGTATAAGCAGGATTTATAGAAGAAGTAATTAATTTAATTTACTTTAAATTAATTGGAGATAGAAGTAGTTAATTTAATTCATTTTAAATTAATTACAAATGGTATGATTATAAATCATTGCTTATGGATGAATGATATTGATATTTCATTTGATGATTGTGAACTCAGATATGAGATGAATAATATCTAGGTGACTTGGATGTTTATTTAAGTATGATAGTATATTATTATCTGATTGGGTTGATAATTTTAATTATCTGTTTATGATGATGATATGATTATCTACTATGACATTATGAATTATCTATCTGTGTATGTATTGAATTATGTTGAATTAAAACTGTTAAGACTAAATAGAAAACTTGGCCCTAAAAGACACGCTTTGGATTTCGATGAGACCGGGATCGGTTTTCCTTATTTGGAACATCCGAAAACCACATCGATTCCAAATTAACGATAGGTCGTGAATCTGAAGTGAAGATGAAGATTCAGAGTGCAAGGGTTGTCGTCGTTAACTCTGAGGGTGATTCCAAAATGAGTGTAACGAGATAATGCCTTCGGTTTCGTTCGAACCCGGAACGAACTTGTATGGATTGAATGCTTTCAACACATCGTTAGGTGGGCGATGAGCATTCTAAGAAATGTTTTCTATAAAGGTAATTGTAGCCTCAAGCCTCATCAACCGGGAATGGCTAAAACAGGGGAGGTGCAGCAAGGTTAGGTGGGTCATGCCCAAGCAGGACAAGATTTTCCCCTGTCTAGATGTCCCTTTTTATTCGGCTGTGTGGGCAGTTGGATGTACACCAACTGCGGGGTTATCTTGTTCGGGACTGTTCAGTAAGGAATGGTTCCGGCCTTGTGTTGCAGGGGGTCGGGAGTGATCCTCGGTACGTTGATCTAGGCCACGTACTGTGACGGACGGTACCCCAGTAGCCCTGCCATTGTATGGAATCCACAATCCAATAAGTGCCAACGGTTTTGATTGTATTACCCACTTTTGTGGCTAGTAGCTGGAATTTAATGAATGTAACAATTTCGGCTATTTTCTATTTACTTGAAAACCCTAGACCTATTATAATATCACAGAATTTCCTATCAAATGTTTTGGTTAGCGTAAGGTAAAAGCTTACCCATGTTTATGTGTGGGGAGTCTTACGTGATACCTTTTATTTTTAAAAGATTTTCAAAGTTAAGCAACTTTAACCTGTTACTCATACCAGACCCATGTCTGACCCGGAGTTTATTTTTGTTTTTCATAAACTCTCGGGTACCCAATTTTTTTTACGGGTAGCCAAGGGATTCAGGTTAGCTTTGACGAATTCTGGAGGAGCAATGGAGCAGGAGGCTTCAGCGTTGTAAATATATATAGTTCCGCTGTGATGATATCTCTGTGTTGTTTTGCGCGTTGTGTTGTATTAACTAGACAGGTGTTTATAACTGTCTAGTATGTGATGTATTATCTGTATAACTCTGATTGATGTTGTATATTATGTAAATACTTATGTGATTATTATAATTTATTCGTTCCGCTGTGAGATTCTGATGTTGTTGTTCTTTCTTCTCTATCTTTTCTATTTCTCATCCCTTTCTTTCTTTAAGAACGATACGTCTTCCTGGGCGAAGGAAGTCGGGTCGTTACAGTGGTATCAGAGCGCTAGGTTGAGTGAATACCTAGGCTCTTGAGTGTTTTCTTTCCTGAGAGAGCGTATTTGTAATTTATATATATATATATATATATATATATATATATATTTATATTTATATTTATATATTTGTTTCTACCTATTTGTTGGGTTACCTGTTCAGGTTTTCCAATGTGTTATAAAGGTAGATAGGTAGTGGTGTGTGTAGCATAACTATCAATGGTTGGAAGTGTAATTGTCGAGACTGTAGGCCTAATACTGTCTCGAGTAAGTTTTGGACGGTGTAAGGATTTTATTGATCTCTGATGGAAACCTGTTAAGATTCGGAGTTCATCTTTGAAGTGTAAGAGTTTGGATCTGTCGGGTGGACAGAAGTAAGTCAAGATATTTTGATGCATCAAGGTGTAGTAGCTGTGTGATGAGACACAGTGACTATGGATGTCTCCGACGATGTTTCTTTGGAACAAGTAAGGAAGAGTGACTGCTTCGTTGTTGTGGCTGTGCTCAGCTGGGTGTTCTGTTTGTTTTGAGGTCCGAGTTTCTCGAAGAGCTTTGGATAGGAAATCTTAGCATCTGTGGCAGCAATGCAGCTTGGGATGTTTTCGGTGTTGGCAAGAGATCTTCTGGCTTAGCAATTTTTTTAGAATGGAATTCAGAAGTAATTATGTAGACCCGTTTTTCCGATGGATTGGCCACATAAGTGTAAGCTGTTCTGATTTGTAAAAAGAGAGCAGTATCTTTGGAATTTGGCTGTATCAATCGCAAAAGTGACTTGCGATGGTTTGGGTATTCTTTTGGGGTTTCAGAGATTTTTCTAGATGTCTTCTGGAAGTTAGAGATTTGTTAACATCTGGAAATTGAGTTTGGTGAAGTAGCTCGGATTTGGAGGAACTTCAGAGTTTTCTTTTTGATCTGTGGAACCCTAATGTTGGAATGTGTTGTCAAGTTTGTCCTCGAGATCATCATCAGCATTTTCATCTGTTCAGTCAGAGTTGCGCAGTGGAAGCATGGTGGCAGATGGTTTAAAGTGGAAGCGACTGGGAATTGCAGTATTTGGATTGGAGAGTTCTACAGGGAATTTTTCAGCATCTTGAGGCCAGATTAGGAGGGCACCTGTTTTTATCTTTTCCAGATGGGGAAAGTGAGATATGTTTTCTGATTTTGGAATAGAGTTGTATTCTGAGTTTTGGTTGATCTGGGAAAGATCAATTTGTTGGATTGTTTTTGGATCAATTTTTTTTTGGGGGTATCAGCGGGAGTTGAGCTGATCAGGAAAGATGAAGGAAGCCCAGGATCGTCCGATGAGTTTTGTGGATAGGAGACGGAAGAATTTGGATTCCGAAGTCGGAGATTTGATTTTGGATAAGTATTTGATCTTCAGGATTGAATTGTAGGTTTGGATAACTGGAATTCGGAGTGTTTCACGTATCTCTGAGGGAGTACGTGTAAGATCTATCTTTGATTTTAGAGTCAGCAGTTCAGGGAATTTCGGTTGTTGGGTCAGACTTGAGTTTGGTCTGACATTTTGATTTGTAGATTTAGATGAGTGGGAATTTTGTAGTTTAGTAGTAGTATTGATTGTTTGGATTCTATAGGGCGAGTAATCCGATATTTATACTTGGGGAAACTCGAGAAAATTCTATTTAGAATTTTGTGTGGATAGTTAGATTTGTTTGTTTGGATGAATTGGTTGCTATGATTGTTAGTTTATGGTTGATATATTCTGGTGTTAAAAATTTTAATTTTTAATTGGATTATTAAATTACCTTTGTTTTAAATTTCGGGGACGAAATTCTTTTAAGGGGGGAGGATGTGATATCCCGGAAATTTGGGACAATATCATTAAATAATCTACATTAAAAATTAAATTGATTTGATAATATTTGTTAATAATATATGAATTGATTTAATAATCTTCTTTTAAATAAATATTTAACTGATAATTTTTCTTTTAAAAGTTAATCAAATTGCCTTCTATTTATAATGTATATATATCTGTATATATTGTAAATGGATAATCTTTGTTTTAAATTTAATAAATAGACATGTTTTCTAATTCTAATATTTTTGATAATTTAGAAATTTGATATTAAACTATTTAATAAATGATCATATGATTTTAAATTACTCAAGATTTAAGTTTAGTTTATTTAAAATAATTTTAGCTTACATTTAAATTTAGCAAAAGGGTTGTTTAATTTGTTTTAAATTTTGCTCGATAAAAATAAGTAGTTTATTAATAAAGAGATAAATTCTTTTATAAATCATTTTGACTTAATAATGAGCTCTAATCAATAATGTAAATCTTTATAAATGAATTTTTAATAAAATTGTTGTTTCAACTTTAATTTATATATATGTGTGTTTGAATGAAAGTTATGATTTGGAAATTAAAAATAAAGGTTTCAAAATGTTCAAATTAAAATAAACATTTATTAATATTAATATAAGTATAAAATAAAATAATAATAGGTAATCAAATATTTGTTAGTCTATGTTTAAAAAAATAAGAAAAATAAAAGTAAACACACATGTTAGAAAATAGAACTAAATACTTAGACTTAATTCATAGTAAAGACTAAAACAACTATATATACATATTTGGACATAAGTAAAAACATTAACCAGGCAAGAAAAAAAAATAAGAAAACAAATATCCATGTGGTGGTTGATCAGAAGCAGGTGGAGGCAGCGGTCACGTGATTTTATTTCTAAACCTAATTTTGCTGTGCTTTGAAGAATCGATCGCCACGGCCCATGTGGGTGATCGAGTGCAGAGATATTTGGGGTGGTGATAGTTGGGTTGGAGTCGAAGAAGAGGCCGGAGTTGTCGACCCTCATATGGTCGGAGGGTGGAGAACTTGAGGATGACAGGTTTTGAGGTGGAAGGTGTTGGTGTTTCCAGGCTGCAGAGGGGGAGGTTTGTTTTTGTTTTCGAGCAAATGGCTAGCTTCTGGTGGTCGTGATAGGATCTGGAGGTGACTGGCGTCGTGTGGGGGTGCCAGGGGATGGCCGGAGTTGGCAGGGGCCACGGTGCACGTGCACCGTGCCATTGATGTTTGGTTGAGTTTTGGATGTGTGTGTAGAGGGTTGAACTCAGGATATTCTCGAGTCACTCGAGTAGATGACTCGAAGCAAGGTGATGGAGAACTCGAAGCAGTGAATAGGATTGGAAATTGAGATAGTTCTAGGTTTTGAATTGTCACAGTTTTTAGTGTGCAGGGTTTTGAGCTCGGGGAAGTCTCGGGTTGTTTGCTCTGTTTACTCGAAGCAGGGAGGCAGTTGACCCGAAGCAACTTGGCTTTGGTCTCAGGTGGGTGTTGAATTGCTACAGGTTGTATAAACTACCTGTACTTTTAAATTTAAACCAAATCTAAAGTAAAATTAATTGTAAGTTAGTTGTAATCATGATGTATTTGAATTTAAGTTGTCAACTAAGATTTAACAAAGTCTAAATCTAATTAGAAGTATGAATTCAAACTTATATTTTGAATCAAAAATGCAGTTTTAAGATATTTAAAGGGGTTTCAGATTTAAAACTTGATAATTTCCAGATTTTAAAATTTGACCTGAAACAAAGGTGTTGCTGCAGTTAAATTTGATTTTTGTTAAAGGTTTTGATTCAAATGGATATTTGAATCTTAAAGTTTAAAATGGATTTGGATTTAAAAATTGAGTTTCTAATTCTAGTTGTTAAAAGGAAGTTACATCAAAGTTTTAAATCAAGATAAATTGAGGAATTCAAGTTTACTTTAAATCCAAATCTGAAACTTAAATCAGTTTTAAATATGAATGTTTAAAAAAAATAAGTTCAAATAAAATAGTTTTGAAAAGTAATTTGTTTCAATAAAAATTAACTTGATTTTGAGAATTCTTTGATTTAAGGTTTTTGAATGAAAAGTAAATAAGTTGTTTAACTTGAGATTTGCAAGTTAAATATTAATGTATTTTGGAAATTTAAATTTGAATTAAGATTCAAGTAGTTTAATTTAAAAGTCTTCTTATATAGGTTCACATGTATATACTAAATGTTATTTACATTTATTTAAAAGATTTTAAATTGAATTTAAATTATAATCATTTTTGAAATCTTCAATCCAAATGATTTTTAAATTCAAAATGTAATGTTAATGAAGTCATTAATTAAGAAATAAATTATCTTAGGATAATAGGGTAATTAAGGGATGACTTATGTATTTAAGTTAATAATTTAAATTGGTTTATAACTAAAGATCAATTAAGAAGTAAATAAAGAAATGTTATTAGTTAATGTAGATAATTTACTAAGGATTATTAATTAAAATATATGGTTAATTTTGGATAATTAATTAGATTAATTGGATAAACTATTGTAAATTATTAATTGTAATTACTCGATAAAGGTAATCAAGGGATTAATTACTTAGAGTAATTAATTTTGATAAGATGGTTAATTTAAGTTAATTAGTTTATTTTAATTAATTTAAGGAAATCATTTGATAGATTGATAGGTGTAAATGACTCATAATTACTTGAGGAAGTAATTAATGATAATTACTGAATGTAATTAGTGAAAGATGATGTGTCAATAAAGTAATTAGGATAATTACTTTTGAAATTAATCAAGGGATTAATTAATGGAAATAATTAATTATGGAATAATTAATTTATTAATATGTAATTAAGGGTAGTTAATTACTGATTGATATTAATCAAGGGCGATTAATAATTGAGTTAAATTAAAGAGGAATCATTTAATGTGGTTATTGAAATTAAAGTAATTTAATTTAAATCTAAATTAAAGATCATTAATTAATTAATTAAAAATTAATGATGTAATTAAGAATTGGTTAATTAAGAATAATTAATAATGTGGTGATTACTTTATGAAATTAATTAAGAACAAATGTAATTATTTATATTTAATTTATAAATTAAGAAATTAAATGTTAATTACTATAAATGATGTAGGATAATTAATTTGTGGGATTAATTAAAGACTAATTACTTATTGTAATTAGAAATGATTAATCAAAGGTGTTTAATCAAGATGCATATCTAGAGAGTAATCAATTAATTCAATTTAATTGATTAATGGTTGTATAAGCAGGATTTATAGAAGTAGTTAATTTAATTCATTTTAAATTAATTACAAATGGTATGATTATAAATCATTGCTTATGGATGAGTGATATTGATATTTCATTTGATGATTGTGAACTCAGATATGAGATAAATAATATCTAGGTGACTTGGATGTTTATTTAAGTATGATAGTATATTATTATCTGATTGGGTTGATAATTTTGATTATCTGTTTATGATGATGACATGATTATCTACTGTGACATTACGAATTATCTATCTGTGTATGTATTGAATTATGTTGAATTAAAACTGTTAAGACTAAATAGAAAACTTGGCCCTAAAAGACACGCTTTGGATTTCGATGAGACCGGGATCGGTTTTCCTTATTTGGAACATCCGAAAACCACATCGATTCCAAGTTAACGATAGGTCGTGAATCTGAAGTGAAGATGAAGATTCAGAGTGCAAGGGTTGTCATCGTTAACTCTGAGGGTGATTCAAAAATGAGTGTAACGAGATAATGCATTCGGTTTCGTTCGAACCCGGAACGAACTTGTATGGATTGAATGCTTTCAACACATCGTCAGGTGGGCGATGAGCATTCTAAGAAATGTTTTCTATAAAGGTAATCGTAGCCTCAAGCCTCATCAACCGGGAATGGCTAAAACAGGGGAGGTGCAGCAAGGTTAGGTGGGTCATGCCCAAGAAGGACAAGATTTTCCCCTGTCTAGATGTCCCTTTTTATTCGGCTGTGTGGGCGGTTGGATGTACACCAACTGCGGGGTTATCTTGTTCGGGACTGTTCAGTAAGGAATGGTTCCAACCTTGTGTTGCAGGGGGTCGGGAGTGATCCTCGGTAGTTGATCTAGGCCACGTACTGTGACGGGCGGTACCCCAGTAGCCCTGCCATTGTATGGAATCCACAATCCAATAAGTGCCAACGGTTTTGATTGTATTACCCACTTTTGTGGCTAGTAGATGGAATTTGATGAATGTAACAATTTCGGCTATTTTCTATTTACTTGAAAACCCTAGACCTATTATAATATCACAGAATTTCCTATCAAATGTTTTGGTTAGCGTAAGGTAAAAGCTTACCCATGTTTATGTGTGGGGAGTCTTACGTGATACCTTTTATTTTTAAAAGATTTTCAAAGTTAAGCAACTTTAACCTGTTACTCATACCAGACCCATGTCTGACCCGGAGTTTATTTTTGTTTTTCATAAACTCTCGGTTACCCAATTTTTTTTACGGGTAGCCAAGGGATTCAGGTTAGCTTTGACGAATTCTGGAGGAGCAATGGAGCAGGAGGCTTCAGCGTTGTAGATATATATAGTTCCGCTGTGATGATATCTCTGTGTTGTTTTGTGTGTTGTGTTGTATTAGCTAGACAAGTGTTTATAACTGTCTAGTATGTGATGTATTATCTGTATAACTCTGATTGATGTTGTATATTATGTAAATACTTATGTGATTATTATAATTTATTCGTTCCGCTGTGAGATTCTGATGTTGTTGTTCTTTCTTCTCTATCTTTTCTATTTTCTCATCCCTTTCTTTCTTTAAGAACGATACGTCTTCCTGGGCGTAGGAAGTCGGGTCGTTACACTGGGCTACCCAAAGCGAAAGTTATGGGTGAATTTTAAATTTTTTGTCCTATTGGATCATTATTAGGCCTATGAAGCCTAATTCATTTAGAACATTTCTCAATATTATTTAAATAAAATCTTTTATTTTATTTAAAGTTACAAATTATATAGTTTTATTTAATTTATGTCTTTGTATACATAAATAAATACATACATACACATGTATCATATACATATATATGTGTGTGTGCATGTGTAATATGTCGACCCATGCAAGGTATAACATGCTCGTGTTTAGATTCTGGAATTTAGAACGCAACAGACACGTTAGCTCATCCAATATGTCAGTATATACTGTCCAAATATGTGTATGTGTGCATGTATGCATATACTACAATTTATATAAGTATTATAAATATATATATATAATACGTTTAATTTAAATAACCTTATATAAGTATATATATATATAAATAGCATATTAATATTACATATATATTACTATAATAGCTTATTTAATATAAATAAGTTATTTATAAATATTAAATTAATGTTTTGGAAAAAAACCGTGCGGAATACATGTACAAATATATATATATATATATTAAATTTTTTATTTTAAATATGAACACACACTCAAATATATGTATAATAAAGTACATATAAATATAAATAAATTAAATACTTAAAATAATTTTTCTTAAATTTTAAAATATCAAAGTCGAGGTCTTGCGCACTACAGCACAGAAAATATTTTTTTAATTTTTTTAATTTAAATACATTTAATTAATAATCCATTCGAAAAATAGTATAATATCAATTAAAAATTAATTTCAAAACTTTATTTCAAATTTTAAATATCTAGAAAATCCTAAATGGTATTTTATGCTTTGAATTTTTTTTTCACTATTTATTTGGTTTGAAATAATTTTTCTTTTTTCGATCGAAATTAAAAAATTAATTAAAATATAATAAGATTGTTTTTTTCTAAGAGCTTCTTTACTGTTAATATTATTTTATAAAATATAAAATGTAATTTTCATAATATATTTGAATTAATATAATTTACTTATGTAATGTATCAATTTAATAATATTAAATAGTAATAAAGTATTAGTAACAATATTTTCCGGTTGTTGTAAATTATTATTGCTTTAATTCTTTATATATAAAATTATATGACTATTTTTGATTAACAATTGATATCGTAATTAATCTTAAACTATATATAGATATAATTGAATATTATATATTAATTTAATAAAATATAAAAAAATGTATTATGTTATGCATAGCTCTACTGACCTGATGTATATTTGATAAACAAATATATTTTTATCTAAAATATATATACATGCACACGGTCAAACAACTTTCTGACAACACTGCTTGCATATTCACTACTAGAAAAGGGTCAAATAGCGACGTCGGAAGCCGTCGGAAAATCACGAATTAGAGCAGCCCAGCCGAGCATTTCTTCCCCATTTTCCAGCCATATGGAAAAACCCAAAAAAAACCCAAATCACCATTTCCACCTCCAATCGCTGATTTCGTGCTTTTTCCTCCTTCCCCGCTGTGAATTCAACACCTCTTGCTCTCCAGCTCAAGTATAATTTCTTATTTTCATGAAAAATTCAGTTTTTACCCTAATTCTAGATTTGCATAAGTTGATAAATTAGGGCTAATTAGTGATTGAAATTGTTTCCAATTGTGTTATAATAGATTCTAGCATTCCTTGATATACCTATTTCATCTTTTATCGTGAAATTGTGAAAACATGTATAATTTGTGGTTGTTCGTGTATATGGAAATCGTTGTGTATGCCTTGGTTGTACCATTGTATATGTGTATAGCACTGCTATCATTGTATTGTGTTAGTTGGTATAAGATAAAATGAATGCACAAGCTAGGAATATTATATTATGCATGTATTGAGTTATGCAACAAAAAAATGCATCGAACAAGCCTTAACTTGATGTAATGCGTCGAATAAATGTCTTAAATTAAAATATATTTTTGTAAATGTGAACAGTTAGTAAAACTGTATTTTTTCGTAATATGCGCACATCTAATTGACAAATGTCCCTTAGAGTGTTTTTGGCCCCGTCTGACGAGCGTTGTACATTATCGTTGTATAATGTCCTTTTTTTCAAAAAAACGACCATTTATATTCATTTGGTACAATGTTTGTTGGATTTGTCCCTATATTGGACAAATTATGAACACAGTAAGAATTTACATTTTGTATACTACTTCATCTCAAACGGTTCATAAAATTTCGGCCTAACTTTTCTTTTTTGTTCCATGCGTACACGCATTTGTGTACAATGCAGGGAACAAAAGGGAAATGCTGCCGAAATTTTGTTGAATCGTTTGAGACGAAGTAATATACGAAATGTAAATGCTTAATATGTTTGTAATGGGAAGTAGGATGCCTGACCATGGAAAAAAGTTGTACAATTATTTGTATCGATGCGTTAAAAAATAAAATGTGTCCTATTTGAAAATATTTTTAAATTTGTGAAACGGTTCTTTAAATTAAAATATTATACGACTATGAAAATAATCTTTTTCGAATTTGTATTCTTGAAAATAAATATTAAATTTTGAACTTCTCATTTTCTCAAATGGAAAAAATGATTGATTATTTTGTTGATCGGAGGCGATGCATGTACCAAAGAAAAGGACTAAGAGGCTCAATAAAAGAAGATTTTTATAATGATATAAATGTATTTATTGAATTTGCTTTAAGTAATAACGGAGACGATTCAGAAATTCATTGTCCGTGTCGTAGGTGTAGACATTTGATGTATTTGTTACCAGATATTGTGAAAGTTCATTTGTGCCAACATGGTTTTGTACCAGTATTATGTTTGGGATCGACATGGAGAAGTTGTAGCAAATACTTCTGTAGAGTCTGAAAGTGTCGTTAACGAAATAATTACGACGACCCCTATAGAAAATATGGTCCAAGATGCTGCACGATTAATATTTCCTATGGTTGAAGTTGACGACGATGATGGAAATGTTAAAGCACCAAATATTGAAGCAAAAAAAATTATGATTTACAAGATGCTGCTAAGAAACCTATTTGGGATGGTTGTAAAAGCGGCACTCAACTGTCAGTCATCGCAAAATACATTGCAATGAAGTCAAAATACAACATCACTGAAGCTGGGTTTACGGCTGTTGTACTAGCTGCAAAAAGACATATGCCGTCCGATAATCTAATGTATGAAAATCACTATGAAGTTAAAAAACTTATATCGGCTTTTGGTTTACCTTATCAGAAAATAGATACATGTTTAAAAGGCTACATGTTGTTTTGGAAAGAAGATGCAAACCTTAGAAATTGTAAATTTTGTAATCAGGAGAGATACAAACCAAGAAAAAAGAAGGGGAAGAAAGTTTCGTACAAGCGTATGATTACTTATCCATAACTCCGAGGCTTCAAAGATTATATGCATCTTCTTTAACTGCATCTAATATGAGATGGCATAGTGTGAGAACGGAGGAAGAGGGTATGTTGACACATCCGGCCCATGGAGAAGCATGGAAGCATTTCGATAAAACGTATCCAAATTTTGCAACGGAGAGTCGAATTGTAAGATTACGATTATGTACGGATGGTTTTTCTCCATTTTCTCAATTTGGTTCTAAATATTCATCCTGACTCATTATCGTCACACCGTATAATTTACCTCCATGGATGTGTATGAAAACGCAATATATGCTTCTTACTATTGTCGTTCTTGGCCTCGACGATCCGACACAAGGAATCGATGTATATTTACAACTGTTGATTGAGGAGTTAAAAATACTGTGGAACGAAGGGGTAGAAACAAACGATGTGTCCAAGAAGAAAAATTTTCGTATGTTTGCTTCTTTGTTGTGGACTATAAGTGATTTTCCTGTCTATGCAATGCTTTCAGGATAGAGTACTGCCGGTCGTCTAGCATGTCCATATTGCATGGATGAAACACGAGCGTTCTCTTTACCTCATGGTAAGAAAATTTCATGCTTTGACTGTCATCGATAATTTCTCCATATAAATCATCCCTTCAGAGGAGACAAGAAAAACTTTTAGCTAATAGAGTAGAAACCAGACAACCACCGACGATATGGTCAAGCGAAGACATATACCAACTTGTTAGGGACTACCCAAAGATATGTGAAACTGAAGAGCAAACAGAAATTGAAGGCAAATCAGTTGTTCATAACTGGTGCAAACAAGCTTTTTTTGGAAGTTGCCGTATTGAAAACATCTTCTACTTCGTCATAATATGGATGTGATGCACAATGAGAAAAATGTATTTGATAATGTTTTTAACACAATTTTGAATGTGAAAGAGAAGATGAAGGATGATTTGAAATCAAGACGTGATATAGAAGAATTATGCAAACGTCCTGAGCTTCATATGAAACCAAATGACAATAAAAAAACTCAAAGCATGTTACGAATTAGATAATAATCAAGTTAAAGCTGTGTTAAAATGGATGGAAGAGTTAAGATTTCCTGATGGGATATCATCAAATCTTCGTAGATGTGTTGACTTTAAAAACGGTAGATTGAGGGAAATGAAAAGTCACGACTGTCACATAATGATGGAAAATTTATTTCCCGTTATATTCAAAGAACTACTGCCATTAAAAGTTTGGAAGGTAGTAACGGAGCTTAGTATGTTTTACAAAGAGCTTTGTTCGACTACTTTAAAAGTGCAACGTTTATGTAAAATTGAAGTGGATATTCCTATATTGCTTTGCAAATTAGAGAAAATATCTCCGCCGGGTTTTTTCTAATGTAATGAAATATTTACCTGTTCATCTCCCATCTGAAGCACGACTTCGAGGTCCTGTTCAATATAGATGGATGTATCCATTTGGGAGGTATGTAATATGTTATCACGTAATTTAATTGCATTTGAAAGATGAAGTTAATATAAATTAATTTTGCATATCATCTGAAGAAAAAAATAAGGCAAAAGGAACAAGTTGAAGGTTCGATATGCAAATTTTACATCGAAGAAGAAGCTTCGTTCATTTTATCTTACCATTTCAGTGACCATGTGAATATATCATTTGAAAGTGTTCCTCGTAATAACGAAGGCGATGAACAAGAGTACTCTCAAGCAATATTATCTATTTTTAGACAACATGGTCCGCTTTTTGGAAAATGTGTAGAAATATGGCTAGACGATAGAGATCTTCATGTAGCACACTCTTATATTCTTCTAAATTATGTCAAGGTTGCACCTTTTGTTTGGTAATCTGAAATAATAATTTGTGTTTTATTCTTTTCTATAATGCATGCGCGTGTATAACCTAATGTAATAATTTGTTTATATATACAGTGTTTATGAACGTGAACACTCGAACAGAGATCTCAGTAAAGAATTTTCTGGTTGATTTTCAAATTACGTTTATGAGCCGAGAAATTGTGTTGTTGACGAAGGGTTGAAACATCTTGCGATGGTACCAAAAAGAGTGGTCAAGACATATCCAATATATTTCATCATTGGATATAAATTTAACATCAAAGAATACGGTGCAGAAAAATTAACAAATAATACCGATGTATTTGTTAAAGGTAGTGACGATTCAGAAAATCACTTAAATGATTTTTATGGCGTTCTAACACAAATTTTAAAACTGACATATTTCTCACGATCCGTGGAGGAGGTGTTTCATTTACATGCAATTGGTTTAGCAATGTTCCAGGTTCTGCAATTAATGTGCACAAGGATTATAATCTTATCAAAATAAAGCATAGATCGCACTACCACAAGTATGATCCTTTTGTACTAGCCAAACAAGCATTGCAAGTTTATTATGCTCCTTATCCGTCTCTAAAAAGAGATAAAGCAGATTGGTCTGCAGTTTTTAAAACAAAGGCCAGATTCACGTTCGCTGGGAAGAATATTCCGGACGAACAAGCTTATCTGGCAGATCTTGAGAAAAATAACGAAATAATAATTACAGAAGATCATACAGATTTTGGTCCTTTGATCGATGAATCAAATGTTTGGTAGAAGCGTTTGACAGTGCAGAGGAAAATATCATAGAAAACGAGACCGAATCTGAATCAGAAGACGATGATGACTGATATAAATCTGAATCTGATTTTTTTGCAATCGATGTAACTATGTTGAATTCTTGATGTATTATGAAATTGATGTGACTATGAAACCAAATCTGTTTACCATTGTTTACATGTTTTTATGTCATTTCCATTTGTCATTTATTTAGCAATTTTTATTAAAAATGCAATGAAATCTGCTTTCCATTTCTATACCTATTATGAATCAGGTATAACACACTTCCATTTTTATTTCCATTTCAGTTATTAATTAAGCAATTTATACCGTTAATGTCATTTACATATGAAATATATTTGAGTATCATGTTATTATTATCTTATATAATGATGTGTATATATGTCACAAGTTTACCATAATGTCATATAGAGGTAGGAGTTCTTCCCGATCATTAGGAGGCAACGGCGGTGGCCCATCGAATGATTCATAGCGTCTTGTAATTTTGTTAGTCCCTAAAGCAGAGGGGTAAGAATTAAATTTTATTCAGCATCTTATTTTTTATAATATATGTACGTACTTATCTGTATCATATTTAAAAACAGGGGATTCGACCTACTTCCCTCGAAGGTTGTTTTGGATGTCTCTAGAGCTTCTTATCGCAGTAGGATGAGTGCTTGCTGGCCGAAATGGGATAACCGCTTTCTCCACATCATAGAGTGTATATGGCCGGATGTCCTATTATGTATATATTTCTGTTTTCCATTTTTAATTCATTTTTCTACTGTTTATCGTTTACAGTGTAATCTCTTTTTTTTCCTTTTTATCGTGAAACACAGGCTGAGATAGACATCCAGACAGATGATATGCTCCTGACACGAGAATACTGGATGAAGAAGATGCGTAAGAACTATAGGGACTCGATATCTGAAATCAAGAAATCTGGTAAGAAACCTCGGTGGATGGGGGAGAGCGTATGGCAAGCATGGTTGGGATACTGGGAAACTAACGAGGCGAAGGAAAGTATACTAAATTTTTTTGAATTATTAATTTGACATGATCGAAAAATAATGTATCAAATTTTGAATGTACAGGCAGAGTTGGAAAGAAACTCTGCAAACAGAAATAAAAATCCCGTCACTCATCGCGGAGGGTCGAAGTCATTTCAGCAGTATCGGCAGGAGTTGGTAAATTTACTGAAAGATAATTGTAAATGTATAAAAATTGTACGTAAAAATCAACTTCATGAAGCTGAGGAGCAAAGTGCCGTGGACTATATGGACGTGTTTACTCGTATGCATGCTGGCGAGCATGTAAATCTAGATGGGACTGTTTCGTATATATGGCACGACGATAAATCCAACAGGAGCCATGTAAGAATATTTCATTTTATGCAGTATTAGTGATTATTCTGGTTGTTAAACTATAATGAAATAAGATATGATGTTATTAATTTGTTAATGCAGGAAAGTTTTATGGAGCAGCGCTAGAAACTCCTTGCTGATATGGGTCAAGATCAGCTGACGACTGATGAGGAGGATGCTATTTTTGAGTCCGTTATGGATCCATCAGATCATGGCAGACGATACAGATATGGCAATCAAGTGGTAAATAATTTATTTTACTGCTAATTTGATATTTAAGTCATAATTAATTAAATCGTAGGGATTTATACATGCATCTTGTACCTAGAACCCTACGCCTCTCCCAATAAATGTTTAATTTACTAGTTTTAAGTCATTTGACTTTCACTAGGACCGTTACTAGTTTTAAGTCATTTGACCTGCATATTAAATTTTATTTGCTTCCTTTGATACTGAAAACAACAAATCAACAACATTAACATTCATACAAAAATATAAAAATTAACAGTAAACCAACAACGCGCAATGGTAGATTGATAATATAGCTAAATTAAATATTTATTACAGGCCAGCAGTCAGAGACGGGGTCGATAGACTAGAGCTCAGATCGATCTAGCAGAGATCGAAGATTTGCGGGCTAGAGTGTCCCAGCTGGAGGAGAAGAACCGTCGACGGGCCATAGAGACCACACAGTTGCTAGATTAGCGTATCGCCGAGTACATGCAGCAGTATGGTGGCCGCTTCCCTTCCTCTGCTGGCTCTAGATCTGGAAGAGAGTGATTGATTGATTGCTTTTGTTGGTATGTTTTTTTAATTTTGTATGATTTGGTAGACGGTTGAGGTAGTTGTTGATTTTTGTATGATTATGTTTGATACACTTGGTTATGTGGTTGTATGATGATGTGGATGTTGATGATTTTGTGGGTATGTTGTGTATGACATGGGTAAAACACTTGTTGTTGGGGTTGTTGTCAATGTTGGAATGGTTATGTATATTATGTATTTTATTTTGATGTAATTTGATTTATTTGTGTGTTTGACGAATGTTGTGTAGTTTAGGTTTTGATACTTGGTTGGAATATTGTATACTGGATTCTGCATTATTGGTGTAATAGTGTTTGGATGGAAAATGTGGATGGAAGGCTCTACTGCAGCAGAAATAGTGAAAAAAAACAACAGATTTCCGACGGCTGCCGACGGCTTCCAGGTCAAAATTTTCTAACGGCTTCCGACAGCCTGTAGTCTAATTTCTTCGGCGGTTTCCAACGGCTTCCCAAAAATGTCGGAATTCGTCGGAAGCCGTCAAAAATACACTCGGCGATTTATGTCAGAAGCCATCGGAGTTCCTGCACACCGACGCCTTATTTCCGATGGCATTTTTCGACGGCTTTCGACAGCTTCCGACGGCCGCCGACGGTTTTCTGCCGTCGAAAAATGCCTTTTTCCTTGTGGTGATTAGAATCATCACCTAACTAACAATATACATAATACATACATATATAGTAAAACATTATAATTGAAAATTAATAATCGTATTTTGGTTAGAAACATACCTTAATCCCAGTACCTTGAATTACACCTTGAAAATATGATTTCTACCCCTTAAAACTGTTTTCGATTCAACGGACAGCTAGTCCTTGAACCGTTGACCACCAGCTACCGGATAGCTCCTGAATTAACTTGATTTGAACATGATGAGATAGAGAGAAACTGGTAGCGATTTTGGCCAGCAAGAATAGAGGAGGAGACACCAAAAGATCTAAATCTAATTAGGATAAATTCGCTTATATAGTGGATAGAATGGAGAGAAGTGTGGATCTCATCTCATACAAATTCTCCTTTAATATAAGCCTTCCAAAATCAAGCCCTTTCTAACCTAATTTGAGACACATATACTTATGTTTACCTCTAAAAATATCAAGCCCTATGTTGGGCCTTAAACTCATTTAAACCTAAATAAAATACTATACAATTAAATCCAATTTAATCGCTTATCGATATCGTATATCGATTGATATATTATGAAAAATATATCTAATAAAATTTATTCATCATATCATAATAAAATATTGAAAATAATATTTTATAAATATTTATTAATTTAACTATTTTATAACAATTATAAATTATAAATCATTTGGACAAAAGTGTAACAACCCACCCCGATACAGGCCTAAATTTTGACCTAGAATGACCCATCGAAACTTAGATCCATTCTAAAGCAAGTTGTTGGTAGTAAAAAGAAATACTGTTATAGAGTCACAACTGAACTTTTAGAACTCATAGCGGATGGAACCAAACATAATAGTAAAGTGTACCCATTTATTTCAAAAGCATAAAAATGTCATAAAACAAATCCCATAAAAACCGTAATATAATATGTGGTACAACAATTATTTAAATCCATGGGTACACTTAAAGAAAATAATAATAAATATTATTACTTGCCAAGCTTCCTCATCTTTAAGCATTGTCACTGCCATCACTCAATCCTTAACCTGTGTTATAATAAGGAGGGAGTTGGAACAACAAGTGTCTAGTGAATAAAAACCTCAAGTCTTACTTTTAAATATTTGGGCAGTATATTTCAAAATAAGAACATGTCTATGAACATAAAATAATTTAATACTTCTTTATAAGGAAAAGGAGGTGGTTCCAACCACTTAATACCTTCCATTCTAGAAGTAAATCCAATATCCCAATCATACGTCATAAATAGCTAATAAAGTAAGAGATGATACTCAAACCACTTAATACTTCCCAGTGGAAAATAGGTAGACCCCGTCATTTAAGACCTATTTCCAGAAGTGTGCTCCTCAGTGGTACTATCCAACTAATATCATATGGAATCTCATAGGCCACTTGATACTTTCAAGTGGAAAATAGGCAAAACTCATCATTTAAGGCCTAATTCCAAAAGCGGGCCCCAGTAGAGATATCGCCTAATGTAACCCCTTGGCTATTTTTAATATTTCATCTGGGGAAAAAGGCAGGTCCAACCACTTAACACCTCAAACCTCAAAGCAGGTTCTTCCTCTTATGCCTATGCCCATGATGGCGTCTCAAATTAGTCTGCTATTCGTAGGAACTAGCAGTCAGACAAGCTGGGTAGATTTCCCCTACATAATTTGGAACTAACCTCGCATCATTACAAATATTTATCATAAGGATATCTCACATAAATAAAAGTGTATGCAACTTCCGATAGCCTCAAAGTGAAGGGCAGACTTCTGTCATGTGACTCTGTTGACCTTGCATCCATATGGCAAAGCAACAAATCAACACTCTCCATATATAAACACATACATGCACACTCATCTTACCATTCCATAAATAAGGCCTTATACGGAATTTTTCTTACTATGCCATAAGATAATAATTAGGCTATATAAGAGTTTCCTCTTATTTTCACCTCAAAATAAATTACCTTCCTAATGGGGGAGAATAAATGTAAATAAGTATCTAATTAACTACGCCATATATGTAGTAGTTATACGTTAATTACTTAAAAAGAGATAAATAAATATTCGCACTTAATAAATTATAAACACATGGATTTTATGCCCTAAATTAGCTTTATATGTCAATTCCCTAACCAATTATTATTCCAAATACTTTTTCTTCAATTTCCCAAGGTTTCATGGAATTCTAGTGTCCAAAACAGGAAATAAATATTCATAATCAAAACTACAATAACAGACTTGTAAATAAAATAGAAACTCAATTTATTACACCAATTTA
Organism: Allium cepa; assembly: GCA_030765085.1. Classification (NCBI taxonomy): domain Eukaryota; kingdom Viridiplantae; phylum Streptophyta; class Magnoliopsida; order Asparagales; family Amaryllidaceae; genus Allium; species Allium cepa. Next base: position 158,135,140 of record CM060932.1, read on the forward strand.
ATAGAATATCTTAAATAATAAGAATTGTAAGTTAAATCCCATATTCTATTCAACTCCTCTTTTACAAGGAAACTGATAAAAATAAGTTGTGTAAACTACAAATAGAATTTGTAACCTAAGCCTCTTATTTTATGGACGGATTACAATTTGACCCAAAGAAGAAGGAGAACAGGAATTGACTATGAAATTATCAAAAACTGCATAAACAAAACAAATTCCATCAAATTGATGTAAGTAATTCAGAATCTCAACATAGAATTGACACCTCGAAATAAAAAGGAATTTTGATTGATTTTATCTATCATAATTTTGAAATCCCAAAACCCCTAATGCATATTCATCCAAAAGAAATACACTAATTAATGAAAGGAAATATTAAGGTTTCCACTTACCGATTAACCTTAGCTTTACTCAAATGGATTTGCAGCCTTGCGATCTCTTCTAGAATCTTTTTTTTTGATGTATACGCACACAATAGGGAAGGGGTATATATATTCATCAGATTCGGAATAATTATAGAAGAATAGGATAAGAATAGATTGGAGGAGGAAGAAACAAATAGGAAATAAGTTGAATCCTTACCTGAATTTTCCATGGAGTTTTTGAATCTTATTAGAGAGATAGCAATGGCAGAGTTTCGTCGTATTCTCCAAAATAATATGAATAAAAGCGGTGAGGATAGGGACCGATTATAGGAGTTGAAATGCTTTAGAACTGTAGGATGGAAGTAGGTAGAAAATGGGTAAATCTGGAGCGCACAACCAAATAGAGCGTAATATAAAACCCTAGCCGCCACTGGCCACAATCGTTGCAAAGCAGTCAATCACCCTTGGATACCGACGGACCATTACGATCAACCAGTTGACCTATTCAGGTCGACCGTTGTCTTGTTTAAGTGCGTTTATTTTACTTCATGTTACCAAATTATTTTATTCCCTAATTAACTTTTTAATGTTAAGCCTTAATTAATCGTTTACATAGCCCCCAAGCTAATTTCTAAAATTTAAATTCTAAACTTGATTTTTCATTTGAATTTGAATTTGAATTTGAATTCGAACTAAATTAATTTATATCTGAGAACTTCAAATGCTCGTAACTTCTTTGTTTGAGCTCCGTTTTCAGCATATTATCCATGGAAATAGATCAGAATTTCGCCGCAAACGCAATGGAATAACTTTCACGGTCAAATTCCAACTTTTATATTATTCTCATATCCAACCCTAATCGTATTTAATTCAATTTACTTTATTTATTTATGACTAATTTTACGGGGTCTTACATTCTTTCCCACTTAAAAAGGATTTCTTAATGTGATTATGTACTTCATATATGCTAAAATGAGCTCCATCCTAGCGTGGTTGTGTAATCATATCATGTAAGTTTGTATGAAATATCATAAACATGCATAAAAATTTCTATATGAGTGTAAATTGACTATGAAAAATGCAACAACCATCTCCTACCATCCAATCTAGCAACCGCGATGTAACCAAAATCCTAATTTTGGAGACAAAAATTACCAATAAAAAGCTCTGGGTGAGTGTTATTCTTCTCCTCCTCAGTCTCCTATGTGCTTTCAGCTGGATTGTCCCCTCATTGTACTCGAACCAACTAAATTATTTTACTACGAAGTCTCCTAGTACCGTGTTCCACAATGCATGAAGTGACACTAGGCATTGTCGACTTCGTCTCAAAATCCCCTAACTGATCAGGCTCCATGAAGTTATTTCTTAAGGTGGGAAACATGGAAAAATTGTGGACTCCTACCAACTTGTCAAGAAGCTCCACACGATTTGCCATTTTTCCTGTTCTTTCCAGAATTCCGAATGGTGCAGTAAATCTAGGTGCAATTTTTTGGACTTGCCACGTCTAACAACTTTTCTAAGAGGGGAGATTTTAATAAATATCGTATCTCCAACCTCAAATTCAAGCTCTTTCCTTCTTTTATCCGCATAATATTTCTGACGGTCTGGCGCTACTTCTTCCTCCGTCTGATCAACTCTACTTTTTCTATGGTATCACAGATCAAATCGGGTCTAAGCAGCACTTTATCGGTGGTTTCCTACAACAACTAGGCGATTTTCATGACCGTCCATAAAGTGATTCAAAAGGAGTCATACTAACCATAGTTTAATTGCCATTATTATACGCGAACCCAACCAAAGTTAGATGTTGCACCCAATATCTTTCGAAATCCAAGACATAAGCTCTCAAGAAGTCTTCAAAATTTTTATTCACCCTCTCTGTTTGTCCGTCGATTTATGAGTGATATGCCGTGCTAAGGTTCAAAGAAGTTCCCAAAGCTGTCTATATGCTCCTTCAAAACTCCCTGGTGAACAAGGGGTCCCTATCACTGACTATGCTTATAGGAATTCCATGTGGACGAACTACCTCTTTTATATAGATATGGACAAGAGAGGCGCTAGTCCTATTTCTTCTGATCGGAACAAAATGAGCATAGAGTCTATCTATAACAAATCAAATAGCCTCATTACCCTTTTAACTTTTAGGCAATCCTTCCACAAAATCCATTGAAATATGTTCCCACTTCCAAGTTAGAATTTTAAAAGGTAATAATAATCCATTGAGATTCCCTTGCTTAGCTTTTATCTTTTGGCATGTCAAACACCCACCAACAATCTCAGCTATGCTTCTCTTCATTTCATTCCAAAAAAAAATTCTCTTCGTGTCCTTGTACATCTTATCTCTTTCGGGATGAATGATTATCCTTGAGTGGTGACACTCCGTAAGCACATCTCTCATCAAGTCATCAATCATTGGGATGGAAAGACACCCGTCTCTTCTCAATGTCCTTTCTAATCAACTAAGGATATCCTAGCATGGGGAAAATGCTCTTCTTTCCTTATTTGTTCCATAATCTCTACTAACTTCTTGTCTTTTAATTGCTCGTGCCCTATACAATCCATAAAGGCTAGTCTAACCTCCGTAACTGGTAGAAAACCTTGGATAGTTTCTGTTGATGGTCGGAGGCTAAAATTTGAGAGAAACTCCATCTGTCTTCCTTCATATGTAGCACCTAGGGTAGTGTGTCTCCTACTAAGAGCATTGGCAAATACATTCCCTTTTCTTGGGGTATATTGAATACCAAAGTCGAAGCATGCTATATACTCCATCCACCTCTACTACCTACCATTCAAATCACTTTGGTAAAATTGGTATTTGAGTGATTTATGGCTAATGAATAGATTAAAACTTTCCCTAAGGAATATTGCCTCCATATTTTCGAGGCAAAAACGATGGCTGCCAATTCTAAATCATGCATTGGATACCTTTTCTCATGATCTTTTAGTTGTCTACTAGCATAGGCAAACTACCTTCCCTTCTTCCATAAGAACTATCCCATATTCTGTGCCACATGCGTCCGTGAAAACATAAACGTCATGGTTCCATCTGGAATAGTGAGCACAGGTGCATTAGTTAATGACTTCTTAAGCTTCTCAAATGCCTTGGTGCATTTATCATTCCAAACAAAAACAAGATTCTTCATAGTCAATCGGGTTAAAGGGGCTGCTATTTATGCAAAGCTCTTGAAGAACTTCCTATAGTAGTCATCCAAACCTAGAAAACTTCTAACCTCCGATGCATTACTAAGAACCTTCCATCCTTGGACAACTTCCACTTTAGTAGCGTCCACCGTCAACCCTTTCTCCGAAATAATATTCCCAAGGAACCTAACATCATTTTTCTGAAAGTGGCATTTAGAAAATTTGGCTTTGAGTTGGTTTCTTCTTAAGGTCTCCAATACCTCACTAAGGTGGTCCTTATGCTCCTTACCTTTGGAGAAAACCAAGATATCGTCAACAAACACTACAACAAATATATTAAGTTGCCCTCTAAATATTCTACTCATTAGTTCCACAAACTGTGCTGGGCATTTGTCGGTCCAAAAGGCATTACTTTTGACTCGTAGAGTCCATCTGGAGTACAGAATGCAGTCTTCGGCTCGCTTTCCTCTACAATCCTTAACTGATGGAATCTCATTGCAAAGTCAAATTGGAAAAGGACTTTAGCTCCTACAAGTTGGTCAAATAAGTCATCTATTCTAAGCAGAGGGTACCTATTTTCCGTGTTAACTTGTTCAACACTAATCGACGCGAAGTCTTAAAGAACCATCTACCTTAGAGGCAAAAATGATAGGGGCTCTCCACTTAGAAGTACTCATATGGATGAATTATTTCTTTAATAGCTCTAAGATTTGCTTAATTCCCTTCTTTCTTTAGGGCCCATATGTTTCAAAGGCAGAGCGACGGGTCTTGCATCCTTCCTCAAATCGATTTGGAACTCAATCTCCCTATGGGGTGGGAGACCTGAGACCTTCTTGAAGATATCAAGAAATTCACAAACTACGGGTACAGATAGTGGTTCTCGATCAACAGATAGATTTAATGAGTGTAAATGGTTTAACTCAACTAATGCTTTTAGTGTACAAAGAACTTCTAGTTCACGACCTCAACGACTCCTTAATCGTACTACTCTTTTGTTACAATCAAGAATGACTCCGTAATATGACAACCAATTCACACCCAAGATAAGACCATACCCCTCGAAATTTAGAATGCACGCAGTGCATATGAAATTAACGTCGCATATGTCTAACACTAGGTCTTTGCAAATAAGAGAAAGATTGATCGAACCCCCGATGGGATTAAAAAACCGCTATTGGGCTATTGACCATCTAGGTTTTAAGGTTTAAGGAATTTACTACATCTCTAGCTATAAAGGAATGTGATGCCCCCGAATCAAATAGGGTACGAACAGTAACCCTAAAAATAAGAATTATACCTTCTAAAGCTGCTTTTTCTTGGTGGGTTACTGGTAATAGGGACAACTTCAATAGCGTAGGCCTATCTGGTTGGTCCTTCTTTAGCCATATTGGAAAATTGATTCTTGTGATGCCTTTCTTAGTGGCAGTTAAAGCACTTTCCTTTAAACGCTTCCTTCATCAGACTACCCTACAATCATTAGCTTTGTGATCCCTCATTCGGCATTTCTTACGCACCTTTACTTCCTTCTTAAACTTCCACTTTGAATTCTTGTTAGCCTAAAAGCTCCCCTTCTTGGACCTTTTTGTTAGGTCTATGCTGACTTCTCTTTCTATCTTCCTTATTGGCTATGTGTAGCATTGACCTTTTTACCAACATCTCATGCATGTCCTCCATAGGTACATGGGTCAACAAAATTTCTCTTAGTTGGGAATTTAAGTCATTCATGAACTTCATGGCCTTTTTTTATAAGCATGTCTATCAGGTTCATCTTGAATTTAGCCAATTCAGTAAACTTAGCTATTTACCCTTAAGGGTAGAATTTCCTTGTCATAGCTGAATAGAATTTTCCTATTGCAAGCCAACCTCTGCTCTAGACATGAATCTCATCTCGAATCGGTCATTGAATTCATCCCAAGAGAATATCCTGCCAGGGTGCTCATAGTCACAAAATTTCACCAATTTAAAGCTTCTTCCCTGAGGTGCCAAGCTATCATTCTTCTTCTTACCTGATCATCCCAACCAAGCTCTCTAAATATCTTCTCACAGTTACCAATCCATGCTATAGCTTTCGAATATCCTTCAGTTCCAGAGTATGTCTTCCCTTCCATATTGAGAAAGTCCTTACATAGCATAGAAAAGTCGGTAGGACCTGGTGCTACATCAGCGGTTGAGGCATTGGGTGCTACTAGTGCAGTTGGAAAAAAATGAACCTGCCCGACAGTCGTAAGATATTAATTAAACCATCCAGGCATTCCACGAATGGGTGGTCTTCCGCGAGTAGGGTTCTCATGTTCGGAAGAAGATTGATTATCAGCCATACCAACTATCTGTAGGTTAAACCTTTAGTGATGATTTCTTAAGATAGTATTTACATGCTAAAAGAAAAGAAAAGTTCGCCTAGTGTATATGTATATGTTCAAAAAGAGAGTGGCCATAGGTATACATATAGTATGAATTCTTCTGAAAATTCTTTTTTCAAAAATATTTTTCAAAAATAACAAATACGTCTCTCATACGTATAGTTTTTCCACGTTAATCGGGTAATCTAGGGCTTTGATACCAAATGTAACAACCCACCATAGAACATGCCTAAATTTCAACCAAGAAAAGGGCCATCGAAACTTAGATCCATTCTTAGGCAAGCTATTGGTAGGAATGACCCAATAACACCTCAGAATCTTGAAGCATGCCCTTCGTCTTATGGTCCATACCTGTAATGACGTCTCACATTAGTCCGCTATTCGTAGGAACTGACAGCCAGGTTAGCTAGGCAGATTTCTCCAACAGAATTTATGACTAACCTCACGTAATTACAAATATTTATCATAAGAATATCTCACATCAATAAAAGTGTACATAACTACTAGTAGCCTCAAAGTGGAGGGTAGACATCGTCATGTAACTCTATTGACTTTGCATCCCTATGTCTTAGCCACAAATTAATTACCCTCCACATGCACGCACACTCATCTCACTGTTTCATAAATAAGGTCTTATAAGTAACTTTCCTTATTATGCCTTAAAATAATAATTAGGCTATATAAGAGTTTCCTCTTAGTTTCACCTCAAAATCAATTACCTTCCTCATTGGGGAAAATAAATGTAAATAAGTGCCTAATTAACTACGCCATATACGCAATAATTATACATTAATTATGTAAATAGAAATAAATAAATATTCGTTCTTAATAAGTTATAAACGCATGGATTTTACCCCCTAAACTAGCATTAAATGTCAATTCCCTAACTGATTATTATTACAAGTCCTTTTTCTTCAATTTTCCAAGGTTTCATGGAATTCTAATGTCCAAAGTAGGGTATAAATATACATAATCAAAACTGCAATAATAGACTTATAAATAAAATAGAAACTCAATTTATTATACCAATTTAATGAAATATCTTAAACCATAAGAATTGTAGTCTAAACCTCATATTTTATTCAACTCCTCTTTTGTAAGAAATATATAAGAATAAGTGGTGTAAACTATAAATAGTGTTTGTAATCTAAACCCCTTATTTCATTAAAGGATCATAGTTTGACCCAAAGAAGAAGGAGAAATGGAATATACTATAAAATTATCAAAAATTGCATAAACGAAAAAAATCCCATCAAATTAATGTAAGTAATTCAGAATCTCAACAGGGAAATGACGCTTTGAAATAAAAAGGAATTTTGGGGGATTTTATCTATCATGTTTTTGAAATCCAAAAACCCCTAAGGCATATTCAAATTCAAAAGAAATACACTAAACAATTGCAGAAAATAAATACTAATGTTTCCACTCACAGATTAGCCTTAGCTTTACTCAAATGGATTGGCAGCCTTCCTATCTCTTTCAGATTCTCTCTCTTTTGATATATATACACACAAAATAGGGAAGGGCATATACATTCATTAGATTTAGAATAATTGGAGAAGAATAGGATAAGAACAGAAGTATATTCCACATCCGAGTATCGAACTACCAGAGCAAGGTAGAGATATTGATACCGAGTGTTAAGACGTGAATATATTACTGTTATTGATAGAACCAAAACACTAAGTCAGGATAAGATATGACTGAGATGGAATCAACCCACAACTCACTCGAAATCAGGTGTAACTACAGCCAATTACTAAAGCTGGCAAGAGGAGACCGATCCAAAGGAGGAAGAAACAAGTAGGAAATAAGTTGAATCCGTACCTGAATTTTCTATAAAGTTTCTGAATCCTATTGGAGAAATAGAAATGACAGAGTTTCATCATATTCCCCAAAATAATATGAACAAAAGTGGAGAGGATAGGATCATATTTATAGGAGTTGAAACGCACCATAACCGTAGGATGGAAATAAGTAGGAAACTGGTAAATTTGGAGCGCACAACCGAATAGAACATAACATAAAATCCTAGCCGCCAGTGGCAACTATCATCTCCAAGCGGTCGACCACCCTTGGGAGACCGCTATCTTATTTAAGGGTGTTTATTTTACTTTCCGTTGTCGAATTATTTTATTCCTTAGTTAACTTTTAACGTTAAGCCATAATTAATCATTTTCTTAGCCCCCAAACAAATTTTTGAAATTTAAATCCTAACTTTATTTATCATTTGAATTTGAATTCAAACTAAATTAATTTAAATTTGAAAAATTCAAATGCTCATAACTTCTTTATTTGAGCTTCGTGTTCAGCATATCTTACATGGAAATAGATCAGTGTTTTGCCACGAACGCAACGGAATATATTTTGCGATCAAATTCCAACTTTTAAAAAATTACCATATCCAACCCTTATCATATTTAATTCAATTTACTTTATTTATTCATGTTTCATTTTACGGGTGTTACAGAAAGAGAATTCATCGTTTCGATTTTGTAAATCGTCAGGTGTAAATATGATCAGTGATTAATCTCGACTATTCGAATATTAATGTTCACACGTCACTTAGTAGATGGTGTGAAATTTGGCCAAATATATCACTTACTTTATTTAGGTAAAATCCGATTTTACGTTAGTTAAGCATTACCTGGTTGTGACTTTTATTTATGCCAATTCTCTTCGTCAAAATTATATCATTTTAAACTTATGGAATTTGGTAACGGTCAAAATTTCAGTATCGTTCATATTCAACTTTATATTCCAAACACAAAGTTCTTAGTTCAATAACGGTTATTATTAGCCGAAATGCTCTAGCTAGAGACTTTGAGTTGACTTAAGTTGATCGTGGCAGTAACCCGATATAACTTAAAAGAGGAATCATCTTTTGAATAGTGCTTTGCTTCCAATATTTCCACTTAATCCAACTATAGTCACTCGATAAATATCATGTCATGGTTTGACTATAATTAAAGCGGAGCTTTAATATTGAAGATCGAAAGTATTCTTAAGTTGAGAGAACTATGCAAGTTAGTCACATCAATATCTTTCGTTTGACCTTAATTATATTAACCAACGGAAAACTATCAAGTGAGTCATTCCATAGTTATCCTAAATATCAATACATAACTCTTTGATTCCCCCAACAGTCACAAGTAATACACTGCACAATATTTGGAGAACGTTAGGTATTATAGTCTCAATGGATGTATCAAAATCCAATCCCGATGCGTCTTGATTAGGAATATTTAAAATGGTATATTTATTTCCATTGTGATAAATTACTCATGTTTACAATACTTTGTAATTACTATCATAAAACATACCATTTATATATTTTCTATTAAGTATACTTTTAATTGAATTAATTGATAAATAAAACACATTATATCAAGTATATAATAGAAATAAAACACCTTTTGTTTCGAACAAGATTGGTTATCGAGTAAGATATACGTAGCAAATTACACAATTACCTCTAAAACATACTCCTAACTTTATAATTTCATTCAAGGTCAAATATATATGAAACATGCAATAAAAAATATATTAATTAATTTAACTTTAGGTTTCAATCAAATTGTTAATTTATTTTGAATTAACTTATGAACTTTGAATCCACTTAAACTTTATGTAAACAACAAACAAAATTGTTACAAAACAAATTGAATGTGAACCATCAATTTTTAATCTTATAATATGAAACTAAATTCACTCACAAAATTATTTCAAAATTTTATTTAAACAACTATTTCTACATGAAAGAATTGGACGACATAGGCATTTATTGATTCATGATAATAAGATGTAGATCCAAGTTAAATACACGACATAAATAATCAAACAAAATAGAGATAAATCCAAAATTATTATCATAGGTGACACGTGAATAACAAAAAATATAAACAAGGTGAGTTAATCATATTAACATGATGAGGATAAATACTGGTTCAATGGAATAAACTAAATATCCAAAACATTATCCAAATACATATAAATGAAAAAATAGAATATATGAAGAATAGAAACATATGAACATTATATGTAAACAAAATAGAAGATTACCTTTTGAGATGCAACCAAGAGAAAAACCTTTAAGATGTGAAGATCCTAGATCTAGTAGATCGATCTTTAGATCTACAACAAACAAGAGATAACCACCTTTTTTCCTAATTTTTTTAGTAATTCTATTTGAATTTGGTTTTAGAATTATAAATCCCTTGCATCCATGAAAATTAGGCTATGGTTTGGTGTAGAGAGGAGATAAAAATAACAATAGCAAAATCAATTAAAGGAGAAAACAAAATATATATTGAATGAATGACGATTCCTCTCCTTTTAATTAAGAATGCCATTTCATTTCAAAATTCAAAGACCCCTTTTATTCCACATATTATAACCGGCTAATACATGGGCATTTGGGCCCAAAAAATTTCCATAACCCAAATAATATTAATCGTAGTTAAATCCAATTTAATTTTCTATCGATATCTTATATGATACGTGAGTTCATAACTTAAATATATGCACTTTTCAAATACTAATCGTATTCAAACGAATCAAATAAAAAATTAATAACTAATATTTCATAAATATTAATTTAATTAATTTTCAACGATTAAAAATTAATTAAATCACGTGATTCACTCGAAATATGCATCACTTCGGTTGTGTGACTTAAAAGTGTAAATTCAGTCAGCAATTAATATTGAATAATTCAAATATTAACGATCACACGTCATCTTAGCTAATGGTGCGACATTTAGACTGATTTTATGGTTACGCATCTTGTAGTAAAAATCCTATTTCACTTATCATAAGTGTATCTAATAGTGACAATTATATACATTGATTCTCTTCATCAAAATTATATCACATTAAAACTTATGCAATTTGGTTTCGGTCAAAATTCCAACATTGTTCACATCCAACTTTGTAAGCCAAAAACAATGTCCTTGGTTCAATAGTAACATTTACTATAAACCACATTACTCTAGCCAAAGATTTTGACTTTCAATTGACTATAGTCGGCCGTGATACTAACCCCAAATAACCGAGGAGATGAATTTATTATTGAATAGTTTTCACTACTAATGTTTTAACTCAGACTCAACTAGTTAAATTGACGCCATGCCACGATTAACTATAACCAAAGTGGAGTGTCCACGTTAAAGCCAAATAACATTATCAAGTCAAGAGAATTGTATAATATCGTCACTTCAAGATTCTCTGTCCGACCTTAGCTATATTAACCAATAGAAAACTCTTGAGTAGGTTATTCCATGGTTATCTAAAAAGTATCAGTACATAATCCCTTGGTGCCTCTAGCAGCCTCAAGAATAATCTACCAATATTTAGAGAGCTTTATGTACTCTAGTCTCAATGGATGTGTCGATATTCAATCTTGATACATTTTGACTGGGAATATTTAAAGTGATATGTTTATTATATTGTGACAAATTACTCTGATTGCAACACATTGTAATTTATTATCACGAAACATGTCATTTGAGGATTTTCTATTAAATATACTTAAAACAATAAATTAATCTGTATAACACATTATATCAAGTATATAATAGAAACAAAACACCTTTTATTTCAAACTAATTTTTATTATAATTAAAATAAATTGCATAAATTGCCATAGGGCATAGCCTTAACTCTATCAGAAAGGTGTTATAACAACCCACCTTTTCGATCCCCAGAAGTCGACACTAATACATCCACGGTATTCACGTGTCGAACATCCAAGTGCCGGAAGGGCAGATCGTTGGGGTGAAAGAAAAGGAAAGACAAAACAAAGTATCACAACATAACGAGTAATATATAAAATATTAATGAACTTTACAAAAAGAAAAAAAGAATTTATACACATACATCAATAAGAGTACCACACTAACCCATCATCAGGCTAGACAGCTATAACAACCTGTCCTTACAATTTTTGACAAATACAACAAGAACAAGATAGCGAAAGACAAAAGAAAATACAAGAGTATGCCTTAGAGGATCTAAATCATCTCCTAAAGCTCCAAGTGTCCAGCAAAATCTGAAAAATATGCTCGAGATGACCGGAGGATTGTAAGAAAAATAATGCCCAGATCAGTCTGGTAAAAACAGCGTGAGAAATATAATCAAATGGTTTCTTAATATTTTATAAAAGCTTTCAAAATAAAGGTATATCCTAAGACCATACGATATATAAACAAGGATGGGTTTTCAATATACGGTAACTAAACCATTTTATAGAAAATCTATTGCTCTTATCATAATGTCTAGAGGGAAAATAAATATATAAAATAGCCGAAATGCTTGCATCTCACATTTTAATATAGTTGGACACAACTAAGTCCGTAAAGGCACGTATTGCAGATTGGATTTCCATCAATAACAATGCTATTGGGGTACCACCTATCACAGTACACCTCTAGAATAATGTACCAAGGGCCTCATATGGACCCTTTTCATATTAGAGTCGGCTGCCCCCTTAATATGATAGGCCAAATTACATCATTCCCCAGGACCGAGGCTCCAAAACAATATACACCAGCCATGGCCCCACTTTCGCACACATACCAAATCTGTAAATATCGATTCTAGATCAAGGAATGACTGCTCCTAATGGTAGCGAACCACATAACTCTCAGGCATATCCCATGTTTTATTTATCACCTGGTTGTGAGGCTTGTTAGGTCACGATTACCTTTTCCCCCTCTTAGCAATTCTCATTTGGAATGCTAACACTCCCCACCAGCCAACCATTCAGTGCCAGTATTCCTCCATATAAGTTGTTCAAAATATGAACAAAAAGAAGGCACTACTTGTGACAACCCACGTCCTTTAACATGCCAAACAGCACCATATCAAGAAACACATATCATTGTTTAGGGCAAATGCAGTATAACATAGACTTAGATATCAAAGAAGAAATAATCTATCTAATTCAAACTTCATCACAGCGGATACATAATTCTAGATATATGGGTAATCGTAGAAAAATAGTAATAAAATCTTAAAGCATCAAAATATTTAGATCTCAAAATATCATAATATTGTAGTCTCAGAAAACCATTAGTATACGTCAACATCAGAGTATCATAAAAGTAATCCCTCACAAGCAAAGAATTGAGAGAGGAAATACATTAATAGGAAATACATGATAATGTATAAAATAGAACTGGACTCCAGGCACGATAATCCGAAGGCAAAAATGGATCTGTCAATGTATATTATGTCCACTTGTGGTGGGAGAAAAATGGAACGGGTCAGACATATGGCTTCTCACACCTATGACATTTCAACTTCTTCAACCGCATCTTCCCTTTAGGTGGAGGTCCACCCTTCTTCTTCCCCTTTAAAAAGTTCTTCACTTCAGCCTTTGGAGCCTCATGCACTTTCTTAGCAGCAGAAGTAAGCAACGCTGGCTCAACCAAACCCTCATAAGTAGCTCACATTAGAATTTGGCTCACTACTACGTCCTATAGTGGCTGATTCAAACCCTTAGCAAACTTGAGCGCCTTCTTATGTGATGTATTTATCAACTTCATCCCAAACCTCAGAAGCTCATTAAATTGATTAACATGTTCTTTAATTGACAAATCGTCCTACTTCATATTTATAAACTTCTCTAAATAACTCCCTCCTCAGCCTATGACAAGAACTTCATCTCAAACCTCCGCCTAAACTCCCTCCATGTCACAATACAACCATCAATCTCCACCTCCGCAATCTCCCACCAACTGAGAGCCTCTCCCTGCAGCTACCAAGTAGCAAGTTTCCTCCTAACCTCATATGCTAAACTCATAAGTCCAAATACCCAATCAAAGCTGCAGCTCCAAGCTCCAGCATTGGCAAAAATCTCAATGCCCAAGAATAGCTTGCCATCTAAGTCGGAAAATTCCTAGCATAGCTTAGCAAAGTCATGAGCAACAGGTGCGTGGATAGGGACCCCACCAGCCGCCACCTCTATAAGCTCCCTAGTCGGATGCTTGACTAACCTTCAAACTTGTAAGTAACGGTGGAACCAAATGGACATGTTCACGCCCGGAATATCAAGGATGTCAGTAGAACCAAATCCTGCAGGATCAACCATCTCTATCTATAAATAGTAAGGATTCAATTAGATACTTCTAAAAGTAGCTCAAACAAGATTCAAGATAAAGGACAATACGGGTAGAAATTGTAATAAGCACAGGCATAAATTTTAGGGATCCTTAATGAATGCCAACACCTTCATATCAAGAAACACAGATCATTGGTTTAGCGTAAAAGCAGTATCACAGAAACTAAGATATTGAAGAAGGAATAATCTATCTAATCAAAACTATCATCATAGCGGAAACATAATACTAGATATATGGATAGTCTCATAAAACAGTAATAAAAATCTCAAAGCATCAAAATATCCAGATCTCAAAATATCATAATATCTTAGTCTTAGAAAACCATCGGTACATGTCAACATCAGAGGACCATAAAAATAACCCCTTACAAGCAAATACTTAAAGATCAAATATAATGATAGGAAATACATGATGAAGGGTCAAATGGAATTAGACTCCTTGCACGATAATTCGAAGGCGGTAGTGGATCTATCAATGGCTGCACTGTCCACCTATGATGGGGGGAAATGGAATAGAACGGATGTATGTCTTGTGAATAGGAACAAGACTAATAATAGAATTGATTACAACTAACTCCAAGTCTACTCTAAGTGATACAGGATGTGCATACAGTGTCCATGCACCTCAGGCCCCATGCCTAAGGTCACATACCAAACGTCAACATCCTAACTTCATGGGAATAAGAACAGATCATACCTGACGATCGTCTAGTTTTACGGAACTACTATCCTACTATAAGTCACACCAGGCCTGGAGAGAAGAACATGCATGAAAACTCGCATAGTGACTCATCTTATGCACCCATGCCCAACTCCACGATCCTAGCATCAAAATACCTCAGACGTACCCCCAGAAGTTAGTGTGCCTAACTCCTGCTGGTACTGGGTACCACCAAGATTTTAGCATCTAAGTCTATATGGGCCCATGGGATGTCCATAATCGGCACAGTCTCCGATCTCAACTCCTTAACTAACGATTGGTAATCCGATCCCAACTCCCCGTCTAACGATCGGTAATCCGATCCCAACACATATGCTTACCTTTCGCAACATAAGTTGCACGTTTCAAGACACTTAGCATCCTACTCTATGATATGAAAACACAAACTAAGTCTGCCACCTCAAATAAGAGCACCTAAATGTGTCTACGCCAATCAAGCAATTTAGAGAATAACAAGATTCACACACCTATCGACTCAAGGCCTCAAATAGTCTACTAAGTCTAAAATGACTTATGACAGTTGACCTATGCTAGTCTTAGGTCGATTGCCTACAATCCAGACTTCTTTTAATTTACCTGTTTTAAGAAAATTAATCTATTTCACTCGATTATTGGTCTTAATCCATTTAATTTTTATTACTGTTTGGGCTAATACATTTGTCCTATTTTTATTACATTTTTGTAGCATTTATATTATTCCAATTGGAAAATTATAAGTTCAAATCCAATTTTAACATATGATTTATGATTTTACAATTTACATATGTCAATGACAATTAGATAAAAAGATCCATTACTCCAGATTTCCAATTTAATAATTTAATAGATTAATCTTAGAATTAACAGTCAAATCAACATAGAGTAGAAATTAAAATCAACTAATTTAATTAACTTGCTAAATCGGTGTCCACTTACCTCTGTCCTAAGCTTTAGGTTTGCTTCTGACGCCATAAGCTTTCTCCCCTAAATTCGTTTAGTTCTCTCCTCCTATTGCTAGATCTCCCTTTATTATAATATGGATTGAGATTTAGAATAGAATTAGGGTTTAGAAATTGATGTGAGAAATTAGGGTTTGGGGTTTTATTTTGGTAGTGCTTCACTGTAATGGAGAGAATTAGGTTCTAGGTTAACTCTAGCTATCAATTTATAAGGGAACACCTCAACTCACTACCATCAGATCTTAGTCCAAAATCATCTCGTTCGTCGTCCAAAACCATGACCAGCATGCAACAATCTCACATGCAACGGACTGACTCCAGGTTGCGACCCTACGATCGACATATAATCGGGTTGACTACCCTAGGTGCTAGGTCGACTGCTCCCGATCGACCTGGCCCTTAATCATTTTTATATATGTTTTTAATTTCTTATTTATTCAAACTTTTATAAAAAATATTTTAGCTTGGATTTCAACAAGTTATATATGGTAGTTGTCCAAAAAATTGCTACAGACACAATGGTGCAAGTCTTATAGTCAAGTTCGAACGTTTGTAAAAATTCTCCGTTTAGGTTCAACAAGTTATAGAGGCCCACTCCTCCAAAACTCATTAGTGAAGAGTAGGTCTCTATCAATAACTATACCGGTAGGTTCTCCATGAAGTCTAACCACCTCCCTAACATATAAAACGATCGATGAAGCTATTGTCCTAGTGCTCCTCACAAGTATGAAATGAGCACACTTGCTCAGTCTACCCATGATGACTTAAATGCTCTCATTCACCCTCCTAGATCTGGGTAATCCATTTACGAAGTTCATAGAAATGCTCTCGCACTTCTACCGTGGAATATCCAATGGCTGCAACAATCCTCAGGCTTCTTCTACTCCACCTTCACCCTTTGGCAAGTCATACACTTAGCTACAAACTCCGCTGCTTGCTTCTTCATCCTAGACCAAAAGAAAACTCTCTTCATATCTCGGTACATCTTATCTCTATCGGGATGAATGGCCATCCTAGAGCGGTCAAACTCCGCCAATACTGCATCCACCAAGTCTATACTATAAGGAACACAGAGCTTACCATCTCTCCTTCACCATCATATCGAGTCTATGGCATAACGTTTAAGATGACTCGATGACTCCCATCTGTCTAATCTATCCAAAAGGTATGCCAACTCAATACCCTCTCTCTGCCTTGCTCCAATCTGGTCCATCAAGGTGAGTTGAACATCTAGGGCTGCTATAATCCAGGGGTAATATCGGACGATGGCCTAAAGTCAAAGGTGAAAATACACTCCAAATGTCTCCACTCCAAAAATAAAGGAATCTATGTAGCTCTCTGTCTGCTCAATGCATCTACTACAACATTCCCCTTGCTCAGGGTATAAGAAATCCTAAAGTCATATGAGGCTAAGAACTCCATCCATCTCTACTGCATGAAGTCCATGTCCTTTTGGGATAATAAGCACTTCAAGGACCAATGCTCTGTAAAAAGCTTAAATCTCTCACCCAGAAGCTAATGTCTCCAATACTTAAGAGAAAAGACTATAGCTGCTAACTCAAGGTCATGCGTCAGGTAATTCCTCTCATGATCTTCAATTGCTTACCAGCATAGCATACCACTCTACCCTTCTACATCAGCGCTGCTGCTAGCCCCATGACAAAAGCATCGGCATAAACTATAAAAGGTTTATTCCCATAAGGTAACACTAATACAGGTGCAGTGGTCAAAGCCTCCTTCAACCTAATGAAAGCGTCCTCGCACTTAGCATCCTATGCAAAAGCTAGATTCTTCTTGATGAGATGAGTCAATAGGACAGATATCTAGTTGAAGTCCTTAATGAACTTCTTATAACAACCTGTGAGACCAAGAAAGCTTCTCACTTCTATGGCATTCTTCGAAACATGCCAATCCTGCACTATCGCCATCTTACTAGGATCCATAGCCAACCCACTCTCAAAAAAAATGTGCCCCCAAAAAAGCAAACCTCATCGCTTCAAAAGTGGCACTTAAAAAATTTAGGCTTATGCTTAATGGTTCGGAGCATCCTAAGCACCTCCTCTAAATGCAAAGCATGCTCCTCCTTACTCCTTGAGTATACGAAGATACCACCACAAACTTATTCAGCAACTCCCTAAATACTCGGCTCGTCGAATCAAAAAAAAATAAGTGGGAGCATTGGGTAGTCTAAAAGGCATGACTAACGACTCTTATAACCCATCGAGAGTCCTAAAATGCAGTCTTCTGAATAATATCCTCAGCTATTCTCAACTTATGGAAACCTGTGGCTAAGTCAAGCTAGGAAAACCCTCTCCCTCTAGCCAGCTGATCGAACAGATCATCTCTGCGGGGCAAAGTTCATCTTCGTCGGCTTATTCAGCTCTCGGTAATCAACGCGGAGTCTAAGGGAACCATCCATCTTGGTGTCAAGGACGACCGATGCCCTTTTTAGAAATACTACTCCTAATGAATCCCTTTTCTAACAACTCATTCACCTGCTTATTCAACTCACAACATTCCCTTAGATCCAGGTGCATTAAAGGAAAAGCAGCTAGTCAAGCATTCTCTACAAGATAGATCCTAAACTCAATCTCTTTTCGGGGCGAGAGAACAGTAACCTCAGAAAAAACATCTAGATAATCTGTAACTATTGGGAGAGAAACAAGCTCATCCTATGGTAGGTTTAGGGAGTAAAGGTAGCTCAACATAACAGTTCCTCACGGATCACGTATAACCTCTAAGTCGTGCCCACTATAAGTGCCCAGTCTAACAGTTTTCCTATCACGGTCCAGTATAGCCTCATACATGGACATCTAATCCATGCCTAGTATCGACCAAAAACCAGAGAATCCTTGTACATGGTGTCTAAGTGCAAGTCATCAACAAGTCTACTAGACATAAAAGAATGAAAAGCCCCGGTATCAAATACAATATGAATAGAAAGACCATAAAGAAATAAAACACCATCAATCGCCACCTTCTTCCCTTTATCCAGTACTGAATGGACACTGGAAGTGGGAACGGCGTCCATAGCATATGCCTGAACTGCCTGAGTAGAAGCCAAAGAAGCAGCTCTAGGTGGTGCCTGACTTTTCCTCTTAATATGCCTGACCTAATCACAATTAAAGCACTTCGGCTTTGGTAGCGAACAATCCTTAACAAGATGCCCACTCTTTCCACACCTATGACACTTCAACTCCTTTTAAATCTTCCCTTAGGTAGAGATCCACCATTCTTGCTCCTCTTTAGAAAATTCCTTACTTCAGCATTTGGATCCTCTTCCACTTTCTTAGCAACAGAAGTAAGCAACTCCATCTTGAATAGACCCCCATAAGTAGCTCCCATAGGAATACGGCTCACTACTAGGTCTTATAGTGGCTAATTCAAACCCTTAGAAAACATTAGCGCCTTCCTATATGGGGTATTGATCAACTCCATCCCAAATCTTGCAAGCTTATTAAACTGATTAACATATTCTTTAACTGACAAATCGTTAAACTTTAGATTTATAAACTTCTCTAAATAACTCCCACCTCGGTCTGCGACAAGAACTTCATCTCAAACCTCCACTTGAACTCCCTCCAAGTCACGATGCCACTATCAGTCTCCACCTCAACAACTTGCCACCAACTAAGGGCCTCTCCCTACAACTATTAGGTAGCAAGCTCCCTCTTAACCTCTATGCTAAACCCATAAGTCCAAATATCCACTCACAGCCGCGGATCTATGCTCCAGCATCGACAAAAGTCTCAATGCCCAAGAACGACATGCCACCCAAGTCGAAAAAGTGCATGCATAACTCTGCAAAGTCATGAGCGACGGGTGGGTCAATAAGGATCCCACCAGCTGCCACCTTTGCGTGCATTCCAATTGGATGCTCAAATGGTCCCCTAGCCTGTATAAGTAACGTTGTAACCAATGGGCATGTTCATGCCCGGAATATCAGGGACATCGGTAAAGCCAGATCCTATGGGATCAGCCATCTCTGCTTGTAAATAGTAAGGATTCAATTAGATACTTCTACAGATAACTCAAACAAGATTCAAGATAAAAACAATATGGGTAGGAATTGTAATAAGCACGGGCATGAATTTGAGGGATTCTTGATGTATTTTTTCACAGAAATATTCATACACACACACACACATATATATATATATATATATATAGTTATAACTTGGAAATCCATTTTAAAAACAATTTATAAAATCCTTTTTCTTTTCAAAATTATATATATATATATATATCCATATGGGTCAAATACGCTCCTATCCCTTGGAATATTGAACCTAGGCTCTGATACGACCTGTGACAACCCACATCCCTTGACATGCCAAGCACCTCTATATCAAGGAACACGAATCATCAATTTGCGGTAAAAGCATTATCATAGAGACTAAGATATCAAAGAAGAAATAGTCTATCTAATCCAATCATCATCCCAGTAGAAACATAATACCAGATATATGGATAATCTCAGAAAACATTAATGAAAATATCAAAGAATCAAAATATCCAAATCTAAAAATACCATAATATCGTAGTCTCAGAAAACCATTAGTAGATGTCAACTTTAGAGTATCATAAAAATAATCCTTCACAAGCAAAGTACTGAAAGAACAAATGTAATAATAGGAAATACATGATAAAGGATAAAATAGAACTAGACTCTTTGCATGATAATTTGAGTGCAGCATTGGACCTATCAACAACTTCTCTTTCCACCTATGGTAGAAGAAAAATAGAATAGGTCTGACATGTGTCTGGTGAATGAGAACAAGACTAACAAGGAAATTAAATACAACAGATTCCAAGTCTACTTTAGGTGATATAGAGTGTGTGTGGAGAGTCCGTGCACCTAAGGCCCCATCTCTAAGTCACATATCAAGGTGAACAGCCTAACATCATAGGAATCATAACAGATCGTACCTCACCGAACGATCGCCTAGTTCTGGTGGACTGCTATCTCGCTATAACTCACACTAGGCCTAGAGAGTAAGAACACTCATGTAAACTCATGTAGTGACTAATCTTATGCACCCATGCTCAACCCCTCGATCCTTGCCATAAAATACATCTTACGTACCCTCAATGAGTTACTACGTCTAACTCCTGCTGGTATTAGGCAGCACCTAGCTTTCAACATCTACGCCCATACGGCCCCACGAGAACGTCTATAATCTACACAGTCTGGGATCACAACACTCTAACTAATGATTAATAGTTCAATCTCGTACCTCGACTAACGACTTGTAATCTGATCCCGATACCACCTTTCGTAACATAAATTGCAAGTCTCAACGACACTCTGCATCCTGCTTTACGATATGGAAATGCAAACTAAGTCTGTCACCCCAATTAATAACACCTAAATTTGTCTACACCAACCAAGAAATTTAGAGAACAACAAGGTTCATACACCTATCGGCTCAAGGCCCCAAACAATGTACTAAGTCTAAAGTGAGTTAGGATAGTCGGCCTCTAGGTAAATCGCCAATAATCTAGACATATTTCTGTTTACCTAAAATTAATTCATTTCACTCGATTATGGGACTTAATCCGTTTAATTTTTATTTACAGTGGGCTAATCTATTTGTCCTATTTTTATTACATTTTTGCAACATTTACATTATTCTAATTGAAAAATTACAGGTGTCAAATCCAATTTTGACATATGATTTATGGTTTTACAACTTACATATGTCAATTAAAATTAGATAAAAAGATCTATTATTCCAGATTCCTAATTAAATAATTCAAAGGATTAATCTCATAATTAACAGTCAAATCAATATAAGGTAGAAATTAAAACCAATTGTTTATTTAACTCGTTAACTCAGTGCTCCTCACCTCTGTCTAAGCTTTGGGTTTACTTCTGACCCGCAAGCTTTTTCCCTTAAATTCGCTTAAGCATCACCTCTAATTGCTAGATTTCCTTTTATTATAATTTAGGTTAAGATTTAGAGTAGAATTGGGGTTTAGAAATTGATATAGGAAATTAGGGTATGGGGTTTTACTCTGGTAGAGCTTCGCTGTAATAAAAAGAATTAGGTTTTAGGTTAACCCTAGAAATCAATTTATAAGGGAACTCCTCAACTCACTATTATCAGATCCCAGTCCAAAATCATCTCATTCGTCGTCCGAAACTGTGGCCAGCACATGACAATCTTGCACGCGTGAAACAAACCGACACCAGGTCGCATCCTTACAGTCGGTAAAGGGTCATTTTGACCACCTTCGGTCGCCCTAGCCCACTGGCCCTTAATCATTTTTATATGTATTTTTTAGTATCTTATTTATTAAAACTTTATAACATTTTCGTTTTAGGTCGGATTTTAAAAAGTTGTATATGAAAGTTGTCCAGAAAATTGCAACGAACACAATGGTGCAAGCCCCATAGTCAAATTTGAACATTTGCAAAAATTATCCTTTAGGTTTATTGTCCTTTAATTATATTTCCATAATTATTTTTAGGAAAATCCCAGGGTGTTACACTACTTCTACTACATCCATCTTGGAATTATCTTCAGGATTAGTAGCAAATAACCCTTATACATCATAGAGCTCCTTCTTCAATTCCATCATCTTTAAGATCTTCAATACGATTCTAATGTTGGTTTGAAATAATTCTTGGTTAATATATCTATTCTCTGTCTCTCCAAACCGACAACAATAGTTCCAGTAAACTCAACCTCGGTTCTTTAGGAAATAATCAGACAACACATAAGAGCTGGGATTACCTCCAAACCATTTAAGTGGACGAATTTACTTATCATGTATCCTAGGAGAATATAACGCGATTTATATGCACAACATAACATCATCGAAGATGGCTATGCCATATATCTCACATGTTTCTCCTAGATATTTCCAGAGTTATATTTTATCCTAGATTTGGTAGTTAGTTATTTAACAATAAAATAAAATGTAACGACCCGTGGTTTACTACCATTCAAATCGATAATGATCCATACATGTCGGACTTGAATGATGCAAATTAACAGATTGTAAATAAATTTGGAGCAAATGAAATCAAATACACAGAGTCACAGACACAGAAAATATCAGAATAACTCACAACGGAATATAAAATACCATAGTAGTTCATGAAGCTACTATAACAGAGTCTCAAAATAAATACATAATATCAGTTTGAAACACATAATAGAAATCTCAAATACATAGAAGTTCACTAATACATGAGATAAACTAGAACAGCCGAAACAAAAATAAATATATAGATAGATAGGCAGAATCTCCAGCAAAGACCAGCTCTAGAAAGAGAATCCAAAGCTGTAAATACTCAGGCTGACCCAAGCGTAAAGCAGAACACAAAACACTTGAGTCAGGAAAATATATACTTATATAATGTAAACCAACTCAAGTGAACTGTAATAAGGTACAAGTAACTTAAAGGATGCTTGGGACCGCCCATCCTCTAAGGATCCGTTAAACTATTTACTATGTAGTAATATTGCGCTATTATAATAATGTCTAAAGTAAAATAAATTTACTTTTAAATAGCGTTACGGGCTACCTATATCACCCTTCACACATAATAGTTCCAATAGTCCATCCTGTATCAGCGTATCTCCAGATCTGGAGACTACCCTAAATACTCCATGGGCTATGGGAGAAAAACAAACTCGTAGTAAAGGCTCGGTATGGTAGGTGACATGGGACACAAGGCAATGCTAGGGTAGACATACCAATTATGCACACGGGTTGGTGGTAACGCAGCAGCCACATACGCCCACCTCGAAGCACACTCCCATTTCAAAATCGGAGGATGGCCATCTAATCAATCGCAAGTAAGAGTACAGTATCGAAGGAATGTGTCCGACCAGAGAAGCTACCCCTTTTGGCCCGAGATCGCTCCTGTTTTAGCCACCTTAAGCCAACTCATATACCTCAAGAACGTCGCCACCGTCCTACTTCATTCTGGAAACTCCACCGCATAAACAGTTGTTAAAGTGGTTTTCGGTATCAACGGAGAGTATGTCCATATCTGATCCCGGTCTCTTTAACAACCAATCGTTATTATAACCCGTAGTTATAATTTAAAAATCATATTTTATACTTCAAAATAAATTAACATTTCAAATTCAAATCTTTATCAAAATAAAGATCTAATCATTTCCAAACCATTTCAATATATCAAAATGTCATATCTTTCAAAATTCATTTCAAATCATTGCTTGAATTCAAATCAAAATATGAACATTTAAATATCCTTTTAATTCAAAGATATCATTCATTTACTATCATTTTTAATTCAAAGATATCATTCATTTATTATCATTTCAAATCACCTTTTAAATAGTTTATATTTAGACCAAAACAATTTATGTAAACCATTTAAAAATGAAGTCATTATATTTACAATCAAATATTCAGTTCTCAAAATTTTAGACAAATTATGAGCTCATTTATTTAAATCAAAACTTCAAACATTCATTTCAGCCTACCGTAACACTTATCAGTGCTACTGTAGCCCTTTATTTAGTTTCAGATTTTAATTATCTTTCTGCTATTGCAGCACTTACCAAGTGCTGTAATACCACTTAGTTATAATTTATACATAGTTCATTTGTATCAACCACAGCACTTACAAAGCGCTGTAATATCATTTACGTTAGAAATAATAGCATTTCAAAATACTGTTAATTACATTTCCAATATTCAATATAATTTCACAAACAATTAATCTTTTTCTCATTATTTTTATCATTTTAAACTTATAAAATCATATAATTTCACTTTTAAAAAATCATTTAACTATCCTTATATTCATGATTTTATAAGGTTAAATTCCATTCAAAAATCAAAATTTAATAATAATTCACACATTCAATTTCAATTCTTTATAATTAAAATTTAACTTAACATTTAAGTTTACATTTTCAATTACAACCCATTTTCATTTTATTTACTTAACTTAAAATTTCACTTTTGAACAAAATTCACAAATTTCCAATTTAAGTTACATTTCAAAATTCAACTCAATATTCATTCATTTAACATTTTAACTTTATTCAAAAATCATTAATATATTATAAAAATATCATTATAAATTCATTTTAATTCAAAATATCATAAATTTATCATATTTTCATGTTTAATTTAAATTCCATTTATCACAGATTATAATTACCAAAATAACTTACATTTCAAATTTTCAAACTTTACCATTAATTTATTTCACTTATAAATTTTCAAAAAATCAATAATACTTTAAAAAAATCATTTTTAATTAAGTTTTAAATCAAAATATTATAATATTTACATTTTAAACATATTTTAAAATTTTTAGAAAAATATATTTTAACAACGGGTTTGTATATAATTTTCTAGCCTAAGAAAAATGATATGGGTAATATATCATTTCAACCCGTAATTTACAAAGAAAACCCGGGTTTCATCATTTCAAATCTGCAGTCCCAAGTAAATGAAAATAATTGAAAATTATTCAGTCCTATCATTTCATTCCATAACGATTTTCCCCTATTCTAAAGTCCCTTCGGGTATGTATCATTTCAACCCATAGTAATTCTAATCTAAAGGGAACTTGCAGTGTGATAAACTGATAAAATTAACGGAACAACATAATACAACGGTAACAGATGATATAACAGGTGTTTAAGCATGGGTGAACATCGTATGATCATAATATAGCAGATATAATATGGTGATGCATTTTACAGATTCAAATGTGATCAATTTACTAGTTATATAAGTATAAAACTGTCTGGTGAGAATAACTCACTTGTATAAGCTTAAGACAACAACCAAAGCAAACAACAAAGATCTTCAGAGGCACGATAGCACGAATAAGATTTGAGTTTGAGAGAGCCAAAGATTAATTCCCTTGAACACATTCAAACGAGACAATACAAACAACATAAGTTTCAACCCAAAATACGATTAACAATGTTAGGAATAAATGCATAAAACAAAACCAAAGTCTTTGCACTTGCTTTCTACCACTAATGCTCAGCCATAGGTCAGGTTTGCATGGCCAAAGTGTGTGTTAGGGTCTGGTTTGAGTTCAAATGGTCCGCCAAACATGTAAGAGATGATGGTGCAAAGGTATGTGAGCATGAACTACAACACAAAGGCAAACTATATGGTTTCTAAGCCACATAAGGTCACGGCCAAGGCAATACAAGTCACAGCCAGGTCTGTAGTGGGTTAGGTACAGGTGTGGCAGTGGGTGTCAGGTCAGGAAAAGTTGGTGGTGGTGATGTAGGTGGCGGCCAAGGGAAGGTTGAAGGTGATGGAAGATCATAGTGATTGGCTATGGCAATTCAAGTGGAGTTTGTGCAAAGAAGTGATGGCTCTGGTCACATGGGTGCACGGCCAGGCTTTAGGGCTGGACTAGAGGAGGTGGTGGTTGGTTCAGGTGGTGGTGGAGGCAGCCATGGTGAAGGAGTGGAGAGGAGCCGAGCATAGAACGTGAGAAAGCAAGTGAAAAATCAACAAACAAGAAGAAAAACAATGAAAAGGGAAAAAATTTACCAAAACTTCTTCAGGTTGATGGCCAAGCTTTTTTAGGAGATGAGATGTTTTTACTTTGTGCATGAGAAATGAGAAAAGATATGGCTGAAGCAATGAGAAAAGTCAGCCTCAATTGGATGCATGTTGGTTGAAAATTGAAAAGGTGTAATACAAAAAGACTAAGCATACAAAGGGTTTCAAAAACTCTTCAAATTTCCAATATTTATTTTGCAATTTTAATTATATGAAAAATGCTGATAAATAAAGATAAAAACTCAGAAATAAAAATGAATGCATAAAACAAATATACAAATTTTAGTTAAATATAATTAAATTAAGAAAATAGCAAAGAAAATAGAAACTCGGCTTTAAAATTTGAAAATAAATTCAATAAGCTTTGGAAAAATTCATACATCACTTTAAAAATATTTAAACGACAACAATATATGTAACATAGCATATAATACAAATTTGAATAAGATATGAAAAATAAAATATTATTTATATAATGTAAAATAAACAATATTGTTAAATAAAACAATTTACACTCAATATTGAAAACAACATAACTTTCACAATATAACACTGATTTCAACAAAACGAAAAGTAGTATTCTTAAAATTTAATCTATTTTCATAATAAAAGATAAAATTCAAAAATTCAAAAATTCAAAAATTTAAATTTTCAATTTAAAAGTCAAAGTTTGACCATATTGACCAAAAATTCACTTTCTAGAAAAATATTCAATTTCATTCAAGTTTGGAAATATAATTCACATAATAATCAAAATTTATATTTAAATAAAAAAATTATTCATTTTAATAAATAAACTAAAGTTTAAAATCAGGAAATTCAATTTAATAGAAATAAAATATACAATAAAATAGTCACAAAATACAGGGTTGTTACACTCTCCCCCACTCAAAACTTTTCATCCCCGAAAAGGAATGAAGTACGAAAAAAACAAGAAAAAAGAATAATTGAATGACAAGGAAAAGAAAAGGAAAAATAAATAAAAAGAAAGATTTCCAATGATCGCAGCGATCATGACTGGATCAACAGAAATTCATTACTAGAAACAATATGTCCAAGGAATCGGGCATCATCTTTCCAGCCATGGCATTTAGAAAATTTATTTAGCACAGCACAAAACAAGATTCATCAAATCAATGAAGAAAGCAAGAGCATTAGTCAAACCAAAAGGCATGACTAACCATTTATAGAACCCATTCCCAGAGTTCCAGGAATAAAATCTGTAAGAAAAGAAATTTCCCGTTTAGGAGGTAAGGCAATGACTTCACCAATATATCGGGATAGAATCTGACTACGGGAGTCAAATGAAGATCACCACTAAAGCAATGATCAGAATAGAAAAGTTTCACATGCTTACAATTCCTATTAAGGTTTGTGGAGCCCCAATTTGATTTAAAACACATAAAAAAACAGAAGCAAACTCAGGAGAAAGGAGATACTCAAACTTATCACACAAATCAACAGAAATAAGACTATGGAAAACTCTATTATCAAATAAAACACGAATATGATACAGAAATAAAGAAAGGTTGCACTGAAGAGTAACTTGGTCATCACTAGGAGCAGGAGCAGGAGCAGGAGCAGGTGGAGAAACTGGAGAAGATGCAGATGAGACAACAAATATACCAGAAGGCTTAATATAAGAAGGAGGAGGAACAGCTGCACTAGCTAAGGTAGGAAGCAATTGGCATAGTGTCCCTTCTGATCACATCTGAAGCAAGTGATGGCGGAAAGGTCAACAGGTTGCTTATGAGAAAGAGGAGATGAAGAAGATCCCAAATTTGAATTCCTAAGCCAAATCTGCTTCTGCTGCTGGAAATTAGGCTTTCTCTTCCTAGAATTGGCAGAGGAAGACTGAGATGAAGGAGTACCATTAGGAGCAGGAGCAGGAGAAGGACCCTTAGAAGTATGGTTCTCATAACGGATAGCCATATCCATATGTTGGGTGAAAGTGCCATGGACATGAGAAATGAGACGATTATAATACTCGGGGCAAGCACCAGATATGAACTTCTCATTCTTCTTGAGAGGAGTGTCAATGAGGCTAGTGCCAAACTTAGAAAGTTCGTTGAACTTCCTCTCATACTCAGCAAAAGACATGGTACCCTGCTTGAGATCCATAAATTCACGATAAAGATGAGATTTCCCGACTTCGGGCATCCATTTTGCCACAAAAGCCTCTCTGGAAAGATGATAGATAACTTAGAAATGCACAAAAAGATAGAAAAACAGAATTCAAAAAAACACGAGAAGATACCTAAACTGCTCCCAAGTAATATCAGCTTCGACGGTGTTAGCCGTGACAGACTCCCACCAACCTAGAGCAGACTCATGCAAATGCCAAGCTGCCAACTGACGCTTCTGGGCATCAGTAATCTCAAGACCAGTAAATATCCTCTCAAGACTCCGCAACCATTGTTGAGCCTCAATGATGCCCTCCGAACCGGTGAATGGGGTTCCACCAAGTTGAGTGAATTCCTTACAGATACAGTGAATCTAATAGGAGCAACTGGCTGAGGAGCTGGGGCAATACAATGACCCCTACCTCTGGCATTTTCTCGATTCATCCTGAAAAATATTAAGAATGAATTTAGGACAAGATAAAGACAAGCCAAAGATAAATTAAGATAAGTCAAGAGAATTCACTTGGATGAATATCCTAAAGAAAGAAAAATCTAACAAGGTAGATACGAAAGAAAGGAAATTGGAAAACATTTGAAAAATCCTTTAAAAGAAGAAAATTTTTATACATCAAAATAATCTTTGAAAATCTTTTGAAACATTTGAAAATCATTTTGAAAAATCATTTTCTACTTTGAAAATACGTTCTCTCACAAAGAAAGTGATTCTGAGAATGATTTCACTCATTCTAGGGTATTTCTACCCTATCTTTAATGAGTTTTTGCTTCTCGGGAAAAGGTTTGCCAAAAACCAAAGCTCTGATACCAAATGTAACGGGCCGCGCCAGTGGAGTACCGTCCACCGTAGCATACATCGGTACATGTGTTCTGCCTTTACAGCCAGCCTCTCGACTGCACCACCAACCCCCACGGGGACATGCAGGAGTAAGAGTCAACCGTTCGCTGCCAAACCAGGAAGCGAGAACCCCCCTATCATGCTGCACCCTCCAAGTGCAATGGCAGACACACATGTCGGACTTGAATGATGCAAATTAACAGATTGTAAATAAAATTGGAGCAAATAAAATCAAATACACAGAATCACAGACACAGAAAATATCAGAATAACTCGCAGCGGAATATAAAATACCATAGTAGTTCATGAAGCTACTATAACAGAGTCTCAAAACAAATACAAAATATCAGTCTGAAACACATAATAAAAATCCAAAATACATAGAAGTTCACTAATACATGAGATAAACTAGAACAGCTGAAACAGAAATAGATATATAGATAGATAGGCAGAATCTCCAGCAAAGACCATCTCCAGAAAGAGAATCCAAAGCTGTAAATACTCAGGCTGACCCGATTGTAAAGCAGAACACAAAACACTCGAGTCAGGACAATATATACTTATATAATGTAAACCAACTCAAGTGACCTGTAATAAGGTACAAGCAACTTAAAGGATGCCTGAGACCGCCCATCCTCTAAGAATCCGTTAAATTATTTGCTATGTTGTAATATTGCGCTATTATAATAACGTCTACAGAAAAATAAACTTACTTTTAAATAGCATTTCGGGCTACCCATATCACCCTTCACACATAATAGTCCTAGTAGTCCATCCAGTATCAGCGTATCTCCAGATCGAGAGACTACCCTAAATACTCCATGGGCTACGGGAGAAAAACAAAGTCGTAGTAAAGGCTCGGTATGGGAGGTGACACGGCACACAAGGCAATGCCAGGGTAGATATACCAATTACGCACACGGGCTGGTGGTAACGCAACAGCCACATATGCCCACCTCGGAGTACATTCCAATTTCAAAATCGGAGGATGACCATCTAATCAATCACAAGTAAGAGTACAGTATCGAAGGAATGTGTCTGACCAAAGGAGCTACCCATTTTGGCCCGAGATCACTCCTGTTTTAGCTAACTTAAGCCAACTCACGGGAGTCGGGTCCACTTAACATACCTCAAGAACGTTGCCACCATCTTGCTTCATTCTGGAAACTCCACTGCGTACACAGTTGTTAAAGTGGTTTTGGGTATCGACAGAGAGTATGTCCATATCCGATCCTGGTCTCTTTAACAACCAATCGTTATTATAACCCTTAGTTATAGTTTAAAAATCATAGTTTATACTTCAAAATAAATTAACATTTCAAATTCAAATCTTTATCAAAATAAAGATCTAATCATTTCCAAACAATTTCAATATATCAAAATATCATATCTTCTAAAATTCATTTCAAATCGTTATTTGAATTCAAATCCAAATATACACATTTAAATATCCTTTTAATTCAAAGATATCATTCATTTATTATCATTTTTAATTCAAAGATGTCATTCATTTATTATCATTTCAAATCACCTTTTAAATAGTTTATATTTAAATCGAAACAATTCATTTAAACCATTTAAAAGTGAAGTCATTTTATTTACAATCAAATATTCAGTTCCCAAAATTTTAGACAAATTCCGAGCTCATTTATTTAAATCAAAACCTCAAACATTCACTTCAGCCTACCGTAACACTTATCAAGTGCTACTATAGCCCTTTATTTAGTTTCAGATTTTAATTATCTTTCTGCTATCGCAGCACTTGCCAAGTGCTGTAATACTACTTAGTTACAATTTATACATAGTTCATTTGTATCAACCACAGCACTTACAAAGCGCTGTAGTATATTTACGTTAGAAATAATAGCATTTCAAAATACTGTTAATTACAATTCCAATATTCAATATAATTTCACAAACAATTAATCTTTTTTTCGTTACTTTAATCATTTTAAACTTATAAAATCATATAATTTCACTTGTAAAAAGTCATTTAACTATCCTTATATTCATGATTTTATAAGGTTAAATTCCATTCAGAAATCAATATTTAATAATAATTCAAATATCAAATTCACACATTCAATTTCAATTCTTTATAATTAAATTTTAACTTAACATTTAAGTTTACATTTTCAAATATAACCCATTTTCATTTTATTTACTTAACTTAAAATTTCACTTTTGAACAAAATTCACAAATTTTCAATTTAAGTTACATTTCAAAATTCAACTCAATATTCATTCATTTAACATTTTACTTTTATTCAAAAATCATTAATATATTATAAAAATATCATTTTAAATTCATTTTAATTCAAAATTTCATAAATTTATCATATTTTCATATTTAATTTAAATTCCATTTATCACAAATTATAATTTCCAAAATAACTTACATTTCAAATTTTCAAACTTTACCATTAATTTATTTCACTTATAAATTTTCAGAAAATCAATAATACTTTACAAAAATCATTTTTAGTTAAGTTTTAAATCAAAATATTATAATATTTACGTTTTAAACATATTTTAAAAATTTTAGAAAAATATATTTTAACCACGGGTCTGTATATAATTTTCTAGCCTAAGAAAAGTGATACTGCAATATATCATTTCAACCCGTAATTTACAAAGAAACCTGGTTTTATCATTTCAAACCCGCAGTCCCAAGTAAATGAAAATAATTGAAAACCATTCAGGCCTATCATTTCAGCTCATAACGATTTTCCCCTATTCTAAAGTCCGTTCGGGTATGTATTATTTCGACCCATAGTGATTCTAATCTAAAGGGAACTTGCAGTGTGATAAACTGATAATATTAACAGAACAACATAATGTAACAGTAACAGATGATATAACAGGTGTTTAAGCATGGGTGAACATCATAAGATCATAGTATAGCAGATAAAATATGGTGATGCATTTTACAGATTCAAATGTGATTGATTTACTAGTTATATAAGTATAAAACTATCTGGTGAGAATAACTCACTTGTATAAGCTTAAGACAACAACCAAAGCACACAAGAAAGATCTTCAGAGACACAATAGTACGATAAAGATTCGAGTTTGAGAGAGCCAAAGATTAATTGCCTTGAACACATTCAAACGAGACAATACAAACAACATAAGTTTCAACCCAAAATACGATTAACAATGTTAGGAATAAATGCATAAAACAAAACCAAAGTCTTTGCAATTGCTTTCTACCACTAATGCTCAGCCATAGGTCAAGTTTGCATGGCTAAAGTGTGTGTTAGGATCTGGTTTGGGTTCAAATGGTCGGCCAAACATGTAAGAGATGATGGTGCAAAGGTATGTGAGCATGAACTACAACACAAAGGCAAACTATATGGTTTCTAAGCCATGTAAGGTCATGGCCAAGGCAATACAAGTCATGGCCAGGTCTGTAGTGGGTCAAGTACATGTGTGGCAGTGGGTGTCAGGTCAGGAAAGGTTGGTGGTGGTGATGTAGGTGGCGGCCAAGGGAAGGTTGAAGGTGATGGAAGATCATAGTGATTGGCTATGGCAATTCAAGTGGAGTTTGTGCAAATAAGTGATGGATCCGGTCACATGGGTGCACGGCCAGGCTTTGGGGCTGGACTGGAGGAGGTGGTGGTAGAGGCACCCATGGTGAAGGAGTGGAGAGGAGCCGAGCATAGAAGGTGAGAAAGCAAGTGAAAAATCAACAAACAAGAAGAAAAACAATGAAAAGAGAAAAAGAATTTTACCAAAACTTCTTCAGGTTGATGGCCGAGCTTTTTTAGGAGATGAGATGTTTTTACTTTGTGTGTGAGAAATGAGAAAAGATATGGCTGAAGCAATGAGAAAAGTCGGCCTCAATTGAATGCATGTTGGTTGAGAATTGAAAAGGTGTAATACAAAAAGACTAAGCATACAAAAGGTTTCAAAAACTCTTCAAATTTCCAATATTTCTTTTGCAATTTTAATTACATGAAAAATGCCGATAAATAAAGATAAAAACTCAGAAATAAAAATGAGTGCATAAAACAAATATATAAATTTTAATTAAATATAATTAAATTAAGAAAATAGCAAAGTAAATAGAAACTAGGCTAAAAAATTTGAAAATAAATTCAATACGCATTGGAAAAATTCATACATCACTTTAAAAATATTTAAAAGACAAATATATATGTAACATAACATATAATAAAAATTTGAATAAGATATGATAAATAAAATATTATTTATATAATGTAAAATAAACAATATTGTTAAATAAAACAATTTGCACCCAACATTGAGAACAACATAACTTTCACAATATAACTCAGATTTCAACGAAACGAAAAGCAGTATTCTTAAAATTTAATCTATTTTCATAATAAAAGATAAAATTCAAAAATTCAAATATTTAAATTTTAAATTTAAAAGTCAAAGTTTGACCATATTGACCAAAAATTCACTTTCTAGAAAAATATTCAATTTTATTCAAGTTTGGAAATATAATTCACATAATAATCAAATTTTATATTTAAATAACAAAATTTATTCATTTTAATAAATAAACTAAAGTTTAAAATCAGGAAATTCAATTTAACAGAAGTAAAATATACCATAAAATCGTCACAAATACAGGGTTGTTACATAAAACAAACCATCAAACAATCAAACATAGATTTAATTCCATGTGGGATCCACAAACTTCTTATATTCCTTTTAATATTTGTAAAAATATTCATGTACTTATCTCATCGGTATAAATATGTTATCAAATCATTATACTTTCAATACTTAGAAAATATATATATATATATATTTATTTATTTATTTATTTATTTATCTCAGCGGTATAAGTATATCTACAAAACTTAAGCAAGATTTCCCTTTTTCCTAAATTCATATTTAAACGGCCTAAAAAAATTTCATTTTAAACATTTTTACTAAAAACTAAACCACTATGCTTCGGTGTTAAGTATGGAAAGAATGTTTCTAGACAACCATAATTAAGAAGGAAAAATAGTCAAAACAAATCACATTCCTTTATAAAAATCCCGTTTTATAAGCCATTTCATATTTACAAATAATTTTGTAAATTTCCAAACTAATTTATAACACTTCCTTATAAAACTCTAAAATTATTTATAACACCTTTACAAAATCCCATTTGTAAATCTCTTTAAATAAATCCTTTTTACCAAGTATAATCTTTTTTATATAACAATTTATCCTTTATAAACACCCTTATTAAATTAATTGATTTCCTTCAAACATCTTAATTAATGATTAATTAACTTTAACATCATTTTTAAAATAGGTAATTAGCTTTAAGATATCATTAATAATACAATTAAATAATTTTAAACACCTTTAATAAATAATATAATAACTTATTTTAAAACATCATTTACAAACACTTAACCTCAAATTGTTAATAAAACTAAAGTTAATTTGAAACCAAAACCTACAATGTCGAAAAGAGGCTTAGCAACCACAATGGTACTAAATCAAATTACCATTTAATTAATTTTGACTTTCCAAGTCACATAACTGGTATTTACATAAGCCAACGTATATATAAATAAAAACCAACTAGAAATCCCTAACTAATCCATCACTTATCCAATATTAATTTACTGGCATGTAATTTAATGTCCAAATCAATATAATAGCAAAACAGAGATTGATTCTGTTAAATGGATGCCCAAATGATCCACTTGACTTAATTACAGAAGAATGGGGATTTATTCTGCTAAACGGATTTCAAAATAATCTATTCAATTAAGTTATAGTAGAATAAGGATTTATTCTGCTAAATGGATGTCATAAATAAAGTATTCATATTTTTTTGGCTACTTAATGACACAGACAACGAGAATTCCTTATTTTAAACTCATCCAATATAAAGAAAGTTGCTTTTAAATAAAAATGATAGAGTTTAAAATATACCTCTATTAATAATTAAATCTTTATTAAACTATACATAATTAAAAACTAAATTTAAATCATAATTTAATCTTAGTTAATTAACTAATTATTAAACCCTATCTAATTAGTAATTAATTAATAATTAAGCCCTACTTAACTTATTATTAATTAATAATTAAAATTTATTAAATAAAATTAATACTTAATTAAATTTTCATACGATTAATAATTAATTAAAACTCTCTTAATTAACTTACTTAATTAATAGTTAATACTAATTACCTTTATTTAATTAATAATTAATATTAATTATCCTCCATTATTTAATTAATTAATTACTAAACTCATACCTAATTAAATAATAAATACCTTTTATATTTAGTTAATGATTTGAAAAAGGTTTCAAAAATATTTAAAATAAAAACACTTTTAGTTTAGAGAAAAATTGTTTGATGAACTGCATCCATAGCGACTATCGCTATGGATACCATATTCCAAACCAGTTTTACTAGTCTAATACTCTTCAAAACCTTTGATTTTGACTTACTTTCTAAAACATAGTAGAAAGTTTTTGAAAACTAGAAATATACAACTTTAAAACATTTCTAGTAAATTATAAAAGTACACATGATTTTAAAACCAAGGGACCTCTAAGTCACTTATACAAGTACAAATGCTAACTTCCTTTAGCATATTCAACCCATACATGAACATAATCATAAATTTACATGCCATACCAACAAAACACAAGCAAGATCATAAATTTCTAACTAATCTACATTTGACTTCATTTTCAAGTATAAAGTCAACATCTCACACAAGCACATATATACCAAACCAAATTATCACTATAGTCCATTAAACAACCAATATTTCAACCGTAGTAAACAACATAATTAAAGATTAAAGCTTTCCCTGTAGGAAGTGATTTTTACTCACCAAAGCTTAAGGAAGCAGACCCAAACTACCATTAGAAATTGGATTAGCCTTAGATATTGGATTGTACTTTGTAAAAACTTGATTTTGGCCTAGGGAAATGGAAGTTTGGCTCGTACAAAGGGATTATAGGGCTCGGCCTTGGGTGTTTAAGGATGGTGTGAGTTTATTTTTGAAAGAATAGGGGTGTAGGAAGAAAAGAAAGGATTTTAAAAAAAAAACTAAAAAGTTCAAAAGTAGGAAACAACTTGGTTTTTAATTTTCAAAACCAGGGAAGCCACTAAAATGTATTTTGAACTTAAGAAAGAAGAAGATAAGAGTTTGAAAAGTAAGAAATAAAATGGAAGTGAGAGAGAAAATTTGAAATTGGTTTTCTGAAAAATGAAATAAGCAAATTACATAAAAGCTCTTAAGTATATACCCTCCATCCATTTTAGTGCCATATCATCAGCATCCCTCCTTTCCTTGTTGCACATGCATGAAGCACCATACCCTCTTTTATCCAACATGCCATTTACTTACATGCACGATGATGTTAAGTCTTAACATGACTTTTATTATTTTTAAATTAATTTTTTATAAAATGGTCACATCTTCTTTATATTATCTTAAGCAAACAAATATCTACCATACTACATCCTTAACCATGCATATACTATTTGTATATGTAAATGTTTATGTGCATTAGGGTATTCAATGTTTCAAACGCCTTTTAGATAATGAAAATTTGAAAAACGATTTCCGACCACATTTTCTTTTTTATTTTGAGCTAATTATTTTTGTGAACTAAATTTGAAACAACATTTCCATTACTAGTTATTAATTAATAAAGGGTTATTTCAATTATTAAAACCATAAATTTGAAAAAATTATTTAAATATTCATAAACCAAAACGATAAAATTTCCAAGTCGTTATATTCTCCCCTCTTAAAAGAATTTCTACCTTGAAAATTCACCACATGAATGTCCTATATTATTCATAAGTCCATATGATGTTCATAGATCATCCATTTGAAAAATCTGATTTGATCTCTACTTGAATACATATCTTCACTTCCGAACTAGTATCGCTTACCCAATTCTCTAGCGCGGGCTCCGATCGGACTTCTTGAATAGAAACCTCTCTTCCCCTTACATGGTCATGTACTATGATAGAAAATTTTGGTTATATATCAAGAAACCTCACCAAGTGTTTGCCATCAAAAATCAAATGATAGACCTTTATTTGGAACAGTGTGAAACACCAGAAAGTCATGTACTCGAACTTGGATCATTAACTATATAAAAAGAGAAATGATCTATGTTTAACTTACGTACTTATCCTTATTGATTCCACCAATACCAATTATATTTTTGCTAAAATTATTTATGAAAATATTTCATAAAAACTAAACTTAAGTTTTAATTTGTACAATACCCTAATACTTTCTAAGAGTATATACCACTATCCAGTTCAAACTTTTCCATTTTGAATTTATTAAGTAAATTCAAACTCCAAATACCTGGGTTTTGATCCAAAATCCCTTTAGAAATGAAATTATATATTTTAAATCCATAGAAAAAATATATATATATATATATAGATATATATAGATATATATAGCCCGAGTAACTCGAAAATGAAAGTAAGGAACTGGGTACTATCAAATAGTATCATATATTCCCTAGCAAAGAAGGATAATAGTTAACAGAAGTGCTTACTATTCGAACACATCTTTTTTCCATTTTTAGCTATTTTCGGTCACTCAAACCTGTTAATACAAAAATATTTCTACATTTCAAAATCCCCCTTTCAAAACAATACTATATATACTTCGAGTTCCATCGGATTTGAACTTGTTTCGATTATATAATGATGAAGAGAATAATTTACTAAGTGCACCACAACATTCGTCTTAGCAAACATCCAACTATCATTTAGAAGATTATTCTGATCATCACAAAATAAATCGAGACTCGTTTCCCAAAACAACCAAAGTAAATACCCTTACTTGAAAATTTTCTATTCTAAGATATTTATAATTAAAAATATTTTCAAGTAAAACTATTACTACTTTTCTTAAAAACATTTGAAATAAAAATACATCTATGTCCTTTTGTGAATCAAATCATGCTCTTGTGATTAAATCAAAATTTGTTTTACCAAAACTATTCTTCAACAAATTGATATGGTAGCATTTTCCCTTTTAGAAACTTGAAAATGAACACCGATGATGCTACAGTCATCATAAGAATTATTTTCTAACGACGGAAGTGAGTCTAGTGTTATCTATTACTGAAAAAAATCCCTTAAAAATATTTCTATTCATAAATACTTTCAAATAATACTATTATTATTCTTCCCAAAACCTTGAAAACCATTTTTCAAAAGCACCGGGATTTAAGTCCTCAAATTCTTTACTTCAATTCTTTTTATACATAAGCCACATTCTTATAAACTAATTTTATAAAATCAACTTCTTTTATAAAATCATTTCTCAAAAAATTATTCTAAAATATTCTTACTTTTAACAAACATCTTTTATTAAAATTAGATTTTAACCCAACTCTAAAATGGAACGCCTTATAGTTAAATTGTGAAAATCGGTTCACATGATGTTTGTTTCAATGTTTTCCAAATTCTATATACCTAAACCATGTTATAAAAGGGTAATTATTTATAAATCAAAAAACAACAGTCAATGCCTCAAAACTGGATGAGAATGACTAATCAAACCCTAAATGATAATAGTAGAATATTATCATTCCCAACAAATAAATACATTAGAGACTATATTAACTTTTGAAAATTACCCTTTTATATATAAAATATACTTCTAGGTAAAATTATTTCATTTACCTATTTTAACAATACTGTGTCGATTGTCTTTGTTCGAGTGTGCAGGAATCCCTATCGATAACGTGGGTCGGACGCATCGACTAGAATTCATAAACCACTGAACAGACCAATCAACACAATATAAAACATTTTATAGCACTTAACAAATACGCGCTCTTATATATATACACACGACCAAACCCATTCTAGGGTGTTATTAAAGCCATCTCTAAAAAGATTACCCCACCAGCACCAACGTTCTCGTTTAACCTTCAGCTCTGATAATAATTGTAACAACCCGCCTTTTCAATCCCTAGAAGTCGACACTAATACATCTAAGGTATTCACATGCCGCACAACCAAGTGCTGAAATGACAGATCATTAGGATGAAGGAAAAAGAAAAACAGAACAAAATCCCACAACATGAAGAATAATCTATAATATATTAATGAACTTTATAAAAAGGAAAAAATAACTTTTATATACGTACAGCAATCAAAGTACAACACCAACCCATCATCAGCTTGGGCAGTTATAACAACATGTCCTTACAATTTATAATAAATACAACAAGAATAAAGCAACGGAAGACAAAATAAAATACCGAAGTACGTCTTGGAGGATCCAGTTCGTCTCTTAAAGCTCCAAGTGTCCAACAAAATCTGAAAAATATGCTCGGGCTGACCCGAGCATTACAGGAAAAATAACGCCCGGATTAGTCTGGTAAAACCAGCATGAGAAACACAATCAAAATGGATACTTAATGTTTTATAACCATTCAAAATAAAGGTATCTCATAAGATCACACCGCACATAAACATGGACGAGTTTTTACCTCACGATAACCAAACCATTTTATAGAAAATCCAGTGATATTATCATAATGTCGAAAAATAAATATATAAAATAGCTAAAATACGTGCATCTCACATTTCAGCATAGTTAGGCATAACTAAGTCCGTAAAGATACGTACTGAAAATTTGATTTTCATCAATAACAAGGCTGCTGGTGGGCCGCCTGTCATGGTACACCTTTAGAAAAATGTACCGAGGGCCTCACATGGACCAGTGCATAACAGAGTCGGCTACTCTTTTAACATGACGGGCCGAATTACATCATTCTCCAGGACCAAGGCTCCAAAATAATATGCACCAGCCATGACCTCACTTCCGCACGCATACTAATTCCGTAAATATCGATTCTAAATTGAGGAATGACTACTCCTAATGATAGAGAACCACGTAGCTCTGAGGCATATCCCATGTTTTAGTCATTATCGGGTTGCAAGGCATATGAATTCATGATTACCATTTTTCCCTCTTAGAAATTCCTACTTGGAATGCTAATACTGCCCTCCAAGCAACCGTGCAATGTCATCATTCATCCATATAAGTTGTTTAAGATATGAACAAACCGAAGGCACTTCTTTTACTACATCCATTTTGGAATCACCCTTAAATTTAGTAGAAACTAGCCATTACACGTCAAAGAGCTCCATATTTGATTCCATCATCTTCAAGATGTCTTCAATACGACGCTAATGTTGGTTCGAAGTAGTTTTCAGATAATATATCTGATCTTTGTCCCTTCGAACAGACAACGATAGTTTTGGTAAACTGGACCCTAGTTCTTTTGGAAATAATTAGACAATACATTAGAGCTAAGATCACCTCCTAACCATTTAAGTTGACGGAATTCCTTATCATTTGTACCAGGAGAACAGAACGAAATTTTATATGCACGGTACCACGTCATCGAAGATAACTATGCTATATAATTCATGTGTTTCTCTTAGATATTTCCAGAGTTATATTTTGGTCCAGATTTGATACTCGGTTATTTCCAGAGTTATATTTTGGTCCAGATTTGATACTCGGTTATTTAACTATCAAATAAAGAAAACAATCAAACATATATTTAATTCCATGTAGGATCCACTAAGCCTCTACTAATTAATCTTTCCATAAATCAAATAACTTTTTGAATCCTTGATTTAAATTACCTTTACAAAAGATATTTTCACAAACCTCTTATGTTCCTTTGAATATTTGGAAAACATTCATATACTAATCTCACCGGTATTAGTATATTACCAAATCATGATACTTTCGATACTTAGAAAATATACCCATATACTTATCTCAACGGTATAAGTATATTTACAAAACTTAAGGAAGATTTCCTCTTTCTCCAAATTCATATTTAGATGGGCTAACAAAATTTAAATTAAAATATTTTTACTACAAAACCAAACCACTATTCTTTGGTTTTAAGTATGGAAAGAATGTTTCCATACTACCATAATTAAGAAGGATAAATAGTCAAAATAAATCTCATTCCTTTATAAAATTCTCTTTTTATAAGCCTATTTCATATTTACAAATACTTTTATAAATCTTCAAATAAATTTATAACACTTCCTTATAAAACTCTAAAATGATTTATAACTCCTTTACAAAATACCATTTGTAAATCTCTTTTAATAAATCCTTTTTACTAAGTATAATCCATTTATAAAATAATTTATCCTTTATAAACACACATATTAAATCAATTGGTTTCCTTTGAACATTATAATTAAGTAATTTATTAACTCTAAACCATCATTTAATTAACTTTAAAATGTCATTAATAATATAATTAAATAACTTTAAAATCATTTAATAAAATAATTTAAAATAACTTATTTTAAAACATTATTTATAAACACTTAACCTCAAATTACTAATAAAATCGAAGTTAATTTGAAACCAAAACTTACAAATTCGAAAAGAAGCTTAGCGACCATAATTGTACTAAATCAAGTTACTATTTAATTAAATTTAGACTTTTCAAGTCATATAACTAGTATTTACATAAGCCAACATATATGTAAACAAAAATCAATTGGCAATCCTTTGCTAATCCTTCACTTATCCAATATTAATTTACTAGCGTACAATTCAATGTCCAAATCTATATAATAACAAAACTTGGATTTATTCTGCTAAATGGATGCCCAAATGATCCACTTGATTTAATTACAGTAGTATGAGGATTTACTCTGCTAAAAGGATGTCAAAATAATCTATTCAATTAAGTTATAGCAGAACAAGGATTTATTCTGTTAAATGGATGTCATAAATAAAGTATTCATATTTGTTCGGCTGCTTAATGGCATAGGCAAAGAGAATCCCTTGTTTTAAACTCATCCACTTACAAAGAAAGCCATTTTAAAA
Organism: Allium cepa; assembly: GCA_030765085.1. Lineage (NCBI taxonomy): Eukaryota > Viridiplantae > Streptophyta > Magnoliopsida > Asparagales > Amaryllidaceae > Allium > Allium cepa. The sequence continues at coordinate 158,177,163 of CM060932.1, forward strand.
TAAAAGTGATAGAGTTTAAATAAACCTTTATTTAATAATAATTAATTTACCGATTACATCTTAATTAAACTAAATTTAAATCTTAATTAACCTTAATTTAATCTTAGTTAACTAACTAATAATTGAACCCTGATTAATTTATAATTAATTAAATGATCAAACTTAATTAAATAAAAATTAATACTTGATTAATAATTAATTAAAACTCTTTTAATTAACTAATTATAATTAACTTACTTAGTTAATACTTAAGTACTAATTACCTTTACTTAATTAATAATTAAATATTAATTTTCCTTAATTAATTAATTATTAAACTCATACTTAATTAAATAATAATTACCTTTTATACTTAGTTAATGGTTTGAAAAAAAAATTCAAAAATATTTAAGATAAAAACAATTTTGGATTAGGAAAAAAATGTTCGATTTCCTAAACTACATCCATAGCGACTATTGTTATGGATACCATAATTCCATACTAGTTTTACTAGTCTAATACTCATCAAAACCTTTGATTTTTTTTTCAAAACAAAGTAGAAAGTTTTTGAAAACTAGAAATAAAGTTTGAAACTTCAAACCTTTCTAATAAATTATAAGATAAGCATGATTTTAAAACTAAAGGACCACTTAGTCACTTATACAAGAACAAATGCTAACATACTTTAGCATATGCAACCCATACATGAACATAGTCATATATTTACATGCCATAACAACAAAGCACAGGAAATACCATAATTTTCTAACTAATCTAAATATTAGACTTCATTTTTAAGTATAAATTCAACATCTCATACAAGCACATATATATCAAACTAAATCATTGTTATAATCCATCAAACAACCAATATTTACAATCATAGTAAACAATATAATTAAAGGTTAAAGCTTTCCCTAAAAGAAGTGAGTTCTACTCACCAAAGCTTAAGGAAACAAACCCAAACTATCACTAGATATTGGATTAGCCTTAGATTTAGGATCCTACTTTGTAAAAGCTTGATTTTAGCTTAGGAAAGTGGAAGTTTGGCTCAGCCTAGAAGGTTATAGGGCTTGGCCTTGGGTGTTTAAGGGTGGTATGACTTTGTTTTTGAACGAAGAGGGGTATAGGAAGAAAAGAAAGGATTTTTAAAAGATTTTAAAGAGTTTAGAAGTAGAAAACGACTCGATTTTTTAATTTTAAAACAAGGAAAACCATTAAAATGTGTTTGAACTTAAGGAAGAAGAAGATAAGAATTTGAAAAGTAAGAAATGAAATTGAAATAAAAGAATTTGAAATTGGTTTTTTGAAAAATGATATAAGCAAATTACCTAAAAACCCTTAAGTACATATCCTCCATCCATTTAGTGCCATATCATCAACCTCCCTCCTTCCTTGTCGCACACGCATGAAGCACCATCCCCCCTTTATCCAACATGCCATTCACTTACATGTACCATGATGTTAATTTTAATGTGACTTTTGGTTATTTTTTTTAAAATTAAAACTTTCAGAAAATATCACATCTGTTGGAACTAGATCAGCCCGTAGCGGAAGAAATGGGTAAATTTCAAAAATTTAACCATTTTGGATTTTTAATGGGCCTATGAAGTCTAAATATACGTAGAACTTTTCTATGTTTCTTTTAAATAAAACTAATATTTTATTTAACTTCATAAATAATGTTTCACTGTAGTTCAATGTGAATATAAATTAGAGCATATCATATATACTTTTATATAAATATTCGTGTGTGAAGGTTACATATTAAATTTATTTAGAGAAAGAAACTTTTCATTTTCTTTCTCTTAACTTATTCAATTAATGACGGGACATAAATTTATTTAGAGAATAAAACTTTTCATTTCATTCCTTTCAACTTATTCAATTAATAACGAGCATAAATTTATTTAGAGAAGGAAACTATTCATTTTCTTCTTCTTAACTTATTCAATTAATGACGGAGCATAAATTTATTTAGATGAAGAGAGAAACATTTCATTTCTCCCTCTTTAATTAAATTAATTGATTGTATGAATGTCATTAATTAGCATCATGTAAAATTATTGTGTGTATATAAGATTAAAACAAATCTTACTAATTAATACAAATTGGAGATTAATAGAAATCAATTTAAAAATAGATTTTTTGTCAAAACGTTAATTGTGTGTATGTAAGAATCAATAAAATATCTCTAATTAACAAAAATTATAGACTTAAAGTAATCAAATTAAAATTAAGATTTATTGCCAAAACGTCTTCCCTTTTTTAATTTCTAAAACAATACAAACACAGAATACATACATGTAAACTTTCAAATCTAAAATTACATTTTGTTTTATATGATTAAAAACATGAATGTTCAATAAAACATTGTAGCATTCATATACAAATTTTAGTTTAATTTTTTAAAGTAAATTCCAATCAAAACAATATGAACATACATAGTTTTAGATCTAAAGGATTATACTTTGAATTGAATGTTTACAACATAGATCTATAATAAAACATTGTATTCAAATATATATAAATTTTAATTTTAATCTAACAAAATAGGAACCCAATTGATAAATTGAACATACAAAATTTTTGATATAAAAATTATACATTAAATTGAATGTTTAGAACATAGTTTCAAAAAAACATTGTATTTAAACGTATACAAATATTAGTTTTGATTTATTAAAATAAAACACCAATCGATCATTCAACAAACAATTCAAGCTACATAAAAAAATTCGAATTAAATGACGCAATGATATATACATACAAATTATGATAGTTAAATTTCTCTTTCAACAAAAATTACATCAAATATCATTATCTATTAAAGAAAAACATACCTTATTACTCAAAGCCTTGGAGCGCATCTTGAAAATGGACTCCCCTTAGGATGTTGCCTAGAAGTCACACCCTGAATGATGATATCTCATCAGATCTTCAAGATCCACATCCCATCCTTGCAAGAGATGGATGAACCGCTTTTATTTATTTTATTTGATGTTTTATATAGAGTAGAAAAAAGTTTGAAAATTTTATTTTATTTGTTTTCTGCCATGAAAAGTTAGGATGAGTGAAAGAACAGACTGAACGAGAAAGAATGAATTGTACGTACAGAATGAACTAGAGAATATGTTTTATTTGAAAGAATAAAACATTTCCCAATGTTTAATTGATTCCCTTAATTCTTTCCCTCCCTCCAATCCTTTCTTTGCACGTGATATGTCATCAAATGACATAAAATTTACACAAATTATGTCATCAAATGATAAAAATTTTCATAAATCATGTCATCAAATGACATAAAATTTCCTTAAATCATTTCATGCAATTATCTTTAAATTGCATTGATATTGTATATTAATGCACGCAAATATAACTTTTTTAAATGCGTTAAAATAATTACAAAAAACTACCAAACATCAAATAAATAATAATTAATATTTCTCAAATATCAATTAATCTAATCAATTTACAATATTTTATGAACTAATTAAATTCAGTAGTTTTTCAGAGAAGTCATCGTTACGGTTGTGTGACTCAAAGGTGTAAATTCAGCAAGTGATTAATATCGAACTATTCGAAGATTAACGTTCAAACGTCACTTAGCAGATGGTGTGATATTTCAATTGAATTTATCGCTTACACATCTTTTGGTAAAATCAAATTTTACTTATTATAAGCGGTACCTAATAGTGATAATTATTTGCACCAAGTCTCTTCATCAAAACTATATCACATTAGGATTTATGGAATTTGGTAATGGTCAAAATTCCAATATCATCCACATTCAATTTTATAGTTCAAACATAAAGTCCTTGGTTTAATAATAATTATTATTATTAACAGAAATGCTTTAGCCAGAGAATTTGATTTTGAGTTGACTTTAGTTGACCGTGATATTACCCTCATATAACCGAGGAAACGAATCCTCTCTTGATTAGTGTTTCACTTCTAATGCTTCTACTCGACCCAACTATAGTCGTTCAATGGACCTCGTGCCATGATTTAACTATAATCAAGGTGGAGCTTTTGCATTGAAGATCTGTAGTATTATCAAGTCAAGAGAACTGTGTAACTTAGTCACAATAATATTCTCTGCTTAAACTTAGTTATATTAACTAACAGAAAACTATCGAGTGAGTCATTCTATAATTATCCAATAACAATCAGTACGTAACCCCTTGGTGCTCCTAGCAGTCATGAGTAATACACTACCCAACATTTGGAGAGTGTCACATACTCTAGTCTCAACGGATGTATCACTATCCAGTCTCGATACATCTTGACTAGGAATATTTAAAATGGTATATTTGTGTTATTGTGATAAATTAATCACCGTTACACCACTTTGTAACTACTATCACAAAGCATACCATTTATGGATTTTTTCAATTAAATATACTTTTAATTAGGTTGATTGATTAATATAACCACGTTATATCAAATATATAATAGAAAGAAAATATCTTTATTTCTAACAAGATTGGTCAACGAATTAGATATATATATATATATATATATATATATATATATATATATATAACAAATTATATAATTTCCCCTAAGGCATACCCCCACTTGCACTTGAGGTCAATTATGGAATCTTATTCCAGCTTTTCCAATCGATTTTCTCAAAACCAACTGGGTCAGTCCCGTTGTGAATGGGTATGCTATAACGTTTCAATTATCAATTCCGTCAATCAACTCTCTTCGATGGTGATAAACTACTGTATAATGTGTTACATCGGAGTATGTCTCTTGACTTCTAGTAAGCTATTAGTTATGTTACAAACTATATCATGAAATTGGTATCATATAATAATGTTATGAGATTATCAACATTTGAAATCACCTCAGTTTTAAATTTGTGCATTTATGTTTTTATATACATTGTATTTATTGCGACACTATTCAAGGCGATATACTTAGCCTTTTTCATTGAATTGACATACTTTACTCAATATCTCTTATGAAGTTTGAGTCCGGTCAGTCCTTCATAAGAAGTTTTTGTTTCTATAAACAGTTCTCTAGTATTTTATAAATACATGAGAAGACTTCAAATAGCCATGTAGTGATATCAATTTGGATTTGACATTTGCTTCATATATCAAATACTAAACAAATCATGTTATCATAGACAACATAACAAGTGTGATAATTCATATTGCCAATGCACAAGGAATTAATCTCACACGTTCCATATTAAACAATTTAATAAGAGGTCTTTGCATATCAGTTTGGGACATTCCCAATATCTTTAATACTCACTATAAAAGGCATCATTTAGAATCCAAAATTGAGCATTGAAACAACTAAGATTAAGGTTTATTTTAACACAAGTACATCGTTTAAAATCAACAACGTGTTGTTTACTTATAGTTTAGAAATATCAATGTATCTTTTAACGTTTTTGCTTATGAACGCACGCTTCCTTCACATTTTGACTAATAATCAAACTATTTGATATTTCTATCAAAATACTTGTTCAATTTTGATGCTTATGAAATGATACATTTTATAATTTTTTGGATCATATACACATACTCACAAACTCAATATTACTTCCACTGACTTCGAGACACTTTGCTTATTATGTGTAAAAAGTTTTCTCTAAATCATTATTTAGAATTGTCTATTTCAATACACATTTCCAAACATAAAGTCATATCAAGTGGTAATTTTATGAGTAAATCCGAATTAACTTGAGCATGTTGAATACCGAATCTATTACGCTAATTTCAACAATTGAAATTTGCGATATTATTCTTATCAACATTGCTCATTTAATTCCAACTGCATTATTCTTGCTCATAAAGACACAATCACAGCCCATAGATCAAATCTCTTAGGTTACGACTACCGAAATCATATTTTGACAGCGTACTTGGAATTCTTTCAGATTTGCACATCATACTCTATCATAGAGTCAAACTCTTGGTGGTTTAATTAAACATCAAGGAATATATATTTTCGACATTGATAAGAAACTCATAGTTTCTCTTCAATGTGCGAGATAATTATTAGACACTCTAATGTGATGTGTTCATTTAGGTTAGTCAATTTTATTTCATCTCATCTAATCAGTTCTATCGTTGGATCATATCCAAATCCTTTTTACTACCAATAATTTCTCAAAGAAATTCCTTCACAATGAAGTTGGTATTTCTTGAAACTATAATTGTTTCTCAAAGCAACAGAATAGGTATTCTTAAACATTTCATGAATTTATTTATTTATAAAACCGATTTGGTTTTAGTTTAAAAAATTTATGTTCAAAACATAAATGTCATCCAATGACAGTCTTCCAAAATTCTTTTAGGGAGATTCATACAAAATCCCTTACGAATAATTATTACGTGCAATCTTTCGACTCGCACAATCTGTCAACTCCTTGATCTAGGATATGTTGGGGTTTCTTATAAATTCTTATCTTGTATGATTTTGTAAACTATTATCTAGATGAAAAAATATTAACCTTGTGCACAAATATTAAGTACATGATCTTATAGAGAGAAACTAACTCAACTTCACTCATAATTAATTGTACATTGTCCGACAAAGTTTGATTACTACTTATCGATGCATCATAATGTATCACATGGAGGTGTGACTTTCGAGATTGAATATTTATTCATTTTTAGGTACGTTCGAAACTTTTTCCAATATATTCACTCATTCGATCAAATTGAATCATTTCTATTGTATGTAACTTTATTTAATTCTGTTTTATACTCTATGAGTTTACCATAGACACACTACACTTGTATCAAATACACATGTTCATGCCGATGGTAACTCATTGGTGAATATGACGATGTATGTGGAAACGTTTTGGTATTAATAGACTTACAATTGAATACATCTATATGTGTCAATCTGAAGAGTTCATCAACTCTTATGATGCTCCCACTGAATAGGTGCATAACCCTTAATTATTTGAGATATAATTAACCAGTATCATATGATTCAAAATCGGATAATAAAATTATTTTCTCAAAATAGTTAGTCTGTAATTCCAAAATAACTGTAAATAATATTGGATACTTCTGTATTTTCCAATGCATCACTTTCGTTATGAAAACAAATACCACATTATATTTTTTATTTCATAACGAATATTCCTACATATTGAAATATAGCTATGCCTAATTCTCAATCGAAACCAAAAAATAGTCATTATTTCGTAAATAATGTTTGGTACATTTTGCGAAAACAGTTTTCATAATATGAAGGTTTATTGTTCAATTAATATAGTTTATTCATTTTATGCTATAACTAGTTTACAACGGAAAGTTCTTTGATGAATTATCCTAAACCCAAATAAATAAATCTCATAGAAAATAATTTCTATACGAAATTACATTTCTGAATAGAAATCACATTTCTTGTTCCAATGTCAAGTATCAATCACTATTATTACAATTCTCGTTTTGGTTGTTTCTTTATAAAGTTGACACGATTATTCACTCTCTTCATCCCAATTATACCTTAATTTATATTTACTCTTATACATTAGGTTTTCTTTCTAAATTTTCAAATCATTCAAAAGAAAACCCTTACTATAATATCACAATGTACTCTTTACAAAAGCACATTCAATTATCCTTAGCTTTTAAGGACATTAGATATGTTCTGCTTTATGTAAACCGATCAAACAGACATTTCAGTGATCGAGTACTTAGTTTTATATTGTAGTTTTGGTCTAGTATTACATTAACATGATACGATACTTTTGTAATCAATCGGAGTGAATACTCAATCTCGCACTAAAGTTTATTTGGTTTTCCGTATGTACTAATTCCATCAAAATATTATACTTTACAAACTTTGATTGTTCACCATATAACATTTATATGCGATTGTATATGGATCAAATATCCATAATCTTGTATTGCTTTTATAGTTCGAAACTCATAGAATGCACTGCATGGTCATAACCAAATAAATGTGTAGGTGACCAAACCACGAATGTATTCAGTAGTTGTAAAATCAGGCACTTGTACGGGTATTGAAACGTAAACATGCAATAATCTATTATTCGTAAGTATATGTTATATTTTTGTTTGTCAATCTTCAATTCATTTCTTTGTCTTAATTGATAAACATTTTACCAATCTTATTAAGCGCACAAATTTATCCGTAACAGTCCAGAATGTGACCACTTTAAAATAAACTATTTAAAGTGATTTTAAATATAAAATATGTAATGTCATATGATTCAAACAATATTAGATAGGATTTGGAAAGAGAAGTATACACAAAAATAGTAACATTTGCCTATATCGACAAAAGTGACAAAATGCTGATTTTAGAAAAGTAAGTTTCAATGGTCAAATAATTTTTTTAATTATTTATGAGTGCTTATATTTTTAAATAGCAATATATAAATTTATTTTTAAATTTGGTTTACATAAATAAATAGTTTAACTAAAACATCAAAACATGAACGTAAAATTTTTGTCGAAGATCAACGTTTTATCGATTAAAAGTTGTCGCAACATTGTCGCTCCTTTATTTTCTTATATGGAAACATATATTCAAATAGTATAAGCATTAATTAATTCACTAATCAAGTTTACTTTTACTAAACATACTTAGAAAATTCTAGAATATAATTAACAAAAAGTAAGCATAAAAAGACAAAAAAGGTATAAAAGTCAAAAGGTAAAATATCAAATCAAACAAACATAATTATTACTTTCTTTACTTAATATTTAAGTGAAAATGACATAAAGTAATGATTTGAAATGAGATGTTAAGTGTTGGAAAAAAATAAGGTTGTTTAAAAAGTAAGTAAGGTTATTTTGGTAATTTGGCAAAGAGATATTTTGGTAACTTACCACTTCATTTTTTCTATAAATACCAATCACTTTTTCATTTTTTTTCACACCATTTCTACCTTCTTCCTCCTCCTCAAAGCTCTCTTTAATGGTTTCTTCTTCTCTCTTTTCCTTACTAACTTTTTCAAAATCATATCAAATCAACTCCAAACACAACCAAACTTTGCCAAAGACCATAGATTACCATTAAAACATGGTTTAACATCTAAGAATGGAAGAAATGATGGAGGAGAGGTTGGAACACATGGAGGCCGAACTATTTGGATGGAAGAAAGCAAGTTCGAAAAGCTCCAAAGCAAGAAAAAAAGAAGGAAGTGTCGTGAATTTCATTCCAAAGAACTAGGACCAAATTCAAGGTGTCGCGGAAGCTTTGTCGAATTTTTTGAAGTTGGTTGAAGTTGAAAACAATAGTGAAGCGTTGGATTAAATGAGTGCTTATAGGAAATTAATCGATTTGGTTAAAGGTGAGTATTCATATTTAAAGTTACTAATTTCTAAAAATATTTCAAGTTAATAACATGAAAGTTTAGTATATGTTGGATGGTTTAATGGATGATAACTTAGTTGATATTATGGTTGATTATATGTTTGTGATATGGATGATAACTTGATTTGATAAATGATAAGAAAAATGGTTAGTAAGCATTGTTAATTTAATAAGAATTTAAATCCATATGAATATATATATATATGGAAATTATTTAGCCTTTTAATGAAATCAAAATATCTAAGAAGATTGAAAAAGATATAATACTATAATATGAAATGAAATGGAAAATGGATTTGAAATATGAAAAATATTATTTAAACTGGGTTTAAAATGATTTAGAAATGTTTTATAAACATTTAAAAGTGTTTCCATGAAGTTTGAAAAGAAATTGAAAATTTAGTCAAAAATAGGCACGTCGCGTAACGGTAGTTCGCGATTTCGCGCCATAAAAGTCAAATGAGTGTAAAAGTTGGAATATATCTCGGAATTCTTTGAGATAAGAATTTTTCAAGCTATTATATCCATAGTTTTCTAACGAAGAAAGAAAATTGAGATTTCGACAGGTACATTTTAAGATATGAGTAAAATAAGTTTTTTGAAAAATTGCGGCTTTGCAGTTCGGAATCCAAAACTGGATTTCTTTGAAAATGATGTTTTAAAATTATTTAAAAATATGAAATAAATATTATAAATATTTTAATAGTGATTTAAGTAATAAAAATAGATTTTCAAATAATAAAATGTCATTTTAATCAATATAGCTTTAAAAAGCACTTTGTGTAGCACTTTTTCGCAGCACTTTTCAATAACTTTTGAAATATAGTTTTAGCACAACCGTTCTTTTCCAAAGCTTTTGTAGAGGTTCTTAAATGATTAATAGAGTATTCTAAGGGTGATTTGAAGGATTTAAGGAATGGTTAAATAAATGAACAAGTGTTTTAAATAATGATCTGAAAGTTTTATAAATCATTTCTAAAAATGAAAGGAGTATGCAGAAACGACTAGTAAATTTGTCCCACTTGTGAGATCTAAACGGTAAAACAAGGTGTATAACTAAGTTTAGGAATAGAGAAACTAGTGCCCTGAACTTACCTGACCTTCGTTTTATCTTTTAGACGAAGGGCAGAACAGATTGAAAGGAAAGCACGAATGCTCTAAAAAATCATAATTAAGTTTTTCCAAGATAAAAGAAAAGAAACAAATTATTTGAATTTATTATATATGGTTTATATATAAGTTTTATAATATTGATATTTTATAAATAAAAGTAATGTAATTATAAACGATTTTTATAAGTGTTAAAATGAAGTTATAAATGAAAGATTATAAGTAAATAAGATTTAATGAAGTGGAATTTTATAAACGTTGTTTTATAAATATTAGAATTGGTTTTGTAGTAAAATTAATATATGGATTTGCAATTAAGATTTAGAAATGAATTTATAATGGATTTATAAATAATAAGATTGAAAGGAATGAATTTGTAAACAAGAGACTTATAAGTAATTAACTTATAATTGGATTTTGACTTATAAATGAGATAGAAATGGAATTTGTTAGTAAAGGAATTTTGTATATGGAAGTTTATAAAATATAAATGGAATTTATAAACACTGATTTGCAAATATGAAATTAATTTAATTTGATAAGTTAAATATGAAAGTTTATTGAAGGAATTATATTCACAATTTCGGACAGTGAATAATCCTTTAAATAAATGTGTAGAAGTAATGAATTTGATAAAGGAATTATATTCACGATTTTAGATAGTGAATAATCCTTTAAATTAAATGTGTAGAAGTAATGAATTCGATAAAGGAATTATATTCACAATTTTGAAAAGTGAATAATCCTTTAAAATAAAATTGATGTCTAGGAGAGTGATATTATAAAAAGGGAATTTAAACGGTGAAAATGAAATAAGTTGTGAATTTACTTATTATTAAAATAAGTATGCGAAATTGTTTTCTAAATATCCAATAAGTGAATGGTTTTGAATATTATCTTTTTAAAGGTATTTTGAAGGGAATAATTGGAAAGTGGTTTGATTTATAAACGATTAATAAAAATCAGGCTCAGTGATTATTTAGTGCTGGATTTTGTTTGTTACTTTGATAGTTGAATAACTGACTATCAAATTTGGTCATTTTAGTTTCTCAACTTGATGTAGAAACAAATTAGTCTTACACTTAGTACGTAACTGGCGGTGTAGGCTTGATTATCGTTTGTGTTAAGAATGTTGATTTGAGCAGCGCGGAGTGATTACTCCTACCTATCGAGCTTCCTTCTTAACCGAAGGATAACAAGTTGAAAGCTGGAGACGTAATAAGTCTACGAGACTTATTTTCTGCATGAGGTTGAGAAAAGCTTTTGTATTGTTGATGCGAAGAGACCGGAATCAAATTTATCTAAGAACCACTTCGAACCAACATTTATACGACGATTGTGCAGGTTGGTCGATGATATTGATATTTAGGATTTTCATAATGAAGGTCTGCTTGTTGATCATTTGGGGTTAAAATCCCAATATACATGTAGTAGCAGTAGTCTCTTCGTTATCAAATATACAGTGCAAGGACTATTTGCTACTAATCCTAGGGATTTTCCAACAGAATTAAAGGTCGGTAACGACCAAAGTGATGGCATATTCGGTACTATCTAGGTATAGGTAGACCCGCCCTGTGTTGGTTTAGGTGGGAAGTACCTGCCCCCTAGGTACGTCCCTCTAGAGGTGTACTGTGTCGGTTCGGAAAGGTAGTTCCTTTACTTAGTCGTTTGTGTGGAAATCCAAAATCTAATATGTGCCTGCCATTTTCTATTGTAGATAGCCTTGTTTACAAGGTGTATGCTGGAATTTAATAATGTAACAATTTCAGCTATTTTAATATTATTCATGTGCAATAGACACTATTATAATATTAGAGGATTTGATATGAAATGTTTGGTTATCTAAGGTAAAAACTTTGTCGGTATTTATTTGCGACTCGGTCTTACGAGATACCTTTTGTTTTGATAAAGGAAAAGTTTTGATAACTTTATATATTCAGTTGAGATGTTTTTTCTCATGCTGGTTTACCAGACTGATCCGGACGTTTTTCCTTTTCAATGCTCAGGTCAGAATGAGTATATTTACAGGTTCAAATTTGGTGCTTTTGGAGCTTCAGCAGGCGAATCGGAGATCTTCATGTCGTATACACGTATCTTTTTGTTATTTCGCTGCATTACTTTGCATTGTTGTTGTTGTTGTAAATTATCAGCATTTGTGAGGACGTGTTATTATAACTATCCAAGCTGATGATTATTTATTGTGTATTCTGATATTGATTTATGTATATTACAATTTCTCTTTGTAAAGATTATTAACCTATATTATATGTTATTCCGCTACGATGTGAGATACTATGTTTTTTGGTTTTGCTTCTCTCTTCTTCTTCTTCTCTTCTCTTCTACTTTCTTCTCATTTTCTGCTCCTCCTCTCTTTTCATTCTCATGATTATCTACAATCAGTGCACTCTGGGTCGGACACGTGTGGTTTATTGTCGGATTACGAGGGTGCCGATGTAACAACCTAGAATTTTTGGATATTTGAAATTGGTATATTTAATTGATTTTAAATACTTAAAAGTTAATTTTTAACTTGAATTTAAAATATCAATATTTATTGGATGATTTAGTTATTGAATTGGATAATTGGAAATTAGGTAAAATATGAAATCTAGAGTTTCGAGCTTGTTAAAAATATTTCAAAGACTTATAAAATTTATATTGATAATACTAAAGGTAATAAAAGTTTTAAAAATTGAATTTGGAAGTGATTTGTTCAGTCTCAAAAAAAATACCGTTTAAATTGACGTTTAAAAATAGCCTTCCGAGGCACAGCCTTGGAATTCGACAATTCGACGAAACTAGTTCCATTGGATCCGTAACAGTGTATTATTATCGAACTTCGAATGTCGTAGCATTTGGAGTTAACCTTTGACCGTACGATGTATAAATGCGCTGAAATCTATATCGAAGATTCAATATAAATTGGGTCCAAAAAACTATCTTCTCCATACGATCAAATTAGGACTCGAAATTTTTTCCATTGCATTCGGAATAGGGATATAACATTATAAATACCTAGCGGCATGCCTCGACAGGATGTCAACATTTTAAGTTACGGTTTCGAGATAATTTAAAATTTAATTAATATATGTACATATTTATATACTCTAGTCAATCTTTAGCTGTATTTCTTTCACGTCAGTGCTTTTCCCCTTCATTTCAAAATACTGTAGCCTTGAATCCACATGCCAACGTCGCTTCTTGTCTCCCTCCATCAATTTTAAATACATGATCGAGCTTTCTTTTTTTTCAATCTATCATCCAATGGAAGATAATGGCTGAAATATATATATATATATATATATATATATATATATATATATATATATACACATGAACGAATTAATCCCATTCCTCCCTCATTTTCAGAATCCATGCAAACTACTTTTCCATGCTTGTTTGTTCGATTCGAAAATCAAATCACACGACAAGAAAAAAATATACTTATATAGCAAACGAGATTTGACCTTCTTCGAAATCCTTATTCCTGCCAATCGAATCGGACCCAAAAGCAGTTGCGCGCGAGCAAGGCAAAAAGGAGAATCGAACATAGTCGCATGGCTGAGGGGAAGGCGCGCATGTCTGGGGAAGCTCGGGTGACGAGCGCGACTGGGTTGGTATGATTGAAGTTCGTGGCGATGGGAGCGACTCGTTCATGAGGAGTTGGGGTGGAGGTGAGTCAGGCAGTGGTGACGAAGGGGGTGAGCACGCGCATGGGAGTTAGAGTTTGGCGATGGATTGGGATCGCCGACGTTTAGGTGAAGTTCGAGTGTGTCGAGCCGACTCTAGGGAGGGGGTTTGCGAGCCCGAGTCGATGCTCATAAGGGAAGGCAGTAAGGTATTTTCTGTAATTAATTTAAGTTAATTGAAAATTTGGAGTAGTTAATTTTATAAAGAAATATATACATATATACATATATTGAAGAAGAAAAGTTTTTACAATAGAGTTTATTGTTTTTGTTATTAATTTTCGCAGCAAGATATATAAAACAATTATGTTTTTAATTTAATATATATAGGTTTGAAAGGAATTTTATTTTATTAGAATTTAATATATATATATATAGAAAATATATATATATAAGGTTTTGGGAAAATATAGAAATTTTAAAGTGTTGTAGAGTTTATATAAAAATTTGACTTTAAAATATATAGGCTATTTTTTAGCATATGCAGTTTCGAAGAAAAAATAAAATAAATATACAGATATACATATATTCACTTACTAGTTTATTTTAAAATAATGTATTATGGTGATTTATTTGTCTAATTAACTTATTTAATTATTTTAGTTACTAAAACTTATTTATTATAGGGAAATTAGTTTAAAATTTAATATTAGTTATTAAATTTATTGAAAAGGTAATTTATTTTTTGATTATTTAAAATGTTAATAAACCGTATAATGTTTATACAAGGTCTGAAATCGTAAAGAAAACAAGCCGGTTTGGATCGGATTGCAACTAAAAATCAAAGGTGAGATTTTCTCTTTCATTTGCATAACCATTCAAATTTAAATGCTTAAATTTAAAATTATTGAATGTTGATTGGATTTGTAAATCTATAATTATATGTTGGATAGTATTACATATAAAATAGTATATATATTGGAGTGATTGATATTCCCACGTTATATAATGAGACCATATGCGTCCGGCATAATAGCGGATGACCCTATATACCGCGATATCCCACTCGAAGTGGGATTGGTATTTTATATTATGCTAACATCTATGGAGCAGGGAAATATGTTGGAAGGATCCGACTGGATTCCTCAAAAATATTGAATTTACTTTCATTTAAGAGATATATGAAATGTTGAATAATCTGTGATATATTATGTTGGAAAATTTTATTTATTTGATGTTAATATATTGCTGGATATATTATGGCATTTTAAAAATATAAATATTGAATTTTTAAAGGGGAAATAAAAAGGGAAATTTTAATGTAGAAGATTTATAGTAAAGTTGGATAAATTTAAAAGTAATGAATTTGAGAAATGAATGGTTTGATTTTAAAATTGTACATGATAATTTATAAATATGGAAAGATAGAGATTTTGAATTATCTGAATAAAAGCATTTGATAATGAGGCTTAAGCGATTTGTTTAAGTATAAAAGCATTTATTTTAAAATCTAAGATTTAAAATAGATTTGAGAAAAGAAAAGAGGGAATTGAGATGAAATAAAACATGGGATAAATGTCCCTGATTTAAATAAAGATTTTAAATCATAAAAGGGAAGTGAGATCTGAATTAGTAGATTTTGGAATGTATTGGTAAATTTATTTAAAAATGGAGTTTAATCTTGAAAATCGATTTAAATCGACTTAAGTATTTTATGACGGTTATAAAAGGAAAATGAGATAATGGAATTTATAAACTAGGTTAATAAAGTAAAGTAATTATCAGTGGATAAGTTGAAATTATAAATTCACGATGGGAATTTATAAGGAAAGGGTAATTCGTTTTAAAAATAAATAGTGGTTTTATTTTTAAAAATATAGGAAAGGATATTTACAGGATTGGGACGTAAATTAAACTGGAGATAAGTCGGAAAGGATTTATATATGGTTAGACGGGTTATATTGAAGGGGAAAGTGTATTTTCCTGAAAAGCTAAGTATATTTTCAAGAAAGATTTTTAAGTATAAATTAGAAGTTTTAAAGATGTTTTAAAAGCATGTTTTTAGAAAATTTCGTTATTTAATTGTTTTAATTTTTTTAAAGTAAATACTAATTAAGTTAATCATAATAGTTAATTATTTTTTAGGGTTAAATTAGTATTATGATTTAAAAGATAATGATTAAATATTTATACCTTATATAACAGTTTTATTTTAAAAGTAGTTTTTGGCTAAAATTTTACTTGGAAAATTATTTCGTAACTATTATTTTGAATAAAGTGATTTAAGTAGTTTTATTTTAAATGTTTTAAGTGTATATTTTTGGATAAAGTGATTTAATTTATTTAAAATCTGAATTTAAAAGACTTGATGTTTTTCAGGGGAAAAAAAGTAATCGGTTGAATGATTATTTAATTCGATAGTAAAATAACCGACTATCAATATTGGCCAATGCGCTGATCGTTTCGAAGAGACTGGGATCGGATTTAATTATTCGAAAACCACTTCGATCCGGTTTGAACATAGCAAATGAATATCGTGAGGATGATGAAGAAGATGATTCGGTTTGTCCAGACCTAGGGTAACTTGTATGGACGAACGCTATGGAACATCGTCACTGGAGGACGATGAGCATTTTAAGTGAAATTCATTCTTAAATGTAACGTTTAGTGTAACAACCCGCATATTTTACGGTTGTATATTTTAATATTTTATTTAAATATAGCATCATTAGTCGGATTTTAGTCCGAAATGCTACTTTTTGCAAATAGTCGAATTGGAACTCGAGACCACTTCCATTGAGTTCAAAATGACGTTTGCGACCTTTTTGAGTAGAAACATCGATATGTTTGGAGTTAGCTTGAATTTTGACATTTCCACTTAGGGCTTTGGGTTTGGGTTTCAGCACAATAACCAAACATAAGACCCTAGCTCCACCCCCTCTCCTCTTCATTCATTCTCATTTTCTAGCACTTCAAGCTTTAAGCAAAAATGGGGGGAGAGAAAAGAGATTAGGAATTCCTAATCCCTAGCTTCATTTGCAAATCCAAGTTTTAGCTCCAAAATCAAAGAGAAACTTAGGTAAGAATCTCCTTCTTCTTCTCCATCTCAATCTCTCTCTGATTTCAAATTTCCTATAACCTAATTTGGGAAAGTATTGTTTATGATCTTAGATTGGAGCTTTTAGATTTAAGATTGAAGAGTGGTTGATCTTCCTCGGTTTTCAAGCTTCTCCTTCCTTGTTTTTGTGTAAAAGGTGAGTTTTTGAACTCACATCTATGTCTATATTTTTTATAGTAGTTAGAAAGTGATTCCTAACATCTATTCCTTATTCATTTGCTTTGGATTGAATTGGTTTTATGAATATTCCAATTTTTGGTGTTTTGAAGTCAAATCTTTTAAAATCTTAGCTTTGATGTTTAATCATGCTTTTGGTGGCGTATCGAAGAGCCTATAGGGCTGGGTTGCCGATTGGCGTAACCCCTAGCGCCCATCGCTCGACCGATCGCAAATTGTTTGGGATTTTGCCCCTTGGGGGCTAGGCTGAGTATACTGGAATTTCCAATTCAGTCGACTGAACTAGAACGTCGGTCGACTGAACTGAACCCAGTAATTTTCCTAGGCCAGTATCAGTCGACAGACCACTTTGGGTCAGTCGACTAAGCCTGGAAATTGAAAGTTTCCAGGCTTGATTTAGTTGACTGACAACCCTGGTTCAGTCGACTGAACCTGAAAACAAAAAGTTTACAGGATTTGTGTCAGTCGACTGACCACCCTGGTCCAGTCTACTTAATCTGCTGTCTCTGCCTATTTTGCCTATTGTATTTGAATTTTCAATTTTTAATCAATTCTTGTTTCTCCAATTTGTTGTTATCACCTTTGTTGACTTTGATAACTTCTTTTTTGGGATTTTTGGAGAATATCCATTTTCATGGATTTGGTATCGATTTCTCTGGATTTGATTCACGTCTTCGTATGTGAATTTTTGGTGATTGATTGTTTCTACAATCATTTTTGTGACTTGTCACTTTGAAATACATAGGTTTCTATACTAATAGTAAATATTCAAACTCTTTCTCAAATATGATTTTTTTAATACAAAGCATGTTTATAAAACCGTTTTCCAATCTATTAGTATACACAAACCTTTACCTCATTTGTTTGAGAAATTTAATTAAACGGCTTAGTAAAACTAGACGTATGAAACACTTGCGTTTACTTCGCCGGTTAATTTTTGGACTTGTTCGATTGAAACTCTTGTGACAATTTTCGAGTGGAGATCTACAATTTGTTCGTAAATACTTAAGTTAAGCTAGTGGTTATGGGACATGAAGTTGAACTCATTTATTTACTAGCTTAGTGTAATTCACACTTTTTATTGATCAATGATGATCATTTTGTGATTTAGACTTGCGATATGCGACGTATCTTTGTCCACATAGGGGACTATACCTCATTTCTTTTATAGGCTAACGACGTATTGGTTCTTTGGAGTTTCGACTCATTGTTGTAGGCTAGCGACCCATGCTCTTTTATGGAGTTTGGTTCATCGAACGTACCATTGTACAACGTCGTTGTCCGGCTTATCAGGTTCATCGGGCGTACCGTTGTACTATGTCGTTATTTCGAATTATTTAAGTTTCAGGTTCCTCGGGGCGTACCGATATTGTTCTACGTCGTTGCACCGGCTTTGTGGTTAGCGACCATGGGTTAGCATCCCGTTTGTGATGCATGTGTTGGTGAGTTTTCATGCTTCCGTTTTGTGACAGGCCTCCCCCTTTTGTGATTTCTGAATTTCTAGTTGATGACTTCTACAGTTTTTGTTTCATCTATTTTTATGATTGGCAATGATATGTTTGCCGTTATTTGGGGTTTGGTGAATAAAATAAAGAATATGACATTTTTTTTTGTTACGAGATTCTTGAGATATCGTATGATTTTTGTGTTGTCTAATGTGTACTTTTCATAGTATGGCATTATTGTTATCATACGTTTTCGTCGTATCCCTTCTTCTATCTCATTTTATCTAATATTTGTAGCTAGACTGATCCGTTTATTATTTTCTCATTAAATAATACTCGGGTCAGACCGAGATGTTACAGGTGATTCTGCTTGACTCCTCTTTTAGGAACATTATCTGACTTTTGACTACCTACTCTAGTTTAGTAGTTTTTGTTGTTATACATTAGAGATAAAGACTCCTTGATGTATACTTATTCTTTTTTCAAGCACTCGTACCTTTTCTTTTGTGATATTGTGGATCTTATTTGACCACTACTCTGATGTACACTTCTATGTGTTATATATCTATTTCTGCCTTTGTGATATGGATATCTGTGGCAGATTTGTGTTATGCTTATTTCTATATTTGTTTCCGAAGATCATATAGCCATTGTGTAGTAGCTTTGATTTGAATCGGTATGTCGGATTCCTTCTTGAAATGAAAGCACGTTATACTATCTGACATATTGGTGCTCGCACAAAGTAATTACATAGAGGGTCGCTCCTCAACGGCCTTATTCTTTGTGCTAGTTGACGGCATTACTTCATAGTGTCCTTGGCTAGCGTGAGTATAGAGGTGGGGCATCACACTTTGGTATCAGAGCCAAACTTCGAAATAATGTAGAATAATCTAGCAAGGTTCATCGTTTCTTAGGAGTCGTGCTTTAGGATTTATCCGAGTCTTAGGACCCGTTTTATTCTAATTTCTTTTATGATGCCTTGTTTTATCAATCATGATTGTTTGATATTCATTCTAAGAATAACTTTTCCTTCTTCTTTCTTTCTTTCTTGAAGAAAAGAAATGGTTAGACCAGGTCGTCCCAGCGTCAGTCAACCCATTGCTACTCTTTAGGATGGAGTATTTATGTCTGTTCAACGGCTTCTAGATCTTGTAAAGAATGCTCAAGTTGTCGGACCTATTCCAGAGCCTATTCACCCAAAATCTGGATTTGCACGCTTGTGCAGTGATTATACAAATTTGGGTGGAAAGACGTTCAAGGGTTCCGAGGGCGTTATCGAAGTCCAAGCTTGGCTTAGAACATGCGATCGCATCTTTTCTCGTATGAATCTCATTGATCTATATTGTGTCCAAGTGGCTTCTAGCATGCTCCAAGAAAGAGCATTAGATTGGTATGAGCTTCTGATTTCTAAAATTATTGAAGCGGATCTTACTTGGGAGCAATTCCAGGAACGATTCAAATTAAAGTTTGTGCCGGAAGCTGAGAAAGTAACTTTAACTCGGCGCTTTATTGACCTTGTTCAAGGTGAATCCTCTATGACGGATTATGTCGCATCTTTTGAATCCCTCTCTAAATATGGGGTCGACTACGTTAATACTCCATTGAAGAAAAATCAGAGGTTCGTCTATGGCTTGAATAAGAATCTCAAAAAGCTTTTACTTTTGAAACTGGAAGTTTCTTTTGATCAACTTTTTGACATCGCTCTTCGAATTGAAGAGGCATGTAAAGAGAGTTATGTTGAAGTTGGGAGTGCCAAACCGAACTTCAACAACAACAAGAAGAGGCCTATTAAGTTTAAAGGCCCTTATCCCAATAAGAAAGAGAAGCAGACAACTTCGGTAGCAAAGACTCATACGCCTAGTCATGGGCAATGCTACAATTGTGGTTCTTAGGATCATTTTGCTAATAGATGTCCGAACCTCTCTTTTGTCGTTATTGCAAAAGTTCAGGTCATCTTTTGTCTTCTTGCCCCAAACTTCAAAGAAAGATCGAGTGAAAGCTAAATGTTGTGCAATCCCCTAGTAACACTTCTAGTGGTCAAGGTATTTCTCATTCTATCCTTGATGGCACTATTATGTTTCGTGATCATCCTATTCGAGTTCTTTTTGATACGGGTGCATCCCATTCTTTTATATCAAAAGAACTTGTTTATACTTTTTCTTTGAGTGTTATGGATTTGATGACTTCTTTGAGAATTGCGAATCTGGTTGGTGGATCCGCAACACTCAGTTTACTTTGTAAAGATGGCGAGATTATTTTATGTGATTATGCTTTCCAAGCCAATTGCATGTTATGTGTTATTTAGGCTTTGGAATGATTTTGGGAATGGATTGGCTTAACCTTTATTAAGCATATATCCTGTGTCCTGAGCGGACTATTCATCTTCAACACCCTCAATCTGTTACGCAGATTTCTATTGTTCTTAAAGATTTGGATTCTAAATTGGGTGCGTCCTTGTATTTTCTAAACCCTCATGATGAAGATGATGATGATGAGGAAGATGTCATTTCTCTCATTCACGTTGTTCGTGAATTTTTCGATATATTTGAGCCCGTTTTAGGACTATCACTTAAGCGAGCAACTGAGTTTCGAATTAATCTAATCCCTGGAGCTCTGCCTATCACTTATCCTCCTTATCGTATGTCCGATAAGGAAAATGAGGAGATGCGTAAACAATTATCCGAATTGGAAGCGAAGAAGTTTATTCGTTCTAGTTCCTCTCTTTGGGGAGCTTCAGCTATTTTTGTGAAGAAATCCGATGATACACTTAGGCCTTGCGTTGACTACTGCAAGCTTAATGATCTTACCATTAAGAATAAATATCCTTTACCTCGGATTGATGATCTGTTCGATCAACTTAGTTGTGCTAGAGTCCTTTCACAGCTAGACTTAGCAACCGGTTTTCATCAGCTTCGTATTGCAGAGGATAGCATTCCTTTGACATCATTCCGTACATGTTATGGATCTTATGAATGGCTTGTTATGCCATTTGGTTTAACGAATGCTCCAGCTTATTTCGTTGACCTTATGAATCGAGTTTTCAAAGACTTCCTCGATTGATTTGTTCTCATCTTTATAGATGATATTCTTATTTATTCTAAAACCGAGGAAGAGCATGAAAAGCATCTTCGGATTGTGTTGGAAACTCTTAGAAGCAATCAACTGAATTTTCTAAATGCCACTTTTGGCAATCTCGTGTGAAATTTCTCGGTCATATTATTTCCGAATCCGAAATTTCCGTGGATCCTTCAAAGATCAAAGCGATTCAAAATTAGAAGAGACCAGAGAGTGTGACGGAAATCCATTGTTTTCTTGGATTGGCGGGTTATTACCGTCGTTTTATAAAAGACTTTTCTAAAATTTCCATGCCTCTTACTAGTTTGACAAAGAAGGGGTTAAATACATATGGTCGGACAAATGTGAAGCTTCTTTTCATAAATTAAAAGAACTCCTTTCTGATGCTCCTATTCTTGTGATTCTCGAATGAAACAAGATTTTATTGTATATACCGATGCTAGTCGTGTTGGTTTGGGAGTCATTCTTATGCAAAGGGAACGTGCTATTGCTTATGCTTCTAGGAAATTGAAGCCAGCCGAGACTAGATATGCCACTTATGATTTAGAGCTCGCGACTATTGTTTTCGCCCTTAAAATTTGGCGTCATTATGTTTTGGGAGAGAAATTTGCTCTCTATACCAATCATAAATCTTTGAAATATTTATTTTCTCAAAAGGAACTTAATTTGCGTCAACAACGTCGGCTTGAGTTCCTTACATCTTATGATCTTGATATTCTTTATACTCACAAAAAAGGGAATCGTGTTGCCGATGCCCTCAGTTGTAAGCAACAAGCGGTTGTTTCTATGATGATATCCGAATGGAATGATTTCGGGATTTTTTCCACTTGCAAGATTCGAGATTGTGAATCCGATTTATGTTCATCTCTTGTTCTATGTAGCCTTGAGGCTCATCCTTCTCTTTTAGACCACATTCTTGATGCTCAAAAGCTAGATCCCGAATTGGCTCTTCTTAGCCAAAGTTGTAGGGATAAAATTGATATTGAAGGTTTGAAAGTCTTTGATATTGATGCTCGTCGCGGTATTCAAAAATTTGGTAGACTTATCGTGCCAAATATTAGTGATCTTCGTAAAAACATTTTATAAGATTCTCATCGTTCTAAATTTACCATTTATCTCGATACTGGTAAAATGTATGCGGATATGAAGCGACTTTATTATTGGGATGGAATAAAATCTGATATTGCTAACTTCATTAAGTGTTGCATGACTTGCCAACTTGTTAAGGCCGAGCATCAAAGGCCCGGTGGGTTATTGCAACCTTTGGACATTCCAATTTGAAAGTGGGACCTAATTTCCATGGATTTTATTGACGGTCTTCCCCATTCTCGTTCGGGTCATGATAGCCTATGGATGATAGTTGATAGAATTACAAAATCCATCTATTTTATTCCCGTTCGGTCCAATCGGACTGTACCTCTTTTGGCCAAGCTCTTTATTAAAGAAATTGTTAAATTGCACAGAGTCCCTACTTCTATTGTTAGCGATCGTGATCCATTGTTTACTAGTGGATCTTGGAAGAGTCTTCAAAAAGTTTTGGGAACGAAGCTTAATTTTAGCACCGCTTATCATCCTCAGTCCAATGGACAAACCGAGCATGTGAATCAAACTCTTGAAGATCTTCTCCATGCATGTGTTCTTGATTTTGGTGGAAGTTGGGAAGATCATATTTCTCTTGTTGAGTTTTCCTATAATAATAGCTTCCAATCTAGTATTGGTATAGCACCTTTCGAGGCACTCTATGGAAGGCCATGCCGATCTCCTTCTTGTTGACTTGAGGCCGGTGAGAAGCTGATTTTAGGTCCAAATTTTATTCGTGATTCCACAGAAAAGATTGACCTTATTCGCCGTAGGATGAAAGAAGCTCAAAGTAGACAAAAATCCTATCCCGATAACTGAAGAAGGAAACTAGAATTTTCCGTGGGAGATTTGGTGTTTATTCGTGTTTCACCTATGAAGGGTGTTGTGCGTTTTAGTCGATCGGGAAAGTTAGCACCTCGATATATTGGTCCATTTCCCATCACCAAACGTATTGGTTTTGTGGCTTATCGCCTTTTATTACCGGCTCAATTTTCTGCTATTCATGACGTGTTTCACATTTCTCAGTTACGGAAATGCCTTCGAGATTCCAATTCTACTCTTGAGCCCGGTGTTGTGGAAGAAATTGAAGTTTCACCTAATTTGACTTAAGAGCAACATCCTATTCGTATTATTGCTTCGGAGGTAAAACGCCTTCGAAATAAAGATGTCCCTCTTGTGAAAGTTCAATGGTCCTCAAATGCTAAGGATTGTTCTTAGGAAACTAGATAATTCATCGAGCGAACACATCCGGACTTACTCTCTCGTGGTCTTTGAGGTGAACTTCTTATTTCAAGTTTCTTTTGTGTTGATATGCTTTTATGGTAGTTACTTTTTATTTTTTTCTTCTTAAATATTGCGAGGACGCAATTTCTTTAAGGAGGGGAGTCTGTAACAACCCGCATATTTTACGTTTGTATAATTCAATATTTTATTTAAATATAGCATCGTTAGTCGAATTTTAGTCTGAAATGCTACTTTTTGCAAACAGTCGAATTGGGACTCGAGACCACTTCCATTGAGTTCAAAATGACGTTCGCGATCTTTTTGAGTATAAACATCGATATGTTTGGAGTTAGCTTGAATTTTGACATTTCCACTTAGGGCTTTGGGTTTGGGCTTCAGCCCAATAACCTAACATAAGACCCTAGCTCCACCCCTTCTCCTCTTCATTCATTCTCATTTCCTAACACTTCAAGCTTTAAGAAAAAATGGGGGGGAGAGAAAAGAGATTAGGAATTCCTAAGCCCTAGCTTCATTTGCAAATCCAAGTTTTAGCTCAAAAATCAAAGAGAAGCTTAGGTAAGAATCTCCTTCTTCTTCTCCATCTCAATCTCTCTCCAATTTCAGAAATTTTCTATAACCTAATTTTGGAAAGTATTGTTTATGATCTTAGATTGGAGCTTTTAGAGTTGAGATTGAAGAGTGGTTGATCTTCCTTTGTTTTCAAGCTTCTCTTTCCTTGTTTTTGTGTAAAAGGTGAGTTTTTAAACTCACATCTATGTCTATATTTTTGATAGTAGTTAGGAAGTGATTCCTAACATCAACTCCTTGTTCATTTGCTTTGGATTGAATTGGTTTTATGAATATTCCAATTTTAGATGTTTTGAAGTTAAATCTTTAAAAATCTTAGCTTTGATGTTTGATCATGCTTTTGGTGGCGTATCGAAGAGCCTATAGGGTTGGGTTGCCGATTGGCGTAACCCCGTAGCGCCCATCGCTCGAACGATCGCAAATTGTTTGGGATTTTGCCCCTTGGGGGCTAGGCTGAGTATACTGGAATTTCCAGTTCAGCCGACTGAACAAGAAAGTCAGTTGACTGAACCGAACCCAGAAATTTTCCTGGGCCAGTATCAGTCGACTGACCACTTTGGGTCAATCGACTGAGCCTGGAAACTGAAAGTTTCCAGGCTTGATTCAGTCGACTGGCCACCTTGGTTTAGTCAACTAAACCTGGAAGCAGAAAGTTTCCAGGATTTGTGTTAGTCGACTGACCTCCTTGGTCCAGTCGACTGAATCTGCTGTCTCTGCCTATTTTGCCTATTGTGTTTGAATTTCCAATTTTTAATCGATTCTTATTTCTCCAATTTTTGTTATCACCTTTTTTTACTTTGATAATTTCTTTTTAGGATTTTGAGAATATCCACTTTGATGGATTTGGTATCGATTTCTCTGGATTTGATTCACGTCTTCGTATATGAATTTTTGGCGATTGATTGTTTCTACAATCATTTTTGTGACTTTTCACTTTGAAACACAAAGGTTTCTATACTAATAGTAAATATTCAAACTCTTTCTCAAATATGATTTCAACTCTGTTTTTAATACAAAGCTTGTTTATAAAACCATTTTCCAATTTATTAGTATACACAAACCTTTACCTCATTCGTTTGATAAATCTAATTAAACAGCTTAGTAAAACTAGACGTATGAAACACTTGTATTTACTTCGTTCGTTAATTTTTGGACTTGTTTGATTGAAACTCTTATGACAATTTACGAGTGAAGATCTATAATTTGTTCGTAAATACTTAAGTTAAGCCAATGGTTATGCGACATGAAGCTGAATTCATTTATTTACTAGCTTAGTGTTATTCACACACTACTACAAAACTGGCCATTTGCATTGGTTGTTTACCCCCCTTTTGCATCAGTTCAGCAACCGATGCATATGCAACCGATGCAACAGGCTTAACACTTTTGCATCAGTTCTGAAACCGATGCAAAAATGTCCTTTTTGCATCGGTTGTTGTTGAAAACCGATGCAAACTAATCCCTCTATTGCATCAGTTTTTTATAACAACCGATGCAAACTAATCCCTCTATTTGCATCAGTTTTTTATAACAACCGATGCAAATTAATCTCTCTATTGCATCAGCTATTTATACCTGATGCAAAAAAACCATTCTCGAAAACCATTATTACAATACTCAAATAGACTATACACACACACACACACACACACACACACATATACATATATATTATTAATTAGAACAAACAATTATTGCATGCAATATTACAATCATTCAAAATTAAATGTGATGGCAAATACAAACTGAATAACATAATACCAAAATAAACATATATCATCAATTATAGTGTTAATAATCTATACAAAATAATGGTTCATACATTCATTTTAGCAGCATAATTCAGATCTTTAGTACAATCATTAAGTTGTACATTCATCTATCTCTTGTTGGCAACACATAATTATAGTGTTAATAATCTATACATACCAGTGCCATCTCCATTAACCAACCATCAATCATACCTCTTCAACTTGCTGCCATCCTATACGACTGTCTTCCTCTCACTGCCACAAACTGCAACTCAAACCACCATATCACTGCCTAGTTCCAAAACAACTACAGCAAACACTGTGCTGAAAAGGGCTGCTGCTGCAAGGTGCTGTGCTCGGAAATGTATGAGCTTGTTATCGTTACAGGTGTTGTGCAAGGCGCTAAGTTGTGTTGCGAAGACACTATGCTGAAAAGGGCAGAGGACATGAGCCAGCCTAGAGAGCTTCTGCTGCATTGATATACATATAAGCTGAGCCTTCAAGGTGTACGAAATCCAGGTGCACATAAACTGTGCTGCATTGATATACGTATATGAAGTTGAATGAGTCTTTTGAATATGAATACTATGTGCTGCAAAGGCCCAAGTGGACTTGTGCTACTAGCTAAATCATAGAGGTGTGTTCCATATGCTTTGGATTGAGGCAGCAGAAACTGATACTGCATGCTAAGAGAAAATGATTCTACACTGCTCAAGTTAAATCTTTATCAGAATAATGGCACAGACTACAGAACGCTTATTCTATTACTAACGTGTATTGTCATATACGAATTAGGTGTAGTTTAAATATACTACAAGGCCAAAGAAACTGAAAAAATAAATTCAAGACCTATTATTACTAAAACAAACAAAAACCTACCTAATTTCACAAGAAAATTCACATCATGACAATAGCACCCCAAAATAATATACTAGACAATAATTGCTTGGATAACAATGTTACCTGCTGAAGATCATCAAAGAATATTCCTGGTGACAGACCATAAATCCCACTTTGCATCATCAAAGAGTTACTGAACCTTCTTTAAATCTACTGTTTTGTGCTTCGCTGTGTGAAACTCAGCTGCAATTCAGTAACACTGAAGTGGAAATTCTATATGCTGACATAAGAAAACAGCATAAGTATCTACGCTTTCATGTGATTGCAATTATTTATTTTGTACAGCCTCAAGTATCACAAGCAATAGTAAGCTTTGAGAAGGAACAAGCGGTTATTTGGGTTGTTCCAGAAGCAAAAGCCATAGATAAT
Source organism: Allium cepa (assembly GCA_030765085.1). Classification (NCBI taxonomy): domain Eukaryota; kingdom Viridiplantae; phylum Streptophyta; class Magnoliopsida; order Asparagales; family Amaryllidaceae; genus Allium; species Allium cepa. The sequence goes on from CM060932.1 coordinate 158,204,938, forward strand.
TGGCAGCAAGAGTTGGCACAAATACTTGCAAGCCATTTAACTACTTGTGGATTCAAATATATCCATCAAGGTACATGAACTTGAAACGCATTGCCATTATTGTTTTTCCACATATTTCATACTGCTTCATTCTATGGTTATATATATATATCACGAAGGGCTTTCATTGTAAACATCTGATTTTGAGAAACAGAACGCGAATATGAACATCAACTGCTATTAGCATAGCAAACTGAAATTTTAATATCAGCTAGTTCCAATTATATGTGTTTTAATATATACTGTAAACCCCCAATTGTTAATCATAACAGTGAATATAACTAACTATTTTTTTGGTGGCAGAACAAGGAAGAACATTCGAGAGCTAACTACTGGCTTAGGTGGACAATAAATTCTTGAGTAAATGCCATTCTAAACCAGCAAATCAATTTAGAAAAAGAGAAATGTATCGTAGCTACTGTTAATAACATTTTCCTTGCAATACTAGCTTTATATAATGTTGTGCTTTATGGTTTTAATGTTTTCCAACGGTACTGACAGCAATATTTAACACCTTTGAAATTTTAACATTTGATGCCAGCTTACAAAATATCATCGCAAAGCATAAATTTTCAAAAATATCACAACATAGCATACATTTTCTCTTACAATAGCACCCCTTAGGGCAGCTTTGAATAATTTTGTCGGTTTCAAGGGCAATTTGCTATAATCTATACAAGCAACTTACAACCATTCATGATCTTACCTTCTAATGGATTATGTAGTGAAATCTTAGATAATTTTCATTGCAGAAAAAACATTTTCAATTTTGTAAAATCAATCAATAAATTTATCTAAATTTAGCTTAATATTTATGTTATTGATAATTTCAGTAAAACTGCTCTGGCATAGTATCAGGATTACTAGTTTGATCTTTTTTTCTTATTATTATTATTTTTTTATCAAGGAAAAAAAAGTTTGTTTAAAATATGTTATGTAACCTGAACATATTTTGCAGACTAGACATCGATCTAATTTGTTTAAAATATGTTTGTTTATTTAAAATATGTTATGTAACCTGAACATATTTTGATCTTAAAATATGTTTGTTTAAAAAAAAGTTTGTTTATTCAATGGAGACTAGACATCGATCTAATTTTGGCTGGTAAGTTCTTGAATTTCACAATTTTGTTTTGCCTTATAATTACGTTTTAGTTTCCCTGTATTTTGCAGACATAACTAACATATATAGTTGCTATCTGATCATTTTCTTACAAGTTATATATGGAAACAAACAGAATTTGTTCTCTTTATCCCTATAAAAGATCTCGTGTGTTATTAAGTAGTAAGTTTTAATGATTAGGAGAGTGTATATCGTGTAAATGATCACCAACATATTCTTCCTTAGTTTGTCATATATAAAGGAAATATTTTATATCACCTTTTATTTTCCCATTTGGTGATTTGCAAAATTAGCAAAGACTTAAAAATGTTATTTCTTAAACAATGAAGGCATAACTTGCCTGTTTATCAAATTTTTTCAATGAACTAATAGAATTCTTCTTTGACAAAAAGATGATGTGTAATGATATTTGATTTTTCAGGGATGAAGCAAGCAAAAAAAGGAACCAAAGACAAAGAGAGACTAACGAAAAAATTCCAGGAAAAAAATCAAACAGCAAATTCAGTTCATTAAAACTAGTTCTTGTCATCATCGTCTTTGGAACATTTCTTACATTTCTCTTTTCACCAATTGTTCGTACCAACCATGTCTCACAATCAAGTATAAGGTAAGATATATTGCTAAATCTCTGCAGTATTAACACATGATCAAATTGCTCTTCCCTAAAATATACCGAAAATAAGTACTTTTTTGTACATTCATATCCTTTCAATTCATTTAACTAGCTCATGCAATTCTGATCCTATAATATACCAATAAAATGCAGGCTCAAAGAAGAAGTTCATCAAACAGAGCACAAACCGGTAACAGATTCATGATATATATCACATATCAATGTAAACTGGACTCAAATATCAAAACTTATGGAAATTGTACTCAATGGTAAAAAGGGAAAGCTAAATACTGGACTACTAAATTTCAATACCACTGAGGTTAAGTACTGGAAAAACAATTATCCACATGCAGACACATCAATCATAAGCTTAAAAAATGCTGAGAAAAATGTTACCTGGGAAGATCTGTATCCTGAATGGATTGATGAAGAAGGGGAATACTCAAAAGTCCCAATTTGCCCACATCTTCCTAATCCAGTTTACACTGTACGGTCTGAATTTGAACTTGTAGTCGTCAAGCAAACTAATGAACTAGTAGTCATGGCAGTCGTCTTTTAACATTTTTAATTCAAGTAAGTTGTCAAACTTGTTTGCATGCATGCAAGTAATATTCAAATAAAAAGTTCAAACCCAACAGTTAATTAGAAGACCAGTTATAACAATCCATACCTTAAAAGAAGCCTTAAGTCTTCTTTCAGGATGACGGTCGGGTGGCAAACTTCCTTCTGCAATCGAAATCTTTGCAATTGCCTCCTCAACTCACCTTTCTTCAATCAATGAATCATCCCGATTCTTCTTTCAGTATTACTCACAAGCATTACCTTATCGTATTCTTCCTCATCCGCCATCCTTTTCTCTTTCTTCTTAGCTTCTTCTGCAAAATAAGTAGTTTCCTGAACATATTTTTTTGAATGCAAAAACCAAATTAAATTTGAGTTGCAAACAAATTTTTATTTCCGCAGATGTTGCCGACCTGCATTTGTGGATGCATTGCCTTTGCAGATGCAAGAAACGTATCAAACCCTAAATTCATTTGATAACGCATATCCTCTATCAAACCATACAACCAACTTCAAGCATTAAAACTATATATGTAACAGCTACTAAAAAACATATCCAAAATCACTGTATAGGATGTAAACAATTAATCAATGACATCACTATAGTACACTAATACAGAAGAATAAATGCACATTTTAAGTTATGGAAATCAAACTCACCAGAATATTAAGCTTCCCGTCAAAAGTTGATCCCACCTTCTTCATCAACTCCTGTCTCTGCTCTCGGATTGACAGATCACAAATGGATCTATTTACCTTCAAACCCATATCTCTCCATTTCTTCAAGTAATCGTTTATCTCATTTTCTTTGCGTGAACAACTGTATACGTAGGCACCAAGTCTACTCAATTCTTCGACTACAGCATGCCTAATCAAGAATCAATAACTATTTCATATGACAACAAGAAAAAGGAGAAGAAAAAATAGAAGTATATGGTGTGAGCTACTATACGCTTTTTCAAAAGTTTATGAGCAGTGTCCAGTATTAGATTAAAATAACAAAGATCACATCGCTCACATTGATCATTTTAACTTCTAGTACACATGTCAATAACAAAGATCATCTCTACCAAATTTTGATACCCTCATGGTTGTATCAAACTTGACCTCATGTCCAAGTAGCAAGAAATTCCTATACACTTGTTACACTGAAATAGACTAACAATGTTCGAATTGTTTAAGTAAATTTACCTTACCTATTTATACTTGATCAACGATGATTTTGTTCTTGACAATTTAAACTATATACAAGCATAAACATGTTAATAAATCATTTTGTTATGAAGGTACTGGTAGCCATGCAAGCTGGCCTAACTGTTGCTGGTAACATGACTATGTGCTTTGCTGCATTCCGTATTTTTAAAGCATCTCAAGGTTCAAAGAGCTTCTGAAAACTCTTGACAAGTTCCTGTAGCATATTATATTGTTTATTGCCGTAGAAAAATAAATATACTCAGAGGTATAATATTTATTTAAAGAATCCTTATCCTTCCAATTGTTCATACTTCATATATCTGTCAAACTTAACTATGTCTTCAGGAATATAAAATAGTAATAAAAATAATAATAATGATGATAATGGTAATAGTACAGGAGGCGGCGGCGGCGGCAACAACAACAATAATATCATTTTTTGTTGTCCCATGTTGACTTTCAGTTATTCGCTAAGGTCTGTCAAAAATTAATGATTCATGCACGCAAGCTAATTTTGAATGTGCACAACTTTCAGTTATATTTTGTATGAGCATAATAAATAAAGTAATATACAGCAATAAAAATTTCTACCTAAATAATACACTAACCACGAATTGATCAAGTTTGTCACATCAAGTGCTCAAAGTAATAAAAGTGGCCAAAACGACTCTTTTCCCTTCCACCTTCATGTTGGATCAGGTGCCGATCAGCTGCACTAGCAGTAGAGTTAAAAGAGTTGACATCAGTTAGGCTTGTGGCATGGAATTTCAATTTTTCTTGAAAGAGTTTTTTTTTTCAATTTCATTTTTTTCCTTATATTCTCTACTTTTAAATCTGTAATGTTACAAATTATCGAATGCATAGCTTTTGTTTATTGACAAATTAAAAAATTGTTGCTCAATTTTTACAATTGCACTTCAAATTTCTGTGATTAATTTAGGAATATAAAAAAATAATGAACCTTGTATTCAAGTTATTTCAAATGGACATAATTTTCAACTTGTAATAATGGATTTTTATTTATGTTTATTTGTGTGTGAGCAAAGTATTGAAATAACATATAACAATGAAATTTATACTAAATAATACACGCAGTAAATACACTAAGCACAAATTGATTATTTTCTTTGACGGTATTCTCTCAAGTCTCAAGTCTCAACTCCACAAAAGTGACTAAGAACACCGTAATTCAGTCCGTCTATCTCCCCCTCTTCTTTCAGCCCACCTGCTCCCAGCCATCTTACTTCCACCAACCGTGTCCTAATATTGACCTTTCCAAGTTTTTATAATTACAAATATATAATAATAAGATAATATTGGCCTAGAAATATATTTCCACGTGTTTTATACCATGTTGTCTTGAATAAGTTGTTTCAAAATAGAAAACTATGCTATTTTGTTCTGTAGCCATCTTTTTGATTCAGTATTGTAGAAGGAATAGGTGATTACATAATGAGTGAACGTGCTGTTGAAACTGCAGCTTCCAAATAGTAGAGTGGATTAATTAAGATACAAGGGATAATCAGAAATATGATTCCTTGTAAGATAACATCAAATCTATAGATAAAACATAGTAAACTACGTAAAGCTCAGAAAAAATACCTGCTCATACGAACGTTGTAGTTCAATAAGATCTTTAGGGACTGGCCACCATTACAAAACTGCACAACATCAGTCATCTTCACAAACAATCGCTGCCACCATTACAAAACTTCCAACCATCAATACCCATCATCCATTTAAAAAAAAGAAAAAAATACATACCAAAGCATCTCTGTTCGAATTCACTTGACCACTGCCAGCAGTTCACTTCCCTGCTCGAATCCCACACTGCAGCACCATACCAAATCCTCTCCAACCAGAGCAGCAACTCGAGAAACCCAAGCGCAGCATCACCGCAATCCCCAATCGAACCCACGTACAAACAATGGCAACCCAATCTCCTCCAAACGGCAATCGCCAACATCTCGAACACAATACCCAAGTCTTCCTTGCCAAGTTGCCGCGAACCACCTCGTAAACCTAAATCACCCAAAGCGGCTACCATCGTGGAATCGCTCTCGAATACGATTTTAGGATTTCGGATGATTTGGGTTTTTTACATCAATTTTAGGGTTTTTTTGTTTTGAAGCAGCCGTATTATTTGGGAAAAAGAATGGAGCTGGAAAAAGAAATTTGGAAAGGCGGGATGTAATTGGTGAGCATCGAATAACCTAAATAGTTTGAAATTGCATCGCCTCTGTTAGGGAACTGATGCAAAAATTATTATTTTGGACGTAGTTGCATCGGTTGACTTTAGAACCGATGCGACTAAAACTATTTGCATCGACGTATTTGCGTCGGTTGTTGGTGACAACTGATGCAAATTTGATTTTTTATTACCTATTGCTTTTCACATACCAATTGCATCGGTTATTAAGACAGAACTGATGCAAATAGTTCTATTTGCATCAGTTTTTACTTCAACCGATTCAAATGAGGCGATGCAAATGGCCTGTTTTGTAGTAGTGACACTTTTTATTGATCAATGATGATCATTTTGTGACTTAGACTTGCGATATGCGATGTCTCTTTGTCCATGTAGGGCACTATACCTCGTTTTATTGAGTTTCGCCTCATTTCTTTTATAGGCTAACGACGTATTGGTTCTTTGGAGTTTTGACTCATATTTGTGGGCTAGCGACCCATGCTCTTTTATGGAGTTCGGTTCAACGGACGTACCGTTGTACTACGTCGTTGTTCGGCTTATCAGGTTCATCGGGCATACCATTGTACTACGTCGTTGTTCCGAATTATTTGAGTTTCAGGTTCCTCGGGCGTACCGATATTGTACTACGTCGTTGCACCGGCCCTGTGGTTAGCGACCATGGGATAGCGTCTTGTTTGTGATACATGTGTTGGTGAGTTTTCATGCTCCCGTTTTGTGATAGGCCTCCCCCTTTTGTGATTTCCGGATTTCTAGTTGATGATTTTTAGAGTTTGTATTTCACCTCTTTTTGTGATTGGCAATGATATGTTTGCCGATATTGGGGTTTAGTGAATAAAATAAAGAATATGACATTCTTTTTGCTGTTACGAGATTCTTGAGATATTGTATGATTTTTGTGTTATCTAATGTATACTTTTCATAGTATGGCATTATTGTTATCATACATTTTCGTCATATCTCTTCTTCTATCTCATTTTATCTGATATTTATAGCTAGACTGATCCGTTTATTATTTTCTTATTAAATACATCTGCAGTTGGGCTTTGCACTGTGCAGCCCTATGGAGTGTGCTCCGCCTAAAAAAAAATATTAAAAAAATATATAAAAAAAGAGAGAAATATTTTATATTTTATATAAGAATCGACAAATAAATGTTTTCAAGAAAAAGCAAATTTATTTTAAACCCTTTGATATCATTTTGCATATCAAAGCATGTGTTATTTTGTTTTAAAATTAAATAAATTGTTATAATGTTTTTTAACGAACTTAAATAACTTTAATTCAATAAATTAAGTTTTTATGTTTCGCCTTGATACATAAGTTTCTTGGGGTACTTGTGTATTAATGCGAAACGGGATATACCTATTTCTTTTTTTTCCTACAGACAATGATTTTGCTAAATTTTATTTGCTTTTTGAATATTATACTGGGTTTATTAATGGAATTTTTGGAAGATGATTGTCATCGTTGAGTTTTATTTTTGAAAAGTGTTTATAATTCGGGTCAGACTGAGATGTTACAGGTGCCTCTACTTGACTCCTCTTCTAGGAACATTATCTGACTTTTGACTAACTGCTCTAGTTTAGTAGTTTTTGTTGTATACATTCGAGATAGAGGCTTCTTGATGTATACTTATTCTTTTGTCAAGCACTCGTACCTATTCTTTTGTGATATTGTGGATCTTATTTGACCACTACTCTGATGTACACTTCTATGTGTTATATTCATATCTGTTTCTGCCTTTGTGATATGGATATCTGTGACTGATTTGTGCTATACTTATTTCTATATTTGTTTCCGAAGATCATATAGCCACTGTGTAGTAGCTTTGAGTTTGAATCGGTATGTCGGATTCCCTCTTGAAATGAAATCACGTTATACTATCTGACACATCGGTGCTTGTACAAAGTAATTACACGAAGGGTCGCTCCTCAACAGCCTTATTCTTTGTGCTACTTGACGGCATTACTCCATAGTGTTCTTGGCTAGCGTGAGTATAGAGATGGGGCGTAACACTTAGCTTCAAGCCTTATCAACCGGGAATAGTTAAAGAGGGGAGGTGCAGCAAGGCTAAGTGGGTAGCACCCAATTAGAGTAAGGTCATCCCTGTCTAGATTCCCTTGATCTCAGTTGTGTGGCGGTTGCTGATCCCAACCGTGGGGTGATCTTATATGGTCTATCCAGGTTAGAGGTAGGCCAGTCTTGTGTTGCAAGGGATCGGGGTGGTCCTCGGTACGCTGATCTAGGCCAGGTACTGTGACGGACGGTACCCCAGTAGCCCTGCCATTATATAGAATCCATTTTTCAATAAGCGTTCGTACGGTTTTGATTATGTCCAACTATGCTGGAACGTAAGGTGCAAACATTTTAGCTATATTCTATTTTACTTTTTTTATAGGCACTATTATAATATCAGATGGATTTGATAAAAAAAATTTGGTTATCGTAAGGTGAAAACCCGACGTGTTTATTTGTGGCGTAGTCTTACGAAATACCTTTGATTTCAAAGGATTTTGGAAACTTTAATAATTCAATTAAGTGTGTATTCTCACGCTGGTTTTCCACACTAACTCGGGTGTTATTTTATTATAATGCTCGGGTCAGACCGAGTATTACAGATTCAGGATAGGACGCTATGGAGCTCAGGAGACGAGTTGGGTGACGGAGACGTATATCACGTATCTGACTTATATTCCGCTGTATATGGTATGCTGTATATTCAGCTGTGTGATGACAAGTTATTATAGTTGTCCAGTATTGTGTTACTGATTATGTGTACTCTGATGATGTAATGTATAAAAACAGTTATAGTTCTTTTGTATAAAAATCAATGGTTATCTATTATATATTGTTCCGCTGCGATTGTGAGATTCTGTGTTGATGCTTTCTCTCCTTCTTCTACCTTTTTCTTCTTTAATCCTAATGATTCGTATTTCCGTCCAATTTGAGTTGAACTGATGGAGAATATTATCGACTCAAAAGGGTACGGATTTGCGGGTCATTATAGCTGATTTCAATAAGGCTTCCACTAGTTTTTTATGTTTCTCCACACCCTAAGATGAAACATAGAATTCTTTCGACTTCGCTAGTGGGTATTAGGGCCCATTTGTCTTGTATTTCTGACTTTGAGTTTTTTCAACAAAGCATAGCCTCACAAACGATGGATAACTCCTTATCGATTGTACTACGTACAACTATTAACCTATGTTTCCTTGTCTTAATCTCATTTAGGCCTTGAGTTTTCTCAACAAATCGTAGGAGATTATTCACTTGTACATACCATATCGCATCGGCCTAAGTATAGTATATGTCCCTTGAGTTTGCTCAATAAATACATATAGTTATCTTACCTTGTCTACTCAATATATTAATAATACTACACATAACATCCCTAGCTTGAGTTTGCTCAACAACTAAGGAGTATGCAAGTAATTTATTAATATATATGGTAGATGGCATATTATATTGAAGATTCATAATCTTCAATATATTAAATGGAGTGATATCGACTTATGGACTAATGTATTACTTTTGAAATACTCTCGTGATTCAAGTGTCGGACTTATCTAAAATCAGGGTATACGTACATTTACGTATGTATTCATTCCTTAAGTCAATTTAGGTTTCTTTAATGTTCTACCTTTAGTTTATACACTCATATCATATAACTTTTATATTTCATATTACTTATATGATGGCCTTATGTATAATATTTTATTTAATTAATCTTATTTAATTAATCTAAATTAATTAACTCTTTAATTAATGTATGTTAGTATTCTAATACAACATTTATATTGAACATATCTACTATAACTTTATAGCATATACTATAACCTTTATAATATAACACAAATATCTTATATATGCGTATTTTTATTTTCTAATTAACCTTTAATTCAAGTAATTTTAACTAAATTATATTAATTTCAAATTTTACCTTATATACATGCATTTATACTTAGGTTATCTTAAACACTTTAAAATAACATAACATATATCAACATATATAATACATGCATATAAGTATTAATTAATAAACTCAATTAATTAATTTTTTTATTAATCTTATTCATAAATTTTAAATTTTGAAATTAATATTTAAATAATTTCAAACATTTTTGAAATTTTCAAAATAGTTTTCAAAATAGTTTTCATTACATAAAATTTTGAAAATTTATGTTATATTATAACCAATTATAATAAACATGTTTATACTTTAAATTTAACTTTTAAATTTAAAATCTTGTTTTAATTTTTAAAACTATTCTGAAATTTTGCTCAATGCCCAATTCAAATTGGGTCTTTTCTATTAGGGACAATCTTTGAGCTCGTTTCACTTTTGAGGCCAGGCACGTAATCAGGTAGGACAGGGAAATTGATTATCCAACATCAACCTTAGACATCATCTTTCTAGACACCGTACTAAGTGCGCAAGCTTAATTAGTTAGCCCCAACATGACTAATTTAGATCGCATAGGCAGATACCATTGTTGGAACTGGGCTATCCCGTAGTGGAAAAAACAGGTGAATTTCAAAAAATTTAGCCATTTTGGATCTTTAATAGGCCTATGAAGTCTAAATATACTTAAAACTTTTCTATGTTTCTTTTAAATAAAATCAATATTTTATTTGACTTCATAAATAAAGTTTCACTGTAATTTAATGTGAATATAAATTAGAGTATATCATATATATTCTTATATAAATATTTATGTGTGAAGGTTATGTATTAAATTTATTGAGAGAAAGAAACTTTTCATTTCCTTTCTCTAAGCTTATTCAATTAATGACGAGTCATAAATTTATTTAAAGAATAAAACTTTTTATTTCCTTCCTCTTAACTTATTCAATTAATGATGGAGCATAAATTTATTTAGAGAATGAATTTTTCATTTCCTTCTTCTTCTTACCTTATTCAATTAATGACATAAATTTATTTATATGAAGAGAAACATGTCATTTCCCTCATTTTAATTAAATTGATTGATTATATGAACGTCATTAATTAGCAACGTGTATATGACATGAATGTAAGTATAAACAAATATATTATAGTGTAAAGTTTGTAAGTGCAACATATCACTATCAATTGGTGACAAGGTGTTGACATAAAAAAAATTAAATGAATGGCTAATCACATAAAAGAAAAATGAAAAATAAATAAAGGGTAATAAGAACGATTGATTCAATTTCCCATTTCATAAACTTAATTAATGTAGCATATAAATGACAATTAATAGGCATCATAAGATAAGGATATAAATAGTCAAAAATAAATGTATGTGTATATAATTGCCTCTAAATTGTTATTTTTTGGAAATAAATCTAATTCATACTTTGACAATATATTATACATATAATAAAATTTATATATACAAACGTTCATAAAAAATTAATTATGTGTATATAAGATTAAAAAAATCTTACTAAATAATACAAATCGGAGATTTATAGCAATCAATTTAAAAATAGATTTATTGTCAAAACATTAATTGTGTATATGTAAGGTTCAATAAAATATCTCTAATTAATACAAATTATAGACTTATAATAATCAAATTAAAATTTAGATTTATTGCCAAAACATCTTCTGCTTTTTTTTAATTTCTAAAACAATACAAACATAGAATACATACATGTAAACTTTCAAATCTAAAATTACATTATATTTTATATGATTTAAAACATGAATCTTCAATAAAACACTGTAATTTTCATACACAAATTTTAGTTTAATTTGTTGAAGTAAAATCCAATCAAAACAATATTCATATACAAAGTTTTAGATCTAAAGGATTATACTATGAATTGAAAGTTTACAATGTAGACCTATAATAAAACATTATATTCAAACATATACAAATTTTAATTTAAATTTAACAAAATAAGAAACCAATTGATAAATTGAAAATACAAAATTTCTGATCTAAAAATTGTACTTTAAATTGAATGTTTAGAACATAGTTCTAAAAAAAAACATTGTATTTAAATGTATACAAAATACTAGTTTTGATTTATTAAAATAAAACACCAATTGATTCATTCAACAAACAATTCAAGCTACATAAACAATTTTCAAATCAAATGAGGCAATGATATGTGCATACAAATTATGATAGTTAAATTTCTCTTTCGACAAACATTACATTAAATATTATTATCTATTAACGAAAAACATATATACCTTATTACCTAAAGCCTTGAAGCACATCTTGAAAATGGACTCCCCTTATATACCTTGTTCCATAAATTATGTCATCAAATGACATAAAATTTCCATATATCATTTCATGCAATTATCTTTAAATAACGTCGATATCATATATCAATGCGCGCAAACATAGCTTTTATAAATGTGTTAAAATAATTATAAAAAAATTCCAAACATCAAATAAATAATAATTAATATTTCTCAAATATCAATGAATCTAATTAATTTACATAATTTTATAAATTAATTAAATCATGTGGTTTTTCAAAGAATTCATCATTACAGTTGTGCGACTCAAAGGTGTAAATTCAGTTAGCGATTAATATCGCACTCTTCGAATATTAACGTTCACACGTCACTTAGTAGGTGGTGTGACATTTTGGTCGAATTTGTCACTTGCATCTTTTGGTAAAATCCAATTTTACTTATTATGGGGTACCTAATAGTGAGAATTATTTACACCAATTCTCTTCATCAAAACTATATCACATTAGGACGTATGGAATTTGGTAATGGCCAAAATTCTAATATCATCCATATTCAACTTTATAGTCCAAACACAAAGTCATTGGTTCAATAATAACAATTATTACTAACTAAAATGTCATGGCCAGAGACTTTGACTTTGAGTTGACTTCAGTTGACCGTGATACTAACCTCATATAACCGAGGAGACAAATCCTCTCTTGAATAATGTTTCACTTTCATTGCTTCCACTCGACCCAACAATAGTCGTTCAATGGACGTCGTGCCATGATTTAACTATAATCAAAGCGGAGCTTCCACATTAAAGATCTACAGTATTCTCAAGTCAAGAGAACTATGTAAATTATCACATCAATATTCTCTGCTTGACCTTAGTTATGTTAACCAACAGAAAACTATCTAGTGAGTCATTCCATAGTTATCCAATAACTATAAGTACGTATCCACTTGGTGCTCCCAACAGTCATGAGTAATACACTACCCAACATTTGGAGAGCGTCACATACTATAGTCTCGATGGATGTATCAATATCCAGTCTCGATACATCTCGACTAGGAATATTTAAAATAGTATATTTGTTTCATTGTGATAAATTACTCAAAATCACAACACTTTGTAACCATTATCACAAAATATACCATTTATGGATTTTCTATTAAATATACTTTTAACTTAATTGATTAATTAATATAAACACATTGTATCAAGTATATAATAGAAATAAAATACCTTTATTTCAAACAAGATTGGTCAATGAGTTAGATATATGTAACAAATTACATAATTGCCTCTAGGCATACCCCTACCTCTATCAGCATCTTCTTTATATTATTTTAAGTATACAAATATCTACCATTTTACATCCTTAATCATGCATATAGTATTTGTATATGTAAGTGTTTATGTGCACTGGATGTTCACAACATTCCAAACAACTTTTAGATGACGAAAAATTGAAAATTCGAAAAACAGTTTCTGATCATATTTTCTACTTTCTTTTGAACTACTAATTTTTGAAAACTAAATTTTAAAACAACTTTTCCATTACTGGTGATCAATTAAAAGAGTGTTATCTTAATTATCAAAATAATAAATTTGAATATTTGATATTAATTAAATATTCACAAACCAAAGCGATAAAATTTTCGGATCGTTACATGTGTACGTACATTGTCGAATCCGTTTTATCAAAGAATACATCATTGCTTAAGGTTTCTTGACTGACATTGAAGTCCATTTAGGAAGATCGGGTACAGTCGTGTAATACATCTTCCTCTATGTCAAGTGAGAGCTTAGATTACTGGAAATTCCGAAAAGAAGATTCTCTGTTATTTGTTTACTGCTTTATAACGATCAACTTGCTTATTATATTTTCCATATCTTAGGCATGTTGCATGATCTTATAGCGCTTTCATTTGTGTTAGAGACAATAATTTAGGAGGGCCATATAGTAAATTATGAAAATACCCCTTGAATTTCTATGTGTTTTTTAATTATCCGTGCACTTTTCCCTAATCTTAAGTTAAGCCCGTAAGCAAATCTTGATATTAAGTGGCGTTAATGGGGATATGGTACTAATTACACACTGATCACGTACATAATATGCGATAAACCTAAATCACATTTAAACCCTAAAACCACCGGACCCGCAACTTATAGTTGTTTCTTGAGGTGTGAGGATATATTGATTCAATTTGGATGAACCAGCTGAAAAAAGTTATTTTGGTTAATCTGGTTTGATTTAGCTGGTTAATTAGCTGTAATTAGTTTTTATTTTTCACATACATATGCTCGCGGCGTAGTCGCATACATCATTTCTTTGGACAGTTTCAGTTTTTAATGTTCATAATCGAACCGACCAGTTAAATTAAATATGACATACAAACTAATTTAAGAGAACATAATCATCGATGTTAATATATTTAATCATAAAATTATTGTATTGCTGTCGTTTTTCTTTCCATTTGTGTTAATGTTTTCGGATAAGAAGCTTTTAATTGCATATTATGTTATGGATATAAAAGTTAAGATCACTTAGGGATCTATCAATTGAACCGATTAAATTAAACCAACTATTTTAGATTTGGTTGGTTTTAGATTTTAAGAAAAAATGGTTTAGTTTGATTTCTGCTTTTTATTGAGTGATTTCTTCGGTTTTACTATATTTTTTCGATTTAAAGTGGCCATTATCTTTTGTTGCTCACATGAAAGTTTTGCATGCATCATTAGATTCCAAATGCTCTTTGCTTAACGACCGAATAATTGTATGGCTATAGACTATAGTGCATACAACTAGGGATGACAATGGAGCGGGTTGGGGCGAGTTTTTCATGCCCCAGATCCTCCTCGGGTTTTTCAAACACTGACCCAGACCCGCCCCGTCGACACGGTGCGGGTCTAAATTATTGCCCCGAACCCGGAACCCGTTCGGGTCAAGGTAGACCCGTCCCAAGATCCGACGAGGCTTTATTTATCATTCACAATTGTGTATTAATGTATATGTATTTATTTATTTTATTTGTAAGAGACATTATCACTAAATGAAATTGAATATAAATTACAATATGTTTACAGTAATAATGAAAAATTGTAAAAATAAGGTATAGAATAATAGTTCAAACATACATATATGTTAATATATAATTATCAGCGGGACAATTTAATATTATTAAAATCCCATAACTTGTTGAATGAATATTATAATGTCCATGATATAACTAGTTATGTGTAAAAGGATTAACAAATCATTATTATTCTAGTAAAGTGATTTTATGATATAACAATAGCGCGGGTCGGATTGAGGTAGGTCATTCAAGCTCCAACCCGACCTTAGACCCAGAGCTTACAAGAGCACGTCATGGGTCTACACACCCCGACGATCTGGTTGGACGGGTCTTAGCGGGTCAAAGTAAGGACGAGTCTACTGGATTTAGGCCCTAGACCCGCTCCATCGTCAACCTTGTATACAACCTTATGTAAATAGACCCTTGCGCGTGTACAATCATCATTAAGATGAACGAACATAATTAAAGTAAAATTATCATTTTGTCCCGAGTTTAAAACTAGGACTGGCAATTGAAATTGAGGTTTGCAAGCTCCAAACCTGCGAAGTTGAAACTTTTCAAACTTCATCTAAACTTGGCGGTGTTGAATATGGACGGTGAAATATATTATAAACACCCAACCAAATCTTAATTGATTTGGGAAAACTGATTGGAAATGTGAATATCGCATTTACAAACGTTATTACGCATCTATACACGATCATCTGGCCACTAATAAGACCGGATTTAACTTTTAAAATTTACAGAACCCGGCAAAGAATAACCCAACTAGATTAAAGATCAAGTGGATCTAATTCGGATAATTGGAGGATCCAATCGTCACCCGTGTTCAAGTCGAATAGTTTTAAAAGTCACAGCTGCTACTAGCACAAATTCCTTGCGTAGCAGCATTCATATTGCATGTGGCAATCCAAGCACACTGTCCACGTGGCATAATCTCGCAGAAACGTTTCAATTTTCCGAAGAAAAGCAGGCGTTTCTGCCGTGAATCGAGCAAAAGTAGTTTCCGAATTTACCAAAACATCCCTCAATTAAATTATTTTCACAACCGACAGCCCCAAAATATGCAAATTTACAACAGCAAACCACGGATTTTCTTCCGTTTCCGTCACTCCCTTTCCTCCTTCACTCTCTTCCAAAAAAACCACAACAACCCATCCACAGGTGTCACTTTTCCTAAAACCCTCTCGTTTTTCTCCTATTTATCTCCCAGCAATCAGAATGCATTCATCTTCCAACTCATTTACCGCCATGCCCAAATACTCCCCCTTCTCCGACGTCTTCCTTTTCTTCGGCGGTGGCGCCGTTGCTCTCCTCCTCTTCCTAGCCGCCTACACCTTCTTCTCCCCAGATCCCTCCGTTCTCAATTTCGAAGTCGTTAATCAAATTACTCAACAATCTAATTCCGCCAAACTCTCAGAATCAAACGCAGTATCCAACAGCATCCCCGATTTTTACGATGATCCGAATTTCATCTATTCAGTCCACTATCCTATGAAAAACTGGGACGCAAAAAGGATCGACTGGATCAAAGCCCATCCTTCCTTCTCCAATTCCGAAAACAAAATCCTAATGGTTTCTGGGTCGCAACCCACCGCCTGCAGAAACCCTATCGGCGACCATCTCCTCTTAAAATTCTTTAAAAACAAAGTCGATTACTGCAGGCTACACAACATCGAGCTTTTCTACAACACCGCTTTGCTGGAACCAAAAATGTTCAGCTTCTGGGCCAAAATCCCGGTGGTCCGGACCGCAATGGTGGCCCACCCGGAAGCGGAGTGGATCTACTGGGTCGACTCCGACGCCTGCTTTACTGACATGGATTTTGAGCTCCCTTTACATAAATACGAAAATTACAACTTGGTTTTACACGGCTGGCCTAACTTGGTGTACGAGGAAAAAAGCTGGACGAGTCTTAATGCCGGCGTATTTCTGATGAGGAACTGTCAGTGGTCCATGGATTTTATCGATACATGGTCCAAGATGGGTCCTCAGTCAGAGGATTACGAAAAATGGGGTCGAGTTCAGAGATCAATCTTTAAAGATAAACTGTATAAAGAATCCGATGATCAGACTGGAATAGCATACTTGATGTTGGAAGAGAAAGAGAAGTGGGCGGATAAGATATACTTGGAGGGCGAGTTTTATTTTGAAGGGTATTGGTTGGAGATAGTGAAAAAGCTGGAGAAGATTGAGCAAATGTACTCTGATCTGGAGAGCAAATACAGCATTTTACGAAGAAGAAGAGCAGAGAAGGAAGAGAGGGAATATGGGAGGGTGATGGAGGAGCTGCTGAAGAAGGAGAAATTTGAGGCGGGTTTGAA
This sequence comes from Allium cepa, assembly GCA_030765085.1. Lineage (NCBI taxonomy): Eukaryota > Viridiplantae > Streptophyta > Magnoliopsida > Asparagales > Amaryllidaceae > Allium > Allium cepa. The sequence goes on from CM060932.1 coordinate 158,222,266, forward strand.
CGGGTGGAGAAGGCCATTTGTGACCCATTTTACAGGATGCCAACCGTGTAGTGGAGACCACAATACGATGTATTCGGGATCGAGTTGTTATGAAGGGATGGTGAAGGCTTTGAGTTTTGCAGATAATCAGGTATTGAGAGCGTATGGGTTCAAGCATGAGAGGTTGTTTAATTCTAGTTTAGTTCAACCCTTGTCTTTTGCTTTTGGTAAGGCCTGAAACAAGAAAACGACATTAGGGTTTTTTGCTGTGTTGGTTAATGACATAATTTGAGTTAGGAGAGTAGTGGCGCTTTTAGTTTAGTTGCATGCATGCATTGGAGAATTAGTTCAGGGTATCATGTTTTGGATAACAAGGCAATCATTCATTACTGGATGATTATAATATAATGCATAATTATAGTTATTATTATGCTCTTTATGAAAATAGAATATTTGTTTCTGCTTTCGGATACGATCATATCAAATTATATACCTACTGGGAATAGCAATGCTATTACAAATTATTGCTTCAAGCAAATGTAAATTATAGTAGTTTGGATTTTGGAATAATAACATAAAGACAAAATATGATTTTGTTTCTTTGGATGATCCACTCATTTTATTTGTGTTGATATCATTGGTCTGATCAGTTTCATGAGTGGATGATTGGGATGTTCTATTTTAACTGTTGTGAAAATCACACTTGTGATCCTCTATGAGCGATATTGCATTTAAATTCTAGCTTCTGTAATCAGTACGGTATAAATAAAATGTAGTTTGATTAAATCATTGTGAGATTGAGTAGTGGATTCTGGCCTTAAAAGTTTGTGTTGTGCATTTTGCAAACAACTTGAACAATCAACTTTGTAGTTGAACTGAATAGATTCAGTATGATTGATATTAAAGTTGTAGATATGATAGGCATGGACAATAGGAGACAGCAGTTTGGTTGGGTAGCTTCATTCAAATTGGTTCAGGAATTTAGTGACACTACCATAGAAAAGAACATGCTAGGACAAAATAATATACGGTTAGTGATATTTAATATTATCAGGATATAAAGTGTGAATTGGACAGGAATGCACATGCAGAAAGGCAAGGTATAAATGTTGATCAGTTTTGGTGGTGGTTAATTGCACCATAGCACAACTGCGGATATTAATTCATCCGCTTCTTCTACTTTTTCCACTTTTCTTACAGTTAATTTGGGCTTGTTGTATTTAGTCATATTTTAACGTATCCTGCCACTTGCAAATTACAATGCACAAACTCTTAATAAACCAACCATTATTTGGTAGCTGTGTTATCACTGATAGACCAGGTGTTTCAAGGCTATTAATTTTGTACGAATGTATCATGTCCGTTCGAGTCCGTAATTAGAAAACATCCATTCAAGTTCGTTCGATTTTCATTTAGGACATGAGTTAGGACAATAAAATTTATACGAGCAAAAATCTCGTTCCATTCGTTTTTGTTCGAATTTTTTCGAATTTCATATAATTCAATATATCCACTATGTTTTCAAAATATTATTACACCTATTAGGTTGGTTGGTTGAGTAAAAATTCATAAAATATTTATACTTCGATACATACTGATAAAAATAATATAGCTCATAGGAACTATATTAAAAACATAAAATCTTATGTAAATAGCAATGTTCGTCCATGTCCATTCAAGTACGTGGTCGAAAAACGTACGTTCATGTTCGTTCGATTTCATTTTGGATATGAATTAAGACAGCAAAATTTGTACAATCATAAATCTCGTCTGTTTCATGTCCGATTTGATTTCATTTAGGACAGAAACTGAATGCACCTTCGTCCAATCTGGTTCGGTCAATTTACACCCTTAGGTGTATCCTTACAATAAAATTTTGAACAAGTAGCACCAGTATGACCGATCCAATTGGTTTGATTTACACTTCTGATAATTCTATTTTTTCTCTCTCTCTTAATCCTTTTCAACTCGAGGTAAGCATTGAGGAAAGGTGAAAATTTAGGTTTTCTCCTTAGCCATGGGCAAACACACCTCTTAAAAAAAATTCTTTCCATTCCCGTCAAGAATTTAGATTTACCACCAGATCCTACATCTCATACCAAATCTCGATCTCAAGAAGGTCCTACATAGATGAAGACGGTTTTCAATTAGTGAAAACCCGCAAAAAGACCACTTCCACCCGTAGGAAGTATGTCCATAAGGAGCCGCCGCTAGTTCTGAATAAAATCAAGGAGCATGTTGATAAAAGAAGGGATCTAAAATCCCTAAGAGCCCAAAATTTTACAACCACAAATAGAGAAAAAATCGATAATGTAAGAAAGCGAGCACCTTCCCACTGAACAAGACCAAAGGGACGAGATCGTGGAAAGAAATTGTAGTCGAAGATCAAGAAAGTGACGAGTTTAATCTGTAAAATATCATTCCCATGAAGATAAGTAACAAAAAGATTGGTATTAGCAAAGAAATACCGTAATAAAATGGATTAACATCCGAAAAATACAATTATAGCTTATGTTGTAGATGCAAAACCCTATTTTTGTGCTTCAAGGCATACATACAAGGAGTGGAAACCATGAAGGGGGTATGAAATGTGTTACAGAGAAAATGGTTTCTTCTCCATCAATTTTAAAGAGTCGTCAAATTGTCAAAGAATCCAAAAAAAAAACCCATTTTTGTGATGAGAGAAACATCATAATGAAAAGGTGGTCTAGTAGAATCAAACCGGACAGAGATTTACCGAAATGATGCCTGAGACAGCCGCCTTACACCACCGATGCCCATATAACCGAATAGTATGCTGCTGGAGCATCTAACCAATGTAGGACGATTGTCAAGGGAGAAAAAAACAAATAGAGAAGAGGAATATAAAAGAAAAGAAAAGAAAAGAAAAGAAAAGAAAAGAAGAGAAGATAAAGAAATAAAACATCACACAATCACACAACTATCGTATATCTCACAGCGCATCAGATAAAATTTAATAGCCATCACAGATATCAAACAAGCGAGATAATAGTAACTATATAAATCACATAATCATAGTACACAGACTCATCTAGTTATACGAAACAGTAATAGAGTTTATACAACTGATAAATAAGCTTAATTGATAAACTATATGTAATAATAGCAAGTCAACATTGTCAAGGCTCCACAGTGTCATACAGTGGAATAACTAATAATAAACTCAACATATAAATATGAAAAAGCGTCACCTTCTGTTAGTCCACTTGCACAACTCCAAGTGTCGTTTACACTTGCTATCTAGTCTACACATTTCAAAATACCTAATATAATAAGAAACAAAGCAAACCTCGAGTCGTACAACAATCTGATGTTAGCGATAAATAATCTCAGAATACTATAAAAGTCGATGTAGTATATGAAACAGAAGGTATGGAGAATCATACCTGACATGTCCCTGAATCCACAGAGTTAGCACATAACAAAAGATATATGCTACTCTATATCATAGTCATCATAGATGTACTATACATCAAAGTGCTAAAGGTGTCTAGATATCAGTATCGGTAATATCTACATCATGTGACATCCTTAGAATGATAAATAACCAAAGCAAACATAACATCCATCCTCACATCACTCGATGCGGTGGATATATGATACTCATATGACCTCGTTAGAGACGACTCAACGTCTCGGTTTCTCAATACTCGAATCAATGCCATTTACTAGGCCAAAAACAAGACTGGATATTCTGTTACAGTCTACGGTGAATGGATCTCATCCCACGTACCCTTACTTCACGAACATACATCGAAACCTACGAATATCAACGATCCTTTTGCAAATTTCATCCATAGTAGAGCTCATCCCGGAATTGTCCTTACAACTCCCGACATAAGTCGTCGTGGTTGGGAATTAATCTAGACAACCATCATAAGTCATAGAGTGTCATCGTGTGTCACATAACCTTCCTCCGACAGTTCCATCAATCTGACTCGTCGTCGCCTACTGTGCATCTACATTACCCATCGTCGAAGCCGTCACTTCCCATTACAAAATCATTATTGTCGAATCGTGAATTCATCGTGTCAAAGCGTCATACCTTCGCTTCACTGCTAAAACCACTCGTTAAAGAGCGGTAACAACAAAATCGAACGTCGAACGGATGAACGAACCATCTACTCGTGCTCCTCGAAGCTTCTCCATCGTCCATATCAAAATTGGTCAAATCGGCCATCATCAATAGTGGTAGATATCGACTACTCCAGAGTAGTCGATAATGACCACTTTAGTCATGTATTTAACCAAAATTGGTTAAATACAAACCAAACATCAATCCCAAAATTCGAAGCACGTCTCGAAATCCATCACTTGCCTTCGTATCAATCGATGTGCATGATACTCTATGCACGAAATCCTATCCTACGAGATATAATCTAATATTATATCGCCTTCGGAAGGGTTTCAACCAAAACAACCAAACTAGCATACATACATCCAACAAGCATATAAACATTCATAATAGCCTGCATACATCTATAATAACTTAATACAATCCATTCAAAGCAACCAATGTGGGAAAAATATTAGTAATAGTTTAAATATATCAATATCGTCAAAATTGTGCGTCAAATGGAAAAGAATATGATATTTAATTTAAAACCATTTTAAAACACACTTAATTCTTTTTATAAAATAAGATATAGGTTTAACTATTTTAGAAATCCCCTTTTAGAAAATATTTTAAAATGTCGTTTTAATACTATACTAACAATCATAGTATGGTGAGAGTCACATACCTCAACCAAATATAACCAAACCATCGCCAAATAGTAGAGCTCTCTATCACGAGAGCAACGCAAGAAACGGCATGCAAAACGGACCCCGTATGCAAAAGATATGGAATTTATAAAAATCGAGATAAAAGAAACTATTAATTAACCAAATAAATGAAGTAATTACCTAATTAAACTAATCCCCCTATCATAATCACTTCCTTCCCCAATCCATCTCCAGACCGTGTATTCTTATACATGAACCCACTTGCACCACACCTTCTCGCTTCCCTATCTCACCCATTTCTCGACAGATCGACGAACGGAAAATTGCAGCGGTCTCTTTACGTGTCATCTTCGCCCTAGACCCAAAAAGAAGGAGCTCAGCCACCTCTATGAAACACGACTAGGCCACACTATGCTCGACACTGAAATGATGCATTTTGCTATGGGTGATCACGCTCGACAAGATTCGACGGGTAGGTGCTAATCACAAAGAGAAATCCAATGTGGATTTCTGTTTCGCCTATCGTCGCTCATAGCTCTGGCAATCCAAAACCCTAGTCCCAGCCATGAAGAGGCTGACCTTGCCAAACATAGTCGATCAAAATTCCGCAATGGTCATTGCGGTTATCTTTTCGATACGAATTTAATGAAACTGGATTCATTTTTTTCACAGAGCGGATTGCTTGAAATTAATTTTTGAAGGAGTGGAATGAGAAGCGGCCACTGTTTCTAAAGCAAAGCAATGGAATAGTAAACCCCATATATGAACGGTAATGGGCTTTATAAAGAAAGTGAATTAGGGTTTTCTATATTTTAATTATTTAATTCAATTTATTTGATTTCTCAAATGATCTATCACGTGTTTCGAGCTCGCACGATCAAATGACGCATCCGATCGCAACGAAACTCGTTAGCGCGCATCATCTTATTTTTCCTGTCCAATGGTATAAATTTCATCGCTATCCGAGGCAGCCCTTCGGGATGATAATTTCATGCTTTTCGAGAACCGTTTTGGGCATCGGATCGTCCGATCTTTAAATATAGTTCTTCTTATACTCATTTTAATTCGCAACGTTGATACGAGCTCAATAGAAGTGATCTCGAGTCCTGCTTCGATCGTATGTGAAAAATCACATTTTTGAGACCGTCAAATAAATAACGATTCAATATTTAAATCAATTATTTCAATATTCGATCGTTAAAAATATAGATTGTTACATTCTTACCTCCTTAAAAGGATTCCATCCTAGAAATCCTAAGGACGAAGCAAACAGCCCAACACCCTCATATAAGCAACGACACAAGAAAAATCGTCACTTATCAACTCTCGACAACAATCGTTGAAAGCGATCATAACAAAGGGAATGGATTGGGAATCAGTTAGAGCCATCATCCTCATCCCTGAGTACAATCACTATCAAATCAGAAATCAATGTGGTTAGCTAAAAGTATAAGTTACGCACATATTTTCAAAGAAATGTACAATGGAAAACAAAAGTGCCAACTCACTAGTCGAGAGTTAAGTCAACTAAATATCATATATTACCAACTCTCTTATTTATCGGCAACGTCCAACATCTTATATATTGACTTTTATCTCAATTTTGGTTTATGTTATGGAAAATTTTGACAGCACAAACTTTGCGTGGCTAGGTCTGGGAGAAACCCTGATACAACATACATCACACACATCTCATATCTTAGGCATCTTATCTTCAAGGACAACCAAAAATATATAGCTAAATCTACACTATAGATGCTACATACCACTTTTATAGCAAGAGCATACCATTTAGATGCGATAAGCATCCAAATAACCAACACTTGCTTCCATATACCTGATCAAGTACTCAAAAAAGATGATTGAACACAATAGTAACATCATCATGTAAATAAGTATACTAAATCATATATATATATATATATATATATATATATATATATTAATCGCCTTAAATAAATGTGCTATATCAAACCATAACTATTCTGCATGGCTAACAACCACATAAGCATAAGCAATCATGTCAAATGCCAAATCAAACATCAATAGTCACGTATAAGATCAACCATAAAAAAATAACACCCATGCTTATCCTAGCATGCAAGATACTAAACTACCCCATATGATACCGAAAGTGAAAATAAATGCGATAAACTGAAGTCTCACTTCGCCCTTACCATTACTAAAGTTTCACATTGTCACCAAAATGCTTCTTTACCCCGACCACCACCAAGGTCTCACTCCACTCGATCATCTCTGAAGACTCACCACACTATAACCTTCTCCAAGTCTCCATATTCTGTCCTTCTCAAGGCACCCTCAAAGTCTCACTTCGGTATGACCATTTTCGAAGTCTCACCCCATCATGATCATTCCCGGAGTCTCATCCTGATATGACTGTCACACAGTCCCTCTTCATTTTAGCCTTCTCAAGGCACCCTCTCCCGAAGTCTCACTTTAATATGACCATTTTCAAAGTCTCACCCCGCTATGACTGTCTTAGGGCCCTCCTAATTTGGCCTTTTCAAGGCAACCCCAAAGTCTTCACCCCACTATGACCGTCTCACAGTCCCTCTTGGATACATGATAACTCATTGTACAACCTCTCGTGTCGGTGAAATCTTATGCCACAATCAGATTCGGTGTTCTTTTGGATACCTATCTCATGGGTATTGTCCTCTCAGGACAAGCCAGACCGTATCACGATCTAGGGTACACAGGTAAGCGTCCTCACGCACCCCTGCCCGTAGGAACAACCATCATATCTAGAATTATCAATAACCCCTTCATCATCTGACTCGATCCAAAGCATCGCATGCTCCACTACATCACTTCACCTTTATTTCCTATACTCTTTAGGCATCATATGCCTTAAAAGACTTAACTACCGGTCTAGTATCTCTAAACATATCGATATGAAACTCTACCTTATATGGTGGTATTTCGGTCACCTTATCGAATGTGTTCGAACACGCTCTAGCTATAGGCATTGATGATAACTCATCGTGTGGGATATCGAGTAAATCTAAAAAGCTACCCTAGCTTCGATACCAAAGACGACCGCCCTACACATATAACCGAATAGTGTGGTGCTGGAGCATCTAGCTAATGTAGAATGATTGTCAAGGGAAAGAAAAAGAAATAGAGAAGAGGAATAGAAAAGAAAAGAAAAGAACAGAAGAGGGAAGAAAAAAACATCACGCAATCACATAACTTGTCATATATCTCACAGCGCATCAGATAAAATATAATAGCCACAAATATAAAACAGGTGAGACAATAATAACTATATAAACCCCATAGTTAGAGTACACAGGCTCATACAGTTATACAAAATAGTAATAAAGTTTGTACAATTGATAAATAAACTCAACTGTTAAACTGTCTCTAATAATAGTAAGTCAATACTGTCAAGGATCCATGGTGTCACACAGCGGAATAACAAATAATAAACTCAAAATATAAATATGAGAAAGCGTCACCTTCTGCTAGTCCACCTACACAGCTCCAAGTGTAGTTTACACCTGCTATCGAGTCTACTCATTTAAGAGTATGCAAGATACTAGGAAGCAAAGCATAAAAGCTCGAGTCAGTCAATAGTCTAGTATAAGAAAAAATAATAATCTTAACATACTATAAAATTCGGCATAATATATAGAACAGAGAGTATGGATTATCATACTTGACATGTCCCTGCATCCATAAAGTTAGCACATAACATATGATATATGCTGCTCTATATCATAGTCATCATGGGTGTAATATACATCAAAGTACAAGGGTGTCAAGAAATTGGCATTGGTATATCTACATCATGTGACATCCCTAAACTGATAAATAACCAAAGCAAACATGGCATCCATTATCCATCCTCACATCACTCGCTCAGTACAGTGGGTATATGACACTCATATGACCTTGTTAGAGACTACTCAACGTTTCGATTCCTCGGTACTCGAATCCATACCACTCAATAGGACAAGAACAAGACTGCATACTCCATAACAGCCCAGGGTGAATGGATCTCAACGCACATACCCTTGCTCCACCATATACATCGAAACCTACGAATATCAACGATCCCTTTGCAAACGTCATCCATAGTAAAGCTCATTCTGAAATTGTCCTCACAACTCCTGTCATAAGTCGTCACGGTTGGAAACTACTCTAGATAGCCATCTTGATTCGTAAAGTGTCATTGTACGTCCCATAACCTTCCTCCGATAGTTCCATCAATCTGACTCGTTGTTGTCTACTCTTCATCTTGAAGTATGGTTACCCATCGCCGAAGCTGTCACTTCAAATCAAGAAATCATCAATGCCAAATCATGAAGTCATCGCGTTGAAGCATCACACATTTGCTTCACTGCCGAAACCACTCGTCAAAGAGTAGTAACACTAAAATTGAACGTCGAACGTATGAACTAACCATCACATCGTGCTCCTCGAAGCCTCTCCATGGTCTATGTCAAAATTGGCCAAATCGACCATCATCGGTAGTGGTAGATATCGACCATTGTAGAGTAATCGATAACGACCACTTTAGTCGTGTACTTAATAAAAAAAGGTTAAATATGAACAAATGAAAATGTCTAGCATCTATTTTGAAATCCAAAGCACATCTCCAAATCCATCATCCATCTTCATATCAATCGACGTGCACAATACTCTATGCATGAAATCCTATTCTACGGGATATAATCTAATACTATATCGCCTTCGAACAACATTTTCAACTAAATTAACCAAACTAATATACATCCAACAAGCATATAAACACCCATAATAGCATACATACGTCTATAATAACGCAATACAATCCACCCAAAGCAACCAGTGTGAGATAAATATCAGTAATAGCCTAAATCTATAAATATCGTCAAATTAGTGCGTCAAATGAAAAAATATGATATTCTATTTCAAAACATTCTAAAACACTTTAACTCTTCTCATAAAATAAGATATATGTTTAACTATTTTAGAATCCTCTTTTAATGTGAGAAAACATTTCAAAATGTCGTTTTAGTACTATACTAACAACCATAGTATGATGAAAGACAATATCACTCACCTCAATCAAACATAATTAAACCTTCGTCAAGTCGTAGAGCTCTCCAACACGAGCGCAACGCAAGAAACAACGTCCAAAACGGAACTCGTATGCATAAGATATGGAATTTATAAGAATCGGGATAAAATAAACTATTAATTAACCAAATAAATCAATTAATTACCTAAATAAACTAATCCTCCCTTCATAATCACTTTCTTCACAATCCATCCCAGGCCGTGCATTACTGTACATGAATCCAATTGCACCACACCTTCATATTTCCCTTCTCGCTCATTTCTTGACGGATCGACAAAAGGAAAATTGCAGCACGTCTCTTTACCCCGTCCTCTCTACCCAAACCCAAAAAGAAGGAACTCAGTCCACCTCTATGAAACACGACCTGATCACATCGTGCACGACATCCAAATGTCGCATTCTGCTATGGGTGACCGCGCTCGGCAAGATTCGGCTAGCAGGTGTTATTCACGAAGAGAAATCCAACGGCGATTTCCGTTTTGCCTGTTGCTGGCCATAGCTCCGGCAACCCAAAACCCTAGTCGCGGCTATGAAGAGGTCAATCTCGCAAAACACAGTCGATCAAAATACCGCCCTAGTTATCGCGAAAATCTTTTCGATGTGGATATAATGAAACTGCTTTCATATTTTTTCGTAGAGCGGCTTCAAATTAATTTTTGAAGGAGGGGAATGAGAGGCCACCGTGGTTTCTGAAGCAAAGCAATGGAACAATAAACCCGTATATGAAAAGTAACGGGCTTATGAAGAAAGTTTTTTTTAAGAAAAAAGGTCCTTTTATTAGAAACATTGCCTTTTTAAAAAACTTTACTATTGTGTTAAGGAAAAACAGCAACACATTCTCTATTAAAATTAGAGGTGGACGCGGGTCGATTTGGTGCGGTTTGGAGTCCAAACCGCTTCCGCACCGCATCAAACGGTTAATCAAAAATACAAACCATTATATCAATTCTTTAAACGATTCGGTTTCGGTCCGGTTTGAATGTAATACGGTTCGGTTTCGGTCCGGTTCGGTTTGAACCCATATTAAATATGAAATAAAATAATTACTTCCATCAACGATCTATTTACAAAGGCAGCTGTGTGAAACTTTTACATTTAAAGGTTAAAACACATAATGTTATACTGAAATGAAAAATTAGTTCTTAATTGTATGAATATTTCAATTTGACATTTACCTACAAGTGAGACTTTTTTTGGTAGATTAACCAAACATCAACATTAATCAATGCATAATCATTAAGCAAAATGACTAGAATAAGATTATAATTATCATTTATTCAAAAAAAATGAGATGAAAATTATTATACCAAACTATAACTTCTTCCTTTATGTCAGCGATTATTATTAATATAACAACAACATACGCTAAAAGTATAATGTACATTGTTAAAACCTAAAATAAGATAGGAGTTGCTTATATTTTTATCACAAATTACTAATTTAAATTTTCGGTTCGGTCCGGTTTAATATGGTTGGTTCAATCGTTCAAACTGCAACCGAAACATATCGATGCGAGTCGGTCCGGTTTGGGGTATCAGTTTTGATTAAAAGATTCGGTGCGGGTTTCCACACCGCTTTTGCGGTCCGGTACGGACGGTTTCCGTATAGCGGTACGATTTATGCCCACTCCTAATTAAAATAGACTCTAGTAAAGTTGTTAAATAAAATTATGAAAATTACATAAACAAGAACCTAAAACGAAAGGGAAATCGCCCCAAAATGGGTGAGAAACAAACATCACCGCATAACAAGTGAAACAACTAGGCCGGCCCACGAAACGAAACAAATCCATCTAAAACCTTTCCTTCCTCCATAGCCGCATCATTTAAACAGCATCTACTAAATCGATTCCCTACTTTAGAAAACTCCTCCTCTTTGTTGGCGTTAAACGATGGTGAAATCTCCTCCTCAACTGGAGACGAACATCGGTTTCATATAGTCTAGACCTTTGTGCCATCGAGCAGCTCCTCTCATCAAAACAAAGTCTTACCCTTTCTATCCATAAATGATGAGTAGTCGCTGCTGCCGTAACGTAAGCGAGATGCTGTAACCCTGAGTTGTTCGTGAAGCTTCCCTACAAAGTAGAAAATTATTGTCTCAATGAAGGAGAGGTGTGGATTGTAGCACTAATCTACATAGAAGCGAAGTCCAAAGATAAGTACTGAACTCAAATTCCATGAATATGTGCTGATGTGATTCATTATGGTTGTTGCAAAGATTACATTGTAGAACCACCGTCATCACCCACTTAGTCAGTCAGTCTGCAGTAGGTAAATGTAGTATATATGCCATGTATGCTGTGTAAGCAAATTTCTTAGCTGTTTTGTTACACCATATGAGTATGAAGTATTGTCATTTGTTTCTGCATGTAGTCGAATGTCGTTCCACATGGTAGAAAATTTAAATTTTTGCTGGTTCGAGATTGTCCATTGGTCAGTAGGCATATCAGTTGATAATTTGACTTGTATGATTTGTGATGCCACCTTCCTAGTCTCGTATAATATATGAGGTTTTGTAATTGTCAATCCTGTATCATGCAACCCACCTTACTATTAGCAGTAGCATTGAGAAAAACCGTATTCCATCCAATTAGATCAATTAAGGATTTGTGATTGATCCAAGGATCATACCGTAGATCCGTGTACTCCCCAGTAGCAATAAGTTGAGTCATGATATTAGCTGCTAATGTTTGTTGCCGTAAAATGTATTTCATCGTGCCTGAGTAATCGTTGCTAATAGGCAAGACCCAAAAGTTAGCCTTCGAAAATTATTTACATTTCATCCATCTAGACCAGAGGCTATTAGTTGTTCGTAAATTTCATGACAACTTAATTCGAGCAGTTATATTATGATCTAGGAATTTTCAAATCCTAATACCACCCTCCATTTTTGGTTTAAACAAAGTATCTCGTGAAATATTATGTAATTTAGCCTTCCAAAAAAAGTCTGCACATAGTTGAACGATTTTATGCAAAACAGAAGCAGGTAGATGATAAATTAGAATCCAGTACATAACTATAGGAGTTATTGTACTGTGAATCAGTTCCACATGTCCTGCTATTGATAATAAATTTTTGTCCCAACCTTCTAATCGTGAACTGATCTTGTTCAGCAGGGGAGAACAGTGGACGGCGTGAATATAATCCGAAGTCAATAGGACCCCGAGGTATTTAACAAGTAATTTTTTCTCTGCGATGTTCAATATATGTGAAATTTCTAATTTCAACAGTGCACCTTTGCTAAAGAATAACTGGGATTTAGTTTGATTAATTGCTAAGCCAATAGTTTCCTCCATTTTAGAAAATACATGATTCATATAATCAGCATTAGTTGTAGCAGCTGCTAGAAAAATCATAATGTCATCGGCGTATAACATGTGAGTTATAGCAGGCTGAAGTCTATTTGTAGGATCTAAATGATTGTCGATAACATCTTCCTCCATAAGTAAAGTAAAATATTTCATGGCAATGCAAAATAAATATAGGGATAATGGGTCTCCCTGCCGTAATCCTCTAGTAGACGTAATAAACCCTTCAGGTTTCCTATCGATCATAATAGAAAAAGTAAGGGTTGATATGCATTCATGAATTAGCTGAATAAGAAATTTGGAGAAGCCTAAGGACTTGAGCATATGGCATACAAAATCACGATTTACGATGTCATAAGCCTTTTGTAAATCATTTTTGATGCACATTTTTTATTTACCACATTTGGCGAAGTCATGAAGTTGTTCATGTGCCAGCAGTACATTCTTACCAATGTTTCTTCTGGTAGGAAAGAAGATTGATTTTCTGCAATTAACAACGAACCATTTAATTCTATTGCATATAATTTTCGAAATAATTTTATAGAAAACATTAGCACATGCAATATGTCTATAATATGAGATTTGATGTGGCTTATCTTTTTTGGGAATTAAAATTATGAAATTGTGATTAACTCCCCATGGTAGTTTTTCGGTACGGAAGAATTCTAACACAGCATCGTACATGTCTTCATGCAGGACATCCCAGTGTAGTTTGTAAATTTTGGCTGAGAAACCATCTGGCCCGGGGCTTTTGGCATTGTTTATCGAATATAAAGCCAACTTTATTTCTTCCACAGTTACGGGAGAAGATAAGTATCCTTGCCCCTCGGCATTTATTTTCATTTTAGTGTCTATTTGGGGGAAGTAGTTGCTGTGCATCCATTAAATAACTGTCAGTAGAACTCAAGTGTTGCATATTTAATACTATCTCTGTCGTAGCTGTGTTTTCCCTTGGAATCAAGTAAAGCGCGTATTTTATTCCTGTGCCTCCGCATAGACATTTTGGCGTAAAAGAATTTAGTGTTGATGTCCCCCTGTTGTAGCCACATATCTTTACTTTGCTTCTTTAAAAATTCCTGATGTTTTTGGAGTAGTCATTTAAATTTTTTCCAACCTGGTATATGCAATCATATAAAGTAATGTTCTCCGGGTCTTGATCTGCTTGGTAGAAAAGAGAGTCAAATTCTGCCTGCATTTTAGTGACATGGTTGTCCTGTGCTCTTGCCCTATGCCAGTTTTTTAGTTCCATCTTAACTGGTTGTATTTTGTGAATAAATTTGTGTAAATATGATCCCCTGTGTTGTCAGTGATGCCTTTCTCTATACATTGCCTGCAAATAACACCAATTATTGATATATCGAAATGGAGTTCTTTTTCGACGTTGGTGTTGTAGACTGAAAAAAGTCAAAACAGGGGTGTGGTCGCTTATGGAGAAAGGCAATGCGAGAGTACTGAATTGTGGGAACATTGACATAAATTCGTAATTTACTAGAACTTTGTCTATGTTTGTTGCAATTCTTCTGCGTTGCCATGTGTATTTACATCCCTACAAAGACGATTCAACTAAACTGCGGTTAAATAGACAATTTTATAAGTGTTCAAATAGGAGAAATGGATTGGCAAACCTCCCTTTTTATCCTTTGGGTTAAGAGCATTATTAGAATCCCCCATCGCTAACCATGGCGACCTTATTGTTGAGGCGTCGAGACGAAGCAAATCCCACAACTTTTGTCGTTCAGAGAAAGAATTACTAGCATAAACACACGTGCCGTAAAGCTACAGACCTCTTTTATTAGTTAACAGTAAGGTTATATGTTGTTGTGAAATACTTGCAACAGCATATTCCTAAACTGATTTATCAAGTAGTATTACTATACCACCTTTGCACCCAGTATCATTGTTATGTACAATATTCCATGCAGAGAATTCATTTGTAGACTGTCAATAGAAGTAGATAATTTAGTCTCAACTAAGCTTAGAAGACTAAGCTTGTGAGAAGTTAGAAGCGTGAATACGTGACTAACTTTATCATCCGTATTCATGCTTCTACTATTCCAAGTCATGATATTCATTTACCAACCGCGGAGCTTCCCGTTGAACTTTTCGTGGGAGCCAATTTTGTTTTCTTAGGATTTGCAGAAGTTTCACGCTCCTTCACATAAGTGGGGTTCTCCGTTACCATGGAGGAGACATTAACAGTTTTGGTGCCCGTTACTTGAATATGCGATGCAATATCAGAAATAATTTCTTGATTATTCTCATAGCTATTATCAGTGTGTGTACGGTACAATCCAATGCGAATTAGGTTTTCTCTATTTTAGTAATTTAATTTAATTTATTTGATTTCTCAAATAAACCGTCACACGTTTTGACCTCGCACCATCAAAAGATGCATCCGATCGCAACGAAACTCATCTGTCTGGGTCACCTCATTGTTTCGATCCTAATGGTATAAATTTTGTCGCTATCTGAGACAGCGCTTCAGGATGATAATTTCGTGCTTTTCAAGACCGTTTTGGGCATTGGATCATCCGATCTTTAAATATAGCGATCCTTATGCTTATTTTATTTTGCAACTTCGATGCGAGCTCAATGGAAATAGTCTCGAGTCATGATTCAATCGTATGTGGAAAATCATATTTTTGGGACCATTAAATAATTAACGAGTCGGTATTTAAATCAATTTTAAATATTCGATGGTTAAAAATACGGGTCGTTACAATGCAGTCTAGATCGAACTGCCAATTTGGATTGAACCTAGGTGCAGCATTTGTATCTACTTTGGACACAACATTTACCAATGCAACTCAAAGAAAGCACAAGTTCCTATGAATAAAACCAAATAAGAAAATCATGATCATAATAAGCCCGCAGACGATCAAGAAGAAGACCTAACATGCCGACAGAGCAATCAACAAATCAAGAACATGCAACGATGGACGTGCAACTCAATTATAGTTAAGAAGTCATTAATGAAAGTACATCAACATCAATTAAATGCAATGAGAAAAGTAAAGGGCCCAACGAGCAAGTGACTCCTATCTTTGTTGAAGACAACATGCCATTCCCATAAGAGCAACGGTTAAAGTCTAAGAGGAGTACTAGATCAGAGTGGAATGGGGGAACAAAAATATAAAGGACCTTCAGTAATTACTTTATTTCCCTTAGGGCTTGTTTGGATCGACTTATATAAGTCGCTTTTTTGCTTTTTGCAAGCTAAAACCTATTCATTTTGGCTTTCAAAACGCTAAAAACAACTTATTTAAGTCGATCCAAACGAGGCGTTAGCCATCCGTAAGAAATGAAAATGCGACCTAGTTATTAAACCACCTGGACAAAAACTAAAGGATGACACTAGGCTCAAGTCAAAAACACCTTCCACACCAAAATGGAAGATCAAGGCTCTGATGCGCCTCGTAGAGGCACACTGTAAGCATAAAATCGTACGCTATGCTTAATTTTTTCATGTAATCAGTTATATACTTAGCTACAGAGTCCATCTACTTAAAATATGGCTTTCTAGCTTGAGAAACTTTGATAGATATTTTTGATTGTAAAGGCCCAATAAAGATGTAAGCGAAGCGATCTCCTTCATTTTATAGATTTGTTGTGTCTCCAATCATAATTGTTGGACAGAATGAACGGGAACCACCTTGGTCGTTGAATTCCAAACGAGTGCGGCGTTACATAAAACGACATATCACCGACGTCTCGAGCAATGAAACGTCCCAAATGATATATGTGAGACATGTACCATTTGCACTAACTACGAATAAGACATGTCCATCTTTGGCTATGAAAGCAAATTTAGAGGGCGAAACGTTGATTGTTTTTGGCAAAAGTATAAGAAGGCTTATTAGTCAAAACCGCACGACCTCCACAACATAACTCGACGACTATCTTTTCCAACATGTCAGCATGTCCGCCTTCGGCATCCAAACCCACTATGGTCTGGTCGCCTCGCTTTACCTTTCCGCCATATCCTCTAGATCGGCAAAGAAGAGCTTCAAGCCTTGTGGGCAACACCTTCCTTCCCTGCCGTTTAGCGACCAAGTCACAACAAGACAATGCCACATCTCGAACCCCTTAATCGCTCGTAGGTCCCATCCATGCCCCTCCCTAGTTGCCACCTTTCTAGATGAATAGCTTATTTGCATGCTTTATTTTGTCCTGACTTGGCTGACTTCAAACAAAAACCTTTATCGCCCCTGCAAGAAGAGATGACAACCCCATTCTGTTCCCTTGACAAGAGCAATATTGTTCGTCCGACAGAAATATTACTATACAACAACCACTCTCCGTACTTCACTGTCTACCCGGAAAAAGAGCCACCATGCAACAACCACTCCCTACTCCATGATGTCCCTCTGACACAAGCATGCAATGTTATGATCGCCGACTAATGTAACGACCCAGAATTTTAGTCATTGAAATTCGTATATTTAATTGATTTTAAATATGCACAAGTAAATTTTATAAGTCGAGCAACTTATATTAAGAATATCTAGATTTAATTGGATAATTAAATTGTTAATTTAATATTTGAAATTGCGTAAATAAATGGAAATTCGATTTAATGTGAATAAAAATGACTTATAAAGTTGTAATAAATTCTAGTTGAATTTCAATGATGTTAGAGAACTTTTAAAATTGAATTAAAAGTTAATTTGTAGAAATTGAATATTTTAATATTTAATTGGCGAGTGAAAATAGCCATTTTTCAAATAGTCTTGGATTTCAACGAAACTAGGTTCATTGGATCTGTAATGTTAAATTATTGTAAGATTTCAAATTTCGTGTCAATCGGATTTATGGTTTGTCCAAGGCAAGCTAAAACGCGTAGAAATCGGTTTAAATAAATTTTAAATTTAAATAGTTCGATTTGAAAACCTATCTTTTAAATATGATCGAGTTGGCTTCTGATATATATTCCATTGCGTTCAGAATGGAGGTAAAACACTATAAACGACAAGCAGCACGCTTCGTTTCAAGTTCGGAAAAAATTCGGATGAATAGTGTCATCGAATTTTCTATAAAAGCCCCTCATTTCTTTCATTTTTCACAAGCATTAGGGTTTCTAACCCTAGCCGCCACCTTACTGTTAATGGCTAGAATTTCGTTTCAATCTTCTTCAATTATCTTCCAATCCACAAATCGATTCAAGAAACTTCCAACTGCAAAGTCGTAGAGCACAACGAGATCTACAAGATCAACGGCTATGATCGAAAACAATGCATCAGATCAACGACAATCTTCGTTTGAATGTCCGGCCGTCGTTCACGTTTTTCGAGATGCATAAATGGCCGAGCTTCGTCGTGTTCTAGGTGGAGATGCGCGGCGTTGCGAGCTACAATGTGGAGTTGCTTGATTGTCTTCAAGTCGTCGAAGATGGCACGATAATTCAACGAAATTCGACAGCTAATGGGTTGTTTTTGCGTTCAAAAGCTGATGTGGGAAGAAGCAATACGTGCGGCCCTGATTTGATGAAAGAAAACGAACGGCCGAGATGGTTAGGATTTTAAAAATAAAAAGATTTTGTAAATTATTATATTATATAATTCGTACAAACTTCTAAAAGCCATAACTTTTCATACAAGGTCCGTTAGCACGAAACGAATTGTGTTGGAACCGTATTGACGAGCACTACGTGATGGAGCTGGTTTGGTTTGACTAGAGCTAGTGTAAATTTTGGATAAAATTAAACGCGCATTTAATTTTATTCGAAACAAAAAATTGCAACTGCTATTGGACGCAATGTGAGTACAACTCACTTTTTCCGACTCACTGATATTTTTATATAAATGAGAAATAATTTATTATATGATAATTGATGATTGTTTGGATGTTATGTGATATATTGACTGGTATTTGGATATATACCTGCCTAGTGGAGCAGATGACCTTATACGTTCCTGTGTATGAGCGGATGACCCTTTGTACACGCGTCTGTCTTGAAGCGGACATTGTACACATATTCTAATATGTATATTTGTTGTAGGTGACAGGTTGGAGGGATCCAACTGGATTCCTCACTCATATTGATTTATTTACAGATATTGATATATATTCTGTTATCATACGATATATGATGTTTTGGATATATATTCTGTTATCATATGACATATGATATATTTACAGATATTGATTTATTTACAAATCAATGTAACAATTTCGGCTATGATTAATATTATTTGTATATAGTAGACACTACTATAATATAAGAGGATTTGGTATGATATATTTTAGTTATCGTAAGGTAAAAACATGTCCGTGTTTATGTGTGAACTTGTCTTACGAGATACTTTTGTTTTAAAAACTAAGGAAAAGTTTGGTAATTTAATAATTCAGTTGAGTGTGTTTTTCACGCTGGTTTACCAGACTGATCCGGACATTCTTCCCTTTCAATGCTGGGGTTAGACCGAGTATATTTACAGGTCTAGATTTGATGCCTTTGGAGCTTTAGCATGAGAGCTGGAGATCTTCATTTCGTATACGCGTATCTGTTTTGATTATTGATTATTCGCTGTGCTTTGTTTGTTGTTGTATATTATCGGCAATTGTGAGGACGGGTAATTATAACTGTCCAAGCTGATAACTATTGATTGATTATTGAACTCTGATTGATGTGTATATATATACAGTTTCTGTTTTGTAAAGATCATTGCCGCGATGTGAGATTCTGTATTGTTCTGTTGGTTCTATCTTCTCTCTTTCTTCTCTTATCTTCTTCTCGCTTCTTTTCTTTCTCTTGACTTTTTATCAGTCTGTGCTTTTTAGGTCGGACATGTGTTGATTATTGTCGATTAAAAGGGTACGGATTTGCGGGTCGTCACACGTGATATCAGAGCTTAGATTTTGTATATTCCTAAGCTTAGATGTGTACTCAACATAGATAGGGACAGTAGCACCCTAGATTGAGTTTGAGTGTATTATATGAGCGCGTATATGTTAGTGATATAAAAATATTTTATATTGTGTTTTTACTTATTCGTAGAGCTGTTTGTGAATTCTGGTCGGTACGTGGGACGCCATATTATCGATAGGGATTTTCAAACACTTAAACGAGGTAAGTCGACATAGTATTATTTTAAATTGGATAAATGAAATAATTTTACCTCGATTATATTTTATATATAAAGGAATAATAATTTTTTCAGAATTATTGTAGCGTATATAAATTAATTGTTTGGTTGTTTGAAAATGTAATTATATATAAGATAATAAAGATGTTTGAATAATCTGAATAAAAACAATTTTAAAAGAATAAATTATATAAGCAAATGAATTATAAGAATGAAATTATAATTAATATGATTTACAATTGTGAAATAATCTTATATATAAGAAGTGAAACTACATGAACGTATTTATAAACATGAGTTATAAATAAAAATGGATTTAGACTAATTATTTGTGAAATTTGAATCCCGTTTATTTTGAAAGTTGTTTTTCAAAGTTAAAGATGTTATACTATTATAAATCTAAATAAGATAAAAAAATTTGGAACGGATCTTATATAAATGAAGTGAAATAATGAAATTATATAAGTAAGAAGATTTATAAATGTGATTTATAAAGAATAAAATAAAATATATTTTAAAAGAATATAAAGCACTGAATTCACTATTGTTGCTAGGAAATAATAAGGGTGATGATTGCAGCATCATCGGTATCCTTTTTGAGTTTTGTGTGATGGATTTGCTACTAATAATAAATTGAAGTTGAAGTTTTGTTGTGATAAACAAATTTGATTTAAAATCCAAGTTAAAATTGATAAATATAAGTGAAATGAGTTATGGATTTATAATATGAAGTATAAAATTTAACTTGGTAAAGTTGAAATAAAATTTGAGTAGCATAATAAAGTGTATGATTTGAAATTTAACAAAAGGAAGGTTAAATAAATTGAAATGAAATCAAACTTAAGCGGTTAAAATTTTTTTTAAGCAAAACAAAATCTGAATTTGAATGGTGATATGAATTTGACTTAAGTAAAGCTAAATAAGATAGAATTTCAATTGAATTAAAGTGAACTTAAGTTGTATAAGTGAAAATAAATGCAAGTAAGAATGAAATAAAACATAAATTAAGTGATGTTTAATGAAGTTGATTTTGGGTATCGAAGTAAATTAATAAAACGAAGTGATGAATGTGAACTTGAGTTATATAAAGAAATTCAACTTTAATTGTAAAATGAATCAACATTAGAAATGATGTTGTTAAGAATTGTTTAAAACTTAAGTTAAGAAGTTGTGAATTAATAATAATATTGAAAGTGTTGTATAAAAATGTGATTATAGTGAATACTAAAATTCAATCTAAATTTAATGTTAAACCAATTGAAATTAAAAGTGTTGGACCAAACTGAATGTAAGCGAATTAAATTAATTTGCTAATGCATTTGTTGTTAGATGGTTGTTAGTTGACTGTATAAAAAATTCATATGGAATTGGATTAATGAAATTGAAAGCTAAAGTAATTGAAATCAAATTGGAAGTTAAGTGAATCTTAAATAGAATTGAATTTGATTTGGAAGTGAACCAACTTGAATGTAAATTAGTGAATGTAAACTAATTGAATATGAATGAATATTGATTTGGTTATGGATTTATTGGATAGATATGGTTTGTTGGATGTTAGTTGGATGATAGTTGTTTGATGGTTGGATTTGTTACTTTTGTTGCATTACTATATTGACATATATAGTTGTTGGTATATGTTGTATATTGATATTATTTTCATATTTACATGTTTCTCATTTGTTATTGAGTGTTTAGTAGGAGCGGATGTCGCTTGCTTCGCATTTGGAGCTCGCTTTCGTGCTATATTAGCCGTATATGCTCGCTAATAATATATAAAGTACATATTTCGAATTATATACCATGTGCGTATGCTAAGATCAGCCTTCGGGTGCCCACGGACCGGGTAGGCGCACTAGGGAGGGTTTTACGGCTCCGGTCGGTTTCCCTCCTGAACAAATTCAAAAAAAAAAATTCGAATTATATATCGTACTTTTACACTTTTTTCCCTTCGGGATGCCTCATCCTCGATGATGAGATGTATATTTGTGATATATATTGCTATTTTTTTCTAGATCAAACCGCACAAATGAGACTATGGCGAATTTTTTTGAAAATTTAAGGCGTTAGAATTTTTTTGAAAAAATTTGAAAACTTTAGGTAGATAAAGTTTGATTTTTGAATTAAAAATTAAACGATAGTAGATGGTTTTGAAAAGATAACTAAAAATGAATTTGAAAACTTAGAAAAGTTTTATAAGAACCTTAACTAGATGATTTTGGAAAAGTTAAACATTTAAGTGATTTTGGTAAATCTAAATTGAACGAATTATTTTGAAAAGATAATGGATTTAGTGACTTTTTCTTACTTGGTAATTTCGATGACGAAATTTTTTTAAATACGGGAGAACGTAACGATCCAGAATTTTAGTCATTTGAAATTTGTATATTTAATTGATTTTAAATATGTACAAGTAAATTTTATAAGTCGAATAACTTATATTTCGAATATCTAGATTTAGTTGGGTAATTAAATTGTTAATTTAATATTTGAAATTGCATAGATAATTGGAAATTGGATTTAATGTGAATAAAAATGATTAATAAAGTTGTAATAAATTCTAGTTGAATTTAAATGATGTTAGAGAACTTTTAAAATTGAACTAAAAGTTAATTTGTGGAAATTGAATATTTTAATATTTAATTGGCGAGTGAAAATAGTCATTTTTCAAACATCTTGAATTTCGACGAAATTGGTTTCATTGGATCCGTAATGTTAAATTATTGTAAAATTTCAAATTTCGTGTCAATCGGATTTACGCTTTATCCGGGGAAAGCTAAACGCGTAGCAATCGGTTTAAGTAAATTTTAAATTTAAATAATTCGATTTGAAAGCCTATCTTTCAAATATGATCGAATTGACTCCCGATATATATTCCATTGCGTTCAGAATGGAGGTAAAACATTATAAACGGCAGGAGGCACGCTTCGTTTCGAGTTTGGTCGGATGAATAGTGTCATCGAATTTTCTATAAAAGTCCCTCATTTCTTTCATTTTTCACAAGCATTAGGGTTTCTAGCCCTAGCCGCCACCTTACTGTTAATGGCCAGAATTTTGTTCCAATCTTCTTCAATTATCTTCCAATTCACAAATCGATTCAAGAAACGTCCAACTGCAAAGTCGGAGAGCACGACAAGATCTACAAGATCAACGGCTATGATCGAAAACAATGCATCGGATCGACGACAATCTTCGTTTGAATGTCCGGCCGTCGTTCACGTTTTACGAGATGCATAGATGGCCGAGCTTCATCGTGTTCTAGGTGGACATGCACGACGTTGCGAGCTACAACGTGGAGTTGCTCGATCGTCTTCAAGTTGTTCGAAGATGGCAAGATAATTCAACGAAATTCGACGGCTAATCGCTTTTTTTTGCGTTCAAAAACTGATGGGGGAAGAAGCAATATGCACGGCCTTGATTTTATGAAAGAAAACGAATGGCCGAGATGGTTGGGGTTTTAAAAATAAAAAGATTTTGTAAAATATTATATTATATAATTCGTACAAACTTCTAAAAGCCATAATTTTTTCATACAAGGTCTGTTTCGCACGAAACGGAATGTGTTAGAACCGTATTGACGAGCACTATGCGATGAAGCTAGTATGAGTTTGATTGGAGCTAGTGTAAATTTTGGATAAAATTAAACACGCGTTTAATTTTATTCAGAATAAAACACTGCAACTGCTATTGGACGCAATGTGAGTACAACTCACTCTTTCTAACTCACTGATATTTTTATATAAGCGAGAAATAATTTATTATATGATGATTGATGATTGTTTGAATGTTATGTGATATATTGATTGGTATTTGGATATATACCTGCCTAGTGGAGCAGATGACCATATACGTTCCCGTTTATGAGCGGATGACCCTTTGTACGCGCGTCTGCCTTGAAGCGGACATTGTACACATATTCTAATATGTATATTTTTTGTAGGTGAGAGGTTGGAGGGATCCAACTGGATTACTCACCCGTATTGATTTATTTACAGATATTGATATATATTCTGTTATCATATGATATATGATGTTTTGGATGCCGTGATTGTTGTATTTAGTGCTGTTACAGCATTGGGCCTATTTTTATATTTTAAAAATGTTAAAGTGATGATTTCCCAATTTAAAAAGGATTTTAAAGTGATGGAAATAAACGTTTTATTGATTTTTGAAATGTAAAGGAATTGAATTTATTTTGAATAAATAAAAGTTATAATTTTTATGTTATAAAAATTATGATTTTTGCGAAATATAATTGAACTGTGATTTTTGGAAATATGAAGTTGATTATTTTATAAAAAAGTTTAAATGGTGATTTTTGAATTTATTATAAAAGGTTATATATAAGATTTATAAAAATGGATATTTTATAAATCAAAATGATGGGATTATAAAGGAATTTTGTAAGAGTTAAAATGAGGTTATAAATGGGTTGTATAGGTAAATATGATTTATACATTTATAACTGAAGCAGTTATAAAAAGAATGATTTTGTAAATAAATGAATTATAAGTTATCAACTTATAATTTGGTTTTTTGGTATATAATTGAGTTATAAATGGAATTGGTTAGTAAAGGAATTTTGTATATTGAAGTTTTCATAAAATATAAATGGGATTTATAAACATTGTTTTATAAATCCGAGATCAATTGAATTTGATAAGTTAAAAATAGCAGTATGTTAAAGGAATTATATCCATGATTTTGGACAGTGGATAATCCTTTAATAAATAAATGTGTAGAAATATTGGATTTGGTAAACGATTTATATTCACGATTTTGGACAGTGAATAATATATTAAAGAAATGTTTTGGAAAGTGATATTTTAAAATGGAGTTAAATGGTTTAAAGATGTTTTAAAATGTGTTAAGGATCGAAACCATAGACTTCAACATTCATTATTGAAATAGACGTTTTCGAGAAGTAAGGAAATGATGGACTATACCACTTTTGTTATAGTAAATGATTTTCGAAAGAAAATATTTTGTATAGTATTGGGGTTTATATATCTATCTTATTTTCGGATCTCTACGCTATTTATTTTGGGTTGTCGTAACGATGTTTTACGCAACATTCGTTTTGACCCAAATAAATGTGTTTAAGAGAATGTTTTCCTTATATAATGAAATATATACTTAATCGTGTTTTAAGTATATCGAATATTTTCCAAGTGTTGAAAATATAAATTGAATTGTGAATTACTTATTTTAAATAAGTATTTGGAAATGTTTTCCAATATAGAAAGTTGAAATGTTTTGAGATTGTACCTTTTTAAAGATAAATTGAAGTGAATATTTGGCGAGCGATTTAATTATTGAAAGATTAATTTAAAGGGCCTAGTGATTGTTATGGTGATGAATATTTATTTGTTTGTTTTGATAGTTAAATAACCGACTATCATACTTGGCAAAATTTTAGTTCCTCAACTTGATATGGGAACTATTTAGTCGTACACTTAGTACGTAGCCTTCTGTGTAGGCTTGATTATCATTTGTGTTGAGGATGTTGATTCGTATAGTGCGAAGTATCACTCCAATCTATTGAGCTTCCTTCTTGGCCCGAAGGATAGCAAGTTGAAAGTTGGAGACGTGATAAGTTTATGAGACTTAGTTGCTATGTGAGGTTGAGAAACGCTTTTGCGTTGTTGGTGCGAAGAGATCGGGATCAGATTTATCTAAAAACCACTTCGGACCAACGTATATGCGACGATTGTGCAGGTTGCTTTGTGATGATATTGATATTCCGGATTTTCATAGTAGGGGATTGCTTGTTGATCATTTGAGGTTCAAATCCCAATATACATCTAGTAGTAGTGGTCTCTTCATTATGAAATATCCAATGTGAGGACTATTCGCTACTAATCCTATGGATTTTCCGATAGGATGTGGTAGGAAAGTGCCTTCGGTTTGTCCTGTTCCTGTACAACTTGTATGGATGTTTGTCTGACATTGCATTTCTATAGATTATGTACATTGGTTTTTACAAACGTACATCAGTGGTGGCGGAGAAGGCAACTTCTCTTAGCTTAACACCCTCCTTGAGACGTATGAGCTTAAGGGTTGTATTTTTGTGGAAGGCAATTAGTAGTCAACGGAAATGGTCGTGTGACATTCTAAGTGATGTGATTGTGAAAGGTAATTGTTAACTCATCAGGCCTCATCAACCGGAAATGACCAAAACAGGGTTAGATGCAGCAGAACTAAGTGGGTCATTCCCATTAGGATATGATCATCCTCTTCTAGATATATCTTTACATGTTATGACGTCGTGCATCTGATTATTGTGGTTTGTATGCTATGAGGGCCCTCGGTAAAGGTCGGTAACGATCGGAGGATGATATATTCGTACCATCTAGTTATAGAGGTAGACTGGTCTTGTGTTGGTAGATGATCCTTAGTGATGGTTCTCGGTACATTTTTCTAAAGATGTACTGCCGGAAGGTAGTCCCTTCACCTGGTCATTTGTATGGAAATCCAAACTCCACTACGTGTTTTCCATTTTGATTGTAATACCCAATTGGGCTATATGCTGGAATTTAATTAATATAACAATTTCAGTTATGATTAATATTATTTGTATATAGTAGACACTACTATAATATAAAAGGATTTGATATGATATGTTTTAGTTATAATAAGATAAAAACATATCCGTGTTTATGTGTGGACTTGTCTTACTAGATACTTTTGTTTTAAAAACTAAGGAAAAGTTTGGTAATTTAATAATTCGGTTGAGTGTGTTTTTCACGCTGGTTTACCAGACTGATCCGGGCATTCTTCCCTTTCAATGCTGGGGTTAGACCGAGTATATTTGCAGGTCTAGATTTGATGCCTTGGAGCTTCAGCAGGAGAGCTGGAGATCTTCATTTCGTATACGCGTATCTGTTTTGATTATTGATTATCAGCTGTGCTTTGTTTGTTGTTGTATATTATCGACAATTGTGAGGACGGGTTATTATAACTGTCCAAGCTGATAACTATTGATTGATTACTGAACTCTAATTGATGTGTATATGTATACAGTTTCTGTTTTGTAAAGATCATTGATATGATATTATATATTTTCCGCTGCGATGTGAGATTCTGTATTGTTTTGTTAGTTCTATCTTCTCTCTTTCTTCTCTTATCTTCTTTTCTCTTCTTTTCTTTCTCTTGACTTTCCGTCAGTCTGTGCTTTTTGGGTCGGACATGTGTGAATTATTGTCGATTCAAAGGGTACAGATTTGCGGGTCGTCGCAACTAATATGCATCCGAGTCATTCTCTCCACGTGAAATCCAAGTTGGATGCCATCTGGACCGTATAATCGAAGGTCACAAGAAAACTTAGCATCCAAGGCATTAATCCAAATCCTTCAAAAGATGATTTCTACAGCTATAAATATAGATCTTCATGCACTTGTACGTTATTGGATTTTCTACTCTCACAAATTATATCTGCTGGCTTAATTAAAGTTCTTGTAAAAGCCAATCAAACTCGTTTCTTGTAACCTAAAGACTAAATTAATAAAATAATCAACCATAGTGGACGTCGATCTTTGCTAAGATCGAACCACTCGATATCTTGCGTTACTTTAATTGCATTAAACATCACCTTACAATTACTTTTTTGACATTGTAAACCACGATTTTAGTATGTAATCTTCATTAAATTGCATCTGTAGAGGTCGGCTAAAAATCTAATTAACAGGTTCCGTTTTGAAAACTTGAAACTAATTGGTTAGCATAAAAATATTAATCTACTTTACTTATTTGTTCCTTCACGTGTTACTTGGAAGTGTCCTTCAAATTTCAAATGCACTTTTACTTATCGACACTTTATTGAACTAAGACACATAATTAAATATTCATAACCTTCGAGTTACTAAAAGCTTGTGTCTTTTAGTCAGCACTTCATTGTGCATAATCAATATGGGTTCAATTTACTTAGCTGTACAGTACACTAGTCAATTAAAGCGCTCATCTATTGTCTTGCGATCGAGATTCAAAAGGTTTTAGTAGGAATATAGAAAGGATAGAGCGGCAAATAGTGGATTATTCAATATGAAGATACAAATCTTTTTCTTATTATTGAGCTCACTTTATGCAGATGGTAATTATGTATAAACTTCACAATTAATATGATTAAATTTAGTAGATTTAGTGTATAGTTATATTAATGGATGAGTGAAGTAGTTAAAAGGACAAACATAATTGATTTTTGTTTGAAGGTAACAGGTTCCAAAATTCAGTCTAAACGACAATCCACTCCATCACTAACATCTTTTCTAACCCTGCAACCCACTTCATCGCCGCCCCATGGCACCGCATCATCTTCCATCGCTATCGCCGACTCCTTAGTTCACCTTGTTCCCACTCCATCACCATCACCTAATTTCATTGTAATCCTAAAGTTCAACGTTCAATTTATGCCAAACCCAAACCCTAAACGCTACTCGATTTCATCGCCGCAGCATACCACCACACCGCACCAAAACCTTAATAGACAACCCATCATCGACGCTGGCAAAAAAAATACTATTAAAAGAAATGATAAATTAAACTAGCATCAAATAAACATAATGTTAAATTAAACCAGCATTGGATAAATATAATGCTAAATTAGATAAACGTCGAATAATGTAAAATAACATTGCTAGCATCAAATAAACATAATGCTAAACTAAACTAAAATAGCAACACGAGCATCAAATAAACAGAATGCTAAACTAGACTAGCATCAAAAGCAAAATGCTAAATTAACCAATGTTAATAACACTTATCATCTTCATATCGCCTTTGCCGCCGCTGCCAACATCACCAGCCCATGTCTGTTGATGTTGTCACTCGTCTACTTTACCTCCTGCGCTCTCTCCGTTTGAATTTTGTCCTAACGACCAAACTTTTCGTCCCACATCTTTCATTCAACAAAAATCTAAACAATTTTCTTGTAATTATTTTCCTTCTTATGGAAATATGAGATAAGATTTACCAACAACAACGAACAATTATAATTTTATCATTCTTTACAGCAAAATATTAACTCTCTTAACCGTTTATATTAAGAAACCACACCAGTGATTCATATACGTTGATCTGCATATAAACTTGATGATCCATGTTTTTTACTAATTCGTGCTTAGACCAATTCATGATTCCAGTAATCCTTGCTTAGATTAACATGTGTTGTTTTATTCGTGCTTTTTAATTAATCCTATGACTTCCTATCCCATTTTTCTCTTAACCATTGTTATTATCATGTCCTAATGATCAGTCAAGTAATATTAATTCATGACATGACCATAGTTCGTTTTGCAACATCTAGCTGTACTTCGAGTTCTGCATTTTTTTTTGGATATTTTTACATATTTACTTAATATATTCTGCATTTTCCAACAACGCAGGATGCATGCACCATTAATTTTTCAAAACCAGATAGAAGTCTACGAAAATTTCTAAATTTCTGCTGTTGATTTTTGTATTTTTTATTCTAAAATATTTTTGTTTAGTTTTTGAAGAGTCAAAGAATTCCTAGTCGTGATTTTCAATTACGATGTTTAATTACGATGGAGTCCTTCCACTCTATTAACATTAAAAATAAAGTTCCGATCATTAAAACCTAGTGAGAAAATCACTGAAAATTAATCCAAATTAACCTAGCTAATCTTAAAATATATAAAACTTGATCATGTCATGTCAATCTAATAATAGTTGACCCAAATTATCGCGACCAATCTAAATGATCATGTCACCATAATGTACGAGATTAAACCAAAGAACGATTTTAATTAAAAATTAATAATGACAGACAATAATAGAATTCTGGTATTTTTTCAAATAGTTTGAATGTGATACGATCTACTATTATTATAGTATAAAGTTATATAACGCAAAATGGAAAACTGGGGGAGGACAAACATAAAGAAATTTTTTGACGTAAAGACAACATATTTCATATATATTTAGTATGAAGGCCAAACTTTCTGTAAAAATATATCGCAATGCCAAACTTAAAACGCGACTAAAATGGCAGTGGCTTGGCAGACGACGCTATGAGAGATGAGGCTTAGGAGGCGTTGAGGCAGCAGGGGCATGGGATGGTGAGGTGGATGGTCGAGGCGATGAGGTGGTAGCAGCCCAAGAGGCGATGATGTGGTTGGTCGAGGTGGATTGGAAGACAATGGAAGAGAATATTGTTGGTGGTGTAGCGGCGAAGCAAGGCGTCGATGGTGGCGTAGCAGCAAAGTATGCGTCGGCGATGAAAGAAAAGACAGCCGAAGCTGGTGCCGATCGATTTTTTTTGAACAGTTAGCATTCGAAAATGCTAAATATAACCAGCATTATCTTGAAGTGAAAATGAATATAGCATTATATGTGTATAATGCTAATTTAGTTTAGCGTTTTTTAAACTATAAAAAGGAATGATAATGCTAGTTTATTTTATCATTTTTAAACTTACATTTTAGCTATGAAGTACAATAACATTTTTAGAACATGCAAAATGATAGTTTAATGTAACATTTTAGATACAATGCTTAGTAGCATAATGATATTTGAAATGATAGTTTGATGTAGCATTTTAACTATAAAGTACACTAACATATTTAACGTATGCAAAATGATAGCAAAATTTATCATTTTTTGAATATAGCATTACAATAATATAATGCTATTTTAATTTAGCTTTTTATAATGTTATTGATTTTTTTAAAGTTCAGATCGACGATGATTTAATCTGCTTCATAGCTAATGCCAACGAAGACGGAGAAGGACAGAGTGCAGGTCAGGTCGAGACAATGGCGTGGGCGATGAGGAGAGCGGCAATGAAAAACCAACAACAGATTGACGAAGACGATGAGGAGAGCAGCAATGACTCCGGCGAGGCGAAGCAGGACGCATTGCAGGTCGAGGCTGCGTGGATCGAGGTCGAGCTGTTGAAGATGATGGAGATGAAAGGAGGAGCTACGAGGTTGTGCTGCTTGCGGAAGAATAGGAGTAGCGGCTGTTGAAAGGAAGTGATTTGAGATTGACGCGGAGAAGAGAGAAAACGTGATTTTGTCCTTGAGGCTAAATTTGAAAACCTCTGCATTGCATCTAATTTTTTTATTAATGTTTGTCTTTTTGGCTAATTACCTCTAATATAAAAATGATAACAATGAAAAGACATGTAAATTTCCTTCAGCATGTAAACTGTTTTTTTTTAAGACCGTTAAAATATACACTAGCATGTGATTTGAACGATGGGGATTCATGGTGAAACACTAGCAAGTAAATTAGGATGGAACGAATTAAGTAATGTTTGGAGGTGTGAAGAAGGACGTAGCTGCACTCATTCAGAATTCTGAATGGTACCTCAACACGTCGACTAAGCACATGCAATTAAATTGAGCTAATACAAAGACATAACAATGCAACAAAATACTTTTGGTGGTAGAAACCGGAAAACAATGGACACTTCGTATTCAGTCAGCCTGGAACAGCATGAGGATACTCATATGTCTCGGTATCATATATGGAATAAGATCTCTAGCCCAAAAGTTTCATCATGTGTGTTTTTAGCCGTTCTAATTAAAACTAAATGCTCTATAGATAGAATAAGTAGATGGAGCAACATTCAAAGCACTACATGTAAGCTATGCAAATTAGAGGTAGAAACAAGCCAACGTCTATTCTTTCAATGCGTCTACTCTAGCAGTTTATGAGAACAAATCAGAAACAGATTACTCATGCAACCAACACATGATAACATCAAACAAATCCTTGAGTTCATAGATGTCGATCACTCAAATAATGGTTTCATAACAGACCTAACTGATGCAAGCATAGCACTAACAGTGTCGCAGACAGTTTAGAGCGAAACGCAAGAGTATTTCAGAATCGAGCTCTACCAACAGAAACAAGTACCGAACTAATTTATAGGATTGCAAAATCATAATGAACAAATCAAGGTACATTAAAGATGCAAGTCAAAATAACCGAAATATATTTCAGAAATTTTAAGCTTATCTGAGCCACAGCACTGGATTCTAGAGTAATTGACCGCGATCACCAGAGCGCGCGTGGTGTCATCTATGCTTATAGCAGCAATCCTCCAATAAAGAGTCTCAGATCTGAATTTCTCAAAGTTGCAGACTTCGAGTTGCTGAATGAAGTGGAATGGAGTGGTCATTGACGAGTTTTTCCTCCCATTTTTTAGCCGATCGAATTATAAATGCTTAAATTATAGTTTTCGTGATCGGACCATGAGACAAATCGTGACAGCTCAAAGTAACATTTTGATTGTTCAACCAATTGAAACTAAGGAGCCTTTTCATTTTGTATCTACAAAATTTTACTCATTTAAAGTACAAACTATACCCAAAAATGTTAAAAGAAAAATGTTGGATAGACGAGTTGTAGAAGATGTTCAATGTCTATGAGAGCATTCCCAACCATTGGAGTCTTCACACATCAATTCAAATCATATTCACGTTCACCTAACCCAACCAGCGAAAAAACATAGCCCCAACGGCATGTGCTTCGCCGGCTTTACTAAAGTCGGCTAAGAACAATTCCTTACATTGCAGTTCCAAAACATTGAATTACAATCCAAGTGAAGACATGGTGGTGGAAATGGGACATTAACATATCCAGCTTATAACATAGCCGACTTTTATAGAGCCGGCCGTGTTAACGTACAATAGCTGGCTATATAAAGGCCTACAATTGTCATTTCAAACCGGGCCGGTCCTATGGTTTTTGATACCTAAAATGTTGGATAGGCGAGTTGTAGAAGATGTTCAATGTCTATGAGAGCATTCCCAACCATTGGAGTCTTCACACATCAATTCAAATCATATTCACGTTCACCTAACCCAACCAGCGAAAACACATAGCCCCAACGGCATGTACTTCGCCGGCTTTACTAAAGTCGGCTAAGAACAATTCCTTAGATTGCAATTCCAAAACATTGAATTATAATCCAAGCTAAGACACGGTGGTGGAAATGGGACATTAACATAGCCAGCTTATAACATAGCCGACTTTTATAAAGCCGACCGTGTTAACGTACAATAGCTGGCTATATAAAGGCCTGCAATTGTCATTCTAAACAGGATCGGTTCTATGGTTTTTGATACCTAAAACGAATTGCAAAACCAAGGCAATAATAAAACTAATATCACTATTGTTAGTCATTGTACAATTATCAACGTTGACAGGAATTTAACATCATTGTTATTCAATCAAGTTGTTGTAGATTTTTTAACGTTAGTTGAAATCATAATGATCCGATTACTATAAAACACTGACCGAATATACCAAAGATTTTAACCTAGTTCCTGTTTATTAAATTAAAGGAGGAAGGTTGCTAACTTACTACAATTTGTACATCGTTTTGATTACAGGCATCAATGATTACATTTTTTTTTAATTGTATAAATTGGATCTTGTTTCAAATTGCATACCCCAGATTTAATTTCCAAATTCCGATTCAAAATTATATCACAGCTATAATTATGAACATCATTCCATCCAATCCAGGCTAAGATTAAAAAAGCCAAAATACTCATTTGCAATCCAGGTCAAGATGTAAAATGTCGAACACCGTAATTAATTTCGAAAATATACATCGTTCGCACGATAAGAAGAACCATAGGATTAGCATTACAATAGAATACTTACAACTAACAAAAATTTATAAAATTAGAATTAGAACACACAAAAGAAAAGCAGTACCTTTCAGATGAATGGAGTCTGACAGTCACCATCAATTGATTTGAGATGATGTCAACGACTCGTCGTTGCTTACACCTACCCGATAGTTCCCAATCATGAGGCATCGTCGATCGCTGGTGGCCGATGTTGCATGTTTTCATGATTAGGAAGACGCACTAGAAAAGGGTTAAAGAGCGACGGGGGACGACGGCTTCCGACGACCATTTTCCGACGGCTTTCGACGGGCCATTGGCGGCCGGCGAAAGCATTCGGAAAATCGTGTAATACTGGCTCCAGCCGAGCCTCTTCTTTCTCATTTCAGAAAACCGAAAACCTAATTAGAAATTCCAAAATTGACCCCCTAAGCCTCCAATCACTAATTTCGTATTTTTTTTATCCCGGCTACGAATTCAACCTCTCCTGCTTTCTAACTCAGGTGTAATCTCTTATTTTTGCGAAAAATTTAAATTTTACTCTATTTCTAGATTTGCATATATAAGTTGCTAAATTAGGGCTAATTGGTGATTGAAATTGTTTCCAATAGTGTTATCATAGTTTCTAGCATTACATGGTATACCTATTTCATCTTTTATTGTGAAATTGTGAAAAACATGTGTAATTTGTGATTGTTCGTGTATATATAAATCGTTGTGTATGTCTTGATTCTACCATTGTATATGTGTGTAGCGCTACTATCATTGTATTATGTTAGTTGGAATAAGATAAAATAAATGCACGAGTTAGGAGTATTATATTGTGCACGTATTGACTTATGCAACAAAAAAATGCATGAGTCCAAATTATAATTGTGTGCATTGAAAAATGACAAAGATGTTAAACCAGTCTTAAGTTGATGTAATACATCGAATAAATGTGTTAAATTAAAATAAAATTTTGTAAATGTGAACAGTTAGTAAAACTGTATTTTTTTATAAAATGCGCACATTTAATTAACCAATGTACCTTAAAGAGTTTTTGGCCCCGTCTGACGAGCGTTGTACATGATTGTTATATAAGTAATCGTTTTTTCTTTCAAAAAACGACATTTACATTCATCCAGTACAATATTTGTTGGATTTGTCCTTGTATTGGACAAGTTATGAACGCAGTAAGCATTTACATTTTGTATACTCCTTCTTCTCAAATGGTTCATAATATTCGGCCTAACTATTATTTTTTGTTTCCTACGTACACGCATTTGTGTACAATGCAGGGAACAAAAGGGAAATGCTGCGGAAATTTTGTTGAATCGTTTGAGACAAAGTAATATACGAAATGTAAATGCTTATTGTGTTTGTAATGGAAAGCAGGATGCTTGACCGTGGAAAAAAAATATCTTTTTGTACAAAATTTTACGTT
Organism: Allium cepa; assembly: GCA_030765085.1. Taxonomy (NCBI): domain Eukaryota; kingdom Viridiplantae; phylum Streptophyta; class Magnoliopsida; order Asparagales; family Amaryllidaceae; genus Allium; species Allium cepa. Next base: position 158,257,496 of record CM060932.1, read on the forward strand.
AAAAAATAAAATGTGTCATATTTGAAAATATTTTTTAATTTGTGAAATAGTTCTTTAAATTCAAATATTACACGACCATGAAAATAATCTTTTTCGAATATGTATTCTTGAAAATAAATATTAAATTTTGAACTTGTGACTCATTTTCTCAAATAGGAAAAATGATTGATTATCTTGTTGATCGGAAGAGATGGATGTACCAAAGAAAAGGACTAAGAGTCTCAATAAAAGAAGATTTTTATAATGGTATAAACGTATTTGTTGAATTCGCTTTAAGTAATAACGGAAACGATTCAGAAATTTGTTATCCGTATAGTAGGTGTAGACATTTGAAGTATTTGTTACCAGATATTGTGAAAGTTCATTTGTGCCAAAACGGTTTCGTACCCGAGTATTATGTTTGGGACCGGCATGGAAAAGTTGTAGCAAATATTTCTATAGAGTCTGAAAGTGTCATTTACAAAGTAGTTACGACGATCCGTATAGAAAATATGGTCGAAAATGCAGCACTATCAATTTTTCCTATGGTTGAAGTTGACGACGACGATGGAAATGTTGAAGAACCAAATATTGAAGCAAATTCTTTTTTATGATTTACTAGATGCTGCTTAGAAAGCTATTTGGGATGGTTGTAAAAGAGGCACTCAGTTGTCAGTAATCGCAGAATACATTGCGATGAAGTCAAAATACAACAATTGTACGTAAAAAATCAATTTCAGGAAGCTGGGGCGCATGGTCCCATGGGTTATATGGACGTGTCTACTCGTACGCATGCTGTCGAGCATGTAAAATCTGGACGGGGCAGTTTCGTATACATGGCACAACGATAAATCGAGCAAGAGCCATGTAAGCATATTTCATTTTATGCAGTATTAGTAATTATTCTACTTGTTAAAATATAATGAAACAAGATATGATGATGTTAATTTATTAATGCAGGAAAAGTTTATGGAGCAGCGCTAGAAACTTCTTTCTGATACGAGTCGAGATCAGCTAACGACGGATGAGGAGGATGCTATTTTTGAGTTAGTTATGGATCCATCGAAGCATGACAGACGATACGGATTTGGCAATCAAGTGGTAAGTAAATAATATATTGTGTATCATATAAGTTTTCAAATTCAGTACATTGGTTTTGAGTCACTTCGTTATGAAAGCATTATGCATTACCAAAATATATTAATTCGTTACTTGAATGTCATTTCAAAAAAAAATAACGAAAAAGACATATTATTTAATTTAGTTTGTCAGATATATGCTGTTCACATGCATAAATTTGTCACATTTACTGTTCAAGAGATCAAAAGCAGTGATATCTCGTAATGTAACTACTATTATTTTTGTTAATAAATGGTTGAATCACAATTTAAAAACGACCAAAAGAACATATTTTCAAATGTATATATTATACATAACTAATGGTTAGAACTTCATTAATGAGTAAATTATTGTAGCTTTGATTTTATTGCATTAAATAACAGGAAGAAATTCAATGCGACAAAATGGTAATGGACAGTGTTTTGAAATAGAGTGACTTTGCCATAAAATTCTTAGGTGCTTCTAATGACATTTATATTTATTTATTAGCGACTAATGTAACATGTGGATTCATTTTTGAAAATACGCAAGTAATATATGATTTTTGGATGGAAATATATAAAATGAACGAGTACTTATACATTTGTTTTGAAATAAAATAATACAAGGATAAAATTATTTTGAATCGACATAAATTATTTTGTTGCTAATTTTTTTCTTCATTTTAGTACTAGTATCTTGATTAACAAGTATAAATGAACATACAAATGTGAAGTACAAATACTTTACTAGAGTAGATTACATATGGCTGCAATAATTTATAAATAAAGGCCTTTAGTGTTTCAGGTATCAAAATGGAGGTTTATGCTGTGGGAACTACATCAATTAATGTTTTTTGCCATCATCTAATATGTGTAAATTCTAAGTTCAAATGATGAGTAATTTGTTAAAATACAAAATAATGTTTTGTAATGGTTGATATTTGTCCAATACATTGTCAGCCTCATTCAATATACAGTTTCATGATTTATTCGCATGGTCCTCCTTAACCAATTTACAGACCATTTTTTAAAATTAGTCATTTCCTTTCAATATAGTTATCACTTTGCTGGGTGACACAACTGTTCGTATTTATAAATTGGCCAACCTCCCTCTCATTTGAGAGATAGAAAACAGAGTAATTTCAAATTTATTACTCTCATCCTTCCCTATAGTTACTTTACTTATGCTAAAATTTTCCAAAGTTATAGTATTTCAAAATATAAATCAACAATCTTGCCACTATAGTTATTTAGTGTTACCACAATTTAATATGTTATCAACATACACATACACTTACATAAACATGCATAAACTAAATAAAATAACATTATCACACTGCTAATCATTCACATACCTGCACATACACTTATAGATATTACACAGCTAAATTAAATATTTATTACAGGCCAGCAGTCAGAGACGGGGTAGGCAGACTAGAGGTCAGATCGATCTAGCAAAGATTGATAATTTACGGGCCAGGGTGGCGCAGCTGGAGGAGCAGAACCGTAGGCAGACCATAGAGACCACACAGTTGCTAGACCAGCGTATCGCCGAGTACATGCAGCAGTATGGTGGCCGCTTCCCTTCCTCTGTCGGCTCAGGTTATGGAGGAGATTGGTTGATTGCTTGGTCGGTATGTTTTTTTCAATTTTGTGTGATTTGGTAGATGGTGGAGATAGTTGTTGATTTATGTACTATGTTATGTTACACTTAGTTGTTTTGTTGTATAACTATGTGGACGTTGGGGATGTTGTGCATGTATGAATTGATAGAACATTTGGTGTTGTGGATATTATTATGTATTGTATATTAGTTTGGGTGATGATTATGTGTTTTGACTTAATTTTATGTATTTTTTTGTTTGGTGAAGTGTGTATAGTTTGGTTTTTGATATTTGGTTGGAATATTATATATTGGATTCTGCAGTATTGGTGGAATAGTATTTGTATGAAAAATGTGGGTGGAATGTTATATTGCAGTAGAAATATAAAAAAATGCAGCAGATTTCCGACGGTTTTCAGGTTATATTTTTTCAACGGCTTTCGACCGCTTTTTGATCAATTTTTCCAATGGTTTTCGGAGACTTTCGACAAGTGTTGGAATCCGTCAGAAGCCTTTGAAAGCCGTCGGAAATACGAACGGCGAGATGTATTGGAAGCCGTCGAAAACACTGCACCCCGACGCCTTATTTTCCTACGGCATTTTCCGACGGCCTCCAACGGTTTTCTTCCGTCGAAAAATGCCTTTTTCCTTGTAGTGATGTTGCCTTGATATTTTTGAGGCCCTAAGCGGCAGCTTTAGTTGCTTTAGTAAAAGGTCGGGCATGATCGAAGACCATCTCATCTTCTTCTTCGTCCTCCTTCCAATTCGTATCATTCAAGCACAAAAAAAGAGAAAAGGAGGGTGAAAAGGAGAAAAATAATACAGAAATTTGGAGGAAAAAATAAATATGAGAAGAACGTGGAATCGTATCCGAGACAGGGGTAGTGGTAGACATGTTCTGAGCAATGAAGAAAACTCCCATGTTGAAGAAAACATCGACGTTCCAGTCACTAATATGGAAGTTCGGTGATCTCATCGATCAGATGGAAGCACCGTAGCTAAATGAAGACGCTTAGCGAGATATACATGAGATGCGGTTCTGGATCTCCATGTCGATCAAAATTTGGAAGCTCCTAAGAATTTGATGTATTTTCATGTACTTCATAACAATGAAGTACATATTAGCATGCACATCGAAAATTCTATAAGATATCTACTTTAAAATTTTATTTAGTTCTATAAAATTTTAGAATATTAATTGAATATGTGACCTATTTAAAGTAAGACTCATCGTTATCGCATCCGGGGCTCTTGACCTAGTGTAATCCCCTTTAAAGATCAATTAGAGCAATCGATGGCGGCGACATTATTTATACTTTTCTATGGGATATGGAATTTGAAGAGTTCTTCAGTACGTATTTACTTAAATACTCCGCATTTGTTTAAAAAAAATTAATACATCAAATAACCATAAATTACTTTAATAGGCATTGAAAATCTTTTAAATTCGGATGTTTGGTTGTGTGGTGCTTTAGCCGCATGTTGGTAGAAAACCGCTAATACATTTCACTATAGTTTTGAAAAGTTAGGTTTGACCTCCTTAGGCTTTTCTATGCTTATCGCTGTAGAAATCGAATTTGGGAAGAGGGGCCTTACCATATGACGAGCACTATTAGTAATTTGACAGTTTAGATATTGTACTATCGCATCATAACTTACAAGATGGACACAGACGAGCAATCACTGAATTGATAGATGATTGCAGCAAAAATAATTAAAGATTGCTTGGCTGTTTATTATTTCCATGATGAGTAACATTTTCTTTTGAAATCTATCAAACACGTTTGGCTGGACAAGTTGCAACTGTTACGGAGTTGTGTTTGATACTCCAAGTAGATATAACTTAGGGACTCTCATATTAGCGTATTTATATCGGCCTTTGGTTCATCGGTGCGTTGTTAGGCTCAAATCCATGTCAATCACATGTTTTTGAGAGATTTTGTAGTATTGGTAGTATAAGTACTTTCACAATTTGACTTGCTCGATGTTAGACTCCACACTACCTCTATCTTCCCTTGAGTTAGAGCTTGGGCACACGAAAATAAAAATGGTGCGAGGTGGTGATCCATGTCACGTATTGGTTGTGGCCAGAAATCAGATTGAGTTATAGACTATATGAGAGAATATTGTATGGCATCCGTATGAAGATTCTCCCTTTATGACCGATGAGAACGTACAAATGCTGACAACTTATCTGTTAGACGTTTTCAATTAGCATCATCCCCCCACGGGGGGCTATTATTGGTTCCTTAGCAAGCGTAGTTGGAGACAGACCTTGAGCAGTGATTTTGTTCCCGAATATCCACATCTAGATATACCTTTTCTGAACGTGCATCCCAACGCTGCTTTACAGAAGCACGCAAGTGAGCGATGGCCGGCCAATTACTTCGTCATCACCGGTTTAGATTATGCATCATTTTGATGCCGGTTTTACACCCCACCACACACGACCAGATTTTTTATGCTGGAGCTATTGATTTAGTAAGACCATCAGACATCCGTAGTTGTGTTGTCCCACCCTGTTTTACAGGATCTTATAGAGAACAATCGGGTATATCCTACTCCACAGCCCACTAGATAGTTTTATGTTGGTTAGTATAACTAAGGCCAAGCAGAGAATATTGATGCGACTAATTTACACGGTTCTCTCGACTTGAGAATACTGTTGATCTTCAATGTGCAAGCTCCTCTTCAATTATATTTCAATCGTAGCACGGCATCCATCGAATGACTATAGTTGGATCGAATGAAAGCAATGAAAGTGAAACACTATTCAGGAGAGGATTCGTCTCCTCAATTATATGAGGTTAGTTTCATGGTCAACTTAAGTCAACTCAAAGTCAAAGTCTCTGGGCAGAGCATTTCGGTTAATGATAATTGTTATTATTGAACCAAAGACTTTGTGTTTAGACTATAAAGTTGAATGTGGATGATATTAAATTTGGACCATTACCAAATTCTATAAATCCAAAGTGATATAGTTTTGACTAAGAGAATTGGTGTAGATAATTGTCACTATTTAGGTACCACTTATAATAAGTGAAATTGTACTATACCAAAAGATGTTTAAGCGATAAATTCGGCCAAAATGTCACACCATCTGCTAAGTGACGTGTGAATGTTAATATTCGAATGGTTCGATATTAATCGCTTACTGAATTTACACTTATGAGTCGCACAACCATAGTGATGAATTATCTGAAAAGCACATGATTTAATTAATTTATGAAATGTTGTAAATCGATTAAATTAATTTATATTTGAGAAATATTAGTTATGATTTGTTTGATGTTTGGAGGTATTTTTTGTAATTATTTTAATGCATTTATAAAAGCTATATTTATGCGCATTAATATATGATATCGATGTAATTTAAAGATAATTGCATGAAATGATTTATAGAAAATTTATGTCATTTGCTGACATGATTAATGAAAATTTTATGTCATTTGATGACATGATTTGTGAAATTTTTTATGACATGATGACATACATGTAAAAAAGGATTGAAGAGAGAGAAATAGTTCAGGGAATTAATTAGCGAAGTTTTAATTAAAGAATAGAAATAAATTTCATTCTTTCATACAAAACATATTCTCTACTTCATTCTGTACGTACAATTCATTCTTTCTCTACTCCTAACTTTTTATGGCAGAAACAAAACAAAGAAAATGAATTTCCAAAATCTTTCAATTACAAATAAAATGATCAAATGAAATAAAAAAAAGTGTTCATTTGCAAGAATAGGATGTGGATCTTGAAGATCTGAAGAGATATCATCATTCAAGGTGTAATTTCTATGCAACATCCTAAGGTGATTCAATCGGATCTAAAAGCATTCTTCGTTCAAGATGCAAATCAAAGGCAACATCAGGTGTGTTTTAAGGATTAGGTAGCAACATATGCCATTTTCTATATATAGATAGAGATTTTGCAATGTATGATGGAAATTTAATTTGAATTTCATAATTTGTATGATGTATTACCGTCTTGCTTAATTAAAAAATTGTTTATGAAGATTGAAATTATTTGTTGAATGATATAATTGAGTTTTCATTTGATAAATCAATATTAAATTTGGTTATGTTTTAAAACTACATTTAAGTGTAGATCTATGTTTTAAGCATTCTAATTAAATTGTAATTCTTTATATCTCAATGTTTACATGTTCGAATTGGGTAGGTGTTTTTCTTTACTTTGTTAAATTGAAACTAATCTATATATTTTAAAATACAATGTTTTATTTTAGTTTTATGTTTTAACATTTAATTTAAATTCCATTTCTTTAAATTTGGAAATTTACATTTTTATGTTGATTGATTGAATTATATTTAATGTTAAAAATGAAATTTATATGGAATCAATACAATGTTTCAATTGTAGATCTATGTTTTAATCTTTCGTGACAAAGTGAAATTTTAGTTTTGAATTTTAATACATATATATATATGTTTGCATATATTACTTGCACTTTTTATTACATTGTTTATTTATATATGAATAAAATGAATTTTAACAACAAAACAAAGTTTTGAAATTGATTGTAATAACTATGTAATTTATATTATTAGAAAGCTTTGATTGAATTCCCTATATACATATTTGGATTTACTTGTATGTATTCATATAAAATTTATTTTTCTTTACATATACTGTCATAGTATGAAATCATTTCTCTATTTTAGTTAAGATAATAATATTTACTTATAATTCATTGTTTATCTTCTATATTTTTACATTATGGTAACTATTGATTGTCATTAATATGTTGCATTAATTAAGTTTACTAAAAGAGAAACTGTATCAATCATCCTTGTCATCCCTTATTTATTTCCATTTCGATTTCTATGTAATAACCATTGAAATTGTTCTTTTTTATTTTATGTACATATATCAATTACCACTGACTATGCACACTCCCTGTATTTTACGCTTGCATAAAATTTACTGTGAATATATTTACAGATCATGTCATATTCATATTAGTCATTAATGTTATTTTATTAATAAATTATTTAATTTAATTAAGAGAAGGAAATGAAAAGCTTCCTTCTCTAACTAAATTTATGATCTCTCGTTAATTGAATAATTTAAGAGAAAAGTAATCAAAAGTTTCTTTCTCTAGATAAATTTATGCTTCCCCATTAAGTGAATAAATTAAGACAAAGGAAATGGAAAATTTCCTTCTCTAGATAAATTTATACCCCTTCATTAATTGAATAAGTTAAGAGAAAGGAATTGAAATGAAATATTTTCTTCTCTAAATAAATTTGAAAAGTAAACGTTACACAAAAATTTGTATGTAAGAGTATATTAGATATATTCTAACTTATATGCACATTAAATTAAAGTGAAACTTTATTTATAAAGTTAAGTAAATATTGGTTTTATTTAAAAGAACATAGAAAAGTTCTAAATGAATTTAGACTTCATAGGCTCATTAAATATTCAAAATGGATATTTTTTTTGAAATTCACTTATTTCTTCCACTACAGGTTGTTCCAGTCCCTTTAATTGTATCAGAGTCCACTAGCCGATGCGGTCTAAATTAGTCATGTTAGGGTTAGTTAATTAAGCTTGTGCACTTAGTACGGTGTCTAGAAAGTGATGTCTAGGATTGGAATTGCGTAATCAAGTATCATGTCATACCCAGTTACCTGCTTGACTTGAAAGGTGGTGTGAGCCCAAGGTTTGCCCCTAATAGAAAAGGCCCAATTTGAATTAGGCCTTCGATTAATTTCAAATAATTTTGAAAATTAAGACATGATTTAAAATTTAAAAGTGAAATTTAAAACAAAAACTTGTTTATTATAAAAGGTTACAATATAACATAAATTTTCAAAATGTTTGAAAAGATAATGAAAATTTCAAAATGTTTAAAATTGTTTAAATATTAATTTCAAAACTTAAAATTTATTAATAATATTAATAAAATAAATTAATTAAGTGAGTTAATAAATACTTATATGCATGTATTAATATGTTGATATATGTTATGTTATTTTAAATTATTAAGATAATGTACTTATGCATGTATCTAAGATTTTTTTTGAAATGGACATAATTTAATTAAAATCATTTAATGAAATAAACTAATTAAATGTTAATTAATTAAATAAAAAATATGCATATGTAAGATATATGTGTTATACTATCAAGGTTATAGTATACATTATAAAGGTTATAATAGATATGTCTAATATAAAAGTTGTATGGAAATACTAAATTAAAATTTAATAAAGAGTTAGCTAATTAAAAATATTTAATTAATAAAATGTTATGCATAAGGTTATTGTATAAGTTAATTAAAATATAAAAGTTATATAATAATGAAATTTATATAACATGAGTGTATAAACTAAAGGTGGAACATTAAAGAAACCCAAATAGAGTAAAGGAATAAATACATACGTAAATGTATGTATACTGTGATTTATGAAATGTTTGACACTTGAATCACAAGGGATTTCATAAGAAATACATTATTCCATAATTCGATATCAATCAATATAATATACTGAAGATTATGAACCTTCAATATAATGTTGTCCTCTACCATATATCTATTAATAAATTACTTGCATACTCCTTAGTTGTTGAGCAAACTCAAGCTATGGATGTTATGTGTAGTATTATTAATATATTTAGACAAGGTAAGATAACTATATGTATTTGTTGAGCGAACTCAAGGTACATATACTATACTTAGGCCATCTCGATGTGGTAGGTATGAGTGAATGATCTATTTTAATTTGTTGAGCGAACTCAAGGTCGAAATGAGATTAGGACAAGGAAAAATAGGTTATGGATTATATGTGATACAACCGATAAGGAGTTATCCATCGTTTGTGGGACTATGATTTGTTGAGAAAACTCAAGGTTGGATACCAAGACAGATGAGTCCTAACACCCACTAGTGAAGTCGAAAGACTTCTATGGTTCATCTTAGGGTTTGGAGAAACATAAAGCACTAGTGGGAGTCTTGTTAGAAAAATGAAATGGTAACTTTTAACCTTTCTAATCATATGCTAAATAATGTTATAATAATCAACAATGATGAATTTATACATTCAATATTATTGATAAAATGTTTATTAATTAATTTATACAAACGAACTGAATTGAAAGTTGACAAATGGAAATATAATATCCACTATTAAATTCCTATCGCATGTTAACATTTCAACACCCATGCAAGTACCTGATTTTACAACTACTAAATACATTCACGGTTTGGTCACTTATGAATTTATTTGGTTAATGCCATGTATTGCATTCTATGAGTTTCGAACTCTAAAAGCAATACAAGACTATGGATATGGATATTTGATCCATATACAATTGCATTGTAAATGTTATATGGTGAATGGTTAAAGTTTGTAATGTACAATATTTCGATGAAATTTGGTCATCCTAAATACCAAATAAACCTTAGTGTGAAATCAAGTATTCAATCCGATTGATTACAAAAGGGATCATACTGTATTAATGTAACACAAGACCAAAAACTACAAGATATATATATATATATATATATATATATATATATATATAAGAACTCAATTGTTGAAATGTCATTTTGATCGGTCTACATAAAGTGCAACATATTTGATGTCCTTAAATGTGGAGGATAATCAAATGCACTTTTGTAAAGTTTTTGTTATGATATTGTAGTATGGTTTTCTTTTGAATAGTTTGACCATTTGAAAGAAAAATGAATGTATAAGAATAGATTAAATTAAGGTACAGTTAGGATGAAGAGAATAAATAGTCACTTCTGCTTCATAAAGAAACATTGAAAATGGGAATTGTAATAGCAATTGATACTCAATATTGGAATAAGAAGTATGATTTCTACCACGAAATGTATTTTCATATAGAAAATTGTTTTCTTTGAAATTTATTTCTTTAAGCTCAAGATATTTGATCAATGAAGTCTCCACTTTAAATAGTTGTAGTGGTGAAATAAATAAATTATATTAACTGAATGATGGACCTTTGAATTTAGTATACCATTATAGTAATGATAGAAATAGTGGAAGCACGTCATATAGCACTTAGTAATTCCATCATAGTATGAAAATTGTTTTCATAAAACTTACCATACATTATTTATGAAATAGTGATTATTTTTCGGGGTCGACTAAAAAAAGGCATAGCTATATTTCAATATGAATATAATGAATATTCTTTGTAAAATAAAACTATAATGTGGTATTTTTTTAAAAGCGATGCATTGGAAAATACTAAGGCATCTAATAATATTTACAGCTATTTTAGAATTATAGAATAAGCCGTAGTTTTGAGAAATAATTTTATTGTATGATTTTAAATCATATGATACTTGTTAATTATATCTCAAAGGACTATGCACCCATTTGGTGAGAGTATCGTAAGAGTTGATGAACTCTTTGGATTGATACATATAATTGTATGCAATCATAATTTTATAAATACCAAAACAGCTCCACGTACTTTGTCATATTCATCGTTAAGTTATCGTTGACATGGACATGATACACATGTAGCATGTCTATGATAAACTTATAGGATATAAAAATGAAGTAAATGAAATAACATGTGATAGAAATGATTTGATTTGATCGAATGTGTGAGTATATTGGAAAATGTTCCGACGGTACAAAAAATAAATAAAGATTCAATCTCAAAATTACTTCATTGATACATAATGATGCATTGATATGGAATAATCGAACTTTGTTGGATAATGTATGATTAATTATAAGTGAAGTTGAGTTAGTTTCTTTCTATATGGTAATGTACTTAAGGATAGCACATAAGGTCAATATTATTTCATCTGAATAACTGTTTATAAAATTTTACAAGATAAGGGTTTGTAAGAAACTCGAACATATCCTAAGACAAGGAATTGGTAGGTTGTGCTAGTCGAAAGATTACACATAATAATTGCTCATGAGGAATCTTGTATGAATCCCCCCAAAAGGATTTTGAAAAGATTGTTATTGGATGACTTATTTATGATTTGAACATAATTTTTGCAATAAAATTAAATCTTTTTTATAAATAAAGAAATTCATAAAAAATTTATGAATATCTATTCTATTGCACTGAGAAACAATTGTTGTTTCAAGATATACCAACTTCATTGTGAAGAAATTTCTTTGAGGAATTATTGGTAGTAAAATGGAATTGGATACGGTCCATAGATAGAACTGATTATATGAGATGAAATGAAATTAACTAACCTAAACGAACACATAGCATTAGAACGTCTAATAAGTATTCTTACACAACGAAGAGAAACTATGAGTCTCTTATTAATATCGAAAATATATAATCCTAGATTGTTTAAATAAACCATTGAGAGTATTATTTTACATGGTATGATGCACAAATCCGAAAGAATTTCAAGTACGCTATCAAAATATAGGTATTGGTGGTCGTAACTGAAGGGATAAAATCCATCTACATGACTGAGTCTTTATGAGTAAGACTAATGCAGTTGGAATTAAATGAGCAATGTTGATAAGACTAACATTGCAAATTTCAATTGTTGAAATTAGCATAATAGATTCGATATTCAACATGTTCAAGTCAATTCGGATTGTATTGACCCGTAAATTTTAACGACTTTAATAACATGATTAACTGAATTTTCTTGAAAATAAAACGATTAAATTTAACAATGAAAATTTGATATTCGGAATACATTTTATTTAAATATAGCAAATGACATATTTTCATTAGGAAATTTGAAAGTTAGTTTTGTATGTAATTTTCACTTTCAATTTAATATCAATTAACTTGATGTAACTAAAATATTTTTGAAACATGAATATTTTTATACAATAAAAATGTAAACTATTTTCTGAGTGAGATATCACGGTTCATTTCGTCAAATTTAGAATTCTCGAGCCCTGTTTATTTTATTTTCGACGAATTTACAGCAGTTTAGCAGCGAAATATCGACTTTTGATAGGACCGCTAATATTTATGTACCATTTTGTTCATCTCGCCACGCTGATCTACACAGTATATTCATTTGTGTGTTTTGAAATTCGGTGCATGATTAAATTCGCGAAACGATTAACCATATCGGTACCCATTTTGTGCCTTTTGTTTCTTATGTCCATTCATTTGGCCACCTTATTATACCAACATCTATTTGCTTTTAGTGACTTCCTGAATTCATGCTTGACTTTTGCTTTTCCCATTGCTTTGGTATATTTCACTGGTTTGTTCTCTTCCCACATCACTTTACTCATTTCTGTTCACCGCTTCATTATATATATATATATATATATATATATATATAATAAAACAAAGATTTCTCATATTTTCTTTGTTCCTGCTCGTCCATATTCCACTTCGCGACCGCCTCCATCCAAACCCTCATCCGCCTTTCATTTCTCTCCACTACTTTTATTCATTCTGAAGAAAAATATATTATAATATATATATATATATATATATATATATATAACTTGTGTATTTTTCTTAACAAGCCTTTTCATCAATGTCAGTACACGCACAACCATTCCCCTCCAATTTCCAAGTCACCTCTCCAACCGAACTCAAACCCATTGTAACGACCTAGAATTTCAGTCATTTGAAATTCAGATATTTAACTGATTTTAAATATTCACAAGTAAATTTTATAATTGAATAACTTATATTTCAAATATGGTGATTTAATTGAAAATTAAATTGTTAATTTAATATTTGAAATTGCAGAAATAATTGGAATTGGAATTTAATGTGAATAAAAATGATTTGTAAAGATGAAATGATTCTATTTGAATTATAATGATGTTAGTAAAAATTTAAATTGAATTAAAAGCTAATTTATAGAAATTGAACATTTTAATATTTAATTAACGTGTAAAAATAGTCATTTATCATACAGTCTCGGATTTCAACAAAACCAGTTTTATTGGATCCGTAATTTCATATTATTGTAGAATTTCAAATTTCACGTCAATCGGATTTACGGTTTAGTCGTGGCAAGTTGAAACCTATAGAAATTTGTTTAAGTAAATTTTAGATTTAAATAATACAATTCGAAAACCTATCTTCCAAATAAGATCGAATTGGCTCCTGATATATATTCCATTGTGTTTAAAATAGGGGTAAAACATTATAAACGCTAGGCTGCACGCTTCATTTGGAGTTCGAAATTTTTTTGGGTGAATAGTATTTCAAAATTTTCTATAAAAGGACGTTGTAATTTCCAATTTTCACAAACCCTAATTTCTAAACCCTAGCCGTCGTTTTTCATTCATTGGCCGAAAATGCTTCAATATTTCCCCTTCGGTTTCTTTCAATCCATCAACGATTATGAAGAATCTTCAATTGAAAGATTGTAGAGTGTAACGCGATCTTTCAATCCAACGGTGTTGATGGGTTTTAGAGCAATGAATTGGCGGCAAATCTCATCAAAATGCATTTCTTTTGAACACGATTTTTGAGAGCACGAGGCAGCCGAGCTCAATGATATTCAGGCAGGAGGTGGTGTTCATGATGGGCTTCGATACGGTGGTCGTTGATCGTCGTCTAGTCGAGTGTGGTGGTTGTGATAATTTAAGTTTGAAGGTGGCAGTATGGGTTCGGTCACATACAAAATCTGGTGGAGGGAAGAAGAAAGAATCACATGGCACTGATCTCGTGAAGCAATCATGCAGACAGGATTTGATTGAGGTTGAAAATAAAATTAAAATTGTAAATTAATATATAATAATTCGTATAATCTTTAAAATGTTATAACTTCTTCATACGAGGTTCGTTTTTGACGAAACAAGTTGCGTTGGATCCGTATTGGAGAGCACTACATTTTAAAGCTAGTCTGAGGATGATTGGAAGTAGTGTAAATTTTGGGTAAAATTAAATGCCTATTTAAATTTATTAAGAATAAAACATTGCAGCTGCTATTGGAACCAAAGTGAGTACAGCTCATTCTTTCTGACTCACTGATATTTTATATGAGGAATATTTTATTTTGTGTTGATTGATGATTGTTTGGATGATATACGATATATCTATATATTTATTGGTATATGGATATATTCCTGCCTATTGGAGCAGATGAACCTTTATACGCGTGTCTGCCTCGAAGCAGACATTGTACATATTTTCTAATATGTATGTTTGTTATAAGTGAAAGGTTGGGGGGATCCAACTGGATTCCTCGCCAGTATTTGTTTCTTTACAGATATTGATATATATGTTGTTATCATGTGATATATGATGTTTTGAATGCCGTGATTGATGTATTTAGTGTTGTTGCAGCATTGGGCCTATTTTTGATAATTTAAAAATGCTTAAGTGATGATTTCAAATTAAAAAGGATTTTCAATTGATTTTGAAAATATACATTTTATTAAATTTTGAATTGTTAAGGAGATGAATTTATTTTAAATAAATAAATGTTATAATTTTATGTTATAAAAATTATGATTTTATGAAATATATTAAGCTGTGATTCTTGAAATATAAAGTTGATTAATTCGTAAAATAATTTAAATTGATATTTTTGAATTTATTATAAATGATATATATATAAGATTTATAAAATTAGTGTTTTATAAATCAAAATATTGGAATTATAAAGGAGTTTTGTAACTGTTAAAACGAAGTTATAATTGAATCTTATAAGTAAATGAGATTTAAAGGTTTATGAATTTGTGAAGTTATAAAAGAATGAATTTGAAAAATAAATGATTTATAAGTAAACTAAATTATAATGGGATTTTGGCGTTTAAATGAGATAAATGGAATTGGTTGATAAGGGAATTTTGTATATTGAAGTCTTTATGAAATATATATGGAATTTTTAAACATTGTTTTATAAATCCAAAATCAATTGAATTTCATAAGCTAATTATAGTAGCATATTAAAGGTATTATGTTCACGATTTTGGACAGTGAATTATCCTTTAAATTAAATATACAATAATAATGAATATGGGTAGAAATTATATTCACGATTTTAGATAGTGAATAATATTTTAAACAAAATAAATGTTTTGGGAAGTGATATTTTAAATGAAGCTAAATGTATTGAAGATGATTTAAAATGTGCTAAGTATCGAATGCATAGATTTCAACATCTATTGTTGAAATAGATGTTTTCGAGAAATAAGGAAATGATGGACTATAACACTGTTGTCAAAATAAATGATTTTCGAAAGGAAATGTTTTATATAGTATCTGGGATTTATATATCTATCTAATTATCGAATTCTTATACTAATGAGTTTGGGTGGTCGTAACGATGTTCTACGCAACATTCCTTTTGACCCAAATAAGTGGGTTTCAGGGAATGTTTTTCTCAAAGAATTTATTATATACTTAATCGTGATTTAAGTATATGGAATATTTTCCAAGTGTTAAAAATAAGAGATTTGTGAATATGCTTATATTATTGAAATAAGTATATGGAAATGTTTTCAAATATAGAAAGCTGAAATGTTTTGAGAATATATCTTTTAAAAGATAATTTGAAGTGAATATTTGACAAGTGGTTTGATTAATAAAAGTTTAGTTAAAAGGGCCTAGTAATTGCTTGTGGTGCTAAATATTTGTTTGTTTGCTTTGATGGTTAAATAACTGACTATTAAATTGGTCATTTTAGTTCCTTGACTTGATGTGGGAACTATTTAGTCATACACCTAGTATGTAGCCTTCTGTGTAGGCTTGATTATCATTTGTGTTGAGGATGTTGATTCGTGTAGTGCAGAGTATTACTCCAATCTATCGAGCTTCCTTCTTAGCCAAAGGATAGCAAGTTGAAAGTTGAAAACGTGATAAGTCTATGAGACTTAGTTTCTGTGTGAGGTTGAGAAATGCTAACGTTATTGGTGTGAAGAGACCGGGATCGGTTCATGCGAAAACCACTTTGGACCAACATTTATGTGGCGATTGTGAAGGTTGGTCATGATGATATTGATATTCCGGATTTTCATTGTGAAGGACTGCTTGTTGATCGTTTGGGGTTAAAATCCCAATATACATCCAGTAGCAGTAGTCTCTTCATCATGAAATTCCAATGCAAGGACTATTCGCTACGAATCCTAGGGATTTCTAGACAGGATGTGGTAGAAAAGTTACTTTCGTTTGTCCTATTCTTGGACAACTTGTATGTATTTTTGTCAGACATTGCATTTCTAAACATTACGTACATTGGTTTTTATCAATGTACATCAGTGGTGGCGGAGAAGACAACTTCTCTTAGCTTAACATCGTCCTTGAGACGTATGAGATTAAGGATTGTATTTTTATGGAAGGTGATTAGCAGTCAATGGAAATGGCTATGTGGAATTCAAAGTGATGTAGTTGTGTTTTGTGAATGGTAATCATTACCTCAGGCCTCATCAACCGTAAATTACCAAAATAGGGTAAGATGCGGCAAGGCTAAGTGGGTCGCTCCCAAGTCGGATATGATTGTTCTCTTCTAGATATATATTTACACGCTAGGACGTCATGTATCTGCTTATTGTGGTTTGTATGCTATGTGGGCCCTCGAAAAAGGTTGGTAACAACCGAAGGACGACATTTTTGGTACTCTCTAGTTATAGAAGTAGGCCAGTCTTGTGTTGGTAGAGGAAATTTGTGATGGTTTCTTGGGACATCCATCTAGAGGTGTACCCATCGGAAGGCAATCCCTTCACCTGGACATTTGTATGGAAATCCAAACTCCACTATGTACCTACTATTTTATTTGTTGAGCCTAGTATGCTGGAATTTAATAATGGTAACAATTTCAGCTATTTTGATCATTATTTGTATACTAGACACTAGTATAATATAAGTTGATTTGATGTGAAATGTTTTGGTTATCGTAAGATAAAAATATGTCTGTGTTTACGTGTGGGTGTGTCTTACGAGATACTTTTGTTTTGAAAAGGAAAAGTTTGGTAATTTAATGAATTCAGTTGAGTGTGTTTCTCACGCTGGTTTACCAGACTAATCCCGGCGTTCTTCCCTTTCAATGCTCGGGTTAGACCGAGTATATTTACATGTTCAAATTTGGTGCTTTTGGAGCTTCAGCAGGAGAGCTGGAGATCTTCATTTTCATATACACATATCTGTTTATTATCCGCTGGCTAGTTGTTATATATTATCAGTAATTGTAAATACAAGTTATTATAATTGTCCAGGCTGATGAATGGTGATTGATTGTTAAACTATGATTGATGTATGTATATACAATTCTGTTTTGTAAAGATCATTGATATGATATTATATGTTTTCCGCTGTGATGTGAGATTCTATTTTGTTCTATTTGGTTCATCTTCTCTCTTCTCTTCTCTTTTTTTCTTTCTCATGACTTTCCGTCGGTCTGTGGTTTTTGGGTCGGGTATGTGTGGTTCATTGTCGATTCAAAGGGTATGGATTTGCGGGTCGTCACATTTGGTATCAGAGCTTAGATTTCGTATATTCCTAAGCTTTGATGTGTAGTCAGCATAGATAGGGACATTTGCACCCTAGACTGAGTTTGAGTGTATTATTTATATGAGAGCGTATTTGTTAGTGATATAAAATGTTTTATATTGCGTTTATTTATCCGTTGAGCTGTTTGTGAATTCTGGTCGGTATGTAGGACACCATGTTATGGATAGGGATTTCTAAACACTGAAATGAGGCAAGTCGACATAGTATTAATTTTAAATTGGGTGAATGAAATAAATTTTACCTCGATTATATTTTATATATAAAGGAAACAATTTTTCAGAAGTATTATAGTATATATAAGTTAATTGTTTGGTTGTTGAAAATGTAAATATATGTAAGTTAATAAAAGCTGTTTGAATAATCTAAATAAAAACAACAATTGTAAAAGAAAATTTATATAAGTAAATGAACTATAAAAGTATGGAATTATAGTTAATATGATTTACAATTGTGAAATAATCTTATATATAAGAAATGGAACAACATGAGTATATTTTTAAATATGAGTTATAAATAAAAATCTATTTAAACTAAGAATTTGAAAATTTGAATCCTGTTGATTTTGAAAGTTATTTTTCAAAGATTAAAGAGGTTGTATTATTATAAATCTAAATAAGATAAATAAATTTGGAATGAATCTAATTTAAGTGTAGCGAAATAGTGAAATTACATAAGAAGATTTGTAAACATGATTTATAAATATATAATAAAAGAAATTTTTAAAAGAATATAAAGCACTGAATTCACTATTGGGAAATAATAAGGGTGATGACTGCAACATCTTCATTATCATTTTCGAGTTTCTGTGTGATGGATTTGCTACCAATTGTAAATTGAAAATTGGAGTTTTATTTTGATAAACAAATTTATATTTAAAATCCAAGTTGAAATTGATGAATATAAGTGAAATGAGTTTTGGACTTACAATATGAAAAAAAAAATTATCTTTGGTAAAGTTGAAAGAAATATGAGTTTATGTTATAAATATATGATTTGAAATTTAATTAAATGAGGGTTAAATAAATTGAATCGGATTTGAACTGGATTAGATAAGTTATTGAAATGGAAATTAAACTTAAGTGGTAAGTGATTATATAATATGAATTTAGAAGTTTAAGTAAATAAGTTGTATAACTTATAAAGTGAGAAAATATAAGTAAAATTAATTATTAAAATGGTTAAACAATTTTGAAAAGCAAAATAAAATTTTGAATTTGAATAGTTATATGAAATTTGACTTAAGTAAGAGTTAAATAAAATAGAATTTGAATTAAATTAGTAGTGAACTTAAGTTGTATAGTGGAAGTAAATGCAAGCGAGAATGAAATGAAATGTAACTTAAGTAATGTTGAATGAAGTTTAATTTGATATCAAAATGAATTAATAAAGTGAAGTGATGAATATGAATTTGAGTTATGTAATGAAATTCAACTTTAATTATATAAGTGAATTAGTGAATAAACATTGATTAGAAATGTTGTTGTTAAGAATTGAATAAAACTTAAGTTAAGAAGTGTGAATTAATAATAATAATAATATTAGAAGTATTGTATATAAACGTGATTATAGTAAATATTAGAATTGAATCGGAATTGAATATCAACCAATTGGAAATTGAACATGTTAAACCAAAATGAACGTTGAGAGTAAATTAAATAAAGTTGGTTATGGTGGATATGCATTGGTTCTTAGATGGTTATTAGTTGATTGTATTGAAATTTATACGAAATTGAAAGCTAAATAATTGAATCCAAATTGGAACTGAAGCAAAGTTAAATAAATGGAAATTGATTTGATTTTGAAGTGAGCAAACTTGAATGTAAATTAATGAATGTAAACTAATTGAATATGAATAAATGAATGTTAGTGGAAAAAATCCAATGTAAAAAAAATCAAATTTGATTAAGTTGAAAATCAATTCGATGAATATTAATGAGAAATGAATTCATATTGATTTGGTATGGATTGATTAGATAGATATTGATTTGTTGGATGTTAGTTGGATGATAGTTGTATGATGGTTGGATTTATTGCTTTTGATTGCATTTGCTATGTTGGCATTTATAGTTGTTGTATTGGTATATGTTGTATATTGATATTACTTTCTATATACATGTTTCTCATTTATTATTGAGTATTTAGTAGGTGAGGATGGCGCTTGCTTCGCTTTGGGAGCTCGCTTTCACGCTTTATTAACCTTATATGCTCGCTAATAATATATAAGGTATACATTTTGGATTGCATATCGTACTTTTATATTTTTTCCCTATGGGATGCCTCATCCTCGAAGATGAGATGTATATTTACGATACATACATACATATATGTTGTGTTCCTACTACGATCGAACTGCACAAAGGAGACAATGGCGATTTTTTTTAAATTTAAGGCGTTTGGAAATTTTTTGATTATTAAAGTTTTTGGCTTTTGAGTTATAAAAGTTAAACGATATTAGTTGTTTTTGAAAAGTAAATGGATTTTGTGATTTTTTCTTACTTGGTAATTTCGAGGACGAAATTCTTTTAAGTAGGGGAGAATGTAACGACCCAGAATTTCAGTCATTTGAAATTCAGATATTTAATTGATTTTAAATATTCACATGTAAATTTTATAAATTGAATAACTTATATTTCGAATATAACGATTTAACTGGATAATTAAATCGTTAATTTAATATTTGAAATCGTAGAAATAATTAGTGTTTGAATTTAATTTGAATAAAAATGATTCATAAAGATGAAATAAATTCTACTTGAATTAGAATGATGTTAGTAAACTTTTAAAATTAAATTAAAAGTTAATTTATAGAAATTGAACATTTTAATATTTAATTAACGTATAAATGTAGTCATTCTTGTACAGTCTTGGATTTTGACGAAACTAGTTTCAATTGATCCGTAATGTTATATTTGTGTAGGATTTCAAATTTCATATCAATCGGATTTACGGTTTAGTCGTGGCAAGCTGAAATGCGTAGAAATTTGTTTAAGTAAATTTTAAATTTAAATAAGTCGATTCGAAAACCAATCTTCCAAATACGATCGAATTGGCTCCCGATAAATATTCCATTGTATTCGAAATATGGATAAAACATTATAAACGTCAGGTGACACACTTCGTTGGAGTTCGGAAAATTTTCGGGTGAATAGTGTTTCGAAATTTTCTATAAAAGGACGTTATGATTTCCATTTTTCACAAACCTTAATTTCTAAACCCTAGCCGCTGTTTTTGATTCAATGGCCGAAAATGCTTTAATCTTTCCCCCTCCGATTTCTTACAATCCATCAGCAATTACGAAAAATCTTCAACTAAAAGATTGTAGAGCGTAACGAGATCTTTCAATCCAATGGTGATGATGGGTTTTAGAGCAATGGATTGGCGGCAAATCTCATTAAAATGCATTTCATTCGAACATGATTTTTAAGAGCATGAGGTAGCCGAGTTCAACAAGATTCAGTAGGAAGTGGTGTTCATGACGGGCTTCGATATGGTGGTCATTGATCGATGTCTAGTTGAGTGTAGTGGCCTTGATAATTTATGTTTAAAGGCGGCAGTATGGATTTGGTCATGTACGAAATCTGGTAGGGGGAAGAAGAAAGAATCGCATGGCCGTGATCTCGTGAAGCAATCGTGCGGCCAGGATTTGATTGAAGTTGAAAGTAAAATAAAATTTGTAAATTTATATATAATAATTCTTGTAATCTTTAAAATGCTATAACTTCTTCGTACGAGGTCCGTTTTTGACGAAACAAGTTGCGTTGTGTCCGTATTAACGAGCGCTAATTTTAGAGCTAGTTTGGTGATGATATGAGCTAGCGTAATTTTTGGGTAAAATTAAATGCCTGTTTAATTTTATTCAGAATAAAACACTATAGCTGATATTGGAACCAAAGTGAGTACAGCTCACTCTTTCCGACTCACTGATATTTTTATATAAGTGAGGAATATTTTATTTTGTGTCGATTGATGATTGTTTGGACTATATATGATATATCTATATATTGATTGGCATTTGGATATATTCCTGCCTATTGGAGCAGATGAGACCATATACGTTCCCGTGTATGAGCGGATGACCCTTTATACACGCGTCTGCCTTGAAGCAGACATTGTACATATTTTCTAATATGTATATTTGTCGCAGGTGACAGGTTGGAGAGATCCAACTGGATTCCTCACCAGTATTTTTTTATTTATAGATATTGATATATATGCTGTTATCATGTGATATATGATGTTTTGGATGTAGTGATTGATGTTTTTAGTGTTGTTGCAGCATTGGGCCTATTTTTGGTAATTTAAAAAAGTTTAAGTGATGATTTCAAACTAAAGAGGATTTTCAAGTGATTTTGAAAATATATGTTTTCTTAAATTTTGAATAGTTAAGGAAATGAATTTATTTTAAATAAATAAATTTTATAATTTTTATGTTATAAAAATTATGATTTTGTGAAATATATTAAAATGTGATTCTTGAAATATAAAGTTGATTAGTTAGTAAAATAAGTTAAATTGAGATTTTTGAATTTATTATAAATGATATGCATATAAGATTTATAAAATTGATGTCTATAAATCAAAATATTGGAATTATAAAGGAGTTATGTAAATGTTAAAGCGAAATTATAATTGAATCGTATAAGTAAATGAGATTTATAGATTTATGAATCTATGAAATTATAAAAGAATAAATTTGTGAAATAAATGATTTATAAGTAAATTAACTTATAGTTGGATTTTGGAATTTAAATGAGATAAATGGAATTGGTTGATAAGGGAATTTTGTATATTGGAGTCTTTATGAAATATAAATGGAATTTATAAACGTTGTTATATAAATTCAAAATCAATTGAATTTGATAAGTTAATTACAGAAGCCTATTAAACGTATTATATTCACGATTTTGGATAGTGAATTATCCTTTATTAAATGTGCAATAATAATGAATTTGGTTAGGAATTATATTCATGATTTTGGACAGTGAATAATATTTTAAACTAAATAAATGTTTGGGAAGTGATATTTTAAATGAAGGTAAATATGAAGATGTTTTATAATGTGTTAACTATCAAAATGCATAGATTTCAACATCTATTGTCGAAATAGACGTTTTCGAGAAATAAGGAAATGATGGATAACATTGTTGTTATAGTAAATGATTTTCGAAAGGAAATGTTTTGTATAGTGTATGGGATTTATATATCTATCTAATTATCAAATCCTTATAATAATGAGTCTGGGTTGTCGTTACGATGTTTTACGCAACACTCGTTTTGACCCAAATAAGTATGTTTAAGAGAGTGTTTTCCTTAAAGAATTTAATATATACCTAATCGTGACTTAAGTATATGGAATATTTTCTAAGTGTTGAAAATAAAGAGAATTATGAATATGCTTATATTATTGAAATAAGTATATAGAAATGTTTTCCAATATAGAAGGTTGAAATGTTTTGTGAATATATATTTTAAAAGATGATTTGAAGTGAATATTTGGTAAGTGATTTAATTAATAAAAGATTAAGTAAAGGGGCCTAGTGATTGCTTATGGTGCTAAATATTTGTTTGTTTACTTTGATATTTAAATAACCAACTATCAAATTTGGCCATTTTGGTTCCTCGACTTGATGTAGGAACTATTTAGTCGTATACTTAATACGTAGCCTTCTATGTAGGCTTGATTATCGTTTGTGTTGAGAATGTTGATTCGTGCAGTGCAGAGTATTACTCCAATCTATCGAGCTTCCTTCTTAGCTGAAGAATAGCAAGTCGAAAGTGGAAAATGGGATAAGTCTATGAGACTTAGTTTTTGTGTGAGGTTAAGAAACACTTTTGCATTGTTGGTACCCAGAGACCAACATCGGTTTATCCGTAAACCACTTCGGACCAATATTTATGCGACGATTGTGCAGGTTGGTTATAATGATATTGATATTCCGGATTTTCATAGTAGAGGACCGCTTGTTGATCGTTTTGGGTTAAAATACCAATATACATCCAGTAGTAGTAGTCTCTTCGTTGTTAATATCCAATGCAAGGACTATTTTGCTACTAATCCTAAGGATTTCCCGACAGGATGTGGTAGGAAAGTACCTTCGATTTGTCGTGTTCTTGGAGAACTTGTATGGAAGTTTGTCTGACATTGAATTTATAAAGATTACATACATTGGTTTTACAAATGTACATCAGTGGTGGCGGAGAAGGCAACTTCTCTTAGCTTAACACCCTCTTTGAGACGTATGAGCTTGAAGGTTGTATTTTTATAGGAGACAATTAGTAGTCAAGGAAAATGACCGTATGGCATTCAAAGTGATGTGATTTGATTTGTGAAAGGTAATCGTTACCTCAGGCCTCATCAACCGGAAATGAGCAAAATAGGGTTAGATGTGGCAAGGCTAAGTTGGCCGCTCCCACGTAGGATATGATCATCATCTTCTAGATATATCTTTACACGCTATGACGTCGTATATCTGATTATTGTGTTTTGTATGCTATGAGGGACCTGATGACATATTTGATACTATCTGGTTACTGAGGTTGGCCGGTCTTATGTTGGTAGAGGAACTTTGTGATGGTTTCTCGGGACATCCATCTAGAGGTGTACCCATCGGAAGGTAGTCCCTTCACCTAGTCATTTTTATGGAAAACCAAACTCCACTACGTACCTACCATTTTATTTGTAGAGCATAGTATACTGGAATTTAATAATGGTAACAATTTCGGCTATTTTGATCATTATTTGTATACTAGACACTACTATAATATAAGATGATTTGATATTGAATGTTTTGGTTATCGTAAGCTAAAACATGTCCGTGTTTACGTGGGGGCGTGTCTTACGAGATATTTTTGTTTTAACAAGGAAAATTTTAGTAATTTAATAAATTCAGTTGAGTGTGTTTCTCACGCTAGTTTACGAGACAGATCCAGGCGTTTTTCCCTACCAATGCTTGGTTCAGACCGAGTATATTAACAAGTTCCGATTTGGTGCTTTTGGAGCTTCTGCGGGAGAGCTGGAGATCTTCATTTTTGTATAAAAGTATCTCTTTATTATCGCTGCTTAGTTGTTGTATATTATCGGCAATTGTGAGAAAAGATTATTATAACTGTCCATGCTGATGATTGGTGATTGACTGTTGAACTCTGATTGATGTATATATGTACATTTTCTGTTTTGTAAAGATCGTTGATACGATATTATATGTTTTCCGCTGCGAAGCGAGATTCTGTATTGTTCTATTTGGTTCTATCTTCTCTCCTTCTTCTCTTCTCTTCTTTTCTTTCTCTTGACTTTCCGTCGGTATATGCTTTTTGGATCGGGCAGGTGTGGTTTATTGTCGATTCAAAGGGTATGGATTTACAGGTCGTCAGACCCATCACCGTCTCTAAAGAGCTCCGCCCATGCTCTAACAAAGCCCGCCAGTCCCCACTCGTGCAGCCTATCCTATTCCCTCTGACACGTGCCTTCCCTCCATCAAGCTTCCACCACCGAAGCCCTTTCATCTCCGACCCTCTCGGCCATGCAGCCTCCGACATGCCACTCCTCTCCATGTCTCCACCTCGCCAATCATCTATCCACCGTGCAGCCTACCTAACTTCATCGTCCGCCTAGATCTACCGTGCAGCCATCCCCGTCTTGTAGCAGCCGCCAACATCCATGACCACCTTCGCTATTTTATTCTCTACCTCTAGATCCATGCCACCACCTCCTCTCATGCTGACCGACCCGGTATCTCTTCCCATGCCTTGTGACAGCTTCCCCTTCCTTTCCCTCCGCCCTACCCAGATTCACTTCCGCACTTCCCCAGCTACGTATCCCTACCTCCAGGTGTATAGCCGCAACCTCCTTCCTTTTTATAATTTTTTTTTTGAAAAGCTTATATATGCTATACTACGTTATATTATATAAGCAGTAAGATATATATGTGTTTAAATATATATCTTATGTCAGTTTATATATATATATATATATATATATATATATATATATATTGGTTTACATAAGTTATATAATAGGTTAGTCATATATGTTAGCTTATGTAAGGTTATAAGCTTGTTTATGTATTAGTTGTTATAATGTACAAGTTGTATATACAGCCGTTTCTCTATCATAAAGAAATAAAAAAAAATTATATTCAAAGCTTACATATATTTGGGGTGCATATGCAAAGCTTGCATATGTGCTGTTGTATATATTGGAAAAAGAGGTTATATATTGCCAATATGTGTGTATTTGTTTTGCATATAATTGTTTACAGCATGATTACATATATTTGTTTATAAGTATAGTTGCATATAATTGTTTAAGCTTGTGTGTGTATGTATACGGTTTTAGTACCGATTTTCTTTATAATATAGATATATTGATATATAGGGTAATAAATATGATACTTTGAAATGTATACGTATATAATATGTTAGATTTAAAGAAGTACATATATAGCTTTTTGTAAGAGTTGTATTTATTTAAATTTATATTATTATTTTCAAAATAGATTTTACAATAAATTTTATATAAATAATATGTTTAAATATTTATCTGAAGTCATGTTATAAATTTTGTAATAATTCTATATACATATAATATGTTTATAATATATACTTGATCCACGAATCTGAATTCACCTTGTCTTGTCTCTCCGTTGTCCAGATTTACAGCAGCAATTTTAGCTTTATCGCTCTGCCGCTTGCGCATCCATATGCGTATCCATGTCAATTACTTCTCACTTTTCATTTTTCTCTTGCCTCGAAAGGTGAGCAATCACTCACGATTAAGATTCTTATATTTAGTATATTTAATTCATATTTATATTGTTAGGCTTAAATTGTCAGTTATTTAATTGTTAAATATGATCTGTTATTATTTGCATTGCTTCACCGATGTTAACTGATAATATTGACACTAATAACCTATTAATATATATATATTACTTAAATTGCTGATTATGATCACATATGCTTGCCATTGATATGATGTCATTTTATACTATTTATATTCACACACTGCAAGTTCACTGTTAGTTTATAAATTCTCTATAGGTTGAAATGATACATACCCGAACGATCATATAGATTATGGGAAAATCTTTATGGGTTGAAATGATAAACCCAAGCGATTTTCATCGATTTTGAAATTTTGGGATTGGGATTTAAATGATATAAACCCGTAAATTTAAAGTAATTACGGATTAAAATGATAAATATCCGTATCACTTGGCCATAGGATAGAAAACTATATACGTACACCGTTGGTCTATTGTTGAAAATGATTTTCATGATTCTGAAAGGAAATATATAGATTTTAATAAATATTGATTTTTTTTAAATATAATATATAAATTTATTTATGTATGTGTAAAATTTAGATTTTTAAAATTATATATTTTGAAATTTTGAATTTGAAAGTTATATTTGAAAATATAAATCTTAAGATTTTACTTATAATTTTATTATTTTTAAATATATAAAAATAATATTTAATATAAATTTAAATTTAATAATAAGATTTAATTTAATAAAACTTAATTTAATTATTATATATAATATATTTTAAATACATATATATAATATTAATATTTAAATAGATTTTGTAATAAATTTAAATAAATAGAGGTTGGAGAGATAAATTAAATAAGAATTGATTTGTAATCTAAATGAATTAATACTTGAATTTAAATAAGAATCGATTTATAATAAAAAAATTAGAATTGAATTTAAATAAGGATTGATTGAACTTATTAATTTTGAGATTTCAAGGATATGATTTTACAACTCGATTTGATAAAAAGTGATTAAATGAATATTCTTAACTTTGAATAAAATTGAGATTGAATATTTAACATAAACTTAAATTTATAATATGAGATTTTATAAGTGCCATTAAAATTGACTAAGTGAATATTTCGAACATTTAACAGGCTAAAGTTGAATTTTGAAATATAAATGAAATTTATTAAATCAGTTATTTTAAATGTTGAATAATTAAACTTTAAAACTTATTGAATTTGAGGAGGGCTAAATCCGTAGTTCGAACCTGCATTTGAAATTGGTTAAATTTAGTAATTCTAACTTGAAACTATTTTCGATATATAAATTTTAGTATATAAACTATTTTAGTATATAAACTCTTTTTAATATATAAACCATTTTTAATTTATACTTATTTTTAAATGTCTAAACTATTTTTCAATTTATAACTATTTCAATATATATAAACTATTTTCAATACTTAAACTATTTAAGTTGGAATGTTATGATGTAGATTTAATGGATTTAAATGCGAATATTTTGATACAACGTATAAACTGTTTGAAATATTAAATGACCACGGCGTGAACTAAGCGTTTGGTTGTTAAAGAGACAGAGATTGAATATTGTCATACTCTCTGCCAATACCCGAAAACTACTTTAACAACTGTGTATGTGGTGGAAGTTCCAGAATGACGTAGGATGGTTTGGTGACGATTTTGTATGTGGTATTAGCACAGCCCTGACTCCTGCGAGTCAGCTTGATGTGGCTAAAACAGGAGCCACGTCGAGCCAAGTGAGGTCGCTCCTCTTATCGGGCACATTTCTTCGATAACATTATATTACTTTGTGATTTGATTGTGTGCACCTTTGATTTGGGAGTGCGTCTCGAGGTGGGTGGCAGTAGTAGCTATGCGTTACCACCTGGACCTGCAAAACTTTAACGACCCAGAAGTTTTGTCAATTAAAATTCGTTTATTTAATTGATTTTAAATAATTAAAAGTAGAATTTGTAAGTCGAATAATTTTTTTTTCGAATACCTGGATTTAATTGGGTAATTTAAGTCGATGAATTAATATTTCAAATTGAAGAAATAATTGTAAATTGGGTATAATATGATTAAAATTGATTTGTAAAATTTTATTATATCATATTGGAGTTAGACCGATATTTTAGAACTTTTAAAATCGAATTAAAAGTTAATTTGTGAAAATTTAATATTTTAATATTTAATTGACGAGTTAAAATAGCCATTTTTCAAACAGTCTTGCATTTCGACGAAACCAGTTTCATCGGATCCGTAATGTGATATTATTGTAAGGTTTCAAATTTCGTGTCAATCGGATTTACCGTTTGTCCGGGGCAAGCCAAAACGCACAGAAATTAGTTTAAATGGATTTAATTTAAAATCGATCGTTTATTGCCGTAACTCGCACAGATGATCGAATTGGCCTCCGAAACATATTCCATTGTGTTCAGGATGCGGGGTAAACCTTAGAAATGCCAACCGGCATGCTTCGTTTGGAGTTCGGAAAATTTCGGATGAATAGTGTTTTTGGAAATTTTCTATATAAGGACGTCACAACTTCACTTTTGCAAAAATATTAACTAGGGTTTCAACTCTAAACCCTAGCGCCAGCAGAAATGTTCAATGGCCGAAAGTTTCCGTTCTTCTCCCTCCTTTTTCTTCAAATCCACAAATCGAAACGAGAAATCTTCAACTGCAAACTTGAAGAGCATCACGAGTTCCACGAATCCAACGGTTATGATCTGATATGAAGCGGCAGATTGTTGACAAATTGAGGTGGAAAGGCCAAAAGTCACGCACGTCTTTCGTGATACAGTGGAGGCCGAGCTCTTCCATATTTGGACTGAGGGTGGAGTTGAGTCAGGCGCACGACGTGAAGGTGTTTGATCGGGTTGAAAGTTGAAGATGAAGCCGCGTTAATTTAGGGTTAGAGGCGGCAGTGGGTTGCGTTCAACAACCTGGAAACATGCGTGAGTTGGAGAAGACAATGGGAACGGCCTGGATCTGCTAGTTTTGAAATTCACGGCCCAGATCTATTAGGTTTGAAAATATAAAAAAAAGGAATTGTAATTGTTTTATATTATAACTTTTTCAATCTTTAAAATGATGTAACTTCTTCATACGAGGTCGAAAACGCACGAAACAAGTTGCGTCGGAATTGTATGGACGAGCGCTACGCAATGGAACTAGCTTGGAGTCGTTTGGAGTTAGTGAGAATTTTGGGTAAAATTAAACGCGTGTTTAATTTTATTCGAAATAAAAGCTGAAAACGGAATTGAAAGAAAGGTGAGAACTTCTCACTCAATCGAATTGTTTCGATTTAAATTTTAAATAGTTAGATTTAAATTTATTGATTGTATGCCTGGATGATAAATTATTATCTATTAATTGTTGAAATAGACATTATACGCCGTTATTAAGCAGAGGTTATTTATTAAAAACATATGCCGCGAATATTTCACTGCAAAGTGAAATTGCTATTATTTATGTACTTGGAGTTGATTTTCCCGCATTATGTAGCGGATGAGATCCTATTGCGCCGCATAATAGCGGAAAATATTTTATAAATCCTATATACCGCGATATTCCGTATTGGAACGGAATTGGTATTGTGCTAACATCTTTGGATGCAGGGAAACAGGTTGGTGGGATCCAACTGGATTCCTCACCAGTATTTATTTGATTACAGATATTGTGATGTTTGTTGATTATCATATCGATATATGATATTTGGATGTCGTGATTGACTATTTGGTGCTGTTGCATCATCGGATCCATTTTTGAAGTTTTAAAATAATGATTTTGATTTTAAAAAGAATTTTAAAGTGATTTTTGAAAGTATACGTTTTATTAAATTTTGAATTGTTAAAATAAATAAACATTATAATTTTATTGTTATAAAAGTTATATTTTTGGAAAATAGTACTTAAGTATGATTTTGGAGTTATATAAGTTTTAAATAACGTTTTGTAAATTATTAAAAGGATTGGTTTATTAAATTGGGATTATGAATTATTATAAACGTTTTATATAAAAGATTTAAAAATTGATATTTTATAAGTTAAAGATATTGGAATTATAAAACGAGCTTTTGTAAGTGTTAAAATAAAGTGGTACCTAGTTTTATAAGTAAATAAGAATTTTAGATTTATAAATTAATGATGATATAAAAGAATGGATTTGTGAATAAATGGATTATAAGTAATTTACTTATAAGTTGGATTCGATATGTAAATGAAATATAAATAGAATTGGTTATTAAAGGAGATTTATAAATCGAAGTAGTTATGAAATAGGAATGGAATTTATAAATGTAGTTTTATAAATCCGTAATCAAATAAATTTGATAAGTAAACATAGAAATTATTAAAGGAATTATATCCACGGTTTTGGACTATGGAAAATCCTTTAATTAAATATGTGGAAGTGTTGAATTTGGTAAACGATGTATATCCACGATTTTGGACAGTGGATAATCTTTTGATAAAAGTGTAGAAATACTGAATTGGGTAAATAAGGTATATTCACGATTTTGGACAGTGAATATATTATTGAATAAAACGGGTATGATTTGGAGAAGTGAAATTTTAAAAATGAAGTTAATTGTTTTAAAAGATGTTTTAAAATGTATTAACTATCGAAACCATAGATTTCAACATTCATTGTTGAAATAGACGTTTTCGAGAAATAGAAGGAAATGGTGGACTATAACACTGTTGTTATAGTAAATGATTTCTGAAAGGAAATGTTTTATATAGTATTGGGATTTATATATCTATCTTAATTTCGAATCCCTATACTAGTGATTTTGGGTCGTCGTAACGATGTTTTACGCAACATTCGTTTTGACTCAAATAAATGTGTTTAAGCGCACGTTTTCTTTAAAGAATGAAATTTATACTTAATTTCGATTTAAGTATATTGAATATTTTCCAAGTGTTGAAAATAAATGGATTTGTAAATTAGTTATTATTAAATAAGTATGGAAATGTTTTCCAATATGAAGTTAATATTTTGAGATTTTATCTTTTAAGGATAAATTAAAAATGAATATTAGAAATTGATTTGGAAATCGTATATTCATAGATATTTTGAAATTGTAAATTCACTGTGGAATTTATAAAAGAAAGGAAAATTTGTTTAAAAAAATAAACATTGATTTATTTTTGAAGTGGGGAATAAATTTATGGATTTGGAACGTAAATATAAAGTAAATTGTTAAGGATTTATTTAATTGGTTTAAATGAACCATGTTGAAATGAAAGTATTTCCGTGTTAGGAAAATGTTTGAAATTTGTTTTCAAAAGTGGTAAAGGTGAAAAGTGATTTGAAAATTTGTTTTCAAATGGTTGAAGTGTGGAAAAGTATATATCTAGTAATGGTATTTTTGGAAAATAAATAATTTGGGAAATTATTTGGAATTTGGTGATGTCGACCATGCCTATTAATAGTTAAATAACCGACTATCAATATCTACCTTTAAATAGGTATTTGTTGTGATTTGTTTGAATTTGAATGCCACACTTATTTTTAAATAAGCGCTCACTATTCGGGTTAGCCGGGAAAGGACCTTAGGGTCGTATAACCCATTCTGAATATGTGATATGTTGTTATGGATTGCATTTGATGACCGGTGTTGAAGACCGGATATTTGTGAAAATGGAAGGATTACCGTCGAATGTTTTTGCATCCGCTGATCTCCGATATAGAAATTTATTACCCTTTGTGATGGGAAGTCCGGTCGTGATTACTGAATATCCGGATTGCAAGGACTTCTTTGTAAGTGCCTTCGGTTCCGTTCGATCCCGGAACGTACTTGTATGGATGTGTGTCTGACGTTACAATTTGAGATGTAAAGCTGGTTTCTATCAAATATATTTCCGTTGGTGGTGGAGAATTTATTCTCTTAGCTTAACACCCTTAGAGGTTATGTAGTTGATGGTTACTAGTGATACATTCCCCAATTGGTAATGTGGCATACGAAGTGCTGTTGAGCATTTGATGATCAAAGCACAGCTTTTGTATAAAGCGTGGCTTTGTGGACGAAACTTCGTCGGACCTCACACCCCGGAAATGGTCAAAATAGGAAGGATGCAGCAAGGTTATTAGGGGGTAGCGCCACTTTAGTGTATGTCATTCCTTCTGGATAGAGGTGGTATCATGGTATGGAGTCCAGATACTTAACCTATGTTGTTGCTGCAAATTTATTGCTTTATGGTTGTTGGAAATCGAGGATCCTCGGATATAGATTGGTTACGATCGGGGAATGACATATTCGTGTCAGTAGTTACCTAGTTTGAAAGGTAACCCGGCCTTGTGTTGGCAGAGATCCGGTTAGGTTCTCGGGTCGTCTTTCCAGAGGCGTACCCATGTGGCAATGGGAAGTTCCTTGGCCTAACCATTTGTTGGAAATCCAAAGAAACAATACGAACCTTGTACGGTTTTAGTTGTATAACCTGCCATGGAATGTGGCGGTAACCTGCTATTGAACATGGTAGCTATAGTAGGCATACGATAATGATCGTATGTTGGCTAAGATTTATATCTTTACTTTCGAAATGATTTTTTCCTACACTATGCACTAGTAATAATGTCAAATGTTTCTTTTTATTGCGTATCAAGCATCTTTGACTATCATAAGGAGAAATCTCCTCTGATTCTGTGTTTGCATTGTGTGTGTATGCGGAAAGCTTTATGGTAGTCTCATTTTCTAAAAAGCATTGCGAATCTATTTTAAAATTATCATGTTCTTTGTTTTAAAGATAAAACTGTTTTAAGTTCTCACACCAGTCCCATGACTGATTCGGAGTTTATTGTTTTTCTTCCTAAACTCTGGGTGCCCACCAATTTCCACACGGGCAGCCAAGTGTCAGGTTTATCAGGATATTCTGAAAATTAGTATTTCTTTTCCGCTGTTTGTTGTTGTACACTCTGATGATGTAATGTAATGTAATACGATTTAATGTAATAACTGATATAGTTCTTTGTTTAAAGATTATTCATTTATCTATTATATGTTGTTCCGCTGCGATTGTGAGATTATGATATTGTTCTGTAGTTTCTTTCTGTTCTGTTCTATCTTTTTCTCTCTTTTTCTATCTTTTTCTTCTTCTTTAACCACAACGGTACGGTTTTTCGGCATTCGATTGCTCGGCAGTTGATACAGTGGACGTATTGATGTCGGTTTTCGAGCGTCGAAAACTCGCGTCGTCACATTTGGTATCAGAGTATATGGTTAAGCGACAACAATGGCTCTGTTGGGAATTACTCATTAAAGATGGAGTCAGTAGTACTCTAGAATGAGTGTGACTGTAATAATAGATATGAGCGCGTATTTGTTAGTGAAAATGAAATTGTTTTATATTGTGATGATTGGTTTGTTGAGTGGTATATGGATTCTGGTCAACACGAGTAATTAACGTTGTTGATAGGGATCTCTAAACACTTGTACAGAACAATTTGACACGATATTGTTTTAAAATAGGGTAAATGAAATAATTTTACCTTGATTATATTTTATATATAAAGGAAATAAGTTTTCAGAATTATTAAAGTGTATATGAATTGATTGTTTGGTTGTTGAATAAAAACAACAACTGTAAAAGAATAAATTATATAAACAAAAAGATTATAAGTATGAGGTTATAATTAAAATGATTTACACTTGTGAAATAATCTTGTATATAAGAAGTGAAATTATATAAGTAAAAGATTTATATATAAGTAAAAGATATATAAGAAGTGAAATTATCCAAATTATATATAATGTGATTTATAATCTGAAAACAAAATTGCAGAGAAGTGTTTGAAAGGATTTGATAATTTGGAAAATTGTTTTGGAGAAATTAAAGCTCTAAACTCTTTTCGGTCGCTGGGAAATAATTCCGATGATGATCGCGACATCATCAGTGTTCATTTTCGCGTTTCCAAAAGAGGGATTGCTGCCAAATTGTTTTAAATGGAAGTTGTTTGGAAAATTTGGATTTGGTTTTGGAAATTCAAAAAGATAATTTGAATTGGTTTCAAAAATGGTTTTGAAAGATTGAAAAGACTTTGGAATCCTATTTTTAAATATTTATGGGAATGATAAATGAGTTGATAACTTATACAATTTGAATTGTGATAGAATAAATTTAACTTAAAGGATGGAGTTAAATTAAATGAAGTATAAGTGAATATATAAAAATCCATGTGGTAATTGTTAAATATAAGTTGTATAACTTATAAAATGAGAAAATGTAAGTGAAAACAATTATTAAAATGGTTAAACGATTTGTTAAGCAAAATAAATCTGAATTTGAATAAGTGATGAAAATTTGGCTTTGGTAAAAAGTTAAATAAAATTGGAATCTGAATTGAATTTATAAGTGGAAATTTAAGTTAAATTAAACAAATGGTGTTTGAAATGGAATATAACTTAAATAATGTTGAATAAAGTTGATTTTGGGTATCGAAGTAAATTAATCAAGAGAAGTGATGAATATGAACTTGAGTTATATAAATGAAATTCAACTTGAAATGTTAAATGAATTAGCAATTGAATTGATAAATGGATGGAATGTAAATCAATTGAATGTAAAAGAATTGATATGGGATAATGAATGTAAGTGTTAATTTATTTAAAAGCTAATGTTATTGGAAGTTGAATAATTGAATGAAAATCAACTTAATATATAAACCAATTGGAATTAAAAGTGTTGGACCAAATTGAATATAAATTAAATAATTTGGTTATGTTGAATATACATTGGTTGTTATATGGTTGTTAATTGATTGTGTATAATTCATTAAGTGTTAATAAAATTGAATTGACAAATTGAAAGCTAAAGTAATTGAATCCAAATTGGAAGTAAATGAATATGAACTGAATTTGATTCAATTTGGAAGTAAACTAATGTGAATTTAATTAGTGAATGTAAACTAATTGGAAACAAATGAATGAATGTTAATTAAATCCAATGTAAATGAATCAAATGTGATTTAAATTGGAAAACCAATTCATTGAAAATTAATGAGAAATGAAAGAATATTGATTTGGTTATGAATTGATTTGGATAGACATTGATTGTTGGATGTTTATTAGTTGGATGATAGTTGTTTGATGGTTGCATTTGTTGCTTTTATTGCATTTTCTATATTGGCATATATAGTTGTTGATATATGTTGTATATTGATATTATTTTCATATATGCATGTTCTCATGGTTTGTTGAGTGTTTAGTAGGTGCGGATTGCGCTTGCTTCGCATTTGGAGCTTGCTTTCGCGCTATATTAGCCGTATATGCTCGCTAATAATATATAAGGTACATATCTCGGATTAAATATCGTACTTTTACACTTTTTTCCCTGCGGGATGCCTCATCACTTGATGAGATGTATATTTGTGATATTTATACTGTCATTTTTTTTCGGACCGAGCCGCGCAAAGGAGACTCTGGCAAATTTTTCCGAAAATTTAAGGCGTTAGAATATGTTTGCGTCAAAATTGGCCACAAACACCCAATATCGTGAAAGCACCCGTTTATGAACACAAATCAGCAATAATCAACACAATATTCAAATCTAAGCAATAACAATCACAACAATTCACAGATAACAGTCACAAACACAGGATTTATAGTGGTTCGGGGATCTTGCCTACGTCCACTCTGAAGCTTATGTCTTTATTGATTCACTTGATGATCTCAATCAACTACAGCGGATTACAGTTGATAAAAGTTCTGAAATCTGGTTACAACAACGATAATGAAGAGTAGAATTGAATCCGACAGAGTCTCGACGTCGAATGGCCCGAAGATCCCCTTTCTGTAGACTTCAGGGTGCTATTTATAGGCGTAAGAGGCCCAAATCTCGCTCAAATTTCGGGAGACTTTTTCTGGCACATGAGTGGGCCCACGCGACCGACCCCACCAAGTTTCGACTCGATCAGGGATCGATACGAAGTGATTTCGTATCCATCAAAAAATGATCCAATCGAGCCGAAACTTGGCAGGAACAATCTTTACCTTGAATGGAAGCTACTGTTGAAATTTCGTTGCATTTGGATCAGCGGGTTGGGAGATATGATCGATACGAATTGGAGTGTTTCGGTTGGCTGTTTGGTTCGAACCCATCAGCTCGAACCGATACGTTTGAATCGATCTTGTCACGTGGTTGTTTGGTGAGGTGGCGCGCACTCTTCGCCTCGGTCCGGTTCTTGTGCCGAGCTGACCACTTCGCATCCATGAATTTCGCCTCCTTATCTTTAGTAATCCAACACTTTACCACTGCACCAAGCTATCTTTCAATGTCTAGTTCGAACCGAGATAGGCGGCTTAGTTCGCATCGATAGCATCGTATCTATTCAATGGATACGATTGTGATGGATACGAACTAACGCTGCCTGATAGATTCAAATGAAGGCTTCGTTCATCGATTCGAACTAGGCATTGTT
This sequence comes from Allium cepa, assembly GCA_030765085.1. Classification (NCBI taxonomy): domain Eukaryota; kingdom Viridiplantae; phylum Streptophyta; class Magnoliopsida; order Asparagales; family Amaryllidaceae; genus Allium; species Allium cepa. Next base: position 158,294,818 of record CM060932.1, read on the forward strand.
TGAACGATACGAAATTCATGGATACGAGGATCTGGCCGTCCTGGTCGATACGAAGAAAACTATATTGATGGATACGAATTCCATCGATACGAAGCGCTACCCGCTGATGGATACGAAATGTGGATGGTTGATGGACACGAAACGTATCGACCTGATGGATACGAACTTGTTGAGGTGATGCTTACTTTATTGGTTCGAACTCAATCGATTCGAAGCATATGTAAACCGATGGATTCGAACAAGACAAACAGTGATGGATACAAATCCTATGGATTCGAAATGAGCATCTCCTCAACTTCTTGATGGATTCGAACAACGTACTTTGGCTAACTTGCATCGATCATATCTCGTTCATACGAACTCCGATTGACCTTAAATTTGAAACACTGGCTTTCACGGCTTTGCTTGTCATGTCCTATCAATTGTGGCCTAATTCGGGCTTGAACAAAATTCATCGATATCCATGGTGAAGCAATGTACAACCAATCTTCGAGATGAACTGTCTTTGGTTTTCGACCGATCTTTTGATGTCGCGGCTTTGCCAAAAAGTGGGATAACATTTGCCCCCCAAAACATGCCTTGCTGTAGGAAGGTGAGTTTTGTAATGCCTTGAGTTGAATGTCCACATCCTGTCAACAACCTGTAAAAAACTTGATAGTTTCATATGACCTCAAATGACGATCGTTCGGGATCGTGTGTCATTTGAGATGAATCGGGACTGTTCGCGGTCGATGCCGTTCGCGGCGAAGGATGGAATGGGACCGTTTGCGGTCGTATGCCCGTTCGCGGCGTATATCGATCGTTCGCGATTGAGTGCCGTTCAAGGCTGATTGTGACCGTTCGAGGTCGGACATAATAAGTGAATCGTGACCATTCGCGGTCAGGTGCCGTTCGAGGCAAATTGTGATCGTTCGTGATCGTGCGTCGTTCGAGGCAAAGTATGTGTGCCCGAGGGGGACTTAGTATTATCGATGCCATAGTTCATGTTCGGGGGAGTTTCTAAATCAAAGACATTTGGCGTTTAATCGCCATACAAGAGGTGCTCGTGAACCGTTCGCGATCCAACGGGCATATAAGTAAACTCTTTCATAGAATTGTAAATATCAAAGCAATAATTACACGAACCTCACAACAGAAATGTTCAAACAGGCAGAGTCTAAATGTTCAAATCAACATCAAAGCAAAAAAAGCAAGATGAAGATGACAAAGCGTAAACTCTTACTATGACGCGGTTGGTTGTCACTCAGTGCATGCCTATGGACCGTGCGCGATCGCTTACATGAGTAAACGATTTAACCGTGTTAGTAAGAGGTTTACAACTTGTTCATCATTATTTCAATCGATCAATGGATAATCAAACTGTGGGTTCCTTGCTCGCCTGATTGCCGTGGTAAAAGGGCTCCAATTAACATCCTCTAAATCTTTGTTTACCAATCCGCCTCTCATGGCTCGCCTAACTATCTCCACCAACCTGTCATTGTCTCCGAGATGCAATCTTCATTCATCACTCTCAACCTGCCCCCCGAGTTCACGAGAGAATTCTGGGATCTGCCCCCTTGACTGAGCGTTCACTCCTCTGCTACTCCCAGGTTGCGCAAATGCTCCTCTCTCTCTTTCTCCGAGATTGGATCAACATTCTCCATGTGCGTGCCCCCTAGTTCAGGTCCTACGCCGGATGGTCCTGCTCCGTTTTGAACTCCATCCGCTTCTCTATTCTGTGCTCCAAGTTGTCCTATCTGTTGAAATAAACTCTGGATCAACTCCTCCTGTTTCTTCATCATTGTCTCCATCTCGTCCCTTGTGATGAAGATCGACGCTTGATTCGCTCCTGAGGAAGCCTCTTGACTTCCTTGATGTTCACTCCGCTCTGGCCTTTGTTTCTTACTTGTTTTCCTCATCATAGCTCTTAGATCTAAATTCTTAAATCTTCAAACTCAACTTCTCCTGAATAAGCTTTTCTCAGTGAAAGCACCAAAACGTTTGCACCAAAATTGGCCACAAACACCCAATATCGTGAAAGCACCCGTTTATGAACACAAATCAGCAATAATCAACACAATATTCAGATCTAAGCAATAACAATCACAGCAATTCATAGATAACAGTCACAAACACAGGATTTATAGTGGTTCGGCGATCTTTCCTACGTCCACTTTGAAGCTTATGTCTTTATTGATTCACTTGATGATCTCAATCAACTACAGCGGATTACAATTGATAAAAGTTCAGAAATCTGGTTACAACAGCGATAATGAAGAATAGAATTGAACCCGACAGAGTCTCGACGTCGAATGGCCAAAAGATCCCCTTTCTGTACGCTTCAGGGTGCTATTTATAGGCGTAAGAGGCCCAGATCCCGCTCAAACTTCGGGAGACTTTTTCTTGCACGTGAGTGGGCCCACGCGACCGACCCCATCAAGTTTCGACTCGATCTGGGATCGATACGAAGTGATTTCGTATCCATCAAAAAATGATCCAATCGAGCCGAAACTTGGCAGGAACAATCTTTACCTTGAATGGAAGCTACTGTTAAAATTTCGTTGCATTTGAATCAGCGGTTTGGAAGATATGATCGATACGAATTGGAGTGTTTTGGTTGGCTGTTCGGTTTGAACCCATCAGCTCGAACCGATACGTTCGAATCGATCTTGTCACGTGGTTGTTTGGTGAGGTGGCGCGCACTCTTCGCCTCGGTCCAGTTCTTGTGCCGAGTTGACCACTTCGCATCCACGAATTTCGCCTCCTTATCTTTAATAATCCAACACTTTACCACTATACCAAGCTATCTTTCAATGTCTAGTTCGAACCGAGATAGGCGGCTTAGTTCGCATCGATAGCATCGTATCCATTCAATGGATACGATTGTGATGGATACGAACCAACATTGCCTGATGGATTCCAATGAAGGCTTCTTTCATCGATTCGAACTAGGCATTGGTTGAACGATACGAAATTCATGGATACGAGGATCTGGCTGTCCTGGTCGATACGAAGCAAACTATATTGATGGATACGAAATCCATCGATACAAAACGCAACCCACTGATGGATACGAACTGTGGATGGTTGATGGACATGAAACGTATCGACCTGATGGATGCGAACTTGTTGAGGTGATGCTTACTTTATTGGTTCGAACTCAATCATTCGAAGCATATGTAAACCGATGGATTCGAACAAGACAAACAGTGATGGATACGAATCCTATGGATTCGAAATGAGCATCTCCTCAACTTCTTGATGGATTCGAACAGCGTACTTTGGCTAACTTGCATCGATCATATCTCGTTCATACGAACTCCGATTAGCCTGAAATTTGAAACACTGGCTTTCACGACTTTGCTTGTCATGTCCTATCAATTGTGGCCTGATCCGGGCTTGGACAAAATTCATCGATATCCATGGTGAAGCAATGTACAACCAATCTTCGAGACGAACTGTCTTTGGTTTTCGACCGATCTTTTGATATCACGGCTTTGCCAAAAAGCGGGATAACAGAATATTTTTGAGAAAATTGGGAAATTTTTGAAAACTAAGTATGGATTTGGAAACTTAGTAAAGATTTTGCAAGAAGTTTAACTACGAATTTTGGAAAAGTTAAACACTTAAGAGATTTGAAAAATCCAATTTGAATGGTTTGTTTTGGAAAGTTAATGGATTCAGTAACTTTTTCTTACTTGGTAATTTCTAGGACGAAATTCTTTTGAGGGGGGAAGTTTGTAACGACCCAAAAGTTTTATCAATTAAAATTCGTTTATTTAATTGATTTTAAATAATTAAAAGTAGAATTTGTAAGTCGAATAATTTTTTTTCAAATACCTTGATTTAATTGAGTAATTTAAATCGATAAATTAATATTTCAAATTGAAGAAATAATTGTAAATTGGGTATAATATGGTTAAAATTGATTTGTAAAATTTTATTATATCATGTTGGAGTTAGAACAATATTTTAGAACTTTTAAGATCGAATTAAAAGTTAATTTGTGAAAATTTAATATTTTAATATTTAATTGACGAGTTAAAATAGCCATTTTTCAAACAGTCTCGAATTTCGACGAAACCAGTTTATCGGATCCGTAATGTGATATTATTGTAAGGTTTCAAATTTCGTGTCAATCGGATTTACCGTTTGTCCGGGGCAAGCCAAAACGCACAGAAATTAGTTTAAATTGATTTAATTTAAAATCGATCGTTTATTGCCGTAACTCGCACAGATGATCGAACTGGCCTCCGAAACACATTCCATTGTGTTCGGAACGCGGGGTAAACCTTAGAAACGCCAACCGGCACGCTTCGTTTGGAGTTCGGAAAATTTCGGATGAATAGTGTTTTTGGAAATTTTCTTTATAAGGACGTCACAACTTCACCTTTGCAAAAATATTAACTAGGATTTCAACTCTAAATCCTAGCCGCCAGTAGAAATGTTCGATGGCCGAAAGTTGCCGTTCTTCTCCCACCTTTTTCTTCAAATCCACAAATCGAAACGAGAAATCTTCAACTGTAAACTTGAAAAGCATTACGAGTTCCACGAATCCAACGGTTATGATCTGATATGAAGCGGCAGATTATCGGCAAATCGAGGTGGAAGGGCCGAAAGTTGCGCACGTCTTTCGTGATACAGAGGAGGCCGAGCTCTTCCATACTTAGACTGAGGGTGGAGTTGAGTCAGGCGCACGACGTGAAGGTGTTTGATCGGGTTGAAAGTTGAAGATGAAGTCGTGTTAATTTAGGGTTAGAGGCGGCAGTGGATTGCGTTCAACAACCTGGAAACATGCGTGAGTTCGAGAAGACAATGGGAACGGCCTGGATCTGCTAGTTTCGAAATTCACGGCCCAGATCTGTTAGGTTTGAAAATATAAAAAAAAGGAATTGTAATTGTTTTATATTATAACTTGTTCAATCTTTAAAATGATGTAACTTCTTCATACGAGGTCGAAAATGCACGAAACAAGTTGCGTTGGAATCGTATAGACGAGCACTACGCAATGGAACTGGTTTGGAGTCGTTTGGACTTAGTGAGTATTTCGGGTAAAATTAAACGCGTGTTTAATTTTATTCGAAATAAAAGCTGAAAACGGAATTGAAAGCAAGGTGAGAACTTCTCACTCAATTGAATTGTTTCGATTTAAATTTTAAATAGTTAGATTTAAATTTATTGATTGTATGCCTGGATGATAAATTATTATATATTGATTGTTGAAATAGACATTATATGCCGTTATTAAGCGGAGGTTATTTATTAAAAACATATGCCGCGAATATTTCACTGCAAAGTGAAATTGGTATTATTTATGTACTTGGAGTTGATTTTCCCGCATTATATAGCGGATGAGACCCTATTGCGCCGCATAATAGCGGATAATATTTTATAAATCCTATATACCGCGATATTCCGTATTGGAACGGAATTGGTATTGTGCTAACATCTTTGCATGCAGGGAAACAGGTTGGAGAATTCCAACTGGATTCCTCAGCAATATTTATTTGATTACAGATATTGTGATGTTTGTTGATTATCATATCGATATATGATATTTGGATGTCGTGATTGACTATTTGGTGTTGTTGCATCATCGGATCCATTTTTGAAGTTTTAAAATAATGATTTTGATTTTAAAAAGAATTTTAAAGTGATTTTTGAAAGTATACGTTTTACTAAATTTTGAATTGTTAAAATAAATAAACATTATAATTTTATTGTTATAAAAGTTATATTTTTGGAAAATAATACTTAAGTATGATTTTGGAGTTATATAAGTTTTAAATAACGTTTTGTAAATTATTAAAGGGATTGGTTTATTTAAATTGGGATTTTGAATTATTATAAACGGTTTATATAAAAGATTTATAAAATTGATATTTTATAAGTTAAAGATATTGGAATTATAAAACGAGCTTTTGTAAGTGTTAAAATAAAGTGGTACCTAGTTTTATAAGTAAATAAGAATTTTAGATTTATAAATTAATGATGATATAAAAGAATGGATTTGTGAATAAATGGATTATAAGTAATTTACTTATAAGTTGGATTCGATATGTAAATGAAATATAAATAGAATTGGTTATTAAAGGAGATTTATAAATCGAAGTAGTTATGAAATAGAAATGGAATTTATAAACGTTGTTTTATTAATCCGTAATCAAATAAATTTGATAAGTAAACATAGAAATTATTAAAGGAATTATATCCACGGTTTTGGAATGTGGAAAATCCTTTAATTAAATATGTGGAAGTGTTGAATTCGGTAAACGATGTATATCCACGAATTTGGACAGTGGATAATCTTTTGATAAAAGTGTAGAAATACTGAATTGGGTAAATAAGGTATATTCACGATTTTGGACAGTGAATATATTATTGAATAAAACGGGTATGATTTGGAGAAGTGAAATTTTAAAAATGAAGTTAATTGTTTTAAAATATGTTTTAAAATGTATTAACTATCGACCGTAGATTTCAACATTCATGTTGAAATAGACGTTTTCGAGAAATAGAAGGAAATGGTGGACTATAACACTGTTGTTATAGTAAATGATTTCCGAAAGGAAATGTTTTATATAGTATTGGGATTTATATATCTATCTTAATTTCGAATCCCTGTACTGGTGATTTTGGGTCGTCGTAACGATGTTTTACGCAACATTCGTTTTGACTCAAATAAATGTGTTTAAGCGCACGTTTTCTTTAAAGAATGAAATATATACTTAATTTCGATCTAAGTATATTGAATATTTTCCAAGTGTTGAAAATAAATGGATTTGTAAATTACTTATTATTAAATAAGTATGGAAATGTTTTCCAATATGAAGTGAATATTTTGAGATTTTATCTTTTAAGGATAAATTAAAAATGAATATTAGAAATAGATTTGGAAATCGTATATTCATAGATATTTTGGAATTGTAAATTCACTATGGAATTTATAAAAGAAAGGGAAATTTGTTTAAAAAAATAAACATTGATTTATTTTTGAAGTGGGGAATAAATTTATGGATTTGGAACGTGAATATAAAGTAAATCGTTAAGGATTTATTTAATTGGTTTGAATGAACCATGTTGAAATGAAAGTATTTCCGTGTTAGGAAAATGTTTGAAATTTGTTTCCAAAAGTGGTAAAGGTGAAAAGTGATTTGAAATTTTTTTTTCAAACGGTTGAAGTGTGGAAAATTATATATCTAGCAAAGATATTTTTGGAAAATAAATAATTTGGGAAATTATTTGGAATTTGGTGATGTCGAACATGCCTATTTATAGTTAAATAACCGACTATCAATATTTACATTTAAATAGGTATTTGTTGTGATTTGTTTGAATTTGAATGCCACACTTATTTTTATATAAGCACTCACTATTCGGGTTAGCCGGGAAAGGACCTTAGGGTCGTATAACCCATTCCGAATATGTGATACGTCGTTTTGGATTGCATTTGATGACCGGTGTTAAAGACCGGATATTTGTGAAAACGGAAGGATTACCGTCGAATGTTTTTGCATCGGCTGATCTCCGATATAGAAATTTATTACCCTTTGTGATGGGAAGTCCGGTCGTGATTAGTGAATATCCGGATTGCAAGGACTTCTTTGTAAGTGCCTTCGGTTCCGTTCGATCCCCGAACGGACTTGTATGGATGTGTGTCTGACGTTACAATTTGAGATGTAAAGCTGGTTTCTATCAAATATATTTCCGTTGGTGGCGGAGAATTTATTCCCTTAGCTTAACACCCTTAGAGGTTATGTAGTTGATGGTTACTAGTGATACATCCCAAATTGGTAATGTGGCATACGAAGTGCGGTTGAGCATTTGATGATCAAAGCACGGCTTTTGTATAAAGCGTGGCTTTGTGGACGAGACTTCGTCGGACCTCACACCTCGAAAATGGTCAAAACAGGAAGGATGCAGCAAGGTTATTAGGGGGTAGCGCCACTTTAGTGTATGTCACTCCTTCTGGATAGAGGTGGTATCATGGTATGGAGTCCAGATACTTAACCTATGTTGCTGCTGCAAATTTATTGCTTTGTGTTGTTGGAAATCGAGGATCCTCGGATATAGATCAGTTACGATCGGGGAATGACATATTCGTGTCAGTAGTTACCTAGTTTGAAAGGTAACCCGACCTTGTATTGGCAGAGATCCGGTTAGGTTCTCGGGTCGTCTTTCTAGAGGCATACCCATGTGGCAATGGGAAGTTCCTTGGCCTGACCATTTGTTGGAAATCCAAAGAAACAATATGAACCTTGTACGGTTTTAGTTGTATAACCTGCCATGGAATGTGGCGGTAACCTGCTATTGAACATGGTAGTTATAGTAGGCATACGATAATAGTCGTATGTTGGCTAAGGTTTATAACTTTACTTTCGAAATGATTTTTTCCTACACTATGCACTAGTAATAATATCAAATGTTTCTTTTTATTGCGTATCAAGCATCTTTGACTATCATAAGGAGAAATCTCCTCCGATTCTGTGTTTGCATTGTGTGTGTATGCGGGAGGCCTTATGGTAGTCTCATTTTCTAAAAAGCATTGCGAATCTATTTTAAAATTATCATGTTCTTTGTTTTAAAGATAAACTGTTTTAAGTTCTCACACCAGTCCCATGACTGACTCGGAGTTTATTGTTTTTCTTCCTAAACTCTGGGTGCCCACCAATTTCCACACGGGCAGCCAAGAGTCAGGTTTATCAGGATATTCTGGAAATTCAGGAGTTGCTGGATGCAAGCTGGATGGCATGGCATATTCACTAGTATATAGTATTTCTTTTCCGCTGTTTGTTGTTGTACACTCTGATGATGTAATGTAAAGTAATATGATGTAATGTAATAACTGATATAGTTCTTTGTTTAAAGATTATTCATTTATCTATTATATGTTGTTCCGCTACGATTGTGAGATTTTGATATTGTTCTGTTGTTTCTTTCAGTTCTGTTCTATCTTTTTCTCTCTTCTTCTATCTTTTTCTTCTTCTTTAACCATAACGGTACGGTTTCCCGGCATTCGATTGCTCGGCAGTTGATACTGTGGATGTATTGATGTCGGTTTTCGAGCGTCGAGAAGTCGCATCGTCACATTTGGTATCAGAGTATATGGTTAAGCGACAACAATGGCTCTGTTGGGAATTACTCATTAGAGATGGAGTCAGTAGTACTCTAGAATGAGTGTGAGTGTAATAATAGATACGAGCGCGTATTTGTTAGTGAAAATGAAATTGTTTTATATTGTGATGATTGGTTTGTTGAGTGGTATATGGATTCAGGTCAACACAAGTAATTAACGTTGTTGATAGGGATCTCTAAACACTTGTACAGAACAATTTGACACGATATTATTTTAAAATAGGGTAAATGAAATAATTTCACCTTGATTATATTTTATATATAAAGGAAATAATTTTTCAGAATTATTAAATTGTATATGAATTGATTGTTTGGTTGTTGAATAAAAACAACAGCTGTAAAAGAATAAATTATATAAACAAAAAAATTATAAGTATGAAGTTATAATTAAAATGATTTACACTTGTGAAATAATCTTGTATATAAGAAGTGAAATTATATAAGTAAAATATTTATATATAAGTAAAAGATATATAAGAAGTGAAATTATCCAAATTATATATAATGTGATTTATAATCTAAAAACAAAATTGCAGAGAAGTGTTTGAAAGGATTTGATATTTTGGAAAATTGTTTTGGAGAAATTAAAGCTCTAAACTCTTTTCGGTCGCTGGGAAATAATTCCGATGATGATCGCGACATCATCGGTGTTCATTTTCGGGTTTCCAAAAGAGGGATTGCTGCCAAATTGTTTTAAATGGAAGTTGTTTGGAAAATTTGGATTTGGCTTTGGAAATTCAAAAATATAATTTGAATTGGTTTCAAAAATGGTTTTGAAAGATTGAAAAGACTCTGGAATCCTATTTTTAAATATTTGTGGGAATGATAAATGAGTTGATAACTTATACAATTTGAATTGTGATAGAATAAATTTAACTTAAAGGATGGAGTTAAATTAAAGGAAGTATAAGTGAATCGATAAAAATCCAAGTGGTAATTGTTAAATATAAGTTGTATAACTTATAAAATGAGAAAATGTAAGTGAAACCAATTATTAAAATGGTTAAACGATTTGTTAAGCAAAACAAATCTGAATTTGAATAAGTGATGAAAATTTGGCTTTGGTAAAAAGTTAAATAGAATTGGAATCTGAATTGAATTTATAAGTGGAAGTTTAAGTTAAATTAAACAAATGGTGTTTGAAATGGAATATATCTTAAATAATGTTGAATAAAGTTGACTTTGGGTATCGAAGTAAATTAATCAAGAGAAGTGATGAATATGAACTTGAGTTATGTAAATGAAATTCAACTTGAAATGTTAAATGAATTAGCAATTGAATTGATAAATGGATGGAATGTAAATTAATTGAATGTTAAAGAATTGATATGGGATAATGAATGTAAGTTTTAATTCATTTAAAAGTTAATGTTATTGGAAGTTGAATAATTGAATGAAAATCAACTTAATATAAACCAATTGGAATTAAAAGTGTTGGACCAAATTGAATATAAATTAAATAATTTGGTTATGTTGAATATACATTGGTTGTTATATGGTTGTTAATTGATTGTGTATAATTCATTAAGTGTTAATGAAATTGAATTGACAAATTGAAAGCTAAAGTAATTGAACCCAAATTGGAAGTAAGTGAATATGTACTGAATTTGATTCTATTTAGAAGTAAACTAATGTGAATTTAATTAGTGAATGTAAACTAATTGGAAACGAATGAATGAATGTTAATTAAATCCAATGTAAATGAATCAAATGCGATTTAAATTGGAAAACCATTTCATTGAATATTAATGAGAAATGAAAGAATATTGATTTGGTTATGAGTTGATTTGGATAGACATTGATTGTTGGATGTTTATTAGTTGGATGATAGTTGTTTGATGGTTGCATTTGTTGCTTTTATTGCATTTGCTATATTGGCATATATAGTTGTTGATATATGTTGTATATTGATATTATTTTCACAAATGCATGTTCTCATGATTTGTTGAGTGTTTAGTAAGTGCGGATTACGCTTGCTTCGCATTTGGAGCTCGCTTTCGCGCTATATTAGCTGTATATGCTCGCTAATAATATATAAGGTACATATCTCGGATTAAATATCGTACTTTTATACCTTTTTCCCTGCAGGATGCCTCATCACTTGATGAGATGTATATTTGTGATATTTATACTGTCATTTTTTTTGGATCGAGCCGCGCAGAGGAGACTCTGGCGAATTTTTCCGAAAATTTAAGCCGTTAGAATATTTTTGAGAAAATTGTGAAATTTTTGAAAACTAAGTTTGGATTTGGAAACTTAGTAAAGATTTTGCAAGAAGTTTAACTATGAATTTTGGAAAAGTTAAACACTTAAGTGATTTGAAAAATCCAATTTGAATGGTTTGTGTTTTTTAAATGCTACAAAGTATAATTTGTGCAACTAAAAGTATAATTTTTTTGTTTGCGTTTTAATAAATGCTACAAAATATTCCCGTATAACTGTGTTTTTTAAATGCTGCTAAAGGTTTTTCTGCAGCGTTTACTTAATCCTACCAAAGCTAACATTTTAGTTGCATTTGTACTTCGATCATTCTTTGATTTCCTATAGCATTTATTTTGTGCAACTAAAAACTTTTTGTTGCATATATTTTATGCCACTACAAATACAAGTTTACATTTGTTTCTATAGCATTTTTAAAATGCTACTAAAAGGTATTGATTGTTTTGTAGCATATTTTTAATGTTACTATATACTGTTAATGGCTTAAATTATTTCCAGCAACCAGTTCTATGATAATCATATTAAAATCAGCAACAATCGTATAGTTACCATATTCAAACCAACTATCATATAATCATCATATTCAAGTAATTGAGAACACTTTAATCACGTACGTATAATATCCATAACCATTTAGATAAAAGTTATTTGAAAAAATGAGCAAATTCATATACCACAAGCATTCACAAACAAGTTTACACAACCAGTATTGACAAATATCATAATATATACAACAATTAAAGTCATGTCCATTGTTGTTGATGGTCTTCACTTCGTAAAAGCTAATTACTTGTAAACAAGGTTGATAATCAAGAATTAGAATTTGCCATGAATTAACAAGTAACTACTGTAATCATATAATCCAAAAAACAACAAAAAGAAAACGCAAGTGTTAATAATACATGTGCACACTATTTTTGAATTTCAGCCACTTCAACAGATGTACTATTAAGATTTGAAATAAATCTCAGTGTGCATGCAAATAAAAATGTATCAGTAAAAATGTTTCAACTGATTTATTCATATTAATAGTTTTTGAAAGTGTCCTGTATTGCAAAAAAAAATTACAGTAAAAGAATAACCACTATCCGCCTTTAAAATGGTTTGATAAATCTCTACAACTTTGAAAATGATTTTTGGAGACAAGCATTAACCTATGTTAATATTGCAACTTCCATTATTACTTTAAATAGCACAACTTGCAAATATAATTACCATTATCGTTTTTTTACCTACAACATTCTTCTGCATAAGAATGTTGAAAGCAATGAAACTTTAGTAAAATTGAATTGTTAAAATGAGCCCTTCGCTTTTTTGTGCAATGAATCATGCAGTCCTAAACAACATTCATAGTGTGCACTGAATGTATTTTGGAATATAACTTTTTTTCTTTATGCTCTCTTACGATTGCATTTCGCATAGTTATTTTAATACACAAAATTTTCTCATAAAATGTTGCATAATAGACTATAGAACAACAAGTTAATTGGTAAAATACGAAGTCGTGTTTCACTTCTAGAAAGTATGGCAAGAAATATGGGAGATTTTCTTATGAATCAACTGTACAGAGGACAAAAGTCCTTTTGATATTTTTTAATTGTTGAAAAATAGAAAACGGAATATTGGATTTCCAAAGATGATATAAAAAAGGGGAGTAGATGATTAGCCTCAATAAATATGGCATATCATATTCCAATAATTCTTGGATATGTTAAGCTAATCTATCTAGCGATATCGTTCCCCTTTAAGAAGTCCACAATAAATTATCAAGGTATTTTATTGTTTTTTGGTCTTAGAAAGTAACGGGATTATTACCAAGATATTGAATGATAAACGGTTTGCTAATCTATACAACGCTAAAGTCCGTTGGTGATCTGAGTTAGATGCGTTTACTGGATTTTCTTTTCCTGGTAATAGAAAAGAGACAAGTCAATATGACAATTGTATGAGAACCTGATACCACAACATGAAACAATTCAAGGGCACTCATCTTCATCCTTCCACATACCTATTGAATCTAACGTCCAAACCACTCTACCTTTTAATGGTAAAACAGAGAATAGGATTAGTATCTGAACCAAAAATCATGCTTACATATCAACAATCTACCAAACCGCTCTGCATATATCAGAAACTAGATGCAATATCATAGTGTACATAGACGCAAATATGAGTAAATAAATCACCTGTCAATGATTATCACCAATTAATTATTCTTGTTTATCTTTCTCCTTGCACTTCTACTTGCTGATAGTTTTTTTTCCAATGCACTAATCAATAGACTAAAGTAGGATTTCCTTCTATTAAATGAGGTGGATACATGCCAGGAATCTCTCTCTTTAATTTTTTTAATTTTTATAAATTTATTAGATATTTTTGAAATTTTGAAGTGAGAAAATGGCAAAGCTTGTATAAGAAATTTTTTATCCGCGCCTCTTTTTTTCTAGGTAAGTTATACTTAGCAATATAATCCAATGTTACCAATGGATTATCAGTCAAACAACCCACATCGAAAATGTCGACCTGCCTGAAGCCAATCCAACCACCGTCTTCCTCCAACAAATCTCCAAACCACCATCATTTTCAACTCCCAGCCTCTGCCAAACCCATAACTAATCTCACTCAACTCCAGTCTCTGCCAAACCCAGAAGCACCACCATCACCAACTCCTCCTTTCACAAAAACCATCCTCTTCACCTTAACATCTTCTGCACTCCAAACATTTTCTCCAAACAAACACCTCGCCAACAATCACTACATGAACAAAACTATCACCTACAACTGATACTGCCTGCATCTTAACCATCCGCAAGAATTCTCCGCCCAAAAACAGCTACCTTATTCAAGCATTACCATCATGCCAATACACACTGCAACCAACTCTACAAAGACTACACATCATGATAGTGCCAAACCTAAGGTATATAAGATGACTAAACAGCTAAAAGAGTAGGTATTGAACTCAACTACGTGCCAAATATACAGGCCATAGAGAAGCAAAAATTTAATAGGCATCAGACAAGTTCATTTGCCCACTTAATATCCAAACATTTCCATATGTCAATGTTGCCTGGTTGTGTACGATTTAAACTTTAACACTAGATCATTAGATCATGACACTTTTTATTTCAACTAAAACAATCATATTATAAATCAAAAACTAGGTTAGATTCTTTTATGTACATATTATCTTTCTACATCCCAATTTAGTCTCAGCTCTTCAAATTTTACCCATTCGCTTATTTTAAAATTAAACTATATATATGTTTGTTTATTTGCAGTTTGATAGGCCGAGTTCATATAATATCATTGTTAAACTGAAAAATAATACTTACTAGAACTTGATTCCCCAATGACATATGCCGTCGGCCAATCTACGGTAATCCCAAAAGCATCTTCCATGTATGTACACTCCGATGCAGGCCTCCATAGTAATGCGTCATTAACTCTCACAAAGTCTACCCAAACTTTTACTGCATCTTTTCCTAAAGGATCATATGTGAACCATTATTGTTGGATTAGTTGAAGCGATAGTTCCTTCAGCCACTACTCGTCCCGTTTGACCCACATCAATCAACTTGCGTCTATTCTTTGCTACTGGATTTAAGCTATGTTGGATAAGTAAACCAAAGTAATAATTTTTACAAGATAGGTCAGTCAATTATATCAGATATTGTATCATAAAAAAGATATATTTTTGGACAAAATCTTTACCACAAACACACCGAAAACCTTAAAAAATACAAAATTTGTTGATACAACTTCCATACTTTTTCTATTTTTTTTTTAAAATCATTTCAGCTACGTATCTATGTATTTTTTCTAAAAATATTTTTTATTTTTTATTGTTTCATTTTTCATATTAATAACTAAAATGCCAAATTTAAGTAGAATTCGCTTTATTTACGAGAAAGATCTTCTTTAAACATGTGATAAAAAAGACGATTTCTTTTATACATTTCTCAAGTTAAACCACCAACAAAATAGTTTATTCAATTTCATGAATATTTCTCCTAAATGGAATTGGATTCAGGTTGCACAAATTCAGAAATTTGAGTTGATATAATGACTTTAATTTTTTTAGAAACGAGACATTTCAACTATTAATCAAGAAAAGAAAAATTAAAGAATCTCATTTAGTTAATCATATTTTTAAAGGTTTGGAAATGATATCTAAGAATCTCAAACTCTATTGAATCAATGATCCAAAGACTTCTAATGCTTTGCTTGTTGTGCACGATAATTTTTTTATCCAGTGGCAAGGTCTAAGGATTAGCATTGTATATGTACTCCAACAAAATAAAATAAAATATGTGAACATCCACAGCCTAATTAGACCCGACCCAAGTAAAAGGCATGCAAATCCATTAGGTTAGGATAACTCTAACCTTCTTTCATCTTTGTTATTCATTCTTCATATAGTTTTCCTTCATCACGAATTATTATTGTTGAATGTATATAGATTAAAAATGAAAACTTTATTACAACACTCAATGCTTATACAATTTGAGAGAAGTACCATTATCAGTTCATCATACAACTATAATTTATATACATATATATACAGTGAACTTTAGTTACCTAAGGAGTTGATTAAACCATGCAAGGAGAAGTTGCAATACTTGCTCTAGCCTTGTAAGAAGAAGCCACATCGCTTTCTTTTTCAGCTACAAATTTTGATTTTGGCCATGCTATTTTCTTACCCATGGCCTCTTTAATGCATGACATATCTATTGTGGGTCGCTACAAGAAAGAACCTTATTTTTTACACAGTCTACCCAAACCACCACGGCTAACGGACCAAGCGAAATACCGTTCACAATCATTTCTGAACCACTCGAGCAAAATCTTCCTTTGGCAACCAACACTTCACCCTCATTCCAATAATAAAGCTTGCAATTGTTATTTGCGCTATTAGTTTTACTCTAAAAAGAACAATAAACATATTTAATGGAATTTTTTTTGCATACAATTATAAATCGTTACCATGAATCATAAATTTTACCGTAATGTCTTTTATCATGTGTTCTCGTAGCGCAACAACACGATTTGCAGGCCATGCCACTGACTTGTCATTGGCTTCTCCTAATACTGATAAACTAGATGTAGGCCTACATAAATAAGCAACTTCTCTCTTTATGCAATCTAGAAAAACTTTTATAGAATTTGGTCCAATACGAATGTCAATGACAACTTCATTTGAATCGGTTGACACCACTCTCCCTTCGATAACCATTTCATCAGTTCTATTCCAATTCAACGGCTCACATACGTTGTCATTGTCCTACAATTATTCAGTCGAAAATTATGTTGATTATTGGATTTAAAACTAAACTCCAAATGATATTAAATCAACATAAGTGATTTACACCATTTCAAGTGTGGCCCTTCTTTCAAACATTCTTTACCCTGCCAAAGCAAAATTAGTAGTAGTGACAGTTAAAGGTTTAATTATAGGAGCATCAAAAATAGTTGAAATTGATAAGCAGTAGAAAACTGATAGTTAGTTACATATTATCACATATATAAATTAAAAGCTTACCTGTTTGTTCATTAGCAAGTATACCTGATGCAGGCCAGGCCAAGGTCGAAGAAGGACAAGCCACAAATTCGCAAGGGTTAGTTCGGTCACGACCTAAGGAGGAAGGATTAACCCGTCCACGACCTAACAAAGAAGATGAAAAGGAGTTACGACCTAACGGGGGCTTAAATCGTTCGGGATTGATAAGTCGTACACGATCTAACAGTGGGATTAAGGTCGTCCACGACTTAACAAGAAGAAGGAAGAGATTTCAGTGACTGAAGTCCTTAAATCGGAAGTGGGTTACGACCTAAATACGTTAACTCGTGAGTCGCCAGGTCATAAGTTGTGATGTTTGTATTTTCGTAAGTCGTCTATCCTTAAGTCGTGTGTACTTAGGTCGCCTACGACCTAAGTGTTGTGATGAGTCTGTATTTCTTTAAGTCGCGTGTTTTTAGGACGTGTACGACCTATGCTCGGTCGGCATGTTGTGTTGTCAATACTACGTCGTGTGTTTTAAGTCGTATACGACCTAAGTGTTGGGTCGCTGCTGTGATAAGTCGTTGCCGACTTACTGAGTCGTAAGTCGTATACGACTTAAGGGTCAGCGTGGAAATGACTATAAATAGGCGTGTGTTGTAACTTGAAAGGGTGGTTCTTTTTGAATAAAATTTCCTCTTTTGTTAGCTTTGTGCTTTCATTAAATTGGTAGTTGAGTGTAATCTCCTATCTCCACTTTCGACATTCGAGTGCGCTCGAATCTTCGATCGTTGAAGCCAATTCGCGGAATCAAGTGCGCTTGATCAACGCTCGAAGAATTGTAGATCTCTTTTCACGGTATCGTGCGCGATCAACGTGTCAGAGATAGCTAGAATTCGGTATCTTCAGATCAACGAATTTGGGCCTTTCAGTATCTTCAATCCACCGTTTGCTACTTTCATCGATCTATATCGTTTTGTTATTATCCGCTGCATCAGTTTTTGGTATCAGAGCTAGACTTAGCCAATCATATCTAAGCCGAGTCTTAGAGCCAAGGAGTTTGAAATTTGGTGTTCATCGTGTTCATCTTGAAGTTGCAACAAGTTAGAAACTTTCGATCCATTTCATTTTGAATCAAAGTCCGAAAAGTGTTTGAATTTTTGGAGAAGAGTTTGAGCCGAGTTGGGTAGAGCCGTGCATCACTTGTTTAAGCCGAGGGTTTGTACTGAAGCGTTGAGATTGTGCGAACTAGTTGGAGTTTGAAGTTGTTTGAAGTGTGTTGGATTCGTTTAAGCATTTGTGTTTGAATTCAATCATGCCACCAAGGAGAGCTAATCGTCATCAAAATGTTGAAGAGTTGTATAGAAGAGAAGAAGCCGAGCAAATGGAACAACGCATTAATGAGAAATTTGATGAAAGTATTGGAAAACTAGAGAAGTTGATGATGATTTGAATCAAAATCAAAGGAGGAGATCACCAATCTCGAACCATGGAGGAAATAGAGTTTCGCCATCAGTTACGGAAGCGAGAAGGGTATCACCGCAATCTTTTAGAGAGAGAAGAGAAACATCAATTTCGTCGAGAAGAGATCACCATGACTATGGACATGAAGAGAGAAGAACTCCACATGAGTTTGAAGATGAGCCATATCATGATGAAGAGAGACATAGTAGAAGAGACATGCGTGATCGAAGGGATGTTGATGGTCGAGATCGATATAAACAAACATTTGATCTTAATGAATATGGTGATAGAGCTAGCATCCATTATCGAGATCGAGACCAGGTTCGAAACTCGTATCGGGATGTTGAGGATGACCGACGATGGGAGTCGGGTATGAAGATGGAAATTCCAGAATTTAAGGGTGGAATGGTAGCAGAAGAATTTTTGGATTGGTTATCTAATGTTGAAGAGATCTTTGATTTCAAGGAGGTTCGCGAGAATCGAAAAGTGAAGTTGGTTGCTACTCGTTTGAGAGGTAGAGCTATGGCATGGTGGCAGCAGACTAAACTTACAAGGGAGAGAATGGGAAAGTCAAAGATTGAGTCATGGGAGAAGATGAAGAAATTAATGAAGGCTACATTCTTACCTTACAATTATCAATCACTCATGTACCAGAGGTTGCAGAATCTGAGACAAGGGACAAAGACTGTTAATGATTATGCTGATGAATTTTATCAACTGATTGCTCGAAATGACATTATGGAGACAGAGGAACAGCTGACTGCTAGATTTGTTGGAGGGTTGAGGATGAAGATTCAAGATATGGTGAATATGTTTGATCCTAGATCTGTATCAGAAGCACATCAAAAAGCGTTGGCTTGGGAGAAGTAGGGAAGACGAGGTGGTGGTGTGTTTACAAGTTCCAATATTCAGAACAAGGGTGCTAATGGGAGTTCCAATGTTTCTAAAGCCGTTAGTAAACCAGTTGTGAATGAAGTTGCGAAGGCAAAAGTTAACAGCAGTTTCAAATGTTATAATTGCCAGGCAGTGGGTCACAAAAGTAATGAATGTCCGAAGCCGAAGAAACGAACTATGATTGCTGAAGTTGAAGGTGAAGATGTTGGGGCAGGTTATTCTAGTCCAGTTGAGGAGGATGAACAGGATGTTGCGTCAGGAGATGAAGCATGTAATCTAATGATGAGGAGGTCTTGTTTAATACCGAAGCGGGAAGAAGAGGCTAGTTGGTTGAGGAGTAACATCGTTCAGTCAACATGCACTATTCTGGGAAAGGTTTGTAAATTTGTGATTGACGCTGAAAGTTGTGACAATATTATTTTTACCGAAGCAGTGAGAAAGTCGAAGCTGAAAACAGAGAAGCATCCAAATCCTTACAAGTTAGCGTGGCTGAGAAAAGGAGGAGAGGTGAAGGTGGATAGACGAGTTCGAGTTCCATTTTCTATTGGGAAGAAATATAAAGACGAGATTTGGTGTGATGTGGTTGAGGTGGATGTTTGTCACTTGCTTTTGGGAAGACCATGGTAGTATGATCGAGCAGTGCAGCATGACGGTCGGACCAATAGCTACAGCTTTATGTTTGAAGGTGTTAAGATCATTTTGGTTCCAAAGAAGAGACAACAAGAAGAAAGCAAGTCAGAAGAGATTGAGGAGTTGAAGACTTTATTGACTTTGAAGGAATTTATTGAAGAAGTAGAGGAGAGTCCAGAGGTATTTTTGTTGATTGGACGTGAAGCTACTGAATCCGTTGAAGTTCCAGAGGAAGTAAAACCGATATTGGAAGAATTCAAAGATGTGTTTCCTGAAGAGTTGCCAACGGAGTTATCACCGTTGAGGGATATTCAACATCAAATTGATCTTGTGCCAGGGGCAGTATTACCACACAGGCCACTTTACCGAATGAGCCCCAAGGAGCATGAAGAACTAAAGAGGCAAGTGGAGGAGTTGTTAAAACAGGGGCGTGTTCAGGAGAGCTTGAGTCCTTGTGCAGTGCCAGCTTTATTGGTGCCAAAGAAGGATGGTTCGTGGAGGATGTGTACGGACAGTCGGGTTCTAAACAAGATCACTGTGAAATACAGATTTCCTATGCCGAGATTTGATGATTTGATCGATCAGTTGAGTGGAGCTGTTGTGTTTTCAAAGATTGACTTGAAGAGTGGATACCATCAGATTCGTATTAGACCAGGTGATGAATGGAAGACTGCTTTCAAAACCAGGGAAGGTTTATACGAATGGTTGGTTATGCCGTTTGGTTTATCCAATGCACCGAGTACTTTTATGAGAGTGATGAACCAAATTTTCAGACCATACATTGGGAAGTTTGTAGTAGTTTACTTTGATGATATTTTGATTTATAGTGGAAGTATGGAAAAGCATGTCCAGCATTTGCGTGAAGTATTGTTGATTCTACGGCAGGAGAAATTTTATGCTACAACAAAGAAGTGCGTGTTTATGACGGACAGTGTTTTGTTTCTGGGATATGTTTTATCGAAAGAAGGAATTCAAGTGGATGAAAGTAAAGTAGAAGCTGTCAAGAGTTGGCCACAGCCAAAGATGATTACTGAAGTGAGGAGTTTCCATGGATTGGTATCTTTTTTATCGAAGATTCATTCCACATTTTAGTAGTGTGATGGCACCTATAACCGATTGTATGAAAGGAAAGAAGTTTGAGTGGTCAGAAGAAGCAGAGGTTTCTTTTGAGAAGATCAAGACACTATTGACGTCAGCACCAATTCTAGTTTTACCGGATTTTCAGTTGTTGTTTGAATTACATACTGATGCATCGAAGGTTGGGGTTGGTGGAGTTTTGAGTCAGAAAGGAAGACCATTTGCTTATTTCAGTGAGAAGTTGTCTGGAGCTAAGTTGAGATATAGCACTTATGATTTTGAGTTTTACACAATTGTTCAAGCTGTGAAGCACTGGAGACATTATCTATTTTAGAAGGAGTTTGTTCTTTATACGGATCATGAAGCTTTGAAGCATTTGCAAGGGCAGGATAAAATTTCAGCTAGGCACGCTTCATGGGTCGCGTATCTACAACAGTTTACTTTTGTTGTGAAGCACAAATCTGGGGTGACGAATCGTGTAGCTGATGCATTGAGCAGGAAGAATCATTTGTTGACGATAATGAAAGTTGAAGTGACAGGGTTTGAACTATTGCCAAAGTTGCTTGAAGAAGATCCTTACTTTATGAAATTTGTTAAGAAAATCAAGGACGGGAGTGCTGAAGAATTTGTGTTGGTGGATTCTGTTTAAGGGAAATCGATTATGTATACCAGATAGCAACGGTTTGTGGAAAGATGTCATATCTGTCAGGTTTCGAAGGGAACAACGACCAATGCAGGATTATATATGTCGTTACCTGTACCGACTAAACCTTGGGTTGATTTGAGTATGGACTTTGTTTTGGGGTTGCCTAGAACTCAAAGGGGTAACGATTCCATTTATGTAGTGGTTGATCGATTTTCGAAAATGGCACATTTTATTGCTTGTAAGAAGATGGCAGATGCTGTTCATGTTGCTCAATTATATTTCAAGGAGATCTATCGACTACATGGGTTACCAGAATCTATCGTGTCTGATAGAGATACTCGTTTTCTAAGCCACTTTTGGTTAAGTTTGTGGAAGATGGTCGGAACGAAGCTAAAATCTAGTAGCGCTTACCATTCGCAGACAGATGGACAGACAGAGGTCGTGAACAGATCGTTGGGAAATTTATTGAGATGTCTGGTGCAAGATAATCTGAAAAGTTGGGATGTGAAGCTATGTCAGGCAGAGTTTGCTCATAATCATGTGGTGAATCGTAGTACAGGATTCAGTCCATTTCAGATTGTTTATTCAAACCTGCCAAAGGGGCCGTTGGATTTAACGACAATACCACAACCAAAGGGGAAAGTTAAACGAGCTGCTGATTTTGTTGATAGTTTGACGGAATGTCATAAAATCGTTCAGGAACGATTGGAGAAGGCGAATGAGAAGTATAAAAGATCCGCAGACTTGAAACGAATAAATGTTGAGTTTAATGAAGGAGACCTAGCGTACGCTGTGTTAACAAAAGATCGTTTTCTAGTAGGTGCTTATAACAAGTTGAAAGCCAGAAAATTTGGTCCTGTAGAAATTGTACAACGGATCAATGAAAATGCTTACAGGTTGAAACTACCAGAGGATGTGTGTACATCTGATGTGTTTAATGTTAACATTTAGTACCTTATTATGGGAGTGAACAATCCGATGGGGAAGAATTTACAAATTCGAGGACGAATTTCTCCCGACCTGGGGAGGATGATGCAGGCCAGGCCAAGGTCGAAGAAGGACAAGCCACAAATTCGCAAGGGTTAGGTCGGTCACGACCTAAGAAGGAAGGATTAACCCGTCCATGGCCTAACAAAGAAGATGAAAAGGAGTTACGACCTAATGGGGGCTTAAGTCGTTCGGGATTGATAAGTCGTACACGATCTAACGGTAGGATTTAGGTCGTCCACGACTTAACAAGAAGCAGGAAGAGATTCCAGTGACTGAAGTCCTTAAGTCGGAAGTGGGTTACGAGCTAAATATGTTAACTCATGAGTCGCCAGGTCATAAGTTGTGATGTTTGTATTTTCGTAAGTCGTCTATCCTTAAGTCGTGTGTACTTAGGTCGCCTACGACCTAAGTGTTGTGATGAGTCTGTATTTCTTTAAGTCGTGTGTTTTTAGGACGTGTACGACCTATGCTCGGTCGGTATGTTGTGTTGTCAATATTACGTCGTGTGTTTTAAGTCGTATATGACCTAAGTGTTGGGTCGCTGCTGTGATAAGTCGTTGCCGACTTAGTGAGTCGTAAGTCGTATACCACTTAAGGGTCAGCGTGGAAATGACTATAAATAGGCGTGTGTTGTAACTTGAAAGGGTGGTTCTTTTTGAATAAAATTTTCTCTTTTGTTAGCTTTGTGCTTTCATTAAATTGATAGTTGAGTGTAATCTCCTATCTCCACTTTCGACATTCTAGTGCGCTCGAATCTTCGATCGTTGAAGCCAATTCGCGGAATCAAGTGCGCTTGATCAACGCTCGAAGAATTGTAGATCTCTTTTCACGGTATCGTGCGCGATCAACGTGTCAGAGATAGCTAGAATTCGGTATCTTCGTATCAACGAATTTGGGCCTTTCAGTATCTTCAATCCACCGTTTGCTACTTTCATCGATCTATATCGTTTTGTTATTATCCGCTGCGTCAATACCATACTTTGGAAATCTGAAATTCTTTTTTGACATCGAGTTATTTGGTTATCCCTTGATTGTGACAAAGCTAACTTGGTTTTCGTGTATCCCCTTCCTAGTGCTCTTAACCGTTCTAGTTTATCTTGTCCCAATATTTGTGCAATTACATCTTCTTGGACATTCTTTATCGAGTCTGATTGTTTGGCATTATCAATTATTTTAATCTCCTCCTATATAAGTTAACATATATATATATATATATATGTGTGTGTGTGTGTGTGTGTGTGTGTGTGTGTTATATACAATATGGTAAAAATGTTACAATGTTAAATTAGTGAAAAAAATCAAAATACTTACAAGAACATGTGCAACGTCCGTGTTCACCGGTTCACCATTCTTTTTAGTATGAGATTTAACCCAAACATTCGCTCTAGACATGGACGACGAATCTTGACTCTGCTTTTTCTACATTCAGAAAGACACTAAATAAATCAATTAATAGTTAATTAACTAGCTAGGTAAATAATGCACGTTTAATTAACTAACCAAATCGTCGGTAAATCTAGCCATTCCTCTATGTCCAGTTGTGGTCGGCAATTGTTTTTGCCTAATGGCTCTAAATATCGCACTTCTTGCCTGAAAAAGATAAAGGATCGAATTTATTCAAGATGGAATAAATAAAATCAAACAGTTTCTTAAAACATGAAGATGGAACTATAGCGAGCAAAACTATGAAATAAAAGTGAAACACTATGTAAACAAATCTAGCAATAAAGAGAAGAAACACTGACAAAAAAATACAGTAAGAAAGAGAAGAAACATTGACAAGAAAAATACAGTAAGAATGTTTGGTGTACATAAACATATTAAGAAAGGATTATAGACTTTTGTCTTTTGTATTCGCATTATTTTGATATTTGCTAAACTAAAATGAGCAAAGATTCAAGCTGTCTATTTGCCTAAAAAAGCAACGGCATGTAAGCTTATAATTTGGTTGGAAAGTAGAATGTTGTGTTCGATGATATTAGTGGAGAAGAGATTGTAAAATCATTTTTTGTGATGATTCTAGTCTAGTTACACACTGACAATTGATTTTCTATTGATACATATTGTTATCCTTTTGCTTTTTTTATTGAGGGTTTCTGTTCAGAGCTTTCTAATTTCTCGCTGACAGTTTTATTAGTTTTGATAATGTGTATAGTTCGGAATAGTTTTGATACAATTCATAGTTGGCATTAACACTATTGCATATGTGCATAATTTATTTCATAGTACACATATTTCTCATCGCATAAATCATAATAGTATTATTGATATTCAAAATACTATTTAGATTTGAGAAAAGTACATTAAAATAATAATGATTGATTTGGGAAACAATAAATTATTCGATATAGATTCGGTCTGATAAGGTATATTAAGCAGAATATTAATAGTAATTCATTGTTTCAAACAATTACTGGATTATGTGTTTAATTGATTTAAATTTTATGGCCATTGTCAAAGAAAAGAGCCATGCTGCAATACATTTATATTGTATCCATTATTTTGTATATAAGTCACCTAATAAATATGTTGGCTCAACACGTTCATTTATTTTTAATGAATCAATCAAAGGACAAAATAACAGTGACATGTGAATGAAACAAGGGATACTTAATTCTTTAATGCACACTCTATGGATTACATTTGAACAACTGTATGTATGTTTGGAAACATGTGCCTGACCAATTTTTCTCGCATTTGAATCACTATACTTTTAAAACACAAAAAATGCATTCACCCATATTACGGTGATTTACTCAAGTATGTTTATTTTTGGTTAGTGGAAATCAATTCTTACACTTATTGGGAAAAAGGATTTAGTATCGTGCTAGAAATCAATTTTTATTGCATCCCATTGAGGAGTTTTCTTTTAATACCCGAGAAAATAACAGTCGATAGTAAAGAGTCTAAAGACTGGGAAGCATGCATTTACAACACTTGCTCCAGTTATAGACGCAAGTTTTTATATGCTCACCATCATTCTTAGTATTCGAATTGATTATATTTTGTCACATACTATCTCATTAGCACAATTGTGTGTTTAGACAGAAGTAAAAATCCAAATATAGCACGCAGTCATGGGCTTTTCGCACAAGGAATATCTGGTGTACATTCATAAATGACTTAAACGAAAAAAGAATCAAATATTAAATTAACTAAAGAACCTTATTGTCTATACTAATGAGATGGAAGGGGCTATTGCATTAAGAGAATACTCAGGATCAGGGCCCATTGTCTTCCTATTTACTATTGAGTTATCAACCGAGTATTATGATTACTACTTATAGCCTTGGACTAACAATTGTATAAGCATCTTTAATAGTATCAGATTGTAACAAGTCTCCAGAGCTCTTACTAAGATCTGCTTGAAATTATTTCTATTATGATGTAAACTGAGTTGAACTCGGCTATGGTATGCTTCTTACGAACCATTCTTAGCAAAATATTATGATAATCAGAAGCTGCATGCTGTTAGGGATCTAGGTTTCTGATTCCAAAAAGAAAAGAAGCAACAGTACATGTGTATGTGTATGTATATAATATATATATATATATATATATACATAAGCATACCTTAAACTCCAAACTTGTTTTTGCCTTTACAAACTTTCTCCACTCCTTCATGTTTTTAATATTGTAACGTTTCAAACCAAATCTTTCCTCTTCCATCGTTGCACTAACTATTTTTCGGACCAATTTGCTTTTTAAGGATCTCCAAATAGTTCCTATTTATTTAAATATGAAATTTTTTGCCATTCATCCACTTATAATCTAGCCTACAAATAAAAATAAAAGAAAAGTAAAATTGTTGTTACTTCATATTAAAAGAATTTTCAAAGGACGTTTCACTAAATGGATTATTTTCGTAAATAAAACAATTATTATATGAAAAAAATGGTAAACCTCTCATACCTGAATTGAATCCCATAATATGACTTTCAATTTATCGCTTAGAAGCCTCCAATCGTCAAGTGTAACCGAAATATGCTCTCGTACAAGTGGCCCAAGATAAGAAGATAAATGTACCAAGCCTTCTCCTATGGGTATGGCCACCTCGTTGAATTCAACTTGAATTCGATTCACAAGACTTAACAGGAGTTTTTTTTGCTCTTGTTGGACCTCTAACACATTTTTTTACATCTATATTTGCAGTTTTAACTTCACTTCGTCTATTGATTTCCACCTCGGCATCAACATTTTCTTCACAAGCTATTTCATCTTCTTCACGCATTTCATTTTCTTCATGGAGCATTTCAATTTCTTCATGCATTTTAGTTTCATCACAAGCCATTTCATTTTCTACACATGGCAATTGTACTGTCACATGCCATAATTCTTGTTCCTTTCTACATTACAAGCTTCAACGATTGGCTTAATATATTTGACCTTTTGGCTTATGCTTTCGGGATTTCCCGTTCTTCAATTGTTGGCGAGTACATACTAAGTTTGCATGCGTATCCTTTCGCTATGAAAACGTCTATTAACAAAAAACAACAAAATTAGATAAACAGTCATAATATATGTTTTTAACATCCATTTATATAGAATAAAACCATACCAAATTTTATTAATGTGATTTATGTGCCCATATTTAAAAGGGCAAGTATATGATCATAAATCCGCTTATGTTTTGGTCATGTAGTATCCACACAGGCAACACCAAATATGTCAAAAGGAAGAAGCTATCTTTTTGAATGTATGTTTTTCAATTTAAGCTGATACATTTCTATATTTTAGTTGATCTGTTAGGGAAGATATAAGGAAAATTTGCTAACCTGCACATATATGATAGCCTTGAATGTTGTTTCAAAGGAATGGTAAAATTTGTTCCTTTTCTGACTTTGTGTAAGAAATATGGTGGTTGCATATGCAGTTGTTGATATGAGCGTTTTTATATGTTGTATCACAAGCTGTAGGGAAATCATTGTAGCTTTTGTTGTAATACTTCACTTCATTAGCAAATTGAGCAGTGTTTTTTTGGCTACCAGTAAATGTTTACTTTTGTTGTCAAAAAATTTCGAACCATGGGGCAAAAAGGTTAAATTGATACACCCATATATGTAGACATATACTATGTATGTATATATATATATATATATATATATATGCATATGATGCATTACAATTACAGTCTCAGCTTTTAAACATCAATAGTAGTAGGATGTATGAGTTAAAAACCGAACAAAACACTAGTAAATAGTACACAGACTTCTAACTATCCAACTATTAAGTAAATGTAGATAAAATCTCACCTGATTGTTATATATCTAGAAACAAGATGCATGTGTAGATAAAATTTTCAAATTTAATTATCACATCCCTAATGTCGTTTAAGTAACATACAAGAAAGGAAACAATGCTTTCGAAACAAAACCAATATGGCTTTAAGACAACAAGAAACTAATATGGCCTACAAGCTGTGGGTAGGGCAAGCAGCGGGAAATGGGAAATTGGTAAACAGGAAGGGGTAGGCAAGGAGCAGCAATAAAGAAGTGAAACCAGTAAACATGTGAACCATTTCAATTCATATTAACTACAAGGGAATACACTATGGTCAACAAAGCTAGAAAACACACATGTTATCGCACACATGCATATAGGCACAGGCATGAAGAAACTTACACATGCATGTCAGTAAACCTACACAAATGACTCACGCAACCCAGCTTGCAGACACCCAAACTACAAAATGACAGTTGGACAATAATTCAAGAATCAACATCAATAGCCTAGAAGGTTCAAATATTCAAGTATTGGGGACATAGAAGTGTGAATGATGAGAATTTTTTTTATTAAACAATTATATTTACTTGAATGAGAGGGGTAAGAGGCAAAAATCATTCCTATGGCATTTAAGCATCTTAGTTATGGTTGTATCATGTGGAAAAGATCATATATCGATAGCTTTTATGATATTATATGGGAAAGATCATATGTAATACCCAGATTATCTTATGATAAAAAATGTGTAAGAATGAGGATTTTAAATAATAATTTGTCTATTTTAAATAAAAGTAGGAGTTTGTTTGCCAATAATATAGTTTTTAGAATATTAATAATTAATAACTTTGACTTAACGAAAACTAAAAGTGATTTAAAGCTAACTTCATACCTTCATGATGAAGATTATGTGTGTCTTCAAGTGTGTAAATCCCTCTGATAATCAATAACTCAATACCTGCATACATCAAATAACAAATTGGTTATCAAACATGTTAATTATGTTTGCCTAATTGAAACACAAACAATAATCATTGATCTTATGAGCAAATAAAGAAAAACAAACAAGAATGACTTAAACATGCACTCAAGAACAATTTCCATAATCAAACAAAATATTGAGCTACTTAAGTATGCCTTTGCAGTCTTCCCTAACATAGCTAACGTCTTCAACATCCACATTGGTTACGTCGCAATCTTCTGGAATATCAATAGCTTCATCTGTATAATCATTTGCCTCTAAATCATGAAAACCTCTTGGTGGTGCTTTCATTACAACGTACCAACTTGAAGAATTGTTTTCTCTTGAATAAAATACTTTTTTGCTTGAGATACAAGGATGCATGAATCTGTTGAAAATGATGCTTGATTTTGATGTAAATTGACAAGAGTAAAACCATCTTCATCAACTTTTACTTCATTTCCTATATGCGCACAACGACACTTAAAAACAGGAATATAAAACACGTGATAATCTAATAAAATTATATCTGTCAATATTCTATAATAAGTGACCACATCAGCTACTTGAGAAATGCCTTTTACTCTTGCTCTACACATAGTAGTCGCATCATAAGTCACTCCACTATTCTGAGTTTCTCCACCTACATCTTTTATATGAAACCGTTGTCCATTGATGACTTATCCTTTGTAAGACAAAGCATCATTCTTCAAACCACATGCAATCCACTTTAGCATTTCATTGTGATCATTAGAGTTAATAGGTATCAGCCACTAATTTTACAATTCTCCAGCGATATATGGTTTTTCAAATTTGAGCAGTAGCTGTCGGGTCCTTTGTAATCATACAGTCTTTTGTAGAATATTGCTTTCTCAGAATTTGACAATGTATAAGGAGCTGGTGGAAGATATTTTTTCTTTCCACGAGGTTGTGCATGAAGCTCATGCTGAATTCCCCAATCCTCTATATTCTTTCTGGAGTTGATTCCATCTTTTGATTTGTTATCATGCAACATTGTGCCTAATATGCTTTCGTTAATGTTTTTCTCCACATGCATTTCATCCAAATTATGTCGTAATGGAAGTTCCTATTAAAATCAATAATGTAACCCATAATTGTATTATTATTTTCAATTATTAAAAAATTAAAAAATAACCACTAACCTCCTGATATGGCAAACCAAAGAAAAATGATTTCTTTTTTCACCTTGATAGCTCCAATTTTATAATATCGTTATCTTCATCATATTCATCTGCCATATCATGTACAATGTTCCTTCCACTTTTTCAACTTAATGGATTTTATATTAACGTCCCTTTCCTTATTATTTCTCTTTTTTTTCTTCTTTTCTTTCTCTTTCCCAAAATCATTTGGAACATCTTTTAACAACACAGAAGTATTTCTTCCAGAACGTCACCTTTCTCCACGGTATTATCAAACCAAGTCTTTTGTTTTCTCCATGCATCAAACATAGGTTGATATTGTTGAAACTTCATCTACAATGTTTCATACTTATCATATTTTGACTATGACAACCATATACGTTGGTTTTATATACTAACTTGTTTTTGTAGGAATATTTACAAGACCGAATTCAAATAAGCTTCATGCTATACATATATTTTGTATTCAGTCTTTGTCTAGAGTTAAAATGATGTTAAAATCTCTTCATTGGATATATACGATGACACGTGCACATACACACATTTCTAGAGCATATTTGCATTTTCTGGTCAAATTCAGACGTCCGAACTAACCATTTCAGACGTCTAAATCTGGAATCAAAGATGATTTTCTAGACAATATTCAGACGTCTAAATTGGTATTTTCAGACGTCTGAATCAGGTCAAAAAAGACCTATTTTCTCTCTGATTTGAACATGAACGATTTCAGAAGTCTGAACCCTATTTTTTAGACGTCTGAATTCCTATAACGGCTATATTTCTGAACAGATATTTCTCTTCAATATGAGATAGGACTTTTAATCAACAGGTATGACCATATTTTCATGATAGCTATCCACGAACAATTTCACCTTTTTATAATCTATATAAACATGTTAGAATCATCAGTTTGATTTACGAAAATCGATCTAACTCTTTCTATTCTTAATCTACTTTGATTCTAACACTCTTGTGCATTCAAGTTCATACAAAATCATTCATTTACTTCCATTTCTTCACACACATACACAAATATATATGTGTGTGTGTGTGTGTGTATGTATCAAAAGGAGAAGATTGTAGGAAGGTTGTACTATCAAGAGACAAATCCGTGTTATCAAGAACACATTGTGTCAAATACTCTCTATATAAGTTGAAGTCCTGTTCTACTGTTCAGGCAAGTGAAGTCCTTTTCGGCTGTTGAGGCATCGAAATCCTATTCACGTGTTGTAAACCTGTTCCCCTGGGTTAAGTGAGGATTGGTGTTAGTGAAATTCCAGAAAGGAGTCTGGGACTGGACGTAGAAAGGGAAGTTCGAACCCGTATAAAAATTCCTGGTGTGCATGTTTTATTTTACTTATTCACATTGCTACAGTATCTTAGTTTATTTGTGCATTAGTATAGTATAATTCCATATTGCACGATTCACACTACCTTTCCATTTGGTATCAGAGCAAAGTTTCATATAATCGTTACACAGTTATCTGATATCTTGCTAATGTGGAAAACAATACCAACACTACCACTAGCACAGTCACTAAGTTTTATTGAAGGTCAATCCACTGCACGACCACCTCTGTTCAATGGTTTAACTAGAATTATAGGGCTAAATGAATGCGTATTTATATGCAAGCCAATAGTTTTGAATCATGGAATATAACACAATCTGAATATGAAATTCCCACTGCTGAATAGTTTTGAATCATGGAATATAACACAATCTGAATATGAAATTCCCACTGCTGAATTTTCTAAATGGACTGCTGCACAAAGAACAGATGCTACTGCTAATGCCAAAGCTATGAATATGTTATTTTGTGCCTTGGATAGAAACGAGTTTAACCGTGTTAGCATATGCACATCTGCTTATGAAATATGGAGAACACTTAAAGTTACTCACGAAGGAACTAACAAGGTTAAACAAAGCAAAATATCCATACTTAAGGGTCAATTTCATAACTTTAGGATGAAGCAAGATGAATCTATAAATGATATGTACTCTAGATTTCAAGATATATATCACTCATTACTAGGACTTGGACAAAAGTATTCTGACTTCGATATTGTTTCAACAATCCTTAACTCTTTGACGGATGAATGGGAAAGAATGGTCATAGAAATTGAAGAAGCTAATGATCTCTCTACCATGAAACCAGAAGAGTTAATAGGAAATTTAATGTCCTATGAAATAAATTTGCAGGCCAAGAGAGCACAACTCAGGATAAAAGGAATATGACATTTCATGCAGAAAAAGAAGGATCAGACTCAGATGAAGAAGACTTAGCATTCATTGCTAAAAACTTCAAAAAATTCTTAAAATCCAATAAGGGAAACCGGAATAATGGAAAAAGAAACAAGCCAATAACCTCCATACTTGAATGCTTCAACTGTCACAAAAAAGGTCATATGCAAAAAGACTACCCAGATCAGAGTAAAAGAAAATACTACAGAAAGGATAAAAAGAAAAAAGCATTTTCAGTAACATGGGATGACCCGGATTCTTCTTCCTTAGAAAATAGCAGCAGTGACAGTGAAAATGAACAAGCCAATGTTTGCTTCATAGCCACAGAAAATGAGGTTAATAATTTTACATTTGATGACATGATTGAAATTAATTCAGAGCTTCTTGATACCTTAAAAAGTATCAAAAGAAAATATAAAGAGGCTCTAGAAAATAAGAGAAAAGTAGAATTCGAGAGGGATATGCTTAATGATGAAAAGAAAATATTAGAAGAAGAACTTGGAAAACTTCAAGATGCCTTCTCTAATGATAATTCTCAACTTACTTTAATGAGTCAAGAAATTGAAACTCAAAAAGAAAAAATGATTCTCTTGTCTCCGAGAATCATGAGCTGAAAATTAAGATCAAAATGATAGAATTAGATAATACTTGCCTCAAAACCAAGTTAGATAATATTACTAGAAATGTTTCTAACTTTAATAAAGGTCGACAAACTCTATCCAAAATTATTGAAAATTCTCAGTCCACTTCTAGTAAAAAGGGACTAGGATACCCTAAGAAATCAAAGGCTCCATATAAAAAGGAAATTAGGAGAAATATTTCTAATCCTACTACTCGTACAAAAAGGAATACTAACTCAAAAACCATAAAATTATGGGTTCCTAAAACAAACAATAGTTTGATTAGGAATAAATATATAAATACCGTTTTGGAAACTATTCATAAAAATAAAAATTATATTTTTAAAGGGAATACTGAACCCACTTGGGGTTGGTTTCCTAACACCTAACTCTTAGGACCCTATCACAAAGTAGGTACCAACGTCATTATTATTTTTTGCAGGACCCACTTAAAAAGAGAGGAAAATGGATACTCGACAGTGGTTGCTCAAAACATATGACCGAGACAAAAATATGCTACCAAACATTACTTACTCAGATGGAGGCTCTGTCACTTTTGGAGACAATTCCAAAGGATATATCATTGAAAAAGGCGACGTCGGTAATGTTAGTACATCTAATTTACCTCTTATTTCCAATGTTTTACTAGTCAAAAATTTAAAACACGTTCTCTTAAGTATCAGCCAGTTATGTAACAAAGGATTCAAAATCTCTTTTTTGAAGATAAGTGTAGCATTTTTGATAAAAATCAAAATCTTATATTTGAAGAAAATAGAGACAGAAGTATCTATATTCTGAATATGAAAATCAATCACAATTCAGATATGCGTTTAATAGCTAATGAAAATGATCCTTGGCTATGGCACAAAAGATTCTGTCATATCAACTTCAAAACTATAAATAAGCTTTATAAAAATGATTTAGTCGAAGGTTTACCAAAAAAGAACTTCAAAGTCAATCATATTTATGATGCATGTCAATTAGGAAAATTAACCAAATCATCTTTTAAATCTAAGACAGTTATTTCTACATTACAACCACTTGAATTACTACACATAGATCTATTTGGGCCAACCCAAGTTAAATCCTTAAACCACAATAGATATGTATTTGTAATGGTAGATGACTTTTCTAGATATACTTGGACCATTTTTATGAAAAGTAAAAGTGATACGTTTGAGCATTTTAAAATTTTTGTCAAACGAATCCAAAATTAAAAGTTTTAAAAATAAAGAACATAAGAAGTGATCATGGAGGAGAATTTGAAAACGAAGCTTTTGACCATTTTTGTAAAAAGAAAGGAATTTTTCATAATTTTTCGTTCCCTAGAACTCCACAACAATGTGGAGTTGTAGAACGTAAAAACATAACTTTACAAGAATGTGCAAGAACTTTTATTAAATGGAAGCACTCTTTCAAAACATTTTTGGGCAAAAGCTGTTGCAACTGCTTGTTATGTTTTGAATCGTGTGTCTATTCGACCTCTCACGAAAAACACCTCTTATGAACTTTTTACTGGAAGAAGACCAAAGATATCTTATTTCAAAGTTTTTGGTTCAAAATGTTTTATATTAAATACCAAAGATTAGCTTGGAAAATTCGTTGCGAATTCCGACGAAGGAATCTGTCTAGAATATTCAGATCGTAGCAAAGCTTATCGAATATTTAATAAAAAATCAAATACTGTTGAAGAAGCTTTACGTGCATCTTTCGATGAAAATTTTCAACAAAAACCAAGTATAAAAGATGATGAAGATTTTCCGAATAACATCACGAATACGAAAACCACAAATCTTGAAAATGATGAAACCATTATTCATAATAATAATGAATTAAGATCTCCACCAAAAATATTACGGGATCATCCCATTCAAAATATTATCTGAGAAATTAATTCAAACGTACGAACTAGAAGTCAACTAAATCAAATGGGCAACGTAGCATTCCTTTCCAATATCAAACCAATCAATCCCAAAGAAGCTTCCACAGACGACTACTGGATCATTGCAATGCAAGAAGAGCTAAATCAGTTTGAACGCAATGAAGTTTGGGAATTAGTTCCTAGACCAAGTGATCAAACTGTTATTGGAACGAAATGGGTCTACAAGAACAAAGCAGATGAACAAGGAAACATTACTAGAAATAAAGAAAAGTTAGTTGCAGAGGATACAATCAAGAAGAAGGAATTGACTATGAAAAAAAAATAGCCACCACTTATTAGCTTTGTTTTAAATTAGAACCTCTTATTTCCTTTGTTTTAAATCTGTGTACATTATTATTTCAAACATCTCAGCCACCACTTATTAGCTCAGATTCTATTTTTAAACTTTTCAAAATCTTTTATAAACTCATTTCGTTCTCTTTTTTTACCAAAAGCTTTATTACTATGGATTTCAACATGCTTATTCTCCTTTTCACCATGGTTCAAACAACAACATCTCTGAAAACTCACCTTCATCGTATTCTATATCTTCCTTAGAAATACTGGCTACTCCAACACCACATGAACTAGCTAGACCTAATCCTTCATATGAACCATCTGGTTATACTCCAGAAAGGAAGAAATCTGGACGATTTCTTTTCTTCGGTTCTCCATCAACTAAAGAAAAAATAGCCGAGATTCATCAGTACCAGAAGGAACTGTTGGATTTGCAACGGGAAATGTATTACAAACAGAAAGTTAATGCCAAACGACTTAGTTTCATTGAACAAGTGGCATTAAAATTCTGCGGTACATCTCCAAAGAAAGATGTAGTTCAACCTTCAACTTCGAATCCATGGGAGCCTAGTCCATAGCGTCCTTCGGTTTCTCCAAACTCTTGGGAACGTTAACCCTATTGGTCTCCATTGCGACCATACATGGAGATAACCAAGATTGAACCATAAGATTGCAAGACTCCAAGTGATTCGAACTAATGCTTTCATTTACTTATAATTGTTTTTGAATGATCATAATTATATTCTATATATCATTCAAATATTAATAAATTTATTTTTATTTTCATTTTTTTATGGTCTGAAATATGTTTTGACACACTTTTCAGACATCCGAAATGGATAATTCAGATGTCTGAACATTGTCATAGAAGTAAATTTTTCTTCAGATTCAGACGTTTGAATATCCCATATCAGACACCTGAATATAGGCAAAAACGAACTAAAACCTTTCTGATTCGATTTTCTTCATTTCAGACGTCTAAAATGAGTATTTCAGACATCTGAAATCATCTGGCTGTTCAAATTTGAATTTGTTTTTGCATGTTTTCCTACGAAACTACCCCTTTTTCAACCCCTACCTTTCTTCTTCCCTCATTCCTCATCTTCTTTTTCGGCTTATTCCTCCATTAAAAATCGAAACATTCTTTCATATATTCACTAATGGCTCCAAAACAAAAAAGACCAAGGCCATCTGCTTCGTCTTCTACCCAAACGTTGATCAAACGGCTATGGAATGAGCAAGCAAGGCAACGTTTTGCACAAAAGAGTAGATCTCAGTTCTTTCCGGGTGCTTTCATGAAATTTAAAGAATTCGAGGCTTATCGAATTCAACAATTATAAGATCAAATGGGTTAGATTCTCTTGTCTATTATGCGGCTAATAATACCAAAATCAACCATCTTTTGGTTAAGCTATTTTATGCTAATATGAATTTGGACCTTCACACTCCTCACAATCGCAACGATTGCATTTGTATATTAGTTTGTGATGTTAAAATTTATCTACCCCTTGCTCGACTTGGTGATATACTTCAATGTCCATCAACGGGGACCGATTTGGATGAAATTGATGTTTCTTTAAACTTTGATGATAGAGATGAGGTCTCACACCAATTTTTGAATGATGACATAACTAGGCTTACCTCCATTCAACTCCACCCACAAGCTCGTATCCTCCACAGAGCTTTGATTCGCTCTGTTGTTCCACGGACAGGAAGTTATGAAGATGTTAACAAAAGAAACTTCCAAGCCCTTTATGCTATCTATTCTTGTCAATCCATTAATTGGGCTCAAGTGATTTTGAAAGAATTCATGGATGTTAATCGTCGAAGGCGCTATTAGACCTTTCATTATAGTGCTTATATAATGAAGATTCTCCAAAACTTTAGCATTTCTGTAACAACCCTAGATTTTTGACTATAAAACTTTATTTTGTTTGAAATTATTTTTAAATTTGTTTTATTTGTGATATGTCATTTATAAATATTTTTAAAATGATAATAGAATTTTTCCAAAATTTACTTTATTTATTTCCTATTTTTAAAGGCTGTTTTCTAATTTTCTACTATTTTCTTCATATAAATTATATTTAATTATATTATATTTATTTATTTTGTGAATGTATTTTTATTTTTATGTTATTATCTTTGTTATAAATATTTTTTCAAGTCCATATAATTTTTCTAAAATTTATTCTGTTATTTTCAAATTTTTCTAGTATATTTTGCAATTTTGTGTTATTTTCTCATTTTAACCTTATATAATTAATAAATATTTTTATATTTTGTTTCATTTTCGAAATTTTAACTGAAATAATTATTATTTTCAGTAATTTAATCTTATATAAGTAAATTAGAAGAAATTTGAAAGGGTTTTGACTCTTGGTTTTCAAATGGCCATTTATCTTCCACCCTTTCACATTTATCATAACTATTCATCAATAAGCTTTTAATTTACACATCTTTCAGCCACATATTTTCATTTCCATTCACGTAAACTCATTTTTCACTTTTTATACAAAAAAAATTCGGCCTTGCTTGAGGAGAAAGTTTGGTGAAAAAATTCTTTTTCTCTTCTTCTTTTGTTTATTTCTTATTGTTTGACATTGATTTGCACTTGTTCTCTTATGTCAAGGGTTTGGCCACCTCCTCTCCAGCCCCTGCTGCCTCTACCACCACCTGATAACACCACCATCTTCACCTCTTCTCTGACCAAACCCCAAGCCATGCCTCCTTGTGGATTGATTCATCACCAAAATCCAACAAACTCCATAAAACTTGCCTACACCGATCACATCCATGTCAACCACCTTCAAACCTCCACATGGCCGACCAAACACCACCAACAACAACCTGTTCTAGACCTGAGACACCTCTACACACCACCTACTGACTCCACCTGAAATAGCCATGCCCTCCAAGCCTTGGCCGAGCCCATAAGTTGCCTTGAAATCCATGCTTTTGCCATGAAATGTTAGCCTTTTGCCTCACCAACTAGTGCACCATTTTTTCTATGCATGGCCGACCCCTATAGGTCCACAACCAGACCCTAGAACATGCCATATTCATGTACTTTCCAGCTATGGCTGAGCCTATGGAAGTTGGAAGCAAGCGCAAAACAATTCCACTTTGATTTGTGCAGTCTATTCTATCAGCGTTTATCGTATTTGCATTTGAAACTTATGTATATTATTATTGTTTGTGTGACTTGTTTCAAGGGATTTGATACTTTGGCTCCTCCACTCATATTTGAATCGTGTTATCATGCTTGTTTGGATCTCATTCGTGCATTCGTCATCGTGTCTCCAGCACAAACCAGTGCGTTATTCTCACCAGACAATATGTACATATATAACTAGTGAATTGACCCCCTTTGAATCTGTAAAATGCATTATCCTGTAATATCTGCTATATTATGATTATATGATGTTCAGCAATGCTTAAACACCTGTTATAACATTTGTTACAGTTATATTATGTTGTTCTGTTATTTTTATTAGTTTATCGCACTACAAGTTCCCTTTAGATTAGAATCACTATGGGTTGAAATGATACATACCCGAACGGACTTAGAATAAGGGAAAATCGTTATTGGCTGAAATGATAGGCCTGAGCGATTTTCAAATTATTTCATTTACTTGGGACCGCGGGTTTGAAATGATATAACCCGGGTTTTTCTTTGTAAATTATGGGTTGAAATGATATATTTTCCGTGTCACTTTACCTAGCGTAGAAAATTATATACAGGCCGTAGTTAAATATGTTTTTCTAAAAATTTCAAAATATTTTAGAAATGTAATTATTTTAATATTTTTATTTGAAATTAATTTAAAAATGAATTTTGTAAATTATTATTGATTTTTTGGAAATTTATTAGTTAAATAAATTAATGAAAAGTTAGAAAATCTGAATTTAAGTTGTTTTGAAAATTTTGATTTAATTATAATTGGAAATTAAATATGAAATGTGATAAATTCATGACAATTTGGAATTTAAATGAATTTAAAGTAATTTTATAATATATTAATGATTTTTGAATAAAGTTAAAATGTGAAATGAATGAATATTTAAGTTGAAATTTTGAAACATAACTAAAATTGGAAATTTATGAAATTGACTTAAAAGTAAATTTTACATAAATAAAAAAAAATTAAGTTATATTTGAGAATTTGAACTTAAGTGTTAAGTTGAAATTTAATGTAATGAATTTAAAATTGAATGTTGCAATTTAATAAGTGAATTAGTATTAAAAATGAATTTTTGAATAGAAATTTAACTTTATGAAATCGTGAAATTAAGGAAAATTAAATGATGTTTATAAAAGTAAAAATGTGTGATTTTATAAGTTAAAATTGATTTTAAAAAAATTATAATTGTTGTGAAATTATATTTGAAGTTAATTAACTGCATTTTTGAAATGTTATTATTTCAAATGTAAATGATAATACAGCATTTGTAAATGCTGTAGTTGATAAGTGAACTAAATAGCTAAATTGAATTAAAGACTATTATAGCATTCAATAATGCTGTAATTGCTGGATTAAACTAAGTTTCCTTTGAAACTAATGTAACACTATTACAGCATTTTAAACGCTGTCTTTTGTTAAATTGAACTGTTTTGAACATAACTTTCTGTAGCATTTTCCAAATGCTGAGAAAGTTGTATTTTCACTGTTTTGATAAAATTAAGTGAATAAATGAACTTTGAAAGTTGAATTTTTTTTGTAAATTTAATAATTTAATTATTAAATGTAATAACTTCATTTTTTTAAAATGATTTAAATGAAGTAATCTGTTTGGAATTGAACTATTTTGAAATGTGAATTGAAATGGTATTTTTTTTTAAATTGAATAAAATGAATATGTTTTTTTTTTGAAATGATAAGTTTGATATTTTGAAATGGATTTGAAATGATATTTGATTTTGGGAAATAAGTACCATTTTTAAATTATAACTATGGGTTATAATAATGATTGGTTGTTAAAGAGACCGGGATCGGATATGGACATACTCCCTATTGATACCTAAAACCATGTTAACAACTGTGTACGCAGTGGAGATTGCAGAATGAAGTAGATTGGTGACGACGTTCCTAAGGTACTTTACGTGGACCTAACTCCCGTAAGTTAGCTTAAGGTGGCTAAAACAGGAGCGATCTCGGGCCAAAGGAGGTAGCACCTCTGGCCGAACACACTTCTTCGATACCATTCTATTATTGTTGTGATCGATTGGGTGCACCCCTTGATACTGGAGTGTTGTTCAGGGTGGGCGTATGTGGCTGCTGCGTTACCACCAGCCCGTGTGCGTAATTGGTATATCTCCCTGGCATTGCCTTGTGTGCCATGTCACCCACCATACCGAAACTTTACTACGAGTTTGTTTTTCTCCCGTAGCCCGTGTGTATCCTCTGACAGTCATCCGGTGTGGAGATGTCATGATATTGGATGGACTGCTGGGACTATTATGTGTGAAGGATGATATGGGTAGCCCGGAACGCTATTTAAAAGTATGTTTATTTTACTGTAGACATTATTATAATAGCAAAATATTACTATATAGTAAATAGTTTGACGGATCCTTAGAGGATGGGCGGTCCCAGGCATCCTTTAAGTTACTTGTATTTTTTTACAGTTCACTTGAGTTGGTTTACATTATATAAGTATATATTGTCCTAACTCGAGTGTTTGTGTTTTGCTTTACGTTCGGGTCAGCCTGAGTGTTTACGGCTTTGGATTCTCTTTCTGGAGCTGGTCTTTGCTAGAGTTTCTACTCATTTACATATTTATCTACTTCTGTTTCAGCTGTTATAGTTTATCTCATGTATTAGTGAGCTTCTATGTATTTGGAATTTCTATTGTGTTGTTTTCAAACTGTATTATGTATTTGGTTTGAGACTCTGCTGTAGTAGCTTCATGAACTATATGTATTTTATTTTCCGCTGCGAGTTATTCTGTTTGTTCAGTGTCTGTGATTTGTATATTTGATTTTATTTGCTCCAAATTTATTTACAATCTGTTATTTCGCATCATTCAAGTCCGACATGCGTGGATTATTGTCGATTGGAATGGTACGAAATTGGGGTTGCTACAATTTCTTTTATTGATTCCGAATTCACAGTGATCAAAGAGCTTGGATCAAAGACTTTGGGTCTTAGGGGTTTTCCAAAACGACCGGGAGGTTTGGCATATATTTAATTTAAAATGGGTTGCCAACCGTGACCAAAACGAACCCCAACCTCGTCAACAAGTTCAACCTATTGCTCCACCCTCTGTAGAAGAAGATGATGATGAAATAGTTGTCCTTTCTCCCGACACTAGCTCAAGGAATGCTTGGTCCCTCTCTCCCAAAACCAAGCTAAGCTTAGAGCCCGAATGGTCAATCTCGAAAAGAAAACTGAAAAGCGCTTTAATTTCATTCATGGATTTCTCAACAAAATTTGGGAACACATTGGTTGCTCCACCTCATCATCTACCGAAGTTTTCAACCCCGCTCCATTTCAATGGTCATCAAGCTCGGGGAACAACAATGGTAATGAAGATAAAGATGAAGATGATGATGATGATGATGGTGAAGGCAGTGATTCCAGCCTTAGGTTTTAAATTCCTTTGGAATTATCTTGTTTGTTTTGAACTCTTTCGTAGTTTACTTTTCTATTTCTACATCAACTCCTTTATTATCTGCTGGTACTGTATTATGTTTTGAATACTCTGCTCTGCTTTGTCATATATTCGTACTTTCCTTTTTTGCAATGCCAAAGGGGGAAAAAGAGTTGATATAGTCTATTTATTCTAACTTGCTTTTTGATAGGGGGAGCTTATAGAAAATATACTCGTATTATATTTATATAGTTGTCATCGTCAAAAGGGGGGAGAATGTTAAAACTTCATCTACAACGTTTCACACTTACCATATTTTGACTACGACAACTATATACGTTGGTTTTATATACTAACTTGTTTTTGCAGGAATATTTACAAGGCTGGATTCAAATAAGCTTCATGCTATACATATGTTTTGTTTTGAGTCTTTGTCAAGAGTTAAAATGATGTTAAAATCTCTTCTTTGGATATATATGATGACACGTGCACATACACACATTTCTAGAGCATGTTTGCATTTTCTGGTCAAATTCAAACATCTGAATTAACCATTTTAGACGTCTGAATCTGGAATCAAAGATGATTTCTAGACAATATTTAGACGTCTAAATTGGTATTTTCTGACGTCTGAATCAGGTCAAAAAAGACCTATTTGCTCTCTGATTTGCACGTGAACGATTTCAGAAGTCTGAACTCTATTTTTCAAACGTCTGAATTCCTATAATGGCTATATTTTTGAACAGACATTTCTCTTCCATAAAGAGATACGACTTTTAATCAATAGGTATGACCATATATTTTCATGATAGCTATCCACGAATAATTGCATCTTTTTGTAATCTACATAAACATGTTAGAATCATCATTTTGATTTACGAAAATCGATCTAACTCTTTCTATTCTTAATCTACTTTGATTCTAACACTCTTTGCATTCAAGTTCATACAAAATCATTCATTTACTTCCATATTCTTCATATACACACATATATATCAAAAGGAGAAGATTGTAGGAAGGTTGTACTATCAAGAGACAAATTGGTATTATCAAGAACACATTGTGTCAATACTCTCTCTATAAGTTGAAGTCTTATTCTGTTGTTCAAGCAAGTGAAGTCCTATTCGGCTTTTGAGGCATTGAAATCCTGTTCAAGTGTTGTAAACCTGTTCCTCCAGGTTAAGTGAGGATTGTTGTTAGTGAAATTCCAGAAAGGAGTCTAGAACTAGACGTAGAACGGGAAGTTCGAACCAATATAAAAATTCCTGGTGCATGTTTTATTTTACTTATTCACATTGCTATAGTGTCTTAGTTTATTTGTGCTTTAGTATAGTATAATTCCATATTACACGATCCGCACTGTCTTTTCATTTGGTATCAGAGCAAGGTTTCATATAATCGTTACACAGTTATCTGATATCTTGCTAATATGGAAAACAATACCAGCACTACCACTAGCACAGTCGCTAACTCCAGTTTTATTGAAGGTCAATCCACTGCATGACCACATCTGTTCAATGGTTTAACTAGAATTATTGGGCTAAACGAATGCGTATTTATATGCAAGCCAATAGTTTTGGATCATGGAATATAAAACGATCTGAATATGAAATTCCCACTACTGAATTTTCTACATGGATTGCTGCATAAAGAACAGATGCTACTGCTAATGCCAAAGCTATGAATATATTATTTTGTGCTTCAGATAGAAATGAGTTTAACCGTGTTAGCATGTGCACAACTGCTTATGAAATATGGAGAACACTTAAAGTTACTCACGAAGGAAC
The DNA here is from genome assembly GCA_030765085.1 of Allium cepa. NCBI lineage: Eukaryota > Viridiplantae > Streptophyta > Magnoliopsida > Asparagales > Amaryllidaceae > Allium > Allium cepa. The sequence goes on from CM060932.1 coordinate 158,338,158, forward strand.
TAACAAGGTTAAACAAAGAAAAATATCCATGCTCAAGAGTCAATTTCAAAACTTTAGGATGAAGCAAGATGAATCTATAAATGATATGTACTCTAGATTTCAAGATATATATCACTCATTACTAGGACTTGGAGAAAAGTATTCTGACTTCGATATTGTTTCAAAAATCCTTAACAATTTAACGGATGAATGGGAAAGAAAGGTCATGGCAATTGAAGAAGCTAATGATCTCTCTCCCATGAAACCAGAAGAGTTAATAGGAAATCTAATGTCCTATGAAGTAAATTTGCAGGCCAAGAGAGCTCAAGCTCAGGATAAAAAGGTTATGGAATTTCATGCAGAAAAAGTAGGATCAGACTCAGATCAAGAAGACTTAGCATTCATTGCTAAAAACTTCAAAAAATTCTTAAAATTCGAAAAGGGAAACCGGAATAATGGAAAAAGAAACAAGCCAATAACCTCCGTACTTGAATGCTTCAACTTCACAAAAAAGGTCATATGCAAAAAGATTGCCCAGATCAGAGGAAAAGAAAATACAACAAAAAAGGATAAAATGAAAAAAGCATTTTCAGTAACATGGGAAGACTCGGATTCTTCTTCCTTAGAAAATAGCAGCAGTGACAGTGAAAATGAACAAGCCAATGTTTGCTTCATGGCCACAGAAAATGAGGTTAGTAATTTTACATTTGATGACATAATTGAAATTAATTCAGAACTTCTTGATGCCTTAAAAAGTATCAAAATAAAATAGAAAGAGGCTCTAGAAAATCAGAGAAAAGTAGAATTCGATAGAGATATGCTTAATGATGAATAGAAAATATTAGAAGAAGAACTTGAAAAACTTCAAGATGCCTTCTCTAATGATAACTCACAACTTACTTTATTGAGTCAAGAAAGTGAAACTCAAAAAGAAAAAAATGATTTTCTTGTCTCTGAAAATCATGACCTGAAAACTAAGATCAAAATGATAGAACTAATAAACATACAATTTTTTTTAGTTTCTACCATACATGATAATACGATATCCACAGATCATTTAACCTAAAAAAAAATCAAACATTTCTGCATAAATTTTCTGTCAATTCTCAAAAAAGAATATTAAAATTCTAGGGCAATTGCCTCCTAATTTTCAATCAATTTTCTAAAACCCCATTACAAAATCAGGTATTCAGATTTCATTTTATCATAATCACAGCAAGATATGAGATCATTAATAAACTAATCAATTTATCAAGTCATAAATCATTGTAAGTGAAACAAATTAAGATCGAAAAAGTTCAATACGAGGAGATCATTACGAGAAAAATAAATTTCAAAGAATGAAGATGGGAGAACTTGAATCACATTTCACATCAGGAAGGTTAATAAAGATTCACTTTACATTATAACATAAGACACGTGCTTTCGAGTATTGATGAACAAACCAAAACATAATCACCACTTTTCTAAATCTATAATACCATATGAGATCTTTATATTTACTCAATTGTTCTATTAATCAATTTATTTAACGTGTACCTTCTATCATCGATCTATTGATAAAAAAACAGGAACCAAAACAATGATTACCTAGTTTTGTAGATTCAAGGCTCGTGAACAAAGCGGGCAGAAAAGATCGACGAAGTGGAGGGAAGCCAAAGATGAAGCCGAAGATGAAGCTAATTTAAAGAAGTGGAAGGAAGCAGTTCAACGAAGTTGCTAAAGGTTTTGGAAGCTGAAGCAAATGATTGGAGTGAAATTTTGTTGAATTAGAGAAAAACATAACAGTGGAGGGAAAAGGAGGCAGTGGAGGGAAACTGATGGAAAAATCGTGATAGTGTTTAACACAAGGCGGCAACCCTAAAATTATATGTACGGAAAAATAAAAAATTGGAAAAGGTAGTATTTGTTGCATTTACACAACAAACATTACCAATAATTGCAACTAAAGGTAGGTTTTCTTGTAGTGTGATACCCTAGAATGAGTAGAATCAATTATAGAATCATCTTCGTTTGAGCTTTAAATTCTTCGTCCTCGATTAGGTTTTCTTTTGAATTTTGGAATGTTCCTTTGTTCTGAAATCCATTCTCGTCTCTTCTTATTCATGTAGTTCTTGCTGCTGGAGCATCCCATAGCTCTATTTCTGTTGATCTCTGTAATAAATTCGAGCACATCTTACCACCTCAGTTGGCAACTTCATCCTTGGGTCTGTCTAACCACATCGGTGGTCTTGGCAACCTCAGTCTGATTTATAAACCGTGAAACTCCTTTACAACAGGCTTCGATTCACCAGAGATTTCTAGGTCCTCAGTTTTGATGTTGTTATCTCTTGCAAACCTGAACCATTTTTTTGGCAGACGACCCGGGTAAATTCTCTTATGATCCAATGTCGATTGCCTTACAATTTTTGCAAGCAATTCATCTCTTAGCTTGATTCTCAGCCTCGTGATCTTGACTTTACACCGATAGTCAGGGATTATCCTAATATTTGGTGAAGTCACTCCTCCTCCTTCTAAGTGGGAAATTGAATTCTGCATCATCTTATTTCGGGAGTTTGACCAGTTGTCCTTCCTCCTGGACGAATGGTTTCTATAAATGGTTAGCCATCCCCTATGGATTAACCAATGCTCCTGCCTTCTTAGTCAATCTCATGAATCGCATTTCTGCGATATTCTCAATGAGTTTGTCCCCACTTTTGTTAATAATATTCACATTTTTTCTAAACCTGGTTTCATTTAGGTTAAGGTCGCGCACGATTAATTTAAGTCCATCCATCTTTCTTCTTTTGTAATCTAACTATCTTATATTCTTTTCAAGTCCGTCTTATTAGTTGAATTCTCTTTGGCTAGGGTCCATCTAAATCTGAATCCCTGTCCTTGTTCTAAGATCCATTCTTGAATCATCCTATGAGAGAACGTATTTGTATGTTTCATATGTTGTGTTGTTTGAGTTGTTAAGTTTTAATTTTAGGCTTCGATCGATTCATCTGACCAACGCTATCAATAGGAATTCCAAAATACTTAAACACAAACTAACACTGCATTGTTTTCGAAATTGGAAAATGAAACAATTTTGTATGACTATATTTTATATATAAAGTGTAATTTGCTGAAATTAAATAATTAAATGAATTGGTTTTAGAAACGATAATACTAGATTTTGATTTACTGTTTTGTCTACATTCCTAAACCATTTACTTTTGCAGTATGTTATAAGAGGTTGAAATTTTATAAAATGGTTTATAAATCCTTTTGCAAATAAATGAATTTAATTTAAGGATTTAATTTCCTGTGTTTTCCAAATTTGGTTTTCAAAATTTTGAAAATATATATTATTTGAAGGTATTTTCAAATGGAAATTTTTTCCAAAGAATTTTAAAATAAATAAGTCTGCACCCTCCTCTATTGTCGTTGGAAAATAATTATGGTGATGACTCCAGCATCATCGACATTCATTTTCGAGTTTCAGAGTGGAGAGATCACTTGGTAGCTTTGCTACGCATTTGTTTTGGAAAATTGATTTGATTTGAATTTCTTGAATATGATTTGATGTATAATATATATATGTATGTATGTATGTATATGTATATGTGTATGAATATATTTATCTCAAAATGGTTTGCACTAAAACGAAAAATTTAACTCTTAAGTGTTATGTTAAGTGATGGTTTCATTTATTAAAATGAAGCAAAATTTTGAATAATTGGAGTGTTTAAAATGAAAGATAAAATTCAAATAACTTGAAACATTTGAACTAGGATAAATATTAATTTGTATAACACTTAATTGCATTCTTGAACATATATAAGTTACCTGAATAATCAAAAAGTTAAAATATTTGTGAGCATCTAATTGAATAGTATACAATATAAATGTAAGTTATAAGATGTCTAAAAAATAAATGAAATCCATATGGTTTTGAATTTTATGTTTGTCTCTAGTAATATGTATTTTTAACCTATCTTTCTTTTCTGTTGTTTCTATTCTCCTACCTCGTTTCTTTTCGAGGGCGAAAAATTATGAGTGGGGGAGAGTGTAATGACCCATAAATTTTAACGATTTTAATAATGTAATTAACTGAATTTTCTTGAAAATAAAACAGTTAAATTTAACGATGAAAATTTGATATTTGGAATACGTCTATTTAAACATAGCAAATGATCGATTTTCATCAGGAAATTTGAAAGTTAGTTTTGTAGTGTAAATTTCAATTTAAAATCAGTGAATTTGATGGAAATAAAATATTTTTGAAATCTGATTATTTTTATATATTAAAATTGTAAGCTATTTTCTTAGTGAGTGTCACAATTCGTTTCGTCAAATTTGGAAACCTCTAGCCCCGTTTATCTTATTTTCGGTGAATTTCCAGCAGTTTGGCAACAAAATATCGGCTTTTGTTAGGATCATTATATCGTTGATATCTATGGACCATTCTGTTCGTATCGTTGCATAGGTCTCCGCAGTATATTCATTTGTGTGTTTCGAAATCTAGTGCATGATGGAATCTGTGAAACGGTTAACCGTATCGGTACTCTTTTGCCTTTTGTCTCTTATGTCCGTTCATTTTCCCACTGTATTATACCAACATTATTTGCTTTTAATAACTTCCTGAATTCACGCTTGGATTTTGCTTTTCCCATTGATTTGGTATATTTCACTAGTTTGTTCTCTTCCCTCGTCTCTTTGCTCATTTCTATTCACTACTTCATATATATATATATATATATATATATATATATAACAAAGATTTATTATATTTTCTTTGTTCTTTCTCATCCGTATGCCACGTTCGTGACCCTCTCCGTCCAAACCATTCATCCGCCTTCCATTTCTACCCTCTGCTTTTATTCATCCTAAAGAAAAATATATCATTATATATATATATATATATATATATATATAACATGTATATTTATCTGAGCAAGCCTGTTCATTAATGTCAATACACACACAACCATTACCCTCCCATTTCCAAGTCGCCTCACCAACCGAACTCAAACCTATCACCACCTCTGAAGAGCTGTGCCTATGCTCCAACAAAACCCGCCAGTCATCAAGTGTGCAGCCCATCCTATTCCCTCTGACACATGCCTCCCCTCCATCCAGCTTCCACCATCGAAGCCTTTTCACCTCTGACCCTCTCAACCGTGCATCCTCCGACCCGTAACTCCTCTCCGAGTCTCCACGTCGCCAGTCTTCTACCAACCGCTCAGCCTACTCGACTCCATTGTCTGCCCAGATCTACCATGCAGCCATCCCCTCCCTGTAGCAGCTGCCAGCAACCCATGACCAACCTTGCCACTTTATTTTTCGCCTCCAGATTCATGCTGCCACCTCCTCTCATGCTGACCGACCCGATATCTCCTCCCACGCCTCATGACAGCTGCCCCTTCCACTCCCTCCGCCCTACCCAGATTCACCTTCGCGCTGCCCTGGCTCCGTGTCCCCACCTCCAGGTGTGTAACCGCAACCTCCTTCCTTTTTTTAAACAAAAAATTTCACTAGTTTATATATGTTATACTACATGTTATATTATATATTATGTTATATAAGCAGTAAGATATAAATATATATATGTTATGTTAGTTTATATATATGTTAGTTTACGTAAGTTATATAATATGTTAGTTATGTATATTAGCTTATGTAAGGCTATAAGCTTGTTTATATGTACAAGTTATATATATAGCTGCTTCTCTATCATAAAGAAATTTTATATTCAAAACTTATATATATTTGTGGTGCATATGAAAATCCCGCATATGTGCTGTTGTATATATTGGCAAAAGAGGTTACATATTGCTAGTGTGTGTGTATGTACGTATGTATGTGTGTGTGTGTTTTGCATATAATTGTTTATAGCCTGATTGCATATTTTTGTTTATAAGTACAGTTGCATATAATTGTTTAAGCCTGTATGTGTACATATATGGTTTTAGTACTGATTTTCTTTATAATATAGATATATTGATACATATGTTAATAAATATGATACTTTGAAATGTATATGTATATAATCTGTTAGGTTTAAATAAGTATGTATATAGCTTTTTATAAGAGTTGTATTTATCTAAATTTATATTATTATTTTCAAAATAGATTTTTCAATAAATTTTATATAAAAAACATGCTTAAATATTTATTCGAAGTCATTTTATAAAATTTATAAAAATTCTATATACATACATACATACATATACATATACATACATACATACATATATATATATATATATATATATATATGTTTAGAATATATATTTGATCCACCAAATCTGAATCCACATTGCCTTGTCTTTCCGCTGTCCAGATTTACAATTGTAGTTCTAGCTTTATCGCTGCGTCACTTGCGTATCTGTATGCATATCCATGTCTGTTGCTTCTCACTTTTAATTTTCCTTTGGCCTTGAAAGGTGAGCAATCACTCACGATTAACATTCTTATATTTAGTCAACTTAATTCATATGAAATGACGATTGAAATACGTTGTTAAATTTAAATTGTCAGTTATTTAATTGTTAACTATGATCTGTTATTATTTGCATTAGTACACTGATGTTAATTGATAATATTGACAACAATAACTTGTTAATATATATGTGTGTGTGCGCGTGTGCGCGCGTGTGTATATTATTTAAATTGCTAATTATGATCACATATGCTTGCCATTGATATGATGTTATTTTATGCTATTTATATTCTCACACTCCAAGTTCATTGTTAGTTTAGAAATTCCATATGGGTTGAAATGATACATACCTGAACGATTATATAGATTAGGGGAAAATCGTTATGGGTTGAAATGATAAACCCAAGCGATTTTCATTGATTTTGAAATTTTTTAATTATGGGTTGAAATGATATAAATCCGTAAATTTAAAATAATTGCGGATTGAAATGATGAATATCCATATCACTTGATCATAGGATAAAATGCAACGACCCGAGTTTTTCCAACATTTGATTTGGAATATTTAAATGGTTTAAATATTAAACTGGATTTTTAGATTGATTTTGAAAATGAAAAATTAGGTTTATTTATAGAATAAATTCAGAATTTAAAAATAATGATTTATTGGATAATATAATTATTGGATTTCATAATTGAGTAGTGGCTAAATTTTTATGTATTGAGTTTTAAGCTCGATAAAAAAAAATGAAAGCTTGTAAATTTTATATTGTTAATAACAAAGATAATAATAATTGTAAAATTGAATTTAAAACTGATCTGTTCAATTTTAAAAAATAGTTTGTTAAAATTGACATTTAAAATAGTGATCCAGTGCATAGTCTCGAATTGCGACGGAACCAGTTCCATTGGATCCATGGTATTGTATTATTATTGAGTTTCAAATTTCGTAGTGTTTGGAGTTATCGTTTGATCATACGAAATATAAATGCGTTGAAACTTATATCGAAAGTCAGTATAATAATTGGGTTCAAAAGCTTTCTTCTCCATACGATCGAATTAAGACACGAAACCTTATCCATTGCATTTGGAATAGGAGTATAACATTGTAAACGCCTAGCAGCACGCCTCGATAGGAGATCAGAATTTCAAGTTGCTAAAATAGGATATTTTATATTAAAATAAAAATGAGATCTGATCAAAATTTCATCTTGCCTTCTAATTTACGCTACCCATCATGTACTATGCCATCTATTTCAATCTTTTAAATCAATCTCCTCTTTCCCTTCCAAATCATGAAATTATTCATCAAAAAAATGGCTAGCATATAAAAATAAAATAAATATAAGCACGAGGCGATGTAGGGAAGCTCGACGGCCTTTAGGCATTGACGTTGGCATGGCAAAGTCGATGAAGTAGAGGGGGTTCGAACGTTGTCATCAATCGAGGGAGGGGTGCTTGCTCTCGAGTTCGACTGTGGCCGAAGACGTTCGAAGTCGTGAAGTAGTCACGCGAGCTTGGATGTTGGTGCGTAGGATGGTGGCGGCCGCGTGGTTTGGCAGAGGTTGCGTACGCAAGGGAAGGGGGTGGGAGCATGTCTAAAAGGGTAAGCATGTTTAACCAAGGTAAAATTTATTTATTTAGGTATGACTTGGTTAACTCTATGTGTGTAGGTTAGAGAGAGAAAAAATAAACAGGAGAAAAAAAATAAATAAAATTATAAAACAGCAAGGTTTAAAAGTTTAATCAATACTTTATTTTAAGTTAAACTACTTGATGATATACATCATAGGTATATATATATATATTATAGGTTTATATATACATTATAGGTTTATATATATATACGTTGTATATTTATATGGTTGCTTATATGCTACAGCATCATTTGTATATATATGTGTATATATCGATCTATTACTATATATATATATATATATATATATATATCCTCATAAACTAAAGTAAGTATATGTTGATCATGTATAATATATATATATATATATATATATATATATATGTTACATAAGTTTGTAGATAAGTTGTGAGTTTATGTATGTACTATAATAAAGTAAGTTATTTTGATTTTACAATATATACTGTTTTAAATATAACATATATGTTAGTCTATATATTAGCTTATATCAGTATACATGAGTTTGGTTACCAAAATATATAGAGATGTTTTTATGTGTTTAAATTAAAATCATGATTTGAAATTTACATAGAAAAAATATTTTTAATATATGGTTTTAAATTGATTATGAGAAATTTTTTATATATAACATATATTTTGCTCAATTTATATTAGCTAGTTTTGATTTATTTTCCGTCAATTCCAAATTTCCAGCTTTGCTTCGGTTGTTAAACTCGTGTTCATCGAACTTTACTTTGGAATTTAACTCAGTTCGTTACCAAATTTTTCTAGCCTCGAAATGAGAGCAATCACTCACGATTAACGTTCTTATATTTAGTAAATTCGATTTCACTTGAAACGACAATTGAAATATGCTGTTAAATTTGGATTGCTGGTTAATTAATTGTTAAATGTGATATGCCATTATTTGCAATTGTTCCCTTGTCATATATGATACCACATCCTGCTGTATATATTTTATTTAATTATCACTGTTGATATATGCATGTTATTGATATTTTATATTTTATCATATTTGTTCTTACTCTATAAGTTTCTTGTTAATGTAGAATTCCTTATAGGTTGAAATGATACATACCCAAACGATATTATTGATTAATGGAAAATCGTTATGTGTTGAAATAATAAACTCAAGCGATTTTCACTGGATTTAAATTTTTTGGATTACGGATTGATATGATATATACCCGTAAATATTTAAACTACAGATTGAAATGATAAATATCCGTATCATTTGACTATAGTATAGAAAATTCTGTACGGACACCGTTGGTTTATATTTTGAAAGTGAATTCCAAAGTTTGAAAGGAAATGTATGGGTTTTAACAAATATTGTTTTGTATAATATATATACTATTTTTATATATGTAATTTAGATTTTAAAATTATACGTTTTGAAAATTTTAAATTTTTAAATTAGTTTTGAAAATATAAATTTAAGATTTTCTTAAAATTTTATTTCCTTAAAAATATATAAAATAAGATTTCATACAAAATACATTTAATAATAAGATTTAATTTAATAAAAATTTAATTTAATTAGTATATAATATGTTTAAATATGTACTCGAATTTATATTAATAATTTACAAATAGATATTTTTGTAACTTTAATGATAAAGGTTGGGAAGATAAAATTAATAGTGACGAGGAATTTAGATTGGTTAATAATTGAATTTAAATAAGAATTGATTTGAACTTATTGAATTTTAGATTTGGAAGATATGATCGATAACCTGATTTGATAAAAAGCAATTAAATGGATATTCTCAATTTAAATAAAACTGAGACTGAATATTCAATATTAATTTAAATTTATAGATTGAGACTTTATTCAATAGTTACTAAATTAATTAAGTGATTTTTTTCAAATTTGAATAAAATTAAAGTTAAATATTGAAATCTAAATGAAACATATATTTAAAAATGTTTGAATTTTTAAACCTTGAATCTTATTGGAAATGAAATGATAATTCAAAACCTGGGTTTCAAATCGATAATAATTTGAATTGGTTTATGGAGAATTTGAATGGAATCTTAAATCTTTAAATTGAAATTGAACCGAGATAGAACTAAATTGATTTTTTGGAATTTGAGTTGACTTGAATCGATTGTGAAATTGGTGGAAATTACTTTATCATATATAAACTATTTTAATATATAAATTATTTTAATATATAAACAATTTTAATTTATAACTATTTAAATATGTATACTTTTAAATGTCTAAACTGCGTAAGTTGGAAGTGTTATGATTATAAAAGTGTTATGATCTCAAAGGTGTTAGGATTTCAAAGTGCTATGATTTTGAAAATGTTATAATTTTGAAAGTGTTATGATTCTAGAAACGAATATTATACAAAGTGAATAATGATATTGAACCGGTATAGTTTTGAAATGAATATGATATTTTAATACGAAGTATGAACTATTTGAAATGAAATGACCATGGTGTAAAATAAGCGTTTAGTTGTTAAAGAGACCATGATTGGATATTGTTATACTCTCTGCCAATACCGAAAACCACTTTAGCAACTGTGTACATGGTGGAGATTCCAGAACGAAGTAGGATGGTTTGGCGATGATTCTATATGGTATTTATGTAGCCCTGACTCCCGTGAGTCAGCTTGATGTGGCTAAAACATGAGCTATACTGGGCCAAATGGGGTCATTCCCATATCGGACATATTTCTTCGATGTCGTTCTATTGCTTTTGTGATTGTGCACCTTTGATTAGGAGTGTGTCACGAGGTGGGCGGTAGTAGTTGCTATGCGTTACTACTAGTCCGGGAGTGCAAATGATATATCTACCCTGGCATTGCCTCGAGTGCCTTATCATATGCCTTATTGCATCTTCTACGAGTTTGTTTTGTACCGTAACTATATGGTGTCCTTTGTGTAAACCACCAGTTTAGTGGAGCATACGACATTGTATAGACTATGGGTATATATAAAATGTAATAAGGGGGATATTTGTAACACCTTAACACTATTTTAATACTTTTACTTTACTATAGACATATTATAATAGCATATATTACTACATAATAGGCAGTTCCACGGATCCTTAGAGGATGGAAATCCTAAATATCCTTTAAGTAACTTATATTTAAGCAGACATTTCACTTGAGATGAATTTATTACTATAAGAATGGTAATCCTGACTTGAGGTTTTTTGTTTTTTACTTTACCCTCGGGTCGGACTGAGTATCACAGCATTTAAGACTCACCTTTGGAGTTGGAGCTTCACTTCGAGATCCATCTATATATATTCAGTATTCAGTCATCTAGTGGTTTGTTCAGATTTGTCATCTTTTTGTATTCAAGACTATATTGTATTTGGGATATTTTGTTGTATTTTATTTCAAACTCTGTTGTTTAAGTAGTAGCTTCATAAACTACTATTTATCTATTCCACCGGTTATTATTATATTACTCCGTGTTTGTGATTCTCTGATTGATTTATTTACTAATATGCAGAGTTTTACCAAATATAAAACTAACAATATGTTGTTTGAGCAATTCGAGTCCGACATGTGCAGATGCAAATGGTATGAAATACCTGGTCATTACATTTCTACTACGCTACTCCGATCAGCCTATGGAATTTAAAAGTTAGTTATCAAACCAAGTCATAAAATTTTTAAAACTTCAAAAAATTTATGACATCCGGATTTACAGTAAATTTCAACAGAGTCTTCTTTGTGTAGTTCGATCGAAACAACTACAAAACTCCACTAAGGGCCCCAAACCAACAAAAGAAAACAAAAGCCAAGTGGCTCAATCATAATGCCATCAAACCAAATGACAAAATACACATGTACCTTTTTGTCGGGACATCCAAATTTTTCGTGATATCAACATCTTATTTACCAATGATACACAATCATTTAATTTAAAAACATTTTATAATTTGCATTTTCAATTTCCAATATTTTCTTTACTTAAGCCCATACGATGTACATATATGTTAGTACGCAATATCCAATCTGATCGCTTACTCGATCACACAATTTCACTTCCAAACTAGTATCATCCACACAACTCTCTAGCGTGGACTCAGGTTTGGTTCAATGCTCAAAAACTGTTATTATCCTTGCATAGCTATATATTATGATAGAGAATTCTAGAATCAAATCAAAAATCCATTTCCAGGGTTCGCCGTTGAGAATCGAGTGAAAAATCTTACTCGGATCGATATAAATTACCTTGAAATTCTGTGCTCGAATATGGATCAAATCGTAATCGGAATAACATGATATACGTAATACATAATTATTCCAATTGATTTTTATTTACACCAAATTCTTTTCAATCACATTCATTTTCATAATTTCCATTAATAACAATTTATTTGCGAAACATTTTATTAATCGTTACTTTAGTTTATAATCATTCTATAAAAGTCCAACTTATATGTGACTTTATCTAAGTTTATAATTATTTCAAAAGTTACAAATTCAATTTTATAATCTCTTTGCAAATTTATAATTAATTCTATAACCAATTTACAAAGATATTATTTGATTTACTTGTCTACTTTCTTAAGTTCCACTTACTTATTCCATTTAGTCATTAATCATTTCATAATATGCTAATTAAGTATAACATTTACTATTGCAACTAAATTTGCATCTATATACATTTTAATTGCTTTTAAGTTTGTTTACTTGCATAACATCCCATTACATATCCAAATCATTATTTTAATATTTGGTAAGTCTTATTATACGTTATTAGAAAGCAATTTGGTATTGTACAAATTAATCGGATTCATTTTACTTAATTAGAACGTTCACTACTTTAATTTATTTAAATTTTATTTACTTTAAATTTAAGAGTTGCAAACTTCAACCCTAAAGTTTCTCAAAATATTTAGGACTTCTTAATTCTCTTATTTTATAAGGTCTGGTTATTTAGATATTTCATTTCATTCAAATAATTTGAAGATAATTAGTTAACAGAACTTAAATTTTCTGAACAACGGGTTCATATCAAATCATTTTGAAACATGTTTGTATACTTATATCCTTTCATATATCGAAATGAACATCGATGATGCTGCACAGTCATCACCGAAATTATTTTCTAGCGATAGAACAGGGGAGTATTGAATTCATTCCTTTTGAAAATCCCCTTTTAAAATATTTTTTGCATATATTTTTCAACTAATATCACTATATTTTCCAAAACTTTGAAAACCATTTTCAAAATTTTCGGTCTTAGATTCAAAACTTCTCGATTTAAACCCATTTTAATTTATATGTCACAATTATAAATCATACTTTCGAAATTTCATTTTCTTAAAACATTTCACAAGTGTTTTATCATTGTTTATTTTGTAATAATAATCTTTTATTAAGGCATAACAACCAATTAATGATAATAATCAATATTATCATTACTAACAACCAAACACATTATATATACCATATTAATTTCCAAAAATTATTTCTTCATGTATATAAAATATAATCAGGGTAAAATTATTTTATTTACCTAATTTCAAAACAATACTATGTCGAATTGTTATGTTTAAGTGTTTAGAGATCCCTATCAAAACGTTAATTACTCGTATTGACAAGAATCCATAAGCCACTCAACAAATCAACCAACACGTTAAAAAAAAATTATGTTCACTGACAAATACGCACTCATATCTTTATACACTCAAACTCATTCTAGGGTACCACTGACCCTATCTCTATTAAGTTACCCCATAAAGCCAAGGTTATCGATAAACCAATGCTCTGATACCAACTGTGACGGCCCACATTTTAGAGGGTTTAAATTGACAATAATCCATACATATCTAACTTAAACAATTGAGAATATAGGTAGTCAATGAGGTTAATTAAGAAAAATAAGAAAAGAAGAAGAAACAAACACATAATCTTGCAACGAAACGAAAAAAATATAATAATCAAATAAACAGTTCATGAAGATGTTTACATAATACATTTTATTATAATCTATACAACATTTATCATAGTTATATATACATCAGGAATGAATAAATAATCCAGTAAATAATACGACGCAGGGATAATAATAGTAATAATATACCAAATCTTCATCTTTGTCCTCTAGAATAAATCTTCAATAAGCTGAAAAATTCAAGACTGACCAGAGCATAATGAAAAGACAAAACACTCGAGTCAGGACTAAAATATTCTTATGCGAGTCAAATCGAAATCGCATATAACATGAGCATCATAGTGTCAGAGATGTTTATAGGTTTTCACGTCTCCTATCCAGTGTATAACGTGCGTGCAATAAATAAAGAGATGTTACGAGATTTTCCATCTCCTAAGGATCCTTCAAAATATTTATATGTAGCATATATAATGTCTAATCAATAAAAAAATATTTTTCTTAGCGTAAAGGTTTTATATTAATCTCCCTTAATGCATTTTAAGCATTGTCATACAATTTGTATATAAAACTCCAGTTAAATGGTCGGTGAATAGGGATACGCCGTGATACGACAACACTAAATCAAAATCGTATGGGTCTCGTATAGGGATAAAAGTGTGACAAGGCATATGAGGCAATGCCCAAGGTAGGATAATACCGGTTTGGGTCGCAGGGCTAGTGGTAACGCATCACAGCTATGATCGCCCACTGCGTCCAAGACTTCCATAATTCGAAGGGTGATCACCAAGAACAATCGAAACAGTATATTCAAACGAAGAAATGCGCCTGTTTGGGGTAGCTACCACCTTGGCCCTATCAAGCCGTCTGCTTTAGTCATTTTAAATTGGTACAAGTGTCGTTGTCTATCCATCATCATTCTGTTTCTTCAAATCCAGCAATCGTCGCTAAATCCAACCACTTCATTTTGGTGTCTCCTTCGTGTACACAATTGTTAAAGTGGTTCCGGTATCGACAAGGAGTATGCCCATATCCGGTCCCGGTCTCTTCAACAAACAAACGTCATTTTTCACGCAGGTTGGTTCTTTTACATTTCGAAAATAGTTCATACTTGATATCAAAATAACATACTCGCTTCAAAATCAAATCCATTTTGCAATCAACATATTTACTCAAAATGTACTATTTCAGTTCGAAATCATATTTACCTCAATATCTCGATTTTGCTTCCAAAATCGTTTCGAATTTCAATTTGGGTTATAACTTCATTCAACCCAATTCGTTTTTAAATCCACAATTTAAAAATAAACATTCCACCCTTGACTAGTTTGAAATTTTGAAAAATAGTTTAAATAGTTTAAAATAGTCTAAATAATTAAAATAGTTAAAAATAGTGTAAATGGTTAAAATAGTTAAAAATAGTTTAAATGGTCGAAATAGTTTAAATGGTTAAAATAGTTTGAGTATTAAAACCGTTTATATAGCAAAATAATTTGGGAACCAAAATAATTTTTATATTTAAGAAGATGGATTTTAAACAATTTACATTAAAATAATTTTATTGAAAATAGCTTCAAAGTCAAACCGATTCAATTCCAACTTCTTAATTCAAATTTCTATTCAATTTCCATTCAATCGATTCAATTTCGACTTCAATTTGATTTAACTATTATTCCAGTTTATATTCAAATCAATTTCAATTTTGATTCCAAATTACTTCAATTCCGATCTCAATTCCAATCAATTCAATTCCAATTTGAATTAATTTCAATTCAATTCTCAGTTCAAACCATTTCGATTTATATCAATTCCATGTTTGATTTTAAAAATATTGATTTAAAACTGTTAATCAAATTTACCTTCAATATTCAATTTAAATTCCAATTTTCAAATATAATTCAATTCTGAGCTCAATTTCGGAATATAATTTTATACCACTTTTACTTAACAATATTCATAGTTCGAATAAAAACCCAATCCTTTGAAAAAACAATCCAATTTCTGAATTTCAAATCTTATCTCGATTATAACTTCAAAATATCAACTTCGGTTATTTAAACAATTTCGATTACCAAAACTTTATTCCACGATTTGAGCTCAAGTTTGGAAATAATTTGATTTCCATAAAATTTTTTATTTCTTCAAATCAAAATCATTTAAACAAATTTCAAATCAAAAGTTCTTAAGTCATTTAATTTAACCAACCCGGCCATATATATTTTTCTATCCTAAGGCCAAGCGATCACTTATTTCAATTTAATTTCAAGGAGAATATATATCATTTCAGCCCAAATCACAGTGTTATAGGTATATATCATTTCAACCTATTTCTTAATTTATTCAAAATAATATAATTTACAGTTATATACTGTAAATAATATACAAGGTGACAATAGAATATATATCGGAATAAATAGACATCCACATCGTCCAAAATATCAACCAATAACATCCACTGCAATCAATCATCCAAATAGTTAATATAATTCACAATAATTTCATAGTTATTAAAATCAGGTGTTTTATTGGAAATTAAATTCCAATTTCAAATTTAACTTTCGATCTTAATCTTTAGCAGTTAATTCAAATGACAATTAAACTTAGAAAATAATGATCAATAAATTCATATCACTTCATAATTTTGAATTTAACTGGCATAAAAATATTCTAGTATGTGTGAGTGTTACAAAACACTCACCTTGAGTTTTCAACCTTAAATCAAATCGAACAACGTTCGATTAACCAAAAATTTAGCTAGCCCCAAACTCTAAATCAGTTCTAGAATGTAGTGCTTGTCGCCATGATTCCGTCGTCGCTTGTTTCATCCAATTTCCACCTCATACGAAGAAGATACATATTTTTAAACATCGAATACAATTTATATAAATAATTTTTTTAAACTATAAACTGGATCTGGCCGTTCATTCCAGCTACTTCCAATCAGGATCGCATGCATATCTTCTACCCCATCTTCATGAATGGTTCCAGGAAAAAGAAACCCACGGCCGCCCTTGCTCTGCGAATTAAGGCGACCTCCACGCTCCACTAGAATTTGATCGGAGACCATCACTCCAAAGTCTATTGCCGACTCCACCGTCGACCCAAACACCATGATGTTTGGCTACACTGGGCTGAGAAAACCGCACATGAATGTACACCCTACCCCATCGATTTGCCGCTGACATGCTCCACCATTCTCGATCTTAACCGTTGGATTCAAATATCTCATTTCCCTCAACAATATTGCAGTTGAAAGTTTTTCGAATCGGTTGATGGATTGTGAGAGATTAGAGGAGGAAGGATCGAAAGTGTTCTGCCATTAAATTATAACTGGCGGTTGTGTATTATTTTGCTAGGGTTTGGAGACAACACGCGTATTTATAGGCTTAAGCGCATTATTTTATTATTATTTTCAACTTTTTCCGGACGAACTCCAAACGAAGCGTGCTACTTGGCAATTATAATGTTTTACCCCTATTCTGAACATAATGGAACAAGTTTCACGGCCTAATTCGATCGCATGTGAAAGATAGATTTTTGGATCCAATTAAAATATTAAATTTTCGATATTAAATTCATCGCATTTCTATTCCATACGACCAAACAATAACTCCAAACGCTACAAAATTTGAAATCCGGTAATAATACACTGTTACGGATACAATGTAACCAGTTTTGTCAAAATCTTAGACTGTGCCCCAGAAGGTTATTTTTAACGTCTCGATTATAATATAAAATTTCCAATTTCCTATTATTCACTTTTAAATCCAATTTTAAATATTAACAATCCTCATTGTTGTTTAAATAAAATTTACATCAACTTTCGATATCATTTTCAATTATACTAAATTCGAAATTCAATTATTCAAATAATTCACAATCTTAATTTAAATAATTTAATTGTTCAATACTCAAAAAATTCCAATAGTAAATTTTAAATGAATTTTTATTATCAATCAATTACTTTATTTACATCTAATAAATTCAACATTTTTCATTCAATTCAACTGTTGATTGTAAACATATTCAATACATAGCATTACCTTTCAATACTTGTTATTACTTAAATCTTTGAAATTAGTTTATTTCAAAATTTTATTCAAGTTCATATCCAATACATGCATTCGAAACCATTAAATTTTTATTTTTAACCATTTTTATTTAATAATTTACATTAAATTTAATAATTTAAAATACTAAAAATACGGATCGTTCCAATCAAGTAGTTTGATTTTCAATCAATGTGCAGAGGAAGCGTGTGTTAATAAGAAAGAACATTAAAAGGTACGTTGATATTTCTAAACTACAAGTAAACAACGCGTTGTTGATTTTAATGATGTACTTGTGTTAAAATCGGCTTAAGTTGTTTTAGCTCAACATTGGATTAATAATTGATGACTTTATAGTAAGTATAAATAGATGTCTGGAATTTCCCAAATGATATGCAGCCTTATTAAAATGTTTAACACGGAACATGTAAGATTGATTCCTTTGCATTGGTACTAGCAATTATCATACATGTAACGTTGGTTACGATATCATTATTTGTTTATGTATTTGATACATGAAGAAAATATCAAATCCAAATTGATATCACTTAATGGTTGTTTGAAGTGTTATCATATATTTATGAAATACTAGAGAATTATTCACAGAAAGAACACCTTATGGAGAAGTGTTTGGACTTGAACTTCACAAATGATATTGAGTATAATATGTCAATAATAAATACAATTTAAGTATCCATAAGTTAGAAACGTTCCAAATGAAAGACCACGGCTAATTCAATGAAAAAGGCTAAGTACATCGTTTAGAATAGCATCACAATAAAAACAACGTATATAAAAATATAAGTGCAAAATTTATAACTGAGCCGATTCAAAATGTTGAGAATCTCATGACATAGCTGTATAATAACAATGTCATAATATAGTTTGTAACAGAACTTAGAGCTCACTTAGAGTCGAGAGACATACTCTGAATTGTTCCACATGATAAAACAGTCTATCACCGTCGGAGAGAGTTGGTTGATGGAGTAGATAGTTAAAACAAAATAGCATAGTCGTTCACAAAGGGACTGACCCAATTGGTTTTGGGAAAACTAATTGGAGATGTTGGAATAAGATTCCATAATTGACCCCAAGTGCAAGTGGGAGATTGATAGAATTAGGGGTATACCCTAGGGGAAATTATGTAATTTATTACATATATCTAACTTGTTGACCAATCTTGTTTGAAATAAAGGTATTTTCTTTCTATTATGTACTTGATATAATGTGGTTATATTAATTAATCAGCTTAATTAAAAGTATATTTAATAGAAACTCCATGAATGGCATGTTTTTTGATAGTAGTTACAACGTGCTATAACCGTGAGTAATTTAAGACAATGAAACTAATATACCAATTTAACGTTCCTAGTCAAGATGCATCGAGACCGGATATTAATGTATCCATCGAGAGTAGAGTACGTAACGCTCTTTAAATGTCAGGCCCTATATAACTCATGATTATTGGGGGCACGAAGGAGTTACGTACCGATAGTTATTGGATAACTATGGAATGACTCACTAGATAATTTTCTGTTGGTTAATATAACTAAATTCACCCAGAGAATATCTACGTGACTAATTTACATAGTTCTCTCGACTTGGGAATACTGTTGATATTAAATGTGGAAGCTCCGCTTTAATTATAGTTAAATCATGGTACGACATCCATCGAACGACTATAGTTGGGTCGAGTGGAAGCATTGGAAGTGAAACACAATTCAAGAGAGGATTCGTCTCCTTGGTTATATGAGGTTAGTATCATGGAAAACTGAAGTCAACTCAAAGTCAAGTCTCTAGCCAGCGCATTTCGGTTAACAATTATTATTATTATTATTAAACCAAAGACTTTGTTTTTGGACTACAAATTTGAATGTGGATGATATTGGAACTTTAATTATTACCAAATTCCACAAACCCAAAGTGATATAGTTTTGACGAAGAGAATTTGTGTAAATAATTATCACTATTTAGATATCGCTTATAATAAGTCAAATTGGATTTTACCAAAAGATGTGTAAGCAATAAATTCGGCCAAAATTTCACACCACCTACTAAGTGACGTGTGAATGTTAATATTCGAATAGTTCTGTATTAATCGCTGATTGAATTTACACATAGGAGTCGAACAAACTTAATGATGAATTTTCTGAAAAACCACATGATTTAATTAATTTATAAAATTTTGTAAACTGATTAAATTAATTGATATTTGAGAAATATTAGTTGTTATTTATTTGATGTTTGGAGGTTTTTTTATAATTATTTTAATGCATTTATAAAAGTTATATTTATGCGCATTAATATACGATATCGATATAATTTAAAGATAATTGCATGAAATGATTTATAAAATTTTATGTCATTTAATGAATGTGTTTTGGAAATTTTATATCATTCGATGACATACGTGTAAAGTAAGGATTAGAGAAAGAGAAACAATCAAGGGAATTAATTAGGAAAGTTTTAATTAATGAATGGAAAAATTTCATTCTTTTAAATAAAACATATTCTCTAATTCATTTTGTAAGTACAATTCATTCTTTCTCTTTCTCTACTCCTAACTTTTCATGGCAGAAACAAAAAAGGAAACAAATTTCCAAAATCTTTCAACATCAAATAAAAAGACCAAATAAAAAAAAAGCGGTTCATCAATCTCTTGCAAGGATAAGATGTGAATCTTGAAGATCTGAGCAGATATCATCATTCTAGATGTGATTTCTAGGCAATGTACTAAGGTGATTCAATTGGATCTAGAAGTATTCTTCAATCAAGGTGCAAATCAAAGGCAATATTAACAAGATGTGTTCTAAGGATTGGGTAGTAAGTATGTCATTTTCTATATATTGATAGTGATTTAGCAATATTTGATGGAAATTTAACTCGACTTTCATAATTTGTATGATGTATTACTATCTTACCTAATTAAAAAAATGTTTATAAAGACAGAAATTATTTGTTGAATGGTATGATTGAGTTTTCATTTGATAGATCAAAATTAAATTTGATTATGTTTTAAAACTGCATTTAAGTGTAGATTTATGTTTTTACGCATTCTAATTAAATTGTAATTTTTCAAATCTGAACAACTACATGTTCGAATTGAGTAGCTCTTTTTCCGTACTCTGTTAAATTGAAACTAAATCTATATGTTTTAAAATACAATGTTTTATTTTAGTTCTATGTTTTAACATTTAATTTAAATTCCATTTCTTTAAATCTATAAATTTACATTTTCATGTTGATTGATTGTATTATATTTAAAGTTAAAAATGAAATTTATATAGAATCAATGCAATGTTTTAATTATAGATCTATGTTTTAATCTTTTATAACAAAATGTAATTCTAGTTTTGAATTTTAATACATATACTTATGTTTGCATGTATATAGTGCAATTTTTATTACATTGGATATTTATATATGAATAAAAGGAATTTAAACAACAAATCAAAGTTTTGAAATTGACTGTAATAACTATCAAATTTATATTATTAGAAAGCTTTGACTGAATTCAATATATACATATTTGGATTTACTTGTACGTGTTCATATTAATTTTTTTTCTTTTACATATATTATCATAGTATGGAACCATTTCTCTTTTTTAATTAAGATAATGTTTACATACAATTCATTGTTTACCTTCCGTATTCTTAAACTTTTGATTGTCATTAGTATGTTGCATTAATTAAGTTTACTAAAAGGGAAACTGTATCAATCACTTTGTCATCCCTTATTTATTTCCATTAAAATTCCTATGTAATAACCATTCAAATTGTTCTTCTTTATTTTTTGTATACATATCAATTACCACTAACTATGCACACTCCATGTATGTTGCACATGCATAATATTTACTATGAATATGTTTACAATTCATGTCATATTTAGATTAGTCATTATTGTTATTTTATTAATAAATTATTTAATTTAATTAAGAGAAGGAAATAAAAAGCGTCCTTCTCTAACCAAATTTATGATCCCTCGTTAATTGAATAATTTAAAAGAAAGAAAATGAAAATTTTCTTTCTCTGAATAAATTTATGCTTCCTCGTTAATTGAATAAGTTAAGAGAAATAAAATGACTCCAAATAAATTTATGCCCCTTCGTTAATTGAATAAGTTAAGAGAAAGGAAATGAAATATTTTCTTCCCTAAATAAATTTGAAAAGTAAACATTACACACAAATTTGTATATAATAATATATTTAATATACTCTGACTTCCATGCTTAAAGTGAAAATTTATTTATAAAGTTAAATAAAATATTGATTTTATTTAAAATAAACTTAGAAAATTTCCGAATGAATTTAGACTTCATAGGCTCATTAAAGATCCAAAATAGCTAATTTTTTTGAAATTCACCCATTTCTTCCTCTACGGGTTGGCCCCGTTCCATCATAAATGTTGGCACCGTAACGATGAATTTTCTGTAGAACCACATGATTTAATTAATTTATAAAATATTGTAAATGATTAAATTAATTAATACTTGAGAAATATTAATTATTATTTGTAACGACCCGAAATTTTCGATCCCGAAAATTCCAGGTAGTTAGGAAAAAGAAGAAAAGAGATAGAAGAAGAAGAAACAGAAACACCAAACCACAGAATTCTCACATTCGCAGCGGATCAAAATATAATATCATATAAAATAGCAGTTATACAAAGGAAAAACTGAATCAGTTAATTTACATCAATATATCAGAGTAACAATATATACACAAACACTGGACATATACAATCATGTCCCAGCTAAACTACAATATATCACAACGGGTTACACTCCATATGTTCCTGCCATCCAGCTCGCCTTTTGAGTCCCGGTACGTCCTTACCTGAAAATCTGTAGTACTCGGTCTGACCCAAGCATTACATCAAAGTAACACCCGAGTCAAGCTGGAAACCAGCGTGAGTAAACCCATCTAACAAGAAATTGCAATGCATAGAACTTATTTAAAACCCAGGTAACTAGTTCATCATTACAAGTTAGAACTTGTATAGTTAACATTTATATTCACAATAAATCCCTAAGTACCTTTACTTAGTTTTGAAATGGTCCGGTCATTTAAATTATTCCATTTTATCCCATTGATTTCACAATCAATCAATAAAGAAACATTATAGGTTACAAATTAAAGTGGATTCGGGTATTAGCTGATACCTGCCCCGGCCTCATCGAATCCAAAGTTATTCATTAAACCAAGTGTGTAAGTCAAACAATACAATTTATATTCAGGATTTCATATTCACACAACAATTTATCTCAGATAGATAAACCACAATATAGCAGTTCAACCAAAATATATCATATCTCAAAGCATCACATGTCATAGATATCAACCAATTCAAGTCATCCAATATCATTCAATCATCCATAAGAAAGATTTATAAGATATATAATTCTTAATTAATTTAATTAATCTCTAATTAAATTAATCATCCATTTTAATTACTTGGATTACCTTAATCCTGCTTACTTAACATTAATTAATTACAACTTAATTAATTAATCATCCTTTAATCATCCATCTTAATTAATCCTCCTTGATTAATTATTCTTTAATTACATTAAGTAATTAACCTTTAATTAATCACATGGATTAATTATCCTTAATCATTCATGTTAATTAATCTCTAATTAATCACCTTAATTAATTAATTACATTAATTAATGATCCTTTAATCACTTTCCTTACTTAATTATCCTTTTAATTAATTACATTTAACAAGTAATCTTTAAATTAATCACATTCGTTAATTAACCTTAATTAATCACATCAGTAATTAAGTATTTTTTATCACCTACATTAATTAATCCTTTAAGTTATTACTTTAAGTAATAAATCCTTAATTACTTACCTTAAGTAATTATCATTTAAGTAATTAATTTTTAATTAATTTATAACCCTTAATTATTAATTATTAATTAACAATTATTTAACAAATTAATACATCCTAATCATCGAAACCTTAATTAATTTTTAAGATAATTCATCTACCTTAACCACTTTCTTAATCTTTATCTGAAATTAAAAAACTTCGTATTGATTATCATTAATTTGAAAATTTACATGAGTCCTTAAGTTTAATGAAGAAACCCTTCATTCTTATTAATTATTACTAACTACATTATTAATAGAGTTTTAAATAAACTTAAGATTTAACTAAATCTAAGTTAAAATGAATTACAAAACTTTTCTTAATCAACCATTTAATAGACCATTATTGTTTAAAAGAAATTGTTCTAGGAAGATTTAACTAAACTTGAATTTTCATTCAAAAAATTTAAACTAAATAATAACCTCACAACAAACCCCAGACAAACATAGGTTTACCCAGCCTCAATCCCGAGCTCAACCTTCCATCTTCTTTGTTTTAACTTGTTTAAATTTAGAACTCTACTTAAACCAGAAAACTACTCTTGCACAACACAAATTAGAACTCGAGACAAAATTTCACGCATACGAGATCGATCCCGAGGCCATTACCATCATACCCGAGATCCACAAACCTAGACAAAAACTGGTATGAGAAACACTCGTACACGTGCACAGATGGTCGGAGCATCTCCGACCATCGCCACCACCTCTGATAAGTCGATGGCTACACACACCTACGATTCCGACCATCCATCATGAGCATCAAGCTCAAAATTGAAATTGAGCCTATGTAGTCGAACTGGAACAAAAACCCTCGATCGAAAATCCCATCATCGCCTTGATCTTGACCCCGAGACCCTCTCCCATCAATCAGATGCTACGCCACTATTTCTTCCTCGATTTTCCCCCACCACGATCGAACTTGGTCCATCACCAACGTCGGAAACACCTCGACAAAAACGACGAACAAATACCACCACTAAACCCTAAATTGACGATTCTCTGTCGCAACGGTGAACCAAAGATTCGCCCACCTTTTTTGCTGAGCTCATCAACTCCTCCACTACCACTAACCGTAATTCTGACCCCTCAAACTTCACTGACCACTATAAATCGGCCCAGATATGAATTTTGTTCATCCTTCCATCTTTCAAGAATTATAATCTTAAAATTCCTAATTTTATTTTTAAAATTCATAATTTTCAAATACAATTTAGGATATACAAATAAAATATTTTCTTTGAGATTGAATTTTTGATATGATTAAGCTTTACTGCAATTTATCTTCCAGATAAAACTACTTCCGTATTTAACTCAAAATTTATTTTAAAAAATAGATCTTTTCATAACAAACGGATTATGCTAGTAAATCAAATGCTAAAGATAATCAGGGACAGAGAGGCTTGATGATTGAACAAATTTAAACCTGTAGAACAGAGCAAACTTTTTGTTTCCAGACATAAACAACTACATTCAATTACATATACATATGCATTCCTGCTTTTAAACATTCATGCAAACACATATCATATTTCATTTTAAAGTAAATACTACATGCTTCTGGATTTTAAATAGGTTTAAATCTTTAAATAAAATTGTTACACCTGGAAATCGGTTGAATAGATTTTGAACAATTTTGAAATTTAAAAACTTGAAATGGTTCATTACTGTAAACTTGATGCTGGAAATCTATTGCTATTGAGATTGTACCCGAGGCTTGATCTTTAAACTTGTATTTTGATTCTTAGTTTGCTTTCAGATTTATTGAGCTGGTCTTGTTTGATTACCAGAGTGTAATTTCTGTTGAATTCTTTGGCTATGTTATTTTTTTTCTCTACTTTATAATTCAGACTTTAGCTTTTGATCTGTTTTTCTTGATTTTTGATTTTAGGAAATGAATTGCTAAAAGGAATGATAGAGAAAAAATAAAGAGGATTATATAACTTAGTTTTTCTCATTTATTATTTATTTTGAAAAATAAAAAGAGGTTAAAGACACTTGTTAAAATCAACTTACATTTGTTTACACTTGTAATTAAATGAAATCATAAGCTTACAATTGTTAAATTGTATATATATATTTATCTTACACTTGTAATTTTGTAGATTAAAATGTCTTTAGTTGATTTGAGTATTATACTAACATATGTTTAAATGTTTTAAATTTGAAATACTTATATAATTTGTAACAACCCACATATTTGTCGATTTTATATTTAAATATTTTATTTAAATATTTTATCGATACTCGGAATTTAGTCCGAAAAACTACTTTTTGCATACGGTTGAATTAGGACTCGGGACTACTCCCATTGAGTTTAAAATGCCGTTTGCGACCTTTTTGAGTATAAGCTTCGATATGTTTGGAGTAAGTTGATTTTTGCTACTTTTTCACTTTGGGCTTTGGTTTGGGCTGAGCCCATTAACCCCACTTATGTATTCAGTTCCAACCCCTTCTCCTCTTCATTACTTCATTCCTCATTTCCTTATACTTAAGCTTTATATTAATGGAGAGTGGAAGAGGAAATTAAAAACTCCAAAACCCTTGTTTTCTTTTGCAAATCAAGCTCTAGCTCCAAACTAATAGAAGAACCCATTGGTAAGCTTCTCTTCTTCTTCTCCAACTCATTCTCTTATCAAATTCAGAAATTCCTAAACCTAATTTAGGAAGTGTTTCTCTTTTTAGCTTAGATTTAAGCTTGTTGAGTTGGAATTGAAGAGTGATTATCATTATCATTGTTCTATAGCTTCTTCCTCCTTGTTCTTGTGCATAAAGGTGAGATTTTTATCTCACATCTTTTTCTATATCTATCTTTGTGGTTAGGTATGAATTCCTAACATTTGTGCATATTCATTTGCTTTTGATTTGAATTGATTTGGTGAATATTCCAAATTTTTGGTATTTTGGTCCAAGTTTATGAAAATCCTATTATGGATATTTGGACAATGATATTCGGGGTGTATTGAGGAGCCGTTAAGGCTGGGTTGTCGCTTGGCGTAAATCCTTAGTCGACATTGCTTGTTCGATCGCTTCCGATACGTTTTGGCCACTTTGGCCTAGGCAAATTGTTGCCCAGACCAGGTGACCAGACGTCTGGTGACCAAGTCCAGACGTCTGGTTTGGACCTGGAGAGCAAAAAATATAACCACGCAGAATAAAAAAACAGAGACTAATTCCAGACGTCTGAAATTTAGGATCAGACGTCAGGATAGGTCTCAGACGTCTGACTTGATGTTTCAGATGTATGGGTGTTCTCTGGGTTATTTCCAGAGAACAAAACTAGACGTCTGGATTCAAAACCAGACGCCTGGCCATGGCTCAGACGTTTGTTTTGGCTATTCCAGACGTCTGGGTAGCTTTCTGAACTATTTTTCAGAAAACAAATCCAGACGTCTGGATTCCAAATCAGACGTCTGGAGATGTTTATTTTTGCCTATTCAGGCTGTTTTGTGTGAATTTACATTATTTATCGATTTTAGCGATCCTATTAGTCGTTATCATTTATTATCGACTTTGATGACTTCTTTTTATGAATTTTTGGGAATATCCATTTCTATGGATTTGGTATCGATTTCTTTGGATTTTATTCACGTCTTCGGATGTGAATTTTGGTGATTGATTGTTCTACAATCATTTTTGTGATTTGTCACTTTAAAAATATAAAGGTTTTAATACTAGTATTAAATATCAAAACCTCTTCATCAAAACGATTTCAACTATATTTCCAATATCAAACTCGTTTATAAAACCGTTTCCCAATCTACTAGTATACACAAACCTTTACCTCACTCGTATGAAAAATCTAATTAAACGGCTTAGTAAAACAAATGGTATGAAACGCTTGCGTTTACTTCGTCGGTTAATTCTTGGACTTGTTCGATTGAATCTCTTGTGACAATTTTCTAGTGGAGATCTACAGTTTGTTCGTAAATATTTAAGTTAAGCAAGTGGTTATAGGACATGAAGCTAAACTCATATATTTACTAGCTTAGTGTAATTAACACTTCTCGTTGATCAGGACGATCATCTTTGTGATTTAGACTAGCAATTTGCGATGTCTCTTTGTCTGCGAGGGAGACTAAACCCCGTTATGTGGAGTTTCGACTCAAATTGGTGGGGCAGCAACCCATGGTCTTCGAGCCGTTTGTGGAGCTTCGGCTCAATTTGTGATGGTTAGCAACAATGGAATTAGCGTTCCGTTTGTGATACACGTGTTGGTGAGCTTTATGCTCCCGTTTGTGATAGGCCTCCCCCTTTTTGTGATTTCTGGATTTCTTGAGATGATTTCTAGAATTTGTGTTTCACCAATTTTCGTGATTTCCATTGATAAGTTTTATCAATATTTGTGCATTGGTGAATTTGTGTGTCATTGACTTTTGTGATTGACATTGATATAATCGTCAATATTTATGGTTTGGTGAACGAAATAAGGAGTATGACATTTTTTTGATTCTTGTGTGCATTTTGTGATATTAATTAATCTCTTGTTGATTTTCAATTACTTATATATATCACAGCTTGGCATTGTGATTATTATGTGTTTAGTCATATCTCTTATTCTATATCGTTTCATCTGATATTTATAGTTAGACTGATCCGTTTATTATTTTCTTATTAAATAATACTCGGGTCAGACCGAGATGTTACAGGTGCTTCAGCTTGACTTCTCACTTGGGATTGATTCCTCTGACTTTTGGCTAACTACTTAGATTAGTAGTTTATTTCGTTGTATACACTTGAGATATGGACTCATAGTTTTATTCTTTTGTATAGCACGTGTTGCTATTCTTTTTTATTATCATGGATCTTTTTGACCACTACTCTGATATACACTTTCATGTGTTAGTTATATATTTATATCTTCTTCCGCCTTTGTGATATGAATTATCTGTGACTGATTTGTGTTATTCTTATTTCTATATTTATTTCCGAGGATTATTATAGCCACTTTGTAGTAGCTTTGAGTTTGAATCGGTGTGTCGGATTTCCTCTCGAATTCAAATGCCTGTTATACTATCCGACATAGCGGTGCTCGCACAAAGCAATTGCACAGATGGTCGCTCCTCAACAGCCTTATTCTCCGTGCTAGTTGACGGCAGTACCCTGTAGTGTCCTTGGCTAGCATGGGTATAGAGGTGGGGCGTCACAACTTGGTATCTGATCCAAACTTCGGAACAATGTAGAATAATTTAACAAGAATCATCGCCCTAAGTCCATCTTAGGAGTCGTGCTTTAGGATTTACTTCGACTCTTCGTACCGATTCATCCTATTTTCTTTTTATGATTCCTTGCTTTATCTATCAAGTATTGCTTGATATTTATTTGAGAATAACTTTTCTTCTTCTTTCTTTCTTAAAGAAGAGAAATGGTTAGACCTGGCCGTCCCAGCGCCGGTCAATCTAGTGCTACTCCCTAGGATGGAGTATTTATGTCTGCGCAGCAGCTTCTTGATCTAGTAACAAATGCTCAGGCAGCTGGCCCTAATCGGGAACCTACTTACCCAAAGTCGGGATTTGCACGCTTGTGCAGCGATTACACCAATTTGGGTGGGAAGCCCTTCAAAGGTTCCGAATCTATTATTGAGGTCCAGGCTTGGCTAAGAACATGCGAACGAATCTTTTCTCGCATGAACCTTATTGATCTTCACGGAGTTCAGGTGGCCTCTAGTATGCTCCAAGAAAGAGCATTGGACTGGTACGAACTTTATATTTCTGAGATTAATGAGGCGGATCTTACTTGGAAGAAATTCCAGGAACGCTTTGAGTTAAAATTCGTACCAGAAGCTGAGAAGGTGACTTTGGCTCGCCGTTTTATAGACCTTATTCAAGGTGAATCTTCCGTGACAGATTATGTCGCGTCTTTTGAATCTCTTTCTAAATATGGGGTTGAATATATTAATACCCCATTGAAGAAAAATCAGAGATTCGTCTATGGCTTGAATAAAAATCTCAAGAAGCCATTACTTCTAAAATTAGAGGTTTCCTTCGACCAACTCATTGATATCGCTCTTCGTCTTGAAGAGGCGGATAGGGAAAATGATGTTGAAGTGGTGGGTTCCAAATCAGGCTTCAACAACAATAAGAAAAGGCCCAGTAAATTCAAAGGCCCTTATCCCAATAAGAAAGGGAAGCAAGCAACCCCTGTGGCAAAGACTTCTTCCTTTGGTCGTGGGGAATGCTATAATTGTGGTTCGAAGGACCATTACGCGAACAAGTGTCCAAAGTGTCTCTCTTGTCGCTACTACAAAGGTCCCGGTCATGTTATATCTTCATGCCCCAAGCTTCAGGGCAGGAAGGAGGGAAAGTTAAATGTTGCTCAAGCCCCTAGCAACACATCGCGTGGCCAAGGTATTTCTCATTCCATCCTTGATGGTATTATTATATTTCGTGATCATCCTATTCGTGTTCTTTTTGATACGGGTGCATCCCATTCTTTTATATCAAAAGAACCTGTTGATACTTTTTCTTTGGATGTTTTGTGTTTAATGACTTCTTTGAGAATTGCGAATCCGGTTGGTGGATCCGCAACAATCAGTTTATTGTGTGAAGATGTCGAGATTATTTTGTGTGATTTTTCTTTCCGTGCCGATTTACATGTCATGCGTTATGTAGGCTTCAGAATGATTTTGGGAATGGATTGGCTTAACCGTTATGAAGCTCATATCCTATGTCCTGAGCGGACTATTCATCATTGACATCCCCAATCTGTTAAGCAGATTTCTATTAATCTTAAAGATTCGGATTCCAGCTTGGTTGCATCTTTATATTCTTTAAATCCTCGTGATGACGATAATGATGATGAGGAAGATATTATTTCTCTTATTCACGTTGTTCGTGAATTTTCCGACATATTTGAGCCCGTTTTAGGATTACCACCTAAGCGAGCAATTGAGTTCAGAATTAATCTCATTCCTGGAGCTCAACCTATCACTCGTCCTCCTTATCGTATGTCTAATAAAGAAAACGAGGAGATGCGTAAACAATTATCCGAATTGGAGACGAAGCAATTTATTCGCTCTAGTTCCTCGCCTTGGGGAGCTTCAGCTATTTTTGTGAAGAAATCCGATGGTACACTTAGGCTTTGCGTTGACTACCGCAAGATTAATGATCTTACTATCAAAAATAAATATCCTTTTCCTCGGATTGATGATCTATTCGATCAGCTTAGTGGTGCTAAAGTCTTTTCACAGTTGGACTTGGCTACCGGTTTTCATCAACTTCGTACTGCTGAGGATAGTATTCCTTTGACATCGTTCCATACTCGTTATGGATCTTATGAATGGCTTGTTATGCCATTTGGGTTGACGAATGCCCCAGCTTATTTCGTTGACCTTATGAATAGAGTTTTCAAAGACTTCCTCGATCGATTTGTTCTCATCTTTATTGATGATATTCTCGTGCATTCAAAAACTGAGGAGGAGCCTGAAAAGCATCTTCGGATTGTGTTGGAAACTCTTAGGTGTAATCAATTAAAGGCAAAGTTTTCTAAATGCCACTTTTGGCAATCTCGTGTGAAGTTTCTCGGTCATATTATTTTCGAATCCGGAATTTCCGTGGATCCTTCAAAGATTGAAGCGATTCAAGATTGGAAGAGACCGGAGAGTGTGACGGAGATTCGTAGTTTTCTTGGATTGGCGGGTTATTACCGCCGTTTTATCAAAGACTTTTCTAAGATTACCATGCCTCTCACTAGTTTAACGAAGAAATGTGTTAAATACATTTGGTCGGACAAATGTGAAACTTCTTTTCGAAAATTAAAAGAACTCCTTTCTGATGCTCCTATTCTTGTTATTCCCGAAAGGAATCAAGATTTCGTTGTTTATACCGATGCTAGTCGCATTGGTTTGGGTGTCGTTCTTATGCAAAAAGAACGTGTTATTGCTTATGCTTCTAGGCAGTTGAAGCCGGTCGAGACTAGATATGCCACACATGATTTAGAACTCGCGGCTATTGTTTTCGCTCTTCGGATTTGGCGTCATTATCATTTGGGAGAGAAATTTGTTCTTTATACCGAACATAAGTCTTTGAGGTATTTATTCTCTCAAAAGGAACTTAATTTGCGTCAACAGCGTTGGCTCGAATTTCTTGCACCTTATGATCTTGATATCCTTTATACACCTAGTAAGGGTAATTGTGTCGTCGATGCTCTTAGCCGTAAACAACAAGCAGTTGTTTCTATGATGATATCCGAATGGAACGATCTCGAGATTTTATCCACTTGCGAAATTCGAGACCGTGTTTTCGATTTATGCTCATCTCTTGTTTTATGTAGCCTTGAGGCTCATCCTTCTCTTTTAGACCGCATTCTTGAAGCTCAAAGGCTAGATCCCGAATTGGCTCTTCTTGGCCAAAATATTAAGGATAAAGTTGATATTGAAGGTTTGAAAGACTTTGATATCGATTCTCGTGGCGGCGTTCGAAAATTTGGTAGACTTATCGTGCCAAATATTGGTGATCTTCACAAAGATATTTTAGAAGATTCCCATCGTTCCAAATTCACCATTCATCCCGGTAATAGCAAAATGTACGCTGATATGAAGCGACTTTATTATTGGGAGGGAATGAAACTTGACATCGTTAACTTCGTTAAGCATTGCATGACTTGCCAACTCGTTAAGGCCGAGCATCAAAGGCCCGGTGGGTTATTGCAACCTTTAGAAATTCCAATTTGGAAGTGTGACCAAATTTCCATGGATTTTATAGACGGCCTTCCCCGTTCTCGTTCGGGTCATGATAGCTTATGGGTGATCGTTGATAGGCTTACTAAATCCGCCCATTTTATTCCCGTTCGATCTAATCGAACCGTTCCTCTTTTGGCCAAACTCTTTATTAAAGAGATTGTTAAATTACATGGAGTTCCTACTTCTATTATTAGCGACCGTGATCCATTGTTTACTAGTGGATTTTGAAAGAGTCTTCAAAAATCTTTAGGAACGAAGCTTAATTTTAGCACCGCTTATCACCCCCAGTCCGATGGACAAACCGAGCGTGTGAATCAAATTCTTGAAGATCTTCTTCGTGCTTGTGTGCTCGATTTCGGTGGAAGTTGGGAAGATCATATTTCCCTTGTTGAATTTTCCTATAATAATAGCTTCCAATCTAGTATTAGTATGGCACCTTTCGAGGCACTCTATAGAAGGCCATGCCGATCTCCTTCTTGTTGGCTTGAGGCCGGTGAGAAGATGATTTTAGGTCCAGATTTTGTTCGGGATTCCACAGAGAAAATTGACCTTATTCGACATAGGATGAAAGAAGCCCAGAGTAGACAAAAATCCTATGCCGATAATCGAAGAAGGAGATTAGAATTTTCTGTTGGAGATCTTGTTTTTATCCGTGTTTCACCTATGAAAGGTGTTGTACATTTCAATCGATCGAGAAAATTGGCGCCTCGATATATTGGGCCATTTCCTATCACTGAACGTATTGGTTCCATGGCTTATCGCCTTTTATTACCGGCTTAATTTTCTGCTATCCATGACGTGTTTCACGTTTCTCAATTACGAAAATGTCTTCGAGATTCCGATTCTATTTTTGAGCCCAGTGTTGTGGAAGAAATTGAAGTTTCGCCTAATTTAACTTATGAGTAGCATCCTGTTCGTATTATTGCTTCGGAAGTCAAACGACTTCGAAATAAGGATGTTCCGCTTGTGAAAGTTCAATGGTCTTCAAATCCTAAGGATTGTTCTTGGGAGTCTAGAGAGCTCATCGAGCGATCACATCCGGACTTGCTTTCCCGTGCTCTTTGAGGTGAACTTCTTATTTCAAACTTCTTTTGTGTTGAATATGCTTTTATGGTTGTTACTATATACCTTCTTCTTAAATATTGCGAGGACGCAATTTCTTTAAGGAGGGGAGTCTGTAACAACCTGCATATTTGTCGATTTTATATTTAAATATTTTATTTAAATATTTTATCGATACTCGGAATTTAGTCCGAAAAGCTAGTTTTTGCATACGGTCGAATTAGGACTCGGTACTACTCCCATTGAGTTTAAAATGCCGTTTGCTACCTTTTTGAGTATAAGCTTCGATTTGTTTGGAGTAAGTTGATTTTTGCTACTTTTTCACTTAGGGCTTTGGTTTGGGCTGAGCCCATTAACCTCACTTATGTATTCAGTTCCAACCCCTTCTCCTCTTCATTACTTCATTCCTCATTTCCTTATACTTAAGCTTTATATTAATGGAGAGTGGAAGAGGAAATTAAAAACTCCAAAACCCTAGTTTTCTTTTGCAAATCAAGCTCTAGCTCCAAACTAATAGAAGAACCCATTGGTAAGCTTCTCTTCTTCTTCTCCAACTCATTCTCTTATCAAATTCAGAAATTCCTAAACCTAATTTAGGAAGTGTTTCTCTTTTTAGCTTAGATTTAAGCTTGTTGAGTTGGAATTGAAGAGTGATTGTCATTATCATTGTTCTATAGCTTCTTCCTCCTTGTTCTTGTGCATAAAGGTGAGATTTTTATCTCACACCTTTTTCTATATCTATCTTTGTGGTTAGGTATGAATTCCTAACATTTGTGCATATTCATTTACTTTTTATTTGAATTGATTTGGTGAATATTCCAAATTTTTGGTGTTTTGGTCCAAGTTTATGAAAATCCTATTATGGATATTTGGACAATGATATTCAGGGTGTATTGAGGAGCCGTTAAGGCTGGGTTGTCGCTTGGCGTAAATCCTTAGTCGACATTGCTCGTTCGATCGCTTCCGATACGTTTTGGCCACTTTGGCCTAGGCAAATTGTTGCCCAGACCAGGTGATCAGACGTCTGGTGACCAAGTCCAGACGTGTGGTTTGGACATGGAGAGAAAAAAAATATAACCACGCAGCATATAAAAAAAAGCAGAGACTACTTCCAGACGTCTAAAATTTAGGATCAGACGTTTGGATAGGTCTCAGACGTCTGAGTTGATGTTTCAGACGTCTGGGTGTTCTCTGGGTTATTTTCATAGAACAAAACCAAACGTCTGGATTCAAAAACAGACGCCTGGCCATGGCTCAGACATCTGTTTTGGCTATTCCAGACGTCTGGGTAGCTTTCTGAACTATTTTTCAGAAAACAAATCCAGACGTCTGGATTCCAAATCAGACGTCTGGAGATGTTTATTTTTGCCTATTCAGGATGTTTTGTGTGAATTTCCATTATTTATCGATTTTAGCGATCCTATTAGTCGTTATCATCTATTATCGACTTTGATGACTTCTTTTTATGGATTTTTGGGAATATCCATTTCTATGGATTTGGTATCGATTTCTTTGGATTTTATTCACGTCTTCGGATGTGAATTTTTGTGATTGATTGTTCTACAATCATTTTTGTGATGTGTCACTTTAAAAATATAAAGGTTTCAATACTAGTATTAAATATCAAAACCTCTTCATCAAAACGATTTCAACTATATTTCCAATATCAAACTCGTTTATAAAACCGTTTTCCAATCTACTAGTATACACAAACCTTTACCTCACTCGTATGAGAAATCTAATTAAACGGCTTAGTAAAACAAGTGGTATGAAACGCTTGCGTTTACTTCGTCGGTTAATTCTTGGACTTGTTCGATTGAATCTCTTGTGACAATTTTCTAGTGGAGATCTACTGTTTGTTCGTAAATATTTAAGTTAAGCAAGTGGTTATAGGACATGAAGCTAAACTCATATATTTACTAGCTTAGTGTAATTGACACTTCTCGTTGATCATGACGATCATCTTTGTGATTTAGACTAGCAATGTGCGATGTCTCTTTGTCTGCGAGGGAGACTAAACCCCGTTTTGTGGAGTTTCGACTCAAATTGGTGGGGTAGCAACCCATGGTCTTCGGCCCGTTTGTGGAGCTTCGGCTCAATTTGTGATGGTTAGCAACCATGGAATTAGCGTTCCGTTTGTGATACACGTGTTGGTGAGCTTTATGCTCCCGTTTGTGATAGGCCTCCCCCTTTTTGTGATTTCTGGATTTCTTGAGATGATTTCTAGAATTTGTGTTTCACCAATTTTCGTGATTTCCATTGATAAGTTTTATCAATATTTGTGCATTGGTGAATTTGTGTGTCATTGACTTTTGTGATTGACATTGATATAATCGTCAATATTTATGGTTTGGTGAACGAAATAAGGAGTATGACATTTTTTGATTCTTGTGTAGATTTTGTGATATTGATTAATCTTTTGTTGATTTTCATTTACTTGTATATATCACAGCTTGGCATTGTGATTGTTGTGTGTTTAGTCATATCTCTTATTCTATATCGTTTCATCTGATATTTATAGTTAGACTGATCCGTTTATTATTTTCTTATTAAATAATACTCGGGTCAGACCGAGATGTTACAGGTTCTTCAGCTTGACTTCTCACTTAGGATTGATTCCTCTGACTTTTGGCTAACTACTTAGATTAGTAGTTTATTTCGTTGTATACACTTGAGATATGGACTCATAGTTGTATTCTTTTGTATAGCACGTGTTGCTATTCTTTTGTATTATCGTGGATCTTTTTGACCACTACTCTGATATACACTTTCATGTGTTAGTTATAAATTCATATCTTCTTCCGCATTTGTGATATGAATTATCTGTGACTGATTTGTGTTATGCTTATTTCTATATTTGTTTCCGAGGATTATTATAGCCACTGTGTAGTAGCTTTGAGTTTGTATCGGTGTGTCGGATTTCCTCTCGAATTCAAATGCCTGTTATACTATCCGACATAGCGGTGCTCGCATAAAGCAATTGCACGGATGGTCGCTCCTCAACAGCCTTATTCTCCGTGCTAGTTGACAGCAGTACCCCGTAGTGTCCTTGGCTAGCATGGGTATAGAGGTGGGGTGTCACATAATTTCAAACTATTTTTATTTATATACAAAGCTTCAAAAGGAAATATATAATTCTTTTATTTGATTCTTATTTTAACTATTGTGCTTTTTGGATAGTAAATATTTGTACATATAATTCATATTATATACGTTTCCTTATATATATATTTATATTAAAATTAGAAAACAAATTTCATTAATTCCAAAATATAGAGTTTTAATTCTAATTTATTCTTAGGATATTTTCAATTGAATTTCAAATCCAAATTCTATTTAAAAATCTATTTTTACAAATATGTAACAAATTAATACTTATTTTATTTCCTTAGTAAAAAGAATGCATTTAGATTATAAAAAAAATTATTACATTATTTATTTGCCTAAAACACTAGGATATCACATTCCTTCCCCTTTAGAATCTTTTCGTCCTTGAAAAGGAAGGAAACCAGAATTTATTCAATACTTAAAATCGGATAAATTTATTCTTTGATCATTTTTAATAACTTTAAAAACCTTTATAATATTACTAAATTATAAATATACTTTTATAACTCGATGTCTCAACACTCATAGAAATTTGGTCATACATTGATTAGGCGTAGGGCTAAAAATATATAAGTACTCGGTAAACCCGTTTTCAAC
This sequence comes from Allium cepa, assembly GCA_030765085.1. Taxonomy (NCBI): domain Eukaryota; kingdom Viridiplantae; phylum Streptophyta; class Magnoliopsida; order Asparagales; family Amaryllidaceae; genus Allium; species Allium cepa. The sequence continues at coordinate 158,375,458 of CM060932.1, forward strand.
ATCTAGTCAAAATACTTGGAAATTTTTTTTATTGAAAATTTAGAAAACATTTTGAAAATAGAGGAAATATCTTCTATGAGAATGCTCTGAAAATCATCATCCTCATCCATGGTCACAGTTAAATCGATGGTTACATTGTCATCCCTGCAAAAGCCATAGATAACTGTGGGCACTCCGCGCCCCTCGATTACGCCATGGAACCCGCTACAGGTCGCAGTTACATTTTGGGTCACGTTTCCATCACTGCAAAAGTCCATGTAACTGTAGGCATCAGCGCTCTTGAATTTCGCTGCCAAAAGAATGTAACTTCTGCACTCCACTCGACCATAGATCGCAGTCTACCGATGTTACGTTGCCTTATCAGCAAAATCAAGCGTAGATCGTTGACACACACCTCCACACGATTTCCGCTATGGTCCACAGTAGATCGCAACGACATCGAATTACACTGTCATCACAGCATAACTCAAATGCCTCTGTAGGCATCAGCGCCCTCGACTTTTGCTACCCAATAATCCTCAGGAACTTCAATTTGTCCGGACTTCCTCACAGGATCCACTTTAGAGTCTCCCCAATTTTGAGGCTCAAGGCAGTACCAACCTATGTTTCTCCTGAGAAGTTCATTTCAAGGGAGTGCATTTTTCTCCAAAGCCATTTTCAAAACACTTTATACTATAAACATATAGTATCTTCCAAACCGTACACCTAGTAGGAATCTCATATAAATCTCCTTTCTCAAAATTGATAATTCTCAAACTAGGCTTTCCAAGTTTCCAAAATTGATTTTTCTCTAAAAATCAAAAGCCTTTCCAAAGTCCGTAGGTTCCAAAAAACTTTCCTCAAAATCATTATCATAAGATCCTTCATATATATGTGCGTGTGTATATATATGTAGATATACATAACTTGAAAAATCTTTGGATCATTTCAAACTTATATGAATTCCCTTTTTATACTTCAAATACTTCCAAAAACCCTTATTATTCTGGCTATAGATTCAACAAGGAGAGTCTATCAGTTATATATATACATAACTTTGTTTATTCCAAATCAAATATTCAAATTTGATTACTCTACAAAACCACTTACCATATCACTTACTTTCATGAAGTAAATTTCTACAATAGAAATATCCAGTTATCCTTTATTTCATCATATATCTCACAAAATATACTTTTCATTTCAAAAATCATTTACAGTTCTTATCCAAAAAAATCAATATCAATTTCATTCAAACCCGTACGATGTACACATATCATTCGTACGCATATCAATCTGATCGCTCACTCGATCACACAATTTCTCTTCTGAACTAGTATCGTCCACCCGACTTCCTAGCATGGACTCGGATCTGGTTTCTTGATCAGAAACTGTCATTCTCCTTGCATAGCCTAACTATGATAGAGAATTTACAAAACTAATCAACAATCCATATCCATGTTCACCGTCGAAAATCAAGTGGAAAAAATCCCAACTCAGATCGATGTACTATCTCGAAATTCATGTTCGAATCTGGATCAAATCACTATGCGAATAGAATAATATACGTACATCTTACGTATTTATCTTCAATGATTATTAGCTAAATCAATTTCTCCTTTCTATTCAAATTCCCTTAGACCCTTATTTACTTATTAACAATTGGCTCAATCCCCATTTGGATTATCACCTCAATTCTTTTCTCAAATGGATATTTAATTCATAAACAGTTTGCACTCTGAGCAGCTTAAATTTAGAAAATAGCTTGATAAGTTAAAAATAGATACGTTGTTGAAAAATAATTATAAATTGTAAAATAGCTGTAAAATAGTTAAGTAGTTATAAAATTGTTATAAAATAATTAGATGATTGCAAAATCGTTGTAAAATAGTAATTAGTTATAAAGTAGTTGAAAAATAGTAATTAGTTTATAAAATAGTTGTAAAACAGTTAAATAGTTCCAAAAGTAATTGTAAAATAAACATAAAATAATTTGGCTTTAAAGAGAAAGGTTGTATATAGTAAATAGCTTGGAAAAATAGATTTATATTAAAACATTTATTTTGAAAATAGTCCAGAGCCAAACTGCTCAATCCCAATCTCCATTCCCATCAATTCAATTTAAATTTCCCACTTCCATTTAAACTGACTCAATTCTAATTTAAATAACTTCAACTTCCATTGAAATTGATTTAATCCCAATTCACGTTGAATTAACCTAAATTCCTTTCCAAATTCAAATCAAATTCCAGTTGAATTTTAAACCTATTCAACTTTAATCACAATTCCAAATTATTCAAATCAATTTGGACTAATTTCAAATTGAACCCAGTTCAATTTCAAATTATTTCAATTCCTGTTTGAATTAATCCCAATTCCAATCTCCACTTTTTAAATCATCTCGAATTATATAAATTCGAATTAAATTTTCAAATGTTGATTTAATCCCTTAAATCAAATTAACCTTTATTTTAAAAGTCTTTGAACACTTAATTCTGAGTCCAAATCTCTGAATTTCATTTCAATTTAAATTAACTTCCATTTTTAAATTATCTTTACTTAACCTATTTCAAAGTTCAAATAATAATTCAAATCCTTTTTAAACAATTTAATCTTTGAAATTCAATTTATCACCAAATTTCAATTTTGAAACTAAACCATTGAAATTTATCTTAAACATTCAAATCTTAAGTTCAAGTCCTTAATTTCAAATTAAAGTTTAATTTCCCTTTTATCTCAATAATGGATATATTACCATGCTCCATTTCTTCATTTAAACAAATCCAATTCACAGTTTAAAGATTATTAATAACAATAGGATAATATTATCCAAAATATTTTAAACCATCCATTTCCAATTCCCAGATCTCAAACCCATTTTGAGATCACACAAACTCCCAATTCAAATCCACCATTTAATTTCCCAAGTTAAATCTCAATTTTATCTTGAACTTTCCTATTCAGGTTGTTTATTAACTTATTAACTTTCCCAAAGTTAAATTCAATTTACATAATCCAGTCAACTTTACACAATTTGAATTCCAATTTCAAATTTTAAATTTCATATTAATAATCATCTCACTTAAGTTTAAAAACTTATTTCACTTCACATCACATTCCAAGGAAAAATTCAAAACTCAACCTTATAATTTATTTCAAATCAGTTCTAATATTATGTATATCCCACATACATACATATTTATTTCCTTACACACCAAGTTATACCTTAAATTTTTAAACCACCTTTGGTTTCAAAACAAATTATTTTAAAATTTTCAAACAACTCTTTATTTTTCAAATAAGATTGTATTCAAAAATAGTTTGAATAATATTAGTCATCATTTCTTTTAACATTTTGAAAACAATTTCAAATGTTCCTAGACTTAGGATTCAAAACTTCTCAATTTACATCCTTTCTAATTTACAAGTTATTCTTATCTAATGGTTACTTCCTTCAAACATTTTATTGCATATTGGAAAACGATCATCCCATTATTAAACATAATAACCATTTTATTTTCTGGTTTAAAACCAATTCTAATTCATCGTATTTATACAGTTCATTTTATCCAATTCCTATTTGGATATATAATTATACATTCATCTCTTAATTCTCATCCAATTTCGATATCCAACAACCAGTTATTTCTTTATATATAAAATATAAGCTTTTACGAAAATCATTCCTTAAAACCATTTTTAAAACCATTATATAAGAAAATAACAAGTAAGCTCTCATACGCACACACACATACTCTCATCTTAGGGTACTACTGAACCTATCCTTAAAGAGTAAACCCTCAGAGCCAAGGTTCTCGCTTAACCTTGCTCTGATACCAAATGTAACGACCCGGAATTTTCGATCCCGAAAATTCCAAATAGTTAGGAAAAAGAAGAAAAGAGATAGAAGAAGAAGAAAAAACAGAAACACCAAACCATAGAATTATCACATTTGTAACGTTTCAAAATATAATATTATATAAAATAGCAGTTATACGAAGGAAAAATTGAATCAGTTAATTTACATCAATACATCAGAGTTGCAATATATACACAAACACCGGACAGATACAATCGTGTCCCAGCTAAACTACAATATATCATAGTGGATTACCCTCCATACGTTCCTCGCATCCAGCTCGCCTCCTGAGCCCCAGAACGTCCTTACCTGAAAATCTGTAATACTCGGTCTGACCCAAGCATTACATCAAAGTAACATCCGGATCAGGCTAGAAACCAGCGTGAGTAAACCCATCTTATAAGAAATTCCAATGCATAGAACTTATTTAAAACCCGGGGTAACTCATTCATCACTGCAAGTTCACAACTTTCTATAGTCAACATTTATATACACAATCAATCCCTAAGTACCTTTACTTAGTTTTTAAATAGTACAATCATTTAAATTATTCCACTTTAGCACACTGATTTCATAATCAATCAATAAAGAAACATTGTAGGTTATAAATCGAAGTGGATTCGGGTATTAGATGATACCTGACCCCCGCCTCGTCGAATCCAAAGTTATTCATTAAACCAAGTGTGTAAGTTAAACAGTACAATTTATATTCAGGATTTCATATTGACACAACAATTTATCTCAGATAGATAACCATAATATCAACGTTCAACCAAAACATCTCATATCTCAAAGCATCACATATCAGAGATATCAACCAATTCAAGTCATCCAATATCATTCAATCATCGATAAGCAAGATTAATAAGATATATAATTCTTAATTAATTTAATTAATCTCTAATTAAATTAATCATCCACTTTAATTACTTCGATTACCTTAATCCTGCTTACGTAACATTAGTTAATTACAACTTAATTAATTAATCATTCTTTAATCATCCATCTTAATTAATCCTCCTTGATTTATTATTCTTTAATTACATTAAGTAATTAACTTTTAATTAATCACATAGATTAATTATCCTTAACCATTCACATTAATTAACCTCTAATTAATCACCTTAATTAATTACTTTACATTAATTAATGATCCTCTAATCACTTCCCTTACTTAATTATCCTTTTAATTAATTACATTTAACAAGTAATCTTTAAATTAATCACATTCATTAATTAACCTTAATTAATATCATCCAGTAATTAAGTATTTTTGATCATCCACATTAATTAATCCTTTAATTTATTACTTTAAGTAATAAATCCTTAATTACTTACCTTATGTAATTATCATTTAAGTAATTAATTTCTAATTAATTTATAACCCTTAATTATTAATTTTTAATTAATAATTAATTAACTAATTAATACATCCTAATCCTTCAAACCTTAATTACTTTTTAAAATAATTCATATATCTTAACCACTTTACTAATCTATATCTGAAATTAATAAACTTGGTATTGATTATCATTAATTTGAAAATTAACACGAGTCCTTAAGTTTAATAATGAAACCCTTCATTCTTCTTAATTATTACCAATTACGTTATTAATCGAGTTTTAAATAAAATTAAGATTTAAATAAATCTAAGTTAAAATGAATTATAAAACTTTTCTTAACCAATCATTTAACAGACTATTATTGTTTAAAAGAAATTGTTCTAGGAAGATTTATCTAAACTTGAATTTTCGTTTAAAACTTTTAAACTAAATAATTACCTCACAACAAACCCGAAACAAATATAGGTTTACCCAGCCTCAATCCCAAGCTCAACCTTCCCTCTTCTTCTTCTTTAAAACTTGTTTAAATTTAGAACTGTACTTAAACTAGAAAACTACTCTTGCACAACACAAATCAGAACTCGAGACAAAACTTCACGCATACGAGATCGATCTCGAGGCCATTACCATCGTACCCGAGATCCAAAAACATAAATAAAAACTGATATGAGAAATACTCGTACACGTGCACAGATGGTCGGAGCATCTGCGACCACCGCCACCACCCTTGATAAGTCGACGGCTACACACACCTACGATTTCAGCCATCCATCCTGAGCATCAAGCTCAAAATCAAAATCAGGTCTATAAAGTTGAACTGGAACAAAAACCCTCGATTGGAAATCCCACCATCACCGTTGATCTCGAGCACGAGACCCCTCTCCCATCAAACAGAAGCTACTCCACTACTTCTGCCTCAATTTTCCCCCATCACGATCGAACCCGGTCCATCACCAACGTCAGAAACACCTCGACAAAAACGACGAACAAACACCACCACTAAACCCTAAATCGACGATTCTCTATCGCAACGGTGAACTAAAGATTCACCCACCATTTTTTGTTGAGCTCGTCAACTCCTCCACTACCACTGACCGTAATTCCGACCCCTCAAACTTCACTGACCACCAGAAATCGCCCTATATATGAATTTTGTTCATCCTTTAATCTTTCAAGAATTACAGTCTTAAAATTCCTAATTTTATTTTTAAAATTCACGATTTTCAAATACAATTTAGGACATACAAATGAAATATTTAATCTTTGAGATTGAATTTTTGATATGATTAAGCTTTACTGCAATTTATCTTCCAGATAAAACTACTTCCATATTTAACTCAAAATTTATTTTAAAAAATTAGATCTTTTCATAACAAACGGATTATGTTAGTAAATCAAATCCGAAAGATAATCAGGGAAAGAGAGGTTTGATAATTGAACAAATTTAAACCTGTAGAACAGTGCAAACTTTTTGTTTCCAGACATACACAACCACATTCAATTACATATACATATGCATTCCTGCTTTTAAACATTCATGCAAACACATATCATATTTCACTTTAAAGTAAATACTACATGCTTCTGGATTTTAACTACGTTTAAATCTTTAAATAAAATTGTTACACCTGGAAATCGGTTGAACAGAGTTTGAACAATTTTGAAATTTAAAAACTTGAAATGGTTCATTGCTGGAAACTTGATGTTGGAAATCTGTTGCTATTGAGATTGGAACGGAGGCTTGATCTTTAAACTTGTATTTTGATTCTTAGTTTGCTTTCAGGTTTATTGAGCTGGTCTTGTTTGATTACCAGAGTGTAATTTCTTTTGAATTCTTTGGCTATTTTATTTTTTTCTCTGGTTTATAATTCAGACTTTAGCTTTTGATATGTTTTTCTTGGTTTTGTTTTTAGGAAATGAATTGTTAAAAGAAATGATAGAGAAAAATAAAGAGGATCCTATAACTTAGTTTTTATCATTTGTTAATTATTTTGAAAAATAAAAAGAGGTTAAAGGCACTTGTTAATATCAACTTACATTTGTTTACACTTGCAATTAGATGAATTCCTAAGCTTACATTTGTTAAATTGTATATATATTTATCTTACACTTATACTTTTGCAAATTAAAATGTCTTTACTTGATTTAAGTATTATATTCACATATGTTTAAATGTTTTATATTTGAAATACTTATATAATTTCAAACTATTTTTATTTATACATAAAGCTTCAAAAGAAAATATATAATTCTTTTATTTAATTCTTATTTTAACTATTTTACTTTTTGGATAATAAATATTTGTACATATAATTCATATTATATACATTTCCTAATATATATTTATATTAAAATTAGAAACAAATTTCATTAGTTTGAAAATATAGAGTTTTAATTCCAATTTATTCTTAGGATATTTTCAATTGAATTTCAAATCCAAATTCTATTTAAAAATCAATTTTTATGAATATATAAAAAATTAATACTTATTTTATTTCCTTAGGAAAAAGAATGCATTTAGACTATAAAAAAATTATTACATTATTTATTTGCCGAAAATACTGGGATATCACATTATTTATTTGATGTTTGAAAAATAATTGTAATTATTTTAATACATTTGTAAATTTTATATTTGGATGCATTGATATACGATATCGATATAATTTAAAGATAATTGCATGAAATGAATTATGGAAATTTTATGTCATCAAATGACCTGGTTTTTGAAATTTTTTATTTCATTTGGTGACATATGTGTAAACAAAGGATTGGAGAGAGAGATAATCAAGAGAATTAATTGGTGAAGTTTTAATTAAAGAATGAGAAAAGTTTCGTTCTTTCAAATCAAACATATTATATAATTCATTTCGTACGGACAATCATTTTTCCTCATTCATTATTTGTCTTTCTCCCCTTCTAACTTTTCATGGCAAAAAACAAAAATAATTTCCAAAATCTTTCAACCCCAAATAAAAGGGTTCAAATAAAACAAAACAAAGTGGTTCATCAATCTCTTGCAAAGATTGAATGGGGATCTTGAAGATCCGAGGAGATATCATCAATCAAGGTGTGACTTCTAGGCGACATCCTATAGGGAATTCAATTTCAAGGTGCGCTTTAAAGATTTTTTTTACAATAAGATTGATTCACAGAATCCAAGAACTTTTGATTCATCATTCAAGGTATTCTCTTAGGCAATAAAAGGGTGTTATCTTGATGTACAAATTCTTATAATCGTTTATAATTAATTATTATATGCTTTTGTCTAGTTAATTTATCCGTTATCACGATTTCCTGTACATATATGTTGTCAACATGAGATACAAACTTGATCATTTGTACGTGTACATTTTTGATTAAAACTTTATTATGTTTATATGTTTGAGATGTAAATTTCTTGTTAAATTCATAATTGTATTTTTCTTCTTAACTTTAATTTTGACAAATTTTGAAATAAGCTTTATGAGGCTAACTTTAATCTATACGAACAATTTCATATGTAACTGTATAATCATATGATTTTGCTAATCGACAGAATTTGTTCGTATGTTCTACTTTATAACAAAGAAATTTGCAGTTTTATTATGTAGTTATTAAATTTAATCATATATGTTTATACACATTTAATTATTTTCTTACACATTTGTCAAATTAAATTCACATGTACATTCTATTAGATACTAATTATATGATTTAAAATAAAAGGGGAAAGTTTTGCTAATTTACTTTGTGTAAGGAAATTTTCATTAAGGTAAATTTTTACTAATTTACTTTGTTCAAACAAAGTTTTATTAAGGTTTTTCTAATCATATGTCTGGTTATATGTAAACAGAAGTTTCATTAATTTGTTTAGTTTAAAGGGAAGTTTTGTTAATTTGTTTAGTCTAAGCATAGTTTTGTTCATATATTTTGTAACCATATATGTGACCATATATATATAAACATGCATGTATATATGTATGTATGTATGTATATCTATACATGTTTTTTATCTCTATATTCATATACATATGTATAAATATCTGTTTAGTTATAAAATTATTTTGTAATTTAAAGTGCATTTAAGTGTATTTAATGTGCGTTCAAAGTGTCTTTATGTGTACTTCAAAACTTTCATTTATAGTCATAAGTATGTAGCGTATAAATAGTTATTTGTTCTCAATCATTACTTATTCAAGGTTTGCTTTATTTGGTGTCGGTATCTTAAAATTAAAACTACAATCTAATTTACAAATATTGTATTGTTGGTCAGAAATTATGATATTTTATGCCATAACTGTATGAATATGCGGGCGTGTGTGTGTGTATGTGTGTGTGAAATTTTATGTCATTTATAAACACCACATTGTTGCACATTCATAATTCATACTAGAGTATATTTTGTAACATCCCAATTTTTATCAAGATTTAAAATTAGTAATTAATATAAATTTTGGAATTAATTTGATTTTTTAAAACAAATGAGATAAGCATTGAATTATATATATGAATAGATTTGAATTTGAATTTGAATTGAAATTCAAAAATAAATATTTTAAAAAACACTTGGATTTAAAAATAATTTATATGAGATTTTTATTAGTATATAATTAATTTAAAAATCATTTTCTTTTAAGATTACGTATATAAATAAAGAGAATCTATTTATAAAATAGGAAATACAATTTAAAATAATATAAAAATATTAAAAAAACCACATTCTCATGCAAAATACAAATGTAAGCCATTAAGACATAGAGATTAACAAGCCTTGAAATATCCGCCTATAGTTTAACAAGTGTAATAATGTTATCATTAAGATTTACAGATGTCACTTTTGTTTTTGTTTTTGAGAAAATTAATAAAAAAAGAAAAAGAAAACAAGGTTATATAATCTTTCTACTCTCCTCTTTCTCATTTCTTTTATCTTTATTTTCAAAACCTGCAAAGCCTGAGAAAATCAAAACAAAACCAGAAAGAAAAATCAAAACAATATACCTCTTCAAGTTTCAAACCAGTAAAACAAATTCAACAAAAAAATCAAAAGCAAATCAGGTTTTAAAAACTAAACAACATCAGTTCAACTTCTTTCAAATCTGAGCAAATTCAGGACAACTCAAACTCAAACATCAACAAGTTGCAAACCACTTTCCAGTTTCAAGAACCCAATTTTCAAGATCAAAATTCAGCAGTCAAAACATTTTCCAGATTTTCAAATTTAAAACATTTCCAGGCTTCTCTGTATTCTTCTTTAAAAGGTGAGTGAAGCAACTTTAAAATCTGAGCTAAAAATATTTTTTGTGATAAATTATTGAAGTAAAATTTTGAAATATACCTGCATGTATATATCCACATATGAATGATCTGTGCATGTCTGTTATACAGACATATATCCTCTGAGTTGTTTCTAGGTTTCAAAAACCTGTTCCAAAAATCAAATTCTTCTTCTCTGATTCTTGATAGGCTTCAAGCTCTAAACGAAACATGTTTTGATTACCACGTTTTAAGTTTTAAAAATAATTTTAAGCAAAATTAATTAAATTTTTTTCTGGAATTTGAAAAATAGAGGAAAACCCAATATATGTTGAAAATTTGATTATTCTGATTTCTGGTTTCAAATATATCAATTGAAACGTTTTTGAAAATGAGGATTTTTAAAAGTGGAATCATAATGTTTAAGTAAGTATTCACTGAGAAATGCGAGGATCAACGGATTCAAGTTTTGTGGCAAATTCTGGTGATCGGTGACATAATTCGTCTCGTGATTGAAGCTGGAGCTCGCTTGGTGGTCGAGGATCATCATAAATATGCTCGGTGAATTTATAATTCACCGAGGCGGCGGTGCGCGATTGATTTAGGGTTTTAAACCAGTTTTTAGTCGATTGTTTTCTCAAGGCAATTGCGCCGTCGTCGTCAAATCGGACTACACCGGACATGGGGGAATCGAGACATCAGACATCGATGAAGCTTCGGGTATGTTCGCGTGACCTTTGATGGTCGGAAGAGGAAGTATAAGGTGATACTTGGTGGGTTAGTTTTGTTCTAGTTTGGGTCAAGTTGCTCGATTTCGTTTGGCTTACGAATTCGTTGATCTGGATGGTCTGAGAGATTGGGCAAATGATTGGTGACTTGTGGAAGGTGGTGGCAATGACTAAAACGTCGGCGACCGGTGATGCACGTGCACATGTGTTGGATTGTGTCAGTAAGCAGTAGTTCAGAAAGAAAGGCAAGAGACTCGAAGTTATCCTTGGGGAATGGGGTGCTGGCTTGAGATTTAGTTCGGGTATTTGCGTATACGTACCGGGTTTAAAAAGTTAAACAAAAAAAATCAAGTTTTAAAAGACAAAAGGGTATGGCTTGGGGAAGTCTCGGGGAAACTGGATCGTGGCTCGAGATGACACTAGGGGAGGTCTTAGGTTAGAGATAAAAACATTTTTCATCTTTAAAACTAAATTCAAATTTTAAAACAATTTTAACCCATGTTTTTAAAATAATTGTTTTGATTTAAGTTTGGATTAATAAAGGTTTTAAGTAAGTAATTTTTAAAAGTAATTAAGTTTAATTTATTTAATTTTATGACATTATTTATTAATTAATTCTTAACTTATTTTAGAAAAATAATGTAATAAAAGAGTTAATTAAGATAAAATGTTTTTAAATTATTAATTAACCTCAATCCCTTAAACTAATTTATGTGTTAATGTTAATTAATTACAAGGTTTGTTCATTAAAGACTTTTAATGATAATTAAGTGATTAAATTAGATAAATGATTTACCTTTTAATTAATTAATTAAAGTTTAAGGAATTAGAGATTAATTAATTAATAACACTAATTAAAGATAATTACTTAAAGAATAATTACTTAATAGCAGTAACTAAAGATTAATTAATTAATCTATTAATTGATAATTAAGGTTAATTAAATAATAATTAAGGTTAGTTAATAGATAATTGGTTAATTAATTGGCAACTAAGGACTAATTAATTTATAGTTAAGAATAATTAATCATTAATTAAGGATAATTAATGAAAGTAATTATGTAATTAATTAATTATAATCACACGATTAATTCATTTTACTTATAGATGATTGATTATTATTGAATGCCTTGAACTTATTGATACCTCTGATATGTAATTGTGATACTTTGTGATGTGAATTGCTGTGAATTGAACTGTGATATTTGTGATGTATTTCTATGCGAATGTGAAAACTGTTGGCCTTTAAACGGCATTTGAATTTCGATGCGATAAGGAGTCAGATTCCAATTTGTTATCCGAAACTCACATCGAATCTTAATGGTGAATCTTTCTGACTTGTGTATCCACATGTTTTAAAATAAATGCTCATTATTTGGATTAGCCAGGAGAGGACTTTGTATCATAAAACCACTTCGAATAATGATATGACTAATTGGAGTGCATTTGAAGACGGTGGTAAAGACCGGTTATTTTTTAGAACAAAAGATCACTTGTCGATTGTCTATGCACCGAGTTGCTCCGGTATAGAGATCTCCATATGTGATGGAAAGTCCGATCGGGATTGTGGATTCCCGGATTGCAAGGGTTTCTTCCTTTATTGTATGAAGTGCCTTCGGTTCCATTTAGACCCAGGATGGGCTTGTATGGTTATATGTTTTACATTACACTTTGGGATATGAAGCTGATTTCTATCAAATACATTTCAGTTTGGTGGCCGAGAATTTATTCTCTTAGCTTAACACCCTTCTCTGAGACAAACGAGCTTAGAGGTTATGTAATTGATGGTTATTAGTGATATATTCCAAATTTTGAAGTGTGGCATGCTAAGTGCTGATCATTTGTTGGTCGAAGCATGGCTTTTGTGAAAAGCGTAGCTTTGTGGACGAGACTTCGTCGAACCACACAACCAGGAAATGGTCAAAACAGAGGATGAAACAACGTTATGGAGGTAGCTTCCCTTAGGGTATGTGCATTTCCTTCTAGATAAAAGATGGTATTCATGGTATGGAGCCCAGATACTTAACTTATATGGTTGTTGGTTGTTGTTGGGGCCCCGGATAAAGGTCAATTAATACCGGGGGATGGCATACTCGTGTCAGCAGTTACCTAGTTACAGAGGTAACCCGGCCTTGTATTGACAGAGAGCTGCTTAAGTTCTCGGGGCATCCCTCCCGAAGCGTACCCATTTGGTGAGGAAGTTCCTTAGCCTGATCATTGTTGGAAATCCAATCATTTGATACGAGCCCTGTATGGTTTTAGTTGTAGAACCTGCCATTTACATGGTAGCTATAGTAGGCATAATATAATGGCACGTATGCTGGCTAAGATTAATATGATACTTTCAAAATGTTTTTCTACACTATGCACTAATGATAATATCAAAAGAGTTTTTTTTGTATCAAGCATGTTTGACTATCATAAGGAGAAATCTCCACCAAGTGTGCGATTGCATTGTTTGTGTGCTGGGAGGCCTTATGGTAGTTTCATTTTTCAAAAGCATGAACAGATTTCTTTTATAAATTGTTTTGTTCAAACAACCCGTATTCTGGAGCTAGCTTGGATAGTAGATTTGGATTTAGAAGTCTTTTAGAAGCCTTTGGTTTGGAATTTTTTTAAAGTCTTTGGAGTTTGGTTTGAAGGTGCTTATGATGGATTCTCGCTCTCGATCTCTTTCTTTTGAAGTCCCTGTTGTTATTGTTCCACTGTGGTGTTATTATTCTGTTGTTGTATTATGCACATAACACTCTGATGTTGGTGTTGTTTAAATATTATGATGATGTTGTATCAATGTTGTATCTGTGTTGTTTATGAATGAAATTCATTTTGTTTCCGCTATGTTGAATTCATCTAATGTTGTTATAAGCTCCACCGAACTAGAGTCCGATGTTTGAATCTCTGACATTCGAATACAAGTGAGGTATTTGATGTCTATTTTTGAACGATGGATTTTGGGTCGTGACATATTTGGATAAACTTACATTTTTTGCCTTGTATTAATAGCTAATAATGGCATTTAATGTATCAACCGATTTAATTAAGAAGAGGGAAACGAAAGGTTTCTCTCTCCATGTAAATAATGTTCCCCTTAATTAATTAAATAATTTAAGAGAATGAAATGAAAATTTTCATCTTGAATAAATTTGAAGGAAATGAAAAGTTTCCATCTTTAAATAAATTTATGCCCCGTCATTAATTGAATAATTTAAGAGAAAGAAAATTAAAATTTCATTCTCTAAATAAATTTAATATGTAATCTTCACACATAAGTATTTATATAAAAGTACATGTGATATATTCACATTAAATTACAATGAAACTTTATTTTGGAAATTAAATAAAATATTGATTTTATTTAAAAGAAACTTAGAAATGTTCTAAGTATATTTAGAATTTATAGGCCCATTAAAGTTTCAAAATGGTAAATTTCTTGAAATTCACCATTTTCTTACACTACAGGCTGGCCTTGATCCTTAAATGCTACAAGAGCCCAATAGCCTATGCAGTTTAAATTAGCCATGTTAGGCCTAACTAATTAAGCTTGTGTACTTAGTACAATGTCTAGAAAGATAATATTTAGGATTGGAATCGGGTAATCAGGTACCATGTCCTACTTGGTTACCTGCTTGGCCTGAAAAGTGATGTGAGCCCAAAGATTGCTCCTGATAAAAAAGGCCCAATTTGAATTGGTCCTTGTGCTAATCTTAAAATAATTTTGAAAATTAAGACATGATTTTAAATTTAAAAATTAAATTTAAATAAAACCATGTTCATTATAAAAGGTTATAATATAACATAAATTTTCAAAATGTTTGCAAAGGTAACGAAAACTTCAAATTGTTTGAAACTATTTAAATATTAATTTCAAAATCTAAAAATTTATTAATAAGATTAATAAAATAAATTAATTAAATGAGTTAATTAATTAATACTTTTATGCACGTATTATATACATGGTATCATCAAATGATACAAGTCTTGAATAAGAATCTAAAATGGTAGAGGCAAATAGAGCTTTTACACATTTTCATTAACTCATGAACAGGATCTATATAGACACGTAGATCCATGGATCCATACATCTCGATCGAAAGAATCAATCGAAAAAGAAAGAATCAGAATTGATCGATATCTTTCTCGAAACAAACAAAAAGAAAGATGAAACATAAATCATGGATCAACATGTTGATATATATTATGTTATTTTAAAGTGTTTGAGATAACATAAGTATGCATGTATGTATATAAGATAAATTTTGAAATTAATACAGTTTAATTAAAATTAATTAAATTAATTAATTAAAGGTTAAATAAATAAATAAAAATACGAATATATGATATATATATATGTATGTATATATTATATTATAAAGGTTATAATATACACTATAATGGTTATAGTAGATATGTCCAATATAAATATTATATTGGAATATTAATATAAAATTGATCAAAGAGTCAACTAATTTAATTTAATTAAATAAGATTTAATTGAATAAAATATTATACATAAGATTATCATATAAGTAATGTTTGTACCAAAAATGGGCACAACACTCTTTGGAAGTATTTGAAGAGATAATAGTGAAGAATAAAAATGTAAAATAAGGATTATCTAACAAACACTCCAAAAACAGATATGAAAACCCGTAGAAACACAGCAATTTAGAGTGGTTCGGCATATTGCCTACATCCACTATGACGTTTTATGATTTTATTGATGTTCACTTGATGATTACAGTTGATTACAATGGATTTCAGCGAAATACAGTTCTGAAATTCGAGTACAACAACAGCTATGGAGTGCAAAGTTGGATTCGGCAGAGTCTGGACGTCGAAGAGCCAAAAGTATCCCTTTTCTATAGGCCCTAGGACTCTATTTATAAGCGTAGGAGGCAAATATCTCGCTCAGATCTTGAGAGACTTCTTTTGGCATGTGTGTGGGCCCATGCAATCGATCCCAGGCAATTTCGACTCGATTCGTGATCGATACGAACGAATTTCATATCGATCAAGATTTGCTCCAATCGAGTCGAAATTTGGCAGGAAAATTCTTTAGGTCATACGTAAGATTCTATGAAAATTTCATAGCATTTGGACTTGTAGATCTCGTGGTATGATCGATGCAAGTTTGGATTTCTCAAACGTGATCGATCAATATCTTGAGCATACGAACTCCGATTGACTTGAAATTTGAAACGCTGGGTTTCATAGCTTTGTTGGTCCTGTCATATCAATTGTAGCTCGATCCGGATTCGGACAAAATTTACCGATATCCATATTTGACCTATGTATTAACGATCTCCAAGACGAACTGTCCTAGGTTTCTAGTCAAGTTCTTGGTGTCACGGGCTTGCCAAAAGGCAGGGTAACATGTAATATGAAATATAAAAGTTATATAGCGATAAAACTTATATGACATGAGTATATAAACTAAAGGAGGAACATTGAAGAACCCAAAGGGGCTTAAGGAATAAATACATACGTAAATGTACGTATACCATAATTTTCAATGTGTCTGACACTTGAATCATGAGGGTATTTCATAAAAAATACATTATCCCATATGTCAATATCACTCAATATAATATATTAAAGGTTATGAATCTTCAATATAATGTTGTCCTCTGCCATATATACGTTAGTAAATTACTTGCGTGCTCCTTAGTTGTTGAGCAAACTCAAGCCAGGGATGTAATGTGTAGTATTATTAAAATATTGAATAGAGGAGGTAAAATAACTATATGTATTTTTTGAGCAAACTCAAGTTACATATACTATACTCAGGCCGTCGCGATATGGTAGGTATGAGTGAATAATTCCTTTCGATTTATTGAGCAAATTCAAGGTCGAAATGAGGTTAGGACACTAAAACATGGTTTAGGAGTTGTATGTGATACAACCAATAAGGAGTTATCCATTGTTTGTGAGACTATGATTTGTTGAGCAAACTCAAGGTCAGAATACCAAGGCAGACGAGTTCTAACACCCACTAGTGAAGTCGAAAGACTTCTTTGTCCCATCTTGGAATTTGGAGAAACATGAAAGATTCGTGGGAGCCTTATTAGAAAAATGAAATGGTAACATTTAACCTTTCTAATATTGTAAGAACATATGCTAAATAATGTAATAATTATCTAAAATGATAAATTTTTGCATTTAATATGATTGATAAAATGTTTATTAATTAACATATACAAATGAACTGAATTGAATATTGACAAATGGAAATATAATACCCACTATTAAATGCCCTATTGCATGTTAATGTTTTCTATACCTATGCATGTGTCTAATTTTTACAACTACTTAATACATTCGTAAAATGGTCGGTAACATGTTTATTTGGTTGAGACCATGTATTGCACTCTATAAATTTCAAACTCTAAAAGCAATACAAGACTATGAATATTTGATCCATATACTATCATTTATAAATGTTATATGGTGAACGGTCACAATTCGTAATATACGATACTTCAATGCACATAATTAATTGAAAATAGGCCAATAAACAGTATTTTGAGATCATATGTTCAACTGATTGACTATTAAAGGGATCATATTGTGTTAATGTAATACAAGACTAGAAACTACAAGATTGATTTAAGAACTCGATCGTTGAAATGTCTTTTTGGTCGGTTTACGTAAAGTGCAACATATTTGATGCCCTCAAATGTTAAGGATAATCGAATGCGCTTTTGTAAAGAGTTTGTTATGATATTGTAGTAAGGTTTTCATTTAAATAGTTTGACCATTTGAAAGGACAACAAATGTATAAGAATGGATGTAATTTAAAGTAGAGTTGGGATAAAAAGAATGAATAGTCACTTTTACTTCATAGAGAAAGATTGAAAATGAGAATTGTAATAATAATTTAACCTTAATTGTGGAATAAGAAATATGATTTCCATTCCGAAATGTATTTTTATATAGAAAATTGTTTTCTATGAGATTTATTTCTTTGAGCTCGATATATTTTACCAATGAACTCTCCACTGTATATAGTTGCAGTGTATAAAATAAACAAACTATATTAAGTGAATGATGGGCCTTTGAATTTGTATGTTGTTATAGTAATGGTGAAAATAGTGTGAGCATCCATATAGAACTTATTAATTGCATCATAGTATATATTTTCGTAAAACTTACCATACATTATTTATGAAATAATGACTATTTTTCGGTACCGACTAAAAAAAGTAGACACAACTATATTCCAATATGAATATTATTTATGAAATAAAACTATAATGTGATAATTTTTTAAACAAAAATGATGCATTGGAAAATACATAAATATCTAATATTATTTAGCATTATTTTGGAATTATACACTAATGTGTAGTTTAGAAAAATAATTTTATTATATGATTATGAATTATATGATACTGATTAATTATATCTCAAACAATTAAGGGTTATGCACCCATTCAATGGAATCATAACAAGAGTAGATGAACTCTTCAGATCGATACATATTGATGTATACAATCGCAGGTCTATTGTTACCAAAATGGTTCCATGTACTTTGTCATATTCACCGATGAGTTATCATTGACATGGACATGTGTATATGATGCACATGTAGTATATCTATGGTAAACTCGTACAGCAATAAACAAAAGTAAATAAAGTAGCATGTGATAGAAATAATTTGATTTGATCAAATGAGTGACCATATGAGGAAACGTTCTGAACATACCTAAAATGAATAAATATTCAATCTCAAAAGGTACTCCTCCATATGATACATAATGATGCAACGATAAGGAGGAACCGAAATTTGTTGGACTATGTACGTTTAATTGTGAGTGATGTTGAGCTAGTTTCTTTCTACAAGGTCGTGTACTTAAGAGTAGTACAGAAGGTTAATATTGTTTCATCTAAATAACAGTTTACAAAATCACACACGACAAGGGTTTATGAGAAACTCTAACATATCTTAGGCTAAGGAGTTGACAGGTAGTGCGAGTTAAAAGATCGCACGTATAATTGTTTATGAGGGATCTTGTATGAATCTTCCCACAAGGATTTTGAAAAAACTGTCATTGGATGACATATTCATGTTTTTAATATATATTCTGTAAACTAAAAACAAATTAATTTTATAAATAAAGAAATTCATATAATGTCTACGAATATTCTGTTGCACTAAAAAACAATTGTTGTTTTAAGAAATACCAACTTCATTGTGAAGGAATTTTTTTGAGGAATTATTCGTTGTGAAATGGAATTAGATATGACCCATAGATAGAACTGATTAGATGAGATGAAATGAAATTAATTAACCTAAACGAACATATCGCATTAGAGTGTCTAATAAGTATTCTCGTACATTGAAGAGAAACAATGATTTTTTTATCAATGTCAAAAATATGTAGTCCTCGATTGTTTAATTAAACCATTAAGAGTGTTCACACTATATGGTATAATGTGCAAATCCGAAAGAATTCCAAGTAAGCTATCAAAATATGATTTTGGTGGTCATAAATTCAAAGTGATATAGTTTTGATGAAGAGAATTGGTGTAAATAATTGTCACTATTTGGTACCGTTTATAATAAGTAAAATTGGATTTTAGGAAAAGATGTGTAATCCATAAATTTGGCCAAAATGTCATACTACCTACTAAGCGACGTGTGAAAGTTAATATTCGAATAGTTCGATATTAATCCTTGGCTAAATTACACCTTTGAGCCACACAACCACAAGGATGAATTCTCTGAAAAACCAAATTAATTCGTAAAATGTTATAAATTGATTAAATAAATTGAAATTTGAGAAATATTAATTACTATTTATCGATGTGTGAATGTTTTTTGTAATTATTTTAATGCATTTATAAAAGTTATATTTACGTGCATTGATATACGATATCGATGTAATTTAAAGATAATTGCATGAAATGATTTATGAAATTTTTTTGTCATTTGATTACTTAAATATGAAAATTTTATGCCATTTGATGACATGATTTGTGAAAATTTTATGTCATTTAATGACATATGTGTGAAGAAAAGATTGGAGAGAGAGACAATCAAGGGAATTAATTAGGGAAGTTTTAATTAAGAATAATAGAAGTTTCATTCTTTCAAATCAAACATATTCTCTAATTCATTCTATAAGGACAATTCATTTTTCCTCGATCATTTTTTCTCCTTTTCCCTTCTAACTTTTCATGGCATAAAGCAAAAATAATTCCCAAAATCTTTCAACTCCAAATAAAAAGGATCAAATAAAACAAAACAAAAGTTATTCATCGGTCTCTTGCAAGAATTGAATCAGGATCTTGAAGATTTGAGGAAATATCATCATTCAAGGTGTGACTTTAAGCAACATCCATGCGGGAATTCGATTTGAAGGTGTGCTTCGGAGATTTGGTAATAAGATTGATTCACGAAATCTAAGAGCTTTTGATTCATCGTTAGAGTTATTCTCTTGGGCAATAGCAAGGCATCATCTTGATTTACAAATTCTTATAATCGTTAATAACTAATTATTATATGCTTTCGTCAAATTAATTTATCCATTTTCACAATTCCCTATACATATATGTTGTCAGCATGAGATGCAAACATGACCATATGTATGTGTATATTTTTGATTAAAACTCTGTTATGTTTATATGTTTGGAGATGTAAATTTGTGGTTAAATTCATAATTTTATTTTTCTTCTTAATTTTAATTTAGACAATTTTTTGAAATTTATCAGGTTAACTTAATCTATACAAACAATTTCATATATAACTGTATAATCATGTGATTTTGCTGATCAGCAGAATTTGTTCATACGTTCTATTTTATAACAAAGAAAGTTGCAGTTTTTATATATAGTTGTTTAATTTAATCATATATGTTCATACATGTTTAATTGTTTGCTTGCACATTTGTCAAACTAAATTTACATACATATTTTATTAGATACTAATTATGTGATTTAAAATAAAAAGGGAAATTTTTGCTAGTTTACTTTATGCAAGGAAATTTTTATTAAGGTAAAGTTTTGCTAATTTAATTTGCGCATGGAAATTTTTACTAAGTTGTTGTGTAATCATATATCTGATTATACGTAAAGGGAAGTTTTGTTAATTTGTTTAGTGTAAGCAAAGTTTTGTTCATATATTTTGTAACCATATATGTGACTATATATATATATATATAAACATGCATATGTATATAAATACAAATGTTTTTTTTATCTCTATATTCATATACATATGTATAATCATCTGTTTAGTTATGAAATTATTTTGTAATTTAATGTGCATTTTGTTAGGAAATCAAATCTACGATTTCGATGACAACAACTATACAATGGAAATCGAGTATGCATATATATACTTCTAGATACAGGTACTTGCTAGAGAGACATCACTAGAAAGATAAGAAAAAGGCTCAAAGAACGTTACAAGAGACTACAAGTCGATAAGATCAAGAAATAAACAAGAAAGATACACAAAATAGACATGCACAACTTTCAGACGTCTGGGTGCACAAGCCAGACGTCTGGAAAAGACCCCTGGAATAACAAAACAGACAGAACCAAACGTTTGGTAGATGCACTTAGACGTCTGAAAATCTACTATATACAAAAGCATATAGTATCAGACGTCTGATTTCGAACTCAGAATTTAATTTCAAATTTCAACTGCCACATTTGAATAGACATTTTCACTTCTCTTCGCTGTAACTCTTCATTGTCAACAGAAGCAACTGTAGAGCACTTGTTAGTGGATGCAACTACTCAAGAAACCTCTCTACAACTATATATATCATGAAGAATCAAAGAGAACTCTCATCTTACCCACTTGCACTCTCTACTTACATATTCTGTTATATTCTTGATCTTTTGTAATCTATACTTGTATTTCACTCTTCCATATATTCGTTCTTCACAAACAATACTCTCTAGATATATAGTGGAAGCATTTGTACTTATTAGTCAATATCCGTGTTCTAGAACACATACTTGACAATTGTAACCAAGCCTATTCCTCCGGGCAAAGCGAGGGTGTTTGATAGTCGAATTACGAAGGGGTGCTTCAGGACTGGACGTATGAAGGGAGGTCCGAACCAGTATAAAATCCTGGTGTGCTTATTCTATATTTACCTAGATTAATATTGTTTTAGTTGCATCATATATTTTGTCACATATACTTGCATAAACACTACACAATCCACCATATAGACTTACAATTGGTATCGGAGCAAGGTTAGATCAAAATATAGTAACAAATTTTTGAATCACTATAATATGGCAAGTATTTTTCAAGAAGGTCAATCCACAGCGTGACCCCGCTTTCTAATGGTTTTACTATGCATATTGGTCAACATGTATGAGAATTTTTATGGAAGCTAATGGATTAGAAATTTGGTCAGCCATTCAAAATAAATATGAAGCCCCTGACACTATTATGAACGCATGGACCGTTGTACAAAAAACCGCAGCTTCTAATAATGCCAAAGCTATGAATGTTATATTTTATTCACTAGATAAGAATGAATTTTCATGTGTCATGTTATGTAACACTGCATCTGATATTTGACGTACCTTACCAGTTACACACAAAAGCACAAACTAAGTTAAACAAACTAAGATTCAATTTTACAAAATTAATTTTCAATATTTAAAATGAAACAAAACGAATCTAAAGTAGACATGTACTCTAGATTCCAAACCAGTCAACACGATTTAATGGCATTTGGAGTCAAATTCATAAATTTTGATTTAGTATCTAGAATACTCAATTCTTTAACTCCAGAGTGGGAAAGAAAAGTATTAGCTATCGAAGAAGCTAATGATCTCTTAGCACTCTTAGTTAATGAATTGATAGGAAATTTAATGTCCCATGAAGCTAATTTGTGGGCACGAAAAGAACAAAATTCGAAAAAGAAGAACATAGCATTCGCAACAACAAATGAAGACTCCGACTTAGACGAAAAAGAAATTGTATTTATTGCCAAAAACTACAACAACTCAAGAAGTTTAGGAAAATGACTAAATTTCAGAAAGGAGAAAAATCAAGCTTAACAAATCAAACATCAATCAAATGCTATGAATAAGACCAATTTGGACATGTGAAGAAAGACTGTCCCAAGCTCAATAATGATAAAAAGAAGAAAAAATTTGAAAAATTCAAAATATAGAAAGCTGTCAAAGTAACATGGGATGACTCGGATTCTTCATCACCATCACATGGTGATAGCTATAGTGATGGAGAACAAGCTAATGTGTGCTTTATAGCACAAACTGATAAGGTATGTTCCGAACTTAGTTATGATGAATTATTAGAACTTAGCATGGAATTAGATGATAAATTTAGAAAAAATAAAAAATTGGACAAAGAATATATAGCCAAAATAAATAGTTAGAAGTTGAAGTAGGAATGATAAAAGATGAAAAAATTGTTTTAGAAGAGGAACTAGAATTATCTCGAGAAAAAATTAAAAATAATTTGGTCGAAAATGAGAATATTACTATTGATTTTGATAAAACTAAATTAGAAAAGAATAACTTGTTAAAATAAAATGTCAACTAGAAGAGTAATATTGAAACATTGAAAATTGAAAATTGAAAATTTATACTTAAAAGAAAAATTAGATAGAATTGCAAATGATGTTTCAAATTTTAATAAAGGAAAACAAGATTTGGAAATCTTATCAAAACTTGAAAACCATCAGGTAATAGAAATGGAATAGGATTTAAAAATATTCCTAAACAAAGAGGGAATGATATTAAGAAATATAGTTGTATTTATAAAAAGACTAAAAGTTCACCCAAGTCTAATACGAATACCAGAAATATAAAAATTTGGATTCCAAAGACAAATAATAATCTGATTAGACAAAAGCATATTAATATTTTTTTAGAAAATGTAGTCTATAATAAAAATTATATTCATAAAGGTGCCAAACCTTCTTGGGTATGGCTACCTACTTCTCCTAACATCTAGTACTCTAACAAAGTATATGGGTACCAATTAAATCATCTTTTATTTTGTAGGTCTCCAAAATAAAAAATAAGGAGAAATGGATACTTGATAGTGGATGCTCCGAGCATATGACTGGGAATTCAAAAATGTTATCAAATATAACATACATCGATGGTGGAACGGTAACTTTTAGTGATAACTTAGAAGGATATGTCGTGGGCATTGGAAAAGTCATCAATTCGGGTATTTCTAACTCTCTTATTATTACAAATGTTTTGTTAGTAGAAAATCTAAAACATAACCTACTTAGTATTAGTCAATTATGCGATAAAGGTTTTTAAATCGATTTCGAAAAAGATAGATGTAATATTTTCGACAATAATAAACAACTTATATTTGAAAGTTTTAGGAACAAAAATATTTATGTTTTAAACATGAATACAAACCGAAATTCAAATTTTAGTTTAACCACCAAACATGAGGATCCATGGTTGTGGCATAAACGATTTTGTCATATTAATTTTAAATATATTATAAATTAGCAAAATATGAGCTAGTTAGAGGTTTACCTAAAATAAACTACAAAGTAGAAAATTTATGTGACGATTTTCAAATTGAAAAACTAAAGAAAAGCTCATTTAAATCTAAAAATAATATTTCTACAAAACAACCATTAGCTACATTTAGATTTATTTGGTCCAACTCAAGTACGATCTATAAATCACAACCAATATGTTTCGTAATAGTTGATAATTTTTCAAGATATATACGGACTTTATTTTTAAAACATAAAAGTGACACCTTTGGTATGTTTAAAAATTTTGCTAAAAGAATTAAAACACAAATGGATTTGAAAATTAAGAATATATGAAGTGATCACGGTGGAGAATTCGAAAATGATCTTTTTACTACTTTTTGTAATAAAAAAGTTATAAATCATAATTTTTGTTTTCCCTGCGCACCTCAACAGAATAGTGTAGTAGAAAAAAATCATACGTTACAAGAGTGTGCACGAACACTATTAAATAGTAGTGGTCTACCAAAATATTTTTGGGTTGAAACTATTGGCACAGCCTTTTATGTTTTGAATCGAGTAACCATACGACCTATGACTAAACAAACTTGTTTTGAAATATATTTTTAAAGAAAACCTAAAGTATCATACTTTAAAACTTTCGGATCAAAATGTTTAATATTAAATACAAAAGATAATTTAGGAAAATTTGACCCGAAGGCCGATGAAGGAATCTTTGTTGGATATTCGGATCGCAGCAAAGCATATAGAATTTTTAGTAAACGAAATAACACAATTGAATAAAGTTTACATGTTTCTTCCGGAGAAAATCTTCTAAACCATCATACTAATGACGATGAAGAAATAATTCCAATAACAAATACAATAAATTCTTTTAATAATGTGACAAATGCGCAAAATAATACTTTAGTACATCTCCTTGAATTCTTAAGGATCATCCAAAAGATAATATCGTTGGAGATATCAATTCTAGAATATCTAGAAATCAACTTAACCAAATAAGTCATATAGCATTTATGTTAAATTTTGAACCAAAAAATTATAAAGAAGCTTCAAAAGATAACTTTTGGATAATAGTTATGCAAGAATAATTCAATCAGTTTAAAAGTAATAATGTTTGGGAATTAGTACTAAGATGAGAAAATCAATCGGTTATAGAAACAAAATGAGTATTTAAAAACAAAGCAGAAGAAAGCAAAAATATGGCTAGAAATAAAGCGCATTTAGTCACTCAAGATTATAATCAAGAAGAAGGTATCGACTATGGCAAAACTTTTGCTCCAGCAGCGAGACTAGAGGCCATACGTACATTACTCGCTTTTACAAATCTTCACAATTTTAAACTATTTCAAATGGGTGTCAAAAGTGCTTTTTTAATTGGTTTTATTAAAGAAAACGTATATGTTGAACAACCCCCATTGTGTGTTCAGGAAAAATATCCCGACCGTGTTTTTAAATTACAAAAAGCCTTATATGGTTTAAAATAATCGCCCCATATCGTACACCTTTGGATCCTTCACCAAGGTGATTCTCTGGTTCCTCGAGAACCCAGAACGTGGAAATATATGGTCTTCGCTCAAGCCATGGAGGGATAACAAGTCAGAAAATCACAAAAATCCATCGCTTTCTAAATACAGATTAAATTATTTTCATTGTATTTGTATCTACATACATTTGTAAATCCGTTTCACAAAAATAATACTATTTTAAAAAAAAAATATAAGGTCGAAAAATAAAGAACATCCTTCAAATTTAGGCTATTTTTAGAAAAATTGATCATTTCAGACGTCTGAACATTGCCCTCAAACGTCTGACACTCTGATATCACACAAATTATACACCATCATGCATATGTCAAACATCTAACATAACCTTCCAGACGTCGGAAACTTGTCTCTGCTTACTACATAATAGATGTTGGATTATTTTAGACGTCTGAACTATGAACCAGACGTCTGAATAAAGTCACTATCACCATATTATATATATTCAGACGTCTACTATTTATACCAGACGTTTGAGAAAACTATCTGTCATTCAAAAATGAAAATTTGATCTATTCCAGATGTTTGATAATACAAACAGACATCTGACTAATCTCTCTGACTATCAAATTTTATAACTCCACCAAATCCAAACGTCTACCACAACAAATCAGATGTCTGATTCTATTTACTTTTTTAAAATTAGGTTAAATCAGACATCTGATTTACATTATAGACATTTGAAATTCGATCGACACATTTATACGCCCAGATAACGTTTATTTTTATTTTTACCTTTTTTACTTCATTTTCACTTTATTTCTACCGCGATTTCGATTTTTCTTCTTCTCTAAAATCCTTCTCTTCCAAACTTGATCGAATTTGATGGCTCCTAGAAACAATCCTAAAATCTCTAAGAGAAAACAAGATCAAGCAACATCTTCAAATCCTCAAGTTTGCTCAGATGATCAAATTGAATGATGGATGAATCGAGTACCTCATTCATTCAACAGATATGAGGATATTTAAAAGAAGAAACTCCACATAGGTCCATTCCATAACTTACTCAAGTTCCTAATGTATGATTTAGATGAAATGTGTGAAAATGCCGGTTTAAAAACTTTGATATCTTTCAATCCTAATAACATCCAAATTGATATGTAGGCTATATTTCTCTTTTATTCAAATTTGGATAGTACAACGGTTTGGAACACTGAAAACGAGGATAATTGGTTATGGTCTAGTGTGTATGGCAACAAAATTAGGCTTACTCCAAGAATCATTGGCATTACTCTCGGATGTTTCGACTCTGGAGAAGATTTATATAGTATTCCCGGTATGCATCTCAAACCAAGAGGGAATATAACACATCAAATGTGAGAAGACAAAATGCCAAAATTCGCATACAAATATCTACGACCTAAGGCGAGGCTTCTAACTCGAATGATTATCAACACTATCATTCCTCGTCTTGGTAGTCATAAACAGGTAACGGAATTAGAGCACAAGGCCTTGTATGAAATATTCAGATGAACAAGGGTCAATTAGGCTAAATTTATATTTGACGAGCTCAAAATTTTTTTGACTCGATCACGCCCATCGATTATCTACCCCACATGCATTATGAGGCTTCCACGTGCTCACAACTTCCCCTCCTATTTGTCCACTTTTAAAGAAATTTCTTCGAAATATGCTTGCACGAAATTTTTCTCCCTGGTGCACCTACTGGAAAATCCTTTGGAGTTTATATCTTTTGAATAGTGGATGCAACGTCGTCAAACCAAACAGACTGGACCTCCAACTCAACCACACCCTGAATCATCATAAGAGGTGGAACAACATCGCGAAGCTACTCCTCCTCCTCCTCCACCTCAACCATTTGATTATACATGCCAAGATGAGATTTTGGAGACTCGAACAGAGATGAAGTGAAAAGAAAGTATTTGAGACCTTACTCTTCAAAATCAGCATATCTTATCTTGAAATCAAATAGTTTTAGCTAAGCGCATTGACAGCTTTAAAACATCTTTTGCTATACGCCTAGCAACAGTTGAAACATTACTTTTAACTGTATTATCGGTTCTCAAAGAGGTTCTTCAAAGGGTCCATGGCCCTACATCACCATCCGAAGATTGGCCAACCCCATTACCTTCTTCTCCTTCGAAACATTCTAAACATTTTACGGAGAACGAACCTCTAGAACAAGCTCCGACATATCCTACGAAGTAGCCTAGCTCTTCCAAAAATGAAGATAAAGGAGATGATCGACAAAAAGCTTCCCCAATTCATTGATTTTTAGCACTCCATCTTATGTAAAATTGTTAAAAATCTATGAATGTACTCGATTATTGTAAATTAATGAAATTTCTCTTTTGGTATGTTATTTCTGTAAATATCTCTATCTTGTAATAATTGGTCCATATTTAATAATTTCTACGTTTAAAAAGTTATATATCCTTTTTGATAATGCCAAAGGTGGAGAAATAATAAAGATCACATAAGCTATGAAAAGCACATATACAGGGGGAGATTTATAAAATTATATATAAGTACATTGTATAGTTGTTATCATCAAAAACGGAGAGATTGTTAGGAAATCAAATCTACAGTTTCGATGAAAACAACTATACAATGGAAATCGAATATGCATATATATTTCTATATACGGGTACTTTCTAGAGAAACATCACTAGAAAGACAAGAACAAGGCTCAAAGAACGTTGCAAGAGACTACAAGTTGATAAGATCAAGAAAGCAACAAGAAAGATGCACTAAACAGACATGCACAACTTTTAGACGTTTGGGTGCACAAGGCAGACATCTAGAAAAGACCTCTGGAATAACAAAAAAGACAGAACCAGATGTCTCGTAGATGCACTCAAACATCTGAAAATCTGCTATATACAAGAAATATATAGCATTAGACGTTTGATACAAATACCAGACATCTGATTTCGAACTCGTAATTTAATTTCAAATTTCAACTACCACATTTGAATAGACACCTTCGCTTCTCTTCGCTGCAACTCTTCACCATCAACAGAAGCAACTGTAGAGCACTTGTTAATAGATGCAACTACTTAAGGAAACTCTATACAACTATATATATATATCATCAAGAATCAAAGAGAACACTCATCTTACTCACTTGCACTCTCTACTTACATACTCTATTATATTCTTGATCTCTAGCAATCTATACTTGTATTTCACTCTTCCATATATTCATTCTTCATAGACAATACTCTTTAGATATATAGTGGAAGCATTTGTACTTATTAGTCAATATCCGTGTTATTGAACACATATTTGACAAGAACAATTTATTGTAACAAAGCCTATTCCTCTGGGCGAAGCGAGGGTGTTTGATCGTCGAATTCCGAGGGGGAGCTTCGGTACTGGACGTTGGACGGGAGGTCCGAACCAGTATAAAATCCTGGTGTGCTTATTCTATATTTACCTAGATTAATATTGTTTTATTTGCATCATATATTTTGTCATATATACTTGCATATACACTACACAATCCACCCTATAGACTTACACATTTAAGTGTATTTAATGTGCATTCAAAGTGTCTTTATGTATACTTCAAAACTTTCATTTATGGTCCGAAGTATGTAGGGTATAAACAGTTATTTGTTCTCAATTATTAATTATTCAAGGATTGCATTATTTGGTGTTGGTATCTTAAAATTTAATCTACAGTCTAATTTACAAATATTGTATTAATGATTAGAAATTCTGATATTTTATACCATAATCGTATGATGCACATATAAAAATAAATGTGAAAATTTATATCATTTATAAATACCACAATATTGCACACTCATAATTCACATTAAAATATATTTGGACAAATTTACATTTTATGTCAGGTTTTAGTTGCTAATAATGGCATTTAATGTATTAATCAATTTAATTAGAGAGAGAAATGAAAGGTTTCTCTTTTCATATAAATAATGCGACCCCTCGTTGAATATGTTAAGAGAAGGAAATGAAAAGTTTCCTTCTTTAAATAAATTAATGCCCCGACATTATTGAATAAGTTAAGAGAAAGGAAATTAAAAGTTTTATTCTCTAAATTAATTTATTATGCAATCTTCACACACAAATATTTATATAAGTGTGTATGTGACGTACTCTAATTTATATCCACATTATGAAACTTTATTTATGAAATTAAATAAAATATTGATTTTATTTAAAAGAAACATAGAAAGGTTCTAAGTATATTTAGACTTCGTAAACCTATTGAAAATCCAAAATGATAATTTTTTTGAAATTCATCAATTTCTTACGCCGCGGGTTGACCTAGTTCCTTCAGATCGGACTATGCGAGATCGAGCATCATGGAATATAGACGAGCTGACTCCTTGTGTTGACGAGCTTACTATTGCTCATGAGTAAGGATATCATCCTAGACCCAGAGTCGACGACGACGACGATGTATATCGTCATGGTAATGATGACTTTAATGAGTTTTAGATCAAGTCTTCTTTATGTATCGGTGTTTATGTGAGAAATGAGGATTACAGATCTTAAGGTAGGAATAACACTAGAGGAGGGGTGAACAGTGTTTTATGGATTTTCTAAATCTTTTTGAAACTTATGTAATTTAATCACCAAAAAATGCAATTTACAGACACAGATATAATCACAGAATCAGACACAGAAGCCAATACTAAATAAAAGAAATAAAGAAAAGAAAAAACCAGGATTTTATACTGGTTCGGTGTTATCCTACATCCAATCCCGTATAATCGTACAGATTTCTTATCAAAATAATCTCCCAGATTACACCCTCGATTTCAAGGCTACGAGTACACCTTCCTATATTAGAGTCCAGGGCAAACTCTCTTGATTTAAGGCTACAAGATCACCTAATTGATTTCCGAGGCTACAATCACACCTAATTGATTTCAATACTCAACCGCACCTTTTACTCAACAGTTCAATTTACAAAAGATTCTAAAACTCTGAATAACACTAAGATCTTATGGAGAGAGTGGCAAAGAATCAAATAAGAGATAATCAATTTTGATTCATTTGGTATTTCGGCAGAGTATAGTTTATGATTCTTTAGAGTAAATATGGAAGATGAAGAGGAGAGAAAATAAATGAAATCTGGTAAAAAAATCATTTAGAACTTACTGGTATTTATAGTAGAGCAACAGCCATATATATTCGTGAAATGATACGACGAATAGACACTTGAAAATTCAAAATTAGAAATAACGAGCATCATGTCGACATGGGGGTTAAGGGATGTCGACATGCTCAAGGCAAAATTGATGTTTTGATTTTCTTATTAAAATTGGTTTCTATAATTTTTCAAAACAATTTCTAAACTTTGTAAATATATTTGAATATAGTTTAAACATATAAAAGAGTTTAAAAAGTAATTTTTAATATATAAAACCTTAATCTATAAAGTGATTTAAAATCTAAGTATACAAATATTTTAAAGATAAATATTTAAAACAAGAGATGGTTTAAAAACAAGGTGTAACGACCCGCCTTTTTGTAAGTTTTAAATCGACGATAAACCACACACGGTTAGGAAATCAATACTATGGTTTCGATGACGATAACTATACGATGGAAATTGAATATGCATGTATATTTCTATTCACGGGTCATTCTAAAGTAATATCACTAAAGAGATAAGAACAAGACTCAAAGAACGTATCAAGAGGCTACAAGTCGATAGAATCAGAAGAGCAATGACACGGATACAAGAAAAGCAACATACACAAGATCAGACGTCTGAGTGCACTAGCCAGACGTCTGATTAAATCCTCTGGTTTACAAATCAGACAGAATCAGACGTCTGGTTAATGTACTCAGACGTCTGAAAAGCTAGTATATACAAAAAATATATAGAGGCAGATGTCTAAGAATTATCCCAGACGTCTGAAACTGAACTCGGGTATTGTTATTTAAATTACAACTGCCACAATTAAAAAGACACTTTCGCTTCTCTTCGCTGCAACTCTTCATCACCATCATAAGCGATCATAGAACGCTTATTAATGGATGCAACTACTCAAGAAATCTCTTTACCATTATAAATAGCATCAAGAATGTAAGAGAAGACCTCACCTTACTTACTTGTGCCCTCTACTCTTTTACTCTGATATATTCTTGATCTCTAGCAATCATATATTTGTATTCCACTCTTCCATATATGCATAATTCTTTCAATATCCTGTAGATATATATGTTGGAAGCTTTTGTACTTAATAGTCAATATTCGTGTTATAGAACACACACTTGACAAGAACAAGCTTTTGTGACCAAGCCAATTCCTTCGGGCGAAGTGAAGGTGTTTGATAGTCGAATTCCGAAGAGAAGCTTCGGGACTGGATGTAGGACGAGATGTCTGAACCAGTATAAAATTCTAGTGTGCTTAGTTTATATTAGTTACATCATACAAGTTAGTCACATATACTTGCATATATACACTACACGATCCATCATATAGACTAACAATTGGAACCAGAGCAAGGTTTGATCAAAGAACAGTAACACGTTTTTGAATCACCTTAATATGGAAAGTATTTTCAAGAAGGACAATCCCCAGTATGACCCCCACTTTTTAATGGATCTAACTATGCATATTGGTTAACAAATATGAGAATTTTATTGGAAGCTAATGGTCTAGAAATTTGGTCAGCCACACAAGATAAATATAAAGCACTTACTGCGGCTATGAACACATGGACCGATGCACAAAAGACCTTAGCATCAAACAATGCTAAAGCTATGAACGTTTTATTTTGCTCTCTAGATAAAAATGAATTTTCACATGTCATGTTATACACAACTGCATTTGACATTTGGCGTACCTTACAAGTTACATACGAAGGTTCAATAAAGGTCAAACAAACTAAGATTTCAATTTTGCAAAACCAATTCTCGTCATTCAAAATGAGGCAAAATGAAACCATTGTTGACATGTATTTTAGATTTCAAACTATCCAAAATGACCATATGGCATTAGGAGTTAAGTTTACTGATTTTGATTTAGTTTCTCGAATACTCAACTCCTTAACGTCGCATTGGGAAAGGAAGGTATTAGCTATTGAAGAAGCTAATGATTTCTCTACTCTCAAAGTTGAAGAGTTGATAGGAAATTTAATGTCCTGTGAAGCTAATTTGCAGGCAAGAAAAGGACTAAATTCGGAGAAGAAGAACATAGCATTCCCAGCAACTAAAAATGATGACTCTGATTTAGATGAAGAAAAGATAGTCCTCATTGCTAAGAATTATAACAGATTCAAGAAACTTAGAAAGATGACTAAATTCCAAAAAGAATGGAAGTCCAACACAACAAACCTATCTCAATTCAAGTGCTATGAATGTGATCAATACGAACATATGAAGAAGGATTGCCCCAAACTCAATATGATGAAAAGTAAAACAAATTTGAGAAATTCAAAAGGAAGAAGGCTTTTAAAGTAATACGGGATGACTCGGATTCGTCATCTGAAAGTGATAGCGATAGTGACGGAGAACAAGCTAATGTGGGTTTTATGGCACAAACTGATGAGGTGTGTCCGAAACTTAGCTACGATGAATTATTAGAACTTAGCATGGAATAGATGATGAATTTAGACAAATTAAAAAATTGAACAAAGAATATACGGTCAAAATAAATAGATTAGAACTTGAAGTAGGAATGTCAAAAGATGAAAAAATTATTTTAGAGGAAGAACTAGAATTATCTCAAGAAAAAATCAAAAACAATTTGATGGAAAGTGAGGCTATTGCTATTGATTTTGAAAACACTAAAATAGTAAAGGATAATTTGTTAAAAGAAAGTGTCAATTTGAAAAACAATATTGAATTATTGAAAACTGAAAATTTAGAATTAAAAGAAAAATTAGACAAAATTACAAATAATGTGCCAAAATTTAATAAAGGAAAACAAGATTTGGAAAATCTTATCAAAACTTCAAAACCATCAGACAATAGAAATGGAATAGGATTTAAAAATACTTCTAAACAAAAAAATGATGCTAAAAATTTTAGTTATAAAAAAACTAAAAGATTACCCATGTCTAATATGAATACCATAAACATGAAAATTTGGATTCCTAAGACAAATAATAATTGATTAGACAAAAACATATTAATAATTTCTTAGAGAATGTAATATATAATAAAAATTATATTTATAAAGGTACCAAACCATCTTAGGTATGGCTACCTTTGCTTAGCAATTAGGACCATAACAAAATATAAGGGTATCAATTAAAACATCTTTTATTTTGAAGGTACCCAAAATAAAAAAAAATAAGGAGAAATGGATACTAGATAGCGGATGTTCTAAGCATATGACCGGAAATTCAAAAATGTTATCAAATATAACATACATCGATAGTGGAACGGTAACCTTTGGAGATAACAGAAAAGGATATGTCGTGGGCATTGGAGAAGTCATCAAGTCTAGTATTTCTAACTCTCCTATTATTTCAATGTTTTATTAGTAGAAAATCTAAAACACAATCTACTAAGTATTAGTCAATTATGTGATAAAGGTTTTCAAATAAATTTCGAAAAAGATAGATATAATATTTTTGATAATAACATATAGCTTGTATTTGAAGGTTTTAGAAACAAAAATATTAGTGAATTAAATATGAATATAAATAAAAATTCATATTCAAATTTATGTTTAACGGCCAAAAATGATGATCCATGGCTACGGCATAAATGAGTTTGTCATATCAATTTCAAAAATATTAACAAATTAGCAAAATATGAGCTAGTTAGAGGTCTAACTAAAATAAATTACAAAGTAGAAAATTTATGTGATGATTGTCAAATTGGAAAACTAAAGAAAAGTTCTTTTAAATCTAAAAAAAATATTTCTACAAAACAACCATTAGAATTATTAAATTTAGATTTATTTGGTCCAATACAAATACGATCTATAAATCACAACAAATATGTTTTCGTGATAGTTGATGATTTTTCGAGATATACGTGGACTTTGTTTCTAAAACATAAAAGCGATACTTTTGGTATGTTTAAGATATTTGCTAAAAGAATTAAAACACAAATGGACTTGAAAATAAAAAATATTCGAAGTGATCATGGAGGAGAATTCGAAAACGATCTATTTACTAATTTTTGCAATAAGAAAGGAATAAGTCATAATTTTACTTTTCCTCGCACACCTTAACAAAATGATGTCATAGAAAGAAAAAATCGAACATTACAAGAATGCGCATGAACATTATTAAATAGTAGTGGTCTACCAAAACACTTTTGGGATGAAGCCATTGCTACAGCATGTTATGCGTTGAATCGAGTAACTATACGTCATATGACTAAGCGAACTTGTTTTGAAATATTTTTTGGAAGAAAACCTAAAGTATCATATTTTAAAACTTTTGCTTCAAAATGTTTTATATTAAATACAAAAGATAACTTAGGAAAATTTGACGCGAAGGCCAATGAAGGTATCTTTGTTGGATATTCGGATCGTTGCAAAGCATATAGAATTTTTAATAAACGAAATAATACCATTGAAGAAAGTTTCCATGTTTCGTTCGACGAAAATCTTTTTAATCATCATACTAATGATGAAGAAGATATTATTCCACCAAAAAATTCTCTTAATAATGAAACAAATGTGCAAAATAACACTTTGATATCATCCCCTAGAGTTCTTAAGAATCATCCAAAAGATAATATCATTGGAGATCTCAATTCTAGAGTAACTAGAAATCAACTTAATCAAATAAGCATACAGCATTTGTATCAAATTTTGAGCTAAACAATTATAAAGAAGCTTCAAATGATAATTTTTGGATAACCGCTATGCAAGAAGAATTAAATCAATTTGAACGTAATAATATTTGGGAACTAGTACCAAGACCTGAACAACAATCCGTTATAGGAACAAAATGGATATTTAAAAACAAAGCATACGAGAATGGGTATATTGATAGAAATAAAGTACGTTTAGTTGCTCAAGGCTATAATCAAGAAGAAGGTATCGATTATGACGAAACCTTTGCACCAGTAGCTAGATTAGAAGCCATTCGTACATTACTCGTCTTTTCAACTCATCGCAATTTTAAACTATTTCAAATGGATGTCAAAAGTGTCTTTTTAAACAGTTTTATTAAAGAAGATGTATATATATAGAACAACCCTCATTATTTGTTCACGAAAAATATCCCGATCATGTTTTTAAATTTAACAAAGCATTATATGGATTAAAACAAGCTCCTCGAACATGGTACGACCATCTTAAAAATCATTTAATTACATCTGGTTTCTAAATAGGCAAAATAGATAAAACTTTATTTATTAGAAGAGAAAATAATGATATTATAGTAGTACAAATTTACGTTGACGATATTTTGGTTCAACCAATGAAAATCTATGCAATCAATTTTCAAATATTATGAAAAATGAATTTGAAATGTCATATATGGGAGAATTAAATTTCTCTTAAGCTTACAAATAAAACAACTTGAAAACGGAATTTTTATTTACCAAGAAAAATATTGTAACGATGTATTACGTCGTTTTAAAATGGATAAAACTTCGAGCAAACCAACACCGACGAGTGCCACTGTTCACTTAGAAAAGGATGATAAAGGAAAAGATTTTGATGAAAAATTATATCGTAGCATGATTGGTTCCTTACTTTATTTGACGGCTAGTCAACCCGATATTATGGTGAGTGTATGTCTTTGTGCTCGATTTCAAGAAAAACCAAAAGGATCTCATCTAAGAGCTGTTAAGCAGATTTTACATTATCTATCTAGCACTAGATATTATGGTTTGTTTTACGCTAAAGGCTCATCATTTGAACTAGTTTCATATAGCGATGCGGATTTCGGTAGAAGTAGAACAGATCGTAAGGTACTAGTGGAACATGTCACTTTATCGGACAATCATTAGTTTCATGTTTAGCAAAAAGAAAAATTGTGTTTCTTTATTTACTTGCGAAGCCGAATAAATCTCAGCAGCTCTCGCATGTGCACAAGTGATATACATGCAACAAAAACTTACCGATTTCCGCAAAATTATCAACAAATCTCCAATATATTGTCATAACACAAGTGCTACAAATTTATCAAAAAACCCTGTTAATCACTAACGAAATAAGCATATAGATATACAGCATCATTCTTTACGAGACTGTGTTGAAAAAGGAATTACTTCATTAGAATACGTAAATACTGAAAATCAAGTAGCAGACAATTTTGCAAAACGACTAAATGAACAAACTTTTATTAAACTCTGACGGAATTTAGGGATTTGCTCACTTCATGATCTTCTCCCTTAAATAATCACTGCTTCATTTAGGCTATGCTTGGTCATTTATTTTACTATCCACAAATTGTAATTGATAACTTATGAACCTTTAATTTTTTAGATAGTTAGTTTTTCTATAAATAATTTTATCAACTTATATATAAACAGTTATATAACAAGAAAAACTATATACATACAATTCATATTCTCTTCAAGAAACAAAATATAGCCATATCTTTTGAGAACTCTTATATATCCATCTCAACACCTACGACATATAGCTCGGTTGATACACCACAACGTCTTACTACACCTACACCAAACCAGAGACCGACATACAGGTGGTCCTCATATCACACGGGATTTACCCCCAATAGCAAGAAGACCAAAAGATCTTTGTTTGTTTCTGCTGACACAAAGGAGAAAATAGATGAAATTCATCACTATCAGAAACAACGGATAGATCTACAATGAGAACTATATTTCGAACAAAAAGTTACAGCACGGCGACTAAGCTTTTTAGAGCAAGTAGCGATGAAGTTTTGTACGTCAAGGAAGAAAGATGTCCATGAACCACTTTCAAAACTTTATATTTCTTTGGATCCCTCGACTTCGTATCGTACTCCTTCGACCCTTCACCAAGACGATTTTCTGCCTCCGCAAGAACTCATGAACGTGGAAATATATGGTCTCCACTTAAACCATGGAAGGATTATAAGTCAGGAGATCATAAAACTCCATCACCTTCTAAATGAATTATATTTTTTATTGTATGTATCTATGTTTATTTGTTACTTCACACAAATAATAATATATATTTTTATAGATAATCGAAAAATAAGCAAAACCATTAAATTTTAGGCTATTTTTAGAAAAAATGCCTATTTCAGACGTCTGCATATGGATTCAGACGTTTGACACTCTGATATATGTCTAATTTTCAAGCAAGTGCATATGTCAGACGTCTGATATACCCCCTAGACGTCTGAAAATTTGCTCTGTCTCCTCGAAATGAAAATCAGAAAATTTCAGACGTCTGAAATTAGACCCAAACATCTGAATTAGTTCTCTGCCACAAAGTTTTACAAAATTGACCTATTCCAGACGTCTGCTTTTTAACCCAGGCGTCTGTAAAACTTTATGCCTATCAAATTTTACAAATTTGATCATACCAGACGTCTAACCCAAAAATCAGACGTCTGAATTTATCTGCTGTACTCAATTTAGGGCAAACCAGACGACTGATTTGAATTCCAGACATCTGAAATTTAGTCGACTCTTTAAATTAACCCAGATAACGTTATTTTTTCTTTTATCTCAAAATTTTTCAAACCTCCGATTCCCCTAGTGACGATTTTTTCTCAAAAACTTCCTCTTTACGCAAGCAAATCACAATGCCTCCTCGAACTAAGAATCCTAAGATTTCCAAACGAAAACAAGATCAACCAACATCATCTTCTAATCCTCTAGTTTGCTCGGATGACCAAATTGAAAGATGGATGAATGGAGCTCTACATTCAATCAAGAGGTATGAAGATATTCAAAAGAAAAGGCTTCACATAGGTCCATTCTATAATCTACTTAAATTTCCAATGTATGATTTGGATGAAACGTTTGAGAATGCCGGGTTAGAAACCTTGATTTCATTCACTCCTAATGACATCCAAATCGATCAATTGGCGATATTTCTTTTCTATGCGAATTTGGATAGCACTTCAGTGTGGAACACTGAAGATGAAGATAATTGGCTCTGGTCTAGCGTGTATGGCAATACGATTAGACTACCTCCTGGCATAATGGTAGAACCTTAGAATGCTCTGGCACGGACGAAGATTTATACAACATTCCCGATATGCGCTTTAAGCCAAGAAATAGTATAACACATCAAATTAGGGAAGATGAAATGCCAAAGTTTGCCTCTAAATATGTACGTCAAAAAGCTCGACTCCTTACTCGAATGATAACCAATACCATCGTTCTACGTATGGAAAGCCACGACCAAATAACCGAGTTACAGCACAAAGCCCTATATGCTCTATTTAGTGGAATAAGGGTGAATTGGGCCAAGTTCATCTTTGACGAGCTTAAACATTTTTGGACTCGATCCCAGCTATCGATTATTTACCCAACATATATTATGAGACTTCTTCGTGCACATAACATCCCGTCCTACCTATCGACCTTTGAAGAAATCTCACCAAAATATGCTTCCACCAAATTTTTCTCACTTACGCACCTACCTGAGATTCTCCTAGAATTTATATCCTTCAAAGATTGGACGCACAATCGTCAATCTTGACGACTTGAGCTCCCACTTCAACCACATATTGAACCATATCAAGAAGAGGAACAACATCAAGAAGCAACTCCACCTCCTCCTACACCATTTGATTATCCAGGACAGGATGAGATTAAGGAGACTTGAATGGATACAAATCCAAAAAAAAGTGTTCGAGATCTCACCCTTCGAAATCAACATATATTATCTCAAAATCAAAAACTTTTGGCTAAGCGGATTGGCAACTTCAAAACATCATTTGCTACACGCCTAGCCACAGTTGAAGAATCTCTTTCGACTGTCTTGTCGGTTCTCAAAGAAGTACTACAACGGGTTCGCGGTCCAACGCCAGCTTCTGAAGATTGGCCAACCCCGTTACCTTCTCCTCCCTCAAAACATTACAAACTTTCTAAGGACGAACCTCTCAAGCAACATTTGACATCTACTACAAAGGCCAACACTTCTGAAAAAGAAGAAACAAAGGAAGATGACCAAAATAAAGCTTCTTGAAAGGAATCATAGACTTTAGGAATCATAGATTTTAGTTTTTGGGGTCTCAACTGTTGTAAAATTGACAAAATCTATGTATGCAACCACATTTGAATTATTAATGAAATTTTCCTTTTGCGTTTGACGATTGGTTAAATTATTTATAATTCTTTTTGATAATGCCAAAAGGGGAGAAATGTAAGTATAATTATAAAACGTGAAGAATAAGCACATACTCAGGGGAGATTTATGATTTATATATAAGTACATTGAATAGTTGTCATCATCAAAAAGGGGGAGTTTGTTAGGAAATCAATTCTATGGTTTTGATGACGACAACTATACAATGGAAATCAAATATGCTATATATTTCTGTTCACATGTAATTGCTAAAGTAACATCACTAAAGAGACAAGAACAAGACTCAAAGATCGTATCAAGAGGATACAAGTCGATAGAATCAGAAGAGCAATGACACAGACACAAGAAAAGCAACATGCACAAGATCAGACGTCTGAGTGCACTAGCCAGATGTCTGATTGAATCCTCTGGTTCACAAATCAGACAGAATCAGACGTTTGGTTAATTTACTCATATATCTGAAAATCTACTATATACAAAAAATTTAGAGCCAGACGTCTAAGAATAATCCCATACGTATGAAACCGAACTCGGGTATTGATATTTAAATTACCACTGCCACAACTGAAAAGACATTTTGCTTCTCTTCGCTGCAACTCTTCATCACCATGAAAAGAGATCATAGAACACTTATTAACGGATGCAACTACTCAAAGAATCTCTCTAGCATTATAAATAGCATCAAGAATCCAAGAGAAGACCTCACCTTACTTACTTGTGCTCTCTACTCTTTTACTCTTATATGTCCTTGATCTCTAGCTATCATATATTTGTATTCCACTCTTCCATATATACATAATTCTTTCAATATCCTAAAGATATATATATTGGAAGCATTTGTACTTAATAGTCGATATTCGTGTTGTAGGACACACATTTGACAAGAACAAGCTTTTGTAACCAAGCCTATTCCTCCGGGCGAAGTGAGGGTGTTTGATAGTCGAATTCCGAAGAGGAGCTTCGGGACTGGACGTACGACAGAAGATCCGAACCAGTATAAAATTCTGGTGTGCTTAGTTTATATTTTATTAGATTAAGTTTATATTAGTTACATCATATAAGTTAGTCGCATATACTTGCATATACACACTACATGATCCATCATATAGACTAACACATATGTCAGACTAAAACATACAAAAGGGTGAATTGTTATTGGGGCGAATAAGAAAAAGGTAGAAAGAAAGAAAACAAAACAGAATCTCGCAGCGGAATGACAAAATATAATAATCAGATAATAGTTCATGAAGTTGTTTTACAAAACATTTGATTATACTTATACAACACATAATCAGAGTTACACATACCAAAGAATAATAAATATCAATACAGCGGAATATTGTGATGCAGCGAACAACATAGTATATAATAATAATATCTTCGTCTTCGTCCTCCAAAATAAAGTCTTCAAATCCTGTAATGCTCAGACTGACCCGATGGAATTGAAAAGACAAAATACTTGAGTCATAACTAAAAGATCTTATGTGAGTTAAATCAACGGTAAATAAATATAAGTGTAAAGGGAATCAAATATGTTTATGGGGGTTGACATCTCCTATCAGTGTCTAACGTGAGTGCAATAACTTAAGAGATGCTTGGGATTCACATCTCCAAAGGATCCGTTAAACCATCTACTATGTAGTAATATATGCTACTATAATAGTGTCTATAGTAATGTATAATATAAATTAAAAATAGAGTAAAGGCTTTACATTTTCCACCTTAACACACTTTTATATTCCCATAGTCTATACAGTACCGTAATCTCTTCCGTACTAGGCGTCGTCAGAGGACACTCTATAGGTATGGTATAAAACCAAAATCGTATAAGGCGCGCTAGGGTAGGTGACACGGCACAACTAGGCAATGCCAGGGTAGATACACCAATTACGCTTCCGGGTCAGTGGTAACACATAGCCCGCAACTACCGACCACCTCGACCCACACCCCCAAATAAATAAAATCAAAAATGACCACCGAATCAATCCAAAAGTCAAAGTATAATATCAAAGGGATGTGTCCGATCAAAGAAGCTACCTCATAAGCCTGTCAATGCTCCTGTTTCAGCCACCTTATGCCAACTCATGGGAGTCGGGTCACATA
Source organism: Allium cepa (assembly GCA_030765085.1). Classification (NCBI taxonomy): domain Eukaryota; kingdom Viridiplantae; phylum Streptophyta; class Magnoliopsida; order Asparagales; family Amaryllidaceae; genus Allium; species Allium cepa. The sequence goes on from CM060932.1 coordinate 158,417,855, forward strand.
TATACCTCAAAGGACGTCGCCTCCATCCTATTTCATTCTGGAATCTCCACCGCGCACACGGTTGTTAAAGTGGTTTTCGGTATCGATAGAGAGTATGCCCATATCCGATCCCGGTCTCTTTAACAACCAACCGTTATTATAACACCGCGATCATTTTCAAAATAGTTTATACTTTAAAACCAAAATATCATTGCCTTTTCAAAACCAAATCAATACGCTATCATTTTTCACTTCAAATATATCTTTTCCATAATCATAGCACATTCAAAGTTATAACACTTCGAAATCACAAACAATTGAAATATAACACTTTCAAATCGTAATACTTTGAAACTCATAACTTTGAAACATAACTTCCACCACATGAATGGTTTAAATATTAAAATACTTTATATAATAAAACAGCTTCTTCAATTTCACAGAACAATTCCAAAATAACTCGAATTTCTAGATTTAAATCTAACCCAATCCCAAATCATAAATTTCAATTCAATTTAGTTTCCAACTAAACTATTCCAAATTATATCGATTTCAAAACAGATTTGATCCACAGAATAAACCCTTTCAAATCCAATATATTTCAAACTTCAAGTATTCAACAATTTCAAAAATAAGTTTGGTAATTTCATATATATATTGAACTCAATTTTCTATTATTTAGTTTTGAAATAATTTACTTAATACATCCAGTATCAATTAAATAAAACCCAAATTAAAAATAACTAAATATTTCCTTCAATTTATTTAGACTTTAAATATTCATTTAATTCACCTTAAACCAAAATCAAGTTATAAAAAAACCACACCTTCTATAATTTCAAATTTAATAAATTTTACATCAAGCTTATTTTAGTTTAATTCTTAAATAAATTCAATTTCAAATAAATCTCAAATTTATCTTCCAACCTTAATTTTATTTAAATCATTATAAACTCTATATTAAAATATAATTTAAATACTTAACCATATTATCTTCAATAAAAATCAACTTATTATTAAGCTTATTCTGTATTAAAACAAATTATATGTGAGAAATGCAAATTACGGATCTTAAGGCTAAGATTAACACTAGAGGGGGGGTGAATAGTGTTAATAAAGAATTAATAAATCTTTTTAATTTATGTTAATTTAGACACAAAAGTATGCAATATACAGACACGGATATGATCATAGAAACAATCACAGATGCAGAAATAAAATAAAAGTAGTAAAGGAAAGAACATACTGGATGTTACACTTGTTCAAAGTTTCCCTACATCCAGTCCCGCAACACAAGTACGGATTTCCTTTCAAAAGCAATTGTACAATTACACCCTCGGTTTCAAGGCTACGAGGTACACCCTCCAGAATTTCGATCCTCTGGGTAGAGATACTTGATTTCCGGGCCACAAGTTTACCCAATTGATTTACCAAGGCTACAATCACACCTTTTCCCTTTTGATTGATTTCCAAGGCTACAATCACACCTTTTCTCGCTTAATAGATTACAAAGAAGTCTATAACTCTGAATAGCACCGAGAATCTTGTAGAGATAGTGATAGAGAATCAAACTAGAAGTAATCGAGTATGATTCAATGTTGATTTCGGCAGAGTAATGATAAGAATATGTATTAAGAAATGAGGAAGAAGAAGAGGAGTGAAAACCAGAAAAAAGTGATTGACAATTCATTGAAACCGACCCCTATTTATAGAAGAATAATAGCCATGATCATTCACGAAGAGTTATGGCGAATAGACACTTCTTTTGAAATTTGAATTTTTGAATCATACTATCACCATGTCGACATGGTCATGCTAGGCATGTCGACATCCGAAAGGATTTTTTATTGTTGTTGATTTTCTTTGAAAATAATCTTTATCTTATATAAAAACTATTTTAAACTTTATAAATATACTTGATTATAGTTAAAATTCATAAGTAAATATAAATAATAATATATATAGATTTTAACTATAATTTTATATTTAAATCTAAGTATAATATTTAAAAGTTAAATATATTAAAAAGATAGTTTAAAATCAGGAGTAATTTGACTTTGAAAATAAAGATGTTTTTGAGGCTAAAATTATTTAAAATCAGGATCGAGGGTTTTGAATCTTTTAAAAGGAAAGTTTTGAAAACAGGATATAATTTTGAAAAATCATTTTGTATAAAAGTTAGCGGATACAAAACAATGTTCCACTAGATTTTTCGTAGGTTCTATCCTACTTAGGGTTCTATCCCTTTAACGGGCTCGAAGTGGATTCCATTCCACGAATAAATTGGATTTTAAGATACCAGTGCTTTTCTACGAGTTTTAACAAAAATTCCTTATAATAATAAAAAATACTTATCCTTGAAATCTTGAACTCTTGATAGTCTCGATACTCATGAGTCTTATATTTTGAAATTTTATCTTGATATCTTGAATGTACAGTCTTCATTCTTAGTACCTGCATGGTTAAATCTTGCATATACATATATATCTGAACTTATAATGTTAGTATTTATATTTTATAATCTATTCTAAGGTTTTTGTCATCAAAACCATCATCTCACGGACTAATAATCTCCCCTTTTTTGATGATTACAACCTTTGTTTATAAAATATAATTTCTATCCTAATAACTCCCCCTAAAACTAACAACTCCCCTTTAATATATACCTAACCATCCTATTTTATTTTTCTCCCCCTCTGTCATCAACGAAAACTTTATCTAAACTAGATAACTCCAAACTATATAACTCCCCCTAAAACTATTACTCTATGACATGTGATTATAATGATAGTGTTATCATAAATAATCTACACTTAAGTCTAATACTAAAACATAGTCCTAAACTATTAACTATCCTAACTAAGAATTCACAATAATACTTATAATAAAAACACATATAAGAACACGAGTTATTTACTACGTATATGGTTGTATTTATATTTGTGTTTGGAAAAACATAAAAACACAAACAACAACGGAAGGAAAGAGAAGAATCTAATGTGTGTTTCTGAACATAGAAGATCTATGAATCGAACAGTTTCGATAGTGGAAACAGTAATTTCCACGTTGTACGACAAGATTCCTAATTTTGTCGAAACACACTTCTCCAACACACACACTACTTGGTCATCATCCTCCTCGTGTGCTTCTTCCGTGGGTTCTTCTTCTTCTTCGTCGCTGGCCTCTTTTTCTTGACTGAGTGAAGAGTCTTCATCGATCAAGATAGGGTTGGCCTGGTTGTTCATTAGGAATTTTTGCAAATTCCTAAGAATATTGCCTTGCCTTTCCTGTTCCCTTGCCATACGAAGTTGAGTTACTTGAATTTCAGTTAACATCTGAAGTACATCAATCATAGACTCCTCTATTTTCGTTACACGAGCAAGAGTAGTGCATTGGAATGGACCAAAAGTAGAAGAGGGAAATAAGAAAGTTGATTTTATGTTTAATTTTGAGGATGAAGCCATGATTTTATTTATTTCAGAAGAGAGAATGAAGAGAAAATAGAGAGAATGAATGAAAACTCGAAATTGAGAAGAATATATAACTAAAATTTTGAATTTTGGCGGGAAAAATTAAAAAAATAAAATAAAAAACGTTATATGTCGACATGTATACCTAGGGGATGCCGACATGGTCTTTTTAAAATTTAACTCTTTGATTTATTTTGATACCAATTGTTAATTATACTTGTTATTTATATTTTATATTTCAGTTATAGAACAAATTCCTAATTCTCTTCTTAATTTAGTAAATATTGATTCATTTCTAAAGGTTTTGTTAAGATATCAGCAATTTGATTTTCAGAATTGATATAATCGAGAGTAACTACTTCCTTGCTTGTATTATCTCTGAGAAAATGATGTCTGATATCAATATGTTTAGTTCGAGCATGTTGAGTAGTATTTTTGGATAAATTTATCGCACTCATATTGTCACAATAAATTGGAGATTTTGAGAAATTTAAACCAATATCTTTTAAGGTTTGTTGCATATATATTGCTTGAGAACAAGCCAAAGCAGCAAAAATATACTCTGCTTCAGTTGTTGATAAAGAAACTGTATTTTGCTTTTAACTAAGCCAAGAAATCAGAGAATGCCCCAAAAAGTGACAGGTCCCACTTGTACTTTTTGGTCTGATTTACAACCAGCATAGTCAGCATCACAGTAAGATATTAAGTCAAAAGAATCACTTTTAGGGTAGAATAAACCATAATCTGACGTGTATTTAACATATCTTATGATTCGTTTCACGGCTTTTAAGCGAGTCTCTTTAGGTTGGGATTGATATCTGGCACAAAGACAGACACTATGCATGATATCAGGTCTACTAGCAGTAATATAGAGTAATGAGCCAATCATTCCTCTATATAATTTTTGATCTAGATCTTTCGAGAGATCTTCTTTACTAAGGTACTCATTGGTTGCCATGGGAGTGGATTTTCCACTCGTAGTGGTCAAACCAAATTTACTAATTAGGCCTTTAGCATATTTTTCTTGACTAATAAAGATACCATTATCTAATTGTTTTATTTGTAATCCTGAAAAGAAATTTAATTCACCCATATGACCCATCTCAAATTCTTTTTTCATTATTTCAGAAAATTCTTTATTCATTTCAAAATTAGTTGAACCAAAAATGATATCATCTATGTAAACTTGTACCAGTTGAATATCATTTTTATTTCCTTTAATAAAAGAGTATTATCTACTTTACCAATTTTAAAATTAAATTGCAATAAAAAGATCTTAGTCTTTCATACCAGGCTCTAGGAGCTTGTTTTAGACCATATAGTGCTTTTTTAAGTTTGTAAACATGATTTTGGTAATTTATCATTTTCAAAAAGTGGTGGTTTTTCGACATATACTTCTTCTTTTACATATCCATTTAAAAAGGCGCTTTTAACATCCATTTGAAATAATTTGAAATTATTATGATTTGTGAAAGCAAGTAGAATCCTAATGGCTTCTAATCTTGCTACGGGAGCAAAGGTTTCATTAAAGTCTATTCCTTCTTCTTGATAATAACCTTGAGCGACTAAACGAGATTTATTTCTAACTACCTCTCCTTGTTCATTCATTTTATTTTTAAGAACCCATTTAGTTCCAATTATAGTTTTATTTTCTGGTCTAGGAGCAAGTTCCCAAACGTCATTTCTAGTAAATTGATTTAATTCTTCTTGCATAGCCAAAATCCATGAATCATCAGTTGATGCTTCTATTGGATTTTTGGGTTCAATAGTTGATATAAAAGCTACATTACTCATTTGACTTAGTTGATTTCTAGTTTTAACAACAGATTGCATATCTCCCAGTATATTTTCTATAGGGTGATCTTTTAAAAGTTTTGTCCTTTTATTAGGATAATCAATTTCATTATTAGTTTCAATAGGTTCTTGATTTTGAGTGATTACATCCTCTTCATCATTTATATCTTCAAAAAATTTAAAATTTTCATCAAATGAAACATGCATTGTTTCTTCAATGGTATTAGTTTTTAAATTAAACACTTTGTACGCTTTACTTCTATTAGAATATCCGATAAAGATACCTTTGTCGGATTTAGGATCAAATTTATCTAAATTATCTTTTGTATTTAAAATAAAGCATTTACTTCCAAAAATTCTGAAATAAGATACCTTAGGTTTCTTTGAATAAAGAAGTTCATAAGATGTCTTATCAGTTAGAAGTCTAATTAAAGTTCTATTCAAAATAAAACAGGCGGTAGCAACTGCTTCTGCCCAAAAATTATTTGGTAAATTACTATCTGTAAGCATAGTTCCCGCACACTCTTGAATCGTCCTATTTTTATGTTCTACTACTCCGTTTTGTTATGGAGTTCTCGAAAATGAAAAATAGCGAGTTATTCCCTTTTTATTGCAGAATTCCTCAAACCTTTCATTTTCAAATTCACCACCATGATCACTTCGAATAGTTATAATTTTTAGAGAAAATTGATTTTGAATTCTTTTTGAGAATGTCTTAAAATATTCAAAAGTATCACTTGTATGTTTCAAAAATATTGTCCATGTAAATCTAGAACAATCATCTACAATTACAAAGACATATCTACTATGATTTATTGATAAAATTTAAGATGGACCAAATAAATCAAGATGAAGTAATTCAAGAGGTTATGAAGTTGAAATCATATCTTTTAACTTAAAAGAATTTTTTCTAAGTTTTCCTAATTGACAAGAATCACATAAACTATCTAGTTTAAAATTCATTTTAGGGAGACCTCTTACTAGATCCTGTTTTGACAGTCTAGATAGGAGTTTGAAATTAAAATGCCCAAATCCCTTGTGCGAAATCCAAGTGTCACTTGTATTTGCCAACAGACACAGGTTATCATTTGAAATTTTCATACTAAGAATATATATATTCTTTTTACCTGACTCCCCCAGATATAATGGTTGAATTATTATCTTCAATGTGATATTTACCTTTTTCAAATTTAATTTTATAACCTTTATCACATAGTTGACTTATACTTAGCAGATTATGTTTCAGATTCTTAACTAGCAAAACATTAGTAATAGTAGGAGTTTTAGAATTACCGACTTTGCCGATGCCAATCACATATCCTTTTGAATTGTCTGCAAAGTTAACCAATCCTCCATCTTTGTATATTATATCATTCAGTATATCTGGATTGCCAGTCATGTGTCTAGAACATCCACTATCAAGTATCCATTTGTTCTTTCTGATATGCACAATTTGTCCGTTGTGGATTGATTCCTCAACACCCATAAAGCATGATTCCTGCACATCAAACAATTTTGGTAGATAACTTGAATTTGAATATTGATTATATGCAGACTTATGAAACAATGATGATTTGAATACTTCTAAATTAGTATTAACGAATATAGCCATTTTAAAAACTTTTCAAAAATCAGATTATGAAACTTTGAAAACCTTGCTCTGATACTAATTGTGAGAAATGCGGATTACGGATCTTAAGGATAAGATTAACACTAGAGGGGGGGTGAATAGTGTTAATAAAGAATTACTAAATCTTTTTAGTTTATATAAATTTAGACACAAAAGTATGCAATAAAAAGACACAGATATGATCACGGAAACAATCACAGATGCAGAAATAAAATAAAAGCAGTAAAGGAAAGAACATACCGAATTTTATACTGGTTCGGAGTTACCCTACATCCAGCCCCGCAACACAAGTACGAATTTCCTTTCAAAACCAATTATACAATTACGCCCTCGTTTTCAAGGCTACGAGGTACACCCTCCAGAATTTCGATCCTCTAGGTAGAGATACTTGATTTCCAGACCACAAGTTTACCCAATTGATTTACCAAGGCTATAATCACACCTTTTCCCTTTTGATTGATTTCCAAGGCTACAATCACACATTTTCTCGCTTAATAAATTACAAAGAAGTCTATAACTCTGAATAGCACTGAGAATCTTGTAGAGATAGTGATAGAGAATCAAACTAGAAGTAATCGAGTATGATTCAATGTTGATTTCGACAGAGTAATGATAAGAATATGTATTAAGAAATGAGGAAGAAGAAGAGGAGTGAAAACCAGAAAAAAGTGATTGAAAATTCATTGAAACTGACCCCTATTTATAGAAGAACAACGACCATGACCATTCATGAAGAGTTATGGTGAATTGACACTTCTTTTGAAATTTGAATTTTTGAATCAAACTATCACCATATCGACATGGTCATGCTAGGCATGTCGACATCCTAAAGGATTTTTTGGTGTTTTTGATTTTCTTTGAAAATAACCTTTATCCTATATAAAAACTATTTTAAACTTTATAAATATACTTGACTATAGTTAAAATTCATAAGTAAATATAAAGAATATTATATATAGATTTTAACTATAATTATATATTTAAATCTAAGTATAAATATTTAAAAGTTAAATATATTATTCAAAAAGATAGTTTAAAATCAGGAGTAATTTGACTTTGAAAATAAAGATGTTTTTTAGGCTAAAATTATTTAAAATCAGGATCGAGGGTTTTGAATCTTTTAAAAGGAAAGTTTTGAAAACATTTTGAAAACAAGATATAATTTTGAAAAATCATTTTGAATAAAAGTTAGCGGATACAAAACAATGTTCCACTAGATTTTTCGTAGGTTTCATTCTACTTAGGGTTCCATCCCTTTAACGGGCTCGAAGTGGATTCCATTCCACGAATAAGTTGGATTTTAAGATACCAATGCTTTTCTACGAGTTTTAACAAAAATTCCTAATAATAATAAAAAATACTTATCCTTGAAATCTTGAACTCTTGATAGTCTCGATACTCATGAGTCTTCTATCTTGATATTTTCTCTTGATATCTTGAATCTCTATACTGTACAGTCTTCATTCTTAGTACCTGCATGGTTAAATCCTGCATATACATATATATCTAAACTTATAATGTTAGTATTTATATTTTATAATCTATTCTAAGGTTGTGGTCATCAAAACCATCATCCCACGGACTAATATTATACACAGCTAAAAATCAAGGATAAATAACATTTATATATAATATCTAAAATCGATATTTATCTAAAACCATATATTTCTTTACAAAACCATAGAAATCATTTCAAAATATTTTTATATATAGACCAAGTGTCTGTATATAATTTTCTATCCTATGGTCAAGTGATCCGGATATTTATCATTTCAATCTGTGATTTGAAATATAAATACGGTTATATATCATTTCAAACCACAATCCCGAAAGAAATAAAAATCCATAACAACTTACAGTTTATAACAATATAAAATATAACATCCATTCATACAATATCAATCATCAAACATTTATCACAATCATCATCCAATTCAATCAATAACATCAATATAGAATAGTGAATAAATAACAGGTATTTACTGGCAGTTTATCTTCAATAATAAATCAAATAACTATTTTATCCAAATAAATTTAAATAAATTGAGATGATGATTCAAAATATACCAAACAGTCATAAATAAATTTCTAATCATATCACAAATCAATTTGACAAACATAAGAAATTTTAGAAGTTGTGAGTGGGTTAGAACACTCACCTTTTGAATTTAAATTGAATTTAAATCCAATTTAAATCCAAAATTCCAACAGTTTCAGAGTCCATCCAAACCAGCGTCAAAATATTTGGAATTTCAATACGATCCAAAAGCAAGAAACCGCATCCAAAACGGACCTCGTACGTGAAAGTTATAAGCATTAGAACATTGTACAAATTTTTGAATAGACCAATTAGATAAAACCGAGCGAACCAATAAGGGAGCGCCATGTCTACCTTCTTCCACGCTTCAGAAAACCCTACACGTGACTCAACCGAACCACATACTCGACCAGATTGTTGACCTGTGAAGTATGCCACCACCGCTGTTCGAACACCCCACGGCAGAGCCTCCGATTGCACCCACGCCTCCGACCCCCCTATGATCAAGAACCATCCTCTCTCTTTGCCACCGATCGCATGAGAATAAGTCGGTCCCCACCTAGAAACGAACCCTAATGGAATTAATTTAGGCGATGGATCGTTGATCAATCAAAGGACGACACAGATGATATCCACTCGGCTCTTCAAGATGGTACCAACGATTTGTCGATCCGTCAAAGTTCATCAACGATCAATGAACGGCCATGAACAGTTCTTCAATTTCCGTACGAACGGAGCTTCAAATCAGAAAACGAATTGCAAATCTGAGATGCGTTCGTCGAGAGCTTCATATCGATACATAATTTGATAATATTTGAGGAGCTTGAATTTTTGTTGTTGGATTTTGAATTGGAATTGGATTGAGGAGTTTTTAGGGTTTTCAGCCATTGAAAAGAGGAGGAGTAATAGGAATTGTACGCATAGAAATGAGGAATATGAAATGCTAGGGTTTAAACAGGGTATTAATAGACAAAACTGAAAATATGATAGATGGACAAGATTGATTTACACGCTGAATGATAAATGGCCCGAAAAGCCTATTTCGACTCTGAAACGAAACTGGGACAATCCATATATCAAAATATATGTTTTTGAATATTTTAAACTTAATGAAACAGGTTTCAAGCCCTAATTCCATCGTATGAAGAAGATAGTTAAAATTAATTTATTGCAAATTGATTTCAGTTTAATTTATTTCTAGGCGTTTCAAGCTTGTACGATCAAATGACAAGTCTGATTGTTGCGAAACTTGAAATCCTATAATAATTCATCGTTACGGTCCGATGAAACTGGTTTTCATCGAAATCTGAGTCAGTCGCCAAAATGACTATTTTCCAATCAATTAATCAAATTAATATTAAATGAAATCACTTTTCTATTCAATTATCGTTATTTCCAATTTCTATCACTTTGGATTATTTAGTAATTTAAAATCCTTTAAAACAAATTCTCTTATTAACTTATTGTTGGACATTTCACAATTTACAGAGTTTAATTTCAATTTCAATAAATTCAAAAATTATAAATTTAAATTCTCAATTAATCCATTTATTTGATTTCTAAATCTTGTTACTGAATCAATTATCATTTTATGGGTAAAATTATCATTGGTTCGTTTTTATTACATTAACAATTCCAATTTCACCCTAGTTTTCAATTAATATAGTAATTATTTTCATTTACTCATCGTTAAATTCATTTATTATAGACTACATTCCAATTAAATAAAAATTGATTCCCACAATTTGATTTGATTTAATTTCCATCTTTACACTATGCCCACTATTTCTCTATAAACCTGGTTACATTAATTTTATATTCCATTACATTAATATACCCCTATTTACATCTTAAATTTGTATAAATGTTACCTTTTTAAATGTGTACTTTTGTCAACTGTACACATTAATTAAGGTTTGAAGCCAATTAAAGAAATTTACCTTAGTTCCATTCTTTTTACCAATTTATTAATTATACATAAATCTACGTTTTTATATAATTTATACATTCACACCTTTGATTTTATTGTTCACAACAAATGATGCCACTTTTATATACCCAATCTTTATTCACTAGTCATTTATTTCATATCATTCCATTTATAAATTTTAGTGTTTGCATTTTTCCTTACATTAAATGATAGCCAAGTATAACAATTTCATTACTTCACTAAAATGAAATTTCATTTCAATTGTTACAAATTAGTTTTAAATTTCCATGGTTTCATTTCATTTTTTTTCATATTAATTACCAAACTTATTAAATTAACAAATAAATTATTGAAAATTTTCGGGTCATTACACTCTCCCCCACTAAAAATTTTTCGTCACCGAAAAGGAAAAGAAGGGAAAAGAAAGAATTAAGTAAACAATACATCTTATTCAAAATATTAACTTCATAAACAAATTTATTTTAATTTAAATAAAATATCCCAATTTTACAACCATTAAATCTTTTCATACTCAAATTAATGAAGTTTGGAAAACATTTTTCAAAATTTTTCTAAGTCCAAAGTTTACGAAAAATTTCGGCAGAGTCTCCTTTGTACGGAGAGGCTCGGGAGAAAATATAATATCAAATATAACAATATATATCACAATATCTCAAAATAATATATCCCAACAACGGGAAAAATAATATAATATCGCTAGAAATTCGTAATCCGAGAACGTACCTATTTGTCGGGCCAACAACATTTGATTATGAAACCAAAAGCAGTAGCAATTGCTTCCATAACCTGTATTTCACTTATATAATCCCAAAAGAGTTAATAATTATATAAAATGAAATATTTAAAGTTGTTTCAATCAATAGCAAACAAATCAATACAACATAGCACCCATTATTTGCAAACAAGCATACAGTCATCACAAGAAATCAAAGTAATCAATCATTTACTTAAGTTTATTATCAGTTATCTATAATACTTACATTTCTATTACATTAAATTAGTTGCGTTTTAATCATAACTTAAGTTTATAACCACTATAACATCAAATTCTTATTTATAAAAGTAATTCATTGAAACTTTCTATTACATAAATTTTAGTTGTAAATTTTCCCATTACACCGTCTTATTAGACATTTCAATTGTTAAATCTTAGGGTAAGCTATATATATGCTTTTTAAGAATCCAATTGAAACTTATACAAGTTTATCCTATTTCTTTTAAATTAACTTAATGTTCAAAAATCATAACTTGTTTTTATAGGTTACAAATTTCAACTTTCTTGAAATTTCGTTTATAATTTAGCACTTAATCTCTTATTTTAGCTCGAGGTTCCAATTATTAATTAGTTACATTCAATTTCACTGCAATAATTGAAACTATTAATTAACGGAAACTTAAGAACTAAATACCGGATTAAATTTCAAATCATTTTAAAATAATAGATAGTTTTATACACTTACAAAACATATATCCAATTATATTTAAAACAATTTGAAATTCACATTTGTTATCAAAATAAATCTGTAGTAAAATTACTATAGTGGCCTTCCTACGTTGAAACTCGAAAATGAATGTCGATGATGCGTGCACTCATCACCGAAATTATTTTCCAACGACAGAGAGGGGAGTACATGACTTATTTATTTTCAAAATTTCCTCAAAACAATTCTTTCAATTTATATTGAAATATTTATATCAGAAAATGCTTATAAACAATATTATTATATTCCAAATCTTTTGAAAGAAATTTTCAAAATCCCGAAACTTAAATTCTCAAATTTCCAAATTTCATTTATTTTATTTTCTTCAAATCTTGTTTCCAATCAATATTTATAAATTTCACTACTTAACAACCAATATATTACAACCAAATATAAACTTTATAAAAATTTATTTTATATATAGAAAATACAATAGGCAAAATTATTTCATTCGCCTATATTCAAAACAAATATTATGTCGGTCTGTCCTATTAAGTGTTTAGAAATCCCTATTGAAATCATAGCGTCCTATGCACCAATCAGAATTTACAAGTACAAAACGGAACAAATTAACATAATATCAAAACTCTTTTATAACACTAACAAATACGGTCTCTCATATATATACGCTCAGCGACTCCTCATAGGGTATTACTACCATATTAATAAAGAGTCATACCCCACAAAGCCAAGGCTTTCGCTAAACCAAAGCTCTGATACCAAATGTAACGACCCGCCTTTTTGTACGTTTTAAATCGACGATAAACCGCACAAACTCAAACCATACAAAAGGGCGAATTGTTATTGGGGTGAATAAGAAAAAGGAACAGAATCTCGCAGCGGAATGACAAAATATAATAATCCAATAACAGTTCATGATGTTGTTTTAAAAACATTTGATTATACTTATACAACACAGAATCAGAGTCACACATACCAAAGAATAATAAATAACAATAAAGTGGAACAGCGTGATGCAGTGGAACAACATAGTATATAATAATAATATCTTCATCTTCGTCCTCCAAAATAAAGTCTTCAAATCCTGTAATGCTCCGATTGACCCGAGAGAATTGAAAAGACAAAACACTCGAATCGGAACTAAAACATCTTATGTAAGTTAAATCAATGGTAAATAAATATGATTGGAAACGGCATCAGAGATGTTTACAGGGTTTGACATCTCCTATACAGTGTCTAACGCGAGTGCAATAACTTAAGAGATGCTCGGTATTCACATCTCCTAAGGATCTGTTAGACTATCTACTATGTATTAATATACGCTATTATAATAGTGTCTACAATAAAGTATAATATAAATTAAAAATAGCGTTAAGGCTTTACATTTTCCACCTTAACAGACTTTATATTCTCATAGTCTACACAATACCGTAATCTCCCCCGTACTGGGCGTCGTCAGAGGGCACTCCATAGGTATGGTACAATACTAAAATCGTATAAGACGCACTAGGGTAGGTGACACGGCATAACTAGGAAATGCCAAGGTAGATATACCAATTGCGCTTCCGGACCGGTGGTAACGCATAACGCGCAGCTACCACCCACCTCGAGCCACACCCTCAAATAAAAATAATCAAAAGTGGCCACTGAATCAATCCAAAAGTCAGAGTATAATATCGAAGGGATGTGTCCGATCAAAGGAGCTACCTCATTAGCCCATCAATCGCTCCTGGTTTAGCCACCTTATGCCAACTCATGGGAGTCGGGTCTACGTATATACCTCAAAGGACGTCACCACCATCCTACTTCATTTAGGAATCTCCACCGCGTACACAGTTGTTAAAGTGGTTTTCGGTATCGACAGAGAGTATGCTCATATCCAATCCCGGCCTCTTTAACAAAAACCCTTATTATAACACCGCGGTCATATTCAAAATAGTTTATACTTTAAAACCAAAATATCATTGCCTTTTCAAAAGTAAATCAATACGTTATCATTTTTCATTTCAAATATATCTTTCCCAAAATCATAGCACTTTCAAAGTTATAACACTTCGAAATCACAAACACTTGAAATATAACACTTTCAAATCATAAAATTTTGAAACACATAACTTTGAAACATAACTACCACCACTTAAATGGTCAAATATTAAAATACTTTATATAATAAAATAGCTTCTTCAATTTCACAAATCAATTCCAAAACAACTCGAATTTCTAAATTTAAATCTAACCCAATCCCAAATTATAAATTTAATTTAATTCAGTTTCCAAATAAACTATTCCAAATTATATCGATTTCAAAACGGATTTGATCCATAGAATAAACTCTTTCAAATCCAATATATTTCAAACTTTAAGTATTCAACAATTTCAAAACTAAATTTGGTAATTTCATATATATATCGAATTCAATTTTCTATTACTTAGCTTTGAACTAATTTACTTAATACATCCAATATCATTTAAATAAAACCCAAATTACAAAAAACTAAATTTTTCCTTCCATTAATTTATACTTTAAATATTCATTTAATTCACCTTAAACCAAAATCAAGTTATAAAAAAATCATACCTTCTAAAATTTCAAATTTAATAAATTTCACATCAAGCTTATTTGAGTTTAATTCTTAAATAAATTCAATTTCAAATAAATCTTAAATTTATCTTCCAACATCAATTTTATTTAAATCATTATAAACTCTAAACTAAAATATAATTTAAATACTTGATCATATTATCTTCAATAAAAATCAACTTATTATTAAGCTTATTCTATATTAAAACAAATTATGTACAGCTTAAAATCAAGGATAAATAACATTTATATATAATATCTAAAATCAATATTAATCTAAAACCATATATTTCTTTACAAAATCATAGAAATCATTTCAAAATATTTTTATATATAGACCACGGTTTCTGTATATAATTTTCTATCCTATGGTCAAATGATCCGAATATTTATCATTTCAATCCGTAATTTAAAAATATAAATACGGTTATATATCATTTCAAACCGCAATCCCGAATGAAATAAAAATCCATAACAACTTACAGTTCATAACAATATAAAATGCAACATACATTCATCCAATATCAATCGTCAAACATTTATCACAATCATCATCCAATTCAATCAATATGATCAATATAGAAAAGACAATAAATAACAGGTATTTGCTGGCAGTTTATCTTCAATAATAAATTAAATAACTATTTTATCCAAATAAATTCAAATAAACCGAGATGATTCAAATAAATTCAAATCACATCATAAATCGATTTAACAAACGTAAGAAATTTTAGAAGTTATGAGTGGGTTAAAACACTCACCTTTTGAATTTAAATCCAATTTAAACCTAAAATTTTAACAGTCTCAGAATTCATCCAAACTAGAGTCAAAATGTTTGAAATTTCAATACGATCCAAACGCAAGAAACCGCACCCAAAACAGACCTCGTATGTGAAAGTAATAAGCATTAGAACATTATACGAAATTTTAAATAAAACAATTAAATAAAACCGAGCGAACCAATGAGGGAGCGCCACGTCTACCTTCTTCCTCGCTTTAGAAAACCCCACATGCGACTTAACCGAACCACGTACTCGACCAGAACGTTGACCGACGAAGCACGCCACCTCCGCTGTTCGAACACCCCACGGCAGAGCCTTCGACTGCGCCTACGCCTCCGACCCCCCGCGATCATGAACCATCCTCTCTCTTCGCCACCGATCGCATAATAAGCCGGCCGCAACCTAGAAATGAACCCTAATCGAATTAATTCAGGCGATTGGACCGTTGATCTATCAAAGGAACAGCACAGATGATATCCACTCGGCCTCCTCTTCAAGATGGTACCAATGATTTGTCGATCCGTCAAAGTTCATCAACGATCAATGAAAGGCCGTGAACAGTTCCTCAATTTCCAAACAAATAGAGCTTCAAATTAGAAACAAATTTCCGATCTGAGATGCGTTCGTCGAGAGCTTTAGATCGATACATAATTTTATAATATTTAAGGAGTTTGAATTTTTGTTGTCGGATTTTGAATTGGAATTGGATTAAGGAGTCTTTAGTGTTTTCAGCCATTGAAAAGAGGAGAAGTAATAGGAATTGTACGTACAGAAAGGAGGAATAAGAAATACTAGGGTTTATAACAGGGTATTTATAGACAAAACTGAAAATAGGATAGATGGACAAGATTGATTTTCACGCTGAACGATAAATGGCCCGAAAAACCTGTTTCGACTCTGGAATGAAACTGGGTCAACCCATATATCAAAATATATGTTTTTGAATATTTTAAACTCGATGGAACAGGTTTCAAGTCCTAATTCCATCGTATGAAGAAGATGCGTTAAAATCAGTTTATTTCAAATTGATTTCAGTTTAATTTATTTCTAGGCGTTTCAAGCCTGTACAATCAAACGACAAGTCTAATTGTTACGAAACTTGAAATCCTACAATAATTCATCATTACGGATCCGATGAAACTAGTTTCGTCGAAATCCGAGTCAGTGGCCAAAATGGCTATTTTCCAATCAATTAATTAAATTAATATTAAATCACTTTTCTATTCAATTATCGTTATTTTCAATTTCTATCACTTTGGATTATTTAGTAATTTAAAATCCTTTAAAACAAATTCTCTTATTAACTTATTGTTGAACATTTCACAATTTACAGCGTTTAATTTCAATTTCAATTAATTTAGAAATTATAAATTTAAATTCCCAATTAATCCATATATTTGATTTCTAAATCTTGTTATTGAATCAATTATCATTTTATGGGTAAAATAATCGTTTGTTTGTTTTAATTACATTAATAATTCTCATTTCATCCTAGTTTTCAATTAATGTAGTAATTAATTTCATTTACTTATCATTACATTCACTCATTATAGATTACATTCCAATTAAATAAAAATTGATTCCCATTATTTGATTTGATGTAATTTCCATCTTTATACTATGCCCACTATTTCTCTATAAACCTGGTTACATTAGTTTTATATTCCATTACATTAATATACTCCTATTTACATCTTAAATTGTATAAATGTTACCTTTTTAAATGTGTACTTTTATCAATTGTACACATTGATTAAGGTTTGAAACTAATTAAATAAATTTACCTTAGTTCCATTCTTTTTAACAATTTATTACTTTATACATAAATTTACGTTTCTATTTAGTTTATACATTCACACATTTGATTTTATTGTTCACAACAAATGTTACCATTTTTATATGCCCAATCTTTATTCACTAGTCATTTATTTCATATTATTTCATATTATTCCATTTATAAATTTTAGTGTTTGCATTTTTCTTACATTAAATTATAGCTAAGTATAACAATTTTCATTACTTCTCTAAATTAAAATTTCATTTCAATTTTTACAGATTGGTTTTAAATTTCCGTAGTTTGCATTTCATTTTTTTTTCATATTAAATTACCAAACTTATTAAATTAACAAATTAAATTATTGAAAATTTTCAGGTTGTTACATAAGGACAATTTTGAAATCAAAATATTAAAAATGATAAAAATATTTTTGAGGCTAAAATATTCAAAACCAAGAGATATGTCTTTTTAGAAAGAAAGTTTTGAAAACATTTTTTAAAAACAAGAGATATATATATATTTGAAAAGCATTTTTGTAAAATTAATGGATATCAAAATAGGACCACTATATGTTACACTAGATATTGTCGTGGGTTCCATCTCTTTAACAGGCTCGAAGTGGATTCCATTCCACGAATAAATTTTGAATAAAGATGTAAGTTCTTTCAAGAAGTTTTAACATAATTCTAGACTAACTACATTATCTTGTACTATTTGAAATCTTGAACTCTTGATAACCTTAATTCTTGATACTCATGAGTCTTCGATCTTGATATCCTCGATCTTTAATTCATCGGTCTTATATCTCTATATTGTACAGTCTTCATTCTTGGTACCTGCATGTTTATATTCTGCATATACATATATATACGTTAATACTTATATTTTATAACAAGTCCTAAGGTTGTTGTCATCAAAACCATCATCTCAAGGACTAACAATCTTCCCCTTTTTGATGATAACAACCTATGTTTATAAAATATACTTCTCCTTCACAATAACTTCTTCTAAAACTAATAACTCCCCCCATTCTTATACTGGAGTACCTTTGACAAGTTATGATGGAGAGTGTGTGTGTGTGTGTGTGTGTGTGTGTGTGTGTGTAATAACATGAGTTAATAATAAAGACATGACAAATATGAAAGTTTAAACCCAACAAATATATACTATGTTTCATATAATGTTATACAATCCATTCATACCAAATCAATTCTAATCAAACAAAATCAAATCGAATCAAATCAAATCATACAATTCAAAACAAGTAATTCAAACCACAAGGAGATCAGATATTTCTAGGAACTTCAACCCATCCTTCTTCTCCAAAGATAGGATCCTTTTTAATAACTTCCCAATCTTCATTGTATTGAATCAAAGTTCCTACAGGATTTATATCGAGATCATCTTTGTTGAGGGAAGAAATCATACAACGGAGGGCATCGAAATACTTCTCTTGTTCTTTTATCATCTACATTTGACTTAGTTCTAAGTGCCTTTGATTGCGGAGAATAAAAGTAAGTATATTCTTGAATGAATTGAGAGTTTCTTCAAGATTATCACTCAGAGTTTGAGAAGAGGAAGCCATTTTTGATAAGTAGTGAAGAGATGCAAATAGAGATAAGTAGAAATGAAAAGATTACAAATTTCTGGAATAAACATGTGTTTAAATAGGCAGAATTTTGTTTAAAATGAATAGACATGAGTTAGTTATTTTAATTTCAAAATATAAAAATAACTAAATGTGACAGTTGTATGTCGACATGGGGGTAGAGACATGTGGATATGATTCTGCTAATTTGTGTGTCTTATTTTTTTTGTGAATAACTATGTATATATATAAACTTATATACTATACTAACATTTACTCCAAAGACACGATAAGGTAGGAAAAACATAAGATGGATGATTTTTATAAATAGATGAGTGGTACATAAGATACTACAAAATATGATAAAAAGAACAATATAAGCTCACATAAAATAAACTAATACATAACAACCTAGTTCTTAGAATGTGCTGAGGATGGGGAGGATGATGATAAGCCAAATTTCCGACCAACTTTAGCAAAGAATTTGTTCATATTAGTTGATATTTTATCCAATTTCTTACTAACGGATCTTTTGAGAATCCGTTGATTTTCCAGTATAATCTTTTAATTTTTGAGGAAAGTATTGTTGGAAGGATTGTTAGTATTGGTAGGATATTCAATAATTTTCAAGGAGGTTCATCTTCATTTCCTTCATAAAAACACTACACCATATTGGCAGTTTCGCAATCCCCTCATGCGGAAGAATAGCAACGGTTTTGGGCCGTTGTTAACGAGCAACGGTTTCAAGCCGTGGTAAAATCAGTAAGAACGGCTAAAGGCCGTTTTACTTTTGCAACGGCTCAAAGCCGTTTTAAAGTTTTTTTTTATAATTCGTTGCCGCATGTGTAGCCCCCCTCATTCCCAAAATAGCACGCTCCTTTACCATTTGGCCTAATATCGTCCCCCGTACTCTTCTCTAATTTCATCTTCAAATTGCTAAATTTTAATCTCTTGAAAGCCAACAATTGTTAAACTCTGACATACTACACTCAATTTAGGCAAAGGTATCGATTATCGACGCAGTTCAAAAAGAATCTAGTGATCTCATTTACTAATCGATCCGATCAAGTTATTTAATACGAATCGATTTTTATTTTTATTCCTTATGAATGGTTCGTTATGTTTATGTGACGACCCGGAATTTTCAAGCAATAAAAATCATAATATTTGAGTGGTTTTAAGTATTCAATAGAGCAATTTTAACTTGAATTATGAATATCATAATTTATTTGATAATTGAATTACTAAATTAAATAATTGAAGTTGGGTAAATTGTTGAATTTAAAGTTTTAAGCCTATTAAAAATAATTTGAAGGCTTATAAAATTTATACTGATAGTGTTGAGAATAATAAAAGTTTTAAAATCAAAATTTAACACTGATTTGTTCAGTTTTAAAATTTAATAGTTTAAATCGAATTTAAAAATAGCCTTCCGAGGCGCAGTCTCGGAACTTGACGAAACCAGTTCCATTGGATCCGTAATATAGAATTATTATTGGATTTCGAGTTTCGTATTGATCGGGTTGTTGTGTGAGAGTAAGAGATAAAAATGTGCGTCTAGACGATAATTATCGATTTAATTTAAATATCTCTATCTGGAAGAAATTTAAACCACAGCTGAAATAATTTCACATCAGAATTTTTAAAGCTTTCATTTCGGGGTCACCGTAGAAAATTGTCTCAGGCACGCTAATATTTTCAACGCACAGGAATTAAATTATGACTTCCTTTTGTCTTCCGAAGCACGACACCCCTCAGCTTTAATTAACTTACCCGTTCCCTTTTCCTTTGCCAAACAAAACAAGATTCAAAAAAAACAAATAATGGCCGAAACCCTTTCAATTTCAAAACCGAAATTGTTCGAAGCTTTTTTAAAAAAAAAAATCAAAGGTCCGCGTTCTTTCTCTCTGAATCTTCACGACGTCATCGAGATGGGGCAAACGATTTAGGGGCTCGGCTGTTTTTTTGGGATGCTTCAAGGGTTCGGTGTTCGTGGGTTTTGGGGCGGCGGTAGGTGAAGCAGACGGGGAGCTTGGATCAGGACTGTAGTCGCGTCTAGCGTGTGGGGTGAAGGGGAGTAGCACGGCAGCAAGCGGTGGTCGCATACTCGTGCGTACGCGTGGATCTGGGAAGAGGAGCGACCTTGTTCAGGCGTTAGGGGGTGCTCACGTGAGTGGTTTCGAAGGTGCAAGGCATCGACTTCGGCAATCGCGATTTCGCAGGAGATGGTGGCGACTGGGTGGTGAGTCGTGGTGTCGGTTTCGAGGTTTGCGAAGAGGCGGTGAGGTAATATTATTTTTTTCTTACATTTTATTTATGTGAATTTATATAATAAAAAATCATTCCAGCAAGTTATATGTATATACAGATTTTTTTTTCAATTTAAACATATATGTACAAGGGGAAAATAATGTGTATATATATATAGGTTTAAATAGTAGATAGATGCTTTTAGTTCAAAAAAATATATATAATAAATAAAATAGGAAGCAATTCTGTTTTCATTTAATGTACGAATATGGGTCTGGAAGGAATTTTTACTTAATTTATTTTAGTTACTAGAAATAATTTATTAAAATAAAATTTCTTCAAAATCAAATTTACGAGTTGAAACCCAAATTTTTAGTTAATTGGAAATTTATAACTGGAAATTTAAATTGTTCGATCAGTACAACTATTTATAAATGGTATAAATATATATATATAAGGTTTGAATTAAAGAAATAAATAAAAATAGAGTTTCTCGATTAATTCAAATATTAATAAATCATATAATATTTTATTCAAGGTCAAAAATCGAGAAAACCAAGGGAATATTGGAGTGAATGGCAATCATAGGCCAAAGGTGAGTTAATCTCACTCAGTTAATTCAAATTTAAATTTAGATGATTAAATTTAAATAATTGCTTGAATGGTTGGAATTGATGGAGGTGCTATAGTATGTTATATTCCGAATTGGTATATTATTGTGCTAACATCTTTGGATGCAGGAAAAACAGGTTGGAGGGATCCAACTGGATCCCTCGAAAATTATTTAAATTGTTTTATATTCTGTAGTCTGAATATTTGATATTCTGTGATGATTTTATGAATAATTGAAGTATTGAATGGTATAGTTGGATTGAATATCTCAGTAAAATAAATTATCAAATCTCTAGAATTATACTTTCGAAAGAAATAAAAGAGAAAAATTTTAGTAAAATAATCCTAGTGAATTGGAATAAATTAATAATGAATTGAAATTAAAATAAATAAAAGTGATTGCATAACTCTTACAAATTTGGAATAAGGGGAAATCGAATTATTAGGAGTAATAATAAATTGTGACGCTTAAGTGATATTATTTGAATGAATAAAGAATTTCTTTTTCTTATTTAAGGATTAAATTTAATTAAGTCATAAAGGAGAAATCTTGGGAATCTGGAATTGGTATTTCCAGTTAAAAGGGTTTTTACTCAAAATGAGAAAACAAAATCGAAATGTTAATGAAATTTGAAATAAGTAAAGCAAGAAAGAAAATTTATTAAAGCAAAGTAAATTGGGAATGAAATTGTAAATTGATTAAAGTGTTTTGGAATTTGAAATCAAAAAGGAAAGTGAGATTTTTTGGAATTTTTAAACTGGATTCTCAAGTGAAATAAAATATCGGTGGATATTTATATATGAATTCAAAGTGGAAACCTATAAAGGAATGAGAATTCATTTAAAAATAAATAGTGATTCATTTGTAAAAGGATTGTGAAAAAGAAGAGTGTTCCCCGAATAGCCAAGTACGATTTTCCAGAAATTTTAAATATAAGCCAATGGTTTTAATACTGTTTTAAAAAGCATATCTTAGAAAATTTATTATTTTTAAATGTTTAAATTCTAAAATAAATATTTTTCAAACCTATTTTCGTAGTAATTATTAAATGACTTGGTATATGTTTTTAAGGAAAATCTAGATTATGTCTTATAAAAGTAGCCGTATTTATTTAATATTCCTAAAGTATATATTTTAAGAGGTATTAAAGTAGTTTTAAATTTTTAAGGTTATGAAGTATATTTTATAACTAAGCGTTTTTAAATAATTTTAAAATCTAAAAGTATTTTATACTTGGTGATTCCAATGGGAATGGAAATACTCGGAAATTATTCTGAGAAAAGGAAGATGTTTGAAAACTGTTTTCAAAAGGAATTGGAAGTGGGAATATATCATGTAAAGATATTTTGAGATAAATAAATAATTTGGGAAATTATTTATTGGTTGATGGTTGTTTGTGCATATTAATTGATAGTTAAATCACCGACAATCAATATTGGTCAAATGCGTTGATCGTTTCGAAGAGACCAGGATCGAGATTTATTTCTCGAAACCACTTCGATCCGGTTTGTACGTTTCGTGTAAACGATTTTTGGATTCGAAGATGGAGCAGAGAAGTGCAAGGGCTAGTCGCTACTAATCCTGAGGATATTTCCAAAATGGATGTAGTAGGAATAGTGTCTTCGGTTCCGTTCGAACCCGGGACGGACTTGTATGGATGAATGCTTGCGAAACATCGTCAGGTGGACGATGAGCATGCTAAGTGATGCGCTCTTGAAAGGTAACGCTTGACCTCAAGCCTCATCAACCGGGAATGGCTAAAACAGAGGAGGTGCAGCAAGGTTAGGTGGGTCATGCCCAAGCAGGACAAGATTTTTCCCTGTCTAGATGTCCCTTTATATTCAGCTTAGTGGGTGGTTGGTCGCGCCAACCACGGGGTTATCTTATTCGGGACTATTCAATAAGGAATGGTTCCGGCCTTGTGTTGCAAGGGAGCGGACGTACTCCTCGGTACTCTGATCTAGGCCAGGTACTGTGACGAGCGGTACCCCAGTAGCCCAGCCATTGATGGAAATCCATTCTCCCTACGAGCCTTGTACGAGTTTTGTTTGTATTATCCACTCTGTGGCTAGTTGCTGGAATTTAATAGATGTAACAATTTCGGCTATTTTATAAGTATTTGTATATAGACCCTATTATTATATCAGAGGATTTCTATAAAAATTGTTTTAGCTATCGTAAGGTAAAAATCCGCCATGTTTATTTGTGGCGTGGTCTTACGAGATGCTTTGTTTTCAAAGGATTTTTGAAACTTTAATGATCAATTGGGTGTGATTTTCTCACGCTGGTAATCCATACTGACTCGGGTGTTATTTAACTATAATGCTCGGGTCAGACTGAGTATTATAGGATACAGGATATGATGCTGTGGAGCTCAGGAGACGAGCTGTATGTCGATACGTACTCCCGTACTTGTGTATATATATATATATATATATATATATATATTTCCGCTGGGTTGAGTTGTTGTGTATCCATTTGTATGACATTGATGTTGAGCTGTGATTGATGTACTCTGATGATGTAATATATAAACAAAGATATTTGATGTTTGAGTAAAGAGTATTTATTATCTATTATATTTTATTCCGCTGCGATGGTTAGTTTCTGATGTTGTTTTCTATTTTCTTCTTCTACCTCTTCTTCTTTAATCCAAATGGTTCGTATTTCTGTACAATTTGAGTTGATTTAGGTAGACTAGTGTTAACTCAAAGGGTACGGATTTGCGGGTTGTTACATTTGGTATCAGAGCTTAGGTTGGAGATAACCTTGGCTCTGGTGGGAATTACTCATTTAAATTAGAGTCTGTAGTACTCTATAATGAGTTTGAGCGTATTAATAAATATGAGTGCGTATTTGTTAGTGAATATAAATTGTTTTTATATTGTGTTGATTGATTTATTGAGTGGCATATGAACCTTCGTCGACACAGTCTGCGCAACTGTATCGAAGAGGTTTCTAAACACTTGAATAGAACAATTGACACGTTATTGTTTTAAATGTGGGTAAATGAAATAATTTTACCAAAAAACATATTTTGATATAAAGAATATCTTTTGAAAACTATTTAGCTAATATATGGTTGTTTGGATGTTAGAAATGACTATATTAAAGTATTGTCATTGTTAAGTGAAAATTTAACTAGAAATTGAAATACAACTAAAGTTTAAGGGAATAAATTCATTATAAAATGAAATTTATAAATATGGGTTATGAATGTAATTTATAAATTGAAATAACATTAAATGGAAATTTGTATAAGCATAAACTGTACAAATGAATTATGGTTAAACAATTTAGTTAAGCAGGCTTTAGAAATTTAAAAATCCCGGAGATTTGGAAATGTTTATCAAGATGTTTTAGACATAAATAATAGTATTGTTGTTTTGGAGATATTTCTAAATGGAAATCTGTTTTAAATGGATTTTGAATGTGATATCGCATTGAAATCACTTGGATTATTAGGAAATAATTCTGATGATGACGGCCGCATCATCAGTATTCATTTTCGAATTTCTAAGTGGCGGATTGCTGCCAAAATTTGATTCGTTCAGAAAAGCTAGTTGTTTTTGAAATTCCAAAGGAAATTTGTTGGGGATAAAAAAGCAGGATTGGTTTAAATTTTTGAGAAGTGTGATTTTGAAATGTTGGAGATTTCAAAATAATTTGAAGCCAAAGCCGGGTGTTTAAAAATCCTGATAAGGTAAGTTGTAAGCTTATAAATGGAAATGATTTTTAAATCAGGAAGAAATTTAAGCTTTGGATAGTGGAATGTAAATCTAAAGCGAAGAGTTAAAATGAAATTAACTTGGATTGATGAAATAAAAATATAACTGGATTGAAATTAATTGGATAGGCTGAAATTAATATCCAGTTGTATTCGAAGAAGTTGAAATCGAATTGAGTTAAATAAATTGGAGTAAAATTAAATTGGATTGGAATAAGAATTCAATTGAATTAATGAATGGAATAAAATTCTTACCTGAACAAATGGAAATAAGTTGGATAAGGATTGAATTGAAATAAATAAATCAGGATAACTTATAGGAGAATAAAAAAATCCATAGAAATAAAATATGCTTGGGCTATAAATAAATGAAGGCTTGAGTTTAAAAAAATAAATAAATAAAGGATGATCATATTCAAGCCTATAATGAATGGAAATGTGCAAAATAATAAGTTGTGATTTATACAATTAAAAGTGGGATAGAAAAACCCAAAACTAATATTTTGATGAATTGGAAAATGAAACAAAAATCCAAACTTGGATTAGAAAATAAATTGAACTAAGAAAATTAAATGAAGTGATATTTGAAATTAAAAATCAAGTATTGAACTATAAATAGGAGAGAACTAATTTTATAATAAATTAGTTAATAAAATGTGTAAATGGGAACGTAATGTTGTTTATAGAAGCTGAATTGTGAATTTATGATGAAATTTGGGTATAAAACTCAAGTTATAAATTGAATTCGACTTGAATTGTCAGTAAAGTAAATGTAACTGGATTGTGAGTTTATGAAATTTGGTGGAAAATTGGAAATGGATAATGGATCCAGAACTTGAGTTATGAGTTATAATTTAACTTGAAGTTTTAACAAGTTAAATATAATTGGGAATGTATCGAATAAAAATGTGATTGGATTAAAATAGTAATGGTGTAAATTGCAAATAAAATCCAAATAAGTGGAAATAAATTAGAAATGGCCTTGTAATCAATTAAAATGAGCTTAAATATAAAATTTGAATACATCAAAATAAATTAACTTAAGCTGAATAGACGAAGGAGAGCTGAATTGAATTTAACCTAAAACTAAGTGTAATGATATTGGGTTGGATTTAAATCAAGTGAAAATAAATTTGAATCGGAATAGAATTTGGTGGGTTATAAATAATATTTAAGGAAATGAAAATTTAAAATGGATTGAGTGGATAAACTAATTATATTGGATAAATAAATGGATGGATGGAATAAATAAGAATAAAATAAAGTGTGGTTTAAATGAGTTGAGAAAAGTTATTGAATGGAATAACCTGGATTGTGTCGAGCTAAATAAATGATTGTGAATGAATTAAAATTAAAAGGAAATTTAATTGGTAATGAAGACGAACCTAAGATGTTAATAGTTTTGTATGAACTAGTTTGGTTAATAGAAGGAAATGTAAGTGAATGGATTTAAACTTGAAATGCAATGAAAATGAGAATATATGGATTGTAAATAAATTTAAAAATGGAATAGAATTGAGTAAATTGAGTTGAAATCAATTTAAATTGGTTATAAAGCATAAATACGTGTTTATTCACATAGACCTCGTCAAATTGCAAAGAATAACTTATCATTGAATGTAAATGGAAGTAATTAAAATTCTATGAGTTGATAGAAGTAAAATAAATTGATTTTGAAAGCAACTGAATTAAATACGAGTTCAATTTGCTTAAGAATAAATTAAAAGTAAGCAATTGAGTTCTAAACCATTAAAATTGATGGAGTTGTATACGAATGAATTGAAAACCATCCGAATTGAATGAAAATGGTTATAAATTAATTAGAACAGTTGAATTAGCATGGAAACTATATAAATTGCTTACGGAAAAATGTTTGATGTGCATTCTTTTAGAATTCATATGATTTAACCACTGTAAATAAGTGATATGCTGTTAAACTTCATATATTTGGCACTTACATGTTTAAATTGAGTAAGTACAGGTACTTGGAAGCCGTGTGGCTGGATTTGGATTGCATTAACTGCTAAATAAATAAGTCGTTTGCTTAAAATGCTAAATAAGGTACGCCTACGCGATTAAAATAGGAAATATGAACTGTTTTTGGTTTTTCCGACCGTGTGGGTCGATGTATATATATTTATCTCTTTTGTCAAATTGCAAAAGCACCTCCGTACAAAGGGGACTCTGCCAAAAAATTTCAGAAATTTTGGGAGTTAGAAAATTTTTGAAAATTTTGTTAACGACAAACGGTTTCGAATTGAAAATTTAAATAAGTTAGTCGATGAAACTAATTTAGAATAATGACATGGATTAGTTATAAATGAAAAATAAAATTCAATATTTAAAGTTAAAGATAAATTGAATTCGTACGGAAATGAAAGAATCGATTTGGATAGAAATGGATATAAACTAAAGTGGTAAGATGAAAATGAATATAAGAAACATATAAATTGCTTATGTTAACTTAAGAAGGAATGATGAATTCTTAAATGGAAGATTGATACTACAAATATAATCTAAGATAATATTGGAATGAATAGATATTGACATTTTGTGGGAAAGTCGATAAAATGTTTTTGGGATATTGTGATTGGATATTATGGTCAAGTAGAATATGCAGGTATTATAAAGGGAAAAGGAGAATTGGATATGATTTCAAAGGATAAATTTGAATTGGCCGACAAAAAGGTATGTGTTTAAATTTTGATATGAAATTTGATTGGGATTTGGATTGAGCCACTTGGCTTTTTGTTTGCTTTTTGGATTTGGAAGGCCGTAGAGCCATTTTGTAGTTATACCGGTCAGCCGCGCAAAGGAGACGCTGGCGAAATTTTTCGAAAATTTAGGGAGTTAGAAAATTTTTGAGAAAATGTTGATAATTCAAAATTTAGTTTTGAATTATAATTTGAATAGTTGAAAAAGTAAGTTATTTGAAAACTATAGAAGGTTTTGGAAAAGTTTGGAAAGTTAATAAGAATAATAATGTGTCTTTTATTAAAAAGATAGTTGGTAGAAGGTTAAATTGTTGGTTTTTGAAGAAATAATAACGGGCATTGGACCATTCTTCCTAAATTGTAATTTCGGAGACGAAATTCTTTTAAGGGGAGAGGAATGTGACGATCAGGAATTTTCAAGCAATAAAAATCGGAATATTTGAGTGATTTTAAGTATTCAATAGAGCAATTTTAACTTGAATTATGAATATCACAATTTATTTGATAATTGAATTATTAAATTAAATAATTGAAGTTGGGTAAATTGTTGAATTTAAAGTTTTAAGCTATTAAAAATAATTTGAAGGCTTATAAATTTTATATTGATAGTGTTGAGAATAATAAAAGTTTTAAAATCAAAATTTAACACTGATTTGTTCAGTTTTAAAATTTAATAGTTTAAATCGAATTTAAAAATAGCCTTCCGAGGCGCAGTCTCAGAACTTGACGAAACCAGTTCCATTGGATCCGTAATATTGAATTATTATCGGATTTCAAGTTTTGTATTGATCGGGTTGTTGTGTGAGAGTAAGAGATAAAAACACGCGTCTAGACGACAATTATCGATTTAATTTAAATATCTCTATCTGGAAGAAATTCAAACCACAGCTTAAATAATTTCACATCAGAATTTTTAAAGCTTTCATTTCGGGGTCACCGTAGCAAATTGTCTCAGGCACGCTAATATTTTCAACGCACAGGAATTAAATTATGACTTCCTTTTATCTTCCGAAGCACGACACCCCTCAGCTTTAATTAACTTACCTGTTCCCTTTTCCTTTGCTAAACAAAACAAGATTCGAAAAAAAACAAATAATGGCCGAAACCCTTTCAATTTCAAAACCGAAATTGTTCGAAGCTTTAAAAAAAAAAATCAAAGGTCCGCGTTCGTTCTCTCTGAATCTTCGCGACGTCATCGAGATGGGGCAAGCGATTTAGGGGCTCGGCTGTTTTTTTTAGGATGCTTCTAGGGTTCGGTGTTCGTGGGTTTTGGGGCGGCGGTAGGTGAAGCGGACGGGGAGCTTGGATCAGGAGTGTAGTCGCATCTAGCGTGTGGGGTGAAGGGGAGTAGCGCGGCAGCAAGTGGTGGTCGCATACTCGTGCGTACGCGTGGATCTGGGAAGAGATGCGACCTTGTTCAGGCGTTAGGGGGTGCTCACGTGAGTGGTTTCGAAGGTGCAAGGCATCGACTTTGGCAATCGCGATTTCGCAGGAGATGGCGGCGACTGGGTGGTGAGCCGTGGTGTCGATTTCGAGGTTTGCGAAGAGGCGGTGAGGTAATATTATTTTTTTCTTACATTTTATTTATGTGAATTTTTATATATATAAAAAAAAATTCCAGCAAGTTATATGTATATACAGATTTTTTTTCTTTTCAATTTAAACATATATGTACAAGGGGAAAATAATATATATATATATATATATATATATATATAGGTAGGTTTAAATAGTAGATAGATATTTTTAGATTAAAAAAATATATATAATAAATAAAATAGGAAGAAATTCTGTTTTCATTTAATGTATGAATATGGGTCTGGAAGGAATTTTTACTTAATTTAATGTAGTTACTAGAAATAAATTATTAAAAGAAAATTTGTTCAAAATCAAATTTACGAGTTGAAACCCAAATTTTTAGTTAATTGGAAATTTATAACTGGAAATTTAAATTGTTCGATCAGTACAACTATTTATAAATGGTATAAATATTTATACAAGGTTTAAATTAAAGGAATAAATAAAAATAGAGTTTCTCGATTAATTCAAATATTAATAAATCATATAATATTTTATTCAAGGTCAAAAATCGAGAAAACCAAGGGAATATTGGAGTGAATGGTAATCATAGGCCAAAGGTGAGTTAATCTCACTCAGTTAATTCAAATTTAAATTTAGATGATTAAATTTAAATAATTGTTTGAATGGCTGGAATTGATGGAGGTGCTATAGTATGTTATACTCTGAATTGGTATATTATTGTGCTAACATCTTTGGATGCAGGGAAAACAGGTTGGAGGGATCCAATCCCTCGAAAATTATTTAAATTGTTTAATATTTTGTAGTCTGAATATTTGATATTCTGTGATGATTTTATGAATAATTGAAGTATTGAATGATATAGTTCGATTGAATATCTCAGTAAAATAAATTATCAAATCTCTAGAATTATACTTTCGAAAGAAATAAAAGAGAATTTTTTTAGTAAAATCATCCTAGTAAATTGGAATAAATTAACAATGAATTCAAATTAAAATAAATAAAAGTGATTGCATAACTCTAACAAATTTGGAATAAGGGGAAATTGAATTATTAGGAGTAATAATAAATTGTAACGCTTAAGTGATATTATTTGAATGAATAAAGAATTTCTTTTTCATATTTAAGAATTAAATTTAATTAAGACATAAAGGAGAAATCTTGGGAATCTGGAATTGGTATTTCTAGCTAAAAGGGTTTTTACTCAAAATGAGAAAACAAAATCTAAATGATAATGAAATTTGAAATAAGTAAAGCAAGAAAGAAAATTTATTAAAGCAAAGTAAATTGGGAATAAAATTGTAAATTGATTAAAGTGTTTTGGAATTTGAAATCAAAAAGGGAAGTGAGAGATTTCGGAATTTTTAAACTGGATTCTCAAGTGAAATAAAATATCGGTGGATATTTATATATGAATTCAAAGTGGAAATTTATAAAGGAATGAGAATTCGTTTAAAAATAAATAGTGATTCATTTGTAAAAGGATTGTGAAAAATAAGAGTGTTCCCCGGATAGCCAAGTACGATTTTAATACTGTTTTAAAAAGCATATCTTAGAAAATTTATTATTTTTAAATGTTTAAATTCTGAAATAAATATTTTTCAAACCTATTATCATAGTAATTATTAAATGACTTGGTATATGTTTTTAAGGAAAATCTAGATTTATGTCTTATAAAAGTAGCCTTATTTATTTAATATTCCTAAAGTATATATTTAAGAGGTATTAAAGTGTTTTAAATTTTTAAGGTTATGAAGTATATTTTATAACTAAGCGTTTTTAAATAATTTTAAAATCTAAAAGTATTTTATACCTGGTGATTCCAATGGGAACGGAAATACTCGGAAATTATTCTGAGAAAAGGAAGATGTTTGAAAACTGTTTTCAAAAGGAATTGGAAGTGGGAATATATCATGTAAAGATATTTTGAGATAAATAAATAATTTGGGAAATTATTTATTGGTTGATGGTTGTTTGTGCATATTAATTGATAGTTAAATCACCGACTATCAATATTGGACAAATGCGTTGATCGTTTCGAAGAGACCGGGATCGAGATTTATTTCTCGAAACCTACTTCGATCCGGTTTATACGTTTCGTGTAAACGATTTTTGGATTCGAAGATGGAGCAGAGAAGTGCAAGGGCTAGTCGCTACTAATCCTGAGGATATTTCCAAAATGGATGTAGTAGGAATAGTGCCTTCGGTTCCGTTCGAACCCGGGACGGACTTGTATGGATGAATGCTTGCGAAGCATCGTCAGGTGGACGATGAGCATGCTAAGTGATGCGCTCTTGAAAGGTAACGCTTGACCTCAAGCCTCATCAACCGGGAATGGCTAAAACAGGGGAGGTGCAGCAAGGTTAGGTGGGTCATGCCCAAGCAGGACAAGATTTTCTCCTGTCTAGATGTCCCTTTATATTCGGCTTAGTGGGTGGTTGGTCACGCCAACCACGGGGTTATCTTGTTCGGGACTATTCAGTAGGGAATGGTTCCGGCCTTGTGTTGCAGGGGAGCAGGCATACTCCTCGGTACTCTGATCTAGGCCAGGTACTGTGACGGGCGGTACCCCAGTAGCCCAGCCATTGATGGAAATCCATTCTCCCTACGAGCCTTGTACGAGTTTTGTTTGTATTACCCACTCTGTGGCTAGTCGCTGGAATTTAATAGATGTAACAATTTCGGCTATTATATAAGTATTTGTATATAGACCCTATTATAATATCAGAGGATTTCTATAAAAATTGTTTTAGCTATCGTAAGGTAAAAATCCGCCATGTTTATTTGTGGCGTGGTCTTACGAGATGCTTTGTTTTCAAAGGATTTTTGAAACTTTAATGATCAATTAGGTGTGATTTTCTCACGCTGGTAATCCAGACTGACTCGGATGTTATTTAACTATAATGCTCGGGTCAGACCGAGTATTATAGGATACAGGATATGATGCTATGGAGCTCAGGAGACGAGCTGGATGTCGATACGTACTCCCGTACTTGTATATATATATTTCCGCTGTGTTGAGTTGTTGTGTATCCATTTGTATGACATCGATGTTGAGCTGTGATTGATGTACTCTGATGATGTAATATATAAACAAAGATATTTTATGTTTGAGTAAAGAGTATTTATTATCTATTATATTTTATTCCGTTGCGATGGTTAGTTTCTGATGTTGTTTTCTATTTTCTTCTTCTACCTCTTCTTCTTTAACCCAAATGGTTCGTATTTCTGTACAATTTGAGTTGATTTAGGTAGACTAGTGTTAACTCAAAGGGTACGGATTTGCGGGTTGTTACAGTTTAAATCATCAATTTGGTTCCTATTTTCGAATGAATGGTTCGGTATATGATAGTTTTCGAATATAATAGTTTTCCTGGTTTCGACTTTATTCCTAGTAAATGGTTCGATTTCAATTTTTATTCCTTATGAACGGTTCGATATATAAGAGTTTTTGAATTAAATTTAAGTTTTTTTAGATTGCAATTTGATTTTGATTCTTCAATTTGGTTCAGTTCAGTAATCTGAGTTAACTGTGTATGACAAGGAGCAGTATTATGTTCCATTTGATAAAATCTCTCCTCAAAATTCTCAACCTATTTCTTTCCTCGAAAAGTTCATGTCTGAATATTCATAGATCTTTTTTAGCGGTTTTTATTTTCAACTTATCTTCAAGATTGGCTACATAGACATTGCATCTTTGTTGTACAAGCTATAAAGTTTAAGATGCTGAAGGCATGCCTTAAAGAATGGGCATGAATTTTTTGCATATGATAAAGACTATTAATAAGATATTCAATGTTTTAAAATTGTATTGGGTTCTCATAAATATTTAGATGCAATCGTAATTTTAGAAGAAAAACAAACAATTTGTGATATCATTGTTGCTTTAAATATATCATAAATCTTGAACCAGATATGTGAATAAGTATCACATTTTTATATTTGGCTCTAAATCACATATCGTTGAAAATTTCATCTACACACATATGATCTCAATGCACCAACATAACCCTATCCTAAGATTTTGATTCTATCAATTGGGATGGGAATAATGAAGAAGTGTGCTGAGGTTGATTATGCTTGTGGTGTAATTGTCGTGCTTGATAGAGGAATTGTGTATGATGCATATATGATATGTGTGATGTATGAATTTCCACCTAAGATCATGATTTACTAGTGTTGATGTGGGTGATAGACAGAAATTTGTGATTTATTTTTATGGGTTTAAAAATTCCAGTAGTCTTGTTAAATAGCTTAAGTCTGTTTTAACTGCTGCAGCTCCACTTGCTTTGGAGTTGAGGACTACATTTGAAAATAAGTTTCTTGGTGTCATATTCAAGAGGTAATCTTCTGAGTTTATACTATTTTCATTTATTTATTTTGTGTACATCACTAGTAAATTCTATCTGATATTTGCTTGATGGAAATAATAACACACATACCACTGAAATCTAAAAATTGCAATTATTAGTGGTTAAGTGTTGTTTTTGAACCAGTTTATAGTCACTTTGACAACAACTTATTTTGAAACTCCTTAAATAGAACCATTATGCAAAATAGTTTTAAATAGCAACTTATAAGTAAAAGCGTGTGGATGTAATTTGACTTCTAAGTAGGAATGTTTGATAAAATTGCTTATGATATTGTTTCATAAGTCATTAGTAACAAATAGTTACTTCTTAGTGGTTAATTTTGCAAGCTACTTGGAAGAAGTTTACGAATACTAAAAATAAAATTAGGTGGTTGTAGATAATTTTGACTATTTATAAAAAATTCCCAGACACTAAATTGAAATAAATTAGCTGTAAGTTCTTAATGTTCAGATGATTTTCTTATTTTGGTTAGGAAATTTGTAGGATTGATAAGGCGGGCATATGCTATTAACACTGAAAGGCTTCATTTAATTCTGCCATTAACCAATATAAAAGTGTCAAACTAAATATGCATATTATATTGAAGGAGATTCTATATAAAGATTCATTTTGCAAGTTCTATACATTGTTGAAAACAGTTATTGCGTGATGTCTACTATTTCAATAGGCATACGGGCTTACAGAACAAACATAGTTGCATCATGTACACCCATGGTGATCCAAGAAAAGGGCATGGAATTGCTAAAAAGAACTCTGTCGGCTTCATTCTTCCCAACTTAGAGGTCAACTTGTAGATCGCATCAAGGAGTTGATCAAATACAAAGGTTTTCAGGTCAGATGTATTCTATTTTTCTTTTTTCTTCAAGAAACTACATTCTTAAAGCAAGAAGGAAAATATAAAAACACACAATTTCCTATATTTTAGTAAACTGTTGATCCATGAATATTTAGTAAAAATCTGTTTTGGATGGTTAACCATAAACTCCTACAGTTTTTATTAATCGACAATAAACTTATCATTTATTCATTCCAAACATCGTTACGTGATTTAGAGGACAAACATTAAAAGATTACTTTGTCACACCCATGCAAAAGTAATATGGATATACTTAAAACACCCTTCAATTAAATAAAACTAGAATAAACATAAATTATATGGTGTAAGCAAAAATGAAAAATCTTTGTTTACACGATAATACGATAGAACTTAAATTTTGCTTTCTAGATAAACAAGAGTTTTCGATTTTTTCATCATTTGGTTGAAATCATCGTTTGTCTTTATTAGGCTCAGACGAGTATACCGACTATCAGCTTGAAGAAGCACGCCTGATTGGGTTTTTATTTGTGCATTTTCGAGTACTGCTGCACAATCAATATCTTCCTTCCATTCGCATTTCAGCCATCCGTAAGCTATCGTTCAGTTAAATAGAATCTCATTAAGTTATATCACATAAACTTGATTAAATCTTGAAACGAAGATAGAGAAACTAGAGAAATGCTTACAGGGTGAAGGCTCTCTGACTTTTTTGAAGTAATTGCAATACTCAGGATACAGTTTTTGTAAGGAAAAACGATCAGAAGATGCTACTAGCTTGCTTAGTTTAGCCCATCTCTTCATTAATGTGAGATAGCCAAATTTATTGATATCGTTCTTTGTATCCCGATTTGTTTTCATTTGCAGCAAAATTTCTTTGATAAGTTTCAAAGTTCGGAGTTGTGAATCGTGGGAAGTGCCATCGGTGTTCTTGGTCATGTATTCGACTAACTTCACGTATACTTTAACATCTTTGATCAGTGCCCACCTGCGTAATACTAATTAACGTTAATTTGTTTTTTCGTCTCAAATCTTTTGGACTTTGTCCAACGCCCAAGATCCAATGAAGCTATTAATTTGTCTCAACTGACCCGTTTCAATTTCCAAACTCGTTTCAGTTGTAGCAAAACATCAAACCGTTTGTACCGGTAAAAATGTGTATTGTTCAGTAACAGATTTAATAACATGCTACAATTCATACTGAAAATTCAATGTCAAGCGGTGATAATTACTTGCAATACCTATTAATCGTATAAGACTTCAGAAATAGATAGACTGAGGGCAACTTATAGCACATCAGATGTCATAATTCCTTTATTCTGACAACTATACAAGAAATTGTCATATCGATTAAATTATAAATGATCCGCAATAGCTCAACGTAATGCTTGATATATATAACAAAGATTAAACCACAAATACAAGTTTTATAAATAATGTAGACTAATAAGGAGTTGCAGGCTTGACTCCCAACACCAAGGCAAGCACTTCCAAACATAATTTGTAAATTTGTAGAAGGGACACGTGAATGTGTACACACCTAAATATGTATGGTACATTTAAAGGTTACTTCAGTCATTACTTATCACACAAAAATCAATTTCGCTATACTGGAATATCATTTCCTATTAGCTGGCTGGTAATAAACTTTGCATTCAACAGGTTGGGTTTAGCTGTATTGAAGCACAAGTTATGCAAACTTAGATATTGTGGGTAGAATGCTCAGACTTTTCTTGCATCTTACCCTGTGTCACACACACACACACCCCAGTAATTTACATGTTATGTGCCAGCCCCTTCAGTGTCAGTAACAACCTGGTCAAACATATATTTTCCAATTATTGTGCCAGTAACACTAAAGTAGTTCAGCTAAGAAATTCAAATTTATTCAATTCCTAAATAGATGGAGTGATTGACAGTGATGAAAAGCGAACAAATATTTATGTGCATGGGAAACATGAAAACTAGCAAGTTTATAAAAACATTTCACTTAATTAGTGCACGAGAATTCCCTCTTAGAAGCAGCTGCACAGAACCGCAAACATATGCATATCCAAATGTTTCTAGTGGCCAACTAGCCACGCCCAACACCTAGCTGAATGAAAACAGCTCGTATGCGCATGTCTACATATATCTACTTTGAAAACAAAGATAATTCGAACCCAAATGAAAATAGTAAGAAAGTTGCAAAGGTAGTTTCGAAATAAAGGCATATCAAATTATCAAAAATTGTGGTTTAGAATTGTTCTCTGCTTGCAGGCATAAATAGGTTATATTTCTCAATTATAACAGTCACTCAAGACATTGCCAATTAATTTGGACCCCAATAATTTATTTGCAAGTGGCTCCAGCAGAGTTAGAAGCGCTTCTTCTTACCCATCCCTCAACTGAAGATGTTGCTATCTTTGGGTCAGTTTACTCTACCTTTGTGGCACGTGCCATGCACATATTGTGGTCCTTGTCGAAGTAGCATTAGCTGTTTTTTTTTTAATCTTAGATGCCAAGAACAATTTCAGTTATAATTCTTTAATGATAACAGAAAAAGATTTCTGGTTGATGGTCGTGGTCTTATTTTAGGTGGGTGGATTCTGGGGTTGAGGTGCAATTTGTATAAGTTTGGTTGTTGTTGCCAAACTATGTACTGTATATTTTAATTTACTGTTGTTGCCGCTGAACTATGTAGTGTAATGTATTGTTGTTGAACATTGTAATTAAAAGATTTGTTATGTTTGGTCTTTGTGTTGAATCTATGAAAAATATTTGGTTTAATGATATTTCTTTTGTGATATTATGTTAAATTTGCAAATGTTCATATTGAGTATGATAATGAATTAACTCTTATTGTAAGAGGGCAGAAAAAAGCAATGTATATTTTTTAAAAAAATATTAAAATTAGCAATGGTTTTGAGCCGTTGCAAAACCAAATTAACAACCCATGTACAACAAGGTTTTGTAACGGCTTTTAGCCATTACGAAATTAAATTTAGCAACGGCTCTTAGCCATTGTAAAATTAAGTTTTGCAACGGCATTGAGCCGTTGCTAAATTTAATTTCGCAACGGCTAAGAGTTGTTACTAAATTTTTACCACTGCCAATTTTGCAACGGTTCTAAGCCATTGCGAAACTCGTTTGCAACGGCTCTAAGCCGTTGCGAAATGGCATTTCTGGTGTAGTGAAACCGCGATTCAAATTCGCATAATACATTTTAACAAGATTTGGGTAACAAATAAATCATTTTGAGAATTGTCAAAAAGACTAAGGATATGATTCTTTTCAAGAAGAGTATTGATTTTGTATGTAGAGAAATCGCTAAAGATAGCAAACTTTTCCGTATAAACTTTTCTGAAATAAGCATAGCTTATATATGCCTTGATTGCTTCCGGATCATTATAGAGATACTCTTTAATGGTTTTAGACAGCCTCATTGCGGATGGAGTGCTTGAAGAAGCCATTTTTGAGGAGAGTAGAAAGTTTGAAAGAGTGAAAGAGAGTTTGAATTTTAAAATGAAAGTGAAACATGATAAGATAATG
The DNA here is from genome assembly GCA_030765085.1 of Allium cepa. Lineage (NCBI taxonomy): Eukaryota > Viridiplantae > Streptophyta > Magnoliopsida > Asparagales > Amaryllidaceae > Allium > Allium cepa. The sequence continues at coordinate 158,456,448 of CM060932.1, forward strand.
GAAATAAATAGATATTCAATAGACATGTTCTCTGGTTAAGAGGTACCTTTACAGAACACTGGGATTGGTGAAAAGGTGAAGGGAAATTCAAAGATTTGAATTCAAATTTGAATTTCAAATTTCTGACAGGGATGTCAACATCATGGGTAAGGCCATGTCGACACGGGTCAGAGAATTCATGTGACTTATATTTTCCTATATACTTTAACATATATATATATATATATATATATATATATACATATATTATTTTTAATGTCTATATATTTTTTGGAGTAATATTAAATATAATAATACTCTTTTAATAAATAATAGTATAATATTAATATAAAAAATAAACATAATACTAAAAAATTTAAAATTCAAACAACACATAATTTCAAAAACAACCGAACAATCGAACAATTTTAAACAAACAATTTCAACCAATATATTGTAAATGTGTACCTTCTTCTAGATTCTTATCTTCGAGATCGTCGGAATCGTGAATAGCTGTAAAGCACATATTTGAATTTTCCGTCTTTTGATCGTCATCGCTTGAGGATGAGATTGAGTCTGAATCGTCTAGTGTAGTGGTATACGCTCTTTTCCTTTCCTTTGTATAATCATTGCTTGTAGAAATCTTTTTCTTAATAGGATGTAGACAGTCTCTTTTGAGATGGTCTGGTTCATCACCGTTGAAACATTTGACATGGTTTGGTACTTAATTATGATTTCCAGAATTCTTATGATAATTCTTTTGAAGTTGTTCATCTTTCTGTATTTTAGAAACTTTCGAAAATTCTTTGTCATGAAAGTTATTTCTTCATCATCATCACTTCTCGAGTCTGATTCATCTGTTAATGCATTGAACGCAATTGACTTCTTTTCAAATGTCTTGCTATCTCTTCTCTCTTGCATTTGTACTTCGAACTACATTAGATTTCCAATCAACTCTTCAATCTTTAAAGTACTAATATCATTGTGTAACGACCCAGAAATTTATTAATTAAAATTTGAATATTTAATTAATTTTAAATATTTATAAGTGAATTTTTAAGTCAAATAAATTTTTATTTGAATTTTTTGGATTTAATTGGATAATTAAATCGATAATTTAATATGTTAAATTATGGAAATAATTGAAAATAGAGTTAAATATGATTGAAAATGATTTGTAAAATTTTATTTTATCATATTGAAGTTAGAACGATATTTTAGAACTTTTAAAATCGAATTAAAAGTTAATTTGTGAAAATTGAATATTTTAATATTTAATAATCGACTGTAAAATAGTCAATTTTTGAACAGTCTCAGAATTGAACGAAACCAGTTTCATTGGATCCGTAATAGTTAGTTATTATCGGATTTCAATTTTCGTGTCAATCGGAGTTATCGTTTGATCGTGGCAGCTCGAAACGCATCGATTTATTTTTAATTTAAATTTGGCGAGTCAAAATAGCCATTTTTCAAAAAGTCTCGGAATTCGACGAAACCAGTTTCATCGGATCCGTAATGTGATATTATTGTAAGGTTTCAAATTTCAAGTCGTTTGGATTTACCGTTTGTCCGGTACAAATTAAAACGCCTAGAAATCGGTTTAAATCGGTTTAATTCAAATTGAGCGTTTTCAGCCATAACTCGCACATACTTCCGAATTAGCTTCCGAAACCTGTTCCATTGTGTCCGGAACGCGGGATAAACCCTAGGTACGCTGGTTACGGCGTCTAAATCGGAGTTCGGAATTTCCGGGATGAATAGTGTCGCTCGTTCCTTATAAATAGCCCCTACCTCTTCATAATTTGATAAAAAATCACAAAACCCTAACCCTAATTGTTGTAGCCGCCACCCCACTGTCAATGGCCAGAAATGCTCCAACTTCATCCCTCTAGATCTTCCAATCCGTCAACAATTAGAGGAAGTTGTCAACATGAAAGTTGGAGAGGGTGATGAGAGCTTCGATGTGAACGGTGGAGATCGGAAACGGAGTCGTGTGGAGGGAGCAAATGGGGGCCGTTCTCTTCAGTTTTGGCACGCCTTTCTAGGCTCATGTGCAGGCCGAGTTGGCCAAGGCTGGGGCCGAACCATGTGTGTGTCGTGCTCTTCGACGTGGCGGAGGTGAGATCGAGTTTAGGCGAGTGAATGGAGTGCAAAATTAAACCCTAGAAGATGATATTGGGTTCGGCCTCATATTCATCACCTGGAGATGAGAACGCAAGGGGGGAAGATGATAAAGCACGGTCCAGATCTGATGAAGTGAGATCGTGTGGCTAGGAATTGATGTAGGTTAAAAATATAAAGGTTTTGTTGTATATAGTTATATAAAATCGTGTACAATCTTGTAAAATTCATAACTTTTTCATACGAGGTCGAAAAAATGCAAACTCAGTTGCGTTGGAATCGTATGGACGAGCACTACGCGATGGAGTTGGTTTGGAGTCGTTTGGAGTTAGTGAGAATTTCGGGTAAAATTAAACGCGCGTTTAATTTTATTCGAAATAAAAGCTTAAACGGAAATTAAAACCAAGGTGAGAATTTCTCACTCAATCGAATAGATTTCGATTTTGTTTTAAATAGTTAGATTTAAAATATTTGAATGCATGTTTGAATGATGACTGTAAATTATTGATTGTTAAAATAGACATTATGCGCCGTTATTAAGCGGATGTTATTTAATATAAACATATACCGCGAATATTTCATAAACAGTGAAATTGGTATTATATTATATATATAGCAATATATATATATTGGCATATGTATATATTGCAGTTGATTGATTTCCCGCATTTTTTGTTTAGCGGATGAGACCCTATTACGCCGTTATTAAGCGGATAATATTTATTAAGAACATATACCGCGATAATTTCGTACTGGAGCGAAATTGGTATTGTGCTAATGTTTGTGGATGCAGGAAACAGGTTGGAGGGATCCAACTGGATTCCTCAACAGTTTTTATTTGATTTCAGATATTTTGATATTTGATAGATTTTCATATTGATATATGATATCGTTGTAGTCGTGATTGACTATTTGGTGTGTAGCATCATTGGACCCAGATTTTAGGATTTTAAAATGTTTTTAAAGTGATTTTTGAAAATATACTTTATTTCTGGAATTGATCCATTATAAATAAATAAAAGTTATAATTTTATAAGTTATAAAATTATGGGTTTGTGAAATATAGTTAAAAAGCTGATTTTTAGAAATACGGTTAAAAAAAATTGATTTTTGAGAAATATGGATCAATGATTTTATAAAATAGTTAAATTGGATTTTTGAACTTGTTATAAAAAGTTTAAATATGGGGTTTATAAAATTTGATTATTTTATAAATCAAAATGGTGAAATTATAAAGGAATTTAAAGACGTTTTAAAGAATAATATAAATTGATTTATATTAAGAGATTTATAAATGGATATTTATAAATTGAAATATTGACATTATAAAACGAGTTTTTATAAGTGTTTGAATGTAGTGAAAATGAATTTCCTAAATGAATGAAATTTATGAAATTATAAACTGTGAAGTTATAAATGAAATTTTATAAGCAATAGGTTTATAAAATTTATAAAGTTATCGAAAGAATGAATTTTGGATAAATAAACAATCTTATAAATTAAGATTAATAATTTGGGAAGTTAAATGAACGATTTTGTAAAATAATCGTTTTATAAGTAATTAACTTATAATATGAACTTGTAGTTTATAATTGAGTTATAAACTGGAATAGGTTAATAAAGGAATTTATAAAAAGGAAGTTTTTATAAATAAATAGAAATGGAATTTATAAACGTTGTTTTATAAATTCGCAAACGACTTATTTTGATAAGTTAATTGTTATAACCTATTAATGGAGTTATATTCACGTTATAAACAGTGAATAATCCTTTAAGTTAAAAAAAGAATAGAAATAATGGAATTTGTGAACATGGTATATTCACGTTTTTGAATAGTGAATAACATGTTAAAGAAATTGTTTGAATGTGATGTTTTAAATAGAATTAAAACGATCTAACGATGTTTTAAATGTGTTGAGATTCGAAACCATAGATTTCAACATTTATTGTTGAAATAGATGTTTCGAGAAATAAAAGGAAATAGTGGACTATAACACTGTTGTTATAGTAAATGATTTCCGAAAGGAAATGTTTTGAATAGTATTGGGATTTATATATCTATTTTAAATTCGAATCCCTATACTAGTGATTTTGGGTTGTCGTAACGATGTTTTACGCAACATTCGTTTTGGCCCAAGTAAATATGTTTAAGAAAGGATTTTCTTAATAGAATGAAATATATACTTAATTCGGTTTAAGTATATTGAATATTTTCTAAGTGTTGAAAATAAAAGATTGTGAATTACTTATTTAATAAGTATGGAATTGTTTTCCAATATGAAGTGAATATAGAGAATTTATCTTTTTGAAGATAAATTGAAAATGAATAATTGAAATCGTATATGCACGAATATTTTGAAATATAAATTCATTAAGGAATTTATATGTGAAAGTGGAATTTGTTTAAAAATAAATATTGATTTATTTTTGAAGTGTTGAAATAATATATCTTGTAAAGATATTTTGGAAAATAAATAATTTGGAAAATTATTTGGAATCTGGTGATGTATGCATATCCAGTGATAGTTTAATAACCGACTATCAATATTTCCCTTTGAATGGGTATTTGACGTGAATTGATTGAATTTGAATGCACACTTATTTTTGAATAAGCGCTCACTATTCGGGTTAACCGGGAAAGGACCATGGGGTCGTATAACCCATTCCGAATATATGATACGTCGTTGTGAATTGCATTTGAAGATCGGTGTTGAAGACCGGTATTTGCAAGAGTGATAGGATGAACTATCGATTGACTCTGCACCGAGTGGCCCCGGTATTGAGTTCTCCATATGTGATGGTGAATCCGATCAGGATTGTGAATATCCGTATTGCAAGGACTTCTTTGTAAGTGCCTTCGGTTCTGTTCGAGCCCGGAACAGACTTGTATGGATTGTATGTCTGACATTACAATTTGAGATATAAAGCCGATTTCTTTCAAATATATTTCTGTTGGTGGCGGAGAATTTATTCTTTGCTTAACACCCTTCTTTGAGACGTACGAGCTCAAAGGTTATATAGTTGAAGTTATCAGCAATATATCCCATTTTGGTAATGTGACATGCTGAGTGATGCTGAAATGATCATTGTGTTGATTATTTGTGATAGGATCATTTATTTGATCGTCTATCTTAGTGATCATTGTGTTGATCATTTGTTGACCCAAAGCACGGCTTTTTGTACAAAGTGTGTTTTTGTGGACGTGACTTCGTCGAGCCTCACATCCCGGAAATGGTCAAAACAGGAAAGATGCGGCAAGGTTATTAGGGGTTGCTGTAGCTCCCCTTAGGGTATGTACATTTCCTTCTGGATAGAGGTGGTATCATGGTATGGAGCCCAGATATTTAACCTATGTGGTTACTACGAATTTATTACTTTGTGGTTGTTGGTTATCGGGATCCCGTGAAAAAAGGTCGTTTACGATCGGGGAATGGCGTGCTCGTGTCAGTAATTACCCAGTTAGGGGTAACCCGGCCTTGTGTTGGCAGAGTTCCGGTTTGGTTCTCGGGGATGTCTTTCCAGAGGCATTCTCATGTGGCAATGGGAAGTTCCTTGGCCTGACCATTTGTTGGAAATCCAAAGAAACAATACGATCTTGTACGGTTTTAGTTGTAGAACCTGCCATTTAATATGGTAGCTATTAGTAGGCATAATATAATGGTACCTATGCTGGCTAAGATTTATATCTTTACTTTCGAAAGAATTTGTTCTACACTATGCACTAATAAAAATATCAAATGCTTTATTTTAATGCGTATCAAGCATCTTTGACTAACATAAGAAGAAATCTCCTCCAAGTCTGCGTTTGCATTGTGTGTGTGGTGGGAGGTCTTATGGTAGTTACATTTTTAAAAGCATTGCGAATTGAATTTAAAAATATTCCTCTATTTTGATTTTAAAGATAAATAAACTGTTTTGAGTTCTCACACCAGTCACATGACTGACTCGGAGTTTATTGTTTTCCTTCCTAAACTCTGGGTGCCCACCAATTTCCACACGGGCAGTCAAGAGTTAAGGTTTATCAGGATATTCTGGATATTCTGGAGTTGCTGGAGGCAAGCTGGATTGGCATGGCGTATTACTAGTTATATAGTATTTCTTTTTCCGCTGCATTGTTGTTGTTGTTTATTGTTGTACACTCTGATGATATGATGTAATGAAATGTAATGTAATAACTGATATAGTTCTTTGTTTAAAGATTATTCATTTATTATTATATGTTGTTCCGCTGCGAGTTGTGAGATTCTGATGTTGTTCTGTTTTCTTTCTGTTTTCTTCCATTTTAAAATATTCTACCTTCTTTTCTTTCTTCTCTCTTTTTTTCTATCTTCCTCTCCCTTTATTTTCTGTTATCTTCTTCTACTTCTCTCCTTTTCTTTTCTTAAATTCTTTTTAAAACCCATAACTTCTCGGTTTTCGGCCTTCGATATTCGGCAGTCGATAAAGTGAGTGTCGATGTTGAATTTTCGAAAGTCGAAAATTTTAGAACGTTACATTTGGTATCAGAGCTGATGGTTAAGCGAGAACCATGGTTCTGTAGGGTTATTACTCATTAGAGATAGAGTCAGTAGTACTCTAGAATGAGTTTGAGTGTAATAATAGCTATGAGAGCGTATTTGTTAGTAAATAAAAATTGTTTTATATTGTGATGATTGGTTTGTTGAGTGGTATATAGATTCTGGTTAATACGAGTAATTAACGTTGTTGATAGGGATCTATAAACACTTGAATAGAACAATTCGACACAGTATTGTTTAAAATTGGGTAAATGAAATAATTTTACCTTGATTATATTTTATATATAAAGGAATAATTTTTTCAAAGTTATTAAAGTGTATATAAGTTGATTGTTAGGTTGTTTGAATAATCTAAATAAAAGAGTAATTGTATAAGCAAGAGAATTATAAGCATTGAATTATAATTAAAGTGATTTACAATTGTGAAATAAACTTATATATATAAAAGTGAAACTATATGAATATGAGTTGTAAATAAAGGTGAATTTAAAGTTAAATAGAATATAACTTAAGAGATATTGAATTAAGTTGATTTTGGTATCGAAGTAAATAATCAAGTGGATTAAATAAATGTGAACTTAAGTTATATAAATGAAATTCAACTTTGGTAATTGAATTGAATAAATGAATTGAATTGTGAATCAATTGAATGAGAATGAATATAAGTAAAGGAATTTGGTTGTAATTAATAAACATTGGTTGTTATATGATTGTTAGTTGATTGTATATAATTCATTAAGTGTTAATGAAATTGGAAGCTATGAAATTGAATTCAAATTAGAAGTAAATAAATTTGAATAGAATTGAACGTGAATTGGATTTAATTAGTAAATGTAAACTAATTAAAATTGAGAATGAATGTTAGTAAGTAAATCCAATGTTAATAAATCAAATATGATTTAGAGTGAAAACCAATTCATTGTATATTAATAAGAATATGAATGGATATTATTGGTTATGGATGTTAGTTGGTTGATGGTTGAATATATATTGCTATTGTTGCATTTGCTATGTGATATATATAGTTGATATGTTACTATATGTTGTATATTGAGATTATTTGCATATATGCATGTTCTCATGTTGTTTGTTGAGTTTAGTAGGTGCGGATCGCGTTGCTTCGCATTTGGAGTTCGCTTTAGCGCTATATTAGCCGTATATGCTTGCTAATAAAAATATAAGGTACATATCTCGGATTAAATATCGTACTTTTACACTTTTTTCCCTTCGGGATGCCTCATTACTTGATGAGATGTATATTTGTGATATATATACTGTCATTTTTTTTCGGATCGAGCCGCGCAAAGGAGACTATGGCGAATTTTTTTGAAAATTTAAGGCGTTAGAAAAATTTTGAGAAATTTGGAAAATTTAGAAAACTTAAACTTGAATTTGGAGTTGAAAGTTAAATGATATAGTTTGTTTTTGAAAACATAACTAAGTATGATGTGAAAAACTTAGTAAAGTTTTATAAGCAGTTTAATTATGAATTTTGGGAAAGTTAATAGATTCTGTAACTTTTCTTACTTGTAATTTCGAGGACGAAATTCTTTTAAGGGGGAAAGATTGTAACGACCCAGAAATTTTATTAATTAAAATTTGAATATTTAATTAATTTTAAATATTTATAAGTGAATTTTTAAGTCAAATAAATTTTTATTTGAATTTTTTGGATTTAATTGGATAATTAAATCGATAATTTAATATGTTAAATTATGGAAATAATTGAAAATAGAGTTAAATATGATTGAAAATGATTTGTAAAATTTTATTTTATCATATTGAAGTTAGAACGATATTTTAGAACTTTTAAAATCGAATTAAAAGTTAATTTGTGAAAATTGAATATTTTAATATTTAATAATCGACTGTAAAATAGTCAATTTTTGAACAGTCTCAGAATTGAACGAAACCAGTTTCATTGGATCCGTAATAGTTAGTTATTACCGGATTTCAATTTTCGTGTCAATCGGAGTTATCGTTTGATCGTGGCAGCTCGAAACGCATCGATTTATTTTTAATTTAAATTTGGCGAGTCAAAATAGCCATTTTTCAAAAAGTCTCGGAATTCGACGATACCAGTTTCATCGGATCCGTAATGTGATATTATTGTAAGGTTTCAAATTTCAAGTCGTTTGGATTTACCGTTTGTCCGGTACAAATTAAAACGCCTAGAAATCGGTTTAAATCGGTTTAATTCAAATTGAGCGTTTTCAGCCATAACTCGCACATACTTCCGAATTAGCTTCCGATACCTGTTCCATTGTGTCCGGAACGCGGGATAAACCCTAGGTACGCTGGTTACGGCGTCTAAATCGGAGTTCGGAATTTCCGGGATGAATAGTGTCGCTCGTTCCTTATAAATAGCCCCTACCTCTTCATAATTTGATAAAAAATCACAAAACCCTAACCCTAATTGTTGTAGCCGCCACCCCACTGTCAATGGCCAGAAATGCTCCAACTTCATCCCTCTAGATCTTCCAATCCGTCAACAATTAGAGGAAGTTGTCAACATGAAAGTTGGAGAGGGTGATGAGAGCTTCGATGTGAACGGTGGAGATCGGAAACGGAGTCGTGTGGAGGGAGCAAATGGGGGCCGTTCTCTTCAGTTTTGGCACGCCTTTCTAGGCTCATGTGCAGGCCGAGTTGGCCAAGGCTGGGGCCGAACCATGTGTGTGTCGTGCTCTTCGACGTGGCGGAGGTGAGATCGAGTTTAGGCGAGTGAATGGAGTGCAAAATTAAACCCTAGAAGATGATATTGGGTTCGGCCTCATATTCATCACCTGGAGATGAGAACGCAAGGGGGGAAGATGATAAAGCACGGTCCAGATCTGATGAAGTGAGATCGTGTGGCTAGGAATTGATGTAGGTTAAAAATATAAAGGTTTTGTTGTATATAGTTATATAAAATCGTGTACAATCTTGTAAAATTCATAACTTTTTCATACGAGGTCGAAAAAATGCAAACTCAGTTGCGTTGGAATCGTATGGACGAGCACTACGCGATGGAGTTGGTTTGGAGTCGTTTGGAGTTAGTGAGAATTTCGGGTAAAATTAAACGCGCGTTTAATTTTATTCGAAATAAAAGCTTAAACGGAAATTAAAACCAATGTGAGAATTTCTCACTCAATCGAATAGATTTCGATTTTGTTTTAAATAGTTAGATTTAAAATATTTGAATGCATGTTTGAATGATGACTGTAAATTATTGATTGTTAAAATAGACATTATGCGCCGTTATTAAGCGGATGTTATTTAATATAAACATATACCGCGAATATTTCATAAACAGTGAAATTGGTATTATATTATATATATAGCAATATATATATATTGGCATATGTATATATTGCAGTTGATTGATTTCCCGCATTTTTTGTTTAGCGGATGAGACCCTATTACGCCGTTATTAAGCGGATAATATTTATTAAGAACATATACCGCGATAATTTCGTACTGGAGCGAAATTGGTATTGTGCTAATGTTTGTGGATGCAGGAAACAGGTTGGAGGGATTCAACTGGATTCCTCAACAGTTTTTATTTGATTTCAGATATTTTGATATTTGATAGATTTTCATATTGATATATGATATCGTTGTAGTCGTGATTGACTATTTGGTGTGTAGCATCATTGGACCCAGATTTTAGGATTTTAAAATGTTTTTAAAGTGATTTTTGAAAATATACTTTATTTCTGGAATTGATCCATTATAAATAAATAAAAGTTATAATTTTATAAGTTATAAAATTATGGGTTTGTGAAATATAGTTAAAAAGCTGATTTTTAGAAATACGGTTAAAAAAATTGATTTTTGAGAAATATGGATCAATGATTTTATAAAATAGTTAAATTGGATTTTTGAACTTGTTATAAAAAGTTTAAATATGGGGTTTATAAAATTTGATTATTTTATAAATCAAAATGGTGAAATTATAAAGGAATTTAAAGACGTTTTAAAGAATAATATAAATTGATTTATATTAAGAGATTTATAAATGGATATTTATAAATTGAAATATTGACATTATAAAACGAGTTTTTATAAGTGTTTGAATGTAGTGAAAATGAATTTCCTAAATGAATGAAATTTATGAAATTATAAACTGTGAAGTTATAAATGAAATTTTATAAGCAATAGGTTTATAAAATTTATAAAGTTATCGAAAGAATGAATTTTGGATAAATAAACAATCTTATAAATTAAGATTAATAATTTGGGAAGTTAAATGAACGATTTTGTAAAATAATCGTTTTATAAGTAATTAACTTATAATATGAACTTGTAGTTTATAATTGAGTTATAAACTGGAATAGGTTAATAAAGGAATTTATAAAAAGGAAGTTTTTATAAATAAATAGAAATGGAATTTATAAACGTTGTTTTATAAATTCGCAAACGACTTATTTTGATAAGTTAATTGTTATAACCTATTAATGGAGTTATATTCACGTTATAAACAGTGAATAATCCTTTAAGTTAAAAAAAGAATAGAAATAATGGAATTTGTGAACATGGTATATTCACGTTTTTGAATAGTGAATAACATGTTAAAGAAATTGTTTGAATGTGATGTTTTAAATAGAATTAAAACGATCTAACGATGTTTTAAATGTGTTGAGATTCGAAACCATAGATTTCAACATTTATTGTTGAAATAGATGTTTCGAGAAATAAAAGGAAATAGTGGACTATAACACTGTTGTTATAGTAAATGATTTCCGAAAGGAAATGTTTTGAATAGTATTGGGATTTATATATCTATTTTAAATTCGAATCCCTATACTAGTGATTTTGGGTTGTCGTAACGATGTTTTACGCAACATTCGTTTTGGCCCAAGTAAATATGTTTAAGAAAGGATTTTCTTAATAGAATGAAATATATACTTAATTCGGTTTAAGTATATTGAATATTTTCTAAGTGTTGAAAATAAAAGATTGTGAATTACTTATTTAATAAGTATGGAATTGTTTTCCAATATGAAGTGAATATAGAGAATTTATCTTTTTGAAGATAAATTGAAAATGAATAATTGAAATCGTATATGCACGAATATTTTGAAATATAAATTCATTAAGGAATTTATATGTGAAAGTGGAATTTGTTTAAAAATAAATATTGATTTATTTTTGAAGTGTTGAAATAATATATCTTGTAAAGATATTTTGGAAAATAAATAATTTGGAAAATTATTTGGAATCTGGTGATGTATGCATATCCAGTGATAGTTCAATAACCGACTATCAATATTTCCCTTTGAATGGGTATTTGACGTGAATTGATTGAATTTGAATGCACACTTATTTTTGAATAAGCGCTCACTATTCGGGTTAACCGGGAAAGGACCATGGGGTCGTATAACCCATTCCGAATATGTGATACGTCGTTGTGAATTGCATTTGAAGATCGGTGTTGAAGACCGGTATTTGCAAGAGTGATAGGATGAACTATCGATTGACTCTGCACCGAGTGGCCCCGGTATTGAGTTCTCCATATGTGATGGTGAATCCGATCAGGATTGTGAATATCCGTATTGCAAGGACTTCTTTGTAAGTGCCTTCGGTTCTGTTCGAGCCCGGAACAGACTTGTATGGATTGTATGTCTGACATTACAATTTGAGATATAAAGCCGATTTCTTTCAAATATATTTCTGTTGGTGGCGGAGAATTTATTCTTTGCTTAACACCCTTCTTTGAGACGTACGAGCTCAAAGGTTATATAGTTGAAGTTATCAGCAATATATCCCATTTTGGTAATGTGACATGCTGAGTGATGCTGAAATGATCATTGTGTTGATTATTTGTGATAGGATCATTTATTTGATCGTCTATCTTAGTGATCATTGTGTTGATCATTTGTTGACCCAAAGCACGGCTTTTTGTACAAAGTGTGTTTTTGTGGACGTGACTTCGTCGAGCCTCACATCCCGGAAATGGTCAAAACAGGAAAGATGCGGCAAGGTTATTAGGGGTTGCTGTAGCTCCCCTTAGGGTATGTACATTTCCTTCTGGATAGAGGTGGTATCATGGTATGGAGCCCAGATATTTAACCTATGTGGTTACTACGAATTTATTACTTTGTGGTTGTTGGTTATCGGGATCCCGTGAAAAAAGGTCGTTTACGATCGGGGAATGGCGTGCTCGTGTCAGTAGTTACCCAGTTAGGGGTAACCCGGCCTTGTGTTGGCAGAGTTCCGGTTTGGTTCTCGGGGATGTCTTTCCAGAGGCATTCTCATGTGGCAATGGGAAGTTCCTTGGCCTGACCATTTGTTGGAAATCCAAAGAAACAATACGATCTTGTACGGTTTTAGTTGTAGAACCTGCCATTTAATATGGTAGCTATTAGTAGGCATAATATAATGGTACCTATGCTGGCTAAGATTTATATCTTTACTTTCGAAAGAATTTGTTCTACACTATGCACTAATAAAAATATCAAATGCTTTATTTTAATGCGTATCAAGCATCTTTGACTAACATAAGAAGAAATCTCCTCCAAGTCTGCGTTTGCATTGTGTGTGTGGTGGGAGGTCTTATGGTAGTTACATTTTTAAAAGCATTGCGAATTGAATTTAAAAATATTCCTCTATTTTGATTTTAAAGATAAATAAACTGTTTTGAGTTCTCACACCAGTCACATGACTGACTCGGAGTTTATTGTTTTCCTTCCTAAACTCTGGGTGCCCACCAATTTCCACACGGGCAGTCAAGAGTTAAGGTTTATCAGGATATTCTGGATATTCTGGAGTTGCTGGAGGCAAGCTGGATTGGCATGGCGTATTACTAGTTATATAGTATTTCTTTTTCCGCTGCATTGTTGTTGTTGTTTATTGTTGTACACTCTGATGATATGATGTAATGAAATGTAATGTAATAACTGATATAGTTCTTTGTTTAAAGATTATTCATTTATTATTATATGTTGTTCCGCTGCGAGTTGTGAGATTCTGATGTTGTTCTGTTTTCTTCCATTTTAAAATATTCTACCTTCTTTTCTTTCTTCTCTCTTTTTTTCTATCTTCCTCTCCCTTTATTTTCTGTTATCTTCTTCTACTTCTCTCCTTTTCTTTTCTTAAATTCTTTTTAAAACCCATAACTTCTCGGTTTTCGGCCTTCGATATTCGGCAGTCGATAAAGTGAGTGTCGATGTTGAATTTTCGAAAGTCGAAAATTTTAGAACGTTACACATTGCATCTTCGATTGTAAGAGTTTTCTGATCCCATTCCGGAGTAAGAGAGTTCAAAAATTTCCAGACTTGATCTTCTTCGGAAAAACTTTTTACCATTGATATTAAAGAATGTACAATACCCTGAAATCTACTATTCATATCTCAAATGGACTCATTAGAATTTATTTTGAATAATTGAAAATGATTTGTGAGTATGAATATTTTGGTCTGTTTGACTTTGCTTGTTCCTTCCTGAGTAACATGCAAAAAAATTCAGATATCGTATGCAGACTTACAAATGGATACTCTATTGAATTCATTCCTGTCAAGTGAACAAAATAAAATATTCATGGCTTTGGAATTATTTTGTGCAATATTCTTTTTCTCAGCAGTCCACTATGCAAAACTAGTTGTGGGTTCAGAATATTCAGTTTGTGTGGTATTCTAAGTGTCTAATCCTATTGACTGTAAATATATTTTCATTCCACATACCCAAAGGCAGTAGACTTACTTCTACAAATGAACTAGTGATAGTGTTAACAGAACTAGTGTTAGTAGTTTTTAAAACTTTTCAAAATTCAGATTATAAAAACTTTGAAAACCAATGCTTTGATACCAAATGTGAGAAATGCGAATTATAGATTTTAAGGCAGGAATAACACTGGAGGGGGTGAAGTGTTTTATGGATTTTCTAAATCTTTTTAAAACTTATGCAATTTAATCACCAACAAACGCAATTCACAGACACATATATAATCACAAAATCGGACACAGATGCAAATACTAAATAAAAGCAGTAAAAGAAAGAACACACCAGGATTTTATACTGGTTCGGAGTTATCCTACATCCACTCCCATACAATGGATTTCTTATCAAAATAATCTCTCAGATTACACCCTCGGTTTTAAGGCTATGAGGTACACCATCCTATATTCAAGTCCGGGGCAAACTCTATTGATTTAACCAGGCTACAAGATCACCTAATTGATTTTCAAGGCTACAATCACACCCAATTGATTTCAAGGTCAACCGCACCTTTTAGTCAACAGTTTTATTTATAAAAGATTCTACAACTCTGAATAGCACTGAGATCTTATGGAAAAAGTGGCAGAGAATCAAATAAGAGATAATCAAGTTTGATTAACTTGGTATTTCGGCAGAGTATAGTTTAGAATTCTTTAGAATACATGTGGAAGATGAAGAGGAGAGAAAATAAATGAAATATGGTAAAAAATTCATTTAGAACTTACTGGTATTTATAGTAGAGCAACAACCATATCTATTCGTGAAAGGATACGACGTATAGATGCTTCTTTTGAAAATTGAAATTTGAAAATAACGGACACCGTGTCGACATTGGGGGTTGAGGGATGTCGACATGCTCAAGGAAAAATTGATGTTTTGAT
Organism: Allium cepa; assembly: GCA_030765085.1. Classification (NCBI taxonomy): domain Eukaryota; kingdom Viridiplantae; phylum Streptophyta; class Magnoliopsida; order Asparagales; family Amaryllidaceae; genus Allium; species Allium cepa. Next base: position 158,471,641 of record CM060932.1, read on the forward strand.
TTTCTTATTAAAATTGATTTCTCTAATTTGTCAAAACAATTTTTAAACTTTGTAAATATATCTGAATATAGTTTAAACATATAAAAGAGTTTAGAAAGTAACTTTTAATTAATATATATAATCTTAGTCTATAAAGTGATTTAAAATATGAGTATATTAAAGTTTTAAAACTAAATATTTAAAACAAGAGATGGTTTAAAAGCAAGGACAATTTTGAAATCAAAATATTAAAACTGATAAAAATAATTTTGAGGCTAAATTATTTAAAACCAAGAGAGATGTATTTTTGAAAAGAAAGTTTTGAAAACATTTTTTAAAAACAAAATATATATATTTTTGAAAAGCATTTTTATAAAATTAGTGGATACCAAAATGGGACCACTATATGTTCCACTATATATTGTCGTGGGTTCCATCCCTTTAACAGACTCGAAATGGATTTCAATCCACGAATAAATTTCGAATAAAGATGTAAGTGCTCCTAAGAAGTTTTAACATAATTCTAAACTAACTACATTATCTTGTATTGTTTGAAATCTTGAATTCTTGATAACTTGATTTTTTGATACTTATGAGTCTTCAATCTTGATATCTTCGATTTTTAAATTCATCAGTCTTGTATTTTTATACCGTGTAGTCTTCATTCTTGGTGCCTACATGTTTATATTCTGCATATACATACATACATACATACATACATATATATATATATATATATATATATATATATATATATATATAAACCATAACGTTAGTATTTATATTTTATAATAAGTTCTAAGGTTGTTGTCATCAAAACCATCATCTCAAGGACTAACAGTTTATATTTGGATCTCATATGATTGATGTTCCATTTCATGTAACCATACATTTTGTATGTGTCTTTTTGCCATTTCATGTGTGTGTTTGTAGTTTTCTATATCTCTTCTCAATGTTCATATTTGGATTTTATTTGATAATTGTTAAATGTTTGTATTTCATATCTCATATTAGTATTTGTATTTGATGCCATATCAGTATTTGTACTTGAATTTTATTTGAGTTGTTTAAGTATTTGTATTTTATCTTATATCAGTTTTGGTATTTGAATCTCATTTGATAGTTGTCTAAGTGTTTGAATTTCATATTTCATATCAATATTTGTATTTCGTATCTCGTATCGGTTTTTGTATTTGGATCTCATTTAATAGTCGTTTAAGCGTTTGTATTTCATAACTCATATCAGTGTCTATACTTGGATGTCATATTAGTGTTTGTATTTGGATATCACATTAGTGTTTGTATTTGGAACTCATTTGATAGTTGTTTAAGTATTTGTATTTCATATCTCATATCAGTGTTTGTATTTCATTTTGTGAAGTGTGTTTGTTTCTACGCAAGTTCACGGAAGTAATTGAAAAAGGTTAAAGATATTTCTTATCAGGTTTGTATTGGGATATGATGATTGTTAGAGATTACCTTTTTGATTTTTTTGACATAATTGAAATTGTATATAGAGAATTGTTTGAAGGGAGTACGAAAATTTGAAGAAATTAGTGTAAATAAAATTGTAAAATTGTGTGAATATATAGAGAAGGAAGGGATGGAAATGCAACGGTTAAATAAATGACCGTTTGCATTTAGCCGACTTTATTAATGCTGGCTATATGGTAGCGGTTATTTTATTTTTTTGACCATCACCATATTAAGAGGATGTTCGGAAACAGCATCTTCGCAAAGCGAGAGAATAACTGCGTACAATCGACCTCTTCAGATCCCGCTATTGAGCGAAAGTCTCGTGAACTGGGTTTCTCCAACATATCAAAAGGATAGCCGGCTGCTAAAGCAGTATCCTCTAAGTTTACCTTGACAACCTTGTTGATTGCCAAAATAACCATGAAGCAATCCACCCTCGTTGAGGGTGGGTCAAGTCCCAACCACGACTATGGTTGGGAATGCTCTAACAAAAGTTGTACAACTGAAGTTATGCACTACTGTAGTGCACAAAAATATGTACAAATATGTGTACAACTGCAGTTGCACAACTATATCAACACAACTTCTATTGTGCATACAGTATCGGCGTGTTGTCTTTTCAGACCACAACACCGTTTTCGACGGAACGTGAACCCGTCCAATCACAGCAACGCTACTCAAAGTAGAGGAGGAAATGTAAAGTGCATTGGGAGCTGAAGTACTTCTTATTACTGTCGTGTCACGCGGCTGTTCAAACTGTGTGGACCCCGCATACTTTATTTTTCTCCTTTCTCGTTTCTTTCTTCGTTTTCCTCTCACTCTTCACGTGTGTTGCTTAGTTCTGTTGGATTTTGGTCTTCACTGTTCTAAGCATAGCTGCACTCCATACGTTTCCAGTAGCAGAGATTATCGTTTAAACCACTCCTCATAAACTTCTTCAAACATGGTAATTTTCAACGATACGGATCCTAAATTGGAACAACAGGTTACTAAAAGTAGATCAATCTACTTCCTTTTTGACTGTAAATACAAACCTAAGGCTGAGAGCAATCAGATCTTAAAATAATATAAAAAAGTTCACCAAAAACGCATCAAAATTCAAAATCAAAGTAAAAAAAATGGACCAAATTTTATACAGTATCCAATTAGATTTACCAAAATAACAGAGTATATAATCTGACAAGGGACTTTTTGAAAAGGAGGAGGTTTTAGTTTAACTTAGTTTATTTTTTTTTAAATCACATTGATTATAAATATGTTAAACATTAACAAATATACAATAATAAACAGTATTTAGCAGTTAATATTCATAAATGCATATTATATAAACTAATAAATTAGTAAAACAATAAATACAAATCTTGCGTTGTTCAAAATAAACATAATACAAACAAATACTAGTAGATTAGGTGCAGACGAATTTTCCAGATATCTAATATTTAACACTTTTTGAATGCGAATGCAGACGAATTTTGAATTTTCTAGACTACAATTAATAGGCTTAATTATTGGTTAAGAGTATAGGTAGCAATTTAGTATTAAAGCTCTTTGCTGATATGGTCAACATTGCAGCTGGCTCGATATTTGAATCGACAACCGGTGGATGTAGCGAGTGAGTGTGACACTTGCTTCTGCATGTTGATTTGTTATATAATATGACATTATGCAATTGTAGGTTACATGACATTCTGTTGCATGGTTTATTACGTTAATGTTTCTAACTATTAATAGCATATATTTTATTATAAGCTAAACAATTTAGTTGTCACAGAAGAGTAATGTCAGCTATGACTATAACATAATAGAATTATGCGAGCTTAATTTCGTAAGGAAACGTAGACGGTTACCTTGGTAACATGGTCCGATCACTTTATTTGTTTACCCTGATTTATTGTATTAGGGCACATATTTGTTTTGTATCTGTACACAATTATGTAAGTTAAATTTGAGGAACATGATTGTGTAGGAGCGAAGGCGCTTGTGTCTACAGGTTCCGGATTTGATGTACTTCCATTATGTAGTTATTATCATTGTTATTATTACATACGAGATAATATTTATGCAAATTGTTCTAATGCTAATTGGTGGAAGGTTTTTGGGTCGTGTTAGAAGATAGTACACACTATTCTTGGATATTATATTTTATCGTTCCAGCATGATACAAGCCCAATGCAAAAATATTGCTTTACTTATTGCCCATTGAAAAGTTGTCTTAAGTGTTTAAGATTGACACGTAAGCGCTAGTTTTAACAGTATTTAACATTAGCAGGTTTTCACACTTGGTTTTAAAGCTTAGGTTTAATGACTTTCTAAATTTCGCTATATTTATACAATGCCAAGTTGTGCCATGAAAATTTGTTTGTGGAACCGTTTTAGTACTATAATACATGATTTTACGTATATTTGGGTAACTTGCGGTAAAATATATAACCTATGTTGTTTTACAAAAGACTTCAATTTTAATTTTAAAGACAAGAAAATTGTTGGATCAAGCGCGCCGACAGCCGGCTAAAAGGGTTAGTTTCAACATCTTAACAGTTTATTAAGTTGCACAAGTTCTTTATTTTTTGTTTGTGTAAATAATATTTTTTTAATACTAAATCAAATTTAGTATTTTGTTAATGATTTCTTTTTGAAATCATTTAATTTATTCAATTTGATTAAAATATTTATTTATTATTAGTGTTTAAAATAAACTTACTAATAAATTATTTTAAAATTAATGTATTATTTTTTAATAATGTTTATTAATTTATTTTAATTTTAAATTTTAATATGTTGTGATATATCACAATGTGAACATTACAATGATAGAAATATATAACATACTATAGGGATCATATGGAAAATTGACCGTTTGTCCTGTAGTAAGTAAAATGTCTATGTGTTACACACACACATATGCATACATACATACATATATATATACATAAACATATGCGTGTGTGTGTTTTTTGTCAACCTCAAAAAGTGTAAAGAAAGAGGAATGTGGTTGTAAGATGATCGAACGTCTCTTGTAACCTCAATGAGCGTTGGCAAAAGCGATATTAGATTGAGAAAACGCTTAGGGAATTAGGTTTGGCTTAATTAAGTCCATAATGAAATCGTAATCATGATTATGTCAATCTATGTAGAGCAATCTTATGCAAGCACAAATCAAGATTATGAGTGGATTTGGAATTCGAAGCAAGCTATGATTAAAAATCATAAGTGCTTTGGAAGTCGAAAATAAGTCATAATTTAAGTCTTCTTTATTCGTATGTTATGTAATTGTTGAATGTAAAAAGTCCAATGGGCTGAAGTACAGTTGACACTAAAAATCTCTAAATCAATATAAGGTTACAAAGTTTAAAATGTAAGAGATAAGAAAAGAATGTTTCACCTCTTTCTTCATGCCCCTAGGTCCATATTTATAAAGGTTGAGGGATGAGGCAGGGCTACCACTTGTCCATCCGGCATGTTTGACCTCTGGCATTAACCATATTGATGACGCATGGTGCTATACTTCATCATCCACTTGCACCATGATGAACTTTGGCGCTTAGCATCCATCCCGCCTGGATAGATTTTATTGATGACATTCGATTTCAACATTATATTGAGGATATGCAACCTTTTTTGAAAGTGATGAAGTTACTGTGGCACGACATCAATAAGTGGTGGCATTGATAAGTGACGACATTGATAAATGACGATATTAACAATGTTCAGCATTAATAACATACGACATTGATAACATGCGGCATTTATAGCAAGCGACATTGACAATAGGCGACATTGATGATAAGCGGCACTAATAAGAGATGCATTGATGATAAACAGCATTAATAAGAGACGACATTGACGATAAACAACATTAATAAGAAACAACCTTAATGTAATGCGGCATTAATGCTATATCGTGCTGTTATAACATTGACGTCTTTCGACATAGAGCTTTCTAATGTCGTCATACTGACATGCGGTATTGTTTCTAATTTTTTTGGCACAATATCACTCATTGAACTTTATAAGCGGTATGTAGCATTGATGACAATCGGTATTACTGGCTTTGTTGATGACCTGTGACATTGCTTATTATTCTTTATTGATGGAGGCGACATTGTATTCTTTCGACATTAATTTTTCTTCATATATTCGTCATTGCTTGAGTGTGAGATCATGATTACGCTGTATACCTTAGGGATTGATAATTATAGCAATATTTACCCATAGTATGAAGGAAGCATTGGTTTTTCAAGTCAATACATTTGACATTGGCTCTTTATCACCTATTGGTATTCTCTGCAGATCCAATGGTACATTTAAAATTGGTCCAATGGTAGCTGCATGTCTTCTTTTGCACTATAAAATAGTCAAATCTTCTCTTTCTTCCCCTTTTACCTATGATTAAAAGCTTAAGCAAGCAAACTTAAATTTTTCAAACTTACTTGCAAATTCCTGTCTTTCAGCATCAAAGCGAAAATTAAGGTATATATATCCCTTTTCAATCGATTAAATCAGCGAGTTAAATTAAGAATTTCTCATTCAAATAGCTGTTAGGGTTTGATTTGGGGATTTTTGGATTCGACTTGGTGCCTAAGCTTCTGTATTTGATTGGGGTGGCTAATCTTCATATCTTTAGTCAATGGATGATTAGCTATGCTTGTAGACTGAATTAGCAAATAATTTTTTATGTCGTTTAGATGATTTATTGGATTAATTGAAGCCTGACGACATTGATTTGAAAACCTTGGCATTTCTAGTTTAATGATGAAATGAATAGTTTATTTGACCCAAAACCTAATATTTCTCTATTTTGTTTTGGAATTGATGCCTTACAGCATCATTATGATGTTTGAAATTGATTAAAAATAGTGCCGCTTAGATTCGATATTGATTTACGAGGCCGTTGTACGACATTGATAATCTCACTGTATGTTATTATTTTTCTTTGGCAATCATTTTCCAACATTCTATGTTGACATTATAGGACATTATTATTTTATGACATATCTATTGTAGTAGTTTTATGGGTCACATATAAGAATATTAGAGGTCTATGTCGACATTACTCATCAATAGCTTCCATTTTATCATTTCGGCATTAACCATAGTTGCGACATAACATTATAATCTATAGTGTGACTAATATGACATTCAACTTTTAATTCATCCATTTTGACATAGATTTAATGATGCAACATAGCACTTTGGTTACTCCTATTGTAACATCCCGTATTTTTAAGCCATTGAATTTGAACATTTAATTCGTTTTAAATATTTAATGTGGATTCTTAATTGATTTTGAAATGAATGGATTCGGGTTCAATCAATGAAAATAAGTTATAATTTTTAATTATAGTAATTCTGGTTGAATTTGAATAATGGAAAAATAATAATTTAAATATTCGGAATTGAAATAAAAGTAAATCTGGATGTAAATAGTGATAAAAATGGTTTTAAAAATTTATTTTGAGTTATTTGAGTGTAAATAGTATGGTGGGAATTTTAGATAAATTTTTAAGTTGATAAATTAATATTTGGGGTTTTATATTAATTTAAAAATGAATTTAATATTATTAAAATACAATTTAATCAGATTTTGAGTCCGGAATGAACCGAAATGATTTGTAATGTGGTTATATAGTTTATATGATTGATTGTTAGGTTAATAAATTTTACAAGTGAAATTTTAAGCGTTTTTGATAATTTCAGTAAATCGCTCGATTTAATAGACGAGTTAAAATAGCCTTCCGGGGCACAGTCTCGGAATTCGACGAAACTAGTTCCATTGGATCCGTAATAGTTAGTTATTACCGGATTTCAATTTTCGTAGTAATCGGAGTTGTCGTTTTACCGTGGCAGCTCAAAACGCATAGGAATCGATTTAACCGATTTAAATTTAAATTGATCGTTTAATTCCGTAACTCACACGTATGACCGAATTAGCTCACGAAACCTGTTCCATTGTGTCCGGAACGTGGAAAAACCTTAGGAATGCCTGGTGGCATGTCGGATTTGGAGTTCGTTTGAGAACGGTCGTTAAAATTGAATTTAATATTAATTTAATAGGTATATACGTGTATATATATATATATATATATATATATATATATATATATGTTTAAGCTAAAGAAACCCTAATCTTTTTCACCAGCCGCCGCTGTATGGTTTCAATGGCCGAAACCCTCAATTTTTCATCATAAATTTTCGATCAATCCCCAATCTTTTGTGAAAAACCTTCAACACGAGAATTGTAGAGCTCCCCGAGCTCTTCACATCCAACGGCGGCGATCGTATATGGGGTTGTAAATGGCCGACAAATCATGGTGGAAGGGCCGATGTTCGCATGTGCACCTCGAGGCAGTGGAGCTGCCGAGTTCCTCCAAGCTCTGGTCGAAGGTGAAGGCCGCGATGAGCCATCTCGTGGTGATTTCAGATCGTGCTCGTATGAATCGGAAGTGGAGCGATGGTTAACCCTAGTTGTACGTGGGTGGGTTTGTTGCCTGGAGATGACGCGTGATGTAGATGAAGAAGGAAGGCGACGTGCGGCTTTGATTTTCTTTCGTGAGTTGAACGGCCCGATTTTGCTTTGGTAGGAAAAAAAAGTTTTAAATACAATACAATCTTTAAAATTGAATAACTTTATCATACAATATCAGATTGGAACGAAATTCACGACGCCGGGATCGCAGAGACGAACAGTACGCAATAGTGCATTTCGGGAATCATTTCGGGCAAGTAGAAAATTTGAGTTAAATCGAACGTCGTTCGGTTTAATTTAAATTTCGAACGCTCGCCGAAACTCAAGGTGAGTTATTTTCACTCACATTTGGATACCAGTAAAGTAAACAGCTAATATTGAATGTTTGTTTGGATGTTTAGCTGATTATGGTAATTATTATCAATTGAATTGATATATATTGTTGTGCTAATATTTGTGGATGTAGGGAAAAATAGGTTGGAGGGATCCAACCTGTTTCCTCGCAATATAATAATTATTTGATGATTGATGATGCATTCTATTTATATGTGTTGTGACAGATAAACCTGGAATTAAATTGTACTGTGTTATTGTTGGATAAACTATAAATCCAGAATTTAATTATAAATGGAATAAATTGGGTTATTTTTAAAGGAATAAGAGAAATTGATATATAACGAATTTTTAAAGGAATAAAATTTGGATTTGGTTTGGATGAAGAATGAAATTGGTAGAATTTAAATTTTTAATGAAGTGGGAAATTTATCAATATATAAATATGAAAGTATGGCTTCCAGTGAGAAATTTTATACGAAGGGATTAAGTGATTTCCGAAAAATTAAATTATGTTTTCAACGATGCTTCTAAACATAAATTAACAATCGTAAATGTAATAAAATATTTTGAAATACAGCTTTCACCATTGGAATTTTATTTAAGTAATTCATAAGCATTACTTTCCTTTAATCAATGCTCAAAGGTTAATTGAAAAGAATTCTTAAACCCAGCTTTGAAAGTAAATTTCCGGGAATGGTAATTTATGTTTGGGCTTCGAAAGAAGTTATTTTTAAATCCCGGAAAGGAAATTTATGTTATTAAAACATGAATTTGAATGGTAATAAATTGGCTGGATTTATAAGACAGATTCTTTGGAATGTTGAAATGGAAAGTGTGTTTCCCGGGGAAACCAAGTTCGAGTTTTAAACAGATTTTTATTAAAAGAAAGTTTAAAGTTTAACCTTGTTTTAAAGAGTATTTGAAATTTATTATTCTAAAGTAACAAATTAATAAATTAACAATAGTAATGATTTAAGAATACATTTGAAATTATTTTTACAAATCGATTTATTTAGAGGTTGGGTTTGACTTAAGTTATTTTGAAATTAATATTAATATTTTAAACACTACTTTTGAATTAGCTTAGCAAAACCCTTATTTAAAATCAAATTTTATATCTTAAGAAATGATTTTACTGTACATATTGGAATTATATATTTTTTAGTAATAATTAGTAGTAAATTTCCATATTTGAAAATATATTTCAGAATAAAGTGTTTTAACTATTTTAAATCTAAATTGTTTTGAACCTGCTTATTCCCAATGGGAATAAATGGTAAAGTATTTACCTTGTAAAGGAAGAGATTTTGGGAATTGTATTTATATGATTTGAAATGAAATATATCTTTTAAAGATATTTGAGGCAAATAAATGGTGTGTGAAATTATTTATTGATTGATGGATGTTTGTGAATGTTAATTGATAGTTAAATCACCGACTATCAATATTGGACAAATGCGTTGATCGTTTCGAAGAGACCGGGATCGAGATTAATTTCTCGAAAACCACTTCGATCCGATTTGTACGTTTCGTGCGAAAAACGTGTTCGGAGTCGAAGATGGATCAGTGAAGTGCAAGGGCTAGTCGCTACTAATCCTGAGGATATTTCCAAAATGGATGTAGTAGGAATAGTGCCTTCGGTTCCGTTCGAACCCGAGACGGACTCGTATGGATGAATGCTTGCGAAACATCGTCAGGTGGGCGATGGGCATTCTAAGTGAAATGTTCTAAAAGGTAACGTTTAGCCAGAAGCCTCATCAAATGGGAATGACTGAAAATCAGGGGATATGCAATAAGGCTTCGTGGGTAGCCCCTACTGGAGAGTAAGGTCATTCCTGTCTAGATGTCCCTTTTTATTTCGGCTTAGTGGGCGGTTGGTCGCGCCAACCACGGGGTGATCTTATTCGGAACTGTCCAGTAAGGGATGGGTCCGGCCTTGTGTTGCAGGGGATCGGGAGTGATCCTCGGTACGGTGATCTAGGCCCCGTACTGTGACAGGTGGTACCCCAGTGCCTAGTCATTGTTGGAAATCCATTCTCCCTACGAGCCTTGTACGAGTTTTGTTTGTATTACCCACTTTTGTGGCCAGTAGCTGGAATTTAATAGATGTAACAATTTCGGCTATTTTCTAAGTATTTGTATATAGACCCTATTATAATATCAGAGGATTTCTATAAAAGGTGTTTTAGCTATCGTAAGGTAAAAACCCGACATGTTTATTTGTGGCGAGGTCTTACGAGATGCTTTTATTTTTCAAAGGATTTTTGAAACTTTAATAATCAATTTGGGTGCATTATTATCAGCTGGTATTCCAGACTGACTCGGGTGTTATTTCGTTATAATGCTCGGGTCAGACCGAGTATTATTTGTTCAGGACAGGATGCTATGGAGCAGGAGAGGAGCTGGAGTCGAGACGTATTATCTATACATACATATATATATATATATGTATATATATTCCGCTGCTGTGATTGTATGGTATGCCTGATTGGTAATTGATGTATGAGATACTCTGATGATGTGATGTATAAAATAGTTATAGATTTCATTTTGTGTAAAGTTCTATATTTATTATTATATTTTATTCAGCTGCGACTGTGAGATTCTGATATTGTTTAGTTTATTCTTCTTCTATCTCTTCTTCTTTAACCCTAATGGTTCGTAATTCTGTGCGACTTGAGTTAATAGAGGTAGAATAGTGTCGATTCAAGGGGCACGGATTTGCGGGCTGTCACACTTGGTATCAGAGCGAGGTTGGCGACAACCTAGGCTTTGGTGGGGAAATTACTCATTAAACAGAGTCGACGGTACTCTATAATGAGTTGAGTGTATTAATAAATATGAGAGCGTACTTGTTAGTGGATATAAAATTGTTTTTATACTGTGTTGACTTATCGGTTGAGTGTTTATGAATTCTGGTCGGCACAGGAAGTACAACCGTATCGATAGTGGTTTCTAAACTCTTAAACAAGATAAACCGACACCGTGTTGTTTTAAGATGGGTAAATGAAGTAATTTTACCCAAATTGTATTTTGATATAAAAGAAATAATTTTCTGAAATTATTATATATATTTGGATGACTGGTTGTTAATGTCTAAATCAAATAAGAATCTAAAATTTAATCTAGAAATTTGAAATAGTTATAATGAAAATAAAATTCTACAAATATAAATTATATAAAAGGAAGAATAACTAAATTTGAATTGAACCAGAATTTACATCCCGGAAGTTTTGGAAAGGATTTTAAATGTAATGAAACAAAAGTTTGGAAATTTAAAATCCTGGGAAGTTTGAAATGTTTGCTAAGGTGTTTGAAGGCAATATTGGAATATTATTTTGGGAAGTATTTTTGAATGGAAACTGTTTTGAAATGAATTTAGGAAGTAAGAAAGCATTGAACTCACTTCAGTCGCTGGAAAATAATCCTGATGATGCTGGCCACATCATTAGAATTCATTTTCGAGTTTCTAAAGTGATGGATTGCTACCTTATGAGTGATTATGATTTTTGTTGGACTTGTTTGTGATACAAGTAATTTTAGAAGTTTCAAAAGGGAAATTGCTTTGGTGAAAACAGATTTTTTAGAAATCTGGAAGTTTGATTTGATATACCGGGAGAGTATGAGTTGATTATTATGTCAAAATGGTTTTGGAATAAATCCGGGTAAATTGAATTCTGGAGATTCTGTTTAGAATAAAAATGTGAGATAAAATGAATGAACTATATAACTTATAAATAAAGTTGATTTAAAAAGAACTTAAGTTAGAAAATAAGTTTTGAACTTATTTATGGAGTTGATATTAAGTAAGAAAGGAAATGAAATTTTAATCCTAAAAGTAAAGTTAATTTGGGTAAATGGAGGTAAATGAAATTATTGAAATGAATGGAAAGTTGAATCTAACTTGGGATAAGTTAAATAAAATTGGGATTTGAAATTAAATTGGTTTGGGTTAAATTGGAATGTAAAATGACTTTGTAATTGTGGGTCACCCATAAGCTATTAAGTGTTATACTTATAATCTGAAATTGTGGATTTAAAATTTGCAAAGGATTAAGGTGAAAGAAGTTTGTATCTTTAAGAATTTAGTGATACACATATATATAATTTGGAATTGTGGTTATAAGATGTAGATGGTTTAAATAAGCAATATAAACTTTAAAGTAAATGATTGGGTGAACTCATAAATAGGGAAATGGAATTATAATCACAAATGGGAAATAGTTGAAATGGTATGGAGAATTCAAACTTAATCTCAAATGAAATGTGAATTTAGATAAGATAAAGTGAGATATAAAGGAAGTGAATGAACTTAAGGTAGTAAATAAGTATTGAACTTGTATATGGAGAATCAGAATTAGATTGAATGGATTTAACTTCGGTTAAATGGAATTGAGTTGAATTTGGATTAAGTAAAATCAAAATTCAATTGTATTATGAATAGTAATGAATGGAATTTAACTCTTATTTAGGATGGTAAAGGAAATGATATAGATTCAAGATGGCTAAATAAATCTGGTTGAACTTGAATTAGAATTGAAAGAGAATTAAATGGAAAGAAAATTTAATTCAGAGAAGTAAGGAGGATATTGTGTGAATAAATTTTTAACTCAACTAAATTTAAAGGAACTGTTTGAGAATGAATTTAGCGTAATCTAAAGTAAATAAAGAGAAGCTTGAAAGTGAATTTAGTGTAAACTAAATTAAATGGAATTTGTATTGGTATGGATGAATTTTGGGTGGGTTGTTAAGAAGATTTAGATTGAAATGAAAAATAGTTGAAAACCCAGCTCTGGTATGAAGGTAAATTTTGGCAATAAAAAGTTGAGAGTGTGAATGAATAATAGAATTGAATTATAATTGTGATGGTTTGAATTGTAAATAAATTCCAGTGAGTGAAATGATTTGAAGTGGCCACATTGTTAATAAAATAAATTCAGAAATTAATTATGAAGGTGAATAAATTTAAAATGGATTGAATAAATAAATAAAGTGGATTAAAAGTTGTAAATGAATTGGAATTGATTTGGATGAGAATCAGATGAAAATAAAAATTGATCTATAAGAAGATAATGGAAATGTTGTAAAGAAAGCTTAAGCAAATTAAAAAATTGTGATTAAGCTGAATAATGTGGTCTTGGAAAAATTTGTTTAGATGCAGAAATTGAAATGCAAGTGAAGAGAATTTTAATTAATTATTGTGATGGAATAAGCAAGTATGAATTAAAAATGGGTGAGAGTTGTAAATAATATATAATGAGATGTTATTAATTTAAACTTAAGCTGAATGTTTAAGCTAGTTGGATTAAAATTTGTAAATGGTTTGATTTGGTAAGAATCAATTAAAATGGAAACAAATTGAGATATTATGGAATTGAAATCATTTAAGAAAGATGATGAGATGGTTATTTTTAAGCTTATGAAATAGCTTTAAATGAAATTTGTTTGGAAAATAAAATTTGAATGCATGAAAATGACTTTTAAGATAGTTATTGTGATGAAGAAAGAATGTACGAGTTGTAAATAAGTATGGAATGATATATAACAATATAAAAAATATATATCATATTTATATAATAAAACAATAAGAGTAATAAAATAATAAAAATAAACTTAAGAGGAATAATAAACTTGAAAAGTGTGAATAAGAATGTGATTTAAAAATTGAAATTGATGTTTTAGAATGGAGTAAAATTAATATAAATTAAACTAGAATTAATTAAGCTTACGTGGTGATTATTTTTGCTTGAAGAAGCATTTGAAATTGAGTCTTAAATAAATTGAACTAAATTGGAATCTAATTCAAAGAGTTTGTAAATGAATGCAAGTGAATTGGTTTCAACTAGCAAATGGAATTGATTTTGGATCAATTGGAATGAATTAACATTTTAATAAGCAATGTTTGCATATGAATGGTATATAGTAAACTTGAACGTAAATCATTCAAGTGTAATAAAATGAAGTTGGTTTGGATGAAAGTAGAATGGGATAAAATCTTAATAAATGGAATTGAGTATAAATGTAAGAGAGTTATAATAGAAATGCAAATGTATCAAATTGAAATGAAATTTGCTTGGTGAATCAATTCCAAATTTGGGTAAAGTATGAATTGGAATAGCTGAATTTGTATGTAAATCATGTGTGTGAAATAAAATGGAATTTGGTATTAAAAAAAAAAACTTATGCATGTTATAAAATATAGTTTACTTATGGAATCATGCAAATTGTTGATTGGATTATGAAATGGACATGTTTGGCTTACATTATATTGGAAATGATGTTAAAATACTCATATCTTTGAAAACTGATGTGTTTGTTGAGTATAGTACAGGTACAGAAGGCGTTCGAGAGAATTGGAGCGCGTATATGCGTTATATTAGCCGCTTGCTTTAAAAATTTGCTAGAAGGTACGCCTACGCAAATATAATTGGGAAATGATATATTTGTTGTGATATATTTTGGTTTCCGACCGTGTGGGTCGATGTATATATATTTATTTGTATCGCGATATCGCGAAAGCTCCTCCGTGCAAGGGAGACTCTGCCAAAAAATTTCGAAATTTTGGGAGTTAGAAATTTTTTTGGGTTTTGGGAGTTTGAAAATTGTAATTAACTCGGAAAGTTGTTTTTAAGAAAATGTTGAGACCAAAACATTTAATTCTAAATAAAAAATATGAGTTTGGATTTGAAAAATGGTACTGGGAAGTGTATATAAGTTTTAACTAAAGAAGGTTGGGTTAAGTAAATAAGTTTGAGAGTATGTTCTACCTTAACAAATTTCGGGGACGAAATTTTTATAAGGGGGAAGGAATGTAACATCCCGTATTTTTAAGCCATTGAATTTGAACATTTAATTCGTTTTAAATGTTTAATGTGGATTCTTAATTGATTTTGAAATGAATGGATTCGGGTTCAATCAATGAAATAAGTTATAATTTTTAATTATAGTAATTCTGATTGAATTTGAATAATGGAAAAATAATAATTTAAATATTCGGAATTGAAATAAAAGTAAATCTGGATGTAAATAGTGATAAAAATGGTTTTAAAAATTTATTTTGAGTTATTTGAGTGTAAATAGTATGGTGGGAATTTTAGATAAAATTTTAAGTTGATAAAATTAATATTTGGGGTTTTATATTAATTTAAAAATGAATTTAATATTATTAAAATAAAATTTAATCAGATTTTGGGTCCGGAATGAACCGGAATGATTTGTAATGTGGTTATATAGTTTATATGATTGATTGTTAGGTTAATAAATTTTACAAGTGAAATTTTAAGCGTTTTTGATAATTTCAGTAAATCACTCGATTTAATAGACGAGTTAAAATAGCCTTCCGGGGCACAGTCTCGGAATTCGACGAAACTAGTTCCATTGGATCCGTAATAGTTAGTTATTATCGGATTTCAATTTTCTTAGCAATCGGAGTTGTCGTTTGACCGTGGCAGCTTAAAACGCATAGGAATCGATTTAACCGATTTAAATTTAAATTGATCGTTTAATTCCGTAACTTACACGTATGACCGAGTTAGCTTATGAAACCTGTTCCATTGTGTCCGGAACGCGGAAAAACCTTAGGAATGCCTGGCGGCATGTCGGATTTGGAGTTCGTTTGAGAACGTTCGTTAAAATTGAATTTAATATTAATTTAATAGGTATATACGTATATATATATACGTTTAAGCTAAAGAAACCCTAATCTTTTTCACCAGCCGCCGCTGTATGGTTTCAATGGCCGAAACCCTCAATTTTTCATCATAAATTTTCGATCAATCCCCAATCTTTTGTGAAAAACCTTCAACACGAGAATTGTAGAGCTCCCCGAGCTCTTCACATCCAACGGCGGCGATCGTATATGGGGTTGTAAATGGCCGACAAATCATGGTGGAAGGGCCGATGTTCGCATGTGCACCTCGAGGCAGTGGAGCTGCCGAGTTCCTCCAGGCTCTGGTCGAAGGTGAAGGCCGCGATGAGCCATCTCGTGGTGATTTCAGATCGTGCTCGTATGAATCGGAAATGGAGCGATGGTTAACCCTGGTTGTACGTGGGTGGGTTTGTTGCCTGGAGATGTCGCGTGATGTAGATGAAGAAGGAAGGCGACGTGCGGCTTTGATTTTCTTTCGTGAGTTGAACGGCCCGATTTTGCTTTGGTATGAAGAAAAAAAAAGTTTTAACTACAATACAATCTTTAAAATTGAATAACTTTATCATACAATATCAGATTCGAACGAAATTCACGACGCCGGGATCGCAGAGACGAACAGTACACAATAGTGCAGTTCGGGAATCATTCCGGGCAAGTAGAAAATTTGAGTTAAATCGAACGTCGTTCGGTTTAATTTAAATTTCGAACGCTCGCCGAAACCAAGGTGAGTTATTCTCACTCACATCTGCATACCAGTAAAGTAAACAGCTAATATTGAATGTTTGTTTGGATGTTTAGCTGAATATGGTAATTATTATCAATTGAATTGATATATATTGTTGTGCTAATATTTGTGGATGCAGGGAAAAACAGGTTGGTGGGATCCAACTGGATTCCTCGCAATATAATAATTATTTGATGATTGATGATGCATTCTATTTATATGTGTTGTGACAGATAAATCTGGAATTAAATTGTACTGTGTTATTATTGGATAAACTATAAATCCAGAATTTAATTATAAATGGAATAAATTGGGTTTTTTTTAAAGGAATAAGAGAAATTGATATATAACGAATTTTTAAAGGAATAAAATTTGGATTTGGTTTGGATGAAGAATGAAATTGGTAAAATTTAAATTTTAAATGAAGTGGGAAATTTATCAATATATAAATATGAAAGTATGGCTTCCGTTGAGAAATTTTATACGAAGGGATTAAGTGATTTCCGAAAAACTAAATTATGTTTTCAACGATGCTTCTAAACATAAATTAACAATTGTAAATGTAATAAAATGTTTTGAAATACAGCTTTCACCATTGGAATTTTATTTAAGTAATTCATAAGCATTACTTTCCTTTAATCAATGCTCAAAGGTTAATTGAAAAGAATTCTTAAACCGAGCTTTGAAAGTAAATTTCCGGGAATGGTAATTTATGTTTGGGCTTCGAAAGAAGTTATTTTTAAATCCCGGAAAGGAAATTTATGTTATTAAAACATGAATTTGAATGGTAATAAATTGGTTGGATTTATAAGACGAATTCTTTGGAATGTTGAAATGGAAAGTGTGTTTCCCGGGGAAACCAAGTTCGAGTTTTAAACAGATTTTTATTAAAAGAAAGTTTAAAGTTTAACCTTGTTTTAAAGAGTATTTGAAATTTATTATTTTAAAGTAACAAATTAATAAATTAACAATAGTAATGATTTAAGAATACATTTGAAATTATTTTTACAAATCGATTTATTTAAAGGTTGGGTTTGACTTAAGTTATTTTGAAATTAATATTAATCTTTTAAACACTACTTTTAAATTAGCTTAGAAAAACCCTTATTTAAAATCAAAGTTTATATCTTAAGAAATGATTTTACTGTACATATTGGAATTATATTTTTTTGAGTAATAATTAGTGGTAAATTTCCATATTTGAAAATATAATTCAGAATAAAGTGTTTTAACTATTTTAAATCTAAATTGTTTTGAACCTGGTTATTCCCAATGGGAATAAATGGTAAAGGATTTACCTTGTAAAGGAAGAGATTTTGGGAATTGTATTTATGTGATTTGAAATGAAATATATCTTTTAAAGATATTTGACGCAAATAAATGGTGTGTGAAATTATTTATTGATTGATGGATGTTTGTGAATGTTAATTGATAGTTAAATCACCGACTATCAATATTGGACAAACGCGTTGATCATTTCGAAGAGACCGGGATCGAGATTAATTTCTCGTAAACCACTTCGATCTGATTTGTACGTTTTGTGCGAAAAACGTGTTCGGAGTCGAAGATGGATCAGTGAAGTGCAAGGGCTAGCCGCTACTAATCCTGAGGATATTTCCAAAATGGATGTAGTAGGAATAGTGCCTTCGGTTCCGTTCGATCCCGGGACGGACTCGTATGGATGAGTGCTTGCGAAACATCATCAGGTGGGTGATGAGCATTCTAAGTGAAACGTTCTAAAAGGTAACGCTTAGCCTCAAGCCTCATCAAATGGGAATGACTGAAAATCAGGGGATATGCAGCAAGGCTTCGTGGGTAGCCCCCACTGGAGAGTAAGGTCATTCCTGTCTAGATGTCCCTTTTTATTTCGGCTTAGTGGGCGGTTGGTCGCGCCAACCACGGGGTGATCTTATTCGGAACTATCCAGTAAGGGATGGGTCCGGCCTTGTGTTGCAGGGGATCGGGAGTGATCCTCGGTACGGTGATCTAGGCCCCGTACTGTGACAGGTGGTACCCCAGTGCCTAGTCATTGTTGGAAATCCATTCTCCCTACGAGCCTTGTACGAGTTTTGTTTGTATTACCCACTTTTATGGCCAGTAGATGGAATTTAATAGATGTAACAATTTCGGCTATTTTCTAAGTATTTGTATATAGACCCTATTATAATATCAGAGGATTTCTATAAAAGGTGTTTTAGCTATCGTAAGGTAAAAACCCAACATGTTTATTTGTGGCGAGGTCTTACGAGATGCTTTTATTTTTCAAAGGATTTTTGAAACTTTAATAATCAATTTGGGTGCATTATTATCAGCTGGTATTCCAGACTGACTCGGATGTTATTTCATTATAATGCTCGGGTCAGACCGAGTATTATTTGTTTAGGACAGGATGCTATGGAGCAGGAGAGGAGCTGGAGTCGAGACGTATTATATATATATATATATTCCGTGCTGTGATTGTATGGTATGCCTGATTGGTAATTTGATGTATGAGATACTCTGATGATGTGATGTATAAAATAGTTATAGATTTCATTTTGTGTAAAGTTCTATATTTATTATTATATTTTATTCCGCTGCGACTGTGAGATTCTGATATTGTTTAGTTTCTTCTTCTTCTATCTCTTCTTCTTTATCCCTAATGGTTCGTAATTCTGTGCCACTTGAGTTAATAAAGGTAGAATAGTGTCGATTCAAGGGGTATGGATTTGCGGGCTGTCACACCTATGATAATTCTTGCACACATCCTTAGGCTTACTTTCTTACCGCAAGTCTAACATTCTTTTTGCACACTCTTAATCAACATAAAAGTTTTAAGTTTCCATAAGTTCGACATTGACTATGCAATGGTCATTGACTTGTTATATATGTTATGTAGGACTATAGACTTTCCACATTTAGATGTCATAATGTAGGCAATCAATTAACTATTTCATGTCTTAGAATATAATATCTCATTTTATATCACGAGCGTTCTAATTATCTCTTTTCTAATTTGGAATAATATCACTTGCCAGATAAATGAAATGCAAGAACACAGCCCAAAAAGGAATCAAGAAGACCGGTAAGGGTCCAAAAGCTTCTCCGTCTACTAGGAAAGAAGATCATCGTCGTATATTACCACCCAAGAAGAAATGGATTCCATTTTTAACAATTTGAAATTACAGGTATAGAAGCTATTCCTGCCAGTCCTTTTGGTAGAATTGACAATCCCTCAGAAGGGTATTTCCCCTTCACCCCAATACATATATGCCACTTAGGATCTTATCCTTTCCCTGACTTTCTTCTGAGATTCCTGGAGTGTCTAAACATCGCTCTAATTCAATTAACTCCAAATTTGTACACCTATCTGTTTTGTTTGGAAGTTCTTACAGGAAGGCCAATCTTCCCTCTCTCAGTGCTGAAATTCTTCACACCATAGCTAGTTCTATGAAGATAGGTGAGCAGTAGGGTAACTCTATATGTCAAATTCATCCTCTTCGGAAAAGCTTGATCATCAATACCGTAAACAAGACCAAGGGAAAGGAAAACTAATTTTTCTACATTAAATGCTATTCTAGGAATAGGGGAACTTTCTTTGTTATAGGTAAGTTTCTGTTTCCTATTACTTATGTTAAATTTGTCACTTTTCTCACTACGGATGTTTTCCTTTAGGTCCGGATCCTGAGCAGTTAAACCCCTATAATAGTGAGATTGTCAAATCCTTGACTCTAGCGTCTAAGAGTATGGGTGATAGGCTTATACTTCCGATGGACGTGAATCTTCGTCACTACTCACTGATTTTAGATCATCATATAATACTTGGAGGAACCCCCAATGATGAAAGAAAATTCCCAAAGGAAACGGTCGATGATCACCAATGACCGTAATGCTTTCTCTACTTCTTCTCCAGTTCAAGTGGAGCTCATTAGTAAGTTTTTAATATAACTAGTATGGAATTCCTAATGTCATTGCTTTATTGACTTATTTTCTTTTTTTAGGCTCGTCTGCTTTTGTCGTCGCTTCTAAAATGATAGGAGTTAAAGATGGTGCTCCCAAAAAGAGGAAACATAAAGATGAAATTCATACCTTATCTCGATTGAGAAAACCTGCTTCCATTGAGGACTTTATTGCAAAGCAATCGAAGCATTAGAAAAGGAAGAACACGAGGAGGTTCCTGCCGATATCCCCTCCTGTTCCCCAAGCAAATGGCCTAAGCTTATGGGTGATTTTACTCCTACTATTGTGGATGAAGAGAAACATGTGACCATCGACTCGAGCCATGAGGTAGCCAATCATAAATCTCATAAAGTTCAAGCATTTACAAAGGCCGCTCGCCCTCCGGATTCCCTTCTCAAGATTTCTTTTCCTACTTCCCCAAAGGTCTCAATCATTTGTATGATGATCTTGGGATGTCTCCTCCCCAAAAGAACTTCTTCCTTCAAAGGCCCAGGTCCAGTCT
The DNA here is from genome assembly GCA_030765085.1 of Allium cepa. Classification (NCBI taxonomy): domain Eukaryota; kingdom Viridiplantae; phylum Streptophyta; class Magnoliopsida; order Asparagales; family Amaryllidaceae; genus Allium; species Allium cepa. The sequence continues at coordinate 158,492,711 of CM060932.1, forward strand.
CTGTGGCCAGTTTTGATGATCTTTTTCGATTGGCTATTCAATCTCCCTCTATTACCTCTCTTGAATCATTGCAGCCCTCAATTTTTTCCAAGAATCATCTTTTCATCATTTTTAAGTAGCTTCTATCAGTACATATTTCTTCTCGTTTGGTTAATTTTAGATCTATAGATCTTGGCCCGACTTATACTTGCAATACATTTCAGGTGGGAATGAATATGTTTATCCTCTAAGAGGTTTCTCAAAGGCCTTCTAATGAAATAATTAAGCTCAAAAAACAAATCCTTTCACTTAACCACATCATAATTGATATTGCGTTGGCAAGAGACAAAGCTGTTACAGAGAAAGAGAATCTCGTCTTCTCACTTAATGAAGAGAAAAATGCTAGGCAATGCTAGAAAGGAGATGAAAGCATACATCGAGAAGGCCAATAAGGAGAAAATTGATCTAGTCGAATAGTATGATCAGTGACGCTGAAAAGAAAGTCACCTCTTTCCTCAATGATGCCCTTCTTAACATTATTGAAAAATTTATAAACAAGCTTTGTTTGTAGCATATACTAATAATGTTCAAAAGTGTCTAGACTTAGATTTTCCATCTCTCTTAGATTGGAATGAAAAATTTAAAAGAAATTTTAGTCTCAAACTGAAGAAAGATAAGAAGGCTCTTTACAAAAAGTTCCCTAATGAAGAAAAGGTTGATGCTGAAAATTGGCTAACCTTTGATGATGCTTCAATCGATGAAGAAACAGAATCTGACGAAGAAGAAGAAGATGATGATAATGGTGACGGTGATGAAATGGGTCCTAGAGGGCCAAAAGATGAAGGAGATGGATCAGGTGATCCTAACTTAGATTCTTTCGCTCATGATGTAGGCTTTATTAAATTCCAAGAAAGATACTACTTCAAAAGACAACACTCCCCCTAGCTGTCAACCGAAGGAGAAAGCACATACTCCAGTTCTGGCTTCGGAGGCATGTAGTTCTTTATTTTAGATGTTTAAGACTCTATGTTTAGCTTTTAATTAATAAGATTACTATTTAGTTAAGGAAAAAGGAATAATACTATTATGAGACTTTTTTATGAAAAGAGTGTAAAAAGAGAGAATTGAAAGAACAGGGAACTTGAAAAGTTAGCTAAAGAATACAATGATATATCTGACAAATACAAATGCCTATCTGGTGGTGCTGCATAGCTTCAATTTTGTAAGGAGAAGAAAGCCACTCCTCGCTTGAAAAGAGCTCGCTTATACTAATAAAGGAATGTAAGAGAAAATACTGAATTAATGACTCTCTTTTGGATGCTAATTGATGATAGAAACGCTTTGGTGGAGTTCCTCTGGAAAGTCTACTCCAGGGGTCAATTTGTGGACTTTTCTTACTTGGGAAAAAATAATGGTGGTTTGCTTAGCACCTTCATAAAAGATATCTAGATGATCATGGAAGCGATCCTTATCCTGGGACATGTTGGAACTTACCTAGTGTTCCCCTTTCCCCTAACACTCTTCCTTTTGAAAAGATTAAGTATAATAAGGGAAGATTTATTTCTGAATTTTATAAGAGATCGATATTATCTGAACCCAAATGATTGTATAATTGTAATATATAATTTAAGCAGCTTATAAACTTTGTCGCTTTTGTTTCTCTAATTTTTGTAAATTATACAGATTAAGGAACTCTCCAATAGTCTTGTTCCTACAAAACTTTTGAGTAAGTTTACCAAGTTAAGGAGAGGCTTTAAGGACAAGCCTTTAACCATCAGAATATTTCAGTTAGCAGGGCACTACTTTCTAAGAGATCTACAAGAAGTATACACATGATTCCCTCACTTTCATTTTGATTTCGTAGGTGATGAAGAAGACAAAGTACTTGGTGAAATTCGAACTTACCAAGCCAAACTGTCGTGTGGTCACACTAGCCCTTTAGCTGGACCCTAGTTAATACCCCAGAAAGGGTTAAAGCACCTTTTGATTCTACATTTATCTTGTCGGTTGGGTCATTTGAAAAGGCCAAAATCAATGTTTCAAAACTTTAAGAGTTATTTAAATGTTCAAAAACAGAATCGTGATGTAATTTGAATATCCTTATTGTTTATAAACTTCCCTATTAGTAATGGAAAAGCTTATTTTTCATGTATTAATTTTAATTTTACTTATTCTAAATAGGAAAGCCAATTAGCGCTTGCATTTGGTCCTACAGATGCTCTTTCTTGACTGAACATTATCAAAGATTAACTGATAGCCAATATAAAAAATAGGCGGTCTTCTCAAGACGTTTCAGCTTTACAATTTTCAAACAATCCAGAAGTGCAAGATTGGTCATGAAATATTATAAATTAAGATCAACATTTAGAAACTATAAAGAAATAACCCCTAGCTTAGGGAATCAAATTAAAGAGAAGGATCAAGAATTACAAGAGTTGAAAAGAAGATTGACACGATCGTAAGGTCTGAACCTTCAATCGATATTGATATAGAAATGACTAAATTACACCAACGAATAAATGACCTTGAAGTGGATTTAATGAAGAATCAAGTATCCTACCAATCTTTGGAACTTATTGCATGTAGAGGATATTCTACCCTTCCTACTCCTACTCCTAGGAGAATGACCAAAAACTCATCTGGCAATAGTAAAGGCAGACCAAAAATGTGACGACCCGTCTTTCATTCCACAGAAAAACGTATCATCAATAAGAAAAGAAAGAGATAGAAATAGAAAGATAGAAAGAAAAGAAACAACAATCATCAGAATCTCACCGCGGAAACGAACAAAATATAATATTACATGTATCCCTTACATAATTTACATATCAGAGTTCACAAAATAATACTACTCCATTACATCAGCCATTCATAATAGTTCTTACAACCCAAACAACTCAAACACACAACACCCAAAATGCCACTATAGCGAATATAGATAGATGGTACGTCTGGACTCCAGCTCCAGCCTCCAAAATATATGCTAATCCAAACCTAATCACTTGGCTACTCATAAAAATTTGAGTACCCAAGAGTTTATGAAAACAAAATAAACTCCGGGTCAGACATGGGTCTGGTGTGAGTAAATCAGTTAAAGTTGCTTAACTTTAAAATCATTTGAAACAAAAGGTATCACGTAAGACTTCCCACAAATAAACACGGGTAAGTTTTTACCTTACGCTAACTAAAACATGTGATAGGAAATTCAGTGATATTATAATAGGGTCTAGGGTTTTTAAGTAAATAGAAATTAGCTGAAATTGTTACATGATTAAATTCCAGCTACTAGCCACGAAAGTGGGTAATACAATCAAAACCGTAGGGTCTCGTAAGAAAATTGAGTTTCCATCAATGGCAGGGCTACTGGGGTACCGCCCGTCACAGTACGGGGCCTAGATCACCGTACCGAGGATCACTCCCGATCCCCTGCAACACAAGGCCGGACCCATCCCTTACTGGATAGTTCCGAACAAGACAACCCCGCAGTTGTGGCCAACAACTGCCCACACAGCCGAATATATAATAAGGGACTTATAGACAGGGGTAAATCTCACTCTCAAGTGGGGGCTACCCACGAAGCCTTGCTGCACCTCCCCTGTTTTAGCCATTCCCGGTTGATGAGGCTTGAGGCTACGATTACCTTTAAAAGACATACTCCTTAGAATGCTCATCGTCCACCTGACGATGTGCTGAAAGCATTCAATCCTTACAAGTTTGTTCCGGGTTCGAACGAAACCGAAGGCATTATCTCGTTACACTCATTTTGGAACCACCCTCAGAGTTAACGACAATAACCCTTGCACACTAAAACTCCATCTCGATCTTCACTTGAGATGTCACGACTTAACGTTTAACTTGGATCGATGTGGTATTCGGAAAATCAAATCTGATTCCCGATCCCCGTCTCATCGAAATCCAAACGTGTCTTAAAGGCCAAGTTGTTTAAAGTTTTAACAATACAATTCAGATTTAAACATTGCATCTCATAGCATTATTAACAGATAATAACCAATATCTATCACAGATATACATCATTTCATCACAGAATATCACTCAATTACCATTCAACAGATATCAACCATATTCAGATATCAATTCAAACAATCATCTATAAGCAATCACTACTTAAATTCATGCTATAATTAATTTAATATATTTAAATTAAATTAATTATTTAAGAATTTATCCCTTAATCTTGCTTAACCAAACATTAATTAATTAATCACAACCTTTAATTAATTAATCACCTCTTCATTATCTCATTATTAATTAATTACTACTTAATTAATTAATAATCTTTATTTAATTATCAATTAATTACTATAATTATTTATTAATTAACTTGATTAAAAATTAATCATTCCTTAATTGGTTATTAATTAACCCTTAATTTATAATTAATTAACCTTAATTAACTCTTAATTACCTTAATTAATTCTTAATTAATTACAAATTAATTTCTTAATCACATAATTAATTATTCATTAATTAACCTTAATTATTTAATTAATAAAATCTTAATCATTTAATTAATTAACTATTAATTATAATTTAATTAATGTTTAATTACTTAATTAATTAACCCAAATCATTTACTTAATTAATTCTTAATCACCAATTAATTAATAACTAATCATTTAATTAATTAGTTATTAATCACTTATTAATAAATCTTAATTATTTAATTATTAATTATTAATTATAATTTAATTTTATTCTTAATTATCCATTAAATAATCCATAAGTAATTTAATTAAATCTTAACCAATTAATTAACCTAAATTAATTAATTAATTCCAATCCTAATTACTAAATAATTAAAGTAAACTTTTATTTCAATATTTAATTAACTTCCAAAACAAAACAATTTCATTTATCATTTAAAACTTTACATATTTAAATATTTCAATTCATTAAAACTAATTACCCTTTGAAAAAGTTAGATTTAACATGTAAATCATTTCAAAACTTCAACAAATAAATATGATTTCCTTTGGAAATAAAATATTTGATACTTTATAAGGTAGTGAAGATATAAAAAATTTAAATTTAAACTTAAAACAAAATTGAAATTTTAAAACGAGTTTTGAACTTGTCTTCATTCATGTTGATATAAGCTCGACCAAACCCAACTAACAAATACTATCTATATGCTCATCTCCCCTTCCTTCTCATTACTACCTGAACCATCAAACCCACGCAGACATAGCTACTCACACCCGAGCACAAACACGAGCTTCTCGACCAAATACTTGAGCGTTACTTCGAGTAAAACCCACGCGCACGCGAACCTATCTCCACTGATACAAACCCCTACCTCGTGCACATGCACGGTGCTCCGGCGTCGCCGCCGCCACCCACGACACCACACGCAAGTTCCAACTCGACCAACGACCCAACTCCGGACCTCCATCCCCACTCACACGAACGCAATCGAAATCGAGGCAGCTCAATCCCAAAACCCAAAACTGCATCACCAGAAAATCCCCTCGTCCACGGCGAGCCGTCCACCGAACGTTGCCAAACCTCGGCCACATCTCCACATGACCCTAACGCATCTCCACTACAAGCTGTTTGCAACTCGATCACCTCCATGCTCCATACTCTCGAATTCTTCAAACCCAAAAACTCAGAGTCTAAAACCCTAAAAATCGAAATTCTAAATTCTCTGTTGAAATTTAATTTCAACCAATATTTTTTTAGTGTTAAGCAACATGAAACACAACTACCATCCAAATTTCAAAGCTTAAAATCAACTCGTTCACACGAATTTGACAAAAGCCCCAAATTCAGCATTTCTCAAATTTCATCTTCCTCTTAAAGTTAAAAATTATGATTTCTGTCCTAAAATTCATATTATGCATTGTAGATTTAGGATAAAATCTTGTTTCATTAAAATTCGAACAAAATTTACATGATATAATTACTTGGTTTTTACTGCATATTTTGTTTTCTGCAGTTTTTAACAGTTTCATAAGCAAATTTACTCTTAATACTTAATTCAGGTTAAATAAAACCTCTACATTGAATATTTCAACTTATCTATGATCTATTTCATATAAATTTGGAGTTTTTGTTTTAAACTTCCTCAGAACTTTGAAAATACAGAGTACAACAATTGCTTTCAAACATGCACAGCTAAATTTAAAACTTGTAAACAAATATTCTACCACATAGAAAACATGCAAGCATTTTCAGAACAAACATTCACATTCAACATATTTTTAAACTCAAAGTTTTGATTTAAAATTTACTCACCTGATATTGTTTCTAAGCCTTAAACTGCTGGAAAAAGAAATATGAACTGCAGGCCTTTAAAAACTGAAATGAATTGATTGTTGGTGCCTTTAAATCTTGAATAAGTTGATGCTAAACTTTGATTATTGCAGAAATTTTGTTGAAGATGTGAAGAAGTTCAGATTTTTGGAGAGAAGAATGTAAAATTTTCTTTTTAGTAAAATGAGAGAGTATGCATGAGAAATTTGTTTCCTGAAATTTAAAGAAAAGAAAATTTATATCATGACACTTGTCAAATAAATGGTTAAATTCCTAACACATGTTTTATTAGTAAGCCTAGATGTTAACATGTGTTTTATTCCATACAAAAATGAAATTTAGATATTTACTTAATTGATTCTCTTATATGTGTTAATATTTAAGTCCTTAGAAAAAATCAATTTTCCTTTTTAATAATGAATATAAAACCAATGTTATAACATAATTAAAATTATGAGAATATAACTTAGTACTCCAAGTATAATTTTAGAGTAAAAATTAACATAGTTAAATCTTTTAATATATCAATTCAAGCAAAATTTGAATTCTAAAAATCCAATTCAAAATCAAATTTGGTATGAATAAAATCTTAACACATTTAATTCCTTATATATGAACTAGTTTTTAATTGAAATAATTTTATATTTACAATTCATTTATTTGTTGTTGAATAAAATAACAAATTTATCAATTTAAATTAATTTATTATATAGATTATCATATTTAAATTCGGTGTGAAATTCCAGGATATTACAATCCTTCCCCCTTAAAAGAATTTCGTCCCCGAAATTTAAACAAAAGATAATCCAAAAAATTTCATTTTATTCAACACTTCAAACATACATAACATCCATACATAAGAAACCATCAAACAAACATCCAAACAAACATACATCCAATACAAACACCACTAGCTATCCGGACACATATCCGGATAAGCCTTTCTAATACTATCCAAAGTCTTCCAGGTACAATCTCTGGGATCCTCACTCCGCTGGACTTTAACAAGCTTCACAATCTTGCTTCTGAGCTGTCTCTCATCTTGATCAACAATTTGAACAGGATGTCGGACAACAGACAAGTCCGGCTCAACCTCCAATTCCTCCTGCACAGCTGGCTCCATAATAAGAGATGGATCGTGCACAAATTTCCGTAGATGAGATACATGGAAAACATTGTGAATTCCAGCCATCCGGACTGGCAATTCAATCTTATATGCAACAGCACCAATCCTCTCGAGAACTCTGAACGGACCAATGAATCTCGGAGCGAGTTTCCCTGTCTTCCCAAACCTTACAGCTCCTTTAATAGGGGAAACTTTGACAAAGACCAAATCACCAATCTCGAACTCCAATTTTCTTCGTCTTTTATCAGCATATTTCTTTTGTCGATCCTGAGCAGCTCTCATTCTTTTCTTGATCAGCTCGACTTTAGCAGATGCTTCTCGGATCAAATCTGGTTCAAGTACAATACGATCCTTCGACTCTATCCAACAGGCTGGAGATCTACACGGTCTTCCATATAATGCTTCATAAGGAGCCATCTTGATACTTGCTTGATAACTGTTATTATACGAGAACTCCACTAGATGTAGATGATCCTCCCACGATCCTCCAAAATCTAATACACAGGCTCTCAGCATATCTTCTAGAATTCGGTTAAGCCTTTCCGTTTGTCCATCAGTTTGTGGATGATATGCTATACTCAATCTCAAATTAGTTCCCAAAGCTGTTCGCAATGCCTCCCAGAATTTGCTAGTGAAAATCGGATCTCGATCACTTATAATGCTGACTGGAACACCATGCAATCTCACAATCTCCTTCAAGAAAATTTCAGCCAAAGAAACTGCAGTTCGGGTTGCTTTAACTGGAATAAAATGGGCGCTCTTGGTAAGACGATCCACAATTACCCATATTCCTTCATTCCCTTTCTTAGTTCTAGGCAGTCCATCGATGAAGTCCATCGCAATCATTTCCCATTTCCATGTCGGGACCTCCAAAGGTTGTAACAAACCGGCTTGCTTTTGCTGATCTCCTTTCACTTGCTTGCAGATAGCACAACTATTAACGAATCTGATTACATCCCTCTTCATGCCCGACCACCAGAAAACTCTCTTCATATCCTTGTACATCTTTGAGATTCCTGGATGGATACTTAATCTGGAGCGATGACTTTCAAACAATACTTCCCGCTTCAATTCCTCGAAATTTGGAACACAGATCCTTCCATTAATCCTTAGCGTTTCTTAATCACCAGTCTTAAAACTAGGACACTGCCCCTTCCTAACTCTTCTGATAATTCTTCTTAACTTACTATCAAATTCCTGCTTGCTTGAAATCCTTTCCAGAAGAGATGGAATCACTTCCAAAAGAGAAAGAACCGCATTTCTGCTTAGAGCGTCTGCCACGACGTTCGCCTTCCCTGGAGTATACAGAATGTCCAAATCGTATGACGCCAAGAATTCAACCCATCTCTGCTGTATTAGATTAAGATCTTTCTGAGAGAAAAGATATTTCAATGGTTTGTGATCCGTGAATAACTCAAAATTTTCTCCTAAAAGATAGTGTCTCCATATCTTTAAAGCAAAAACAATAGCCAACAGCTCTAGATCATGCGTAGCGTAGTTTTTCTCATGTGGCTTCAACTACCGACTCGCATACGCAATAACCCTACCATTCTGCATAAGAACAGCTCCTAATCCAACAATACAGGCATCAGTATACATTTCAAACTTACTCTTACCATCAGGAATAGCCAATACAGGAGCACTTGTCAACTTTGCCTTCAGTTTCTGGAAAGCTTCCTCACACTCTGGTGTCCACTTGAATTTAGCTCCCTTCCTTGTCAGCTTCGTTAGATGAGAAGAGATCTTAGAATAGTCCTTAATAAACTTCCTGTAGTAACCGGCCAATCCAAGAAAACTGCGAACTTCTGTAGGAGTCCGAGGCTGCTTCCATTCCAGAATAGTCTCAACTTTAGCAGGATCTACAGAGATTCCCTCACCAGAAACAATGTGGCCCAAAAATTTCACTTCTGATTTCCAAAAATGACACTTAGAGAACTTCGCCTTCAGCACATGCCTTCTCAAAGTTTCCAAAACTATTCCCAAGTGCTGCTTGTGCTCTTCTTTCGATTTAGAATAAACCAAAATATCATCGATGAAGACCAAAACAAACTTATTCAGAACATCTCTAAAGACTCGGTTCATCAGATCTACAAAATATGCAGGAGCGTTGGTTAACCCGAAAGGCATAACCAACCATTCATAAAAACAATTAGGTCCCCTAAATGCGGTTAAGGGAATACTGTCTTCAACTACCCTTAACTGATGGAAACCTGATGCTAGATCTAACGGAGAAAAGACAGATGCACCATGAAGCTGGTCGAAGAGATCATCAATGCGAGGAAGAGGATACTTATTCCGAATGGTCACCTTGTTCAATTCACGGTAGTCTACACAGAACCTTAGCGACCCATCCGACTTGGTGACAAAAACTGCAGCAGAACCCCAACAAGAAAAACTTGGTCTAATCGAACCCTTCTCCAACAAATCTTGAGTTTGTTTCACTAATTCCTCCCTCTCTCTTGGAGCCAACCTTCTACTAGGTTGAATTACAGGTACTGCTCCAGGAACCAAATCAATACAAAACTCTATTTCCCGATGCGGAGGCAAACATTTAACTTCCTCAAATACGTCGGAGAAATCGCGGACTACTTCAATATCTACAACCTCTTCTTGAGAAGTATCCACTCCATGTAAAAGACTACTCAAGTGGATTCCAGAGTTATCACACATTACTCCGGCAATCCTACCCAGATCAGTTTCCAACGAAACTGTTCTTTCATCACAATTTAAGATAGCTTTATATTTGTCAAGCCAATCCATTCCCAATATAAGGTCGAAACCTTGAAAATCCAATACATAAGGATCACAGGAAAAACTATGGGATAGATAGGAGATTCTCAAATCTTTACAAATCCTATCCAATTTAGTTACCCCTCCTATAGGATTTGATACACAAATGGGATTGTCTACGATACTAGGAGTAAGTAAGAAATTCTCTATAGTTCCCAGGGAAATAAAACTTAAAGAAGCACCAGAATCAAATAAGACTTTAATACACTTTCCATTTAAAAGTAAAGTACCTTCTAAAACTCCCTTGCCCTTCGATGAGTTTGATGGTGCGCCTTCCAAAGCAAATACTTTGTTCTGTGGAACCATATGAAGGAGCGGACAGTCTCTAATCATGTGTCCCCGTTGGTGACAGTTAAAGCAAAGCGACTTCTGAACTAAGGCTGACCCTGGTCCACTATACTACTGCCGCCGCTGCTGAGATCCTTTGCTGGGACACTTGTTTGCCAGATGACCTTCTTGATGACAAATATAACACTTTCGGGGTTCATTATTGTTCCCAGACTTCTTCTTGTTTTGCTTCTTCAAGTTAGGATTGAATTTCCTCTTATTCTGGTTGGAAGAATTCCCTCCTGATGTAGCAACTTGAGCCACTGACCTCTTCTTCATCAAGTCTTCATACCTTAACGCCATATCAATAAGCTCCACAAAAGACCCTTTCAGATGTGCAGTCATTTTCTCATGATACTCAGGCCTCAACCCTTGGACAAACATCTCGTTCTTCTTAAGAGGTGTGTCTATAAGTCCCGGTCCGTAGCAAGATAACTCGTTGAACTTCGTCTCGTATTCAGCTATGGACATATTCCCTTGTTTCAAATTCAGAAAATCTTGATAAAGCCGAGTTCTTCCTGCAGCAGGCATATACTTTTCCTCAAACCTCTCCTTAAATTCTTCCCAAGACATACCATCCTCCGAGATATTAGCAATCACTGAATTCCACCATACTGCAGCACCACTCTGCAATTGCCACGTAGCCATTGTTCTCTTCTGCTCATCAGATAACCCCATGCTCTTAAAAATCTTCTCACAGGAGCGAATCCATTCTTGAACTTCTATTATAGTTTCTGATCCTTGAAATGGTTTCCCTCCTAAATGAACAAAATCCTTGCATAATGCAGCAAAACTGGCTGAAGACGTAACTGGATTAACAGTCTTATCATCGGTCTGCTCTCTTCTGTTACCAGTTGATCCACTTCCAACAACTCTTCCCCTTCGGCCTCTTGAACTCATATTGGCTACATGAACAGGTAATCCAATCAATTTAGATAGGGATATAGTTATATAAGAAAATTACAAATATGTACTCTCAAGATAGATACTACTTCAGAGCCTAGGTGTTTCTCAACCTTGCTCTGATACCAACTGTGACGACCCGTCTTTCATTCCACAGAAAAACGTATCATCAATAAGAAAAGAAAGAGATAGAAATAGAAAGATAGAAAGAAAAGAAACAACAATCATCAGAATCTCACCGCGGAAACGAACAAAATATAATATTACATATATCCCATACATAATTTACATATCAGAGTTCACAAAATAATACTACTCCATTACATCAGCCATTCATAATAGTTCTTACAACCTAAACAACTCAAACACACAACACCCAAAATGCCACTATAGCGAATATAGATAGATAGTACGTCTGGACTCCAGCTCCAGCCTCCAAAATATACGCTAATCCAAACCTAATCACTTGGCTACTCATAAAAATTTGAGTACCCAAGAGTTTATGAAAACAAAATAAACTCCGGGTCAGACATGGGTCTGGTGTGAGTAAATCAGTTAAAGTTGCTTAACTTTAAAATCATTTGAAACAAAAGGTATCACGTAAGACTTCCCACAAATAAACACGGGTAAGTTTTTACCTTACGCTAACCAAAACATTTGATAGGAAATTCAGTGATATTATAATAGGGTCTAGGGTTTTCAAGTAAATAGAAATTAGCTGAAATTGTTACATGATTAAATTCCAGCTACTAGCCACGAAAGTGGGTAATACAATCAAAACCGTAGGGTCTCGTAGGAAAATTGAGTTTCCATCAATGGCAGGGCTACTGGGGTACCGTCCGTCACAGTACGAGGCCTAGATCACCGTACCGAGGATCACTCCCGATCCCCTGCAACACAAGGCCGGACCCATCCCTTACTGGATAGTTCCGAACAAGACAACCCCGCAGTTGTGGCCAACAACTGCCCATACAGCCGAATATATAATAAGGGACTTCTAGACAGGGGTAAGTCTCACTCTCAAGTGGGGGCTACCCACGAAGCCTTGCTGCACCTCTCCTGTTTTAGCCATTCCCGGTTGATGAGGCTTGAGGCTATGATTACCTTTAAAGGACATACTCCTTAGAATGCTCATCGTCCACCTGACGATGTGCTGAAAGCATTCAATCCATACAAGTTCGTTCCGGGTTCGAACGAAACCGAAGGCATTATCTCGTTACACTCATTTTGGAACCACCCTCAGAGTTAACGACAATAACCCTTGCACACTAAAACTCCATCTCGATCTTCACTTGAGATGTCACGACTTAACGTTTAACTTGGATCGATGTGGTATTCGGAAAATCAAATCTGATTCCCGATCCCCGTCTCATCGAAATCCAAACGTGTCTTAAAGGCCAAGTTGTTTAAAGTTTTAACAATACAATTCAGATTTAAACATTGCATCTCATAGCATTATTAACAGATAATAACCAATATCTATCACAGATATACATCATTTCATCATAGAATATCACTCAATTACCATTCAACAGATATCAACCATATTCAGATATCAATTCAAACAATCATCTATAAGCAATCACTACTTAAATTCATGCTATAATTAATTTAATATATTTAAATTAAATTAATTACTTAAGAATTTATCCCTTAATCTTGCTTAACCAAACATTAATTAATTAATCACAACCTTTAATTAATTAATCACCTCTTAATTATCTCATTATTAATTAATTACTACTTAATTAATTAATAATCTTTATTTAATTATCAATTAATTACTATAATTATTTATTAATTAACTTGATTAAAAATTAATCATTCCTTAATTGGTTATTAATTAACCCTTAATTTATAATTAATTAACCTTAATTAACTCTTAATTACCTTAATTAATTCTTAATTAATTACAAATTAATTTCTTAATCACATAATTAATTATTCATTAATTAACCTTAATTATTTAATTAATTAAATCTTAATCATTTAATTAATTACCTATTAATTATAATTTAATTAATGTTTAATTACTTAATTAATTAACCCAAATCATTTACTTAACTAATTCTTAATCACCAATTAATTAATAACTAATCATTTAATTAATTAGTTATTAATCACTTATTAATAAATCTTAATTATTTAATTATTAATTATTAATTATAATTTTATTTTATTCTTAATTATCCATTAAATAATCCATAAGTAATTTAGTTAAATCTTAACCAATTAATTAACCTAAATTAATTAATTAATTCCAATCCTAATTACTAAATAATTAAAGTAAACTTTTATTTCAATATTTAATTAACTTCTAAAACAAAACAATTTCATTTATCATTTAAAACTTTTACATATTTAAATATTTCAATTCATTAAAACTAATTACCCTTTGAAAAAGTTAGATTTAACATGTAAATCATTTCAAAACTTCAACAAATAAATATGATTTCCTTTGGAAATAAAATATTTGATACTTTATAAGGTAGTGAAGATATAAAAAATTTAAATTTAAACTTAAAACAAAATTGAAATTTTAAAACGAGTTTTGAACTTGTCTTCATTCATGTTGATATAAGCTCGACCAAACCCAACTAACAAATACTATCTATATGCTCATCTCCCCTTCCTTCTCATTACTACCTGAACCATCAAACCCACGCAGACATAGCTACTCACACCCGAGCACAAACACGAGCTTCTCGACCAAATACTCGAGTGTTACTTCGAGTAAAACCCACGAGCACGCGAACCTATCTCCACTGATACAAACCCCTACCTCGTGCACATGCACGGTGCTCCGGCGTCGCCGCCGCCACCCACGACACCACACGCAAGTTCCAACTCGACCAACGACCCAACTCCGGCCCTCCATCCTCACTCACACGAACGCAATCGAAATCGAGGCAGCTCAATCCCAAAACCCAAAACTGCATCACCAGAAAATCCCCTCGTCCACGGCGAGCCGTCCACCGAACGTTGCCAAACCTCGGCCACATCTCCACATGACCCTAACGCATCTCCACTCCAAGCCGTTTGCAACTCGATCACCTCCATGCTCCACACTCTCGAATTCTTCAAACTCAAAAACTCAGAGTCTAAAACCCTAAAAATCGAAATTCTAAATTCTCTGTTGAAATTTAATTTCAACCAATATTTTTTTAGTGTTAAGCAACATGAAACACAACTACCATCCAAATTTCAAAGCTTAAAATCAACTCGTTCACACGAATTTGACAAAAGCCCCAAATTCAGCATTTCTCAAATTTCATCTTCCTCTTAAAGTTAAAAATTATGATTTCTGTCCTAAAATTCATATTATGCATTGTAGATTTAGGATAAAATCTTGTTTCATTAAAATTCGAACAAAATTTACATGATATAATTACTTGGTTTTTACTGCATATTTTGTTTTCTGCAGTTTTTAACAGTTTCATAAGCAAATTTACTCTTAATACTTAATTCAGGTTAAATCAAACCTCTACATTGAATATTTCAACTTATCTATGATCTATTTCATATAAATTTGGAGTTTTTGTTTTAAACTTCCTCAGAACTTTGAAAATACAGAGTACAACAATTGCTTTCAAACATGCACAGCTAAATTTAAAACTTGTAAACAAATATTCTACCACATAGAAAACATGCAAGCATTTTCAGAACAAACATTCACATTCAACATATTTTTAAACTCAAAGTTTTGATTTAAAATTTACTCACCTGATATTGTTTCTAAGCCTTAAACTGCTGGAAAAAGAAATATGAACTGCAGGCCTTTAAAAACTGAAATGAATTGATTGTTGGTGCCTTTAAATCTTGAATAAGTTGATGCTAAACTTTGATTATTGCAGAAATTTTGTTGAAGATGTGAAGAAGTTCAGATTTTTGGAAAGAAGAATGTAAAATTTTCTTTTTAGTAAAATGAGAGAGTATGCATGAGAAATTTGTTTTATGAAATTTGAAGAAAAGAAAATTTATATTATGACACTTGTCAAATAAATGGTTAAATTCCTAACACATGTTTTATTAGTAAGCCTAGATGTTAACATGTGTTTTATTCCATACAAAAATGAAATTTAGATATTTACTTAATTGATTCTCTTATATGTGTTAATATTTAAGTCCTTAGAAAAATCAATTTTCCTTTTTAATAATGAATATAAAACCAATGTTATAACATAATTAAAATTATGAGAATATAACTTAGTACTCCAAGTATAATTTTAGAATAAAAATTAACATAGTTAAATCTTTTAACATGTCAATTCAAACAAAATTTGAATTCTAAAAATCCAATTCAAAATCAAGTTTGGTATGAATAAAATCTTAACACATTTAATTCCTTATATATGAACTAGTTTTTAATTGAAATAATTTTATATTTACAATTCATTTATTTGTTGTTGAATAAAATAACAAATTTATCAATTTAAATTAATTTATTATATAGATTATCATATTTAAATTCAGTGTGAAATTCCGGGATATTACAAAAAAAATCACGTGGCAGTAATAAAGGAAGACTAGAAAATCCATCTAGTAACAATAACTTTTAAATAATAGAAAAAGACCAGAAAATCCATTTGGCATTAACGCTTTCTTTTACGGGAAAATCTCACTTTCTTTACTTTGAAGCACAACAGCTCATATTTGATTGATCTTCCTCTAGAAGATTATTTGATTTGTCTTTGGAACTCAAAGGGATTATTTTTAATCGAGTTCTTTTGCTCTCTCTTCGAGCTTTGGACGTCTTAATCCCTTTTCTTTGCTCCTCTCTTTGGGCTTTGGATGTCTTAATCCCTTTTCTTTGTACCTCTCTTTGGGATTTGGATGTCTTAGTCCTTTTTTCTTTGTCACCATCATAGGTGATGATCTCTACTTGGATCAAACCCCTTATCACCATCTTAGGTGATGGTTAGGTATGTTGTTTGATGCGTTTGGTTAGCCATCTTAAGCGGAACCAAACACGTACCCGACCTCCCTTTAGGAGGCGCTTTAGTAAGGTGTTAGAGAAGGCTGGTTCGGTGCTTTGGTCAGGCCATCTTAAACGGGACCAAATGCTTACTCCATCCTCCCACTCGGAGGCGATCCATCCATGCCGCATAGGTAAGGGCCAAAGGCTTGCAGATGCTTTGTCGGGCCTTTTTCGATGGGACTAAAAGATTTCTGACCTCCCTCTAGGAGGTGCTTTGACCAGACCAGCTTGGCAAGGACAAAGGCTTTTCACCTCTTACTACCATCTTAGGTAGTGGTTTTGTAATGACCGCCCTACACCATTGATTCCCATATAACCGAATAGCACACTGTTGGAGCATCCAGCCGATGTAAGATGGTTGTTAATGGAAAGAAAAAGAAATAAAGACGAGGAATATAAAAGAAGAGAAGAGAATAGAAGAAAAGAGAGGGAAATAAAAACATCACATGATCACGTAGCCTACCGTATATCTTAAAACGCATCAAATAAAGTATAATAATAAACATCTCATATATAAAATAGGCGAGATAGTAATAACTATATAAACCACAGAATCAGAGCGCCTAGGCTCATATGGTTATACAAAAAATTAACATAGTTTACACAACTGATAAATAAATGTAACCCATCAACTGTCTCTAATAATAGTAAGTCAACACCATCAAGGCTCCACGGTGTCACATAGCGGAATAAATAGCAATAAACTCAAAGTATAAATACGAGAAAGCGACACTACCTGCTAGTCCATATGCACAGCTCTGAGTGCTATTTACATAAGCTATCTAATCTACTCATTTAAGAGCAACCGAGATAATAAGAAGCAAAGAATAAAACCTCAAATCAGATAACAGTCTAGTGTATGCGATAAATAATCTCAAACATGATAAAAATCGGTGTAGCATATGGAACAGAGAGTATGGAGAATCATGCCCGACCTGTCCCTGCATCCTCAGTTTTAGAACATGACATCGAATATATGCTACTCTATGATAGTCATTATGGGTGTACTGTACACCAAAGTATTAAGAGTGTCTAGATATTGGCATCAGTGTTATCTACATCGTGTGATATCCCTAAGGTAATAAACAACCAAAGCAAACATGACAACCATCATCTATCCTCACACTCACTTACTCAGTATGTTAGATATATGATACTAGTATGAGCACGCTCATAGGGCCAAGGACTACTCAACGTCCATGTTTCTCGGTACTTAAATCCATGCCACTTATTAGACTAGAAACTAGACTACCCAACCTAGTAGTCCAAAATAAATGGATTGGGTCATCGTGTAATCCAAGTAGTGCCATAAATCTTCTTACTTAGAGATAAAGACCCGAATTGGTCCATAAAAACACCACACATACCCCTGCTTCACGAATACCTAACAAAACCTACAATACCAACGATCCCTTTCGCACATATCATCCATAACAGAGCTCATCCTGGAACTATCTAGACAACTCCTATTTGAAGTCCTTGTGGTTGGGAACTATTCTAGATAGCCATCGTCATTCATAGTCGTGCATCCAATGACCTTCCTCCAACAGTTCCATCACTTTATGACTCATAGTCTACTACTCTACGTCTCGAAGTACAGCTATTTAACATCGAAGCTGCCACTTCCTATCATGGAATCATCGTCGTTGAATCATGGAGTCATCGCGTCAAAGCATCACATCGTTACTTTACTTCAAAAACCACTTATCGAAGAGCCATATCATCAAAATCGAATATCGAACGAATGAACAAGCCGTCATATCATGCTCCTCAAAGCCTCTACATCATCCATGTCAAAATTGACCAAATCGGCCATCACCAATAGTGGTAAATATCGACCACCCCATTGTAGTTGATAACGACCACTTTGGTCGTGTACTTAACCAAAAAGGGTTAAATACAAACCTAAGGAAAACATCTTGCAACAATCTCGAAATCTGAAGCATAAATCCAAATCCGTCTTCCGACTTTATATTCCTTGGCGTGCACGATACTCTATGCATGAAATCCTATCACATGGGATATATTCTAATCCTATATCGCCTTCGAACGGGGATTTCAACCAACTACCAACAAACAAACATGAAACGAACAAGCATAGAAATGTCTATAATAGCCTACATATATGTAAAATAATACTATAAAATCCATCCAAGCAATTAACGTGAGATAATGTGGGATTAATATCAAAATACCTAAATCTCTCAATATTGTCAAAAAAATCCATAAACTGGAAAAATGTGATATTTAATTTAAAACATTTTTAATTATTTTTATAAAATAAGATATAGGTTTAACTATTTTAGAAATCATATTTTAAAGTTAAAAAACATTTCAAAACATCGTTTTAATGCTATACCAACAATCACAGGATGGTAATAGACAATATCACTTATCTTACTCAAATATGTTCAAACCATCGCCAAGTCGTAGACCTCTCAACCACGAGCCGAACGCAAGAAACCAGTTCCAAACCAGACATAGTATGCAAAAGATACGAATAATATAAGATTCCACATAATTTAATTTATTAAGTTAACTTAACCATAATCAATTAAAACTAATTACCTTTATTATGATAATTCTATTTCTTCCTAGATGTGCACAACATACATGTATAACCTATGGCTAGAATTTATATACATGATTTCTCCCATTCCCCTCAACAGTTTTCGATGTCGTTTTCGCAAGCACGTCCATCTACGCAAGTGCTTCGCAATGGTACTAAAGTGATAAAGCTCGGTCCTATGATGCAAAATGCAACCAAGACCTACATTGTGGCCCATGCCATTGTCACGATTTGCTCTAAAGGCTCGAGTTCGATGAAATTTTGGGGAAATGTGCACCTTATCGAGAGAAAATCAATGACGTTGGTCTCGCCACCTAACTCGCCACAAGTCGATCATCATTCTAAACCCTAGCTGGGTTCTCAAGACATCAATCTTGGCTATACATGATTGCAACTGATGAGATCGCCATAGACGTGTAGCCCACCTCGATACTAGTCAAATAAAGATGGTTTTATAAATTTCTATTGAGAGAATATTTTGATTTTGATTTTGATTTTTGAAGCCAAAATATGAGTGCTAGCCATGGTTTCTGAAATGTTGAATGGAATAGTAACCCTTAGATAATAAGAGAAAGAGTGGAGTGAGGGTTTTATTTAAAATAATATTTTATTATCTTTTTATTCAATCCTCTCAAATAAAACGGTGCACGTTTTTAGCTCGTACGATCAAATAACGCGCCGATCGCCATGAAACTCCACCGCATGCATCACCTTATCTTTCCAATCTCGAGGGTATTAATTTTGTCACTATTTGAGACAGCATTTGTAACATCCCCCACTTGAAGGCCCAAAAACTAACAACTACGAATGCTGCAGTCATCCATAGTTATTAATTTTCGGTATCAAATGCGGTAATGTTAGATACATTGATATAACAAAAACACATGAATATGAAAAAAAAGTTAATATCATTAAATAGATTTTTCGTTCAACTTCAAATCATGTTTCGAATTCATAACATAATCTCAATTCATATACCACGTTCGGAGAAATATAATTATTACAGAATTTGCGAAGACCGACATATGAAGATACCCCCGTGGTCGATCAAAGTCTAAATATAGACAATTAAACAACATTGCCATTACATCCAAACACAGCAGAATCAAATAGAAAAGAACTCCTAATAGCTAGTTTGCTTCCTGTACATCTCCGAAAGCTTATTCGTCTTAAAGGAGAACCTGAAAACCTTAACTCTCAAACTACTCAAAATCAATTGAGCATCCAAGAGTTTAAGGGGAAAACATAAATTTCGAGTCAGACAAAAAGCCTGATGTGAATAATCACTACAACAAATCTATCCTTTTACATATTTTACAACGAGCCAAAAAAAATCGTTGTAATAGGAACCTTTTACATTGGTTTCTTAAGCCCATTGTAATAGGTGCAATTTTTCATCTTCAAACATACCTATTACAATGTTGTCCGTTGGCCCGTTGTATTATGGTCCTATGACAACGATTTTCGACTGTTGTAATAGATTCCAGTTCTCAACGCTATTATAAGTGTTTTGTCTAGTTGTAATATAGGTCTATTACAACGATTTTTGGACCATTGTACTGTGAGAAATGCGGATTACGGATCTTAAGGCTAGGATTAACACTAGAGGGGGGTGGATAGTGTTAATGAAGAATTACTAAATCTTTTTGAGTTTATGTTAATTTAGACACCGATGTATGCAATATACAGACACAGATATGAACATAGAAACAAACACAGATGTAGAAATAAAATAAAAGCAGTAAAGAAGAGAACATACCGGATTTTATACTGGTTCGGAGTTACCCTACATCCAGTCCCGCAACACAAGTACGGATTTCCTTTCAAAAGCAATTGTACAATTACACCCTCGGTTTCAAGGCTACGAGGTACACCCTCCAGAATTTCTATCCTCTGGTAGAGATATTTGATTTCCTTTCCGAGCCACAAGTTTACCCAATTGATTTACTAAGGCTACAATCACACCTTTTCTCTCTTCATTGATTTCCAAGGCTACAATCATATATTTTCTCGCTTAATAGATTACAAAGAAGTCTATAACTCTGAATAGTACTGAGAACCTTGTAGAGATAGTGATAGAGAGTCAAACTAGAAGTAATCGAGTTCGATTTAATGTTGATTTCGGAAGAGTAATTGTAAGAATATATATTAAGAAATGTGGAAGAAGAAGAGGAGTGAAAAACTAGAAAATCTGATATAAAATTCGTTGAAACTAACCCCTATTTATAAAAGAACAACAGTCATGTCCATTCATGAAGAGTTATGGCGAATAGACACTTCTTTTGAAATTAAAATTTTGAATTCAACTGACACCATGTTGACAAGGTTGCCCGAGGCATGTCGACATCCCAAAGCAATTTTTGGTGATTTGATTTTCTTTGAAAATAACCTTTATCTTATATTAAAACTATTTTAAACTTTACAAATGTACTTGACTATAGTTAAAATTCATAAGTAAATACAGAGAATAATATATATAACTTTTAACTATTCTAAGTATAAAAGTTAAATATATAATTTAAAAAGATAGTTTAAAGTCAGGAGTAATTTGACTTTGAAATTAAAGATAATTTTGAGGCTGAAATTATTTAAAATCAGGATAGAGAGTTTTGATGCTTTTAAAAGGAAAGTTTTGAAATCATTTTGAAAACAAGATAATTTTGTAAAATCATTTGAATTAAAATTAGTGGATACAAAACAATGTTCCACTAGATTTTCGTAGGTTTCATCCTACTTAGGGTTCCATCCCTTCAACAAGCTCGAAGTGGATTCCATTCCTCGAATAAATTGGATTGTAAGATGTCAGTACTTTTCTATGAGTTTTAACAAAAATTCCTAATAAAAATACTTATGCTTGAAATCTTCAACTCTTGATAATCTTGATACTCATGAGTCTTCTATCTCGATATCTTGAATCTCTATACTGTACAGTCTTCATTCTTGGTATCTGCATGGTTAAATCCTGCATATACATATATATCTAAACTTATAATATCAGTATTTATATTTTATAATCTATTCTAAGGATGTTGTCATCAAATCCATCATCTCACGGACTAACAATCTCCCCCTTTTTGATGATGACAACCTTTGTTTATAAAATATTATTTCTATCCTAATAACTCCCCCTAAAACTAATAACTCCCTCTTAATTTATGCCTAACTATCCTATTTTATATTTCTCCCCCTTTGTCATCAACAAAAACTCACTCCCCCCATTCTTGGACTTCAGTAGCTGCATTAATAAACTATACAGTGGAATATATAGTATATAGGTTAAGAAATAATTATACTTATGAACATGATAACTAATCAAAGACTATATACATTTCAATGTATATATATATGTTTTATACACCAAACTTCAAACAAATATCAAGAAATCAATTCACACAAAGTATCAATTCAAACCAAATCAATTCAAACAAATATCAAAAATGGTAATGAAATCAAACATTACGAGAAACTTCCACCCATCCTTCTTCTCCAAATATAGGGTCTGCTTTAATTGCATCCCAATTCATTGTCGTTGGTGAGAGAGACAGGAGGATGTGCTTCTTTATCATCCTTGTGCAGAGGAGATCATCCATCGTATCACATCGAAGTGCCTTTCTTGTTCCTTGATCATCTGTATTTGACTCAATTCTAAGTGACGCTGGTCACATAGAATAAACGAGAGAATATTCTTGAACGAATTAAGGGTTTCTTCAAGATTTTCGGATAGATTGTGAATAGGATTAGCCATAGTAGAATTTGTTAAAGAAATAAAGGATATAGATGATAAGAAATAAATTTCAGTGAAGAATTCTGGAAGAAATAGGTATTTATAGGTGTAGAAATTCGTTTGAAATGAATAGACATTTGATAGTTATTCAAATTTCAAATTCAAAATCAATTGTCATTTCTGACCAGTACATGTCGACATGGTCATATTGGGGATGTCGACATGGGTTAGTGAAAACTTATGACTAATTTGATTTTGTGAATAATTGTGTGTGTATACATATATATTTATATAATATACTAACATTTATTCTGGAGATAAGATAAGGTAGACAGAAAGGAAATTTTATTTCATTGCATACTACGATAATACAACGATTAAGCACACAACAAACTACATGAATATTTGAAATAAAGCAAATTAAAACAAATATAACACGATACAAGAAGATAAAACTAGTTAGATGATGAAGATAGTCCAAGTTTCTTGCTGACTTTTGAAATGAACTTGTTCGTCTTCGAAGAAATATTATCCAACTTTTTACTAACGGATCGTTTAAGAATCCGTTGATTTTCAACAATAGTCTTTTGGTTTTTGAGAAGGGTTTTGGTGGACGGATTTGGAGGATAGTCAATACTTTCCAAAGAGGTTTCACCTTCTTCTTCTTCAATTTCCATTTCATCCCCTTCTTCTTCCTCTTCTTCCATTTCCCCATGAGCCAAACGCTCTTCCTTTTCAGTAAGGGTCTCATAAGGTTGAAAAACAAATGGAATTTTCATAAGTGAAATGTTGGAATGATTGAAAACCTTTTTAGAAACAAATTCTTCACCTTTGAAATCCACTCCAAAATAGTTAAAAATCCGAGTGAGATAAATTCCATGATATAAAGTATTCTCACCCATTTCAAGATTTTTCGGACGAAGTTCATCCAAAATAACTTGCGTCCAATTTATGTCATAATTTCCAAAAATAGCAAACAGTGCTTTGCAAACTTTTGAAGTAGGACTGTTAAAATTCCTCGATCTTGGGGTCAAAGTATGTTGCAAAAGAAGATTGACAATTCTTACTTTTGGTCGAAAATTTCTATTTTTAAATTCAAAATCATCATCTCTTTCGAAAATGTGATGAAATGTCTCACGATCATGCTCATCAATTTTAAAGTTAGAAAGATCCATTCCCGAATTCTTACAATTGAGAATAATACCCAAAAGATCACAATTCAAAACAATTCTAGTGCCTTTGACACTACTCCAAATTTCATTCTCATTACCATCATAAAATCCGCGATTTAAATTTGCATAGAAAATTTTGGCAAGATTAGGATAGCAAACAAAATCATTTTGAGAAGCATCAATAAGACTAAGAACTCCATTGTTTGCAAAAAGAGAATCAATTTCATAAGAAGAAAAATCTTGAAAAATAGCAAATTTTCCGTGATGGACTTTGGCCGATAGCATAATTGATGTATGCTTTTATTGCCTCCGGATCATTGAATAATTGCTCTTTGATTTTTCTAGAAATTCTCATGGTGGATGGGTTGCTTGAAGAAGCCATTAAAGTAGAGAGTAGAGAGCTTGAAGTTATGAAGAGAGAGTTTGAATTTGAAAATGAGAGTGAAAAGATATGATAAAATATAGTGAATAAACTGATTCTCAAAGGACATATTCTCTAGTCAAAAGGTAGCTTTTCAGAGAATTGAATGAAGTGAAAATGTGGAGGGAAATTCAAACATTTGAATTAAAATTTTGAAATTCAAATTCAGGTACCCATGTCGACATCATGGTAGGGACCATATCGACATGTGCCTTTGAATTTTCATGAATTGATTTTTCCTAAGTTCTATAATATATATATATATATATATATATATATATATATATATATATTATTTTTAATGCCTATATATATCTAAAATATTATTAAACTTCAAGTATATTTCAGAAAATATTATTATACTATTAAAAAATAATAAAAATAATAATGAAATAATGAAATAATAATAAAAAATAGAAAATAAATTTTAAAATTCAAACAACACACCAATTTAAAATCAATCAATCAAACAATCAAGCAACTAATTCTAAGCAAGCAATTTCAACCAATTGTATTGTAAACGTGTACCTTTTTCTGAGTCCGTTTCTTTGAATTCGTCGGAGCCATGAACAGCTGTGAAACACAAATTCAAATTATCTGTCTTCTGATCATCATCACTTGAGGACGAGTCTGAGTCATCTAGAGTAGCAGTAAATGCACGCTTCCGTTTCTTTGCTAGATCATTGTTCATAGGAGAAATTTGCCTATCTGGATACAGACAGTCTCTTTTGAAATGGTCTGCTTTATCGCAGTTGTAACATTTGTCATTATTTGGCACTAAATTTTGATTTTCAGAATTCTTATAGTTGTTTCTCTTGAGATTATTCATCTTTCTGTATTTCAGGAATTTCCTAAAATTTCTGGTCATAAAGGCTATCTCTTCATCATTATCACTGTTTGAGTCTGATCCATCGGTCAATGCATTGAATGCCATTGATTTCTTTTCATATGCTTTACTTTCTCTTCTCCCGATAATTTGAACTTCATACGACATTAGATTTTCAATTAATTCTTCTATCTTTAAAGTACTGATGTCATTTGCCTCTTCGATCGCAAGTGTCTTTTGATCCCATTCTGGAGTTAGAGAATTTAAAATCTTTCTGACTTGATCTTCTTTAGAAATTTTTTTCCCAAAGATAATAAAGAATGCACAATATCCTGAAATCTACTATACATA
Source organism: Allium cepa (assembly GCA_030765085.1). Classification (NCBI taxonomy): domain Eukaryota; kingdom Viridiplantae; phylum Streptophyta; class Magnoliopsida; order Asparagales; family Amaryllidaceae; genus Allium; species Allium cepa. The sequence continues at coordinate 158,518,153 of CM060932.1, forward strand.
TCTGAAATAGACTCATTAGGATTCATTTTAAATAATTGAAATTGATTTGTGAGCATGGAAATTTTGGACTGTTTAACTTTGCTTGTTCCTTCGTGAGTAACATGCAAAGTTTTCCAGATTTCATATGCAGACTTACAAACTGACACTCTATTGAATTCATTTCTATCTAGTGAACAAAACAGAATATTCATAGCTTTAGAATTATTTTGTACAACAGTCTTTTGCTCAGCAGTCCACTGTGCAAAATTAGTTGTGGGTTCAGAATATTCAGTTTTTGTGATATTCCAAGTGTCTAATCCTATAGATTGTAAATATATTTTCGTCCTACATGCCCAATATGCATAGTTACTGCCATTAAAAAGTGGTGGTCTAACAGTAGACTGACCCTCTACAAATGAACTAGTGACAGGGATACTAGTGTGAGTAACAGTACCAGTGTTGGTAGCCATTTTGAAAACTTTTCAAAAATCAGATTATCAAACTTTGAAAACCTTGCTCTGATACAATTGTGAGAAATGCGGATTATGGATCTTAAGGCTAGGATTAACACTAGAGGGGGGTGGATAGTGTTAATAAAAAATTAATAAATCTTTTTGAGTTTATTTTAATTTAGACACTGATATATGCAATATACAGACACAAATATGATCATAGAAACAAACACAGATGCAGAAATAAAATAAAAGCAGTAAAGGAGAGAAAATACCAGATTTTCTACTGGTTCAGAGTTACCCTACATCCAGTCCTGCAACACAAGTACGGATTTCCTTTTAAAAGCAATTGTACAATTACACCCTCGGTTTCAAGGCTACGAGGTACACCCTCCAGAATTTCTATCCTCTGGGTAGAGATACTTGATTTTCGAGCCACAAGTTTACCCAATTGATTTACTAAGGCTACAATCACACCTTTTCTCTCTTGATAGATTTCCAAGGCTACAATCACACCTTTTCTCGCTTAATAGATCACAAAGAAGTCTATAACTCAGAATAGCACTAAGAACTTTGTAGAGATAGTGATAGAGAATCAAACTAGAAGTAATCGAGTTTGATTCAATCTTGATTTCGGCAGAGTAATGGTAAGAATATGTATTAAGAAATGTGGAAGAAGAAGAGGAGTGAAAAAACAGAAAATCTGATATAAAATTCGTTGAAATTAACCCCTATTTATGGAAGAACAATAGCCACGTCCATTCATGAAGAGTTATGGCGAATAGACATTTCTTTTGAAATTTAAATTTTGAATTCAACTGACACCATGTCGACATGGTTACCCCAGGCATGTCGACATCCCAAAGCAATTTTTGGTGATTTGATTTTCTTTGAAAATAACCTTTATCTTGTATTAAAACTATTTTAAACTTTACAAATATACTTGACTATAGTTAAAATTCATAAGTAAATATGGAGAATAATATATATAGATTTTAACTATAATTTATATTTAAATCTAAGTATAAAAGTTAAATATATAATTTAAAAAGATAGTTTAAAATCAGGAGTAATTTGACTTTGAAATTAAAGATAATTTTGAGGCTAAAATTATTTAAAATCAGGATAGAGAGTTTTGATGTTTTTAAAAGGAAAGTTTTGAAATCATTTTGAAAACAAGATAATTTTGTAAAATCATTTGAATTAAAATTAGTGGATACAAAACAATGTTCCACTAGATTTCATAGGTTCCATCCTACTTATTGTTCCATCCCTTTAAAAGGCTCGAAGCGGATTCCATTCCACGAATAAATTGGATTTTAAGATGCCAGTGCTTCTCTGCGAGTTTTAACAAAAATTCCTAATAAAAATACTTATGCTTGAAATCTTGAACTCTTGATACTCACGAGTCTTCTATCTCGATATCTTGAATCTCTATATTGTACAGTCTTCATTCTTGGTACCTGCATGGTTAAATCTTGCATATACATATATATCTAAACTTATAATGTCAGTATTTATATTTTATAATCTATTCTAAGGTTGTTGTCATTAAAACCATCATCTCACGGACTAACATGTACTAGATAAAAAATTTCGGCTTTATCTACCCACTATAATTAGGACTGTTAATGAGTACCCGAAAAATTTGAAACCCATCCATATTCATATCCAAAAAGGCAAAAAATATTCGATATCTGAAACGCAGATACGAACATCCGATATGCGAAAATATTTTCGATACGAGTGCGGATATGACACTACCCATAACCGAAAAATATCCATCCGATATGAAATTAAATATCCATTTTTGTTTTCTAATTATACTTAATTCTTAAACTTTAAACAATTATAAACCAAATTAAATAATCATAAACCTATTGATTATTTTTAGCCATTAGATTTGTAACTTCAACAACGTACCCTTCTTTATAAGAAACCCTAAATCTGATAACCCATAGTTCAATTGTCGCCTCAATTCGCAATTCATCATACCTATCACAAAAAAGCATGCTTCCTTCTCCCAAACTCCATCTGTCGACATTCTTTTGATTTCTATTTCGATTTCAACCCACTTTGATTTTAAGCCAGCAGAGAATTTTGACTTCAATTTAGTTTCGGTTTCAAGGAGACGATTCAAGCTTCTTTAATTTCGGGGGATGATTTCGAGTGATGATTCCAGATCTTTAGCCTTCTTCTGCTCTACATGCTTCGAGTTTAAGCAAAATTGATGAGTTGATCGACTTCAATCTATAACGACATCTACTTCTACGTTGAGCTAGTGGTATGAATCCACAACTATTGTTTGATTATTTGTTTAAAATTATGCTTTAAGATTATAGAATATGATCGAATTTCTTTAGTAATTTAGAAATTTTGAGTAAATATTTAAAATTATTTTGGTAACACATGTGTCTGTTCATGTTTATGAGTAAAAAAAAGAGCTGCAACAATGTTTAATCAACTTTCTTGGGAACGAACTAAACTCCATATTTTGGGAACCCTGTGGTTACTTATATTACAATTATGTAAATATCTTTTTTAGAAAATGCAACATTTGCTTATTTTAAGCCATTATTTTTTGTTTATTGGAGTACTATTTTACATTCTAGCATTTTGATATTGTTATTGTCCTTCTAGTTAACATTATAGATCTGCTTATCTTTATAGTTTTTCTCAAAATATAACCAGAAAATCAGTTAAGACAGGTTGATTTAGTATCCATCCCTTTGTTTCCATATTACAAATCAAGGTTTCCTTTGATACCTGATTTAAACATAAGTTAATTCAAAGATATCTATTTAAATTATGATTGGAACCGATAAATTAGGAACATGTGTGGATGACATTTCCGTGTAAATTGTTTTATGATTGAAAATGAGAGACGGTACATTACTCTGCTCACTTATTTCGATTGAATAGCAGTGAGGATAAATATCATTATATGGGCCTTAAAGCAAATTACTTTATCAGTTCCACGTTATTGCACTGTTTTTGTTGGAAATAACTCATTAAATCACAGTAAATAATCACCAACAGAATTGCCACTCATATCAACTAAAAAATGTTATTATACATTGTGTAGGTTTTGTACTATTTGGTTCAGTGTATATGCTTTGTGATGTTTTATTATTACTTATTTGATATGATGATATATATCGGTAGCTTTAAGAAAGTATACGTTGCAAAATAAAGCTTACTGTATGATTGCCCATGATTCCTTAAACAAATGATATACCGATTATATAGTTTTAATGCAGATATTTCCAGTATCACAGTTCACAAATTGTAAATATTTTTTTAATCCTCTGCATGGTTCAATTAGACATAGAAACGACTAAAAGATCAAATATGTGGCTATGAAAAATAATCATAATATTCATATTGTGAATAAACCTGCATACATCAGAAAAAGATATTCAGCTATTATATATATAACGATATTATATATAATGATATTATATATATATAATGATATTACATATTTAAGAGGCTTCAGTTTTCTGAAATATATTATATATATAACGATATTCAGCTATTATTTGTGCTGGGTTTAGTGGAATAGTCATTTGGTTTGAAAAGGATATGAAAGGGTTATGTTGTATGAAAAGAGTATGTACAAGTAGAGAGTGAGTTTTACATTTTCATTTTGGTTAACTTAGCAATTTTAGGGGTGAGATTATTTTAACATGTTTTGGGATGCACTCAGCGAATTTTATGGCTTAAATAGAATTTGATTTCTTTCTAAAAAAAATGTTAGGAAACCTTATCTACACCAATTGATTTGCAGTAACTACCAAACTACAACCATGCGTCACATTCACATATTTCCTAAGTTTGTCTAACCCACCACAAATATTTTGTGGCGCAAAGTGATGAATTTAGTTGATTACAACAAATTAAAGAAAATATAAATGATATAAGGAATCAGTTTTGCAAAATCAGAACCAAAGTTTGCAAAAGAAATCCATGATAATGTCTAAGTAATTAATTCGAGGAAATTCTTTGCCAAATCGAAACCTCTTCCATGCCCAGTTAAACTGAACATTGAATTTTGATTGGGTTGGAAGGAGATTAAAGGATCTGAATCGATATCATCATCACAAAAATTGAGAATGAAACAATATCAAAATCTAATTTATCGAATATAAATGACATGGATCGAGAAATTGGAGGCTTTAGAGGTGCAGCAAGTTGCAATGCTCCTACGCCGACACTGACAGTAATACCATAACACTCAATTTCATATGAACGTGAAAACTGGTTAATAACTGAAAAATGCATTATTGTTATTGTTGTTACCTTGGTAGTAATAATAGTTCACTGGGAGTACCATTCATAAATACATATGCTTGGAGGAATGCCTAAAGAGATATTTCATCATGAGAAAGACTCAAATTTTTATTGGGCATAATGTCTTTTCATTAGGTTGTTACATTAGAGAATTATCAAGATGGACAAAGCTTGGATCTACCTACCAAGGTTTTGTCTGTTTTGATTATTAGTTTTATAATATTAATTAGGATAGATTATTGATCTTTTCATTTTTCATTTAATAACAAAAGAATACAAACAAGCCGTTCAGAATTTGGTATATGGGAATGCAGAAAGTAAAGGAAATCCAAAAAAATTATTTGCCCTTGCTAAAAATGTAGGAATCTTATCGACCAATCGCCAAAGGATGTTGTATCATACTTTTTTGTTCTGGAATTGACCCAACATATAATGTATGGATTTTTCATGGGAAAGCACGCCCTTTAGAAAATGAAGGCGATAAAGTGATGGATACATATAGAATGTATTTAGACACACAAATATGTAATAAAGAGATGGAAGATCGTGCTAATGTAAGACATGTGATAGGGATTAAGGAGATAGTGGAGAAGGCTCGAAATAGTGTATCTGACACAGCATTTACGAAACTTCTTCAACTTCTCAAGGATATGCTGCCTATGGAAAACATGCTTCCTGATTCGACATATGCAATAAAGAAGCTGCTTAAATCATTTGTCTTAGGCTATAAACAAATACATGCATGTGTAAATGATTGTTTTCTATTTAGAAAAAGAGCTTGCCCATAGTGATTTTTTTTCGAAATGTGGAAAATCTTGTTTGGAAAAGAACAAGACAATGGAAGATGGAAAGCAAGTCAAAATACCTATAAAGGTCTTGAGATAGTTTCCAATAACACCAAGACAGGAGAGATTATTTACGTCCCTAGAAACATCAGAGTAATAAGATGGCATAACAATCATAAGAGTGAAGATGGTAAATTACATCATCTAGTAGATTCTTCTCAATGGGTTACAATTGATAGAATGTATCCTTCTCTTGCATCTGGTCCATGAAATTTAGGACTAGGCCATGCAAGTGATGGCTTTAATTCCTAAGGTGATTGGAACTGTGCATAAAGTTGTTGGCCAGTGTTTCTGTTAGAACCTCGTATTTACGATGTTGATACTGACAACTATAGCAAGTACGAAAATATATAGTTACTAACCAAATGTAGGAGAAACAACGAAGATCAGATTCTAGATTGGTGCTTCAGCAATTTGTGTATGATTAGAATCTGAGTTGAGTCATAGAAATATGTCAAAATCTCTCTAGATTGGTATATAGTGCACATGCACAGAATTAGTTTTAAAAAATCATACACGTGCACAAAAATACATAATTCAGCCGACTGAATTGATACATTCAGTCGACTGAATGCTGAAACTCAAAAATGTTTATATGAACATTCAGTCGGCTGATCTTAAATTTCAATTGGCTGAATATAAAGTTTTTTGTTAATTTCGAGGGAAATTTTCAAATGATTCTGTTGGCTGATTATTTTACTCGGTCTGTTGAATTCATAAAAACGGCTATTTTCTGAAGAGATACTTCTTTTCAACGAAGGGAAGCGATCTTTGATTTCAATAGCTGCATCCATTCCTCTTTACCAAAATATACTACTTTTGATACTCTATATATAACAATGATTTTCTTAAATTAGATACAATTCTTACTCTATTCTTTTCTATTCTAACTAGCTATTTTGTACATAAACTCTCTACTATCAAAAGTTCTCATTTGATCTTCTTGTTCATTCAAGTTATATCATTCTAAGATCAAATATACTTTCTTTCTTCATAAACAACACTATATATATACCAACAAGGAGAAGATTATAGGAAGATTATACTACATCGACTAATCCGTGTTATTCAAGAACACACAAAGTCAAGAAACAATTTCCAATTGTATTTGAAGACCTATTCGGTTGTCTAGGCGGTTGAAGTCATGTTCGGTTGCTCAAGCGGTGTAATTCCCATTCTTACGGGTTAAGAGAGGATTGATAATTAAATTCCAAAAGGAGTCTGGGACTAGACGTAGAACGGAAAGTTCGAACCAGTATAAAAATCTCCGGTGTCATTTTTATTACTGCTATTTACTGTTATTCATATTCTGCACTTGCTAGATTAGTTACTATTCCATATTGCACGATCCATAGACACTTTCATCATAGACATCCACCGAAATCAGCATCACAATATAATACTAATTCAAATTGACATTCTTTCGGATAAAAGAGTCCGTAGTCTCTAGTTCAAATGGACATTCTTTTGGATAAAAGAGTTTGTAGTCCCTAGTTTTTCTTAGGTAGCGCAAAATTTGTTTCATGGCCCAAAAATGTAATTTTATGGGATTTGCTTGAAATCCTGCACATAAACAAACACTCGTCATTATATCTGGACGACTAGCGGTCATATATAACAATGAACCGATCATGCTTCTGTACTGTTTTTAATCTACGTTCTTTCTGTTTTCATCGTGATCTGAGTGTACTGTTGTACTCATAGGTGTATGATATATTTTCCATTCCAAAATGTTTGATTAAGTTATTACAATATTTTTCTTGATTAGTAAAGATACCGTTATTTAACTATTTAATTTGGAGACCAAGAAAGTATGATAACTCTCCCATATGGGACATCCCAAATTCTCTTGTCATTGTTTCATAAAATTCTTGACACAATTTTTCGTTAGTTGAACCAAAGATTTATCATCTACATATATTTGAATTACTAAAATATCCTTATTGTTTTGTTTTTTAAAGAGAGTTTGGTCTACTTTGTATATCTCAGAAACCAGAGTTTATGAGATAAGTTTTAAGTCGTTCGTACCAAGCACGTGGTTTTTGATTAAGACCATAAAGTGCTTTCTTTAGTTTATAAACATAATAAAGATAATTTTCGTGTGCGAACAAAGGTGGTTGTTCTACATACACATTCTCCTTTATAAAACCATTTAGAAACGCGCTTTTTACATCCATTTGAAATAGTTTAAAGTTATGAAAACAAGAAAAGGCTAATAAAATACGTATTGCTTCTAGCCTTATGACTGGAGCAAACGGTTCTTCATAGCCTATACCTTCTTCTTGATTGGAACCTTGAGATACCAATCTTGCTTTATTTCTAGTTATGTTACCTAGATCGTCTGCTTTGTTTTTATATACCTATTTTGTCCGATTACCGATTGATTATTAGGTCTTCGAACTAAATACCAAACATCGTTTCATTCGAATTAATTTAACTCTTCTTGCATTGTAACAATCCAATAATTGTCAGTAGTGGCTTCCTTTGCAATTTTAGGTTCAATGGTAGAAACAAACGCTATATGACCCTTTTTTTTAATTGAGAGCGAGTTTTAATTTTTTTAGTAACTTCTCCAACTATATTTTGAACAGGACGATCTTTCAAAATTCTTGGAGGAGATCGTAATTCTTTTTCAAAAGTAGTTGTATTATTTTCAGGAATAGTATTTTCAATAATAGACTCGGAATTATTTTCACAATCCTCATCGTCAGTTTTGTTTAATTTGAAGTTTTCATCAATGAAACATGAAGTGTTTCTTCAATGGTGTTAGTTCGATGAATTTATATCCTATACGCTTTACTTGGTTCCGAATATCGAATAAAAATTCCTTCATCGGATTTTGGATCGAATTTTACAAGTTGGTCTTTTGTATTTAAGATAAAACATTTTGAACCAAAGACTCTAAAATAAGAAATATTTGGTTTTCTTCCATGAAATAATTCGTATGGAGTGTGCTTTGTAAGTGGTCGAATGAAGATATGATTCAAAATATAGCATCCCTGAAATTTTAGTTAAGATAATTTGATAATTAATTTAATTTTTGAAATTAAATTATGAATTTAATTATGAATTAATTAGAAGATTTCTAGAATAAATAAAATTTTTGGATTTATAAATAGAATTTGATTTGGAATTTAAGGATAAGTATTTATAAATAAAAAATTGGATTTAAAAATAAACGGGTTAAAGATAAAATAGAATTAAAAGCTTTAAATTAATAAAAAGTTTGGTTTCTAAATTTTTAAATATATTGATTTTTGGAAACTGTAATTTAAGAATTAATCTAATCATTTTCAAAAGGTCATTTTTAAGGTAAATTCTTTCATATAGATAAATATGATTATTGTGAGTATGTAATCAAGATTTTTAAATCATTCTTTTCTTTAAAAAAACAAAAGTTGTGCAAATAAAAATAATATATAAATGTATGAATGGAAAACAAATATGAATATATTTATGTACTAAACAAAATTTGATGGGTATTGGACAAATGTTTAGTAAGTAATAATATAGGTTAACAAGTGTAAATGATAAGAACAAGTGGCAAGCAAAGGGTTTTTCTTTTTATCTACAATTTATAAAAAAATAATCTGAAACCAAAGTTAAAACCAAAAATTCAAAATCCATCCTCCTCTGCAAAAATCTGAAAACAAATCAAAGCATACTTGAAAAGAAAACGAGAAGCAAATCCAATTCCAGATTGAACAACAAATGCTAGAGCTAAAATCTAGAAGGGAATAAGGCCTGGAAATTGTTGAAGTAAAGCATAAAAACAAATCTTCTCGAATTCAAACTTCAAACTTGGAAGAATATCAAGCAAAGCAAAAAATAAAAAATCAAAAGGGAAGCAGAAAAACTGAAAGAAAAAAAATCAAAGCAAAATACAGCAAAACAGGAGTTCAAGAAACAACAAATCAAGCAGGTTCTCTGCTCTTCATATACTGGTGAGCAACTCTCTTTAAAACCCAACCTTCTATCTTAAATTGTGCTCAGTGATGATGAATGAAATGAACGAATATGGTAACTTGTTTTGAATGTATACATATGTGTTCATATTTGTACAGGTTGATGATGCATGTCAGTAAGTAGGTATGTATATACCTAACTACAGGTCTTAGAACAACTTCAAAAATGAATTCCCATCTCTCTGATTCTCGTTAGATCCAAGGATCTAAACAAAATATATCTGTATAATCATGACCCAATAGGAAAAATAATTGTAAGTAAAATAAGTTAAATTTATTTTCTGAAACTTAGAAAAATGTAGTGGTTTTTAAGAATATCAAAAATTCGAATAATCTATTTTTAAGATCTGATTATACAACTGAGTTCGTATCACGAAATGATGATTTTAGACATGTGTCTCGTGATTTTTAAGCAAGTAGGGTTAGTGAAATCACGAGATGAACGGATAACGTTTTTCGGTCAATTGCCATCGATTGAGGCCAAATTGGGGCTTGAGATTTTTGTCAAAGAAGGCTCTAGTTCGAGGATGATGGAAAAAATGCTCATTGCATTTATTAATAATCATGGTGGAGGCACGAAGAGGTTATAGGGTTTAGGGTTCGTGTTTGAACGCCGGGTTTAGGTGGAGATTTCGTCAAGCACACTGCATCGGACTACACCGAAGTTGGACTAAGCATTGCGTTGTTGAACGAAGCGGCCTTGGTCGCGGTGGCATGGCCTTTGATGGCTTGAGGCGGCGGTGCAAGGTGATTATTGATGATCAGAATTGTTTCCAGTTTGAGTGTAATGCTCAATCGTGAACCGCGGTGATGTAGTGGGTTCTGGAGGGTCGGCTAGCTTGAGATGGTCGTAGTTGACTTGTAGGTGGTGGTGAGATTGATCGGAGGGCGCCAGATTCATGTACATCGTGCACGCGTAAGAATTCGCGTATCAGTGGATTTCGTGTTGGGGAAGAAGGTGGTAGGCTCGAAGCGTTCTTGGGAAATTTACACGTTGACTCGAGTTTTAACTCGAAGAAGGATTTTGGTGCGAAAGTGAAAATACTTAGGAAATTTTTTAAATTGAAGTTTGGGGCGCTCAGGTCAAATTTTGGGAAACCCAAAGTAGTAGGGTGATTCGCTCGGGTTCAACTCGAAGCAGGTGGTGGAGCAGCCCGGGGACACTCGTGTTTGGCTGGGATTTTTATGTTCCAGTTTTAAAACTTTAATAACTTAGTTAAATAAATTTCTAAAACTATTTCTTTTATAAATGATGATTTATTTATCAAGTAGAAGGTATAAATTGAAAGGTTTTGAAATAAAGGGTTTTAAAAAATAAATAAGTTTAAACTTATATTTTTAACAAGTTATTTTAAATAAAAAGTAATTTAGGAATAAAATCAAATGTTTTAAACTTTCAACTTAAAAGTAAGTTAATTTATATTGTTAATGATAATCAAGTAATTGATAAGTTATAATTGAGATTAATTTATTAATTAAGAATAATTATTATAAAGGATGTTTTAAAATGGCTAATTAATTTTCAAGTCTACGTTAACATATTTGTTAAAGGAAAATTATTACTTGAAGTAAAATTACTTAATGTAAGTAATTAAAGTAATAATTAAAAATTCAAGTTAATTAATCAGGTAATTAATAAATGATTTAATAAAGATAGTAATTACATAGTGAAAGTAATTAGGAGAAGATAATTAAAGGTCTAAGATTGATTAACCAAATATTAAGAGTTAATTACTTTAAAGAATAATTAATTAATGTGGTTAATTAATTAAGGTAATTAAATTAAGAATAATTAATCAAAGTTAATTAACTTAAAGTGATTAATAAATCATCATTATTTAAGGAGTAATTATTTATAGTAATTAATTATAGTAATTAATTAGGGAATAATTGATTAATAAAAGTAATTAAGATTTAATTAATTACAATTAAGGGTTAATTAATTTAGATAATTAATTTAGAAATGATTAATTAATGAAGGTAACTAAGACTTAATCAATTGTAGTTAATGATAATTAATCATTGATTGAGGATTTCTAATGAAAGTAATTATGTTGTTGATAAATTAAAAACCACACAATTTATGCATCTTAATTAAAGGTGTTTGATTGCTATTGAATGCTATGTGATGGATTGATATATTTGATATGTGACGTGTTGCTATGTAATGCTTTGTGCTGAGCTATTATATACTGTTGTATGAATATGAAAACCCTTTGACCCGTAAAACGACATTTGAATTTCGATGCGACAGGGAGTCGGATTCCAGTTGGTTATCCGAAACCCACATCGAATCGTAATAGTGAATCTTCGTGATTGATAAATTTACTTTATCTGTGAATCTATAAATAAGGATAAGCATTATAGATTATATCGCTTATCGAGATTGATATGATTGAATCTATGAGGATTGATGTTGTACTATCATGTAGAACCCCCTGGACTACACTACACACACACAAATATGGATTTCACGAGGAAATCGGTTAAGTCATAGATTTTTGAAATGGTTTTAAAAAGTTGGATTTTGAATTCAAACGGTTTTGGAAATGGAATTGGATTAAAAATGAAAAGCTTTTGAAAGGGAGTTTTCAAAGTTAAAATTATTTTGAATAAATGGATGAAGTTTTGAAATTTAAACAGCTTGATTTGAATTTAAATTCAAGATTTGAAATTGAATCCTATTGATTTGGGAAATTGAATTTAACCCAAGTTTTTATATTTGAAAGGCTTTAGCTTGTATAAATGTAATCGGATTTTCCGAAAACGAAAACTATTTGTTTTCAAATAATAATAGCTTTTATATAAGGAAAGATTTTCCAAATTATGATGAAAAGATTTCAAGTTTGAAATAGAATGGCTTTGAAAGTTATGAATGAATCTTTGGAAATGATTTTGTGAAAGCTATGAATTGAATCTTTGTTTAAAGATTGGACGAGTTAATCTAATTTGAAAAGGGAAATCGTTTTGAAAAGCTGTGAATGAATCTTTGTTAAAGATTGGTAAAGTAGTTTTCAAATTTAAAAGGGATCTGAGAAGCGTATCTTTTGAATAAAGGATTTGAATTGGAAAGATATTAATGAATCTTTGTGAAAGATTGGTAAGCTTTATAAACTTTGTGAAGTGAATCTTTTGTTCAACAAGATTTGTAAATGGTAATTTGTTTAACCATTTGAAAGAAAAGTTTTGGGTAATAAGTTATGACTTAACTGAAATCCCAATATCCATATGTTTTTAAATATTGCGCACATTATTCGGTTTAGCCAGGATAGGACCTTTGTGTCGTATAACCCATTCCTAATAATGATACGACGTTATGGATAGCAATTGAATACCGGTGGTGAAGACCGGATATTTTCGAAAACGAAAGGATTTCTTGTCGAATGTCTCTGTACCGGCTGATCCCCGGTATAGATATTTGAGCACCCTTTGTGATGGGGAGTTCGGAGGTGACTAGGAATTATCCGGATGTGCAAGGGCTTCTTTGAAAGTGCCTTCGGTTCCGTTCGAACCCGAAACGGACTTGTATGGATGTGTGTCTGATGTTACACTTTGAGATGTAAAACTAGAATCTATCAAATACATTTCTGTTTGGTGGCGGAGATTTATTCTCTTAGCTTAACACCCTTCTCTGAGACGTACGAGCTCAGAGGTTACGTAGTTGATGGTTACTAGTAATACATTCCCAATTTGGTAATGTGGCATACGAAGTGCTGCTGATCATTTGTTGATCAAAGCATGGATTTTGCGAAAAGCGTAGCTTTATGGACGAAACTTCGTCGGACCTCACACCACGGAATGGTCGAAATAGGAAAAATACAGCTAGGTTATAGGGGGTAGCGCCCCTTAGGGTATGTGCATTTCCTTCTGGATAGAAGTGGTATCATGGTATGGAGCCCAGATACTTAACTTATGTGGATATCACAAATATATATATATATATATATATATATATATTACTCTGTGATTGTTGTAGTTGGGGCCCCGGATAAATGTTGTTTACAACCGGGAGATGGCATACTCATGTCAGTAGTTACCTATTTTTGCAGAGGTAACCCGGCCCTGTGTTGGCAGAGATCTGGTTAGGTTCTCGGGGCGTCCCTCCAAAGGCGTACCCATGTGGCCCAGGAAGTTCCTTAGCCTGGCCATTTGTTGGGAATCCAATCACCAATACGTGCCTTGTATGGTTTTAGTTGTAGAACCTGCCATCTAATATGGTAGTTATAGTAGGCATACTATAATGGTATGATGCTGGCTAAGATTAATATTATACTTTCGAAATGTTTTCCACTATGCACAAATAATAATATCAAATGGTTTTCGTGCATCAAGCATGTTTGACTATCATAAGAAGAAATCTCCCCCATGTGTGCGATTGCATTGTGTGTGTGCCGGGAGGCCTTATGGTAGTTTCATTTTCCAAAAAGCACTACGGATTTCAATTTTAAAATATTTTGTTGTTTGTTTTAAAGATAAAATATTTTTGTTTGCTCATACCAGTCCCATGACTGAGCCGGAGTTTATTCTTCCCTTCCTAAACTCTGGGTGCCCACAACTTTCCACACGGGCAGTCTAGAGTTGGGTTTTTCAGATAGTAGATATAGATATCGATTCGGTAGCTTTCGGCTTTCTCTTTGGTATTCTTTGAAGACTTTGGATATTGAAGTATTTGGTTGGGACGACGGATCAGACTTGCTTAGCATGGTGCAACTTGATGGTGGTTCGAGCTATCTATGGAGATTGTTGATATTAGTGTTTCTTATGGAGTTTCAAGTTCTAGTTGTTTCTGCTTCTATTTCATTGGGTTTTCTGCTGTAGCATTTCTTTATATCTCTGATATTGATCATTGTTGTATAGTTGGATATTGTATTCATTGAAATTGTATATGATATTCGTTTCTTTCTTCCGCTGTGTTGTTATACTTAATGTGTTATAAGCTCCGGCGAACCAGATTCGACATTTGGATTTGCGGCATTGGAATACGAGTGTAGTATTCGGTGCCGATTTTCGAAGTTCGAGTCAGGGTCGTCACACAAAACATAACAAGCAGTTGCAAGGGCTTCTGCCCAAAATTGTTTTGGCAATGTACATCCATTTAATAATGTTCTAGCACATTCTTGCAGCGTTCGATTTTTACATTCCACAACACCATTTTATTGTGGAGTTCTTGGAAACTAAAAATTATGAAATATTCCTTTCTTGTTGCAGAAATTTTGAAACATTTCATTTTCAAATTCACCTCCATGATTGCTCCTAATGTATTTAATTTTCAAACCTTTGATATTTTGATTTCGTTTAACAAAAATCTTAAAATTTTCAAAAGTATCACTTTTATTTTTCAGAAAAATTGTCTAGGTATATCTTGAAAAATCATCTACTATTACAAACACATATTTATTATGATTGTAGATTGATTTTCGTTGGTCCGAATAAGTCTAGATGTAGCAGCTCAAGTGGTTGTAGAGTAGAAATGATTTTTTTTTGTTTTAAATGAAGAATTGGTTAATTTTCCTAACTGACAAGCGTCGTAAATATTGTTTACTTTAAACTTCATTTTTGGTAAACCTTTTACAAGTTCTTTTTTCGAAAGTTTATTAATAGCTTTAAAGTGAATATGACAAAATCTCTTGTGCCATAGCCAAAGATCATTTTCTTTGGCTATTAAACAAATATCTGAATTGTGATTTATTTTCATATTCAGAATGTTGATATTTCGATCTCTTATACCTTCGAAAATAAGATTCTTATTTTGGTCAAAAATGTTGCATTTATTTTCAGAAAATAATATATTAAAACCTTTGTCGCAAAGTTGGCTAATACTAAGCAAATTGTGTTTTAAATTCTTAACTAATAGAACATTTGTAATAAGAGGTAAATTAGATGTACCGTCATTGCTCACTTTGCCTTTGCCAGTGATATATCCTTTGGAATTGTCTCTAAAAGTGACAGACCCTCCATTTGAGTAGATAATGTTTGTCAACATGTTTTTGTTCCCTGTCATGTATTTCGAGCAACCACTTTCAAATATCCATTTGCCTCTTTTCTTAGATGGTACTTACAAAAAATATTGAAATGATATTGGTACCCACTTCCTTCGTTAGGGTCCTAAGAGTTAGGTCTTAGGAAGCCAAACCCAGTTGGGTTTAGAGTTCCCCTTAAAAACGAAATTTTTGTTCTTATGTACTGAATCTATAAATGAGTCAACATATTTGTTTCTGATTAGACTATTGTTAGTTTTTGGAATCCAAAATTGAATAATCTTAGGGAATATAGTTTTTAATGTTGGTTTTTGCTTAGACACATATTCCTTCTTTTTGAAATTGGTATACAATGGTTCCTTGTTTCTAGAAGAATTCTATGTTTTTGTAGTATATCCTAAACATCTTTTATTTGAGCAGTTTTGTGAATTTTCAATAATTCTAGAATGATTTTCTCTTCCTTTATTAAAATTAGAAACATTTTTGGTAACATTTTCTAATTTGGATTTAAGACTAGAGATATCTAATTCAAGAATTTTGTTATTAGATTTCAACTCAATATTATTGGATGCAAGAATATTATTTTCATCTTTTTGAGTTTCGATTTCTCTACTTAGCATAAAAGTTGAGAAATCATATCTGAACAAGATTCTTGAGTATATACAAGTTCTTCTTCTAAAATTTTCTTCTCATCGTTTAACATATCGATCTCAAATTCAGCCCTACGTACTTTTTCTTTAGTTTCCTTGTATTCTTTCTTCAGAGTCTTATATTTATCAAGTAATTCAGAGTTGATTTCTAATAAATGTTCAAAAGATAAATCACTTACATCGTTATTTGTAACCCTGAAGCATACATTGGCTTTTTCTGCATCATTATCATTATCACTGTTTGAAGAAGAAGATTCTGAATCATCCCATGTAATAGAGAAAGCTCATTTCTTCTTATATTTGTCTTTTTTGAAGTTGTATTCCTTCTTAAGATCAGGACAGTCTTTCTTCATATGACACTTCTTGTGACATTCATAACATTCAAGTGCCGGGCTTGATGGTTTATTGGTGTTTCTAGTATTTTCAAATTTGTTGCATTTTTTGAATTTCAATTTTTTTTTTGAAATTCTTAGCTAAAAATGCCATATCATCTTCTGATTCTGATTCTTCTTTTTCTGCCTGGAATGCTATTGTTTTCTTATCTTGTGCCTGTACACATTTTGCCTGCAAATTTACTTCATATGATATTAGATTTCCTATCAAGTCTTCTAGTTTTATGGTTTAAATGTCATTAGCTTCTTCAATTGCTAATACTTTTCGTTCCTATTCGTCAGCTAAACAGTTGAGGAACTTTGAGACTATATCAAAATTGTGTATTTTTCTCCTAATGCTAAAAGTGAATGATATATATCTTAAAACCTAGAATACATCTCATTTATCGTTTCATTTTGCTTCATTCTAAAATTTTGAAATTGATTTTTAAGCATGGATATCTTGCTTTGTTTGACTTTGTTTGTGCCTTCACGAGTAAGTTTTTCGCCAAATTTCATATCCTGAAGTACACATACTTACTCTTGAACTCATTTTTATCTAGAGAACAAAACAACATATTCATAGCTTTTTCATTTGCAGCAGCATCTAGTTTTTGTGCGTTTAACCATTGCGCACACCCAGTGATAGGTATAAAATATTCTTGTTCAACAATATTCCAAGTGTCATAGCCATTTGCTTGCATAAAGACTCTGATCCTAGTTGCCAAAAAATTATAGTTTAAACCATTAAATAGTGGTAGTCGTGCAGTGGATTGTCCTTCGGCAAAAATAGATGTAGTGTGAGTTTCCATATTACTAACTGATAAAAAATTGTGTTACGGTTGTATGATGACCTTGCACTGATACCAAATGATGACAACTCTGTTGCTACGGATGAATCTACGACACGCTTTGTTGACCGAGTTTGTGCATTTTAACATATATATGAATGTTTTTAAATTTTGTCGACTGAATGATCAAAGTCAGTCGACTGAATCCTGCAACTGTCGTTTTTTATGAAAAGACACATCTTTTCTGAATAGTTGTCTTCCTCCCTAAGAGTTGCAACCATTGCTTTTCGTAGAGAACTCTTCATGGGAAGTTGCAAATCATTATCTATTATAAATATACTTGAGTTTCATTGATCAAATAACTTAATTCCCTATTCTTTTTTGATCTATAGCACTTAGCATTCTTGAGTTCAATATATACAAGTTCTGATACAATCAGTGCTTACATATTCATTTCCATACTTTTCAAGCAATATTATACTTCCTATTCTTCATACACACACAAATACATCTACTCTAAGGATAAGATTATCGGAATGGTGTACTACAAGTGACAAATCCATGTTTTTCAGAACACACAATGTCAAGTTAAAATCCAGTTTGTAAGAAAGTCCTATTTGGTTGCTCAAGCCGTCAAAGTCCTATTCGGTTGCTCAGGTGATCAAAGTCATGTTCTGTTGCTCAGGCGGTCAAGTTCTATTCAGTTGCTTAGGCGGTAGAAGTCTTGTTCGGCTTCTCAAGCGGTGTAAATCTATTCCTCCGGGTTAAGTGAGAGTTGCTAGTTTTAATTCCAGGAGTCTGGGACTTGACGCAGAACGGGAGTTCGAACCAGTATAAAAATTCCTAGTGTCATTTTACTTTACTGGTATTATTATTTTCTGCACCAGTTATTTTTATACACATATTCGGCATCAGTAGATAACTTATTTTATATCACATTTCCACTACGTTTACATTGTTTACAACTGTTGGCCATTTCGATCCTATAGCATAACAGTCATTTTTATTTGGTATCGGAGGATAGCGACTTTCAGTTTCTTGTAGCTTACAACTTCACTTCGTGGCTTTGTACGCGCAAAGATAATATGATGTTATCTTTATTAATTCCTGGGCCACAATAACCAGGGAATAATATCGATATGTATCTACAAATACTTATCGAAGATTTGAAAAAATTATGGGATAAAAGGGTGAAGGTATATGATGCATACACTCACGACAAATTCAGATTAAATGCTATATTGATGTGGGCAATAAATGATTTTTCAGCTTATGGAAATTTAGCAGGCTGCACTGTAAAGGGTAAGAGGGCATGTCCTATTTGTGTCATTAATACATGCTCAATATCGCTACCATTTAGCAAGAAGTGTGCATACTTAGTCCATAGGCGATTCCTTGAACCTAACCATGAATATCGTTAACGAAAAAACTTGTTCGATGTAACCATAGAGAATAGACAAAGGCCTCAAGCACAAACCGGTTCTCAATTCTTTAATATTGTTAAAGATATTTGTAATGAATGAGGGAAAAAACCAATTGAGGAAGAAAAAGAGAAAGAAAAGGAGAAAAGGAAAAGGGAAGATGGGAATAAAAAAAGAAGTCTAATGTGGAAAAAGAAATCTATTTTCTTTGATTTGCCTTATTGGTAGGTAAAATTTAATTAGAAACAAAATTGCCTCTTCTTTTCCATCTATGTAATCAATACTTTATTATTAATTTATTATACTCCATTTTTGATTTTCTTAGGTATTTCCATTGTGCCACAATCTATATTTAATGCATGTTGAAAAAAATATTGGTGAAAGTATTCTTGGTATGTTACTTGATATTAAAGGAAAATCAAAAGATGGAATTAATTCATGCAAAGATCTAGAAGTATTGGGTATTAGGAAAAGTTACATCCTATAGAAATGGGAAGCAAAGCATTACTTCCAACCATGCCATGCACCTTAATTAACCAAGAAAAGGAGATCTTTTACAATAGAATAATAAATTTGAAAGTACCCGATGGGTGTAGCTCGAATATTGGGAATTGTTTGGCAAAACAAAATTTCTAGTCTTCAGTCCCATGATTATCATGTTTTGATGCAGCAACTCTGTTTGTATCGCTAAGAGGACTTCTACCTAATGGGACAAGGAATGCATTACTACAACTATGTTCATTTTACAATGACATATTTAAAGGGTGATTGAAGAAGATAAATTAGAATCCATCAAGAATCAGGTCGCATTAGCACTATCGATCTTGAAAGATTCTATCCTCCTTTCTCTTTTTACTTATGATTCACTTGACAATGCATTTAAGAAGGGAAGCAAGAATTTGTAGGCCAGTACAATATTAATGGACGTATTCATTTGAGAGGTAAAATATGGCATGAGTACTTAAAGTACTTAATAGTAGACGTGCTTATGAAAGTAATTTATGTATGTATCTTGATCAAAGATAAATGAAAACACTGAAGGGGTATGTCCAAAATCAAGCACGGCTTGAAGGGTGCATAGCTAAGCGCTATTCTATTGATGAATGCATGAAGTATTATGCTAGATATATTAAAGATGCACTAGAAATTGGGAAAAGAAAAAACAAAAATGAAGTGGAACAAAGTAAGGGGTGTCCTTTTTCCAAAGGAAAACCTATGGTAGTTACTAAGGAGGTGATTGATGCTAATGAGCAGTACGTGTTGTTTAATATCGAGTATGTAACAACCCGAATTCCGGTGGGTCCAGATTTTTAGCTTAAATGCTAAAATCCAAGCCTACCGAAGCCTAAGTTGGGCATCTAGCACCCTGCAAATAGGCAAAGATAAATATATCAGAGCTCAAATAAATATCTCATGGTGGAGCTGACTAAAATATAATAGTAAGTAAATACTCACCAAGGTAATAAAACTTTCTAAACAAGTGTCTCAAAGCTGGAAAATCTCTGCCATCCATCTGACCTATAGGATGTTATGAGGAGGGGTCAGAACTATAGATCTGGTGAATGGACATATTATACACTTCTAGGCATAATTCTACATATATCGTTCTATTTCCATTTTCTGCCACATTAGGTTTATTGGGTTTATAATACTCTCGCCCCTATGTGTGAATCGTACCCATCTATGCCCTAGTAGATTAAGACCTAATAACCAATATATATATATATATGTGTGTATATATATATATGTGTATATATATATATATATATATAATATGTAGCTATATGCCCAAAGACCGCATCGGTTCTACGTACTACCCATAGTACCTTCCATTTCCTCCTCAAAAAGGACTCCATCATCTTGCTACTGGAGCATACTATAATAACATCTCTAAAGGACAACTTGGTGAGGTATACAATATAGATGTTCCGTCGTCTACTATGAAAACGTGAAACTGCATCCGTACTAGCTTATACTAGGACATCCACAATGTACCACTCAGTGCGTACCTTGAGGACTACACGTAATCGTTCTGTCTACTCCCTGAATTCCACCAACAAGGTCTATGATGAATGGAACTCGGTCGGGGATTTTCTATATCCATAAAGGTCCGCTTTGTTAGGCCTACAATACAGGTATTCTACTTGGTCTGTCTCTTTTCTCATCATGGCTAAGGCCCCACGTAGCCCCCTCAACTAATCGAAAGACCTTTTAAGAGCTAAGTGGTTGTGCCCTACTGCAAACAATCTAAACATCGAATTGTTTGTGCCCCTCATCCAATGTCTCCATGGTGAAAGAATCATTGGCATGTTGGTTTAACTCTAGTCTTTCCTGAACTTGCTCAGATTGATGATGGCTTGATCTCGCATGCGACTATCCATTTGGGTCCTGCCCACTATAACCTACTCGCAAATTGGTGTCATACAAATATCCTACTCCATCACCAACCTTTCGACTGCCTACAAAGGTCCACTTCGTTAGGCCTGCATTGAAAAAGCAGTCAAGGCACACTCTATTGATGGAACACCTACAGACCTGCCTTCGGGGGTGCAGCTTCATTAGGCCTACCCCAGAGGGCCATCCTAGAGTATCCTCACGTCCCGTTGAAGTCTTGTACTTCCTTCTAGCCCGAACTAACTAAGTTGGACATGCTCTTTCTGTACTAAAATCTATGATGAACTGCTTCGTTTGGCTCTTTACCCAGATTCTTTTTTAGGCTGCTCCAAAAAAACCTTACCATTTTATTAGACCCTACATCTAATCTTTTACTATGCATTTAGTTTACTTTTATTATTCAGTTGGCTATTTATTTACCCTAATCAGCAAGCCTAGCCCCACCTATATGTGAGACCATTGGTCCTAGACCTGAAAGGGAATGCTACCGGTATGGGCCACCTCTATTATTTTGCTTATTAACTTAGTCCAAGATCTAAGTTTCATAAAATAAGTCTCTTCTACTTCTTTCTTTTTTAATTATAACCTTCATGTTACAATTATACTTGCAATTGTTACTTTTACATTCTTTTCTTTCTTATAAAACCTACATGTTATAATTGCAATTGCAAGTGTCTCTTAACTATTCTAGTCTGTCTTCTTTTATCATGATGCTAAATTTTCTTTAGTTCTCTAATATTATATAACAGTCTAAACTTGGGACTACGTCCAACTGTCATAAGCTACTTATTATAGCAGCGGCTTTTCTTTTTACTCTACTATCTGCGTAATAAATGCAGATCTAGTCACATCTTCTGCTTATTATTTCTAGTCTTGTCAAATATTTAACTTGATTATTTCCACTTCTTTAATTTCTTTAAAGCTTCACGTTGTTCTCTTTATTCTAGGAATTAGTTCTATTCTATTTGGTTGGTTACAAAAACTATGCTAAAAATCTTTTTTCGTATTTTAATACTAAATAAGCTATAAACAATAACCCGTAACTGTAAGATAGTTCATTTCTTGTTCTCTAATTATTGGATAATGCAAAATACAGTAATGTCTCTATTTTGCACTAATTCCATTTTTCTTTCTTTATTATTGCAATTACATTTATCATTGTTCTTACAATATTAAACTATGGAAATGTATTCCCGTTTCTAAACCAACCAACTAATCTATCACTAACTTCCAAATCATGTTATTTAGATTTTCCCCTTATTTAATTCATTTCTACCATTTTGACACAATTTGCTATAAAATTTTCACTTTTAGGCTTATGCCTTTCTCTACAACATTTAAGCCTAATATTACTTATATTTAATTAAATGCATTTATTTTTCATATAAATAAAATTTAAATATAAGTACACTTCCCTTTTTATATTTACAGTTTCAACATAACTAATTACTATAACTAATTACTGAAATAAATGCTGAATTAAATATTTATCGGGAATTTAACAATATTATATATCATAAACATAAAAGAGATGTAATTTTAATCCACTCACCCATCGTCTATAGCTTTGCCCCATGGCCCTTCTGGATCCCCTTCTAAGGGGGATAATATTTTCTTAAAAAGATCTTCTCCTCAGATATAATTTCTATTTAGGGTTCAGCCTCAGGAAATGAACCCAATTGGAAAAAAAAATCTTATTGTGAGAATGTAGCTAGGCCTAGGGTTCTATTTGTAGTGTAGCTTAGGGATCTAAAGCCACTGGATTTTGCAGATAAAATCTGAAGCCACCACATCACAAAGTCATTTGGAGCCATTAGGTCTATCAACGTATGGCTCCGATCGAACAAAATCAACCGAAGTCGTCACCAAAACAAACTTCAGCTCTGTAAAAGTGCGGGTCGCCCTACATCATTGCGTGTCAACCTATAGGTCGACTTGGGGAGGATGGTGGTTGACCTATAAGGTCCTTTCTATTTTTTTCTTCTTCGTTTTTCTGATTACTTATTCACTCGTATCTTCTTCATATTAACTCGGATTTTGACAAGTTATATATGGAAACTGATCAGAAAATTTCCATGAACACAATGGTGTAAGTTTGAAGGCCATATTCTGACAATTCCAAAAATTCTTATTTTCATTGTTCATCGTTATTTAATTATTTAACAACCTAAAAATGTGGGGGTGTTACATTCTCCCACCCTTTAGGAAATTTCGTCCTCAAAGTTCGATAAGGGCCAAATTATGTGATTACTCGCATCAATCACATCCATTTTGTGTATATCCAATTTTAAGACCATCAGTGTCCTCGTACAAAGTGTCATTAAACAGAAAATATATCAATGTACATGAATTTCTAAGCGATATCACCTATATGAATGCTTTCTTCCTTAAAAAATCCTTTTTAAAATATGATGCATAATCCTAAATATGCTTGCAATATTTTGAAAACTCAAAATATTTTTCATCCAATTTTTCCCATTCCTACTGTATAGGTGTGTAGTTCAACGAATTTTACATCCAATCCTACCATATAACTTTTAATATTCGAATTTAAGAAAAAATTAATTTTGCAAATGTAACGTCTTCAAGATTTTCGACTTCCAAAAATCGACATTAATACGTCCATTGTATCAACTGCCGAGCAATCGAAGGCCGGAAAATCGAATTGTTAAAGTCAAAGTAGAAGAGGTAGAAGAAGAAAGAAAGAAGAAGCAACAAAAACAATATCAGAATCTCACAATCACAACGGAACAACATATAATAGATAAATGAATAATCTTTAAAACGAAAGAACTGTACATTTATACACTACATCATCAGAGTCAATATACAACACAACACAACAATAGACAGTTATATAAACATGTCCTCACAATTGAATACACAGCGGAAAAGATAGTATCATATACAAGTGATACGTCTCGCCGCCAATTCGCCTCCTGCTCCACAGCCTCTCTTGAAATCCAGAATGACCTGATAACCTGACTCAAGGCTGCCCGTGTGGAAAATGATGGGCATCCAGAATTTAGAAAGGGAACAATAAACTCTAGGTCAGTCATGGGACCGGTGTGAGAACTTAAAACAGTCTGTCTTTTAAAAAAACAAACAACAAATATTTTAAAATAGATCCGCAATGCTTTTAGAAAATGAAACTACCATAAGGCCTCCCGCCACACACATAATGCAAAGGTTGAATTGGACGAGATTTCTCCTTATGTCAAAAATGCTGGATACGAGAAATTTTCTTTGATATTGTTATTATAAGTGCACAGTGGAAAACCTTTCGAAGGTATAATATAAATCTTAGCCAGCATAAGTACTATTATAGTATGCCTACTATAGCTACCATATTAAATGGCAGGTTCTACAACTAAAACCGTACAGGGCTCGTATTGTTTCTTTGGATTTTCCACAAATGGTCAGGCTAAGGAACTTCCTATTGCCACATGGGAACACCTCTGACGGGATGCCCCGAGAACCTAACCGGATCTCTGCCAACACAAGGCCGGATTACCTCTGCAAAAATAGGTAACTACTGACACGAGTATGTCATCCCTCGGTTGTAAACAACCTGTATCCGAGGATCCTCAGTACCAACAACCACAAAATAATAAATTTGCAGCAACAACATAGGTTAAGTATCTGGGCTCCATACCATGATACCACCTCTATCCAGAAGCAAATGAACATACCCTAAGGGGCGCTACCCCCTAAAACCTTGCTGCATTCTTCCTGTTTCGACCATTTCGGGGTGTGAGGTTCGACGAAGTCTCGTCCACAAAGCTACGCTTTTCACAAAAGTCATGGTTCGATCAACAAATGATCAGCAGCACTTCGTATGCCACATTACCAAATTGGGAATGTATCACTAGTAACCATCAACTACATAACCTCTGAGCTCATACGTCTCAGAGAAGGGTGTTAAGCTAACAGAATAAATTCTCCGCCACCAACAGAAATGTATTTGATAGAAACCAGCTTTACATCTCAAATTGTAACGTCAGACACACATCCATACAAGTCCGTTTTGGGATCGAACGGAACCGAAGGCACTTCCAAAGAAGCCCTTGCGGATATTCACTAATCACGTCCGAACTTCCCATCACAAAGGGTGATAAAATTTCTATATCGGGGATTAGCTGATGCAGAGACATTCGACGGTAGTCCTTCCGTTTTCGAAAATAACCGGTCTTCAACACCGGTCTTCAAATGCTATCCATTACGACGTATCACTATTCGGAATGGGATTTATGACCCAAAGTCCTCTCCCGACTAAACCGAATAATGAGCGCTTATTTTAAAATAAGTGTAGCATTCAAATTCAAGCAAATCACAACAAATACCCATTTAAAGGTAAATATTGATAGTTGGTTATTTAACTATCAATAGATATGCACAACATCAATGGATTCCAAATTATTTACCAAATTATTTATTTTCCAAAGATATCTTTACAAGATATATTTTTCCACACTTCAACCATTTGAAAACAAATTTCAAATCACTTTTCACTTTTACAACTTTTGAAAACAAATTTCAAATCATTTTCCTTACGCGGAAACACTTCCAAATATTTATTCATTTTCACTGGAAATCTGCCAAGTTCAAATACTTTAAAATAATTTATAACACTTATCCAAAATATATCGGGAAAACACTTTGAAATAAAACTATTTTTCTTTAAACACTTTACTTAAAATATTAGTTATAAAAATATTATACCAATATTACATATAACTTAAGTCCCAACTAATTTTCAAAATAAAATTAGTAGATAGAGTATAAGTATTTAAATAACTATTTTCTAAAACAATTATTGATTAAATCTTTAAAATAATCATTTCTATATCAACTTAACAAATCTTTACTTAAAGGATTTAAAACAATTTAAGAAGTTAATTTCTCTAAAGTATCCATTTCGAAACCAATTCTAGAATTTTATATACATACATACATACATACATACATACATATATATATATACATATATATATACATATATATATACACACATATATATATACATATATATATATATACACACATATATATACATATATATATACACATATATATATACATATATATATATATACACATATATATATACATATATATATATATTTCAAAGTTATTCAGAAATTTTATTATATATATATATATATTTCAAAGTTATTCAGAAATTTTATTCGGCCTTCCAAGGAGAATACACTTTTATTTCAAAATGGTTCATTTAAACCAATTAAATAAATCCTTACCGATTTATTTCAAATTTATGTTCCAAATCCATAAATTTATTTCCACACTTCAAAAATAAATCAATGTTTATTTTTAAACAAATTTTCCTTTCCTTTATAAATTCTATGGTGAATTTAAATTTCCAAATATCCACTGATATACGATTTTCAAATCGATTTCAAATATTCACTTTCAACAATAATTCAATTTTTCAATTGATTTCAAAACAACCAAATCAAATTCCATATTGATTTTCCAAGAAATTAAACACCAAGTGAATTTCATTCAAATCTCAAATTGAAATCAATTTCTACTAAACCCCAAATCTATTTTAAAATTGATTCCAAATTCTTTTCAAAACACCAAATAAATTTCCAAATGGATTTTCAAAAGATTTAAATTCAATCACCAAAAATCAATTCCTAAATGGATTTCAAATTTTATTTCCTTCTAAAAATAAATTCCTTTTAAAGAAAACCAATCCTTTCATTTTTCAAACTCTTTAAAATCCGTATTTTGAATAAATCCTTCAACCTTTGAAAAATATTACCCGAAATCCATTTATTAAAGCTTTTCCCATATTTTGAAATTTTATTCAATAAGATTAAAAATAAAACTTTATTGTTTTAGAATTCCTTCTTTTAAATTTATCCAATTCTCAAAAATAAATTTTAACATAAACTTTCAACCTGAATTTTCAAAAATCAAATTTTATTTATTTATTTTCGGTATCCAACGATACCAAAACTATATTCGGCTAAATTTTAGCCTTCAACGATTTAAATCACAAATATAATCACACAGAGATTATAAATAATCAACACACAACATTGAAACAAATTCAATTATTGAGGAATCCAGTTGGATCCCTCCAACCAGTTTTCCTGCATCCACATATGTTAGCACAATACCAATCCCGTTTCAAGACGGGATATCGCGGCACATGGGTTTATATAAAATATCATCCGCTATTATGTGGCGCAATAGGGTCTCATCCGCTATATAATGCGGGAAATCAACTCCAAGTACATATATAATACCAATTCCACTTCAAGGTGGAATATCGCAGTATATGTGTTTAATATAATAACCTCCGCTTAATATGCGACGTATAAGGTCTATTTCAATACAACAGATAGAAACCATCATTCAATCACACAATCAAGCAATTATAAATTTAACCATTTAAAATTTAAATCGAAACAAATTCGATTGAGTGAGAAGTTCTCATCTTGCTTCCAATAGCGGTTTCAGCGTTTTATTCCGAATAAAATTAAACGCGCGTTTAATTTTACCCAAAACTCACACTAGCTCCAATCAATTCCAATCCGTCTCCATCGCGTAGTTTTCACGAATACGAACCCAACGCAATTCGTTTCATGCGAAACGGACCTCGTACGACAAAGTTATGCAGTTTTAAACATTCACGAATTATAATATATATAAATTCAATTTTTATTTCTATTTTTTTAAACCTTTTTTTTACATCTGGCCGTAGGATCGTGGAGATGAAATCAAGGCCGTGCTTTCCAACTTCTTCTCCTTCGTTTTATAACCGTGAGCACCCTAACCCATAGCCGCCGCTCCATTATCTATTAACGCGACCACGTCGATCGTTGAGAACACGATTAAAACCCATCGAGGCGTGCGCCTACCTATGCCTCACCCACGGCCACGAGCACGGCAGGCTCGGTCGTCCCCTCGCGTGGATAAACGTGCGCAAACATCAGACGTTCGATCGTGATTTTCCAACCATCCATCCAGTAATTTTCGATCATCACCGTTGATTTGAGAGATCTCGTCGCCCTCTTCGATGTTGTAATTGAACACTTTTCATAAATGTTTATGGATTGAGAGATATTGATGGAAGAAAAGAGGAAGATTTCGGCCATTGAAACTGTTGGTGGCGGCTGAAGCTTGAAACCCTAGGGTTTGTGCAAAACAAAGAAAATGAGGTCCTTATATAGAAAATATTCGCGCACTATTTACCCGAAATTTTTCCGAACTCCAAGCGAAACATGCCGCCTGGCGTTTATAATGTTTTACCCCCATTCCGAACGCAGTGGAATATATATCGGGAGCCAATTCGATCGTATTTGGAAGATAAGTTTTCAAATCGACTAATTTAGATTTAAAATTCACTTAAACGATTTTCTACGCGTTTTAGCTTGCCTCGGACAAACCGTAAATCTGATTGACACGTAATTTTAAATTTTACAATAATTTTTCATTACGGATCCAATGAAACTAGTTTCATCGAAATCTGAGGCTGTTTGAAAAATGACTATTTTTACTCGTGAATTAAATATTAAAATACTCAATTTCCACAAATTAACTTTTAATTCAATTTTAAAATTTCTATAACATCATTCTAACTCCAATACGATTTAATACAACTTTACAAATCAAATTTAACCATACTAACCCAATTTTCAATTATTTCTGTAATTTCAAATATTAAATTAACGATTTAATTATCCAACTAAATCTAGATATTCGAAATAAAATTTATTCGACTTACACATTTTACTTGTTAATATTTAAAATCAATTAAATATACGAATTTCAAATGACAGGAATTCTGGGTCGTTACAAATTTTCCCCCTTAAAAGAATTTCGCCGTCGAAATTGCCAGGTAAGAAAAAGTCTTGAAATCCATTAACTTTTTTTTTTCAAAAGCAAATCGTTTCAACTCGATTTCAGATTCATTTTAATTTGTTAACTTTTCCAAAATCCAAAGGTTACACTTTTCTAGTTCAATTCCTACATTTTCATTTCAATTTAGAAATTGACTTTTCGTTAACAAAAATCTTCCAAAAATTTTGAAACTTTTTTTCTAACTCCCAAAACTTACGGAAAATTTCGGCAGAGTCTCCTTTGTACGGAGGAGCTTTTGCATATCACAATAGATATAAATATATATATATCGACCCACACGGTCGGAAAACAGAAAAACAGTTCATATTTTCTATTTTTATTGCGTAGGCGTACTTTTTTAGCATTTTTAAGCAAAGCAGTTATTTATTTGCATTTTAGCATGACCAAATCCAGCCAACTACAGCCCCGGTACCTGTACTTACTCAATTTAAACATGTAAGTGACATATATAGGAAATTCATTTACATTTCACTAATTTTCAATAGAAAACACATGGTTTCATAAGTAATGCAATCAAAATAATTCCCATAAGCAATTTACAAGGTTTCGATACAAATTTTAATTGCTTACAACCAATTCACATTAGTTCACTTTCAATTCAAATTCAATTACATAGCTTTCCATTTATCAATTCAATTTCATTAACACTTAGTGAATTATATACAATCAACTAACAATCATATAACAACTAAATCATAACCAACATAACCAAATTATTAAATTTACATTCAATTTGGTTTAACGCTTTTAATTTCCAATTTGTTTAATATCTAATTGAATTTTCTTCCAATTATTCAAATTTTTTTCAACTTCATTAGCTTCTAATGAATTAACACTTAAATTCATTATTCTATATCAATTCTTTTACATTCAATTGATTAATATTCGATCCATTTATTAATTCGATTGCTAATTCAATTAACAAATAAGGTTGAATTTCATTTATATAACTCAAGTCCACATCCATTTAATTCACTTTATTATTATACTTTGATGCCAAAATCAACTTCATTCAGCATCACTTAAGTTATATTCCATTTCAAACATCATTTGTTTAACTTAACTTAAATTTCCCCTTATAAATCCAATTCAAATTCCAATTCTGTTTAACTTTTACCAAAGTCAAATTTCATCACTTATTCAAATTCATATCTCGTTTTGCTTAACAGAATTGCTTAACCATTTTATCATTTGGTTTCACTTACATTTTCTCACTTTACAAGTTATACAACTTATTTAAACTTCAAAGTTATTTTGTATAATCACTTCAGTTTAATTTCCATTTCGATAGCTTACCTAATCCAAATCAATTTATTTAACCTTCGTTTAGTTAAATTTCAAATCATATGTTTTATTATGCCAACTCAAATTTATTTCAAATTTACCAAAGTAAAATCTTTATTATTTCATATTATAAGTCCAAAACTTGATTACTTATATTCAACAATTACAACTTGGATTTTAATTTTCAAATTTGTTTATCACAACAAAACTTCAATTTCCAATTTACTATGGTAGCAAATCCATCACACAGAAACTCGAAAATGATACCGATGATGCTGCAGTCATCACCCTTATTATTTCCCAGCAACAGTAGCGAATCCAGTGCTTTAAATTATTTCCAAAAAAATTCCTTTTACTTATAACTCACATTTTTAAGTCTTTTTCGTATAGAATTTCACTATTCCACTTCACTTACATAAGATTATTCCAAATTGATTTATCTTACTTAATAACATCTTTAACTTTGAAAAACAACTTTCAAAATAGACAGGATTCAAAACTTTCAAATTCATAATTCAAATTCATTTTTATTTAGAACTCATATTTATAAATATATTCATATAGTTTCAACAACCAAACAATCAATTTATATACACTTTAATAATTTTTGAAAAATTATTTCCTTTATATTTAAAATATAATCGAGGTAAAATTATTTCATTTACCCAATTTAAAATGATACAATGTCGACTTGCCTCGTTTAAGTGTTTAGAAATACCTATCGATAATATGACGTCCCACATACCGACCAGAATTCACAAACAGCTCAACGGATAAGCAAACACAATATAAAACATGTTTATATTCACTAACAAATACGCGCTCGTATCTATGATTACACTCACACTCATTCTAGAGTACTGCTGACTCTATCTCTAATGAGTAATTCCCAACAGAGCCAGGGTTGTCGCTTAACCAAATGCTCTGATACCACATGTAACGTGTTCAAGATTTTCGACTTTCGAAAATCGACATTAATACGTCCACTTTATCAACTGCCAAGCAATCGAAGGCCGAAAAACCGAATTGTTAGAGTTAAAGAAGAAGAGGTAGAAGAAGAAAGAAAGAAGAAGCAATAGAAACAATATCAGAATCTCACAATCGCAGCGGAACAACATATAATAGATAAATGAATAATCTTTATATCAAAAGAACTGTACATTTATACATTACATCATCAGAGTCAATATACAACACAACACAACAATAGACAGTTATATAAACCTGTCCTCACAATTGAATACACAGCGGAAAAGATAGTATCATATACAAGTGATACATCTCGCCATCCAGCTCGCCTCCTGCTCCACAACCTCTCTTGAAATCCAGAATGACCTGATAACCTGACTCTAGGCTGCCCGTATGGAAAATGATGGGCACCCAGAGTTTACAAAGGGAACAATAAACTCCAGGTCAGTCATGGGACTGGTGTGAGAACTTAAAACAGTTTATCTTTTAAAAACAAACAAAGAAATATTTTAAAATAGATCCGCAATGCTTTTAGAAAATGAAACTACCATAAGGCCTCCCGCCACACACACAATGCAAACGCAGAATTGGAGGAGATTTCTCCTTATGATAGTCAAACATGCTTGATACGAGAAATTTTCTTTGATATTATTATTATAAGTGCATAGTGGAAAGCCTTTCAAAAGTATAATTTAAATCTTAGCCAGCATACGTACCATTATAGTATGCCTACTATAGCCACCATATTAAATGGAAGGTTCTACAACTAAAACCGTACAGGGCTCGTATTGTTTCTTTGGATTTTCCACAAATGGTCAGGCTAAGGAACTTCCTATTGCCACATGGGAACGCCTCTGGCGGGACGCCCCGAGAACCTAACCGGATCTTTGCCAACACAAGGCCGGGTTACCTCTGCAAAAATAGGTAACTACTGACATGAGTATGTCATCTCCCGGTTGTAAACAACCTTTATCCGAGGATCCTCAATACTAACAACCACAAAGTAATAAATTTGCAGCAACAACATAGGTTAAGTATCTGGGCTCCATACCATGATACCACCTCTATCCAGAAGGAAATGAATATACCCTAAGGGACGCTACCCCCTAAAACCTTGCTGCATTATTCCTGTTTCGACCATTCCAGGGTGTGAGGTCCGACGAAGTCTCGTCCACAAAGCTACGCTTTTCACAAAAGTCATGCTTCGGTCAACCAATGATCAGTAGCACTTCGTGTGCCACTTTACCAAATTGGGAATGTATCACTAGTAACCATCAACTACATAACCTCTGAGCTCGTACGTCTTAGAGAAGGGTGTTAAGCTAAAAGAATAAATTCTCCACCACCAACAGAAATGTATTTGATAGAAAACAGCTTTACATCTCAAATTGTTACGTCAGATACACATCCATACAAGTCCGTTCCGGGATCGAACGGAATCGAAGGCACTTCCAAAGAAGCCCTTGCAATCCGGATATTCACTAATCACGTCCGGACTTCCCATCACAAAGGGTGATAAAATCTCTATATCGGGGATCAGCCGATGCAGAGACATTCGACGATAATCCTTCCGTTTTCGAAAATATCCGGTCTTCAACACCGGTCTTCAAATGCTATCCATTACGACGTATCACTATTCTGAATGGGATTTATGACCCAAAGGTCCTCTCCCGACTAAACCGAATAACGAGCGCTTATTTTAAAATAAGTGTAGCATTCAAATTCAAGCAAATCACAACAAATACCCATTTAAAGGTAAATATTGATAGTCGGTTATTTAACTATCAATAGATATGCACAACATCACTAGATTCCAAATAATTTCCCAAATTATTTATTTTCCAAAGATATCTTTACAAGATATATTTTTCCACGCTTCAACCATTTGAAAACAAATTTCAAATCATTCTCCATATACGGAAACACTTCCAAATATTTATTCATTTTCACTGGAAATGTGCCGAGTTCAAATACTTTAAAATAATTTATAACACTTATCCAAAATATATCGGGAAAACACTTTGAAATAAAACTATTTTTCTTTAAATACTTTACTTAAAATATTAGTTATAAAAATATTATACCAATATTACATATAACTTAAGTCCAAACTAATTTTCAAAATAAAATTAGTAGATAGAATATAACTATTTAAATAACTATTTTCTAAAACAATTATTGATTAAATCTTAGAAATAACCATTTCTATATCAACTTAACAAATCTTTACTTAAAGGATTTAAAACAATTTAAGAAGTTAATTTCTCCGAAGTATCCTTTTCAAAACCAATTCTAGAATATTATATATATATATATATATATATATATATATATATATCAAAGCTATTCAGAAATTTCATTCGGCCTTCCAAGGAGAATACACTTTCATTTCAAAATAGTTCATTTAAACCAATTAAATAAATCCTTACCGATTTTTTTCAAATTTATGTTCCAAATTCGTAAATTTACTTCCACACTTCAAAAATAAATCAATGTTTATTTTTAAACAAATTTCCCTTTCCTTTATGAATTCCATGGTGAATTTAAATTTCCAAATATCCACTGATATACAATTTTCAAATCGATTTCAAATATTCACTTTCAACAACAATTCAATTTGTCAATTGATTTCAAAACAACCAAATCAAATTCCATATTGATTTTCCAAGAAATTAAACACCAAGTGAATTTCATTCAAATATCAAATTGAAATCAATTTCTACTAAACCCCAAATCAATTTTAAAATTGATTCCAATTTCTTTTCAAAACCCCAAATAAATTTCCAAATGGATTTTCAAAAGATTTAAATTCAATCACCAAAAATCAATTCCCAAATGGATTTCAAATTTTATTTCCTTTTAAAAATAAATTCCTTTTAAAGAAAACCAATCCTTCTATTTTTCAAACTCTTTAAAATCCGTATTTTGAATAAATCCTTCAACCTTTGAAAAATATTACCCGAAATCCATTTATTAAAGCTTTTCCCATATTTTGAAATTTTATTCAATAAGATTAAAAATAAAACTTTATTATTTTAGAATTCCTTCTTTTAAATTTATCCAATTCTCAAAAATAAATTTTAATATAAACTTTCAACCTGAATTTTCAAAAATCAAATTTTATTATTTATTTCCGGTATCCAACGATACCAAAACTATATTCGGCTAAATTTTAGCCTTCAACGATCTAAATCACAAAGATAATCACACAGAGATTATAAATAATCAACACACAACATTGAAACAAATTCAATTATTTGAGGAATCCAGTTGGATCCCTCCAACCTGTTTCCTTGCATCCACAGATGTTTGCATAATACCAATCCCGTTTCAAGACGGGATATCGCGGTACATGGGTTTATATAAAATATCATCCGCTATTATGCGGCGCAATAGGGTCTCATCCGCTATATAATGCGGAAATCAACTCTAAGTACATATATAATACCAATTCCACTTCAAGGTGGAATATCGCAGTATATGTGTTTAATATAATAATCTCCGCTTAATATGCGGCGTATAGGGTCTATTTCAATACAATAGATAGCAACCATCATTTAATCACACAATCAAGCAATTTTAATTTTAACTATTTAAAATTTGAATCGAAACAAATTCGATTGAGTGAGAAGTTCTCACCTTGCTTCCAATAGCGGTTTTAGCGTTTTATTCCAAATAAAATTAACGTGTGTTTAATTTTACCTAAAATTCACACTAGCTCCAATCAATCCCAACCTAGCTCCATCGTGTAGTATTCACGAATACGAACCCAACGCAATTCATTTCGTGCAAAACGAACCTTGTACGACAAAGTTATGCAGTTTTAAACATTAACGAATTATAATATATATAAATTCAATTTGTATTTTTATTTCTTTAAACCTTTTTATTACATCTGGCCGTAGGATCCTAGAGATGAAATCAAGGCCATGCTTTCCAACTGCTTCTCCTTCATTTCATAACCGTGAGCACCCTAACCCATAGCTGTCGCTCCATCATCAATTAACGCGACCACGTCGATCGCCGAGAACACGATCAAAACCCATCGAGGCGTGCGCCTACCTATGCCGCACCCACGGCCACGAGCATGGCAGGCTCGGTCGTCCCCTCGCGTGGATAAATTCGCGCAAACATCGGACGTTCGAACGCGATTTGCCGACCATCCATCCAGTTATTTTCGATTATCACCGTTGATCTGAGAGATCTCGTTGCCCTCTTCGATGTTGTAGTTGAAAACTTTTCGTAAATGTTTACGGATTGAGAGATTTTGAGGGAAGAAAAGAGGAAGATTTCGGCCATTGAAATAGTTGGTGGCGGCTGAAGCTTGAAACCCTAGGATTTGTGCAAAACAAAGAAAATGAGATCCTTATATAGAAAATATTCGCGCACTATTCACCCGAAATTTTTCCGAACTCCAAATGAAACTTGCCGCGTGGCGTTTATAATGTTTTACCCCAGTTACGAACGCAATGGAATATATATCGGGACCCTATTCGATCGTATTTGGAAGATAGGTTTTCAAATCGACTAATTTATATTTAAAATTCACTTAAACGATTTTCTACGCGTTTTCGCTTGCCCCGGACAAACCGTAAATCCGATCACGAAATTTGAAATCTTAAAATAATTTAACATTACAGATCCAATGAAACTAGTTTCGTCGAAATCCAAGATTGTTTGAAAAATGACTATTTTTTCTCGTCAATTAAATATTAAAATATTCAATTTCCACAAATTAACTTTTAATTCGATTTTAAAAGTTCTATAGCATCATTCTAACTCCAATATGATTTAATACAACTTTACAAATCAAATTTAATCATATTAAACCCAATTTCCAATTATTTCTGTAATTTCAAATATTAAATTATCGATTTAATTATCCAATTAAATCTAGATATTCGAAATAAAATTTATTCGACTTACAAATTTTACTTGTTAATATTTAAAATCAATTAAATATACGAATTTCAAATGACAGGAATTCTGGGTCGTTACAGCAAACTCGATTTCTTATGTCAAAAAAATGTAGAAAAGGAAAAACCTCACATTTCCCGTTTTACTTTGGCGCGCCTCTTTCTCCATACTTGGCACTTATGACGCTATTCTATAAAAATCTCTATTTGCTTTCCCAAGCACAGTTCACATAAGAAAATTTTTCTTTTCAAATTTTTCTGTTGACGTTTTCGTTGCTTTCTTTAAATTTGTTATTATCCTTTTAGTTACTCTTTTTGGCTTTTACTTTTCTTTTATTACTTACATCCTATATTCTTATTCCCTTCTTGTGATCATCACAAAAACAAAAAAAAGCAACATACTAATCATCACTGATTTACCACAATAGGAACTAAATGCTTACATAGGAGTATAATCTCATAACTAAAAGAGAAAATGTAACATCTCGATATTTTCAACCATTCGCATCCATACATATCGGACTTGAATTGCTCAAAATATCAGACTATTAATTTATATTTGGCAAACTCAGCATATACAGTAGGTAAAATAATCACAGAACACAGATACAGACTAGTATAACAATAGCAGCGGAAACAAAATAAAAGTAGTTCATGAAGCTACTATATATATATATATAATATAATAGAGTTAAAACAAGATACAACAGAGTCTCAAATACGTAGAAATCTCAACACAATAATCAAATACAAGATCTGAATACATTACTGGAATCAACTGAATAACCGAAAGCTGAATCGATAGTTGGATCTCTAAGCGAAGCTCTAAACTCCAAAGGTGGGATATCAAGTGTTGTGATACTCAATCTGACCCGAGCGTAAAGCAAAACACAAAACACTCGAGTCAGGATTAACATTCTTGTATCAATAAATCCAACTCAAGTGAAATAACAATTGAAATACAAGTAACTTAAAGGATGTTTGGGATACCCATCCTCTAAGGATCCGTTAAACTATATACTATGTAGAAATATACGCTATTATAATAATGTCTAAAGTAAAGTAAACTATTAAAATAGCGTTAAGGCGTTACCCATTTCCCCTTTAACACAGTTTTATATATTCTCATAGCCTATATAGTACTGTAACATCCTATAAACTGGGCTTGTCAGAGGGCACTTCATAGGTATGGTACAAAACAAACTCGTAGTGGTCTCGCTAAAGTAGGTGACACGGTACAATTAGGCAATGCCAGGGTAGATATATCACTTACACTTCCAGGCTAGTGGTAACACATAACAACAACTACCGTCCACCTTGAGCCACACTCCCAAATCAAAGGTGTGCACCAAATCAATCATAAAGTAATAGAATGGAAATCGAAGAAGTGCGTCCGATCAGAGGAGCTAGCCCACTTGGCCCGTCAATTGCTTATGTTTTAGCAACCATATGCCAATTCATGGGAGTCTGGTCCACATATATACCTCATATAGGATCGTCGCCACCATCCTACTTCATTCTGGAATCTCCACCGCGTACACGGTTGTTGAAGCGGTTTTCGGTATTGGCAGAGAGTATGACAATATCCGATCCCGGTCTCTTTAACAACCAAACATTATTATAACACCGCGGTCATTTCAAAATAGTTTATACTTCAAAACCAAAATATCATTGCCATTTAAAAATCATATCAATACGATATCATTTCACTTTAAATATATTCATTTCCAAAATCATAGCACTTTCAAAGTTATAACACTTTCGAAACCAGAACACTCGAAATTATAACACCTTTGAAATCATAATACTTTGGAAACCCATAACTTTGAAATCATAACTTAGATATCATATTGCTTTAGAAATCATAACACTTTGGAAATCATAATACTTTGAAAATCATAACACCTTAAAATCATAACACTTTTGAAATCATAACACATTGGAAATCATAATACTTTGGAAAACCACAACACTTCCCACTTAACCTGCTTAGATATTTAAATAACGTATAAAATAAAAATAGTTTATAAAATAAAGTAGTTTATATAAATTAGCTTATAATAAAATAGTTAGTATATTAAAATAGTTTATATTAAAAATAGTTTATATTAAAATGATTTATATTAAAATAGTTTATATGAAAATGATTTATAAAGTAAAACTAATAAATAGTTTTAAATATAATTTAAAAATACATTATATAATAAAATAGTTTCCTCACATTTTACATATCGATTCCAAATCATCTTTCATTCAAAAATTCAAAAATAATCACATCTCAAATCATCAATTTCAATTCAGTTCAGTTTCTCAATAATCCATTTTAAATAATATCAATTTTGAAAAAACAAATTTGAACCACAAAATAAACCATTTCAATTTCAATATATTTCAAAGCTTTAAATATTCCACAATTTCAAAACTAAATTTGACAATTTCATATATATATATATATATATATATATATATATATATATATATATATCAAATTCACTTTACTATTATTTATTTTGAAACATTTACTTAACCATGCAAATAACATTCAAATAAAACTTCAAATTTCAAATTTAAATAAAACTAAATATACCATTTTAATTTATGTAAATTTGAAATATTCATTTAAATCACTTTTAATCAAAATCGAGTTATAAAACCATATCTTTAAAATCCCAACTTTAATAAATTTCAAATTAAACTTATTTGAGTATAATTCTTAAATAAATTTAATTTCAAACCAATTTCTATTTTTCTTTCCAACCTGAATTTTATTAAAATCATTATAAACTATATATTTGAAAATATAAATTTTAAATAAATACTTAAACATATTATATATTAATTAAATCAACTTATTAAATCAACTTTAATAAAACAAATCTTATTATTAAACTTATTTTATAAATATTTTAAAATAGTAAAATTGTAAGTAAAATCTTAAAATTTATAATTCCAAACTAACTTATAATTTTAAAATTTTCAAAACATATAATTTTAAAAATAAAAATTTAAAACCTTTATAAAAATAACATATATATATATATATATATATATATATCTTAAAATCAATATTTATTAAAACAAAAATATTCATTTCAAAACCTTCGAAATAATTTCAACATATATATATATATATATATATATATATATATATTGACCAACGGTGTCCGTATATAATTTTCTATCCTATGGTCAAGTGATACGGATATTTATCATTTCAGTCCACATTTTAAATATATACAGGTGTATATCATTGCAACTCGCAACCCAAATTCAATTCAATGAAAATCGCTTGGGTTTATCATTTCAACCCATAACGATTTTCTCTTATTCTATAGATCGTTCAGGTATGTATCATTTCAACCCACGGGGAATTCTAAACTAACAAGGAACTTGCAGAGTGATAACAGATATAATAATATAACAGGCATATATCGTTAATATAAATAATAGATAATGGTGTCATATGTCACAGGTGAGCAGATACTGATAATATCAGATATATAACAATGCAAATAAATAACAACAATATATTTCGATTATCGTTTCAATTAAAATCAAATTTAATAAATATAAGAACGTTAATCATGGGTGATTACTCACCTTTTGAGTCTAGAGAGATAGACAATGAAGTTGAGTTACGAAATGCAAGCATGACTTCTAAAGCAAAGTTAGATGGACACGATTTGATGACAAAGCACACAACTTGGAATTGATGGAATCGAATCAAAACTGGAACGATGGTAATAAATGGTATAAGTGAACTTATATATATATATATATATTTATACATATATAACTATATATAACTAAATTCATATTCTAAATTTAAGCATATATTAAATTAAATATATAGATGTAATTCAAAATCATTGTTTAAACTAAAACTCATATGTTAAAGTCAAGCATATATACATAATACATGTTGAAATAAATACTTATATATACTTATTAAAAATGCAAAATACTTATACATACATACATACATACATATACATATATATATATATAATTTATATATATATGTATATATATTCAAAAATATCAATATATATATATATATATATATTCAGATTACTAACATAACCCAAATATATCTAAACATATTATATGTAACTTTCTATCTTTGAAAAACAAAATAACTACTATGGAAAAATTTATGCTTTACTATAATGTATAAACACGGCAGAAGCTATTTTGCTTATTCATTTTATACATAAACTTATACAACAAATGTATCCATATAAAATAAAAAAATCGATACAAAAGAGTCAATCTATATGTATACTCGTAGGCATATATATATATATATGTTTGTGTATATATAAATCATATACATACGTTTACATACATGAGTAGACAAGTTGTATATGACAAATGCATATACAAACGTTATACATATGTGTTAAAAATCAAAGTATATACATACATAGCTTTTATATTAAGTATATATATAAAATTTAAAGCTATATAAACTGGTATTCATCTTATATATATATATATATACACACACATATATATTCACCCAGGTAATATAGTATATCAATTATATATATTTAACTTCATAAATGTTAACACTTTAAACATATTATCATTATATACTTACATATACCGTAACTTTTATAAACTTATATATACCTACTGAAAAAAATACTAACAACCAATATGTATATTGTAATTATATGTATACCTTATATAAATTTATACAAAATAACACTATTTATATAGTAACAACTTCATATGTACATAATATATATGTGTGTATATATTAAAATGTACTTACTGTTATATATATACACACACACGGAGGAGAATTGCAAGTAAAACCATACTTACATAATATAAATATTCTATAAACAGGACAAAAATATAGAACCTTATTATATATGTATCTTAACTAAATATATATGAACCTTATATAAACATATTACTATATAAATATAAACTGCTTGTAAGATTAATACTATAAACAACAAAACCATAAAATATAAAAATCTCGACGTATCATATATAAGTATAACCACTGGAAAAACTAATAACACATAAGTATATACAATCTAATATATATATTAAAAACAAAGAAAGGAGAAGAGCAAAGCTTACATCCAAGTTGGTTAGATTTCGAACAAAGACTGAGACAATGCTATAATTCGCATGCAGAGGTTTAGGAGGAAGAGGCCGAACAGTGATGGCTCAGTGTTTCGGCAAGCCGAGGCAAAAAGGTGGTGAAAGTTGGTTGTCGTTGC
Source organism: Allium cepa (assembly GCA_030765085.1). Taxonomy (NCBI): domain Eukaryota; kingdom Viridiplantae; phylum Streptophyta; class Magnoliopsida; order Asparagales; family Amaryllidaceae; genus Allium; species Allium cepa. The sequence continues at coordinate 158,559,600 of CM060932.1, forward strand.
TAGTAGGCGAATGGGTTTGAGGGCATATCTGGAGCGATGAACAGGAAATGTGGTGAAGCTCAAGCAAATGAATTGTGTTGTAGGTGGTGAAGTGGGGTGGTTCTCAGCGTGGCAAAAGGAGAGGAGAAGGACAAAGTAGCACTTTCGGTTGAAGGGAAAACAAAGAAGAAGGTGGTAACAGTGTTGTTTGGCTGAGGAATGTGTTGTGTATGCTTCATTCTTTTTTTAAGAGGCAGAACAAATGAGAATGTAGTAAGAGATGGCAGATGGACCAAATGAAATGAACAGAAATATGGAATGGTAAGAATATAGAAAGCTAAGGTCATCTGAGTTTAATTCGAAGAATATAAAAAGGCAGGTGGCTGTATGGTTTTAAACAGTGGAATATGAAAAGTAAAGGAAGTTAAAAGGTCGAATGCGGAGCCAATACGAAATCGTTCCGTAGATTGCGCTGTCTTTTGGACTTCAAAACACATAATTGAATATACAGCAGAGATCAGCACGACGAGACGATCAAAACGGTACACAATATCAGTGGTACGATCATCCGATCAAAAGTCGATAATCGATACCGGAAATGCTGCTAAAATGTTAGAAATAAGATAAACGGGACAACAGCAGTCCAAATTTGGAGAAACGAAATACGAGTCTCACTCGGAAGATAATTTACAAATTTATTGTACTAAAATATCCAGGTTTGAAAAATATTTTATCATCATCAAATATAACTGATTTAAATTGAAACAAAATTACACAAGAAAATACATTTCAATATTTACTGATGAAAATTTACCATTTGCTATGTCAAAGTAAACGTATTCCAAATATTAAATTTTTATTTCAAAATGATATATTTTCAAATTTCACAAAATTTTAATTAAATATTTTAGTAAAATAAATAAAAATTTATGGGTCGTTACACTTTCCCCCACTTAAAACTTTTCGACTCGGAAATGGAACGAGGTTGGAGAATAGAACCGACCAGAAAGAAAATTAGATTTGGAAAACAAAATAAAACAATTAATTTAAAACCATACAAATTTCAATTTAAATTAATTAATTCTCAACTAATTGATTTCAATTCAAGGTGATTTCATTTAGTTGATTTAATTTTAATTTATTAATTCTTCAAAACAAAATTTATTTTATTTATTTCATCTATTATTCAATTTGTCTTACTTAACATTTTTATGATCATAAAATTAAGTATAAGACATTTATTATAACCACTCAAATTTATTTAAAATTCTTTAACATCATTTTGCATTGTAAATTATTCAATTACATGTTCAACTTCTGGATGATTAAGGTAAGTTACATTGGAATGAAATTGAGTATTATGCAAGTAAAATTTTTCTAATTCAATTATTTCAATTTTAAATATTCATTCAAAAATTTTGGCTTCATTTTATTATTGAAATCACGTTTAGCATAAAATTTAAGAATTAAATTTCCGATTAAGTTCAAACAATTTAGAGATAAATACACACACACACACACACTATATATATATATATATATATATATATATATATATATCAAATATATAATCATATACCTATATATGTGTATAATAAATCAAGTCATACTTATGAAATTCAAATCAAATTCATTTTCCAAAACAAAAGTGTTGCAAAGCTACTAAGTAGTCTCTCTACTCTGAAACTCGAAAATGAATGTCGACGATGCTGCAGTCATCACCGAGATTATTTTCCAGTGATAAAATAGAAGAGCATCAATTTAAACATTTAAAAATTCTTTGAAAATGATTTCTATTCAAAAATACATTAAATAATGTACATTTTAAAACTTTAAAACCAAAGTTTGGAATCGCTGTAAATTATATTCTCAAATTCTAAATTTAAACTCAATTAAATTTCCAAACAGTTTCTTTTATAATTCCATTTATTTGTAATGTTGAACTAATCAATGGTTTACATAATAATAATTGAAATCAATATTAACATTTTCAGCAACCAATTCAGTTAACTATTTATTTTCATAAAAGTTTATACTCACATATATAATAATCATATAAATTTTATTGTGTCAGTTTGCTCTGTTCAAGTGTTTTGAAATTCCTATCGATACGCTGATCAGACGAATCGATCGAACCCCCAAATCAACATGAACAACTCAAACAACACAATATATAAAACATTTTAATATTAATTACAAATACACTCCCTCACTCGATGATTCAAGAAAAATGGATTTCAATGCAAGGATAGAGATTCAAATTAAGAAGGACCTTAATCAAAGAGAAATCAGACTAAGAAGATAGGCTCGAAATGGAGATAATATAATTAAATTGCAAAAGAGAAAGATGATACACTTATATAAATCGCAGGCGACTTAACCGGGTCAACCGTGACTTCAAGAATAGGATTGATGTAGAATTCTGGGACAAATCGACATTTGATCGATAGAATAGTATTCGGGCATAGCAAGAGATAGCAGCATCTAAACCGACAATATAGAAATCTCCGGTGAATACATGCCATCTTTGAAAAAACAAATGTATTTTCTTCAGAAAATTTATTCAGAAAATTAGGGAGGATGTGGGTCGACCTATATGGTCCTTTCCATTTTTTCTTCTTCGTTTTTCTGATTTCCTATTCACTCTTATCTTCTTCATATTAACTCGAATTTCGACAAGTTATGTATAGAAATTGATCAGAAAATTGCCACGAACACTATGGAATAAGTTTCGAGGCCATATTCTAACAATCCCAAAAATGCTAATTTTCACTATTCATTGTTATTTAATTATTTAATTATCTAAAAATTTGCGGTGTTATAGAGGAAGTGGAGCCTTATATACAATAAGTATAAGTTCAGTTCAACTATTATGTGTGAAATAAACTAGATTTTGACTTGTATATTTACGTATATAGGATGCATAACGAGGAGATGAAATGTTTGCATCCCTAGCTTTCATGAGATGATGTGGAACTTTCAAAGCTGCATTCGGAGACTTTTAGTCATTGGTTTAAAGAAAAGGTTGATAACATTATATCTTCTTTTAAGATGGATAAGTTTGATATAGAAGTCTACACAAAATAATAATCAATCTTTATATATAATATTATGCTTTTCCAGGCTAAAATGATAGAAAAGCATCTAATGTTAGCGAACTAATAAATTGGCTTGCATATGGACCTCGCCGTCAAGTAATCTCTTATACCGGTTATAATGTTAATGGCCGACGTTTTCAAACAAAAGACCACGAGAAGTCTACTAAAAATAGTGATGTTTCCATTGAGGCAAATACTGTTCCCGTAGATAGGTCCATTGAGAAAGTAATATATTATGGAGTTTCGTGTGAGATTTTATAGTTAGACTGCCCCCAGTTTAAAAATACATTGTTTAAATGTGATTGGGCAAATATTGATCATGGAGTGAAAGTCGAAGATGGATTTATATTAGTCAATTTACATCAGTTCCAAAATCAATTTACAAGCCATCCTTTCATTTTAGCAATGCAAGCTATACAAGTTTTTTTTTCTGTAGAAAATTAGTTCTTCAAATTGGTATGTTGTGCTAAGAGCACCCTCCCTAGGTTTCAAGAGTGGGAAAACTATGATGAGGAGAATGATTCAACTAGCAAACCAGTAGACGAGTCATTACTTGATGATAGAGATGCCGACTATAGGGATGAAAGTTATTTAAGGGAAGATTATGATGGTATTTTGGTATGGTACAAGCATCCTTTATTGATATTTGTTTTATACATTGTTATATTCATAAAGAGTGTAAGTATACATAGTTTTATGCATAGTTATATTAATTAACCGCCAATTCCGATTACTAAAATTGAGAAAATAATAATCATTCTATTGCAAAGTACTACCATTTTATATTAGGATTTTTATATTTTATGATAACGACTAGTTAGTATGGTGTTCTAATTATTTATATATTATGATTTTTTTCTAGGTCTCTCACTTAGCAGAAGTCAATTGAACTTGAAGCATCAATGGGGAAAAACCAGCAAGATCAAGGAGAGGTAAAATATAACTATCCAAATACTAAAATATTTCAACCCTTTTTACTGTTTACTATTTTAGAAATGAAGTCAAAATAGTTTCATCATGCTTTATAGTTTTAGAATTTTATTTCCATTATTAATATCATCCGCTACATGTTATAAAGTGAAGCATATTAAATTTCCATGAATGTTTGTTTAGAACATTAGAGAACTACATTAGGATTAAGCATCCATGTAATATCGAGTGGGTTCCTAATTTACTATGAACTTTCTATAATACATTTCATATACCTCATTTCTTATTATATTAAATGCCTTTTAGGTAAAGTTTTTATTTCACGTAAACTAATTGAAGATGTCTACCATTTGAAATGAAATATATTCTTTTTAGCTTATATTTTTGATTGACCATTAGATTAGTAGGTTTGCTTGGTTAACCTGTATATTCCTCTCTTCTTATTTTCTTCCAGCTGCTATTATGAAAACACAGTTAGATTTTTTTGAAATTTTTGTTGTTTGATTAAATTTAATGTTATGTATTTACTTGCCTATTTTTTTTATAATTATCATGTTAGGTTATGAAATTTTTATATTTAGCAGCTTAAATATGAATCTCTTATTTATATTATTATATCTAATTAGGATGTTTCAATTTTTATTTACTCAAACTCAACCGGTTCAACTGTTAATTTATAAAAAGCAATTTTGTTTGTATTGCAAATATATATTATCCAATCAAACAAACATTATCCATGCGTATTGTCTATGCATGCATGCATCTATCAATCCTATCCTTTACTTATACATGCAGGTATATCTTAACAGTGACAACAAACATAGAAGATGAGTATGATTCTAATGGATATACGTAGCTTGACTTCAATTAAATAGACCTAACATGGATATAATCAATGATTTTTTGAAAACGATTCAACAAATATGTTCAATAATTCTAATGTATGTATGTATTCAAGCCACATATATCTATCTATCGATTCTATCCTTTAGAATTGAAGTCAAGCTTACGAGATACTCTTGTTGCTTATTTGGGAGTCAATACCACAAATTATGTTGTCTACTAACCAATAAAAAGTACAAAAGCCAACTGGTTTTGATAGAGATTTTCATCATCATATAATAAAGCAATTACTTAAAATATTATACGGTTAGATTTATTTTTGAAATTTTTTCTATTAGATAATGCTATTATAAACATATAATTAGATTTAATGAGTTTCACTTCAACAAGTGATTTGGACTTTACATACCATTTTTGCACTAAATATATTCACCACGAAGTAGAATTTGTTTCATATTTCCTTTAACAAGTTCCTATAATCATTATCGATCTGCTAAATAATCATAATATTAAGATTAAAGGATTTTGCAGGTGTTTAATTCTTTTATTCTAGAACGTCTCTGTTCCATCATGTTTTGCTTTGTTTTCAGATGTTTGCATCTTTGGATTGCATGTTATATCTTTGGAAATGGAATATATTTCAATATCTAGTCTATATTCTACTTAACTGCTGTGTTCAAATAGCTTACTCAAGATAACTTAGGATTTCAATTAATTTTAATTTAGTATTTTCTTTGTATACCTATGTTAGCGCCAAAATTGATCACTAACACCCAAATCCAGATGAAAGCACCAAATTACAGTCACAAATCACAGACAGAATGTATATAGAGAGTATAAATATGAAGAACAGTAAAAATTAAAAAGAAAGCAGTAACAACAGAAGATTTACAGTGGTACGACTAACTCCGGCCTACGTCCACTCTAGAAAATTTTCTTTCTTTTGATATCCGAGTCAATTACAGTTATAATCCAGAGTTTTTAAAGCAACAATGGCAGAGTAGCCTTAATAGGGAAGAAGAAGGGAAGCAGAATGGAATCCCCTCTTTTGAACCCCTACATGCTATATTTACATGCAAAATATGAGTTACTGTGGTTCCTGAGTAGTCCGGGCCCATCAAGACCATAGCCGAGCCAACATCCTTCATCACGACCGACCCACTACTGCCGAACCACTATTGTCGAACCACATATGGTCGATCCACATGCTCTAATCCTCTTGAGGCCAGAACCATTCATGCCGAACCACTCTGTCTCATCCTCTCTGACCAACCTCATATGACCGAGTGACACATACCGAACCTTGCATAACTGACCCACCTTAGCCGACCAAGTTTAGCCGATCCACACATGCCGATCCACACATGCCGACCAACTTATTCCCTTCCATGCCGATCGGCTCTAACTTGATCGAATCAGAAATGCCGACCCAGATCATCACCAGCTACGTCCACTGACCCACTAAGGTTGATCCACTCGTGCCAGACCATCAATGTCGAACCATATCTGGCCGACCTACCTTAGCTTTTATACCATGACCGAACCACCTTCCTACCGAACCACTCCATCCAGACCGACCCACACCATCAAGACCGAACCACCTTCCTACCGAACCACTTCAACATGACCGACCCACACCATCAAGACCGAACCACCTTACTACCGAACCACTTCAACATGACCGACCCACACCATCAAGGTTGAACCACCTTCCTACCAAACCACTTTATCCAGGCCAAACCATGTTTCGCCAAACCCTGGCTTCGTGATCATACTTGTCATCCTTGATTGATCGTCTATCGATCCAGTTGAACCAAATCCGTCATATTCCAGCCTCGATAATTGAGAAATCCATTTAGTTAAATTCCCTTTTTTATGGCCTTTCCAAAAGGCGGATTAACATTTGCCTCCCAAAACATGCCTTGCGGTAGGAAGGTGCATTTCGAATAGCCTCAAATCCAATATCCGAAGTCCACATGTTATCCATAGCCATACTTTCCGATTCATAATCCAATCTATTTTATCCAAGTGCCATTGCCGGATCCTTATCCAAACCTACGACTGCTCTGAGTCGATATCCAATTCCTATCCAGTAACCAAATCCTCATCCAATTCCACATCCATCCGAACCCGACAGTCGAGTTCTAATCTATGCATATCCAATAACTACATCCACGACCTCTGCAGGTCGATATCCAAATCCGGAACCGCTTTGGGTCCATGCCCAAATCCTTACATGTTCATAGCCAATATCCAAATCTGTAACCTCCTCGGATTCCTGCTAAGCGTAATCCACACTCGACGACATGTGTTAAGTAATGCCATGGTGTTCCTGGTTCAGTGTCCCTGAACGTTGAGTGGCTTAAGTCCTAAGCCAAATCCTGGTCGCTCTGGACCCTTTTCGAGCATAGTCCATACTCGAAGACCTGAAATAGTAATCGATAGATAATAGGGGAGCCTAAACCCTAGGCCGAATCCTGGTCTCTTCGGATCCTTGCCTAGCATAGTCCATGCTCGACGACCTTTTAGCCAAAACCCAGAGGAAAATCCAATCAAAATCCAATCTAAATTCCAAATCCAACCAGAAAGCCAAAAATCCATATCAAAAATTCTAATCAAAATCCAGATCAAAAATCAAGCATCCAAACCAAAAACCAAAACAAAAAACCAACAAAACAGTGGTTCAAACCAAACTCCAAAACCAAAGCAGAAAAAGCAAGTGTCCAAGTCAAAAAGAAAAAACAGAATTCATAAACCAGAGCGTCACGGTTTACCATCATCTCAAAGCATGCCTAGGGGTTGTCTCCATCCCCGTACATGAGTAAGTGACTTAGCCTTCTGCTCAGAGCTTGTTACTTATTCCAAACCATCATGATTAGTTTATGACCAACCGACCACCATTCATGGGCCTTGTGCCATCGTCGTTCAAGGCAGGCGGTGGCTGCTCCTGTTCCACCGCCACCCTTCGAGTTTCGACATATTATCGCAACTGATCAATCCTTACATTCTCTTTAATTACATCATTTAAATGTCGGCAGCTGTTAGTATCATGACCATCTAGGTCATGAAAGAGACCGTGCCTTCCTGAAACCCTTTCTCATTCTGAGGGTTCCCTCCATGCCGGCCTTCGATAAGGTGGCGATCTCGAGTATCGAAGAATATCCGCTCTAATGTTGCATTCAATCCTGTATAAGTGGAGAATTTTGGTTCTCCTTAGCGCTTCCTCTTCCCTGTATCCTTGTCTTTACCCAAACCTTCACCGGGCGGTCCTCCATCCTTAACCCTGTTTACTTCCTTTGATTTTATATCCAAACATGCATCCACTTGTCAAAGAAATCTCACAACTTCGTGAAAGAATTCCCCGAGATCCATTGGTGGGTCCTGTATCAACGGTACTTTGAAATATGAATTATCCCTGACTCCTGACACTGCCACCATTAGAACCATTGATGGATCTGACCAATCCACTGAAGCAACTACTGCATTAAATCGAGTTAAGAAAGTTCTGAGCGATTCATCTGCCCTTTTCTTAACTGATGTCAGTGTCATCACAATCTTCGGGCTTTTTATGTGAACTCGAAACTATCTCAAGAACTTATCCGCCAGCTCTATCCATGTTCCAATAAATCCATCCTCTAGCTGTCTGAACCACATAGCAGCTATATCGGTCAAGTACAGGGGAAACACCGAGCCGTAATCTCCTCTGATTCCCCCAACACTTCTATATGCCTCGTTTACCTCATCAAGTGGTCAGTGGGATCTATCTTACCGTTGTATACTTCCAGAGTGGGTAGCTTGAAATCGGGTGGATTCCTAGCCATCCTAATGTTATGGGTAAACAGACTTCTATTTACTCCCTCCAAATCCCTGTTTGTCAGGCCTCCGCAAATAGTTCGCCTGATGATGTCAGCCAATCTAGTGTTACCTGCCAAGTGTTGCCCCCCCCCAATCTACCTTTCCTAAGCGCCCTCCAAGTCCTTGAGGGAATTCCGGTACATACTCTTCATCACGCACTCGTGCATTCCGGTTGGCGTCGGGCGGTGCAGCGTCATCTAGTATCCCTTCATGGGTTGGTTTAGCATTACCTGGCGGTATACCTTGGAGTCTAGGTCCACCGGTTTGATAATTGTTTGCTGATTGGGGGTTGCCCCCTGCTGAACCACTCCATCTGCTTGCCGGTTGAGTCCTTCTGATCTAGCTCCGTGGATCTGAGCTCCTGTAGTTCCTGCTTGTCCAAATTATCTGAAAAGTGCCTGCATCATTTCCTCACGCCTTTTCAACTGTCCCTGTATGGAATTCATAATGACCAGCATCTCGTCCCTAGTTATGTACACGGAGGCTTGATTAGCTCCAAAGGAAGTTTCCTGACTTCCCTCTTGCTGACTTCTTTCCGTCCTCAATCTCCTTGTTGATTACTTTTCCATAGTCTTCATAATCCAAGTTCCTAAGCCTTTAAATCCAAAATCCAAGCTTCAGAATCCTTGAATGCCATCTTTCTCAGTGAAAGCACCAAAATGTTAACGCCAAAATTAGTCACTAACACCCAAATCTAGATGAAAGCATAAAATCACAGTCACAGATCACAGATAGAATGTATGTAGAGAGTATAAATATGAAGAACGATAAAAATTAAAAGAAAGTAGTAACAACAGAAGATTTATAGTGGTTCGGCTAACTCCGGCCTACGTCCACTCTAGAAAATTTCCTTTTTTATTGATATCTTAATAAATTACGGTTACAATCCAGAATTTTTAAAGCAACAATGGAAGAGTAGCCTTAATAGGGAAGAAGAAGGGAAGCATAATGGAATCCCCTCTTATGAAGCTCCATATGCCGTATTTATAGGTAAAACCTAAGTTATTGGACTTCCTAAGTAGTCCAGGCCCATCAAGACCATACCCGAGCCAATATCCTTCATCATGACCAACCCACTACAGCCGAACCACGCATGGCCGACCCACTATTGTCGAACCGCATATGGCCGATCCACGTGCTCCAATTCTCTTGAGGCTAGAACCATTCATGCCAAACCACTCTGTCTCATCCTCTTTGACCAACCTCATGTAACCGAGTGACACATACTGAATCATGCATAACCGACCCATCATAGCTGACTAAGTTTATCCGATCCACAAATTCCGACCAACTTATTCCCTTCCATGCCGATTGGCTCTAACTTGACTGAATCAGAAATGTTGTCCCAGATCACCGACGAACTACGTCCGTCGACCCATTCAAGTCGAGCCACTCGTGCTAAACCATCAATGTCAAACCATATCTGGCCGACATGCCTTAGCTTTTTCACCATGACCGAATCACCTTCCTACCGAACCACTCCATCCAGACTGACCCACACCATCAAGACTGAACCACTTTCTACTGAACTATTTCAACATGACCGACCCACACCATCAAGACCAAACCACCTTCCTACCAAACCACTTCAACATGATTGACCCACACCATCAAGGCCGAACCAACTTCCTACCGAACCAATCCATCTAGATCGAACCATGTTATGCCGAACCCCGGCTTTGTGATCATACTTATCATCCGTGATTGATCGTGTATCGATCCAGTTGAACCAAATCCGTCGTATTCCAGCCTCGATAATTGAGCAATCGATTTGTTAAATTCGCCTGCTTACGGCCTTGCCGAAAGGCGAGTTAACAATCTATGTTCTTGAAATATTTTAATTTTAAACCCAGTCGGATGAAATATGCTTGCTCTTAAGCATTAAGATACACGTCAGTTCAACTGTCAACAAAATTGACAAAATATAACTATCCAATTTATTCATCACTTTTTACTAATTTTGTGCATGTTGATCACCCGATCTATACACACTCTAGCTAGAATTCAATCATACATGTTTCTATTTCATGTTGAATCATCATGCAAGTATAACATGAGAACTTTATATTTTTGTGATTTAAATAATACAAGAATATATGCTTCTATGTCATGTTGAACCATCATGCAAATATAACATGAGAACTTTAGCTAATTTCACAGACAACTGTTTGCTAATTTCAGATATCAAAGCCAGCAACGAGAGACTCAAAGAGGCAATCTTTAGCCGCACTTGCAACTTTATATGCAAAAGATAGGATCGGTCGTGTAAAAAATAATGAAACGATAGATGTTGAAGTTGAAGTCGCTCGTACTCTTTAGAATTTAATCCCTACTGTTAGAAGATCTCCTTGGAAGTGTACTCTGCAAAGTTTAAGCGCTACTAAAATGCTACCTCCACTTGACAAAAACCAGCCTTCAAATGTCCCTCACTCTCCAAATATTACTCCCATCAACTCAGACTCACTCAACGCCATAGATGCCCTGAAAAACTCTTCATTTTTTCCCAATGATTTTCGACTAGAGCTCGTTAATAAAAAAAGTGGAAAGACGATGATGAAAACGTTTTCTTCGGCGCCCAATGAGAAGGCTGAAGTTGAATTCAACGATCAAGGTCAACCAATAGGTTCCAATTCTAAACACTTATCGTCTTATCTTGGTAACATAGCAAGGGAGATGGTACTTATGACTATTTCCAAGTGGAAAAAAGTTGGCAAGGAGTTAAAGAAAGGTTTATGGACTTGTATTCAGGTATGAATATCAATATATCAATATAAACAATGTATGTGTTTTATTCAAGACACCATCTTCATTAAACAATATATCAATATAAATCATCCATTGAAAAATGACTGTGAAAGTTTTGTAATGAATAGATAAGATCGGTTTTAAATATTAATGCTTTTAAATGCTTCCAACCAAAACAAAATCGGGGCCAAAACAGTGCTCATGTCCATTAACATTAGTGAGAAATAGTGATATTAGAGTCTTTGAATTTTTAAATTTTACTTATTAATATTGCTCTCTTGTTATAAACACTTGAGCAATAATGGACAATTGACCCCTACTTTTACATCCTTGCTTTATAAAATTTCTATATGTACATACCAAGCCTTAGTTTAAATCTGTCTCTATGTAGCCTTTAATGCATGCAATACATTTCCTTATCTCCGATCTACCAGATAGATCATGAGCAAAAATTAAAGTTACGGTACCCTAATGTTTTTTTCCTTATACTGCCTCTTTTTAAAAGAATATACATATATGTGGAATTAAATACAATATGATTTGGTATATATAGCATGTATGTAAGCTTGTATAGCCTTATAGGTATACAACAGGTATAACTACTTATAAATGCTACATAACTACTTACTTGTGTCTTATTAGTATTTTGGTGTTACTCAATCCTTTCTAATAGCGCTCTATGCTCAAACTTGGTTGATCGTAGTAGTGTTCACTTGAAAAATACTACTAAGATAATAGCCGAGCCCTCAGGGAAAACCCTTTCTGTATAATTCACTTGAAAAATGTTATCCAATTCTCTTTAAAATTGCTATTATAGCTGTCCTTTACACTATGTATAATTGCCACTTTCTGCAGTCAAGATTCGCGGTAGATGAAGCATACAATAATTTGTTGCTTAAGATGGCGAAGTACGATAGAGAGAATCAAAGTCAAAATTGGTTTTCGCTATTAAAGTAGCGTCTACTTGTCCTAACTCTTCCTTTTAATGAGCCATGCTCAGACCGGTCAATGAAAAAAATGTTCGAGAGTTGAATGACTTTGCGAAAGGAAAACTATGGGAGAAATTTGCGGTAATAAATTGTATTTTATTCATTATATATAAGGTAAATTATAGTTTATTAATGAATCTCTACTATGTAGGAAACTAGCAAAAAGTACAAAGAATTGAGAGAGAAGAATAAGATACCACACACAATGAGTAGGAAGGGTTACACAAGATTAGTTAAAGATATGGTAAGAAATGCATGTCTATTTACATCGATTATATGTTTTTTCATCGGTTATTATTATTATTTGCAGAAAAAGGAAAGTGGAATATCAGATGTTAGCAGAGACGAGCTATGGGACAGAGCACACACCAAAAAAATGGAGACCCGTCGAATTCTGTCATTGTCGATTGCATTGTAAGGTTTTTTTTTAATTTCTTGATTAGACAGTTAATAAATGTATTATCGATGCATTGTAACAGAATGAAATTCACGGTGTTGATCCACTTGCTACTAAACATAAGAAAATGTCAAAAAATTCACTTGCTACTAGCAGCACAACTTTAACATGGATGGTGTACCAAAATTACTTGTTTTCATGGCTAAATAAAATCAAAATAAAGGGTGCGTTATGACTTGGTACCTTTTACTGTCTGTGTACCATTATAGTTTTTTATTTTTTTGAAGTTGTTGTCATCATAAATTGTATACAGAGAATGTAATCTGGCAGTATACTATCTGTATACCGTCATAGTCTAAGAACAAATATTTGACCAAGTACAAGAAATTGTAATCTGGCAAAGTTTTCATGTATACTAGCTGTATCCCTTTTTTATTTCTTAATATTGGATCTATTTTAATTTGTAGACCAAGATCAAACAGCACAATAGTAATGCTCAGAACTCCTAGGGAATAACATCGATAAGTGGAGATGGAGTGTTGACGCTTTTTGGTAACGAACATAATGAAAGAGTGAGAGGATTAGGCTTTGGTATTGCACCATATCAAATTGCTATTTATTCAAGTAATTCAAGAAAGTTGAATACATTGGAAAACCAAGTAACTTGTTTAGAGGCTAGACTCAACGAGATGACTAAACTGTTGATGATGATAAGTTTATATTTAATTAGCCATTATCTAATTGCTTGATTTTCCGCAAATATTAAAGCCAGTAATTGCTTGATTTTAAGTGTCAGTAGTGCAAATATAAGTGAAAATATAGCGATATATGCTTATGAATTACTAATTGCATGTCTTGTACTTTTTACAAAGATTAAATAGGAAGGAAAATGATAATATGGTGGATATGGAGACTCCTTGTTCTCATACGCCTCAGGTTAGAACAAATTTTCTAAACTCATAAATGAAATGCATACGGTATAGTAGTTGTACATTTGATATGTTATTGAGACTATTTTTGAAACATCACACTGAATAAATGCAGTAAATACAAGAGTGGTAGTTTAATACATTTTAAAAAAATTGGGTAGGTGGAATCATCTGACGCCAAATACCTATTTTTCTTCCTTAAAGTAAGTGAGCATACAGTGGACCATTAAGCATAAACTAAAATTTTCTTATAATAATTATTATCCATTGACACCAAATATCCATCAATATGAATAGCTCCAAATAGTGGTTTAGTGACCATGATTTTTCTCTTTAATGGTAGTTGTTCAATTCAACATCAACATGCCGGTAAAAGCTTGTTTAGTTTGCTAAGTTATTCATTCTTATTTTCTGTAATTCACAACCTATAAAAGTGTTGACAAATATATTTTTTAAGAAAGAACAAAATCAAAGGCAAGTGGACTTTTTTTATAAAAATGATAAATCAAATGAAAGGGCAAAGAAAAGCAAATTATTATTTTTTGAAGGAATTTACACTTTGAAAAAAATTAGAATTTACATTTTAAAAAAATTAACGTTTAAAAACAGTCCAACAAATCCAAAAGCCCGATTACCCAAAGAAGAAAAAAAAAAAATTCTTTTGAAAATAAAAAGTCTAAACAGAGCAATGCAACTAGATTATGGAAGAAAACTCAAATTTGGAAAGCCAACACAAATAAAATTTTCTTTTGTTTTTCCAAACAAAAGAAAACTCAACTCAGATTTAAAAATAACTGAAACAAAACAGGTAAGCCCACTTACTACTTGACCACTACGCAACTTTTATAAAAACAAGCCCACTACAAAAATACTAAATCAAAATACCCTAATCCTATCTTTCCTCTTCTCTATTATGTAGAAAAAAGGAAACACGACAGAATCGAAAGAAAGAAGAAAAAAATTGTTATATTTTGCGATTGCTTGGCTGTTGGTTAGGGAAGGACGCGCAAAGGTGTATGTTGGTTCGGTGACTGTGGAGGAGGGACCAGTGATGCAGTTTGCGAATTTTGTGTGGGATTGAGGGTTTGGAATCAAGTGGTAGATTTGATTCGACTTGGCGAGTTTGATGGTGAAGTTGTGATGATGTTTCAAGCGGTGGTTTTAGGAAATAGAGATGGTGGATTGGGGGAGTGTGTTTGGGTACGGAATTGGATACTACGTAGGATGGTGGTAGTTTTTTGTTACAGGTAGAGTTTGATGGGTATTGATTGGGATGTTTGTTTGTAGTTTGTTGATTTGGCGTGTTTTGCAAGGGAATGTTGTATGGCAGGGGAGGTGAAGTTCAGTGGTGGAGACGGAGAAAAATGGTTCTGGTTTGTGAATTTGAAGATTGGGATGGAGTTTGTGTTTGCTCGGTTTGAAGAAGATGGCGAAGTCGAGCTTGTAGGTTATAGTGGTGAGGGATGGTCGTAGTATATGGTTGCTAGTTGCAGAGAAGTTGCGGATATTTCAGTTGCTTGCAGTTCAGAGTAGGTTAAAAGAAGGTGGTTTTGATTGGGGAGGAAGTAGGGTGTAGGAGGTTGTAGTTTGTATGAAGATTTGCTGGTGATGGAATTAGTCAGTTGCGGCGGTGGGGAAGTGGTAGCAGTTGCTGTGAATGAAGGTTCTAGTTGCGGTTTTGTAGCATTGGCAGAGATGAAGTGGTTTCTTGTTGCGGTAGGCTGAAGTAACAGCAACGGTAAACAAATAACGCAAGAACCAAATGAATTATTGAAATGTAATGGAAATGAACAAACTGATTCCCAGAAATGCGCATAGTGCAAACAAATTGAGAACAACGGAGACTTAGACCAAAATAAGGTGAACAAACAAATGGTGAATAAACAGTGAGATTAAATGCAAACCAAATGCAATGTATCAAATGCATAGAAAACAGCAAAAGAACAACAAATTGCACAAGGACAGCTACAAATCATTTTCAACATATTAATATATTTATTTTTATAATTGGAAATGGATCAAATTTTATAGATATGTAATATATACCGTTCAAGATTATTTTCACAAAACGAGTTTAGTCGGATAACATTAATATATGTTCAAAAGTAATATCCAAATGGATGGTTAACTTCAGCTCGTAATGTTCATTTCATTTCATATTATACTACTCCATAAAACATTGAGGTGTGGTTTAGAAGCATAGCTCCGATGAAGTGGTGAATAATTTATCTAAACAAGTTCTGAGAAAGTCATGGAAGCTGTGACTGAGTAAAACATGCATACTTACACATGAGTATACTCTCCATCTTTGTTGCTTTTCCAATATTGGATCAGAGCCAAACTGTGTGGATGAAGCAGGCTTTTAAAGCCAAAGAAAAGATGATAGATTCAGATGTGTAAGAACAGTCAATGGCATTAGCATGAATTCTTATGTTTTCATGGAGTCATGATATGAGGATCACGGTGGAATGCATGATGAAACAACTGTTAATTTTATTGTTTTCCAGGTACAAGGTATTTTTGGGTGCATTGTACAATCCTCTTTGATCTTCATGGTTTATTAGTTTTTCTCTGTTGTTGTTTGGTCTCTGTATTACCTTTCGTTTCTATGCAGTTTATAATTATAGTTAAATCTGCAGTGTGTATATTTAAATTGGTGTGTATCCTAGGGTGTGTTTCTATTGAAAACTTTGCCTGGCTACAAACATCTCTTTTGCTATGTAGTTTAAGATTTATAATACTAAGCCCTACTGCATATCCCATATCACAAGTGTTAACTGTTTTTTGTTTGCTTGTAGTCACACCACGACAGTAACAATTTTCAAAGTCATGATCTCGATACTCCCAAAAAATTTGTCAAAAAAAAGTGCAAGTTATGGAGTTGGCAGAAGAATATAGTTGTAGAAGGAACCATAGCATGCGTTGATCCTAATTCTTCGGTACACTTCATAAAGCTTGGACCTGATGCGTGGAAGGTATGGATGAATGTAGCAGTAGAACCGGAAGCTTTTGTATTTAGACCAAATTCAAAGATATCCACGATTAAAGAGTCTGTTGGATTAATCGTCGCGTGGCTCAAATATTTCATCTCTTTGGCATAGTATGTATGTGTATTTTGGTTTTATGGGTTATGTACGTTAGTACTCAGAACTTGATATGTATTTTGTAACTAGTTATGTGTTGACCATTGTGAATGTAAAAACTTTTATGGAATGTGTTAAATTTTGTGAATGTTGCTTTATTGTATTATATTATGTGTGATTTTGGTTATTTTATGATAATATTGATTAATTATTAAATATTGCTGCAGGCGTACTATATGGACCTCACAACTAATTATTATTTTTGATTTGTATATATTTTGCAACGGGCAAAGATAGTTGTAAAAGATATAAATGACAACGGGCTGCAGAAGTTGTAGATGTGACCAATTACAATGGGGAATGGAGGTTGTAGATTGGGCCTATAACAACGGACTTCGATATTATAGTTAAAATCTGTTACAACGGGCTGAGTCTATTGTACTATACTCTACTTCAACGGTCCATGCTAGTTGCAATATCATGTTTCCCATACAAATTGACTTACATGACAACGGACAGTGCTGTTGTAATTGAGACCTATTATATCGAGCTGGGTCTGTTATATTATACTCTGCTACAACGGTCCCAACAATGGTTTATGGCCGTTGTAAAATATTATATATTTATTACAACGTCACATAATAAAACGAGCGTTGGTCCATTGCGAACCACCAATTACAATGGATTTTCCTCGTTGTAAAAATGTTATTTTGTTGTAGTGAATAACGTACCATCTTGAATCTTATAGATATCTAGTGAGACCATGCCACTTAGCAGAACATGTTTTCCCCTCACTAGCATCTTAACTCAGTTTATAATAACCATATATTGTACAGCTGCATACACAATAGTTAAGACACAACATAATAAATGTATCATGATGATAGGCAAACATGCAATATATACTGGATTTCCTTTCCCCATTCATTTGATTATTTGTCTCAGTTATAGTTTCTAGCGTCACAATTAACCTATTAGTTTTCATAGGCTGACTAATAACCTGTTCAAAGCTTACATACTATCTACCCGGTTTTATAGTTTTCATAGGTTAACTAAGAACCTATTGGTATCTACCAATAACTTCATCCAATTATAGTTTTCATGGGCTCACTATGAACCTATTGGGTTCTCATATAACTTCTCTCATATCATAGATTTCATGGGTTAACTATGAACCAATTGATCTCTGTTAATATCTTAATCTGGATATAGTTTTCATGCGATCACTAAGAACCTATTGGCCCCTGCTAATAACTTTTTCCATATATAGTTTCCATGAGCTTACTAAGAAACTATATAAACCAATAATCCTTTGATCAGCTTTTGGGCATCCTATATTCCGGTCACCTGACGTCCTGGATGCAATTCTACTCACACAGAGGTTAACTCAATATATATTCACTACTGGGTCAACCTAACTAATTATTCTTCCCTTAACACCCCTAACATGCAGATATAGGTTAATTATAAAGTGAATATGTTTACAAAAGAAACACACATGATAACTGATCAATACATAAAAACATAAACATCTATGATTCAATTTCCTTGTAATCATTTTCCAAATAAAACAAGGTTAATAACTTTAACATATTATCTTTAGCAAGAAAAACTTCTTTAAAAACACCAAAGTTAATGCCATTTTAAAAACTCTTTCATATTGCCATGGGTTCTTTTTTGAAAATAGAGATTGGGTTTCTTGTTTGAAACTATGGATTTCGAAACCTTAGGCCTTATCTTTTGAAACCATTAAAATATATCCTTTGAAAGTATTCAACCCTTTCATGGGTTACCTATGAACCTATTGATCTCTGTTAATATCTTAATCTGAATATAGTTTTCATGGGATCACTAAAAACCTATTGGCCCCTACTAATAACCTTTTCCATATATAGTTTCCATGAGCTTACTAAGAAACTGTATAAACCAATAATCCTTTGATCGGCTTTTGGGCATCCTATATTCCAGTCACCTGACGTCCTGGATGCAATTCTACTCACACAGAGGTTAACTCAATATATATTCACTACTAGGTCAACCTAACTAATTATTCTTCCCTTAACACCCCCAACATGCAGATATAGGTTAATTATAAAGTGAATATGTTTACAAAAGAAACACACATGATAACTGATCAATACATAAAACCATAAACATCTATGATTCAATTTCCTTGTAATCATTTTCCAAATAAAACAAGGTTAATAACTTCAACATATTATCTTTAGCAAGAAAAGCTTCTTTAAAAACACCAAAGTTAATGCCATTTTAAAAACTCTTTCATATTGCCATGGGTTCTTTTTTGAAAATAGAGACTGGGTTTCTTGTTTGAAACTATGGATTTCGAAACCTTAGGCCTTATCTTTTGAAACCATTAAAATATATCCTTCCGAAACACTCAAAACAACCCTTTCGAAAGCATCAATAGCTTCCTTTCGAAACTATTAAAACATTCTTTTCGAAAGTATTAAAGCTTATCTTTCAAACCCACTTAGTTCCAGTAGGTTTTTTAGAAGCATAGCTTCAAAACCAAATGAAAGTATCTGTTTCAAAATCATTCGGTTTAACCTCAAGTATAACTTCTGGGCCAAAGTGAACATAACCAAAAGTAACCCTTTCGAAAACTTTAATCTCCAAGTAAAAGAATTTAGGGAATATATGGCTTCGAAACCATCCATTTGAAAGCAATAATCTTTAAGTCAAATAATTAGGGGAAAAGGAGAGCTTCAAAACGACCTTTCGATGCCATTGCCTTCGAAACCTTTAATATGAGTGACTACAAGGACCTTTTCAAAAGCATTGGGATGTGGCTTCTACATTAATAAAACAAAATCTCCCTTCAAACTCATTGTTATGAGGCAATAAAGAAAAGCGGCCTTTGACCAATTCAAAAAGTATGAAGACGACGGCTAGGTTTGGACTAGGTTCAAAAGCAATTACCCTTTCGAAAGCTCCTTTTCAAAACTTAATGTGGGGCAACTCACTCGAAAGCTACTTTTAAAACAAAGGTAAGCGGAAATCCCTTCGAAAGTTATTTACAAATAAGTTCTACCCTTTCGAAAGTGTCTTTTTAAAAGCAAAGGCAAGTAACATATTCGAAAGCTTATAAAAATGACCTTTACCCCTTCAAAAGCTTGATTTCGACACTGTGCCTTCCGTCTTTCTCAATGCACTACGTATCAATTGCTTCATACCATGTGCGTTGGTCTCAAATAGGTTCTTTGGTGGAGGCAAGGCATAGAAAGCCGCCAGTTGGAAGCGGTGAAGTAGTAAATCCAAGAAAAACTGATTTTTAGCTTTAAAAGAAATTTCTTTTCACTTACTTGCCTTATTTGTCAAAATATGATTAGTTGCCAAATCCTTTGCATAAATCTTTTTCTAAAAAGGCTACGAATTCATCAATTAATAATTAAAATATTTTAGCAAAGAAGCCCTTCCCCTTAATAAAAAATTAAGACATTTAATTCCTCAAACTTGATTAATTTAATTTCCATAGTTAATCTCTTAGGAAAAATCCCCAAAAATCATCTTAACTCACATTTAATATGTTTCTAAGATATATAAATTTCAGACCCAAAATCTTTTATATAATTGCCATAATAAATTATAAATCCAAAGTATCTATCTCTTTCATTCAAATTCGTAATAAATTATCCATAGCTTGGAATATTTTGAAAATTTAAACTCGTTTCAAAAATAATGTTTCACATAACACATTCAATTCTCATGGCATTCGAAACCCATTTTACATGATTTTATCCTTAAAATCGAATCAAACCTTTTACAAACACACTTGTTTAAATCGAACATGGCATATAAGCAAAGCATATAATCATTCAAATCATCCAAATGGTTTTTTTAAAACTTTAACCCGAAATTAAGATGTTCATTAAAACATATATGAGGTGATTTAGATTATTAACCTTGTTTGGATAAGAAAATTGAGAATTGATCTTGCTTAATTCTTCCTTGCTTGAATCCTTAACTTCCAGTTGATTTTGATTCCCTTTTCTCCTAGGGTCATGTCCGGCCTTGATCTCTTTTGTTTTTTGTTTTTTTTATGAAATTATGAAAATGAGTATGGGGTAAGGGTTTAGGGTTTAGGGGGGGGGTTATATATGGTTATTCCCATAATACCCTTGCCTTATTCCCTTGAGTAGTTAACTTATTAAGCCATCTTATAATTTCGTTTGGTTAAGGCACAACCTCTATTAGTTTTCAAATCTCAATCCCCTTATCACTCTAGTATTTACATTACTATATTTACTTTATCTAATTAAATCTTTTGAATAATATTATTTGAAATAAGGGTTGTTACATGCAACCCTCCTTAAAGAATTTCGTCCTCAAAATTGAGAAAGGACTAAATACTGAACATAGCAATCATATGTAACATCTTCTAACTACCATACTAGCCTACCTGACTAGAAAATAGTCTATATGAAGCAAATATAGAACATACCCTTACAATAGATCAGTATAAGTATTCTAATCCTGTCTTCTATCTCCCAAGTACAGTCCTTCTCGTTGTCGCTCCACTGAACTTTCACCAACTTAACTATCTTGTTTCTTAACTTCTTCTCATCTCTCGCTACAACTCGAATTTGTTATCTAACAAAAGTCAAATTCAGTTTACTATTAAATCATCTAATGAAGTCGGCGGAATAGTGGTCTCTGGATCATGCATATACTTATGACTATGAGACACATGAAACACATCATGGATACATGCCAAACTGCTCGACAGCCTGTGCAGTTAATGTCCCGCTATCACCTCACCACAACCCTGCTATATCTCATAGTGGATTTCTACTGCTATGATTTTTCCATATAGCTCCAAATATAGCCTTTCCGCTTTAAGCCCCGCTATTTCTGCTATATCTCATTATTTCCGTTGTAATTCGCTATTTCCGCTATATCTTCTTCAAAAGAAATGAATTGAAAAATGATATTTATACATTATAAAAATTATAAAATTAATTTATTTAATTGAATTTTTAATATATTTTCAGAAATAAAAATAGTCTTATATGCTACAAAATTCAAGTATGTTATATAACAGTTTTACGTTTATTTATAGTATATTCGCACAAGTTTTTTTTAATTATTTATGTATTAATTGTAATTCAATTGAATGTTAATTTTTTATTTAATTACCATTTACATATTTTTTAAAACATTAAGTATGAGTTTTATATGTTGTTTTAGTGTCATCCGCTATGCCCCGCTATATCCCGTTGTATCCCTGCTATGACTTTTTGCACCTTCGCCGCATTGAATCTGTCGAGCGCTTTAACTGCACAGTTGGCAGCTCTACTCTGTATGTGAGCTTTTCAATCATTTCTATAACTAGGAACGGTCCAACTTAACTTGGTGCCAGTTCCCATCCCTTTCCGAATCGTACTACACCTTTCATCGGTGATACTTTAATGAAAACCTAATCTCCAACTGAGAACTCTAGATCCTTACGCCTCTTATCTACGTAACTCTTTTGTCTAGACTGAGCTTCCCTCATCCTATCTCAGGTCAACTTAATCTTCTATGCTGCCTCTCTTACCAGATCTGGTCATAAGACTAATCTGTCTCCAGTTTAGACAACATGCTGGTGATTTGCATGACCTTCCACACAAAGCTGCGAAAGGCGCTATTGCAATACTAGTTTTATAACTGTTATTATATAAAAACTCAACTACGTGTAGGTGATCTTCCCAAGATCCACCAAAGTCTAATACACAGGCTCTTAACAAATCCTCAAGTACCTTGTTGACTCTCTCCGCCCGTCTATTTGAGGGTGATAAGCAGTACTCTTCTTGAGCTTGGTACCTAGCACATCCTATAGGCTCTTCCATAACCCGCTAGTAAATAAAGTGTCTCTATCACTTACTATATTACTAGGAATTCCATGCAGTCTAACTATGTTCTTCATAAATAATTTAGCTAAAACATGTGCCGCCCTAGTTGACTTAACCAGAATAAAATGGACACTCTTGATCAACCTGTCCACTGTGAACCATATACTTTCATTTCCTTGAATCGACCTTGGCAATCTGTCCATAAAATCCATGAATATCGAATCCGCTTTCCAAACTGGTATCTCCAAAGGTTGAAGCAATTTATCGGCTTTTGATGCTCGTCCTTCACTCTTTGATAGTTCACACACTGTCTTACCCACAAGCCAACATCCTTCTTCATACCTTCCCAGTAGAAACTCATCTTCATATCTTAATACATCGTGGTTCCCCCAGGATGAATCGTAATTTTGGATTTATGACATTCTCTAAGAACTTCTTTCCTTAAGTTCTCAACATTCGGAACACACAACCATCCCTTCATTCTCTACCATCCCTTCTGGTCAAGATTAAAATACTATAGGTCATCAATGTCTGAACCTACCTCAAGCCTTCTAATCTTCTCGGTTAATAATAGATCTTCTTTCTACTTAAATGTAATCATTTTGATCAGTACTGGTCGAACTTTCAAGCAAGATACCATGGCAGTGATTTTACCAGAACTAACAGTCGATCTTAACTGTAAACGAAAAGTAGTCAAAGCCTCTAGATCCTTCCATTCCATTGATATAGCTAACAGCACATTCTGATATTTTCTATTAAGAGCATCTGCTACCTTATTTCCTTTTCCAGATGTATACTCTATACCAAAATCAAAAGCCGTTAAAAACTTTAGCCACCTCTACTGTCTCATATTCAACTCCTTCTGAGAGAATAAATACCTTAAGGACTTATGATCTATGTATAACTCAAATCTCTCGCCTTAGAGATAATATCTCCATAATTTCAATACGAAGGTTACTGCTGCCAACTCTAAATCATGAGTGGGATATCCCACTTCATGCGGTCTAAGATTTCATGAAGCGTAGGCAATAACTTTACCTTTCTACATCAACACGGCCCATAATCTGGTTCCACAAGCATCGGTATACACTACGAATCCTTGGTTTTCGTTTGGAACCACTAATATGGGCACAATGCTCAACAAATGCTTTAACTTATGGAATGCTTTCTCACATTGGTTAAACCAAATAAAATTTTTGTCCTTCCTATTTAGCTTAGTCAAAGGCGCTGCTATCCATGAGAAATCCTTAATGAATCTCTGGTAATAGCTAGCGAGTCTAATAAAACATCTAATCTCGGTCATTGTCTCTGGTCTCTTCTAGTTGTTAACAACTTTGATCTTATCTGGATTAACTGACAGACCCTCCTCTGAAACCACGTGACCAACAAACTTAACTTCTTTCTTCTAGAAATGACATTTGAAAAACTTCGCTTTCAACCGATGCTGCCTTATCGTCTCAAGCACTATTCTAAGATGATCTTCATGCTCTTTTTCATCCTGAGAGTATATTAAAATGTCATCTATGAATACCATATTAACCTATCCAAGTGCTCTCGAAAAATTCGGTTCATCAAATCCTCGAAGAAAGCTGACGCATTCGTTAACCTGAATGGCATTATTAACCACTCATATTAACCGTACCTAGTCTAAAATGTCGTTAACGGAATACTGTCCTCTTTCACTTTTAGCTGATGGAAACTTGTTGCCAAATCCAATTGAAAAAATATTCTACTCTACAAAACTGATCAAATAAATCATCGATTCTCAACAAAGGATACTTATTCTTGATCGTCTTCTAGTTCAACTTACGATAGTCGAGACACATTCTTAACGACCCATCTGGTTTCTTCAGGAACACCATGGTCGCTCCCAATGGTGAACTTCTTGGTCTAATGAAATTCTTCTCGTCTAAATCCACTAGCCGTACATTCAATTCCTTCATCTCGGTCGGTGTCCTCCGACTAGGTGGTCTACTTACAGGTTCTTTTCTTGGCACAAAATCTATCCTAAAATTAACGGCTTGTTTCGATGGTAGTCCTATGACTAGCTCAAAAACATCTGCAATCTCTCTTGCTACCAAAACCTAATTCAACCCACCCTTCTTCTTCCATTGCATTCAACCAATCACAAGCACTTGAGTTTATCTTATCCACCGAGTATATAATTCTATATAATTCGGTTATGACTATTAGGGTGTCTTAGCAATATTCCATATCTTGGAAAAATATCCTAGCGTCTTATTTATCTAACCAATCCATACCCAAGATGATTCTGAAGCCTACGAAATCAAAAACATATAAACTACATGCAAACTTATGACTTGATAAATCAAGTTCTAACCGATCACATCTCAACCCCAAAGTTGCATATCTTCCTATTGGATTCGCAATCCTTAAGGAAGTAATAAGGTATGAGTGTTCTAAACATAGCCTATCCACCAAACACTAAGATATAAATGAATGTGATGCACCATATCAAACAGTATCCTAACCGGTATACTTTGATTCAAAAGGTACCTTCCATCATAGTCTTTCCCTTCTTAATAATAATTGGCCTAGCAGACGATGGTCCCAAAGAAAAGACCTTTCCCTTGTCAGCTTTGATCGATTCTGCACAATGATTCTTGTAATGTCTAATCTGGTTACAATTGATGCACTTCACTCCCTTCTTTTCTACAACCTTCTTTCCTTTTCCAGTTCGACATTCATGAGCGTAATGTCCCTTCTTATCACACTTAAAGCAAACTAAATTAGCCTTTTCCTTCTTGGAAGCTTCTCCCTTTTGGGTTCCTTTCTTCTTA
Source organism: Allium cepa (assembly GCA_030765085.1). NCBI lineage: Eukaryota > Viridiplantae > Streptophyta > Magnoliopsida > Asparagales > Amaryllidaceae > Allium > Allium cepa. The sequence continues at coordinate 158,585,101 of CM060932.1, forward strand.
AATAATTTCCTCATCTTTCCCTAATAACCCTAGGTCTCAATCTGCTTCTCCTCCTTATAAGTAGAAAGCATCTCTTCATTCTAGATTGTCATCTCCACAACAATGGTACTTGGATCATAGAGACATGGCATTGTCGCCTTAGCAATCTTGGGAATTAACCCTCGAATAAACCTCTTATTTCTTTTGATGACGGTGTCAATGGTAGAATGTCCGCATCTGGACAGCTCATCAAACTTCGTAGCATACTCTATCATCGACATCTCACCATGCACTAAGTCTATGAACTTTCTCAGCAATGCAGACTTGGCAACTTCAGACAAAAACCAGTCTTCGAATCTTCTTTGAAATTCCATCCAAGTCCACTCCTCCTTGGAAACCCCAACTATAACACTATTCCACCAATGAAGTGCTGCTCCCTGCAACCGTCTACAGGCAAGTCTCCTCTTCTGCTCGTTGTTTAATCCCAAGTCAGCAAAAATCCTTTCATAATGCAAAAACCAATTTTCTACTTCTATAGTATCCTCTGTTCCTAAAAACGGCTTTCCGCCAAGACTAGTATAATCCCTACTCAGCTTAGCATATGTTGCCAATGGGGGCTACGGGTTTGCTCCTGCAACATTCCCAGCATTACCCCTAGCTACTCCTATAGTTGCTCCAGCTTGCATCAGATTGACAAAGAACTAATGCATCATCCTTATATCTATTAGTGGGATTCCAGTGGCTACATTTGCATTTGCATTTGCATTTGGATTAGCATTTACCCGTCGATCGGGGGTTCCTCCTTATATTGGGTCGAGGATTTCCATTGGTTGTGGTGCTTCCTCCACCTAAATTTCATCTTCCGTTTCCTACGTCCATATCTTCCTTTCTCGTAAATCTACATACGAAACTTTGTAAGATACAGAGGAATGGTCTAAGAGAGACGGGAGTATGTACTTATACTTATACATAGAAAATATAAGTACGTTACTATAGCATTAACCCAAAACCTGATCTTATTTTTTAATTCAAATTGGATAATGTTTTGAAAATCTTTTAGGTTTATTTTTTTTTAAATTTGGATGAACCTGTGCTTTGATACCAATTTGTAAAATCCCTCACTTAAAGGCCCAAAACTAATGGCTACTGATGCTACAGTCATCCATAATTTTTAATTTTTGACGACCAAATACGGTAATGTTAGATAAATTGATATAACAGAAACACATGAATATGAAAAAAAAATTAATATCATAAAAAAAGTTCTCATTCAACTTTAAATCATGTTTCAAATTCATTACATAATCCTAATTCATAAACCACGTTCAAAAAATATAATTATTACAAAATACGCCGAAAGTGAGATATGAAGATGCCGACTTGATTGATCAGAGTTTAAATATAGGAAAATAAACAACTTTACCGTTTCATCCAAACCCAGCAGAATCAAAAAGAAAAGAATTCCTAATAGCTAGCTTGCCTCCTACATGAATCCGGAAGCTTATTCGTCTTAAACGAGAACCTAAAAACGTTAACTCTTAAACTACTCAAAATCAATTGAGCACCCGAGAGTTTAATGGGAAAACATAAACTTCGAGTCAGATAAAAAGTCTTGTGTGAATAATAACATACCATCTCGAACCATATGGATATCTAGTGAGACTACGTCGCTTAGCAGAATGGGTTTTTCCCTCACTAGTATCTTAACTCAATTTATAATAACCATAAACTATGCACCTACATCCACAAAGATTAAGACACAACATGATAAAATGTATCAAGATGATAGGAAAACATGCAATATATTCGGGATTTTCCATCCCCGCTCATTTGACTATCTTCTCAGTTATAGTTTCTAGGGTCACTATTAACCTATTAGTTTTCATGGGCTGAACCTATTCAAGGCTTACGGACTGTCTGCTCAGTGTCATAGTTTTCATGGGTTCACTAAGCATAGTTATTATCTACCAATAACTTCATCCAATTATAGTTTTCATGGGCTCACTAGAACCTATTGGGTTCTCCGATAACTTCTCTCATATCATAGTTTTCATGGGTTAACTGTGAACCTATTGATCTCCATCAATAACTTAATCTCGATATAATTTTCATGGGATCACTAAAAACCTATTGGCCCTCGCCGGTAACTTTTTCCGTACATAGTTTTCATGGGCTTACTAAGAACCTGTATAAACTAATAATCCTTTGATCAGTCTTTAGGCATCCTATATTCTAGTCTACCTAACCTCATGGATGCAGTTATACTCACAGAGGGGTTAACTCAATATATATTCACTACTGGGTTAAGCTAACTGGTTATCCTGATCTTGACACCCCAAAATGTAGATATGGGTTAATTATAAAGTGAATATTTTTATAGAAGAAGCACATATGATAACTGATCAATACATAAAAACATAAACATCTATAGTTCAATTTCATTGTAATTATTTTTCAAATGAAACATGGTTAATAACTTTAACCTATCGTCTTTAGCAAGGAAAGCTTCTTCAAAAATGCCAAAGTTAAATTCCATTTTGAAAACTCTTTCAAATTGCCATGGGTTCTTCTTTGAAAATAGAGATTGGGTTTCTTGTTTGGAAACCAAGTTTTTGGAACCTTAGGCCTTATCTTTTGAAACCATTAAAATATGTCCTTTGAAAGTATTCAAACCTTCTTATCAAAACTTTTAGATATATGCCCTCCGAAACACTCAAAACATCCCTTTCGAAAGCATCAATACCTTCCTTTCAAAAGCATTAAAACATTCCTTTCGAAAGTATTAAAGCTTATCTTTTAAAACCACTTAGTTCAAGTAGGATTTATAGAAGCGTAGCTTCTAAAACAAATGGAAGTATCTCTTTTAAAATCATTGGGTTTAACCTTAAGTATAACTATTGGGTCAAAGTGAATATAAGAAAAGGTAAGCCTTTTCGAAAACTTTAATCTCCAAGTAAAAGAATTTAAGGAACGTATGGCTTCAAAACCAAACTTTTGAAAGCAATGACCTTTAAGTAAAATAGCTGGGGAAAATGGATAGCTTCGAAACAACCTTTCAATGCCATTGCCTTCAAAACCTTTAATGCGAGTGACTACAAGGACCCCTTTGAAAGCATTGGGAAGTGGCTTCTATGTTAATAAAACAAAAGCTTCCCTTTCAAATTCATTATTATAAGGCTATAAAGAAAAGTGGCATTTAACCAATTCGAAAGGTGCGAAGACGGCAGCTAGGTTTTGACCAGGTTCAAAAGAAACTGTCCTTGCGAAAGCTCCTTTTTAAAACTTAATATATGGAAACTCAACTAAAAGCTACTTCTAAAACAAAGGTAAGTGGCAATCCCTTTGAAAGCTATTTACAAGTAACTTCAACCCTTTCGAAAGTGTCTTTTAAAAAGCAAAGGCAAATAACATATTCGAAAGTTTATAAAAATGACCTCTACCCCTTCGAAAGCTCGGTTTCGACACTTTACCTTCCGCCTTTCTCAAATGCACTATGTATCAATTGCTTCATACCATGTGCATTGGTTTTGAATGGGTTCTTTGTGGAGGCATGGTGTCGAAAGCCATCAGATGGAAGAGGCAAAGTAGTAAATCCAAGAAAAACTGATTTTTAGCTTTAAAAGAAATTTCTTTTCACCTACTTGCCTTATTTTCAAAATATGATCAGTTGCCAAATCCTTTACAAAAATATTTTTCTAAAAAGGCTGCCGAATTCATCAATTAATAATTAAAATATTTTAGCAAAGAAACCCTTCCCCTTAATAAAACAATTAAGACATTTATGTCCTCAAACTTAATTAATTTAATTTCCATAGTAAATCACCTAGGAAAAATCCCTAAAAATCATCTTAATTCAATTTTAATATGTTTTCTAACATAGAAATTTTTTAGATCCGAAATCCTTTATATGATTGTTGTACTTAATTTTAAACCCAAATTATCTATCTCTGCCATTCAAAATTGATGATAAATTATCCATAGCTTGGAATATTACGAAAATTTAAACCCATTTCCAAAATAATGTTTCACATAATATATTCAATCCTCATGGCATTCAAAACCCATTTAACATGATTTTATCCTTAAAATCGAATCAAACCTTTTACAAACATACTTGTTTAAATCAAACATGGCATATAATCAAAGCATATCATCATTCAAATCATCCAAATGGTTTTTTCAAAACCTCAACTCGAAATTGAGATGTTCATCGAAACATATATGAGATGGTTTGGATAATTATTCACCTTGTTTGGATAAGGAACTTGAGATTTAATCTTGCTTAATTCTTCCTTGCTTGAATCCTTAGCTTCTAGTTGATTTTGATCCCCTTTTCTCCTAGCATTATGGCCGGCCTTAATCTCTTTTGTTTTTTGTTCTTATGAAAGTATGAAAATGAGAATGAGGTAAGAATTTAGGGGTTATGGGGGGTTATATACGGCTATTCCTATAATACTCTTGCCTTATTCCCTTGAGTAGTTAACTTATAAAGCCATTCTTATAATTTCATTTGGTTAAGCAACGACCTCTATTTAGTTTTCAAATCTCATTCCCCTTATCACTCTAGTCTTTACATTAATCTATTTAATTTATCTAATTAAGTCTCCTGGATAATGTTATATAAAATTAGGGGTGTTACAACACTCCAGGATGATAATTAGGCGCTTTTTGAGACCATTTCGGCCATCAGATCGTCTGATCTTCAAATGTAACGATCCTTGTACCCATTAAAATTCACAACATCGATATGAACTCAACGGAATTGGTCTCAAGTCTTGATTCAATTGTATGTGAAAAATCATATTTTTTAGGACCGTCAATTAATTAAAGATTCAATATTTAAATCAATTATTTAAATATATCATTGTTAAAATAAGGGTCGTTATATTCTCCCCTCCTTAAAAGGATTTCGTCCTTGAAATCCGCAAACAAGATGACGTAGTCCAATACCCTTATATAAGTAATGACACAAGAGAAATTGTCACTTATCCTCTCGACAACAATCAATAAAAGTGATTATAATAAGTGGAATAAACTCGGAATCAACTGAAGCCATCTTCCTCATCCCTAAGTACGTTCACTATCAAATCTAAAATCAATGTGGCTAAACCAAATGTCTAAGTTAGGCACTAATTTTCAAAGGAACGGACAATGGAAAAAGAATGTGCCAAATTTCTAATCGAATGAGAAGTCAACTAAATATCATACATTACCGACTCTCTCAACTATTGGCAAAGTTTAATATCCTATACATTGACTATTCTCTCAATTTTGGCTTATGTCATGGAAAATTTCGACAGTATCTCCTTTGCACGGCTGGGTCTGGGAAAATCCCAAAACAACATAAGCGTACATACCTCTCATATCTAAGGCATCTCATATCTGAGGAATCTCGTTTTTGGGGACAACAAAACATATATCACCAAACCTGGACTAAAGATGTCACCTACATCATTTATTGCAAGAGCATTTTATTTAGACCTGAATATAAGAAGGTAAACATGCGAGTAGCCGACACTTACTTCAATGTACCTGATCAAGTACTTAACAAAGAGGATTAAGCATAATAGTAACATCATGATGTAAATAAGTATAATAGATATATATGGCAATTGTCTCAAATAAATGTGCAGTATTAAATCATAATTATCATGCATGCCTAACAACCATACAAGCAAAAGTAACCCAATCAAATGCCAACAATCCAACATCAATAGGCACATATAAGATCAACCATCAAAAATAAAATCTATACCTATCCAAGCATGTAGGATACTAAAGCATATAGTATAATACAATCAAATATGATATATAACGTGAAAGCTAACGTAAAAAGGAAAATCGTCTTTGCTTTCACTCCACTGAATCTTTACTACTCCATCGCCTTCCTTCTAACCTATTTCGTACGCATTTATCGGTATGAATAGATCTACGAGGTCTTAGAGTTCCTAGTTAAGTTTCAATATCATCTAATTGATTTGGTGCAAAGTTCCAAATGCCTCCTGTAATTTTTGCCAAAACCACTAGTAAACAATGGGTTTCGGCCACTTACAATGCTCTTAGCGTATAAAGGGATCACACCCTCTATTCCTATTCCATTAGGGAATCTCAAGCAGATTTTGTAACCACTTGTCTTCTTCTGTTCAGCATTTACTAACTGACAGTTCATTCTTCTCGAAATGAATGTCTGATGTCTTTATTCATCCCTTCCTAATATAATGTCTATTTCGTACCGTGACCCATTTACTTGTCAATGGGACGTATAGTCAATCTTGAATGAGAATACTCTGCTATTATCTCATTCCTCAATCCAACAACGTCTTTAAAAACGATATCTCAACTTTACGGAGCCAACCGTCTTGATTAAGTCCGTACTGCATCAGCTCTAAAGACACTACTTGTTCTTCTAATTTATCCACGATCATCGCTAGTATAGTTTCATGCCTTTGATTAGTACCAATCCACTAAATCCAAGTAGCTCTGATAGTCAAATTGGCCATCGTCCTTGGCACTAACTCTCATTGAGTTCTGAAGTCATAATCTGTGATAAAATTAAGCAAAGTCGACTCCATGAATATCGCTCCTAAACTGGTAAGTTTTCCACACAAAGCAAATATGATAGTTGCCAACTCCAAATCAAGAGTCGGATAATCCCTCTTTTGCGGTTTTAGCTATCAGCTAGCATATATGACAAAGTTATCTTTAGGCATCAATAACGCACCGAGTTAAGTAATACGAATGTGTATACTATTGACTTATCATCTTCACTTGGAACGAGTAGCATTGGCACACTCGTCAACCTCTCTATCCGACTCACTAGCACGTGTCTACACCTCACATCTCAAATAAAAGTCTGATACTCACTTGTCAAATTGGTTTACAGTGCTGCTACTCTTGAGAAGTACTTGGTAGAGAGTATATAACAACTAGCCAATCAAAGGAAACTTGTCATCATCAGTTGGTGTTTTCTCAACACCTCTAACACAATCATCAATCATGTATTGTGCTTTTCTTTCATCCATTTGTAGACGAAAGTATTATCAATGAACAAAAGCATAGACACACTCAAGCGATCGCTCGAAACATGGTTCGAGAAATCAATAAAGCATGCTGATGCATTGGTTACCCCAGATGGCATAACTAACCAATCAAAATCAAAGTAGTGTACGAAACGTTGAGATCGACACACTCTCTCTGGATATTCTCAGTGGATGAAACCACATTGCAAGGTCCAACTGGAAGAACACCCTCATGCTATAGAGTTGATCAAAAAATCCATCAGTAAGTGGACGTAGCTATTTGTTTGTCACCTCACTCAGCTTATGATAATCTATATACAACCTCACTATCTACCGTAGTGGTGAACACTATAGGTGCATCCCACTCAAATATGCTTCTACCAATGAACACTCACATCAATAGGTCACTCGCTCGAACATTTAGTCTCCTCTGCAATTTGAACATCATTTACCTTAAAGGCATAACTATTGGTCAAGAATGTCCAACTAGATTGATATGAACTCAATCCCTATGTGGTAGTAATCCGGTCACCTCATCGAATGTGTTCGGACCTCTTTAGGTACAGGCAAAGATGATAACCCATCGTGTGGGATATCGAGCGAATATAGAAAACTAACCATCACCTCCTCGTCAGATGGAAAGCCAAACACTACCATTCGCTTATCTTCAGTCCCTATCGTCACCAACGACCACTTGCAATCCACTACTATTTCATACTCCTCCCGCCAATAAATTCCTAGACTCTAATATTGAACCTAATTAACCTAAACCAATAAATATAAACCAAAAAAGCAAACAAAATCCATGACTCGATAAGGCAAATTTTCGACAAACCATGTATATGCTAAGTGTAGACAAACCATGTGATAACATTCCTCTATTTTGAGGCCCAAAACTAAGTCCTACGGATGCTGCTATCATCCATACTGCTATTTTTGGTGAAAAAATATGGGATGTTAAACTCTCCGGTAACAAAATCAAAATGGCATTCAATGCATATGTGATGCAGCTCACACCAAGGTCGAACAATTGCAAGCCATTAGCATAAGTCGTTCACGACTTAAGATGGTACCTATAAGTCATTTCTGACCTAAGGAGTCACGGGGGGAAGGCGTGCGAGTTAATGATGAAGTCCTAAGTCATTTTCAACCTAGCATGGGTTTAAGTCGTTCGGGGCTTTTAAGTTGTGTACGGTCTAAAGCTACAGGAGGAGCATCACGGGTTAACAAGATAACAGCACGAGTTGGAATGCAAGGACTAAGTCGGCTACGACCTAAGTTAAGGCGGGAACTGAAGAGTAAGTCGCTTGGAAGTTAAGTCGTCTGTGTTCTTTAAGTCGTGTGGTTTTATAGGTCGTCACCGACTTATGTGTTGTGTTGATTGATAAGTCGGCAAAGAGCTAAGCAGTATGTTGTTGAACCAGTATGTGATGTTGTAATGTGTTTCTTTGAGTCCTAGGTCGTTAGGTCGTATACGACCTAAGTGTTGAGTCTGTAATTTTGTGGCAGTGAACTTAAGTCGTCTATGACTTAAGAGATGTGTCGGTCGTGAAAATAAATGAGTCGTCAGTTGTTAAGTCGTGTGACCTGTGTCGTGAGTCAGTTAGGACAGCTAGCGACCTAGTGAGTCGTTTGCGTGTGCTGTGTTGTAAAGGGGGTCAGGTCGCTATGGTACTAAGTCGTTGCCGACTTAAAGTGAGTCGTAAGTCGCAGCTGACTTAAGGAGCGGGTTGTAAAACTTCTATAAATAGGGAGTGAGTTGTAACCTTTTGGGGTTGATTTTTGAATAAAATTTCTTGTTGATTGTTGTGTGCTTTCATCTTAAATTGGTAGTTGAGTGTAATCTCCTATCTCCACTTTCGGTTATTCGAGTGCGCTCGAATCAACGATTGTTGAAGCCGATTCGTGGAATCAAGTGCGCTTGATCAACGCTTGAAGAATTGAAGATCTTCTTTCACGGTATCGTGCGCGATCAATGTGTTAGAGATAGCTAGAATTCGGTATCTTCGAATCAACGAATTTGGGCATTTTGGTATTCATCAATCCACCGATTGCTACTTTCATCGATTCATATCGTTTTATTAATTATCCGCTGCGTCAGTTTTTGGTATCAGAGCTAGAATTAGCCAATCATAGCTAAGCCGAGACTTGGAGCCAATTTTTGAAGTTTGAAGTTGAAGTTCATCGTGTTCATCTTGAAGTTGCAACGAGTTTGAAGATTTTGATCCATTTCATTTTGGATCTAGAATTGGAGAAGGGTTTGAATTTGAAGTTGCTTGGAGACCTTGAGCCGAGCCAAGTTAAGTCGTGAAGTGGTATAGCCGAGCTAACTTTGGGTCGAAGCAAGTGTGCGAGCTGGAAGAAGCCGAGCCGAGTTAGTGTTGAACCGAGCTAAGGAGTTATGCGATCTAGTGTGAGGCCGTGCATTGTTTGGCTTGTGTTGGAGAGTTTTGAAGTACATTTTTGTTGAAGTAGAGCTATTGCCGAGTCAAGGTTGAGCCGTGAATTGTTTGACTTGTGTTGCTAGTTTTGAAGTATTTGTTGAAGTATTTGAGAAGTATTTGAAGTTTTTAAGAAGTTTTCAATCATGCCGCCTAGAAGAGCTAATCGTCATCAAAACGTTGAAGCTTTGTATAGAAGAGAAGAAGCCGAGCTTATGGAACAACGTATTAATGAGAAATTTGATGAAGGCATTGGAAAGTTAGAGAAGTTAATGAATGATTTGAATCAAACTCAAAGGAGGAGATCACCAAACTCGAACCATGGAGGAAACAGAGTTTCGCCATCGGTTACGGAAGCGAGGAGGGTATCACCGCATTCTTTTAGAGATAGAAGAGAAACATCAATTTCATCACGAAGAGATCATCATGACTATGGACATGAAGAGAGAAGAAGTCAACGTGAATTTGACAATGAGGCGTATAGAGATGAAGAGAGACATAGTCGAAGAAGTATGCATGAACGAAGGGATGATAATGGTCGAGATCGATATAGACATACATTTGATTTTAATGAAGAGGGTCATAGAGCAAGTATTCATTATCGAGATCGAGACCCGGTTCGAAATTCTTATCGGGATGTTGAAGATGATCGTCGATGGGAGTCGGGTATGAAGATGGAAATTCCTGAATTTAAAGGCGGGATGGTTGCTGAAGAGTTCTTAGATTGGTTGTCAAATGTGGAGGAAATCTTTGATTTCAAGGAGGTTCCGGAGAATCGAAGGGTGAAGTTAGTTGCTACTAGGTTGAGGGGGAGAGCATTGGCATGGTGGCAGCAAACTAAACTTACAAGGGAGAGAATGGGGAAGTCAAAGATTGAATCATGGGAGAAGATGAAGAAGTTGATGAGAGCTACATTTTTGCCTTACAACTACCAATCACTTATATACCAGAGGTTGCAGAATCTGAGGCAAGGGACGAAGTCTGTTAGTGATTATGCTGATGAATTTTACCAACTCATTGCCAGGAATGATATTATGGAAACGGAAGAACAGCTAACTGCTAGATTCGTTGGGGGATTGAGAATGCAGATCCAGGATATGGTTAATATGTTCGATCTGAGATCTGTTGCGGAGGCGCATTAGAAAGCGTTGGCTTGGGAGAAGCAAGGAAGGCGTGGAGGTGGTGTGTTTACTAATTCCAATAATCAAGCGAAGGGTGTTAGGGGGAGTTCTAATGTTCCTAAACCTGTCAGTAAGCCAGTGGTGAAAGAGGCTGAGAAGGCGAAGGTTAGAAGTGGTTTCAAATGTTATAATTGTCAGGAGTTGGGTCACAAAAGTAATGAATGTCCGAAGCCGAAGAAGAAAGCAATGGTTGCTGAGATTGAGGATGATGGTGAGGAGGCAGAATGTTCAAATGCACCTTATGTTGGGGAGGAAGAAGAATTATCTGGAGATGAAGGTTGTAATTTGATGATGAGGAGATCTTGTCTTACACCAAAGCAAGAGGAAGATTCTAGTTGGTTGAGGAGCAATATTTTTCAGTCGACATGTACTATTCTAGGGAAAGTTTGCAAGTTCATTATTGATGCTGGAAGCTGTGACAATATTATCTCTACTGAAGCAGTAAGGAAGCTGAACTTGAAAACTGAGAAGCATCCTAAACCATACAAGTTAGCATGGTTGAGGAAGGGTGGTGAAGTGAAGGTGTGTCGAAGAGCTTGTGTTAATTTTTCTATTGGGAAGAAATACAAAGACGAAATTTGGTGTGACGTTGTAGACATGGATGTGTGTCATCTGTTGTTGGGCAGACCATGGCAGTTTGATAGAGCAGTGCAACATGATGGTCGTGCTAATAGTTACAGTTTCATGATCGAAGGTACTAAAATCACTTTAGTTCCCAAGAAGCAGCAACAGAAGGAAAGCAAGCTAGAGGAGATTGAAGAGCTGAAAACTTTGCTATCTTTCAAGGAGTTTATTAAGGAAGTTGAAGATGAGCCTGAAGTCTATTTGTTGATTGGACGAGAGAGTCATGAAGAGGTTGAAATTCCAGAAGAAGCAAAGCCAGTTTTGAAAGAATTTGAGGATGTATTTCCAGAGGAGTCGCCCAAGGAGTTACCGCCACTGAGGGACATTCAGCATCAAATTGATCTTGTTCCGGGAGCAGTTTTACCACATCGACCACATTATCGAATGAGTCCGAAGGAACATGAGGAGTTACGAAGGCAAGTGGAAGAGTTGTTAGAACATGGACGTGTTCAGGAAAGCTTGAGTCCTTGTGCAGTACCAGCCTTGTTGGTGCCGAAGAAGGATGGAACATGGAGAATGTGTACCAATAGTAGAGCTTTGAACAAGATTACTGTTCGCTACAGATTTCCTATGCCAAGGTTGGATGACTTGCTAGATCAGTTGAGTGGGGCAACTATCTTTTCGAAGATTGATTTGAAGAGTGGATATCATCAGATTCGAATTAGACCGGGAGACGAATGGAAGACCGCGTTCAAGACGTGGGAAGGTTTATATGAATGGTTGGTTATGCCATTTGGTCTATCGAATGCGCCGAGTACGTTTATGCGGGTGATGAATCAAATCTTTAGACCATTCATTGGGAAATTCGTGGTGGTGTATTTTGATGATATTCTGATATACAGCAGGAGTACGGATGAGCATGTAGAGCATTTGAGAAAGGTGTTAATTATTCTTCGTGAGGAACAATTTTATGCAGCTACGCAGAAATGTGTGTTCATGACGAGAAGTGTATTATTTTTGGGATATGTTGTATCTGAGAAGGGAATCCAGGTGGACCAGAGTAAAGTTGAAGCTATTAGAAATTGGCCATAGCCGAGAACTATCACTGAAGTTAGAAGTTTTCATGGATTGGCATCATTCTACCGAAGATTCATTCCACACTTCAGTAGCGTGATGGCACCAGTTACCGATTGCATGAAGGGGAAACAATTTTCTTGGACAGAGGAAGCAGGAGTTGCTTTTGAACGAATCAAAGAAATGTTGACGACAGCACCAATTCTTGTATTACCAAATTTTCAGTTGTTGTTTGAGTTACACACTGATGCATCAAAGGTTGGGATTGGAGGAGTGTTGAGTCAGAATGGGAGGCCAGTTTCTTATTTCAGTGAGAAGTTATCTGGGGCAAAGATGAGATATAGTACATATGATGTTGAGTTTTATGCTGTTGTGCAAGCTGTTAAACATTGGAGGCATTATCTATTTCAGAAAGAGTTTGTTCTTTACACAGACCATGAAGCTTTGAAGCATTTACAAGGGCAGGATAAGATTTCAGTGAGACATGCATCGTGGATTGCATATTTACAGCAATTTACCTTTGTTGTTAAGCACAAATCTGGGGTGACGAATCGTGTGGCTGATGCTTTGAGTAGAAGGAACCATTTGTTGACTACAATGAAAGTTGAGGTGACAGGGTTTGAATTATTACCAGAATTGTTTGAGGAGGATTCTTACTTTGCAAAGTTTGTTGAGAAAGTTAAGGATGGGAGTACTGATGAATTTATGTTAGTTGATGGTTTCTTATTCAAGGGGAATCGATTATGTATACCAGATAGCAGTTTGAGAATGAGGATTATCAAAGAGTTGCACGAGGAAGGACATGTGGGCCGTGATCGTACATTGCATTTGATTTCTCAATCTTACTTTTGGCCGTCGATGAGGAAAGAGGTTGAAAAGTTTGTGGAGAGATGTCATATATGTCAAGTTTCGAAGGGAACAGCGACAAATGCGGGATTGTATATGCCATTACCTGTACCGTCAAAACCATGAGTGGATATCAGCATGGATTTCGTTTTGGGTTTGCCGAGAACTCAAAGGGGGAATGATTCTATATTTGTTGTGGTGGACAGATTCTCGAAGATGGCACATTTTATTGCCTGCAAAAAGACAGCGGATGCAGTTCGAGTGGCACAATTATTCTTTAAGGAGGTGTATCGATTGCATGGGTTACCAGAATCTATCGTTTCTGATCGGGATACCAGATTTTTAAGCCATTTTTGGTTAAGTTTGTGGAAGATGGTGGGAACAAAGCTGAAATTTAGTAGTGCTTATCATCCGCAAACTAATGGGCAGACAGAAGTTGTTAACAGATCATTGGGAAATTTGTTGCGATGTCTTGTGCAGGATAATCTGAAGAGTTGGGACATGAAGTTATGCCAGGAAGAGTTTGCTCATAATCATGCAGTGAATCGTAGTACAGGATTCAGTCCATTTCAGATTGTATATTCAAATTTACCCAAGGGACCGTTGGACTTAACGGTAGTACCACAACCGAAGGGGACAGTTAAACGAGCTGCTGATTTTGTTGATGAGTTGACTGAATGTCATAAAATCATTCAGGAACGATTGGTGAAAGCAAATGAGATTTATAAGGGAGTTGCAGATTTGAAACGACGAAATGTTGAATTTAACGGAGGTGATTTAGTTTATGCAGTGTTGACAAAAGATCGTTTTCCGGTGGGAACGTACAATAAATTGAAAGCGCGGAAAATTGGTCCAGTTGAAGTTTTAAAGAAAATCAATGAGAATGCATATCGATTAAAATTACCAGATGACGTTTATACTTCTGATGTTTTTAACATCAAACATTTAATTCCGTATCATGGAGGTGAGATTGTTGTGGAAAAAGATACAAATTCGAGGACGAATTGTTCTCAACCAGGGGAGGATGATGCAGCTCACACCAAGGTCGAACAATTGCAAGCCATTAGCATAAGTCGTTCACGACTTAAGATGGTACCTATAAGTCATTTCCGACCTAAGGAGTCACGGGGGGAAGGCGTGCGAGTTAATGATGAAGTCCTAAGTCATTTCCGACCTAGCATGGGTTTAAGTCGTTCGGGGCTTTTAAGTTGTGTACGGTCTAAAGCTACAGGAGGAGCATCACGGGTTAACAAGATAACAGCACGAGTTGGAATGCAAGGACTAAGTCGGCTATGACCTAAGTTAAGGCGGGAACTGAAGAGTAAGTCGCTTGGAAGTTAAGTCGTCTGTGTTCTTTAAGTCGAGTGGTTTTATAGGTCGTCACCGACTTATGTGTTGTGTTGATTGATAAGTTGGCAAAGAGCTAAGCAGTATGTTGTTGAGCCAGTATGTGATGTTGTAATGTGTTTCTTTGAGTCGTAGGTCGTTAGGTCGTATACGACCTAAGTGTTGAGTCTGTAATTTTGTGGCAGTGAACTTAAGTCGTCTACGACTTAAGAGATGTGTCGGTCGTGAAAATAAATGAGTCGTCAGTTGTTAAGTCGTGTGACCTGTGTCGTGCGTCAGTTAGGACGGCTAGCGACCTAGTGAGTCGTTTGCGTGTGCTGTGTTGTAAAGGGGGTCAGGTCGCTATGGTACTAAGTCGTTGCCGACTTAAAGTGAGTCGTAAGTCGCAGCTGACTTAAGGAGCGGGTTGTAAAACTTCTATAAATAGGGAGTGAGTTGTAACTTTTTGGGGTTGATTTTTGAATAAAATTTCTTGTTGATTGCTGTGTGCTTTCATCTTAAATTGGTAGTTGAGTGTAATCTCCTATCTTCACTTTCGGTTATTCGAGTGCGCTCGAATCAACGATTGTTGAAGCCGATTCGCGGAATCAAGTGCGCTTGATCAACGCTTGAAGAATTGAAGATCTTCTTTCACGGTATCGTGCGCGATCAACGTGTTAGAGATAGCTAGAATTCGGTATCTTCGGATCAACGAATTTGGGCATTTTGGTATTCATCAATCCACCGATTACTACTTTCATCGATTCATATCGTTTTATTAATTATCCGCTGCGTAAATATGCTTCCATGGTTTGTCCCTACCTATTTAGCTTGGGACAAACATTTACTACTGGTTACAGGCTCTCACGTAATAAAGCCTTTTTAGTCAACTTTTTGAAGCTCTCGTCAAATGACCAATCAACCACCTCCCAAGATGATCGCTCAACTCAATGTTAAATTATTTATTCTTTTTGAGTGAAGTGTAAATGGGGGATAGATCATACTTCGATAGAACATCGAATTCAGTCATATACTTCAACATAGACATATCGCCTTGCTTCGAGTTGACAAAATCCTAAACAACATCATCTTTTGAAAAGTCGAGATAATCTTCTTCGATGTGAACTATGAACTAATTCTAAGTAAAGTGATCCTTGGGAATTGAAGTTATAAAGGCACTCTACTAGTTCATTGCTCGTCCCTGGAGTCAACTAGTGGTTAATTTATACCTCATTGCATCATCTAACTCCAGGTCATCGAAGATTCTTTCGCAAATATCATCCCGTCTTGCACCTCAATAGCAGACTCCATTCCAAAGAACGGCCTACCCCTTACCCTCATATAGTCTTTATACAGCTCAGAAAAGTTGATTATAGGCATTTGCAATTGAGCACCATTGTCATTTGGAGTGAGTTGGGCATTCCAGAAAATAACTCGCGCCATCTCTACAAACATATTCTGTAAACCTGGGCTAGCGGTCCTCGATCCTGCCCACTCCTCTACTTCGAAGATAAAGTCAATAGCAGCATTTATCATATGCCAAATCATTCTTAATACATAATAAGAATGGTTAGTCTCTCATAAAAAAACTGCATCAGTAGTGCTCATGTATGCAATACAACTTATATACTATGTATACTACTATATAGTTTTGAAAACCATAATAAATAGCAAATGCGCACTCTCTCGTATATAGGTATACTCTCAATTCGGTCTAGGATGAGAACTCTTACTCTATCTCTGCTGAATTTTGGTATTAACACATGCTAACCATGTAACCTAAGCACTGATAATAAATGTAACGATCGCCTGACACCATTGATGCTTATGCAGTCGAGTAGAGCATTGTTGGAGCATCCATCCGATTGTCAATGGAAAGGAAAAGAAATAAATATGAGGAATAGAAAAGAAGAGAGGAAAATAGAAGAAAAGAGAAGGAAATAAAAACATCACACAATCACATAACCTATCCTATATCTCACAGCACATCAAATAAAGTATAATAATAAACATCTCAGATATAAAAAAGACAAAGCAGTAATAATTAAACCATAGAATCAGAGTGCCCAGGCTCATATAGATATACAAACCAGTAATAGAGTTTACATAGCTAATAAATAAACGTAACCGATCAAGTGTCTCTAATAATAGTAAGTCAACACTGTCAAGGCTCCACCGTTTCATACTACAAAAGAAAAAATAATAAACTCAAAGTATAAATATGAGAAAGCCTCGCCACTTGCTAGTCCATTTGTATAACTCCAAGTGCTATTTACACCTGCTATCTAGTCTACTCATTTAAGAGCGCCCGAGATAATAAGAAGCAAAGCATAAAACCTCGAGTTAGACAACAGTCTGGTGTGAGCGGTAAATAATCTCAAAAAACTATAAAAGTCGGTATAATATATGGAATTGAGGGTATGGAGAATAATACCAGACATATCCCTGCATCCACAGAGTTAGCACATAACATCGAATATATGCTACACTATGATAGTCAAAATGGATGCATTATACATCAAAGTACTAAGAGTGTCTAAATATCTGCATCGGTAATATCTACATCATTTTTCATCCATAGGTAATAAACGACCAAAGAAAATATGACATCCATCATCCATCCTCACATTAACTCACTCAGTGCGTTGGATATATGATACTTGTATGACCACCCCATAGGGCTAAGGACTACTTATCGTCCCAGTTTTCCGGTACTCAAATCTATGCCACTTGATAGGCCAGGAACTAGACCGACTTAGTAGTCCAGGGTAAATGGATTGGGCCATCATCTGATCCAAGTGGGTGTCATAAATTTCCCGCCTTAGAAATAAAGACCCGACTTGGTCCATATGAACACCACACATACCCTTACTTCACGAATACCCATTGAAACCAATAATATCTACGATCCCTTCGCACACGTCATCAATAGAAGAGCTCATCCCAGAACTGTCCATGCAACTCCCGTCTAAAGTCGTCATGGTTGGAAACTATTCCAAACAACCATCGTTAATCATAGAATGTTATCAGGCATCCTATAACCTTCCTCTAATAGTTTCATCACTTTATGACTCATAGTCTACTACTCTGCATCTTGAAGTACTGCAATCCGTCATCAACACCGTTACTTCCCATCATCATCGTCGAATCATGGAATCATCAGGTCGAAGCGTCACATCTTCACTTCATCACCAAAACCACTAGTTAAAGAGCCATATCATCAAAATTGATGTCGGACGAGTAAATGAACAATCATATCGTGCTCCTCGAAGCCTCTCCCTTATCCATATCAAAATTGACTAAATCAGCTATCATTAATAGTAGTAGATGTCGACCATTCTAGAGCAGTCGATAATGACCACTTTGGTCGTGTACTTAACTAAAAATGGTTAAATACAAACCAAAGAAAAACATCTGACATCTATCCTAAAATCTAAAAGCATATCTCCAAATCCAACTTCCGTCTTCATATTCATCGGTGTGCACGATACTCTATGCACTAAATCCTATATCGCCGCCGAACGACGTTTTCAACCAACTACCAAACAAGTAAACGTGTAACTAACAAGTATAGAAATGTCTATAATAGCCTACATGTATTTATAATAATACAGTAAAATCCATCCAAATAACCAACGTGGGATAATGTGGGATCAGTGTCAAAATAGCCTAAATCTATCAATATCGTTGAAATAGTCCGTAAATTGAAAAAATATGATATTTAATTTAAAACCATTTTAAAATATTTTTAATTCTTTTTATAAAATAAGATATAGGTATTATTGTTTTAGAAGTCACATTTTAAAGTTAGAAAACATTTCAAAATATTGTTTTGATACTATACTGACAGACATGGTATGGTGAGGGATAATATCACTCACTTCATCCAAATGTGTCCAATCCATCGCCAAGTCTTAGAGCCCTCCAACATGAGCACAATGCAAGAAACCACGTCCAAAATGGACCTCGTATGCAAAAAATATGCATAATATAAAATTCCATATTATTTGATTTATTACATTAACTTAACTATAATCAATAAAACTAATTACCCTTATTAAGCTAATCCTATTTCTCCCCAAATGTGCACACTGTACATGCATCACCTATAGCCAAGATTTCTATCAACGGTTTCTCCTAATCTCCTAAACAGTTTTCGATGTCGTTTTTGCCAGCACGTCTGTCTATGCAAGAGCTTTGCAACGGTACTAAAATAGTAGAGCTTGGTCCTATGATGCAAAAAATGACTGGACCCACATCGCGGCCTAGGCCATTGTCGCAATTTGCACTGGAGGCTCGAGTTCGATGAAACTTTAGGGAAATGTGCACCTTGTCGAGAGATATTCAATAACGTTGGTCTGGTCACCTAACTCGCCACAAACCAATCACCGTTCTAAACCCTAGCCGGCTGCCTAAGACATCAATCTTGGCTAGATGTGACTACAACCCTCTAGACCACCATTGATGCGTAGCCTACTTCGATACGCGTCGAGTAAAATTGGTTTCGTAATTTTTTGTTGAGAGAATACTTCGATTTTGATTTTTGAAGCCAAAATGTAAGTGCGGCCATGGTTTTCTGAAGTGTTCATGGAACAGTAACCCTTAGATAATGAGAGAGAGCGGGGTGAGGATTTTATTTAAATAACATGTTATTCTCTTTTTATTTAATTTTGTCAAATAAAATGGTGCGCGTTTTGAGCTCTTATGATCAAATGACGCGTCCGATCGCCATGAAAGTCGACTTCGAGCATCACCTTATCAGTTCTATCTTGATGGTATAAGTTATGTCGCTATATGAACGTGCTCCAGGATGATAATTTCGCGCTTTTCGAGACCATTTCTATCATCGGATCGTTCGATCTTCAAGTGTAGCGATCCTCATACTCATTTAAATTCGCAATGTCCATACGAACTTAACAGAAGTGGTCTCAAGTCCTGATTTGATTGTACTTAAAAAATCATATTACTGGAACCGTCAGTTAATTAACGATTAAATATTTAAATCAATTATTTAAATATATCATCTTTAAAAATACGGGTCGTTACAGGTTTACGCTTTTCCTTTTATTTTAGGAGATTCTTACTCCTTAACCATGTAGATATACTTATTTTTACTTGAAAATCTTTCTTTTATCAACTTGTTCAATATCTTTGTACAAATTCCCTGAGCTTTCCCTATCTTAAGAGGTTGTTGATTATTCCTTCTAGACTTCGGCACTGATTGGTCTCCTGACCATTAGAACCGTGATAATGAAAAAATAATCCTCCAAGATTTCTCTCATTCTTCGGTCGCTTCTTTTGTAAACGCCAATTATTGAGTTTGTCTTTGGTTAAGAGGTTGATATTTTCATAAAACGTAGTAAGAAAGTAGCCCTTGGAAAGCCGCAATTTTTGGGGGATGACCCTCTCGATTGGCGTTTAACTCTTTTGTTTCTTGTGACAGACCATTCATATTCAATGACCAACTTCCTTTTTTAGGAATTTTATGCTTCATTTTTTTTGTAAGATCGATCAATTAGACTCCACCACTTTTTAGTAAACTGATCAAAATCTTTATCTTCTTTTCAAAGATAGTTCCCACAGCTTTTAGTTGGATTCCCTTTCTCATTTTCATAAAGATGCTATCTGTTTTATGTTGTTTTCATAGGGCAAGATCGACATTGGCCTCACGTGGAATGGATTCTTACTCCACTTTTTCGGAGTATAAGAAGCCACTTGTCCTTATTACTTGCTCTTCATGAAGTCGGGGATCATTATTGATCTGGTAGGTTGGTCTAGCAATTTGTGATTCGAAAGACCCTTGCTTAGATATTTTAAGACGTTTAATTGACATGACTAAGAAAAGCTCAATTAATGTGATTAAATTGTGTTAAGAATCAATAGTAGACCGGTTTGGAAGGATTCCTTAAGTTGGTATGCTTGGTAGGGATAAATCCCCTAAGCCATATGTATGTTAGTCAAAGTAATTCCACTTATGGGTTAAACGAAGATGGAGTCGAGCCCACCTTCTAGTGTCAAAATGTTAACAAATTTCTTCGCTACCTTAGAAGGTGTAAGGAAAGAGGAATGTACTTGTAAGAAAGATCGAATGTCCCTTGTAACCTCAACGAGTGTTAGCAAAAGAGACACTTGGTTGAGAAAAGGCTTGGCTTGTTTAAGTCCATGATGACACCATAAGCTTGATTATTGGAAAAATGTCAATCCATTGGAGCGATCTTATGCACGCACAAATCAAGATTATGAGTGCTTTTGGAATTCGATGCAAGCTATGTTTGAAAATCACAAATGCTTTGGAATGTGAAACAAGTCACAATTCAAGTCCATTTTATTTATATGGTATGTAATTGTCGACGTATAAGGTCCTATGTGCAAAAGTACAATCAGCACTAAAATCCCGAAATCAATTGAGAGTTACAAAGTTTAAAATGTAAGAGACAAGAAAAAAATGATTCACCCCTTTTTCATGCCTCTAGGTCCATATTTATAAGGGTTAAGAGATGAGGGATGATGCATGGCTGCCATGCGCCCATATGGCATGCTTGACCTCTGGTATTAACCATATTGATTCCACACGGTGCTATACTTCAGCATCCACTTGCACCATGGTGAACTTCAGCACTTAGCATCCATCCCACCTTGATAATTTTTATTAATGACATTCAATATCAACTTTATATTGAGGATATGAAACTTCCTTTGAAGGTTTATAAAGTGCGGCATTACCATGGCATGACATCAATAAACGGTGACATTGATAAGTGGCAGTATTGGCAATGATCGACATGGATAACATATGACATTAATAATAGGCTGAATTGATAGAAAACGACATTGATAACAAGTGACACTGATAGCGGATGACATTAACAATAGGCAGCACCGATGTTAAGCGCCATTAATAAGAGAAGGCACTAAGAATAAGCGTCATTAATAAGAGAATGTATTGATAATAAGCGGCATAAATAAGAGATGACACTATTGTAATGCGGCATCAATGCTAATCATGCCATTACAGTATTGATGGCTTTCGACATAGAGGTTTCCAATATCGTCATTCCCTTACTAACATGCATCATTGTTCCTAATTTCTTTGGCACGATATCACCCATTCAACTTTATAAGCGGTATGTCGCACCGATGGCATTTGGTATTGCTGGCTTTGTTCATGACCTATGACATTGCCTATTATTCTATATTGACGAGGGGCAGAATTGTACGCATTTGGCATTGATTTTCTTTCATTATTTCATCATTGCTTGAATTTAAGATAATTTCTATGCCATATACCTTCGAGACTGATAATGATAGTAATAATATATACATGTTATACACAAACAATGTCTATTTAATTTTGCAAAATAGATCATATAAAATTATAATTACCATTATACAAAAATGAAAACAATATTCCTTTTAAATATGTATTTGGCCAATAATATTTGAATGGCACACACGCACACGCACATATCTTGAAATATGTATATATGTATCTACAATAATTATTAAATTATTTTATTTGTTGTAGAATAATATTATGTATATATAATTTTATTTTCAAATATAAAATAATGGTTTTAAAATTTAATTTTAAATGTTTTCTTACTTATTAAAAAGTAAAAAAAATCAATTTTAAATGTTTTTGACTTATTCAAAAATAAAAAATTCAATTTCATTGCCATGGCATCCTACCCTATCGCCCACCAAAAGCCCTTTCTCTTCTGGCTTTCTTGCCCTTAGCCACTTATGATCCTAGCCTTACCCTACTTCACCATTCCTCCTCTTCTAACCTTGCATTAAATCTACTTACTATACCTCCAAACACTAGCTTCCTTCCGATGTCGAATAGTTTGCACCCAAATCCATCAAACCCATCTCCTGTAGCCGTAGCTCTCTCCATTGATACTTATTTTGGTCAAGTTTCTCAACAAATCCCTCCTTTAAACCAAGCTGCGTTTTGCTCTTTGGAATGCCTGACTGAAATCAAAGCCATGAAATGCTGGTTGTTTTTAACCATGCCATTTTGATATAATGCATGATGGAATGCCATAAGCTCCCCTAAAAGATGTGCACAATGAAAGTATTTCCTATTTGCATAACCATTTTGTTGGATTTTTGCTTGGAGACAAACTATCATATACTACTATTTGTACTAACTTAAGGAAATAATGAAGACTAAATGGTGACTTAGATATCAAAGTGGACAAGAAAAACTTTTATTTCTCCTTTTCTAATACTGAAGATAGGGCACGTATCTTAAAACCCAAGCAAATTTTATCAAAAGAAAAATGTTTATTGTTACAACTTGGAATCACTTCCATGATTGCATCCAAGCCTAAATACGTAGTTTACCTATTTGGGTACTTTTATAAAATCCCCTTCATAACTTAGGCCTTTCTAGGAATTAATTGGTTTGCTTTCCAACTTTTTCACTTAGTTTGTTTTGTTGAGAATGCAGAGAAACTAAAAGAATTGAATGTGCAAAAGCATTTATAGAAATCTATCGCGATCATGATGTAATGACCAAACTTTTCGACCCTCAGAAGTTGGCGCTTAATACATCCACGGTATTCATATGCTGTGCATCCAAATGTTGGAAAGGCAGATTGTCAAGGTAAAAAGAAAATGAAAAGGAATAGCGAAAAACAAAATCTCACAGTGGAATGATAACATATAATATAATAAAGCCATCATTCTAAAATACATGAAATATCAGTGTTAAAAAAAACTCATCAGCTTGGATAGGTATAACTTCCTGAACTTACAATTGTTGATGGGTATATATAATAGTACGATGGAAAATTAAAAAAATACTACAGTAGGTGAACATCCAGCTCTTTTCCATAAGCTCCGTGTCCCACTAACGGCAACCGGGAAAATACTTGGTCTGAACTGAGCATTATAATAAAATAACACCTAGATCAGTCTGGAAAACCAGCATAAGAAAACTCAAAAATACAGTGAACATATACTAATATGTAAGATCCCGCCGTTAAACACGAAACATGTTTTATCTCATGAGAACAACATCTATACATGAATGAATTGAAACAAAATGAAAAAACCCAAACTTAAAAGAATAGGCATAAACAAAATCAAAATTGAAACTTAAAGAATAGACACGAATAATTAAATAGCAAGAAGAGCTCCAGGCACTTCTTAATGCAATTAAGAAAACAAGGAAAAAGGAATTTTCCATCAATGATTGGAGGGTGCACCCCTTTACTGAAAGTATACCTCCAGAAAATATACTTGAGAACTACGATGGCTCTTGGACACGTTCAAGCCGAACCCCGCCAACCTTACCGAGAATCCGAGTATTTTACATCTCCGCATGCATGCCACCAAATCCAATCTAGAGTTACTGTGAAGATATCCAAATGGAAGCAATGCCACATAGCTTGGCGTCCACTCGCGCTTTGGTTTTTGTCATTTCCGACAAAGGATATTAATGCTCAAATGAGCAACAAATCATCATAGATTGATGACACCCAAAGAAGATAGCGGAATCGATGGTCAATAAATCAACTTGGGAATAATCAAAATGACCATATATGGAAATTAAATCTCATGCCCTTACCACCTGTGACGACCCGGAATTTTTGAGCTATTGGAATTGAAATATTTAATTGATTTTAAATATTTTAAAGTTAATTTTAACTCGAATTCAAATACCACCAATTTTTTGATAGTTAAATTATTGAATTCAACAAGTTGAAGTTGGGTAAAATGTTGAAACTAGAGTTTTAAAGCCTGTTAAAATAATTTGAAGGTTTGTAAAATTTATATTAATAACATTGAAAGTAATAGAAGTTGTAAAATTTAAATTTATCAGTGGTTTGTCCAGTTGAAATTTTATATCGTTTAAATTGAATTTAAAAATAGCCTTTCGAGACACAGTCTCGGAATTAGACGAAACCAGTTTCATTGGATCCGAAATATTTAATTATTTCCGGATTTCAAATTTCGTAGTGATTAGAGTTGCGGAGTGATCATACGGTATATAAACGCATGGAAAATCTACTGAGTCAAATTAAATCTAAATAAATATATTTGCTATTCTTTAAATCGACATATAGTACAACCCGCCCCCCTCTTCTCTCCTTCGTACCCTCGTTTTCTTTTTCTTCTCCAGTACTCAGAATTTGCCGTTGGAACAAGGGAAAAGATCAAAATCAATCTGTTCAATATTAATTAATGGCCGAAGAAAGCTTTCGTTCGAATCGAAAAAGAAAGAAAGGAGAGCTTCGTTTCCCACATTCAAGCTAAACCGAAGCTGTTCCGTCCAAATCAATCGAGCGCGAGGTGTTCTAATGGAGGAGTCGCACGTACGCGATCGAATCAGAGCATATACTGAGATGTTTTCGAATCGGCAGAGTTGGTTGCAAGTTGAATCTAGGTTTCGAGCGCGAGATTTAAGGGTCGCGTTCTCGAGCTAGGGCACGAGGTGAAGGGGGTAGTTAGGCAGTACGCTGGTTCGTGAAACAACTGTGGAAGCTTGGCGACTTGATCTTGGAAGGAAGGCGAAGTCGAGGTGGGTGTTGGCTGCAGCAGTTGGGTTCTGGTGATCCTTCAGTGCTCAGTGAGGTGAAGTTTTTATAGCTTAATTTAAAATTAAATTAAGGTAATTCTGAAAAGAAAAAAAATATTATCTATTATAGCACGGCTGTTGTTTTTAAAATTCATAAAGATGGAAGAGTTAGATTTTATTATAGAGAAAATTTTGTTTTAATCTATGTGTGTAAGTAAATTTGAACAGAAAATTTATTTATCTTATTAAAGATTTATATGATTGTATATAAATTGTAAAACAGAGAATAATTTATATATGAATATGATTTAGAAGGTAGTTTTAAAGGGAATAGATAAATATATACATAAGGATTTAAAAGAAAAGAATTATACATGTATATTGGTTTGGGAAGGACATTTATATTATTTAAATTTAATGTGTACAGGGTATTTTTGGAATAAGTAGTTAGGGAAGAGAAATAAAGTAAGTAGTTAAAGAAAATAATTTAAATCAAATTTATAAATGGAATTTATTTTCAGTAAGATCGAATATTGATAAAATCATATGATGTTTATTCAAAGGTGGAAATTTGAAATAAAACAAGTCGAGATGGATATGGTGGCAAATTAAAAAGGGGCAAAGGTGAGTTAATCTCACTCAGTTTAAATTTATATTTAAATGATTAAATTTAAATAATTGTTTGAATGGTTGAAATTGATTGATTGATGTGCTATAGAATGATATATTCTGAAATTAGTAAATAATGTTGTGCTAACGTCTGTGGATGCAGGGAAAACAGGTTGGAGGGATCCAACTGGACCCCTCAACATTTATTTAAATTATTTAATACCCTATGATTATCTAATATTCTATGATGAATTATATTGAAATGTTGAATGCTATGGTTTGATTGGATGTAATTTGGTATAATGAATTACCAAAAATATATAAATTAGATTTTGGAAAGATAATAAAAGAAGTGAAACTGTAAGTAAATAATTATAGAAATTTTAATAAATTTAAGAATGAATTGGAAAAGAAATTAAATGACTTTAAAATTTCTAATAAATAAATCTTGAGTATAGAAAGGAAATTTGAATAAACAGAAAGTTAATGAATTTTAAACTTCAGTGTTATTAATTAATAGAACAAGATTTTATCTTAAATTTAAGATTTAAACTATGGAAATGAATAAAGAAGAAATTGGGAAAAGCTGAAATTTGCATATTTCAGTTAAAAGATTCAAAATCAAATGGAAACTAATAACAATAATAAATTAAGTGCATAATTAATGAATTCTGAAATGAATTGAGTGATTAAAGAAACTTATTTCAAATGGAATAAATTGGGAATCAATTTGGAAAACTGATTCGATTGATTGAAGTTGGAAATTCTCCTTGAATAACCAAGAACGTTTTTTTTAAGTAATTTTAAATATAAGTTAATAGTTTTAAAATTGTTTTTTTAAAAAAGGTATGTTTTGAAAAAAAAATTATTATTTCTAATATTTTAAGTCTTATTTCCTTTTAATTTATTATAGTAGTAATTATTTAAAAAGTGATTTGGTGTTTTCTTTTGTAAAAGTGGAAATCTATTTTTTACATTTATTAAGTAACTTTATTTTCAAATATTCATATAGTATGTATTTTTAACAAACTATAAAATAGTTTTAATTTAAAATGTTTTAAAAGTATATATTTGAAAATAAAGTATTTTTAAATTAATTTTTAATCTAGCTTTGTGCTTGGTGATTTCAGAGGAGATATAAAATATTTGGGAAAGTTTATTCTGAAAAGAAAGATGGTTTTGAAAAACTGTTTTCAAAGGGTTGAAAATAGAAAATATATCTTGGGAAGATATTTTGAGGTTAATAAAGAATTTGGGAAATTATTTATTGTGTGATGGATGTTGTGAATATTAATTGATAGTTAAATAACCGACTATCAATATTGGCCAATTGCGTTGATCGTTTCGAAGAGACCGGGATCGAGATTTATTTCTCGAAAACCACTTCGATCCGGTTTGTACGTTTCGTGCGAAAAACGTGTTCGGAGTCGAAGATGGAGCAGTGAAGTGCAAGGGGCTAGTCGCTACTAATCCTGAGGATATTTCCAAAATGGATGTAGTAGGAATAGTGCCTTCGGTTCCGTTCGAACCCAGGACGGACTTGTATGGACGAATGCTTGCGAAACATCGTCAGGTGGGCGATGGGCATTCTAAGTGAAACGTTCTAAAAGGTAACGCTTAGCCTCAAGCCTCATCAAATGGGAATGACTGAAAATCAGGGGATATGCAGCAAGGTTAGGTGGGTAGCACCCAAGCAGGGTGAGGTCATTCCAGTCTAGATGTCCCTTATTTCTTTTTCGGCTTAGTGGGCGGTTGCTGATCCCAACCGCGGGGTGATCTCACCCGGGACTGTCCAGTAAGGGATGGTTCCGGCCTTGTGTTGCAGGGGATGAAGGGAGTAATCCTCGGTACGGTGATCTAGGCCCCGTACTGTGACAGGTGGTACCCCAGTGCCTAGTCATTAGTTGGAAATCCATTCTCCCTACGAGCCTTGTACGAGTTTTGTTTGTATCACCCACTTTTGTGGCTAGTAGCTGGAATTTAATAATGTAACAATTTCGGCTATTTTATAAGTACTTGTGTATAGACCCTATTATAATATCAGAGGATTTCTATAAAATTGTTTTAGCTATCGTAAGGTAAAAACCCGACATGTTTATTTGTGGCGTGGTCTTACGAGATGCTTTTATTTTCAAAGGATTTTTGAAACTTTAATAATAAATTTGGTGTGATTTTCTCACGCTGGTAATACAGACTGACTCGGGTGTTATTTAACTGTAATGCTCGGGTCAGACCGAGTATTATAGGATACAGGATATGATGCTGTGGAGCTCAGGAGACGAGCTGGATGACGAAACGTACTCTCGTACTTGTATATTTATATACGTATTCCGCAGTGTGAGTTGTTGTGTATCCATTATATGTTATTTGATGTGAGCTGTGATTGATGTACTCTGATGATGTAATGTATGTAAACAGATATATTTGATTTTGAGTAAAGATTATTTTCTATCTATTATATTTTATTCCGCTGCGATGGTTAGATTCTGATGTTGATTTTGTTTTCACTTCTTCTACCTCTTCTTCTTAAACCCAAATGGTTCGTATTTCTGTGCAACTTGAGTTAATTGTTGTAGAATAGTGTTGACTCAAGGGGTACGGATTTGCGGGCTGTTACAGTTGGTATCAGAGCATAGGTTGGCGACAACCTTGGCTCTGGTGGGAATTACTCAAATAGAGTCCGTAGTACTCTAGAATGAGTTTGAGCGTATTAATAGATATGAGCGCGTATTTGTTAATGAATATAAAATGGTTTTATATTGTGTTGACTGGTTTATTGAGTAGTTTATGGATTCTGGTCAATACGAGTAATTAACGTTATTGATAGGGATCTCTAAACACTTGAATAGAACAATTCGACACAGTATTGTTTTAAAATAGGGTAAATGAAATAATTTTACCCAAATTATTTTTGTATATGAAAGAAATAATTTTCAGAAATTATTATAGTATTTGGATGCTTGATTGTTAAGGAATGATAATATTAAATTATTAACGCTATTGTGTAAAAATTGAATAAGAAATTGAAACTTATAACCAAAGTTGAAAAATAAATTTATATAACAAAATGGAATTTGAAATATAGATTATAAATGTAATTTTTAAATTTGAAATAACTTCATATATAAATAAGATTATAATTTTGAATTAGAATTCCAGAGAATGAAAATAAATTAAGATGAAGATTCCAGAGTAAGTTTGGAATTTTGGGGGAAAAGTTTAAATTCCTTTGGATTTGGAAATGGTTTTCAAAAGTTTTGAAAAAATAATAGTGGTATTATTTCGGGAATATTTTTGAATTGAAATTGAATCTGGTGAGATTGGAAATTAAGAATATTTGAAATGTTTTAAAGGGATAAAAGCATCGAACTCTTTCGGTCACTGGAAAATAACGTCGGTGATGACTGCAGCATCATCGATGTTTATTTTCGAGTTTCTAAAAGAGAAATTGCTGCCAAATTGTTTTAAAATGGAATTGGTTGTGAACTGGATTTGGTCTTGAAATTCAAAGGACAATTGAATTTACCAAAGGATTTTGGATATAGTTGATTTCAAAGTTGATTTTGGAATTTTAGGAATTGTTTAAAAACTCTGGAATCTTATGTAAAAATGTTTGTGGAATAATAAAATATATTGAATAAATAAAAATGTATATTCCCAAGATAAAAGTAAGAATGTGAATGAGATTGATTGTGGATAGATGGAAGTGTGAATATAAATGAAATGTGACCTATAAAATTTAGAAATGAGATTAATAAGCCAAAATAAAATAGTTTTGAATTTGGAAAGTGAATGAAAATCCAAAACTTAACTTATAAAATAAATAGGTTGAACTCCAGTAAAATAGATAAAGAAATTTTGAAATAAAAATCAAATATTGATTTAATGTATGTTGAATATCAAATTTTGTGGTGACAAATGTTGAGTTTGTAAATGAATTATGGGATGAATATTCGATGTAAATAATATGGAATGTTCCAAGATTAATTAATGGAATATGGAAATGGAACTCGAATTGTTTAAATAAAAATTTGAGTTGCGGATAAATGATAAAATTTGAAAGAGATGTTGAGTTATTAATAGAAATTCAACTTGAAATTGTAAGTGAATTAAATTTGAATTGAAGTTGAATGGAATTGAATTAATATAAAAATGATTTGTATTGCCAATAAAAATCCAAGTAGGGATAAATTGGAAATGGCCTCATTATAAAATGAAAGGAATTCCGAAATAAATTATTGAATGTGAATTAGAATTCATATTGATTCAATGAAATATACTAATTTAATTTAAGCGAATGGAGCTAACAATGAAATTGGAAATGAGCTCGAGTAACATATAAATTCAACTTAGACCAACGATGAATTAAAAATAATTGGGAGTGTCGTCAAACAAAATGAAATTGGGTTATAACAGTGATGGTTGGAATTTGTGAATTAATTCCAAGTAGGTTGAAATAGAATGGAAAAGACCTTGTTATTAATAAAATCAAAATTCTATGAATGAATAGAAATTGACTAAAAATTGATTTTTGAAATCGGTTGAATTATAAATGGTTTATAATAAAACCTGTTTGGTAAGTGGAATGAAATTAGTAATTAAGTTGAGTAACTCAAGTTATATTAACAAGAGCTTGGCTTCGAATAAAATGGGAATTCATTGAATAAAATTTTATGAGTTGATAGAAGTGAAATAAAATTTATTTTGAATCACTTGGAATAAAAATAAACTCGTTTGGATTCAAATGAATTGGATATAGGGAATTGAATTGTAAACCATTGGGATTGAATGAAATGGCATCAAAATTGATTGGAAGCGAGGGAGAGCAATTAAATCGGTGGTTGCAATTTTATTAATTACTTATAAGTGTTGTTTGGGCAAATGTTGCTTATGATATGTATGTGTTTGGCTATTGAAATTAAGTGAAGTGTTAATAAACTTCCTATAGTTGCTACTTACCTGTTTAAAGCGAGTAAGTACAGGTGTTTGGAAGCCGCTTTGCTGATTTTGACTGCGCTAACAGCTAAAAAAAAAATAGCCGCTTGCTTAAAAATGCTAAATAAGGTACGCCTACGCAATACAAATAGGAAATATGAACTGTTTTTCTGTTTTCCGACCGTGTGGGTCGATGTATATATATTTGTGTATCCTGCAATATCGCAGAAGTGCCTCCGTACAAAGGAGACTCTGCCAAAATTTTCCGTAAATTTTGGGAGTTGGAAATTTTTTGAAATTCTCGGAAATTTTCATTAACGAAAAATGATCTAAATTTGCTAAGCAAATAAAATTTGAATTGGATATTGAAATCTAATTGAAATGTGAATGTAAAGAAAGTGAAATTGAAGAAACTAAAGAAAGTAACGTTTGCAAATAAACTTTAATTGAAATTTAAATTAATTAGTAAGTGCAACTAATTCAATATTCAGAATGAAAGCCAAATTGAAATCAGATGGAATTGCAAGGGCAAAAGTGATTAGAAATGAATGTGAACTTCAATAGAAAAGTGAAGATAAATATAAGAATTATGTAAAATGTTTATATGGAACTTAAGAAGTGAATGGTGAGATTCTTAAGTAAAATGTGGTATTGAAAATATGCTAAGTGAATAATTTAATGAAGGTTGAAACTGATAGTTGGAAATGTGAATAAAAGAGAATTGGTATAGCTAAAAACCAATTGGGCTAATTACGTAAGGTGTATGTATATTATTTATTTGCATAGCTATATTGATCCAGAATTCGAACACAGAATTTCGAGATAATTTTATCGATCCGAGTTAGGATTTTTCACTCGATTTTCGACGACGAACCTGGATATGGATTGTTGATTGATTCTGGAAATTCTCTATCATAGTTTACAGCTATGCAAGGAGAATGACGGTTTCTGTTCAAGAAACCAGATCTGAGTCCGCACTAGGAAGTCGGGTGGACGATACTAGTTTGAAAGTGAAATTGTGTGATCGGGTGAGCGATCGGATTTGGTATTGCGTACGAATAATATGTGGGCATCGTACGGGCTTAAATAAAGCAAATGTTGAAACTTTTGTAAAAGAAATGCAAAATGATTTTGAATATTGTGGATGGACATTATTATTATAACAGGATATACAGGTGATTTAAAAGCAGAAGGAAATTGATGTTTGATTTCAGAAGATAAAATTTAAATGGCCCGACAAAAAGGTATGTGTTTAAAATTTCTATATGAAATTTGATTGGGTTTTTGATCGAGCCACTTGGCTTTTTGTTTTCTTTTTGGATTTGGGAGGCCGTAGAGCCATTTTGTAGTAGTACCGAGCTAGCCGCGCAAAGGAGACGCTGGCGAAATTTTTCGAAAATCTAGGGAGTTAGAAATTTTTTGAGAAAAGTTTGATAATTTAAAATTTGAATTTAAATTTAAATTTGAATTGATAAGTAAGTAATGCTGTTTGGAACTTATGGATAAGTTTAAAAGGTTAGAAAAAGGGCTAGTGAGTCTTTGATAAAAAGATTTGTTTGGTAAGTTGTTAAAAACTAGTTGGGGATGAGAAAATAGTTAATGAGTTAGGGATCATTCTTCCTAACTAGTAATTTCGGGGACGAAATACTTTTAAGGGGGGAGGAATGTGACGACCCGGAATTTTTGAGCTATTGGAATTGGAATATTTAATTGATTTTAAATATTTTAAAGTTAATTTTAACTCGAATTCAAATACCACCAATTATTTGATAGTTAAATTATTGAATTCAACAAGTTGAAGTTGGGTAAAATGTTGAAACTAGAGTTTTAAAGCCTGTTAAAATAATTTGAAGGTTTGTAAAATTTATATTAATAACACTGAAAGTAATAGAAGTTGTAAAATTTAAATTTATCAGTGGTTTGTCCAGTTGAAATTTTATATCGTTTAAATTGAATTTAAAAATAGCCTTTCGAGACACAGTCTCGGAATTAGACGAAACCAGTTTCATTGGATCCGAAATATTTAATTATTTCCGGATTTCAAATTTCGTAGTGATTGGAGTTGCGGAGTGATCATACGGTATATAAACGCATGGAAAATCTACGGAGTCAAATTAAATCTAAATAAATATATTTGCTATTCTTTAAATCGACATATAGTACAACCCGCCCCCCTCTTGTCTCCTTCGTACCCTCGTTTTCTTTTTCTTCTCCAGTACTCAGAATTTGCCGTTGGAACAAGGGAAAAGATCAAAATCAATCTGTTCAATATTAATTAATGGCCGAAGAAAGCTTTCGTTCGAATCGAAAAAGAAAGAAAGGAGAGCTTCGTTTCCCACATTCAAGCTAAACCGAAGCTGTTCCGTCCAAATCAATCGAGCGCGAGGTGTTCTAATGGAGGAGTCGCACGTACGCGATCGAATCAGAGCATGTACTGAGATGTTTTCGAATCGGCAGAGTTGGTTGCAAGTTGAATCTAGGTTTCGAGCGCGAGATTTAAGGGTCGCGTTCTCGAGCTAGGGCACGAGGTGAAGGGGGTAGTTAGGCAGTACGCTGGTTCGTGAAACAACTGTGGAAGCTTGGCGACTTGATCTTGGAAGGAAGGCGAAGTCGAGGTGGGTGTTGGCTGCAGCAGTTGGGTTCTGGTGATCCTTCAGTGCTCAGTGAGGTGAAGTTTTTATAGCTTAATTTAAAATTAAATTAAGGTAATTCTGAAAAGAAAAAAATATATATTATCTATTATAGCATGGCTGTTGTTTTTAAAATTCATAAAGATGGAAGAGTTAGATTTTATTATAGAGAAAATTTTGTTTTAATCTATGTGTGTAAGTAAATTTGAACAGAAAATTTATTTATCTTATTAAAGATTTATATGATTGTATATAAATTGTAAAACAGAGAATAATTTATATATGAATATGATTTAGAAGGTAGTTTTAAAGGGAATAGATAAATATATACATAAGGATTTAAAAGAAAAGAATTATACATGTATATTGGTTTGGGAAGGACATTTATATTATTTAAATTTAATGTGTACAGGGTATTTTTGGAATAAGTAGTTAGGGAAGAGAAATAAAGTAAGTAGTTAAAGAAAATAATTTAAATCAAATTTATAAATGGAATTTATTTTCAGTAAGATCGAATATTGATAAAATCATATGATGTTTATTCAAAGGTGGAAATTTGAAATAAAACAAGTCGAGATGGATATGGTGGCAAATTAAAAAGGGGCAAAGGTGAGTTAATCTCACTCAGTTTAAATTTACTTTTAAATGATTAAATTTAAATAATTGTTTGAATGGTTGAAATTGATTGATTGATGTGCTATAGAATGATATATTCTGAAATTAGTAAATAATGTTGTGCTAACGTCTGTGGATGCAGGGAAAACAGGTTGGAGGGATCCAACTGGACCCCTCAACATTTATTTAAATTATTTAATACCCTCTGATTATCTAATATTCTATGATGAATTATATTGAAATGTTGAATGCTATGGTTTGATTGGATGTAATTTGGTATAATGAATTACCAAAAATATATAAATTAGATTTTGGAAAGATAATAAAAGAAGTGAAACTGTAAGTAAATAATTATAGAAATTTTAATAAATTTAAGAATGAATTGGAAAAGAAATAAAGTGACTTTAAAATTTCTAATAAGTAAATCTTGAGTATAGAAAGGAAATTTGAATAAACAGAAAGTTAATGAATTTTAAACTTCAGTGTTATTAATTAATAGAACAAGATTTTATCTTAAATTTAAGATTTAAACTATGGAAATGAATAAAGAAGAAATTGGGAAAAGCTGAAATTTGCATATTTCAGTTAAAAGATTCAAAATCAAATGGAAAATAATAACAATAATAAATTAAGTGCATAATTAATGAATTCTGAAATGAATTGAGTGATTAAAGAAACTTATTTCAAATGGAATAAATTGGGAATCAATTTGGAAAACTGATTCGATTGATTGAAGTTGGAAATTCTCCCTGAATAACCAAGAACGTTTTTTTTGAAGTAATTTTAAATATAAGTTAATAGTTTTAAAATTGTTTTTAAAAAAAAGGTATGTTTTGAAAAAAAAAATATTATTTCTAATATTTTAAGTCTTATTTCCTTTTAATTTATTATAGTAGTAATTATTTAAAAAGTGATTTGGTGTTTTCTTTTGTAAAAGTGGAAATCTAGTTTTTACATTTATTAAGTAACTTTATTTTCAAATATTCATATAGTATGTATTTTTAACAAACTATAAAATAGTTTTAATTTAAAATGTTTTAAAATTATATATTTGAAAATAAAGTATTTTTAAATTAATTTTTAATCTAGCTTTGTGCTTGGTGATTTCAGAGGAGATATAAAATATTTGGGAAAGTTTATTCTAAAAAGAAAGATGGTTTTGAAAAACTGTTTTCAAAGGGTTGAAAATAGAAAATATATCTTGGGAAGATATTTTGAGGTTAATAAAGAATTTGGGAAATTATTTATTGTGTGATGGATGTTGTGAATATTAATTGATAGTTAAATAACCGACTATCAATATTGGCCAATTGCGTTGATTGTTTCGAAGAGACCGGGATCGAGATTTATTTCTCGAAAACCACTTCGATCCGGTTTGTACGTTTCGTGCGAAAAACGTGTTCGGAGTCGAAGATGGAGCAGTGAAGTGCAAGGGGCTAGTCGCTACTAATCCTGATGATATTTCCAAAATAGATGTAGTAGGAATAGTGCCTTCGGTTCCGTTCGAACCCAGGACGGACTTGTATGGACGAACGCTTGCGAAACATCGTCAGGTGGGCGATGGGCATTCTAAGTGAAACGTTCTAAAAGGTAACGCTTAGCCTCAAGCCTCATCAAATGGGAATGACTGAAAATCAGGGGATATGCAGCAAGGTTAGGTGGGTAGCACCCAAGCAGGGTGAGGTCATTCCAGTCTAGATGTCCCTTATTTCTTTTTCGGCTTAGTGGGCGGTTGCTGATCCCAACCGCGGGGTGATCTCACTCGGGACTGTCCAGTAAGGGATGGTTCCGGCCTTGTGTTGTAGGGGATGAAGGGAGTAATCCTCGGTACGGTGATCTAGGCCCCGTACTGTGACAGGTGGTACCCCAGTGCCTAGTCATTAGTTGGAAATCCATTCTCCCTACGAGCCTTGTACGAGTTTTGTTTGTATTACCCACTTTTGTGGCTAGTAGCTGGAATTTAATAATGTAACAATTTCGGCTATTTTATAAGTACTTGTGTATAGACCCTATTATAATATCAGAGGATTTCTATAAAATTGTTTTAGCTATCGTAAGGTAAAAACCCGACATGTTTATTTGTGGCGTGGTCTTACGAGATGCTTTTGTTTTCAAAGGATTTTTGAAACTTTAATAATAAATTGGGTGTGATTTTCTCACGCTGGTAATCCAGACTGACTCGGGTGTTATTTAACTGTAATGCTCGGGTCAGACCGAGTATTATAGGATACAGGATATGATGCTGTGGAGCTCAGGAGACAAGCTGGACGACGAAACGTACTCTCGTACTTGTATATTTATATACGTATTCCGCAGTGTGAGTTGTTGTGTATCCATTATATGTTATTTGATGTGAGCTGTGATTGATGTACTCTGATGATGTAATGTATGTAAACAGATATATTTGATTTTGAGTAAAGATTATTTTCTATCTATTATATTTTATTCCGCTGCGATGGTTAGATTTTGATGTTGATTTTGGTTTCTCTTCTTCTACCTCTTCTTCTTAAACCCAAATGGTTCGTATTTCTATGCAACTTGAGTTAATTGTTGTAGAATAGTGTTGACTCAAGGGGTACTGATTTGCGGGCTGTTACACCACCGCTCGTCAGTTTCAAACTTGTATTATCCTTCAGCTAAAAATGAAGCCAAGCAAGTTAAGGCAGTGTTACCTTCAAGCCTTGCCTTGACGATATTTTTAACCTTTGAGATAGAAACTGTTAGTTCCAAAATCGGTCACTAACACCCAAATGTAAATGAAAGCACCAACTAACGGTCACAGATAACAGATAGAATATATATAGAGAGTAATAATATGAAGAACAGTCAAAATTAAAATGAAAGCAGTAAAGAACAAAGAATTTATAGTGGTTCGGCTAATTTCGGCCTACGTCCACTCCAAAAGTTTCCTTTTTATTGGGTTTGAATCAATTACAGCTACAAACTGATAGAGTAACCTTTAGCCTTAGAAAATAGAAAGTTAGAGAGCGGAGAGAAGAAGAAGATCCCCCATCTGGAGACCCACCTGCTGTATTTATAGGCAAAACCAGGTTGTTGGGCCTTTTGAGTAGTTTGAGCCCACCAAGGCCATAGCTGAACCCTACTTCATTGTGCCGAGCGACATTCAATGCCGACCGAGGGAAGGCGTGCCGAACGAGGGGAGGTGTGCCGAACGGAGCTTATCTTCCAGGCCGAGCCGTGCGACCACCCCATTTCTTGACCAAATGACATATCCAAGTGCACCTCATTCTTTTAAACCGAATCCATCCTATTCCGGCCTCGATATCATGAAGTCGGTTGGGTTGAGTCCGCCTGTTCATGGCTTTGACTAAAGTCGGGTTAACGGAAACTAGTTTCCATACCTCGACATTTATTGCTATGAATATGACTACATCCTTTCCATATAAGCGATATCATTTATGGAAATTAAATTTCTTATCTTTTTCCATAACCGAATAAAACTTTTAAAACCTTTAAACCCAAATTGTGCTTTGTTTTCAAATCACAAAACATTTGTAAAACACATTAAAACACCTTTTAAAAATATTATTTTCAAAAAGTTTATTTTTTCTAAGTGTATTAAATAAAGAGTCAACAAAAAATGTCATTAAAACATTGTTCACTATAAACCCAAAATAATTTACACTTAGTTTTATTTTTAAACATTCCATTTCAAAGATTTCCCGTTTATAAATTTTAAACAACATTTATTATCCTAGAAGATAACAAATCAATTTAAAATACTATTATAAATGTAAAACAATGCCAATCCTTTTGATAGATAATTGATATAACTCTTTAATAAATTTAAACAACATTAATTAACCCAAAAGAAAATTAATCAAATTTAAAATGTTTTATAAATTTAAAACAAAATTAATTATCCCAAAAGATAATTAATCAAATTATAATATTTTATAAGTTTAAAACAACATTAGTTATTCTGAAAGATTATTAATAAAATTTATAACCCTTTTTATAGATTTTAAACAACACTTATCCCCTATTTCCAAAATTCTCAAAAATATTTTAAAATATAGTTTAAATAAGTTTCATAGTGCAAAAAATGCGACCAAACATTTATTTTGTAAAAATACCAGCATAAGTTCAACACACACAAGGGTTTAAGGAGATGATACTTTAGAAGTGACGGTATAGCAATAATCGCTATAACCATAATACACAAATCAAACATTAGGTCAAAATTCCTCAGCTGACATCAACATAAGCAACATAAGAATATAAGTAAGATGCATATAGCAGTAATTTAGTAATGAAAAGAAATCCCTTAGGGTCTCTCTACAAAAGTCCCCTGCAAAATAATGTTTATTTATGAAACCCGCTTTTTAAGTGGGAATTCAAATCCAAACAAATTATCAAACAACATTAACAAACATAGTATTATCAACAATTAGCAATCAATAGCTAAAAAACATTTTTAATTAATCCATATATTAATTAACTTCAAAATAATCTTTTTACTTTGCAAGCATAGAACATGATTTATTCTGCTTGATAGATGTCTAATATAATCCATTTAATTTAATTAAATTGGAATGATGTTTTATTCTACTAAATGGATATCAAAAATGAAGTATAACTAATTTAACTACATTAAAATTAATTTAATAAAATCACTATAATTTTATCATTAATTTGTACTTCGTTTAAACTATCAACTTTCATCCAAGCATTTAACAATAATCTATTGCAATATTGATATCATATATTTTATTTTGAAGAGAATAAACTCATCAATGACGCTTTCGCGTTCTGGTTTGATCGATTTTAGCACAAAATTTTACTAGCTCCAAATTCAACAAATCCAACTTTAAAGTGTAGATAATAACAATACGAGTTCTGCATAAAAGACCGCGTCCAAATCCTACCTCGTATGTGCAAGATATCAATTTTATAATATTTGGAATCAATTAAACAAATTAATTGCTTCATTAAATTTTTAGTTACCCTTAAATCCCCAAAACAACCTTTCTTCCTAAAAGCAAATGTGCATGGCATGCACTGATATACCACAAGCCACTACAGTCTACCCCTTCCGTGACGTTTTGGATTTTGCCCGCTCGAAAATCGACATCCATACTTCAAATCGTATTCGAATGCCGCAGATTCAACCGTTCAAATCCGATTCGCCGGAGCTTATAACAACATTAAGTAAGTAACACAGCGGAATAAAAGAATAATACATTGATATACAGCATTGATACAATATCTGATACAACAGATGATACAATAGATATCAATATACATCAGAGATACAATAAAATAGCAGCGGAAAAGAAAAATAGATAGAACCAGCAGCGGAACAAATAACTCTAAGATAGTCTTCAAGGAAGAACTCCAGCAGCAGCTCGAACCAATGTCACGATACACTAAGACAAGCAAGTCTCGTCCATATCCAAAGACTGAATCTAGCTCCACATAATCCACTGAACCTAACTATCTGAAAAACCCAACTCTAGACTGCTCGTGTAGAAAATAATGAGCACCCAGAGTTCAGGAAGGAAACAATAAACTCCGGATCAGTCGTGAGACTGGTGTGAGCAACAAAAACAGTTTATCTTTTTAAAAAAATCAACAAAAGATTTTAAAGTAAATTCGCAATGCTTTTTAGAAAATGAAACTACCATAAGACCTCCCGCCACACACACAATGCAAACGCAGACTTGGAGGAGATTTCTTCTTATGATAGTCAAACATGCGTAATACGCAGAAAATTTCTTTGATATTATTATTATAAGTGCACGGTGTAGAAAACATTTCGAAAGTAGAATATAAATCTTAGCCAGCATAGGTACCATTATATTATGCCCGCTATAGCTACCTCCTGAGGAGACAGGTTCTACAACTAAAACCGTACAAGGCTCGTATTGTTTCTTTGGATTTCCAACAAATGGTCAGGCCAAGGAACTTCCCATTGCCACATGGAAACGCCTCTGGAAGGACGTCCCGAGAACCTAACCGGATCTCTGCCAACACAAGGCCGGGTTACCCCTAACTGGGTAACAACTGACACGAGTATGCCATCCCCTGGTCCTTTAGGATCTTTAACCGAGCGCTCGATAACCAACATCACACCATAATAAATAGAGTGTTTCAACATGAGTAAGTATCTGGGCTCCATACCATGAAACCACCCTTTTCCAGAAGGAAATGGATATACCCTAAAGGGCGCTACCCCTAATAACCTTGCCGCATCTTTCCTGTTTTGACCATTCCGGGGTGTGAGGTTCGACGAAGTCTCGTCCACAAAGCTACGCTTTTTACAAAAGCCACGCTTTGGGTCAACAAATGATCAAAGTAATGATCACAAAGATAAATGATCAAACAAATGATCATATCACAAATGACCAAACAATGATCATTTCACAGCAACACTCAGCATGTCACATTACCAAATTGGGAATATATTGCTGACAACCATCAACTACATAACCTCTGAGCTCGTACGTCTCAGAGAAGGGTGTTAAGCTAAAAGAATAAATTCTCCGCCACCAACAGAAATATATTTGATAGAAATCTGCTTTATATCTCAAATTGCAATGTCAGACATACAATCCATACAAGTCTGTTCCGGGTTCGAACAGAACCGAAGGCACTTCCAAAGAAGCCCTTGCAATCCGGATATTCACTAATTACGTTCGGACTTCCCATCACATATGGAGTCTCTATACCGGGGACCAATCGATGCAAAGACAATCGACGAGTTGTCCTTCCGCTTTCGAAAATAGCCGGTCTTCACCACCGGTCTTCAAATACTATCCATAACGACGTATCACATATTCGGAATGGGATATACGACACAAAGGTCCTCTCCCGGCTTAACCGAATAGTGAGCGCAATATTTCAAAAACATATGGATATTGGGATTTCAATTAAGTCACAATTTAATAATTCAAAACTTTCATTCAAATGGTTTAAACCAATTACCATTTCAAATTCTTTTAACAAAAAGATTTATTTCACAAAGTTCACCCAGTTTTCCAAAGATTCATTCTTGTATTTTCAAAACAATTCCATTTCAATTGGATTAATTCATTAAATCTTTAAATTAAGATTTAATTTACAATTTTCAAATTTGCTTCCAAAGATTCATTCATAGCTATTCAAAACGTTTCCTTTTCATTCTAAATTTGAAATCTTTTAACACCAATTGGAAGTTCATTACTTATGTGAAAACCTTTATTTATTTGAAAACAAATAGTTCTCGTTTCAGAAAAAAATCCAATTATTCATTTGTACAAGTTACATCCTTAATTTCAAATTTCCAAATTAATACCTTTAAAATAGTTTAAATGATATAAACTCATTCATAAGTTGAATAGCCTTTTTAAACCCTAGTTTTCAAATCATAGAATTCAATTTCAATTATTGAATTCAAATTTTAAATCAAAATATTTAAATTTCAAAACTCAATTAAGTCATTCAAATAAATTTCATCTTTGAAATTCCATTTTAAAAGCTTTTTACTTTAAACCCAATCCATTTCCAAAACACTTGAATTCAAAT
Organism: Allium cepa; assembly: GCA_030765085.1. Taxonomy (NCBI): domain Eukaryota; kingdom Viridiplantae; phylum Streptophyta; class Magnoliopsida; order Asparagales; family Amaryllidaceae; genus Allium; species Allium cepa. The sequence continues at coordinate 158,626,375 of CM060932.1, forward strand.
TGTCTATTTAAAAATCGTTTCAAAAATTTGTGACTTAAATCGATTTCCTTGTGAAATCCATATTTGTGTGTGTATGGTGTGGTCCAGGGGTTTAACACAATAGTGCAACATCATTCAATTATCACAGACCGAAACACAGAATATAATTGATAAGCGATATAAACTATAACGCTTATCGTACAGATCACACATATATATCACAAATAATAAATTTCATCACAGATCACAACACAAATTAGGGTATATCACAAAGCATCATATATCAGGGATATCAACAATTCAACATCCAATAAAGTTCTAAACATCCATAAGTGGGATCAATCCAATTATCTGATTAACTTAAATCAAATGGGTCATCAATCATAGTTAATTAACATTAATTAATGTCAAATCATTTGATTAATTGTCCTTTAATCATTTATTAATTAAATTAATCAATTTTTAAATTATTTAAATAATTAACCTTTAGATTATTTGATTAACCTTTAATTCATTCACTTAACTTATTTAAACATCTTTACTTTAACCATCTTTGTAATAAGTTTTCATTAACAATTCCTAATTACAAATAAATTGACTTTAAATTATAAATTTACCAATCTTAAATAGCAAATTGATAAATCTCTAAGTATTTAATTAATTATTAATTAACCCTTTTTTTTATTACTTTCCAAAACCATTAATTAATAATAATAATAATTTATCTTAACATTTAAAACCTTCCTTAAACCTTGAAAACAACTTAACTTAAATTATCTACTCAATTAAAATATAAATTAAGATTTTTAGAAAATGTTGTTAAATATTTCCTTAAATAATTGAAATTGTAATGAAGTCTTAACTTCAAATTGTCAACATTAATTGTTATCATTACTTAAAAATTTTCAAAAAAACTTGCTTAACTTACTATTATTTTTAATAATTTTATTTTTATTTTTATTAAAACGAATTAAATTTAAAGCTTTATTTATGTCCAAACTAAATTCTAATTCAACTTGAATTTATGTTTACATTTTCATTTGAACTCAGTTTTTAAAACTTTGGTTTAAAATTTAAGTTTGGTTTTTAAAATTTCCAGACAAAACAGTTTCAGGTTTGAAGCCTGGAACATGAATTTGACCCGAGCCCAGACTCGATTTGGTTCGAGTCACTTACTCGATTTACTCGAGCAACGTCCCCAGTTTCCTTCTTCTTCCCCAAAGACGCAACCCACAGCCAAAACCCAACAACCCAAACATGCACGTGCACGTGTACACACGCCGCAGCCAGTTACGATCATCGTCGCCGATGCCACCAAGTCGTCGATCAACCTCGCGAATATTTCCACCCCCCAGGTCATTAAATTTGACGAGAAATCAAAATTTGGCATTTCGAGTCGATCTGGAACCCAACTTCATCAATGAAATCGCCTCGTCCTCCTTGCACAGTTCACCAGAAAATTTGTGCCTCTGGTCCTGCCTCGACAACCCGATGTTCTTCCACTCCTCCCAATATCATAAAGCTCGATCGACTCGTGGTGACCAAATCATCACGTTACAGAGCACCACAAAAACGCAGGGTTAAACCCTAAGTTAAACTCGTCTCCAAAATTTACGCAATGAAATTTTTTTCGACAATTTTCCCATTACTATCAACTAACAATCTTGCTTCAAGCAAGATCTCAGCCTTCGAGATGGTTTCGATTATCAGAAATTGATAAAAATACAAATTTTGTTTGATTATGAACTGTACTTGGAACACTTCATTAAAAATCATTATATTAATTTCAAAAATCCTATTTTTAGCTGTTTATCCAAGTTTTGAAATCAAACTAATAAATTAAAATACCCGAAATAATTCATATCATGTATTTCTACTGTAAATTTTAGTTCACAGGGAAATTCTTTCACTTTCAAGCAAGATTTTTTTTCTCTAGACTATGGTTTTAGTTTAAACAACTATTTTTGTTCAAAAATCTCAAGTTTTAAAAGGTTCTACATGAAGATGCATTTAAATTTTTTTTCCATTTACTTTGCTCTGTAACCACAGTTTTCAAAAGAACAGTCATTCAAAGATTCCCAGTAACTCAACATACATACATAACAAATTTTTTTATTATATTTTTTTTTCTTAATTTAACTTTTAAACCTTAATCTATGATAAATCAAACATCTTTTGTTTGTACTTAGTCCTATCAAAGCTTCTGTTGGAAAAAAAAACATACATACATCATACATCTATACACACAGCAGGGTCACCCAATACAAATTTAGTTCAACCACACTAGCATGCAACAAAATTTGGCTTTAAAGTAGCAAAAGTGAGATTACTCACCTTGTCTCCCAGGAAAGAACAAAGCTACTTATTGTTGAACAAGGTTGCTTTAAATTTTGACACAGACTTGACAAAGTTGAAATAGGCCTGAATTTGTTTGCTGAAGCTTCTTCCAGTTTCACAATTTCCTTTGATTGCTTTGATGTTTGATTTAGTTACTTGTATATTGAGTTGATCTTCATCTCTAGGTTTGAAGACTTCAAATTCCCTTTTTGTTTTTTTGGCTACTATTATTTTTGGTTTGCTTCCTAGGCTTTGAACTGAAGCTTGAACTTGTATTTTATTTGCATTACTTTTTTTTTACAGGTTTACAAAGCTTTTTAAATATGAAAAAAAGTGATGTATATAACAAGAAATTTGCAGGTGATAGCATGGTTCGTACCAAATAGGCATTGGCTGAAGTGATATTATAGTGTGCTAGAGATAAAATATTATGTACTAAGGTACCTTGCATGAAATGTTTGCTTGACTTCGGCTGATATAAAAATGAGTTTACCCATACTTCAATTTGTACATAGATTTACTTCTACTTTGCTTTGTTTTATGCATATTTCTTTGGTGGCTGATAGATAATATTGTGTGCTAAGGATCTCATCCATTAATTACTTTGGCCTCTTTTTGTTTCCACTTGAATGCACGAAATTGAAGCAAGAACATGATATATAAAACAATATGCTGGCTGAAGTGTACAGGTTCGTTGTATCACTAGTACAAGAGATTTTTATTCAATGGAGGCTGAAAACATTTTATAATATTTCGAATTGACTTTGGTTTGAGCTAGCATTAAATGCAAAGGTACCTTATGTTTGTGTTCATACTTATGTGTACATACTTGTTCAACTTGAATATATGATGTTGTCTCCTTATGCAAGCTGTTCACACTTGCATGTATAATTTTTTTTTCTTCATTTTTTTTTATACTGACTTGTTTGCTTTGACTATGTTTGTTTATATACTTGGGTATATTTATTTTCAATAGTTTATATTTTGATGTATTTTGTAAGTACATTTTGTTTGTGTTTTATTTTACTTTGTATATTTCCTTTTATTTTTAACTTAAACAAATTTCAAACAATTTGTTATATTTATACAACTTCAAAAAAAAATCCATTTCTTAAGATTGAATTCAAATATCTCTATATTAATATTGTTTAAAAATATCTCAATACTAAAGCTAAAATAATTTATAGAAGAAACTATATAAATAACATAATTTATTTGAATTTGGGAAAACTCGAATCAATTTATCATTTATTTTCACAATTTTAAATCAAAAATAAATTTAATTATCAATTTATACTCAATTTAAATCCGGGATCGTTACAGACTTCCCCCCTTAAAAAGAATTTCGTCCTCGAAATTCGCCAAAGAGAGATAACGATGATAGACGAAAGATAGAAGAACAATTCTCCATGTCAAACTAGATATCTATTCTGCATTTGGCTTACCAAATTAGAATATCAACAATAGATACAAGAAATTACAATAGAATTCCAAATTCGGTTTTAAACGATGTCGTTTTATTGATGCAATTCAAATTTAGCTTCATATTCTATTAATCAATTTAATTCAAATTAAAAATTTCAATTTATTTAAATTTTCCATTCTCAAATTTCAAATTCATATTCATTAGAGTTTAAATCGAAAAGCTGATAAGAAACCGATGAAGATACGCAGTAAGAATTTTCTACAACGATTCGTAGAGCATCACCGCACCGAAACTTCTTTTTGCAACTGCCACGAAGCAATCAAAAAAAGTTTGGAAAGACGAATCAAAGGAAATTGATAAGAAAAGATTATTTCCACTGTTGTAGGGTATTGACCATTTATAGTCGTATTTCCCTGTCCCCTATCTCGTTCTCTTCTTGCACTCATATCTACTATCGGCGGATAGTAAGAGAATTTACTAAGGCATTCAAACGGATATCTTAGGGATTACTCATTCTAGGGATACCTCACCCTATCTCTAATGAGCTACTTAATGTGTTATACTCCTGAGCTAAAGTTTCAACCTTAGCTCTGATACCAAATGTGACGTTTTGGATTTTTCCCGCTCGAAAATCGACATCCATACTTCAAATCGTATTCGAATGCCGCAGATTCAACCGTTCAAATCCGATTCGCCGGAGCTTATAACAACATTAAGTAAGTAACACAGCGGAATAAAAGAATAGTACATTGATATACAGCATTGATACAATATCTGATACAACAGATGATACAATAGATATCAATATACATCAGAGATACAATAAAATAGCAGCGGAAAAGAAAAATAGATAGAACCAGCAGCGGAACAAATAACTCTAAGATAGTCTTCAAGGAAGAACTCCAGCAGCAGCTCGAACCAACGTCACGATACACTAAGACAAGCAAGTCTCGTCCATATCCAAAGACTGAATCTAGCTCCACATAATCCACTGAACCTAACTATCTGAAAAACCCAACTCTAGACTGCTCGTGTAGAAAATAATGAGCACCCATAGTTTAGGAAGGAAACAATAAACTCCGGATCAGTCGTGAGACTGGTGTGAGCAACAAAAACAGTTTATCTTTTTAAAAAAATCAACAAAAGATTTTAAAGTAAATTCGCAATGCTTTTTAGAAAATGAAACTACCATAAGACCTCCTGCCACACACACAATGCAAACGCAGACTTGGAGGAGATTTCTTCTTATGATAGTCAAACATGCTTAATACGCAGAAAATTTCTTTGATATTATTATTATAAGTGCACGGTGTAGAAAACATTTCGAAAGTAGAATATAAATCTTAGCCAGCATAGGTACCATTATATTATGCCCGCTATAGCTACCTCCTGAGGAGACAGGTTCTACAACTAAAACCGTACAAGGCTCGTATTGTTTCTTTGGATTTCCAACAAATGGTCAGGCCAAGGAACTTCCCATTGCCACATGGAAACGCCTCTGGAAGGATGTCCCGAGAACCTAACCGGATCTCTGCCAACACAAGGCCGGGTTACCCCTAACTGGGTAACAACTGACACGAGTGTGCCATCCCCCGGTCCTTTAGGACCTTTAACCGAGCGCTCGATAACCAACATCACACCATAATAAATAGAGTGTTTCAACATGAGTAAGTATCTGGGCTCCATACCATGATACCACCCATTTCCAGAAGGAAATGGACATACCCTAAAGGGCGCTACCCCTAATAACCTTGCCGCATCTTTCTTGTTTTGACGATTCCGGGGTGTGAGGTTCGACGAAGTCTCGTCCACAAAGCTACGCTTTTTACAAAAGCCACGCTTTGGGTCAACAAATGATCAAACTAATGATCACAAAGATAAATGATCAAACAAATGATCATATCACAAATGACCAAACAATGATCATTTCACAGCAACACTCAGCATGTCACATTACCAAATTGGGAATATATTGCTGACAACCATCAACTACATAACCTCTGAGCTCGTACGTCTCAGAGAAGGGTGTTAAGCTAAAAGAATAAATTCTCCGCCACCAACAGAAATATATTTGATAGAAATCTGCTTTATATCTCAAATTGTAATGTCATACATACAATCCATACAAGTCTGTTCCGGGTTCGAACAGAACCGAAGGCACTTCCAAAGAAGCCCTTGCAATCCGAATATTCACTAATTACGTTCGGACTTCCCATCACATATGGAGTCTCTATACCGGGGACCAGTCGATGCAAAGACAATCGACGAGTTGTCCTTCCGTTTTCGAAAATAGCCGGTGTTCACCACCGGTCTTCAAATGCTATCCATAACGACGTATCACATATTCAGAATGGGATATATGACACAAAGGTCCTCTCTCGGCTAAACCGAATAGTGAGCGCAATATTTCAAAAACATATGGATATTGGGATTTCAATTAAGTCACAATTTAATAATTTAAAACTTTCATTCAAATGGTTTAAACCAATTACCATTTCAAATTCTTTTAACAAAAAGATTTATCTCACAAAGTTCACCCAGTTTTCCAAAGATTCATTCTTGTATTTTCAAAACAATTCCATTTCAATTGGATTAATTCATTAAATCTTTAAATTAAGATTTAATTTACAATTTTCAAATTTGCTTCCAAAGATTCATTTATAGCTATTCAAAACGTTTCCTTTTCATTCTAAATTTGAAATCTTTTAACACCAATTGGAAGTTCATTACTTATGTGAAAACCTTTATTTATTTGAAAACAGATAGTTCTCGTTTCAGAAAAAAAAATCCAATTTTTCATTTGTACAAGTTACAGCCTTAATTTCAAATTTCCAAATTAATACCTTTAAAATAGTTTAAACCATATAAACTCATTCATAAGTTGAATAGCCTTTTTAAACCCTAGTTTTCAAATCATAGAATTCAATTTCAATTATTGAATTCAAATTTTAAATCAAAATATTTAAATTTCAAAACTCAATTAAGTCATTCAAATAAATTTCATCTTTGAAATTCCATTTTAAAAGCTTTTTACTTTAAACCCAATCCATTTCCAAAACACTTGAATTCAAATTGTCTATTTAAAAATCGTTTCAAAAATCTGTGACTTAAATCGATTTCCTTGAGAAATCCATATTTGTGTGTGTATGGTGTGGTCCAGGGGTTTAACACAATAGTGCAACATCATTCAATTATCACAGACCGAAATACAGAATATAATTGATAAGCGATATAAACTATAACGCTTATCGTACAGATCACACATATATATCACAAATAATAAATTTCATCACAGATCACAACACAAATTAGGGTATATCACAAAGCATCATATATCAGGGATATCAACAATTCAACATCCAATAAAGTTCTAAACATCCATAAGTGGGATCAATCCAATTATCTGATTAACTTAAATCAAATGGGTCATCAATCATAATTAATTAACATTAATTAATGTCAAATCATTTGATTAATTGTCCTTTAATCATTTATTAATTAAATTAATCAATTTTTAAATTATTTAAATAATTAACATTTAGATTATTTAATTAACCTTTAATTCATTCACTTAACTTATTTAAACATCTTTACTTTAACCATCTTTGTAATAAGTTTTCATTAACAATTCCTAATTACAAATAAATTGACTTTAAATTATAAATTTACCAATCTTAAATAGCAAATTGATAAATCTCTAAGTATTTAATTAATTATTAATTAACCCTTTTTTTATTACTTTCCAAAACCATTAATTAATAATAATAATTATTTATCTTAACATTTAAAACCTTCCTTAAACTTTGTAAACAACTTAACTTAAATTATCTACTCAATTAAAATATAAATTAAGATTTTTAGAAAATGTTGTTAAATACTTCCTTAAATAATTGAAATTGTAATGAAGTCTTAACTTCAAATTGTCAACATTAATTGTTATCATTACTTAAAATTTTTCAAAAAAACTTGCTTAACTTATTATTATTATTATTAAAAAAAAATTTACTTTTATTAAAACGAATTAAATTTAAAGCTTTATTTATGTCCAAACTAAATTCTAATTCAACTTGAATTTATGTTTACATTTTCATTTGAACTCAGTTTTTAAAACTTTGGTTTAAAATTTAAGTTTGGTTTTTAAAATTTCCAGACAAAACAGTTTCAGGTTTGAAGCCTGGAACATGAATTTGACCCGAGCCCAGACTCGATTTGCTTCGAGTTACTTACTCGATTTACTCGAGCAACGTCCCCAGTTTCCTTCTTCTTCCCCAAAGACGCAACCCACAGCCAAAACCCAACAACCCAAACGTGCACGTGCACGTGTACACACGCCGCGGCCAGTTCCGATCATCGTCGCCGATGCCACCAAGTCGTCGATCAACCTCGCGAATATTTCCACCCCCCAGGTCATTAAATTTGACGAGAAATCAAAATTTGGCATTTCGAGTCGATCTAGAACCCAACTTCATCAATGAAATCGCCTCGTCCTCCTTGCACAGTTCACCAGAAATTTTTTGCCTCTGGTCCTGCCTCGACAACCCGATGTTCTTCCACTCCTCCCAATATCATAAAGCTCGATCGACTCGTGGTGACCAAATCATCACGTTACAGAGCACCACAAAAACGCAGGGTTAAACCCTAAGTTAAACTCGTCTCCAAAATTTACGCAATGAAATTTTTTTTCGACAATTTTCCCATTACTATCAACTAACAATCTTGCTTCAAGCAAGATCTCAGCCTTCGAGATGGTTTCAATTATCAGAAATTGATAAAAATACAAATTTTGTTTGATTATGAACTGTACTTGGAACACTTCATTGAAAATCATTATATTAATTTCAAAAATCCTATTTTTAGCTGTTTATCCAAGTTTTGAAATCAAACTAATAAATTAAAATACTCGAAATAATTCATATCATGTATTTCTACTGTAAATTTTAGTTCACAGGGAAATTCTTTCACTTTCAAGCAAGAATTTTTTTTCTAGACTATGGTTTTAGTTTAAACAACTATTTTTGTTCAAAAATCTCAAGTTTTAAAAGGTTCTACATGAAGATGCATTTAATTTTTTTTTTTCATTTACTTTGCTCTGTAACCAGAGTTTTCAAAAGAACAGTCATTCAAAGATTCCCAGTAACTCAACATACATACATAACAAATTTTTTTATTATATTTTTTTTTTCTTAATTTAACTTTTAAACCTTAATCTATGATAAATCAAACATCTTTTGTTTGTACTTAGTCCTATCAAAGCTTCTGTTGGAAAAAAAAACATACATACATCATACATCTATACACACAACAGGGTCACCCAATACAAATTTAGTTCAACCACACTAGCATGCAACAAAATTTGGCTTTAAAGTAGCAAAAGTGAGATTACTCACCTTGTCTCCCAGGAAAGAACAAAGCTACTTATTGTTGAACAAGGTTGCTTTAAATTTTGACACAGACTTGACAAAGTTGAAATAGGCCTGAATTTGTTTGCTGAAGCTTCTTCCAGTTTCACAATTTCCTTTGATTGCTTTGATGTTTGATTTAGTTACTTGTATATTGAGTTGATCTTCATCTCCAGGTTTGAAGACTTCAAATTCCCTTTTTGTTTTTTTGGCTACTATTATTTTTGGTTTGCTTCCTAGGCTTTGAACTGAAGCTTGAACTTGTATTTTATTTGCATTACTTTTTTTTTTACAGGTTTACAAAGCTTTTTAAATATGAAAAAAAGTGATGTATATAACAAGAAATTTGCAGGTGATAGCATGGTTCGTACCAAATAGGCATTGGCTGAAGTGATATTATAGTGTGCTAGAGATAAAATATTATGTACTAAGGTACCTTGCATGAAATGTTTGCTTGACTTCGGCTGATATAAAAATGAGTTTACCCATACTTCAATTTGTACATAGATTTACTTCTACTTTGCTTTGTTTTATGCATATTTCTTTGGTGGCTGATAGATAATATTGTGTGCTAAGGATCTCATCCATTAATTACTTTGGCCTCTTTTTGTTTCCACTTGAATGCACGAAATTGAAGCAAGAACATGATATATCAAACAATATGCTGGCTGAAGTGTACAGGTTCGTTGTATCACTAGTACAAGAGATTTTTATTCAATGGAGGCTGAAAACATTTTATAATATTTCGAATTGACTTTGGTTTGAGCTAGCATTAAATGCAAAGGTACCTTATGTTTGTGTTCATACTTATGTGTACATACTTGTTCAACTTGAATATATGATGTTGTCTCCTTATGCAAGCTGTTCACACTTGCATGTATAATTTTTTTTTCTTCATTTTTTTTTATACTGACTTGTTTGCTTTGACTATGTTTGTTTATATACTTGGGTATATTTATTTTCAATAGTTTATATTTTGATGTATTTTGTAAGTACATTTTGTTTGTGTTTTATTTTACTTTGTATATTTCCTTTTATTTTTAACTTAAACAAATTTCAAACAATTTGTTATATTTATACAACTTCAAAAAAAAATCCATTTCTTAAGATTGAATTCAAATATCTCTATATTAATATTGTTTAAAAATATCTCAATACTAAAGTTAAAATAATTTATAGAAGAAACTATATAAATAACATAATTTATTTGAATTTGGGAAAACTCGAATCAATTTATCATTTATTTTCACAATTTTAAATCAAAAATAAATTTAATTATCAATTTATACTCAATTTAAATCCAGGATCGTTACACCTTCTCTCCTTCCTTTCTTCCTCCACGCTCCATGAAATGACCATCGAACTCCACTTCATATGAACTCTACAACCAACATCATATCATCAAGCTTGCACCCTCTGAGTGAAACGTGACCTATAGGTCGAGCATTGCAAACTACGAAGTTCCATTTTGCATCCCACAACAAGATGAGCTCTAATTACTACCAAACTTCATCACTTCGAAGCAAATTTGCAACAACACCCTTTGTTCGACCCACTGTGGCTCTAAACTCTGACCATAAAAAACCTAGATCGACCAAAACTGGCAAACTCTATCAAAAATCGCCACAGCTACAAACAAGACCATGGATTTGTAGATCTCAACACCACAAACTCAAAGAATCCACCTATTAAATATTTAATTAATTAAATCCTTTTATTTTGAATTTTGACTGTGGATGTTTAACTTCATTTACTGTAAATGGAAGGAGAGTGAAAACTAGAGAGGGAAAGAAGAAAAGTAAAAGTGTGTTGAGCACTCCAAGTATGAGTTTGATTTATTCAAATATTTCTAGCATCTCGTTACATAGCATGTCATTCATGTATAAACCATGAACAACAAATAAAAAAACGATCGTGCATAGAAATACGAGATGATCACAAAATAATAATAAAATACACTGGTTATCTTACTCTGTAAAATTTCAGGAATACCATCGTTTGTCAAAAATATATCAAAAGAAAATATAAATATTTTACAAATTGAAAATTATGGAAAAATCCTATGAATTCAACTAAAAATACTACAATAAAAATCAAGTCTATTTGTTAAAAATTGATTTTCTTATTATTCATTCACCGTTTATTATTGCAAATAAATTTACAAAATGACCGTTATTATTTATTTGCTAAAAGAAGTTAGACGAGGCTATTAAAACCTTTTAGTTCATAATTCAAATATTTAAATAATTCCTATATTTGAATATAAGTTATATAATTTAAAAACCAATTATTTTAATATTCAAAAATTAATTAAACATTCAAAATAAAAATGATAAATGTTGGGATATTGCATTCACCCCCCTTAAAAGAATTTCCTCCCTGAAATTCCCAAAGAAATAAAATGCCCCCAAACCCTTAATGTTTAAAAACTATCAACTAAAACGAGTTACTAAGTTTTTAAAGTCCTGTATATTATGAAAAATTTCGACAGCACCTCATTTGCGCGGTTGATCTGGAAAAACTACGACTCACCACAACTGGCCCAAATCAATGAAAAAAAACCAAAGCCAAGTGGCCTATTATATCTAGGGCATACATTTATCAATCAATCACCAATTTCTAATTCTACTACATACTTTTTTTGCGTTTTAATTTTATATTTTTGCAAGCAAGTTATTATCTCGATGCAAACGCATGTGCCCAAGAAATCAAATAGGAATCTCTTGCTTTCTTGTACCTGTCATGTACTCATATTAAAAGAGAATTATGCTAACTAAAGTAATACACAAGCCATTTATATCATAAGCAATATCAACATAAATAATATAACAACCGTATGCAATACAAGTATAAAGAATACTGTAATAAAATACTAACATCCAATCTTTTCAAAAGATAAATTCAGAACTAAATCCCCTGGATTTTATATTCAATTTTTTTTTAAATTACTCCAAAGAGAATTATATCGAAACCAAATTCAATTATGACAAGGAGAGAGCTTCTCATACCACAACATGGTATAACTCTAGAATCAAAATAACATGGAGCGTTTAGTAATATTCCGGATCCTCCTAAAACAGTAACTGTAGTAAACAAATATACCTAGCGAGTCCTGCAAATAAGAAAACTCCCAATCGTCCAACTTTTGTCATAACCAAATATATTTGAAAAGTCACTTCACAAACTCTTTTTAAATGTCCTAAAATAACACTACTTCAACAAAGTTTTCAAAATAATAATAATATTATTTATTTCATAAAATCTTTTGAAATATCTTTTTCAAAACCACCGGGATATAAGTCCTAATAAACAACAATTTTATAAACCGTAGTCTATAAAATCACACTATCAATCAAACCAAATTCCATAAAGGAATAAATTAACAATTAACATTATTTCAAATGTCAAATGACTAACATACAAGATTTATAATTTTGCTTAGGTCTACAACTTTCTCACTCGTCCGGTATAGATAATTTCCTAACCATACCATTACGCTCATCAGCATTTGGTTATTGCTTAGAAGATTTTCTTAGCTACCTTAGAATAAAATTAAAAGTCACTCCCCAAACTTTCCTTAGTCACACAATAAAGAATATTAATATAATTAAGCCTGTATGATGTACAGAAATCATCCGTACGCAATATCTAATCTGATCACTTGCTCGAATAGATAGACTTTACTTCTGAACTAGCATCGCTCACTCGACCTCTCTAATGCGAACTCCGATCAGGTTTCTTAATTAGAAATACCCATTCTCCATACACAGTTATATACTATGATAGAAAACCTCGGTATCATATCAAGAATCCGAATTAAGTATCCGCTAACAAGAATCAAGTGAAAAATCCATTTTTGGACTGGTGTGAATCACCCCGAAGTTACGTATTCGTATCCTAGCTCAAGATCTGTACAAATAAAATGATCTATGTATAACCTACATACTTAATCTTATTGGTTTCTTAACTATACCAACTTCTTTCTAAACCATTTTCATTTTCATTCATAGTATTTCACTCAATACCAGAATTATTTATGAATTACTCCATGAATTTTCGCTTAAGTTTATAAACATTTATAAAGACACAATATTGTAAAACATTACATTAAAAACTTACTCCACTTTTATTTACTTATATAATACTCCTCTACATCCTAAGAGTATATATAAAATGTCATTTTAATTTATTTATTATTTATTCTTATTTTTATTTTTAAAATTCAAATGAAGACCAAACAAAATATGGGTCTTTAGAATTAAGTCAACCTTTCAACCTCTTTACCTTAGAGTCTTCTAAGGAAAGATGTTTAGGTTTGGCTCAATAACATTAAATAGTTTATGAGATTTAGATGTTTAAAAAAAACTACGATTTTAATAAAACAATGCTTCTTTAAACCTTTCTATCCAGTTTAACTCATTTAAAAGTTGAGTTAAATTATCTCTTTTCTATCCAAGAGTTCAATATTTTATTTATTAAAACATTCTTCTATCAAATTACCTTCATTTTAAATTAATTTCTTTCAAGGAGACTTAAGAACTCAATACCCAATTTTTATTTCAAAACCCCTTTTAAACCATACTACATATATTTCTATATGTATAAAATAACTTTATTAACTAATTCACTAACACACGCTTTGGGTTCGTCTAGATTCGAAATGACTTCGATCGAACGATGATAAAGAGAATAATTTTGCTATGTGCACTATGATGTTTGCCTAAGAAAATATTTGATTTTCACTTAGAAGATTGTTTAGATTACCACAAAACTAATCGAGATGTTTTCCCCCAAACTATCCGAAGAAAATGCATCTTTATTAAAAATTCTCTTTGAAGTATTTATACTTACAAATATTTCCATGTAATACTACCATTTCTTTTCTCAAAATCTTTTGAGATCATTTCAAGCAATACCGGGATTTAAATTCTCGAAACCTTTTCTACTTATAAAACAACCTTTATAAGTTATATATATCATTTTATATACCACACTCATATAAAATGTACTCTTTAAAATCGTCTTATATATTGCAATAACTTTCCTTTATTATAATAAACTTTTCACAAATATTTATCCTCTGAATGTCTTATCTTCTCATTTAGATCATGTTAAACAACTTTATTAAAAGATGACTTTTAACTTAACCTTTTCATCGAACACCTTATAGTCAAATTGTGAAACTTAATTCATAAAGGGGTTCATTTTAATGTACTCACAATTACCAATAAATGCTCACAACCTGGTTGAGCATATATTAACAATCAATAAGCAATAGTCGGTGCTCCTAAACTATCCGAACATGACAATTCAAACAATAATGATAGTAACGAAATATTATCATTAACAAACAAACAAACCATAAATAACTATATAAATTTGAAGACAATTTTTTATATATATATAATATATAATCCTGGGCAAAATAGTTCATTTATCAAATTTTAAAGATCAATATTGTGTCCATTTAACTTGTTCAAATGTTTAGAAATCCCTACCGATACTTTCGCATCCTACATCTCCACCAAAATTCATAAACAACTCAATAGACAAATTAAAAAAATATGTTTTATAACAATAACAAATACGCTCTCTTATATGTGTATATACTCTCAACTCATTCTAGGGTGCCACTTACCCTATTTTTATCCTACCAAGGTTAAGGTTCTCGCTTAAACTTCGGCTCTAATACCAAATGTAATGACCCGACTTTTCGACTCTCAAAAGTCGCACTTAATACATCCACAGTATTCATATGCCGAACATCCAAGTGCCAAAAAGGCATATTTTTAGGATAAAAAGCAAACGAGCTGGGTAAAAAAGAATCTTACAACGGAACAATAACATGTAACGGACAAAGATAGTAAAAGCTGTCACTTTAAAATACATAGTATAATAGAGTTAAAAACAAACCTAACCAGTTTGGACAATTATAACTTCTTGACCTTATAATTGATGGTGGGTATATATAATAGTACAGTGGAAAATAAATAATACCGCGGTAGGTGAACATCCAACTCTACTTTATGAGCTTCATGTCCCACCAATGACAACCTGAAAAAAATACTCGGCCTGACCCAAACATTATAATAAAATAACACTCGGATTAGTCTGGAAAACCAGCATGAGAAAACTTAAGAAATATAGTTAACATAAGCTAATCTATGAGACTCCACCGCTAAACTGGAACGGATTTTACCTCACGAGAACATCCTACATGAAATAATGGAAAAAATTAGAACAAAACCCAAACTTGAAAGAATGGGTAAAAAAATAATCAAAATCCAAACTCAAAGAATAGATACAAATTATTAAACTTCGAGAAGAGCTCCAAGCAATTCTCAATGCAATCAACAAAACAATTCAAAGATTTGAATCAAATAAGGAAAATGAAATTTTGCAAGGAAGGTGCACCCTACTTACTGAAAGTATACCTCTAGAAAAGATACTTGAGAACTACAATGGCTCTCGGACATGGCCAAGCTGGATCCCACTAACCTAACCGAGAATCCGAGTATTTCACATTTTCGCATGCTTGCCATCGAATCCAATTTAGAGTAAATGTGAGGATACCTTAATGGGAGCGACCCCACATAGCTCGGTATCCACTCGTGCTTTGGTTTTATTTACTTCCGACAAAGGACTTCAACGCTTAAACGAGCAACAATTTGATTGACGACACTCAAAGAAGATAGCAGAATTGATAGTCAATAAATCAGCTATTGGAATTAATCAAAATGATCATATATAAAAAAAACAAATCTCATGCCCTTGCGACTAATCATCGATTTCAAACGTAGTATTCCTCGATTGAAAATGAAGCTGCGCAAGTTGCAGAACTATTTCCCGGCCTAATCATCCCCTATTAGTTTCCCCAAATCTCGACCAGTCCCCTTCTATATTAGGATCACCCTTATTCCATTTCATATCGTTAACGACCGCTTGTCTCCCTCCAATCAATTCAATGCAGCCAATCACCAAATAGCATAGATACCCGGACAAGCCAGCTTTCCCTTGTTGGCTAATTAAATGTTGCTGCTACATTACTTACCCACGTCTGAAGATCCATTTTCCCTCCTAGTTGACATTAATGAATGTATTGAAAATGAACAAGAATTAAACCTTCTCTCAAAAACTGCTCTTCCCATGACCACTTATACAACTCATATCCTACGCATTCAAATGCTGTACACAACTATCATAAACGCATATGCCTCTTCATCCGTGCAAGGTAACCATTCCATTATGGCCTATTCAATGAATACTGCCTCTTCAAATTCTGCTCTTATATCCAACTCACCTCCTTCTAATTCTCATGCCAACTTTCCTCTGTGCTTCAGCACCTTAAACATGTCATCCTCTGATAACAATTTCTCATCTTAACCTTTCCGAATCCTGTCAAGATGCATCTCATTTGCAACAATAATTTCACCTAACAACGTTACTTCCTCCTAGAGCCTCTTGCATGTTTGTGCACATGCACACAATTCTCCTCCATACAATTTTACTCTTATGCCTGACCCTATTTTGCATGCTCATATCAGAATTCCTACCCACCTTGAATTACCTACTTCTCCCCTCCTCACGTATTACCAACCCTCTTCCTAGCCTTTATGCTTCTATTACCCCTCTTAAGTATAATAAGCATAGAAGAAAGATAAGGCATGCAAACTCTTCTTTTGTTTCTTTAATGTTGGCGTGGAGTTTTCTATTGACATGGTTCAACCAATTGTCTGCTCCAAATATATCCTCTAAAATGCCTTTACTGAAAGTCATACTAGGCAGCATGCCCTACCTCTCATCTACCCATTTTTCCGATGATGCTGTAGAATATTGCAATGTGAAATGTTATAAGGGCCCACCTGTCCTCAAATCTCCTCAAAGTAAGAAATTTAATATAGAAAACAGTGTACACATCATGGGTGTTCGTGAAACAAAGCTTAATGAAGCTCAAACAATTCAAGCTGGCCTAATTATTATGAATTCCTAGAAAATTGAGAATAACTTAGAACAATCTCACTACGGTAGAATATCTGTTATTTTCAACCCTATCTTCTACTCTCTATCTAACCTCCAATACACCGACCAAATCTTACATTTTCTTGTACTCTCCTTCTCTCCAGCTCTAGCCTTAACCCAACCTTTATCTATGCTTACAACCATGTTCAAACAAAGATTTTTCCTTCTCGCCAACCTGCACTATCTTTAAACCAACATCCATTGGATGTGCTTTGGGGAGTTCAAGTGTATGAGTCACCCTAGCCAAAAAATAGGCTTTAAACATCTCATCCTTAGAGATACAGTCCCCCTTAACCATGCCATTTCCTATGCGAACCTGCGGCCTATGTCCCCTTCTAGTCCTCTTTATAACGAAACAACATATCTAGAAATGGAGTCAAAACATATTGCATATTGGATTATGTGTTCCATGACTCTTCCTCACTAAACCTATGGCTTTCAATACACTGCCTATCATTAACTCCTACCCTCTTTGACCATAAATCCTTTCTCATTAGATGAGGTGACAATGACATCACTATGACAAAATTTACCTAGTTCAAAATTTTTAATATGTGGACTTCTCATACTCAATGTAAACTCTTGATTTTACAGGTTTAGTCTACTCAATTTTTAAGAAACCCATGATTCATGCCGTTGGAAAATTTTATGTTACTCAAATCCAAACTTAGGCAATGGGTTAATGAGCTTGTTGGAAAAGGAAGCAAGCTCTCTTTAAAAATAAGGAAAGATCTATCTGCATTGCAAACCCAAAATTGCTGTTGACCCACACAGCACAATAACCGATTAAGAACTTCTTGTCGAGCAACTTAGTGTAGCCTTGAACTACGAAGCCTCTATGGCTTAAAAAAAGTCCAAGGACACATATGAGGCAATGGGGGCATAGACACTCAATCTACTTGAAGGAACTAGTCTGGCCTACGGTAGAGTTAAAGGTTAAATTTCAAAAAAAATCCTACTTTGGATCTGTTAGCCTAGGAAGTCTAAAGAATATGTCAGATCCAGTCTAATGTTGGTTTAACAAAATCATATTTTATAATTTTGTCTTAGTTTTATCAGTTTAATTATAATTAATTAAGTATGAGAAATAAAATGTTTTGAATATATCAAATATATTCATAGTTTAATTGGGTGACAGAATCGGTAAACATAAGGCAAGTATGATTAGTTGATGATATTATATAGAAATAAACAAGAATAAATCTGGATACAATCCTATAAGAATCTAATATGGAAGGAAATAAGGATGGCGTCATTGATTAATTCCACCTTCCCTCTTTAGCAAATTTAATTGATACAATATTTAATTAATATGTAATAGGTGTTACGACACAGTAACATAAACAACAACAATAATTAATATGTGTATATTGTTGCCCCACTTTTAAATTGTTTGTTAATAATGAAAGGGTTTAAATCGTGCTTTGGCAATCTGAATAAAAATATTAAATGTTTATACATACACAACATACAGATAAAAATATATGTATATAAAGACTAAATCAAAACTTTCTAATTAATTCAAAACAAACTTCTGTACCACATTCAAATTTTCTGATGCATTTATAAACTTATATATGCTTGAATTAGTTACAAAATACACACACACACACACACACATACATATATTAAGAGATTTAACCTAAATGATTTTTTTAAAAAAAAAGTGGAACACAACAAATTATGCAAAATATTACCATTTCTTTAAAATACTTAAATAAGGACATATGAGATAGTAAATTGGGTAATAATTTTAGAATATTATTGTAATCAATTTTAAACTAAGATTCACTATCAAAACATTCTTTTAATCATATGTAAATTTCTATTACAGATCATCGGATTAAAAATAAAATAATTTATTCAATAATTAAAGAATTCAAATTGCATGATTATTTTTCAATTAAAGGTGAAGTGACAACATGTGTATACAATGTTTCTCATTCAACACAAATGCAAATAATATGTACATAATAACTTTTAGATCTGAAAAATTATTGAGAGTTTAAAAAATGTCCATAGTTAAAATATTGTTATAATCATATACAAATTTCTGTTTTGATTCATCAAAGTAAAAGTCAAATCAATTGATTCAACAAACGATTCAAACTACATAAACAATTCAAATCAAATGAAGAATTATTATATACATACAAACGATGATAATCATTTTATATTTAATAGAACATTTAATATAGAAGATACCTCCCAGATCTAGCCTAAAGTCACATCTCGATTTATGCCTTCTCCTCGGATCGCCAAGATCTATGTTTAATCCTTGTAAGAGATGGATGAACTAACTTTTTTTAATTTAATTTGATGTTTCATTTTAAGTTGTTATTGGTTTTTTTTTTTTTTAAAATAAGATAATGGAAGCCATTATTTTTTAGAGGAGGAAGGATTTTTTGTAAAAAGAAAGTAAAATGAGGAGATTTGTTTTAATGGAGTAAATGAATTTTTCCACATTTTTCTTATTTAAGTTCCTTATTTAAATTCAGTCAATTAATCCCTTTATTTTCTCCATGTATTGGCAGGTCCTAGCATGCATCCAGGGTAAAGTTTCCAACAAAATAAAACCTTTATGTAATCATTTATTTTAAAACTCATTTAAAAGGTGCACCGATATCGAATACCAATATATGCAAATACAACTTTTATACATGCATTTAACCAATTACTAACAACATTCAAAACATCAAATAAATTAATTACGGTTAATATTTCATAAGTATTAATTAATTTTAAAAAAGTATAACATTTCATAAATTAATTAAATTATGCTGTTTTTTGAGGAAATCACAAACGCGGTTGTGTGACTCAGAGGTGTGAGTTTAGTCAGCAATTAATATTGAACAATTCAATATTAACGTTCACACATAACTTTAGCTAGTGTTGTGATGGTTGGATCGAATCATCACTTATAGATCTTTTTGGTACAATCCAATTTCACTTTCTCTTAAGTGGTACCTAGTACTATCCATTATTTACATCAATTCTCTTCGTTAAAACTATATCACACTAGGACTTTTAAAATTTGGTTGTGGCAACTTCCAATTCGTCCACATTCAACTTTATTGTTTAAATACAAAGTCCTTGGTTCAATAATAACAATCATTATTAATCGTACTACTCTGGCCAGCGATTTTTATTTTGAATTGACTTCCGTTGACCATGATACTAACCCTATACAACCAAGGAGATGAATCCTCTCCTAAATAGTTTTTCACTTCCAATACTTCTACTTGACCCAACTATAGTCTTTCGATGACAATATGCCACGATTTAACTATAATCAAAACAGTGCTTTCATATTGAAGATCAACAATATTCTCAAGTCAAGAGAACTGTGTAAATTAGTCACTCTGATATTTTCCGTTTCACCTTATTTATATTAACCAATAAACACTACACCAAAAAACAGTTTTAGCCACCCCTCCATCCGCCTTCTTAGATACGGCTTAAAGCCGTATCAAATATGATACGGCTCCAAGCCCTACCTAATTATTTGGACACGGCTAATAGCCGTATCAAATTTGATACGGCTTGCAGCCGTATCCAATTTCGTGCCTACTATTGGTAGAAACTTTTACACCCAAAACGCATGGTTCCCTCCAAAGTAATTCGCTTTCCCTCTTGTTTAGGTACGGGTCTTAGCCGTATCATATCTAATACGGTCTTTAGCCATATCACTTGTTGTGCCTATTTTTGGTGCGAAACTTTTACAGGCAAAACACGCCCCATACTTATCATTTTCCCCAAATTCCATTTCTTCTCGTGCTCCTCAATTCATATCAATCTCTCTGTTTTACCAATTCATATCAATCTCGTGCTCTCCCATACCATCGCAAATCGTTGCTGGCTCCCCTCAATCCACCTGCTGATAGCTTCATCTGCAGGTAAAATTTTTCGATTCAAAGTTTGTCTGTCACAACAAACTTCAAAATCCCAATCTTATTCTTTCATAGTTTGTCCGGTATAAAGAAAGCTTAGTTTCACTTAAACGAGAAGATGATGGCGCATAACAAAGTGAATCATCTTTATACTTTTATGCTAAAAAATAATTTAAATTCTTTTGTTTCCTCAAGGATTAAAGATGATTGCAATATGTTTCATTGTTTTTTACAGGAAACCATCATGTTTTTTTCTAAGATTCAGCTGTAACTTTCTTTTACATGGCAAAGGAACTGACAACTTTTTACAGTTTTGGGCTAATTGCTTCTTGTAAGGTTGTATGGTATGGACATAAAATTATTTCATTCAACTGGCATTGTTGTTCTTTATGGACTGTTGGGTGTTCTATATGATTCAGTTTGTATGTTTGTGTTGTTTTGTTGGCTGTTATAATTGTAGGTAGCAAAAGTTTTGATGGATTGATGTAATATTGTTAGTCCGTAGTTCAGTTCAGTCTGTAAGTATGTAATTTTGTTCACCTTTCATGCTAATTCATACTGTCTTTTACAATTTACAAGCTAGTGAAATTAGCCTTAGCATATATTTTGCACATGTAACAAAGTGTATGGTTTTAAATGTAACCGTCCTTGTTTAGTATGACTTTTCCTCTCTCTCTGTTTTTTTTTAAGTTTGCAAATTGCAATTAATAAAGAAGCTGAGGTATTGTGTAGTCAATACTTTTGTGCATGCTTGTACTTAGTGATTATGTCATGGGTAAGGGATTGAAGGACTTCCATAAAAGTTAGATTTAAAATCTTTAAAATTGTTTGTATCATATTTCAAATGGGGATAAGGGTACAATATAAAACACAGTTTGGATTGTAAGCTCGATTCTATTTTTACCAACAAATGGGTTGTAAGTTCTACACCTAGATTTTCATTTTTTTGATGTTTACTTGCTAGGCCTTCAAATAGCTTTCATTTTATTCATTGAATGGTTATGTATAAGCACTGCATCCTAATATATAGTGCTAGAAAATCGTTTATTTAATAGCCTTGCTCGGCCTCTTCCACAACAATTTTAGAGAGCCTACCCTTTATCCTACCATCCTCCACAATAGGCTCAACATAGTCGTAGCATAATTTTAAAATTAAACCCAAGTATGTGACCCGTGCAATGCACATTAGTGGATATGTTATTTGATATTTGAATTGGAGTTGGCTTAGCTACAAGCCTACAATCTTTCTTCTTGGCGTAAAGAATGCGTACAATCATTATCTTTTTCGGTTGCTCCTTTGGAGAGAGTATCCCACAATATCCTATTTCCAGTTTTATTAATTTATTTTACCTCAATTTTTTTGCTCTTATAATTGTTTTATGCATTAACATGATTTCTTTCAATTCAAAAATGCTGTATATTTCCACATTATAAAATTACTTATATCGATCTATTTATATGTAACTAATATTTATTGCAACAGATGAATAGTTAGTGTAATAAAAAGAATATACGGTAGGAGTGGTTGTTAAAAGAATTAACATCTATTGTTTCATAATAAAACATATGGAACATGTTTCCTTTTGATGCTGAGACAAACCTACTCCTAATATGCTCGTATCCTTTACTAAACATGTTTCCTTTTAATGCTGAGACAAACCTGCTCCTAATATGCTCATATCCTTTACTAACAAGGTTAATGTGCATGATTTGGTTTCTTCTCCTAAATTGCAACACTTTTGGAGCTCAACTAAAACGAGCTAAATCAACAGTCATATTTAGGAAACTGAACAAACTAAGCGCTTGTATCTTCAATATCTTTTTGTTGACAATTTTTTTTCCTATATGAGTAACTTCATTTTAGCATGGCAGTAATTTTGTAACATTGTATGTGTTGTAGATGGTCAGCGTGTTAATATTAGGAATAAAATTGTCGTTAATGGTGCAAGCCAAGTCAGGAAAGGGGTAATGCATAGACGTTACTCCGATGCTACAAAATAGCGCCGTTGCAATGGCAAAATTTTTGGAAACAGTTTGGTGCTAATGTTAACTTTTACAGAAATGCTATTTTTATAATTGAGAGTATCATAGAAAATAGTCTATATCAATATACTTCACACATCTGAAAACATGACCCTTACCTTACAATGTGGGACTATTCTCTTCTCGTATTTTTAATAATTCGTTTCAATTCAAAAAATTTCCAATAATTTCCCACTTGAATTTTTCAAAAATTTTCTTTTCGAGCAATTGGAACGAGGACCCATTGAAGGGCAAGTCTCATGTTCTGTTATATATGATATAGGAGGGCAGTATGTCTTTCAGCATAGACAAACAATGGATAACTGAATCGGATCTAAGATCTACATACTATATAGACGGGGTGCAGAAGTTCATTAGTTTTGTTGAAGAAAACGGTGGTAAGAAAGGAGTGTATTTATGCCCTTGCACCCGATGCAAAAATATGAAGACGATCAAATTAGATGAAATTCATTTTCATTTGCTTAGATGAGGTATCATCCAATCATATACAGTGTGGTATTTTCATTGGGAAAAAAGGGCGGAGATGGAAAAACAACAACCAGTTAGTCATGACACAACTACTGATGAGTCTGAACATATTAGGATGGAAGATCTGGTCAATGATGCATATAGATTTCATCATTTTCAACCTACAAATCCGTTGCCTGATCATGCTAATGTTGGAGAGCAGTCTACTGATTATCCAGATTGGCAGGCCAATGAAAGTAAGAAGTATAAATCACTTTTTGGTAGCGTAAAAGAGCCACTGTATCCTTCATGTTCAAAAGGGATTACGAAGCTGTATGCCATTGTGAAACTGAATAGCTTGAAGACCCAATATGGCTTTTCAGATAATGGCGTGACTGCACTTCTCGAACTAATAAAGGAGTTACTCCCCAAAGGTAACACGCTGCCGGCAAAATACTCCAACATGAAGAAGATCATTAAGCAAGTTGGGATGAATTACAAAACTTATGATGCATGCATCAATGATTGCATATTGTACTAGAAAGATGATGAGAACAAAGTTTCTTGTACAAATTGCAATGAACCTAGATATATGACATCATTAAACAAAGAGAGAAAATGCACCAAAGTACCTCGAAAGACATTAAGACATTTTCCTTTAATTTCTAGATTGAAGAGACTGTATACTGTACCATGGATAGCAGATGTGATGACCTGGCATGATCGTGCTAAGTCTAATCCAACCGTAATGCGTCATCCATGTGACACTTCTTAATGGAAAGCCGTAGATCCTTTTGACCAAACTTTTGCTGCCGAGCCACGAAATGTCACACTTGGAATAGCAACAGATGGTTTCTGTCCACATGCTTCTCTCTCTAACCCTTACAGTTGTTGGCCAGTAATTGTAGTACCATATAATCTTCCTCCGCCCATGTGCATGAAAAGGGAGTTTCCAATGTTAACATTGTTGATTTTTGGGCCAAAACAACCAGGAAAGGATATTGATGTTTATTTACAGCCGTTGATAGACGAGTTAAAGCAGTTATGGGAAGGAGTCGTTACATTTGACTCGTTACGTAAATCTGAGTTCACAATGAGAGCTAGGGTGCTGTGGGCAATCATGATCACCCTGCTTTTGGGACTTTATCAGGATGTACAACTCACGGTTATTTTGCATGTCCTATTTGTAGGGAAAACACTTATTCTTATCATCTTCCTGAAAGTAAGAAGATGTGTTACATGGGACATCGAATGTTTCTTCCTAACGAACACAAGTTTCGATACGATAAGACAAATTCAACAAAGAACAAGAACTTCGTCCTCCTAAATGGCCATTGACTGGTTTTCAAGTTGAAAAGAAAGTAGCGAATATCAAAATGAAAGTTGGTAAAAAAAAGAAGAAATTGGTCGAAAACAGAAAAAGTCAACTAATGAAGATGTTGACATTATTTCTGGATGGTATAGGAGGTCTATCTTTTTTGATTTACCATATTGGAAAGCAAATTTTATCCGACATAATATTGATGTTATGCATACGGAGAAGAATGTCACGGAGCATCTCATTAGCACCATTATGGACCATAAAGATAAGTCAAAAGATGGCATCAATGCACACAAGGATTTGAAAATCATGGGTATAAAACAAAAGTTGTGGGTGATGGAAGATCCTGAAACAAATAAAATAAGCATACCAAAGGCAACTTTGATTTTGAGCAAAGAAGAAAAGATACGGTTTTGCACTGTTTTGAAAAATCTGAAAGTACCTAACAAATTCTCTTCTAACTTCCACAACAATGTGAGCATCAATCCTTCTGAACTAAGAAATATGAAGTCACATGATTACCATGTCATAATGCAGCATTTGCTTCCGGTATTGCTTCAACATTCTTATCCACAACATAAGGATATGCGAAATGTTGTTCATCGTATTAGTTTATTCTTTGACATCTTGTGTTCAAAGGTGATCAATAGGGAACATCTTTTAAAAGCAAAGGCTAGCTTAGTAGAAGCAATGTGTGTTTTTGAAAAACATTTTCCACCTGCATTTTTTTTATATCAATGTTCACCTTATGGTTCATTTAGTCGATGAAGCATTGACTTGTGGCCCTATCAGATATAGATGGATGTATCCATTTGAACGGTAAATTTCTAATTTCAGTTATGTACATCATTATTTCATATAAATAGCTACCGTCTACAATATATAATTGATCACATTTATAGGTTGATGGAAACATATAAAGGATATGTGCGCAACAAAAGATACATTGAAGGGTGTATTGCAGAAGGATATATCGTACAAGAAGCTAGTCTTTACTGCATGGAATACATGCCAAACGGAGGTGATGGCAATCATAAACATACCCGCGAAGCATTTTTAGACGGGGACGATGAGTTTGCTGGTGAGATACCTCTGGATAATAGTAAAGATACAACGTTAACCCAAGTGCAGTTTGAACAAGTGCGTAGATGAGTCCTTAATAAGTACGATGGATTGGATGAATGGAAGAAGTAAGTTCACGAACTTGTCCGGAATTTCATTTTTTTTAATTCATTTTATATATACATTTTGATATGTGTTTTCCGTAGGTGGTATAACTCCTATGTGAAAAGTACTAAATTTCAACCTCGAGGCAGGGCTACCACCGTGGAAGTCGTTCAAAGTTTTAAGCTATGGTTATGTAATGAGGTATAACATCGTCGTAAGTATTTCATGTGTTTATAAGTGTGCAATACACCTTCGTGATCATGCTTTTTTACTTATTTTGTTTTATGTACTTGTTAAAGACCATCGATGTTGATCCAACTCTGTGGCGGCTAGTGCACGGGCCGAAGTTCATAACGCGTAGTTATATGAGTACCAAGTGAATGGATTTTCATTTTTCATGAAAAAGTACGAAGACCGTATGGTAACACAAAATAGCGGTGTATGCATCAGAGCAATTACAAAATTTAGAGCGAGTGGTAAGGATAAAAATTATAAGGAAGCAGAAATAACGTATTACGGAGTCATTCAACAGATACTTGAGTTAGATTACATTGACTTCAAACAAACAGTTTTTTATTGTGATTGGGTAAAGGTCGAGGATAAGGTCAATGGTTGCAAAATAGATCCCATTTCAAACCTGATCATGGTAAATTTAGGGAAATTGAAGAACAAAAATAATGTGAATGACGAGCCATTTATTATTGCATCAGAAGCGAGTCAAGTTTTCTACTCAAAAGATTTAAAAAATAACGGATGGTCTGTGGTCTTGCATACACCAAAACGGTTGATTACAAATGTGGTTGACATTGAGTTCCCTACCGTCTATCAATCAGCTTTTGAAGACAATGAAAAATTAGAAGACCTTACCAAATCCATATGTTAACTTATTAGTATTCGTACATCACAAGATTGTGTGTCTGTATATTTTTATTTACACGATTGTGTGTATGTATGGTTTTGAATATTTTATACATGGTTTTGATTTTCCTAGTTTGAGCATAGCTAAGGGTAGACATATATCCCTCGTGGTTTGTTTGTCGGTCCCTTATTTCTTTTAGATTATATCTTACTCTACAATTCATATTGTTAGCCTTTTTATATTTATCTACTTTCTGTCAAGCGCCTATTTCTTTTCTCAAAAAAAAAGTTTGTTTTTTTGTTTGTTTCTCTAAAGAGGATGCCTTGACATATTTGTCATATCTATTGAATTCTCACTATGCTCAATATAATATACAAGTTTTAGTAGGAAATGAGAAAAGGGCAATCTTATATTATGTGTGAAATGAAGTATTATATTCTTATGCAACGGTCTTTGTAATAAATGCACAGTATTTAGTGAATAGTATGCAAGAGTATCTAATTTTTGTTTCTATTGTGACTTTGATGAATACAGATCTTGAAGCATTGAATCATCAGTTTCTATTTTTTCGATTTGTTTTACCCGTTTGTATAACTCATGTAATATACATATGGGTCACATGATTGATACAACTTTTGTTTTTTTCCATTATAACAGGCTATTTCTTATTACTTGGTGGGATTGCCCGTGACATCAACACAAGTAGATTATCCATTGCTCTAATCCGTAAGCAATGCATACAAACTTCTTCCTTGATTATTGTTAATTGCACTATGTTGTACCTCTTTCATGCATTATTGGATCTTAAGTTAAGACTGCATTTCATTTTCAAGAATCCTTTCTTAGTCAGTTTATGCAATGCTTGTAGACAACATATTTTATAAAACTGTGATTATAATGCATTATTGGGCTTGGACTTGATTATATATTAACTGCCTAAACATTTAGTCTTTCATCCGGTAAGTTTGTATGAAAATAGAACTTGAATGATATTTGTTTTTATTTAGTTGCTTTTTTTAACTGTTATATTAACTAAATACAATGAACTGTTGTTTCGTAGTTAATTTAGTTAGTATTAGTTAATGAAATAACTAAATTTAGTTACAAGTAATTGCCAATTTAGTTTGTAACTAAATATTGTGGCAGTTATTGTTAATTGTTAATTGTTTATTTAGTTTGTAACTAAACATTTAACATTAACTAAATTAAATTGGCAATTTAGTTATCATTTAACAATTTAGTTACAAGTAAATAACTCAGCTTGTTCACTGAAAGTTTATTTAGTTAGTTAGTTAATGAAATAACTAAATGATAACTAAATTGGCAATTTAATTTAGTTAATGTCGCTCAGTAGTGTTTCACTTGTATTTCCTTGTGGTTTTTGCATAAAAAAAAATGTCATTGCTATTAGTTTTCAGTTACATTCCACTGTCACAAATCTGAATTTCACTAAAGAAACGTTGCATTTGCATTTCATTTTTGTTCATCTTGTTTACATTTTGCTTACTTGCTCTGTGCATGTTATCTTAGTACATTCTGTTTTCTAAGCTCTGTGCATGTTATATCAGTGCATAGTGCTTCACCACACAGCCATCCGACCAATCATCCAACAAAACTAACATATCCACTTGACAGTATCACCTCTCTCCACCACCCAAAGTCCAAACCATCCATATGATATCCATTTGCGACCACAACCTACACCTGAACTCCTCGCCATAGTGCTTCAACAGTCCCTACTTCCTCCACATTACAAAACCATTACCTCTTCATTCACAGCAGCATCCACCATAACCATACACTTCAACATCTCACTGCAATACTCACCATCACTCACTGCCCCGCACACACATCAATTTCTTTACCTTCCTCCATTCTAGCTGCTGCTACACCCTGCTGATCACCACTTATTACAACCACCAGACTCCACATTCATCCGTACAACACACCCCTACCAAAACTCCACCTACTATATTGTCTGTTTTTCTGTAATTTATAACATTCAAAAACATGAATCACTTAGTTGTGAGTTCAATACACTAAACTACAGTAGTAAATGCACTACCGACATCAGTAAAGCAGGATAGCACATTTTTTTGATGAATTAGCGCACTCAAACATCATTCAATATCACTGGCCCAAGCTAACTTCAAACATGATTATCGCTTGGATACTATGAAATTAGCCATAAAATCCATAACCAAATAGTTCGAACAGTCATGATGAAACTTGTATTTACTTAGATTCATCACTTGCTATACATCTTCACTTGCTGTGCAGGTTTGAACCAAAAGAAAAATAAAATTTCCATGTCAGAAAATCCAACATCTTCACATTCGTCATGTTCAGAGGCGAAGAAAGTTGATCAAAGCTTACTTGGTATTCCGGTCTCAGATAACGCTGGAAAAATCACTACTACGCTTGATAAAATAGTAAGAGTTCATGTGCCGATATCATATATAAGTTGGGATAAAGTACCCGGAATATATAAGGACAACGTTTGGAACGAATTGGTGGTAAGTAAATATTTTTGTTTGGAACCAATTTAAACTAGAAAATAGCTAGTGGTGTTATGATCCTGATCTTCAATGATTTTACACTATTTAAGAAGTAACTAGGCATCTTGTTTGTGAAATAATGTGAAAAGTAATATTAATGCCCTGTTTAAACTACACGCTGCACTTTCAGTTACAAAAATATAAAATAACCACAGCAAGGATGGATTGATTTTCCAATGCTACACTTCATTGTATTAACTGGTTATGACTAGTTGGCAACAACATTCAATCAGAAAAGATTCAATCAACATGCCAAAGTGAACGGACCATGATAATGAGTATTGAAGGCTAGCTATACCTAGAACATGGACCACTATTGAAATTATATGATGGCGAACAAAAATAATTGCTTTTTTTACAATATGTTTATTCAATTCATTTGCTTAGTTGCAGCTATCATTGGGCATGCAAGATAATGTAGGAAAATCCAAGGTGTAAATTGTAAATTTGCATGCAGATATCATGGGGTCTGTAAGATGCATGTTGTATAAAATAACATGTCGATTTATGAAAACCCTAGCCATTCTTGTAAATGTACATAATATAATTCTATTAATTACTTCTTATATACATATACATCAATATCTTTTTGATGGTCATACTCGTTTTGTTTTGTTTTAAATTTTGATTCTCTGTTACTTGATTAGCTAAAATTCTATTTGTACTTGAATGACATGCTTGCTTAGTTTGCTTGAATATTCTTTTCACCAAGTAGTACATACCACTCTCTGCTTGAACAGAATCTTGCCATATGTTCTCTGCACTTAATGCACTCACTGTCCCAATTTTAACTGATTTCTTACCCCCTCCCCCACCCTCCTTTTCAATTTTTTACTAAATTTTCTTTTAACTTTCACTTTCTTTCGTACAAAATTTTTTGTTGTCAAACATCCTACCAAACCCATTAATGTAATAATGTAATGTAAGCCCCCTTTATATAAACATACCACCATTATCACTCCAATACGCAGCCGAAAACTAGAAAGAATCAGCCAATTAGTGTAATAGTGTTAATTTGATATTAGATCTCAGTCAGCCAACCATGTTGTATTTTTATCAACTTCAGTTTACATCATATGTATCTACCCTGTTGCATATTGGCCAATGTGTACTTCAGCTCAGGTAGTCTATTGCACTATAGATTGTACTACATCGCAGTCAGGCAGCATGCATTTGGTATAAATGTACTACATTGTAGCAACTCCATGGTTGCCTCAGATTGTGTTAAATCTCAGCCAACATTTATTACTCGATCAATTTGCATTTCAGTCATCATGATGTACTTCATTACGGCAACACTTTACAAGTAGACTGCTCACTCTATTTGGAGTTGGACATAATTTTGATTTTTTGTTCATGTGTTGTAGATGGTCAGCGTGTTAATAGTATTCACGAAATATGTATGTAATTTTGGTATTCACGAAATGTTCCAATGAAACCCAACTGTATGTATACTATTTTACAAAGTATTCATTTTGGTATTTAAGAGATACAACGAAATGTTCCAATGAATTCAAGTAGCTACTATTTATATTTATTGCACATATAGGATTTAACCGAACTAACATTTTGGTATTCAAACGTGTTCTTTTCTCAACTCTTGATATCACCTGGTGAATTATATTTTTTTCTTATTTAATATTAAACTACCTCATATCTTTCTAATTTAATATAATTATTAAACTACCTCATTTCTTTCTAATTTAATATAATTTTTGCAGAAAATGTATGAGCTCGATCCGCTTTCAAAGGAAATGTTTTTAAAGAGAATGGCCGAGGCTTTTAGGAGATACAAGAAAAACCTGAGAGTAGTTTATTATGACACTTTCAAAAATGACGAAGAACGGTTGAAAAATTGTCCACCTACAGTTGCTCAAGAAGATTGGGAACAGTTCATGAAAAATGAAGCAAGGCCTGAAGCGAGCGGAAGAATGGAGACAGGCAAAAAGAACAGAGCATTGCTCAGTTATGGTCACCATGCATGACGTAAACGTCACACTAAAATAGAACAAGAAATGGTAATTTATATCCATTTTCATTCATATGCTTTAGTATTCACTGTATCTACATTCTACATACATACATCTACATGTGTACAAACATCAACTATTTCAATCAAATTTGTACTTGTATTGCAGATCGCTGCTAGTCCATCAACAAATATCAGTCGTCGTCAAGTATGTGAGAAGACACACAGGAAAAAATATGGTAGCATGTCAAATGCCACTTCTTCATACTTTGTAAGTTAAACAAATACCAATCAGATGCTAAAATATGCGTATGCCACTTCGTCATACTTATAACAAATACTAACTTGCATATCCTTTAAAATTCCTTATTGATATAAGTATTATCATATTTTAGGATCAAATTACGAAAGCGAAGGAAAAGATCACTGATAGTGATGAAGAAAAATTGACAGTGGAAGAAGACATCTTATCACAAGTGCTTGGTAAGGATGCAAGGGGTAGGAGCCGCGGTGTTAGGACCATTATACCAAAGACTAAAGTTAAGGCGTCTGCCATTGCACAGAAACGACTCAGACGTGTTCATGGAGAGCATGATGAGTTGAAAATGAGGGTGGGAAGTTTGGAGGGTAAAGTGGGAAATTTGTCTGGGCAAATGGAGGTTCTGATCAACATGGTGGGAAACATCGAACAGGGAATTTGTGCACCGGTCAATTCTTCTGATGGAGGACGCGCCACACAATTCAATGCTCCTGAAGTCGTTGCTTCGCAGTTCCAGAATTCGACCGATGTAGCGAACAATCAAAGATGTGAAATCCTCAACTCTGATTTAGACATAATAGCAAAAGGTATTTATTACAAGATTTCTATTTTTAGTTGCTTTCGAGCAGATATTTTGTTGGATGGATCTAAACATATTTATTGCAACAGGTACTGTATGCCAAGATTCTACATCGTCCAAAATTCATGGGAAATCTGTACCACCCACACATGAAAAAGTGGTGTTGGACAACATACTGCTACCAGATGAGAGAACCGGCAAAATAAATCATCAATTTGCAGAGACCTTTGCTGAAGTTGGAGTGGGTGGGTATGTGTGCCATCCGAAGGGTCTTATTCAATTTCTTTAGACGTTAGAGCAGGTACATTGATTAGTTTTTTTTTACAAATTAGAATACATTTTCAAATTATTGGTCTTCGGTATTTCAAATTGATACTCATATACAACTAATGTACACGTACAAATTAAGTCAAACTGATACACAAATCGAGTAACTAGATACCACATTTTAGTTACAAAAATGAGATGGTGTAATACATAACCATGACAGATCTTATTTCTGATAATACTTAAATGTGAAGTCTAACTGAACAAAATTTATGAACCGATATACTCTATTGCTGAGAAGGTTTAGGTAAATTACATGAATACTGTTAAGCAAGTGTGCTTAGAAACAAAAACAGAAAATATAGTGAAAAATATATATCTTTCACTATTAACTGCATAATAAAAAGTATGTAACTAATAGTTACCTCTATCTTGATAGTTTGGAATGAAGGTATACTGAATGATGATAGAGAATAGTCTGGACTGAAGTAAATTGGTGAATATTGTAGATCCTTGCACAAAGTCATTTCCTAAGACATTTAATACCGTAGTGTCTTGAGACTTCTTTTTGTTTGATCAGATTGAACTTTATGAGAAACCAAGGGGAAAAAATCTTTTTGAATCTGATACATATTGAGACAGGAGCTTCAAGATACATAGTAATAAATTAGTTCAATAGTAGAATAGGTGTTGCTGGTTTTGAATAATTTAGTCTACTTTTTTTGGTTGAATTCTACCCAAAAAAATCCATGCCTGAACTAGAACTATCTCCATCCACCACTGCGTTATTGGGTGTTGTTTGAAGGGTAACAGTTTTGTAGAGGAGAGGACGATGGACTGAGTTTGGTTGTTGTTGTGAGGTTGCAGTGTGTAGTTAGTTGAAGTTCAACTGTATGGGGATACGCTGGTGAATAGAATGATGAGGCGGTTAGGGGAGGAACTTGGCAATGTGGCAGGCAGTGGAGGGATTATGTTTTTGAAATGGTTTTGTAAATGTATAGTTTGACAATAAATGAGCAGTAGAATGTGGTGTTGGTAGTGAATGTGGTTTGTTTTAAGTTCTTGGCAGTGAAGTTTGGGTGGTTGCTGGAAGTAGATCGAAGATGGTGATTGGAGTTGCAGTGCAGTGATTGTTGATGGAAGTGTTATGGGATGTTGTAGGTTGTGGCAAGAGCAAGGTAGGTGATGGTGGAGTTTGATGCAAGTTGAATGGTTGTTGTGTGTTGATGCTGCTGTTGGAGGTGAAGCATTTTGGAATGATGGGTTTGTTTGTGAAGTGGATGGCTATTGTAGTATAATGGTGTAGTGAGGCAGAGAATGTTGGTGAAGTATTGTGATGTAGTGTTGTAGTATTGTTGATGTTTGTGAAGTGGAAGGCTTGTGATTGTGGAGTGTTGCTGCAGAGGGAAGAATGCAGCGGGTAGTTGGAGTGATTGAAGGCAGGTTGGTGAACTGTGATGATGATAAGCAGGGGAAGTACTATTGTGGTGTGGCAGTGGAGGTTTGCAAAAGTGGAAGGTGGAAGTGGGAAATGTTGCAGGCAGTAGGAAGAAGTGAAATGTTGAAATGTTGCAGGAAGTGTGAAGAAGTGAAGGATGTGGTGGATGCCAAAGCAATGGATGGAGACAGTGATGCATGCGGGGGGAATTGCAGTGGTGGGTCTGTGGCAGTTTGACGTGGTG
This sequence comes from Allium cepa, assembly GCA_030765085.1. Lineage (NCBI taxonomy): Eukaryota > Viridiplantae > Streptophyta > Magnoliopsida > Asparagales > Amaryllidaceae > Allium > Allium cepa. The sequence continues at coordinate 158,660,577 of CM060932.1, forward strand.
GAGGGAGTATTGTACTGTATGTTTATAATCACTGATATGGTATATGTTCATTACTCTTTTAATGCACTTTAGACTGTCAGATCTATACTTGATCATGCTTATATTTTGTAGTGAAAAAGGGATGGACTTGGTCACTTGAAGCTTAGGCTCAACTATGGAAACTTGAAAATTTCAATCTCCAAACTATTTGTATTAAGTTATTAATGTGTTATTAAACTGTAAATGTAATTAAATGATTTAAGAGACTATCTAAAATCTAGAATTGTAAACTGTATGTATTAAGCTATTTGCATTAAGCTCAAGCTCAGACTGTATGCTGAAATATGGTAGAATTGTAAACTATCTAAATTAAGCACTGTTGGATTAATGTTGCTAGAATTGTAAACTATCAAAACTATGCGTGAGATCTTTGTTGTGCTTAATGTGCCTATATGTGTTGAATATACGGTTAATCCCAAATGTAAAATTAGTATCAAATTAAACAGGTATGTAGGAGTAGGTCATTAGGTACGGCTTAATGCCGTATCTAACTAACAAGTTAGACACGGCCATCACCCGTATCTAAATGACCTTGTGAGGTTCACTTAGATACGACCTTAGGCCGTATCTAATTTTTCTATTAGCTACGGCTACAAGCCGTATCTAATTCGACTATTAGATACGGCTTTTAGGCGTAGCTAAATGGACAATTAGATACGGCTTTGAGCCGTATCTACTTTGACTATTGGATACGGCTTTGAGCCGTATCTAATTCGACTATTAGATACGGCTTTTAGCCGTACTTAAATGAAAAATTAGATACGGCTTTGAGCCGTATCAAAACTATAAGCTCGCCAAATTTTGATACGACTATAAGCCGTATCAAATTGCCATTTATGGTGTAGTGAGAAAACTATCGCGCGATTCTTTCCATGGTTATCCGATAGCTATTAGCATGTAATATCTTGGTACTTCAACAATTATGAGTAATATATGCCCAACAATAGGAGAGTGTTACATAATTTAGTCTCAATGAATGTATTGATACTCAGTCTCGATACATCTTGACAAAGAATATTTAAAATGATATGTTTATTTTATTATGATAAATCACTGATGATTACAACAGATTGTAACTACTATCACAAAACATACCATTTATGGTTTTTAAATTAAGTATACTTTTAATTAAACTAATAAATACAACACATTATATCAAGTATATAGTAAAATGAAAACAATTTTTATTTCGAACAAGATTGGTTATCAGATTAGATATATGTAACTAATTACATATTTTCTCCTAGGGCATACCCCTAACTCTATCACTACATCACTCCAAGCTCAAAGCCGAGAATGCTTGCCAAATAATCTACTCCATGATGATAAGAATGACATCAAACATAACTCAAACGATGCTATTTTCTACACCAAAAATATTTTATTAATCGAAGGTATTCGTGCTTGGATTGCAGCTCAGGATCGCCTCATGAAAACCTTATATTCCTTGAGGAGGTTCTACCCTATGGAAACGCTCTTTAATGGAACTTTAGCTTTAGCTGGTCATGACCGAGAAACCACTGGTTTTACTTGGCGTGTCGAGAATGCCAGACTTATCAATTTATCTGGTAAACTACTTTCAATAATGCATTTGTGGAGTATTATCAATCCATTCTTGCTACACCTGAACCTATAAAACCTGAACATGCATAACTTTACACCATGAAGCATCCAACCATTTAAAACTAGCAAGCAAACAACCTAGTCTCTCAAGTTACACGTGCTTAAATTAAAGCAAATCTTTCACTCTCAACTCAGGCAACATTGGTGGGCTAAATAGATTCAACTCTTTCTTCTTCAAAGATTCATTGGAAACATTGGCTGTTGACTTCACTAATGCTATTCAGTATTTCCTCACTATCAACATGCTTCTTCCAGGAATTAATGCCAATAATATATCCTTAGTTCCATTTATTGAGAACCTTGACCATGTATCTCAATTTTTGCCCATTTCTTGTGTAAATATTGTTTACAAATGTTTATCTAAAGCGCTTTCAACCAAACTTCAAGCTGTTATGCATGATATTATTTCCCTAGAGAAAATCAACCTTTTCCCCTAACCTTCCAATTAATGACAATCTCCTCCTTACTTAATAATTATTGAATGGTTATGGTAGAAGCAATATCTCACTACGTTGTATGCTTAGGCCTGATAGTTAGAAGGTTTTTGATACAGTTTCTTGTGGAACAATTGTAGTATTTCTCCCTAAATGAATTTCCTCTGTCTATGTTTCATGGATTTACACATGTACCTCAACCCCATACTTTTTGATCATTCAGAATGGTTGCTCTTATGATTACTAAAGGAACCCAAGGTGTGCGACAAGGAGGCTCTATCTTTGCATTACTATTCGTATTAGAGATGGAAACTCTCAATGCTATGCTGGTTGAAAAAGTTGAAAATTAACTCTTGCAAACATCCTATAATCACAAACCTCTTATTTGCTGATGATCTCGTCTATTTTACCAAATAAACAACTTCTAATATTACATGCTTACTTTAACTCTCGAGTACTTCAAGAACTTAACTAGCCTTTCTATAAACTTATAGAAATCTCAAATTCTAATGGCCGGTTTACCCTAGGACCAAAAGGAAGCCATTATCAAACTATCTACTTTATATGAATACCAAAGAATGCTCATTACCCAGGTATTCCACTATGTACTAAAATAATAACCAAATATGGTTACCTACCATTTTAGAAAAATAACCAAAAAAACCTCTTAAGCTAGCTTGATTCAAAGCTTTCTCAGGCTACCAGGCTGACTGCCATTCAATATGTAGGTGTTGCTATGACTTTATATTGGTCAAGGAATTATATTCTACTAGCAAAATTAATATCAATGATAAGTAGAGCTAGGAATAAGTTCCTTTGGCATAGTGACCCTTATTCCTCCAAACTGATTCCAGTTGCTTTCAATAATGTTCAATTGCCTCAAGAAAATAGTTGACTGGGTATTTTAAACCTAAGGGCTTAACTTATAAACTAATGCACAACTGTCGAATGTTGAGTTTACCCATTTCAATAGAACCAAAGTTGAGTTTACCGGAAACTGTCGAATGTTGGTTCGAAGGGACCCGGATCAGATAGGTATGAATCATTCAAAAACCACTTCGAACTAACTCAAGCATTCAAATTGGAAACATTTGAAGATGTCAGGATCGATGTTAAGATCTTTGATGTGCAAGGGCTACTTGCTACTGATCCTGAGGGTGATTTCAAAATGGACGTAGTAGAAGTAATGCCTTCGGTTTGTTCATATCCTGGACAACTTATGTGGATGAATGTTGGCATTGCATTATCATTTGGAGGGCAGTGTTAGCATTCCAAGTGGGATTTCCATTGAAAAGCTAAAATGTAGCCTCAAGCCTCATCAATCAAGAACGACTAACACAGGGATATGCCGCAAGGCTATGAGGGTCACACCCATTAAGTTATTGTCATCACCCTTCTTGATTATCAACATTTATGTATTTGGTTGTGCATGAGAGCTCTTATGGAAAAGGTTGCAAAGTGTTAACTGAGTTTTTAACCCAGTAGATGTCAGAAGGAGTTAGAACATCCAGGCTAAGCTGTAATGACTAGGAACTTGATCGAAAGGCCCAGAAGCACATGACAAAGGAACCTAAGGAGTTCGAAATCAAAATATGCCAAGTATTTGGATCGACATTGATCCAAATTATTGGCTTGTGGATGTTCCAATCCACGTGTGTTGTTTTCCTACATCTCTCCTAAGCCTATTGACCAAGTTTGATAACATTCCTAGCATCCGAGTTGAAGAAATTAAGACTTGTTAGATTCGGGTTACAGATCAATCTAACCTGCTAGTGAATCATCGTCAAAACAACTTAATAAGTCATGAAATTACAAGAGAAGCCTCACAAGCAGATAAGGAAGTCCATAAGATGGGCTTGCGCAAAGATCACACAACTATTTAAATCAGCACTGATCCAATCTAATCGGATCGGTACTGACCCAAGCAGTTAGCTTGGATTACTACCAAATTTTACGTACTTCCTCCTACCAATGACTACAGGCCTCTGGTGTAATAGTTTCGACCCAAATGCTCTCTAAATCCTATAAATACCAGTCTATCTCCAACAGGAAGGGGCTAGCTATTCTGATCACTAAAGAAACTATGTTTTGAAGATTCTTCAACTTTCTACTCATTCACAATGGCTGCCATGGGACAATTAAAATCCTTCCTTTTGTCTCCATTAATGCTGGTCATATCTCTCTTTATCCAACTGTTGGAATTGTAATTAATTTGCACCTGCAGTCGACAGTCAATTCAATAACAAAAGTTAAAAAGTGGACCTCGGCTTAGTTAACAGCTGAACTAATATAAAGATCGTGTGTTCCTTTATCTTATTCTATTTTTCTGTAATCTAGAGAGCGTCTTGCTCTATTTTCTTGTCTTGATAAATAAGGCTAGTGCTTTCACAATCTAAACAGGGTGTTGATCCATTTTTTGGGTTAACATTTTCGTGCTTTCATTGAGAACCTAACTCAGGCTTAGATCTAGCTATCTACTTTGAATTAGTTAGGCTCAGAAGTTAGATCATCAATCTATGTTTAGAAGACTTGCTATTGAGATTCAATGGTGAAAGGAAGAAAGGGAACAACTTCCTGAAGATCCATAGAAGCTACCATTGGTGGAGAAAAAACAAACCCTAAGCAAACAGAAGTCAGCAATCCCAACAATCCGCAATTAGGAACTTAATCAAGCGATCAGGTTCTAGGATACTCCATTCAGCATGAAGTTGTCATTAGAGATGAATTAAATAAAATGGTTGAAAAAATTAATCAGAAAATGGAAAAAAGCTAAAGGGAACTGATGGACAAACTCAATTCCCTATTGATAGTGCATACTTATGCTGCTCCAAGAACAATGACAGAGCCTGCGGCTGCCGTGGAACAAGAAAATTCTTCTATTTCTGACCTAAACAGAAGGAAAGGCACTCATGGAGAGGAGTGGTAGGTGGAACCGTGGGAATCAATATAAAACAAAACAAAGTACTCCACTAACCATGAAGCAACTAGCTACGAACTTAAATCTTGGAGCGAAGACCCCACTGGAAGATATAGCCATGGACCTCTCCGATTCAGAAGATGGAGAGCAACTTGACGATTGTAAATTGGAAGGAAATACTAATGCATTCAATAATGCTAAGAAGATCCAAACTCCCCCAACTAGGCTAACAGCAATCCAACGGAATCCTAAGGGAGTGGCTCTCCTGAATACAGGGGAGACTAGGCTTCAGCCCACTCTCCGTGACCGTTTGTAAAGCTAAACACTCGGTGTAGTTACAGACAGCCGACCCCCGAATTATCGAACATCTAAGGCATATATTGTGGATATGGTCAAGCGATTTATAGATGGGAGTGAAGATAAAAGGGATGATGAATGAGGATCCGCACCAAGTCGGACTCCTTTCATTGATGAGATTTTGAATGAGCACTACCCATAAAAGTACACTATGCCAGCTATTCCGTCTTATGATGGAACGAGACAACCAAAACCCCACTTATATAAGTACATTTGGTGCATGGACGGAGCGAACGCTTCGGATGCCCTTCTATGTGGAAGTTTCCCAATTTTTCTAGAGGGAATTGCTTTCATTTGGTTCACTAGGATTTCGCCAAGATCCATCTCCACCTTTGATGAACTAGCAACAAGATTCCTTGATCAGTTCAGACTCCATACGGTGTAGCCGAAAGATGTGATGTCCTTGTCTTGAAAGTGTGCTATGGATCGTGTAGTATGGATATATGATAATAAGAGTGTAGTGATGATAGTAATACTGTAAATAGTGCGGAATATAAAAAGCAGTATAGTAAAATGACACAAGGGATTTTTATACTGGTTCGGAGCACTGTCCTATGTCCAGTCCTAGACTCCTTTTGGAATTTCATTAAAACAACAACCCTCTCTTGACTCGAAAGAACAAGTCTATATAACCCTTGAGCAGCCGAACAGGGACCTGAGTAGAAGAACAGGATTTCATCTCAGTAGCCGAAGATGACTTCACTCGCATGAGTAGCAGAACAGGACTACAACAAATATAGAAAATAGTTTTGACTTTCGTGTGTTCTGATAACACAGATTTGTCGCTTGTAGTACACCCTTCCTATAGTCTTCTCCTCGAGTATAAATATATGTATTTGAAGTATATGAAGAATAGAAAGGTATAGTATTGCTTTAATTGCATAATAATTGAAAGTATGATAGCAAATAGATTTCAAAGAATTAGATCGGAGAGATAAGAAAATTCGATTGTGATTAAGTGATTTGGAATCAAGTTGGAGTTTATATTTATAAAGGCTAGAAAGTAGCGACTGTTGGTGAAGAGTTTCGATTGAAGTGTTGCATCCAAATCTTTTCATTAGAGGTTCGTAACTCTTCACAAAAAGTCGTGTCTTTTCAAAAAGTAGTTGTTGTAGAAATTCAGTCAACCAAGCCTCTGGGTCAGTCGACTGAATATTCAAAATAATTTTTAAATATAAATTTGAATATCTATGCACCTGTGCATGTAGCACAAATTTTCCAGTGTCAGACGACTGAGCCTCTAGGTCAGTCGACTAACCTGGTGAAATCTGTGCAATATGCATAGTTTACATAGGTATATTGATTTCTATAACTTTACAACACTTTTATAATTTAATTATATGCTTATATATGTATAAAATATTTGGAAAATAGATTGATTAAATATATAAGCTAATATATACGTAACCGAGGAGAGATTTTAACAATATTGACCTAAGACTTATAAACAAAATAATATAATTGATGCACCGGTTTTAAAGTCTCGTCTCCTTGTAGTATATATTCTCTTTTTGTCGTAGCAGTCGTCAAATCTGTATGCCGTAGTGATAGCTTCATGTCATGAATCAAAACCAAGTCTCAACATTCTCCCACTTTTTGATTGATGACAATCTGTAAATGGATATAGATTTCGACTGTTTGTATATAACATAAATACTTGCTCCTCCTGAATTTTTGACGCTCTATATCCTGCATTCTTAATGTTAGCAATAATATTTCTCCCCCTTTGTCATCGACAAAAAGGAATAAATAATATGAAGTTATAATATCATAGATATTACGAAGAAAACAATCATTCATACATTAAACTTCTATAAACAAGAGTGTGGGAAATAATATAAATAGAGTGGCCATTTAGTTCAAGCCATACGAAATGAATACTAATGTTTTAATAGAAAGAAAAAAACATCTAAAGCCATTGGTTGCTTACCTCTACCACTATGTGATGTCTGGCCACCACTATTACATCCATCTCCATCATCGTCACTACTACTTGCTTGATCGTCGGAAGAAGAAGACCAAGTGAAGACTGGTTGCTTACCTGGATCGCCTAAAGTAGCCGTGGATGTCCCGGAAGAACATGAGATAGCTTGCCATAATTTCGTAAAAAATTTCGTAACCTTATCAAGCTCCTTGTCAACTTTGGTGATATTGGATTGATGAATTTGTTGGTTACGGCATATTATAGAAATTGACTCACGTGGTTGAAGGCCCAGATTCGGAATTAAAATTTCATCTTGTTGATGTCGAGTTGATCTTTGATGAGATGGGCCTTGAGATGGTTCGCCATGTTGTTGTGGTTGGTCTTGAGATAATTGCCGTTGAGTCCATTCTTCGAAAGATATGATAGGTGGTGGTCGAGCAACCGATAGCTTCATTAACGCCAAAGTGCGAGAATTTAAACATCCAACGGTAGAAATCGGCGAGTTCGGTTCTGGAATCTCACAAGCCTTTAGAAGTCGCACAATATATTCACCATAGTAGACTACATTCATTATACCATTGTTGAAGCTAAAGAATTTGTCAAGAATTAAACGTAGCCAGTTGACTTTAATGTTTTCAAAAACAGCGTATAAAGCTTTAAAGTTATGTTCGTAGACAAATTCATAACTCCCGGTTCTTGGAGTTATGGTTTTCATTAGAGCGCGATATATAATTCTTGATTTTGGTCGTAGAGACATGGATTTGAATTGATGCATGTCGTCTTCTAAAATCAAATGACTTATATTGTCACAAACAACCAAGTCACAATCAATATTGGCCAATTCCATACCATTATTTTTTGTTTGCAAAATATGAGCCATGCGATCAAAGGAGAAAAAGATGGGTTTTCCACACACTAGACTCTATACACAATCTTGTTGGTTTTGAACTGTTTGGTGACCCAAGTTTAGATTTGCGTAGAATAGTTTCACCATTATTTGATTGATTTTGTGTTTATTATCAATATTGAATAGAGATTCCAAGTTGCTCCTACGAGCTAATTCTTGGATATGATATGGTGAGAAATCGGAAAACTTAACAAATGAACCTTCAAAGATTCGGGAATCTTGCATTCTTCTCCACCTCCTAATTGCGGTTTCATCGAATAGCCATCTTTAAATTTGCTCGTTCGACGGAGGTTGAGAGGATGAAGAAGCTTGTCGCTTTCGCTTACGGGCCATTAATTTGAATTTATGGAGAATAAAAATGGAATTTTTGAAAGGCTAGGGTTTTGGTAAAGTTTGAAATTTGAGATGAGAATGGTGAAAGAAGGTAAAGTAGAAGTTAAAAGGAGGAAAGTGGGTGGGTAAAAGCAATAAAGTGATTCAGATTTACGATTCAGTCGACTGCCTCAGTGCGTCAGTCGACTGAAGCTGAAAAACGAAAATTTCATCTTTCTGGTCCAGTCGACTGAGGCATTGAGACAATCGAATGGCCATGCTTTTTTGAACAAAAATTTGCTTCTGTGCCAGTCGACTAACCACCTGGTCCAGTCAACTGAGCTGGATGAATTTTTATAGTGAATTTTATTTTGGAGCAAAATGTTAATATATTTATATATGTGAACGTTGTAAGTTTATTATTGAATATTATAATTAGTTTACATATGGATGAATGAAACAGAAATAAATTTATTCCAAGAACAAAAACGTACATACTTAGAGAATTTATTCAGAAATAAAATAAAAGATAATAACAACTATGCTTTATTTTGAAGGGCTAGGTGTCTTATAGCCCTTTAGTTGCTTGCGACGAGCATGCGATTCTTCATCGCGATCCCATGAATTCGGTGAAAACCATGGTTATAGTGGGGACAAAGTCGAAGGTCGTCTAATAGGCTAAACAACATGTTCATCTATCGGATGTGACAAGTCCCCGCAAAACTTCATAGCAATGTGCTTGATAATTCCTAATCGTCTAGAGTTAATCTTTTGTTCGTAGTACATTTCACGTTGAAGCATTAGTGATTCTTGTTGATAATGGTGCAAATCATCTATCTTTTGCTTCGTCTTTGGAGATATGTCAACCATCGTCTTTCCTTTCTTTTTATCTTGGAGTATATCAGGTATGATAGGCAGAAGATCGTGAAGTTTTGTGAATCGGAGTCTTTAGTGAATTGTTTGAGGCAAGAATTTCAATAGAATCAGTGGATGAGGAGGTCGACATCTTGAAAAATAGTTGTTGAAAGTAAAAACGAATGAAGGCTGTGTTTATATTTCAGTTTGGTTGTATATAAAGAAATGAAGTATGAATATCTATTTATAGCATAAGTTTAGAGCAAAAATAGGTAGAAATAAGTGGCTTGTATTGAATTTAGCCAAGAATTAGGGTAATACGTTAGTATTTCTGTTGTTTGTTTTATTTTATGTAATTTAACGTTTATAGAAGTAGTAATGTATATCTATAAAGTTAAATGTTACACATATTTTTAGTATATATTGATGTCACCATATAATAAAATCCCCATACTAAATTGTAACAAAAAAAGTCAATAGCTTAGGTGGTTAAGACACTTGGGCTATTCACAGCAGGTCACGGGTTCGAGTCTCAGCATGGCCAGAATTTTGAATTTTTTGTAAAAAAATTTACGTTTTAGTTTTTAGTCAAAAAATTTGTATTTTATTTATATATCTTTAATTGACATTATACCAAGTTCACGATGTAATTTTATAAAATTATTTTCTAACAATGGTTTAGTAAAAATATCGGCTAATTGATTTTCTGATGGTACGTAGTCTAGATTTATCACTTTATTTTCTATATTATCGCGTAAAAAATGATGTCTAATATCTATATGTTTAGTTCTTGAGTGGTTTACTGGATTTTTGGATAGATTTATTGCACTAGAATTATCGTAGTAAATTGTTGATTTTGATAGATTGATTCCAAAATCTTTAAGTGTCTGTTGTATATAATTTACTTGTGTGCAAGCTAGTGCCGTAGAAATATATTGTGCTTCACAAGTTGAAAGTGAGACACAGTTTTGTTTCTTGCTAAACCATGATATTAAAGATTTACCAATGAAGTGACAGGTACCACTTATACTTTTTCTATCTGTTTGTGATCCTCCGAAATCAGCATCGATATATGATACTAATTCGTACGAGCACTCTTTCGGATAGAAAAGTCCGAAATTTGTAGTTTTACTAAGATAGCATAGTATACGTTTTACGGCACGTAAATGTGATTCTTTCGGGTCAGCTTGAAATTGTGCACATAAGCACACACTCATCATAATATCTGGTCTACTTGCTGTTAGACAAAGTAGTGATCCTATCATGCTACGATATATTTTTTGGTCTACACTTTTGCCATTTTCATCTTTATCAAGATGTGATGTTGTACTCATAGGTGTTGGTTTGGAAGAAGTGTTTTCCATTCCAGAACGTTTGATAAGATTATTACAGTATTTTTCTTGATTAACAAATATTCCATTTGAAACTTGTTTTATTTGAAGTCTTAGAAAATATGATAATTCTCCAATATGGGACATTTCAAATTCTCTAGTCATTATTTCAGAAAATTCATTACATAATTCATCATTAGTTGAGCCAAATATAATGTCATCGACATATATTTGAACTATTGATATATCATTTTTAGAATGTTTTATAAATAAAGTTGGTCTACTTTTCATATTTCGAATCTTGAATCAATCAGATAGCTTTTAAGGTACCAAGCACGTGGTGCTTGACTTAAACCATATAAAGCTTTCTTAAGTTTATATACATGATCTGGGTATTTTACATGAATAAATAAAGGAGGTTGTTCAACATAAACGTTTTCTTTAATATAGCCATTTAAAAGGGCACTTTTAACATCCATTTGATAGTGTTTAAGTTATTAAAACATGCGTATGCCAATAAGATTCGTAGTTCTTCTAGTCTAGCAACTGGAGCAAACATTTCTTCATAGTCTATTCCTTCTTCCTAGTTATATCCTTGTGCTACTTGTCTTGTTTTGTTTCTAGTTATATTTTCTAATTCGTCTGCTTTATTTTTATAAATCCATTTAGTTCCTATAACAGTCTGATCGGCCGGTCTGGGTACTAGTTCCCAAACTTCATTTCGTTACTGATTTAGTTCTTCTTACATAGCAATAATCCAATTTTCATCAGATGATGCTTCCTTAGTATTTTTAGGCTCTATAGTAGAGAGAAAAGCTATATTACCCATTAAATTTAGTTGATTTCTAGTTCGAACATTTGAATTTATTTCTCCAATTATATTTTCTATAAGATGATTTCGTAAGACTCTTCGAGGAGATCTTATTGTATTAGTAGTATTTCTATTTTCTAAATTAATAATGTTTTCATTTTCTCAAGAATTAAAAACAATATCGTCATCATCTCTTGAATTTTTATTATTATATTTGTTATATTATTATTAATTAAATCATTGTCATTAATTGTTTCAGAAATAAGTTTAGAGTTCTCAACAAAAGATACATGGAGCGACTCTTCGATAGTATTAGTTGGTTTATAAAAAATTCGATAAGCTTTGCTTCGATTCGAATATCAAAGAAATATACCTTCGTCGCATTTTGAATCAAATTTGCCAAACTGATCTTTGGTATTTAATATAAAACATTTTGGTCCAAATATTTTAAAATAAGATATGTTTGGTTTTCTACCGTTAAAAAGTTCGTAAGGAGTATTCTTAGTGAGAGGTCTAATAGAAACACGATTCAAAACATAACAGGCAGTTGCAACAGCTTCAACCGAAAAATATTTTGGTGACATGCTTTCATTTAGTATTGTTCTTACACGTTCTTGTAGAGTTCGATTCTTTCGTTCTACAACTCCATTTTGTTGTGGAGTTCTAGGAAACGAAAAGTTATGAAATATTCCTTTTATTTTACAATAGTTATCAAAATGTATATTTTCAAATTCACCTCCGTGATCACTTCTAATATTTTTAATTCTAATACCCTTTAAATTTTGAATTTGTTTAACAAATGTTTTGAAATTTTCAAAGGTATCACTTTTATTTTTCATAAAGATAGTCCATGTATATCTAGAAAAATCATCAACTGTTGCAAATACGTATTTATTATGATTTATGGATTGAATTTGGGTAGGTCCAAATAAATCCGTATGAAGTAACTCAAGTGGTTGTAATGTCGAAATAACTTTCTTAGATTTAAACGAGGATTTAGTTAATTTACCTAATTGACATGAGTCACATATATTATTAACTTTAAAATTCATCTTTGGTAATCCTTTTACGAGATTATTTTGTAGAAATTTTATTTATATTTTTGAAATTGATATGATAGAATCATTTGTGCCATATCCAGGGATCATTTTCTTTAGCTATTAAACACATGTCTGAGTTATGATTAACTTTCATATTCAAAACGTAAATGTTTCTATCTCTATTTCCTTCGAAAATAAGATTTTCATTCTGATCTAGAATACTACATTTATTTTCGAAAAATGTTATTTTAAAACCTTAAACGCATAATTGAATTATACTTAATAGATTATGTTTTAGATTCTTAACTAATAAAACGTTTGTAATAAGAGATAAATTAGATGTACCGTAATTGCTCACATCGCCTTTGCCGATGATATATCCCTTGGAATTATCTCCAAAAATGACAGAACCTCCATCTGAGTATGTAATATTTATCAGCATATCTTTGTCTCCTGTCATGTGTTTTGAGCAACCACTGCTGAGTATCCATTTTCCTCTTTTCTTAAGTGGGACCTGAAAAAGAATATGAGATAATGTTGGTACCCACCTTTTTAATAGGGTCCTAAGAGTTAGGTCTTAGGAAACCAAACGCAAGTGGGTTTAGTATCCCTTTTATAAATGTAATTTTTATTATTGTGAACATTTTCTATAAATGAACAAATATACTTTTTCCTTATAAACTTGTTATTTGTTTTAGGTACCTAGATATTTATAGTTTTAGAACCTAGTCTTTTTGAAGGTGTGGATGTTTTATCACACTTCACTTTGTTTAAATTACTAGATTGTGAATTCTTGATTTTTTTTTCTTATATCCTAAACCATTTTTTATTACTAACAGATTGTGAATTCTCAATAATTCTAGATAAATTTTCTATTCCTTTATTAAAATTTGAAACATTTTTAGTGATTCCTTCTAGTTTGGTCTTTAGACTTGAATTTTCTAGTTCTACCGTTCCAATATTAGTTTTTAAAACATGATTTTCAGAAACAAGACCATCATTCTTTTCTTTTTGAGTTTCAATTTCATGACTCAATAATATAAGTTGAGAATTAATATTTGAAAGAGATTCTTGAGTTTTCTCAAGTTCTTCTTTCAATATTTTCTTCTCGTCTTTAAGTATGTCTCATTCAAATTCTGCCTTGTTCTGATTTTCTACAGCTCTTTATATTTTATTTTGAGACTTTTTAAAGTTTCTAATAATTCAGAATTTATTTCTATTATATCATCAAAAGTTAAATTACTAACCTCATTATCTTTGGCCATAAAGCATACGTTAGCTTGTTCATTATCGCTGTCACTTTCACTTCCAAAAGATGAAGAGGAGGAATCTGAATCATCACATGTAACTGGAAAGGCTTTTCTTTTGAATTTGTCCTTTCTTTTATTTCGATATTCTTTCTTTTGATCTGGACAGTCCTTCTTTATATGCCCCTTTTTGTGATAGTTAAAGCACTTCATAATTGATAAAGACGGTGGCTTCTTGCCGTTTGAGCTTCTCTTGCCATTATTTCTGTTTCCTTTTCTATATTTCAAGAATTTCTTGAAGTTTTTGGCAATAAAGGCTAGGTCATCTTTGTTTGAATCTGATTCTTCTTATTCTACATGGAATGCTATATTATTTTTATATTGAGCTTGAACTCTTTTAGCCTGTGAATTCACTTCATGAGACATTAGATTTACTATTAACTCTTCCGAGGTTATTTTGGAAATATCATTCGCTTCTTCAACAACGAGAACTTTTCTTTCCCATTCTTCCATTAAAGAGTTAAGGATTTTGGATACAATATCAAAGTCTGAATATTTTTCTCCTAATCCTACTAATGAATGGTAGATATCCTGAAATCTTGAATGCATATCATTTATAGATTCATTTTTTTTCATCCTAAAGTTTTGAAACTGACTTTTAAGCATGGATATTTTGCTTTATTTGACCATGTTAGTTCCATCGTGTGCAATTTTGAGTGTACGCCATATTTCGTATGCAGTATTGCACATGCTAACACAGTTAAACTCATTTTTATCGATGGCACAAAACAACATATTCATGGCTTTTTCATTAGCTGTGACATCTAGTTTCTGTGTATTTGACCAAGTAGAATATTCTTCGGTAGGAATAGTATATTCTGTTTGAGTTATATTCCATGAATCAAAACCATTTACTTGCACATATATTCTCATTTATATGGCCCAATAGTTATAATTCATGCCATTAAATAGTGGTGGACGTGCAGTGGATTGTCCTTCAATGAAGCTAGTGTTAATGCCAGTGGTAGTGCTAGTGTTAGTGTCCATATTATTAGATTATTAGATAACCGTGTTACAGTTATATGATGACCTTGCTCTGATACCAATTGAAAGTGTGCTAGGATCGTGTAGTATGGATATATGGTAATACAGAGTATAGTGATGATAATAATATTATAAATAGTGCAAAATATAAAAAGCAGTATAGTAAAATGACACCAGAGATTTTTATACTGGTTCGGAGCACCATCCTACGTCCAGTCCCAGACTCCTTCTGGAATTTCACTAAAACAACAACCCTCACTTAATCCGGAGGAACATGTCTATATAACCCCTGAGCAGCCGAACAGAGACCTAAGCAGCAGAATAAGATTTCGCCTCAGCAGCTAAAGAGGACTTCACTCGCCTGGGCAGCAGAACATGACTTCAACAAATATAGAAAATAGTTTTGACATTTGTGTTTTCTGATAACACAGATTTGTCACTTGTAGTACACCCTTCCTATAGTCTTCTCCTTGAGTATAAATATATATATTTGAAGTATATGAAGAATAGAAAGGTATAGTATTGCTTTAATGCAGAATAATTGAAAGTATGATAGCATATAGATTTCAGAGAATTAAATCAGAGAGATAAGAAAATTCGATTGTGATTAAGTGATTTGGATTTAAGTTGGAGTTTGTATTTATAAAGGTTAGAAAGCAACGACTATTCATGAAGAGTTTCGATTGAGGTGTTGCGTCTAAATCTTTTCGTTAGAGGTTCGTAACTCTTCATAAAAAGTAGTGTCTTTTCGAAGAGTAGCTATTGTAGAAATTCAATCAACCGAGCCTCTGGGTTAGTCGACTGAATATTCAAAATAATTTTTAAATATAAATTTGTATATCTATGCACCTGTGCATGTTGCACAAATTTTCCAGTGTTAGTCTACTGAGCCTCCGGGTCAGTCGACTGACCTGGTGTAATCTGTGCAATATGCACAGTTTACATAGGTATATTAATTTCTATAACTTTAAAACACTTTTATGATTTAATTATATGCTTATATATGTATAAATATTTGGAAAATAGAATGATTAAATATATAAGCTAATATATACGTAACCGAGGAGAGATTTTAACAATATTGACCTAAGACATAAAAACAAAATAATATAACTGATGCACTGGTTTTAAAGTCTCGTCTCCTTGTAGTATATATTCTCTTTTTATCGTAGCAGTCATCAAATCTGTATGTCGTAGTGATAGCTTCATGTCATGAATCAAAACCAAGTCTCAACATGTCCGGTCTATTCTAGAGACGAAATGAATCTCGGAAGTTTTTCATGATTCGGTTCAACACCGCGGTGACTGAAGTAAGCAACCCAAATGTGGATATGGTTTTTATGGCCTTGGTCTGTGTCATCCACCCCGAAACTGAATTTGAAAAATGGATCAAAAGGAAAAAAATCTACCACTAGGGAAGATTCAATAGAAAGGTGATTTAATACTTGAGTTTGGAAGAGGCGCAAGAATTAGAAGGAAATCTTCTAACTTACAACCAACGAACATTGGGCAGAGTGGTATGGCGATGAATCAGGACATAAATGCCTCTGGGACTCCTAAAGGAAATGTAGGAAAAGATGGAAATCAGAAAAGGAAAAAAATCAAAATCCCAACAAGCGGAACGTAAGTAATAAGTGGCTTAAAGGCTTAGGCCTGAAGATTAGACCTCGCTCAATGACACTCCAGAAAACATCTACCTCACAACATAGGGGACAGAGGAGTACAAGAAACCTCCTAAAAAAGAAGCAATTGAATAGCAAAAGCATTCTAAAAAGTACTATCGTTTCCAAAAAACGCATGGTCACAACATGAATAAGTGTCGTCACTTGAAGAACTTATTGATGAGCTGATTCGGGAAAACAAGCTTCAGCAATACGCGAGAAAATCACAAAATCTCGACCAACCCGTAGCTCCCAAAGCTCCTAGAGATCGAGGAAACCAAGCTGGAACGAACGAAGAGGGATCTAGACAAACTGACCAGAGACTCATCATTGGAACAATATCTGGAGGACCACATACCGTGCAGACGAGTTGGGAGAAATGAAGGGGGATGCGAGCTCATTGAAACACGCTCCGAAGGATAAGTGCTTCGCGATCAAAGATGGAATCCCTGCCAAGCAGTAGAGAACCCTTGATGATGATATAGTATTCCAAAATCAAAACACTGAAGGGATAGGGCTCCAACTTCCAATCCCATCGTCATAACAGTAGGAATCAGACCTGTTGTAATCCGACGTGTATTGGTGGACAACGATAATTCTGTAAACATCCACTTCAAACGCACCTTCGATCAGGTGAAGATCGGTATGAAAGATGTATCTGCTTTCCGAAAAAAGATCTAGGGATTCATTGATGAACCTAAACAACCGTCAGAGCAATTGACTTGCCTGTAGAACATGGGAAAGGCGACTGAAGAGTCACTCTCATCCAAACTTTCATGATTGTAGATGAAACTTTCGCATACAATGCCTTCTTAGGACATCCCGCTCTAGCAGATTTCTAAATTTGTTTAGCCCAGTGGTGCCTTACAATGAAATTCCCAACGGAGAACATAGTTGGAGTGATCAAAGGAGACCAAAGTGCCGCTAAGGAGTGTTATATCGCAGAACTGTGCAAAACTAAAAGAAAGAAAAAGGGGTAGAAAGTAGGGAGAGCTCTCCACATTCGCAAACCTGTCGAATAGCAGAGCCGCCTCTGGCTTAGGGACCATTGCCGATTCGATAAGGCTTTGGACCTTAGAAAGAAGATCTCGAGGGAGGATTGAGCAGCACCGGTAGAATTAACGCCGTCTATCCCAATCAACATGGATGACCCTACGCTAGTCTTGAAAATTGGATCATATCTTGGTAACAAGATGCGACTTGAACTCATTAAATTTCTCCACGTCAATCTGGATATATTCACTTGGACGAATACCGATATGTGTGGGGTTTCGCAAGATATTTCATGCCACATACTTAATATCTATCCCAAGTACTCTCTAGTAAAGAAGAAGAGACGTAGCCTAGGGCACGAACGGTCCAAAGCACTAAGAGAAGAAGGGCCACGCTGATAGAGAACGGCTTCATTCATGATGCAACCAACCCCAAGTGGTTATCGAACCCGGTCTTAGTCAAGAAGTCCAATGGAAAATGGTGAACCTGTATCGACTACTCAAATCTAAACAAAGCCTGTCCGAAAGATAACATTCCTTTGCCCAGAATCGATCAGCTCATGGAAGGATGGTTGGGCATGAATTACTATGATTTATGGATGCATACTCGGGATACAACGAGATCATGATGCACAAACCTGATCGGGAAAACAACAGTTTCATTACCGATTTGGGGTTATACTGTTACGAAGTGATGCCATTCGACTTGAAGAATGTTAGGGCAACTTATCAATGATTTGTAAACACCATTTTCAAGCTTCAGATCGAGAAAACCATGGATGTCTATGTGGATGACATGTTGGTTAAATCGTAAATAGCCACCAATCACTTGATAATCTTGCATAAATGTTTGAAATACACCAAAAATATAGGATGAAGCCCAATCCACTTAAATGTCACTTCGGGGTAGCCTCCCGAAAGTTTTTGGGATTCATAGTGAGCGCTAGAGGCATCGAAGCAAATCCAAAGCAAACTACTGCCCTGCAAGAAGTCGAAGCCCCATATAAGAAGGAGGAGCTACAAGGTTTGAACGGAAAGGTGGCAGCGCTAAGCTGGTTCATCTTAAAAGCAACTGACAAGTGTGTACCCTTCTTTAACGAGCTAAAGAAAGGAAAGAAGAACTTCGAGTGGAATGAGGCATGTCAAACAACATTCGAAGGGTTACTATGACATATGGAAACCCCGCCAATCTTATCCAAGCCAGTAGACGGAGAAGACTTGTTTATCTACTTAGCAGTTTCAACTCACACATTAAGTGCCACGCTTGTACGTGAAGAAGCAAGGATCCAACTACTCATATACTACATAAATAAATGGTTCACTAGAGTGGAGAAAAATTACCCGAAATTGGAAAAGCTAGCGTATTGTCTCTTGATCGCATCTAGGAAGTTACAACCGTATTTCTAGGCACATCCGATCAAAGTATTGACCGATCAACCCTTAAAGCAAGTATTGTACTGCCCTAAGACTTCCGAATGGCTCATCAAATGAAATATTGAATTGAGTCGATATGAAATCACTTATCATCCTCAAAGGGCAATCAATGGGCAAGCGACAGCAGATTTCATCGTCGAATTTACCATAGGGGATGATGAAGAAAAAATTACTTCAAAAGTGGAAACACGATGGAAGTTATTTGTCGATGGCGCATCTAATAACTTCTGCTTGGGGGTGGGGATAGTGCTCTAGACGTTCGAAGGAGGAGCCAATTGCTATGCCTTACGATTAAAATTCCTAATGAGAAATGATGAAGAAAAATATGAGGCATGATAGCTAAGCTAAAAATCCATGCACATCTATAGCGACTTTCAGTTAGTCATCTGTCTGGTGAAAGGAGAATACCAGGCTTTAAGGGTGAACCTTGCCCAATATCTATCTAAATTGCAAGAGTTGCTAAACGACATCGAACATTACACCATAACTCACATCTCGAGGGAGAAGAACACGAAGGCTGACTACTCAGCAAACTGGCCAGATCTGGAGAAGCTTAATCATTTAGACTAGTCCCGATTGAAACCATGACCACTCCAAGCATAAGAGAAATGGATATCAACTGGATTTTTGAGATCACCATTGTTCCAGAAACGTGGATGACGATAATCAAAAACTATTTGCTTACAGGAACTCTTCCCATGGATAGGAACAAACGGAAAAAGCTTCCCCGAAAGGCAGCGCGGTTCATAATACAGGATAGGATAAACTACCGAAGGGGATTCTCTACCACCTTGCCCAGATGTGTGACCAATGACGAAGCTCGAAGGATCATAAGAGAATTTCACGAAGGCCACTGTGGAGATCACACCAGGGGACGGGTATTTTTGGCCAACAGTGAATCGCGATGCAATAGATTACGCAAGACAATGCGACCAATGCCAAAGATTCAACAAAATCAAAAGAGCCCCTTGAACGGAGCTAACACGTATGGTTAGTACATGGCCATTCGCAATTTGGAGAATCGATCCGACTGGTGTATTACCGCTGGCGAAAGGAGGAGCCAAATACGCTATTGTTGCTGTTGACTATTTCATTAGGTGGGCCGATACGGAACCGCTGGCACCCATTACCATAAAGAAAGTCATTAAATATGTTACTAAAAAACATTATGTGCAGGTTTATTGTGCCATAGAAAATCATCACTGATAATGGTGTTGAGACTTGCTTTTGATTCATGACACGGAACTATCACTACGACATACAGATTTGACAACTGCTACGACAAAAAGAGAATATATACTACAAGGAGACGAGGCTTCAAAACTAGTGCATCAATTATATTATTTTGTTTTTGAGTCTTAGGTCAATCTTGTTAAAATCTCTCCTCAGTTACGTATATAATAGCTTATATATTTAATCATTCTATTTCCTACATATATAAGCATATATTAAATTATTAAAGTGATTATAGTATATAATTCTATACCTGTGTAAAATGTGCATATTGAACAGATTTCACCAGGTTAATTGACTAATCTAGAGGTCCAGCCGACTGACACTGGAAATTCGTGCCTCATGCATAGGTGCACGGTTATATGGATATATATTTAAAAATATTTTGAATATTCAGTCGACTAACCTAGAAGCTCAGTTGGCTGAATTTCTGCAACAGCTACTTTTCGAAAAGACACGACTTTTTGTGAAGAGATAGGAACCTCTACGAAAAGATTCGGATGCAACACCTCGATCGAAACTCTTCACCAACAGTCGCTGCTTTCTAACCATTATAAATACATACTCAAACTTGATTCCAAATAACTGAATTACAATCGAATTTTCTTATCTCTCAAATCTAACTCTCTGGAATTTATTTTCTATTATACTTTCAATTATTCTGCATTAAAGCGATACTATACCTTTCCATTCTTCATATACTTCAAACATATATATATATATATATATATATATATATATATATATATATATATATTTATACTCGAGGAGAAGATTATAAGAAGGGTGTACTACAAGTGAAAAATTCATGTTATCAGAACACACAAACGCCAAAACTATTTTCTGTATTTGTTGAAGTCATGTTCTGCTGCTCAGGCGAGTGATGTACTCTTCGGATGCTGAGGCAAAATCCTATTCTGCTGCTCATGTCCCTGTTCGACTGCTCAGGGGTTGTATAGACCAGTTCCTCTGGGTTAAGTGAGGGTTGTTGTTTAAGTGAAATTCCAGAAGGAGTCTGGGACTAAACGTAGAACGGTGCTCTGAACCAGTATAAAAATCTCTGGTGTCATTTTACTATACGGCTTTTTTATATTCCGCACTATTTACAGTATTACTACAATCACTATACTCTATAATATCATATATACATATTACATGATCCATAGCACACTTTCATTTGGTATTAGAGACTAGCGACTTTCATTTGGTATCAAAACCTGGAATTCAATCGATCGTCACAACATTATAGAATAATGGTCAGAAAAAGATCCGGACGAAATACAACAAGCAAAAAGCCTAAAGCTATCAGAGCAACAACCAACGAGGACTACAAAAAGGTACTTTTTGATTTACAAATTTCAGTAAAAGATAATAATGAATTAGTTAGTATAAGCAATAAGATTTCAAAGCTTAATTTTATTATTTTAGAAAAGATGAAATATGTTGAACTTGAAAATGAGAAATTTAAAAATGAGAAACTAAATTTAGAAAATCAACTTGGTGTTTTAAAGAATTATTTTATAACTGTTAAAGATTTTATAGTTGAACAAAGCACCATATTTGAAAAAGAGAGAAAAAATTTCAAAAGAAGTTTTTGATTTGAAAAGACCAAATGATTTATTACAATCCTCTTTAGATAATTTAGAATCTCAAAATTCCCTTCTCAAAAATGAGAACCATATGTTAAAAAACGAGAGTTCTAAATTAAATGAGAAAATTGATATTTTGATACTTGTAATATTTCTTTTGAAAATAATAATTATGAAAGGTCAAAACGATTTAAACATGATTTTATCTAGTTCTAGACCTTTAAATGATAAAAATGGTTTAGTATATAATAAAACAGATCGTAGAAATAGAACTAGACACGCTTTCATGTATAGTAAATATGTTAGTGCTAGTACTAGATTACGAGAAAAGTCTAAATCCAATTTTTATAGAAATTCAAATACTACTATGACCAATAATGTTTATAATTTCTTTAGAAGTACAAAATCATTGACGAGAAATATGAATAAAACTTAAAGTATTTTGGTTCCTGTAAATTGGAAAAATAGAGAAAAATACATTAATGATTATTTTGATATGGTAGTTAATAATAAAAATTATATTTATAAAGGTTCAACCACACCCAAATTGGTATGGTTTCATAAAAATTAGGAAATTATAAGAACCTTGGGTATCACATGCTTTAAATGTTAATTTGTTTTCTGATACCCTACATTATAAGTAGTATTTATTTTGTTCTATATTATTCAAGACTCTTGTTTATGGTATTTTAATGTATGAACGATCAGTTCCTTCATAATACCTATCAATGCTTCATACTTTTATATTCCTCATTCCTTTTTGTCGATGACAAAAGGGAAGAAATATTGTTGCTAACATTAAGAATGCAGGATATAAAGCGTCAAAGATTCAGGGGGAGTAAGTATTTACGTTATATATATACACAGTCGAAATCTATATTTATTTACAGGTTGTCATCAATCAAAAAGGTGGAGAAGGTTGAGACTTGGTTTTGATTCATGACATGAAGCTATCACTACAGCATACAGATTTGACGACTGCTACAACAAAAAGAGAATATATACTACAAGGAGACGAGACTTCAAAACCGGTGCATCAATTATTATTTTGTTTTTAAGTCTTAAGTCAATGTTGTTAAAATTTCTCCCCAGTTACATATATATTAGCTTATATATTTAATCATTCTATTTCCTACATATATTAGCGTATATTAAATTATAAAAGTGATTAAAGCATATATTTCTATACCCGTGTAAACTGTGCATATTGCACAGATTTCACCTGGTCAGTCGACTGACCCAGAGGTCCAGTCGATTGACACTGGAAAATTTGTGCACCATGCACAGGTGCTCAGATATATGGATATATATTTAAAAATTATTTTGAATATTCAATCGACTGACCCATTGGTTCAGTTGGCTGAATTTCTACAACCATTACTTTTCGATAAGACATGACTTTTTGTGAAGAGATACGAACCTCTACGAAAAGATTTGGACGCAACACTTCAATCGAAACTCTTCACCAACAGTCGCTGCTTTCTAATCATTATAAATATATACTCAGACTTGATTCCAAATCACTGAATTACAAATCGAATTTTCTTATCTCTCTAATCTAACTCTCTGGAATCTTTTTACTATTATACTTTCAATTATTCTACATTAAAGCAATATTATACCTTTCTATTCTTCATATACTTCAAATATATATATTTATACTCGAGGAGAAGATTATAGGAAGAGTGTACTACAAGTGACAAATCCATGTTATCGAAACACACAAAAGCCAAAACTATTTTCTATATTTGTTGAAGTCCTATTCTGCTTCTCAAGCAAGTAAAGTCCTCTTAGGCTGCTGTGGCAAAATCTTGTTCTGCAGCTCAGGTCCCTTTTCGGCTGCTCAGGGGTTAGATAGACCTGTTCCTCCGAGTTAAGTGAGGGTAGTTGTTTTAGTGAAATTCCAGAAGGAGTCTGGGATTGGACGTATGACGGTTCTCGGAACCAGTACAAAAATCTTTGATGTCATTTTACTATATTTCTTTTTATATTCCGCACTATTTACAGTATTACTATAACCAATATACTCTCTAGTATCATATGACCATATTACATGATCCATAGCACACTTTCATTTGGTATCGAGCATAGCGACTTTCAAATGGGACTCGATTTGAAAGCTCCGAGTTCGAAGACTTTTGCAAATGCTTTCAAATTGGAAAGAATTTTTCCGCAGTCGCTCATCCGTAAGCAAATAGGTAAGTGGAAAAAGTAAACTAGATCATCAAGTCCACCATCAAAACACGGCTAACTAAAGCTAAATACATTTGCGTCGATGAACTTCAACTTGCATTATGGGCTTACAGAACAACACAAAAATCAGCGACCGGACATAACCCATTCCCCTTGGCATATGGTTCAGAATCAATGATCCCCATTGAACTAGAAGTCCCCTCTCATCGAAGGATAAATTTCAGTCAGAGGCAAAACGAGCAATTTCTATGCGAGTTGCTCGATATGATCGATGAGAAGAGGGAAAACCAGAGTTAAGGACCACCGCTCACCAAAAATGGTCGCACGGTACTTTAACTCTAAAGTGCACAATCATACCTTCGAAGTGGGAGACCTTGTCCTCAAAAGGGTCTACCCTATACCAGTAGAATTCAGGCCGAACTGGGAAAGACCTTATGTGACCAGTTAGAAGCTAGGGGATGGCACATTCAAACTAACAAATGTTGATGGAACGCAAATTCTCCAAGCATCGAACAGTAAATCGCTACATCTATGCTTTATCTAAAACTATTTTATGTATTTCTTATTTTTAGCAAATAAGCTATCCCGGAATACCAGGGGCATTGTAAATAGGCAGAACATACCCAACTTTTCTTAATAAAATTACTTTGCTTTCTGAACCAATAAAACTATATTCATAAAAGTTACTTGCTGAGTCGATGGGGTCAAATCTGCTCAAAACCATCTAGTTGCTGCTTGGGATAGTAAAGTCATGCTCAAGTATGCCTTACCTACCTGCGAAGTCGACGGAAGTAAATCGACCCAAACCATTGGATCGGCGGAATTCGATTCCAGCCTTCTAAGCACAAATATTACTTTGGCATCACTGGGAAGGCCCAAATCAAAGTCACGCATCTCGTAAACCACGCATTGCTTCTTAGATTGTGGAATCATATCCAAGCAAGCACAACTCTCTAAGCCTTGCATCCCTATAAGCCGTGCATCCCCATAAGCTGTGCATCATTTCTTGAGCCATGAAACCACACTCTCGAAGCATGAACTCGTAGCGTTACCCGAAGGTTGGTAGCGTCGGGAAATTCTAAACCATTTCAGATGGATGGGTCATATCGATCTCAAATGCCATGCACTTCATAAACCATGCGCATTCTTAAGTAATGGAATTACCCCAGCAACGACGGGAAGCTCATTTATTACAGGATTAACTGGAACGAACTCCTATTATCAGAAATACGGTAATGTCGCAAATCAATAAACTAGCAAAAATTCCGAGCACTGACCGATGACAGCACTGGAATCGAAGCTCAAGTTCCTAAAGATAGGAACTACAAAATAGACTCAATTTCAAACATTCGAGGAATCACTTGGAACAACTGGAAGTTTATCTGGGGTTTGAAGTAAACAACCCTGTAAACTAGGGGACGCACACAAAAATACTCAAATAAGTAAATAAATAATCAAACACTTTACAGTTTTGTTACTCCAAACATTGACTTTTAGCAATAATTATAGGACTAAACAGAATAAGTGATGAATAAAATAGACATAAGTGCATGAAACGTACAGAAGTAGACAATTAAAGTTGTAGTCAAAATGTCAACATTGTATTACTTCTAACATTTTCTATATAAAGCCAAAATGTAGGAGCCGTGCCCGTACAATATCGGCCAAAAGATAAAAAAACACAAACTATCACTACGACAACAACAAAAGAATATTAAGCACAGACTCTACACTTGTACAAAAGGTGATCAAAAACAAAATATCAAAATGGGAGAAGGACAAATCAAGAGGTCTTTTCACTGCTGCCCCTGTCTCCTTTTTCGCCTTTAATTTGCAGTTTCCTGGGCCTATCTTTACCCGGGGCACCCTCATACTCTAAAGCATGACCACTAGGGCAACCTCCTTTCCCCTTATGCTTGCGGGATCAATGAGAGCCTTTTGATGACTTCCTCTGTGCTTCTACCTTCTCCTTCTTCACCGCAATCATTTATTTCTTAGTCTTTGGCTGCCCGGTCTCAATTCTCTCTAGTTTGCTGCATTGATCCGCTCGCTCTTGTCTACCACTAGTTGCCAAGCCGTCCTTTTGAGAAATAGAGGGGCCGTCCAGACCATGTAGTGCCTTAATTTGCTCAGAATGTAGACTAGGCTACAAGCCCGAAGTAGAGACAATGGTGGACGCAGTTAAAATAGCAGCAGACCCAACATCGTGATGAAAGGTAATCCAGCGGGAAGAGGAGGTTGATCGACAATATCAGAATAGAAGGCAGTTATCTTGGAAATTTCATCAGGCATGAATTGAAAATCTTCAAGCAAGGTAAAGAGGATAAAATTACCTATAGTAGGGGTTTAGTCATGAGCAACAACTTTAGATCCATCGTCGTTGCCTTCCTTCGACGGCTGCACGATCATGGAAGAAGTGGCAACGATTCCTTCATCGGTATGAATACACAATGATGGTTAGCCTGGGCTGGAAGGAAAGTTTTTAGCAACAACCTTAGTGGTTGCTGTAACAACGGTGGATTTATGCTCTCACTCCATGTTACGCCCCTAATTTTTAATAACATCATTCAGGAGATTTAATTAGATAAACTAAATAGAATAATGTAAGCATTAGAGTGAGAAGGGGATTGAGATTTGAATAAATAATTAAAGGCCGTGCCTAATTATTTTTAATGGGCTTAAGAATGGCTTATAGGCTAATTAATTTACACAAGGGCATATTGAGAAATAGCCGCATGTTATTACCATAAACCTTATATATCCATGGCTTTACCATCCATTTACGTTTCATTTTCCCGTTCACGTACATTTCCATTTCTCAAAAATCAAATAAATGAAAACCTAAGGGAAGCGGACCATTACAAGGAAGAAAAAAGGGAAAAATTAAATCAAGCTAAGGAACCAAAGCATGGGGATTAATCTCAAATCAAATCTAGAAGCTCTTATCATAATCAAGGTGAATAATAATCTAAATCATCTCTATTTTGTTTTAGTCATATGTTTTTGAGTTTTATATTAAATCCATTTTACGATGTTTTGGTTGATGATATGCTTGGATTTATAACATGCTCGATTTAAATCAAATTGTTTAAATATGGTTTCATATGGTTTTAGGGAAAAACCGATTATTAGTGATTTCGAATGCCGTGGAAAACTTATATGTTATGTAAAATACGATTTCGGAGATGGGTTTCAATTTTTGTAATTTTCAAAGCTATGGAAAATTTAATATGTATTTTCAAGGGGAAATATGTATAATTAGGTTTAAATTTTTGAGTATTTCAGGTGGAATTTGGGTTTGAAATATTTGTATGTCAGATAACATGTTAAAAGTGAATTTCTGTAATTTTTGAGGATTCCTAAGTGATTTGCTATGAAAATTAAATTATTTTAAAAGGACTTATTTGCATTATTGGTTTTGCTTAATGGAAGAGCTTATTTATTAATTAAACCTTGATTTAGATCTGAAATTATGCAGCAGTTTTATTTGGAAAATAATTTGAAAAGTTGAGGCAACCAATCACATGTTTACAAGTAGGAGGTTAGTTAGAAAGTGTTGGCTTTAATTGGCATTAAATCGGTTCTACGTAGAAAAGTAGGTTCCGCCTCCTTTAAAAGCACCTTTCGACTCATAGGCTCCACCTTCAATCAAGTCGAAATCGCATGAAGTTGAAACCAATACACAAGGTATCACTTAGATGGTACAAAGTGGATTGGAGGAAGGCGGAAGGCACAGTGTCGAGAGTACTGCTTCCGATGGGGTCGAAACTTTGCTTTGCTTTCAAATGTTAAGCGCCTGCTTTTCTTTACTAGAAGCTTTCAAAGAAGTCAAAACATATGTTTTCGAAAGGGGTTTCTAAACAGCTTTCGAAGAGGGTTTCCATCTTATGTTTTAAAAGTAGAGGTTTCGAATGATCCTTTATTTGTAAAATAATTCTTTCTAAAGTTGTGGTTCCGACCTGGTCGAAACCATATTGCTGTTCTTTTGCTTTTCGAGTGTATTGAAGCCATCAATGCTTTCGAAGGTTAGCTTTTGTTTTAACTTATACTGAGCCACTTCCTAGACGCTTTCAAATGGGGTCAAGAGTTTCGAAGGCAATGGTTTCGAAAGAGGGTTTCAATGTTATCCTTTAAAATTTTGCTTAAAGTTTTTGAGCTTTCGAAAGGATGGTACCGACCCCATCAAACTTTCCCCAAACAATTTTATATGAAGATTAAAAGGTTTCAAAAGGGATACTTTGGTATATAATCACTTTGACACAAAAGATATTTTTGAAGCTAAACCCTATGGTTTTCAAAGAGTTACTTTCATTGATTTCGAAGCTATGTTTCTAAAGATTATTAAGTAATGCTTTGTGCTTTCAAAAGGTACTTTTTGGTTTTGAAACAGATAGTTTATAAAGATTTGAAAGGTATATATTTAGTGTTTTGAAAGGAAGTTTACAATGCACTCGAAGGAGATTATCTATGGGTTGCAAAAGTAATGTTTTAAGGTTTCGAAAGCCTTGGTTTGTCAAATAAATAACCCAATCTCATTTTTATAAGAAAACCATGGCATAACAAAACAGTTTTGAAACGATCTAAGTATGGAGTTTTTTTAAGAACTTTTTCTTAATTAATATGTTAAAGGGATTAACCAAGTTTTATATAAAATGATTTCAAGAACATTAAACCATAAGTGTTGGTATTATATGTTAATATGTTAGGTTCTTCATACATACATATATTCACATTGTAATGGACCCAAACTGTATTTTGGGGAAAGGCAGAATAACTAGCTAGGTTGACCCAGTAGTGAATATAAGTTGAATTAACTCCTAAATGAGTAAAATTATATCCAGGAGGTCAGACAGGCCAGAATGTAGGATGCTTAAATAGTGAAGTTGTCAGATAGACAGGTTCATAGTAAACCTATGAAAACTATATTTAGGAAAAGTTACTGGCAGATGCCAATATGTTCATATAAACCCCATAAAAATTATGATTAGGGAGAGTTATTGGCAGAGGCCAATAGATTTGTGGTGAACCCATGAAAACTATATTCGGATTAAGTTATTGACAGATGTCAATAGGTTCCTAGTCAACCCATGAAAACTAGGATAAGAGAGAAGTTATTTGAGTTACCGATAAGTTCAGAGAGAACCCATGAAATAATATGTTATTGGCAAAGGCTAATAGGTTCTTAGTGAGCCCATGAGAACTATGAAATAGGACAGGTAGTCTATAAATTTAAACAGGTTAATAGTCAACCCATGAGAACTATTTAAAAATGACCCTAGAAACCATAAATAAGACAAGTAATCTGAAATAATGGGGATGGGTAATCTAGAATCGATTTACCTATATGCATATCAACATATTATTTTGGACTGTTATATTTTAACCATTGTGGATGCGGGAGAACAGTATATGGTTTTATAAAGTTTTAGGATACTAGTGAGGGAAAAACCCGTTTTTCTAAGCAGCGTGGTCTCACTGGATTTCTAAGTGGTTTGAGATGGTAGATTATTATACATGCTAGGCTTTATGCCTGACTCGAAGTTTATGTTTTTCCCTTAAACTCTCGTGTGCTCAATTGATTTTAAGTAGTCTGAGAGTTAAGGTTTTCAGGTAACTCTTTAGAAAAATAAGCTTCCAGAGACATGCAAGAGGCATGATAGCTATTTAGAGTTCTTTTCCATTTTGATTCTGGTATGTTTTGTTGCAAAGGCAAAGATGATTAATTGCCCTTTTATATACTCTAATCATCCAAGGGGGCATCTTTATATGTTGCTCGTGGCGTATGTTATAATAATAGTATTTTCTCTGAATGTGGTTAACGTAATTAGGATTATGTAATGAAATTGAAATGTTGTTTGGAATGGTATGAGATATTTGTTTAAAATTGTTTTAAAATTTTCCATATCCATATGTTTCTGTTATACCAATGTATCTTGTATTACCGTATTTTGTCACCAGAAGTTAATACTATGGATGACTGCAACATCTATAGCGCTTAGCTTTTGGCCTCAAGATAGTGGATTTTACACTCCAGTTTTAAAGTTTTCTGGCCTTCTTCTAGAGCTAGGCGAAATTCCCTATTCAAGTAGGCCTGAACCAACACCTCCTCGGTATACCCACCGCCTATGTTTTTGAACCAGGCCAGAACATCCTCCCATACCACCATGAGTATGCGAGGGAATGATGGACCCAAATAATTAAGGCTATCCTGATGAAGCACGGAATTAACATAGAAACCTAAGATAATGGCATCCAAGCCTTCCATTTGTCTTGTGAAAGTAAATTGGAGCTTTGAAAAGCTGGTCTCTCTGTGCTAGTCTTCTCTATGGCTAATTGATTTTTCTTGGCTTCCAAAGTCAAAATCTATATGCATAGGGAAGCGATTTCTTAGCTCTGTTCAGCGACAACTTTCTTTTTCGCCTCGATCATGACCTAGCTTGCCTTCAATTTCTCTTTCAGAGCCGCCTCGTCGGTGTGGCACTTTTTTATTTCATCTCCGAATATTAGAGCGGCTTGATCAATCAATTTATTCATCTCTCTGAACAAAGAAGCACTCTTACTTTCTCATTTCAAGGCATCGTCCCTCTCCTTCTTCAATCTCACAGTCTCAAAGTCGCAGTCCGCGATCTGCTTCTCGAATTCATCTTTTTTAGACTGAAATTAGAGTATCTCATGGTAATTATTTCGGTTAATAGTAGAGAGCTGCATGCACAGTTTTTCCTCCTCTTGGCCTACTCCAAGCCACTTTCAAATGCCTAGAGATAGGATGAGTACGATTCAGCTTGAACCGACTTCAAGTTAGGTTTGTCGAAGATGACCCCCTTAAGAAAAAGTGGGAAAATGTGGCCTGTAGAAGCAGAGGACCGACAGGAAGAATGTAGGGGGATCGCCTTGAAATGGGAAGACGATCAACAATAGTGTGAGTGGAGGAGGTCACGGTTCTATAGCAAGAATGGTAATCCCAATAGAGATAGGGGGTTGTACGTTGGGAAGATGTTCGTGATCTTGTTTAGCTTCTTTGATGAGTCTCCCCTCTCTATCAGACTTTTTCTTTTCTCCTAGCCACTTCCTATGTCGCGGTCTTAACTCCTTGCAGACCGGTGGTGCTCTTCTGCCTCCTTGTCTTTTTCCTTCGTTCTCACTTCATCGATTTCATGGAAGGAGTGATATCTGGACGAATGCTTTTGTGAACATTAGGACTCAAGCGCTCGGTAAAGTTCACTGTACAAGCCACAAGAAATGATCTTTATAGAAAATGACAAAATGACTTTAGAAAAAGGCATTAGATGGATTAAAATGTCTTATGGGGATGGAGGTAAAATGCGTAGCCCTGGTGAAGCGAGTGCTACAGTTTATCTACCCTAGTAAAATACACAAATTAGATCAATCACCAATTAACGTCGGGACGTTCATCTCCATAGGAATGGTCCATGTAGGTTGGGAAGGCAGCCTTTCAAAGACACTTATCAAGTTACCTACATCTGCAAAAATATCACTCGTATCTCCTTGGTCAAAATTGGCACCTCTCGGCGAGGGGCTGGGAACGGGATTGTTTATGGGAGAAACTTCCCTAAAATGCTCTTTCGAAGGAGGTGAGGAAGTATGCTCGGGAGTTGACCCCGGAGCCTTGTCGCCTAAGTTGGCGTCGCCTTCATCGATGTTTATATCCCAGTCAATTTCCTCTTCGATTGAGGGAGTCGCTTATTTATTTCTCCTTCTTCCTTTTCTTCACTTAAGAAGCTTTACCCGCCCGGTGAACCAACCCTTTTTCATTTTCCTCCGAAATCGAAGGCACCTTGGGCGGACTGCTAGCTTCAACTCGAACAAGTGCCTCTTTAGGAGCTTTCTCCGACTCACTAGCCGATTTTCTTCCTTCTTCATCTTCGTCATTGTCACCTTCGTCGGAATCGTGAGAAGAGGAGACCGAGCGAGTCAAGGTTTGACGGATCTCCCTGGATGTAAAAGGCCGCAACGGTGGAGATTCTCATCCGTAAGCAGAAATCTAACCGTGCGCTCTCGAGTATCGACTGCTTTAAGTGCACCAAGACCCTGGTCGAGTGCTGGGTCTTTGTTAATCTTCGGAAGGACTGCAAAAGAACAAATGATCGTTCAGAGGACTTTCTGGAAGCTAAATGAAATTCCATGCATAGTAAGAAAAACTTGCCCTATATAGTCCATAGACGAGTAAATCCCTCTGGACATTTGGCAAAGAAAAATTGGTTTTTGAATGAGGATACCTTGCTAGGAAAATCGAGTATGAGCTTTCGGCCACGTTGCACCTTGATATACATAAAGGACGCATTAACTTCCCTCGTTTTAAATAGCATAAGATACTACAGCTCGACAAAGTTCGAAGCACAATTGAGAACATATCATATAGGCAGGTCAGCATGGCATAGCTATTCGGGAGAATGTGAAATGGGGACAACCCTATATTTTGAAGGGTCGCCGTCAAAAAGTGATTAAACAGGGGCAATGCACCATACTGCACATGTAGTGATGGTAGGCCACATATGCAGAAACGATCGATGAGTGAATTGACCTCTTGATTGCAGAAGTACATCATCCTATGGAATGCTATATTGCAAGCAGATGCTTCGCAATGCCCAGTGTGTAAGAATTGAGGAGGCTTTCATCGAGGGATCTAGTAGAGCACTGAAGTTGGAGGAAGTGCATAAACATGGAGCCAACTGGAATCAGGTGGCCATACTGTCCTGAAGTTATAGAGGTAGCAGGTCCAACAGAGATCGACAAGGACTCCACTTCGGAAGCAGGTGAACTCCCTTCGATTGACTTACGATGGGAAGATTTACGCGTCATTCTATATAAGAAATCTTGTGTTCAAAACTTTCCAATGTGCATAATTTCTCAACTGTAAAACTTTAACACGGATGATACTTGGAATTTGAAAGATGATCGACATGTATCAATCACTTATCAGACTCTAAGCCTTAACCGAGAGTGTGTGCGATGTGTAACCTATGTGGGAACGGGAGAAACGTCCTGAATTTTGTGAGTGGGCCATTCCACGTAAATGGCCCACTCACACCAGGAAAAGCAATCCATACTAGCTATTAATATCCTTTCTTCTACACTTACCCGTTATCGATCAACTATTGATAATGGATCCGTCATCTAAAGCGACAAAGGAATCTCTTCCTGTTCCAGGAACACTGGCTGTGCTATAATAAGACCAGTCCAGATCAAGCGACTATAAGTTAATGGATCCGAATCAGGAAGGAAATTATTACCATAAGTTGATCTTAATTTCCTAGAAGATAAAAACAACAAGATACTATCCAAAGTTATTATCACCTCCCAGAAAAACTGAAGTCAATTTGCAAGAACCAATGCCAGGAGCATATATGCAACTTCATGCAAGTCGATTCTGATTTTATGGATGGAAATAGAAAAACATGTCAATCATCGGGACAAAACCCTAAATTCATTCCGTGGGAGTCCAAAAATTAATTTAATATTTCTTTCACAAATCATAATCAACTCGAATCTTCAACAATATCCTTTACTAATGCATGTCCATCATTAATCAATCATGATATGATGAAATCTACTTCACCGACTTTCGAAATTGAAGAGAGTGATGATAAAGGCTTCAAGACAAGGTGGCTCGAGTCAAAAACCCTTTGGATCGGCAAATGATTGGATCGACAATAGCTAAGGGCAGGTGAAATTATGGCAAAAGAACGACAGAATGGACTTTTAGAGGCAGAGGTTAGTGGTGTCGGAGCAGAAAATTGGCCGCGGTGGCGACGTTCCAGCTGCGTAAGGAGGCGAATCGACGGAGTAAGAATCACTTTGAGTCGGCTCGGCTTGAAAATAAAGAATGGTAAAATGGAGATCTGACATATATAATAAAAAAGAAAAAAATAAGAAGGCAAAATTTTTCCTAAGTTTATGGATCGGTGCCGATCCAATCCAATTGGATTGGTACCGGTCTAATTTACATCCTTCAAATGACTTTAAACTCTCCTTGTTTCCTTAACTCGATGTCTGCATCCATTTGAAAGGTTCTCAAGTCAAAATTACCCAGTAACTACGACTAAGGAAGACTTACACTGAGGAATAGATAGTTAGTCGAAATGTCATAAGCAGCTACTCAAGGAAGCTAGATACGACCGATAAAGCTCCATGAAATGCATCCCAAAAGATGAATAATTCCAGAGCACCCCTTGTTTCCAACTAAAGCATGCTTTTGGAGGCAAATGTTAATTGGGTTTTTAAGAAAGTAGAAGTCAGAAGGAGTTTCAACATCCAAGCTAAGCCGGATGACTCGAAACTTGACCGGAAGACCTAGAAGAACATGACAACGGAACCCAAGGAGTTCTAAGTCAAAATATGCCAAGTATTTGGATCATCACCGATCTGATCTAATTGGATTGGCACCGATCCACATTATTGGCTTATGGATATTCCAATCCACATGCGTTGTGTCCTACATCTCTCCTAAGCCTATCGACCAAGTTTGACAACATTCCTAACATCCGAGTTAAAGAAATTAAGATTTATCCGATTCGGGTTATAGTTCAATCTAACCTACCGGTGAATCATCATCAAAACAACTTAATAAGTCATGAAATTACAAGGGAAGCCTTTCAAGCAGATAAAGAAGCATGTAGGATGGATGTTGCATAAAAATTGCGCAACTATTTGGATCGATACAGATCCGATCTAATTGGATTAGTATCGATCCAAACAGTTAGCTCGGATAGCTCCCAAATTCACATACCTCTTCCTACCAATGACTACATGCCTCTGGTGTAATATTTTCAACCCAAATGCTCTCTAAATCATATAAATACAAATCTATCTCCAACGGGAAGGTGGCTGGCTGTTCTGATCACTAAAGCAACTCTGTTATGAAGATTCTTCAACTTTCTTCTCCCTCACAATGGCTACAATTGGACAATTGGGATCCTTCCTTTATCTTATTCTATTTTTTTATAATCTGGAGAGGGTCTTGCTCTATTTTCTTGTCCTGATATATAGGTCTAGTGCTTTCACAATTAGAACAGGGTGTTGATCCATTTTTTGGATTAACACAAAGAAACAGAGGTGATGAAATATTCAGTACTATCTAGTAAGGGATAGGCTGGTCTTCTCATGTAGGGGTCGATAGGTTGGACCCTTATACATTTTATCCAAAGATGTACTGCGATGGGCAGTGTACTAGTAGCCTTGTCATTGATGGAATCCATTCTCCAATAAGTGTTGTACAAACTAAGTTGTGCCTAACTATGCTGGATTTGAGATGCAAGCATTCCAGCAATATTCATAGTTTATTTTAAATCCTAAACATTATTATAATATCACTAGATTTTCTATTTTGGTTATTATAAGGTAAAATCCCATCTATGTTTATGTGTGGATGGTCTTACGAGTTACCTTTATTTTTGAAAGGTTTTAATAGGATATAATATTCCACTTGATTGTTTTCTTACACTGGTTTACTAGATGATACAGACATTATTTCTTAGGATGCTCGGGTCAGCCTGAGCGTATTTTCCAGATTTAGATAGACACTTTGAAGCTTCAAGAGACAAGTTGGATCCTCTAAGAAATGTTCATATATTTTATCTTCCATTGTTTTGTTCTTGTTGCATTCATCAGAAATTGTAAGGACAGGTTGTTATAGCTGTTTAGGCTGATAATAGACTAGTGTACTCTGATTTGATGTATATTACAATTTTTTTGTAAAGATGTATTGTATATTATATATTACTCGTCACGATGTGAGATTCTATTCTACCTTTCTTCTTTCATTTTCCACCAACAATCTCCCGGCACACGGATGCTCGATACGTGAATATAGTGGATGTATTAATATCGACTTCTGAGGGTCGAAAAGATAGGTAGTTACAGTTGGCATTAATGCATAGTTTGAGTGAACACCTAGGCTTTGGTGAGGTTGATTCATTTGAAATAAGGCAAGTGAGAGCCTATGATGAGTTCGAGTGTATTATGAGAGCGTGTAACGATCTAGAATTCACTGCTTTGATTTTGCAAATATTTAATTAATTTAAAATATTCAAATAATTAGTTTTATAATTAAAATAAAAATCTTTTAAATAATAAATATTGATGGTGAAATAGTTTTCACAATTTGTTTACAAAAATGATTAGTTCGAAGAGAAATCGAAAATTTGATTGGAATTCGTTTTTCGAATTTTCGTCGTCTAAAAGTTGTCGAAAATTTTATAAACTCTTTTATATAAATTACACATATAAAAGTAAATAAGTTAGAGCTATATAGTGTGTGTGTGTGTGTGTGTGTGTGTGTATACTTAAGCATATATTAAGAAAGATATAACATTTGGAAATGTAAGTAAAATTAATTAGGAAATATGTTAAAAATATGAAGCAACCCTTAGGAAAACATAAGTACACATAGCAATTAATGAATGTTGGCAAGGTGTTCATAAAAGGGGACAACTGGAGGCTTATGTAAGAATCAAGGTGAAAGGGCGAACTAGGTGTGGTGAGGTGGCAAGGGGTTTGTGGAGGGTATGTCCAA
This sequence comes from Allium cepa, assembly GCA_030765085.1. Classification (NCBI taxonomy): domain Eukaryota; kingdom Viridiplantae; phylum Streptophyta; class Magnoliopsida; order Asparagales; family Amaryllidaceae; genus Allium; species Allium cepa. The sequence goes on from CM060932.1 coordinate 158,697,052, forward strand.
TTGAGCATTTTGGTAATTTACTAATTACATTTCATATATATAAAAAAATTCCTCATTATATTTTCATTTTATTTTCATTCAACCTCCATTCTCATATGCAAAAGAAATTTCCAAGTTCCTAAGTACTTCCATGGTTTCTTTTTTCCTCTAAAGTTAAAAATCCCACCTTTCATCACTTTAAATTCATGAAAACATTGTTTAAAACCTTCGTTGCTTTTTCTATAAACTCTCCTCACCGAAACAAGCCACCACACTCTTGCTCTCAACCATGACCAAGCCTACACCATGAATGGCCAAAGCCTTTCTATGCACGGTCAAACCCACCTAAGGCCTTTAAATCTTCTTTCTCTAAGTTAAAACAAGGATCTAAGGTCGTATTCAAGTGTTAGTGGGAGTTTGAGTTAAAAGTGGATAGCTTTTGGTAGGTAATGCTAACTTTTTATTTAAAGTTTCTGACTTTAATCATGTCATATTCTTGATTGTTAAATTATTGCTTGTTTGGATGCGATAAATGTTGATTTGTATGTGTGTGTATATGTGCTCGGATGTGATGTTGTGTAAACTTTGAAAATAGAAGTTAAAGTTAGTTAGTTAGCAATTTATGTCCCTTCCTTGTGCATGTAGATTATGACATGAATATATGTTCATGCTCTTTCTTATGATGTGCGAAGCTAAGGAATTTAGTGTTTGTAGTGGTTAATTTGCGACTTCGAAATACTTTGGTTAAAAACTTATTTTCTAACTTCACTTTCTTGAAGTGTTTTAATAAACCTTCGAAATCCTTACTTTTTTCTAAAACTATATGAAAAGTTATAAAAGTAGTTAAAGTAAAAAAGTTAAAGTTTTGAAGGCAATTTGGAATGAAAAATCAAGTTTTGAAACTACCAGTCATATAGCAATAGTCGCTATGAATGCAATTCGTAAAAACGAACTCATTTTACAAATTAAATTTTGTTTACTTCTTGGACATTTTTTGGAAGTGTTTTCAAACTTATTATAAAAATTTAAACGTAAATTTTATTTATTTATTTAATGATTATTTAATTAATTAATTTAATAGAGGTGATTATGTAACAACCCTATTGTTAGTGACATAACTAATTAATGATTAATTATAGCTAATTATTGTTAATCGAAGATTTTGAGATTTAATGGAAAAAATATAAGTTTTTTTGAGAATTGGTTTATTCCAATAAAAGAAATGCGATATCATTTCTTATATATAAATTTCAATTATTACTGAAATAGTATTAAATCAATTAGAGGATTTTAATTATAAATTTGATAATAAATTGAAAGTAATGAATTATTTTTAAATAATAAAGGGAAATGAGTAATTGTTTATTAAAAAATAGAGTTTTTGTTAAATTATTGGTTATATCAATATTTAGTAAAATTAGGACAAGGAATAAAATAATAAGTGATAATTAGTGTTTTAATTTGAATGTAGTTAATAATATTTATTGACTTAGTGGTTGATTAGGAAAAAAGGATAAAGTAATTGTAAAAAATGATCTAATCATTTTATTAGGCTAAGTAAATAAGTGAGATAGAGTTTTAATTCTTTTTTTTAAAACTTGGGTTTAGGCTTAATAAAATTCAGCCCATTAGTGAAAATAAAGGAGAATTCTTATCTCCTTTATATTTCAGAATGAACTTTACGTTCATTTTAACTCAGGCAGAAAATGAAAACTAGGTTTTTCAAAACTAAGAAACTCGTAAACCTTGCTCTTTGGAAATTCACTAGTAATCGAGAAAAAATATAGAAAATAAAAGAAGATATGGATAAGTCTCCAAAACCTCCTCTCTATCCGACTCTAGCATTTAATTTCAGTTTTATTTGATTTCTAATTTTTGAAATTTTTGGATGAGAGGGCTTTTGGATGATTCTTGTCGCATGTTGATAGCATAGGAGTCGTAGAAGAAGAGGAGTGCACATATGTTGTTCTAGGCATAAATCCTTGTTAAATTAGAGTAAAAAGTGAGTTTTGAACACTCACGAAATCTATCTCTAGGGATTTGGCTATGAAATGATTGTTTTTTTTTGTATGCTGATTTATTGTATGATGGTTGTTATGATATAAGAGTTAAATTGGTTAATTTGGTTGCTTAATTTTATGTCAATTTAGATTCATTAAATAGAGAAAAAATAGTGGTTAAAGAATATGAAATCTATACCCATTGGTTAGGAGTTCGGCTTTGAAATTCTGGACATATAATCTAGAGTGATATTCAAAGCTATTGTAAAAGATTAAATTTCGAATTTATATGATTTTTCCAAAGTGGGTATACGTAAACTGAGATTTACAAATATGAGATTTACAAATCTAAGCTGAAAATGGTTGTTAAAGAATATGAAATCTGTATGAATTGGTTAGGAGTTCGCTTTGAAATTCTGTATATACAATCTAGATTGATATTCAAAGCTATTATACAAAGTTTGAGTGAAAAAGATTAAATTTCAAAATTATATCATTTTTGCAAATTGGGTATATGTAAACCGAGATTTACAAATCTGAGTTGAAAATGGTTGTTAAAGAATACGAAATCTGTACCACTTGGTTGGGAATTCAAATTTGAAATTTTGTACATATAAAATAAACTAATATTCAAAGCTACTATAAAAAGTTTGAGTTAAAAATATTAATTTTCTAATTTATGTGGTTTTTTTATGTGGTTCAAAATTTTGGAATAAGTCTATTTTGTATAAAGGGATGTGAGTGAAATATATATACAAGATAAGAAATAGATTTGAAAATATTTTATAGAGAGAAATATTTAGAGAAATATATATTTAATTATATATTTAGAAATATGGTTTTGGGAATATGAATATAATTTATTTTCAAAAATAAAAACAGTTATATTTCAATATGGATTTGGAAGTGTAAATTAAATATGGTTTTGTGAATAATATGACTATATGGAAATTTGAGAAACTATGTGTACATAAGTGTAAATTTGGAAAAATTCGAGTTTATGGATTATTTTGTTTTAAAAGTGAACATTTATTTAAATACAATTAATAAATGGATTTATGGAAATTTATAACAAGTGTTTTTAAAATAATAAATTCAAAAGAGAAACTGTTTTGAGAACCTTAATTCTATAATTTAAAAGTACTAATAATTGACTTAGTGTTATCGATTGGTTTAAATGATTTCGAATAATGCTTCGTCGAATATGGTATAAATCATTGAGTAGAATTTTTGAGTGGAATTTACTAACTCATTAGTGAATCCTTGAGCTTAACTGGGTAGTATGGGCTACTTAAGTTAAATTCTTGTGATCGCCTTTGGGAAAGTAATTAACACTTTAGAGTTGTGTTCTCTTCGATTGTGACAAGTGGTTGCGAGATCCGTGGCTGAATGTAATTTAGGTTTTCAAGTGGTATCCATAATAAGTGATATCTACAAGCTTTTAGTAAATACTTGTATTTCACCATACGGTATGGGACGTACTGGTTAAGTTCTAGTGGTTACTGAAGGTGATAGTATTTGCCACTTTAGAGTTTACTCGCTTTTGGTGTGCGGCAAGAGGCTACTAGATCCTTAAGAAGTTTACTCCTGGATTTCTTTTTGAATGTAATAATATAAAATTAATTAGAGAGATTCAGTCATGGTTGCTAACATTGAGATCATTATGTGATTCTGCGATTTTCGCTATATACGATCCTTATTATCGGATAGCTTTGTACCATACCAAATTGTGTGTTTGTTTGATAGAGTTCTACGTACGATCATTCTGATCGTTTTGAATAAGATCTCTTGAACTTGTTAAAATAAAAAACTTAACTCCATAACCATTCTATTTTTGTTAATTAAAAACATATATTCTTGTGTCTTGTGATGGATGTTAAGTTAATTATGTTATTTGGTGTTTAGTGACTAGATCGTGTTTATGACTTAAACATGTATCGTGTTTTTAGTTAAACTAATCTTACGACTTGGGATATCTTGGACATCTAGATTGAATCATGTGTTTAGTGATTAGCCATGTATATTTTAAACACTTGTATTGGACATCTAGATTCATTTATGTGTTATTCATTTTTGTATTATATCTTGTTCTCACCCTATTGGATATGTAGAGATAGTCTAACCCAGGTTTTAATTTGCTTGGGTTAGGCCGAGACTTTTTAGGTTACATGATAGGTTGACTTTTGGATGTTGGGCTAGCAAGGAGATACTACCTTTGACTTTTAGTTTATCTCATTTAGGAATTTATGGTTATGTTCATAAAATGTATAACTAAGAGTAGGGAATTATAAAACTTACATATTAGGTGAGTTAGTGTTTAATTTTATAGACTCAAAATTTTTATATTCATAAGTTGAGATTTTATTCCCTTGTGATCTGTGATTGTTATTTATATGATATATTGTTCTAATTCTGAGAAATCGACGTCTATTACTTTGTATTAATACTGTACATGCAAATTCAGTTCAGATATAGAATGGAAAAAATATAAATGACATGTCAGTGTTAATAGAAAGATATATTCACATTCGATCGCCCTTAACAAACTGTATTCTTCTGATTAGTAGACAACATTACTTGTAATGTTCTTTGCTAAACTAGGCATATCGGTGAGGTCATTACGGATTAGTACTCAATTAATTAATTAAGGTAATTAGAACCTAATCATTAGTTTATAAAGGAAATTAGTACTTAACTATAAATTAAGTAAATTAATTAAAATTATTTATTTAATTAAAGATTAATCATTATTTAATAATTTATTAAAGGATTAGTTATTATTAAATTAATAATTAAAGGTTAATTCTTATTAAATTATTATTTAAGAAAGTGTTTAATTTTTTTTTTTTTGCAAGGCAAGCCGGTTTTATAGCGGGCCGTCCACTTTTTATTATGAACGTAATAAAAGTTGAAGTACAGGAGTAAGGTAAAAGCACCTTAACTACTATGGAAAAAAAAACATAAGTACAACGCATGAGTGTGGTAGACACACCACAACTACTAAATGAAAACAAAACTACTCCTCCGAAGAGGAAGAATCACCATCGTCTACAGAAACCTGGGAAGACACCAAAGATACATTCCCCACAAGACCAGAAAAGGGGCGGAATAGGGCAGCAAGACAAGGATCATAAGCCACTGAAGCAGGAGTGTATATAAAGGATCGATCCCAAGAAGAGTAAGCTAGCAAAATAGAATTCGAACTCGCAAAATGACCATCCACATCAACGACTAAGGAATCAGCAGAAGGAATGTAATAGAGGCACCTAAGGTCAAGAAGATCATCAGAAACGAATCTAAAGTAGGAATTAGTTATGGGGTTAAATCTCATATCGGAAAGGTGATCAACCCAACACTTCTCAGCCGCATCCCAAACAACAGAAGGTCTAGAAGGATCTGGATCAAGGTCGGCAACAGGTAACCCAAAACCAAGACCAGAGTCCAAAATAGTAGAAGAGGAAGCAGGCCCAGCAGCAGGAGCTTCAGGCGGTACCGAGACCAAGATCGGAGCAACCAGGGAGGGACAATAGGAGAGACAGCAACCTTGGGAACCCATTTCCTAAGCGGGGGGCGAGGCAGAGGAGTCTTTGGAGCAGCAACGGAGGAGACAGAATGCGAGCAGGCAATAGCTAGGTGGCCAAAAGAATGACAGGAAGAACATATATCCGAAACCCATCCATAGCGAACACGAACCTCAAAAACATGCCCAACAACCATCTGAATAGGAATAGAAGAAGGGAGAGGCTTATCAGGGGAAATCTCAATCAGAGCCTTAGCATATACCAATTTTTCACGAGCCACAGTATTAGAATCAAAACATTTTAATTTTCCCACATTACAAGCTAGCCAGTTCAAACCAAGCAAAGGTTGAAGAGCAGAGGGGATTTGCGAAAAATAAACCCAAACAGGTATAGATAGAACTTGCTCTCGAGCACTAGCCACAGTCGGGGACCAAGGAGTAATGATAAAGGGTTGCCCATCAAAAAAAGAAGGCTCAGCCTCAAGGACAAGACGGCTTTCCTCGGGGGAAGAAAATTTTAGGAAATACATGGAGTCAACCAACTTAACACGCAAACCACTGCGAAGCTTCCAGGATTTGCGACAAACAGAAGTCGCATCAAGCAGGCGATGGTTTGGATCCAAGAAGAAACCAACAAGGTAATCCGAACAAAAGTCCATACCAGCCTGCATCACCTCAGAGGGAGGAACCATCACTCCATCCTGCTCAATTATTTCAAACTCAATCGGAATGTAGTCACCCGCATTACGGGACAGTGAGGAGAATAGCGAGGACCAGGATTTGAAGCCAGGAAGGGCAGAGGTTGCAGGAATGTGGCTAGAAGATGCAAGGTGCACAACATCACTGGACAAACCACCAGGAATAGGCCTATTCATGCAAACTGAACACTTATTACCACAGGCATTTACACAGGCATTTACACGAGCACGAATTGTGCATCGAATAGAGCCAGGCGTAACAGCAGAAACTAAACGCGAATCACAACCAAGATAAGTTTCCTTCGTACCAGTACCAATAGGGTCATCAGAGACATCACAAGATTCGATCTCAACCAATACAGGATTGGAATTCCCAATGCCACATTTCGACACAGCAGAATGACCCAACACTGATCGTATAGCTTCGTGAGAATAGGGAACCTCATCAATTGCACACACATCTAGAGAAGAGGGAACATTACCTAAGACTGCTGCAGGCAACACTATCGAAATAGCAGGACATTCACGATCAGCAGGTGCTAGAGGAGATGACAGAGGAGCAGGCAAAGGGGGGAAATCATCAATAGAAAGGAGAAGAGGCATCGCCTGCTGCGGCGCAACCGGCATGACACCGAAGACCCCACCAGATCTAGTGGAAGATCGAGACGGGGAAGAAACGTATGGGAGGGGGAGATGGAAAACAAGCATATGAGGAGGGAAGAGGGGGAAATTGAAAGGTGCGCAGCAAGTCAGAGGAAGGAAAAGCAAAGCAAACGATGTGGAAACGATAAGCAGGTCGCCATTGGAGGAAAAGCTTATTTGTATTGGAGGAAAAAAATGTTTAAATATTTATTAATTACTAATTAAGTTAAGGTTTAATTAAGACTTGTTAAGTTTTAGTTATTCCAAAATGAAGGTTTAATTTGTTATTTAATTATTAATTAAGGATGAAATAATTGCTACGAATGAGCTCAGAAAGTTTGAGGGCGATCCGACCTATCTTGATGGATCGCTAGTTATCCATAGGGGATGGATCGCTAGCTATTCATAGGGGATGGATTGCGATACATAGGGGATGGATCACTAGCTATCCATCGACTTAGCATATTTTTGAGTGATATTTGTTTGGTTATCTTCCTATCTTCTATTTAAGTGCCTTGTCCAAATATCAAGTCTTTTGAAGTTAGTTTGATCATCCATCTTCATGGGTTACTTGGTCTAGAAGAATCATCCATTTCTCACTCAAACCTTAACAAAATCGAACATAACTCTGTAGGAACACTCTAGAGAGTTTCATGGACCCACCATAAAAATTTGAGGTGGTTTAGCCCACTCTAGGTGGGTCACTAGTGATCCATTTAGTTAGGTCGTTAGCAATCCATCAAATTAACTCCAAATGATGTCATTTTTTTATGAGCCTTCTTTTATGTTTTCTAAATGTTCTCCCAAAATTTTAAGTCAATCGACTTTGAATGATTTCTACAGGTCCATTTTAAGTTAGCTTCTTTTGGTCAAATAGCTTGAATTAGGTGAGTCTTCACTTCTCAAGCTAGATTGTTTGGCATGCTATAAAACTTAACAAGCATCTCTAAGGAACATATTTGGACATGATGCTAGAGGGCTAAAGGATCCACTAGCAAGCTTTATGGATTTCTAGTGATCCATAGGTGATGGATCGCTAGCGATCCATCGCCCTTAGCTTATTTTGGCCTTTTTTGGTCTTTCTTTTCTTTTCCTTCAGGTCTTCTTGGTCGATCCTTGAGATATTTTGACTTAAATATAGATGTTCTAGTTCCATTTGAATTCTATTGGGTTAAAATACCAATTAACACTTGCCTCCCAAAGTACTCCTTTCAGATGAAAGACGTGCTTTGCTCTAGAACAAATTCCCGTCTCCAGTCTTCAATAATTGAGCTTTCCAGCTACTTTAGCCTTGGTGAATCGTCCAGTTCCTGCAGACTCTCTTTCCAATCACAACTTGTTTCAAACCCATTATATCCTAGGACTCTAACTCTTCTTAGGCGTACTCTATACATCACAATCATTTCGATTTCATTCGGAGTTATTACATCACATGTTTCTAATTAGATCACATGTTTCAAATTACATCACATATCTCCATTTGTATCACATATCCCTAATTGTCCCATGTTCATTCAGGATTTACACCACTATCGATTTTTTCTTCTCATTCAGAGTTGTCACATCATATATCAAAATCATATAATATATCAAAATCACATCATATATTAGAATCAAATCATATATCGAAGTCATCATGTGTTCATCTAGGATTTATTAGTTTTATTCTATTTATAAGGCATTCAAATCCTTTTATTTAATCAAATTTGTTTTAAGGCACGATCTCTTTTGATCTTTAAGTTTAATGCATGATCTCTCCGGATCGTTTAATGTTTACTTTAATGCACAATCTCTCCGTATCGTTTAATGTTTAGTTTAATGTGAGATCTCTTTAGATTGTTTAATGTTTTGTTTAATATACGATCTCTCCAGATCCTTTGCTTATTAAGTTAAAGGGGATTAAGTAAGCCCATCCGCTCACTCTCTATCGAGGGGACTTACTTCTTACACTTTGGTCCAATCTCTCCGTTCGAGTCTCTATGGCATTCAATATCGTACAAGTCCATCCACTCGCTATCCGGCAAGAGGACTTGGACCTTGCACTTCGGTCCCGTCTCTCCGATCGGGATTCTATGGCGTTCAAAATCAGTTATCACGTTAAATATGGATTTTACAAAAGTCAAAATTCAAATCAAAGAAAATAAGAAAAAATCCTGAATTTTTATCCTATAATCTGACTCAGATCATCGCAAGGGACCAATCTAAGTTTTGTACACGTCCAAGCGGTCTGAGATTATTATCCTAAGCAATCATCCTAGGTACCCGACTTAGAGCGCGACTAGGAACCAATCTAGGTTTAGCACACGTCTAAGCGGTCTAGGATCATTGATGTCCTAAATAGTCATCTTAGGCATCCGTCTCAGATCGTGCCTAGGGACCATTTGGGATCTCGTACATGTGTTTCAACCTGGGCTTATTGAAGGCAGAAAATGTAGAAGGCAGATAGTAAGGGATGAACCTGCCCCCTTTTCAAACTGTAGGCCTCTGGTTTCGACTCATGCGGTCATGTATTTGTACTCTGATTTGCTAATCTTCCTCCAACATCACCTGTTCCAAGCGTTTGAGCTCATTCTAGATCCAAATCTATCGTGCACCCTAGCCGTGTGGGCATTTTGTTTGTTTGTTTTGCTCTGACTCCAAATGCTCATACATTAGGTCTTATTGTTGGTTCCGGCATTGCCTCCAAGTATCGGTTGCTCTAGGCATGGGGGCAATACTACATCTTGTTCCAATCCAACTTTGGTAGCTCCTTTTTTGTTCCCTAAGGTTTGAATTACTACAGTTCCTTTAATTCCTTGTTCTCCCATCCTTTGGAAGAATCCCTCCATCATCTCTTGTTGCCTAGCCAAGATTCCATCCTGCATCTCCTTCATCAGCCTTGTCGTTTCTTCTTTAGCTACATAGTTGGATTAGTAAGAATTTAAGGATACTTCCTGACTACCCCCAGGCTCTGGTTGACTTGCTCCAGTTTTAAATCTGGTGTTAGGCATCTTTATTTATCCCCAATCACAGGTTCAAGCTCCAAGTCTTTACGTAGTGCTACGAAAGAGTTCGGAAAGTTTGAGGGCGATCCAACCTATCTTGATGGATCGCCAGCTATTAATAGGGGATAGATCGCTAGGGATCCATGAGGAATGAATCGCTAGTTACCCATCCACTGAGCATATTTTTTAAGTGATCTTTGTTTGATTTTCTTCGTATCTCATATTTAAGTGCCTTGTCCAAATATTAAGTCGTTTGGAGTTAGTATGATCATCCGTCTTTATGGGTCATCTAGTCCACAAGAATCATCTATAACTCGCTCAAGCCTTAACAAAATCGAACAAAAAATTACAGGAACACTCTAGAGTGTGTTAAGGATCTACCATAAAATTTTGATGTGGTGTCGCTGGCGATCCATCTAGTTAGGTCGCTAGGTCGCTAGCGATCCATTAAATGAACACTAAATGTTGTCATTTTTTTGTAAGCCTCCTTCTATGTTTTATAAATGTTCTCCCATAATTTTATGTCAATCTGATTTTGTATGAGTTCTGCAAGTCCATATTAAGTTAGCCGCTTCTGGTCAAACAACTTGAATCAGGTGAGTCTCCACTTCTCGAGCTAGATAGTTTGACATGTTATGAAACTTGGCAAGCATCTCTAGGAAACATATTAGGACATGGTGCAAGAGGACTGGAGGATCCATAGGTAAGCTTTATGGATTGCTAGTGATCCATAGGCGATGGATCGCTATTGATCCACCGCCTTAGCTTGTTTTGGCAATTTTCTTTTATGGTCTTTCTCTTTTTTTTCCTTCTGGTCTTCTTAGTCTATCCTTTAGATATTTTGACTTATTTTAGATGTTCTAGTTACCTTTGAATTCTATTGGGTTAAAAACACAGTTAACATTAAAGATCCTTTTAGACTCTAATATAGTCCGCTTACTTTAAAAAGAACTGGGAATGTGTCGGCTGGAAATTATCGGTTGTTGGTTTGGAGAGACGGGGATCAGATATGTTACCCGAAAGCCAATTTGAACAAATATGAGTGTTCAAATGGAATACATCATGTTGATGACCAAAGATGGAGTTCTTTGAAGAGTAAGGTCTACTTGCTACAAATCCTTAGAGTGATTAAAATGGATGTAGTAGATGTAGTGCCTTCGGTTTTGTTTAGACCTAGAACGAACTTATATAGATGAATGTTGGCGTTGCATTTCTGCCTGGAGGGCAGTGTTACCATTCCAAGAGGGAACTATATATGATGTGCTAAGCTAAAGAAGTTAGTATTTATAGTAGTTAGTTTGCGTCTATGAAATCCTTTGGTCAAAAACTTATTTTTAACTTTACTTTCAATAAAGCTTCAAAACCCTTACCTTAAGTTTCAAAACTATATTCATAGTTTATAAAAATAGTGAAAGTACAAAAGTTAAAGTTTTGAAGGCTATTTGGAATGAAAAATAAAGTTTTGAAATTAAGGTCATATAGCGATAGTCGCTATGAATGGCAGTTTGTAAAAACGAACTCTTTTTACAAATTAAATTTTGTTTTCATCTTGGGCATTTTTTGAAGTGTCTTCAAACTTATTATAAATATTTAAAAGTAATTTTTATTTATTTATTTAATGATTATTTAATTAATTAATTTAATAAAGGTAATTAGTACACAATTAATTAATTAAGGTAACCAGTACTTAATCATTAGTTAATAAAGGAAATTAGTATTAGTTATAAATTAAGTAAGTTAATTATTATTGGTTAATTAATTTAAGATTAATTATCATTTAATAATTTATTTAAGGATTAATTATTATTAAATTAATAACTAAAGGTTAATTATTATTTGAGAAATGATTTAAATATTTAATTAATTACTAATTATTAAGATTTAATTAAGACTTAGTTAAGATTTAATTATTCTTAAAAGAATGTTTAACTTATTATTTAATTATTAATTAATGATTAAAATATAATTTAATTATAAATTGAGGTTTAATTGTTATTTAATTATTAATTGAGATTAACTAATAGTTAATTACTTATTTAAGAGGATGACTATTATATAGTTATTTATTTGAAGTTAATTACTGTTTAATAATTAATTAAATTTTCGATCATTATTAAGCAATGGGTTTACTTGTTATCTAATTACCGAGTAAAGGTTTTGATTTTAAATCACTTATTTTCAAAGGTCAATTTTTGTTTAAAGCAAGTTATATTTTAAAGATTGTTTTTGAACCAAGGGATTTCTTTGTCGATTATCCTTAAGTAACCTCATATGAATATGAATCCTAATGACAACCATTTTGGAGAATAAATCTATGTTCTGCCCATTAAATTGTATATGACATTTTTTGGAAGAATCAATCATATTTCTGCCATAATTCTCCAAGGAGATTATGTTGACTTCTTTTAGGCCGAGTAAAAATCCATTCTGATATTATATTGACTTGGACATTTGTTTAGCAGAACAAATCCCCATCCGCTTTTATATAAACTTGGATGTTTACCTATATGTTGATTGATTATTATTAGCTGACTCTCCATACATATCTGCTTGTTATGTAAAAACCAATGTTATAACTGGAAATCTAAACTTAATTAAATGCAAACCATTGTCGTTGCTAAGCCACTGTCTGAACTTACGAAGTCAAATATTTAAATTTTATCCTTTTTGGAAATGGTTTAAAATTTATTATCACTTTTAAGTATGATATTTAAAGGATAATTAAGCAAACATTTTATAAAAATGTTAGAAGTTAATTTAAAACTTTTGAAACGATTGGTTAAAACCATTACTTTGTTAAGAAGATTTGAAGGTAATTAAATGAAGGATGTTTAAATAGTAGCTTGTTTATTTAAAGGTGCTTTAAATAATTTATTTTTCTCAAAGGAAATTTATAGGTTAAAGTTTATTAAAGAAGTTTTATTTCAAATAAGGAAAGTTTATAAAAAGAGTTTTATAAATTGAAAAGAGATCTTGAAATTTGGAAAGAGTTTTATAAATGATTGGGATATTTATAAAAGAAATTTTATAAATGATTCTAGATATTTATAAAAGGGTTTTATACATGGTTTTGATTTTTGTAAAAGAGTTTTGTAAATAAACTGGGAGATTTATAAAATATTTTTATAAATGGATTCGGGATTTAAATAACGAAGATCTCATAAAATGAAAGAGATTTACAAGAAAAGGATTTATAGAAAAAGTTTATAAAACAAATTGAGATTTGATTTCCATAAACTGACCTTCTTGATTATGGTGGTATGGAACATTTGTTCCACACTTAACACCGAGGGAATAATGTTTATGGTTATCCTTATCTCCATTTCTTTTTAAATAACTTTTGTTTGATCCTTTAATATGATTTGGAGTAAGAAATCTTTCACAAATGTTTTGTGAATATACTTATTCCGTTGGGATAAGTATATGAATATTTTGATAAATATTTTGAAAAAAAGATTTAAATAAATGTAAGATTTATTTTAGGGCTTAGCGGTTGCTATAGGTAATTAAATCTCTAAATTATTGGTTTGTGTATTTGATAGTTCAATAATCGACTATTAGATCTTGGCCAGTTTTGACTCAGAAAGTAAATAAGAGCTTTATGTGTTTATATGGTTTGAGTTCCCTCGAGAGAAATTCATTTGGTGAAACTTCTTTAGCTTTAAAGGATACATTAGAGATCCGTTTGGGACTCTAGTATTGTTAGCTTACTTCCAAAAGAACCGAGAATGAGTCAACCAGAAATTATTGGTTGTTGGTTTGGACAGATCGGGATTAGATATGTTATCTAAAAACCACTACGAACCATCACAATTATTCAAATGTAATACACCTTAATGATGATAAAAGATAGATTTCTTTGAAGAGCATGGGCTACTTACTAATAATTCTGAGGGTGGTTCCAAAATAGATGTAGTAGAGGCAGTGCCTTCGGTTTCGTTCAGATCTGGAATGAACTTGTATGGATGAACGCTAGCATTGCATTTCTGCTTGGAGGGCAGTGTTAGAATTCCAAGTGGGAATTTCTAAAGGAATTTAAATCGTTACCTCACGAGCCTCACACCTCGAAAATGGTTAAAATAGGTTAAATGAAGCAAGGCTATATAGGATGCTACCATTAGGGTGTACTTCACCTTTCTAGATTATCATATAATTGATTTGGTTATGCATGAGAGCTCTCTATAAAGGTTAGGAGCAACCGGGTGATGACATATTAGGTACTATCTAGTAAGGGTTAGGCCTATTTGTTATTGGTAGAGGTTGAAATGTTTTTTCCCTAAGGTACATTTTACCTAGAGGTGTACCATTTTCGAAAGGTAGTCCCTTACATGCCATTTATGGGATCCATTCTCCAGTAAGCGCCACCAATTTTCGAATTTATACCTATTATTGTTGTGATACACACACATTATAGTTACTTGATTACTGAATAATTTAAACCCCAGACATTATTATAATATCATTGGATTTTATAATAAAAATGGTTTGGTTATCGTAAGGTAAAAACTCGTTCATGTGTATGTGCAGCGTGGTCTTATGAGATACCTTTTATTTTGAAGAGTTTTCTAATAAAGAAATCAATATGATTCGATTGAGCTTTCTCACGCTGGTTTATTAGGTTGATCTAGGCGTTATTTTGTTATAATGCTTATGTTATCCCGAGCATATTTTTCTCATTTAGCTGGATACATTGGAGCTTTCAGGAGACGAGCTGGATCCTCCAAGATGTATTCCCATATCTTATATTCTTTCACAGTTTCCTATTTTGTTCTTGTGTGTAATTATCAGCAATTGTAAGGATGTGCTGTTACAACAATCTAGGCTGATAGTAGTTTGTGTACTCTGATGTTATGTATATAATAAAGTTGATTCCTCTTTTTAAAGTTTTGTGTATATTATATATTTCTCATCACGATGTGAGATTTTGTTCTTTCTTTTCTTTCTTTAACCTCTAATGACCTGTCTTTCGGATACTTAAATGATTGGCATATGAATACCGATGATGAATTAAGTGTTGTCTTTAGGTGTAGGAAACAAAGATCATTAAAGACTGCATATTTGTTAGTGCTATAAAAGTGTTTTATATTATGTTGATTTATCGGTTGAGTGGGTCATGAATTCTAGCCCAGATGCGGGAAGCCATGGTGTCGATAGAGGTTCCAAACACTTAAACCAGGAAAATCGACACTGTATTGTTTTGAAAATCGGTAAATGAAATAATTTTACCTAGGATTATATTTTATATACAAAGAAACAATTTCAAATGATAATTATAGTTATTTGTGTTATGATTGTTTGTTAGGATATGTTGATATTTATTTATCATCCTTTTTTTGCATCTCCTTAGTTAGTTGATGAGCATTTATTAGCTGATTTTAATTCAAAATTTGATCCAAACACCTAGTGAATTTAGTTTCACGATTTGACTATAAAACATTCGTTAAATAATGTAGATTTAACAAGTTTACTTTGTTAAAATTTTTATTATAATAAGGGATGTTATTATATAAATTTAATTTTATATAAATTTAGGTTACAAGATGTGCCTTATAAAGTAAAAGAGGATTTTAGAGGATTTAAATTACAGTGTTCTGAAAAGATTTCCAATAATTTTTGAGAAAAATAATAACGGTACTACTTGAAAGTTCTTATAATTATAAGTTTTGCATGAAATCTTAATTAAATATCTTCTGTAGATAGTTCAGGAAAACATCTTGATTTGTTTGCGGAGATCTAAATAATCTTCTAAATGACAGTTGTATCTGCATAGATGAATGGTGTAATGCACTTAGTAAATTATTCTCTTTATCATTGTATGATTGAAACAAGTTTGAATCCAAAGGTAACTAAAACAAGTTAGGAATTGATATTTTGTAAAAACTATTTGTTTGGAAATTTGAAAAGAGTTGTTTCAAAATGGGGAATTTTAAAATATAAGAAGTATTTTAATTAACCGGTTCGAGTGACTCGAAAATAACTAAAAAAATGGAGAAGAGATGTGTTCGGATGTTAAGCACTTCTCTTAAGTATTACCTTCTTAGTAAGGGAATATATAATACTCTTTGGTAGTACCCAATTCCTCAGTGTCATTTTGGGATTACTTAGACTATATATATATTTCTGTGATTAAAACTTATAGTATCATTTTAGAAAGGATTTTTGAAATAAAACCGGGTATTTGGATTTTGAGTTTACTGAATAAATTCAAACTGGAAAATTTTGAACTAGATAGTGGTATATACCCTCCTAATGCAGTAGAGTATTATACAAGTTAAACTTAAGTTTAGCTTTATGAAATGTTTTCATAAATAATTTTAACAGAAATAGAATTTGTAATAGTGGGAATCAATAAAATATGCACATAAGTTGAACATTAGTCATTTCTCTTTTTCACATAGTTTTGGATCCAAGATTCGAGTACATGACTTTGAGATGTTTCACACCATTCCAAATGAGGATGTATTGCATGATTCTTAATGGTGAACACTTAGTGAGGGTTTTTGATATAGATCGAAGTTTTCTATCTTAGTATATGGCTATGTAAGGAGACCAGAGGTTTCTAGTAAAGAAGCATGATCGGAGTCCGCACTAGTGAATCAAGCGAGCGATACTATTTCAGAAGTGAAGCTATGTATTCGAGTAGAGATTGAATAAAATTTAGCATATGGATGATCTATGTACATCATATATACTTATGAATGGTGTTAAGTATTCATGGGTTAGCTTGTTGCTTTCTCGGTTAGGGTTGTGGTAAATTTCGGGGTTAGAAATTCTTTTAAGGGGGAGAACGTAACGACCTAGAAGTTTATCGCTTTAATATATGAATATTTAATTTATTTTAAATATTCAATTATTGGTTTTTAATAATTTTAATAGACCCCATTTAATTTATGACTGATAACAGAAAATTTTATTTTTAAATT
Source organism: Allium cepa (assembly GCA_030765085.1). Classification (NCBI taxonomy): domain Eukaryota; kingdom Viridiplantae; phylum Streptophyta; class Magnoliopsida; order Asparagales; family Amaryllidaceae; genus Allium; species Allium cepa. The sequence continues at coordinate 158,713,798 of CM060932.1, forward strand.
CTTTTTACTCAAATAGATAGTTTGGCGGAAAACTGAAAAGACCGAAATGAAATTTTCGAATTTTTAGTTTTTTTATTGAACAATAATTTATTTTAAGTTATAATATTTTGATTTTACTTTAAAACAACATTTAAAATATCAAACACACTTTTAAGTTGAAATTGTACATAATACTAATATTAAGTCTTGAAATAAAAGTGTTATTTAAATTTCAAAAATGGAAGGATGTGACATGGATTTGAGATATTAAGTGTAAAAATAAACTTAAGTGCGTGGATTACCCTATTATCCGATATGTTTTCAAATGTTAGTAATTTTGGTGGCTTTGAAATGATGTAAGGGTTGAAAGACGGTTAAAGGGTATTTTGGTCTTGGTTTATCCATTCATTATAAAAAGGTAATTCTTATTCTTACTTTTCATTTGTTTTTCTTCTTTTCGATTTTTCTTCCTTAACTCCATTTCTCCTTCCTTTCTACTTTTTAAATTTTAAAATAAAAATATCTTTTTAGTTCAAAATGCTTCATTTCATTCAAGAATAAAACTTTAAGGCTTAAGCGTGGATTAACATTTTCAAAAGCATGGAAAATAATAATAAAAGTGAGCTATTTCAACTTGTTAATATTTTGCTAAAATAAATATTGTAGAAATTATTTGATAAGCTTGCTTGTAAACTTATGTGATATTCATGTTGTACGAAATTGGATTTAAATTTCATAATTTGGCTTGAAATTGCAAATTCAGCCCGTTTACATATAAGCATATACAGTTTTCTCTTTCTAGTTGAAAACCACCTCCTCTTCTCGCCTTCAAAATTTAAGAACTCACAAACCACTAAGAATTTTTTACTTACCGCCAACTAGTAAATTGTTTATTTTGATCCATAGTATATCTTAAAAATAGTTTTCAAATTTTTAGTTGAGTATATTTTAAGAAATTTAAATAATATAGTGAGAGGTCAACTTTTGTCTTTTTTTATCGATACAAATCGCCAAACAAAGTACATAATCATGTTCATCTAGGAAGATCATGATTTTTAGCGACTGCATTTTGATTTTTAGTGGTATGGTTTGGTCGTAATTACTAGTTGATCAAAATTGGGTTAAAACCCAAAATCCGACGAATCGGTGGTCGAGGGGTGGAGCCAATCGTGCTGGAAGGAGCCTTGGGTCTAGGCGGAGGCGTGGTGTTGATCAGGTGTAGTCCTGTAGCCCTTGGAGTGAGCATTTGAGAGAACTAGGGTTAAGGACCTATGTTTTTGTGCTCTAGTTTCTGCGTCGTGGTGATGGTGGGATAGTGTTATTCTTGTGTGCATGGGTTTTAGAAGAGAAGGAGGTAGGGTGGATGGGCTTAATGGGATTTGGTTTGGTGTAGGTGTCAGGTTAAATAACAATTAAGGGTTTTGATTTAATTAATCTAATTTAATTAAGTTAAGCTTAGAAAATTCATAACTCATTCATACAAAATCTGATTGACACACAGTTTATGGAATTAAGTTTGTATTGACATGAAGAATACACTCATAAAATCATTTGACCCATATGTTTTTAGTGTAATTTAATGGTAAATTATTAAAGACTATAAATAATTATGTGTTTAGTAATTATAATTTGCCACTGACATTCTGTTAGCAGAATAAAACATTATTTTGCTATATTTAAGTGAAGTATGTTATATTGGACATTAATTTAGGAGAATAAATCACCGTTCTACTACTACATATGTTAGTTTGAACTTTTATTTACCTACCAGTTTAATTATGTTGAGATCTTATCCATCGATTAAAATTGTAGATTTTATTTACTTATTTGTTGTTTATGTAAATACATGTGCTAGGATTTGAGTGTCAAATTAAAATAATAGTGGTAGCTTATTTAATACCATTGAGATTTGCTAAGCCTCTTCCAAATTAGACAAATATGGATTTGAAATCAACTTAAGTTTGATAATAATTTAAAGTAAATTGCTAAATTAATTAATGATATTTTAAGCTAATTATTATTTAATTAAAAATGTTGAAGTTAATTATTATTTTAATTAATAATGATTAAGAACTTATCATTTAATTAATACTTGTTTTAAGTTAACTAATCTCTTAATTAATGATGTTTATAAGTTAATTAATTTTTATATAGCTATTTAAGGTTAATTAATTACTTTATTAACAAGGTTTAGATAAATTAATTAATTTATTAAAGGTATTTAAAGCTGATTAATTATTTAATAGTGATGTTTAAACCTAATTAATCATTTTGTTAATTGTATCTGAAGTTAATTAATTAGTTTAATAATGGAGTTTCAATTAATTTAATTAACTTAAGAATACGCTTTAAACAAGTAATATTGTATTATAAAAGGGGTTTACAACTAATAAGTTTTTTTTATGAAAGGGGTTTTACTTTGTAAAAAGAATAAAGTAAAAGAGTTATAATTGGAAAGAGATTTTGAAACTTGAAAGGAGATGGGTTTGTAGAACCTTGTTTAACTAAATTGTACGGGGAACTTATGGATTCAGCTATTTCTTCCATATACCTTTTTTTACTTAAGAATTTCAAGTTTATGAATTAATAAATAAGCCTTCTTAATTACTAGAATTGGCCCGTGCTTCGCACACATGTTGTTTATATTATTGTCAACGGAAAGCAAGGGCATTTTCGGAATTTTAAAAAGACGCTGAGTAAATTAATTCAACGAATTTTATTTATTGATAGTAGAGATGGTGGTATGGAAATGCCCCTTCCATACTTAGCACTGAAGGATAAGTGGCTTGGATTCATGGTAAACAGTGTTTTAAACGACATTCGTTTTTGACCCATTTAATATAACTTTGAAGTAAGAAATCCTTCTTAAATGCTTTTGAGAATATACTGTACCGATGAGATAACTATATAAATATTTTTGGAAATAATTAAAGTGATTTAATTAATGGAAGACTAGTTAAATAAGGCTTTGTGATTTCCATGCGAAACTAAATCCGTGAGTGATTGGTGTTTAATTAATAGTTAAATAACCACTATAGAATCTTGGCCTGTTTTTAGCTCGAGAAATATCTTGAGGGAACATAGGAATCATAGAATATAATTATCTTAGATGATACAATTGTACATTTAAACTTGTTGTGTTCTTCTATGGTAAATGATAAGGAGATCCATCCACTTTAACAGTTATGGGTGATCCTCGCTTTTGTGCATTATATGTTTATTTCCAAAAGAACCAGAGTTGAGTTTACCAAAAACTGTTGACTATTGGTTTGAAAAGAGGGGGATAAGATAAGTATGAATTATTTGATAATCTCTTCGAACCAACTCAAGCATTCAAATTGGAAACATCTGAAGATGTTTTGATTAAAGATGAAGATCTTTTAAGTGTAAGAACTACTTGCTACTAATCTTAAGGGTGATTCTATAATGGATGTTGTAGAAGTGGTGCCTTCGATTTGTTCATATCCCAAACAACTTATATGGACGGATGCTGGCATTGCATTGTCACCTAGAGGGCAGTGTTAGCTTTCGAAATGGGATTGCCATTGAAAAGGTAAAAAGTAGCCTCAAGCCTTATCAACCAGGAATGATTAAGATAGGGGATATGTCCGCAAGGCTGCAACGACCCGATATTTTCAACCATTCGCATCCATTATAAGTGTATAGGTAGACACTCATGCCGGAATTGAATTGCTCAAAATACCGCGTTGTAAATAAAAATTTGGGAAATCTCAGAATATACAGTAAATAAAATCACAGATCACAGACACAGAGTAATAATAATGCAGCGGAAGTAAAAGAATAGTAGTTCATGAAGCTACTATATAAAAAATATCAGAGTTACATAAAATACAACAGAAGAAATAAAGTACAAAGGAAGTCTCACTACATAGAAGTCTACTAATACAAGAGCTGAAAGGAACAACAGACTGCAAAAGATAAAACTAGGCAAGCAGATAATCTCCCGCGATTCCGATTTCCAGAAAGTGGAAATCCAAATCTATGAATACTCAGGCTGACCCGAGCGTAAATGAAAATACAAACACTCGAGTCAGGACATACATACTTATACAATGTAAACCAACTCAAGTGAACTGTAGTAAAGGTACAAGTAACTTAGAAGATGCTTGGGACCACCCATCCTCTAAGGATCCGTTAAACTATTTACTATGTAGTAATATACGCTATATACAGTAGTGTCTAATCGGTAAAGTATAATCATATAGAAAATAGCGTTAAGGGGATGGTGAACCTTAACGCGCTCAGATCTTTAAAACCAAAATCGTAGTGGACTCGATATAAGGATATGACACGGCACGCGAGACAATGCCAGGGTGGATACACCGTTTGCACTCCTGGACCGGTGGTGACGGCAAGCCAGCAGCTTTCGCCCACCTCGAACAATACCCCCTAATCAAAGTGGCGCCACGTATCGAATCATAAAAGTAATAGAATGGTTTCCTATGGAGCATGCTTGATGAAAGGGTGCGACCCTTTGTGTAGCCCGGTATAGCTCCTGTTTTAGTCATATATGCCAATTCACGGGAGTTGGGTCCACGTAATATACCTCAAGAACGTCACCACCATCCTACTTCATTCTGGAATCTCCACCGCGTACACAGTTGTTAAAGTGGTTTTCGGTATTGGCCGGCTATAAGACAATATCCGATCCCGGTCTCTTTAACAACCAATCGTTATTATAACCCGTAGTTATAACTTTAAAATAATATTTTATACTTCAAAAATAAAATATCATTTCAACCCAAATCTTTATCAAAATAAAGCTTAAATCATTTCCAAACCATTTCAATATATCATCATACCATATCTTTCAATTCAAATATGTATCAAAATAAATATCAAGTCATTTCTAACCATTTCAATATATTAAATTATCATATCCTTTCAAAACTTCCTTTCAAATCATTTTAATATATCAAAATATCATAACCTTTCAAAGCTTCATTTCCAAAATATCATATCTTTCAGAACTTCTTTTCAAATCATTTTCAATATCGACATATCGTATCTTTCAAAACTTCATTTCCAAAACATTTTTTATATCAAAGTATCATATCTTTCAAAACTTCATTCCAAAACGTTTTTTAATATCAAAATATCACTTCTTTCAAAACTTCATTCCAAAACGTTTTTTAATATCAAAATATCATATCTTTCCAAAGCTTCATTTCAAAACATTTAATATATATCAAAATATCATATCTTTCCAAAGCTTCAGTTTCAAATCATCATATAAGTTCAATTCCAAATATTCAACTTTAAATACCCTTTAAATTCAAAGATATCATTCATTTATTATCATCCCAAATCACCTTCTTTATAGCTTATATTTTAATCAAAATAATTCATTTAAACCATTTAAAATTTAAGTTTATATACTTTCAAATCAAGTATTCAATTTCCAAAGTTTAAACCATTATGAGTTCATTTACTAAGTTAAAACCATAAACATTGAAAATTTCAACCTTTACAACATTCAGTAAAAGGTGCTGAAAGTTATACTTGAAAACATTTCAATTTACACCATTTAAAAATTATAAAAATCATATTTTAACATTCAAAGATGTTCATTAAATACTCTTTTAATTAATGATTTTTATAAAGCAACATTTTATAATTAAATCAAATTTCACAAATCCACTTAATAAATTCAAGTGTAAACTTCCTATTGTTACATTTAACACTTTATTAATGTTTACATTTCCAAATTATCATTTCACAAATTAAGCTAAATTCCCAATTTATTTAATTAATTTAAAACTTTAAACAAAACCAAATTCCACATTCCAAATCAAGTTGTATTTTCAAATTTCACTTTTTAAGCATTCATTTATTTAACCACTTAAATTCCTAGAAAATCAATAATACTTTAATAAATCACTTAAATTCAAATTTAATCAAATTATCATATTTATCAATTTCCAATATATTAAATTTCCATTTTATTCATATAACTTAAATATCGTTTTTAACCAAAATTCCAAATTTCCAAACTTAAGTTATATTCAATAATCCAATTTAATCATTCATTAATTACATTTTTAACTCATCGAAAAAAAAATCATAATTTTCTTTATTTTAAAACATTTAAAAATCTATTTAAATCAAATTTCATAAATTTATATTTTAAAATGCTTAAAAATATCCAAAATACTTTATAAAATAACCACGGGTCTGTATATAGTTTTCTAACCTAGGTCAAGTGATACGGATATGTATCATTTCAATCCGCAGTTTAAAAAGAAAAATCCGGGTTCTATCATTTCAAACCCGCAATCCCAAGTTAAATAAAATAAATAAAAACCGTTCAGGCTTATCATTTCAGCCCATAACGATTTTTCCCTATTCTAAAGTCTGTTCGGGTATGTATCATTTCTACCCATAGTGATTTCTAATCTACAGGGAACTTGCAGTGTGATAAACATATATAAAAATGAACAGTAACAACATATATATAATAACAGATGATATGACATGAAATTTAACAGCTTCAACATCATATATAATTAATCACAGGCAGTTATAACATCACATATTTTTCTACACATTCAGTTGTTGTTGTTTCACAACTGCATAAGTATAAATGTCGTGTGAGCTTTACTCACCTTTTTAGTTGGAGATTGCAATACAAACGACACAACGGATTCCAGAAGGCACGACGACACAACAATAAGCTCAAGTAGGAAGAGATCCAAGCTTAAAACTTGTGTTACAACCCAAAACAAAACAAAATAAAATTACAATTCAATACAACATTGAATAGGAATAACTTTGAAATAAAAAGAGATGCGAAAATACAGTTTTTTGCCTTGCCTTCTACACTTGCTAGCATGGCTTAGGGAATGTTTTGACTCAGGTTTGGAAATATTTTGGTTCAGGTTTGGGTCCTATAAGGCATGGCTACAAGGTATTGAAGTGGTGGAGGAGTTACTATGCATGAATATGAAGAGGCTTATGCAAATAGTGGGTTTTTGGTTCATTTTGGGCTAGGCTACATGGATCTATGGCTCGGCTATGGCATGTTTTAGATCTGGACAGAGGATGAAGGTGATGGTTAGGGGTGTGTCAAGGTGGTGGAGGAGCAATAGGAGGTGGCCAAGGTCATCTAAGGTGATGGTGATGAAGACTAGGTGGCTAGACATGCTTTTAAGGAGTTTGTCTTCATTTAAAGGCCATGGCCTGATCTGGTCAGAGGAGGAGAGAGGGATTTGAAGCCGTGGAAGGGGAGGAGGAAGGTGGAGGTAGTGGCTAGAGGTGGTGGTGGTGGTGGAAAAAAGAGGTGGTGAAGCAACAAGGCTCAACTACCATGTTTTCAAGGCATAGGTTGTATTTTTTTTTTTGGATTTTAGCATCATGGTGGGTTCGACCATGGTTCAGATCTGAGGAGTAGGTGGTGATGACGACGACAGGGAAGAGGTGTAGGAGGTGGTGGCCATGGCTATGGAGTGGAGGCCGAGCAAAAGAGTGGAGAGAACAAGGCAAAAATTCAATGGAAAAATCAATAAAATGAAGAGAGAAAGCGGAAAAAAGAGGAAGAAGACATTACCATATGTGTTTCCAAGATGAATGGCCGAAAATATGATGAAATGAGATGATATACATGTGAAAATGCGTTAAGCAACTCACGGCTAATAAATAGAAAAAAACGGACAAAGAGTAAATGAGGAAACGGTAAAAGAAACAACTAGAAATGAAACGTCTAGAAATGAAACGCATTTCCGTTTTCTAAAGATCAAATAAAAACAAAAGTAAATCAGAAAATACTTGTAAAAACCGAAAATAAGTGAAATAATATGAAAATAAATAATAAAATTTAAAGAAAACAGAAAAAGAATAAAAGGAATTGCTTAAAAATTCAAAACAACGTCCAGAAATTACATATAAATCACTACTAGTCTTGGAAAAACGTCCACTTCATTTTAAAAATATTATGAAGTGAAAATTTGAAATAAAATAATTTATTTATCATTTTCAAAATAAAATAAATAATTAAATTGGGGAAAAATAGAAAAAGGAAAAAAGAAATTGTTTAAAAATAGCAAACAGGACATAAAAATTACAAGAAATTTACCAATGGCTTTGGAAAATTATTTACTTCATCTAAAAAATATTATAAGACAAATATATACATACAATAACATATTAACACATATTAAAATAAAATATGACAAGGAAAATATAATTTTTATAATTTAAGATAACCAAAATTTGCTGAATGAACAAATTGCGCTCAATATTGAAATATACATAACTTTCACAATTTAAATCCGTTTCCAACGAAACAAAAAGCAGTGTTATTAAAATTTTATGTACTTTCATAATAAAAGATAAAATTCAAAATTTTCAAACTTTTAAAATTTTAAATTAAAAGTCAAAGTTTGACCATTTTGACCAAAAATTCACTTTTTGAAAAATATTCTTTTTAGTCGTGCTTTGGAATGATAATTCATATCAAAACTAAAGTTTGTATTTAAAATAACAAAATTAATCGTTCAAAATAAATAAAATAAGTTTTTAAATCAAAATTCAATTAAAATAATTAAAATATACAATTAAAAATAATCACAAAATACAGGGTTGTTACAAAGGCTATGTGGGTCACACCCATTAGGGTATTGTTATCACCCTTCTAGATTATATATATATTTATGGGTTTGGTTGTGCATGAGATCTCTTGGGAAAAGGTTGTAAAGCAACCGGGGTGATGATATATTTGGTGCTATCCAGTAAGGGGTGGTTCGGTCTTGCCATGTAGGGATCAATGGGTTCAACCTCGGCACATTTTATGTAGAGATGTACTATGACAGATAGTACCCCAGTAGCCTTTTTAATGATGGAATCCATTCTTAAATAAGCGTCGTATGGGCTTATCTATATTCAGCTGTATTCATAGTTTAATTTAAACCCTCAACGTTATTATAATATCTTTGGATTTTCTACAAATCATTTGGTAAAAATATGCCTATGTTTATATGCAACGTGGTCTGATGAGATACCTTTATTTTTGAAAGATTTAAATAAGATATAAAAATCCATTTGATTGTGTTTCTCATGCTAGTTTACCAGATTGATCCGAGCATTATTTTCATATGATGCTCATGTCAACCCGAGCATATTTTCGAATTTAGTTGGACACTATGGAGCTTCAGGATATTAGCTAGATCCACCTATGCGTATTCATGTATTTTATCTTCCGTTTTTTTCTTATTGTATTCATCAGAAATTATAAGGACAGGTTATTATAACTGTCTAGATTGATGATAGATTAGTATACTCTGATTTGATATAGGTATATTACAGTTTTCTTTTGTAAAGGTCTATTGTATATTATATATTTCTCGTCAAGATGTGAAATTCTACTCTGTCTTTCTTTCTTTTTCCCCAACCAATTTGTCCTCCTGGCACTTGGATGCTTGGTACGTGAATATTATGGATGTAATAGTGTCGACTTCTCAGGGTCGAAAAGGCAGATTGTTACATAGGCCCAACCTTAATGGTGTAGGCTTGCCCAATCTTCCCTTCCTTCGAAGCTTTAGACATTGATTCTTGAAATGTCCCTCTTCATGGCAGTGGTAGTACTTTCTCTTAAAAGCTTCCTTTAACAGCACCTTACAATCCTTAGCGATATGCCCTTTATTTTGACATCTCTTACACACTTTACCCTCCTTCTTGAACTTCTCTTTCACCTTCTTATTTTCCTAAAAGCCTCCCTCTTGACTCCTTTTTTATTATGAGTAAGTCCTGATTTCTCTTTCTTAGTCTCATTCACACTAACGATCCGCAGTATGACCATCTCAACCAACGTCTCATATGTAGTGCCAGTTGGTACTTGGGTTAATAACGACTCTCTAAGTGGGGAGTTTAGGCCCTTGAAAAACTTGATAGCTTTTTCATAGGGTGTATCAATCAAGCTCATTCTGATCATAGCTAGCTCCATGAATTTACTAATATACCCCTTCAATGTGGAGTCTCCTTGCCTAAGATGTATAAATATCCCCAATTGCAAACTCACCTCTCCTCTCGACAAAAACTGCAATTCAAATCGATTCTTAAACTCATACCAAGTAATAATCCTATCACCATTCTCCTTAGCCATAATATTCCACCAATCTATGGCCTCTCCTTTATGGTGCCAAGCTGCCATCCTCTGGTTAATCTAGTCTGCCTAACCAAGCTCCTAAAATATCCTCTCACATTCATTTATCCAAGCCTTTGTCTCCATGAAACCTTCTATTCTTGAATACACCCTTCCTCTCATGTTTAGGAAATCCTTGCATATTTTTGGGACGTCTATGGATGCCCTGCTTTAGCAGGCAGGGTAGTGGGTGTTGCTGGTGCAACTTGTTGAGGAACAAAAAAATTTCCGACGTGCCTGAGGTATTGTTTAAACCATTTAGGCATTCTTCGAATGGTGGGTATCTCTCTGGAGGGGTTCCCAGCCTTAGAAGAAGAATGATTTTCAATAATAATAAACTATCTTTAGGTTAAGCTTTTAGTTATAATTTCCTAAGATGGTATTATATGCTAAAATAAAGATTTTCCTAATATGTTTGCATATGTTCAAAGATAGTGTATATATAGTAGATTTTTTCTAAATACCTTCAAAAATAACAAGTATGTCAATCATACATATGCCTATCCCTGTTAATCGGATAACCTAAGCTCGAATACTAAATGTATCAACCTGTCTCTAAATGGGTCTAATTTCCAACCTAGAAAAGGCTCATCGAATCTTAGACCCGTTCTTTCCAAAGCTGGTTGTTGGTTGATAAAGTTGATTTAAATAACAATACACAGAGCTATCCATCTACATTCAGAATCACACAACAGAAGTATAAAATATAATATCATAATTGTACCCATTTTTTAAAAACTCAAATGTCCAAAACAAAGAACATAATCTCACATAACAATGTCAAATATTTGCGGTACAATATCTCAAAATACATCATGTCTCAATGGGCACATCAAAAATATAAAACCAACATAGGTAGCTAAATAACTACCACAAGTCCACGCCTCCGCACCATCTTCGAAAATCTACATCATCATCTTTAACCGGTTTGGTAATGAGGAGGGAGTCAGAAAAACAATGTTTGGTGAATAGAAATCTCGAGCCTTTCTATAATAGTACTTAGACAATATAATTTTAAATTTGAATATGTCTTACGTATCTAAACTATATTATAAGTCTTCCAACTATAAGCCTAAAGGATTTTCGATCCAATGCCATAATCATTACTCTTTCAACCAAATAACCCGTATCTATTGTCAATATTGCCCTAATAATGTAAGAGATAACACCCAAGCCACTTAATATCTTGTTAATTAGAACTAGGTAGACTCTGACCATTTCATACCTCATTCAAGGCTGGTCTCTGTCATTTAATAACCATCCCAAGGTGGACTCCTCTCCGGTACTTATTTGCTGGCATTGCATGAAATCTCTTCAGGCCACTTCATACTATTAATGAGAGAGGTGGACCCCATAATTTCCACTTAGTACCACAAACCCAAAGCGGACCCTCCCCAAGATATCCTCTTTCATAAACCCTGACCATTTAATACTTCCAACATAAGAAAGAGGTAGGCTCTCTCTCAATCAACCACTGGATACCATCAACCCCGAAGCAGGTCCTTCGTATTATGACCATAACCCAATTGTGACGTCTCACATTAGTCTGACTATTCATATATATTGGTAGCCATATTAGCTAGGCAGGTTTTCCCTACATAATTTGGAACTAACCTTCCGTCCTCCATGGATACTTATTATAGGCAGTGTCCCACATATCCCAAGAGTCACACTGCTAGTTTCCTGAAAAGCTGGACAGACTTCCATATACTTTTGACTAACCTCGCATCCTATAACTTAGTCACAATTTACAACACTCTCTTAACATATTATCATACATCTTACCACATTCAATACCAAGGCCTTAAAAGAAAAATATTATTTTGCCTTTACAATCAACTTCTTTCCTAAGGGAAATTTAATGATAATTAATTTCCTATTAAGTACGCAATTAGTACATTATAATTATAGTTATTTACGCTAATACACACACATACACATACATACACGCATACACATGCCCAAAGCATTTCTAAGCATACAAAGATTTCACCCTAATCTAACGTTAAATGTCAAAACTTCAAATTTATACAATTCCATGTCAACAAACATACGACACATCCAATATCAATAATTCAATTAACAAGGTTGTATAAAATATAATCCGTACAAAACTTATTTTATATCAAAATAGCGGAATCAACATTAATAAAAAGTTGCAATTCAAATACTTTGAAGAAGCCCACCTCAAAACCCAAACTATCTAAGAGTATGCTGGTGATATTGTCAGATAATTCAGAGAATGAGGCTATGTAGGGGTGCATACGTGAATATTCCCTTGAAGTAACACTGTATGTATTAAAATATCAAATAAATATCTTTCCTATACGTACGCAGTATCGGTATAAAGCAATAAACACATATGGCTTAAGATAGAACAATACATAATATACAATAAATAGTAGAGAACACAAAGTCAAAATCGCAACGATAATATATAATATGTGATATATGATACTGTAAGGATACAAATGATCTCAAATGTAAACTATCTCAATGTAGTGTAATGATTAATCAATATACAACTCAGTAGTTTATATTTCCAATGAATCGGTGTCATACAAATATGATACAACAATCCTAACATGGATCTCCTCTAAGCCTACTAGAACACCTTCTGGTCATATTGTCCCTGTACTTGAAATGCCTCGGACTGACCCGAGCATACTATAAATAACACCCGGGTTGGACTATGTCTAAATCATGGATCTATAATAGCGGTATCACAATATAGACAAAGAATAATAACATGGTAACACTACCAGAGGAACTTAAGTCAACAGATGATACATCAATACACACACATGTATATATGTATGCATGTATGTATGTATGTATACAAAAATGTATGTGTTATTTATTTGGCCTGCTTTGCTCTGTAAAAATGATGGCCTCGTTCCTTTACTCGCTCGTTCCTCTTTCAATAATTAGGGCTTTGGATAATTTGAAGTCACCGCTTGAATGTTGGTCGACTATAGTGGATATTGCTGTGTTTTTACAGTCGACTCTTTGCTTTCGGCTACTTCAATTAGTCGAGATTGTATGATGCTTTGAATCGGTACGTTTGTCCCCTTTTCGATTTATATTATACTCGACTTTGATTCAAGTTCCTAATTGATTCTATGCACTGTGATATTGCTTGAACTCGAATGAATTTTGGCCTATAATGTTACCAGGTTTAAATAGGGTTCGAACTCCTTAGTTTTCGTTCGTATATTTTATACAAATTCGTCTGATAATTATATGCTTGGCCGTTTGATATTGCTTGAGTGTATAAGATGATTTCTGACTTCTACAATTTACTTGATCAACATGGGCTTTGATTTTCTGGCTTGTTCGATTTCTTGACCACCACAGCTCTGCCTTTCATAGTGTGATAATCCGGATGTTTTGATTTTTCTGACTTTCACGATTTGCTGGCCTTTGACTTTGGCCACTTTGATTTGAATTGTAAAATATGCCGCTGACCTTAGTTATTTGATTTGCTTTGACTTTGTGTTCATTCCTGATGTGTCGTAGTCTTTGACTTGTTTCATTCATATCACTATACATGTTGTTTATTGCATATATATATATATATATATATATATATATATATATATATATTGCATCACTGTATCCTGTATTGCCACTGGTGAATTTGTGACATCAATGTCGCAGACTGATATGCTATGTATGTTGTATATGTTGGTGCACTTGTTATCTTCACTTGCATATTTGACTTATGTTACTTTGTGTAACAACCCTGAGATTGCAATTACCGAATAATGAATTAAAATTATGATTTTAAGTTAAAAAGGGAGCTAAACAAATTTTTGGGAATTTAAATTTGCAATTGGTTCGCAAATTAAAATATTTTTGGGTTGAAATGGAGAATTTTTTTTATGTGATTATAGGTTAATGGGCCAAATGAGCAATTATATGGTTTTAATTAAAACTAGGATGCTTCTTAGATTTTGTTCAGATGATAACCTTAGGAAAATAAACTAAGTCCTAATGGGTTTTAAAACCTCTTATCATGACCCATTAACCAACCCACTCCTATTTAATATCTCAAACCCCTCCCATAAACCCTAACCCTCCTCTTCATAAATTCCTAAACCTAGATCTAAACATAATTAATGGCCTCCCTTTAGAAGCTCCATCTCCTTCTCTTCATAATTAAACTAGTTTAATCTTTGAAAGGTAATGCAATCTCCCCTATTCTCTAATCCATCTTAATCCCTATTTATCTCTACCATCTTGTTGTAATCATTATTTTGTTTTTTTTTTGTTGATTTTGGGTCCTTGAAGCCTCTTGATCTTTGCTTTGGGGTTGAGGAGTTTGGCTTGCTTGATATTGTGCACTCAAACCATTTGATACTTTGCTTCATTAAGGTAATTACTATGGATTAGTAATTATTGCTAGTTGTAATGCTAAGATTTGGCCTTGGTTTCCTTTAATTTAGTGTAATAATCATTATATGGTGATTAGTGATTGTTATTAGTGATTTTTTTGATGCCAAAAATTGAAAAAAAACACCCCTAAACCATCAAAAACACAAAAAATAGTTTGCTGGAATGATTCAGGCTGAAAACAGCCTGAAACAGGGCCCTGGGTTGCACCCAGGCTGCTGCCCAGGTGCAGTGGGCTAGCCCAGAGGGGCTAGCCAGAAGCAGGCCAGCCCGCATGGGCTGGCGCATGGTCCAGCACCCCAGCCCGCTCTGGGCTGGGGCACCTTTTTTTATCCCCAGCCCGCCTGGGCTGGGGACTAAGGGCATGGGCCGAAGCCCGCGTCCCATAAACCCCAGCCCATCACCTGAGGCTGAACCCTAAATAGAAAACATTTCTAGGGAGAAGATTTTCTTAATAAAAATATTAGACACCTTAGAAGGGGATCCAAGAAGGCCATGGAGTAAAGCTAAGGACGACATGTGAGTAGATTTAAATTATATATCTTTTATTTTGATAATATATATTATCGTTAGATTCCCGTTAAATATTTTAATTTAGCATTTGAACTAATTTCAGTAATTAGTTCTACTAGTTAGTAATGTTGAAATTGTAATTTTATAAGAGAAGTGTATGTATATTCAAATGTTATTTATATGAAAAAAAAGAAAGGAATCCGATCAAATATAAGTAATATTAAACTTAAAAATTATAGAGAAAGGCATAAGCCTAAAAGTGAGAAATCTACAGTAAATTATGTTAAAACTCGAGGAATGAAATAAAAAGGGAAAATCTAATAACTTGATTTGGAAGTTAGTGATAGATTAGTTGGCTGGCTTAGAAAAGGGAATAGATTTCCATAGTTTAATATTGTAAGAAAAACGGTAAACATAATTGCAAGAATAAAAGCAAGAAAAATGGAATTAGTGCAAAATAGAGACATTACTGTATTTTTCATTATCCAATAATTAAAGGAACAATAAAAGAAATATCTTGTAGTTACCAGTTATTGTTTATGGCATTATTTAGTATTAAATATGGAAATGATTTTTAGTACAGTTTTTGTAACCAACCAAATAGAATAGAACTACTCCTTAGAATAAAAGAGAATAACGTGAAATGTTAAAGAAATTTAAGAAGATGAAATAATCAAGTTAAATATTTGACAAGACTAGAAATAATAAATAGAAAATGTGACTAGATCTACATTTACTACAGAGATAGTAGAATAAAAAGTAAAGCAGTTATTATGATAAGTAATTTGTGAAAGTTGGACGTAGTCCCAAGCTAAGACTGTCATATAATATAAGAAAACTAAGGAGAATTTAGTATCATAATAAAAGAAGACGTACTAGAATAGGAAAGAGACACTTGCAATTACATTTATAACATGTAGGTTATAAAAGAAAGAAAAGAATATAAAAGTGATAATTGTAAGTATAATTGTAACATGTAGGTTATAATTAAAAGAAAGAAATAGAAGAGGCTCATTTTGTCAAATTTAGATCTATGATTAAGTTAATATGCAAAAATAATAGAAGTGGCCCGCACCGGCAGCAGTCCTATTCAGGTTTAGGACAGATGGTCTCACACGCAGGTGTGGCTGGGCTTGTTGGTTAGGTAAATAAGTAGCCAACATAATAATAAAAGTAAACTAAAAGCATAGTAAAAGATTAGATGTGGGGTGTAATAAAATGGTAAGGTGCATTTGGAGCAGCCCAAAAGAGAATCTAGATAAAGAGCCTAACCAAGCAGTTCATCGCAGAATTTAGTACAGAAAGAGCACGTCCAATTTAGTTAGATTGGGCTAGAAGGAAGTAAGAGACTTTGGGACGTGAGGATACTCTAGGATGGTCCTCTAGGGTTGGCCTAATGAAGCTTCACACCCGGAGGCAGGTCTGTAGGTGTTCCATCAAGAGAGTATGCCTTGACTGCTTTTGCATTACAGGCCTAATGAAGCGGACCTTTGTAGGCAGTCAAAAGGTTAGTGACGGAGTAGGAATTCGTATGACACCATACTCTAGTTTGCAAGTGGGTTATAGTGGACAAGACCCAAAAGGATAGTTGCATGCAGAGATCAAGCCATCATCAGTCAGAGCGAGTTCGATAAAGACTAGAATTAAAGCAATAGGCCAATGATTCTTTCTATATCGAGACATTGGATGAGCGGCATAACCAATTGGATGTTTAGATTGTTTGCAGTAGGGCACGACCACTTAGCTCTTAAAAGGTCTTTCAATTAGTTGAGGTGGGCTATGTGGGGCTATATCCACGATGAGAAAAGAGACAGATCAAGTTGAATATCTGTATTGTAGGCCTAAAGAAGCGGACATTTATAGATATAGAAAATTCCCGACCGAGTTCTGTTCAAGGTAGACCTTATTGGCAGAATTTAGGGAGTAGATAGAACGATTATGCGTAGTCCTCAAGGTACACACTGGGTGGTACATTGTGGATGTCCGAGCACTAGTATAAGCTAGTGTGGATGCAGTTTCAAGTTTTCATAGTAGACGATGGAACATCTATATTGTAGGCCTCGCGAAGTTTTCCTTTACAGATGTAGTTAAAGCACGCTCTCGTAGCGAGATGATGGAGTCCTTTTCAAGGAGGATACGGAAGGTACTATGGGTGGTATCAAGGACTGATGCGGTCTTTGGGCATGTAGCTACATATATATTGGTTATTAGGTCTTAATCTACTAGGGAGTAGATGGTTACGTTTAATGCACAGAGGCTAGAGTATTATAAACCAAATAAACCTAATATAGCAGAAAATGAAAATAGAACGATATACGTAGAATTATGCTTAGAACTGTATAATTTTTCCATTCACCAGAACTTTAGTTCTGACCTCCTCCTTATAACATTCCATAGGTTAGATAGATGGTAGAGATTTTCCAGCTTTGAGACACTTGCTTAGAAAGCGTTATTACCTTGGTGAGTATTTACTTACTATTATATTTTAGTCAGTTCTGCTATGAGATATTTATTTGATCTCTGATATACTTATCTTTGCCTATTTGCAGGATACTAGATACCCAACTCGGGATTCAGTGGGTTTGGCTTTTAGCATTTATGCAAAAAATCTGAACCCATTGGAATTCGGGTTGTTACATTTGGTATCAGAGCTTAGGTTAGTAGATCCTACGTAAATTATGAAATATGAGTGAACTTATTTGTATTTTTGAATAAAATATAAATATACTATGTACTAAAATCCAAATAGTCCCCAGTTATAGATTTTAACATGTGGAAATGTTTCAGAAGTATATTTGTGCATAGTTTGCTACTTGGGTTTTGAAACGCCCCACACCCCTTAATATACCCAAAGGACACATTAAAAGGCACGGTGCGTTGTAGGTATAATAAAGCTAACAGAGACTAAGAATCACAGGACAAAAATAGATAAAAACAGTGGAAACTTAAAATAATAACTTAATTAAACAAAACTTCATAATTACTTCATAAATAAGTCAAATACCAAATAGCACATACATGTCTAAAAATCCAATATGTCCCATGAAACAAAAACTCATAGTCTTAAAAATCGGAGTACATAACATGCCTTATAATAAGTCAGTACATAGAAAGAACAAAAGCTGAAAGAAAAGAATTACATGGTAACAAACTCCTCTAAGAAATCTTCAAGCAACTACAATCTACTGTCCTCTCCCTTTATTGCCTAAATGGAGAAAAGGGGAAAAATAGAGGAGTGGGTCAGACTTAAAGTTCGGTGATTGATAGTAATTACTAGAGTCTTTAAGAAAAGTAAAAGTAATAGACTCTACAACAGTTTTAGTATATAAAGAGGAAACAAAGGAAATAAGAAAGAGATAAACTGGAAATAAATACGATTAACTATAAGATAGGTTAACTTTGATTGCTTGCACTTGTCCTTGATTTCTGCTTTGATTAGGCTGAATTCCCAATCCTGTAATTAGGATGTAACCCTAATCCTACCCTTTTTGATCGACCTGCTACTCCATAGACCTTATTGAGGACCATATGCTATATAACTCCCTACACAGCATCTAATAGTTTCTACGAAAGATGCACAAAGCACCCACAATGGATTCAGACGACATATATAGCTCCCTACACAGAAGGCAATGGTGTCTACGAAAGACACCCGTACTAAACGATTGGAACTCATAGCAATTACTGAGCACCAGAATGGAAGTCGCACGCGTAACTTCCACCATGCCAATGCTACATTTTGCTCCACCTATTGGGTCTTCTTATTACCTCAAATTCTAGCATAAGCGTGCAACTCATCCCACTTTAGGCTAATGTGAGATCACCTGTGTCCATAGAAACTATAGAGGAAATGCTGCTGCTACTGGCCCGTCATCCAAACAATATCTAGTTGCGCCCTTATCCAAATCCCCCATGATTTGGGCTTCTATTTGACCAATTACTACCATTCTTAGCATAAGCGTTCCCTCATGTCACTTCAGGCTAATGTGAGACATCGTTTTGTCTAACAGGGAATGCTATATGGTATAGGTTCTACTTTCATCTTTGCTTATTAACTTAGATAAATTATTTGAATAAGCCTTTATTATCATCTTTACTTTCTACGCTTATTAATTTATCCTAAGTCTTAAAATAAGCCTCATTCTATTCTTTTTCTTATTATAACCTAAGTTATAATCATGCTTATTACTTAAACCAAGGTTTAAGTGTGAAAATAAGCTTCTTTCATCCTTTATTTACAATTCTATGTTATAATTAAGCCAATTAATTAGTCCAATTCTAATCATAATTAGACATAATTTCAGTCTAATTCCATTTATATTGTAGTCTTTATAATCTACATCTCATAATTATAAATAGGCCAATCTCTTTAATTCAGTCCAATTAATATCATAATTAGGCATAATTCTAGTCTTAATTTCGTTTTATTGCGGTCTTTATAATTTACATATCATCTTTCATTATTTTATAATTTTATAATTTAATCCAATTTCGCGTTAATTTTATTCTAATCCATACATGAAGAAGAAGGAGAAATAAAAGAAAACTCAAAATACAAGAAAATCCAAGGCGTAGGAAGAAGATGTAAATAACGCATAAATAACTGTAAATAGATTAAAATACTGTAAATAAACTATAAATAAATGGAAATGCTATAATTAACAGAAATAACTAAAATTAACTAAAAGAATAGCTAGAAAGAAATAGTCTGAAAATAATTCCGAAAACTGCAAATAAAACTTCTAAAAAGGTTATTCCAAAAATCATAGTAAAACTACAACTATTGAAAACCCTATTATTTTAAATTACTTAAACAAATCTTAAAATAATTACAATCACTCACTTTTGGTCCTTAGCTCTTCCCTTTAGGCCTTCACTAATCCACTTAGGGTTGTTAAAATATTTTTTATTAAAAAGATTTTCTCTTTAGAAAATTATTCCTTTTAGGGTCCCTCCTGAAAAGGTGAACCCAAGCGAAGAAAACCTAGAATGAGAAAAAGTGTTAGGCCTAGGGTCTTATTTATAGGGCTAGAAGTGGGTCTCAGACCGTTGGATTTTTAAGGTGGAATGGGATGCAACCACGTCATAGGCTGAATATAAGCCATCGGATGCAAAAATAAAAGGATCGGATTAAAATAAAGAATGCAAAACACGTCAGTTTGAGGCTTTGGAACGTTCGAACGAAAGTTCGTTCGTTCGTACATAGCAAAGGCGGGTCGAGCAGCCGGTCGGCCTTCATATATATATATATATATATATATCTGCTTATTTTGTTTGTTTTATAACTTGGTCATATTAGCTCAGATTTTGACGTTCTATATATGAAAAATTGACCAGAAAATTACCATGGATACAATGGTGCAACTTCTGTGACTTAATTCTGATGATTTCAAAAAGTTATTTTATTATTTAATTAATTAACGAATCAATTATTAGGATTAAATTTTGGGTTGTTACATTCTCCTTTACTTAAAGGATTTCATCCTCAAGATCTCTAAGGACAAAAGAATGACTAAACGTTTTCATCCAAGTTCTACAACCAACTACTCAATCATCAACCATTCATCCATTGTCCTTAAGTTTTTTCTAATGAAGTTTATGATACTTATGCAATTAGTGTAGTGTAAATGACCTTAGCCAATGCAAAAGATTAGGTGGTCCATTGATTCAGTTGACCTCCTTTTATGCAATCATGTCTGTGCCATGTATCCAAATGAATGCGAAAATTTTCTAATGACAACTGATAATTCTATATGCATGCTACAAACATCATCCAAATGCAACAACCATGTGAAAATCATCCATTTATAGCAACCATGTAAAATAGAATAAAATGCACACACATCCATATGCATATGCTCTAGTGTCCTAGTTAGGCTGATCCCTAAAGAATAATAGTGCCTAGTGTACCTATATGCGTCTATTAACATCCACTAGAAAACACTTGTAATCACTAGCATACATCACCCATAACATGTTCTATTAACATATTTACATCAAATCCCGCCATCCATAGGTTAAATCCTAAGTTCTACCCTCCCAAAGGATAATAAAGGAAATAACCTATTCAAAACTAAAGATGGAAAAAGGAAATTCTAAAACCTATTGTCAAAGAGACATGGATATGAGATACAAATTTTCTCCTAATCAAATTAGTCTTCTCCGATATCTCTCTAACCATGTCGAAACCAAGAAGCAACCTTTCCATAGACTCCAACCAATATGAAGACGTCTTACGCGGCCTACCCAAAAGATCTTCAAAAGGTGTCATTTCAATGCTAGATTGAAAACTACTACCATATGAATTCCATTAAAGAAAGACGCTTTTCCCAAGTTCTTCCAAAATCAAGAACACTCATTCTCAACCATGCTTGTCTTACTATCCTACCAATTTCATTTTACTGTTCTTCATGAATCAACATTTCTAGGTTCTAACTAGTGTCCTATACACTTTATGGAAACTTCGATTATTACTTCTAAAAGTAATTACTGCTACCTTTTCCGTTACTCCTATGAAATGATTCTTATCTACTCCACATTTAAAGTTTGGTTTGGTATTTATCACCTTGTTTTAAATACTATGGTTTCTAAATAATTTAAAACATCAAATTCCAAAATCTTTGTCTTTAAAACTGTTATCTTTTTAGTTTCTATTAATTTGAAAAATACTTGATCACTTAATATTATTTCCCAAACCTAGAGGGTAAAACTTCCAAAATTTTAAGTCTAAAACTTATATCTCTCTTTCTTTTAAAGACTTTTTCAGTTTTCTATATGAAATTTGAATTTTCAAATTTTACTTTTATTAAGTTTTTCATTTCAAAAAATTATTTACTTTTTCACCAAACCATTTTCTTTCAAAATATCTTTAAATTATCCTTTATGTGTTCTCAAAATAGCCTCTTATTACACCTAGCAGTCTCATACCTTAATGAATTGGAACTACTTTCCCTTATGAGAAGTTATTGACATCAAAATCTTCTATGAACCTTTTAAAAGAGGATTTCATGTTTATGTGAAGTTACAAGGAACTTATTTTATATTTTTTTGAAATAGACTATACAAAATATGGTGCTTTTCATACCTTGTATATCTCTTTCATGTATTTCTAGTAACTTGCACAAAACATTTTTACCGGTTTCACAGAAAATCATACCATTACTCTTTTAATTCCAATAGATTAAAATATGTTTAAATTATATTCTTCCCTGATAAATATTTTCTTAACTTACACATTTTCCTTTCAGGAAAACTCATCTTCAAAACTATTTTAATATTTCCATAACTGCAAAAACACTTCCTTATACTTATTAATAATAAGTGTACTTTACAAACCATTTTGTTTCTATACTTAGAAATTACCTTTTAAAATACATTTTTATTGGGGTTAAAATGGATGTTGCATAAAATACCGTTACTACAACCTAAAAAAACTAGTATATGGATTCAGTTAAATATATACTAATAAATCTCATATACCTGTGTAAAAATATTTCTCTTGAGAGTCACTTACTATAACAATAGTGTTATAGCCTATGCTCCACTTATTTTCCACAAAAACATTTATTACAACAATAAAAGTTGTAATCTATGTTTTCGATACTTGGTACACCCTAGGTTTTTACGTTTAAAATCTTTGTTTACTTACAATGAAACTAGTGAGCTATACACACACACACACACACACACACACACACTACATAAATCTTTAAAAAGAATTCCAATTTCTCATTATATATAAACCAACTTAAATTTCATACCATTTTTCAAAAACCTTATGTTTATTTTCTGAAAGAAAGTATTAATAATGAAAATTTTAAATTCCAACGATTGCATTTTTTTTCAACTTTTTAAATTTCGAAAATTTAATTTTGTTGGGTTTAGCATAAATTGAGTCTTCCTACTTACTACCCTCGGCGTACTTTTCCTAAACTAAAGGCTTTACTCCTATTCCTCTTGTATACTCATATTTATTCTATAACATCACCATCAAATCCACTTTTCTGAGACGATTATTATTTCTGCAATTATCTACACATGGACTTTCTTATCTGATTATCTACTAAATTTTATTGTACATCTCTAACCTTTGCTAACCTGTCTTTGGATTTCCATAATCCCAATCCTAAATGTAAAAAACCATCTCTTAAATCCATATCATGTGCAGAAATTCTCTATGACCCAATAAATGCACTTCAAAAGTGATACTTAAAGAACTTTGCTCTCAACTGATGAACATGAAGCGTACTAAGAACCTCCTTTAGATGATAACATGCTCTTCCATACTTCATGGAAAACACCAAAATGTCAACCACGAATACCACCACAAACTTTATTTTAGAACATCTCTAAAAACACGGTTCATCAAATCTATAGAATAGGCTGGGACATTGGTTAGCCCAAAAGTCATGCCTAACCAGTCAAACAATCCGTCTGGTGTCCTAAATGTGGTCTTATCAATGTTATCATCAGTGACCCTAAGCTGATGAAATCTATTGGCTAAATCAAGCTGGGAGAATACCGAAGAGCCAACTAACACGTCAAAAAGATCATCTATCCTAGAAAGTGGATAATGGTTCTTCTTTGTGAGCTTATTCAATTCTCTATAGTCAATGCAAAGTCGAAGAGAAGCACCTGCTTTGGTAGCGAAGACTACCGGTGCTCCCCATTTCGATACGTTTCTTCATATGAAACCTTTCTCCAAAGCTCACAGATCTGCTTGCTCAATCCCTTCCTTTCCCTAAGCGCCATATGCCCTATGGGTAATGCTACTAGCTAGCCAAATAAATCCTGAAGTCAATCTCTCTCTTAGGGGGGTAGTCCCCTAACCACCTCAGAGATGTCTGGAATCTAACTCTAATGATGATTAATCGAGGGAATAAAGGAAGCTCAACGTAACTGACCATTGCGGGTTGCAAGAAATCCCGAGAGTCCTATTGATGTATGTCTCTAGTCTAACGAATCTCCTCTCGTAATCTAATATAGCTCCATATGTGAATAGCAAATCCATTTCCAAAATCATGCCATACCCCAAAAATCTAATATATAGACGTCGCAATCAAATTCT
The DNA here is from genome assembly GCA_030765085.1 of Allium cepa. Lineage (NCBI taxonomy): Eukaryota > Viridiplantae > Streptophyta > Magnoliopsida > Asparagales > Amaryllidaceae > Allium > Allium cepa. The sequence continues at coordinate 158,737,908 of CM060932.1, forward strand.
ACGCCTATGATAAAATTTTCAAACCCCTACAAACCTTAGTCAAGTGTGTTGATCCTCTTCTAAGGTTTGAAACAACAATAGGGACTACTAAAGAAATGTCTAAGTCCAAACAATCTACCAAAAAACTAGAGATGAAAGAGTGTGATGCTCTAGGATCGAAAAGAGTCCAAATGGAAAAAATCAGAAACAGAAATCAAACTTTCCTACCTTTATTTGGTCTACTGCTGGAAGGTGCTATATCGAAAGTCTGAATATGTGCTGCAGGTGCGATTGCTGCCTGCCTCACTTTCTGAGGACATACTTTACTAAAGTGACCAAGCTGTTCACAATTGAAACACCTTCCCTCCATTCCTGCCTTCTTATAGTCTTTTGCATAATGACCATTCATTCTACAGTGCTTACATTTCCTATTTTCTTGATTCGCTTCTGAGGTCCCCTTTCTTTCCCCTTATCCTTCTTGTCCTTCCACCACTGTTTCTTAGAGCTTGTAGGAACCTCCTTAAGTTCTTCCTTCGGCTTCCAATAAGTATGTTGAATTCGCTGTCAGTCTTCCAAGCCTAACCACCTAAACTTTTGCTCCATATCTTCCAACCTAGTTTGTGTCTCCTTGAAATCCTTTATGCCAGAAAACGTTCTGCCCCTTATGCTAGTGAAGTCCTTGCATAGCTTAGAAAATTCAACTGGTGTAGATGGATTAAAGTGATTTCCACCTACCGGTGTTGTATTGGCGCTTGCCCTTACACTCTGGTAACGTAGCTTTAGGGAACCGGTCAGACATACTATGCAAAGAAAAGAAACATAGGCTCGAAAGAATCGAATGAAGGTTGAACTGGACTTTGAGGGATTTTTATAAATACTCTTTTATACTTAAAAACTATTTCTAAGAGTTCTTTTCTGAAAAATACTTTTAAAACAAGTTATTTTGGAAAATACTTTACTTTTAAAATAATTTTTTAGGAATCTTGTAACCGTAGGCTCTGATACCAAGTGAAACCCCCCACACCCCTTAATATACCCAAAAGGACACATTAAGAGGCGTGGTGCATTGTAGGTATAACTAAATCTAACAGAGACTAAGATTCGCAAGGCAAAAATAGATAAAAACAGCGGAAACTTAAAATAATAACTTAATTAAAATAAAACTTCATAATTACTTCATAAATAAGTCAAATACCTACCACATACATGTCTAAAAATCCAATATGTTCCATGAAACAAAATCTTATAGTATCAAAAATCGGAGTACATAATATCCCTCATAATAAGTTAGTGCATAGAAAGAACAAAAGCTGAAAGAAAAGAAATACATAGTAGCAAACTCCTCCAAGAATTCTCCAAGAAACTACAATCTACTATTCTCTCCCTTGATTGCTTAAGGGGGAAAAGGAGGAATATAGAGGAGTGGGTCAGACTAAAAGTCTAATCAATGATTGTATTTACTAAAGTCATTAATAAAAGTAAAAGTAATAGACTCTACAACAGTTCTAGTATATAAAGAGGAAACAAAGGATAAGAAAGGAATAAACTGGAAATAAATACGATTAACTATAAGATAGGTTGACTTTGATTGTTTGCACTTGTCCTTGATTTCTACTTTAATTAGGCTGAATTCCCAATCCTGCAATTAGGATGTAACCATAATCCTACTCTTTTTGACCGGCCTGCTACTCCATAGACCTTACTACGGACCAGACGCTATTGAACTCCCTACACAGCAGCCAATGGTATCTACAAAAAATTCACAAAGCACCCAATGTGGATCTGGACAACATATATAGCTACCTATACAGAAGGCAATGGTGTCTACGAAAGACACCCGTACTAAGCGCTTGGAACTCATAGCGATTACTGAGCACCAGAATGGAAGTCGCATGCATAACAGCTACCATGCCCATGCTATCTTTTTCTCTACCTATTGGGTCTTCTTATTACCTCAAACTCCAGCATAAGTATGCCCCTCATCTCACTTCAGGCTAATATGAGATCACCGTGTGTCCATAGAAACTATAGGGGAAATGCTGTTGGTACTGGTCTGTCATCCAAACAATATCTAGTTGTGCCCCTTATCTAAATTCCCCATGATTTGGACTTCTATTTGACCAATTACTACCATTCTTAGCATAAGCGTACCCTCATCTCACTTCAGGCTAATGTGAAACACCGTTTTGTCTAACAGGGAGTGTTACATGGTACAAGTTCTACTTTCATCTTTGCTTATTAACTTAGACAAATTATTTAAATAAGCCTTTATTATCGTATTTACTTTCTACATTTATTAATTTATCCTAAGTCTTAAAATAAGCTTATTCTATTCTTTTTCTTATTATAACCTACGTTATAATCATGCATATTACTTACCCAAAGTTTAATTGTGAAAATAAGCTTCTTTCATCTAAGCCAATTAATTAGCCCAATTCTAATCATAATTAGGCATAATGTAAGTCCAATTCCATTTATATTACAGTCTTTATAACTTACATCTCATAATTATAGATATGCCAATCTCTTTAATTCAGTCCGATTAATATCATAACTAGGCATAATTTTAATCTTAATTCCATTTTGTTACAGTCTTTATAATTTACATCTTATCTTTCATTATTTTAGAATTCTTATTACTTAATCCAATTTCGTGTTAATTCTATTCTAATCCATACATAAAGTGAAGGAGAAATAAAAGAAACTGAAAATAGAAGAAAATCCAAAGCGTAGGAAGAAGATGTAAATAACGCATAAATAACAGTAAATAGATTAAAATACTGTAAATAAACTGTAAATAAATGGAAATGCTATAATTAACAGAAATAACTAAAACTAAGTGAAAAGAATAGCTAGAAAGAAATAAATAGAAAATAATTCTATAAAATGTAAATAAAACTGCTAAAAAGGTTATTCTAAAAATCGTAGTAAAACTACAACTATTGAAAACCCTATTATTTTAAATTACTTAATGAAATCTTAAAATAATTACAATCACTCACCTGTGGTCCTTAGCTCTTCCCTTTAGGCCTTCACCGATCCACTTGGGGTTGTTAAAATATTTTTATTAAAATGATTTTCTCTTTGGAAAATTATTTCTTTTACGGTCCTTCTTGAAAAGGTGAACCCAAGTATAGAAAATCTAGAATGAGAAAAACTGTTAGGCCTAGGGTCTTATTTATAAGGGTAGAAGTGGATCTCAGACCCTTAGATTTTAAAGATGGAATGGGATGCAACCACATCATAGGCTGAATAGAAGCCATCAGAAGCAAAAATAAAATGAGCGGATTAAAACAAAGAATGGAAAACACGTCAGTTTGAGGCTCTGGAACTTTCGAACGAACGAACGAACATTCGTTCGTAAATAGCAGAGGCGGGTCGACCGGGCGGTAGACCGCCTAGTGCGTAGGTCGACCGACCGGTCGACCTGCCTATTAACAAAGTTATTTTATTACCACGGACACAATGGTGCAACTTCCATGGCTTAATTATGATGATTTCATAAAGTTATTTCATTATCTAATTAATTAATGAATTATTTGTTATGGATTAAATTTTGGGTTGTTATAGGTTTGGGATGACCCAAGGATGTTGTGCCCTATGTTATTGTCGATTTATAGTGTATAATAAGTAATGTTTTGAGAGAATATTGGTATCCATATGTGACTCCCCACCTCTATACCCACGCTAGCCAAGAACACTACGGAGTAATGCTGTCGACTAGCACGGAGAATAAGGCTGTTGAGGAGCGACCATCTGTATAATTGCTTTGTGCGAGTACCGATATGCCAGATAAAAATATAACTTTTCATCTCAAGAGGAAATCCGACATACAGACACAAACTCAAAGCTACTACACAGTGGCTATAAAGGTCTTCGGAAATAAATATAGAAATAAACATAACACAAATCAGTCACAGATAATTCATATCACAAAGGCGGAAATAGATATGAATATTACACATAAAAGTGTTCATCAGAGTAGTGGTCTAATAAGGTCCACAATGTCACAAAAAGGAATAGATACAAGTGCTAGACAAAAGAATATGCATACATCAAGGAGTCTATCTTAAATGTATACAACAAAAAAACTACCAAACTAGAGTAGTTAGCCAAAAGATCAAATGATGGTCCGATAAGGAGTCAAGCAGAAGCACCTGTGAAATCTCAGTCTGACCCGTGTATTATTTAAGAAGAAAATAATAAACGGATCAGTCTAGCTATAATTATCAGTTAAAATGAGATATAAGAAGAGATATAATAAAAAGACGTATGATAACCGAAAATGTCATACTACGACAAGTATACATTAGAAAATCCACAAAAGTCATATAATATCTCAAAGAATCTCATAGCATCAAAAAGAATGTCATATTCTTTATTTCATTCACCAAGCCACAATAAAATGACATACATATCAATGCCAATTGTAAAAGTTGGTGAAACATAAATTCCAGAAATCATCAAATAGAAATCCAGAAATCACAATAAATGGATGGCCAATCCCATAAAAATGAGCCGGAGCTCCTCCTGACAGGGTATAGTCCTCCATTGCGGACATTGAGCCGAAGCTCTTCCTGGTGAGCCGAAACTCCTCCTGACAGGGTATAGTCCCCTATTGCGGACATTGAGCCGAAGCTCCTTCTGGTGAGTCGAAACTCCTCCTGACAGGGTATAGTCCCCCATTGCGGACATTGAGCCGAAGCTCCTCCTGGTGAGTCGAAACTCCTCCTGACAGGGTATAGTCCCCCATTGCGGACATTGAGCCGATGCTCCTCCTGGTGAGTCGAAACTCCTCCTGACAGGGTATAGTCCCCCATTGCGGATATTGAGTCGAAGCTCCTCCTGGTGAGTCGAAACTCCTCCTGACAGGGTATAGTCCCCCATTGCGGACATTGAGTCGAAGCTCCTCCTGGTGAGTCGAAACTCCTCCTGACAGGGTATAGTCCCCCTCATGGACAAAGAGACATCGCACATTGCTAGTCTAAACCATAAAATGATCATCGTTGATCATCAAGAAGTGTCAATTACAATAAGATAGTAAATATATGAGTTTAGCATCATGTCCTATAACCACTAGCTTAACTTAAATATTTGCGAACAAATTGTAGATCTCCACTAGAAAATTGTCACAAGAGATTCAATCGAACAAGTCCAAGAATTAACCAACGAAGTAAATGCAAGCGTTTCATACCACTTGTTTTACTAAGCCGTTTAATTAGATTTCTCATACGAGTGAGGTAAAGGTTTGTATATACTAATAGATAGGAAAACGGTTTTAAGAAACGAGCTTTGTAATAAAATATTGTTGAAATCATTTGAAGAAAGAGTTTTGATATTTACTACTAGTATAGAAAACCTTTATATTTTAAAGTGACAAATCACTAAAAATGATTGTAGAAACAATCGATCATCAAAATTCACATTTGAAGACGTGAATCAAATCCAAAGAAATCGATACCAAATCCATTAAAATGGATATTTCCAAAAATCCATAAAAAGAAGTCATCACAGTCGATAATAAGTGATAACAACTAACGGGATCAACAAAAATCGATAAACCTTGGAAATTTACTCAAAAATAGCCAAAATAGGCAAATTAAACAGTTCCAGACGTCTGGTAGGTGTTCCCAGACGTCTGGCCCTAGTATCTGGAAGTATATGTGTTTTCTCCCTTCTATTTTTAGTTCCTGGGCCATTTCAGACGTCTGAGATTTTCAACCAGACGTCTGAATTTGATTCCAGACGTCTGGATTTTGTTTCAGACGTCTGGATTTAGTCTCTGCCTTTTCCAGACCCCTTTCCAGACGTCTGGATTATTCAACCAGACGTCTGGATTTGGTTTCAGACGTCTGAAATTAATTTCAGACGTCTGAAATCTTCTACTAGGCAAAAAAACAGTCTAGACCAAAAATGGCAAATCCAAACCGAAATGCGATCAAACGAGCGATGGATGCTAAGGATTTATGCTAATCGACAACCCAGCACTATAGGCTCTTCGATGCATCACCAAAAACATGTTCAAATATCAAAGATTGGATTTTTAAAGGTTTGACTACAAAACACCAAAAATTGGAATATTCACCAATTCAATCCAAATCAAAAGCAAATGAACATAAATAAGTGTTAGGAATTCATACCCAACAATCAAAGATAGACATAGACATAGATGTGAGATAAAAATCTCACCTTCGAACCCAAATCAATGAAGGAGAAGCTTGAAAGCAAAGGGAGAATCAACCACTCTTCAACACAACCCAAACGAGCTTGAATCTATGCTCAAAAAGAAGAACATTCCCAAAGTTAGGTTTAGGAATTTCTGAAACTGATTAAGAGAATGAGTTGGAGAAGATGAAGAGAAGCTTACCAATGGGTTCTCTTGAATTTGGAGCTAGAAGTTGGATTTGCTAATGGAGACTAGGGTTTTGGAGTTTTAATTTCCCATCTCTCCCACCATTGATGCTTTAGAACTGAAAAGAGAAGGAAGTGAGGGTGAATGGGGAGGAGTGGTTCAGATTTGAGTATAAGCTAAACATAGGGCTGAACCCAAACCCAAACCCAAAGTGAAAAAGTAGCAAAACTTGACTAACTCCAAACATATCAAAGTTTACACTTAAAAAGATCGCAAACGTCATTTTAAACTCAATGGGAGTGGTCCCGAGTCCTAATTCGACCGTATGCAAAAAGTAGTTTTTCGGACAAAATTCCGAGTATCGATAAATATTTAAATAAAATATTTAAATATAAAAATCGATAAATATGCGGGTTGTTACACCATATGTTGTAGGAAGTAGGAAAGTTCCCTTAGGATAACAGGGAGAGTATTTTTGTTTTAGAAGGAATAATAGAGTTTAGTAAGGAAATGAGATTTCCAAGGTTTAGGAAGGGTATTCCTAGGGTATTAGAAGAAAATTCACTTTATGTCTAGCCTAACAAAATGAAACTTTTGGAATTGAAAAGTCGAAAAATATAATTGTTAATATGTTTGAGGAAGTAAATATTGGGGTTTTGAAAAAAAGTGTTATTAAATTTAAATTGGTTTTTATATGATGTAAATTTTGCTAAAAACGAAATTCTTTCGAAGAATTATAGAGCATGTATAGCTTGCCAGTTTTTTTGTAGGTAAACAAAGGTTTTAAATATAAAAACCTAGAGTGTATTAAGTACCGAAAGCATAGGTTACAATATTTATTGTTGCAATAGTTGTTTTCGTGAAAAATAAAGCAAGAATAGACTATGACGTTATTGTTATAGTAGGTGACTCCCAAAGGAAATATTTTTACATAGTATATGAGATTTATTAATATTTATTTTAATTGAATCCATATACTGGTATTTTTGGGTTATAGTAACGATGTTTTACGCAACATCTATTTTGATCCAAATAAACATGTGTTTTGAAGATAATTTCTAAGTATAGAAATAAAGTGGTTTGTAAGTACATTTATTATTTAAATAAGTATATGGAAATATTTTATAGTATATTAAAACCGTTTTGAAAATAAGTTCTTTTGAAAATAATGTAAATTAAATATTAGGAAATTAATAGATTACGTAGAAAATGTTTATTGTAAGTGAATATAGATTAAACGTACTATAATCTATTGGAATGAAATGGATAATGATATAATTTTCTATGAAACCAAATCACAAATAAATTTTTTTTGGCCAGTTATAAGGAATACATTAAAGAGATGTACAAGGTATGAAAAGCACCATATTTTGTATAATCTATTTCAATAAATTATAAAATAAGTTCCTTGTAATTTTACATAAACATTAAATCCTCTTTTAAAGGATTCATAGAAGGTTTTTGCGTTAAAGGATTCTCATAAGAGAAAGTAGTTCCAATACATTAAGGTATAAAACTATTAGGTGTAATAAGAAGTGTAATAATTAGATACAGTGTTAGTTAGGAGGGATATTATAAAGAGCCTGAGCAGGAAAGGTAAGCAATGGAAATTCCATATTTTTCCATTGATTATGCACATTAGTTGCTTGCCTTTGTAGGAAGTCTCCGTTTGTGATAAGTTAGAAATTCCTCCATGGTTAGGTAATTGGAAGAGTAGGAAAGTTAAGGGATTTTTGATAAAATAATTGTTCTTATCTACTCCAGTTTTCATAAATTTGAAAATCTATGAAAAGAAGATGTTTTGAAAACATATAAGGACATTTCTGGAAGTCAAAAAAGAAAAAAATGTTTTAAGGACAAGCAAGGCATGTTTTAAAGAAAAATGGTTTGGTGAAAAAGTAGATAAGTTTTTGGAAGAGAAAAACATAGTAAACGGTTAAATTTAAAAATCTAATTTTTTTTATGGAAAGCTGTAAAGCTCTTTAAAAGCAGAAGAGGAATAATTTTTGAACTTAGAATTTGTAAGTTTTCTGCTCTAGGTTTAGGGAATAATTTAAATTCAAAGAGCTGTAAAGATCCAAGTCTTGAAAGATAATATGTTAAGCAACCAAGTTCCTTTGAATTTAATAGAAACTTCAAAGTAACACTTTTAAAGGCAAGGATTTTGGGATTCGATGTTTCAAAAATTTAGGAGCTTTAATTTTTGAAATGAAATGAACCAAACCAAACTTTTAAATATGGAGTGGATAAGAATCATTTCCTTGGTGTGACGGGAAAAGTGTAAGGCTATATAGGATGTAGCAATGATTACGTTAAGTAGTAAGAATAAAAGTTCCCGTAAAGTGTATAGGACACTAGTGAGAACCTAGGAATGTTGCTTTATATATGTAGACTATAGAAGAATAGTTAAGTGATATTAGTAAGATAGTAAGACACACGTGGTTGGGATAGGTAGACCTTAGCTGGGGAGAAATTAAAGGTAAAGGTAAAGAGAAAATTTCCCCAAGCTTAGTTCCCTTTTTAGATAGAGATTGCATAGATTGAAATCCTTATTCGTTGCAGTAAATTAGACTTGGTTATTACATTTTGAGTATGGAATGGAATAGATTGCATAGATTGAAATGTTTATTCGTTGCAGTAAATTAGACTTGGTTATTACATTTTGAGTATGGAATGGAATAGATGAATATATCTTATTCATCATGAGTAATACAACGTAAGTTTATAAGGAGTAATAGACGGAAGGAGGAGCATATGAGTTACTTGGATTCCTAAAGTATGACCTTTCTGTGTCAGGATGGACATGGTCCTAGGCCTCCTAGCCCTAGATGATAGCTGTGTTTAGCTGCTATATTTATTTATCTAGTATCGCTTTGTAGTAGGACTTGTTTTCACTTTTAGTTATGAGATCGTACTCCTATGTAAGCATTTTGTCCTTATTAATGCAAGTCAGTACTGATTAGTATGATGCTCTTTTTCTGTGATGTCCACAAGAAGAGAATTAAAACATAGGACGTAAGTAATAAAAGAAAAGTAAAAGGCAAAAAGAGTACCTAAAAGGAAAAAACAAATTTAAAGAAAGCAATAAAAACGTCAGCAAAAAAATTTGAAAAGAAAATTTTCTTATGTGAACTATGCTTGGGAAAGAAAATAGAGATTTTATAGAATAGTGGCACAATTCCAAGTACAGAAAAAGAGGTGCGCAAAAGTAAAACGGGGAAATATGAGGTTTTCCGTTTTCTGCCTTCTTTTTGACACAAATCGAGTTTGGAAAATTAGGTTTTTCTGAAATTCGAATATTAAATGTTTTGTGGTGGGGTTTGGATGAAAAATTTGTTAAACTATGCCCCTATTCAGTAGGAGTGTAGGAAAAATTGGATGAAAAATGCTTTGAGTTTTCAAAAGATTGCATTCATATAAAAATTGCTAGTATATTTAAGATGTGTTCATCATGTTTTAAAAGGAATTTTTAAAAGAGAAAAGCATTCATATAGGAGGTACCGCTTAGAAATTCATGAACATGCATATATTTATTGTTATACGACACTTTGTAGAAGGATAAAGATGGTTGCAAAAATTGGATGTGCACAAGATGGATGTGTTTGAAGGAGGAATTACATAGTTTTACCGTTGTCAAATTTCGAGGACGAAAGTTCCTAAAGGGTGGGAGAATGTAACACCCCGTATTTTTCGATAATTAAATAACGATGAACAGTGAAAATAAGCATTTTTGTAATTGTCAGAATATGGCTTCGAAACTTATACCACTGTGTTCAAGCCGATTTTTTGATCAATTTCCATGTATAACTTGTCGAAATCTGATTAAATATGAAGAAGATACGAGTGAATATGAAATCAGAAAAACAAAAAGAAAAAAATAGGAAGGACTTTATAGGTTGACCCCCATCCTCCCCAGGTCGACCCGCACTTTTGCGGAGTCAAAGTTTGTTTTGGTGACGAATTCGGTTGATTTTATTAGATCGGAGCCGTACATTGATAGATCTGATGGCTCCAAACGACCCTGTGACACGGTGGCTTCAGATTCAATCTATTAAATCCAATGGCCTGAGATCCCTAAGCTACACTATAAATAGAACCTTAGGCCTATCTATTTTCTCACAATCAGATTTTCTCCCAATTTGGTTCATTGCCTGAGGTTAAACCCTAAATAGAAAATATTTTTGGGAAGAAGATTTTCTTAATAAAAATATTAGACGCCTTAGAAGGGGTTCCAGAAAGGCCATGGGAAAAAAAAATCAAAGGATGACAGGTGAGTGGATTTAAATTATATATCTTTTATGTTAATGACATATATTATCGTTAGATTCCCGTTAAATATTTTAATTTAGCATTTGAACTAATTTCAGTAATTAATTCTACTAGTTAGTTATGTTGAAACTGTAAATTTTATAAGAGAAGTGTACTTATATTTAAAAGTTTTTTAAATGGAGAAAAGAAAGGAATCCAATTAAATATAAGTAACATTAGGCTTAAAAATTATAGAGAAAGACATAAGCCTAAAGGTGAGAAATTTACAGTAAATTATGTTAAAACTCGGGGAATGAAATAAAGAAGGAAAATCTAATAACTTGATTTGGAAGTTAGCGATAGATTAGTTGGCTAGTTTAGAAAACGGAATACGTTTCCATAGTTTAATATTGTAAGAAAAAGGGTAAACGTAATTTCAAGAATAAAAGCAAGAAAAATGGAATTAGTGCAAAATAGAGACATTACTGTATTTTGCATTATCCAACAATTAAAGGAACAATAAAAGAAATATCTTGCAGTTACGAGTTATTGTTGATGGCATTATTTAATATTAAAATATGGAAATGAATTTTAGTATAGTTTTTTGTAACCAACGAAATAGAGTAGAACTGCTTCCTAGAATAAAAGAGAATAACGTGAAGCATTAAAGAAATTAAAGAAGAGGAAATAATCAAGTTAAATATTTGACAAGACTAGAAATAATAAATAGAAAATGTGACTAGATCTGCATTTACTACGCAGATTGTAGAATGAAAAGTAAATCAGTTATTATGATAAGTAATTTGTGACAGTTGGACGTAGTCCCAAGCTAAGACTATCATATAATATAAGAGAAGTAAAGAGAATTTAGTATCATAATAAAAGAAGACAGACTATAATAAAAGAGACACTTGCAATTACATTTATAACATGTAGGTTATAAAAGAAAGAATAGAATATGAATGTGACAATTACAAGTATAATTGTAACACACATGTTATAATTCAAAAGAAAGAAATAGAAGAGGCTTATTTTATCAGACTTAGATCTTGGATTTAGTTAATAAGCAAAAATAATAGAAGTGGCTCGTACCAGCAAAATTCCCTTTCTGGTCTAGGACAGGTGGTCTCACACCTAGGTGGGCCGGGCTTGCAGATTAGGGTAAATAAGTAGGCAACAGAATAAGAAAAGTAAACTAAACGCATAGTAAAAGATTAGATGTAGTGTCCAGTAAAATGGTAAGGTGCGTTTGGAGCAGCCCGAAAGAGAATGTGGATGAAGAGCCCAACGAAGCAGTTCATCGCAGATTTTAGTACAGAAAGAGCACATCCAACTTAGTTTGTTCGGGCTAGGAGGAAGTACGAGACTTCAACAGGATAGGAGGATACACTAGGATGGCCCTCTGTGGTAGGCTAAATGAAGCTGCATCCCCGGAGGCAGGTTTGTAGGTGTTTCATCAAGTGAGTATGCCTTGATTGCTTTTGCATTGCAGACCTAACGAAGCGGACCTTTGTAGGCAGTTAAAAGATTGGTGACGGAGTAGGGTATTCATATGACACCATACTCTAGTTTGCGAGTAGGTTATAGTGGGCAGGACCCAAAAGGATAGTCGCATGCAAAGATCAAGCCATCATCAGTAAAAGCGAGTTCGGGAAAGACTATAGTTAAACCAATAGGCCAATGATTCTTTCACTTATCAGGACATTGGGTGAGGGGCAAAACCAATTGGATGTTTAAATTTTTTGCAGTAGGGCACAACCACTTACCTCTTAAAAGGTCTTTCGATTAGTTTGGGGGGCTGTGTGGGGCTATAGCCATGATGAGAAAAGAGACAGACCAAGTAGAATATCTATAATGTAGGCCTAACGAAGCGGGCCTTTACAAATATAGAAATCTCCGATTGAGTTTCGTACAAGGTAGACCTTGTTGGCAGAATTCAGGGAGTAGACAGAACGACTATGTATAGTCCTCAAGGTACGCATTGGATGGTACATTGTGGATGTTTGAGCACTGGTATAAGTTAGTGCCTATGTAGTTTCATGTTTTCATAGTAGACGATGGAACATCTATATTGTGAGCATCACGTAGATGTCCTTTATAGATGTAGTTACAGTACGCTCTCGTGGTGAGATGATGGAGTCCTTTTCGAGGAGGATACGGAAGGTACTATGGTAGTACCTGGGGCCGATGCGATCTTTAGGCATATAGCTATATATATATATATATATATATATATATATATGTTATTAGGTCTTAATCTACTAGGGAGTAGATGGGTACGATTCATGCATGGAGGCGAGAGTATTATAAACCCAATAAATCTAACATAGCGGAAAATGGAAATAGAACGATATAAGTAGAATTATGCTTAGAAGTGTATAATTTCTCCATTCACCAGAACTTTAGTTCTGACCCTCTCCTCATAACATCCTACAGGTTAGATAGATGACATAGATTTTCCAGCTTTGAGACACTTGCGTAGAAAGTGTTATTACCTCGATGAGTATTTACTTACTATTATATTTCAGTCAGCTCCATAGTGAGATATTTATTTGAGCTATGATATATTTATCTTTGCTTATTTGCAGGATACCAGATGCCTAACTTGGGCTAAGTGGGCTTGGCTTTTAGCATGAATGTGAAAAATCCAGACCCGTTAGAATTCGGATTGCTACATTTGGTATCAGAGCTTAGGTTAGTAGATCCTCAGAAAATTAGGATATATGAGTGAACGTATTTGTATTTTTGATATATTATGTACTAAAATCCAAATAGTCCCCAGCTATGGATTTTAACATGTAGAAAGTTTTTAGAAGTATATTTGTGCATAGTTTGCTAGTTGTGTCACGACCCGTCTTCCACTAACCAGAAAGACGTATCATGAATTAAAAAAGAGATAGAAAGAGAAAGAAAGAGAAGAAAGAAGAAACAACAACAGAATCTCAACAGCGGAACGAATAAATTATATTAATAACAAAAGTATTACATATATACAATAGCTATCAGAGTTACACAGATAATACAACACATACTAGATAATTATAAACGCATGTCTAGTTATTACAACACAGTACACAACAACTCAAACAAACGAATCAGAGATACCAACACAGCGGAAAACTAGATAACTATAACGCAGAAACCTCCTGCTCCATTTGCTCCTCCACAATTCGTCAAAGCTAACCTGAATCTCTTGGCTACTCGTAAAAATTTGAGTACCCAAGAATTTAAGAAAAACAGAAATAAACTCTGGGTCAGACATGGGTCTGGTGTGAGTAACAGGTTAAAGTTGCTTAACTTTTGAAAAACCTTTGGAAAGAAAGGTATCACGTAAGACTTCCCACACATAAACATGGAAAAGTTTTTACCTTACGCTAACCAAAACATTTGATAGGAAATCCGGTGATATTATAATAGTGTCTAGGGTTTTCAAATAAAATACAGAAATAGCTGGAATGCTTACATCTCACGTTCCAACGTAGTTGGGCACAACTAATATGTACGACACTTATTGGATTTTGGATTCCATACAATGGCAGGGTTACTGGGGTACCGTCCGTCACAGTACATGGCCAAGATCAACGTACCGAGGAGTACGCCCGCTCCCCTGCAACACAAGGCTGGGACCATCCCTTACTGGACAGTCCCGAACAAGACAACCCCGGCAGTTGTCGCGAATCAACCGCCCCACACAGCTGAATAAAAAGGGACCTTTAGACAGGGGAAAACCTTGTCCTGAAATGGGCATGACCCACCTAGCCTTGCTGCACCTCCCCTGTTTTAGCCATTCCCGGTTGATGAGGCTTGAGGCTACGATTACCTTTAGAGAACACATCTCTTAGAATGCTCATGGTCCACTTGACTCAATCCATATAAGTTCCTTCCGGGTTCGAACGAAACCGAAGGCATTATCTCGTTACACTCAATTTGGAATCACCCTCAGAGTTAACGACGATAACCCTTGCACTCTGATTCTTCATCTTCACTTGAGATTCACGACCTATCGTTAATTTGGATCGATATAGTTTTCGGATATCCAAATATGGAAACCCGATCCCAGTCTCATCGAAATCCAAAACGTGTCTTTTAGGTCCAAGTTGTTTTAAGTTTAAAACAATTCAATTTAATTATTTATATACACATAGATAGATAATTCACATCATCACAATATATAATCATCACTACAGATAATCCATATTATCATTATCAGAAGATAATCCAATTCATCATCATAATGCAACCAATGCATCCATATCACACAACATTACTAATCTCATATCTGAGATTCAAACCATTCAAGGAAATCTACATCATCCATATACAATCAAGGATTGATAATCACACCATATATAATTAATTAAAATGAATTAAATTAATTACATCATCTCTAATTAATTTAAAGTAAATTAAATTAACTACCTCATTCTATAAATCCTGCTTATATAACCATTGATTACAAACCAATCAACTAATTAATTAACCACTAATGAATTCCCTTGATTAATCACCCTTGATTAATCATCAAGTAATTAATTCAAACATTAATTATTCTTAATTAAATATAGTAATTAACCTTTAATTACTTCATTAATTAATCACATTAATTAATTACTTTTATCACTTATCATTAATTAATTAATCTTAATTAATTAATCTTAATCACATCATTAATTATAATAATTAATGATTCATAATTACATTTTAAATTAATTAACTACATTAAGTAATTAACCCTAATTATTAATCACTTTGATTAATTAACTTCAGTAATTAACTATTCTTAATTACTGCATTGAGTAAATTGATTACCCCTAAATTAATTATATTTAATTGATTAGTTAATAATCATCCTTGATCAATTTTATTAGTAATTAATTACCTTTAATTAATTACATTACTTAATATTTTCCAAATGACTTAATCAATAATTGCTTAAATTAATTACACCAAGTAACTAATTATTAATTTCTTTCACAAAGAAATTATCCTCCATAATAATTTCACAAACAATCTACCTCTATTCTTCATACTTTAAATAAATTACATTCTGTAGTTACTTATCTTAATTACTTCCCTAAGTAATTATTAATCTCTTATCAACCCATCAAATGATTAATCTAAATTAATTAAACTTAATTAATTAATTTAAATTAATCAAATTAATTAATTAATTACAATAAGTAATTAATAACTTTAATTACTTCCGTAAAGTAATCATGCTTAACTAAATACCATAATGATTATTTAATTTAATTAATCAAATAAATTATCAAAATTAATTACATTAATTAATTAATAACAAATCACAAGTTAATGACCTTCATTAACTTATCATAAATTCCCTTAATTACCTTATTTAAGTAATTATCTTAAATTAATTATTATTAATCACAAATTTATTAATCCTTAGTGATCATTTAATTAATCTCTAATTATTTAATTAATTAAGTTTTTAACTTAATTAATCTTAACCTCTTGATAAATTAATTTCCAATCATTAATTAAAATCATAACTAATGTAATTAATGATCTTATTCCCAAATTAATTAATCCTAATTAATTAACTTCAACCTTAATTAATTAATTCAAAAATCCTTATTTAATTAATTAAATAAATTAATTAACTAACCAACTAATTACCTTACTAATTTAATAAAACAAAATCATTTAAATCTTTGATTTGTTATAAGTAAAACATTTCTTATTAATAGTTTCATTATCATTAACAAAGAAATATTTAAAACAACTTACTTTAAAATTTATTTCCAAATTTCATTTTAAAATTTTAAATTTAAAATGAAAACCAAACTTAACTTTATCAACATTTTAAAAACATTCTAAAACCTTTTTTCAAAACTTATGCTAAATAATTTCTCATTTTATAAAAGGAATTTAAACCCATATTTATTTAAGATATAAATCATATTTAAATTATGATTCAGCATCAAAAACTGTTTAAACATTTCAAAATTTTAAAAACTTCTTTTCTTTTCAAAACATGATTCAAATTTGCATCTTGTTTTCAGATTTAAACCTATGTTTAAGTCTTCTATTTTAAATTTAAAGCTTTAACTTAAATTTCAGATATTTAAACTCTTTTATAGTTGTTAAAACATTTAATTTAAAAAGTTTAAATTAAAATTTAAAAACTGGAATTCAAACTCAGATTGAAACTATACTTTAAATTTAGTTTTAAATTCTGTTTTAAAAACCCTGCTCCAGATTTTAAAACAAATTGAATTGGAAAAATATGCAGGTTTCTCTGAAACCTGTAATTTTAAAAAAAAATACCCGAGTCCCCTGTATTTGACTTCGGGTACATCCCTGAACAACTTCGAGTAACAACTCGAATTATTCGAGTATTGACCCGAGTGTAAATCTTCTGCAAAACCCAAACAAATCCCTAACACCATCTTCACCGTGCATATGCACGGTGGTCTTGGCCGCCTCCGGCCACCGCCAAGATAACCATCAAGTCGACGCTTGCCCAAAGATCATGAACGAACGTCCAAAACCCCACAAACATCAATAAATCGAATTTTGGTTTCCAAATCAAAACCTGAAACAAACTGGCAACCCTTCGCCATCAAACTCACAAACCTGGAAAACCCCCATTCCTCCTCCTCCGGCCATCGGAGGCTTTACAACACCGTCCAATGCCTCTTCGACACCCAAGCAGCCATCACCCTAAAAATTAAGGCACTCGGTCCCCTGTAGCCTCCATACCGATCAAATTTCTACTCTACCCCAAAACTAGGTTTAGGGATAAATTTTGACCATCACCTTCACCACAGTGAATTTCCACCACCACCCCTATTTTTTCCTACGTCACTGGCCCCTAATCCATCACCAGAAACAACCACGACCACCCTGACCCTTGAGAGAATCAGCAAAAACCCCAAAACCAATTTCCAGTAAAAACAAAACTGCTCTTTCAATCTACCCTTAAAATTTGTAATTTGATTTTTAAAAATCATAATTTGGAATAAGCATTCATAATTTAATCCTGAATTCATGATTTCAAGAGTTTGAATTATCCCAAAATTTTAAACTTCACTTCTTAATTTAGTTTCCAGAGCAAATTACAATTAATTTTATCTTAAATACAATTTTTAAGCTTTCTTTATAATCAAACAATCAGATATTATTTGAATCTTAAATCCTAACATAAACTTGTTTAAGAGAAAAAATGGATTTTTATTAAAATCTTTACTTCTGAAGTTAAGTACAGGAAAGAGAAGATACACATCACATACATTCCAACATTTATATGCATATTTTCAGCAATGCATTTAAAATCATATACACAGACATACTAATCAACATGCAATCCAGATAACATACACAAACATACTTATTTAAGCAACAAACTTATATTTAAATTTTAAAAAGTGTTACTCACCTGGGAATAGCATGAACAGAGCACAAATTTTTGAAAAGCTTTTGATAAAACTTGAATTGCTTTTACTTCTATGCTTTTAAAAACTGAGTTGCAGACTTTTGATTTAACTTGAGTGTTTGCTGATTTAAACTTGCATGCAGGTCCAAGCTCCAGATTGCAAAGGCTAAACCCAGATTTTTAAAGAAATGCAGGCTAATGGGACTTGAACTTGCTTCAGATCTCAAGTTTTAAAGAATGCTGTTGCACGCTTTTGGAGTTTTGAAAACTGAGTTGCAGATTTTAAACTTGCATGTAGGCCATTTGAAACTTGAACTAACTTCAGATTTGAATCTTTATATTCCCAGATAAAAGAAATGCAGAGACATATACTTGATTCCCAGATTTTAAAAAAAATTCAGAGGCCTTCATTTTGCTTTTGCATTTTGAACTTGAGGATTTGCTTTGGTTTCTAATTTGAGGAGTTAATATTAATTTGGTTTTTGAGAGTTTCTAAAACAAATTGGTTTCAGATTTGATTCAGCTGAAACATATCTTCTTTCTTTGAAAAAAATGAAGATTAGAAAGAAGGAGATTGAAAAAAACATGCTTTTATATAAGTGTAATTGATTTATTAAAAATTTAAATGAAAAATAAAAATAAAAGACACTTGTAAAAAAAACACTTGTTACACTAGTCATTTAATTCAATTACACTTGTCATTATACCCCTTAGTTTAATAACATGTGTCTTGTAATTAATTTTATTTATTTTTATTTAATTTAAAATTAAATTAAATCCTCTTTATTTATTAAATACATATATATAAAGTATTTTCATAAATAAATGTATATGCATCACTTTTTAAAGAAAATGACATAAAACAATTTATATAAAGATGAAAGCTTATTTTCATAATTTAAATATGTTTATTCATTTGAATTCAAAATTAATTCAAATTCAAATGCTATTCATATATTTAAAAATCCCATTTTAAAACTAATTTATATTAACATATTTAATTTTAAAATAATAATATTGTCTTTTAAAATCTATCTATATTTATACATTTATTATTTGAAAATAACTCATTTATCAATTTTAAATTATTTATAAAAGAAATCATAAATTACTTATCTTATTTATCTTAATTAAAAGAATTAATGTTTAATATATAAATGGTATTTTAAATTTCCATATATAATTCCAAACTATATTTATTAAGCTATATTCAAAAAGAAAATAAAATAAACTTTTGTTTATCTTATTTAAGATTTAAACTTTGCTTTAAAATATATTTAAACAATTTAAAAACAATTATTTAAGTATCTTAAAACCAAATTGTTATTTATTAAATAGTTTTGAATAGTTATTTATTAAATAAAATAAAAATTTGCAAATTATCAAAATGAATATCAGAATTTAAAAACAAGATTTTATTTGTTCATTAATCTACAATCAAAACTTATCTATCTATAATATATATATAAATATATATGTACGTTATAAATAGAAGCAATTAATTAGCTTTTAAAAGAAAAATTCACCAATTAAACATTTATTTAATTGGACTAATAAATCAAGTAAATTTTTATTAACAGAACTTATCAAATCAACTTAATTTAAATACAGATTATTAAATTGATATTGCCAAAATTTCCGGGATATCACAAGTTGGGTTTGGGATAACCTAAGGATGTTGTCCCCTATGCTATTGCTAATTTATAGTGTACAATAAGTTATGTTTTGAGAGAAAATTGATATCCATATGATATAAGAAGTGGGAAAGTTCCCTAGGGATAGTATTTTTATTTTGAAAAGAATAAGAGATTTTAGTAAGGAAATGAAATTTCCAAGATTTAGGAAGGGTATTCCTAAGATAGTAAGAAGAAAATCTACTTTATATCTAGCCTAATAAAATGAAACTTTTAAAATTGAAAAGTTGAAAAATATAATTGTTAATATGTCCTAGGAAGTAAATATTGGGTTTTTGAAAAAAAATATGGTATGAAATTTTGAATTGGTTTTTATTTGTTGTAAATTTTGCTAAAAGTGAAATTATTTTTGAAGAATTATAGAGCATGTATAGCTTGCTAGTTTCTTTGTAGGTAAAAAAAAGATTTTAAATATAAAAACCTAGAGTGTGTTATGTATCGAAAGCGTAGGTTATAACATTTATTGTTGTAATAGATGTTTTCATGAACAATAATGGAAGCATAGACTATGACACTATTGTTATAGTTGGTGATTCCCAAAGAAAATATTTCTACATAGCATATGAGATTTATTAATATTTATTTTAATTGAATCCATATACTAGTATTTTTGGGTTGTAGTAACGATGTTTTATGCAACATCTGTTTTGACCCAAATAAAAATGTATTTTGAAGATAATTTCAAAGTATAGAAATAAAGTGGTTTGTAAGTAGATTTATTATTTAAAAAAATATATGGAAATATTTTTTAGTATATTAAAACTGTTTTGAAAATAAGTTCTTCTGAGAATAATGTAAATTAAATATTAGGAAATTAATGAATTACATAGAAAATGTTTATTTTAAGTGCGTATAGATTAAACTTTAATCTATTGGAATGAATTGAATAACGATATATTTTTCTATGAAACCAAATCACAATAAAGATGTTTTGTGCAAGTTATAAGGAATACATGAAAGAGATGTACAAGGTATAGAAAGCACCATATTTTGTATAGCCTATTTCGATAAATTATAAAATAAGTTCCTTATAATTTCACATAAACATGAAATCCTCCTTTAAGAATTCATAGAAGATTTCAGTGTTAATGGTTTCTCATAAGAGAAAGTAGTTTCAATTGATTAAGGTATAAACCCGTTAGGTGTAATAAGAAGTGTAATAATTAGAGACAGTGTTAGTTAGAAGGGATATTATAAAGAGCCTTGGTAGGAAAGCTAAGCAATGGAAATTTCATATTTTTCCATTGATTATGCGCATTAGTTGCTTGCCTTTGTAGGAAGTTCCCATTTATGATAAGTTAGAAACTCCTCCAAGGTTAGGTAATTGGGAGAGTATGAAAGTTAAGTGATTTTTGATAAAATAATTATTCTTATCTACTCCAGTTTTTGTAAACTTAAAAATATATGAAAGGAGGATTTTTTTTGAAAACTTGTTGAGACATTTTTGGAAGTCAAGAAAAAAATGTTTTAAGGACAAGCAAGGCATGTTTTGAAGAACAACGGTTTAGTGAAAAAGTAGATAAGTTTTTAGAAGAGAAAAACTTCGTAAACAGTTAAATTTAAAAATCCAATTTTTTTATGGAAAGCTGTTAAGGTCTTTGAAAGAAAAGAGGAATAAGTTTTAAACTTTCAATTTGTAAGTTTTCCCTTTTAGGTTTAGGGAATACTTTAAATTCAAAGAGTTGTAAAGATGAAAGTCTTGAAAGATAATGTAACATCCCGACTTTTTGTACGCTTTAAATCGACAATAAACCACACACATCAGACTTAAACCATACAGAAGGGCGGATTGTTATGGGGTAAATAAGAAAAAGCAGGAAAAAAAATAGAATCTTGCAGCGGAACGTAAAATATAATAATCAAATAAACATCTCATGAAGCTGTTTTACAAAAACATTTGATTATACTTATACATTACGTATCAGGGTTACACATACCAGAGAATAATAAGTAACAATGCAGCGGAACAATGTGATGCAGTGGAATACAATAAATAATAGTAATACAAATCTTCGTCTTCGTCCTCCAGAGATAAAGTCTTCGCATCCTGAAATGCTCAGACTTGCCCGAGCGAATTGAAAAGACAAAACACTCCAGTCCGAACTAAAAGATCTTATGTAAGTTAAATCAATTGTAAATAAATATAAGTGGGATAACGTCAGAGATGTTTACGGAATTTGACATCTCCTATCCAGTGTCTAACATGAGTGCAGTAACTTAAGAGATGTTCGAGATTCACATCTCCTAAGGATCCATTAAACTATTTACTATGTAGTAATATTTCGCTATTATAATAATGTCTATTAATAAAATAAACTTACTTTTAAATAGCGTTAAGGAGTGACCCAATATTCTCCCTAACACGTAATAGTCTCAGTGGACAGTATCATAGTACCTCCTGATCGCGAGCCATAAGAGGATACCACACGGGCTACGGGAGAAAACCAAACTCGTACAAGGCGCGATAGGGTAGCTGACACAGCACAACTAGGCAATGGCAGGGTAGATATACCAATTACGCTTCCGGACCGGTGGTAACGCGTAGCAGCTACTACCGCCCACCTCGAGCCACACCCCCAAAATCAAAAGGGCCCAAATCAATCACAAAGTAATAGAATGGTATCGAAGGAGTGTGTCCGATAAAATGTGCTACCTTCTTAGCCCGTCGATCGCTCCTGTTTTAGCCACCTTATGCTAACTCACGGGAGTCGAGTCCACGTATATACCTCAAAGGAAACACTGCCACCATCCTACTTCCTTCTGGAATCTCCACCGCGTACCCGGTTTTTAAAGTGGTTTTCGGAGTTGGCAGAGAGTATGACAACTTCTGATCCCGGTCTCTTTAATAACCAGACGTTATTATAACACCACGGTCATTTCAAAATAATTATACTTCAATACAAGAATATAATATCCATTCAAAATCATGTAAATACGATAAAATTTCCACTTCAAAAACCAAATCAATATGATATCATTTTTATTGAAACCCAAATCAATATAATATCATTTTATTTCAAATATATCCCTTTTCCAAAATCATAACACTTTCAAATTTATACATTTCGAAACCAACATTTGAAATTATAGCACTTTAAAACATAATACTTGAAATTCATAACTTCGAAATATTTCAATTTCGATAAAACATTTCAATTTTATATAATTCAAGGCTTTAAATATTCCAAAACTAAATTTGATAATTTCGATTCAACAATAAATTTTCTATTATTTAGTTTTGAAATAATTTACATAATAAATCCCTTATCACCTAAATAAAAATCAAATTACAAATAACTAAATATTTCCTTCAATTCATTTATACTTGAAATAATCATTTAATTCACCTTGACCCCAAAATCAAGTTATAATAATTATACCTTTTAAAATTTCCAATTTAATAAATTTCGCATCAACCTTTTTGAGTTAAATTCTTAAATAAATTTAATTTCAAATAAATCTCTAATTTATCTCCCAACCTTAATTTATTTAAATCATTACATACTCTATATAAAAATAAAATTTAAATACTTACTCACATTTATTTTAGTAAAAAATCAAACTCTATTATTAAACTTAATTTTTATTTAACAAACATATACATAGGTTAAATTCAAGCATTTAACTATATATAAAAATAATATTTAAATAACATCAAAAATCAATATTCATTAAACCATATTTTTCTTTCCAAAACCATAGAAATCATTTTCAAAATATTTTAGATATAGACCACGGTGTCTGTATATAATTTTCTACCCTATGGTCAAGTGATATAGATATTTATCATTTCAATCCATAATTCAAAATAAAATACGGTTATATATCATTTCAAACCGCAATACCGAATGAAATAAAAATGCACAATAACTTGCAGTTTTAACAATATAAAATACAGCAACCATTCATCCAATATCAAACATCAAACATTTATCACAATCATTATCCAATTCAATCAACAACATCAATATAGATCAGATAATAAATAACAGATATTTACTGGCAGTTTATATTCAATAATAAATTAAATAACAATTTAACTAGCAGTTTATATGCGATAATAAATTTAACAACAATTTAATTCAATAAATTCAATTAATTGGAATGATGATAAAAATATGCCAAACAGTCAAAAATAAATTTTTAATCACATCAAAAATTAATTTAACACACATAAGAAATTCTAGAAGTCGTGAGTGGGTTAAAACACTCACCTTTTGAATTTAAATCCAATTTAAACCCAAAATTTGAACAGTCTCGGAATCCATCCAAACAAGCGTCAAAATGTTAGATATTCCAATACGAACCTAGCGGAAAAAACCGCGCGTGAAACGGACCTCGTATTAGAAAGTTATGTCAGTTCGAACATTCAGAAATTTAAACAAATAAAAAAAAGAAAATGAAAATTACCACCACACAGCCACATCACCCTTCTTCCATCACGCTTCAAAACCTAAAGGTCGAATTCAATCGACCCTTGCACAGCGCGTCGCCCTACCTGATCGCCGTCGTGCCGCCCCTAAGTGCCCGCCGCGACCACCAGAAGCTCGCCGCCGCTCCAAACACGACCTCCGCCTCACCTCAAATCATCACATTGAACACAGATCTCGGAAAAAGTGAGCACCTGCCACATGTAGGCCGAAAACCTAATGGATTTTGCACGAAAATCCAACCGTCGATTCGTCAAATAAACTGCATAGATGAAGTCCCCTCGGTCCACTCTACAATACCCAGAAATAGATTCGATGATCAGACATTTTGGTCGCGTCGTGATGAACGGCTGTGGAGAGTTCATTGATTTTCGGCCACATCGATACCCAAAGTGAAAAACGAATCATATATTTGACTTGCGCTCGTCAAAAGCTTCAAATCCATATATAATTTTATGTAGTTTGAAGAGATTTGATTTTTGGCTTTGAATTTTATTTGAAATTGCATTCTGGGATTTAGGGTTCTGTCTGCCATTGAAAGAGGAGAAGCAAATAGAATTGTACATACAGAAATGAGGAATAATAAGTAGGCTAGGGTTTACAATGAGGTATATATATGCAAGGCTGAAATTAGAATGGATGGACATGATTGACGTACGCGTTGAACGATAAAATGGCCCGAAAGCCCGTTTTGACTCCGGAACGAAATTGGATCAACCCATATATCAGAATAGATGTTTTTTAATATTTTAAACACGATGGAACATGTTTCAAGTCCAAATTTCATCGTATGAATAAGTTATGCTCAATTCAAGTTATTTCAAATTGATTTCAATTGATTTCAATTAAATCGATTTCTAGGCATTCCGAGTTCGTACAATCAAATGACAAGCCCTATCGCTACGAAACATGAAATCCTACAATATTTCACCATTACGGATCCGATGAAACTGGTTTCATCCAAATTCGAGTCAGTGACCAAAATGGATATTTTTACATTAATCAAACAAATTAATAATAAATTAATTAAATCAAATTTTCGATTTCAATTCGATAATTAACAAATTTCATCGTTTTTGAATCCTCCATCATTTACAGTGATTTAAACAAATTTAAATGTCAAATTAGAGTTAATTAATTTATCAATTTTAGTATTAACCTCAATTTCATTAAATTCAAAAATTATAAATTTAATTTCCGATAATTCTATTTAATTTACTTTTTATTCTATTATTCAATTCATTATTATCAAACGGATGAAATTAACATTGGATTCAAAATATATTACATTAATATTCTCACATTCCATCTTGATTTCAATTAACGTAATATTTAGATATTTAATTTCATTTATTTGCAATTAATCCAATTATTATAGTTCAAATCCCATTAAATTGATAAGTCTTCATTTCCATTCTTTCAATTCAACAAATTGTCCTATTATGGATAATATTAACATTATTCTCAAATATTACATAAATTGATATTAACATAATAATTTATTTAGATCTATTGCAATTGATTCCAATTCAATTTAATGGATTAAAATATATCGGTAACTTATAATAATTGTTGCCACTAACTCTTAATCATACTTTTATAAGTTATTTTCCCCAAACAATATTATAATTACTTACAGGACATTGATTTTATTCAATTACTATTTATTATTATTAATCCATTAACTAATTCAATATTTACATTTGTTTTCATATATTCAATTTATAGCCTAGTATAACAATTTACATCATTTCAATTAACCGTAATTTCATTTCAATTGTTAATACTTAGCTCTAATTTCCATGGTTGCATTTCATTTCAGCGTTCATTTCATTATTAAATTACAAAATTTTTGTTTCTTCACTATTAAATTACCAAAATCTTATTAAATTAACAAATTTTAATTATCGAAAATTTGGAGTCGTTACAGATAAAATGTTAAGTAACCAAGTACCTTTGAATTTAATAGAAACTTCAAAGTACACTTTTAAAGGCAAGGATTTTGGAATTTGATGTTTCAAAAATTTAAAAGCTTTAATTTTTAAAATGAAATGATAAATACTAAACCAAACTTTTAAATATGGGTAGATAAGAATCATTTCCTAGGTGTGGTGGGAAAAGTATAAGGCTATATAGGAGATAATAGTGATTACATTTAGTAGTAATAATAAAAGTTCCCGTAAAGTGTGTAGGACACTAGTGAGAACCTAAGAATGTTGCTTCATGTGTGTAGACTATAGAAGAACAGTGAAGTGATATCAGTAAGATAGTAAGACACACGTGGTTGGGATAGGTAGACCATAGTTGATGAAAAATGAAAGGTAGAGAGAAAATTTCATCAAGCTTAGTTTCCTTTTTAGATAGAGATTGCATAGATTGAAATCCTTATTCGTTGTAGTAAATAAGACTTGGTTATTCCATTTTGAGTACGGAATGGAAGAGATGAATAGATCTTATTCATCGTGAGTAATACAACATAAGTTAGTAACA
The DNA here is from genome assembly GCA_030765085.1 of Allium cepa. NCBI lineage: Eukaryota > Viridiplantae > Streptophyta > Magnoliopsida > Asparagales > Amaryllidaceae > Allium > Allium cepa. The sequence goes on from CM060932.1 coordinate 158,764,500, forward strand.
AGTAACAGGCGGCAGGAGGAGCATATGAGTTACTTGGATTCCTAGAGTAGGACCTTTCTGTGGGTGCACATGGTCCGAGGCCTCCTAGCCCTAGACGATAACCGTGTTTAGCTGCTATATTTATTTATCTAGTATCGCTTTGTAGTAGAACTTGTTTTCTCTTTTAGTTATGAGATCGTACTCCTATGTAAACATTTTGTCTTTATTATTGCAAGCCAGTACTGATTATTATTATGCTCTTTTTCTATGATGTTCAAAAGAAGAGAATAAATAATAGGATGTAAGTAATGAAAGAAAAGTAAAGCCAAAAAGGGTAACTAAAAGGAAAACAATAAATTTGAAGAAAGCGACAGAAATGCCAACAAAAAAAATTTAAAAAGAAAAATTTTCTTATGTGAACCATGCTTGGGAAAGCAAAGAGAAATTTTTATAGAATAGTGGCACAAGTTCCAAGTTTGGAGAAAGAGGCGCGCAAAGTAAAATGGGAAAATGTGAGGTATTCCGTTTTCTACCTTCTTTCTGACATAAGAAATCGAGTTCGAAAAATTAGATTTTTCTGAAATTCGAATATTAAAAGTTGTGTGGTAGGGTTTGGATGAAAAATTTGTTGAACTACGCCCCTATTCAGTAGGAGGGTGGGAAAAATTGAATGAAAAGTGCTTTGAGTTTTCAAAAGATTGCATTCATATAAAAAATTGCAAGTATATTTAGGATGTGTGCATCATATTTTAAAGGAATTTTTAAAAGAAAAAAGCATTCATATAGGAGGTACCGCTTAGAAATTCATGAACATGCATTATTGTTATACGACACTTTACACAAGGACAGTTGCAAAATTTGGATGTACACAAGATAGTTGTGTTTGATGCAAGGAATTACATAGTTTTACCCTTGTCGAATTTCGAGGATGAAATTTCCTAAAGGGTGGGAGAATGTAACACCCTACATTTGTAGATAATTAAATAATGATGAAGAGTGAAAATAAGCATTTTTGGAATTGCCAGAATATGGCCTCGAAACTTATACCATTGTGTTTATGGCGACTTTCTAATCAATTTTTATATATAACTTATCGAAATCCGAGTTAATATGAAGAAGATACGAGTGAATAAGAAATTATAAAAACGAAATAAAATAAAATAGAAAGGACCTTATAGGTCTACCCCATCCTTCCCAGGTCGACCTATAGGTCAACCTGCGATGATGTAGGTTTGACCCACACTTTTGCGGAGTCGAAGTTTGTTTTGGTGACGACTTCGGTTGAATTTATCCGATTGGAGTCGTATGTTGATAGATCCTGTGGCACCAAACGACCCTGTGACACTTGCTTAGAAAGTATATAATTTGTCCATTGACTAGAACTTTAGTTCTGACCCCCTCCTCATAACATTCTACAAGTTAGATGTTAGATATTTTCTAGCTTTGAAACACTTGCTTAGAAAGTATTATTACCTTGGTGAGTATTTACTTACTATTATATTTTAGTCAGTTTCGCTGTGAGATATTTATTTGAGCTCTGATATATTTATCATTGCCTATTTGCAGGATACCAGATAGCCAACTCGGGCTCAAGTGGGCTTGGATTTTAGCATTTATGCGAAAAATCCAGACCTACTGGAATTCGGGTTGATACACTTTCGAATTCCAAAACCTAAGTAAAGAAGTGACGATGTCGAAACCATCCTTTCGAAAGCATTGGAGAAGCAGCTAAGTTTTAAATGCAACTATACCTTCCGAAACAATTGGCGTCGAAAGGTTGGAAAGCGGCAACAAAAAGGCTTAAACCTAGTCGAAAGCTAAAAACAATGGCGCAACCTGTAACAACCCGCATATTTCACGATTGTATATTTAAATATAGCACCGTTAGTCGGATTATAGTCCGAAAAGCTACTTTTTGCAAACAGTCGAATTGGAACTCAAGACCACTCCGATTGAGTTCAAAATGACATTTGCGACCTTTTTGAGTATAAACATCAATATATTTGGAGCTGGCTAAAATTTCGACCTTTTCACTTAGGGCTTTGGGTTTGGGTTTCAGCCCATTAACCTAACATATCAACCAAACTCCACTCCACTCCTCTTCATTACTTCATAATATTTCCTACAACTTAAGCTTTAGCAAAAATGGTGATGGAGATGGGAAATTAAAATCCTAAGCCTAGTTTCTTTAGCAAATCCAAGTTTTAGCTCCATATTCAGAGAGAAGCTTAGATAAGTATCTCCTTCTTCTTCTCCATCTCAATCTCTCTCCAATTTTGGAAATTTCCTATAACCTAATTTGAGAAATTATTTCTTTTAATCTTAGTTTGGAGCATCTAGAGTTGAGATTGAAGAGTGGTTGATCCTCCTTTGTTTTCAAGCTTCTTCTTCCTTGTTTTTGTGTAAAGGTGAGTTTTTTAACTCACATCTACGTCTATAACTTTCATTGTTGTTAGGTATGAATTCCTAACATCTATTCATGTTCATTTGTTTTTGATTTGAATTGATTTGGTGAATTTTTCAATTTTGGTGTTTTGAAGTCAAAATCTTTAAAAGATCCTATCTCGGATGTGTGAACATGTTATTCATGGCGTAACGAAGAGCCTATAGTGTTGGGTTGTCGATTGGCATAAATCCCTAGCATCCATCGCTCGTTCGATCGCATTCGGTTTGGATTTGCCATTTTTTGTCTAGGCTGTTTTTTTGCCTAGCAGAAAATTTCAGACGTCTGAAATTAATTTCAAACGTCTGAAAACAAATCCATACGTCTGGTTGAAAAATCCAGACGTCTAGAAGGGGGTCTGGAAAAGGCAGAGACTAAATCTAGACGTCTGAAACAAAATCCAGAAGTCTGAAATCAAATTCAGACGTCTGGTTGAAAATTTCAAACGTCTGAAATGACCCAGGATTTAAAAATAGAAGGGAGAAAAACACATGTACTTCCAGAACCTAGGGCCAGATGTCTGGGAACACCTACCAGACATCTGGAACTGTTTAATTAGCCTATTTTGGCTATTTTTGAGTAAATTTCCAAGGTTTATCGATTTTTGTTGATCCGGTTGGTTGTTATCACTTATTATCGACTTTGATGACTTCTTTTTATGGATTTTTGGGAATATCCATTTTGATGGATTTTGTATCGATTTCTTTGGATTTAATTAGGTGAATTTTTGGTGATTGGTTCTACAATCATTTCTATGGTTTGTCACTTTAAAAATGCAAAGATTTCTATACTAGTAGTAAATATACCAACTCTTTCATCAAAACGATTTCAACATTTACTTTCAATATCAAACTCGCTTCTAAAACCGTTTTCCAATCTATTAGTATATACAAACCTTTGCCTCATTCGTTCGAGAAATCCAACTAAACGACTTAGCAAAACAAGTGGTATGAAACGCTTGCATTTACTTTGTCGGTTAATTCTTAGACTTTTTCAATTGAAAAACTTGTGACAATTTTCGAGTGGAGATCTACAATTTGTTTGTAAATATTTAAGTTAAGCAGTGGTTATGGGACATGAAGCTAAACTCATTTATTTACTATCTTAGTGTAATTTACACTTATCGATCAATGATGATCATTTTATGGTTTAGACTAGCGTTATGCGATGTCTCTTTGTCCACGTGGGGGACTGTACCTCGTTTTATTGAGCTTCGTCTCATTTCTTTATATGCTAGCGACCCATGTTCTTTTATAGTGCTCGGTTCATCGGACGTACCGTTATTGTACTACATCGATGTTTCGGCTTATCTGGATCAATGGATGTACCACATCGTTGTTCCGGTTTATCAGGTTCATTGGACGTACCGTTATTGTACTGCGTCGATGTTTCGGCTTATCTGGATCAATGGATGTACCGTTATTGTACTACATCGTTGTTCCGGTTTATTAGGTTCATTGGACGTACCGTTATTGTACTGCGTCGATGTCCTGAATTATTTGAGTTTTGGTTCATCGGACGTACCGTTATTATACTGCATCGATGTTCCGTCTTATTTGGATCAATGGATGTACCGTTATTGTACTACATCGTTGTTCCGATTTATCAGGTTCATTGGACGTACCGTTATAGTACTGCGTCGATGTCCTGAATTATTTGAGTTTTGGTTCATCGGACGTACAGTTATTATACTGCGTCGATGTTCCGCCCTATCTAGATCAATGGATGTACCGTTATTGTACTACATCGTTGTTCAGGTTTATCAGGTTCATTGGACGTACCGTTTGTACTACGTCGATGTTCCGAATTTATGGTTAGCGACCATAGGATAGCGTTCCGTTTTGTGATACACGTGTTGGTGAGTTTTCATGCTCCCGTTTGGGATTGGCCATCCTCTCATTGATTCTGGATTTCAAATTATTGATTTCTGGGATTTATTTTTCACCAATTTTTGCGATTGGCAACGATATGTTTTTCAATATTCGTGGCTTGGTGAATAAAATAAAGAAGATAACATTCTTTTTGATGTTACGAGATTTCTTGAGATATTGTATGATTTTGGTTGATCTTCTAATGTATACTTTTCACAGTATAACGTTATTGTTATCATACGTTTTTATCTAATCTCGTATTCTATCTCATTTTATCAAATATTTATAGCTAGACTGATCCGTTTGTTATTTTATTTTTAATAATACGCGGGTCAGGCCGAGATATTACAGGTGCTTCTACTTGACTTCTTAGCAGGGACTGTTACCTGATTTTTGGCTATACTTTAGATTAGTAGTTTTTGTAATAACCCGGATTTTGGAGTATCTATTAGTTGGGTTAATTAATAGAAATAATGAATTGTAAATTTAACAAATGAATTTAATCCTAAATATTTATTTGATCATGTCTTAATATAATCACTTAAAATTGACAAAGTATTCTTTTAATAATAAGTAATGATAATTGTTTATATAAGTAAATTATTTAAGTTAGACAAAATTGTTTATATATGTATTTATTTTGAATAGATCTTGAATTGAATTTTAATGGAATTTAAAGGATTGAATTTAAATTTGAAATTTAAAAAGGAAGTATATTTTAAAAATATGTTATATTGATTTGATCAAAAACATAAGTTATGTATAAATAAATGTTATATAAATTCACATGTATATTTACAAAAATCTAAAGCTTATTTATATAAAATAAATACACAATATATTCATGTGAATATTACATACTTAATTATTCATAACTTAAATAAATTTGTAAATAAGAAGTAACATTTGTAAATTATTAACTAAACATAATTTTTTTTTAATGACAATTGTAAACAAGAGTGTATATGTGTAAGATAATTAGAACTTAAGGGGGACAAGTGTCTTTCTCTTGAAAATTCAGTTTAAAATTTAGTTGTAAAATAAAAACTAAAGTATGTCTATAAAAACATATGTCTATTTTCTTTACTTCTTTTTCCTATCTTCATTCTAAAATCAAAGAGAAGAAAGATTTGTAAAAAAACAAACCTGAGCAGATCCAAAACAGAACAATTCAAAGCTACACTTCAAAATCTTTTGAAATTCAAATAGAACCAAGATTAACACAGCAAGTCAACAGCAGATCGACATCGATTTGAAGCATGTATTCAGTTTCTTCATCATAGAAAATTGAAAACATTTTCCAGATTAAATGTAAACCTGGATGAAGAATTTAAAACTGCTGTGTGTTCTGCAAATCAGTAAAAAGGTGAGTAAATTCTTATAAATTTTTTTGGATGTTGCATGTGATGAATTTGTATGTTAAGTTGAGATATGATTTGCATGTTCAGTTTATCTGGACATATGTGTGGAAATGCATGTTTATATGGGTGGATATCTGTGTATTTATCTTGGGTTCTGTTATCAGTAAACAGGCTCAATTTCAATCATCAAAATATCACCTACCTCTCTAAATAATCGGCATTTAACTTTGTTTAATCAAAAGAAAATGTTAAGGATAGTTTGATCTTGTTTCTAAAAATAGTTTGAAGTGATTCTGCTATTTAAATGGACTGAAAATATAAGATTATAGTAAGAAGGCAACAAATAGGTGAAAATCAGTATCTTTGTTTTCATCTTTAGATTATATAGCTAGAATTGTATAATCAAATCGTGAATTTTAAAATAAGTTTCATAATTTTTAGTATGGTATGCTGGGTGAATTTGTAGTTCACCAATTTTGGGGATTTTGGTCTACCGCCGTTGAATGGCGACGTTTGGGGGCTCGGAGTTTGGGCCGAAGGTGGCGCATGAGTAGAGGAGCTGGGGAAAAATACTTGAAGAATTTTTAGGCCAACGAGGTGATGGCGAATGGATGAAGTAGGGTTTTAGGAGCCATTTGATTGACGACAAGGTTGGGCAAATCACGACGTTGTAGATGGACTAGGGACTATCGGAGGTAGGGGAAAACTAAGTGGTGAGAGAGGAGAAGGTCTGGACGGAAGTAGGGTTCCTCCGGTGGTCGGCAGAGGGCGGAGCAGGGAGTTTTAGTGACTATGTTTTTCCTAGTGGTGACCGGTCCTATCAAATTTGGATTTCTGGGTAGTTCGAGTGAATTGGGTACCTGGGAGGAACGGGGAGATCAACGGCGACTTGCCGGAGGTGAGAAGGGTGGCCGAAGCGCTGCCGTGGGTTGGTACATGTGCACGAGTACCATTTTCATATCTGATGATGCTAGGTTTATTTTGAACTCGAAGAAGAAGCGTGATTTACTCGAGATTATACTCGAGTGGTTTTCAAGAGCATGCACTAGTAATTTAAGTATAACAGTTTAAAGTTTAAACTAAAAGAAAAGAGGGGGAAGCACGGGAAAAGTGTGAGGAAGACTGGGTTTGGCTTCGAGTTATTTGAGTAGGTATGGCATGCTATCTCAGTTTGAAGAAAATGAATGATAATCAGATTTTGGAAACAAGATTTTTATAACAGGTTCAGGCAGATTTGCTTTATTTCCTTTTTCTGTTTTACAAGTTTCCAAAATTTAATAAATGTTGTGAATTTAATTGTATGGCTTGTTTAGAATAATAATCAAATTTAAGATCCCCAAGTATTTTCAAAAGAAATTTATGATGGAATTAAGAAGTATTTAATATCATTGTATTTAATCTTTAACTAATTATAAGATCTCTGGTGTTTGATTTCAGGTACTAAATTTAGACAAGAGATAGGTGAAGGGAAGAAATCAATCAAGGGATAACTAATGTGATAAACCATTGGTTAAGTAGTTAATGTGATTAAGAAATTTAGGGGGTTTACTAAAAGGTTAATTAATCAATATAATTAGTGTAATTAATTAAAGGATCGCTTAATTTAGGAATTTAAGTAAGGGATAAATAATTAAAGAATGTGATTAATTTAAGGGTAATTAATCAATGAAAGTGGTTATAGAGTAATTAATTTATGCAATTAACTAAGATTAAAATAACTAATTATAGTTAATTAATTAGGATGGTAATTAAAGGTTATTAGTGTGGTTGATTTAAGGATAATTACTTAAGTTGGATTAATTAATGTAAGTAATTAAGAATAGTTAATTACTTAATTTAAAGGTAATTACTTAAATGTAATTAAAGTTATTAATTAATAATTAAGTTTTGTTAATTAATAATTAAGATATAATTAATTTGTTAATTAAAAATAAATAAATTAATTATAAAAATAATTTTGGATAATCAATGTGTATTAAGAAATATTGATTAATAATTAGAGTTATTAACCAATAAGTTGATGGTCGATTTATCAGTTAATTAGCGGTTAATTAATTGATTATAAGGTAATTATGGATTGATTACATTGTATTAAGGAGATTAATTAATAATTGAGGGTTATTAATCAATAATTAAAGGATAATTAATCTATGATTAGAGATTAATTGCTTGATTGGTAAGGTAATCAAGGAGTGATGAATTAATTAAATGGGTGTAGTAAATTATTGGTTGATTAAGCAGGATTAGATGATTAATTATGATATGAGTTGATAATGCTTGCTTATGGATGGATGTTTTGTTGAATATCTGAATTGAATGATATCTATTGATGATACGATATGACATTCTATTGACGTGATATTGGATATACCAATAATAAATGAGTGATATTTTCTAAGTTATTGCTATGTAAAATTGACATACAATATATGAATTTAATCACTTGAAATACTTGGGTTAAGGTGACATTGGATTCGAAGAGACCGGATTCGGGTATTAGTAAATACCCGAAACCACTTCGATTCTTTATAATTTGATGTATGGAATCAATAGAATGAAATGGATGGGTCCATTTAACCTAAGTCTGATACTTAGAAATTAAGGTGTGATGAAGTAATGTTTATAACAAATTGTAAATTTGTAAATTGACATATGTACCCCGGGTTTATAAGTGTTGCATGCTTTTGTATTCTTGTTGAATGGGTTTACTCACGCTGGTTTCCAGCCTGACCCGGGTGTTACTTTGATGTAATGCTCGGGTCAGACCGAGTATTACAGATTTTCAGGTAAGGACGTTCTGGAGCTTAGGAAGGGAGCTGGATGGCAGGGACGTATGGAGAGTTCCACTATGATATTGTATATATCTGAGACATGTTAAATTGTATCTGTCCAATGTTGTATAAGATTGTTGTAACTCTGATATGTCGATGTAAATTGATAGATATAGTTTTCTTTGGTATAACTATTATTCTTGATATTATATTTTATCCGCTGCGAGTGTGAGAATGTGTGATTCTTTTCTGTTCTTCTTCTATCTTTTCTTCTTTTCTCTAACTATTTGGAAATTTCGGAATCAAAATTTCCGGGTCGTTACATTTGGTATCAGAGCTGAAGGTTAAGCGAGAACCTTGGCTCTGGTGGGATACTCATTAAGGATAGGGTAAGTAGTACCCTATAATGAGTTGAGTGTATAAATATGAGAGAGCGTACTTGTTATTTTCTTATATAAATGTTTTTAAATGATTTCAAAAGTAAATGAATCTTATATAAGAAATAGATTATCTATTATATTAAGGAAATTGGTTTTAGTATTAATTAAACTAAAAGTAATAGTAAGAATTAAGAAGTAATATAATACAACCAAATTGAAATTAAATAAGCACAAGTTTGAAATGGATTCAAACTGAAATTAAATCTTGAATTTGGGAAAGGTTTCAGGATAAGGATAATCAATTAATTTATGTAATTAATTAAACTTTATTTAATGAGATTAATTAATGGATAATAATTGGAAATGATAAATTAAGAGGAAGTTACTTAATTAAGTAACTAGTGGCAAGTAATTAAAAGGACAATTACTAATGAAGGTAATTAAGAAATAAGTTAATTACCGAATGTGATTAATTAGAATTAATTAATGATGTAATTAATTTAAAAGAAATAATAAAAAAATATTATTTAAGGGAATTGAATAAAATGGTCCTATTTCAAACAAGGGTTGTTTGTAATTTTAAAAGAATTTGTTTTGAATTTGAAATCATAGGTAGTTTAAAATTTAAAGTAACCAGGTCTGTAAAGGAAATAAACTCTAAATATTGAGATTAAATCTGGAATGAGATAGGATACCCAAAGTGATAAGTTTTTGAACTAAATAAATGGGAAGATTATTTATGACTAGTTCAATATTTGAAATGGAAATTCAAATTGGGTAAGGTTGACTGGATTAAGTGAATTGAGTCTAACTTGGGAAAACGTTAAATAAGTTGGAATGATCAACATGATTGGGGAATTTCAAGATGGAACTGGTATTTTATTTGGGGAGTTAAATGGTTAAATGTAATTGAGAGTTTGAGTGATCTCAAATTGGGTTTGAGATCCGAGAATTGGAAATGGATGGATATTTTGAAATAATTGGATGATATCATCCTATTGTTATTAATAATCTTTAAAATGTGAATTGGATTTGTTTAAATGAATGAGAAATGGAGTATGGTAATCCATTGATGGGATAAAAAGGTAAATTGATTTAAAGGAATTAAATCAACATTTGAAGTATTAACTCGAATTTATATAATTCGAGATGGTTTAAATTTGAAATTTGAAATTAGTTCAAATTGAATTTGATTTGATTGAAATTGCGATTGAAGATGTATGAGTATAAGATTCAAATGGAAATTTGAATTGGATTAATTTGAAACAATTTGGAATTAAAGTGGGTTAAATTTGAAATTAGTCCGAATTGATTTGAATAATTTGGAATTGTAATTAAAGTTGAATAAGTTTTAAATTCAAATGGAATTTGAATTGAATTTGAGAAGAAATCAAGAATAATTCAACTTGATTTGGAAATGGAATTTGAAATTGAGATTAATTCAAACTGGAGTTGAAATGAATTAAAACTGGAACTAATTCAATTGAAATTTATTTGAATTAGTAGAATTTGAGATCAAAGTTGAATAAAGTTAAATTTGGAAAGAAATGTGGTTAATTCAACTTGTATTGGGTGAAAATCAATTTCAATGGAAGTTGAAGTTATTTAAACTGGAATTGAGTCAATTTAAATGAAAGTGGAAATTTAAATTGAATTAATGAGAATGGAGATTGAGAAGTGAACAGTTTTGACTCTGGACTATTGTTAATATAAATTGTTTTAATTTAAACCTATTTTTCCAAGTTATTCATTATTTATACAACCTTTCTTTAAAAAAAAATTCAAACTATCTTATACTTGCTTTACGATTATTTTTGAAACTGTTTAACAAATTTACCAACTGTTTTATAAACTAATTACTATCTTACTATTATTTTGCAACTATCTATAATTTCTATAATTATTTTAACTATTTTCTAACTATTTTATACCTATTTTACAAACTAGTAATTATTTTCCAACTACTTATCTATTTTTAACTTTTCAAGCTATTTTCTAAATTTAAACTGGACAGAGTTCAAACTGTTATTGGTTAAATACCCAATCAAGATAAGAATGGAGGTGATAATCCAAATGGATTGAAGCAAGTGTGAGTAAGTGAATGAAAATCAAAGTGAATGTGAATAGAAATGGAATTGATTTGGCTAATAACCAATAAAGATAAATACGTAGGGTGTACGTATGTTATTCTATTCGCATAGTGATTAGATCCAGATTCGAGCACAGAATTTTGAAATACTATGTCGATCCGAGTTGGGATTTTTCACTCGATATTCGACGGCGAACCTGGATATGGATTGTTGATTGGTTCTGGATATCCTCTATCATAGTTAAGCTATGCAAGGAGAATGACGGTTTCTGATCAAGAAACCAGATCTGTGTCCGCACTAGGAAGTCGGGTGAACGATACTAGTTCGGAAGTGAAATTGTGTGATCGAGTGAGCGATCAGATTGCTATGGCGTACGAATGGTATGTGTACATCGTACGGATATGAATGAAATCGATATTGAAAAGAGTAATCAAATTTGAGTATTTGATTTTGAGTAAACAAAGTTAAGTATCTTTGTTTTATAAAATGAAACTCCCCTTGATGAATCTATTGCCAAAAAGAAAGGATTTTGAAAGTGTTTGAAGTATAAAAGGATTTTTATACAAATTTATATTGATCCAAAGATATTTATCTAGGATTTTATATATATATATATATATCTGTATATATAAAGGATCATATGACGATTTTGGAAAAAGGTTTGGGAACCTATGGATTTGGAAAGGCTTTTGATTTTTGGGTAAAATCAATATTGAATTTGGAAAGCCTAATTTGAGAATTATCGATTTTGGGATAATCGACTTTGAGTAAAGGAGCTTTGAATGAGATCATACTAGGTGTATGATTTAAAGATACTATATATATAGTATAAAATGTTTTGATGATGGCTCTGGGGAAAAAGGCGCTCCCTTGGAATGGACTTCTCAGGAGTACCACCGGGTGGTGCTGCCTTGAGCCCCAAGGGGGGGTTCTAAAGTTGATCCTGTGAGGAGTCCGGGCAAACTAGTTCCTGAGGATTATTGGGTAGCGAAAGTTGAGGGAGTTGATGCCTACAGGGGCATTTGAGTTATGCTGTGACGACAGAGTAACTCGAGGTCACTGCGATCTACTGTGGGGACCATAGCGAAAATCGTGTGGAGGATGAGTTCCAACGGTCTACACTTGATTTTGCCAGGAAGGCAACGCAACATCGGTAGACTACGATCTATGGACAAGTGGAGTGGAGAAGTTTCATTCTTTTGGCAGCGAAATTCGATGGCGCTGATGCCTACAGCTATATGGGTTTTTGCTGTGATAGCTATGTAACCCCAGTTGTAGCTGCGATCTGTAGCGGGTTCCATGGTGTAATCGAGGGGCGCGGAGGCCTACAGTTATCTATGGATTTTGTCGGGACGGCAACGTAACCATCGGGTTAACTGCGACTATGGATGGGGGTGATGATTTCCAGAGCATTCTCACCAAAGATATATCCTCTATTTTCAAAAATGTTTTCTATATTTTCAATAAAGTTATTTTCCAAGTATTTTCACTGGATGTTGAAAATGAGTCTGCTAAGTATTTATAGATTTTCAGTCTTACGCCTGATCAACGTATGACCGAATTTCTGTGAGAACAAAGATGGACTTATTGAAACATCGAGTATAGAATAATATTTTTTTAAGCTATTTTATAATATTATATAGATTTTCAAAGTGCTTCAAAGAATAATTTTTTTTTCTAAAAAGTAAGCATCTTAATAAACTCTGGTTTCGTTCCTTTTCGAGGACAAAAAGATTCAAAGGGGGGAGGAATGTAATAACCCGGATTTTGGAGTATCTATTAGTTGGTTTAATTAATAGAAATACTGAATTGTAAATTTATCAAATGAATTTAATCGTAAATATTTATTTGATCATGTCTTAATATAATCACTTAAAATTGACAAAGTATTCTTTTAATAATAAGTAATGATAATTGTTTATATAAGTAAATTATTTAAGTTAGACAAAATTGTTTATATATGTATTTATTTTGAATAGATCTTGAATTGAATTTTAATGGAATTTAAAGGATTGAATTTAAATTTGAAATTTAAAAAGGAAGTATATTTTAAAAATATGTTATATTGATTTGATCAAAAACATAAGTTATGTATAAATAAATGTTATATAAATTCACATGTATATTTACAAATATCTAAAGCTTATTTATATAAAATAAATACACATTATATTCATGTGAATATTACATACTTAATTATTCATAACTTAAATAAATTTGTAAATAAGAAGTAACATTTGTAAATTATTAACTAAACATAATTTTTTTTAATGACAATTGTAAACAAGAGTGTATATGTGTAAGATAATTAGAACTTAAGGGGGACAAGTGTCTTTCTCTTGAAAATTCAGTTTAAAATTTAGTTGTAAAATAAAAACTAAAGTATGTCTATAAAAACATATGTCTATTTTCTTTACTTCTTTTTCCTATCTTCATTCTAAAATCAAAGAGAAGAAAGATTTGTAAAAAACAAACCTGAGCAGATCCAAAACAGAACAATTCAAAGCTGCACTTCAAAATCTTTTGAAATTCAAATAGAACCAAGATTAACACAGCAAGTCAACAGCAGATCGACATCGATTTGAAGCATGCATTCAGTTTCTTCAGCATAGAAAATTGAAAACATTTTCCAGATTAAATGTAAGCCTGGATGAAGAATTTAAAACTGCTGTGTGTTCTGCAAATCAGTAAAAAGGTGAGTAAATTCTTATAAATTTTTTTGGATGTTGCATGTGATGAATTTGTATGTTAAGTTGAGATATGGTTTGCATGTTCATTTTATCTGGACATATGTGTGGAAATGCATGTTTATATGGGTGGATATCTGTGTATTTATCTTGGGTTCTGTTATCAGTAAACAGGCTCAATTTCAATCATCAAAATATCACCTACCTCTTTAAATAATCAGCATTTAACTTTGTTTAATCAATAGAAAATGTTAAGGATAGTTTGATCTTGTTTCTAAAAGTAGTTTGAAGTGATTCTGCTATTTAAATGGACTAAAAATATAAGATTACAGTAAGAAGGCAACAAATAGGTGAAAATCAGTATCTTTGTTTTCATCTTTAGATTATATAGCTAGAATTGTATAATCAAATCGTGAATTTTAAAATAAGTTTCATAATTTTTAGTATGGTATGCTGGGTGAATTTGTAGTTCATCAATTTTGGGGATTTTGGTCTACCGCCGTTGAATGGCGACGTTTGGTGGCTCAGAGTTTGGGCCGAAGGTGGCGCATGAGTAGAGGAGCAGGGGAAAAATACTTGAAGAATTTTTAGGCCAACGAGGTGATGGCGAATGGATGAAGTAGGGTTTTAGGAGCCATTTGATTGACGGCAAGGTTGGGCAAATCACGACGTTGTAGATGGATTAGGGACTATCGGAGTGTAACAACCCGCATATTTATCGATTTTATATTTAAATATTTTATTTAAATATTTTATCGTCAGTCGATTTTAGTCCGAAAACTACTTTTTGCATACGGTCGAATTGGGACTCGAGACCACCCCCATTGAGTTCAAAATGACGTTTGCGACCTTTTCGAGTATAAGCTTCGATATGTTTGGAGAAAGTTGAGTTTTGCTACTTTTCACTTAGGGCTTTGGTTTGGGATGAGCCAATTAACCACTTATGTATTCAGTTCCAACCCCTCTCCTCTTCATTCACTTCATTTCTAATTCCTAACTCTTCAAGCTTTTACAACAATGGAGGTGGAGAGTGGAAATTATAACTCCAAGCCCTAGCTTCCTTTGCAAATCCATCTCCTAGCTCCAAAGTTCAAGAGAACCCATTGGTAAGCTTCCTCTTCTTCTTCTCCAACTCATTCTCTCTTTGATTTCAGAAATTTCCTAAACCTAATTTAGGGAATGTTTCTCTTTTAAGCTTAGATTCAAGCTTTTTGAGTTGGAATTAAAGAGTGCTTGTTCTTGCCATTGCTTCATAGCATCTTCTTCATTCGTTTGGGTTCAAAGGTGAGATTTTTAACCTCACATCTATGCTTATAACTCTCTTCTATTGTTAGGTATGAATTCCTAACTCTTATTCGTGTGCATCTGCTTTTGGTTTGGAATGATTTGGTGAATATTCCAATTTTTAGTGTTTGGGTTCAATTCCTTAAAAATCATAGCTTTGATCTTTGATCATGTTTTTGGAGATGCATCGAAGAGCTTATAGGGCCGGGTAGTTGATTGGCATAAACCCTTAGCGCCGTTGCTCGTGCGAATGCAATTTTGGTCAAGATTGAACCTCATTTGTAATAGGCATGGATGAGGCTGGAAACAGGCTCGGCCGACCGACCACTCTGGTCCGGTCGACCGACCTGCTTCCAAGTGCATAAGCACTTTCTGTTTTAAGGTTCGGCCGACCGAGTACAGGGTTCGGTCGACCGACCTGCTGTCCCGAGAGGTTTCCAACCTTTGGTTCGGTCGACCGACTCAGGGAGTCCGGTCGACCGACCTGATGATTTTTGCCAGATTAGCCTATTTTGCTAATCCGTTTGAATATCCAACTTTAATCGATTCGTGTCGTCTCCCTTTTGTTGTTGTCATTTATTATCGACTTTGATGACCTTTTCTTTGGGAATTTTAGATATATCCACTTTGATGGATTTTATATCGATTTCATTGGATTTTATTCACGTTTTTGAATGTGAATCTTAGTGATTGATTGTTCCTACAATCTTCTTTGTGATTTGTCACTTTAAAATATAAAGGTTTTCTATACTAGTAGTAAATATCAAAACTCTTTCTTCAAATGATTTCAACACTATTTTATTACAAAGCTCGTTTTCTCAAACCGATTTCCAATCTATTAGTATATACAAACCTTTACCTCACTCATATGAGAAATCTAATTAAACGACTTAGTAAAACAAGTGGTATGAAACGCTTGCGTTTACTTCATCGGTTAATTCTTGGACTTGTTCGATTGAATCTCTTGTGACAATTTTCTAGTGGAGACCTACAATTTGTTCGTAAATATTTAAGTTAAGCTAGTGGTTATGGGACATGAAGCTAAGCTCATATATTTACTAGCTTATTGTAATCGACACTTCTCTTTGATCATGACGATCATTTTAGGTTTTAGACTAGCATTGTGCTATGTCTTTGTGATTTGGTTCATCGGACGTCCCGCTGTACGACGTCGTTGTTCCCTTTGATTGTGATTTGGTTCATCGGATATCCCGCTGTACGACGTCGTTGATCCTTTTTCTTGTGATTTCTGTATTTCGTGTGTTGAATTCTGGAATTTATGTTTCACCAACTTTTACGATGGGCATCGATATATATGTCATATATCGTGGCTTGGTGAATGAAATTAGGAGTATGACATTTCTTTTTATCTTAGGTAGATCTTTGTGATATTGATTAATCTCTTGTTGATTTTTCAATTACTTCTATATCACAGCTTGCATTGTGATTATTATATGTTTATGTCATATCTCTTATTATATATCACTTCATCTGATATTTATAGCTAGACTGATCCGTTTATTATTTTCTTCTTAAATAATACTCGGGTCAGACTGAGATATTACAGGTGCTTCTGCTTGACTCCTTATCGGACTTTCATCTGATCTTTTGGCTAACTACTTAAGTTTAGTAGTTTTTGTTGTATACATTGGAGATGCAGACTCTATGATGTATACTTATTCTTTTGTCTAGCACTTGTATCTATTCTTTTTGGATATTGTGGATCTTGTTTGACCACTACTCTGATGTACACTTTCATGTGTTATATTCATATCTTCTTCCGCCTTTGTGATATGAATTATCTGTGACTGATTTGTGTTATGCTTACTTCTATATTTGTTTCCGAAGATATTATTGCCACTGTGTAGTAGCTTTGAGTTTGTGTCGGCATGTCGGATTTCCACTTGAAAAGAATTGCATGTTATACTATCTGACATATCGATGCTCGCACAAAGCAATTACACGGATGGTCGCTCCTCAACAGCCTTATTCTCCGTGCTAGTTGACAGCATTACTCCGTAGTGTTCTTGGCTAGCGTGGGTATAGAGGTGGGGCGTCACACCGAGGTAGGGGAAAACTAAGTGGTGAGAGAGGAGAAGGTCTGGACGGAAGTAGGGTTCCTCCGGTGGTCGGCAGAGGGCGGAGCAGGGAGTTTTAGTGACTGTGTTTTTCCTAGTGGTGACCGGTCCTATCAAATTTGGATTTCTGGGTAGCTCGAGTGAATTGGGTACCTGGGTGGAACAGGGAGATCAACGGCGACTTGCCGGAGGTGAGAAGGGTGGCCGAAGCGCTGTCGTGGGTTGGTACATGTGCACGAGTACCATTTGCATATCTGATGATGCTAGGTTTATTTTGAACTCGAAGAAGAAGCATGATTTACTCGAGATTATACTCGAGTGGTTTTCAAGAGCATGCACTAGTAATTTAAGTATAACAGTTTAAAGTTTAAACTAAAAGAAAAGAGGGGGAAGCACGGGATAAATGTGAGGAAGACTGGGTTTGGCTTCGAGTTATTTGAGTAGGTATGGCATGCTATCTCAGTTTTGAAGAAAATGAATGATAATCAGATTTTGGAAACAAGATTTTTATAACAGGTTCAAGCAGATTTGCTTTATTTTCCTTTTCTGTTTTACAAGTTTACAAAATTTAATAAATGTTGTGAATTTAATTGTATGGCTTGTTTAGAATAATAATCAAATTTAAGATCCCCAAGTATTTTCAAAAGAAATTTATGATGGAATTAAGAATTATTTAGGATCGTTGTATTTAATCTTAAACTAATTATAAGATCTCTGGTGTTTGATTTCAGGTACTAAATTTAGACAAGAGATAGGTGAAGGGAAGAAATCAATCAAGGGATAACTAATGTGATAAACCATTGGTTAAGTAGTTAACGTGATTAAGAAATTTAGGGGGTTTACTAAAAGGTTAATTAATCAATATAATTAGTGTAATTAATTAAAGGATCGCTTAATTTAGGAATTTAAGTAAGGAATAAATAATTAAAGAATGTGATTAATTTAAGGGTAATTAATCAACGAAAGTGGTTATAGAGTAATTAATTTATGCAATTAACTAAGATTAAATAACTAATTATAGTTAATTAATTAGGATGGTAATTAAAGGTTATTAGTGTGGTTGATTTAAGGATAATTACTTAAGTTGGATTAATTAATGTAAGTAATTAAGAATAGTTAATTACTTAATTTAAAGGTAATTACTTAAATGTAATTAAAATTATTAATTAATAATTAAGTTTTGTTAATTAATAATTAAGATATAATTAATTTGTTAATTAAAAATAAATAAATTAATTATAAGAATAATTTTGGATAATCAATGTGTATTAAGAAATATTGATTAATAATTAGAGTTATTAATCAATAAGTTGATGGTCGATTTATCAGTTAATTAGAGGTTAATTAATTGATTATAAGGTAATTATGGATTGATTACATTGTATTAAGGAGATTAATTAATAATTGAGGGTTATTAATCAATAATTAAAGGATAATTAATCTATGATTAGAGATTAATTTCTTGATTGGTAAGGTAATCAAGGAGTGATGAATTAATTAAATGGGTGTAGTAAATTATTGGTTGATTAAGCAGGATTAGATGATTAATTATGATATGAGTTGATAATGCTTGCTTATGGATGGATGTTTTGTTGAATATCTGAATTGAATGATATCTATTGATGATATGCTATGACATTCTATTGACGTGATATTGGATATACCAATAATAAATGAGTGATATTATCTAAGTTATTGCTATGTAAAAGTGACATACAATATATGAATTTAATCACTTGAAATACTTGGGTTAAGGTGACATTGGATTCGAAGAGACCGGATTCGAGTATTAGTAAATACCCGAAACCACTTCGAATCTTTATAATTTGATGTATGGAATAAATAGAATGAAATGGATGGGTCCATTTAACCTAAGTCTGATACTTAGAAATTAAGGTGTGATGAAGTAATGTCTATAACAAATTGTAAATTTGTAAATTGACATAAGTACCCTGGGTTTATAAGTGTTGCATGCTTTTGTATTCTTGTTGAATGGGTTTACTCACGCTGGTTTCCAGCCTGACCCGGGTGTTACTTTGATGTAATGCTCGGGTCAGACCGAGTATTACAGATTTTCAGGTAAGGACGTTCTGGAGCTCAGGAGGGGAGCTGGATGGCAGAGACGTATGGAGAGTTACACTATGATATTGTACATATCTGAGACATGTTAAATTGTATCTGTCCAATGTTGTATAAGATTGTTGTAACTCTGATATGTCGATGTAAATTGATAGATATAGTTTTCTTTGGTATAACTATTATTCTTGATATTATATTTTATCTGCTACGAGTGTGAGAATGTGTGATTCTTTTCTGTTCTTCTTCTATCTTTTCTTCTTTTCTCTAACTATTTGGAAATTTCGAAATCGAAATTTCCGGGTCGTTACAGTTTTTGTTTTATACATTCAAGATAGAGACTCCTTGATGTATACTTATTCTTTTGTCCATCACTTGTATCTATTATTTTGTGTTGCTGTGGATCTTGTATGATCACTACTGTGATGTGCACTTTTATGTGTTATATTCATATCTGTTTCCGCCTTTGAGATATGAACATCTGTGAATGATTTATGTTATGCTTATTTCTATAATTGTTTCCGAAGATATTATAGCCACTATGTAGTAGCTTTGCATTTGTATCGGAATGTCGGATTTCCTCTTGAAATGAAACGCATGTTGTTCTATCTGACATATCGGTGCTCGCACAAAGCAATTACACGGATGGTCGCTCCTCAACAGCCTTATTCTTCGTGCTAGTGGACGGCATTACTCCGTAGTGTCCTTGGCTAGTGTGAGTATAGAGGTGGGGCATCACAACACCTCTTTAAAACCATTCTTTTAAAATCATTGACCTAGTCGAAAGCAAACCAAGTCGAAAGCAAAGCAGGCGTAATTTTTACCCCTTCGAAACCCCCGGTTTAAACCTCATACCTTCCGCCATCTTTCTAATTCATTATGCACCAAGTCTTTGATGCCATGCGCATTGGTTTCAATGGTGATGGAGACGGAGGAACTAAGTTGAAAGCTATCTAAGTCAGAGTAGGGTGGCGAAACATACTTTTTTCCTACAAAACCGATTTTTAACCCTTTTAAGTTATCTTTTTAACTAACCTGCCTTGTTTGTCAAAATCTTATTGCTCGATAATTTTCTTTTCTAAAAGCACTGCCATAATTTCAGAAATAACAATTTTATTTATTTAAAAAATATCCCTTCTCCTTTTATAAATATATAAAACATTTAAGTCCCATACCTTAAATAATTTTATATATTCATCAAATCACTTTGATAAATTCTATAAAAATACCAAAAAATCCATTTTAATATGTTTTCTAACATATATAATTTTCGGAAGCAAATCATTTATAATTTAACCATAAATTATTTATAACCCAGTAAATCATTTTCTTTACTAAAAAACTAATATTAAATCCACATTAATTCAGAAAATTATGAAATTGAAATCCATCTCTAAAATATCATTTCTGGTCTACATCTAAAATCACAAGGTATTTGAATGCCATTAAATAGGATGTTCACATCAAAACATATCATAAAATCTACATAAATAAACATAATTCATCAACAAGCATATATAAACATTTTGTCCTTCAAAATCATGGCTAAACTATGCAAGATAAATCGGATTTAACCTTAAAACCGAGAACATTTAAAAAAAGATGTAGTCATTATTCACTTTAGCTTTGTGATTTAGGATATGAGATTTAATCTTGATTAAGTGATTTGATTCTTCCTCTTGAATCCTACCTTTATCTTCTTCCTCTTTGCTAACGGTAGCCGGCCTTAGGATTAAATTTTTTGTAATGAAATGAACATTTGAATGAGTTTCCAAGGGTTTACGGTATAGGAATATTCTTATTCCAACTTTTCCCTTATCTGTTTCCTTTGTCGTATCTCCTTTTTTTTTACACATTAACATGGCACGACTACCCCTATTAATCACAAATCTCAATCCATTAATCAACCTACATTATTTATATTAATTTAGCTAATTAAATATCCTAAATAATGTTACTAAAAATATAGGGTGTTACATAGTGGCCTCGGTCAGTACTTATATCCTATTATATTTTCGTTTTCGCTATGGGTTTAGTTTGATCGATCTCTGATATGTCATGTTTATTACGGATTATCAAAACTCACAATCTGCATCCTAATGGACTTAGTTTCGATTTCAGTCGAAATTCTGGCCTATTAAGATGCCGGTTATTACATTTGGTATAAGATTGTAGGTTAGTCGATCTAAGGGATTAGGATATACTTGGAGTATTTATTTGTATTTTTCTATCTAAATCTACGCCAAGCTCTATAAATTCAGACCACAAAATAGACGTGACCATATTCCGAAAGGACAGGCGAGGTAACTATGGAAAATTTTATAGAGTTAAGAATTATATGTCTACCTCGATTACCCCCACGAAGCATTGGTTATATGTAAGGCATTAACTTTGAAGAGCATGCGCATGACATATGAAAGGATCCCGGAGGCTAGATGGTGTTTGACTTGATTATTGAGACATGGCTACCTTGTGATTATGGATTCCAATGGATTATCGATTGAAGATGCATATTTTATCCAAACAAGCGGGAATTAAGAATCCATATGTCACTGACATCCGAAGGCAAGTTCTTGCAAGAGAATATTCATCAATCACCTTAAGATAATGAACCAGGTTTTTATTGAAGAGAAGTAAATCCCATTCTTTGTCTAACCCCATATAAGAATACCTTGAAATATATAAATGAGCTTTTCAGAAAGGAAAGAAATTAATAAATAAATACAATGTTTTCCCAAGGATCCATTAGGACAATTTTTTTTTGGAAAGTAAGAGAGTTTTGAAAATTTATTTTTATATGAAATATATACACCAATGAATTTGGTTGTGTTGAAAAGCATTGGTTCAAAATGAAAGTTTTGAAATTCTAAAATATGTAATAAAATAAGAGGTTGATTTTGGTTTAAAAAGTGTTTGGACAAAAAAGGTTTTCCATTTTGGCAACAAAGTGAAAACGGCGTATCTATAGCTTGATGCTTTTTCCCATTTGAAGAATTGAAAAGCTTTTAAAAATTCTCTCTTAAAGGGCGGATAAAATAGAATAGATAAATAATTCAGTTGGGATATGTTGTTGAGAAGTGTGAAATTACGCGCTAGCAAATATAAGGAATATTCCCATATAAAATATTATGGAGAATTATAACTGGAATATTTTTGGGTTTTCGAAGTTGTTATTGGCAGTAACATCATAAGTTAGGAGCACTGCAAAATATCGAAGGATTGGTTCAGAAGGCTAGACGATAAGCCAAGGCACCGTCTTGAAGAGGACGGGAATTTTTCGGATCATGTCGGATCGAAAAAACGACGCGAAACGATAATTATTGTATTATTATTAATTAACCCGACCCAAATAAGGTCCAGTGCAACCTGCACCCGAAATTCGACGACCGATTTACCCCTATTGGTCGATCAGTAGTGGTCAACAGGTTAACGGGTTTAGGGTGTGACCCGAATTTGGAACGCGACTTTATAAGTCACGTACGTTCAATTGCCTCTCCACCATCGTCCCCCTCCTCTCCACAACAACCAAACCTACTTCCTTCTCCACAAATCAAGGTCGCCGCTCCTCCTCCCCATATCCTGCCAATGACGAGTGATGCCACCTCTCTTTACACTACTGTAAACCCCACTCCAGCAACAGCTTCCCCTCCCAAGCGCCGATTTTTGCTTGCCAGATCAAGCTCTGCCGCCTCTCTAAATCTTAACCCAACCACTCTTCTTCGACCTCCACTTAGCCCATGGCACTGCCTCGAACCTCCAACACTTCCACGGGCCATCTGGATCTCACCCCTTAAGAGATCGCTTGGCTTGACCAGAGCGACCAAAAAAATCTCTGTTTACTTAGCCTCAGTAAATTTCACCTTTCTTCGGGGATGAAAGGTCAAATTTGAAGATTTTGCCACCTTTGGACTTGAGGAATTGTTCATGGCGGCAGATTAGCACCGATCCTCTACGACAACATTTTTGAGTGGGAATGCTACCCGCATTGCATGCACCTATTTGACATGAATCTGGCATACTACTTTTATGAAGGAATCAACAATCTCCAGTCGTAAGTGAAGGGAATCAAGATCGATTTGTTTGTCGATGATATCGGTGATATTTTGGGTATAGATGCAAAGAGAGCGGATTTGGATGATGTTGGGATGGCCGACTAGAGATTTTACAGCAGATCTTTTTTAGGGATATCAGTGTCTGGAGGTCAAACGGTTTACGACCTACAACCTGCCTCGTTGTTCGCATCATTCAGCTAAACATCATTCCAAAGACAGGGAGCTTTGATCAGATTTATCCATTGGTACAGAAGGCCTCCTACGCCATCATGGCTGATATGGCTGTTAATTGGGCTCGTGTAATTATGAGCCACTTTATTAGTCTTGGAGTTGGCACTCATCGGAGCTACTTTTTGTATTCCCATCTCTTCACTTGTATCTTTAGGCAATACAGAGTGAACCTCTCTAGAGAGCCAGTTCAAAAGAAGGTCCTTCCTGCATTCAACAAAGCCGCTCTCAGGATGATAGGAATCCCAGAGCCACTAGCTGAGGTAACAGTGCCAGTTTCAAAGTACCCACAGCAGGAGGCGAAGCAATGATAAGGCGCTGAGGAAACCATAGCCTCTAGCTAGTAGCTAACTGACAGGTCAAGATAGAGATCCGAGAGATTCAAGCTCAGCAGCAGTGTCAGAGCCATGAGATATGGTGCATAACCACTATGCTACACACATTCCGGGTTCGTGGGAATAGCTCAGGAGGATCGGGACCATCCCATAGTTTGTAGATAGTATTTAGGGTTTAGTAGTGTTATGCTGTCATTTCCCTTTTAGCATTTGTCCTTTTCTTTCTTTAAGTTGTAACCTTGGGTTATCTCTTGTTTAAAATACGCATATGGTATGTTACAAGATGTTTCCTATTTATTCATTATACTATTGTTTCTGGATATGTATATGTATTTTGGGAAGAAACATTATAGATATGAAATATCTCAAAATGTAACCTAACTAAGGGTAAATGCAATATAAGACTGGAAGTTTATAAAATAATGAATTTTAGCGAGTGAAGGATAGGAAAAGGTTATTGTGAAATTACGGATCATTATTCATGTTCCTTGAAAAGCTAAAATTTACGAATTTATTAATGAATCATCAAATCAAAATAAAATAATAAGTTTAACGGTCCTGAATTCATTGTGAAATGTTAGGATTAAACATATGCGTTAACTTATAATTGATTTCCAAATACGTTGAAATGTGGTTTAACTTATTTAAATGGGAAAGTTGAATGGTTTGAAAAATTGCGTTCAAAAAAAATTTGCATTTCAATTTTCGGCCTCCAAATTATTTCTGGACGTTTCTATCCAAACACTTTAAAAGAAAGTGGCACTTAATTGTTTTGGAAGTTTGACTTTTCCAAACTGTGTGCAAATTTGATTGAAAAGTGGAAAAAAATTATGGAATAAATTCGGTTTCTTAATGCCACATACTAAGCGTTGAAAAAATAAATGAGTTAACAAATATGAATTTAGCATTGCATTAAAGTTGACATTAAGGATAAGCGCACGAGAACAAAGGAAAAACTGTTTTAGCCTTGGAATTTCTATCTTCATACCTTGTCAACGATGTATGATAATCCATTTTTGGATTTAATTCCATTTTAGAGCTTGAAAACAATCCTCCTTATGTGTGTTGTACATGGAAAAAATTGGGTGAAAATAGGAGGCAACGAGGAAATTTTCAATGTATAGCGGGATTGGTACCAAATAGAGTGGTAAGAATGTAAAATTCTCCACCTAAATTTCTTTCCCAGTATAGCAGTAAAAATTAGGAAATGAAAATTCGACGCGTTAGATTTTTGGATGGTAGGAACCAGATGCAAAATTGGTTGAACGACGCTTCTTTTCGAAGGAGTATGGAATTTTTATATGAAAAAGATCATTCGAAACCTGCATATAAATAGAACTGCCAATGTGTGTGTAGGTTTTTTGCATTATATTTTCAATTTTTTTTAAAATACATTCATATATAAAGACCCAATTTCGAATCATTCTGCGTACATATTTTCTGTGTTATGATACACTATGCATTTGTGCACGTTTGGTTGAGTGATACACTATGCATTTGTGCACGTTTGGTTGAAAAATCGGTTGTACACTAATTGTTTGGATAGTGTATGGGTTTATTGCATAACCTTATGATTTAATTATTGAAGTAATTTCGAGGACGAAATTATTTTGATGGGGGAAGAATGCAATACCCCGTAAATTTACTATAATAATTTAATTATTAATTTGGCTTCAAAAAACAAATTTGAACAAATAGTGGAATTTGACCATAAAACTTGCACAATTGCGCTTGTGTAGATTTTCCGAGCAACTTTCATATTTAGAGTTTCGTAATCTGAGTTCAAACAAAGAAGTTACGTATGTTTAAAGAAATCGAAACGATAATAGTTAAATAAAAAAATTAGTAAGAAATAATAAATAAACCATGACCCTATGGTCGACCCCACGATATAGCCAGTCGACCACTAGAGGTAGACTTCATAGGGGGGTTGTCGATCGGTCGAGGCATTTTGGCTGTGGTTTAAACCTCGACCAATGGTCCAGATTTAATAATACAAATCCAACGGATGCAATAGATTCAGGAGCCTATAAATACAGGCCTAACACCTCCCTTTTCTTCTCATATTTTCTGAGCTAGGGTAGTGAAGCTCTGTCATTTCCTCTTCTCCACTATTTCTCCTAACTTTAGAATGTTTTGTATTTATACAAATCGGAGAAGAGCAGAAAATAAATAAAAGAAAAGAAGGAGATGATTGGTGTTGCGCAAATAAGAAGGTAAATTTTAATACTATAAATCTATATTGTTGGAACCTCCATCTATGATTTCAATGACAACAACTATATAATCATATATATTATATACCTTATCAAGATTACAGATATATACTATAAGAGATCGCCATGCTCAAAAATTTTGAGACTCGAAGACAAACAGATATTATAGACCATACTATGAGTAGTAAGGTTATACTAGTGTATTAAGAGTCTTAGATAAACATTGTCAGGTCTTCTTGAGTACTATGCACAATCGAATTCGTATACAAAAAATTGGCACTGAAAAACATTTAAAATCTGAAAATGCCAGCCACAGACATTTGTGAGAAGGCTCGGGAATTTTATTCCTGAAGCCACAGGTGTTTGTGGTTTTTCCTCAGACGTATGTCATCTAGCAACTGCTATATTCTGAATGGTTTCTTATTTTTAGATTGAATAATCCCATCTCTTCTTCAAAGGTTGCAGCCACTAAATTGAATAGAGTTTATCTAATAGCAATAACTCCTCATCTGCATCTCTTTAATCCTATAAATACTTTAAAGATTGAGATTTACAAAAGAACCATTCTCTTGAATTATTGTTACTCGCTATTTACATATTTGTGCTTCTCTTGCTTACGTAATCTCAATCTATCATAACCAAAATATCATTTTGGCTAAACCACTTCCTACAACTCAAAGTGTTCACATTCACATATTCAAAGGGGATCATAAGAAGAATTGTACTATTAGTCAAAATCCATGTTATTTGAAACATAAGAATGCTAGAGAAATACTTTTGTATTATTCTATTCCTGCAGATGAAGTGAGGGTTATTTGGTTAAAGGAAATACCGAAGGGGAGTTTTGGGACTGGACGGGAGGTTTGAACCATTATAAAATATCTAGTGTGCTCACTTTTATTACTTACCTTCTTTATATTCAGTTATTATTCTTTGCTTAGTGTAATTAGTAATATACACTCTCACACTTATATACACGTTGCATTATATAAAGATCCTACAGATTTTCATTTGGTATCAGAGCACGGTAATTTCAATCAACAGTAACATGTAGTTGAAAAATCATTAATATGGCTGGCACTTTCCAAGAAGGTCAATCAATTGCTTGTCCTCCGCTATTTGTTGGTTGTGCTTATTGTTAATTCGTATAAATTTTTTTATGGAAGCAAAATGGTTAGAAATTTGGCAGCAACTCAAAACAAATATGAAGCACCTAACGCCGATATTAGCACTTGGAATGATGCACAAAAAGCAGCGGCATCTAACAACGCCAAAACTATGAATGTATTGTTTTTCTCACTTGATGAAAATCAGTTTTCATATGTCATGCTTTGCACCGCTGCATATGACTTATGGCGCACTTTACAAGTCACACATGAAGGCATAACTAAAGTCATGCAAACTAAAACCTCAATTTTTCAAAACCAATTTTCATCTTTCAAAATGAAAGCAAATGAATCAGTTATTGATATGTATGCCAGATTTCAAACCATTCAACATGATCTAATGGCACTTTGAGTCAAATTCACAGAATTTGATTCAGTCACACGAATTTTAAACTTTTTGACAAATGAATGGGAAAGAAAAGTTTTAGCCATCGAAGAAGCTAATGATCTTTCTCAACTCAAAGTCGAAGAGCTAATAAGTAATCTGATGTCGTATAAAGATAAACTACAGGCTAGAAAGGATCAAATTCATGAAAAGAAAAACATAGCATTCCAAGCAAGTAACGAAGATTGGAATTTAGACAAAGATGAGAATGTTTTTATTGCTGAGAACTACAAAAATTCAAGAAGTTCAAGAAGATGACCAAATTTCAAAATGGTGGTAAACCAAAATCCTCAAATCAAACATCGGTTAAATGCTATAAGTGTGATTGGTAACATAAAGAAGGATTTTCCACATCTCAATAATGAAAAAAAGAAAAGTGAGCTTGAGAAATTCATGAAAAAGAAAAGAGCTTTTCAAGAAACATGGGACGATTCAGATTCATCTTTTTCATCTGACAGTGATAGTGAAAGCAACTCGGAATAAGCAAATGTGTGTTTTATGGCTTACACTGATGAGGTACGCCCTTAACCTACTTATGATAAAATAATGGAAATTAGCATTGAATTAGATGAAAAGTATAGAGAACTAATAAAATTAAATAAGGAATATATATAGGAAAATTAACTAGAGCAGAATTAGAAATTGGATTATTAAAAGATGAAAAAAACAATCTTAGAAAAAGAATTAGAAATTACTAAAAAAGGTGTGCAACGTTATTATCTCAAAATGACATCTTATTACATGATTTAGAAAATTATAAGTTAGAAAAAGTTGATCTTGGAAACGAAAAACTAGAATTACAAGCAAGTTTAGATTCTAGCAATATTGAAATTTGTGATCTTAAACGTAAGTTAGATAAAATAACAAATAATGTGAAAAAAACTAACAAAGGAAAATAAAATTTAGAAATTTTGATTAAAATATCCAAACCATTTGGAAATAAAAATGGATTGGGTTTTAAAAGCAAACAAAAGTCAAAGAATTATAGCACATTATACACTAACTTAAAAAAGCCAAAGTTAAAAACTAAGATTAAGTATTCATACAAAAATATGGTCAAAATATGGATTCCTAAAACAAATAATAAAATTATTAGACAAAATTATATTGATTAATATTTAAAGAAAGTTGTATATAACAATAATTACATTTCTAAAGGAACCAAATCCTCATGGATATGGCTACCTTCTTTCACTAACACGTAGGACCCTAAACAAAGAATGTGGATACCAATTTAATTTTTCTTATTTTGTAGGTACCTAAAATTAAAATTAAAAGTAAAGAGAAGTGGATAGTCGATTGTGGTTGCTCTAAGAACTTGATTCTAAATGTTCATATGTTATCACATATAACATATATCGACGGTGGCACTATGACATTCGGAGATATTCAAAAGGATTTGTCATCGGCATTGGAGAAGTCATCAATATGGGTATTTCTAATTCTCGTATAATTAATAATTTTTTACTGGTATAAAGTTTGAAACATAACTTATTAATTATAAGTCAATCATGTGATAAACGATTTAAAATTGATTTACAGAAAAACAAATGCAATATCATTGACCAAAATAAAATTATAATTTTTGAAAGATTTAGTAATCGAAACATATATGTTTTAAACATGATCAAAACAACACTGGTTTATGCTTAGCCACAAATCATGATGATCTATGGTATAGTATAAACGTTTTTGTCACATAAATTTTAAGAATATCAACAAACTAGCTAAAATGAATCAGTTAGATGATTACCAAAAATCAACTACAAAGTTATAAATCTTTCTGACGCTTGTCAATTTGATAAATTAAAGAAAAGTTCTTTTAAATCTAAGAAGGAAATTTCCACAAAGCAACCTCTCGAACTACTTCATCTAGATTTATTCGAACTCCTATATGTTTATTGTCGAACTCAGATTGGTTATTGTTCAATTATGTTATTTGTGCTTATGTATGATCTGTTTATGTGTTATTCATATCTATCTATCACATTTTCTATGTCTATATGTTTATGTTTATGTTTATTTTATTTTTGATAATGACAAAGGGGGATAATTATATGCAAATACATAGAGGGGGATTAAATTTAAGGGGATTTACTTTATCACGACTAACGATTGTATAGTTGTCATCATCAAAAAGGGGGGCAATGTTAGAACCTTCATTCTATGGTTTCACTGACAACAACTATACAATCACATGTATTATATATCTTATCAAGATTACAGATATATACTATAAGAGATTGTATGCTCAAAGATATCAGGACTTGAAGACAAATAGAGATTTATGGACCATACTATGATTAGTAAAGTTATACCAGTGTATTAAGTCTAGATAAACATTGTAAGGTCCCCATGGGTATATGTGCACCAACGAATTCATATACACAGAACTGGCACTGAAAACATTTAAAATCTAGAAATGTCATAGACGTCGGTGGAAAATCCATGGATGTCTGTGAGAAGGCTCGGGAATCTTATTCCTAAAGCCATAGATGTATGTGGTTTTTCCACAGATGTCTGTCATTTGGTAACTACTATATTCTAAATGGTTGCTTCTTTTCAGATTGAATAATCTCATCTCTTCTTCAAAGGTTGCAGCCATTAAATCGAGTAGAGTTCATCTAACAGTAACAACTCCTCATTTGCATCTCTTTAATCCTATAAATACTTCAAAGATTAAGATTTACAAAAGAACTATTCTCTTAAATTACTCTCAATTTACATATTTATGCATCTATTGATTACATATTCTCAATTTATCATAACCAAAATATCATTGTGGTTAAACCACTTCCTATAACACAAAGTATTCACATTCAAATAATCAAAGGAGATCGTAGGAAGAATTGTGTTATTAGTCAAAATCTATGTTATTTGGAACACAAGATTGTCTGAGAACTATTTTTGTATTAGTCTATTCCTTAGGGCGTAGTGAGCGTTATTTAGTTAAAGGAAATACCGAAGGGGAGTTTCAGGACTGAACATGGGATGGGAGGTCCGAACCAGTATAAAATATTCGGTGTGCTTGCTTTTATTATTTATCTTCTTTATATTCAGTTATTATTCTCTGCTTAGTGGAATTAGTAATATACTCACACCTATATATAAGTTGTATTACAATAAGATCCTATAGATTTTCATGTATTCCCCTTCTTTCCAAATCTCTTCTCGTAGCTGTAATTTTAATAGTATGTGTATACACTTTTATATAACTTTCTTGGGATAAGAAAGGAAATGGAGTTGATTCAAGGAATCAAATTCAGATCTGGAGATTTGGAAAGCTTTTAAAGGTAAGTGGGAAATTATGTAATTTACTTATAACATTATAATTTATCACAATTTAATTTATTTGATGTTTATGCCAAAATAAAGATCTAAAGAGTTGTAGACTTAAATTAAGCATATAAAGCACCACCTACATATTCTGTAAATAAATAGGAATATTGTTTATACTCAGATCTGGAAATCAGTCCCAAAGTTATTAAATGTGAATATGGATATAAATGTAGAATTTGTTCCTGATCTATAAGTGGATTGTAAAAATATTAGTGTAATTCAGATTTGCTCTAATTCTATTTATAATATGAGTTTTGTATTTTAATTTGTTGGAAGTATTGTCCATCTAATCTCCGTGAATTTGTCTAATATCCAAACTTTATAGAAAAAGGTGCAATGTGTGATTTGACAAGGAATATACATCAAAAGAGGAAAGAGATGTGCAAAGCATGGATTTTCTTTTCGTAGCTTACACTATTTATTTCAATAAAACAATAATTCCTTATGATTTCGAACTAAGCAAATCCCTTAATTTAGGTTAATTTATGGAATATTCTAACGAGAAACCTTTTTGAAAGGATAATTCTAATGGATTAAAATATAGAATGAAATATTCTAGTTAAAGGATTAAAAATTGTGCTAAAACATTCAAAATAAAATTATAGCTAATATAGCATATTATACATTTATTATTCGCATTAAGTGTAAATTAAATGTCAGAATAAATCATGTAATAAATGGAAGAACCGAAAAATAAAGATGGATGGATTGTAACTCCGAAAATGAATAGCAATAAATGTGAAATAAATTAGGAGTTGCAATAATTTAAATAAGTTATAAATGGACGAAATGGGATTGATCATTGAAATTGGTAAGCTAACTATTAAAAAGATAGGGGAGAAATAATGGTAAGATTTAATAAGTAAATAAATGTGACGACCCAAAATTTTCAACGTTTGAAATTGAAATATTCAATTGATTTCAAATATCTGAATCGTTAATTTAACTTGGATTTTAATTTTAACTATGAATTTAGCAATTTAATTATCAAATTAAATTATAGAAATTTGGGTAAAAATTGTAAATCTTTAATTTTAAGCCTGTTAAAAATAATTTGATGGCTTAGAAATTTATATTTATATTATTGAAGATAATAGAAGCTTCAGAATTTAATCTGAAAGTGATTTGTTCAGTTTTGAAATTTTATCGTTTAAATCGATATTTAAAAATAGCCTTTCGAGGCACAGTCTCGGAATTCAACGAAACTAATTCCATTGGATCCATAATATTTTATTATTATCGGATTTCAATTTTCGTAGCATTTGGAGTGATCGTTTAGCCGTACGATAAGCAAACGCGTTGAAATTTATATCGAAATTTAATTACATAACTGGTTTGAAAAACTATCTTCTCCATACGATCAGATTTGGACTCGAAACCTTTTCCATTGCATTCGGAATAGGCGTATAACATTATAAACGCCTGGCGGCACACCTCGATTGGAGATCCAGATTTTTAGTTGCGTGGTTTTGACAATTTGGATTTGAATTTAAATTTAAAATAAATAAATATATATATGTATGTATATTTAAAATAAAGCTATTTCTTAAGGTAAAATAACACGTATACTACCTCTCAACACTTGTCCTTCAATTGAAACACGCGTCTCATCAATTAAAAATAAAAGGATAAAAAAAAGAAACGCGTGTTCATTCTCAAAATACAGAAATTCAAATCGATCTTCAAGAAAAATATATATATATATATATATATATAAATGGCGGGTGAGTGTTCGAATCAAAAAGCTTAGCCTCATTTAAATCTCAAAATCAAATCGCGCGGCAAGATTTGGAGGTGGTGGCGGTCGACTCGATGTCGAAACTAGTGCTCGCTAATTCCTCTGAACTAGTCTCGATCGTGGAAAAGAGGGGGGCCGTCGAACAAGGGTTTGGTCGGCGCGTGCGTTGGGGTGGAAGCGCGAAATAGTGAGCGCGGCGACTCAGGTGATGCGCGAGAATCGAGGCAGGGTGGATGTGAGTGTCTGGTGGCACGAGCGTCTTCGTAGATGGTGGAGCAGACGTTGGAGACGTGCGCGTGGCGACGGCTCGGGATCGAGAAGCTCGATCGAGCTAGGGTTTCGTCGCGTTGTCCTGAGAAGATCAATGCCGTGATAATCTCGTCAGTGAGGTATAATTATTTTTCTTATTTTACTTCCAATTTAAACAAATAAATATGATTTTTGAAAATATATATACACAGTTCCAGTTTTTATATGCATACAGAATTTGTTTGGTTGAAAGGAAATTGTATTTTATAAATCTATATAAATTAATTTTACAAGTCTATGGATTTAAAAGGAAAATGAGTTTAAATTCAGATTATTAGTTTAAAACCAGATGATTAGTCTAAATTAAATTATTGGTCAATTTAAGTTATTTATTGGTAAAATTTTGGTATATTATCTCAAATATTAATAAATCATTAGATTAAAAATTTAAAATATTAGTTGAACTAAAAATTTTAAAATGGCAATTGAATTATACGATTTATTTCGAATATTAATAAAATCATGTAATTATTTATACACGGTCAAAGAAATTCAAGAAAATGAGCTGGATTAGAAATGGTTGCATGCGTGAGAAAAAAGTGAGATCTTCTCACTCAAAGTTTTAATTGAAAAATTCCAGTATTGATTGATTGTGGAATTATGATAGTTGATTGATTGTGTGTTTGGATAATATTTATTATTAGTTATATTAGTTTAGGCCCTATACGCCGCATAATAGCAGAGGTTATTATATTAAACCCATATACCGCGATATTCCACCTCGAAGTGGATTTGGTATTACATATGTATTTGGTGTTGTTGATTTCCCGCATTATATAGCGGATGAGACCCTATTGCGCCGCATAATAGCGGATAATATTTTATAAATCCCATATACCATGATATTCCACCTCGAAGTGGAATGGGTATTTAATTGTTGTGCTAACGTCTGTGCATGTAGGGAAACAGGTTGGAGGGATCCAACTGGATTCCTCAAATGTTTAATTTGTTGCTAATGTTGTGTGTTGATTATTTTTAAATTCGTGTGACTATTTGTGATTGAAACCGTAAAGGCTGTAATTCAGCCGAATATATTTTTGGTATCGTAGGATACCAGAAATAAATAGTTAATTAATTTGAAATTTGGATAGAAAATTTATAATGAATTCACTCAAAGGAAATCGGGCGAATTTTAAAAGAAGGAAATTTAAATAGATAAAGTTTTATCTTTGAAAACTTATTGAATAAATTCCAGAAATATGGGAAATATTTTTATAAAGGAATTTCGAGTAATGTTGTTAAATAGTTAAAGAATTTATTTAAGATACGGATTTTAAATAATTAAAAGAGATAAATAAATTTATTCCAAAAGGAAATAAATTTAGAAATTAAATTTGGAATTTAATATAGAGTTGAAATTAATTTTAGAAATCGATTCAGGAATTAATTTGGGGTTAAAATAAACCTTAGGAATCGATATTTGGAAATTTGGTTAATGTTTTGGAAATAACTTGGGAATCAATTTGAAATTCATTTGATTTGATATCAGAAAATTAATTTGGGGAAATCAAATTGGAAGTTGATTTTGTATTTGAAATAAACTGGAAATTAAATTGGAATTCAATTGGGTGTGAAGATGATATTTGGGAATCGATTTAAATTCATATATCGGTTGATATTTGGAATGTAAATTTAAAATAAATCGAGAAGATTTATTAATTTATTTGAATTGACCAATTTATATCGGGAAAAGAAATTCTTCCCTGGAAAGCCGAGAATATTTTTAAAATAACCTTTGAATAAAATTTAAAAAGTTTTAGATTTGGTTCTAAAAAAAAATTGTTGGAGGAATTAGCTTTTGGAAATTGTTTAAAGTAAATTTTTTTATTTAATTAATTATATAAGGATTATTTAAAAAGATTAAATTGATTTTTGATTCAGAAAATAGGTATTTAAATACTTATACTCTGTCTACTAAATTGTATGTTAAAATAGTTTTTTTTGGACTTGAATTTTATATGAGATATTAGTATAATACTTTTCATAACTAATATTTAAGAAAATATTCTAAAATAATTTATTTAAAATGTTGCCAAGTCTATTTTGAATAAGTATTTTTATATTATTTAAAAATATTTGAAATCGGCAGATTTTCAGTGGAGATGAATAAATGTTTGGAAATTGATTTGAAATTTATTCTCAAAGAATTGAAGTGTAAAATTTTATGTTGCGAAGATATTTTGAAAATAATAATAATTGGGGGAAATTTATTTGTATCCAGTGACTGTTGTGAATGATGATTGATAGTTAAATAACCGACTATCAATATTGGTCTTAATCGGCATTTGAATTTCGATGCGACCGGGAGTCGAATTCCAAATGGATATTCGAAACCCACATCGAACTCTTGTGATTGTGATGGATCTTTTGTTTAAAAGATCAAAGTGAAATTGTTGTGATTTATTTGAATCTGAATGAACACTTTTTTTTAAAATAAGCGCTCGTTATTCGGATTAGCCAGGAGAGGACCTTGTGTCATAAAACCCATTCCGAATAATGATACGACGAAATGGGATTGCATTTGAAGACGGTGTTGAAGACCGGGTATTTTCGAAAGCGAAAGGATATCTGTCAAATGTCTCTGCATCGGGTTGCTCCGGTATAGTGATTTTATCACCCTTTGTGATGGAGATTCCGGACGTGATTAGTGAATATCCGGATTTCAAGGGATTCTTTTGAAGTGCCTTCGGTTCCGTTCGATCCAGGAACGGACTTGTATGGATGTGTGTCTGACGTTACATTTTGAAATGTAAAGCTGGTTTCTATCAAATACATTTCTGTTTGTGGCAGAGAATTTATTCTCTTAGCTTAACACCCTTCTCTGAGACGTACGAGCTCAGAGGTTATGTACTTAATGGTTACTAGTGATACATTCCCAATTTGGTAATGTGGCATACGAAGTGCTGCTGATCATTTGTTGATCAAAGCACGGCTTTTGTGAAAAGCGTAGCTTTGTGGACGAGACTTTGTCGGGCCTCACACCCCGGAATGGTCAAAACAGGAAGAATGCAGTAAGGTTATAGGGAGTAGCGCCCCTTAGGGTATGTGCATTTCCTTCTGGATAGAAGTGGTATCATGGTATGGATCCCAGATACTTAACTTATGTGAATATCGCAAATATATATTACTTGGTGATTGTTGTTGTTGAGGATCCTCGGACAAAGGTTGTTTACAACCGGGGGTTGGCATGCTCGTGTCAGTAGTTACCTATTTTTGCAGAGGTAACCCGGCCTTGTGTTAGCAGAGATCCGGTTAGGTTCTCGGGGCGTCTATCCAGAGGCGTACCCATGTGGCAATGGGAAGTTCCTTGGCCTGACCATTTGTTGGAAATCCAATTCCCAATACGGACCTAGTACGGTTTTAGTTGTAGAACCTTCCATCTAATATGGTAGCTATAGTAGGCATACTATAATGGTACGTATGCTGGCTAAGATTAATATTATACTTTCGAAATGTTTTCCCACACTATGCACTAGTAATAATAATATTAATGGATTTTGCATATCAAGCATATTTGACTATCATAAGGAGAAATCTCCTCCAATTCTACGTTTGCATTGTGTGTGTGGTGGGGGGCCTTATGGTAGTTTCATTTTCTAAAAAGCATTGCAGATTTCTTTTAAAAAATCTTTTGTTTTCCTTTTAGTGGAGAATAACTGTTTTTAAGATCTCATACCAGTCCCATGACTGACCTGGAGTTTATTATTCCCTTTCTAAACTCTGGGTGCCCATAATTTTCCACACGGGCAGCCTAGAGTCGTGTTATCAGGTCATTCTGGAATTCAGGAGTTGCTTTGGAGATCAGGAGCAAGCTGGATGGCATAGCGTATTTCTAGTATATGTTATATTTTCTTCTATCATTGTTGTACACTGATAATGTAATGTGATGTAATGTAATAACTGATATAGTGATTCTGTGTAAAGATATTTATTTATCTATTATATTTGTTCCGCTGCGAAATGTGAGATTCTGTTATTGTTTCTGTTCTTCTTCTATCTTCTTCTTCTTAAACCCTAACGGTTTAGTTTTTCGGCATTCGATTGCGTGGCATTTGATACAGTGGACGTATAAATGTCGACTTTCGAAAGTCGTAAAATCGGGTCGTTACAATGTGGTATCAGAGCAATTGGTTAAGTGACAACCTTGGCTCTGTTGGGTGTTACTCATTAGAGATAGAGTCAGTAGTACTCTAGAATGAGTTTGAGTGTAATAATAGATATGAGCGCGTATTTGTTAATGAATATAAAATTGTTTTATATTGTGTTGACTTATCGGTTGATTGTTTATAGATTCTGGTCGGTGCAGTCTGGCCAACTGTTTCAATAGGGGTTTCTAAACTCTTAAACAAGATAAACCGACACAGTATTGTTTTAAAATAAAGTAAATGAAATAATTTTACCCAAAACTATTTTCGTATATAAAAGAATGATTTTCTGTGAATTATTGTAATATATGGTTTTTTGGTTGTTTGGAAGCGATAATATTAGATTATTATCATCGTTGTATGAGAAATTGAAATCAAAACCAAAAGCTAAGAAAATAAAAATACAAATGAGATTTGTAACTGTACATTTTAAATGTAATTTATAATTTTGAATAAAATTCATTAATGGAATGAAATTGGTAATATGAATGTATAAATGGGTTTATAAATTAAAATGAGATTTGACTTGGATCAAGTTGAATAAAAATCCAAACTTGGGAAAAATAAATAAATAAATGGATTGAATTCAAGTAAACTAATATGATAATTAATCAATTCATGAAATAGGAAAGTTGAATTAGTTAAATCAAAACTTGAATTGTGAGTTAAATAAAAATGGTTTGAATTAGCAGATAAATTCAAGTAAGTAGAAATAAATTGAAAATTTCCTTGTTATTGATAAAATAAATTCGAGATGGATTGAGAATGGAAATTTGAAATAAAAAATGGATAAGTGGATAAAACTAATCTAATTAAGCTAGTAAATGGAATGGAATTGATAAATGAAAATCAAATCAAGGATTTAAATTGGGAAGTGTTACAAGGAAAATAAATTTGAATTTTAAATTGAAATAACTTAAGTAAATATTGGATCAAGTGGAGCTAAATGTTAATAAAGGAATTAAAATTAGTTAGTGAAACTAATTAAAAGAATGACAAATTTAATTTGGTTCAAAATGAATTGAATTCAATATTTATAAATAAAAGGTAAAATGAATTCATATGGAATTTGGAATCTAGTTTAAATATAAGAAGTATATAGAATAATTATCTTGAACTTAAGAAATAAATGGTAAATTTCTTAAGTAAAATTTTATGGAATGCAAAATGAATTGAATAGAATCAATTGGAAATGAAATAGAATAAAGAGTAAATTGAGTTTGTATCAATTTAAAATTTGTTATAAACTAGATTGGATATTCTATTAAGTGAATATCGTCGAAATTTGCATAGAAATGGTTGTTGTTTGACGCAAACGAGTATGTATAAAATTCTAAGAGTTAATAAAAGCAAATCAAATTGATTTTTGGATCAATCGAAATAGATATGAGTTCATTTCTCTTAAAAATAAATTGAATGAAAGAAAGTGAGTTGTAATCACTTGAATTGAATAGAATGGTATGTGAATTGATTATAAGCAATTAAATTTGTATCAGAACCCTATAAATTGCTTATGGAAACTATTTTTAATATATTGCTTGTGAAAACTATGTGTTTACTATTGGAAATAAGTGAAATGTGAATAAATTTCTTATATATGTCACTTATGTGTTTAAATTGAGTAAATACAGGTACAGGAGGGTCGTTTGAATGGATTTGGTCATGCTAAAATGCTAATAATAAACCGCTTTGCTTAAAAATGCCAAATAAGGTACGCCTACGCAATAAAAATAGGAAATATGAACTGTTTTTGTTTTTTCCGACCGGGTGGGTCGATGTATATATATTTATATTTTTTGTCAAATTGCAAAAGCTCCTCCGTATAAAGGAGTCTCTGCCAAAAAATTTCGAAAATTTTAGGAGTTAGAAAATTTAAAAAAAAAAATTGTTAGCGACAAACGATTTCAAATTGAAATTGAAGTAAATTAGTGAATGAAAATGAATTAAAATAATAATATGAATCAGTTATAATTGAAAAATAAAAGTTAATATTCATAGTAGAAGATAAATTGAATTCAAATAGAATTGTAGTGAAAATTTAATTCAAATCAAAGTGAAAATGCAAAATAGAATGAAAATGAATATATAACTTCAATAGTAAACTAAAAATGGTATAAAAAGTATATATTGAAGATTTTGTAAAGGAATATGCAAATTTATTTTTGAATGTTGTAATTGGATATTATGATAAGCAGGATATACACGTATATTAAAGGAAAAAGAATTGGATTTTGATTTTGAAGATAAAATTGAATTGCTGGAAAAAAAGGTACGTATTTAAATTTCTATATGAAATTTGGTGATTTTCTTGTCTAGCCACTTGGCTTTTTGTTTTCTTTTGGGATTTGAGGGCCTATGGTGCCATTTTGTAGTCGTACCGAGCTAGCCGCGCAAAGGAGACGCTGGCGAAATTTTTCGAAAATTTAGGGTGTTAGAAAATTTTTGAGAAAATTTTGAAAGTTTGAAACTTAAATTCAAATCTAAATTTGAATTGGGAAGTAAACAATATTGTTTGGAATTTATAATTGAACTTAGAAAGTTAGTTAAAATGAATCTTTAATGAAAAGATTTAGGTTGATAAATTGATAAAAATGTTTGGGTTGGAAAATATTAAACGGGTTAAGGTTCATTCTTCTTAACTTGTAATTTCGGGACGAAATTCTTTTAAGGGGGAAGGATGTGACGACCCAAAATTTTCAACGTTTGAAATTGAAATATTCAATTGATTTCAAATATCTGAATCGTTAATTTAACTTGGATTTTAATTTTAACTATGAATTTAGCAATTTAATTATCAAATTCAATTATAGAAATTTGGGTAAAAATTGTAAATCTTCAATTTTAAGCCTGTTAAAAATAGTTTGATGGCTTAGAAATTTATATTGATATTACTGAAGATAAGAGAAGCTTCAGAATTTAATTTGAAAGTGATTTGTTCAGTTTTGAAATTTTATCGTTTAAATCGATATTTAAAAATAGCCTTCCGAGGCACAGTCTCGGAATTCAACGAAACTAATTCCATTGGATCCGTAATATTTTATTATTATCGGATTTTAATTTTCGTAGCATTTGGAGTGATCGTTTAGCCGTACGATAAGCAAACGCGTTCAAATTTATATCGAAATTTAATTATATAACTGGTTCGAAAAATTATCTTCTCCATACGATCAAATTAAACAAATAATCTCTTCAGTGAGGTATAATTATTTTTCTTATTTTTCTTCCAATTAAACAAATAAATATGGTTTTTGAAAATATATATACACAGTTCCAGTTTTTATTTGTATATAGAATTTGTTTGGTTGAAAGGGAATTGTATTTTATAAATCTATATAAATTAATTTTACATGTCTATGGATTTAAAAGGAAAATGTGTTTAAATTCAGATTATTAGTTTAAAACCAGATGGTTAGTCTAAATTAAATTATTGGTCAATTTAATTTATTTATTGGTAAAATTTTGGTATATTATCTCAAATATTAATAAATCATTAGATTAAAAATTTAAAATATTAGTTAAACTAAAAAATTTAAAATGGCAATTGAATTATTCGATTTATTTCGAATATTAATAAAATCATGTAATTATTTATACAAGGTCAAAGAAATTCGGGAAAATGAGATGAATTGGAAATGGTTGCATGCGTGAGAAAAAGGTGAGATCTTCTCACTCAAAGTTTTAATTGAAAAATTCCGGTATTGATTGATTGTGGAATTATGATAGTTAAATTAAAATTGATTGATTGTGTGTTTGGATAATATTTATTATTAGTTATATTAGTTTAGACCCTATATGCCGCATAATAGCGGAGGTTATTATATTAAACCCATATACCGCGATATTCCACCTCGAAGTGGAATTGGTATTATATATGTATTTGGTGTTGTTGATTTCCCGCATTATATAGCGGATGAGACCCTATTGCGCCGCATAATAGCGGATAATATTTTATAAATCCCATATACCATGATATTCCACCTCGAAGTGGAATGGGTATTTAATTGTTGTGCTAACGTCTGTGCATGTAGGGAAACAGGTTGGAGGGATCCAACTGGATTCCTCAAATGTTTAATTTGTTGCTAATGTTGTGTGTTGATTATTTTTAAATTCGTGTGACTATTTGTGATTGAAACCGTAAAGGCTGTAATTCAGCCGAATATATTTTTGGTATCGTAGGATACCAGAAATAAATAGTTAATTAATTTGAAATTTGGATAGAAAATTTATAATGAATTCACTCAAAGGAAATCGGGCGAATTTTAAAAGAAGGAAATTTAAATAGATAAAGTTTTATCTTTGAAAACTTATTGAATAAATTCCAGAAATATGGGAAATATTTTTATAAAGGAATTTCGAGTAATGTTGTTAAATAGTTAAAGAATTTATTTAAGATACGGATTTTAAATAATTAAAAGAGATAAATAAATTTATTCCAAAAGGAAATAAATTTAGAAATTAAATTTGGAATTTAATATAGAGTTGAAATTAATTTTAGAAATCGATTCAGGAATTAATTTGGGGATAAAATAAACCTTAGGAATCGATATTTGGAAATTTGGTTAGTGTTTTGGAAATAACTTAGGAATCAATTTGAAATTGATTTGATTTGATATAAGAAAATTAATTTAGGGAAATCAAATTGGAAGTTGATTTTGTATTTGAAATAAATTGGAAATTAATTTGGAATTCGATTGGGTGTGAAGATGAAATTTGGATCGGTTGATATTTGGAATGTAAATTTAAAATAAATCGAGAAGATTTATTAATTTATTTGAATTGACCCATTTATATTGGGAAAAGAAATTCTTCTCTGGAAAGCCGAGAATATTTTTAAAATAGCATTTGAATAAAATTTAAAAAGTTTTAGATTTGGTTCTAAAAATAATATTGTTGGAGGAATTAGTTTTCGGAAATTGTTCAAAGTAAATTTTTTTATTTAATTAATTATATAAGGATTATTTAAAAAGATTAAATTGATTTTTGATTCAGAAAATAGGTATTTAAATACATATACTCTGTCTACTAAATTGTATGTTAAAATAGTTTTTTTTT
The DNA here is from genome assembly GCA_030765085.1 of Allium cepa. Classification (NCBI taxonomy): domain Eukaryota; kingdom Viridiplantae; phylum Streptophyta; class Magnoliopsida; order Asparagales; family Amaryllidaceae; genus Allium; species Allium cepa. The sequence goes on from CM060932.1 coordinate 158,806,485, forward strand.
GGACTTGAATTTTATATGAGATATTAGTATAATACTTTTCATAACTAATATTTAAGAAAATATTCTAAAATAATTTATTTAAAATGTTTCCAAGTACATTTTGAATAAGTATTTTTATATTATTTTAAAATATTTGAAATCGGCAGATTTTCAGTGGAGATGGATAAATGTTTGGAAATTGATTTGAAATTTATTCTTAAAGAATTTAAGTGTGAAATTTTATGTTGCGAAGATATTTTGAGAATAATAATAATTGGGGGAAATTTATTTGAATCCAGTGACTGTTGTGAATGATGATTAATAGTTAAATAACCGACTATCAATATTGGCCTTAATCGGCATTTGAATTTCGATGCGATCGGGAGTCGAATTCCAAATGGATATTCGAAACCCACATCGAACTCTTATGATTGTGATGGATCTTTTGTTTAAAAGATCAAAGTGAAATTGTTGTGATTTATTTGAATCTGAATGAACACTTTTTTTTTTAAAATAAGTGCTCGTTATTCGGATTAGCCGGGAGAGGACCTTGTGTCATAAAACACATTCCGAATAACGATACGACGAAATAGGATTACGTTTGAAGACGGTGTTGAAGACCGGGTATTTTTGAAAGCGAAAGGATACCTGTCGAATGTCTCTGCACCGGGTTGCTCCTGTATAGAGATTTTATCACCCTTTGTGATGGAGATTCCGGACGTGATTAGTGAATATCCGGATTTCAAGGGCTTCTTCTAAAGTGCCTTCGGTTCCGTTCGATCCCGGAACGGACTTGTATGGATGTGTGTCTGACGTTACATTTTGAGATTTAAAGCTGGTTTCTATCAAATACATTTCTGTTGGTGGCGGAGAATTTATTCTCTTAGCCTAACACCCTTCTCTGAGACGTACGAGCTCAGAGGTTATGTAGTTGATGGTTACTAGTGATACATTCCCAATTTGGTAATGTGGCATACAAAGTGCTGCTGATCATTTGTTGATCAAAGCACGGCTTTTGCGAAAAGCGTAGCTTTGTGGACGAGACTTCGTCGGACCTCACACCCCGGAATGGTCAAAACAGGAAGAATGCAGCAAGGTTATAGGGAGTAGCGCCCCTTAAGGTATGTACATTTCCTTCTGGATAGAAGTGGTATCATGGTATGGAGCCCAGATACTTAACTTACGTGAATATCACAAATGTATATTACTTTGTGATAGTTGTTGTTGAGGATCCTCGGATAAAGGTTGTTTATAACCGGGGGATGGCATACTCATGTCAGTAGTTACCTATTTTTGCAGAGGTAACCCGGCCATGTGTTGGCAGAGATCCGGTTAGGTTCTCGCGGCGTCTATCCAGAGGCGTACCCATGTGGCAATGGGAAGTTCCTTGGCCTGACCATTTGTTGGAAATCCAATTCCCAGTATGAACCCAGTACGGTTTTAGTTGTAGAACCTGCCATCTAATATGGTAGCTATAGTAGGCATACTATAATGGTACGTATGCTGGCTAAGATTAATATTATACTTTCGAAATGTTTTCCCACACTATGCACTAGTAATAATAATATTAAAGGATTTTGCGTATCAAGCATATTTGACTATCATAAGGAGAAATCTCCTCCAATTCTACATTTGCATTGTGTGTGTGGTGGGAGGCCTTATGGTAGTTTCATTTTCTAAAAAGCATTGCGGATTTCTTTTAAAAAATCTTTTGTTTTCCTTTTAGTAGAGAATAACTGTTTTTAAGATCTTACGCCAGTCCCATGACTGACCTGGAGTTTATTGTTCCCTTTCTAAACTCTGGCTGCTCATAATTTTCCACACGGGCAGCCTAGAGTCAAATTATCTGGTCATTTTGGAATTTAGGAGTTGCTTTGGAGATCAGAAGCAAGCTGGATGGCGTAGCGTATTTCTAGTATATGTTATATTTTCTTCTGTTGTTGTTGTACACTCTGATAATGTAATGTGATGTAATGTAATAACTGATATAGTGGTTCTGTGTAATGATTTTTATTTATCTATTATATTTGTTCCGCTGCGAAATGTGAGATTCTGTTATTGTTTCCGTTCTTCTTCTATCTTCTTCTTCTTAAACCCTAACGGTTCAGTTTTCTGGCATTTGATTGCGTGGCATTTGATACAGTGGAAGTATAAATGTCAACTTTCGAAAGTCATAAAATCAGGTCGTTACAATAAATGTCTTTAGAAACGTCCTTTAGGTTAATAATCATTTATTGTGGACAAATGGGATGTAACAACCCTGTATTTTGTGATTATTTTAATTTTTAATTTTAGTTATTTTAACGGAAATTCTTGATTTAAGAAAACTTTATTTTATTTATTAAAATGGATAAGTTTTGTTATTTTAAATATAAATTTTGATTTTTGTGTGAATTATAATTCCAAACCTGAATAAATGGAATATTTCCAAAAAGGTGGATTTTGGTCAAAATGGTCAAACTTTGACTTTTAAATTTAAAATTTAAATATTTGAATTTTTTATTTTTATATTTTATTATGAAAATATATTTAATTTCAAGAATACTGCTTTTCGTTTTGTTGAAATTGGATTAACATTATGAAAGTTATGTTTTTTACAATATTGTGTGTAAATGGTTTTATTTAACAAATTTGTTTATTTTAAATCTATATAAATAATATTTTTGTTTGTAAAATCATGTTCTGATTTTTGTAACATGATATGTTATGCATATTTTTTATTTTTAAAACATCTTTAAAGTATAGTTATAATTTTCAAATGTTGATTGTATATTGTTTTCAATTTTAAATTCTAGTTTCCATTTAATAAAGTATTTTCTTTATTTATTTCCTTCTTTTCCTAAAAATATTTATTCATTCTTCATAATATCTATCTCTACCTTATTTTTCTATTTTAATTATTTATACATTCATTTAGTAATTAAATGGATAAGTATTTAGATCCTTATTTATTTCTTGGAAAGAAATTTCAAATATATATACACGTTATTGTTTTAAAAGGCATACCTTTAAATGTTTATTTTAATTAATATAAGTAGTATTTTTGGTTGATATATCATGTTATGATTGTGTATATATATATACATATATATATGTAACATTACATGTTATGTGTATATTTACAACATTTGTTCGTTTTTATTTCATTTAATTTGGATATATACTTTGTAAATTAAGTAACATACAAAGATGTAAATAGCAATTAATTTATACGTTTCTATAACCGTTTTCTTATTTATTTATATAGTATATATATAAACGGTATATATTTATTGAATTATTTCTTTTGCATATATTTTATTAAATAGATGGGAAACGAATAAATTAAAGGTACGTTACATATTTTTAATTAAAGGCATACGTCACGTTTTGATTTATTACCTCTTTATCTTTCCATCCATTAATTTCATACCATAACTCCTCCATATTTATTGCCGTTTATTCCTTAATCTCTAGCTGTCTATATCACTATATTCACATGAAAATCTATTCCCATCTTTATTTCTGCAACGCAAGTTCAGATCTGAGAAAAAAAAAGTGGTAATGTCTTCTTCTTTTTCTACTTTTCTCTTCACTTTTTTTTATTGATTTTTCAATGTTTTGGCCATGCTTTTCTCTTGCCATACTCGGCCATAGCCACCACCACCTCCTCCTCTTCACCATCCACCACCTATTACCTCCTCCTCCTTCGACCAGTTAAGGCCGTGCACTCCTTATGACAAAACTCCATCCAATATATATATATATATATATATATATATATATATATATATATATATTTCATGATGCTTTGAAAAGAACTCCACAATTGTAAACCTTGATTTTGAAAACTTTTATGAAGTAATTTTGAAAAGGAAATCCACTGCAATATATTTATTTTGGAATGTAATGTTTGAAAAATACCTTAATTTTTTAAAGGTATGGCTTTGAAGGTATGTCTATACATATTTTGAAAATTATTTGTGGTTATGTAAACATTTTAGATTTCTCCTAAGAGGAAATTATGGGGACGCGATTTTCTTAAGTGGGGAGTCTGTATAACCCTAGATTTTGGAAAACACTTAATTTTAGTATATAATTGAGATTTAATTACTTAAAACGAAAATAATATATTATAATTGGATTGTGTATCAATTGACATATATCTGGATCTTGGATTATGTATATAATTTGTTATATATTGATTTCATATATTATGGTTAATTAATTGAATGGACTGACAATTAGTTGAGCATTAATTGACATATATCCTAATTTTTGAACTATGTCTATAATATGAATGTGCCTTTATTTCATTCGTTATGGAAAACTAACAAATATGGTTATAGGCATCAAATTCTACATTTAGAGTTTTTACTTTTGGGCTTAATATGTATATACATATTTAGTGTAAATATATACATATATGTTTATATTTTATATATATTAATTATGGAATTTTATTCAAAATTTGAAATTTTAATATATATTTATTTACTATATAAACATTGTGGGAAATTAATTGCTTGGGCATCAATTAATTTTACATTAATTAGAATTGGCGAAAGTTATCCGATTTTGACCCTAACTATTGGAAATAAAAGGGAAGGAATCGAAAATAAAGTAAAAACATTTTTTTTTCTTCTTCCTTCATCCTCTCACCATCCTCTTTACAACAGTATCACTATAAATGTTTTCAAATCCCTAAAATTCTAAAATTAAAACATGTTGCTCTCAACACCAAACAATATCACTAGCTATGAAGAAGTTTGAATTTTATTGTTGTAACTCCACTACCTCTTCCTATTCTCTTGTAGGCGTGCATTTGAGTCCAAACCAGACCCATACCCGAGCCATACCATGTCATGGCCGAACCATATTAATTCCCTAGGTCGAGTAATTGATTATTGGAAGCATGGCCAAAGCAATTGTGTTCATTTTGCTTCTTATTTCAAAGATTGTTTCAATTTATGTTGTATTGAATTTATATTTATATTTATCTTGTTCTATTGGTTGCTACAAGAGCAATAGCTTGGCTCTCTTCCCACTTGAATCTATAGTCGTGTTATCGTGCCTTTTTGAATTCATTCGTGTTGTTTGTTTTGCGAACTCCAACTTTAAAATGTGAGTTTTCACTCATGACATTTATACTTATATAATTAGTGAAGTGAAAACAAGGGAATGTGTAGAATTTTTATATCATGTTATACCTGCCTATGATGTTAATTATATGATGTTAAACCCTGTTATAGACTTGTCCCATCATCTGTTATGTTTTATTCCGTTATACCGTGTATTTGTTTCTGTTTCTCATACTGCAAGTTCCCTGTAGAATAGAATCACTTGTTAGTCCGTGAGATGATGGTTTTGATGAAAAAAACCTTAGAATAGATTATAAAATATAAATACTAACATTATAAGTTTAGATATAAATGTATATGCAGGTTTTAACCACATAGGTACTAAGAATGAAGATTGTACAATATAGAGATTCAAGATATCAAGATTGAAGACTCATGAGTATCAAGAATATCAAGAGTTCAAGAATTGAAGTAATTTATTCTGTAATTAGAAATTTTGTTAAAACTCATAGAAAAGCACTGGCATCTTAAAATCTAATTTTATCGTGGAATGGAATCCACTTCGAGCCTGTTAAAGGGATGAAACCCCAAGTAGGATGGAACGTACGAAAAATCTAGTGGAACATTGTTTTGTATCCGCTAACTTTTTATTCAAAATGATTTTTCAAAACTATATCCTGTTTTCAAAATGTTTTCAAAACCTTCCTTTTAAAAGCATCAAAAACCTCTATCCTGATTTTAAATAATTTTAGCCACAAAATTATCTTTAATTTCAAAGTCAAAATTACTCCTGATTTTAAACTATCTTTTAAAATAATATATTTGACTTTTAAATATTTATACTTAAGATTTAAATATAAAATTATAGTTAAATTATATATATATTATTCTATATATTTACTTATGAATTTTAACTATAATCAAGTATATTTGAAAAGTTTAAAATAGTTTTAATATAAGATAAAGGTTATTTTCAAAGAAAATCAAATCATCAAAAATTGCTTTGGGATGTCGACATGCCTATGGTGACCATGTTGACATAGTGTCAGTTGATTTCAAAATTTAAACTTTAAAAGAAGTGTCTATTCGCCATAATTCTTCGTGAATGGACATGGCTGTTGTTCTTCTATAAATAGAGGTTAGTTTCAATGAATTTTATATCAGATTTTCTGGTTTTTCACTCCTCTTCTTCTTCCACATTTCTTAATATATACTCTTACCATTACTCTGTCGAAATTAAAATTGAATCATACTCGATTACTTCTAGTTTGATTCTCTATCACTATCTCAACAAGGTTCTCAGTGCTATTCAGAGTTATAGACTTCTTTGTAATCTATTAAGCGAGAAAAGGTGTGATTGTGGCCTTGAAAATCAATCAAGCGAGAAAAGGTTTGATTGTAGCCTTGGTAAATCAATTGGGTAAATTTGTGGCCCGAAAATCAAGTATCTCTACCCAGAAGATCGAAATTCTGGAGGGTGTACCTCGTAGCCTTGAAACCGAGGGTGTAATTGTACAATTGCTTTTGAAAGAAAATCCGTACTTGTGCTGCGGGACTGGATGTAGGGTAACTCCGAACCAGTATAAAATCCGATGTGTTCTTTCCATTACTACTTTTATTTTATTTCTGCATCTGTGTTTGTTTCTGTGATTATCCCTATATCTGTAGATTGCATACATCTGTGTCTAAATTAACATAAACTCAAAAAGATTTAGTAATTCTTTATAAACACTATTCACCCCCCCTCTAGTGTTAATCCTCTCCTTAAGATCTGTAATCCGCATTTCTTTCAATTCATATCAGAGCAAGGTTTTCAAAGTTTCATAATCTGATTTTTGAAAAGTTTTCAAAATGGCTACCAACACTGGTACTGTTACTAACACTAGTATTTCTGTCGCTAGTTCATTTGTAGAAGGTCAGTCTACTGTCAGACCACCACTTTTTAATGGCAGTAACTATGCATATTGGGTATGTAGGATGAAAATATACTTACAATCTATAGGATTAGACACTTAGAATATTACACAAACTGAATATTCTGAACCCACAACTTATTTTACACAGTGGACTGCTGAGAAAAAGACTGTTGCACAAAATAATTCTAAGGCAATGAATATTTTGTTTTGTTCATTAGATAGAAATGAATTCAATAGAGTGTCGGTTTGTAAGTCTGCATATGAAATCTGGAAAACTTTGCAAGTTACTCACGAAGGAACAAGCAAAGTTAAACAGACCAAAATTTCTATGCTCACAAATCAGTTTCAATTATTTAAAATGAATCCTAATGAGTCTATTTCAGATATGTATAGTAGATTTTAGGATATTGTGCATTCTCTAATATCTTTGGGAAAGGAATTTTTTGAAGAAGATCAAGTCAGAAAGATTTTAAATTCTCTTACTCCAGAATAGGATCAAAAGACACTGGCTATCGAAGAGGCAAATGACATCAATACTCTAAAGATAGAAGAATTAATTGGAAATCTAATATTGTATGAAGTTCAAATGATCGGGAGAAGAGAAAATAAGGCATCTAAAAAGAAATCAATGGCATTCAATGCATTGACCGATGACTCAGACTCAAACAGCGATAATGATGGAGAGATAGCCTTTATGACCAGAAATTTTAGGAAATTCCTGAAATACAGAAAGATGAATAATCTTAAGAGAAATAACTATAAGAACTCTGGAAATTAGAATGTAGTGCCAAATAATGTCAAATGTTACAACTGTGATGAACTAGGTCATTTCAAAAGAGACTGTCCATATCCAGATAGGCAAAATCCACCTATGAACAATGATCCAGCAAAGAAACGGAAGCGTGCATTTACTGCTACTCTAGATGACTCAGACTCGTCCTCAAGTGATGATGATCAGAAGACAGATAATTCGAATTTGTGTTTCACAGCTATTCACGACTCCGAGGAATTCAAAGAAACGGACTCAGAAAAAAGTCCACGTTTACAATACAAGTGGTTGAAATTGCTTGCTTAGAATTAGTTGCTTGATTGATTGATTTTGAATTGGTGTGTTGTTTGAATTTTAAAATCTTTTTTTATTATTATCTTATTATTTTATTATTTTTTTATTATTTTTTAATAGTATAATTTTCTGAAATATACTATAAATATTTCAGATATATATATATAGACATTAAAATAATAAGTATATTTATATATATATATATATATTTTAGAGAACTTAGGAAAAATAAATTATCAAAATTCACTGGCACATGTCGACATGGTCCCTACCATGATGTCGACATGGGTACCATAATTTGAATTTTAAAATTTGAATTCAAATGTTTGAATTTCCCTCACCTTTTCACTTCATTCAATTCTCTGAAAAGCTACCTTTTGACCAGAGAATATGTCCTTTGAGAATCTATTTATTCACTATCGTTTATCATATGTTTTCACTCTCATTTTTAAATTCAAACTCTCTCTTTAAAACTTCAAGCTCTCTACTCTCTACTTTAATGGCTTCTTCAAGCAACCCCTCCACCATGAGAATTTCCAGAAAAATAAAAGAGCAATTATTCAATGATCTAAAGGCAATAAAAGCATACATCAATTATGCTAATTATGCCAAAGTCTATCCCGGTGTAACAACTCGGAAATTCCGATCCCGAAAATTCCAGATAGTTGGGAAAAGAAGAAAAGAGAAAGAAGAAGGAACAGAAACAAGTCACAGAATCCTCACATTCGCAGCGGAGAAAATATAATATCAAATAAGATAACAGTTTTACAAAGAAGAACTGTGCTTATCGAATTACATTATAATACATCAGAGTTATATATTTCACAAACACTGGACAGTTAAAATAACTTGTCCTAGATATACAACTACATAACACAACGGATGCACTCCATACGTTCCTGCCATCCGCCTAGCCTCCTGAGCTCCAGAACGTCCTTACCTGAAAAGCTGTAATACTCAGTCTGACCCGAGCATTACATCAAAGTAACACCCGGGTCAGGCTGGAAACCAGCGTGAGTAAACTCATCTAACAAGGAATACCAAACCATACAACTTATTTAAAACCCGGGGTAACTCATATAGATTTACAATTTCACAAATTGTTATAGACACCATTTATTTCACATATCAATTTCTAAGTATCAAAACTTAGATTAAATGGTATTTGATGGTTATACATGTAATTAAATGTTTATAATATGATTATATATTATACTTTTAGTTTGGTTTATACTTAAGCATATAAAATTTTAAAAGAGGGTATCTTAGCTTACATAGATAAATTGTAGATAGAAATTTTAGAATTGAAATTTCAAAAATTAATCTTTAGAAATAGGTTGGATTTTAACACTCAATATTTTGAAATTGTAATTCATCATTTCTTACAATTTTGATCATTTATATTTTATATTTATATTCATACCTTTCTAGTATTTATACAAATAAAAATTTTCAAAATTAATTATACACTAATATAATTATTCTTTGAATTTCAAACTTCAAATTCAAATTCAATTTAAATTGACTCGTATACATATTTTAAAAAAACACACATTACATATGTTTGAAAATAATGATTTTGCAAATTTTAAAATATTTATACTAGAAGATTATCAAATAAATATCTATCCAAGTATAAATATTTATCATCAGATTTATTTGTTTAATCCATAAATCAATATTCTATTAATTAACCTAGTTTGTTAATCAATTACAGATGTCCAGAAATCTGGGTTATCACATTCCTCCCCCCTTAGAATCTTTTCGTCCCTGAAAAGGAACGAAGCCAGAATTTATTTAATTCTTAAAACCAATTAAATCAATTTTTTTCATTTTAAAATACTTTAAAATCTATATAACATTTCTAAAATAGTTTTTACAAAAAAAATATCATTTTATAACTCGATGTTTCAATAAATCTGTCCTCGTTCTCACAGAAATTCGGTCATACGTTGATCAGGCGTACGACTGAAAGTCTATAAGTACTTAGCAAACCCACTTTCAACACCCAGTGGAAAATACTTGGAAAATAGTTATAAAATAGTAAGCAGTTATAAAATAGTTTGTAAAATATTTATAAAATAGTTAAGTAGTTGCAAAATAGTTAAAATATAGGGAAATGGTTATAAAATAATTAGATAATTGCAAAATAGTTTTAAAATAGTAAGCAGTTATAAAGTAGTTGAAAAATAGTAATTAGTTTATAAAATAGCTGTAAAGTAGTTAAATGGTTACAAAAATATTTATAAAATAAGTATAAAATAGTTTGGGATTTAAAAAGAAGGATTGTATATATAAATAGCTTGGAAAAATAGATTAGTACTAAAATAATTTATTTTGAAAATAGTCCAGAGTCCAACTGTTCAATTCCCAATCACAATTCCCATCAATTCAATTTAAATTTCCATTTTTATTTAAATTGATCCAATTCCAATTCCAATCGATCCGAATTCCAATCAATTGCCAATTATCTTTCAATTTCAATTCAAATTAAGTTAACTTCCATTCTCATCCCAAATTCAAATCAACTTCCTATTTGAATTTGAACTCATTCAATTTTTAATTTCATTTCAAATCATCCAATTCAAATTTCCATTTGAATTTTTAAACTTATCCATCTTCCAAATTCAAATCAAATTCCATTTGAATTTAAAACTATTCAGACACAAATCCAAATTATTTTAAATCAAATTTCAGTTTGAACTAATTTCAAAATCAATCTCACTTTAAATCATCTCGAATTGTATAAATTCGAGTTAAATTTCAAATGTTGGTTTAACCTTGTAGACAAATTATTCTCTATTTAAGTTTTTTAACAATTTAATTCCGAGTCCAAATTTCAAAACTCCACTTTAAATTATCTTTACTTAACTCATTACAAGGTTCCAGTAAGAGTTTCAAACAATATTAATTTACAAATTCATTTCTTAACATTCAAATCTTAAGTTCAAAGGAATTCCATATCCTTAATTTTAAATTTAAGATAAATTTTATTTTTCTCTATAATGGATATAGTACCACAATCCATTTCTTCATTTATTTAAACAAATCAATTCACATTTCATAAATTATTTATAACAATGGAATGATATCAGGATAAATAAACACCCAAATTTATCCAACACCAATTATCAATATCCATTTTCAATTTCCAAATCTCAAACCCACTTTGAGATCACTCATAACTCCCATTAAAAATCACCCATTTAACTTCCCAAGTTAAATCCCAATTTCATCTTGAAATTTCCAATTCAGGTTGCTTGTTAACTTATTTAACTTTCGCAAAGTTAAATTCAGTTTTCTTAATCCAGTCAACCCTACTTAAATTTGAATTCCCGCCTCAAATTTCAAAATTCTTTCCCACTTATAAGTTCAAAATTTTTATCCCTTCGGGTTTTGTATCAAACTTCAGGGAAAATCAAAACACATCACTTTAGAGTTTATTTCAAAATATTATGTATATCCACACATATATATACATATTTACTTCTTGGCCAACCAAACCAAATTTAAAATTTAAACCACCTTAGGTTTTAATTCAAAAACATATTCCTTTAAAATTTCAAACTACTCTTGTTTGAAATAGAACCCCTTCATTCAAGTACACTAAATTATTTATTATTTCTATATCACTTTGAAACAAAATTTTCAAATTCTATATCTAAATTCAAAACTTCACAATTCAGGCCATCTTTAGTTCCAATTTATAAGTCATACTTACTCAAATGTTTTACTTCCCTAAAACATTTCATTTTGCTTACTCATCAATACACATTTTATTATTAAATACAACAATTATTTATGATAATAACCAAGATTATCATATCTGGAAACCAATTCATAATTATCTAATTCTAAAACTCCTTCCCAAATTCAGGGTTTGATTTCAGTTTGAATCCATTTCAAACTTATCTTTGATTTAATTTTAATTTGGTTGTATTTCTATTACCACTTAATTTAATTCCAATAATTTAACAACCAATTACCTTATTGTTTATTAGAAAGAAATATTGTTGTATATATCAAAATTTATTTTTCTATAAAATCATTTAAAATCTTTATACAATCAAATAACAAGTACGCTCTCATATATATGTGTGTGTGTGTGTGTGTGTGTGTGTGTTTGCGCGCTCGACTCATTCTAGGGTACCGTTGACCCTATTCTTAATGAGTATCCCCCACCAGAGCCAAGGTTCTCGCTTATCCTTCTGCTGTGATACCAAATGTAACAACCCGAAAATTCCAATCCCGAAAATTCCAAATAGTTAGGAAAAGAAGAAAAGAGAAAGAAGAAGGAAGATAAACAAGTCACAGAATCCACACATTCACAGCGGAGAAAATATAATATCAAATAAGATAGCAGTTTTACAAAGAAGAACTGTGCTTCTCAAATTACATTATAATACATCAAAGTTACATATTTCACAAACACTGGACAGTTAAAATAACTTGTCCTAGATATACAACACATAACACAGCGGATGCACTCCATACGTTCCTGCCATCCGCCTAGCCTCCTGAGCTCCAGAACGTCCTTACCTGAAAAGCTGTAATACTTGGTCTGACCCGAGCATTACATCAAAGTAACACCCGGGTCAGGCTGGAAACCAGCATGAGTAAACTCATCTAACAAGGAATAACAAACCATACAACTTATTTAAAACCTGGGGTAACTCATATAGATTTACAATTTCACAAATTGTTATAGACACCATTTATTTCACATATCAGTTTCTAAGTGCCAAAACTTAGATTAAATGGTCCAATTCACTTAAATCATTCCATTTCAGCCTATTGATTCCACATATCAATTCATAAAGAATCGAAGTGGTTTCGGATATTTACTAATACCCGACTCCGGTCTCTTCGAATCCAATGTCATCTTAACCCAAGTTATCCAAGTGATTAAATTCAACTACTGGATGTCACTCTTACACAGCAATAACATAGATAAACATCACCCATTTATCATTGATATAACCAACACCATATCAATAAAATGTCACAGCATATCATCTAATAGATATCATTCAATTTAGACATTCAACAACAATCATCCATAAGCAAGCATTATCAATTCATATCATAATTAATCATCTAATCCTGCTTAATTAACCATTAATTAATTAAAATCATTTAACTAATTCATTGCTCCCTGATTACCTTATCAATCAATCAATAAATCTCTAACATAGACTAATTATCCTTTAATTATCAATTAATAAACCTCAATTTTTAATTAATCTCCTTAATCACCAGTTGATTAAACAGTTAATCAACCTTTAATTAATATTGATTAATCCTTAATCACCTTTGACTAATCATTCTTTAAGTATTAATTAATAAGACCTAATTATTAATTAATAAATTTAATTATAAAATAAGTACTTCTTAATTATTAATTAAATAGCCTCTAAATACTTAATTTAAAACACTCTAATTACAAAAATTAATAAATCTTATTTACTTGATTAATTAATTTCTAATTACTCAATTACTTAATCTCTGATCATTAATTAACAATGATTCTTAATTACAATTAATTAACCTTGAATTAATTAATAAATTTTAAACCCCAATTATTGATTAATTGAACTAACCAATTACTCTTAATTAATCACCTAATTAATCCTTTATAATTAATTAACCAAATTAATTAATTATACTTAATTCCTTTTATTAGAACTAATTAATTTCAAGACCTTATCTCTTAAATCATCTTTAAGATAAAACATTATCTTATAAAGATCTTAATTACCATTAACATTTTAAAACATTTTAACATTATAATTAACTAAACTTAATTAAATCATTTAATTATGATTTGAAATAAAATAACATTTAACTTGAAAATTTTATAGTTAACAAATCTTTAACTTCCTTAAATAACTTAAATATTATCAAGTTGAAGTTTTAAAACTAATTTCAATTTGTATTTTTAAAACTTATTTTATAAAATCTTAAACTTACTTTTAAATTAATGTTTAAAACCACTTTAAATTTCAATTAACAGAATTTAATTTAAACAACCTTTAAAATTTCATAACCAATTGTTTTAAGAAATAACTATTATATATAAAGTCAGTTTATATGAAAGTTTAATCTAAATTTTCAAAACAATAGGATTTTAAAAACTGTTTGAAATAGTTGCTTCGGATTTTACCCAAAAGCAACACGGACCTATACCCGAGTTTCCCCACATTCTTCCCCTTATTTTCAAAAACTTTGGATTTTTTTATTTTAAGTTTTGAAACTGTTAAATATGTTTTGCAAAAACCCTCTTCGAGTTTCATGCGAACCAGATGAGATCCGAGTAAACCCAAAGGAAAACTCGATGCAACACTCGATCCATCTTCCTCATTTCTCGAGCATGCCCCCAATCCCTCTCAACCTCACGAAGCCATGACACATCAGGAAATCGTGCACGTGCACCATGATTCAATCCACTACCGACCGAAGCTAGGTTTATCAACACATCGGCGATGATCCCACGAACACCCACCTTCACCCAGAAATCAAAGAAGACGGTGAAAGCGAAATCGAGCAACACAACCCAACCGAAACCAAAACAATCTTCAATGAAATGCCTCGTCCCGAATCCCCAGGCCACCAGAGACGATGATACTCTGGTCAGAGCTTCTCCAACTCCTCTTCTTTCAATTGCCATGGGTGCGAACTGACCCGGTCCACTAAGGACGACGCATCACTTAGAATTCGACCATACACATACACAAGCCTAAAATCCTATATCGTCAAAGTCCGGCCCCTACGACAATTGATAAATTCGTCAGACATTTTTACCGAGGTCTTCAGATCCTCCTCCACCTTCGAGCATAATCCCGACCACAGAAAGTATTTCGATCGCCATAATTTACCACTATACCCGATTTTGATCAACATGCAATATCACCCAATTTACCAATCTAAAATTCGTGATCTTCATCTTAAAAATCAAGTTTTTGAATGACGATTCAAGTGGTGAATTCAAATCAACAATTTAAAATGTTTTGGTTTTACCTACTTAAAGAAAATCTACTGTATTTCCAAACTTCCCATAAATTTTAAACCAATATCACTTAGAAATATTTTTAAGGTTAAGATTCGGTTGATTCAAACAACTTTTGTTTAAACATCACATCCTGAAAGGAATTAGGAGATGAATATTCGATTTTCTCAAATTGATAAGGCCTGTAAAATTTTTCTTTAAAACAGGGAAGTATAAACATTTATACTAACCTGCATACTAAACCTTCCTATACACAGACATACACCAAGATTTACATTCATAACTTCAAGGATTTCTCGTACATCAAGATTTAAACCAGATTAAATTTATTAAAAAAATAATAGCTTACTCACCATTTCAGTTTGAACAGAGAAGGTATGGAACTGATTAGAAATTTGAAAAGTCTGAACATTGGGATTTGATTTTTGATCTGCTTGAATTATCTGAGTTGAATCTTACTTTGAAGCATTGATCTTTTGAATTTGGATCTGATATTGCTGCTAGTTGTTTAGAAGATTTAGCTTTAAAAAGGGAGAAAATTGAAGTTGCTGATTTCCTGATTAAATTTCTGGTTTGAGGATGTTAATAGGTTATGTTTTTTTTTTAAATTATGAAAAAAAAATTGTTTCCTCTTTATTCATCAAAATAAAAGAACATTAAATTAAAATTCAAATATGACACTTGTTCAAATTGATTACATTTGTCAAAATATCATTATAATCTCATTACACGTGTCATTGATGAGCTTCATAAATTAAACATTTGTATTTATTCATTTTCTTACAATTTTTAAATGAATTTTGAAAGCTTTTGTATTTAATGGTTATACATGTAATTAAATGTTTATAATATGATTATATATTATACTTTTAGTTTGGTTTGTACTTAAGCATATAAAATTTTAAAAGAGTGTATCTTAGCTTACACAGATAAATTGTAGATAGAAATTTTAGAATTGAAATTTCAAAAATGAATCTTTAGAAATAGGTTGGATTTTAACACTCAATATTTTGAAATTGTAATTCATCATTTCATACGATTTTGATCAATTTATATTTTATTTATATTCATACCTTTCTAGTATTTATACGTATAAAAAATTTCAAAAGAAAAGATTTTAAAATCTTAATTATACACTAAAATAATTATTCTTTGAATTTCAAACCTCAAATTCAAATTCAATTTAAATTGACTCATATACATATTTTAAGAAAACACACATTACATGTGTTTGCAAATAATGATTTTGCAAATTTTAAAATATTTATACTAGAAGATTATCAAATAAATATCTATCCAAGTATAAATATTTATCATCAGATTTATTTGTTTAATCCATAAATCAATATTCTATTAATTAACCCAGTTTGTTAATCAATTACAGATGTCCAGAAATCCGGGTTATCACATTCCTTCCCCCTTAGAATCTTTTCGTCCCCGAAAAGGAACGAAGCCAGAATTTATTTAATGCTTGAAACGAATTAAATCACTTTTTTTTAAATTTTAAATACTTTAAAATCTATATAATATTTCTAAAATAGTTTTTATAAAAAAAATACCATTTTAGAACTCGATGTTTCAATAAGTCCGTCCTCGTTCTCACAGAAATTCGATCATACGTTGATCAAGCGTACGACTAAAAGTCTATAAGTACTTAGCAGACCCACTTTCAACACCCAGTGGAAAATACTTGGAAAAATAATTTTATTGAAAATATTGAAAGAATTTTTGAAATTGAGGAAATATCATTGGTGAGAATGCTTGGAAATCATCACTCCCATCCATGGTCGTAGTTACATCCTGGGTTACGTTGCCACCGCATCAAAAGTCCATGTAACTGTAGGCACTCCGCGCCCCTCGATTACAACATGGAACCCACAACAGATCGCAGTTACATTCTAAGGTTACGTTGCCATCGCAGCAAAAGTCCATGTAACAGTTGGCTCTCAGCGGCACACACGATTTTCCTGTCAAAATGAAACTTCTCCACTCCCACATAGGTCGCAGCCTGCCGATATAAAATCAAACGCAGACCGTTGGCTCTCAGCGGCACACACGACTTTCGCTATGTTACCATAGGTCGCAGTCTACCGATATAAAATCAAACGCAGACTGCTGGCTCTCAGCGGCACACACGACTTTCGCTATGGTATACTCTACTCATAATCCTCAGGAACTAGTTTTGTTCGGACTCCTCACAGGATCAACTTTAGAACCCCCCTAGGTTTCAAGGCAGCACCACCCGGTGGCACTCCTGAGAAGTTCATTTCAAGGGAGCGCCTTTTTCCCTAGAGCCATCATCAAAACACTTCATACTATACACATATAGTATCTTTCAAATCATACACCTAGTATGATCTCATACAAAGCTTCTTTACACAAAATCGATTATCCCAAAATCAATAATTCTCAAACTAGGCCTAGCAAATTTCAATATTGATTTTACCTAAAAATCAATAGCCTTTCTAATTCCAAAGATTCCCAAAACTTTTTTTCTAAAACCCTCAAAGATCCTTTATATATATATATATATAACACTTTAAAAATCTTTGGATCATTTCAAACTTGTATAAAACTCTTTTTATACTTCAAACACTTTTAAAATCCTTTCCTTCCGACAATAGATTCAACAAGGGGAGATTTATCTTACATAACAAGGAAATATAACTTTATTTACTCCAAATCAAATATTCAAATTTGATTACTCTATAAAGTCATTAACCATATTACTTTCTTCCATAAAGTAGATTTCTTCCATAGATATATCCAATTTCTATTTTATTTCCTCATATATTTCACAAAATATATTTTCACTTCAAAATCCATTTCACATTTCTTATCCACAAACTTCAATATCAATTTCATTCCAATCCGTACGATGTACACATATCATCCGTATGCAATATCAATCTGATCGCTCACTCGATCACACAATTTCCCTTCCGAACTAGTATCGTCCACTGGACTTTCTAGTGCGGACTCAGATCTGGTTTCTTGATCAGAAACCGTCATTCTCCTTGCATAGTCATAACTATGATAGAGAATATCCAAAACCAATCAACAATCCATATCCAGGTTCACCGTCGAAAATCGAGTGAAAAATCATAACTCGGATCGACATATTATCTCGAAATTCTGTGCTCGAATCTGGATCAAATCACTATGCGAATAGAATAATATGCGTACATCCTACGTATTTAACTTCATTTATTATTAGCCAAATAAATTTCTCCTTCTATTCACATTTTCTTTAATTTCTATCCACTTATTCACAGTTGATTCAATCACATTTGGATTATCACCTCAATTCTTATCTCAATTGGGTATTTAATCATAAGCAGTTTGAACTCTGTTCAGCTTAGATATAGAAAATAGCTTAAAATAAAATAAAATACATAAGTAGTTAAAAAATAATTACTAGTTTGTAAAATAGTTAAGTAGTTGCAAAATAGTTAAGTAGTTGCAAAATAGTTAAAATATAGGGAAATCATTATAAAATAATTAGATAAATGCAAAATAGTTTTAAAATAGTAAGCAGTTATAAAGTAGTTGAAAAATAGTAATTAGTTTATAAAACAGCTGTAAAATAGTTAATTGGTTACAAAAATATTTATAAAATAAGTATAAGATAGTTTGGGGTTTAAAAAGAAGGATTGTATATATAAATAGCTTGGAAAAATAGAATTGTACTAAAATAATTTATTTTGAAAATAGTCTAGAGTCCAACTGTTCAATTCCCAATCTCCATTCCCATCAATTCAATTTAAATTTCCATTTCTATTTAAATTGATCCAATGCCAATTTGAATTGATCCCAATTCCAATCAATTGCCAATTAACTTTCAATTTCAATTCAAATTAAGTTAACTTCCATTCTCATCCCAAATTCAAATCAACTTCCTATTTGAATTTGAACTCATTCAAATTTTAATTTCATTTCAAATTATCCAATTCAAATTTCCATTTGCATTTTTAAACTTATCCATCTTCCAAATTCAAATCAAATTCCATTTGAATTTAAAACTATTCAGACACAAATCCAAATTATTTTAAATCAAATTTCAGTTTGAACTAATTTCAAAATCAATCTCACTTTAAATCATCTCGAATTGTATAAATTCGAGTTAAATTTCAAATGTTGGTTTAACCTTGTAGACAAATTATTCTCTATTTAAGTTTTTTAACAATTTAATTCCGAGTCCAAATTTCAAAACTCCACTTTAAATTATCTTTACTTTACTCATTACAAGGTTCCAGTAAGAGTTTCAAACAATATTAATTTACAAATTCATTTCTTAACATTCAAATCTTAAGTTCAAAGGAATTCCATATCCTTAATTTTAAATTTAAGATAAATTTTATTTTTCTCTATAATGGATATAGTACCACAATCCATTTCTTCATTTATTTAAACAAATCAATTCACATTTCATAAATTATTTATAACAATGGAATGATATCAGGATAAATAAACACCCAAATTTATCCAACACCAATTATCAATATCCATTTTCAATTTCCAAATCTCAAACCCACTTTGAGATCACTCATAACTCCCATTAAAAATCACCCATTTAACTTCCCAAGTTAAATCCCAATTTCATCTTGAAATTTCCAATTCAGGTTGCTTGTTAACTTATTTAACTTTCGCAAAGTTAAATTCAGTTTTCTTAATCCAGTCAACCCTACTTAAATTTGAATTCCCGCCTCAAATTTCAAAATTCTTTCCCACTTATAAGTTCAAAATTTTTATCCCTTCGGGTTTTATATCAAACTTCAGGGAAAATCAAAACACATCACTTTAGAGTTTATTTCAAAATATTATGTATATCCACACATATATATACATATTTACTTCTTGGCCAACCAAACCAAATTTAAAATTTAAACCACCTTAGGTTTTAATTCAAAAACATATTCCTTTAAAATTTCAAACTACTCTTGTTTGAAATAGAACCCCTTCATTCAAATACACTAAATTATTTATTATTTCTATATCACTTTGAAACAAAATTTTCAAATTCTATACCTAAATTCAAAACTTCACAATTCAGGCCATCTTTAGTTCCAATTTATAAGTCATACTTACCCAAATGTTTTACTTCCCTAAAACATTTCATTTTGCTTACTCATTAATACACATTTTATTATTAAATACAACAACCATTTATGATAATAACCAAGATTATCATATCTGGAAACCAATTCATAATTATCTAATTCTAAAACTCCTTCCCAAATTCAGGGTTTGATTTCAGTTTGAATCCATTTCAAACTTATCTTTGATTTAATTTTAATTTGGTTGTATTTCTATTACAACTTAATTTAATTCCAATAATTTAACAACCAATTACCTTAATGTTTATTAGAAAGAAATATTGTTATATATATCAAAATATATTTTTCTATAAAATCATTTAAAATCTTTATATAACCAAATAACAAGTACGCTCTCATATATATATATATATATATATATATATATATATATATATAAACACACACACGCTCAACTCATTTTAGGGTACCGTTGACCCTATTCTTAATGAGTATCCCCCACCAGAGCCAAGGTTCTCGTTTAACCTTCTGCTCTGATACCAAATGTAAGAACCCGGAAATTCCGATCCCGAAAATTCCAGATAGTTAGGAAAAGAAGAAATGAGAAAGAAGAAGGAACAGAAACAAGTCACAGAATCCTCACATTCGCAGCGGAGAAAATATAATGTCAAATAAGATAACAGTTTTACAAAGAAGAACTATGCTTGTCAAATTACATTATAATACATAAGAGTTACATATTTCACAAACAATGGAAAGTTAAAATAACTTGTCCTAGATATACAACCACATAACACAGCGGATGCACTCCATACATGCCTGCCATCCGGCTAGACTCCTGAGCTCCAGAACGTTCTTACCTGAAAAGCTGTAATACTTGGTCTGAACCGAGCATTACATCAAATTAACACCCGGGTCAGGTTGGAAACCAGCGTGAGTAAACTCATCTAACAAGGAATGCCAAACCATACAACTTATTTAAAACCCGGGGTAACTCATATAGATTTACAATTTCACAAATTGTTATAGACACCATTTATTTCATATATCACTTTCTAAGTATCAAAACTTAGATTAAATGGTCCAATTCACTTAAATCATTCCATTTTAGCCTATTGATTCCACATATCAATTCATAAAGAATCGAAGTGGTTTCGGATATTTACTAATACCCGACTTCGGTCTCTTCGAATCCAATGTCATCTTAACCCAAGTTATCTAAGTGATTAAATTCAACTACTGGATGTCCCTCTTACACAGCAATAACGTAGATAAACATCACCCATTTATCATTGATATAACCAACACCATATCAATAAAATGTCACAGCATATCATCCAATAGATATCATTCAATTTAGAGATTCAACAACAATCATCCATAAGCAAGCATTATCAATTCATATCATAATTAATCATCTAATCATGCTTAATTAACCATTAATTAATTAAAATCATTTAATTAATTCATCGCTCCCTGATTACCTTATCAATCAATCAATAAATCTCTAAGATAGATTAATTATCCTTTAATTATCAATTAATAAACCTCAATTTTTAATTAATCTCCTTAATCACCAGTTGATTAAACAGTTAATCAACCTTTAATTGATATTGATTAATCCTTAATCACCTTTGACTAATCATTCTTTTAGTATTAATTAATAACACCTAGTTATTAATTAATAAATTTAATTATAAAATAAGCACTTCTTAATTATTAATTAAATAGCCTCTAAATACTTAATTTAAAACTCTCTAATTACAAAAATTAAGGAATCTTATTTACTTGATTAATTAATTTTTAATTACTCTATTACTTAATCTCTGATCATTAATTAACAATGATTCTTAATTACAATTAATTAACCTTGAATTTATTAATAAATTTTAAACCCCAATTATTGATTAATTGAACCAACCAATTACTCTTAATTAATCACCTAATTAATCCTTTATAATTAATTAACCAAATTAATTAATTATACTTAATTCCTTTTATTAGAACTAATTAATTTCAAGACCTTATCTCTTAAATCATCTTTAAGATAAAACATTATCTTATAAAGATCTTAATTACCATTAACATTTTAACACATTTTAACATTATAATTAACTAAACTTAATTAAATCATTTAATTAGGATTTGAAATAAAATAACATTTAACTTGAAAATTTTAAAGTTAACAAATCTTTAACTTCCTTAAATAACTTAAATATTATCAAGTTGAAGTTTTAAAACTAATTTCAATTTGTATTTTTAAAACTTATTTTATAAAATCTTAAACTTACTTTTAAATTAATGTTTAAAATCACTTTAAATTTCATTTAACAGAATTTAATTTAAACAGCCTTTAAAATTTCATTACCCATTGTTTTAAGAAATAATTATTATATATAAAGTAAGTTTATATAAAAGTTTAATCTAAATTTTCAAAACAATAGGATTTTAAATCATTTTAAAAACTGTTTGAATAGTAGCTTCGGGTTTTACCCGAAAGCAACACGGACCTATACCCGAGTTTCCCCACGTTCTCCCCCTTATTTTCAAAAACTTTGGATTTTTTATTTTAAGTTTAGAAACTTTTAAATATGTTTTGCAAAAACCCTCTTCGAATTTCATGCGAACCAGATGAGACCCGAGTAAACCCAAAGGAAACTCGATGCAACACTCGGTCCATCTTCCTCATTTCCCGAGCACGCCCCCAATCCCTCTCAACCTCACGAAGCCATGACACATCAGGAAATCATGCATGTGCACCACGATTCCATCCACTGCCAACCGAAGCTAGGTTCATCAACACATCGACGATGATCCCACGAACACCCACCTTCACCCAGAAATCGAAGAAGATGGTGAAAGCGAAATCGAGCAACACAACCCAACTGTAACCAAAACAATCTTCAATGAAACGCCTCATCCCGAATCCCCAGGACACCAGAGACGATGATACTCTGGTCAGAGCTTCTCCAACTCCTCTACTTTCAATTGCCGTGGGTGCGAACTGACCCGGTCCACTGAGGACAACGCATCACTTAGAATTCGACCCATACACAAACACAAGCCTAAAACCCTATATCGTCAAAGTTCGTCCCCTACGACGATTGATAAATTCGTCAGACATTTACCGAGGTCTTCAGATCCTCCTCCACCTTCGAGCACAATCCCAACCACATAAACTATTCTGATCACCAGAATTTACCACTATACCCAATTTTGATCAACATGCAATATCACCCAATTTACCAATCTAAAATTCGTGATCTTCATCTTAATAATCAAGTTTTTGAATGACGATTCAAGTGGTGAATTCAAATCAACAATTTAAAATGTTTGGGTTTTTACCTACTTAAAGAAAATCTACTGTATTTCCAAACTTCCCATAAATTTTAAGCTAATATCGCTTGGAAATATTTTTAAGGTTAAGATCTGGTTGAGTCAAACAACTTTTGTTTAAACATCAAATCCTGGAAGGAATTAGGAGATGAATATTTGATTTTATCAAATTGTAAGGCCTGTAAAAAATTTTTTAAAACAGGGAAGTATAAACATTTATAGTCACCTGCATACACTAAACCTTCCTATACACAGACATACAACAAGATTTACATTCATAACTTCAAGGATTTCTCGTACATCAAGATTTAAACCAGATTAAATTTCTTAAAAAAACAATAACTTACTCACCATTTCAGTTTGAACAGAGAAGGTATGGAACTGATCAGAAATTTGAAAAATCTGGACATTGGGTTTTGATTTTTGATCTGCTTGAATTATCCGAGTTGAATCTTACTTTGAAGCTTTGATCTTTTGAATTTGGATCTGATATTGCTGCTAGTTGTCTAGAAGATTTAGCTTTAAAAACTGAGAAAATTGAAGTTGCTGATTTCCTGATTAAATTTTTGGTTTGAGGATGTTAACAGGTTATGATTTTATTTTTTTAAATTATGAAGAATTTTTTTATTTCCTCTTTATTCATCAAAATAAAAGAAAAGTAATTAAAATTCAAACATGACACTTGTTCAAATTGATTACATTTGTCAAAATATCATTATAATCTCATTACACATGTCAACGATGAGCTTCATAAACTAAACATTTGTTTCTACTCATTTTCTTACAATTTTTAAATGAATTTTGAAAGCTTTTGTATTTGATGGTTATACATGTAATTAAATGTTTATAATATGATTATATACTTTTAGTTTGGTTTATCTTAAGCATATAAAATTTTAAAAGAGGTTATCTTAGCTTACATAGATAAATTGTAGATAGAAATTTTAGAATTGAAATTTAAAAAATGAATCTTTAGAAATAGGTTGGATTTTAACACTCAATATTTTGAAATTGTAATTCATCATTTCTTACAATTTTGATCAATTTATATTTTATATTTATATTCATGCCTTTCTAGTATTTATACATATAAAAATTTTCAAAAGAAAAGATTTTAAAATCTTAATTATACACTAATATAATTTTTCTTTGAATTTCAAACCTCAAATTCAAATTCAATTTAAATTGAATCATATACATATTTTAAACAAACACATTACATGTGTTTGAAAATAATGATTTTGCAAATTTTAAAATATTTATACTAGAATATTATCAAATAAATATCTATCCAAGTATAAATATTTATCATCAGATTTATTTGTTTAATCCATAAATCAATATTCTATTAATTAACCCAGTTTGTTAATCAATTACAGATGTCCAGAAATCTGGGTTATCACACCTGGAAAGTTTGCTATTTTTCAAGATTTCTCTTCTTATGAACTTGATTCTCTTTTTGCAAACAATGGAGTTCTTAGTCTTATTGATGCTTCTCAAAATGATTTTGTTTGCTATCCAAATCTTGTCAAAATTTTCTATGTTAATTTAAACCGAGGATTTTATCATGGAAATGAGGATGAAATTTGGAGTAGTGTCAAAGGCACTAGAATTGTTTTGAATTGTGATCTTTTGGGTACCATTCTCAATTGCAAGTGTATGGGAATGGATCTTTCTAATTTTAAAATTGATGAAAATGATCGTGAGACATTTCATCACATTTTCGAAGGGAATGATAATTTTAAATTCAAAAATCGAAATTTTCGACCAAAGGCAAGGATTGTCAATCTTCTTTTGCAACATACTTTGACCCCAAGATCAGGGAATTTTAACAATCCTACTTCAAAAGTTTGCAAAGCTCTTTTTGCTATTTTTGGAAATTATGACATAAATTGGGCGCAAGTTATTTTGGATGAACTTCGTCCTAAAAATCTTGAAATGGGTGAGAATACTTTATATCATGGAATTTATCTCATTCGGATTTTTAACTATTTTGGAGTGGATTTCAAAGGCGAAGAATTTGTTTCTAGAAAAGTTTTCAATCATTCCAACATTTCGCTTATGAAAATTCCATTTGTTTTTCAACCTTATGAGACCCTTTCCGAAAAGGAAGAGCGTTTGGCTCATGAGGAAATGGAAGAAGAGGAAGAGGAAGAGGAAGAAGAAGGGGATGAGATGGAAGTTGAAGAAGAAGAAGGTGAAACCTCTTTGGAAAGCATTGACTATCCTTCTAATCCATCCACCAAAACCCTTCTCAAAAATCAAAAGACGATTGTTGAGAATCAACGGATTCTTAAACGATTCGTTAGTAAGAAGTTGGAAAAAAATTCATCCAAGATGAACAAGTTCATTTCCAAAGTCAGCAACAAACTTGGACTTTCATCATCATTATCATCATCCTCTAACTAGTTTTATCTTTTCGTATCTTGTCGCATGTGTTTTAGTTTGTTTAATTCGAAAGTTTATGTAGTTTGGTGTGTGTTCACTACACCAGAAAATACTTTTGGTAGCGTTGAAAAAACGCTACCATAAATTGTGGTAGCGTTTTAGAGAACGCTGTTATACGACATGCAACTAAAAGTCTAAACTTTTTGTTGCGTTGTAGTAAACGCTACCAAAAGTCACTTTTAAATGCAACTATAGGTATTTTCTGTAGGATTTAAAAAACGCTACCAAAAGTCACTTTTAAATGCATTTCTGTAGCATTTCTGAAAAGCTACTAAAAGTTATTGATTGTTTGGTAGCATATTTTAAATGCTACTATTTACGGTTGATGGTTTATACCATTTTCAGCAATCACTTATATACTATTCATATTAAAACGAACGATCAATCACATAATTTTCATATATTCAAACAAACAATTAAATCACATAATTAGCATATACAAACAATCAATCATATGATCATCATATTCCAATAATTGCAAAAACATGCTAATTTCACAATCAAATATAATATCCATAATCAATTCGATAGTAGTTTTTCAACAAAATAAGTCACATACTACAAGCATTCACAGACAAGTTTCTACAAATGGTACTAACAAAATACGACAACATATATAACAATTAAATTCATGTTCGTTGCTTGATTACCAATAGTTCTTTGTTGTCGACAGTCTTCGCTTCGAAATAGCTAATTACCTGCAAACGAGTTTAACAATCAACAATATATATGTATGTATGTATGTATGTATGTATATATGTATATATATGTATATATGAAAATCATGTAGTCTATAACTCGATATTCTATATTAACACATATTAACAAAAATTGTTCTATTTTTATATGCATCCTATATAGTTCCCCAACGAATACACAATTTTCAATTTACACAGATATTCAGATCAAAACTGGGTTAGAAGTCTGACTGGATTTCATTCTATGTGCAGATTGTGTATTCAGTACTATGGGCAGATCGTGTATTCTGTACTATGGTCAAGTTAAATCTTAGTTAACTTAATTGTATTACTATTATTAATATTATAAACTTAGTTAATTTTTATAAACTTATCATTTCCAAATCAAAATAAAGATGGAACATAAAACAATCTTTTAGTTTAGATATAGATGTCTAAGGATCAAAATCTGTTTCGAAATTACGAGTGATTGTTGTGCCAAGAAGAGTTGATACATTCGCATACTTAAATGTCAATTAATAACCTACATGAAGCAAAATATTCTTGTATACAATTATATATAACATTGACATATGAATATTCTGAATCTGTAGTTCAAGACTTAAAAATATTTTCAATTTTAAGTTGGACTTTACCACCTACATAAAATCCCATTTTGAGAATCTTGTGTGTGGTATTTGATATGACCAACCATTACAAATTAGGATTTAAAGTTAATAATTTGTACTGTGGCATAACTAAAAGTTTGTTATGCTGGTATACGCTCATATATTAAATGTGTGTGTGTGTGGTCGTGGACCACATGTAAATAATCTAGTGCATTTATCACCTTCTGTTTAACTACGAGCACTTCTTTACAAGCTTGACTGTACATATCCATTGTCTGCTTGAGTTCCAGCTTCAACCTCTTCATCTCTTCCTCGACATCATCCTAAAGTAACAATTATAATAAATCATGTAATTAGGGATTAAAAAATTGAAGTGATTTCATGAACTTGCTGAATGAGAAAAGTACACTCACCATTGGCTGGGATGACCAGGATGAGCTACTTTGATACGAATAATCATTTCCTATACTGTAGGTATCTGATCCTAGATGCCATAAATTTTCGAAGCTATTATTAAGAGAATCAGAGGCAGGCCTTGGTGGGAAGATTCCTCGTTCCACGCTTGGTCTGTTCGATCCGATGTATGATCTGTCTGTGTTGTCTGACAGTTCTGCAAAGGACTTGATATGTGCTCTACCTGGCCTGGAGAATGGTGACCTGAATAATGTTTGTTGAATGAACTTAATTTTCTATCACATACTCATTTTGATTATAAGGTAAATGTAACCATGCCAACTCACCTGAATTCGTTTAGGCTCTTACTGTTAGGTTATTCTTCATGAGACACTGAAGAAAAAAAATGTGGGCAAGTTAACTAGGAGCAATATGGTTTAGGATAAATTTTCCAATATTGAAAACAAAATAATGAATGTGTACCAATGATACAGATTCATTACTGTACCACTGGTACAATTCAGAAGACAATGAACAATTTTAAACACTTTTGATACATTTAATTTGCACAAAACTTCTTGAATTCCTACTACCACGGAGATTTGGATAGCTATATTGAAAACTGAAGAAAAATAAAGGATCGTGTCTGGTTAAATTCAGACCTCTTGGAGTACCAATAGAGCGTCTAGGTGATTCAGAAGCAGACTTGAGATCGGTTTGGTTTTGTATTTGTGTACGCAGAGGAGAAACAATAGGTGCTGCTCTGACTGCATTTCTTACCGATTGAACTTTTCCTTTCGATATAACATAAACTGTGCAGAAATCTGGAGATGCTTTTGAAATATTTATTGGCATATCCAATGTTTTAAATCTGCTCGATAAGACAGTCCAAGTTACTTTCACTTTTATATACTTATGGTGTTTAAATTTCTAACAAAAAGACTGATATAAACATATGGATTTGCTTTGCAGTAACGCAGCAATTGTATCAGGTAGATGATTGTTACTGAAACAAATGCTACTTCAGCTCTGAAGCAAACATTATAAAAAAACAAGTTTTGATATAAGAAGTTCACCTGACAAATCCTCCTTTAGATGTAGCTCCGAGAACAAGCTTTTCGATAGGTGCATGTGCCACAAACTCGACAATTTTCTTGGCGACGTTTGTGTCTTCAAGCACTATATCTTCACATTGCACCTACAAAATTTCAAGAAATGGTACAACAACCTCCCTTTAGCAATCAACTTGCCAAAACTTCAAAATTCACAGCACAACAACAGCAGCTCCTTCAGTTCAATCCACATACAAACCTCTGACCATCAGCAAACACCTTTGTCTATTATAACCAACAACTCCCCAGTCCAACTGTTTTAACCATCACCATCTAACAGCTACAACATAAGCACCACAACCATCATTTCACACCTCTTCCTTCAACACAGTCATCTCCCACATCATTTAACTGTCTGCCTCTTCTTGCAAAACTCCGTACTTTACTATTCATCTCTGATCATAGCAGTGCACATTCCTATACTTATTGCACTACCCTATACTTACATCAACAGTGTCTCTCCTTGCCAACCTACTACCTGCCACAACAACATTCATTGCTTCATCACATGCACATAAACACCATACATACATACCTAGCACCATGATACAACATGCTATCGCATATAGCGAAGAATCTAATATTAACTTGAATTAAAAATTAGAAGAAAATAACTTTCATCCTGAGATGGATAAATAAAAATCAATCTGACTTAACGACTCCAGAGTACACTTGCAACTAAAAGTGAGGAATTGCTTTGGTCAATGTTTTATAATAGAAGAAATTATGTGAAAAACAGCAGGGAAAAGGGTCAACAATGTTTACTTAAGATGTATAGTAATAACAGAAAAGAGGACACTAAAGATTGATATCATAAAATTCAATATTTGAGTCCTTTGGGTATAGAAACTAACCATTATGATGCAATTTAGGCCCCATGACCTAGTGTTGTCCCATGATGAAATGCAAATAGTTTAATAGAATTTTAAGATAAGACAACGAAGCTGAGATACTTAATGAACATTTTGTATTATTAGTTGGAAACATGATAACAAAGGAGGCTCTGCCACTTATCAGACGGCGCTAGATACAATTGATGGAATCAGAGATGACACCGGCTCAAGCAACATGACTTGTGCTGTTTGGACTAGGATGTGGATTGCAAAAGAAAGCAGACATGGTGATTTGATTAAAAAATATTTATATTTGAGCGGAAAGTTGGATATGAGGCAGATTTACAATGTACTTGATCAGATCATGAATGGTGTGTAACTAGTGCAAATACTTCTAATACACACACACCCCAAGATAGTTTTCTATGTCATTCTATAGAAGGACTAAAATACTAATGCCTAGGCTAACAATGTTTTACCCCATCATCGGCATTTTAGTCATTTCTATGCCATGATGATATGAAGAGAAATATATCTAAATCTTCGTGTTATTGACACATATTCAGTTTCCTCTTTATATATAACTCTATGTATAATAATTTTACTGAATTTATATCTAGATATCTTCTAAATATTTATACTTGGGTGGACAACAATACATACCATCTTATTTATACTCGCCATTCCAAAAACGTGCCACGTATCTGTAAAGAAAATGAATGAAAATTTTCAAACTTACACATTTAGGGTACGAACAAACACTTGGAAAATGAATGGACAATTTTATTAACTTGAATTAAACAATGTTCAATAAACCTGATATACAAGCATACATACACACACATGAAATTGCAACAGCCACATAGTGTTGTTTGTGTTTCCGGCTTTGGCTATGGCCTTGAATGAGAAGTCCATTTTTGTTATATTCATCATTGGCTAAGATACAAACCCATTTACCTTTATACTTACAAGTATATGTGAATCACTAATTAAGAGTTAGTTTATAGTAGTCCATAGATTTAATCATTTTTGCAGCTATTTTAGTAATGAGATAAAGGACCTACTTGAAGTGAGATCTGCCACACAGATGCCTTGAACAAGAGTGGGGTCTGCGTTGATGACCGAGGAGAAGAAGATGAGGGTCAAGAAGATAAGAAATAATCAAGCATGTTATATTAAATAAGCTTTAATGATCAATAACACAATAAATGTGGGCTTGCTATATGAACAGCTATCTAAATCACTGCTGTTAAATAGTGATGAAGCACTCAACTCAGAAATCAACCTTTAACCTGGCATTATGTAGATGATAGAAATTAAAATTTTCAACTAGTAAATTGATTCCTAAGATACTATCAACTTGGTATTAACTTTTTACAAGACATAAACTTACTTCTAATAAAATAGTTATGTAAGGTAATTAAATGAAATAATGGTGATTTAAGACAAATTCATTTCATAGACTACTATAGTTGCAAACAAAAAGAAACACATAAGAACATAAATGATGGATTCAGTTGTCAATGAGTGATGGTTTGGGCAAAAAAAACTTCTCTGCCTCTTTCTCCAACTATTGCTAATTGCTAAAAACACTCTTGAGTGCTAATGTGGGTCTTCTATTAAAATATATTATAAACAATACTGCAACTCATCTACACCCAGCATTTAAATTAAAGTTTCTTTCTTTTTGGCGTGTTTAAACAACTGATAAAAATGACTATAATTTCAAACCATATTTGTAATCATACATCCTCTTCCTCGTCTAGTATTATAAATACTGGATAAGAAAGCAGCTAATAGGGTGCTTCAAATGAAAAAAACAGTGCGCCATTATGGACAAAGAGAAACCATATCCTATTGAAACTTGCCCTTACGGGCTGAAATGAATTAAATTTATAAGTAGTCAACAAAGTTTTAAAATAATTATTTTTCTAACAGGAGACTTCACCTATATTTTAGTGTCATTTTGATCTACAAAACAGTTAGCCTTATGTCTTATTTCACTAGCAATATAAAAAGCTCTAGACTAATGTATCTATATCAAAAGAAACATTTTCAGCCTATTATCCATCCTGTAAATTAGAAAATATTGTCAATGCTTTATTGATAAATATCTAAAATCAATTGAAAACATTTAAAATCCTTCGTCTTCCTTTAAGTTGAATAAAAAAATGACGATGTTGAGATTTCATTACACATAGTGGTAACTGTGTGTGGCCTATAAGGAGATTCAAAATAGTTAGGTATAATCCCAAATAGATGGTTATACTAGATAGAACTGTCACTCTTTCGAGAGGATTTTAAGGATTTAACTATTCAGTGTGGTAAACTTAATGGTTTTTAAGGATTTAACTAGATAGGTAGAAAGTCTTAAACAATTTTACTTTTGATTTAGACATAGTTCAACAACTATCAATCTTTTGTGTGCATAAGTAGTAAAAGATAATACCAATTGACATCAAATTACAGTATGATTCTACTATAAACGGAAGTTGAAAAACAATTGAGTAAGAAATCCTTTCTTTACTTCTTTCTGAATTCAACAAAATTATTTATATGAATAAACACATCTGTCGTTTTTTATTACATTGATACACATAAAATCAATCAATCCACATAATTAATACACCTGAGCTTCGAGAAGCTTTCTAAATCGACCAAAAGCATCTTCGAGCTAACGTTTCTGTATGTTAGTATATTAGCAAGGAATAGATGCTTCTGAACAACATGGAAAGAGCATATTTATAATTGGAAGCAGATTAGAAATGCGGATAAATAAAATTAGGGTTTTCATGCATCTACAAACCGATGGAAAAATAGAAGCTTCTGAACAACGAAGGTGGAGTAGATCGACATGTGGTTTTGATTTTCGTTTGAAGGTGGAGTAATGAATGAAGATGGCAATTTAGAATTTTTGGAGAGAATATTACAAAAGTGGAAATAAGAGGGATATGAAAATTAGAAGGGATGTACTTAGAATTTTTCGCAAAAATGTTTGGCGGGTAACCAAAAGTTAACCCTAGCGCCACTTATCACATTAATTAAAAAGAAAGCCCAACACGATGGTTGCACTTGGTCTATAAACGCTACCAATATATGCCACCAAAAATAGGTTTTCTTGTAGTGGTTTAATCATTGTAACATCTTAGTATGCAATGAAATGAAATTTCTTTTCTGTTATTTACCTTATCTTATCTCCAGAATAAATGTTAGTATAGTGTATATATATATATATATACACACACAGACAATTATTCACAAAATCAAATTAGTCATAATTTTTCACTAACCCATGTCGACATCCCCTCTATGACCATGTCGACATGTACTGGTCAGAAATGACAATTGATTTTGAATTTGAAATTTGAATAACAACCATATGTCCATTCATTTCAAACGAATTTCTACACCTATATATATATATATATCTATTTCTTCCAGAAGTCTTCACTGAAAATTATTTCCTATCTTCTAATTCTTCATTTCTTTCACAAATTCAACTATGGCTAATCCAATTCACAATTTATCCAAAAATCTTGAAGAAACTCTTAATTCGTTCAAGAGTATTCTCTCGTTCATTCTTCGTAACCAACGACACTTAGAATTGAGTCAAATGCAAATGATCAAGGAGCAAGAAAGGCATTTCGATGTAATACGATGGATGATTTCCTCCCTACACAAGGATGATAATGAAGCACATCCTCCAGTCTCTCTTGCCAACGACAATGATAATTGGGATGCTATTAATGCGGATCCAATCTTTGGAGAAGAAGGATGGGTGAAAGTTCCACATAACGTTTAATTTTTATTTTGCTTACTTTGTTTGAATTGTTTGTTTGAATTAATTTTAATTGGTTTGGATTGATGCTCAGTGTGAATTGATTTCTTAAATTGGTTTGATGGTTGCTACATAAAACATGTATATATACATTGAAATGTATATAATCCTTGATTAATTATCATGTTCATAAGGATAATTATTTCTTAATCTATCTATTATATATTCCATTGTATAGTTTATTAATACATGTACTCTAGTCCAAGAATGAGGGGGAGTTAGTTTTTGTTGATGACAAAGGGGGAGAAATATAAAATAGGTCAGTTAGGCATAAATTAAGGGGGAGTTATAGATTAAGGGGGAGTTATTAGGATAGAAGTAATATTTTATAAACAAAGGTTGTCATCATCAAAAAAGGGGAGATTGTTAGCCATGAGATGATGGTTTTGATGACAACAACCTTAGAATAGATTATAAAATATGAATACTAACATTATAAGTTTAGATATATATGTATATGTAGGTTTTAACCATGCAGGTACCAAGAATGAAGACTGTATACTATAGAGATTCAAGATATCAATATTAAAGACTCATGAGTATCAAGAATATCAAGAGTTCAAGAATTGAAGTAATTTATTCTTTAATTAGAAATATTGTTAAAACTCATAGAAAAGCACTGGCATCTTAAAAACCAATTTATTCGTGGAATCGAATCCACTTCGAGCCTGTTAAAGGGATGGAACCATAAGTAGGATGGAGCCTACGAAAATCTAGTGGAACATTGTTCCGTATCCACTAACTTTTTATTCAAAATGATTTTTCAAAATTATATCCGGTTTTCAAAATGTTTTCAAAACCTTCCTTTTAAAATCATCATAAACCTCTATCCTGATTTAAATAATTTTAGCCTCAAAATTATCTTCAATTTCAAAGTCAAAATTACTCCTGATTTTAAACTAACTTTTAAAATAATATATTTAACTTTAAATATTCATACTTAAGATTTAAATATAAAATTATAGTAAAATTATATATATATATATATATATATATATATATATTATTCTCTATATTTACTTATGAATTTTAACTATAGTCAAGTACATTAGAAAAGTTTAAAATAGTTTCAATATAAGATAAAGGTTATTTTCAAAGAAAATCAAATCATCAAAAATCGCTTTGGGATGTCGACATGCCTATGGTGACCATGTCGACATAGTGTCAGTTGAGTTCAAAATTTAAAGTTCAAAAGAAGTGTCTATTCGCCATAACTCTTCATGAATGGACATGGCTATTGTTCTTCTATAAATAGGGGTTAGTTTCAACGAATTTTATAACAGATTTTCTGGCTTTTCACTCCTCTTCTTCTTCCACATTTCTTAATACATACTCTTACCATTACTTTGCCGAAATCAATATTGAATCATACTCGATTACTTCTAGTTTGATTCTCTATCACTATCTCAACAAGGTTCTCAGCGCTATTTAGAGTTATAGACTTCTTTGTAATCGATTAAGCGAGAAAATGTGTGATTGTGGCCTTGAAAATCAGTCAAGCGAGAAAAGGTGTGATTGTAGCATTAGTAAATCAATTGGGTAAACTTGTGGCTCGAAAATCAAGTATCTCTACCTAGAGGATTGAAATTCTGGAGGGTGTACCTAGTAGTCTTGAAATCGAGGGTGTAATTGTACAATTGCTTTTGAAAGGAAATCCGTACTTGTGTTGCGGGACTGGATGTATGGTAACTCCGAACTAGTATAAAATCTGGTGTATTCTTTCCTTTACTGCTTTTATTTTATTTCTGCATCTATGTTTTTTTCTGTGATTATCCATATATCTGTAGATTGCATACATCTGTGTCTAAATTAACATAAACTTAAAAAGATTTAGTAATTCTTTATAAACACTATTCACCCCCTCCTCTAGTGTAAATCCTAGCCTTAAGATCCGTAATCCGCATTTCTTTCATCACTATGGGTTGAAATGATACATACCCGAACGGACTTTAGAATATGAAAAATCATTACGGGATGAAATGATAGGCCTGGATGATTTTTATTTATTTGTATTTGTCTTGGGATTGCGGGTTTGAAATAATCAAAACCCGAAAATTTTACTGATTATGGATTTAAATGATAATTTCCGCATCACTTGATTTAGGTGTGAATTATTATCCGGACCCGTGGTTGATTTCAAAGTATGATTTCTTATAAATTTCATGTATTGTAAATGAAAGAAAAAAAATGAAATTTGACTTACATTGGATTTAAAATGGTTAAGCGGTGATTTTCTAAAAGGTTAAATGTTATAATTTAATAGATAGGTTGAGTGTAGTAAGAAATTTTGATTTAACTAAATAATGGGAATTTAAGAAAAAAATGGAATTATAAGATTAACTTGGTAATTAATATAATTGATGTATGAATTGGATAAATATAAAGTAAAAGAAAATATCAAGTTATTTGTAAAATAAAGTTAAGCAACTTACAGTGTATTTTTAATTTAGGTAATTAGTTTAAAATGTTAAATAAATGGATAGTTAAATGGAAAATTTTGGAATTTAACTTAACTTGGAAATGTGAAATTTGGTTTGAAATTAAAGGTTAAGTTAAGAAATTAAAAATGGAATTTAAGTTATATGAATAAAATGGAAATTAAGTTATAGTTGGAAAATGGTAATAAAAATTTAAGTGTTAAGTAATTTGTTAAAATGTGAAGAATATGAAATTGTACATTTGAATTTATTAAGTGAATTATTGAAAATTTAATTTTATTTATAGGAAATTTACTTTATAAAAATCATATGTTAATGGTATTTTAATGAATATTTTTTAGGGTTAAAATATGATTTTTATAATGTTTAAAGGGTTAAAATCAAAGTTTATTTGTGGCTGAAATTTCAATATTTGAAGTGTTTAACGGAATAAATGAACTCAGAAAAGGCTAAATTTTTGGGAATTGAATATTTGATTTGAATGAATAATGAATTCACTTTTTAATGGTTTAAATGAATGATTTTAATTCGGAATTATAAATTATTTTGAAATTTATAACCACGGGTACACTGCTTTGTGTGTCATCTGATTTCCTTGTGATTATTTGATGCACACCTTTGATTTTAAGAGTGTGGCTAGAGGTGAGCGGTTACTGTAGCTCTACGCTACCCTAGTCACAATAACCCTGTTATTTGCATTATTTACTTTTAATATGGATATTTGTAGGATAGTGTTTATTACTACTTAATTGATGGTTTGACTGATTCTTAAAGGATGGGCGATCCTAAGCATCCTTTAAGTTATTGTGCATTGCTATTACAGTTCACTTGGGTTGGTTTACATTGTATAAGTATGCATGTCCTGAATCGAGTGTTTGTGTTTTACTTTATTCTCGGATCAGCCTGAGCATCACAGCTTTGGATTCACTTTCTGGAGCTAGAGTTTTGCTGGAGCTTATCTGTTTATCTATTCGTCTATTTCCTCCAGTTAGTTCCTATTCGGTATCTGTCTCTATATTGTTGTTTATGTATCCTGACTTCTATAGTATCTATTTTACTATAAGATTTTGTATATGTTTTGAGAGTATGTATATAGTAGCTTCATGAACTACTATGGTATTTTATTTCCACTGCGAGTATTCTGATATTTCTGTGTCTGTGATTATGTGAATGATTTTATTTGCTCTAAATTTCTTAACAATCCACTGTTTTGAAGTATTCAAGTCTGACATGTGTGGATTATTGTCGATTTGAATGGTCCAAAATAGTGGGTCGTTACATGGGATATCTATGGAGATAATAAATAGAACATGCTTGATAGCAATTAAACCTTATAAGGCAGCATAATTGTCATTAGAATAAATTATAGCCTTAAATATGCAAATAGAGATTAGTGGTATTTTCCCAATAATAAATCTAAGAATGATTAATTGGACTTAGTGGGTTGGGATGTGAGGTCAACAGAGTTATACAATAGAAGTATGTCCTTCACTCAGAGGCTACCGGCAATTTTATACGCTTATTACTGATGTGAGAATCTCCAACCATAAGACCCATGGGAAAAATGACATGCCCTAAAACATAGGACCAATTTTGGGGATTGAAGGTATTAAGTGGTTGTTTGTGGGCCTGCCTCTTTCTCTTATATGAAGTATTAGATGGCTAGGATGAATGGTTAGGGACAATAAATGATATCTCGGAAAGGTCCGCTTCAATAAGAAGTATTAAGTGGTCAAACAAATTTCCATGCAACGTCACCTAGATAGGTACCAGTGAGGAGTCTGCCTTGGATTAGGTATTAAATGATGGAGACCTACCTTAAATAAGGTATTAAATGGTCAGAGTTTGCCTAATTCTATTAAAAAATTTATTAAGTGCCTTGGGTACTATCTCTCACATGGCTAAGACCTTATTAGTGATATATGCAGGAATTATATATACTATAAAGCCACATATAGAAGTCATCGGTCTCTGTAGCTAGGACCGATAGACTAACTTGATGATGCGAAGGACTCGCTTTGGGGAATGAGGTATTAAATGGCTGTTGGGTCAGCCTCCTCCCTATTCAAGAAGTGTTAAGTGGCTGGATTTTGAGTAGCACATGCATAATAAGAATATGTCAGTATTATATACCTTGAAAAAGGTTAGGTAAACATATCGTATACGTATATAAAATTAAATGGATTAACCGTAAGTAATAAAACATAACATAAATGGAAATCGATCGGTCTGAGTTTGTGTTATAGATAAAGTATACAACTTTTCAATCATCAAAACATTGTTCTAACCCCCTCCTCATTAGAACCGATAGGATAGATTTAGAGGAACATGTCACTAGAGCTAGACAGAACGGTTGATGGAGAAGTCTTCTTAATCATGCTCGATATTGACAAGGTGATTGAATGTCCAAGGAATAGCATTGATTCCGAGGTAGTGGCCTCAGTCATTATTTATATCCTATTATATTGTCTTCTCCGCTGTCAGTTTACTTTGATCGATCTCTGATATTCTTATGTTTATTACACGTTACCAAAACCAATGATCTATACCCTAATGGACTTTGATTTTGATTTTTGTCGAAATTTAGGTTCATTAAGGTGTGGTTTGTTACCCTTACCGGGGAAAATAGTCATTGTAGAGGGTATATCCACTAAGGAGATTTATCAATGTGATATCCCGTTGGCACTGAAAGAAAAGAAGACGATCTAGCCTTCTAATAAGAATAACTAGAAATGCTGACCTTGTAAAATGATTCTTTTGAATGAAGAGTTGAATTTATACAACAAAACGACTCATATAATATGGATATATTATGACATTCTAATTGACTAGAGTTGCAGCTGTAAGTCATGATGAATAGAGCCGTAACACATTTGTTACCACCGATTTGTGAAAATTATGGGTGGGATTTGGTATAGTGTGAATGACATCTTTGTGTTTGAAAATGTTACCTTTAAGCCTAACGTTGCACATTTATTGTTTGTGATTTCATTATACTTATAGCTAGATTTTTAGCCCGACTCGGGGTTCTTTATGTACTTAACAACCTCAGGTCAGACTAAGGATGTTTTATAGGTTAATATTATGATTATATGTGCTTTATGAGCTACAACATGGAGATAGAGTCGATAACGATAACGAATGTTTATTTTGCTTGTACTTTTTGTTGAGATTCCATTGTATTGGTCAATGTGATATATTTGTGTGATGAGTTGTATATATATGAAATTATGTTTTTGATTTTCAATCATGATGTAAAACTAATCTTATTGTTCGCTCTGGTTTTATTTTAGGGAAAATTTTATTTGTGTCTCTAAAACTGTATTATTCAATTTTACAACTTGTGTACACTGCCTAATGTCGAGAGGAAATACGTATTATTTCAGATATATTCAGGTATTGAAACATATTCATATTGACCGAAATTGTGTATATGAGATATTTCTCCTTCCGTGGCTATTCATCTGAGCTATCGAATGGTAAAATCCCTTTGATATTTCGGTAATTAGAGTCGGGGCTTCATATCATGGTATCGGAGCCGATGTTGGAATAATACAAATATAGAGATATATTTTGGTCATAGAGTAGTGAGACTTAGTTTACTTTCCCATTTTCATTCGACTCTCGCATATAATGTATGAGTTGTTGAATGATCGAAGGGGTTGATCGTCAGGGGCATAATATATATATATATATATATATATATATATATATATATATATGTGTGTGTGTGTGTGTGTGTGTGTGTGTGTGTGCACGTATTTATATTGAAAATTTATTAAGTGAAGGTTATTTAATCTTTGAAAGAAAATTAAATAATATTCATACGTATAAGGTGAATATTTATCCTTTGTTTTGATATGCTAAAAGGAAATTTATTTGGATGTAATGGATGATTGTTTGATGATTTGTATGGTTTGTTTGGAAGCTTGATTGAGAATAATGTATAAGATTTTATAAGAAAAACTAAAACTATAAAAGCAAGCTTTTATTTCCAAAGAACATGTAACCCAAAGATGTCGAAATTTGGTTCCCCAATACATATTCTTGGCAGAATTCCAAATGGTTGAAGTTTTCGTTCTTGATCATCTTATTTCTACGAAGTAGCTCCAAGTTCTTCTGCGAAACATGACCTAATCTGAGATGCCAAAGTCTGGTAGCATCCAAAGCTTGTGAACTATCAACTCTAACACACAACTCTCCAAGAACAATATATCCTTTCAACAAATAAAGATTCCAGACCATCACTCCTTTCATCAATAAAAGAACACCACATGTCACCTTCAATCTACCTGACTATATCTTAACCACGCAACCCAAGATGAATGCGGACCTAAAGATAAAAGAAATTTCCTCAAACCTAGAACATAGAAGACTCCAGTGATAGTGCGCACGACACCATCATGCATGCGAATACATACAGATTCTTCTTCTAATGACTTGCAAGCGGCATCGTTCCCCATCAATATGGCACTTCCTCCTTACCTTCATAAGAATAGAAATACTCCTTTTTAGGCGTCATGTGGAAAGATGTCCCTTAATCCAACACTCAATGGTCTGATACATCAGAAACAAATGTAGACACATCTTCAGAAATAACCTTCTCCATCGCAATAAATGAAGAACCATCTGCTTCGTTTCTCTTCCTCAAATATGGACAATTTCTTCCAGTGGCTATGTTTCTCAAAATGACGAAACCTATTTTCTCTAGACTTGCCTCTCCAATCACTTCGGGCTTCCTCAACTTGAAATGCCCTTTGAAATTATTCTCCTTCTTCTCCTTTTTTTCTCTCTCTCTATAAATAGTCCCTAACTACTAATAGCTTCTCCAATTTCGCTCATATATTTCATCAGATGCCTCATCTCTTCACTCAGAAGTCCTATCATCACATCTTTTAATGTCATTGTGCTTCTTCCATAGATCAAGCTTATAGCGAATATAGTTTATCGCTCTAGAAGAGAGCACAATACCGACATTGCCATTTGCTCCTCGTCTACATTCAAA
The DNA here is from genome assembly GCA_030765085.1 of Allium cepa. Taxonomy (NCBI): domain Eukaryota; kingdom Viridiplantae; phylum Streptophyta; class Magnoliopsida; order Asparagales; family Amaryllidaceae; genus Allium; species Allium cepa. The sequence goes on from CM060932.1 coordinate 158,847,275, forward strand.
TCAATGGGTTTCATCATCATCAAGTCATCGAAGAAGTTAAAATGTGCTTTTAACGACGCACCTTCCCGCATCTTATAAGTGAAGAAAGTCTTCACCAAAATTAGCCTATTCGTGAGCGATTTCTTTATGTAGAAGTCCTCAAATTTCTTCCACAAGCCTTTAACAGTAGTTTCACTACTAACCTCTAGGATGAAATTCTCATTCATGGCTTGTTAGAGGGTAGTAAATGCCTATTCTTCCATCGTTTACCTTTTTAATTCTGAGATATCCATCGACAACAATTCTGTGTCAAACACAATATGATGAACATGATTACTTCTCAACACCGCCTTCATCATCCATTGCCACTTGTCAAAATCATTATCTCCGTTCGATTTTCCTATATCCAACTATGAACCAAATGCTGAATATAAACCCCTAGTATATGGTGCATATGATAGAGCTAGGGGTACTAGGGGAAATTATGTAATTTGTTACATATATAACTCGATAACCAATCTTGTTCGAAATAAAAGGTGTTTTCTTTTTACTATGTGCTTGATATAATGTGTTATGTATTAATTATTTAATTTAACTAAAAGTATATCTAATAGAAAATCCATAAATGGTATTTTTTTATAATAGTTACGAAGTGCTATAACCGTGAGTAATTTGTCACAATGAAAATAAATATATCATTTTAAATATTCGCATCAAGACCAGATATTGATATATTTGTTGAGACCAAAGTACGTAACGCTCTCCAAATGTTGGCCAGTGCATTACCCATGGCTGCTGGGGGCACTAGGGGATTACGTATCGATAGTTATTAGATAACTATGGAATGACTCACTCAATAGTTTTTTGTTGGTTAATATAACCAACGTCAAACAGAAAATATCAGTGTGACTAATTTACACAGTTCACTCGACTTGAGAATACCGTCAATCCTCAATGTGGAAGCTCTGTTTTGGTTATAATAAATCATGGCACGATATCCATCGAATGACTATAGTTGGGTCGAGTGGAAGCATTGGAAGTGAAACTCTATTCAAGAGAGGATTTTTCTCCTCGGTTATATGAGGTTAGTACCACAGTCAGCTAAAGTCAACTCAAAGTAAAAGTCTCTAGCTAGAGCATTTCGGTTAATAATAATTTTATTATTGAAGCGAAGACTTTGTGTATGGACTATAAAGTTGAATATGGATGATACTGGAATTTTGACCATTACCAAATTCCATAACTCCAAAGCGATATAGCGAAGAGAATTGGTGTAAATAATTGTCACTAATAGGTAGTGCTTATAATAAGTAAAATGGATTTGGCCAAAGGATGAGTAAGCGATAAATTCAGACAAAATGTCATACCAGCTAAGGTGATGTGTGAACGTTGATATTTGAATTGTTTAACATTAATCGCTGACTGAATTTACACCTTTGAGTCGCACAACCGAAATGATTGGTATTCTGAATTAGCTACACGATTTAGTTAATTTTGAATTGTTGAAAATTAATTAAATTGATTAATATTTAAGAAACATTAATTATGATTTTTTTTTTAAATTTATTGGATGCTACTATAATTTAGTAAATAGCGTATAGAAAAGTTATAAACGCACACATCGATGTACGATATTGGTAGAATGTTTAAATTCGATTGAATAAGATAAATACTGAAATGGATAATAAATAAATTAAACTAATTAATATTTATAAAATATTAATTAAATAAAATTATTTCTTATTTAATTTGTTTGATTCCCATTAGTATTTAATTATGTACGTATATAAAAGGTAATAAACGCACACATCGGTATACGATATCAATGAGAAATTTAAATTAGATCTAAGTGGAAATAATACTAATTAGATTTTGGAAATATTTTGGACCCACATTCCTATATGATAGGCGGCTACGATGTAGAGAAATAAACCATATATTGATTACACATTTATTTCCTTCTTTAATCAGATTTTGTACGTCATTTTTTTCTTCCTCTCCAGAGAAATTTCAAGCCAACAATTTTAATGTTGGAAAAAACTTCTAAACTTTAAAATTTTATCAAGCAATATTACATAAAGTTGGGTGTTTGTCTCTTGATTGTTGCGGATGTAGAGGGTAATCAATCGGATATAGGAATCATTCTATCATTCAAGATGTTTCTAAAGGCTTCATCCTAAAGTAACTATATATATAATTCTATATTTACGCATCTTCTAATTTTTTTATATCCCCTTAATTCTTTATCTCTCCCCTCTTTTTATATATGTGAATTTAAATTTTGTTTTGTATATCTCATTTCTCTTGTTTGAATCAATTGTAAATTTCTATCACGTTAAAACATAGAACCTTTGATTTGTTCACTACTATTTTGTTATGAATACTAATATTTCATTTCTCTATTCTATATGATTGTCTATTTAGTTAATTTAACCTAGATCTGGACCCTCTTAATTGTATTTCTCTATTTTATATGATTATTCATCCAGTTTGTTTATTCTAGATCTGGATCTTGTTATCATGGATCTATATATACACTACAACAAAAATACCCTATTACAACGCTCTTTTTACAACGGGCAGTTGCTGCCCGTTGTAATAGAAGGCTATTACAACGGTCCATTCAGGACCATTGTAATAGATGCCATATACAAGGCCCTTTTTACAATGGGCAATTGCTGTCCGTTGTAATAGAAGGATATTACAATGGTCCATATTATAACTGCATTTTTATTCGTATCTTTCAATAATTATTCAAATTATAATGCAGTTTTATGTGAATCTTTCAATCATATTAAAGTTTTGACATAATTAATCAAATTATAATGCAATTTATCTAGTGCAAGCCAATTTGAAGTATAATTCATGTTTATTTTGAACATAGTTCCTAGTTTATATCATCGTGGAATTCAATAATCAAACCGACCTTTAGAGAGATTTATATTATCATAAGCTTGAAAAATCATGAGGCTAAAATTTTATGTTTTTCGCTCTTTTATGTACTTCTGCCCGATTCTTCCATATAAAATTTTTTGACCTCTTTACGTATTGCTAATATATTTTCGCTCATTTTCTTCGTTTTAGCAGATATAATTTGTCAATTCATTCTTTTTTACTCATCATGTCTAAAATATATTAGTTCTTTCTTACATATATTAGTTCTTTCTTATCAAATATCCACCATGACAAAGGCCCTCTGATTTTGCATGTTGCTAATGTGCTTTACTATGATTGTACTAACACTTGGAATTCTTCAGAAACTTGGTGTAGCAACAGAGTCTTTCGATCCGTGATTTCAGTTGCTACAAGAATTTAAGAAAAGAGGCGTCCGTGCAAACTTCAGAAGGTAATTAAAATTATAAAGCTTGCACTAATCGAGATTACATATTCTTTACTTATCTTAAGGTTTGTTACAGGAAGCACAATAAGAAAGTTTGTTGCTTGTGGTTAACACCGCTCATTGCTCTTCCTGAAGTGCTTCTGCCCAGTGAAGCAAACAAACCGGTTGGTTAACACGAACACTTGTTCAATAGGTGTCTACTTGTTCAATGGTTGTCTGAAACGTAAGTTTCTCTTATAATTATTTGTACACTGGATTCAATTATGTTATGTTTGATGTTTTAATTCATATATTAAAAAATTGCAGATATCCTAGATGCACTCGTTCAGTCTCTATTGGTAAGTTTAATGTTGTAATTTCTTGTTTTGTGTAAGCCATTCATGTAAGTTAAACCTGCATGTGCTGCATACCACCATTATGCTAGATAACCTTTTGAATTAATGTGTATAACTAAATGTAAGTCTACTTCATTCATAATAGAATAGCAGTTAAATATCTTTGGCTTAAATGAATTGTAATACTGAGTGTCATGTCCATTTCCATTCAATTATGTTCTTTCGACATCACAGACTGGGTGTATGTTGTGATGCCTTAAGTTAGTAATATCAAATTGAGGACACATACTCTATTGATGGCCAAGTAATCTAAGTGATAACTAAATGCCTGTTATTTTTATTGTCAGGATGCATAGGTAGTAGCTCCGTGATATCTTTTAGCTTAAATGTATGATTTGATTATTAATATTGAAATGTATAGAGTCTTAGTTATATCTATTAAGTTAAATGAATCATGATGTTTGATTTCGTGCCCATTGTTATTCAATTACGTCCTCTTGGTATCATTGGTTAAAAATGTATATATAATAACGATGGCTGATGAGGTTACAATATCAAGTTGTTGAAACATGTGATGGTATCCAAGTTAGAATAACATCAAAATGCTCAAGAAGTTAGTAATATCAGATTGCATAGTGACATAAATTTTTTTAAGCTACAATGCCTGATGAAGTTATTAATATTTATGAAATGCACAGTAGCTAATACCAAATTGGTGAAACATAATTAGTCATGGCATCTAAGTGAGATTAGTGTAGTAGCCTAGAGGTATCTTTTAGCATAGACTGTAATGCCTAATAAAGCATATCAACTTGGTTGACCTTTTTAACAAACTTGTAATATCTATTGCATTGTACAGTGCCACCCGCTTACTATGCACATCTTGCTGCATCTCGTGCAAGATATTATGTTGAGGATGATTCAGACTCTGGCAGTACTCCAAGTGGTGGACCTAGGGCTAGACCAGCTGGTGTGCGGCCTTTGCCTCTTGTTAAGGATAACGTGAAAGATGTCGTGTTTCATTGTTGATATAGTGAATTGCTTTCTACTTAGTTTCGCTAGCAAAATTACTGTTATAGGGTTTTTGTTCTGCAAGTTTGATGCTTGTTGTTGACCTTAGTGCTGACTTGATTTTTGGCTGGTAATCATTAATAAACGGATGTTGGGAATGGTTTATATATTTGCTTTCGTTTAAGTTGTTTTGGTTTATATATTTGCTTTCGTTTAAGTTGTACTGCATGGACGCTGCTATATTTTTTTAAAATTTGCATTTATTTTGCAACGGGCCATGTGAGTTGTTATATGAGCTTCTTACAACGGTCAATGCATGTTGTGAAACAGGCTATGCAACTAGTATGGTTAGTCTATTGCAACGGGTTATGGCCGTTGTATTATAGTTTATTACAACGGTCATAACCCGTTGTAAAAATATATACTGCAACGTGCTTTGCCCGTTGTAAAATGTGGTGGATCTATTACAACGAGGCCAATTACAACGGGCACATGCCCGTTGCGAAAACCATATTACAACGGACATTGTCCGTTGTAAAAAGACTGTTTTGTTGTAGTGATACCTATGTCGTTTGACTTTGTTATTGTTTAAAAAACCAAAATAAAATTGAATTTTGGATTTTTCTTGTTAATAATGCGACTTTCATATCAAAAGATTTAGATTTGAATATTTATACATAAGTTTCTATGTAAACAAAACCTGGTAATTGCATTAATTAATCTATGTGATCAGTTTTTTACGATGATTAAATTGACATGTTTTAAATCATTTTAGAATAAACTCTTTTATTTAAAAGAAAATGGGAAACTTTAAATTAATGATCTATTCCATATTTTACAATTGCATCCAATTTGATATTATATCTCTGAAGGAAATATTCTTTTTTCACAAACCCCTTCTATGTTGTTTGTATTGTTCCAAATTTATTTTGATAGTATGTGTTCTTGAGTTTACATAATTAAATAATGTATATTATGTGTGTCTGTGTATTTATATTTAACTTAATATTTTAAAAGTTTTTTTGTATATGATATAATAGTGAAGTTTCAAACTACTTTAATTATCCTAACATTCTTCGATTTACCACATGTAATATAAATGAAATCTGTTTCATTTGAACTGTTATGCAAAACTTTTATTGTGTATGTATATATACATTTTATACAAGTAAATACGTATAATATATTAAAAAAATTCATGTTTAGGACGACAAAGGCATATGTAGAGGGGAAATGTGTCTGTTGCGGTGAAAATCCCAACACCTAAACAATGTTCACATTAACTTTGCCACTTTTATATGTTGCACTTACACTATACACATGGGTGCATGTGATGTGCTTGTAATTATATATGACTAATTAAAATTAATTAAACTAATTTTAAATAGTTGTAATAATATGAATAAATTTTATGTAACGACTCGAGAATTTTAACCGTTTTATAACGTAAATAACTAAAATTTCTTGAAATGTAAATAATAAAATTTTGAAATATAAATTTGATATTTGGAATGCGTCCATTTAATTATAGTAATTGGTAAAATTTTGTTAAAAAATATGAAAGTTAATTTATCGGCGAAATTTCAAAATATAAATTTAATTAGTTTATTTGTTGAAAATTTAATATTTGAAATCTGAATATTTTTATATAATAAAAAAGTAAATCATTCTGAGAGCGATGTCGTAATTTGTTTGTCGAATTTGGACTTCTATAGCTCCATTTATTTTTTTCTATATTTTAGCAGCATTTTCGATAGCGGAAAATTCGAGTTTTTATAACTTGATTGTATCGTCGATATTTGTGTACTTATTCTATTCGTCTCGTCATGCTAATCTCTGCAGTATATTTATTTTTGTATTTTGAGGTCCGGTACGCAACGGAAATGATAAAATAGTTCATCGTATCGGTACCATGAAGTGTTGCTTTTTATTTTCCTTTGCTTTTCAAACCTTCAACAAATAAATTGCTTTAATTATTCAAGTGAATCATAGCTTGACGGTTGCTCTTACGCTAACTTATATATATATATATATATATATATATATATATATATATATATATATTTCCTTGTCCCTTTCCACTTTTGCCAATCTACTCATTTCTACGTTTCATTTGTTCTCTCCATCCTGTAGCTTATTCTCTTTCCTTCCAATTTTCTTTTCCTTTTATTTAGATCTTGCCGAGCATAATTATTGGGAAAAAATTCTTTAGATCTACACGTTGTTCCTATGCGTGCGCCCCCTTTTTACCAAAACCCACCTTCACCTTGTTCCCATGCATGCCTCCCCTCTCTCCCCATGCAACTTGAAGCAAACCCAACCCCTTCCACTTCAAAACCGAGTCCGTCCCCTCTTCCACCACTTGCCTACACGCTTGACCAAGCCCATTGCCCTTTGACCACTCCTAGACCCGAAGCCACCTCCAACCCACACCCTAAAACTGAAGCCACCCTGAGGTAAACCCATGCAAAACCCGAAGCCCCTCCCCTCTTTACCTGAAGTCAGCTCCTCAAGTGGAACACAACCTTCCCACCTTGTTCTTATATATATATATATGTTATATATATAAAGGGTTGCCTGAAGCTCTTTTTTTCTTTGTTGTGTTTATTTGAATTATACTTTGCAGCGATATATGTATATATTATATAATATGTTGTGCCTTGTTTTGTTCTTGTTCATGCCCTGCCCCTGCTTCTTTTCGATAATGCATATATGAGCAGTTACATATATAGGCTTTGAATCATATTTGCCATGTATAAAAGAAAACTGCAGTTCATGCATATATATTAATATATATTGATATTGCATGTAAGCACGTTGCTCGATAAAATGCACACGTATACCTCCTGTACCCATATTTATTTGCAGCAGTTATAAGCGTTTTGAAAATATGAGCTATATATTATATATGAGATACATATATAAAATTGATGACATATGTTATTTATGTCATTCTTCTTGTATTCGTCGACAAAAAAAATCATATATGTAAAATATATAATATTGTTCCTTCTAATATTATAAAAACAAATATACACGTATATCACTCGTATGTATATATTTGTTTTATTAAATTATCGTGCTAAAGTCCGCTTTCATGTTTGTCGTAGCTGTTTAAAATATCGTGCCGTGTCCGTGTCAGTTGCTCTCGAATTCCATCGTTCTCTAGCCACGAAAGATGAGAAATCACTCACGATTAATATTCTTATGCTTATTAAATTGATTTCATCGGAAATGAAAATTTAAATGTGTAGTTAAAATTGAATTCCTAGTTACATATGACATGTTGTAATTTTAAATTTATAACTTATGAAAATTGACACCGTTACATGTTAGTTGATTATTTTATTTAATTGTTATTATTATCAATCATATATGCCAGTAATTATTATGTTATGTTATGTTATTTATTGTTCTCACTCTACAAGTTCTCTTAGTTTTAGGAATCGCTATTGGTTGAAATGATACATACCTGAACGGACTTTAGAATATGAGAAAATTCGTTATGGGTTGAAATGATTAACCTAAGCGATTTTCATATATTATTGGAATTTTGGAATTGCGGGTTTAATGATATAAACCCGTAAATTTAAATTATTATGGATTAAAATAACCAATATCCGTATCACTTAACCATAGGATAGAAAATTATATACGGACACTGTTGGTCTAATTTTGAAAATGATTTCCAAATGTTTTTGAAACGAAAATATGAGTTTGGTTTTTAAATATAATAAGTATTATATTTTATTATTGAAAAAAAAAATTAGAATTTTAAAATGGTTGATTTTGGAAATGTTAAAAATTTATGAGTTTAGTTTAAAGGTAATTTTTAAAATTTTACTTATAGTTTTATTTTCTAAAATATATAAATAAGATTTTAAATAGACAAATAAAAGATTTAATTTATTATAAATTGTATAAAATTAATTTTATTCATATATATATATATAATATTTTGAAAGGTTTTATTTAAATTTATATAAAATATATTTTTAACTTTAATAAATAAAAAAGGTTGGAAAGGTAAATTGGAATTCATTTGTAACTTAGTTAATAATCGAATTTAAATAATGATTCATTTGGAACTTAATGATTTTGGAAATGATTTATAACTTCTTTTAATAATGGTGATTAAATGAATACTTTAGGATTTAAATGAAACTAAGCTTGAATATTTTATTTCGATTTAAATTCGTAACTAAGATTTTATTTAATTATTTATAAAGTAATTTTATAAAAGACTACGGTGTGAAATAAGCATTTGGTTCTTAAAGAGACCGGGATCAGATATTGTCATACTCTCTGCCAATACCGAAAACCACTTTAACAACTATGTATGTAACGCCCGGGAATTTTCGTTCTCCGAAAATCCGACATCGACACTCACTTTATCGACTGCCGAGAAATCAAAGGCCGAAAACCGAGATGTTATGGGTTTTAAAAAGAAAAGAAAAGAAAGAAGAGGGAAAAAGAAGAAAGAAAAAAAGAAAAATAGAGGGAAAAGAAGATAGACAATTTTTAGAAAACAGAGAATTTTGAAAAATAGAAGATAGAAGAATTTTAAAAATAGAACGGACAGAAAACAACAGAACAACAACAGAATCTCACAATTCGCAGCGGAACAACATATAATAATAAATGAATAATCTTTAAATAAAGAACTATATCAGTTATTACATCACATTATATTTCATTACATCATATCATATCATCAGAGTGTACAACAACATACAACAACAAACAGTGCAGCGGAAAAAGAAATACTATATAAACTAGTAATACGCCATGCCATCCAGCTTGCCTCCAGCAACTCCAGAATATCCAGAATATCCTGATAAACCTTAACTTTTGACTGCCCGTGTGGAAATTGGTGGGCACCCAGAGTTTAGGAAGGAAAACAATAAACTCCAAGTCAGTCATGTGACTGGTGTGAGAACTCAAAACAGTTTATTTATCTTTAAAATCAAAATAGAGGAATATTTTTAAATTCAATTCGCAATGCTTTTAAAAATGAGACTACCATAAGGCCTCCCGCACACACACACAATGCAAACGCAGAATCGGAGGAGATTTCTCCTTATGATAGTCAATGATGCTTGATACGCATTTAAAATAATATTTGATATTATTATTAGTGCATAGTGTAGGAAAAATTCATTTCGAAAGTAGAATATAAATCTTAGCCAACATACGACCATTATCGTATGCCTACTATAGCTACTATCCAAACAGTGGTGACCACCATAAGTGAATAGCAGGTTCTACAACTAATACCGTACAAGTTTCGTATTGGGAATTGGATTTCCAACAATGGTCAGGCTAAGGAACTTCCTACTGTCACATGGGATCGCCTCTGGCTGGACGTCCCGAGAACTTAACCAGCTCTCTGCCAACACAAGGCCGGGTTACCTTTATCACTAGGTAACTACTACACGAATATGGCATCCCCCGGTCCCATCAGACCTTTAACCGAGCGCTCGTCACCAACAACACCACACAGAAAAAGATATAGTGTATCAACATGAGTAAGTATCTGGGCTCCATACCATGATACCACCCTTTCCAGAAGGAAATGCACATACCCTAAAGGGAGCTACCCCTCATAACCTTGCCGCATCTTTCCTGTTTTGACCATTAACGGGATGTGAGGCTCGATGAATTCACGTCCACAAAAACACACTTTATACAAAAGCCATGCTTTGGGTCAACAAATGATCAACACAATGATCACTAAGATAGACGATCAAATAAATGATCCTATCACAAATAATCAACACGATGATCATTTCAGCATCACTCAGCATGTCACATTACCAAAATGGGATATATCGCTGATAACTTCAACTATATAACCTTTGAGCTCGTACGTCTCAAAGAAGGGTGTTAAGCAAAGAATAAATTCTCCGCCACCAACAGAAATATATTTGAAAGAAATCGGCTTTATATCTCAACTTGTAATGTCAGGCATACAATCCTTACAAGTCTGTTCCGGGCTCGAACAAAACCGAAGGCACTTCTTACGAAGCCCTTGAAATACGGGTATTCACAATCCCGATCGAATTTCCCATCACTTTGGAGATCTCTATACCAGGAGCTACCCAGTGCAGAAACAATCGATAGGTCATCCTATCGTTTTCACAAATACTCGGTCTTCAACACCGATCTTCAAATGCAATTCATAACGACGTATCACATATTCGGAATGGGTTATACGACCCCATGGTCCTTTCCCGGTTAACCCGAATAGTGAGCGCTTATTCAAAAATAAGTGTGCATTCAATTTCAAACAAATCACATCAATTACCCATTCAAAGGGAAATATTGATAGTCGGTTATTGAACTATCAATGGATATGCACACATCACCAGATTCCAAATAATTTTCCAAATTATTTATTTTCCAAAATATCTTTACTAGATATATAGTTTCAACACTTCAAAAATAAATCAATATTTATTTTTAACCAAATTTCCACTTTCACATATAAATTCCAAAATGAATTTATATTTCAAAAATATTCATGCATATGATTTCAATTTATTCATTTCAATTTATCTTCAAAAAGATAAATTCTAAATATTCACTTCATATTGGAAAATATTTCCATACTTATTTATTCATAAGTAATTCACAAATCTCTTTTATTTTCAACACTTAGAAAATATTCAATATACTTAAATCGAATTAAGTATATATTTTATTCTTTAAGGAAATCATTCACTTAACATATTTATTTGGGCCAAAACGAATGTTACGTAAAACATCGTTACGACAACCCAAAATCACTAGTATAGGGATCCGAAATTAAAATAGATATATAAATCCCAATACTATACAAAACATTTCCTTTCAGAAATCATTTACTATAACAACAGTGTTATAGTCCACCATTTCCTTTTATTTCTCGAAAACGTCTATTTCAACAATAAATGTTGAAATCTATGGTTTCGAATCTCAACACATTTTAAAACATCGTTAGATCGTTTTAATTCTATTTAAAACATTCACATTCTAAACAATTTCTTTAACGTGTTATTCACTGTTCAAAAAACGTGAATAAACTTCTTTAACAAATTCCATTCTTTTATTCATTTTAATTCAAAGGATTATTCACTGTCTAAAAACGTGAATATAACTCTATTTCTAAGTTATAACAATTAACTTATCAAAATAAGTCGTTTGTGAATTTATAAAACAACGTTTATAAATTCCATTTCGATTTATTTATAAAAACTTCCTTTTTTATAAATCCTTTTATTTACCTATTCAGTTTATAATTCAATTATAGACTAAAAGTTCAAATTATAAGTTAACTACTTATAAAACGATTATTTTACAAAATCGTTCCTTTAACTTCCCAATTTATTAATCTTAACTTATAAGATTGTTTATTTATCCAAAATTCATTCTTTCGATAACTTTATAAATTTTATAAACCTATTGCTTATAAAATCTCATTTATAACTTCACAGTTTATAATTTCATAAATTTCATTCATTTAGGAAATTCATTTTCACTACATTCAAACACTTATAAAAACTCGTTTTAAATGTCCATAATTCAATTTATACATATCCATTCATAAATCTCTTAAGATAAATTAATTTATATTATTATTCTAAAACGTCTTTAAATTCCTTTATAATTTCATCATTTCGATTTATAAAATAATCAAATTTTATAAACCCTATATTTAAACTTTTATCATATATTCAAAAATCCAATCTAAATTATTTTATAAAAATCATTAGTTCATATTTCTCAAAAATCGACTTTTAATCGTATTTCTAAAAATCGGCTTTTTAACTATATTTCACAAAAACCATAATTTTTATAACTTTAAAAATTATAACGTTTATTTATTTAATATGGATCAATTCCAAAAATATAGTATATTTTCAAAATCACTTTTAAAATCATTTTAAAATCCCAAAATCTGGGTCCAATGATGCTACACACCAAATAGTCAATCACGACTACAACGATATCATATATCGATATGATAATCCATCAAATATCAAAATATCTGAAATAAAATAAATACTGTTGAGGAATCCAGTTGGATCCCTCCAACCTGTTTCCTGCATCCAAAAACATTAGCACAATACCAATTTCGCTCCAGTACGAAATTATCGCGGTATATGTTCTTATTAAATATTATCCGCTTAATAACGGCGTAATAGGGTCTCATCCGCTAAACAAAAAATGCGGGAAATCAACAACTGCAATATATACATATGCCAATATATATATATTGATATTATATATAATACCAATTTCACTGTTTATGAAATATTCGCGGTATATGTTTTTAATAAATAACATCCGCTTACTAACGGCGCATAATGTCTATTTTAACAATCAATAATTTACAGTCATCATTCAAACATGCATTCAAATATTTTAAATCTAACTATTTAAAATAAAATCGAAATCTATTCGATTGAGTGAGAAATTCTCACCTTGGTTTTAATTTCCGTTTAAGCTTTTATTTCGAATAAAATTAAACGCGCGTTTAATTTTACCCGAAATTTTCACTAACTCCAAACGACTCCAAACCAACTCCATCGCGTAGTGCTCGTCCATACGATTCCAACGCAACTGGGTTTGCATTTTTTCGACCTCGTATGAAAAAGATATGAATTTTTGAACATCGTACACGATTTATATACTTAATTCAACATTTTCTTTTATAACTTAAACCTACATCTCACCACAACCCTTGGATCCAACCCCTGCTCATCCTAGCCGTGCTTTGCTTCATCTTCCACTTGCGTTCAATCTCCAGGCCATAAGAAATGAGGCCGAACCCATATAGCTAGCTAGGGTTGAATTATTCTCCTCCAATTCTCAACGATACTCGATCACACCAACGCCAATGCGAAGCATACGACGCAAGCTATCTCCACCATCAACCACTTGGAGCTCGGCCTGCACATGTGCTTCGAAACGCGTGCAAAAAATGATGGGAACGGCCACGTTTTGCTCCTCCATCGTCGCACCATTTACGATCATATCCGTATGGATTTAAAGCTCATCTCATGCTCTTCGATTCTTTAGTTAACAACTTCTTCTAATTCTTGATGGATTGGAAGAGATTAAAGGTTGAATTTGGGAAATTTCTGGCCATTTATCTTGTTAGTGGCGGCTAGGTCAAAATTATTAGGGTTTTGTTATTTTTTTTAATTTATGAAGATGATGTTGTATTTATAGAAAAAGGCAAGCGTAAACACTATTCATCCCGGAAATTCCGAACTCCGATTTAGACGCCGTAACCAGCGTACCTAGGGTTTATCCCGCGTTCCGGACACAATGGAACAGGTTTCGGAAGCTAATTCGGAAGTATGTGCGAGTTATGGCTGTAAACGTTCAATTTAAATTAAACCGATTTAAATCGATTTCTAGGCGTTTTAATTCGTACCGGACAAACGGTAAATCCAAACGACTTGAAATTTGAAATCTTACAATAATATCACATTACGGATCCGATGAAACTGGTTTCGTCGAAATCCGAGACTTTTTGAAAAATGGCTATTTTGACTCGCCAAATTTAAATTAAAAATAATTAGATGCGTTTCGAGCTGCCACGATCAAACGATAACTCCGATTGATACGAAAATTGAAATCCGGTAATAACTAACTATTATGGATCCAATGGAACTGGTTTCGTTCAATTCTGAGACTGTCCAAAAATTGGCTATTTTACAGTCGATTATTTAATATTAAAATATTCAATTTTCACAGATTAACTTTTAATTCGATTTTAAAAGTTCTAAAATATCATTCTAACTTCAACATGATAAAATAAAATTTTACAAATCATTTTCTATCATATTTAACTCTATTTTCAATTATTTCCATAATTTAACATTTTTAAATTATCGATTTAATTATCCAATTAAATCCAATAATTCAAATAAAAATTTATTTGACTTATAAATTCACTTATTAATATTTAAAATTAATAAAATATTAAAATTTTAATTTCTAAAAATTCTGGGTCGTTACAATGTACGTGGTGGAGATTCCAGAATGAAGTAGGATTGTTTGTAAAACGATTCTGTATGGCATTTACGTAGCCCTGACTCCCATGAGTTAGTTTGATGTGGCTAAAACATGAGCTACGCAAGGCCAAGTGATGTCACACCTCCAATCGGGCATATTTCTTCGAAACCATATCTATTGCTTTTGTGATTTGATTTTGGTGTGCACACATTTGTTTTGGAGTACGTCTCGAGGTGGGCGGTAGCAACTGCTATGGGTTACCACTAGTCTGGATCTGAAAAATGGTAGAATCCTACCCTGGGCATTGCCTCGCTGCCTTGTCACATGCCTTGTCGTGCCCTCTACGAGTTTATTTTGTACCGTACCAATGGAATGCCCTCTGATAGCCTTCCTGTTTACGGAGGAATTACGGTACTATATAGGCTATGAGAATATATAAAATGTGTTAAGAGGCATATGGGTAACACCTTAAGGCTATTTTGATATTTTACTTTACTGTAGACATTATGTATGTAGCGTATTGTACTATATATGTAGATAGTTCATCGGATCCTTAAAGGATGGAATCCCAACATCCTTTAAGTTATATTGCATTTACTTGACATTTCACTTGAGTTTGAATTATCTGGCGTAAGAACATTAATCCCTACTCAAGTATTTGTGTTTTGCTTTATGCTCGGGTCAGCCTGAGTGTCACAGTTTTTGAAACTCATCTTTTGGAGCTTGGAGTTCGCTTGGAAGACCTATCTTATCTATTTCAGCTTTCAGTTTATTTCTGTTATTTTCAGTTGTATTTTTCAGGCTTGTCATTAGCTTTTGTGTTAGAGACTTCTGTGTATTGGAATTTCTGATGTATTCTGTTTTCTAAATGTTATTTCTGTAGTAGCTTCATGAACTACTAGTTATTTTATTTCACTGCTTATTGTTGTAAACTCTGTGTCTGTGATTCTATGATTGATTTATTTACTGTATATGCTAAGTTTTGCCAATTATAAATTAACAATCTGTTATTTGGAGCAATTCAAGTTTGACATGTGTAGACTATTGTCGATTTGAATAGTTCGAAGTAGCGGGTCATTGCAGTTGGTATCAGAGCGAGGTTTAGGCAAAACTTAACATATGGAGTAAAGACTCATTAGAGATAGGGTATTAAACCCTAGAATGAGTTGAATTGATTACTAGGTCATATTCGTTAGTGCTTGAAATTCTAAGTTAGAATTCTCTTTAATTAGGTTTCCTATGAATTTTGGAACTTTATCCTTCTTTCTGAAATCAATTCTTGTCTTTTCCAGATGAGTAATCGAGGAAATGTCCATGGTAAGGGTCGTGGGAATGCTCCCGCACCACCAGTTGCTCCTGTCCCACCCGTTGCTCGTGTTCCTCCTGTTCAGCCTATTAGGTTCACTCAGCTTTGTAAGGAGTACACTCAGCTTGGGGGTACTAAGTTCACTGGAGCTGAGAGTATTATTGAGGCTCAATAGTGGCTGAAGAGTTTAGAAAGGATTTTCACCGGCCTTGAGATTACTGATGCTCAGATGCATCATTTAGCTACTTGGCAGTTACAGTAGTCCGCCCAGGACTGGTGGGAATCTGTTAGCGCTCAGACTGTTGAGGCTAATATCAGTTGGCAGCAGTTCAGGTGAGATTCTTAGTTGTCTTTCCTAGCTTATTTATGTCGAATCTATTTCTTTGAAATTTATCTCCTTTATCTTTGTCTTATCTTGGATCCCATCTTTTCAAGGATGCTTTTATGAAAAAATGGATGCCCAAAGTCGAGAAATCTCAGTTGTATATGACATTCATGTACCATAGCAGGGAGACATGATTTTTGCTGAATATGAGAGAAAGTTCAATGAGCTTTCCAACATTGGTCCTGGTTTGATTGACACTCAACTAAAGAAGAACAAGAAGTTCATTTATGGTGCTCGCCTAGAGTATTATGACTGCTTGATTAGTCATGTTCATGGAACCTTCACTTCTCTAATGGATATGGCCACCAGATTCGAGAAACCTACTTCCAAGGGAAAGCAGGCAGTTTCAGCATCTCAGGGTACTTCCAGTGATTCTAAGAAGAGGAAGACCAACTTCCAGCAGAAGAAGAAGTGGTAGGATACTCATGGTATTGGATATGCTCCTCAAAAGTGATTTCTTGACCTGTCTTCCATCACTTGTTTCAAGTGCGACTAGTAGGGTCACTATGCCAACAGCTGTCCATCTTTTGCCGGAGCAGCTATTCCTCCTCCAACCCAGGCAACCAGAAACAACCTCTACCACCTTTATCTCCAGCCGGGTCATTTCAAGAATAACTGTCCTACCCGGCAGAAAGGCAAGAGATCTGGAGTCTTTGCCATGACTTTTTCCACTCATCCTCCTCCTGCCAGTGATAACTAAGGTACCCTCCAGAGCTCATTTTCTTTGCATGGTTTTCCTGTTCGAGTTTTATTTGACGTTGGTGCATCCCATAATTTTATATCTGTTGATCTTTGTAACAAATTCGAGCATATTTTGCAACCTCAATTGGCGACTTCATCATATGTGTGATTAGTCCCATCGGCAGTCCCGCCAATCTTAATATGACTTGTAAAGGGGTGAAACTCCTTCATAGAAAGCATCGATTCACCGGAGATTTTTATATTTTAGGTTTCGAATCATTTGATATTTTTCTTCGAGATGATTGGTTAAAGCCTTATGATGCTGTCATTTCTTGTACGGCTCGAACTGTCTCTTTAATCAACGAGCTGGACGAGCCTTTGGTTACCGAATGTCAAATGCCTAAGGAGTTTGCAGACAGCTTTATCTTTTCTCTTCATACTCAGCCTAGTGATCTGGACTCCACCTCGATAGCCAGGGATTATTTTGATGTTTTTGGTGAAGTCACTTTTCTTCCTCATAAGCGAGAAATTGAATTTTGCATTGATCTTATTCCTCGAGCCCGACCAATTGTTCTCCTTCCCAGACGGATGGCACCCAAAGAGAAAGTAGAGTTGAAGAAGCAGATTGAGGATTTGTTCTCTAAGGGTTTGATTAGGCAGAGTTTTTCTGAATGGGGAGCTGCTATGGTCTTTGTCACCAAATCTGATGGTTCTTTGAGGATGTGTGTTGATTATAGAGAGCTGAACAAGCTTACTCTCAAGAACCGATGTTTGCACAAAAAATGGACAAACACCTCCAAGTCGTATTATTTAGTTGATTATATGTGATTTTCAATGATTTTAGATGAGTATATTAATATGAAAGAAGTAGGGGCTGAAATGTAAAAGACACACAGATTTATAGTGGTTCGGCCAGAATGTGCCTACGTCCACTTTATATGTTATTATCTTCTTTCTTTCAGATTACAGGTACAATGCTTCGTATATCAGTATATGAAAGTAGTTTGAAAGTTCCTTCCTTGCTTGAGCTCTCAAACTTGTCTGCCATTGTTGTACCCCTGCCCCTCTATTTATAGAATGAGGTAGGGGGCAGGGGTCTTGGAAGTATATAACTGCTGGTGGGCCCGGGCTGAAGCGATCTGGACTGGCAGTTGTCTGGTTCGGCGAGGTTCATTCGGTGGTGAGGTTGGACCGGTGGTAGCCTCGTTCGGTAGGGAGATGTTGGAGTTTGGACCGGTGGTGCCTGGTCCGGCTATGGTGGTCCGGTGATGGGTGGATATTGGAGAGGTTGGTCCGGAGGAGATGTGATGGGAAGGTGGTTCGGCAATAGCGTGGTCCGGTGGTGGTATTCGGTGGGGCTTGGACCGGCTATACCGAATGGGTGAAGGAGCATGGGACTGCCGGATGGATCATGGCACATGGAGACGCCGAATGACTTGGGTACATGGAGGTGCCGAATGGGGCTGTGTCCACGGAGGTGCCGAATGGAGCTTGTGGGGTATCGCCGAACGAGGATGGAGACTGCGATCCAAGATGGAACTGACGCCTATTGGTCTTGGGTACACGCGAATAATCATCGAATCAATCAACATATTATCGGCACTTCGAAAGCCCAAAAGCATTCCCTTTCAGTCAGGAACTGATGGTCTCCTGGGTGAGAATTCGCCCAACATTTGCCCCCCAAAGTGGGGTACGTGCTTGCATGTGCCGCGCTTTGTTTTTCTGTGGTGGGAAGGCTCGTTTTGTAACGCCATGGGCTAGATGTTCGTATCTTGTTGATGTCCTGCAAAGGGACTTACGGTTTCAGTATGATTTCAAATAACGACCGTTCATGATCGAAATATTCGAGATGAAGTGAACTGTGCCGTTCAGGACGAGAGAGTGAGCCCCGAAGGGGCTTGGCATCGTCGATGCCCGGTTTATGTTTGTGAAGATGGTTTATTGCCAGCTCAGAGCATGCCTAGGGATCGTTCGCAACCCCGTACATGTGTAAGTAGCTTAGCCATTTCATAATTATCAAATATCCATATGACCGCTGGGCTTAAGAATGCGTGTCAAAGTGTAAATTCCCACGATGGTAGGGTTAACAACCATTCAGAGCGTGCCTATGGACCATTCGAGGTCGCGTACACGTGTAAACGATTTAATCCACGTCGGTGAGGATTTTACGACTTATTCACCGTTATCATAATCTTATTTTATTAGTTAGTTCTAGAGTTCGGTACTTATCTGAGTGAAGCGCCTGCGTGCCCCCTGTTTCTGGTTTCTGCTGGTAGAGGTAGCTTCGTTCGGGTTCGAGTTGGCACAGGTTTCATTCGGTTGGAGGCTGGTCCGGTATGGATAGTTCCATTCGGTTTTCATTCGGTCCGGTATGTCGAATGCCTTGGTCCGGTCCTGAGCTCGCCTATATATAGAGGCCGTACCCCCCTCGTTTTTCATTACCGAACGAGTAGAGCCGAATCATATTGTGCTGCCGAACCAAAGTCTTCGCCGAACCAGCTTATACCGAACCAGGT
The DNA here is from genome assembly GCA_030765085.1 of Allium cepa. Taxonomy (NCBI): domain Eukaryota; kingdom Viridiplantae; phylum Streptophyta; class Magnoliopsida; order Asparagales; family Amaryllidaceae; genus Allium; species Allium cepa. The sequence continues at coordinate 158,866,836 of CM060932.1, forward strand.
ATGTATACTTTCTGCCGAATGAACCTTTGCCACCGGATGGCCCTGTTTGCCGAATGTGTACGGAGTGTATTGAATAGCCGAATGAGATATGCCGAATGACATGCATGCCGAACGACATGTATGCCGAATGAGCATTGGAGTTTGGTGCCGAATGAACTCGTCTTGCACCGCCGAATGAGACTTCATACTTGAACCTTGAGCGGAATCTTATGCTTTTATATGCTTTCTTTAGATACTTGCTTGTTTATCTTTCTATACTTCTTGCTCTAACACCGTGTTTTTCTTGTGCTGCAGAAAATGTCTCGCAAAGCGGAAACACGATCAGACAGAAAGAAATCTAGAGGCACAAGAGAGCCCTCTTCTTCCTTGCCCCCAGTCCAATCAGGATCCGAGCAACATCGACCCATTCCAAGGTCTCTAGTGGATGGATATGGTCCACAGGAACTTTTGATCTCCCCCCCTGATTGCTTTCCTAGCTCCTTAAAGGAGGAGCAACTTGACGTCATATCCCGTTCCTTTGGGATAGATAGGGCTCTTATGCTGCTGCCAGGAGATGGGGTGATGCCATATAATCCTCCCGAGGGCTACTTCGCTTTTAGCAGATACCATTGCATGTGCGGCGCTATCCCCCCTATCAACGCTTGGATAGTAAGCTTCACCACCTATTTGAAGGTGGCTCCTTTCCAGCTCCAGCCTAACTCATATGCCATCCTGGTGAGCCTCTTTGTTATCTTCCAGAGGAGGTACGGGCGTCCTCCTTCTAACCGGGAAATCCGATACTTGTACAACCTGAGAGGCTATAAGAAGGGGTCTCCGTATATTAGTCTGGAGGCGGCCGTGCCCTTCAAACCAGTTCTGGACTTGTATTCCAAGTTCACCATGTTCAAGAAAGAGTGGTTCTTCGTCAAGGACGATGCTGTTTCTTTCCGCCTTTTCACTTCCGGCTGTAAGATTGATTTCATTTATATTTTTCATGTGTTTTGACTGTAGTGTTTTTTCTGACATGCTTCTATTTCTGGCTAGCGACAGGTGGTATTGCAGTCGTGGAGGACGATTCCTTAGTGCGAATGGCTGCTGAACTAAAGGCTATTCCGGCACGGGACCGGTCGGCCTCTTTCTTGATCAGGAACGCAACCCTCTTGGAGTATAATTTGATCTTACCGCGCCAGTCCGTGGTTAAGCAAAGGGATACGGCTGAGGAGAGGGTTGCTAAAGCTAAGGAGGGGGCTACAGTAAAGAGCGGTAAGAGGGAGCCTTTCGCAGAGCATCCCGTGGTCGGGGGGAAGAAACTGAAGAAGTCCGATGGCCCTTCTCCAAGTACTTGCCCGACTGTCCCGGAGGAGGAAGGTGTGGAAGAGGAGGAAGGAGGCGAAGTTGGAGAAGGGTCGGAGGGTAGAGGAGATGGCGATGGTTAAGGTGGTAGTGGTGTTGCTGCTCTAACCTCTGAACAAGACCTCGAACTGGATGAGGCTCTCCGTCGGGCCTTCGGGGATTCGGAGGGAGAGTCGGAAACGGAGAAGGAAAAGGAGAAAGAAACGGAGAAGGCAAAGGAAACCGGCAAAGCTGTGGCTTCAGCTAGGGTGACTCCGGCGACGCAAGGTGAACTTTTGTCTTCTGCCGATTCCATTTTCGATAGGGACTTAGAAATTTTTTACGGTTCACTTCCGTCCTGGAATGAGATCCAGGACTTATTGCAGTTTCCCACTCCTCCGCCGGGTTTGTATAATAGATGTGTCTCCTCACTTTTCTTTCTTTTTAACTTAGCACATTTTTTGAATTGCGGATTATTGTATGTTCGTAACACTTGTTCTTTATTCCAGGGGCAGGCCAGGCAGTTAAAACGTCGGATGTTCGACATCGTCTTGAACAATTTAAGTCGAGGAGAGCTTCCGCGAAACCTTCTACTGATCGCACTGGGGACGTAGTCAAGTACCGCCCTCTTCTTGGGGTCATCGAAGAGGGCATTCAGAAAAGGAAGCGGAGCCGTTCCTTATTTGAGTCTTCTTCTGCTTCGCAGCTTCCTACTCTGCCTCCCCCTACTCAGCCTCCTCGTGATACTACGGAGGAGAGCACGGAGCCCTGCCCTCCTCCTCCTCCTTCCAAGAGTTCTACTGTCATTCATATAAGGCGTCCCGATGTGCCTCGCCCCGTGCCTCGTGACCCTTTTGCCGGTCATCCTGATTTAGACCCAAGTTTTCGGGACATTTCATTCGATGAGACCACGGGCGAGCACCTCCTTCCCCGCAACCCCATGGTAAGAGTGCTGGACGAGGCCAAATCTTTAGATCTTGATTTACTTACTACACGGGTAGTCACCATGGGGGATGAGGCCAAGGCTAATATCGACCGGGTGGCCGCAGAGACCAAGAAGTTAATGGAGCATCATGCTAAGTTGGTCAAGGCCGGGGAAGAGATCGAGAGTGCTAACATTCGGTTGAGGTTAAAGGTTGCCGATCAGGCCAAGCAACTCGCCGACCAAGCCATCCAGATTTCTCAGCATGAGGAAGCCTCCAAGCGTCTGAAAGAGACCATGGAGAAGGCCAGTAGGGCGGAATTACGGAAGATGGAGGTCGCTTGCAGGGAACGGATTAACATGGCTATCGCAACGGTGGATGAGGTTCGAAATGCAGATCTCGAGCGGGTAGAGGAGTTGTCAGGGAGGCTCGAGGCTGCGGAGATGGCTCAGGCCGAGTTGAAGGAGGAGATGGAGGAGATGAGGAGGTCCCTCAAGTTGAAGGAAGAGGAAATGAGGAGGTCACTCCAGGCTGACTGCTTGAGATACCAATCAGAGAGGGACGTCGCCATCGCCAAGTTGCAAGCTTCCGAGGCCCGGGTGAGGGAGTTTGAGGAAAACGAGGGGATGATGGATGAGATGTTGCAGGATATGTACTTCCACACTTGGAAGGAGGGCGACTTGTCTTGGATGGACGATTACCCTCGGGTCATGGCCAAGGTGTATCTCCAGGCTTTAGAGGAGGCCAGGGTGAATGCGGGTAAGGAAGGCGGAGAGGCTTTCAACTTGAGTGCGGTTACTGCTCAGTTCTCAAAGGAGGAGCAAGCGGCGGTGAAGGAGGGGATGCGGCTACTCGCTGCAGAGGAAGCGGGCGTGCAGTTGGATGATGAGGATCAAGCGGCGGATGCTGGTGAGTTATTCTTTTCCCTTTCTTTTCTTTCCGTGTTTTCATAACTTGATCATTCGTTTAATGAATTCCTCCTCTGATCTGGACAGGTGGGACTTCAGATCCACATGCTGGGGGCTCTGATCCTGCGGCTAAGTAGGCTGGGGGAGTTGGTGATGGAGTGTGGATGCATCTGCCATCTTTTTGTTTCTTTTTTATCACTGTTCATGTTAGTCTTTGATATGCAACTGTAATAAAATTATTTGCAAAGAATAACTTCGTGTGATCTTATAGTATAAGCTGATTTTGTCATGTTTAAATGTTGTTGCTATCTTTATGTGCTGTGTGGGAAGTATAATTATGTATATGCCTGTGATTCCAGTTGTGTTTGATGTTAAGTTTTTGCTTGAAATATAATTTCACGTTTTGCAATGTCAGTGTATGAATAAGCTATAGTTACGCATTTATGTACAAGAGAAGAGAGTACCCTCCTTTATGCTTTATTCGCAGGCGGTAGCTTTGAGTGTCTTGTGTAATTGTTCACGGGTATAGCTGAGCGCCCTGCCACCCAGCACGCAGGCTTGGAGCCTCATGAGTGAATGCTTCCTATTTGGTTTCCTGTACTTTAGAGTTTGTTATACAGGATAAGAGAAAAATATTTAAGTGAAATGGAAATATAGTAAAAGTAAAACTTCCAGTCACGGAAGGCCGTCGATGTGCTTAAATTCGTGGCAAACGGGTTTTGTAGTCACTTTCCCTAGCTGTGGGTCTTGGAGACATTTGTCACCCATCTTACGCCTCCGCGGGGAGTTTTCTTTTTTACCACAGCCGCACTTAAGACACATCGGAGCCGAGATCGCGCACGGTAACTACCCGAACCATTATGGTCCGTAATCGTGGGTATTATTCGATTTACCGTGGCCGGCTAGCGTGGGTGCCGTTGGCCGTGAACTACCCCTGGCTGGCCACACCTTATGTTGGGGCTTAAAGTAGGTTCACAGTTACCGGCGAGCCGAACGCCGTAATGAGCTGCCATCGGCTATAGTCGGCCTTTATGATGACTTATAATCGGCTCATTACAGTTGGCTTTGAGGGCAGGCGCGCAATGAGTTAACCCGCAGCAGAGGGATGCTGGAGCAAAAGAGTCTCATTGGCGAGTGCATAGAATCGTAGCGTACCTGTTAGGCCTAGTCCAGATGAGGCCGCGGTGCGTCTTGAGTGGAGATGCCATAGGATTTTGTTCAACAGAAAGGGATAAAACTTAACAAGTAGCCAAGACATAAAGGAACAAGTTAAAAAGAGACAAGATTTTTTAAAGTGGTTCGGCACGAAAATGCCTACGTCCACTGATTCTCTTTGTTAATTCACTTCATATGGGCAGTACAAGTTAAGAAAAGTATCGACGGAGGTGTCGGATGTTCCATGCCCTCTGGAACACCTCTCCGTCCACTGTTGACAAAATGTAAGCTCCGTTGTGGAGATCTTTGTGAATTACATATGCTCCGTCCCAGATGGGGTCCAGTGCCCCGGGGCGCGGAAAGATTCGCCTGAGGACAAGATCTCCTTCTTGTAAGTTGCGATGTTTGACTTTGGAATTGTATAGTGCTGCCACTTTTTGTTTGTGAGCTGCTGCTTTGAGTGCTGCGTCGTTCCTCCTTTCCTCAATCAGATCCAAAGACATGAGGAGGAGTTCTTCGTTTTCTTCTGGGTTGTAGTGGATCCTACGGTGAGAAGGCACAACAGTCTCAACTGGGAGCATTGCCTCCGATCCATATGCCAAAGAGAAAGGAGTATGTCCCGTTGATGTTCTGAAAGATGTGCGGTATGCCCATAGTGCCGTAGGAAGTTCGTCCACCCAAGCGCCTTTTGACTTTTCAAGTTTCTTCTTGATTAGGGTTTTGAGAATTTTGTTGACAGCTTCAACTTGTCCGTTTGCCTGAGGGTAAGCTACTGATGAGAAGCTTTTATGAATTCCATGCTCTTGGCACCAGTCGGCAAATTCTTCGCTGTCAAATTGGAGCCCGTTGTCTGATACGATCTTGAGGGGGACTCCATACCTGCACAGAATGTTTTTGATCAAGAAGTTGATAACTTTTGCTGAAGATATTTTATTTAAAGGTTCCGCTTCCACCCATTTGGTGAAATAATCGACTGCCACTATAGCATATTTGGCTCCGCCTCGGCCCGTTGGCAGTTCGCCAATTAAGTCAATTCCCCATACAGCGAAGGGCCAAGGGCTAGTCATTTGAGTAATTTCGTTTGTGGGCAGTCGAGGAATCTTGGCGAACTTCTGACATCTGTCGCATTTCTTAACGAAGTCTAGGGCATCTTTGTTTAGTGTGGGCCAGTAATATCCATATCGGAGTATCTTTCTTGTCAAAGTCTGTCCTCCAGTGTGATCTCCGCATCCTCCCTGATGGATGTTTGTTAATATCTCCTTGGCTTCCCTTCCGGCGACACATCTTAATAAGGGGCTAGAGAAGCCACGCCGGTAGAGGATGCCTTCTTGTACTGTGTAGTGGGGAACTTTTCTCAAGATCTTCTTGGCTTCGTCACGCCTGTCGGGTAGTATGCCATCTTGCAAATATTTCCGGATAGGAGTCATCCAGGTTCCTTCTTCGATTGCAGTTATCAGATTCACTTGTTCGAAACTTGGGGCTAGCTGCCTTGAGATTGCTAGTGCTCCAGAAATGGTGCTGTTCTTCATACTAGCTTGCTTTGCAAGTTCATCTGCCTCTTGGTTTTCTTCTCGAGGAATGTGTTTGATTAGATAATGGTCCAATTGATCGAGCAGCAGTTTGGTTTTCTTTAGGTATGTTGTGAGTCGTTCTCCTCGAGTCTGGAATTCTCCTAGTACCTGGTTTACGATAAGCTGAGAATCACTATGAATACATAAGGAATTGATTCCAATTTCTAGGGCCAGTTCCAATCCCGCTATTACTGCTTCATATTCAGCATCGTTGTTAGTGGCCGTGAACTCCAATCTTAATGCATAGTACAACTTTCTTCCCCTGGGGGTGATGATCACAATACCTGCCCCCGAGCCTTGTTCGTTCGATGCTCCGTCTACAAAGAGGTTCCACTTGATGTTTTTTGCTACTTCGGATTGTTCCTTGCCTTCGTTGATAGTGAATTCGGCAATGAAATCAGCCATGGCTTGTCCTTTGATAGCGGCGCGAGGATGGTAGGTGATATCATACTGACTTAGTTCGATGCACCATTTGAGGAGTCGCCCAGAAGTGTCAGGATGATGGAGCACTTGTCTTAGTGGTTGATCGGTTAGAACCCTGATGGAGTGAGACTGGAAGTAGTGTCGCAGTTTTCGTGACGCGATCAATAAACAATATGCTAATTTCTCAAGTTTAGGATATCTGGCCTCTGCCCCTGTAAATCTCTTACTTACAAAGTAAACCGGGCGTTGTGTGCGGTCTTCTTCTCTTACCAAGGCGGCGCTTAGAGCATGAGATGATACAGCGAGGTATAGGTATAACACTTCACCTTCATTTGGAGTTGAGAGTACTGGTGGTCTCTGAAGGTGTTCGATTAGGTTGAGGAAGGCTTTTAAGCATTCGTCGGTCCACTCGAACCTCCCTTTGTCTTTCTTGAGTGCTTCGAAGAAAGGGACACACTTGTCAGTTGCCTTGGAAATGAATCTGCTTAGGGCGGCCACCTTTCCGTTTAGGCTCTGCATTTCTTTTCGAGTGGAAGGTATCCTTATTTCTTTTAAAGCCCGGATTTGTTCAGGGTTTGCTTCGATTCCTCTGGCATGGACGATGAATCCTAAGAATTTTCCCGATGATACTCCGAAGGAGCACTTTAGAGGATTCAGCTTCATTCCATATCGGCGAAGTACCCGAAACATATCGTCCAGATGGCTTACATGGTCGTCGGCTTTCCTGGACTTCACCAACATGTCATCCACATATACTTCCATAGTTCGTCCTATCAGTTCTGCGAACATTTTGTTGACGAGGCGTTGATAGGTAGCTCCAGCATTTTTGAGTCCAAAAGGCATGACTTTGTAACAATATAATCCGCGGTCGGTGATGAAGCTAGTGTGGTCCTGATCGGGAGCGTGCATGGGGATCTGGTTATATCCGGAGTATGCATCCATAAAAGATAGGAGTTCGTGCCCAGCTGTGCTGTCTACGAGTTGGTCAATTCGGGGAAGTGGGAAGCAGTCTTTCGGGCAAGCGTCATTCAGATTGGAGAAGTCAATACATGTTCGCCACTTTCCATTGGCCTTTTTTACTAGCACTGGGTTAGCGATCCATTCTGGGTAGATGGATTCTCGTATGAAGCCATTAGCAAGTAGATTTTTTACTTCCTCATCAAGGGCTGCTGATCGCTCTGCCCCCATGCTCCTCTTTTTCTGCTTTACTGGTACCTTGGTGGGATCGATGTTCAACATGTGGCATGCTATGTCTGGGGAGATTCCTGTCATATCGGCATGGGTCCACGCAAATACATCTAAGTTGTGGCGGAGGAAGTCAATGAGTTGATCCTTCAATTCCGTTTTCAGCTGAGATCCGATTTTTAATAATCTACTTGAATCATGCTTATCTACCGATACGAACTCCATAGCCTCTGCAGGCTCGGCGGTAGCCTCCTCCTCTTTATCCCTGGGGTCTAGTTCATTGAAGGGATCGCTTGTGTATCGAAGAGGAGGGGCTTTCTTTAGTTGCTATGCCTCCAAGCTTTTCATGCAGAGAATAGTCTCTGCATCTTTTCCTTTATTCTTTCTGCGGTTATTGCGAAGTTCAGTTACGTAGCAGTCTCGGGCGGCATCTTGATCTCCTTCTACTTCTCCTACTCCGTTGTCTGTTGGAAATTTCATTTTCAGGCACCAAGGGGCTAATACAATCTGAAAGTCAGACAAGGCTGGTCTTCCCAAGAAAGCGTTGTAAGCCGAGTGGTTTTCTATTAGTACGAACGTTTGTTTTCGCACAACGGAGCGGGGATGACTTCCTATTTCGACGAAGAGGTCAAGTTGCCCGAGGGGCATTTTTGCATCTCCAGTGAAACCGTGCAGTGGTTTGTCACAGGGGGATACATCCTTCATTGATAATTTCATTTTGTCGAAAGCATGTTTGAACAGGATATTTACGGAGCTTCCCGTGTCTATTAGAATCCGAAAAACTTTAGCTGGACCAAACCAGGCAGAGATGACCATGGGATCCATATGTGGGTACTGTCTCCCTTCCAAATCATGCCTACTGAATACAATGTCATTGTTTTCTTTTCGTTTCGGGTGGCGTTCCTCCGTAATGGAGTTAACATATCCTTCGGCATTTCTAAGCGACTTGCCGTACCTTTCCATCTCTGCCCAACTTCTGTCGGCAATGTGTGGTCCTCCTGAGATGGTAAGGACTACTATCTTCTCTTGACTAGAGCCACTGGTGTTGTGATTGTTGCGATTCCCTCCGCCTACTTCTGGGAGGGGTTGCTTTGAGTTCTCATTGGCAGGAGTTGGAGTCCTGTTCTGACCTTTCACATAACGTTCCAGTCTTCTTCTTCTAATGTGTTCTTCGATCAAGTCCCGAAGATGGTGGCATTCATTGGTGTCATGTCCGTGGGATTCGTGGAAGCGACAGAACTTTCCGGACTTGAGTGCGTTATCTGATTCTTTCTTGTGCGGGGGGCGCTTGTATCCGAGTTCGCCCTGAGTGGCTAGGTAGATGTTTTCGATTGTTTCATTCAAAGGAGTGTAGGAGTCAAATCTTGGCCCTGGTCGATATTGGCGCTTCTCAACCTTTCTGCCCCCAGCATTGTCTCTAGATTCATTTCTTCGAGCGTCCTTAGCTGCAGTGGGAACCTTGTCCTGAACTATCTTGCCTTGTTGCCCTGACTGCCTCTCCGTAGCAGCGTCTTCAAGTCTCATATACTTTCCAGCTTCATGGAAGAAATCAGGCAAGGTAGCTGGTTTTTCCTTAGTTAATCTTCTGGCAAACTTGGTGTCCGGATGTACACCACTACAGAGGGCCATTAGAGTGAGCTTTTCATCGGCATCTTGAACTGCTGCCGCTGCGGCGTTGAACCGTGTTAGATATTGTTGTAGCGTCTCTCCGGATTTCTGTTTGACATGGGATAGAGAATAAGCATCCTTGGGTTGTTCCACATGGATGCGGAACTGGCTAATAAACCTTTCTTTTAACATCTCCCATGAGCTGATGGATCCTTGGGGTAGATGGCAGAACCAGGAGGTAGCTAGATCTGATAGGAATAGCGGAAAGCATTTACATAATACTCCTTCTGTTGCTCCACTCATGAGCATATGCTGGGTGTATCTCTGCAGGTGTACGATGGGGTCGGAAGTTCCTTTGTAAGGTTCCATGGTTGGCATTTTCCATTCCCGGGGAGTGATGGCAGTTTCGATATTTCGGGTAAAGGGACTGGTGACCCTAGCGCCTATTCCCCGGTCCCTTTGCTCCCGTTGGACACATTCTCTGAATAATCGTGCCATTCGTTCGTCAGAACTTGGAGCGGACAAAAATGAGCTTGGTTCTTCCCTGCGGGATCTATCTCGTCCAGATGACCTGTAGGGATGGTACAGTCTATCACCTCTAGCATTATCCAGTGGTTGTCTTTGGCTGCTTGGATGCACGCTAGGACCAGCTACAGTTGCCCCCTGCCTTGATCTTCCCCTGTGGGGTTCTGTTTCGAGCACATCCATGGGGTCAACTTCGGGCTGGGTTCTAGCTCGGCTCCGTTCAGCGGGGTTTCTATGATTAGGTGGCATGACTGGCTCAGCTACATCCGACCCTCGCCTGGTGCCTCCCCCGCTAGGTTCGGTTCCAAGGGCTTCCTCGAGTCGGAATTCGGGCTGAGTCCGGGCGCGGCCCCTATCATTGTTTTTCCTGTTGGTAGCTTGTTCGAAGAGTGAAGACCTTTGTTGCCTCCGGGATCCTCCGGATTGGGATTCACCCCATGATTCAGTGTTGCGGTTGGACTCTTCAGCATCCCTTAAGCGTGTCATGAGTTGGTCCACCAAAGTTTCTTGTTGGGATGTGAAGCGGTTAGTTACTTCAGCCACAACCCTGTCCAGATCTGCCCTAGTGATTGGTTGTTCCGTTGCGGGACCAGTTGGATTTTCCTGATTTTCATCTGGTACTGCTGTTGAAGTGGGCTGATCTGTGATTGCTGGATCTGGAAGGCTGCTAGTTGCGATGTTCTTTCCTTTGTTAACATCCCTTCTCTGTTTGGAAGGCATGATTTCTAAGCAACGAGTGATGTTGTTAGGAAGAAGGTTGAGTGGGAGAAGATGAAGCTTGAGTTCAGTTCTCAGTGAAAGCACCAAAAATGTTTGCACAAAAAATGGACAAACACCTCCAAGTCGTATTATTTAGTTGATTATATGTGATTTTCAATGATTTTAGATGAGTATATTAATATGAAAGAAGTAGGGGCTGAAATGTAAAAGACACACAGATTTATAGTGGTTCGGCCAGAATGTGCCTACGTCCACTTTATATGTTATTATCTTCTTTCTTTCAGATTACAGGTACAATGCTTCGTATATCAGTATATGAAAGTAGTTTGAAAGTTCCTTCCTTGCTTGAGCTCTCAAACTTGTCTGCCATTGTTGTACCCCTGCCCCTCTATTTATAGAATGAGGTAGAGGGCAGGGGTCTTGGAAGTATATAACTGCTGGTGGGCCCGGGCTGAAGCGATCTGGACTGGCAGTTGTCTGGTTCGGCGAGGTTCATTCGGTGGTGAGGTTGGACCGGTGGTAGCCTCGTTCGGTAGGGAGATGTTGGAGTTTGGACCGGTGGTGCCTGGTCCGGCTATGGTGGTCCGGTGATGGGTGGATATTGGAGAGGTTGGTCCGGAGGAGATGTGATGGGAAGGTGGTTCGGCAATAGCGTGGTCCGGTGGTGGTATTCGGCGGGGCTTGGACCGGCTATACCGAATGGGTGAAGGAGCATGGGACTGCCGGATGGATCATGGCACATGGAGATGCCGAATGACTTGGATACATGGAGGTGCCGAATGGGGCTGTGTCCACGGAGGTGCCGAATGGAGCTTGTGGGGTATCGCCGAACGAGGATGGAGACTGCGATCCAAGATGGAACTGACGCCTATTGGTCTTGGGTACACGCGAATAATCATCGAATCAATAACATATTATCGGCACTTCGAAAGCCCAAAAGCATTCCCTTTCAGTCAGGAACTGATGGTCTCCTGGGTGAGAATTCGCCCAACAACCGATATCCAATGTCTCGCATTAATGATATGTTTGATCAGCTATACGGAGCTAAAGTATTCTCTCAGCTTGATCTTGCTATCGGTTTCCACCAACTTCGTGTAGCCAAGGAGAGCATTCCCAAGACTGCTTTTCGAACAAAGAATGGCTTCTATGAATGGCTAATCATGCCTTTTGGATTAACCAATGCTCCTACCTTGTAACATCCCGATATTTTCAACCATTTGCATCCACACATGTCGGACTTGAATTTCTCAAAATATCAGATTGTTAATTTATATTTAGGAAAACTCAGCATATACAGTAAATAAATCAATCGCAGAATCACAGACACAGAGTATTACAATAATAAGCAGCGGAAACAATTGAATAGTAGTTCATGAAGCTACTATATATATATAACAGAGTTAAAACAAGATACAACAGAAGTCTCGAACATATAGAAGTCTCAATATAATAGCCAAATACAAGATAAGAATATATCATAGAAGTTAACTGAATAACTGCAAGATAAATAGATAGATGGATCTCCAAGCAAAGCTCCAACTCTAAAGGTGAGTCTCAAATGCTGTGACACTCAGTCTAACCCGAGCGTAAAGCAAAAAACATAAAATACTTGAGTCAGGATTAACATTCTTATATCAATAAATCCAACTCAAGTGAAATATCAACTGAAATATAAGTAACTTAAAGGATGTTTGAGATAACTATCCTCTAAGGATCCGTGGAACTATCTACTATGTAGTAATATACGCTATTATAATAATGTCTAAAGTAAAGTAAACTATTAAAATAGCGTTAATGCATTACCCATATCCCCCTTAACACATTTTATAGTACCAATAGTCTATACAGTACCGTAGTACCTCCTGATCGGGAGGCTACCAAAGGATGCTCCATAGTTACGACACAAAACAAACTCGTAGTGGTCTCGATATGGTAGGTGACACGACACAACTAGGCAATGCCAGGGTAGATATACCAATTGCACTTCCAGGCTGGTGGTAACGCGTAGCCGCAACTACGGCCTACCTCGACCCACACTCCCAAATTAAAGGTGTGCACCAAATCAATCACAAAGTAATAAAATAGACAATGAAGAAGTGTGTCCGATCGAAGGAGCTACCTCACTTGGCCCGTCGATTGCTCCTGTTTTAGTCACCTTATGCTAACTCATGTGAGTCAGGTCCACGTATATACCTCAAATAGAACGTCGCCAACCACCTACTTCATTCTGGAATCTCCATCACGTACACAGTTGTTAAAGTGGTTTTTGGTATTGGCAGAGAGTATGACAATAACCGATCCTGGTCTCTTTAAAACCAAAGTTATTATAACACCGCGGTCATTTCAAAATAGTTTATACTTCAAAACCAAAATATCATTTCCATTTCAAAACCATATCAATACGTTATCATTTCACTTCAAATATATTCATTTCCAAAATAATAGCACTTCAAAGTTATAACACTTTCGAAATTATAAAGCTTAGAATTTGTAACACTTTGGAAATCATAACATTTGATAACATAATACTTCGAAATTCATAACTTTTAAATCATAACTTCCCACTTGAACAATTTGGATATTAATAATAGTGTATATAATAAAATAGTTTATAAAATAAAATAGTTTATATGAAAATAGTTATAAGTTAAAATAGTTTATATTAAAATAATTAGTATATTAAAATAGTTTATATTAAAAATAGTTTATAAAAATAATTAGTTTATTAAAATAGTTTATACTAAAATTTATAAGGTAAAATATATAAATAGTTTTGAATATAATTTAAAAATACTTTATATAGTAAAATAGCTTCCTTAATTTCATAAATCGATTCAAATCAACTCAAATTCAAAAATTTAAATTTAATTCAATCTCAATTCATCAATTTCAATTCAATTCAGTTTCTCAATAAACCCTTTCAAATTATATCGATTTCAAATACAGATATGAACCATAAAATAAACCATTTCAATTTCAATATATTTCAAAGCTTTAAATATTCCACATTTTAAGAATTAAATTTGATAATTTCATATATATATATATATATATATATATATCTAAATTTAACTTCATTATTATTTAGTTTTGAAATATTCACTTAATCAATATATATCATTTAAATAAACTTTAAATTACATTTGAAATAAACTAGATATTCCTTCAATTTATTTAAACTTGACATATTCAATTTATCACTTCAAATCAAATCAAGCTATAGAATCATATCTTAAATCTCGAATTCAATAGGTTTCAAATCGATTTATATATATTTATATAACTCTCAAAAGAGTACGATTTCAAATTAAATTAATTTTATCTTCCCAGCTTTAATTTATTCAAATTATTAAAATCTATTTTTTTAAATATAAATTTAAATGAATACTGAAACATATTATATATTAATTAAATCAAACTTATTACTAAACTTGAATCTTATTATTAAACTTATTTTATATTAAAACTAATTTATACATATTTTAAAATAGTAAAATTATAAGTAAATTCTTAAAATTTATAATTTCAAAACTAACTTATAATTTTAAAATTTTCAAAATATATAATTTTAAAAATCAAGAATTTAACTGTATATAAAATAACATATATATATATATAATATTAAAAAAAATCCAATATTTATATAAAACCATATATATCTTTTTAAACCTTGGAAATCATTTCAATATATGTATATACACATACACCAACGACGTCTGTATATAATTCTCTATCCTATGGTCAAGCGATACAGATATTTATCATTTCAATCCGCAATTTAAATATCTACGGGTATATATCATTTCAACCCGCAATCTCAAATTCAATACAATGAAAATCGCTTGGGTTTATCATTTCAACCGATACGATTTTCTCCAATTCTACAGATCGTTCGGATATTTATCATTTCAACCCATAGTGAGTTCTATACTAACAAGGAACTTGCTGAGTGACAGCATATATGAAAATAATATAATAGTCAGCAACAGGCATATATCATCAGTGATAAAATAAATAACAGATCTTGGTGTCAGATGTCACAGGTGAATAGATACAGATAATAACATATATATAACAATTTAAATAACTAACAACAGCATATTTCAATTTCCATTTCAATTGAAATCAAATTTAATAAATATAAGAACGTCAATCGTGAGTGATTGCTCACCTTTCGAGGCTAGATAAAATAGACAATGAACTGAGTTACGTATCCAGGCACGAATGCCAAAACAAAGCAAGATTGGCATGAATTTGCTGAGGAAAGCTGATAAAGAGGAATTGATGAAAATGAAAACAAAATATATGTTATACTTTCTCTAAAACAATTATATATATATATATATATATTTCGAATCACTAATTTAACTTTAACCCCAATAATACAAAATCTATATACATATTTAAAATCCAAACTCAGGTGAACTAGTATATATATATATAACTATACATATAAAACCATATTCTAGATTTCAAACACATATTAAATTAAAAATATATAAATAACTTATATTTTATAGGTCAATTTATATAAACCTATTACTCATATAAAAATATGAACTTATAGACATTTCATATAACAGATCATATATAAACTATATATATCCTTTGAAATCAATAGTACACACATATATAATTAATATATAAGCTGATATATAACTTCCATATATATATACACTTTGTATATACATTGAAATCATAATATATCTAACAAATATAAAAGCTGATACATATAAACTTACTGTAAACTACATATTATCCACAACAACTTATAAAACATATTATAAAATACTTATAAAGGTAATAATATATACTAATATTATATATTAACATAACATGATTATATATGTTCGAACATGATATATATATATATATATATATATATATAAATTCCTATAACCTATACAATAAACCAGCAAATAAAAGTTTATAAACTAATATGTATAACAAGTATATACATTCAAACTCCTCTAAACATATTATACATAACTAACATATAGTACCAACACATATGTATATTAATATACATTCATCTTCTGACAGAATATATATATAGCAACATGCATAACTTTAGTTATGTACATACATATCTACAGTTAATATACAAGTTACAAAAACAAATAAGTTTCATATAAATATTTATACACAACAGCCAATGAAACCACATATATATAGCAACTTATATAATAAAATATAGCTTATATACAACATAAAATTAATAACTTATATAACTTTTTATATAAAAACAGAACATATACATCTATAAAATATAAGACAAGGAAACAAAGTAGCATTTAGATTGGAATATATATATAACTTGTATACACTAATATATATATATATATATAAATGGACTTTATAATTTATATAAACTGTTATATAAAATAAATAGAACTTATATATTATAAATTAGTAGATCAACTATATAAACAAATATAGTACACAAAATATACAGTTTTAAAACAAGACGGGAAATGGAGAAATGAAGACTTGGTGTAGAATAAAATTTTGTGTATATATATACACACATTAAGCAAGACTGCTATGGCAAAACTATATATATAGACACACACACACACAACCATATGTAACTTATGTACAATATAAACCAAAATTAAGTTCTCAAAAGCAATGAAGAAGAAACAGTAGAAGGTAGAAGGAAGGATTTAGTAAAATATGAATATATATGTTTATATATCTCTTTTTTTCCTTTTGCCGAACAACAGAGAAAGCAAGGAGAGGATAGAAGGCGGCATGGTGGTGGCGTGGGTGTTCGGTGCTGCCGTGCCAGGGAAGAGAGGGTGGAGATGGGGTCTCGGCTATAGGAGGTTGTTAGAAATGCGGGTTATGGATCTTAAGGCTAGGATAAACACTAGAGGGGGGTGGATAGTGTTTTAAGGAATTAATAAATCTTTTTGAGTTTATGTAAATTTGAACACAATGTATGCAATATTCAGACACAGATATGATCACAGAAACAAACACAGATGCAGAAATAAAGTAAAAGCAATAAAGGAAAGAACACACCGGATTTTATACTGGTTCGAAGTTACCCTACATCCAGTCCCGCACACAAGTATGGATTTCCTTTCAAAAGCAATTGTACAATTACACCCTCGATTTCAAGGCTACGAGGTACACCCTCCATATTCACAATCCTCTGGGTAGAGATACTTGATTTCACGGGCAACAAGTTCACCCAATTGATTTCTAGGGCAACAATCACACCTTTTCTCACTTGATTGATTTCAAAGGCTACAATCACACCTCTTCTCACATAAATGATTACAAACAAGCCTATGACTATGAATAGCACTGAGCATCTTGTTGAGATAGTGATAGAGAATCAAATCAGAAAAGATCTAGTTAGATTCAATGTTGATTTCAGCAGAGTAATGGTAAGAATATGTATAAAGAAATGTGGAAGAAGAAGAGGAGTGAAAACCAGAAAAATATATGTAGAAATTCATTGAAAACAGCCCCTATTTATAGAAGAACAACAGCCATGTCCATTCATGAAGGGATATGACGAATAGACACTTCTTTTGAAATTCAAAATTTTGAAATCAATTGACACTATGTCAACATGGGTAACTTGGGCATGTCGACATCCCAAAGGAAATTTTGGTGTTTTGTTTTTCTTTGAAAATAACTTTTATCTTATTTTAGAACTATTTTAAACTTTTATAAATATACTTAACTTAAGTTAAAATACATAAATAAATATAGAGAATAATATTTTGGCATATATAAAATTTTACTATAATTTTATATTTAAATCTAAGTATAAATATTAAAAGTTAAATATATTATTATTAAATATAATTTAAAACCAAGGATAATTTGATTTTGAAATTAAAGATTATTTTGAGGCTAAAAATATTTTAAAATCAGGATAGATGTTTTTTATTCTTTTACAATGAAGGTTTTGAAAACATTTTGAAAACAAGATATAATTTTGTAAAATCATTTTGAATAAAAGTTAGCGGATACAAAACAATGTTCCACTATATTTTTCGTAGGTTCCATCCTACTTAGTGTTCCATCCCTTTAACAGGCTCGAAGTGGATTCCATTCCACGAATAAATTGGATTTTAAGATGTCAGTGTTTTTCTAAGAGTTTTAACAAAATTCCTAATTAGATTACTTATTCTTGAAATCTTGAACTCTTGATAATCTTGATATTCTTGATACTCATGAGTCTTCAATCTTGATATCTTGAATCTCTATACTGTACAGTCTTCATTCTTAGTACTTGCATGGTTAAATCCTACATATACATATATATCTAAACTATAATGTTAGTATTTATATTTTATAATCTTATTCTAAGGTTGTTGTCATCAAAATCATCATCTCAAGAACTAACAATCTCCCCCTTTTTGATGATGACAACCTTTGTTTATAAAATATTACTTCTATCCTAATAACTCCCCCTAAAACTAATAACTCCCCCTTAATCCGTGCCTAACTATCCTATTTTATATTTCTCCCCCCTTGTCATCAACAAAAACTAACTACAAACTACATAATCTCCAAACTATATAACTCCCCTGTAATCTAATACTCTATGACATGTGATTATAATGATAGTGTTATCACAAATAATCAACACTTAACTCTAAAACTTAAAACATAGTCCTAAACTACTAACTATCCTAACTAAGTATAATAATACTTTCAATAGAACATGTATAAGAACACAAATTATTTATTAATTATATAGTTATATTTACATTTTCGTAGAGAACGTACGAAAGAACATACAATAATATGAAAAAGAGAAAAGAAACTAATGAGTGTCGTTGAAAATAGGAGATCTATGAACCGAACAATTTGGATAGTGGAAACAGAAATTTCCACGTTGTTCGACAAGATTTCCATCTTTGTCAAAGCACACTTCACCAACGCAAACGACTTTGTCGTCTTCTTCAACGTGCTCTTCTTCCATGAAGGCTTCTTCTTCTTCTTCGCTACCCTCTTGCACTTGATCTTCTGAAGAATCTTCGTCAATCAAGATTGGATTAACATGATTGTCCATTAGAAATTTTTGCAAATTCCTAAGAATTTTGCCTTGCCTCTCTTGTTCTTTGGCCATTCTAAGTTGTACCACTTGAATTTCAGTCAATAATTGCAGTGCATCCTTCAAAGAATCCTCCATTTTTGTCAATCGAGTGAGCGTAGTTCGTTGAAACGGTCCAGAAGTAGGAGAAGGGAATGAAAAGGTTGAATTTATGTTTGATTTGAAAGAGGAGGCCATGGTTTAATTTATTTTAGAAGTTAGAACAGAGAGAGAACAGAGAGAATGATCAAAATTTCGAAAATAAGAAGAATATATAACCAATTATTTGAATTTTGGTGGGAAAAATTTCGATAATAAAAAATCGTTGTATGTCGACATGAGTTGAGGGAGCATGCCGACATGGTCTTTGAAATTTTTACTATTTGATTTATTTTGATTTACTTTTTAATTATACTTTGTTATTTATATCTTTATATCTTTATATTTCAGTTATTGAACAAATTCCTAATTCTCTTCTTAATTTAGTAAATATAGATTCATTTAAGGGTTTGGTTAATATATCAACAATTTGATTCTCGGAATTAATATAATCTAGAGTAATTACTTCCTTATTTATATTATCTCTGAGAAAATGATGTCTTGCATTAATATGTTTAGTTCGAGCATGTTGAGTAGTATTTTTGGATAAATTTATCGCACTAGTATTATCACAATAAATTGGTGATTTTGAGATATTTAAACCATAATCTTTTAAAGTCTGTTGCATATATATTACTTGAGAACAAGCCAAAGCAGCAGAAATATACTCTGCTTCAGTTGTTGATAAAGAAACTGTGTTTTTCTTTTTACTAAACCAGGAAATCAGAGAATGCCCCAAAAGGCGACAGGTTCCACTTGTACTTTTTCGGTCTAATTTACAACCAGCATAATCAGCATCACAGTAAGATATTAAGTCAAAAGAATCATTTTAAGGATAAAATAATCCATAATCAGAGGTGTGTTTAACATATCTTATGATACGTTTTACGGCTTTTAAGTGGGTCTCTTTAGGTTGGGATTGATATCTTGCACAAAGACAAACACTATGCACGATATCAGGTTTACTAGCGGTGATATAGAGTAGTGATCCAATCATTCCTCTATATAGTTTTTGATCTACATCTTTTGAGAGATCTTCTTTACTAAGGTATTCATTGGTTTCCATAGGAGTGGGTTTTCCACTTACAGTAGTCAAACCAAATTTACTAATTAGGTCTTTAGCATATTTTTCTTGACTAATAAAGACACCATTTTCTAAGTGTTTTATTTGTAATCCTAAAAAGAAATTAAATTCACCCATATGACTCATCTCAAACTCTTTTGTCATTATATCAGAAAATTCTTTATTCATTTCAAAATTAGTTGATCCAAAAATGATATCATCTACGTAGACTTGTACTAGTTGAATATCATTTTTATTTCTTTAATAAAAAGAGTATTATCTACTTTACCAATTTCAAAATTTGATTGTAATAAGTAAGATCTTAATCTATCCTATCAGGCTCTAGGAGCTTGTTTTAGACCGTATAGAGCTTTCTTAAGTTTGTAAACATGATTTGGTAATTTTCCATTTTCAAAAAGTGGTGGTTGTTCAACATATACTTCCTCTTTTACAAATCCATTTAGAAAGGCACTTTTAACATCAATTTGAAATAGTTTGAAATTATTATGATTTGCGAAAGCAGGTAGAATCCGAATGGCTTCTAATCTTGCTACGGGAGCAAAGGTTTCATCAAAATCTATTCCTTCTTCTTGACAATAACCTTGAGCGACTAACCGGGCTTTATTTCTAACAACCTTTCCTTGTTCATTCATTTTATTTTTATAAACCCATTTAGTTCCAATTATAGTTTTATTTTCAGGTCTAGGAACAAGTTCCCAAACATCATTTCTAGTGAATTGATTTAATTCTTCTTGCATAGCTAAAATCCATGAATCGTCAGTTGATGCTTCTTTTGGATTTTTGGGTTCAGTAGTTGATATAAAAGCTACATTGCTCATTTGACTTAGTTGATTTCTTGTTTTAACAACAGATTGCATATCTCCGAGTACATTTTCAAAAGGGTGGTCTTTTAAAAGTTTAATCCTTTTATTAGGATGATTAATTTCATTATTAGTTTCAGTTGTCTCTTGATTTTGAGTGATTAAATCATCTTCATCATTTGCATCTTCAAAATTTTTTACATCTTCATCGAATGAAACATGCATTGTTTCTTCGATGGTGTTAGTTCTTAAATTAAACACTATGTATGTTCTACTTCTACTAGAATATCCAATAAAGATACCTTTGTCGGATTTAGGATCAATTTATCTAAGTGGAAATTAGCCACAAGGGCCTCTTTAGCAAGTGGTATTAGTTTCTAGAAAACACAACAAAAATAATTACTTTCAAGGACAAAACGTAAAATAATTAGTTTCTAGGGCCTAAAAACCTATGAAATTATGTCCTTGAAAGTAAATGGACTACCGACTTTGTCCTTGAAAGTAATTATTCTGCTGATTTTGGCGTTGAAAGTAATTTCTTCGAATGTGTGTCCTAGAAACTAATTGGACTACGAAGTTCGTCCTTTTTGTGAAATGCCCCTTTATCTAAATTATCTTTTGTATTTAAAATAAAACATTTACTTCCAAAAATTCTAAAATAAGATACCTTAGGTTTCTTTGAGTGAAGAAGTTCATAAGATGTTTTATCAGTTAAAGGTCTAATTAAAATTCTATTTAAAATATAACAGGCGGTAACAATTGCTTCTGCCCAAAAATACTTTGGTAATTTATTATCTGAGAGCATAGTTCTCGCACACCCTTGAATCGTCCTATTTTTATGTTCTACTACTCTGTTTTGTTATGGAGTTCTTGAAAATGAAAAATTGTGAGTTATTCTCTTTTTATTGCAGAATTCCTCAAACTTTTCATTTTCAAATTCACCACCGTGATCACTTCGAATGGTTATAATTTTTAGAGAAAGTTGATTTTGAATCCTTTTTGTAAAGTTCTTAAAACATTCAAAAGTATCACTTTTATATTTCAAAAATATTGTCCATGTAAATCTAGAATAATCATCTACAATTACAAAAACATATTTACTATGATTTATTGACAGAATTTGAGATGGACCAAATAAATCAAGGTGAAGTAGTTCATGAGGTTTTGAGGTTGAAATCATATCTTTTAATTTTTAAAGGAAGTTTTTCTAAGTTTTTCTAATTGACATGCATCACATAGACTATCCACTTTAAAATTTATTTTAGGGAGACCTCTTACTAAATCATGTTTAGACAGTCTAGATATGAGTTTGAAATTCAAATGTCCAAATCTCTTATGTCAAATCCAAGTATCACTTGTATTTTCCAAAAGACATAAGTTATCATTTGAGACTTTCATACTAAGAATATAAATATTCTTTTTCCTAATTACCTCAAATATTATGGTTGAATTATTATCTTCATTGTGACATTTATCTTTTTCAAATTTAATTTTATATCCTTTATCGCAAAGTTGACTTATACTTAGCAGCTTATGTTTCAGATTCTTAACTAGCAAAACATTAGTAATAATAGGAGTTTCAGAGTTACGGACTTTGCCGATGCCAATCACATATCCTTTTGAATTGTCTCCAAAGTTAACCAGTCCTTCGTCTTTGTATATTATATCATTCAGCATATCTGTATTGCCAGTCATGTGTCTAGAGCATCCACTATCGAGTATCCATTTATTCTTTTTTATCTGCACAATTTGTCCATTGTGGATTGATTCCTTAACCCCCAAAAAGCATGTTTCCCGTACATCAAACAATTTTAGTAGACAACTTGAATTTGAACACTGATTATATGCAGACTCAAGAGACAATGATGATCAGAATATTTCTAAACTAGTATTAACAAACATAGCCATTTTAAAAACTTTTTCAAAAAATAGATTACGAAACTTGAAAACCTTACTCTGATACCAAATGTTAGAAATGCGGGTTACGGATCCTAAGGCTAGGATAAACACTATAGGGGGTGAATTGTGTTTTAAGGTATTACTAAATCTTTTTGAGTTTATGTTAATTTGAACACAAATGTGTGCAATATTCAGACACAGATATGATCACAGAAACAAACACAGATATAGAAATAAAGTAAAAGTAGTAAGGAAAGAACACACCAGATTTTTACTAGTTCGGAGTTACCCTACATCCAGTCTCGTACACAAGTACGGATTTCCTTTCAAAAGCAATTGTACAATTACACCCTCGATTTCAAGGCTACAAGGTACACCCTCCAGATTCACAATCCTTTGAATAGAGATACTTGATTTCACGGGCAACAAGTTCACCCAATTGATTTCCAGGGCTACAATCACACCTTTTCTCACTTGATTGATTTCAAAGGCTGCAATCACACCATTTCTCACAGAAATGATTACAAAGAAGCCTATAACTCTGAATAGCACTGAGGATTTTGTTGAGATAGTGATAGAGAATCAAACCAGAAATGATCTACTTAGATTTAATGTTGATTTCGGCAGAGTAATGGTAAGAATATGTATAAAGAAATATGGAAGAAGAAGAGGAGTGAAAACTAGAAAAATAAATATAGAAATTCGTTGAAAACAGCCCCTATTTATAGAAGAACAATAGCCATGTCCATTCGTGAAGGGATATGACGAATAGATACTTCTTTTGAAATTCAAAATTTTGAAATCAACCGACACTATATCGACATGGGGAACTTGGGTATGTCGACATCCCAAAGGAAATATTGGTATTTTGTTTTTCATTGAAAATAACTTTTATCTTATATTAAAACTATTTTAAACTTTTATAAATATATTTAACTATAGTTAAAATACATAAATAAATATAGAGAATAATATTTTGGTATATATAAAGTTTTACTATAATTTTATATTTAAAAATATGTATAAATATTAAAAGTTAAATATATTATTATTAAAGATAATTTAAAACCAAGGATAATTTGATTTTGAAATCAAAGATTATTTTAAGGCTAAAAATATTTTAAAATCAGGATAGATGTTTTTGATTCTTTTAAAAGGAAGGTTTTGAAAATATTTTGAAAACAAGATATAATTTTGTAAAATCAGTTTGAATAAAAGTTAGCGGATACAATACAATGTTCCACTAGATTTTTCGTAGGTTCCATCCTACTTAGGGTTCCATCCCTTTAACAGGCTCGAAGTGGATTCCATTCCACGAATAAACTGGATTTTAACATGCCAGTGTTTTTCTAGGAGTTTTAACAAAATTCGTAATTAAATTACTTATTCTTGAACTCTTCATAATCTTGATATTCTTGATACTCATGAGTCTTCAATCTTGATATCTTGAATCTCTATACTGTACAATCTTCATTCTTGGTACCTGCATAGTTAAATCCTGCATATACATATATATCTAAACTATAATGTTAGTATTTATATTTTATAATCTTATTCTAAGGTTGTTGTCATCAAAATCATCATTTCAAGAACTAACAAAGGTGATGTTGTTGGTCACTCGGTGTAGGATGGTGGAGAGCACGGGCTGTGGTGGCTGGAGATGATCGGTGTATTGGATCTCGGGGTCTGGGTGTGTGCGTGCTTGCGCCAAGGAGGGAGAGGAGACGTGTTGAGCAATTTCTCTTCTTCTTTTTTATAGATAACCATGGCCGAGAAAAACAAGGACTGGGCAGGAAGAAGGAAAAATGATTTGCGAAGGAATACGAAATGTAAAATATGCCAATATACATTTCGTTCGAACCAATGTTTTGAAACCAATAAAAACCAAAAGTCATGATGGTTGAAATCTGAAATGCCAATAGTTAACGGTTATTAGCATTACCTGATGGCTGACCGTATAGACACAGAAAGCCCAAATAACTCAAATACAGAATTGATACAGAAATCATTATAATGATTCCACGACATACTGGAGTTCGAAAAATAGAAGTGAATATACCGCTGAGATCAGCACGACGAGACGATCAAAATGGTATACAGATATCAGTGGTACGATCATCGTATCAAAAATCTAAAAGTCTACATAGTGGATCGTGTAGTGTATATGCAAGTATATATGCCAAACTATATAATGCAACTAAGTTAAAATTATTCTAGTAAAATATAGAGTAAGCACACCAAAATTTTATACTGGTTCGGACCTCCCGTCCTACGTCCAGTCCTGAAGCTCCCCTTCGGAATTCCACTATCAAACACCCTCACTTCGCCCGGAGGAATAGGCTTGGTTACAATAGCTAGTTCTTTTCAATTATGTGTTCTATAACACGGATATTGACTATTAAGTACAAATGCTTCCTATATATATATATATATATATATATATATATATATATATATAAAGAGTATTGATTGAGGAGATTTAAATATATATGGAAGAGTGAAATACAAGTATAGATTGCTAGTGATCAAGAATATAACAGAGTATGTGAGTAAAGAGCGTAAGTAAGTAAGGGAAGTTTTTCTCTTTGATTCTTGATGATATTTATAGTGGTAGAGCGATTCCTTGAATAGTTGCATCCATTAACAAGTGTTCTATAGTCGCTTCTGATGGCGATGAAGAGTTGTAGCAAAGAGAAGCGAAGATGTCTTTTCAAATGCGGTAGTTGTAATTTGAGTTTCAAAATCCGAGTTCAGCATCCGACGTCTGGTAATTGTTTCAGATGTCTAGCTATATTTTTTTGTATGCAGTAGCCTTTCAGACGTCTGAATGCATTACCAGACGTCTGATCCCTTCTGTTTTGAATTCCAGAGGATTTCTTCAGACGTCTAGATAGTGCTCTTAGACGTCTGAAATATGTGCATATTTACCTTTGTGCATTTATTTCATTGCTCCATTGATCCTATCAATTTGCAGTCTCTTGTAACATTCTTTGAGCCTTGTTCTTGTCTCTCTAGCGATGTTACTCTAGCAGATATTTGCAAATAGAAATATATGTGCATATTCAATTTCCATTGTATAGTTGTTGTCATCGAAACCATAGATTTGATTTCCTAACAATCTCCCCCTTTTGATGACGACAACTATACAATGTACTTATATATAATTTATAAATCTCCCCCTGAATATGTGCTTATTTATAGTTTATATATATATATATACACATAAACTTATATTTCTCCCACTTTGGCATTATCAAATTGTATTCTAAAATTATAATCAATCGTCAAAGATAACACACACAAAAGAGAATTTCATTAATAATTTGAATATTGAGTACATTCATAGATTTTGTCAAGTGTACAAAAGTTAAAATCCTAAAATCTACGAGTCCTTCGGAGAAGGTTTTTCTTGATCATCCCCTTTGTCTTCTTGTTGGGAAGAGCTAAGTTGCATTATAGGAGATGTCAAAGCTTGTTTTAGAGGTTCGTCCTCAAAAAGTTTGGAATGTTTCATGGGAGGAGAAGGCACTAGGTTTGTCCAATCTTCAGACGGAGGCATCAGACCGCTAACCCATTGAAGTACCTCTTTGAGAACCGATAATATAGTTGAAAGTGATTCTTCAACTGTTGCTAGGCGTATGTCAAAAGATGTTTCAAAGCCGTCAATACGCTTAGCCAAAACTTTTTGATTTTGAGATAATATGTGTTGATTTTTAAGAGTGAGATCGCGAACGCTTTCATTTGGATTTGTTTCTATTCTAGTTTCCAAAATCTCATCCTGGCTTGGACAATCAAATGGTGCAGGAGGAGGTGGAGCTGCTTCACGATGTTGTTCCTCCTCTTGTGATGATTCATTGCGTGGTTGAGGCGGAGGCACAACTTGTCTGGTTTGATGATTGTGCGTCCAATCTTCAAAAAAGATAAATTCCGGAGGAATTTTCGGTAGGTGCATTAGCGAGAAAAACTTTATGGAAGCATATTTTGGAGAGATTTCTTCAAAAGTTGATAAGTAGGAGGGGATGTTGTGAGCACGTAGAAGTCTCATCATGTATATGGGGTAGATAATTGATGGCAGTGATCGAGTCCAAAAATGTTTAAGCTCGTTAAAAATAAATTTGGCCCAATTCACCCTTGTTCCGCTAAATAAAGCATATAAAGCTTTGTGCTCTAACTTGGTTATTTGCTCATGACTTCCATACGTGGAATAATGATATGATGATCGTTCGAGTTAGAAGTCTTTCTTTTGGTCGTAGATATTTGGATGTAAATTTAGGCATTTCATCCTCCCATATTTGATGTGTTATACTGTTCCTTGGTTTGAAGCGCATATCGGGAGTATTATATAAATCTTCGCCTGAATCGCAACATCTGAGAGTTCTACCTAATATTCCTGGAGTGAATCTAATCGTGTTGTCATACATGCTAGACCATAACCAATGGTCTTCATTTTCAGTGTTCCATACTGCCGTGCTATCCAAATTTGCATAAAAGAGAAATATAGCCAATTGATCGATTTGGATGTCGTTGGGAGTGAACGATAGCAATGTTTGTAAACCGACATTCTCACACATTTCATCCAAATCATACATTGAAAATTTAAGTAGGTTATAAAATGGAACTATGTGAAGCTTCTTCTTCTATATATCATCATATCTCTTAATTGAGTGTGCTGCATGATTCATCCATCTTTCTATTTGATCATCGGAGCAAACTTGAGGATTTGAGGATGTTTGTTGGTCTTGTTTTCTTTTGGATATCTTAGGGTTTTTAATTCTAGGAGGCATTGTAATTTAGCAAGTGTAACGAGAAAAGATGGTTTTGAGTAGAAAAATCGTCAAAAGAGAATACGCAGTTGAAAATAGAAATGAAATTAGAAAAAAAATGATGTTATCTGGGTGTTGCTAACGTGTCGATTGAATTTCAGATATCTGGAAGCAAATTCAACGTCTGGTTTACCCTATTTTGAACACAGTAGATAATTTAAGACACCTGGTTTAATTGCTAGATGTCTGTTTTGGTCGATTTTTTAAAAGTATGATAGTCAGAGAGATTTTTCAAACGTCTGGTTAAAATATCAGACGTCTGTAATAGGTCGAGTTTTTAAAATTTGATGGTAGAAACATAACTCAGACATCTAGATCAAAGTTCAGACGTCTAAAATAGTCTAGTTTCTATTTCAAGGAGGCAGAGCAAATTTTCAGACGTCTGGAGGGTTATAACAGACATCAGACATATGTACAGTGATGAAAAATTCGTGGGATATCAAAGTGTCAGACGTCTGAGGTCCATATCCAGACGTTTGAAATAGGCAATCTTTCTAATAATAGCCTAAATTTTAATGGTGTTGTTTATTTCCCGATTCTCTATTGTTTAAAAAGAAATGTAGTTTTATTTTGGTGAAACAAAATTACAAATATACATAGATACATATACAATCAAAATATAATCTATTTAGATGGAGATGGAGTTTTGCGATCATCTGACTTGTTATCCCTCCATGGTTTGAGTGGAGACCATATATTTCATCGTTCGTGGGTTCTCAGGGAACCAAAGAATCGCCTTGGTGAAGGGTCCAAAGGTGTACGATACGAGGAAGAAACTGCAAAGCATCGGAAGTGGTTCATGGACATCTTTCTTCCATGAAGTACAAAACTTCATCGCTACTTGCTCTAAAAAGCTCAGTCGACGTGCTGTGAATTTTTGTTCAAAATATAGTTCTCATTGTAGATCTATTTGTTGTTTTTGATAGCGATGTATCTCATTAATCTTCTCCTTTGTGTTAGGAGAAACAAATAAGGATCGTTTGGATTTCTTGCTATCGTAAGTGAATCCCATGTGATAGGACCACCTATACGTTGGTTCCTAATTTGGTGTGGGTGTAGGAAGACGTTGTGGTGTATTTGTCGAACTATCAGTTGTAGGTGTCAAGATGGATATATAAGAATAAGAATTTTCAGAAGCCATGACTATATTTTGTTGAAAAAATATGAATTGTTTATATATTTTTTCTTTGTTGTATGAATATTTATATATTAGTTCAAAAATTATTTATAGATAAATTTTAGAAACTAACTAACTAAAAAACTAAAGGTGAAGAATTTTATCAGTTGCAATTTTGTGGATGGAAAACTATTAGCTAATCATAGCCTAAATGAAGGAATGGTTATTAATGTAGAAGATCATTAAGAGAGCATATCCCTAAATCACGTCGGAGTTTAATAAAAGTTTGTTCATTTATGGTTTTGTGAAAATATCTGCTATTTGATTTTCAGTATTTATGTATTTTAATGAAATAATTCCTTTTTCAACATTGTCATGCAAAAAATGATGTCGTATATCTACATGTTTAGTTCGCGAGTGATTTACAGGGTTTTTTGATAAATTTATTGCACCCGTGTTACCCCAATATATTAGAGATTTATTGATAATTTTTCCAAAATTCGTAAGTGTTTGTTGCATGTATATCATTTGTGCACATGCTAGAGCCGCTGAAATATATTCGGCTTCGTAAGTAGATAAGGAAACACAATTTTGCTTTTTGCTAAACCATGACACTAATGATTGTCTAATAAAATGACTTGTTCCACTAGTACTCTTACGGTCTATTCTACATCCACCAAAATCCGCATCACTATATGAGACTAGTTCAAACGATGATCCTTTAGTGTAAAACAAACCATAATCTCTTGTACTAGATAGATATCGTAAGATATGTTTAACAACTCTTAGATGAGATTCTTTTGGTCTTGCTTGAAATCGAGCACAGAGACATACACTCATCATGATATCGGGTCGACTAGCCGTCAAATAGAGTAAAGAACCATTATGCTACGATATAATTTTTCATCGAAATCTTTTTTGTCGTCATCCTTTTCTAAGTGAACAGTAGTACTCATTGGTGTTGGTTTGCTAGTTTTATCCATATCAAGACAACGTAATAGATCATTGCAATATTTTTCTTGATAAATAAAAATACCATTTTCAAGTTGTTTTATTTGTAAATCTAAGAAGAAATTTAATTCGCCCATGTGAGACATTTCAAATTCATTTTTCATAATATTCAAAAATTGATTGCATAGATTTTCGTTGGTTGAACCAAAAATAATATCATCAACGTAAATTTGTACAACTAAAATATCATTATTTTCTCGTTTAATAAACAAAGTTGTATCGATTTTTCCTATTTGAAAACCAGATGTAATTAAGTGATTTTTAAGACGTTCGTACCATGCACGAGGAGCTTGTTTTAATCCATATAATTCTTTTTGTAATTTAAAAACATGATCGGGATATTTTTCGTGACAAATAATGGGGGTTGTTCAACATATACGTTTTCTTTAATAAAACCATTTAAAAAGGCAATTTTGACATCCATTTGAAATAGTTTAAAATTGTGATGATTTGCAAAAGTGAGTAATGTACGAATGGCCTCTAATCTCGCTACTCGAGCAATGGTTTCGTCATAATCGATACCTTCTTCTTAATTATAGCCTCTAAACGTGCTTTTTTTCTAACAATATTTCCAATTTCATCAGCTTTTTTTAAAATACCCATTTTGTTCCTGTAACCGATTGATCTTCTGGTCTTAGTACTAATTCCCAAACATTATTAGTTCAAATTGATTTAATTCTTCTTGCACAGTGATTATCCAAAAATTATCATTTGAAGCTTCTTTATAGTTTTTGGTTCAAAATTTGACACAAATGTTATATGGCTTATTTGATTAAGTTGATTTCTAGTTACTCTAGAATTAAGATCTCCAATGATATTATCTTTTGGATGATCTTTAAGAATTCTAGGGGATGATATCAAAGTATTGTTTTGCACATTTGTCTCATTATCAATAGAGTTTGTTGTATTTGTTATTGGAATTATTTCTTCATCATCATTAGTATGATGATTAAGAAAATTCTTGTCGAACGAAACATGTAAACTTTCTTCAATAGTATTATTTCGTTTATTAAAAATCCTATATGCTTTGCTGCGATCCGAATATCCAACAATGATTCCTTCAACGGCCTTCGGGTCAAATTTTCCTAAATTATCTTTTTTATTTAATATAAAAAAATTTGATCTGAAAGTTTTAAAGTTTGATACTTTAGGTTTTCTTCCAAAAAATATTTCAAAACAGGTTTGTTTAGTCATAGGACGTATGGTTACTCGATTCAACACATAACATGCTGTGGCAATAGCTTCAACCCAAAAATGTTTTAGTAGACCACTACTATTTAGTAGTGTTCATGCACATTCTTGTAATGTACGATTTTTTCTTTCTACTATGCCATTCTGTTGAGGTGTATGAGGGAAAGAAAAATTATGATTTATTCCTTTCTTATTACAAAAATTAGTAAAACGATCATTTTCGAATTCTCCACCGTGATCACTTTGAATATTTTTAATTTTCAAATCCATTTGTTTTTTAATTCTTTTAGCAAATATTTTAAACATACCAAAGGTATCACTTTTATGTTTTAAAAATAAAGTCCATGTATATCTTGAAAAATCATCAACTATTACGAAAACATATTTATTGTGATTTATAGATCATACTTACGTTGGACCAAATAAATCTAAATGTAATAATTCTAATGGTTGTTTTGTAGAAATATTATTTTTAGATTTATAAGAACTTTTCTTTTGTTTTCTAACTTTAAAATCGTCACATAAATTTTCTACTTTGTAAATGATTTTAGGTAAACTTCTAACAAGCTCATATTTTGCTAATTTATTAATATATTTAAAATTGATATGACAAAATCATCTATGCCATAACCATGGATCGTCATGTTTGGCGGTTAAACACAAATTTGAATTTTTATTTATATTCATGTTTAAGACATAAATATTTTTGTTTCTAAAACCTTCAAATATAAGTTGATTATTATTATCAAAAATATTTTATCTATCTTTTCCGAAATTGATTTGAGAACCTTTATCGCATAATTGATAAATACTTAGTAGGTTGTGTTTTAGATTTTCTACTAATAAAACATTTGTAATAATAGGAGAGTTAGAAATACCAGAGTTGATGACTTCTCCAATGCCCACGACATTTCTTTTTGAGTTATCTCCAAAGGTTACCGTTCCACCATCGATGTATCTTATATTTGATAACATTTTTGAATTTCCAGTCTTATGCTTGGAGCATCCGCTATCTAGTATCAATTTCTCCTTATTTTTTATTTTGGGTAACTGCAAAATAAAAGATGTTTTAATTGGTACCCATATACTTATTAGGGTGCTAGATGTTAGGAGAAGTAGGTAGCCATACCCAAGATGGTTTGGTACCTTTATGAATATAATTTTTATTATAAACTACATTCTCTAAGAAATTATTAATATGTTTTTATCTAATCAAATTATTATTTGTCTTAGGAATCCAAATTTTCATATTTTTGGCATTCATATTAGACTTAGGTGAATTTTTAGTCTTTTTATAACTATAATAATTAACATCATTTCCCCTTTGTTTAGGAGTATTTTTAAATCCTATTCCATTTCGATTACCTGATGGTTTTGAAGTTTTAATAAGATTATCCCAATCTTGTTTTCCTTTATTAAGATTTGAAACATTATTTTTAATTTTATCTAATTTTTCTTTTAATTCTAAAATTTCAATTTTCAATATTCTAATATTACTCTTCAAGTTGATATTTTCTTTTAACAAATTATCCTTTACTATTTTTGTTTTATCAAAATCAATAGCAATAGTCTCATTTTTGACCAAATTATTTTTGATTTTTTCTTGAGATAATTCTAGTTCCTCTTCTAAGATAATTTTTTCATCTTTTAGCATTCCTACTTCAAGCTCTAATCTATTTATTTTGGCTATTTGTTCTTTGTTCAATTTATTAATTTGTCTCAATTTATCATCTAATTCCATGCTAAGTTCTAATAATTCGTCATAGCCAAGTTCGGGACATACATCATCAATTTGTGCCATAAAACACACGTAAGCTTGTTCTCTGTCACTGTCACTATCACTATCGGATGATGAAGAATCCGAGTCATCCTATGTTACTTTGAAAGCCTTCTTCTTTTTTATTTTTTCAAATTTGTTTTTCTTTTTATCATTGTTGAGCTTTGGACAGTCTTTCTTCATATGTCCAAATTGATCACATTCAT
Source organism: Allium cepa (assembly GCA_030765085.1). NCBI lineage: Eukaryota > Viridiplantae > Streptophyta > Magnoliopsida > Asparagales > Amaryllidaceae > Allium > Allium cepa. The sequence goes on from CM060932.1 coordinate 158,899,234, forward strand.
AGCATTTAATTGATGTTTGATTTGTTGAGCTTGATTTTCCTCCTTTCTAAAATTTAGTCATTTTCCTAAACTTCTTGAATTTGTTGTAATTTTTGGCAATAAATACAATTTCTTCTTCGTCTAAGTCGGAGTCTTCATTTGTTGCTGGGAATGCTATGTTCTTCTTTTCCGAATTTAGTTCTTTTCATGCCTACAAATTAGCTTCATAGGACATTAAATTTCCTATCAACTCTTCCACTAAGAGTGTTGAGAGATCATTAGCTACTTTGATAGCTAATACTTTTCTTTCCCACTCTGGAGTTAAAGAATTGAGTATTCTAGATACTAAATCAAAATTTGTGAATTTGACTCCAAGTGCCATTAAATCATGTTGAATGGTTTGGAACCTAGAGTACATATCTACTATAGATTCATTTTGTTTTATTTTAAATGATGGAAATTGATTTTGTAAAATTGAAATCTTAGTTTGTTTAACTTTGTTTGTGCCTTCATGTGTAACTTGTAAGGTACGCCAAATGTCAAATGCAGTATCACATAACATTACACATGAAAATTCATTTTTATCTAGTGAGCAAAATAAGACATTCATAGCTTTGACATTATTAGAAGCTGCCATTTTTTATGCATCGGTCCATGTGTTCATAGTAGTAGTAGGTGCCTTATATTTATCTTGAGTGGCTGACTAAATTTCTAAACCATTAGCTTCCATAAAAATTATCATACATGTTGACCAATATGCATAGGTAGAGCCATTAAAAAGTAGGGGTCGTGTTGTCCTTCTTGAAAAATACTTGCCATATTAAAGATTCAAAAATATGTTACTGTACTTTGATCAAACCTTGCTCCGATACTAATTGAAAGTCTATATAGTGGATCGTGTAGTGTATATGCAAGTATATGTGACAAACTATATGATGCAACTAAGTTAAAATTACTCTAGTTAAATATAGAATAAGCACATCAGAATATTTTATTGGTTCGGACCTCCTGTCCTACGTCCAGTCCCGAAGCTCCCCTTCGGAATTCGACTATCAAACACCCTCACTTCGCCCGTAGGAATAGGCTTGGTTACTATAGCTTGTTCTTGTCAAGTGTGTGTTCTATAACATGGATATTGACTATTAAGTACAAATGCTTCCAATATATATATATATACATATATATATAGTATTAATTGAGGAGATCTGAATATATATGGAAGAGTGAAATAAAAGTATAGATTGCTAGTGATCAAGAATATAACAGAGTATGTGAGTAAAGTGCGCAAGTAAGTAAGGTAAGTTCTTCTTTTTGATTCTTTATGTTATTTATAGTGGTGGAGAGATTCCTTGAGTAGTTGCATCCATTAGCAAGTGTTCTATAGTCGCTTCTGATGGTGATGAAGAGTTGTAGTGAAGAGAAACGAAGATGTCTTTTCAAATGTGGCAGTTGTAGTTAGAATTTCAAAATCTGAGTTCAGCACCATACGTCTGGTAATTGTTTCAGACGTCTGGCTATATATATATATATATATATATATATATATTTGTATGCAGTAGCCTTTCAGATGTTTAATGCATTAACCAGACGTCTGATCTTCTGTTTTGAATACCAAAGGATTTCTTCAAACGTATGGTTAGTGCTCCCAGACGTCTGAAATCTATGCATGTTTACTTTTGTGCATTTGTGTCATTGCCCATTGAACCTATCGATTTGTAGTCCCTTGTAACGTTCTTTGAGCCTTATTCTTGTCTCTCTAGTGATGTTACTCTAACAAGTATCTGCAAATAGAAATATATATGGTTATTCAATTTCCATTGTATAGTTGTTGTCATCGAAACCATAGATTTGATTTCCTAACAAAGTTGATAATTGGTACTAAAAATGCTGTTAATTTGCCGTAAATAAGATAGACGGAGCAATAGCGGTTCAAATTTGATGAAACGAAACATGACATTACCCTCAAAAGATGATTTACAAATTTATTATGTAAAAATATTCAAGTTTGGAAAACATTTTATTATCATCGAATATTAACTGATTTAAATTTAAATAAAATTACACAGGAAAATAAACTTTCATATTATCTGATAAAAATTTACCATTTTCTATGTTTAAATAGACATATTCCAAATATTTAATTTTCATTTCAAAATTCAATTATTTGAAACTTCATAAAATTCCAGTTAATTACGTTATTAAAATCAGTTAAAATTTATGGGTCGTTACATGCCTTCTTTTTCGATCTTATGAATCGCGTTTTCCGCGATGTTCTCAACAAGTTTGTTCTGGTTTCATTAATGTTATCTTCATATTTTCCAAGATAGAGAAGGAGCATGAGTCACATTTGAGCTATGTTCTCCAAAATCTTGGGAAACATCAGTTGAACGCCAAATTTTCTAAATGCCATTTCTGGAGAGATGAAGTCCGATTCTTGGGCATATTGTTTCAGAAAATGGAGTCTCGGTTGACCCATTTAAGGTCGCCGCGATTAGTTTAAATCTATCCACCTTTTCTCTTTTTAATTCATCCATCTTATCTCTTTTGAACTTATCCACCCAATATCCATAGCTTTCTGGGCCTTGTCGATTATTATTGAAGATTTATTAAGATTTTTGCCCGAATAGCTGCACCTCTCACTGCTTTGACTCGTAAGAATGCCAAGTTTGTTTGGAGTGATAAGTGTGAAGGTGCATTTAATGATTTGAAGCAAAAGCTTACTTCTGCTCCTGTTCTCATCGTTCTGAATGGGAGTGAAGAATTATTGGTTTATGCAGATGCTAGCCATGAAGGTTTGGGTGCTGTATTGATGCAGAATGGGAAGGTCATTGCTTATGCTAGTCATTAGTTGAAACCCCATGAAGCTAATTATGCCACCCATGATTTAGAATTACTTGTTGTAGTGTTTGCTTTGAAGTTGTGGTGGCATTACCTTTTGGGAACCAAGTTTGAGCTTTTCACCGATCATCAATCTCTTAAGTATATCTTCACCCAAAAGGATTTGAACTAGAGGTAAGTTCAATGGCTTGAGTTCTTATCATCTTATGACCTCGACGTCAACTATACTCCTGGGAAAGCCAATGTTATGGCCGATGCTTTGAGTCGTAAGAAGGCCTTGTTGTGTCGGATTTTTGCTTCTCCATCTCTTTTGGATCGTATTGCAGCTAAGCAGGATGAGGATGCGATGCTTAAGCTTATGAAGGAGAATATTCAAGAAAGGGAAGGTGATAATCAGAATGAGTTAGAAGCACAGATTGATCAGAATGGAGTTTTGAGGATTAATAACCGTATTTGTGTTTCGAATGTTGATGGTTTAAGGAAAAAAGTTCTTAGAGAGAATCATCAGTCTAGACTCTCCATCCAACCAGGTGTCATGAAGATGTTTCAGGATATGAAGAAGCTGTATTGGTGGAGTGGTATGAAGCGAGATATTTCTATCTTTGTCAGTAGATGTGCCACACGTCAGCAAGTTAAGGCTGATCACCAAAAGACCGCTGGATTGCTGTAACCTCTTGAGATTCCCATTTGGAAATGAGATCAAGTTTATATGGATTTTATCTATATTTTACCGAGGACTAGAAGAGGTAATGAGAGTATTTGGGTAGTTGTCGATCGATTGACCAAGTCCGCTCATTTTATCCTGGTCAGACAGCTTTGACCTTAGCTGAGATCTATATGAGGGAGATTGTTCGTCTCCATGGTGTTCCTTCGAGCATTGTTTGTGATCGTGATCCTATCTTTACCAGCAAGTTCTAGAATGCTTTTAAGGAAGCTTTGGATACTCATTTGAACTTTGTACAACTTATCATCCCCAGACTGATGGTCAGATGGAATGGGTGAATTACATTTTAGAAGATCTTCTTCGTGCTTATGTTCTTGATTATGGAGGATCTTGGGAAGATCATCTCCATCTCATTGAATTCACTTATAATAATAGTTATCTGATAAAAATTTTATTTGAAAATTTTCAATTGTGTTAAGCTTAATCAATCTTTACTCTCAGTTCGTTTGAATTTAGGCATGTATATAGATGTCTCCATTTGCCACTCTTTACGGACGATCCTGCAAATCCCCATCTTGCTGTATTGAATCCGGTGATTGTTTAGTTCTTAGACCTGATATGATTTTGGAAGCATGCGAGAAAGTCGAGGAGATTAGGGGGAAGATGAGGATTGCTCAAGATAGGCAGAAGAAGTATGCAGACAGGCGTAGAAGGGATCTGGAATTTACAGTGGGTGATCAGGTCTTTCTTACGATCTCGCCGTTGAAGAATGTGGTTTGTTTTGGTCAAGAGGGAAGCTCGCTTCTAGATTCATTGGCCCTTTCCGCATTCTGGAAAGAGTTGGTTCTTTGGCTTATAGTGTCGACTTACCGGAGAAACTATTGGGTGTGCACAACGTGTTTCATGTATCTCACCTTTGCAAGTATCTCCATGATCCATCCTTGATTGTTCAGCCTGCTTTGTTAGAGAATTTGGACTTTGAGCCAATTCTCACTATCGAGAGGAAACCACTTTGTATTTTCGATAGAGGTACGAAGCAGCTTCGTAAGAAATCTGTTAGTTTAGTCAAGGTACCGTGGAGTACGGATGATCGAAATTACACCTGGGAAACCGAGGAATCCATGCATGCTTCAAATCCTGAATTATTTGACTAAGGTATTATTCGTTTGAATTTATTCTATCTTTTTGTTTTTTCTATTCTCCTATCTTGTTCCCTTTCGGGGACGAAAAGTTTTGAATGGGGAAGATGTAATGACTCGATAATTTTAATCGTTTTATAACGTAAATAACTAGAATTTTTTGAAATGTAAATAATAAAATTTTGAAATAATTTTTTTATATTTAGAATGCTTCTATTTAATTATAGAATTGGTAGAATTTTACTGAAAAATATAAAAGTCAATTTATTGGTGAAATTTCAAAATATAAATTTAATCAGTTTATTTTTTGAAAATTTTATATTTTCGAAATTTGAATATTTTTATATAATAAAAATGTGAATCATTTTCTAAGAGCGACGTCGTAATTCGTTTCATCAAATTTGAACTTCTATAGCTCTGTTTATCTTTTTTTCTACGTTTTAGCAGCATTTTCGATAGCAGAAAATTCAAGTTTTTATAATTTGATCGTATAGCTGATATTTGTGTACCATTCTATTCGCCTTGTCGTACCGATCTTCGTAGTATATTTATTTCGTATTTTGAGGTCCAGTACACGACGGAAACGATAAAACAGTTCGTCATATCGGTACCATAAATTGTGACCTTTTATTTTCCTTTGCTTTTCAAACCTGAACCGTGCAACCCAAGAAACAAATAAATTGCTTTAGTTATTCAGCTGAATCATAGCTTGTGACCATTGCTCTTACATTTACTTTTATATATATATATATATTCCCTTGTCCCTTTACACTTCTGCCAGTCTATTCATTTTTGAAAAGGTACGTTTAATTTGTTCTCTCCTTCCTGTAGCTTATTCTTCTTTCCTTCCAATTTTCTTTTCCTTTTCTTCAAATCTTGCCAAGCATAATTGTTGGAGAAAAATTCTTTAGATCTACACCTTGTTCCCATGCGTGCGCCCCCTCTCTACCAAAACCCACCTTCACCTTGTTCCCATGCATGCCTTCCATCTCTCCCCATTCAACCTGAAGCAAGCCCAACCCCTTCCACTTTAAAATCGAGTCCACCCCCTCTTCCACTACTCGCCTACACCCTTGACCGAGCCCACTACCCTTCGCCCACTCCTAGATCCAAAACTACCTCAACCCATGCCCTAAAACCGAAGCCACCCAGAGGCAAACCCATGCAAAACCCGAAGCCACCCAAAGGCAAACCCATGCAAAACCCGAAGCCCTTCCCCTCTTTGCCTAAAGTCAGCTCCTCACATGGAACACATGTAGGATCGATTTCACCCTGGGGGGGTAAATAGGGTGATACTATAAATTATAAAAATTTATTGCGGAAGTTTATAAAATATTTTCAACACAAATATATCAGAATAGCAGCACAGATAATAGCAGAATAATAAATGCAAAAATAGAACAACACATAATTTATCCAGCTTCGGCAAAACGCTGCCTACATGTTGCCCCCAAGGTTTCTACTAGAAATTAAGCAGTCATATGCTTATACACGTAAAATCGCGACGCCCGCTATTGACTAGCATTAATTCTATGCTCAAAATCCTGCCATAACTCAGCCACTGAGTTGCGAATTCTCGAACTACACTACCGTAGCTCGTCCCCTAGCAACATGACTAGAATTTACAAGAGTTTAAAAGGAAAATACAATAAAATACAAATTAAATATAAAAACTCTAATTTTATACTAAATCCCAATTAATATAAGTTGCCCAAAATATATTATCACTAAAAGAATGCGGCCCCATTATCTCTTTTATTTCGTCGCTCTATTTTGCTCTGTAAAAACGTCGGCCTTGTTCCTTTGCTTGTTCCTCTTTTACTCTGCTCGAAATTAGGACTTTGAGAAATCTTTGAAGCCGCCGACTTATGTTGATCGATCGAATAGATGATTGTACATTGCTAGCTCTGTCGAACGACCGTCTCTTGATATGCTTTCGGCTTCTTCAAAATTGTCGAGGTTGATTTTTTTTAAAATGGTATGTGATTTTTGCTTTTTCGATATGCTTATGCTCGACTTTGATTCGAGTTGAATGATTATTGTTCTCTATTGCTTGAACTCGAATAATCTTCTTGGCCAATGATGAATGGGTTTATACAGGGTCGACCCCCTATATTTTCGTTTGTATATTTTATACGAATTCATCAAATAATTTGTTTTGAATTCATCTCGGCCACTTTATTTTAGTTGAATGCTTGAGATTGAATTGACTTGTTCAAATTCGTATAATTCCTGTTTCCTTGATTCACACAGCTTTGAATTGCTTTTGTAGCCACCATGGCTTCGATTTCTGACTGTTCGATTTTTTTTGCTTGATGATTTCTGATTTGGTTCGAATTTGTTGCCTTGGTCATCACGGCGTTGATTTTGATTTGAACTTGACTTTGTGCATTTAACTGTTAACATCGGCCTTGACATTTAAACTTGATATCGATTCGTTTCTGTCATATCATATACTGTGAAGAAAAATTACTTTGGCATTTGACTTGAATTGTAAAACTGCTGCTGACTTTTGAATTTGTGCACTATTTTATTTTTGAAATTTCCTGCTTGATTTTGTCTCGGCTTTGATCACTGCGTCATTATATCGTATATGTGTATGCTCGACTTGATACTCTGTTCATCCTGTCACATGTAGTTGCATATACATATCTGAAGCATTTTTGTAAATGTATTCTTTTAATTTTAGTTCCACTGCACTGCTGTCACATGTCATTGTTTCGGCTTTGATTTAGCTGGTGATTTTTGTTCCCATTGACTCCGGTCATTTGAATTTATGTTGTTCGACATGTACGTTTATGACTGTAGTTTCATATATATCATCACTGTGTTGATTGATCATAGCCACTTTCATTGTACACTGTTGTTTCTTGTATATTGTCACTACATATATTGTTTATGACTTGATCTTGTTTGTGCATTGATTTGTACTCTGTTTGAGTTGAGCATTTCGACCTGTTCAGTTGCATGCTGTTTTCTGGGTTCATATGAACTGTTGTTGATTCGTCTTTGCTTGCATCTGTGAATGTGTATACTTGGTTTCTTTTTGTCTGGTTCTCCTGTACATCGATGTCACCTCTGTCCTTTGTAGCATGCATTCTGTACCATGATGTTCACCATGTATATATGTATGTTTCACTGGTGACATTATTTTCATTTGAAGCTGCTCTATGTCTTGTTCATGTTGACTTTGTAGTCTACAATGCTTGGAGATTCATGTATGATTGTAGTTTAATATTGGTCTTGCAGCTTTGTTCATCATGTAGTCAAGTGTGTACGCATCTTATTTACATATAGTCTGGTTGATGGTCTCTGATTTCATGTACTCGAGTCTGGTACCTTTTGAAGTTTGCATCTATTGATCTGCACCTTAGTTCTTCCATATAAGTTCACATTGTATTTGTGTCGTCTTGAAGTCGCCGCTGATGTCGTGGCATTCATACTTTATTGTCATGTAAACTAGTTGTCTTCACTCGTTCCACATGAGTCCATTTGTATTGCACTGTCACATGATCATTAGGTTGTATTCTGATTTCTCTGACCACATATGCTAGTTCTGGTTGACGTTATTTTGAACATGCACCTGTGTTGAATCCTGCTTATAGCTCGGGTTTGACCTTGTGCTTGTATCGTGATTTCACTTGAGTTGATCTTGGCTTTTAATTGGGTTTGACCTTGTGCTCACTTGTCCCTGTAATTTTATCAAGTGTATATATTGGTGTGCACGGCCTTGTGGCATGTACAGCGATACACTATGCATGTCACATGCTATTCGTGTATGATGAATTCAAATTTAAATGATGACGAACAACCCAAATAACTAAGGAAAATATTATTTTCAAAATCCACATTTTATTTTATACTGCAAAAATATTTTATTTTCAATTTTACTTCGTCAGTGTGTATTTTTGCAGATCGCTCAGATGCTGGATTCAATCTGGAATGAAGTTGAAGATAAATACGAGTGAATGAGCGATATGTAGTGAGGACGGTTGTGTAAATTGAAATGTATTATAATTGCAAATTTGTATATATATAGTGAGAGCTCAAATTTGTACTATTCAAAATTGTAATAAATAATTGTTTGAATAAAATATTCGTTTGAATTTAAATTCCATTTTATTTATTTTATTCAGAAAATATTTATTTAATTATGTGAAAATAAAATAGTACATTAACAAATACATTTAAATGAATATATACATATATATATATATATATGTTTATTATCATCAAACAAAAATCATATACTCGCATATTCAACAACACAACCTTCCCATCTTGTTCTTATATAAGCATGTTATATATATAAAGGGTTGCCTGAAGCTCTTTCTTTTTCTCGGTTGCATTTATTTGAATTATATTTTATAGTGATATACGTATATACTATATAATATGTTGTGCCTTGTTTTGTTCTTGTTCATGCCCTTCCCTTGCTTTTTTTCAATAATGCATATATGAGCAGTTTCATATATAGGCTTTGAGTCTTATTTACCGTGTATAAATGAAAACTACAGTTCATGCATATATATTATTATATATTAATATTGCATGCAAGCATGTTGTTCGATAAAATGCACATGTATACCTCCTGTACCCATATTTATTTGCAGCAGTTATATGCGTTTTGAAAATCTGAGCCATATATTATATATATGATACATATATAAAATTGACGACGGAGGTTATTTATGTCATTCTTCTTGTATTCATCGACAAAAAAATCACATATGTAATATATATAATATTGCTTTTTCTAATATTATAAAAACAAATGTACACGTATATCACTTGTATGTATACATTTGTTTTATTAAATTATCGTGCTAAAATCCGCTTTCATGTTAGTCGCAACTATTTGAAATATTGTGCCGTGTCAGTGTCAGCTGCTCTCGAATTCCATCGTTCTCTAGCCCCAAAAAGTGAGTAATCATTCATGGTTAATATTCTTATGCTTATTAAATTGATTTAATAGGAAATGACAATTTAAATGTGCTATTAAAATTTAATTTCTAGTTATTAACTGTTACATATGACATCTCATTATTTTAAATTTATCACTTGTGAAAATTGACATCGTTACATGTTAGTTGATTATTTTATTTAATTTTTATTCTTATCAATCATATATGCCAGTAATTGTTATGTCATGTTATGTTATTTATTGTTCTTGCTATGCAAGTTCCCATAGTTTTAGGAATTACTATGGATTGAAATGATACGTACTCGAACGGACTTTAGAATAGGAGAAAATTCGTTATGGGTTAAAATGATAAACCCAAGCGATTTTCATTTATTACAGGAATTTTGGGATTGCGAACATGATGCCTCCAAGGTTTCTACTAGAAATTAAGCAGTCATATGCTTGTACACGTAAAATCGTGACGCCCTCTATTGACTAGCATTAACTCTATGCTCAAAACCCTACCATAACTCAGCCACTGAGTTACGAATTCTCGAACTACACTACCGTAGCTCGTCCCCTAGCCACATGACTAGAATTTACAAGAGTTTAAAAGGAAAATACAATCAAATACAAATTAAATATCAAAACTCTAATTTTATACTAAATCCCAATTAATATAAGTTGGCCCAAAATATATTATCACTAAAAGAATGTGGCCCCATTATCTCTTTTATTTCATTGCTCTATTTTGCTCTGTAAAAACGTCGGCCTTGTTCCTTTGCTTGTTCCTCTTTTACTCTGCTCGAAATTAGGGTTTTGAGAAATCTTTGAAGCTGCCGACTTATGTTGATCGAACGAATAGATGATCGTACATTGCTAGCTCTGTCGAACGACCGTCTCTTGATATGCTTTTGGCTTCTTCAAAATTGTCGAGCTTGATTGTTTAAAAAATGGTATGTGATTTTTGCTTTTTCGATATGCTTATGCTCGACTATGATTCGAGTTGAATGATTATTGTTCTCTATTGCTTGAACTCGAATGATCTTCTTGGCCAATGATGAATGGGTTTATACAGGGTTCGACCCCCTATATTTTCGTTTGTATATTTTATACGAATTCATCAAATAATTTGTTTTGAATTCATCTCGGCCACTTTATTTTAGTTGAATGCTTGAGATTGAATTGACTTGTTCAAATTTGTATAATTCCTGTTTCCTTGATTCGCACAGCTTTGAATTGCTTTTGTAGCCACCATGGCTTCGATTTCTGACTGTTCGATTTTTTTTGCTTGATGATTTCTGACTTGGTTCGAATTTGTTGCCTTGGTCATCACGGTGTTGATTTTGATTTGAACTTGACTTTGTGCATTTAACTGTTAACATCGGCCTTGACGTTTAAACTTGATATTGATTCGTGTCTGTCATATCATATACTGTGAAGGAAAATGACTTTGGCATTTGACTTGAATTGTAAAACTGCTGCTGACTTTTGAATTTGTGCACTATTTTATTTTTGAAATTTCCTGCTTGATTTTGTCTCGTCTTTGATCACTGCGTCACTGTATCGTATATGTGTATGCTCGACTTGATACTCTGTTCATCCTGTCACATGTAGTTGCATATACATATCTGAAGCATTTTTGTAAATGTATTCTTTCAATTTTAGTTTCACTGCACTGCTGTCACATGTCATTGTTTCGGCTTTGATTTAACTGGTGATTTTTGTTCTGATTGACTCCGGTCATTTGAATTTATGTTGTTCGACATGTACGTTTATGACTGTAGTTTCATATATATCATCACTGTGTTGATTGATCATAGCCACTTTCATTGTACACTGTTGTTTCTTGTATATTGTCACTGCATATATTGTTTATGACTTGATCTTGTTTGTGCATTGATTTGTACTCTGTTTGAGTTGAGCATTTCGACCTGTTCAGTTGCATGCTGTTTTCTGGGTTCATATGAACTGTTGTTGATTCGTCTTTGGTTGCATCTGTGAATGTGTATACTTGGTTTCTGTTTGTCTGGTTCTCCTGTACATCGATGTCACTTCTGTCCTTTGTAGCATGCATTTTGTACCGTGATGTTCACCATGTATATATGTATGTTTCACTGGTGACATTATTTTCATTTGAAGCTGCTCTGTGTCTTGTTCATGTTGACTTTGTAGTCTACAATGCTTGGATATTCATGTATGGTTGTAGTTTAATATTGGTCTTGCAGCTTTGTTTATCATGTGGACAAGTGTGTACGCCTCTTGTTTATATATAGTCTGGTTGATGGTCTCTGATTTGATGTACTCGAGTCTGGTACCTTTTGAAGTTCGCATCTATTGATCTGCACCTTAGTTCTTCCATATAAGTTCACATTGTATTTGTGTCGTCTTGAAGTCGCCGCTGATGTCGTGGCATTCATACTTTATTTTCATGTAAACTAGTTGTCATCACTCGTTCCAGATGAGTCCATTTGCATTGCACTGTTACATGATCATTTGGTTGTATTCTGGTTTCTCTGACCACATGTGCTAGTTCCGGTTGAAGTTATTTTGAACATGGTCATTGTATTGAACTTGCACCTGTGTTGAATCCAACTTATAGCTTAGGTTTGACCTTGTGCTCGTATCGTGATTTCACTTGAGTTGAACCCAGCTTTTAGTTAGGTTTGACCTTATGCTCACATATACCTGTAATTTTATCAAATGTATATATCAGTGTGTACAGCCTTGTGGCATGTACAGTGATACACTATGCAGGTCACAAGCTGTTCGTGTATGATGAATTCAAATTTAAATGATGACGAACAACCCAAATAACTAAGGCAAATATTATTTTCAAAATCCATATTTTATTTTATACTGCAAAAATATTTTATTTTCAATTTTACTTCGTCAGTGTGTATTTTTGTAGATTGCTCAAATGCTGGATTCAATTTGGAATGAAGTTGAAGATAAATACGAGTGAATGAGCGATATGTAGTGAGGACAGTTATGTCAATTGAAATGTATTGTAATTGCAAATTTGTATATATATAGTGAGAGCTCAAATTTGTACTATTCAAAATTGTAATAAATAATTGTTTGAATAAAATATTCGTTTGAATTTAAATTCTGTGTTATTTATTTTATTCAGCAAATATTTATTTAATGATGTGAAAATAAAATATTACATTAACAAATACATTTAAATGAATATATATATATATATATATGTTTATTATCATGAAACAAAAATCATATACTCGCATATTCAACAATCTCCCCCTTTCATGATAACAAACATATATTTAAGATTTTGAAGTTGTTAAATGTATTTAAACATTCAATTTGCTCCCCCTATTTGAATGCTTTCTCTCTACAAAAAGCTTCCCCTTCATATATGCATGTAAATAAAAATATGCAAATGAGCCTAGATGCAAATAGGAAATATTTGACCTTTATTTTCCAAAATCTTAACTTTTCTCTCCTCTTTTTGTTATTAGCAAAAGAGTAATAGTGTTAGAAAAATAGCGATAAAGTGACAGACATTAACACAACATTAAAACTCAATCGAATATAAATATTAAATTTCAATAAAAAGTCAAACAAAAATTGTAACATTCCCAGATTTTAGTTAAAAATAATTTGATAATTTATTTAATCTTTGGAATTAAACTTTGAAATAATTGGTAATTTATATAGAATTTTGGATTTAATTGTGATGAAAATTCCATAATAAAGAAAAATACGTATTTTAAATAAAATGTCGAATTGGAATTCAACATAAGTATTTTATAAAATTATATTTGAATTTTCCAAATTTAATAAGATGTATAGTTATCTATTTATATAAATGGATTATACGACATAATTTGAATATGATTTAAATATAGAGAGATAAATGAAATTTGTTTTCTAATTTTAATATATGAAAGCTATATTTTGAAATTAATATAGTAAAAGTTGTGTAAGGCTAAAATTCATATTATCTAATATATATTGTATACCTATTTTGAAATTAATGTGTATGGATAAATATTTATTTAAATGTATAATATTTTCAATTTAAATTAGATTTAAAAAGCTTTATAAATTAAGGATTATATACGTATGATTATTTATTAATTGTTTTCAATTCATTTTCTACATAAATTGTATAAGTACAAGTGATTGAAAAAAATGTATGTAAAAAAAAGTGTATAACATTTAAACCATAATAAGTATAATTTATATATATATATATATATATATATCTTTTGGAATTAATAAAACATATGTTAATATGAAAAGAAATGTTTTGTAAATATAAAGCTAAGTAGGTTTAAAACAAAAATTTACAAAATAATTTACATTAGGGGTTTAAACATAAAATTATAAACTTGTAATACTTGTACATAAAATTTTAGCATGAATAACACTTGTTAAGTAATTGTGTTGTGAAATAAACAAGTGGCAAACAAAACGAATAAAAAACATACAAAATATATGAAAAGAACGAAAGAAATAAGATTTTTCATTTTTATTTTTAAGTCTGAGAATAAAATCTCAAACAACTCAAACTTGATCAAAAGAAGAAATCAAAATCCAGTTTTCAAAAGATTAATAGCAATCAAACCTATTTTCAACACAAGCTAAACAATTAAGCTTCAGTTTTAGCTTGATCAAGCAAAGAAAAATCAAAACTCCGTGCAACTAAATTAAAACCAGATCAGATTTAACTTATAAACATCAAGTGTTAGATGCAAATTCAACAATCTCAGATGAAAGATCTGATCATCTCTGCAAAGCAAGTCCTCATAAATTTTCTCAAAGCTTGGAAACAAATCTGGAAAACCAGATTTCAATCTTCAATTTGGAATCAAAGCAAAGCCAATCCAGTTTCAAGTTAAAAACAAATCTTTAACAATCTTCAACTTGTAAAGCTTGAAGCAAGTATCAACCTCAGTTCCAAGATCAAACTCCAAGAAATCAATTTCCAGTTCCAGATTTAAATCTGCCTCCTTCCAAGAATGGAGAGCAAACTTACCTATATCCTTTGATAATATGATTGATGCTTAAAGTATAATGGAAATGTTTGGTAAATTTGCTTGCATGCCTGTGTGAAGTATGTATGATGATATATCTGTGTACAAATATTTACTCTGTCATATTAACAGGTTTGAAAATTTAGTTCAAAAATTCAAACCATCCTACCCATACAATTTTAGACCTTGATCTCTGAAATAAAAGTTTTTGTAATTGTATAACATTATTTTTAAAAATAAATTGGAACGAAAATATTGAGTAAAAATTTTGAAAATAGAAAAATATAGTGACGAACTAAATATAGGTTGAAAATCAATGAACTAGATTTCATATTTGAATTCCATAATCAGGTTTGTGTTAACAAATGATGATTTTTAAAAGCAATTCCATGATTTTTAAGCCTATATTTGTCGAGATATTTCAAGATAACCGATTTTGGTTCATTCGTCAAATTCCGTCGAACATTAACGAATTTTGAGTCGTGCCTTTGGGCGAAGATAGCTTGAAGGATGTAGATCATCAAAAAGATAGTTAGAGAATTTATAGATGATCGTGGATGGCGAACAGGGTTGATTTAATGTTTAACAGTCTGGTTTGGTCAATGTTGCATCGGAGAGCGTAGCGCAGTCGAGGGTGAACCGGACTTGGCCAGTCCAGGAGAATCGAGGATGGGGGTCGTATCGAAGCTCTGGTCAGATCTACGAGGATGATGGTGGTCAGAATCGGTTGGTCGAGTCGTTTTAGTTGATCGGGATTTTTGGATTCCTGGTGGTTAATGGGCTCGATTTTGAATCCAGTCGAAATGGATTCAACTGGTTGGTTGGAGTAGCCATGCGAGTCACCGATGATGTGCTGGGGTGAGTGGCGATGGTCGAAGGGCGGTCAGGCAACTGTGCACGTGCATAAGTTTTCACCAGTATTAGGTGGATGTTAGGGTGTTGGGGAGGTTGGGGAGTTCTCGTGTTCGAGCTCGGGGAACTGAAGCAATGTCTCGAGTAATTGATCGGGAAGAATGGTTTTGGGCTCGAGTTGTTGGGGGCTTGATTGCTTTAGCTTGGGTTTCGGAAAATGATGACAGGGTTTTAAATTTAAGATACAATCAGTTTTAAAAAGTTTTAAATTTAATCTAGTTAAATCATTTTCTAATCAATGCTTTTCAATTAAACTTGTTTTATTTAAGTTAGAAATTAGTTAAAAGTTTAAAATGTTCTTTTAATTTTAACTAAGTTTAAAAGAGTTTTATTCTATTTATATAACCTTTGTTTTTGAAAATAATCTTAATATTTTGATTAAGTGAATGATTAAAAAGGATGAGGTGCTTTAATCATTAATTGAACTTAAAGAGTTTAAGTTAAATTATATGATTATATTAATTCATTTTAAAGGTTATTACTTAATGAAATTTAGGAATAATTACTTTATGTGATTGTATTAAAGAATTAAGATTAATTAATAAAAGTGATTAAAGGAAAATTAATGTGATGTATGAAAAGAATAATTACTTAATAAAGGCGATTTAAAGGTTAATTACTTGATTCATTTAAGGATAATTAATTAATGAGATTAACTAATTAATGTAATCAATTAATTAAAGGGTAATTAAGTAGTTAATTAATATAATTAATTAAAAGTAAATTAATTAATTAAAGATGGATTTATTTATTAGTTAAGAATAATTAATTAATTAAAGGTTAATTAATTAATGAAAGTGATTAGGGGATGATTTATAATTAAGGATTAATTAATTAATGTAACTAATTAATGAAAATTAATTAATGAAAGCAATTAAAGGTAATTAATTGACTAAAGATAATTGCGTAATTAAAAGTAATTAATTAATGATTAAAGGTGGATTAATCAAGTTATTAAGATTAATTTAAGATTAGGGATAATCACTTATCGTAATTAATAAAGGATAATTAATTTAATGGTAATTAATTAATTAAGGGTTAATTAATTAATTAAAGATAATTAATTAAATGGTGGATTAAATAATTAATGGTTAATTATTTAAGGATTAAAGGTTGATTAATTAAAATTGGAGGTTAATTAATTTATTATTAATGGTTAATTAATAAATGATTAAAGAATAATTAATCAAAATGATTTGTAATTTATTAATTGTTAATTAACCAAGATTAGTAGTTTATTCATAAGTAATTAATCTGATTTAAATTAATCAGATAATTAATTGATCTTATTATGAATGTTTGAATTCTATTGATTGTTGAATTGTTTGATATCCTTGATTTGTTATGCTTTATGCTATGAATTGTTTGGTATGATCTGTGATGAATGTAATTATTATCTATGATGAATGTAATTTATTTATC
The DNA here is from genome assembly GCA_030765085.1 of Allium cepa. Taxonomy (NCBI): domain Eukaryota; kingdom Viridiplantae; phylum Streptophyta; class Magnoliopsida; order Asparagales; family Amaryllidaceae; genus Allium; species Allium cepa. The sequence continues at coordinate 158,916,094 of CM060932.1, forward strand.
TGTGATAAATTATATTATTTGTGAATCTGTGAATGAAGATAAGCGTTATAGATTATACCGCTTATCGATATTGATGTGCTTGAATCTGTGATGATTGATGATGCTGCACTATTGTGTAAAACCCCTGGACTACATCATACACACACAAATATGGATTGCACGAGGAAATTGGTTAAGTCACAAATTTTTGAAATAGTTTTAAAAATTGAATTTTGAATCCAAAAGGGTTTGGAAATGGAATTGGGTTAAATATGAAAGGCTTTTGAAAATGGAGGTTTGAAGATGAAGGTTATTTTGAATAATTTAATAAAGTTTTGAAATGTAAATAATTTGATTTAAATTTGAATTCAAAATTTGGAATTGAATTCGATGTTTAGAATTTATGATTTAAAAAGATTATACAAGTGTTTATATGGATTTAAACCAATTTAAAAGTATTGTTTTGGGAATTTGAATTTAAACTAATGATTTCAACTTGTATAAATGAAATCGGATTTTTCCGAAACGAAAACTATTGTTTTCAAATAATAATAGCTTTCATTTAAAGAAAGGATTTCCAATTTGTTTTGAAAAGATTTCGAGTTTGAAATGAAAATGGTTTTTCAAGTTATGAATGAATCTTTATGAATGATTTTGAAAGCTATAAGTTAAATCTTTGATTTAAAGATTGAATATGTTAATGGAAATTGTTTTGAAATCTATGATTGAATTTTTATGAAAAATGGATGAACTTTGTGAAGGAAATCATTTCGTTCAAATATTTGAAAATGGTAATTTGTTTAAACCATTTGAAGGAAGATTTTGGATTTTAAAGTTGTGACTTAACTAAAATCCCATATCCATATGTTTTTAAATATTGCGCTCATTATTCGGTTTAGTCGGGAGAGGACCTTGTGTCATATAACCCATTCAGAATAATGATACGACGTTATGGATAGCATTTGAAGACCGGTGGTGGAGACTGGGTGTCTTCGAGAACGATAGGATAACTTGTCAAATGACTCTGCACTGAGTAGCTACGGTATAGAGAACTCCATATGTGATAGGGAGTCCGATCAGGATTGGGGATACCCGGATTGCAAGGGCTTCTTTCGAAGTGCCTTCGGTTCTGTTCGAACCCGGAATAGACTTGTATGGATGTGTGTTTGACATTACACTTTGAGATGTAAAACCATTTTCTATCAAATACATTTCTGTTTGGTGGCGGAGAATTTGGTCTCTTAGCTTAACACCCTTCTCTGAGATGTACGAGCTCAGAGGTTATGTAGTTGATGGTTACTAGTGATACATTCCCAATTTGGTAATGTGGCAAACAAAGTGATGCTGATCATTTGTTGATCAAAGCATGGCTTTGTGAAAAAGCGTAGCTTTGTGGACATGAATTCGTCGAGCCTCACAACCCGGTAATGGTCGAAACAGGAATTGTGGCAGCAAGGTTATTTGGGGGTAGATCCCCCTGAGGGTATGACCATTTCCTTCTGGATAAAAAGTGATATCATGGTATGGAGCCCAGATATTTACTTATGTTGATTTTGAAAGTGGTATCATGGTATGGAACCCAGATACTTTACTGTGTGGTTGTTGGATTGAGGGTCCTCGGATAAAGGTCGGTAACGACCGAGGGATGGCATAACCGTGTCAATAATTACTTCTAGGCAAGGGATAACCCAACCTTGTGCAGCAGAGATCCGGTTAGGTTCTCGGGGACGTCCCTCCAAAGGCGTTCCATTTTGTGTAGGAAGTTCCTTTGCCTGACCATTTGTTGGAAATCCAATCATCCAATACGCGCCTTGTACGGTTTTAGTTGTAGAACCTCCCATTTAATATGCTGGCTATAGTAGGCTTACTATAATGGTATGTATGCTGGATAAGATTAATATTATACTTTCGAAAGGTTTTCTGCACTATGCACTAATAATAATATCAATGATTTTCATGTATTAAGCATTTTTGACTGTCATAAGGAGAAATCTTCTCCAAGTGTGCACTTGCATTGTGTGTGTGGCGGGAGGCCTTATGGCAGTTTCATTTTCCAAAAAGCATTGCGGATTTCAACTTTTAAAACCATTTAGTGTTTTTTTTTAAAGATAAAATTGTTTTTGTTTGCTCATACTAGTCACATGACTGATCCGGAGTTTATTGTTCCCTTCCTAAACTCTTAGTGCCCACAATTTTCCACACGGGTAGTCTAGAGTTGGACTTTTCAGATAATCAAGTATTAGGAATAGAGTCGATAGCTTTCACCCTATGGATTTTGGCGATAGCATTTCGGGATCGCATTTGCTTAAGCCAACTTGATGGTGGTTCTCGCGTATTGGATTAGAGATCTTTGGAGTTTGGCATTGAAGACATTATCTTTCTGCTGTAGTTGCCTAGTTTGCATTATCTTCTGCTGTTGTTTCATTCCACTGCTATTTCTTGTATCTCTGATGTATATTGATATTCATTGTATCATCGGGTATTGTATTCATTGTTGTATCAATGATTTTATTCATTTTCTTTCGCTATGTTGTTGTACTTAATATGTTATAAGCTCCAATGAGCCAGATTCGACGTTTGAATCTGCGGCATTCGAGTACAAGTGTAGTACGGGTGTCGATTTTCGAAGGTCGAGTCAGGGTCGTCAGAATTGGTATCAGAGCTGAAGGTTAAAACTGTAGCTCAGGAGTATAACACATTAGGTACCTCATTAGGGATAGGGTGAAGTATACCCTAGAATGATTATTCCCTAAGATATCCTTCCATGTGCCTCAGTAAATTCTCTTACCATTCACTGATAGTAAATATGAGTGCAAGAAGAGGACGAGATAGGGGACAGGGGAATACCAGTACAAATGGTCAATACCCTGCAACAGTGGAAACAACTTTCTCTATCAATATCCTTAGTTGATCATCCTATTTCAAAATTCTTTGATGGCTTTATGGTAGCTCGAGAGAGAAGTTTGGTGAAAGATCATTATTTTGGTTAAATCATGGAACGAGTTGGCTTGGGACATAAACTCCAGATGGGTCAGAATTGTTTATTTGGATGAATTGATTGCTATGGTTGATAGGTATACTTTGGTTTGTAAACTAAATTTTTTTGGGATTGTATCAATATTTCTGTCTATTCTTTGGATCCAAATATGTTCTATGAGTGGTTAGTTATTCCTTCGAACTAACCAATGCCCTTGCATATTTCGTAGATCTGGATAACTCGAGTATCTTGTGAAGAGTTAAATGGATTCGTTCTTGCATCTATTGTTCATATTCTGATTTGGTAAGCCAAATGCAGAATAGATATTCAACTTGATCTGGTGATTCACCTCTCTATCTTTCTATATTCTTTATTGTCTCCCTGCCCAGTAAATTTCAAGTACGAAATTTTCTTAAGGGGGGAAATTTGTAACATTCCCAGATTTTAGTTAAAAATAATTTGATAATTTATTTAATCTTTGGAATTAAACTTTGAAATAATTGGTAATTTATATAGAATTTTGGATTTAATTGTGATGAAAATTCCATAATAAAGAAAAATATGTATTTTAAATAAAATGTTGAATTGGAATTCAACATAAGTATTTTATAAAATTGTATTTGAATATTTCAAATTTAATTAGATGTATATTTATCTATTTATATAAATGGATTATATGACATAATTTGAATTTGATTTAAATATAGAGAGTTAAATGAAATTTGTTTTCTAATTTAAATATATGAAAGCTATATTTTGAAATTAATATAGTAAAAGTTATGTAAGGCTAAAATTCATATTATCTAATATATATTTTATACCTATTTTGAAATTAATATATATAGATAAATATTTATTTAAATGTATAATAGTTTCAATTTAAATTAGATTTAAAAAGCTTTATAAATTAAGGAATACATACATATGATTATTTATTAATTGTTTTCAATTCATTTTTTACATAAATTATATAAGTACAAGTGATTGAAAAAAATGTATGTAAAAAAAGTGTATAACATTTAAACCATAATAAGTATAATTTAAATATACATATATATATATATATATGTATGTATCTTTGGAATTAATAAAACATATGTTAATATGAAAAGAAATGTTTTGTAAATATAAAGCTAAGAAGGTTTAAAAAAAATATTTACAAAATAATTTACATTAGGGATTTAAACATAAAATTATAAACTTGTAACACTTGTACATAAAATTTTAGCATGAATAACACTTGTTAAGTAATCGTGTTATGAAATAAATAAGTGGCAAAAATAAAGAATTAAAAACATACAAAATATATGAAAAGAAAGAAGAAATCGGATTTTTCATTTTTATTTTTGAATCTGAGAATAAAATCTCAAACAACTCAAATTTGAGCAAAAGAAGAAATCAAAATCCAGTATTTAAAAGATTAATAGCAATTAAACCTATTCTCAACACAAGCTAAACAATTAAGCTTCAGTTTCAACTTGATCAAGCAAAGAAAAATCAAAACTCCGTGCAACAAAATCAAAACCAGATCAGATTTAACTTATTAACATCAAGTGTTAGATGCAAATTCAACAATCTCAGATCAAAGATCTGATCATCTCTGTTAAGCAAGTCCTCGTAAATTTTATCAAAGCCTGGAAACAAATCTGGAAAACCAGATTTCAATCTTCAATCTGGAATCAAAGCAAAGCCAGTCCAGTTTTAAGTTAAAAAACAATCTTTAACCTATAAAGCTTGAAGCAAGTATCAACCTCAGTTCCAAGATCAAACTCCAAGAAATCAATTTCCAATTCTAGATTTAAATCTGCCTTCTTCCAGGAATGGTGAGCAAACTTACCTATATCCTTTGATAATATGATTAATGCTTAAAGTATAATGGAAACGTTTGGTAAATTTGCTTGCATGCCTGTGTGAATGTATGTATGATGATATATCTGTGTACAGATATTTTCTCTGTCATATTAACAGGTTTGAAAATTTTGTTCAAAAATTCATACCATCCTACCCAAACAATTTTAGACCTTGATCGCTGAAATAAAAGTGTTTGTAATTGTATAACATTATTTTTAAAAATAAATTGGAACGAAAATATTGAGTAAAACTTTTGAAAATAGAAAAATACAGTGATGAACTAAATATAGGTTGAAAATCAATGAAATAATTTTCGTGTTTGAATTCCATAATCAGGACTGTGTTAAAAATGATGATTTTTAGAAGCAATTTCTTGATTTTTATGCCTATATTTGTCGAGATATTTCAAGATAATCGATTTTGGTTCATTCGTCAAATTCCGACGAACGTCAACGAATTTTGAGTCGTGCCTCTGGGCAGAGATAGCTTGAAGGATGTAGATCATCAGAAAAACAGTTAGAGAATTTATAGATGATCGTGGATGGCGAACAGGGTTGATTTAGGGTTTAACAGTCTGGTTTGGTCAATGTTGCATCGGAGAGCATAGCACACTCGAGGGTGAATCGGACTTGGCCAGTCCAGGGGGAATCAAGGCTGGGGGTCGTATCGAAGCTCTGGTCAGATTTGCGAGGATGATGGTGGTCAGAATCGGTTGGTCGAGTCATTTTAGTTGATTGGGGTTTTTGGGTTCCTGGTGGTTAATGGGCTCGATTTCGAGTCTAGTCGAAATGGATTCAACTGGGTGGTTGGAGTAGCCATGCGGGTCATCGATGATGTGCTGGGGGGAGTGGTGATGGTCGGAGGGCGGTCAAGCAGCTGTGCGCGTGCATAAATTTTCACCTGTATCAGGTGGATGTTAGGGTGTTTGGGTGGTTGGGGACTTCTCATCTTCGAGCTCGGGGAACTGAAGCAATGTCTCGAGTAATTGATCGGAAAGAATGGTTTTAGGCTCGAGTTGTTCGGGGCTTCAGTGTTTTAGCCTGGGTTTCTAAAAATAATGACAGGGTTTTAAATTTAAAATACAATCAGTTTTAAAAAGTTTTAAATTTAGTCTAGTTAAATAATTTTCTAATCAATGCTTTTCAATTAAACTTGTTTTATTTAAGTTAGAAATTAGTTAAAAGTTTAAAAATATTCTTTTAATTTTAACTAAGTTTAAAAGTGTTTTATTCTATTTATATAACCTTTGTTTTTGAAAATAATCTTAATATTTTGATTAAGTGAATGATTAAAAAGGATGAGGTGTTTTAATCTTTAATTGAACTTAAAGAGTTTAAGTTAAATTATATGATTATGTTAATTCATTCTAAAGGTTATTACTTAGTGAAATTAAGGAATAATTACTTTGTGTGATTGTATTAAAGAATTAAGATTGATTAATGAAAATGATCAGAGGAAAATTAATGTGATTAATTAAAAGAATAATTACTTAAAAAAGGTGATTTAAAGGTTAATTACTTGATTCATTTAAGGATAATTAATTAATGAGATTAACTAATTAATGTAATCAATTAATTAAAGGTTAATTAAGTAGTTAATTAATATAATTAATTAAAAGTAAATTAGTTAATTAAAGATGGTTTATTTATTAGTTAAGAATAATTAATTAATTAAAGGTTAATTAATTAATGAAAGTGATTAAGGGATGATTTATAATTAAGAATTAATTAATTAATGTAATTAATTAATGAAAATTAATTAATGAAAACAATTAAAGGTAATTAATTGCTTAAAGATAATTACCTAATTAAAAGTAATTAATTAATGACTAAAGGTGGATTAATCAAGTGATTGAGATTAATTTAAGATTAGGGATAATAACTTATCCTAATTAATAAAGGATAATTAATTTAATGGTAATTAATTAATTAAGGGTTAATTAGTTAATTAAAGAAAATTAATTAAATGGTGGATTAAATAATAAAAGTTTAATTATTTAAGGATTGAAGGTTGATTAATTATAATTAGAGGTTAATTAATTTATTATTAACGGTCAATTAATAAACGATTAAAGAATAATTAATCAAAATGATTTGTAATTTATTAATGTTAATTAACCGGGATTAGTAGTTTATTCATAAGTAATTAATTGATTTAAATTAATCAGATAATTAATTAATCTTACTTATGAATGTTTGAACTCTATTGATTGTTGAATGGTTTGATATCCTTGATATGTTATGCTTTGTGCTATGAATTGTATGGTATGATCTGTGATGAATGTAACTATTATCTGTGATGTATGTAATTTATTTATCTGTGATAAATTTATATTATCTGTGAATCTGTGAATGAAGATAAGCGTCATAGATTATACCGCTTATCGATATTGATGTGCTTGAATCTGTGATGACTGATGATGCTGCACTATTGTGTAAAACCCCTGGACTACACCATACAGACACAAATATGGATTGCATGAGGAAATTGGTTAAGTCGCAGTTTTTTGAAATAGTTTTAAAATTGAATTTTGAATCCAAAAGGGTTTGGAAATGGAATTGGGTTAAATGTGAAAGGCTTTTGAAAAAGGAGGTTTGAAGATGAAAGTTATTTTGAATAACTTAATAAAGTTTTGAAATGTAAATAATTTGATTTCTATTTGAATTCAAATTTGAAATTGAATTCCATGTTTAGAATTTATGATTTAAAAAGATTATACAAGTGTTATATTGATTTAAACAAATTTAAAAGTATTGTTTTGGGAATTTGAATTTAACCCAAAGACATTAACTTGTATAAATGAAATCGGATTTTTTCGAAACGAAAACTATTTGTTTTCAAATAATAATAGCTTTTATTCAATGAAAGGATTTCCAACTTGTGTTGAAAAGATTTCAAGTTTGAAATGAAAATGGTTTTTCAAGTTATGAATGAATCTTTGGAAACGATTTTGAAAGCTATAAGTTAAATCTTTAATTTAAAGATTGAATGAGTTAATGGAAATTGTTTTGAAATCTGTGACTGAATCTTTATGAAAAATGGGTGAACTTTGTGAAGGAAATCTTTTCGTTTGAAGATTTGAAAATGGTAATTTGTTTAAACCATATCCATATCCATATGTTTTTAAATATTGCGCTCGTTATTCGGTTTAGCCGGGAGAGGACCTTGTGTCATATAACCCATTCCAAATAATGATACGACGTTATGGATAGCATTTGAAGACCGGCAGTGAAGACCGAGTGTCTTCGAGAACGATAAGATAACCTGTCGAATGACTCTGCACTGAGTAGCTACGGTATAGAGATCTCCATATGTGATGGGGAGTCCGATCATGATTGGGGATACCCGGGTTGCATGGGTTCTTTGGAAGTGCCTTCGGTTCTGTTTGAACCCGAAACAGACTTGTATGGATGTGTATCTGACATTACACTTTGAGATGTAAAACTAGTTTCTATCAAATACATTTTTGCTTGGTGGCGGAGAATATATTCTCCTAGCTTAACACCCGTCTCTGAGACGTACGAGCTCAGAGGTTATGTAGTTGATGGTTACTAGTGATACATTCCCAATTTGGTAATGTGGCATACGAAGTGCTGCTGATCATTTGTTGATCAAAGCATGGCTTTGTGAAAAAGCGTAGCTTTATGGAAGTGACTTCGTCGAGCCTCACAACCTGATAATGGTCGAAACAAGAACCGTGGCAGCGAGGTTATTTGGGGGTAGCTCCCCCTGAGAATATGACCATTTCCTTCTAGATAAAAGTGATATCATGGTATGGAGCCCATATATTTACTTATGTTGATTTTGAAAGTGGTATTATGGTATGAAGCCCAGATACTTTACTATGTGGTTGTTGGATTGAGGGCCTCGGATAAAAGTCGGTAACGACCGGAGGATGGCATACTCGTGTCAGTAGTTACTTCCGAACAGGGGTAACCTGGCCTTGTGTAGCAGAGATCCGGTTAGGTTCTCGAGGACGTCCCTCCAGAGGCGTTCAATTTTGTGTGGGAAGTTCCTTTTCCTGACCATTTGTTGGAAATCCAATCATCCAATACACGCCCTGTACAGTTTTAGTTGTAGAATCTGCCATTTAATATGGTAGCTATAGTAGGCATACTATAATGGTACGTATGCTGGCTAAGATTAATATTATACTTTCGAAAGGTTTTCTGCACTACGCACTAATAATAATATCAATGATTTTCACGTATCAAGCATTTTTGACTGTCATAAGGAGAAATCTCCTCCAAGTGTGTGCTTGCATTGTGTATATGGCGGGAGGCCTTATGGCAATTTCATTTTCCAAAAAACATTGCGGATTTCAACTTTTAGAATCTTTTGTTGTTTGTTTTAAAGATAAAACTATTTTTGTTTTCTCATACCAGTCCTATGACTGATCCGGAGTTTATTGTTCCCTTCCTAAACTTTGGGTCCCCACAATTTTCTACACGAGCAGTGTAGAATTGGGTTTTTCAGATAATCAAGTATTAGGAATAGAGTCGATAACTTTCAGCCTTTGGAGTTTGGTGATAGCATTTTGGGATCGCATTTGCTTAAGCCAACTTGATGGTGGTTCTCGCTTATTGGATTGGAGATCTTTGGAGTTTGGCATTGAAGACATTATCTTTCTGCTACAGTTGCCTAGTTTGCTTTATCTTCTGCTGTTGTTTCTTTCCACTGCTATTTCTTGTATGTCTGATGTATATTGATATTCGTTGTATCATTGGATATTGTATTCATTGTTGTATCAATGATAATATTCATTTTCTTCCACTGTGTTGTTGTACTTAATGTGTTATAAGCTCCGACGAGCCAGATTTGACGTTTGAATCTGCGGTATTCGAGTACAAGTGTAGTACGGGTGCCGATTTTCGAGGGTCGGGTCAGGGTTGTTAGAAAAATCATAAATACTCTGTTTGACGCATATTCCACTTTAGAATGATAGGAATAATGTCATCATATAAAACCATATAGTTGTGTCTATTTGTGGTATATTTATATCAGGAATTTGAATATCTACTAACCACGCATAACCGTTAGGACTTTTTAAATGAGATTAGAAGTACTCTAATTTTTTTTTAAAAATGAATTCAGTTATCTTCTAACTATGCATAACCGTGAGGACTTTTAAATGGTATTAGAGTCAACTTGCCTATTTAAATCCATTTTGATATGCGTTCCACACATGCATAACCGCGAGGACTTTTAAATAAGCATGGAAGCACATAATAAAAAATTCCAAGTAATTCACCCATGCATAACCGTGAGGACTTTTAAATGAGAGTGAATACTTTGGATTTTTTATTTGTTAAAAAAATAATGAAATGAAAAACGAATGATTCCTGTTTAAAATACCATATATTGACATTCTATATTAGATTTTGACAAGTGATGGTTGATAGAAATATGATAGAATTAGAGATGGTCAAGGAATTTTTACCAACAAAAAGTTTTTATAACTCTTGTTCAAATTTCTAAAAAATTAACTAAATATATCGTCTCAAGTTATAATTTATGATTAATATCAACACTTATCACTTTTTCAATCACTGTTTATCTTTTCGATAATTAGTTGGGAGTTAGATTAGTTAATATAGTTATTTAAAATCATATTCAATAATTATCAAATTTTCCAAAAAGAAAAACTAATCTGAAACAAGGTAAAAAATGATCTTCTAAAAGGGGTTTTATAAGAAAATTTCTGCTATTTGTAAATATTTGAAATGAAAAATATGCAGATATTTTCTTCGAAAAAATGATGCAGCTACTGAAAATGTCTCAACATAAATCATGTTTCACTAGTAATTTTTCTACCAACTAGATTACCAGAGTAATCTGCATCTGAATTTTCCTTTCACCCGAAATATCATTAATTAAATTAGATAGACCAGACCGTGAAGTGTGCATCAAAATATCTTAAAATCAATTTTAATAGCTTTTAAGTGAATTTCTCTTGAATTTAAATTTGAGCCGTGTATACAAGCAAACACTAAATGCACTATCAAGTCAAATATATCCACATGTATCTAGAGTGGTCAAAAATCAACATTTTTCCATAAATCAGTTTCAAAAATAAGAACAAGTCAAATTAGAATATATCAAATAAGAATAATTCATAATCAAAATCATCATTCATTTCATCATTACATTACTGGCTGATTTAATTCAGATTACGGTGCAGATTATCACATTTAATATATCGTTCAAAATAAACTGTTACCTTCTTACCTTTACGATATTTTTTCGTCATTGTGATTCTGTCACCATGATACTAGGCTAATGAACTTTGATTTGTTGCTCGTTGTGTTTTTAAAACAGCCAGAATCTAGATACCACTGTTGTTGTTCCTTAGCCTGCCACCACACCTACACGAGAGAATATTTGTGTGACCTATTTGTTTTTATAGGTCCATGGTTGTTAGTGGCAATTGATTTTGAAGAATAATTTTATGGAGACCCAAAACTATTTATATATGTTCCTTTCGGCTTCCAGATTTGTTTAACATTGAGAGATTTTATATTTATGCCTTTCGGAACCCAAATCGGTATAGTTTTCACGTGTTTGGGTCTATACCAACAAATATTTTGATTGTGTCCAAATTTTCTACAAATTGTGCACATGGAATTGACTTGATTAATTTTGATTTTAACATGATCGGAGTGAGTATATCCAAGTCCTTGTCTATCAATATTGACTATTTGTTTTCCTGTTAACATATTCAACGATTTTTCACTTTTGAAATTTTTTCTTAAAGTCGTTGACAGTTGTTGGACTTGTGTTTTAAGTGATTCGTTTTCGTTCAATAATTGAGTGCACTTTTTATGAATTTTCTCTTCTAGTATTTTCACTCTCTTTCAAAATCGGAATTTCATTTTCAAGCAATTTAATTTTAATTTCTAATTTTTTAATTTCTTCTTCGAGTGATGGACACTTATCACACTTAGGGATCCTACTTTGATAGTTTTTAACTAATTGATTAAGCTGTTTATTTGATTCTATCAAATTATCTCTTTATGATTCATCTTTAGCGTATTTCTCCCTAAGTCTTTCAAAACGGCCATTTACTTCGTGAAAATATATAAGTAATTGTGAGTGGGATAGTTTTGATACATCGCTTGGCTCATCATCATCGCTATCAGTTATATTACCTCGAAGGCACAGATCTGCTCTCCCACTCTTACTACTAGTGAATTTATTATCATCATCACTTTTATTCCTCGTGACTGCAAAATTTCTCCTTTTTAATTGATTTTCTTCGTCGTATCGATTTCAAGGACAATTGGGCTTGATGTGTCCAGGTTTGTTGCACTTATGACAGATGATCTTCCGTTCTTTTGGATTGTCTGGTGCTTTGAATATTCTTCTTATCAATTTTTGATTTAGAGCTAGATTTTTGTATTTGGGGTTCCAATTTTTGAATCTCTTCATTAGTAATGTCAGCTCAGCTGCTCCATCATCATCGTCCTCATCACTACTGCTTTTTACCAATCCTATTAAGCTCGTTTCTTTAACTGAGTCGATTGAGGAGGATTTCTCATTGCTGTTGACTTTTGCACCATATATTGCATCAAAAATATTCCAAATTTCCTGTGCATTTCCACAATGAGAGATAAAGTTAAAATTATCTTGATTAATATGAGAATAAATTATATGCATAGCAAGAGCATTAATCGAGATAATTTTCTCGTCTGTTATATCACACCCATTTTCAATAATATCCCAACATTTAACATGAACAAATTTTAAATAAAATTCCATATTTAATTTCCAAATCAAAAAAATCTGTTCCATCAAAAATAGGAGGAATAATATTAAACCGACCCTCATTAAAAGAATCCATTTTAAATATTCAGATTTGTAAAAATTGGTCTTTGAAAAATCAAACTTTAAAAACAAAAATGGCTTTTTTACCTAGCTCTGATACCACTGGTAGGATCGATTTCACCCTAGAGGGGGGTGAATAGAGTGATACTATAAATTATAAAAATTTATCGCAGAAGTTTATAAAATATTTTCAACACAAATATATCAGAATATCAGCATAGATAATAGCAAAATAATAAATGCAAAAATAAAACAACAAAGAATTTACCCAGCTTTGGCAAAACCCTGCTTACATGCCGCACCCAAGGTTTCTACTAGAAATTAAGCAGTCAGATGCTTACACATGTAAACTCGCGACACCCGCTATCGACTAGCCTCAACTCTACGCTCAAAACCCTGCCACAACTCAGCCACTAAGTTGCGAATTCTAGAACTACACCACCGTAGCTTGTCCCGTAGTCACATGACTAGTATTTACAAGAGTTTAAAAGGAAAATACAATAAAAAACAAATTAAATATCAAAACCTTAATTTTATACTAAAGCCCAATTAATATAAGTCGGCCCAAAATAAATTATCACTAAAAAAATGTGGCCCCGTTATCTCTTTTATTCCGTCGCTCTATTTTTCTCTGTAAAAACATTGGCCTTGTTCCTTTGCTCGTTCCTCTTTTTCTCTGCTCAAAATTAGGGCTTTGAGAAATCTTTGAAGCCGCCGACTTTTGTTGATCGATCGAATAGACGATCGTACATTGCTAGCTCTGTTGAACGACCGTCTCTTGATTTGCTTTCGGCTTCTTCAAAATTGTCGACCTTGATTGTTTAAAAAATGGTATATGATTTTTGCTTTTCCGATATGCTTATGCTCGAATTTGATTCGAGTTGAATGATTATTGTTCTCTGTTGCTTGGACTCGAATGATCTTCTCGGCTGATGATGAATGGGTTTATATAGGGTTCGAACCCCTATATTTTCTTTCGTATATTTTATACGAATTCGTCAAATAATTTGTTCTGAATTCATCTCGGCCACTTGATTTTAGTTGAATGCTTGAGATTGAATTGACTTGTTCAAATTCATATAATTCTTGATTCCTTGATTCGCACAGCTTTGAATTGCTTTCGTGGATACCACGGTTCGATTTTTTTTGCTCGATGATTTCTGACTTGGTTCGAACTTGTTGCCTTGGTCATCATGGCATTGATTTTGATTTGAACTTGACTTTGTGCATTTAACTGTTAACATCGGCCTTGACGTTTAAACTTGATATCGATTCGTTTCTGTCATATCATATACTGTGAAGAAAAATGACTTTGGCATTTGACTTGAATTGTAAAACTGCTGCCGACTTTTGAATTTGTGCACTATTTTATTTTTGAAATTTCATGCTTGATTTTGTCTCGGCTTTGATCACTGCGTCACTATATCGTATATGTGTATGCTCGACTTGATACTCTGTTCATCCTGTCACATGTAGTTGCATATACATATCTGAAGCATTTTTGTAAATGTATTCTTTCAATTTTAGTTTCACTGCACTGCTGTCACATGTCATTGTTTCGGCTTTGATTTAGCTGGTGATTTTTGTTCTGATTGACTCCGGTCATTTGAATTTATGTTGTTCGACATGTACGTTTATGACTGTAGTTTCATATATATCATCACTGTGTTGATTGATCATAGCCACTTTCATTATACACTGTTGTTTCTTGTATATTGTCACTACATATATTGTTTATGACTTGATCTTGTTTGTGCATTGATTTGTACTCTGTTTGAGTTGAGCATTTCGACTTGTTCAGTTGCATGCTGTTTTCTGGGTTCATATGAACTGTTGTTGATTCGTCTTTGCTTGCATCTGTGAATGTGTATACTTGGTTTCTTTTTGTCTGGTTCTCCTGTACATCGATGTCACCTCTGTCCTTTGTAGCATGCATTCTGTACCGTGATGTTCACCATGTATATATGTATGTTTCACTGGTGACATTATTTTCATTTGAAGCTGCTCTATGTCTTGTTCATGTTGACTTTGTAGTCTACAATGCTTGGAGATTCATGTATGGTTGTAGTTTAATATTGGTCTTGCAGCTTTGTTCATCATGTAGTCAAGTGTGTACGCATCTTATTTACATATAGTCTGGTTGATGGTCTCTGATTTCATGTACTCGAGTCTGGTACCTTTTGAAGTTTGCATGTGTTGGTCTGCACCTTAGTAGTTCCACATAAGTTCACATTGTATTTGTTTCTTCTTGAAGTCGCCTCTAATGTCGTGGCATTCATACTTTATTGTCATGTAAACTTGTTGTCTTCACTTGTTCCACATGAGTCCATTTGTATTGCACTGTCACATGATCATTAGGTTGTATTCTGATTTCTCTGACCGCATATGCTAGTTCTGGTTGACGTTATTTTGAACATGCACCTGTGTTGAATCCTGCTTATAGCTCGGGTTTGACCTTGTGCTTGTATCGTGATTTCACTTGAGTTGAACTTGGCTTTTAATTGGGTTTGACCATGTGCTCACTTGTCCCTATAATTTTATCAAGTGTATATATCGGTGTGCACGGCCTTGTGGCATGTACAGCGATACACTATGCATGTCACATGCTATTCGTGTATGATGAATTCAAATTTAAGTGATGATGAACAACCTAAATAGCTAAGGAAAATATTATTTTCAAAATCCACATTTTATTTTATACTGCAAAAATATTTTATTTTCAATTTTACTTCGTTAGTGTGTATTTTTGCAGATTGCTCAGATGCTGAATTCAATCTGGAATGAAGTTGAAGATAAATACGAGTGAATGAGCGATATGTAGTGAGGATGGTTATGTAAATTGAAATGTATTATAATTGCATATTTGTATATATATAGTGAGAGCTCAAATTTGTACTATTCAAAATTGTAATAAATAATTGTTTGAATAAAATATTCGTTTGAATTTAAATTCCGTTTTATTTATTTTATTCAGAAAATATTTATTTAATTATGTGAAAATAAAATAGTACATTAAAAAATACATTTAAATGAATATATACATATATATATGTTTATTATCATAAAAAAAAAATCATATACTCGCATATTCAACAACACAACCTTCCCACCTTGTTCTTATATAAACATGTTATATATATAAAGGGCTGCCTGAAGCTCTTTCTTTTTCTCGGTTGCATTTATTTGAATTATATTTTGTAGTGATATATGAATATATTATATAATATGTTGTGCTTTGTTTTGTTCTTGTTCATGCCCTTCCCCTGCTTTTTTTCGATAATGCATATATGAGCAGTTTCATATATAGGCTTTGAGTCTTATTTACCGTGTATAAATGAAAACTACAGTTCATGCATATATATTAATATATATTAATATTGCATGCAAGCATGTTGTTCGATAAGATGCACATGTATACCTCCTGCACCCATATTTATTTGCTGTAGTTATATGCGTTTTGAAAATCTGAGCCATATATTATATATATGATACATATATAAAATTGACGACGGAGGTTATTTATGTCATTCTTCTTGTATTCGTCGACAAAAAAATCACATATGTAATATATATAATATTGCTTTTTCTAATATTATAAAAACAAATGTACACGTATATCACTTGTATGTATACATTTGTTTTATTAAATTATCGTGCTAAAATCCACTTTCATGTTAGTCGCAACTATTTGAAATATTATGCCGTGTCAGTGTCAGCTGCTCTCGAATTCCATCGTTCTCTAGCCCCAAAAAGTGAGTAATCATTCAAGGTTAATATTCTTATGCTTATTAAATTGATTTAATAGGGAATGACAATTTAAATGTGCTGTTAAAATTGAATTTCTAGTTATTAACTGTTACATAAGACATGTCGTTATTTTAAATTTATCACTTGTGAAAATTAACACCGTTACATGTTAGTTGATTATTTTATTTAATTGTTATTATTATCAATCATATATGCCAGTAATTGTTATGTCATGTTATGTTATTTATTGTTCTTGCTATGCAAGTTCCCTTAGTTTTAGGAATTACTATGGATTGAAACGATACGTACTCGAACGGACTTTAGAATAGGAGAAAATTCGTTATGGGTTAAAATGATAAACCCAAGCGATTTTCATTTATTACAGGAATTTTGGGATTGCGGATTTAATGATATAAATCCGTAAATTTAAATTATTACGGATTAAAGAAACCAATATCCGCATCACTTGACCATAGGATAGAAAATTATATACGGACACCGTTGATCTAATTTTGAAAATTATTTCCAAATGTTTTCGAAAGGAAAATATGAGTTTGATTTTTAATATAATAAGTATTATATTTTATTATTGAAAAAACAATTTAGAATTTTAAAATGGTTGATTTCGGAAATGTTAAAAATTTATAAGTTTAATTAAAGGTAGTTTATAAAATTTTACTTATAGTTTTATTTTCTAAAATATATAAATAAGATTTTAAATAGATAAATAAAAGTTTTAATTTATTATAAATTGTATAAATTAATTATATATATATATAATATTTTAAAAGGTTTTATTTAAATTTATATATATAATAGATTTTTAACTTTAACAAATAAAAAGGGTTGAAAAGGTAAGTTGGAATTCATTTGGAACTTAATTAATAATTGAATTTAAATAAGGATTCATTCGAAACTTAATGATTTTGGAAATGATTTATAACTTGTTTTAATAAAGGTGATTAAATGAATACTTTAGGATTTAAATAAAACTAAGCTTGAATATTTTATTTTGATTTAAATTCGTAATCGAGAATTAATTTAATTATTTATAAAGTAACTTTATAAAAGACCACGGTGTGAAATAAACCTTTGGTTGTTAAAGAGACCAGGATCGAACATTGTCATATTCTCTGCCAATATCTAAAACCACTTTAACAACTGTATACGTGGTGGAGATTCCAAAATGAAGTAGGATGGTTTGGCGAACGATTCTGTATGGTGTTTACGTAGCCCAGACTCCCATGAGTCAGTTTGATGTGGCTGAAATAGGAGCCACGCTGGGCCAAGTGAGGTTGCACCTACTACCGGGCACATTTCTTCGAAACCATATCTATTGCTTTTGTGATTTGATTTTGGTGTGCACACCTTTGATTTGGTGTGTGTCTCGAGGTGGACGGTAGTAGCTGCTATGGTTACCACTAGTTCGGATCCGCAAAATGGTAGAATAATACTATTGGCATTGCCTCGCATGTCATGTCACATGCCTTATCGCACCTTCTATGAGTTTGTTTTGTACCGTACCTATGGAATATCCTATGATAGCCCTCCAGTTTATGAAGGAATTACGGTACTGTATAGGCTATGGGAATATATAAAATGTGTTAAGAGGGATATGTGTAACGTCTTAACGTTGTTTTGATATTTTACTTTACTATAGACATTATGTATGTAGCGTATTGTGCTATATATGTAGATAGTTTATCGGATCCTATAAGGATGGAATCCCAACATCCTTTAAATTATATTGCATTTACTTGACATTTCACTTGAGTTTGATTTATCTGGCATAAGAATGTTAATCCTGACTCGAGTGTTTTGTGTTTTGCTTTATGCTCGGGTCAGCCTGAGTGTCACAGTTTTTGAAACTCATCTTTTAGAGCTTGGAGTTCGTTTGGAAGACCTATCTTATCTATTTTAGCTTTCAGTTTATTTCTGTTATTTTCAGTTGTATGTTTCAGACTTGTCATTAGCTTTTGTGTCAGAGACTTCTGTGCATTGGGATTTCTGATATATTCTGTTTTCTAAATGTTATTTCTGTAGTAGCTTCATGAACTGCTAGTTATTTTATTCCACTGCTTATTGTTGTAAACTCTATGTCTGTGATTCTGTAATTGATTGATTTACTGTATATGCTAAGTTTTTCCAATTAAAATTGACAATCTGTTATTTGGAGCAATTCAAGTCTAACATGTGTAGATTATTGTCGATTTGAATGGCTCGAAGTAGCGGGTCGTTGCATTTTAAAAGAAAAGTTTAGAAATCTAAATAAATTTAGACTACATAGGCCCAATAAAGATCTAAAATGGAATTTTTTTGAAATCCACCCATTTCTTCCGTTGCGGATTGGCCTAGTTCCTACACTAGTATTTGAGCTCAATAACTTATGTGGTCTGAATTAGTCATGGTTGGGCTAACTACGTAAGCATGCCCGCTTAGTACGGTGTCTAGAAAGGTAATGTCTTGGATTGGAATTGAGTACCCAAGTACCCTATCCTCCCTGGTTACTGACCTGGCCAAAAAGTTGAAGTGAGCCCAAAGGTTGCTCCAAGTAGAAAAGACCCAATTTGAATCAGGTCTTGGGCTAGTTTTCAAAATAGTTTTGAAAATTAAGACAAGATTTTAAATTTAACAATTAAATTTAAAATAAAAACATGTTTATTATAAAATGTTACAATACATCATATATTTTAAAATGTTTGAAAAGGTAATGAAATTTTCAAAGTATTTGAAAATATATAAATATTAATTTTGAAATTTAAAATTTATTGATAATATTAATAAAATAAATTGATTAAATGAGTTAACTAATTAATACTTATATGCGTGTATTATACATATTGATATACGTTATGTTATTTTAAAGTGTTTAAGATTACATAAGTATACATGTATGTATATAAGGTAAATTTTCAAAACTAATATAATTTAATTAAAATTATTTGAATTAAATTAATTAATTAAAGGTTAATTAATTAAATAGGTTGATTAAAGTTTAACTAATTAAACAAGTTAATTAAAGGTTAATCAATTAAATAAAAATACACATATCTGATAATATGTGTTATACTGTAAACGTTATAGTATGTATGTATATGTGTGTGTGTATGATATATAGGTATTACTATAAACGTTATGCCATATACTATAAAGGTTATAGTATATACTATAAAGATTACAGTAGACATGCCCAATATAAAAGTTTTATTAGAATACGAACATAAAATAAATTAAAGAGTTAATTAATTAAAATTAATTAAATAACATTTCGTTAATATAATATTATACATAAGACTATTATATAAGTAATATGAAATATAAAAGTTTATAATAATAAAAACTATATGATAAGAATGTGCAAACTATATGTGGAATATTAAAGAAACCCAAACAAACTTAAGGAATAAATACATACGTAAATTTACATATATGGTGATTTTGAATTTTGCTCGACACTTAAATCATGGTGGTGTTTCATAAGAAATACATTATTCAATACATCGATATCACTCAATATAATATAATAAAGATTATGAATCTTCAATTTAATGGTGTCCTCTACCATATATGTATTAATAAATTACTTACATACTCCTTAGTTGCTGAGCAAACTTAAGCTAGAGATATATGTGTACTATTATTAATACATTGAATAGACGAGGTAAGATAACTATGTGAATTTGTTGAGCAAACTCAAGGTACATATACTGTACTTGGGATGTCAAGATATGGTAGGTATGAGTGAAATATCTCTTTTTATTTGTTGAGAAAACTGAAGGTCGAAATGAGATTAGGACAAGGAACAATGAGTTAGGAGTTGTATATGATATAACCAATAATGAGTTATCCATTATTTGTGAGGCTATGATTCGTTGAGCAAACTCAAGGCCAGAATTCAAGACAGACGGCTCCTAACACCCACTAATGAAGCTGAAAGATTTATATGTTTCCTCTTAGGGTTTGATGAAACATAAAATACAAATGCGAGCCTTATTAGAAAAATGAAATGATAACATTAAATCTTTCTAATATTGTTAGAACATATGCCAAATAATGTTATAATAATTTGCACTGCTAAATTTGTGCATTTAATACGATTGATAAAACTTTTATCAATTAAAATGTAGAAATTGAAATGAATTAAAGATTGACAAATAGAAATATAATATATATATATATATATATATTTACCATTAAATATTTCTTACATGTTAATTTTGCTACACCCATGAAAGTGCCTAATTTTACAACTACTTAATGCATTCGTAATTTGGTCGCTTCGCTATTTATTTGGTCTAGGCCTTGTATTGCATTCTAAAAGTTTTGAACTCAAAAGCAATACAAGACTATGGATATTTAATCCATATACTATCACATATAAGTATTATATGGTAAACGGTCATAGTTCACAATGTACGATACTATAATGAAATTAGTTCATTCGAAACCAACAAATTAACTATAGAATAAGATTGAGTATCCAATTTGATTGATTACAATAAAGATCGCATTGTGGTAAATGTACCATTAGACCAATACAATAAGATAGATCTAAAAACTCGATCATTGTAATATCATTTTGATTAGTTTACGCAAAGTGCATCAAATATGATGTCTTTAAATGTTTAAGATGATCAAGTGTGCTTTTGTAAAGAGTTCGTTATGATTCTGTAGTGAGGGTATTCTTTTGAATGGCTAGACCATTTAGAAATAAAAACGAATGCACAAAAGTAGATGTGATTTAAGATAAAGTTGGGATTAACAGAGTGAACGGTCACTTTTGCTTCATAAAGAAATATTGAAGATAAGAATTGTAATATTAATGAGTGATACATAACATTGGAATAAGAAATATGATTTCTATTCCAAAATGTATTTTCGTATAGAAAATTGTTTTCTATGAGATTTATTTTATCAAGTTCAATATATTTGATTAAAGAACTCTCCACCGTAAACTAGTTATGAAATCAATTATCTGTATTAAGTGAATAATGGATCTTCGAACTTAGTACGCTATTATAATAATGGCGGAAAGAGTGGATGCATGCCATATAATACTTATTGATTGCATTAAGTTACGAAAATTGTTTTCGTAAAACATACAGAACATTATTTATAAAATAATGACTATTTTTCGATGTCGATTGAAAAATAGACATAGTTATATTTCAATGTGAATTATTATTATTCATTATGAAATAAAACTATAATGTGATATTTGTTTTCATAATAAAAGTGAAGCAAAAATACAAAAGCATCTAAAATTGTTTACAATTATTTTGGAATTATAAAATAAGTTGTAGTTTTGACAAATAACTTTTATTATATGATTTTGAATCATATAATACTGGTTAATTATATTTTAAACAATTAAGGGCTATGAACTGATTTTTTTAGGAATGTTATAAGTTTTAATAAAATCTTGGGATTGATACATATAGATGTATGCAATCGTAAGTCTATTAATACCAAAACGGTTCCACATACTTCATTATATTCACCGATGAGTTATCACAAACATGGACATGTGTATTTGATAAACATGTATAAGTCTATGATAAGCTTATAAAATATAAAAGGGAAGTAAATAATATAACATGTAGAAGAATTGATTTGATTTGATCGAATGGATGAGTATATCAGAAAGAGTTCTATGTGTACTTAATATGAATAAAGATTCAGTCTCAAAGGCCACTCCTCCTATAATACATAACGATGTATTGATAAGGAATAATCGAGCTTTATTGGAAAAAACACAATTAATGATGCGTGAAATTGAATTAAATTATTTCTATAAGGTGTGTACTTAAGAGTAGTACATAAGGTTAAAATTAATATCATCCAAAGAATAGTTTACAAAACCATACAAGATAAGGATTTATAAGAAATCCCTAAATTTCTTAAGCCGAGGAGATGACAGATTGTGCGAGTCAAAAGATTGCACGTAATAATTATACGTAAGAGATCTTGTATGAGTTATCCTAAGAGAATTTTGGGAATGATAGTCATTAATTGACTAGTTTATGCTGTAAACATAAATATGATGTGAGCTAATGCAAAATCATTTTTATACGAGGCAACTAATAGAATGTTTATGAATGCTCATTTCATTGCACCGAGGAATAATTGTTGTTTCATGAAATACCAACTTCGTAGCGAATGAATTGCTTTAAGAAATTATTAGTATAAAATGGATTTGGATATGATCAATGGATAAAATTAATTGCAAGGAATGAAATGGAAATAACAAAACCTAAATGAACACAACACATTAGAATGCCTAATAAGTATTCTTGTATATTGAAGAAAACCTATGAGTTTCTTATCAACGTCGAGAATTAATAATCCTAGACAGTCAATTAAACTATTAAGAGTATTTACTTTACGATATAGTATGATGCACAAATCTGAAATACTTTTCAAGTACATTATCAAAATATGATTTTAAAAGTTGAACTCAAAGGGATATGATCTATTAGCTACAAATGCGTCTTTAAGAAAAAGAAAATGTAGCTGGAATATAGTGAGTCACATCGATAAGAATAATACCATAAATTTCTGTTGTTGAAATTAACATAACAGATACGGTAACATCCCCCATTCTGAGACGCAAAACTAACCGCTATGGATGCTGAAGTCATCCATAGTTATTAAATCTCGGTGACAAAATGCGGCTATGTTAATCATATAAATAACCAGAAGCACATGGATATGAAAAAATTTCAACATAGTTTAATATCAAATTTTCATATCTCATTTCATAAATGATATTTCATTTTCATTACATAATCCCATTCGTAATCCCATGTTCAGAGAAAATATCAAAATATTCCAAGAGTGACATATGAAGATGTCCCCTTGGTTGATCAGAGTCAAATACTTGGCAACCATACAACTTTTTCAATTACATCCAAATAGAAAAAGCCAAACTACACAGCGGAAATAGATAAAGGTCTTAATGGCTTGATTGCCTCCTGCACGTCTCTAGATGCTTATATGCCTAACTAGAAACCTTAAATCTCTTACTCCCGACCTACCCTAATGAGTACCTAAGAGTTTAAGGGGAAAAACAAAAACTTTGGATCAGACAACAGTCTAGTGTGAATAATAACCTACCATCTTGAACCAAAAAGATAACTAGTGAGACCATGCTGTTGAGCGGAATGGATTTTTCTCTCACTAGTATCTTAACTAAAACATAACAACCATATAGTATAATCTTGCAACCACAATGGTCAGAAATAGAAAACAACATTTATAATCATACAATATATATTGGATTACTTATCCCAATTCATTATATTATCCATCTTAATTTCAAATGATTACCCATCATAATTTAAACTGACTACCTGTCTTATTCTTAATCTGACTACCCGTCCTATGATTATATGGACCACCCATCTGAAATACAAGCATATTCAGAATTTTGTGGAATGTCCATCTCACGTGTAATTATTACTTAAATTACCCATCCCCTACCATATTGGCTACCCATCAGATATGGTTTAATTATTTAAAATTATATGGACTATCCATCACACATATTCTATTTAACTTAAAATGACATGGACTATCCATCACACATCCCATAGTTTTCCAAGAATGACTATAAACCATTAATTATCCTCATAGATAATATCCATCTCCAGCATGATGTGGGCTATTCATCTCACATCCTATAGTTTTCCTAGGATGACTATGAACTCATTATTCACAATTTAATTCATGCTACCTGCATGTTTAACATATGTCTATTGGTAACCCCAAATAGGTTATTTTCTCTTAAAGTTATAACATTTCAAAGTGATATACATTGGTTTCCCTAAATGATCAATGCCGGACGCATTTAAGAAAATGCATCAATATCCACAATGATAAAGTCTCATTTATAAAACATATAGTTTGTTGAAATTAATCTACTTCGGTGTCCCTAATGATAGTGTCGAACTTTATAATTTTAAAATTACATTGGTATCCTTAATGATGACATCAATGTAGAAAACTTAGGCTCTTCGCCCTGTAATAATTTAGCATAGATCAATGTCGACGACATTATCAGACATTATCAGTGTCGACATAGAGGTCTAAGGCTCTCCTCTTTTAATCATAACATATACGCTAATTTAAAATAATGTCGACCTCCATCCAAGGTCGAGGATAGAAACTTCAAACTCTTTTAAATATAATATTCAATATCGAAGATGATATTGTTAACCTTCATACACTATTGGCTATTCATCTATTAAAACAAAACTTTCTTTATAAATTATATGGCTATCTGCCGAAGTTATAGGGTCATCCACCCTCTTAAAACATAAGCCTCTTCATCTGTTTAAAAATAATTTATTTGACATAAAAACAAGCCTCTTCGGCTTTAAAAAATAAAGTGTGAATCGTGGAAACAAGGCATCGACTCTAAAACGTAATGTCGCCGAACTTGATGTGCATCGACCCCAAGACTCTCAACGTCATAATAAAACCTTTAAATTTGACCCACTTTGGGTGTATGCCGCTTATTATCTTTCTAAGGTCGAAGTCATGTGAAGCGACACCACTGCTATAGTCCTGAAAACAATCAAATTGATTAAGTGTGGCATAATTGAAAACAGCGATGAAGACATGCGACGTCGTCGATGTCGACACTAAAGCTTTTAAACTCTTAGTCGAATCATGAAGACGCCATGCCGCTAAATACAGATTGCCGACACTATCGGCATCAACACTAATGGAATCATTCCATAGCTATCGAAGCAGCCATTATATGCTTTCCTCGATATCAACATCGATGTGCATAGAGGCGGCATTCCTTTAGGCTTGAAGTGGATATATGCGACATGACAACGATGTAATTAACATGAGAACTGGTTTATTTCGATTAAAAGTAAACATGTTTCACCAAATCTTACACTATATAGCAAATTCCTGTTAGATACAAACAATTCTTAACAAAACTTTTCAAAAATACTGCCGCATTCCATTTTCATGTTCCAAAATATTTCTCAACTTTAATTAATAAATACCCTTAATTAATTATTAATTTAAATGTTTATCTAGCATAATAAATTCATCGTAATTCAAAATTACTTGGGAAATATCCCAAAAATTCACTGAATTAGAGAATATCCTTCTCTTTACCATATAAAAATTTTGGAGCCAAAAACTATATTTAATTATTTTAAATAACTAAAACATGAAATTAAGCTATTTCCTCCTTAGGAACTTCATAAAATAATCTATATAACTTGGAAAATTATGAAATTAAAAATCCGTCTCCGAAATAATGTTTTATATAACATATCAGAATGACATATCATATAAATTTATTATTATATTCAAACAATGAAAAGATTAGCATGACATATCATATAAACATAAACAAATCAAACATCCATAGGATTTGAAATCAAACAAGCAAAATTGAGATGTCTTTTATTATTTAACTTAATTTAGATGTTGGAGTTGAGATTTGGTATGACTTAGCTTCCCTAAAATATTTGCTCTTGAATCGTCTTGATTTTGATCCACTAGCTTGAGTGATGGTTGACCTTGATGTTTTTCTTTTGATTGATTAAGTTAGTGAAAAGTGGGAATGAAATAAGGGGGAGAGGGTTTAAGGCAAATGATAGGTCTATTTTCTAAATTTCCCCTCTCATATACTCTCTTACATGCTAAGTTTAAACAATCTTACTTAATTAATTATGGCACGACCTTATTAAGTTTTAAATTTCATTCTCCTTAACCCTTTAAATTATTCTATTTAATCTATCCAATAAAATATCCTGAATAATATTTAACAAAAAATAGGGGTGTTACAGAGTCACCATTCAATGTGCTCAAGTAGGTTCAGATTTTACTCACAAAATTATCGTATAGTATGACTTTATGTTTTGTTATGTATGTGTTGAAATAGAAAATTCTAATAATGATTTATATTATTTTTTACATATAATAAACAAAGTGTCTCAAAGTCAGTGAGTTCGATATTGAGTTTGTGACGATACTGAGTTTGTGAGTTTTTGGATATGATTCGAGAACGGATACGAAAGTATCATTCATAATTATCAAATAGTTTGATTATTAATCAAAATGCAGATGAAGCATATGTCGCTAAGGAAGAGCGTTAAAAGGTACATTGATATTTCTAAACTGTAAATAAACAACACGTTGCTAATTTATTATTGTTGTACTTATTTAACATCCTGATATTTTCAACCATTCACATCCACACATGTTGGATTTGAATTGCTAAAAATACCAGATTGTTAATTTATATTTGGCAAAACTCAGCATATACTGTAAATAAATAAATCACAGAATCACAGACACGGAGCAATATACAATATGCAGTGGAAACAAAAAATAGTAGTTCATGAAGCTACTATATATATCAGAGTTAAATAAGATACAATAGAAGCTTCAAATACAATAGTCAAATACAAGATCAGAATACATCACTGGAATCAACTAAATAACTGCAAGCTGAAAAGATGTAGGTGGATCTCCAAACGAAGCTCCAACTCCAAAGGCGAGTGTCAAAAGCTGTATCACTCGGTCTAACCCGAGCGTAAAGCAAAACACAAAACACTCGAGTCGGGATTAACATTCTTATATCAATAAATCCAACTCAAGTGAAAGAACCACTGAAATACAAGTAACTCAAAGGATATTTGGGATAACGATCCTCTAAGCATCGTTAAACTATCAACTATGTAGTAATATACACTATTGTAATAATATCTAAAGTAAAGTATACTACTTAAAAATAGCGTTAAGGCTTTACATTTTCCACCTTAACATAGTTTATAGTGCAAATAGTCTATACAGTACCATCATACCTCCAGATCGGGAGGCTACCATAGAATACTCCATAGGTACGACACAAATCAAACTCGTAGTAAAGCATGATAGGGTAGGTGACACGACACAACTAGGCAATGCTCGGATAGAAATACCAATTGCACTTCCGGACTGGTGGTAACACATAGCAGCCACTACCGCCCATCTTGATCCACACACCCAAAAAAAATCAAAGGGTGAACCCACTCAATCACAAAGTAATAGAATGGTATCAAAGGAGTCTGTCCGATTAGAGAAGCTACCTCATTGGCCCGTCGATTGATCCTTTTTTAGCCACCTTATGCCAATTCACGGGAGTCGAGTCCACGTATATACCACATATCCATCCTACTTCATTCTGGAATCTTCACCGCGTACACAGTTGTTAAAGTGGTTTTCGGAGTTGGTAGAGAGTATGACAACTTCCGATCCTGGTCTCTTTAACAACCAAGCGTTATTATAACACCGCGGTCATTTCAAAATAGTTTATACTTCAAAACCAAAATATCATTGCCATTTCAAAACCATATCAATACGATATCCATTCCATTTCAAGACCAAATACAATATCATTTCCATTTCAAATATTTCCATTTCCAAAATCATAGCACTTCAAAGTTATAAAACTTCCGAAACCAACACACTTTGAAAATCATAACACTTCCCTTTTTAAAAGTTTAGATATCATTTCCATTTCAAATATTTCCATTTCCAAAATCATAGCACTTCAAAGTTATTAAACTTCCGAAACTAACACACTTTGAAAATCATAACACTTCCCTTTATAACAGTTTAGATATTAGTAATAGTATATAAAATAAAACAGTTTATAAAATAAAATAGTTTACAAAATAAAATAGTTTACATAAAATAGTTATAAGTTAAAATAGTTTATATTAAAATAGTTTATATGAAAATAATTTATATGAAAAATAATTTATAAAGTAAAATATATAAATAGTTTTAAAATAAGATTTAAAAATACTTTATATAATAAAAATGTTTCCTTAAATTCCCCAAATCAATTCTAAATCAACCCGAATTCCAAAATTCAAATTTAATCAAATCTCAAATCATCAATTTTAATTCAATTCAGTTCCTCAATAACCATTTCAAATTTTATTGATTTCGAAAACCGATTTGAACCACAAAATAAACCATTTCAAGTTCAATATATATTTCAAAGCTTTAAATATTCAAACATTTCAAAACTAGATTTGATAATTTCATATGTATATATATATATATATCAAATTTACTTTAGTATTATTTAGCTTTGAAATATTCACTTAATAAAATCCAATATCATTTAAATAAAACCCAAATTTCCAATCACTAAATATTTCCTTCAATTTATTTAAGCTTGAAATATTCATTTAATCACCTTAACCAAAATCAAGTTATAAAATCATATCTTTAAGATCTCGAATTTCAAATCAAACTTATTTGAGTATAATTCTTAAATAAATTCAATTTCAAAGCCTTGGAAATCATTTCAATATATATATATATATATATTGACCAACGGTGTCTGTATATATTTTTCTATCCTATGGTCAAGTGATATGGATATTTATCATTTCAATCCGTAATTTAAATTATATACGGGCATATAACGTTTCAACCCGCAATCCCAAGTTCAATGAAAGTCACTTGGGTTTATCATTTCAACCCATAATGATTTTCTCCTATTCTACATATCGTTCGGGTATGTATCATTTCAACCCATAAGGAATTCTACACTAACAGGGAACTTGCTAAGCAATAATAGATATGATAAAAATATAACAAACATATGTCATCAATATAAATAATAGATGATGGTGTCAAATGTCACAGGTGAACAAATACAGATAATAACATATATATAGCAATGTAAATAACTAACAACATCTATTTCAATTGTCGTTTCAATTGAAATCAAATTTAATAAATATAAGAACGTTAATCGTGAGTTATGCTCACCTTTCAAGGCTAGAGGAATTTGATAACGAAGTAAATTACGAATCCAAACGTGAATTCCAAAGCAAAGAAAAATTGGCACAAATTGACGAACAAAGTTGATCAATAGGAATAGATGAAATCAAATTGGAATTGGATCGATGAATATATAACTGGTATAAGTGAACTTACATATAACTATATATATAAAATCATATTTAAATTCAAACATATATTAAATTATACACACACACACATGGTTTTCAAAAATCATAGTTTTAAATTAAAACACATATATAAAATCAATAATTAGTAAACCATACGTATCTTTCCAAAACCATAGAAATCATTTTTACATATATACATACATATATATATATATATATATAAACTTACTTTAATATTATTATAAACACACATGTAAATAAACAAGAAATCAATTGGCATAGGAAAGAGTAGTTTATAATGCAGCTCAATATGTATACATAGGTGTTAAAATCCAATCAAAACCTCAGCAACAATTACACTATGGTCAATGTATATACTATTATAAAAGAAATTTTCAACAAAACTTATATAAACTTTATACATATACTAATATCTATAACCTGAAACGAATTGTTCTTATATACATAGCAACCAAAAAAACGATACTGGTATAACAATGTATAGACTAACATATAACTTTAAATATATAACAGACAAATGTAAAATATTATACACATAAAAAAAATATAAATATGCCAGATGGAATTTTGAATTCAACTAATCTCTACTCTTCCTATACAGTCAACACACTACATAATTTATAAACTAACATACTCTTATATATATACCTTATGTCCAATGTATAGAAAACTGAAATACAACCTTGACATATTTTCAAAATATACAAAATATATTAGAACTATTATATAAAATACTTATAAAATAAATCCAGTAGATCCAAAGTTTATAAACATATATATAAAAGCAGCAAGTTGTATAAGAAACAATATATGTATATTATATATCTAAAACCATATAAAGAAAACATACGTATACATCAAAGCTACTGCAACTTGCAAATGCACATATAACTTATGTATACATACATACATACATACATACATACATCCATACATACATACATGCATACATACATACATACATACATACATACATACATATATATATATATATATATATATATATATAAAGCACTGAAATGGAAAGGAGAGGTGCAGGTTCGCCAACTTGCAACTGGAAAGCTAAAATTTTTATTTTGAACAACAGTTCTCAACTACATATATATTTATATATATACAATACCATATTGTATGTTATAACACAACGGTTTGACATATATATTTATGCAATACTTATACAAAATCATTACAAAATGAAATAAAATATAATATTATAAAATATATATATAAATACACGATCAACACATACATATATAATACTCTGCTATATTAAGATGTATAGTGCTAAGAAAACATATTAAAACTATGTTGTAGCCATGTTAAAAATACACATACTTTTCAAAATTTCATATATACTACAAAAACCTATCACTATACTACATACATATTTAAAAACATATGAGCTTTATATGCATGTGCAAATATGTATATATAACATATATAATAAAATCCATATTATATACCTATTCAAGAGTTGCACGGCAAGAACATAGGAAGAGAAGGAAAAAGGTTTTGGGCTTGTGGAGTTGTAGTCAAAGCCAGGCTCTACTAGGCTAGTCAAAAATGGTGGCAAAGGCAAATGAAAAATCACGGCCAATGGTGCTAGGCTTCTTAAGGTGATTCTCGGCTAAATGCTTTCAAGGTTCGGCCATGCTAATGATGAGGAGGTGTGATGACTCGGAATTTTAGGCAATAGCAATTTAATAATATTTGTTAATAAATTTTTAAATTTATTTAATAATCTTCTTTTTTAAATATTTAATTGGTAAAATTAATCTTTGTCAAAGCTGATAAAATTATTTTCGATTTATAATGTATATATATTTGCATATATTGTATATAAAAAAGCTTTGGTTTGAATTTAACAAATAAAAACATGTTTTCAAATTTAATATATATATATATATATATATATATTATAATTTGGAAGTTATAATTGAATTTAATATAAAACCTGTCAAAAGCTATTTAAAAGTTAACCATATATTTCGAAACACTTAAGGTAAATGTTTATTTATTTAAAATATATTCTAGCTTAAGTTTAAAATAAGATTTAATTAAAAGTTCATTTCTTTTGTTTAAATATTCTTTCTTTTTAAAATATCTCATGATTTTAAAACATACATGTATAAAAATAGTTTGTATATATTTTTAGTTTAAAAACAAAATGGATAATTTGTATAAAAAAATATAAATATAAAAACATAATTCACAAATGTATATAACATAGGTAAAATAAAATTTTAAAACATTTGTAAACATTTTAATATAGCTTTTGACATTTGTATAATAATAAAAGCATGTATTGACATTTGTATAATCTGCAAAACATGTGGCAACATTGTTTTTATTTATTTTAATTTATAAATAAATGTTTAAAGAAGAAACCAGGTTATTTATTTTCAAACACTTTCATTTCATCAAAACTATTTTCTGTCTTTCTTTTTTCTTTCTAAACAAAATCAAACTGAGAACCAAAATTTTAAAAGGAAATCAAACCAAAATCAGAAATCAACAACAAGCTATAAAGATCATCTCAACAATTCATACTTAAATTAAATCAACATCAGACTTCAACAATCAAATGCAAAAGTTGCAGATTTAGAAGAAGAAGGAACAGTCCTCTGTTCTTTGTAAAGTGAGTAAACCTTTATTCTTAAAAACAATTTTAATCACATATTATGCTTAGAAGTTTGTGATGAATTCTTTTAGTATTATGGGTTGCATATGTTCATGAATATGAATGCATTTATGTATATTGACGTGTCTGTGTAAATGAATGGCTCTATTTCCCTACAGGTTCAAAATCCTTCAAATAAATACAAATCCTCTATATACATTCATATTTAGGCTATAATTCATAAAGGAAATATGATCATAACAATGTAATATAAATTTTAAAAAGAGTTTTAGGATTTTATATTTAGTAATTAATTCAAATTAGGAAACTTACAGTGAAAAATCATTTTTTTGGCAAAATCAATGTTTAAGATTTCGAATTTGGATTTTATGTTGTGATTTGTTGTGAAAAATGATGAATTTTAGTAATTGAATCATGATTTTTTAACATATGCATGGTGAGATTTTCTGAGTTGAATGGGTTTGGCAATTTCGCCAAATTCTGATGAATGTGGGGAAGTTAGGTCGTCATATTCGGTCAGAGGTAAGGGGTAGTCTGGTGGTCATGGGAAAAATGGTCGCCAAAATTGTAGAGGGATGTGGTGGTTAGAGAATCGCGAAATATGGTTTAGTTGTCAGTATTGGTCGTCGTTATTTCTCTGGGTCGTACGTCGACGGTGATGCACCGGAGTGGAACGCATAGAGGGGGATCGGAGCTGGAAGTCATGGCGGAGCTTCCGTGAGGTCGACGAGGGTTCTCGAGGTGTTGCTCGCCGACGATTAATGATTTTTCCGATCGGTGTGTGTTCCAGCTAGGTCGTTTGAGATCGATTCCGTTTTACATTGTTATCTTCAGATCTGGGTGGTCGGAAGGGCTGTGGGAGTTGACGGCGATGTGTTAGAGCCATCGTAGTTGTTCGGAGTGGCGATGTTCACTGGTGCACGTGCACGATGTATCAGATGGTATCGAGGTTGGGAAGAAGCAGGGTAGCTCATAGGTCGATCTCATGTTTCATCGTGTGTGACTCGAAGAAGAAGTGGAAGTGAGAGACTCGTGAGTTTCCACAGGGAAGGTGTCGAAGATGCTCGGGTCTGTAATGGTTAAGCTAACCAGTTTTTTTTATGGATAGTAAAAAATTTTCCTAAGATTTCAAAATGTATAAAGTTAAACATGAACCGGGTTTTAAGTTTGAAAAAAAACATTTCTAGGTTAAATTTTAAAAGGAAATTTAAGTTTTTTTAAGCTTAAGGAAAGAATACAAGTTTTAAAGCAAAACAAAATAGGTATTTTCCAAGTTTAAAGTTATTAAAAACGATAAACTGTTTAAGCAATTTATTTAATAAAGTTTTAAAATGAATAAGTTTTCCAAAGATTATTGACCAAGTTCCAAAGTAAAATCATTTAATCAGATTTTGAAAACAAGTTCAAGTTAAATATAAAAGTTAAATGATTTAAATTTATTTGTTTTAAAAGTGATTATATTAATGATGTAATTAATTACCAATGATTTTTATTTAAGTTAATGATGTAATTTATAAATTTATGAAGATAAAGAATTTTTCTTTAGTTAATTAAGGTTGTGATTAATTAAAGATAATTAATTAGTAAAATTAATCAAATGTTAATTACTTAATGTAATTAATAAGGGTTAATTAATTTATGTTAATAATCAAAGCATAATTACAAAATGAAGTAATTAAAGAATTGATATGAGAGTAATTAATTTAAGGATCATTAACTAGTGATTAAGAGATAATTAATTAATATAATTAATTAAAGATAATTGGTTTATAGTTAATTACTTGATTAATTAAGGGTTAATTAATCTAAATATTTAATTAAAGGTAACTAATTAAGGAGTAATTAATTAATGGAAGTAATTAAAGGAATGAATTACTTAATTGTAATAAATAAAATTTACGTGATTAATTTAAGTTAATTAATTACTTTAATTAATCAAAGATAATCACTTGATGATTGATTAAGTATAATTACCTAGTGTAATTAATAAAATGTGATTACTTAGTGTAAGTAATAAATGGGTAATTACTGGGTGTTATTAATAAAAAGGGAATTACTTGATGGAAAGTAATTGAAGGATAATTACTTAGTGGAAGTAATTAAGGATTAATTACTCCGTGTAAGTAATTAAGGATTAATTACTCTGTATAATTAATTAAGGATTAATTAATATAATTAATTAAGGAGTTGATTAATTAAGGTAAGTAATTACAGGATAGTTAATTACTGTTTGTAATTAGTTAAGGTTAATTAAAGGGAAGTGATTAATTAATGTAATTACTTAAGGATCAATGTAGTTAATTATAGTTAATTAAGAAATGAAAGTAATTAGAGGATCATTAATTAATATAATTAATGAAAGTAATTAAAGGTTAATTAGTGTGAATGATTAAAGGGTAATTAAATTGTGTGATCAATTAAGGGATAATTACTTTAATGTAATTAAGGATAATTAATCGAGGATGATTAATTGAGATGGATATTTAAAGGTTGATTAGTTAATTGGTTTATAATTAATTAATGTTAAGTAAGCAGGATTTAAAAGCAATTAGAGTAATTAATTTAATTCATTTGTGGTTAATTGAATTCATTAGAGATGGTGTGACTAGATAATCTTGCTTATGGGTGATTGAATGATATTGAATGCGCTGGATTATGTAATGTCTTTGATATGCGATATGTGCTGCTTTGTGATATGAGATGTTTTGTTTAAACTGTGATAATATGGATTACCTATCGGTGATAATGTGAATGATCTATCTGTGTCAATATAGTACCCTTAATATAAATAATAAATTAAATCGTTTAAACCCTTGAACCACTTGGACATTAAAATGGCGTTTTGGATTTCGATGAGACCGCGATCGGATTTCCAAATTTGGATATCCGAAAACCACATCGATCCAAATTAAACGTTAGGTCGTGAATTCAAGTGAAGGTCAAGATGAAGACTCGAAGTCATAAAATCATATCTTTAAAATCTCGAATTTCAAATTAAACTTGTTTGAGTATAATTCTTAAATAAATTCAATTTCAAAACCTTGGAAATCATTTCAATATATATATATATATATATATATTGACCAACGGTGTCTGTATAAAATTTTCTATCCTTTGGTCAAGTGATACAGATATTTATCATTTCAATCCATAATTTAAATTATATACGGGAATATATTGTTTCAACCCACAATCCCAAATTCAATTCAATGAAAATCGCTTGGGTTTATCATTTCAACCTATAACGATTTTCTCCTATTCTACAGATCGTTCGGGTATGTATCATTTCAACCCATAGGGAATTCTACAGTAATAGGGAACTTGCAGAGTGATAACAGATATGATAAAAGTATAACAGACATATATCATCAATATAAATAACATATGATGGTGTTAGATGTCATAGGTGAACAGATACAGATAATAGCGTATATATATAGCAATATAAATAACTAATAGCAGCACATTTCAATTGTCATTTCAATTGAAATCGAATTTAATAAATATAAGAACGTTAATCGTGAGTTATGCTCGCCTTTCGAGGCTAAAGGAATTTGATAACGAAGCAAATTACGAATCCAAACGTGAATTCCAAAGCAAAGCGAAATGGGCACGAACTGACGAACAAAGCTGATCAATAGGAATAGACGAAATCAAATTAGAATTGGATCGATGAATATAAGTGAACTTACATATAACTATGTATATATATAAAATCATATTTGAATTCAAACATATATTAAATTAAATATATATATATATATATGGTTTTCAAAATCATAGTTTTAAATTAAAACACATATATAAAATCAATAATTATTAAACCACACATATCTTTCCAAAACCATAGAAATCATTTATATATATATATATATATATATATATATAAACTTACTTTAATATTATTATAAACACACATGTAAATCAGCAAGAAATCAATTGGCACGGGAAAGAGTAGTTTATAATGCAACTCAATATGTATACATAGGTGTTAAAATCCAGTCAAAACCTCAGCAACAATTATACTATGGTCAATGTATATACTATTATAAAAGAAATTTTCAACAAAACTTATATAAACTTTATATATATACTAATATCTATAACCTGAAATGAATTATTCTTATATACAATAGCAACAAAAAAAACGATACTGGTATAACAATGTATAGACTAACATATAACTTTAAATATATAATAGACAAATGTAAAATATTATACACGAATAAAATATACAAATATGCTAGATAGAATTTTATATTCAACAAATCTCTGCTCTTTCTATACAGTCAACATGATATATAATATATATACCAACATACTCTTATATATATACCTTATATCTAATGTATATAAAACTGAAATACAACCTTGATATATTTTTAAAATATACAAAATATATTAGAACTGTTATATAAAATACTTATAAAATAAATCCAACAGATCCAAAGTTTATAAACATATATATAAAAGCAGCAAGTTGTATAAGAAACTGTCACGTCCCGTCTTTCTAAGCCTAGAAAGACACATTATTAAGAAAGAAAGGGATAGAAGAAGAAAATATAGGAAAGAAGAAACTCAACAACATAGATTCTTACAGCGGAACAAATGAAATATAATATATCACATAAAATATTACATAGTATCATATACATCAAGTACACAACTTATACTTCACAAATTAGACAATTATAAATTTCTGACTATCATACAACTCAAGTACATCAATATAATACATCATCATAGGGGAAACTCTACATAAGTCTACACGCTGAAGCCTCTTGCTCCAAATCTCCTCCAAATTTCGACAAAGCTAACATGAATCCCTCGACTACTCATACATAATATGAGTACCCAAGAGTTTAATAAAACAGAAAATAAACATTTGGGTCAGACATGGGTTTGGTGTGAGTAAACGGGTTAAAGTTGCTTAACTTTATAAATCCCTTAAAAAGAACGGTATCACGTAAGACTTCCCACACATAAACATGGAAAAGTTTTTACATTACGCTAACCAAAACATTTGATAGGAAATCCAGTGATATTATAATAGTATCTAGGGTTTTCAAGTAAATAAGAAATAGTTGAAATTGTTACATGATTAAATTCTAGCATACTAGCCACAAAGTGGTTTATACAATCAAAACCGTAAAAGGCATGTAGGAAGAATGTGTTTCCATCAATGACAAGGGTACTGCGGTACCGTCCGTCATATTACGGGGCCTAGATCACCATACTGAGGATTACTTCCAATCCCCTGCAACACAAGGCCGAAACCATCCCTTACTGGATAGTCTCGAACAAGACCACCCCATGGTTGGCGCGGCCAACCACACACTAAGTCGAAATAAAAGGGACCTCTAGACAGGGGTAAATCTCGTCCTACTTAGGTGCTACCCACTTAGCCTTGCTGCACCTCCCCTGTTTTAGCCATTCTCGGTTGATGAGGCTTGAGGCTACGATTACCTTTATAGAACACATCTATCTTAGAATACTCATCGTCCACCTGATGATGTTCTGAAAGCATTCAATCCATTCAAGTTCGTTCCGGGTTCGAACGAAACCGAAGGCACTATCTCGTTACACTTATTTTGGAATCACTCTCAGAGTTAACGACCATAGCCCTTGCACTCTGAATCTCCATCTCGTACCTGAAAGTACTATCTCCGTCAAACTTATCTCGTAATCACCCTCAGAGCTATAATGACGAATAGTTCTTACTCTTCGATTCTTCACTTGGATTCACGACCTAACGTTTAATTTGGATTGATGTGGTTTTCAGATATCCAAATTTGGAAATCTGATCCCGGTCTCACCGAAATCCAAAACGCCATTTTAAATGTCCAAGTTATTTAAGGGTTTAAACTTATATTCAGAATAACATAAACAGATAGATGATTAAACATTATCACAGATAGATAATTCATATCAACCAAACATCTCACAAAGCTGCACATATCACATATCAGCGATATCACATCCAACGTCATTCAATCATCCATAAGCAGGTTTGATTAACTCTTAATCAATTTAATTAACCTTTAATTAAATTAATTACTAACCTTTAATCACTTGGATTACTTAAATCCTGCTTACTTAACATTAATTAATTACAAATTAATTAATTAATCTTCTCTTAATGATCTTCCTTAATTAATCTTCCTTGATTAATTATCCTATAATTACATTAAGTAATTCCCTTAATTAATTACACAAATTAAGTATCCTTAACCAATTACAGTAATTAACCTTTAATTACTATCATTAATTACATTAATTAATGACCCTCCATTTACTTCCATTAATTAATTAACTATAATTAATTACACTTGATCCTTAATTAATTACAATTAACTAATCATACTTTAATTGATCACTTTCATTAATCAACCTTGATTAGTTTCATTGATTATATTAATTAATGATCCTCTAATTACTTCATTAATTAATCCACCTTTTAATTAATTAAATAATTAATCTTTAATTAACCACACTCATTAATTAGTCTTAATTAATCATAAACAGTAATTAACCATCTTGTAATTACTTACCTTAATTAATTAACTCCTTAATTAATTATATTAATCCTTTGATTAATTAAACTGATTAATTAATCCTTAATTACTTCTTATTAATTAATTACATTAATTAATAATCCTTAATTAATTAATTTATTAATTAATCACATTTTTAATTAATTACATTTAGTAATTAATCTTAAATTGATCACATTCATTAATTAATTAATCACACTAATTAATTAACTAAATTAATTACACAATTAATTAACTAAATTAATTACATTAAGTAATTAATTCTTAATTACTTCCATTAAGTAATTATCCTCTAATTACTTCATTAAGTAATCTCCCTTTAATTAATTTCATCCAGTAATTATCCATTAATAACTCTATCGTGTAATTATAATTAATTAATTCATAATTAAATGATTATTTTAAATCAACCAAACAATTAACTTATCATTTAAAATTAATTAAATAATTAGTTAACTCCTTATACTTAAAAATCCTTAATTAATTAAGAAAATCATTTATCTTAATTAAACTTTTGCTTATTAATAAATCACTTACATTAATTAACTATTCTTAAATCAATAACAATAATTAATTAACCTTTATTATCTTCACAAATTAATTATTTTAAATTAATCAAATTCTTAATTACTTAAAGATAAACTCTTTATTATAATTGATTTACATAATAATATCATTAAACATTATTAAAATAAAATAAAACATTTAGAAATTAATTTAAAATTAAAAACAATTTAATCATCTAATTTAAACTTTAAAATCTTTGAAACCTTTCAACATGGTTTAACAAATTTTAATACAAAATCATTTTAAAAACCACTTATTCTACCTTTCAAAACTTATCTATTTTATATATTTTAAAACTTGTTAAGCATACATCTTTGAAAACAATTATTTCAAAACTTAAAAATTTGACTTACCTTATTTTATAATTTCAAAACTTGATTCTTTTACAAAACTTTTCTTTTATTTCTTCTAAGCCTGGCAACACTTCTACAATTGAAAACAATTACAAAATCAATGTTACCCGAGTCAGACTCGTACTCTTCCCGAACAAAACACAGCGCACTGGTGTACGACCATTACTTCGAGTCGCTCAGCAAAGAGCACGAACACCTCACTGTGCCAGGTTCTTCTCCTTCACCCAAACAAAAAGAACGACAACAGATATGCACCGTGCACATGAAAGGTCATTAGAGCGACCTCGGCTCATCGCCGACGATGCTCACAAGTCGTCGACTGCCTAAACCCAATGTCTGTTCACCCAGACTCGCCAATACCCCAACCAAACAAAAATCGAACCCATCAAGACCAAGTTTAGAAACATCACTGCCGGAAATTTGCTTCTCCCCGTCGCCTCCGACCTCAAGATCACCTAACCCCTTCATCGAAGCTTCGTCACACCTTCCAGCACCCATTCGCACCATCACGAATCACTCCGGTTCTTGGCCACGTCGGAATTGGCTTGACAACCACGTCGAGCAAAACTCCTGTCTAAACCCTAGTTCGCCTCAGCAAAACCACCATGGCCATCGATAAACCGCCTCTCCAATTTTCTCGAGATCCCCATGCCTCAAACCTTCTCCAACCCAAATATCAACCACCTCGATGCCGTCGTTCATCGGCAATCACCCAAAATGTCCAATTCAAACAACTCGAAAATTCTCATGAATTAACACTCTAAAAATTGTGAAATACATATTAAAATTTGTGATTTTCAATCAAGAATTCATTCCCGTAATTCAAATTAGAAATCAAGATAGTGGATTTTTAACATATGTAAATATTTCCACCGTTATTCCCATTTTTAAACTTATTTGCTGAATTTAAAATCCTAAAACTACTTTTAAAATCATCATCGTACATTAACAAGCAACTTCCATTTAAACATCAAAGTCTAATATTGATTCTATTGGGAGGTTTGAATTTTTGAAGGCAAAAGCATAGACTGAAACAACAGAGAACACACACACACACACACACACACACACACACACACACACATATATATATATATATATACGGACATACTTACACACATACCTATATACCAATTCAATTATAAAAACTGAAAAATTTACATGCAACATCAATATCAATTTCACAGATTAACACATGCATTAGAGATAACCACAATTAAACTGTTTTTAAAAAATTTACTCACCATTTTATTACGAAAGCAGAGACCGGGTTTATCTTGTTCCAGGTTTGATTGATTTTGAAATTCTTCTGTTTTGAATTTTGCTTGCTGTTGCATTTTAATCTGAAGTTGATCTCAGGTTGCATTAGAGGATTTTGCATTGATGTTGAATCTAGCCCTTTGATTTTCTTGTCACAGATTTTGGTTTCCAGATTTATTTTACTTCCTCGATTTCTCAGATTTCCAATTTTTTTCTTTGATCTTTAATTTATTTTTAGTTGAAACGAAGAAAAGATAGATTTAGCGCTGAAAGGTAAAATCAGATTTCTTCTTCATATTTTTAAATTTTAATTATCAAAGAGAAATATTGCCATTTGTCCTTAAGTTGATTATCTAGTTTACACATATACATATAATTGTACAAATGTCCAAAATAAACATTATGATGTTTACAAGTATTATATTTTTTTTATTAATTTATTTAAATTCGTATATATGTATTTATGTAGTATATTTATATGTATATAAAAAAAATTTATGTAAATAATCTTTAAATTTTAATAAATATACAATTGTGAATTCATGTAAATATTTGTTTATAAATAACTTATGCTTTGATCCAATTAAATATAACATATGTTTTGTAAATTTTATTTTAACTCCATATATTTTTACAAACCAAATTGTCTTATGTTTGAATTTTTTTCAAAAATGAAAGAATTATCGAAAACAAAGGAAAATGTGCTTTTAATTAAATCCTAAGCTAAATTATATCTTTTAAATAAATAAGAAATTATCTTTGTTGTTAAAAATTTAAATTCCAAATATCCTTTGAAAAGTATTATGTTAAATTATAATTTTTAAATTACAAACTATGTATGTATTTAAAGTTTGAAAACACTTTTATTAAATTCAAACCAATATTTTTCCATTTCAATATACACAAATATATACATTTTAAATGGAAAACATTTCAACATTAGTTTTGAAAATTATTATATTGAATTTTAAAACATAACTCCAAATCACAATATATATACATATATATTTTAATTTGAAAACATAGCTCTTATTAAATTAAAGACTTCCTATTTACAATATATATACCAATATATATACATTATAAATAGAAAACATTTTGATTAGCTTTGAAAGATAAATCTTACAAAATTTAAATTGTTAGAAAAGATATTAATATTGCCAAATTAAATATTTATTAACTTTAAAAGATTAAATTTACCAATTTAAAATAAAATTATAAAGGATAATTATCAATTCAACTTAATTATTAATAAAGATTATCAAATTGATATTGCCCAAAATTCCGGGTCATCACATTCCTCCCCCTTTAAAAGAATTCATCCCAAAAATTTAAAAGCATAGATAATTTAGTAATCTATCTGAGTTTAATCAGCAACCATATGTATCAACCAGATACTAACAACCATAGAAACCAATTTATTTTAACAAACAATTGTCACCAACTATCTAGAGTTTCCTAGGTATAAATCACTGGGATACTCACTCTACAGAATCTAAACTAACAATACCACCATGATCCAGAGCTCTCTCTCGTCTAGATCCATCAATCTGAACAGAATATCAGACCACACTCAAGTCTAGCTCAACTACTATATCCTTCTGAACTGCTGATTCCACAACCAACAATGGATCATACACGTACTCCCTTAGAGATACGTGAAATACAATGAATCCCAAATACCTCGGAGCTAGCTTTCCAATCTTATCCAATTTTACTGCACTCTTAACCAGAGAAACCTTAACAACAACGAAGTTTCCAACTTCGAATTCCAAATTCCTTGTCTCAAATCTGCATAACTCATCGGATGATCCTAGGCTACCTCATCCTTTCCCTAAACAGCTCAACCTATGTTGATGCTTATCTAAACAAAATGGACCAAGACAAACCAATCTCCGGATCCTACTCAACAAAATAGTCCTTCCAAGATCCGCTGATATCCACAAACTCTACTCCATAAGCAAATAGAAGACAACTTACTTCTCCTATCTGGAACAGCCAAAACAGGTGTACTTGCCAATCTGATCTTCAGATTTCGAAAACTTCCCGATGCTTCCACTCTAGAACAACTTCTACCTCGCTTTCGCTGAACGACTCTGATTCAGGAATAGATGAGAATATTGTTGATGAACATGAGTACAAACTTATCCAATATATCCTGGAGACTCTGTTCATCAAATCCACAAAATCTTAGTGACCCATCTGACTCGGTCACACAACCTTACAGTGGAATCCAAACTTGAAAACTAGATCTGACCAATCTATTTCCAAAAATTTCTGAGCTACTACACCAA
Organism: Allium cepa; assembly: GCA_030765085.1. NCBI lineage: Eukaryota > Viridiplantae > Streptophyta > Magnoliopsida > Asparagales > Amaryllidaceae > Allium > Allium cepa. Next base: position 158,959,109 of record CM060932.1, read on the forward strand.
CTCTTCCCTCTCTAAGAACCATCATACTACCAGGCTAACAACCAGTATCGCTTCTGGAACCAAGTCGATATGGAACTCAAACTCCAGATGCAGACAAACTTCCGACTTCCTTGATGACATCCAGGAAATCTCTGACTACTTCAATAGCTCCTACTTCCTTATGAGAAGCCTAAATCTTAAACAATAGATTACCCAAGATGAATTCCCAAACTAATCACAAGTCACTTTTGTGATCCTACCTAGTTCGGATTCCAAGAAACTGTTCTTTCTTCACCAATTAGAACAGCCTTAAGCTTCTCCAAACAAGGTCAACCCTTCAAGAAAGTCTTCACCATCTGCACGGACTACTGATAGAAGAACCACAAAGATTTCTGAATCATTGGAGAAACAGACCATACTGCTACTTTCAAGCTCCACCTTGATGATACTGCTAAGCCAGAAGACCTTCTTGTCGGCATAAAAAATACCTCAAAGCTACACTGCTACCACAGCTAACCAAAGACTTCTAATCCAAAGGCTCCTCGAACCCCAAAATGCATCAACTAACTTCACAAAAGACCCTTCGAGATGGGCAGACATCCTCAAAAGAAAATAGGGTTCCAAACTAAGCATCAGCAACTTACTCTTCTTAAGGGGGTGACAATGAGACCATGCCGTAACGAAGCAACTTATAGACCTTAGTCTCATACTCCAATACAAATAAACCACCATGCTAGAGATCCAGATAAATTCTACGCAGACGAGTCTTACAGGCGGTAGGTAAAGACTGCTTTTCAACCACTTCTAAAACTTCTTCAAGAGAAAACATCTTCTAAAATACCCACACATACTGCATTTCACCACGTAGCTGCTCCTTCCTGAAGATGTCAAGGTACCATCACTTGTTTCTGCACAACCGACAGACCCAAACTCTAAAAAATCCTCTCACCCGAGCGCAACCAAATTTACACTTCAAAGATGGACTCCGAACCTTTAAAAATATTTCCTTCAAAGATTGGAGAAATCCTTACTCCAAGCTGTAAAGCTCACTCGAGACAGTATTGAGTCTACAGTCTCGATAGATACTCTTCCAACCTCAACATTCGAGCCTCTTCCATTAGTGGTAGTCGTGTTACACACACCACTACTTCATCTACCTTTTGAACTTATGTTGGAAAACCCGGACAAGTAACCCAACAAATCAAGTGTGTACATACATACATACATAAACACATACATACATACATACATACATATATATATATATATATATATCCAAAGCCTAGGTATTCACTCAACCAAGCGCTCCGATACCAACTGTCATGGCCCGTCTTTCTATGCCCAGAAAGACGCATCATGAATTAAGAAAGAAAGGGATAGAAGAAGAAAAGATAGGAAAGAAGAAACTCAAATACATAGATTCTTACAGCGGAAATTGTTACGTGATTAAATTTCAGCATCCTATCCACAAAGTGGGTTATACAATCAAAACCGTAAAGGGCACGTAGGAAGAATGGGTTTCCATCAATGGCAGGGCTACTGCGGTACCGCCGTCACAGTACGGGGCCTTGATCACTGTACCGAGGATTACTTCCAATCCTCTGCAACACAAGGCCGAAACCATCCCTTACTGGATAGTCCCGAACAAGACTAACCCGTGGTTGGCGCGACCAACCACACACACTAGGCCGAAATAAAAGGGACCTCTAGACAGGGGTAAATCTCGTCCTACTTAGGTGCTGCCCACTTAGACTTGATGCACCTTCTCTGTTTTAGCCATTCCCGGTTGATGAGGCTTGGCTACGATTATCTTTATAGAACACATCTACCTTAGAATGCTCAACGCCCACCTGACGATGTTCTGAAAGCATTCAATCCACACAAGTTCGTTCCTGGTTCAAACGAAATAGAAGGCACTATCTCGTTACACTCATTTTGGAATCACCCTCAGAGTTAACGACCATAGCCCTTGCACTTTGAACTCCATCTCGAACCTGAAAGTACTACCTCCGTCAAACTCATCTCGGAATCACCCTCAGAGTTATAATAACGAATAGTTCTTACTTTTGAGTCTTCACTTTGATCTTCACTTGGATTCACAACCTTGCGTCTAATTTGGATTGATGTAGTTTTCGGATATCCATATTTGGAAATCTGATCCCGGTCTCACCGAAATCCAAAACGCCATTTTGAATGTCCAAGTTGTTTAAGGGTTTAAACTTATATTCAAAATAACATAAACAAATAAATGATTCACATTATCATAGATAGATAATTCATATCAACCAAACATCTCACAAAGCAGCACATATCACATATCAGAGATATCACATCCAAATCATCCCATGTCATTCAATCATCCTTAAGCAGGTCTGATTAACTCTTAATCAATTTAATTAACCTTTAATTAAATTAATTACTAATCTTTAATCACTTGGATTACTTTAATCCTGCTTACTTAACATTGATTAATTACAAATTAATTAATTAATCATCTCTTAATTATCTTCCTTAACTAATCTTCCTTGATTAATTATCCTTTAATTACATTAAGTAATTATCCTTTAATTAATTACAAAAATTAAATATCCTTAACCAATTACAGTAATTAACCTTTAATTACTCTCATTAATTACATTAATTAATGACCCTCCATTTACTTCCATTAATTAATTAACTATAATTAATTACACTTGATCCTTGATTAATTACAATTAATTAATCATACTTTAATTAATCAACCTTAATTAATTTCATTAGTTATGTTAATTAATGATCCTCTAATTACTTCAATAGTTAATTTACCTTTTAATTAATTAAATAATTAATCTTTAATTAATCACACTCATTAATTAGTCTTAATTAATCATAAAAAGTAATTAACCACCTTGTAATTACTTACCTTAATTAATTAACTCCTTAATTAATTATATTAATCCTTTGATTAATTACACTGATTAATTAATCCTTAATTACTTCATTAAGTAATTATTAATTAATTACATTAAATAATAATCCTTAATTAATTACTTTATTAATTAATCACATTTTTAATTAATTACATTTAGTAATTAATCTTAATTGATCACATTCATTAATTAATTAATCACATTAATTAATTAACTAAATTAATTACACTAATTAATTAACTAAATTAATTACACTAATTAATTAACTAAATTAATTACGCTAATTAATTAACTAAATTAATTACACTAATTAATTAACTAAATTAATTACATAAAGTAATTAATTCTTAATTACTTCCATTAAGTAATTATCCTCTAGTTACTTCATTAAGTAATCTCCCTTTAATTAATTTCATCCAGTAATTATCCATTAATAACTCTATTAATTAATTATACTTAATTAATTCATAATTAAATGATTATTTTAAATCAACCAAACAACTAAATAATCATTTAAAATTAATTAAATAATTAGTCAACTCCATATATTTAAAAATCCTTATTAATTAAGAAAATCATTTATCTTAATTAAACTTTTGCTTATTAATAAATCACTTACATTAATTAACTATTCTTAAATCAATAACAATAATTAATTAACCTTTATTATCTTTACAAATTAATTATTTTAAATTAATCAAATTCTTAATTACTTAAAGATAAACTCTTTATTATAATTGATTTACATAATAATATCATTAAACATTATTAAAATAAAATAAAACATTTAGAAATTAATTTAAAATTAAAAACAATTTAATCATCTAATTTAAACTTTAAAATCTTTGAAACCTTTCAACATGGTTTAACAAATTTTAATACAAAATCATTTTAAAAACCACTTATTCTACCTTTCAAAACTTATCTATTTTATATATTTTAAAACTTGTTAAGCATACATCTTTGAAAATAATTAATTCAAAACTTAAAAATTTGACTTACCTTGTTTTATAATTTCAAAACTTGATCCTTTTACAAAACTTTATTTTTATTTCTTCCAAGCCTGGCAACACTTCTTCTACAATTGAAAACAATTGCAAAATCAATGTTACCCGAGTCAGACTCGTACTCTCCCCGAACAAAACACAGTGCACTCGCGTACGACCATTACTTCGAGTCGCTCAGCAAAAAGCATGAACACCTCACCGTGCCAGCTTCTTATCCTCCCCCAAACAAAAAGAACGACAAAAGATGTGCACCACGCACATGCACGGTCATCAGAGCGACCTTGGCTCATCGCCGACGATGCTCACAGGTCGTCGACTGCCTAAACCAAAAGTCTGATCACCCAGACTTGCCAATACCCCAACCAAACAAAAATCGAACCCATCACGACCAAGTCTAGAAACATCACTGTCGGAAATTTTCTTCTCCCTATCGCCTCCGACCTTGAGATCACCTAACCCCTTCAACGAAGCTTCGTCACACCTTCCAATACCCATTCGCACCATCGCGAGTCACTCCAGTTCTTGGCCTACGTCGGAATTGGCTTGACAACCACGTCGAGCAAAACTCCTGCCTAAACCCTAGTTCGCCTCAGCATAACCACCACGGCCATCGATAAATCGCCTCTCCAATTTTCTCGAGATCACCATGCCTCAAACCTTCTCCAACCCAAATATCAACCACCCCGACGCCATCGTTCATCGGCAATCACCCAAAACGTTCAATTCAAACAACTCGAAAATTCTCATGAATTAACAGTCTAAAAATTGTGAAATACATATTAAAATTCATGATTTTGAATCACTAATTCATTCCTGTAATTCAAATTAGAAATTAAGATAGTGGATTTTTAACATATATAAATATTTCCACCGTTATTCCCATTTTTAAACTTATTTGTTGAATTTAAAATCCTAAAACTATTTTTAAAATCATCACCATACATTAACAAACAACTTCCATTTAAACATCAAAGTCTAATATTGATTCTATTAGGAGATTTGAATTTTTGAAGGCAAAAGCATAGACTGAAACAATAGAGAATAGGATATATATACACAAACATACTTACACACACATAGATATATATATATATACCAATTCAATTATAAAAACTAAAAAATTTGCATGCAACATCAATATCAATTTCATAGATTAACACATGCATTAGAGATAACCACAAATTAAACTGTTTTTAAAAAGTTTGCTCACCATTTTATTATGAAAGAAGAGACCGGGTTTATCTTGTTCCAGGTTTGATTGATTTTGAACTTCTTCTGTTTCGAATTTTGCTTGCTATTGGATTTTAATCTGAAGTCGATCTCATGTTGCATTAGAGGATTTTGTATTGATGTTGAATCTAGCCCTTTGATTTTCTTGTCATAGATTTTGGTTTCTAGATTTATTTTACTCTCTTGATTTCTCAGATTTCCAATTTTTTTCCTTTGATCTTGAATTTACTTTTAGTTGAAACGAAGAAAAGATAGATTTAGAGTTGAAAGGTAAAAACAAATTTCTTATTCATATTTTTAAATTTTTAAATTTTAATTATCAAAGAGAAATATTGCCATTTGTCCTTAAGTTGATTATCTATTTTTTTTGGCAAAGCCAGCGGGGTTAACTGGGCCCCTACCAGTTTTATTGCAACAGAATAAAAAGTACAAATTCGATGTAGAAAGAAAAGAGAGGGAAAAAAAAGAAAAGAGTAGAAAACTAAACAATATAATAAGCAATTGAGGAAACAACAAGAAGTCAAGGCCATTCAAGAATCAAATAGTCAGGGAATTCTTTATTGCCAATCGTCAATTGCCTGTGTGTGGAAGTCTTGACTTCATGCCATAAAACTTTAATCTTCTTCCTATGCTTTTCAAAGACTATTGTATTCCTTTCCTTCCAAATAAATGACATATATGTTTTCAAACAAACAACTAATGCTCTTGATCGATCATTTCTCCATCTAGTAGCCTTGTAGATAATACTCCATACCAAACTCGAGCTACCAGAAGATAGGTTATACCCTGTAATGCAACTGATACTAATCATCATGTTTTTGAGTGCAGGGCATTCAAAAAAAAGGTGGTCAGTGGTTTCTTCATGCATGTCACAAAACAGACATAAATGGGAGCATGCCAGACCAAATTTGATCAAAGAACTTCTGGTAAGAAGAGCATTATTTAAGACTTTCCACATCATCAAATTGTTAGTTGGGACAGAGTCTTTGGACCATATAATTGTGTTCCACTTGATTGCTGGTAAGGGAGAAAACTCAGTAACAAAGTTGTACACACTTCTAACACTGTGTGGCTTCAAGTCCCAAGTGACAGCATCCAGATGAATAGCAGTGCAGAAATTAGCTTGTATTTCACTCCACATCAGCTTAAGTATTTGATTACTACAATTAGGCAGTTGCTTTTTCGATTTACTTCTTAATTACGACATTAAGTTTATTTATAATAAAATAAAGGATTTATTTTAAAATAAAGAAGTAAAGCACTTGAACTTAATTAATTTTTAAAATTTGAAAACCTTGTTTAATTTTTTTTAAAAGAAATCAAAACTGTTTACAAAACAACCCGAGACGACTTCAGGTGAAACCTGAGCTAGATACCGTTGAATCTGAGACCTTCTTCGAGTCAGACTTCAAAACCCCCGAGTAAAATTTTCTTTTCTTTTTAACCTTCATTTATTTTAACTCTTTAAAACCATGTTATATACTCGATAACAAACTCGAGACGTAACCTAATTTTCTTGAGCACTACTTTGAGACCAACTCCTTCCTTCTTCCCAAACACAAATCATTGACACAACCCAACATCGTGCACGTGCACCAGTGAACGACGACGATCCAACATTCACCGCGACTACCCTCAAGTCGCCTACAACCTCGCCGATGATCCCCATAACTCAACTAAACAGCTCGCACCTCCATCCACGTTCACCAGAGATCATGCCGTTCCACCCAGAACCACATCACAACATGCCGCATCAAATCCCCTCGGTGCGCTCGATTTTAGTCCACCGTTGCTGACGCCGTAATTCAATTTTCGACCTCGACGAAATTTGGGTATAAAACCTGTAACGACCCAGAATTTCTGTCATTTGAAATTCGTATATTTAATTGATTTTAAATATTAACAAGTAAAATTTGTAGGTCGAATAAATTAAATTCGAATATCTATATTTAATTGGATAATTAAATCGTTAATTTAATATTGGAAATTACAGAAATAATTAGAAATTGGGTTTAATGTGACTAAAAATGGTTTATAAAGTTGTATTAAATCATATTGGAGTTAGAATGATGTTATAGAACTTTTAAATCGAATTAAAAGTTAATTTGTGAAAATTGAATATTTTAATATTCAATTGACGAGTAAAAATAGTCATTTTTCAAATAGTCTCGAATTTCGACGAAATCAGTTTCATCGGATCCGTAATGTTATATTATTGTATGGGTTCAAATTTCGTGTCAATCGGATTTACGGTTTGTCCGGGGCAAGCTAAAACGCGTAGAAATCGATTCGAGTGAATATTGAATTTAAATAATTTGATTCAAAATCGTATCTTCCAAATTTGATCGAATTGGCTCCCGATATATATTCCATTGCGTTCGGAATAGAGGTAAAACATTATAAACGCCAAGTGGCATGCTTCGTTTGGAGTTCGGAAAATTTTGGGGTGAATAGTGTTTGTAAATTTTCTATAAAAGGTCCTCCATTTTCACAAATTGCAACACAACTCAAAACCCTAGTTATAGCCGCCAGTAAAAAGATTTCAATGGCCGAAATTTCAATTCCTTCTTCCCTCAATCTCTCAAAATCCATCATGAAATAGAGAAAGTTGTCAACTGCAAAGATGAAGAGGAAGATGAGAACTATAGATCCATACGGTGATGATGATCATCAGAGCGACGTGGTGGTGGGATTTTTGCCATGAAGTCAGGCCGTTCTTCATCGATTTACGTGATAAAGGGGTGAACGAGTTCATTGCTATTGGAGCCGAGGGTCGTGCACGTGGAGGTGCACGCAATGGCGTTGCTTGATCGAAGGCCGGTCGTCGTTTGGGGGGGTGCGTTTCGAACCCTAGCATGGAAGTAAATGGGTTTCTTCGGCCTGGGTTATACGCGTGTGAGAAGAAGCTTAAGCTAACGGCCGAGATTTTCATGAATCAAAATCAACGGCAGAGATAGTTTGAAGGTTATAAAATAAAAAAGAAATTATTAATTTATTATATTTCGAATTCGAGTAAACCTTAAAATGTTGTAACTTTTTCATACGAGGTCCGTTTTGGACGAAACGAATTGCTTTGGGTTCGTATTCGCGAGCACTATGCGATGGAGCTAGATTGGAGTCGTTTGGAGCTAGTGATAATTTCAGGTAAAATTAAACGCGTGTCTAATTTTATTCAAAATAAAACACTGCAACTATTGTTGGAACCAATGTGAGAACTTCTCACTCAATCGAAATTGTTTCGATTTAAATTTTAAATAGTTAGATTTAAAATTTCTTGATTGTATGATTGAATGATAAATTGTTATCTACTGTATTGAAATAGACCCTATACGCCGTATATTAAGCGGATTTTATTTATTAAAAACATATGCCGCGATATTCCATCTTGATATGGAATTGGTATTATATATGTACTTGGAGTTGATTTCCCGCATTATATAGTGGATGAGACCCTATTGCGCCGCATAATAGCGGATAATATTTTTATGAACGCATATACCGCGATATTCCATATTGGAATGGAATTGGTATCGTGCTAACATCTGTGGATGCAGGGAAACAGGTTGGAGGGATCCAACTGGATTCCTCAACAGTAATTGATTTTTTTACAGATATTGTGAGATATTCTATTATCATATTGATATATGATGTTTTGGATGTCGCGGTTGTTATATTTAGTGCTGTTGCAGCATTAGGCCTATTTTGGAAAATTTAAAAAAGTTTAAGTGATGATTTTCAAATTTAAAAGGATTTTAAATTAATTTTTGAAAGTATACGTTTTATTTAAATTTTGGAATTGATTCATTTTGAATAAATAAACGTTATAATTTTAATGTTATAAAATTTATGATTTTTGAGAAATATAGTTAATGTGATTTTTGAAATATGGAGTTAATGAATTTTATAAAATAGTTTAAATTGAGATTTTTGAATTTTTATAAACGGTTTATATAAAAGATTTATAAAATTGATATTTATAAATTAAAAATAATATAATTATAAAACGAGTTTTTTGTGTTAAAATGAAATAGTAAATGGATGGATTAGTAAGTAAATGAAATTTATAGATTTATAAATTGAGAAGTTATAAAATGAATAGATTTTGTAAAATAAAAGATCTATAGTTAAATTTACTTATAATATGGATTTTGGTGTGTAAATGGGATATGGATAGAACTTGTGAATAAAGTGACTTTTTATAACTTGAAGTTTTATAATATATAAATATGAATTTATAAACATTGATTCATAAATTCAAAATTGATTGAATTTGATAAGTAAATAGGAAAGCTTATTAAAGGAAATATATTCACGATTTTGGGACAGTGAATAATATATTAGAGAAGTGTTTTGGGGAAGTGATATTTCTAATAGAATTAAAACGATTTGAAGTTGTTTTAAAATGTATTAAGTGTCGTAACCATAGATTTCAACATTTCATTGTTGAAATAGACGTTTTCGAGGAATAAAATGAAATAGTGGACTATAACACTGTTGTTATAGTAAATGATTTCCGAAAGGAAAAGTTTTGTATAGTATTGGGATTTATATATCTCTTAATTTCGAATCTCTATACTAGTGATTTTGGGTTGTCGTAACGGTGTTTTATGCAACATTCGTTTGGACCCAAATAAATGAATGGTTTAAGTATATTGAATATTTTCTAAGTATTGAAAATAAATGGATTTGTGAATTACTTATTGTTAACTAAGTATCTGGAAATGTTTCCAATGAAGAAGTTGAAAGGGTTTAGAGAATATATCCTTTTAAAGATAAATTGAAGTGAATATCTGGCAAGTTATTAATTTATGGAAGATTTATAAAAAGGGCCTCGCGATTGTTTTGGTGCTGGATATTTGGTTGTTGGACTTGATAGTTAAATAACCGACTATCAATATTTACCTTTAAATGGGTATTTGTTGTGAATTGCTTGAACTTGAATGCTACACTTATTTTTAAAATAAGCGCTCGTTATTCGGTTTAGCCGGGAGAGGACCTTTGTGTCATAAATCCCATTCCGAGTAAGTGATATGTCGTAATGGATAGCATTTGAAGACCGGTGTTGAAGACTCGATATTTTTGAAAACGGAAGGATTACCGCCGAATGACTCTGCATCGGTTGATCTCCGATATAGAGATTTTATCACCCTTTGTGATGGGAAATCCGGTCGTGATTAGTGAATATCCGGATTGCAAGGGCTTCTTTGGAAGTGCCTTCGGTTCTGTTCGAACCCAGAATGGACTTGTATGGATGTGTGTCTGACATTACAATTTGAGATGTAAAGCTGGTTTCTATCAAATATATTTCTGTTGGTGGTGGAGAATTTATTCTCTTAGCTTAACACCCTTCTCTGAGACGTACGAGCGCAGAGGTTATGTAGTTGATGGTTACTAGTGATATATTCCTAAATTGGTAATGTGGCATACGAAGTTCTGTTGAGCATTTGTTGATCAAAGCATGGCTTTTGTATAAAGCGTAGCTTTGTGGATGAGATTTTGTCGAACCTCACACCCCGAAAATGGTCAAAACAGGAAAAGATGCAGCAAGGTTATTAGGGGACAGCGCCCTCTTAGTGTATGTCATTTCCTTCTGGATAGAGGTGGTATTATGGTATGGAGCCTTGATACTCAACCTATGTTGTTTCTGCAAACTTATTACTTTGTGGTTGTTGGTGAATCCCAAGATTTAGGTCGGTTGCGACCGAGGGATGGCATATTCGTGTCAGTAGTTACCCAGCTAGGGGTAACCCGGCCTTGTGTTGGCAGAGATCTAACCGTAATGTTAGGTTAGGTTCTCGGGGCGTCTTTCCAGAGGCATACCTATGTGGCAATGGGAAGTTACTTGGCCTGACCATTAGTTGGAAATCCAAACTCCAATACGAAACCTTGTACGGTTTTAGTTGTAAAACCCGCCATTTACTTATGGTGGTCACCACTGTTTAGATGGTAGCTATAGTAGGCATAGTTCGGAATGTCTATGTTGGCTAAGATTTATATTATACTTTCGAAATGTTTTCCTACACTTTGCACTTGTAATAATAATATCAAATAAAATTTCTACGTATCAAGCATATTTGACTATCATAAGGAGAAATCTCCTCCGATTCTGCGTTTGCATTGTGTGTGTGTGCGGGAGGCCTTATGGTAGTCTCATTTTCTAAAAAGCATTGCGAATCAAATTTAAAAATATTTCTTTGTTGTTTTTAAAGATAAACTGTTTTAAGTTTTCGCACCAGTCCCATGACCGACCTGAAGTTTATTGTTCTCTTCCTAAACTCTGGGTGCCCACCAATTTTAACACGGGCAGTCTAGAGTCAGGTTATCAGGTCATTCTGGAATTCAGGAGATGCTATGGAGTTCAGGGAGCAAGCTGGATGGCATGGCGTATCAACTAGTATATAGTATTTCTTTTCCGTTGTTTGTTGTTGTAAACTATGATAATGTAATGTAATGTGATGTAATGTAATAACTGATATAGTTCTTTGTTTAAAAGAATATTCATTTATCTATTATATGTTGTTCCGCTGCGATTGTGAGATTCTGATGTTGTTTCTGTTGTTTTCTTTTTCTTTCTTCTTCTATCTTCTACCTCTTCTTTAACCCTAACGGTACGGTTTTCCGGCCTTCGATTGCGCGGCAGTTGATACAGTGGACGTATTAATGTCGACCTTCGTGGACGGAAAATCCCTCTCGTTACATTTGGTATCAGAGCTCTTGGTTAAGAGACAACCTTGGCTCTGTTGGGAATTACTCATTAGAGATAGAGTGAGTAGTACTCTAGAATGAGCGTGAGTGTAATAATAGCTATGAGCGCGTATTTGTTAGTGAATATAAAATTGTTTAAAATTGTGTTTGTTTATCCGTTGAGCTGTTTGTGAATTCTGGCCGGTAGATGGGACGCCATATTATCGATAGGGGTTTCTAAACTCTTAAATGAGATAAACCGACATAGTATCATTTTAAATTGGGTAAATGAAGTAATTTTACCTTGATTATATTTTATATATAAAGCGATAATTTTTCGGAATTATTAAAGTGTATATAAAATTGATTGTTTAGTTGTTGAAATGTAAGAATATATATAAGTTAATTGAAAGATGTTTGAATAAGTTAAATGAAACATATTGTAAAAGAATAAATTTTATAAGCGAAGAATTATAAGTATGGAATTATAATTAATATGATTTACAATTGTGAAATGATCTTATACAAGTAAAGAGAAAATACTGAAATTATATAAGTAAAAGATTTGTAAATATGATTTATAAATATTGAAAGAATATTAAGCACTGAATTCACTACGGTTATTGGGAAATTTAAATTCTTTGAAGTTTGAAAATGATTTTCAAGGGTTTTGGAAAATTGTTTTGAAGGAAAGAAAGCTCTAAACTCTTTTTGGTCGCTGGAAAATAATTCCAATGATGATTGCAACATCATCAGTGTTCATTTTTGGGTTTCCAAAAGAGGGATTGCTGCCAAGTTGTTTTAAATGGAAGTTGTTTGGAAAATTTGGGTTTGGGTTTTGAAATTCAAAAGATAATTGAATTGGTTTCAAAAATGGTTTTGAAAGATTGAAAAGACTCTGGAATGTTATATAAAATGATTAGAATACAATTATTAAGTTGGAAAATAAATTGTGAATGAATAAATAAAATTTGCAAGTGCAAGAAAATGAAATTGAAATCCATTTCGAATTTGAAAGTAAATAGAACTGGAATTGGAATCTGAATTGGATTTATAAGTGGAAATTTAAGTTAAGTTAAACAAATGATGTTTGAGATGGAATATAACTTAAATAATGTTGAATGAAGTTGATTTTGGTATCGAAGTAAATTAACAAAGTGAATTAAATGGATGTGAACTTGAGTTATATAAATGAGACTCAACCTTATTTGTTAAAGGAATTAGCAACTGAATTAGTAAATGGATTGAATGTAAATCAATTGAATGTAAATAAATTGATATAGAACAATGAATGTAAGTGTTAATTCATTAAAGCTAATTAAAAGTGATGAACCAAATTGAATGAATGTAAGCAAAGTAAAGAAATTTGGTAATGTTGGATATACATTGTTTGTTAGATGATTGTCAGTGGATTGAATAAAAATCCATATGAAGCTGAATTAATGAAGTTGAAAAACTAAAGTAATTGGAATCAAATTGGAAGTTAAGTGAATCTTAAATAGATTTGATTTGAATATGGAAGTGAACTAACTTGAATGTGAATTAGTGACTGTAAACTAATTGAAAAATGAATGAATGAATATTTGTAAATCCAATGTTAATGAATCAAATATGATTTAAATTGGAAATCAAATTCATTGAATATAATAAGAAGTGAATGAATATTGATTTGGTTATGGATGTTAGTTGGATGATAGTTGGTTGATGGTTGAATTTGTTGCCTTTTATTGCATTTGCTATGTAGGCATATGTAGTTGTTGTAGTGATATATGTTGGATATTGATATAACTTTCATATATACATGTTTCTCATGGTTTGTTGAGTGTTTTGTAGGTGCGGATTGCGCATTACTTCGCATTTGGAGCTCGCTTTTACGCTAATGCTCGCTAATAATATATAAGGTATATATCTCGGATTACATATCGTACTTTTACACTTTTTTGCCTACGGGATGCCTCATTACTTGATGAGATGTATATTTGTGATATATATACTATCATTTTTTTTTCGGATCGAGCCGCGCAAAGGAGATTATGGCGAATTTTTAAGAAAATTTAAGGCGTAAGAATATTTTTGGGAAAACTGGAAATTTTTTCTTGAAAACTAAAAGTTTGATTTTTGGGTTATAAAAGTTAAACGATATAGTTGGTTCTGAAAATATAGCTAAGTATGATTTGAAAACTTAGTAAAGTTATTATGAGAAGTTTAACTATTGGGTTTTGGGAAAGTTAAACACTTAAGTGAATTTGAATGGATTTGAAAAGTTAATGGATTCTGTAACTTTTTTCTTACTTGGTAATTTCGAGGACGAAATTCTTTTAAGGGGGAAGTTTGTAACGACCCAGAGTTTCTGCCATTTGAAATTCATATATTTAATTGATTTTAAATATTAACAAGTAAAATTTGTTGGTCGAATAAATTAAATTCGAATATCTGGATTTAATTCGATAATTAAATTGATAATTTAATATTGGAAATTACAGAAATAATTAGAAATTGGGTTTAATGTGATTAAAAATGGTTTATAAAGTTGTATTAAATCATATTGCAGTTAGAATGATGTTATAGAACTTTTAAAATCGAATTAAAAGTTAATTTGTGAAAATTGAATATTTTAAAATTTAATTGACGAGTAAAAATAGTCATTTTTCAAATAGTCTCGGATTTCGACGACACCAGTTTCATCGGATCCATAATGTTATATTATTGTATGGTTTCAAATTTCGTGTCAATCGGATTTACGGTCTGTCTAGGGCAAGCTAAAACGCGTAGAAATCGATTCGACTGAATTTTGAATTTAAATAATTCGATTCGAAATCGTATCTTCCAAATTTGATCGAATTAGATCCCGATATATATTCCAATGCGTTCAGAATGGGGGTAAAACATTATAAATGCCAAGCGGCATGCTTCGTTTGGAGTTCGGAAAATTTTGGGGTGAATAGTGTTTGCAAATTTTCTATAAAAGGCCCTCCATTTTCACAAATTGCAACACAACTCAAAACCCTAGTTATAGCCGCCAATTAAAAGATTTCAATGGCCAAAATTTCAATTCCTTCTTCCCTCAATCTCTCAAAATCCATCATGAAATAGAGAAAGTTGTCAACTGCAAAGATGAAGAGGAAAATGAAAACTATAGATCCATACGGTGATGATGATCATCAGAGCGACGTGGTGGTGGGATTTTTGCCATGAAGTCAGGCCATTCGTCATCGATTTACGTGATAAAGGGGTGACCGAGTTCGTTGCTATTGGAGCCGAGGGTCATGCACGTGGCGGCGTACGCAATGGCGTTGCTTGATCGGAGGCCGGTCGTCGTTTGGGGGGGTGCGTTTTGAACCCTAGCATGGAAGAAAATGGGTTTCTTCGGACTGGGTTATATGCATGGGAGAAGAAGCTTAAGCTAACGGCCGAGATTTTCATGAATCAAAATCAACGGCAGAGATAGTTTGAAGGTTTTAAAATAAAAAGAAATTGTTAATTTATTATATTTTAAATTCGTGTAAACTTTAAAATGTTGTAACCTTTTCATACGAGGTCCGTTTTGGACGAAAGGAATTGCATTGGGTTCATATTCGCGAGCACTACGCGATGGAGCTGGATTGGAGTCGTTGGAGCTAGTGATAATTTCGGGTAAAATTAAACGCGTATTTAATTTTATTCGAAATAAAACACTACAACTATTGTTGGAACCAAGGTGAACTTGTCACTCAATCGAAATTGTTTCGATTTAAATTTTAAATAGTTAGATTTAAAATTGCTTGATTGTATGATTGAATGATAAATTGTTATCTACTGTATTGAAATAGACCCTATACGCCGTATATTAAGCGGATGTTATTTATTAAAACTATATATCGCGATATTCCATCTTGATATGGAATTGGTATTATATATGTACTTGGAGTTGATTTCCCGCATTATATACCGGATGAGACCCTATTGCGCCGCATAATAGCGGATAATATTTTTATGAACCCATATATCGTGATATTCCACATTGGAACGGAATTGGTATTGTGCTAACATCTGTGGATGCAGGGAAACAAGTTGGAGGGATCCAACTGGATTCCTCAACAGTAATTGATTTATTTACAGATATTGTGATATATTCTGTTATCATATTGATATATGATGTTTTGGATGCCGTGATTGTTATATTTAGTGCTGTTGCAGCATTGGGCCTATTTTGAAAAAAAAAAACTGTTTAAGTGATGATTTTCAAATTTAAAAGGATTTTAAAGTAATTTTTGAAAGTATACGTCTTGTTTAAATTTTTGAATTGATTCATTTTAAATAAATAATCATTATAATTTTAATGTTATAAAATTTATGATTTTTGAGAAATATAGTTAAAATGTGATTTTTGAGATATGGAGTTAATGAATGTTATAAAATAGTTTAAATTGAGATTTTTGAATTTTTATAAACGGTGTATATAAAAGACTTATAAAATTGATATTTATTGTAACAACCCGCATATTTTACGATTGAATATTTAAATATTTTATTTAAATATTTTATCGTTAGTCGGATTTTAGTCCGAAAAGTTACTTTTTGCATACGGTCGAATTAGGACTCGGAACCACTCCCATTGAGTTCAAAACACCTTTTGCGATCTTTTTGAGTGTGAACTTTGATTTGTTTGGAGTTAGTGGGATTTTGTTACTTTTTCACTTTGGGTTTGGGGTTTGGTTTAGCCCGTTTGCCTAAACTATTTACTCTAGCTCAACCCCCTTCCCTTCATAACTTTGCTTTCATTTCCTAACACTCAAGCTTCATCAAAAATGGGGGAAGAAATGAGAAATTAAAACTCCAAGCTCAAGATCATTTGCAAATCCAACATCCAACTCCAAATTCAAAGAAAAGACATTGATTCAAGCTTCTTGGGTTGATTCTTCCTTACTTTCAAGCATCTTCTTCATAAATTTTGTGTAAAGGTGAGATTTTTATCTCACATCTTTGTTTATAACTATCATTGATTATTGGGTATGAATTCCTAACACTTTTACATATGCATTTTTCATCGATTTGGATTGAATTGGTGAAAATCCCAACTTTTATTGTTTTGGGTTCAAATCTATAAAATCCAATCTTTGATGTTTTAGTGATGCACCGAGGAGCCAATACAATCGGGTAGCCTATAGGCATAATCCCCTAGCATCCGTGCTCGATCGGTTGCAAATTGGGCGAGTTTTGAGCTCTAAAACCCTTAGGTCACGCGGCCTGCATATGAAGGACTCTCGGCCTGCATTTAGGTCGTTTTTCCCCCTTAGGTCGTTAGGTCGTTCGGCCCTAGGTCGTAGGTCGCTAGGTCACTTGGCCGTCCTCACTTCCTTAAGCCACTCGGCAATGGTTAGGTCGCGTGCACCATTAGGCCGCTAGGTCGTTTGGCCTCCTCAATAGCCTTAGGTCGTTAGGTCGCAACCCTCCCTTGGGTCGCGTCACTTAGGTCGTGCCATTACTCGGTTAGGTCGTTCGGCCTTGTTAACCCTTAGGTCGTTCGCCCACTAAGTCGTTCGGCCTTGTTTATTCATTAGGTCGCTAGGTCGGTCGGGCCATTAAGTCGCACTTGCACCTTAGGTCGTTGCAGCCACTAGGTCGCTCGGCTTGCTCAACGCCTTAGCTCGTTAGGTCGCTCGTCCTGCTTGCCTCGTTAGGCCGCTCGGCCATATGTTATACCGCTACCACCTTAAGTCGCTCGACACTAGGTCGCTCACCCTGGTAGGTCGCTCGGCCTTGTTTATTCATTAGGTCGCACCTCGTTAGGTCGCACCATTTCATAGCTCGACCGTGTTAGGTCGCTCACCTCGTTAGGTCGTTCACCCCCTTAGGCCGCGCCTTGTTAGGTCGCGCCAAATTCTGGTGTTGAACTTTGTTATGTCGCAGGCGTGTTTACACTTGAATGGCTTTGGAATTGATTTCTTTGGATTTTATTCACGTCTTCGAATGTGAATTTCTGTGATTGATCGTTTCTACGATCATTTTTGTGATTTGTCATTTTAAACATTTACTTCACTCGTACGAGAAATCTAATTAAACGGCTTCGTAAAACAAGTGGTATGAAAAGCTTGCTTTTGCTTCATCGGTTAATTCTTGGACTTGTTCGATTGAATCTCTTGTGACAATTTTCTAGTGGAGATCTACAATTTGTTCGTAAATATCTAAGTTAAGCTAGTGGTTATGGGACATGAAACTAAGCTCATATATTTACTAGCTTATTGTAATTGACACTTCTTGATGATCGATGATGATCATTTTTGTGATTATGACTAGCGATATGCTATGTTTCTTTGTCCACGTAGGGGACAGTGCCTCGTTTTATTGAGTTTCGTCTCATTTTTATTATAGGCTAACTACCTATTTATTTCTTGGGGTTTCGACCCAATTTTTGTGGGCTAGCGACCCACGTTTTTATGGAGTTCGGATCTTCGGGCGTACCGTTGTACTACGTTGTTGTTTCGAATTTTACGAGTTTCAGGTTCCTCGGACGTACCGTTGTACTACGTCGTTGCACCGGCTCTATTGTAGTGACCATGGGATAGCGACCCGTTTGTGATACACGTGTTGGTGAGTTTTCATGCTCCCATTTTGTGATAGGCCTCCTCCCCCTTTTGTGATTGATCGTTTCTACAATCATTTTTGTGATTTCTGGATTTCCATTGACGATTTCTAGAATTTGTGTTTCACCAATTTTCGTGATTTTCATTGATATGTGTTATCAATATTTGTGCATTGGTGAATTTGTGTGTCATTCACTTTTTTTGAATGAAGATATTGAGTATGACATTCCTTTTGATCTTTGAGAAGATTCTGGTGATATTGATTAATCTCTTGTTGATTTTCAATTTTTATACTTATCACAATATGGCTTTATGGTTATCATATGTTATGTCATATCACTTATTCTATATCATTTTATCTGATATTTATAGCTAGACTGATCCGTTTATTATTTTCTTATAAATAATACTCGGGTCAGACCGAGATGTTACAGGTGCTTCTGCTTGACTTCACTTCTGGGATTATCATCCTGACTTTTGATTAACTACTTAGATTAGTAGTTTTTGTTGTATACCTTTGAGATATAGACTCCTAGATGTATACATATTCTTTTGTCTAGCACTTGTAACCATTCTATTGTGATATTGTGGATCTTGTTTGACCACTACTCTGATGTACACTTTCATGTGTTATATTCATATCTTTTTCCGCCTTTGTGATATGGATGTTTGTGACTGATTTGTGTTATGTTTACTTCTATGTTTGTTTTCGAAGAATATATATAGCAACTGTGTAGTAGCCTTGAGTTTGTATCGGCATGTCGGACTTCCCTGTACCATCTGACATATTGGTGCTCGCACAAAGCAATTACACGGAGGGTCGCTCCTCAACAGCCTTATTCTCCGTGCTAGTTGACAACATTACACCGTAATGTTCTTGGCTAGCGTGGGTATTGAGGTGGGGTATCACAGCTTGGTATCAGAGCCAAACTTCGAAACAATGTAGAATAATCTAGCAAGGATCATCGCCCTACGTCCATCTTAGGAGTCGTGCTTTTGGATTTAATTCGAGTCTTCGTACCGATTCATCCTATTCCCTTTATGATTCCTTGTTTATCTATCAAGAGTGCTTGATATTCATTTGGTGAATAACCTTATCTTTCTTCTTTCTTTCTTTCAAAACGAAGAGAAATGGTTAGACCTGGCCATCCTAGCGCCAGTCAATCTCGTGCTACTCCCCAGGATGGAGTATTTATGTCTGCCCAGCAGCTTCTTGATCTGGTGAGGAATGCTCAAGCAGCCGGATCTAATCCGGAGACTACTCACCCTAGGTCTAGATTTGCACGTTTGTGCAGCGATTATACCAATTTGGATGGGAAGCCATTCAAAGGTTCTGAAACAATTATTGAAGTCCAGGCTTGGCTGAGATCGTGCGATCGAATCTTTTCTCGCATGAATCTTATTGATCTTCACCGTGTTCAGGTGGCCTCTAGTATGCTCCAAGAAAGAGCATTAGATTGGTATGAGCTTCTGATTTCTGAAATAAATGAAGCGGATCTCACTTGGGAGAAATTCCGGGAGCGCTTCGAATTAAAATTTATGCCAGAAGCTGAGAAGGTGACTTTGGCTCGCCGTTTCATTGACCTTGTTCAAGATGAATCCTCCGTGGCAGACTATATCGCGTCTTTTGAATCTCTCTCTAAATACGGGGTTGAATACATTAATACCCCATTGAATAAAAATCAAAGATTCGTCTATGGATTGAATAAAAATCTCAAGAAGCCATTACTTCTAAAGCTAGAAGTTTCTTTTGATCAACTTGTTGATATCACTCTTCGACTTGAAGAGGCAGATAAAGAGAGTGATGCTGATGTTGTGGGTGCCAAACCAAAATTTAACAACAACAAGAAAAGGCCTATTAAGTTCAAAGGGTCTTATCCCAACAAGAAAGGGAAGCAAGCAATTCCGGTAGCAAAGGCTTCTGCCCCTAGTAGTGGGCAATGCTACAATTGTGTTTCTAAAGACCATTATGCCAATAGATGTCTGAAACCTCTCTTTTGTCTCTATTGCAAAAGTTCGGATCATTATTTATCTTCTTTCCCCAAACTTCAAGGTAGGAAGGAGGGAAAGCTTAATGTTGCTTAAGCCCCTGGCAACACATCTCGTAGTAAAAGTATTTCTCATTCTATCCTTGATGACATTATTTTATTTCGTGATCATCCTATTCGAGTTCTTTTTGATACGGGTGCGTCCCATTCTTTTATATCAAAAGAACTTGTTGATACCTTTTCTTTGGATGTTATGTGTTTAATGACTTCTTTGAGAATTGCGAATCCGGTTGGTGGATCCGCAACGATCAGTTTATTGTGTAAAGATGTCGAGATTATTTTGTGTGATTTTTCTTTCCGAGCCGATTTGCATGTCATGCGCTACTTAGGCTTTAGAATGATTTTGGGAATGGATTGGCTTAACCGTTACGAAGCCCAAATCCTATGTCCTGAGCGGACTATTCATCTTCGACATCCTCAATCTGTTAAGCAGATTTCTATTGACCTTAAAGATTCGGATTCCACCTTGGTTGCGTCTTTATATTCCTTAAATCCTCATGATGACGATAATGATGACGAGGAAGATATTATTTCTCTTATTCACGTTGTTCGTGAATTTTCCGACATATTTGAGCCCGTTTTAGGATTACCACTTAAGCAAGCAATTGAGTTCAGAATTAATCTCATTCCTGGAGCTCAACCCATCACTTGTCCTCCTTATCGTATGTCCAATAAAGAAAATGAGGAGATGCGCAAACAATTATCCGAATTGGGGACGAAGCAATTTATTCGCTCTAGTTCCTCGCCTTGGGGAGCTTCGGCTATTTTTGTGAAGAAATCCAATGGTACACTTAGGCTTTGCGTTGACTACCACAAGCTTAATGATCTTACTATCAAGAATAAATATCCTTTACCTCGGATTGATGATTTATTCGATCAACTTAGTGGTGCTAGAGTCTTTTCATAATTAGACTTAGCTACTGGTTTTCATCAGCTTCGTATTGCAGAGGATAACATTCCTTTGACATCGTTTCGTACTCATTATGGATCTTATGAATGGCTTGTTATGCCATTTGGTTTAACGAATGCTCCGGCTTATTTCATTGACCTAATGAATCGAGTTTTCAAAGACTTCCTCGATCGGTTTGTTCTCATCTTTATTGATGATATTCTTGTGTATTCTAAAACCGAGGAGGAGCATGAAAAGCATCTACAGATTGTGTTGGAAACTCTTAGGAGAAATCAATTAAAAGCAAAATTTTCTAAATGCCACTTTTGGCAATCTCGTGTGAAGTTTCTCGGTCATATTATTTCCGAACCCAGAATTTCCGTGGATCCTTCAAAGATTGAAGCGATTCAAAATTGGAAGAGACCGGAGAGTGTGACGGAAATTCGTAGTTTTCTTGGATTGGCCAGATATTACCGCCGTTTCATAAAGGACTTTTCCAAAATTTCCACGCCTCTTACTAGTTTGACTAAGAAAGGTGTTAAATACATTTGGTCGGACAAATGTGAAGCTTCTTTTCGAAAATTAAAAGAACTCCTTTCCGATGCTCCTATTCTCGTTATTCCCGAGGAGAATCAAGATTTTGTTGTTTATACCGATGTTAGTCGCGTTGGTTTGGGTGACGTTCTTATGCAAAGAGAACGTGTTATTGCTTATGCTTCTAGGCAGTTGAAGCCAGCCGAGACTAGATATGCCACTCATGATTTAGAGCTCGCGGCTATTGTTTTCGCCCTTCGCATTTGGCTTCATTATTTTTTGGGAGAGAAGTTTATCCTCTATACCGATCATAAATCTTTGAAGTATCTATTTTCTCAAAAGGAATTAAATTTGCGTCAACAACGTTGGCTCGAATTTCTTGCAGCTTATGATCTTGATATTCTTTATACTCCCGGAAAGGGAAATCGTGTTGCTGATGCACTTAGTCGTAAGCAACAAGCGGTTGTTTCCATGATGATATCCGAATGGAATGATCTCGGAATTCTATCCACTTGTGTGATTCGAGATCGTGTTTCCGATTTATGTTCATCTCTTGCTTTATGTAGCCTTGAGGCTTATTCTTCTCTTTTAGACCGCATTCTTGAAGCTCAAAAGCTAGATCCCGAATTGGCTCTTCTTGGCCAAAATTTTAAGGATAAAATTGATATTGAAAGTTTGAAAGGCTTTGATATTGATTCTCGTGGCCGTATTTGAAAATTTGGTAGACTTATCGTGCCAAATATTAGTGATCTTCGTAAAGATATTTTAGAAGATTCACATTGTTCTAAATTTACCATTCATCCCGGTAGTAGTAAAATGTACGCGGATATGAAGTGACTTTATTATTGGGAGGGAATGAAATCTGATATTGCTAACTTTGTTAAGTGTTGCATGACTTGCCAACTCATTAAGGCCGAACATCAAAGGCCCGGTGGGTTATTGCAACCTTTAGAAATTCCAATTTGAAAGTGGGATCAAATTTCCATGGATTTTATAGACGGCCTTCCCCGTTCTCGTTCGGGTCATGATAACTTATGGGTGATAGTTGATAGACTTACTAAATCCACCTATTTTATTCCCGTTCGGTCTAACCGGACCGTTTCTCTCTTGGCCAAACTCTTTATCAAAGAAAATGTTAAATTGCATGGAGTTCCTACTTCTATTGTTAGTGATCGTGATCCATTGTTTACTAGTGGATTTTGGAAGAGTCTTCAAAAAGCTTTGGGAATGAAGCTTAATTTTAGCATCGCTTATCATCCCCAGTCCGATGGACAAACTGAGCGTGTGAATCAAACTCTTGAAGATCTTCTTCGTGCATGTGTTCTTGATTTTGGTGGAAGTTGGGAAGATCATATTTCTCTTGTTGAGTTTTTCTATAATAATAGCTTCCAATCTAGTATTGGTATGGCTCCTTTCGAGCCACTCTATAGAAGGCCATGCCGATCTCCTTCTTGTTGGCTTGAGGCCGGTGAGAAACTGGTTTTAGGTCCAGATTTTATTCGTGATTCCATAGAAAAGATTGACCTTATTCATCATAGGATGAAAGAAGCCTAGAGTAGACAAAAATCCTATGCCGATAACCGGAGAAGGAAATTAGAATTTTCTGTGGAAGATATTGTGTTTGTTCGTGTTTCACCTATGAAGGGTGTTGTACGTTTCAGTTGATCGGGAAAATTAGCGCCTCGATATATTGGGGCGTTTCCTATCACCGAACTTATTGGTTCCGTGGCTTATCGTCTTTTATTATCGGCTCAATTTTCTGCTATTCATGACGTGTTTCACGTTTCTCAATTATGGAAATGCCTTCGAGATTCCGATTCTATTCTTGAGCCCGGTGTTGTGGAAGAAATTGAAGTTTCACCTAATTTAACTTATGAGCAACATCTTATTCGTATTATTGCTCCGGAGGTCAAGCACGTTCGAAATAAAGATGTTCCGCTTGTTAAAGTTCAATGGTCCTCAAATCCTAAGTTTTGCTCTTGGGAATCTAGAGAATTCATCGAGCGAACACATCCGGACTTACTTTCTCGCGCTCTTTGAGGTGAATTTCTTGCTTCAAATTTCTTTTGTGTTGATATGCTTTTATGGTTGTTACTATATATTTTCTTCTTAATTATTGCGAGGACGCAATTTCTTTAAGAAAGGGAGTCTGTAACAACCCGCATATTTTACGATTGAATATTTAAATATTTTATTTAAATATTTTATCGTTTGTCGGATTTTAGTCCGAAAAGTTACTTTTTGCATACGGTCGAATTAGGACTCGGAACCACTCCCATTGAGTTCAAAACACTGTTTGCGATCTTTTTGAGTGTAAACTTTGATATGTTTGGAGTTAGTGGGATTTTGTTACTTTTTCACTTTGGGTTTGGGGTTTGGTTTAGCCCATTTGCCTAAACTATTTACTCTAGCTCAACCCCCTTCCCTTCATAACTTTGCTTTCATTTCCTAACACTCAAGCTTCATCAAAAATGAGGGAAGAAATGAGAAATTAAAAATCCAAGCTCAAGATCATTTGCAAATCCAACATCCAACTCCAAATTCAAAGAGAAGACATTGATTCAAGCTCTTAGGTTGATTCTTCCTTACTTTCAAGCATCTTCTTCATAAATTTTGTGTAAAGGTGAGATTTTTATCTCACATCTTTGTCTATAACTATCATTGATTGTTGGGTATGAATTCCTAACACTTTTACATATGCATTTGTCATTGATTTGGATTGAATTGGTGAAAATCCCAACTTTTAGTGTTTTGGGTTCAAATCTTTAAAAATCCAATCTTTTATGTTTAAACACTTTTTGGTGATGCACCGAGGAGCCAATGCGACCGGGTATCCTATGGGCACAATCCCCTAGCGTCCGTGCTCGATCGGTTGCAAATTGGGCGAGTTTTGAGCTCCAAAACCCTTAGGTCGCGCGGCTTGCATATGAAGGACTCTCGGCCTGCGTTTAGGTCGTTTTTCCCCCTTAGGTCGTTAGGTCGTTCGGCCCTAGGTCGTAGGTCGCTAGGTCTTTCGGCCATCCTCACTTCCTTAAGCCACTCGACAATGGTTAGGTCGCGTGCACCATTAGGCCGCTAGGTCGTTCGGCCTCCTCATTAGCCTTAGGTCGTTAGGTTGCAACCCCCCTTGGGTCGCGTCACTTAGGTCGCGCCATTACTCGGTTAGGTCGTTCGGCCTTGTTAACCCTTTGGTCGTTCGCCCACTAAGTCGTTCGGACTTGTTTATTCATTAGGTCGCTAGGTCGCTAGGTCGCTCGGGCCATTAAGTCGCGCTTGCACCTTAGGTCGTTGCAGCCACTAGGTCGCTCGGCCTTCTCAATGCCTTAGCTCGTTAGGTCGCTCGGCCTGCTTGCCTCATTAGGTCGCTCGGCCATATGTTATGCGCTACCACCTTAAGTCGCTCGGCACTAGGTCGCTCACCCTGGTAGGTCGCTCGGCCTTGTTTATTCATTAGGTCGCACCTCGTTAGGTCGCACCATTGCATAGCTCGACCGTGTTAGGTCGCTCACCTCGTTAGGTCGTTCACCTCCTTAGGCTACGCCCTGTTAGGTCGCGCCAAATTCCGGTGTTGAACTTTGTTATGTCGCAGGCGTGTTTACACTTGGATGGCTTTGGAATTGATTTCTTTGGATTTTATTCACGTCTTCGAATGTGAATTTCTGTGATTGAACGTTTCTACGATCATTTTTGTGATTTGTCATTTTAAACCTTTACTTCACTCGTACGAGAAATCTAATTAAACGGCTTCGTAAAACAAGTGGTATGAAACGCTTGCGTTTGCTTCGTCGGTTAATTCTTGGACTTGTTCGATTGAATCTCCTGCGATAATTTTCTAGTAGAGATCTACAATTTGTTCGTAAATATCTAAGTTAAGCTAGTGGTTATGGGACATGAAGCTAAGCTCATATATTTACTAGCTTATTGTAATTGACACTTTTTGATGATCGATGATGATCATTTTTGCGATTATGACTAGCGATATGCTATGTTTCTTTGTCCACGTAGGGGACAGTGCCTCATTTTATTGAGTTTCGTCTCATTTTTATTATAGGCTAACTACCTATTTATTTCTTGGGGTTTCGACCCAATTTTTGTGGGCTAGCGACCCACGTTTTTATGGAGTTCGGATCTTCGGGCGTACCGTTGTACTACGTTGTTGTTCCGAATTTTACGAGTTTCAGGTTTCTCGGACGTACCGTTGTACTACGTCGTTGCACCGGCTCTATTGTAACGACCATAGGATAGTGACCCGTTTGTGATACACGTGTTGGTGAGTTTTCATGCTCCCATTTTGTGATAGGCCTCCTCCCCCTTTTGTGATTGATCGTTTCTACAATCATTTTTGTGATTTCTGGATTTCCATTAACGATTTCTAGAATTTGTGTTTCACCAATTTTCGTGATTTTCATTGATATGTGTTATCAATATTTGTGCATTGGTGAATTTGTGTGTGATTCACTTTTTTCGAATGAAGATATTGAGTATGACATTCCTTTTGATCTTTGAGAAGATTCTGGTGATATTGATTAATCTCTTGTTGATTTTCAATTTTTATACTTATCACAATATGGCTTTATGGTTATCATATGTTATGTCATATCTCTTATTCTATATCATTTTATCTGATATTTATAGCTAGACTGATCCGTTTATTATTTTCTTATAAATAATACTCGGGTCAGACCGAGATGTTACAGGTGCTTCTGCTTGACTTCACTTCTGAGATTATCATCCTGACTTTTGATTAACTACTTAGATTAGTAGTTTTTGTTGTATACCTTTGAGATATAGACTCCTAGATGTATACATATTCTTTTGTCTAGCACTTGTAACCATTCTTTTGTGATATTGTGGATCTTGTTTGACCACTACTCTGATGTACACTTTCATGTGTTATATTCATATCTTTTTCCGCCTTTGTGATATGGATGTCTATGACTGATTTGTGTTATGTTTACTTCTATGTTTGTTTTCAAAGAATATATATAGCAACTGTGTAGTAGCCTTGAGTTTGTATCGGCATGTCGGACTTCCCTATACCATCTGACATATTGGTGCTCGCACAAAGCAATTACACGGAGGGTCGCTCCTCAACAGCCTTATTCTCCATGCTAGTTGACAACATTACACCGTAATGTTCTTGGCTAGCGTGGGTATTGAGGTGGGGCGTCACATTTATAAATTAAAAATAATAGAATTATAAAACAAGTTTTTTTGTGTTAAAATGAAATAGTAAATGGATGGATTAGTAAGTAAATGAAATTTATAGATTTATAAATTGAGAAGTTATAAAATGAATAGATTTTGTAAAATAAAAGATTTATAGTTAAATTTACTTATAATATGGATTTTGGCGTGTAAATGGGATATGGATAGAATTTGTGAATAAAGCGACTTTTTATAACTTGAAGTTTTATAATATATAAATTTGAATTTATAAACATTGATTCATAAATTCAAATTTGATTGAATTTGATAAGTAAATAGGAAAGCTTATTAAAGGAAATATATTCACGATTTTGGGACAGTGAATAATATATTAGAGCAGTGTTTTGGGGAAGTGATATTTCAAATAGAATTAAAACGATTTGAAGTTGTTTTAAAATGTATTAAGTGTCGAAACCATAGATTTCAACATTTCATTGTTTAAATAGATGTTTTCGAGGAATAAAAGGAAATAGTGGACTATAACACTGTTGTTATAGTAAATGATTTCCGAAAGAAAAAGTTTTGTATAGTATTTGGATTTATATATCTATCTTAATTTCGAATCCCTATACTAGTGATTTTGGGTTGTCGTAACAGTGTTTACGCAACATTCGTTTGGACCCAAATAAATGAATGGTTTAAGTATATACTTAATCATGTTTTAAATATATTGAATATTTTCTAAGTATTGAAAATAAATAGATTTGTGAATTACTTATTGTTAAATAAGTATTTGGAAATGTTTCCAATGTAGAAATTGAAAGGGTTTAGAGAATATATCTTTTTAAAGATAAATTGAAGTGAATATCTGGCAAGTTATTAATTTATGGAAGATTTATAAAAAGGGCCTAGTGATTGTTATGGTGCTGGATATTTGGTTGTTGGCCTTGATAGTTAAATAACCGACAATCAATATTTACCTTTGAATGGGTATTTGTTGTGAATTGCTTGAATTTGAATGCTACACTTTTTTTTAAAATAAGCGCTCGTTATTCGGTTTAGCCGGGAGAGGACCTTTGTGTCATAAATCCCATTTCGAATAAGTGATATGTCGTAATGGATAGCATTTGAAGACCGGTGTTGAAGACCGTGTATTTTTGAAAACGGAAGGATTACCGTCGAATGACTCTGCATCGGCGGATCTCCGATATAGAGATTTTATCACCCTTTGTGATGGGAAATCCATTCGTGATTAGTGAATATCCGGATTGCAAGGGCTTCTTTGGAAGTGCCTTCGGTTCTGTTCGAACCCAAAATGGACCTGTATGGATGTGTGTCTGACATTAAAATTTGTGATGTAAAGCTGGTTTCTATCAAATATATTTCTGTTGGTGGCGGAGAATTTATTCTCTTAGCTTAACACCCTTCTCTGAGACGTACGAGCTCAGAGGTTATGTAGTTGATGGTTACTAATGATATATTCCCAAATTGGTAATGTGGCATACGAAGTGCTGTTGAGCATTTGTTGATCAAAGCATGGCTTTTGTATATAGCGTAGCTTTGTGGACGAGACTTCGTCGGACCTCACACCCCGAAAATGGTCAAAACAGGAAAAGATGCAGCAAGGTTATTAGGGGACAGCGCCCCCTTAGTGTATGTCATTTCCTTCTGGATAGAGGTGGTATTATAGTATGGAGCTCTGATACTCAACCAATGCTATTGCTGCAAACTTATTACTTTGTGGTTGTTGGTGAATCCTGGGATTTAGGTCGGTTGCGACTGGGGGATGGCATATTCGTGTCAGTAGTTACCCAACTGGGGGTAACCTGGCCTTGTGTTGGCAGAGATCTAACCGTAATGTTTGGTTAGGTTCTCGGGGCGTCTTTCCAGAGGCGTATCTATGTGGCAATGGGAAGTTCCTTGGCCTGACCATTAGTTGGAAATCCCAACTCCAATACGAAACCTTGTACGGTTTTAGTTGTAGAACCTGCCATTTACTTATGGTGGTCACCACTGTTTAGATGGTAGCTATAGTAGGCATAGTTCAGAATGTCTATGTTGGCTAAGATTTATATTATACTTTCGAAATGTTTTCCTACACTTTGCACTTATAATAATAATATCAAAGAAAATTTTCTTCGTATCAAGCATATTTGACTATCATAAGGAGAAATCTCCTCCGATTCTGCGTTTGCATTGTGTGTGTGTGCGGGAGGCCTTATGGTAGTCTCATTTTCTAAAAAGCATTGCGAATCAAATTTAGAAATATTTCTTTGTTGTTTTTAAAGATAAACTGTTTTAAGTTTTCACACCAGTCTGATGACTGTGGAGTTTATTGTTATCTTCCTTAACTCTGGGTGCCCACCAATTTTAACACGGGCAGTCTAGAGTCAGGTTATCATGTCATTCTGGAATTCAGGAGATGCTATGGAGTTCAAGGAGCAAGCTGGATGGCATGGCGTATCAACTAGTATATAGTATTTCTTTTCCGCTGTTTGTTGTTGTAAACTCTGATAATGTAATGTAATGTGATGTAATGTAATAATTGATATAGTTCTTTGTTTAAAAGAATATTCATTTATCTATTATATGTTGTTCCGCTGCGATTGTGAGATTCTGATGTTGTTTCTATTGTTTTCTTTTTCTTTCTTCTTTTATCTTCTACCTCTTCTTTAACCCTAACGGTACGGTTTTCCGGCCTTCGATTGCGCGGCAGTTGATACAGTGGACGTATTAATGTCGACCTTCGTGGACGAAAAATCCCTCTCGTTACAAAACCCCACTAAGCTACCGCACCACCATCCAAATGAACAGAAAATTTCCTGATCATTTTTCCCAACCTTAGCAACCACCAAGGCACCTTTAGTCCGGAGCACGAGCCTCAATTCGTCGTCGATCACTAGGAAACGAGCGAAAACTCTTTTCAGTTCAACTCGAAAATTCACAAAAACTAAGAACTTAAAAATGGCAAAACTACCATTAAAAATCATTAATTTCAAAGACGATTCTAAACATGTATCTGAAACATGAAATCTACACACTTGATTTCTGACCAATTTTGATTTGTCACTGTAAATTGATTTTTTCCCGATAAATATATTTGATAGTTCAACTTATTTTTATCTTAAAATTTTGTATCACATCATTGTAAATAATTTCTTTTAAACATCAAATTTTTATAATGAATTTAGAGGGAAAGGTAAAATTATGTTTTTGAGAAATCTTAGGCTTGTCAAATAGAGGTATACATATGCATACATGCATATCTTTATCTCTGCACATTTATAAACATGCAAACCAAATTCACTCAATCATTCAAGGACATCTCATATCATACTTCAGAGATCAAAATATAGGTTTAGGATCTTAAAAGGGGAGTTTGTTCACCATTTTTTTTGAAAGGACAGAGACAGGCTTGAATGCTTAAATCTGGAATTTGAAAACAGAGGCCTGGGTTTTTGATTAACATTTTGAATTGTTCTGAGCTTTAACGTTGTTGAGATGATCTGGACTTTAATTATTGAATTTGATCTTTAAATCTGGTAACTGTTTTAATGTTGGATTTGTTATTGTTGAACTTTGATCTGCAATGATTAATTAAATTGAAGCTTTGCTCTTCTCAGGCTGATGCTGATGCTGGTGCTCAAGCTTGAATTTGATCAGGTTGTTGCTTGAAAACAGGTTTTGAATTGAAGATGCTATGATTATCTGATTTTGAAAAAACTTTGATTTGCTTTTGAATTTTTTTTTTCTTGAATTAGATTGAAGATGAAATAGCTATTGATTTAAGTTTGTTAAGTAACCAGATTCCTTCTTTTTTTAAAACATATTTATATGATTTTCATATTTTAAAACTTAAGAGAAAAATTGTTTTGCCACATGTTGATTTGGTTAACACTTGTTAATTATCTATTTTCTTTAGCCTACACTTGTTAATTGAATTTAAAAATCTTTACACTTGTTAAATCTTAAGTTACATGTCTTACGAATGTTAAATGAAATAATTTGTGTTTAAATCCTTGCTTTATTTTAATTTACAAATTATGTTTTAAACCCTAAATGCTATTATAAATTATGTAATATAATTACATATGTATTACATTTATATTTTTTTATTTATATATTTTTATTTATATTTCAAATTGTTTTTAAACCTTTGTTTAAAATAAGTACTTATGTTTATATTTTAAACACTTTAAATAATATTTCAAATATAACTTTTTATTATATTTCCTATTTAAATAAATAAATTTTTCTTTATTAAATTTTATATAACCTTTTAAAGAAAATGGTTTTAAAATTTAATTATACATGAATAAATATATTAGAATTTAATTCCTAAATAGCCTTTGAAAAATTTATTATATCAAATTCAAAATATTATTTTCAAATCAAAAAGCATATTTAATATAATTTGAAAACAAATTATTATTAGCTTAAAAATAAAAAATTTAAAACCAATTTATTTCTAATATATTTATTTTTGAGTTTTCAAATTCAAATTTAGAATTACAAATTTATTTATACAAATAGACAAGCACATATCTTGTTTAATTTAGGAAATATCAAATTTATTCATAATTTATTTCCAAAAATTAAATTAATTTCCAATTTTAATTTGATAAAAACGGGAATGTTACAAATTCCCCCTTAAGAAAATTTCGTCCCCGAAATTTGCTAGACAGAGAGACAATCAAAGAATAGACGGACACACAAAGATAGAGAAACAGTTTTCTAAATCAAACTGAATATACATTCTTCATTTGGCTAACCAAATCAAAATGTCATCAATAGATACGGGAATGAACTCATTCAACACATCACCAGATACCCAGGTCACTCAGATCTATGGAACATATAGGGGTACTGGTTAGTTCGAAGGATAACTAACTGTTCGTAAAATATATCTGGACCCGACAGAACAAACAATGGATACTCAATCCAGGTTGGAATATCCCAAGGTATACACCAACTTGTCCCTCTTTGAACTTTGATCCTCACAAGAAATCACAACAAAAATTTCAAACTTTGGTTTTGACCGAAATCATTTTATTGATACAGTCCAATCTAACTTTATATTTTTTAATCAATTTGTTTCAAATAGAATTTTGAATTCATTAAGGTTAAAAACGAAAAGTTGATAAGAAACCGATGAGAAGAATATGAAATAGAAACTTATCTTCAACGATTCGCAAGGCCACCACATCACCAAAGCTTCTTCCTAGAGCTGCCACAAAGCCATCAGAGAATTTATATCGGATGATGATCAAAAGAAGATTGATAGAGAAAATTGCTTTCGTTATTGCAGGGTATCAACCATAGTGGTATTTCCCCATCCCCTACCTTGTCCTCTTCT
Organism: Allium cepa; assembly: GCA_030765085.1. Taxonomy (NCBI): domain Eukaryota; kingdom Viridiplantae; phylum Streptophyta; class Magnoliopsida; order Asparagales; family Amaryllidaceae; genus Allium; species Allium cepa. The sequence continues at coordinate 158,991,456 of CM060932.1, forward strand.
TGCATTCATACTCACTATCAGTGGATAGTAAGAGAATTTACTAAGGAATACAGACAAGATATCTTAGGAATATACTCATTCTAGGGCATTTGTATCCCTATCTCTAATGAGTCACCTAATGTGTTATACTCCTGAGCTAAAGTTCAACCTTTTGCTCTGATACCAAATGTGACGACCCTGACCCGACCTTTGAAAATCGACACCAAATACATCACCATATTCGAATGCCGCAGATTCAAACGTCGAATCTGGTTCGCCGAAGCTTATAACATATTAAGTACAACAACACAACGGAAGAAAATGAATAATTTATATTGATACACAATAGATACAACATTCAGATACAAATGAATATCAATATATATCAGAGCTAGAATACAACAACGGAAAGAAAACAACAATAGTAGAAGAGATAATATCTTCAATGCTAATCTTCAAAAGAGAAGGAAAGAAAGAATCCAACACTGCGACACCAATTGCTCCAAAACTCTAAAGACTTTCATCTCCAAAACCAAAAGCTCAAAGAACTCCCAAACCAACAAGCTCGAACCAACATCATCACGTTGTACTGAAGCAAATTTGATCTCGAATGTTGAAGAGAAGCACAAAGCGATAGCTAAAATCAAAAGATTCCAAACCAATTCCAAGCAGAAAGCGGAAGGCTGCCGAATCTATATCTACTAGCTGATTATCTAAAAATCTAACTCTAGGCTGCCCGTGTAGAAAAATTGTGGGCACCCAGAGTTTAAAAAGGGAACAATAAACTCCAGGTCAGTCATGGGACTGGTGTGAGCAAATAAAAACAATTTTATTTCAAACAAAACAGAAAAAGAATTTAAATTTGGAATCCGCAATGCTTTTTGTAAAGTGAAACTACCATAAGGACTCCCGCCACACACACAATGCAAACGTAGAAATGGAGGAGATTTCTCCTTATGATAGTCAAACATGTTTGATACGTAAAACCCTTTTGCTATTATTATTAGTGCATAGTGCAGAAAACATTTTGAAAGTATAATATTAATCTTAGCCAGCATACAACCATTATTCTATGCCTACTATAGCTACATATAAACAGTGGGTCGCCACCATAAGTAAATGGCGGGTTAGACAACTAAAACCATACAAGGCTCGTATTGGTGATTGGATTTCCAACAAATGATCAAGCAAAGGAACTTCCCGGGACACATGGGTATGCCTCTGGAGGAACACCTCAAGCACCTAACCGGATCTCTGCCAACACAAGGTCGGGTTTGCTCAGTAACTAGGTAACTACTACACGAGTATGCCATCCCTCGGTCGTTACCAACCTTTATCCGAGAGCTCTCAACGCCAACAACCACAAAGTAATAAATTTGCAGTAACCACATAGGTTAAATATCGGGACTCCATACCATGATACCACATTTTATCCAGAAGGAAATGGACATACCCTCAGGGAGCGCTACCCCCATATAACCTTGCTGCATCCTTCCTGTTTAGACCATTTCCGGGTTGTGAGGTTCTGATGCAGTCTCGTCCACAAAGCTACGCTTTACACAAAAGCCATGTTTTGATCAACACATGATCAGTAGCACTTCGTATGCCACATTATCAAATTGGGAGTGTATCACTAATAACCATTAACTACATAACCTCTGAGCTCGTACGTCTCAGAGAAGTGTGTTAAGCTAAAAGAATAAATTCTCCGCCACCAAAAAGAAATGTATTTGATAGAAACCAGCTTTACAACTCAAAGTGTAACGTCAGACACACATCCATACAAGTCTGTTTCGGATTCGAATAGAACCGAAGGCACTTCAAAAGAAGCCCTTGCAATCCGGGTATTCACAATCCTGATCGGACTCCCCATCACATATGGAGATCTCTATACCGGTGCGACTCAGTGCAGAGATATTCGACGGGTAATCCTTTCATTCTCGAAAATACTCGGTCTTCACCACCGGTCTTCAAATGCTATCCATTTCGTCGTATCATTATTCGAAATAGGTTATATGACACAAAGTCCTCTCCCAGCTAAACCGAATAATGAGCGCAATATTTTAAAACCATATGGATATATGGGATCTTAGTTAAGTCTCAACTTAAAACCCAAAATCTTTCTTTAAAAGATTTAAACAAATTACCATTTTCAAATCTTTTAAACAAAAAGATTCACTTTACAAGGTTCACCAATCTTTCACAAAGCTTCATTCATAGTTTTTCAGAACTATTCCTAATCCAAATCTTTTATACAAAATGATTCACCTTTAAGATCCACTTCCATTTGAAAATAAAGTTCACCAATCTTTCACAAAGATTCATCTATAGCTTTCAAAACAATTCCATTTCAAATTTGAAACCCCTTTCAACAAAAACTGGAAATCCTTCCTTTATTTGAAAGCTATTATCATTTGAAAACAAACACATTTTGTTTCGGAAATATATGATCAAATATACACAAATTATAGCCTTTAAAAGTATAAACCAGAGAATCAACGAATTGCCGTATTGTTGGCAAGGTCTAATTTAAGTTAAATTCAAATTCCCAAAACAATTTATTTAAAATAGTTTTAAATACATACATACATACATACATACATACATACATATATATATATATATATATATATATATATTGTATAAACCTTTCAAACCATGGTTTCCAAAATAATTCCAAATAATATTTAACAAGACATAGTTTATTCAAAACTAAATTTCAAAACTTCCCTTTCAAAGGCTCTTCATATTCAATTCAATTCCATTTACAAAACCATTTGACTACAACCTTTAAACAAAATAATATTTTCAAAATATCTATGACTTAATCGATTTCCTTATGAAATCCATATTTGTGTGTACAGTGCACTCCGGGGGTTTTACACACTAGTGCAACATCATCAATCATTACAAATTTAATCACAATAATATCGATAAGCGGTATAATCCTATAACGCTTATCTTTATTCACAGATTCGTAGATGATTAATATAAGTTCATCATAGATAAATAAATAAATTACATTCATCACAGCTCAAATCAAAACAATTCATATCATAAAGCATCACACTGCAGAGATATCAAAGCATTCAATGCAATCCAAACATCCATAAGTAAGATCAATCAATCATCTGATAAAATTAAATCAGATTAACTACTTATGAATAAATTACTAATTCTGGTTAATTAATATTGATTAATTACAAATCATTTTAATTAATTATCCATTGATAATAAATTAATTAACCTTTAATTATTAATAAATTAACCTTAATTAATAAATTAATTAACCTTTAATCATTAAATAATTAACCTTTAATTATTTAATTATCCCTTAATTAATTTCCTTAATTAATTACATAAATTAATTAATTACCATTTAATTAATTATCCTTGATTAATTACATTAATTAACTAAATCCTTAATTAATTACAATAAGTGATTATCCTAATCACTTATATTAATAAATCAAAAATTAATTATTTTGTGTAATTATCCTTTAATCACTTGATTAAATAAACTTTAATCATTAATTAATTACTTTTAATTAAATAATTATCTTTAAGTAATTAATTGCCTATAATTACTTATCATTAATTAATCAACCTTTGATTAATTAAAAACATTAATTAATTGACTGCAAATTAATCATATTAATTAATTATTACATAAATTTTTTTTTGGCAAGGCCGACGGGGTTGGATGGTCCCCGACCATTTTATTGCAACACCGATGAGAACTACACAGTACAACAACAAAGAGCAGAAGCTCATAGAAAACTGAGATAACACGGTGCTACAAGCACAAGGAAAAAATACGAAAAGGAAAAGAAAAAGAAAAAAAAGAAAAAAAAACACAGACAGTTACAAAAAGGATGGCACACTTATTCCAGGATCAAAGGCGAACAGCATCGTCAATGAAGACTCTATTTCGTGCATAATCCACAACTTAAAAGAAGCAGTAGTTTTTGCGTTAACAGCATCAAAAACTCTACAGTTTCGTTCTTTCCACACCGCTGTTATAAAACTCTTCAGCGCAACACCAAATATCCTCTTTCCTTCATGTTTGTTACATGTCTCTGCATATATTCTCTCCCATTCATCCTGATTCACATGCAAGGGACAACTACTGTAATTACATAAATTAATTATCCTTAAATGTAATTACACAAAGTAAATAGCTTTAATTTAATTTACACAAAGTAATTATCCCTCAATTAACTTTAGAAACATTTAATCTTTTCGATTTACTTCTTAATTACGACATTAAGTTTATTTAAAATAAAATAAAGAATTTATTTTAAAATAAAGAAGTAAAACACTTGAACTTAATTAATTTAAAAATAATTATTTTTAAAGCTAATTAACCAAAACTAGCATAAACCATTTATTATTAATTAAGAAAATCTTCAAAACTTGATTAATATTTAAAATTTGAAAACCTTGTTTAATTTTTTAAAAGAAATCAAAACTATTTACAAAACAACCCGAGACGACTTCGGGTGAAACCCGAGCTAGATACCGTTAAATCCGATACCTTCTTCGAGTCAGACTTCAAAACCCCCGAGTAAATTTTTTTTTCTTCTTTTTAACCTTTGTTTATTTTAACTCTTTAAAACCATGTTATATACTCGATAACAAACTCGAGACATACCCTGATTTTCTCGAACACTACTTCGAGACCAACTCCTTCCTTCTTCCCAAACACAAATCACTGACACAACCTATCACCGTGCACGTGCACCAGTGAACGATGACAATCCAACCTTCACCGCGACCACCCTTAGGTCACCTACAACCTCGTCGATGATCCCCATAACTTAGATCGAAGAAATTGCCAAGAAATCAAATTCGAGCAATCGATCTGAATCGGAACCCAAACTGCCGATCAATTAAATAGCTCGCACCTCCACCAACGTTCACCAGAGATCACGCCGCTCCACCCAGAACCACGTCACAACTTGCCGCATCAAATCCCCTCGGTGCGATCGATTTTAGTCCACCGTTGATGACGCCGCAATTCAATTTTCGACCTCGACCAAATTTGGGTATAAAACCCCACTAAGCTACCGTGCCACCATCCAGATATCAGAAATTTCCTGATCAATTTTCCCAACCTTAGCAACCACCAAGGCACCTTTAGACCAAAGCATGAGCCTCAATTCGTCGTCGATCACCAGAAAACGAGCGAAAACTCTTTTCATTCAACTCGAAAATTCACGAAAACAACTAACTTAAAAATCGCAAAACTACCATTAAAAACCATTAATTTCCAAGATGATTCTAAACATGTATCTGAAACATGAAATCTACATACTTGATTTCTGACCAATTTTGATTTATCACTATAAATTGATTTTTTTCCAGCTAAATATATTTGATAATTGTACTTATTTTTATCTTAAAATTTTGTATCACATCATTGTAATTAATTTCCTTTTAAACATCAAATTTTTATAATGAATTTAGATGAAAAGATAAAATTATTTTTTTGAGAAATCTTAGGCCTGTCAAACAGAGGTATACATATGCATACAGACATGCATATCTGTAACGAGGCGGAATTTGCCCGCTCGAAAATCGACATCCATACTTCATCGTACTCGAATGTCATAGATTCGACCGTTCAAATCCGATTCGCCGGAGCTTATAACAATCATTAAGTAAACAACACAGCGGAATAAAAGAATAATACATTGATATACAACTTTGATACAATATCTGATACAACAGATGATCCAATAGATATCAATATACATCAGAGATATGATACAATAAAACAGCAGCGGAAAAGAAAATAGATAACATCTAGCATACGGAACAATATAACTCTAAAATAGTCTTCAACGAAGAACTCCAAATCGGAACTGTAACTCCATTTCCAAGAATCAATCCTGCAATAGCTCGAACCCCCATAGATAAGCAAGTGCAGTCCATATCCAAAGACTGAACTAGCTCTAGATAAAATCTACTGAACCTACGTATCTGAAAAACCAAACTCTAGACTGCCCGTGTGGAAATTGGTGGGCACCCAGAGTTTAGGAAAGGAACAATAAACTCCAGGTCAGTCATGGGACTGGTATGAGCAACAAAAACAGTTTATCTTTAAAAACATTCAATAAAAGATTTTCAAAGTCAATTCGCAATGCTTTTTAAAAATGAGACTACCATAAGGCCTCCCGCACACACACACAATGCAAACGCAGAATCGGAGGAGATTTCTCCTTATGATAGTCAAAGATGCTTAATACGCATTAAAAAGACATTTGATATTATTACTAGTGCATAGTGTAGGGAAAAATTCATTTTGAAAGTAGAATATAAACCTTAGCCAACATAGACATTTCGAACTATGCCTACTATAGCTACCATCCAAACAGTGGTGACCACCATAAGTGAATGGCAGGTTCTACAACTAATACCGTACAAGTTTCGTATTGGGAATTGGATTTCCAACGAATGATCAGGCCAAGGAACTTCCCATTGCCACATGAGAATGCCTCTGGAGGGACATCCCCGAGAACCAAACCGGATCTCTACCAACACAAGGCCGGGTTACCCCTAACTGAGTAACAACTGACCGAATATGCCATCCCCCGGTCCTTTGGGACCTTTCACCGAGATCTCGTAATCAATTCACACAATCATAAAGTGTTTTCAACATGAGTAAGTATCTGGGCTCCATACCATGATACCACCCTTTTCCAGAAGGAAATGCACACATCCTAAAGGGCGCTACCCCTCATAACCTTGCCGCATCTTTCCTGTTTTGACCATTCACGGGGTGTGAGGCTCGACGAAGTCACGTCCACAAAAACATACTTTATACAAAAGCCATGCTTTGGGTCAACTAATGATCATAGAAATGATCACCATGATAGACGATCAAATAAATGATCCTATCATAAATAATCAACACAATGATCATTTCACAGCAACACTCAGCATGTCACATTACCAAATTGGGAATACATCGCTGATAACCTTCAACTACATAACCTCTGAGCTCGTACGTCTCAAAGAAGGGTGTTAAGCTAAAAGAATAAATTCTCCGCCACCAACAGAAATATATTTGAAAGAAATCGGCTTTACATCTCAACTTGTAATGTCAGACACACAATCCATACAAGTCTGTTCCGGGGTCGAACAAAACCGAAGGAACTTACAAAGAAGTCCTTGCAATCCGGATATTCACAATCCTGATCGGATTTCCCATCACTTAGGGAGTTTCTATACCGGCGCGACTCGGTGCAGAAACAATCGATAGGTCATCCTATCGCTTTCGCAAATACCCGGTCTTCATCACCGGTCTTCAAATGCTATCCATAACGACATATCACACATTCGGAATGGGTTATACGACACAAAGGTCCTTTCCCGGCTAAACCGAATAGTAAGCACGATATTTCAAAAACAAATGGATAATGGGATTTCAATTAAGTCACAACTTAATAATTCAAAATTTTTTTCCAAATGGTTTTAATAAATTACCATTTCAATCTTTAAACAAAAAGATTCATTTTCACAACCTTTAACGGTTTAAACAATTTTCACATTTTAATCTTTTAAACAAAAGATTCATTCACAGATTTTCCAAATCAATTTTCATTTCAATTTGATTAACTCGTTAAATCTTTAAATCAAAGATTTAACTTATAGCTTCAAAACAAATTTCATTTCAATTTGATTTAAACAAATTACCAATTTAAATCTGTTAAAAATAAACAGATTTAATTCATAGCTTTCAAAAAGAATTCATTCATAACTTAGGAAAATCATTTTTCTATTCAATCTTGAAATTTCCCTAATTAACTGGAATCTCAGTTCTTATCTAAAAGTGTTTATCATTTGAAAACAACAGTTTTTATTTTGGAAATCTGATTCATTTATACGAGTTGAAATCCTTGGGTTAAATTCAAATTCCCAAAACAATACTTTAAAAATGGTTTAAATTCATACAAACATGTTTATAATATCTTTAACCATAATTTCCAATCATTGAATTCAATTCCAAATATCGAATTCAAATTTAAATTGAATTATTTAAATTTCAAAACTTAATCAAGTAAATTAAAATAAATTTTTAACTTGAAATTTCATTTCAAAAGCTTTTCACATTTATTCCGATTCCATTTCCGAAACATTTGAATTCGAATATTCAACTTTAAAAATCGTTTAAAATCTGTGACTTAATCGATTTCCTCGTGAAATCCATATTTGTGTGTGTATGGTGTAGTCCAGGGGTTATACACAGTAGTGCACATCATTCAATCATGACAGATCAAATACAACAATATATCTGATGAGCGATATAAATTATAACGCTTATCTTCATTCACAGATCACAGATAATATATGGATGCAAATAAATATACACAGCTCAAAACAAAGCATCACATATCAGATAGGACAATCAATTCAAGGCATTTCATACAATATAATCATTCATAAGTAAGGTCAAGCATTCAATAATCATTTATAAACAGGTTTGTTTAATCCTAATTAATTCAATTTATCTCTAATTAAATTAATTACTTGTGAATTTATTATCCAATTCTGATTTATTAATTCCAAATCATTTGATATAAATTAATTTATCAGACACTTTAATTTATTAAATTATTCTTAATTTATCACATTAATTTAATCAACTCTTAAACCAATTTCCTAATTAATTAACTCTAATTAATTAGTTAAAAAAAATTAACCTTTAATTACTTACCATAAAGTAATTATACTTACACCATTTATAATTGATTATCTAAACTAATCAATCCACTTTATTATTAAAATTAATCACCTTAATTAATACTTAATAATCCTTAGTTAATTATCTTATTAACTAATAATATTTCTTAATTACTTTCTTAAGAAATTATCTTAGATAAATTCATTATTAATCATTTCTAACTAAAATTTAATCTAATTATTTATTTATAAATTAAATGAATCATTCTTTAATTACTTATTAATTAAATCATTTTATTACCTTAATTATCCCCTAATTAGTTAACTATTATTTATTATATAACTTTAAGAAATTAAATTAAATTAACATTTAAACCAATTTCATAATTCATTATCCTTACTAAATCAAAATATCCAACATAAATCTCAATAAGTGATTAATCCTTAAAATCATTTCTTAATCACTTTCATTTACTTATTTAACCTTATTGAATAAATTCTTCTCAAATTAATTACTTTAATTAGTGATTTGAACCTTTAATTACTTATTAAATTACAAGTCATTAATTAATTTAAATGATTAAATTATCCATTTTAAATTCATATGTTAAAGTAATATTTGGTTATGAAAGAATTTTAAAACAGTTTAAAATCAAATCCCTTTTTAAATTTAACATTTTTTTAGAGATTTACTTTAAAATCTTAACTTATGTAAACATTTGAAGTTATAAAACTATTTAATTTCAAAATCTGGAATTTGTAAAACAGGATAACAGGTTTCCTGTAAAACCTGTAACCAAACCATCAACCCGAAGCAACACTCTTCTGCTTCGAGTTCTACCCCTCAAAATCTCGAGTAAAGCCTCGAGTCAACACACGCGAGTTCACCCTGCTTCTTCCCCACTTCCCAAAATTTCCAGACTTCAAAACAAATGCACGGTGCACGTGCACGTCGCCTCTGGCGATCTTCCGACACCGCCACTACGTCGAACAAGTCGACGCTTTCCCACGTGCAGATCTCCGACCATCCGAACCTCCATCTTCATCGCGTATTCGAATTCAAGTGTCAAGTCTAACCTGGAAACATGATTCAGGTCCACGCCCCCAAAACCTGTCATCGCGCCGTTCACCCAACCTCGGTCATCAGAGTTCGTGCAACTCCGGTCACGTGATCGTCAACTACCCCTCTACCATCACCCACGGTCGCGTGCAACTCGGTGCACGAGAGAAGCCACGTCAAACGATTCCCTGATCACTCAAAAAATTAGGTTTACAAATTTAAAACGTTGGCCGCTGCTTCCACGTTGAACTGGAGCACTTCCCCTCATTTTTCCTCGGCACACAGTACTCCCCTCTACCTTCACTCGAAACCCCAAGGTCCCTCAACGACGAGATCACTCGAATTCATCAAAAACCCAAATATTGTTCCACTTCGATTTTCCCGTTCCATAGTTAATTAAAAATCGTGATTTTCCTTTCAAAAATCATTATCTTCGATGTCATTTAAAAGGGTCCACCTGAAACTAAGATTCATGATGTTTGAATTTTGGACATATTTTAAATGATGTCTGTATTTTCAAAATTTTCAAGAGAGACTTCCTTTGTTTTACTTAAATATATTTTTAATATTTGAACCATATTGAAACTAACAACTTTTATTTAAGGTCTGAAGTTTAACAATAATCAGAAGAGAGGGAATTTGATTTCAAAACATATTTGGGAACTTGTTATGTTCAAACTGAGAACATGTCTGTTCTCCGACAGGCATAGTTCAATCATACTCATATACATACCTATCTGTATGCATACAATACTTCATCACTTTTACTTTATTATGATGATTAAAACAACCAGCTAAATTCATATTCAAAAGTTTACTCACCTTTGATTTGCAGCAGAGGCAAAGAACTTGATATTTTTGAGAACTGGAAGTTGGACAGAGAAGCATTTTGTTTGTGTCTAGCTGCCTGTAGCTTTGAATTTACAGTTTGAATTTGTTTTAAAATTAAATTTTTTTTTCTTTATCTCCAGGTTGCAGGCTTTACTCTTGAACTTGATATCAACTTGCTTGACCCTCTGGTTTTGATGAATTCATATAGTTGTTGAAGCTTAAATTGAATTTTTGTTTGAGTTTTCACTAATGTGCTTGCTCCCATTTTACTCAGTTGTGATAATGAACTGAAAGGAGGGTTGATGTGTATAAAAGATAGTGTGCAGGTTGAGGTTAAGTACAATAGGTATGTTGCATTAATTGCCTTACTTCATTCCATACTTACTTGTCCTTGTTTATATGTGAATATATTTTACTTCTATGCTTTTGTTTTTCTTCCTTTACAAGCCTGCAGGTTGCATACCTATACATGAATACATTCTATTTTGTTTTATTTAAGTGTACATAGATATTTTATTACTTTGCTTTGTTTTAACCTTAGCTTTTCAAGACACTACAGGCATATTTATTTGCCTACTACTTTACATTTTTACTTACCTGCACATTTTATTTACAAGATCTTTTTACCAGTTTTTTTTTTCTTTTTTCCAAATTCTACACAATATTTTACTTATTCTAGCCTTTGTATTTTCTTACTTCATGTATATTATAAAGTTACTTTAGTTATTGATATAAACTTTTAGCTTAAGTTTTTAGTTTCATTCTAACATAATTGCTTATCTTATCTCTCTTTTATATTTGTTAGCAAGCTTAGTTATATCTCTTATATTTGTATCTGTTTGAATCTATCTTTTTGCTTTGTTTCTTATTTTATTTGTTTGAATACTTATTGATTATATTTTATATATCAATGTTCTTATTTTTATTCATAGCTTAAGTATGAATTATTTTACTTTACAAAATAAGTGAACTTCTATTTTTATTTTACTCTTTTTACTTTTGTAGCCTACTCCATTTGTATTATTTTGTATTGATTTATTAATATGAGATTAAGATATATATATATATATATATATATTTACTTTATATTGTTATATCTTATATTTTATTTACTTCTTATTTATTGTCTTGTGTTTATTATATATATATTTTTTAACCATCAATTATAAATTAAAAATTCACTTATTTATTCATTTCGTACTTGTGTCCATGTATATACTTTAATATATATATTTTTCAAACCACAAATATAAGATTTAAATGCAAGTAATTTAACACATTTTTTTATTTGAGATCGGGGAAACTGGCATCATTTAAAAATCAATTTTTACAAATTTTAATTCAAAAATTCATTTAAATTATAAATTTTAATTAAATTAAAATCTAGGATCATTACAATATCTTTATCTCTGCACATTTATAAACATGCAAACCAAACTCACTAAATCATTCAAGGACATCTCATATCATACTTTAGAGATCAAAATATATAGGTTTAGGATGTTAAAAGGGGAGTTTTCTCATCATTTCTTTAAAGGACGGAGACAGGCTTGAATGCTTAAACCTGGAATTTGAAAATAGAGGCCTAGGTTTTTTATTAACATTTTGAATTGTTCTGAGCTTTAATGTTGTTGAGATGATCTGGACTTTAACTGTTGAATTTGATCTTTAAATCCGGTAACCGTTTTAATGTTGAATTTGTTATTGCTGAACTTTGATCTGCACTGATTGATTGAATTGAAGCTTTGCTCTTCCAGGATGATGTTGAAGGTTGAATTTGATCTGGTTGTTGCTTGAAAACAGGTTTTGAATTTAAGAGGTTTTGGTTGTCTGAATTTGAAAAACTTTGGTTTGCTTTTGAATTTTTTTCTTGAATTAGATTAAAGATGAAATAGGCCATTGATTTAAGTTTGTTAAGTAGCAAGGTTCCTTCTTTTTTTTAAACATATTTATATGATTTTCATATTTTAAAACTTAAGAGAAAAAATGTTTTTCCACATGTTGATTTGGTTAACGCTTGTTAATTATCTATTTTCTTTAGCCTACACTTGTTCATTGAATTTAAAAATCATTACACTTGTTAAATCTTAAGTTACATGTCTTACAAATGTTAAATGAAATAAATTTGTGTTTAAACCCTTGCTTTATTTTAATTTACAAATTATGTTTTAAACCCTTTATGCTATTATAAATTGTGTAATATAATTACATATGTATTATATTTATATATTTTTATTTATATTTTTAAATTTTTTTAAACCTTTGTTTAAATTAAGTACTTATGTTTATATTTTAAACACTTTAAACAATATTTTAAACATAACTTAATATTATATTTCCTATTTAAACAAATACATTTTTCTTTACTAACATCCATATAACCTTTTAAAGAAAATGGTTTTAAAATTTAATTATTCATGAATAGATATATTAGAATTTAATTCTTAAATAGCCTTTGAAAAAATTATTATATCAAATTCAAAATATTATTTTCAAATCAAAATGCATATTTAATATAATTAGATAACAAATTCTTATTAGCTTAAAAATAAAAATTTTAAATCCAATTTATTCCAATATATTTATTTTTGTGTTTTCAAATTCAAATTTCAAATTTCAAATTTATTTATATAGATAAACAAGCACATATGTTTAGTTTGGGAAATATCAAATTTACTCACAATTTAATTCCAAAAATTAAATTAATTTCCAATTTGAATTTGAGTTAAAAACGGGAATGTTGGAAATTATATATATATATATATATGGTTTTCAAAAATCATAGTTTTAAATTAAAACACATATATAAAATCAATAATTATTAAACCATACATATCTTTCCAAAACCATAGAAATCATTTTTAAATACATACATACATACATATACATATACATACATACATATATATATATATATGAACTTACTTTAATATTATTATAAACACATATGTAAATAAACAAGAAATCAATTGGCACAGGAAAGAGTAGTTTATAATGCAACTCAATATGTATACATATATAGGTGTTAAAATCCAGTCAAAACCTCGACAACAATTACACTATGGTCAATGTATATACTATTATAAAAGAAATTTTCAACAAAACTTATACAAACTTTATACATATACTAATATCTATAACCTGAAACAAATTATTCTTATATGCAACAGCAACCAAAAGAAAAACGATACTGGTAGAACAATGTATAGACTAACATATAACTTTAAATATATAACAAACAAATGTAAAATATTATACACGTATAAAATATATAAATATGCTAGATGGAATTTTGAATTCAACAAATCTCTGCTCTTCCTATACAGTCAACAGGCCATGTAATATATATACTAACATACTCTTATATATATATACCTTATATCCAATGTATATAAAACGGAAATACAACCTTGATATATTTTCAAAATATACAAAAAATATTAGAACTACTATATAAAATATTTATAAAATAAATCCAGCAGATCCAAAGTTTATAAACATATATATAAAGCAGCAAGTTGTATAAGAAACTGTCACGACCCGTCTTTCTAAGCCTAGAAAGACACATTATGAATTAAGAAAGAAGGGGATAGAAGAAGAAAAGATAGGAAAGAAGAAACTCAACAACATAGATTCTCACAGTGTATACATTAAAGCTACTGCAACTTGCAAATACACATATAGCATACGTATATATATAAATATATTATATCAAAGAATCAATACAAAATCACTATATTTATTTTAGAATTGATATGATATATATATATAAAGCACTGAAATGGAAAGGAAAGTAGCAGGTTCTCCAACTTGCAACAGGAAAGCTAAATTTTTTATTTTGAACAACAGTTCTCAACTACATATATATTTATATATATACACTACCAGATTGTATATTATAACACATCAGTTTGACATGTATATTTATGCAATACTTATACAAACTTATTACAAAATGAAATAAAATAAAATATTATAAAGTATATATATAAATACACGATCAACACATACATATATAATACTCTGCTATATTAAGATGTATAGTGCTAAGAAAACATATTAAAACTATGTCGTAGCCATGTTAAAAATACACATACTTTTCAAAATTTCATATATACCACAAAAACCTATCACTATACTACATACATATTTAAAAACATATGAGCTTTATATGCATGCGCATATATGCATATATAACATATATAATAAAACCCATACTGTATACCTATTCTCGAGTTGCACGACAAGAACATAGGAAGAGAAGGCAAAAGGTTTTAGGTTTGTGGAGTTATAATCAAAACCAGGCACTGCTAGGCTATTTAAAAATGGTGGCAAAGGAAAATGAAAAGTTACGGCCAATGGTGCTAGGCTTGTTAAGGTGATGCTCATCTAGATGCTTTCAAGGTTCGACCATGCTAATGATGAGGAGGTGTGATGATCCGGAATTTTGGGCAATATTAATTTAATAATCTTCGTTAATAAGTATTTAAATTGATTTAATAATCTTCTTTTATAAATATTTAATTGGTTAAATTAATCTTCTTCAAAGCTAATAAAATTGTTTTCTATTTATGAAGTATATATATTTATATATATTGTAAATAGAAAAGCTTTAGTTTGAATTTAACAAATAAAAACATGTTTTCAAATTTAATATATATATATATATATTACAATTTGGAAGTTATAATTGAATTTAATATAAAACCTTTCAAAAGCTATTTAAAAGCTAACCATATACTTTCAAAACACTTAAGGTAAATGCTTATTTATTTAAAATATATTTTAGCTTAAGTTAAAATAATATTTAATTAAAAGTTCATTTCTTTTGTTTGAATATTCTTTCTTTTTAAAATATCTTATGAGCTAAGTATTGTTGTAAAAATATGAAGATTTTAAAATATACATGTATAAACATAGTTTGTATATATTTTTAGTTTAAAAACAAAATAGATAATTTGTATAAATATATATATATATATATATATATATATAAACATAATTCACAAATGTATATAACATAGGTAAAATAAAATTTTAAAACATTTGTAAACATTTTAAGATAGCTTTTGACATTGTATAATAATAAAAGCATGTGTTGACATTTGTATAATCTTCATAAACATGTGGCAACATTGTTTTTTTTTTATTTTAATTTATAAATAAATGTTTGAAGAAGAAACAAGGTTGTTTATTTTCAAAACACTTTCATTTCCTCAAAAATAGTTTATGCCTTTCTTTCTTCCTTCTAAACAAAATCAAATTGAGAACCAAAATTTCAAAAGGAAATCAAACCAAAATCCGAACTCAACAACAAGTTGTAAAGATCATCTCAACAATTCAGACTTAAATTAAATTAACATCAGACTTCAATAATCAAATGCAAAAGTTCCATATTTAGAAGAAGAAGGAAAAGTCCTCTGTTCTTTATAAAGTGAGTAAACCTTTATTCTTAAAAACAGTTTTTAATCAGAGATTATGCTTAGATGTTTGTGATGTATTCTTCTAGTATTATGGGTTGCATATGTTCATGAATATTAATGCATGTATGTATATTGATGTGTTTGTGTAAATGAATGGCTCTGTTACCCTACAGGTTCAAAATCCTTTAAATAAATACAAATCCTCTATATACATTCATATTTAGGCTATGATTCATAAAGGAAATATGATCATAACGGTGTAATATAAATTTTAAAAATAGTTTCACGATTTTATATTTAGTAATTAATTCAAATTAGGAAAATTACAGTGAAAAATCAATTTTTTGGCTAAATCAATGTTTAATATTTCGAATTTGGATTTTATGTTGTGATTTGTGTTGCAAAATGATGAATTTTAGTAATTGAATCATGATTTTTAAGCGTGTATGGTGAGATTTTTGAGTTGAATGGATTTGGCAATTTTTCCAAATTCCGACGAACGTGGGGAAGTTGGGTCGTCGTATTTGGTCTGGAGGTAAGGGGTAGTCTTGTGTCATAGGAAAAATGGTCGCCAAAATTGTAGAGGGCCGTGGTGGTCAAAGAATGGCGAAATAGGGTTTGGTTGTCAGTATTGGTCGTCGTTGTTTCTCTAGGTCGTACGTCGACGGTGATGCACCGGAGTGGAAGGCATAGAGGGGGATCGGAGCTGGAAGTCATGGCGGAGCTTCGGTGAGGTCGACGAGGATTCTCGAGGTGTTGTTCGTCGACGATTGATGATTTTTTCGATTGGCGTGTGTTCCAGGATGGGTCGTTTGAGAACGATTTCGTTTTACGTTGTTATCTTCGGATTTGGGTGGTCGGAAGGGCTGTGGGAGTTGACGACGATGGGTTGGCGGCATCGTAGTTGGTCGGAGCGACGATGTTCGCTGGTGCACATGCACAATGTATCAGATAGTATCAAAGTTGGAAAGAAGCAGGGTAGCTCGTGGGTCGATCTCGTGTTTCATCGTGTGTGTCTCGAAGTAGAAGTGGAAGTAGGAGACTCATGAGTTTCCTTGGGGAATGGATCAAAGATGCTCGGGTCTGTAATGGTTAAGCTAACCAGTTTTTAAAGGACAATAAAATTTGTTCCAAGATTTCAAAATGTATAAAGTTAAACATGAACTGGGTTTTAAGTTTGAAGAAAAAACATTTCCAGGTTAAATTTTAAAAGGAAATTTAAGTCTTTTTAAGCTTAAGGAAAGAATACAAGTTTTATAGCAAAACAAAATAGGTATTTTCTTAAAGTTATTAAAAATGATAAAGTGTTTAAGCAATTTATTTAATCAAGTTTTAAAATGAATAAGTTTTCCAAAGATTATTAATCAAGTTCCAAAGTAAAATCATTTAATAAGATTTTGAAAACAAGTTCGAGTTAAATATAAAAGTTAAATGATTTAAATTTGTTTGTTTTAAAAGTGAGTATATTAATGTGTAATTAATTACCAATGATTTTTATTTAAGTTAATGATGTAATTTAGAAATTTATGAAGATAAAGAATTTATCTTTAGTTAATTAAGGCTGTGATTAACTAAAGATAATTAGTTAGTAAAATTAAATAAAAGTTAATTACTTAGTAAAGCATGAACATTTTCTTGTACTGGTATCACATGTTAATGCAGAATTTAAATGCTTTGGTAACCCCATGTTTAAGTTTTGCAGGAAGCTCAAGTCCATCAAGCATGCTATCAAACAGTGGGCTACTGCAACCTTTGGTAGTGGTGGTCTGCTATCTGCTACTCTTGCCCAGCAACTCAAAATAAAGCAGGACTTTATGATGGAACATCCACTTGACGTACAAGCAGCTGATGAAGAAAGGCAACTTTTTTTGGAAGTAAATTCTGCTCTAAAACTAGAAGCCAACATGAAGAGACAGCAACTTAACAAAAAATGGCATGATGAAGGGGATAAAAACACTAAGTTTTATCATGATTCTATCAAAGTAAAGCAGGCCAGAGAAAACATACATTGTATTACTGATGACCAGGGATTGTTACATTCTACCCCTGATTCAGTTGATCATGCATTTATACAATATTTCACTAAACAGTATGGTAATCAAGAAGGTTTTATTCCTAGTCTGAGCTTAATATCTGAAACTGTTCTTCCACATATCACTAACTTGGAAGCCTCTTTTCTTGTTAGACCAGTTACTGATGATGAAATCAAGTCCACCCTTTTCTCTATGAACAAACAATCAACTGGAGGCCCTGATGGCTTGAATGTGGTGTTTTTTATAAACACATGGAATATCCTTGGCAGTGAATTTTGCAAGGCTATTCACAACTTCTTTAACAAATGCAAGATTCTTGGTGAAATCAACTGCACAAATATTGCATTAATTCCCAAGTGCTCCCCTGCTTCCACTGTTAGTTCATATAGGCCTATTTCCTGTTGTAATGTTGTGTATAAGTGCATATCAAAAATCCTAGCTGCTAGATTGGTCTCAGTGCTTCCTACTGTTGTATCTACCAACCAATCAGCTTTCTTGCCTAATAGGGATATTATTGATAATGTGCTCTTGGCACAGGAACTCCTCAAAAGCTATGGTAGAAGTTATGGCCCCCCTGCTGCTGCATTGAAAATTGACATAACTAAAGCTTACGACTCTATACATTGGGATTCCATTGTTAGGATCATGGCTGTTATGGGATTCCCTAAAACTTTTGTGTCGTGGATATATGTTTGTATATCCACTCCATCCTACTCTGTTGTGATTAATGGTAGACCAGTTGGCAGTTTTAGAGGAAGTAAAGGAATAAGACAAGGGGACCCCCTATCATCTTACTTGTTTCTTATAGTTATGGAAGTTCTTACAGTAACTCTTCGAACCAGTTATAATAACAAAATAATAAAGTATCATCCTAAGTGCAACCAACAACAAATAACATCCATCATGTTTGCGGATGATGTCATGGTGTTCACTAAGCCAGAGTTGCCCTCTCTGAAAGGAATAAATGAAGCTTTGCAAAACTTTTACAAAATGACTGGCCTATCCATAAATCAAAGCAAATCATCTATGCTTGTATCTGGAATCAGTCATGAAGCATGTGTTATGCTCCATCATCAGTCTGGGTTTTCAAGTATGGAAAACGACATGAAATATCTCGGTATACCTCTAATAACTAAAAGAATTACGAAGAATGACTGTTACCCATTATACCATAAAATAACTTCTTTAATGACAGCATGGGAAAACAGGAAATTAACACAAAGTGGCAGGTTAGTTCTCATTAAAACAGTTGTCTTCTCATCTGTTGTTTATTGGGCTCGCGCTATGATTCTTCCAGTCAAGTTATTACAATTAATCCGTTCTGCTGTGAGTAGATTCTTTTGGACAGGAAGTATTCATAACAGGAAAATTGTGCCTTGTGCTTTTTCAAAATTTGAAGTTCCTTTCAAAACTGGTGGGCTTGGAATTTTAGATATAAGGAAGTGGAACATAGCAGCTATTAGCAAACAGTTTAATGCTATTATAAAAAGAAGGAAAAGCTTATGGGTTGAATGGACATGGCAACATAATATCAAGAACAGGAACTTCTGGATAATGGAGATTCCTCAGCTGAGTAGTTGGACTTGGAGAAGCATTCTGAAGTGTAGGAAAGTGTTTCTGCCTCTTATTCAATATTCAGTGAACACTAGTAATACAGTTAATTTCTGGAATGAACCTTGGGTTAGTAAAGGCTTAATTTTATCTACATTGTTTTCCTACTCTCAAATTGTGCAATCTGGCATTCCCCTTTCTGCCAATGTCAATTCCTACTTTATTAATGGGAAAATTCAGTTGCCATATTCCAGTAACAATTTTATTCAGCAAACTTGGTCAAAAATCCATCACACTAACTTCAGTGCTTTGCAAGCTAGCACAGTGCATTGGAACAGTACAGTTCATACTGTCAAAGTTGTTTATAAATCCCTTGTTGTTAGTGATTCTCTTCCTGCTGCTGATTGGCATGAAGTAATTTGGAATTCTGATTCTGTCCCACAGTATAATCTTATGATGTGGAAAGTGATTAACAGTGCCTTGCTTACAAGAAAACTGTTGCATAAGTATGGGATGAACTGTCCCACGTGGTGTTTGTTTTGTGAAATTGAGGATGAAACACCTGAACACATATTTTTTGAATGTCCTGCCTTGCATGTTTTGCTTTCCAAGTTAGGTAGGATCTCTGGTTCTACTCTCTCTGGTCATACAAACATCATCCAGTGGAGAATTATCTATAAAGCAACAAAGTGGAAAACAGATGCTAGTAGAATCATTACTGTCTGTTTGAAGGTTTACATGGCTGTAATTTGGCGAGAAAGAAACATCAGAGTTTTTGAAAATACTAGAAGAAATGAGAATGATTTATGGAATGAAATGAAGAGCTGCATATACAAGCTTTTGAAGAACAGTGCATTCCCACTGTATCTTGTTCAAAAGTGGGCGTGAATCTGTTGTAAAATATTCTTCTATGTTTTTTTCTTTTTTTCTTTTTTTCCATTTCTTTTCTATGTTTTTTCTCTGTAATCTATTTTATTGTAGTTGCAATAAAACTGGTAGGGGCCCAGTTAACCCCGCTGGCTTTGCCAAAAAAATAAGGGTTAATTAATTTATGTTAATAATCAAAGTATAATTACAAAATGAAGTAATTAAAGAATTGATAATGAGAGTAATTAATTTAAGGATTGTTAACTAGTGATTAAGAGATAATCAATGAATATAATTAATTTAAGATAATTAGTTTAATTAATTAAGGATAGTTAATTACTTGATTAATTAAGGTTTAATTAATCTAAGTAATTAAAGGTAATTAATTAAGGAGTAATTAATTAATGGAAGTAATTAAAGGAATAAATTACTTAAATGTGATAAATAAAATTTATGTAATTAATTTGAGTTAGTTAATTAGTTTAATTAATTAAAGATAATCACTTGATGATTGATTAAGTATAGTTACCTAGTGTAATTAATAAAGTGTGATTACTTAGTGTAATCAATAAATGGGTAATTACTAGGTGTAATTAATAAAATGGGAATTACTTGATGGAAAGTAATTGAAGGATAATTACTTAGTGGAAGTAATTAAGGATTAACTACACCGTGTAAGTAATCAAGGATTAATTACTCTATGTAATTAATTAAGGATTAATTAATATAATTAATTAAGGAGTTGATTAATTAAGGTGGGTAATTATAGGATAGTTAATTATTGTTTGTAATTAATTAAGGTTAATTAAGGGGAAGTAATTAATTAAAGTATAACTAATTAATGTAACTAATTAAGGATCAATGTAATTAATTATAGTTAATTAAGAAATGAAAGTAATTAGAGAATCGTTAATTAATGTAATTAATGAAAGTAATTAAAGGTTAATTACTATGAATGATTAAAGGGTAATTAAATTGTGTGATCAATTATGGGCTAATTACTTTAATGTAATTAAGGATAATTAATCGAGGATGATTAATTGAGATGGATTTTTAAAGGATGATTAATTAATTTGTTTATAATTAATTAATGTTAAGTAAGCAGGATTTAAAAGTAATTAGAGTAATTACTTTAATTCATTTTTGGTTAATTAAACTAATTATAGATGGTGTGACTAGATAATCTTGCTTATGAGTGATTGAATGATATTGAATGCCTTGGATTATGTGATGTCACTGATATGTGATATGTGCTGCTTTGTGATATGAGATGTTTTGGTTAAATTGTGATAATATGGATTACCTATCAGTGATAATGTGAATGATCTATTTGTGTGAATATAATACCCTTAATATAAATAATAAATTAAATCATTTAAACCCTTAAACCACTTGGACATTAAAATGGCGTTTTGGATCTCGGTGAGACCGGGATCGGATTTCCAAATTTCGGATATCCGTAAACCACATCAATCCAAATTAAACGTTAGGTCGTGAATTCAAGTGAACATCAAGATGAAGACTCGAAGTGTAAGAACTATTTGTCGTTAAAACTCTGAGGGTGATTCCAAAATGAGTTTGACGGAGATAGTGCTTTCAGATTCGATATGAAGATTTAGAGTGCAAGGGCTATTGTCGTTAATTTTGAGGGTGATTCCAAAATGAGTGTAGCGAGATAGTGCCTTCGGTTTCATTCGAACCCGGAACGAACTTATATTGATGAATTCTTTCAGAACATCATCATTGGAGGACGATGAGCATTCCAAGATATGTGTTCTAAAAGGTAATCGCAGCCTTAAGCCTCATCGACCGGGAATGGCTAAAACAGAGGAGGTGTAGCAAGGCTAAGTAGGTCGGGCCCAAGTAGGACTAGATTTTCCCTTGTCTAGAGATCCTTTTTTATTCGTCTTAGTGTGTGGTTGGTCACGCCAACTGCGGGGTTGTCTTGTTCGGGATTATCCAGTAAGGGATGGTTCCAGCCTTGTTTTGCAGGGGATCAGGGTGGATCCTCGGTACTCTGATCTAGACTAGGTACTGTGCCATTAATGGAAACCCATTTTCCCTACGTGCCTTTACAGTTTTGATTGTATAACCCACTTTGTGGCTAATATACTGGAATTTAATAATGTAACAATTTCTGTTATTTTCTATTTACTTGAAAACCCTAGACATTATTATAATTTCACTGGATTTCCTATCAAATGTTTTGGTTATCGTAAGGTAAAAAAAATTCCATGTTTATGTATGGGAAGTCTTACGAGATACTTTTTGTTTACAAAGATTTTTCAAAATTAAGCAACTTTAAATCGTTTACTCACACCAGATCCATGTCTGTCCCGGAGTTTATTTTCCATTTTATTAAACTCTTGGGTACTTAAATTTTTACGAGTAGCCAAGGGATTCAGGTTAGCTTCAACGAATTCTGGAGGAACTTTGGAGCAGAAGGCTTCAGCGTGTAGATATATAGAGTTTTCGCTGTGTTGTATCTCTGTGATGATGTCTGCATTGTACTAGAGTTGTATGGTAGACAGATCTTTATAACTGTCTAGTTTGTGATGTATAAGCTGTATAACTCTGATGTATATGATACTATGTAATATCTTATGTGATGTAATATAATTTGTTCGTTCTGCTGTGAGATTCTGATACTGTTTAGTTCTTTCTTTTCTATCTTTTCTTTCCTCTAGCCCTTTCTTTCTTATTGATAATGCGTCTTTCTGTGGAATGAAAGACGAATCGTGACAGTTGGTATCAGAGCTCTTAGTTGAGTGAATACCTAGGCTTTGAAGTAAATCTTTCTTTCTTTACATATATATATATATATATATATATATATATATATATATATATATATATATAACTACCTAATTTGTTGGGTTACCTGTTCGGGTTTGCCAACATGAGTTCTAGAGTAGGACGAGTAGTGGTGTTTGTAGCACGACTACCAATGGAAGAAGTCCAAGTGATGAGGTTGGAAGAGTATCTGCCGAGGCTGTAGACCCAATACCGCCTCGAGTAAGCTTTGCTACACTTGGTTAAGAATTTCATTAATCTTGGAGGATGGTATTTTTAAAAAGGCATGGAGTCCATCTTTGGAATGCAAGTTTGGTTGCGCTCATGTTAGCGGATTTTCTAGAGTTTGATATGGCGGATGAGCAGAAGTAAGGAAGTTTGTCTGTATGAGACTAAGGTCTATGAGTTGCCTCACTATGGACATGGTCTCATTGTAACCCTCCTTAGAAGAGCGAGATGTTTTGTGCTTGGTTTGAGGCCCGAGTTTCTCGAGGAGATGTCCGCCATCTCGAAGACTCTTTTGTGGAATTGATTTGGCATTGAGGTTCGAAGAGTTTTTGGATAAGAAATCTTCAGCATCTGGGGTAGCAGTACAGCTCGGAGGTGTTTTATGTGCCAGCAGGAAGGTCTTTTGGCTTTGTAGTAACCTGGAAGTGGAGTTCAGAAGCAGCAGAGTGGACCCGTTTCTCCTATGGTTCGGGAGTCTTTGCTTTTCAACTATCAACAGCCCAGACTTTTGGAAGCTCCACAGAGCAGGGTGTTTGTTATTGAAGATGGACCACCAGCTTCTTCTGTTAGGATAAGCATAGGATGTTCTGATGTGTGAAGAGAGAACAGTTTCTTTGGATCTAGTAGGATTGCAAAAGTGACTTGCGATAGTTCAAGTGTTTTCTTGAGTAGTCTTTTGCATGAGATTGAGGTATCTCAAGAGGAGATAGGAGTTATCGAAGTGGTCAGAGATTTTTTCAGATGTCTTCAAAGAAGTCAAGGTTTGCCTTAGCATCGAGAGATTGATTTTTTGTATCGACTTCGTTCCTAAGTCTATACCGATGGTTCAGCTAAGTAGAAGGATGGCTCCTAGAGAGAGTTTGGTGAAGCAACTCAGGATTTCATAGAGCTACTGTGTTTTCCGAGATGCGTTGTCTAGTTTGTGCTCGTGTTCATTGACGGCATTTTCATCTACTACAGATAAGAGTTGCGCAGCGGAAGTTCGCATTTGTTTTGGATTATAGGGTTTCTACATGAAGTTCAAGTGGACCTTTGAATGCGAAGAAGTTTTTTAGAATCTGAAGCCAAGATTGGCAAGTGCATTTGTTATGGATATTCCGGATAGGAGAAGTAAGTTCGGAGTCAACTGATGCTTATGGTGTAAAGTTGTATTCTGGATTTCGAGGGACCTTGGGAGGACCATCTTGTTGAATAAGATCCGGAGGTTTGTCTTGTTCGTGGTCCAGATATAATTCAGGAGGCATCTATGAAGGTTGAGCTGATCAGATAGGGATGAAGGCAGCCCAGGATCATCAGGAGATTTTTGTGGATAAAAGACGAAGGAATTTGGAATTCATTATTGAAGACTTTGTTTTTGGTTGAGGTTTTCTGCGGTAAAGGGAGCAATAAGATTTGGTAAGGCTAGAAGGCTAGTTTCGAGGTATTTGGGTTTTCATTTCTATGTTCTCGAGAGGATAAGCGTTTTGGCCTACAGGATTGAATTGCCAGTTCAGATGGCTGGGATTCACATTGTATTTCACATATCTCCGAGGGAGTACGTGTATGATCCATCACTGGTTGTAGAATCAACAGTTCAGAAGGATCTGGTAGTTGAGCTGGATTTGAGTGTAGTCTGATATCTTGTTCAGATTGTAGATCAGGTTGAGTAGGAGCTCAGGATCAGAATGGTGTAGCTAATAAGGATTCTGTGGAGCGAGTATCCCAATGATTTGTATTTGGAAACTCTAGATAGTGTGAGGAAATTCTATCCTGATTTGTGACAGGATAATTAGTTTGTTTGATTGGATAAATTGGTTGCTATGGTTGTTAGGGTATGGCTGATATGTATGCTTGCTGTTGAAAATAAAATCTTTGGCTGGATTATTAAATTATCTTTGCTTTAAAATTTCGAGGACGAAATTCTTTTAAGGGGGAGGAATGTGATGACCCGAAATTTCGAGCAATAACAATTTAATAATCTTTGTTTATAAGTATTTAAATTGATTTAATAATCTTCTTTTACAAATATTTAATTGGTAAAATTAATCTTTTTCAAAGCTAATAAAATTGTTTTCTATTTATAACGTATATATATATATATATTGTAAATAGAAAAGCATTGGTTTGAATTTAATAAATAAAAACATGTTTTCAAATTTAATATATATATATATATTATAATTTGGAAGTTATAATTGAATGTAATATAAAACCTTTCTAAAGCTATTTAAAAGTTAACTATATAACACTTACGGTAAATGTTTAATTATTTAAAATATATTTTAGCCTAAGTGTAAAATAAGGTTTAATTAAAAGTTCATTTCTTTTGCTTAAATATTCTTTCTTTTTAAAATGTCTCATGAGCTAAGTATAGTTGTAAAAATATGAAGATTTTAAAACATACATGTATAAACATAGTTTGTATATATTTTTAGTTTAAAAACAAAATAGATAATTTGCATGAAAAATATAAATATTAAGACATAATTCACAAATGTATATAACATAGGTAAAATAAATTTTTAAAACATTTGTAAACATTTTAAGATAGCTTTTGACATTTGTATAATGATAAAAGCATGTATTGACATTTGTAAAATCTGCATAAACATGTGGCAACATAGTTTTTTATTTTTATTTATAAATAAATGTTTAAAGAAGAAACAAGGATGTTTTTATTCAAAACTTTTTCATTTCCTCAAAACTATTTTCTGTCTTTCTTTTTTCTTTCTAAACAAAATCAAATTGAGAACCAAAATTTCAAAAGGAAATCAAACCAAAATCAGAACTCAATAACAAGCTGCAAAGATCATCTCAACAATTCAGACTTAAATTAAATCAACATCAGACTTCAACAATCGGATGCAAAAGTTCCAAATTTAGAAGAAGAAGGAACGGTCCTCTGTTCTTTATAAAGTAGTAAACCTTTGTTCTTAAAAACAGTTTTTAATCAAAGATTATGCTTATATGTTTGTGATGAATTATTGTAGTATTATGGGTTTCTTATGTTCACAAATATGAATGCATGTATGTATATTGATGTGTTTGTGCAAATGAATGGCTCTGTTACCCTACAGGTTCAAAATCCTTCAAATAATTACAAATCCTCTATATACATTCATATTTAGGCTATGATTCATAAAGGAAATATGATCATAACAGTGTAATATAAATTTCAAAAATAGTTTCAGGATTTTATATTTAGTAATTAATTCAAATTAGGAAAATTACAGTGAACAATCAATTTTCAATCAAAATCAATGTTTAAGATTTCGAATTTGGATTTTATATTGTGATTTGTTGTGCAAAATGATGAATTTTAGTAATTGAATCAAGATTTTTAAACATGTGTATGGTGAGATTTTCTGAGTTGAACGGATTAAGCAATTTTGAAAAATTCTGACTAATGTGGGGAAGTTGGGTCGTCGGATTTGGTTTGGTGGTAAGGGTAGTCTAGTAGTCATGGGAAAAATGGTCGCCAAATTGTAGAGGGCCGTGGTGGTAGGAGAATGGCGAAATAGGGTTTGGTTGTCAGTATTGGTTGTCGTTGTTTCTCTGGGTCATACATCGACGGTGATGCACCGGAGTGGATCGCATAGAGTGGGATCGGAGGTGGAAGTCATGGAGGAGCTTCGGCGAGGGTTCTCGAGGTGTTGTTCGCCGGCAATTGATGATTTTTCCGATCGGCGTGTGTTCCAAGCTAGGTCGTTTGAGCTCTATTTCATTTTACATTGTTAACTTCGCATCTAGGTGGTCGGAAGGGCTGTGGGAGTCGACAGCGATGTGTTGGAGCCATCGTAGTTGGTCGGAGCGACGATGTTCGCTGGTGCATGTGCATGATGTGTCAGATGATATCGAGGTTGGGAAGAAGTAGGGTCGCTCGGGGTTGTTCTCGTGTTTCATCGTGTGTGACTTGAAGTAGAAGCGGAAGTGTGATACATCACTTGATGATTGATTAAGTATAATTACTTAGTGTAATTAATAAAGTGTGATTACTTAGTGTAAGTAATAAATGGGTAATTACTAGGTGTAATGAATAAAAAGGGAATTAGTTGATGGAAAGTAATTGAAGGATAATTACTTAGTGGAAGTAATTAAGGATTAATTACTCTGTGTAATCAATTAAGGATTAATTAATATAATTAATTAAGGAGCTGATTAATTAAGGTGGGTAATTATAGGATAGTTAATTACTGTTTGCAATTAATTAAGGTTAATTAAAGGGAAGTGATTAATTAAAGTATAATTAATTAATGTAATTAATTAAGGATCAATGTAATTAATTATAGTTAATTAATAAATGAAAGTAATTGGAGGATCATTAATTAATGTAATTAATGAAAGCAATTAAAGGTTAATTACTGTGAATGATTAAAGGGTAATTAAATTGTGTGATCAATTAAGGGCTAATTACGTTAATATAATTAAGGATAATTAATCAAGGATGGTTAATTAAGATGGATATTTAAAGGATGATTAATTAATTAGTTTGTAATTAATTAATGTTAAGTAAGTAGGATTTTAAAGTAATTAGAGTAATTAATTTAATTCATTTGTGGTTAATTAAATTAATTAGAGATGATGTGACAAGATAATCTTGCATATGGGTGATTGAATGATATTGAATGCCCTGGATTATGTGATGCCTCTGATATGTGATATGTGTTGCTTTGTGATATGAGATGTTTTGGTTAAATTGTGGTGATATGGATTACCTATCTGTCATAATGTGAATGATCTATCTGTGTGAATATAGTACCCTTAATATAAATAATAAATTAAACTGTTTAAACCCTTAAACCACTTGGATATTAAAATGGCGTTTTGGATTTCCGTGAGACCGGAATCGGATTTCCAAATTTGGATGTCTGAAAACCACATCGATCCAAATTAAACGTTAGGTCGTGAATTCAAATGAAGATCAAGATGAAGACTCGAAGTGTAAGAACTATTTGTCGTTAAAACTCTGAGGGTGATACCAAAATGAGTTTGACGGAGATAGTACTTTCAGATTCGAGATGAAAATTTAGAGTGCAAGGGCTATTGTCGTTAACTCTAAGGGTGATTCCAAAATGAGTGTTGCGAGATAGTGCCTTCGGTTTCGTTCGAACCCGAAACGAGATTGTATGATGAATGCTTTCAGAACATCGTCATTGGAGGATGATGAGCATTCCAAGATATGTGTTCTATAAGGTAATCGCAGCCTCAAGCCTCATCAACCTGGAATGGCTAAAACAGGGGATGTGCAGCAAGGCTAAGTGAGTCGTGCCCAAGTAGGACGATATTTTCTCCTATCTTGATGTCCCTTTTTATTCGGCTTAGTGTGTGGTTAGTCGCGCCAATTGCGGGGTTGTCTTGTTTGAGATTATTCAGTAAGGGATGGTTCCGGCCTTGTGTTGCAGGGGATCAGGGTGCATCCTCGGCACTTTGATCTAGACCAGATACTGTGACGGGCGGTACCCCAGTAGCCCTGCCATTGACGGAAACCCATTTTCCCTTCTGCCTTTACGATTTTGATTGTATAACCCACTTTGTTGCTAGTATGCTGGAATTTAATAATGTAATAATTTCAGCTATTTTCTATTTACTTGAAAACCCTAGACACTATTATAATATCACTGGATTTCCTATCAAATATTTTGGTTATCGTAAGGTAAAAACTTTTCCATGTTTATGTATGGGAAGTCTTACGAGATACTTTTTGTTTTCAAAGCTTTTTCAAAGTTAAGCAACTTTAAACCATTTACTCACACCAGACCCATGTCTGAGCCGGAGTTTATTTTTTGTTTTATTAAACTCTTGGGTACTCAAATTTTTACGAGTAGCCAAGGGATTCAGGTTAGCTTCGATGAATTCTTGAGGAACTTTGGAGCAGGAGGCTTCAGCGTGTAGATATATAGAGTTTACGCTGTGTTGTATCTCTGTGATGATGTCTGTATTGTAATAGAGTTTTATGATAGACAGATCTTTATAACTGTCTAGTTTGTGATGTATAAGTTGTATAACTCTGATGTATATGGTACTATGTAATATCTTATAATGATGTAATATAATTTATTCGTTCCGTTGTGAGATTCTGATATTGTTTAGTTCTTTCTTTTCTATCTTTTCTCTTCTCTATCCTTTTCTTTCTTATTGATGATGCGTCTTTCTGTGGAATGAAAGACGGGTTGTGGCAGGAGGTGGACATGAGATGATGGTAGAGGCCAAGGAGTAGTGCTCTGGCGTGGTGAGTGAAGGGGACAGGCGGGTGGCGTTGCCACATGACTTCGGTCTAGAAGGGGCAAGGGGAGGTGAGAGAAGAGACGCACACGAGAAGAAAAGAGAGTGGTGGGAGGAAGAGAAGGAGAAAGCAAGGGGAAGGTCTTCAGGCATCAACATTCTTTCATTTTTTTAAAGTATAGAACGATTAGAAATGGAAGAAGAAAGGACCCAATGGAAATGGACCTGATTATACAAGAAATAGAAGGAATGGGAAAAGTAAAAGTCATCAATCGAATAGTTGGCTGACGTTGTTAATTGCTGATGGCTGTACGATTTCACAATGGATAACTAAAGGTCAAGAAAAATAAAAGGCTAAAATACTGAACCGGTATGTAAAAGTTTCCATAGGTTTCGCTACTTCCCGGACTTTAAAACATAGAATTTAATATACTGCGGAGATCAGCACAACGAGACGATCAAAACGGTATAAAAATATCAGTGGTACGATCATCCGATCAAAAGTCGATAATCGGTACCGAAAATGCTGCAATTCTGCCAAAATTAAGGTAAACAGAGTTAGAGAAGTCCAAATTTGGCGAAATGAAGAATGACTTCTTACTCAAAAGACGATTTACAAAATTTTCTATATAAATATATTCAGGTTTGGAAAATATTTTATTATCATCAAATATTAACTGATTTAAATTGAAATAAAATTACACTAGAAAATAAACTCACATTATTAGATGGAAATTTACCATTTACTATGTTTAATTAGACATATTCTAAGTATAAATTTTTTATTTCAAAACTAATTATTACATTTTCAGTTAATTACGTTATTAAAACAGTTAAAATTTTCGTGTCGTGGAGTTTATGTTAAAATCAGCCCTATTTATTTTAATCTTAGACGTTGGATTTGGAAATGAGGTCTTTTATAGTAAGTATAAAAGATATTAGGAATGTCCCAAACGATATGCAAAGACACCTTGTCAAAATGTTTAATACAAAACATGTAAGAATGATTCCTTATGTATTGGCAATAGGAATTATCATATATGTTATGTTGTCTATGATATCATGATTTGTTTGTGTATTTGATATATGAAGAAAATATCAAATCCAAATTAATATAAATAAATAGTTGTTTGAGGTTTTTTTTGTGTATTTATGAAATAATCCAAATTAATATCAATAAACAGTTGTTTGAGGTTTTTTTGTGTACTTATGAAATACTAGAGAATTATTTACAGAAACAACATACTCCTTATAAGGGAGTGTTCGAACTCAAATTTTCATAAGTGATATTGAGTATAATATGTCAATATAAATTCAAGTTATGAATATTTAAGTTGGAAATGTTCGAAATGAAGGATTGTGGCTGACTTAATGAAAAATGCTAAGTACGTCGCCTTGAGTAACACAATAATAAAAACAAAGTATGTAAATATAAATGCATAAATTTATAACTGAACTGAAGGTGATTCTACATGTTGATAATTCCATAACATTGTTATATGATTACAACATCATGAAATGGTTCGTAACAGAACTTAGAGCTCACTAGAAGTTCAGAGACCTACTTTGAATTGTTTAACATGATAAAGGTAGTTTATCGACATTAGAGATAGTTGATTGACAGAATAGAAAATTGAAATATAATAGCATGCCCATTCACTGAGGGAGTGACCCAATTGGTTTTGAGAATACCAATTTAGGAATTTGGAATGAGATTTCATTGATCCCAAGTGCAAGTGGAAGATTAATAGAGTTAGGGGTATGCCTCAGGGGCAATTATGTAATTTATTACATATTTCTAACTTGATAACCAATCTAGTTCAATATAAAATGTGTTTTATTTTATTATATACATGATATAATGTATTATATATTAATTAATTAATTAAGTTAAAAGTATATTTAATAGAAAATCCATAAGTGGTATGTTTTTCGATAATAGTTACAAAGTGTTGTAACCATGAGTAATTTATCACAATGAAAATAATCATACCATTTTAAATATTCCTAATCAAGATGTATCGAGGCTACATATCGATATATCCATTGAGACTAGAATACATAGTGCTCTTCAAACTTTGGGCAGTGTATTACTCATGGCTGCTGGGGCAACAAGGGGTAAAATACTGATAGTTATTGGATAGCTAAGGAATGACTCAGTTGGTAGTTTTTTGTTGGTTAATATAATCAAGGTAAAACATAGAATATCGATGTGACTAATTTATATAGTTCTCTCGACTTGAGAATACAGTTGATATTCAATGTGGAAGCTGTGCTTTGATTATAGTTAAATTGTGGCACGACGCCCATCGAACGACTATAGTTGGGTTGAGGGGAAGCATTGTAAGTGAAACACTATTCAAGAGATGGTTTGTCTCCTCATCTATATGAGGTTAATGTCACCGTCAACTAAAGTCAACTTAAAATCAAAGTCTTTGGCTAGAGCATTTCGGTTAATATTAATTGTTATTATTGAACTATGAACTTGTGTTTGGACTATAAAGTTGAAAATGGATGATGCTGGAATTGTGACCATTACCAAATTCTACAAGTCTAAAGTTATATGGTTTTGACGAATAGAATTGGTGTAAATAATTATCACTAATGGATAACGCTTATATTAAGTAAAATTGGTTTTTCCAAAGGATGAGTAAGCGATAAATTCAACCAAACATCATACCACTAGCTAAGTTAACGTGTGAATGTTAATATTTGAATTGTTCAATATTGCTAATTGAAATTACATCTTTAAGTCACATAATCATAATAATAGATATTCCGAATCAACCATACGATTTAGTTAATTTTTAATTGTTGAAATTTAATTAATATTTAAGAAATATTACATCTGACTTTTTTAATTTTGTTGAATGCCTTTAGTATTTAGTAAAGGGTGTATATAAAACACATGTATCGAAATATGATATTGGTAAAATGTTTCAATTCAATTTGAGCAAGATAAATACTGAAATGGATTTTAAATAAATTGAACTAATTAAGAAATATTAATTGATGAAAAATATTTCTTATTTAATTTTCTTGATTTCCATTGGTATTTAAAAGATATAGATACGTGCGTATTTAATTTTCCTAGTTTTCTTAATTTTCGTAATTTAATTGATTTCCATTGTTATTCAAGTAAATAAATTAAAATGGATTTTCTTGATTTCCATTAGCATTTATATGCATGTATATAAAAGGTTATAAATGCATGCATCAGTATATAATATTGATGGGAAATTTAAATTAGATTGAAACAATACTAATTGGATTTTGGAAATCTTTTGGACCCACATCCCTATATGATAGGCTTATATGATGTAGAGAAGGGGAGGAATTTTAAAAATAGAAATGAAGGGGCAATCTTATTTAAAGAAAAGAAATAAACCTTATATTGATTGCACATTTATTTCCTCCTTCAATCAGATTTCTGTATGTTATTTTTTTCTTCCTATCCAGAGAGACTTCAAGCCAAAAATTTAATGGTAGAAAAAGACTTCTAAACTCTAAAATTTTATCAAGCAATATTAAACAAAATTAGGTGGATGTCTCTTGATTGTTGCAAATCTAGAGAGTGCTCAATCGGATCTATGAATTGTTCTATCATTCAAGGTGTTTCTACATGCTTCATCCTAAGACAATTATATATATAATTCTATATTTACACATCTTCTAATTTTTCTATATTCCCTTAATTCTCTATCTCCCCCCCTCTGTTCATATATGTGAATTTAAATTTTGATTTGTACATTTCATTCCCTTGTTTGAATCAATTGCAAATTACTATCACGTTAAGACATAAAACCTTTGCTTTATTCATATCTATTTTGTTATGAATAATAATATTTCATTTTCTTTGTTATATATGATTGTTTATTCAGTTAATTTGATCTAGATCTGAACCCTCTTAATTTTATTTTCCTTTTTTGTACAATTATTCATCCATTTTGTTTATTCTAGATCTAGATCTTCTTATCATGAATCTATATATGCCAATGTCATCTGACATTGTTGTTGTTTAAAAAAACAAAACAAAATTGAACTTTGGAGTTTTCTTATTAATAATGCAGCTTTCATATCAAAAGATTTATATTTGAATATTTACACATAAGTTTGTATGTAAATAAAACCTGATAATGATGGCACCAATTAATCTTTATCATCAATTTAGTATGACGAATTAATTGACATATTTTAAATCAATCTAAAATAAATTCCGCTAATTAAAGAAAAAGGGGAACATTAAATTAATGATTTATTCCATGTTTTACAATTGCATCCAATTTGATATTAAATCTTTGCTTAAAAGGAAACATTTTTTTCACAAACCTTTGCTATGTTGTTTATCTTGTTCCAAATTTATTTTGATTGTATGTGTTCTTGATTTTACACAATTATATAATATCTATTATGTGTGTGCGCATTTATATTTAACATAAGATTTCAAAAGGTTTTTTGAATAAGATATAATAGTAAAGTTTCAGACAATTTTAATTAATCTTAACATTTTTTGATTTACTGCATGTAATATAAATGAAATCTATTTCATTTGAACTACCATGCAAAACTTTTATTGTGTATGTATACATACATTAATACATGTA
Organism: Allium cepa; assembly: GCA_030765085.1. NCBI lineage: Eukaryota > Viridiplantae > Streptophyta > Magnoliopsida > Asparagales > Amaryllidaceae > Allium > Allium cepa. The sequence goes on from CM060932.1 coordinate 159,025,714, forward strand.
AATAAGTATGTGTGTGTTTATACACACACACACACACATACATATATATATTAAATAAAAAAATTCATGTTTAGAATGACAAAGGCATATACAGAGGAGGAATGTGTTAGTTGCGGTGTAAGTCCCAACAGCTAAACATCGTTCATAATAACTTTATACACTTTTATATGTTGCACTTACACTATACACATAGGTGCATATGATGTGCTCATAATCATATACAACTAATTAAAATTAAATTAAACTAATATTAAACAATTTTTATTTGATGAAGAAATTTTAAAAGAAAAGTTTAAAAAAGTTCTAAATAAATTAGACTACATAGACCTAATAAAGATCTAAAATGGAATTTCTTTGAAATTCACTCATTTCTTCCATTGTAAGCTGACCCGGTTCCTATAGCATACTCCTGGGTAGGTATAACCTCCCCACTTCCTTCTCTAGATTCTGCCTTTTTATCGAACACCTTCTAGCCCTAGGATTCAACAACAATCTTCAATGCCACGGTACCAGATTATTGATGTATATTCACAAAAATAATTGCAAATCAACCCAAACACACACGATTGTAGTGCGATAAAACAAGCAACGACAAAAAAATCCAGACAAAAAAAAACAAAAAATATCAAATAGAGAGTTGAAACATGAATTTATAGTGGTTTAACTATCAATTTGATAATGTACATCCATTTTGGGAAAGAGATTCTTTATTGCTTCAGAAAACTAGATAGAGTACAACAATTTGATAAAACCTCTAAGCATTTATTTGGAGGCTAAGATTTATTAAGAAGAAGAAGCTAAAATAACACAAATGGGATAAATTATCACTAGGCCTCCTCCAATTATATACATGCTATAACTTAACATTGAAGCAATTGATTTACATCAATAAATCAATTCACGAAATACTATATAAACATATTGTCTTCCGTTGTTAATTAAATGCATCAACTTCTTCCTTTATCCATTATAAGGAAACATATAAAATCATGTATTCTGACAAAGAATCAAATTTAATATGAAATGTATGATTTTCCACTATTAATAAATTCTCTTTTTTGTTTCCTTTGAGAAGATGGACTCTTTTCTTCTTATCATTTAATGCAATTAATCTACATTAATTTGCCCAATCAAATCATACCAAATAGAAAATTGTATATTTTCCAATATAGTATATCACATCTTACAATGACCTTAGCAATTAGAAGGGATGACATAGCCTCACTTCTATAGTCGTTTGGCTAGTTATGGGTTGTTTAACTAACTTGACCCGAAACAACTACGTATGATATTTAAACAGTACAACGTCCCTATTTCACAAACAGCAACTCCAAATATATTAAAATTATATGCCAAACCAATCATCTCGGAAATACCTTCGCAATGGTTATAAACACGATACTTAAAAGCTCACTTTTAATTACTTTAAATATTTTGTAGTGTCAAATTGGAGAATCGCTATATTTGCAATTTCTCAAATACAACAATTGACCAAGTCAATAAAGTCCTACATGGGTTTAATCACAAAACACGGGGAGGTATACTAATAAAAATCAACCATCTTTGATTGTAGTACATGACATCCGCACAATAATTCAATCAACACACATACTATTGTAACGCCTATAATTCCTCAATATGCATGCAAACTATAGTACATGAAAATAACACTCCACCAATAAGGGTGAAGCAAACCTAAGCATAGATCAACCTCCATACATAATTCATAGCACGCATCTCAGCAATCCATATACGATCACCAACGGTAGAAATACACCACAAAATGCAGGTTGGTCCAAACATGCACGCATAATAAGAATATACATAAATCGATAATCAACATAGCTCATTTAAGAAAAGCATGCACACACCCCAAAAACGGCAATCGTCACATCATCATACCGGTAAATAACACATATGTGTTAATCCATAAGTGATCACCCTTCTACTATAATATATATATCTTCCAACCTATCGATGAACTTTCTCAATGTAACACCCTACCTCTATACCATATACCCAAGAGTATTACTATAAAATGTTGTCGAGTAATATAGAGAATGAGGCAATGTGGGTGATACAAACATGAATATTCCCTTGGATCAACACTGAATACGTCATATAATATGAAAACCACTCACCTCGATATAAATTATCTCGGTACAAAGCGATAAACATGTGTGGGGCCCGAGGATAGAATAATACATAATATGAAATAGATCACCGAGAATACAAAATTATCTACTCAGCGATAACATACAATAATAAATATACACGTGTCTAAATGGGTCTATAAAAAGTCACATGCCCATTGTCATAAAAAATATGCATATATTTCCCATATATACATCTCAACATCACATGAACATATACAAAATGGTACTCTATACTGCTAATAATATCTAGCCTCCGGCTAAGCCCAATAAGCCATTCTGGTCACACTATTCATGAACCTAAAATGTCTCAGACTGACCTAAGTATTATATAAATAATAAATGGGCCAGATTATATCTAGATTCAATGGTGATAATATAAACAATATCTCAAGGAATAACACGTACACAACAGGATAAAGAAATCCAACTAAAGGGATAACAAAACATCGACAACACGGTGAAAAACATCCATAGCACATCAAACATCAAAACATCCATAAGACAAAAAACACAATCACACCCAATATACAACTCTCATATCACACATCACATGCATCACACACATCTACGCATCACGCATCACACACAACATACATCACACACATCTATGCATCACGCATCACGCATCAAACATCAAAAATCAATTCATTTATATTTATTTAGCAGTATTAAATTTATTCATTTATTTTTTCATTTTCATTTTCATTACTACTACTACAATTATATGTGCTGTTGTTTTTGATACTTCTAGAAGCCGAGTCTACACCCGAACCTCGTTGCTTCTTAGATGAAAAGGGAGACTTTACTCGTAAATATTTTGTGAGCACTCTCACCAGTCTTTAGTTGCATAATACCTCACTTCCTCATACCTCGTTTCCCATTGTTAAACTTCTCGCCTTATTTTATTCATCCCGTTGGCCCATGCAGCAGACCGTGACCATGCGACGAGGAGGCCATGTCGCCTTAACAATCAGGGAGCTACCCTACGGTCGGTCAAGCTAGGATGGGGCTAGCAAAAACTTCTGGCCATCACATCTATGAAAGGGACTTCACACACCACGATTCACTCAAAATCAAAGATAATTATATTTCCGCTATAAAATAAAATAAAGAATAATATAGTTTACCTCACATGTCAAGTTAGAAATCCAAGTAATATCGACTAATATTAAAGCAAAATATAGAAAAATCCACTGATATCCAAATATCAGATACTCGTCCCTCAATGAATTACCCGACATTATACTTATGCTAAGTAAATAAATACACCCCCTCGAATGTCCCATAGTGTCTGGTGAAAAATACATTTATGTACACAAAACATAAATCGCTCGTCACATACTTTTTACTTTAATTCTTTATTCTTCATTTTCATTAATTTATAACTCAACATAATGGGTAATTTAACTTCATCTCATTCATAGCAAGCAAATGAACAATCATCCATACACATATCATTATATTAGTTGATAGTGATTAACGTGATGGAGGATTTTATATAAATATATTTCACTATTTTTTTTATAAAAAAACTTTAATCTAATTTAACCATAAAACATCTCTTTTATTTATTTCCTTCTCTTTTCAAAATAATAATTATCGATTCTCTCATCTAATTTCAAAATCCATAACCCAAAACAACTTATTTCGCTTCAAAGAAACCTTATTCTCAAACTCTTTAATGAATTTGAAAACCTTAAAAATACCTTTACTTCTTGTAACGACCTGCCTATTTGGACGTTTTAAGCCGGCACACATGCCAGACTCAAACCATTCAAAAGGGAAGATTGTTATGGGGTAAATAAGAAAAAGTGAAAGAAATAAAAAAAATACAGAATCTTGCAGCAGAACGATAAAATATAATAATCAAATAATAGTTCATGAAGTTGTTTTATAAATACATTTGATTATTCTTTTACAACACAAATCGGAGTTACATAAAAAAAGAAACAAAAAATAAATAAATAAATGCGTAGAACAACATGAAGCAGTGGAATAAATAAAATAAGTAATAATAGTATAAATTCTTCGTCTTCATCCTCCAAAAATAAAGTCTTCAAACCTGAAATGCGTAGGCTGATCCGAGCAAATTGAAATGACAAAACACTTGAGTCGGAACTAAAAGATCTTATGCAAGTTAAATCAACGGTAAATATGAGTGTGACGGCGTCAGAGATGTTTACAAGGTTTGACATCTCCTATCCAGTGTCTAACGTGAGTGCTGTAGCTTAAGAGATATCCGGGATTCCTATCTCCTAAGGATCCGTTAAATTATTACAATACGCTATTATAATAGTGTCTACAATAAAGTAAAGTATTAAAATAGCATTAAGGCGTTACCCATATCCCCCTTAACACAATTTTATATATTCCCATAGTCTATATAGTACTGTAATTCCTCCATAAACTGGAGGGCTATCAGAGGGCATTCCATAGGTATGGTACAAAACAAACTCGTAGAAGGCGCTCTAGGGCATGTGAACATGGAACTCGAGGCAATGCCAGTGAAGATATACCAATTACGGATCCGGATTGGTGGTAACGTATAGCAGATACTACCGTCCACCTTGAACACACTCCCAAATCAAATCAACGGTGGCCACCAAGTCAATCACAAAGTAATAGAATGGTATCAAAGAAATGTGCCCGATCAGAGGTGCAACCTCACTTGGACTGGCGTGGCTCATGCTTTAGTCACATCTAAGCTGAGTTATGAGAGTCAGGATCACATCATACCTTATACAAAATCTTTCGCCAAACCATCCTACTTCAATTCTGGAGTCTTCATCACGTGCACAGTTGTTACAGTGGTTTTCGCTATTGGCAGATGTAACGACCCCGGTATTTTCAACCATTCGCATCCGCACATATCGGACTTGAATTGCTCAAAATACCAAATTGTAGAAATAAATTTGGAAAAACTCATAACATACAGTAAATAAATAAATCACAGATGAAGGACACAGAGTAATAAAATGCAGCAGAAGGAAAGAGATAGTAGTTCATGAAGCTACTATATAAATACATCAGAGTTAAACAAGATACAATAGGATTAACAAGATGATAATCAAGTACAAATCATAATACATTACTGGAATCAACTGGATAACTGGAATCAACTGGATACTGAAATTGAAATAGATAGCTGGATCTTCAAGCAAAGCTCCAACTGCAAAGGTGAGTCTCAAATGTCGCATCACTCAGTCTGACCCAAGCTAAAGCAAAACACAAAACACTCGAGTCAGGACATGCATACTTATACAATGTAAACCAACTCAAGTGAACTATAATATAGGTACAATTAACTTAAAGGATGCTTGGGACGGTCCATCCTCTAAGGATCCATTAAACAATTTACTATGTAGTAATATTTGGCTATTATAATAATGTCTATAGTAAAATAAACTTACTTTATCTTGCATTGGTTTACATTGTATACGTATGTATGTCCTGACTCGAGTGTTTTGTGTTTTGCTTTACGCTCGGATCAGACTGAGTGATACAGCATTTGAGACCCACCTTCAGAGTTGGAGATTTGCTTGAAGATCTAACTATCTATTTCAGTTTCAGTATTCAGTTGATTCCAGTTATCCAGTTGATTCCAATAATGTATTCTGATTTGTACTTGATTATCATCTTGTTACTTCTATTGTATCTTGTTTAACTCTGATGTATTTGTATAGTAGCTTCATAAACTACTATCTCTTTTCTTCTGCTGCATTTGATTACTCTGTGCCTATGATCCGTGATTTATTTATTTACTGTATGCTCTGAGTTTTGCCAAATTTATTTCTACAATTTGGTAGTTTGAGCAATTCAAATCCGACATATGCGGATGCGAATGGTTGAAAATACAGGGTCATTAGTGTATGTTGTATTTGTTTGTGTACATTAGTTGAAATCTTGTCTCTCTTATCACTCAAGTTGAATCGTGCTTTGTCATGCCTTTTATGCTTTTCGAAGTTTGATCTTTGTGCTTGAATTGTTGCCTTCAGCTTTAAAAAGGTGAGTTTTATCACTCTAGACATATGTACTTATATTTTGTGAAATGATGACAAGTGAATCTGTAGACATTGATATGTTATTCATACATGCCTGTGTTGTGTTTACATGATGATAAATGCCGTTTATATATTTGTTACATCATCTGTTATGATATTATATGTATGCTGTTATTTTATTTCTGTTAATCACCACTGCAAGTTTCCTATTATTATGGGTTGAAATGATACACACCCGAACGGACTTCAGAATAAGGAAAAATCATTATGGGCTGAAATGATAGGCTCAAGTGATTTTTATTGTGACTTCTATTGCTTTTATTTTACTTGGGGTTGCAGGTTTGAAATGATAGAACCCAGATTTTCTTTTTAAATAACGGATTAAAATGATACACATCTGTATCACTTGACTTAGGTTAGAAAATATTATACAGATCCATGGTTATATTTTTAAATTATATTTTCCTAAAGATTCATTAAGTGTTTTGAATATTTTCTGAATTTTTTTAAGTATTTTGAAATTATGAATATATGAAATTTTAACTTAATTTGATTTAGTGCTTTAAATGGTAAAGGTGTATTTGGTTTTCCTATAAGTTAAAATTTCATGTATTCATAATTTCAAAATTCTTAAAAAAATTCAAAAAAAATTCAAAAAACTTAATGAATCTTTAGGAAAATATTATTTAAAAATATAACCATTACTTTTATAAGCCTATTATTGGTTTAACAAATTTAAAGATTTTATTTATGATAAATATCTTAATAATTTAATTTAATATGGAATCTTAAATTTAATCTAGTAACTTTAATAAAGGTTATTTCATGAAATGGATTTGGTTTGCACAATAAATGATGTATTTTGGATACAATGAAATACAGTTTAATTGGACCTTTGTAATTTTAATTAATGTGATATTGATTAAGACAATAAATGCTCTTTATTGTGATAATAAAATGTAAGTTAAAATGTACATTTGACATGTAATTGTAATTAATGTGATATTGATAAAGACAATAAATGCTCTTTATTGTGATAATAAAATGTAAGTTAAAAATGTACATTTGACATGAAATTGTAATTAATGTGATATTGATAAAGACAACAAATGCTCTTTATTGTGATAATAAAATGTAAGTTAAAAATGTACATTTGACATGAAATTGTAATTAATGTGATATTGATAAAGACAACAAATGCTCTTTATTGTGATAATAAAATGTAAGTTAAAAATGTACATTTGACATGTAATTGTAATTAATGTGATATCGATTAAGACAACAAATGCTCTTTATTGTGATAATAAAATGTAAGTTAAAAATGTACATTTTACATGAAATTGAAATTAATGTTATATTGATAAAGACAACAAATGCTCTGCATTGTGATAATAAAATGTAAGTTAAAAATGTACATTTGACATGTAATTTTAATTAATGTGATATTGCTTAAGACAATAAATGCTCTTTATTGTGATAATAAAATGTAAGTTAAAAATGTACATTTGACATGTAGTTTTAATTAATGTGATATTGATTAAGACAATAAATGCTCTTCATTGTGAAAATAAAACATAAGTTAAAAATGTACATTTGACATGTAATTTTAGTTAATGTGATATTGATTAAGACAATAAATGCTCTTTTATTGATAATAAAATGTAACTTAAAATGTACATTTGACATGTAATTTTAGTTAATGTGATACTGATTAAGATAATAAATGCTCTTTATTGTGAAAATAAAACGTAAGTTAAAAATAAACATTTGACATGTAATTTTGGTTAATGCAATATTGATTAAACCAATATATGTTCTTTACTGTAATAATGAAATGCAAGTTAATAATATACTTTTAACTTAACATAAGGAATTTCAACTTTAACTAGGAAATTACAGTAATTAAGTTTATTTAACTTAAAACATAGTTTATTTAATATCCAAATGAATTAATTAGTGTAATAAAATAGAAATGATAAAATCACTATGGTATGAATTGTAAGTATATAAACATTTGGATTATATAAAATGGTAAAGTGGAAAGTATATACTATTTTGAAATAAATGATATGGTTTTGAAGTGGATATGATAATTTGGTTTTGAAAGTATATACTATTTTGAAATAAATGATATGGTTTGAAATGGATATGATATTTTGGTTTTGGAAATATATACTGCTTTGAAATAAATATCCATGGGTTATAATAACGATTGGTTGGCAAAGAGACCGGGATCGGATATGGGCATACTCTCTGTAACGACTCGGGATTTTGGCAATATTATTTTAATAAATATTTAATCTAATTAAATAAAATGTAAACTTATCATCTTAAAAATGAATAAGTCATTTGGAATATTTGCCATTTATTTATATACATATGTATTTTGAAAAGGAAACTTTGATTTGAAAATTTAAAATAGAATCTTTTAAAAATATTTAAAATAAAATATATCTTATTCAATTAAATTAAAGGCTCTACTTTATTAACGTCTGGTATAAATATATATACGAATGCAATATAGATGATAATGTTTAAAATAAAATCAATCCTATCAATATTAAATATAAGTATAAAATATATGAATATAAATTAAGTGCTAATAGCTTAAGCTTAAAATAGAAAAAAATAGGAATTTATGTTAGAAATAAATATTTAAAATGGTTATTGTGTGAAGCAGCATAAGATAAACACATAAAATAACTATAATAATTTTTATATTAAGCACAAAGGTAAAGCAAAACTAGACAAAATGTATGTATGTGAATGCAAGGCAAATACAATATCTATGTACATAAGAAAACAAAATATCTACCGGCAAGTGTCTATGTACATATAAAAAAAAGTATGTAAACTTAGAATGAAACAATTACATTAAATGCTATCATCTCAGCCAAAACAAAGTCATTTCAAATATTTACAAATCCTTTCAATTTCAAAAAATAAAATCTAGTTTAGTCAAAAGAAAAAAAAATCTATCCAAAGAAATGAGCTTGCACCAGAAGACACCCACCCTTAATAAAAACCCTTATATATATATATATATATATATATATATAACCTTTTGTTCCAGTTCATTTAGTGATAACTTAGCAAACCAGAGAAAAAAAAGAGAGAAGTAAGCATCATCATTCAATTCAACAAAGTAAGCAACAGGATTCAAAGGCAGATCAAAACTACAGGTTTTCAAAACAAAAGCAACTCTCTGTTCACAAACATTTCAGGTGAGTAAACATAGATTTTAAAGTTTTAAGTTTAATTAAACACAGTACAGGTGATTCATTGATACTATGGTTTTGTATATGCTTTATTTTTTAGTATAGTTCTGTGTTATATATAGGATGTTCTATGAATATTGAATATACTGTACTTCTCTGTTTATTGTTACAGAGTTGAATATTTATTTAAAACTCAAAATATTTTCATCTAATCATTGTTAAGCTTAGAGTTTTCAAACAAACAAGAAGTTTAAACCTCAATCAAGATTTTTAAATCTGTTTTAAAACATGCTAGTGAAATATATCAACTGGAAAGTTGTTTTATAGTACAACATATAATTATATGTTGAATTCGAGTGTTTTAAAAAGCTAATTTAATTTCATAACTTGAATCCACACTGCAGAATAGGATTTTTAAAACAAAAATGGTAATTTTTAGTTTAGTATGCTACGAGCAGTTCACAGGTGAACAAAATATGCATTTTAACCATTTTCTGATGATCGATCCAATACTGGATGCTGAAATTTTACACGAAGCAGGTTTGATCATCGATGATTCTAGGAAAATTGTCAAATAATTTTTCTATTGCACGAATTGGTAGGACGAGGTCAATTTAGGGTATAAGGCTCGAATTTGATGTGGTCAGAAAACGAGACGTGTTCGTTTCCTCTGTTGGATCGAGCTTCTCGAAATTCAAGGGAATGGAAGAACAGGGGGTTGACGTGGTGTAGACGGAGTTGGAGCATCTCCGATGGTTGGAGCGACCGAGGCGAACCGTTCTTATGGGTGTGTTCGAGTTGCAGGTTTTCGAACGAAATGCTTAATTTCGATTTGGAAATTTTGGTGTCGAATCGAGTTTTGATTTCGTATATAGGGGTTATTCACGACTTGCCGGAGGTCGTGAAGTCCGCCAGAGGGTAGTTGAGAATCCGTACACGTGTACGGTGTGGATATGTGACAGTGGTTGTTGAGTGGTGAGCGACTCGAGTTGTTACTCGAGTAAATGAAGGGCGTGCTTCGGGTTGGAACGTGAAATTCTCGAGCCTGGAACAATTTATTAAGTTTAAGCATAAGTTTTAAAAAGAGAAGAGAAGAAGAAGAAGCGTACGTGAGGAAGAGAGAATGCTTCGGGGAAATGTAGGGTGAATCTCGAGTGTTTACTCGAGTAAAACTTGGGAAGTACTCGGTTGGTTTTCAAACTTGCAATATTATAAAAGTAAAGTTAAGCCAACTATTTTTCAACAAGTTTTAAGTATTGTCGACTTAATAAATGTTTAACAATTTAAGTTAAGAATTTATTATAAGTTTTAATTTTTAAGTTAATATTTTAGAATGTTTTTAAAATCAAATTAATACTTTAATTAAGTAGTTAACTTAAGTTAAGTGTTAAAGTTAATTACCATTAAAAAAATTCAATGTAGTAATAATTTGATTTCAAAGTTTGAGGGAGATTTTTAAATGTTAGTTAAGATAAATAATTAATATTAATTAATTATTTTGGAAAGTAATTAAGAATGACTAATTAATAATTATAATTAACTAAGTAATTAGGGATTTATAATTGTAAATTAAAACAATTAAGTGTCTAATTAATTCGTAATTAAGAATTGTTAATTAGATAATTAAATTAATTAATTTATAATTAGTAGTTAATTAAATAAATAATTAAGGATTAATCAATTTGAAATTAAGTTTTAGTAATTAATAATTAACGTTATTAATTAATAATTAAGGGGTAATTAATTTAGTAATTAAGGTTTAATAAATTGATCAAGAAGTGATTGATTAATTAAATAGTTTGAAATTGAATAGTTAATTAATTGATGATTATTTAAACATGATTAAGGGATTAATTCTCAAGTAATTGATTTAAATTGAATTAATTACAATAAGGATTAAAGATGCTTGCTTATGGATGATTGTGTAAGTAGAATATCTGATTTTTTGATATCTATTGGGTGATATTCTGTGATACTCTATGTTATGCCTTGATATATCTATGATGATTGTGTATGATTTATCTGTGATAAATGTTATGTGAATTCAAAGTGTTGAATTAAACTGTTTAAACTATTAAACAACTTGACCTTTAAAATGGCGTTTGGATTTCGATGAGACCGGGATCGGGTGTCAGTTATGATTATCCGAAAACCACATCGATCCAAATTAAACGTTAGGTCGTGACATTTACAAGTGAAGACCGAGATGGTGTTTCAGAGTGCAAGGGTTATTGTCGTTAACTCTGAGGGTGATTCCAAAATGAGTGTAACGAGTTAATGCCTTCGATTTCTTTCGAACTCGGAACGAACTTGTATGGATTGAATGCTTTCAGAACATCATCAGGTGGACGATGAGCATTATAAGAGATGTGTTCTATAAAGGTAATCGCAGCCTCAAGCCTCATCAATCGAGAATGGCTAAAACAGGGGAGGTGCAGCAAGGTTAGGCGGGTAGCACCCAAGCAGGATGAGATATACCTCTGTCTAGATGTCCCTTTTTATTCGGCTGCGTAGGCGTTGCTAGCTACAACTGCGGGGTTATCGTGTTCGGAATTATTCAGTAAGGAATGGTTCCGGCCTTGTGTTGTAAGGGGTCGGGAGTGATCCTCGGTACGGTGATCTAGGCCCCGTACTATGACGGGCGGTACCCCAGTAGCCCTGCCATTGTATGGAATCCAATCTCCAATAAGCGCCATACGTTTTTATTATGCCCAACTATGTTGGAACGTGAGATGTAAGCATTTTAGCTATTTCTGTATTTTACTTAAAAACCCTAGACACTATTATAATATCACTGGATTTCCTATAAAATGTTTTGGTTAGCGTAAGGTAAAAACTTACCCGTGTTTATGTGTGGGAAGTCTTACGTGATACCTTTATTTCAAATGTTTTCAAAGTTAAACAACTTTAAACCGTTTACTCACACCAGACCCATGTCTGACCCGGAGTTTATTTCTGTTTTTCATAAACTCTTGGGTACTCATATTTTTATGAGTAGCCAAGTGATAGGTTTTGGATTGTTGAGTTCTGGAGGAGCTTGGAGCAGGAGTCCAGACGTATATATCTATCTAGTTCTGCTGTGTTAGTTGATGTATGTTATATTTTGGTATGTGTGTAGTAGCAGATGTATATATGACTGTCTTGTTTAAATGATGTTGTGTAACTCTGATATATGTAAAATTATGTAGTATTTATGTGATGTATTATATTTTTTTCCGTTTCCGCTGTGAGATTCTGATGTTATTATTCTTTCTCTCTATCTTTTCTATTTCTATCTCTTTATTTTCTTATTGATGATACGTCTTTCTGTGAGTAGAAAGGCGGGTCGTCATAGTTGGTATCAGAGCATAAGTTGAGATACTACCTAGGCTCTGGAATAATATCTATCTTGAGAGTGCGTATTTGTATTTTTATATAATTATATACCTATCTAAATTTGTTGAGTTACCTGCCAAGGTGGCCAACATGAGTTCTGGAAGAAGAGGCAGAGGTAGGGGCAGTACTTCGACTGGTAATGGACGAATTCAAACTGCTAGTGAGGCTGTAGATCCAGTACCGCTTCAGGTTAGTTTTGCCGCTTTATGCAAGGACTTCATCAACCTTGGAGGTAAACCATTTAAAGGGTCAGAATCGATAATTGAGGTTCAAGCTTGGCTACGCTTTTGTGAGCGCATCTTTAAGAGTATGAAATTGTCTGATGCACGAAAATGGCTTCATGGCAATTGCAGGAAGGCGCTGCAGCCTGGTGGGATGCAGCAACGACAAATATCTTTGAGGACGACATTTCTTGGGAAAGATTTAAAGAGTTGCTTGAGGAGAAATTCATGCCAACAGCATGGAAAATTCGTCTGTACCAGGATTTTCTAAATTTGAGGCAGGGAAGCATGACTATAGCAGAGTATGAGACCAAATTCAATGAACTTTCTTGCTACGGACGAGGATTCATTGATACTCCACTCAAAAAGAACGAAATGTTTGTGCAAGGATTGAGGCCGGAATTTCATGAAAAGATGACGGTGCATTTGAAAGGGTCTTTTGTGGAGTTAATTGATATGGCACTGAGATATGAAGATTTGATGAATAAGAGATCAGTGGCTCCAGTAGCAGCATCGGAAGGGAATTTTGCTAATCCAAATAAGAGGAAATTCAATCCCAATTGGAGGAAGTAGAACAAGAAGAAGACTGGAAGCAACAACGGACCTCGCAAATGCTATATATGTCAACAAGAAGGTCACTTGGCGAACAAGTGTCCCATGAAAGGATTTCAGCAACAGCAGCAGAAGTCACATCAGAGTGGACCGGGTTTGGTTTTCGTTTAGAGATCTCTGTGCTTCAATTGCCACCAACCAGGTCATATGATCAAGGATTGCCGGCTTCTTTATAAAGCTCAGCAGAATAAGGCATTTGCTTTGGAGGGTGCACCATCTGCTTCATCTAAAGGTAAGGGAGTATTGGAAGGTACATTACTTTTAGATGACAAGTATATTAAAGTTTTGTTTGATTCGGGTGCTTCTTTGAGTTTTATTTCTCTGTAGTCTGTAGAGAAGCTCTTTCTTAACCTTAATACTGTAGACTGTCCCATCTTTGTATCTAATCCTATAGGAGGGGTAACCAAATTAGATATGATCTGTAAAGACTTGAAGATTTCCTATCTGTCCCATAGTTTTTCTTGTGACCCTTATGTGTTGAATTTTAAGGGGTTTGACCTTATATTGGGGATAGATTGGCTCGATAAGTATAAGGCTGTTTCGAATTGTCATAAGAGAACAGTTTCGTTGGAGACTGATCTGGGTAGAATTGCCAGAGTGACATGTGATAATTCTGGAATTCACTTGAGTAGTCTTTTACATAAAGTTGAAACTTCTCAAGAGAAGGTTGAGGATATCGATGTGGTCCAAGATTTCCCTGATGTATTCGAGGAAGTCAAGTGTTTCCCTCCGCACCGAGAGATAGAGTTTCACACTGATTTGGTTCCAGGAGCAGTACCAGTGATTCAGCCTAGTAGGAGGATGGCTCCTAGGGAGAGGGAGGAGTTAGTTAAGCAGACTCAGGATCTTTTGGAGAAGGGATTGATTAGGCCCAGTTTTTCTAGTTGGGGTTCTGCTGCGGTGTTTGTCACTAAGTCGGATGGATTGCTAAGGTTCTGTATTGACTATACAGAATTGAACAAAGTGACCATCCGAAATAAATATCTTCGTCCTCGTATTGATGATCTTTTTGACCAACTGCATGGAGCTTCTATCTTTTCTCAACTGGATTTAGCTTCAGGTTTCCATCAGTTAAGGGTAGCTGAGGATAGTATCCCTTTAGCTGCATTTAGGGGACCAAATTGTTTCTATGAGTGGTTGGTTATACCTTTCGGGTTAACCAACGCTCCTGGTTACTTTGTCGATCTGATGAACCGAGTCTTTTGGGATGTATTAAATAAGTTTGTTCTGGTGTTCATCGATGATATTTTGGTCTATTCTAAGACAGAAGAAGAGCACAACCAGCATTTGAGAATAGTGTTGGAGACACTGAGGAGGCATGTTTTGAAGGCGAACTTCTCTAAGTGCTATTTTTGGAAATCGAAAGTCAAATTTTTGGGCCACATTGTTTTTGGTGAAGGTATCTCTGTAGATCCAGCGAAGGTCGAGACTATTCTGGAATGGAAGCACCGAAGACACCGATTGAAGTTCACAGTTTTCTAGGATTAGCTGGCTACTACAGGAAGTTTATCAAAGACTATTCCAAGATTTCTTCACATCTGACTAAGTTGACAAGGAAATGAGCTAAGTTTAAGTGGACACCCCAATGTGAAGAAGCTTTCCAGGAGTTGAAGACGAGGCTAACCAGTGCACCTGTGCTAGCTATTCTGGATGGGAAGAGAAAATTTAAAGTTTATACAGATGCCTGTATATTTGGACTGGGGCAGTTCTAATGCAGAATGGAAGAGTAATAGCGTATGCGAGTCGGCAAATAAAGCCACATGAAAGGAACTACGCTACTCACGATCTTGAGTTGTTAGCCATTGTTTTTGCTTTAAAGATCTGGAGATATTATCTCTTAGGAGAGAAGTTCGAGTTATTCACGGATCACAACCCATTGAAATATCTTTTCTCCCAAAAGGATCTTAATTTGAGGCAGCTGTGATGGGTCGATTTTCTGGCATCATATGATTTGGATATTCTGTATACCTCAGGAAAAGAAAATGTTATGGCTGATGCTCTTAGCATGAATGCAGTTCTGTCTGTTTTGAAGGTTGTTCCATCTCTCCAGGAAAGAATCATAAGCAAGCAAATGGAGGATAGATCTTTTGAAGAACTGATTCTTGGAACCAAGGATGGTCGATATTCGGATTTCAAGGTGGACGATCAAGATGCTTTGAGGATTAATGGTCGTTTGTGTGTACCTAATATAGATGGATTATGGAAAGAAGTCTTAACTGAGTGTCATCGCTCCAGACTGAATATCCACCTAGGAATTTCTAAGATGTATAAAGATGTGAGAAGAGTTTTCTGGTGGCCGAGCATGAAGAGGGATGTAGCTGCTTTCGTTAATAGTTGTGCTATCTGTCAGCAAGTTAAAGGAGATCAGCAGAAGTCAGCCGGATTGTTGCAGCCTTTGGAAGTTCCAGAATGAAAGTGGGAGATGATTTCTATGGATTTCATCGACGGTTTGCGAAGAACCAAGAAAGGAAACGATGGAATATGGATGATTGTGAACCGGTTAACTAAGAGCGCCCATTTTATACCGGATAAGGCAACTCGTACTGCAGCTTCTCTAACAGAGATTTTCTTGAGGGAGATAGTTAGATTGCATCGTGTTCCTGTTAGCATAGTAAGCGATCGTGATCCTATCTTCACCAGCAAATTCTGGGAGGCTCTACAATTAGCTATAGGAATGAGTTTGAGATTAAGTACAACCTATCATCCTCAGACCGATGGACAGACGGAGAGGCTGAACCGAATTCTAGAGGATATGCTGCGAGCTTGTGTTTTGGATTTTGGCGGATCGTGGGAAGACCATCTTCATCTAGTGGAATTCTCCTATAATAACAGTTACCAAGCGAGTATTAAGATGGCTCCTTATGAAGCTCTATATGGAAGGCCGTGTAGATCCCCATCCTGTTGGATTGAGTCGAAAGATCGTCTTGTGCTTGGACCAGATTTGATTCGTGAAGCTTCTATGAAAGTTGAGCTTATCAAGAAGAGGATGAGAGCTGCTCAGGACCATCAAAAGAAGTACGCAAATAGAAGAAGGAGACAATTGGAATTCGAGATTGGTGATTTAGTTTTTGTCAAAGTTTCCCTGATCAAAGGAGCCATTAGATTCGAAAAGACGGGAAAACTTGCCCTGAGATATATTAGTCCATTCCGGGTATTGGAAAGAATTGGTATTGTAGCTTACAGAATTGAATTGCCAAAACGTATGTCTGGAATCCATAATGTATTTCATGTATCCCATCAAAGGAAATTTGTTCATGCTCCGTCACTAGTTGTAGAACCAGTAATCCAGGAAGATTTGGAGGTCGAGCCAGATTTGACTGTTAGGAACCCAGTTCGAATTGTTGATCAAGACGAGAGGCAACTCAGAGGAAAAGTAGTGAAGCTCGTCAAAGTGCAATGGAGCGAGATCCCAGAGATTGTATCTGGGAAACTCTAGATAGTTTTAGGAAAGCTTATCCAGATTTGTGTCCGGATAGCTAGTGATGTTTGTTAAGATAAACTGTTTGATTGTTTGCTAATGTATGGATGATATGTATGTTTGGATGGTTGATATAAAAGCTTTTGAATTATCTTTTGTTTTAAATTTCGGGGACGAAATTCTTTTAAGGGGGGAGGAAAGTAACGACCCAGGACTTTGGCAATATTATTTTAATAAATATTTAATCCAATTAAATAAAATGTAAACTTATCATTTTAAAAATGAATAAGTCTTTTGGAATATTAGCCATTTATTTATATACATATGTATTTTGAAAAGGAAACTTTGATTTGAAAATTTAAAATAGAATCTTTTGAAAATATTTAAAATAAAATCTATCTTATTCAATTAAATTAAAGGCTCTACCTTATTAACATCTTGTATAAATATACACATGAATGCAATATAGATGATAATGTTTAAAATAAAATCAATCCTATCAATATTAAATATAAGTATAAAATATATGAATATATATTAAGTGTTGATAGCTTAAGCTTAAAATAGAAAAAAAATAGGAATTTATGTTAGAAATAAATATTTAAAATGGTTATTGTGTGAAGCAACATAAGATAAACACATAAAAATAATTATAATAATTTCTATATTAAGCACAAAGGTAACGCAAAACCAGACAAAATGTATGTATGTGAATGCAAGGCAAATACAATATCTATGTACATAAGAAAACAAAATATCAACCTGCAAGTGTCTATGTACATACAAAAAAAATATAATAAGTATGTAAACTTAGAAGGAAACAATAACATTAATGCTATCATCTCAGCCAAAACAAATTCATTTCAAATATTTACAAATCCTTTCAATTTCAAAAAATAAAATCTAGTTTGGTCAGAAGGAAAAAAAATTGTCCAAAGAAATGAGCTTGCACTAGAAGACACCCACCCTGTAAAAACCCTTTTCTATATATATATATATATATATATATATATATATATATAACCTTTTGTTCCAGTTCGTTCAGTGATAACTTAGCAAACCAGAGAAAAAACAAGAGAACTAAGCATCATCATTCAATTCAACAAAGTAAGCAACAGGATTCATAGGCAGATCAAAACTACAGGTTTTCAAAACAAAAGCAGCTCTCTGTTCACAAACTTTTTAGGTGAGTAAACATAGATTTTAAAGTTTTAAGTTTAATTAAAAACAGTACAGGTGATTCATTGATAATATGGTTTTGTATATGCTTTATTTTTTAATATAGTTCTGTGTTATATATAGGTTGTTATATGAATATTGAATATACTGTACTTCTCTGTTTATTGTTACAGAGTTGAACATTTATTTAAAACTCAATATATTTTCATCTAATCATTGTTAAGCTTAGAGTTTTCAAATAAACAAGAAGTTTAAACCTCAATCAAGATTTTTAAATCTATTTTAAAACATGTTAGTGAAATATATCAATTGGAAGCTTGTTTTACAGTACAACGTATAATTATATGTTGAATTCGAGTGCTTTAAAAAGTTAATTCAATTTCATAACTTGAATCCACACTGAAAAATAGGATTTTTAAAATAAAAATGGTAATTTTTAGTTTAGTATGCTACGAGTAGTTCACAGTTGAAAAAATATGCATATTAACCATTTTCTGATGATCGATCCAATACTGGATGTTGAAAATTTGCACGAAGCAGGTTTGATCATCGATGATTCCTGGAAAATTGTCAAATAATTTTTCTATTGCACGAATTGGTGGGATGAGGTCAATCTAGGGTTTAAGGCTCGAATTTGATGTGGTCAGAAAACGAGATGTGTTCGTCTCCTCTGTTGGACCGAGCTTCTCGAAATTCAAGGGAATGGAAGAATAGGGGGTTGACGTGGTGTGGACGGAGTTGGAGCATCTCCGATGGTTGGAGCGACCGAGGCAAAGCGTTCTTGTGGGTGTGTTCGAGTTGCAGGTTTTCGAACGAAATGCTTAATTTCGATTTGGAAATTTTGGTGTCGAATCGAGTTTTGATTTCGTATATAGGGGTGATTCGTGACTTGCCGGAGGTCGTGAAGTTCGCCAGAGTGTCGGTGAGACGCCGTGCACATGTACGGCGTGGATATGTGTCAGCGGTTGTTGAGTGGTGAGGGACTCGAGTTGTTACTCGAGTAAATGAAGGGTGTGCTTCGGGTTGGAACGTGAAATTCTCGAGCCTGGAACAGTTTATTAAGTTTAAACTTAAGTTTTAAAAAGAGAAGAGAAGAAGAAGAAGCGTACGTGAGGAGAGGGAAGGCTTCGGGGAAGTGTAGGGTGAATCTCGAGTGTTTACTCGAGTAAAACATGGGAAGTACTCGAGTTGGTTTTCAAACTTGCAATATTATAGAAGTAAAGTTAAGCAAACTATTTTTCAACAAGTTTTAAGTATTGTCGACATAATAAATGTTTAACATTTTAAGTTAAGAATTTATTATATGTTTTAATTATTTAAGTCAATACTTTAAAATGTTTTTAAAATCCAATTAATACTTTAATTAAGTAATTAACATAAGTTAAGTGTTAAAGTTAATTACCATTAAAATTTTCAATGTAGTAATAATTTGATTTCAAAGTTTAAGAAAGATTTTTAAATGTTAGTTAAGATAAATAATTAATATTAATTAATTATTTTGGGAAGTAATTAAGAATGATAAATTAATAATTATAATTTACTAAGTAATTAGGGATTTATAATTGTAAATTAAAGATTGGTTAATTAATAATTAAGTGTCTAATTAATTTGTAATTAAGAATTGTTAATTAGATAATTAAAGTTAATTAATTTTATAACTAGTAGTTAATTAAATAAATAAATAAGGATTAATCAATTTGAAATTAAGTTTTATTAATTAATAATTAAGGTTATTAATTAATAATTAAGGGGTAATTAATTTAGTAATTAAGGTTTAATATATTGATCAAGAAGCGATTAATTAATTAAATTGTTTGAAATGGAATAGTTAATTAATTGATGATTAATTAAACATGATTAAGGGATAAATTCTCAAGTAATTGATTTAAACTGAATTAATTATAATAAGGATTAAAGATGCTTGCTTATGGATGATTGTATAAGTAGAATATCAGATTTTGTGATATCTATTGGGTGATATTCTGTGATACTCTATGTTATGCCTTGATATATCTATGATGATTATGTATGATTTATCTGTGATAAATGCTATGTGAATTCAAAGTGCTGAATTAAACTGTTTAAACTATTAAACAACTTGACCTTTAAAATGACGTTTGGATTTCGATGAGACCGAGATCGGTTGTCATGTATGATTATCCGAAAACCACATCGATCCAAATTAAACGTTAGGTCGTGACATTTACAAGGGAAGATCGAGATGGTGTTTCAGAGTGCAAGGGTTATTATCGTTAACTCTGAGGGTGATTCCAAAATGAGTGTAACGAGATAATGCCTTCGATTTCGTTTGAACCGAGAACAAACTTGTATGTATTGAATGGTTTCAGAAGATCGTCAGGTGGACGATAAGCATTCTAAGAGATGTGTTTTATAAAGGTAATCGCAGCCTCAAGCCTCATCAACCGGGAATGGCTAAAATAGGGGAGGCGCGACAAGGTTAGGTGGGTAGCACCTAAGCAGGACGAGATATACCTCTGTCTAGATGTCCTTTTTTATTCGGCCGTGTAGGCGGTTGCTAGCTACAACCGCGGGGTTATCTTGTTCGAAACTGTTCAGTAAGGAATGGTTCCGGCCTTATGTTGTAGGGGGTCGGGAGTGATCCTCGGTACGGTGATCTAGGCCTCGTACTGTGACGGGCGGTACCCCAGTAGCCCTGCCATTGTATGGAATCCAATCTCTAATAAGCGCCGTATGTTTTGATTGTGCCCAACTATGTTGGAATGTGAGATGTAAGCATTTCAGCTATTTCTGTATTTTACTTGAAAACCCTAGACACTATTATAATATCACTGGATTTCTTATAAAATGTTATGGTTAGCGTAAGTTAAAAAATTACCCGTGTTTATATGTGGGAAGTCTTATGTGATACCTTTATTTGAAATGTTTTCAAAGTTAAACAACTTTAGACCATTTACTCACACCAGACCCATGTCTGACCCGGAGTTTATTTCTGTTTTTCATAAACTCTTGGGTACTCAAATTTTTATGAGTAGCCAAGTGATAGGTTTTGGATTGTTGAGTTCTTGAGGAGCTTGGAGCAGGAGTCCATACGTATATATCTATCTAGTTCCGCTGTGTTAGTTGATGTATGTTATATTTTGGGATGTGTGTAGTAGCAGATGTATATATGACTGTCTTTGTGTAACTCTGATATATGTAAAACTATGTAATAGTTAAGTGATGTATTATACTTTGTTCCGTTTCCGCTGTGAGATTCTGATGTTGTTGTTCTTTCTCTCTATCTTTTCTATTTATATCTCTTTCTTTTCTTGTTTATGATACGTCTTTATGTGAGTAGAAAGGCGAGTCGTCACACTCTCTGTCGATACCGAAAATCACTTTGACAGCTGTGTATGCGGTGGAGATTCCAGAATGAAGTAGGATGTTGTAGACGTTCTATTGAGGTATATACGTGGACCCGACTCCCGTGAGTTGGCATAAGGTGGCTAAAACAGGAGCGATTGACGGGCTAATGAGGTAGCACCTTTGATCGGACACACTTCTTCGTATGTCATTCTATTACTTTATGATTGATTGGTGCGCACCTTTGATTTTTGAGAGTGTGGCTCGAGGTGGGCGGTAGCTGCGCGCTACGCGTTACCACCGGCGCGGAAGCGTAATTGGTATATCTACTCTGGCATTGCCTAGTTGTGTCGTGCCACCCACCCTAGCGTGCCTTGTATGATTTTGATTTGTGTCGTACCTATGGAGTATCCTCTGGTAGCCTCCCGATCAGGAGGTATTACGGTATTGTATAGACTACTGGCACTATGTATGTGTTAAGGTGGAAAATGTAAATCCTTAACGCTATTTTAAAGTAAGTTTACTTTACTATAGACATTATTATAATAGCGAAATATTGCTACATAGTAAATTGTTTAACGGATCCTTAGAGGATGGACGGTCCCAAGCATCCTTTAAGTTACCTGTACCTATATTACAGTTCACTTGAGTTGGTTTACATTGTATAGGTATATATGCCCCGACTCGAGTGTTTTGTGTTTTGCTTTACGCTCGGGTCAGACTGAGTGATAAGAATTTGAGACTCACCTTCAGAGTTGGAAATTTTCTTGAAGATCTAGTTATCTATTTCAATTTCAGTATTCAGTTGATTCCAATTATCCAGTTGATTCCAGTAATGTATTCTGATTTGTACTTGATTATCATCTTATTAACCCTATTGTATCTTGTTTAACTCTGATGTATTTATATAGTAGCTTCATGAACTACTATCTCTTTTCCTCCGCTGCATTTTATTACTCTGTG
Organism: Allium cepa; assembly: GCA_030765085.1. Classification (NCBI taxonomy): domain Eukaryota; kingdom Viridiplantae; phylum Streptophyta; class Magnoliopsida; order Asparagales; family Amaryllidaceae; genus Allium; species Allium cepa. Next base: position 159,048,181 of record CM060932.1, read on the forward strand.
TCTATGATCTGTGATTTACTTATTTATTGTATGTTCTGAGTTTTGCCAAATTTATTTCTACAATTTGGTATTTTGAGCAATTCAAGTCCGACATGTGCAGATGTGAATGGTAGAAAATACCGGGTCGTTGCAGCAGGGAGTATAACAATATCTGATTTTGGTCTCTTTAACAACCAAACGCATATTTCACATCGGATGGTTCTTTTACATTTCAAAAATCAATTCGTACTTAATATCAAAATATCATATTCTTAAAACCGTATTAATTTCAAATCATATTCACTTTCAAAATCACATTCACTTCCAAAATCATATTTACTCAATATGTCATTTTACAAAGGTTATCAATTCTAAATTTCAACTTAGGTTGTATCATTATCAAGGATATAAATATTTAACTTTACATGGTCTAAATTTTAGAAAATATTTTAGTTACTCATAAATAATTTTAATAGTTTTAAACACATTTTAAATTAGATTTAATATAGTTTAAATAGTAAAATAGCTTTGAGTAGATTTAAATTGGGTTTAGTTAGATTTAAAATGATTTAAATAGATTTAAAATAGCTTAAATAGGTTTTAATAGGTTTTAAAGGTTTTAAATAGATTAATTATAGAGTAAATTAACTTAAATTAAATTGAGTAGATTTTTAAATTGATTAAATAAACTTAAAATAGATTAAATAGATTTAAATTATATTAAATAGATTTAAGATAGATTAAATAAATTTAATTGGTTTAAAATAGATTAAATTGGGTTAAATATGTTATAATAGATCAAATAAATTAAATAAATTAAAATAGTTTAAACTAGTCTGAAATAGATTTCAAGGTTATAAAACATTTCCAATAACTCAATTTCGATAAATTTATTTTATTTGACACTTCAACTTTGAAATTTCCAAATTTAAATCTTTTGAACAACTCCAATTTTAACATTTACACTTGGATTTTCGAAAATAATTTAGTTTATATAAATCAATTTCTATTTCAAATTACCAGTTAGCTGAATTCAAAATTTAAAGATTTACAAATTATTTAGTTTAACCAAACAGGTATCCGTATATAATTTTCTACCCTAGGGTCAAGTGATACAGATATTTTACATTTCAATCAGCAATTTAAAATTTTACGGTTATATATCATTTCAAACTGCGATTTCGAAATTAAATAAAGTCCATAAAACTGCCCCAGTCTATCATTTCAACCTATAACGAATTCTCCCTAATCTACAGATCATTCGGGTATGCATCATTTCAACCCATAGGGAACTTGTAATATTATAACAATATAAAATACAACATCCAATCATCCAATATTAGCAATCAAACATACATCATAATAGTCATCCAAATCAATCAATAAACATCAATAGGTAACTGATAATTAACTCAGGTATTAAATTGACAATTTAAAAATCAATATTAAATTAAATGATAATTAATTGCAATAAAAGTTAAATTTAACAAGAAGGAAAATTTAAATCTCAATCAGCAATCGATAAATTTCTAATCACATCATAAGTCTAATTTAACTAACATAAGATAGTTTAGTAATTGTGAGTGAGTTAAAACACTCACCTTTGATTTCAAATTGATTTGAAATCTAAAACAAGGCCCAAAATTCAACAATGTCATAATTCAACCAAAGTAGCTCAATAATGTCTGGAATTTCGATATGATCCCAACGGAGAAAACCACGCATGAATCCGAGCACATATGCAAAAGTTATTAACGTTAGAAGATTGGAAAATTTCGATTTCGGGTCTTACTTCAAGTCGCCGCCTCAATTACCCGGTGCTTGCTCTAAGTTTTTGCCAAAATGACCTGAGACCCGAGTCATTTGGCTCCTGACCTGAAGTCGCTCCAAGATTTTGCCTTTGGAACTCGAAGCGCGCCCAGATCCACCTTGTTTGGCCTCGAATTCTCTCTAACTCCAAGTCGCTGCAGAGTTTTCTCCTCTGAAACTCAAAGTAAACCTCTTCCCGACTCGAAGTAAACTTGGAGAAAAAATTTTGGCCTTTTTTTAAAATTAGGTTTTGGAGTTTGAGAATTAGGTTTGAGAAGGAGGAAGAAGATACACGTACAGAAGAAAGAAAATGAGAAACAACTAGGGTTTATAACAACCTATATATAAGTAAGGTTGAATCGAAACGACTACGCGACCCAAGCAGGCCGTTCTGACCCCGAAATGAAAATAGGTTATCCCATATATCAAAATAGAAGTTTTTGATGTTTTTAAATTCAATGGAATATCTTTTAAGTTCTAATTCCATCGTATGAAGAAGTTAGCTTAAAATCAGCTAATTTCAAATTGGTTTCAATTGAATTTGATCTCTATGCGTTTCGAGCCCGCAAGATCAAAGGCAAGTCTGATCACTACGAAACTTGAAATCCTATAATAATTCACCGTTACGGATTTGATGAAACTAATTTCTTTGAAATCCGAGTCAATGGCCAAAATGGTTATTTTACATTAATTAAATAATTTATTACCAAATTAAATTTATCACCTTTTACTTCAATATTTATAAACTAACAAATTTCATCATTTTTGATTTCATAGACATTTACAATAATTTAAAACAAATTTACATATCAAATTCAGTGTTTAATATTTTACAAATTACAATGTTAAATTTTACTGTAATTAAATCCAGTCAATTGAAATTTTATTCTAATAAATTGATTATACTTTGATATTAATCATTATATTCAATCAATTATTACTCCAATAACATGGTTAACATTAGTTTATATCTTATTACACTAATAATCTATAGTTATCTTAATTTTCATTATGTAAAATTTAATTACAATAAATTGCAATAAATCCAGTTATTATAATTTATATTCCAATAATTTGATCAACTTGATTTCAAAGCAGTTATCATTGGTTTTTATCTAATTACATCAATCTCCTACGATTATCAACTTAATCTACATTAACTGTAATAATTAAGTGAATTAATTGTGTAACGACCCGAAAATTTCGATCCGAAAATTTTCGGATAGTTAGTGAAAAGAAGAAAAGAGAAAGAAGAAGAAACAAAAACTCAAACTCAGAATCTCACTATCGCAGCGGATAAAATATAATAGCAAATAAAATAGCAGTTATACAAGAAACTATATCAGTTAATTTACATTTAAATCACATCAGAGTTACAACAATTCACAATATTGGACAGTTTTAAAACAACATGTCCTAGATAACAATATATATCATAGCGGATAAACACTCTATATGTTCCTGTCCTTCAGCTCTTCTCCTGAGCTCCAGAACGTCCTTACCTGCAAAATCTGTAATACTCGGTCTGACCCGAGCATTACATCAAATTAACACCCGGGTCAGGCTGGAAACCAGCGTGAGTAAACCCATCTAACATGAATGACAAAAGCATACAATTTATATGAACCCGGGGTAACTTATATCAATCTACACTTCACAAGTTATAAGAGACATCAACCATTTCACACATCAATTTTTAAGTGTTCAAAAACTTAGATTAAATGATCAAATATACTTAAATCATTTCATTTCACTCTATTGATTCCATACATCAAATTATAAAGAATCGAAGTGGTTTCGGGTATTTACTAATACCCGACTCCGGTCTCTTCGAATCCAATGCCACTTTAATCCAACTTATTCAAATGGATCACAGTTAAATCTTCAAATACAAGGTGTCATTTATACATATTAAATCATCATCGATGATAACCACATTACCTCAATTTAACCCTTCATATTATGTCACAAAACATTCTTTTTCACACACATCACAATCACATATCAGTGATAACAAATAACCCAAGGTGTAACGTTCTAAAATTTTCGACTTTCGAAAATTCAACATCGACACTCACTTTATCGACTGCCGAATATCGAAGGCCGAAAACCGAGAAGTTATGGGTTTTAAAAAGAATTTAAGAAAAGAAAAGGAGAGAAGTAGAAGAAGATAACAGAAAATAAAGGGAGAGGAAGATAGAAAAAAAGAGAGAAGAGAGAAAAGAAGGTAGAATATTTTAAAATGGAAGAAAACAGAAAGAAAACAGAACAACATCAGAATCTCACAACTCGCAGCGGAACAACATATAATAATAAATGAATAATCTTTAAACAAAGAACTATATCAGTTATTACATTACATTTCATTACATCATATCATCAGAGTGTACAACAATAAACAACAACAACAATGCAGGGGAAAAAGAAATACTATATAACTAGTAATACGCCATGCCAATCCAGCTTGCCTCCAGCAACTCCAGAATATCCAGAATATCCTGATAAACCTTAACTCTTGACTGCCCGTGTGGAAATTGGTGGGCACCCAGAGTTTAGGAAGGAAAACAATAAACTCCGAGTCAGTCATGTGACTGGTGTGAGAACTCAAAACAGTTTATTTATCTTTAAAATCAAAATAGAGGAATATTTTTAAATTCAATTCGCAATGCTTTTAAAAATGTAACTACCATAAGACCTCCCACCACACACACAATGCAAACGCAGACTTGGAGGAGATTTCTTCTTATGTTAGTCAAAGATGCTTGATACGCATTAAAATAAAGCCTTTGATATTTTTATTAGTGCATAGTGTAGAACAAATTCTTTCGAAAGTAAAGATATAAATCTTAGCCAGCATAGGTACCATTATATTATGCCTACTAATAGCTACCATATTAAATGGCAGGTTCTACAACTAAAACCGTACAAGATCGTATTGTTTCTTTGGATTTCCAACAAATGGTCAGGCCAAGGAACTTCCCATTGCCACATGAGAATGCCTCTGGAAAGACATCCCCGAGAACCAAACCGGAACTCTGCCAACACAAGGCCGGGTTACCCCTAACTGGGTAACTACTGACACGAGCACGCCATTTCCCGATCGTAAACGACCTTTTTCACGGGATCCCGATAGCCAACAACCACAAAGTAATAATTTCGTAGTAACCACTTAGGTTAAATATCTGGGCTCCATACCATGATACCACCTCTATCCAGAAGGAAATGTACATACCCTAAGGGGAGCTACAGCAACCCCTAATAACCTTGTCGCATCTTTCCTGTTTTGACCATTTCCGGGATGTGAGGCTCGATGAATTCACGTCCACAACAACATACTTTATACAAAAGCCATGCTTTGGGTCAACAAATGATCAACACAATGATCACTAAGATAGACGATCAAATAAATGATCCTATCACAAATAATCAACACAATGATCATTTCAGCATCACTCAGCATGTCACATTACCAAATTGGGAATATATCGCTGATAACTTCAACTATATAACCTCTGAGCTCGTATGTCTCAGAGAAGGGTGTTAAGCAAAGAATAAATTCTCCGCCACCACAGAAATATATTTGAAAGAAATCGGCTTTATATCTCAAATTGTAATGTCAGGCATACTATCCATACAAGTCTGTTCCGGACTCGAACAGAACCGAAGGCACTTACAAAGAAGTCCTTGCAAATCCGGATATTCACTAATCACGTTCGGACTTCCCATCACATATGGAGTCTCTATACCGGGGACCAGTCGATGCAAAGACATTCGACAAGAAACCCTTTCGTTTTCGAAAATATCCGGTCTTCAACACCGGTCTTCGAATGCAATTCATACGACGTATCACATATTCGGAATGGGTTATACGACCCCATGGTCCTTTCCCGGTTAACCCGAATAGTGAGCGCTTATTTTAAAAAAATAAGTGTGGCATTTAATTTCAAGCAAATTCACAACAAATACCTATTCAAAGGTATATATCGATAGTCGGTTATTGAACTATCAATGGATATGCCAACATCACCAGAATCCAAATAATTTTCCAAATTATTTAATTCCAAAAATATCTTTAGCAAATATAAACTTAATTTCCATTCTTTAAAAATAAATCAATATTTATTTTTAAACCCAATTTCCCAATTCCATTTATAAATTCTATATCGAATTTACAATCCGAAATATTTATGGATATATGATTTCCATTCAATTTCTAATATTCATTTTCAATTTATCTTCAAAAAGATAAATTCTAAATATTCACTTAATATTGGAAAAGCATTTCTATACTTATTAAAAATAAGTAATTCACAGATCTTTTTATTTTCTATACTTAGAAAATATTTAATATACCCTAATCGAAATTAAGTATATACTTCATCCTTTAAGGAAATCATTCACTTACCCATATTTATTTGGGCCAAAACGAATGTTGCGTAAAACATCGTTACGACAACCCAAAATCACTAGTATAGGGATTAGAAATTAAAATAGGTATATAAATCCCAATACTATACAAAACATTTACTTTCGGAAATCATCTATTATAACAACAGTGTTATAATCTACCTTTTCCTTTTATTTCTCGAAAACATCTATTTCAACAATAAATGTTGAAATCTATGATTTCAAATCTCAACATATTTTAAAACATCATTAGATCGTTTTAATTTTATTTAAGACATCACATTCTAAATAATTTCTTTAACATATTATTCACTATTCAAAAACGTGAATATATTGTTAACCAATTTCATTACTTCTATTCATTTTAGTTTAAGGAATTATTCACTGTCTAAAAGATGAATATAACTTCATAAATAAATTGCAACAATTTACTTATCAAAATAAGTAGTTGCGAATTTATAAAACAATGTTTATAAATTCTATTTCTATTTCTTTTATAACAACTTCCTTTTATAAATTTCCTTTATTAACTTATCTCAATTCATATCACAATGATATATTAAAAATTTCATATTATAAGTCAAATACTTATAATTTATTTGTTTATAAAATCATTCCTTTAAACTTCACAAATTTTATAAATCTTATAACTTATAAGATTCATCTATTTATCCAAAATCTTATTCTTTTAAATAACTTCACAAATTTTATAAACCTACTGTTTATAAAATTCCAATTATAACTTCACCGTTCATAGTTCTATAAATTCATTCATTTGTGAAATTCATTCACAATTTATTCTAACACTTATAAAAGCTTGTTTTATAATTCTTATATTTTTAATTTATAAATATCAATTTATAAATCTTTTTAATATAAAACAATTTATATTATTCTTTTGAAACATCTTCACAGTTCTTTATAATTTCATCACTTTTATTCATTTTATAATAGATTCAAAAATCCCAGTTTAAATTATTTTGTCAAATCATTAATCCCATATTCTCAAAAATCAACTTTTAACTACATTTCTCAAAAATCATAATTTTTATAACATAAAAATTATAACGTTTATTTATTTATAATAAATCAATTCCTAAAAAAATATTATATAAACGTATATTTTCAAAAATCACTTTAGAAATTAAAATCGTTGTTTTTAAATTTCAAAAAAAATTGGATCCGATGATGCAACACATCAATAGTCAATCACGATTTTCACACATCATATATCATCCATGATAAACAATCAAATATCACGATATATGAAATCAAATAAATATTGTGAGGAATCCAGTTGGATCCCTCCAACCTGTTTCCCTGCATCCACAGACATTAGCACAATACCATTCCGTTTCAAGACGGAACATCGCGGTATATGGGATTTTATAAATATATATATCCGCTTACTAACGGCGCAATAGGGTCTCATCCGCTAAAAGAAAATGCGGGAAATCAATCAACTGCAATATATACATATGCCAATATATATATATTGCTATATATATATAATATAATACCCATTCCACTTCGAGGTGGAATATCGCGGTATATGTGTGTAATAAATAACCTCCGCTTACTAACGGCGTATAGGGTCTATTCACATCCAATAAATATATATAACAATCATCATTCAAGCAATCAATTAACACAGTCAATAAATTTTAAATCTAACTATTTAAAATTCAAATAAACAATTCCTTTTTGAATGAGAAGTTCTCACCTTTTATTCCTGTTTGCCATCCACTTCCAAATTCAACTTGTTTTCTTCATTTATACCTTGTATAAATATTTACACAATTTATTAATATTCGAACAGATCGAATAATAAATTTTCGTTGTTGATGGTTAAATTAATCAATAGTTTTATTTAAACCAATTTCATCTTTCTATTTTATTTTAACTAAAATTTAAATTTCTTTTCTTTTAATAAATTTAATTAACCAGTGGCCTTTATTTTAAATCTATTCCTTTTAGTAAATTAACCTAACATTTAAATTCATACAAATTTTCCTTTTTATAAATACTCTTCACATTCTAAAAATAATATTCTTGTCTTTAAAATTTTAACTTCAACAATTTATCAAATCCACTTGAATATTTATTTTTATTTTCAATCTTCCTTTTATAAATTAAATAATTATCGATTTAGTTCTAAACAAATGATTTGAATACTTACAAATTTTCTTTTACAAAAATATTTTTCATTTGAAACTAAATTCTTATATTTAACTGATAATTTTGTTTTAACGGATAAATTTAATTTTTAAACAAATCTTCTTTTGATAGTTTTAATTAACAATTTCTCTTTATCATTATATTTTTTTTTTTTTTTAATAAACCTCTGTATATATATATTTTTCAGTTTCTATATATATATATATATATATATATATATATATATATATATATATATTAAATTAATTTAAATCAAAAATAAATATCACATTTACCTTACCGCTTCACGCGCGAGTCCCCCACTGCCACCTTGTCGCCTCCACGACGTCGCGCGCACATCTCGCCATTGCCGCGTCTCGAGCACAAGCCCCCCCAATCACCTCGCGACGTCGCCGTCGCCACAGCCTACGCCGCCATCTCCAATCCATGCGTACACACCCAAATCGCGACTTCGCTTCGCGCGCTTGAGCACAGCAACGCCGACCCCCCTCCTGACATCGCGACCCAACGCAGCCGCTACCTCCACTTCGAAACGCGCGCCACGAACGTTGCACCTCCCCTTCATCGACGCCATTTCCATGCGCACGCCTCCATCGACGTCGCCCTATCGATCGCGATGCACGCGAGCCGCCGAGACGCGCGCCTCATCAATCGCGCCCCTCCCAATGTCGCGCACACGTGCGCCTTGCTCCGAGTGATGTCGCGGCTTCGATTTGTTTTGTTTTTTTTTTTTTTTTTTTTTTTGAATCGGCTGCGGCCATGAGCATTGAATTGGGGGGAAAGGAAATAGGAGAGGAGGAGAAATGAGGGAGACGGATTTTTTTTTTTTTTTATTGAACACTGAGAGGCTTCGGCCATTATCAATTTCTTTCGTGAATTGAAGCTGAAGAGAGGAATGAGGGAGATGGTTATTTTTAAAAAGAACGAAGTATGTTCTGCACGATCTCATTTCGTGATTCTTGGCATGATACCGGCGTTGATTTAGGGAAAGGCAACGTGCTGAGGTGACAAATTTAAATTTAAATTTAAATTGAATTCGTTGAAAATTTCAACGCGTTTACCCACCGTACGTTCACATATCAACTCCGAAAATTACGAAACTTGAAATCCTAGAATAATTCAATATTCCGGACCCAATGGAACTGGTTTCGTCGAATTCCGAGACTGTGCCTCGGACGGCTATTTTTAAATATCGATTCGAACGATTAAATTTCAAAACTGAACAATGCAGTTTCAAATTCGATTCTGAAACTTCTAAAATCTTCAGTATTATCAATATGAATTTTACAAGCCTTTGAAATATTTTTAATTGGCTTAAAATTGAAGATTCAAATTTTTATTCAACTCTCAATAGATTAAATTCTATAATTTAATCGTTATATTTCAAAGTTATATTGAAAATTCAATCTAAACCATCATTTAAATATTTAAAATTAATTAAATATTTACAATTTAAATTGTTTAAAATTCTGGGTCGTTACAATCTTTCCCCCTTAAAAGAATTTCGTCCCGAAATTACAAGTTAAGAAGAATGCCCTTATCCCGTTTATTATTTTTCACAATTCAAATAGTTTTATCAACTTACTAGCCTAAATCTTTTTATTAAAGATTCACTATCATTTCAACTAGCTTTCCAACTTCATTTATAGGTTTCAAACAATATTGTTTTACTAACCATTCAAATTTAAATTCAAATTTCAAACTTTCAAATTTTTCTCAAAATTTTTCTAACACCCTAATTTTCGAAAAATTTCGCCAGCGTTTCCTTTGCGCGGCTCGATCGGTACGACTACAAAATGGCACCACGGCCCCTCAGAATCAAAAAGAAAAGAGAAAAGCCAAGTGGCTAGAGAAGAAAGTCATCAAATCTCATACTAAAATTGAAATACGTACCTTTTTGTCGAGCAATTCAATTTTATTCTTTGAAATCAAAATCTCAATTCTTTATACACCTGTATAACCTGTATAACCTGCTAGTAGTAGCATCCAAATCCAACATTCAAACCATTTTGCCAATTCTATTGCAAAATTTCTAATATATGCTTCTTTATATGTTTTTACTTCACTATTGAAGTTACATATTAATTTTCATTCAATTTCACGTTTCAATTCAATTCACGACTTCAAATTTATTCGAATTCAATTCTCAATTTAAATTCTATTTGAATTAAATTCTCAATTCTAAATATTGAATTCTATCGATTAACTTTTATTTAGTAATTCATATTACTATTATAAATTAGTTTCATTCACTAATTCATTTCAATATTTCAATTCATCTCATTTTCACTTAGAAATCCAATTGTATTTTATTTATTCAATTCCATTTGAAATTATTTCACAAATGAATAAATTATCAAGGTAATTTACTTGAATTCAATCCATCTATTTCTTTCCATTATTAATGATAATAATTCAATATTATCACTTCTAACAATCATGCAACCAGATACTATAATAATCCATAGAAAATTCTTTTCTATACAAAAATAGTTTTGGGCAAATTATTTTATAATATAAATCAATTTTATATTCACTAACAAATACGCGCTCATATCTATTATTACACTCAAACTCATTCTAGAGTACTGCTGACTCTATCTCTAACGAGTAATACCCTACAGAACCATGGTTGTCACTTAACCAACAACTCTGATACCAAATGTAACGTTCTAAAATTTTCGACTTTCGAAAATTCAACATCGACACTCACTTTATCGACTGCCGAATATCGAAGGCCGAAAACCGAGAAGTTATGGGTTTTAAAAAGAATTTAAGAAAAGAAAAGGAGAGAAGTAGAAGAAGATAACAGAAAATAAAGGGAGAGGAAGATAGAAAAAAAGAGAGAAGAGAGAAAAGAAGGTAGAATATTTTAAAATGGAAGAAAACAGAAAGAAAACAGAACAACATCAGAATCTCACAACTCGCAGCGGAACAACATATAATAATAAATGAATAATCTTTAAACAAAGAACTATATCAGTTATTACATTACATTTCATTACATCATATCATCAGAGTGTACAACAATAAACAACAACAACAATGCAGCGGAAAAAGAAATACTATATAACTAGTAATACGCCATGCCAATCCAGCTTGCCTCCAGCAACTCCAGAATATCCAGAATATCCTGATAAACCTTAACTCTTGACTGCCCGTGTGGAAATTGGTGGGCACCCAGAGTTTAGGAAGGAAAACAATAAACTCCGAGTCAGTCATGTGACTGGTGTGAGAACTCAAAACAGTTTATTTATCTTTAAAATCAAAATAGAGGAATATTTTTAAATTCAATTCGCAATGCTTTTAAAAATGTAACTACCATAAGACCTCCCACCACACACACAATGCAAACGCAGACTTGGAGGAGATTTCTTCTTATGTTAGTCAAAGATGCTTGATACGCATTAAAATAAAGCCTTTGATATTTTTATTAGTGCATAGTGTAGAACAAATTCTTTCGAAAGTAAAGATATAAATCTTAGCCAGCATAGGTACCATTATATTATGCCTACTAATAGCTACCATATTAAATGGCAGGTTCTACAACTAAAACCGTACAAGATCGTATTGTTTCTTTGGATTTCCAACAAATGGTCAGGCCAAGGAACTTCCCATTGCCACATGAGAATGCCTCTGGAAAGACATCCCCGAGAACCAAACCGGAACTCTGCCAACACAAGGCCGGGTTACCCCTAACTGGGTAACTACTGACACGAGCACGCCATTTCCCGATCGTAAACGACCTTTTTCACGGGATCCCGATAGCCAACAACCACAAAGTAATAATTTCGTAGTAACCACTTAGGTTAAATATCTGGGCTCCATACCATGATACCACCTCTATCCAGAAGGAAATGTACATACCCTAAGGGGAGCTACAGCAACCCCTAATAACCTTGCCGCATCTTTCCTGTTTTGACCATTTCCGGGATGTGAGGCTCGATGAATTCACGTCCACAACAACATACTTTATACAAAAGCCATGCTTTGGGTCAACAAATGATCAACACAATGATCACTAAGATAGACGATCAAATAAATGATCCTATCACAAATAATCAACACAATGATCATTTCAGCATCACTCAGCATGTCACATTACCAAATTGGGAATATATCGCTGATAACTTCAACTATATAACCTCTGAGCTCGTATGTCTCAGAGAAGGGTGTTAAGCAAAGAATAAATTCTCCGCCACCACAGAAATATATTTGAAAGAAATCGGCTTTATATCTCAAATTGTAATGTCAGGCATACTATCCATACAAGTCTGTTCCGGACTCGAACAGAACCGAAGGCACTTACAAAGAAGTCCTTGCAAATCCGGATATTCACTAATCACGTTCGGACTTCCCATCACATATGGAGTCTCTATACCGGGGACCAGTCGATGCAAAGACATTCGACAAGAAACCCTTTCGTTTTCGAAAATATCCGGTCTTCAACACCGGTCTTCGAATGCAATTCATACGACGTATCACATATTCGGAATGGGTTATACGACCCCATGGTCCTTTCCCGGTTAACCCGAATAGTGAGCGCTTATTTTAAAAAAATAAGTGTGGCATTTAATTTCAAGCAAATTCACAACAAATACCTATTCAAAGGTATATATCGATAGTCGGTTATTGAACTATCAATGGATATGCCAACATCACCAGAATCCAAATAATTTTCCAAATTATTTAATTCCAAAAATATCTTTAGCAAATATAAACTTAATTTCCATTCTTTAAAAATAAATCAATATTTATTTTTAAACCCAATTTCCCAATTCCATTTATAAATTCTATATCGAATTTACAATCCGAAATATTTATGGATATATGATTTCCATTCAATTTCTAATATTCATTTTCAATTTATCTTCAAAAAGATAAATTCTAAATATTCACTTAATATTGGAAAAGCATTTCTATACTTATTAAAAATAAGTAATTCACAGATCTTTTTATTTTCTATACTTAGAAAATATTTAATATACCCTAATCGAAATTAAGTATATACTTCATCCTTTAAGGAAATCATTCACTTACCCATATTTATTTGGGCCAAAACGAATGTTGCGTAAAACATCGTTACGACAACCCAAAATCACTAGTATAGGGATTAGAAATTAAAATAGGTATATAAATCCCAATACTATACAAAACATTTACTTTCGGAAATCATCTATTATAACAACAGTGTTATAATCTACCTTTTCCTTTTATTTCTCGAAAACATCTATTTCAACAATAAATGTTGAAATCTATGATTTCAAATCTCAACATATTTTAAAACATCATTAGATCGTTTTAATTTTATTTAAGACATCACATTCTAAATAATTTCTTTAACATATTATTCACTATTCAAAAACGTGAATATATTGTTAACCAATTTCATTACTTCTATTCATTTTAGTTTAAGGAATTATTCACTGTCTAAAAGATGAATATAACTTCATAAATAAATTGCAACAATTTACTTATCAAAATAAGTAGTTGCGAATTTATAAAACAATGTTTATAAATTCTATTTCTATTTCTTTTATAACAACTTCCTTTTATAAATTTCCTTTATTAACTTATCTCAATTCATATCACAATGATATATTAAAAATTTCATATTATAAGTCAAATACTTATAATTTATTTGTTTATAAAATCATTCCTTTAAACTTCACAAATTTTATAAATCTTATAACTTATAAGATTCATCTATTTATCCAAAATCTTATTCTTTTAAATAACTTCACAAATTTTATAAACCTACTGTTTATAAAATTCCAATTATAACTTCACCGTTCATAGTTCTATAAATTCATTCATTTGTGAAATTCATTCACAATTTATTCTAACACTTATAAAAGCTTGTTTTATAATTCTTATATTTTTAATTTATAAATATCAATTTATAAATCTTTTTAATATAAAACAATTTATATTATTCTTTTGAAACATCTTCACAGTTCTTTATAATTTCATCACTTTTATTCATTTTATAATAGATTCAAAAATCCCAGTTTAAATTATTTTGTCAAATCATTAATCCCATATTCTCAAAAATCAACTTTTAACTACATTTCTCAAAAATCATAATTTTTATAACATAAAAATTATAACGTTTATTTATTTATAATAAATCAATTCCTAAAAAAATATTATATAAACGTATATTTTCAAAAATCACTTTAGAAATTAAAATCGTTGTTTTTAAATTTCAAAAAAAATTGGATCCGATGATGCAACACATCAATAGTCAATCACGATTTTCACACATCATATATCATCCATGATAAACAATCAAATATCACGATATATGAAATCAAATAAATATTGTGAGGAATCCAGTTGGATCCCTCCAACCTGTTTCCCTGCATCCACAGACATTAGCACAATACCATTCCGTTTCAAGACGGAACATCGCGGTATATGGGATTTTATAAATATATATATCCGCTTACTAACGGCGCAATAGGGTCTCATCCGCTAAAAGAAAATGCGGGAAATCAATCAACTGCAATATATACATATGCCAATATATATATATTGCTATATATATATATAATATAATACCCATTCCACTTCGAGGTGGAATATCGCGGTATATGTGTGTAATAAATAACCTCCGCTTACTAACGGCGTATAGGGTCTATTCACATCCAATAAATATATATAACAATCATCATTCAAGCAATCAATTAACACAGTCAATAAATTTTAAATCTAACTATTTAAAATTCAAATAAACAATTCCTTTTTGAATGAGAAGTTCTCACCTTTTATTCCTGTTTGCCATCCACTTCCAAATTCAACTTGTTTTCTTCATTTATACCTTGTATAAATATTTACACAATTTATTAATATTCGAACAGATCGAATAATAAATTTTCGTTGTTGATGGTTAAATTAATCAATAGTTTTATTTAAACCAATTTCATCTTTCTATTTTATTTTAACTAAAATTTAAATTTCTTTTCTTTTAATAAATTTAATTAACCAGTGGCCTTTATTTTAAATCTATTCCTTTTAGTAAATTAACCTAACATTTAAATTCATACAAATTTTCCTTTTTATAAATACTCTTCACATTCTAAAAATAATATTCTTGTCTTTAAAATTTTAACTTCAACAATTTATCAAATCCACTTGAATATTTATTTTTATTTTCAATCTTCCTTTTATAAATTAAATAATTATCGATTTAGTTCTAAACAAATGATTTGAATACTTACAAATTTTCTTTTACAAAAATATTTTTCATTTGAAACTAAATTCTTATATTTAACTGATAATTTTGTTTTAACGGATAAATTTAATTTTTAAACAAATCTTCTTTTGATAGTTTTAATTAACAATTTCTCTTTATCATTATATTTTTTTTTTTTTTAATAAACCTCTGTATATATATATTTTTCAGTTTCTATATATATATATATATATATATATATATATATATATATATATATTAAATTAATTTAAATCAAAAATAAATATCACATTTACCTTACCGCTTCACGCGCGAGTCCCCCACTGCCACCTTGTCGCCTCCACGACGTCGCGCGCACATCTCGCCATTGCCGCGTCTCGAGCACAAGCCCCCCCAATCACCTCGCGACGTCGCCGTCGCCACAGCCTACGCCGCCATCTCCAATCCATGCGTACACACCCAAATCGCGACTTCGCTTCGCGCGCTTGAGCACAGCAACGCCGACCCCCCTCCTGACATCGCGACCCAACGCAGCCGCTACCTCCACTTCGAAACGCGCGCCACGAACGTTGCACCTCCCCTTCATCGACGCCATTTCCATGCGCACGCCTCCATCGACGTCGCCCTATCGATCGCGATGCACGCGAGCCGCCGAGACGCGCGCCTCATCAATCGCGCCCCTCCCAATGTCGCGCACACGTGCGCCTTGCTCCGAGTGATGTCGCGGCTTCGATTTGTTTTGTTTTTTTTTTTTTTTTTTTGAATCGGCTGCGGCCATGAGCATTGAATTAGGGGGAAAGGAAATAGGAGAGGAGGAGAAATGAGGGAGACGGAATTTTTTTTTTTTTTTTATTGAACACTGAGAGGCTTCGGCCATTATCAATTTCTTTCGTGAATTGAAGCTGAAGAGAGGAATGAGGGAGATGGTTATTTTTAAAAAGAACGAAGTATGTTCTGCACGATCTCATTTCGTGATTCTTGGCATGATACCGGCGTTGATTTAGGGAAAGGCAACGTGCTGAGGTGACAAATTTAAATTTAAATTTAAATTGAATTCGTTGAAAATTTCAACGCGTTTACCCACCGTACGTTCACATATCAACTCCGAAAATTACGAAACTTGAAATCCTAGAATAATTCAATATTCCGGACCCAATGGAACTAGTTTCGTCGAATTCCGAGACTGTGCCTCGGACGGCTATTTTTAAATATCGATTCGAACGATTAAATTTCAAAACTGAACAATGCAGTTTCAAATTCGATTCTGAAACTTCTAAAATCTTCAGTATTATCAATATGAATTTTACAAGCCTTTGAAATATTTTTAATTGGCTTAAAATTGAAGATTCAAATTTTTATTCAACTCTCAATAGATTAAATTCTATAATTTAATCGTTATATTTCAAAGTTATATTGAAAATTCAATCTAAACCATCATTTAAATATTTAAAATTAATTAAATATTTACAATTTAAATTGTTTAAAATTCTGGGTCGTTACACAAGGCATCAAATATCTATTAATTATTCATAAGCATGATAAATTTGTCTTACCATCCCCATTAATCTAATTAACTACCAATGAATTAGATTAATTACTAATTATTTAAACATCTTGCTTATTTACCATTAATTAATTATATTCATCAATTACTTACCTTAAGTAATTAGCCTTACCAAAACTTATTAAGTAAGCATACTTAATCATTCATCAAGTGACTTCTTTAATTAATTAACAAATTAATTAACTTACTTGATCAAACTCATCTCATAAAACAAAATTGAGTAATTCATTCCTTAATTACTCTTTAACCAAATTAATCTTAAATTAACAGATTAATCAACCTTCAATTATTAATTAATAAACCTTAATTATTAATCAATTCTTTAATACAAAGTAATCAATCCCTAATTACTTTTATAATTAATTAATAAACTTGCTTAACTAATTAATCATCTCTTAATCATTAATTAATAAACTTAATTATTAATTAACAATCTTAATTACAAATTAATTAATCCATAATTATATTTAATTAAACCTTAATTACAATTAATTAACCTTTAATAATAGTTAATTAATTCTTAATTAACTTGCATCTTAGATTTATAACCTTTTTATTATTAATTAAGAAAACCCAATTAAAACTTAATTACTAGTTTAATCACTTAATTAATTAATAATTAAAATTTAATTAATCATTAGTCATTAATCTAATCATCATAATTATTAGTTAATTAAATTAATAATTATCCTTAATTAATTTCTTAACTAACCCTTTTTATATTTAATGAATTAAGTTAATTAATTACACATAAACCTCTTAACTAACTTAATTAATCTCAAATTATTTATCCATAATTATCTTAAGATAAAATCTTATCTTAATTATGCTTAATAAAACAATTAGCTTTAAAAATTAACCTTGCTTAATTAAATTTTAAATTACTTATCCAACAAAATAATTTAAAGTTTACAAGTCACAATTTCCTTTAAATACTTCAAAATATCATCAAGTAATGGTTTAAATCAATTTTAAATTCAAATCACTATACCTGCTTTTTAATAAAATCTTTATAATTCCATTTATATTAAGGTTTAAAATATTAACTTGATTTAACATATTTTAAAATAAAGTTCATCTTCATAAACAATGTTAAAAAAATATTTATTTTATCAAAATAAATTTAAACAAGATTCATATCCAAAAATTCAAAAGATACTTTATTTAAAATTTAAACATGTTTTATAAATAAATCTTTTAAATATTTTTCTTAATCAACTTCGGGTCTAACCCGATCAAAACCAGAGGAACACCCATGTTCCTCTTTCCCCCTTCTTCCATTACAAAACTTAAGTTAAGTTTCAGTTAAATTTTAGATTAGAAAACTTGTAAACAAAGAAGATTGCTTCCGGCTTAAATATTTACTCAGCATTACTCGAGTTAAAACTCAAGCGTTCTTGCCAAATTCTCGAGTTACAACCCGAGACAACCACATCCCAAATTAACTCACAACTCACTGACACGCACCTGCCTGTGCAAGTGCACCGGCGATCAACGCCGCCGCGACCAACTCCAGCCTCTCTCACATGTCAGCGACACCCACTACAATCGTTCCCGACCACCTCTTCATCGCTACAGAACCCATATCAAAATCGAGCTTCTTAGTTGAACTCGAAACTACAACCACTACTGAAAACTCCCACATCCACGCCGCCGATCAACAGATCACCCCCAGATTCCGGCCACACCATTCCCAAGCTTCCACGATCAAACTCCCAAAATCTCTTCAAACTCGACGCAAAAATGAAGATGCAAAAGCCAATTTCCAAAGTTCAAACAGAACTAGGTTTAAAACAAATCTCGAGCAAAATCAAACTTCACGGTGGATTACAAATCCTTCAACCATTTTTACTACACTCTACATTCCAAACCCTAACTCCATGATGAATCCCGAGCACCCCAGATTCGTATTTCAACTGAATTTGACAAAAGCCTAATTTCCAGTTGAACCCCATTTCTAGCTTAATACAAATTTAAAAATTGTGATATGTACTTTAAAAACCATAACTTTAAAGGATGATTCAAATTATAGTTTTAAAACAGTAAGTTAAAATGATTGATTTTACACGCTAAGAATCTCCACTGTAAATTTTTCCAAATTTATCATAGTTTAAATCTTAAAATCCTTGATTCTGTATATATATATATATATACATTTTTAATACACTTGGGTTAAGATTAAATCAAACAATATTGTTCAAATTTCACATACTCACAGAAACTGATTCAAAGATTTTGAACTTGATCAAAATCCTATATTTTGAACTAAGAACAGAGAGGTTAGAAATCAACAGATAAGTATACCATACATACACAGGAACATACTTACATGCATGCTTATAGTTCTTACATAACCAGTTTATATTTTCAGTTCCTATTTATGCTAAAACTTAGTTATTTTATTTTTAAATCCAAGTGTTAATAATGAATAATTAAAAAGATATGAAATTTTATTCATCTGAAAGCATTTAAACCTGTAAAAAGAACAGGAAGATATGCACAGTTCACAACTGTCATATAAAAATGTTCATTTCCAAATTATTCATATGCAAAAATCAATTCATCTCAGAAATCATCTGAAAGCAGCTTAAAATTACTCAATATTTGAACTAAAATGTTTACTCACCTGTTGTTTATAAAACAGAGAAGCCCTGAAGTTTCAGGAAATGAAAATCTGGAAAATACTTGCATGCTTGCAATTGGAAACCTTGAAATGGCCTTTGATCCTGAATTTCTTTGCTTGAGTATTAGATTTGCTTAGGTTGAAAATTGCGATTTCTAGTCTAGTTTCCCAGATCGGATTGTTCAGGTTGCTCTCTTTTTGGTTTAAGCTTTAGATTTTTTTTTTAGAATCATCGTTACAAATTGCAAATGATTTTAATTTTTAATTTAACAGGCTAAATAAATAGGTAACACATAATAATTGTCACCATTAACTTTTGGTCACACCTTATAAGCTTATTATCTACAACAAGGGTTATAATTACTACTACAACACTAATTTTATTCAATTACAGTTTATTACACATTATTTCATTAATTAATCAACATTTAAATTTCAATTATTTTTTAAATCTAATTATTAATAATACATTCCTTAATACAATTAATTTACAATTATAATCCTTTTTTCATCTCAATTAATTGGAATTTCATTTAAAGCAATTATAGATTAAATTAATACCATTATAATACCAATTATATTCTTATTATTAAATCACAAATTTTTTATTCCTTCCAATATTAAATCACCAATCTTCATTAAGTAACATATTTTAATTATCGAAAATTACGGGTCGTTACACTCTCCTCTACTCAAAACTTTTCGTCCTCGAAAAGGAAAAAGAAGGGAAAAGAAGTCAATATATCTTATTCAAATATTAAATTTATAAATAATTAATTTACATAATGAAATAATTTAAATAAAATATATCAATCTATAAAAATTAAACACATGGTATTCAAGTTAATAAAATTTGGAAAACATTTCACAAAAAAATTCTAAGTCCACAATTTACGGAAGATTTTGGCACAGTCTTCTTTGTATGAAGAGGTCAGGGAGAAATAATAATATCAATAATAAAAAAATATATCATATTTTTCAAAATAATAGATCCCAAACAATGGAAAAAACAATTTAATATCACTATAAAACCGTAATCCGAGAACCTACCTATTTATCGGGCAAATAACGCTTATTTTTATGAAACCAAAAGCTGTTGCAATTGCTTCCATACCTGTATTTCACTTATATAATCTAAAAGAAGTTAGCAATCATATAAAATGAAATATTTAAAGTTTTTTCAACCACTAACAAACAAATCAATATAATATAACAACAATCACTTGCAACCAAAGGCATACGATCATCACATGAAATCAATTAAATCAACCATTCATCCATAGCAAACAAAACAAATGGTTTGTTTGGGTTTTGACACTTTTAATCGTATAAAATGACAAATAAACTACTACGTATACCCTACACTCAACGGTCCTAAATAAAACTCAATAGATTATTCATATATCCAAACAATTAGAAGTATCATTTCCCAGACATCCATAACTCAAAACAACCAAACAATGACTCCAAGCATTAATCAAGTTCATTCTTGTTAATTTCATTTCATATTATTTAGCTTTCATCAGTTTCATTCATACAATGATTATTTTATTCATTCACATTCATTTATTTACATATGTTATTTACATTTTCTTACATATGTTACTCATATATAATTATTTAAACATATATGCATCAATTTTTAAAGTACTATATAGGTTTCTTTGTAAATAAATTCACATTCATTCATTTAGTACTTGCTTTCATTTTATTTCATTCATTACTTATAAAATTCAAATTCTTTTTCATTTATTCATATAATGAAAATTTCTTTTCATTACTTTACATTCATTTCTTACATAAGTTATATCCATTGGTCATAAAAGAATTCATTTTTGGAGTATAGTATACATTTTATTTCAATTTATTTCACATTTAGAGTTTAGTTTGATTTTTTTTCATCGTTTACTTTTCTTTTCTCATTCATATAATGTCTATTTCCATTAATTTATATTTCTTATTACTTACAAAAGTTCATTTCTCCTTTATTCATACAGTGCCATTTTCTTTCATTTCATTACTTTACATTCATTGCTTAAATAAGTAATTTTCATTTAAATTATTGGATTATACATTGTTAGTTAAGTTTCTTTACAATTTATTTCACCATTTATAGATTATTTCTTTTTCACATTCATTCTTTCATATATATATATATATATATATATATATATATATGATTATTGAATATTAACTCCATTTCTAAATCTTTTCAAAGTTTTTGAAGTTATAATTATTCAATTTATATAGTATTCATTTTATTTATAAATGGCTTCAATATTAATTCAAGTTTATTATTATATACTTACAGTATTTACCTTTTATTATTTAATCTAATTATAGATAGATTAAATGTCAACTTAAGCTTATAACCATTTTCTAACATTATTCACTTTTATTTACATTTAATTAGTAGCGTTACAAGTTATTAACTTGAGTTTATAGCAATTTATAACATTAGAATTCTTGTTTATAAAAGTAATTCCATTGAACACCCTCATTTTTCAAGTTTACTTGTATAATATTCTATTGCATATCCTATTTAACGTTTCAACTTTTTATATTTTGGTAATATATATATATATATATGTCTTTCAGAATGCAATAGAAATTACATAAGCTTCTCTTATTTATTTAGTTAACAAAATGTTCAATAATTACCATTTCTTACTTCCATTTCTTTTCATTTATAGTTTAAAAAATTTCAATTTCTTATCCATTTCATTTTTCATTTTAACATCAAATTCCTTATTTTTATTTTAAAAGTTTCTAATATTAATATAGACAAAATTCCATTCGTTCCCATGATTTCAATCTCTAATTTATAGAAACTTAAGAACTAAACGACTGGGTTTCGTTTCAATTAATTTAAAATAATATATATAATCATATCTTTATATGTATCAAATCATATTTTGAATTTAAAAATCAAGATTAATTTATCAAAACAATTGTGCAGTAAAAATACTACAATGGTCTTCCCTCTTTGAAACTCGAAAATGAACGTCGATGATGCGTGCACTCATCACCGAAATTATTTTCCAACAACGGAGAGGGGAGTACAGAACTTGTTTCCTTTAAAAGTTCTTTTAAAACATTCTTTCAAATCACATTGAAATATTTATATCGGAAAATACTTCCAAATAATACCAACATTATATTCCAAAATCCTTTGAAAGAAATTTCAAAAAAGACACGGAACTTAAGTTCTTAAATTCCAATTTATATTCATTTTATTTGTAAATCTTATTTTCAATCAATGTTTATAAAATTTCATTACCTAGCAAACAAACATATATCAACCAACTATATCATTTATAAAAGATATTATTTTATATACAAAATATATAATAGGTAAAATTATTTCATTTACCTACATTTCAAAACAAATATTGTGTCGGTCTGCCCTATTAACTGTTTCGAAATTCCTATCGATGTCATAGCGTCCTATACACCGACCAAAATTTATAAATAAAAAACGGAACAAATTAACACAATACAAAAAAACCTTTTATAACACTAACAAATACGCTCTCTCATATATATACACTCGACGACCCATTCTAGGGTATTATTACCCTATCTCTATAGAGTCAGACCCTACAAAGCTAAGGTTATTGCTAAACCAAAGCTCTGATACCAACTGTAATGACCTGCCTTTTTGGATGTTTTAAGCAAACACACATGCCAGACTCAAACCATTCAAAAAGGCAGATTGTTATGGGGTAAATAAGAAAAAGAGAAAGAAATAAAACAAATACAAAATCTCGCAGCGGAGTGACAAAATATAATAATCAAATAATAGTTCATGAAGTTGTTTTATAAATACATTTGATTATTCTTTTATAACACAAAATCAGAGTTACATAAAACAAAAATAAATAAATAAATAAATAAATAAATACAGCAGAACAGCATGATGCAGTGGAATAAATAAAATAAGTAATAATAATACAAATTCTTCAACTTCATCCTCCAGAAATAAAGTCTTCAAACCTGAAATGCTCAGGCTGACCCAAGCGAATTGAAAAGACAAAACACTCGAGTCAGAACTAAGAGATCTTATGTAAGTTAAATCAACGGTAAATATAAGTGTGACGGCGTCAGAGATGTTTACGGGGTTTGACATCTCCTATCTAGTGTTTAACGTGAGTGTAGTAACTTAAGAGATGTTCAGAATTCCCATCTCCTAAGGATCCGTTAAACTATCTACTATATAGTACAATACGCTATTATAATAGTGTCTACAATAAAGTAAAGTATTAGAATAGCGTTAAGGCGTTACCCATATCCCCCTTAACACATTTTTATATTTTCACATAGTCTATACAGTAACGTAATTCCTCCATAAACTAGAGGGCTTTCAAAGGGCACTCCATCAGTATGGTACAAAACAAACTCGTAGAAGTCGCTCTAGGGCATGTGAACACGGCACTCGAGGCAATGCTAGGGTAGATATACCAACTACGGATCCGGACTAGTGGTAACGCACAACAGCTACTACCGCCCACCTCGAACACACTCCCAAATCAAAATTAAGGATGGCCACCAAGACAATCAGAAAGTAATAGACTGGTATCGAAGAAATGTGTCTGATCGAAGGTGTGACCTCAATTGGCCTGGCATGGCTCCTGTTTTAGTCACATCTAAGCCGACTCACGGGAGTCAGGGTCACGTCATACCTTATACATAAATCGTTTGCCAAACCATCCTACTTCGTTTCTAAAATCTCCACCACGTGCACAGTTGTTAAAGTGGTTTTTGGTATTGGTAGAGAGTATGACAATATTTGATCCCGGTCTCTTTAACAACCAAACGCTTATTTCACACCAGATGGTTCTATTATATTTCAAAAATCAATTTATACTTAATACCAAAATATCATATTCTCAAAACCGTATTAATTTCAAATCATATTCACTTTCAAGTACATTCCCTTCCAAAATCATATTTACTCAATATGTCATTTCACAAAGCTTATCATTTTTAAATTTCAACTTAGGTAGTATCATCATCAAGGATATAAATATTTAACTTTACACGGCTTGAATTTTAGAAAATAGTTTAGTTCTTCATAAATAATTTTAATAGTTTTAAAAACAGCTTAAATTAGATTTAATATAGTTTAAATAGTAAATAGCTTTGAATAGATTTAAATTGGGTTTAGTTAGATTTAAAATGATTTAAAATAGTTTAAATAGATTTTATTAGGTTTTAAATAGATTAATCATAGACTAAATTGATTTAAATTATATTGAGCAGATTTTTAAATTGATTAAATAAATTTAAAATAGATTAAATAGATTTAAATTATATTAAATAGATTTAAAATAGATTAAATAAATTTATTTGGTTTAAAATAGGTAAAATAGATTAAATTGGGTTAAATATGTTATAATAGATTAAATAAATTAAAATAGTTTTAAATTGATTAAAATAGTTTAAACTAGTCAGAAATAGATTTCAAGGTTATCCAGACATTTCCATTAAATCAATTTCGATAAGTTCATTTTATTTGACACTTCAACTTTGAAATTTCCAAATTTAAATCCTTTGAAAAATTCATTAAAACAATCCCAATTTCAACATTTACACTTGGATTTTTGAAAATAATTCAGTTTATATAAATCAATTTCTTTTTCAAATTATCAGTTAGCTAAATTCAAAATTTAAAGATTTACAAATCATTTAGTTTAACTAAACCGGTGTCTGTATATAATTTTCTACCCTAGGGTCAAGTGATTTGGATATTTATCATTTTAATCCGCAATTTAAAATTTTACGGCTATATATCATTTCAAATCGCAATCCCGAATTTAAATAAAGTCCATAAAACCGCTCGAGTCTATCATTTCAACCCATAACGATTTTTTCCTATTCTACAGATCATTCAGGTATGTATCATGTCAACCCATATGGAACTTTCAATATTATAACAATATAAAATACAACATCCAGTCATCCAACATCAACAATCAAACATACATCATAATAGTCATCCAAATCATTCAATAAAAATCAATAGGTAACTGATAATTAATTCAGGTATTAAATTGACAATTTAAAAATTCAATATTAAATTAAACGATAATTAATTGCAATAAGAGTCAAATTTTACTAGAATGACAATTTAACATCCCAAACGACAATCGATAAATTTCTGATCACATCATACGTTTAATTTAACTAACATAAGATAGTTTAGTAATTGTGAGTGAGTTAAAACACTCACCTTTGATTTCAGATTGATTTGAAAGCAAGGCCCAAAATTCAACAATCTCAGAATTCAATCAAATTGGCTCTATAATGTTTAAAATTCTGATACGATCCTAGTGGAGAAAACCGCGTATGAATCCGAGCTCATATGCAAAAGTTATTAATGTTAGAAGATTGAAATTTTTTGACTTCGGGTCTTACTTCGAGTCGCTGCCTCAATTACCCGGTGCTTGCTCCGAGTTTCTGCCACACTGATCCGAGACTCGAGTCATTTGGCTCTTGACCCAAAGTCGCTTCAGGGTTTTCGCCTCTGGAACTCAAAGCGCGCCCAAATTTGCCTTGTTTGGCCTCGAACTCTCTCTGACCCTAAGTCGCTGCAGAGTTTTCTCCTTCGAAACTCGAAGTAAACGTCTTCCCGACTCGAAGTAAACTTGGAGCTAAATTTTTCGGTTTTCTTTTTTTTTGAAGTTAGGTTTTGGAGTTTGAGAATTAGGTTTGGGAAGGAGGAATAAGATGTATGTATAGAAAAAAACAATATGAGAAACAACTAGGGTTTTAACAGCCTATATATAGGCAGGATTGAATTGAAACGACTACGCGACCCAAAAATCCCGTTCTGACCTCGAAACGAAAATAAGTCATCCCAAATATCAAAGTAGATGTTTTCGATGTTTTCAAACTAAATGGAATAGGTTTCAAGTTCTAATTTTGTCGTATGAAGAAGTTAGCTTAAAATCAGCTTATTTCAAATTGATTTCAAATGAATTTGATCTCTACACATTTCGAGCCCGCACGATCAAACGGCAAGTCCGATCGCTACAAAACTTGAAACCCTACAATAATTCACCGTTACGGATCCGATGAAACTTGTTTCATCGAAATTTAAGTCCGTGGCCAAAATGGCTATTTTTACATTAATTAAATAATTTATTACCAAATTAAATTTATCACTTTTTACTTCAATATTTATAAACAAACAAATTTCATCATTTTTGATTTCATAGCCATTTACAATAATTTAAAATAAATTTACATATCAAATTCAGTGTTTAACATTTCACAAATTACAGTGTTCAATTTCACTGTAATTAAATCCAATTAATTGAAATTTTATTCCAATAAATTGATTATACTTTGATTTCAATCATTATATTCAATCAATTATTACTCCAATAACATAGTTAACATTTGTTTATTTCTTATTACCCTAATAATCTACAGTTATCATCTTAATTTTCATTAATGTAATATTTAGTTACAATTAATTGCAATAAATCCAATTATTATAATTTATATTCCAATAATTTGATCAACTTGATTTCAAAGCTTTATATTCAATCATTCATTGTTCTATGTATACATTTATCATTGCTTTTTATCTAATTACATCAATCTCCTACAATTATCAACTTAATCTATATTAACTGTACTAATTAAGTGAATTAATTGCAATTGATTTCAATTTTTAATTTAACAGGCTAAATAAATAAGTAAAAATAACAATTGTCATCATTAACTTTTGATCACACCTTACAAGTTTATTATCCACAACAAGGGTTATAATTACTACTACAACATAATTTTATTCAATTACAATTTATTACACATTATTTCATTAATTAATCAACATTTAAATTATCAATATAAATCCAATTATTAATTAATACATTCCTTATTACAATTAATTTACAATTATAATCCTTTTTTCATTTCAGTTAATTGGAATTTCATTTAAAGCAATTATAGATTACCTTAAATTAATACTATTACATTTTATTCCAGTTATATTCTTATTATTAAATCACAATTTTTTTATTCCTTCCAACATTGAATCACCAATCTTCATTAAGTAACATGTTTTAGTTATCGAAAATTACGGGTCGTTACACTTCTAATTTCCACTTTAATTTTATTAAAATACTTTTGGGAATTTTACATCTTCCAAATACCTTTAAACACTTCAAATCAAAAGCATATTCCCATTCCATAAATATTTTATTACTCAAGTTTTTAATCTCAAAATCATCATTTAAATTCCTCATTTATTTTCAAACTCTTTGAAACCAAAATCACTGATCAATAATTCATCAAACTCAAATTCTACCTTATATAATTTATTCCTAAAATACTTCGATAGTTAAACTAATATATATATATATATATATATATATATATATATATATGTATATATGTATATGTGTGTGTGTGTTTGTGTATCTTAATATTCTTGTCACACTGTATAGCAAATCCCGTAATTGATAATTTACATTCTGTAAATGAAACAAATTACATTCAACTTGCAATTACCTCAAAAAATATTTTTATAAACTTCCCGTCTATTAAATTAAAATTAGTCGTCATTTTTAAAATATAGATCCCAAACATCTCTGCATAAATACTCTTTAAATATTTTTATAATCAACGATAATTGAATATGAATATAAATATTCAAAATTCAATTTTTTAGATAAATTTCAGAACTCTTCATTTACCAAATAAATTTAATTCATAAAATATTCAAGATCGTTCCACTTATGTATGTTTTTCCAAAATCATTCCTCTTTCAAATTTTACATTCATCCCAATTAATCTCAAAATTAAATAAAAACATCCTTTTAGAATTCGCTATTTATCTCCATTTTTTTTTTCTTCAAATTTTCATCTTTTAATTCATTTACCTCTTTTCCAAACAATTTCATATTCCATTCAATTATTTGCAAACATATAATTACTACTCAAATATTGCAAATCAATACTCTAATATTAATTATCGCAACAACTCATAATTCATAGTTTGCAACACCATTTTATCCAATTCAAACAATATCAATCATCAACCATCATCAAACAATCAAATTCATCACTATGTCAACCAATAATCCATCCAACCAAACCCGTCAAGTGTACACACACATACACACACACACACACACAGATATATATATATATATATATATATATATATATATATATATATGAAGACACATCAAATAAAATGATAAAGACATGGTAGTGAGTGAGAGGACTTACCAAAATGACGCTCGAAGTCCAAAACAAAAACTATTACTAACTCAGTGTGATCGTCAATCCCCGCCTTCGAACCCTTGACAACGGCAAAACTATGCAACCGACCACTACCATAAATACAAGCACTGAAATCCACTCCTCCACCCGCACCAACCTAGATTTGCACCTCCAAGTCGCTATCCACCTAAGTCACACAAGATATCATCGATAGCAGCCGCTGACCGGCACGTCACCTCCCAAAACAACCTGAATGCGGCTACTCCTCCTTCAATCACTACCAATAAATGCTACCATAACGTAACCACTCCAAATCGCACAAGCACTAGGTCGTGGCTCCCCTTCTTGAACATGAACTGTTCTTAATCAACCACTAAATTGCGATATTCTTCGGCCACACATCATCCGTCCTAGCTTCGCTTCCTTTTGGGGTCGAAAATGTCGGCTACCCATACATACATGCGACCGCTTGTTTCTTTCTACTTGACAAATTGATTTCAATGTTACAGAATTAGGGGGAAAATCTAATTAAGAGGGAACTATGTTCGGGCTTAGTCAGGAAGCAAGGGAAAATTTCCAAAAGCATGGAGACAATAAAAATGGGTTTGAGCTTGGGTTGAAATTGTTTTGGGCTTCTCTAGTTTTTGGCCTCAATTTAATTCAATTCAATTTTAGTTAATTCGCAATGCATTTAATACGAATTTCCTCGAAATAATTTTCAATCTGGTATAAATTGATTTACACCACATTTTACAAATTATATTTCAATAATTTGACATTTTTATTCAATTCGATGCTCTCTTATTTTTATTTAATCATTCATCGTTCTGTTACATAATAAATTTATTTTTTAATTATTCCAACCTCATATAAAAATTATTTACACTTCAAAATATTTTATATTGATTAAAACATTTCATTTAATTTCAATTAATTGTTTGAAAAGAATATATTAATTTAATTCAATTTATTAAAAGAAAATCCTTTATTAAATATAATTTAATTAACTGATAATTTATTTTTAAAATATTATCATCACTATTCGAATTCAAACACTTTTATTTTAATGAAATCTATTTATTTATATGACGTAGAAAGTAGGGTTGTTACACTCACAACCTCATCTATAATAATCAGTGTACCATCTCATGCCTAGACCTTCTAAAATAATGTTTATGCCCACTTATGGCTATTTCCTTAAAATAATGATGCACTTGCATCAATGCTCAATTTCCCTATCCCCCATATACAATTGGGAAATATAAACCATTACTAAGGCGAACAAGACCATACCAAGTCTTTACATCATATTAGCCATTACTAAGGTCTCACCTTGCCAAGCATCATTACCAAAGTCTCATTTCACCACGATCCTCACTGAAGCCTCACTTTTCCAAGATTATCATTGAAGTCTCACTTTGCAACGATTACCTCCAGAGTCTCACTTCATTTTGACTTTCTCAAAGTCTCCTTACACTATAACCTTCTCAAGGTATCCTCGAAGTCTTACTTTGCTACGATCATTTCTAGAATCTCACTCCAATATGACTTTCTCAAAGTCATCCTTCATCATGACCTTCCCCACGTCTCTTTGATACATGATAACTCACTCTGCGACCTCTTAGGTGGGTGACATTTCAAGCCACATTTGGATCCGACATTCTTTAAGACACCTATCATATAGGTACTGCCCTTTTAGAACAAATCAAACCATCTTACAGTCCAAGCTACATAGGTGAGCATCCTCACATACCACTACCCCTAGGAACAACCATCCTGTCCAGAGTTATCAATGATCCCTTAAGTATCCAGTTTTATTTGAAACATCTCATGCCCCTCTGCATCACTTCACCTTATCTAACGTTCTTCTTCGAACTATTCTAGTCTCCAACTTTCACTTCCCACTTGAAGTACTCAATCAAATGCCTTGCATCGTCGACTCATCAAAGTTTAGAGCGCTTTGCTTGGATCTTAGGATTTCCTTGCACTTGATCCACCATTTCCCCTATGCATGCCTTGAAGTCAACTAGAAAAAACATCTCGTCGTCCACCGTGACTGATCCAAATATATCCCTTTTCATCTCATTAGTTATTCCAATGCATGTCCTCTGGAAGTTAATATTGGATAACTACCTCATTATAAGGTTGTTAACATTAATAGGCATTTAGCCACCATACAATGTACACAATGATAACAAGGGAAACAACAAGCAACCCACAATTTAGCAGATTAAAGAAAAACAAACTACCAGCAAAAATATTATGCAAGAAAAATAATTAATTCAAAAATGCATAACATAAACAATGAACAACTATTGTCAAACAATTAAATAATAATAATAATACAATAAAAATAAAATCATTTAATTCAAATAATCGTGCGATAGATCATATAATAAATGTTGTCAAATAAAACTGTCAAATTAATAGAACCACTGTCAACAAGCAACAGAACAACATAGCCAGTTCAACCAAAATGAAAAAGCGCTACTAAAGTAAAATATCTCAACCTCATACACTAAAAATGGGTTTATGGAAAACTTAAAAATCACACCACTAGGCGTCCCACATCTCATGTCACATAGTCCAATTTTACAATCTTAAAATTGAGTTTTTCCAAACAAAATTACACCTCCATAATTTTATTCAAACAAAATATATTACTTCTTTTCATTTCAAAAATCCACTTTTTGAACCAATCTATTTCCATCCTTATAAAATATTTTTTCTAGAATATTTTGTTATTTGATGATATTTTACTATATATCTTAAAGTAAGGTAATGGTGGTTACGCATACAACCTAATGCATGCAAAACATATAAACACAAATAAAAATGTTATCCCATTACATATTTTTAACCCAACCAAATGTGTAAATTAACCTACCTTAACTGGTTAAGTCTACGAGGCTCGGGAAGTCACTAAACCGTAACTATGATATTAATTGTAATGCCCCACTATTTTTAACGTCAGAAATCAATTACAAACGCCACAAATTACAATGCAACTAATTTCCAATATTAAAAATAGTGGATCGTTTGTTTTACAATTTAAAATTTTGAAATTACAAAAATAAAAGAAAACATCATAGTGGAATCAAAAATCAATCTAAAGATAGATCAATTTAATAATATAATTATCTTTCAACATCATCACAGTAATTCACATCTCAATACATCGGTTATCATTAACTCATTAATAATTAGTATAAAAGAATATACCGATCAGCCATCCACAACAGAACCAGCGTCCACTTTCATTCCCTCTTCTGCTCCAACCTACAACTTCACGCCTGTATAGATATATGAAATAAAAAAGAAAAATATTTCAACTATATTTGGACTACGCCTAATCCTATACACCCCAGCCCAACCTAAGGGATCTGATGCCATTGCATAGAAAAAGGACCGCCTACGTACCCCTTTTGGTGGATCAAGCTCATGTAGTTCTATTTCTTACTCTTCTCCTACATCCAAATACTTAGTAGGACATAACAATCATAGCATTTATTGCAACCATCGCGACCAATGTAACCTTACAAGTAGGAAACACTACTCCCACTAAATCATTCCAATCAATCATCAAAAATATGAGGTAACAACAATAACAGCATGCTCAACCATTAAATATTACAATCATTTGACAGTACACGATGTCAACCCCAAACATCAAATAAGCCAATCATAGAAAATATATATGTATGTATGTATACACATACACACACACACTCACATATACTTCAAAAAAATTAAAGAGGACATAACAATTTATTAAAAGCTTTAAGCTTTTATTTAGAGACCAAGACTTATAGAGAAGAAGAAGATATAAGAACACGAATGAGATAAATAAATTATCACTAGATCTCCGCCACTAACATACAGGCTATAACTTAACATTGGACCAATTATATTTATGTACATAAATCAATTCACAAATTAATATGGAAAATATTATTTTCCATCATTAATTAAATGCTTCGATTTCTTCCTTTCTCCATTATATGAAAACAAATAAAATCATGTATTCAAATTAATAATCTAACTTAATATGGAAATGTACGATTTTCACTATTAATTAAATTCTCCTTTTTGTTTCCATTTGAAAAGATAATCTCCTTTCTTCTTTTCATTTAATGCAATTAATCTGCATTAATTTTTGCAATCAAATCACATCAAATAGAAAAATGTATAATTTTCGATATATTATCATTACATCTAATAATGAACGTAACAATAACTAGGGGTGACATTAGCGTTCACATTAGTTGGTTGTTCATCACATCAACAACTTCATTCCCGTTTGCTAAAAACATAGGAATGTCATTCGTTTCAATCTTGGACTAGCGTCCCCAAAACCAATATGATTCTTAAATAGAGAGAGTTAGATTTGAACCAAAACAAAAGATAATTTTGCTGACTATCACTGGCCAGAGTCAACATGACTACATGTACCATTGGTCACCCATTTGAATATTTACTTTAAATATTACAAATTTGGTGTTGTCAAATTTTTTATTTTAATATTCCTTGTCCAAATTTTCATGAGGAATAAGCACAAGTATAAAACATGTTGCTGACCAACTTTGTGTACAAAAGTATCATAGAATACCGTAATGCAATCATCCCAATCATTATCATTTGAAATTGTGTTTCATTTGTTATACCAACTATGTTTTTCATATCATAGGGTTTTAGTATAATGGATCATGTTGATCTTTGGCTGAGAATCGTCAATCACAGTTGGTAACATTCATAAATTTTTACAACTCTAGTCAGTAGCTTCAAACATTGATATAAACAATTTGAAACCGACATCGATTAAAAGCAAGTTGAAACTACAAAATCTTAAAATTAGTCAGTAGCTTCAAACATTGATATAAACAAATATGATACCATAACGCTTGTGCATAACCAAATTTGAAATTAATAAACGAAATACCCTAGCAAATTATTACTTAAACATTTCCAAAAGTGCTCATATGCATCTATTATGTTTAGAATTTAGATTTTTTTTCAGAGCTTTATCAATATTCATACATTACACCTTTCCACTTGTTAAGTTTTCTGATGTTCACCCGTGCATCGGTGTTATGTGCACAGATCCACCAGTGAGCATTTTCAACCCAAGGTAAACCTAAACCATACAGATGCACTTTACCTTCCGCTAGGCCATGCGAAATAGATGATGAGTGACGTATTGTTTTCTCTGTGACTTTTAAAGGCATTTAATGTCCAAAAATGTATATGGTTGATTTTTGTGTGTGTGTGTTATGACGATGATGTTAGACCATTCATTAATGGGGTTAGGCTATATTTCCCTATACTTTCGTGCATGCATGAGTTAGTCTATGTTTACCTAATTTGTGTCTGTGTTTATGTTTATGGGATTAGTTTATGTTTATCTATATGTTGGGATTACTCTCTATTTAACTAACTTTTGTTTGTATTGATAGTTTAGTATATGTTTAACAAACTCTCCCTTCCTCTCTAGTGTGTGTATGATTGTTAAGCATATGATACCGATCCTCATATAATGTTTATTGTGATGCACAAACTTTATTGATACAAGTGAGACAATTTGAGATAAAATAAGTACCAACTCTCGTATGATGTTTATGAAATCATGTTAGCAGTATATACTTGGTAATATTTTTACTCAATAGACATGTATCTGAACCCCCTTCCTGACACACAACAAGTTAACGGAGTAGCCTTGTTGTGTGGTGTTTGAAGATGATGACAATAAAGGCGTTTATATACGTTATCTGTTTATTTGTACATATTAGATATATGGTGTCACAACGTGTGTATGTACACACATTAAGACTAATTTGTGACGTATATAGAAGAGATTTGTTATTTTTATCTATATTATAGTTTAATCCATTCCGCTGTGAGTTCTGAAAGATATAATTAGCTAGTTTATCTCTCTATATACTATTGTTTTAAAACATCCTAGCTTTTCATTTTACGATGCATATGACTCGAGCATACGGTCATAAAAAGTCAAATTGTTACAAAAGGCATAATTACTTAACACGTTACAGAGATGAAATAATGAAAACCAAAATCTACAATGACAAAGAAGAAGATTTTTTGTCTTTGGATATAGTAAAAATGATATGTACCTTTTCAAAAATATTTGGCAAGGAATACGAACAAATTAGAATCACATTGCATAGGAAAAATTCTTCAGGCAGAAAATACACGTTTCGAAATGGAAGTTTGTATGTAAAAGATAATCAACATTTATTTGCCCACTAAATTCAAATTTAGACAGAGGGGAATAAACATAGTAACCACTTGTGAATTTTGCAATCAACATATGAGAGTATATCACACATATATTTTGAATGCACAGTCACTGCCCATATATGGAATTGGTGCAGAAACAAGTTAAAGTGGTCAGCAAACCAAAATGCCAAGTTTAATATCCATAATAGGATTGAAAGTGGAACTTAGAGATTTGATGAAAATTCTAAAAGTGGAGACATTGCAGAGATTGTGCTTTCAACTAGTGTTTGGATAATACGGAAAGAAAGAAATAATAGTGTTCAACAATCAGGTCCAAACAGGAAAAAACTTATACCATCAAATTGCAGGCGTATTGAAAATCAGAGTAAAGAAACCTAAAAAACATACAAGATGAACATATAGATCTAAATGGACCTAAAAATTCCCACCTACCACCTTGGATGAGTGGCTTCAACCGGGATTTTCTTGAGGTTATACAGGTGAATCGGCTTGGCATGGTCTCCCCCGCTATGTGCCTTTTAAATTCCTATTTTAGTTACATATTTTTCTCTCACATAAACAACAAAATAGAAAGAATATCGTACAAATATTTGAAGTAGCACTACGTAGATATGAGATTGCTAAGGGAAGTTCATCAAAGATTCGTAATAGCTGTATAATCAAAGGCATGTTAACACACAAACAAAAGGAAGCAACGAAAATTACATGCAATAACCAAAGCTCAAAGTACTTAGCTTCGATTAAGGAAAAAGTAAGCCTTTTCTTCGAGGTAGATTATTTCGAGGATAAAGTTGAATTAAAGGAAGAGGAGAAAATTGCCATCAAACAACATAAGCTTAATATATGAAAATGGAGGAAAGATCTGAATTTTCTAGATCTAAAGTTTCGGTGACATTGAAGGTAATAAAAATTAAAGTGTGAAAATTATTTTTAGGACATCTCCAGTAGGTTAAGGACCCTTAACGTGGGTGGGCTTCCAGTGGCCAAACGCCCATTAAATGGGCGCCTGATAATCAGGCGTCCATTTTATGGCCGCCTAAACAAAGGCGCCCATAAAATGGGCACCGCCTTCCCTCCCTCCTCACTTTACTCTCTTTTTTCCTTTTATTTTTTTTTAAAATTAGAAAATCTAAACGAAATGTCGCCGCGTCCAACCAAAATTGCCCGAAGAATGGTTCACAGACATCCAGCGGAGCAAGCTGGACCATTACACATTCCGCCACCACTTGGAGTTTCACCAGACGATCTATGTGTACTACACGAGCTGCCAGATAGTTATCGGTATAGAGCCGAAACTGCTTTGACGACCATATAGGTATAAATTGCAAATTACTATAACTTGTTATTTTAATATGTACATTACATACTCGTATTAAATAACCCTTACTCTATCCAAAATTGTTAATTCATAAATTATCTATAGGACCATTACATTCACTATCGGGGTAGTTGGGCTAAGTGCATTACCCAGTTTTATGACTATCTTCCCGCTCCTATTATTGAGAGGCTACAGGCTAGCCTTTTTGGTCTATTTTTGTCGATTAGGCCTGTTCAGTCCTTTGATCGACCTCCCATTCAGGCATTAGCTGAGAGGTGGTGGCCCACCATGCATACGTTTCATTTTTCAGATTTTGAGCTTGGTATCACCCCAATTGATTTCTACATGTTTACTGGGATTGAGATTAGACGACATGGTCTTCGACCTTTTCCATTTGATGATTTATACGAGTCGCCCAATCTGTTTACTTTTTTTTACCACTGATAGATGTTACCTGCATCACTAGTGGTTCTGTTAAGTTGACTTACCTGTAGTAGTACATCACCAGTTATATAGCTAGAGCCGATATGGTGGATGCAGTTACTAGAGCATTTATGTTGTACCTGTTTGGTTCGACCTTTTTTTCGAACCAAAAAGGTACGGTTAGACTAGGCTATTTAGCATCTCTTGCCAGATTAGACCAGCTACATACTATTGACTGGGGCACAACGATATTAGGCACCCTATATACCGCTCTAGATTCATTTTCACTTGGCGATGTCAGGCAGATGTATGCTTTTTGGTATATTTTTCCGTTATGGTACACGAGTACACGGCAAACATGCATCCCCGCATCCAGGACACGGCTAGTAAGGCTGCTGAGCATTACTTCTTTAGGATGAGACGATGGGAGACTATGCAGTACGTACATCATGTCCCCTTAGGTGTACGGCATGACTTGATGGAGGCTAGGTCACAGCTTGATATGCGTAGTCGAGGTAACATCATTCGGACTTCTTGGGCCTCACATTGGACTCATCTAGCTGATGCAGGTCTTCTGGTGGACGACCATCCCTTGATGGTTGCGTATTCACTATCGAGATGTAGGGTTGCTTTTCATACACCTGTATTTATGCCTATGTGGTATTTGGGAGAGAGATGTGCTTATCAGATTACGGGTGATCGTCGTATACCATATGATCCTTTATCTTGCGAGAACATGTTTGGTAGACATAGGGTGATCGACGATCAGTACTTAGATGCTCTACGACAGGCTAGATGGGTGGATAGTAGTACTTTCTTCATCGATGGGGATTACGATGCTTATTGGGCTAGAGTAGCACCCCACGGATTCATCGTACCAGATTATGTTCATGGGGTCAACTCTGATCATATAGGACCTAATCTGGCAGCCGGTAGAGTTCAGGTACCGCAGGTTTCATTTGACCTGATTCCGTCACAGTTCTCCCAGATTCCCATGCAGTTGGAGCCTGATACTACTTTTAGAGCATATGACGTGATAGGTACTTTGATTGAGCAGCCTTTAGTCTTTCCAAATCACCCCGACTATCCTGGTGTGCCTTCAGTCGGGTTATATCCTCCGTATGAGGTACGTTTGTTGTTTATTGTCAATTTTCCTTTATTTTATGCTTGGTTTCTTACTATGTCAAATATCATCTTTATGTAGTATGCTACTAGATTGGACTAGACCAGAGTTTCACTAGGTGTGTTTCGCGATATGACTCTTGCACATACACACACCATGCATGATATGTACATGCAACATACATAGATGCTAGAGGCGTAGATTGATCAGCTATCAGCTAGACTTGCAGTATATGAGCCTTTCGGATCACAAGGTGGAGGTGATGCTGGTCCCAGTGGGTATGATGCTGGTGGTTTTGATGAGGACGGTGTGGATGATGAGGACGAGGGGGATGATGGTGATGGGGACGACGATGATGACGTTGGAGATGATAATGATGGTGATGGGGATGATGACGATGACGATGATGGAGATGATGATGATGGTGATGATGCTGATGACGACGACGTTGCATCCCTTTAGTTGTATACCTTTTAGTTTATGCGTAGTAGACGTTTTATTATATGTTGTAATTCCTATAGCTTATGTACTTATGTCATTATTTGAGTACACTGTGTATTCGTTATGTTTATATACTTTCACTTTCTTTATGTCTGGTTTACTATGAATTGTATATGTCTGTTTAGCTATGAATTATATATGTTGGTGTACAATGTGAATTCTTTATGTTTGTGTATACTTATAAGCACTAACTAATTACATATAAACATACAAAAAAACCAACAGTGACAGTAGATCGAAAACTTATAAAAACCAGCTAGTGACATGAAAAAACTACTAGT
This sequence comes from Allium cepa, assembly GCA_030765085.1. Lineage (NCBI taxonomy): Eukaryota > Viridiplantae > Streptophyta > Magnoliopsida > Asparagales > Amaryllidaceae > Allium > Allium cepa. The sequence goes on from CM060932.1 coordinate 159,087,080, forward strand.
GACATATACGAACATAGAACACTGATAAAAACGACATAGTAATAATAGATCACAAATATGAAGAAACTAGACGTGACGATTAAACTGCTACTCCTGTATAGAAAGTCTAAGACGTCTTATCTCCTGTTCTAGTTCGTTTGCATAGGTTATGCCCCTTGGACATAAAGGATCATCCAACCATTCCGCGTAATTGCAACCATTCGGCCAGAATTGACATAGTTGGATTCGACGACCAATATTTTCTCCATCCGCACGTACTACAACTTCAACTTCATACCTGCACTGACAACAAATTAGGTGCGATTCAACTTCTTGCTCAGTGGGAGGTTGAACTACTTGATCTTGGTTCTCAGGTTGTTCCTATACTATACGAACAACATGTTGTTCGTATGGCGGTTCAACCACTTCCTGGAGTCTCGGCTGCTTAAGGTTTTGAAATGACCGCGGACATCTTCATAGTGTTGTTCTTGATAATCGATAAGCCAATCCTCATCAGTATGTGGACTTTCCGTAGGCATGTAACCTGCATCTGAACCGATAGAAGAAGGCCAAGAAGGCATTGCGATGAAGAATTTATTGTTGTGAGTGAGGAAGAAGATGATTATGAATGAGGAATAAGTAAGCCATAAAGAGAATATATAAACAAACATTACACTTGTGCTACCACTACTTTTTGATCTGACAATATACAATGCACAAGGGCATATACAAACAAACATTACACATAGGCATTAGCTTTGACAACAACAACAGACATTATCATTTGAAAAGACAATTCAGAAAGCTCTCGACACATTAACGAACGTTACATAACCAACTAGCAATATTGTTATCTTAAGGCCATCCAAATCTTTCTAGCCAGTTTTGACGTATGAAGTACGCATCATGGGCAATGAAGGGCGTGCGATATTTTAAATTGTATCGACCGTCATAAGTCGAACGTGTAGTCTCAAACATATTTTCCAATATTACCTCATTAATAATCTTTGTGTAACGCGTGCATGCCCTAGTAAAGTTTCCATATGTAGTCCTGACCTCTTGAGCCGTACGTCTGACTTGAGAGCCCACGTCGTTGTTGTAGAGTTCAGCCAGAGTGTCCCAAAAATTAATTACCATTGACTCCTGATTATCGCACATCTCATCGGTTTGAATGTAGTACTGCATAAGCAACTTCAATTCATGAGACGTAAATGTCATATTGGACAATGTAGTTTGGATAATGTTAGGTTTTTAAATGATTTAAACATATAACGATTTGTGAATTTATATAATGGATGTTCCTTCTCTCATCTCAACAAAGCAGAGAATCTTGACCGAAAATGAACGTGGCTACTGTACGTGATTTGACCGCACACTGACACACCTTCTCTCCACTCAACAAAGTAGAGAATCTTGACCGGCAAATGAACATGGCTACAGTACTTGATTTGACCGCACACTGATCAACCTTCTCTCCACTAGTCATAGCAGATATTCTTGACCGGCAAATAAACGTGGCTACAGTACGTGATTTGACCGCACACTGACCCCCCTTCTCTCCACTCAACATAGCAGATATTCTTGGCCAGCAAATGAATGTGGGTACAGTATGTGATTTGATGGCACACTAATCACCCTTCTCTCCAATCAACAAAGCAGAGATTCTTGACTGGCAAATTAACGTGGCTACAGTACGTGATGGTGACCGCAAACCGATCCCTCTTCTCTCCACTCAAGAATTAGTCATATATATATATAACCATATGGATGTCATACTTGTTCACCACAATTTAATCTAACAAAACATTCAAATATCAAACAACTATCCTCAAATATCAAACAACGTCTGGAAATTTACTAAAAGCTATATTGCTATGTGACAGTGGCTCTGAAGAAGAAGCGTACGCATTAGCGCATCAACAAGAGGAGGAGGAACTGATGGAGATATACCGTGAAGCATACGGATCAACTTCTAGAAAACATTGTGGTTACGTTGTGGGTCGGAAATATATCAACCGTAACCAGCAAGCATTTCAAAAAACACTTATGCAAGATTACTTTGTCCGTGATCCAACTTACGGTCCAGAGATGTTTAGACGACGATTCAGAATGAGTCGTCCATTATTTATAAGAATTCTCGAAAGTATTCCGCAGAATAATAATTATTTTGTTTTTAAGCAGGACGCTGCAAAAAAACAAGGTTTGAGTGGGCATCAAAAGATGACCGCAGCTTTGAGGATGTTAGCATACGGTACACCCGTTGATGCCCTTAACGACGCATATCGTATTGCAGAGAGTACAGCATTGGAAAACCTAGCTCACTTCTGTCAGTCAGTAGTGGACATTTATGGGACGAAATATCTTCGTTCTCCAAACGAGGTAGACGTAATGCGCTTGCGTGAAATGCATGAAAGCAAGGGCTAGCCTGGAATGCTTGGAAGTCTAGATTGTATGCATTGGGAGTGGAAGAACTGTCCAAAAGCTTTTCAAGGAGCATATAATGGCAAAGAAAAAAAACTAACTATCATCTTAGAAGCAGTTGCCTCTCATGATTTGTAGGTTTGGCATGCTTTCTTTGGAATGCCAGGTTCTCTTAATGACTTAAACGTTGCCGAACGATCTCATTTGTTTAATGATTTGGCGCAAGGTAAGTCAACTCCCGTATCATTTACTCTTGGCCATAACACATATGAGCATGGATACTATTTAGGAGATGGAATTTATCCCAAATGGAGTACGATTGTAAAGACATTTGCAAACCCAATGACGGCAAAATAGAAACAATTTGCTGCAATGCAGGAAGGACAAAGGAAGGACGTAGAAAGTGCGTTTGGGGTCCTTCAAGCAAGGTTTGCAATGGTCAGCAATCCATGTAGATTATGGAAGAGATCAAAAATGGCTACTATTATGTTATGTTGTATAATTCTGCATAACATGATCATTGAAGATGAACGCGGTATGGATTATCCCGATTTCCAGTATGAGGGGGCAAGATAACCCCCCGAATTGTTTCGCACAGCCACGTTACAAAATGAAGGACAGTACGCAATTCATGACGATCATCATGAAGTATATCGTAATGCAGCTATTCATAATAGACTCCAAAGGGATTTAATGGAGCATATTTGGAATTCTCATGGAAATCAGTAGTTGGGGATGGTGGATCTTTGTTTAATTACATATGTTTGCCTTTTTTATTTCTGTAACGAAGTGTAGAATGCTTCAATTTTATGTTTTTAATATCATTTATTTTGATGAAGTAAATCTATATTGATATCTATATAATGCATCGAAAAAATGATATACCATTGAATATTGTAAAACTGAAAATAGCACTTGATTGCAAATATGAACTAAAGGTACATGGATATTTAATCTGCTATAACTAAAAATATCACATTAATACGTCAACTACATATGTTTTGTTCCAGATCTACTCTCAACAATGTGTTGTTTGTACTCCATCCAATATTGCATTGTAATTGGGTCCATTCCGGTGACATCCTTTTCCACTACTAAAGTCTCTTGGCGTTGCCGCTCTAGCTCAAACCGGCCCTTCTCAATCTCTGTCAATTCTTTTAACACGCCAAGCTTTTCTGCACTTCCTTTTTTACGTTCTGTATTTTCTCTCGCATGTTTTTCATGCATTAGGGCTAAACGATAATCGATTTGAGATTGAACAGCAATTTTCTTCTTAGCTGCTCGTTGCCCCATTGGTCTAGCGTCTTCATCAAATGCGGGTACTGCTTCTTCGTCTTTGTTATCTGGGCATACATTTGAGTCCATATGAGAAGAATTGAATGGGCTAGAATTGTAATTAGATCTACTTGTTCTTTTCTTCCCCTTCGACTTCGTCTGGACATCTCTTAAGCTTTTTGCGGTGTTTGAGCTTCATTTTTGTTGACTAACAAGCAAGTCATAGCAGTTTGCAAACTGATAGTAGTGGGGTTTCTTTGTACCATTTTCTCTTGGAAATAATTTCAAGAATTGATCGTTCGTCATTCTCTTCTACAAAAACAGAAACACAAAATCATATATTAACAAAGTGATCAGAAATGAATGTAAATTAATAATCATATTTTACAAAATGCTACCAATTTAGCTTCGCCACCCATTCCACTTGGATTTGTTGTTCTTATTTTGTGGATCTGCGACTCGTAAAATTTTGTTTGTCGATTAATCTTCCCAAAACGACCTGTGATTGCAGACATTGACCTCGTCTTTTCAACTTATTTTTTATTGTACGCAGTCATGACTTTTGCCCAAAACGCCTCCCCACTTTGGTCGTTCCCCTTTACCGAGTTGTTAGAAAAATGACAGTAAATATAAAAATCTTTATCTTCATCATCAGACCATGGAGCAGAAGAATGGAACGATGGAGGGGGGCGGTTTGGGGATGAACATTTTGAAAGGGTTGAGAATCTAAATCCCAGCTATCCATATTCATCGCTTCGGTATATGATTGAAATAGATGAGACATACTTTCAATATTAAGGAATTGAGAATAGAATTGTAATAGAAGAAGAGATGTGTGTATTACAATCTGAATAATATTCCGATATATGTAGTGAAATCATAAATATGACCATTTATAGCCGTTATAATTTTCAATATGACCGTTTATAGCCGTTGTAATTTTAAATATGACCGTTTATAGCCGCTGGGGTCAAAATATGACCGTTTTTAGCTGTTGGAATTCAAATATAGGGGCTGGTTATAGCCGTTGGAAGACGCAGGAGTAGGGGGAGAGGGGGGCATGGGCGCCCATTTAATGGGCGCCCAATCCCAGTTCAGGATTCTGAATTGAATCCTGAACATTCAGCTTAATAATTTGCCTTAATCGAACGACTGGAGATTTTTTTTCGCCCAATTCAGCGTTGAATTGCACCACTATAGATGCCCTTAAATGCATTGAATGAAGTATGGACAACTACCAAGATGTAGTTGTTGAACTGTGGGGTATTTTATGTGGTTTTTTAGTGTATAGTAGTGGGTCAAGTCCATAGAGTTTTCTATGGTAGTTATATTGTGTATATTCCTTTTTTTCATTTTGCTATAGGCATTTGTACCTTTTTATGAAGCAATAAATAGTACAGTTCACAAAACGTAAAGTAGGCCAATTTGATTGTAATTTATGAGGTTTCTAGTTTGATTAGTACCCTTCATAGTAAAAAATATTTTTTTTTAAAATGTCCCATTGCAGCAAAATTAGAGTGTTGATAACTATACCCTATATAAACCCAAAATTAGTAAATTTTTAATACAATAAAGAAATCATTGAACCAAAATTATCAAACTAGATGAAGTATTGTTTATTTGCAAACTAGCAAAAAAATGAATATCATAATTATAATTTAGTATTTCAACAAATTATTTGTCTTGAAAAAACAAAAAATTAATAACTAATATATAGGTGTTGGTTTATAGCATAATAATTGAATGATAAAGTATATATCAGCCATTGCTAAGTACACGTGAATCAATTTTCATGCTATTATTTGGTTAGTTATTTTAAGCTTTGCAAAATTCATTTAGACATCACAAGTGCTACAAATAAACTATATGCTCTTTCAATATAAACATACTGAAAGAATTATATTTTAAAAAATATTGATAAAAGTATGTCCAAAAATAAAGATAATTTTGTAATACATTATAGCAGGAAAAATTAGTTTGTAGCAACACCAAGGATTTAAAAGAACATAAAAATTGAAAAATAAAATAAAATTACACTATAAATTAAAGGAATTGAAATATTTATTATGACTGAGATTTAAAAACATCAATTTTGTATGCTATAAGAAAATAAAAACATTTAAACTTTGAACTATCTAATGTGTTGCACCAACTAAAATTGTTTACCATTTAAAACGACCTATGGTGATAATAAAAAAAGTTATGTAGCAGAGATGTTTAATTAATTTTAAAATTTTAATTTAAAAATTAAAATTATTTTAATTATTAATAATTTATTAAATATTTATATTTAAAAATTTTTTTTTTTTAAAATTAATTTAAATAAAAAATTTATATTAAATTTTTAAAATAATATAATAAAAATTTTTATATAATAAATTTAAATTTATTTTAAAAAAAATTTAATATTAAAAATTTTAAAATTTAATATTTTAAATTTAAAAATTAAAAAATTATTTTAAATTAATTATTAATATTTAAAAATTAATTAAATATTTTTAAAATAAACAGATCGATTCTCCAATCAGATCATAATTATTCCAAAAGCTATAGCAAATAACTATAAAAGAGAAAAAGGGACAAAAGAGATTTATAGTGGTTCCACTATCCTTGTGATAGTGTATGTCTACTTTAGGGAAGATAAACTTTACTAATTTCAATAAATAAGGGAGATTACAGAAGAATAATAAAAAAATCCATAATTTTATTAATTAGGCTTGTAATTTTTTTATGAGTTGTGGGGATGATTAACTCTAAGTGACTACCCTTTTATTAAAAGTCTTCTCCAAGTGGAGATATGGAAAGTTTTAAACAAGGTAAATTTGTAATTAAGGAAAGTTTCCATAAATTCCAAATTTAAAATTAGGAAAGTTTCCATATATTTAAATCACAAAACAAATTCAATACTCCACCTCGATTTAGATTATTTTAATCAACTCCTATTGCACGCTCCATCTTAATATGAATACTTTCCCGATTGGTTCCCGCTCGGCCATCCCCATCACACTTTGTTAACAAGTTCTGGCAAGGCCAACCCCTACTAACAAAGTGTTAAAAGTACTCAAAATAAAGGTAGAGTCAAAACAGTCTCCTAACAAGAAGTATATGACAACTTCTATCTCTTAAACAAGAAGAATACATCTTCCTCCAACTTCAACTAAGCTAACCCACTCTCCCTTATGGTGCCACCATGTGGCACTAGCACTTTTGTAAGCAAATTGAGTTTGAGCAATGCTCGAACTTAGCAACCGGCAACGCCTTAGTAAATATGTCTGCTGCATTGTCCTTTGTGTTGATCTCTCAAGAAGAATCACTTTTCTTCATAGCAAGAAGGAATGACTCTCTGACTTCCATGTGCGCTATTCTCGAACTGAACTCTAAGTTTTCATCCAAATGAATTGCACTCTGATTGTCACAATTCATCGCCGCACTATCGTACATAAAGCCTAGATTACACAGTAGACACTTCAAGTAAAGTGCCTACTTAGCTTCTTCAACAGCAACTATCAACTCTTCTTCCGTAGTATACAATGCAATCATAGACTGCAACATTGCTCTCCAACTAATATTTGTACCTCCAAGAGTGAACACATTGCTCGATGTTGACTTTCTTCCATCTCTTTCTCTTGAATAGCCTGAATCACAGTAACCAACCAAGCAACAACTCTTTGTATTTCCAAAAACAAGCCGATGATCTAGTGTTGCCTTCAAGTATCTCAAAATAAATTTAACGACTTCCCAATGAATCTTCCCCGGATTAATGTGTAGCGACTAAACACAATAACAACATGAGTAATATCTAGTCTCATGTAGCCCATAGCATACATCCAGCTCCCGATTGCACTTGCATAGGGCACCCTCTTTATATAAGTCTTGTCTTCAACTAAAATGGGAGATCCTTTTTCCAAAAGCTTTACATACAAAGGCATGGGTTTCGAAATAGCCTTTGCAGTATCCATGATAAAGCGGACAAGCACCTTTTGTATATACTCCTTTTAACTCAGTCTCAAAAGTCCAAGCTTTCTATCTCTGAAGATTTCCATGCCTATAATCCTCTTTGCTTCTCCAAGGTCCTTTATTTCAAATTTTGCTTTCAAACGCATCTTCAACTGTTTGGTTTCTTCTCTATCCTTGGAAGCAATAAGCATATCATCCATGTATAAGAGTAAATACACCCAATCACCACTATGTAAGAGTTAATAATAAACACAAGCATCTTTTATGCTCCTATCAGAGGCAATACTCAATATCAAAGAACTGAACCTCTTGTACCATTGGCAACTGCTTTAGACCATACAATGACTTCTTCAGTTTGCAAACTCAATTTGACTTACATCTACTACAAACCCATCTGGCTCTTTCATGTAGATTATCTCTTCCAAATCTCCATGTAGAAAGCTTTTTCAGATCTAGCCACTCTAACTCCGTATCACGAGTAACAACTATAGCCAACACAATCCAAATAGATGTATATCGCACAACCGGAGCAAAGATTTCAACGTACTTTTTCTCTATGAAAACCCTTTTACTACAAATCTAGCCTTATGCCTCCATCGTCCTTTATCTTGGATATCCATCAGCAACCTATGACTAAATTTCCCTGATGTAATGGGACCAAATCCCATATCTTATTCTTCTGCAATGACTGCAATTCCTCCTCCAAGGCGCAAATCCATTTCGAATTGTCTATTGACTTCAAAGCATCTTTAAAGTCAAATGGCTCCTCATGAACCATATACAAATATAATCGAACTAACCACTGAGGCCGAGGTTTGCAATTTGCCAATCTCTATATCTGTTAAGTGCCTTCCTAATTCGTCGACTAGCATGGACCCTCCAACATCGCTTGCCACTCTTTCAGCTCCACCTTGAACTGAATCTTCTCCAACTTCATGACTATCACCATCACTGTTAGAGGAAATATGTGGACTATAATATGATGGTTCTTCAACTGCATTTTCTTTGTCATCAACAATATCAACCCTACTCTTTGGATGAAATACGGAACAATCTCCTTCTACTTAGGCTTCTCTCCTTCCAAACCTGAGCTATCTGATGTCTCCTCTAACTGTTCGAACATGGCTGGCTCATCGATGATAACACGTTTGGAGGGTATCTGTAACGAGACGGATTTTGCCCGCTCGAAAATCGACATCCATACTTCAAATCGTATTCGAATGCCATAGATTTGACCGTTCAAATCCGATTCGCCGGAGCTTATAACAATCATTAAGTAAATAACACAGCGGAATAAAAGAATAATACATTGATATACAGCTTTGATACAATATCTGATACAACAGATGATCCAATAGATATCAATATACATCAGAGATATGATACAATAAAATATCAGCGGAAAAGAAAAATAGATAACATCTAGCAGCGGAACAATATAACTCTAAGATAGTCTTCAAAAGAGAACTCCGAGAACTGCAACTCCATCTCCAAGAACTAATCTAGCGATAGCTCGAACTCCCCATAACAATGCACCAAGCTCAGCAAGACTGGTGTGGTCCAAAGACTGAACTAACTCCAGATAATCCACTATATCTAACTATCTGAAAAACCCAACTCTAGACTGCTCGTGTAGAAAATAATGAGCACCCAGAGTTTAGGAAAGAAAACAATAAACTCCGGATCAGTCGTGGGACTAGTGTGAGCAACAAAAACAGTTTATCTTTTAAAACATTCAATAAAAGATTTTCAAAGTCAAGTCGCAATGCTTTTTAAAAATGAGACTACCATAAAGCCTCCCGCACACACACACAATGCAAACGCAGAATCGGAGGAGATTTCTCCTTATGATAGTCAAAGATGCTTGATACGCATTAAAAGAAACATTTGATATTATTACTAGTGCATAGTGTAGGAAAAATTCTTTCGAAATTAAAGATATAAATCTTAGCCAGCATAGACATTCCGCACTTATGCCTACTATAGCTACCATGTTCAATAGCAGGTTACCGCCACATTCCATGGCAGGTTCTACAACTAAAACCGTACAAGTCTCGTATTGTTTCTTTGGATTTCCAACGAATGATCAGGCCAAGGAACTTCCCATTGCCACATGAAAATGCCTCTGGAAGGACATCCCCGAGAACCAAACCGGATCTCTGCCAACACAAGGCCGGGTTACCCCTAACTGAGTAACAACTGACCGAATATGCCATTCCCCGGTCCTTTGGGACCTTTCACCGAGCGCTCGTAATCAATTCACACAATCATAAAGTGTTTTCAACATGAGTAAGTATCTGGGCTCCATACCATGATACCACCCTTTTCCAGAAGGAAATGCACATATCCTAAAGGGCGCTACCCCTCATAACCTTGCCGCATCTTTCCTGTTTTGACCATTTCCGGGGTGTGAGGCTTGACGAAGTCACGTCCACAAAAACATACTTTATACAAAAGCCATGCTTTGGGTCAACAAATGATCATAGAGATGATCACCAAGATAGACGATCAAAGAAATGATCCTATCACAAATAATCAACACAATGATCATTTCACAGCAACACTCAGCATGTCACATTACCAAATTGGGAATATATCGCTGATAACATTCAACTACATAACCTCTGAGCTCGTACGTCTCAGAGAAGGGTGTTAAGCTAAGAGAATAAATTCTCCTCCACCAGCAGAAATATATTTGAAAGAAATCGGCTTTATATCTCAATTTGTAATGTCAGACATACTATCCATACAAGTCTGTTCTGGGTTCGAACATAACCGAAGGCACTTACAAAGAAGTCCTTGCAATCCGGATATTCACAATCCCGATCGGATTTCCCATCACTTAGGGTGTTTCTATACCGGCGCGACTCGGTGCAGAGACAATCGATAGGTCATCCTATCGCTTTCGCAAGTACCCGGTCTTCATCACCGGTCTTCAAATGCTATCTATAACGACGTATCACATATTCGGAATGGGTTATATGACACAAAGGTCCTTTCCCGGCTAAACCGAATAGTGAGCACGATATTTCAAAAACAAATGGATAATGGGATTTCAATTACGTCACAACTTATTACCCAAAACTTTTCTTCAAATGGCTTAACAAATTACCATTTTCAATCTTTAAACAAAAAGATTCATTTGCACAACCTTTAACGGTTTAAACAATTTTCACATTTTAATCTTTAAACAAAAGATTCATTTTCACAACCTTTAACGGTTTAAAAAAATTTCACATTTTAATCTTTAAACAAAAGATTCATTTTCACAACCTTTAACGGTTTAAACAATTTTCACATTTTAATCTTTAAACAAAAGATTCATTTTCACAACCTTTAACGGTTTAAACAATTTTCACATTTTAATCTTTAAACAAAAGATTCATTCACAGATTTTCCAAATCAATTTTCATTTCAATTAGATTAACTCGTTAAATCTTTAAACCAAAGATTTAACTTATAGCCTTCAAAACAATTTCATTTCAATTTGATTTAAACAAATCATCAATTTAAATCTGTTAAAAATAAACAGATTTAATTCATAGCTTTCAAAAAGAATTCATTCATAACTTAGGAAAATCATTTCTCTATTCAATCTTGAAATTCCCTTAATTAAATAGGAATTCCATTTCTTATCTGAAAGCTTTTATCTTTTGAAAACAAACAGTTTCATCTCAGAAAATCTGATTCTTTTATACGAGTTGAAATCCTTGGGTTAAATTCAAATTCCCAAACCCATACCTTTAAAAATGGTTTAAATTCATACAAACATATTTATAATATCTTTAACCATAATTTCCAATCATCGAATTCAATTCCAAATATCGAATTCAAATTTAAATTGAATTATTTAAATTTCAAAACTTAATCAAGTAAATTAAAATAAATTTTAACTTGAAATTTCATTCCAAAAGCTTTTCACATTTATTCCGATTCCATTTCCAAAACATTTGAATTTAAATATTCAACTTTAAAAATCATTTTAAAATCATTTTAAAATCTGTGACTTAATCGATTTCCTCGTGAAATCCATAATTGTGTGTGTATGGTGTGGTCCAAGGGTTATACACAGTAGTGCAACATCATTCAATCATGACAGATCAAATACAACAATATATCTGATAAGCGATATAAATTATAACGCTTATCTTCATTCACAGATCACATATATATTTATATATCACAGATAATAAATTACATCACAGATCACAACACAAATCAGGATAATCGTAAAGCATCATATAACAGGTATATTAAACAGTTTACCATCTAATAAAATCCAAGCATCCATAGGTAGGACTAATTCAATTATCTGATTAAGTAAATCAGATAAATTTCTATGAATAAATTTGCTGGTCATGGGAAAATTAATAATCAATTAGCTTCAAAACATTTAGTAAACTATCTTTTAATTAATTATTAATTTGTCCTAAATTAATAATTTATTCTTAATTAATTATTCTTAATTAATTAATTAATTACTCCTTAATTGATGATTTTTTTTCTTAATCACCTTCATTAGTTAATTAACTTTTAATAAATCAATTATTCTCAAATTAATTACCTGGGTTAATCTATCACATTATCCTTAAATTTAATTTATTGCTTAATCGCTTGATCAATCAACTTAAATCATTAATTTATATTTGATTAATAACCCTTAATTTACAAATTAATTATTCCTTACTTAATTTAAACTTTTAATTACTTATTTAATTAATCCAAATTAAAAATAAATTAAATAATTAAATTCCCATTTAATTAACTTAATAGTTTACTGAATTCCAAATCATAAATCCCTAATTTAAATTTTAAGGAAAACATTATTCTTATCGTTAACAAAGTATCCAAAACAATTCACTTTAAAGTTTACTTTCCAATTTCATTTTAGATTTAAAATTAAAAATGAATATAATTTAAATTCAAAACCTCTCTTTCATTTCAAACTAATTATAGATTTAAATTCGATTCTAGATTAAACTTTGGTTTAAAATTTAAGTTTGGTTTTAAAATTTCCAGACAAAACAGTTTCAGGTTTGAAGCCTGGAACATGAATTTGATCCAAGCCCAGACACGATTTGCTTCGAGTCACTTACTCGATTTACTCGAGTACCACTTCGGGTAAAAACCCACTAGAACGCTGCTTCTACCCAAACAACATCATCAGAATCCACGTGCATGTGCACAGTGACTTTACCCACCTTCGACCATCCCCGATGGTCCATCCACGTCGGCGGCAACCTCCACCTTCAAACACCATTATCTGGCTACCTCCAATTCAACTCGAATTTAAATTCGAGTTTCGATTCAAACCTGGGAAACTCGAAAACTACATCACCTCAAAGCCTGGCAACGCTTCGTGCTCGATGCTCCGACCACCAGTGGCTACCCAATTCCGGCCATAGCTTCAACTACCCGCCTACTACCATCTCTCTGAAGCTCGCTGCACTCGATCTCCCCTAATCATCGAACGAGACCAAACAAAACTACGTCAAAAAAACTAGGTTTAAAAAATTAAATTGTTCGCCGCCGCCACCACAACCCTCTGACCACCACTGCACTATTTTTTCGAGGACCACTGGTCACTCCTCTACCCTCCCCGAGAAGCCCGACCTCCTTCACGCGATCGCCCGAGCTTGACAAAGGAAAGAAAATTCGAACCACCTGAACTGCTCTCTCATCAGTCATCTAAAAATCATGGTTTAAACTTTTAAAATCACGTTTTAGTATAAAGGTTTCATTCGCATACCTGAATTTTTAAATCATGAAGTTTGAAATTTAACCCATTGAAGAATGTTGTTAGATTTCTTGAGTTCCTAAGCTAAAAACAGTTTGTTTTTGCTTGAATAAAATCTCAATCCCAAATATAGGCTATACCAATCACTTTTTGTTTTAACCATACATCCAGAAAGTAACTAGATTGGAAGAGAAGGATTTATGAAATCAAATTTTGTGTTTTGAAACTGAGACAGAGAAAAAAAAAACAAATAGCAGCTTGCATACAGATGCCTCCATCATTCACAGAGCATCTATATATATACAGATACATTCATACCCATTCACAAGTGTATCCACAACAATTTCATCCCCTTAAAATTTTAAAAATATAGTTACTTACCTTGAAATATGTTGACAAAGAACAGAGAACTTCATTTATGTTTAATCATCTCTCTTTTGAATTCCTAAGTCTATCAAAATTTGAAGATGAGATATAGGGATTTTAATCAGATTATTTTTTTTCTTTTTCCCAGCTCTGTAACTACATAGAGTTGATATCAGACATTTCATCCACATATATATATAATCCATACTTAAACACATGCAGGCATATTAACAACCACTCCAGAGCATCATCAATATGATATCACAGAGTATAAGCAAATGAAAGTGGGTTTGCTCACAAATATACCTATATATATATATAAGCAATAGTTTTATACTTTAAAAGTATCTAAAAAGAATAAGTTACTCACTTGTTAAAGAAAATGAACAGAGCTCATCATTCATGTTGAAACAGGCTAGAGATTTTATTTGCTGAAGCTTCCCTCTTTGATTCTCTGATTGGTATTGTTGTTTTGTTTTTCTCAAGTTGTTTCTCATTTCAGTTTTACTCAGCTTTTGTAAGTGAACGAACTGAAATGAATTTTGTTTGAAGTATGGAAAGAAGCTACTAGTTGATATCACTTTGTACAGGTGATAGAATAGTGTTTGTACAATACTAGGCATGCTTGCATTACTACTCTTTACCATACTTGTATATAATAAGGTCTGACACCTTTGTTGCTTCATTTCTTTTTTATACTTTATTTGTTTTGCTTTTCATTTGCTCGACTGAGAATCTTCTTTTGTACTTTGCTTCAGTTAAATATATGTTTATTATCTTGGTTTTACTATCTTACTTTGCCTAACTATCCTATAGGCAGCATACTTTATTTTGTCTACTGAAATGAAGCTATTATCTTGGCTGATGATATGTCCTTGTGTGCTAACATTTATTCCTCTGCCTATTCATTACTGATCTCTTTTATATTTGTTAGCAAGCTTAGTCATATATCTTATATTTGTATTTGTTTGAATTTATTCTTTTGCTTTGTTCCTTATTTTATTTGTTTGAATACTTATAATATAAATGAATTCTATTCTTTATATGTTGTTATATTTTTAGCTAAGGTGTTACTTCGTACTCATTTTATAGTTTAATTCATTTTATGTTTAACTTATACTTTGGAATATGGATAAATTTCTATTGTTCACTTAAAATATTATTTTACTTGTCTTTATTACTTCGAAATAAAATGAAGTTCTACTTTTGTTATGTTGTTATAGTTTATTCTTTTATGTATTTACTTCCTATTTTACTTTAATAATTATTGTTTTACATTTCTCTTTGTACACATATATTTTATATAACTCAAATTATCATCATTTATAAATTTTTAAATCAATTTATTTATTTATTTTTATACTTGTGTCCAAAGTACATTATTTATTTTTCAAAATCATTTATTTAAGAATTTATTTTAAAATCCAATATATACATATATATTCACATATATACTAATTTTCAAATCCATATGACTCTGCATATTTTCTATTTGAATCGAGGAAACTCGCATCATTTAAAATCAATTTTACAATTTTTAATTCAAAAATTCATTTAAATTATCAATTTAAATTCATAAAAATCCTGGGTCGTTACAGTATCACCTTATTTATTATAGGATTCCAAATACGATATCCCTTTATTCCATCAGTATAACCTAGAAAATCACACTAGGTAGCTCTCGGCTCCAACTTATCAAATCATGTGTTATGCACATAAACAGGGCAACAAAAAATACGAAAGCACTTGAGTATAGTAGACTTCCCACTCCATAGCTCTTCTGGAATCCTCCTCGCAATGACTGAACATGGAATCTGATTAATGATGTGAGTAGCAATCGATATAGCTTCAGCCCAAAAGCCTTTAGGTAAGCCGGCAATCAATCTTTAGCCACAAGCCTTCTCTACTAGAGTTCTATTCATCCTCTTAGCAACCCATTGGATTGAGGATTACCTGGTGTAGTAATGTGTCTCATAATACCATGATGCCTGCAGTATCTAAGGAACTCCTGCGAGACATATTCACTGTCGTTGTCAGATCAAAGAACTTTTAATTTCCTTCCAGTTTTGTTTTTGAGGTAGTTAACCATTCCTTAAACTTTTCAAACACCTTCGACTTAGCTTCATTACATACACCCAAGCCTTGCATAAGTAATCATCAATGAAAGATACAAGTAGTGAGCTCCCCAAATGGAAGCTATAGAAATTGGTCCCCCATTATCCGAATGCATATAGTCAAGTACCCTCCTAGAAGTATACTCGCCAGCATCAAATGCTACTTTAATTTGCTTACTCGGAACACACTCCTTGCAGAAATCCAACTTGTTAAAGCTTTACCCTCTGATCTTTTTCTTCCTGTGAAGAAATTCTAAGTTCTTCTCCGAAGGTTGACCTAATCTTAAGTGCCAAAGCTTAGTAGCATCCAAAATTTTAGCGCTATCTACTCCAATACACGATTCCCCTTAAACAATGGTACCCTTCAAAAAATAAAGAATTCGGACCACTATACCCATCATTATCATAAGTGCTCCTCCAAAAATTGTCAAACCATCTTTTCCGATAGTAACCTTGCATCCCAGTAATGCTAACTGCCTAATAATATCAAAGACTTCTAAAGACCTGGTGCATAACGAACATCTAAAAGAGTGCTAACAATCTCATCGAACATGCGAAAGCGAACTGAATCAATTCCCATGGACCTACATGTAGCATCATTACCCATAAGGATGGAACTTCCTTCATCAGCGATAAAGGAAGAAAAATAATCCTTATTGAATGTCTTATGGAATGAAGCTCCCGAATCAGGGACCCAAAGGTTTGCAACATCAAATACTAAGCTGTCAACACATCGCTGTCTTCGTTCTCCGTCGCAATAGATGAAGAACCCCCAATCTCCTTCTTCAAATCTGGACATTCCCTTCTCTAATGATCTGGTTTCTTATAATGATAACGCTTTCCATCTTTTGACTTACTGCGCCAGTAGAGCATCTGCGAATTAGAACGATCCGTAAAATTTTCTTCTTCTCCATTCTTCCTCTCTCAACAAACAAGCCTTAACTACTATGACTTCCTATACTACTGTAACACCTCGTAATTTTAAAATAATTAATTAAAAAGAAATTAATTAACAAATAATAATTTCGAAAAATATAATTTTTACAAACATCGAAATTTGGCTATGAAACTTGCACCATTGAATTTGCATCAATTTTTTGTATCAATTTTCATATATAATATTTTATGATTGGTGTTCAAATGAAAAAGATATTAAAGTTTGAAGTTTTTGAATCAGAAATAATTATATATGTAATTATGGTAATTAAAGTTAATTAACGTTAATTACTAACATTAGTGGAAGTTTAAACATTAAGAAACGTTAATCAAATTTCAAAGAATACATATAAGTGGAAACAAATTATTGCAATCGTTTTAAAATGGAATGAAACTAAACAAATAATGGAATGAAATTAATTCACTGCAAATACATACGAACAACCGACCCTAGGTCCCTCGTGATCGACCGATAGCGGTTGACCGTAGGGCAATGGTAGTCGAACGGTTCAAATGTAAAGTCAACAGTAAATTATGGCGTAACGGCCAAGGTTTAACAAATATTTTATTAACGGATAGGGTTGATTCTAGAGCCTATAAGTACAGGCCTAGTTTCTCAGTTCACCCCTCATATTTATGAGTTATAGTGCGGAGTTTTGCCATTCTTTTTTCTCTACAATTCCTAAAATTCTAAAAAGTAGTCAAACTATCATATTATATTATATTATATTATATATATAAGTGGAGAAAAGCGGAGAATAAAAGAAGAGAAGCATAAGATCGATTAAGAACACAGATACAAAGGAAAATCATGAATCTTAAACGCAAATCTAATTCGATCCTCTTCCCGGATATTTCATTCTAATAGGTGTATACCCTTTTTATATTTTGGATTTAATGTAATAAGGAGTCAAATAAAAAGGAAATGAAGCTGCCCTATAGAATTGGAAAGCTAAAGCAAGGTGAGTGGGAAACTACATATTTTGTAATAATATTGGATTTATATCATTGTCGATCTATTTCATTTATGCCTAGATATAAATCATGATTTGGATATTGTTTACCCGCCTTTTGGCAAGGCAGCATACAGGAGGATTTAACCCAATCGACTGCACATTGGTTGAAGTTGGACTGTCATGGACTTGATTCATACAAATGGATGGATGATCAATCACAGATAATAAACATGATTATGAGGCCTGAATATAGCATAGTCGATGAATAAACAGCACATAACACTTGAGTATGGGTTTTTGGCAAAGGTCGAACTGCTTCGGGATCACAATGGGACTACTTTGGGTTTTCTGAAGGATTGCTTCGGGTCAAAGTCATGGATCGATCAATATCCATATGCTCCACCTCAATTTCGTATCCATCTGCCCACAAGCGTCAATTCGTATTCATCCATCAAGACCCTTTGGTTCATATCCATTAAACAATAACATCTCATGGATAGATCCGAGTTCATTTGCTCAATAGCCGCCTGTTTCGTATTGATCCCATTTCTGTATATTTCATATCGATCAGTCAAACGGTCGATACGAACCAATCATCAAACGATCGATATGAACCAATCATCAAACGATCGATATGAACCAATGACCAAACGATCGATATGAACCAAAGACCAGGCATCGATACAAAGACAAGATCCAGACATCGATACGAAGGGAACGATCTAGGATTGATACGAAGGAAGTAATCTAATCAAAGGAAGTGGTCTGCAAGCGTGAAACATGGATCTCTACAGAATTCTCACTTCACGTCATCGATGCACAACTGATCGATTTGAAGGTATTGATACGCAGCCATCAGCCTACTACAAGATCAACCTTGGATCGATTATAACTCAAAAACTACAAGTCCAAATGCCTCCAAATTTTCAAAGAAGCTTTCTTATCATCTGAAGGACCACCATGATTGATCGCAGTTCAGAAGGAGCCAAATTTGATCGATACAAAATATGCTTGGATCAATCAGGATTGGTCCCAAACAACCCTTGATCGATCTAGTGGGCCTGTCCACGTGTGAGAAGAGATATTCCTAGCTTTAAAGGAGATATTTCCAGATCTATTCCTATAAATAGCACCCCTACGCCTACAAAAAAGGGACAACCCAAAATCACTAGTATAGGGATTCGAAATTAAAATAGATATATAAATCCCAATACTATACAAAACATTTCCTTTCGGAAATCATTTACTATAACAACAGTGTTATAGTCCATTATTTCCTTCTATTTCTCGAAAACGTCTATTTCAACAATCACTGTTGAAATCTATGGTTTCGAATCTCAACATATCTTAAAACATCGTTAGATCGTTTTAATTCTATTTAAAATATCACATTCTAAACATTTCCTTTAACATATTATTCACTATTCAAAAACGTGAATATACTATGTTAACCAATTTCATCCTTTTATTCATTTTAATTCAAAGGATTATTCACATTCAAAAATGTGAATATAACTCCATTAATAGGTTTCAACAATTAACTTATCAAAATAAGTTGTTTGCGAATTTATAAAACAACGTTTATAAGTTCCATTTCTATTTATTTATAAAAACTTCCTTTTTATAAATTCTTTTATTCACCTATTCCAGTTTATAACTCAATTATAGACCAAAAATTCACATTATAAGTTAAATGCTTATAAAACGATTATTTTACAAAAATCGTTCTTTTAAACTTCATAATTATAAATCTTATAACTTATAAGATTCAATTATTTATCCAAATATATTCTTTAATAATTTCACGAAATTTATAAATCTTACTATTTATAAATTTCATTTATAACTTCACCATTTAAATTTTTATGAATTCCATTCATTTACAAAAATTCATTTTCACTTCATTCAAACACTTATAAAAACTCGTTTTATAATGTCAATATTTCAATTTATAAATATCCATTTATAAATCTCTTAATATAAATCAATTTATATTATTCTTTTTAAACGTCTTTAAATTCCTTTAAAAACTTCATCCTTTTGATTCATAAAATAATTAAATTTTATAAATCCTATATTTAAACTGTTCACAATAATTCTAAAATCCCGATTAAACTATTTTATAAAATCATTAGCATCATATTCTCAAAAATCAGTTTTTTTTAACTATATTTCTCAAAAATCATAATTTTTATAACATAAAAATTATAACGTTTATTTATTTAACATGGATCAATTCCAAAAATTATTTTATAACTTATACTTTCAAAAAAAATCACTTTAAAATCATTTTAAAATTCCAAATTGCGTCCAATGATGCTACACACCAAATAGTCAATCACGACTACAACGATATCATATATCGATATGATAATCCATCAAATATCAAAATATCTGAAATCAAATAAATACTGTTGAGGAATCCAGTTGGATCCCTCCAACCTGTTTTCCTGCATCCACAAACATTAGCACAATACCAATTCCGCTCCAGTACGAAATTATCGCGGTATATGGGATTTAAAATATTATCCGCTTAATAACGGCGCAATAGGGTCTCATCCGCTAAACAAAATGCGGGAAATCAATAACTCCAATATATACATATGCCAATATATATATATTGCTATTATATATAATACCAATTTCACTGTTTATGAAATATTCGCGGTATATGTTTTTAATAAATAACATCCGCTTACTAACGACGCATAATGTCTATTTTAACAATCAATAGATACAATCATCATTCAAACATACATTCAAATATTTTAAATCTAACTATTTAAAATAAAATCGAAACTGATTCGATTGAGTGAGAAGTTCTCACCTTGATTTTAATTTCGTTTTAGCGATTTATTTCGAATAAAATAAAACGGACGTTTAATTTTACCCAAAATTCTCACTAACTCCAAACGACTCCAATCCAATCCCATCGCGTAGTGCTCGTCCATACGATTCCAATGCAACTGGTTTACCTCGTATGAAAAAGATATTGATTTTACAAGTTTACACGATTTTAATAACTATAATTACAACTAAATTAACAATTTTAATACCCTAAGCAACCTGGGCCCTTGGATTTGCACTGCTCAACATCAGGCCGTGTATCACCTCCATCTCCCTCACACGCAAGAACACCCAGACGCAAAAGAACCCATAGCTCATAAATTAGGGTTTAAGGCCGCGACCCACTCGAGCAACTTTATCTCGATCAGACCACGTCAAGACAAAGCCACAACCCAAAGCCATGTTCGGCCTAACCACGGTGAAGCTCGGCCCTTGCTTGGCCCTCGAAATGCGTGCGCAACCGTGCGCCTTCATCTCAATTTTTCCGTTGATCCACTCATCAATTTTCGATCATAGCCGTTGAATATAAGGATCTCACGTAGCTCTACAACTTTGTAGTTGGAGATTTCTTGAATGGGTTTGTGGATTGAAAGATAATTGAAGAAAAAAACTGCAATTTTCGGCCATTGATTGAAGCTCCTGGCGGCTAGGGTTTTGATTTGTTTATTTTTTTTATTTTTATTTTATGAAGGCTTATGATCTATTTATAGAGAAAAATCGAACACTATTCATCCGGGAATTCCGAACTCCGATTTACGCGCCGTAACCAGCGTTTCTAGGGTTTACCCCGCGTTCCGGACACAATGGAACATGTTTCGAAAGCTAATTCGGTCATCTGCGCAAGTTATGGCAATGAACGTTCAATTTAAATTAAACCGATTTAAATCGATTTCTAGGCGTTTTAATTTGTACCGGACAAACGGTAAATCCAATCGACTTGAAATTTGAAACCTTACAATAATATCACATTACGGATCCGATGAAACTGGTTTCGTCGAAATCCGAGACTTTTTGAAAAATGGCTATTTTAACTCGCCAAATTAAAATTAAAAATAAATCGATGCGTTTCGAGCTGCCACGATCAAACGATAACTCCGATTGACACGAAAATTGAAATCCGGTAATAACTAACTATTACGGATCCAATGGAACTGGTTTCGTCCAATTCTGAGACTGTTCAAAAATTGACTATTTTCACTAGTCGATTTAAATATTAAAATATTCAATTTTCACAAATAAACTTTTAATTCGATTTTAAAAGTTCTAAAATATCATTCTAACTCTAACATGATAAAATAAAATTTTACAAATCATTTACAATCATATTTAACTCAATTTTCAATTATTTCCATAATTTCACATATTAAATTATCGATTAAATTATCCAATTAAATCCAATAATTCAAATAAGAATTTATTTGACTTATAAATTCACTTATTAATATTTAAAATTAATTAAATATTCAAATTTTAATTTCTAAAAATTCTGGGTCGTTACAATCTTCCCCCCTTAAAAGAATTTCGTCCTCGAAATTATCAAGTAAGAAAAGTTATAGAATTTATTTACTTTCCAAAATCCATAGTTAAACTTCTTATAATAACTTACTAAGTTTTTAAATCATACTTAGTTATCCTTTCAAAAGCAACTACTATTGTTTAACTTTCAATTCCAAAATCAAAGTTAAAGTTTTCAAAATTTTCCAATTTTCTCAAAAATTTTCTAACGCCTTAAATTTTCGGAAAAATTCGCCATAGTCTCCTTTGCGCGGCTCGATCCGAAAAAAAAAATGACAGTCTATATATCACAAATATACATCTCATCAAGTAATGAGGCATCCCGAAGGGAAAAAAAGTGTAAAAGTACGATATTTAATCCGAGATATGTACCTTATATTTTATTAGCAAGCATATGCGGCTAATATAGCGCGAAAGCGAGCTCCAAATGCGAAGCAAACGCGATCCGCACCTACTAATCACTCAACAAACAACATGAGAACCATGCATATGGATAATAGTATCGATATACAACATATAGCAACATAATAACTATATATGTCAACATAGCAAATGAAACAAACAACAAATGCAATATATTCAACCATCAACCAACTATAATCCATAACCAATAAATATTCATTCATATTCTCATTAATATTCAATGAAATGGTTTTCAATTTAATCACATTTGATTCATTAACAGTGGATGTTCTCACTAACATTTATTTTCAATTAGTTTATATTCACTAATTCATATTCAAGTTGGTTCACTTTCAATTCAAATTCATTTCATTTCAAATTTATTTACTTTCAATTTGAATTCTATTTCATAGCTTCCAATTTCACTAATTTACTTTCATTTACACTTAATGAATTTTATACAATCATCTAACAGCCATATAACAATCAATGTATATTAATTACAACCAAATTCCTTTTCTTATATTCATTCTATTTGGTTTAACACTTTCACTTTCAATTGGTTCAACTAAATTGATTTTCATTCAATTATTCAACTTTCCAATAACATTAGATTTTAATGAATTAACACTTATATCCATTATTCCATATCAACTTAAATTTACATTTAATTGATTTACATTCAATCCAATTCAATTTCTAAAGTTGAATTTCATTTCCTTATTACAACTCATATTCATAAATATATTCATATAGTTTCACTTCTCATATATATAAGTTTATTTCACAATTGCAAATCACTTTAATTATAATTCAATTCATATAATTTTCATTATACTTATACAATTATTCTTTAATTTAGATTATTCAAACAACTAAACAATCCACTTATATACTTTAATAATTCTGAAAATTTATTCCTTTATATATAAAAATATAATCAAGGTAAAATTATTTCATTTACCGAATTTTAAAATCAATACTGTGCCGAATTGTTCTATTCAAGTGTTTAGAAACCCCTTCGGCATAGTTGTCCAGACCGTGCTGACGAAGGTTCATATGCCACTCAACAAACCAATCATCACAATATAAAACAATTTTATATATTCACTAACAAATACGCTCTCATAGCTATTATTACACTCAAACTCAATCTAGAGTACTACTGACTCTATCTCTAATGAGTAATACCCAACAGAACTATGGTTGTCGCTTAACCATATGCTCCGATACCAAATGTAACGCCCCGTAAATTTTCGACTTTCGAAAATTCAACATCGATACTCACTTTATCGACTGCCGAGAAATCGAAGGCCAAAAACCCGAAATGTTATGGTTTTTAAGAAAAAGAATTTAAGAAAAGAAAAAGAGAGAAGAAGATAGAAAATAGATAATAGAGGGAAGAGAAAACAGAAGATAGAAAATTTTAAAATAGAAGAAAAAGAGAATAGAGAACATAGAACAGGACAGAAAACAACAGAACAACATCAGAATCTCACAATTCGCAGCGGAATAACATATAATAATAAATGAATAATCTTTAAACAAAGAACTATATCAGTTATTACATTTTATACATTTCATTTCATTACATCATATCATCAGAGTATACAACAACAACAAACATCAAACAGTGCAGCGGAAAAGAAATACTATATAAACTAGTAATACGCCATGCCATCCAGCTTGCCTCCAGCAACTCCAGAATATCCAGAATATCCTGATAAACCTTAACTCTTGACTGCCCGTGTGGAAATTGGTGGGCACCCAGAGTTTAGGAAGGAAAACAATAAACTCCAAGTCAGTCATGTGACTGGTGTGAGAACTCAAAACAGTTTATTTATCTTTAAAATCAAAATAGAGGAATATTTTTAAAGTCAATTCGCAATGCTTTTAAAAATGAGACTACCATAAGGCCTCCCGCACACACACACAATGCAAACGCAGAATCGGAGGAGATTTCTCCTTATGATAGTCAAAGATGCTTGATACGCATTTAAAAGAACATTTTATATTATTACTAGTGCATAGTGTAGGAAAAATTTATTTCGAAAGTAGAATATAAATCTTAGCCAGCATAGACATTTCGAACTATGCCTACTATAGCTAACTATGTTCAATAGCAGGTTACCGCCACATTCCATAGCAGGTTATACAACTAAAACCGTACAAGTCACGTATTGTTTCTTTGGATTTCCAACGAATGATCAGGCCAAGGAACTTCCCATTGCCACATGAGAATGCCTCTGGATGGACATCCCCGAGAACCAAACCGGATCTCTACCAACACAAGGCCGGGTTACCCCTAACTGAGTAACAACTGACCGAATATGCCATCCCCCGGTCCTTTGGGACCTTTCACCGAGCGCTCGTAATCAATTCACACAATCATAACAAAGTGTTTTCAACATGAGTAAGTATCTGGGCTCCATACCATGATACCACCCTTTTCCAAAAGGAAATGCACACATCCTAAAGGGCGCTACCCCTCATAACCTTGCCGCATCTTTCCTGTTTTGACCATTCACGGGGTGTGAGGCTCGACGAAGTCACGTCCACAAAAACATACTTTATACAAAAGCCATGCTTTGGGTCAACAAATGATCATAGAAATGATCACCAAGATAGACGATCAAATAAACGATCCTATCACAAATAATCAACACAATGATCATTTACAGCAACACTCAGCATGTCACATTACCAAATTGGGAATATATCGCTGATAACTTCAACTATATAACCTCTGAGCTCGTACGTCTCAGAGAAGGGTGTTAAGCTAAAAGAATAAATTCTTCGCCACCAACAGAAATATATTTGAAAGAAATCGGCTTTATATCTCAACTTGTAATGTCAGACATACAATCCATACAAGTCTGTTCCGGGCTCGAACAAAACCGAAGGCACTTACAAAGAAGTCCTTACAATCCGGATATTCACAATCCTGATCGGATTCACCATCACATATGGAGAACTCTATACCGGAGCAACTCGGTGCAGAGTCAATCGACAGGTCATCCTATCGCTCTCGCAAATACCGGGTCTTCAACACCGATCTTCAATGCTATCATAACGACGTATCACATATTCGGAATGGGTTATACGACCCCATGGTCCTTTCCCGGTTAACCCGAATAGTGAGCGCTTATTCAAAAATAAGTGTGGCATTCACATTCAAACAAATCACCTCAAATACCCATTCAAAGGGAAATATTGATAGTCGGTTATTGAACTATCACTGGATATGCACACATCACCAGATTCCAAATAATTTTCCAAATTATTTATTTTCCAAAATATCTTCACTAGATATATAATTTCAATACTTCAAAAATAAATCAACATTTATTTTTCTAAACCAATCTCATTTTCTTTTATAAATTCCTTAGTGAATTTATAATCCAAAATATCTATGGATATTCCGATTTTCAATCGATTTTCCATATTCACATTCAATTTACCTTACAAGGATAAATTCTAAACATTCATTTCACATTGGAAAAATATTTCCATACTTATTAAATAAGTAATTCACAAGTCTTTTTATTTTCCACGCTTAGAAAATATTTAATATACTCTAATCGAAATTAAGTATATATTTCATTCTTTAAGGAAATCATTCTCTTTAACATATTTATTTGGGCCAAAACGAATGTTGCGTAAAACATCGTTACGACAACCCAAAATCACTAGTATAGGGATTCGAAATTAAAATAGATATATAAATCCCAATACTATACAAAACATTTCCTTTCGGAAATCATTTACTATAACAACAGTGTTATAGTCCATTATTTCCTTCTATTTCTCGAAAACGTCTATTTCAACAATCACTGTTGAAATCTATGGTTTCGAATCTCAACATATCTTAAAACATCGTTAGATCGTTTTAATTCTATTTAAAATATCACATTCTAAACATTTCCTTTAACATATTATTCACTATTCAAAAACGTGAATATACTACGTTAACCAATTTCATCCTTTTATTCATTTTAATTCAAAGGATTATTCACATTCAAAAATGTGAATATAACTCCATTAATAGGTTTCAACAATTAACTTATCAAAATAAGTTGTTTGCGAATTTATAAAACAACGTTTATAAGTTCCATTTCTATTTATTTATAAAAACTTCCTTTTTATAAATTCTTTTATTCACCTATTCCAGTTTATAACTCAATTATAGACCAAAAATTCACATTATAAGTTAAATGCTTATAAAACGATTATTTTACAAAAATCGTTCTTTTAAACTTCATAATTATAAATCTTATAACTTATAAGATTCAATTATTTATCCAAATATATTCTTTAATAATTTCACGAAATTTATAAATCTTACTATTTATAAATTTCATTTATAACTTCACCATTTAAATTTTTATGAATTCCATTCATTTACAAAAATTCATTTTCACTTCATTCAAACACTTATAAAAACTCGTTTTATAATGTCAATATTTCAATTTATAAATATCCATTTATAAATCTCTTAATATAAATCAATTTATATTATTCTTTTTAAACGTCTTTAAATTCCTTTAAAAACTTCATCCTTTTGATTCATAAAATAATTAAATTTTATAAATCCTATATTTAAACTGTTCACAATAATTCTAAAATCCCGATTAAACTATTTTATAAAATCATTAGCATCATATTCTCAAAAATCAGTTTTTTTAACTATATTTCTCAAAAATCATAATTTTTATAACATAAAAATTATAACGTTTATTTATTTAACATGGATCAATTCCAAAAATTATTTTATAACTTATACTTTCAAAAAAAATCACTTTGAAATCATTTTAAAATTCCAAATTGGGTCCAATGATGCTACACACCAAATAGTCAATCACGACTTCAACGATATCATATATCGATATGATAATCCATCAAATGTCAAAATATCTGAAATCAAATAAATACTGTTGAGGAATCCAGTTGGATCCCTCCAACCTGTTTTCCTGCATCCACAAACATTAGCACAATACCAATTCCCCTCCAGTACGAAATTATCGCGGTATATGGGATTTAAAATATTATCCGCTTAATAACGGCGCAATAGGGTCTCATCCGCTAAACAAAATGCGGGAAATCAATAACTCCAATATATACATATGCCAATATATATATATTTCTATTATATATAATACCAATTTCACTGTTTATGAAATATTCGCGGTATATGTTTTTAATAAATAACATCCACTTACTAACGGCGCATAATGTCTATTTTAACAATCAATAGATACAATCATCATTCAAACATACATTCAAATATTTTAAATCTAACTATTTAAAATAAAATCGAAACTGATTCGATTGAGTGAGAAGTTCTCACCTTGATTTTAATTTCGTTTTAGCGACTTATTTCAATAAAATTAAACGGACGTTTAATTTTACCCAAAATTCTCACTAACTCCAAACGACTCCAATCCAATCCCATCGCGTAGTGCTCGTCCATACGATTCCAACGCAACTGGTTTCGTAATTTTTCGACCTCGTATGAAAAAGATATTGATTTTACAAGTTTACACGATTTTAATAACTATAATTACAACTAAATTAACAATTTTAATACCCTAAGCAACCTGGGCCCTTGGATTTGCACTGCTCAACATCAGGCCGTGTATCACCTCCATCTCCCTCACGCGCAAGAACACCCAGACACAAAAGAACCCATAGCTCATAAATTAGGGTTTAAGGCCGCGACCCACTCGAGCAACTTTATCTCGATCAGACCACGTCAAGACGAAGCCACAACCCAAAGCCATGTTCGGCCTAACCACGGTGAAGCTCGGCCCTCGCTTGGCCCTCGAAATGCGTGCGCAACCGTGTGCCTTCATCTCCATTTTCCCGTTGATCCACTCATCAATTTTCGATCATAGCCGTTGAATATAAGGATCTCACGTAGCTCTACAACTTTGTAGTTGGAGATTTCTTGAATGGGTTTGTGGATTGAAAGATAATTGAAGAAAAAAAACTGCAATTTTCGGCCATTGATTGAAGCTCCTGGCGGCTAGGGTTTTGATTTGTTTTTTTTTTTTTTTTAATTTTATGAAGGCTTATGATCTATTTATAGAGAAAAATCGAACACTATTCATCCGGGAATTCCGAACTCCGATTTACGCGCCGTAACCAGCGTTTCTAAGGTTTACCCCGCGTTCCGGACACAATGGAACAGGTTTCGAAAGCTAATTCGGTCATCTGCGCAAGTTATGGCAATAAACGTTCAATTTAAATTAAACCGATTTAAATCGATTTCTAGGCGTTTTAATTTGTACCGGACAAACGGTAAATCCAATCGACTTGAAATTTGAAACCTTACAATAATATCACATTACGGATCCGATGAAACTGGTTTCGTCGAAATCCGAGACTTTTTGAAAAATGGCTATTTTAACTCGCCAAATTAAAATTAAAAATAAATCGATGCGTTTCGAGCTGCCACAATCAAACGATAACTCCGATTGACACGAAAATTGAAATCCGGTAATAACTAACTATTACGGATCCAATGGAACTAGTTTCGTCCAATTCTGAGACTGTTCAAAAATTGACTATTTTCACTAGTCGATTTAAATATTAAAATATTCAATTTTCACAAATAAACTTTTAATTCGATTTTAAAAGTTCTAAAATATCGTTCTAACTCTAACATGATAAAATAAAATTTTACAAATCATTTACAATCATATTTAACTCAATTTTCAATTATTTCCATAATTTCACATATTAAATTATCGATTAAATTATCCAATTAAATCCAATAATTCAAATAAGAATTTATTTGACTTATAAATTCACTTATTAATATTTAAAATTAATTAAATATTCAAATTTTAATTTCTAAAAATTCTGGGTCGTTACAATTCCAATGTATATTATCCCTCATTCAAGAGTGAAGACAGGTGAGTTAGAGCACTGGTTGTATATCAAAGTCTTACCTAGACACTTCAGTCTCAAATCTCACAGATAGATAAGTGTACCTCGTCAGCTTTTAATGTTAAGTATAGTATTAATGAATTTCATGAACGAGTAAGAAATCAACACGATTAACATGTTTTCGACATTCCCAAATTAAATTTTCCTCGGTAAAGAGGGAAGCCAAAAGGTTAGAGCACTATTACTTCTGTCCCTACTTGAACATTAATCTTGACACACAAATAGATTAGCCTACTTCGTCGGCTTTTAATGTTAAGCATGGTTAATTTCCTTTTTCAAAAATTATATATATATATACTTCAAAAGTACTTATAAATAGGTTTTAAATATATATATATATATATATTACTTGAAAATAACTAATTTACAATTTGATGAAAATAAATAAAACATGTTTTATAATCTAAAACCCCTTTACTTTCAAAATTCATATATAATTATTAAAAATATATTTAAACTTCATACTAACTTTATAATATTGCAGAATATGTTATAAAAGATCCCTAAAAATATTAGAGAAGAATATCATATTTACACACTTAAAACCATAAACGACTTACTATAGCATTTATAAATGTTATTAAAAGTCTTTGTTAAAGAACAACATAGAAAAGCTCGATCTATACGATCAGTTTAACCACCTAAACAAAAGACTTAAGAATTGAAATTTTTGTAGTATGCACCACCCTTAGGGCAATTAAAAACAATGAAAATAAACCTCTAAATATCTTCCAAATTATTTAGAAAAATTCCTGAAAATAAGGTATTTACTAAATTCTCCTTTAGCGACATTTTTACTCCAAACTAATCCATCTTGTTTGAGCAGTTCCATAACCTTTTTTCCAATAATAAGTACAACTATAGTAATTATTAAAAATTCTAAGAAACCTCTAAGGATGTCTTTCAAATTAATCACAAAAATCCCAAAAAGGGACATTTCATAGTGCTCAAATAACGGCTTTCTTCTTGCTATAACATTTTTCAATTTTATTTCAAAACATAGTGAATAATTTAAACTTTTGTATTTTTATAATAATAGGTACACTTATAGTACTTATTACATATGCAAAGAACCCCTAGGATGTCTCACAAAGTTGACTTTGAAAATCGTTGAACTTAAGGCATCTTCAAAGTGCATCTATAGCGACATTTTCGCTTCTAACTTTCATAACTTTGGTTCACAATTTTTATAACTTTTCAAACTGTGTTTTTACTGTGCCATACACCAAAATAGGTGTAGATAATAAAAAAAAATCAAATTATCCCAAGTTAAGACCACAAATCTTCCATTTACACAAGTTAAAGTTAAGAGACGTCGAAGTGCACTTATAGCGACTATTCTCACTTCAAACACTTTGAAACATACTTCAATTCAATGCACAATCCAAACAATAATTTAAATGTCAAGTAAAGGCCTTGCCACTTATTTAAGAGGGTAATATAAGTAATGTTATAAAATATAAAGTTATCATTTGCTTTCAAAAGTAAGAGGTGTCCAAAGTTTATAGCTTTAATTAGTTAATGTCACTTTAACTTTATATTTCAACCACATAACATATATACACAATATATACATAACAGATAGTTAGATAACTCACTTAGATCCAAGCCAAACACGTGCTCAAACATTCATAAAGCCAAGAACACTTCCTACCATCTCCAAAAGCATAAAGATCCAATCTTTAGCACCAAAACCACAAAACCAAGCTTCCCCTCCACTTCATGCTCATGACCCAAGCTAGATCCCCCCTTGGTCTTAACTTGTCTTCCACTTTGAATTTAAATCTAAGCTTCCTCGGGTTTTCTAAGGTGCTAGTCAAAATTTGGTGGATTTTGGAGAAGATTTGAGTTTATTGGAGAAAGTTAGTGAAGAACAAAATGGATTAGTGGTAATCCACTTTCCTTATTTTCTTAATTTGTAAAAAGTAGTTAGTGAAACCCTTAAGGGTATATTTATAGGTTTGAACAGGAGGTCTCACCACCCTTTAACTTCCATGAAAAGTCACAAAAAAGCCTCCCTCTGACATGCCACCTTTACACTTCCTTTTCTTTACTTAATACTTAAGACTTTCCATAAAAGTTGATTTTTAAAATATCATTTTTGACATCACCTATGACATTATAAAAAACTTTATTTTACATAATGTTCTATTAAGCAAATAAGTGTATGTAAAAAAACTAGTACAATTTCTGATGGTTAAAAGGATGTTTATCGGTAAAACGATTACTGATCACATCATCGATATTTAACTATTTTTGTAAACATTTTCCAACACAAGTTTATTCTTATTACTTATGATTTAAAAAGGGATTAACAAGGTTATTAAATCAATTTAATAACATTTAATCCAAGAATCAAATATTTAAATAATTCAGTACGAACTATCCAAAATTTCAGGTCGTTACAGAATGTTTAATTTTATACGCACAAGGAATTGATATAAATCATGAATGAGATATTTAATTGTATATGCATGATGATTATGGAAAATATGCTTATATGTTATGGAAAACCTTAAACTTGATTGATATTATATATGTTTGGATTTGAAAAGATAAGGGTATAAATAGTCTCTAGATTTATAAATAACTTGTTAATGAAATCATATTGGGATCCCAGACTTGGTTAGTTTATTAGATTGTTGGACATAAATTTGAATTGATTATAAATTAAATTAGGATTAGACAATATTTAATACATGGGAATGAATTTTATAACAATGTGAATTTCTATAGATTGTCTAAAAATACAAATAAAATTTTATAGGTTGAAATAACAAGGAATGTAAATAAAAAGGAAGAGATGTACAAAATAAGGGAATCGCTATATTTTGTACTACCTATTCTAATAGAAAAATAAAAGATAATTATTTGTTATTTCACACATAACACAAGTCCTCTTTTTTTAAGTAATTTATTGAGAATTATAGTGTTAACCATTTCCTTTGAGGAAAAAAGTAATTCTAATGTATTAAGATATAAAAATCCTTAAGTATAACTAAAGCAATGTAAGTAGCAATAATAACAACAATTTAAATGGAAAATCTAAATATGTAAGTTAAGACGGTGTTGAAAACAAATGGTAAATGAAGAAGATATGATTAGGGAAGTAATAAATTTAAATAGGCGATTAAAGAGAAATATTAGTTAAAAAGGAAACGGGAGATTTCAATGTTAAACGGAAGGAAAATAATAAATGATACTTAAGTCAATAAATTAGAAATGGGTAACAAATGATAGTAAATGACAAGAAAAAATCAAAAGTTCATGCTCCCATCCTCTTCCTTGTGAAACCGCTTGACCTCATCCCTCATAATTCATTTTTGTCTTCCCCTCCTTTCAAAGCCATGCTTCTCCCATCTTTCGAGGCCAAGACCCCATCAACCAACCCATCCCCTCACTCTCACCGTACACCTCACTGCATAGCACACCATCCCCTCCCTTCAAGTTTTCCTCTCCAACATGGCCACACCACCATCAAGCCCAACACCTTATCCTCCTTTCCTCTGTTCAGCCGCCATGTCCCCAGGCCGAGCCTCCAACCACCACAACTCCGGCGAACAACACCACCCTCCTGAAGCCCTACCTCCTTACCACCAGCGAACCTCCCTTCGACCGGCCTCTCCTCTTGAACGCGGTAAGCTCACCTTGCACTGTATGCAAGCCTCCTCCATAAGTTTATATTTTATATATATGTTTATAATATATATATTTCATGTCATAAGTTATTTGGTTTTTAAACTGATTGCCATATTTTTTTCAAGTTTGTTTTCTTCATAACCTATTTTTATTTGAAACCCAAGTCCACTGCAATTTTTTTGTATAAATTTTATATATTTATATTTACAGAATGTACATGCTCACAGTAGTATAGATATGATTATGGTATAAGGTAAGTAGGTTTAAGTGTTATATATTATATAAGGTTTATGTATATATATTAGTTTATATATGTTCTATTTATAAGATATATATATATATATATCCAGTATATGTTAGTCATATATATTTATATACATGTAATAGATATAAAATTATGTCTTTATATTTGTTTATACATATTAAGTTGTTCGCATATATATTTTTGCTTGCATACATTATGTAGTGTATATATTATATATTTTAATATATATATGGTCTGTATATATATTTTGAGTAATAGGTCTATACGTGCATATAGTTGTATAGGATTTGGGTAACTAGTATGTTGGTTTTAAGTATTGTTTTAAAAGAGAATATACATAAATTTTAAATATGTGTTTAAATTAAGTATTGATTTTTAAATTTTATATAAAGATTTTTATTCTATATATATAAATTGATTTTATG
The DNA here is from genome assembly GCA_030765085.1 of Allium cepa. Lineage (NCBI taxonomy): Eukaryota > Viridiplantae > Streptophyta > Magnoliopsida > Asparagales > Amaryllidaceae > Allium > Allium cepa. The sequence goes on from CM060932.1 coordinate 159,120,865, forward strand.
ATAATATAAAGTTTATTTTAAACATGTGTTTCCAAATTTGATTTTTGAGAAAAGATATAATATAATATGTGCATATCTTGTTCCAGTTATGTAAAGCTAGTTTTGATTCGTCTTCGTTATTTCAGCCTTACTTGATCGTCGAATTCGTGCCCATCTTTCTTTGCTTTGGAAATTCATGCTTGGATTCGTAACCCATTTCATTGTCAAATCTCTCTAGCCTCAAAAAATGAGCAATCACTCACGATTAACATTCTTATATTTATTAAATTTGATTTCACTTGAAACGACAATTGAAATATGCTGCTGGATTGAACTATTAATTAAATATATGATATGTTATTATCTAAAATTGTTCAACTGTTAGATATGACACCATATCCTGTTGTTTATATTTTATTTTATTTATCACTGATAATATATACCTATTGTTAATATGTTATATTATTATCATATATGTTCTCATTCTGCAAATTCCCTGTTAGTATAGAATTCCCTATGGGTTGAAATGATACATCCACGAACGATTTGGTAGAATAAGGGAAAATCGTTAAGAGTTGAAATGATAAATTCAAGCGATTTTGATTGACTTTGAATTTGGGATTGCGGGTTGAAATGATATATACCCATAAATATTTAAAATGCAGATTGAAATGATAAATATCCTTATCACTTGACCATAGGATAGAGAATTATATACGGACAACGTTGCTCTATATTTTGAAAATGATTTCCAAAGTTTTGAAAGGAAATATATGGTTTTTCTTAAATATTGACTTTTAGAATATAATATATAAATGTTATTTTTATATATGTCTAATATTTAGATTTTTTAAATTTTATATGCTTTTGTAATTTTTAAATTTATAAGTTAGTTTCGAAAATATAATTTTTAAGATTTTTCTTATAAGTTAATTATTTTAAAATATATGTCTAATATTCAGCTTTTCCAGTTGCTTTGCTCAGACTTGTCATATGTTTGTATTCGAAACTACATTGTATTTGAGATATTCTGTTGTATTTTATTTCAAACTCTATTGTTTATATAGTAGCTTCATGAACTACTACTTATCTATTCCGCTGCTTATTGTTATATTACCATGTGTCTGTGATTCTGTGATTGATTTATTTATTGTATATGCTGATTTTTGCCAAATATAAATTAACAATATGATATTTTAAGCAATTCAAGTCCGACATGTGCGGATGCGAATGGTTCGAAATAGGCGGTCGTTGCATGTATGGTCCACATTAGGTTATGCATTGCCATATGTTTGTTTGTTATGAGGCAAGGTTAGCTAAAGAAGTCTTTCAAATGCATAAGGTATTCCATTAAGCTGAGTCCATAGCCGGTGGCAATGAGTTCACCATACTTATAGTTTATAGAGCTGAGTCTATAAATTAGGAAGCATACAAGTCAAAAAATCCTCAAAAATGCAAGTTATAATACAGCTAAATTATTGATAAGCCATTATTAGGCACTACGAGATGCATGGGTAGGGCCATTCAGAGGTGGACATGGGTGCGTACGATGAGACACACCGACGAGTTTCCATTTCGGGTTCCCCTTCACAATGCATAGTTGTATAGGTAGTCATAATATGAGATGTAGTTCCATACAGAGGTGATATTACGTTGACGATGGATCCAAAAGTGGTGCCGTATTACAGATACTAGTAGGGATAGTACCTTAGTCCAAAGAGGGATTGTGTACTTATATATATAGTTATAGTTTACTTTGAGTAGATGGGGAATATTGTACGAGTACATGGAGTCGAGATAACTAGTAAAATGAAAAGACATAACATGTAATAGAAGGCAATTGGCATAATCTAGTATTGTATACAAAATGTATAATTCACCAGTCACTAAAATATTGTTCTGACCCCCTTCTCATTACAGGCCACATGATATCTTTAGAAGAACATGTTTTCTAATGCATGCTCGGCATTGACATGGACGGCAGACATTAAAAGTGTCAACCTTAGTCAGTAACTATATGTTCTATTATACTTTACTATTCCATTGTGAGTAATATCGATAATGCTCTGATATGCATTTACTCGTTTATTTTCCAGATACCAAACAAAGAATTCGTACTTTAGTGGACTTGGATTTTCGATTTAGTGAAAATTCAGGCTCATTGGGGTGCGGGCGTTACATTTGATATCAGAGCGTTAGTCATCTTGAAAAAAAGGAAACGTTGAGTGAACATATTTGTATTTTTCCTGTATATATAAATATCTCAAGAATTCTTACTATAGAGTATTGCAACCATACATTGAAATATAGATAAGTTGATTTTATGTCGGAATAGTGAAAGAAGTTGAAGATATACACCTTCACCGATTACCCTGGAGGAGATAGGTTGTATGAAAAGGCATTGACTTAAAAATAGCATAAGTGCAGTATAGGAAGGTCCCTTGAGTTGGATAGTCCGTGTCTCCCTAATTGGGCTCCCGATAGCCCAATGATTGTAGATCCAGTATGATTGGCGATTGATGATGTACAGAAGGTCCAGGTGAGGGGAAAATAAAAGTCCACATGTTGTAGATATCTTGGGTGTTCCTAAAGAAAGGTGTGAAATAGTCACTCCAAGATGATAGACGGATTTTAATATTTGAAAAAAGGAGATAAGTTACGAAGTAAAATAAAAGAAAAGTCTAAAAGAAGGGATGAATAAAATTCCACTCTGTGTCCGACCCTATATAGATGAATTTAATATAATAAAAAATTTAAAAAAAATTATATATGAAATGATTTTCAAAGTGTTTATTCAAAATAGAGAAACCCTACTTTTAAAGAGTAAGTAAATGCTAAATTTTCAGAAAAATAAAATACCTACATTTTATATAAATATAAAGTTCTAGTGGAAATTAAAATTTGTTTAAAACTAAATTTTAGTAAAAGGGGTTTTTATAAAAAGAAAAGTTATTTAGTTTAAAAAAATGTAGTAAAGTGTAAGTAGCATGTTTATTTTTTCTAAAATGAAAAATAGTTTAAGTTAGAAAATTCTTTTTAGTGGTGGACAATAGGAAGTGGTACAAGATTGGAATAAGGGAATTATAAGTAGAGGAAGGTTGAATTGCAATACAATTATAAAATATAAATAAAAACAGTATTGAAAATATAGTAATGTTAGTAATTATAAATAATGTAAGAATATTATATTTAAGATAATGCTAGTAACCTAATTAGAAGTAACATAGGAGTTAAAGGCAAAACAAAGGAAAACAGACATTTTCCATTGTTGTGCATATTTATTGCAAGTATCTTTTAAAAGTCCCATTTACATAATGTTAGAGACTCTGCGAAGGATTGGAAGTGGAGATAGTATGAGTGATATAAAGACACTTGTTACTACCATTATTGATTCCGAAGGTATGATGACATATCAACAACAAGAGTGCCGAGATAAAAGTTTTGCTGCCAAAAGAGGATTATCAATGCAATATGGAATATTTAATGCCACCATCACATGCGACATTAATGTCGCATACCATTAATGTCGCATACCATTAATGTCACCCTCAGCAAAGGCCATTAAATGATGTTGCATTCATGATCCAATGTCGAAGGTCCACAATGATGTCTCATATAATCGATGTCGTATCCCGCATATCGCTGGTGGATGACGTCAAAGCCAATTTTTCACAAAGGAAGGAGTTAATAATGTGCACCGTTGATATAGTATACCGTAAGCCATCAATGTTATAGCGACATGATGCATCATCCAAGTCGCACCTTATTGATGTTGTGTTCTAATCAATGTCGCACTTCATTCATGAAGGTAGAATGAATACTGCACTAGTTATTACCGCCTTAGATTAATACCTTATCTCTTCACTGCTATTTTCTTTAGATGTCCCTCCTTATTGATGTCGCTCATCACTAATGTCGTCTCTTATAAAACCATCTCTCATCAATGCGTTCTATTAACAGTGCTACCTGTTATCAATACCGTATGTTATCAATGTTGCTTGTTACCAATGCAACGTATTATTAATATCGCTTATGATAAATGTCGCATGTTATCAATGCCGCCTGTTATCAATGCTGTTTGCACAAAAAATGGACAAACACCTCCAAGTCGTATTATTTAGTTGATTATATGTAATTTTCAATGATTTTAGATGAGTATGTAAATATGTGAAAAGTAGGGGCTGAAATGTAAAAGACACACAGATTTATAGTGGTTCGGCCAGAATGTGCCTACGTCCACTTTATATGTTATTATCTTCTTTCTTTCAGGTTACAAGTACAATGCGTTGTATACAAGTGTATGAAAGTAGTTTGAAAGTTCCTTCCTTGCTTGAGCTCTCAAACTTGTCTGCCATTGTTGTACCCCTGCCCCTCTATTTATAGAATGAGGTAGGGGGCAGGGGTCTTGGAAGTATATAACTGCTGGCGGGCCCGGGCTGAAGCGATCTGGACTGGCAACTATGTGGTTCGGCGAGGCTCATTCGGTGTTGCGTGGATATGGAGGCTTGGACCGGTGTTGGGTAGTTCGGCATGTAGGTGTTGTGGTGGTTCGGTAGTATGGTTGGTCCGGTGGCGATTGTGGTTCGGCAGTAGCGAGGTGTGGGCTTTGGACCGGCAAGGGTCTTGTCCGGTGGTTTGGTGGTATAAAGGACGCCGAATGAGGTGGAGCCGAACGAGGTGGGGACCGAATGTGGTGGAGCCGAATGAAGTGGAGTCGAATGAGTTGGAGCCGAATGTGGTGGAGCCGAATGAGGTGATGGTTGAACGTTGGATGGACATCTAGGTTAGTATTGAGCTTCTTGGCTGTCGAACGAAGTGGAGGCTGCAAGCCCGGGTGACATTGTGACTTCCTGGTCCCTAGATCTTCTGGGTGAGAATTCGCCCAACATTTGCCCCCCAAAGTGGGGCACGTGCTTGCATGTGTCGCGCTTTGTTTTTCTTGTGGCGGGGAGATTGGCTTTGTAACGCCGGTGATCGGACGTTCGTATTCCGTTAATGTCCTGCAAAGAAATTTACAGTTTTAGCGTGATTTCGAATAACAACCGTTCATGATCGAAATATTCGAGTTGAAGTGAACTGTGCCGTTAAGGACGATAGAGTGAGCCCCGAAGGGGCTTGGCATCGTCGATGCCCGGTTTATGTTTGTGAAGATGGTTTATTGCCAGCTCAGAGCATGCCTAGGGATCGTTCGCAACCCCGTACATGTGTAAGTAGCTTAGCCATTTCATAATAATTATCAAATATCCATATGACCGATGGGCTTAAGAATGCGTGTCAAAGTGTAAATTCCCACGATGGTAGGGTTAACAACCATTCAGAGCGTGCCTATGGACCATTCGAGGTCGCGTACACGTGTAAACGATTTAATCCACGTCGGTGAGGATTTTACGACTTATTCATCGTTATCTTAATCTTATTTTATTAGTTAGTTCTGGGGTTCGGTACTTATCTGAGGGAGGCGCTTTGCACGCCACTAGTTCCTGGTCTTGATCGGTAGAGAGAGAATTTCATTCGGTTTTTGGTTGGTCCGGCTATTCACATTCGGCTTCTGGTGGTCCGGTATTATTGGTCCGGTTGGGCGAGTCGTTTGGTTCGGTGGTTGTGAGTTCGCCTATATATAGAGGCCGTACCCCCCTTGTTTTTCTTCACCGAACCAGCAAGCGCCGAATCAATCTATTGCCGAACCAAGTGTTTTGCCGAACCAAGTGTTTTGCCGAACCAACCTTATACCGGACCAGGTATACACTTATTGCCGAATACACACGTACGTCTTCGTTTCACCGAATGAGATTACGGCCTTGGGGCCGAATGCCTTGCGTACCGAATGCCCCTGATACAGTACCACCGAATGAACATGATGACCGAATGAGATGGAAAACCGAATGAACATGATGACCGAATGAACTTGTTGACCGAATGAGATGGAAACCGAATGAACAGGATGACCGAATGAACTTGATGACCGAATGAGATGGAAACCGAATGAACACGATGACCGAATGAACTTGATGACCGAATGAGATGGAAACCGAATGAACACGATGACCTTGAAAACTTTAGTTTGCGAATGAAATCCCACACTTGCACGCACTTGTTTGTTTACTTTTCTATGTTCCCTGTTCTAATGCCTTGCTTTCCTTGTGTTGCAGAAAATGTCTCGCAAAGCGGAAACACGATCGGATAGAAAGAAGTCTAGAGGCACAGGAGAGCCTTCTTCTTCCTTGCCCCCAGTCCAACCAGGATCCGGGCAACACCGACCTATTCCGAGGTCTCTAGTGGACGGATATGGTCCACAGGAACTTTTGGTCTCTCCCCCGGATTGCTTTCCTAGCTCCCTAAAGGAGGAGCAACTTGACGTCATATCCCGTTCCTTCGGGATAGATAGGGCTCTTATGCTGCTGCCGGGAGATGGAGTGATGCCATATAATCTTCCCGAGGGCTACTTCGCTTTTAGCAGATACCATTGCATGTGCGGCGCTATCCCCCCTATCAACGCTTGGATAGTAAGCTTCACCACATATTTGAAGGTGGCTCCCTTCCAGCTTCAGCCTAACTCATATGCTATCCTAGTGAGCCTCTTTGTCATCTTCCAGAGGAGGTACGGGCGTCCTCCTTCTAACCGGGAAATCCGATACTTGTACAACCTGAGAGGCTATAAGAAGGGGTCTCCGTATATTAGTCTGGAGGCGGCCGTACCCTTCAAACCAGTTCTGGACTTATATTCCAAGTTTACCATGTTCAAGAAAGAGTGGTTCTTCATCAAGGACGATGCTGTTTCTTTCCGCCTTTTCACTTCTGGCTGTAAGATGGATTTCATTTATATTTTCCATGTTTTGACTGTAGTGTTTTTTCTGACATGCTTCTATTTCTGGCTAGCGACATGTGGTATTGCAGTTGTGGAGGATGATTCCTTGGTGCGAATGGCTGCTGAACTAAAGGCTATTCCGGCACGGGACCGGTCGGCCTCCTTCTTGATCAGGAACGCAACCCTCTTGGAGTATAATTTGATCTTACCGTACCAGTCCGTGGTTAAGCAAAGAGACACGGCTGAGGAGAAGGCTGCTAAAGCTAAGGAGGGGGATAAGGTAAAGAGCGGTAAGAGGGAGCCTTTCGCAGAGCGTCCCGTGGTCGGGGGGAAGAAACTGAGGAAGTCCGATGGCCCTTCTCCAAGTACTTGCCCGATTGTCCCGGAGGAGGAAGGTGTAGAAGAGGAGGAAGGAGGCGAAGTTGGAGAAGGGTCGGAGGGTGGAGGAGATGGCGACGGTCAAGGTGGTAGTGGTGTTGCTGCTCTAACCTCTGAACAAGACCTCGAACTGGATGAGGCTCTCCGTCGGGCCTACGGGGAGTCGGAGGGAGAGTCGGAAACGGAGAAGGGAACGGAGAAGGCAAAGGAAACCGGCAAAGCTGTGGCTGGCACTGACCCATCCTCTAAGGGTTCCTCAGCTAGGGTGATTCCGGCGATGCAAGGTGAACTTTTGTCTTCTGCCGATTCTATTTTCGATAAGGACTTAGAAATTTTTTACGGTTCACTTCCGTCCTGGAATGAGATCCAGGACTTATTGCAGTATCCCACTCCTCCGCCGGGTTTGTATAACAGATGTGTCTCCTCACTTTTCTTTCTTTTTAACTTAGCACATTTTTTGAATTGCGGATTATTGTATGTTCGTAACACTTGTTCTTTATTCCAGGGGCAGGCCAGGCGGGTAAAACGTCGGATGTTCGACACCGCCTTGAACAATTTAAGTCGAGGAGAGCTTCCGCGAAACCTTCTACTGATCGCACTGGGGACGTAGTCAAGTACCGCCCTCTTCTTGGGGTCATCGAAGAGGGCATTCAGAAAAGGAAGCGGAGCCGTTCCTTATTTGAGTCTTCTTCTGCTTCGCAGCTTCCTACTCTGCCTCCCCCTACTCAGCCTCCTCGTGATACTACGGAGGAGAGCACGGAGCCCTGCCCCCTCCTCCTCCTTCCAAGAGTTCTACTGTCATTCATATAAGGCGTCCCGATGTGCCTCGCCCCGTGCCTCGTGACCCTTTTGCCGGCCATCCTGATTTAGACCCAAGTTTTCGGGACATTTCATTCGATGAGACCACGGGCGAGCACCTACTTCCCCGCAACCCCATGGTAAGAGTGCTGGACGAGGCCAAATCTTTAGATCTTGATTTACTTACTACACGGGTAGTCACCATGGGGGATGAGGCCAAGGCTAATATCGACCGGGTGGCCGCAGAGACCAAGAAGTTAATGGAGCATCATGCTAAGTTGGTCAAGGCCGGGGAAGAGATCGGGAGTGCTAACATTCGGTTGAGGTTAAAGGTTGCCGATCAGGCCAAGCAACTCGCCGACCAAGCCATCCAGATTTCCCAGCATGAGGAAGCCTCCAAGCGTCTGAAAGAGACCATGGAGAAGGCCAGTAGGGCGGAATTACGGAAGATGGAGGTCGCTTGCAGGGAACGGATTAACATAGCTATCGCAACGGTGGATGAGGTTCGAAATGCGGATCTCGAGCGGGTAGAGGAGTTGTCAGGGAGGCTCGAGGCTGCGGAGATGGCTCAGGCCGAGTTGAAGGAGGAGATGGAGGAGATGAGGAGGTCCCTCAAGTTGAAGGAAGAGGAAATGAGGAGGTCACTCCAGGCTGACTGCTTGAGATACCAATCAGAGAGGGACGTCGCCATCACCAAGTTGCAAGCTTCCGAGGCCCGGGTGAGGGAGTTTGAGGAAAACGAGGGGATGATGGATGAGATGTTGCAGGATATGTACTTCCACACTTGGAAGGAGGGCGGCTTGTCTTGGATGGACGATTACCCTCGGGTCATGGCCAAGGTGTATCTCCAGGCTTTAGAGGAGGCCAGGGTGAATGCGGGTAAGGAAGGCGGAGAGGCTTTCAACTTGAGTGCGGTTACTGCTCAGTTCTCAAAGGAGGAGCAAGCGGCGGTGAAGGAGGGGATGCGGCTACTCGCTGCAGAGGAAGCGGGCGTGCAGTTGGATGATGAGGATCAAGCGGCGGATGCTGGTGAGTTATTCTTTTCCCTTTCTTTTCTTTTCGTGTTTTCATAACTTGATCGTTCGTTTAATGAATTCCTCTTCTGATCTGGACAGGTGGGACTTCAGATCCACATGCTGGGGGCTCCGATCCTGCGGCTAAGTAGGCTGGGGGAGTTGGTGATGGAGTGTGGATGCATCTGCCATCTTTTTGTTTCTTTTTTTATCACTGTTCATGTTAGTCTTTGATATGCAACTGTAATAAAATTATTTGCAAAGAATAACTTCGTGTGATCTTATAATATAAGCTGATTTTGTCATGTTTAAATGTTGTTGCTATCTTTATGTGCTGTGTGAGAAGTATAATTATGTATATGCCTGTGATTCCACTTGTGTTTGATGTTAAGTTTTTGCTTGAAATATAATTTCACGTTTTGCAATGTCAGTGTATGAATAAGTTATAGTTACGCATTTATGTACAAGAGAAGAGAGTACCGCCCTTTATGTTTTATTCGCAGGCGGTAGCTTTGAGTGTCTTGTGTAACTGTTCAAGGGTATAGCCGAGCGCCCTGCTACCCAGCACGCAGGCTTAGAGCCTCATGAGTGAATGCTTTCTATTTGGTTTCCTGTACTTTAGAGTTTGTTATACAGGATAGGAGAAAAATATTTAAATGAAATGGAAATATAGTAAAAGTAAAACTTCCAGTCACGGAAGGCCGTCGATGTGCTTAAGTTCGTGGCAAACGGGTTTTGTAGTCACTTTCCCTAGCTGTGGGTCTTGGAGACATTTGTCACCCATCTTACGCCTCCGCGGGGAGTTTTCTTTTTTACCACAGCCGCACTTAAGACACATCGGAGCCGAGATCGCGCACGGTAACTACCCGAACCATTATGGTCCGTAATCGTGGGTATTATTCGATTTACCGTGGCCGGCTAGCGTGGGTGCCGTTGGCCGTGAACTACCCCTGGCTGGCCACACCTTATGTTGGGGCTTAAAGTAGGTTCACAGTTACCGACGAGCCGAACGCCGTAATGAGCTGCCATCGACTATAGTCGGCCTTTATGATGACTTATAATCGGCTCATTACAGTTGGCTTTGAGGGCAGGCGCGCAATGAGTTAACCCGCAGCAGAGGGATGCTGGGGCAAAAGAGTCTCATTGGCGAGTGCATAGAATCGTAGCGTACCTGTTAGGCCTAGTCCAGATGAGGCCGCGGTGCGTCTTGAGTGGAGATGCCATAGAATTTTGTTCAACAGAAAGGGATAACGCTTAACAAGTAGCCAAGACATAAAGGAACAAGTTAAAAAGAGACAAGATTTTTTAAAGTGGTTCGGCACGAAAATGCCTACGTCCACTGATTCTCTTTGTTAATTCACTTCATATGGGCAGTACAAGTTAAGAAAAGTATCGACGGAGGTGTCGGATGTTCCATGCCCTCTGGAACACCTCTCCGTCCACTGTTGACAAAATGTAAGCTCCGTTGTGGAGATCTTTGTGAATTACATATGGTCCGTCCCAGATGGGGTCCAGTGCCCCGGGGCGCGGAAAGATTCGCCTGAGGACAAGATCTCCTTCTTGTAAGCTGCGATGCTTGACTTTGGAATTGTATAGTGCTGCCACTTTTTGTTTGTGAGCTGCTGCTTTGAGTGCTGCATCGTTTCTCCTTTCCTCAATCAGATCCAAAGACATGAGGAGGAGTTCTTCGTTTTCTTCTGGGTTGTAGTGGATCCTACGGTGGGAAGGCACAATAGTCTCAACTGGGAGCATTGCCTCCGATCCATATGCCAAAGAGAAAGGAGTATGTCCCGTTGATGTTCTGAAAGATGTGCGGTATGCCCATAGTGCCGTAGGAAGTTCGTCCACCCAAGCGCCTTTTGACTTTTCAAGTTTCTTCTTGATTAGGGTTTTGAGAATTTTGTTGACAGCTTCAACTTGTCCGTTTGCCTGAGGGTAAGCTACTGATGAGAAGCTTTTATGAATTCCATGCTCTTGGCACCAGTCGGCAAATTCTTCGCTGTTAAATTGGAGTCCATTGTCTGATACGATCTTGAGGGGGACTCCATACCTGCACAGAATGTTTTTGATTAAGAAGTTGATAACTTTTGCTGAAGATATTTTATTTAAAGGTTCCGCTTCCACCCATTTGGTGAAATAATCGACTGCCACTATAGCATATTTGGCTCCGCCTCGGCCCGTTGGCAGTTCGCCAATTAAGTCAATTCCCCATACAGCAAAGGGCCAAGGGCTGGTCATTTGAGTAATTTCGTTTGTGGGTAGTCGAGGGATCTTGGCGAACTTCTGACATCTGTCGCATTTCTTAACGAAGTCTAGGGCATTTTTGTTTAGTGTGGGCCAGTAATATCCATATCGGAGTATCTTTCTTGCCAAAGTCTGTCCTCCAGTGTGATCTCCGCATCCTCCCTGATGGATGTTTGTTAATATCTCCTTGGCTTCCCTTCCGGCGACGCATCTTAATAGGGGGCTAGAGAAGCCACGCCGGTAGAGGATGCCTTCTTGTATTGTGTAGTGGGGAACTTTCCTCAAGATCTTCTTGGCTTCGTCACGCCTGTCGGGTAGTATGCCATCTTGCAAATATTTCCGGATAGGAGTCATCCAGGTTCCTTCTTCGATTGCAGTTATCAGATTCGCTTGTTCGAAACTCGGGGCTAGCTGCCTTGAGATTGCTAGTGCTCCGGGAATGGTGCTGTCCTTCATACTAGCTTGCTTTGCAAGTTCATCTGCCTCTTGGTTTTCTTCTCGAGGAATGTGTTTGATTAGATAATGGTTCAATCGATCGAGCAGCAGTCTGGTTTTCTTTAGGTATGCTGTGAGCCGTTCTCCTCGAGTCTGGAATTCTCCTAGTACCTGGTTTACGATAAGCTGAGAATCACTATGAATACATAAGGAATTGATCCCAATTTCTAGGGCCAGTTCCAATCCCGCTATTACTGCTTCATATTCAGCATCGTTGTTAGTGGCCGTGAACTCCAATCTTAATGCATAGTACAACTTTCTTCCCCTGGGGGTGACGATCACAATACCTGCCCCCGAGCCTTGTTCGTTCGATGCTCCGTCTACAAAGAGGTTCCACTTGATGTTTTTTGCTACTTCGGATTGTTCCTTGCCTTCGTTGGTAGTGAATTCGGCAATGAAATCAGCCATGGCTTGTCCTTTGATAGCGGTGCGGGGATGGTAGGTGATATCATACTGACTTAGTTCGATGCACCATTTGAGGAGTCGCCCAGAAGTGTCAGGACGATGGAGCACTTGTCTTAGTGGTTGATCGGTTAGAACCCTGATGGAGTGAGACTGGAAGTAGTGTCGCAGTTCCCGTGACGCGATCAATAAACAATATGCTAACTTCTCAAGTTTAGGATATCTGGCTTCTGCCCCCGTAAATCTCTTGCTTACAAAGTAAACCGGGCGTTGTGTGCGGTCTTCTTCTCTTACCAAGGCGGTGCTTAGAGCATGAGATGATACAGCGAGGTATAGGTATAACACTTCACCTTCATTTGGAGTTGAGAGTACTGGTGGTCTCTGAAGGTGTTCGATTAGGTTGAGGAAGGCTTTTAAGCATTCGTCGGTCCACTCGAACCTCCCTTTGTCTTTCTTGAGTGCTTCGAAGAAAGGGACACACTTGTCAGTTGCCTTGGAAATGAATCTGCTTAGGGCGGCCACCTTCCCGTTTAGGCTCTGCATTTCTTTTCGAGTGGAAGGTATCCTTATTTCTTTTAAAGCCCGGACTTGTTCAGGGTTTGCTTCGATTCCTCTGGCGTGGACGATGAATCCTAAGAATTTTCCCGATGAAACTCCGAAGGAGCACTTTAGAGGATTCAGCTTCATTCCATACCGGCGAAGTACCTGAAACATATCGTCCAGATGGCTTACATGGTCGTTGGCTTTCCTGGACTTTACCAACATGTCATCCACATATACTTCCATAGTTCGTCCTATCAGTCCTGCGAACATTTTGTTGACGAGGCGTTGATAGGTAGCTCCAGCATTTTTGAGTCCAAAAGGCATGACTTTGTAACAATATAATCCGCGGTCGGTGATGAAGCTAGTGTGGTCCTGATCGGGAGCGTGCATGGGGATCTGGTTATATCCGGAGTATGCATCCATAAAAGATAGGAGTTCGTGCCCAGCTGTGCTGTCTACGAGTTGGTCAATTCGGGGAAGTGGGAAGCAGTCTTTCGGGCAAGCGTCATTCAGATTGGAGAAGTCAATACATGTTCGCCACTTTCCATTGGCCTTTTTTACTAGCACCGGGTTAGCGATCCATTCTGGGTAGATGGCTTCCCGTATGAAGCCATTAGCAAGTAGATTTTTTACTTCCTCATCAAGGGCTGCTGATCGCTCTGCCCCCATGCTCCTCTTTTTCTGCTTTACTGGTACCTTGGTGGGATCGATGTTCAACATGTGGCATGCTATGTCTGGGGAGATTCCTGTCATATCGGCATGGGTCCACGCAAATACATCTAAGTTGTGGCGGAGGAAGTCAATGAGTTGATCCTTCAATCCCGTTTTCAGCTGAGATCCGATTTTTAATAGTCTACTTGAATCATGCTTATCTACCGATACGAATTCCATAGCCTCTGCAGGCTCGGCGGTAGCCTCCTCCTCTTTATCCCTGGGGTCTAGTTCATTGAAGGGATCGCTTGTGTATCGAAGAGGAGGGGCTTTCTTTAGTTGCTATGCCTCCAAGCTTTTCATGCAGAGAGTAGTCTCTGCATCTTTTCCTTTATTCTTTCTGCGGTTATTGCGAAGTTCAGTTACGTAGCAGTCTCGGGCAGCATCTTGATCTCCTTCTACTTCTCCTACTCCGTTGTCTGTTGGAAATTTCATTTTCAGGCACCAGGGGGCTAATACAATCTGAAAGTCAGACAAGGCTGGTCTTCCAAAGAAAGCGTTGTAAGCCGAGTGGTTTTCTATTAGTACGAACGTTTGTTTTCGCACAACGGAGCGGGGATGACTTCCTATTTCGACGAAGAGGTCAAGTTGCCCGAGAGGCATCTTTGCATCTCCAGTGAAACCGTGCAGTGGTTTGTCACAGGGGGATACATCCTTCATTGATAACTTCATTTTGTCGAAAGCATGTTTGAACAGGATATTAACGGAGCTTCCCGTGTCTATTAGAATCCGAAAAACTTTAGCTGGACCAAACCAGGCAGAGATGACCATGGGATCCATATGTGGGTACTGTCTTCCTTCCAAATCATGCCTACTGAATACAATGTCATTATTTTCTTTTCGTTTCGGGTGGCGTTCCTCCGTAATGGAGTTAACATATCCTTCGGCATTTCTAAGCGACTTGCCGTACCTTTCCATCTCTGCCCAACTTCTGTCGGCGATGTGTGGTCCTCCTGAGATGGTAAGGACCACTATCTTCTCTTGACTAGAGCCACTGGTGTTGTGATTGTTGCGATTCCCTCCGCCTACTTCTGGGAGGGGTTGCTTTGAGTTCTCGTTGGCAGGAGTTGGAGTCCTGTTCTGACCTTTCACATAACGTTCCAGTCTTCTTCTTCTAATGTGTTCTTCGATCAAGTCTCGAAGATGGTGGCATTCATTGGTGTCATGTCCGTGGGATTCGTGGAAGCGACAGAACTTTCCGGACTTGAGTGCGTTATCTGATTCTTTCTTGTGCGGGGGGCGCTTGTATCCGAGTTCGCCCTGAGTGGCTAGGTAGATATTTTCGATTGTTTCATTCAAAGGAGTGTAGGAGTCAAATCTTGGCCCTGGTCGATATTGGCGCTTCTCAACCTTTCTGCCCCCAGCATTGTCTCTAGATTCATTTCTTCGAGCGTCCTTAGCTGCAGTGGGAACCTTGTCCTGAACTATCTTGCCTTGTTGCCCTGACTGCCTCTCCGTAGCAGCGTCTTCAAGTCTCATATACTTTCCAGCTTCATGGAAGAAATCAGGCAAGGTAGCTGGTTTTTCCTTAGTTAATCTTCTGGCAAACTTGGTGTCTGGATGTACACCACTACAGAGGGCCATCAGAGTGAGTTTTTCATCGGCATCTTGAACTGCTGCCGCTGCGGCGTTGAACCGTGTTAGATATTGTTGCAGCGTCTCTCCGGATTTCTGTTTGACATTGGATAGAGAATAAGCATCCTTGGGTTGTTCCACATGGATGCGGAACTGGCTAATAAACCTTTCTTTTAACATCTCCCATGAGCTGATGGATCCTTGGGGTAGATGGCAGAACCAGGAGGTAGCTAGATCTGATAGGAATAGCGGAAAGCATTTACATAATACTCCTTCTGTTGCTCCACTCATGAGCATATGCTGGGTGTATCTCTGCAGGTGTACGATGGGGTCGGAAGTTCCTTTGTAAGGTTCCATGGTTGGCATTTTCCATTCCCGGGGAGTGATGGCAGTTTCGATATTTCGGGTAAAGGGACTGGTGACCCTAGCGCCTATTCCCCGGTCCCTTTGCTCCCGTTGGACACATTCTCTGAATAATCGTGCCATTCGTTCGTCAGAACTTGGAGCGGACAAAAATGAGCTCGGTTCTTCCCTGCGGGATCTATCTCGTCCAGATGCCCTGTAGGGATGGTACAGTCTATCACCTCTAGCATTATCCAGTGGTTGTCTTTGGCTGCTTGGATGCACGCTAGGACCAGCTACAGTTACCCCCTGCCTTGATCTTCCCCTGTGGGGTTCTGTTTCGAGCACATCCATGGGGTCAACTTCGGGCTGGGTTCTAGCTCGGCTCCGTTCAGCGGGGTTTCTATGATTAGGTGGCATGACTGGCTCAGCTACATCCGACCCTCGCCTGGTGCCTCCCCCGCTAGGTTCGGTTCCAAGGGCTTCCTCGAGTCGGAATTCGGGCTGAGTCCGGGCGCGGCCCCTATCATTGTTTTTCCTGTTGGTAGCTTATTCGAAGAGTGAAGACCTTTGTTGCCTCCGGGATCCTCCGGATTGGGATTCACCCCATGATTCCGTGTTGCGGTTGGACTCTTCAGCATCCCTTAAGCGTGACATGAGTTGGTCCACCAAAGTTTCTTGTTGGGATGTGAAGCGGTTAGTTACTTCAGCCACAACCCTGTCCAGATCTGCCCTAGTGATTGGTTGTTCCGTTGCGGGACCAGTTGGATTCTCCTGATTTTCATCTGGTACTGCTGTTGAAGTGGGCTGATCTGTGATTGCTGGATCTGGAAGGCTGCTAGTTGCGATGTTCTTTCCTTTGTTAACATCCCTTCTCTGTTTGGAAGGCATGATTTCTAAGCAACGAGTGATGTTGTTAGGAAGAAGGTTGAGTGGGAGAAGATGAAGCTTGAGTTCTGAAGATGAAGTCTGAGTTCAGTTCTCAGTGAAAGCACCAAAAATGTTTGCACAAAAAATGGACAAACACCTCCAAGTCGTATTATTTAGTTGATTATATGTAATTTTCAATGATTTTAGATGAGTATGTAAATATGTGAAAAGTAGGGGCTGAAATGTAAAAGACACACAGATTTATAGTGGTTCGGCCAGAATGTGCCTACGTCCACTTTATATGTTATTATCTTCTTTCTTTCAGGTTACAAGTACAATGCGTTGTATACAAGTGTATGAAAGTAGTTTGAAAGTTCCTTCCTTGCTTGAGCTCTCAAACTTGTCTGCCATTGTTGTACCCCTGCCCCTCTATTTATAGAATGAGGTAGGGGGCAGGGGTCTTGGAAGTATATAACTGCTGGCGGGCCCGGGCTGAAGCGATCTGGACTGGCAACTATGTGGTTCGGCGAGGCTCATTCGGTGTTGCGTGGATATGGAGGCTTGGACCGGTGTTGGGTAGTTCAGCATGTAGGTGTTGTGGTGGTTCGGTAGTATGGTTGGTCCGGTGGCGATTGTGGTTCGGCAGTAGCGAGGTGTGGGCTTTGGACCGGCAAGGGTCTTGTCCGGTGGTTTGGTGGTATAAAGGACGCCGAATGAGGTGGAGCCGAACGAGGTGGGGACCGAATGTGGTGGAGCCGAATGAAGTGGAGCCGAATGAGTTGGAGCCGAATGTGGTGGAGCCGAATGAGGTGATGGTTGAATGTTGGATGGACATCTAGGTTAGTATTGAGCTTCTTGGATGTCGAACGAAGTGGAGGCTGCAAGCCCGGGTGACATTGTGACTTCCTGGTCCCTAGATCTTCTGGGTGAGAATTCGCCCAACAAATGCCACATGTTATCAATGTCGCTTATTATCAATGCCGCATGTTATCAATATCGCTTATTATCAATACCATGCCCTGATGATGCCACAGTCCATCAATACACTAGAGACTGTCGCAAGTCTTCAAATAAAAGAAAGATCCTTAGTGACATCAAGATAAACCTCAATGCCACAGAACAAGCATGCCGTATAGCATCCATGTCGCATCCTACCACCTCTACAAATACCGACCTAGGAGCATGGAGGAAGGGTGGATCATTCTTTACTCGGCTTCTTACATTTTAAACTTTGTAACCCTAAATCGATTTGGGGATTTTGTCGATTATAACACTCAAAATTTGTATACATAAAGCTACGTGCATTCAACTCTTTCATAGCATATGAGTAAAGACTCCATGACTTATGGTAGATTTTGAGTTCCAAAGAACTTGTGATTTTTAATCATAACTTGCTTCGAATTCTTAAACATTCATGGTCTCGATTCCTATTTATATAAGATTGTTCTATATTGGTGATATGATTTCTGCATAAATTTGAGCATAGTTTTGGTATGAACAATTTGTGATATCATCGTGGACTTGAGCATACTGAACCTATTATTCTAAACCCTTTCTCAACCAAATGTCGCTTTTTCCAACACTCATTGAGGTCCATAAGGGTGAACCGGGCCTTTACTCAACCAAATTCCTCTTTCATTGCAACTTTTGTGAGTTAACGAAGAAATTCAGTAACAACACTTAACTAACTCAAAAGAAAAGAAAATAGGAAAAGGGGCTGGAATGTATAAAATAAATTTAGGAAAGTTATTGATGCTAAAAGTAAAAGAAATAAGAGTTAAGTCCTAAAAATTAGAAAAATTTTGGGGATTAAATTTTTGCAACTGAAGGACGGGGAAAGGTTGTTGTGAAGCCACATGTAAATGTCCTTGTACCATAAAAGCCGAAATTTATAAATAAACTTATGTGTTTTTGTAGTTATCGATAAATAAGAGAATTTTTTTTCAAAATTGAAATTTACCGAGTAGGATAGAGTCCTTTATGGATGCTAAACTATTGACTAAATCCTGGCCGCATAGGATGTGCCACACACACACACACACACACACACACACACACACACACATTGCTTTTGAAAATTGTAACAACCTTAAATTTAAGCTATAATAATTAATTAACGAATTAATCAAATAATAAAATAACTTTGTGAAATTATCAGAATTGGGCCACGGGAGTCGCACCATTGTGTCCGTGATAATTTTCTAATCGGTTTCCATATACAGAACGTCAAAATTCGAGCTAAAATGAACAAGATACGAATTAAACAAGAATAAAAGATGATCGAAAAAAATAAAATAAAAATATATTAAAGGGTTGAACATCCTACTGCCTAGGTCGAACGGTCGGTCAACCTGGCTATATGCGCGGTCGACCCGCCTCAGCAATTGAACGAAGGAATTATTCCTTCGTTTCAATAACGTTCAAATACCTCATTTTGCATTCTTTTGTTTAATTTGGTCCTTCCATGCTTCCATCTGATGACTCCTATTCAGTCAACGATGTGGTTGCATCCTATTCAATCCTCAAACCCAATGGTCTGTGATCCACTTCTACACGTATAAATAAGACCTTAGGCCTAACACTTTTTGTCATTCTAAATTTTCTCCTCTTGGGTTCACCTTTTCAGGATGGACCCTAAAAAGAATAATTTTCCAAGGAGAGAATCTTTTTAATAAAAATATTTTAGTACCCTCAAGTGGATCCGGGAAGACCTAAAGGGAGAACTTAGGACCACAGGTGAGTGATTGTAATTATTTTAGATTTTTTACGTAGTTTAAAATAATAGGGTTTCCAATAGTTGTAGTTTTACTACGATTTTTGGGATAACCTTTTTAGTAGTTTATTTACATTTTTTAGAATTATTTTCAGTCTATTTCCTTTAGCTATTCTTTTCAGTTGGTTTTAATTTATTTCTGTTAATTATAGCTTTTTCATTTATTTACAGTTTATTTGCAGTATTTTAATTTATTTACTGTTAATTATGTGTTATTTACATCTTTTTCCTATGCTTTGGATTTTCTTTTATTTTCATTTTTTTATTTCTCCTTCTTTTTCGCATACGGATTAGAATAAGATTAAATGCGAATTTGGATTAAATTATAAGAATACTGAAATAACGGAAGATAAGACGTAAATTGTAAGGACTGTAATAAAATGGAATTGGACTAAAATTGTGATGTAAATATTAGAATTAGACCGAATTAAAGAGATTAACCTAGTTATAACTTAGAATTATGACTAAAAAGAGTAAAAGATGAAAGAAACTTATTTTCACACTTAGACCTTGGGTTAAGTATAAGCAGGATTATAACATAGGTTATAATAAGAAAACAGAACAAAATGAGGCTTATTTTAAGACTTAGGATAAATCAATAAGCACATATAGTAAGAATAATAAAGACTTGTTTAAAATACTTCATCTAAGTTAATTAGCAAAGATGAAAATAAGATCCATACCGGAAGCATTTCCCTTATGTTGTTTAGGGTAAATAAGTGGTCAATGTTTAAAAGAAAAGATTCGTACTAGTAGCATTTTCCTTATGCTGTATAGGGTAGAAAAGTGGTCGATACTTAAAAAAAGGATCTGTACCATTAGCATTTTCCTTATGCTGTTTAGGGTAGATAAGTGGTCAATACTTAAAAGAAAAGATCGATACCGGCAGCATTTCCCTTATGCTGTTTAGGGTGGATAAGTGGTCAATACAAAGGAAAGATCCGTACCGGTAGCATTTCCCTTGGGACACGCTTATGCTTTTTAGGGTAGATAAGAGGTCAATAATTAAAAGATTAAATCATGGGGATTTGGAAAAGGGACACGACTAGATTTTGTTTGACAGTGACCAGTACCAACAACATTTCCTATTTTCTATGGACATGGTGTCTCACAATAGCCTGAAGTGAGACGAGAGCATGCTTATGCCATCTAGGGTAAATAAAAGGTCAAAATGGCGGAGGAATAGATAGTGCGAACCAGTGGTGACCGAGCGTTCCGCATCGATTAGGGGAGATAAGTCGCTATTGAGTTCGAATTCAGCTTAATCACAGCAGCTATCAAGGATAAGTGCAAACAATCAAAGTTAACCAACCATATAAATTTAGAAGCAGTTAACTCATATTTATTTCCATTTTATTCTTTCTTTCTATTTCCTTTGTTTTCTTTTATATACTAGAACTGTTGTAAAGTCTATTACTTTTACTTTGCTTAAAGATTCTAGTAATTACTATCATTCACCAGACTTTAAGTCTGACCCACTCATCCATTTCCCCTTTCCCTCATAGGCTAGAAAGAGCAAGGATGATAGATCACAGACACTTGGAGACTTATTTAGTAGAGATTTCTTATGTATTTCTATTCTTTATTTTCAGTTTTTAGCTTATTCCTTTTACTGGCACTTTGCGAGGTATAGTTTGTACTCTAATATTTATGAGACCGTGGCTTTGATTTCATGAGACATATATTGGTATTTTGAGACATATGATGTATTTGGTTTTATAATTCTATATTATGAATTTTGACTTTTAGCAAATTATTGTTTTAATTGTTTCCGCTGTTTTTATCTATTTTGTCTTTTGAATCTTAGTCTTTGCTATTTTTAGTTATATCTACAACGCACTACATCTTTTAGTTTGTCCTTTTGGATATACTAAGGGGTATGTGGTGTTTCACTTGGCATCAGAGCCTAAGGTTACAAGATTACTAAAAAAATTTTTAAAAAAGTAAATATTTTTCAAAGTAACCAATTTTAGTAGTATTTTTTTAGAAAAGAAGCTCTTTAATTTAGAATTAGTTTTCAAATAATAAAGAGCTTCTCTTCCCTCAAAGTCAGTTCAGACTCCTTTCGATTCCGGAATATCACACTCTTCCATCTCTAATTCTTTGGTAGGTTGTATGCACTTAGACATCTCTTTAGAGTAGACTCCATTTTGTTTCAAACCGCATAAGAGGTTTGATACATTTATCTAGGGTCTGTAGAGGTTTGAAAATTTGTATACTAGGCATAGAATTTGACTGCGATGCCTACATATTGGGATTTTCATGGTATGGGATGATTTTGGGAATGGATGGGCTATCCACATAAGGAGCTATATTAGATTGCGAGAGGAGGTCATTAGGCTAGAGACATGCAGCGGTAGGACTGTCGAGATTTCTTATGACCCGCAAGGGTTAGTTATGTTGAGCTTTCTTTATTCCCTTGATTTATCATCATCAGAGTTAGATTCGGTTCCTGTCGTCAGAGATTTTCCAAATGTCTTTGAGAAGGTTAAGGGACTACCTCCTAAGAGAGAGATTGACTTCAGGATTTATTTGACTGATAATGCTAAGCTAGTAGCATTACCCGTGGAACCTAGGGAGAGGAAGGAATTGACCGTGAGCCTTTGGAGAAAGGTTTCATAAGAAGAAGCATATCATAGTAGGGAGTGCCAGTCGTCTTCGCTACTAAGGCGAACGGTTTCCTTCGACTTTGCGTTGACTATAGGGAGTTGAATACGCTCACGAAGAAGAATCGTTATCCACTCCTATAGATGACCTTTTTGACAAGTTAGTTGGCTCTGCAGTATTCTCTCAGCTTGATTTAGCCACTGGATTTCATCAGCTTAGGATCACCAATAAAAGGATTGACAAGACTGCATTTAGGACACCCGACGGATTCTTTGAGTGGTTGGTTATGCCTTTTGGGCTAACCAATGCCCTAGCCTATTTCATAGATTTGATGAGCCATGTTTTTAGAGATGTCAAAAATAAGTTTGGGGTGGTATTCGTGAACGACATTTTGGTGTTTTCCAAGAGCATGGAAAAGCATGCTATTCATCTTGAGAGGTTCTTTGTATGCTCCACGTTCGTCGGTGGAAGGCAAAATTCTTGTAGTGACACTTTTGGCGTAAGGAAGTGCGTTTCTCGGGGCATAGGGAGGGTCTACACATGGTAGGAGTTTGAGAAATGGTTTTATACATTTAGGTTCGGATTATGGAAAACCAGAGAGAGGTAGGCAAAGATTGGAGATGTACAATAGATGCTGTTGATAAGAAAAGAAGAAAACTCATGTGTAGATAATTGCAAAGATTATGATTGTATTACCTTGAGGTAGATATAAGCATACAAGAGGAATAATAACAAAAGACTTTAGTAAGGAAATGAGATTTCCAAGGTTTAGGGAGGATACTCCTAGGGTAGTAAATAGGAAAATCCACTTTATGTCTAGCTCAATAAAATATAATTGCTAGAATTTAAATATCTTTTTTTAGAAAATAAATATGGGGTTTTTGAAAATTTGCATGAAATTTAAATAGGTTTTTATATGATATAAATTTTGTTAAAAGTAAATTTCTTTTTGAAGAATTATAGCTTGCTAGTTTCTTTGTAGAAAAACAAAAAAATTAATATAAAAACATAGTTTATTAAGTATCAAAAAATGTAGGTTACAACAATTATCGTTGTAATAGATGTTTTCATGAAAAATAAAGGGAGCATAAACTATAACACTATTGTTATAGTAGATGGCTCCCAAAGGAAATGTTTTTACATAGTATATGAGATTTATTTATTTTTGAATCCATGCACTAGTCTTTTTGGGTTGTAGTAACGGTGTTTTACGCAACATCCGTTTTAACCCAAATAAAAATGTATTTTTAAAAAGGGTAATTTCAAAGAATGGATATAAAAATTGGTTTGTGAATAATAAGAAGATGTTTTTGGTTATGGATATATTAAAACAGTTTTGAAGACGAGTTTTTCTTGAAAATAAAAGTGTAATATAGATAATAAAAATGTCTATCGTAGGAAAATATAATTTAAACATAATTTAATATATAGGAATGAAAAGAACAATGGTATAATTTTCTATGAAACCAATAAAAATGTTATATGCAAGTTACAAGGAACACATGAAAGAGATATACAAGGTATGGGGAGTACCATATTTTGTATAGCCTATTTCAAAAAATATAAAATATGTTGTTTGTAATTTCACGTAAACATGAAGTCCTCTTTTTAAAAGGTTCATTGAAGATTTTAGCGTAAATAATTTCACATAAAAAGAAAGCGGTTCCAATATATTGAGGTATGAGACCGTTAGGTGTAATAAGAAGATGTTTTGAAAACACATAAGGATATTTTAAAGATATTTTAAAAGAAAATGGTTTGGTGAAAAGGTAAATAAGTTTTTGGAAATGAAAACTTAATAAAAGTAGAATATGAAAATTCAAATTTTTATAGAATACTAAAGAGGTCTTTAAAAGAAAAGAGGAATAAGTTTTAGACTTAGAATTTGGAAGTTCTAAGTTTCGAAAATAATGTAAATCCAAAAAGTTATAAGGATGCAAGTCTAGAAAGATAAAAGGTGAAGTAACCAAGTACCATTGAATTTAATTGAAATTTGGAAATAACACTTTTAAAGGCAGAAATTTTGGGATTTGATGTTTAAGAAATGAAGAAGCTTTAGTTTTTGAAATAAAGTGATAAATACCAAACCAAACTTTTAAGCATGGAGTAGATAGGAACCATTCCCTATGTGTGACGGAAAAAGTGTAAGTCTATGTAGGGGATAGCAGTGATTAATTTTATAAGTAATAAATAGAGTTTGCATAGAGTGTACATGACACTAATGAGAACCTAGGAATGTTAATTCTTGTAAGCAAACTAAAGAAGAACGGTAAAATGAAATTAGTAAGATGGTAAGACACACATGGTTGAGGACATGTATTTTTGATTTTGGAGAAACTTGGAAGCGGCATCTTCCTTTAGCAGAATTTTCACATGATAGTAGTTTTCAAGATAGCATTAGAGTGACACCTTTCGAAGCTCTTTATGGAAGACCGCGCAAATCGCCATCATGTTGGATAGAGTCTACAGAAGGAATACCTTGGTTCTGACATAGTTAAGGAGACTTCGGAGAAGACTAGTTTTATTAGGAGAAAATTCGTATCTCATATCCACATCACTTTGATAGAAAATTTCGAATTTCCTATTTCCATCTTTAGTTTTTAATAGGTTCTTTCCTTTACTATCCTTTGGGAGGGTAAAACTTAGGATTTAACCCATAGATGGTAGGATTTGATGTAAACATGTTATTAGAACATGTTATGTATGATGTATGCTAGTGATTGCAAGTGTATGCTAGTGGATGCTAATGGACGCATATACTTACACTAGACACTATTATCTCTTAAGGATCGGCCTAACTAGGACACAAGAGCATAGCATATGGATGTGTGCTCATTTGCATTTTTATTTTCATGATTTCTATAAATGGATGTTTATCACATGGTTGTTGCATTTAGATGATTATTGAAGCACGCATGTAGAACTATTAGTTTTCATTAGGAATTTTTGCATTCATTTGGATACATAGCACGAACATAATTGCATAAAAGGAGGTCAAAAGAATCAGTGGACTACCTAATCTTTTGCATTAGTTAGGGACGTTAACACTACACTAATTGCATAAGTATCATAAAGTACACTAGAAAAAATTAAGGACAATGGATGAATGGTTGATGATTGAGTAGTTGATTATAGATATTGGATGAAAACATTTAGTTCATTCTTTTATCCTTAGAGAATTCGAGGACGAAATCCCTTAAGGAGGGGAGAATGTAACAACCCGAATTTAAGTTATAATAATTAGTTGACGAATTAATCAAAAGATGAAGCAACTTTGTGAAATTATCAAAATTGGACCATGAGAGTTGCACCATTGCGTCCGTGGTAAATTTCTTGTTAGTTTCCATGGATAGAACGTTAGAATTCGAGTTAAAATGAACAAGATACGAATTAAACATGAATACGAAAAAAATCAAAAAAAAAATATTGGGGTTCGACCTTGAGGTCGACCATCCCACTGCGTAGGTCGACCAGCCGGTGGACCTGGCTATATGGGCGGTCGACCCGCCTCAGTAATTGAACGAAGGAATTATTCCTTCGTTCCAGTAACGCTCAAACACATAATTTTGCATTCTTTTGTTTAATCTGGTCCTTCCGTACTTCCATCCGATGGCTCATATTTAGCCTATGACGTGGTTGCATCCTATTCAATCCCCAAATTTAACTGTCTAAGATCCACTTCTTCACCTATAAATAAGACCCTAGGCCTAACATTTTTTCTCATTCTAGATTTTCTCCACTTGGGTTCATCTTTTCAGGAAGAACCCTAAAAAGAATAATTTTCCAAGGAGAGAATCTTTTTAACAAAAATATTTTAATTCCCTCAAGTGGATTCGGGAAGACCTAAAGAAAAGATCTTAGGACCACAGGTGAGTGGTTGTAATTATTTTAGATTTCATTAAGTAATTAAATATAATAGAATTTCCAATAGTTGTAGTTTTACTATGATTTTTGGAATAACCTTTTTAGTAGTTTATTTAAAGTTTTTAGAATTATTTTCAGTCTATTTCTTTTAGCTATTCTTTTCGGTCGGTTTTAGTTTATTTCTATTCATTATAGCTTTTCCATTTATTTACAGTATTTTAATTTATTTACCGTTATTTATTCGCTATTTGCATTTTTTCCTACACTTTGGATTTTCTTCTATTTTCAGTTTTCTATTATTTCTCCTCCTTCTTCGCATATAGATTAGAATAGATTAAACGTGAATTTGGACTAAATTATAAGAATACTGAAATAACAGAAGATAAGATATAAATTGTAAGGACTGTAATAAAAATGGAATTGGACTGAAATTGTGATGTAAATATTAGAATTAGACCGAAGTAAAGAGATGGGCCTAGTTATAACTTAGAATTAGAACTAAAAAGAGTAAAAGATGAAAGAAGCTTATTTTCACACTTAGACCTTGGGTTAAGTAATAAGCAGGATTATAACATAGGTTATAATAAGAAAACAGAACAAAATGAGGCTTATTTTAAGACTTAGGATAAATCAATAAGCACAGATAGTAAGAATAATAAAGGCTTGTTTAAAATAATTTATCTAAGTTAATAAGAAAAGATGAAAGTAAGATCCATACGGCAGCATTTTCCTTATGCTGTTTAAGGTAAATAAGTGGTCAATACTTAAGGAAAGATCCGTACTGGCAGCAATTCCCTTATGCTGTTTAGGGTAGATAAGTGGTCAATACTTAAAAGAAAAGATCCGTACCGGCAGCATTTCCCTCATGCTGTTTAGGGTAGACAAGTGGTCAATACTTAAAAGAAAAGATCCATACCGACAGCATTTCCCTTATGCTTTTTAGGGTAGATAAGTGGTCAATATTTAAAAGGAAAGATCCGTACCGACAGCATTTCCCTTGGGACACGCTTATGCTATTTAGGGTAGATAAGAGGTCAATAATTAAAAGACTAAATCATATGGATTTGGACAAGGGACGCAACTAGATTTTTTTTACAGGGACTAGTACCAACATCATTCCATATTTTCTATGGACACGGTGTCTCACAATAGCCTAAAGTGAGATGAGTGCACGCTTATGCTGTCTAAGGTAAATAAAAGGTCAAAAAAGGGAGCAATAGATTATGCGAACCGGCGATGACCGAGCGTGTGGCATCGATTAGGGGCGATAAGTCGCTATTGAGTTCCAAGCGCTTAGTATGTGTGTCTTTCGTAGACACCAATGCCTTCTATGTAGGGAGCTATAACATCTAGTCCACAGTTGGTACTATGGAGTAGCAGATCGATCAAATGGTAGAACTAGGATTTCAGCCTAATCAAAATAGGATTAGGAATTCAGCCTAATCAAAGCGACTATCAAGGACAAGTGCAAACAGTCAAAGTTAACTAATCATATTAATTTAGTAACGGTTAACCCGTATTTATTTCCATCTTATTTTTTCTTTCTATTTCCTTCGTTTCCTTTTATATATCAGAACTGTTGTATAGCCTATTACTTTTAGCTTGCTTAAAGATTCTAGTAATTACTATCATTCATCAGACTTTTAGTCTAACCCATTCCTCCATTTTCGCCTTTTCCTCCCGTAAGCTAGCAAGAGCAAGGACAATAGATTATAGACACTTAGAGACTTCTTTGGCGGAGATTTCTTATGTGTTTCTCTTCTTTATTTTCAATTTTTAGCTTATTCCATGTACTAGCACTTTGTGACGGATAGTTTATACTTTGATATTTATGAGACTGAAGTTTTGATTTCATGAGACATATATTAGTATTTTGAGACATATGACGTATTTCGTTTTATAATTCTATATTATGAAGTTTGACTTTTAGCAAACTATTATTTTAATTGTTTCGTCTTTTTTATTTATTTTGTCTTATGAATTTTAGTCTCTACTTGTTGTAGTTATAGCTATAACGCACCACATCTTTTATTGTGTCCTTTTGGGTATAAGTAGTTGTGGGGTGTTTCAAAAATTTTGTTCAAAATTCTTAGTTTTGAATAATAAAATACCTTTGTGGTTTCTGAAAAATTTTGTGATGAATATTTTAAAGTCTAAAAAATTTGTACAAACATTTCAATGAGTAATATAAAAATATTTTTAAGCTGAAACTAAAGGAATTTCCAAAATGCCACATACTTGACATGGGAAATAGCTGTCGGTTAGCTAGTATAGATTTTACTATGCGGCAAAGTGACAGTAGAATAAAATACAGTAAGAGACAATGGAGAAAGCTATTTTAGCTATGCGGTCATTTCCTCCATATCTTGTTAGTAGGTGAATTAAATTGGATTTAAAATAATTCTATTTTAAAATTTAAAGATTTTAAAATAAAATTCATGTATGCGAATTGTACTTGGAAAAAGTGAAGGAGAATTGAGGGCATAAGAGAAGGTTCCAAGGTACAGTGGAAAAATGATACATAAGAGAAGGATGAAAATATGGAATTTTCCATCTAGACCCTTTTCGACATAAGAATATAGGTTTAGAAAACAAGATTTTTCTAAATTTGGATGTTAGCAACGGTGTGCTAGGATTTTGGATGGATAGAATTGGATGCAAAAGTGTTGAACTATACTCCTATTTGTAGAAGTATGAGATAATTTGGATACAAAGAACAAGTTTTTGATTTTCAAAAGTTACATACGTATATAACTGCTAGTATGTTTATGTTGCTTGCACCATATTTTCAAACTATTTAAAAAGAATGCATCCATATAGGAGGCGCCTATTAGAATTGTTCTGCACACATATCATATGTATTGTGATACACTGTACACTTGTACACGATTGGTTGTAAAATTATTTGTACACTAATTGAGTTGTTAATTTAGAATGATTGTAGTTATGTTATATCGTTCGGTCCTTGAGGAAGTTCGGGGACGAAATTCTTTTAAGGGGGAAGAATGTAACACCCTACAATTTTATGACAATTAATTAATAAATAATAACGCTGAAAAATAGAATTTTTTGGTAAACTTTAGAATTTGGCTATGAAACTTGGACCATTGGATTTGTGCTGAGTTTTTGAAAATTTTTTATGTATAATGTTTAACGATCGGAGTTCAAATGAAAAAGTTATTATTGTTGGAAATTTTTTAATCGAAAATAATTATATGTGTAATTATGATAACAAAAGTTAATTAATGTTAATTATTAACGTTAGTGGAAGCTTGGATGTCAAGAAACGTTAACATTAAATCAAATCTCTAAGACTACATATAGTGGAAGCAAATTATTGCAATCAGTTTTAAAATGGAATGAAACTAAATAAATCAGGGAGCGAAAATAATTCACTGCAAATACACACAAACGGTCGACCCTAGGTCCCTTATGGTCGACCAATAGCGGTCGACCGTAGGGCAATGGCACTAGAGCCTACAAATACAGGCTAGTTTCTCACTTCTCCTCTCATATTTTTTGGGTCACAGAGCGAAGCTCTGCCATTCTCTTTTCTCTACAATTTATAGAATTCTAAAAAGTAGTAAAAATATTATATTATATGTGTATATATATGTGTGTGTGTGTGTGTGTGTGGAGAAAAGCGGAGAATAAGAGAATAGAAGAATAAGATCGATTCATAACACATATACAAAAGTAAATCATGAATTTAATATATAAATCTAAATTTAATTCAATCCTTTCTCTGAGTCTGTAATTCTACCAGGTGTATACCCTTTTTATATTTTGGATCTAATATAAGAGGGAGTCAAATTAAAAAGGAATGGATTTAGATCTAGAGAATTGAAAAGTTAAAGCAAGGCGAGTGAAAAATTACATATTTTGTAATAATATTGAATTTATATTATTATAGATCTATTTCATTTATGCCTAGATATAAATCACGAGTTGGATATTTAATTTTATATGCATAAGGAATTGATATAAATCATGAGTGGTATATTTAATTGTATAAGTGTAATGATTATGGAAAATATGCTTATATGTTTTGGAAAACCCTAAACCTTATAGATATTGTATGTGTTTGGATTTGGAAAATCAGGGGTATAAATAGTCCCTAGATTTATAAATAACTTGTTAACAAAATCATATTGGGATCACAAATTTGGTTAGTTTATATAGAGATTGTTAAACATAAATTAGAATTGATTTTAAATTAAATTATGATTAGAATATTTTAATACACTGGAATAAATTGTGTAACAATATGAATTTCTATAAATTGTCTAAAAATATAAAGAAAAGTGTATTGGTTGAGATAACAAGGAATGTAAACAAAAAGAAAGATATGTACAAAATAAGAAAATTACTGTATTTTCTACTGCCTATTTCAATAGAAAAATAAAAGATAATTCCTTATTATTTCACACATAACACAAGTCCTCTTTTTTTAAATAATTTAGTGTTAACAATTTCTGTTGGAGAAATAATTAATTCCAATGTATTAAGATATAAAAAATCCTTAAATATAACTAAAGTAACGTAAGTAGGAATAATAAGAACAATTTAAATGGAAAACCTAAAGTATGTAATTTAATATGATGTAGAAAACAAATGGTAAACAAAAAAGTTACAATTAAACGAATAGGAAACTAATAAGTTTAAATAGGCAATTAAAGAGACATATTAGTTAAAAAGGAAACAAGGGATTTCATTCAATAATGTTTAAAAAAAGGGAAATAATAAATGACACTTAAGTCTGTAAATTAGAAATGGATAACAAATGATAATAAATGACAAGAAAAAATCAAAGTAAGTTATGTAAGACCTATCGAACATCAATAATTGGAAGCAAATAAAAGTATTAATTAAACGAATGTATATTCAAGTATATGTTACAATGGATGTGAAATATAAATATATATATATATATGTGTGTGTGTGTGTGTGAAAATAACTTAGTAAATAAGAATGACATAGTCATTAGAATGGGTTGGAATGTGAGGTCAGTAGTGTTACACGATAGAAGCCTGTTGAGACGACCGTCCTACACCACTGATACTCATACAACCAAATAATGCACTCCCAAAGCACTCAATTAATGTAGGACGATTGTCACGGGAAAGAAATATAAGTAAGAAGAGGAAGTAGAAAAGATGAGAAGAGAATAGAAGAAAAGAGAAGGAAATAAAACAATTGTTAGTTCCTGAGATAATGGTTTTGATGACAACAATCTTAGGACTTGTTACAAAATATAATTACTAATGTTCTTGTCCAGACATATATGTATATGCAGGATAAATATATGCAGGTACCGAGAATGAAGACTGCACTGTATAAAGATTCAAGACTGAGTATAGAGATTCAGGACTGACGAATTCAAGATTGAAGAAACCAAGACTGAAGACTCACGAGTATCAAGAGTTCAAGTTTCAAGAGTTCAATAGTTCAAGATTTCAAGATATCAAGATAAGTAATAATGTTTAGATTTTTGTTAAAACTTCATAATAGCACTAAAATGTTTATTCGGATTTTAATTGTGGAATGGAATCCACCTTCTCGATTTAATAGTGGGATGGAACCCACGACCTTCTTTAGTGGAATGGAAACCACGAAATTTCCAAAGTGATTTATTTTAACTATTTTTCCGAAATCTATCTTTTTAAAAGTCATCTCTCTCGGTTTAATTATTTTAGCCTTAAACTATTCTTACCATCTATTATATTTTGATTTCAAAATCATCTCTTGTTTTTAAACAATCTCCTGGTTTTAATATTATAGCTTTAAATTTCAAAAATATATTCTATACTTAGTTTTTAATATTACTTTTATATTATAGATTATATATTTTTAAGATTACTTTTTAAATCTCTTTATTTAAATTATATTCAAAATGATTTATAAAGTTTAGAAATTGTTTTGACAGGTTTTAGAATAGAAATCATTTTAAAGCAAAATTATTTTTCAGAATATACATAGGTATGTTGACATACCCCCTCCCCACATGTCGACACGGTGACCGTACAAATTCAAATTTCAAATTTTCAAAAGAAGTGTCTATTCGTCATAACCTTTCGCGAATGGACATGACTATTTTTCTCCTGTAAATACTAGTTGTTTTCAACGAATTTTAAGTTAGTTTTTCTTCATTTCTTCACTCCTACTTCTCCACTCACGTATTTACTTATATTTCAGCAAAATTTTACCGAAATTCTAAGTAAATCAAACTCGATCATCTCTAGTTTGATTCTCTGCCACTCTCTCTCAAAATTCTCGATGCTATTCAGAGTTATATGACCATTTGTAATCAAAGAAGTGTATCAAGTCTCTCTATCTATCAAATGATACTGGAAACGGTGTAATTGTGGCCTGTAAATCAATTGGGTGTGATTGTAGCCCGTCAATCAATTAGGTGATCTTGTACCCTAGTTAAATCAAGAGAGTTTACCCTGGACTCGGAGATATGAGGGTGTAACTCATGGCCTTGAAATCAAGGTTGTAATATCGACATTACATTTGAAAAGAAATCCGCATAAGAAATTATGTAGGATTGGATGTAGGGTAACTCCAAACTAGTATAAAATTCCGGTGTGTTCTTTCCTTTACTACCTTTATTTAATATTTACATCTATGTCTGATTCTGCGATTGTCTCTGTGTTTATGAAATTGCATCTGTATGTGTTTGATTTTTGAAAAGATTTCAAAACTTCCATAAAATTGATTAAACACTATTCACCCCTTCCCCCTCTGGTGTTAATCCAGCTTTAAGATCTGTAATCCGCATTTCCTACATTTGGTATTGGAGCCAGGTTTCAAAGATTTCATAATTTGATTTTTGAAATTTTTTCAAATGGTTGCCAACACTGGTAATGTCAATACTATCGCTAGTTCATTTGTAGAGGGTCAGTCTACTACCAGACCACAATTTTTAATTGCAGTAACTATGCAATTAGGCATGTAGAATGAAAATTTACAATCAATAGGATTAGACACTTGGAATATCACACAATCTGAGTACATTGAACCCACAACTAATTTTGCACAGTGGAGTGCTGAGAAAAAGACCGTTGCACAAAATAATTCCAAAGCCATGAATATTCTATTCTGTTCACTTGATGGGAATGAGTTTAATAGAGTATCTGTTTGTAAGTATACATATGAGATCTGGAAAACTTTGCAAGTTACTCATAAAGGAACAAGCAAAGTTAAACAGACAAAATTATCCATTTTGACCAATCAGTTTAAATTATTCAAGATGAATCCAAATGAGTCCATTTCAGACATGTACAGTAGGTTTCAAGACATTGTGCACTCATTAATTGCATTAGGAAAGAACTTTTCAAAAGAATATTAAGTTAGAAAAATTCTGAATTCACTCATTCCGGAATGGAATCAAAAGACTCTAGCAATTGAAGAGGCGAATGATATTAGTACTCTGAAAATTGAAGAATTAATTGGGAATTTGATGTCGTTTGAAGTAAAAATGCAAGGGAAAAGAGAAAGGAAGGCCTCAAAAAAAGAATTCAATAGCGTTTAATGCAATGACAGATGGTTCAGACTCAAACAGTGGCGACGATGAAGAAATAGCCTTGATGACAAGGAATTTTAGAAAGTTTCTGAAATACAGAAAGATAAACAACTACAAGAGAAATAACCACAAGAATTTTGGAAATAATAATAAGATTATCAAAAACGTCAGATGCTACAATTATGATGAGCCAGGCCACTTAAAAAGAGATTGTCCGCATTCGGATAAGCAGAAATTTCCTTCAAGCAAGGTTTCATCAAATAAAAGGAAGAGAGCGTACACTGCTACACTGGATGATTCAGACTCATCCTCTAGTGATAAAGATCACGAGACAGAAAATTCAAATATGTGCTTTACAACTATTCACGAATCTGATGATCTCAAAAATATGGATCTAAAAATAGGTACGCACTTAAATTATATTGATTGAAATTGCTTGTTCGAATGTTTGATTATTTGCATGTTTTGAAATTGCTTGTTATTTGAATTTAAATTTTTTGATTTTCAAAATAATATTATTTTAATATTAAAATAATAATATTAAAGTGTTATTATATTTAATATTATTTTAGATAAAATATAAATTAGATTATAGGATACATAGATATTAAATAAAATAGGAAAAATAAGACATATGAATTAAAGGACCCATGTCGACATGACCCTACCCCCCATGTCGACATCCCTACCAGAATTTTGAAATTCGAATTTGAATTCAAAACTTTGAATTTTCCTCTACCCTTTCACCAACTCCAAGGATCTAAAAAGGCGTCTCTTGACCAGAGAATATGACTACTGAATATCTATTTTTCTCCTTAATCTTGTCCTATCTTTTCACTTTCATTTGAAAATTCAAATTCTCTTTCAAACTTTCAAGCTCTCTATTCTCTTCAAAAATGGCTTCCTTAAGCACTCCCTCCACCATTAGGCTATCCAAAGCCATCAAAGAATTCCTCTATAATGACCTAGAAGCTATCAAAGCTTACATAAGCTATGTAAACTTTGGAAAACTCCATACGGGAAAATTTGCAATCTTTAATGATTTTCCTTCTTATGAACTCAATATTCTTTTCGAAGAGAATCAAATTCCTAGTTTAATTGATGATTCTCAAAATGATTTCGTTTGTTATCCTATCTTGTTAAAATGTTTTATGCAAATTTGAATCGCGGTCTTTATGAAGGAAATGAAGGAGAACTTTGGAGTAGTGTTAAAGGAACACGAATTTTGAATAGTGATATTTTGGAAAATATTTTGGATTGTAAGTATAAGGAAATGAATCTTTCGGATTTTCAAATTGATGAACATGATCGAGAGACATTTCATCATATTTTTGAAAGGGATGTGTAACGAAGCGGATTTTGCCCGTTCGAAAATCAACATCCATACTTTACTTCGTACTCGAATGCCGCAGATTCGACCGTTCAAATCCGATTCGCCGGAGCTTATAACACAATTAAGTATAACAACACAGCGGAAGAAAATAATGAATACCAATATATAACATCTGATACAACATCCTGATACAACAGATGATACAATAGATATCGATATACATCAGAGATATGATACAATATAATAGCAGCGGAAAGGAAAAATAGATAACACTAGCAGTGGAACAAATAACTCGGATAGTCTTCAAGGCAGAACTCCAAACTGCAACTCCATCTCCAAGAACTAATCCAGAAAATAGCTCGAACTTCCAATAACGATGCACCAAGCTAAGCAAGGTCAGTCATGTCCAAAGACTGAACTAGCTCCAGATAATCCACTGGACCTAACTATCTGAAAAACCCAACTCTAGACTGCTCGTGTGGAAAATAGTGAGCACCCAGAGTTTAGGAAAGGAACAATAAACTCCGAGTCAGTCATGGGACTGGTGTGAGTAACAAAAACAGTTTATCTTTTAAACACAAACAACAAGAGAATTTTAGAGTAAATTCGCAATGCTTTTCGAAAATGAAACTACCATAAGACCTCCCACCACACACACAATGCAAACGCAGAATTGGAGGAGATTTCTTCTTATGATAGTCAAACATGCTTGATACGCGAAATCTTTGATATTATTATTGTAAGTGCAAAGTGCAGAAAACATTTTCGAAAGTAGAATATAAATCTTAGCCAGCATAGACATTTCGAACTATGCCTACTATAGCTACCATCCAAACAGTGGGGCGCCACCATAAGTGAATGGCAGGTTCTACAACTAAAACCGTACAGGGTTTCGTATTGGATGAATGGATTTCCAACAAATGGTCAGGCTAAGGAACTTCCTACTGCCACATGGGATCGCCTCTGGCGGGACGTCCCGAGAACCTAACCGGATCTCTGCCAACACAAGGCCGGGTTACCTCTGTAACTAGGTAACTACTACTCGAGCATGCCACTCCCCGGTCCTTTGGGACCTTTATCCGAGGTACCTCTAAGCAACAACCACACAGAAAATGAGATTGGAGCAACCACATAGGTTAAATATCAGGGCTCCATACCTAATATCACCCTTTACCAGAAGGGAATGACACACCCTAAAGGGCGCGACCCTCATAACCTTGCCGCATCTTTCCTGTTTTGACCATTTTCGAGGTGTGAGGTCCTGATGCAGTATCGTCCACAAAGCTACGCTTTATACAAAAGCCATGCTCTGATCATAAATGATCAACAAATGATCATCAACACACAGCAGCACTCAGCATGCCACACTACCAAATTGGGAATATATCGCTGATGACCTTCAACTACATAACATCTGAGCTCGTACGTCTCAGAGAAGGGTGTTAATGCTAAGAGAATAAATTCTCCGCCACCAACAGAAATGTATTTGAAAGAAATATGCTTTATATCTCAAAGTGTAATGTCAGACATACAACCATACAAGTCTGTTTCGGGTTCGAACAGAACCGAAGGCACTTCCGAAGAAGCCCTTGCAAATCCGGGTATTCACAATCCTGATCGGACTTCCCATCACTTATGGAATCTCTATACCGTAGCTACTCAGTGCAGAGACAATCGATAGGTCATCCTATCGTTCTCACAAATACCCGGTCTTCACCACCGGTCTTCAAATGCTATCCATAACGACGTATCACATATTCGGAATGGGTTATATGACACAAAGGTCCTCTCCCGGCTAAACCGAATAGTGAGCGCAACATTTAAAAACATATGGATATGGGATTTCAATTAAGTCACAACTTAGTAATTCAAAACTTTCCTTCAAATGGTTTAAACAAATTACCATTTTTAAATCTTTTAAACAAAAGATTTATTCACTAAGTTCACCCATTTTCACAAAGATCCTTTTACGGATTTCAAATCAATCTCCATTTCAATTGGATTAACTCGCTAAATCTTTAAATTAAAGATTTAACTTATAGCTTTCAAACCGTTTCCATAACTTGGGAATCATTTTCATTTTTAGCTTGAAATCCTTTTTAACACAATTTGGAAATTCACTTCCTATATGAAAGCTTTTATTATTGAAAACGAATAGTTTTCATTTCAGAAAGATCCAATTTTATTTACACGAGTTAAAGCCTTTGAATATAAATTCAAATTCCCAAACCAATACCTATTAAATGGTTTAACCCATATAAACTGGTATAACATCTTTAGTCCCTAGTTTCCAGATCATAGAATTCAATTTCAAAAATTCCAAAATTCAATCAAGTTATTCAAAATAAATTTCATCTTTGAAATTCCGTTTCAAAAGCTTTTCATTTTAAATTCAATCCATTTCCAAAACATTTGAATTTAAACATTCAAATTCAAACTATTTCAAAATCTGTGACTTAATCGATTTCCTCGTGAAATCCGTATTTTATGTGTGTATAAGTGTGGTCCAGGGGGTTAACACAATAGTGCCACAACATTCAATCATCACAGATCAAATACAGCAATATATTTGATAAGCGATATAAACTATAACGCTTATCGTCCATTCACAGATTCACAGATAATATACAATGAATAAATCATACACGGCACAAACCACAGAACAAAATATCACAGATCAGATAGGAGGTATCTCATACAATACAATCATTCATAAGTAAGGTCAAGCATTCAGTAAACATTTATAAGCAGGATTAATGGTTTAATCCTAATTAATTCAATTTATTTCCAATTTAATTACTTATGAATAAATTTTCATATTCTGATTAACTAATTACAAATCATTTGATATAGATTAATTTATCAAACACTTACCAATTTATCAAATGATTCCTTAATTAATTGAACTAAATTAACTTAAATTAATCATACTATCAAAAATTAATTACAATAAATAATTAATCCTTAATTATTTTCATCAAGTAATTATACTTAACCAATTTACAAATGATTAACTTAATTAATTAATCTAATTAATTAATAAAATTTATCTCATTAATTAATTATTAATTAATCCTTAGTTAATTATCTTCTTAATTAAATCAATTAATACCTTAATTATTTCTAATTAAAATTTATTTCTTTATTAATGACTTAATTAATATTAAAGTGTAGAACATTACACTTTTGAATTTAAATTAAAATTACATTTTGAATTTAAGATTCAAAATGATTTATCATTTAAAACTTTAACAAAAATTTAAATTTAATTATAAAACTCTTAAGCAATGTAAGGTATATTGTGTACTTATATATGAAGCTTATGTAAGAATTTTTTTTTTTAAAATTTGATTACTTAATTTTTATTTAAAATTAAGCTATTAATTATTTAACTTGCAAATTCAAGTTAAAACAAATCATATACTTTCACTCAAAAAACCCCTTTTATAAAAAGAAGTTTATCAATATTCAAATTTAAACATTTTTTTGAAACAAATTTACATAAAAAAAACTATTTGATTTAAACTTGATTTAAAAACAACTGGTTCAAATTCCCAGATCTGGATTCAAAAATGATTTTGAATCCACTACTTTAATTATTTGATTTGAAAACTGAACTTAACTTTTAAATTTAAACCACCGTTTAAATCTTATTTTCAGATTTTAGATTCAAATTTAAAAATCTGGAAATCTGCAGGTTTTAAAAACCTGAGCCCTCTTTGAAATAATTTAAAACTTTTTTTTAAGATTCAAAATCATTTGAATCTAAACTTCAGCTAGATTTATACTTGTTTAAAACAATCTCACAACTTTAAATTCTATTTAAATTTGGTCAAATTTCAAGTTTACTAACAGGTTTTGAAAAACCTGAAGCAAAACAAACTGACTCGAGGAAATCAAGCTTGCTTCGAGTCTTGCCTCGCCCTGCTTCGAGTCGAGCTCTTGTATAACCCGAGTCTTCCCCGAGAAAAAAAATTGCACACCCAAAAAAAAAAACCCACCAGTCCTCAAAAATGCACGGTGCACGTGCACCGTGTCTCTGACCCCCTCCGGCCACCTACCAGAACTGCAACCAATCGCCGACCATCACCTGAACACATCACGACCACCGGTCTTCCAACAACAACTCGAAATCGAATTCGAGTTTAAAACTCGAAACCTGGAAACTTACACAGCCACACCCTTTAGAACCTGTCAACGTCAAGTCTTCGGCGCTCCGACCACTAGGCAACTCCAAACTCCGGTCACCACTCCGCTACCCACCTAGCTACTTCCCCCTCCAATAACGTGCAACTCGACGCACTGTGGAGGACGAACGAGAAGAAAATGCGACCCCTCATCAAACTAGGGTTAAAAATTTTAAATGTTCGCCGCCGACGCCACTGTCGACATTACCACCTCCGACCATTTTTCCAAGCATCCCCGTAGGCTCCTCCACGCCCACACAAATCCCCGAGCTCCACGAGTCAATGAATCACCGGAAATTGGCCAAAATGCCAATTTCGATCATTCTCAAATTTCTCTCGAAATACAAAATGAAAAATCATTGTATTAGTTTTAAAAATCATATTTAAGCTTAATAATTCGATCCATATACCTAAATTTGTGGATTGAAAGATTTGATTTTTGACAAAAATCAAATGGTGCTCAGCTACATTGATCTTCAGAAATTTTTACAGGTTATTTTAACTTGAATTAAATTTTAAAACTTAATTTTTTTACTGTAACAAACAATCTTTGTTTTAAATCTAATGTTTAAACGTCAAGTAGATCAAGGGATAATGGATTTTGAATCAAAATCCTGTGTTTAAATCTTTAAAATAGAGACTGTTTAAAAAGCATCAGCCTGTACATCTAAAATCATAAATCAATATACATAGAACATTCATATTTATGACCAAACATACTTATCACAATAGAGATCAATATCTTTAGAATTTTAAAACAAATGTTACTCACAGTTTTAAAGGAGATAGAGCACTTCTGGTAGAAAACTGCTAGCTTGAATCTTCTTTTAATCATCTAACTTGATTGTTGTTTCAGTAGGAAGAACAGAGAACTATTTTGAACAAGGCTTTGAAAACTGCAAGCTAAAACTTCTCTTTTTTTTTCTTTTCTTTTTTTCTTATCTCTGGTTTGAGTTGTCTAAGTTGAATTTTTTTTTTAGATGATTATGAACTGAGGAGAGTTTGATATATAGGAAAATGAAGCTTCCAGGATATGCTTTTGTACAGGGTTACTATTTGCTTTGACTAAAGATATTTTGTAAACTAAAATTTCGGCTGAGATATATACTTGTGTACTAAAGATTTTCTTTGTATTAATTAACTTTGTCTTGATTTGCAAGCTAATAGATATGTATATGTCTTTGTTGCCTTGTTCATACTTGAATATGATTTGTTTTTGACCTGATACAATATTTGTGTGCTAATTAATGCATATGTCTTCAGATATGTCTACACCTAATTATGATTGCTGATCTTTATATTTTATTTTGTTTATTTGTACCAGGATATTTTGTATATTGTGAATAGTTTGTCTTCTTTTATATTGTACAAATGTGTATACAGCAAACTACTTGTTATTTTCTTCTTGCTTATGTAAGCTTTGTTATATTTTATATTTTTAGTTTGTTTCATTCCTTGCATATATTTGTATTTGCTTTACAAGCTTTTGCTTTGGTTTTTTTTTTTTAAGTGTACATACTTATGTTATTTTGTTTTATGTATGAACAGTTTGTATATTTGTTTGTTTTGCTTGTACTTAATTTTATACCTTTTTGTTTAGGCTGAAATGTACAGGGTTATATGATATTGATGCAAGATAATTTTATTTGTACTAGAAATATTTTGTTTATTTTGTTGACCAGAGATTTGTTTATCTCAAATTATTGGCTGAAAAGGTATGTTGAGGCTTGCATTAATTACCTTGGCTTGTTTTATAAGTTTGAATTTTTTTTTATTGTTTATAAACCATGAGATTAATATATATGTATTTACTTTATATTTTATAAAACTATATATATTTATTTTGTAACATAGATAAATTTATAGATTTAAATTTGTTGTTAAAATTTTGGCAATTATTTGTTTACTTTATATTTTTATAGCTATCCCTAACCCATTTACTTAAGATTTAAATTCCAATTCCAATATATATATATATAAATTCAAATTTACTCATGTAGGCACAACTATATAGATTCACATATATATACAATTTCTAAATTTAAAACGATTTAATATATTTTTATGTGGATTCGGGGAAAACTCGAATCAATCTATCGATTAATTTCACAATTTTCTTATTCAAAAATCCAATTAATTATCAATTTAAATTTATATAAAATTCGAGGTCGTTACAGACTTCCCTCCTTTAAATGAATTTCGTCCTCGAAATTCGCAGGCACGAAAATAACAAAGATAGATACACCAAGATAGAGAAGTATCTTTTCAGATCAACTAGATATATTTATTCTGCATTTGGCTTACCAAATCAGAATATCAACAATATGAGAATAACTCATTCAATACTACTCAGGATACTCGGGTCATTAATCTTACGAAATATGCAAAGCACTGG
Organism: Allium cepa; assembly: GCA_030765085.1. NCBI lineage: Eukaryota > Viridiplantae > Streptophyta > Magnoliopsida > Asparagales > Amaryllidaceae > Allium > Allium cepa. Next base: position 159,161,707 of record CM060932.1, read on the forward strand.
TTAGTTCGAAGGGATAACTAACCATTCGTAGAATATATCCGGACTCAAAGTGTATTCACATATCTGTCTACTTTTGGGTATAATTTCAAAAATTTTAGTTCAGAAACCAAAGTATATCTATCAACCATAGCAACCAAAAGCAAACAAAGCAACCAATACATCCAAACAAACAATTTTGGCCTATCGGAGTTTATGTCCCATACAAATACATCAAATCTTCTTCCTGTATTTATCAGGAATCATCGAAGAATTGAAAAGATATGCTGAACAAAAGAGATAGATTTGATCTTGTATAACTTTTCGAATACTAGGAATGGATTCCAACTCAAGTCGGAATATCTCAAAATATATACCAATTTGTCCCTCTTCGGACTTCGATATACACAAGAAATTACAACAGAATTTTAAATTTGGTTTTAAACGAAATCGTTTTATTGATATAATTCAATTTATCTTCATATTCTATTAATCAAGTTAATTCAATTTAAATTTCCAATTTATTTAAAATTTCCAATTTCAAATTCATATTCATTAAAGTTTAAAACAAAAACTGATGAGAAATCAATGAAAATGCGAAGTAAAAATTTTCTACAACGATTCGTAGGGCAACCATTGCATCGAAACTTCTTTCTGTAGTTGTCACGAAGCAATCAAAAGAATTTGGAAACGAATCAAAGAAGATCGATAGAGAAAAAATTACTTTCACTGTTGCAGGGTATTGACCAATTATTGTGGTATTCCCCTGTCCCCTATCTCGTTCTCTTCTGGCACTCGTACTCACTATCAGTGGATAGTAAGAGAATTTACTGAGGCATTCAAACGGATATCTTAGGGATTACTCATTCTAGGGTATACTTCACCCTATCTCTAATGAGTTACTTAATATGTTATACTCCTGAGCTAAAGTTTTAACCCTCAGCTCTGATACCAAATGTAACGAAGCGGATTTTGCCCGTTCGAAAATCAACATCCATACTTTACATCGTACTCGAATGCCGCAGATTCGACCGTTCAAATCCGATTCGCCGGAGCTTATAACACAATTAAGTATAACAACACAGCGGAAGAAAATAATGAATACCAATATACAACATCTGATACAACATCCTGATACAACAGATGATACAATAGATATCGATATACATCAGAGATATGATACAATATAATAGCAGCGGAAAGAAAAAATAGATAACACTAGCAGTGGAACAAATAACTCGGATAGTCTTCAAGGCAGAACTCCAAACTGCAACTCCATCTCCAAGAACTAATCCAGAAAATAGCTCGAACTTCCAATAACGATGCACCAAGCTAAGCAAGGTCAGTCATGTCCAAAGACTGAACTAGCTCCAGATAATCCACTGGACCTAACTATCTGAAAAACCCAACTCTAGACTGCTCGTGTGGAAAATAGTGAGCACCCAGAGTTTAGGAAAGGAACAATAAACTCCGAGTCAGTCATGGGACTGGTGTGAGTAACAAAAACAGTTTATCTTTTAAACACAAACAGCAAGAGAATTTTAGAGTAAATTCGCAATGCTTTTAGAAAATGAAACTACCATAAGACCTCCCGCCACACACACAATGCAAATGCAGAATTGGAGGAGATTTCTTCTTATGATAGTCAAACATGCTTGATACGCGAAATCTTTGATATTATTATTATAAGTGCAAAGTGCAGAAAAAAAATTTTCGAAAGTAGAATATAAATCTTAGCCAGCATAGACATTTCGAACTATGCCTACTATAGCTACCATCCAAACAGTGGGGCGCCACCATAAGTGAATGGCAGGTTCTACAACTAAAACCGTACAGGGTTTCGTATTGGATGAATGGATTTCCAACAAATGCTCAGGCTAAGGAACTTCCTACTGCCACATGGGATCGCCTCTGGCGGGATGTCCCGAGAACCTAACCGGATCTCTGCCAACACAAGGCCGGGTTACCTCTGTAACTAGGTAACTACTACTCGAGCATGCCACTCCCCGGTCCTTTGGGACCTTTATCCGAGGTACCTCTAAGCAACAACCACACAGAAAATGAGATTGGAGCAACCACATAGGTTAAATATCAGGGATCCATACCTAATATCACCCTTTACCAGAAGGGAATGACACACCCTAAAGGGCGCGACCCTCATAACCTTGCCGCATCTTTCCTGTTTTGACCATTTTCGAGGTGTGAGGTCCTGATGCAGTATCGTCCACAAAGCTACGCTTTATACAAAAGCCATGCTCTGATCATAAATGATCAACAAATGATCATCAACACACAGCAGCACTCAGCATGCCACACTACCAAATTGGGAATATATCGCTGATGACCTTCAACTACATAACCTCTGAGCTCGTACGTATCAGAGAAGGGTGTTAATGCTAAGAGAATAAATTCTCCGCCACCAACAGAAATGTATTTGAAAGAAATCTGCTTTATATCTCAAAGTGTAATGTCAGACATACAACCATACAAGTCTGTTTCGGGTTCGAACAGAACCGAAGGCACTTCCGAAGAAGCCCTTGCAAATCCGGGTATTCACAATCCTGATCGGACTTCCCATCACTTATGGAATCTCTATACCGTAGCTACTCGGTGCAGAGACAATCGATAGGTCATCCTATCGTTCTCACAAATACCCGGTCTTCACCACCGGTCTTCAAATGCTATCCATAACGACGTATCACATATTCGGAATGGGTTATATGACACAAAGGTCCTCTCCCGGCTAAACCGAATAGTGAGCGCAACATTTAAAAACATATGGATATGGGATTTCAATTAAGTCACAACTTAGTAATTCAAAACTTTCCTTCAAATGGTTTAAACAAATTACCATTTTCAAATCTTTTAAACAAAAGATTTATTCACTAAGTTCACCCATTTTCACAAAGATCCTTTTACGGATTTCAAATCAATCTCCATTTCAATTGGATTAACTCGCTAAATCTTTAAATTAAAGATTTAACTTATAGCTTTCAAACCGTTTCCATAACTTGGGAATCATTTTCATTTTTAACTTGAAATCCTTTTTAACACAATTTGGAAATTCACTTCCTATATGAAAGCTTTTATTATTGAAAACGAATAGTTTTCATTTCAGAAAGATCCAATTTTATTTACACGAGTTAAAGCCTTTGAATATAAATTCAAATTCCCAAACCAATACCTATTAAATGGTTTAACCCATATAAACTGGTATAACATCTTTAGTCCCTAGTTTCCAGATCATAGAATTCAATTTCAAAAATTCCAAAATTCAATCAAGTTATTCAAAATAAATTTCATCTTTGAAATTCCGTTTCAAAAGCTTTTCATTTTAAATTCAATCCATTTCCAAAACATTTGAATTTAAACATTCAAATTCAAACTATTTCAAAATCTGCGACTTAATCGATTTCCTCGTGAAATCCGTATTTTATGTGTGTATAAGTGTGGTCCAGGGGGTTAACACAATAGTGCCACAACATTCAATCATCACAGATCAAATACAGCAATATATTTGATAAGCGATATAAACTATAGCGCTTATCGTCCATTCACAGATTCACAGATAATATACAATGAATAAATCATACACGGCACAAACCACAGAACAAAATATCACAGATCAGATAGGAGGTATCTCATACAATACAATCATTCATAAGTAAGGTCAAGCATTCAGTAAACATTTATAAGCAGGATTAATGGTTTAATCCTAATTAATTCAATTTATTTCCAATTTAATTACTTATGAATAAATTTTCATATTCTGATTAACTAATTACAAATCATTTGATATAGATTAATTTATCAAACACTTATCAATTTATCAAATGATTCCTTAATTAATTGAACTAAATTAACTTAAATTAATCATACTATCAAAAATTAATTACAATAAATAATTAATCCTTAATTATTTTCATCAAGTAATTATACTTAACCAATTTACAAATGATTAACTTAATTAATTAATCTAATTAATTAATAAAATTTATCTCATTAATTAATTATTAATTAATCCTTAGTTAATTATCTTCTTAATTAAATCAATTAATACCTTAATTATTTCTAATTAAAATTTATTTCTTTATTAATGACTTAATTAATATTAAAGTGTAGAACATTACACTTTTGAATTTAAATTAAAATTACATTTTGAATTTAAGATTCAAAATGATTTATCATTTAAAACTTTAACAAAAATTTAAATTTAATTATAAAACTCTTAAGCAATGTAAGGTATATTGTGTACTTATATATGAAGCTTATATAAGAATTTATTTATTTTTTAAATTTGATTACTTAATTTTTATTTAAAATTAAGCTATTAATTATTTAACTTGCAAATTCAAGTTAAAAGAAATCATATACTTTCATTCAAAAAACCCCTTTTATAAAAAGAAGTTTATCAATATTCAAATTTAAACATTTTTTTGAAAAGAAATTTACATAAAAAAAACTATTTGATTTAAACTTGATTTAAAAACAACTGGTTCAAATTCCCAGATCTGGATTCAAAAATGATTTTGAATCCACTACTTTAATTATTTGATTTGAAAACTGAACTTAACTTTTAAATTTAAACCACCGTTTAAATCTTATTTTCAGATTTTAGATTCAAATTTAAAAATCTGGAAATCTGCAGGTTTTAAAAACCTGAGCCCTCTTTGAAATAATTTAAAACTTTTTTTTAAGATTCAAAATCATTTGAATCTAAACTTCAGCTAGATTTATACTTGTTTAAAACAATCTCACAACTTTAAATTCTATTTAAATTTGGTCAAATTTCAAGTTTACTAACAGGTTTTGAAAAACCTGAAGCAAAACAAACTGACTCGAGGAAATCAAGCTTGCTTCGAGTCTTGCCTCGCCCTGCTTCGAGTCGAGCTCTTGTATAACCCGAGTCTTCCCCGAGAAAAAAAACTGCACACCCAAAAAAAAAACCCACCAGTCCTCAAAAATGCACGGTGCACATGCACCGTGTCTCTAACCCCCTCCGGCCACCTACCAGAACTGCAACCAATCGCCGACCATCACCTGAACACATCACGACCACCGGTCTTCCAACAACAACTCGAAATCGAATTCGAGTTTAAAACTCGAAACCTGTAAACTTACACAGCCACACCCTTTAGAACCTATCAACGTCAAGTCTTCGGCGCTCCGACCACTAGGCAACTCCAAACTCCGGTCACTACTCCGCTACCCACCTAGCTACTTCCCCCTCCAATAACGTGCAACTCGACGCACTGTGGAGGACGAACGAGAAGAAAATGCGACCCCTCATCAAACTAGAGTTAAAAATTTTAAATGTTCGCCGCCGACGCCACTGTCGACATTACCACCTCCGACCATTTTTCCAAGCATCCCCGTAGGCTCCTCCACGCCCACACAAATCCCCGAGCTCCACGAGTCAATGAATCACCGGAAATTGGCCAGAATGCCAATTTCGATCATTCTCAAATTTCTCTCGAAATACAAAATGAAAAATCATTGTATTAGTTTTAAAAATCATATTTAAGCTTAATAATTCGATCCATATACCTAAATTTGTGGATTGAAAGATTTGATTTTTGACAAAAATCAAATGGTGCTCAGCTACATTGATCTTCAGAAATTTTTACAGGTTATTTTAACTTGAATTAAATTTTAAAACTTAATTTTTTTTACTCTAACAAACAATCTTTGTTTTAAATCTAATGTTTAAACGTCAAGTAGATCAAGGGATAATGGATTTTGAATCAAAATCCTGTGTTCAAATCTTTAAAATAGAGACTGTTTAAAAAGCATCAGCCTGTACATCTAAAATCATAAATCAATATACACAGAGCATTCATATTTATGACCAAACATACTTATCACAATAGAGATCAATATCTTTAGAATTTTAAAACAAATGTTACTCACAGTTTTAAAGGAGATAGAGCACTTCTGTTAGAAAACTGCTAGCTTGAATCTTCTTTTAATCATCTAACTTGATTGTTGTTTCAGTAGGAAGAACAGAGAACTATTTTGAACAAGGCTTTGAAAACTGCAAGCTAAAACTTCTCTTTTTTTTTCTTTTTTTTTTCTTATCTCTGGTTTGAGTTGTCTAAGTTGAATTTTTTTTTAGATGATTATGAACTGAGGAGAGTTTGATATATAGGAAAATGAAGCTTCCAGGATATGCTTTTGTACAGGGTTACTATTTGCTTTGACTAAAGATATTTTGTAAACTAAAATTTCGGCTGAGATATGTACTTGTGTACTAAAGATTTTCTTTGTATTAATTAACTTTGTCTTGATTTGCAAGCTACTAGATATGTATATGTCTTTGTTGCCTTGTTCATACTTGAATATGATTTGTTTTTGACCTGATACAATATTTGTGTGCTAATTAATGCATATGTCTTCAAATATGTCTACACCTAATTATGATTACTGATCTTTATATTTTATTTTGTTTATTTGTACCAGGATATTTTGTATATTGTGAATAGTTTGTCTTCTTTTATATTGTACAAATGTGTATACAGCAAACTACTTGTTATTTTCTTCTTGCTTATGTAAGCTTTGTTATATTTTATATTTTTAGTTTGTTTCATTCCTTGCTTATATTTGTATTTGCTTTACAAGCTTTTGCTTTGGTTATGGTTTTTTTTTAAGTGTACATACTTATGTTATTTTGTTTTATGTATGAACAGTTTGTATATTTGTTTGTTTTGCTTGTACTTAATTTTATACCTTTTTGTTTAGGCTGAAATGTACAGGGTTATATGATATTGATGCAAGATATTTTTATTTGTACTAGAAATATTTTGTTTATTTTGTTGACCAGAGATTTGTTTATCTCAAATTATTGGCTGAAAAGGTATGTTGAGGCTTGCATTAATTACCTTGGCTTGTTTTATAAGTTTGAATTTTTTTTTATTGTTTATAAACCATGAGATTAATATATATGTATTTACTTTATACTTTATAAAACTATATATATTTATTTTGTAACATAGATAAATTTATAGATTTAAATTTGTTGTTAAAATTTTGGCAATTATTTGTTTACTTTATATTTTTATAGGTATCCCTAACCCATTTACTTAAGACTTAAATTCCAATTCCAATATATATATATATATATATTCAAATTTACTCATGTAGGCACAACTATATAGATTCACATATATATACAATTTCTAAATTTAAAACGATTTAATATATTTTTATGTGGATTCGGGGAAAACTCGAATCAATCTATCGATTAATTTCACAATTTTCTTATTCAAAAATCCAATTAATTATCAATTTAAATTTATATAAAATTCGAGGTCGTTACAGGATGATAACTTTGAATTTATAAATCGAAATTTACATCCTAAAGCAAGAATTGTTAACCTTCTTTTGCAACATACCATAACTTCAAGATCAGGAAATTTCAATAGTCCGACCTCTTAAAAGTTTGTAAGGCTCTTTTTGTTATTTTTGGAAATTATGACATTAATTGGGCGCAAGTAATTTTGAATGAACTTCGTCCTAAAAATTTTACCTTAGGAGAAAACACTTTGTATCATGGAATTTATCTTACTCGAATTTTTAACTATTTTGGAGTTGATTAAGAAATAGGAGTTAGTTTCTCGAAAAGTGTTTAACCATGCAAATATCTCTCTTATGAAAATCCACTTGTATTTCGGCCATATGAAACACTTGCATAAAAAGATAATAGGTAGGATCATGAAGAAATGGAAGAAGAAAAAGAGGAGGTGGAGGAAATGGAGATTGAAGAAGAAGTAGAGGAGGAGGAAGGGACATCATTGGAAAGTGTTGAATACCCTATCACTCCCAACAATCCATCCAATAAGACACTTCTCAAAAACCGAAAGACAATAGTGGAAAATCAAAGGATTCTCAAAAGATCCTTTAGTAAAAAGTTGGATAAAATGTCCACCAAAATGAACAAGTTCTTTGGGAAAGTGAGTCACAAACTTGGATTATCATCATCTTCATCGTCCTCTATCGAATTCTAGTTTTCATTTCAAGTTGTATTGGTCTGTATCTTTCGATTAGTTAATGTTATGTACTGTTTATGTAATGTTAACTAAAATTTATCAGTGAAAAACGATTATTCCTATTCGTTAGCTCTAAAATATCTCTGGAATACTTGTTATTATATTATATAAGTCTATATATATATATATATACTTGTACATAATTTAAAGAAACAAAGCATATTGCCAAAATCAATAGGGGCATGTCGACATCCCCCTACCCGCCATGTCAACAAGTAACATCCAAAAAGTAATTTTTGTTTTGAATTTGAAATAGACATAACTGCCTTGTGTCTTTTTATTTCAAATGACATTCTATTTATTTAAATGCCTGTTTCTCCCTAAAAAATGTACATTTTCAATTCTCCTTATTTTCTATTGAATTTCTTCATCTTTTATCAAAAATGGCCTTCCTATTCGTAATTTAAGTGAGAATCTTGAAGAAATTCTCAAATCTTTCAAGAACATACTTAATTTTATCCTTCGCAATCAACAACACTTAGAATTGAGCCAAAAGCAAATGATAAAGGAACAAGAAAGGCACTTTAATGTCATTTGATGGATGTTTTAGCCCTCAACAAAGAAGAACTCGAAGCGAATCTAGAAGGAACTCTGAACAAAGATAATGAAGAATGGGATGCTATAAAGGCAGACCCTATCTTCGGTGAAGAAGGATGGGTTGAAGTTCCAAGAAATATTGGATTTTACTTGTATGGTTTGATTTACTTTGATTTGATTTGATTTGATGTGGTTTGAATTGTTTGGTTTGATTTGACTTGATTTGAATTGTTTGAATTGATTTGAACATGGTATGTGATATATGGTTGAAATGGTGTGGTTTGATAAATATATTGATTGATTATGTTTGAAATTTTAATATCTCTCACATTTAACTTACTATATTTTACTCATATCATTATCCGTCTCATTTATATTCTACTATACTGTATTATTATCCTATATAGTGCTATAGTATAAGATTTAGGGGGAGTTATGTAGTTTAGGATTATTTTTTTGTTGATGACAAAGAGGGAGAATTATAAAATAGGTTATATAGGCTTAGATTAAGGGAGAGTTAGTAGGTTAAGGGAGAGTTGTTGGAGTAAGGGGGAGTTAGAGTAGAATCAGAGTTTTGTGGAGTAGATTTTATAAACAAAGGTTGTCATCATCAAAAAGAGGGAGAGTTCCTAAGATGATGGTTTTGATGACAACAACCTTAGGACTTATTACAAAATATAACTACTAATGTTCTTGTCTAGATATATATGTATATGCAGGATAAATATATGCATGTATCGAGAATGAAGACTGTACAGTATGAAGATTCAAGACCAAGTATAGAGATTCAAGACTGATGAATTCAAGATTGAAGAAACCAAGACTGTAGATTCATGAGTATCAAGAGTTCAAGATATCAAGATAAGTAATAACGTCTAGATTTATATTAAAACTTCATAATAGCACCAAAATCTTTCTTCGAATTTTAGTTGTGGAATGGAATCCACATTCTCACTTTAATAGTGGGATGGAATCCACGACCTTCTCTAGTGGAATGGAATCCACGAAATTTTCATAATGATTTACTTTAACTATTTTTCCATGAATTATCATTTTAAAAGTCATCTCTCTCGGCTTAAATATTTTAGCCTTAAACTATTCTTACCATCTTTATATTTTGATTTTAAAATCATTTCTTGTTTTTAAACTATCTCCTGGTTTTAGTATTATAGCTTTAAATTTCAAAAATATATTCTATACTTAGTTTTTAATATTACTTTTATATTATAGATTATATGTTTTTATGATTACTTTTTAAATCTCTTTTATAAGTTTAAATTATATTCAAAATGGTTTACAAAGTTTAGAAATTGTTTTAACAAGGTTTAGAATAGAAACCATATTAAAGCAAAATTGAGTTTCAAAATATACATAGGCATGTCGACATACGCCATCCCCCCATGTCGACATGATGGCCGTACAAATTTCAAATTTCAGATTTTCAAAAGAAGTGTCTATTTTTCATAACCTTTCACGAATGGACATGACTGTTGTTCTCCTATAAATACCAATTGTTTTCAACGAATTTTAAGTTAGTTTTTATTCATTTCTTCACACTTTCTTCTCCACTCAAGTATTCTCTTATATTTTATCAAAACTTTGTCGAAATTCTTAGTGAATCAAACTCAATCATCTCTAGTTTGATTCTTTGTCACTCACTCCCAAAGATCTCAGTGCTTTTTAGAGTTATAGGATCATTTGTAATCAAAGAAGTGTATTGAGTCTCTCTATCTGTCAAAGTGATATCGAAAACAGTGTAATTGTGACCCGTAAATCAATTGGGTGTGATTGTAGCCTGTAAATCAATTAGGTGATCTTGTAGCCTGGTTAAATCAAGAGAGTTTGCCCTAGACTCGGAGACAGGAGGGTGTATCTCATGGCCTTGAAATCGAGGTTGTAATATCGATATTATATTCGAAAAGAAATCCGCATGAGAAATTATGTAGGACTGGATGTAGGGTAACTCCAAACCAGTACAAAATTCTGGTGTGTTCTTTCCTTTACTGCTTTTATCTACTATTTGCATCTATGTCCGATTCTATGATTGTCTCTGTGTTTTTGAAATTGCATCTATATGTGTTTGATTTTTAAAAAGATTTCAAAAATTCCATAAAATCGATTAAACACTATTCACCCCCCCTCTAGTATTAATCCAGCCATAAGATCTGTAATCCGCATTTCCTACAACAATCGCACAATCACATGACCTGTCATATATCTCACAGCACATTAGAAAAAATATAATATATATAAGGCAAGTGAGACAGTAATAGTTATATAACCCATATAATCAGAGTACACAGGCTCACACAGTTATACAAAACAGTAATAGAGTTTATACAACCGATAAATAAACTCAACTAATAACTATCTCTAATAAATAGTAAGTCAACACTATCAAGGCTCCACAGTGTCACACAATGGAGTAAATAGTAATAACTTAGATTATAAATATGAGAAAGCGTCACTATCTGCTAGTCCATTTGCACAGATCCAAGTGCTATTTACACCTACTATATAGTCTGCTCATTTAAGTGCACCCGAGATAATAAGAAGTAAAAAATAAAACCTCGAGTCAGACAATAGTCAAGTGTGTGTGATAAATAATCTCAAAACACTATAAAGCTGGTATAGTATATTGAACAGACGGTGTGGAGAATCATACCTGACCTATCCCTACATCCACAGAGTTAACACATAATACAGGATATATGCTACCCTATGTCATAGTCATCATGGGTGTATTATACATCAAAATACTAAGGATGTCTAGATATCGGCATTGGTAACATCTACATTGTGTGACATCCCTAAGATGATGGAGACTGTCAAAAAAACCTGGCATGCATCATCCATCCTCACATTCACTCACTCGGTCCGTTGGATAAATGATACTCGTACGACCACCCCTGTAGAGCCAAGGACAACTCAATGTCCTGATTTCTCAATACTCGAATCCATGCCACTCATTAGGCCGAGAACTAGACTACCCGACTTAGTAGTCCAGGGTAAATGGATCGGGTCATCGTGTGATCTAAGTGAGTGTCATAAATCTCCCGACTTGGAAATAAGGACCCTACTTGGTCCATATGAACATCACACAAATCCATGCTTCATGAATACCCATCGAAACCTACGAATATCAACAATCCCTTTGCAGACATCATCCATAGCAGAGCTCATCTCGAAACTATCCTTACAACTCTAGCCCGAGGTCGCTATCTTTGGGAACTATTCTAGGCAGCCATCATCAATCATAGAATGTCATCGTTTGTCCCCCGACTTGGTAACTATTCTAGACAGCCAATGTCAGTCATAAAATTTCATCGTGCGCCCCATAACCTTTCCCGACAGTTCCATCCATCCGACTCGTCCCCTCCTACTCTGCATTCCAAAGCATAGGTATCTATAATTGAAGCTGTCAATCCCCATCACGTAATCATCATCGTTGAATCATGAAATGATCACGTCGAAGCAACATATCCTTGCTTCATCACCAAACCACTCACCGAAGAGCAGTAACACCAAAATCAAACGGATGAAAGAACCATCACATCGTGCTCCTCGAAGCCTCTCTATCATCTATGTCAAAATTGGCCAAATTGTCCATCATCGGTAGTGGTAGATATCGAACACTCCAGAGTTATCAATAATGACCGCTTTGGTCATGTACTTAACCAAATACAGTTAAATACAAACCAAAGGAAAACATTCGACATCTATCCCAAAATCTGAAGCACATCTCCCAATCCGTCTTCCATCTTTATATCCATCGACGTGCACGATACTCTATGCATGAAATCCTATCGTCTTCCATCTTTATATCCATCGACATGGATGATACTCTATGCATGAAATCTTATCGTATGAGATATATTCTAATACTATATCGCCATCGAACAACGTTTTCAACCAACTACGAAGCAAGTAAATATGCAACCAACAAGCATAGAAATGTCTAAAATTACTTTCATATATTGATGATAATAATCCTTCCAAGCAACCAATGTGGGATAATGCAGAATAAATATCAAAATAGCTTAAATCTATCAATATTGATAAAATAGTGCATAAATAGCAGAAGTATGATATTTAATTTAAAACAATTTTAATTCTTTTTATAAAATAAAATATAGGTTTAACTATTTCAGAAATCCTATTTAAAGTTAAAAAACATTTCAAATGACGTTTTAATACTATACTAATAATCATAGCATGGTGAGAGACAAACACTTACCTCATCCAAATCCTTCCAAAACAGGCCAAATCAAAGAGCTCTTCATCACGAGCCCAATGCAAGAAACGACATCTAAAACAGATCTCGTATGCAAAAGATATGCAATATATAAGAATCGAATTATTTAAATAATTAAATAAATTAAACACGATTAATTTACCTTAATCACTTCCTTGGTCTTTTTCCCTAAAATATAATGACTGTGTACAACCTGTACGTGTATCCATCCATTGCCAAAACTTCTAACCTTGATTTCTCACTCTCTAGTTGACGGAATCATGAGCCGTCTTCGCCAATGGATCACCCTTTGCGAACTCCATGCCCCATTAACAAAAATATGAAGTGCCATCAGCATTATCCAAGACTTACCTGGTCATGCCGATCCTTCCTCCATCATGATGCATTTTCCATTCCTTAGCTGAGCTCGACGAAAATTTATGGGGATATGACTCTTACGATGAGAAAATAATGGCGCCGTCCATTTTGGTATCATCGCCTCATTCTTCGGGGAGTTGAAACCCTAACAACGGTCATGAAGAGGTCGAGCTTGCCAAACCCAACCAATCACAATTCCACCATGGTCATTGCGAAGGTTTCGTTGATATGGATTTAATGAAACTGGTTTGGTTTTTTTGTTAAGAAGATTGGTGGAAATTAATTTTTGAATATCAAAATGAAGGAGGCAACCATTCACTAAAGCAAAGTAATGGAACAGTAGAAAGGAATGAATAGTAATGAGTATTGGATTAGAGATAAGGGTTTAGCAATAAAATAATATTTTATTCATTTTATTTGAATTGATGAACGATCACGCATTTCGAGCTCAAACGATCAAATAATGCATCCAATTGCTACGAAACTCGTCTGCGTGCATCATCGCATTTTTCTGGTCTCGATGGTATAATTTTTTTACAATCCGAGACTGGGCTCTAGGATGACAATTTTGCACTTTTGGAAACTATTTAGACCATCGGATCACCCGATCTCCAAATATAGTGATCCATATACTAATTTTAATTCGCAATGGCAATACGAACTCAATGAAAGTGATTTAGAGTCCTGATTCGATCGTATGCAAAAAGTCACATTTTTGGGACCATTGATTAATTAATAATTCAAATTTAAATAAATTATTTAAATATCGAACCGTCAAAAATATCGATCGTTATATTCTCCCGTCCTTAAAAGAATTTCATCCTCGTAATCCTAAGGACGAAGCAACTCAACTGAACACCCTCATATAAGCAACGAAACAAGAAGAATCATCACTTATCAACTCCCAACAATAATCACTAAAGGCGATCGCAACAAAAGGAATAGACTAGGAACCAGCTAGAGCCATCATCTTCATCCCTAAGTACAATCACTATCAAATTCAAAATCAATGTGGCTAAGCCAAACGTCTAGGTTATGCACTTATTTCCAAAGAAATAGGCAATGGAAAAAGAAAAGCACCAACTCACTAATCGAAAGGCAAGTCAACTAATTATAATATAATACCGACTTTCTCAACTATCGGCAATGTCTAATATCCTATATATTGACTTTTCTCCTAATTTTGGCATATGTCACGGAAAATTTCTATAGCACCTCTTTTGCGTGACTAGTTCTGGGAAAAATCTTGATACAACATAAACATATATACATCTCATATCTATGGCATCTCATATGCGAGGACAACCAAACAAATATAACCAAATCTACACTACAAGTGTTACATAGTTATTTGCAGAAAGATCATTTTATTTAGATGCAAATATAAGCGGATAAGCATCCAAATAGCCAATACTTGCTTCCGTGTACTGGTCAAGTAATCAATAACGAGGATTAAGCACAATAGTAACATCATGATGCAAATAAGTATACTAAATCATATATGTAATCGTCTCAATAACTATGCTATATCAACTATAACTATCCCGCATGTCTAATAATCATATAAGCAAAAGTAATCGTATCAAGTGCAACCAATCAAACATCAATAGGCACCTATAAGATCAAATATCAAAAGTAACATCCATGCCCATCCTAGCATGCAGGATTCTAAACTATCTTGTATAAAACATCAAAACATCAAATATGATATGTAACATGAAAGTTGACAATAAAATGAAAATCACCTTTGCTTTCATTCAACTGAACCTCCACTGCTCCACTGCCTTCCTTCTAACCTATTTTGTATCACGTCTATCGGTACGAATAGGCCAATGAAGTCTCAAAGTCCCTGATTCAGTCTCGATATCATCTGGTTAATTTGGTGCCAAATTTCCAAACATCTTTTGTAAGTTCTCTCAAAACCTGCTAGTGAACAACAGGTTTCAGTCACTTATAATGCTCTTGGCACACAATGGAATCAGATTATCCATTCCATATATAACTTGATTAATGTGGATGTCATTCTACTGAACTTAACAACTATAAACTTAACATTTTTGTCACCCTATCGACTGTGATTCAAATGCTATCCTATTCACTTCTAGTCCTTGGCATCCCATCGATGAATTCTATCTCAGTACTTACGGAGCCAACCGTCTCGATCGAGTCTGCACTACATCACCATTATGGACCCTACTCATTCTTCCAATTTAGACATGATCTCCGCTACTCTCACTCCATACCTCTGACAAGTACTAATCTGCTAAACCAAAGTAGGTATGATAGTCAAACTATCCATCATCTTGGCACTAGCTCACATTGAGTTCTGAAGTAATAACTAGTGGTAAACTCAATCAATGCCCACTCTAGGAATATTGTTCCCTATTGGTATGTCTTCAACTCAAACCGTCAACAACTGTATTTCCCTTGTCAACGAATAGAAAATGTCAAATTCGTAGGAGGCCAAGAATTCCAACCATCGCTACTACCAAAGGTCGAGATCCTTCTCGAAGAAGAGATACTTCAATGATGTGGGATTAGTGAACAACTCGAACCCTTCTCCTAATAGATAGAGCCTCCAAATCTCTAAATTAGATACTATAATAGCCAACCTCAAATCATGAGTCGGATACTCCCTCTCGTGCATTTTCGATTGTTGACTAGCATGTTTGACAACTTACCTTTCGGCATTAATACCGCACCTAGTCAAGTACCACAAGCATGTGTGTACTATCGATTCCTCATTCCTCCTTGGAATTAGTAACATTGATGTACTTATCAACCACTCTGTCAGACTCACAAACGCATGTCTACACTTCGCGTCCAAATAAAAATCTGATCCTCCTCGTCAAATTGTTTAATTATGCCTCTACCTTTGAAAAGCTCTTGGTAATGCATCTATAATATCCTGTTAACCTAAGAAAACCTCACAGCAATCGGTGTTTTCTCAACATCTCCAACACAATCATCAAACATGTCTTGTGCTCCTCTTTCGTCTATGAGTATTCGAAAGTATCATCAACAAGCACTATCCTACTTAAGTGATTTCTCGAAACACAGTCCAAGAAATCAACAAAGCATGCCAACTCATTTGTTAGCTCGAATGGCATAACCAATCAGTCAAAAATCAAAGTAGCATATGAGACGATGTGATCAGCACACCCTCTCTAGTTACTCTCAATGGGTGAAACCCCATCGCAAGGTCCAACTGATAGAACACCTTTGTTCTATAGAGCAGATCCAACAAGCCATTAATAAGTGGGAGTGAATGCTTATTCATCATCTCATCCTGCTCACGGTAATTAACATACAATCTCAAAGTTCCATCCACCCTAGTGGCGAACACTATAGGTGCATCCCACTCAAATATGCTCTTATGAATGAACACTCGCATCAATATGTTATCTGATCATACCTTTAGTCTCCTCTGCTCTTTGGGCATCATGTGCCTTAAAACCAAAACTGCTAGTCAAGTACCTCTAACCAGATCGATACGGAACTCAATCCCTATATGGTGGTAATCTAATCACCTCATCGAATGTGTCTGGACACTCTCTAGCTACAAGCACAGATGAGAACTCATTATGTGGGATATCGAGTGAATATAAAATGCTAACCATCACCTCGTCATCAGGTGGGTAGCCGAACACTAACTTCTGCTCGTTGCTAGTCCCTATCGTCAAAAACGACCTCTCACAATCCACCACTATTACGTACCCCTCCAACCAATCAATTCCTAGACTCTAATACTGAGCCTAACTAATCCTAAAGGAAATCAATAGCAAACAAACAAACATCCATGACTTGATAAGATAGAAGTTTTGACAAACCATGTATAAGCTAAGTGTAGACACACCATATGGTAACACTCCCCCATTTTGAGGTCCGAAACTAAGCGCTTTTGGATGCTGCAGTCATCCATGGTATTATTTTCTGGTGACAAAATATGAGATGTTGCACATGTATAATCCATTTGATCCCCCAACAAGGCTCGTCATAATTGAAAGATCAATCAACAAATTAAATGTCGGTTAACTATTTTGGGTTTCAATCCCAACATATCCACAAATCACTAGATATGAAGGAATTTAAAAACTCGACGTCAAATAAATACGCCTGGAATCACCATAAATGGAAAGCATACCCTAGATGGTAATGCCATTTCCCTTCTCTTTCGTCGATGGATCACTCGATGAAATTGGAATGGCATTCAACGCATATGCTTCCATTACCTTCCCCTACTCAAGCCATTTGGGATGATCCTTCACACTGGGTTTAGGCTCTCACATCATAAAGCCTTTTCGATCAAATTCTCAAAGCTCTAATTATATGACCAACCAATCGCTTCTTGAGATGATTGCTCAACCCAATGATAAACTCTCTACTCTTCTTGTATAGAGTATCAATGAGAGATAGACCGTACTTCAACAATACATTGAATTCAGTCACATACTCCAACACAAACATATTGCCTTACTTCAAGTTGGTGAAATTCCTAAACAACAATCAACTTCTGAAAAGTCGAGATAAATTTCTTCAAAGTGAACTATGAACTAATCCCAAGTAAAGTGATCCTCGAGAATCGAAGTTGTAAGGGAACTTTGCTAGTTCATTGTTTGTCTCTGGAGTCATTAGAGATTAACTTCTGCCTCATTACATCATCCCACTCCAAGTCATTGAAAATCCTTTTGGAAATATCATCCCATCTTATACCTCAATATTCAACTCCGTTTTAAGGAACGGTCTGACTCCTTACCTTATGAAGTCTATATACAGCTTGGTAAAGTCGAGTCTAGGTGTTTGCACTTGAACACCATAATCATTTAGAGAAACTTGGGTATCCCGAAATAATGTTTTGTATAATATAAGCGAACATATTCTATAAATCGAGGTAAGTGGTCACCAATCCTCCCACTCCTCGACTCCGAAGATGGAGTCAATAATAGCATTTCTTGTATGCCAGATCATTCTTATTCTATAATAAGAATGACCAGTTTCTCATAGATAAAACTTCAATAATAGTACTCATGTGTGCAATAAAACTCATATACTATATATACTACAATATAGTTTTGAAAATCAAAATATATAACAAGTACGCACTCTCGTGTGTGTGTGTGTGCATACGTGCGCTTATTTATATGTACACACACATACACTCTTTATCTAGTCTAATGAGACAAGTTCTACCCTATCTCTATTAGATCACGGTATCAACTAAGGTTAAACATGTAACTTAAGTTCTAATACCAAACGATACGACTACCCTACACCATCGATACTCATACAAGCGAATAATGCGCTATTGGAGCACTCGGTCGACGTAGGACGATTGTCAAGGGAAAGTAATAGAAAAAAGAAAAGGAAGTAGAAAAAAGAGAAGAGAATAGAAGAAAAGAGAAGGAAATAAAACAATCACACAATCACATAACCTGTTGTATATCTCACAATGCATCAGATAAAATATAATCGTCGTCGGAGATATTAAACAGGCGAGGTAGTAATAACTATATAATCCATGTAATCAAAGTACACAGGCTCATATAGTTATACAAAACAGCAATAGAGTTTATACAACCGATAAATAAACTCAACCGATAACTATCTCTAACAAATAGTAAGTCAACACTATCAAGGCTCCATAGTGTCACACAACGAAATACACAGTAATAACCCATAATATAAATATGAGAAAGCATCACCATATGCTAGTCCATCTACATAGCTCCAAGTACTATATAAGCCTGTTATTTAGTCTATTTATTTAAGAGCATCCGAGATAATAAGAAGCAAAGCATAAAACCTCAAGTCAGGCAACAGTATGGTGTGAGCGATAAATAATCTCAAAACACTATAAAAGCCGATATAGTATATGGAACAAAGGGTATGAAGAATCATACCTGACCTATCCCTACATCCACGAAGTTAACACATAACACAGGATATATGCTACTATATGTCGTCGTCATCATGGGGGAATTATACATCAAAATACTAATGATGTCTAGATATCGGCATCGGTAATATCTACATCTAATGACATCCCTACGTGACAGAAATAGTCAAACAAACATGGCATCCATCACCGAACCTTATATTCACTCATTCAGTGTGTTGGATGCATGATACTCGTATGACCATACCCGTAGATCCAAGGACTACTCAACATCCTGATTCCTCTATACTTGAAACCATGCCACCTAGTAGGCCGAGAACTAGACTACCTGACCTAGTAGTCAAGGGTAGATGGATCGGGTCATCGTATGATCCAAGTGAGTGTCATAAATCTCTCGAGTTGGAGATAAGGACCCGACTTGGTCCATATAAACACCACACATACACCTGCTTCATGAATGCCCATCGAAACCTATGAATATCAACTATTCCTTTGCGTACGTCATCTATAGTAGAGCTTCCTAGAACTGTCCTTACAACTCTCGTCTGAGGTCATCGTGGTTGGGAACTATTCTAGACAACCATCGTCGATCATAAAATGTCATCGTGTGTCCCTCGAATTGGAAACTATTCTAGACAGCCAATTTCAGTCATAGAATGTCATCGTGCGTCCTATAACCTTGCTGTGACAGTTTTATCCATTCGACTCATCGTCCCTTACTCTGCATCCTAAAGTAAAGCTATCCATTATCAAAGCCATCACTGCTCATCATGAAATCATCATCGTCGAATCACGAAATCATCACATCAAAGCACCACATCCTTGCTTGATCGCCAAACCACTCATCGAAGAGCGATAACACCAAAATCAACATTGAACAGACGAAGGAACCATCACATTATGCTCCTCGAAGCCTCTCCATCGTCTATGTAAAAATTGGCCAAATCGGCCACCATCAATAGCAGTAGATATCAACCACTCCAGATTAGTCGATAACGACCATTTTGGGCATGTATTTAACCAAAACCGGCTAAATACAAACCAAAGGAAGATGTCCATCATCTATCCCAAAATCTGAAGCACATCACCAAATTCATCTTCCGTCTTCATATCCATCAGCATGCACGATACTCTATGCATGAAATCCTATCCTATGGAATATATTCTAATCCTATATCACCTTCAAACGACATTTTCAACCAACTACCACTCAAGCAAACATGCAACCAAAAAGCATAGAAATATCTATAATAGCCTACATATATCTATAATAAAACAATACAATCCATCCAAATAACCGGTATGATATAATGTGGGATTAATATCAAAGTAGCCTAAATCTATCAACATCGGCAAAATAGTGCGTAAATGGAAAAAATATGATATTTAATTTAAAACCCTTTTAAAACACTTTTAAGCCTTTTTATAAAATAAGAGAAGGTTTAATTATTTGAGAAATCCCATTTTAAAGTTAGAAAACATTTCAAAATGTCGTTTAATATTATAGTAATAATCATAGTATGGTGAGATACAATATCACTCACCTCATGCAAATCAGTCCAAACTAGCGCCAAATCGAAGAGCTCTCCATCAACGAGACCAACGCAAGAAACATGTCCAGACCTCGTATGCAAAAGATATGCAATATATAAGAATCAGGTTACTTAAACAATTAATTAACTTAAACAAAATTAATTTACCCTAATCACTCCTTCAATCATCATCCCCAAAATCTAATGACCGTGTACAACCTATATATGTATCCATCCACTGCCAAAACATCTAACCATGATTTCTCACTCTCTGGTCGACGGAATCACAAGATGTCTTCACCAATGAATCACCCTTTGTGAACTCTATGCCCCCATACTAAAATAATGAAGTGCTAACAAACCTATCCATGATCGACCTGGTCATGCCGATCCTCCCTCCATCATGATGCATTTTCTTTCCACGACCGGGCTCGATGAAACTTTGTGGGGAGATGTCTCTTGTGATGTGAAAAACAATGGCATCATTCATTTTGGGTATCGTCGCCTCATTCTTTGATAAGCTAAAACCCTAACCACAGCCATGAAGTGGTCGGGCCCGCCAAACCCAACCCATCAAAATTCCGCCACGGTCATTGCAAAGACCTCGTTGATACGGATTTAATGAAACTAGTTTTGTATTTTTTCGCTAAGTGGATTGGTAAAAACTGGTAATAATTAGATTTCATTCTGTAATTGCATAATGATTAGATTTAATTCTGGAATTACATAATGATTAGAATCGGTATTTTAACGACAATTGAACTGCATGAATCTTAATGAACGCGTAATGATTAGGATTTTTTATTTATTTAACGATATGAATAAAGTTGAGATAAGAACTTGTTTAGATCTTTGGAGTTTTGTGATATTTTAATATACTGGAACGTGAAATGTTTGCAAGTAGATTTTCGCATATTATCAACTTCAAAAGAAATAGAAGTGTGACGTTTGAAATCACAGGGAATGCACATATGAAAATAAAAGGAAAGAGATGTACAAGACAAGGGAAAATTTATGTGTTTTGTACTGTTTATTCCAAAAAAAAAAATTCCTAAACTGCATAAATATCTCCTCTTTTGATAAGATATGGAAATTTACGATGTTAACACATATTGCGTAGAAGTTTGGTTTCAATATATTAAAATGTAGTAAATCCCAGGAGTTGAACATTAAGATAAGAATGAAATGAAAGTAACAATAGGAGGGGAAGTAATTAAATAAATAATGTGAAGTTAGTGGCAAGAATAAAATGGAATAAAGAATAAAATGGAATGGAATCAAAGATAGAACTTATAAACATAGAAGCAACGATATTAATAATGGAAATGGGAAGCAGCAAATGAATTTGATGGAGAAAAGTTAAAAATAGAATAAAATAAAGGCCTACAGTTAGATATAAAAGATGTTGAGGCAACGTAGAAAAAGTAAGCAGAATGAATTTACTTGAATATTAAATATGTATATATGTAGCCGCGGATATGCATTTATGACAGGTGTGGCTAGTTATAATTTAATATATAAATTATATAAAGTAAATGACATAAGTCATTAGAATAGGTTGGAATGCAAATACACATCCAACCACAGGACATGTGGAGAGTATACGCTTGCATATAGAGGAAGGGATACTCTTAGGACTCTGCTTGAAACAGAAGCCACGTAAACAGTCATACATTCATTAGCTTAGGCCGAATCCCAATAGTGAACATTGATTGTTAAGTGGATACTGAGGCCGGACTCACACAATCAAAATAGTCTACTTCAAATTTGTTAGGGGTGTATTGTCTTGATTTCACTAGGCAATCTAAACAGATGGTGCATGTGGTCGGATGTTATGCAACATGCATGGTACAAAATAAGGGGTAAGGTTGCATAAGTCATGAGCTTGTCATCAGTCCCTTCTGGTTACTGGGAAAGACAGGGTTACACCTAACTGGATGATGCCGCCTACCAAGGTCGATTCAGTTAGGTTATGCACTGCCATAGTTGCTTATCGATTTTTTTCATAGGGCAAGGCTAGTAAACCCATATAAAGATTCCTTTAAAACATGGGTGAGGTGGTTAGTGGAGCAGAATCCATGTTATAGGAAGCAAGCAAAGTAGAAAATCCACAAAGAGAATATGGCCTAATGGAGGAAAGGTCGTTGATGCGCACTATAGGATTTCCTCGAGTTATATGGTTATCGTGATACAACAAGGCGTTGGGTCCTGATAGGTTGCCAAATGAGGGATACTAGTGGGATAGTATCTAAGCCCATTAGGGAACTATGATATATATATATATGTGTGTGTGTGTGTGTGTGTGTGTGTGTGTGTGTGTGTGTGTGGGAACAATTCGTACGCAGAGGTGTGCCAAAATGACTAATAATATAATCAGACATAACATGAAATAATGAACAA
This sequence comes from Allium cepa, assembly GCA_030765085.1. Lineage (NCBI taxonomy): Eukaryota > Viridiplantae > Streptophyta > Magnoliopsida > Asparagales > Amaryllidaceae > Allium > Allium cepa. Next base: position 159,184,705 of record CM060932.1, read on the forward strand.
TCGGCTTAAGCTGGTGTTATGTATAAGACGTATAGTTTACCAAGCACCAGAACGTTGTTCTGACCCCCTCCACATTACAACCCACAGGATAGTTAGAAGGGCGGGTATTGTTGCTTAGCATGTTCAGTGCTGACATGGACACTTTACTTTGGAAGTGTCAAGTCTTGGTCAGTACTTATGTGATCTATTATATTTTAATTATTCCATTGCAAGTTATTTTGTTAAAGCTCTGATATGCATTCTTTTGTTTTATTTGTAGGAAACTTAACCAATGATCCATATTTTAGTGGACTTGGGTTTTCAATTTAGCGAAAAATTCAAGCCCACTGGAGTGTGGATAGTTACTTTTGGTATCATAGCTTAGGTTAATCAATCTTGAAAATTAGGAAACGTTGAGTGAACGTATTTCTATTTTGCCTATAAATATAATCTACATTAAATCCTAATAATTATAACTATATAGTAGTCACATATGGAAGGTCCCTAAAGCTGGATGGTACATGACTTCCTAGCAGGCCTTAGTAGCCTAATAACTGTGGATCCATATATGATTGCTGTTTTATGATGTACAGTAGCTCCAGATAAAGGAAAAATAAGAATATATATGTTATAGATAGTGAGATAAAAGGAAGTTTCTAAAAACTGGTGTGAAATGGTCACTCCTAATACATAATTAGATTTTCAATAGTGAGAAAGGAACAAGTTAGTAAATTTAGGAAAGATAATCTTAAATGAATAGTTACAGTCCACTACGAGTCCAACCTAACGAAAAATTGTTTTAATTGGATGTAACGACCCATAATTTCGCTACTTCGAAAATGAGAGATTTCGTTTATTTTAAATTTAAAAGGAATTTAAAACTTAAATAAATTTGTTATATATAATAAATAATTATCTATTCTTATTGTTAATAAATTAAAAAGTATAAATTTGAATTTCAGAACAAATCAACAAAAGTTAAGTTTTGTTAAAAATAAATAAAGGCTTAAATAAATAGGTTTAAATATTTATTTGATAAGTTAAATATTATTTAAAACATCTAATAAAGATAATAAAAGTATATTAATATATTTAAAAGTATGTTAATAATCTTTTTACAAAAATAACCAAAATTTGTCACATTTTGTCAGTTTTACATACCGTAAAATTAAAGATTTTGATATTAATTAAATTTGATTTTAAAATATAAAGAGGCATGTTTTAATTTATTTAAAGAAGTAAAAAGTTTATTTTAAAGTTTGGTTTACTTCAATACATAGCTTAACAAAAACATCAAATTTTGACTATAAAATTTGTCAACAAAAACACCGTTTTCAACCAAAACAAGTTGTCGTCAAGTTGTTGCAACTTGATATATTTTCTGACATATAAATACAACTTTACAAACTTCTTAAACACTTTACACTTAGCACTAAAAGAAAAAGGAGTTTACTTTTGAAAAGTTTAAAAAAAAAAGTGAAAAGACATGATTTGACATAAACCTATAAACAAATCTATACTAAACAAAATCAAATCAAAGCATGTTATCTCATTAAAATACATCAAATCATGTCTTGTAAAGGAAAGAAAATACGTTGAAAATTCAAAAGTAGAAGGATATTTTAGTCATTCTACATAAGGTTAAAAAGGTAATTTACATAGGAAATTTTTGATATAAATACCACCTCACTATCACACATTTCTTCACACCAAAATTCTTATTCTTATTCCTTTCTTAAATCTTTCCTTAAGCTTCTCCAATGGATTCCAAAAGAAAGTTTTCTCTTTTCTTTTCTTTTTAGGATTTGGTAGGAAGGTTAAAAATCGCGGAGTGCTTAAGCACCAATCCGCTAATTACTCTCTAACCACATCTTAAAACTACTTCTCTTCTCTATAATGGCCATGGGCCGTGAGGATGAAGGTGTTTAAGGGCTTAGGCCGAGAGCAAGGCGGTGGAGGAGTGTCATGGCCGTGAGCAAGGCACGTAGTGGTGGAGATGGTCCAGAACTTGGAAGCATGGTTATGATAAGGTTTAGAAATGTTTAGTGAAGTGTTGGTTTGGATAAGAATGTTGGTAGGAAGTGAAACGATTTTGGTTAAAGGTGAGAAATCCTCATCGCTTTTGAATTCATATTTTGGTTATGTTAAAACAATCACATTTATACCCTTATAACATATGAATGTTTATACCAATTGATTGTTAATATGGATGATTGATAGTTTGGTTAGATAATTGAATTGTGATAATATATCCCGTTATGGTAGAATAGTGAATGTTGAATTTGAAATCATATGTTATGTGATTGGTTGAATGGATGTTAAGTTAATACTGAATATGGATATTGGCTATGTTCATTTTGATTTAATAATCCCTTTATTTAGAAGACCATATTTTAATGATATGAGATATTTTGGAAAAAATAGTCTCTTTTCAATTAGAAGAGAAATTAAAGTAGAAATAAAAGAGAATTTGAAATTTGAAGTAAAACAAGATTGAAAAGGATGGTTGAATTGAAATTGAAATTGAGATAAATAGTGAAAGTGAAATTGAAATCGATTTTGAAAAATTGAATTTGAGATTAAGATTGAATTGAAGTTTAAATTGAAACTAGATTTGAAATCTAAGTTTTTAATTTGAAGTGAGAATTGAAATTTAAAATTTAATATTAAAATAACGTGAATATAATAACATTATAATATGGGAATATTGAAAATACCTTTTATGTACTTTAAAAATGGAAATGTTGATTTAAAATGATTTATAATGATTTTATAAGTGATAAAATCTAATTTGAATAGATTATTTCAAATATTGAAAAATAAGTTAAAACTAAGTACGTCGCAAAACAATAGTTCGCGATTTTGCGCCAAAAAGTTCAAGTGAATGTGTAGAGTGGAATATAACTCGGAATTTTTTGAGACAAGAAAATTCCCGACATATCCATATCTTCTAGACGAAGAAAGAAAATCAAAATTTCGTTGAGTAGATTTTGATTTGTGTCCAAATCAATTTTTTAGAAAAATCCCGCTAGTGTAGTTAAGTGACCACGATAGGAAATCTTTTTAAATGAACGTTTTTAATATTGGAAAAATGTGAAATAAATTTGATAAATCTACTGAAGTAGTTTAAAAGAGATTTGGATTGGAAAATATGAATTATCGAATGTTTAAAAGTTGATTTAATCAAATAAGCTGGTATAGCACTTTTCGAAGCACTTTTATGCTGCAAATTGTATAACTTTTTGAATATGAGTTTAAACGTAACCATTCTTCCTAGAATCAATTATGAATATTTTTAAAAGAAAAAATAAGTGTTTAAAAGATAATTTGAAATATTCATAATCCATTCCAAAATAAAGTTGATAACAGAGTACGTGGAAATGACTAATACATTTGTCCCACCTGTGAGATCTGGAAAGATAAAATAAGATATGTAACTAATGTTAGGGATTGAGCAACCAGTGCCCTGAACTTACATGGCCTATGTTTTCTTTTTTTAGGCTCGGGGTGGAACAGATCAAAAGGAAAGCTGGATGCTCAAAAAAGATTGTATTAAGTTTTCAAAATAAAAGAAGATTGGCATTATCAAAAATTTAAGCATTATCCAAAATGAATGATTTCTATAATCCTATTTACTCAAAAATGTTTGCTAAGATTGATTTTAGGGTTTATTGTAAACGATGTCTTAAATAACATTTTTTTTGATCCACCTAAAAGTTAAGAAATTTGGATCGAGAGTTAAGTGAGGAATTTGAAAATATTATCCAAAGTAAAAGAACGAATAACTTAGAATTATTCTAAGTAAAAAGAAAGAGATTTCAAAATCATCCAAAAAGAATTAAAGTGAAAAGAGACATCCATCTAGAGGTGTACCCATTTTGGAATGGAGATCCTTCACCTTGTCATTTGTATGGAAATCCATTCTCCAATGAGAACCTGCGGTTTTGTTTGTACTAGCGTAATGAATAGCCTCAAAATGCTAAATGGTTAACCATTTTGGATAAGGTTAATCTGTTTATTTGCAAATGTTTTCAAAGAGGTGTCATTAGAAATAATATTAAACGTTTTAACATAAAAGTGCTTTAGTTATCACAAGGTAAAAACCCATCCATGTTTATATGTGGGCGTGGTCTTATGAGATACTCTTTCTTTTCAAAGGATTTTATTCAAAGGCTTGACATTGTCATTTATTATTATTTTTTTCTCACACTAGTTTATCAAACCTGATTCGGGTATTTTCAATACTGTGGTCAGATCCGAGTTGTTTCAGATTAGTCGAAGACGATTGGAGTTTCCAGAGGAAAGCTGGAGAAATTCATCTACGTTTGGACATATTCTATTATCCGTCGTACTTAGTTTGTTTTAGTTGATGTTTCTTAGCAATTGTAAGGACAGATGTTTATAACTGTCCAAGCTGAATCTAAGTTAGACTCTAATATATGTATTTAAAAGTTTTCTGCTGTAAAGATATTTGTTCAATATTATATGTTATTCTTTCCATGTGAGATTCTGTTCTGTCTATTTTTCTTTATTACCCTTGATCATCCATACTTCTGCACAACTTGGGTCGAACATGACTATTTTATTGTCGCTCAAAGGGTGCAGAATTGTGGGCCGTCGCATTTGGTATCAAAGCTGAAGGTTAAGCGAGAACCTTGGTTTTGTTATAGGTAAAGACTCATCAGAGATAGGACTAGTAATATCCTAGGATGAGTAACTCATTAGAGATAGGGTTAGTAACAGCCTACAAGGAGTTATGAGAGTATTATATATACGAGTGCATATTTGCTAATTTTATAAAAGTGATTTTGTTTTGAAGAAATTGGTAAATGAAATAATTTTACCATGGGTTTATATTTTAAATATCAATAGGGGATATTATTATTTTTGGGTTAGAAACTAAGGATTGTTTGTAATTTAGCTTAGTAAAAGTAAATATGAATATCTTGTGATTAGAATTGCACAATTTGACTATAAGATATTCCAGATAGAATCAATTAGTTGAAAGCTAGAAATTAGAAATTTAATCATATACCTCTGGATATTTTGTTATTAAGAAATAATGATTTAATGATCATCAAAAATGGATGGATTTAAAAGCTAAGTTCAAATATCTTGTGAAGTAAAAATCACGATTTGACTATAAGATATTTGATGATAATATTGAAGCTAGAAGTTGTAACTAGAGAAAGTAAAGAGAAAATGCACGCTTAGAAAAAATTCTTATCAATAAGATATAAAAGATAAACCGAAATTGAGATTTTAGGTAAATATAATATAAATGGGTAAGTTCTATAACTTATAAAGGAGATAAGGTAATTTGGAATCTAGACACTTTGATTAGGTTAAAATCAAGCTGAAGTTTAGGAATAAGAGAGATAAGAAATATCGTTCTAATAAAAACTTTGAGCTAGTGATATATTTAGGGTAACATTTGTAATTCATGATAAAGTAAGATTAGAAGAATAATATGGTTAGTAGTTTAATTGTTGGATGAAAATGTTTAAGTAAAAAATACCATATGAATTAAGTTTCACAATTTGCTACAAGGTATTTTATGGATTTAAGGTTAAAAAATTTGATTTAGAAAATGGATAGGTAAATAAGTTAAGTAGTTAATCAAAGAATCGGTAAGAAAAAATGTACACTTAGTAAAGTTGTCTTATTAATATATGGATATGATAAATAATATTAGCTAAATTAAGACCTTACGTTAATTGTAACGACCCGAAATTTCGAACCATTCGCATCTGCACATGTCAGGCTTGAATTGCTTATAACAATAGATTTTTAATTTTATATTTGGCCAAACTTAGCATATATAGTAAATAAATCAATCACAGAATCACAGAAACAGAGTAATATAACAATAAGCAACGGAATAGAATAAATAGTAGTTCATGAAGCTACTATGTAACATCAGAGTTTGAAATAAAATACAATAGAATATCTCAAATACAATATAGTCTTGAATACAAACAGATGACAAGTCTTAACAAAACAACTGGGTAGCTGAAAGCTGAAAAGATATAGATGGATCTCCAAGCGAAGCTCCAAACTCCAAATGTGAGTCTCAAACGCTGTGACCCTCAGTTTGACCCGAGCATAAAGCAAAACACAAAACACTCGAGTCAGGATTAACATTCTTATATCAGTAAATTCAACTCAAGTGAAATGCCAACTGAAATACAAGTAACTTAAAGGATGTTTGGGATACCCATCCTCTAAGGATCCGTGGAACTATCTATAATGTAGTAATATATGCTATTATAATATGTCTATAGTAAAGTAAAATATTAAAATTTCGTTAAGGCGTTACCCATATTCCTCTTCACATATTTTATATAATGTCGTAGTCTATACAGATACTGTAAAATCCACTCACAAGTGGGCTATCAGGGAGCACTATATAGGTATGACACAAAACAAACTCGTAGAAGGTGCAATAGGGCATGTGACACGGCACGCGAGGCAATGCCTGGACTGTTTGTGGATTCGGACTGGTAGCAATGAATAGCAGCTACGACCGCCCACCTTGTGACACACTTCCATTATAGGTGCACTGTAACAGCCCGCAAATCCGTACCCCTTGAGTCAACACTATTCTACCTAAATCAACTCAAGATGTACAGAAATACGAACCATTTTGGGTTAAAGAAGAAGAGGTAGAAGAAGAAAATAGAAAACAACAACAGAATCTAACCATCGCAGCGGAATAAAATATAATAGATAATAATGATCTTTACTCAAAAATCAAATATCTTTGTTTATATATTACATCATCAGAGTACATCAATCACAGCTCAACATCAATATCATTAAAGGATACACAACTACTCAACACAGCGGAATATATATATATAAACAAGTACGAGAGTACGTGTCGTCATCCAGCTCGTCTCCTGAGCTCCACAGCATCATATCCTGTATCCTATAATACTCGGTCTGACCCGAGCATTACAGTTAAATAACACCCGAGTCAGTCTGGAATACCAGCGTGAGAAATTCACACCCAATTGATTATTAAAGTTTCAAAAATTCTTTGAAAACAAAAGCATCTCGTAAGACCACGCCACAAATAAACATGTCGGGTTTTTACCTTACGATAGCTAAAACAATTTTTATAGAAATCCTTTGATATTATAATAGGGTCTATATACAAATACTTATAAAATAGCCGAAATTGTTACATTCATTAAATTCCAGCTACTAGCCACAGAGTGGGTAATACAAACAAAACTCGTACAAGGCTCGTAGGGAGAATGGATTTCCAACTAATGACTAGGCACTGGGGTACCATCAGTCACAGTACGGAGCCTAGATTACCATACCGAGGAGTACGCCCGCTCCCCTGCAACACAAGGCCGGGACTACCCCTTACTGGATAATCTCGAGTGAGATCACCCCGCGGTTGGGATCAGCAACCGCCCACTAAGCCGAAATAAAAAGGGACATCTAGACTGGAATGACCTCACCCTGCTTGGGTGCTACCCACCTAGCCTTGCTGCATAACCCCTGATTTTCAGTCATTCCCATTTGATGAGGCTTGAGGCTAAGCGTTACCTTTATAGAACATATCCCTTAGAATGCCCATCGTCCACCTGATGATGTTTCGCAAGCATTCATCCATACAAGTCCGTCCCGGGTTCGAACGGAACCGAAGGCACTATTCCTACTACATCCATATTGGAAATATCCTCAGGATTAGTAGCGACTAGCCCTTGCACTTCACTGCTCCATCTTCGAATCCAAAATCGTTTACACGAAACATACAAACCGGATCGAAGTGGTTTTCGAGAAATAAATCTCGATCCCGGTCTCTTCGAAACGATCAACGTATTTGTCCAATATTGATAGTCGGTTATTTAACTATCAATTATATTCACAAACAACCATCAACCAATAAATAATTTTCCAAATTATTTATTAATCTCAAAAATATCTTCACAAGATATATTTCTATTTTCAATCCTTTTGAAAACAGTTTTCAAAACTATCTTCCTTTCTCAGAATAAATTCCAAGTATTTCTATTTCCACTGGAATTATCAAGCACAAAATTTTAGATTTAAAATAATTTAAAAACACTTTATTGCAAAATATATTTAACATTCAATATAGAAAAATTACTTTAGTACTTAAGTTAAAATAATACTCTAGAAATAACTAAAATAAGGTTACCTTATAACTATACATTAGATTTTCTTCTTTAAACAAAATACCAAATCGTTCTTTAAATAATTATTACGATAATAGATTAACTAAAACACTTACTTTGGGATTTACTTTAAAATACTTAAATTAAGATTACTTCAATGATTTACTAAAAATACATACTATATAGACATTGAAAATAAGGTTACTTTAAAAATATAAAACTAGGCTTTCACCTTTCAAACAAACACTAAGTCACTATTTATAAATATCTATGACGGTAATAGATTTGAAAAATATTTACTTAAGAATTTAAAATAATAAATTTTCTAAAACATGCTTTTTAAAACAACATTAAATCCTTTAACTTATATCTAAACGTTTACTTTGAACGTACTTGGCTATCCAGAGAAATATACCTCTCTTCACATTCTTCCTTAAAATTTCAATTTCAAACACTTGAATCAATTTCCAAATTGATTTACCATTTACTCCCTTTTAATTCAAAATCTATTAATTTCAGATTTCATTTCTTAATTATGATTTACAGTACTTTAACTAAAAATTCCAATTTTTAGATTTCTCAATTACTTCGTTATTCTTTTATATAAATTTAAAACTTTAAGTTTAAAATAATTCTTTATTCCTTTAAATTAATACCACATAACTTTACAATTCATTAATTACTGTTTATTCAAACTCTTTTATTTCCATACTCGAAGTTATTTATTATTTTTCCATATTACTTCTATTTCTTTCAACCCATTCTTAATTTATTCAAATTTCCTATAATTATTTTGCTCTCAAATTCATTTCCTTTATTCTTTTTCCAAAATCCAATCTATATAAATTTGGTAATTCATTATGCCCAAATATATCCAATCAACCATAACATTCAATATTCCAATATAACTTATCATAGGATACCAATATTCACAGCAGAGAATATTAAATAATTCAAATAAATGTTGAGGGATCCAGTTGGATCCCTCCAACCTGTTTTCCCTGCATCCACAGATGTTAGCATCACATAATATGCCAATTTCAAATTATACTATACTATATCACATCACTCAATTCAACCATACAATCAATTATTTAAATTTAATCATTTAAATTTAAATTTAAACTGAGTGAGATTAACTCACCTTTGAATTTGTTTGCAGTCCACTTCAATTCAATTTGGTTTCCTGGGTTATAACCTTGTATAAACATTTGTAATTTTTATCAATACTCGAGTCAATTGAACAATTAAATTTCAGAGATTTCATTCTAACCAGATAAAATTAAATTTTAAACCGTTTTCCACCTATAGATTTAATTAACCAAAACTTTTTATGTTAAACTTAATAATTTAATTTTAAACAGATTTTCTTTTAAATAAAAATATCTTTAGCAATAAAAATAATTGAATAAGTTTAATAAACAAATCCATCTCCATAATTTATTATTTACAAACAACTAGTAAGTGAAGGTACCTATATTTATTTTATTTATTTATTTATTTTATAAATTTCTCAAACATATTAACATTCTTATAAATATATTTGCTGTTTATCTATGCATATATATATATATATATATAAACTAACCAGTAACATAGACTGTACAACTTTATTTCAAACTAAATTAAAAACATAACTACTTAATATTTATTGTAACCTATCTGTATCTATATATATTGAATTAAATTAAGGGTAAAATTTTAAATACCTATATCAAACGTTCCAGGCAAAACGAACGGCAACTCACCAAAATCGCCATCGCCGATGGAACCACCCCGACTACGATGAACCCACTTACCAATGCCACCGATCAACTCCTCTTCACGTCCCCATCCTGACCAACCCCCAAATCTTATGCTCGAGCTCGCGAAACCCTAGCCTAAATTCAAGCCGCGACCCTCACAAATCGATCGAACTCAAGCACCCTCCCACGCCTTCGCCGCCGCACCTCGCCTCCGTCCTCCCACGCCTTCCTCGAAAACAAGACCACGCGAGCCAATCCCAACCCTAGTCTCGCAATTTCCCCAAAATCGCATGCTTCACGTTCCAAGCGAACGCGAGCTTCTAAGTGGCTGTCGATTTTGCACGCGAGCCTCTCTTAGTTTCACGAAGAAATTCGATTTGGGAAAAAGTGGCTTCGGCCTGATATATGTTTTTTTTTATTATTATTAAATTTTAGAAGATCTCAGTTACAATTCTGAAAGATAAGGCTACGACCAAATTTATTAACGTGAAAATGAAGCTTGCGTTAGAAGCTAGGGGGTGAGACTTCTATAAAAAGATTTGACTAAGTAAATTAAATTTAATTAGCTTTCTATATGCATTTACGGGTTGTACGACCAAACGGTAATTCCGAACCTTGTGAAAACTGAAATCCGACAATAATATAATATTACGGATCCATTGAAACTGGTTTCGTCAAATCCCGAGACTGTGCCTCGGAAGGCTATTTTTCAATTCAATTCAAACGATATATTCTTAAAACTGAATAAATCAGTGTTAGATTCAATTTTAAAATTTCCATTATTCTCATTATTATCAATATAAATTTTATAAGCTTTCAAATTATTTTTAATAGGCTTAAAACTAAAGATTCAACATTTTACGCAACTTCGCATTATTTAATTGAATAATTCAATAAGTTAATTATCAAATAAATTGTAATATTCGTTATTCAAGTTAAGATTACCCTATTGAATACTTAAAATCAATTAAATATTCCGATTCTAAATGCTCGAAAATTCCGGGTCGTCACATTCCTCCCCCCTTAAAACAATTTCGTCCCCGAAATTACTAGTTAGGAAGAATGGTCCAATACCCGTTTACTTATCCTCAAAACCAAGCAATTCAACATCCAACCGACTATCTTTTTGTAAAAGACCCATTATTATTCTTATTAACTCTCCAAACCTTTCCTTAGTTTCAAACTATACTATTTGTTTAACCATTCAAGTTTCAATTTAAATCCGAATTTGGAATTATCAAAATTTTCTCAAAAGTTCTCTAACTCCATAAATTTCCAAAAAATTTTGCCAGAGTCTCCTTTGCGCGGCTAGCTCGGTACAACTACAAAATGGCTCTACGGCCTCCCAAATTCCAAAAGAAAACAAAAGGCCAAGTGGCTCGATCCAAATCCCAATCAAATTTCAAACCAAATTTAAATACATACCTTTTTGTCGAGCATTTCAAATTTATCTTTTGAAATCAAATCTAATTCTCCTTTCCCTTTATATTACCTGCATATCTTACACAGCAATATGTCCCATCACAATATTCAAAGACATTTTATCGACTTTCTTACAAATGTCAATATCTATCAATTTAAATACTAACTTAAATTATATTTGAAATATCAATTTCCAATTGAGAATGCATCATCCCATACACAAGTTAATATAAGCATTTATGTGTTTCTTATATTGATTCTCATCTTACCACTTCAGTTTATATCTATTTCCATTTAATTTAGTTTTCACATTCCATATGAATTTTATTTATTTTCAACTTTGAACATTTAATTTTATCTTCCATTTATAACTAATTTATGTCATTGTTTTAATTAGCTTCATTTACTAATTTATTTCAATTTCCAGTTTGAATACGTTTGTCGTTAACAAAATTTTCCAAAATTTCAAAAAATTTCTAACTCCCGAAACTTCTGAAATTTTTTGGCAGAGTCTCCTTTGTACGGAGGAGCTTTTGCAGTTTGACAAAAAAGATTAATATATATACATCGACCCACACGGTCGGAAAAACCAAAAACAGTTCATATTTCCTATTTTAATTGCGTAGGCGTACCTTATTTAGCATTTTTAAGCAGACAGCTATTTATTTAGCAGTTAATGCAACCCAAATCCAGCCACACGGCTTCCAAAATCCTGTACTTACTCAATTTAAACATGTAAGTGACAAATATACAAAGTTTATAGCATTTCACTTAGTTGCAATGGTAAAAACAAATGAATTCTATAAGAAATGCACATCAAACATTTTCCGTAAGCAATTTATATAATTTTCATACTAATTCAACTGTTTCAATTAATTTACAAACCATTTTCATTCTATTTGAATGGTTTAAAACTCAATCGCTTACACTTAATTTATTTTAGGCAAACTGAACTCATATTTAATTCAATTGCTCTCAAAATCAATTCATTTTACTTTTACCAATTCATATAATTTTAATTACTTCCCTTTTACATCAAATGACAATTTATTCTATGCAGTTTGACGAGATCTATGTGAATAAATCAGTATTTATGCGTTATAACCAATTTAAATGGATTTCAACTCAATTTATACTTACTTCTATTCCATTGTTAAATTTATTCACAATCCATATATTCTCAATTTCATTGCATGTCAGATTTGAACCCATTCATTTGCATTTCATTTTATTATCCAAATCAGTTCATTATTCAAACAGGTTCCATTCAAAATCATTCGATCTAGCTCGACACATTCTGTTTAAATTTTATTCACAATCCATTCATTTACGTTTTATTCCATATTTGTTTATTCCAAACTATTTTATTTAGCTCAAAGACAATCTAAGCTATTTCATTCAATAACCATTTCAATTTCTCTTATAGACCCCAAGTTATTTCAATTCCTTAACAATTTAAATAGTTTACAATTATTTCTTTAAGAATTTTCTTTCCATTAAATATTATCGGTAACTCACCGAATTTTTATTTCGATTAAAAATTTATTTTCACTTGATTTAAAACCAATCCAATATTATTAAACTTTGTTTAAGTTGAATTCAATTCAACTCTCCTTCATTCATTTAGCTTAAGTCAATTTTCTTCAATTTATTCAAATTTTACACTTAAGCTCATTCCCATTTTGCAAACAAAGTTCTCTTTTCAATTTAACTTGATTCTATTTTAATCCAATCCCATTTCAAACTACAAATTTATTTGATCAATTATTATACATTTTAACTTTCTAGATTCAGCTCATTCAATTTATTACCTGGCTATTTTCCAAGTTATCTTCACTTATTTGGATTTTATTTGCACATTCAAACCATTGCTATTTTAATCCATTTACATTTTTATTTGATACATTCCCAATTATGTTTAATTTGTTAACACTTCAAGTTAAATTTTAAATTTACAACTCAAGTTCTGAATCCACTATCCATTTTCAATTTACCACCCAATTTCATGAGCTCACAATTCAATTACATTCTCAGTTCATTTAATTAATTGCAAGGCCACAATTAATTATATTTCTTCACTAATGATTCAAGTCGAATTTGATTTATAACTTGAGTTTTATTTTCAAACTTCATTATTAGCTTACAATTCAGCTTCTATTTAACTGCATTGAGTTCTCATTACATATTTCATTAACTAATTTATTAACAAATTAGTTCTTCCCTTAGTTATAATCCAACACTTGATTTTAAATCTCAAAATCTCTTCATTTAATTTTCTTAAGTTCAAATTTATTTTATAATTAGAGTTTGGATTTTTATTCTATTATCCAAAACATCAAATAATATTTATTTTGGATTTTTGTATCCCATTTTTCAATTTATAAGTCATAACTTATTATTTTACACAATTCCATTCATCATAGGCTTGAATATATTCATCTTTTATTTTAACTCAAGCCTCATGCTTATTTATATCCCAAGCATATTTTATTCCATGGATTTCTAATTCTGATTCTTTTATAAGTTATTCTTATTTATTTATTTCAATTCCAATTCTTATCCGACTTATTTTCCATTTGCTCAGGTAAGAATTTAATTTCATTCATTAATTCAATTGAATTCTCATTCCAATTCAATTTTATTTTAAACTCAGATTTATTTAACTCAATTCGATTCCAACTTGACTCGAATACAACTAGATATTATTTTCAGCATATCCAATTAATGTCAATCCAATCAAATTTTTATTTCCCATCCAAGTTAATTTCATTCTTAACTTTTCCTTTTAAATTTAAATTCTCAACATCCAAAGCTTATATTTCCCTGATTTAAAAATCATCTCAATTTATAAGATTATAACCTATCTCATCAGGATTTTAAAACTCCCGGCTTTGGTTTTAGATTATTTTGAAATCTCCAACATTTCAAATCTCATTTCCCAAAAATTAAACCAATCCTGGCTTTTATTTTCAACAAATTCCCTTTGAAATTTTCCAAAAACAAACTAGTTCTTCTGAACAAATCAATTTGGCAGCAATCCATCACTTAGAAATTCAAAAATGAATACTGATGATGCGGCCGTCATCATCAGAATTATTTTCCAATAATCCAAGTGATTTCAATGCTATATCACTTCCAAAATTCATTTAAAACAGATTTCCATTCAGAAATATCTCCAAAACAATAATACTATCATTTATCTTCAAATACTTCCAAATCTTCGGGATTTTAAATTTCCAAAGCCTGCTTAAATAAATTCTAACTATAATTCATTTGTACACTTTATGCTTATACAAATTCTCATTTGATTGTATTTCAATTTTATAAATTACATTCATAATTCATATTTATAAATTTCATTTTATAATAAATTTATTCCCTTCAACTTTGGTTATATTTTCAATTTCTAGTTAAATTTTTCATACAATAAGGATAATAATTTTAAATACCATTATTTCTAACATCCAAGCAACCATATATATATTAGCTAAATAGTTTACAATACTTTTATTTATATCAAAATATATTTTGGGTAAAATTATTTCATTTACCCACATTTAAAACAATACCGTGTCAATTGTTCTATTCAAGTGTTTAGAAACCCCTTCAATACAGTTGCGCAGACTGTGTCGACGAAGGTCCATATGCCACTCAATAAATCAATCAACGCAGTATTAAAACAATTTATATTCAGTAACAAATACGCGCTCATATCTATTAATACACTCAAACTCATTATAGAGTACTACGGACTCTATTTTAAATGAGTAATTCCCACCAGAGCCAAGGTTATCACCAACCTGGCTCTGATACCAAGTGTAAGAGCCCGCAAATCCGTACCCCTTGAGTCAACACTATTCTACCTAAATCAACTCAAGATGTACAGAAATACGAAGCATTTTGGGTTAAAGAAGAAGAGATAGAAGAAGAAAATAGAAAACAACAACAGAATCTAACCATCGCAGCGGAATAAAATATAATAGATAATAATGATCTTTACTAAAAAATCAAATATCTATGTTTATATATTACATCATCAGAGTACATCAATCACATCTCAACATCAATATCATTAAAGGATACACAACTACTCAACATAACGGAATATATATATATAAACAAGTACGAGAGTACGTGTCGTCATCCAGCTCGTCTCCTGAGCTCCACAGCATCATATCCTGTATCCTATAATACTCGGTCTGACCCGAGCATTACAGTTAAATAACACCCGAGTCAGTCTGAAATACTAGCGTGAGAAAATCACACCCAATTGATTATTAAAGTTTCAAAAATTCTTTGAAAACAAAAGCATCTCGTAAGACCACGCCACAAATAAACATGTCGGGTTTTTACCTTACGATAGCTAAAACAATTTTTATAGAAATCCTCTGATATTATAATAGGGTCTATATACAAATACTTATAAAATAGCCGAAATTGTTACATTTATTAAATTCCAGCTACTAGCCACAGAGTGGGTAATACAAACAAAACTCGTACAAGGCTCGTAGGGAGAATGGATTTCCAACTAATGACTAGGCACTGGGGTACCACCTGTCACAATACGGGGCCTAGATCACCGTACCGAGGAGTACGCCCGCTCCCCTGCAACACAAGGCCAGGACTACCCCTTACTGGATAATCCCGAGTGAGATCACCCCGTGGTTGGGATCAGCAACCACCCACTAAGCCGAAATAAAAAGGGACATCTAGACTGGAATGACCTCACCCTGCTTGGGTGCTACCCAACTAGCCTTGCTGCATAACCCCTGATTTTCAGTCATTCCCATTTGATGAGGCTTGAGGCTAAGCGTTACCTTTATAGAACATATCCCTTAGAATGCCCATCGTCCACTTGACGATGTTTCGCAAGCGTTCATCCATACAAGTTCGTCCCGGGTTCGAACGGAACCGAAGGCACTATTCCTACTACATCCATATTGGAAATATCCTCAGGATTAGTAGCGACTAGCCCTTGCACTACACTGCTCCATCTTCGAATCCAAAATCGTTTACACGAAACGTACAAACCGGATCGAAGTGGTTTTCGAGAAATAAATCTCGATCCCGGTCTCTTCGAAACGATCAACGTATTTGTCCAATATTGATAGTCGGTTATTTAACTATCAATTATATTCACAAACAACCATCAACCAATAAATAATTTTCCAAATTATTTATTAATCTCAAAAATATCTTCACAAGATATATTTCTATTTTCAATCCTTTTGAAAACAGTTTTCAAAACTATCTTCCTTTCTCAGAATAAATTCCAAGTATTTCTATTTCCACTGGAATTATCAAGCACAAAATTTTAGATTTAAAATAATTTAAAAACACTTTATTGCAAAATATATTTAACATTCAATATAGAAAAATTACTTTAGTACTTAAGTTAAAATAATACTCTAGAAATAACTAAAATAAGGTTACCTTATAACTATACATTAGATTTTCTTCTTTAAACAAAATACCAAATCGTTCTTTAAATAATTATTACGATAATAGATTAACTAAAACACTTACTTTGGGATTTACTTTAAAATACTTAAATTAAGATTACTTCAATGATTTACTAAAAATACATACTATATAGACATTGAAAATAAGGTTACTTTAAAAATATAAAACTAGGCTTTCACCTTTCAAGCAAACACTAAGTCACTATTTATAAATATCTATGACGGTAATAGATTTGAAAAATATTTACTTAAGAATTTAAAATAATAAATTTTCTAAAACATGCTTTTTAAAACAACATTAAATCCTTTAACTTATATCTAAACGTTTACTTTGAACGTATTTGGCTATCCAGAGAAATATACCTCTCTTCACATTCTTCCTTAAAATTTCAATTTCAAACACTTGAATCAATTTCCAAATTGATTTCCCATTTACTCCCTTTTAATTCAAAATCTATTAATTTCAGATTTCATTTCTTAATTATGATTTACAGTACTTTAACTAAAAATTCCAATTTTTAGGTTTCTCGGTTACTTCTTTATCCTTTTATATAAATTTAAAACTTTAAGTTTAAAATAATTCTTTATTCCTTTAAATTAATACCACATAACTTTACAATTCATTAATTACTGTTTACTCAAACTCTTTTCTTTCCATACTCGAAGTTATTTATTATTTTTTCATATTACTTCTATTTCTTTCTACCCATTCTTAATTTATTCAAATTTCCTATAATTATTTTACTCTCAAATTCATTTCCTTTATTCTTTTTCCAAAATCCAATCTATATAAATTTGGTAATTCATTATGCCCAAATATATCCAATCAACCATAACATTCAATATTCCAATATAACTCATCATAGGATACCAATATTCACAGCAGAGAATATTAAATAATTCAAATAAATGTTGAGGGATCCAGTTGGATCCCTCCAACCTGTTTTCCCTACATCCACAGATGTTAGCATCACATAATATGCCAATTTCAAATTATACTATACTATATCACATCACTCAATTCAACCATACAATCAATTATTTAAATTTAATCATTTAAATCTAAATTTAAACTGAGTGAGATTAACTCACCTTTGAATTTGTTTGCAGTCCACTTCAATTCAATTTGGTTTCCTGGGTTATAACCTTGTATAAACATTTATAATTTTTATCAATACTCGAGTCAATTGAACAATTAAATTTCAGAGATTTCATTCTAACCAGATAAAATTAAATTTTAAACCGTTTTCCACCTACAGATTTAATTAACCAAAACATTTTATGTTAAACTTAATAATTTAATTTTAAACAGCTTTTTCTTTTAAATAAAAATATCTTTAGCAATAAAAATAATTGAATAAGTTTAATAAACAAATCCATCTCCATAATTTATTATTTACAAATAACTAGTAAGTGAAGGTACCTATATTTTTTTTTTTAAATTTCTCAAACATATTAACATTCTTATAAATATATTTGCTGTTTATCTATGCATATATATATATATAAACTAACCAGTAACATAGACTGTACAACTTTATTTCGAACTAAATTAAAAACATAACTACTTAATATTTATTGTAACCTATCTGTATCTATATATATTGAATTAAATTAAGGGTAAAATTTTAAATACCTATATCAAACGTTCCAGGCAAAACGAACGGTAACTCACCAAAATCGCCATCGCCGATGGAACCACCCCGACTACGACGAACCCACCTACCAATGCCACCGATCAACTCCTCTTCACGTCCCCATCCTGACCAACCCCCAAATCTTATGCTCGAGCTCGCGAAACCCTAGCCTAAATTCAAGCCGCGACCCTCACAAATCGATCGAACTCAAGCACCCTCCCACGCCTTCGCTGCCGCACCTCGTCTCCGTTCTCCCATGCCTTCCTCGAAAACAAGACCACGCGAGCCAATCCCGACCCTAGTCTCGCAATTTCCCCAAAATCGTATGCTTCACGTTCCAAGCGAACGCGAGCTTCTAAGTGGCTGTCGATTTTGCACGCGAGCCTCTCTTAGTTTCACGAAGAAATTCGATTTGGGAAAAAGTGGCTTCGGCCTGATATATGTTTTTTTTATTATTATATTTTAGAAGATCTCAATTTCAATTCTGAAAGATAAGGCTACGACCAAATTTATAAACGTGAAAATGAAGCTTGCGTTAGAAGCTAGGGGGTGAGACTTCTATAAAAAGATTTGACTAAGTAAATTAAATTTAATTAGATTTCTATATGCATTTATGGGTTGTACGATCAAACGGTAATTCCGAACCTTGTGAAAATTGAAATCCGACAATAATATAATATTACGGATCCATTGAAACTAGTTTCGTCAAATCCCAAGACTGTGCCTCGGAAGGCTATTTTTCAATTCAATTCAAACGATATATTCTTAAAACTGAATAAATCAGTGTTAGATTCAATTTTAAAATTTCCATTATTCTCAGTATTATCAATATAAATTTTATAAGCTTTCAAATTATTTTTAATAGGCTTAAAACTAAAGATTCAACATTTTACCCAACTTCACATTGTTTAATTGAATAATTCAATAAGTTAATTATCAAATAAATTGTAATATTCGTTATTCAAGTTAAAATTACCCTATTGAATACTTAAAATCAATTAAATATTCCGATTCTAAATGCTCGAAAATTCCGGGTCGTCACATGCACCCAATCAAATCACAAAAGCAATAGAATGGTATCGAAGAAATGTGTCTGATTGGAGGAATGACCTCACTTGGCCCAGTATGGCTCCTATTTTAGCTATATCAAGCTGACTCGCGGGAGTCAAGGCTACGTAAATACCATACAGAATTGTCACCAAACCATCCTACTTCAGTTTGGAATCTCCACTACGTACACAGTTGTTAAAGTGGTTTTCGATATTGGTAGAGAGTATGACAATATCCGATCCCGGTCTCTTTAACAACCAAACGCTTATTTCACACCATGGTTATTTAATTTCAAGTAGTTCATACTTCTTATCAAAATATCATATTCATTTCAAAATCATATCAATTTTATATTATTATTCGCTTTAAATAATATTCATTTACAGAATTGTAACACTTTAAAATTTTATAACACTTTCGAGATCATAACACTTTGGAAATCATGAAACTTTGGAAATCATAACACTTTTGAAATCATAACATTTTGGAAATCATAACACTTTGGAAATCATAACATTTTGGAAATCATAACACTTTGGAAATCATACACTTCCGACTTAAATAGTTTAGATATTGAAAATAGTATATATATTAAAATAGTTATAATTTAATATAGTTTATATATCAAAATAATTTATATATTAAAATAATATATATATATATATATATATTAAAATACTTTGTATACAAAATGTAATTTCCCCCAATTTCACAAGCCGATTCAAATCAGCTTTAATTTCGAAATTCAATTTAAATCAATTCTAGTTTAACCATTTCAAATTTGAAGTTCAAAGATTCGAGTTTATATATTCAAACATTTACAATATTTCATTTATATTTCAACATTTAACTTTAATTCATTTCAAATTGGAAGATATTCACTTAATAATTTTAATAACACTTTGTTTGAATCCCAATTTATAAATTTAAATCAATATTAAATATTCAATCTCAATTTTATTTAAAGTTGAGAATATTCATTTAATCACCTTCGGTCAAATCAAGTTATAAATCATATCTTTCAAAACCTTAATAGTCAATAAGTTTAAATCAATTCTTATTTAAATTCACTTATTTACCAATTTAAATTCCAAACCAACTTTAATTTATCTTCCCAACCTTTATTATTAAAGTTATAAAAGCTGTTTTAAAAATATTAAAATAAATACTTCAATATATTATATACTAAATAAATTAAATTTAAAAAAGTTAAATCTTATGATTAAATTTATTTTATGTTAAACTTTTTTTATATATTTTAAAATAGTAAAATTATAAGTAAAATCTTAGAAATTATATTTTCAAAACTAACTTATAAATTTAAAATATCCAAAAGATATAAATTTTAAAAATAAAAAATTTAGACATGTATAAAAATAACATTAATATATTAAATTCTAAAAATCAATATTTTTCAATATTTAATAAAAACCATATATTTCCTTTCAAAACTTTGGAAATCATTTTCAAAATATAGACCAACGGTGTTCGTATATAATTCTCTATCATATGGTCAAGTCATACGAATATTTATCATTTCAATCCGCAATTTAAATATTTATGGGTATATATCATTTAAACCCGCAATCCCAAATTCAAAGTCAATGAAAATTGCTTGGGTTTATCATTTTAATCCATAACGATTTTCCCTTATTCTACAAAATTGTTTGGGTATGTATCATTTCAACCCATAGAGAATTCTAAACCAGCAGGGAACTTACAGAGTGAGAAAAAATTTGATAAAAATATAACATATCAACAACAGGCATATATCATCAGTAACAATTTATTTATAATATAAATAAAAGATTATGGTGTCAGATGTCACAGCTGAATAATTACAGATAATGGCATATCATATATAACAACTAAATAATTAACAGTTTAAATTAAACAGCCTATTTCAATTGTCATTTCAAATGAAATCAAATCTACTAAATATAAGAATGGTAATCGTGAGTGATTGCTCACCTTTTGAGGCTACAGAAACAAGAAGATGACAAGGACATGCTTATGGATACAGACACAGTGACAAAGCTAGAACTGCTGCTCTTAATCTGGACAACAAAGAGGCAAGGCAAGGCACGATGAAGTGGATTAGATGAAAATCAATTATATAAGCGAACTTATATATATATAAACTATGCATATATATAAAATCATAATTTAAATTTGAACACATGTGAAAATAAATGTCTCCATATTATACATTTCCAAATAGATATATATTAATGACACACACACATATATATATAACAAACTTTATATATATATATATATATATATATATATATCATTATTTCAAAATAATCAATACTTACAAATCTATGTTTAAATAAACCCATAGTTTACCAAATTCTACTGATAAAATAAAATATCATAATCAAACATAGTTTTATGGAACATAACCATCTAAGTATGTACACGGTTCACAAAATTTACATTAATACACTATAACACATATTATACTAACACACCCTGCAAACATACTTATGTAACCTATATTTATAACTAACAGGTCAAACAAAACTTACATAAACATATGTGTATAATTCGACAAAATGTACTAAATATGTATATAACAGAGGTAAGCAACAAAATATATTATATAAAACTAAAATTTAAATTTAGAAATACACATTTTAAAAATAAAATTTCCATGTTGTAAATATATATAAACATGATATATTGACAAGTCTATATATATTAAAATCCAACATCGATAAATAAACACATATTTTTAAAATAATAATCTCTACACATATACACATTATATTGTAGATTATTGTACAATATATCTATGTATGAATATCATCATATTATATGTAGACAATCTAAAATAGGTAGTATATACAAATAAAAGAAAACTGTAACATTATATACTAAAACCATATTACTTTTAAACACAAAAAAATGAAACAAAATATGAACCTGTAGGATTCTCATATAAAACACTATGTAAACAAAACATATACATATAATACTATATATATGTATGTGTGTATATATATCAACTTCAATATAACTTGATATATTATCAAATATATAATATGAACCACCAAGCGTATGAACCTTTACATATATCAAATATATACAGAACATATATATATATATGTATGTATGTATGTATGTATGTATGTATGTATGTATGTATGTATGTATGTATGTATGTATGTATGTATGTAGGTGTGTGTGTGTGTATATACCTTGGCTGCAGAGGAGAGAATGGCCAAAGCAAAGAGAAGATGCGGCTATGGAAGGGACTGGGCTCGGCTAAGGGGTGGCCAGGGGTGTCGGTTTCTTGGCTAGAGGGTGGTGGCGGCAGTTGAGAGGGGAGACGTAGGGGATGAGGCAGCTGCTCTTCGATGTTGGGGATTTGCGGGTGGCGGTCTCTACTGTGACATGGTGGAGCCGGTTTGAAGCTGTAAGTAGGGCCAAAGGTGTGTGAGCGGGTTTGGGTTGCTGATGAGGAGGAGCACGAGGCCAATTAAGGAGGGGTGACGAGGCAAAGGCTGGTGTATATGGGCGGGTTTGACGAGTTTGGTGAGGGAGATGAAAGGGGGAGAGAGTTTGCATGTGGGAAAGAAGAGGGGACGGGTTTTATGGTGAAAGCGAATGGAGCAGGAGGAAGAGAGAGGAAGGGAAAGGTTTGCACGCAAATGAAAAAGGTAACAACTGGTACAAGCACTAATATACTTTATACGTTTATTATAATATACTTTTTTTTCTTCAGATGAAATGAACAGACCCATATAACAACCAGTGGAATACCAAAATCAAAATGCTGAATTCTAGAAAATAATAAAGGTTATGACTGTTGATTTATACATGGTGAGCAATGAATGGTCACAGGAAATCCAAAAGCCAAACTACGGAACCGATACGGAAATTGCTCCGTAGATTTCGCTGTCTCCCAGACTTTAAAATTGACAATTGAATATAATGTAGAGATCAGCACGACAAGATGATCAAAATGGTATACAGATATTAATGGTATGATCATCCTATCAGAAGTCGATAATCGGTACCAAAAATGCAGCTAAAACGCCAGAATTAAGATAAATAGAGCAATAGCAATCTTAATTTGGTGAAACGAAATATGACGTCTCACTCAAAAAATTGTAAACATTTTTATTATGCTAAAATATTCAGATTTCGAAAACATTTTTATTTTTATCACTATTAACTGATTTAAATTAAAATTGAAATTTACACAATAGAATTAACTTTCATATTTTCTAATGAAAATTTTCCATTTGCTATGTCTAAATAGACGTATTTCAAATATCAAAGTTTCATTTTCACATTCAACTATTAAAAATTTCACAAAAATTTAGTTAATTACGTTATAAAAACCGTTAAAATTTATGGATTGTTACATAAATAAAGCTAAGGATTAAGTTTTATAGCTTATTAATTTGAGATAATAGTAGAATTCCACATTTGTTAAACACCTTAATTGAAGTAATAACAATTTGAAGTTTGGGGATATGTATATGTACTCTTAATAAGTAAAGGTATATTATACAAGTTAAGTCATATTTGTAAGCTTAAGTAACAATGGATTTAGAAGAAAGTAAATGGTTGTGAAAAAAAACTTGGATTAATAGGAATTTTGAAGAAATATACTAGGTAAAAATGAATGTGAATAAATACGTAAGTTATACATAGATCATTTCGGCACATAAATTTTTGATCTAAGATTTGTGTATAGAACTTTGAGGTGTTTATACCAATCCAAAAAAGGATTTGTCACTTGATTCTTGATGGCGAACATTCATGAGAGTTTATGATTATGTACATGAGTTTTCTATCATAGTTGAGAGCTATGCAAGGAAAGCAAGGGTTTGTGATTAGGAAGTCTGATCAAAGCCTGCACTAGAAAATCAGTGATCTATACTAGTCCGGAAGTAAAGTTGTGGATCCAAATAATAGATCGAATCAAATATTACATATAGTATAATGTTTTGGATTTATCTACTTAGTAGTTATCTTAAATAGTAGACAGTAAAATATAAGGGTTGGACCGATGTTTTGGTATGTGTGCGTAGACCTCAGGTACAGTACATGCTTAGGTTAGGGGTTGAGTTATGTTGATGTATTCATTTATGTTGATATGGTATCAGTTTGGTTGTTTTTGGATGTATAATCTTGTTTGGTTATTGTGTATGTTATCTTAAATGTGCAGTACGCACTTTTATGGGTACGATAGAAGTATGACTTGATATATGTCTATATAACCTTAAGTACGTGATAAATACTCAGGTTACTGTGGGGAATCTCTATATGTATGTTAGGGATCATTTTTTTTAGTTTTGTTATGATATCGACCTTCTTCTTTTCTAATCAGTAGAAATATGCTAGAATTTTTGAGGATATGAGTATGATATAGATTTCTTTATCTAACTTTCATTTCGAGGATGAAATGCTTTTAAGTAGGGGAAAATGTTAGGACCCATAATTTCGCAACTTTGGAAATGAGAGATTTCATTTATTTTAAATTTAAAGGGAGTTTAAAACTTAAATAAATATGTTATATATAATAAATAATTGCGACGACCCAGAATTTTTGATATTCGAAATTAGAATGTTTGATTGAATTTAAATATTTGAATATTAGTTCAACTTGAATTTCAAATATCACCATTTATTTGGCAATTAAATTATTGAATTTAATAATTTGAAATTGGTTTAAATAGCGAATCTTGGATTTTAAGCTAATTAAAAATATTTCAAAGGTTTGAAAAAATTATATTTACAATACTGAAGCTTCGGAATTGGATTGGAAAGTGATTTATTCAGTTTTGAAATTTATATCATTTAAATCGATATTTAAAAATAACCTTTCGAAGCGCAGCCTTGGGTTTCAACGAAACCAGTTCCGTTGAATCCATAATATTGTATTATTATTGGATTTCAACGAAACCAGTGCAGTTTGCTAGAAGGATTGTTGTTCGATTTTCTTTTCCGATATGATTTAGGTAATAAATCTTTTTCTTTAATTTAATTTAATATATATGCTGTTTGGAAAAAAATATATGTAAGATTTAAAAACAGAAACCTTTTTAACAGTGAATATATATATAGATGCTGATCATTTTAAATTAATATATATATACAGATATGCAAAAAAAATGGAAGCAGACTATTTTTAGTTTAAATTAAATAAACATATGTATTTTAAAAGCAAAGAATAAAATAAATACATATATAAATATTTTCACATACTAGTTAATTTAAAATAATGTATTTAGGTGATTAATTTATTTAATTAACTTATTCAATTATTTTAAGTTGCTAAAATATTTTATTAAAAGGAAAATTAATTGTTCGATCAGTTTGAATATTAATAAAAAATCATATAATTATTTGTACAAGGTCCTAAATCGAGAAGAGACAGGCCGGTTTGGATCGGAATTGCAAAACAATAAAAGCAAAGGTAAGATCTTCTCACTCAATCGAATTGATTTGTTTAATTTAAATTGTTGGATGTGCTTGGATGAATTTGATAATTTATCCGTTGGGTTTTATATATATATATATATATATATATATATATATATATATATATATATATTGGAGTGGTTGATTTCCCGCATTATTAGCGGATGAGACCCTAAGCGCGGCATAATAGCAGATGATATGATAATCCCATATACCGCGATATTCCACCTCGAAGTGGAATTAGTATTTTATATTATGCTAACATCTGTGGATGTAGGGAAATAGGTTGGAGGAATCCAACTGGATTCCTCAAATTGTTGAATTTATTTCATATGTTGTGATGTGATTTATTGACAATCTGTGAATGATTATGTTGGTGATTGAAATTTATTGAAGGCCATGGTTTGGCCGAATATATTCTGGTATTTTAAATACCAAAATATATATAATTGGATTTTTGAAAATTAATGGATAAGATTTTAAGTGAATTAATTTTAGAGAATTGGATAAATTTAAAAGAAGAAATTTGAAAAGGAAAAAGGTTGATTTTTGAAATCCTATTGAATAAATTTTCAAGTATGGGAAAAAGATTTTAATAAATGAAAATAAATTAATTTTGAGAGATTAAGTAATATTGTTTAAAAGTTGAAGAATTTATTTTAAAATTCGGATTTTAAAATCTAAATGAAGGTGTGAATATTGGATTAAGGTTTTTTGAAATAAATTTGGATAAATAAAGGAGTAATTTTTAAATAGAATAAATTTTGAAAATCAATTAGGAAATTGATTTGGTATTTGAAAATAAATTTGTGGAAATCAGTTTAGAAATTGATATGGAGTTTGAAAGTAAATTTTGGAAATGGATTTGAAAATTGTATATCAGTGGATATTTGGAAATATAAATTCACAAATGGAATTTATAAAGGAATGGGTGATTTGTTTTACAAATAAATATTGGTTTATTTTTAAAAGTGTAGAAAGAAAATTTACGAATTTGGGATATAAATTGAAATAAATTAAGAAGGATTTGTTAATAAACTAAATGGACTATTTTGAAATGGAAAGTGTATTTTTCCTGGAAAGCCGAGTATGTTTTCAAAGTAGCATTTGAATATAAATTAAAAGTTCTATATTTGGTTTAAAAAGAATGTTTTAGGAGTAATTATTCTCTTAAACTTTTTTAAATCTTTAAAGTAAAGATTTATTAAGTTAATTATAGAAGTGATGATTTTAAAGATTTAATTGATATTTGATTTAGAAAATGGTTATTTAAATAGTTATCTATCTAATGATTTTATTTCTAAAATTAGTTTGGATTTGATTTTTATATGAGATATTGGTATAAAATTTCATAACTATTATTTTAAATAAAGTGTTTGAAAATAGTTTGCTTTTAAGTGTTTCCAAGTATATTTTTGGATAAGTGATTTAAATTATTTCAAATTAATCAGACTTGGCAAATTTTTTAGCGGAAATAAATAATATTCGAAAATTTATTCCGTGTGAGGAAAGTGATTTGAAATTGTTTTTAAAGGATTGAAGTGTGAAAATATATCTTGCGAAGATATTTTGAAAATAAATTATTTGGGGAAAATTATGTAAAATCCGGTGATTGTTGTGAATATTGATTGATAGTTAAATAACCAACTGTGATATCCCAGATTTATTTGAATTGATATTAAGTTAGATTTTAAATTGAATTTGAATTTAGATTTAAATTTCAATCTAAATGAATATATATATCTTAAAAGTATTTTGATTTAAAATATATGAATGAGTTTTATTTAAGATAAGATTTTATTTCCCTTTGTAAAAAATTATACAAATTAAGTTAGTGTTTATTAAGTAGGAAAATAAGCACAAAAGTTTTATATTTACATTTAAAATGGATCAAATATATTATATATGATTTAATTTAAATTATAAATTGGTTTATATTCTATTTTTCTTTAAAGATTTTATTTATATAAATTTAAAAAAAAAACATCCATTAATTTACAAATGTATTTATTAATTAGATTAATTAATATAAAAGCTTTAAATATCATTTTAAATAAATGAATATGAAATAATTACAAGTGTTGATCTATTAAGGCTTACAAGAAACACATGTAGGTTAAGTAATAATAGATTATGACAAGTGTCTTTTATATCTTTTTATTTTTATTTCTTTTTATATAATTAATAAGTGAGAAAATTAAGTTATTGAAACATTCCCATATTCCTCTTTCAGATTGTTTTTTTCAGCTGATTGTCTAAAACAAAACAAAGAGAGGAATGAAACCAAGACAAAATTAAAACTTGAAGAAAAAAATGCTGATCAAAGTAAATCAAAAGAATATCAAAGTAAATTCAACATACTCTATTTTGCTAAAACGGGTTCATGAGCAACTCAAAGATCAAGTAGAGATTTAATTCAGATTCAAATTACAATTTCAAGTCTCGGCTTTAAGAATCAAGCAGCAATTTCAGATTTTCTTACAGGCCTTCTCTGTTCTTCTACTTTCATTTGCAGGTGAGTAAGCCCTTGTTTTAACAATTTAAATCTGATGATAAATGTGTGTGTGTGTGTGTATATATACCTTGATGCATGCAGCAGCGATATAGTGTGTATATATATATAGTTTATATAAATATTTAGGTGAGAGTGAATGATACATGTAGATGACAGGTCTATGTATATAAAATCATTCAGGTAGACTTTGTTCTTAGTTTGCAGGCTAAAATTCAGTTCTAAAAATCAATTCTTTTGTCTCAGTGACTTTCAGATCATGTACACTAAAGAAAACTGATTGTATTAACCAAATTTTTATTTTTTTAAAAGAGTTATAAGTATAAGTTGAAGGAAGTTAACTAGTAAATAGAAATTTACAGTGAAGCTTATTTCAAGTTAAAATTCGATTATTAAATTTACTAGTTTTGATTGTAAATATGGATTCGTAACTAGAAACCATGAATTTTAGTCAATAAATCAAGAATTTCAGGTTTGTACAGATCCATTAA
Source organism: Allium cepa (assembly GCA_030765085.1). Lineage (NCBI taxonomy): Eukaryota > Viridiplantae > Streptophyta > Magnoliopsida > Asparagales > Amaryllidaceae > Allium > Allium cepa. The sequence continues at coordinate 159,213,603 of CM060932.1, forward strand.
TTTACAAATGTATTTATTAATTAGACTAATTAATATAAAAGCTTTAAATATCATTTTAAATAAATGAATATGAAATAATTACAAGTGTTGATCTATTAAGGCTTACAAGAAACACATGTAGATTAAGTAATAATATATTTTGACAAGTGTCTTTTATATCTTTTTATTTTTATTTTTTTTAAATAATTAATAAGTGAGAAAATTAAGTTATTAAAACATTCCCATATTCCTCTTTCAGATTGTTTTTTTCAGTTGATTGTCTAAAACAAAACAAAGAGAGGAATGAAACCAGGACAAAATTAAAACCTGAAGAAAAAATGCTGATCAAAGTAAATCAAAAGAATATCAAAGTAAATTCAACATACTCTATTTTGATAAAACGGGTTCATGAGCAACTCAAGGATCACGTAGAGATTTAATTCAGATTCAAATTACAATTTCAAGTCTCATCTTTAAGAATCAAGCAGCAATTTCAGATTTTCTTACAGGCCTTCTATGTTCTTCTACTTTCATTTGCAGGTGAGTAAGCCCTTGTTTTAACAATTTAAATCTGATGATAAATGTGTATATATATACCTTGATGCATGCAGCAGCGATATAGTATATATATAGTTTATATAAATATTTGGGTGAGAATAAATGACACATGTAGATGACAGGTCTGTGCATATAAAATCATTCAGGTAGACTCTATTCTTAGTTTGCAGGCTAAAATTCAGCTCTAAAAATCAATTCTTTTGTCTCAATGACTTTCAGATCATGTACACTAAAGAAAACTGATTGCATTAACCAAATTTTTATTTTTTTAAAGGTTTATAAGTATAAGTTGAAGGAAGTTAACTAGTAAATAGAAATTTACAGTGAAGCTTATTTCAAGTTAAAATTCGATTATTAAATTTACTGGTTTTGATTGTAAATATGGAGTCGTAACTAGAAACCATGAATTTTAGTGTATTAATTTTAGTGTAAATTTGCATGTCGATCGGAATTTGGTCCCGAGCAATTTTCTGTTGATCGGAATTATTTTGGAACTCGTGTTCATGGCTGAAGCTAGCCAGATGATAGGCGATTTCAGTAGAATTATCATTAGATTTTTTTAAGCCACTATGGTGGCGAATTGAAGGAGCTCTAGGGTTTAACAACCTATTTGGGTAACGATGAAGTCGTGGGTTTTTTTCGTTGTCAAGAAAGCATCGGACACGACCGCAAGGAGGGGATTTGGTGTTGTAGGTCGAGGCGTTCATCTGGAGGGGTCGGCGAGGTTGACCACGGTTGGAATTGACGGCGGTGGTCGTTTTTCCATTGATAATGGCTATCTAATTTTCAAACTATAGGTTCGATTTTGATTCGCTGGCAAATTCAGCGAATCTAGGTGATCTATGCGACGATGGGTTGAACATTGACTTAACGAGAGTTACGGTGTCGACCTACGGTGATTGGAGCAACCGTGTACGTGCACGTGCACGTTGGGACAGGTGTTTGATCTTTGGGTTTAGGAAGAAGAAGCAACCCAGGGAAAATCTCGTAGCGCTCCAGTATTCGACTCGAAGTTGGGAATGAGCTAATGTTACGTGAGTGTAGTGATGTTTACTCGGGAGTTCATTCGAGTTTTCTTGAGATTTTCTCGAAGTTGATTTGAGTTTTGATTTGTTTGAGCTTGGGATTGTTTCTATGTGGCAACCTGTTCTTAATATATTTTTAGAAAAAATAATAATAATGTGTGCAGGTTTTTATAAAAAGCAATGTAATTGAAATTTATTCATGTATTCAAATTGAATTAGCTAAGTTTAAGTAAAGATTAATTAATCAATAATTACTCAGTATAAGTAATTAGTGGATAGTTAATAATGGTAATTAATATAAATCATTAACTAGTGATTATGATGATTAATTAAGATAGTTAATTTAAGATAATTAATTTGTAAATTAATTAAGGATAACCACTAAAGGAAATTGATTAAGTAGAATTACTTAATTAATATAGTGTAATTAAATAGAGTAAATAATTAAGGGTTGAGTGTAATTAAATAAAGAGAAATTACTTGGTAAAAGAAATTAGAGGGTAATTACTCAAGGGAGTAATTAAAGGTTAATTACTTAGTATAAATGATTAAATAATTTATTAATTAAGAAGTTAATTTGATTAATGAATTAATGAATGTGATGGGTTTAATAAGGGGGATAATTACTTTAAGGAAGTAATTAGAAGATCAATAATTAGTATAATTAATGAAGTAATTAAGGGTTAATTACTTAGGAGAAGTAATTAAAGAATTTATTAATTTGTGTAATTAATTAAAGGATTAATATAATTAATTCAGGAGTTAATTAATTAAGGTAAGTAATTACAGAATGGTTAATTACTATTTATGATTGATTAAGGCTGATTAATGGAAGTACTTAATTAAGGATCATTAATGTGATTAATTAATGTAATTAATGAAAGTAATTGAATATTAATTACTGTAAATGGTTAAGGATAATTAATTTGTGTAATTAATTAAAGGATAATCATTATATGTAATTAAAGATAATTAATCAAGGATGATTAATTTAAATGTATAATTAAAGGATTAATTAATTTATTAAGGGATTAATTAATTAATGTTAGTAATTGAGAATAATTACTGAATGTGATTAATCAAGATTGGTTAATGAATGTGTCAAATTAATTAAAGGCTAATTACTGAATGTTATTAGAAAGAATAATTAGGAAATGATTAATTAATGGTTTGTAATTAATTACTGTTAAGTAAGCAAGATTAAAAGTAATTAATTTGATTTAATTAGAAATGGGGTAACTAATTAATCTTGCTTATGAATGATTGGTTGATATTTCTGATATGAAATGTTTGTTATATGATATGTTTGTCTTGAACAGTGACAATAGGTTATCTGTCGATGATGAATTGTTGTGTAAAAAGTGACATCTTGTATTTAAAGATTTAATTGTATTTCTTGATTAACATGGGCTCAGATGGTTTTGAATTCGAAGAGACCAGAGTCGGGTATTAGAAAATACCCGAAACCACTTTGATTCTCTAAAGACTGATATGTGAAATCAATAGACTGGTATGGAATGATTTAAGTGAATTGGACCATTTAGTCTAAGTTTTGGTACTTAGAAATTGATGTGTGTGATAAGTGATGTCTATAACAAATTATGAATTTGATTTGAGCTACCTCGGGTTTTATGTAGTTTTATGCTATTGTATTCCATGTTAGATGAGTTACTCATGTTGGTTTCCAGCCTGACCCGGGTGTTACTTTGATGTAATGCTTGGGTCAGACTGAGTATTACTGAATTTCAAGTAAGGACGTTCTGGAGACCAGGAGACGAGCTGGATGGCAGGAACGTATGTAAAGTATTCCGCTGTGTTTTATTGTAGCTTATCTAGGGCATGTTGAATTAAACTGCTCAGTGTTGTGTAAATATTGTAACTCTGATATATTAAAGTGTAATTTGACCAGTACAGTTTTCCTTTGTATAGCTGCTATTTATCTAATATTATATTTTGATCCGCTGCGAATGTGAGAATCTGTGTTTTGGTGTTTCTGTTTTCTTCTTTTTCTTCTATCTCTTTCTTCTTTTTCATAACTATTTGGAGTTTTCGGGATCAAAAATTTTGGGTCATTACACCGACTATCAATATTGGTCTTTAAACGACATTTGAATTTCGATGCGACCGGAGGTTGGATTCCAAATGGTTATCCGAAAACCACATCGAATCTTAGTGATGGATCTTTTATTTAAACGATCAAAGTGGAAATTTGTTGTGACTGACATGAAATCTAAAAGTAACCACTTATTTTTAAAATAAATCCTCATTATTCGGATTAGCCGGGAGAGGACATTGAGTCATAAAACCCATTCCAAACAATGATACGACGAAATGGGATTGCACTTGAAGATGGTGTTGAAGACCAGGTATTTTCGAAAACTAAAGGATTACATGTCGAATGTCTCTGCACCGAGTTGCTCCGGTATAGAGATTTATGTCACCCTTTGTGATGGGGAGTCCGGACGTGATTAGGGAATATTCGGATTTGCAAGGGCTTCTTTCCTTAATTGGAGGAAGTGCCTTCGGTTCCATTCAGACCCAAAATGGACTTGTATGGATGTATGTATGACGTTGCACTTTGAAATGTAAAGCTGGTTTCTATCAAATATATTTCTATTGGTGGCAGAGAATTTATTCTCTTAGCTTAACACTCTTCTCTAAGACGTACGAGCTTAGAGGTTATGTAGTTGATGGTTACTGGTGATATATTCCCAATTTGGTAATGTGGCATGCTAAGTGTTGATCATTTGTTGATCGAAGTATGGCTTTTGTGAAAAGCGTAGCTTTATGAACGAGACTTCGTCGAACCTCACACCCTAGAAATGGTTGAAACAGGTAAAGATGCAGCAAGGTTATGGGGGTCGCGCCCCTCAGGGTGTGTACATTTCCTTCTGCATAAAAAGTGGTATAATGCATGGAGCCCAGATATTTAACCTGTGTGGATAAGAAGTGGCATTCTTGTATGGATCCCAGATTATTTACATATGTGGTTGTTGGTTCTTGAGGCGCCTCGGTAAAGGTCGGTCTAGACCGGAGGGTGGCATACTCGTGACAGTTAGTTTCCTAGTTACAGAGGTAACACGGCCTTGTGATTGTAGAGATCCAGTTAGGTTCTCGGGGCGTCCATCCAGAGGCATTCCCATTTAGTGAAGGAAGTTTTTTAGCCTTGACCATTTGTTGGAAATCCAATCACCCAATATGAGCCCTTTACGATTGCAGTTGTATAACCTGCCATTCTTAAATGGTAGCTATAGTAGGCATAATATAATGGTACCTATGCTGGCTAAGATTAATATTATACTTTCGAAATATTTTCTACACCATGCACTAATAATAATATCAAAAAGATTTTGCGTATCAAGCATGTTTGACTATCATAAGGAGAAATCACCTCCAAGTATGCGGTTGCATTGTGTGTGTGGCGAGAGGCCTTATGGTAGTTTCAATTTTCAAAAGTATAACGGATTTCTTTTCCTTTTCTTTTATGCAAATAACTGTTTTAAGATCTCACACCAGTCCCATGACTGACCTGGAGTTTATTGTTCCCTTTCTAAACTTTGGGTGTCCATAATTTTCCACACGGACAGCCTAGAGTCAGGTTATCAGTTTTTCTAGAGCGAAGTCAGAAAAATTTGCTGTGGAGATCTGGAGAGAAGCTGGATGGCGAGACGTATTGCACTTATATAATGTTATTTCTTTTCCGCTGTTGTGTTGTATATGACTCTGATAATGTAATGTATAAACTGATATAGTTCTTTTGTTTAAAGATTAATCATTTATCAATTATATATTGTTCCGCTACGAATGTGAGATTCTGTTATTGTTTCTGTTTTCTTCTTCTACCTTCTTCTTCTTTAACCCTAACGGTTCGATTTTCCGTCATTCGATTGTTCACATTTAATACAGTGGATGTATTGATGTCCACTTTCGGACGTCGAAAAATTGGGTCATTATAATAATTATCTGCTCTTATAGTTAATAAATTAAAAAGTATAAATTTGAATTTTAGAACAAATGAACAAAAATTAAGTTTTGTTAAAAATAAATAAAGGCTTAAATAAATAGGTTTAAATATTTATTTGGTAAGCTAATTCTTATTTAAAACATCTAATAAATATAATAAAAGTATATTAATATATTTAAAAGTATGTTAATAATCATTTTACAAAAATAACCAAAATTTGTCACATTTTACCGGTTTTACATACATTGTAAAATTAGAGATTTTGATATTAATTAAATATAATTTTAAAATATAAAGAGACGTGATTTAATTTATTTAAAGAAACAAAAAGTTCGTTTTAAAGTTTGGCTTATTTCAATTTATAGCTTAACAAAAAGGTCAAATTTTGACTGTAAAATTTATCAACAAAAACACCGTTTTCAACCAAAACAAGTTGTCGTCAAGTTGTTGCAATTTGATACATTTTCTAACATATAAATACAAGTTTACAAACTTTTTAAACACTTTACATTTAACACTAAAAGGCAAAAGAAGTTTACTTTTAAAAAGTTTAAATAAATAAAAAAGTGAAAAGACATGATTTGACATAAACCTATAAACAAATCTATACTAAACAAAATCAAATCAAAGCATCTTATCTCATTAAAAGATATCAAATCATGTTTTGGAAAGGAAAGAAAATAAGTTGAAAATTCAAAAGGTAGAAGGGTATTTTTGTCATTTTGGCTAAGGTTAAAAGGGTAATTTACATAGGAAATTTTTGCTATAAATATCACCTCACTTTCACGCATTTCTTCACACCAAAATTTTTCTTCCTTTTTTAAAGCTTTCCTTAAGCTTCTCTAATGGCTTCAAAAAGGAAGTTCTCTCTTTTCTTTTCTTTTTAAGATTTGGTGGGAGGGTTAAAAATAGTAAAGCGCTTAAGAACCAATTCACTAATTACTCTCTAACCACTTCTTAAAACTACTTCTCTTCTCTATAATGGCCATGGGCCGTGAGGATGAAGGTGTTTAAGGGCTTAGGCCGAGAGCAAGGTGATGGAGGAGTGTCATGGCAGTGAGCGAGGCACGTAGTGGTGGAGATGGTCGAGCACTTGGAAGCATGGTTATGATAAGGTTTAGAAATGTTTAGTGAAGTGTTGGTTTGGATAAAAATGTTGGTAGGAAGTGACACGATTTTGGTTAAAGGTGAAAAATCCTCATTGCTTTCGAATTAATATTTTGGTCATGTTAAAACAATCACATTTATGCCCTTACAACATATGAATGTTTATACCAATTGAATGTTAATATGGATGATTAATAATTTGATTAGATAATTGAATTGTGATAATAAATCTCGTTATGGTAGTAATAGTGAATGTTGAATTTGAAATCATATGTTCTGTGATTGGTTGAGTGGACGTTATGTTAATGAGGAATATGGATATTGGTTATGTTCATTTTGATTTAATAATTCCTTTATTAATAAGACCATATTTTAATGATATGAGATATTTTGGAAAAAAATAGTCCTTTTTCAATTATAAGTGAAATAAAAGTAAAAATAAAAGAGAACTTTAAATTTGAAGTAAAACGGGAGTGAAAAGATAGTTGAATTGAAATTGAAATTGAAATCGATTTTGAAAAATTGAATTTGAGATTAAGATGGAATTGAAGTTTATAGAATTGAAATTGAATTGACATTGGAATTTAAAATTTAATATTAAAATAATGTGAATATGATAATATTATAATATGAGAATATTGAAAATACTTTTTAAATGCTTTAAAAAGTGAAAATATTGATTTAAAATGATTTTATAAGTGAAAAAATCCAATTTGAATAGCTTATTTCAAATATTGAAAAATAAGTTAAAACTAGGTGCATGGTGCAATAGTAGTTCGTGATTACGCGCCGAAAATTCAAATGAATGTGTAGAGTGGAATATAGCTCGGAATTTTTCCAGACAAGAAAATTCCATACTATTATATCCATATCTTCTAAACGAAGAAAGAAAATCAAAATTTCTTTGAGTGGATTTTGAATCGTGTCCAAACCAACTTTTCAAAAAAATCACGCTAGTACAGTTAAATGACCATAACAGGAAATCTTATTAAATGGACGTTTTTGATATTGGAAAAATATGGAATAAATTTGATAAATCTATTTAAATAGTTTAAAATATATTTGGATTGGAAAATATGAATTATCGAATGTTTAAAAGTTGATTTAATCAAATAAGCTTATATAGCAATTTTCGCAGCACTTTTATGCTGCGAATTGTGTAACTATTTTAATATGAGTTTAAACATAACGATTTTTCCTAGAATCAATAATGAATATTTTAAAAGAAAAATTAAGCATTTAAATGATAATTTGGAATCTTCATAATCAATTCAAAAATAAAGTGATAACAGAGTATGCGGAAACGACTAGTACATTTGTCCTACCTGTGAGATCTGGAAAGATAAATTAAGGTGTTTAACTAAGGTTAGGGATGGAGCAACCAGTGCCCTGAACTTACCTGGCCTATGTTTTCTTTTCTGAGGCTTGGGGTGGAACAGATCGAAAGGAAAGCTTGGATGATCGAAAATGATTGTATTAAGTTTCCAAAATAAAAGAAGATTGGTATTATCAAAAATTTAAGCAATCTCCAAAATGAACGATTTCTATGATCCTGTTTACTCAAAAATGTTTGCTAAGATTGATATAAGGGTTTATCGTAAACAATGTCTTAAATAACATTGTTTTGACCTGCCTAAAAAGTTAAGAACTTTGGATCGAGAGTTAAGTGAGGAGTTTGAAAATTTTATCCAAAGTAAAAGAATGAATAACTTAGAATTATTCTAAGTCAAAATAAAGATATTTCGAAATCATCTGAAAAGAATTAAAGTGAAAAAGGCTTAATAAATCCTGTATACTCATATTCACTTTTTTATTGATAATTGGATTTCGAAGGAATCGGGGTCGGATTTTAGGTGATTCCTATCTGAAAACCACTTCGAACCAATATATACGTTCGAATGTGAAGACATGTTGAAGATGATGATTATTGAAGACCGTTGATCTTTATAGCATGAGGACTGCTTGTTGACTTGCTTTGGGTTGCACCCATTATAGAGTTTTATATAGCAGTGGTCTCCTTGGTGTGGAGATTTTTTGCAAGGACTGCTCGCTACTAGTGGTAGTAGGAGAGTGCCTTTGTTTTGTCCTGTTCTTGGACAATTTATATGGACGTTTATCAGACATTGCATTTCTAAAGATTACGTACATTGGTTTTTTCAAACGTACACAGTGGTGGCGTAGAAGGCAACTTCTCTTAGCTTAACACCCACCTTGAGATATACGAGCTCGAGTGTTGTATTTTTGTGGAAGGCAATTAGTAGTCAATGGAAATGACAATATGGCATTCAAAGATGTGATATGTGCTATGTGAAAAGGTAATCGTTGCCTCAAGCCTGAACAAATCGGAAATTGCTGAAGCATGATTAGATGCAGCAAGGCTAAGTGGGTCATTCCCAAGTAGGGTATGATCACCCCCTTCTTGATATGGATAACCATTTCGGATAAGATTAAGAAGTTTATTTGCAAATGTTTTCAAAGAGATGCCATTAGAAATAATATTAAAGGTTTTTATATAAAAGTGCTTTAGTTATCATATGATAAAAACTTGTCTGTATTTATGTGTGGGCATTGTCTTATGAGATACTCTTTCTTTTCAAAGGATTTTATTCAAAGGCTGATAAATGACACTATCATTTATTAATGAGTTTTTCTCACACTGGTTTATCAAGCCTGATCCGAGTATTTTCAATACTCGGGTCAGATCTAATTAGTTTCAGGTTAGTCAAAGGCGATTGGAGTTTCCAAAGGAGAGTTGGAGATATTCATCTACGTATGAACATATTCTATTATCCATTGTACTTATTTTATTTTAGTTGATGTTTGTCTACAATTGTAAGGACGGATGTTTATAACTGTCCAAGCTGAATCTAGGTTAGACTCTGATATATGTATTTAAAAGTTTTCCTTTGTAAAGATATTTGTTCAATATTATATGTTATCCCTTTCATGTGATATTCTGTTCTATATATTTTTCTTTATTACTCTTGATCATCCATACTTCTGTGCAACTTGGGTCGGACATGAGTGTTCTATTATCGGCTCAAAGGGTATAGAATTGTGGGCCGTCACATTGGAAAAAAAATATAATTAATATATTTGAAAAGGTAAAAAAACAAATATTGGATTTTGGAGAAAAATGTATGATATTAAATTTTGGAAAATTATTTATATAATAAAAGTTTCGTTGGAAGTTAAACTGAAAAGTTTTCCATAAAATGGTTTTACAAAAGTAATTCGTTTGAAAAAGTAATAGAGTGTATATATATGGTTCACTAGTTCCTTGTAAAGAAAGAGAAGTGCGAACATAAAGTTTTAATAGAAATTGATATTTTGTTGAAATTTTACGATTTTATTAAATGAAATTTTGTAGGAAGTTATTTTCCTTTAAAAAGGAATAATATATCAATATAGTTCATGAGTTTTCAATGTAATGAAAATTTTAAATTATGGAGTAAAAATTTAGGGGTGGACGGTATGAAATGGTACAAGTTGGAATAAGTGCAGTTTAGGTAGAGGAGTAGAATAGTAGAGATGTTATGAAATATAAATAAAAACGATATTTGATTTATAGTAATTTGGTTGGGAATTGACATATTTTTATTCATTGGAATAAAAAGGGGTAATAATATAAGTTTTTTGAATCAATCAAGTTGAAAATAAAGGTGTATTATTTGAAATAATAAGGAATGTAATGGTAAAGAAAGAAATGTACAAAATATGGAAAACCTCGTGTTTTGTACTGTCTATTTCAATAAAGAAATAAAGTATAATTCCTTGTAATTTCATACAAAACACGAATCTTTCAAGTGATTCATAGAAAGTTATAGCGTTAACAATTACTTTTGAAAGGGGAAAGTAGTTCCAATGCATTAAATTACAAGACCCTTAAGTATAATAATATAAAAAGCATAGTGAATAGAAATTTTTTAGGAGATCATGGAAAGAAATTCTGTTATGTAATTAAATTTGTAGCAACATAGGAAATTAAATGCATAACAAAGGAAAAATGGACATTTTCCATTGTTGTGCATATTTGTTGCAATTATATTTTAGAAGTCCTCCTAATATGGTATTAGAGAATCCATAAAGGATTAGAAGTGGAGATAAATATGAGTGGTAAGAAATGATAGAATGAGAGTTGTTCTTATCTACTTCATTATTATTGTTTAAAAATTTATAAAAGATATTTAGGAAAAACTGCAAACTGCATTTTTAGCAAAGAAATTGTCTGGTGGAACAAATAAGTTTTTGAAAGGAAAACTTAATAAACAGTTTAATCTAAAAATATCAATTTTTAAGAATTAAAAGTTGGTAAGGTCTTTAAAAGAAAAGGTAGATTTGGAAAAAAAAACAAAGGGAAGAAACTTTTAATCAAGTTTTGCTAACATTCTCTCTTAGGCTTAATGAAAAAGTTAAATTCAAAAACCATAAATTAAATATTTTGAATGGTTAGGACACCAAGTATTTTAAATTTGATAAGAAGTTTCTAAGTTACACTTTTTAAAGACAAAAGTTTTGAGGGTTAAATGTTTAAAAAAATATATGAAGTTTTAGTTTTGAAAAAAAAAATTGCAAAGACCAGGCCAAGATTTCTAAATGTGGAGTAGATAGGATTAGTGTCTATGTAAGATGGGATGAAGGATAAGGATATGAAGAAGATAGAAATGGTTAATCTTGGAATAGTAATATAGAATTCCCATAGAATGTAAATAATAATAGTAAGAACCTAGGAATACTTTGTTAGATATGAATACAAGGTTTGAGAACACCATTAGAGAATTTGGATCAAAAGAATATGGAAAGGAGGATATTGAGATGACAACATCCATGGAGGATATCGACAAACTCAGAGTTAAAACATGAGGATTACGGTAGGATGGCATTTTTGGAAGTTCCATTCAATTTGTGTATTAAGTGATAGGGTCACAACATCATTAGTGCTTATTACCGTTGAAGTGCAGCTTCTAGTAGTTGTTCTATTTAGATTGGGTTGCAAGCATTAATAGTCTTTATTGGGGGTAAAAGTGCATATGATACTAAAGGAAATGTTCCTTTTATTTTATTTTTCAATATGGACCACAATGTTATAGAAAAACAATGAGATGACGAAATTTCCGAAATGATAGTCAACTAACGCATAAGATAAAAAAAATAGTAGAGACTGCATGTTAAAAATAAATTAAGAAAATTTATCTAATTGACCCCTAAAACAGAAATGAAATAAGATTGTAAGTAAATTTCAGTAAGCGAAGGACATGGGAGGAATATTGAGTAGCCACGGGTTAATGTCCTTGCACCTCAAAAGTTGGAATTTATAATTCAACTTGGTTGTTGGCTGTTATGTAAATAAAAGAAAAGTGTTTGAAACTTAAAATTTACAACGTAAATTAAGAGGGGTCCATTATGGATATTGGATTGTTGACTCAATCCCGATTCCTTGAGATGTGTAAAAGTCTGTTTTAAAAACCTATATCAAGACACTTTTGAAAAAAAATGTCTTTGCTAAATATTTTGGAAAAATTCTTAGAAATTTAAAAAAAATTATCAATGATTTAGAGAGTACTATAAAATATTTTTGAATTAAAATAAAAGAAAATTTCAAATCTAGAAAATGTCATATGCTTGAAAACGGGGAATAGTCGTCTAGATGGTTAATATGAATTTTACCGTGCTATAGAAATGACAGTAAAATAATATACGACTAGAAATAAGGAAGAAAGCTGTTATAGCTAGAGAATCGTTTCTCTATATCTTATTAGTGACAAAAAGTTGATTTTTAAAAATAAATTGTGTTTTAAAAACTTAAAAAGAAAGTGACTTATGCGAACTGTGATTGGAAAAGTTGGAAGAGTATATGGGGCATAAGAGAAAATTCCAAGGAATAGTAAAAAAGGGTACAGAAGAGAAGGATAGAAATATGAAAATTTTAATCATGACCTTTTCCAAGCATAGGAAAATAGGTTTAGAAAACTGGATCTTTCTAAAAATTTGGATGTTAACAACGGTGTGTTAGGATTTTGGATGGTAGGTATTGGATGCAAAATTGGTTGAACTATACTTCTACTTGTAGAAGTATGGAAAATTTTGAATGTAAGACAAGTTTTTGGTTTTCAAATGTTGCATGTATATAAAACCGCCAGTATATCTAGGGTGTTTGCATCATATTTTTACAAATTGGTTTAAAAGAAAGCATTCATATATGAGGCACTGATTTAGAATTGCTTCGTTTGCATATTATATATGTTGCGATACACCGTGCACAGTGCACGAATGGTTTCAAAATGTTTGCACAATCATGATTTGTTAGTTTAGAATGGATGTAAGTTAGGTTACATGATCGAGCCCTTGAGGAATTTGGAGGACGAAAATCTTTTAAGGGGGGAATGTGACGCCCGTGTTTTTAACGCCAATTAATCTAGAAGAATTTAATAAATAAATAATAATGCTGAAAAATGAAATTTTTACAAATGTCATAAGTTGGTTACAAAAATTGCGCCATTGTGTTCACGGCAATTTTCTGATCAATTTTCATATATAATGTTTTGTGATCTAAGTTCAGATGAAAAAATTATTAACGTTTGAAGTTTTAGCATCAGAAATAATTATATATGTAAACATGGTAATAAAATCAATTAATTCTAATTGGTACATTAATGGAAGATTGTATATTAATAAATGTTAACATTAAATTAAAGATCTTAGAGAATTTATAAAAGGGGAAAGAATTAAAACAAGATCAATTAACAAAGGAAACAAATTCCCAAAATCATTCAAACAAAGTAAGTAAATTAGCAAATCAAGGGATGTAAACAAATCACCATTTAAAACAAGGCATAAGTCAATCCAACATCTATCCAGGTCAGCCGTTGGTGGTTGACTATGGATATAGGATGGTCGACCCATGTTTTGTTAATTGTGGCAGGAAACTATTTTCTGACGGCTCGGATTTAAATTGATTTAATCCGACAGTCAGCATTGATTTGAACCTCTATAAATTAAGACCTAGGGCTTCATTTCCAACTCATAATTTTCTAATGAGCACAAAAGTAATATCACTTTCTCTTTTCCTCCAAAATTCTAGATTTCATAGAAATAGATTTAATTTGAGTGTATACACTTTGGAGAAGAATAGAAGATGATAGAGAATATAAAATAGGTTCCAATCAAGTCGCTACATCAGTGGAAACTATGAATGTTGTTTTAATTAATAAATTAATCTAAATTTCTTCTCTCTAATACAAATTCTAATAGATTTATATGTACAATTAGATGTAAATCCAAATAGGGAGTCGGGACATGAAATACAGTTAACAAGGATTAGATCTAAAGATTTGGGGGCGCTTAAAAAGGTGAGTGGAAGTATCATATATTTTTATATAATATTACGTTTTATCTTTAATGATCTATTCCTATATGCCTAAGAATTGAATTAAATTTGCAAATGAATTCATGAATATGAAATGTCGAAGATCTTAAACTTGTCTATGAAAATTATATTGATAATTGCAAAAGCAGAATGATTATATTTAATTCTACAATTGCGTAATGATTAGATTTAATTTTAGTAACTGCATAATGATTAGAATTGGTATTTTAATGACAAATGATCTCAATGAAATCATAATGAACGCGTAATGATTAGGAACTTATTTTATTTAACGATATGAATAAAGCTAAAATAAGAACTTGTTTATATCTTTGGGGTTTGTTTGATATTTTAATATATTAGAACTTGAAATGTTGCAAGTAGATTTCGCATGTTATCAAGTTCAAAACAAACAAAAGTGTGATGTCTGGAATCACAAGGAATGCATATAAGAAAATAAAAGGAAAGAGATGTACAAAACAAGGGAAAATTTCTATGTTTTGTACTGTTTATTCCAAAATAATTAAGAAAGCAATTCCTTCTGGTTGCAAACACCGCACAAATATCTCCTTTTTTGATAAGATACGGAAATTTACGATGTTAACACATATTGAGTAGAAGTTTTGTTTCAATATATTAAAATGTAGTATGTCTGTAATGACCCTAGATTTTAATTTAATTTAAATTGATAATTAATTTCTATTTTGAGTAAAAATTGTTAAAATATTTAGTAATTTATACAAACTGTTAGTAAAATTTTAATAATCGAATATTTGAAAATTATAAAACAGTAGAATGAAGTTGTGTTGATGTTAAACAAATATTTCAAACAAATATAATTATAAGATAAATTATATAAATAACAAACAATTAACATTATGTTATAAAATCAATGCACATTAATAAAACAAATAACAAGACACAATGTAAAATTATGAAACAAAAGAAATAAAATATGGAAATAAATGTGTAGAAAAATAAAATAAACAAAGACAATATAATCAATAAGTATTCAAACAAACAAAATAAGAAACAAAGCAAAAGAAGAAATTCAAACAAATACAAATATAAGATATATAACTAAGCTTGCTAACAAATATAAAAGAGATAAGTAATAAATAGGCAGTGGAATAAATGTTAGCACACAAGGGCATATCATCAGCCAAGATAATAGCTTCATTTCAGTAGACAAAATAAAATATGCTACCTGTAGGATAGTTAGGCAAAGTAAGATAGTAAAACCAAGATAATAAACATATATTTAACTAAAGCAAAGTACAAAAGAAGATGTACCAGGTTTGTATAAATAAAGAGTGTAGCCTGTAATGTAGTGATGCAAAGGCAAGAATAAACAAAGCAAATATATACGTTAGTTTATAAAAGAAAACAGTGAAAATATATTTATATCTATAAACAAGACAGATGATAATCAATGCTACTACCTCTAGCAATACAAGAAATAGGTGTGCAGGCAAAAGAAAATAGAACTTGCAAAGGAAATATCATATTAGCCACCAAATGTACAATACTGCATGGTCAACAAACAAGCAAAGTAAGAAAATGTATAAGTATAAACTGTAAAACAGTACAAGTACCTTCATATTATAAAGCAAAGAATGTATAACCTATCCATACCTCTGGTACACCAAGCTAGATAGTATTAGCCGAGATTTTGTTGATAAAACAAAGAAAATAAAATAAAATTACCTGTACAAATATTGATATCAGCCCGCATACTTCTCTTTATATACATCAATCCTCATTTTAGTTCGAGCACCATCATAACTGAAAGAAAAAAAAAATTTAATATAGCAGTTTCAAAAGAAGTATTCTCTGTTCCAAGCATGTACAGAGTGCATGCAGTTTTAAAAAGCAAAGCAAAATTTGTAAAGCAACTTCAAGAAATGCAAAGCTTCAGCTCAAGTTTCAATTTGCATTCAAAACTTCGAGTAGCAGTTCAAAAAAAATAAAAATAAAAATAAATCTGGGCAAGGCAAAGGCAACTCGGGCCTAAGATTTTTCTCTGCTTCTCTGTCTTTCTTCTCTATCAAGTGAGTAACTTATTTTCTAAAACTTTAAAAAGCATAAATTTGTTGTTATTCATGAATAGTCTTTGTTTGCTGTGCATTGAAAAAAGGGGGAAAAAAAATATGGTTTAGTGGTTTTTCTGAGATACTGGAAGTTGTTATAGGACATGTTTTCTTATACTTTTGTTTCAGAGCAGAATAAATTGAAGAAGAAGAAAAAAAAAATTGTCAAATAAAATTCATACAACCCTTTTAGCTTAGGATTTGTTTTTTTCTTATAAAACAAGTTTGTTTAAACTCGAAAACCACAGTTTAAAATTTGTTTTAAGCTTGAACATAAAGGGTTTGTCTCGGTAACCAAATTTTACAGTGAAACAAACTTTTATGATAAATTCAAGTATTTTAAATCGTTTATTTAATTACATAACATGAATGAACCTACAAAGTTATGATTTTTAAAATGAATATGATGATTTCTGATCAAGTATTCCTAGCGTAGTTCCTATTTGAATAAAATGTGCCTTTTTATCATTTTCTAACAATCGATCCAATACTGGGTATCGAAATTTTGTTTGAAGTGAGTTGAAACATTGTGGATTATAGGAAAAATGATCACAGCTTTTCTCATCAATCGTGGTGGCCGCGCGAAACCAATTTAGGGTTTAAAAGTAGTTTTTTGTTGTTACTGGAAATCGTGTTGCTGCGTCTTCGTGGTTGATCCGGAGCGATCGGACCAGGGGGTTTGGTTCGTCGTCGTTTGGCGAAGCTATAAACGTGTCGGCGTGGTCACCCATGGTCAGGATTGGCGATGCGTGGAGATTCTCTGATGATAGCATGTTATTCCAGTTTGGGTTAGGCAGTGAAAATTTGAATGCGTCGTTGTTACAAATTCCTGTGTTATCTGGAGACTTGTATAGATGATCGTTGATGTGTCGAGGGTGGTAGGTTCGACTGGAACTGGCCGGAGTTGCCGTACACGTGCACATTGGGTTAGATTGGGCTGTGCTGTGGGTTCGTGTTTAGGGAAGAAGACATAGTCTCGAAGCGTGTCTCGGGGAGAACGAGGGGTAGCTCGAGTTTTTACTCGAAGCAGGATCTCGGTGTTAAATCAAAGTACTTACAAAATTTTTAAATTTGGAAAATTTTGGGGACTCGGGTAAGTTTTTAGAAGAACTCGAAGTAGGACTCGAGTACGTAGGGGATTAGCTCGGGTTTCACTCGGGTTGGGTAGGGATTTTTATATTTTCAGTTTTTAAAACTTTAATTACTTGTTAAATAACCTTCTAAAATTATTTCTTCTATAAATAATGATTTGTTTACTAAGTAGAAGGTATAATTTGAAAGGTTTTGGAATATAAAGGATTTCTTTTTAACAATTAAGTTTTTCAACTTATATCTTTAACAAGTTATTTTAAAAAAAAAAAAACCTTAATAAGTGACAATTTTTACTTAAAGGCAAGTTAATATATGTCGTTAATGATAATCGAGTAGTTAATGATTTGTACTTAAGATTTATTCATTTATAATTAAGAAAATCGATTAAAAGATAATTAGTTATAATTAAGATTTAATCAATAATTAGGGGTTAAAATAATTGATTTAAGGAATAATTAATCATTGATTTATAAAAATCACTAATGAAGATAATTATGGGGGTAATAAATTTATAACCACCCGATTTATTCATCTTAATTAAAGATGTTTGATTGTTATTGAATGCTATGTGATAAATTGATATATTTGATATATAATGTGATGTTATGTAATGCTTTGTGCTGAGCTGTTATGTCTGTGATGAGTATACCGTTGTATGAATATAATAAAACCCTTTTTCCCATAACGCGACATTTGAATTTCGATGCGACAGGGAGTCGGATTCCAATTGGTTATCCGAAACCTACATCGAATTGTAATGATAAATATTTGAGATTTATAAATTTATTTTACCTATGAAACCATGAATGAAAATAAGCGTTATCAATTATACCGCTTATCGATAATTGATATCTCTGTAATGATTGATGTGTGCACTATTGTGTGTTAAACCCCTAGACCACACTTATACACACACAATTATGGATTTCACGAGGAAATCGATTAAGTCGCGGATTTTTGAAATAGTTTAAAATTTGAATTTTTAAATTCAAATGTTTTGGAATTGGAATTGGAATAGAAGTGAAAAGCTTTTGAAATGGAATTTCAAAGATGAAAATTTATTTTGAATAACTGGATTAAGTGTTGGAATTTAAATACTTTAATTTAAATTTGAATTCAATATTCAAATTAAATTCTGTAATTTGAAACTAGGGATTAATGATATTATACTAGTCATTATGAGTTAAATCATTTTTAAAGTATTATTTTTGAAAATTTGAACTTAACCCAAGGATTTCAACTCGTATAAATGAATCAGATTTCCAAAATGAAAACTGTTGTTTTCAAATGATAAACACTTTTAGATAAGAACTGAGATTCCAGTTAATTAGGGGAATTTCAAGATTGAATAGAGAAATGATTTTCCAAGTTATGAATGAATTCTTTTTGAAAGCTATGAATTAAATCTGTTTATTTTTAACAGATTTAAATTGATGATTTGTTTAAATCAAATTGAAATGAAATTGTTTTGAAGGCTATAAGTTAAATCTTTGATTTAAAGATTTAACGAGTAAATCAAATTGAAATGAAAATTGATTTGGAAAATCTGTGAATGAATCTTTTGTTTAAAAGATTAAAATGTGAAAATTGTTTAAACCGTTAAAGGTTGTGAAAATGAATCTTTTTGTTTAAAGATTGGAAATGGTAATTGGATTAAACCATTTGAAAGAAAGTTTTGAATTATTAAGTTGTGACTTAATTGAAATCCCATTATCCATTTGTTTTTGAAATATCGTGCTCACTATTCGGTTTAGCCGGGAAAGGACCTTTGTGTCGTATAACCCATTCCGAATATGTGATACGTCGTTATGGATAGCATTTGAAGACCGGTGATGAAGACCAGGGATTTGCGAAAGCGATAGGATGACCTATCGATTGTTTCTGCACCGAGTCGTGCCGGTATAGAGACTCCCTAAGTGATGGGAAATCCGATCGGGATTGTGAATATCCGGATTGCAAGGACTTCTTTGTAAGTGCCTTCGGTTCTGTTCGAGCCCGGAACAGACTTGTATGGATTGTATGTCTGACATTACAAATTGAGATATAAAGCCGATTTCTTTCAAATATATTTCTGTTGGTGGCGGAGAATTTATTCTCTTAGCTTAACACCCTTCTCTGAGACGTACGAGCTCAGAGGTTATATAGTTGATGGTTATCAGCGATATATTCCCAATTTGGTAATGTGACATGCTGAGTGTTGCTGTGAAATGATCATTGTGTTGATTATTTGTGATAGGATCATTTGTTTGATCGTCTATCTTGGTGATCATTTCTATGATCATTTGTTGACCCAAAGCATGGCTTTTGTATAAAGTATGTTTTTGTGGACGTGACTTCGTCGAGCCTCACACCCCGTGAATGGTCAAAACAGGAAAGATGCGGCAAGGTTATGAGGGGTAGCGCCCTTTAGGATATGTGCATTTCCTTCTGGAAAAGGGTGGTATCATGGTATGCAGCCCAGATACTTACTCATGTTGAAAACACTTTATGATTGTGTGAATTGATTACGAGCGCTCGGTTGAAAGGTCCCAAAGGACCGGGGGATGGCATATTCGGTCAGTTGTTACTCAGTTAGGGGTAACCCGGCCTTGTGTTGGTAGAGATCCGGTTTGGTTCTCGGGGATGTCCATCCAGAGGCATTCTCATGTGGCAATGGGAAGTTCCTTGGCCTGATCATTCGTTGGAAATCCAAAGAAACAATACGATCTTGTACGGTATTAGTTGTAGAACCTATCATTCACTTATGGTGGCGCCCCACTGTTTGGATGGTAGCTATAGTAGGCATACGATAATGGTCGTATGTTGGCTAAGATTTATATTCTACTTTCGAAATGAATTTTTCCTACACTATGCACTAGTAATAATATCAAATGTTTCTTTTTAATGCGTATCAAGCATCTTTGACTATCATAAGGAGAAATCTCCTCCGATTCTGCGTTTGCATTGTGTGTGTGTGCGGGAGGCCTTATGGTAGTCTCATTTTTAAAAAGCATTGCGAATTGACTTTGAAAATCTTTTGTTGAATGTTTTAAAAGATAAACTGTTTTTATTGCTCACACCAGTCCCACGACTGATCCGGAGTTTATTGTTTCTTTCCTAAACTCTGGGTGCTCATTATTTTCTACACGAGCAGTCTAGAGTTGGGTTTTTCAGATAGTTAGATATAGTGGATTATCTGGAGTTAGTTCAGTCTTTGGATCACACCAGTCTTGCTTAGCTTGGTGCATTGTTATGGGGAGTTCGAGCTTCTGCTGGATTGATTCTTGGAAATGGAGTTACAGTTCAGATTTGGAGTTCTTCGTTGAAGACTATCTTAGAGTTATTTGTTCCGCTGCTAGATGTTATCGTTTTCTTTTCCGCTGCTATTTATTGTATCATATCTCTGTTGTATATTGATATCTATTGGATCATCTGTTGTATCAGATATTGTATCAAAGCTGTATATCAATGTATTATTATTTTATTCCGCTGTGTTATTTACTTAACGTTGTTATAAGCTCCGGCGAATCGGATTTGAACGGTCGAATCTATGGCGTTCGAATACGATTTGAAGTATGGATGTCGATTTTCGAGCGGGCAAAATCCGAAACGTTACATTTGGTATCAGAGCTAAGGTTGAACTTTAGCTCAGGAGTGTAACACATTAAGTAGCTCATTAGAGATAGGGTGAAGTATCCCTAGAATGAGTATATCCTTAAGATATCCGTTTGAATGCCTCAGTAAATTCTCTTACTATCTACTGATAGTAAGTATGAGTGCAAGAAGAGAACGAGATAGAGGACAGGGGAATGCGACTATAATTGGTCAATACTCTGTAACAACAGTGGAAATAACTTTCTCTACCAATTTTCTTTGATTCGTTTCCAAATTCTTTTGATTTCTTCGTACCAGCTACAAGAAGAAGTTTTGGTGTGGTGACGCTCTACGAATCGTTGTAGGAAATTTTCAATTCGTATCTTCATCTGATTTCTTATCAGTTTTTGATTTAAACCTTAATGAATTTGAAATTGAAAATTTTAAATGGATTGGAAATTTTAAAATTGAGTTAAAATTGATTAATAAAATATGAAGAATGATTAGAATTGTATCGATAAAGTGATATTGTTTAAAGCCAAAATTTGAAATTTTATTATAATTTCTTGTATCTATTGTTGATATTCTGATTTGGTGAGCCAAATGCAGAATTGATATCCAGTTTGATCTGAAAAGATATTTCTCTATCTAGCTATCTCTGTGTTGTTTTCGTGCCTGCGAATTTCGAGGACGAAATTCTTTTAAGGGGGGAAGTTTGTAACGACCCTAGATTTTAATTTAATTTAAATTGATAATTAATTTCTATTTTGAGTAAAAATTGTTAAAATATTTAGTAATTTATACAAACTGTTAGTAAAATTTTAATAATCGAATATTCGAAAATTATAAAACAGTAGAATGAAGTTGTGTTGATGTTAAACAAATATTTCAAACAAATATAATTATAAGATAAATTATATAAATAACAAACAGTTAACATTATGTTATAAAATCAATGCACATTAATAAAACAAATAACAAGACACAATGTAAAATTATGAAACAAAAGAAATAAAATATAAACTATGGAAATAAATGTGTAGAAAAATAAAATAAACAAAGACAATATAATCAATAAGTATTCAAACAAACAAAATAAGAAACAAAGCAAAAGAAGAAATTCAAACAAATACAAATATAAGATATATAACTAAGCTTGCTAACAAATATAAAAGAGATAAGTAATAAATAGGCAGAGGAATAAATGTTAGCACACAAGGGCATATCATCAGCCAAGATAATAGCTTCATTTCAGTAGACAAAATAAAGTATGCTACATGTAGGATAGTTAGGCAAAGTAAGATAGTAAAACCAAGATAATAAACATATATTTAACTAAAGCAAAGTACAAAAGAAGATGTACCAGGTTTGTATAAATAAAGAGTGTAGCCTGTAATGTAGTGATGCAAAGGCAAGAATAAACAAAGCAAATATATACGTTAGTTTATAAAAGAAAACAGTGAAAATATATTTATATCTATAAACAAGACAGATGATAATCAATGCTACTACCTCTAGCAACACAAGAAATAGGTGTGCAGGCAAAAGAAAATAGAACTTGCAAAGGAAATATCATATTAGCCACCAAATGTACAATACTGCATGGTCAACAAACAAGCAAAGTAAGAAAATGTATAAGTATAAACTGTAAAACAGTACAAGTACCTTCATATTATAAAGCAAAGAATGTATAACCTATCCATACCTCTGGTACACCAAGCTAGATAGTATTAGCCGAGATTTTGTTGATAAAACAAAGAAAATAAAATAACATTACCTGTACAAATATTGATATCAGCCCGCATACTTCTCTTTATATACATCAATCCTCATTTTAGTTCGAGCACCATCATAACTGAAAGAAAAAAAAAATTAATATAGCAGTTTCAAAAGAAGTATTCTCTGTTCCAAGCATGTACAGAGTGCATGCAGTTTTAAAAAGCAAAGCAAAATTTATAAAGTAACTTCAAGAAATGCAAAGCTTCAGCCATTCAAAACTTCGAGTAGCAGTTCAAAAAAAATAAAAATAAAAATAAATCTGGGCAAGGCAAAGGCAACTCAGGCCTAAGATTTTTCTCTGCTTCTCTGTCTTTCTTCTCTGTCAAGTGAGTAACTTATTTTCTAAAACTTTAAAAAGCATAAATTTGTTGTTATTCATGAATAGTCTTTGTTTGCTGTGCATTGAAAAAAGGGGGAAAAAATATGGTTTAGTGGTTTTTCTGAGATACTGGAAGTTGTTATAGGACATGTTTTCTTATACTTTTGTTTCAGAGCAGAATAAATTGAAGAAGAAGAAAAAAAATTTGTCAAATAAAATTCATACAATCCTTTTAGCTTAGGATTTGTTTTTTTCTTATAAAACAAGTTTGTTTAAACTCGAAAACCACAGTTTAAAATTTGTTTTAAGCTTGAACATAAAGGGTTTGTCTCGGTAACCAAATTTTTACAGTGAAACAAACTTTTATGATAAATTCAAGTATTTTAAATCGTTTATTTAATTACATAACTTGAATGAACCTACAAAGTTATGATTTTTAAAATGAATATGATGATTTCTGATCAAGTATTCCTAGCGCAGTTCCTATTTGAATAAAATGTGCCTTTTTATCATTTTCTAACAATCGATCCAATACTGGGTATCGAAATTTTGTTTGAAGTGAGTTGAAACATTGTGGATTATAGGAAAAATGATCACAGCTTTTCTCATCAATCGTGGTGGCCGCGCGAAACCAATTTAGGGTTTAAAAGTAGTTTTTTGTTGTTACTGGAAATCGTGTTGCTGCGTCTTCGTGGTTGATCCGGAAGCGATCGGACCAGGGGGTTTGGTTCGTCGTCGTTTGGCGAAGCTATAAACGTGTCGGCGTGGTCACCCATGGTCGGGATTGGCGATGCGTGAAGATTCTCTGATGATAGCATGTTATTCCAGTTTGGGTTAGGCAGTGAAAATTTGAATGCGTCGTTGTTACAAATTCCTGTGTTATCTGGAGACTTGTATAGATGATCGTTGATGTGTCGAGGGTGGTAGGTTCGACTGGAAGTGGCCGGAGTTGCCGTACACGTGCACGTGCACGTTGGGTTATATTGGGCTGTGCTGTGGGTTCGTGTTTGGGGAAGAAGACATAGTCTCGAAACGTGTCTCGGGGAGAACGAGGGGTAGCTCGAGTTTTTACTCGAAGCAGGATCTCGGTGTTAAATCAAAGTACTTACAAAATTTTTAAATTTGGAAAATTTTGGGGACTCGGGTAAGTTTTTAGAAGAACTCGAAGTAGGACTCGAGTACGTAGGGGATTAGCTCGGGTTTCACTCGGGTTGGGTAGGGATTTTTATATTTTCAGTTTTTAAAACTTTAATAACTTGTTAAATAACCTTCTAAAA
Organism: Allium cepa; assembly: GCA_030765085.1. Classification (NCBI taxonomy): domain Eukaryota; kingdom Viridiplantae; phylum Streptophyta; class Magnoliopsida; order Asparagales; family Amaryllidaceae; genus Allium; species Allium cepa. Next base: position 159,237,732 of record CM060932.1, read on the forward strand.
TTATTTCTTCTATAAATAATGATTTGTTTACTAAGTAGAAGGTATAATTTGAAAGGTTTTGGAATATAAAGGATTTCTTTTTAACAATTAAGTTTAAAATCTTTAACAAGTTATTTTAAAAAAAAAAAAAAAAAAACTTAATAAGTGATAATTTTTACTTAAAGGCAAGTTAATATATGTCGTTAATGATAATCGAGTAGTTAATGATTTGTACTTAAGATTTATTCATTTATAATTAAGAAAATCGATTAAAAGATAATTAGTTATAATTAAGATTTAATCAATAATTAGGGGTTAAAATAATTGATTTAAGGAATAATTAATCATTGATTTATAAAAATCACTAATGAAGATAATTATGGGGGTAATAAATTTATAACCACCCGATTTATTCATCTTAATTAAAGATGTTTGATTGTTATTGAATGCTATGTGATAAATTGATATATTTGATATATAATGTGATGTTATGTAATGCTTTGTGCTGAGCTGTTATGTCTGTGATGAGTATATCGTTGTATGAATATAATAAAACCCTTTTTCCCATAACGCGACATTTGAATTTCGATGCGACAGGGAGTCGGATTCCAGTTGGTTATCCGAAACCCACATCGAATTGTAATGATAAATATTTGAGATTTATAAATTTATTTTACCTATGAAACCATGAATGAAAATAAGCGTTATCAATTATACCGCTTATCGATAATTGATATCTCTGTAATGATTGATGTGTGCACTATTGTGTGTTAAACCCCTAGACCACACTTATACACACACAATTATGGATTTCACGAGGAAATCGATTAAGTCGCAGATTTTTGAAATAGTTTAAAATTTGAATTTTTAAATTCAAATGTTTTGGAATTGGAATTGGAATAGATGAAAAGCTTTTGAAATGGAATTTCAAAGATGAAAATTTATTTTGAATAACTAGATTAAGTGTTGGAATTTAAATACTTCAATTTAAATTTGAATTCAATATTCAAATTAAATTCTGTAATTTGAAACTAGGGATTAATGATATTATACTAGTCATTATGAGTTAAATCATTTTTAAAGTATTATTTTTGAAAATTTGAACTTAACCCAAGGATTTCAACTCGTATAAATGAATCAGATTTCCAAAATGAAAACTGTTGTTTTCAAATGATAAACACTTTTAGATAAGAACTGAGATTCCAGTTAATTAGGGGAATTTCAAGATTGAATAGTGAAATGATTTTCCAAGTTATGAATGAATTCTTTTTGAAAGCTATGAATTAAATCTGTTTATTTTTAACAGATTTAAATTGATGATTTGTTTAAATCAAATTGAAATGAAATTGTTTTGAAGGCTATAAGTTAAATCTTTGATTTAAAGATTTAACGAGTAAATCAAATTGAAATGAAAATTGATTTGGAAAATCTGTGAATGAATCTTTTGTTTAAAAGATTAAAATGTGAAAATTGTTTAAACCGTTAAAGGTTGTGAAAATGAATCTTTTTGTTTAAAGATTGGAAATGGTAATTGGATTAAACCATTTGAAAGAAAGTTTTGAATTATTAAGTTGTGACTTAATTGAAATCCCATTATCCATTTGTTTTTGAAATATCGTGCTCACTATTCGGTTTAGCTGGGAAAGGACCTTTGTGTCGTATAACCCATTCCGAATATGTGATACGTCGTTTTGGATAGCATTTGAAGACCGGTGATGAAGACCGGGGATTTGCGAAAGCGATAGGATGACCTATCGATTGTTTCTGCACCGAGTCGCGCCGGTATAGAGACTCCCTAAGTGATGGGAAATCCGATCGGGATTGTGAATATCCGGATTGCAAGAACTTCTTTGTAAGTGCCTTCGGTTCTGTTCGAGCCCGGAACAGACTTGTATGGATTGTATGTCTGACATTAAAAATTGAGATATAAAGCCGATTTCTTTCAAATATATTTCTGTTGGTGGCGGAGAATTTATTCTCTTAGCTTAACACCCTTCTCTGAGACGTACGAGCTCAGAGGTTATATAGTTGATGGTTATCAGCGATATATTCCCAATTTGGTAATGTGACATGCTGAGTGTTGCTGTGAAATGATCATTGTGTTGATTATTTGTGATAGGATCATTTTTTTGATCGTCTATCTTGGTGATCATTTCTATGATCATTTGTTGACCCAAAGCATGGCTTTTGTATAAAGTATGTTTTTGTGGACGTGACTTCGTCGAGCCTCACACCCCGTGAATGGTCAAAACAGGAAAGATGCGGCAAGGTTATGAGGGGTAGCGCCCTTTAGGATATGTGCATTTCCTTCTGGAAAAGGGTGGTATCATGGTATGGAGCCCAGATACTTACTCATGTTGAAAACACTTTATGATTGTGTGAATTGATTACGAGCGCTCGGTTGAAAGGTCCCAAAGGACCGGGGGATGGCATATTCGGTCAGTTGTTACTCAGTTAGGGGTAACCTGGCCTTGTGTTGGTAGAGATCCGGTTTGGTTCTCGAGGATGTCCATCCAGAGGCATTCTCATGTGGCAATGGGAAGTTCCTTGGCCTGATCATTCGTTGGAAATCCAAAGAAACAATACGATCTTGTACGGTATTAGTTATAGAACCTATCATTCACTTATGGTGGCGCCCCACTGTTTGGATGGTAGCTATAGTAGGCATACAATAATGGTCGTATGTTGGCTAAGATTTATATTCTACTTTCGAACTGAATTTTTTCTACACTATGCACTAGTAATAATATCAAATGTTTCTTTTTAATGCGTATCAAGCATCTTTGACTATCATAAGGAGAAATCTCCTCCGATTCTGCGTTTGCATTGTGTGTGTGTGTGTGCGGGAGGCCTTATGGTAGTCTCATTTTTAAAAAGCATTGCGAATTGACTTTGAAAATCTTTTGTTGAATGTTTTAAAAGATAAACTGTTTTTGTTGCTCACACCAGTCCCACGACTGATCCGGAGTTTATTGTTTCTTTCCTAAACTCTGGGTGCTCATTATTTTCTACACGAGCAGTCTAGAGTTGGGTTTTTCAGATAGTTAGATATAGTGGATTATCTGGAGTTAGTTCAGTCTTTGGATCACACAAGTCTTGCTTAGTTTGGTGCATTGTTATGGGGAGTTCGAGCTTCTGCTGGATTGATTCTTGGAAATGGAGTTACAGTTCAGATTTGGAGTTCTTCGTTGAAGACTATCTTAGAGTTATTTGTTCCGCTGCTAGATGTTATCGTTTTCTTTTCCGCTGCTATTTATTGTATCATATCTCTGTTGTATATTAATATCTATTGGATCATCTGCTGTATCAGATATTGTATCAAAGCTGTATATCAATGTATTATTCTTTTATTCCGCTGTGTTATTTACTTAACGTTGTTATAAGCTCCGGCGAATCGGATTTGAACGGTCGAATCTATGGCATTCGAATACGATTTGAAGTATGGATGTCGATTTTCGAGCGGGCAAAATCCGAAACGTTACAATGTCCCAAGAGTTGAATGTTAAGATAAAAATGAAATATAAGTACCAATAAGAGGGGAAATAATTGAATAGATAATGTGAAGTTAATGGCAAGAATAAAAAGGAATAAAGAATGAAATGGAATTGAATCAAAGATAGAGCTAATGAACGTAGAAGCAATGATATTAATAACAGAAATGGGAAGCAGTAAATGAATTAGATGGAGAAAAGTTAAACGCAGAATAAAATAAAGACCTACGGTCAGATATAAAAGATGTTGAGGCAACGTAGAAAAAGTAAACAGAATGAATTTACATGAATATTAAACATGTAGCCTTAGATATGTGTTTATGACAATGTGGCTAGTATATAATTTAATATATAAATCATATAAAGTAAATGACATAAGTCATTAGAATATGTTGGAATGCAAAAACACATCCAACCATAGGACCCATGTAGAGTATAAGCTTGCGTACAAAGGAAAGGATACCCTTGGGAATGTGCTTGAAACAGAAGCTCCGTAAATGGTCATATGTTCATTAGCTTGGGTCGAATCCCAATAGTGAACATTGATCGTTAGGCGGATGTTGAGGCTGTACTCGCACAGTCAGAATATTCTACTTCAAATTTGTTAGAGGGGGAGGGGGTATTGCCTTGATTTCAATAGGAAATCTAAACGGATGGTGTGTGGGTTCAGATGCTATGCAATATCCATGGTACCAAACTAAGGGTAAGTTTGCATAGGTCATGAGTTTGTCATCGTCCCTTACGGTCAACGGGAAGGATAGGGTTACACCTAACTGGATGATGCCACCTACCAGGGTTGATTCAATTTGGTTATGCACCGCCACAGTTGCTTGTTAGTTTGTTCGATAGGGCAAGGCTAGTTAACCCATATAGAAATTCCTTCAAAACATGGATGAGCTTGTTAGTGGAGCTGAGTCCATGTTATGGGAAGCAGACAAATTAGAAAATCCTCAAAGAGAATATGGCTTAATGGAGGAAAGCTCGTCGGTGCATACTATAGGATTTCCTCGAGTCATACGGTGATCGTGATACAACGAGGCATTGGATCCTGATGAGGTGCCGAACGAGGGACACTAGTGGGATTGTATCAAGGCCCATTAGGGAACCGTGACGTATGTATGTATTTACGTAGAAGGGAACGATTCTGTAACACCACTAATTTTTAATAACATTATTCAGGAGATTTAATTGGATAAACTAAATAGAATAATGTAAATAGAAGAGTGGTAAGGGGATTGAGATTTGTAAATCAACTAGAGGTCTTGCTTAATAATATAAAATGGGCTACAAATGGTTAAATATTAATTAATTAACATAAGGGCATTAGGGTAATTTCCATACCCATAGTTCACTACCTTATGCTCACGTTACCTTATCATTTGTGTTCTTTTTATCATAAACCTAAAATGTAAGAAAGAAAAAGAAGGCTGGCCATTAGGAGAAAGAAGAGGAGAAGAAATTCAAGTTAAAGCTTAGGATTCAAGCTAGGGGAATCAATCTCAAACAAATCTCAAATTCCTTATCCAAACTAAGGTGAATAATAATTACAACCATCTCCATTTTGATATATGATCACTTGATTTTCACGTTTAAGATTAAATCCAATATAATGATTTTTGATGACATGCTTGATTTTATGAAATGATAAATTCAAACAAGTTTTTTTGAAACTGATTAACACGGTTTTAAGGGTAAAATAATGTGATATGATTTTAAAATGCCCTGACGAACTTTTATATTATGGGGAAACATGATTTCGGAGTTGGGTTTCAATTTTTATGATATTCCAAGCTATGGAAAATTCATTATGAATTTTTAAAGGAAAATATGTTTAATTAGGTTTAAAAATTTGTTTCGTTAATTATATGATGAATTTGGATCTGAAATTTACATATGTTATATAACATATCAAAAGTGAATTTCTGTGATTTTTTGGGATTTTTGCTAAGTGATTTAGTATGGAAATTAAATTATTTTGAAAGGAGGGCCTAAATGATTTACTTGTTTTTCTTAATGGAAGGGCTTATTTGTTAAAATTAATCATGGTTTAGATTTGAAAATATGCGGAAATTATTTGTAAAAAATTTGAAAAGTTTAAGGCAACCAATCGATTGTTTACAAGTGGGAAAGTTAGTTACAAAGAAATAACTTTATTTGGTAAAAATAGCCTTTACCCAAAAAAAGGAGGTTCCCTCTCTTTTAGTATTGCCTTTCGACTCCAACACTTTTGCTTCGACTCAGTCGAAACCAAACACACTAAAGCCAAAACCGATGCGCATAGTATCAATGAGATTGGTACGAATTGGATTGGAGAAAGACGGAAGGCATGGTGTCGAAAGCATTGCTTCCGATGGGGTCGATACCTTTGTTTTGTTTTCTACCTTTGTTTTGTTTCCTAGAGAAAAGCGCTTGCCTGTTTTATTAAAAGCTTTCGAAGGAGTCGAAACATATGTTTTCGAATGGGTATTTTAAACAAGCCTTCGAAAGAGGGTTGCTGCCTTATTGATTAAAGTAGTAGCTTCCGAAGGAGCTACTTATTTTTCAAATTAAAGCTTTCAGAAGGTGTAGTTTCGACCAAGTCGAAACCCTTCTGCGATCTTACGCCTTTCGAAGGTATTGAAGATATCACTGCTTTCAGAAGATAATCTATATTTGATAAATATAAGCCACTACCTATAGCTTTCTAAGGGAGTTAGGGGTTTCGAAGCAATGGTTTCGAAGCCAACCATCAAGTGTTTTACCCAAATGTTTTATGCTTTGGAAGGGTGGTGCCGACGCCATCAAGTTTTCCCCAATACTTTATATGATAGAGAATAGTTTCGAAAGAGATACTTTAGTTTATATTCACTTGATCCAAATGATATTTTAAATATAAATCCAATGGTTACGAAAGAGAGACTTTCAATGGTTTTGAAAGAGAGACTTTCGATGGTTTCGGAAGGGATATTCCAAAGGTTTCAAAAGGGGTACTTTCAATTGGTTTCGAAGGTACGCTTCTAAAGTTAGATAATACTTAAATACATTCGAAAGGTTTCGAAAGAGAAGTTTTAAAGTGTTCTAAAGGTCGGGTCTAATGTTTTGAAAATAGATTTATTTGCTTTCGAAGGATGTTATCCAGTGAGGTCAAAAGCTAAGTTTTGAAGGGTTTGAAAGCTTTAGTTTTTCAATATGAATAACCCAATCTCATTTTAAAGAAAATCCATGGTTAAATAAAGGAGTTTTGAAATGATTTTAAGTATGAAGATTTGAAGGAGTTTTTCCTTGATAAAATAATAGGCTAAAGGGATTAACCATGTTTTATATGAAAATGATTTCAAAGATATTAAACCTACATGAGCATCATTGTTATGTTATTATGTTTGCATCTTCAAATTGATCTAATAGATCAGAAATATGATCGGGGTTTGGGATGACGCTATAGTAACTTGCTTGTATTTGATATATATATATATATATATATATATATATATATATATATATCTGTGTGTGTGTGTACGTATTCCCCTCTTTCTTAGACAGTTCTTCTATATCTTACTAAGGCTCGTATGTAGAATTAAGAGAAAGAAGATATGAAAGCAGGAAACAGAAGAGGAAATCTAGGTGGAGGAAGCAACGCAACCAACGAAAATGCTCGACCTAATACCAGGAGGAACAAAGGTCGACGGGCTAATGCTAACCAAAATGTTGATGCCAATGTGGATGCTAGAAATCCGCCAGTAGATGCGGGGATATGTATCAGTTCGTTGCCAATCTGATGCAAGCAGGAGTTGCTGGAAATGTTGGAGGAGCTAATCCTATGGCTTCAGTTGAGAATTTTTTATTGCACTGTAAAAGGATCTTTACTAATTTGGGCTTAGATGATGAAAAGAATAGGAGGCTGGCCTCTAGGCAGTTGCAAGGGGCAGTGCTTCACTGGTGGAATAGTGTTACTGCCGGAGCTCCGGAGAAAGAGTTGACATAGGCTAAGTTCAGAAGGAGATTTAAGCAAAGGTTTTAATCTGAAGTTGCTAAGTCGGCGTTGATGAGGTAGTTTATGGATATAATTCAGGAAGAGATGCCAGTAATCGAGTATGTTACTAAGTTTGATGAGTTGTCTCGATATGGTTATGCTACTATAGACGCTGACATCGGAAGGAATGAGAGTAGGGATTAAGGCTCGAGCTTGATAGGGCAACCCTTACATATATCCATGATCCTTGTAATGTGGTTGTGAAGATGGTCATTCGCCATGAAGAGATGCTTTCTATTTGTGCCAGAGAGAAGCCAGTTGAATTCCAGGGTCCTCAGGGAAAGAAGAGGAAGTTCTTTAAAAAGAAGGAAGCCCGGAAGGGGGATGCTACCAAAAAGGTAAAGGCTGATTTAGTTTGCTTCAAGTGTGACAAGAAAGGTCATTATGCTCATGAGTGTCGATTAAGCAAGAAGAAGAAAGCTGCAGATAAGAAGGGTGTCAAGTGCTTCAATGTGACCAAGTTGGGTATTATAAGAATCATTGTCCAGAGCCAGTCAGGGCAGACAGAGGAAAGGTTTTTTCTATAGGACCACCGCCTTCTTCAAGACCAACTACAGCAGGAAAAGGGAAAACTGCGATGGAAGGTATGCTTTTGATTCAGAGTACACCTGTTAGGGTACTATTTGATACCAGTGCATTACATTCATTTATATCTCAGTATTTGGTTGATAGGATATGCATAGAATCCACATACCTTGTTACTTCCTTAAGGGTTGCGAATCCAATAGGAGGGTATGCAACTCTAGGGATGAAATGTGAGTAGTTAGAACTTGATTTGTTAGGTCATAAGTTTTCATGTAGTTTGTATGTTTTTGATTTTGTAGGTCTTGGGATCATTTTGGGTATGGATTGGTTGGGTAAGTATGAGGCTAGGATATTTTGCCAGAATAGGGAAATATCATTGAGACACCTTGATAGTCATAACCGAATCATCCTCTCAGTGGAGAAATTTTACCAAAGTGTTTGCACTTTGTTAAGTGTTATGGAAGCGGGAGAAGAGTTAAGTCATGTTCGAATAGCAAGAGAGTTTGCATATGTCTTTGAGCAGGTTATAGGATTACCACCGAAACGAGCCATTGAGTTTCGAATAGGTCTTGTACCAAGAGCTGAACATGTCAGTAGACCACCTAGCAGGATGACACCAACTGAGATGAAGGAATTGAAAGTGCAGCTAGTGGATCTATAAGGAAGGAATTTTATTAGACCAAGCAGTATGCCTTGGGAGCAACCGTGGTGTCCATAAAGAAACTAGATGGGTCGTTAAGGATGTGCATCGACTATCGTAAATTGAACGAAAAGACGATCAAGAATAGGTATCCTTTGCCGAGAATAGATGATTTGTTTGATCAGTGAGTGGAGCCATAGTGTTTTCCTAATTGGTTTTGGCGAAAGGTTTCCATCAGTTAAGGATGGCAGAGGACAATATTCCTTTGACAGCATTTCGGACTAGGTATGGTTCGTATGAGTGGTTAGTAATGCCATTCGGATTAACAAATGCACATGTTTCTTTGTGGATTTAATGAACCAAGTTTTCCAAGGATATTTGGATAGGTTCGTATTGGTGTTCATAGATGACATTTTAGTATACTCGAAAGATGAAAGAGAGCATGAGGATCATTCAAGAGTAGTGCTTGAGATGCTGAGACAGCATCAGTTGAAAGCGAAGTTTTTCAGATGTCATTTTTGGAAGAAAGAGGTTAAGTTTCCTTTCATGTGGTTTCAGAGGAGGGCCTGTCAGTCGATCTACTTAAAATCGAAGCTGTCAATAATTGGAAGAGACTAGAGATGGTAACCGAGATTAGGAATTTTTTTTGACTTGCTGGCTATTACCGTAGATTCGTTAAAGATTTCTCGTGGATAGCAGCATCTTTGACTAAGTTGACCAGAAAGGGCGGGAAGTTCATTTGGTTCAAAAAATGTGAGGAAGGGTTCCTTAAGTTAAAGCGTTTGTTGACCAATGCACCAGTGTTAGTAGTTCAGGATGGAAACCAAGGATTGGTGGTGTATACTGATGCATGTGGGACAGGATTAGGAGCTATGTTGATGCAGAATGGTAAAGTCATTGCCTACGCTTCGCGACCGCATGAGGTGAGATATCCTACTCATGATTTAGAGTTGGTTGTGGTGGTCTTCGCATTGAAGATTTGGAGACGTTATCTCTTAGGGAAGAGATTTGAGCTATACACTGATCATAAATCCCTAAGATACTTATTTTCTCAAAAGGAGATGAATATACGACAGCAGAGGTGGCTGGAGTTTTTGGTTGCTTATGACTTCGGTATAGAGTATACTCATGGGAAAGGAAATAAAGTAGCGGATGCTATTAGTAGGAAACATCATAATGTGGTGTTAGCTATGTTGGCAGAATGGAAGGATTTAGAAGCTTTGACTATTTGTAGTATACAGTCAAGATCAACTGCTAGTTCTAGTCAGAGTAACGCTACGTTGCCCTGTTTAGAAGTTCGACCAGTATTGATCGAAATGATAGCTTCTAAGAAGAAAGAGGATCCAGTATTAGCTGAGAGAATTAGAAAGCTTGAGGTGGGATCAGAGATAGATGATATAAAGGATTTTAGTCTTGACCAAAGAGGATGGTTGAGAAAAATGGGATGATTATGTGTTCCAAATGCTAAGAACTTGAGAAGAGAGGTCCTAGAAGAGTGTCATCGATCAAGGTTTACGATTCACCCTGGAGGGACCAAGATGTATCGAGATATGAAGAGGAGCTTCTATTGTGAAGGCATGAAGAGGATGTTGGCTTGTAGGTTAGGCTATGTACAAACTGTCAACAAGTGAAGATCGAACATTAGAAGCCGAGTGGATTGCTTCGGCCTTTAAAGATTCCAGTCTGGAAATGGGATTCGATATCCATGGACTTTATATACGGGTTGCCAAGGCCGAATACGGGAAATGAAAGCATATGGGTCATGGTGGAAAAGTTGACCAAGGGTACCCATTTAATTCCAGTTAAGTCAACCAAGACGGCACCTGTTTTGGAGAAGTTCTTCATAAAGAACATAGTTAGACTTCATAGGATTCCTAGCAGCATAGTCAGTGACAGAGATGCATTGTTCAATAGCGAATTTTGGAAATGTCTACATGAAGTATTAGGTACCAAGCCCAAGATGAGTATAGAATATCACCCATAGATGGATGGGTAGACAGAGAGAGTCAATAAGGTACTCGAGGATTTATTGAGAGCTTGTGTATTGGATTTTGGTGGATCTTAGGAAGATCATTTAAATTTGGTTGAGCTATCCTATAACATTAGTTATCAGACTGGTACATGAATGACGCCATTTGAAGCTTTGTATGGAAGGCCATGCAAATTGCCAGCATGTTGGTTGGAGACTGGAGACAGATAAGTCTTAGGTCCAGATATGGTTAGAGAGGTGTCAGAGAAGATTGAGTTGATCCGAGAAGGATGAAAGAAGCTCAATCCAAACAAAAAAGTTACGTAGATAAGAGGCGTAAAGACCTTGAGTTCTCAGTTGGAGACAGATTTTTCATTAAAATATCACCGATGAAGGGTGTGGTATGATTTGGAAAGTCGGGGAAACTGACCCCAAGATATATTGGTCTATTTCTAGTTTTAGAAAGGATTGGAAAGATCGCATACATAGTAGAGTTGCCGGGCAGTACGGCGGGTATCCATAATGTATTTCATGTATCTCATCATCGTAAGTATGTGCATGGTCCAAAGACTACTATTCCTCCGAAAGGGTTGGAAGATTTGATAGTAGAGCTAATTTGACTTTTGTTAGACAACCAGTTCAGGTTGTAGCGAGAGATTAGAAAAGATTGAGGACCAAGACAGTCAGGTTGGTGAAAGTTCAATGAAGCATCAATGAGAAGGACTGTACTTAGGAGATAGAGGACAGGATTCGAGATACTCATCATGATATGCTTTAAAGGTATGTTTGTACTAGCTTTATATAGATAAGTTGCTAGTCAAGTAGACTAGTATGGTAGTTAGGAGCCGTTAAAGATGATTGCTACGTTTAGTATTTAGTCCTTGCTGAATTTCGAGGACGAAATTCTTTAAGGAGGGGAGCTGTAACACTCCTAATTTTTCATAACATTATTTAGGAGATTCAATTAGATAAATTAAATAGAATAATGTAAATAGAAGAGTGATGAGGGGATTGAGAATTGTTAATCAACTAGAGGTCGTGCTTAATAATATAAAAATGGGCTACAAATGGTTAAATGTTAATTAATTAACATAAGGGCATTAGGGTAATTGTTGTACATATAGTTCATTACCTTATGCTCACGTTACCTTATCATTTGCATTCATTTTATCATAAGCCAAAAACGTAAGAAAGAAAGAAAAAGAAGCCGGCCATTAGGAGAAAGAAGAGAAGAAGAAATTCAAGTTAAAGCTTAGGATTCAAGCTAGGGGAATCAATCTCAAACAAATCTCAAATTCCTTATCCAAACTAAGGTGAATAATAATTACAGCCATCTCTATTTTGTTGTATATGATCAGTTGATTTTCACGTTTCCAATATAATGATTTTTGATGATATGCTTGATTTTATGAAATGATAGATTCAAACAAGTTTGTTTGAAATTGATTTAACACGGTATAAGCGTAAAATCATATGATATGATTTTAAAATGCCATAAGGAACTTTTATGTTATGGAAAACATGATTCTGAAGTTGGGTTTCTATTTTTATAATTTTCCAAGCTATGGAAAATTTATTATGAATTTTCAAAGAAAAATATGGTTAATTGGCTTTAGAAATTTATTTCGTATATTATATGTTGAATTTCGGTCTGAAACTTATATACGTTAGATAACATATTAAAAGCAAATATCTATGATTTTTGGGCACTTTTGCTAAGTGATTTAGTGTGGAAATTAAATTATTTTGAAAGGAGGACCTAAATGATTTAATTGTTTTGCTTAATGGAAGGGCTTATTTATTAAAATTAATCACGGTTTAGATTTGAAAATATGCGACAGTTATTTGTAAAATAATTTGAAAAGTTTGAGACAACCAATCAATTGTTTACAAGTAGGCAAGTCGATTACAACGAAATTACTTTATTTGGTAAAAAGAGCCTTTACCTAGAAAAAGGAGGTCCCACCACTTTTAGTAGTGCCTTTCGATTCCAATGCTTTACAAATACATAATAAACGAATAAACAGTTCATGCAGCTGTTTTACAATACACATTTGATTTCAATTTTTACAACATAACCAGAGTACAATAAACAAACATACCAAAATAATGCAGCGGAATAATAATAGTAAACGCGGTCTAGCAAACTCCATCTTCATCTTCAAGTAATAATGTCTTCAAATACTGTAATACTCCGGCTGACCCGAGCATAATGAAAAGACAAAAGACTCGAGTCAGAACTAAAAGGTTTTATGTAAGTTAAATCAATAACAAGTAAATATAAGTGTAATAGCTTTATAGATGTTTACAGGATTTTCCATCTCCTATCAAGTGTACAATGTGAGAGCAATAACTTAAGAGATGTTACGAGATTTTCCATATCCTAAGGATCCGTTAAACTATTTATATATAGTGAGATACGCTATATATATAGTGTCTATCGGTAAAATATTAAATAGTGTTAATGCTTTACATTGATCCCCCTTAACACATTTTTAAGCAGGTAGTCTATGCAGATCTTGTAATACAATTAGTAACATCGGTAGCTAGTGAGTCTCCTATAGGTACCATACTAAAATAAAATTGTAGTGGGCTCATATAAGGATAACCGTATGACAAGGCAATAAGGCGATGCCCAAGGTAGAATACTACCGTTTTGCGTTTCCTAACTGGTGGCAACCCTAACGGCCCACCGCGAACATCCATCCCATAACCAAATCAAGGTGCACCAATCGAGTCCAAATAATCAAGATGGAAATACGAAGAACAGATGTCGCTAGTGGTGGTTAGTCTCATTGGTCAGATATGGCTCTTGTTTTAGTCATTTCAAATTGACTAAAGTATCGAGGTCTATCCATCATCTTTCTATTTCTTTAATCCAGCAAACATTGTCAATTCAACCTCTACATTCTGGATAACATCCACCGCATGCACAGTTGTTAAAGTGGTTTCGGTATTGACAGAGAGTATGCTAATATTCGACCCCGGTATCTTTAACAGCCAAACTTCATTTTTCAGACCAGTTGGTTCTTTTAAATTTCAAGAACAATTCATATTTCATATCAAAACATTCATTTTTAATCAACGATTTAAATCTAAATAGTTTCCCTTTAAAACAGTTTGAATATCGAAAATGCCTATGAATAATTCAAATAGTTTGAATATTGAAATTAGTTTGGATAATTAAATTAGTTTTAATATTGAAAAATAGTCTGGAATAATTAAAAAAGTTTTAAAGATTGGAAACAGTTTTGAATATAAAATCGCCTTAATATTGAAAATAGATTTGATAATTAAAATAGTCTATATATCGAAATAGTTTGATTATTAGAAAGTTTATATATTAAAATAGTTTATATTAGAACTGTTTCTTTCTTTCACAACAATTTGACCTCGAGTTCAAATTCCAAATCACCACGAATTCTATTTCCACTTTTCAACTCAATGGACTTCAAATCCTAAAATTCGAGTTAAATCAAGCTCAATTCAAAACATTTTCAAAACTTTACATCAACTTCAATTTAAAAGGTTCTATTCAAATGGTTGAAAGTTTCAATTCAAATTCTCATTTTTTAACAATTTAGTTTAAATCCATTTCGCATCCAAAATTTTGAAATACCAATTTAAACCACTTTAATTAAAGTAAGTTCAAAGTTTAAATTAAAATTTAAACCTTTAAAATAATTCACTTTCAATAAATTCAAATCATATCTCAATTTCAACTTTAAGATTTCAAATTAATCCTCAAATCATTTAAATAGTTTCAAGTTCAACATTTCAAATCTAGAATTAGAAAATGATTTAATTTGTATAAATCAAAATTTATTTTCTTTAAAAAAACTATCATTTAAACCAATTCAAATTTAAGATTTATAACCATTTAATTTAACCAAATCCGATGTCCGTGTATAATTTTCTACTTTATATCTACGGGTTCATTTATTTCAGTTTTAATTACATGGATGGATATATATCATTTCAACCCATAATTAAATGAAATGGGTATATATCATTTTAACCTATTTCTTAGTTTATTTCAAATATTACAAGTGACAATATATAGGACGTCAAATAATAAATAGGATAATAACATGGATATGTCTAAATAAATAAACAACCATACATTCAAGATATCAATTAATAGGCATCCAATTGCAATCAATATTCAAATCAACCAATATATCACAACAGTTACTATTTACTAATTTTCGGTGTTTAACTAGCAATTAAAATCAATATTAATTTAAATGTCAATTTAATTCAATATAAAATTCAAATTAAATTTAACTGAACAATTTAAATTAACAAACAACAATCAATAAATTTTATCACTTCATGATTTCAATTTTACTAACATCAAAAAATTTAGTATTACGTGAGTGAGTTTAATCACTCACCTTTGATTTTAGCCCATAAAAGTCCAATAAAGCCCAAAATTTCAATAGTCTTCAAATTCAACCAAAACAATTTCATGCTTTCCAAAATTTCAATATGAGTCCAACAAAAGAAACCGTGCGTCAATCGGAGTTCGTATACAAAAGTCATCGATGTTAGAAGATTTGAAATTAAAAACTAAATAAAACAAAATCAGGGGCATAATAGTAATTTTTCAAAACTCCTCCCAACCCTATCGTTCACTATCAACCCAACAACCACCGAGATGATTCGCCGCCGTCGCCGCCGCTAGAGGCCACTGCGCCCTGATCATACCCCACCATCAGAACCGCCATGCCTACCTCCACCATCGCCCAGCTCGGAAGGCCATGATTCGCCGCTAGCAGCCCCCATGCCGTGAAAGAATTTCGGCCAAGATCATCAATTTTCAGCAAAGTTCGACACCTATGGGATGATCTAAGCTGATGGATCATCTCTGCTTTGCCTCCTTTACCAAATGCAACTTCTCGATCATCGAATGGTCGACGTTTCGCCATTGAACGCCAAATCCAAGGATGAATGGTTGAGGAAAGATCGCTAATTTCTAGTCAAACCATGCCTCGAATGCAAAAACGAATTGCACATGCTAATTCCATTCATTGAGTGCTTCACGATGATATATAATTAGATAGGGTTTGAGCAGTTTGAATTTTTGAATTAGATTTGAAATTGAAAACTTAAGATTTTAGGATAATCAGCATTGAAAAGGACAAGTTAGATCTTAATTACGTACAGAAAAATAGAATAGAAGGATATAAAGCCTGCTAGGTTTTCAGAACAATCTATGTATATAGATCAGAGAAAAGCTTATTTGGGCCAACGCGGTTACAAGACCCGAAAACCCGTTTCGTTCCCGAAACGAAAATAGGTCATCCTATATATAGAAATGTAGGTTTTCAATATTTTTAAACTCAATGAAACTAATTTCAAACTCTAATTCTATTGTATATAGAAGTTACCTTTAAAATCAAATTATACTTATTTTTACGCGTTAATGAAACGAATTATTATTAAACCGATTCAGTCACTTTTAAATTTTAAATTAAAAGCTTCCTATCCTCACTCTTGATTAAATAGGAATTTAATAATCTTTTGAAATACAATATTTTCATGTTAAACCAAAGATTTAAATATTAAATTAATTTCGACATTTAAATTTGAATAGTAATAAACCCTAGTTCATTACATTCTAATTTCCAACAAATTCTTTCATGTTGATCTAAATGTTCTTTATATTAAATCAACAATTCCCTTATGTATTTTATTCAACATAGGTTTTCATTTTATTACGCTTATTGTTATATAGTTAACTCCTTCTCCCATATCAATTGAAATATTTCAATTACATTATTAAATACAAAATTAAATTCAAGACAGACTAAATAACGAGATGAGAAATAAACAATTGTTACAATCTTAGAAATTTTAATATCTATAAATTTGTATTTTACAAACAAGGATTATAAATTTAATTGCCAAATAACTGATTGTTTATTCTATGCTAAAACCAATCAATTAATAACATATAATTTCTCATTTAATACATCGTTTATTTTATTCCTTATTAAACTTACAATTATATCCAAATTAAACTTAACAATTATATACCAATTAGACATGAACATTCATTTTATTCTTTGCAACATTAACATTTCTTTATTTCAAATCTTGTTGTTAATCTACAACCCAACATTATTTCACATTCAATTGATTTGGGTTATCATTTTTAACTTATTTAAATTTGTTATTAAGGATTTTATCTTAGATTATAACATACATCTAATAACATTTCCATTAATAAATCGTAAAATCTATATTTGTAGTCATTTTTTTATTCAACAATTATATTAAATCAAAACGGTAGTATCCTACCTTGGGCATCGCCTCACGTGCCTTGTCATATGATTATCCTTATACGTGTGCCCGCTATAATTATGTTTTAGTATGGTACATATAGGAGACTCACTGGCTACCGGCATTATTAGTTGTGTTATAGGACCTGCATAGGCTACCTGCTTAAAAATGTGTTAAAGGGGATCAATGTAAAGCCTTAGCGCTATTTTAATACTTTAATTTACTAATAGACACTATATATATAGCGTATATCACTATATAGATAGTTTAACGAATCCTTAGGAGATGGAAAATCCCGTTACATCTCTTAAGTTATTGCAGTAACGTTGTATACTTGATAGGAGATGGAAAATTCCATAAACATCTCTGAAGCTATTACACTCCTATTTACTTATTATTGATTTAACTTACATAAGAACTTTTAGTTCTGACTCGAGTGTTTTATCTTTTCATTACGCTCGGGTCAGCCTGAGTGCTACACTATTTGAAGACATTATTTCTTAAAGATGAAGATGGAGTTTGTTAAACCGTGTTTACTATTATTCTTCTGCTGCATTATTTTGATATGTTTGTTGATTGAATTCTCATTATGTTGTAAAAATTAAAATCAAATGTATATTGTAAAATAGCTTCGTGAACTATTTATTTGATTATTATATTTTGTCATTCCGCTGCGAGATTCTATGTTTTGGTTTCCTTCTTTTCTCTTATTAAACCCCATCGATAATCCATCCTTTTGAATTTTTTGAGTTAGACATGTGTGATTTATTGTCGAGTTAAATCGTCTAAAAGGGTAGGTCATCACAGTTGGTATCATAGCTTTGGTTTAGAGATACCTTATTCTATTGAGGTAAGCCATTAGAGATAGGGTTAGAAATACCCTAGAATGAGTTTGAGTGTATATGCCTATGAGAGAGCGTACTAGTTAGTGCCATAAAAATGTTTTATAATGTGTTAATTTGTTTCGTTGAGTATTTATGAATTTCGGTCGGTACATATGACATTATGACATCGATAGCGATTTCTAAACACTTAAACAGGGTAAACCAATACATATTGTTTATGAAATTGGTAAATGAAATAATTTTACCTAGTATTATATTTTGTATTTAAAAGAATAATTTTTCATAAGTTGATATTGTTATGTTTGGTGTGTTGTTTGTTAGGAAATGATAATATTTGATTATTGTCATTTATTGTTGGTTGGTCAAGGTTCTTAAAACTATTGACTATTGTATGTTAAAAGAAAAATAATATTGTAAATATGGTTTATAAATTATGATTTACCAAAAAAATGAATTTAAATTGAATATTTGAGAACTTAAATTTCGGTTTGTGAAAAATTGGTTTTCAAAGAATTTGGAAAAATAAAATTTGGTATTTGCTAGATGTTTTCAAAATATTTCCAAAAGGTGCTTGAAATAAATGTTTTTAAAAGATAAAGAAAATAAATTCTGTACTCTCCTCTTCTGTCATTGGAAAATAATTTCGATGATTATCGCGACATCATCGACATTTATTTTCGAGTTTGAAAGATGATTTGACTTAAATCCTTTATGTATGAGTTGATATATAAAATGATATCAGTATATGTTATTTCAAGATAATCTAAAGTGAAACCCGGTATTTTGTTCTTAAGTTCTATGAATAAATGATTTTCAATTATTGTAAAAGAATAGGATCTTCGACCATTTTAATAGTTGGAAACTTCTAAATTGAAATCTGAGATTAAAGCTAAGTGTTTAATGAAAATATAAAAGAGGAAGTTTTGTAAGTCTTAAATTTAAAGATAATGAAAATTAAGAAGATTTATACTATTGAACATTTTTTTAAGTAAAATGAATAAGATTACCTATATATGCTTATAGAATTTAATGGAATATTATACAAGTAAAAACATAAGTAATAAAAATGTTTCAAAATGAAATTATGTCATATAAATAAATAATTAAGATGTACGAGAAATGTTATAAACTTAAGCTAATGTTTTGAAATGCTTAATAGTTAGTAAAAAGTGAATACTATTTAATTAAACGATAATAAACTTAAGAAAATACCAAAATGATTCATAAATAGATTCAATATTAAATGACACAATATATAAAGGAATAAATGTGAATTAAAGAACATAGATACTTAAGTATGAAATGATTCACTAATGAATATTAATACTGAATTGAAATCGAGTTATATAAGTAAATAAATGTGAAATAAACTGCAAAGAAGCATATGTAATACTTAAAGAATCTATTTATTGGTGATTTTAAATATTGAATGTGAAATAATTTATGTAAGTAAATGAATGTAAAGTAATAAAAGATGATCTTGTATGAATGAAAGAGAATTGAAAATGATGAAAAGTAAATGATGTGTTAAAGAAACCAATAGAATAAAACATGTAAGTTGTGCGTAGATCATTTTACTCGCATAACATTTCAGATCCAAATTCGAATACATGATTTATGAAAATTCACACTAGTCCGAATTAGGATTTTTCGCTCGCTTCTTGACGGCGAAAGCTTGATACGGATTTTTGATATAATTTTGAAGTTTTCTATTATAGTTTATGGCTATGTAAGGAGAATGAAGATTTCTAATCAAGAAATCGAATTAGAGTCCGCGTTAGAGTAGTCGAGTTATCAATGCTAGTTCGTAAGTGAAATTAGTGTATTCAAGCAAGCGATCAGAATTAATATTGTGTACAAAATAGATATGCACATCGTACAAACTTAAATAATATTTAAATTATATGTTGTTTGGCCTATGGGAAGTTTGGGAAACGACATTTCAAATTGTTTGATGTTGCATGAATAATCTATTGAGTAATTACCCAAGGCTGTTGAGCGTAACGTACACTTGGTAGTTTATTTATCACTCTTGTGCGATGAAAAGTTTCTGCACCTATACAAACCTTTAGTTTTTGGTTGCTATGGATATGTGATGGATTCTTTGGTTGCATATAATGGTCATGTTGCTTTTGTTTGCTTATTATTATTTATGTTGTGTTGCTTGTGTTCTTGATGGGAACAACTAATATATTGTTCTTTCTACGTACTTAAACTCTTTTGGATTATGTAAGTAAGATACAGGTTTATGGAAGCAATAGCTGTTGCTTTTGGTTTCATAAATACAGTTTTGTTTGCCCGATAAATTGGTACGTTTTCGGATTACGGTTTTTGTAACGGTATTCATTTGTTTTCCCATGGTTTGGGATGCTTTATTATTGAAATAAGATATATACCATGTAATTATTGATATTTTTATTTTTTTTGAACCTAGCCGTGCAAAAGAGACGATGCCGAATTTTTTTGTAAATTTAACCTAATTTTTTTCGTCGAAGTTGAGTTTTTTTAAAATTTATATTAAATTTAAATATTTAAGTTTAATTGTTTATAAATTTAATATTTTGAATAAAATATATCGAATTTCTTGATTTCTTCTTGTTCCTTTTCAGGACAAAAAGTTTTGAGTGGAGGAGATTGTAATGACCCGTATTTTCAACCATTTAGAAATATTAAGTTTTATGACCGGTGGCAACCTTAACAGCCTACCGCGACCATCCATCCCACAAAATCAAGATGGAAATATGAAGAACAGATGTCGCTAGAGGTAGCTAGCATCATTGGTCAGGTATGGCTCCTGTTTTAGTCATTTCAGATTGACACAAATGTCGGGGTCTATCATTCATCGTTCTCTTTCTTCAATCCAGCAAATGTCGCCAACTCAATCTCTACATTCTGGCACCGCGTACACAGTTGTGGTTCTGGTATTGACAAAGAGTATGCCAATATTCAGCCCTGGGCTCTTTAACAATCAAACGTCATTTTTCACACCAGTTGGTTCTTTTAAATTTCAAAAACCAGTCATATTTCACATCAAGACATTCGTATTTAAATCAACGATTTAAATCTACATGGTCACCCTTTAAAATAGTTTGAATATTGAAATGTTTTTGAATAATTGAAATAGTTTGAATATTGAAATTAGTTTGGATAATTAAAATAGTTTGGAATATTAAAATAGTTGTAAAAATTAGACATAGTTTTGACTATAAAATAGTCTTAATATTGAAAACAGTTTGGATAATTAAATAGTTTATATATTAAACAATTTGATTATTTGAAAGTTTATATATTAAAATAGTTTATATTAAAACTATTTCTTTCTTTCACAACAATTTCACCTTAGGTTCAAATTCCAAATTACCACGAATTCAATTTCCACTTTTCAACTCAATCGACTTCAAATCCCAAAATTTGATTTAAATTAACCTCAATTCAAAACGATTTCAAAACTCAACTTCAACTTCAATTTAAATGGTTCTATTCAAATAGTTGAAACTTTCAATTCAAATTCTCATTTTTAAACAATTTAGTTTAAATCCATTTCACATCCAAAATTTTGAAGTACCAATTTAAACCACTTTAATTAAAGTAAATTAAAAGTTTAAATTAAAATTTAAACCTTTTAAAGAATTCACTTTCAATAAATTCAAATCGTATCCCAATTTCAACTTTAAAATTTCATATTAATCCTTAAACAATTTCACTTAAACAGTTTCAATTTCAACATTTCAACTCTCGAATTAGAAATAATTTAATTTGATGAATCAAAATTTTATTTTCTTTAAAACAATATCATTTAAACCAATTCAAATTTAAGATTTGTAACCATTTAATTTAACCAAATCCGGTGTCCGTATATAATTTTCTACCTTATGGCCAAGTGATCATTTATCTCATTCTTAATTACATGGATAGGTATCTATTATTTCAACCCATAATCAAATGACATAGGTATATATCATTTCAACCTATTTTTTAGTTCATTTCAAATATTACTAGTGATGATTTACAGTGCGACGACCCGGATTTCCGAACTAGTTAAAATTGCCAAAAAATCCGTCTGTTCTAAGACTACTAACTAAATACACCATCTTTGATAACTATTCAACATTACTAAATGTATAGGATAAAATTTCAATTTTACAAGTTATCAGAGTAATCAATTTAATCTATTAGGTATGCTTATATACAAACCAAATACAAATAAATCTAACACTGCACAACTCTAATAAGAGAGACAGCAATAGCAATTCCTGCTAACTCAATAAACATGTCAAATGCGGAATAAAATAGTAAGCAGGAAAAAATACAATAACACGAGATAAACAACAACTATTAACAAATAAACATGAAAGTGTTATATCATTTTAGGGGCTGCATCACTACCACTTGCCTATGTGACGCCCCACCTCTATGCCCACGTTAGCCAAGAACACTACGGTGTAGTGCTGTCAACTAGCACGGAGAATAAGGCTGTTGAGGAGCGACCATCGATGTGATTGCTTATCACACGGTGGCTATAAATAATCTTCGAAAACAAACATAGAAATAAGCATAACACAAATCAGTCACAGACATCCATATCACAAAGGCAGAAGAAGATATGAATATATAACTAACACATGAAAGTGTACATCAGAGTAGTGGTCAAAAAGATCCACAATAATACAAAAGAATAGCAACACGTGCTATACAAAAGAATACAACTATGAGTCTATATCTCAAGTGTATACAACAAAAACTGCTAATTTAAATAGTTAGCCAAAAGTCAGAGTAGCAAATCCAGGGAAGAAGTCAAGCAGAAGCACCTGTAACATCTCGGTCTGACCCAAGTATTATTTAAGAAAATAATAAACGGATCAGTCTAGCTATAAATATCAGATGACTTGGTACAAAATAAAAGATATGGCATAAACATAAAATATCCATACTGACATACTACTATAAGTATGCAAATGATGATCAACAGAAGATCAATCAATAAGAGATAAATCAATATCACAATAATCTTCTCAAAGATCCAAAGAGGGCATAAACTTGTACTCATAACAAGTCAATGACATAAATTCCAGAAATCAACACAAGAAATCCAGAAATCACAGAAAAAGGGAAAGAGGCCTATCACATGACGGTCCGAAGACCATGGGGAGCTACCCCATATGGGTGAGTCGGAATCACCCAGATGAGGTCTAGGCTAACCAAAAAGCAAAAAGGTATGTGTGAGTGGAATCACACAAATGGTATCTATCCTAACCTCGCAACAAAAAGGTATGTGTGAGTGGAATCACACAAATGGTGTCTAGACTAACCTTGCGGACAAAGAGATATGTGTGAGTCGGAATCACACCCATGAGGTCTAGTCTAACCTTGCAAACAAAGCGACATCGCACAATTGCTAGTCTAAATCATAAAATGATCGTCATGATCAACGAGAAGTGTCAATTACACTAAGCTAGTAAATATAAAAGTTTATCTTCGTGTCGCATAACCACTTACTTAACTTAAATATTTACGAACAAACTGTAAATCTTCACTAGAAAATTGTCACAAAAGGTTCAATCGAACAAGTCCAAGAATTAACCAACGAAGCAAACGCAAGCGTTTCATACCACTTGTTTTACTAAGTCGTTTAATTAGATTTCTCATCCGAGTGAGGTAAAGGTTTGTGTATATTAATAGATTGGAAAACGGTTTAGGAAAAGATCTTTGTATTAAAATAGTGTTGAAATCGTTTTGATGAAAGAGTTTTGATATTTACTACTAGTATTGAAACCTTCATATTTCTAAAGTTGTTATCCCGCTTTTTAGCAAGGTCATGATACCATAAAATCGACCGAGAAGCCCAAGATAGTTTGTCTCGAAGAATGGTCAACTCAGCATCTCAACAAAGCAAGTTATGTTGAATGTTTTTCAGATAAGATCCCCTACGGAGGGGGCCCAGGGGGGTGGAAACCCCCAAAGGTGGGGGTGCGGGGGCAACACCCCCGCTACGGGGTTCGACCTGCCCGGTCAGGTCGTGGAGGTCCGGGGGGCAGCGCCCCGGCCAAAACGGTACGACCTAGTGAAGACCTAAGGGAGGATAGGATCGAGCGACCTACGAGTATAAGGGGTCGAGCGACCTAGAGGTGTTCGCGACCTAACGACCTAAACAAGGTCGAGCGAGTTAAGGTGATGCGCGACCTAACGTGTCACGCGACTTAATGAAGGCAAGGCCAAGCGAGTTAGGGTGATGCGCGACCTAACGTGTCACGCGACTTAACGAAGGCAAGGCCGAGCGAGTTAGGGTGATGCGCGACCTAACGTGTCTCGCGACTTAACGAAGGCAAGGCCGAGCGAGTTAGGGTGATGCGAGACCTAACAGAGGCGAGCGACTTAAGGGACTCGCGACCTAATATAAACGAGTTAAGGAGTAATACACGACCAAGAAGGTGCGACCTAAGGTACACATGACCTAAGGGAGACTCGCGACCTAACAGTTGCACAGGTCGAGCGACCTAAAGGGTTGCGACCTAACGGTGTTCGCAAGTTAAGCAAGGCAAACGACCTACAGGTTGCCGACCTAAGAGGGAATAAGGTCCAACGACCTAAGGGTTCACGCGACCTAGTGGAACACGCGACCTAAAGGGTAAACGACCTAAGGTCCAACGACCTAACTCATTCAAGCGACCTAATGGTTTAAAGGCATAACCCATGTGAACAACTTAAGGTCATACGACCTAAAGGGGAACGACCTAAGGTCACGCGACCTAACGAGGTAGGCAACGCCGAGCGACCTAAAGGGGCACGACCTAAAGGCGAGCGACCTACGACTTACGACCTTGCGACCTAACTCCGAGGCGAATTTTCCACCAGAACAACCTAATTCCGAGGCAGTGCGACCTAACTGCAGTTTTTCGCCAAAAACACTAAAAATTGGAGTTTTTCGCCAATCCAATCCAAACCAAATGCAAATGCACATGCTAAAGTGATGGGGAATCATTCCCAATAGTCCAATATAGTTATAGACTAGAATTGTGAGATAAAAATCTCACCTTTTCACCAAATTATGAAGGTAAAGCTTGAAGGTGAAGGGAGAAGCAACTACAAGCTTGAATCCAATACTTTTCCTTGAATTTGGAGTTGAATGATGGAGTTTGAGTTGAAACCTAGGCTTGGAGTTTCTAATTTCCCTTTCCACTCACCATTAATGTTAAAGTTTGTGTTTGGTAGGAATTTATGAAGAGTGAGGAGAAGGAGAGAAGTGGGTTTGAGTTATAATGGCTAATCTAACCCAAAGTCCAAAGCGGGAAAAGTAAGTGAAATTCCACTAACTCTAAACATGTCAATGTTTATATTTAAAAAAGTTGTAAACGGCATTTCGAACTCAATGGAAGTGGTCTCAAGTCCTAATTTGACCGTTTGCAAAAAGTATCTTTTCGGACCAATATCCGATTAACGACAAAATATTTAAATAAAATATTTAAATATAAAATCGATAAATATGCGGGTTGTTACCGCCTACGTACCCCTATCTAATTGGTTACCAAATTAGATACAGGATCAAGCCAACGTAGTTCTCCTACCGCAAATAGGACTCATGGAGCCTACGATGCAACAAACAAATATGCAATTCCAAAACTACCCATTTAGACTTAATCTTTAAATTTAGATTTTCAAATTTAATCACCTTTACGGAAATTATCTCTTTGGACTTTATTCTCGAATTCTTATTTCAAAACTTCTGAAATATATATATATATATATATATATATATATATATATCCTTTATATTCAAATTATACTTTACTTCGAGATCTTAAATCAAATCACTTTTGAAAAGTTTATTTGGAAATCCCAAATACTGTAATAAAAACATATCAAACCATATGCAACCAGATCGCGAGGTTTCTCCCAATAACAAGGCAACTGGGTCCCAGCCTTGATACGATCGATAAATAAGTATATCCCTCTATTCTAAGAACGTACTATACCAAAAATACATGCCCACTTTTTAGTTACGGGTTACCCAAATCATTGGTAACAAAAC
This sequence comes from Allium cepa, assembly GCA_030765085.1. Lineage (NCBI taxonomy): Eukaryota > Viridiplantae > Streptophyta > Magnoliopsida > Asparagales > Amaryllidaceae > Allium > Allium cepa. Next base: position 159,263,504 of record CM060932.1, read on the forward strand.
AAATCATTTTATATCCCGAAGCGATAAATCATTTCACACTAACATTCACAAATACTTTTAAATCTATAGTAATTTTCATTTCCCAAATCCTTTCAAAAATCATCTTAAAACCATCGGGTTTAGTCCTCGAAATTCTTTCTGTTTTATAAAACATTTTTATAAAACCATTCGTATATAAATCACTTTTATATAATATAACTTCAAAATATTCATTACCAAACATTTCTATTTCTTTTAAAGTGAAAACATTTCATAACATTTCCATTTGAAAACTAATTTTCAAAACAATTCATTAGATTGAAGTGAACCAAATATTACCGCTAAACACCTTATAGTCAAATTGTGAAATAAATCACAAGGTCTTAGCCTATAATTATTTTCTACCCAGCCCATGCGTATGGATAATTAATTGCTTATAAACTGGTCGAGCAAAGTCAATAATCAATAAATAATAATCAGTGCTCATAAACTGGTCGAGCCTAATTCAAACAATCAATCAATGAAATAAACGCAATAATAAATGATAAACAATGCTTCATTCTATCAAATATTTATAACACTTTAACGGTTTGATATTTATTTTGGAGCATCCGGGCTTTCCCTTCGACATGTTTCGTCCCTCACCCAAGTCTCCTTGGATCTCATAGACGAAACACATGTACTAATCGTTTCCACATACCCCATTAAGTATTTAACTTCCAAATTTTAAATTACTTAATTAACCATCCAAACATAATATCGAGCAAGGAAATCAAATCATCGTTCTAGAAAACAAAGTAAACAAGCATTTAACAAGGGTTTTCAAAAAACTTAACACTTAAAGTTCTTTCAACATAGCAATGGTTTTAATGAACATAAAATGAGAAATAACTTACTTTGGCTTCCACTCCGTCAAACTTTAAGGCAAGGAACTTAAGATCTGACGCACACTTCCTACCGTGCTTCGGAACCAAATGAATATAAGCTCGAATTCCTCCTTCCAAGTGCTTGGCCAAGGCTTGAGATGGAAGTTGGCCGAAAGTATAAATAAGAAGTGGTGGAGCTTTGAACTTGAATTCTCAAAATTAGACCCGAAAAATAGGTCATATTCTCTCTTGTTTTTGACTCTTTTACTCTCAAAATTTGAAAAACTTGTTAACAAAAAAGTTGTTGCAAATTATTTTCTCTTGAATTTAGAAAAATGAATCACTTGATTTTGATTAATTTTAAGGAAGATATGGTCGAAAGAAAAAGAGCTATTCTTGGATTCACAAAAATAAAGCGCGAAAATGCACTTCAAAGAATTGAATTTCAGGTATAGAAAACTTCAAAACTGGAAAAAGTAATCAACATAAAAATTGTAGCCACTGAAATGTTATATGGTTTAAAAAAGAATTTATTAATTTGGATCTGTTATGATCAAGTTATAATCAAAACAAAATGTCCTATTCTCTGGCTTAAAAACTGTGCCAAAAAATGCACTTGAAAGAAGTGGATTTTTGACATGATCATCTTCATAATAAGACAAAATGGTTAACTTAAAAGTTGTTGCCACTGGAAAAATACATGATATAAAAAAAATTTACAATTTGAGTCGGTTTTGAAGAAGTTATGGCCGAGAGAAGTAGAGGTAAAATATGGAGAAAAAATGAGTTTGATTTGAAGAGAATAAACATTGATTTCTTTTAAATATTTTATAAATATTTTGACATTATTTCTTTTTAATTTTTTATATGGCATGGAAGCCATTAAAAAAAAGAGGAAAAAGATGAAGAAGCTTGAGTAAAGAAGAAGAAGAAAATGTTAATGAAAGTGAAGAATGAGGTGGATATTTATAGAAAAAGAAAGAAAGTGGTAATTTACCAAAATAAGCTCTTATCAAATTACCAAACTAACCTTACTTCAACCTAAAGCAATCTACCCTTTTTCAAAAATTAACATCATCCTTTCTTTTCTTACTTTATATCTTAGTCACTTAAAAATTAAGTAAAGAATATCATAATTATGTTGGCTTTGATTTGATGTGATTTGATGTTTAGTTTTTCTCACTTTTGTTAATTCTTACTTACTTTTACTAGTGACTTCTAGAAGTTTTCTAATCTTATTTAGTAAAAGTAAACATGTTTAGTGAATTAATTAATACATACGCCATTTGAATATATGTTTCTATGTAAGAAAATAAAGGTGCGACGGCGTTTGCGATAACTTTTAATCGACAAAACATCGTTTTTTCGACAAAATGTTTTACGGTCACATTTTGACGTTTTAGTTAAACTATTTATTTATGTAAACAAAATTTAAAAATAAATTTGTATAATGCTATTTAAAAATATAAATGCTCATAAATTAATTAAGATAATTTATTTAACCATTGAAACATACTTTTCTGAAATCAGCATTTTGTCACTTTTGTCGATACAGGCAAATATTAAAATTTTAATGTTTGTTTCTACTTCCAATCATACCAAATATTATTTAAATCATAAAACCTTTTATATTTTATATTTAAAATCACTCTAAATAATATATTTTAAAGCGGTTAAATTCTGGATCGTTACATATAGATGTCAAATAATAAATAGAATAATAATAGGGATATGTCCAAATAAATAAACAACATACATCCAAGATATCAATCAATAGGAATCCAATTGCAATCAATATTCAAATCAACCAATATATCACAACAGTCATTATTTATCAATTGTCGGTATTTAACTAGCAATTAAATTCAATATTAATTTAAATGCCAATTTAATTCAATACAATATAAAATTCAAATTAAATTTAAACGAACAATTTAAATTACCAAACAACAATCAATAAATTTCATCACTTTATGATTTCAATTTAACTAACATCAGAAAATTTAGTATTGCAGGAGTGGATTTAATCACTCACCTTCGATTTTAGCCCATTAAAAATCCAAAATTTCAACAACCTTCAAATTCAACTCAAATTCAACCAAACTAGTTTCATTTTATCCAGAATTTCAATACGAGTCCAACGGAAGAAACCGCGCGTCAATCGGAGTTCATATGCCAAAGTTATCGATGTTAGAAGATTTGAAATTAAAAACTGAATAAGATAAAATCAGGGACAGAATAGTAATTTGTCAAACCTCCACCTAACCCTATCATTCATGATCAAACCAACAGCCATCGAGAAGACTCGCCACCGCTAGAGGCCACTGTGCCAGGATCAGACCCCACCATCAGAACCGTCGTGCCTACCTCCTCCATCACCGACCTCGCGAGACTGTGATTCGCTGCCAACAGCCCTCATGCCGTGAAAGAATTTCGACCAAAGATCATCAACTTCCGACGAAGTTCGACACCTATGGCATGATTGAAGCCGATGGATCATCTCTGCTTTGCCTTTATCAGATGCAACTTCCCTGTAACGACCCACCGCTCTGACCGCCTCTAGTCGGTAATTAAACCAACTAGAAACGTTCAAAATGACGGATGGTTATTTAGTTTATGTCGCTTAAACAGAATCAGCTACAGAATCACAGAAAACAATAATATATTTTATAAATAAACTTTTCTTTTATATACAAGTATCAGAGTTATACAATAGATTACATTTTATACAGCGGAAACAATTTATTTTATTAAGTACAAAAAAAGAAATTTCTGAAAAGCTTTAGTGGAGTGCTTTAATCCCCCTCTCTCAAACTTCGCTGCCTGAAAATCTTCAAGCTGTAAAAATACTCGGTCTGACCCGAGCGTTAATAGCAAAACACAAAAACACTCGAGTCAGGATTAATCTTAACTCAAGTAAATAAATTTGCAATGAACTGAATAAAATGGATCACATGAATCAATTCAAAATCTATTATGGATTTTCATATTAACAACTTTAATTTTTAAAATCTGTCAATCCCGTGTGGCTGCAGTACACACGTATATTACACACATGTGCACTGCCTCGCCACACGTGTGCACAGCTCCATTCAGAAATACAAAATGACTGCAAAGAAAATGCTCAAGGCAAAACCAGTGCCAACTTGAACAAAACAGTAAGCAAACAAACATGCAAGTCCAAAACAGGTGCACAATGCACTAAGCATTGAATTAGTGCATAAATGAAACAACATCAGAGACGACACAGTAGCAAACAAACATGCAGCAGCAACATGCAACACGGATCGTGTACGGGGCAGTGAACAAGTACAGTGAAACAAATGCAGTCAACACAGCAGCTCGAAGGCAGAGCATATGCAAATGAAGATCACAAATGTACATAAGAGAAGAACATCAACCAATGACCAATGTGCACAGGTCAGAAACCACAAATGGTCAAGTGTCACAAAAGTTCAAGTGACAAAATGCAAAGAGCAAACATGCAATTCATTCAAACACTTCAATTTTTTTAAACCTATATTTAAAAACTGAAGTTTAATCTCCACCTTCAATTTAAATTTTACTCTTACATATAAAACAGAAACAGTTTCTGTTTTATTAAGAAAAATCAACTTTGAAATTCCCTGAATTTAAACCATTTCAAAAGACAACTGAATTCAAACTTATTTGAATTCAACTTAAATTCAGTTTCAAACTCCAAGTTTACAATGTAGTTTGTAATTTATATCAAATTTTAAAACTGGAAACAGTTTAAACAAAACTGCAAAAGCTTCAGGTAATAAACCTGTAACACAGAATAGGTGATCAGGTACCTGCAAACACACCCAATATGTACTCAACAACAAGTTTTAAAATCTTCAAATCAAGTGAAGATACAATGGAACTGCACTGGACAAGTGCAGACTAATAACACAGTGCTACCAGAGGTAAAAATGCAACAATCAAATGAATTTAACATGAAGCAGTGCAAACTCCCAAAGATACTGCAGAAGCAAGAACACTTGCACAGTAGTGATGCAGTGGCAATTACAGAATGCTAACTAGAGAGGAAATGAAAAAGCACTGAGACATGAATATCGCCTCAACACGACACAAGACTAAAGTCAGAAACAGGTGCAAATCAAAAATACTACAGTGATGAATGCAAAGATACCAAATGGCAAAAATGCACAAATGCACAACCTCACAACATGTCCAGTTGCAACTACAAGTTCAAGTTCGAAATCGAAAAATGCAGACCACAATGTACATAAGAAATGCATCAGTGAATCAAGTCAGTAAAGCAATGGACCCATGAAAGTGACTCAATGCAACAGGTCCTCAATGCAAGTGCAGAAAATCAAGTTCCAAAATTTACTAAATGGTTTGATATTCCCAAATTTCCAAAATACTGCACAAACTAAATACTGATGCTGGTCTAATAATCATGGTTTTAAACATGTATTAAAGTTAAAACTTGTTTGAATAAATTTAAAGATGTTTACAAATTTCACTTCTAGTAACTATTGACTGTCGTTCTTGATTTTTCTCAAGTATCAGGTTTTAATTTTTCTAAAATTAAGATTTACAGACCTAATCTATGCAGAACAAACACAATACGTTCACACAATAAATTCTAACTAGAATTCAGACCTAAAGAAGTGAATTTGAATTTAAATTCAAGTAAGAACATAAGCATGACTGTTAAAACAATTTACACAACATTTTTCTGCATAATCTATAAAGTACACAGAACATCCATTTTCAACAGTCAAAACATACTCAATTCTATCAATACTTATGCATAGATAAATTTGATACTATCTATAAATAGTGACGTTGCTTACTAAAGAAAAACAGTACAGTTATTATCTTTTTAATTTACCACCGTTTGATTTTCTTAAATTGAAAAACATTTGAATTTAACTTGATTTTCTGAAACCTTATTAACTTAATTTTAAATAGAGAGAAACTGTTTTTAAACAAAAAATTTCTCACAATAACATGTAAATGCAACATAACAGTGAAATCAAAATATATGCAATAGTAAATTTAATTGGACAGTGCAACTCAATATCAACAGTGCAATGGACAGAGTTACAGGCTTTGATTTTTATTTTTCTTTTAAACTTAGAAATATTTTCAAATTTTGGTTTAAACTTAACAAACATAATTTGTTAAAGAATCATAGCCCAATAAGGATCAAACCAAAGAAAAATGAATTTTCTTTTCCTACCTGTACTCTGCATATTTTCAAAACAGAGGAGCATCTTGATGTTTCATTCACATGCAAACAGATTTGAAACAAGTATACTTAGTTCAACAACATGCAACATATTTATCATCGAGTTTCAAGTCATGCAACCAGATTTTTGTGAAAACAAGTTAGAGTTTACTCACAGTATTATTATTTTTTTTCTTGAAACTGTATATCATAATAGAGGTGGCATATACTTACATATACACAAGCATGCATCCATCACAATATAGATAAATTCACATCCATCACATGCAGCAACCTCATCAGTTTATAAATAAAGATTCAACAACATCTGTTCTTATCAATTTAAAAATTAAAGTAGCTTCTGTTCTCAATAGTTAAAATTCAAGCAAATCGAGCAAGTGACAGTAAATAGCATCTGTTCTTAACAGTTTCTAAAAAAACAAAATTGGGTAGAATCTGTTCTTATCAATTTTAAAACAATAATTTGGGTAGCCTCTGTTCTTATGAGTTTAAAATTAAAATTTAAATAGCATTTGTTCTTAACAGTTTTAAGAAAACAATATCAATTAGTGTCTGTTCTTAACAGTTTAAAACCAATTATCAGAGCAATTGGTAGCAAACATCACCCAACGAACAACATGCAGTGACAAATCTGCTCATATCAGTTTAAATCCAACAAAAACCCGAGCAATCGATAACGAATAACTTCCCAAAACATAGCATGCAACCAAGCATCCAATTCAACCAATTTAAAAACTTGAATCAAAATTAATCGTGAGAAAACTCACTGTTTCAAGCTGGGGTAAAAGACGATGCAGCCGGCAGCAATGGTGTTGCACACTGCGATTTCGAAAGCGCTTGTGTGATTCGAACGGCGGTGCTCCAAGGCTAACACGATGGACAGCTAATAGCATTAACGTGGGTGGCGAAAGCATCGACAACAAATTTGAGGAGCAACCACGCTTTGATGAAGAGGCAAATCGATTGACGAAGCTTGAAGTCGCGCCTTTGAATTTTTTTCTCAAAACCCTAATTTAATTTAGAGGAATGAAAGAGGATTCGTGGCCGCCATTGTTATGTTTTCTTAGAATTTTAGGGTTACGAATGAAATAGAGAAGGGATCGAGTATAGCCTTAGATAATATTACAGCACTTAAGCAAAACCATGGGCTAAGAAAGTTGTAAAGCCCACCTAATTCCTTAAACAAAAATTTTGAAGGGAATTTAAATAAATTTACAAACTTCAAGCTCAAATTTTTAAATTCAAATATGTTCTTCATATTAACTTGAAAAATTCAAATAGCCTCATAGTTTCAAATCCAAATTTTAATTCAACTATTAATTTACATAAGAAATAATCCTTATATCCAAGTTTTTTTTTTCTTAAGTCATTAGTTTAAATTTATAATACAAATTTAATATTCAATTTCAACTCCAAAGTCAAGTTTAAATTTTTATTCAGCTTTGTATAGATTAAATTTTAAAATTTAATCACCAATTTCATTGTTATATTGGAAATTCAATTTAAATTATCATTCAAATATTTAAAATTAATTAAATATTCACAATTTAAATTGTTCAAAATTTAGGATCGTTACAATCTCCCCTCCTTAAAAGAATTTCGTCCCGAAATTACAAGTAAGGAGAAATGATTGTTGAAATTTCACTAATATTTATATTTTACACACTTTTATCAAGTTTGAAACTTATTAAAAATAAATGAATGCAGGATTCATTCTATTTGTTTTATCTCACTAGCTTTGTTTATTAACTCATTTGTCTATTATTTTCTACAATCAAGACACAAAAATCTTTACTAAAATTTTCAACTTACAAAACCCAAATTTTAAATTTGAACTTCTTCATTTAAGAAATTTACATAGTATAACTTTTCCAAAGCTGTGGACTTTCAAAACATTTCAGAAATCCTCTCCCTTAATTTATTAAGTTAGAATTTATGTCACTTTAATTTCAGATAATTGATTTTCTATTTAAAGTTTGAAAATACTTGCTAACTCGAAATTTAACAAGTCTACTGTCGTTCTTAAAGACATTAGGCATACGCTGGCCAGGCGCATGTCTAACAATCTCCAAGTACTAAATATACTTGCTTCAATTCCCAGTGAAAATACCTTTTTAAAAATTCTTTTAAAAATGGATATGGAAAGCACATTCCCCCATGGATCACAGTTTACTCGGCGGTTCCGCTACTATCCCAGTAGAGTCGCTTGTAACTGTGGATATCTCATCCCTTGAATTTCGCCATGGTTGTTGCCAAAGATCGCGGTTCACACGGCGGTTACGCTACTATCCCAGTAGAATCGCTCGTGACCGTAGGCATCTCGCCCCTCGAATTACGCTTTGGTTTGTAGATTGCAGTTTACACAGCGGTTACGCCACTATCCCAGTGGAATCGCTTGTAACTGTAGGCATCACGCCCCTCAAATTACGCTACCACCCGAGTGTAACTAGATCGCAGTATACACGGCGGTTACGCCACTATCCCAGTGGAATCGCTTGTAACCGTAGGCATCTCGCCCCTTGAATTACGCTAGCACACTATACCAGTCCAAAAGGACATTCCAACTAATGGAAATACTACGTAGCTACGATTTTCAAATGGACACTCTTCTCGAGTTCCAACAACCTTCACAAAGTTTAAATGGAAGGTACTTTTCCATATCCTCAATTTGGAAAACATAATATTATACATACATATATAATATTTCATTTCACATTTAGTACATATCATACTCATGTACTTACATAAGTTTTCCACAACAATTACTTTTCCAAACTAATTGGTTTTCGAATTAATCGTATTCACAAATATACGTTATGAAAACCACAATATTTCATACCCATAACAAATAGAGGATTCACAAATTTTCCATTTCATCATCCATTTAAAATTTTCCTCTAAGTCGATTTGGAAATTTTTTTAAGGTTATCTCAAACCAAATTCACATTCATAATCCAATTTATTATCGACTTCACACTCGATTTGGATTTCACGTTACATCGTCAATCCTCAACACATAATTGATGTCTATCGATATATAACCTCTGAGCTCGTACGTCTCAGAGAAGGGTGTTAAGCTAAGAGAATAAATTCTCCGCCACCAACAGATATATATTTAATAGAGATCAATTGATATGTCGTCAATTCACGACGTTAGACATACAATCCAAATCATCCATTTAAAATTCAAAGTTCAACTTACATTGTTTTTGGGTGTCAAAGTTAAACTCAATTTAACTCAAAATTCAATCACTTTGAAAATTTTCCAAGTTGAACTAAGTGTTCAAATTTCCCAAAAATAATATCTTTACAAGATATAAAATTTTTCACACTTAACCATTTGAAACAAATTCAAATATTCACTTTTCAATTTATCTTTAAAGGATAAAATCTCAAAACATTCACTTTTCACTTTATCTTGAAAAGATAAAATTTCAAACCTTTCGTTTCATATTGGAAAATATTTCCATACTTATTCAATAATAAGTAATTTACAAATCCATTTATTTTCAACACTTTGAAAATATTTGATATACTTAAACTAAAATCAAGTATATATTTCATTCTTAAAAGAAATCATTCTTTTAAACACATTTATTTGAGTCAAAACGAATGTTGCGTAAAACATCGTTACGACGACTCAAAATTACTAGTATAGGGATTCGAATTTAAGATAGATGTATAAATCCCAATACTAAATAAAACATTTCCTTTTGGAAATCATTTACTATAACAACAGTGTTATAGTCCACCATTTCCTTTCTTACTCTCGAAAACGTCTATTTCAACAACGAATGTTGAAATCTATGCTTTCGATTCTTAACACATTTTCAAAATGGATTACTTCATTTCATAGTGTTGCTTCCCAAAAACATTCCCATTTAAGTTTTTCAACTTCAACTTAATTCATAGTTTGAATTCTGCATACATTTCAAAATATTGGTTTTAAACCAACTTCAAATTTCCAATATTAAGTTTTCCACTTAACTTATTTCCATGCCCATTCAAATTCAAATTCTTCATTGAATCTATTTAAATCTCTTATAAATTTTCATTAGGTTCATATCTCTTTTTATATCTCATTTATTGTCCAAAACCATAGATATAACACCTTTAATAAGTTACAATAATTTACTTATCAAAATAAGTCATTTGCGGATTTTATAAACATCTTTAGAAATTACATTTCTATTTATAAACTTTGTTTTATAATCTCCTTTACTAATTTGATTCAATTCAATTCATATAACTTAGTTATATACCCAAAATCCATATTATAAGTTAAATATTTATAATCCATTTATTTACTAAATCGTTCTTCACAACATTTGAAATCAATTTTCAAAAGAATTCAAAATTAAATTTCCAAGTTATAGTTCAATAATCCATTTGATTATAATCAAATTGACATATCATTTTATTTTCCAATTACTACTTTGAAGATATTCAAAATATTTGATTTAAGCCAATTTAAACCAATTCATTAATTCTCTTAACTCATGTTTCATTTTCCTAACTCTCAAAAAATTCGATAATGAGTTTCCGAATGAACGAAACTCAAGTCTAACGAGACCTCACCGAAGAGAAACGGTCGCAAACCTAAATTTAGAGAGGGGAATCTTCAAAATAATTCTAATTTTCAAAATACTTTTTATTTTAAAGAAAACAATTTTAAACTTCTTTAGATTTGAAAACACTTTCTTTGAAGTGGTTCTAGTAACTATTCATATTAAACGCCATAAACTAAGCTTTGTGTAAACCAAAGCTCTGATACCACTTTGTAACGACCCGCCGCTCTGACCGCCTCTAGTCGGTAATTAAACCAACTAGAAACGTTCAAAATGACGGATGGTTATTTAGTTTATGTCGCTTAAACAGAATCAGCTACAGAATCACAGAAAACAATAATATATTTTATAAATAAACTTTTCTTTTATATACAAGTATCAGAGTTATACAATAGATTACATTTTATACAGCAGAAACAATTTATTTTATTAAGTACAAAAAAAGAAATTTCTGAAAAGCTTTAGTGGAGTGCTTTAATCCCCCTCTCTCAAACTTCGCTGCCTGAAAATCTTCAAGCTGTAAAAATACTCGGTCTGACCCGAGCGTTAATTGCAAAACACAAAAACACTCGAGTCAGGATTAATCTTAACTCAAGTAAATAAATTTGCAATGAACTGAATAAAATGGATCACATGAATCAATTCAAAATCTATTATGGATTTTCATATTAACAACTTTAATTTTTAAAATCTGTCAATCCCGTGTGGCTGCAGTACACACGTATATTACACACATGTGCACTGCCTCGCCACACGTGTGCACAGCTCCATTCAGAAATACAAAATGACTGCAAAGAAAATGCTCAAGGCAAAACCAGTGCCAACTTGAACAAAACAGTAAGCAAACAAACATGCAAGTCCAAAACAGGTGCACAATGCACTAAGCATTGAATTAGTGCATAAATGAAACAACATCAGAGACGACACAGTAGCAAACAAACATGCAGCAGCAACATGCAACACGGATCGTGTACAAGGCAGTGAACAAGTACAGTGAAACAAATGCAGTCAACACAGCAGCTCGAAGGCAGAGCATATGCAAATGAAGATCACAAATGTACATAAGAGAAGAACATCAGCCAATGACCAATGTGCACAGGTCAGAAACCACAAATGGTCAAGTGTCACAAAAGTTCAAGTGACAAAATGCAAAGAGCAAACATGCAATTCATTCAAACACTTCAATTTTTTTAAACCTATATTTAAAAACTGAAGTTTAATCTCCACCTTCAATTTAAATTTTACTCTTACATATAAAACAGAAACAGTTTCTGTTTTATTAAGAAAAATCAACTTTGAAATTCCCTGAATTTAAACCATTTCAAAAGACAACTGAATTCAAACTTATTTGAATTCAACTTAAATTCAGTTTCAAACTCCAAGTTTACAATGTAGTTTGTAATTTATATCAAATTTTAAAACTGGAAACAGTTTAAACAAAACTGCAAAAGCTTCAGGTAATAAACCTGTAACACAGAATAGGTGATCAGGTACCTGCAAACACACCCAATATGTACTCAACAACAAGTTTTAAAATCTTCAAATCAAGTGAAGATACAATGGAACTGCACTGGACAAGTGCAGACTAATAACACAGTGCTACCAAAGGTAAAAATGCAACAATCAAATGAATTTAACATGAAGCAGTGAAACTCCCAAAGATACTGCAGAAGCAAGAACACTTGCACAGTAGTGATGCAGTGGCAATTACAGAATGCTAACTAGAGAGGAAATGAAAAAGCACTGAGACATGAATATCGCCTCAACACGACACAAGACTAAAGTCAGAAACAGGTGCAAATCAAAAGTACTACAGTGATGAATGCAAAGATACCAAATGGCAAAAATGCACAAATGCACAACCTCACAACATGTCCAGTTGCAACTACAAGTTCAAGTTCGAAATCGAAAAATGCAGACCACAATGTACATAAGAAATGCATCAGTGAATCAAGTCAGTAAAGCAATGGACCCATGAAAGTGACTCAATGCAACAGGTCCTCAATGCAAGTGCAGAAAATCAAGTTCCAAAATTTACTAAATGGTTTGATATTCCCAAATTTCCAAAATACTGCACAAACTAAATACTGATGCTGGTCTAATAATCATGGTTTTAAACATGTATTAAAGTTAAAACTTGTTTGAATAAATTTAAAGATGTTTACAAATTTCACTTCTAGTAACTATTGACTGTCGTTCTTGATTTTTCTCAAGTATCAGGTTTTAATTTTTCTAAAATTAAGATTTACAGACCTAATCTATGCAGAACAAACACAATACGTTCACACAATAAATTCTAACTAGAATTCAGACCTAAAGAAGTGAATTTGAATTTAAATTCAAGTAAGAACATAGGCATGACTGTTAAAACAATTTACACAACATTTTTCTGCATAATCTATAAAGTACACAGAACATCCATTTTCAACAGTCAAAACATACTCAATTCTATCAATACTTATGCATAGATAAATTTGATACTATCTATAAATAGTGACGTTGCTTACTAAAGAAAAACAGTACAGTTATTATCTTTTTAATTTACCACTGTTTGATTTTCTTAAATTGAAAAACATTTGAATTTAACTTGATTTTCTGAAACCTTATTAACTTAATTTTAAATAGAGAGAAACTGTTTTTAAACAAAAAATTTCTCACAATAACATGTAAATGCAACATAACAGTGAAATCAAAATATATGCAATAGTAAATTTAATTGGACAGTGCAACTCAATATCAACAGTGCAATGGACAGAGTTACAGGCTTTGATTTTTATTTTTCTTTTAAACTTAGAAATATTTTCAAATTTTGGTTTAAACTTAACAAACATAATTTGTTAAAGAATCATAGCCCAATAAGGATCAAACCAAAGAAAAATGAATTTTCTTTTCCTACCTGTACTCTGCATATTTTCAAAACAGAGGAGCATCTTGATGTTTCATTCACATGCAAACAGATTTGAAACAAGTATACTTAGTTCAACAACATGCAACATATTTATCATCGAGTTTCAAGTCATGCAACCAGATTTTTGTGAAAACAAGTTAGAGTTTACTCACAGTATTATTATTTTTTTCTTGAAACTGTATATCATAATAGAGGTGGCATATACTTACATATACACAAGCATGCATCCATCACAATATAGATAAATTCACATCCATCACATGCAGCAACCTCATCAGTTTATAAATAAAGATTCAACAACATCTGTTCTTATCAATTTAAAAATTAAAGTAGCTTCTGTTCTCAATAGTTAAAATTCAAGCAAATCGAGCAAGTGACAGTAAATAGCATCTGTTCTTAACAGTTTCTAAAAAAACAAAATTGGGTAGAATCTGTTCTTATCAATTTTAAAACAATAATTTGGGTAGCCTCTGTTCTTATGAGTTTAAAATTAAAATTTAAATAGCATTTGTTCTTAACAGTTTTAAGAAAACAATATCAATTAGTGTCTGTTCTTAACAGTTTAAAACCAATTATCAGAGCAATTGGTAGCAAACATCACCCAACGAACAACATGCAGTGACAAATCTGCTCATATCAGTTTAAATCCAACAAAAACCCGAGCAATCGATAACGAATAACTTCCCAAAACATAGCATGCAACCAAGCATCCAATTCAACCAATTTAAAAACTTGAATCAAAATTAATCGTGAGAAAACTCACTGTTTCAAGCTGGGGTAAAAGACGATGCAGCCGGCAGCAATGGTGTTGCACACTGCGATTTCGAAAGCGCTTGTGTGATTCGAACGGCGGTGCTCCAAGGCTAACACGATGGACAGCTAATAGCATTAACGTGGGTGGCGAAAGCATCGACAACAAATTTGAGGAGCAACCACGCTTTGATGAAGAGGCAAATCGATTGACGAAGCTTGAAGTCGCGCCTTTGAATTTTTTTCTCAAAACCCTAATTTAATTTAGAGGAATGAAAGAGGATTCGTGGCCGCCATTGTTATGTTTTCTTAGAATTTTAGGGTTACGAATGAAATAGAGAAGGGATCGAGTATAGCCTTAGATAATATTACAGCACTTAAGCAAAACCATGGGCTAAGAAAGTTGTAAAGCCCACCTAATTCCTTAAACAAAAATTTTGAAGGGAATTTAAATAAATTTACAAACTTCAAGCTCAAATTTTTAAATTCAAATATGTTCTTCATATTAACTTGAAAAATTCAAATAGCCTCATAGTTTCAAATCCAAATTTTAATTCAACTATTAATTTACATAAGAAATAATCCTTATATCCAAGTTTTTTTTTTCTTAAGTCATTAGTTTAAATTTATAATACAAATTTAATATTCAATTTCAACTCCAAAGTCAAGTTTAAATTTTTATTCAGCTTTGTATAGATTAAATTTTAAAATTTAATCACCAATTTCATTGTTATATTGGAAATTCAATTTAAATTATCATTCAAATATTTAAAATTAATTAAATATTCACAATTTAAATTGTTCAAAATTTAGGATCGTTACATTCCCGATCGTCGAATGGTCGACATTTCGTCGTTGAACGCCAAACCCTATGATGAACAGTCAAGGAAAGGTCACCAATTTCTGGTCAAACCTTGCCTCGAATGCAAAAACGAATTAGGGACACTGATTCCATCGTTGAGTGCTTCACGACGATATATAATTTGATAAGGTTTGAGCAGTTTGAATTTTTGAATTAGATTTGAAATTGAAAATTTAAGATTTTAGGATATTCACCATTGAAAGGGACAAGTTAGATCTGAATGTATGTATATAAAAATAGAGCAGAAGGATGCAGAGGCTGGTAGGGTTTCAGAACAATCTATTGATATAGACTAGAGAAAAGCTGATTTGGGCCAATGAGGTTACAAGACCTGAAAACCCGTTTCGTTCCCGAAACAAAAATAGGTCATCCTATATATCGAAATGTAGGTTTTCATTATTTTTAAACTTAATGAAACTAATTTCAAACCCTAATTCTATAGTATATAAAGTTAGCCTTAGAATCAAATTATATTTATTTTTACGTGTTAATCAAATGAATTATTATTAAACTGATTTAATCACTTTTGAATTCTAAATTAAGAGTTTCCTATCATCGTTCTTGATTAAATAGGAATTTAATAATCTTTCCAAATACAATTTTTTTCATGATATACCAAAGATCTAAATGTTAAATTAATTTCAACATTTAAATTACAATAGTAATAACCTTAGTTCATTACATTCCAATTTCCAACAAATTCTTTTATCTTGATTTAAATGTTCTTTATATTATATTAACAATTCCCTTATGCATTTTATTCAAAATAAGTTTTCATTTTATTACGCTCGTTATTTTACGGTT
This sequence comes from Allium cepa, assembly GCA_030765085.1. Lineage (NCBI taxonomy): Eukaryota > Viridiplantae > Streptophyta > Magnoliopsida > Asparagales > Amaryllidaceae > Allium > Allium cepa. The sequence goes on from CM060932.1 coordinate 159,279,468, forward strand.
AACATCTTCTCTCATATTAATTGAAATAATTAAATTACATTCAATTACATTAAATATAAAATTAATTTCAAAATGGATTCAATGATGAGATGATAAATAAACAATTGTTACAACCTTAGAAATTTGAATATCTATAAATTTGTTTTTTACAAACAAGGATTATAAGTTTACTTACCAAATAACTGATTCTTTATTCTATGCTAAAACCAATTAATTAATAGCATATTATTTCTCCTTTAAAACATCATTTATTTTATCCCATATTAAACTTACAGTTATATCCAAATTAAACTTTACAATTGTATTCCAACTAGCCATAAACATTTATTTTATTCTTTACAACATTAACGTTTGTTATTTCAAATCCTGTTGATAATATGCAACCCAAGATTGTTTAACATTTAATTGATTTGGGTTACCATTAACTCATTTAAATATGTTATTAAGGATTTTATCTTAGATTATAACATATATCTAATAACATTTCCATTAATAAATTGTAAAATCTTTATTTATAACCATTTTTTTATTCAAAAATTATATAAAATTTAATATTTCTAAATGGTTGAAAATAAGGATTGTTATGATCTCCCCCACTTAAAACTTTTTGTTCTCGAAAAGAAACGAGAAGAAGTCAAGAAATTTGATATATTTTATTCAAAACGGTAAATTTATAAATAGTTTATTTCAGAAAATATATTGAGGATTTGGGTCTGAAATTTTGATATGTTAGATAACATAATTAAAGTGAATTTCAAGAATTTTTGGGGATTTTTATTAAGTGATTTTCTATGCAAATTAAATTATTTTAGAAGAGGGACTACTTTGCAATATTGGTTTTGCTAAAGGGAAGGGTTTATTTGTTAACTTAACCATGGTTTAAATATGAAATTAGCGACAGTTATTTTTGTAAAGAATATGAAAAGTTAAGGCAACCAATCTTGTATTTACACGTGGCAGGTTAGTTAGAAAGTGCTTGATTTAATTAGTAGTAAATCATGTTTATCCAGAAAAGTTGGTTTCGCCTTCTTTAGAATTACCTTTCGACTCAGAGCTTTCACCTTCAATCAAGACGAAACCCAATAAGCCAAAACCAATATACAAGGTATCACTTAGATGGTACGTGGTGGATTGGAGAAAGGCGGAAGGCTAAATGTCGAAAGCATTGCTTCCGTTGGGGTCGATACATTTGTGTGTTTTAAAAAAGAGAAACACTTGTTATAACGATCCATAATTTTCGATAATTAAAAATACTTAATTTAATAAAGTATCGTGATTTAATGTTGGAAGAAATAAAATTTTATGATTTAATAATAAGAATATAACTGGAATGGAATGTAATAGTATTAATTTAAGGTAATTGATAATTGCTTTTAATGTAATTACAATTAATTAAAATGATTAAAGAGTTATGATTGTTATAGATTGTAAATAAATTATGGTAATGTATGTATTAATTGATGTTGGATTAAAAGAGTAATTGATAATTTAAATGTTGTATTAATTGAATAGTATGTAATAAATTGTAATTGAATAAAATTATGATGTGCTAGTAATTATAACACTTGTTGTGGATAATAAACTTATAAGATGTGATTAAAAGTTAACAGTGACAGTTATTATATGTTACATATTTATTTAGTTTGTTAAATTAAATCGACAAACAATTGCCATTAGTCCACATAATTAGTGCAGTTAATGTGGATTAAATTGATAAATGTAGAATATTAATTCAATAAGATGTAACCCAATGTAAATTTATTCATAATATGACAATTGATTGAATAAAAAGAATTGAAATCAAGTATGATCAATTTATTGGAATTTAAATTTTAATAACTGGATTTATTGCAATTAAAAATAAGTAAATACTAGTTAATGAAAACTAAGGTGATAATGATAAAATATTAGAGTAATAAGATAAACAAATGTTAATTATAGCCATGAGATGCCTATTGATCGAATAATAAGATGGAAAGGCGAATAAATGGATTTATTCGAATTTAAAGTAATTATCACGGTACTTATTTTAATTGTAATTAAACACTGTAACCAGTAGAATAATTGACATTGAATTGATATGTAATTTTTTTAAAATTATTGTAAATGTCTAAGTAATTAAAAATGATAAAATTTGTTAGTTATAAAAAAATTGGAATAAAAAGGGTGATTTAATTAATTTACTACTAAATTATTTAATTAACGTGAAAATAGCCATTTTGTCCATTGTCTCGGATTTCGATGAAACTGGTTTTATCGGATCCGTAACTGTGAATTCTTGTAAGTTTTCAAGTTTCGCAGCGATCGGACTTGCCGTTTGATCGTACGAACTCGAAACGCATAGAAATCAATTTAATTAAAATCAATTGAAATCAATTTGAAATAAGATGATTTTAAGCTAACTTCTTCATAAAATGAAATTAGGACTTGAAACATGTCTCATTGAATTCAAAAATATCGAAAACATCTATTTTGATATATGGGATGATGCACTTTCGTTTCGGGGTCAGAACGGGCTTTTCGAGTCGTTATTGTCTTTTTAAATCTATTCGGTACGTGTTCATTTTGTTATCGGGCCTTGTCCATATATATAGACCTTTCTAAACACTAGCGGCCTTTCTATTTCTAGTTTCTATACGTATCTGTCCATTACATCTATCAGTTCCTTCTTCTTTCAATGGTTGCAGATCCAAACCCAAATTCAATTTCAAAGCCAAATTCAAAAATCAAACTCCTCCAAACCATATCAAATTATATATTGATTTGAAGCTCTCGACGAGCGTAATTCACTGGTGTGATTCTTTTTTCAATTGGATTCACCATTTGTCCAGAAATCGAGGTTGAATCTTTTACCGTTCATTTTAGGGTTCGAAGTTTTAACGGTGGATCTTCGTCCTGGCGACCATCGGAAGGCATAAGATCGTAGAGCTTGTCGAGCAGGTCTGGGATCTGCTATTCGTTCATCCTCAGGTGGTCGGGATTCGCCAATTTTGGCCGGTGAATTCGAACGATGGCGAAGACGTTATGTGGAGTCGGAGATGGCGGTGCGGTGGGGGATGGGTCGCCTGGATGTGGGCATGTCGGCGGTGAGGTTCGATCGTGGGTCTGGTCATCGAAGCGGCATGCGTTCATGTAACAGCCCAAGATTTTAACAAGTATTTTATTCTTTTATTTATGAACTTTGGAGTTTTATTTGAACACAAAGGCTGAATTTTTAAATTTAATTCTAATTAATCTCCTAAATTTCTATTAATATAAGCAAAAATTCTATAATTCTTATTTTGGTTAAAGTTTAACATTAATTGAAGTTTTAAGTCTTTAATTTTAACTTCTAAATCTTTTAATTTAACTGGATATATTCGTAACAACATTTTATTCCACTTTTGTTTCTTTTAAAGTTTGATTATATACCTTTTAAATTAAGTAATTAATATTTTTACTTTTATACATCAGTTCTTGGTAAATGATGAATAAATCAGATGGATGTAAACAAATCATATCTTTAATTAAGTAATAAATTTTAAAATTAATAGTGTATAAATAAGCTATTTAAAATACATGTTTTAATTTGTACGTTTATATCCGTTTGATTAATTTAATTGGCATATAAATAGTATTTAATGAAATATTCTTTAAACGTATATTTTACTAAATATAAGTAGCTTATAAATAAGAAAACGTATAAATTTTAAATATGTTACTTTTGGTAAATATTTGGCGTGTTTATTTATTGCGTCTATAGTGCGCATTCCTAATTTTCTTTCCTTAGCTATAAATAAAAGTCCATTAATCAGTAGCCATGCATCTCCAAGTGGGAAGGAAATAAATTCCATAACCGTTCCAATCTCATTTATTACTCGCATTGTCATTCACGTGTAAACTTTATTCCATTTTACTTGTTCTGCGATTGTTTAAATTGGTATAAAATATTGATTTCTCGTAGCCGTTTCAAGCAAATATTGGTTTCCATCTTTCTTGCCTTTATCAACGCCACCTCACTGATTTAATATTAAAACCCGTTCAAAATTTTCGATTATTTATTTTCGTTCCTTTTATTAATCAACGCAACTTTTTAATTATAAACACGTTCGAAAACTTCATGCTTCCTTACTGTTCAAAGTAAAGATTTCTTGCCAGTTTCTTTTACACTTGATTCACGCAACTCAGCCTATAAATAAAAATCCACGTTCACATAATTCACCATCTAAAAAAAAAAATTCACTGCATTCTGGTTTCCTCTTCTTCTTCCTTGTGTGCGAGCTACATCAGGTAATGGCCAAAATAAATTTATTTCCTTCCTTCTTTTGTTTTTTTCTTTTCATTGTTTTGTTTCAAATTTTGCTCGACTGCTCCACCGCATGACACAACCACATACACGTCCTTCACCTCCTCTCGGATCTGGTCGTCACTGCTGTCGAGCCACCTTATGCCCTATACCCCACCACCTTCTAGTGCAGACCCAGCCGCATCACACACCACTGAACCGACCCTACAGTTGTGTCGTGCCACCTATTGCTCTGACCAAAAGTTAGAGAGAGAAAAAAATGCATGCGCTTGTACATAATGTAATCACCGCCTATTTGACTCAGCATCCCCTTACGTGCCCATGCACAGCCGAGAAATGCTGTGTTTGAACCAACTATTGAACCAAAAATATTTCGCCACCTGTGCATATTTTATATCAGCCTTGCCTAAGTATTCCACTGCCTTGCTTTTGCAGGCATGAGTGCATATCAGGCATCTATTCTGGACAAGGCCGAACCCTTGAGATGTGGGTCGAGCCATTTATATCAAAATCCTATTATTTGATCTTGTCTAGATTTTCTTTATTTTAATGATTTGATTTGTTCTTTTTGAATTTTGCGTGTTTAGTTGTATTTGTTTTGTGTCAAGATCTGAATCGGATTGGCTCATCTTCCAATATTTGATCGTGCCTTCTATACGCTGTTTCCGGTGTGGTTATCGTGGTTTTGAATCTAAATCTTCAGCAGCACAGATGTGAGTATTCTCACCCGACAAACATACTTATAGATCTGTAAATTAATAACAAGTGGAATTGTAGAATAGTTATATTTTATTTTTTCTTGCCTGTGATAAATTTATGATGTTAATATAAAAAAACCCTGTTATTAAATTGGCACATCATCAGTCATATTATATACTTTATATTTAAGCTGTTAACTATTTATTTATTTACTGTTTATCACTGCAAGTTCCCTATAGAATAGAAATCGTTACGGGCTGGAATGATAGCCTGAACGATATTGTTTATTTATTTATTTATTTATTTAACTTGGGATTGCGGGTTTGAAATGATAGAACCCGGATTTTTATTTGTAAATTACGGATTGAAATGATATATTATCCGTATCACTTGACCTAGGTTAGAAAATATTATACAGACCCGTGGTTATTTTATATATATTATTTTCTGGAAAATTCAAGTATTTTAAATTTGTATATTTTATTATTTGAATTGAATTAAAATGATTTGAATGATTTTATACAAGTTATAATATAAAAATAAATAAATGGTTAAGTTGGAATTTGGAATGACAATTTATTTTGGAATTTGATTTTGTAAAGGAATGAAATTTAAGTTGACTAAATAAATAAAATAAATTTGATATAAATTGAATTTAAATGGATAAATAAGGTGTTATTTAAATTTTCTATAAATTAAATGGTTAATAAAATAAATACATAAAATAAAATTTTGAATATGACTAAACTTAGGAGAAGTGGAATTTAGATTAAGAAAATGGGTAAGTTAAGGAATAAATGGAAAAATAGTTATATTTTGGAATGATAATTAAACTTAATTATTAAGTTAATTTTGAATGCGAAGAATAGAAAATTTTGATTTGACTTTAATAAGTGAAGCCTTAAGAAGTTGATATTTATTTGTGAAATTTACCTTATATAAATCATAAATTTTGAGAAATTCAAATAACCATTTTAAAAGTGGAAATATGATTTTATAAGTTAAATTGATTAAATTAAAGTTTAATTATTGATAAATTTATATTAAAGTCAGAAATTTAATTTACTTAAATTTTGTTGTAAGGGATATTAGCGCACTTTGTAAGTGTCTTAGTTGATGCAAATGAACAAAAGGATAAAATTAATTAATGGCTATTGCAGTACTTGGTAAGTGCTGTGGTTGCGAAATTTAAAACTAAACCTGAATAAATAAAAGGGCTACAGTAGCACTTGTTAAGTGTTGCCGTTGGTTGAAATGAGATTTTGAATATTTAATTTGAAAATATAATAACTTCACTTTTGAAAGTTAAAATGAAGTATTTTGATTTAAATATAAACTATTTTTGAAATTTATAACCATGGGTAATAATAAAGATTGGTTGGCAAAGAGACCGCGATCGAATATGGGCATACTCTCTGTCGATACCGAAAACCACTTTGACAACCGTGTACGAGGTGGAGATTCCAGAATGAAGTAGGATGGTGGTGACGTTCTATTGAGGTATGTACGTAGACCCGACTCCCGTGAGTTGGAAAACGGTGGCTAAAACAGGAGCGATTGATGGGCTAAGGAGGCAGCACCACTTATCGAACGCATTTCTTCGTATGTCATTCTATTACTTTGTGATTGTTTGGTGCGCACCTTTGATTTGGGAGTGTTGTTCGAGGTGGGCGGTAGTAGCTGCTACGCGCTACCACCGGTCCGGAAGCGTAATTGGTATATCTACCCTGGCATTGCCTAGTTGTGCCGTGTCACCTACCCTAATGAGCTTTGTACAAGTTTGATTTGTGTCATACCTACGGAGTATCTTCTCGTAGTCTCCCGATCAGGAGATATGCAGGTACTGTATAGACTACTGGCACTGTTTATGTGTTAAGGGCTATATGGGTAACCCCTTAACGCTATTTGAAAGTAAGTTTATTTTACTAATAGGCACTATTATAATAGCGAAGTATTACTACGTAATAATAGTTTAATGGATCCTTAGAGGATGGGCGGTCCCAAGCATCCTTTGAGTTAATTGCACTCTATTACAGTTCACTTGAATTAGCTTACTCTGTATAAGTATGTATGTCCTGACTCGAGTGATTGTGTTTATTTCTTACGCTTAGGTCAGCCTGAGTATCAGTTCGGACCTCTTTTTCCCGAAGCCTAGGACTTCTGAAGATCATCTCTTTTCAAGCTGCTGTCAAGTTTCTGTTCAGTTCCTATTTTAGTTTTTGTAATCAAGACAATTGAATATTGTGATTTTCTATGGTGATTTCAAACTATATTTGGTTTAGACTATGTACTTTATACTTATTTTGAGACTATGTGATAGTGGCTTCATGAACCACTAAGTTATTTTTATTCTGCTCCAAGTATTCTGATTTCTGTGTCTGTGATTCTGTGATTTGATTTCATTTGCTCCAAATTTATTTATAATCTATTGTTTTGAACTATTCAAGTTTGACATGTTTTTAATTTATTTTCGAATTTGAATGTGCAAAATAGTGGGTCGTTACAGTTCATTGATGAACGTTGGCGGTCGTTGGTTATCTTGCTTTGCGCGTGCGATTGGGGTAGGGTACATGGCTGTATTATTTTATTCTCTTTACTTAATTTAAATTTCAAGATTCAAACGTTATAACCTTAATAACTTTCACATACTAGGTCCAATTCACACGCGGCTTGTTTCATTGGGATTGTATCAAAATTCTGAACATTTTGACACTGATTTGGTCCAATCCTAAGACTGTTAAAATTTAAGGCTCACTTTGGATTTCAAATCGATTTGAAATCAAAGGTGAGTGTTTTGACTCACTCACAATAATTAATTATCTTATGTTGGTTAAATTGAAATTATGATATAATTAGAAAATTAATTGATTGATGTTTGGGATATTTAAATGGTCACTTTAGTTAAATTTGACTTTTATTGCATTTAATCATCGTCTAGTTTAATATTGAATTTAATTGTCAAATTTGATACCTGTTAATGATAATCAACTATCTATTGATGTTTATTGGTTGATTAGGTGATGATTGTGATGAATGTTTGATTATTGATATTGGATGATTGGATGTTGGATTTTTATATTGCTAAAACACTGCAAGTTCCTTATGGGTTGAAATGATACATACCCGAACGATATATAGATTAAGGAAAAACCGTTATGGGTTGAAATGATAGACTCAAGCGATTTTATGGATTTTATATAATTCGGGATTACGGTTAGAAATGATATATAACCGTAATATTTTAAATTGCGGATTGAAATGATAAATATCCGTATCACTTGACCATAGGGTAGAAAATTATATATGGACGTCGGATTGGTTAAATTAGATGATTTTTAAATCTTTAAATTTTGAATTCAATTAACTGGCATTTTGAAATAGAAACTGATGTATATAAGCTGAATTATTTTCGAAAATCCAAGCGTAAATGTTGAAATTAGAATTGATTTAATGAATTGTTCAAAGGATTTAAATTGGGATTTCAAAGTTGAAGTGTCAAATATAAATGAATTTATCGAAATAGAGTTATTGAAATGTTTGGATATAACTTTGAAATATATTTACATTAATTCAAACTATTTTAAATAAAATAACTATTTTAATCAATTTAAAATTATTTTAATTTATTATAACCTATTTAATCCAATTTAGTCTATTTTACCAATTTTAACTAATTCAAATTTATTTAATCTATTTCAAATATGTTTAATATAATTTAAATCTACTTAATCTATTTTAAATTTATTTAATCTATCTTAAATCTATTTGATATAATTTAAATCTATTTAATTTATTTCAAATTTATTTAATCGATTTTAAATCTATTTAACATAATTTAAATTTATTTAATCAATTATAAATCTATTTAACATAATTTAAATCTTTTTAATCTAATTTATATTTATTTAACCTATTTTAAATCTGTTTAACATAATTTAAATCTATTTAATCTATTTTAAATTTATTTATTCTACTTAAATCTATTTAAGATAATTTAAATCCATTTAATCTATTTTAAATCTATATAAATCATTTTAAATCAAATTAAATCAAATTAAAAATCTATTTAAACTATTTTTACTATTTAAACTATTTCGATCTATTTTAAACTATTTTTAAAACTATTTAAACTATTTATGACTTCCTAAACTATTTTCTAAAATTTCAGACCGTGTAAAGTTGAAGTATTTATATTTAAATCCTTAATGATGATACAACCTAAGTTGGAATTTGGAATTGGTACCTTTGCGAAATAACATATTTGAGTAAATACGATTTTGAAGGTGAATATGATTTTGGAGCTGAATGTAGTTTTAAAAGTGAATATGATTTCGAAAGTGATATGATTTGAAATCGAATAAGATATTTTGATATCAATTGTGAATTGACTTTTTGAAATTTAAAAGAACCATCCAGTGAGGAATAAGCTTTTGGTTGTGAAAGAGATATTATGATTTCTTAATTTCTTCTTTTCTCTTCTTTCCCTTTCGAGGACGAAAAGTTTTGAGTGGGGGAGAGTGTAACGACCAGTAATTTTTTATAATTAAAAATAGTTAATTTAATAAGGTATTATGATTTAATGTTAGAAATAAAATTTTGTGATTTAATAATAAGAATATAACTGGAATGGATTGTAATAGTATTAATTTAAGGTAATTGATAACTTCTTTAATTGTAATTCCAATTAATTAAAATGATTAAAGAGTGATGATTGGTATAGATTGTAAATAAATTATGGTAATGTATGTATTAATTGTTGTTGGATTAAAAGAGTAACTGATAATTTAAATGCTGTGTTAATTGAATAGTATGTAATAAATTGTAATTATAACGCTTGTTGTGGATAATAAACTTATAAGATGTGATTAAAAGTTAATGGTGACAATTATTATATATTACCTATTTATTTAGTCTATTAAATTAAATCAGCAGTCAATTACCATTAATTCACTTAATTAGTGCAGTTAATGGGGATTAAATTGATAATTGTAGAATATTAATTCAATAGATGTAACCCAACGTAAATTTATTCATAATATGAAAATTGATTGAATAACAAGAAATGAAATCAAGTTTGATCAATTTATTGGAATTTCAATTTTAATAAATGGATTTATTGTAATTGAATATAATTAAATACTGCATTAATGAAAACTAAGATGGTAATGGTAAAATATTAGTGTAATAAGATAAACGAATGTCAAATACAGCCATGAGATGCCTATTGATTGAATAATAAGATGGAAAGGCGAATAAATGTATTTTTTAGAATTTAAAGTAATTATCAGTATATTTATTTCAATTGGAATTAAACACTGTAACTAGTAGAATAACTGATATTGAATTGACATGTAAATTTGTTTTAAATTATTGTAAATGTCTAAGTAATCAAAAATGATAAAATTTGTTAGCTATAAAAAATTGGAATAAAAAGGGTGATTTAATTAATTTACTATTAAATATTTAACTAACGTGAAAATAGCTATCTTGGCTAGTATTTCGGATTTCGACGAAGCTAGTTTCATTTGATCCATAACGATGAATTATTGTAAGTTTTCAAGTTTCGTAGAGATCAGATTTGTCATTTGATCGTACGAACACGAAATGCCTAGAATTCAATTTAATTAAATTCAATTTGAAATAAGCTGATTTTATGCTAACTTCTTCATACGATAAAATTAGGACTTGAAACCTATCTCATTGAATTTAAAAATATCAAAAACATCAATTTTGGTATATGGGATGACCCACTTTCATTTCGGGGTCAGAACGGGCTTTTCGGGTCGTTATTGTCGTTTCAAATCTATTCCATACGTGTTCATTTTCTTATCGGGCATTGTCCATATATATAGACCTTTCTAAACCCTAGTAGCCTTTTTATTTCTCATTTCTATATGTATCTGTCCATTACATCTATCAGTTCCTTCTTCTTTCCAATGGCTACAGATCCAAACCCAAATTCAATTTCAAAACCAAATCCAAAAGTCAAACTCCTCTAAACCATATCAAATTATATACTGATTTGAAGCTCTCGATGAGCGTAATTCACCAGTGTGTTTCGTTTTTCTATCGAATTCACCATTTGTCCAGAAATCGAGGTTGAATCTCTACGTTCATCTTAGGGTTCGAAGTTTTAACAGTGGATCTTCGTCCTGGCGACGATCGGAGGGTATAGTGTGGTAGAGCTCATCGAGCGGTCTGGTATCTGCTATTCGTTCATCCTCAAGTGGTCGGGATTTTCCAATTTTGGCCAGTGAAGTTGAATGGCGGCGGATGTGTTATGTGGAGCCGGAGATGGCGGCGCGGTGGGGGATGCGTCGCTTGGACGTGGCATGTCGGCGGTGAGGTTCGATCGTGGGTCCGGTCATCCAAGCGGCGTGCGTTCGCTGATGAACGTTGGCGGCCGTGGGTTGTCTTGTTTTGCGCGTGCGATTGGGGTAGGGTACGTGGCTGTAGTATTTTATTCTTTTTATTTAATTTAAATTTTAATATTCAAACATTATAACCTTAACAACTTTCACATACGAGGTCAAATTCACGCGTGGTTTGTTTCGTTGGATCATATCAAACTTTCGGACATTTTGAAACTTGTTTGGTTGAATCCTGAGACTGTTCAAATTTGGGGCTTATTTTGGATTTCAAATCGATTTGAATACAAAGGTGGGTGTTTGACCCACTTGCAACTACTAAATTATCTTATGTTGGTTAAATTGAAATTATGATTTAATTAGAAAATTAACTGATTGATGTTGGGATGTTTAAATTGTCATTCTAGTTAAATTTGACTTTTATTGCATTTAAGTATCATTTAATTTTATTTAATTTAATTGTAAAATTTAATACCTATTAATGATAATTAGCTATCTATTGATGTTTAGTGGTTGATTGGATGATGATTGTGATGGATGTTTGATTGTTGATATTGGATGACTGGATGTTGTAATTTTATATTGTTACAACACTTCAAGTTCCCTATGGATTGAAATGATACATGCTCGAACGATCTGTAGATTAGGGAAAAATCGTTATGGGTTGAAATGATAGAATCGAGCGATTTTATGGATTTTATTTAATTCGGGATTGCGGTTTGAAATGATATATAACCGTAAAATTTTAAATTGCGGATTGAAATGATAAATATCCATATCACTTGACCATAGGGTAGAAAATTATATACGGACACCAGATTGGTTAAATTAAACGATTTCAAAATCTTTAAATTTTGAATTCAATTAACTGGCATTTTGAAATAGAAATTGATTTATATAAGCTAAATTATTTTCGAAAATCCAAGCGTAAATGTTTGAAATTGGAATTGATTTAATGAATTGTTCTAAGGATTTAAATTAGGATCTAAAAGTTAAAATGTAAAATATAAATGAATTCATCAGAATTGAGTTATTAAAATGTTTGGATATAATTTTGAAATCTATTTAAACTAATTTAAACTATTTTAATTAAATTAACTATTTTAATCAACTTAAACTATTTTAATTTATTATAACCTATTTAATCCAATCCAATCTATTTTACTAATTTTAACTAATTGAAATTTATTTAATCTATTTTAAACTACTTATGACTACCTAAACTATTTTCTAAAATTTCAGACTGTGCAAAGTTGAAGTATTTATACTTAAATCCTTGATGATGATACAACCTAAGTTGGAATTTGGAATTGACACCTTTGTTAAATGACATATTTGAGTAAATATGATTTTGAAGGTGAATATGATTTTGAAGGTGAATGTAGTTTTGAAAGTGAATATGATCTCGAAAGAGATATGATTTGAAATCGAATATGATATTTTGATATCAATTGTGAATTGACTTATTGAAATGTAAAAGAACCATCCGGTGAGAAATAAGCATTTAGTTGTTAAAGAAACCAAGGTCGAATATTGTCATACTCTCTGCCGATACCGGAAACCACTTTAACAACTGTGTACTTGGTGGAGCTTCCAGAAATGAAGTAGGATGGTTTGGCGAATGATTCTATATGAGGTATTTACATGACTCCGACTTCTGTGAGTCAGCTTAGATGTAACTTAAACAGGAGCTATACCGGGCCAAGTAAGGTCATTCCTCATATCGGTCACATTTCTTCGATACTATATTCTGACTTTGTGATTGATTTGGTGGTCGCCCCTCAATTTTGATTATGTGAATGTGTCTGATGTGGGTGGTAGTAGCTGTTATGCGTTACCACTAGTCCGGGAGTGCAATTGGTATATCTACCTTGACATTGCCTCGAGTGTCGTGTTCACATGCCCTATCGTGCCTTCTACGAGTTTGTTTTGTGTCGTACCTATGGAGTGCTCCCTGATAGTCCACTCACGGGTGGAGTTTACAATATCTGTATAGACTACGACATTATATAAAATGTGTTAAGGGAGATATGGGTAACACCTTAACGCTATTTTAATACTTTACTGTAGACACTATTATAATAGCGTATTGTACTATGGATGTAGGTAGTTTAACGGATCCTTAGGAGATGTGAATCCCGAACATCTCTTAAGTTATTGCACTCACATTGACACTGGATAGGAGATGTCAAACCCCTTAAACATCTCTGATATCGTTACACTCATATTTATTTACTTTTGATTTTACTTACATAAGATCTTTTAGTTCTGACTTGAGTGTTTTGTCTTTTCAATTCGCTTGGGTCAGCATGAGCTTTTCAATTTATCGAAGATTGCTTTATGGAGGACGAAGACAAATATTTTGTACTATTATTATTTACTATGTTTATTCCACTACATCATGTTGTTCCGCTGCATTTATCTATTATTTATTTTGTTGTATGTAACTCTGATATGTAATATAAAAGTATAATCAATAAACAACTTCATGAACTGTTTGTTTGATTATTATATTTTGTCATTCCACTGCAAGATTATGTATTTGTTTTCTTTCTTACTCTATTTTTCTTATTTACCACATAACAATTTGTCCTTTCGAATGGTTTTAGTCTGACATGTGTGGTTTATCGTCGATTTTAAACTATTTAAAAAGGTAGGTCGTTACACTTGCCTTTGTTTTATTTAAGCCTTCGAAGGAGTCGAAGCATATATTTTTGAAAGAGATTTTCCAAATGCTTTCTAAGGGGTTGCCATCAACTTATGTTCTAAAGAGTAATCTTTTGAATAGGTTTCTTTACTTATAAAATAATTCTTTCGAAAGGAGAGGTTGCAACCTAGTCAAAGCCCTGCTGCCGTTCTTTATCCTTTTGAGTGTATTGAAGTCGTCAATGCTTTCGAAAGGTAGTGCTTGTCCTTAAAGATTTTTTAAGCCTCTTCCTAAATTCTTTCGAAAGGGTCCATGGGTTTTGAAGGCAATAGCTTTGAAAGAGGGTATCAATGCTATCCTTTAGTGTTTTGTTTAAATGGTTTGAAGCTTTCGAAGGGATAGTACTAACGCCATCAAATTTTCTCCAATATTTTTGTATGATAAAGGATGGTTTAGAAAGAGATATTTTCGTTTATATTCACTTGAACCCTAAAAATATTTTAAGTATAAACCCAAAGGTTACGAAAGGGGGACTTTCAACGATTTCGAAATGGATACTTCCAATGGTTTTGAAAGGGGTACTGTCAAGGGTTTCGAAGCTATGCTTCTAAGAGTAATAAGTAATGCTTTAAAACATTCGAAAGGTTTCAAAAAAGAAGTTTCAAAGTGTTTCGAAAGGCAGGGGCCTAATCTTTTGAAAAGAAAATTTTATGCTTTCGAAAGAGGTTATCTAGTGAAGTCGAAAGCAAGGTTTTGAAAGTTTCGACGGTCTTAGTTTTCAAAGCAAATAACTCAATCTCATTTTTGAAAGAAAACCATGTCATAAATATATAAAGTGTTTTTAAAAGGAGTATTTGAAGAAATTTTCTTTGATTATAAGGTTAAAGAGATTAACCAAGTTATTGTGTATGCTTCTTCGTATATGTATATATTCACATTGTAATGGACCCATAACTGAATTTTGGGTAAGGGCAGAATAACCAGCTAGGTTGATCCATTAGTGACTATAAATTAAGTTAACTCTTGGATGAGTAGAATTGCATTCAGGAGATTAGAAGATCGAAATATAGAATGCTAAATAATAAAGAAAGATATTGGCAAGGGCCAATAGGTTCTCAGTGAGCCCATGAAAATTGTACATAGGAAAAGATATTGGTAGGCACCAATAGGTTCTTAGTGAGCCCATGAAAACTGTATATAGAAAAAGATATTGGTAAGGGCCAATAGGTTCAAAGTTAGCCCATGAACATTGTATATAAAGGAAGATATCAGAAAGATAGGTTTATAGTAAGCCCATGAAAACTATGATTTGATATTGGGGGGGCCAGTAGGTTTGTAGTTAGCCTATGAAAACTACGTCCAGAGTAAGATATTGATAAGTGCCAATAGGTTCCTGGTCAGCCTATAAAAACTAAGATAATAAGAAAAGATATTGGAGTTAGCAATAGGTTCCTAGTCAACCCATGAAAACTAGGATAAGTGTAAAGATATTGGAGTCACCAATAGGTTCATAGTGATCCCATGAAAACTACGTAATTGGACAGGGAGTCCTTAAACATTTTACCGGTTATTAGTCAATGCATGAAAATTATTTAGTTAATAGTAATCCTAGAAACTATAATTGAGATAGATAGTCAAAATGAATGGGGATGGATAATCCAGAATTGATTCATTTGTTATGCATATCATCATATCATATTGTTTTGAATTGTTTTAACCATTGTGGATGCATGAGCACAGTATATGGTTTTGAAAAGGTTTTAGGATACCAGTGAGGGGGAAATCCGTTCCGCTAAGCGTCGTGGTCTCACTAGTATGTAAATGTTTTGAGATGGTGGATTATTATTCATACCAGGTTTTATGTATAACTCGAAGTTTATGTTTTCACCTTAAACTCTCAGGTACTTAATTGATTTCGAGTAGTTTAAGTTGAGGTTTTCAGGTAGCTCATTAGACGAACAAAGCTTCAAAAGACGTATAGGAGGCAAGATAGATATCTAGAGTTCTCTTTTATTTGATACCGCTGCACTGTTTGTAAGGAAAAATTTGTTAGATTTCTGATATATACTCTAATCATCCAAAAGGGCATCTTCATATGTCGCTCTTGGCGTATATTGTTATAAACATATTTTCTCCGAATGTGGTTGACGATTGTGGGATTAGGTAATGAAATGGAAATGTTTTTAAATAGAATGTGATCTTCAGAAGGAATGAGAGGTTCATTTAGGGTTTGAAACCTGAGCCTGCTAGGGCAACCATAACACATATCTGTGACCTTGTAATATGGTTGTGGAGATGGCAATCCGCTATGAAGTGATGCTTGTTGTTTGTGTTGGAGAGAAGCCAGTGGAAACACAGGGTTCTCAAGGAAAGAAGAGGAAGTTCTTTAAGAAGAAGGAAGCCTAGAAGGAGAAGTTGCCAAGAAGGAAAAGGCTGATTTGGTTTGCTGCAAGTGTGACAAGAAGGGTCATTATTAAAATGAGTGCTGGTCAGGAAAGAGAAAGAAGGTTGCAGACAAGAAGAATGTGAAGTGCTTTAACTGTGATCAAGTTGGACAATATGTCCAGAGCTAGTCAGGGCGGACAAAGGGAAAGTTTTTGCTGTTGGATCATCTGCTAACCCAACTGCAGCTGATAAAGGAAAGACTGTGACAGAAGGTACGTTTTGATTTAGAGTATACCAATTAGGATACTGTTTGATATCAGTGCATCACATTCATTTATATCCAGTGTTTGGTTGATAGGTTATGCTTAAAACCTACATGCCTTGTTACTTTCTTAAGGGTTGCGAATCCAATAGGAGTGCATGCAACTTTGGGAATAAGATGTGACAAGTTAGAACTTATTGGGTCATAAGTTTGTGTAACGACCTGTAATTTTCGATAATTAAAATTAGTTAATTTGATAAGGTTTTGTGATTTAAAGTTGGAAGAAATTTTTTGTGATTTAATAGTAAGAATATAACTGGAATGAAATGTAATAGTATTAATTTAAGGTAACTGATAACTGCTTTAAATGTAATTCCAATTAAATGAAATGGTTAAAAATTTATAATTGGTTATAGATTGTAAATTAATTATAATAATGTGTATATTAATTAGTAATTGGATTAAAAGAGTATTTGATAATTTAAATGTTGTATTAATAAATGAAATAGTATGTAATAAATTGTAATTGAATAAAATTAGTGTTGTGTAAATAATTATAACATTTGTTGTAAACAATTAACTTATAATTGTGATTAAATTAAGTTAAAGGTGACAATTTTTATTCGTTACCTATTTGTTTAAATTGTTGAAATAAAATTGGAAATAAATTACAGTAAATGTAATTAAATATTGCGTTAATGGAAATTAAGATGAAATTGGAGAATATTAATATAATAAGATAAAAACCAAGGTTAACTGTGTCCATGGAGTAATGCATGATAGAATAAAAAGATTGAAATCTAATTAAATCAATTTTTTGGAATTAGAATATAATTAATTGGAATTTAATGTAATTAAATATTGTGGTTAATGTAGGAAAAGGCGTCAATGTAGGCCTCGCGTAGCGTGTTCACATGTCCTATCGCGCCTTCTACGAGTTTGGTTTATATCATATCTGTGGAGTGCCCTTTGATAGCCGTTCACTTTACAAAGGAATTACGGTACTTTATAAACTATGAGAATATATAAAAATGTGGTAAGGGGGATAAGGATAACACCTTAACGCTATTTTAATACTTTACTTTACTGTAGACACTATTATAATAGCGTATTCTACTACATAGTAGATAGTTTAACCGATCCTTAGGAAATGGGAATCCCGAACATCTCTTAAGTTATGCACTCACGTTGACACTTAATGGTTTGAGTTTGACATGTGTATCTGCTTAAAATGTCCAAAAAGGCAGGTCGTTATAGTTGGTATCAAAGCTTTGGTTTAGCGATAACCTTAACTTTGTGGGGTCTGACTCACATAAAATAGGCTAGTTATACCCTAAAATGAGTCGCTGGGTGTATACATGAGAGAGCGTATTTGTTAGTGTTGTAAAGGGTTTTTGTATTGTGTTAATTTGTTCCGTTTAGTATTTATAAATTCTAGTCGGTGCATAGGACGTTATGACATCGATAGAGATTTCTAAACACTTAATAGGACAGACCGACACAATATTTGTTTTGAGATATAGGAAAATGAAATAATTTTTCCTGTTATATATATTTTTGTATATAAAATAATAAATTTTATAAATGATATAGTTGGATGTAATATGTTGTTTGTTAGGTAGAGAAATTTTATAAATATTGATTTTAAAATAGGATTTACAAGTAAAGTAAATATAAATTGGAAATTTAGAACTTAAGTTCTGGGATTTTAAGATTTCTTTCAAAGGATTTTGGAATATAATATTAGTACTATTTAGAAGTATTTTCGGATAGAAATATTTCAATACGATTTGAAAGAAATGTTTTAAAAGAAATTTTTTAAAAGAAATAAATTCTATACTCCCCTCTCTGTCGTTGAAAAATAATTGCGGTGGTTAGTGCACGCATCATCGACGTTCATTTTGGAGTTTCAAAGAGGGTACACGGTTGTTGTAGTTTTACTACAGCTTTTTGTGATAAAAGAATCTTAATTTTGAATTCCTAAATATGGTTTGATCTATAAATGATGAATTTATATATTATATAAAATGATTCGGAAATATAACCTGGAGTTAGTTCTTAAACCTTCTAATAATTAGTAGTTTCCAGTTAATATGATAAAATGAAATCTTAAGTATTTGAATGTTTGGAAGCTGCTAAGATGTGAAATAAGAAATTAGATGTTAAGATATTAATGAAATATAAAGAAATTGAAGGTTGTCATTTATAAATCAAGGAATGGAAATAAGAAAATGTAAATATTGAACATTTTGTTAATAAAAAAATAAATATGATAACTGGTGTAACTTTCTATTACATTCTAAAAAGACATATATATATACATGTATATAACGTACCAAAATGTAGAAAGTTGTAATGTTAAATAGAATATGTAATAGAATATTATGCAAGTAAACTTTAGTGATTAAAAGTGTTCACTGGAATTACTTTTATAAATAAGAATTCTGTGATTATAAATTGTTATAAACTTAGGATTAATAGTTGAAATGTTACTAATCAAATGTAATACAAAAGGGAATAATGTAAGAAAAATGATATAATCTTAAGTTAACGTTTAAGCTATTTATGATCAGATTTAATAGTAAAAGGTGAATATTGTAAGTAAATGATTATAAAATTTAGTTAATGTTGAAGCCATTTATAATTAAGTGACTAACATATTAATTGAATTATTATAACTTCAGAAATGTTGAAATGATTAGAAATGGATTTAATATTCAATAATACTATATATGGAAGAAACGAATGAAGGAAATAATTTATTAATGATGAATTAAATTATCAATAAACTTACATAATAATGGATAATCCAGATAATTGAATGGAAATAGCTTATGCAAGCAATGAATATAAGTAATGAAAAGAAAAAAATAGCATTGTATGTATAAATGAGTAATGAAATTTTGTAAGAAATGAATGTAATTTAATGGGAAATGAATTTGGTAAATGACAAATGTAAATTAAAGAAAATAGTCATTATATGAATGAGAAAAGAAAAGTAAATGATGTGAAACAAACTTAAATAACATTGAAATTATTGTTTGTTTTGACTAATGGAATGATTTGGAAGTGATACTTTAAATTGTTTGAAAGGTATAAATAATATATTAAGTTATCTAAGACTGTTAGGTGTATGGTTGTGACGCCCCACCTCTGTACCCACGCTAGCCAAGAACACTACGGTGTAATGTTGTCAACTAGCACGGAGAATAAGGTTGTTAAGGAGCGGCCATCCGTGTAATTGCTTTGCGCGAGCACCGATATGTCAGATAGTATAACATGCATTTTATTTCAAGAGGAAATCCAACATACCGATACAAACACAAAGCTACTACACAGTGGCTATAATAATCTTCGGAAACTAATATAGAAATAAGCATAACACAAATCAGTCACAGATAATTCATATCACAAAGGCAGAAGAAGATATGAATATATGACTAACACATGAAAGTGTATATCAGAGTAGTGGTCAAAAAGATCCACAATAATACAAAAGAATAGCAGCACGTGCTATACAAAAGAATACAACTATGAGTCCATATCTCAAGTGTATACAACATAATAAACTACTAATCTAAGTAGTCATCCAAAAGTCAGAGTAATGAATCACTGGGGAGAAGTCAAGCAGAAGCACATGTAACATCTCGGTCTGACCCAAGTATTATTTAATAAGAAAATAATAAACGGATCAGTCTAGCTATAAATATCAGATAACATGATATAGGATAAAAGATATGGCATAAACATATAATATCCAAAATGGCATACTACTATAAGTATGCAATTGAAACTCAACATGAGATTAATCAATATCACAAAAATCTTCACAAATATCCAAAAAGGGTTTCATACCCAAAACTTGTATTCACAACAAGTCAATGACACACGAATTCACCAATGCACAAAAATTGACAAATCATATCAATGAAAATCACTAAAATTGGTGAAGCATAAATTCCAGAATTCAACACACGAAATTCAAAAATCACAAAAAGGGGGGGAAAGGCCTACCACACGAACGGGAGCATTAAAACTCACCAACATATGTATCACACGAACGAGAAGCTATCTCATGGTAGCTAGCCATTAATTTTTGACACACGAATGACCCGAAGACCATGGGGAGCTACCCCACAAAGAAATGAGACGAAGATCAATGGAATGAGTTACAGTCCTCCATGTGGACAAAGAGACATCGCACAATTGCTAGTCTGAATCACAAAAATGATCGTCATGATCATCAAGAAGTGTCAATTACAGTAAGCTAGTAAATATATGAGCTTAGCTTCATGTCCCATAACCACTAGCTTAACTTAAATATTTACGAACAAATTGTAGATCTCCACTAGATAATTGTCACAAGAGTTTCAATCGAACAAGTCCAAGAATCAACCGACGAAGTAAACGCAAGCATTTCATACCACTCGTTTTACTAGGTCGTTTAATTAGATTTCTCATACGAGTGAGGTAAAGGCTTGTATATACTAATAGATTGGAAAATGGTTTAAGAAAACGAGCTTTGTAATAAAATAGTGTTGAAATCATTTGAAGAAAGAGTTTTGATATTTACTACTAGTATAGAAAACCTTTATATCTTTAAAGTGACAAATCACAAAGAAGATTGTAGGAACAATCAATCACTAAAATTCACATTCGAAGACGTGAATGAAAATCCAAAGAAATCGATACCGAATCCATCAAAACGGATATTCCAAAAAAATTCCCGAAGAAAAGAAGTCACCAAAGTTAATAACAAATGATAACAACAAATAGGGAAATAACACGAATCGATTAAATTTGGAAACCACGCAAAATAGGCGAAATAGGCAAAACAGCAACAGGTCGGTCGGCCGGCTACAGAGCTCGGTCGATCGGACCCTGTTCTGAAAAATTCTCGGGAAGCAGGTCGGTCGGCTGAGCTCTGTAGTTGGTCGACCGGACCTATAACAGAGAAGTGCTATGCACTTTTAGTAGCAGGTCGGTCGACCGGCCTAGTGGTTCGGTCGGCCGCACCTGTATTCTTGCACTTCCTACCCTATGTCAAAAGAGGTGCAAACTCCCTCAATTTGCAAACGGTCGAGCAACGGCAATAAGGGTTTACGCCAATCGACTACCCGGCCATAGAAGCTCTTCGGTTCATCACCAAAACATGATCAAAACATCAAAGCTATGATTTTTAAAGAATTGAACCCAAAACACCAAAAATTGAAATATTCACCAAATCAATCCAAACCAAAAGCAATTGCACACGTATAAGTGCTAGGAATTCATACCTAATAATCGAAGATAGTTATAGAGTAAGATGTGAGATAAAAATTCTCACCTTTGGACCCCAAACAATTGAAGAAGAAGCTTGAAAGCAAAAGAGAATCAACGACTCTTCAAATCCAACTCAAGAAGCTTGATTCTAAGCTTTAAAAGAAGAACATTCCTAAAGTTAGGTTTAGGAATTTCTGAAATTGATAAGAGATTGAGTTAGGGAAGATGAAGAGAAGGCTTACCAATGGGTTCTCTTGAATTTGGAGCTAGAAGTTGGATTTGCTAATGAAAACTAGGGTTTTGGAGTTTTAGTTTCCCATCTCTCCCACCATTGATGCTTTAGAACTGAAAAGAGAAGGAAGTGAGGGTGAATGGGTAGGAGTGGTTCAGATTTGAGTACAAGTTAAACATAGGGCTGAACCCAAACCCAAAGTGAAAAGTAGCAAAACTTGACTAACTCCAAACATATTACACTTAAAAAGATCGCAAACGTCATTTTAAACTCAATGGGAGTGGTCCCGAGTCCTAATTCGACCGTATGCAAAAAGTAGCTTTTCGGACTAAATTCTGAGTATCGAAAAAATATTTAAACAAAATATTTAAATATAAAATCGATAAATATGCGGGTTGTTACAGACTCCCCTCCTTAAAGAAATTGCGTCCTCGCAATATTTAAGAAGAAAATATAAAGTAACAACCATAAAAGCATATTCAACACAAAAGAAATTTGAAATAAAAAGTTCACCTCAAAGAGCACGAGAAAGTAAGTCCGGATGTGTTCGCTCGATGAACTCTCTAGACTCCCAAGAACAATCCTTAGGATTTGGAGACCATTGAACTTTCACAAGCGGAAGATCTTTATTTCGAAGGCGTTTGACCTCCGAAGCAATAATTCGAATATGATGCTGCTCATAAGTTAAATTAGGCGAAACTTCAATCTCTTCCACAACACCGGGCTCAAGAATAGAATCGGAATCTCGAAGGCACTTCCGTAATTGAGAAACGTGAAATACGTCATGCATGGCAGAAAACTGAGTCGGTAATGATAGGTGATAAGCCATGGAACCAATATGTTCAGTGATAGGGAATGGCCCAATATATCGAGGCGCTAACTTTCCCGATCGACTGAAACGTACAACACCTTTCATAGGTGACACACGAATGAACACAAGATCTCCCACAGAAAATTCTAATTTCCTTTTTCGGTTATCGGCATAGGATTTTTGTCTACTCTGGGCTTCTTTCATCCTATGTCGAATAAGTTCAATCTTTTCTGTGGAATCACGAATAAAATCTGGACCTAAAACCAGCTTCTCACCGGCCTCAAGCCAACAAGAAGGAGATCGGCATGGCCTTCCATAGAGTGCCTCGAAAGGTGCATACTAATACTAGATTGGAAGCTATTATTATAGGAAAACTCAACAAGAGAAATATGATCTTCCCAACTTCCACCAAAATCAAGCACACAAGAACGACGAAGATCTTCAAGAGTTTGATTCACACGCTCGGTTTGTCCATCGGACTGGGGATGATAAGCGGTGCTAAAATTAAGCTTCGTTCCTAAAGCTTTTTGAAGACTCTTCCAAAATCCACTAGTAAACAATGGATCATGATCACTAACAATAGAAGTAGGAACTCCATGTAATTTAACAATCTCTTTAACAAAGAGTTTGGCCAAAAGAGGAACGGTTCGGTTAGACCGAACGGGAATAAAATGGGCAGATTTAGTAAGTCTATCAACGATCACCCATAAGCTATCATGACCCGAACGAGAACGGGGAAGGCCATCTATAAAATCCATGGAAATTTGGTCCCACTTCCAAATTGGAATTTCTAATGGTTGCAATAACCCACCGGGCCTTTGATGTTCGGCCTTAACGAGTTGGCAAGTCATGCAACGCTTAACGGAGTTAGCGATGTCAAGTTTCATTCCCTCCCAATAATAAAGTCGCTTCATATCCGCGTACATTTTACTACTACTGGGATGAATGGTAAATTTAGAACGATGTGAATCTTCTAAAATATCTTTACGAATATCAAAAATATTTGGCACGATAAGTCTACCAAATTTCCGAATGCCGCCACGAGAATCGATATTAAAGTCTTTCAAACCTTTAATATCAATTTTATCCTTAATATTTTGGCCAAGAAGAACCAATTCGGGATCTAACCTTTGAGCTTCAAGAATGCGGTCTAAAAGAGAAGGATGAGCCTCAAGGCTACATAAAACAAATGATGAGCATAAACCGGATACGCGGTCTCGAATCTCACAAGTGGATAAGATCTCGAGATCGTTCCATTCGGATATCATCATAGAAACAACCGCTTGTTGTTCACGGCTAAGAGCATCGACGACACGATTACCCTTACCGGGGGTATAAAGGATATCAAGATCATATGGCGCAAGAAATTCGAGCCAACGCTGTTGACGCAAATTAAGTTCCTTTTGAGAGAATAAATACTTCAAAGACTTATGATCGGTATAAAGAATAAATTTCTCTCCCAAAAGATAATGACGCCAAATCCGAAGAGCAAAAACAATAGCCGGGAGCTCTAAATCATGAGTGACATATCTAGTCTCAGCAGGCTTCAATTGCCTAGAAGCATAAGCAATAACACGTTCTCTTTGCATAAGAACGACACCCAAACCAACACGACTGGCATCGGTATAAACAACGAAACCTTGATTCCCCTCGGGAATAACAAGAATAGGAGCATTAGAAAGAAGTTCCTTTAGTTTCTGAAAAGAAGTTTCACATTTGTTCGACCAAATGTATTTAATGCCTTTCTTCGTTAAGCCAGTGAGAGGCACGGCAATCTTAGAAAAGTCCTTGATAAAACGGCGGTAATAACCTGTCAATCCAAGGAAACTACGAATCTCTGTCACACTCTCCGGTCTCTTCCAATCTTGAATCGCTTCAATCTTTGAAGGATCCACGGAAATTCCGGATTCGGAAATAATGTGACCGAGGAACTTCACACGAGATTGCCAAAAGTGGCATTTAGAAAACTTTGATTTTAATTGATTACTCCTAAGAGTTTCCAATACAATCCGAAGATGCTTTTCATGCTCCTCCTTGGTTTTTGAATACACAAGAATATCGTCAATAAAGATGAGAACAAATCGATCGAGAAAATCATTGAAAACTCGATTCATAAGGTCAACGAAATAAGCCAGAGCATTCGTTAGACCAAATGGCATAACAAGCCATTCATAAGATCCATAACGAGTACGGAACGATGTCAAAGGAATGCTATCCTCTTCAATACGAAGCTGATGAAATCCAGTAGCTAAGTCTAATTGTGAAAAGACTCTAGCACCACTAAGTTGATCGAATAGATCATCAATCCGAGGTAAAGGATATTTATTTTTGATAGTAAGATCATTAAGCTTGCGGTAGTCAACGCAAAGTCTAAGTGTACCATCGGATTTCTTTACGAAATTAGCCGAAGCTCCCCAAGGCGAGGAACTAGAGCGAATAAATTGCTTCATCTCCAATTCGGATAATTGTTTACGCATCTCTTCATTTTCTTTATTGGACATACGATAAGGAGGATGAGTAATAGGTTGAGCTCCAGGGATAAGATTAATTCTGAACTCAATTGCTCGCTTAGGTGGTAATCCTAAAACGGGCTCAAATATGTCGGAAAATTCACGAACAACGTGAATAAGAGAAATAATATCTTCCTCATCATCATTATCATCATCATGAGGATTTAAAGAGTATAACGATGCAACCAAACTGGAATCCGAATCTTTAAGATTAATAGAAATCTGCTTAACAGATTGAGGGTGTCAGAGATAAATAGTCCGCTCGGGACATAGGATGTGAGCTTCATAATGGTTAAGCCAATTCATTCCCAAAATCATTTCAAAGCCTAAATAACGCATGACATGCAAATCGGCTAGGAAAGGAAAATCACACAAAATAATCTCCACATCTTTACAAAGCAAACTAAGAGTTGCGGATCCACCAACCGGATTCGCAATTCTCAAAGAAGTCATTAAAGCAACAACACTTAAAGAAAAAGTATCAACAAGCTCTTTTGATATAAAAGAATGGGATGCTCCCTTATCAAAAAGAACTCGAATAGGTTGATCACGAAATTTAATAATACCATCAAGGATAGAATGAGACACACCTTGACCACGAGATGTGTTGCCAAGGGCTTGAGCAACATTAAGCTTTCCCTCCTTCCCATTTTGAAGTTTGGGACAAGAAGATAAATAATGGTCCGGGCTTTTGCAATAGCGACAAGTACGAGGCTTTGAACACTTGTTCGCAAAATGGTCTCTGAAACCACAGTTAAAGCATTTCCCTTCAGTAGAGGAAAAGGTCTTTGCAAGGAGTTGCTTGCCTCCCTTTCTTATTGGGATAAGGACCTTTGAATTTGTTTGGCCTCTTCTTGTTGTTGAAGTTTGGTTTGGAACCCACCACTTCAACATCACTTTCCCTATCCGCCTCTTCAAGACGAAGAGCGGTATCAATGAGTTGGTCGAAGGGAACTTCTAATTTTAGAAGTAATGGCTTCTTGAGATTTTTGTTTAAGCCATAGACAAATCTCTGATTTTTCTTCAATGGGGTGTTAATATATTCAACCCCGTATTTAGAGAGAGATTCAAAAGACGCGACATAATCTGCCACGGAAGATTCACCTTGAACAAGGTCTATGAAACGCCGAGCCAATGTCACTTTCTATGCTTCTGGCATGAATTTTAATTCGAAGCGTTCCCGGAATTGCTCCCAGGTGAGATCCGCTTCATTGATCTCAGAAATAAGAAGTTTGTACCGGTCCAATGCTCTTTCTTGGAGCTTACTAGAAGCCACCTGAACTCGGTGAAGATCAATAAGGTTCATGCGAGAAAAGATTCGATCGCATGTCCTTAACCAAGCCTGGACTTCAATAATAGTTTCAGAACCTTTAAATGGCTTCCCGTCCAGGTTGGTGTAATCATTGCACAAACGTGCAAACCCAGATTTAGGGTGAGTAGGTTCCGGATTAGAACCAGCTGCTTGAGCATTCGTGACAAGGTCAAGAAGTTGTTGGGTAGTCATAAAAACTCCATCGTGGGGTGGAGCACTAGATGGTCCAGCTCTGGGACGACCAGGTCTAACCATTTCTCTTCTTTAAGAAAGAAAGAAGAGGAAAAAGTTATTCTCAAGATAAATATCAAGCAATCTTGATAGATAAAACAAGGAATCATAAAGAAAATAGGATGAATCGGTACGAAGACTCGAATTAAATCCTAAAGCACGATTCCTAAGAAAGACTTAGGACGATGATCCTTGTTATAATATTCCATATTGTTCTGAAGTTTGGCTATGATACCAAGCTGTGACGCCCCACCTCTATACCCATGCTAGCCAAGAACACTACGGTGTAATGCTGTCAACTAGCACGGAGAATAAGGCTGTTGAGGAGCGACCATCCGTGTAATTGCTTTGCGCGAGCACCGATATGTCAGATAGTATAACATGCATTTTATTTCAAGAGGAAATCCAACATACCGATACAAACACAAAGCTACTACACAGTGGCTATAATAATCTTCGAAAACAAATATAGAAATAAGCATAACACAAATCAGTCACAGAAAATTCATATCACAAAGGCGAAAGAAGATATGAATATATAACTAACACATGAAAGTGTATATCAGAGTAGTGGTCAAAAAGATCCACAATAATACAAAAGAATAGCAACACGTGCTATACAAAAGAATTCAACTATGAGTCCATATCTCAAGTGTATACAATATAATAAACTACTAATCTAAGTAGTCAGCCAAAAGTCAGAGTAATGAATCCCTAGGGAGAAGTCAAGCAGAAGCACCTGTAACATCTTGGTCTGACCCGAGTATTATTTAATAAGAAAATAATAAACAGATCAGTCTAGCTATAAATATCAGATAACATGATATAGGATAAAAGATATGGCATAAACATATAATATCCATAATGGCATACTACTATAAGTATGCAATTGAAACTCAACATGAGATTAATCAGTATCACAAAAATCTTCACAAAGATCCAAAAAGGGTTTCATACCCAAAACTTGTATTCACAACAAGTCAATGACACACGAATTCACCAATGCACAAAAATTGACAAATCATATCAATGAAAATTACTAAAATTGGTGAAGCATAAATTCCAGAATTCAACACACGAAATCCAGAAATCACAAAAAGGGGGGGAAAGGCCTACCACACGAACGGGAGCATTAAAACTCACCAACATATGTATCACACGAACGAGAAGCTATCTCATGGTAGCTAGCCATTAATTTTTGACACACGAATGGCCCGAAGACCATGGGGAGCTACCCACAAAGAAATGAGACGAAGCTCAATAAAATGAGTTACAGTCCTCCACGTGGACAAAGAGACATCGCACAATTGCTAGTCTGAATCACAAAAATGATCGTCATGATCATCAAGAAGTGTCAATTACAGTAAGCTAGTAAATATATGAGCTTAGCTTCATGTCCCATAACCACTAGCTTAACTTAAATATTTACGAACAAATTGTAGATCTTCACTAGATAATTGTCACAAGAGTTTCAATCGAACAAGTCCAAGAATCAACTGACGAAGTAAACGCAAGCGTTCCATACCACTCGTTTTACTAGGTCGTTTAATTAGATTTCTCATACGAGTGAGGTAAAGGCTTGTATATACTAATAGATTGGAAAATGGTTTAAGAAAACGAGCTTTGTAATAAAATAGTGTTGAAATCATTTGAAGAAAGAGTTTTGATATTTACTACTAGTATAGAAAACCTTTATATCTTTAAAGTGACAAATCACAAAGAAGATTGTAGGAACAATCAATCACTAAAATTCACATTCGAAGACGTGAATGAAAATCCAAAGAAATCGATACCGAATCCATCAAAACGGATATTCCAAAAAAATTCCCAAAGAAAAGAAGTCACCAAAGTTAATAACAAATGATAACAACAAATAGGGAAATAACACGAATCGATTAAATTTGGAAACCACGCAAAATAGGCGAAATAGGCAAAACAGCAACAGGTCGGTCGGCCGGCTACAGAGCTCGGTGGACCGGACCCTGTTCTGAAAAATTCTCGGGAAGCAGGTCGGTCGGCTGAGCTCTGTAGTTGGTCAACCGGACCTGTAACAGAGAAGTGCTATGCACTTTTAATAGCACGTCGGTCGACCGGCCCAGTGGTTCGGTCGGCCGCACATGTATTCTTGCACTTCCTACCCTATGTCAAAAGAGGTGCAAACTCTCTCAATTTGCAAACGGTCGAGCAACGGCAATAAGGGTTTACGCCAATCGACTACCCGTCCATAGAAGCTCTTCGGTTCATCACCAAAACATGATCAAAACATAAAAGCTATGATTTTTAAAGAATTGAACCCAAAACATCAAAAATTGGAATATTCACCAAATCAATCCAAACCAAAAACAATTGCACACGTATAAGTGTTAGGAATTCATACCTAACAATTGAAGATAGTTATAGACTAAGATGTGAGATAAAAATCTCACCTTTGGACCCCAAACAATTGAAGAAGAAGCTTGAAAGCAAAAGAGAATCAACCACTCTTCAAATCCAACTCAAGAAGCTTGATTCTAAGCTTTAAAAGAAGAACATTCCCAAAGTTAGGTTTAGGAATTTCTGAAATTGATAAGAGATTGAGTTGGGAAAGATGAAGAGAAGGCTTACCAATAGGTTCTCTTGAATTTGGAGCTAGAAGTTGAATTTGCTAATGAAAACTAGGGTTTTGGAGTTTTAGTGTCCCATCTCTCCCACCATTGATGCTTTAGAACTGAAAAGAGAAGGAAGTGAGGGTGAATGGGGAGGAGTGGTTCAGATTTGAGCATAAGTTAAACATAGGGCTGAACCCAAACCCAAAGTGAAAAAGTAGCAAAACTTGACTAACTCCAAACATATCAAAGTTTACACTTAAAAAGATCGCAAACGTCATTTTAAACTCAATGGGAGTGGTCCCGAGTCCTAATTCGACCGTATGCAAAAAGTAGCTTTTCGCACTAAATTCCGAGCATCGAAAAAATATTTAAACAAAATATTTAAATGTAAAATCGATAAATATGCGGGTTGTTACAGTGGTATACTTAGTATTTTATTTATCATGCTATATGACTAAAAGTTTCAAAACCCGAAAAACCCTTTGTTTTGATTGCTATGGATGGATGGTTGATTAGTTTGATTGCATGTGATGATTGTATATTTTATTGCAAGTGATTGTTGTTATGTTGCGATGTTTTGCTTTGAAACAACTTCAATATTTCTCTTTTATATAATTGCTAACTCTTTTGGATTATATAAGTGAAATACAGGTTTATGGAAACAATTGCTACTACTTTTGATTTCATAAATAAGCGTTGTTTGCCCGACAAATAGGTACATTTCCGGATTACGGTTTTCTAGCGATATTATATCGTTTTCCCCATTGTTTAGGATATATTATTTTTAAAAATATGATATATATTTAAATTGTTGATATTATTATTCTCCCATACCTCTCTATACAAAGGAGACTCTGCATAAATTTTCCATAAATTTTGGACTAAGAAATTTTTGTGAAAGTGGAAATGTTTTTCAAACTTTTACTTAACTTGAATATAAAAGGATTTAATTGTTTATAAATTGATATAATTTATTTACATTATTTAATAATGTAAATTGATTGTTTATAAATTTAATATTTTGAATAAGATTGATTAATTTCTTAATTGCTTCTTTCCCTTTTTGAGGATGAAAAGTTTTGAGTAGGGGAGAGTGTAACGACCCGTAATTTTCGAAAATTAAAGTTTGTTGATTTAATAAGGTTTTGTGACTTAAAGTTGGAAGAATTTTCTTTTGTGATTTAATATTAAGAATATAACTGGAATGAAATGTAATAGTATTAATTTAAGGTAATTGATAATTGCTTTAAATGTAATTCCAATTAATTAAAACGATTAAAAAGTTATAATTGGTTATAGATTGTAAATTAATTGTAATAATGTGTGTATTAATTAGTGATTGGATTAAAAGAGTAATTGATAATTTAAATGTTGTATTAACAAATGAAATAGTATGTACTATTGAATAAAATTAGTGTGGTGTGAATAATTATAACATTTGTTGTAAACAATCAACTTATAAATACGATTAAATTAAGCTAAAGGTGAAAATTGTTATTTGTTACCTATTTGTTTAACTTGTTGAAATCAATTGGAAATAAATTGCAATAAATGTAATTAAATATTGTGTTAATGGAAATTAAGATGAAATTGGATAACATTAATGTAATAAGGTAAAAACCAAGGTTAACTATGTCAATTTATTGGAAGTAGAATGTTTGATAGAATAAAAAGATTGAAATCTAATTAAATCAATTTATTGGAAGTAGAATGTAATTAATTGTAATTAGAATGTAACTAATTGGAATTTAGTATAATTAAATATTGTGGTTAATGTAGGAAAAGGCGTCAATTGTAGAAAATGAGGATAACAAGAAAGAAACCTATGTTAACAATTTCATAAGGTATTGGTTGATTTAATTGTAGGACTGAATATCAAAATAAATGAATAAAAATGAATAAGTTTAGTAAAGGAGTAAACATATGTTTGTTTATTTGAAATGTTTGGCAGCTAAAAGATTGATTGCAGAGATGAGAAACTATTATTTAGTAAGAAATGTTGTTTTTATCCAATAGTGTATAAATATGTTTACATTACTATTAAATAGGAAATAATTGTTCTACTTCTCATTACATTCATTTAGTCCATTTCAAAACTTAATCAACTGAAATTAACGTAATTGAAAATTTTCAATTAATAGGAGAGAGAATACTAAATTGTAAATTAATAGGTGTAATTAAAAGTAGCTTATGTTTTGTGGAAATATAAAGAAAGTTTAATTTAATGAAAAGAACATTTACATCAAATAAAATGAATGTTTCATTTGTGAATGTAGGTTTAATTTCATTAAAATAAAGAATAGAATGATTGATTTTAAAGGAAGAAATATATGTTTATTTGAATTGTGTTTTAGCTTACAGATTGATTACAAGAATATGAAAATAATCTAAGTGTTTACATAAACAATTGTTCTATTTTTCATCCATTTTAGTTGCATGTTTTGAAATTTAACATTATAAGTAATTGCAATTAATGTAATTGAAATATTTCACTTAAAAGGGAAAAAAACGTTGATTGCAATTAATAGATTTAATAAAAGAAACGCACGTTTTGTGTTGAACAAAAAGGGTGTTTTAATGGAAATGAAAGATCATTTTGGGAAAACCAAATTGAACGTTTTCATTTTTAAGCTAGGTTTAATTATTATTTTTATGTGTAGATAAAGACCTAAATGCGTACAAATTTGAATATTATTTGAGTTAATGAAGTTAAGTTGGTTATGTTTCAAAAAAAAATTGAATTTCAAAAGGTTGTGCGATGTACATTGTCTCTTCATTTCTTTTGTTATTAATTTTTGCATGAACGTTTAAAATAGTTACCTCATTATTAATACTTGATCCGTTCATTTCTCTTTCTATTTAATACCCGAGCCTAGACTTTTATATTGTATTTAATTTTCCCACCTCATTTTCACGTATACAAAATTTTACTTTTCTTTGGTTGCAAACTTTTTCATTCCTACGTACATTTTCTTATGCATTATTAATGCCTGGAGCTTTCAAAATAAAATGTGACATTTATTTTTGTCTCACCACCTTCATTTCCTAATTATAAATAACCTACCATTTATTTCTTCATTTGCGTTTTGTTTCTCTTGACACCTCATATTCAAAAGCTCTTATTCTTTCAAATCCAAAAGCTTTCTTTTCTGAAACATGATTTTTCTTCATTTTTCATACATGTCATGTCTTCTTCTTAGTTGTTCTTCGGTCTTTTCCTTAAGCCTCATCTTGAGAAAAATGTAAGTATTAAAATTTGTTTTTTGTATGCATACTAATTATTATTTTAATAATGTTTCTTATAACATGAATATTCTTTGCACATAAACTTTGATTCACGTGTGATTTCTTCTGTTGGATTCATATTTAAATTCTGGACAACATAAAATTGATTTAGTTGAATTTGAAGACTACAGAGTTTTTGCGCTTCTGTTTGGATTTTTATGGGCTAAAATCAAAGGTGAGTATTTAAACCACTCACAACTACTAAATTGTCTTCTATTCGTTAATTTAAATTTTTGATGTGATTAGAAATTAATTGATTGATGTTTAGTATGTTTAAATTGTCATTCTAGTTAAATTTGACTTTTATTACATTTAATCATCGTTTAATTTAATATTGAATTTAATTGTTAATGTAATACCTGTTAATGATAATCAGTTATCTATTGATGTTTATTGGTTGATATGGATGATGATTGTGATGGATGTTTGATTGTTGATATTGGATGGTTGGATTTTGTATTTTTACATTGTTATAACATTGCAAGTTCCCTATGGGTTGAAATGATACACACCCGAACGATCTATGGATTAGGGAAAAATTGTTATGCGTTGAAATGATAGACTCGAGCTATTTTATGAATTTTATTTAATTCGGGATTGCAGGTTGAAATGATATATATCCGTAATTTTAAATATTTGCGGATTGAAATGATAAATATCCATATCACTTGACATAGGGTAGAAAATTGTATACGGACACCGGATTGGTTAAGTTAAATGATTTTAATTCTTAAATTTTGAATTTAGTTAAATTATAATTTGAAATAAAATTTGGTTTATATAAACTAAATTATTTTCGAAATTTCAAGTTTTAAATATTGAAATGGAATTGATTTAATGAATTGTTTAAAGAATTAAATGGAAGTTTCAAAGTTGGATTCTTGAAGCATAAATGAAATTTATCGAAATTGAGTTATTGAAATTATTTGAATACAACTTGAAAATCTATTTAATCTGAAGTGGTTTAAATTGATAATTCAAACATGGATTTGAAATTGATATCGATTAAAGGGTAAAATGAGAACTTGAATTTGAAACCAATTTTAGTTAGTTGATTTGAAAAAAAAAATGGACATGGTCCATATGTGTTGAAATAAAATAAATGGCTTAATGTTGATATTAATTTAAATTTAATTATTTTAATATAAACTATTTAAATATTTATTATTTTAAAAACCTTGATTTCTAAGATTTTCAACTATTAAACCATTTTAAACTATTTTAACATATTTTAAACTATATTAAACTATTTTAACCTAAATTTAAACCATTTAAACTATTTAAAGTGTTTTAATCTAATTTAAAGTATTTTAAACTATTTTAAAGTATTTGAAACCAATTTAAAGTATTTTAAAGTATTTAAACTATTTTTAATATTATAAACTATTTTAATTTATTTTCAACTATTAAAACCAATTAAACTATATTTAAAGTATATTAACCATTTAAAATATAATTTAAACTATTTAACTATTTTAACACTATTTTAACTATCTAAACTATTTCTAAATTCAAATTGGGAAAATTCGAAGTATTTGTATTTAAATCCTTGATTTAAAGGCAAATCTATTTAAATGAAGTTATAACCTAAGTTAGGAATTGAAATGATATTTTCTAGTGAATCGATATATTTGAGTAAATATGATGATCTTGAAAAGAGATTTAACCTATATTTTCGATATGGTTTTGAAAGTGAATATGATTTCAAAAGTGATATGGTTTAAATTTAATATGATATTTTGATATCAGTTACGAAATGGTTTTTGAAATGTAAAAGAACCATCCGGTGTGAAATAAGCGTTTAGTTGTTAAAGAGATTGGGATAAGATATTGTCATACTCTCTGCCAATACCCAAAACCACTTTAACAGCTGTGTACTTGGTGGAGATTCCAAAAATGAAGTAGGATGGTTTTATGAATGATTCTGTATGAGGTATTTACGTGACCCTGACTCCCATGAGTCAGCTTAGATGTGACTAAAACATGAGCCACACCGGGCCAAGAGAGGTCGCACCTCCGATCGGATATATTTCTTCGATACCATATTAAGACTTTGTGATGATTTGGTGGCTACCCCTTGATTTTGATTATGGGAGTGAGTTCCGAGGTGGGAGGTAGTAGCTGCTATGCGTTACCACCAGTTCGGATCGGATCAGCAATTGGTATATCTACCCTGTCATCGCCTCAAGTGTCATGTTCGCTGCCCTATCGCGCCTTCTACGAGTTTGGTATGTACCATACCTATGGAGTACCCTCTGATAGCCCTCCACTTTAGGGAGGAATTACAGTACTGTATAGACTATGGGAATATATAAAAATGTGTTAAGGGGAATATGGGTAACGCCTTAGCGCTATTTTAATACTTTATTTTACTGCAGATACTATTATAATAGTGTATTGTACTACATAGTAGATGGTTTAACCGATCCTTAGGAGACGGGAATCTCGAACATTTCTTACGTTATGCACTTACGTTGACACTAGATAGGAGATGTCAAACCCCATAAACATCTCTAACGCCGTTACAGTCATATTTATTTACTGTTGATTTAAATTACATAAGATCTTTTAGTTCTGACTCGAGTGTTTTGTCTTTTCAATTCGCTCAGAGCTTTTCAGTTTATCGAAGACTGCTTTTTGGAGGATGAAGATGAAGACTTTGTACTAGTATTATTATTATATTTATCCCACTGCATCATGCTGTTCCGCTGCATTTATTTATTATTTATTCTTGATATATGTAACACTGATATGTATTATAAAAGTATAATTAATGTATTTGTAAACAGCTTCATGAACTGTTTATTTGATTATTATATTTTTTCATTATGCTACGAGATTCTATATTTGTCTTTTTCTTTCTCTGCTTTTCTTATTTACCCCATAACAATTTTCCCTTTTGAATGGTTTGAGTCTGACATGTGTATCTGCTTAAAACGTCCAAAAAGGCAGATCGTTACAGTTTGTATGTTTTCGATTTCATAGATTTCGAAATCATTTTGGGTATGGATTGGTTGAGAAGGTATGAGGCTAGGATATTCTGCCAGGATGGGGAGATGTCACTAAGACACCCTGATAGTCATAACCGAATTATATTCTTAATGGAGAATTCTGACCAAAGTAATTGTGCTTTATTAAATGCAATGGAAATGGGAGAAGAGTTAAGTTAGGTGCGAGTCGTAAGGGAGTTTGTAGATGTCTTTGGGCTAGTCACAGGAATACCACTGAAACAAGCTGTTAAGTTTTTAATAGATCTTGTGCCAAGAGCTGAACCTGTGAGTAGACCACCTAGCAGGATGGCACCAACTGAGATGTGGGAATTGAAGGTGTAGCTAGTGGATTCTAGAAGTTATTAGACCATGCAGTTCATCTTAGGGAGCGGTCGCGGTGTTCGTGAAGAAACCAGATGGGTCGTCGAGGATGTGTATCAACTATCGTAAGTTGAACGAGAGGACAATAAAGAATAAGTATCATTTGCCGAGAATTGATGATCTATTTGATCAGTTGAGTGGAGCCAGAGTGATTTCCTAGTTGGATTTGGCGACATGCTTCCAGCATTTAAGAGTGGCAGAGGACAGTATTCCTTTGACGGCATTTCAGACTATGTATGATTCGTATGAGTGGTTATGTCATTCGGGTTGAAAAATGCACATGCTTTATGTGTGGATTTGATGAACCGAGTCTTCTAAGAGTATTTGGACAGATTCGTGTTGGTGTTTATAGATGACATATTGGTATACTCTGAGGATGAAAGAGAGCATGAAGTTTATCTTAGAGTTATGCTTAAGACGCTGAGGCAGAATCAGCTAAAGGCGAAGTTTTCAAGTGTCACTTTTGAATGAAAGAGGTTAAGTTTCTTGGT
The DNA here is from genome assembly GCA_030765085.1 of Allium cepa. NCBI lineage: Eukaryota > Viridiplantae > Streptophyta > Magnoliopsida > Asparagales > Amaryllidaceae > Allium > Allium cepa. The sequence goes on from CM060932.1 coordinate 159,316,207, forward strand.
CATGTGGTTTTAGAGAAGGGTTTGTCAATCGATCTTGATAAGATCGAAGTTGTGAACAATTGGAAGAGACTAGAGACAGTAACTGAGATTAGAAGTTTTCTTGGACTTGCTGGCTATTACTGGAGATTCATCAAGGATTTCTCACGGATAACAGCGCTTTTGACTAAGCTAACCAGGAAGGCGGTGAAATTTGTTTGGTCTGACAAATGTGAGGAAGCATTTGTTAACTAATGCACCATTGTTAGTAGATCCAAATGGAAACCAAGGGTTAATGGTGTATATTGATGCATGTAGGACTGGATTGGAAGCTGTGTTGATGTGGGAGGATAAAGTGATTACCTACGCTTCATGACAGCTTAGACCGCATGAAGTGAGATATCCTACTCATGATTTGGAGTTGGCTGCAATGATCTTCGCATTGAAGATTTTGAGACATTTTCTCTTAGGAGAGATTTGAGTTATACATAGATCATAAGTCTTTAAGATACTTATTCTTTTGGAAAGAATTGAATACGAGACAGCAGAGGTGGCTGGAGTTTTTAGCTGCTTATGATTTTGGTATAGAGTACACACTAGGGAAAGATAATAAAGTAGCGGATGCTCTTAGCAGAAGTCATCAGAGTGTGGTGTTGGCTATGTTAGTAGAATGAAAGGATTTAGAAGCGTTGGCCAGTTGTGGTGTGCAGTTAAGATCGACTGCTAGTTCTAGTCAGAATACTGCTATGATGTCCTATTTAGAAGTTCGGCCATTGTTGATCGAGATAATTGCTTCTAAGCAGAAGGAGGATCCATTATTAACTGAGAAGATTAGAAGGCTTGAGGTTGGAACTGAGATCAATTATTTGAAAGATTTCTGTCTTGACTAGAGAGGATGGTTGAGAAAGAAGAGGCGATTATGTGTTCCAGATGTTGAAAACTTGAGGAAATAAGTTCTTGGGTAATGTCATCGATCCAAGTTTACGATTCATCCTGGAGAGACCAAGATGTATCAAGATATGAAAAGGAGCTTCTATTGGGAAGGTATGAAGAGGAATGTTGGCTTGTGGGTTAGGCAGTGTGTAAACTGTCAGCAAGTGAAAGTCGAACATCAAAAACCGATTGGGTTGCTTCAGCCTTTAGAGATTCCAGTTTGAAAATGAGTTCGATATCCGTGGATTTTATAGACGGATTGCCAACGTCAAACAGAGGAAATGAAAGTATATGGGTTTTAGTGGATAGATTGACAAAGAGTTTCCATTTCATTCCGGTAAAGTCAACCAGGATGGCACCTGTTTTTGCTAAGTTGTTCATGAAGAATATAGTTAGATTACATGGAGTTCCTGGTAGCATAGTCGGTGACAGAGATGCTTTATTTACTAGCGAATTCTGGAAGAGTCTACATGATGTGTTAGGCACTAAGCTCAAGATGAGTACCGCATATCACCCTCAGACGGGTGGACAGACAGAGAGAGTCAATAAGGTACTCGAGGATTTGTTGAGAGCTTGTGTGTTGGACTTTGGTGGATCTTGGGAGGATCACCAACATTTGGTTGGGTTTTCCTATAACAATAGTTATCAGACTAGTATAGGAATGACGCCTTTTGAAGCTTTGTATGGAAGGCCATGCAAATCACCAGCATGTTGGTTGAAGACTGGAGATAGATTAGTCTTAGGTCCAAATATGTTCAGGAAGCGTCATAGAAGATTGAGTTGATCCGAGAAAGGATGAAGGAAGCTCAATCTAGGTAGAAGAGTTACGTAGATAAAGGCGTAAAAACCTGGAGTTCTCAGTTGGAGACAGAGTTTTCATTAAGGTATCACAGATGAAGGGTGTGGTATGGTTCGAAAAGTCAGGGAAACTGGCACTGAGATATGTTGGTACATTCCAGATTATAGAGAGGATTGGAAAGCTTCCATACATAGTAGAGTTGCCGAGCAGTATGGCAGGTGTCCATAATTTATTTCATGTGACTTATCTTCATAAGTATGTGCATGATCTCGAGGCTACTATTCCTACGACAAAGTTGGAAGATCTAGTAGTAGAGCCTAATTTGACTTTTGTTAAACAACCATCGGGTTGTAGCGAGATAAGAGAAAAGATTGAGGAATAAGACAATCAAGTTGGTGAAAATTCAGTGGAGCGACAACGAGAAGAACTGTACTTGGAAGACAAAGGATGGGATTCGAGATACTTATCCTGATCTGCTTTGAGGGTGTGTCTATATTATATTTATAAAGATATTTGTTAGTCAGGTAAACTAGTATGGTTGTTAGGAGTCATTACAGATGATTTCTATGTTTATTATTTGGTCCTTACTGAATTTCGAGGACGAAATTCTTTAAGGAGGGGAGCATGTACCCTAATTTTTAATAACATTATTCAGGAGTTTAATTAGATAAATTAAATAGAATAGCGTAAATTTTAAGGGATAAGGGAGTTGAAATTCAAATAAATATAATTAAGGTCATTCTCAATTAACTAATTAAATGGGCTAAAGAATGGTTTATAGGTTAATTAATTTTACATAAGGGTATATTGGAATTTGCCGCACATAAACCTTACCCTTATATATTCTCATTCCTTACCATTTCATTCCTATTCACGTCATTTTGAAAACGCAAAAATAAAAACGCAATGAGGAGCTGGCCATTAACAAGCGGAAATAAAAGTAAAGCTAAGGATTCGAGCTTAAGGGATATTAATCTCAATCCAATATCCTTATCTTAATCAGAGTGAATAATAATTCCATCTCAATTTTGTTTATAATCATATGTTTTTGGATCTGAGGATAAAAAAAATTTTATGATGAAGTGGATGATGATATGCTTGAATTATAATTTGTTTAATTTAAACAAGATTGTTTAGAAAGGAATATACACGGTTTTTGGGAAAAACTAATTTATGTTGATGATTAAATGCCATAGAAAAATTTTACGTTATGTAAAACATGATTTTGGAGTTGGGTTTTAATTTTGATAATTTTCCAAGTTATGGAAAGATTACTATGAATTTTCAAAGAAAAATATGATTAATTGGTTTATAAATTTATTTCGGAAAATATATTGAGAATTTGGATCTGAAATTTTGATAGGTTAGATAATATAATTAAAGTGAATTTCTGGAATTTTTGGGGATTTTTCTTAAGTGGTTTGCTATGCAAATTAAATTATTTTAGAAGAGTGATTTATTTGCAATATTGTTTTTGCTAAAGGGAAGGGCTTATTTGTTAACTTAACCAAGATTTAGATATAAAATTAGTGGCAGTTATTTTAGTAAAAAATTTGAAAAGTTAAGACAACCAATCTTGTTTTTACACGTGGCTGGTTAGTTAGAAAGTGTTTGATTTAATTAGTAGTAAATCAGGTTTACCCAGAAAAGTTGGTTCCGCCTTCTTTAGAAGTACCTTTCGACTCAGAGCTTCCACCTTCAATCAAGTCAAAACCCACTAAGCCGAAACCAATATACAAGGTATTACTTAGATGGTACGTAGTGGATTAGAGAAAGGCGGAAGGCTATGTGTAGAAAGCATTGCTTTCGATGGGGTCGATACCTTTGTTTGTTTTAAAAAGAGAAGCACTTGCCTTTGTTTTATTTAAGCCTTCGAAGGGGTCGAAGCATATGTTTAGAAAGAGGTTTTCCAAATGCTTTCAAAGGGGTTCACATCAACTTATGTTTTAAAGAGTAAGCTTTCGAATGGGTTTCTTTACTTATAAAATAATGCTTTCGAAAGAAGGAGTTTCAACCTAGTCAAAGCCCTGCAGTCGTTCTTTAGCCTTTCGAGTGTATTGAAGTCATCAACGCTTTCAAAAGGTAGTGCTTGTCTTTAAAGATGTTTTAAGCCTCTTCCTAAATGCTTTTGAAAGGGTCCATGGGTTTTGAAGGCAATGGCTTCGAAAGGGGGTTTCGATGCTATCCTTTAGTGTTTTGTTTAAATGGTTTGAAGCTTTCAAGTTTTTTCCAATATTTTTATATGATAAAGGTTGGTTTCGAAAGAGATACTTTTGTTGATATTCACTTGGACTCAAATAATATTTTAAGCATAAACCCAAAGGTTTCGAAAGGGGGCCTTTCAATGATTTCAGAAGGGATACTTTCAACGGTTTCGAAAGGGGTACTTTCAAGGGTTTCGAAGCTATGCTTCTAAGAGTAATAAGTAATGCTTTAATACATTAGAAAGGTTTCGAAATAGAAGTTTCAAAGTGTTTCGAAAGGCAGGGGTCTAATATTTTGAAAATAAAATTTTATGCTTTTGAAGGAGGTTATCCAATGAAGTCGAAAGTAAGATTTTGAAGGTTTCGACATTCTTAGTTCTCAAAGCAAATAACCCAATCTCATCTTTGAAAGAAAACCATGGCATAAATATATAAAGTGTTTTGAAAAGGAGTTTTTGAAGAAGTTTTCTTTGATTAAAAGATTAAAGAGATTAACCAAGTTATTATGTATGCTTCTTCATATATGTATATATTCACATTGTAATGGACCCATAACTGAATTTTGGAGAATGGCGGAATAACCAGCTAAGTTGACCTAGTAGCGAATATAAATTAAGTTAACTCCTGAATGATTAGAATTGCATCCAGGAGGTCAGGAAGACCGGAATATATGATGCTAAAATAACAGAGAAAGATATTGGCAGGGGCCAATAAGTTCTTGGTAAGCCCATGAAAACTGTTTATAGAAAAAGATATTGGCATGGACCAATAGGTTCATAATTAGCCCATGAAAACTATGTATGAAAGAAGATGTCGGAAAGACAGGTTCATTCTAAGCCCATGAAAACTATGATTTGATACTGGCAGGGGCTAGTAGATTTGTAGTTAGCCCATGAAAACTACATCCGGAGTAAGATATTGACAGGTATCAATAAGTTTCTAGTCAACGCATGATAACTAGGATAAGAAGAAAAGATATTGGAGTTACCAATAGATTCCTATTCAACCCATGAAAATTAGGATAAGTGTAAAATATTGGAGTCGCTAATAGGTTCATAGTGATCCCATGAAAACTATGTAATTGGACAGGGAGTCCTTAAACATTTTACCGGTTATTAGTCAGCCTATGAAAACTATTAGGTTAATAGTAATCCTAGAAACTATAATTGAGACAGATAGTCAAAATGAATGAGGATGGGTAATCCAGAATTAATTCATTTGTTTTGCATATCATCGCATCATATTGTTTTGAATTGTTTTAACCATTGTGGATGCAGGAGCACGGTATATGGTTTTGAAAAGGTTTTAGGATACTAGTGAAGGGAAACCCGTTCCACTAAGCGGCGTGGTCTCACTAGATATCTAAATGTTTTGAGATGGTGGATTATTATTCGTACCAGGATTTAAGTTTGACTTGAAGTTTATGTTTTCCCCTTAAACTCTCGGGTACTCAATTGATTTTGAGTAGTTTGAGAGCTGAGGTTTTCAGGTACCTCATTAGACGAATAAAGCTTCCGGAGACGTACAGGAGGCAAAATAGATATCTAGAGTTCTCTTTTATTTGATTCCGCTGCGTTGTTTGTAGTGGAAAAGTTGTTAGATTGCCTATATATATTCTGATCATCCAAGGGGGCATCTTCATATGTCGCTCTTGACGTATATTGTAATAAACATATTTTCTCTGAACGTGGTTGATGATTGTGGGATTATGTAATGAATTGGAAATGTTTTAAAATAAAATGTGATCATGTTTGAAGTTTTAAAAAAATTTCATATTCATGTGTTTCTGTGTAACAATGAAACTAACACCGCCATATTTGATCGCCGAGAATTAATAACTATGAATAATTGCAGCATCTGTAGTCATCCGTAGCCGTTAGTTTTAAGCCTCCAAGTATGGAATTGTTACGGTAAATGAATTTGATGGAGAAAATTTAAATGCAGAATGAAATAAAGACCTACGGTCGGATATAAAAGATGCCGAGGCAACAAAGAAAAAGTAAGCAAAACGAATTTACATGAATGTTAAATATGTATATATGTAGTCTCGGATATGTATTTATGACTGGTGTGGCTAGTTATAATTTAATATATATATATATATTATATAAAATAATGACATAAGTCATTAGAATTGGTTGGAATGCAAAAACACATCTAACCATGGGACCCGTAGAGAGTATATATCTACGTATAAAAGAAAGGATACCCTCGGGACTGTTTTTGAAACAGAAGTTGCATAAATGGTCATATGTTCATTAGCTTGGGCCGAATCCGGAACATTGATTCGGTTAGGTTATGCACCGCCACAGTTGTTTGTTTGTTTGTTAGATGTGGCAAAGTTACTTAACCCATACAAAGTTTCCTTCAAAATATGGACGGGGTGGTTAGTGGAGCCGAGTACATGTTATAGGAAGCAGAAAAAGTAGAAAATCCCAAAGAGAATATGGCCTAACGGAGGAAAGGTCGTCGGCGCGCACTATAGGGTTTTCTCGAGTTATACGGTGACCATGATACAACGAGGCGATGGATCCTGACTAGGTGCTGAACGAGGGATATTAATGGGGATAGTATCTAGGCCCATTAGGGGACCGAGGGATGTGTGTGTGTGTAGATGGAAACGATTTGTACGCAGAGATGAAGTTGAAATAACTAATAATATAATCAGACATAAAATGAAATAGTGAACAATCGTCATAAGCTAGTGTTATTTATAAGATGTATAATTTACCATTCATCAGGACATTGTTCTAACCCTTCCTCATTATAACCCACGGGATAGTTAGAAGGGCAGTTACTAGTGCTTGGCATGTTCGATGTTGATAATGACACTTTACTTCAGAAGTGTCAAATCTTGGTCAGTACTTATGTGATCTATTATATTTTGAATATTCTGCTGCAATTTATTTCGTTAGAGCTCTGACATGCATTCTTTTGTTTTAGTTGCAGGATACCAAACCAACAATCCGTAGCAGACTTGAGTTTTCGGTTTAGCGAAAAAATCAGGTCTATTGGAGTGCGGTTTTTTACAAAGTACGGCTAAATTGTTGAGGAGCCGTTATTAGGCGCTAAGAGACGCACGATGAGGCGTAAACTACCATTGAGAGATAGACATGGGTGCATACGATGAAACACACCGACGAGTTTGCATTTCGGGTTCCCTTTCCCAATGCGTAGTTGTACGGGTAGCCTTAATACAAGATGTAGTTTCATACGGACGTGACATTACGTTGATGATGGATCCAGACATGATGCCAGATTACAGATACTAGCAGGGATAGTATCTTAGTACAAAGAGGGAGTGTGGTCCTTATATATAGCTATGGTGTTTACTTCGGATAGATGGGGCGTATCGTATGCGTGCGTGGAGTCAAGACGACCAAGTAAAATGAAAAGGCATAGCATGTAATGAAGACAACCTACATAATTTAGTATCATGTACAAAATGTATAATTCACCAGTCACTAGAATGTGTTCTGACTCCTCCTCATTAAAACCTACATTATAGCTTTAGAAGAACAGGTTTCCTAATGCATGTATGGCATTGACAAGAATGGTAGACATTGAAAGTGTCAACATTTGTCAGTAACCATATGTTCTATTATACTTTACTATTCCCCTGTGAGTTGTATCAATAGTGCTCTGATATGCATTTATTTGTTTATTTGCAGGATATCAAACCAACGATCCGTACTTTGGTGGACTTGGATTTTCGATTTAGCAAAAATTCAAACCCACTGGGGTGTAGGTTATTACAACTACCATCTCCTAAACCTAAACCCTTTATCTGATCTCTCAATTTCTCGCTAAGCAAACCTGTCTTCAGATCGTCCAACGTCAATATTTCTCCATCGTAGATGAGGCGGTTAATGAAATGGTGAACCACTCCTGATGCGAGCACAACAAAACCATGGTTTCTGCTCTTCGTCAATATTCAAATCAACTGACTTTATCTTCATCAACATGTCATCAAATATACTCGCATGTGCTTTAATGGTAGAACCTTCCTTCATCTCATAGGTGAAAAAGGTTTTCAGCAAAATCAATCGATTGGTTAAAGATTTCTTCATGTAGAGGTCTTCCAACTTCTTCCAAATTCCTCTGGCGGTAATTTCCTGACTAATTTCAGAAATAATAGCCTTACCCGTAGCAAGTTGGAGTGTAGTATAGACACATTCTTTCATCTTCTTCTTATTTACAGCGTATATAGCTGGATCTAAATCCTCTAAGTCATAAACCACGTTGTAGACAGGATTTCTTTTTAGTACTGCCTTCATCATCCACTGTCACTTCTCAAAATCTCCTTCCCTGTTCCACTTCTCTATCGATAACTGTAACCTGAAGCCACATACGAACCTCTATTATACGGAGCAGCTATAGGTGCCGAACTAATCTCTGATGTATTATTTTCACATGTCATTCTACCCAACACCTTCTATGCAATAGCAAACCTGAAAGCTCTGATACCAGTTGTAGAAGGGTGATCGGTCCCTTTGCAGTGAAAAATCTAATTATAAGATCGTATTATGATGCCGTAAAACAAACAAATCGATCAATTTTCAAATCAGATCACAGCTATATCAAAAGTAATGGTAAATAACTATAAAAAAGAAAAGAAAACACGAGATTTATGATGGTTCAACGAGTTATGATAGCGTACGTCCACTTTGAAAAGGAGGAACTTTATTGCTTCTAATGAAACAAGAGAGATTACAAGAGATTATAGAATAATAATAAAAAATCCATAATTTGATTAATTAAAGTTACAATTTATTTTTCTTTATGAATTGTGAAAATGATAAACTCCATGTGACAACCCCTTTATTTATAGTCTTTTTCGAATGGTAAATAAAACAAGATCGTAGTCAATGAATTTTCATAAATTCCAAATTTGAAATTATGAAAGTTACCATATGTTTGAATCGCACAAAAAATTCATCACTTAGAGTGCTGATTCTTTTCAAATTTGTCACTGGCACCATGGTAATACATCATAAAGCAAGTTCAAAGGAACACTTGAAGCTCACTGATAAAGAAACAAAGGAAAGCATAAATCATAAGTAAAGTTCAAACGAAAGTGTTCAAAACAATGATCATGTTTAAGTTCAAACGAAAGTGTTCAAAACAATGATCATGTTTTAGTCCCACACTACTACATGACAGATGAGATGCATGGCTGGTTAGGCTTAGAAATTTTTACAAGCGAATTATCTGGGGAAAACATGCACCAGCTCTCATTGATTAACCTGAAAAAAGTACTCCTCAAGTGAGTAATTTTACTCGGGGTTTAAGATGGACACAGACCCCACCAATATTACAAATGATGGTCACAAAATTAATCTAATCTAAATCGTCTACTAAATAATCGTCTACTAAATAAATATTTACAAATTATTCAAGGACACTCGGAAACAATTACAGATATGCAAATGGTGTACATAATAATCTCATCTTCCAGACATGAGATTAACCATAGCTTGACTTCCATAGAAAGATGCAACATCCCAATCCTCAGTGTTGGAAGAAAGCGTCATCAATGCTACAACAATTGTTCTCATACTGGGACGCAACTGAGGGTTCTCGTGTGTGCAAGCCTTGGCAAGCAGTGAAACCTAAATTATTAAACGTTATTAATATAAAATATCAAGAAATATTATGCAGGTGTTTATTTTAGGTTGAGATGCGACTTAACCTTATGGACTGAGTCGACCGGGTAATTGTTCCCTAGTCTTGGATCAACTAGTTGTTTCAAATGTTCACTTGGATCAGGCTTGTTAAGAGCTTCTTCAAACTAGAACCAAAAAACTAATTAGAGGCATTCAAAATACTTGAAACCATACTAGTATGTATTTTTTAACTAGTTTTACAGTGTGGTCAGAAGAGAGAGAAACATCTAAAATTTGTTTGTGGTATTTAATTTTAGACTAAACCAAAATTATAAATTCAAATGAATAGTGGAGCGAAGATGTTAACCATAGCAACCAGTCCCATTGATTCAGTACCAAGTCCTGCTCTTACTACAGCTTCTTTAGCCGAAATGAGCTCATAGAGGACAACACCAAATGCATATACATCGATCTTTGGAGAAACATCACCAAACTGTGCATATCTGCAAAAAAGCATAAAATATAACCAACAAAATTTAAATACAAGAAAAATGACTCAAAATTGGCTTATATTGTTGGAAAAAAAGAAGAAGTGAAGCATTTAGTATTTGTTTGAGTAGTGGCCATGCTGATCGAGTTTCGAGAAAAGGTGCAGAAGAAAATAGTCAAAAATTTAGTGAGGAAAAAGACGAAAAAAGGGAAAATTTTGATTTTCATCCAATTATCATTATCTAATTATTTCATAATGCATCCTCCCTTTATTTGTAACAGCAGCAAGGTTGGCAAATGTACCCAAATAGCAATTGCATTGATTCATCTTTTTGAACCTGGCCAGATTTACATAAGATTTGACTGAAAGAAAAGTTAAATCTCTTGACTCATTAAGCAGGACCTGATGAATACAATATATATGCATGCACAAACTTATATAAGCAACCACAGTACTTATTGTACCCACAGATCTATGTACAATATTAGCGTACGCTTAGACATGTAAAACAATGATATTGTGTCACCACTGTACATACATGGTGCCATTATCCTTTGCTCTTGCTAAGCAGCCCGGGTAATAGGGGAATTGTATGATTGTTCCAAACAACTTGCTATCGTATAGTAAGCATAAGCCATGTAGGTAAAAAAAAGAGGAATTGTCATTTGTTCGTCAAACTGATTTAGAAAGTAATTTTATGCCTGTCTTGCAGATGAGCAAATTTGGAAACAAATTTTGAGCAATTTAGGAAATAAAATGGTAGAAACATGTTGATTGTGTAAAGATTTTATGTTACACAAACCGACCAAAACAAAGTATGATAACTGAACGTAATCACAAGGGGCGGATTTTATTGATGATTACCGAAGAATAAGGAAACCAGAATCCACCAAAGCAAAACCGGAAACGAACAATATTTCGGAAAGTCAAGTATTATTATTAGTTTTGTGACATTCGCAGATACTTGATAATTGTTATCATGAAAATAACTCAGAACTGTTCAAAGAATAATTCATTCAAAGAGCGATTGGCTTACTCTGGAGGCATATAACCAAATGTTCCCACAAGCCTTGTTGGTTGGGTCATACCACCAACTTCAGTAAGTTTTGTTAATCCAAAGTCTACAACCTAAATTACAACAGTTGTTACAAACATGCAAAACTGCAAGTAATCAACTCTAATTTTCAAATTTATTATAACCTTAGCGTGAAATTGCTTGTTGAGCAAAATATTTGCTGGTTTGATGTCACGATGAATATAGACTGGAACTGTATGTTCATGAATATACTCTAACCCCCTTGCTGAATCGAGGGCAATCTGTACCCTAGTAGACCATTCTAGTGGTTCCCTATCTGTATTTTAAATATTAGACGGAAATGCTAAGAATATTAAATGTTTATATGATAGATATCATAAGATGAAGCCTCAAAATTTAATATCATACCTGACCCCCGTAAATGTTGACTTAAGTTTCCATTTTCTATAAATTCGTAAACAAGAAACAAGTTGAATTCAGTACAGTAACCTATCAACCTAACCTGCAGAACGTTCAAATAACAATTTGGTAATACAATGAGAAAATCCAAAGGGTGAATGGTGATTCAGAAACTTCGACAACTTTCAATGTATGAACATAATAATTTAGGTATATTGACAAATAATTACAGTCCACTCAGTTTTACATTGTTAATGATTAACTTCAGAAAAGAAAAAAAAATTATGAGCTACAAAATTGTGTGATACCAATGTGAGGGTTCGGAGAATAGAAAGATAATGTTGTAAAATATACATTTAAGGTATAATATTAGTGCAATTGGGAAAGCAGCTTACCAAATTCAAGTGATGGACATTTGTTAGAACTTTGAGTTCTGCTAAGAATTCTCTAGTTGCCTCCATATCCATTTTCTTTATAGCAGCTTTCTAACAAAATATAGTAAGCAAATGAGTGTTGTACTGAGCATCAAACTCGTACTGTTAGCAACAAAACTGGCTACAAGAAACTTGCACTAAAAGGATGGGTAAAAGTTGCTCAGTGATATTTAGACAGTCATTGATGTCCAATGACATTTGTAGAAAAATAAACAGAATAAATTTATAATTGTGCGTATTTATCAGCAAATAAGTTACACCTACACCATAAAATTACTTATGTACCTGAAAAGATTACTTAAACGTTTTAATTTAAATCTATTAGGTTTCTTGTAGTAAGAAGCAAATTCAGTTGAACAATATTTTACTCAGTAGTCAGTGTTAGGCCTTACTGCATCAGTTACCATGCCTTGCAGCAGAACCCAAAAAAAAAAGGTTAAACATGGTGAACAACAATTTCCGAATCAAGTACAGATAGAAAAACAGTAATACACTTAATAGTCCATACCGAGTCAGTGCTTAAATAATTATCAATGCCACTCTTAATTGATACCATCACAATATTTTCTCATTTTTCGGGGCAAAATACATTATTATATCTGTAAATAAGCATATTGAGCCACGGTATCCCTTGTTGCAAGATATCTATTATTACAACCACAATCTATAGACATGCTTAACCCTTAATCATCGGAACCTTCTTCTTCTTTTTTTCAAATGGATGGTCTTGTTTTCATTCAAGGGGAAAAAGGCTGTGTATTTTCTTCATTCTTTCCAAAACCAATAGTATTTTTTATAGATAATTAATACCTTTCGGTCATGGTTAAATTATGGGGTATAATAACTTTAATCATATGTCGCCACTAATTACTTGTATGATTTATTTATTGCTTGTTTCTCACATTTTATCACAAATGTGTAATGTGGTCTGTGAAATTTTTAAGGGTAAGCATGCAAGTGTAATCTAATGTGGCAAACACTGCATAGTGAATATCTCAGTTTGATTACAATGTAAAAATAAAACGAGGTTTAAATTTTCTATTTTGATAATTTAATAACAGTTTAATATGAACTCGGTTTTTAAGTAGTTTAGGTGAATTATGGATTTTTAATCATGATAATTTATTTGATAGAAATATATCGATAAATGACGTTTATCTAAAACTAGCACACCAACGTGCACTACGTACGCACCATTGATCTCCACTTTCATCTTCTTCCTCTGTTGAGCTCTGTTGCTTTCAGTTGCCCATCACTTAACTCATTATATATGTTTTCAAAATCCTTTTTCAGTTTAACATCATTGGAAAAGATGCATAAATAGTAGGGATCGTAAGAGGAATTTGAAACTTTTTACCAACATATTGTTTAAATTCAAACATTATTTAATAGTTAGTAGAGATATTAGCACAACAATGTCCCTATGCTTAGTGACTAATCTAAATTTATTGGTCGAACGTCACACTTTATACATATATAGTAATTTACATGTTATATGTGGCATAGTTTACGTTAAACATGCAAGCATCATAGGCGTTTAATTCTTAGATGCATCAATGGATTCGGTTTGTATGGGAACTTGGTCTAATGATCAAGTATCAGAAACAATCTCTCCAATAATGGGTTATGACCACGCACAACTTATCCACTTAAGACCACACTCAAGATGGAGCTTTGTACATTGGATAAATGATGATGATAGTATTACCAGGCCCATGTGTGTAATATATTTTTTAATACCCCATGTGTGTAATAATTGTTATTTAAATTCTAAGAACAAACAGTATAAAATTCTAAGTTGGCGTAAAAAAAAATTTCTTCTCAATTTGAAATATTATACTCAATGTCTATTTTATTAAACCTATCACATGCTCTACTATTTAGTAAATTGATGCATTTTGCTTTGTACTGATAAATTTTGACACGAAAAAGACTAAGAAAATTACAATTGGTTGTTTGAATCTAGGATCTCAGTTAGCATGAGAGATAATATCAAAAAATATCTTCCATGCAAAGTTTTAAATCTCGAATTTCGCTCACGTTTCGTCTCGGAAATTCTAAACACCTGATCTCGAACGAGATGAGTGCATCTCAAGCGTCCACATCGGATTTACATCTCGGGTCATAAAGTTCATTTCGAAAATATCTCGGAATGTATATTATCTCTAAAATTGATTTGCATGCATAATAATATCTATAACTACTACCTTAAAATTAATAATTTTCACTTGATTTGCTACTTCGTTATTTCTTCTCTAAATCGTCTAATCCACTTCAAATTGATCTAAATTATTTCATGATCCAAAACCAAACTAAACACATAAATTTGAATTTTTTTTATAAATTGAACTTCCCTTACCAAATTCAATCAAATTAATTATAGTAAAGTTTCCTTAATTCTTTAACAAATCAAACCAACATGAAATTATTAGTACGTTAGGCATTGGTTTTGATGATAACAACTATATGACATTATATAAAATATAGATACTAATGTTTTTATCAAGTTATACTAGTATACAGTGCAGAAAGACTGTACAGTATCAAGGGAAGATTCAAGAGGCAGATATAGAGATTCAAGAGTTAGATATTGAAGACTCATGAGTATTGAAGAACTCAAGATATCTCAGATAAGTTAACAGTCTTAGAATTTTTGTTAAAACTCTAATAGCACTTCTTTGATCTCACTCTGTTTCTCTTTTTCAAATATTTTGTTTTCAAAATAGCCTTCAAATTATTTCTATTTTTTTATTTTATTATATTTTAAGTTTTTAAGTATTTTAAATACACTTTGAATATTATACTTTATTATAATTGTAGTTTTTAAAGATTTCCAAATATTTATAAGTTTATTATAATATTTGTTATTACTCTGATTTCAAATATATTCACTTTTACTTTACACTTGTTATTTTCAAAAGAAATTCATATTTAAATCCTTTATATATTCAAATATATTTCTATAAAGTTTTCTTTAAGTTTTGATATGATTAAAATATGTATAAACTATGTTTAGAAGATTTTATAAAGTATCAAAATATTTCATAAAGCTTAATATTTTCAAAATAATTTTTATAGTGTTTTTCAATTTTGTCAAGGATATGTTGACATGTCCAATTCATATAGGTCGACATAGCGACCGTAATTTTCAACATTCAAATTTTGAATGGAAGTGTTTTTTCGTCATATCTCTTCGCAAATGGACATGATTGTTGTTTCTCTATAAATAGGGGTTAAACCAACGAATTTTTTGTTAACTACTTTTTCATATTTTCTCTCCTCTTTTACTCTCTTAAATTCTAAAAGAAAATACACTCAAAATATTCTCAAATTCAATCAAAATCAAAATCAAATTCAAACTTTATTGATTTTATTCTCTATTGATTACTCTCTGATTTCTCTCATTTCTCTCACTAAAACAAGATCAAAGTGTTATTCAAGAGGATATATGATCATTTGTAATCAAAATCAACGATCTGAGTCTATAAAACTGTATCAACATCATACTGTTATACTTGTGGGTGTGATTGTAGCCCTTGTAAATCAATTGGGTATACTTAGTAGCCCGAAAATCTAGTGGGTGTGTGTGGCCCACATAAATCAAGCGACTCTACCCAAAAATCGGAAAGTCTAAAGAGTGTGTCTCATTACCTTGAAACTGAGATTGTATTTGCTTTGTTATTTAAAAAGAAATCTATAAAGGAATTGTACAGCACTGGATGTAGACTAACTCCGTACCAGTATAAAATCATGGTATGTTCTTTCATTTTTACTTTTACTGCATTTATATTTATCTGTGTTTGAATATGTGATTGTTAATTGCATTGTTTAAACTATAATCTTTAAAAAAAATCAAAAGGATTCACAAAAATTATAAAACATAATTCACCCTCCTCTTCTAGTGTTAAATTAGTCTTAAGATCCATCTTCCGCCAAACTAACAGAAATCACAATCAAATCTCTACCCAATCAAATATGGTCATCTTTCAGTTTCAAAATCAATTAGACAATAATAATATTCATCATACTAAAGTATGATAGGAAAATAACATTCAATCAAGGATAAGAGGGATAAAAGTTAGGGATTTACTCATAAGTTTCTCTTGATCGACATTAAACTTGAATTCCCATATTTCTTCTCTTACTCCTTAAATAATTTTTTATTCTACAATAAAGTTTTCTTGTCAAATGACAAATAAGACAAAAGTATATTAAATAAGATAGTTATGACTCATCAAATTTTGGCCTCTAAGTTGAATTTTCGAATTTCATCGACATAGATATCAGTTTGCCTTAAAATATTTATAGTGACCCTCCTTATATCAAGATGTAGCTGGACAAATTTCTGTAAATATCGAAATTAGTTTTTGTGTAACTGATCATATCTCGAATTATGTGTATCCGAAGATGATTTGATTTACACCATTGTTTTTATTGATGTCAAAAACTCCCATTTTGACTGGTTACCTGCAGATATAAATATTAATTATTCTATCTATCACATAATTTAGTTTTCATCAAAATCATATTTTTCAAAAAAATCTTAACATCGGTCAAGATATTGGAATTTGATCTTGACCGATATATCGTTCGAGATCTCGGTCGATATATGGAAAATGAAATTTTTACTGAAATTTTGTGTTTCGTTTCGCTATAATTTCTCCCCGAGATCTCGGTCGAGATTTGAAACAGTGGACAAGACAAGTGAAAGAGTTGAGTTTTTACCAACAAAAAGCTCTCGGTACCAAGAGGTCTTCTTTGGCTTTGAGCCGGCGTGCTTCTTTGTGTACACTTGGATTTTATTTTATGTGGACTTCTGAGTCTACTGGTGTATTTCTCCTTAAATACTAGGTCTATTGCAGCTAAAGATGGATCTTCTCCATCTTTACTCTGATTCACACTCTGCACCTTCTTCGCTCTTATCTCCTCCCCCAAATGTACTCTATAAACTCCATTGTAAATCTGAGATCCACTAGATTGTGGTCAGATCTGAAGAATTAGTTGTAATCTGGAGAGAAAACGACTAATAACAAAGATTAAAGTGAACAAAAGCCGGAGAATTCGCCGAACCACTATAAAAATTGTCTTCTTTTCTGCTTTTACCTCATTAGAATTGGCACTTTCATCTTATATTTGGGTGTTGGTGTCATTTTTGGCGTTAACACTCATAGCAAACGCAACGTCAAATCTAGAGCAAATCTGACAATTGAAGCTACCAACAACTGATGCATAAGAGATATCCTTTATTTGCTTATTTTTTAATCATCTTTTAAGCGCTGATCTGAATTATATTTGTCACCTTTGACAACTAATGCTGGACTTGAAGAACAATATTTCATGCAAAATATTTTCAAGACTCCTTCAATGTAAGAGTTAAGATAATTTCATATCATGATTAGGCCTATCAACATGAATCTTAATAGTTAAACTGAAAAGGGCATCATCGAGAACTTTCATGTTGAAGTTATGAAAGTTTTGAGAAAGGAAACCCTTCATCTCTAATATCAACTCAAATCGGTACTAGCTAAGACAATATTGTGATACACAGGTGTGTGTGTGCGTGTACAAGTGTCTTTTTGTTTCTTAACCTTGTTTACAATAAATGGGCTTTGCTAGTAGATTGATTTTGGGTGAAACTCAGTGCACGAGGCTGCCGCGTGATAGTGGGTTGTGAAAAGGTCGATAATGTACGCAGAATTTCCCTCGCACTGCGAAGAAACTGTTTTCGAACTCGAACCTGAGCGTTCAGATCACCATGCAGA
The DNA here is from genome assembly GCA_030765085.1 of Allium cepa. Classification (NCBI taxonomy): domain Eukaryota; kingdom Viridiplantae; phylum Streptophyta; class Magnoliopsida; order Asparagales; family Amaryllidaceae; genus Allium; species Allium cepa. The sequence goes on from CM060932.1 coordinate 159,333,846, forward strand.
TGACTTAACCGTTGCGTCAAGGCTCCACCTCTAGCATATTGACTTTAAATTATAAAAAATCCCAAACAACTCATGTATAAAACCACCACATCAAATATTCTAGTGTAGCGTATTCCAACAGTGCTATATTTAACAACTTAAAAATGGTGCTTCTCCATGCTTTCATGAGAATTCACAAGAGAAAAGCCACAGTGCACCTCCTTCTTCGAAAGCAGTATTTCAAAAATTAGTGGCATCTAAGTTTGTGTTTTCGTATTCAAAAATGGACATTTTTCAGACTATAACTTGGAATCGAGAAAGGTTAGCAACACTGGATTTGTATTGGTATCTATTTCAAGGTATAATTTGAAAATTATGGTATTCTTGTTACATGTGCACGTTTATTGGTTATAACTGAATAAACCTTATAAACCAAATAAGCTCAATTGATTTGGTTTGATTTGGTTCGTCGATTGATTGGATATGGTTTCTGTTTTCGTATTTATTTAGCTTTCTGATCATTTTCATTTTATTTTATTTTATATTTTAAATTGAACCGACCTACTAAACTGAATATGAAATTTAAATTAATTAAAGATAACATAATTATCAAAATCAATATTATCATTCATATTGTTATTGTAACTTTTTTTTTCTTTCAATTCACGTTAGTATTTTCAAAATAGAAGTTTCCAGAAATTCCAACTTTATCTTATCTTTATATAAATCTTTATAAAATTATCACTCTGCCGGGTGTTTTATTAACCTCATTTTATGTTGATAACAAAAAAAATCAGTTTACTTAAGGATCGACCAGTTAAACAAACCGAACCGAACTGATTATTTTTGGTTTGCTTGGTTTTGGTCTTAAGAAATTGGTCTAATTAAGTTTGGTTTTTGTTTGTTGAATGGTTTCTCTAGTTCAAATATTTTTTGGCGGTTCAAAACCGAACCAATCATTTGCTCACCCTTTTCGATGTTTGGTGTTGATTTGTAAAAACTACCACACAAAATTCATCATAAAAAGATTCATAATTATCTAAGATTGCACCAAAGAATTAAACATAAAAAACAATGTAGTTAAATTTGTTAGGTTCGTTCCTATCTAGTAAGCTTTATCTAATGGCATTGATTTTGCTCAAATTCATAATCAAAAGATTATGATTATTTTATGCGCTAACGAAAATCACCTTAAACCAAACAGTTGTGTGAAAACCATTCAATAGAGGCAACTCTCCAAACACTGACACAGTGTAGAAGAAAAATGTGAGTGAGAACCCCAAATATGCAAGAGTAAGATCGCCACTCAATTTGCATTACTAACTATAATAGATGCATTAATAAACTGTTGGTTATCTCAATAGTTGTTTTAATCTCGTAATATCATTATATACCACATTGCTAGCTAGCTGCCTATGCTACAAATGTTTGATTATGTGCATATGCAATTGTTCCTGTATGCATGTGCTATCATAATCAATCAAAGTTTTAAAAGACAAAAGCGTACATGAGGTCTTTTTGAGCTCACGAGGCGAGGCGTAAGCCTCAAGTTGTTGAGGCACAAGTTTTTCAAGCAAATATTAAACGCATGGCATAGCAGAGAATTAGGCATATGTTTTGAACACCGCAGACCACTGAGGCACAAGCCTTACAGGCAATTTCAAAGCAAGCATCAATGCGTTTTACATTCCTTTGCCTTAAAGCACTCCTTGACGTGAGCATTTTAAAACGCTGCAATCAACAAAGCTAAGATGATGATAACTTATTTATTACCATACTTCTTACCATAAAATTTGTCGCAACTGGTGAGAAAAATCACAGATTGGATATGATTAAAGAATACATTCATATATGTCATGTGCACAAAACTGGACTTGAGTAGAAACGGTCATTGATAATAGCCGCGGATCGGCAACTAAATCATATTATACACGGGTTTCTTTAAAGATGAACATGAAACTTTGTTATAACAAAGCATGCAAATGCAGCTTCAACTATTGTATTAGGATCAGCATGCAGTTGGATTTGGATTGTTTTCCAACCTACGAGTAACTAATCATACCCTAGATGTATATTATATATACTTAGCTATGCGCACACAAGCACGTTATGTTTGGTGATTAGGTATGTAATGATATCAAATGATTTTAACACCAACCTCTCCTCTAAGTTCTGCGTAGTACACAGCTCCAAAACCACCTTCGCCAATTTTATGTGTCATACTGAAATCATTAGTAGCTTTAGCAAGCTCTTCATATGAAAATTCTACAGATTTGTCTACAGTAAAACCCCTGATCATGGATGCATTTCGTTCTTCAAAACTTAATTCAATATCAGTGGCAGCTGAAAAGGATAATCACATAAACGGGGTATTAACAGCCAACTGAGTATAAAATAATGTTTACTGGATAACGTATGTAAAACTTATACAACTACAAGCTATGATCCCTATAATCTTTTACATCTCTTGATCAAAATGGTATAAACTACTTGAATTTCTCAAACAGTTTAATTGTAGTCCATGTTTATAAACTATTCTTACAAGCTACACCCGAGCATCAAACCCACAAGATTGAGCTCAAGTTGTGTATGTGTTTTAGCATTCCACCCCGATGCGCTTGGATCCACACACATGTTTGTTATCCCTCCGTGGGTATGAAAGCAAACAAGAGAACAGTGCTTTGTGTAGTGGCATTGCTGTGCAAAATAGAATTTACCATTGCTGTGCAAACAAGAGAACACATATTATATCTTTAAAACTTAGCTAATTACCATTGCTAAGCAAACAAGAGAACATATACTATATCTTTAAAACTTAGCTAATTACCATTGCTGTGCAAAATAGAATTTTCATCCAAAGATGATGGAATCAATTGCGACTTTTTTGCCTTTCTTTTCTTATAGACCCCAAAATATAAATAGGTGCCCACTCCAAGTAAAAGAATAATCACAGCTATGATAATTCCAGCTATTGCACCTCCAGAAATTCCTGCTTAAATTATACATTAGGAGCAGTAAGTTACGCGCCACATGACTTGAATATCAAGAAACACCATCTCATTCCATCTCTTTCTCATATTAATATATGTTCAAATGAGTAAGAAACCACCTTTATTGCTGCAAAAAAAAATAAAGTGTGTTAAAAAAACATGGAAGGTAAAAGATGAATACAAAGATCCTATGAAGCTCACCTTGATGCAAGAAAAGGAGGGTAATTTCCACTCTGATCTGCACAAAATAAAATATGTCATTATGTACAATATATAATATGCTAGTTGATCGATACTTATATTTTTTTACTACTCACATCTGATCATAAATGCATATAAGTGTAATGTATGATTTTGTTATGTTTTTCTAGAGTGTAACATCGTATGCTTTACTGTATTTTGGAGTGCAAACTGCAAGCTCAACCCAAAGTCTAAAGAACTCATACTGAAGCAGTTCATTGTTGCAAATATGGATTGTACCCATAAGAGCAAATACGAAGGCACGAATAATTTAACATTAAAGACTTATTCAAAAAAAATAAAGAAGCAATTAATTTTTATTTTCTGCTGACTCTATACATGCATCAAAAATCAGTGTATGGAATAAATTTTGGTAAAATATACTTTCGCTTTGTAATTAAACTGGAACTGGTATGGTAGCTCTTTGATAAACAAATGTATGCTGATTTTGAAGATGGAAATTATGTATTAAGAAAGATGCAAAGTTTGGAAAGAAAATGAACTAAACAATCGATGCAATGGAATATACAGCAGAATCTTAAATTCTACATGGTTGAGTGATGTGACATGGAAGGTTATTAAATTTGCAACAATTATCCATACCGATGCACACAACAATGGCTGATAAATTTTTTAAAAGTATCAGTAGTATATTAAGGTGAAAACGGAAGAAAACGTATACTAATTATACTTGGATCTGCTTATAAAAATATCGAAAACAAAAATTCTCACATCTACTCTTGTTCGAAAGCATTGTCGAGAAATATTGTAGTTGAAATGGTAGGACATTTTTTAATTAATTTGTCTTGGAATTTTCACTAGTACATGCCTTGTAGCCACAACAATATTTCAATTTCAAGCTTAGTAGTTTCTGTCCAATTACTTCTTTGCTTGAAGTAGTCACATAGTTCTTAGAGAGCTAATCGCTTCTATAATTGTAATTCTTAGCCATAGGTAAATCCTTCTTCTTCTTTTTTGCATTTCATTTTCTCTCCTTTACTTCGATGCAATTTACCTATGCCATCTCCTTCTGTGTTCAGTAAGTTATATATATTTTCTATGGCGAAAAACATACGAATAGATCTGAATTGACATAGTAGTGTATGACATACCTTTTTTGTTGACAATTTAATTATATTGCTTGACTTGATGGTATTCATTTCATGTTAGAAGTTGGACAAAAGATCAATTGTGCATTTTATTCTCTTTAATTGCATTTATAATTTGAAGTTAGGATTTTTCAAACCTTATTCGTAGATTGCGCGTTATAAGTTGTAAACATTTAGTTCTTGCTTGTCATGTTAATCCTTTTACATGATTCGATTCGATTCAACTTGGCAATGTTAGGAATAAAGCAGCAGAAATATGAAGAAGAAGAAATTAAAGACAACAAATTTAACATGAAAAATCCAAAAAGAGAAAAATCACAGTCAAACTCCACTATGTTATAACAAGCACCAAACAATGGTAGAAACACTCTCACATACAAGATACATGATCTCTCTCCATTCAACAATAAAGATGAACCTATTTTTCACTAATTTAATGGTTGAGCTTTCTTTTTGTTTATTTCTACTTTCTTCATGTTGTCTAATGTCATGCTATTCTTCAACCCATACATATCAAACAGAAGAATCCAGAAGGTCATATTACTTTTCCATTCAGATTCGTGAACCTAAGAATTCCAAATGTTCAACTAATTAATTACATTTCCATTTGTTTATGGACAATATTACTCTCTCCACTTATGGGGAGATACATTAACAATTCCTCCTTTCCCGACATAAGTGAAGGATATTATTCCTGACATGCTTCTTCATCCATCTTGTCGTCACTTTAGCCTTTCGCTTGTATGCATCTTTTCTACAAAGATTTTCTTGTTGTATCGCATCCCTTCATTCATCCCATCATCATCATTGGCTCTAACAGACTAACACCACTCTAAGTGGAAATATGAAGAAAAAGAAACCCGAGACAAATTTAACATGGAAAATCCACCAAAGAGAAAAACCGCAGACAAACTCCACTATATAATAAAAGGGATCTTCCTCCCACAATCCACCCCACCCCCCCCCCCCCCGGCCCTAATGAACCTATTTTGTTTATTTTCTTCTTTCTTCAAGCTGTCTTGTGCATTGTTTTAAAACACGAAAGCGTACGTGAGACGTTTTCAGGTCCGTGAGGTGAGGCGTAAGCCTCAAAACGTAGAAGCACAAGCTTTTCGGGTAAAAATAAATGCAAAACATATAATGAAATCTATCATTTTAAATTAACCTATACAAAAAATGAAGAACAAATCATTTAGGTCTGACTCTAAAAAGATATACATCTCTTTTTTTAAGATTAAAAATAAATAACGGAAATCCATATGATTCCGGTTTTTGATTCCACAAAATTTCTTGGGAGATTTCACAAAATTTTAGTTTCGATTCCTTATATCAATTCAAAAGGATCTGTAAAATTTATTTAGAGATTCAATGGAGTATATTAAGAAATTTTCTTTAGATAGCAATGAGAAGTCATTACATAACTCTTGATCGTTGTTTCTGAAACAATCTTACTTAATCATGTTGATGTTGATATTGTTGATATTGAACTTGAAAAGTTAAAAACACTAACTTTCATTTTCTTTAATTTTATTCTTTTTTTTGTTTTTCATTAAATAATTGAAATTTAATAACTTTTTAATGTCAATATTTGCAACTAAGGGTGAAAATTTTTTGAGTCGCACGACTCAGCAGTTTGAGGTGTGCAAGATGTATGTTTTGTACGTTTCGTATGATTCAAGTTGTTGTGGCGTAAGCCTTAAAGGTAAAAGCCTTTTGGGGAAAACCTCGAGACGTTTTATCTCTCATTTTGTCGAGATGCTCCTAGAGGCGGGTATCGAGGCAGGTTTTCTTTTAAACAATTGTCTTACATCATATTCTTCTCCAACACATATATATATCTAATAGAAGAATCCAGAAACTCATATTACTTTTACATTCAGGTGCGTGAACCTAACAAGCCCAAACGGTTAAATAATTAATTATCTTTCCATTTGTTGATGGAAAATTACTTACTCCCTCCATAAGCATTAACAGCTAATTAGATGGAGAAAATTAGAGAAGATCATCAAGTCATTCCTAGTATTTGGAAAAGAATTGACTTCTATTTTCGTTCTTTAATTTAATTTTTCACGGTTTTCATTTGTTAGATTTCTAAAATACATATTTCAGATACATAAAAATCACCTCTCAACTTTAGTAAACTTCTGTAAGATGAAAATAGCATCGTTTGAAGTTAAGACCGCTATGTATTGATTTGTATTTGCATGTGTGTTGTGCATGTAATGCACTTGATGTTTATGCTACGTTGCTAAAACTCACATTTATGCGCTCATTCATGGTCATTTATAATTAGTTGTAAAAATTATTTGTATGACCGAACGTCAAAAATATTTAAATTATTGAATGTGGAAAGAAGATTAGCTTAAATGCGACTATGTTCAGATTAGCATGAAATATGTTCACAACAGTTTTGAAGTGATAAAACTCATCCGCGATCCGACTATGTGTTACAATAAAGGTATTGTTACAGGGGCTTCAGTTTTGAATAAGAGATTGGTCATTTAATATTTTTTTAAATTTTATGATAAGTACCAAAAAATTCCGTCTTCTCATAACTAAATCAAATGTATTCCCTTAGTACCCCGTTATGCAAATTTTTCGATGGATGTCCACCGTTTTATGATTTTCTTTTCGATCAATCCCTTTCGAATTTAGTTTTTAATGACCATCCATTGTTTTTCTTTTCATTTTTTGACATAATGTTGCCAAATTTGCTTGGAACAAGGGTAATAAAACAATAGATCGTTTGATTTGATTTTATTTATCACGTCTATCCCAAAACAATTTTATATTAGGATGAAGTCCCCCTAAAATTATACTTCCCTTATCCAAAACTGGAGTCCCTTTAATAATCTCCTACAATAATAAACTTCACTCCAAACATTAAATAACAAATACATCTATTGAATTTTGAAATCAATATAATTTTAAGGTATATCAATTCCATTCAAAAACCATAATCAATAATCATATTGAAAAGTTCAAAGGCTGACCATAATCAGTAATCATATTGAAAATCTATTTGTTGAATTTTGAACTCAATATGATTTTAATGTGTATCAATACCCCACTCAGAGACCATAATCAGTAGTTATGTAGAAAAGTTCAAAGGATGATTCATCACAGCAATAATATTGTGACATTGCCACCAATTAAGAGGTGTCAGAATCGATTCTTGATTACCTTCAGATACTTATCTGGAAAAATTGGAACCTCAAAATGCTTACCAAGCAAAACTTAACTTCAAAAAAAAAAAAAAAATAGACAAATAGAAGTTAGTTGAAGAAACTCAAAATTGTTAAAAAACGGAAAATGATATACCACTGTGTACTTTCACATTATGCATTCTAAAATGAATTTCAAAATAGAAAAACAAGTGAAAAATATATTTTGTAAAGATACATTATGGTAACTAAAAAAAAATAGCAATAGAAACTGAACAGAAAATATAGGATTTTACCTATCCTTGATCAATATGAACAATGGCTACAGACCAACATTCTTCTTTACTATATTCAATGATATAATAATAATTATAAATTTAATACAAGATAATTTTTAATGACTAGCCCTGTTTTTTTTTCTTCTTGGAACATCACACTCAATCGCTAACTGGCAACTAAACTGCCAACTACCATTTCACTTCACTTGTTGATAATTAGCAATGCACCGTACAAATGCATTAGCATGGTGTTAAAGCCTCTTGAGTGTGTATCAAGAGGTCTAGGATTTCGGACATCACTTACCAATTTTCAAGATACACATGTGTGCGCACGCGCATATATAACTAATTGTCATTTCATTTACTAATATAAACATGTCAATGCAATTTTGGATAAAATGGAGGGATCAAAATCAAATAAGTGAAGTAGAAGAATGAAATATGTATTAACTATGGTGCTACACACATTGCTCAAGCAGTTGAATTGCTAAATTTTTATAATTCAGTTGGCAAATTGATTAATTATCGCAAGACATCCACCAACTGCACTGTCAATTTTACACGGATGCTTTGTCAATTGCTTTTTAATTGAGCGTTGTTTTAGCAATTTCACAAGCGAGACTACTCTCTGCAAGAAAGTTTTCGAATTCATAGCATAACTGCAATGGAAATTTACGATAGATATTTATATCCATACCAAATAGCACCCCATATTTAATATGTTCCAGATTTATATATAATCACAAATATCAGCGATCACTAAATTTTAACAATTAATTGATCAATGCAATCCATTGTCAACAAAACCTATAATGTCCACACTACAGACTAAGTTTTGTTTGTACAACTGATTTTCATCTCGTTCCATTGCCTCTATAAAATTTGTCTATCTTCTCTTGTTCTCAGTGGCTCGTTTTTGTGTATCATCAATGGTATATCCATGTTACCAAAAGTTTTGAGATATTTTCAACATAATCATACATTCTTAAGAGTACATCAAAACTTTCTAATTGGTACAGTTGCTTAAGCTAGTTTCAGATCAAGATTTAGATTCCTTACAGATTTAAAATATTTCGAATTAGGAAATCTCGAAAAAATTGATTATAGTCCAATGCAATTTTCAGCCCTATTTCTACATATTACCAAAATACAATAACACTTTAATTTAAAATGATAAATAAAAATAACGATTATAACACAATTCTTAATAAACAGATATAACAAAATTATTCATGCAAGCAAATAAATCAAATTAATTAAACAAAATAAGATGAGCTGGCGAACCCAGTCAAGCAAAAGCCACAAACCAAACTAAGCTTACCAATCACTATAATACATTTTATTTCTCATGCTGCAAACCAATGTTTGATGATAAAATATTCTAGCCCGATCAAATTTTAATGATTCTAGTTCGAGACGCACACAAAATTAATGATCAAATGATGAACTTTTAAAGGATGTGACCAATGAATTTCAGGCGTTTCTTTTATTTTTTGCTATTGTCATAAAGATTGAAAGTTGATATTATTACAGAGATGTTGACGTATTTTACGTTCTTTACTATAACGTTTTGTGAGTTTGAAGTAAATTATTGTACTTTTACTTGATACGGAAAAAAAATTGATTTTTATCATATTTACACGAACTTTGACTAAAATAAAATTCCTCATCGTTTTCGTTCCAGCTCCAACCAAAATCGAGCTGAGGTGATTGGATCCAAATTTGAACATAGCGAATACCTTACCAGTTTAAAGCTACCATTTTGTTGATATTAATATATTATACTCATCGCTCATGAGTAAAAAGAGTAGCTTTTCAAAAAAAAATTACAAATTTTGTCGTTCATTGGTAATTTTAGTTCTGGATTTTATTTTTAAAATGGAGAGAGAGAGAGAATTGAGGTAAAAAGAGAATAACATCCCCATGTTGCATGAAAAAAAACTATGTGTGTATACGGCATTGTTATTCATCTCATCATTTCCTTTAGAGATGGCCCGAATGGAAAATTAAAAACCGAGTTATAAACCCTCTTAGAATTACTCATTCATTCGATCAAACAATATCATCTCCGCTCCCCAAAAGCTCAAAATTCAATCAACAAGGGAAGCATACATGTAATAAAGGTCAAACGGTAATGATTCTTGAATAAGATATTTTTGGACAACAACTCAGTCATGACTCATAAACAGGACTGGCAATTACAACCAAGAATCGTAAACTCGAACCGAACCGAACCGAACTCGATGGGTTTCGGATCAGATCTGAATGATAAAAAAATACCACAAAGGCCTCATCAAACCCAACCTGAACCGACCGAAAGGCCGACCAAAAAAGTTTAAAATATATGTTTTTTTAGTGTTATTGTCCAAGCAGACCTGAATTCACTTGACCTGAACCGAACCTCGGATTGGGTCGGGTCTAGGTATTTAAAATTTATAGTTTGAAACTGGCAAAAGCCAGCCTGACCCGTCTAAAACAAAGACACATCGAGTCGGATCCGGGTCCATCGGATCGGGTCTAATTACCACCCATACTCATAAACCTCAATTTCAAGACCAAAATGAAACTCAAAGGTCCTAAATCACTACAAAACTGATAATTAGTTCAAGTAAATCAGCTTGATAGCAAATCAATAGCCACAAACCCTTAAAATCCAAAATTTCATTATCTCACTCACCCATAACAGCCGACTCTAATAAAAAAAATAAAGTTTGAATTTCATTTTTTATTGTCGTTGTTTCTTCATTGTCTTATCATTGTGAATCCATCTACTGCTGCAATTTCTTCATCTTACCATGCGTGAGGATTCAAATCGATGCCTCCAAATATTTATCGAACGTTACGAAAAAAGAAGACCTAGGGATTTGGTTTGCTTGTGTTTTTTATGTTTGGGTATTGGTTAATGAATATTAAGTAGGTGTGGACGATATTAAGATTGGATAATTTTTAAAGGAAATGATGGGGTGAAAGCAATGTATTATTCATACATACATATGTATACACACGCAGAAACACACACACATAAAGTTAACTGAATAAGGGATTGGACCCTTTGGACACTTAATCAAGCTTTTAGGTTGAGAAAAGAATGCTTGCATGAACCAAATTACATTCGTAATATTTAGTTTTGGATAAAATTTATTAATATGGATTGGGTATTTTTGCTAAAGAATAACAAAAGAAATGATAAAAAGTCAACCCAATCAACTAATAAAACAACCGATTAAACACCCCCATTGACATAAAAGAAAATCAACCAATCAACCATTTCTTTTATGTGATTTTTGGATTGTACTTTGATGAAAGAACATGTTCTGTACCTCAATAACACATATATTGTCCACAACTTAGTGACCTCTACCTCACGAATCAAGCCAAGGTGCGGGGTTTTGTTTCTCAAAAGACCTTCATGTCGTTATGAGGTGAAGACTTGGTATATAAGAACTTTTGTAGTATTTCTTTCGCTATATGGGACTATAGCCTCCATTTGGGAACCCCGGGCGCACATATTCAAACATCGTCAAAGCACTAATTTATTTTAGTCTTTATGAAAACCAGCAGCGTCCAAATTCGATTCCCACAAGGAATGTTATTTGAAGTGTGTCATAGTTATAGCTGTTTTGTTTCAAAACATTTCGCGGAAATGTCATCAAAAACCCAACAACATTTCGTGGAATAGTTTTAAATAACCATTTTCAACCACAATTTTATAATTGTTAAATAAGTTTGTCGTTTTGCAAAAAAAAATTAGAGAATATCGTAAAAATGCTTCAGCGATAAATTTTTTTAAGTAATGTTACAATTGTTTTGTTTCTACAACAATTTTGCAAAATATTTACAAACAACCATCTTCGAAAATATTTATATAAAACCGTAACAAACATGTTTTTTCTATAACATTTATAACATGTTTTTGATATGCTTAGATTTTACAATGTTTTTCAAACGTTGTAAAGGTACAATGTTTAATGACTTTTTTAAATGTTAACTTTTCTAGAATAACATTATTCAAATACCATAATATAATTTTCGTCAATATATAATGTTGTAAAAATAAATAATCATGATCATATTTTATAAATATTATGGAATATAATACTTAAAAATTAAAATAGTTCAAATATTTCATAAAAAATAAATATTTTTAAATAATTCAACTTTAATTAAAATTTTCAAATTTGTTAAAAGTTAAATTCTTTTAAAAAAATCATTTTTATCAAAAAGCTTAACTTATTCAAAAATTTCACAAATATTTACAATATACATATTTCTAATTATCATTTTATATAATTCTTATTCAGCAATAGCTGGTGAATGGAATATGTAATTCAAGGAATCATAGTCTATTGCTTGATTAAATTAGCAATGCATATGATATTTGGCTATAAATGTTTGCTTAAAAAGATTCCAAAATTATGCTCATCGCCTTTTAAGACTTTTGTAGAAACTTGCCTTTGAATCCCAAATTATGTCTCTTTATCTTTCTCAAATACTAAATCAATAAACAATAAACAATAATCCCTAAACTTCTCCAATCCAAACGATTTAAATGATCCCTCACTACATCTCAATAGACTCTGCACGACCTCCTCTAAGTTCAACTGCACCTCCTTCGTTGTCTCCATATATGGCACTAGTGGAGGTAAGGAAATAGATTGTTTTGTTGAATCCCTTCCAAAGGAAATGGTGAAATTGATATCCGGCTTGCTAAAGAGCTTGGTAATCCACATCCTTTTGGTGAATATCCATTAGAAATTTTCTCACCATAACCTTCCTCCATTCTGGTTGGTTTGAAAAGATGCCACTCGGGCATATTTCATTAAATTCTTATAATAATGTTCGTTTAAATGTGTTTAATACCATCATTCATTCTACAATATTTTCCTTCAATTAATGCAACGAACATGCATTTAACATTGTTACGGTAGGGTCATTCAATGCCCTTTGCAATAGTAGGGTCATTCGACGCATTTTACTTTATCGTTTGTTTTTGTATGGTTATGGTCCATCCACAATTAAATTGATAGAGTTAATTGAACACGTGAAAGAACTAGATGTACTTTTACTGTCTCTTTGCTTAGCTTATATGGACTTTTGGTTTAGTTTTAACAATGGTTATGTAGAACGTGGCCTTATGCTTAGTTATCAAGACTTGGCACTAGTTTTTTTATTTGCTTAAGTACCACAAGTTTATATAATCACGAGTTAGCAAACTTATTGAATCACATCTAGGAAAAATATCTTGATAATGTCCTCGGTTTTATCATTACAGAGTTGACATCTAGTAGTTCATACAATTTCTTATTAAAATAATTATTGTTGTTGTTGTTCCTCATTACAATTGTGAGTTAATCTATCACATGTACAAAAGGGATAGACGTGGTGTTATTATACTATATTATTTTTCTTGCCTACCGCAATTAACAGATTTTATCTACTAGATGATACTAGCCTTATTTATTCATAATTTAGAGGTTATGAATTTGTAAACTACTAATTTTAATTATTTTGATTCTAAACAATTACATCTTCTCAAGTGATGCATGTGAAGCAACAATGCAAACTTACTAGGCCCTGGCGTTTAGCACTCTCGAAGAAAAACACTATATCTGCCCCACCTTAAAAGGTACATGGTGGCTACCTTATTATTATTTTTATGATTCTTTATGCATTTTTTCAAACCCTGAAGTCTCCAAATTTCATGTTACCTTTTACCCATGTCATATTGATACCAAGGCTCGTATTTGTTCAATTAATATTGGTTATTCGAGTTCAGAGTTAAATCAGAGGGCTTTAATGGTTTTGCGGAATCGATTGGTATTTTTTACGTTGTATTTTAACGTTGGCCTCTTCGTTAAATGATAATCATACTAGTTTGGTTGCTCATTTCTTGTGATTTTTTTGTAATTTTAATCTAAAAAATGAATATTACGATATACAAAATTTATATTTGATATTTATATTTTATTGTTAATGATCACAAACGTAATTGTTATTTCAGATATTAATGATTAACAAATGAAAATGCTTTTATCAACAATATAGTGATCAAAGTTGCTAAAATGTATTACAATGATCCTAAATCGACATAGAAATATAAAAAAATTGAAAATAGCAAAACACAATGGTGATAAACCATTGTAAAACTTTTATTAACAGCGTTTCAAATTGAATGACCCGCTCATTTGGTAATACTGACATAGACAACATATAAAAAAACATTGTCAATGGGTATAGACGACGTTTTTTAGACTTGTAAAATCGTTTATTTTTTATAGTGTCGACGCACGCGCATATTCATTTGAATAGCATTGAAGACAAACATTGTCTTAACAAACAAGGATACGGTAATATGCCATGTCGTATATATCATTTCATCGTCATTCTATCATAGCTTCGAGCAATAAAGTTGAAGGATGTGTCGAAAAACATAATGGGTTATAGCATTCATTAGCAATATATAATAAAACCAACATGTCAAAATTTGCAATTTCAAGTAAGATTTTTGCAAGACCAAGGCAAGTTTTCTGCAAAGAGCGATGTTTTCTGAAGCATATAAGGGGTTGCATATCCTTTGTCCGAGGATTTACATAGAAAATATGGCAAGGATTACTTAAAGAAGAAAAATTAAGTAGATTAATACCAAGCTATCAAAACATTGTAACGTAATATCAACTAATAAACAAACGTGAAACTACCATGGAATATGAACTAGAGTAGTCATTTTACTGCAATAAATAACTCATTTCTTACTGTAAGAAACATTATTCTACTCCGCAATCGAGCTCGGATTAAATTTCCTTGATCCCTCCAGCTTTGTAAAGACAATATTTTTTGCAACCAATTTAATGTCCTCCCCACTTTTTATCGAATACGTTAAATACAACCCATAAACAACAATGGAGTTTCATGATAGATGTTTATATTAAATAACACTCATATATAATACATTCAAGATTTATCTACAATCACAAATATCAACTGCTATTAAATCTTAACATGCATTGTTCTATCAAATATAGCTAATATATCGACAGCGGTAATCATATCGAAAACAGTACATATGTAAAAAAAGCTCTATCGACAATATATGTGCTCTAGGTCATTTAGAAACCACTTACAATGAACTTTATACCAAAAATTTTGTATACCACACAAATACTCTAGGTAACATTTGTTGAATGCAATTCATTATCAATAAAACCTGTGTCCACACTAAGAACCAAGTATTGCTCATATAATTGGTTTTCTTGCATCTCCTTTTTTAAATTTGTCTTTCCCTTGTGCTCAAGGACTCATTTTTTTGTTATCATCAATATGTGTATACGTTATCAAAGATTTGGGGGGGAAAATATAGTATCACGTTTTTAAGATTTTAGTTTTTTAGAGCAAAAATGTTACTTCATTTTAAGTAAAGAATGTTTCGGTGAATCGAACCAAATACCTCTAGACCTATAATCAGAATATCTTACCGCTTGAACTAGTAGTCCTTGACACACATTCTTAAGAAATTATCCACTTTATCTTTCTTGTTTGTATAATTGTTTAAGGCAGATTTAGATCTTGATTTCAATTCTTTCGAGATTTAACAAATTTCGAATAATATTGAAGGTTTCAATATATTTAGTTATAGTTTTGATTTTAATTTTCAACGTTTATTCTACATATTACAAAAATATGGTAACACTTGAATTTATATGAAAAAACACAGTTCTTAATAAAAAACGATAACACAATTATATATACGACTTAAATAAATTCAATTACTTAAACAAGATAAGATAGGCCAGCAAACCCAGTCAAGCAAAACCCATAAACCAAAATATGCTTACTAATCTCCACAATAAATGTTTATGTCTCATGCTTTAAGCAATGAAATACGATGAAAAAAAATCCAACTCCACTAGATTTTAAGGATTCTAGTTCGAGGTTGCACACGAAATTGACTATAAATGATGAAATTTTCACAACGTGATAAATTAATATCATATGTTTCTTTTATTTTTTGCTACTGTTATAAAGATTGAAAGTTGATTTAATACAAAAATTCTAGCATTTTTTATATTCTTTACTTTTTTTGAACATGGTTAATTGATAATAATGAGATTAGATTCTGTAACTTGTAGAGACAATCTAGAGACATATCACTATCCCAAAGAGGACATTGATATTTTTTACTATTATGTTGTGTGAATTCAAAGCAAATTTATGTACTTTTGTTTACTAAGGTTTAAAAAGTAATTTTTATCATTTTTACATGAATTTGCATCAAAAGTAGATTTTACCATCAATAGTACCAACTTTGCGCAAGACCAAACTGAGATGACCAAAATATCAAAGTCTCCATTAAAATCTCGACCACTAAATTGAGCATATTGAATCCTTCACCAGTTTAAAGCTAGCATTTTGCAGATGTTATGCTCATTTGCTTATAATTGAAAGAGTAAATTATTAGAATTTTTTATATAAATTTGTATTTATCTGTAATTTTACTTTTGAATTGTAGATAGAGAAACAATAGAAGTAGAGAAGAGAACAATATTCTCACATTACATGGAAAAATTAAATAACTTTATATATACATGCAACATATCTCTCTCTACACACACATAGCACATATATACATATATATCGTTAACTCAATAAAGATTAGACTATTTGGACATTCAAATAAGCTGTGTTAGAAAATATTACATACATGAATCAAGTCACATCGGTAGATTTTACTTTTGAACAAAATTTATTCGAAATGAGTTGGTTTTTGACCGAAAACCGACAAAAATAAAAGATAGAAAGGCTCAACCAGCGAAACAACTGGTCAATAGGTTAAGCATCAAGTTGGAGTCAAAAATTTCAATAGATTTATCAATTCCTCTATGTGCTTTTCTAGACCATGCTTTCATAAATGGATATATCGCTTCATTGCAATTATTCAAAGCCAATACATAGCTGTCCGTTTGTGCAATAAAATTCACAATTGTTGTTCTCCTCTCTCAAATTCTTGTTCCTTTTACAAACAATATTTTAGGTTTTGTAATACTATGTATTAAATAATTTACGCTTGACGCTAAAATATCAAATGATAGTTGGAGGTCAATCTCATTTGTGCAAATGCAATTGATTAAAAAGATTAAATCTCAATCTTCATTGATTCTTGAAAATGAATTTGCTAACCCGTCACGCACAGTGATTCAATTGAATAGTGATGAGGACAAATATCATCTTAATAAACAATGATGCACTTATATGTCTTCGGGCAAACATCATTTCATCACCATCATACCGTAGGATGCATCAAAAAACATAATTCATTGTAGCATTCGTTTGCAGTACAAAAACAAAACTAATCAATTACAAGTCAAAATTTGTAAATTCAAGTTAGATTTTGCAAGACCAAAGAGGTTTCTGCAAAGATTGATGCTTTCAGAAACATACAAGGGAGTTGCATACAATTAACCATCAAACCAACTTCTTTTTCTGAAGGTTTACCTAGAAAATATGACAGATGAGAAAGAAAGTTAACTAATACCATAATTAATACCTAGCTATAAAACTATCATAACAATATAGAAGTATCAACTAATAAACAAACGCAGATTTAGCTACCATGGCATATTCATTGTGAACTAGACCAGTAAGTTTTGTGCGATTAATAAATAAATCGCTTACTTTTTGCTGGAACAAACACTATTCCACTCTTAAAATCGGAGCCGGGATTATACTTCCTCAACAATTCCAAATTAGTAAAGTTAGTATTTTTTGCTACCGAACTAATGTCATCCCCACTTCTCAACGGATACGTTAAGAATAACCCGTAATCCGGAGATACGTCCTCATTTCCACAGCTACAATTCACACTAACATTCAAACTTGTCCCGGTCGGAATCCCAGTAGGCGGATAACTATTCACCACAGCAAGACTCTCTGCAGTAGTCAAGTTCGCGTACCTACTCCTGGCTATAGAATTGCAGGCGTCACCGCTCGTGGTTGTGTATGTAAAAGTGTGGGATAGGAAGGAGTTATTGGTAAATTGGTCGCACGAGAAGGGGATATTTACGCGGGTGCCAGCAATAATCACGTCTGGGGAAGTGATTTGTTTGTTGAACGGCAAAATTTGGGGTTTGATTTGGCCAGATTCGATGTTGAATAGATTGGCAATGAAGGTCAGGGTTTGGTTCGGGGAAATGAGGTAGGAGGCAAGGGCGAGTGGACACGTGGCAGAACAGGAGTGTGTTGAGAAGAAGACGAGGAGGAGGAAGAGGAGTTTCATTCTTTATTCTTCTTTCTTTTCCGTATATTTCGGATTTACATGGTTATCATGAGTCTCCACTGAAGTCTGGGATGCCGGTAAGCTGCCCGCGTGAATATGTTGACGAAGAGTTGAAAATTCTTTGTGGAATTTGGAAATGGTATCGTCTGGTGAGTGAAAATCTGAAATTTTGACTGGCTTAATTTGAGGAATAGACATCTTTTTTTTCTTTATCGTTCTTATGTACTCCACTAGAGGCGACTACAGGATGTCGGAAGGCAGCACATTGCCATATTTGGCTCAGTTATGGCATTGGATGCGGACAAAGTACAACGTTTTCTGACTGTCGAGTTAACTCAGAAGCATCAACAATCAAATACACCATTGGAGGATTCTTCAAGCATCCAATATCAGATATGGACCAAACCCGGTTAATAGTTAACATTTTACCATTTTGTTTGTTTGAACATACGTTCTTTTGTTTGTTTATTTTTATGAAATCGTCTTCATAACTATCCGGTTTTTCAATAAACTTTATTCATGTATAAATTTTAAAAAATTACGAGCAAAAAATATAATTTTAGCGTCAATATTTTAAATTAGGTATACAGTTTTTTAATCCAATGAATTTGAAAAATCCGACGAATCGGGATCAAGTAATAAGTTTAAAATACTCAACTGGCTCGGACGGAACTCAGTTTATGATGACAGTGAGCAGGCACGAGAGCGAATTTTAAGCTAGCGAATTGAATTTGATCTATTAACATGTCACTTTTAAGCAAGTGTTGTCAATAGTACGGATTACCATCCGTGTTGGGTCCAAGCTCATACTAATATAACCGCACAACGATGGAGAAACCGACCGTTCGATTGTATAACTTTGATAAGAAATATACATTTAAAATTTTTGTTAATATTACTTAAACATTAAGTGATAATATGTTGGAAAAGAATAAATTGAGATTTGAATCTGAAAATATGAATTTCAAATTTAAATATTAATCAAAGCATTCAAAATTGTCGATTTGAAATTGAAATTTTAGAATTTGAAAATCATAATAGATTTGAATTTGGAATCTTTGATGCGAGAAATAAAAGGAGGAAGTTTAGGAAAACCGCGATGAGACAAGATCCACGTTTTTAGGGAAACCTCGATGAGACAAGATCCACGTTTTTATGGCTTCAGAAAAATTGATTTTGGCCGGTGACAGTAAATAAACCTCCCTAACGGTCGGTTTGATTAATACGGCTACGGGTTCCAACTTCGAGAACATGGGCTAACGTCTTACCATACATATGATATCAAAGAGACATTACTGTCCCACGACATGGAGAATGATGTGGAGTGGGAAATACATTATTTTCTAATTTCTTCTTTATGCTTATCAATTGCATGTACGTGATCTTTCTTTTAGAGTTAAAGAAGTCTAAACACCCATACGAGATGCGGTCAAAAAACACACAATTCGAACCGACTCAATAAAGTCCTTAATGAGTTAAGGACGGGATTTGGTTCCCCATTACCTAGGTTCCTATGCTGTTTGACTAGCCTTACAAGAAAGAGATTTTCTATTTTTCCTAAGTAACATGTTGCCTAATGCTAGCTACAAACACGAGAGGCGTCCCCAATAAGTTAGGGAAGAGTCTCGAGTATGATTAGAGAAAGGGGACCGTCAATGTAAAGACCCGCATTTTTTACATATCAGCGAATCGTAAAAAATTATTTTTATAATCAAGTAGGGTCCAAATTAGATATAACTTTGGAGAACGTTGAGTATTGACATTTTAACCTCGAGAATAAATATTAAACGGTTTTGATCCTAAAAACTTGTAAAGATTATAACTTTTGATAGCAACCAAATTAAGGTCTACAACCAATTCTGGACCAAAGATATGATGGTTCTCTTTCCGTAGAGTGATTATATTAAATTTTGACCTTACGATATAGCAGAGTTGGCCATTTGAAGTAGGTTAATTTTTGGACAGATTACGGATTATACTTAGCATATTAATCCATTTTGGGATCTAAGCTAATAATAAATGATGGGACAACCTTTAGTCGTTTTCCACCTCCCAAAATCTACTCTAAACCTCTATTAACCAACTTCTTAGCCAAAAATCCATCAAATCCTTACTTCAATTGGTCGAATCAAGTAATTAGAGGGTGATTAGCATAAGAATTAGCAAAAAGACGCATGGGATTTTGAAAATTAGCATCTTGGGACTCGTGCTTGGCTGGTTGGGCTAATTTTACCTAGTTTTTGGTGAGATTTGACCTTTGGTGAGTGATTTATGTCCCCCGCTTTAATAGAGATGTTAATATAGTTTAAAATGATGTTTTCAAAGATAAAAATGTGACTATTACTAGATATAATCTTAACCTAGATTTATAAGAGAATTTCATATATTTCAAAATGAATTTTGGTTGATTCCAAGCATATGTTCTTATAAATACTCCATTCTAGGAAATTAGATAGAGTTAGGGTATTAGTTGTTAAATCCAAAATTGATTGTATGCATATGTTGCATGTGACGTGATTGTATCTCGTATTAGTTGAAAAGATGTACTGTATATGGTTGTATTGGGTGAAACATCGAAAGGCAATTTAGGGTTAGGGAAGTTCTATAAGATGGAGTTTCGTACATATGGATCAGCCAAGGAGATGGGTCATCCATGGTAATTACCTAAATGATGGAAACTCCATTAATGGGACAAAGTGTATTGAATAATGTTAGAGTTGCACAGGGTGTATCGATGCAAATCTGGAGATTCCATGCAAAAGAATACAGCTAGAGACATGGGAAGAGGGATTCAATAAATGACTTAGCCAAATTTTTTGCTTAAGTCAAGTCGTTCGGCATTTATATGGGTCAGTGGCGAACGATAGAGGGGATGGATATGTAGAAAATTGCACTTTAGAGGTGTAGGATCATTTTTACCCTAGAGGGGGGTGAATAGGGTGATACTAAAATTAATGCTGAAATAAAAATAATAACAGAAAGTAATGTAGTAAAAATCACACACAGATTTACCCAGCTTCGGCAAAAACCTGTCTACGTGCTGTCCCCAAGGTTTCTACTAGAAATTAAGTAGTCAGACCCTTACAAACACGCGTAAACTTATGACACTCGCTAACTTGACTAACCTAACTCTAAGCTCAAAACTCTACCACAACTCAGCCATTAAGTTGCGAATTCTCGAACTATAAAACCGTAGTTCGTAAACCTAGTTAAACTAGTGTCTGATTTAAATAAGAATTAAAAAGCAAATACAACAACTACAAATAAATACACAACCCTAATCAATCTTATTCATCCCAAATAAATAATAAAAGGAAATAAACTTATACGGCCCACTTAAAAAATTGTTTCCCTTTTATTTTGCTTCTGGTTCCATGTCGTCTCGTTTCTTTTTCAATATGGAATTAGGGTTAGTGATGAATTGAAGGCGCCGATTCAATTGAAATAGAGATTCGAATTGTATGCTCGCATGCTTTCATTCCTCAATACGATTACAACTACTTCTTCAATCTGTATTCTTCGATTTGCTTTGCGGCCACTTCAAGATCGAGTTCAAATTGAGTAAAATTGGTACGTGATTTTATATTTTATTTCTCTATTGATTTGCTTGAACTTGAAATCGATGAATGCCGATGATGAATTTTGGGTTTAATTTATAGCGTTCGAAACCCTGTAATCTTGATCGTATATTTCTGGTTTGAATTTTTCAGTTGCTATGCTCCGCCATTCGATTTTCGATTTAATGATTGAGATGAATTCTAGCTTGTTCATTTTGTTTACTTGATCATCCTTCGATTGTATTTGAATATGCTTTCCGTTCTTTTCTATCTTGACTTGTTCATAGTTCTCTTCCAGCTTGATATTTTAATTTGAGATAGTGTTGACCTTTTGAAAATTGATTGGTTTACCGTGATTTGCTCTATGACTTTATTCAACCTGCCGATAATTACCCATGGCTTGATTTTCTTCATTTCTATGCGTATATACATGTATACGTGTATCTGCATATTTATGTATATATCACTGTGCTTGCTTCGAGTTCCACTTCAAGTGCTTGTTGTCTCCTCTATTGCATATGTATAGAACTGCTGGCTCCATTTGTTGTACACGTTGAATGCTTTGCATTTATGTCTGGTTTCACATGTTAATTTAAGTCTTCATATTGCATTGTAACTTGTTGTTGCATTTTGGAGTGGTCTGATGGTCTGCACTTTGTATTCTCTGACCATATGCATTGCCCTTGTATTTGAACTTATGCTTGCCTCTGAACTGATATGTGTATCCATGCATATCCATATAGATTTGAACATGTTCACTTGTTCGGTTGGAGTCTGGTTGCATTGTGTTCACCACTGTTTGGTTGCCACTGCATATTTATGCATGTCTACACATGCATGCTGGTCTGGATCATCTTGAAGTCTGGTTCTTGCCTTTGTGTTCGCATTGTTTGTTTTTTGCATTTTGAAGTCTGCATTTTGAAGTTGTTCATGCCTCTATTCTTGTAGTCTTGTCTATGTTTCTCCTGACTATTGCATTGAACTTGTAAGCATGTTAGAGTGGTCTGGTGGTCATGCCTTGTTCTTGTAGTCTGGTTTCGTGTTAATGATGACTGGTCTATGGTTCCTTGTACGTTAGTTGAGTCAGCACTATTGCTTTTGAGCATGTTTGAAGCTTTGTTGAGCTGTAGTCGTTTCAAGTACTTGCTTTCTGATGAAATGTATTCCTTGGCATCAATTCTGACCTTGCGCACTTGTTTTCATGTGTTCATTTCTTCATTTTGTTCATGTTATCATGTTGCCTTGTTTTTTGAAGTCTTGTTGCATGTTGAACTGCTTGCATGCTCCAGTGTGCATTGTTCTAGTCTTATGTAGATTTGAGCCTTCATGTTTTCATGATCCCCTTGTTGTCACATTTGTCCTGGTCTGGTTTAAATGCATGTTGAGTTATTTGCATGTCTGTCTACATTTGCTCTATCCTTTGTACATGTGATTATGGCAGTTGTCATATTTGTTTGATCTGAGCAAGTTTTGTTGTTTTGGTCGAGACTTCATGTGTACATTGATTAGAGAACTGCCTTGATCCTTTGTACATGTCTTTTGTACTTTCTGAACTGAATTTTGTTTACATGAACCTGAGTTGAATCCAGTCTCGGCTTTGGTTTGACCTTGTGCTCACATGTCCCTGCAACTTTAACAAGCAAGTGTATATTAGTGTGCACGACCTTATGGCATATACAGTGATACACTGTGCATGTCACAAGTTGTTCGTGTAAGATGAATTGAAAGAAAATAATGATGAACAACCCAAATAACTGAGGCAAATAATATTTTCATACACACACTTCATTTTGTACTATAAAATATTTCTTTTTCAATTTTAATGCGTCAGTGTTTATTTTTCAAATAGTTCAGATGCTGGATACAGGCTGAAACGGAGTTGAAGATTAAATACGAGTGATGAGTGAATATATGCAGTGAGGTGAAAATTGTAAAGTGAAAATTGTGTCGTAGTTGAAATTGCATTGAAAAATGTGTAAATGTAGTGAGAGCTCAAATTTAGACTATTTGAATTTGTAATAAAATATCTGTTTGAATAAATATTTGTTTAAATATGAATTTTGAGTTATTTATTTTAATTCAACAAATATTTATTTAATTATGTGGAAAAATAGTACAATAACAAATACATTTAAACGTGTGTATATATATATACATACGTTTATTATCATCAGATAAAAATCATAGGCTATTGTATTCTACAAGAGGGTTGCTTCAAGCTTGTATCATGAGGCTTCGGGTGCTTTGGGAGAAAAAGGGGCAAGAAGCTACCACCGAATGATTTAGACTTAGAAGTTTTAAGGTGCTGACTTGGGGATTGGGTCTTGGTTGCATGTGGGGAGCTTCAAGCAAAGCTAGGAAGTGACTTAGGGTTTGAAATGCTTGGCCAAAAATGGCTAAGTATGAACAAGAATGGACCGGTACCGAATCATATTGGTCAGTATCGAACCATGTAAATTTTGGTAGGTTGAAAGAGGAGACTATAGAGCATGTCTCGTCGATCGCAAGCCTATTGGGTGAAGGAATAACGAGATATGAAATGGCCAAACGATCTAGCAAATGAAGGATATGACATGAGATCTACGCTGGGACTTGGCTTGGTTACTGTAACATCCCTCATTTTGAGGTAGAGACTAACCGCTTCAGATGCTGCAGTCATCTATAATATTAATTTCTGGTGATAAAATGTAGTAATGTTAATGGTATACATAACATCAGAAGCACAAGAATATGAAATATTTCAAACACGATTTCAAAATAACTTTTCTTATTACATTTCAAACATGCATTTCATATTTAGTACATAATCTCATAAAGTTTCCCATGTTCATATAGTTATTACAAAATATACCAAGAGCGATATATGAAGATGTCCTCTTGCATGATCAGAGTTACTAAATAGACAGCTATAACATCTGCCTTTACATACAACATTCAATCACAACATAATAGATAGATAGATAATCTCCTACATAGCTAATCTTTGCCTCATGCATGTCTTTGGAAGCTTTATTCTCCAAAACCTACTAAACCTGAAAATCTTAACTCTCACATACTCAAATTAAATTCTGAGCACCCAAGAGTTTAAGGGGAAAATATAAACTTCGATTCAGACAAAAAACCTAGTGTGAATAATAATATTGCATCTCGATTTATTGATATTAAGCGAGACATGCCGCCTAGCGGAACGTGTTTTCCCCTCACTAATATCATTTAAAAGCATATCTTTTACAATCAAAATCCTACAACCAAACGGGTTATAATAAATGATATAATAATAACATGTATGCATACAATATAGGTAATCAGTGGGCTATTTGTCCCAACAACATAGTTTTATCAAGTTGACTCGGGCCTACCAGACATAACAAATGTTCTAACTTGCGAACACACCAATAACTTATCTCTACTTATGTATTCCTTTATGTGTTTAACCTTCTTTTTGTCTTACCCTAGACAAAACCCTACACATTAGAATTTTGGACTTATCTTAGCTATGGGCTACTAGCTAAAGTATAAGGCACGACCCTACACCAGTCCCATCTGTTTTTCTAATTTCTGAATCATTCTTTTAGTAAAATTCTGGGTTAACTAACCTATCCATATTCCCTTGAAAACAAAATCTATGTAAATGATTTAACCCTTGAAATCATTCATAAAACAAGGAAAATATTGATCCTCTACTTTGCTCGAAATCTTATGCCATGATATATGTTTTACAAAACTTTGTTGATGATAACCTGAAATCATTAGGGTCTTCGACCCTCTCAAAACTTAGGATACAAGGCCAGAACTATGCAAAACCTTTACACTTATAAAACTCGACGATGTCGTCGCCATTAAAGATCTTTACCCACTCAAAAGCACGTCGAAGTCTTTTATTTGAAAAGAACATGGGGATGATGTCGAAGCTATTACTTCATAAATCATAGTGTTAAAACTATACAAATTAAACTTCGGTAACACATAAAAACA
This sequence comes from Allium cepa, assembly GCA_030765085.1. NCBI lineage: Eukaryota > Viridiplantae > Streptophyta > Magnoliopsida > Asparagales > Amaryllidaceae > Allium > Allium cepa. The sequence continues at coordinate 159,359,408 of CM060932.1, forward strand.
TTAGCCCCAAGGCCTCATCAAGGCTATAAAATTTAGATTATGGGTTAAGTTCGATGATTATAAAATAAAGACTGGTTAAAAGCGGCATTTACTAGGCTCGATAACAATATTAAAAGTGGCATAGTGTAAGCTTGATTGCAATTTAAAGTGATAAGGGTTAGGCTCGATGGCCATCGACATGGCCATATCGAGGATCATCCCTTAATCTTTATTACTACGGCCTCAACGAGGTCCAACCCAATCCATTTCATGCCAAGCTCGTTGACATCATAAGTATTGGTTTGTTCCACATCAACGACGATGAAGTGCGATGAGATGTGGCTCAACATAGACAACATCGACATGGTAAAACTGGAATAAACTCGAAAACTGCCAATTTACTATAAAAGCAGCATCTTTTCACCAAACCTATATAATTTGTCAAAATCTCATTGGCTAATAAAAACCTTATCAACTTTTTTACTAAATATCTACAGCACATGATAGTTTGAAATATTAAAACATTTTACATTTTAACCCTATAGCTTAATGTCGTAATAAAACAATTAAACCCCTTTTCTTAAATAATTTATTCACCATATTTAAACAGTTAGGAAAAATCCCCAAAAATCCAAATAAATCAAATTAATAATACTCTTCAACATATAAAAATTTCAGAGTTAAAAACTTATTTTAATTATTTTTATAACTAGAACCCCAAATCCACCAAGTTTTTCACTTAGAAAATTCATATGAAATCCATCCTTGCTTAGAAAATATGAAATTAAAAACTCGTTTGTAAAATGAAATTTCTAATATCATATCAAAATCGAAACTCATTTGGGTGTCATATGATAGATTTTCCAGCTCAAACATATCACAAAATTTCATATTTAAATTTGAGAAATCACCAACAAGCATATAATCACTCAAACTACTAAAATATGGCATAATACTTGTAAAATAAATAGATTTATACTTAAAACTGAAACATAATAAAAAAGTGAGATGTATATTCATTATTTATTTTGATTTGGATGAGAAAGATGAGATTTGTTGTTGTAACAACCCTGAGATTGTAATTACCGAATGATAAATTAAAAAGTATGATTTTACGTTGAAAAGGGAGCTAAACAAATTTTTGGGAATTTAAATTTGCAATTTGATTTGCAAATTAAAATATTTTGGGTTTTAAAATGGGGAATTTTTAAATGTGATTATAGGTTTAATTGGCCAAATGAGGCAATTATATGGTTTTAATTAAAACTAGGTTGCTACTTAAGATTTTTTTCACATGATAACCTTAGAAAAATAAACTAAGTCCTAAAGGGTTTTAAAACCTCCTAACATGGCCCATTAGCCTACCCACGTCTATATAATATCTTAAACCCATTCCATAAACCCTAACCCTCCTCTTCATAATTCCTAAATCTAGATCTAAACATAACTAATGGCCTCCCTTGGTAGAAGATCCACCTCCTTCTCTTCATAACTAAACTAATTTGATCTTTGAAAAAGGTAATGCAATCTCCCCTATTCTCTAATCCTTCTTAATCCCTATTTTATCTCCACCATCTTGTTGTAATCTTTGTTTTATTTTTTTTTATTTTTGGGTCCTTGAAGTCTCTTGATCTTTTGCTTTGAGATTGAGGATTTTGGCTTGCTTGATATTGTGCACACAAACTACTTGATCCTTTGCTTCTTTGAGGTAACTACTATTGATTAGTGATTATTGCTAGTTGTAATGTTGGTGAAAATTTAATGCCAAAAACTGAAAAAAAAACACCCCCAAAACCACTAAAATGCAAAAATTCTGCAGACTGGAAATGCACAGCCTAAAAAATGGCTGTAAAAGGGCTCTGGGTGCACCAGGACAGGCCTGGGTTGCACCCAGGCCCCAGCCCGGGCGCAGCCCGGGCGCGCACAGGCCCCCAGCCCGCTCGGGCTGGGGGCGGGCCACAGACCCCAGCCCGCAAGGGGCTGGGGCGGCCCCTTTTCCCCCCAGCCCGCAAGGGCTGGGGCGGGCCCTTTTTCCCCAGCCCGCATGGGGCTGGGGCGGCCCACATTCCCCAGCCCGCAAGGGGCTGGGGCGGGCCCAAGTCCCCAGCCCGCAGCGGGCTGGGGCGGCCCACATTCCCCAACCCGCAACGGGCTGGGGCGGGCCCAGGTCCCCCAGCCCGTGCGGGCTGGGGGCGGGCTCCAAGTACCCCCAGCCCAAGCGAGCTGGGGGCCCAAGAAGAAAAATATATACATACATACATATATATATGTATATATATATATATATATATATATATGAAAGCAAATTTTTTTTCTTCTGGTTGCAGTTTTGGGACTGAACTTTGTGACATCGCCACGGTCACATCCTTCGTCGAAATCCAACGTTTTTGGACTCGTTGGAAAGCTAGAGTTCCGAACTCCATCTCTAGAAAGTTTGATTAGTATCCGAGTTCATTTGACTCTTCGAAATTGCTGTCGAAGGGGGACCCGGATCTCAGCCTGAAACAGTGTATTCACTATTTCCGGGTCCGACTTTGCAGCGTCGCTGCGACTTCGTTTCAAGTCGGAATCGAGTAATTTTTTTTTGCGTTCTGAAGTAGGAATGTCGGACTACGTTCCTACCAATTTTCATGCCATTCGGATTCGGTTTGCTGGTCCGAATAATTTTTCGTATTTGGGTTCGCGTTAGTTTTGGACTATTTTCCAACACTTAGAATATTTTCAATGATTTTCTGGTTTTATCGATTTCTTTGAGATTTGTCTCTGAATTTCGTACACGGGTTTTTGTGAGCTATTTTAAAAGGATTTTTCACTCCAAAATGGCTTTCAAAATTATTATATAATATTATTTTAATTATTAAATTAATTACTCCATAATAGGAGAGTTTTCAAAAGCCGTTTTAAAGTGATTTCAAAAACAATTAAAATCTGTTTCGCACCATTATTTTCTATAATAAAAATCTCACACTCACTTTTTAGCACGTCGAGTGAAGTGGAAAGGTGCTTAAACAGTTAGGAAATCTCCGGCCTATGGAACCGTGTGTATTTTCTTTCCGGTTAATCCCCGACCTATTCGGTTGATCGTTTTGACCTTTGGGTCTAGTTTACCGATGATACGAGGTGGACTTTTTATTGTTTGGAGTGTGAGCTTGCTATTGGTTCGTAAACCGTTTAGTGCGAACGTGGGGTATGAGACTCATTGTTAACACTTTACGGGTTCCTCTCCAAGAAGTTAGTGACACATTAGCCTCTGGGCGGCCAGTACTGGACCTCTGGGTCACCACGCCTCTGAGCAACCGTCTCTGGACACCTGCTCTATGGAGCAGTTTATTTTTCGGCGTGCGCCTCTGGGCCTTTATCCTTCTGGGAAGGATCTCGCCGTCTCGCGCGTTCCGCATCTGTGCGAGTGATCGATCACAACTCTACAGTACTTGGCAACAACGACTCTGGTTGGTGCACGTGCAATATTTGTATTATCTGATGATTTTATATCCATTCGAGTATCGCCATTCGGTGTTGGTTCTATGGAACCATACGATGTAAGTGCGATTAACTTGTGGATTCACAGTGTCTCTGGACACTGCTTTTCAGTGTTTGATTTCATTGACTTTTCAGTATATCCCTATTGCTCTTTGGAGCATCGATATTTGCTTGGGCATTGATTACTGACTCTGGTCACTCTTAGGATTATTGCCTATGGGCAACTTTATATAGCTTTGGCTACGCCGATGATATGAGGCGATTTTATTTATTCCACACTTTGGTGTTGATATTCTCTTTGGAGATTTTTACTGTTTATTGATGATTAGGGATCGTCATTATATTCATGTAGTCCATATTACTCTTCTCTTTGGAGAAGTACTGTTTTATTTATGTACTGCATTATTATATATATCTCAGTTATTACTGATTGTTTAGCTAGCCTGACCGGAGTGTTTTCGCTCGGGTCAGACCGAGTTGTTTCAGGTTAGGTCTCTGGACTTAGCTTTCTGTGCTTCCGCTTGGACATTATCTGCTATGCTGATAGATAGCTCTTTTATTTGTCCACTATTCAACTACTCTATTATTTCAGACTCTTATGTACATATTTTTGACTCACATGTGTGAGCGGTGGCTTTGTACCCACCTTTTGATACTTGGATCTGTATTGACGATATATTGTACCTATGTTCTGTGACCGTTACGTGACTGTTCTGTGATGATGATGTTATCATTTAGTATTATGTTTGTTCTGAACCTATTTTCCTTAGCCATTGTAGTTTCGTTATAAATATCTATTGGATATGTCGAACCACTTGAGAAAAGATAACCACCTATTCGACGTATTCAGTAGTTAGTTATAGCTTGATTACACATGGTCGCTTCCATTATACTCTATTCTCCGTTCTAGTAGACGGTATTACTCCATAATACTCTTTACTAGAGTGGATCTCGGAGTGGGGCGTTACATCTTGGTATCGGAGCTAAGGTTTAGAATTAAGCATAACAAACACAGAACAGATACACTTAGTACAATACATTTTAATTGGATCCGAATTAAATCAAATCCCTTCCTTATGCCTATCGATAGATAAGTTAGGAGTATGAGTAGGAATTTATTATATTCCGTAGTATTCCTCAATTAAGTACCTATCATTGAATCATGTCTAACTCTAATTCCCGTTTGACTTTCAGTATGTCTGGAAGGGGAAGAGGGAGAACCACACGTCAGACCAGTGCTGTTGGGCAGTCCAGCAACACTCATCCAGAGGGCGTGTTCATGACCACCGACCAAATCATGGAGCTGGTTCGGAACTCCCAGTCTCATTCTCACTCTCCAGCCCCAGTTGCTGATGCTCCGCGCAAGTTTGCTTTTGCGCGTCTCTGCAGCGATTTTACCCATCTCGGAGGGAAGCCGTTCAGTGGCTCCGAGAATGTCTTAGAGGTCCAGGCTTGGATTCGGATATGCGAGCGCATTTTCACTCGTATGGATATCCCGGATCATGACCGTGTTCTTATTGCTTCTAGTCAGCTTCTGAGTCGTGCCCTGGATTGGTACGAACTCCTTATTGCCGAGATCGATGAGACCACACTTACTTGGGCTCAGTTTCATGAGAGATTTGAGCTCAAATTCATCCCAGAGTCAGAGAAGAACTCCCTTGCCCGCCGCTTTCTTGATCTCAAGCAGGGGAAGTCTTCCATATCCGACTATGTCTCTTCCTTCGAGGCCCTATCCAAGTACGGCCTTGAGTTTATTGCTACTCCTTATAAGAGGAACATCAAATTTGTTGAGGGCTTGAAGAAATATCTGAAGAGGCAGCTTATGCTTCAGCTTGATCTCTCATTCGAGAAGTTAGTCGATGCATCTCTACATCTTGAGTCAGTCGAGATGGAGCATAGTGATGATGACGGTGGGGGTTCCAAAAACCCCCAATCAGAAGCGGGGTCCATTTCAGAAGACCAAGCCTTGGAATAAAAAGAAGAAGACTGGCGGGTCTGCTGTCCAGGCTCAGCCTCAGATTCAGTCACAGCCTAGTGGAACCCGTCCTCCGAAGAAATGCTTCAACTGCGGTTCTCCAGATCACTTTATTCGAGAGTGTCCCAAACCTCTCTATTGCACCTTCTGCAAGAAGGAGGGACACAGGATCTCCACTTGTCCTATTGCTCCAGCTAGTGCCAAGCCTGGCAAGCTTAATGCTGCCAAGGCTCCTACATCTTCAGCTCAGCCTCGAGGTACGCATCCTTCCGTTCTCGAAGGTTCTATTTTATTTCATGGTAGATCTTGTAGAGTTCTCTTTGATACGGGTGCCTCTCACTCATTCGTATCAAATGAGCTAGTAGATGCTTTATCCTTGGATGTTACTTGTCTGGTTTCTTCACTAAGGATTGTGAATCCCATTGGTGGATCCACGACCCTTAGCTTGCTTTGTGAGGATATGGATATTGATCTTTGTGGATTTTCTTTCCGTGCGAATCTGCACGTTATGGAGTATTTGGGATTTGATATGATTCTTGGCATGGATTGGCTTGCTCAGTACGATGCCAAAATCATTTGTTCGGAGCAGATATTATTTTTCGTCATCCTGATTCGTCCGCTCCGTTAGCTATTGCTCTTCAGGATGTTGGAATTTCTGATATTATTTTATTTTCTCTTGATTCACGAGATGAGGATTTGGACATATCTCGTGTTCCTGTTGTTCGGGATTTCCCCGATATATTCGAGCCAGCATCCGGCCTGCCGCCAAAGCGGGCCATTGAGTTCCGCATCGATCTCATTCCAGGCTCCCACCCAGTTGGGCGTCCTCCCACAAGGATGTCTACTAAGGAGAATGAGGAACTCGGGAAGCAGTTAGTTGAGCTTGAGGCGAAGCAGCTCATTCGGTCCAGTTCTTCGCCATGGGGTGCTGTTGTGGTCTTCGTTAAGAAGCCCGATGGCTCTCTTAGGCTTTGCATTGACTATCGCAAGCTTAATGAGTTGACCATCAGAAATCGTTATTCATTTCCACGGATAGACGATATGTTTGATCAGTTGAGCGGTGCGAAGGTCTTTTCACAGCTCGACCTTGCCACCGGATTTCATCAGCTCCGAGTTGCGGAAGATAGCACTCCTCTTACCGCTTTCCGCACTCGTTATGGTTCTTTTAAGTGGTTGGTCATGCCATTCGGCTTGACGAACGCACCGGCTTTCTTCGTCGATCTTATGAATCAAGTATTCCGGGAATACATCGATAGATTCGTTCTGGTTTTCATCGACGATATTCTTATCTACTCTAGATCTGAGGCAGAGCATGCTCATCATTTGTGGATCGTCTTAGATACTCTTCGTCAGCATCAACTTAAGGCCAAGCTCTCCAAGTGCCATTTTTGGGAGAGCAAGGTCAAGTTCTTGGGTCATATTGTATCATCTGAGGGTGTTTCTGTCGATCCTGCCAAGATCGAAGCTATTCAGAATTGGAAGCAGCCCGAGAACGTTCATGATATTCGCAGCTTCCTTGGTCTGGCGGGTTATTACCGTCGGTTTGTCAAGGATTTCTCTCGAGTTGCACTTCCCCTTACGACGCTGACTCGTAAGGGTATTCTCTTTATTTGGTCTGATAAGTGTGAAGCTTCTTTTCAGCGATTGAAGGAACTTCTCACTCATGCTCCTATTCTTGTGGTTCTTGAGAGTAACCAGGATCTTGTTGTTTACACCGATGCTTGTGGTAGCGGGCTCGGTGCCGTGCTTATGCAGAAGGATCGGGTAGTTGCTTATGCTTCTAGGCAGCTACGTCCGAATGAGGTTCGCTATCCAACTCATGATCTTGAGTTGGCAGCTATCGTCTTTGCCTTGAAGACGTGGCGTCACTTTCTATTAGGCGAACGCTTCACTCTTTACACCGATCACAAGTCGTTGAAGTATCTATTCAGTCAGAGGGATCTCAATATGAGGCAGCAGCGATGGCTTGAGTTTCTCGCCTCATATGATTTAGAAATTCAGTATACCCCTGGCAAGGGTAATCGTGTTGCAGATGCGCTCAGTCGCAAGCACTCGGCGGTAGTTTCTATGATGATTGCCGAGTGGAATGTTCTTGAGACTCTATCTTTATGTGATATTAGAGATCGAGCTCCATCTTCTGATGCTCCTATCTTATTATTTAGCTTGGAAGCTCATCCTATCTTATTGGATCGCATTGCCCATGCTCAGCGGCATGATCCAGACTTATTGCATCTTATTCATCTTCTCGAGTCGGGATCCAGTGATGAGACATTGCTGGATTGTTCTCTTGATTTTCATCGGTGTCTTCGTAGGAAGAACCGTATTGTTGTACCATCTGATTTACCACTTAGGCGTGACATTCTGGGCGAGTGCCATCGCACTAAGTACACTATTCATCCCGGGTCGAGTAAGATGTATGCCGACATGTGTCGCCTATATTATTAGGAGGGTTTGAAGAGAGATGTGGCAAGTTATGTGAGTGGTTGCATGACTTGTCAACAGATCAAAGCCGAGCATCAGCGTCCGTCTGGTCTTCTTCAGCCGCTAGATATTCCATTATGGAAATGGGATCAGATATCCATGGATTTTATTGACGGTCTGCCTCGATCGAGGTCAGGCTATACTTCTATCTGGGTTATTGTTGATCGCTTGACCAAAGCAGCTCATTTCTTTCCTATTAAATCCACTCGGACTGCTCCTCGGCTTGCCAAGCTATATGTGAAAGAAGTCGTTCGACTTCATGGCATTCCTAGCTCTATCGTCTGTGATCGAGACACTATCTTTACTAGTCACTTCTGGAAGTGCCTATAGTCATATTTAGGCACAAAGCTGAATCTCTCGACTGCTTATCACCCTCAGACTGACGGTCAGACGGAGAGGGTGAATCGTGTTTTAGAGGATCTTTTGCACTGTTGTATTCTGGATTTCGGAGGTAGTTGGGAGGATCACTTACCGCTTGTAGAGTTCTCCTACAACAACAGCTTTCAGTCTAGTATTGGCATGGCACCTTTCGAGGCTCCATACGGAAGGCCATGTCGCTCTCCTGCTTGTTGGTTAGAATCTGGCGAGAAGCTTATTCTTGGTCCAGATTCGGTTCGGGAATCTTCTGAAAAGATTGTTCTTATCCGTCAGAGAATGAAAGATGCACAGGACCGCCAGAAATCCTACGCGGACAACCATAGGAAGCCTCTTGAGTTCTCCATTGGTGATCATGTATTTATTCGGATATCTCCTATGAAAGGGGTTGTGCGTTTCAGTTCTACAGGAAAATTGGCCCCTCGCTATATTGGACCGTTTCCTATCACGGAACGCATCGGCCTCGTCGCCTATAGAGTGGCTCTACCTGCTCATTTCTCTGGAATACATGATGTGTTCCATGTTTCTCAGCTTCGCAAGTGTGCGCACGATCCTGATTCTAATATCGAGCCTCATATCGTACCTGATTTGGAGATCTCACCCGATCTATCTATAGAGCAACAACCTCTTCGTGTGCTTGATTCGGAGGTTAGACGTCTTCGAAACAAAGAGGTCCCGCTCGTGAAGATTCAATGGTCGTCTAATCCTAAGGACTGCACTTGGGAGACCAGAAAGTTTATCGAGCGTACTTATCCTGGTTTTCTTTCATCTTCCGGCACGGGTGAGCAACGATAATTTATCTTCTGTATTCCTTTTGTGGATTAAATGTTATAGACGACTTCTATATTTAAGGAATTGCGGGGACGCAATTTTCTTAAGGGGGGGAGTCTGTAACAACCCTAAGATTGCAATTACCGAATGATAAATTAAAAATTATGATTTTACGTTGAAAGGGGAGCTAAACAAATTTTTGGGAATTTAAATTTGTAATTTGATTTGCAAATTAAAATATTTTGGGGTTTAAAATGGGGAATTTTTAAATGTGATTATAGGTTTAATTGGCCAAATGAGACAATTATATGGTTTTAATTAAAACTAGGTTGCTACTTAAGATTTTGTTCACATGATAACCTTAGAAAAATAAACTAAGTCCTAAAGGGTTTTAAAACCTCCTAACATGGCCCATTAGCCTGCTCACTTCTACATAATATCTTAAACCCATTCCATAAACCCTAACACTCCTCTTCATAATTCCTAAACCTAGATCTAAACATAACTAATGGCCTCCCTTGGTAGAAGATCCACCTTCTTCTTTTCATAACTAAACTAATTTGATCTTTGAAAAAGGTAATGCAATCTCCCCTATTCTCTAATCCTTCTTAATCCCTATTTTATCTCCATCATCTTGTTGTAATCTTTGTTCTGTTTTTTTTATTTTTGGGTCCTTGAAGTCTCTTGATCTTTTGCTTTGGGATTGAGGATTTTGGCTTGCTTGATATTGCGCACACAAACTACTTGATCCTTTGCTTCCTTGAGGTAATTACTATTGATTAGTGATTATTGCTAGTTGTAATGTTGGTGAAAATTTAATGCCAAAAACTGAAGAAAAAAACACCCCCAAAGCCACTAAAATGCAAAAAATCTGCAGGCTGGAAATGCACAGCCTAGAAAATGGCTGTAAAAGGGCTCTGGGTGCACCAGGACAGGCCTGGGTTGCACCCAGGCCCCAGCCCGGGCGCAGCCCGGGCGCGCACAGGCCCCCAGCCCGCAAGGGGCTGGGGCGGCCCCTTTTCCCCCCAGCCCGCAAGGGCTGGGGAGGGCCCCTTTTCCCCAGCCCGCTTGGGGCTGGGGTGGCCCAAATTCCCCAGCTCACAAGGGGCTGGGGCGGGCCCTTTTCCCCAGCCCGCAGCGGGCTGGGGCGGGCCTAAGTCCCCAGCCCGCAGAGGGCTGGGGCGGCCCCTTTTCCCCAGCCCGCAGCGGGCTAGGGCGGCCCACATTCCCCAGCCCGCAAGGGGCTGGGGCGGGCCTAGGTCCCCCAGCCCGCGCGGGCTGGGGGCGGGCTCCAAGTACCCCCAGCCCAAGCGGTCTGGGGGCCCAAGAAGAATATATATATATATATATATGAAAGCAATTTTTTTTCTTCTGGTTGCAGTTTTGGGACTGAACTTTGTGACATCGCCACGGTCACATCCTTCGTCGAAATCCAACGTTTTTGGACTCGTTGGAAAGCTGGAGTTCCGAACTCCATCTCTAGAAAGTTTGATTAGTATCCGAGTTCATTTGACTCTTCGAAATTGCTGTCGAAGGGGGACCCGGATCTCAGCCTGAAACAGTGTATTCACTGTTTCCGGGTCCGACTTTGCAGCATCGCTGCGACTTCGTTTCAAGTCGGAATTGAGTAATTCTTTTTGCGTTCTGAAGTAGGAATGTCGGACTACGTTCCTACCAATTTTCATGCCATTCGGATTCGGTTTGCTGGTCCGAATAATTTTTCGAATTTGGGTTCGCATCAGTTTTGGACTATTTTCCAACATTTAGAATATTTTCAGTGATTTTCTGGTTTTATCGATTTCTTTGAGATTTGTCTCTGAATTTCATACACGGGTTTTTGTGAACTATTTTAAAAGGATTTTTCACTCCAAAATGGCTTTCAAAATTATTATATAATATTATTTTAATTATTAAATTAATTACTCCATAATAGGAGAGTTTTCAAAAGCCGTTTTAAAGTGATTTCAAAATCAATTAAAATCTGTTTCGCACCATTATTTTCTATAATAAAAATCTCACACTCACTTTTTAGCATGTCGAGTGAAGTGGAAAGGTGCTTAAACGGTTAGGAAATCTCCGGCCTATGGAACCGTGTGTATTTTCTTTCCGGTTAATCCCCGACATATTCGGTTGATCGTTTTGACCTTTGGGTCTAGTTTGCCGATGATACGAGGTGGACTTTTTATTGTTTGGAGTGTGAGCTTGCTATTGGTTAGTAAACCGTTTAGTGCGAACGTGGGGTATGAGACTCATTGTTAACACTTTACGGGTTCCTCTCCAAGAAGTTAGTGACACATTAGCCTCTGGCGGCCAGTACTGGACCTCTGGGTCACCACGCCTCTGGGCAACCGTCTCTGGACACCTGCTCTATGGAGCAGTTTATTTTTCGGCGTGCGCCTCTGGGCCTTTATCCTTCTGGGAAGGATCTCGCCATCTCTCGCGTTCCGCATCTATGCGAGTGATCGATCACAACTCTACAATACTTGGCAACAACGACTCTGGTCGGTGCACGTGCAATATTTGTATTATCTGATGATTTTATATCCATTCGAGTATCGCCATTCGGTGTTGGTTCTATGGAACCATACGATGTAAGTGCGATTACCTTGTGGATTCACAGTGTCTCTGGACATTGCTTTTTAGTGTTTGATTTCATTGACTTTTCAGTATATCCCTATTGCTCTTTGGAGCATCGATCTTTGCTTGGGCATTGATTACTGACTCTGGTCACTCTTGGGATTATTGCCTATGGGCAACTTTATATAGTTTTGGCTACGCCGATGATATGAGGCGATTTTATTTATTCCACACTTTGGTGTTGATATTCTCTTTGGAGATTTTTACTGTTTATTGATGATTAGGGATCGTCATTATATTCATGTAGTCCATATTACTCTTCTCTTTGGAGAAGTACTGTTTTATTTATGTACTGCATTATTATATATATCTCAGTTACTACTGATTGTTTAGCTAGCCTGACCCGAGTGTTTTCGCTCGGGTCAGACCGAGTTGTTTCAGGTTAGGTCTCTGGACTTAGCTTTCTGTGCTTCTGCTTGGACATTATCTGCTATGCTGATAGATAGCTCTTTTATTTGTCCACTATTCAGCTACTCTGTTATTTCAGACTCTTATGTACATATTTTTGACTCACATGTGTGAGCGGTGGCTTTGTACCCACCTTTTGATACTTGGATCTGTATTGACGATATATTGTACCTATGTTCTGTGACTGTTACGTGACTGTTCTGTGATGATGATGTTATCATTTAGTATTATATTTGTTCTGAACCTATTTTCCTTAGCCATTGTAATTTCGTTATAAATATCTATTGGATATGTCAAACCACTTGAGAAAAGATAACCACCTATTCGACGTATTCAGTAGTTAGTTATAGCTTGATTACACATGGTCACTTCCATTATACTCTATTCTCCGTTCTAGTAGACGGTATTACTCCGTAATACTCTTTACTAGAGTGGGTCTCAGAGTGGGGCGTTACAGTTGTAGAGTTGATTCCTTTTAGTTTTGATTCCTTATCCTTTTGATTTCCTTTTTGTTTCTCCTTAGTCATGGTCGGCCTCACTCTAGGTTTGGTTTGTATATGTGTAAATGAATAAAGAAAATGAAAATAGAAGGGTTTAAGAGGTCAGAATGAGGACTATTCCCTATTACCCTTGTCGTATTCCTCCTTCCTATTCTAACTTTTATTTCTCTAATTGGTTTATTAACTAAGGCATAACTTACTTAACTAATCAATTCTCATTCTTCTCATCAAATCACATTATTATTATTTAATTTAACTAATTATATATTACAATAATGTTTTTATAAATTAACGGTGTTACAATTACTATGGGTATGACTGGGGATTTTATGAGGTGACTTCGACAACAAAATGAATAGACTTTATGACTTTTGATAGATATTCGTAGATGTTCTGGACTTCAACGACTTGATGATGGGAGTTGCGATGGTGATCCTTGAAGGCAAGTTCATTAATGTGTTCTACCATGGAGACATGTTGTAACACCCCATAAATTAAAAAATAATTAAGTAATGGATTAATTATGAGAATAAAGTATATAATAGGATAAGTATGTGGTTGTACATCTACTTATCAAGATCACTGTTTAGTATAATTTAGTCAAAATGAATTAAATGAGAAAAGAGGCTTTGGTTCGACGGCTCATGAGGGGGAATAATTAAGTGTCACTAACACATTTATACGGAATGGATCTTGAGGCTATTGATATATTAGTGCATTCATACGGAATGGATCTTAGGGCTATTAATATACTAGTGGTGACTAGTGTATGTTAAAAAAGTTAACTTATGAATTCATAGTTTATCTACTCAGATCAGTAATCGAATCACAAAAAATGCAGATAATAAGAGAATAAGTATGAATTAAAGTAAATGCACTAAAGTAAATGTTACCATGAATTTTTATACCGATTCGGACTCCTAGTCCAACATCCAGTCTTGTACCTTGTACAAAATTCCGACTACCACTTTCTTGCTTTTCACGAGTGGTAAGTACACTTTTATGATAACCTTGCAATTCAATGGGTGGTAAGATACACCTTACCTCTTGACTTTCCTCGGGTGGCAAGAACACATTTCCCTTTACAATCAACAGTAGACTGTGCCAACCAGTTGTATCTTTAAGCAGATTCTTGCTAATTCAGTACAACGATCCTATAGATCTCCAATAGCAATATAACTATGAAATCTTTAAAGAATATGATGAGATCAGAAAAAGAATGATTGAGAATTCAAGTACAATCTCTATAATATTGTATGGTTTGCAGATCCATGAAGAATTGGAGTGAAATAGTATGGCTTTGCCAAGAGAGTGGAAGAATATTTAATGGAACTTTTCTCATAAAGCATGAAAATGAAAGAGTAAGATAAAATGAGAGAATTGTTGTTAAAATTTCATTTTCCAAAGCCTTTTTATAGATAGTGAAAAGATATGACCATTGGCGAAAGGATGAAGAAACATGTTCATTCATTTAAATTTGAAAATTTCTAACGGCAAGTATGCTGACATGCTCTATTGGATATATCAATATATTTATATACATGTCAACATATAATTTTCAATTATGTTGACACAAATATATATATATGTCAATATAGTCCGTTAGAGTATTTCAACGACCTTAGTAAATTCTAGTTTTCTTTTTCTAAAGTTCAAACAGAAATTTTACCTTTTAAAACTCAAATTGCTTGTTTATATGAAGATATTAAGAATTAAAATAGTGTTGAATGAAAGAAGAATTTCAAGGATATTTTTTTGCGGTAACTTCAACAAAATTCTAAGACTCAAACTAACTGACTGAATGTTTCAAATATTATTTATCGTTACAGCACTTTGTGTTACATCCGTCTTGAATCACTTTAGTTTTTCCATTTGCACTTGTGTTTCAAATATCTTTTATTGTTAAATTGGGTATGAAAATTTTTTATGGTAGTTTAAATGATGAGGGAGACCATGCCGGATGTAGTAGAGCTGAGGCTGACTATAAAAGAAGTTTTTTCAATGTTGAATCAAGACTACATGAACCTATGAGGCAAGATTTTTGCCATGGGAGAGCCAACGGTAGAAATAGAATCGACTAAAGGTGAGTGAGTGCATCTTTGAGGACTTGGGACTGAATAATGCACATAAGAGAAGGCTAACTTCAAGGTAGTTACATGAAGATGCTTTGGATTGGTAGGAGATAGTGACTATTGAAACTTCTGAAAAGGAGATCGCTAAGAGAAGTTCAAGGAAAGATTTAAGGATCGATTCATCTCCGAGTCTCATAGAAGTATGTTGTTAAGAAAGTTCATTGCTCTTAAGCAAGAAGATCTTTCTGTGGGAGAGTACATTTAGAAGTTTAATGCATTGGCGAAGTATGGACGAGAGTGGATTAACATACAGTTGAAGAAGAATGAGAAGGTTATTAGGGGTTTGAAGCAAGACTTAGATCATGAGTTGATGGTGCAGTTGATGTCTTCTTTGAGTTTGTCATAGATATGATAAGAAGTTATGATAGAATGTACCAAGCACAAAGAAGGGTGGAAATGAAGCCTAGGTCGGAACCAAAAAAAAGTTCTGCTCCTTACCAGAAAAGGCCAAAGGGATAGCGACCAAAAGGAAAAACTCAAGAGGGAGGCGATGGTAAGGATATATCGGAGCTTACTTGTTATAAATGTGGGCAGAAGGGGAATTATGCATTAAGGTGTCCGCATCTGAAAGGGATGGTCTAGGTCAAGTACTATAACTGTGACTAGTCAGGCCATAAGAAGAAAAGTTGTATGGAGATGAAGCTAATAAGGCTATTTGCTTTGGAAGGGCCGAAGGGTGTACCATCCACCGAAGAGAAAGGCAATAATATGGCTATTTTTTTTCATGTGACTCATTTGTATTTGATTTTTAGGGGTATAGGGTAAGTTGGGTATGGATTGGCTAGTGTAGAATGAAGCAAGGATCTAATGTGCGAATAGGATTATCGCCTTACGAAATATGAAGGGGGGAGAAAGGGTCCTGGTCTCTTTGGATGGGATGAAGGGAAGGTCCATAGCTTCGTTGTGTGTGATGGAAAGACTGTAAGAGTAAATAAATCGAGTCTGTATGGTTCAAGAGTTTGTGGATGTCTTTGAACCAATGATGGGATTACCTTCGAGAAGTGCAATCGAGTTTCTCATCGATTTGGTACTTGGGGCAAAATCTTTTAGTAGATAACCTAGCAGAATGCCATCTGAGGAAATGGTTGAGTTAAAGAAGAAACTAATGGAGCTTGAGCATAGGAGTTTCATTAGGCCGAGTAGTTTGCCATAGGGAGCTTCATTGGTATTTGTGAAGAAGTCTTATGGATCACTTCAGATGTGCATTGACTATAGGAAGTTAAATGAGCTGACATTGAATAATCATTTTCCATTTCCAAAGAGAGACGATCTATTTGATCAGTTCAGCAGAGCTAGAGTACTCTTGTAGTTGGATTTAGCTACATGATTCCATTAACTAAGAGTTTTCAAGGAGTGTATTCCATTGACCATGTTTAGGACAAGTATGACTCATATGAGTGGTTGGTCATGCCCTTTGGGCTAACCAATGCCTAAGCGTTCTTTGTAAATCTTATAAACCATATCTTTCATGATCAATTGGACATATATTTGTTAGTCTCTATAGATGATATCTTGGTGTATTCTAAGGACGATGATCATTATGATGTTCATCTTATACTAGAACTGGAGACCATGGGACAACACAAGTCGAAGGAAAAGTTTTCAAGTGCCATTTTGGAAGTAGGAAGTTAAGTTAATAGGTCATGTTGTTTCCAAGGAGGAATTGGTCATAGATCCTTCGAAGTTGAAGCTGCGAATGATTGGAATGACCCAAGACGATTACTAAGATAAGGAATTTCTTGGGGTTAGTAGGGTACTATTAGAGAATTATTAAGGACTTTTCTTGGATAACAACATCGTTAATGAAGCTTACCCGAAAGAAAGAGAGGTATGTTTGTGAGGTAGCATCCCAAGATTTGAAGTTTCGACCGATAGAAACTCCGGTCCTAGTAATGCCGGGGGGGGAGGGGTGGAGGTATGGTTGTATACAGGAATATTTTGGGTTAGGGTTAGAAGCCGTACAACGTAGAAAGGCAAAGTAATTACTTACATATCTTGATAGTTGAGACCCTATGAGGTTCGGTATCCAACTCATGATTTGGAGCTAGCAGTAGTTATTTTTACGCCAAAGATTTGGAGACATTACCTTCTTGGAGAAAGGTTTGAGTTGTCTACTGACCATAATTCCTTAAGATATTTGTTCTTCCAAAAGAAATTGAACATGAGGCAACAAAGATGTTAGAGTTTTTGGCATCGTATGACTTTGGGATAGAGTATACCTCAAGGAAAGGAAACAAAGTTGCTGATGCTTTGAGCCAAACGTAATGGAATTTAGTTTTAGCCATGATCGAAGAGTGGAATGCATTAGAGATTCTAGCTACTTGAAATGTGTATTTTCGATCAAATGCCAGTTTGAGTCTAACTTTTGGAACATTATCATGTATGGAAGTTCACCCAACCCTCATAGTGAAGATGTCGAAAGATAAAAGAAAGATCCACTTTATGCTGAAAGGATCCAAAGCTTGGAGTGTGGTATTGAGATCGAAGGGTTGAAGTACTTCTGTATTGAAGGGAAGGGTTGGCTTTAGTTGAAGGGAATGTTGTATGTTCCGAACAGTGGAAACCTTCGAAATTTGGTTTTGGATGAATGTCATCGTTCGAAGTTTACTATTAATCCATGGGGTAGTAAGATGTATCGAGACATGAAGCAGAGTTTAGGAAAGAATGAAGAGGGATGTTAGGGAATGTATGAAGAGACATTTCACATGCCAATAGGTTAAGGCAGAACATCGGAAGCTTAGTGGACTTTTGCAGCCTTTAGAAGTCCCGATGTGGAAGCAAGATTCGGTTTTGATGGATTTTTTAATGGTTTGCCAAGGACAAGGGAGGGGACGAAAGTTTGTTGGTCATGGTGGATAAATTGACTAAGAGTGCCCATTTCATTCTAGCAAAGTCCACGAGGAAACGACCAAACTAGTTAGATATATTTTAAGATTATAAGAAGACTTCATGGAATTCCAAGTACTAGTTAGCAACTATGACCCATTGTTTTTTAATGATTTTTGGCAAAGCCTGCAGAGTGCATTGGGTTTGGAATTATGTATGAGTACTGTGTACCATCCATAAATAGATGGTCAGACCGAGAGGGTCAACCAAGTGCTCAAGGATTTGCTAAGAACTCATGTGATAAATTTTGGTGGATCTTAGGAAGATCATTTGCACTTAGTCGGATTTTCATACAACAATAGCTGTCAATCTAGTATTAAGATTACACCTTTTAAGACTTTGTACACGAGACCCTGTAAGTCACCAGTAAATTGGTGTAAAATAGGAGGTAGGCTTGTTTTAAGGCTGGATCTTGTAAGAGAAGCTTTGGAGAAAGTTAAATTGATTCAACAAAGGATAAAGGATGATCAATCGAGGCAAAAGAGGCGAAAAGACTTGGAATTTGATCTAAGAGATCATGTTTTTGTTAAAGTATCGCCGATGAGAGGCACGATGAGGTTTTGAAATGCCAAAATGTTGACATCGAGATATGTTGGCTCATTTATGTTATTGGAGAGAATTGGAAAAGTGGCTTATTGAGTTGAATTATTGAAAGCTTTTGTTGGGTTCCATAATGTATTTCATGTATCACATTTAAGGAAATATGCTCAAGACCCTATTGATGTTGCAGTTCTGAGAAATGTAGAGGATTTGGTTATTGAACCTAATATTCACTACGTAAGGAGGCCCATTCGAATTTAGACCGAGATGTTAAAGAGCTTTGGAACAAGGCGATGAAGCTTGTGCGAATCTAGTGGAGTGAAACCGAGATGATTGTACTTGGAAAACAAAGAATAAATTCAAGAGTACGTATCCTGAGTTGTTTGTCTAGCTTAGCATACATGTTTGCAATATTTTGTTGTAAACCATATATACATGATATTATGATTGATCTGGTTATGTATTGGTAGATGCACTAGTACATTTTGTATGATATTTATTGGGTTGGAACTTATGTGTGTTCGTGCTAAGGGGGCATGAGAAAGTTGGTGAGTCACTACTGTACCTTATCTGAATTTCAAGGACGAAATTCTTATCAGGGGGAAGTCTATAACACTTTATAAATTAATAACTAATTAACTAATCATGAGAATAAAAATTTAACTGGCTATATTATGAGTTTATATCATATAATAGGATAAGTATGTGGGTGTTCATTCTCAAGATCATTGCTCGGTTTAATTTAATTAATACGAATTAAATGAAAAGAGGGGTTTTGGGCTGGTAGCCCATAAAGAGGAATAGTACCTATTCAAATCATCGTCGGCTCTCTACATCTCATTACTACTTAAACTAAAAAGGAAAGGCTTGAGCTCTCTGATAGTGGTTGTGGCCCAAACAAGAAAGGAGGAGAAGATCAAGGCTAAGAGAATATGAAACGTCAATCAAATAAGAATATTACTGAGTATATATTATCTAATCCCTTTTCTTTCATAAATCTATTATGACTGTATTTGAATTGAATATTTCTTATGCTTCTTGTAATCAAAATGATCCAAAAATTCAATAATGTTGGTATTATATAATCAGAGATGAGTTTTGATTTATTGAATTTTCTCATAAGTAAATAAATTGGTATGAATTAACCCATTTCCATATATTATGGAAAGTGGGTAGAAATATGGAGTTTGAGAATTTGTATAGAAAAGGAATGCATGTTAATAATTTCCATAATATTTCTAAAAAATAAAATAAGTAATTTCTAAGGGAGTATAAGCTTATCCAAAGGTTTATGATGGGGAACCGAAAGGCAAAATAATTGGAGCTGGGAGGCATAACTCGGAGAAACATCAGTAGTGATATTTATGTGGTTGTTGTCATGAAGATCAATACTCAGGTATTTACAATAATACCTTTTTAAGTCATCATCAACCCTCTACATCTAATTACTTACTAACACTAAAAATAAAAAGCTTAACTTCCTTAAAGGTGGTTGCGACCTAAACAAAAAGGATGAAAAGAAGAAGGTCAAGGCTAAGAGAATAAGAAATGTCAATCAACTAAGAATATAGGTGAGTAACATATTCTCTAATCCCTTTTCTTCCATAATTCTCTCACGACCATATTTAAATTGGATACTACTTGTGCTTCTTGTAATCTAAATGCTTGGAGGATTTAATTAATGTTGGGAACATATAATTAGATATGGGTTTTAATTTTTAGAATTTTCCCATAAGTAAATAAATCAATTTGAATTAATTGATAGCTATATATTATGGAAAGTGAGTAGAAGCAGGGAGTTTGAGCATCTGTATGGAAGGAAATGCACATTAATATTTTCCATAAATTTTAAATAAATAAAATAATTAATTTACAAAGGAATATAGGCATAGCCGAAGGGATATAATGGGGAGCTAAAAGGTGAATAATTCAATCCATGAGGCATTTTTATTTAATAAAGTATTAATTAATTGGTCAATAGACCGAATCCACAATTTTTGTTGAACATGTCAAGAAAGTACTTAATAACGATCAGATTGACTAGGTCAAACAAATCAGAAGTCGATACATGTAAAGTGACTATCAGACATTTAAAAGGTGGTTCAAAATGGGTATTGAGGGCCGTGGAGTCAAACTGAGAGTAATAAACCAAAACCTAAGTAACAAGACTTAAGTAAGGAAATTTATGAACTATCACTTTAAGTTTACTAACTGAAGGATAAATCGAGGGTTGAAGGCAGATCAACGATAGTTGAAAGAGGAACTATGGAAAGAGGAAGAGATTTTGGAAAGATCAAAGTATCATAATTGCCAATGTTAGACTAAGATAGGCTTCCCATATGAGACTTACATCAATGATTGTTGAGGACTGTTTAGCTCTCAGTCAGGTGTTTGAAACCAAAACTAGTAGCTTCCGAAGGCTGAAGTGTATGCTAAGGTTTAAGATAGCCAATGTTGGTACTTAAACATTAATGATAATGTAGTAAATAGTAAATGTTGATCGAATAGAAATTGGATTTAAGCTAGCTTAATGATATACTAATTAGAAAGCCTAATGGTGGTTAGGTATGTGATGTAAGACTTGGAGTAGCATTTAAGAGACCGAAAGCTTAGGTGTAAGGACTGATGTCGCAAACGAGAACGAAGTAAGCGTGAGACCAGGTGTGGCAGCCGGAATATGAAAGCGTGGGTGTAAGGCCTAGTGTGGCCACCGAAATACAAAAACGTAGGTGTAAGGCCTTATGTGGCAACCACAGCTGAAAGTGTTGGAACAATACCCAAAGTGGCGTCCGAAACACGAAACCAATCAGTGTAAAGCCTACTGTGGTGATCAAGGGAATAGTTTAAGACATAAGGCCAGGAGTGGTAATTACGAAACCTAAAGCTAAGTAGGTATAAGACCTAGAGTGGCAATCGAAATACGAAAGCGTAGGTGTAAAGCCTGGAGTGGCAATTGAAATATGAAAACGAAGCAGGCGTAAGGCCGAAAGTGGTAGTAGAAGTATGAATTTGGTCGTGTAAGACCTGAGTGGTAACTGGAATCGTTGTAAAATCAACAACTCTAAAATTAGTAAAGCCATAAGCCTTAGTGGCAACCAAATGTTTGGACCTTAACCAGATAACTTATTAGAGGGTGTAAGGCGTTGGATGCAGCCAAGACTAAGTTATTTCGGTTTAGGCTAAGTTCATGTATGGGTATGTTAGCTATTCCAAATAATTTTGGTAGGATGGCATTACTGCTTGTTTAAAACACTTAAGATTGTGCATGTTTAAACCTAAAGCTGATTAAATGAAAGTTGTGTTGTAAAGAGGGAAAAACTCGTTATGTGCTTTAGCGGCATAGTCTTGTTATGTTTTATGTTTAGAGTAACGTATTTTCCATACCAGAATTTACGTCTGACCCATGTTTTTGTTACTATTTTCTGTATAAACTCATGATACTCATTCAAGTAGGTTGAGTTTGTAAGCTTAGGCAAGTTGCTTTTGGAATGGATGAATAAAGAATGTCAAAGACAAAGTAGGAGGCTTTGGGTTCTATCTTTGGGTTTTAAAATATGGGATGTTACACATGTGCCAAGGGATCATCAATAACTCGAAGATTTAGATATGCGTTCGTAAAGAGGGGGTTGTGAGGGCATTAGGCTGGATTTGATTGTATCCTATATCCTTGATTGTAGATCCACTACCCTGGACTTTTTGGATGTTGATTTTAGTTTCCAGGCTTTCAAAGTGGCATGGAGTCGAGTACTAAGAAACCGAGATGTTGAGCAGTCTCTGACTATTGACATGGTCGTTAAAGCTATCATATATCTAATGTACATAAGTGAGTGATATGAGATTGCTTGATGATTTCTATGTTTGCTTTATTTTGTTGAGGACGTCACATGATGTGGGTATGGTTAACTAAGATGCCTAGACGCCCCCATACTTTATATTGTACTTTGAGTGTTGTACACCCACATGATGGTAGTATATTACCATATATTGTTATATGACGACTCTTAGGGTGTAGGGATAGGTCAAGTGTGATTCTCCATACTCTATGTTCCTATTTTTTATATGACTTTTATATTATTTTTAGAATGTAGATTTCTCATACCAGACTATTGTCTAACTCGAGGTTTTATGCTTTTCTTCTTTTATCTTGGGCAATTTTAAATGAGTAGACTAGATAGTAGATGTGGGACATCGCATAGAGCCATACAAAGGACAAGCAGGAGGCTATGTTTTTCATATATCTACTTTTGGAGCTTATCCGCTGTATTTCTCCTATGCAATGCTATGAAGCTTTAGCAGTGCTATGCTATTACTATTTAGAGATAGCTTCAGTTTGAGTTTATCATTTGATGTATAAATTCTATTAACCTGATTTATATACTATGTTGACCTATTATGCTCTAATTCAATGTTTCATATTATTGTCTTGCCTGTTTTATATTTTTGTGGTTATTATATGTTATCTTATGTGCCATGAGATATACGACAAGTGTTGTGTAACACCCTAAAAATTTTAAATAATAAATTAAAATACTAATATAAATGTAGTTTTACATAAAAGGACAAAATAGCAAATGTTGGAATCAGGCCTTGGGACCTGTTCCATTGTGTTTGGAATATTATTTATAGTTAGAAAACATTAAAATCGATAAAATGGGTCAAAATTAGCGGAAAATTGACCTAGTGTAATTTCTGTAATCATTAATTTCTAAATTTAACCTAACAACCCTAGTTTTCAATTATAGATAAGAACCTAATTCTCACTCCTCTTCATTTTAAACCTTAGCGCCACTTATCCAGTTCTAGGTATACATTTCTTCTTCTTCCTCCTTAAAAACTCCTTAATTCAAACAACACTTTCCATTCACTTCTAAATTTCTAAATCAAAAATTAAAAAACAAAGAAAATTAAAAGAATGCAAGAACAAAGAAGATAGAGAATACAAATTGAAAATAGAGGAAAGAAAAATAAAAAACAACAAGAAGATAGGAAGGGAAGAAAGAGCGCAAATTCGAATCTTGGATAGTAAAGGGTTTATTCAAACAACTCTTTGAGCCGAGTGGATTTATTTACAAAATGTTTATGTTGCAGATAAGCAATTAATTTTCAATTATACACCTTATTAGAATTACAATATAATTTTCGATCTTGAATCAATGTTTTTATTCAAAAGTATTTATGAATTGAATGAATTGGAAAACTATAGGTAATGAACTTATAAAATAATTTTTGTAATTTGGAAGGGAAAGGTATATTTGATTTAATAGACCCCTAATTCTATATGTTTGATTTTAGGCAAGAAGTTTGGATTTATTTTGATAAATTAAAAAGTAAATGAATATTCCCTTTGAAATTACTTAGACTTTAAGTTTATTAACATTAAATTTACTTGGAAGATCTATTGAAACACATGTAGAAAATCGACCGTAAAATATGCAGATAAATGATTCAAAGGTTATGTATAGTTGTCAAGGCAAATTAACTAAAATCATGTATAAATAATAATGGAAACTGTAGCTAAACACGTAATAAAACTAAATCTAACATGTATATTCGAATTGGTAAAGAAGGCGAATGTAAATAAATTAAATAAAAAACTGAAAATTCAAACTTATATTTTATTTCCTTCCACTTTGAAATCTGAAATTGTAGAATATCCTAAATTTATAGGTGTCTCCGTACCATGTAATGTTCTAAAAACCCAATGAATCTTACTTCTTGGCATAATGCAAGTTCAAATGCCATTTTTGGCTTTGGATCGATGAATCCGGAGGTGCTGATTATTACAATTGGCTTTAGAGCTTAGGTTCAGGTTTCTATAAGGATTATGCGTGTACTGAGAGAGCATACTTGTTTATTTTCAAAAATTATTATCATATATCTGTAAGTATAGCTTGAACACCTTATATTTTGGTAGTGCTTAACATTATCTGAGAAAATTTGCTAATAATTCCTAGTTACAAATAACTAAAAATGAGCAATCAAACTACAAATAATTCTCGTGAGGTAGCCAAGGTTCCAAGCGTAAACACCCCTATATGGTTCCACCAATGTCTTCAAATAAGAGGCCAAACTAAGCTCAACCATAATGGAGGACGTGCATGCAGAAGGTGCAGCCCCAACTCCTCCCCTACTTTGGATTTTCCCAAGCTGTGTTAAGACTTTGATAGTTTGGGTGGAAAGAATTATTTTGGGACTGAATCATTTATCGAGACATGGGCATGGCTGAGAATTGTGATATGATTTATGCTATGACAGGTATGAAGGACGTGATGAAGAGACAGTTAGCTTTGTGGTGCTTTCAAGGGGGAGACCATGAATCAGTGGGAGATTATTATTGCTGAGACTGGGATTGCTTGGACTGATTATAAAAGGCGCTTCATGGCTAAGTTTATTTCTAAGGTAGAGTAGGGAGTGGAGTTAAAATAGTTCATTCATTTATTGCAAGGAGACCACAATGTTAAAGAGTATGTTAATTTATTTAATCAGCTAGAAAGTATGGCTTGGACCTTATCAAAACACCAGTGAAAAAGGTGACAATGTTTGCTTAAGATTTGAATCTGTCTTTGAGGGATATTGCTTTTAGTCATGTACCCACTGGAGCTACTTTGAGAGCTTGGTTGATATGAATCTACTGAATTCGGTCGCTAAGGATGGGCCTAAGAAGATTGAAGGGAGACCAGTTCGGCAAAATCAACACAAATATGGAATACGGGCTCAAGGCAAGATAAAGAAGCAAGAGCTCAAGTGTAGGAGGTGCAATTTCAGAGGGCTTTCGGCTAGGAACTATAAGAAGAATTTAACAAAGGTCAAATGCTATAATTGTAAACAGCTGGGCCACATGAAGGAGAGGCATGTCCAAATTTATCTAATACTTCTAGCCAAGGGGGCCCGATGTATGCACTTGATGTTATTCCCAGTTCGAGCATAGCTCCAGCTGTGGAAAAAGGGGAAGAAAGTTATCATCGAAGGTGTGTCAACTCCTTTTGATTTATCTTTTTGCACTTTTTTGACGCCAGGACATCATGCCTATTTATTTCGAGTAGACCAGTGGATGGATTGCACTTAGAGACTAGTGAAAGTCTAACAAACCTACTATAATATGGATAATAACTAACAATCAATAAATAAACATATAAGTTGATAAAGTAAAATAAAAATACGACGACACCAAGATTTTTATACTGGTTCGGATCTTCCATCCTAAGCACAGTCCCTAAGCCCCACTTAGGAATTTCACTAGCAACAATCCTCCTCCATCCGAAGGAATAGGTTTACAACTGTCTAAACACTCGAACGGGACTTCAACCAACTCTAAAGCAAACACTTTGCTTTCTGACTGCAATGTGTTCATAATAAGGATAAGTCACACTTCAATATACCATTCCTACAATATTCCTTGATGATTCATGAATTGAATGTACAATGATATAAGAAGCAAAGATTGGTTTTTGATTCCTTTTGATTTCAAGAGAGCAATAGATAGATTATGAATTAGAGAACAAGAACATATGAAATCAATGAATGAATTCAGTCTCTATTTATAGTAATGAAAAGATCCATCGAAAGATCATGATTATTCAAGAGGTTGTGTCCTTTTACCAGCAGATGTTTCTTTTCAGAAATTGATGTCAGTTCAAAAATATAGTCATATAAACATCTTAGATGTCTGAACTGAAAGGTCAAACGTCTGACTCTTTATTTTTTTAAACAATTTAAAACCAGGTCAAACATCTGAATGTATTCCAGAAAGGAATACGTTCATTTTAAACCTATTTCAAACGTCTGGCCCTAAGATTCAGGCGTGTGGCTTTTGTTATATAAAATTTTGTTGTATAAGGTCAAACATCTAGTTGGTTTAATCAGATGTTTGTATCCTCATCAAATGTTTGGTCGAGCCAATTAGACGACTGACTTGCTATACAAAGTAAAAAAATAAAAGGTACCTCAAATGATGATTAAATTGGTTAGACGTATGACGTTTTACAGGGTTTCTTCCCTAGAGTTTATAGGCCATCTTTGAATAATTCAAACGTCTTAGAAATTCATTCAGACAATTAGCCCTTTATTAATATTTATGATTTTCACATACTCAGACGTTTGATATAATAAGTCAGATGTTTGACTTCTGGTGATTTTGAAAAAATGACTGAGACTTTGTGAAATTTTGTTTTAGATCATTTAAAAATATTTTGAGTGGGTGTAAAAAGGATATTATACATCATATTATCGACTTATTATGACGATAATACCTGACAGTTGATCTTCCATACCTTGATTGCAATAGCTAGTCATCTTCTTTTGAAAATATCCTGTAAGAAATATAATTGTGCAATATTTATAGAAACATATAATTATGTCATTAAAACTCAAAACGGCAGGATTCAACAAGTAGCATAGTTATAGAATCTATTATTGAATCGAACCCAGTTGGAGGATCGATTCATTTATCCATGATTGGTATGGGTTTGAAGTGATATATTTTAGATGTCAAGTTCGATTGTGATGCTTTCGTACTGGAATTTTCTAGGTTTGGTTTAATTTTGGCAATGGATTATATGGCTATGTATGGAGCAGTATTGGATTTGCAATAGGATGGTTCTTTGTTTGGGTACTTATATTTGATGCAACTTTGATCTTTGCTTTGATCCCATGAGTTCCATGATGTTGAGTTACCTATACTCTCTAGACTTGCCACATAATGGATTAGCTTCAGTACCGGTGGTTCATAACTACCTGATGTCTTTGTCAAAGTTTTTGGTCTTCCTCCCTATAGGGAGATTGTAACTGTTAATACCATAGATATTGATTTGGATAACAACAACCATATAAATATTACTAGTAACGTATCTCCAAGTTGTGCAGTTATTTCAAATATATTATGGAGACATTCACAGAGAAAACAAGAATTCAGTGGAAGCATATAAATTATATATAAAGGTTAATCGGAGCAATGGAAGAACAAAACTGGTTGAAGAAGAATTCTAAAAGGACAAAAGTATTTGAAGTGATGATTAGTTGGTTGAACTTTAGAATTACTTGTTAAAGACCTCATGGCAATAATACTTAAAGGTTATCAACCATTTACCTCAACCGAGTCAGAAAAATTCACAAACAAGATGTGCTTTTGATATCTGAAATTTGCAACTCTTTTTGAAATTTGCAACGCTTGTTGGTGTTGTTGATTCTATTTGGAAAATGCATGTATGTCGATATATGTCCCGTTGGTCAGTTTTTTAAAATTTAAATCAAGGGATTTTCCCGCCACCTCTTTACCAAAAGACATGTCTCTTTAAGACCTATTTAATGCTCTGGAAAACAAAGTTTCCAGTCACTTTTCACTTCTTTCTCTTACTCTTTCTCTTCCACATTTTTGCAAAAGAAACCCATTGCATACTCTTCCAATCTCCTTGCAAATCGATACTATTTCACTCTAATTCTTCCTCGATTTGCAAACCACATAACATCCAAAAAATTTATTTGAATTCATACCATTCTCTCTCTGATTACATACTATTCCTCAAAGATTTCAAAGATATATTACCATTCGAGGTCTATAGGATCATTGTACCGAATCTGCAAGAATTTGTATTGAAGATACGACTACTTGACATAGTTTGTTGTTTGTGAAACAGAGAGGATAATCCTGTAGCCCGTAAATCAAGAGGGTGTATCTTGTAGCCCGTGAAATTAAGTTTGTGTAGGTGTTCTTGCTGCCCGTGGAAAGCAAATGATTATAGTGTAATTATGCATGGTGCAGTGCAGGACTGGATGTAGGATTGGTTAACCTAAACTAGTATAAAAATCCAGGTGTTATTTAATACATGCATTTTACTTTATTACTTATATATATCCGTTTGGACTTTAAGTAGATGTAGTGTTAAATTCCTAAGTTAGTGTTTAAATAGCATTAAGGTCCATTCTGCATTGTTTTGTACAACACCGCGATTTCTAACATTTGGTATCAGAGCGCTTGTTATCAAAAATTCATAACTTGGTTTTTGAAAAGTATAAATGGCTAGTGAAACATGTAACACTTTCTTTAACACTTTTGTAGAAGGACAATCTACTACTAGACCTCCTCTATTTAATGGTAGTAATTATGCATATTGGGCATGTATGATGAAATTTTATTCGTAGTCCAATGGTTTAGATATTTGGAACATTTCTCAAATAGAGTACATTAAGCCCTAAGTGAACTATTCACAATGGACATTAGACCAAAAAACACAAGCACTCAGTAACTCAAAGGGCATGAGCATTTTATTTTGTTCCTTAGATAGAAATGAATTTAATCGAGTTTCTATTTGTAGGTCTGCATATGAAGGTTGGAGAATACTGCAAGTCACACATGAGAGCACTAGTAAAGTGAAACAAAGTAAGATATCTATACTAATTAACCAGTTTCAACCTTTTCAAATGAAACCAAATGAGCCTATTTCTGATATGTATTCTAGATTTCAAGATATAGTACATGCATTAATATCATTAGGAAAGAAATTACTGAAGAGGATCAAGTTAGAAAGATCTTGAATTCATTTTCCAATGAAAAGGATCGGAAGACTCTGGCAATTGAAGAAGCCAACGATACTAGTACTATGAAAATAGAAGATTTAATGGTAATCTAATGTCCTATGAAGTAAAGTTGTAGGTTAGAAAAGAGAATCAGGCAAATAGGAAGAAATCACTCTCACTCGATGCTACAAATGACAACGATGAACTAGATGATGATGCTGATAATGAAGATACTGAACTTATGACCAAGAGTTTCAAGAATTTCTGGAAATATTGGAAAACAAACAAACTTCGAAAAACTAACAACAATAATTCTAGAAATGGAAATGTTGTTAAGTGTTTCGAATGTGATAAACCCGGTTATTTGAAAAGAGACCGTCCCAACCTGAAGAAATCAAAGTACTTTTCGAACTGCAATAAGAAGAGGAAACATGCTTTCAATACAACACAGGATGATTTAAATACATCATCAAGTGATAACGATTCAAAAACAGAAAATGCCAACATGTGCTTCATGGCAAAGGATGACCAGGTATGGAATTTTAATAAAGAAATTATAAATGTCTTAAATGATACGAACATGGGATATAAAACTCTTAGGAAAAAGTACAAGAATAGTTTAACAGAGATAAATAGAGTAGAAATGTTTAATGAAATTTTAACTAAAGAAAAACAATGTCTAGAATATGAAATTAAAAGACTTAATGGGCATAATAATGAAAAGGGTTTAACACTTGAAAGTTTTGAAAAGTTGAAAAGTGAAAATGAATTTTTAAAACAAGAAAATCTTCTAATGAAGTCAGAGATCACTGTTCTAAATGACAAAATAACATCTCTGAATAATGTTATTCTCCACTGTAATAAGGATTTTGATATAAACAAAACAAATGTTGATAAATTTGACAAAGGGAAGGATAATCTAGAAAATTTATTATCTAGATCTAAACCTACTAGGAATAAACATGGACTTGGATACACTTCTAAGCCCAAATCAAATAAATATAGTAATCAAAGTACTAAATTTGTTAAGGCTACCAAGTTCAAACCAAAACCTAGGAATTAAAGTTAAACCCCCAAATAGGTTTATCAATTTATGGGTTCCTAGAAAATTAGATAATATTGAAAAATAAATATATATATATATATATTGATAATTTTATTAATAAAGTTCATTTATCCAATGAATATATTTTGAAAGGGCATTCAAACTCTTCATAGGTTTGGCTTCCCAAAACTTAACCCCATGAACCCAAAATAAAAAGGGTACCATTGTGTATATTTTATATTTTTTATAGGTACTGAACAATGGATACCAGATAGTGGATGTTCAAAACATATGACAAGAAATCCATTGAAATTTGGATAAATATCAAAAGGATATGTTACTCGCATTGACAACATCGGTAACTCTAAAACTCATCTAATTTTAATTATTTTACTCGATAATTTTCTTTCATGCTTTATATTGATTTTGATTCCCCTCACGAGTTTTATTTATATACATTTATATATATATATATATCTATATACAAACTCTATATATATTCTCTAGGTGTATTTAAGCGATTCTATTTTTCCCTTTTTATTGATAAAAAAGGGAAAAAATGTATAAATTTACTAGGCAAAATGATGGAGGAGTGCATAGAGTTAGGGGAAGTCAAATATAAAAATATTATACTTTATCTCTTAAATATTTATATGGTTGTCATCATCAAAAGGGGGAGATTGATAGTACCCTAGATATTGATTTTGATGATGTTACTTGACATTTTAGCTCGTCTATATTGAACTAACTACACGAGTTAGATCCGACCGCCGTCAAGGTCGATGATTTCAGAATGGTGATTTTGGGGCTTGGAAGTTGAGTACAGATGATTATATGAAGTCAGAATTGAATGGATTTGATGGACGTACGATGTAGGATGCTCAAAGCATGGAATATGGCTCAACGAATGAAAGGGTTCGACATAGCATGGCGCATTGGAAGGAATCAGCATGCTAGATGAAGAGGGATCGACATCCATCAAGGATCAAGTGCATTCATGCATACAACAGTCAATATCTCAGGATCTTTAACTCCAAAGCTTATGAAATTTGGAGGGCAGTGTATGTAGACCCTAGGGAACCTACCCTAGGGATCGAACGTTACAAGGATGAAGTTGGAGGGATCGGCAAGCATCCTTTATAAGAGATCGACAGAGAGTAGTGCGCAAGTTATATTAAACCAAAGATCAAGAAATAACTCGAGTTTCAGTGGTCCAAATGACATAAAAATTGAAGGACAAACACATTTTAGTATGGAGAAGCCACCATAGGGACCGGTGCCAAAATATCAACCAATGAAGGGATAGGTATCGATCCCTTCTCATTGGGAATTGGGCCTAGCGATTCCATCTGGTGGGCCTATGTGGATCGGAGGGTCCTTCAGCTGAAGTTTCAGAGAGATTGGTGGTCGTCTTCACCTATAAATGTGGCCTAATGGGTCATTCCAAGGACCTTTAGGTTGCCTATTATTCTAGGCTCTATTGTAATCAAGTGTTTATTGTTCTCTACTGCTGTAATCAGATTTATAAGTGATTCATAAAGGATAATTTTTAAAGCGGACGTATGCATACAACGTCGAACTACTGTAAATCTTTATGTCCTTGATTATTGCTTCTTATTTGTTATTAGTTTCATTATTTCCTCAGTTTAATTTAATTTTTCTTCACTTACTTCTCTACGTAAATATATTCTTGGCAGTTTGTGACCAATTTAGTTGCAAATGTTTTGCTACTTTCACTGAGAATCTTGATTCTCAGCTTGCTAGGATCCTTTTGTTGCTACTGGATTAGATAAATCCCCCAAAGGAGATCTGCAGTTATCTTCAAAAAGTTGTTAATACTACTTAGATTTGTAGGAGTGAATAATGTTTTTTTACACGAACGATACGAGAACTAGAATAAACCAACTTTGACGGTTTGATTTTTTCTCCAATAAAGATTTTTGCACCTCAACTGCTATAAAACCGCCAAGCACTTTAACTGTAGAGGTCAAATCATAAAGATCATGCCGCCTAGGTCTTCTTTTATGCATTTATGCATGCCATATATGGAATTGCACTCATTTGCTAAGACAGTTCACCTTTTTCGATGGGTCTAGGGTGCTCATTTTTCCAACATGTGTGATGTTACAATATCATTATATCTAGATGGTTGAGATCTGATGGTCTTTCGAATCCAAGGGCTATAATTGAAGGTGCAGGTATATAAATTCCCTTATATTCTTACTTTTCATTTTTTACCAAAACAAGAAATCGTTTGCTATCATTAGAAAATCTTCTGAAAACTCCCAAAAAATCTTGAAGCTTTCACCTCCTTCTTCGAAAAAATGGTAAGCATCTTCCCCTTCGACTCTACTTCTTGTTTGAATGCTATAATGCTTTCACCATTGAAAAGATCTTTTACTGTTTTATTTTTCTTCATTATTTGTAGTGCTTTCAAATATTTGATTTTGTGTCGATGCTTGGTCGAAATCCATGCTTTTCTGTCCGTCTTTTGAATTTCGATTGCCATCGTTGTCATGTTAGTGGTGGTCGATAGTCTTTACACTGGCCTGTGTTTTTTAGAAAATGTAATAGCATTGGGCTGCAAATTTACACCCAAGTCAGCACTCTTGGGCTTTATCTAAAATGTAGGATAACAGATATAAGCCGTAAGGTCTGTAACTTCGCTTAGAAGAGTTTTCGAGTCATGAGTCAGCCTCCATAGTGTGCCTGGCCTGGTCATGCTATATAGAAGGTTGTCAAGCATCACTCCTGGGACGTTACCTCTAGGTCTTGCTAGGCCTAGATGTCGAGAACTTGTTTAACTTAGGCCTCTTACATTTCAGATGGAGACCACTAGATTTGCCTCAGCTGATGTTTTTGGCTTTAAAGCTTCTCAGTTGGCAAATGGAAAGGTAAACATGGCTAAGAGCCTGGCCGGCCATAAGTGCAACAACGGGATAGTGAGATATCCCATAGCCACTGATCGATCAGACCATCTTCCTTGGGCCTCTTCACATGGTCTCTCCACTATTTCGACATCGGAATCATGAAACCTCTCCACCCTTTCTTTGTTTCTATTCTGAATGCCTACAGGATCACCCCCGAACAACTTACAACTAATAGCTATTGGTTTCTATGTAGGCTCTATGTCTCCTACGCAGACCTACATCTTCCTAAGCCAACAGCTCAACTAGTTAACATAGTATTCCTTTTGTAAAAGGAAGCCACACACCCTATCGGCACCTACTTCAATTCCTATGTCAGCACCAATTTCATCTTCTTGATGGGCATCTTGAGCAAGGGCTGCCTCGGGATGGATGGCGAAGTGAAGTGCACGTAAATGTGCATATATTTACATCCATATTTTATCTATTTTATTTAAATAAATATCATATTTGGGCATTTTAACATGTTTAAAACCATAATTCAATTATTTTCAAATCATCATATATGCGTCTTCATTCAAGGGCAAAATGGTCATTATTATGCATGTGTAAATTTTGAGAATTTTTACTAGGACATTTTTTTGATGATTTTTATAGGAATTTGGATGATATAGAAGAGGCTTGTATGAAGATACGTGCATGCACAAATGAATACAAAGGAAAGAAAAGGAAAATAATTCAAGACCATGAATATGAAGGACCCACCTACTTACCTAAATCTGCAATTAGAAGCTAATGGACAACTAAGTGGAGGTTAAAGCTTCATGCACATTAAATGATGGATTAATTAGTGGCAAATGGTTACTTGGTGGCCACATCCTAAAGGGCATTTTGGGAAGCTCCCTAAAAATAGAATTAGGGTTTTATGCATGTTTAAATAGCCCTCTTATGTACATGTAAACATCTTCTACTCTTTCAAATTAGTTAGGAAATTAAGAAAGCAAGTTGTAATGGCAATGTTTTGAAATAAAAATGGCTTCCAAGCCTCTTCCTCTTTTCTTTTCTACATGCTTTTCTTTGCTTTTATGTTAACGTTTATTTTTATGCTCTTTTTCTTTTAATGTTCGTAGCTTGGATTTACATTAATGCAAGTAGTGTAGATTTAATTTTTATGCAAGTGACTTGATAGTTAATCTCATTTCCCCCATTTGTTTAGTTTCTATTTCTTTTGTTTTAATGTTGAAAATTACATATGTTGATTTGATAACACAAATGAGTAGTTAAACCTCTTCGATTTAGGGGAAATGAAGCTCTCAAATATTATGTAATTTCAATATTTTTTATGATTTATGATCTCTTTAGCTTGTGCTTCATGATAGTGAATTTTGATGTAAGTTTATACAAGTGAGTTTGATAGCTTATATTGTTTATGCAAACGAGCTATTCTTATTCAACATAAACACGATTTACATCATCATTTGCTAATTAATTATTAATTTTGAAATGAAAGTAAAAATGAAATTTGATGATCTATATTACTAGTTACAATAGTAAATAGAATATACTTCAAATAGCTTTTACTTTGGCTTCATTTTCATGAGAATTGATAAGTGATTTATTTGTTGTATTATAGTTTGATGGTTTGAGTTATGTTAATTAATAACCTAAACAAACTATACTTATGATAAATACAATAATTATTTCATTTTATATCAAAGTTAGAGATCATAAATTATTTGTTTGTTGATTTACAAAAATATGAGAGTGGATTTGCCCCTAAATTGTTCTCTAGTCTAACAGTTCTTAAATCACATTTCAATTCTAGCTTTAGCTTTTTTTTGTAGTTACAATTTCCTCTCATTTTGGTCTAATTTGATTGAATTGAAAATTTTAAAATCTTAAAAATTCCTTGAGGATCGATCCGTACTCGCCACGTACTAAAATTGTATGACGTGTGCTTGCGGTTATTTTAATTTGAAATTTATCGACGGTTTTCTAATTCGATAGAAAATTCATCGTCAAACAAGTTTTTGACACTGTTGCCGAGAAATTGTTTTGATTTTAATTTTCTATTCTTCGAATTGTTTTCTTTTGATTTATGTGTGTATTTACTTTTTGTGTGTTTGCATTTTTTGTAAAAATAATAATATTGTGTTTGCGTGTGATTTTTTGACATTTTCTTTGTGTTCTTGTTGTTTTAGTTAGTTTTCTTGGCATTCACTTTATAAAAAAAACATTCACATTTAGAAAAAATATCATCACATTCACTGTTTAACGATCTTCATTTCCCTATTTACACTGCATTTCTTTTGATTTACATTTACAATTTGCAAGTTTATTCTCCTTCACAAATTCACCTTCCTGTCTTCTTACAATTGCCTCTACTGTCATCAAATTCACACCATCACCACCCTGTTCGACAGACATCAACCATCAGATAGTGACATATTCAACAAGCCACCTTTGTTTCCATAACTTCTGTCATCACACCCAGTTTCAACTACTGTCTATACCATTTCCATACTACAAAAGCAAACACGCCTCTTTCATACATTTACAAACTTGCACAACCATCACAATACAACTACATATTCATTCATTCATCTGCCATAAACCCCTGCTACTTCCCACATCAAACCATTCAAGACATTCAATTCTTCTTGCTTTTTGAATTCTGTCAACACACCATTCACTTGCCTGACTGTAAACTACCCCTTCTCCGCCCATTTCCCCAAGCACCACCTTTTTACTGAATCACAACTACTCCCATACATTTACGTACCAACCCCAAACCAACTACCCTATTCCACCACCAGCCTTCACAAATCACCACCCATCAATACTTCTACTGACCATCCCAAACTCTTCTACCACTTGCAAAAATACAACACATACACACTGAGACTTCATACCCAAAGGCTTCCACTATCTCACCTAAACCACTGCCCACTACTGTGCATCCACGGACCTACTTCAAACTGTCCCTGCACAGTGAAACAACTTCATAACCTCTGTCCCCCTTACTTCTACCAGTGCAACATCAAAACCAAAAACATTCCAGCCTTGCCTCAATCATTAAAAAAATAAATCCTCTGCCAGTTTCAAACTGTGACCACCAAGATTGCCTTCACTTCTACCATTTGAATACTTCACCCCATAAATCATATTGCTTCATTTCCACAACCACGGGCCTGCCTTATTCTCTGCCTTGTTCACTCAAACATCACCAGAAAATCCAGTGTCGTGTTATCTGCCTGCTATACACCCCGGTGCATATCACACCAACCTATTTAAGCATTCCTAACCACATACCATTCACATTGACACCCCATTGCATGCTCCATGACCAAGTTACAAAGTCCACCTTCAACCAACACTTCAGCCACCACATCAACCACATTCCCGCCTGCAATTCGCAAACATCACACACTACCATTCGACTGTCATTTCACCATACACATACATTATCATGCCGGCAACCACAATTCTCTGCCAAACTTCATTTCACTACTGCTTGCATACAAATTCAACCATACTTCTGCTCTAGACATACCACCATCACAAACCCACAGCAAAACTAACCTGGTTTCTGCTACATCACTGCCCAAAACTCAAACTGCCACATTGCATACAGTAACCAGCTGCACAGTTCTTCAACCTACTTCCTCAACTTCCTTCAATTAATACCACTGCTGCCCGAAACAACTTGCCTTCCCTTCACAAGAATCCACATATATTTTCATCTACAAACATCTTGCTGTCAACCCTCCCACCCCTACCACTGCAGTTGCCATTTCAACATATACTGCACACTTACCTACTAACAGCCTACAAACTTCACCAGAAACTCCCCGGTGACCATGACCTCGTCACAGTGCCCTTCACCGAACTTCAGCATCGACCATCATCCTCATCGCCTCTTGCCAAAGCACCAACCAGAACTGCAGTTGCCACCACGAACCTCAACCAATCGAATTCCACCATCTCGCACTACAATACAACCTCAACCATGACTTACCTTCCAAAACTCCTCGTCGAGAACAACTCCAGCAGTTCGCGACAATCCTCAAATCACGCCCAAGACGACGAAATCGTTCAACCTTCCCCGAAACCCGTCGCGTCCTTCGCCACCAAAACCACTCGCAGCTTCCATAACCTCCTACCTCGAGCGCGGTTGTGAATTTTGTGTACCATGGAATTTCATTGAGGATTGAAAACGACTTTTTATTATTATCTGGTATTGTTTAAACGAAAATGAAAAAAAGGGCTTTGGGTGGTTTCAGATAATTGGGCCGGGATATAAGGATTGGAGGGTGTAGTGTTGAGTAAATAATTTTACACACACACACACATATATCTATATATAAAATTTTCGTTTGTTTTAATTTTTGTTTTTTTTAACTCTATCCTTATCTAAGTGAGTTTGTTTGTTTAAAAAAGGGAAAGTTTGTTCTTTTAGTTTTGTTTTATCTAATCTCGTCTTAAAAAAAATAAAAAAAGGTTTTTTTTTGAAATGGTACTTTATATACAACAAATCATTGGGACAACATATCTCATGTTAATAAACGTTCGACAACAAGTTTCGAACTTGTGACCTCTTGCACCAAAGCCGAATCAATTAACACTTGGACAATGGTGCTTGTCAAAAAAGGGGGCTTTCTTAAAAAAAAATGTTTGTGTTATAGGTTGTTTTTGTTTTCGTGTGGCTAGTGATTGCTTTTGGTTTTTCTTTTTTTTAAAAAAAATTTGTTTTCAAGTGTTTTGTTCAAATTGTTTCGTTTGTTTTAGTTTCGTCTTTGATGTTTATAGAAAAAACCGTATATATTTTGTTTTTTATTTCAGGTTGCCAAAGCAGAAAATCAAGAAGAATCGCTTTGCTTTGCTTTACTTGCTTATAAAAAAAATTGCCGCTCTAAAAGAATTGCTAATAATCTGCACGCTCTGGTATCGTGCTTTCATCCTTTGTTTTTAATTTGAATTGCATTGTTGGTTGCTTGCATTTATATATATACTAGTGAGAACCCGTGCTTCGCATACAGACCGCACTCAGCCTCTTATCATCATAACATGTTTAAATGATTTATATGGTTCATTGATTAAGAAATAGTGATCTTTTTTTATCAATTTTCAAATAAGTTTGCATTTTGTCTAAAACTTGTGTATAAATCTTTGAAAACAGTAATGCAGATAGTACTGGTGCTCGATAAACAATTGCAAAATATCGAGCAAAAATGATTTCAAAGATAAAATTTCCACACAATACACATATAAATTATATACATATATAGATTTATTGTGTGCATCAGCTGTTGCTCCATGCATCAGCTGTATTATATGTAACTTCATTTGGTGAGATACCTTTATCAATTATTTCCTTTAATACTTGATGTCGTTGATTCCACTTGCTGCTTCGGTAATAACTGTCTATAAGAGCAGTGCATGTACCAATATTTGGTTTACACTTGATCATTGATCCAAAAATGCCAAAAGCAACGTTGACATGATTCATGAGAACGCAAGTGTTGATGATGATCCCATAACTGACTATGTCTAGGAACACATTATGCAGCATCATATTATTATAGAATGATAAGATTAGAGGATAAAGAGATTTATTTCTGTTTTGAACGATTATTGTGAAAAATATGCTAAATCTAAAGCATACATATTTTATGTCTGAAGTGTTGTAACTAACAACCATTATTCAACAATATTTATTTTAATGTGAAGAATATCATTGTATTTCTTTTACAGTCAAAGCAAATTCAATATAACAAGAAGCATATAATTGTATTTAATTCTTTTGAGCTTTCTGGTTCCATTTCTAACATTATTGCTGTATTTTGGCAATGTTGGATTTCACCAGACTTGACTGCAATTTGTGAAAGTAGAATTAGAGGTTGGAAATTTTCAAAACAATCAACGACATAGATTAG
The DNA here is from genome assembly GCA_030765085.1 of Allium cepa. Taxonomy (NCBI): domain Eukaryota; kingdom Viridiplantae; phylum Streptophyta; class Magnoliopsida; order Asparagales; family Amaryllidaceae; genus Allium; species Allium cepa. The sequence continues at coordinate 159,397,932 of CM060932.1, forward strand.
TTACAATCAACGACACAGATTAGTTAAAAGAAATAAAGTCAAATAGATCTAATAACTTTGATAATATGAATAATCCGAAAAACTATGATTTTTAAAAAAATATTTTTAGCTACCAACAATGGATATCATTGGAAAGCATATTAAATTTGACATTTAATAGTGAAATCGATTCTTAAATCCAATTAATGTAGAAAAAGTTATCATATTTCAAAGTTTGGAATAGAAAGAAATTAAAAACGTGATTGTTCATTTTCCAAAATATGAAGGAGGCCTGTGTGCTCTTAAAATCTAACTCAATAATAATACTATAGTATATATGTATGTGTGTGTGTGTATAATGTTAAAATCCAAAAACAAAAACAAACTTCATTTTAGTTGCATTGTAAATTCACGTTTAGTTTATTTTGCACTCATCTCATCTTATTTTCTAAGGGCAATACCCCAATTTACATAAGATGAGGGATTTCATCACCATTTCCTTAGCCCACAAACGCATTTCATCGTAGAATTTGACTAATAATAAAGGTTAGACATTCAACATAAGGGTGTTGCGAGCTCATCTAGGGCTTAATTGTGTCTTTACAATTGTTTTCTTTGAACAATTTTATTTCTTAGTGTCTACGCTATGGCAGAGTAATAACCAGTTATAAAAATTACGGTGATTCGTAAATATTATACTGGTTGTTCCTTTGAAGATACTTAAACCATCGGCTGCATTGCTACGGTGATTCATGGTGCACCGATAACCCCTCCCGTTACCTGGTTGAGAAATATTTTTATTGATTTAAGACAAGGTGTGATTATAAAATTTTGGATTAGGAGCTACTAAGGACAGAAAACTGCAACTAAGTCCTTTGCATTCATTTAGTTGCATTAGTTCATGCATATTTAAAAAAAACTGTAAATTTTACTTAATTTAGTTTTTAATACATTTTTTCCTTTCCTTTGAAAATCTTCAATCAAAAACAAAATTCCAAAAAAAATATAAAATCTTTTCAAAAACAAAAAAAATTCAAAAATTCAAAAACAAAAACAAAAATCAAATTTCCATTTTTTAAAGAAAAAATCCTTTTGGTAAATATTTGAAATTTGAAAATTCAAAAAAATTACAAAAAACAAAGAATATAAAAATTTGCAAAACCAAAAAAAAAGTCAAACAAAATTTTCGCTTGGTAAATATTTTTCTTCCTTGTAAAAAAAAGAGAAAAAAATTCACTTCGTTTTTCAAATCTTGTTCCATTCTCTCAACTCGATTCTAACTTCTTTCTCCTCCCGACATTCACTTGTGCATGAGTATTTGGACTCGTGACACAACAACAAATCGTTGGACTCTTGACTCGACAACTAATCGTTTAACTCGAATAGACGATCCTCCTGAAACGGTGAACGAGAACACCACTCGAACTCTTATGGATAGAATCTTTCCCGATAGAGTTTCTGTTCCATCTTGCATCACATTACCCGCCCCTATGGATAACCATTTCGAAATTCACTCAAATCATATTGCCACGCTTTTGAAATTTGGCAATTTCGAGCACGATGACCCATACATTTTCTTGAGTAAATTCGAACAAGTTTGCGCAACCATTAAACTCTAACAACTTTCCGATGACAGAATCAAACTTTGATTAATCCCATTCGCTCTTACGGATTAAGCTGAAAAATTGTTGTACAGCTTACCATCGAACTTGATTAAAATATGGGAAGAATTCATAAAAGCTGTCTTAAAAAATGTCTATCCCTTGGAAAAAAACGAGTAAAATCCGAAACGAAATTGTAAATTTTCACCAATTCAAGGGAGAACCATTTGGAAAATATTTTGAAAGATTCAAAGAGCTTTTGATAAATAACTTTGAAAAATGGACGATTTGCCAAATCTTATACAATGGACTCGAAAAAAGCTAACGAACCATACTTGAAGCAATGTGCCAAGGCTACTTTCTAGTCCAACATCATGACGATGCTTGGCAATTTCTTAAAAACCTCACCAAAAGTCATCTTAATAGGAACGTTCGAACGAAAAATCAATTTACTCATAATCGAGTGCACACTCGATAGGATCTTCTTTTGATTTGAAAGCTAAGATCGACGTAATGATTAAAAAATATGATAACATTTTCTCATCGAATCAAATGAACCAACCTTCCCAACCAATGTGTTATAAATGCAACGATCCTAATCATATAGCTGATCAGTGTCTCAATTCTGTCGAACAAATCAATGCTTTCAATAAAGCCAATAACAACCTATTTTCTCCAACGTACAACCCTGGTTGGAGAAATCATCCGAATATTAAGTGGAACCAAAACAATCCCAACAAAGATATGATTCGTCCCAATTTTCAAGCATTCCTAAATAATACTTCGAATCCTTCCTTTCAGCCCAACAATTTTCAACCAAACTTTGTGGGTCCGTCTCATAATCAACTGCAACAATCAAATTTTCAACCAAATTTTGCTTATCCTCCTCAAGATGATAAACAATTTAACTTCGCTTGAGAAAACTCTTGAAACGTTGGCTAAAGTAACTACTTAAAGCCTTCAATAAAACAACAATTTGTAAAATTTATTGACCTCATATATGCAAAAAACAAACCAATCAATTGCCAAACTCGAAATGCAAATGAGTCAATTAGCCACGTCTATAAGTGAACGCGAAAGAGGAACATTCCCAAGCCAGCCCCTTCCAAATCCCAAAAATCAAAACGCAAATTCAAATCAAGCCAATGCTGTTCAAGATAGCAACGTCACCTAATTGGATGTTGTCGCAACTTTATATTCTGGTAAACAAATCGATAATCAAGTCGTTAACCCGAATGATTTACCGAAAACCTCTCTCGATACTTCTAAAACAACGAACGAATCTAAACAGAATGTGGAGCCAAACATTGAATCGAATGACAACCAAAATTCTTCTTCTTCTACTCGAGTAGACCCACTTACCGAGTGTCGTGTTCCATTTCCACATCGTCTTCGACCCAAGAAGCACTCAGACCATATGGAAAAGATGTTGGAAATTTTTAAACAAGTCAAAGTTAACATCCCGCTTCTTGATATTGTTTAGCAAGTTCCCACATACGCGAAATTTCTTAAGGACTTGTGCACCCAAAAGCGACACACTCAAGTGCGCAAAAAAGTCTTCTTAGCCGCCAGTTTGAGTGAAGTTTTGTCCCAATCCATGCCCATTAAATACAAAGATCCTGACTGCCCTATGATTTCGTATACAATTGGAGACAAGACGATTAACAAATGCTTGATAGATTTAGGTGCGAGTGTCAATTTGATACCATTCTCCGTGTATGAACAATTAGGCTTAGGTGAGCTCAAACCTACAAAAGTCACGCTTCAATTTGCCGATCGCTCGATTAAGAAGCTCGTGGAAAAAATTGAGGACGTGCTCATTCGAGTAGGGCAATTCATATTCCCCGTTGATTTTATCGTTCTTGAAACACAACCCATGACAAATCCCGCGAGTCAAATTCCATTGATTTTAGGCCAACCATTCTTAGTCACCTCAAATGCCTTAATCAATTGTTGTAACGGTTCGATGAAAATCTCTTTTGGAAACATGACTTTGAATCTCAACATTTTCAATCTCGGAAGCCAATCGAACGAACCTCATGACCAAAGGTTGGAAGTTAGTGCCATTCACGAAAACTTTGAAAAAGAGACACTTGATCTTAACGACGAACACGAGGCCGAGTATGAAAAATTGTTTCATGAAATCCCCAATGAGATCGAATATACTCTTCCCTTTGAATCGCTTCCAGTTGAGTCCGAATCTCAACCCAATTCTTTGATCGAGCAACTCCCTAAGTTGGACCTCAAAGCACTTCCCCACCACCTTAAGTACGCATACTTAGGTGATAACAAAACGTTGCCTGTCATAATTTCTGCAACTCTCTCTCGTGATCAAGAAACCTCCTTATTTCTATTCTTTCGAAAAATAAGGAAGCGATAGGGTCAATGGTCAATCTCTGATATAAAAGGAATTAGCCCTACTATTGTTCAACATCGAATCCATTTAACCGAAGATGCCAAGCATGTTCGTGATGTGCAACGAAGGCTTAATCCAAAAATGAAAGATGCGGTGCGTGTAAATTCCTAAACTTCTCGACAACGGAATCATTTACCGATCTTTGATAGTTCATGGGTTAGCCCAATTCACATTGTACCGAAAAAGTCTGTGCTAACTGTTGTCAAGAACGATTCAAACGAACTTATTCCACTCGTACTCAAACGGGTTGGCATGTTTGCATTGACAATCGAAAACTAAATGCCGCAACACGAAAAGATCACTTCCCTCTTCCTTTTATTGACCAAATACTTAAACATTTAGCCGGCCATGATTTCTACTGCTTCCTGGATGGTTATTCGGCAATAACCAAATTCCAATTGCTTCTAAGATCAAGAGAAAACGACTTTCACTTTCCATTCGTTACCTTTGCTTATCGACGTATACCATTCTAACTTTGTAACGCTCCTGCTTCTTTCCAACGATGCATGGTTGGCATTTTTTCCGACATGATTGAGCGCTTTCTAGAAGTTTTTATGGAGATTTCTCTATCTTTGGTGATTCTTTTTTCCAATGTTTACATCATCTTGAGTTGGCTCTAAATCGATGTAAAGAAAAATATTGACTTTGAATTGGAAAAAATGTCACTTTATGGTCAAATAAGGCATAGTCCTTAGACATATCATTTCAAATAAAGGCATTGAGGTAGATAAAGCGAAAATCGATGTAATTGCAAATCAACCCATTCCTAAATCTGTTAAGGACATTCGATCATTTCTAGGACACACTGAATTTTACCAACACTTTGTGGAAGACTTTAGCATAATCGCTCGTCCTCTGACGACTCTCCTGGAAAAAGATGTTCCTTTCGATTTTAACTCTGATTGTATTTCTTCTTTCGAACGTCTTAAGAAGAAACTCATTTTGTCTCCAATCATTTGCGCAACCAATTGGGATCTTCCTTTCGAAATAATGTGTAATGCTTCAAACTTTGTAATTGGTGTTGTCTTAGGACAACGCATCAACAAGATCCTTCACGTTATCTACTACCCTAGCATGACTTTGAATGGCGCTGGACTCAACTACACAATAACTGAAAAAGAGCTTCTAGTTGTCGTTTTTGCGCTCGAAAAGTTTCGACCTTACTTGATAGGGCCACACATTAGTATGTACACGGAACATTTTGCGCTTCAATATCTCTTTGCTACAAAGGATGCTAAATCACGTTTGATTCATTGGATCCTTTTACTTCAAGAGTTTGATCTTACAATCAAGGACAAAAAAGGATTCGATAATGTCATAGCCGATCACTTATCTCGTCTTTCGAACACACCATTTTCTTTGCCAATCAATGAAAATTTCTTCGATGAACAATTTCTTTCAATTTCTATCGATCCATGGTACGTTGATATAGTGAACTACTTAGTCACTAAGGAAATTCCCTCATCTTGGTCCAAACAGGACAAATGCAAATTCATTTCCCAAGTGAAGTATTTCCATTAGGACGATCCCTACTTGTTCAAATATTGTCCCGACCAAATCATCCGACGTTGCATTTCGGATAATGAGATCAGGAGTATTATTTCGTTCACGATCAAGCGTGTGGTGGGCATTTCGGTCCTCGAAAAACTGCGGAAAAGGTGCTTCAGTGTGGTTTCTATTGGCCTTCTCTTTTCAAAGCCTCATTTGAATTCTGTAAAACTTGCAATCGATGTCAATTGGTTGGATGAATTTCTCGACGAGATATGATACCTCTAAACCCCATTCTTACGATCAAAATCTTGATGTTTGGGGTATCGACTTTATGGGACCTTTTTCCAATTCTTTTGTAAACTTGTATATCCCTCTCGCTGTCGATTACGTCTTAAATTGGGTTGAAGCCATTCCTTGTAAAACCAACGACCATAAAATTGTTGTGAAATTTCTCAATGAAAACATCTTTTCAAGGTTTGGCACACCTTGCACAATAATTAGTGATAGCGGAACCCATTTTTGCAACCGTTCTTTCGAAACTTTAATAAAAAAATACTCGATAACCCACAAGTTATCCACTCCATATCATCCTCAAACTTGTGGGCAAGTTGAAGTTTCAAATCATCAAATAAAACAAATCTTGAAGAAAACTGTCTACAAAAATCGAAAAGATTGGTCTCAGAAATTGACCGACATGCTTTGAGCTTATCGTATTGCTTTAAAACTAACCTTGGGATGTCCCCATTTCGTTTAGTTTACGTATAGCTTGTCATCTTCCAGTTGAAATCGAACACAAAGTGTTGTGGGAAATAAAGAACTGAAACTTTGATCTTGAAAAAGATGGCGAAAACCGAAAACTACAACTCAACGAGCTAGAAGAACTTAGGAACGATGCGTATGAAAACGAGAAAATTTACAAAGAAAGAACAAAAGTTTTTCATGACAGTTCAATCCTAAGGAAAACATTTTTGCCTAAGCAAAAAGTTCTTTTATACGACTCAAGATTCATTTATTTCCTAGGAAACTTAGATCGAGTTGGACCGGACCAGTTGTGGTACGAACTATTTTTCCACATGGTGCCATAGAAATAGAAAACCCCAAGGATGGATCGTTTTTTAAAGCCAACGGACGTCGTCTGAAACCTTTCTTGGAATTGCCAAGTAACCAAGAGGAGGAGCTCATGCTCCTTCATGAGCCCAGCTACGTCTAGTAAGAATGTTAACCCTCTTTTGTAAATATGTACATATTTTTTTCCGTTACACTCATTATATCGTGCATTGACTGTGGGTACACGGTCAAAATTTAGTGTGGAGGGGTCTCATTTTCATTTTTATTTTTTTTCATGGCATTTTTGAATTTTCTTTTTCTTTTGACCAAAAAAATCTCAAAATTTCTAAATCTCAAAAACATTTTCTTTTTAGCATTTTGATTTATTTTTGAAGAAACACTATGGGATAAGTAAATGTTTTGATTAATAAACTGAAATTTTTAAAAATTTATTTGTCTTAACAAAAATAAAAATAAAGTTTGATTATAAATAACAATGGTTTAATTAGTATATAGGAAGGTTCATTTGTGTTAATTATGAGTATGTTCTAATTGAAAATCTTTGTTTAAAAAATGGTAAATTTAAAGTAAAGGATATAACATTTTTTTTCTTTTAAGTTAAAAGGTGCTAAGATGATTTTGCAAAACTCTCTCTTTCAAAGAAATATATAAAAAAACACAAAAAAGTATATAAGTAAAAAAATACATTTGTATATATGTATATATTTTTGACGCCTAGAGTCATGTGTTCACACTCGTGTGTTCACTCGCCATGTTTTGTACCCTTCTCACATAAGCCCGAAAGGCAGTGCACGCTCGTTATATATGGTCTCAGTTTATCCGAGTTAGGTGTATGTATATAAAAAATTCTTTTTAATAAGCCTACAGTCAATAAGTGTTCACACTTGTGTGTTCACTCGCCATGCTCTGTATTCCCTCACATTAGTCTGAATGGCAGTGCATGGGTAATATACCTGGCCTCGGTTTATTTGAGTTAGGCATATGTAAATATTGTAAATATCAATAAAATATTCAAAAAAATAGAGAGAGTAAGCAAATGAAATCCAAGCACTAATTTAACTTATTTGATTTGACTAGTTATTGAAAAGAAATGAATATACCACTTTGATAAACTTTGATAATTAACTAAGGATCCATTTCATAGTTACACTGTGTTATCAACCGAAACAACGAGTTAAACAGTAGTCTATTTGTTATGATAACTTGATTTTTGTTGGAAATTTTGATGAGTAAATGACTTAAATTTTCAAGATAATGACCAAAGCCTATATTTAACTTATTTGTGTTAATTTAAAAGTAAATCATTCATTTGTAAATATTTTCAAAAACTTGCATTCATCCTTTTGTAAATAAATCTTGCATTTTGTAAATATTTCCACCCTGCATTTGGATTTTATGGGTAGTATCCGCTGAAAACTCTCACGAGACAACACACGTCCTACTGGGTACACTCAGAGGTTTAACGGCTTGTTGCATATGCTCAATGCAATCGTGCTCCCTACGAAAATGGATTTATCTTAGTTTTCCTTTATTCGATGACGAATAAAAAGATAAGTGTGGGGGTATTTGATGTGCACGTAAATGTGCATATATTTACATCCGTATTTTATCTATTTTTATTTAAACAAATATCATATTTGGGCATTTTAATATGTTTAAAATCATAATTCAGTTATTTTCAAATCACCATATATTCATCTTCACTCAGGGGAAAAATGGTCATTTTTGTGCATGTGTGAATTTTGAGAATTTTTACTTAGACATTTTTTATTATTTTTATAGAAATTTGGATGCATATGGAAGAGGCTTATATGAAGATACATGCATGCACAAATGAATACAAAGAAAAGAAGAGGCAAATAATTCAAGACCATGAACATGGAGGACCCCACCCGCTTACCAAAAGCTACAATTAGAAGCTAATGGAAAACTAAATGAAGGTTAAAGCTTCGTGCACATTAAATAATGGATTAATTAGTGGCTGATGGTTACTTGGTGACCACACTTCCTAAAGGGTATTTTGGGAAGCTCCCTAAAAATAGAATTAGAGTTTTATGCATGTTTAAATAGTCCTCTTATGTACATGTAAACATCTTCCATTCTTTCACATAAGTTAGGAAATTAAGAAAGCAAGTTGTAATGGCAATGTTTCATGAAATAAAAATGGCTTCCAAGCCTCTTCCTCTTTTCTTTTCTACATGCTTTTCTTACTTTTATGTTAATGTTTATTTTTATGATCTCTTTCTTTTAATTTTCATAGCTAAAATTTACATTAATGCAAGTAGTGTAGCTTTAATTTTTATGCAAGTGGCTTAATAGTTAATCTCATTTCCTCCTTTGTTTATTTTCTATTTCTTTTGCTTTTAATGTTGAAAATTACATTTGTTGATTTGGTAATACAAATGAGTAGCTAAACCCTTTGGGGGTAATGAAGCCCCCAAATATTATGTAATTTCAACATTTTTTATGATTTATGATCTCTTTAGCTTGTGCTTCATAAGAGAGAATTTTAATGTAAGTTTATACAAGTGCATTTGATAGCTTATATTGCTTATGCAAATGAGCTATTCTTATTCAACATAAACACAATTTACATCATCATTTGCTAATTAATTTTTGATTTTGAAATGAAAGTAAAAATGAAATTTGATGATCTATATTACTAGTTACAATAGTAAATAAATTATACTTTCTTTTGCTTTAGCTTCTTTTTCATGAGAATTGATAAGTGGTTTATTTTTTTATTATAATATGATGGTTTGAGTTATGTTAATTAATAACATAAACAAACCATACTTATGATAAATACAACAATTATTTCACTTAATATCAAAGCTTGAGATCATAAATTATTTGTTTGTTGATTTACAAAAATATAAGAGTAAATTTGCCTCTAAATTGCTCTCTAATCTAATAGTTTTTAAATCACATTTCAATTCTAGCTTTAGCTTCTTTTTTCTAGTTAACAATTTCCTCTCATTTTGGTCTAATTTAATTGAATTGAAAATTTTAAAATCTTAAAAATTCCCTATGGATCGACCCATACTCACCACGTACTAAAATTGTACGCCGTGCGCTTACTGTTATTTTAATTTGAAATTTATCGATGGTTTCTAATTCGATAGAAAATTCATCGTTAAACATGAAGTATTTCTTCGTACATCATGGGGTCAACCCGAAATAAGGAACCTTGAGTTCCAAACCCTAAGCAAATTATATTTGTCGTTCCTCTTTCTTTCATATTTGTCCCTCCTTTTCTTTGCCTAAACTATCTTTTGATGGGAGCCTCTATCGATTCTAACGGCTTTGACTTTGGGATGCTGAGTTAATATATCTAGCGGTTAAAGTAGGCCGACATTAATATTCAGAACTTGAAGGTCTTAGTGACCGATGACAACCTCCACTAGGTTAAGCGAATGAGGGGAACCTAGACCATGGTTGTTGTAACATCCCCTATCTAGAGGCCTAAAAATAAGCACTATAAATGCTGCAGTCATCTATAGTGTTAGCTTCCGGCGATCAAATACGGCTATGTTAATGGTATCTATAATATCAGAAGCACTTGAATATGAAACAAAATAAAAATTTCGAAACAACTTTTACTTCATTATATTTAAACATATGTTCCATATTCAACTTACATAATCCCAATACATTCTCAGGCACATATAATATATACTTAATACAAAATATGCCAAGAGCGGTATACGAAGATACCCTATGGATGATCAGAGTCATAGAATCATAATAGACTTAATACAAAACACAACCGAAATACATCAAAACATAAAACAAGAACTGCACTCCAAAATAGCTATCTGTTTGCCTCCTACAACCCTCCGGTAATCTTATTCATCATCCTACTAAACCAGAAAAGACCTTAACCCCTCAGGCTACTCAAATTAATTTTTGAGCACCTGAGAGTTTAAGGAGAAAACATAAACATCGAGTCATACATAAAGCCTGTTATGAATAATACTATACATCTCGATTTTATATGTTAAGTGAGACCACGCCGCTTAGCGAAACGGGTTTTCCCCCACTAACATCCTTTTAAAATATATTTTTGCAAAACCTTTTTCCTGCAACCAAAATGGATTAAATACTGTAAAGTAATTCATTATGTAAACATACATAAATATTAGGTAATAATGAACTATCTATTCAAACATATACGTTTTGTTTGGATACCTTTAACCTTCGGCTGACTCGGCCTAATAGACAATATAATCAAAATTAATCCAACATCTGATAGCCATTCTTCTTCTAATTTATCTATCCTTAACTATCTGTTAAAATACTTCTCTTTTGGACGGTCTGTCCCTAACTTAATCATCTCCAGGTCTTCCTGATCCTAATGGTTTTTCGGGATCACCAATAACCTACCTGTATACATCATATATTCCTTTTATTGTGTAATCATAATTTTAGTCTACCTATGACCAAGCCCTACACACTGAAATTTTGGACAACAATTAGCTGGGGCTAATAGCTAATGTATATGACGCGACCCCATACTAGTTTCATCTGGTATTCTAATATCTGAGTCATTTTCACTTAAGGATCCCCTCCCATAACTTTCCTTTAAAACATTTTCCAAAATGATTTAAAACCTTTAAATCAAACTCAAACCGGAAAAATGTATAATCTTCATGCTTTACTCAAAATCACATTACCGTGTTATATATATCTTATTTACTCAAACCTTAGTTGATGAAAACATTTAAACATTTTGAAAGTACCTCTTTCTAAAATTTTGGAAACATCTCTTTCGAAACCAAGTGAAACCCTTTAATTTTCTAAGCTAAAAGGCCAAAACCTTACCTTTCGAAACCAACCATTAAGTCTTTCGTCATCCTACTAAACCTGAAAAAGACCTTAACCCCTCAGCCTATTCAAATTAATTTTTGGGCACCAAATAGTTTAAGGGAAAAACAAAAACTTCGAGTCAGACATAAAGCCTGGTATGAATAATACTATACATCCCGGTTTTATATGTTAAGTGAAACCACGCCGCTTAGCGGAACTTGTTTTCCCTCACTAACATCTTTCTAAAATATATTTTTGCAAACCTTTTTCCTGCAACCAAAACTTGTTAAATACTGTAAAGCAATTCATTATGTAAACATATATAAATATCATGTAATAATGAACTATCTATTCAAACACGTAAGTTTTGTTTGGATAACTGTTAACCTTTGGGTGACTTGGGCCTACTAGACAACACAATCCAAATTAATCTAACACCCGTTAGCTATTCTTCTTCTAGACTATCTACCTTAACTATCTTTTAAATACTTCTCTTTTGGATGGTCTGTCCCTTAACTTAATCATCTCCCAGGTCTTCCTGATCCTAATGGTTTTTCGGTCTCACCAATAACCTATCTGTATACAACATATATTCCTTTCGGTATGTAATCATAATTGTAGTCTACCTATGACCAAGCCCTACACATTGGAATTTTAAACAACAATTAGCTGGGGCTAATAGCTAATGTATAGGGCACGACCCCGTACTAGTCCCATCTGGTATTCTAATATCCGAGTCATTTTCACTTAAGGATCCCCTTCTATAATTTTCCTTGAAAACATTTTCAAAATGATTTTAAACCTTTAAATCAAACTCAAACCAGGAAAATATATGATCTTCTTGCTTTACCTAAAATCACATAACTATGTTATATATATATATATATCTTCTATGTTATATATATATATATATATATCTTCTTTACTCAAACCTTAGTTGATGAAAATATTTAAACATTTGAAACTACCTCTTTCTAAAATTTTGAAAACATCCCTTTCAAAACCAAGTGAAACCCTTTAATTTCTAAACTAAAAGGCCAAAACCTTACCTTTCAAAACCAACCATTAAGTCTTTCGAAACTATTGAAATCATTCCTTTCGAAAGCGATAAAACTTTAGACATCCTATTTTAAAAACATCTTAAAACATTGCCTTAGAAAACCTTTAAAAAACCTTCCATTTAAACCTTCTGAAACCATTCAAAGCAAACTTTTAGAAATCATTGAAGTCAAACCTTTTGAAACCATTGAACTAAAACCTTTTGAAACCATTGAACTCAAACCTTTCGAAACCATTGAACTAAAATCTATAGAAAATTTACCGGGTTTAATTTATGACATGAGAAAAATCTTCTTTTAAAACCTTTCGACTCCATTAGAAGCAACCTTTCGACTTTGTCGAAAGCTCTGCTTCGAAAGCTTTAGAACATATCATTTAAAACAATAGACTACTGCCTTTAAAACAACTCCATCGAAAGGTTGGGCTATACTTCCATTAGAAAACAAGGTAAAACACCTAAGTCGAAAGCTTTCTTTCGAAAGCATAGAGAAGTAGCTGGTTTTTTAAAAACAAGTAAACCTTTCGTCTTTGTTGAAAGCAACAACTTCGAAAGGTTGTAAAGCGACGGTAACCTTTTGACTTTGTCGAAAGGTTTAAAACCTTTATTTTACATGTTTAACCTGGTTGAAAGCAACCAAGTCGAAAGCTGTTATTCAATACCAAAGCAGGCAATTCTTTTGTCTTATAAAACAAACATACTCCATTCTCTTTGGCAACCAACTTTTCGACTAAGAGCCCTTCGATCTTGTCCAATTCATTACGTACCAAGCAACTTGATACCATATGCATTGGTTTAACTTTGTCGATAGCTCTGTACCTTTTGACCTTGCCGAAAGGTCTGGATCGGAAGGTTTGATGCCTAAAATGGCCGAAACATGCTAAAAGTATATTATCTTGTTTTTAACTTGAAAAGATAACTTTTTAACTAACCTGCCTTTATTTGTCAAATTCTCATTAGTTAATAAATACTTTCCAGAAAAGTGCTGCCACTAATTTCATAATTAAATAATAATTTAGCTTATAAAATGCCCCTTCTCCTTAATTAAATATATAAAACATTTAAGTCTCATACCTTAAATAATTTTATATATTTATCAAACCACTTAGGAAAAGTCTGAAAAAAAATCCCAGAAAATCTCTTTTAATATGTTTTCCAACATATAAATATTTTAAACCCAAATAGTTATTATTTTAACCATAAATAATTTATAACCCGATAAATCATTTTCTTCACTAGAAAATTTATATAAAATCCACATTAATTTAGAAAATTATAAAAATTGGAACCCATCTCTAAAATATCGACCTATATTTAAATTTTCAAGGCATTTGGATGTCGTTTAATAGGTTTTTCATGTCAAGCATATCATAAAAACTAATATGAACATATATAGTTCATCAACAAGCATATATAACTTTAATCATCAAAAACATGGCATAAACTTGCAAAATCATGTTGGATTTAATCTTAAAACTGAAAGCCATAAAAATGGGATGTTGTAATTATTCACCTTAGCATTAAGATTATAAGATGTGAGATTTGTGTTGATTATGTTGATTATCTTCCTTCACTTGAATCCTAGCATTTCTTCTCTTGAGAATAATAATGGTGGCTGGCCTTGGCATAATTTTAGTTAGAGTAAAAATGAAATGAACATGAATTTAATTCCTAAGGGTTTAGGGTATAACCCCTTCCTATTTTCCATATTGCCCTTACTCGTTTCCTAACACATTATCTTATGTTATCTCATTTTAATTTACTCATTAACATGGCACGGTTACCCTTAACTATCAGTTCTCAACTTATTAATCTCCACATTATCTTTTTTTAATTTTAGTTAACTAAATATCCTAAATAATGTTATATAAAAATATGGGGTGCTATAGTTCTCAAGCGAGCTACCCCTTCAAAGAAGACAGAAAAGGTGAAACGTGATTATACCAAGATCAAATTCCATGACCCTTTAGTCCGGCTGAACATAGGTGAGAACCAAGGATATGATGATGCTATCTAGGGTGATGAACAAGGAGAGTGGAAATAATTTGATTTTGATAAGCTAAGTGATGCAGTGCCGACTCCATAGTGGGAACCATTTGACTCATAGTAGCTGGTTGACATTCTGGTTCCATAATATGAGAAGTCGACTGTTGATTAAGATATAGAGAAGAGCTTCGAGGAAAGTAGTGTAGGGGGAGGGTCACAAGAACGGAGCATTGGTAGGGACGCATGTCCTTCCTCTGAGCCAATTCCTACGTATGACCCTCTGTATCTCAGATACGATGTTGTGCCTCCGGGTTAGTCTCGTGTCGGGGCAAATCTTACTTGTGTAGGTTTTTTCGCCTCGTCATTCCCACCCCTTAGCAAAAAGCAAGGCCGAGCTAGTACTAATGGTAGTTAATTCTCTTGCACTTGCCTTGTTTTCCTTACACTTTGACTAACTCTTATCTATTATTGTTGCAGTAGCGAAAAAGCTCGGTTTTGATGCTTTTGATGATGTCAACACCAATGTTCAGGCCGTGCACCCACGATAGAGAAGGATATCATTTTGGTACCTACTTTACCCAAGCATGAGATTGAGAACTCCATCCAAGGCAAGAGTAGAAAGAGACCTAAGGGCCTAAGGGGGTCGTCAGTTGAGGTCTATGCTCTTTTTGCCAAGCACGTGTCTATTTTTGATAAAGAGGGGTTGGACCAATGGGATAAAGGGGTGTTAGTGGGGCACCTGTCTTTGGAGGTGGACTAAGCCTCAGACTATGATGACCAAGAACAGCAGTTGAGGTCGTTTCAGCTAATGTCCATGGAGAACTTCTCATCCACCCACCGACCCCGATCCCAATGGAGCCAACACTCTAGGGAGTCCATCATCGATGCACATACACAGAACACCCATCTCGTAAGGTTCTAAAATTTACCTTTTTTGCTTGTTTATGAAATTTCTTCTACCATAGATTTTTCAAGATTCCCACCACTTTTCTCGCATCCGAAAAGACTTTCTTGAGCTGGAAGAGGAGACTCGAAAAATAGGTAGCTTTGGAAGGAGGCCATAGAGGTGCAACGACGACCAAGAAGACGACGGTTGAGGTCAGGGATCGGGCAGAGAAGTAAGATGAGGATTTAAGATAAAGCTGGAGAAGGCCAAGAAGGAGGTCAAAGCACTACGGAAAGACTTGAACCAGCATACAACTAAATGCCTATCAAGCGTTGATATGGAGGATGCTTGGGTGGCGAAGGAGAAGCTATGAAAATATTAGTTGTTGAACATGGTGAAGGCCCTGTTTAGGGAAAATTGTCACCTACTGATCTCCATCAATAACTTCACGTTTGAGATGTTCAACAAGACCCAAGATGCGGTGGCTGCCGAGATGTAGATAATCGGGATGATCCTACTGCCATTTATACAAGGGAGCAGATTGACTTCTTGGCTCGATTGGTCGGCGACCAGCTTTGTAAATATTTTTAATCTTATTTTTGTAAGCCTAGGGATGCATGCTTTATGCCTCGCATTTTTAGTATGAATGAATAGGCAGTTTTGCCTTCTGAAATTTATCTAATTCAAATACCTTTTCTTGCTTATCTACTCTTGAATAGTAGGGCATCATACTTTGAGTGGCCAATGTATACCCTATGTATTTGCACTGAACATTTTCACAAGATTGATAGAAAAGCAAAGCAGGGTAAGGGATGGGTGGTGAGTGCGGCCTATTTATGCAAATCAAGTGAACTGGATAAGTAAACTCATCTTATTTGATAGGTCATACCAACAAATGCACTTAGATGCCAGCATTGTCTATGTAACCTTGTCGATGTCAAATGTTGAGGCCGATATATGATAGTCGGGCCTCTCTTTCATTGATAATCATGGCTCAAGTCGGAGCATTGAGAGGCTTGTAGGTTCTCCAAGGTGACAAACTGAAAGATTGAGTGGCAAGCGGGCTCATCATGAAACTGAGCACTGAATGGCTCAAGGGTTCTCCTATGTGATACATAGCAAGACCGAGTAGCAAGTGGTCGTGGCACGATCCTGGGAACTAATGTCTCGAGGGGTCTTCTAGGTGACATGTGGCATGATTGAGCGGCAAGTGGTCCCAGAATGGACTCGAGCACTGAGTAGCTCGAGGTTTCTCCCCGGTGGCATTCAGCAAGTTGATAAAGCATGTCTTATTTTTATGTGGTTGCACTATGGATACCGTTTTTAGTGTCACTCAGGGTAACAACGCTAGCCTTTACAATACTGCTCTACAAGAGGGATGAGCAACATTACGGACGAGGGAACCGAAAACCGTAGCGATCATTCCATCTAGTCGTCGATGCACCCCAACATGGAGGGATAGACTTCTCACCCAAACTCACGGGGTGGTTTGGCAGTCCCCAAACAAGGGACATAATTAACAACGATTCACCCTCGTTGGATGGCCTAGCAGTTCTCAAACATGGAAGTGAATGCACAATAATTCATGCTTGTTGGATGGTCGACCGATAGGGAGGGGAGTGGGCTCCCATGGTCCTTAGCAAAAAAGGTTCGGCTTCACAAACAAAATAATGAGCATATAATAACTCGTCCGTTGGATATCCTATTAAGGTAGCAGTCCCTAAACAAGGAAGTAAGTGCATGATAATTCACCCCGGTTGGATAGTCGACTATTAATGAAGGGAGCATGGCTTACATGATCCTTGGCAATAGAGATCGACAGTCCCTAAGCAAAGAAGTGAGCACACAATAACTAACCCACCGTGGATAGTGTAACGACCCGTATTTTACGTATCGAAAGATCGTAGAACTGTTGTCATTAGGTCGTTAGTGTTGTTAAGTCGTTTAGAATTTAAGTTGTTTGGAGCTTAAGTCGTCCAGAGATGAGTCGTCCAGGGTTGGGTCGTGTTGTAGCATAAGTCGGTGGAGCGACCTAAGGAAAGTGAACGGCTTAAGGAGCTAAGCGACTTAAGAGATTAGATGACTTAGAGGAGTTAGTGGTAGTGGTTGCCGACTTAAGATATTTGACCGACTTATAGGGGTGACCGACCTATAGGAGTGAGCGACTTAGGGGTTTGGCCGACCTAATGGAACTAACGACTTAAGGGTTAACGACTTAAGTTGGTAAGTGACTTAGAATTCTCGTGTTGAGGCTTAGGTCGTGTGTTGGATTAGGTCGTGAACGAGTTAAGGTTAGGTCGGCTATGCCGTGTTATAGTTAGGTCGTTCGAGCGACTTAAGGCAATAGGTTGAGTCGTTGAGTCATCTCCTGCGTTGAGTCGTTAAGTCGTCTCCTGCGTTGAGTCGTTGAGTCGTCTCCTGTGTTGAGTCGTTGAGTCGTCTCCTGTGTTGAGTCGGTAGGTTGTTAGGTCGTCCAAACGACTTAGGACTTAGGTAGAAATGCGGCAGTGTGTTAGGTCGCTAGTCGTATCCTGTTGAGTCTTAGGTCGTGCCTAAGTGTTAGACCGTGTGTGTTAGGTCGCGCATGTGTGTTAAGTCGTAGGTCGCTAAGCCGTGTGTGTAGTTAGGTCGTGTAGAGGCTTGAGTCGTAAGTCGTAGGTCGGGGATTGTTAAGTCATGACCGACTTAGGGGGGGACGAACGACTTAAGGATTCGGCCTATAAATATACGGCCTTATCTCACTTTTTGGGATCCGGATTTTGAAGCGACGAAGTGCTGCTATTTTGAGGGCTCGACTACAACACTTCTTCACTTCTTTTCTCCACTTTAATCTTGTGCTTACATCCATCCAAGATCGAAGATCAAATCGAAGATCCAAGAGCCAACGTTGAAGATCTACATCCAACAAAGAGAGATTTCATCATTTGAAGGGAAATCTTGTCGGATCAAGCTAGATCCTTTGCTGTCCAGATCTGAAGTGTGTCTCTTTTGAGGTGTTTAGGTGATTCGGTGAGTGGTGGTTATCTCTCACACGGACCCAAAGGAGTATATTGGATCGGTGGCTTGTTTGTGTGTTAAAGATAGTGATTTCATGCATTTTCCTTAAGTCTGCATGTAGATCCATCGTTCATAAAGTTTTGATATCCACCTTACTACATGTTAACCTATGCTAGTTCATTCATCAAGATATTACTTAGAATTCATGCTTGTTAGATTTGGACTCTTTATTTACGAAATTGCCATTATTGTTATAATTGTTTATTTACATCTTTTTTGAATGATTAATTACTTGGATTAATGATTGATTTGATTAATTGTTATAAATTAGTTTATTGATGATTTGATTTGGACAAGTTGGTCGAAGATGATTCAAAAGCTAAGTGGAAAGGCTCTTGAATAAGGAAAGCTGCTCGTGGCATATGAAGCAGATGATAAAGCTCATATGGATAGATTTGATGATGATGTTGAGATGGGACTTTGCTATGATGCGAAGGGGCAAAGCATGATGTTGAGATGGGACTTCGCTATGATGCGATGAAGCAAAGCATGATGTGAGATAGCCTTGGTTTAATCCAGACGGGATCATCCCAAGCATGTTGATAACTCGGTGATATGGTTCAGGTTCGTTGATAATGGTTGGCTCGAGAGGCGCTTGAGCTAGTATGAGAATAGTCGTCAAGGAGGATGACTAGGAGGCTGAGATTTCATCGTTGTTGAAGGTTCTAGCATGCTCAAAGCAAGAGTACGCTGGGCAGATTCGATAGTCCCAAGACTAATAGTTGATGGTCTAGTACTCTGGGAAGATTCGATAGTCCTAGGCACGGGTCACGATGACGTGCGGAGTTATGTCTAGAACCGGGATTACCATTAGCCCTTGACGGACGGATGAAAGAATGAGCCGGTCATTCAATTAACGGTGGTATCGAGGCAATGATAACAGTGATAGCCAGAGTCGTGGATGTTTGGATGCTTTGGTTGTATCGTCACTCGGTCTCAAGAGCGATGTTTTGTGGGTGCTTATCTGATCTTGGTTTAGGCCTTGGGGGTTTGTGCTTGGAAAACATCGACCTTGACTCGAGTGATAATTGTTTTACTTTAAATGTCTGCTTTACTATGATTATTTCTGCTTGGTGGGTTTGGGGGCCATCACTGTAGAAAGAGGTGGAGTGGGAGGGTTGGATTCCTATTTTTTTTACCCTTTATGCTCTTTTGGTATGTTTGATAGTTGATTTACCGCTCACTAGGACTTTTTTATGACTCAAGGTTTTATGTTCAACTCTTATTACCTTGGGCTGTTCATCCATTTTGGGATGGGCAGACTAGGTAGCAAGTGACAGGTGCTGTTCTTAGTGACCAACGCTGTTGATGACGAAGACGAGCTGGAGGCTTTTGCATATTGTTTTTCTTACTATATGTACTGGATGTTCCGCTGTTTGTATGATTCTCTGAGTGTTATGTAGTGAGGCTTGATGTATTGACTATTCAGATGTTTGTATCAAATTGTTTTGTAGTGTATTGATGAGATTCTATTCAGTGAAGCTTCACTATATATATATTTCTCTATTGTATTTTATCCCTGCGCTGTGAGTAATACGATAGACTATTCTATGTTTACCTTACCTTGATGATCATCCATGGCTGCCGGGCACGGCTTTCAGCGCACTATTTCCTTGTTTGAGTGCAGGAGTCATGGGCGGTCGTCACATTTGGTATCAGAGCTTTGGTTAATCGATTTTAGCCAACGCTCGCTGACGTAACCACGTATGAGAGACGTAATTGTATTTTGATGGATGATTACTATATATAATATAGTAGCTTAGAAGGATTTGAACCTCTTATGCAGTTGTTTCTCAAGGTGTACTAATCATTCTTTTATAGATATTAAGAATGTGTCGAAGAGGGAGACCAGCTGCTAGGGAAGGCCGTGCTGTTGAGGGGGCTGCTGATTATGCTTCTATGTTCGAGGCCATGATGACTTCAATCATGAGAAGGATGCCAGCTCCAGGGCCAATGGTAGATGTTGGAGTTCAAGTTCAAACTCCAAAACAGGTGGATTTTGCTAAGTTGTGTAAAGACTATACTGCTCTTGGAGGAAAGATTTTCTTGGGGACAGAGTCAACCATTAAAGTTCAGAGGTGGATAGATGCTTGTAGAAGGATCTTTGGTGACTTGGGAATCGAGGATGCAACCAAAAGGAAGCTTGCATTAAGACAGCTTCAGGGAAGAGCTTCTGATTGGTGGAACTCTATCACCATTGATACTCCAGAGGAAGAAATTACTTGAGAGCAATTCCAAGTCAAATTTGAAGCTAAGTTTATTTCTACAGCTCAGAAATCCGTCCTGTTTAAGAGATTTGTGGAACTCAAGCAAGGTGGAAGACCAGTTCTTGAGTATGTTTCTGAGTTTGAAGCTTTGTCCAAGTATGCTCGGTCGTATATTGAATCTCCTTATCAGAAGAATGAGAAGTTTGTGACAGGCTTGGACACTTATCTTGGGAGGCAGTTGGTGGATCATCTGGACGATCCATTTGAGAAGCTTGTGGAGAAAGCTCTCAGGCATGAGAATCTGTTTCCTAAGGAAGGATCTGTTGTTGCTGTGACTAAGGAGGAATCTAAACCACAGCAGGGTGGAAACAAAAAGAGGAAGCAGCAGAAGGGTAAGGATGGCCAGAAGAAGCTGAAAGGCGAAGTGACCTGCTACAACTGTCAGCAGAGGGGTCATCTCTCCAGAGATTTTAAGAATCCGAGAGTGCCGGTGAAGTGCCACAACTGTGACAAGCTGGGGCATATCAGGAGGAATTGTCCGGAACTGAGGAAGGACAAACAGATTGTGCAAGCTTATGCTTTGGGGGCTATGCCATCGTCTTCGAAAGCTCCTATGGTGGAAGAGAAATGAAAGAGTGTGGTGGTTCAAGGTACTCTTTCCATTTGCGTGTTCCAGTTAGAGTGTTGTTCGATGCTGGGGCGTCACATTCTTTTGTTTGTAATGAACTTATAGGTCGGTTGGGTTTGGAACCGGATATTGTTGATAGACCATTGGTTGTGACTAATCCAGTTGGGGGTTCGTCTTGTTTGTGTATGATACGCCGTGGTCTGGTTGTATCGAGTCATGATTGCTCTTTTGTTTGTGATTGTTTTGTTCCGAACTTTGCGGGGTTCAGAATTATTTTGGGTATGGACTGGCTTAGGAAGTATGCGGCAAGGGTTGATTGTAAGAGGCTGGAGGTGACAGTCGAGAATGTGGAGGGGCGAAGGGTTGTGATACGATGTAAGCATGAAGAAGGTGTCTTCATGAGCTTCACGTATTCGCTAGTTGTTCCACGAGATGGACTGTCATCAGTGCCTATTGTGAATGGATTTGAGGATGTCTTTGATGAGGTCAAAGGGTTACCGCCGCATAGAGAGATCGAGTTTCGTATCGATCTAGTTGAAGGAGCCAGACCTGTTGTGATGCCTCTTAGGCGAATGGCGCCTAGGGAACAGCAAGAGTTGAAGGTGCAAGTTGATGACCTTTTTCAGAAAGGATTCATTCGGCGTAGTGTGTCCGAATGGGGTGCACCAGTTGTATTTGCAACCAAAGCGGATGGATCGTTGAGGTTGTGTGTGGATTATCGTGAGCTGAATAAAGTGACTAAGAAGAACAAGTATCCATTGCCGAGAATAGATGACTTGTTTGATCAGCTTCACGAAGCTAAGGTGTTTTCTCAGATGGATTTAGCAACGGGATTTCACCAGTTGAGAGTGGCGAAGGATAGTGTGCCGAAGACTGCTTTTAGGACACCATCTGGTTTCTATGAGTGGCAGGTAATGCCGTTTGGATTGACCAATGCACCAGCATATTTTGTGGATCTTATGAATAGAGTGTTCAGGGATCAGTTGAACAAGTTTGTACTTGTGTTCGTGGATGATATTTTGATTTATTCCAGAACTGAAGAAGAGCACAAGACGCACTTGCGTATTGTTTTGGAAACCCTGCGAAAACAACAACTGAGGGCTAAGTTTTCGAAGTGTCACTTCTGGAAGAGCGAAGTGAGGTTCTTAGGCCATGTTATCTCTGGAAGTGGAATAGCGGTTGATCCCGCCAAGGTGGCAGCAATCCAGGATTGGGTCAGACCTAAGAATGCATCTGATGTGAGAAGTTTTCTTGCATTAGCAGGATATTATCGTCGGTTTATCAAAGACTTTTCCAAGATAGCTGCACCATTAACAGGATTGACGAAAAAGAATCAAGTGTTCGGATGGGATGCTAAGTGTGAACAAGCTTTCGGAATCCTGAAAGAGCGACTAACAAGTGCTCCTGTTTTGACTATTCCAAGTGGAAATGATGAGATGGTGGTTTACACCGAAGCATGTGGTACTGGACTTGGAGCAGTACTGATGCAGAAGGGTAAAGTTGTTGCATATGCAAGCTGACAACTGAAGCCGCATGAAAGGAATTATCCGACTCATGATTTGGAGTTAGCGGCGATTGTATTTGCTCTGAAGATGTGGAGACATTACCTATTGGGAGTTCGATTCGAGTTGTTTACAGATCATAAGTCATTGAAGTATCTTTTCTCCCAAAAGGATTTGAATCTCCGGCAGCAACGATGGCTAGAGTTTTTAGCATCGTATGATTTTGGTATAGCCTATACTCCGGGAAAGGGTAACGCAGTGGCAGATGCGTTAAGTCGAATACATGCAGGATTGGGAGCCATGTTTTCAGAATGGAAGAGTCTTGAGTATTTGGTTGGATTTGACTTCAGGCCTAGATGTGAATTGGAAACTGAGATGTTGGCAAACTTATCGATAAGACCTACTTTTGTGGAAAGGATTGGCGAGAGCCAAAAGCGAGACGATAAGCTTGTCAAGATTATCAGTGATTTGGAATCAGGGTTGGACCCAGAAAAGGATAAAGGATTCGAAATCGATCGAGAGGGTTGGCTTCGGAAACAAGGACGACTAGTTGTTCCCGATATAGATGAATTGAGGGATGAAGTTTTAAAGGAGAGTCATCACTCGAAGCTGACAATTCATCCAGATGGGAATAAGATGTACCGGGATATGAAGAGAACTTATTACTGGGAAGGTATGAAGAAGGATGTTGGAAATTTTATTTCCAAGTGTATGAATTGCCAGTTGGTAAAAGCCGAAAAGAAGAAGCCAAGTGGATTGCTTCAGCCATTAGAAGTTCCTACATGGAAGTGGGAGCAAATATCGATGGATTTTATCGATGGGCTACCTAGAACCAGTGCAGGAAATGAAGGGATTTGGGTCATCGTAGATCGATTGACTAAGAGTGCAAGATTCATTCCTGTTCGATCAACTAGGACTGCATCGAAATTGGCTGAGTTGTATGTTAAGTGGATAGTTCAATTCCATGGTATTCCGAAGTGTATAGTGAGCGATCGAGACCCAAATTTCACTAGTGGATTTTGGAAGAGCTTCCAGGAAGTTTTGGGAACCGAGTTGTGTTTGAGTACAGCTTATCACCCCCAAACAGATGGTCAGACCGAGAGAGTCAACAGAGTTTTGGAAGATCTCCTCAGAGCATTTGTTTTGGACTTCGGAGGATCATGGGAAGATCATCTCCATTTGGTGGAATTTTCGTATAATAACAGTTACCAGTCCAGCATTGGTATGGCACCGTATGAAGCATTGTATGGAAGACCGTGTAACTCTCCGACATGTTGGTTGGAAACAGGAGAAAGGTTGATACTTGGGCCAGAAATGATTCGACAAACTTCAGATTGTATAAAGATCATTCGGCGACGAATGAAGGCAGCCCAAGACCGTCAGAAAAACTATGCCGATAAGCGTCGTAAGGATTTGGAATTCGACGTAGGTGATATGGTTTTTGTGAAGATTTCTCCACTGAAGAATGTTATTCGATTTGGGAAGAAAGGGAAATTGACTCCGAGATTTGTTGGACCATTCCCGATCATCGAGCGAATTGGAAAGCTCGCCTATAAATTGGAATTACCAGAAAGGATGTCGGGTGTGCACAATGTTTTACATGTATCGTATCTACGGAAGTATGTGCACGACCCAAATACAGTGGTTTCTGCTGATAGATGTGAAGATTTAGAAGTTGATCCAGTCGTTGAGAGACCTCGTAAACCACTTCGTGTTGTGGAAACTGACACGAAACAGCTTAGGAGGAAGTTAGTCAGATTGCTCGAGGTACAATGGAGTGATGATGTTAACGACTGTACATGGGAGGAGGAAGAGAGGATGAAGGCAGCTCATCCTGAACTCTTCGAGGTATGGCCCTAAGGTGTCGTGGCATCTCATGAAATTGTAACTTGTTCTAGTCTTAGAATTCTGCATGCTAGGCTAGCAATTGGATGCATGGTTTATTGATTGCTATGGATGGTAGGCATGCAGAATAGTTTTGGTTGCTCTTGTTTGTTTGGAATTTCGGGGGCGAAATTCATAAGGGGGAGAGAATGTAACGACCCGTATTTTACGTATCGAAAGATCGTAGAACTGTTGTCATTAGGTCGTTAGTGTTGTTAAGTCGTTTAGAATTTAAGTTGTTTGGAGCTTAAGTCGTCCAAAGATGAGTCGTCCAGGGTTGGGTCGTGTTGTAGCATAAGTCGGTGGAGCGACCTAAGGAAAGTGAACGGCTTAAGGAGGTAAGCGACTTAAGAGATTAGACGACTTAGAGGAGTTAGTGGTAGTGGTTGCCGACTTAAGAGATTTGACCGACTTATAGGGGTGACCGACCTATAGGAGTGAGCGACTTAGGGGTTTGGCCGACCTAAGGGAACTAACGACTTAAGGGTTAACGGCTTAAGTTGGTAAGTGACTTAGAATTCTCGTGTTGAGGCTTAGGTCGTGTGTTGGATTAGGTCGTGAACGAGTTAAGGTTAGGTCGGCTATGCCGTGTTATAGTTAGGTCGTTCGAGCGACTTAAGGCAATAGGTTGAGTCGTTGAGTCATCTCCTGTGTTGAGTCGTTAAGTCGTCTCCTGCGTTGAGTCGTTGAGTCGTCTCCTGTGTTGAGTCGTTGAGTCGTCTCCTGTGTTGAGTCAGTAGGTTGTTAGGTCGTCCATACGACTTAGGACTTAGGCAGAAATGCGGCAGTGTGTTAGGTCGCTAGTCGTATCCTGTTGAGTCTTAGGTCGTGCCTAAGTGTTAGACCGTGTGTGTTAGGTCGCGCATGTGTGTTAAGTCGTAGGTCGCTAAGCCGTGTGTGTAGTTAGGTCGTGTAGAGGCTTGAGTCGTAAGTCGTAGGTCGGGGATTGTTAAGTCGTGACCGACTTAGGGGGGCACGAACGACTTAAGGATTCGGCCTATAAATATACGGCCTTATCTCACTTTTTGGGATCCAGATTTTGAAGCGACGAAATGCTGCTATTTTGAGGGCTCGACTACAACACTTCTTCACTTCTTTTCTCCACTTTAATCTTGTGCTTACATCCATCCAAGATCGAAGATCAAATCGAAGATCCAAGAGCCAAAGTTGAAGATCTACATCCAACAAAGAGAGATTTCATCATTTGAAGGGAAATCTTGTCGGATCAAGCTAGATCCTTTGCTGTCCAGATCTGAAGTGTGTCGCTTTTGAGGTGTTTAGGTGATTCGGTGAGTGGTGGTTATCTCTCACACGGACCCAAAGGAGTATATTGGATCAGTGGCTTGTTTGTGTGTTAAAGATAGTGATTTCATGCATTTTCCTTAAGTCTGCATGTGGATCCATCGTTCATAAAGTTTTGATATCCACTTTACTACATGTTAACCTATGCTAGTTCATTCATCAAGATATTACTTAGAATTCATGCTTGTTAGATTTGGACTCTTTATTTACGAAATTTCCATTATTGTTATAATTGTTTATTTACATCTTGTTTGAATGATTAATTACTTGGATTAATGATTGATTTGATTAATTGTTATAAATTAGTTTATTGATGATTTGATTTGGACAAGTTGGTCGAAGATGATTCAAAAGCTAAGTGGAAAGGCTCTTGAATAAGGAAAGCTGCTCGTGGCATATGAAGCAGATGATAAAGCTCATATGGATAGATTTGATGATGATGTTGAGATGGGACTTTGCTATGATGCGAAGGGGCAAAGCATGATGTTGAGATGGGACTTCGCTATGATGCGATGAAGCAAAGCATGATGTGAGATAGCCTTGGTTTAATCCAGACGGGATCATCCCAAGCATGTTGATAACTCGGTGATATGGTTCGGGTTCGTTGATAATGGTTGGCTCGAGAGGCGCTTGAGCTAGTATGAGAATAGTCGTCAAGGAGGATGACTAGGAGGCTGAGATTTCATCGTTGTTGAAGGTTCTAGCATGCTCAAAGCAAGAGTACGCTGGGCAGATTCGATAGTCCCAAGACTAATAGTTGATGGTCTAGTACTCTGGGCAGGTTCGATAGTCCTAGGCACGGGTCACGATGACGTGCGGAGTTATGTCTAGAACCGGGGTTACCATTAGCCCTTGACGGACGGATGAAAGAATGAGCCGGTCATTCAATTAACGATGGTATCGAGGCAATGATAACAGTGATAGCCAGAGTCATGGATGTTTGGATGCTTTGGTTGTATCGTCACTCGGTCTCAAGAGCGATATTTTGTGGGTGCTTATCTGATCTTGGTTTAGGCCTTGGGGGTTTATGCTTGGAAAACATCGACCTTGACTCGAGTGATAATTGTTTTACTTTAAATGTCTGCTTTGCTATGATTATTTCTGCTTAGTGGGTCTGGGGGCTATCACTGTAGAAAGAGGTGGAGTGGGAGGGTTGGATTCCTATTTTTTTTACCCTTTATGCTCTTTTGGTATGTTTGATAGTTGATTTACCGCTCACTAGGACTTTTGTCTGACTCAAGGTTTTATGTTCAACTCTTATTATCTTGGGCTGTTCATCCATTTTGGGATGGGCAGACTAGGTAGCAAGTGACAGGTGCTGTTCTTAGTGACCAACGCTGTTGATGACGAAGACGAGCTGGAGGCTTTTGCATATTGTTTTTCTTACTATATGTACTGGATGTTCTGCTGTTTGTGCGATTCTCTGAGTGTTAGGTAGTGAGGCTTGATGTATTGACTATTTAGATGTTTGTATCAAATTGTTTTGTAGTGTATTGATGAGATTCTATTCAGTGAAGCTTCACTATATATATATATTTCTCTATTGTATTTTATCCCTGCGCTGTGAGTAATACGATAGACTATTATGTGTTTACCTTACCTTGATGATCGTCCATGGCTGCCGGGCACGCCTTTCAGCGCACTATTCCCTTGTTTGAGTGCAGGAGTCATGGGCGGTCGTCACAGATAGCCTTGGTGATTGTGTTGAACAAAGTTGGCACTGGAGTCTTCATTGTATTCTTTATAAAAGATGTATCACATAACCTTATAATTGTGGCTAGCTTTCATATATGATAGGCACGGTGGTGCATAGTGTTCCAAGTGTGGGGAAAGTGGGTTCTATCTAGGTGAGAGTGGTGGTAAGCTCCTTTTATCAAGGTAGTGTTGATAACATACGACGCTTTCTAGTTTGAGCCAAACACTCCTTTGGAAAATTCTTTGTATTTGCGCAAAATCGATGTAGAACTAAATCAATGACAATGAATTGTGGAGATTTTCTCTTGCTGCAGTACATGAATATCTTCCACTTGTAGGCTTCAGTGCAGAGTTCAATTTAGGCTCTTCGTTCTTCTGCAATATCGAGCCCAAGCATGAATAGCTTGTTGTTTTTCTTTGGCTCATAAGTAGGACGCCAGGGTGAAGGGACATCTACTTTAAAAGGTAGCATGGCTTCTTACCCATAGGAAAGTGAGAAAGGAGTATGGCCGGTTGAAGTGCGAATAGATGCGCAATGGGACCAAAGAATGAGCGACATTTCTTCGACCTAGTTCCCCTTAACTTTTGCGATGCACTTCTTGAGTGTTGATTTAATGGTCTTATCGACAGCCTCTGCTTGTCTATTTGCTTGAGGATGGGAAACGAAAGAGAAGCATTTTTCAATCCCTTTCCTTGCGCATAATTCTTGAAGGAGGCTACTCTCAAACCGAGTGTCGTTGACAGTAATCCCCTTCTTTGGCAGTTTTAAAGACGAAGTTCAATACTTTAGGGGCGGTGACCCCACTGAGGGACTCATCCTCTACCCATTCGTTGAAGTAGTCGATTGTAACTGTAGTGTGGTTGTACCTCCCTGGGCGTTTGGTAACTTTCCTATCAATTCAATTCCCCAAGTGATAAATAACCAAAGGGAAGTCATCGAAGTGAGGAGGGTAGGAGATGCTCTAGGATGTTGGCGAACCACATTGGTCGCATACCTTGGCATAGTTCATTGAATCTTTGATCATAATAGACCAGTATAACCTTGCCAGGCGGTCTTCTTATCTAAATTTTGCCCTATGGCATGAGCCCCACATAATCCTTCACGTAGCTCTTCCGTTATCTGGTCGGCTTCATCTTCAGAAATGCACATCTGCAGTGGTGTGGAGGACCCCCAACTGCAGATCTTCCATCCACAATTATGTAATGAGGAAGGGGAGCCCAATAGATAATCTTCCTAGCTTTTGTATGGTTGGTAGGAAACTCTTCCCTTGTTAAGCACTTGATAAGAGGCACCTTTTAGTTGTCCGTAGATGGCATGCCGATCTCCATTGCTCTTGTCCCCATCTCATAGCAAGGGTTGCTCGAGTCTTTAAGGGGACCCAAGGAGTAGCTGGTAGAATTAAGGGTATGCCTTAAGGGCAACTCTGTGTAGTAAAATCTTGTTTGAAATAAAAGGCAATTTTCTTTTTATTATATACTTATTATGGTGTGTTATATTAATTAATTATTTAATTTATGTATATTGAGTAGAAAATTTATAAATGGTATGTTTTGTGATAGTAGTTATAATGTGTTGTAATCATGATCAATTTATCACAATGAAAATAAAAATATCATTTTAAATATTCCCGATCAAGTTGTATCGAGACTGGATATCGATACATCCATTAAGACTAAAGTACGCGCTCTCCAAATGTTCCACGGTGTATTACTCATGGCTGCTGGAGGCACCAAGGGATTATGTACTGATATCTATTGGATAACTATGGAATAAATCATTCAATAATTTCCTGTTGGTTAATATAACTAAGGTCAGATAGAGAATATTGAAGTGACGATATTATACAGTTCTCTCGACTTGTAAATACCACTGAACTTCAACATAGACACTCCATTTTTTTTATAGTTAACTCATGGCACGTCGTCCATCGAATGACTATAGTTGGGTTCGAGTTGAAACATTGGAAGTAAAACACTATTCAATAGAGAATTCGCCTCCTCGGTTATATGAGGTTATTACCACGATCAACCGTAGTCATTTCAAAGTCAAAATCTTTGATCAGAGCAGTATGGTTAATTTTTATTATTGAACCAAAGACTTTTTATTTGAGCTATACAAGTTGAATGTGGATTATATTGGAATTTTGACCAATATCAAATTCCATAAGTCCTAATATGATATAGTTTTAATAAAGAGAATTAGTGCAAATAATCATCAAATCATGGACCGCTTAAAATAGTGAAATTGGATTTTACCAAAACTTTGTAAGTGATAAATTCGACAATACTGTCACATCACTAGTTAAGGTGACATGTTAACATTAATGTTCAAATTCTTCGATATTAATCGCTGAATGAATTCACACTTATGAGTAACACAACCACAGTGTTGAATACTCCGAATTCCACTTGATTTAATTAAATTATATTTGTCATAAACTAATTAAATTAACCAATATTTGTGAAATATTAATCATAACTATTTTTTACCTCATTTATTCGAATCAATATGGAAAATGTTGCGTATATAAAAGTTATATACGTACCTATCGATGTATTTTTGAAGTGCAATTACTGTTTTGGTTTAAAAATTCATATAGGCCCATTAGCTTAGAGGAGTGGTCGGCTACGTGATTGGGGTTAGGAGGTTTGATATTTTGATATGTAGGTTTGAATTTATGGAGAAAGAAAGGGTAAAAGATGAGATCAAAATCCCCTTTATCCTCTCCTTTCCTTTTCTAATTTAAACCTTATACCCACATTATTTTAGAGTTTACGTTTCTAGCTCAAATGCCTTTTAGGCCACAAGTCATAGCCATCTCCCCCCTCAATTTCCAAACAAAAGTTCAAGTTCAAATTGAATAAAATAAAAGGTGTGTATTGTTGAATATGCAATTATATGATTTTTGTTTGATGATAATAAATATATATACATTCATTTAAATGTATTTGTTAATGTACTATTTTATTTTTCATAGATTAAATAAGTATTTGCTGAATAAAATAAATAACACAGAATTTGAATTCGAACAGAAATTTTATTCAAACAAATGTTTATTACAATTTTTGAATGATACAAATTTCAAGCTCTCACTATATATATACACAACTTCAATTACATTACAATTTTGATTACATCACGATTCACATTTAACACTCGTATTTATCTTCAACTTCATTCCAATGTGATCCAGCATCTGAGCAATCTACAAAAATAAATATTGACGCAGTAAAATTGAAAAGGAAATATTTTTGCAGTATAAAATAAAATGTGGATTTTGAAAATAATATTTGCCTCAGTTATTTGGGTTGTTCGTCATCATTTAAATTCGAATTCATCATACACGAACAGCTTGTGACATGCACAGTGTATCACTGTACATGCCACAAGGCCGTGCACACCGATATATACACTTGATAAAATTACAGGGACAGGTGAGCATAGGTCAATCCTAAAAAGCCAGGTTCAACTCAAGTGCAATAAAAATAATGTCACAATATCAACACAAGGTCAAACCCGAGCTCCAAGCTGGATTCAACACAGGTGCAATTCAAAAATCAAGATGAAGTTCAAGTGAAATCAAAATGAAAAGTGACGTGCACAAGCACAAGAACATGTCAGAGAAGCAAGTGCACCAAATACCAAACAAGGGAAAAACTGCCCAAATTGACAAAATAAAGAGGATAGTAACAACAGTCCAGAATGCAAGCAGTATTACTGCAACTTGAACAAGACTCGAGTGCTACCAGAACACAATGAACATATATAGAAATGTGCTCAAGACAACCAAGCTAAATATGCTAACCAGAGTACATCATGAAACCGAAGTGCACATGAATGCACAGTGCAAACTACTGCACCAAGTAAATAACAACATCAACAAAGTAATACAATAGTTCAGTGAACAAGTGAAGCATCTTTGTTTATATGTGTAAATATATGTATAGCAAGTTCAAGCTGCAGGTCAAAGACATAATGGCCGAAGTAAGTACGCAAAGGAAATGCAAAGCCAACATCAAAGCATTCACCGGCTCAATATGCTATGCACAAGAACCAGGGTCAGAGGCGACATCAAATGATCATGTGACAGTGTATGCAAACTGCCCAAATGTATATGAAACTTCATCAAACCAGAGAATACAAACTGAAGACCACAAATCCAAACCAAGTTCAACAATCAAAGCATCACCAACAAAGTGGTACAAACTACATGAAGACATAGCAGAATGAAAGCATACCTGTCCATGAAGATTTAGTGAAGCCAAAGCAAATGAACGAAGTGATAAACCAACAATGTAACAGTTTTTTTTTCTTAAAACATCATCAAACGTTATCACGTAATCAAAGCAAAGACAAAATCAAGTTTAAAAAGTCAAAGCCGATGCACAAAGTCAACTGCAGTTCAAATCAAACTGTGCCAAAGTCACAGATACCAAATAAAAATAGTCAAAGCCGTGGGTCATCAAAGTAGTTTTCAAACTAGTAGTGATGGTGACAGCAGAATATCAAGTCAACAAACACAAAGAAAGAAATCATCATCACAGTAAAGTCAGAGCCTTGGCAATCAAGGAATTGAACTAAAACAGAAATCAACACCGTGGGAATCAAGTAACAAATATACGAATTTGAACAAGTCAGAGATCAATCTCAAGCATCAATACAAAATCAGCCGGCCGAGATAAATTAAATGGAAAATTCAAATGAACGGGAAAATAGGAATTCAAATCCTATATAAACCCTAAACATCATCGGCAAAGGGGTATTCGAGTTCGAGCTAAAGAGAACAATAATCATTCAACTCGAATCAAGATCGAGTTCAAGCAATCAACCAGAAAAGAAAAAAGGAAAATAACATACCAATTTTGATTCGAAATCGATCTGATTGAAGTAGCCGAAAGTGATCGACAGAGAGAAGAAAGAAATCGAAGCATCATCAATCAAATCGACAAAGCCGGTGACTTCATAACAGAAGCCCTAATTTTCGAGCAAAAACGAACCGCCATTTTCACCAAGAAGGAAGCGGCCGAAGGAAATAAAAATAAAAGGGGAAACGAACTAAGTTTTCTTAAATCCAAGTTTTGGGACGGCTTCTCTCAATCTTGAATTGGGCTTTAATATTGAAATTAGGGTTTATTTTTTCTGTAAATTGTTTTTTTTTTGTATTTTCTCTTTTAAAATTGTGTAAATTCTAGTCGTGTGACTAGGGGACAAACTACGTGGCATAGTTTGAGAATTCGCAACTCAGTGGCTGAGTTTTGGCAGAGTTTTGAGCGTAGAGTTAAGTCTAATCGATAGCGGGTGTCGCGAGTTTACGTGTGTAAGCGTATGACTGCTTAATTTCTAGTAGAAACCTTGGGGGCAACACGTAGGCAGGGTTTTGCCGAAGCTGGGTAAATTCTGTGTCGTTCTATTTCTGCATTTATTATTCTGCGATTATGTGCTGCTATAATTTCGATATATCCGTGATGAAATAATTTTATAAGCTTTCGCAATAATTTTTATAATCAACAACATCACCCTATTCACCCCCCCCCTCTAGGGTGAAATCGATCCTACATGTATATCTCTTTAGTTACTAGCATTTCTGGAAGAGATCAGATTAGATTCCAAGTGTTCATTCGATTCAACATACAAGGTATTACATCAGGGATATAATTAAGGAAATATTTATTTCACATCAATTTATATGTGTAATCATTATGCTATTGTATATGTATAGGTTAGATTATATCACTAATTCACATATGTGTTTGCTATCAATTTACATTTGAATGAGTAATATATATATATATATATATATATCCATATTTGTTTTTTGGCCATGATTTTAAAAATAATAATTTTTTTCGAATATAAAATTGATTTTTAAAACACCTGAATTAAAATTGAATTTTAAATCTATTGATACACACACACACACATATATTTATAAACTAATTTAATATTTTATACATGTATCATTCGCATGTGCATTAATTTTTTGATATATAAGTTTATATATATATATATTTATATATTTAAATCCAAAATGTAATATTGGTTTTAATTAATTTAAACTATTAAATTGTAATTTGTTAATATATAAATATAAATATATTTTATAACATAAAATTATGTATGGAATAGTTAAAAAAATTCCATACGGAAATTTAAAAAAACATATATTTAATCCGCATGGATGATTTAAAAAAATGATTTTGTAAAAACAAATATATGAGCAAAATAAATAATATATATTATTTTATAATTATACAACATTATTTATATATTTAAATGAATTAAAATATATGTGTGTATTTCCAAATATACATCTATATTCGTATATACTTACAAAAGTATATATATTTACCAATTATTTATAAAACATTAAACTTTAATTTGCATTTTAAAAGGATATTCTAATCTGGATCTAATTTATAATTTGAAGTTTTCTTAAAAATTTAGCATTTGAATTTAATTTTTTTTTACATTTAAATATACATATATAATTGCTTTGTATATAAATATATGTGCATATAAATAGTTAATTTTATAGTTATATATGTTTGTGTGTG
The DNA here is from genome assembly GCA_030765085.1 of Allium cepa. Lineage (NCBI taxonomy): Eukaryota > Viridiplantae > Streptophyta > Magnoliopsida > Asparagales > Amaryllidaceae > Allium > Allium cepa. The sequence continues at coordinate 159,432,055 of CM060932.1, forward strand.
TGTTAATACACTTATGTTTTATTATATAAAAATTATGTAGTAACATATAGCAAATACGTATATGAAGAGGCTAATGTGTCTATTACAGTGGAAATCTGAACACTTAGACATTGGCATGATAAACCATGTACATATTATGTGTTGCCCTTGCATGCACATATATATGTGTATTTGATACACATGTGCATAATATATATCACTTATATAAACAAAAAAATCTTTATAAATATATTTAATAAAACAAAGATTTTATGTATAATTTACTTAGATTAAATCCAAATTAATTTAGACTTTATAGGCCCAATATGATCTTAAATAGTAATTTTTGTTTGAAATTCACTCATTTAATCCCATGTCTGCTGGCCCAGATCCAATAATGGCATCAAGGCCTAATAGTCTATGCAATCTAAATTAGTAGTATTAAGGTTAACTAATTAAGTTTACCCATTTCGTAGGGTGTCTGGAATAGTAGTGTCTAGCCTGAGTTTGGGTAATCAAGCACCGTGCGCTACCTGGCTATCGGTCTTGCGCAAAAGGCAAAGTAAGCCCAATGGTTATCCCTGGTATGAAAGGCTCAATTTTAATTTTGGCATTGGTCCAATTTTCAAAAATCTATTTTGAAATTAAAATAAAACTTTAAATTTAAAAAGTTAAATTTAAAATAAGAGGATTTTATAAATGTTGTAAAATAATTTTCATAATTCAAAAATTACTTAAAATTAATCAAATTAATAAATAAATAATTAATTAAATATACAATTAATTAAATTAAATAAATATATATTAATATATGTTACATTATCTTAAAGTGTTTAATGTGTAAAAAATTTAATTAAATAATTTAATTAAATTTTAATTAATAAATAATATATACATATACATATTAAGATGTATGTATATGACGATAGATGTTATAGTATACTTATCCAATTTAAAATGTTTAAACGAACAATATTAAATTAATTAATTTTTTAATTAAATAATTAAATAAAATAAATAAGATTTAATTAATTAAATTAATATAAGATTACCTATAAGATTATTATATAATTAAATTAAATTATTAAATTTCATACAATAATTAAACTTATATAACACAAGTGTATTAAAGGTGGAATAATAGAAAACCCTAATTAAGATTAAGGAATATATACATACACGTAGTATGTATACTATGATTTCAGATGTGTTTGACACTTGAATCATGGGGATGTTTCATAAAAGTATACTATTCCATAAGTTGATATCGCTCGGTTAAATATATTAAAGATTATAAATCTTTAATATAATTGTTGTCCTCTATCATTTATATATTAGTAGATTACTTGCATACTCCTCAGTTGTTGAGATTTCCTCAAGCTAGAAACGTTATGTGTATTATTATTAATATATAATAGATGAGGTATGATACATCCACATATTTGTCGAGCTCTCCTCAAAGTATGTGCATTATAGTTATGCTGTCACAAAATGGTAGGTATGAGTAAATAATCTCTCTTTATTTGTTGAACTTTCCTCAAGGTAAAGATGAGATTAGGAAAAAGATCACAGGATTAGGAGTTGTATATGATACAACCAATAAGACATTATCAATCATATACGGGCATATGATTTGTCGAGCTTTCCTGAAGTTTGGAATCCCAAGGCATACAAGTCTTAACACCCACTGGAGAAGTCAAAAGACTTATATGTTCCATCTTGGGTTTTTTGAGAAACATAAAAGTTTAGTGGTCTTATTAGTAAAATGAAATATAATGTTTAACCTTACTACTATTCTAAGAACATCTAGTATGAATTAATGTCCTAATCTACTAAATTAAAAATTGTAGAAAATGTCTACACCAAAGTTGTTTTCTGAAAATGACAAACTCATCGAACCTAACTATATAGACTAGCTAAGTGCAATTAAGATAGCACTCACATACAAAATCAAAATTGCTTATAACATATGCGTAGCTGACCTAGAGATCACCTAAGTTTATGCGTTGTTTATGTTAGAAAACCGTTGTAGAGACAACACGTAAACATGTATGTCCATCAGATCTTCGATAGCCTCACAACATTGTTTGGGGAATAGTCTCGTTCTGCAAGGTACGAACTTATGAAGAAATTGTTTAATACGAAGATGACAAGGAGGGTGAAAGTGGATGGTTATGTCCTAATGATGAAAGGCTATATTGATATACTTTCTGAATCAGGCATTACAATAGGCAACAAATTGCAAGTGGATCTGATCCTAGGGGCTAATACTCTATATTTTGACCCATTCATATTAAACTATAATATGAACCAATTGAATGTAAGCCTCTTGGAGCTGCTCAATATGTTGTGGTCAACCAAGTCTTCATCCATGGATCAGGGCGTGCTGCTCATAGTTAAGTGGAAGGCATCATCTTCGAATGGTTCGAAGAAGCGGAAAAGAATAAATAAGAAAAATAACAAGACTGCTCTAATTGACAAGGGTGAGTGTCATCACTGCCACTAGAAGGGTTATTGGAAACGAAACTGCTTGGAATACTTGAAGACTGTCAAAGAGAAGAAACATAATAGTTATGCTACTCCTACGGGTATCTTTACGATTCAAAAATTGTTTTGCAATAAACAAATTATCTTCGGTTTTAGATACCAGATATGGAACTTAAATCCGTAATTTGTTATCAGGACTTAGGTACATATGTAATGTGGAAAAGGGAGAAATGAGACTTCAAGTTGCTGATGGATCTCTGGTAAGTGCAACGTCAATAAGAGATTATCGTATAGCTTTGCAAAATTGACTAGTTTTAGTTTTAAATAATTGCTATTATGTTAAATACTTTATTTGTGGAATAATTTCTATATCTAGATCATTGAAGACTGGATATAGTTTTCATTGTGTTGATAGTGTTATGAACATTATGTTGAATGGAAACAAAGTCTGCAATGATGTTTTAGATAATAACATTTACGTGATTAATACTAATTATGTTTGTGCTGTGAATAATTCTTCTAATATTGACATAAATAATAACTGTCTTTAGCATTGTAGGCTATGTCATACAACTAAGAAACAACTATACAAATTGAAAACCAAAGGTTTTCTACCATCATTTGATTCTGAATCATTTGATACGTGTGAATCGTGTTTTAAAGGAAAAATGACCAAACACCTCTTTAATGGGAGCAATGAAAGAGTTAACAAACTCTTTGGTGTATGGCCCAATACCTATAGATACTAAAATAATTCTTCTTATTTTGTAACCTTTACAGATGATTTCTTAAGTCTAAGATATGTGTATCTTATGAAGAACGAATCTGATGTATATGAGAAATTTATTAAATATAAAATGAAGTCGAAAATCAAACGAACCATAAGATTAAAATACTTTGATCAGATCGAGGAAATGAGTATGTTGGACAAGAGCTCCAACAATACTTAAAAGATAATAGCATTATTTCTCAGGTTACTCCACCGCATACTCCATAACACAATGGTGTTTCAGAGAGAAGGAATCAAACCCTATTAGAATAGTTCGTTCCATGATAATAAAGCCGAGCTACCTCTTTCCTATTGGGGATATGTGCCAAAAAATGTAGCATATATGTTGAGTTTGATACCCACGAAACATGTGCCAAAGACGTCATTTGAGATGTGACATGGGAAGAAACCCCACCCCAATTATTTGAAGGTGCGGGGTTGTCCATCCTATGTTAAGAATGTTGACCCTTACAAACTTGAGGCAAGACCAGCCTAAAGTAAGTTTATATGATATCCCAAGAACTCTAGGGTATATATTTTTCTACAACATTAAAGAATAAAATGTTATTGTTTCCACACATGCTATCTTTTTAGAAAATAAAATTCTGTCAAAAGTAATTAATGGCGAGGTTATAGACTTGGATGAGGTCGGAGAAACTAACATAGCGGTTGAACCGATGGGAGAACTAAATTCACCCCTATAAGATAACACACAACCTATTAGAAAATATAGTAGAGAGTCTCGTGCACCAGAGAGATACTATAATTTCCTCATAGATAGCAAGAAAGAGGACTGCTTCTTAAATGACAACGCTCTTATCTCATTCCAACAAGCACTGTAGAGCAAAGACTCTGCATTTTGGCTTGGAGCTATGAAATCTGAAACGGATTCCATGTATGGAAAAGGTATGTACTTTGGCTAACAAACTCGATGGGATAAAATCCATAAGCTGCAAATGGATTTTTATGAAAAAGCTAAATGCAGATGGACAAGCAAAGATTTACTAAGCAAGGCTACTTGTGAATAGATTTCAACAAATTCAAGGTGTTGATTATGGGAAAAAATTCCTGTCGCAATGCTTAATTCAGTTAGGATAATGCTAGCTATTACCACATTCTACGAGTATGAAATATGACCAATGGACATAAAGACATTTTGAAATGGTGATTTGGAAAAGACCTCTGTATGTCACAACCCGAACATAGCAGCTGAACCAATGGGAGAACTAAAGTCACCCCTATAAGATAACACATAACCTATTAGAAGATATGGCAGGGAACCTCGTGCACCAGAGAGATACTACAGTTTCATCATGGATGACAAGAAAAAGGATCGTGTTTTAAATGACAACACTCCTATCTCATTCCAACAAGCACTGTAGAGTAAAGACTCTGCATTTTGGCTTGGAGTTATGAAATTTGAAATGAATTCTATGTATGAAAACAAAGTGTGGACTTTGGCTAACATACCCGATGGGATAAAATTCATAAGCTGCGAATGGATTTTTATGAAAAACCTAAACGTAGATGGACAAGTGAATATTTACAAAGCAAGGTTACTTGCGAATGAATTTCATCAAATTCAAGGTGTTGATTATGGCAAAACATTTTCCTATAGCACACTTAATTTGATTAGGATAATGCTAGCTATTACCACATTCTACAACTACGTAATATGACAAATGGACATAAATACGGCATTTCTAAATAGTGATTTGGAAGAGACCGTCTATATGTCGCAACCCGAAGGTTTCGAGGTCTATGGGAATGAGGGAAAAACTTGCAAGTTGTTAAGATCCATTTATGGACTTAAAACAAGCTTCAAGAACTTGGAGCCAATGTCTTGATAAAGTAACCAAATAGTTTGACTTTATCAAAACATAGAGGAAGCGTGCGTATACCGAAAGAAATAAGGAAGTGCTATCGTGTTCTTAGTTTTATACGTTGATGAACTACTACTATTCATTGGCAATGACGTTCCGTTATCACAATTGGTGAAAGCATAGCTTTCTATGAATTTCTCCACGAAAGATTTGGGAAGAGGCATATATACTAGGTATAAAGATCTATAAAGGTATATCTAAGAGGCTGTTGGGATTGTCCCAATCCATGTACGTAGATATCATACTAAAAAGGTTCTGTCTAGAGAATTCCCAGTACAGAAATGTTCTGATGTAATCTAGAATCATCCTTTCTAAGGAGGGCACTCCATAAACCGATGATAAGAAAGAGCGTATGAAGAGGATACCATATGAATCGGCAACCAGTTCCATAATGTACGCCATGCTATGTACTAGACTGGATGTGTATAAGCATTAGAATGTGTAAGATGATACTAGTCTAATCTTGGAGAAAAGCATTAGAGTGCCTAAAATGTATACTTAAGTATTTAAGAAATACCGTGGTATTATTCCTTATGCGTGACAATGGAGACCTCCTTATGAAGCGGTATATAGACTCTAGCTTCAAAGCGATACCGATGATAATAAATCAGTATCAGGTTACGTCTTTACTTTAAATGGTGAGGCCGTTAGTTGGAAAAGTTCCAAATAGGAAACAGTAGTTGATTCCATGATGGAGGCCGAGTACACCACCCTTAATAAAGTAGCTAAAGAAGCGGTCTGGATGTGAAAATTTATGAGTGAGCTAAAAGTGATTCTCGATACAGAGAATCCAGTGACATTATTTTATAACAACAACGCAACAATGCAGATCATAAAGGAGCCTAGAGCACACAAGGAATCGAGACATATTCTTCGAAAGTTTCACCTAATTAGAGAATTTGTTGAGATAAAAGATTTCATGATTCAAAGCGTAGATACAAATAACAACATAATAGATCCATTCGTAAAGGGAATAACTCTATTAGTTCTCGTCGAACCGATCGAAGGGATGAGATTGAGATTCCAAAATTGGCTTCAAGTGCAACTGAGAGATTAATAGAGTTAGGGATATGCCTGGGGTAAATTCTATAAATTATTGTAAATCATCAAGTCTGTAATAAAATCTCATTTGAAATAAAATGTGTTTTTCTTTGTATTATATACTTGTTATAGTGTGTTATAATAATTATTTATTTAATTTATGTATATTTAATAGAAAATACATAAACGATATGTTTGATAGTTGTTACAATTTGCTGTAATCAAGAGAAATTTTTCACAATGAAAATAAACACATTGTATAAAATATTCCTAGTCAAGATGTATCGAGACTGGATATCGATACATTCCTTAAGACTAAAGTACGTAATATTCTCCAAATGTTTTAAGCAATATATTACTCATGGCTGCTAGTGGCACCAATGGGTTATGTACTAACAGTTATTGGATAACCATGGAATGACTCACTCGATAATATTTGATTGGTTAATATAACTAAAGTCAGATAGAGAATATCGAAATGACAATATTATACATTTCTCTCGAGTTGAGAATACTATTGAATTTCAATGCGGACACTATACTTTGATTATAGTTAAATCGTGGGACGCCATCCATTGAATATCTATAATTGGGAGTTGAAGCATTAGAAGTAAAATACTATTGAATAGAGAATCAGTCTTCTCAATTATATGAGATTCGTATCACGGTCAACACAAATCACCTCAAAGTCAAAGTCTCTAGTCAAAGCAGTTCGGTTAATAGTAATTGTTATTATCGAGCCAAGGACTTTATGTTTGGACTATACAAGTTGAATGTGGACGATATTGGAATTTTGACCAATACCAAATTCATAAATCCTAATGTGATATAGTTTTGATGAAGATAATTGGTGTAAATAATCGTCACTACCGCGGACTGCTTAGAATGGTAAAATTGGATTTTTACCGAAAATATGTAAGGGATAAATTCGGTCAAACAGCCACACCACTAGCTAATATGGTATGTGAATGTTGATATTCGAATTGTTCGATATTAACCGTTAACTGAATTTACTTCTATGAGTCTCACAACCGTATTGTTGAATACTCCGAATATAACTTGATTCAATTAAATTATAATTGTTATAAATTAATTAAATTAACTAATATTTATGAGATATTTGTTATAAATTTTTATTTGATTTATTTGAATCGATATTGAAAATAATGTGTATGTAAAAGTTATGTATGTACGTATCGGTGTGTGATATCGATGTACTTTGAATTGGATCTAAAATATGCAATTATTGATCTTGTTTGAAAATGTGTATATAGCCATTAGCCTACAGGGATGGCCAGACATGTAAAGGAGTTTAGGAAGGTATGATATTTTTGAGTTTGAATTTATGGAGAAAGTAAGGGTAAAAGATGATCTATATCCTTTTTTTTTCTCTCTTCCTTTTCTTATTTAAAACTTACACCCTCTTTTATTTTAGAATTTACATTTTCTAGCTTCAAACCTCCCCTCAAGTCATAGCCATCTCCCTTCTTCATTTCCAAACCAAAATTCAAGTTTAAATAAAATAGAAGGTGAGCAGATCTCTTCGGTTACTAGAATTAGAAGGGATCAAATCAAATTCTAGGAGTTCATTAGATTCAACATTTAGGTTGTTACATTGGGGGTATAATTAAGGTAATATTTGATTTATATAAATTACTATGTGTAATCATTATGTTGTTTTATATGTATAGCCTATATTATATCACGAGTTTACATATATGTTTGCTGTAGATTTACATTGGAATGGCTTATAATTTTATATTTACACACACACATGCATATTTGTTTTTCAGCCATAGTTAAGAAAAACTCAAAATTAAATTTGATTTTTAAAACATTAAAAATTGAATTTTAAATCTATTCATATGTGTGTGTGTAAAAATCCAAAATGTAATATTGGTAGTAATAATTTAAACTATTAAATTATAATTGGTTAATATATACTAGTATAAACCGCACGTACATGCATCTAATAGGTAAAAATATTTATATTTTATTTAATTAAAAAAAATGAATGGATGAATGTGTGTTGTAAGTGTAAAAGTATGAGTAGCCGTAACACTTTTATTTCAAGTTGTTTTGTAGCGTCGATGACAAATTGATAGCAAAATTTCATTGGCAGTTAGTTGGAAATAAGATGGTGTTGGAGGCTGCAAACCGATGTTGAGGTTTCGTTTATGCATTAAGGTATTTTTGGAATTTCAAAAAGACTTTTGAGAATTCTATTGATTGAATTTTCTTTATTAATAGTAGAGATGCGGGCAAAGCAGAGTTTGAAGTAGTTGTGAACAATAACTGCATCTGTACCCAAAGTAATCTGATTGTTTCATCCCCAGGATTTTGAAGTGCATCAGTTGTTGATGACAACATTTTTAAGAAAACCCAAGCCAATAACTACAGTTTTAACAATGGTTCTCCTTTCTTTTTTAATGATGCCGTGAAGTTCAAAACGCATTGGACAGTGCGGTTGATTTTAAGCTTGTTAGCTCGACAATTAGTTGCCCTTGATTGCTACCTTGTTATTGCGTTTCCTTTTTCTGACTCTTGTTTGAGAAGAAATAATCAAATATCTTGACATTTTATATTTTGTTCCATGCATGTTTTTCGGTATAGTTTAATAAACTGTTGCAAAAGTCTTGTTTGTAGGTTGTGACCATTGCCCAGAGTTTATCAAATGTTTCGGCTATAGGTTTTACAACTCATAGTGCTTAGACATGTGCCAATAAAAATATTTTGAAAAAAAATGTAACGAATAGTACAATTTGTACTTCAATTTTCAATATGAATTTATTTGCTAACATTTAAAACAAAGAGTAAAATAAGCAAAATATTAAAAGCATGAATTTGGAAATCCAGATTATAAATCTTCAATGACGTCTGCATGCCCTTAACATATATCATAATTTGAAGAAGCATATTATGTTGTCACTATAATTTAATTAATATCTTATTGATTAGAGAAGAGATGGAGATAAAGAAGATAGAGATAGAGATAGAAATGAGTATGGACTTGTTACTCCTAAGTAAAGATCACTAGGAGTTAATTTTGCATAATGCATTGGCCTACGGTAGCATGAAATTAATAGCTTAAACAAACCCAGGATAAGATGGCGATGGAATAGCTTGCCCTGACTTTGCCACCTAGCCGAATATAATTTTTATTGGTAGAGAGATGGCTATGTAAGGTGCAAAAACAATTGATAAATTAAAGCAGTAATTGTTTTAACTAGTTTCACATCGTCGAAAATGTATTAATTGTTAGTGTACATAATCTAAGAGATGAGGAACTTGGTTGTTCATTTGAGAACACCTCAAAATGTTGGGCTGATGAAAAACTATTCATCATTGCTCAAATGCACTTTCAGAAAATATTTTAACATGACTTGCGTCCGCTTTAACCATTTAGTGTCACTCCTACCTTGTATACAGACATGAGATAACATGAATTGATATAAATATGGAAAGTGTAGCTTAGGAATTTCAAAAAGATACGATCGAATCATATTCATAGAATTCTCATTATTAATAGTAAAGATACATACATACATACATACATAAATATATTTTATAAAATAAATTTCTATATGGAAATATTTAAAAAAACAAATTTTCCATACGGAAATTTTAATTTAAAATAAAAAACATACATTTAATCGACATGGGTTATTTAAAAAAAGTTGATTGTATCAAAACAAATATATGGCCGAAAATAAATATTATATATATATATATATTATTTTATAATTATACAGTATTATTTAAATATACAAATGAATTAAATTATATGTAATTTAAATAAATAAATAAATACATGTATGTATTTTCGAATAATTCATACATGCATACACACATATATATTGAAAATTATATGTATATATTCGTATACACTTAAATAAATATATATTTATAAATTATTTGAATTTGAATTTGAATTTTAAAAATATATTTTTAATCTATGTCTAATTTATAATTTGAATTTTTCTTAAAGATTTAAAATTTAAAATTTAAAATTTCAAATTATTTTATATTTAAATATACATATATAATTGCTTTGGGGCACGCGCGCGCGCACACACACAGATATCTTTAATAATAGGTGTAATAGCTTTGGTGTCACACTTTTTTGGTATCAACGTAAACTACCAAAAATGCCCCTTTGTATATTATCCAATTTTAATTACTTAAAAATAGGATCTAATACTAAAGTTCTTTTACAAATTCAAATGCCCATGAAAGTAAGATCTAATAACTGAACATGCTTTAAAATTCAAAATGCTTTAAATGTAGGAACTAAAATTAAACTTTCTTTACAGATTCAAAATACTTCTAACAAATATCACTTGAAAATAAAAAATTATTTTTTTGACTGATTTAAACATATACAAATTATAAGAAAAACAATTCACGCGCGAAGCGCGTGCCATTACACTCGTATATATATATTGCGTTGTAAATCACGTGGTTTATATGTTTCACATGAATGCACGCATATGTGTATCTGATACACATGTACACATTATATATATATATATATATATATATATATATATCTCACTTATACAAACAAATAAATATTTATCTTAATATATTAAATAACATAAAGATTTTATTTAAATTTATTTAGATTAAGTCTAAATTAATTTAGACTTCATAGACCTAATAAGATCTAAAATGGTAAAAAAATTGAAATTCACTCAGTTAACCCGCTGCGTGTGTGGCTTAAATCTAACAGTGGCTTCTTTCGGATGGCTTGCCATCTTTGCCAATTGGCCGGCCTTGAAGCACACTTCACCACATGTCATTGCCGAGTCTAGGGATGGGACTAACAGTGCCGACGACAGCGTTATCGTTAGTCTCATGTTCATTAGAGTTGATGGTTGTTCTCATCATTACAATTTGACATAATGATAACTTGAATGGACATTTGTAGAAGAGAAAAAGCGAAGAAAGGTGAGAGCTTTAAAAAAGTCCCTCCTTCTAACGCTAAAATGTTGATTATAATTTTGGAATTAAACTAATGGATGTGAATTAGCAAAGGTTATTTATCAATACTAGGCTTAAAAATGTAAAATGAGAAGGAAAGCAGACAAACATTGCAGATGACACAACATACAGAGTCGTTCGGAAGAGATTTGTTACGTCTAACATGAAAATTTCTTACTATATTTATCTTTTATAATTATAAGGAATTACAAGAGAAAAATAAGAAATACTTAAGCATACAATGACACTTATGAAGCATTCCTTGTTGAACATGAAAAGTTTAATAAAATCAACCTATTTTATGTTGTATGACATAAAGTATTTGTAGCAGTCGATATAGATCATAGACGGTTGAGATTACACAATAGAACAGGCAAAGGACGCTTCTGACCATCGATCTGGTCGCAATGGCTGATGGATTACAGCGGTAAAGACATTATGGATATGTGGCTGAGAACCATGTCAGCTGTAATGCCATACCAAACGTGTGTTTTGAGCCGAGTAAGGCGACTAGCTACAAGAGTATGCGTACTTTTGACCAAGCCAAGAGAATCCAGTACCTTCCTCTACATAGAATGCAGTTACACATGCATCCTCTGGAAAAAGTCTCCACATCTTCCAGAATGGCACCTAATTTTTAAGGCAAGATGGCACAACCCTAAATCAATTGCACTGCTTGTGCTTCTGAAGAAGATAGCTCGACGCATTTGGACTGGAAGGAACGATCGTATATTGAGTGGCCATGATGAGATTGATTAGAGAAAAGGAGAAGGAAAAATAAGAACTGGAGAGCAAACGCAACATTAATAATACCCATGCTGATGTGGCATTAAGATGCTGTGTTATGACCTCTTATTGGGCCTGACTGGGCCGATGCGTTTCTTTTTTTCCTTTTTTCCTACAACCCTATTTTCAGTTTCTTGTTGTTTCACCTAGTTTTTTGTATTTCTCTCTTGTTGTTTATTTGCACTATTACCTTGTAACCTTCGTATGATTCTAATAAAACAGAAAAGAACCGATCAACACTGCTTGTCTTGATAAATCTAGTCCATGTCATATTGATCCCAAGAGAAATTAGTATAAATTATTTATACTACAACAACAAAAACGATAAAAATAATTCAATTTTTAGTCGGAAGCGAATGGTTCGACAAGCCTATGACGGAAGGTTAAACAATTGAAGAATCATTCGTGCTCAAAAGCGAACGGTTCGACAAGCCTTCGATGGGAGGTTTCGTCGAATGATGTAAAATTTGAACATAACAATATTTACGTGGGTGAAACGAGCTGTGAGGTCGGATTTAAAGAATACTGAAAATAAACTAGTGGCAGTTGAAAGACGACCAACTCAAACACTTGGTATATTATTTGTTTGTTTTAGTTTATAAAAGATATTAGCAAATTGCTACACTAAAAAGCCGACATTTATATTAAATATTTTGTGAATCCAACCTCCTAAACCATAAGTCCAACAAATGATGCTATGTTTCCAATGTTGCATCATTTGGTGGTCTTTCGAATCTAACATTGAGAATTTTACCACCAATCGATTTCAGGTGTCTAAAATAGAACTACCTTTACCGATGCTTTAACTGTAGAAAGAAAATTATCGTAATATTTTTGTGAGATTAACATGTCATGGACTAAATTGTAAATGAGTAATAGTTACTCAAACCGATCGTTAGACTAAATTGTAAATGAGTAATAGTTACTCAAACCGATCGTTAGAGGGTCTGTCTGCTGTGGACTTGGTAAATCAAATAGTCTAAAGCCACAAAACAAAAAATTTATTAGTAACATGTTCTCTTAATTCTTTCTAAGATAAAAAACCAACCGTTACAAAGATCTAACTAATGTAGACGCTTTGAAACCAAAAAAATAAAAAGCATATTTGTAAAATGTTTTCTTAATTCTTTATAGTATTATTTACTTTATTCACTCCACTAATGTCTCTTTAAATTTCTTTAACTTAATTTTTTTAGCATATTATAATTTGATTTTCAACTAAAATTAATTTTTTTCAATGACATGTTCAACTATTCAACTAAAATTAATGATAAAACAATTGTATAATCTAACGATCGGCGGAACGCCGCAGTTAAACAAGTTTATTTACTTCCGGCAAACTATAAATATCGATATGATATACTAAAGCGTAACACAGTCCTATATTTCTGGCTTAAAAATCTAGAATCGAACATCCAAAAGAGTGCAAGGTTTTCACTCTTTTGCACAACATATTAGCGTCGGATAATTTTGAAGAAAATAAGATCTATTTCATGCATTGAACAAATATTATAAGAGTTCCTACAACTCGCAGGATGTAAAATGATGTTGAAAAAAAAAATTACACAGAAAATAGTTTTTGGGCTTTACAACTCGAATGACGTCATGATAAACCTGGAAAAAGATGTAATTTTTTACGCTATTAAAGCATTAATCGAGATCATAGCTCGAAAGTGACCGGTTCAAAAAGCCTACGATGGAAGGTAAAATATTATAGCGAGCGAACGAACGGTAGTTCACTTAACTCCACAAGTAGCTCAATATTTGTATCCACAGCTAACGTAATATTTCAATGATTCTTCTCCACGAACGCTCAATGTTTCTGTTCGAAATCTATCTATATAACTAATCTAAGATAATTAAGCTTACAAGCTTGAAATAGAGAACCACCTTAGGTTAATCAGCAACCTTGTACAATGCAATAACAACATGTAGTATCTTTTTAGCATACGAACACAGAAAGGGTAACGTCAGCCACAAGCCACACAAACCAACATAATTAGTTTTCCAGCCACAAACCTGTCCACGAAACAAACACACACAGGTACCCGCTTATTTATTACAGATATCAGATATTAGGAAGAAAGAGAAATCAGATACTGCAACCACCACGAAGACGAAGAACAAGATGGAGGGTGGACTCCTTTTGAATATTGTAGTCGGCAAGAGTCCTTCCATCTTCGAGCTGCTTCCCTGCAAATATCAACCTCTGCTGATCAGGTGGAATCCCTTCCTTGTCTTGTATCTTCGCCTTTACATTATCAATGGTATCTGAACTTTCAACTTCCAATGTAATCGTCTTTCCAGTGAGGGTCTTCACAAATATCTGCATTCCACCCCTAAGCCTCAGAACAAGATGCAGGGTCGACTCCTTTTGAATGTTGTAATCCGCTAATGTTCTTCCATCTTCTAATTGTTTGCCAGCAAAGATCAGTCTCTGCTGGTCCGGAGGAATGCCTTCTTTATCTTGAATTTTGGCCTTCACGTTGTCTATTGTGTCTGAGCTCTCCACTTCAAGTGTAATAGTCTTACCTGTCAAAGTCTTCACAAATATCTGCATGCCACCCCTGAGTCTGAGCACTAGATGAAGGGTCGACTCTTTCTGGATGTTGTAATCAGCAAGTGTTCGTCCATCCTCCAGCTGTTTTCCAGCAAATATCAACCTCTGCTGATCTGGAGGAATGCCTTCTTTGTCCTGAATTTTCGCCTTCACATTGTCTATCGTGTCCGAACTCTCTACCTCCAGCGTTATGGTCTTTCCTGTCAGTGTCTTCACGAAGATCTGCATACCTCCTCTCAGTCTCAGAACCAGGTGGAGGGTTGATTCTTTCTGGATATTATAATCGGCTAGTGTTCTCCCATCTTCAAGTTGTTTACCCGCAAATATAAGGCGCTGCTGGTCAGGTGGGATTCCCTCCTTGTCTTGTATCTTGGCTTTGACATTGTCTATTGTATCCGAGCTCTCAACCTCAAGAGTGATGGTCTTTCCTGTCAGTGTCTTGATGAATATCTGCATCTGCAGCGCATCATCAAGAACAATGACAACAATGTCAGAAACTACCTAGTAACTTACTGACTTAACCAAGGCTACATACATACATAAAGTAACTCAAATCATCCTACAATCTAAATCTCATAAGCAAATTTGATTACCCGGCTCAATACAACTAAGCTAAGACACGACACGATTGGCTGCATCACACAAATAGTTCAACTAAAATATTAATGCCATATTCAACATTATAAAGTCTATACCACATACGCACACATAAGATGTAAGTTTATCTAGGATAGGATCATGCAAAGTGAAAGTTTGCGTAATTTCATTTTCAATATCAAAGCTATGTCTGTCTGGAACTCAATTGAGCTACATAAACAGTAAACGTTTTTAAACAAGGCCAAAATGAATATATAAAAACTCAAACGAGGCAATACTTGAGCATTCAAGGTCAATTTGAGTTGGCACGTAGTGCCCCCATCTCATTATTTAATTCATGCTTAACTCTACCGTAACTCTTTTGAACAAGATTGTTCAAGGATATAAAATTAAAATCAAGATTTCAGCTAGATATATATGACCAAATTAACGGTGCTTGTACATGATATGAATATAACAGCAGCTAAAAGTACCAAGGAATATACAGGTTCAAGTCAAGACGAGAAGAATATGTTCACTGGAACAAAACTTCCTTGTACTAGGTTTATTTATGATACATAGTTGCATAACTGCTGCATAAAATTTAAGAAATTCTGAACATGGATCAATCAATCATGAAGAAGTATAACATCGAATCTACAGCCCACAGATGCGCAAACTGCCACAGCGTTTTGATCTTAAGATTATACATCACAAATCTGCACAAGTGACAAATCCTACATGCTATATCATAGATACATTAATACCGATTAAACTACATCTATAAGTTCCTAATCGGAGGATTAGTTCGTTTATTAGAACTGACGATTGAGCTGTTTTCAAAAAATTCGATAATTCATGACTAACTTCAGATAAAATCAACGTAACCCTAGCTTAGAAGTTATTCATGGTTCATATCTAAACATTACAGCCTCGAACTTCAAACAAATTCAATCAAAAAAAAAAATAAGATAATAAAAAACCAAACAAATTAGGAGAAGAAATCTAACCTTGCTGAAATATTGCTAACTTTCCTTGTTATTCCGTAAAATGGTGATAAGAAAAAGAAAGCAATTGGGAAATATTTATAGCAGAAAACCGACCTACTGCGGGGATAAAATTGTAAATTCGTGAAACGTGTAGAAAGACCGGCATGCCTTTGCTTTCCAATATCATCCTTTATTTCGCCTTCCAGACAAGTTCCAAATATACCAAAAACCCAAGTTACAAATACATTAAATAATTATAGAAAGACCGGAAGCAATTCAACAATGTTTCCATTTCTTCCTTTGTTTATTCATTTATTGTGGTTGCTTTGGTGGTAATTCCAACAGTTCAAAGTTAGAAATTACCATTATGTAATTTTCAAATTTAATCAAGAGTGGCTTTCTTAGGAGATAAAATGTGTTAGACACCTCTTTAACATGCGTCTGAAAATCAAACGTCTGTTAAACAAACGTCCAACTCAGATGAATGACGTTCAATTCTCATTTTTATTCAAATTAAATAATTTAAATTCAAAACTTAAATCAAAATACATCCAAAATTAACTAAAATGAATATGTGAAAAGTACACATCACCAACGATGCCGATGTCAGTCCAACACATGATGTGTCAAATGCTACATTGTTTATTGACGATTTTCGTATTTTGCATCACCTACCATTTACACTCAACGGTTCAGTCGATTTTTAGATCCTTAGAAATATTTCTCATTATTTTTATCATATATTTACATTCGTTTGCAAATACAATTATAGGGTAGTGACGGCTATTGTATATAATTTAATATTGCACATAACTAGGAGGGATAGTTGGCACAAGTGTATTGATGATTATTTTGTCACACTACCTCAACCGACTATAGATTTATTAATTGCTACACATTCCAGTATGTTTATTTTGATTCCAACTTGTACACAATCGATCGTTGTTTAACAGAGGCACTTATAGAGCAATGATGGTCTACTACTCATACTTTTCATTTTGCTTATTTTGGGATTGGATATACCTTCGAATTTCTATGTGCTATTATATATCCAGATAGGACGGGGCTGATCGTATGCATGTTCCCTTCGCCACTAGTTTTTGACCCGTTTGGATCATATTCTCAGTATTTACCAGCTTTGGATGAGGAGGAAATAACATCAGAATTTATTACACTTACATGATTTACTCTTACATTAGAGATTATAGAGATGGTCTAGATTTTGCTTTTTTTAATTATATCCTATTGGTTCGGTATTCCTTTCGGATCAAAAGTATTATTCGTCTTGGATATGTGATTGCTATAGTTGATCTAGATGCTACGTGGACTATCGATTATGGCACAACTATACTTGGGGTACTCCACATTGCACTCGACTCGTATGTGTGTAGTCAAGTGAAGCAGATGTGGGTTATGTGGTATCTTTTGTCGTTCTAGTACTATAAGCACATGACGAACATCCACCCGCGACTACTAGAAGATGCAACAACCACAACTTATATATATTTTTCCCTTAGATTATGTCATTGGGGTCGCGCTACACATGCTCAAAGGCTCCGATAGAGGGTCCATAATGAGGTGATGGAGGCCCGTGCATAGTTAGATATGAGGAGGAGAGGAACATCATTCCTTGACATTGGTGTTAGAACTAGGCCGGCCGGGTAGCAAGTAAAATGGGTAGATTTCAAAAAAAAACTCCCTTATATGGATCATAATTAATGAACCTATGAAGCCCAATGTCTACGCTAGATAGCACTTCCAACAGGGTTGACGATTGTATGGCCCTCATTCAGTTGGAAGTAGGAAATCAATCCCGGCACGACCGATGACTTAGTCTCCTTTTCCGCTTCAACTCAACCACCTAACCTCTTAGAAAAGACCCGATCTAGTTCTTTTTTAATAAAATCGTATTTTATTTGATTTCATGATTTATTTAATTGATGAATTTATTTAATCAATATTTATATAGTTCATGAATATATAATTATATACTCATTTGTGTATGTCATGCATGTATAGCATATTCCAAGTGTGCAAAGGTAATGTCGACATATATAGATGTTATGACATACATCTACAACATATATATCCGCCATTTATATGTGCATTGACTGTCTCAAAACACTGTTTACTACTTATCTTATATAATTATATAACTTATAGGTTTCAAAAATATTATACATTAAAAAATAAAAATGTATAAATTAATTCTGACTAAGTCAATAAGATTTAAAATTCAAATTTTGAATTTAAAATATGTGACAAAGACAAGGTAAACATTCCATAAATTCAAGACAGGATCTTAATAAAAATTAATTTAAAATATTACGATAAATAAAAATAAAAATATATATAACTCTATTTTCGGTCGAATAATGAAAAAACATTCAAAAAAATTAGTTAATAAATGTGTATGTGTGTAAATAAAATAATTTTTGAAAACAACATTGAAAATTATACATACATACATACATACATACATACATACATATATATGTATATGTATATGTCTGTGTGTGTGTATGTAATTAATAAAAGTTTTCGGCTAGCAAATAAAAAAGTATTTGAAAATAATTTCTTTTGAATAGATAATACATATATTATTATTGTATATATAAAAACATTGTTTTGAAATAATTACTATATATATTAAAATTAAGTAGACCAAATTCTTTTAAAATTAATTTGTTGAAAGTTCTTTTAAGTTTATTATATACATACCCGTCGTTCGTAGCTCGGTTGGTTAGGGGGTTGGGAGATGGGAACCAAAGGACTGCGTCCGGGCAGGTTCGAACCCAGCGCCTAACCATCAGTGGGAGTTTCAACGTTACGCATCCGTGTGCGACGAATAAATAAAAACAGGGTAGACACACGGCGTGAGGTTTACTTAAGTGAGTATCAATGAATACCTTGATCTTAAGGTTCCCCATGATATAAAAAAAAGTTTATTATATACATACATACATATTTTGTTGGGATCCCTCCTTAATTGGAGAGTTTCTAGAAAATTATAGACGTTTCTAAAGAAATCTAGAATTTTCTACAATGTTCCGGAGAACTCTAGAGAAGTGTAGAACTCTCTAGAAGCTTGTGGAAGAGTGTGGAACCCTCTGAAATATTCTAGAGATGTGTGGAACCTTCTGGAACCTTATGGAAGAGTATGGAAGAATAAAGAAGGGAATGGAAGAGTGTAGAGATTCCTAGAGAATGTGGAGCATTCTAGAGAATCAATCTCTACCGTCGGATGCAAGTAATCTCCACCATTCATTATGGAGGTTGAGTAGTATAAATAGGAGAAGGAGCCCTATTACTAGCCATCTAAGAATCCAAGGAAGAAGCCACTTCTTAGAGTGAGAAAAAACTTGAGAGTTAGAGAGATCCTCTTTGAGAGAAAAGAGTGATAGCTTGAGAAGTCTTTATCCTCAAGCTTGAGTGAGCCACCAAGTGTGAGTTACTTTTGTAATCATATTATTGTAATCCTACTATTCTTTTGTATAGTGGAAGAATCTCCATATTGGAGAATTATAAACTCTTGTGCTTCCATTGCCACTTTTAATCTTAATGTGCCTATCTTAACTTCACGAAGCGGGGAAGACCGAGATTTCCCCAACAGTGGTATTAGAGCCAGGTTCATCCGTAGCCGTAATCAAGCTCGTGTAAGTTCAAGATGGAGGATATTGTCGCTCATGATGTAGACATGTTCAAGATCATAGCTAACAACTACTTCTATTGGAAGCCAATGATGGAGGACCACTTGTATTGTAAGGATTTGCATGAGCCCATCATCTACAAAAATAAGGTGGAAGGAAAGAGTGATGCTCAGTGTGGAACTGTTGAACTGTAAGGCTGTTGCTATGATCGGTAAGTACATCGACAAAACTCTCTTCGAGCATGTTTCTACTTATACCAATGCCTATGAATTATGGACAAAGCTTGAGTCCATGATTCAGAAGAAAACGCCTCGCAACAAGGCCAATTTAGTTCGACGGTTGGTGAAATTGGAGTATAAGGATGGTCATGGTATGATTGAGCACTTGAATAACTTCAAGGGGCTCGTAAATCAACTAACAAAAATTGATATGAAGATTGATGATGAGCTACAAGCCCTTCTACTCCTTAGTTCCTTACCGGAAAGTTGGGACACACTTGTTGTCACGCTAAGTAACTCAGCTCCGGAAGGAAAGTTAACTATGGATACCGTCAGTGACAGCCTTCTTGGTGAAGAAGCAAGGAGAATGGAACGATATGAGTCTATCCATCCCGAAGCTAATGTTGTTGAGAATCAGGGTAGGAATGAAACCCGTGGACGTAGTAAGAGCCGAAATCCCCATCAATCTCGAGGTAGATCCAAGTCACACTCGAAAATTGCATGTTATTACTGTGGAAGGATGGGTCACAAGAAAATGGAATGTCGAAGCTTCAAAAGAGACCAAAAGGTCGGTAATGTTAAGCCTGACCAAATAAGCCTAATGAAGAAGCAAGAAGAAAAGAGTACTACTGTCATAGTATTAAAGGAAGATCTGCTATATCTCGTTTGTGAAAGTAACATTCTAAACATTAGTTGTGATGAGAGTTCTTGGATTGTTGATTCTGGTGCTTCCTTCCATGTTACTCCACATGAAAGCTTCTTCTCATCCTACCAAAGAGGTGACTTTGGCACGATGCAAATGGGAAATCAAGATAGAAGCAAGATTGTTGGAATAGGAGACATCACTCTGACGACAAGCACCGGGTGCAAGCTTGTTTTGAAAGATGTGAGGCATGTCCCGACCATGCGCCTCAGTCTTATCTCCGCTGGAAAGCTAGATGATGACGGTCTAATGAATTACTTTGGTGAAGGGAAATGGAAGCTCACCAAAGGAAGTTTGACAATAGCTCGAGGAAAGAAGGTAGGATCATTGTATGTAATGCAAGCTAAGCTATGCAAAGGAGAAGTAAACATCTCTACTGATGATATGGACACATGGCATAAACGACTTGGGCAAATTAGTGAGAAAGGTCTTCACATACTCGCTCAGAAACAACTCCTCCCTGACGTGAAAGGTAAACCACTTCATCCTTGTGCTTATTGTTTAGCTGGAAAACAACATAGGGTTGCTTTCCAAAGATCTTCTCCGCCCACAAGAAGAAAGAACATTATAGACCTCGTGCACACTGACGTATGTTCGATGTCTGAGAGATCCATTGGTGGTGCTCTATATTTTGTCACCTTCATTGATGATCATTCAAGGAAAGTATGGTTGCACCTGTTAAAATCAAAGGATCATGTGCTTGATGCCTTCAAAGATTTCCATGCTCTGGTGGAGCGTGAGACTGGACGGAAGATCAAGTGTGTACGATCAGATAACGGAGGTGAGTATAGAGGTCCTTTTGAAGACTATTGCAAGAAATATGGCATTAGGCTAGAGAAGACTCCACCCAAGACACCACAATTGAATGGGCTAGCTGAGAGAATGAGCCGAACCATTGAAGAAAGAGTTCGTTGTGTGCTCTCTCATGCTAAGTTACCCAAATCATTCTGGGGAGAAGCTATAATGGTTGTGGCCGACATTGTCAACCTCACACCATCAGTTCCTTTGGATGGGGCCATTCCTGAGGAAGTTTGGACGGGCAAGAGGGCTTCATATAATCATCTCAAGGTGTTCGGGTGCAGGGCATTTGTTCACATCCCCAAAGATGAGAGAGCTAAGCTTGATGCAAAGATAAAGGAGTGTATTTATCTTCGTTCACCTAAGGATGAATTTGGATACCGGTTGTGGGACCCAATTAACAAGAAGGTTATTCGCAGTAGAGACGTTGTATTCTTCGAAGACCAAACAATTGAAGATATCAAGAATTCAGAGAGGCCAAGATTGAGAAGCAGTAAGAACATTGAACCTACTCTGGTTCGACATGAAGATAATAACACACAAGTAAGCAGTGAAGCTGAAGATCATGAAATTCATGATGAACCAGTTCAGGAAGAACCTCAATCTAGCACTCGAATCGCACCAGAGCCAAGACGATCCTCAAGGGACAGAAGACCATCCACCCGATACAACACAGAGGAGTACGTTACGCTCACTGATGAGGTGAGCCTCAAAGCTATAAAGAAGCAATGAGTGATTGTCATAAAGAAGAGTGGAGAATAGCCATGCAAGAAGAAATGCAATCCTTGCATGAGAATAACACATATGAATTAGTGGAGCTACCAAAAGGGAGAAGAGCTTTGAAGAATAAGTGGGTGTATAGAATCAAGACCGAAGAGAACTGTTCAAAGCCTCGCTACAAAGCTCTATTAGTCGTCAAAGGATTTGGACAAGAAAAAGGTACTGACTTTGAAGAGATATTCTCTCCCGTGGTAAAGATGTCATCAATCCGAGTTGTGCTTAGCCTAGCAGCCGTGCAAGATTTGGAGATTGAATAACTCGATGTCAAGACGGCGTTTCTACATGGTGACCTAAAGGAAGAGATCTACATGGAACAACCTGAGGGATTCAAAGTTCCAGGCAAAGAAGATCTAGTGTGCCGCCTCACAAAGAGTATATATGGACTTAAGCAAGCACCAAGGCAATGGTACAAGAAGTTCGACGCATTCATGGCAGAACATGATTTCAAAAAGACGGAAAGCGATCATTGTGTCTTCATAAAGAGGTATGTAAGTGGTGACTTTCTCATACTTCTGCTCTATGTTGATGATATGTTAATCATTGGACAAAACCGCATAAAGATAGCTGCTTTAAAGAAAGATCTAAGCAAGAGCTTTGCCATGAAAGATTTGGGGCCGGCTAAACAGATTCTTAGGATGAGAATAACTCATGATAGATCAAAAAGACTGTTATGGCTATCCAAGAGAGATATATCGAGAAAGTCTTGGAAAGGTTCAACATGCACAAATCAAAGCCGGTTAACACTCCACTAGCTGGGCACTTCAAGCTAAGTTCGAAGCAGAGTCCGACAAGTGAAAAAGACAAGGAGGAAATGAAGAAGAAACCATACTCATCTGTAGTAGGCAGTCTCATGTACGCAATGATATGCACAAGACCAGATATCGCTTATGCAGTTGGTGTTGTCAGTCGCTTCTTGGCTAACCCAGGGAATGAGCATTGGGTTGCAGTCAAATGGATCCTCCGATATCTACGTGGAACTTCCAAAAGATGTTTATGCTTTGGAAAAGGAAAACCTGTGTTAGAAGGATATACAGATGCAGACTTGGCTGGTGACATTGATTCAAGGAAATCAACATCAAGATACCTAACCACTTTTGCAGGGGGAGCTATTTCATGGCAATCGAAGCTGCAAAAGTGTATTGCATTATCCACAATAGAGGCAGAATATATCGCAGCTACTGAAGCTTGCAAGGAGATGTTGTGGGTAAAGAACTTGTTGCATGAATTGGGAGTGGATCAAGAAAAGTATGTCTTGAAGTGTGACAATCAAAGTGCAATTTACTTAGCAAAGAATTCAACATTTCATTCCCACACAAAGCATATTGATACAAGATATCACTGGATCCGAGGAGTCCTCGAGGAAAAGCAAATACATCTTGACAAGGTTCACACAGTTGAGAACTAGTCTGACATGATGACCAAGGTAGTACCAACAAATAAGTTTGAAGACTGCTGTCAAGGTGCCGGCGTACTACTACCCCCCAATTAAGTCGGAAGGGGGAGATTTGTTGGGATACCTCCTTAATTGGAGAGTTTCTAGAAAATTCTAGACGTTTCTAGAGAAATCTAGAATTTTCTAGAATGTTCTGGAGAACTCTAGAGAAGTGTAGAACTCTCTAGAAGCTTGTGAAAGAGTGTGGAACCCTCTGGAATATTATAGAGATGTGTGGAACCTTCTGGAACCTTACGGAAGAGTATGGAAGAATAAAGAAGGGAATGGAAGAGTGTGGATATTCCTAAAGAATGTGGAGCATTCTAGAGAATCAATCTCTACCGTCGGATGCAAGTAATCTCCACCATTCATTATGGAGGTTGAGTAGTATAAATAGGAGAAGGAGCCCTATTACTAGCCATCTAAGAATCCAAGGAAGAAGCCACTTCTTAGAGTGAGAAAAACTTGAGAGTTAGAAAGATCCTCTTTGAGAGAAAAGAATGATAGCCTGAGAAGTCTTTATCCTCAAGCTTGATTGAGCCACCAAGTGTGAGTTACTTTTGTAATCATATTATTGTAATCCTACTATTCTTTTGTATAGTGGAAGAATCTCCATATTGGAGAATTATAAACTCTTGTGCTTCCATTGCTACTTTTAATCTTAATGTGCCTATTTTAACTTCACGAAGCGGGGAAGACCGAGATTTCCCCAACATATTTATGTATGTATGTGTGTGTGTTTGTGTGTGTGCGCATGTCACATAATACATATGGGCAAAATAATATTATTTTATGTATAAAGTTATATTACTATATCGCAAAAAATATATAGAAATGATTTAAAGTATAGTTGGGTGATACAATGTGTGTATATATAAAATTGTTATAGATTCATAAATCCAACTACAATATGACTATAAAGTAAAATAGAACATAACACTTTAAGATAAAACCATTGAATGCACGTTGGTTGAAGATAACTCCTAGATTCACCTTAAGTTGATTCATGGATGTGACGACCCACCTTTTCGATCCTTAGAAATCGACATTAATACATCCACAGTATTCACATACCGAATATCTAAGTGCCGAAGAGGCAGATGATCAGGGGTAAAAGAAAATAAAGCTAGAAGATAGAACACAGATTCTCACATATAACAACTTAAATATTTTATATAGATAGTACAAACAATCACTCTCAAAATGAAGTATTAGAGTTATGGAAAGTACTAACCCAGCTAGGGACAGTTATAACTGCATATCCCTACACAAGTGCTAGTATATACTTATACATAATACAGTGGAAATAGAAATGGATAATCATCTAGAGAGGAATCATCTGCTTCGAGCTCCTCCAAAATGCTCCAAGCTAAATATGACTACTTGGCTCCCTAGAAAAAAATAAGGCACTCAGAGTTAAGGGAAAAGAAAATAAACTTCGGGTCAGTCATGAGGCTGGTGTGAGAAAACTCAAAATATGGGTATTTTTGAAAAAAAAAGGATATTCCATAAGACTACGCCGCACATAAATACGGATGGGTTTTGTAATGACCCGGATTTTTGGACGGTTAATTTGAGATATTTAAATGGGTTTAAATATTTAATTTGAACTATAATTTGATTTTGAATATGAAAAGCTGTTTTATTTAATAAAAGGAATTCAAAATTTAAAGTATAACGACTTATTGAATTAATTATTAAAGTGGTAATTAGATATTGGGTAAAGTATAAAATTTGGAGTTGTAAGCTTATTGGAAATATTTTAACAGCTTATAAAATTTATATTGATAATACTGGAAATAATAAATGGATTAAAATTGAATTTAACTGCCGTTTGTTCAATTTTAAATTTACATTGTTTAAATTGCCAATTGAAAATAGCCTTCCGAGGCACAGTCTCGGAATTTGACGAAACCAGTGCTGTTGGATCCGTAATATGGAATTATTGTCGGGTTTCAAATTTCGCAATTTTTGGAGTGATCGTGTGATCGTACGAGAGGTAAACGCTTCGAAAATAATAAATCGTTTTAAAATTCAAAATATCTTTCATCAAATCACTACAACCTTCTCCTATACGCCTCTTTTCCCCTCAATTAAATCAGGTCTCTTTCCCTTTTCATTCTTATTCCTCCAGATTGAAAGCCAGAGCAAAGTTAATGGCCGAAGCCTTTATATTCCTAAATCGCGTTTCTTTCTTCTATCTCTCAAACTCAAAACCCTTACTTCTTACCTTCGAACCCCTTCGTTTCCTTTTCTACTTCAAGCCGATTCACGGCATTTAAAAAAAAGGGGGGGTATCGACGAATCGAATAGATTTGGGGTGAATAGATCTCGCGTTCGAGCAGTGGAGGTCGCGCGCACTCATTTTTGAGGAAGCTCGGTGTCACGTCGCGAGTGAGGGGGCGACTCGTTCGTGGCGGCAGCGAGTGATTGGGGGGCGACTGCGGTGTCGAGGCTGAGGGGAGGGGCGCGTTTGTCTCGTGTTCGGTGGAGTGGAGTCGCGCGTGTGCAGGATGTATTGGTGGAGGCGCTCGTGTTAGCGGCAAGCAGTTGAGGGTCGCGTCGATTAGTGGGTGATGCGGTGGCAGTGGAGGCCGTAGGCATGGAGTCGCGCGGTGGTTCTGGGCTTCGGCAACGTTCGTTTAGGCATCTGCAGTTCGCGAGACTGTGAGGTATTTGTTTCTGTTTTATTTTATTTTTTTAAATTTAATTTAAATGTATAAACAGTAAAACAGAAAAATAGATAAGATTTTGAAAATTTGAAATTTAAATGTTGAAGAATTTATATACAGACAGGTTTGAAATGTAAGGATTTTAGGATGCTGAAAAGTCTATATACAAATTGGAATTTTAAAGCCAGTAAAATAGAAATTTTATATAGAACTTTGGAAAAATAATATTAATAATAATAATAATATTAAGATTAGATTTTTTAAATAAATATAAGTGTATATATATGTGTTTCAAGGATAAAATAAATCTACATGTTTTAAATATTATTTTAAATAGTGGATTTAGTGATTAAATTGTTTAAATTACCAAAAGATTTTTAAAAGGAGAATAAGTTTAAAATTTTAATTTATCTGTTTAAAATTGCACCACCAGTTAAAATTAAATTATTGAGTTAAGAATAAATTTATTTAAACGGTAATAATTATTCGATTTGTTTGAATATTAATAAAATTCATACAATTGTCATTCAAGGTCAAAATTATGGGAACGAGTCGAGATTGGTAATGATTGCAACTTAATGGCAAAGGTGAGATTTTCTCACTCATTTGGATACCCTAAATTAAATTTAAATGTTAAATTTAAATTATTGGATGTGTCTGGTTGATTGATAATAATTTATTCACTGGTTAATATCATAACCCATATACTGTAATATCCATTTGAAAGTGGAATTGATATGTTACTGTGCTAACATTTGTGGATGCAGAGAAACAGGTTGGAGGGATCCAACATGATTCCTCAAAGATATTTATTTATTATATATATTGTTGCCATATGACAGGATGAATGATATTGATATGGATTTGCATGCAAATTAAATTTATATGGGAATTAGAATTGACTAGAATTTTTAAATGCTATAAATAATTTGATTGAAGGAAGTTAAATGAAATTTAAATTAAAAGAATATTTCTTGAGGATTTGAATTTACTCCTATTGAGACTAAAGTAAAATTAAAAGAATAATTATTACTTTGATTAAACTTAAAATTTGTTAAAGTTGAGTTTGGGAAAAATTAAATTATGTACAAAGACTTAAAGAAGTAAAGGAGAACTATATTAAGAACATAAAATAGGAGGATTATATTAAGAAATAAAATAAGGAAATTCTATTAAGAAATGAAATGGAATTTTATTAAGGAACAATATGGAATTGAATTAAAGAATAAAATTATAAAAATAGGATTTTTGAATAAATTGTTTTCATAAATAAACAAAAGGGAAAACTGAGTTATAAATTTATAAACGGAGTTTATAAATGAGATACAAAGTATTAGCGGATATGTAATGAGATAAGTCATGGTAAGGACTTGATTTGAGTTATGGAAATTGGTTTTGGAAGGAAATAGTTGAATATTTCTAGAAGTAAGAAGTGAGAATATGGTCAAGAGGAATTTATGGATGAATATTGGGTTTTTCTAAAATTTATAAACTTATTTATTAAAAGGGAGTATTTTAAATTACTACACTATATAAATTTCTTGTAAACTATTACTTGAATTTAAAATGTTTCGAATTAGATATTTTCGAAGGATAGGTCAATATTTATAATAAACTTTAAGTTTCTAAAACCAGTTTTACAATTTAGCATTAACTGGATATGAACTCTAATTTTTATGTTAAATATTTCTTTTAAATCGTCAATTATATAAAACCATACTTATTATTTTATAAATCTAAATGGTTTCAAATGTTTTTAAAAATCCAATTAATAATCCTCTTGTGATGATAAGTGAGTTATTAAATGAGATAAGATTTATGGAAAATCTTATTAAGTGAAGAAATTGAGTTTGAAAATTTATAAGCAAAGTATAAATTGATTTTGGGAAAGGAATGAGGAAATAAGAAATATTTCAAAGGTTAAATCAAATTGAGTGTGTATGAGAAATCAGTTGAGTGATTTCATGGAAATAAAAAGGACTGTGAAAATAGATTCAAATGGGTTAGATTGGGAATAATATTTGAATGATATTGAGATAAATAATTGTGGAAATTATTTGATGGTTGCTTGTGTATGATTAATTGACAGTTAAATAACCGACTATCAATATTGGACAATGCGCTAATCGTTTCGAAGAGTCCGGGATCGGATTTAATTATCCGAAAACCACTTCGATCCGGTTTGAACGATTACGAATGAAGACCGTGAAGAGTCGAAGACGGTGATTCGGTTTGTCCAAACCCAGGGCAACTTGTATGGATTGAATGCTTTTAGAACATCGTCAGGTGGACGATGAGCATTCTAAGTGATGCGTTCTTGAAAGGTAATGCTTAACCTCAAGCCTCATCAGCCGGGAATGGCTAAAACAGGGGAGGTGCAGCAAGGTTAGGTGGGTCATGCCCAAGCAGGACAAGATATTTCCCCTGTCTAGATGTCCCTTTATATTCGGCTTAGTGGGTGGTTGGTCGCACCAACCACGAAGTTTATCTTGTTCGGGACTGTTCAGTAAGGAATGGTTCCGGCCTTGTGTTGCAGGGGAGCGGGCGTACTCCTCGGTACTCTGATCTAGGCCAGGTACTGTGACGGGCGGTACCCCAGTAGCCCAGCCATTGATGGAAATCCATTCTCCCTACGAGCCTTGTACGAGTTTTGTTTGTATTACCCACTCTGTGGCTAGTAGCTGAAATTTAATAGATGTAACAATTTCGGCTATTTTATAAGTATTTGTATATAGACCCTATTATAATATCAGAGGATTTCTATAAAAATTGTTTTAGCTATCGTAAGGTGAAAACCCGACATGTTTATTTGTGGCGTGGTCTTACGAGATGCTTTTGTTTTCAAAGGATTTTCGAAACTTTAATAATCCAATTGAGTGTGATTTTCTCACGCTGGTATTCCAAACTGACTCGGGTGTTGTTTTATATGATGCTCGGGTCAGACCGAGTTTAACAGGATTCAGGTTATATGCTGAAGCTCAGGAGACGAGCTGATGACAGAGCGTATTTACGTATTTGTCTATTATTTCTGCTGTGTATGATCTTATAGTAGTTGTCTCTGTATGATTGATTGATGTACTCTGATGATGGTATGTATGTATATGTATACAGTACAGATTTCTTGTATTTAAAACTGTATTCTATATATTATATTTTATTCCGCTGCGATGTGAGATTCTGATGTTGTTTTTGTTCTTCTTCTTCTACCTCTTTCTTCTTTTACCCGAAGACTCGTACATTTGTGCCACTTTGAACTGAACTGTCGTGGAATTTGGTTAGTTCAAAGGGGTACGGATTTGCGGGTCGTCACAGGTTTTTACCTTATGATAACCAAAACATTGCTACATAAATCTAGCGATATGGTAATAGTGTCTACATTACAAATGCATATTAATCATAGTCGAAATTTTTACATGGATTAAATTCGAGCATAATAAGTAAACAACTAAGTCCGAAGACACTTATTTGAGAATGGATACCATATGATAATAGGTAAGGGACTACCTTCTGTAAAGTACATTTCTGGAGGAATGTACCAAGGACCCATAGACGATCCTTTGCATCTGGCAAGATAGGTCTACTCCTTTTCGATGACGAACACAATGATCCCAAATAGTACCGAATATGACATCACCCCAGTTGTTACCAACCTTTACCGGAATTCCATAGCACACACCACATACTCTACATATAGAGCATAATCTAGAAAGGTGATGACCACGCTCTAATGGGTGCGACGCACATAGCCTTGCGACATACCCCGTTTCAACCATTTCTGTGTGTAAGACCCGAGGTAACGTATTACCTTTTGAAAATCCTACTTTGAATACAACATTTCCATTTCTAATATCACGCTATTGATTTCCACCAAAGTACAACCCCCAAGCTCGTACATCTCAAGGAAGGGCGTAAGTATAAAAGGGTTACATTCTATGCCACCAAACAGATGTACCTTTGTAAAAATCAATGTACGTGGTCTTAGAAGTGCAACATCAAACACTCATCCATACAAGTTGTCCAAGAACACGACAAACTGAAATTACTTCTCCTACTACATTGTATAAAATATTCCTAGTCAAGATGTATCAAGACTGGATATCGATACAATCCTTAAGACTAAAGTACGTAATATTCTCCAAATGTTTTAGGCAATATATTATTCATGGCTGCTAGAGGCACCAATGGGTTATGTACTAACAGTTATTGAATAACCATGGAATGACTCACTCGATAATTTTTGATTGGTTATATAACTAAAGTCAGATAGAGAATATCGAAATGACAATATTATACATTTCTCTCGACTTGAGAATACTATTGATTTTCAATGTGTACACTTTACTTTGATTATAGTTAAATCGTTGCATGCCATCCATTGAATATCTATAATTGGGTCCGAGTTGAAGCATTAGAAGTAAAATACTATTCAATAGAGAATCAGTCTTCTCAATTACATGAGATTCGTATCACGGCCAACACAAATCAACTCAAAGTTAAAGTCTCTAGTCAGAGCAGTTCGGTTAATAGTAATTGTTATTATCGAGCCAAGGACTTTATGTTTGGACTATACAAGTTGAATGTAGACGATATTGGAATTTTGACCAATACCAAATTCATAAATCCTAATGTGATATAGTTTTGATGAAGAGAATTGGTGTAAATAATCGTCACTACCGCGGACTGCTTAAAATGGTAAAATTTGATTTTTACCGAAAATATGTAAGGAATAAATTCGGTCAAACAGCCACACCACTAGCTAAGATGGCATGTAAATGTTGATATTCGAATTGTTCGATATTAACCGTTAACTGAATTTACTTCTATGAGTCTCACAACCATATTGTTGAATACTCCAAATATAACTTGATTCGATTAAATTATAATTGTTATAAATTAATTAAATTAACTAATATTTATGAAATATTTGTTATAAATTTTTATTTGATTTATTTGAATCGATATTGAAAATAATGTGTATGTAAAAGTTATATATGTACGTATCGTTGTGTGATATCGATGTACTTTGAATTGGATCTGAAGTGTGCAATTATTGATCTTGTTTGAAAATGTGTATATGGCCATTAGCCTATAGAGGTGGCCAGCCATGCAAAGGAGTTTAGGAAGGTATGATATTTTTGGGTTTGAATTTATGGAGAAAGTAAGGGTAAAAGATGAGATCTATATCCTTTTTTTTTCTCTCTTCCTTTTCTTATTTAAACCTTACACCCTCTTTTATTTTAGAATTTACATTTTATAGCTTCAAACCCCCCCTCAAGTCATAGCCATCTCCCCTCTTCATTTCCAAACCAAAATTCAAGTTTAAATAAAATAGAAGGTGTGCAGATCTCTTCGGTTACTAGAATTAGAAGGGATCAAATCAGATTCTAGGAGTTCATTAGATTCAACACTTAGGTTGTTACATTGGGGGTATAATTAAGGTAATATTTAATTTATATAAATTACTATGTGTAATCATTATGTTGTTTTATATGTATAGCCTATATTATATCACGAGTTTACATATATTTTTGTTGTAGATTTACATTGGAATGGCTTATAATTTTATATTTACACACACACACGCATATTTGTTTTTCAGCCATGGTTAAAAAAAACTCAAAATTAAATTTGATTTTTAAAACATTAAAAATTGAATTTTAAATCTATTCATGTGTGTGTATGTAAAAATCCGAAATGTAATATTGATAGTAATAATTTAAACTATTAAATTATAATTGGTTAATATATACTAGTATAAACCGCACGTACATGCATCTAATAGGTAAAAATATTTATATTTTATTCAATTAAAAAAATGAATGTATAAATGTGTGTTGTAAGTGTAAAAGTATGAGTAGCCGTAACACTTTTATTTCAAGTTATTTTATAGCATCGATGACAAATTGATAGTAAAATTTCATTGGAAGTTAGTTGGAAATAAGATGGCGTTGGAGGCTACAAACCGATGTTGAGATTTCGTTTATGCATTAAGGTATTTTCAGAATTTCAAAAAGACTTGTGAGAATTCTATTGATTGAATTTTCTTTATTGATAGCAGAGACGCGGTCAAAGCAGAGTTTGAAGTAGTTGCGAGCAATAACTGCATTTGTACCCAAAGTAATCTGATTGTTTCATCCCCAGGATTTCGAAGCGCATCAGTTGTTGATGACAACATTTTTAAGAAAACCCAAGCTAATAACTACAGTTTTAACAATGGTTCTCCTTTCTTTTTTAATGATGCCGTGAAGTTCAAATACGCATGGGACAGTGCAGTTGATTTTAAGCCTGTTAGCTCGACAATTAGTTGCCCTTGATTGCTACCTTGTTATTGCGTTTTCTTTTTCCGACTCTTGTTTGAGAAGAAATAATCAAATATCTAGACATTTTATATTTTGTTCCATGCATGTTTTTCGGTATAGTTTAATAAACTGTTGCAAAAGGCTTGTTTGCAGGTTGTGACCATTGCCCAAAGTTTATCAAATATTTCGACTATAAGTTTTACAACTCATGGTGCTTAGACATGTTCCAATAAAAATATTTTGAAAAAAAATGTAACAAAAAATACAATTTGTACTTCAATTTTCAATATGAATTGATTCACTAACATTTAAAACAGAGAAAAAATAAGCAAAATATTAAAAGTATGAATTTGGAAATCCAGATTATAAATCTTCAATGACGTCTGCATGCCTCACTATAATTTAATTAATATCTTATTGATTGGAGAAGAGATAGAGATAGAGAAGATAGAGACAGAGATAGAAATGAGTGTGGACTTGTTACTCCTAAGTAAAGACCACTGGTAGTTAATTTTGCATAATGCATTGGCCTATGGTAGCATGAAATTAATAGCTTAAACAAAGCCAGGATAAGATGGCGATGGAATAGCTTGCCTTGACTTTGTCACCTAGCCGAATATAATTTTTATTGGTAGAGAGATGGCTATGTAAGGTGCAACAACAATTGATAAGTTAAAGCAGTAATTGTTTTAACTAGTCTCACATCGTCGAAAATGTATTAATTGTTAGTGTACATAATCTAAGAGATGAGGAACTTGGTTGTTCATTTGAGAACATCTCAAAATGTTGGGATGATGAAAAACCATTCATCATTGCTCAAATGCACTTTCAGAAAATATTTTAACATGACTTGCGTCCGCTTTAACCATTTAGTGTCACTCCTACCTTGTATACAGACATGAGATAACATGAATTGGTTTAAATATGGAAAGTGTAGTTTCAAAATTTCAAAAAGATACGATTGAATCTTATTCATAGAATTCTCATTATTAATAGTAAAAATATATACATACATATATATTTTTTATAAAATAAATTTCTATATGGAATTTTTTTAAAAAAAACAAATTTTCCATACGGAAATTTTAATTTAAAATAAAAAACAAACATTTAATCGACATGGGTTATTTAAAAAAAATTGATTGTATCAAAACAAATACATGGCCGAAAATAAATATTATATATATATATATATTATTTTATAATTATACGGTATTATTTAAATATACAAATGAACTAAATTATATGTAATTTAAATAAATAAATAAATAAATACATGTATGTATTTTCGAATAATTCATACATGCATACACGCATATATATTGAAAATTATATGTATATATTTGTATACACTTAAATAAATATATATTTATAAATTATTTGTAAAACATTTGAATTTGAATTTGAATTTTAAAAATATATTTTCAATCTATATCTAATTTATAATTTAATTTTTTCTTAAAGATTTCAAATTTTAAATTATTTTATATTTAAATATATGTATATAATTGCTTTGGGGGCACGAGCGCGCACACATGCGCACGCACACACAGATATATGTATGTATATATATATATATTGCGGTGTAAATCACGTGGTTTATATGTTTCACATGAATGCACGCATATGTGTATTCGATACAGATGTACACATTATATATATCACTTATACAAACAAATAATATATTAAATAACATAAAGATTTTATTTAAAATTTAGAGAAAATTAGTTTAAAGGAAAAAGTTTAATAATATTTTATTTTAATGGACGTTAAAATAAAACTTCCGTCAAAAGGACAAGCGCGAAAATTTGCACGGTCGTTCGTTTCTGCTTTTTTATTTTCTTTTCTTCTCTAAACAAAATTTCTTCTCAATCAAGCAATGGCAACCCCAACCGAAAACAATTTTCTTCCTGAAGCTGATGTACAACCTAAGTCGACTTCCGAAGCTAAGTCGATCAACGTAAATCCACAAATTCCAACAAATCCAGAACAAATAAACGATGAAACTGGAATTTCAAAAACTAGGGCTTCAACTGCAATGCGTACAACAACAAAGAGAAGACGAAAAAATAAACCATCCACGGCCGTCGATTCTACTGATTTTGACGAAGAAACAACGAGAACGATAAGGTCTAGGGCAGCAAAAACTGTAAAAGAAGACGACACGAAGAGACAAGAGCTTTGTGATGAAATCATCAGTAGAAAAAGAAAGACGACGGTACAATATCTGATTTATTTTTGTTAGAAATAATATTTCAATATTTAATAGATAGTAAATGATAATAAGATCGACAGTTATTGATTGATACTTCAATGCATTATTTGATTTAGTGCATGCATCATATTGAAATATTAGATGATAGATGAACATAGCATACAGTTTTTGACAAATGACAAAACAACAATAACATGCATAGTTATAAAATGATAGAAAAACAATGCATTATACAATCATAGTTGAATATATCACTTTTTTTACTGTATGTATAATGATGCAATGATAACTGAAAAGAACATTTCCATATTTGATATATGGCAGACAATAATTAAATAGATAGTAATTGAATGATAGTTCAGTCTATAATTT
This sequence comes from Allium cepa, assembly GCA_030765085.1. NCBI lineage: Eukaryota > Viridiplantae > Streptophyta > Magnoliopsida > Asparagales > Amaryllidaceae > Allium > Allium cepa. The sequence goes on from CM060932.1 coordinate 159,467,247, forward strand.
CATTTGTATACGCAATATCAAAATTTGAGATGATAGATGAATATAGCATACAGTTTTTGATGGTTGATAGACAACAATAAAATGCATTATTATTGAATGATAGACAAATATAACATTTCATAAAATGATAGACAAACATAGCATTCGGTCTTTAAACCATAGAAGCATAATTGAAAAAGAGTAATGATATACAAAGATAGCATTCAGTTTTTGAAGTATAGAAGCATGCATCGAAAAAGAGTAATGATAGATAAATGTAGCATTTGATAAAATGATATAAAAAGATAGCATTCAGTTTTTAAAGTATAGAAGCATGCATCGAAAAAGGTCATTTGATAAAATGATAGACAAACATAGCATTCAGTTTTTGAAGTATAGAAGCATGCATTGAAAAAGAGTAATATCGACAAATGTAGCATTTGATAAAATGATATACAAAGATAGCATTCAGTTTTTAAAGTATAGAAGCATGCATCGAAAAAGAGTAATGATAGACAAATATATCATTTGATAAAATGATATACAAATATAGCATTCAGTTTTTAAAGTATAGAAGCATGCATCGAAAAAGAGTAATGATAGACAAATGTAGCATTTGATAAAATGATAGACAAACATAGCATTCAATTTTTGAAGTATAGAAGCATGCATCGAAAAAGTGTAATGATAGACAAATATATCATTTGATAAAATGATAGACAAACATAGCATTCAGTTTTTGAAGTATAGAAACATGCATCGAAAAAAAGTAATGATAGATAAATGTAGCATTTGATAAAATGATAGACAAACATAGCATTCAATTTTTGAAGTATAGAAGCATGCATCGAAAAAGAGTAATGATAGACAAATGTAGCATTTGATAAAATGATAGACAAACATAGCATTCAGTTTTTAAAGTATAGAAGCATGCATCAAAAAAGTGTAATGATAGACAAATATATCATTTTAACATAGCATTCAGTTTTTGAAGTATAGAAGCATGCATCGAAAAAGAGTAATGATAGATAAATGTAGCATTTGATAAAATGATATACAAAGATAGCATTCAGTTTTTGAAGTATAGAAACATGCATAAAAAAAGAGTAATGATAGACAAATGTAGCATTTGATAAAATGATAGACAAACATAGCATTCATTTTGTAAAGTATAAAAGCATGCATCAAAAAAGTGTAATGATAGACAAATGTAGCATTCAATCTTTAAATTGCACAAGTATAAATCGAAAAAGAGTAATGATAGACAAATATAGCATTCAATGTTTGAAATTGTACAAGCATATATTGAAAAAGAGTAATGATAGGCAAATATAGCATTTCTACAAATAATGATACATAGATATAGCAGTATTCTATTGTGCATTCATACTTCAGAAATTAGATTATAGTTTGCCAAATACTGACTTATTGATTCACAATTTTTTGTACAGGAATCAAAAGGGAAAAAATCAAAGAAAGCAAAAATAACAAAAGAGAAAAAATCAAAGCAATCATCTCAAGGAAAAATTCAATATCGATGTAGCCTGCTTCCGATGATTAAAATTTTCAAGAAAATTAAGGAAAAAAGAGGTTATCTTATAGAGCAGTTGAATTATTTAAAACAAACACCTTTTGAAAAATTTATGCTGGTTTTTTTCAAAGAAATTTTATCCATAAATGATTTTACAAAATCACCAACAACGTTAGATGATATAATAGAAACATTTTCTATTACTGACGAAGCTTTTAAAGTAGGGAACGTTTTTCTGGAAATCAAACCTGAAGATGTTTCTATTCTATTTTGCTTACCTTTGTCTGGAATCAATATTTTTCCATTACCTAAAATGAGTTTACAAATCCTTCCAGACAATTGTAAGGATTTTGTTTTAAGAAATTTTGAAAAAATAGAACACATAACAAAAGATCTTACAGTTTCAAAAATAAATAATGTTTTAGAAACACAAAAATTTGAAAATGAAACTAATTTTCCAAAATTGATTATCATTCTTGCAATGATAACCTTCTTCTTTCCCGATAATCAAAGATACTTGCCATGGGGATATATTCCTTATATTATTGATGACAACAAAATGAACTCAGTGTCTTGGCCAATTTCAATTCATCATTCATTGATTAGAGCGTTGACGGCTTTCAAAACAAAGCCAAGAAACATGCCAGGCTGTTCCATGCTCCCAATTGTAAGTGCAACATTCTAACTTTATATTAATACATCTATCTCTATAAATTAAATTATATACATTATATATTTTAACAAGCAATATTTTATTTGTAGTTTTTCCTATGTGAGCATGTCAATTTGATATCTCCGTTGGCAACGTATTGTTCTACTTTACCAAGATTTGGAAGATGGAATATTGGAAGTTTGAAAAAGATAATTTCAAAAGAAACATTGATAAACATGGACAGTAGCAAGGTGTTATTTCTCATACAAATACAAGAAATGTATAATGATAGATAGATATATCATAACATAATGTATATTAACAGTTTTCATTTTGTTATTATACAATCATACTTTAAATGATAGTTACATATATCATTTCATTTCTGCACAAATACAAATTTCCATAGTTGCTAATAAATAATGATAGTCACATATAGCATCACATGAAAAATGAAAATTATATAAAAAAGTAGTTCATTCATTGTATCTTTTAACTCATTCATTAATATTTATTTTATTACATAGATTTTTGTTGAAATAAAAGACTTGAATGAAGATGAAAAAGCTCTTCTTCAACAAAAAAAGGAACAAAAATTTGTTCAGCTGGATTCAGATGAGAATATTGTGATGCAAAAAAAAGAAAACTTGGAAGAGTCATCAAAAATGCAAGTTGAGTCAATGAAACAGTACATTCAAGATTTGGAAAATAAATTAAAGAAGAGTGAAAAAGAAGTAGAAAAGGAGAGACAAAAAAGAATACAAGCAGAAGCCATTGTCACACAGTTGAGAAAGGAGATCAAAATGTTAAAATCAAAACCAACAGAAGATATAGAAGCACCATCATTTGATCTGAAAATAACTCAGGAAATAAAGAAGATGGAGGAAGAAAAAAAACAACAGCATCAGGAGAAACCTTCAGAGGAAACAGGAAAATCCCCGACAGTGAATAAAAGAACAGAAAAGAAACCAAGCTCTTTAGTTTTGAGGGTTAAAAAGCGCCAAAGAAGGAATAGAATAGATCCTGATTGTCAATATGAAATTGTTCACAGAAAAACAAAGCAAAATGTGGACAATGAAGACCAAAAGGAGAAACCTGAAACTAAAGAAGGTCAAGAAAAATATACAAGTGAACAGAAACAAGAAGAACAAAATAAAGAATCTGAGTATGAAGAGGAATCTGACACTGAGACAGATGAGCAACTCACTACAATTGAAAATGAAGAAACAATTGATGTTGATATTGATGGGTACTCGCCATCAACTAAAGCTTACAAGAGTAGAGACATAACAAAAAGCGGTATTCTAAAATTATTGAATGAAGAACAGCAAAACAAAATTCTTACTTTCTTCAAATTTAATGAAAATGAGAAGTAAGATTTCTAATCTTTTTTCTTTCATTATATTTGTAATTAAATAAAAGTGAAAAAAACCAACTTGTCAATTATTGATTTTCAATTACAACACTGTAGCATATGAAAACGATGAAGGAAATAAAGGAGGAATCACAATAGTCAAATCTATGCTGGAAGCTGTTCTATTTGAGGGACTTACAAATGGACAGGTATACGTCAAATCATAAGTGTACTATAAAAAAATGTATATAATGTATAAAATGAAAGAATGATAGGTAAGCCTAGCATTCAACTTTCAAAGTGTATATAAATGAATTGAATGAGTGAATGATAGCTAAAAGCAGCATTACTATTTGTAAAATGCATATAACTATATAGAAAAGAAAAATGATTGTTACAACTAGCATTCACAGTTTTTTAAGTGCATATAAATGCAAAAAATAGAATGATAATTAAAACTAGCATTCGAAATTTCTAACTGCATATAAATGTATTAAATAAAAGAATGATAGTTAAAAACAACATTGGTATTTGTAAAGAACATATAGATATATCGAATGTCAAAGATGCTTGTTTAAACTATCATTTACATTTTTCAGTGTATACAATGAAGTAAACATATAAATCATAGTGAATACTAGCATAAATATTCCTGGTTCAAAAACAAAATATCCCATCAAACTTACAATTTTCTTTGTTTGGTTAAACAGATAATTGATTGGTTTTGTTACAATCAAGAGATGTATGAACATAGTTACTACTTCAGTACATTGATGATGGTAAGTATAAACTTTATATTATAAAATGTTAAAAAATAATATAAAGTATTCTAATTGCATATGAATGTGCAGAATGTTGTAGCACACGATCTGCAAACTGTGATCAAAGACATAGTCATGCCAACAATAGATGTTATTGTCAAAGATGAATTTACAGAGAAAATTTTCTTCCCTATACATTACACAAACCATTGGAGCTTGTTGATGATAAACTATGATACAATGCAGTGGAGTCATTATGATTCAACCAAACCAAAAAGCAGATCAACAAGGACTTCAAACCCCAGCTATAACCAAGCCATCATTCTTGTAAGAAAAGTATAATATTTACATCAGTTTAACATTAATATACAACACCCATTTTTCTTCTTGCAGAAAGACAAAATTGAATTATGGTTCAAGAAGAAATGGGCAGAAATTGGAATACTAAACAAAGAATTTAACAAACCTAAAGTGTTGCAACCAAAGAGCCCACCACAGAATTCTGATTCGTAAGTAAATAATTCCATTTCTTCACTTGTCATTTTAGTTTGTATATTCATCAAACTTTTATTATTCTGTTTCCAAAATACAGCTGACTATATTTAGTGATCAACATGATACAAACACCTACAACTGAAAATTTTAAAATGCATAAAACTGTGAAAATGAAAGAAAAATGACAGTTAAAACTATCATTTATATTTTTTCCGCGGTTGCAAATTTATCAACTATCGCATATGATAGTTTACACTATTACACATATTTTTAAATTCTTTTGGATGAGAGAAAACATGCAAAACAATAACAAAACATCATTTGTATTTTTAAATTGCACTAGAATGCATTAAATATGTAAAATGATAGTTAAATATAGCATTTCTAATTGACAGTTCATTGAACTGCATCTGTTGAACAAAAAGATTACGTATAAGGTGCACATTGCAAACTTGTAACGACCCGTAAATTTTCGAAAATTAAGACAGCTAAATTTAATAAGATTTCGTGATTTAATGTTAGAAAAAAATTGTAAGTCGTTCGGAATAATAATAACTGGAATGAATTGCAACAATAATTTTCCAAGTAATGAAAAATAAAAGCTACTTAGTGAATGCCTTTGTAATCAATAGTTGGATAGGATAATAAATGTTGAAATTCATTGGGTATAATAGAGTACTTGATTGATAAGTAAAATCTGTTTAAATCAAATATTGAATATTGAACAGGTAAATTGTTTAAATTAAATATTTAAAACTTATTGAATAATTGAATAACCGAAAAATGAAATTAGTGTTCCAAATTGTGAATTGGTTCTAAGGGTTGAATCTTATAAGTTTGATTTCAATATTTCAAAAGATAATGAATTATTGGATAAGCGAAATTGTTTAAATTAAATATTTGGGAATTATTGAATAATTTAATAACGGGAATTGAATAACCGTATAATGGAAATAGTTGTTCTATAATTCTAATTCGTTTCAAAAGTTAAATTTTTAAGTTCGTTTTGAATATTTCAAAGGATGGTGATTTAAGTATAATCAAATTTGTTAAATTTAATATTACAAATGTTTGAATAATTAAATTCCGAAGTTGATATGATTAATATGATATTGAAATTTAATATATGAAATTAGAGTGAATAATTGGAATTTGATTTAATATGATTCAAATTGGTTTCCAAAGCGAATGTAAGTTATATTGGGATTTTAATAGAGTTAATAAAATTTAAAAAAATTGGAATTTATTGGATAAATTGAATAATGGGTTTAGTATGATTAAAAATTATTTGTAAAATTTTATGTTATCATATGAAAGTTATAATGATGCTATAGAACTTTTAAAACTGAATTTAAAATTTATTTGTGAAAATTGAATATTTTAATATTTAATTTTCGACTGGAAAATAGCCAAATTTTGAACAGTCTCAGAATTGGACGAAACTAGTTTCATTGGATCCGTAATAGTTAGTTATTATCGGATTTCAATTTTCGTACCAATCGGAGTTGTCGTTTGACCGTTGCAGCTCGAAACGCATCGAAATTGTTTTAATATTAATTTGACGTTTTAAAATAGTCATTTTTTCAAATAGCCTCGGATTTCGACGAAACCAGTTTCATCGGATCCGTAATGTGATATTATTGTAAGATTTCAAATTTCGTGTCAATCGGATTTATCGTTTGTTCGGGGCGAGCCAAAACGCATCGAAATCGGTTTAAATCGGTTTAATTTAAATTGATCGTTTAATTCCATATCTCGCACAGATGATCGAATTAGCTTCCGAAACCTATTCCATCGTGTCCGGAACGCGGGATAAACCCTAAGAACGTCAGTTACCACGTGAAATTCGGAGTTTGGAAAAGCCGGATAAATAATATTCGTCGTTTCCTATATATATGCCCCTTTTTATTCACAAAAAAATAATAATAGGGTTTCATCTCAAAAAATGGCCGGCCGCCTCCTCTACAGCGAATGGCCAGAAAACTCCCTCTTTCTCCCTCCAATATCTTCCAATCCGTGAATCAATTCAATAAATTTCCAACTACAACATTGAAGAGCACTCCAAGATCTCCAGATTCAACGGTTATGATCGCGATCGGGTCGATGGATCGTCGGGAATCTTGGCTCAAAGGCCGATGGTTGCGGCACGTTTTTCGAGCTATGGGGAGCACCGAGTGGGGCCGCATTTTGGGCGTTGGTGGTGTTGCGTGTGAGCTTCGTTGTGGGAGTGCCTGATCGATGTAGAAGCGAGGGGAGGAGGCTTGAAAATTAACCCTAAAGGGCGGCTTATGGGTTCATCTCGGTTTCACTTGCCTGGAGCACGAGCGCGACTTGGAGGAAGAAGGAAACGCACGGTCAGGATCTTCGGAAGCAGGAGTGTGCGGCCTTGATTGCATAGTAGGGTTTGGATATTTTTTAAAGGTGAATTAATTATATTGTAAATCATGTAATGTTTAAAATAGTGCAACTCATTCGTACGAGGTCAGAATCTGACAAGACGAAGTGCGTTGGAATCGTATTCGCGAATGCTATGCGATGCAATTGGATTGGAGTCGTTTGGAGCTAAAGAAAATTTCAGGTAAAATTAAACGCTCGTTTAATTTTATTCGAAATAAAACGCTGGAACTGCATTGAAATTAATGTGAGTGTTTTATAACGCTCACAACGTACTAAATATCTTTATGCTAGTTAAATTTGACATTATGAAGTGTTATGATTTTGTTTGTCGTTGTTTGATAAAAATTTAATTGTCATATAGATTGTCATTTGAATTAACCGGTAAAACTAAATTGACAGTTAAATTGAAATTGAATTGCGATTAAATTACCTGACATTGATAACTATGAAATTGCCATGAATTGTATTGTCTATTGGATGATTTATTTCGATGGATGCTATTGGTTGATATTTAACTGTTTGGATGTCTATTTGCTTATATATGACATGTTATGCATACATACGATACTGTGATTTAATTTAAGTAATATATACTCATCCCTGACATTTAATTGAAATAAATAGTTACTTGGCCATAGGATAGAAAATTATATACGGACACCGAATTGGCTAAATTAATAATTTTAAAAATCGTCGATTTGAAATTTGTTTAAATGTTTTGATTTAAAAGTTATAAATAGAAATCAATTTATAGAAATCGAATTTATCGAAAATTTGAGTTTGGAATGTTGAAATTAATTTTGGTTAAAGGAAATTGTTAAAAAAATTAAGTGGAGACTTTGGAATTTAAAATCAGGATATGATTGAATTTCGAAATTGATTTGTTTAAAGATTAACCTTAATTCAAGCTTTGAATATTACTAAGTAAAAGTGATATAAAAATGATATTTTGAAATCGAGCTTGGAATTGAACCATATTTGAAATTTGGATTTAAACTTGAATATTGATGGAAAATTTGTTAAGCGTTATAAATGGATATTTTGAAATCAAGCTCCAAATCGATTAAAATTGAAATTGAATAAATTGAAGGTGAATGTAGAATTGAATTGATTTGAAGTTAAAGTGAAGTTGTTTTGAATTGAAATCGAAATTGAATCGGTAGAATGGAAATTGATTTGAATTGGGAAGTTATAAATTGAAATGGATTGGTTTTGAAGCTGTTTTATTTTGTTTTCCAAATTACTCGGTTATATAAACCATTTTGGATACTTAAACTATTTTAATCTATTTTAAATCTACTTAACCCGATTTAAATTATTTTAAACTAATTTATCTATTTCAAATCCATTCTAAGATTTTAAAATATTTTAACTATTTTAATTATTTAAAACTACTTTTAAACTACTTAAAATCTATTTTCTAAAATTCTAAGCTGGTCAATAAGGTGAAGTGTTTATATTGAAATCTTGAATTTAAATACGAATTGAGTTAAATGAAGTTGCAACCTAAATTGAAATTCAAAATGATTCTGAAATCGAAATAAGATATCGAGACGAAAAATGATTATTGAAACGGAATCTGACATTTTAATAGATACGATGATATTTGAAATGGATTTGATTTTTGAAGCGAATATGATATTTTGATATCAATTATGAATCGATTTGAAATGTAAAAGAGCCAACGGTGTAATAATACGTAGTTATTAAAGAGACCGGGATCGGATATGGACATACTCTCTGTCGATACCGAAAACCACTTTAATAACTATTATACGCGGAGTGTTGATCCAGAATGAAGTGGATGGTTTGGTGAACGCGTTGACTGAAGAAAGAGAACAATTATTGGATGACCCCTGACATGACTAAAACAGGAGCCGCGCCGGGCCATTGAGGTTCGCCACCTCTATCGGACACACTTCTTCGATACCATTTCTATTACATTTGTGATGCGATTTGGGTGCACCCCTTGGTTTGGGAGTATTGTTTCGCGGTGTTGGGGTGGCTGCTGGCTATGCCCAACATCAGTTCGGATCACACAACTACTAGTATCCTAGTTGGTATCGCCTCATGTACCTTGTCATACTGATTATCCTATTCGCGACCACTACGTTTTGATTTGTATCTTGAGTATATGGATTGCCCTCTGGTGACTTCTGGTTTTGGGGAAACTACGGTCTTGTATATGCTTTTGGGAATATAAAATGTGTTAGGGGGGATTATGGTAACGCCTTAACGCTATTTTGATACTTTATATTACTGATAGGCATTATCTACTTAGCGTATATTACTACATAGTAGATAGTTTAACAGATCCTTGAGAGATGGAAAATCCCGTAACATCTCTTAAGTTATTGCACGCACGTTGACACTGGATAGGAGATGTCAAACCCCGTAAACATCTCCGACGCCGTTACACTCATATTTATTTACGATTGATTTAACTTTCATATGGGTATTTAGTTCTGACTCGAGTGTTTTGTCTTTTCATTACGCTTGGGTCAGCCCTGAGTTTTTTCAGATTTTTGAAGATCTATTCTGGAGGACGAAGACGAAGATTTGGTATACTATTTCTATTATTACCCTTGCATCATGCTATCTGATGCATTATTTAATTGTTCTGTTGTATATGTATAACTCTGATAAATGTTGTATAAATAATTGTCAAAGTATAGTAGACGGCTTCATGAACTGTTTATTTGACTATTATATTTTATCGTTCCGCTGCGAGATTCTGTGTTGTTTCATTTCCTTTATTTCTCTTTCTTTTCTTTTCTTATTTACCCTAATAACCATCTGCCCTTTTGAATGGTTTGGAATCGACATGTGTATTTGATCGTCGGTTTAAACTGTCTAAAAGGTCGGGTCGTTACAGTTGGTATCAGAGCTTTGGTTTAGCGATAAACCTTGGCTCTAGTGGGGAATAACTCATTGAAATAGAGGTAAAATATACGAATGAGTTGAGTATATATGAGAGAGCGTATTTGTTAGTGATATAAAATGTTTTATATTGTGTCAATTGATTTGTTGAGTGGCTTATGGATTCTGGTCAATACGAGTAATTAACGTTATTGATAGGGATCTCTAAACACTTAAGCAGAACAATTCGACATAGTATTGTTTTGAAATTGGGTAAATGAAATAATTTTACTCTAATTATATCTTATATATAAAGCAAAATTTGCAGAAATTATTGTGACTTATCTAGCTTACCTGGTTGTTAGGAATGAAAATATTGGTTATTATCATTAATTGGATATTGTAATTTAATAAATAAGGTGAATTACAAAAGGAAAATGATAAAACACTTGTGGAATGTTTTAAGAAAGAAAATCCTATAAGAATGTTTTATAAAGGTGACTTATAAATTAAAATAGATTTAAATTGGAAAATATTGAATTAAGACCCGGAGATCTTGAAAATGGTTACAAAGTTTTGAAGAAATATATTGTAATATTAGTTGGAAAATATTTATGAGAAATATTTTGAAAGGGTTTAAAGAAAGGAATCAATTCAGTACTCCTCTCTTATGTCGCTGGAAAATAATTTCGGTGATGACTGCGCAGCATCATCGACGTTCATTTTCGAGTCTCAAAGTGGGGGAGACTTCTAAGAAGCTTTGCTTATCTTCAAAATTATTTTGGGTAAATGGGTTTTGGTTTAAACTCCAAAGGTATGATTTAATATATTAAAGATATAAGTATATATGTTTATTTCAAATGATTTGAAAAGAACCGGGCATTTAAATTTCTAAGTTCTGTTAATTAGTAATTTTCAAATTATTTGAATGAAATGTGAATAACCAAAATTTATAAAATAAGAGGATTAAGATATCTAAGCTTATGTTTTGGGAAAACTTTAGAGTTGTAGTGTACCTTTAAAGTTGAAAGGTAAAGAGGATTTAAATAAATTAAATTTGTGAGCATTCTAATTTAGTAAAATAAAATTCTATAAATTTGTATAATACCAAATTTGCATTCTAATAACATATAATATGACTTACTAAATATTAAAAGTTAAAATGATGTTTTGATATGTAATGAGATATTGTACAAATAAACAGAACTTGGAAGTAATTGAAGTATACAAGTGAGGAAAAACTCTAAAGGAATTGAAATATATGTAAATGGAAATTTGTTTGTGAAAAAAAAAATTTAGTTATATACTTAGGTATATTCTGAAGTGATCAATGAATTTTTTTGAATAAATGAGTGAGCTTAAGGAAGTAGACAAATGAATTGCATATTATCTTTGTAAATTGGTTATGAAAATAAATATAAATTGCATAGAATTTTTTTGAATTTGTAACCTTTAAGATAACTGTAAACTAAGAAAAGTCATTTATGAGAGGTTAGACTTTTATAGGTTGATAAATAAACTAAAGTGCCGGTTAATAAAATGTTCCACAAATGAATTCGTTATTAACTGAAATTATGAAAATGCAATAAATGTAAACAAAGGAATTTCTTATAGCTAAGAATCAATTGGGAAAAGAAATTGAGTTTAATTAAATTATATAGAATGTTTAAAATGAACTTGAGTAAGCAAATTCTTTGCTATGATGTTTAAGAAAAGATAATGTTAAAAAAAATGTTAGGTAAAGAAATGAATATACTAATTGAATAATAGATTGTGAGTAATTAAGTGGGAAAAAAATAGAAGTCAACAAAATAATTTAGTATAGATAAATTGGATAGAAATCCATTGAAAGGTAATACGTGAGATAGTACGTATATTATTTTATTTGCATAGCGATTTGATCCAAATTCGAGCACAAAATTTCGAGATGATTTATATCGATCCAAGTTAGGATTTTTCACTCGATTTTCGACGGCGAACCCTAGATATGGATTTTAATTTGATTCTGGAATTCTCTATCATAGTATATGGCTATGCAAGGAGAGTAACAGTTTCCAATCAAGGAACCAAATCTGAGTCCGCACTAGAGAGTCGTGTGAACGATATTAGTTTGGAGGTGAAATTGTGTGATCGAATAAGCGATTAGATGATATTGTTCACGGATGATATACGTACGGCTTACGGACTTAATTCAAGTAATATTGAAAATTTAAGATGCCAAATATAAAATGATTCTTTTAAAATTTTATAACAGGATATATATATGAAAGAGATAACCAAATTGAATGTAAAAATTAATAATTTGGTTATGTTGGGTATGATTGGGTTGTTATATGATTGTTAGTTGATTGTATATAATTCAGTAAGTGTTAATGAAATTGAAAGCTATAAATCAATGAAATCAAATTGGAAGTCAAATGAATTTAAATAGAATTTGATTTGATTCAAATTGGAAGTGAACTAATATAAATGTAAATTAGTGAATGCTGACTAATTGAATTGTGAATGAATGTTAGTAAAATCCAACGTTAATGAATCAACTGTGATTAAAATTGAAAACCAAGTGAATAAATATTAATGAGAAGTGAATTTATATTAATTGATTATGGATTTGTTGGATGATAGTTGGATGATAATTGATTGATGGTTGCATTTGTTGTTTTGTTGCATTTTCTATGTTGGCACATGTAGTTGTTAGGTTGCTATATTGGGTATATTGATATTATTTTCATATATGCATGTTTCTCATGGTTTGTTGAGTGTTTAGTAGGTGCGGATTTCGATTGCTTCGCATTTGGAGCTCGCTTTCGCGCTATATTAGTCGTATATGCTCGCTAATAAAATAGAAGGTACATGTTTATTTTGTCATTGGATTTGGTGATTTTCGATGAGCCACTTGGCTTTTGATTTTCTTTTGTTGGTTTGGGGTCCGTAGAGGCGTTTTGTAGTTGTACCGATCGAGCCGCGCAAAGGAGACTCTTTCGAAATTTTCCGTAAAATCCGGGTGTTAGAAAATTTTTCAAGTTTTAAAACTTTTATAACTTGTTTTGATAACTAACTTTTAAAAGTTAGAAAGCCGTTTGGAATAACTTAGTGAAAGTGTAGTAAAGACTTTATAAATGGAATTTCATTGTTTATAAGTTGGTAACTTTGAGATAAATATACCTAAGGTTGAATTCTATACTTAGTTCCTTTTCCCTTCTTTTCCTTTTCGGGGACGAAAAGTTTTGAGTGGGGGAGAGTGTAACGACCCGTAAATTTTCGAAAATTAAGACAGCTAAATTTAATAAGATTTCGTGATTTAATGTTAGAAAAAAATTGTAAGTCGTTTGGAATAATAATAACTGGAATGAATTGCAACAATAATTGTCCAAGTAATGAAAAATAAAAGCTACTTAGTGAATGCCTTTGTAATCAATAGTTGGATAGGATAATAAATGTTGAAATTCATTGGGTATAATAGAGTAATTGATTGATAAGTAAAATCTGTTTAAATCAAATATTGAATATTGAACAGGTAAATTGTTTAAATTAAATATTTAAAACTTATTGAATAATTGAATAACCGAAAAATGAAATTAGTGTTCTAAATTGTGAATTGGTTCTAAGGGTTGAATCTTATAAGTTTGATTTCAATATTTCAAAAGATAATGAATTATTGGATAAGCGAAATTGTTTAAATTAAATATTTGGGAATTATTGAATAATTTAATAACGGGAATTGAATAACCGTATAATGGAAATAGTTGTTCTATAATTCTAATTCGTTTCAAAAGTTAAATTTTTAAGTTCGTTTTGAATATTTCAAAGGATGGTGATTTAAGTATAATCAAATTTGTTAAATTTAATATTACAAATGTTTGAATAATTAAATTCCGAAGTTGATATGATTAATATGATATTGAAATTTAATATATGAAATTAGAGTGAATAATTGGAATTTGATTTAATATGATTCAAATTGGTTTCCAAAGCGAATGTAAGTTATATTGGGATTTTAATAGAGTTAATAAAATTTAAAAAAATTGGAATTTATTGGATAAATTGAATAATGGGTTTAGTATGATTAAAAATTATTTGTAAAATTTTATGTTATCATATGAAAGTTATAATGATGCTATAGAACTTTTAAAACTGAATTTAAAATTTATTTGTGAAAATTGAATATTTTAATATTTAATTTTCGACTGGAAAATAGCCAAATTTTGAACAGTCTCAGAATTGGACGAAACTAGTTTCATTGGATCCGTAATAGTTAGTTATTATCGGATTTCAATTTTCGTAGCAATCGGAGTTGTCGTTTGACCGTTGCAGCTCGAAACGCATCGAAATTGTTTTAATATTAATTTGACGTTTTAAAATAGTCATTTTTTCAAATAGCCTCGGAATTCGACGAAACCAGTTTCATCGGATTCGTAATGTGATATTATTGTAAGATTTCAAATTTCGTGTCAATCGGATTTATCGTTTGTTCGGGGCGAGCCAAAACGCATCGAAATCGGTTTAAATCGGTTTAATTTAAATTGATCGTTTAATTCCATATCTCGCACAGATGATCGAATTAGCTTCCGAAACCTATTCCATCGTGTCCGGAACGCGGGATAAACCCTAGGAACGTCAGTTACCACGTGAAATTCGGAGTTTGGAAAAGCCGGATAAATAATATTCGTCGTTTCCTATATATAGGCCCCTTTTTATTCACAAAAAAAAAAAAAGGGTTTCATCTCAAAAAATGGCCGGCCGCCTCCTCTACAGCGAATGGCCAGAAAACTCCCTCTTTCTCCCTCCAATATCTTCCAATCCGTGAATCAATTCAACAAATTTCCAACTACAACATTGAAGAGCACTCCAAGATCTCCAGATTCAACGGTTATGATCGCGATCGGGTCGATGGATCGTCGGGAATCTTGGCTCAAAGGCCGATGGTTGCGGCACGTTTTTCAAGCTATGGGGAGCACCGAGTGGGGACGCATTTTGGGCGTTGGTGGTGTTGCGTGTGAGCTTCGTTGTGGGAGTGCCTGATCGATGTAGAAGCGAGGGGAGGAGGCTCGAAAATTAACCCTAAAGGGCGGCTTATGGGTTCATCTCGGTTTCACTTGCCTGGAGCACGAGCGCGGCTTGGAGGAAGAAGGAAACGCACGGTCAGGATCTTCGGAAGCAGGAGTGTGCGGCCTTGATTGCATAGTAGGGTTTGGATATTTTTTAAAGGTGAATTAATTATATTGTAAATCATGTAATGTTTAAAATAGTGCAACTCATTCGTACGAGGTCAGAATCTGACAAGACGAAGTGCGTTGGAATCGTATTCGCGAATGCTACGCGATGCAATTGGATTGGAGTCGTTTGAAGCTAAAGAAAATTTTGGGTAAAATTAAACGCTCGTTTAATTTTATTCGAAATAAAACGCTGGAACTGCATTGAAATTAAGGTGAGTGTTTTATAACGCTCACAACGTACTAAATATCTTTATGCTAGTTAAATTTGACATTATGAAGTGTTATGATTTTATTTGTCGTTGTTTGATAAAAATTTAATTGTCATATAGATTGTCATTTGAATTAACTGGTAAAATTAAATTGACAGTTAAATTGAAATTGAAATTGAAATTGAAACTGAAATTGAAATTGAATTGCGATTAAATTACCTGACATTGATAACTATGAAATTGCCATGAATTGTATTGTCTATTGGATGATTTATTTCGATGGATGCTATTGGTTGATATTTAAATATTTGGATGTCTATTTGCTTATATATGACCTGTTATGCATACATATGATACCGTGATTTAATTTAAGTAATATATACTCATCCCTGACATTTAATTGAAATAAATAATAAATTGGCCATAGGATAGAAAATTATATACGGACACCGAATTGGCTAAATTAATAATTTTAAAAATCGTCGATTTGAAATTTGTTTAAATGTTTTGATTTAAAAGTTATAAATAGAAATCAATTTATAGAAATCGAATTTATCGAAAATTTGAGTTTGGAATGTTGAAATTAATTTTGGTTAAAGGAAATTGTTAAAAAAATTAAGTGGAGACTTTGGAATTTAAAATCAGGATATGATTGAATTTCGAAATTGGTTTGTTTAAAGATTAACCTTAATTCGAGCTTTGAATATTACTAAGTAAAAGTGATATAAAAATGATATTTTGAAATCGAGCTTGGAATTGAACCATATTTGAAATTTGGATTTAAACTTGAATATTGATGGAAAATTTGTTAAGTGTTATAAATGGATATTTTGAAATCAAGCTCCAAATCGATTAAAATTGAAATTGAATAAATTGAAGGTGAATGTATAATTGAATTGATTTGAAGTTAAAGTGAAGTTGTTTTTGTTGAGTCACAAGTTTTATAAAAGTTTTGATTTCTGACAAATAGGGCGATCGACAAAACAAGGTCATTAGAGCTACATATGTTACTATAGATTATAAGTTGATTATTTGATATTGTAATAGTGATAAACTTGTTAAAATCTATCCTCAAATAATCATGCACCTCAATATAATCGATATATATACGTTTTAAAAGCATTGCACATTCATTGTGCAAATTAACAGGTACCGGTCGACCGGTTAATAATCATACGGTCGACCGTTTCTGTGTAAAATGCACAATGAACGTGCACACATGCACATAACGTATATATATTTTAAATTCCTGTCTACTGGTCACTTTTTAACCTGTCGACCGTTTTTGAACAGAAAGCAATTTTTCCAAAAGACGCTTCTCTTCTCCAAAGGTTGCATCTCTTACCTTTCACCAAAGATCATATCTCTTAATGGCAAAGAGTTACAACCATTCTTATCTATATAAACTCATCCAATTCATTGATTAAAACAATAACGATTTCATATTTTTTAATCTAATCTCTGATCTTAATTCTGCATTATAAAAGCTCTAAATTATTTATTGAATCTTCGAAACTATTTCATATCCTTTGATTCAATAATATACTTTCCTTAATCTTTTTAAAACATCATATCGCATACTTTGAGGATAAGATTATAGGAAGGGTGTACTGCTAGTGACAAATCCGTGTTTTCAAGAGCACAAGTTGTCAACAACAATTGTATTTGTTCTTTTGTTGAAGTCCTCTGTGTTGTAAGAGGCAAGTGTTGAAGTCCTCAGTGTATTAGAGGCGTGAAATCCCGTTCGGCTGTTCGGGTGTTGTAAACCTGTTCCTCCGGGTGAAGCGAGGAAGTTAATAGTGAAAATCCAGATAGAAGTCTGGGACTGGACGTAGGACGGTGCTCCGAACCAGTATAAAAATCTCTGGTGTGATTTTTCTATTTTTTATTTACTATGCTATTATCATCTTTTTCCGCATTTGTATTGTAATCCATATTACACGATCCGTGTATACTATATTAGCACATATAATTGTATACACACCGCACTTTCATTTGGTATCAGAGCAAGGTCATCATATAACCATAACACAGTTATTTGATATATTATAGTAATATGGCAAATAACGTAAGTACTAGCACTCAAAACACCACTTACACGGAGGGTCAATCGACACAAAGACCTCCATTTTTCAATGGTCTTAACTATAGTTATTGGGCAACACGTATGTCATTCTTTATGCAATCAAATAGCTATGATGCTTGGAATGCCACTCAAAGAGAAATAGTGAATCCAACAACTGATTATTCAGAATGGACTGCAGCTGAGAAAACGGCAGCAGCTGTAAATGCAAAAGCAATAAATATGTTGTTCTGTGCATTAGACCAAAATGAATATAACCGTGTTAGTATCTGCACTACTGCATATCAAATTTGGCAAACACTAAAAATCACTCATGAAGGTACTAACAAGGTTAAACAAGCCAAAATAGCCATGTTGAAAAGTCAATTTCAAAATTTCAAAATGAAACCAAATGAGACGATCAATGACATGTATTCACGGTTTCAAACTATTCACCATGCACTTATTGGCTTAGGACAAAAGTATTCTGATTTTGATGTTGTTTCAATAGTCCTACATTCTCTGACTAGTAAATGGGAAGGAAAAGTATTAGCAATCGAAGAGGCTAATGACCTTTCCGTCATGAAGCCAGATGAATTGATAGGAAATTTAATGTCCTATGAAGCAAATTTTCAGGCTAGAAAAGAACAGAAGGAAGAAAAGAAAAATGTAGCATTTCATGTTGAGAAAGATGAAAATGAATCAGATTCTGAAGACGAAGATTTGGCATTCATTGCGAAAGGATTCAAAAAATTCTTAAAATATCGAAAAGCCAGTCGTTACAATAAAAGGAAACCCGGATCGAATAAACCATTTTCATCTGCTATAGAATGTTTCAACTGCCACAAAAAGGGACACATGCAGAAAGATTGTCCAGAACAAAAGAAGAAGTCAGAAAATGACAAATTCATATATAAAAAGGACAAATCTAAGAAACGAGCTTTCTCAGTAACATGGGATGATTCAGAGTCATCTTCATCAGAAAGTGAAAGTGATTCAGAGAATGAACAAGCTAATGTTTGTTTCATGGCAACAGAAGATGAGGTACAAATTCCTACATTTGATGAATTACTTGATATTAATGCTGAATTGATAGTCAAATATAAAGACATAAAACGTCAATTAAAAGTAGTCAAAGCAGATTTAAGTAGAATAGAGCTTGAACGAGATATGTTAAAAGAGGAGAAGAAAATATTAGAAGAGGAACTTAAAAATATTCAAGAATCATCATCTAATGTTGATTCTCAAATATCTCTTTTGAGTCAAGAAATAGAAACTCAAAAAGAGAAAAATAATGCTCTCACTACTGAAAATCATGAGCTTAAAGCAAAAGTCAAAATTCTAGACCTAGAAAAAGCTAGCTTACAAACAAAGTTTGATGACATTACTCAAAATGTTTCTAACTTTAACAAAGGTCGAGAAAACTTGACAAAAATCATTGAAAGTTCACAATCTATTTCAAACAAACAAGGATTGGGATATAACAAACAAGAAACCAAGAAACATCTTGGAAACAAAAGGAAAAAGAAAGTACAAAAAACTGAAGCTAAGAAAAATCTTAGTTTATTATATTCCAAACCAAAACCAGTTGTGAAATTTCAAAAGAAAAATGTCAAGACTATCAAAATATGGGTTCCTAAAACAAATAACAATTTGATTAGGAACAAATACATTCAGCAATTCATGAATACCGTGCATTTTAATAACAATTATATATATAAAGGGGATACCGGACCCAAATGGGTTTGGACTCCTAAGACCTAACTCTTAGGACCCTATAAAAAGTGGGTACCATGGACTTAATTCTATTTTTTGCAGGTCCCACTTAAGAAAAGAGGAAAGTGGATATTGGACAGTGGTTGCTCAAAGCACATGACGGGAGACAAGAGTTTATTAACAAATATTACATATTCAGATGGTGGCTCCGTCACTTTTGGAGACAATTCAAAAGGCTATATCATCGGCAAAGGCGATGTGAGCAATTGCGGTACATCTAACTTACCTCTTATTACTAATGTCATGCTAGTTAGAAATTTGAAACACAATTTGCTAAGTATTAGTCAGTTATGTGACAAGGGTTTTATAATTTCATTTTCAAATAATAAGTGTAGTATTTTAGATAAAGACCATAATTTGGTTTTCGAAGGTTATAGAGACAGAAATATATATATTTTGAATATGAACATTAATCATAATTCAGATATGTGTCTTGTGGCTAATGACAATGATCCATGGCTATGGCACAAACGCTTCTGTCATATAAACTTCAGAACTATTGACAAGCTAGCCAAAAACAATCTAGTTAGAGGACTACCCAAAATGAGTTTTAAAGTTAACAACATTTGTGACGCATGTCAAGTAGGAAAATTGACCAAATCATCTTTTAAATCCAAGAAAGTCATATCAACATTACAACCACTTGAGTTACTACACATGGATTTATTTGGACCTACTAGAATTCAATCAATAAATCACAGTCAATATGTGCTTGTAATTGTTGATGATTTCTCTCGTTATTCATGGACCATTTTCTTAAAAAATAAAAGTGACACTTTCGATCATTTCAAATCTTTCGTCAAAAGAATTCAAAAATCAAAAGGAATTAAAATTAAAAATATTAGAAGTGGTCATGGCGGAGAATTTGAAAATAATGAATTTGAACATTTTTGTACAAAGAAAGGTATATATCATAATTTTTCGTTTCCCAGAACTCCACAACAGAACGGAGTTGTAGAACGGAAGAACCGAACTTTACAAGAATGTGCAAGAACATTACTGAATGGAACCACCTTACCAAAACATTTTTGGGCAGAAGCTGTGGCAACTGCCTGTTATGTTTTGAATCGCGTATCCATAAGACCTCTTACCAAGAATACTCCTTATGAATTATTTAACAAAAGGAAGCCTAAAATCTCATACTTCAAAGTTTTTGGTTCCAAGTGCTTTATTTTAAATACAAAAGACCAGCTTGGCAAATTTGATCCAAAGGCCGATGAAGGAATATTTGTCGGTTATTCGGAATGAAGTAAGGCCTATCGGATATTTAATAAACGAACCAAAACTATTGAAGAATCACTTCATGTCTCTTTTGACGAAATCTATCAGCACTCACACTATATCAGATGATGACGAATCAATAGTCACTGACAATCAAATCATCACAAATATTGATTCTGACTCGGAAATAGTTATTGAGAATATTCCTCAAATATGTGAGTTACAATCACCACCAAGAATATTAAGAGACCATCCGCCTCAAAATATAATCGGTGAAATAACATCACATGTCAGAAAAAGGAGTCAACTCAATCAAATGGGTCATGTCGCTTTTCTCTCAAATATCGAACCTAAGAATCCAAAAGAAGCTGCTACAGATGATTATTGGATCATTGCCATGCAGGAAGAACTAAATCAGTTTGAGCGCAATAACGTTTGGGAACTTGTTCCAAGACCAACTGATCAGTCAGTAATTGGTACTAAATGGGTCTATAAAAATAAGGCTGACGAACAAGGCAATATCACCAAAAATAAAGCAAGATTAGTAGCACAAGGATATAATCAGGAAGAAGGTATCGATTATGAAGAAACTTTTGCACCAGTTGCTGACTAGAAGCTATTAGAATCCTATTATCTTTTGCTTGTCATCATAATTTCAAACTTTATCAGATGGATGTCAAAAGTGCTTTTCTCAATGGATTTATCAAAGAGAATGTCTATGTCGAACAACCTCCTCTGTTCATACATGAAAAATATCCTGACCATGTGTTCAAACTTAAGAAAGCTCTGTATGGTTTAAAACAAGCACCTCGTTCTTGGTATGAACGACTATGTAGCTATCTTATTAGCTCAGGATTTCAAATAGGCAAAGTCGATCAAACTTTGTTTATTAAACATTCTCGAAAAGATATTCTAGTTATCCAGATATATGTAGACGATATCATCTTTGGTTCAACAAACGATAAACTTTGCAAAGAATTTGCAAATATTATGACCAAAGAATTCGAAATGTCTCATATGGGAGAACTATCTTATTTTCTTGGACTTCAAATAAAGCAACTTTCAAACGGCATTTTTATTAATCAAGAAAAATACTGTGAAAACCTTATCAAACGCTTCGGATTAGAAAATACATCTGGTAAACCAACTCCTATGAGTACAACTACACATCTTGACAAAGATGAAAGTGGTAAGAATGTTGACCAGAAATTGTATCGAAGCATGATTGGTTCTCTTCTTTATCTTACAGCTAGTCGTCCAGATATAATAATGAGTGTTTGTTTATGTGCTCGTTTTCAAGCCGATCCAAAGGAATCACATCTACGAGCAGTGAAACGTATAATTCGTTATCTTAATAATACCAAAGATTTCGGTCTTTTTTATCCAAAAGAATGTCCATTTGAATTAGTATCATATAGTGATGCTGATTTCGGTGGCTCACGAACGGATAGAAAAAGTACAAGTGGTACGTGCCATTTTATTGGAAAATCACTTGTCTCTTGGTTCAGTAAGAAACAGAATTGTGTTTCACTATCAACATGTGAAGCTGAATATATATCAGCAGCTCTTGCTTGTACTCAAGTACTATATATGCAACAAACACTTCAAGATTTTGATATTCATTTATCAAATTCTATTATATACTGTGATAACACTAGTGCTATAAATCTCTCTAAAAATCCAGTAAATCACTCCAGAACCAAACACATTGATATCCGTCATCATTTCCTTCGAGATAATATTGACAAAGGAAATATATGTCTTGAATATGTCCATACTGACAATCAATTAGCAGATATTTTTACTAAGCCTCTGCTCGAATCTAATTTTACTAGATTACGAAGAGAGCTTGGTTTAATTTCAAGAAAAAATCTCGACTAAGTAATTTCTAAAGAACGTCCTCTTGTTAGTTATCCTTTAGTTATTCTTTTTATTTATCCTTTAACTTTAACTATTGCATAAACTATATTTTTCTTACATTAAATATAAGCCACTGCTTTATTTAATAGTTAAATTCTCTTTACTCATTTTATAAATTCAGTTTTTAAAAGAAAGCTAATTTTAGATTTACAATAAAATTTCTGCTTATGTTTTCTTGGTTAATATTTATCATTAACTCACATCCATAGGTTTATACTCAAAAAACTTGTATATAAGCTTGCAAAAATCATATATTTTGATCATCTTTTCTTTTTATCTACAATATGGCTCACATTTGTGATAAATGTGCTCAAGAATCATACATTTCAATTACGAGTTCTGAGTCGGAGGAATTTTATTCTCCTACAACTCCAAAACAAAAATCAAGTTGTCATCATCAATGTTCTTGTATGTCTGATAAAACTCCAAATTCAAAACGAGTAAAGCGAACACTATTCTATTCTCCTCGTACCAAAGCTCAAATCGATGAGATACACCACTACCAGAAACATCAGATAGACCTTCAGAGACAACTCCATTACAGGCAAAGTCAACTTTATCACGAGCAACAACGGACGTCGGCACGATTGTCCGTTTTAGAAAAGTTGGCAACATTTTTCTGCGGTTCCAACAAACATGACGTGCATGAACCAATGCCGTCTAGGTCATCAACATCTAAAAGTCCTAACTCATGGGATCGGAACTATGAGAAGAATGAAGGAGCTCAGAAACAATAGAGTCCATGGTCGAAACGTATTGAAGGAAACAACGATAATTCTAATGACGAACTTTCTCATTAGATTTATATATAGTTATTATATCTTTATCTATCTCTTGTGTAATGACGGTTATATTTTGTATTACGTATAAAATATAATATATATAGGTTAATATATGATAAAAACTTGAAAAATTAACTTAAATTTCACAGCAGACCAAAACCGGTCGACCGCCCCTATTATACCCGGTCGACCGTTTGCTCTCTGGTTGAAAACGGTCGACCGGTCAAAATTAGTTGGTCGACCGGTTGACGTATTTTCAGTTTTTTATATAAATCTATGCGTCATTTTTCCCTCTACCCACATTCACTCTTTACTCAAGCTGTTCTCTTACCCCAAATCACGAACCCTAATTTCCATTTTTCAATTCCCAAATCACAAATCCTCCAACAATGGCTCCTCCTCAAAAGAAATCCAAGAAAGGAGCAACCTCTGAAACTTCATCTCCTACCATCTCTGTCAAAAAATGGCTTCAAACTCCAATTGCTGTAACAAGATGGAATCAGATGACAAATTACAAGTTTCATTCAGGCTCTTTCATCAAATTTGATGATTTCACGGCTTACGGAGTTCGGAGGTTAGCCAATAATGCCAACATTACTCCATTAATAGATTTTTCTGCAAATAGTGTGGAGGTAAATCATTTGATGATCAAATTATTTTACGCCAACATGAATCTTGATGAATATCAACCTGATAATCCAAACGGCGTCATCTGGTCTGTGGGAAGCAAATTTTTCTTACTCATGCTAGAATTGCCTCTATACTTGGTATACCAAATCGAGGCGAAGAGTTTTCATCTACCTTCTGCGAAGTCTTCACTCGAAATAGTACCAGTCATTAGTTTATAGAAAACAATAGTGATGACACTAAGTCTATTGGACTTCGACCGTCAGCCAGGTTACTTCATCGGGTTTTGATGCATTCTCTTTTTCCTAGACTTGGAAATTATGATGCAGTGTACAAAGAAAACTTCAAGGCACTCTATGTTATCTATGGTGAAATCCAAATCAATTGGGTTCACATGCTTTTTGATGAAATTCTCAAGGTAAATAACTCAACCCGGCCTCATTTCTTCTACAATGAATATATCATGAGACTTTTGTTAGCTTGTGGGGTCAATCCTCCTGATTCTGCAACCTCAAAACCAAAATGCATTGATTCCATCACCATCAAGCGAATGAAGCTTCCTCCACCTTATCTTGAGATTATGCCTTTTGAAGAATGGCAACAAAGAGGACCAAGGAAACAACGAGCAACTTCTTCTCGTCCTCGTTCCGATGAAGTAAAACTTTTAAAATCAAAGTCATCAACAAAAGAATCACTTGAAACAATCGCGCGTAATCAATTTTTGCTTGAATCACGACTCAAGCGCATGGAATCTAAAATCGATAAGCGCTTCAATAAGGTCAAGTCATTCTTTGGTATGCTATGGGATGCTATATCATGTTCCACATCCACCTCTGTTCAAGCACAAGACCCAGGAAAACGTCCTGCTGCTCCAGTTTTCACCTGGACATCATCTGACGAGTCTACAGGAATGAGTGGTCATGGACATGGTGAATCATCTAGAGGGCACAATGATGAGGAAGAAGAAGATGATGATGACGACGACGATGATGATGATGAAGAGGAGATACGATCTGCTTCATCCTAGATTCTATTATGGTTTAGCTCTTTAAAAACATTCATCGACACTTGTACTAAATAGTGTCGTTATCTATGATTTTCATTTGACATTATGTTCTGTAGTAAACTCTGTTATGTTTTTGATGTGTTAATGATTTATTTTTCTATGCATATCATATTCATTCTATGCATATCATATTCTAGTATCTGTTACTCCTTTTTGTCGATGACAAAGGGAGAGAAAGGGCTAACATTTGCTTGCAGGAACATACATTTATAAGAATTCAAAGAGAAAGAGATCACATACTCAGGGGGAGATTCAGATTTGCAGATATATATTGTCATCAATCAAAAAGGGGGAGAATGTTGAGTCACAAGTTTTATGAAAGTTTTGATTTCTGACAAATAGGGCGATCGACAAAACAAGGTCATTAGAGCTACATATGTTACTATAGATTATAAGTTGATTATTTGATATTGTAATAGTGATAAACTTGTTAAAATCTATCCTCAAATAATCATGCACCTCAATATAATCGATATATATACGTTTTAAAAGCATTGCACATTCATTGTGCAAATTAACAGGTACCGGTCGACCGGTTAATAATCATACGGTCGACCGTTTCTGTGTAAAATGCACAATGAACGTGCACACATGCACATAACGTATATATATTTTAAATTCCTGTCTACTGGTCACTTTTTAACCTGTCGACCGTTTTTGAACAGAAAGCAATTTTTCCAAAAGACACTTCTCTTCTCCAAAGGTTGCATCTCTTACCTTTCACCAAAGATCATATCTCTTAATGGCAAAGAGTTACAACCATTCTTATCTATATAAACTCATCCAATTCATTGATTAAAACAATAACGATTTCATATTCTTTTAATCTAATCTCTGATCTTAATTCTGCATTATAAAAGCTCTAAATTATTTATTGAATCTTTGAAACTATTTCATATCCTTTGATTCAATAATATACTTTCCTTAATCTTTTCAAAACATCATATCGCATACTTTGAGGATAAGATTATAGGAAGGGTGTACTGCTAGTGACAAATCCGTGTTTTCAAGAGCACAAGTTGTCAACAACAATTGTATTTGTTCTTTTGTTGAAGTCCTCTGTGTTGTAAGAGGCAAGTGTTGAAGTCCTCAGTGTATTAGAGGCGTGAAATCCCGTTCGGCTGTTCGGGTGTTGTAAACCTGTTCCTCCGGGTGAAGCGAGGAAGTTAATAGTGAAAATCCAGATAGAAGTCTGGGACTGGACGTAGGACGGTGCTCCGAACCAGTATAAAAATCTCTGGTGTGATTTTTCTATTTTTTATTTACTATGCTATTATCATCTTTTTCCGCATTTGTATTGTAATCCATATTACACGATCCGTGTATACTATATTAGCACATATAATTGTATACACACCGCACTTTCAGTTTTGAATAGAAATCGAAATCGAATCGGTAGAATGGAAATTGAAATTGATTTGAATTGGGAAGTTATAAATTGAAATGGATTGGTTTTGAAGTTTTTTTATTTTGTTTTCCAAATTACTCGGTTATATAAACCATTTTGGATACTAAAACTGTTTTAATCTATTTTAAATCTACTTAACCCGACTTAAATTATTTTAAACTAATTTATCTATTTCAAATCCATTCTAAGATTTTAAATATTTTAACTATTTTAATTATTTAAAACTACTTTTAAACTGCTTAAAATCTATTTTCTAAAATTCTAAGCTGGTCAATAAGGTGAAGTGTTTATATTGAAATCTTGAATTTAAATACGAATTGAGTTAAATGAAGTTGCAACCTAAATTGAAATTCAAAATGATTCTGAAATCGAAATAAGATATTGAGACGAAAAATGATTTTTGAAACGGAATCTGACATTTTAATAGATACGATGATATTTGAAATGGATTTGATTTTTGAAGCGAATATGATATTTTGATATCAATTATGAATCGATTTGAAATGTAAAAGAGCCAACGGTGTAATAATACGTAGTTATTAAAGAGACCGGGATCGGATATGGACATACTCTCTGTCGATACCGAAAACCACTTTAATAACTATTATACGCGGAGTGTTGATCCAGAATGAAGTGGATGGTTTGGTGAACGCGTTGACTGAAGAAAGAGAACGATTATTGGATGACCCCTGACATGACTAAAACAGGAGCCGCGCCGGGCCATTGAGGTTCGCCACCTCTAGCGGACACACTTCTTCGATACCATTTCTATTACATTTGTGATGCGATTTGGGTGCACCCCTTGATTTGGGAGTATTGTTTCGCGGTGTTGGGGTGGCTGCTGGCTATGCCCAACATCAGTTCGGATCACGCAACTACTAGTATCCTAGTTGGTATCGCCTCATGTACCTTGTCATACTGATTATCCTATTCGCGACCACTACGTTTTGATTTGTACCTTGAGTATATGGATTGCCCTCTGGTGACTTCCGGTTTTGGGGAAACAACGGTCTTGTATATGCTTTTGGGAATATAAAATGTGTTAAGGGGGATTATGGTAACGCCTTAACGCTATTTTGATACTTTATATTACTGATAGGCATTATCTACTTAGCGTATATTACTACATAGTAGATAGTTAACGGATCCTTGAGAGATGGAAAATCCCGTAACATCTCTTAAGTTATTGCACGCACGTTGACACTGGATAGAAGATGTCAAACCCCGTAAACATCTCCGACGCCATTACACTCATATTTATTTACGATTGATTTAACTTTCATAAGGGTATTTAGTCCTGACTCGAGTGTTTTGTCTTTTCATTACGCTCGGGTCAGCCTTGAGTTTTTTCAGATTTTTGGAGATCTATTCTGGAGGACGAAGACGAAGATTTGGTATACTATTTCTATTATTACCCTTGCATCATGCTATCTGCTGCATTATTTAATTGTTCTGTTGTATATGTATAACTCTGATAAATGTTGTATAAATAATTGTCAAAGTATAGTAGACGGCTTCATGAACTGTTTATTTGACTATTATATTTTATCGTTGCGCTGCGAGATTCTGTGTTGTTTCATTTCCTTTATTTCTCTTTCTTTTCTTTTCTTATTTACCCCAATAACCATCTGCCCTTTTGAATGTTTTGGAATCGACATGTGTATTTGATCGTCGGTTTAAACTGTCCAAAAGGTCGGGTCGTTACAGAACTCATCAAGGATATCTTTATGAACGCATTGATTAGTAGTGTAATAAAAATATAAAGCTATATTTTAGAATTCTACTGTAAAAAATAATATTTTATTTTAGCATTAGGTTATACTGTAATATTAACTAATATTTCTATATCTGAAACAGACTTGATTTTGCATTCTTCGTCATGGCAAACTTAAAAAAACTGGATAAGGATGAGATGCCGGATAAATATTCAAAGGAAATGCTTAGCAACCTGAGAGTTGCAGTGGTTTTTGACATACTCAATCATCCACAATATAGTTGGTCAATGTTGAAATCCTACAAAAATTGTACAGAAGAATAGTTGTTGCATTGTAGCTTTTTTGAACTTTACATTTATTTGAACTGAAACACTTCTGCTAATTGAACTAAGATGGATTCTGACATAGAGTGTAAGATGGAGTCGAGGTGGAGTTTGAGATGGAGTCTGACATGAATTCTGAGATAGAGTCTTATATGTTACCCAACACTTGTATTTTGTTCTTAGTGCATAAAAAGCTAAGATGTATTTGAACTTCTCAATTTGAATCTGACTTGATTATAATTGTCTGTTTCAGTGCATGAACTACAATGTACAAACTAAAGATATATTAAATTGTCATTTTTATGTGTTTTCTGATGATTCTACTGTATTTCTGAAGTTGTAAATAATGTTTTATACTGAAATGCTAGATAGAACTATCATTATGCGAAAACACATATTACCATAATTGAATTGTGATGAATAATGCGTAAATTTAACTGAAATGCTAGAAAGAACACTTGTATGAACTCTGTTTCAGGAGTGATGGCTACTGTTTAAACTGTAACTTGCATTTAACTGAAATGCTAGATACAACTATCATTCAACTGTACATCATCATACTGTCAATAATTCACAAAACCACTCATGTAATCTCATTAGCTAATCATATGAATTCTGTTTCATGAATGATGGCTACGGTATACACTGTAACTTGCATTTAACTGAAATGCTAGATACAACTATCATTCAACTGTACATCATCATACTGTCAATAATTCACAAAACCACTCATGTAATCTCATTAGCTACTCATATGAACTCTGTTTCAGGAATAATGGATACTGATTACACTATAACATGCATTTAACTGAAATGCTAGATACAACTATCAGTAAACTGTACATCATCATACTGTCGATTATTTACAAAACCACTCATGCAATCTCATTAGCTAATCATATGAACTCTGTTTCAGGAGTGATGACTACTGTTTACACTGTAACTTGCATTTAACTGAAATGCTGGATACAACTTTCATTAAACTGTACATCATCATAATGTCAATAATTTACAAAGCAACTTATGAAATGCTAGATCTTTCATTCTTGCACAACAGCATACTCATCTATATACAATAACAGATTATGGGTTTCAATGTTGAAACTGTATTTCAGGTTATATGCATACTGAGTATAATGAAATGCTAGTTACAACTAGCATCAGGGTGAAACGATAAGTACACCTAACATAGAACAGAAATGTAGAACTCATACAGTTGTTCATATCATTTTATATATTTTGCAGTATGATCAAATAATAAATTCCTAAAAGCAAAAATTCAACAACAAATCAAAATATAAGAAAATCAGATATATGATGTAATAGCCCAATTTTTTTTTTACAAGTATTTTTCACTTGTATTTTTTAAAAAAAAAACCTTGGGGTTTATTTAAAGTGAAAAATAAATTTTAGGATTAACTAATAAGATCTCTGGAAAAATCAAGTTTTAATTAAGAAAACATTTATAGCTTAGGTGGTTAAGACATCTGGGCTATTCACGACAGGTTACGAGTTCGAGTCTCGGCATGGTCAGAATTTCTAATTTTTTGTATATAAATGAACTGGGTAATTACGCGTTAAAAAGGGCGCGTAAATTTAGGGAATAAGTACCGTATATATATATAAGATATGAAGAATGTAAACCAATTTGAATTTTTGTTAAGTATTAATTTTGAAGAATTTAGTGTATTTATAAACTGTTAAATATCGCGTTTAAAAGGACGCGTAAAATTTATGATAAGTAATGTAATAAAACGTATAAAATTTAAAACGTTATTTTATATATATATTTTTGATGTTTTGTATTACGTCAGTTTGACGTACTTTTAAAATCATATATAAACACCTTTATGGATTAAAACATAGTTAGTGATTTTTAAGACGAACGTTACTTTTGGTTGTAACTGACAGTTTTGGTTTTAAATAAAAGGTGTATATACGTTTCCATTTCCAAAAGCTTTGAAAAATTCTTGCCGTCATTTAATTAATCAAACTAAAATATATATATATATATATATATCAATTCTCATATAATTGGAACGGTTCATATTTTGCCATTCCTCTGATCACGAAACCTTATCTGCCTAAATCTTCAATCACACATATAAAGAAGCTGGAAGGGATATCAACGCATGCTTTGAAATGTCCAAAGAGATTTAATACTTGTTGCATGTTCAGTTCAAAGCCAATTTATTTGTTTACCGTTATTCCTAAAATCACGCAACTGTTTATTGGTAACAAATGTTGAAATCAAAAGTTTTGTATGTCTGGAAATAAAGCATGCATCTATGAAACATTCAATCAAATTTCTTGCCGTTCTTTGGTTCAATCAACATTTAATGCTTGCCAACATTTACGTAAGAAACTCCCTGCTTTTATCAATCAATTGGGCAAGTTTGAAATCTTAACATACCTGACCGTGAGAAATATTTTATCCACCTCATTTATAACTGTGTATTTCTTTTCGCCATTCAAATAAAAAGATTTATTTCCCACTTCTCATTTTCATTTGCGTTTAAAAATAAATTATATATAAGTTTTCTCTCTCCTTAATTCTTACTTTTTATTTGCCTAGCCTCTTTATTATTTTCCTATGTCTATCTCTTGACATTTATTTCTTTATTTTTCTAGATCTTATTTTATCTATTAAATATTTCTTATGTACATCTTTATTTAATAGCTTGTGTAACAACCCTAGTTTTAACAATTTATTTTATTTTAATTATTCAAATTTGAAATAATATTCTTATAGATTAGGTTTAACAATATGGTTAAATATTTGATTTGGAGATATATTTTATAAAATTTTGTATGCCAATAAAATTAAATAATAACTGTAAAATTTTAAGCTATTTTTGAACTGTTAAATTTCGCGTTTGGAAGACGCGTCAATTATAGGGTATAAGTGACGTAATAAAACGTGTGTTTTCAAAACGATATTTTCACACAAATTTTTGATGTTTTAGTTTGCGTCTGTTTAACGTAGTGTAAAAATCATATTTTCATATATTTTTGAAGAAAAATATCAGTCAGTGTTTTAAAAAGCAAATGTTACCTTGTTTTAATTGACAATTTGACTTTACACATATTGTATACGTTTCCATTTCAACTGCCTACATAAATTTGCCTTTTCATTTTGATATCAAACTAGAAAAATATCAAATCAAAATACATAAAACTGAAATAAATTCAACAAGTAGTAACGTACAAAATTTAAGCTAGACGTGTGAAACCTAACTGTCACTTTAAAGAAATCAACATGCACATCAATTCCTTTCCTCTGCCTCTATCTCATCAATTATCAACCTATAATCACGCAAGTTTTAATTTATAAGAATGTGTGTATTAACCCTGCCTTCATCACACAAACTTAATTATAGGGTAACATTAAAAACCTTATTCTCTCTGATGATTTCCTTTTTACTTAAATGCATGCAATTAAAGCTTGAAACCATACACACCATTTCTCTTCCTTTAGCCTCTGTTCTCATCAGTTATATATCAATTCAAATCCTTGAATCAAGTACGTAACTCACGCAGGAAATAAAATCTAGTTTATAAACATCAACAAGTTTTCAAAAAAAAAAAAAAATCCTCTCGGCCTTCTCTTTATGCCTGCCTTCCATTAATCATGCCAGAAGATCAATGCTTGCAATATTCTTTTGTAACTGATGGGAAGAATTCTCGTCCATATCAATAGCATTTATATCAATAAAAACTGACACGTTATTTTTCTCATCTGCCTATAAACTCATTCCCCTCTACCCATTTGTTCTCTGCATCGATCCAATTCTCTGCTCCTTCTCGTGAATCTATCAGGTAAATAGTTATAGTATTGTTCTTTTCTTTCCGTTCAGATATTTTTTCTCCCTTTCTCTTTCTCGAAATTTTGTCCTACCTGTGCCTTGCTCGGCCATTTCCATTGTTATGCCATGCATAAGATGTCTGTACATTCATCCCTATGCTGAGATATAGGCTAGTCTTGTGCATATCAGAGGGTGAAGCAGTAGATTGGTGGGAGAAACTGAGTGTTATGAGGAATGGTTGAAATTTTATACAATAGTGATAAGTTGCATTTAGGAAGTTTAGCTTCAGTGACAATATAAGAAATAGCCTTGTATTGAACCTGTTGATTTTCAAACTGCATATAGTGATCAGTAGGCCTTTTTCATGTTGAGGGATGTGGGGTGAAGTAACACTGATATAAAGATGAGTGTAGATATAGGTTGAGTTTTGCATGCATTTTGTAGTTGTAGGCTAGTGAGTTTTAGCCAAGAACCTGGATATGATATTTAATGTATGGGAAGGACTTTGGTTGATTTGTTTAAGATTTTCCAGGATTTGATTTAGTTAGTAGTGGAAAAAAAAATTACATTTTTTTATATTATATTATATATATTATATTCTTTAAGGGAGTTAACTTGCATTTGTGTTGAGTAGTCTGCATACATTTATGTTGGGTTTAGGGGAGTCTTTCAGTTGCCTTTATATAAGAAAAGGGGTTGTCTGTTTGTAGGGGAGAGGAGTCATGTTCTTTATTTTATTTTATTTTTTTTCTTTTCTGAGATTGAAGATCTGGACAGGAGTATTGATGCATAACTGAAGTGAAATGTTGATGCTACTAGGAAATAGGGGTCAGTGAGTGTGAGATTTGTGTTTCCAATAATTTTTGAAAAAGAGATGGCTGGAAGTTTCTTTGCATTTTTTTGAAGAAATTTCAGTATTGGCTCGAAGCATGTGAGCTTGAGACGTGGGAAAGACTCGAAGTAGGTGGGTTTTGGCTCGGGTAAATGAGTTTAGTGGATACCTGTTAAAGAGGAGTTGGGAGGTACTTGAAATTGAATAAGTGCGAAGCTTTGAAAAAGAAAAAAAGAAAAAAAAAAGAAAAAAAAAAGAAAAAAAAAACTGAAAAGATGGGAAGGGAAGGCTGCACAAAAATTTGGTGCACGTGTATTCGTGTTCAACTTTTGCCGTAGTTGTTTAGGAAAAATTTTGGTCGTAAAATTTTGGTTTAGCACGGTTCACAGTTTTGGGTATGTTTTGGTCACGTTACACGGTGAAGTGGTCGAGCAAAGCAAACATATTCTTGTTCTATTCTTAATTTTCCTTGACCATAAATTCTTAAGTCGCGTTTCAATATTTGAATTTTTCTAGATTTGAATCTAGGCGACGTCCGAGAATCTTTATCGTTACCCTCTGTCGGTCTGTACCGGTGAACTGTCATTTTGGAAATTCAAAATTTTCTGCAAAAATTCAGGTGAGTATTTCTCACCAGACATACGTATTTATATTTGGTAAATTATTGCAAGTGTATGTGTAAAATTGTATTTCACTATTATCTGTCTGTAATGTAATATAGAATGATGGACCCCATTTAAATTGACACCTCATCAGTATTATCTGTTATATTATTTCTGCAGTTATGTTATTGTTTATTTACTGCTTAAATCACCACTGCAAGTTCCCTGTTATTATAGATGGTATGGGCTGAAATGATAGGCCTAATTGATTATTATTGTTCACTTGTTCTGTTAACTGCTGTAAATTGTCTTGGGATTGCGGGTTCGAAATGATAGAACCCGGAGTTGTGTAAATATCGGATTGAAATGATATAAATCCGTTTCACTTGACCTAGGCTAGAAAATCTTATACAGGCCCGTGGTTTATATATTATTTTCTGAAATTATTTTAAATTATTTAAATTTAGAAATTTGATGATATTCTAATTTAAATTATATAAAGGATTTTTATGAGATTTACAATGATTTAAAAGGGGTTAAATAAATAAATGTTGAGTTAAAATTTTGGAATATAACTTGTTTAGAAATTCTATATTTTTGGAAAGGTAAAGATTTCAATACAGAAATAATAAATAATAAGTTATATTTGAAATTTGATGTTTAGCTAAAAGTCTACTACAGCATTTAATTGCTGTCTTTTGAAACTTGACTATTTTAAACCCATACTTTAGATAGCATTTCCTAGATGCTGTAGAAGTGAAATTGATTTAAAATTTATTTATTTAAAATTTCATCTCTATTTTGGGAATACGTTAAGATTTGGAATTTAAATATGAAATTGCTAATAAAGTAAGAAATTGAGTTTGGAAAGATTTAAAAGAAGAAAATTGATTTCTATTCTTTTGATAAAAGAAATAAATTCCAGATTTAATTGAATAAATTGAAATGGTATATCTTCAAAGGAAATGTTTTAAATCAAGGATTTGAAATTAAAGGTATTTGAAATATATATATTGATTTGGAAAATATAAATACCATTTTTCAAACTATAACCACGGGTTATAATAACGTTTGGTTGGCAAAGAGACCGGGATCGGATATCTGGCATACTCTCTGTCGATACCGAAAACCACTTTGACTAACCGTGTACGCGGTGGAGATTCCAGAATGAAGTAGGATGGTGGTGACGGTTTCTTTAAGGTAAATACGTGGACCCGACTCCCGTGAGTTGGCATAAGGTGGCTAAAACAGGAGCGATTCTCGGATTAATGAGGTAGCACCTCTGATCGAACGCACTTCTTCGTATGCCATTCTATTACTCTTGTGATTGTTTGGTGCGCACCTTTGATTTGGGAGTGTTGTTCGAGGTGGGCGGTAACTGCGGCTACGCGTTTCCACCGGTCCGGATAGCAATTGGTATATCTACCCTGGCATTGCCTAGTTGTGCCGTGTCACCTACCCTAGCGAGCCTACTACGAGTTTCTATTTGTGTCGTACCTATGGAGTATCCTCTGGTAGCTTCCCGATCAGGAGGTATTACGGTACTGTATAGACTATTGGCATTTTACGTGTTAAGGTGTAAAATGTAAAGCCTTAACGCTATTTAAAAGTAAGTTTATTTTAATATAGACACTATTATAATAGCGCAATATACTACATAGTAAATAGTTTAACGGATCCTTAGAGGATGGGCGATCCCAAGCATCCTTTAAGTTACTTGCTCTTTATTACAGTACACTTGATTTAGCTTACATTATATAAGTATGTATGTCCTGACTCGAGTGTTTTGTTTTATTGTACGCTCGGGTCAGCCTGAGTTGCAGCTTCAGCTTTCTTTCCGGAGCTAGGACCACTCATAGATCTCTCTTGCTAATTGGAAGCTTTTTCAGCTTTATCTATTTTGTAATTCAAGACATTTGAAGACTTTATATTTGCTTATGGCTTAAAATTGTATTGAAGTTTATGAACAACGTATTTCTATTTGGTAAAAGTTTTCAGTGGATTTATGAACCACTGTGTTATTTTATGTTCCGCTGTGAGATTCTGATATCTGTGTCTGTGATTCTGTGTATTTGGTTTCATTTGTTCCTTAGCTATATTTACAACCTATTGTTTTGAACTATTCCAGCTCGACAATTTTTAAGTTTTGTCGAATTCGAATGGTACAAAATAGTGGGTCGTTACAGTTGGTATCAGAGCTTTGGTTTAAACCACAGCCTAAGGAACGAAAACTCATTAGAGATAGAGTAGCAATACTCTAGAATGAGTGAAGTCAAATTCCAGAATCTTTTCCTTATGAGAGAACGTATTTTAAAGTATAAAATGATTTTCAAAGGGTTTTTAAGAAGTATTTTGATAAAAATAAAACTTCCTGTTTTTTTTAATATATTTTCCAGCTATTTCTTCTTTCTCTCCATCGTTATATTCAAGCCTTTGTTAAAAGCTTGTCCAAGTTAAGCTGTATCTTATCCTAGAATATCTTGACCTCTATGTCTGGGATTCGACGCTTTCGATCTTCTACTCGGAGGCGATTGGTTAAATAGGCATGGTGCAGAAATCTCTTGTAGTTCTCGTACTGTTGCTCTTAAAGATGATTTAGGGAATCCATTAGAGATCCAGTGTGACTTACCTCAGGAGTTCGCTGGTAGTTTCATCTATCCTCTCGACACTTTTCCGGATGATATCCATTCGACCCCTGTAGTCAAACTTTTCCCAACATATTTGATGAAGTCACTTCTTTACCAAAGCGGGAAATTTATTCCGTATCAATCTTATCCCTGGAGCAACGGTTTTCTCTCAGCTTGATCTAGCCACAGGTTTCCATCAGCTTAGAAATTGCTAAGGAAACCATACCCAAACTACTTTCCGAACTGAGAATGGTTTCTTTGAATGGCTAGTTATGCCTTTTGGCTTGACTAATGCCCCTGCTTTCTTTATAGACTTGATGAATCGCGTTTTTCGCGGTGAGCTCAATAAATTTGTCCTAGTCTTTATTGATGACATCCTCGTTGAAAATTTATTCCTATACTCGAAAGAAAATCTAATATTATATATATAAGTATAATTTTCAGAATTTAACTAGTTGTTTAGAGATAATAATGTTTGATTTTATTTATAGTTTTGTAAACCATTGGTTTTGTCTTAATGAATAATTGAACTATAAAACATGGTTATAAATTTATTTGGAAACAGAAATGGATTTAAAACAAGAATTTAAGAATTTAATATCTGATAGTTTCAAACCTTGTGTTTAAAGTCTTAAAAGGATATATTATTATTTAAATTATTTTCGAATATAAATTTGTTTCCAAAGAATTTTAAAAGTTTTAAAAAATTAGTGCTCTTCTCTTTGTCGCTGGAAAATAATTTCGGTGATGACTACAACATCATCGACATTCATTTTCGTGTATCGAAGTAAAAAGACCACGTTGTAGTTTTGTTTCAAAAATTTAATTGATTTGAATTTCTAAATATGACTTAATTTATAATATATATAGATATATGATTTAAATTTGATTTGACATATACTATATGTATGTATTTATTTATCTCTAAAGGGTTTGAAGTTAATTGGAAATTTAATTCATAAATTTATGTTAAAAGGGTGATTCTAATGATAAAATAAAGTCAAATTTTGAATGAATATTTAAACTTGAATAATAAAATTGGAAAAATTTTACTTGTATAATTGCATGCCAATATAACTTACCTAAATCATTCAGAAATTAACTATGTAATTGGAAAATGTATAATATAAAAGGATTTTATAAATAAAAATTTGAGTGGTTATAATAAATGTTATACACTTAAAGTTTCAGTTACAACAAGACAAATAGAGGTAAATAGAAATAAAATAATAATTGAATAATATACAATATCAAATGGTGTTAAAGGAAATTTAGAAATATATTGGAATAGTTATATTAAATATAATCTACTTAATATGTGCGATAAGATATATTAAGCAGAATATATTTAATAATAATCTGGAATAAAGAAAATTAAATTTGTTGAATAAGATAATTAATTTGGAAATAGTTAAGATTGATTTAACTTCTGTAAAAAAAATCAAATGAATTAAATCAATTATTGAATATTAATTAATTTAAATTGAATTTATATGGTTTAGATATTGAGAAAAATATTTGACATAGATGAGAAAATATTGAGAAAAATAAATTTAATTATAGTTTGGAATAAAGAAGAAATTAAATGGGGAATTTAGTTTATTTTGGGAAATGGTAAATGTACTTTAAAAAAATCAAGTTAAATTACCATTTCAAATTTGGACTAAAATTAAACATTTTAAATTAGAATGTTATAATACCTTGTGAAAAATTTGGAAAAAAAAAAATTTTGAATGATTTTTTTTAGTGTAGGGATATTATACAAGTAAATATGTAAATAAATAAATGTTAAAATTTTAAGTATAAATAGATGAAATCAAAGATTAATTTAAAATTGAATTTTATTGTTTAGATTAATGATTCTAAATTTAGGTTTCAATTTAGTTTTCTTTCAGGTTGTTTCTATTCCCCTACCTTCTTCCTTTTCGAGGACGAAAAGTTCTGAGTGGGGGAGAGTGTAATAGCCCAATTTTTTTTTTTACAAGTATTTTTCACTTGTATTTTAAAAAAAAAAAAACCTTGGGGTTTATTTAAAGTGAAAAATAAATTTTAGGATTAACTAATAAGATCTCTGGAAAAATCAAGTTTTAATTAAGAAAACATTTATAGCTTAGGTGGTTAAGACATCTGGGCTATTCACGACAGGTTACGAGTTCGAGTCTCGGCATGGTCAGAATTTCTAATTTTTTTGTATATAAATGAACTGGGTAATTACGCGTTAAAAAGGGCGCGTAAATTTAGGGAATAAGTACCGTATATATATATAAGATATGAAGAATGTAAACCAATTTGAATTTTTGTTAAGTATTAATTTTGGAGAATTTAGTGTATTTATAAACTGTTAAATATCGCGTTTAAAAGGACGCGTAAAATTTATGGTAAGTAATGTAATAAAACGTATAAAATTTAAAACGTTATTTTATATATATATTTTTGATGTTTTGTATTACGTCAGTTTGACGTACTTTTAAAATCATATATAAACACCTTTATGGATTAAAACATAGTTAGTGATTTTTAAGACGAACGTTACTTTTGGTTGTAACTGACAGTTTTGGTTTTAAATAAAAGGTGTATATACGTTTCCATTTCCAAAAGCTTTGAAAAATTCTTGCCGTCATTTAATTAATCAAACTAAAATATATATATATATATATATATCAATTCTCATATAATTGGAACGGTTCATATTTTGCCATTCCTCTGATCACGAAACCTTATCTGCCTAAATCTTCAATCACACATATAAAGAAGCTGGAAGGGATATCAACGCATGCTTTGAAATGTCCAAAGAGATTTAATACTTGTTGCATGTTCAGTTCAAAGCCAATTTATTTGTTTACCGTTATTCCTAAAATCACGCAACTGTTTATTGGTAACAAATGTTGAAATCAAAAGTTTTGTATGTCTGGAAATAAAGCATGCATCTATGAAACATTCAATCAAATTTCTTGCCGTTCTTTGGTTCAATCAACATTTAATGCTTGCCAACATTTACGTAAGAAACTCCCTGCTTTTATCAATCAATTGGGCAAGTTTGAAATCTTAACATACCTGACCGTGAGAAATATTTTATCCACCTCATTTATAACTGTGTATTTCTTTTCGCCATTCAAATAAAAAGATTTATTTCCCACTTCTCATTTTCATTTGCGTTTAAAAATAAATTATATATAAGTTTTCTCTCTCCTTAATTCTTACTTTTTATTTGCCTAGCCTCTTTATTATTTTCCTATGTCTATCTCTTGACATTTATTTCTTTATTTTTCTAGATCTTATTTTATCTATTAAATATTTCTTATGTACATCTTTATTTAATAGCTTGTGTAACAACCCTAGTTTTAACAATTTATTTTATTTTAATTATTCAAATTTGAAATAATATTCTTATAGATTAGGTTTAACAATATGGTTAAATATTTGATTTGGAGATATATTTTATAAAATTTTGTATGCCAATAAAATTAAATAATAACTGTAAAATTTTAAGCTATTTTTGAACTGTTAAATTTCGCGTTTGGAAGACGCGTCAATTATAGGGTATAAGTGACGTAATAAAACGTGTGTTTTCAAAACGATATTTTCACACAAATTTTTGATGTTTTAGTTTGCGTCTGTTTAACGTAGTGTAAAAATCATATTTTCATATATTTTTGAAGAAAAATATCAGTCAGTGTTTTAAAAAGCAAATGTTACCTTGTTTTAATTGACAATTTGACTTTACACATATTGTATACGTTTCCATTTCAACTGCCTACATAAATTTGCCTTTTCATTTTGATATCAAACTAGAAAAATATCAAATCAAAATACATAAAACTGAAATAAATTCAACAAGTAGTAACGTACAAAATTTAAGCTAGACGTGTGAAACCTAACTGTCACTTTAAAGAAATCAACATGCACATCAATTCCTTTCCTCTGCCTCTATCTCATCAATTATCAACCTATAATCACGCAAGTTTTAATTTATAAGAATGTGTGTATTAACCCTGCCTTCATCACACAAACTTAATTATAGGGTAACATTAAAAACCTTATTCTCTCTGATGATTTCCTTTTTACTTAAATGCATGCAATTAAAGCTTGAAACCATACACACCATTTCTCTTCCTTTAGCCTCTGTTCTCATCAGTTATATATCAATTCAAATCCTTGAATCAAGTACGTAACTCACGCAGGAAATAAAATCTAGTTTATAAACATCAACAAGTTTTCAAAAAAAAAAAAAATCCTCTCGGCCTTCTCTTTATGCCTGCCTTCCATTAATCATGCCAGAAGATCAATGCTTGCAATATTCTTTTGTAACTGATGGGAAGAATTCTCGTCCATATCAATAGCATTTATATCAATAGAAACTGACACGTTATTTTTCTCATCTGCCTATAAACTCATTCCCCTCTACCCATTTGTTCTCTGCATCGATCCAATTCTCTGCTCCTTCTCGTGAATCTATCAGGTAAATAGTTATAGTATTGTTCTTTTCTTTCGGTTCAGATATTTTTTCTCCCTTTCTCTTTCTCGAAATTTTGTCCTACCTGTGCCTTGCTCGGCCATTTCCATTGTTATGCCATGCATAAGATGTCTGTACATTCATCCCTATGCTGAGATATAGGCTAGTCTTGTGCATATCAGAGGGTGAAGCAGTAGATTGGTGGGAGAAACTGAGTGTTATGAGGAATGGTTGAAATTTTATACAATAGTGATAAGTTGCATTTAGGAAGTTTAGCTTCAGTGACAATATAAGAAATAGCCTTGTATTGAACCTGTTGATTTTCAAACTGCATATAGTGATCAGTAGGCCTTTTTCATGTTGAGGGATGTGGGGTGAAGTAACACTGATATAAAGATGAGTGTAGATATAGGTTGAGTTTTGCATGCATTTTGTAGTTGTAGGCTAGTGAGTTTTAGCCAAGAACCTGGATATGATATTTAATGTATGGGAAGGACTTTGGTTGATTTGTTTAAGATTTTCCAGGATTTGATTTAGTTAGTAGTGGAAAAAAAAATTACATTTTTTTATATTATATTATATATATTATATTCTTTAAGGGAGTTAACTTGCATTTGTGTTGAGTAGTCTGCATACATTTATGTTGGGTTTAGGGGAGTCTTTCAGTTGCCTTTATATAAGAAAAGGGGTTGTCTGTTTGTAGGGGAGAGGAGTCATGTTCTTTATTTTATTTTATTTTTTTTCTTTTCTGAGATTGAAGATCTGGACAGGAGTATTGATGCATAACTGAAGTGAAATGTTGATGCTACTAGGAAATAGGGGTCAGTGAGTGTGAGATTTGTGTTTCCAATAATTTTTGAAAAAGAGATGGCTGGAAGTTTCTTTGCATTTTTTTGAAGAAATTTCAGTATTGGCTCGAAGCATGTGAGCTTGAGACGTGGGAAAGACTCGAAGTAGGTGGGTTTTGGCTCGGGTAAATGAGTTTAGTGGATACCTGTTAAAGAGGAG
Organism: Allium cepa; assembly: GCA_030765085.1. Lineage (NCBI taxonomy): Eukaryota > Viridiplantae > Streptophyta > Magnoliopsida > Asparagales > Amaryllidaceae > Allium > Allium cepa. Next base: position 159,508,928 of record CM060932.1, read on the forward strand.
TTGGGAGGTACTTGAAATTGAATAAGTGCGAAGCTTTGAAAAAGAAAAAAAGAAAAAAAAAAGAAAAAAAAAAAGAAAAAAAAAACTGAAAAGATGGGAAGGGAAGGCTGCACAAAAATTTGGTGCACGTGTATTCGTGTTCAACTTTTGCCGTAGTTGTTTAGGAAAAATTTTGGTCGTAAAATTTTGGTTTAGCACGGTTCACAGTTTTGGGTATGTTTTGGTCACGTTACACGGTGAAGTGGTCGAGCAAAGCAAACATATTCTTGTTCTATTCTTAATTTTCCTTGACCATAAATTCTTAAGTCGCGTTTCAATATTTGAATTTTTCTAGATTTGAATCTAGGCGACGTCCGAGAATCTTTATCGTTACCCTCTGTCGGTCTGTACCGGTGAACTGTCATTTTGGAAATTCAAAATTTTCTGCAAAAATTCAGGTGAGTATTTCTCACCAGACATACGTATTTATATTTGGTAAATTATTGCAAGTGTATGTGTAAAATTGTATTTCACTATTATCTGTCTGTAATGTAATATAGAATGATGGACCCCATTTAAATTGACACCTCATCAGTATTATCTGTTATATTATTTCTGCAGTTATGTTATTGTTTATTTACTGCTTAAATCACCACTGCAAGTTCCCTGTTATTATAGATGGTATGGGCTGAAATGATAGGCCTAATTGATTATTATTGTTCACTTGTTCTGTTAACTGCTGTAAATTGTCTTGGGATTGCGGGTTCGAAATGATAGAACCCGGAGTTGTGTAAATATCGGATTGAAATGATATAAATCCGTTTCACTTGACCTAGGCTAGAAAATCTTATACAGGCCCGTGGTTTATATATTATTTTCTGAAATTATTTTAAATTATTTAAATTTAGAAATTTGATGATATTCTAATTTAAATTATATAAAGGATTTTTATGAGATTTACAATGATTTAAAAGGGGTTAAATAAATAAATGTTGAGTTAAAATTTTGGAATATAACTTGTTTAGAAATTCTATATTTTTGGAAAGGTAAAGATTTCAATACAGAAATAATAAATAATAAGTTATATTTGAAATTTGATGTTTAGCTAAAAGTCTACTACAGCATTTAATTGCTGTCTTTTGAAACTTGACTATTTTAAACCCATACTTTAGATAGCATTTCCTAGATGCTGTAGAAGTGAAATTGATTTAAAATTTATTTATTTAAAATTTCATCTCTATTTTGGGAATACGTTAAGATTTGGAATTTAAATATGAAATTGCTAATAAAGTAAGAAATTGAGTTTGGAAAGATTTAAAAGAAGAAAATTGATTTCTATTCTTTTGATAAAAGAAATAAATTCCAGATTTAATTGAATAAATTGAAATGGTATATCTTCAAAGGAAATGTTTTAAATCAAGGATTTGAAATTAAAGGTATTTGAAATATATATATTGATTTGGAAAATATAAATACCATTTTTCAAACTATAACCACGGGTTATAATAACGTTTGGTTGGCAAAGAGACCGGGATCGGATATCTGGCATACTCTCTGTCGATACCGAAAACCACTTTGACTAACCGTGTACGCGGTGGAGATTCCAGAATGAAGTAGGATGGTGGTGACGGTTTCTTTAAGGTAAATACGTGGACCCGACTCCCGTGAGTTGGCATAAGGTGGCTAAAACAGGAGCGATTCTCGGATTAATGAGGTAGCACCTCTGATCGAACGCACTTCTTCGTATGCCATTCTATTACTCTTGTGATTGTTTGGTGCGCACCTTTGATTTGGGAGTGTTGTTCGAGGTGGGCGGTAACTGCGGCTACGCGTTTCCACCGGTCCGGATAGCAATTGGTATATCTACCCTGGCATTGCCTAGTTGTGCCGTGTCACCTACCCTAGCGAGCCTACTACGAGTTTCTATTTGTGTCGTACCTATGGAGTATCCTCTGGTAGCTTCCCGATCAGGAGGTATTACGGTACTGTATAGACTATTGGCATTTTACGTGTTAAGGTGTAAAATGTAAAGCCTTAACGCTATTTAAAAGTAAGTTTATTTTAATATAGACACTATTATAATAGCGCAATATACTACATAGTAAATAGTTTAACGGATCCTTAGAGGATGGGCGATCCCAAGCATCCTTTAAGTTACTTGCTCTTTATTACAGTACACTTGATTTAGCTTACATTATATAAGTATGTATGTCCTGACTCGAGTGTTTTGTTTTATTGTACGCTCGGGTCAGCCTGAGTTGCAGCTTCAGCTTTCTTTCCGGAGCTAGGACCACTCATAGATCTCTCTTGCTAATTGGAAGCTTTTTCAGCTTTATCTATTTTGTAATTCAAGACATTTGAAGACTTTATATTTGCTTATGGCTTAAAATTGTATTGAAGTTTATGAACAACGTATTTCTATTTGGTAAAAGTTTTCAGTGGATTTATGAACCACTGTGTTATTTTATGTTCCGCTGTGAGATTCTGATATCTGTGTCTGTGATTCTGTGTATTTGGTTTCATTTGTTCCTTAGCTATATTTACAACCTATTGTTTTGAACTATTCCAGCTCGACAATTTTTAAGTTTTGTCGAATTCGAATGGTACAAAATAGTGGGTCGTTACAGTTGGTATCAGAGCTTTGGTTTAAACCACAGCCTAAGGAACGAAAACTCATTAGAGATAGAGTAGCAATACTCTAGAATGAGTGAAGTCAAATTCCAGAATCTTTTCCTTATGAGAGAACGTATTTTAAAGTATAAAATGATTTTCAAAGGGTTTTTAAGAAGTATTTTGATAAAAATAAAACTTCCTGTTTTTTTTAATATATTTTCCAGCTATTTCTTCTTTCTCTCCATCGTTATATTCAAGCCTTTGTTAAAAGCTTGTCCAAGTTAAGCTGTATCTTATCCTAGAATATCTTGACCTCTATGTCTGGGATTCGACGCTTTCGATCTTCTACTCGGAGGCGATTGGTTAAATAGGCATGGTGCAGAAATCTCTTGTAGTTCTCGTACTGTTGCTCTTAAAGATGATTTAGGGAATCCATTAGAGATCCAGTGTGACTTACCTCAGGAGTTCGCTGGTAGTTTCATCTATCCTCTCGACACTTTTCCGGATGATATCCATTCGACCCCTGTAGTCAAACTTTTCCCAACATATTTGATGAAGTCACTTCTTTACCAAAGCGGGAAATTTATTCCGTATCAATCTTATCCCTGGAGCAACGGTTTTCTCTCAGCTTGATCTAGCCACAGGTTTCCATCAGCTTAGAAATTGCTAAGGAAACCATACCCAAACTACTTTCCGAACTGAGAATGGTTTCTTTGAATGGCTAGTTATGCCTTTTGGCTTGACTAATGCCCCTGCTTTCTTTATAGACTTGATGAATCGCGTTTTTCGCGGTGAGCTCAATAAATTTGTCCTAGTCTTTATTGATGACATCCTCGTTGAAAATTTATTCCTATACTCGAAAGAAAATCTAATATTATATATATAAGTATAATTTTCAGAATTTAACTAGTTGTTTAGAGATAATAATGTTTGATTTTATTTATAGTTTTGTAAACCATTGGTTTTGTCTTAATGAATAATTGAACTATAAAACATGGTTATAAATTTATTTGGAAACAGAAATGGATTTAAAACAAGAATTTAAGAATTTAATATCTGATAGTTTCAAACCTTGTGTTTAAAGTCTTAAAAGGATATATTATTATTTAAATTATTTTCGAATATAAATTTGTTTCCAAAGAATTTTAAAAGTTTTAAAAAATTAGTGCTCTTCTCTTTGTCGCTGGAAAATAATTTCGGTGATGACTACAACATCATCGACATTCATTTTCGTGTATCGAAGTAAAAAGACCACGTTGTAGTTTTGTTTCAAAAATTTAATTGATTTGAATTTCTAAATATGACTTAATTTATAATATATATAGATATATGATTTAAATTTGATTTGACATATACTATATGTATGTATTTATTTATCTCTAAAGGGTTTGAAGTTAATTGGAAATTTAATTCATAAATTTATGTTAAAAGGGTGATTCTAATGATAAAATAAAGTCAAATTTTGAATGAATATTTAAACTTGAATAATAAAATTGGAAAAATTTTACTTGTATAATTGCATGCCAATATAACTTACCTAAATCATTCAGAAATTAACTATGTAATTGGAAAATGTATAATATAAAAGGATTTTATAAATAAAAATTTGAGTGGTTATAATAAATGTTATACACTTAAAGTTTCAGTTACAACAAGACAAATAGAGGTAAATAGAAATAAAATAATAATTGAATAATATACAATATCAAATGGTGTTAAAGGAAATTTAGAAATATATTGGAATAGTTATATTAAATATAATCTACTTAATATGTGCGATAAGATATATTAAGCAGAATATATTTAATAATAATCTGGAATAAAGAAAATTAAATTTGTTGAATAAGATAATTAATTTGGAAATAGTTAAGATTGATTTAACTTCTGTAAAAAAAATCAAATGAATTAAATCAATTATTGAATATTAATTAATTTAAATTGAATTTATATGGTTTAGATATTGAGAAAAATATTTGACATAGATGAGAAAATATTGAGAAAAATAAATTTAATTATAGTTTGGAATAAAGAAGAAATTAAATGGGGAATTTAGTTTATTTTGGGAAATGGTAAATGTACTTTAAAAAAATCAAGTTAAATTACCATTTCAAATTTGGACTAAAATTAAACATTTTAAATTAGAATGTTATAATACCTTGTGAAAAATTTGGAAAAAAAAAAATTTTGAATGATTTTTTTTAGTGTAGGGATATTATACAAGTAAATATGTAAATAAATAAATGTTAAAATTTTAAGTATAAATAGATGAAATCAAAGATTAATTTAAAATTGAATTTTATTGTTTAGATTAATGATTCTAAATTTAGGTTTCAATTTAGTTTTCTTTCAGGTTGTTTCTATTCCCCTACCTTCTTCCTTTTCGAGGACGAAAAGTTCTGAGTGGGGGAGAGTGTAATAGCCCAATTTTTTTTTTTACAAGTATTTTTCACTTGTATTTTTAAAAAAAAAAACCTTGGGGTTTATTTAAAGTGAAAAATAAATTTTAGGATTAACTAATAAGATCTCTGGAAAAATCAAGTTTTAATTAAGAAAACATTTATAGCTTAGGTGGTTAAGACATCTGGGCTATTCACGACAGGTTACGAGTTCGAGTCTCGGCATGGTCAGAATTTCTAATTTTTTTGTATATAAATGAACTGGGTAATTACGCGTTAAAAAGGGCGCGTAAATTTAGGGAATAAGTACCGTATATATATATAAGATATGAAGAATGTAAACCAATTTGAATTTTTGTTAAGTATTAATTTTGGAGAATTTAGTGTATTTATAAACTGTTAAATATCGCGTTTAAAAGGACGCGTAAAATTTATGGTAAGTAATGTAATAAAACGTATAAAATTTAAAACGTTATTTTATATATATATTTTTGATGTTTTGTATTACGTCAGTTTGACGTACTTTTAAAATCATATATAAACACCTTTATGGATTAAAACATAGTTAGTGATTTTTAAGACGAACGTTACTTTTGGTTGTAACTGACAGTTTTGGTTTTAAATAAAAGGTGTATATACGTTTCCATTTCCAAAAGCTTTGAAAAATTCTTGCCGTCATTTAATTAATCAAACTAAAATATATATATATATATATATCAATTCTCATATAATTGGAACGGTTCATATTTTGCCATTCCTCTGATCACGAAACCTTATCTGCCTAAATCTTCAATCACACATATAAAGAAGCTGGAAGGGATATCAACGCATGCTTTGAAATGTCCAAAGAGATTTAATACTTGTTGCATGTTCAGTTCAAAGCCAATTTATTTGTTTACCGTTATTCCTAAAATCACGCAACTGTTTATTGGTAACAAATGTTGAAATCAAAAGTTTTGTATGTCTGGAAATAAAGCATGCATCTATGAAACATTCAATCAAATTTCTTGCCGTTCTTTGGTTCAATCAACATTTAATGCTTGCCAACATTTACGTAAGAAACTCCCTGCTTTTATCAATCAATTGGGCAAGTTTGAAATCTTAACATACCTGACCGTGAGAAATATTTTATCCACCTCATTTATAACTGTGTATTTCTTTTCGCCATTCAAATAAAAAGATTTATTTCCCACTTCTCATTTTCATTTGCGTTTAAAAATAAATTATATATAAGTTTTCTCTCTCCTTAATTCTTACTTTTTATTTGCCTAGCCTCTTTATTATTTTCCTATGTCTATCTCTTGACATTTATTTCTTTATTTTTCTAGATCTTATTTTATCTATTAAATATTTCTTATGTACATCTTTATTTAATAGCTTGTGTAACAACCCTAGTTTTAACAATTTATTTTATTTTAATTATTCAAATTTGAAATAATATTCTTATAGATTAGGTTTAACAATATGGTTAAATATTTGATTTGGAGATATATTTTATAAAATTTTGTATGCCAATAAAATTAAATAATAACTGTAAAATTTTAAGCTATTTTTGAACTGTTAAATTTCGCGTTTGGAAGACGCGTCAATTATAGGGTATAAGTGACGTAATAAAACGTGTGTTTTCAAAACGATATTTTCACACAAATTTTTGATGTTTTAGTTTGCGTCTGTTTAACGTAGTGTAAAAATCATATTTTCATATATTTTTGAAGAAAAATATCAGTCAGTGTTTTAAAAAGCAAATGTTACCTTGTTTTAATTGACAATTTGACTTTACACATATTGTATACGTTTCCATTTCAACTGCCTACATAAATTTGCCTTTTCATTTTGATATCAAACTAGAAAAATATCAAATCAAAATACATAAAACTGAAATAAATTCAACAAGTAGTAACGTACAAAATTTAAGCTAGACGTGTGAAACCTAACTGTCACTTTAAAGAAATCAACATGCACATCAATTCCTTTCCTCTGCCTCTATCTCATCAATTATCAACCTATAATCACGCAAGTTTTAATTTATAAGAATGTGTGTATTAACCCTGCCTTCATCACACAAACTTAATTATAGGGTAACATTAAAAACCTTATTCTCTCTGATGATTTCCTTTTTACTTAAATGCATGCAATTAAAGCTTGAAACCATACACACCATTTCTCTTCCTTTAGCCTCTGTTCTCATCAGTTATATATCAATTCAAATCCTTGAATCAAGTACGTAACTCACGCAGGAAATAAAATCTAGTTTATAAACATCAACAAGTTTTCAAAAAAAAAAAAAAAATCCTCTCGGCCTTCTCTTTATGCCTGCCTTCCATTAATCATGCCAGAAGATCAATGCTTGCAATATTCTTTTGTAACTGATGGGAAGAATTCTCGTCCATATCAATAGCATTTATATCAATAGAAACTGACACGTTATTTTTCTCATCTGCCTATAAACTCATTCCCCTCTACCCATTTGTTCTCTGCATCGATCCAATTCTCTGCTCCTTCTCGTGAATCTATCAGGTAAATAGTTATAGTATTGTTCTTTTCTTTCCGTTCAGATATTTTTTCTCCCTTTCTCTTTCTCGAAATTTTGTCCTACCTGTGCCTTGCTCGGCCATTTCCATTGTTATGCCATGCATAAGATGTCTGTACATTCATCCCTATGCTGAGATATAGGCTAGTCTTGTGCATATCAGAGGGTGAAGCAGTAGATTGGTGGGAGAAACTGAGTGTTATGAGGAATGGTTGAAATTTTATACAATAGTGATAAGTTGCATTTAGGAAGTTTAGCTTCAGTGACAATATAAGAAATAGCCTTGTATTGAACCTGTTGATTTTCAAACTGCATATAGTGATCAGTAGGCCTTTTTCATGTTGAGGGATGTGGGGTGAAGTAACACTGATATAAAGATGAGTGTAGATATAGGTTGAGTTTTGCATGCATTTTGTAGTTGTAGGCTAGTGAGTTTTAGCCAAGAACCTGGATATGATATTTAATGTATGGGAAGGACTTTGGTTGATTTGTTTAAGATTTTCCAGGATTTGATTTAGTTAGTAGTGGAAAAAAAAATTACATTTTTTTATATTATATTATATATATTATATTCTTTAAGGGAGTTAACTTGCATTTGTGTTGAGTAGTCTGCATACATTTATGTTGGGTTTAGGGGAGTCTTTCAGTTGCCTTTATATAAGAAAAGGGGTTGTCTGTTTGTAGGGGAGAGGAGTCATGTTCTTTATTTTATTTTATTTTTTTTCTTTTCTGAGATTGAAGATCTGGACAGGAGTATTGATGCATAACTGAAGTGAAATGTTGATGCTACTAGGAAATAGGGGTCAGTGAGTGTGAGATTTGTGTTTCCAATAATTTTTGAAAAAGAGATGGCTGGAAGTTTCTTTGCATTTTTTTGAAGAAATTTCAGTATTGGCTCGAAGCATGTGAGCTTGAGACGTGGGAAAGACTCGAAGTAGGTGGGTTTTGGCTCGGGTAAATGAGTTTAGTGGATACCTGTTAAAGAGGAGTTGGGAGGTACTTGAAATTGAATAAGTGCGAAGCTTTGAAAAAAAAAAAAGAAAAAAAAAAGAAAAAAAAAAGAAAAAAAAAAACTGAAAAGATGGGAAGGGAAGGCTGCACAAAAATTTGGTGCACGTGTATTCGTGTTCAACTTTTGCCGTAGTTGTTTAGGAAAAATTTTGGTCGTAAAATTTTGGTTTAGCACGGTTCACAGTTTTGGGTATGTTTTGGTCACGTTACACGGTGAAGTGGTCGAGCAAAGCAAACATATTCTTGTTCTATTCTTAATTTTCCTTGACCATAAATTCTTAAGTCGCGTTTCAATATTTGAATTTTTCTAGATTTGAATCTAGGCGACGTCCGAGAATCTTTATCGTTACCCTCTGTCGGTCTGTACCGGTGAACTGTCATTTTGGAAATTCAAAATTTTCTGCAAAAATTCAGGTGAGTATTTCTCACCAGACATACGTATTTATATTTGGTAAATTATTGCAAGTGTATGTGTAAAATTGTATTTCACTATTATCTGTCTGTAATGTAATATAGAATGATGGACCCCATTTAAATTGACACCTCATCAGTATTATCTGTTATATTATTTCTGCAGTTATGTTATTGTTTATTTACTGCTTAAATCACCACTGCAAGTTCCCTGTTATTATAGATGGTATGGGCTGAAATGATAGGCCTAATTGATTATTATTGTTCACTTGTTCTGTTAACTGCTGTAAATTGTCTTGGGATTGCGGGTTCGAAATGATAGAACCCGGAGTTGTGTAAATATCGGATTGAAATGATATAAATCCGTTTCACTTGACCTAGGCTAGAAAATCTTATACAGGCCCGTGGTTTATATATTATTTTCTGAAATTATTTTAAATTATTTAAATTTAGAAATTTGATGATATTCTAATTTAAATTATATAAAGGATTTTTATGAGATTTACAATGATTTAAAAGGGGTTAAATAAATAAATGTTGAGTTAAAATTTTGGAATATAACTTGTTTAGAAATTCTATATTTTTGGAAAGGTAAAGATTTCAATACAGAAATAATAAATAATAAGTTATATTTGAAATTTGATGTTTAGCTAAAAGTCTACTACAGCATTTAATTGCTGTCTTTTGAAACTTGACTATTTTAAACCCATACTTTAGATAGCATTTCCTAGATGCTGTAGAAGTGAAATTGATTTAAAATTTATTTATTTAAAATTTCATCTCTATTTTGGGAATACGTTAAGATTTGGAATTTAAATATGAAATTGCTAATAAAGTAAGAAATTGAGTTTGGAAAGATTTAAAAGAAGAAAATTGATTTCTATTCTTTTGATAAAAGAAATAAATTCCAGATTTAATTGAATAAATTGAAATGGTATATCTTCAAAGGAAATGTTTTAAATCAAGGATTTGAAATTAAAGGTATTTGAAATATATATATTGATTTGGAAAATATAAATACCATTTTTCAAACTATAACCACGGGTTATAATAACGTTTGGTTGGCAAAGAGACCGGGATCGGATATCTGGCATACTCTCTGTCGATACCGAAAACCACTTTGACTAACCGTGTACGCGGTGGAGATTCCAGAATGAAGTAGGATGGTGGTGACGGTTTCTTTAAGGTAAATACGTGGACCCGACTCCCGTGAGTTGGCATAAGGTGGCTAAAACAGGAGCGATTCTCGGATTAATGAGGTAGCACCTCTGATCGAACGCACTTCTTCGTATGCCATTCTATTACTCTTGTGATTGTTTGGTGCGCACCTTTGATTTGGGAGTGTTGTTCGAGGTGGGCGGTAACTGCGGCTACGCGTTTCCACCGGTCCGGATAGCAATTGGTATATCTACCCTGGCATTGCCTAGTTGTGCCGTGTCACCTACCCTAGCGAGCCTACTACGAGTTTCTATTTGTGTCGTACCTATGGAGTATCCTCTGGTAGCTTCCCGATCAGGAGGTATTACGGTACTGTATAGACTATTGGCATTTTACGTGTTAAGGTGGAAAATGTAAAGCCTTAACGCTATTTAAAAGTAAGTTTATTTTAAAATAGACACTATTATAATAGCGCAATATACTACATAGTAAATAGTTTAACGGATCCTTAGAGGATGGGCGATCCCAAGCATCCTTTAAGTTACTTGCTCTTTATTACAGTACACTTGATTTAGCTTACATTATATAAGTATGTATGTCCTGACTCGAGTGTTTTGTTTTATTGTACGCTCGGGTCAGCCTGAGTTGCAGCTTCAGCTTTCTTTCCGGAGCTAGGACCACTCATAGATCTCTCTTGCTAATTGGAAGCTTTTTCAGCTTTATCTATTTTGTAATTCAAGACATTTGAAGACTTTATATTTGCTTATGGCTTAAAATTGTATTGAAGTTTATGAACAACGTATTTCTATTTGGTAAAAGTTTTCAGTGGATTTATGAACCACTGTGTTATTTTATGTTCCGCTGTGAGATTCTGATGTCTGTGATTCTGTGTATTTGGTTTCATTTGTTCCTTAGCTATATTTACAACCTATTGTTTTGAACTATTCCAGCTCGACAATTTTTAAGTTTTGTCGAATTCGAATGGTACAAAATAGTGGGTCGTTACATATGAAGCTAAAACAAATTAGCCAAAACAGTTAACATTTTATTTTCTAATGAATTCACAAAATGCGACTTCATTCTTCTATAAGCTTTAGCAGCTTTACAGGTAAAAAATATATTCTATTACACTAACAAAACACATAAATTTTCTTAACTTTTTAAAGAAGCAAGACAATTCCTTTTGTTATGGCCAACTACATTACACTGGCTACATCTGTTTCTTTTACTTTGAGAATATCCAAATCCACCACGCCTCTTTGTAGATGGTCTTCCTGCACCACGAACTTCTTTAGGAGGCCTAATCAACACATCATTTTCAGCAACAACTGGTTTATCAAAATCTGGAATTGGATTGATAGCATTTGCATACGAGGATTTGAAAGCATTAACAGTAAAATATTCCTCCACAAAATCATAAACTGATAATCTAGACTTGTTAATGCACTTAATTGCATGCGCACATGGAAAACTAGTAACTCTCCATTGATTACAACTGCATAAACGATTTTTAAGATCAACAACCTGTGACTTAGGAGATTTAACTTCAAACACAAATTCCGAAGACTTATAAACATCCCAACCAAAGCCATCATCTACTAACTTAGACAAACGTTCCTCCATAACAGGACAAAGATTTGTAGTCCACAAACAACATTCCTCTCTTCGTCTTGCCATTTGCTCCATAACTTTTACTCGAATACCATCCAAACAAGAAGTTATAGGCATAACTCTATCTTCCAAAATCCATGAGTTGAAACTTTATGCAACATTTGATGAATATTCACCATAACGCTTTCCTTGAAAAAACAAATCTGCCCAATGGTCAAAAGGTTTATCTCTAAGAAAATTTTCTGCGGATGTACCCCCAATATCCTTAAATCTAGAAAGATATCGCCCAAAATCATACATATTAGAAGCTTTAGCACAAAGTTTGAACAACTCCACAATAGATGAATCACCTTTAGCTGACTTGACAACAGTACCAATATTCTGTTCCATGTGAAGTAAACAATAGCTATGATATGAAGAAGGAAATATTTTCGGAACACCTAAAATGAGACCCCATTGACGATCAGACATAAAAACTAAAGACCGATCTTCATTAAGCATTCCTTTCAGATGTGATAAAAACCAAGACCAATTAGATTCATTTTCATGTGAAACAATCCCCATAGCAAGAGGAAAGAAACCTACAAAATAAACAATTCATAACAGCTTAGTAGTAAGAAACATAAATTATAATAAGCATCAAAACCTGTATTGCTTGACAATAATTTATATTATACACAATTAAATTAGATTCAAAATGATATATGAATATAGCATATGTTATTTTAAAGTCTTCCAGTAACTGCTGCATAAAATTTAAGTTCTTGTTTTTGTAAACATTTGTACTACAAACATTTCTACTGTAACCAACTCAATCATTAAATAAAATGAAGAAAGAACTCTACTATAAACATGAATGCAGTATAAATTGTGTACAACTTTGAACAATGATAGTTTAATATATCATTACCAGAAACATAAATAAGTAATAAAACAAACAAAAGTAAAAGGAAACTCATACCTTGGTTACCATTTTTACAAGTAGCAGCTAACAAAACACCTGGTCTTCCCTTCAAAGCAGCTGCATCCGAAAATATTAATGGCCGACAGTGTTTAAATCCAAGCAAACAAGCACTAAAACCAATACAAACTCTCTCAAACTGATTAGTTGAAGGATTAACTTCCATAGCCACATAACTACCAGGATTATACTTCTGCAATGCCTTCAAATACCAATTTAAATCGTTATATGACATAGCATCATCTCCGTATATTTCTTTTAAAGCCAACCGTTTTCCGCTATAAGCATAATAATATGACAAATTAAAATTGTACTCTCGTCTAAATTCATTCATAATATCATTTGGCTTCTTCATAGGAGCATCTCGAATTTGATCAATGATCAAAGATTTAACAAATCTACTAGAAATATTAACTTTATTAACATCTCTAAGACCGGCTCCACACGAATGATGAAAATTGTACGTTCTAATAAAAAAGCGAGACAGTAGACCAGGATCCGAAGAAGCATTAAGATAAAACTTACAACCATCCTCCAACCAAGAGCAATTAACTGAAATTCTATCAGGAGAATTTCTTACAAAAATCAAATCATAACCATTTTTAATTTGATATGCCATTAAAAACTCCCGAAAATCCTCAGCTCCATTAAAACAAAATCCAAGAAAATCCACAATACTTTTTTGAGAACCTTTCTTTAACATATCTTTCAAGTAGTAAGAAGAATCATCATGTGAATCACTATTACCACCAGAATTACTACCAACTGAAGTGCTTTGTACACTTGCATAGCCTAATCCACAGCCAGCATTAACAGATTCTATAGCACAAACATTTTCCTTAACAGTGAACTTAAAATATTCACTCTTCTTGAAAATTAGAAAATACAGAATACTAATCAAATCAGAATCAGTATCAATGATTATATTCTTATTTTCGAGAACATAAGATATCTCAGTACAAAATGGACTAAGATGTGGCCAAACTTCATTGATTTCAGTCTTAACAGCAAACAAAGAAGTTCCTGTGGTAAGTCGAGTAGAAAAACAATTCTCATTATGTTCAAAAATAACCAGCGAACTATTTGCTTCATCATTGTAGATATCAGTGCTGCAAAACAAATTAAAAAACCAGTTAAAAATGCTAAAATAAAATAGAATAAAAGAAGAATCTAAAATTAAGCACTAAATAAAACAAATATAAATCAATTAAAAAACAAAAGACAAAATAAAAATAGAACAATCAAATTGAAACAAATTATGCATACATAAACAAAGAATGCTATATAAATATAGCATAACACAACAAACCACGTATACAATTTAGTGCAATGATAGATTAACATTAAAATTGTAAACAATAAACAGTGCCGAGTAAGCATAACAGTACAGAGTGAAATCTTACTTTGCCATTGAAACAAATCCAAAATAGGTAATGAAATCTGAAAGAAGGCAAAACTGTGCAACCTACAGAAACAAAAATATACGCAATATCTAAATTTATTACATTAGAGAAAGAAAAGAAGAAGATCGAAAAAAAAGAGCAACATACCTGAATGTAAGGAAATTGATCATTACCATTCCAGAGGACGATGAAGATCGACGACAAAGAAATGCGATGAAGATCGATAGATAGTTGAAAAGATCGAATACAAAAATAAAGAAAAACGCATCCTTGAATTGAAGATCGATGAAGTAAGATCGGTGATATCAAAATAAAGGTCAACGACAGATTAAAAAGCAAATTTAATTTTTTACAGAAGTTTGTCCTTGGAACGAAAGAATAAAGCCCGCGTCCTTCAAACGAAAAAAAAAAGATACGCGTCTGTAGGCCCAAAAAAAGAAGTAATACTTCCTCCAGCCCATTTTCCTATAAAATTTATTTAGATTAAGTCTAAATTAATTTAGACTTCATAGACCTAATAAGATCTAAAATGGTAAAAAATTGAAATTCACTCAGTTAACCCGCTGCGTGTGTGGCTTAGATCTAGTAGTGGCTTCTTTCGGATGGCTTGCCATCTTTGCCAATTGGCCGGCCTTAAAGCACACTTCACCACATGTCTTTGTCGAGTCTAGGGATGGGACTGACAGCGCTGACGACAGTGTTATCGTTAGTCTCATGTTCATTAGAGTTGATGGTTGTTCTCATCATTACAATTTGACATGATGATAACTTGAATGGACATTTGTAGAAGAGAAAAAGCGAAGAAAGGTGGGAGCTTTTAAAAAAGTCCCTCCTTCTAACGCTAAAATGTTGATTATAATTTTGGAATTAAACTAATGGATGTGAATTAGCAAAGGTTATTTACCAATACTAGGCTTAAAAATGTAAAATGAGAAAGAAAGCAGACAAACATTGTAGATGACACAACATACAGAGTCGTTCGGAAGAGATTTGTTTACGTCTAACATGAAAATTTCTTACTACATTTATCTTTTATGATTATAAGGAATTACAAGAGAAAAATAAGAAATACTTAAGCATACAATGACACTGATCTTAAGAGCTTATGAAGCATTCCTTGTTGGAAATGAAAAGTTTAAATAAAATCAACCTATTTTACGTTGTATGACATAAAGTATTTCTTATCAGTCGATATAGATCATAGACGGTTGAGATTGCACAATAGAACAGACAAATGACGCTTCTGACCATCGATCTGGTCGCAATGGCTGATGGATTACAGCGGTAAAGACATTATGGGTATGTGGCTGAGAACCATGTCAGCTGTAATGCCATACTAAACGTGTGTTTTGAGCCGAGTAAGGCGACTAGGTACAAGAGTATGCGTGCTTTTGACCAAACAAAGAGAATCCAATACCTTCCTCTACATAGAATGCAGTTACACATGCATCCTTTGGAAAAAGTTTCCTCATCTTCCAGAATGGCACCTAATTTTTAAGGCAAGATGGCACAACCCTAAATCAATTGCACTGCTTGTGCTTCTGAAGAAGATAGCTCGACGCATCTGGACTGGAAGGAACGGTCGCATATTGAATGGCATACATATTTCATCTCTGGGACGATGAGATTGATTAGAGAAATGGAGAAGAAAAATTAAGAACCGGAGAGCAAACGTAACATTAATAATGCCCATGCTGATGTGGCATTAAGATGCTGTGTTATGACCTCTTATTGGGCCTGATTGGGCCGATGCGTTTCTTTTTTTCCTTTTTTTTTCTCCAATCCTATTTTCAGTTTCTTGTTGTTTCACCTAGCCTTTTTGTATTTCTCTCTTGTCGTTTATTTGCACTATTACCTTGTAACCTTCGTATGATTCTAATAAAACCGAAAAAGAACCGATCAACACTGCTTGTCTTGATAAATGTAGTCCATGTCATATTGATCCCAAGAGAAATTAGTATAATTTTTTTATACTACAACAACGAAAACGATAAAAATAATTCAATTTTTAGCCGGAAGCGAACGGTTCGACAAGCCTATGACGGAAGGTTAAACAATTGAAGAATCATTCGTGCTAAAAAACGAACGGCTCGACAAGCCTTCGATGGGAGGCTTCGTCGAATGATGTGAAATTTTGTCTAATGATGTGAAATTTGAACATAACAATATTTACGTGGGTGGAACAAGCTGTGAGTTCGGATTTAAAGAATACTGAAAATAAACCAGTGGCAGTTGATAGGCGACCAATTCAAACACTTGGTATATTATTTGTTTGTGTTAGTTTATACAAGGTATTAGTAAATTACTAGACTAAAAAGCCGACATTTATATTAAATATTTTGTGAATCCAACCTCCTAAATCATCACTCCAATAAACGACGCTATGTTTCCAATGTTGCATCATTTGGTGATCTTTCGATCTAACGTTGAGAATTTTACAATCGATCGCTTTAAGGTGTCTAAAATAGAACTACCTTTACCAATGCTCTAAGCGTAGAATGAAAATTATCTTAATGTTTTTGTGAGATTAGCATGTCATGGACTAAATTGTAAATGGATAATGGTTACTCAAACCGACCGTTAAAAAAATTTGCCTGCTGTACACTTGGTATATCAAATTGTCTAAATCGAAGAACCAAAAAATATATTTGTAACATGTTTCCCTAATTCTCTCTAAGATTATTTATCAAACCAACGTTAGGAGATTTGGCTACAACCAAAAAATAAAAAACATATTTGTAAAGTGTTTTTTTTAATTCTCTTCAGTATTGTTTATTTTATTTTCTCCACTAATGTCTCCTTAAATCTGCTTAATTTGAGATTTTTTTTCAGCATATTATAATTTGATTTTCAACTGAAATTAATTTTTTCCAGCATATTATAACGATGTTCAACAAAAATTAATGACAAAACAGACCGAATACTTTCTAAAGCGTAACATAGTCCTATTTTTTTTGGCTTAAAAATCTAGAATCCAACAGTCAAAAGAGTGCAAGGTTTTCACTCTTTTGCACAACATATTAGTGTCGGATTTAAGATTTTAAAGAAAATAAAATCTATTTCATGCATTGAACAAATATTATAAGAGTTCCTATAACTCGCAAGATGTAAAATGATGTTAAAAATAAAATTACACAAAATAGTTTTTGGGCTTCTACAACTCGAATAATGCCATAATAAACCTAGAAAAAGATGAAGTAATTTTTTATTATGCTATTAATGGAGATCATAGCTCGAAAGCGACAGGTTCAAAAAGCCTACGATGGAAGGTAAAATATTACAGCGTGCGAACGAACGGTAGTTCACTTAACTCCACAAGTAGCTCTATACTTGTATCCACAGCTAACGTAACATTTCAATGACATTCTTCTCAACGATTCGAAGTCTATCTGTATAACAAATCTAAGGTAATCAGCAACTTTGTACAATGAAATAACAAAATGTAGTATCTTTTTAGCATACGAACACAGCAGCTTTGTACAATGAAATAACAAAATGTTGTATCTTTTTAGCATACGAACACAGAAAGAGTAACGTCAGCATGAAATAACAAAATGTAGTAACTTTTTAGCATACTAACACAGAAAAGTAACGCCAGCCACAAGTCACACAAACCAACATAATTAGTTTTCCAGCCACATACCCGTCCACGAAACAAACACACAGGTACTGCTTATTTATTACAGAGATCAGATATTAGGAAGGAGGAGGAATCAGATACTGCAACCACCACGAAGACGAAGAACAAGATGAAGGGTGGACTCCTTTTGAATATTGTAGTCAGCAAGAGTCCTTCCATCTTCGAGCTGCTTCCCTGCAAATATCAACCTCTGCTGATCCGGTGGAATTCCTTCCTTGTCTTGTATCTTCGCCTTTACATTATCAATGGTATCTGAACTTTCAACTTCCAATGTAATTGTCTTTCCAGTGAGGGTCTTCACAAATATCTGCATTCCTCCCCTAAGCCTCAGAACAAGATGAAGGGTCGACTCCTTTTGAATGTTGTAATCCGCTAATGTTCTTCCATCTTCTAATTGTTTGCCAGCAAAGATCAGTCTCTGCTGGTCCGGAGGAATGCCTTCTTTATCTTGAATTTTGGCCTTCACGTTGTCTATTGTGTCTGAGCTCTCCACTTCAAGTGTAATAGTCTTACCTGTCAAAGTCTTCACAAATATCTGCATGCCACCCCTGAGTCTGAGCACTAGATGAAGGGTCGACTCTTTCTGGATGTTGTAATCAGCAAGTGTTCGTCCATCCTCCAGCTGTTTTCCAGCAAATATCAACCTCTGCTGATCTGGAGGAATGCCTTCTTTGTCCTGAATTTTCGCCTTCACATTGTCTATCGTGTCCGAACTCTCTACCTCCAGAGTTATGGTCTTCCCTGTCAGTGTCTTCACAAAGATCTGCATACCTCCTCTCAGTCTCAGAACCAGGTGGAGGGTTGATTCTTTCTGGATATTATAATCCGCTAGTGTTCTCCCATCTTCAAGTTGTTTACCCGCAAATATAAGGCGCTGCTGGTCAGGTGGGATTCCCTCCTTGTCTTGTATCTTGGCTTTGACGTTGTCTATTGTATCCGAGCTCTCAACCTCAAGAGTGATGGTCTTTCCTGTCAGTGTCTTGACGAATATCTGCATCTGCATGGTATCATCAAGAACAATGACAACAATGTCAGAAACCACCTAGTGACTTACTGACTTAACCAAGGCTACATACATACATAAACTACCTCAAATCATCCTACAATCTAAATCTCATAAGCAAATTTGATTACTCGGCTCAATACAACTAAGCTAAGACACGACATTATAGGCTGCATCACACGAATAGTTCAACTAAATTACTAATGCCATATTTAACATTATAAAGTCTCTACCACATACGTACACAAAAGATGTAAGTTTATCTAGGATAGGATCATACAAAGTGAAAATTTGAGTAATTTCATTTTCAATATCAAAACTATGTCTGTCTGGAACTCAATTGAGCTACATAAACAATAAACGTTTTTGGACAAGGCCAAAATGAATATATAAAAACTCAAATGAGGCAATACCTGAGCATTCAAGGTCAATTAGAGTTGGCACATAGTGCCCCCATCTCATTATTTAATTCATGCTTAACTCTACCGTAACTCTTTTGAACAACATTGTTCAGGGATATAAAATTAAAATCAAGATTTCAGCTAGATATATATGATCAAATTAACGGTGCTTGTACATGATGCGAATATCACAGCAGCTAAAAGCACCAAGGAATATACAGGTTCAAGTCGAGACGAGAAGAATATGTTCGCTGGAACAAAACTTCCTTGTACTAGGTTTATTTATGATACATGGTTGCATAACTGCTGCATAAAATTTAAGAAATTCTGAACATGGATCAATCAATCATGAAGAAATATAACATCGAATCTACAGCCCACAGATACGCAAACTGCCACAGCGTTTTAATCTTAAGATTATACATCACGAATCTGCACAAGTGACAAATCCTACATGCTATATCTTAGAAACATGAATACCGATTAAACTACATCTATAAGTTCCTAATCGGAAGATTAGTTCGTTTATCAGAACTGACGATTGAGCTGTTTTCAAAAAATTCGATAATTCATGACTAATTTCAGATAAAATCAACGTAACCCTAGCTTAGAAGTTATTCATGGTTCATATCTAAACATTACAGCCTCGAACTTCAAACAAATTCAGTCAACAAACAAAAAAGATCATAAAAAAAAACTAAACAAACTAAGAGAAGAAATCTAACCTTGCTGAAATATCGCTAACTTTCCTTGTTATTCCGTAAAATGGTGATAAGAAAAAGGAAGCAATTGGGAAATATTTATAGCAGAAAACCGACCTTCTGCGGGGATAAAATTGTAAATTCGTGAAACGTGTAGAAAGACCGGTATGCCTTTGCTTTCCAATATCATCCTTTGCTTCGCCTTCTAGACAAGTTCCAAATATACCAAATACAAATCTACATTAAATAATTATAGAAAGACCGGAAGCAATTCAACAATGTTTTCATTTCTTCCTTTGTCTATTCGTTTATTGTCATTGCTTTGGTGATAATTCCAACAGTTCAAAGTTATAAATTAACATTGAATAAATTTTGTGGTTAGACCAAATTTGTAACAAATTACAAGAATATGCCACTTTGCAAACTACTCACAAAACTATACCAGTTTTCGCCACGTTGACGCCACGTGTGCTGCCGGCATCTCAAATGCCGCCACTATACGTATTGTGCAAAAACACACTGGCGGCATTTAAGATGCCGCCAGTATGCGGCATCCCAACTGCCGTCAATTTCCGCTGCTTTATTAGACAGTCACATTTTTAGGTTTATCTTCTTCCAAAGTTTTCTTAGATCTACTTAAATTTTAAACCTTAAACTGTTAAATTATTTGCATATTGTAGTTTAATCTTGATTGCATTCAATTACAGACGAATATCAATATCTAATTCTTCCTCTTCAATAAGGAATTAGCTATAGCAGATATGATTTTTTGGAAACCCTAGTTCAATTTTTTTAATTTCATTTGTTGTTTGGTATCATGTGATAATAGGTACTAGTTGCTATAATAAATTATAGAATGGCTCTCAAGTGTGTACCAACAATCTGTTATTTCGATGGCGAATTGGCTGTTGATGAACTTAATTTTGGAAAATATATGAGGGTCGTGTAAGCCAGCTAAAGTGTTGAAAGGTTGTAATTTGGTGCAGTTGAAGAAATCGATTTATAAAGCGACCAAGATAAACTCTGAAGAATTTGACATAGAGTTAGTGTGTAACTGGCCGACGAACTTAGGATCGAAAGCCATTAAAATAGTCGATGATGACGATGTGGCGCTAATGTTTTCAGCGACATCGAAATCAATTGAGCTGTTTGTTGGGAAAATTAGACGCTTGCAAGTAGAAGAACCCATACGAGAATAAGAAGTTAACAATATTATTGAGAAGCACCGAAGAACGGTTGAGGCAGTAAGTATCAGTCGCGGAAACGCGTCCTCGAGTTTCATTAAATCCGACTATGACAGCGATGTACGGTTAACAATAAGGTCTATATGGATATCCTCCGTGTATGACCTATCCATAGGGTGTTCAGTATACGTACCCCTATTCAAGTCAATGTAGCTTTACGCAATTGCTCGAAAGGTGAAACATTTATTTATGAAATTTAGGTCGTATTAATTTGATAGTTGTACGCTACTTAACAGTTTTTTTGCATTATATGCAGTTATCTTCCTTATCGACCAACACTGCCTAGTCCCGTTGGACCATCACAATGCCATATGTCTCAATTTATGTATCCAACTGCATTCGATTTATATGATCTTAGTCAGAGGTATGTATCATTAAGAATCAAAATTTGATAGGCAGTAATTACGGTACTGGTTTTAAAGTAATACGTATGTTTGAATAGCAGATTCCCCGTGCACGATATTGCTACGCAATCTAATGCTGATTTGGAGAATGTAAACGTAAACGTAAACAACGAAGATGTTGATACTGAGATGGAAGGGGATGAAGGTGAAGATGTCACTGATGAACCCCTTGTAAATAGTATGGATTTAGTGAACATGGTGGAGAACAATATGTCGTGGATAGGTAGTCTGCAAGTGAACAATGAACATTTGAACTATGATTTTCCGGTTGAAGACAATATTTCCGAAGATAGTGATGAGGTGGAAATGGAAGTTTCTTTGGACGATGATTTGTGCAACGCACAAATTATGGCAAGGTCAATCGTTGCAAATCTTGAGTTCAACAATGAGCCGTTTTCAACCGTAAGCGTTCAGAATGGATTTAAAGTTGGTTCGATTTTCGAGACGAAAGTCAATTTGTTACAAAAGTTGAGCGAATGGTCGATTTTGCATGCCGTTTCTTTTAAAGTAATAAAATAAAATAAAACCAAATAGACCGCCGTTTGTAATATAGATGCAAATTGTCCATGGAGAATTCATGCTATTGTCTCAAAAAAAATCATAGCAAAATTGGTGGATTGTGAGAAAACATCCAAGCGAACACAATTATGTTAATCCAACGGTGAACTCCACTCACAGTAGGCGATGTCCAACTTTGTAGTGGCAAAAATATTACCTTTTGTGAAAGCCGATCAAAACATTACAGCCGGGACGGTACAAGTTTTGATGGAAGAACAGTTGTTTGTGGAAATTAGTTATACGAAGGCTTGGAGAGATTTAGGTAAGGCGGTGGAAAGAATTTATGATGATTGGACGGAGTCATATAGTAGTCTAAGGCAATATTTTGCTGAAATAACTAGATCGAATCCGGAAAGTGTTGGGCATGTTACGATCGATGATTATAGAGTCTTCGATCGAGCTTTTTGGGCCTTTGGACCTTGAATTGAAGGATTTGTTCATTGTCGTCCGTTGTGGTGTTCTTGGTCATAAAAAAATCGTTGCAATATAGCAACTTAATATTTTTGTTTTATTTTTTTTGTAATCCTAATTCGAATGCATTCTAGTTTGTCTCAGAATAAATGTTTATGTAATCTGATGTTGTACGCAAATGTTATTTTGACATTTATTTATTTTATTGTTAACCTTCTAACGCAGAGTGTATTCAAAGTTCATTGTGGACTTAATAGCAAAGTTCATTGCGGCCATTGGAGAGTAATGAGCAGAGCGACAAATGCTGCTTACAGCGGCATTTGAAATGCCGCATGATGTTGCATTTCAAAAAACGCTATTGGCGACATTTGAGATATCGCACCTCTGCTGCCTATATATTTTCCTAAATTTTTGCAACTACCCCACCCACACCCTAGCTTTACCAAATTTATTTTAGCAAAAGCTCTAGGTTTCATATTGGTATACTATTCTCGTCCAATTCAACATTGTCGCGCAATATTTCAATTCAACATTGCCCTAACTAAGTTTTCGCAACTATCCCTCCCCATATTTCAATTCCACATTGTCGTGTCGAAGGTAAGTATTGTACTTTTCTCGTTCAATTTCAACAATTGTTTTGTCGATGTATTTTTGGTTGTATTCATAGGTGTATAATGGACAATTGAAAAATTGATAACGTAACAATGATGAACATGTACGACGAATTCGAACAAAATAGAGGAAAGGAGATTTCGAGTGGCGCCGACCTTGAAGTTGATTTTGTACCAGAGACACAATTCAAAGAAGAACCCCCGAATAAGTATAGTGGAACATCACGTGGAGAAGCCGTGGTTGGTAGACCAGTCCAATAATCGCTCCATGCACGTCTAGGTGTCATTGGTCGGTAAAATCGTGCAAGCTCAAGCTCCCTTGATACATGTGTAGTTTGTGACTGCGGAGAGCAATGCGAAGTAGTCGTTTGCAGAAATGATAGGAACGCTGGACATCGTTTCTACCGCTGCGCTGGATAGAACGATCACAAGATTCGACCGAATCAGGTTGAATGCTGCAATTTTTTAAGTGGCTCGATCCACCACTGTGTCCTAGAGGGATGGAATATGCTTTAGAAATGCAAGTGGAGTTTAGTTGTTTGGAAAAGTTGAACCTTGAATACCGAAACAAATTGTTGGTTCATCGGTACAAGTATTCGACGTTGTGGCCACGTAGATCGTTGAAGGATAATTAAAATGTAACGTAATGATATTAGAAACTTGTTGTATGATGAATAAATATCTGAAAAGATCGTTCGATGTATGTTATGCATCGTTCGGAAGTTTGAAGTATGTTATGTCTTTTTGAACTCTGTTGTTTTGAAATGACATCTGAGAAAACCAGAATGCAGCATCTAAAGTGCCGCAGTTGTCGACATACCGAAGCGGCATTTCAAATGCCGCTCCACGCGGCCTTTAATATGATGCTTCATGCGGCATTTCAAATGCATCTCCACGTGGCCTTTAAAATGACGCCACAAGCGGCATTTCAAATGCCGCCCCATGCGGCATTTGAAATGCTGCTCTGTTACTTACTCAGACAAACTTCAAATCGAAATACGACGTCAATATTTCGACACCGATGTAAACAAATTTTTGAACCTTGACTACTACAAATTTATGAGCTCATGACTGCAGTTACAAACAACAAATACAAGTCTATAATCCGTAACATTCACGACAACATCGAAATACTAGAGTCACTTCTACAATCACAACGACAAACACTAGTCTACATTAATTAACAACCAAACATTCCAAACGAACAAGTAGAAACCAAGATCAATCAATACTACAGTCAACATACCACACAAACGATCAATCAACACTAAGTCAACAAATAAAAACCACGGTCCACCACGATTAGTCTAAAATTTCATCTCAAATTTTTTAATTCCCTAGGAGTTTTCTTCTTCGGTCTTCTTGGCTTGAGCATGAATTCCTCCTCTTCTAGTGACAGCTCTTCACTGCCCTCCTCTTGCGTCCCTTCCATTGGGGGTTGCGATGGCCCGATGGGTTGTGTATGCTGGGAAGATATTACTTCGGAACTCTCGCCCTCATTTTTCTTCCTTCTTCCATACTTTCTCTTCGGTAAGGGGGCCGGTGGGACTGCAGCTATGTCCTCATACGATGCGGGGGGCAATATACTAGATAAGTGGTGGCATGACAGTAGGAGGAGGCGGCGGCAGTGGGATGGGCCTTGACATCTTGTTCTTCGACGAACATGATAGTAGAATTTGTTTGATAGAGAAGCAATTTGCTCTTTTTAGGAACCTTCTCCGCAAGCTCATCGACAATGTCCAACATAAGATACATACCATCCGCCTGCATATAACATAAAGCCATATGAGTTTCATAAGTACTATATAAGGTGTCAATATTAATACATACCACATTCCGTTCTAGCAGAGCTCGTGCAGTGTAAGGTGTCACCTCTTGCTCGGGTTCTTCTTCTCATCTTCATAGCACATAACGATGAGTGATATCCCAGTACTAGCTAAGATACTCCTCGTCGGTCAGAGTGACATTGTGCTCGTCTTCCCCAGCTATGAAACAGTTGTTCCATAACTCAATCATCGTTTCAGACTCATCTTAGCCGTATGGAAGCATGCAATATGGAGCATAATATGGTAGGTGCTATCGAAGACCAAACTGTCTGATGACTATATCTGGCAGATTGTATGCTAAATCTCCGAAATAAAAAATTATAAGTCTTGCCCGCCATAACGGCTTGTCCATTGTACAAAGAGCCGGGAGTGCATGAAGGTCTGCTTCGGAATACAGATTTCATGTTACTGCATTGCAATCTAAGACATCAAACTCGTTCCGGTAGAAGGCTAAATTGCGTCTAGGGGTCATTTTTGTATTCTTCGGGCCAATCCACCTATAATAGCAACATCTTATAGCAAGCATTCAAATTTACTGTGCCGATACAACAACACTAACAACACTGTTTTACCTCGATCCATAAGATTTTGAATTGTCAATTATTTGCGTCTTCATAGAAATACGACCAACCAGAAGGTAGGTCGATGACCAAAGATGCAAGTGTGAAACTTAGTTTTAGTTACGATTTTACGATAAACTCAAATATGCAACAACGAATGACTACGTCCATACCTGAAGTAGAGTCATACAACCTCCGACGGACCGTTGTTGGACCAAAGCAATTCTCGTAAGCTCCGTATAGGTGAAAGTAAGCACCGCACTACCCCATGAGTATTGCCGATATGAATCGAAGTCTTCTAACAATGGAAGCCATTGAAGGGCCACTCTTGTCTTTAATCGATCACAAAAAAGACGTTGCATGATGATGTGCAACATAATAGCGCGGGCACGCTGTGTAATCTGCAAAGAAGAGGCACGATGGGGAATATCACCGGCCAACTGCTCCCTAAACCACGTGGCCACTATCGACTTATTTCCTCACATCACGTCTTCTAGAGGAGCCAATCCAAGAAAGGGCTCACACAATTCCATATAATTTCTTGGAAAATTCGGTTTCATGATGGGATCCCGTTAATTGGCAATCCGAGCAATACAGCTACGTCTTTCAAAGTGATTGTCATCTCACCTACTCTAAGATGAAATGTAGACGTCTCCGGTTGCCATCATCGATCAAAGCGTCAAAAGATTCCGGTCGAGCTATGTATATCCCAACTTACTGACAACACCAAATCCAGCACTGTCCAACAGTTCCAACAAGCCTGGATGCATGGACATGGCGAGCTTTAAAGTGGATGAATGGTTAATGAAGTCGTCCGGCTCAACCCCCTGTCAATAAATAAGAACAAAGGAAAGCAATTATGGTCATTACCAACACTTTGGAGAACTAATGACAAATTATTTAATCTTGTACCTCCATCATATCGATGTTGTTTGTGAGGTGTTGAGGTTGGAGGTAAAGCACACTAGGATTGATCGGTTCGGGCGCCATTTCGTCATATTCTACCATAATAACATTGCATAATCATACTCAACTTCAATGGGTATACAACCATAGCTTTGCAATTATATAACTTCATTGTACACAGTAATAAAAAAATTTAAACATGTGCTCTAGGTGAGTACTCAACTTCATTGTACCATACAACCATAGATTTGCAATCATAGACTAATTGTAGCCCTAAACTCTAAATTGAAAAAATGACAATTAGAGACAAAATCGATAGATTTCATACCTATAGGATATGCTTGAGACGATGATGAAGCCATAGTTCAAACTCTAGCTAGATTTAAGTAGTTTTTTATTTTAAAATTTGATTTTTGATGAATTGCGGGGGAGGGGGTTTGGTTTTTTGTGAAAAGAGGTTGGGAGAAGGAGGAGTGAGATATTATTGATTGAATGGGCTGAAAATTTACTGAGAGCACAGAAATAGGCGGCATTTGAAATGCCACAAGCGGCATCTCAAATGCCGCCAGTGTGCTTTTGCACAATACACGTGTACTGGTGGCATTTAAGATGCCGCCAGCACACATGTCGTCAAACGTGACCAAAACTGATCTAGATAGAATATGTTAGACACATGTTTAACATGCGTCTGAAAGTCAAACATTTGTTAAACAAACGTCCGACTTAGATGAATGACGTCCCATTCTCATTTTTATTCAAATTAAATCTATTTAAATTCAAAAATTAAATCAAAATGCATCCAAAATTAACTAAAATGAGTATGTAAAAAGTACACATCACCAACAATGTCTATGTCAGTCCAGCACATGATGTGCCAGATACTACACTGTTTATTGACGATTTTCGTATTTTGCATCACCTACCATTTACACTCAATGGTTCAATCTATTTTTAGATCCTTAGAAATATTTCTCATTATTTTTATCATATATTTACATTCGTTTTCAAATACAATTATAGGGTAGTGACGGCTATTGTATATAATTTAATATGTAAGCCTTGCACATTAGGAGGGATAGTTGGCGCAAGTGTATTGATGATTATTTTGTCACACTACCTCAACCGACTATAGATTTATTAATTGCTATACATTCCAGTATGTTTATTTTGATTCCAGTTTGTACATAATCGATCGTGTTTAATAGAGGCACTTATAGAGTAATGGTGGTCTACTACTCATACTTTTCATTTTTCTTATTTTGGGATTGGATATATCTTCGGATTTCTATATGTTGTTATATATCCAGATAGGACGGGACGATCGTATGCATGTTCCCTTCGCTACTAATTTTTGAGCCGTTTGGTTCATATTCTCAGTATTTACCAATTTTGGATGAGGAGGAAATAACGTCAGAATTTATTACACTTACATGATTACACTCTTACATAAGAGATTATAGAGATGGTCTAGATTTTTCTTTTTTAGTTATATCCTATTGGTTCGGTATTTCTTTCAGATTAAAAGTATTAATCGTCTTGGATATCTGATTACTATAGTTGATCTAGATGCTATGTGGACTATCGATTATGGCACAACTATACTTGGGGTACTCAGTATTGCACTTGACTCATATGTGTGTAGTCAAGTGAAGCAGATGTGGGTTATGTGGTATCTTTTGTCGTTCTAGTACTTTAAGCACATGACGAACATTAACCCGTGACTATTAGAAGATGCAACAACCACAACTTATATATTTTTTCCTTAGATTATGTCATTGGGGTCGTGCTATACATGCTCAAAGGCTCCGATAGAGGGTGCATAATGAGGTGATGGAGGCCCGTACATAGTTAGATATGAGGAGGAGAGGAACATCATTCCTTGACATTGGTGTTAGAACCGGGCCGGTCGGTAGCAAGTAAAATGGGTAGATTTCAAAAAAAAATCACTTGTTTGGATCATAATTAATGAACTTATGATGCCTAATGTAATACACTATATAGCAATTCTAATAGGGTTGACGGCTATGTGGCCCTCATTCAGCTGGAAGTAGGAAATCAATCCTAGCACGACTGATGACTAGTCTCCTTCTTCGCTTAGACTCAACCACCTAACCTCTTAGAAAAGACCCGATCTAGTTGTTTTAAATAAAATCGTATTTTATTTGATTTTATGGTTTATTTAATTAATGAATTTATTTAATTAATATTTATATAGTTCATGAATATATAATTATATACTCATGTGTGTATGTCATGCATGTACAACATATTCCAAGTGTGCAAAGGTAATGTCCACATCTATAGATGTTGTGATATACATCTACAACATATATATCCGCCATTTATATGTGCATTGGCTGTCTCAAAACATTGTTTAATACCGATCTTATATATTTATATGACTTATAAGTTTCAAAAATATTATACATTAAGAAATAAAAATGTATAAGTTAATTATGACTAAGTCAATAAGATTTAAAATTCAAATTTTGAATTTAAAATATGTGACAAAGATAAGGTAAATATTCCAGAAATTCAAAATAGGATCTTAATAAAAATTAATTTAGAATATTATAATAAAAAAAATAAAAAAAAATATATATATATATCTATTTTCGGTCGAATAATGAAAAAACATTCAAAAAAACTAGTTAGTTAAATGTGTGTTTGTAAATAAAATAGTATTTTAAAACAACATTTGAAAATTACATATGCATACATACATACATACATATATATACATGTATATGTCTATGTGTGTGTAATTAATAAAAGTTTTCGGCTAGCAAATAAAAAAAGTATTAGAAAATAATTTTTTTTGAATAAATAATACATATATTATTATTGTATATAAACATTGTTTTGAAATAATTACTATATATATTAAAATTAAGTAGATCAATTTCTTTTAAAATTAATTAGCCGAAAGTTTTTTTTAAGTTTATTACATACATACATATGTGTGTGTGTGTGTGCGCGCGCGCGTGTTACATAATACGTATGGGCAAAAAAATATTATTTTATGTATAAAGTTGTATTACTATATCGCAAAAAATATATATATATTATTTAAAGTATGGTTGGGTGATACAATATGTGCATATATAAAATTGTTATAGATGCATAAATCCAACTACAATAGGATTACAAAATAAAATAGAACATATCACTTTAAGATAAAACCATTTAATGCACGTTGGTTGAAGATAACTCCTAGATTCACCTTAAGTTGATCCATGGATGTGACGACCCACCTTTTTGATCCTTAGAAATCGACATTACTACATCCACAGTATTCACATACCGAATATCCAAGTGCCAGAGAGGCAGATGATCAGGGGTAAAAGAAAATAAAGATAGAAGATATAACACATATTCTCATATATAACGACTCAAAATGAAGTATTAGGGTTATGGATAGTACTAACCCAGCTAGGGACAGTTATAACTGTCTATCCCTACACAAGTGCTAGTATATACTTATAAATAATACAGTGGAAATAGAAATGGATAACTATCTAGAGAGGAATCTTCTGCTCTGAGCTCCTCCAAAATGCTCCAAGCTAAATCTGACTACTTGGCTCCCTAGAAAAAATAAGGCACTCAAAGTTTAAGGGAAAAGAAAATAAACTTCGGGTCAGTCATGATACTGGTGTGAGAAAACTCAAAATATAGATATTTTTGAAAGAAATGATATTTCATAAGACCACGCCGCATATAAATACAGATGAGTTTTTACCTTATGATAACAAAACATTGCTACGTAAAATCCAGTATTATGGTAATAGTGTCTAGATTACAAATGCATATAATCAAAGCCGAAATTTTTACATGGATTAAATTCCAGCATAATAAGTAAACAACTAAGTCCGAAGGCACTTATTTGAGAATGTATACCATATAATAATAGGTAAGGAACTACCTTCCGTGCAGTATATTTCTAGAGGAATGTACCGAGGACCCATAGACGATCCTTTGCATATGGCAAGATAGGCCTACCCCTTTTCGATGACCAATATAATGATCTTAGATAGTACCGAATATGACATTACCCCAGTTGTCACCATCCTTTACGGGAATCCCATAACATACACCACATACTCTACATATAGAGCATAATCTAGAAAGATGATGACCATGCTCTAATGGATGCGACCCACGTAGCCTTGTGACATACCTTATTTCAACCATTTCTGGGTGTAAGACCTGAGGTAACATATTACCTTTTACAAAACAACTCCCACTTTGAATACAACATTGCCATTTCTAATATCACGCTATAGATTTCCACAAAAGTACAACCCTCGAGCTCGTACATCTCAAGGAAGGGTGTTAAGTGTAAAAGGAGATACCTTCTACGCCATCAAACAGATGTACGTTTGTAAAAATCAATGTACGTGGTCTTAGAAATGCAACATCAGACACTCTTCCATACAAGTTGTATAAGAAAATGACAAACCGAAAGTACTTCTCCTACTACATCTTGTTTGGGGATCACCCTTAGAATCGATAATGAGTAGTCCTTGCATCGAAGATTGCAGAACGAAGATACTACAATCACCATATATATGGTATGGGAATTACCCCAGAGGTTAGTGGCAAACAGCCCTTAATTGTGAAGATCCATGTCTTCAAAATCATTGTTTTCAACATGTTTTCACTTTCGAATGCGTAGATTAGTTCAAAGTGGTTTTCGAATAAGAATCGTCCAAATTCGATCTCGGTCGCTCTGAACAATCGATAAAAGATGTCAAGTATGTGGGTGATTATTATTTAATTAATCAATATCTTTTATCCAAGTAAATATTTCCTTAGAGATATATGTCTTTAGACCATTTCTTTATCAACGTACATGGAATTATTAAGCCTCTTTTTAGTTTTGAAAATACCAAATCACTTCTCTTTAATTACACAGGAAAATATTATTGAGTAAAAAGGGATCCATAAAAATTATAATAATCATACTCAATACTAAATTCGGTATTCAATCCGTACTATTCGTCGAATAACGGTGAAATCGCCTTTTTAATTCTTATGGATAGTATGAGTTCCCTTCATGGAATTAGTACAAAATTTAACCATAATGTTACCAATATCACTGAACATCTTATTATTTTAAATCTAATTTAATCTTTGAAAAATTCCAAATCTCCTTTTCTTTTATATTAGCAAGATGCGGTTCGAGTAAATCAAATTAGCTATCCCTTCCATCGGGCCAGTCTGGATAGCTAGCAAGAGCAAGATACTGGTTTTCTATAACAAGCCTAGAGTGCATCTCTCTATCACTCATAATGCAGTCAAGTTATTTGATCAACTCTAAACCCTTTAAAATACTTGATTTATTATTTAAAAAAATAATTTATAAAGGATTAGGGGAGAAAACCCAAGTTTAAATCTTATTTCAAATATTTTCAAATTCCTTTATTAAATTGTAGGTGAAAAGTTCTTTTAAGGCTTTAGTATCACAAATTCCATTTTAAACCTTTTATATATATATATATATCCAATTTTCCCTGTAATACTCTTTTAAAACATTTTTAGAATTATCTCATATTTTTAAAGATTTAAAAATTTCTATTTTTAAGAGTTGAAATCCATATCTTACGAATTACCAAAACGTGATGATTTTTAAAAAAATTGATTTGGACATATCTCAAACTTTACAAAATGAAATATTGATTTTGCTCCTTCATTTGGAAACTATAGTTGTAAAAATTCGAAAGAAAATCTTATTTTAAATAATTTCGGGATATATTTCACTCTACACGTTGATTTAACTTTTATGGCGCAAATGGGCGAACTGCATTACACGACGCGCCTATTTCGACTCTAATTTATTATCTGTTCAAAATTTTGCTGAAATGAGTTTTAATTTTTATAAAACATTTATAAACTATTTTAAACCATTTTTATTCATGTTTAAAGATTTAATTATGCCGTAATACTTTTATAGCTCATAAAAAATGTTTTCGTTATGTATGTTCGACGTGTATTTACTTAGAATAATTTCCATAACCAAGCAAACAAATTTTCACATCCAAAACATGATGATTAGACATAGAAAAAAAGCATGGCAAAAAATATCATATCGTCATATAGTTTAATAAAATAAACCAGCGGAGTAATTCTTACATAATACTTTTGGATCTAACTTTTAGTGCCACAAAACTGATTATAGCTTCGCTATTCCTGCACTGTAGCTTATGAATCCTAGCCTAGGACCCTTAGGTGTGTTCGGCCTTGTACTTGAGAGGGTAGATAGGTTGTGGTGGCTCTTGATGAGATCGTCCAAGCAAGGAGAATGAAGATGAGATGATTGCTCACTTTGATTTCAAACTAAGGTGGTATATCTTTCTATACGGAAGTGTATTTCCCAACAGAGCTTTACTACGACTATGGAATAATCTATAAAGACATGGAAGCCATTAATGATCATGTGAAGAAGGAGATGAACTTAAGAATTTTGGTGTAAATAAATGAGTGGATATGGACGTATATTTATAGCCTTTTTTTAGAAAAACATCTACAAAATCATCTTTATCATTCCCATCACCCATATGCTAATCCACCCTACACACGGCCGAACCACCCTCTCCCCATGTGCCACCTCATGTGCTTGTAAGTGATGGTGAGTTTTGTTTTGTTTTGATTAGAAAAGATCTAGATTTTTATATTTACCTGAAGTAAGTTAGTATATGTTAATGGTAAATGTATATGTGAATGTATGTGTGTTCATGTGCATGTGTATGTGTGCTTTTATGTTTATTTTTGACAAATCAAGTTGCAATGTTTCGATACAACTTTTATTCATTAAACCATGGTGAATCCGGGATTCGAATTCCGGTCACATTTTTACTTCTTAGTGTTATATATATATATATATATATATATATATATATATTTGAAAATGAATTTCTATTATTATTGAATAATCAAAAGGGCATCATTTAATATTTAAAATAATTATCAAATCATATAAACTCAATTTAAATTCAAAAATTATTTATTTTAAAAATGATTACATCATGATGATGTCATAAAGACATTTTATTTTCAAAAATAAAATAAATAATTTTATTACATATTCTTGCTTAAATGGAGAAATAAGTGTATATATCCAGTTTCGTATCCTCTAATATCGAGAAAATCTCAATTTTATCCAAAACTAATTTTTGTCGCTTTTTTGATGGAAATCCCAAACATCTATATTTGTTAATATAATTTTAAAACAAGTTTGCCGTAATTTATTATTGCTTATTATAATTTAAGTTATAAAATCTTGTATTTGAATATTTTAAAAAAAAATTCTTTCAAAGTGATAAATTTCCGAGTCATTACAGTCTCCCTTCCTTAAAAGAATATCGTCCCCGAAAATAGATAAGAAGAAGATAACTCAAAAAGGAATATATTAGATATGATGAAATATATACAAAGATATGATAAGTAACTACACTACAGGCGGTGAGTGCACTACATCGATACAGTATATATACGAACTATCCATCCATCCTAAACACATGATTTGCCTTTCCCATTCTATCCTCTATTTCCCAAGTGCAATCTTCAACATCACTAATCCACTGGAATTTAATTAATATCACCACCTTTCTCCTTAACCACTTCTCATCTCAGTCCACGATTTGAATAGGCTGCCTGATAACAGTCAAGTTTGGCTCTACCTCTAAATCTACTTGGGTAGCTATCTCCACAATTTCTTATGGTTCATACACATACTTCCACAGATGAGATACGTGGAAAACATTGTGTACACTGATAACCTTTTTGGTAATTCACTCGATAGGCTATTGGGCTAATCCGCTTAAGAATAGGAAAAGGTCCAATATATCGAGGTGTTAACTTCCCAGTTCCTCTCATCGGAGAGACTTTCAAAAATATAAATTCTCCAATCGAAAATTTTAAATTCCTACGCCCATGATTGACATAACTTTTCTACCTACTTTGAGCTTCTTTTGGTTTCTTCCTGATCATATACCTACCTTCTTCGAGGCTTCCCAAATCATATTGGGACAAGTACTAGTCAATCTTCGATATCAATCGAAAATGCAAGTGATCTACATGGACAACCATATAAGGCTTCATTCGGTGCCATGCCAATACTTTCCTGATAGCTGTTATTATAAGAGAACTCTACCAGACGAAGATGATTCTCCCATGACCCTCCAAAGTCTAATATGCAAGCTCTCAGAAGATCTTCTAACACTCGGTTTACCCTTTTTGTTTGTCGATCAGTCTGGGGTGATATGCGGTGCTTATACTTAGCTTCATTCCCAAAGCTGTCTGTAATGCTTCCCAGAACTGACTAGTAAAATTTGGATCTCGGTCACTTACGATGCTGGTCGAAACTCCATGTAATCGTCCAATTTCTTTCATGTATATACGTGCAAGACTGAAAGCCGTTCTTGTTAGCTTTACTGAAATAAAGTGTGTGCTTTTTGTCAGTCAATCTATGATAACCCAAATGCCTTCATTTCCCTTCCTTGTTTGAGGTAAGCCATCGATGAAATCCACTGATATTTGGTCCCACTTCCAAGTTGCAATCTCAAGAGATTGGAGTAATCTATTAGTCTTTTGCTGATCGCTTTTGATATACTGGCAACTGGCACATCTGCTAACATAAGTAGAGATGTCTCTTTTCATACTCTTTCACCAGAATGCTCGCTTCTTGTCTTTATATATCTTGTGGATTCAGAATGAATGATGGCATTCAGTTAATACTTCCTGCTAAGGCTGTCAACATTCGGAACAAAAATTCTTCCATTTAACCGTAATATCCTATGGTTATCTACTTTGAAGCTTGAATTCTTTTCTTCTTTAACTCCCTCAATGAACTCCACTAGCCGTTGATCTTCTCTCTGCTTGCTGGCCATTCTTTCCAGAAGAGTTAGAGTCACCTCCAGATAAGCTATAACAACATGCTTTTTACTTAATGCATCCGCTACTACATTGGCTTTCCCGGGTGTATATAAAATATAAAGATCATATGATGCAAGAAATTCTAACCAACTTGTTGGCTCATTTAAGTCCTTCCAAGTGAAAAGATATTTCAAGGATTTATGATCTACGAAGAGATCAAACTTTCCACCCAGTAAATAATGCCTCCATATTTTTAATGTGAACACAACGAATAATAGTTCTAAGTCGTGCGTTGCATAATTTCACTCACGATGCTTTAGTGACCTGCTTGCGTAAGCGATTACTTTTCCATGCTGCTAGTACTGCACCCACTCCTTCTCCACAAACATTATCATATACAGTTAAACCGCCGCTTTCATCAGCAATAGTTAGGACTGGAGCGGTAGTTAACCTTTTCTTAAGCCCCTTAAATGCTTCTTCATATTTCAGTGTCCATTCAAATTTAACATTTTTCATAATCAACTTTGTTAGGTGAGATAATTTTTTTGAAGGAATCCTGAATGAACCTTCGGTAAGATCCTGCTAAACCTTAGAAGCTACGGACGTCCTTTGGAGTTTGCGGTTACTTACAGTCTAGAATGGCTGTAATTTTTCCTAGATCAGCTGAAATTCCATCACTTGACATGACATGTTTAAGGAACCTTACCTCTTTCCCCCAGAAGTGACATTTTGAGAATTTAGCTTTAAGTACATTCCTGCTCATTATTTCAAATACAATCTTAAGATGTCTTTTGTGTTCTTCCTCGGTTTTTGAATAGATAGGGATATCATTAATAAAAACTGACATGTATTTGTTGAGTACGCCTCTAAATACTGTACTTATAAGGTATATAAAATAAGCTGGCACATTTGTCAGCCCAAAAGGCATATCCAACCACTCGAAGAGATCATTTCAACCTCTAAATGATGTTAAAGGAGTGCAATCTTTTACCATTGTTAGTTGATGGAATCCTATAGCCAGGTCAATTTTTGAGAATACTCGAGCATCGTGAAGTTGATCAAAAAAGTCATCAATACAGCGTAGAAGATACTTATTCTTAATCGTCTGCTTGTTTAGGCCTCGATAGTCTACACGAAGCCTTAGGGAGCCATCTGATTTTGCAATGAAAACTACCTCTACTCCTTAACTTAAGCGACTCGGTCTAATCAACCCTTTCTTTACAACTCATTAGTTTGATCCTTCAACTCATCCTTCTCTTTTGGTGCCATTTTACAAATACGGTGAACAAAATGCCTTGCACAAAGAATTAAGTCATTTCGAAACTTAATTTCCCAATATGGGGGTAAACTTTTCACTTCTTCAAAAACGATCTAAAATTCCTTAAAAATTGATATTTCTTCTTAACGTTTTTGAAACAAATTAAGGGCATACGTGAAACTATCCCTCACTGGAGTAGGTTTTTCACACATTATTTTAGAATGTTCAAGAATAGCTCTATACTTAGACAACCAATCCATACTGAGTAAAACCTAAAATCCAATAAAATTAAGAGCAATAAGGTCACATGATTTTTTTTAGGATAGGCACGTAATTTGTACTTCTTCACAAATTATACAGAGATTAATTGTACCCCATATGGGATTAGACACACAAATAGGGGTGTCTACTATTTTTTGGGTACGTTTTAACCTATCAACCAATTATTCAGAAATAAAACTGTGAGACGCCCCAGTATCAGACAATCCTCTAATTCATTAACATAAATATTACCTTCCAGAATTCCTTTGCCTTTCACATTTATGGAGGTTAAGAGTTCATCCTTGATAGCAAAAAATCCGATCTGCTCCTCTTTCTTTATTAGCGGGCAATTCTTTATTATGTGCCCTGGTTGGTGATAATTGTAGAAAGTTCTTTTCTAAATCATAGGATCTAACAAGTAGTGGAAAGCTGTCACTTCTGGTTGCAATTGTAACAGGTAACATCTTTCGACTGGTTCCCTTAGGATCCTCCTCCTGACTTGCCTTGCCATGGCTTCTTCCCTTGGTGATTGAATTTTCTCTTCTACTAATTGTTGTTATTGCTGCCTTGTGCTGCTACCGGATTCTTCTTGTCCAAAGCTTCATACCGGAACCCATATCTTATAAGTCCACAAATGTTCCTTCTACATGAGCGGTCATCCTATCATGTCCTTCATCCTAGTAATAAACATATCATTTTTCTTAAGAGGCGTGTCTATCAATCCTGGTTCAAAGGGAGATAATTCATTGAACTTGCTTGAATTTTCTTCCATGTACATTTCTCCTTGCTTCATATCCATGAAACTTCTATAGAGGCGGGACCTTCTAGCAGCGTGCATGTATTGTTCTTCAAAAACTTCATTATACCTTGCCTAAGAGAAATTATCTTTCGATTCATTATGAGTAATGGACTCCCACTAAGCTAGAGCCCCGTCCATCAATTGTCAGGATGCTAAGAACCCTTTTCGATCATTATCGATGTTTAATCCTTTAAAAAATTTCTCATGTGATAACTTCAATAATAGATTCTGTGCCCTTAATTGGCTTTCTTCCCAAGTTGGTATAATATTTGTATAGTCAGCAAAATTAACTGAGGCTGCACAGGAACTACTACTTCTTCAATTACCGCAGCATTTGGATTTCGACCATTGGTGGTCGTTGTGCTATTATTTCCTCCTCTACATCCTCTTTGGTTTCTCATTTCTCACTATCTAAATATAGTAAGGTATCAGTTTAGAATAGATGATAACCCCATCTCTAATGAGTTAATCCCATCAAGGCCTAGGAGTTCGCTCAACCTAAGCTCTGATAGCAAGTGTGACGACCCACTTTTTTTGACCCTTAGAAATCGACGCTAATACGTCCATGGTATTCATGTACTAAATATCCAAGTGACGTAGAGGCGAATGATCATGGGTAAAAGAAAATAAAGATAGAAGATATAAACATAGATTCTCACATCGCATTTAACAACTCAAATGTTTTACATATAGATAGCACAAACAATCACTCTTAAAATGATATAGCAGAGTTATGGCAAATACTAACCCAGTAAGGGACAGTTATAACTGCATACCCCTACACAGGTGCTGGTATATACTTTTACATAATACCACATAAATAGAAATGGATAACTATCTAGAGAGGAATCTTCTACTTCATGCTTCGAGCTGCTCTAAAATGCTCCAAGCTAAACCCGACTACTTGGCTGCTTGGAAAAAATAGGGCACCCCGTGTTTAAGAGAAAAGAAATTAAACTCTGGGTCAGTCACAAAATTGGTGTAAGAAAACTCAAAACACGGATATTTTTTAGAATAGAGG
This sequence comes from Allium cepa, assembly GCA_030765085.1. NCBI lineage: Eukaryota > Viridiplantae > Streptophyta > Magnoliopsida > Asparagales > Amaryllidaceae > Allium > Allium cepa. The sequence goes on from CM060932.1 coordinate 159,547,479, forward strand.
TTATCTCATAAGACCAAGCCGTACATAAATACTGACGGGTTTTTACCTTATGATAACCAAAACATTGCTATTTAAAATCTAGTGATATTATAATAGTGTCTAGATTACAAATACATATTAATCATAGCCGATATTGTTACATCGATTAAATTCCAACATAGTAGGTATACAAATAAGTCTGAAGGCACTTATTAGAGAGTGGATTCCATATAATGATAGGTAATGCACTACCTTCCGTATAGTACATTCTTTAGGAATGCACTAAGGACCTACAGACAATCCTTTACACATGGCAAGACCGACCTACCCCTTTCCGGTGACCAACACAATGATCCTGGATAGTACCGAATATGACATCACCTCGTTTGCTACCGACCTTTACCGAGATCTCATAACATACACTACATACTCGATGTACACAGATTTAGAAAGGTGATGAGCATACCCTAATGGGTGCAACCCACATAGCCTTGTGGCAAACCCTGTTTCAGACATTTTCGGGTGTGAGGCGTGAGGTATCGTATCACCTTTTACAAATCAAATCCCATTTTGAATGTCACGTTGCCATTTCTAATAACACACTATTAATTTCCACAAAATTACAACCCTCGAGCTCGTATGTATTAGGGAAGGGTGTTAAGCGTAAGAGGAGTTACCACATACATTACCAAACAGATGTAGGTTTGTAAAAAATCAATTTTACATGGTGTTATAATTGCAACGTCAGCCACTCATCCATACAAGTTGTCCAGGAAAAGGACAAATCGAAGGCACTTCTCCTACTAAATCCTGTTTGGGAATCACCCTTAGGATCGGTAGCAAGCAGTCCTTACATCGAAGATTTTAGAATGAAGATACTACTGTCACCTTATACATGATATAGGAATTACCCTAGAGGTTAGTGGCAAACAACCCTTCATTATGAAGATATTTATCTTCAAATCATTGTTTTCAACAAGTTTTCACTTTCGAATCCGTATATTGGTTTGAAGTGGTTTTCAAATAAGAATCACCCAAATCCGATCCTGGTCTCTCCGAACTAATATTCGACAAATGATATCAAGTATGTGGGTGATTATTATTCAATTTATACATATCTTTTATCCAAGTAAAATATCTTCTTAGAGATACATGTCTTTAAACCATTTCTTTTTCAATATATGCGGGATTATTAAACCTCTTTTTAATTTTTGAAATCCGAGATCATTTCTCTTTAATTACACAGGAAAACATTATCGAGTAAAAAGGATCCATAGAAATTATACTAATTATACTGAATACTAATTTCAGTATTCAACCCGTACTATTCATCGAATAATGGTGAAATTATCTTTTAAATTCACACAGACAGTACGAGTTCCCACTTTAGAATTTAATACAGAATTAAACCGAAACGTTACCAATATCACCAACATCTTTTAACTTTAAAATCTGGTTTAACCTTTGGAAAATTCCAAATCTTCTTTTCTTTTATCTTAGCAAGACGCGGTCCGAGTAAATCAAATTAGCTATCCTCTCCATTGGGCTAGTCTGGATAGCTAAGGAGAGCAGAAAACTGGTTTTCCAAACCCAAGCCTAGAAACTATCTCTCTGTCACTTATAAGGCGATCAATTTATTTGATCAACTCTAAAAACTTTAAAATACTAGATTTGTTATTCAAAAAACATTTATAAAGGATTCAGGGAAGAAAACCCAAGTTTAAATCTTATTTCAGAAACTTTGAAATTCCTTTGTTAAATTGCCGATGAAAAGTGCTTTTAAGGGCTTAATATCACAAATCCCATTTTAAACCTTTTATATGTCCAATTTTCCCTTTAAAAAAATATTTTAACATATTTTTAGAATTTATCTCATATTTTTAAAGATTTAAAAATATTTATTTTTCAGAGTTGAAATCCATATTTTACGAACTACCAAAACGTGATGATTTTAAAAAACTTGATTTAGACATATCTCAAATTTTACAAAATAAAATCTTGGTTTTTCTCCTTCATTTGGAAACTATAGTTATAACAGTCCAAAAAATTCTTATTTTGAATAATTCTAAGCTACATTCCACTTTACACATTGATTTAGCTTTTATGGTGCGAAATCGCGAACTGCCATTACGTAGCGCGCTTATTTTGACTCTAATTTCTTATCTTTTCAAAACTTTTTTGAAATGAGTTTTAGTGCTTATAAAACATTTATAAACTTTTTTATCCATGTTTAAGAGTTTTAACTATGCCACAACATTTTTATAATTCATAAGAGAAAGTGTTTTCTTTACGTAAATTCGACATGTATTTACCGTGAATTATTTCCATAACCAAGCAAATATATCATCGCATCCAAAACATGACAATTAAACATAGAAAATGAGTATGGAAAAACATATCATATCATCATATAGTTTAATAAAATAAACTAGCAGAGTAATTCTCACATAATAGCTTTCCGATCTAATTTTTAGTGCTAGGAAATAGATTGAAGCTTTATTATTCCTGCACCGTAGCTTATGAACCCTGGCCTAGGACCCTTGGGTGTGTTCGCCCTTGTACTTGAGAGGGTGGAGAGGTGGTGATGGCTCTTAATGAGTCGGTCAAGCCAGGAGAAAGAAGAGGAGAAGATTGCTCACTTTGATTTCAAACTAAGGCGATATGTCTGTCTATGTGGACGTGTATTTCTCAACAGAGCTTCGCTATGACTATGAAATAATTTATGAAGACACGGAGGCCAATAATGGTCGTATAAAGAAGGTGAAGAACTTAAGAATTTTGATGTAAGGAAATGAGAGGACATGGACATGTATTTATAGCCTTTTTCGCAAAATATCTGCAACATCATCATCATAATTCCCATCACTCATGTGATGCACCCACACCCTCCCCCTCCCCCTATGTAGCCAAACCACCCCCCTCACATGTGCCACCCCATGTGCTTGTAAGTGATGGTGAGTTCTATTTTGTTTTGCTTAGAAAATATTTGGATTTTTATATATTTACCTTAAGTAGGTTAGTAAATGTAAATGGTAAATACATATGTAAATGTATTTGTGTTCATGTGCATGTTTATTGGTGCTTTTATGTTTATTTTTGACAAATAAAATTGCAATGTTCCGATACAACTTTTATTTGTTAAACCATGGTGAATTCAGAATTCAAATTTCGGTCATATTTTGACTTCTTAGTGTATATGTGTAAACAAAATTTGACAATGTCATTTCTATTATTATTAATAATTTAAAGGGCCTCATTTAATATTTAAAATAATTATTAAATCATTTAAACTCAAAAGTTATTTGTCTTAAAAATGATTACATTATTGATGATGTCATAAAGAGATTTTATTTCGAAAAATTAAATAAATAATTTTATTATATATTCTTTCTTAAATGGTTAAATAAGTGTATGTCTCCAATTTTGTATATTATAATATTTAGAAAATCTCAATTTTACCGAAAACTGATTTTCGTCGCTTTTCTGACGGAAATCCCAAATATCTATATTTGTTAATATAATTTTAAAGAAGTTTACCATAATTTGTCATTATTCAAAACATTATAATTTGTGTTATAAAATCTTATATATTTGAATAATTTAAAATTATATATATTTTCCAAAGTGATAATTTCCGGGTCGTTACAATGGACCTTGCAACTATCTAGGCCACCAAAGTTTGTATTTGGTCTAATATATTTATGACAATGATATTTTCAGCTACTTTGTATGTTGGCTATGGTATGGCGGCCAAGGGATCAAGGTTTTGAAAGAGAAAAAGTGAGAGGATAGGATGATTTATATAAAGGAGGAGGAGAAGGGGACACGTTCTCCTCATTTTTCCACTTCTCCTCTTGCTAATTTTAAGACCAAATCTAGAATTCAGAGTCAAAAATATCACTCACCCCATTGTATGGCCAGCAAAGGCTAGCGCTTATGGGCCTTTAAACAGTCATATCTCGTTTAATAATTAATGATATTTAAATCATATTTAAATGTGTATCAATATCATATATCAATACATATGCATACAACTTTTATAAACGCACCCAATTAATTATTAATGACACCTAGAAAATACTAACTACACCTAATAATTAAAATAAGTAATTAGCTAATATTTCATAAATATTAGTTATTTAATTAATCTCTATCAATTATAAATCGATAAAATCATATGGTATTCGGAGAAATCAACAACGTGGTCGTGGGACTCATTGGTATAAATTCAATCATCGAGTAATATAGAACAATTTGTATAGTAACATATAAACATCACCTCGGCTGGTTCTGTGACAGTTTGGCTATATTTATCACCTATAAATATTCATCGATAAAATCTAATTTTGCAATTTAAGTAGTACTTTTTGGTAATGATTATTTATACCAATTGTAACGACCCTTAATTTTATCACTCTGAAAATGGAATATTTAATTTATTTAAATATTCAAATGTAGAATTTTCAAACTTAAACAATCACGTTTTATATGACAAATAAAAATAACAAACTTATTTTTGATATTGAATAAAGGTTTTGGATTTCCAATGTAAAATTGACAAAAGTCTAATTCCGATAAAGTGGGATAAATATTTGTGAAATTTGTTTAAAGGATATATAATTCCATTTTAATATATATATAATCGATAACAAACTCATTTGATAATAATAGAAATTTAATTTGTAATGGTTTGATAAATATATAAAACTTGTCTTATAAAATTGACAAATTACGTCGCATATCGATAAATCGATATCATATTTTTATAAGAAGATTTGGATATTGTTTTATATAATTATATAAGTCAAATATGCTTGTTTTAATTATTTAAATATAATAAGAAATTTATTTTGAAGTTTGGTTTACATGAATAAATAGTTTAATAAAAACGTCAATATGTGACCGAAAAATGTTTTGTCGAAAATCAATGTTTTCTTCAAAATAAGTTACCGCAACGTTGTTGCACCCTTATTAACATGTTTTAACTTATATATTATACATTTTAGTAACTAAAGATGTTTACTTTTACTAAATAAGATTAGAAAACTAATAGGTGTCATTAAGAAAAGTAAGTAAGTTTAAGAAAAGTCAAAAGTAAACATTAAATCCAAATCACATCAAAATCCAACAAAATAATTACTTTTCTTTACTTAATCTTTAAATGATTAAGACATAAAGTAAGGATTTGAAAGATGATGTTAAGTATTGAAAAATTAGAGATTGCTTTAGGTTGAATTAAGGTTAGTTTGGTAATTTGGAAAAAGGTTATTTTGGTAATTACCATTTCTTTCTTTTTCTATAAATACCCACATCCTTCTTCACTTTCATTCACATTTCTTCTTCTCATTTTTTCAAGCTTCTTCATCTTCTTCCTCTTCACTTTAATGGCTTCCAAGCCATAGAAGAAAATTAGAAAGGAAAAATGTTAAAATATTCAAAATAAATCAATGTTCATTCTTTTCAAATCAAAATCTTCTTTTCTCCATATTTTACCTATTTTTCTCTCGACCATGACTTCTTCAAAACAGAACCAAAATACAATTTTTTTCCAAATCGTGTAATTTTCCAATGGCTAGAACTTTCATGTTGACCACTTTGTCTCATTCTAAATTAACCATGTCAAAAATCCACTTCTTTTTGGTGCATTTTCGGGCCCAGTTTTTAACACAGAAAATAGCCCATTTTGTTTTGATCATAATTGATCCAAATTAAGAAATTAATTTTTACAAATCATATGAAATTTCAGTGGCTACAACTTTTATGTTGATCATTTTTCTCAATTTTGAAGTTTTCTATACCTGAAACTCAATTTTTTGACGTGCATTTTCGGGCTTCATTTTTGTCAATCTGACAATACCTCTTCTTCATTTTATCATATCTCCCTCAAAAAACTTGGATTCAAATGATTATTATTTTCAAATTCAAGAGAAAATAATTTTCAACAACTTTTTAGTTAAAAACTTCTCTAAATTTTGAGATTTAGAGGGCCTAAAATCAAATACAAGATAACCTATTTTTCAGATCAAAATCTTGAGAATTCAAGTTCAAAGCTCTGCTGCTTCTTCGCTATACTTTCGGCCAACCTCCATATCAAGCCTCGGCCAAACTAATGGAAGGGAGAGGGTGTTGTTTGCTAGTGTTTAAATGGAGTAGGAAGTAGTTAGTGAAGTGTTGGTTGATTTGAATGTTGGTAGGAAGTTAATCGCTTTGGTTTTTGATGAGAAGCTCTATTTAACATCTCTATTTATATATACACATGTTTGACGATGTGTTATGATTGCTATGGATACTTATATATTCTTTGATCATCAATTATTGATTGTTTGATATGATTGTTGAATTGTTTTACCAAGTCACGTCAATACACTTCGATAAGCACAAAGGAAATCACTTTCCTTTTGAAAATGAAATGGTGTATATAGAATGCTTAAACTTGTTGGAAATAGTTTTGAAATAAGCTAGAAATGTTTTATAACCATTTGAATATGTTTAAATAAACAAAGGAATAAAATCAAGATTTCATCTTGTATATTTTAAGTGTGCCTAAACCAATTTTCTAGAAAAATCGCGCTTTTGTAGCAAAATGCCCAGATTTTAAAATTGATATTTTAAATGTTTTAAAAATATAAAATAAATTCTAAAAATCTTTTAAAATGTTTTAAAAGATATTTAAATTGAAAATATGGATTTCTAAATGATATAAAAGTCGTTTTGAAGAATATAGCTTTTAAAACATTATTTGCAACACTTTTCGCAGTAGTTTTTAATAACATTTGAAACGTAGTTTTAAACTTAACAATTCTTTTCTAAATATTTTGTGAATGATTTCAAAAGAATAATTAAGTCATTTAAATAAGATTTGGAAATTTTAATATGAATAAATAGTTAAGAGGAATTGTATATAACACTTTAGCACTTAAATAACAATTGAAGAATATTGAATATAATAACAAATTGAGTATGCGAAAACAGCTAGTACATTTATCCTGCTTGTGAGAGTTAATCGGTAAAACAAGGTGTGTAACAAAGCTTAGGAATGGAGCAACCAGTGCCCTGAACTTACATGACCTTTGCTTTATCATTTAGATGAGGGGGGAACAGATCGAAAGGAAAGCCCGGATGCTCTAAAAGATCATATTTACAGTTTTTTCCAAGATTAAGGAAAAGATCTTCATGATGTAGGATTTCTTTCCACTAGCCCCTAAAGGTGAAATTTACCATATTTAAGGTGGCAGTAGTGATCTGTGATGTAAATCTTCGATTTGCAAGAATTTGATAGGAAATTAAGAAAGAAATCTTTGATTTTGATTCAATGAATGATTTGGGAATATTGTCCCTAAGTTAAAAGTTATAACTTGAATGAAAGAAATATTTGATTTAGATTTAATGAATGATTTGAGAATATTTTCCCTAAGTTGAAAGTTATAGCTTGAATGAAAGAAATCTTTGATTTAGATTTAATGAATGATTTGGGAATATTTTCCCTAAGTTAAAAGTTGTAGCTTGAATATAAGAAACCTTTGATGAAGATTTCATGAATAATTTAGAAAGGTTTTCCTAAGTAAAAAAGAAAATGATTTGGAATATTCTAGGATTTTAAGAAAGGTTTTAAATAAATCAAATGATTTAATAAGTGAGGCTTAATGATTCCATATACTCTTGAAAAGAAAATGGAACAAATTGAAGAGAATATATCTAAGAAAGATTTTTGATTTAAATAAAAGATGAAGTAATTGATTGATGATTGATATCCACACATGAACTTAACATCTTTTAAAGCGATGATTGGTTTCGAAGAAACCGAGGTCGAATTTAGGTGATTCTTATCCGAAAACCACTTCGAACCAATTTGCATGTTCGAAGATTGAAGATGTTTGAAGATGGAGATATTGAGACGAATAATAATGAGGGACTACTTGTTGATTAATTGGGGAAAAACTTTTTTTTTTTTTTTTTTTTTGAAATGATACTTTATATACAACAACATATCCCATGTCAATAAACGTTCGAAAGCAAGTTTCGAACTTGTGACCTCTTGCACCAAAGCCGAATCAATAACCACTTGGACAATGGTGCTTGTCAATTGGGGAAAAACTTCCGATTCACTATATTGTAGCAGTGGTCTCTTTGTTATGAAAAACTTCAAAACCACAAGGACTTCTCGCCTAATAATGGCCGGGGAAAGTACCTGCGGTTTTGTTCAAGTCCCAGAACAAACTTGTATGGATGGATGTCTAACAATGCATTTTCTGAGATTACATGCATTAGTTTTTGCAAACATACATCTTTGGTGGCGAGGAAGGCAACTTCTCTTAGCTTAACACCCTCCTTGAGACGTACGAGCTCAAGTGTTGTATTTTGATGGAAGGCAATTAGTAGTCAACGGAAATGGCAATGTGGCATTCAAAGAAGATGTGCTATGTTAAAAGGTAATCATTTACCTCAGGCCTCATCACCAGGAAATGACAGAAACAAGGTAGAAGTAGCAAGGCTAAGTGGGTCGCTCCCAATTAAGAGATGTCATTATCCTTCTAGATTTACTCTACACATGTCTAAGTATGTAGTGAATGTATGAATCAGGTACCCATTAAAGGTCGGTAACGACCGGGGTGATGACATATTCAGTACTATCCTACATGATGGGTAGGCCGGTCATGTGTTGGTTTAGGCTTCAGTATCTGGACCTTAGGTGCATCCCTCTAAAGATGTACTATTGGAAGGTAGTCCCATACCTTGCCATTTGTATTGAAATCCATTCTCTAATAAGTGCCTTCGGACTTGATTGTAGAACCTAGTATGTTAGAACTTAATAATGTAACAATTTCGGCTTAGATTGATAAGTTTATTTGCAAATGTTTTCAAAGAATGTCAATAGAAATAATATCACATGTTTTGATGTAAAAGTGTTTTAGTTATCATAAGGTAAACGCCAGTATGTGTTTATGTGTGAGGGGTCTTATGAGATACTATTTCTTTTCAAAGGATTTTATTCAAAGGCTGATATATGACACTGTCATTTATATTTGAGTTTCTCATGCTAGTTTATCAAGCCAAATCCAGGTATTGAATACTCGGGTCGGATCCGAGTAGTTTTAGGTTTAGTGAAGACGGTTGGAGTTTCCAGAGGAGGGCTGGAGATATTCATCTATGTATGGACATATTCTATTATCCACTTTGCGTATTTGTTTGTTCTTTGTCAGCAATTGTAAGGACAAATATTTATAGCTGTTCAAGCTGAATTTAGGTTAGAATCTGATATATGTATTTCAAAAGTTTTCCACCGTAAAGATATTTGTTCAATGTTATATATTATTCCCTTCATGTGAGATTCTATTCTATCTTTATTTTCTTTTTCACCTCTTAAAGATCCGTTTATTTGTGCAATTTGAGTTGGACATGTGTGGTTTATTATCGACTCAAAGGTATGAAAATTCGGGCCTTCACATTTGGTATCAGAGTTGAAGGTTAAGCTAGAACCTTGGCTTTGGGATGTAAAGACTCATCAAAGATAGGGTTAGTAATATCCTAGGATTAGTAACTCATTATAGATAGGGTTAATAACACCCTAGAATGAGTTGAAAGCATTATATACGAGTGTGTATTTGTTAATGTTATATATAAAGGTTTTGTATTTGGTAAATAAAATAATTTTACCTGGAATTATATTTTGATTACAAAGTATATATTTTGAAAAGTTATATAGTTAGAAATTTAGTGAAATTTAAATATGAACACCTTGTGCTTAGAATTTCACAGTTTGAGTACAAGGTGTTTGATAATAATATTGGTTTAAGAAATGACCATATAAAATAAAAATGTATTTAACAAATAGAAAATGATTATGGAAAAGGTAAATGTAAAAGGAATGAGAATTTAAATTCAAGTAATTTAAAAGAATTATGGAAATTTAAATGTGGTTACTTAATATAAGATGAATTTATAAAAAAGAATTTATAAAATAGGTTTTATAAACAAAAGTAATCTCTAAAGGATTTTAAAAAGAGATATTTTAGGATAACTTGTTCGAATGGCTCGAAAATAAACTAAAAATGGACAGGAGATGTGTTCAGATAGTAAACATTTCTCTTAAGTGTCACCCTTCTTGTTAAGAGGATATATAATACTATTGGTAGTACCTAGTTCCTTGTTATTATTTAGGAGGTACTTGATCTATATAATTTTATTAAGTTAAAAAGATAATGTGAATAATTAATTGATAAATTGATTATTAATATTTATAAAAGTGTTTATACCAAAGATAAATTTGGAATCGCTAATTGATAAGATAAAGCGGGATTCTCGATGATTTTGGACAGTCGAAACTTTCCGAATCACGCCAAACTCAAAGCTAAGGAATTTATGAAAGTTTTTGGTAAAAGATAAACAATTGTGAAATATTTTGAGTAAATGAAATTGGATAAGTATAATTTATAAATATGACTATAAATAAAACGATTTAAAAGTGGAGAAATTTATAAAGCATTAAATCAAAAGTATTTTGTAGTTATGAATTTGACATGATAGCAGCTTATAATTGTAATTCACCTGGATATAAAACCGTTAGGGAATTTGGGATGTGTACATATACTATTAGGATGTAAAAGGGTATATAAAAATAGATTTAAGTCATGTACTATCTATAATCTTAAGTAAAATAACGACTCTTTAAAAAGGAAATTATAACCTGGAAAAAGTTTTATTAATGAATTCTACCATTAATTAAGGATTTGGACTTCAGTTTTTAAAAGTGATGGATTTACATAGTTGTGTTCATAAGGTATAATAAACTTAAGTAATAGTTTTACGAAATGATTCATAAACAATATTAGTATCAAAGAAAATATACTAAAAAATGAATGTGAAAAATAAAGGATGTGAATAAAGAGGATTTGGTATAACTGAGAAAAACCAATAAAAATAAATACGTAATTTATACGTAAGTCATTTCGTTACACTAATTTTGATCTAATATCCGAGTACGGAAATTTGAGATGTTAACACCGATTCGAAAAAGAATATATCACTCGATTTCTTGAACGGTGAGCATTGATAATGTTTTGTGGTTAGTTACTCGAGTTTTCTATCATAGTTAAGAGCTATGTAAGAACAGCAAGTGTATCTGATCTAGAAGCTTGATAAGAATCTGCATTAGAGGATCGAGGGATCGATACTAGTTTGAAAATAAGGTTGTGAATTCGAATAAAGATCAAATTAGATATTTTATGCGGATGACTTAGGTACATCTTATGGTTTAAGTTTGTAAAATAATGATTTAGGTAACTAAATTGTTGGTTTAGATTCAGGGTAATTTCGGGGATGAAATTATTTTAAGTGGGGGAGAATGTAAAGACCCGTAATTTTACCACTTTGAAAATGGAATATTTAATTTATTTTAAATATTCAAATGTAGAATTTTCAAACTTAAACAATCATGTTTTATATGATAAATAAGAATGGAAAAATTATTTTTGATATTGAATAAAGGTTATGCATTTCCAACGTAAAATTGACAAAAGTCTGATTCCGATAAAGTGGGATAAATATTCGTGAAATTTATTTAAAGGATGCTATTTAAATATATATATGATCGATATCAAACTCATTTGATAATAATAGTAATTTAATTTATAATGATTTGATAAATATATAAAACTTGTTTTACAAAATTGACAAATTTCGTCCCATATCGATAAATCGATGTCATATTTTTGTAAGAAGATTTGGATATTGTTTTGTGAGAAATACGGATTACGGATCTTAAGGCTAGAATAATACTAGAGGAGGGGGTGAGGGTGAATAGTGTTATATGGATTTTCTAAATCTTTTGAATCTTATGTAATTTAATCAACAACAAATGCAATTCACAAACACAGATATAATCACGGATCAGACACAGATGCAAATACTAAATCAAAGCAGTAAAGAAAAGAACACACCAGGATTTTATACTGGTTCGGAGTTATCCTACATCCAGTCCCGCACAATTGTACGGATTTGTTTTTAAAATAATCTCTCAGATTACACTCTCGGTTTCAAGGTTATGAGGTACACCCTCTTGTATTCGAGTTAAGGGAAACTCTCTCGATTTAACCAAGCTACAAGATCGCCTAATTGATTTTTGGGGCTACAATCACACTAATTGATTTCAAGGCTCAATCGCACCTTTTACTCAACAATTTAATTTACAAAAGATCCTATAACTCTGAATAGCACCGAGATCTTATAGAGAGAGTGGCAGAGAGTCAAGGAAGAGATAATCTTGTTTGATTCATTTGGTATTTCGGCAGAGTGTTGTTTGGGATTATTTAAAATAAATGTGGAAGATGAAGAGGAGAGAAAGCAAGTGAAATTTGATTAAACATTCGTTTAGAACTACTGGTATTTATAGAAGATCAACAGCCATATCTATTCGTGAAAGGATTCGATGAAAAGACACTTCTATTGAAAAATTGAATTTTGAATTTAACGAGCACCACGTCGACGGGGGAAGGGGGGGTGTTTGAAGGATGTCGACATGCTCTAGGGAAAATTGGTGATTTTGATTTTCTTATTAAAATTGGTTTCTATAATTTGTTAAAATAATTTATAAACTTTGTAAATATATTTGAATATAGTTTAAACATATAAAAGTAATTTTAATATATAATCTTAATCTATAAAGTGATATAAAATTTGAGTATTTAAATATTTTAAAGCTAAATATTTAAAACAAGATATAGTCTAAAATCAAGGACAATTTCGAAATCAAAATATTAAAAATGATCAAGATAATTTCGAGGCTAAAATATTTCAAACAAGAGAGATTTCTTATTGAAAAGAAGGTTTTGAAAACATTTAAAATAAGGGGTATATTTTTTGAAAAGCATTTCATAAAAATTAGTGGATATCAAAATAGGACCACTATATGTTCCACTAGATATTATCATGAGTTCCATCCCACTAGGCTTTTTGATTTCCTCTTTCAGTCTCACTTGAAATGTAGTCGGCCTTAGTTTGATAATGAAGCTTTTTTTTACAATGAAGAGAATGTGAATGTAAAGGAGGTGGTAATAGGTATTTATATTAAAGGATTTAAATCCATCTCATTTATTCACATTAATCAATATCCCTAACATTCACATCTTAAATCCTTTACCATTCAAAATTCAAATTTATTTATCCTCATTAGTTAGGTCGACTTTAAATATTCTAAATGCCCTAGGTCCATTTAATCAACTTTTAAAAGTGTTTTAAACCTAATTAATCCAATTTTTGTCAGGAAATTTTCGCAATTAAATTAATTTAACTCCCTCTTTATTTTCTTATCATTGATTTATTTCTTCTTTTGCAAGATCTTCTCCAAATAAAAATTAATTTGATTACCGCATATGTAACACATTTAATTATTTCCCATTCACGCATTTAAAATAATTACCATTATATACGACTAGATTTAATTACATGCAAGTACCCTGAATATAAGATATCCTATGTTCATTTGTTCCTTGCCTAGTTTATTTCCCTTAATAAAAATATTCTTTATTCAAATGCTTACATTTCCCCTTTGTACATACGACTGAATTTAATCACCTTTAATATAGGATCTCCTTTGTGTAAATATTAAATTTTCTTCTTACATATTTATAACCAAATTTAATTATATCCACTTGCCCTTAATTACCAACTAAATGATTTCCATTATTCATAGCTAAATTTAATTACGTTTCATTTAATTAGATTCTCTACTGTTTTCACTCAATCATATATTCACAAAGTATATAAATGTCCCTCGTATATTTACCTTATTTAATCTGTTTAGTTTCTTATGTAATAAATTAACCTTTATTTCGATAATTAACTTAACTAATTATTCATTAATTTTATGGGTCGTTATAATCTCCCATCCTTATAGAAATGTTGTCCTCGAAATTCAAATAAGGAAGAATAAAAACCGTGCTAACACTCTGATAGTGCAAAGTCTTCTTTACATAAGTACACACAAGTATAAAAGTTACACTAGTAACTTACTAACGTAAATCATCAATCGTTAGCATAATGCATCAGTTTAATTACTAGAGCATAATCTTTTGAACACAAATACACTAATGTCACTACTAGTACATACAATAGGCAAACATGGCACGCTGCTACAAACATGAATGTATAAAACAATTCATGATATATAAATATTCCTAATCTTATCCTCTGCCTCTTAGGTACAATCATCATTATCATCACTCCACTAGACGAGATCAAGTCTGAAAACTTTTTTTCTTCACTCTTTTTTATCATGACTTATTATTCCTTTCAGTTGTTTAACATAAGTCAAATTTTGTTTTATGGATTAGTCCTCTATCGTCTTCGGTTCCACTACCATACTAGGATCATGCACACATTTCTTTAAATGCAATTTATGACAAACATTATGTACCCCCGCCCAAACTGCTCGATAACTTGACTCTTTATGAAAGTTTACTTATCCGCTCTATCGTTCGAAATAGACCTACATATCTAGGAGCCAATTTCCCTACCTTTCGAAAGGGAACAACACCTCGCATTGTTGAAACCTTCATGAACACATGATCGCCCACTTCGAACTCCAATTTCCTTCTTCTCGGATCGACATAACTGTTATACCTTCAATCTAGCATGAATCATGTCATCCCACCTTTTAGCAAGGCCGTGATAATAAAAGATCAACTGAAAACCAAAGGTAGTTCGTCCCAAAGATTGGTTGTACACAGGCTTGTTATGGATATCGATGAATTTTTTCAGAGTTCGGATCAAGCTACAATTGAAATGACACGACTAGACAAGTCGTAGAAGCCAACGTTTCAAATTTCAAGTCAATCCGAGTTCGTGCCCAAGATATGATTGAGGCAAACTTGGAAATCAATTCGTTCCGTTGTTTCGCCTTCTTCGCATCGGTTCCGTTCACATCCATCCAAAATTACACTCTTCATATCCATTCAGAGGTAGCCTCCTTCGTATCGACCTTGTTCATATCCATCAGACGTATGTGGTATCGTATCGATTCAATCGTGTCTAACTTATTTGTATCGGTCGGTCAAGATCTAATTCTTATCCATCTGTGACTGTCTACTTCGTATCCATCGGTAAGTAGTGCAGGAGTCTGTTTCGTATCGATCTAGTTTCACATAGTTCATATCGATCGGTCATAGGTAGATGCGAAATCAAGCATCGATACGAAAGTGGCTACTTTGTGATCGATACGAAGAAGTCGTCCATCTATCGACGCGAAATAACCACTAAGTGATTGATACGAACATGCGGCAGTTGATCGATATGAACAGGTGGCGGTTGATCAGTACGAACAGGGCCAAGCTGCATCAATACAAACGAGGCGCATCCATAGGAAAGACTCGATCACTCAGCACGAAAAGTGGATTGATCCAAGAATTTAGCACCACGTCAACCTACAGACACATGCTTGGACCGATGCGAATAAAAAGTGATACGAAGGGAATTGATATGAATGACACAGCCTAAACAAAACACAAGTTTGCATCGATCATAACATGCAATCCACAAGTCCAAAGGCTATGAAGTTTTCATAGGAGATTACGTACAAGCTAAAGAAGGTTCACACAAAATTTCGACTCCGTTGGACAAAATCTTGATCGATACGAATTACGTTCGTATCGATCAGGGATCGAGTCGAAACCGCCAAGGATCGATTGCATGGGCCCCCTCACGTGGCAGAAGAAGTCTCCCGAGATTTGAGCGAGATATTTGTAGCCCACGCCTATAAATAGTGCCTTAGGGCGTATAAAAGAAGGATCTTTTTGACTCTTCGACGTCAAGACTCTACCGAAACTACTTTACACTTCAAGGCTGCTGTTGTACTCGAATTTGAACACCGTAATCCACTACGATCAATTGTAATCAGCAAGGAAACCACAATAAAGTGATCAACTTCAAAGTGGACGTAGGCCGGATTGCCGAACCACTATAAACTTTGTGTTCTTTACTACTTTCTTCTTAATTTTCCGAGTGCTCTTCATCTTTAATTATCAACATACTTGCTATCTATGGTTTGTGATTGTGAATTGGTGCTTTCATCGATAATTGGGTGTTTGTGACCAATTTTGGTGTAAACATTTTGGTGCTTTCACTAAGAACGCTAATTGAGGGATTCTATCGCTTGGAAGTTGAATTTGAAGGCTTAAGGATTCAGATCTGAAAAGCTATGACAAGGAAATCAAGTATAAGGCAAAGAGAAGAAAGGAGTCAACATGAGGGGAGTCAGGAGGCTTTCTTAGGAGTGAACCGAGCCTCGATCTTCATCACCAGAGATGATGATGGGAGCTATGCATGAAGAACTTCTGAAAAGATAGGAAGAGATGATATAGAATTTACTTCGAGGAACTAGACAAACCAGGGTGCGGAATCAAGTTAACGTAGCCACGGGAGATGTTGGAGATAGGGATCAAGAGCACCGAGCAACCAAAATTCAGAATAGGGTAGGACCATCTAGCACAGCCCCAGAACTAAGGGGCACTTACCCGAAACATGTAGACCCAAGCCCGGGCACAATACCAGGAGGAGCCGCGCAACATGGCATTGACAGAGAAATGAATGCTCATTCAGGAGGGCAGATCCCAGCGGTCCCTAATGAACTCGGGGAGTAAAGCAGAAGCAACAGACAAGGGCTACAGCTTGATAACAGTGACAGATTGGCAGAGATGGTCAGATGAGCCATAAGAGGCGGACTAGTGAATAGAGATCTTGAGGATGTGAATAGGATTCCCTTTGCTCCTATGATCAGGCAAGCCAAAAATCCACCAGAATTCAAGTTACTAACATTGGAAATTTACAATGGGAGGATGGATCCTGCGGTTCATCTGACGAAGTATATGAGGCATATGGAAGTGTTGGGGGCATCAGAGGAGGTCAAGGCCCGGTGCTTCCCATTGTACATGGCAGACATTGCAACACTATGGTTTCGACAACTGGAGAGTGGCTCTGTAACGACCCAGAATTTCTATCAATTAAAATTTGAATATTTAATTGATTTTAAATATTAATAAGTGAAATTTATAAGTCGAATAATTTATTTTTCGAATATCTGGATTTAATTGGATAATTAAATCGATAATTTAATAGTTGAAATTACAGAAATAATTGGAAATTGGGTTAAATATGATTGAAAATGATTTGTAAAATTTTATTATGTCATATTTAAGTTATAGTGATGTTATAGAACTTTTAAAATTGAATTTAAAGTTAATTTGTGAAAATTGAATATTTTAATATTTAATTGACGAGTAAAAATAGCCATTTTTCAAACAGTCTCGGATTTCAACGAAACTAGTTTCATCGGATCTGTAATGTTAAATTATTATATGGTTTCAAATTTTGTGTCAATCAGATTTACCGTTTGTCCGGGGCAAGCCAAAACGCATAGAAATTAGTTTAAATTGGTTTAATTTAAATTTGATCGTTTATTGCCATAACTCGCACATACGATGGAATTAGCCTCCAAAACACCTTCCATTGTGTTCGGAACGCGGGGTAAACCCTAGAAACGCCAGCCGGCACACTTCGTTTGGAGTTCGGAAAATTTTGGGTGAATAGTGTTTTGGACATTTTTCTATAAAAGCACCTCTATTTCTTCATTTGCAAACAAAAGCCCAAAACCCTAATTTAAAGCTTCAGCCGCCTCTCTATTTTTAATGGCTGAGAATACACAATTTTCTCCTCCTTTTTTCTTCAAATCCACAAACATTTAGTGAAAGTTGTCAACTACAAAAGTGAAGAGGGCGACGAGATCTATATTCTGAACGGTGGAGATTGGATTTGGAGCAGCGAGGTGGTCGCTAGGGGGGCGCGTTTGTGCTCACTTCGTGCACGCGGTTCGAGGGCATGGGAGAGCTGAGTTTCACAAGGCTTCGGCCGAGTGTAGAGCTCGTATGGGCGAACGTTCTGGTGGTGGTTGATCGACTTGGAAGCGCTCGTGTTCGTCGCGTGAATTTGGGGAAGTCGGCGGCTAATGGGTTCGTAGGTGCATGTTTTTACTGAGGAAGGAGAGGGTGCGTTCTACGGCCTTGATTGGTTTGACTTGAAATGGACGGCCAGATTCATTTAGGTTGAAATTAAAAAAAGAATTTGTAAAATTATTATATTATAATTCGTTCAAAGTTTAAATTGATGTATCTTTGTCATACGAGGTCGAAAAATTGCGTAACAAATTTGCGTTGGTTTCGTTTTATCGAGCACTACGCTATGGAACTAGTTTGGAATCGATTGGAGTCAGTGAAATTTTTGGATAAAATTAAACGCATGTTTAATTTTATTCGAAATAAAACGCTGAAACTGTCATTGAAAGAAAGGTGAGAACTTCTCACTCAATCGAATTGTTTCGATTTAAATTTTAAATATTTAGATTTAAAATTGCTTGATTGTATGCCTGGATGATAAATTATTATCTGTTATTGATTGAAATAGACATTATACGCCGTCTATTAAGCGGATGTTATTTATTAAAAATATATACCACGATAATTCCAACTTGTATGGAATTGGTATTATATATGTACTTGGAGTTGATTTCTCGCATTATATAGCGGATGAGACCCTATTGCGCCGCATAATAGCGGATAGTATTTTATAAATCCCATATACCGCGATATTTCGTCTTGAAGCAGAAATGGTATTGTGCTAATATCTTTGGATGTAGGGAAACAGGTTGGAGGGATCCAACTGGATTCCTCAAATAATTGAATTGGTTTCAATGTTGTGTGTTGATCTATTTATTGATCTATTTATAATCTGCGTGATTATCTTTGTGATTGGAATCGTTAAAGGCTAAGTTTTAGCCGAATATATTTTTGTATCGTTAGATGCCGAAAGTGAATTAAATTGGATTTTTGTAAATTTAAGTTGAGAATTCATGATAAAATTTAATTTTGGAATTGATTCATTTTAAATAAATAAACGTTGAAATGTTTATGTTATAAAATTATGATTTTTGTGAAATATAACCGAAATGTGATTTTTGAAATAAGTCGTTGATTAGTTTATAAAATGGTTTAAATTGGGATTTTTGAATTATTATAAATGATTTATATAAAAGATTTATAAAATTGATATTTATAAATTAAAATATTGGAATTATAAAACGAGTTTTTATAAGTGTTAAAAATGAAGTATAAATGGATTTTATAAGTGAATGAAATTTATAGATTTATAAATTGTGAAGTTATAAAATGAATAGATTTTGTAAAATAAAATATTTATAAGTAATTAACTTATAAATTGGATTTTGGCGCGTAAATGGAATACAGATAGAATTTGTTAATAAAGGGATTTTATAAATTGAAATTGTTATAAAATATAAATGGAATTTATAAACGTTGTTTATAAGTTCGAAATCGACTTATTTTGATAAGTTTAATTATTATGGCTTATTAAAGGAAATATATCCACGATTTTGAACAGTGAATAATCCTTTAAATAAAATATGTAGAAATTGAATTTGGTTAATGAAGTGTATTCACGATTTTGGACGGTGAATAATATATTAAAGAAATATTTTGGAAAAGTGATATTTTAAATAGAAATAAAACGATTTAAAAATGTTTTAAAAGGTATTAAATATCGAAACCATAGATTTCAGCATTCATTGTTGAAATAGACGTTTTCGAGAAATAGAAGGAAATGGTGGACTATAACATTGTTGTTATAGTAAATGATTTCCGAAAGGAAAATGTTTTATATAGTATTGGGATTTATATATCTATTTAATTTTGAATCCCTATACTAGTGATTTGTCGTAACGATGTTTTACGCGACATTCATTTTGACCCAAATAAATGTGTTTGAAAGGATGTTTTCCTTAAAGAATAAACATATACTTAATTTTGATTTAAGTATATTGAATATTTTTCAAATATTGAAAATGAATAGATTTGTGAATTACTTATTATTAAATAAGTACGGGAAATGTTTTTCCAATATGAAATGAAACATTTGAGAATTTATCTTTTTAAAGATAAATTGAAACTGAATACTAGAAATCGATTTGAAAATCGTATACCAGTAGATATTTTGAAAATATAAATTCACTATGGAATTTATAAAGAAAAGGGGAAATTTGTTTAAAAATAAAAATTGATTTATTTTTGAAGTATTGAAATTATATATCTTGTAAAGATATTTTTGGGAAATAAATAATTTGAAAAATTATTTGGAATCTGGTGATGTTGTGCATACCTATTGATAGTTAAATAACCGAATATCAATATTTACCTTTAAATAGGTATTTGTTGTGATTTGCTTGAATTTGAATGCCACACTTATTTTAAAATAAGCGCTCATTATTCGGGTTAGCCGGGAAAGGACTTTGGAGTCGTATAACCCATTCTGAATAATGATACATCGTAATGGATAGCATTTGAAGACCGGTGTTGAAGACCGGGTATTTGTGAAAACGATAGGATAACCTATCGATTGTCTCTGCACCGTTAGCTACGGTATGGAGATTTCCTTTGTGATGGGAAGTTTTATTGGGATTGTGAATACCCGGATTGCAAGGGCTTCTTTGGAAGTGCCTTCGATTCTGTTCGAACCCGGAACAGATTTGTATGGTTACGTGTCTGACATTACATTTTGAGATATAAAGCAGATATCTTTCAAATATATTTCCGTTGGTGGCGGAGAATTTATTCTCTTAGCTTAACACCCTTAGAGGTTATGTAGTTGAAGGTTATCAACGATATATTACCAATTTGGTAATGTGGCATGCTGAGTGTTGTTGTGTGATGATTATTTATTGATCATTTGTTGATTAAAGCGTGGCTTTGTATAAAGCGTAGCTTTGTGGATGAGACTTCGTCAGACCTCACTCCCCGGAAATGGTCAAAACAGGAATATGCGGCAACGTTATGAGGGTCGCGCCCTTTAGGGTATGTCATTTCCTTTTGGAAAGGGTGGTATCATGGTATGGAGCCCAGATACTTACTCATGTTGACACACTATATTTATTACTGTGTGATGTTGGTTATCGAGCGCTCGGATAAAGGTCCAAAGGGACCGGGGGTGGCATATTCGTGTAGTAGTTACCTAGTTACAAAAGTAACCCGGCCTTGTGTTGGCAGAGATCTAACCGTAACGTTAGATTCTTAGGACGTCCCGCTAGAGGCGATCCCATTGACAGTAGGAAGTTCCTTAGCCTGGCCATTTGTTGGAAAATCCAAAGAAACAATACGAGCCTTGTATGGTTTTAGTTGTATAACCTGCCTCCTCAGGAGGTAGCTATAGCAGGCATAATATAATGGTACCTATGCTGGCTAAGATTTATATTCTATTTTCTAAATGCTTTTATCACTATGCACTAATAATAATATCAAAAAATGATTTGCTTTGCGTAGTAAGCATCTTTGACTATCATAAGGAGAAATCTCCTCCAATTCTGCGTTTGCATTGTGTGTGTGTGGGGAGGCCTTATAGTAGTTTCATTTTCCAAAAGCATTGCGGATATTTTCCACTTCTATTGTTTTTGTTGAATTAAAAGTTAAATAACTGTTTTAAGTTCTCACACCAGTCTCATGACTGACCTGGAGTTTATTGTTCTCTTCCTAAACTCTGGGTGCCCAAAATTTTCCACACGGGCAGTCTAGAGTCAGGTTGTCAGGTCATTATGGATTCAGGAGTGCTATGGAGCTCAGGTGGTGAGCTGGATGGCGAGGCGTATTACTTGTATATGATATTATCTTTCCGCTGTGTAATTCACTTGTAAGGACATGTTTGTATAACTGTTCATTGTTTAGTTGTGTTATATATTGTTGTTGTACACTCTGATGATATGATGTAATGTAATAACTGAGACAATCCTTTGTTTTTAAAGATATTCATTTATCTATTATACGTGGTTCCGCTGCGATATATGAGATTCTGATATTGTTTATGTTATGTTTCCTTATTTTTATATCATTTTCTTCTACCTATTCTTTTATACTCTAACAATTCGGTTTTCTGGCATTCGATCATGCGGTATTTGATACAGTGGACGTAAGAATGCCGACCGTCGAATCCCGATAAAAATCGTTATATTACAACGTGGTATCAGAGCATTTGGTTAAGTGACAACCTTGGCTTTGTTGGGGATTACTCATTAGAGATAGAGTCAGCAGTACTCTAGAATGAGTTGAGTGTAATAATAGATATGAGCACGTATTTGTTAGTGAATATGAAATTATTTTGTATTGTGTTGACTTATCAGTTGATTGTTTATAGATTCTGGTCGGTGCAGTCTAGCTAACTGTTATCGATAGAGGTTTCTGAACTCTTAAACAAGATAAACCGACATAGTATTGTTTTAAATTGGGTAAATAAAATAATTTTACCTCAATTATATTTTATATATATAAAGGAATAATTTTTCAGGAATTATTGAAGTGTACATAAGATTGAATTGTTTGATTGTTGAAAATGTAAGAAAATATATAAGTGAATCAAAGTTGTTTGAATAATTTGAATAAAAATAACAATTGTGAAAGAATAAATTATATAAGAGCAACAGTTGTGTAAGTATAAAATTATAATCGAAATGATTTGCAATTGTGGAATAATCTTGTATACAAAAAGTTAAATGGTGAAATTATATAAGCAAGATTTATAAATGTGATTTATAAATAAAAGAAAAATTTGAAAGAATTTAAGCATTGGATTCACTACTGTTGTTGGGAAATAATAAGGGTGATGACTGCAACATCATCAGTATCATTTTCGAGTTTCTGTGTGATGGATTTGCTACCATAGTAAAGTTGAAATAAAATTTGAATTAGTATGATGAAATATATGATGTAAAATTTAATTAAAGGAAGTTAAATGAATTAACTCAGATTTGGAAGTTTAAATAAGTAAGTTGTATAACTTATAAAGTGTGAAGATGTAAGTAAAACCAATTATTAAAATGGTTAAACAACTTTGTTAAGCAAAACGAGGTATGAATCTGAATAAGTGATGAAAATTGACTTTGGTAAAATTTAAATAGAATTTACTTTTGAATTGGATTTAATTGGATTTGTAAGTGGAAATTTAAGTTGAGCTAAACAAATGATGAATTGAAATAGAATATAACTTAAGTAATGTTGAATGAAGTTGATTTTGGTATCGAAGTAAATAATGAAGTGAATTAAATGAATGTGAACTTGAGTTATATAAATGAAATTCAACTTTATTTGTAAAAATGAATTAGCCATTGAATTAATGAATGAATTGAATGTAAATCAATTGAATGTAAATAGAATTGATATAGAATAATGGATGAAGTGTTAATTCGTTAAAAGCTAATGTTATTGGTAGTTGAATAAATTGAATGGAAGTCAAATTAATATTAAACCAATAGGAATTAAAGGTGTTGAAAATACATTGGTTGTTATATAATTGTTAGTTCATTGTGTAAAATTCATTAAGTGTTAATGAAATTGAATTAATGAATTGAAAGCTAAAGTAATTGGAATTCAAATTGAAAGTGATGTAAAATTTAATAGAATTGAATTTGATTGAATGGAAAGTAAACTAACTTGAATTTAAAATAGTGAATGTATACTAACTGGAAATGAATAAATGAATGCTGATAAAAATCCAATGTTAACAAATCAAATGTGATTAAAATGAAAAACTAATTCATTGAACATTAATGAGAAATGAAAGAATATTGATTTGGTTATTGATTTGTTGGATGTTAATTGTATGATAGTTGTTTGATGTTTGCGTTTGTTGTTTTGTTGCATTTGCTATGTTGGCACATGTAGTTGTTATGTTGCTATATTTTGTATATTGATATTATTTTCATATATACATGTTCTCATTTGTTTGATTGAGTGTATAGTAGGTGTAGATGGCTTATGCTTCGCATTTGGGGCTCGCTTTCGCGCTATATTAGCCGTATACGCTCGCTAACAATAAATAAGGTACATATATCGAATTACATACCGTACTTTTACACTTTTTTCCTTGCGGGATGCCTCATCACTTGATGAGATGTATATTTGTGATATATATACTATCATTTTTTTTCCGTATCGAGCTGCGCAAAGGAGATTTTGGATTTTTTTCGAAAATTTAAGGCGTTAGAAAATTTTGGGAATTTTGGAAAATTTTGAAAACTATAACTAAGTTTGATTTGAAAACTTAGTAAAGTTATTGTATGAAGTTTAACTATGAATTTTGGGAAAGTTTAACGCTTAAGAGATTTGTAAATTAAATTTGAACAGTTTGTTTTGAAAAGTTAATGGATTTCAAAGCTCTTTCTTACTTGGCAATTTCGAGGACGAAATTCTTTTAAGGGGGAAAGTTTGTAACGATCCAGAATTTCTGTCAATTAAAATTTGAATATTTAATTGATTTTAAATATTAATAAGTGAAATTTATAAGTCGAATAATTTATTTTTCGAATATCTGGATTTAATTGGATAACTAAATCGATAATTTAATAGTTGAAATTACAGAAATAATTGGAAATTAGGTTAAATATGATTGAAAATGATTTGCAAAATTTTATTATGTCATATCGGAGTTATAGTGATGTTATAGAACTTTTAAAATTGAATTTAAAATTAATTTGTGAAAATTGAATATTTTAATATTCAATTGACGAGTAAAAATAGCCATTTTTCAAACAGTCTCGGATTTCGACGAAACTAGTTTCATCGGATCCGTAATGTTAAATTATTATATGGTTTCAAATTTCGTGTCAATCGGATTTACCGTTTGTCCGGGGCAAGCCAAAACGCATAGAAATTAGTTTAAATCGGTTTAATTTAAATTTGATCGTTTATTACCGTAACTCGCACATACGATGGAATTAGCCTCCGAAACACGTTCCATTGTGTTTAGAACGTAGGGTAAACCCTAGAAACGCCAGCCGACACGCTTCGTTTGGAGTTCGGAAAATTTTGGATGAATAGTGTTTTGGCAATTTTCTATAAAAGCACCTCTATTTCTTCATTTGCAAACAAAAGTCCAAAACCCTAATTTAAAGCTTCAACCGCCACTCTATTTTTAATGGCTGAGAATACACAATTTTCTCCTCCTTTTTTCTTCAAATCCACAAACAATTAGTGAAAGTTGTCAACTACAAAAGTGAAGAGGACGACGAGATCTATATTCTGAACGGTGGAGATTGGATTTGGAGCATCGAGGTGGTCGCTAGGGGGGCGCGTTTGTGCTCACTTAGTGCACGCGGTTCGAGGGCATGGGAGAGCCGAGTTTCACAAGGCTTCGGCCGAGTGTAGAGCTCGTATGGGCGAACGTTCTGGGGGTAGTTGATCGACTTGGAAGCGCTCGTGTTCGTCGCGTGAATTTGGGAAAGTCGGCGACTAATGGGTTCATGGGTGCGTGTTTTAACTGAGGAAGGAGAGGGTGCGTTCTACGGCCTTGATTGGTTTGACTTGAAATGGACGGCCAGATTCATTTAGGTTAAAATTAGAAAAAGAATTTGTAAAATTATTATATTATAATTCGTTCAAAGTTTAAATTGATGTATCTTTGTCATACGAGGTCGAAAAATTGCGAAACAAATTGTGTTGGCTTCGTTTTGTCGAGCACTACGCTATGGAGCTAGTTTGGAATCGATTGGAGTCAGTGAAATTTTTGGATAAAATTAAACGCACGTTTAATGTTATTCGAAATAAAACGCTAAAACTGTCATTGAAAGCAAGGTGAGAACTTCTCACTCAATCGAATTGTTTCGATTTAAATTTTAAATAGTTAGATTTAAAATTGCTTGATTGTATTCCTGGATGATAAATTATTATCTGTTATTGATTGAAATAGACATTATACGTCGTCTATTAAGCGAATATTATTTATTAAAAACATATACCGCGATAATTCCAACTTGTATGGAATTGGTATTATATATGTACTTGGAGTTGATTTCCCGCATTATATAGCGGATGAGACCCTATTGCGCCGCATAATAGCGGATAGTATTTTTTAAATCGCATATGCCGCGATATTTCATCTTGAAGCGGAATTAGTATTGTGCTAATATCTTTGGATGCAGGGAAACAGGTTGGAGGGATCCAACTGGATTCCTCAAATAATTGAATTGGTTTCAATGTTGTGTGTTGATCTATTTATAATCTGCGTGATTATCTTTGTGATTGGAATCGTTAAAGGCTAAGTTTTAGCCGAATATAATTTGGTATCGTTAGATGCCGAAAATGAACTAAATTGGATTTTTGTAAATTTAAGTTGAGAATTCATGATAAAATTTAATTTTGGAATTGATTCATTTTAAATAAATAAACGTTGAAATGTTTATGTTATAAAATTATGATTTTTGTGAAATATAACCGAAATGTGATTTTTGAAATAAGTAGTTGATTAATTTATAAAATGGATTAAATTGGGATTTTTGAATTATTATAAATGATTTATATAAAAGATTTATAAAATTGATATTTATAAATTAAAATATTGGAATTATAAAAGGAGTTTTTATAAGTGTTAAAAATGAAGTATAAACGGATTTTATAAGTGAATGAAATTTATAGATTTATAAATTGTGAAGTTATAAAATGAATAGATTTTGTAAAATAAAATATTTATAAGTAATTAACTTATAAATTGGATTTTGGCGCGTAAATGGAATACAGATAGAATTTGTTAATAAAGCGATTTTATAAATTGAAATTGTTATAAAATATAAATGGAATTTATAAACGTTGTTTATAAATTCAAAATCGACTTATTTTGATAAGTTTAATTATTATGGCTTATTAAAGGAAATATATCCACGATTTTGAACAGTGAATAATCCTTTAAATAAAATATGTAGAAATTGAATTTGGTTAATGAAGTATTTTCATGATTTGGACGGTGAATAATATATTAAAGAAATATTTTGGGAAAGTGATATTTTAAATAGAAATAAAACGATTTAAAAATGTTTTAAAAGGTATTAAATATCGAAACCATAGATTTCAGCATTCATTGTTGAAATAGACGTTTTCAAGAAATAGAAGGAAATGGTGGACTATAACGTTGTTGTTATAGTAAATGATTTCCGAAAGGAAAATGTTTTATATAGTATTGGGATTTATGTATCTATTTAATTTTGAATCCCTATACTAGTGACTTTTGGGTTGTCGTAACGATGTTTTACGCGACATTCGTTTTGACCCAAATAAATGTGTTTGAAAGGATGTTTTCCTTAAAGAATAAATATATACTTAATTTTGATTTAAGTATATTGAATATTTTTCAAATGTTGAAAATGAATAGATTTGTGAATTACTTATTATTAAATAAGTACGGGAAATGTTTTTCCAATATGAAATGAAACGTTTTGAGAATTTATCTTTTTAAGGATAAATTGAAAATGAATACTAGAAATCGATTTGAAAATCGTGTACCAGTAGATATCTTGGAAGTATAAATTCACTATGGAATTTATAAAGAAAAGGGGAAATTTGTTTAAAAATAAACATTGATTTATTTTTGAAGTATTGAAATTATATATCTTGTAAAGATATTTTTGAAAAATAAATAATTTGGAAAATTATTTGGAATCTGGTGATGTTGTGCATACCTATTGATAGTTAAATAACCGACTATCAATATTTACCTTTAAATAGGTATTTGTTGTGATTTGCTTGAATTTGAATGCCACACTTATTTTAAAATAAGCGCTCATTATTCGGGTTAGTCGGGAAAGGACTTTGGAGTCGTATAACCCATTTCGAATAATGATACGTCGTAATGGATAGCATTTGAAGACCGGTGTTGAAGACCGGACATTTGTGAAAACGATAGGATAACCTATCGATTGTCTCCGCACCGTTAGCTACGGTATGGAGATTTCCTTTGTGATGGGAAGTTTTATCGGGATTGTGAATACCCGGATTGCAAGGGCTTCTTTGGAAGTGCCTTCGATTCTGTTCGAACCCGGAACAGACTTGTATGGTTACGTGTCTGACATTACATTTTGAGATATAAAGCAGATTTCTTTTAAATATATTTCCGTTGGTGGCGGAGAATTTATTCTCTTAGCTTAACACCCTTAGAGGTTATGTAGTTAAAGGTTATCAGCGATATATTCCCAATTTGATAATGTGGCATGCTGAGTGTTGCTGTGTGATGATTATTTATTGATCATTTGTTGATCAAATCATGGCTTTGTATAAAGCGTAGCTTTATGGACGAGACTTCGTCAGACCTCACTCCCCGGAAATGGTCAAAACAAGAATATGCGGCAAGGTTATGAGGGTCGCGCCCTTTAAGGTATGTCATTTCCTTATGGAAAGAGTGGTATCATGGTATGGAGCCCAGATACTTACTCATGTTGACACACTATATTTATTACTGTGTGATGTTGGTTATCGAGCGCTCGGATAAAGGTCCAAAGGGACCGGGGGGTGGCATATTCGTGTAGTAGTTACCTAGTTACAAAGGTAACCCAGCCTTGTCTTGGCAGAGATCTAACCATAACGTTAGATTCTCAGGACGTCCCGCCAGAGGCGATCCCATTGACAGTAGGAAGTTCTTAGCCTGGCCATTTGTTGGAAAATCCAAAGAAACAATACGAGCCTTGTACGGTTTTAGTTGTATGACCTGCCTCCTCAGGAGGTAGCTATAGCCGGCATAATATAATGGTACCTATGCTGGCTAAGATTTATATTCTATTTTCGAAATGCTTTTATCACTGTGCACTAATAATAATATCAAAAAAATGATTTTTTTGCGTAGTAAGCATCTTTGACTATCATGAGGAGAAATCTCCTCCAATTCTGCGTTTGCATTGTGTGTGTACGGGGAGGACTTATGGTAGTTTCATTTTCCAAAAGCATTGCGGATATTTTCCACTTCTATTTTTGTTGTTGATTTAAAAGTTAAATAACTGTTTTAATTTCTCACACCAGTCTCATGACTGACCTGGAGTTTATTGTTCTCTTCCTAAACTCTGGGTGCCCAAAATTTTCCATACGGGCACTCTAGAGTCAGGTTATCAAGTCATTCTGGATTCAGGAGTGCTATGGAGCTCAAGTGGTGAGCTGGATGGCGAGGCGTATTACTTGTATATGATATTATCTTTCCGCTGTGTAATTCACTTGTAAGGACATGTTTGTATAATTGTCTGTTATTTAGTTGTGTTATATATTGTTGCTGTACACTCTGATGATATGATGTAATGTAATAACTGAGATAGTCCTTTGTTTTTAAAGATATTCATTTATCTATTATATGTGGTTCCGCTGCGATATGTGAGATTCCGATATTGTTTCTGTTCTGTTTCCTTATTTCTTCTATCTTTTTCTTCTACCTCTTCTTTTAAACCATAACAATTCGGTTTTCCGGCATTCGATCATGCGGCATTTGATACAATGGACGTAAGAATGTCGACCTTCGGATCCCGATAAAAATCGTTATGTTACAGGCTCCATTGGAACGTGGACTGATTTGACTGAAAGGTTTATGAGGCAATTCAGGGTTCACATTTCGAGACCCAAGAATGTGATGAGTTTGGAAGCACCAAAGCAAAGAATATGTTCAATCGTTGAGGAGCTTTCTGACGCGATTCTACGCAATGGCAGCATCGGTGGATCGTCCAGATCCATCCATGGTTTTGATGGCAGCCGTATTTGGTATAGACAACGACATAAAATTTAAGAATTCGTTGACAAGGGATCCACCTATGGATCTAGAATAATTTTATCATGAGACCGAAGGATTTTTATGATTAGAGGATGCAAATGCTGAAAGAGAGGAAGGAGAAGGAATCGATGTTTATGCAGTCAAGGGCGAAAATCCTCCCGAAAAAGGTGCATGAACTGGTAAAAGGAAATGAAAGGCCGAGGATAATGGTGATGGATCAATGCGACCACGAAAGGAACCGAGATTCACCTCATATACAGAGCTGAATGAGACTTTGGAGCGAATCTACCAGGATACCAGGGGCATATTTCTTATCGAAAGCCAATTAAGAGGGATCTAACCGGCAATGAGAGAAGATCAGACAAATATTGCTTATTCCACAAGCTGAATGGTCATAGCACAAATGACTGCAGGTACTTAAAGGATGAGGTTGAGGGACATATATGGAATGGTTTGCTATCACAGTATGTGAGAAGGGGAACAACAACGGTGGAACAAGACCGGCCACTACCTACATTAAATAGGAACGGTTTAGGATTGAGGTCTCAGCTTGTCATTAATTGATTGAAATAATGACGAACGAGTGGCAAACTCCACACCAACACGATTACATCATTTACACATGTACATGACTGCGAATGATCCTCAGGCATGCTCTGATACGACTACTAATCGCATTGGTGTAGGTGTTTGCACTTTGATGTATCTGTATTGTTTTTGTTTTCATTTCTTATGTTTGGACTTGATTTCGCTAGACCTATCTGTTGAATGACTCATTTTGAATTTAAATATGCTATTTGTGATTCCATAATAGCTAAGCCACTTACACATGTACGGGGTCGCGAACGGTCCTTAGGCATGCTCTGAGATGGCGATAAATCGCCATAACAAACAGATTAGAAACTCACTCGAATGTGAAATCTAACATTAATGATACTACGTCCCCCTGGGCACATACCACTCGCCTCGAACGGCACCCGACCACGAATGGTCACAATTTGCCTCGAACGGCACCTGACCACGAACGGTCATAATTCGCCTCGAATGGCACCCGACCACGAACGGTCACAATTCGCCTCGAACGGTACCCGGCCACAAACGGTCATAATTCGCCTTGAACGACACCCGACTGCGAACGGTCATAATTCGCTTCGAACGACACCCGATCATAAATCGCCTCGAATGAAACCCCGGCCGTGAATGGTCACCATTCGCCGCGAATGGCACCGGTCCGCGAACGGTCGCATACTACCCCGAATGACATACGATCCCGAACGATCGTCATTTGTAGTCAGATAAGATTATCAATATCTTTGTAGGTCATTGACAGGATATGGACATATGGCCTATCGAACTACAATACACACCATCCTACCACAAGGAATGTTTTGGAAGGCAAGTGTTATCCCGCCTTTTAGCAAGGCCGTGATACCAGAAGATCAACTGAAAACCAATGGCAGTTCGTCCCAAAGATTGGTTGTACGCAGGCTCGCTATGGATATCGATGAATTTTGTCCGAGTCCTGATTAAGCTACAATTGACAAGACATGACTAGCAAAGCCGTAGAAGCCAACATTCCAAATTTCAAGTCAATCCGAGTTCGTATGCCCAAGATATGATCGATGCAAACTTGGAAATCAATTCGTTTGTATCCGTTGTTTCGTCCTCTTCGCATCGGTTTCGTTCGCATCCATCCAGAATTACACTCTTTGATCCATTTAGAGGCAACCTCCTTTGTATCGACCTTGTTCGTATCCGTCAGATGTACGTGGTTTCGTATCGATTCAATCGTCTCCAACTTATTTGTATCAGTCGGTCAAGATCCAATTCGTATCCATCCGTGACTATCTACTTCGTATCCATCAGTAAGTAGTGCAGGAGTCTATTTCGTATATATCTAGTTTCACATAGTTCGTATCGATCGATCACATGTCGATGCGAAATCACCCATCGATATGAAAGTGGCTACTTTATGATTGATATGAAGAAGTCGTCCATCTATCGATGCGAAAAAACTACTAGTGATCGATACAAACAGGTGGCAGTTGATCGATACGAGTAGGGCCAAGCTACATCGATACAAACGAGGCGCATCCATAGGAAAGACTCGATCATTCGGCATGAAAAGTGGATCGATCCAAGAATTTAGTGCCATGTCAACCTACAGACACGTGCTCGGACCGATGCGAATAAAAGCGATAAGATGGGAATCGATACGAACGATGCAGCTTAAAGAAAACTGAAGTTTGCATCGATCATAACTTGCAATCCACAAGTCCAAATGCTATGAAATTTTCACAGGAGCTTACGTACAAGCTAACGAAGGTTCATGCCAAATTTCGACTCCATTAGACAAAACCAAAATGAATTACGTTCGTATCGATCACGGATTGAGTCGAAATCGCCCGGGATCAATCGCGTGGGCCCCCTCACGTGCCATAAGAAGTCTCTCGAGATTTAAGTGAGATATTTGCAGCCTACGCTTATAAATAGAGCCTCAGGGCATATATAAGAAGGATCTTTTTGACTCTTTCACGTCCAGACTCTGCCGAAACTACTTTACACTTCAAGGCTGCTGTTGTACTCGAATTTGAACACTGCAATCCACTACGATGAATTGTAATCGGCAAGGGAACATCAATAAAGTGATCAACTTCAAAGTGGACGTAGGCCGGATTGCGAACCACTATAAACATTGTGTTCGTTTTAGCTTTCTTCTTAATTTTCTAAGTATTCTTCATCTTTAATTATCTACAAAATTGCTGTGATCTGTGATTGTGAATTGGTGCTTTCATCGATAATTGGGTGTTTGTGACCAATTTTGGCGTAAACAAATCAAATCTATCTTTTGGATAACATCCATTACCAAGTCAAGTCCAAACACGAGTTTATCTCCCGTATTTATCTAACAAATAGGCAATTTACACGGTCTACCAAAAAAGCGCCTCAAATGGTGCCATCCTAGTACTCAATGGGTATTTGTTATTATAAGAAAACTTTACCAGATGTAAATGATCCCTGCAAGATCCTCCAAAGTCCAAAACACATGCCCTCAGCAAATCCTATAACATATGGTTTGCTATTAGTGAACAGTTAGTCTCGATCATTGATTATGGCGCTTGGAATCCAATGGAGTCTCATAACATTCTTCACAAATAATTTCACTAAAAAAGTTGTAGTTCTTATCGACTTCACTGGAATAAAGTGGGTACTCTTAGTCAGCTTATCAACTATCATCCAAATGTTGTCATTTCATGTTCTTGACCTTGCCAAATCGTTAACAAAATCCATAGACACCAGATTTGACTTTTAAGTCAGTACTTCCAAGGGTTGACGTAAACCATTTGGCTTCTAATGCTCAAATTTCACTTGTTGACACATGAAACACTTCTTTACACATTCACTTACGTCCCTCTTCATTCCTTCCTAAAAGAAGATATGCTTTGTATTGCGGTACATCTTTGTCCCTCTAGGATAAATCGTAAACTTAGAACGTTGACTATGATGCCTCACCCAGAGACCTACATTTATAAAGAAAATTACATGGTAATTCCATCTGATAATGTGGAGAATAGAGCTGGTTAGGAGTGACCATCTATAGTCTTGTCATAAATATCTATTCAATCTGTCGATTGGTGCTCTATATTTTTTTCCAACTCAAATGGATCGACATATCCAATAAATACTTAATATAAAGCCATATGTGGCTATATGATCTATCATAATAAAATACAACAACTCAAATGCAAAACACATCATAGAACAGCAGATAATCACACACACACACATGCAGATACATCTCTCGAGCAATAGATGATACACAAAATATGTGGTATGACGACCACAATATACTTCGAGTCAATAATATACATATAAGTGTCTACACAAAAAGCTTCAACAAAAAGGATGATAACAGATATATCCAAGCAAAAGCATTAAAGGGAAGCTAAGTCCAAAAGCAGGCGTCTAATCTGAAACAACTTGGTCTGACCCGATGGGTCAGTCTAGCTAAAATAATCAGTTTAGAAAAGATAGGTGATAATATGAAGCATAAGGTAAGTATGATAATTCTTCTCAATTAAGAAGAGACAATGGCAATACATGTCCATAACTTAAGTGAACAAATATCATTTAAGCATATATAACCTCTAAAGAAAAGGACTTAAGATAAATCATCAAGTATAATAGTCGCCTTATATCATCGACGATAACCAAAAGTGGCCGTAAAGGTTTCCCTAACCTTATCACTTAAATAAAAGAAGACTCAAATCACACATCTCGCCAAATTGACAATACAAAATACTCTCAAACTAGAGAATTTCCAAAACTCAAAATACGCCTCATTTCATCGACATGAAACCCAAACTCAAAACTTGCAAAATTGGCAAAATACAAGAATAATATCAAAACAGAGAAACCTCAAACACAAAATATGCCAAAAATTGCAAACTAAGATATATTCTTAAATGGAGAAATCTCAAACTCAAAATACGCAAAAAGGAAAACTCAGATATCTCCAAAAGAGAATATAATCTCAACGCAGAAATAGGACCCAATAGCCTAATAAAAAGCCCGATAGCTATAAACAAAATATGGACCCAACATCCTAATTGTAGCTACAAAACCCAGATTGGACCTAACAGCCAACAAAAATCCCAACAGCTATAAAACATGAAAGGACCTAATAGCCCAATCTATGGCCCAACAGCCCGCCAAGTACCGCATCCTAGAGACCCTCGGCCTCTTTTAGGACCCAACAATCGATAAATAGCTCCTCAGCTATATATATATATAAGTATACATACGTGTAGAACCCAACAGCTCGTGTTTTTACATCCACTCATGAATGTGTCACAAACTCTCAGCTAGGAACCCGAAAAGTGGTAACATGCATCTCATACCTCACGTTCTCACTAAACGGTTCACTAACCATTAGTCAGTGGCACATTATAAACATCATCAAACTTATAAAATCTCATGACATGTCTCATCTCATCGACAAGTATAAATAAAACTCGTGATGGTTCCTCATGAACCATAAATCTCAAAATAGGAAATCACCAACACAAGACTTGCCTCATGTCATCGGCAAGTATAACAACATCGTGATGGTTCTCATTGACCATAACTCCTAAAATATGAGATCTCAAACCATAATAACTCGCCACAAAATTGGCCATCTCAGATAATTCCTATAAATAGGAATTATAAAACTCAAAATATGCCATAAATGGTAAATTCTAGAAATCATCTCAAATCAATAACCCAGAATTGCTTCAACTATACAAGTCCGGAATTAACCAAAAAAGTAAACTCACGTGTCCCATATCACATGTTTTACTAAATCATTTAATTCACTTTCTCATATGTTCGGAGTGTATAAAATTGTGTGTATTATTTGTAAAATAATTTACTAGAGAAAATGAGATTTTAAAAAAAAAATTCAAAAACATTTTGAAAGCAATTTGTTGGAAAATTTTCCTTATTATATGAGATAAATATATTTTAATAACCTAAAATTAATTTAAAAATATTATTTAAAATGTTCTATTATAAATATTTTAAAAGCCAAATAGTCTAAAAATTATTCGAAAGTTTGTTTGGAAGAAACAGTGCTCGAAATCGAAGAAAAACATAGAAAATACTCCAAATCGATATTCAAATTCAATTCAAATTCCTCCAAATCTTGGCTAGTCCATTAGTAGACATCATAGCCCTTACTCATATTTCAAATAATCTCAAAATGCATCAGACATAGTAGCAAAAAGAATTACTAATGAAGGCAAAAAGCATGGCACAAGCGGGAAAACGCTTTAGAAAACAAGTAAAACAAGGCCATACTTCACGTATACGGGTCGGGGGGGGGGGGGGGTAGACCCCTCACTTGGGCCTGTCGACCCCCTGGTCGACCGCCCAAGTGACCAAGTCGACTTGATGGGCGGCTGGGTTGACCTCCTTGTCGACCCAGGTCACTAAATGCTGTATTTCATGATTTTCTAACTCGTATCAAATTTTGAGTAGCGATTTAGGATAGCTAACAGAATTATTTTGTAATGAAATTTGACGTGGAAAAAGTTCAACAACTAAACTACAATCTCGAAAATATCCGGCAGTAATTCAAAATAAATTCAAGAAGATATAGATGTTCAAAGTAGCAACCAGAAACTTATACAATAAAGAATAGAGACTTTTGCATATACAGTAAGCAATTCTATGAACGATTTTTGCAGCAAACGACATTGTTGGCTAGCATTTGTGAGTAATAAACTCACCTCAGCAATTTAGCAAAAGTTTGAGCGATTTTGGAGTCAAGTTGAAAGCTTTTCTGATGAAGAGGAGCTTTCAGGACTTGTGCAAGCTGAAAGACAGACATGCAACAGGAAACAAAACACTTATAGCCAATCTATCACTTTAATATTAAAGTGGGAATCTCAGATCCCATATTATAGCCAATCCATTTTCCCTTCCACGTTTTTTTAACATACGTCAACCTGTCAGCTCACGTGACCCTCTACTCATCCCCTTCTTTTACAAAACCTTCCCACCCATCTACCTCCATCCCCCGTTCAACAAAGCTTTAATTTCTCCTCCTTGCTCTAGTTCCGTCGATCTCTTTCTCCCTCCTCTACCAAAACCACCGCCGATTGCCCTCCGCCCCGACACCCGATGATTGCTATTTATAACCCATCTGTTGACCCCCTTTCCTACCTAATCCTCCACCACCGCTGCCTCTCCCCCCGGTACCCGCTGGTTACCGATTACCCCCCCCCCCCCCAATTGTCGACCACCTTCCCTACCAACCGGGAAATTGAGACAGATTGTTTGCCGATTGGTGAGGGGTAGCCACTCGAACTTGGACTAATTTAGCACCGTTTTTCACACCTGCCACTCACTGGATTGAACATGTAATCCCTTTCTACCTCTGCGTACGCCACTTTTTCATATGTAATGTGTTCTTTTACCGTACTGTTTTAATATATTTCCATGGCCGCTCTGATTGAGTTTTGTATGCCGATGCTGAATATGGGATCTGCTTTTCCACCTTTTATTATCGATACGTTTGCATCGGATGGTATGGTTTCTTGCTGCGCACTACATGATTTTGCATCGTTTTCTATTATGCTCCCGAATATTGAAAGACTAATGATCGTTTGAAGTCAGATGTGAATGTGCCCACTACTTATGCTATTCCTGTCCGTATACTACAAAATATGTACTTTTTTCATTGACATGGTTGGTTCCATACTTTTAAATTTTGGGTGCAATTGACTGTTTTGGTAAACGGTATATTCCGACTGTACTGCTAAAGGCGTTGGTCAGTAACATTGTTTCTGCTCCAAACTAGTTGAAATCTAACCCCAAACTTGAACACTTTGGCTACGTTGCTTTTTTCATCTACTCTGTTGCATGTTTGCATACCTTCAGTAAACTACCACCGCATATCATAAACGACAAAGTACGTACCAATATCAGTTTCTTCTTTCGCTTAGTCACAGGTAGTTTATGTTCGATAGTCCAATCATAAGGTATCATATCCTGTAGTACATATATGCATGAATGGTAACACTGAACATTATTATTTATCTGACTGTAACTGTACATGTAAGTAAATATAGCATTTTTTTTACCCGGTATCATCCGTACAATATGTTGTTGCTGTAGTTCACCAATTTGGTTTGGTTGATTTGGTAGTATGATAACATCATGTATGTTTATGTACTAACTCGACTCCGTGCTGGAACAGTAAGATAACTTTACTAGGAAAATCAGGTCATACATGATTGAGAACGCTTACTGATTTGATGCAAGTACCATTTTAAAACATTTTCAGTTTTATCTGTTACACGTTGTATTACCTTGAATATGTCATACTATGTCAGCTGAATAAGTTATTACAGCAAACAGTTTATTAACCTCTTTCTATACATCGTACGAAACTAAAATTGTATTTACTATCGTGTATTGTTATGGATTACATAATTTAGTACATTAATAATTACACGGTTATTGTAATTAATAGTTTTGCAGATACATACAAATAACAGAGGGAAAACATTTGCTCCATGTATGCTTATTACCGCTATCAAGAGTGTAATATGGTTGTCACTTTGCCACCATTCCATATTATGTATGGATAACTAATTTCAAAGCAGGCTACCGTTCATTGCAGGTTCGTTGGAAAGGGGAGTTTGGCGGAGTCAGGCAAACGACCTGGGTCACCTTGAGCAAGCTGAGGTAATGTTGTTACACGCCTGTAGTAAGCTAAAACCAAGTTAACCATCTTCTGATGTACATAACCTTTGCTTTAGTACGTCTGAATCCAAAACTGACCACACAAATATGGCTTTTTTTTCAAAATTGTAAGTGGCTATTCGCAACAAATGCACCCTTAGCATTGAAGATAGTTTGAGTACTGTGATGCTTTTCTGGAATACAAGTGTAAATGCTCCTGCGAGTTGTCCGGTCGTAACCATTGAGTGAGATATCGATGAGGAAACAAACTCCAGTGCAAGTTTATCCCCACTTATGGGTGATAATGCATTTTAATGTGTGTGGGGGGGGGGGGGGGGGAGGGGGGAGGGTGAAAGTTTAAACTAGAAGTTAAAAATCTCTACTTCTGATAATTTTATGTGCGTCAACTGCAACACAGGTATGATATATGGTCTGTCCGTACTGTTTTTCATTGCGAATTTTTTTGCTAACCTATTGATTCCTTCCCGAGCCTTCCTTCATCCTGTCCGTGTATTGCCGCTGCTGTGAAAAATAATTTCAAATTACAGATTCACATTTTGTATGATGTTTCTCTCATAACTTTACAAAAAGCATGCCTTACGATCCAAATTTTATAGTGACTACCGTATGCGGGTTATGACAAATGGTTGACCTGCATGCTTCGGTGGCTTGATAAAATAATTGACCACATTTTCCTGGGCATATCAACAGTTATATTATGCCAACGCTAAGTAATTTCATATGATTGTATTTCTACAATAAACAAATGGGTATGAAGTTTAATTGATAGAAACACATATCGCCAATGTCTGATGTAGCATGCATGAGTATAGTTGTTTTAAATGTTCTGTCTGTGTCACTTTGTGATCGAAAATTATTATTGTGCTAACTAAAACCCCATCAGTAGATACGGACTACGTGACAATCAACCAATTGGTTGAGTTAGGTTAATACGTAAATTTGATGCTAAACTCCCTATAAAAGAGCTGTGGTATTTTCCATTACTTAACTAGCAGGTAGAATCGGGGAAATAAATTATATGCACAATTGCAGCAGCAGGGTTGTTCATATGACAATTTGCTGACGTGGAATTCAATTTGAATATTTGAACGGTGTATAATGTATAAACATTAGCAGAAATAAGCTATTCGCGTGTATATAGGAATACTGCATATATTTGGTTTAACGAAAGTAGTTGTGCACATACAGGGCCGGTCCTAGGAGTTTTGTTACCTAAAGCTAATTGCAAATCCAAGGCCCTTGTACAATGCTATTATCGTTGATTAAATCATCAAAATACTTTGAAGCAAAAATTCTTTTAACTAATCGATTCAGCTAAAAAGCATTAACTGTAATTTTCTACAAAAATAAAAGTTCCAAAATTAGTTATTTATCAATAAAGTTTACATTAATCAATAATTAAAAAAAACTATTAACCATTACCAAATTAATCTTTATTATACAATTATTTCAAATAACAAATTAAATATACCAATTTTGGTTTAATCCTTATTATACAAATTAATCCTTAATATACAACTAACTAACTTGAAATCAGAACAATATGCTATTTACAGATTACAAGTATAACTAACTTAAAGTTAGAACATGCAAATCAAAATGTTTGAGTTTTATACAAATATTAAATTGCCACTTGATCTGCTGCTATTTTGCTAATGGGATAATTTAATAAAGATAGAAATAAACATATTTGTATAGTAAACAATTTAACAATTTCCAAAATAGAGACAAAGACATATGATAATTGATAAATAATAAATTAAGTGCCTTTCACAATTTCACGAATCAAGTAATTTAGTCAACACAGACATAGTTACACAAGTAACAAACAACCAAAGATGGAAGAAGATTGGAAGATGCCTAACTGTGCCCTAGCTGTGCTGGAGGAGAGGCTGGAGCGAAGCCTGGAGTTGTCTATTGCCGTCGCAGTCGAGTTACCGACTGGAGTCGCCTTTGCTATCATCGATTTGCCGTCTAACTTGGAGTTGCGTATTGCTACAAATGGAGATCTTGATAAAAAAAATTCTTTTGCTACGGATTGATCTAAGATCGTGATTTTTTTTTTTTGGATGTGCGGTTGGTATACGGAGGAGTTGCTAAGATTGTGCCCTACAAATTTTGAGGCCCAAAGCCATTGCTTTGCCTGCTTTACCCAAAGGCCGGCCCTGTGCACATAGTACACTTACAATACGGTTTCGTTTCAGTTAATCATGTTTTGGGGAATGTTATGCTGACCAAATTTTGGC
Source organism: Allium cepa (assembly GCA_030765085.1). Taxonomy (NCBI): domain Eukaryota; kingdom Viridiplantae; phylum Streptophyta; class Magnoliopsida; order Asparagales; family Amaryllidaceae; genus Allium; species Allium cepa. The sequence goes on from CM060932.1 coordinate 159,587,564, forward strand.
GTATTATGTGGTTATTTTTTCTGTATTTTAGGTCTCCTTTGACCTTCCTCTGCCTTGCACTGTTAATCACATGCTACCATTTTTTTCATTCTGTATTAGTGCTTATAAATTCTCCTGCCAGTTATAATACAATGAGAGCACCATTTGCATCTGCATTCAGTGGTCCCCATGGTTTATTTTCATGCATGACAACATTCTATCACACATGCGTACCTGCCAACAGTTGGTATGCATATTTGTTCATCATCTTCTTCCTGTACAGTGCGCTGACATGTAAAACCATGTTACTGTTTTCTTCTGTTTTCCATGATGATGTATTGCACTTCCTGCGGCCGTACTCAGTCTGACATATTTTATATACCTAGGTACGCAAGTCTGCAAGAGCTAGATGTCAATTGCTGCTGGCGTGGAAATGGACAGAAAGATATTATACAATTACCTGGATGCGGTGCAATAATTGCTGTCATGATTTCGTAGACATGCCACTATATTTCAAAACTTTCTTTGTCGACGTCATGAGGAAGATGCACACAGATTACTTTCAATTGAGCGATCATACCGTCGACAAAGTTAGTACCGTCTCACTGTAAATAGTTTTTTTACACCTCTGCCAATGCGTAGTGAGCATCCATTTCTGAAATTATGTACTCTATGTGAAGTTTGTTAGATAAATCATCATCAGAGGCATCAAACAGTGAGATATAAAAAATTGCCGTGGACAGCTGTATGTGTGACTAATATTTTTTTTCATATCACGTTGGCCATAAAAAATTGATGTGCAGTTTGGTTGTTGAGGATAATTACAAGTTTTCAATGTGCTTACTACTGCTATTTGTTATTGTAGAAAACTGTGAGTTGACGGGTTGTCCCATCGACTCATTCCCGACAGCGTCTGATAAAGACTGTTGGCAAAACAATATATCTGCCTTTGCTGTTTCAAACTGTACCCTTTTATCCACAATAAAGAATTATGGGCAGCGTATGTTCTGCAGTTTAACTTGATAAGTTGCATAGGCTGTTGAAATCTTTATTTCTTTTGACTTCATATGCAGGTAAAATGTTTGCAGCACACAATTTTTGTCCGCCTACTTGTACCTGTTCGCACTATGGAGTAGTGCTTTGGTTTGAAGAAAGAGTGAAAAAGGGGAGTACGAATGCAAATCCAATATTTTCACTGTGCTGTCAGAAGGGAAAGGTTTAGCTGCCTTCCTACCAACTAGCCTCCAATTATTTGATGCAGCTTCTTGATTACGGTGGAGGTTTTGTTTCAAAGGGATTTCGGCAACATATATGAGCTTATAACTCCATTTTTGTTTTTACTTCGATGGGGGTAAATGTTGATAGCTCCGAAAACAATGGTGATGGTCCATATGTTTTCAAATTAAATGGTTAGAACCACCACCAAATTGGCACATTTTTGCCAACGACGGGTAAACCAAAATTGGTCGGCTATATTTTTATGACACAAGTAATGAAGCCAGTAATCGGGTTTCGTCATTTGGTGCAAGTGCAATGCAAAGTTTAGATCTTGCTATTGTTAACGGCCCAATACGAATGTTCAACCAACATAATGAGCTGGCCAAAGTGTTCAGAATGGATAGAGATAGATTTCATGCCTTGGAGTACCAGCCTATCACCATTAAGTTGTTGGACAGATGGTATAGGAATGGACGGTAGTACAATTTACCAATTCTTTAGAGATTGTCGCACTGATTGATAACTCAAACGTGGATTTGTGTGGTTGTCGGAATATTGCCACTGAAAATAGCAATGGGATACTGAAGAGGATTAGTGAAAAACATCCATCGTTTATGTTAATGCAATATCCAATTTTGTTTCCATATGGTGAGGATGTTTTCAGGTGTGATATACAATATAGAGAGGTTGACGTATCTTTGCCGACTAAAAGGATGACTGTTACGATGAGGGAGTATTACTCTTACCTTATTCAATGTAGACAAAATGATGGCTCGGTTCTCTTACGGGGTGGTAGGATTTTCCACCAGTTTATTGTAGACAGTTATACGTGTATAAAAGAAGACAGGCTCTCGTGGATTAAGAATAATCAAAGCACGTTATGATGCGAACTGTACCGGGGGTTGCATGATTCTATTACGGCTGGTGACACCTCTGTATGCGCTATAGGAAGAAAGGTCATTTTACCGTCATCTTTTACAGGAGGTCCTAGACACATGGTACAAAATTATCAAGATGCTATTGCTATTTGTCGGTGGGTAGGATCCTCAGACTTTTTTGTAACGTTTACATGTAATCCAAAGTGGCCCGAGACTGAAATGGCTTTAGAAACCATTCCTGGTCAGAGATCTGATGATAGACCGGACATTGTTTCATGTGTTTTCAACATGAAGCTTATGGAGCTAATTCGTGACATAAAGACTGAATGTTATTTTGGAAAAGTTAAAGCAAGTATGTTCGACGACTTATTGCTATTGTTTTCACATTTTTTTCCTTTACTTCCGCTGACATAACTTATTTATTGGTTTTATCCTTTTTTTATAGTCGTGTACACAATCGAATTTCAAAAGAGGGGTCTGCCGCATGCTCATGTACTTAAATTTGTGTTTGGCGACCAGAGGCCAAAGACTGTTAGTCAGGTTTATGCAATAATTAGTGCTGAAATACCGAATAAAAATGCAGATCTGTTTTCTTATCAGTCAGTATGTCAGTACATGATTCATGTACCATGCGGTTATGCAAATGCTAGATGTGCTTGCATGGTTGACGGTTCTTGCTCCAAGCATTACCTAAAACGTATAGCAATGAAACCAGTTTTGACAAAGTTGGATTTCCTATTTACAAACGATGGAACGATGGCTTCTCCACCGAGATGGCAAATGGGTTCATCCAAGACGGTGGTTGGGTTATACCTCATAATGTGGATTTAGTAGTCAAATATCAAGTGCATATTAATGTAGAGATATGTAACAGAGCAAGGTCGATTAAATATCTGTTTAAGTACATCAAAAAGGGCCATGACAGAGCAACCGTTGTTACCGCAGACAGTATAAACAAAGAATTCACATTAGTTTGGGAGGTCGATGTAGTAAATACTTATTTGGACTATCAGTATATTTCAGCGTCGGAGGCATGTAGGAGAATATTTGAGTTTGATGTTCAATACCGCACTCCAACGGTGGAGAGGTTAATGCTCCACTTGCCAGGAGAGCAAACTGCGTATTTTGGTGAAACAGAGTAGTTAACTGACGTCCAAGGCAGACATAATATCCATAAAACTATGTTTAACCAGTGGTTAGAAACTAACAGAACTTGTGACGTAGCTCGACAGCTTACCTATGTTGACTTTCCTACTAGATGGGTATGGGATAAGTCTACAAAGAAATGGAGGATGAGGCAGAAAGAGGATTGTATCGGTAGAATATATTACGCGCATCCTACATAGGGGAGAGGTTTTATCTGCGTATGCTTTTAAATATTGTTCACGGCCCTACATGTTATGAAGACATTAGAGCAGTTAATGGTGTAGTTTGCAATTACTTCAAAGATGCATGCGTTGCATGTGGGTTATTAGAGGATGACAATGAGTGGGATGAGCGTTGATTGAAATTGCAACATGGGCTTCCCTAAATTCTATAAGAGAAATGTTTGCGACGTTGCTATGTTTTTGTGAGGTTTCAGGTCCTCAACTGCTATGGGATGAACATTGGGAGAACTTTAGAGAGGATGTAGAATGGAGGTACATACGTAGGAATGGAGGTGGGTCGCATGAACCGTCTTCGTGCATGGTGAGATCAGAAGCATTACTTGCTTTAGTAGAAATAATCGATCACTGACCAAATACTGGTCGTTAGGGGAAGCTGACTTTGAAAATTTGCCTTCAGTACGCAACACACTATTATCCAATGAAGTGGAATATGACTCTGATGTATTACGTATGGAAGCTGAACAGTCAGTGCCATTGCTTAATGCGGAAGAGAGAAAGGTTTTTGACACTGTAATCGACGATGTTCACAGTCATAGTGGAGGTTTTTATTTTGTCTACGGTAGCGGAGGGACATGCAAGACGTTTTTATGGAATACTTTGGCATGTAGTATATAGGCGGAAGGTAGATTGTATTGGCGGTAGCATCTTCTGGAATTGCATCACTTCTTCTTCTCGGTGGAAGAACTGCACATTCGAAGTTCAAAATTCCAATAAATCTTAATGACATGTACACCTACAACATTTCCAAGCAGTCGCGTTTGGCTGACTTGCTTAAGCAGACAGAATTGATTATTTGGGATGAGGCTCCCTTCACCGAAATGCACTCGAAGTATTTGAAAAGACATTGTCAGATATAGTCATCTCTGATTCGAGTAACGAAGGGGATCGGAATTTTGCTGGAAAAACAATTGTACCGGGTGGGGATTTCAGGCAGACATTGCCTGTTGTCCATTAAGGCACTAGAGAGATGATTATTCTCTCCGCTATAAATTATTCACCTCTTTGGCCAAGGTGTAAAGTTTTCACTCTTACAATTAATATGCGATAAAAAAATAACAACTTAACCTGTCAGAAAAGAGCAAAGCTCTTATCATTTTCTAAATGAATTCTAGATGTGGGGGAAGGTAAGGTGTTGGATAAGTCCTTTGACGTGGACGAAGAACCTACTTGGATTCAAATACCCGATGAATATCTTATACCGGACGCTGATGATGCCATTCATACAATTGTAGAAAAGATGTATCTTGGTTTGGATAAGAATATTTTAAACAAATCTTATTTGCGGGACAGGTGTATTCTTGCTCCAACAAATGATCGTGTGGAAGAAATTAATTCCTATGCAATTTATCTGCTAAGTGGTTCCATGCAAACTTACTACAGCGCAGATTCAATCAACCCTATGTCTGATGCAACTGAAGATCATCATCTCTTATATCATCTAGAATTTTTAAACACATTAAACCTTTCAGGCTTGCCAAATCATGAGTTACATTTGAAGGTGGGAGCGTCAATAATGTTAATGAGGAATTTTAACCAGAGTCTAGGTCTATGTAATGGGATGTGATTAACTGTTACACAACTATCCACTAAAGTTATTGAAGCTGAGATTGTAACTGGGAATAATGTGGATAGGAAGACATTGATTTCCAGGATAGTTTTAAATTATGATGACACGAAGTGGCCATTTGTCCTGTGTCGACGTCGTTCCTGCTTAAAGTTTATTTTACAATGACAATTAATAAAAGTCAGGAACAAACTTTGGATCAAGTTGGAATTTATTTACCCTGACCTGTTTTTACACACGGATAGCTTTACGTAGCAATTTCTAGAAAAACATCCGTATCTGGGCTAAAGATCATGATTGGTGCCACTAAGACGGGTTTCCAAAAATACACGCAAAATATTGTTTACAAAGAAGTCTTTAAAAAACTAGCTGGTATGATGTTCTTTATCTCCAATTTAGGATTTTTTTTCATTATTCATAATAGCAACAAACTTTTGTAACAAACTGATGTTCACTGCGTTTCCTACAATCCAGGTGTGGAAGGTGCACATGGTACCTTGGAGATTTATGACTGACATTGGACTCTGCTGTCGACGGTAATTTCCTTCTACCTTTAAACTGTTACTATCTGTCTGTATATTCGCTCGATGGTTTTGGTAATTTGAGACTGTCACCTAATTTCTGGGATTTTTATTACCAATGACTGTTTCTTACACTTTTTATTCCATTTCCTTTCCTGTTTTTCTTCTATATTTCATCATTTTTTTTAAACTTTGATCATATAAACAACTTCCTATGCAACAATGTTTAACTTGAACTTGCTGTTTTTGTTTGGTCTCAATTTCGTTTTCCTTTTTACGACATTATCTATTAAAACATGACTTCTATCTAATCTAAATTTATGATCATCCGATACTGATTGTCGCTTCTAACTACATATCAGTTCCAACAGCGAACTACCTATCTTAATTGGTTCGTATATGTTTTTTTACAAAAATAGTTAAACTGTTTGGGTTGTACTGGTATTGTTTCCACGGTCCGACCAATATGTTTTTGACAGTCCGTAAATTTTCCACCCAAATGCAGATGTGATATTCCAACATCTCATTCACCAAGCTACATTATGTTTGTAATATAATGGTTAATATTCCTGCAATATAAATGATATTTCGTACGCTAACATATAATTAATTGTTTGTTAACTGTTCTGTTACCCTTGGTTCCGATCTATGTAAAAAAGGTGATGAAACTGTTTCCAAACCTTGGATTTCAGTCATTCAGCTTCAAAATTTTCCCAACTACGGTTTCTTTTTTTAATAAATATTACGACCTTTAAAATAATTTTTTCTTTCCACATATGCACTTTTTAGTTGCTATTCCTCATTATCTACACCAGTATGTATGGCACGTCCGTTGGACGCGTGCAAAGAAAAACATGCATCAATTTTTTTTTGTAGTGCAAAATAGTTTGTAAAAACGCATACGAAACTCAATATATTCATTACATGCATAAATTTGGTAATTATGTAAATACCGAAGGGAAAAAATATATTATGCACAAAATTCTTTAATAGGAACATTTGCTAATGTCAACGAAAACTATTTAGTAAAGTATTCATGAAAAGCATATATATGATTAGGTCTAACTTATCCAAATGAAAGCCCAGTGAAGAAGATACTATATTAAAATTCGTAGTGAATGTGACAGTAAAGGGGATGATTTATATATAGCCTTATTCATGGTATGGGATCATCAGTCAAAGTTCTACAGGTAATAAAGTTTTGCTCATTACTAAAGTATGCTTTTGTTCCTAATAAATAAAAAATCAGCCCAAACTTTCAATGGATAAAATGATCATATTTAATACGAGAAGTCCTTTAGTTCGCTAATGAATTTTGAAATTTTACAAAAGATACATTGTACTATGATTACCCTGTCAAAAAATGATCATAGTCATATAATATGGAGTTTTTCCAAATTTGTTTGAACAACTGCTTGACTGATATTGGCTGATTGCAATAATTTTGAAGTCATGCGAGATATTTTGCACCCTTTAATAACGCTTTGATGAATGTCACCATGATTCTCAAGAATCGTTCTACCTACAACTCATGGAGCTTTAATGGTGTTCAATTGATTTGCTTAGATATTCTTTACTACCGAACTGGCTTAGTTGCTCATAATTTAATTGATTCGTGTTTGATTTCTTAATTTAGAATAATGAGCTTTTAATATAAAAAAGAAAATTAATAATGGAGAAAGGAGAATGGGGAAGGGATGCTAGAATGAAATCGAAGTTGGAGTCAGTATGGAGGAATAAAGGTTGAATGAATAACGAAAATATCCTTGTACTAAAGTATAATTTTAAAAGGGTATTTTAGACATTTCAAAAACTTCAAATTGAGGTTCTGCTATGATATACAAATTTCACTTTGATACTAAATGCAACAAAAAAGATACTAAGTATTATGAATTCCAAAATCTCCTGTACAACAATTTTGCTTCTCTAACTTGAACTTTTAACCCTGAAATGAGAATCAAAAGTTCCAAGGAAACTGTAAAATACAGGGCAAAATAATAATATGGTTAATATGTACTGTAATACATTTCAAAAGTTCTAAAATGGAGCGGTTAATATGTACAATGACACATATTAATTGGATACATAAACACTGTGTCATTATAGTAAAACATTTCCATAATATTCTTTTGTCCTACAATATATAATTGGATTTTTCATACTCCGCACATATTAATATAAAGATATATTTAATTCTCGCTTTCATCTAGATATTTATTTTAATTTTTTTTCCAAAAAACATTCTTATTCTATAATTAAATCAAATTTCATACATTTTTCTTTTCCATTTGCTAATAGTCTGTTCCCTTCAATCGACTGGAAGCACTTCCATTCGTGCTTTTTAATTATCTTTGATAAAATGCTCCAATGTTTTTATAGTTCCATACATAGGTTAGGAACAAATTCAAACTCTATACTTTAAAGTACCATTCTCAATGAAATTTTTTGCAATCTAAAATAGATCGATCTGTCCATCCATTACCTTTTTTAGCCCGTGTAAACTATTGATGACATTCTAATTAGAAGAAATAAGGAACATAAGTTGATAATAGTGGGAATGATAATGATAAAAGCATTAAATAATATTAATCGCATAACATAAATATTGTATCATTATAGTGTTGTCACGGATAAATCAATATGTAATTACATAATTCAATTTCTATGTAACTATCAACTTCAACCAAATACGTAGTATTTTCTAGATGCATGTAAATGGCCAAAACTAAAGATATCTAAGGTGTATAAATTTATCCAGACTAATAAACATATGTTGATTATATCAAGGATTTTGGACATGTAACTTCACTTAATGAATATATTGAACTTCCTACCACGATAGCTGATACCGAGCTCTAACACTACCATTCATAGCTAGTCTCGCCCACCATTACAACATCAAAACTCCATACATTCAAGCTTCATCTTCTCCAGCCTCCAAAACTCGCACACGCACTCCTTCACAACCATAACCCAAAATTTTAACCCTTCTAGTGCTGCAGCTCGCCAACATGCAATGGCTACACCACTATGTCACACGATCCCTCATTCAACGTCACACCACTCCCGATCAAATCGTGGCACAAAACTTCCTCGCACATGCCATAGCCGTGAATCTCAATCACCTTCATCGTTATATCTTAAGGTCGCACGACTTTTTTATCCTATTCTTTTCCTTTAATTGCATTTTCTTTGTACGGAACCTATTATATAGTGGGTTTATCGAAAATTCAATTAAAAATGGGTGGTTTTCCATTTATCCTTAATCGATTAGTCTGTTTGATAAAGTAATGTTACTGGCTGATATAATTTTACAGAATAATTAGAAGAAAGTCAATTTTCAAACCAACCTCCAAACCCGTTTATTAGTATTTGAGTGTTCCCAAAACCACTGATTACAAATGTCAATCTATGATAAACTTTAAATTATATAAAAAGTCAAATAGTTAAATGCAATTTTGAGGTGAAAATCAACCAAGGTCCAAGCATAAGGATTTGGAACTCGCATCCATCCTTTCAAGGTGACTGTTGTTGCCTTTTACATTCTAAAATACATGCGGATCTGAGAAGTTGTGTTGAAATAGAGATTTTTGGAAAAAAATAAATAGAGGATTTATCAAAAATTATAACTGAAAGCAGTGGAGACAATGAAAGATATCCAATTTAGTTCATGAGGGGAGTGGAAAGCATCGCCTGGAATTTTGTCGATGAGAAGATTGAGATGAACATGCCCACTTTTGAGATTGAGATGCTCCATTGCAACGCTGCTGAACATGCTTACTTCTGAAATCCGATGTTGGTAATGTTTAAATCTGATGATCTAAGATGCGAAAATGTGAGAAGATAAACAGACTTAAGAATGGTGAAAAAATCTATTCATCACGTTGCAGCTATTGGTCAAGAACGTGACAAATGAGAATGATGAAATTATCCCTACAATCTAGCAAAAATTTAAAAGGCAATTTGGACATTTCAAAAGCTTCATTTGAAGGTATCCTCATTATATATAGATATATGTCTGCATTGGTCAGCGTGTGCGCGTTCCCGTGCACGTATGTGTGCCTATATATATATAATCGCAACATGGGAATAAGACAGGGGATCCTCTATCCCCATATCTATTAGCAATTGCAATGGAGTGGTTCTCCCTCCAAATGGAGATATCATGCCACCAAAATAATATAATCCATGTGCACAAAATAAAACCAAAAGTAACTCATGTAATATATACTGATGATCTTATCATAGTCATGAAAGCATCCACATATGCAATTGATGCTCTCAAAGAAATCTTTCATCATCTAGAACTGTATGGTGGTTTGAAACTTAATGAAGGAAAAACAAAATGTTACTTTAATAAGTATTGTAAAAACAGACAGAACTTACTCAGAAGAATAGGAGTCTCAGACGGGGAACTACCAGTCAAATATTTGAGGATTCCACTGTCTAAGAATACAATTACCGATAGAGAATATGCTAAACTCATAGACAATGTGAGAGAAATATTACAAGGTTGGAGATCTAAATTATTATCTTTTGCTGGTAGGGTAGAGCTAGTTCACACAGTGATCACATCTAAAGTTAGATTTTGGCTTCAGACTTTTCAAATTCCAAATTGTTCCTTGGGCAAGATTAACTCAGTTTGTGCAGTTTTTATATGGAGAGGAAAATTATAGAAAATAAGTTACAATGAATTGTGCAAACCAAAGAAAGAAGGCGGGGTTGAATTAAAAGACCTCTTCGAGCTTAAAAAGTTTATGGTATCAAAATGGCTTGAAATACATTATCTTCTGATAACTTATGGCCCAAGTGGATGAGAGAAAAGTATATCAAAAACAATTTTTGGACAGACCCTACAGACAATAATGTATCAGTAAACTGGAAAAACATATTGAAATTCAGAGAAGAACTTAAACTGCTCATTGAAAGAAAAATAGCAAATGGTTCAAAAACAGATCTTTGGAAAGACTCATGATTTAGCAATAAAAACCTGATTGAAAGAGTGGGATGAGAAGGTTTCTCGGACTATGGTAACCCTAGTTGTGCTGTTTCTAGCATTATTGAAGGAGGCAGGTGGAAATGTGAAAATCAGCTTACAACAAGGAACTTTGCTGAAGAGATTCAGAGGATACCAATATATAGTGATAGAAATGATGATGAATGGTACATGAAAAACTCAAATAAAAGATAGTTCCTATTTCACAAAGTCTGGGAAGAGACTAGGAATAGACATCAGAAGGTTGACTGATATCCTATTGTCTGGAGCAAATCGGTTAATCCTAATATGGCTCATACTACTTATAAAGCCATCTTGTGTAGACTTCCAACTAAAGACCGACTATAGAAATAGGGGATAATCGAAGATACAACTTGCAGTCTTTGCAGTGAAAAAACTAAGAATCATGACCATTTGTTTTTCGAATGTACTTATAACAAAACTATATGGAGCTTACAAAAAATGAAATGCATCTACTCAAACGATGTTAAAACACTAAAAGAAGAAATCTTTTACCTTAACGATAGGAGCAACGGTTTGAACCTGATGCAAGAATTACTCAAAATTAACCTCACAACTTCCATATGGCACATCTGGATAGAAAGGAACCATAGGGTTGTCAACAACAAGAGAAAGGATTCTTAATTAGTAAATTCCCAAATTAATAGAGACATTAATTTGATTATCAATCGGATTAACAAAAAGAAACTTACCAGCCTAATGGTACCAGAAAAATAACTGCTGGAGAGGATAAAGTTGAAGGTAGATTGCTCAGGAACTCTAAGAGGCTCTCTGGAGCTGCCATGAAAGTAGAAGTTTCGAGTTTATGTGATAGAAAAGGAAATGTTTGTGTTTGCTGTCTATATTGATAATGTCGATTGTTTTGTAACTAGGGCTTTAGCCCGTTCATATATTTGAGGCAATAAAACTTTTAACCTATTTTCAAAAAAAATATAATCTCACCACTTCGCTGCCTTAAATTTTTTAAAACAACAATAGCGCTTAACCACCTTTTCCATAACGGCTGCCAAATAACTTAACCTGCATTAGTATTTTCACTGTCGTTTAGTTCAGTTTGACTGTGCCCGTATGTTCCTGTCCAGTTTAAGGTAGAATGGGATGTAGAATTTTTATTTTTTTATTTCTTGCATTTACCTTGATTAAAAAATGTGATACCATAGGTGGACTTCGTCTGCTCATGCAATTGTGTGAGTAATCACTGTGAAATTATACACTTTTGTGAAACTGAACATTTTATGAACCACAGCTCAGTTGGTGTTGGCAGCTATATGTTAAGGTTATATGTAGATAGCTATGTAAACCTTTTCCTGGGAAAAAGATTGTAACCCGAGCGCACATAACTTTCTACTAAACTAAAATTTTCATCATCATAGGTTTAATCATGGAAAACAGATTGTGCATTAAACCAACCAAGATGGTGTACATGTTAATCCCTTATAACAGTTTAATCCTCCATAATTACATATGCGTGCAGTACGTTGATAAATTTTGTTTGACTCTACTAATACGCTGACTCATGGGAACAGTAGAAGTATATGGTTCACATGATGCACGTCAAGTTGTGGGTGAAATTATTTTCTTTATACATAATTATTCAACATAACCTTCTATTATTACTTTCATTCGGTCTATGTAGTCTGCCGTATCATTTGGAATTTTGAAATACAACATTGAACCTGAACTGCAACTTTGTATACAATCAGTGTAGACTTTTGCCTAATTACCTGAGCTGGCTATTACTGTCCGCTGAATATCAATGTTTTTATTGGCCGCAAAATTTCTGTAATCGTCCGGTTAAGTGGTCCTATTTTGACCTAACTTTTATTCAGTTACCGTCACAAACAACTTGATGTTCAGTACTGCATATAATGCTTGTTTTTTTCGAACACTTGTGCAACAGGTGGTCTGCAAGGTTATGATCCAAATTTTCCCAGTTGCAGGAGGAATAAGTGTAATCGGGCAACTTGGTAAACTTATTTTTTTCTCAACCTGTGTTGTTTTTTCCCCTATATAGTTCAGGCCCTATAAGAAGAACAAGTATATGTTTTTTGTTTATACTTGCTGCTTTTCTACACTTTTCTTTCCACCGTCCATTTGTTTGGCTTTCCTTAGTTGAGTTGCTACCTTCTTCTTTTTTATTTGATGTTATGTTATAATTTTTTACATTTAATTTAAATTATCTATTTAACGATACTTTGCTGTTTTATTTATGGTACGAAGTTGTATTGCCACACCGTTTTGCTTTACTTATCCGTATATGAATTCCTACCAATTGTACTTATATTTACAACATCTTATTTCATGTACTGAGATTTCGGGCGCCAAATTAAAAGTCCATGTTTCACTCTATAATTTGCAGTGCAGTGATAGCGGCGATGCGAGTTCGACAGTTTGCTAAGGTGGACAAACAAATCTAACTACTATCGTGGCCATGGACCATGGATTGTGATACCAACTGAAATTCATACAACTGTATTCACGACATATTTAATGTACATAAGGTCATGCTTTATGAAATTCATATATCATATCCGTGTCTTTCAAACATTTATTTTGACTACCATGTTACCATTCATCACATGTTATTCTGAAGTTCAGTGTTGTTCAAAGTCCCGCTTTGTACACCATAATGGAAATACAAAATGTAGATTTTTCACTGTAATTTAATTCATTTATGTACGTGCTCTTATATCATTGCATAGAAACAGAGGTACATACTGCCTAAATTGTCAGCTTGCTGCGATCACATCGCGTTATTGGTGGTTTGGATAAGATAATGTTATCTCTGCTCTCCTGCTGGAGAAAGTTATATATTTGTGTGTCAATTGTATGTAGGATGATGATGCACAATTTTGTGACCATTTCTGTATGAAATATACATGTAGATTACGCTGGTTAAAGATATTTTCTGCATGTTTCTGTCCATCTACATATGTCTTAAAATGAAGCTGTCATGCGTACTGTATGTTGTTAAACATGCTATCTGTATCTCTAAATTCGTGTTACCTTCAACTATTCCGACCGTCCTACGCCTTAGTCAACTTAATTGTGAACGTTTTATTTTCAATCTAAATGCTAATTGTGAATGTCATTTCTGAACTGTTTATAACGTTTCATCTAATACCATACTCGCCTAAAATGCTCCATGCGTCCACAAGTTCTACGTCCCGTATTGTGTGATGTTCTGGTTTTCCTATCCGTCAGGTACAATTACAATTTTGTCTTTTGCATGAGATTCTTTTGCCGTCTTTTCTCCATTTCCAAATTCGTATGTATGTTTCCCAATCTATAGAAAAAATATCCACAGTTCGGATCAGTGAACTTACGTTTGCACTAATGGCTCTAATATTTTTTTACTGCTGCCCTACGGATACGAGTTTAAGGAATGCGCAGTCAAGTTGGTATTACAATTCTCAGACCAAGTTCCTAATTTACCATAATTCATATCAGCCTGTCACATCTTTCTGTACTATATGCTGCTTTACGTACTGTAAAGACATTGAAAATGAAGCTGGTTGCTGTTTCAAATGGAGGCCATGTGTATAAATACCGATAGATGTTAATATATGCGCATGATTTATCCCTGTTGTATGCGGGGCTATTTGACATATTAATGCAAGTACTTATTTGTGCAGTAGCACATGCAATGGTTTGATATAGATATTGCATGGCACGTCTACCCAGTAACTTATATACATACAAATAGACATATATTTGTTTATGTACACGGAACTACGGTGATGTACATATGCAGATGATTTATTTAGTAGAACATCATTAGCATATTTTTAATACACTTCGTATATCAAAACAATGGATGGTTTGTCGAAATCCTTTAAACCTTTCAAAATAGGCTGAATTTCCTTCCAAAAATATACGTGCAAATTTTCAAACCCAAATTTAAAAAAAAAACTTCTTTATTATTTTCTCACCATATTAATATGAGAAACAATAGTTTTAGCATTATTGTACCCTTGCGTATTAACATTCTTCTTAACTCATATGTTAAAGATTTAGGTTTTTCTTACTTTTTTTGGATTTCAATACGCGCATACATACCAACTTCTTAATATGTCTTTATGCTTACCCTTAAGTAAATTTATTGTCACATGATATGTTCTAAAATTTAAAGTGCAATATACATGTTTCTTAGTTTGAGGATCGAACTTTCACTACAAGAACGACAGCAGATAGGGACGGCTTTTGGCCGTCGTCGGCCGTCGCTAACCGACACTAAAAGCCGTCGCTATAATGGTCGTCGTCCAATATTATAGCGACGCCCCCGTCACATAAATAGCGATGGTTCGCGACGACGAATGTGCCACGTGGAAATTTTTTCAACGCCTAAATGCCGTCGCTAGTCGTAGCTCGCCATCGCTAACCTGAACCATTTAGCCGTCGCTAATCTGGGTAAATTTCTGTGCACATGCACAGCCCATATACACTTCAGCTGAACCAAACAACCGCTATACACTATATTCATCAAGTATAACCATCATATATCCATCATATAACATCACTATACATTCAAATAATATAAAATCCAACCAAATCTCATTTTCAAATCCAACCAAATCCATTAGCCCGAATATGTACATAGTAAACCGAAATTTCTACATAATATCCCGACATAATATCCAACCAAATCCATCAAGTAGAAGTCATCTAAATATGTACATAATATCCTAAAATATGTATACACCATACCAACCAAAATGTGTATACCAAACTATAAGCAAACAAACATACCTACTCCTCGACATCGCTGTCGTCCTCTCCAGGCATCCTCCCATGCTGTTGCAAATAAGCCGCAATCCGCTCATCTAATTGTTGCTCAAATAAACTCTTTCTCCAATCATTTATTTCTTTCACTGTCGCCCTCAACTGAGCAATCTCCGCCTCTTGCTGCGACCTCCTGTATGCACTCTGCATTCTCATCGTCTGTAAAATAATTCATAATTATTTATATATTAGCATATAAATATATAATACTATTAAAATTATTTAACTATTCATATGCATGAGTAAATTTATATATTAGTACATGTCAAATTTACCTCCACATTTCCATAGCTATACCGTCGACTGGTCCGAGAAGGCGAGTCAATAATAGCATCGCAAATATGGTTCTCCTCCTCCAACGTAAGCTCTTCCCGACCAGTGAACTGTGCTACACGTGCTCGCTCTGCTTCGTACCTCTCCTGCGATTACAAACAATTGTTTTACACGATAAAAACCGAATTTCAAAATTTTGAAAATAAAATAAGACAAAATATTGTTATTAACCGTAAATTAATTTACCATTACAGATTGTGATTTGTCATCCGTCCACTCGTACGAAACATTGCCCTCTTCGTCAGTCCTCTCCACGGCATGCGTGGCCTTGAACAGCTCGGTCATAATGGGCTCGCGGTTGTATCTCGCGGCCTGAAAATATATAAATATTATTGCTAATCTGATTATAAAATATTGTAATAAAATGTAAACACGGTTTATAAATTTAATTACCAGCTCTCTCTTATGCTCTTGAAAGGATTTGGAGCCACCACGATGCAATGCAGGATTTTTATTCCTGTTTGCCCGGTTCCGTGCAGATAACTCCTACAAATTAAGATAAATTATCATGTATATGTTTTGCGAGATTTATATTAGATTTAAATAACAAAGCAAACATATATTACTTACTCTTGCTACCGGACTGTCACAAAGCCGAAGAAAATCATTCCATACACCCTCACCCATCCAGTTCGACTTTTTCCCTGAATTCTTAGCCTTGGACAATGTATCCCTGTAATTTTTTCTCATCCGTTTGTTCCAGTGACTTAAAAAAACGTCCAAGTCATCAGGGTCGACGCGGACTGCAGCCTGTAAATTAAAATTATTTTAAGTTATATAGATTATATTAATTTACAACTGAAATTCAAACTACTACTTACAAGTAAATTCGTCTGTATGGCGTTCTTGACATGAGGGGGGATGTCGTCCCAGCGAGGCCAACAACCATCCATCCGGCTTTGAAAAGCCTTCATCGAAACCTGTAAAATATAATCTGATGGCTCCACTTCAAAGCCACTGCAAAAGTTATGATATACATGTTTAGTGGATTTTAAAACTTATACTTTAAATAAAATTGATACTTACCCAGCACTTCTAGAAATGGCTTCTGCAATCGGACGTAAGTCCGGTGTAGTGCCACTACCACCTGCACCAGGAGATGGGGATGGTGTGCGACCACCACCTACACTCCGTCTCCTGCCAGACATATCCGCTATAGAAAAAAATATCATCAGAGAACAATTATAGAAATTCACTACTACATAGCATGTTTCAATCACTTTCATAGAAACAATTATAAAAATTTACTAGTACAAAACATGGATAAAAATTATATAAATAATCATCACAGAACCATAATAGAAATTCACCACTACATAGCAAGTTTCAACCACTTTCACAAAATAATTATAAAAATTTACTAGTACAAAACATGGATAAAAATTAACTAAATTATCATCACAGAACAATTACGGAAATTTACTATTACATCGTATGTTTCAATCACTATCACATAACAATTATATCAATAACAATCAGTTTTCATCGTTTTCTGATTCAGATTCAGTCTCGTATTCTATCTCATTTTCTTCGGTACTTTCGAATGCATCAAATAGGACGTTCGATTCATCATTCAAAGGCCCTACATCAATATCATCAGTTATTATTATTTCTGTATTTGATTCAAGATCGGCTTGATATGCTGCTTCGTCTGGAATATTATTTCCATCAAACGTAAACCTTGGTTTCGTTTTGAAAACAGCGGACCAATCCGCTTTATCTCTTTTCAAAGATGGATACGAAGCAAAATAAACTTGTAACGCTTGCTTGGCTAATACAAAAGGATCGTACTTATAGTAGTGTGATGTATGCCTTATTTCAATAAGTTTGTACTCTTTATGCACGTTGATTACGGAACCAGGAACGTTACCGTACCAATTGCACTTAAATAAAAAAACCTTTTCTAAAGGTTCAACATAATATGTCAATTCTAGAATCTGTGTTAAGACGCCGTAAAGATCTTTTAAATGCTCATCTGTATCATCACTGCCTTTGACAAATACCCCGCTGTTATATGTTAATTTTCAGCACCGTAATCTTTTGTGTTGAACTTAAACCCGTTGACGAAGAATATTAGATAAGTCTTCACATTTCTTTTCGGTCTAATGGCAAGATGTCTTAAGCCTTCATCAACGACACAGTTTCTTGGCTCATAAACATGGTTCAAAAACCATTTGGCAAATTCTTTACTGAGATCGCTAGATGGATACTGTGATTCGTAGATACTGCATGTTGAGTCACAGCTTCTATGAAGATTTTGATTGCTGACAACAATATTAAAGCGATCGACAAATCAAGACCTACATATGGTACTCTAGATTATAGATTGATTATTTGATGTTATAATAGTAATAAAATTGTCAAAATCTATCCTCAAATAATCATGCACAAAATATAATATATATATATATACACATTTATATAGGTTGTGCACTTTATTGTGCAATTTAACAGAGACCGGTCGACCGGTCCAAATATAGGCGGTCGACCGTTCCTGTTGGATGTGCACAATAAACGTGCACACATGCACATAACGACTATATTTTTAAAAACCTGTCTACCGGTTAGTTTTTGACCTGTCGACCGTTTTTAAACAGAGAGCAACTTCTTCCAAAAGACACATCCTTCTTCAATGGTTGCGTCTCTTCTTCTTCATCAATAATCATAACTTTTGACTGCAACTTTTCACCAAGGGTTATAACTATTTTCTCTCTATAAATACACATCAATATCATTGATTAAAACAACAAGTTTTATTAAAATTATATATGCTTTCTATCTATTCTCTGAATTCACTTGCATTCAAAAAGCTCTAAACTACTTTCATTCCTTATTGAATCATTGGCTCTATCTCATATATTTTGATTCAATAAGCAATATAAATTCCATAATCTTCACAAACATCATTCACAATTTGAGGATAAGATTATAGGAAGAGTGTACTACAAGTGACAAATCCGTGTTTACAAGAGCACAAGTTGTCAACAACAATTGTAATTGTTTTTGTTGAAGTCCTCGGTGTTGTAAGAGGCAAGTGTTGAAGTCCTCAGTGTTGTAAGAGGCAAGTGTTGAAGTCCTCAGTATATTAGAGGCGTGAAATCCCGTTCGGCTGTTCGGGTATTGTAAACCTGTTCCTCCGGGTGAAGCGAGGTAGTTAATAGTGAAAATCCAGATAGAAGTCTGGGACTGGACGTAGGACGGTGCTCCGAACCAGTATAAAAATCTCTGGTGTGATTTTTCTATTTTCTATTTACAATGCTATTATCATCTATTTCTGCATTTGTATTGTAATCCATATTACACGATCCGTGTGTACTATACTAGCACGTACACCGCCCCCAGCATTTTCATTTGGTATCAGAGCACGGTCATCATATAACCGTAACACAGTTATTTGATATATTCTTGTAATATGGCAAATAACGCAAGTACTAGCACTCAAAACACCACTTACACAGAAGGCAATCGACACAAAGACCTCCATTTTTCAATGGTCTTAACTACAGTTATTGGGCAACACGTATGTCATTCTTTATGCAATCAAGTAGCTATGATGCTTGGAATGCTACTCAAAGAGAAATAGTAAATCCAACAACTGATTATTCAGAATGGACTGTGGCTGAGAAAACGGCAGCAGCCGTAAATGCAAGAGCAATAAATATGTTGTTCTGTGCATTAGACCAAAATGAATATAACCGTGTTAGTATCTGCACTACTGCATATCAAATTTGGCAAACGCTAAAAATCACTCATGAAGGTACTAACAAGGTTAAACAAGCCAAAATAGCCATGCTGAAAAGTCAATTTCAAAATGAAACCAAATGAAACAATCAATGACATGTATTCACGGTTTCAAACTATTCACCATACACTTATTGGGTTAGGACAAAAGTATTCTGATTTTGATGTTGTTTCAACAGTCCTACATTCTCTGACTAATGAATGGGAAGGAAAAGTATTAGCAATTGAAGAAGCTAATGATCTTTCCGTCATGAAGCCAGATGAATTGATAGGAAATTTAATGTCCTATGAAGCAAATTTGCAGGCTAGAAAAGAACAGAAAGAAGAAAAGAAAAATGTAGCATTTCATGTTGAGAAAGATGAAAATGAATCAGATTCTGAAGATGAAGATTTGGCGTTCATTGCTAAAGGTTTCAAAAAATTCCTAAAATATCGAAAAGCCAGTCGCTACAATAAAAGGAAACCTGGATCAAATAAACCATCTTCATCTGCAATAGAATGTTTCAACTGCCATAAAAAGGGACACATGCAGAAGGATTGTCCAGAACAAAATAAAAAGTCAGAAAATGACAAATTCAAATATAAGAAGGACAAATCAAAGAAACGAGCCTTCTCAGTAACATGGGATGACTCAGAGTCATCTTCATCAGAAAGTGAAAGTGATTCGGAGAATGAACAAGCTAATGTTTGCTTTATGGCAACAGAAGATGAGGTACAAATTCCTACATTTGATGAATTACTTGATATTAATGCTGAATTGATAGTCAAATATAAAGACTTAAAACGTCAATTAAAAGTAGTCAAAGCAGATTTAAGTAGAGCAGAGTTTGAACGAGATATGTTAAAAGACGAGAAGAAAATACTAGAAGAAGAACTTGAAAATATTCAAGAATCATCATCTAATGTTGACTCTCAAATATCTCTTTTGAGTCAAGAAATAGAAGCTCAAAAAGAGAAAAATAATGCTCTCACTACTGAAAATCATGAACTTAAAGCAAAAGTCAAAATTCTAGACCTAGAAAAAGCTAGTTTACAAACAAAGTTTGATGACATTACTCAAAATGTTTCTAACTTTAACAAAGGTCGAGAAAATTTGACTAAAATCATTGAAAGTTCACAATCTATTTCAGATAAACAAGGTTTGGGATATAACAAACATGAAACTAAGAAACATCTTAGAAATAAAAGGAAGAAGAAAATACAAAAAACTGAAGCTAAGAAAAATCTTAGTTTATTATATTTCAAACCAAAACCAGTTATGAAATTTCAAAAGAGAAATGTCAAGACTATCAAAATATGGGTTCCTAAAACAAATAATAATTTGATTAGGAACAAATACATTCAGCAATTCATGAATAATGTACATTTTAATAACAATTATATATATAAAGGGGATACCGGACCCAAATGGGTTTGGACTCCTAAGACCTAACTCTTAGGACCCTATAAAAAGTGGGTACCATGAACTTAATTTTATTTTTTGCAGGTCCCACTGAAGAAAAGAGGAAAGTGGATATTGGACAGTGGTTGCTCAAAGCATATGACGGGAGACAAGAGCTTACTAACAAATATTAAATACTCAGATGGTGGCTCAGTCACTTTTGGAGACAATTCAAAAGGTTATATCATCGGCAAAGGCGATGTGAGCAATTGTGGTACATCTAACTTACCTCTTATTACTAATGTCATGCTAGTTAGAAATTTAAAACACAATTTACTTAGTATTAGTCAGTTATGTGACAAGGGTTTTATAATTTCCTTTTCAAATAATAAGTGTAGTATTTTAGATAAAGACCATAATTTGGTTTTTGAAGGTTATAGAGACAGAAATATATATATTCTAAATATGAATATTAATCATAATTCAGATATGTGTCTTATGGCTAATGACAATGATCCATGGCTATGGCACAAACGTTTCTGTCATATAAACTTCAGAACTATTGACAAGCTAGCCAAAAACAATCTAGTTAGAGGACTACCCAAAATGAGTTTTAAAGTTAACAACATTTGTGATGCATGTCAATTAGGAAAATTGACCAAATCATCGTTTAAATCCAAGAAAGTCATATCAACATTACAACCGCTTGAGTTACTGCACATGGATTTATTTGGACCTACTAGAGTTCAATCAATAAATCACAGTCAATATGTGCTTGTAATTGTTGATGATTTCTCTCGTTATACATGGACAATTTTCTTAAAAAATAAAAGTGATACTTTCGATCATTTCAAATCTTTCGTCAAAAGAATTCAAAAATCAAAAGGGATTAAAGTTAAAAATATAAGAAGTGATCATGGCGGAGAGTTTGAAAATAATGAATTTGAACATTTTTGTACAAAGAAAGGTATATATCATAATTTTTCGTTTCCCAGAACTCCACAACAGAACAGAGTAGTAGAACGAAAGAACCGAACTTTACAAGAATGTGCAAGAACATTATTAAATGGAACCACCTTACCAAAACACTTCTGGGCAGAAGCTGTTGCAACTGCCTGTTATGTTTTAAATCGTGTGTCCATAAGACCTCTTACCAAGAATACTCCTTATGAATTGTTTAACAAAAGAAAGTCCAAAATCTCATACTTCAAAGTTTTTGGTTCTAAGTGCTTTATTTTAAATACGAAAGACCAGCTTGGAAAATTCGATCCAAAAGCCGATGAAGGAATATTTGTCGGTTATTCGGAACGAAGTAAGGCCTATCGGATATTTAATAAACGAACCAAAACTATTGAAGAATCACTTCATGTCTCTTTTGATGAAATTTATCAGCATCCTCACACAATATCAGATGATGACGAATCAATAGTCATTGATAATCAAATCATCTCAAATACTGATTCTGACTCAGAAATAATTATTGAGAATACTCCTCAAATATGTGAATTACAATCACCACCAAGAATATTAAGAGACCGTCCGGCCCAAAATATAATAGGTGAAATAACATCACACGTCAGAACAAGGAGTCAACTCAATCAAATGGGTCATGTCGCTTTTCTCTCAAATATCGAACCCAAGAATCCAAAAGAAGCTGCTATAGATGATTACTGGATCATTGCCATGCAGGAAGAACTAAATCAGTTTGAGCGCAATGACGTTTGGGAACTTGTTCCGAGACCAACTGATCAGTCAGTAATTGGTACTAAATGGGTCTATAAAAATAAGGCTGACGAACAAGGAAATATCACCAAAAATAAAGCAAGATTAGTAGCACAAGGATACAATCAGGAAGAAGGTATCGATTATGAAGAAACTTTTGCACCAGTTGCTCGACTAGAAGCTATTAGAATTCTATTATCTTTTGCTTGTTATCATAATTTCAAACTTTATCAGATGGATGTCAAAAGTGCTTTTCTCAATGGATTTATCAAAGAGAATGTCTATGTCGAACAACCACCTTTATTCGTACATGAAAAATATCCTGACCATGTGTTCAAACTTAAGAAAGCTCTGTATGGTTTAAAACAAGCACCTCGTGCTTGGTATGAACGATTACGTAGCTATCTTATTAATTCAGGATTTGAAATAGGCAAAGTCGATCAAACTTTGTTTATTAAACATTCTCGAAAAGATATTCTGGTTATCCAAATATATGTAGACGATATCATCTTTGGTTCAACAAACGATAAACTCTGCAAGGAATTTGCAAGTATTATGACCAAAGAATTCGAAATGTCTCATATGGGAGAACTATCTTATTTTCTTGGACTTCAAATCAAACAGCTTTCAAACGGTATTTTTATCAATCAAGAAAAATACTGTGAAAATCTTATCAAACGCTTCGGATTACAAAATACATCTGGTAAACCAACTCCTATGAGTACAACTACACATCTTGAAAAAGATGAAAGTGGTAAGAATGTTGACCAGAAATTATATCGAAGCATGATTGGTTCTCTTCTTTATCTTACAGCTAGTCGTCCAGATATATTAATGAGCGTTTGTTTATGTGCTCGTTTTCAAGCCGATCCAAAGGAATCACATTTACGAGCAGTGAAACGCATAATTCGTTATCTTAATAATACCAAAGATTTTGGTCTTTTCTATCCAAAAGAATGTCCATTTGAATTAGTATCATATAGTGATGCTGATTTTGGTGGCTCACGGACGGATAGAAAAAGTACAAGTGGTACGTGCCATTTTATTGGAAAATCACTTGTCTCTTGGTTTAGTAAGAAACAGAATTGTGTTTCACTATCAACATGTGAAGCTGAATATATATCAGCGGCTCTCGCTTGTACTCAAGTACTATATATGCAACATACACTTCAAGATTTTGATATTCATTTATTAAATTCTATTATATACTGTGATAACACAAGTGCTATAAATCTTTCTAAAAATCCAGTGAATCACTCTCGAACTAAACACATTGATATCCGTCATCATTTTCTTCGAGATAATATTGAAAAAGGAAATATATGTCTTGAATATGTTCATACTGACAATCAATTAGCCGATATTTTCACTAAGCCTTTACTTGAATCTAGTTTTATTAAACTACGAAGAGAGCTTGGCTTAGTATCTCGGAAAGATCTAGAATAGAATAAGTAACCTTCAAACTTAGGCTATATATTTTTCAAATAATTCTTAAATTTCAGCCTATAACAAACTATACCTATTTTTATAACTTTTTTGTTATGCATCATTGTTTTTGTTTACGGCTAATTATCTCTAACAAATCCTATCCTCAAGTTCATTGGCAAACTTTTTCCTATATAAACGTTTGAAAAATACACTTTCATTCATTCACCTTCTTGCTGAAAATTATAAATCATCTTAAACAAGCTACCATGGCACACATTTGCGACAAATGCGCAGAGGAATCTCATATTTCTATCACAAGCTCGGAGTCGGAGGAACAATACTCTCCGATTACACCGAAACAAAGGCCGGAATGCCCTCACCATTGTTTTCACACACCTGGCCATACTCCAACATCCAAGCGTGCAAAGAAAGCACTATTCTGCTCTCCGCGCACGAAGGCGCAAATCGATGAGATTCATCACTACCAAAAGCATCAAATCGATCTTCAACGACAACTACATTATGGTCAAAACCTACTATACCATGAACAACAACGTACTTCAACTCGTTTATCCGCCTTAGAACGAATGGCATCATTCTTCTGCGGTTCAAACAAACACGATGTTCATGAACCAATGCCGTCAAGACCATCGACTTCAACAACTCCAAACTCTTGGGATAAAAACTATAACGAGAATGAAGGAGCTCGATATAAGTGGAGTCCGTGGGCTAAACGCATTGAAAACGACAAGAATTCTAATAACAACTCACCTTCTCATTAGAATTCAATAATGTATATTGTTTTGTTTTCATATATAATTCTTGTAATACAGTATATTTTTGCAATAATAACATATAATATATTCATTCGACTCGTTTTCAAATTTTTTGCAAAAATCTGCATTTTTTGCACACAGAGCCAAACCGGTCGACCCCCTGAAATATGACCGGTCGACCGAATTGCTCTCGGGTTGAAAACGGTCGACCGACCATATGCAGGCGGTCGACCGGTCGGCAGTTATTCCTTTTTTTATATACTTCACGTATATATTTTGCCACCAACCCTCTTTACTTTCTACTCTCTACTGAAAACTTTCCATTTCCAAACCCTAGTTCATATTCTCAAGCTTCACAAACTCTCAAATTCTCTTCAATGGCTCCTCCTCAGAAGAAATCAAAGAAAAGAGCAACATCAGAATCTTCTTCTCTTACTCTCTCTGCTAGAAAATGGCTAGAATCTCCGGTTGCAGTAACTAGATGGAATCAAATGACAAATTACAAATTCCATCCGGGCTCATTCATCAAATTCGACGATTTCACTGCATACGGTATTCAAAGATTAGCAAATAGATCTCGTATCTCTCCTCTTATTGATTTTTCTGTAAATAGCGTACAAATTAATCATTTGATGATTAAGCTATTTTACGCGAATACGAATTTAGAGGAATATACACCGGATAATCCAAATGGAGTTATTTGGTCAGTAGTATGTGGCAAACGAATCTATCTCACTTATGATAGAATTGCTTCTATTTTGGGAATACCGAATAGAGGTGAAGAGTTTTCATCGACATTTTGTGAAGTTTTCACCCGGAATAGTACGAGTCATAAATTTATAGAAGATGATAGTAACGGCACCAAATCGATTGGGCTACGACCGACTGCAAGGTTGTTACACCATGTCCTAATGCACTCTCTATTTCCTCGATTAGGAAACTATGATGCCGTTTACAAAGAGAATTTCAAGGCTCTTTATGCTATCTACTGTGATATCGAAATAAATTGGGTTCACATGATTTTCGATGAAATTCTTAAGGTAAATAACTCTACTCGTCCACATTTCTTCTATAACGAGTATATTATGCGTATGTTGCTTGCATGTGGAGTCACACCCCCGGATTCGGCATATTCTACACCAAAGTGTATTGACTCCACTACTATCAAACGGATGAAGCTTCCTCCTCCATATGTTCATATTATGCCTTTCGAACAATGGCAACAACGCGATACTCAAGAACAACAAGCTCCACCATCTCGTCGTCGTTCTGAAGATGTTAGATTATTGAAATCTAAATCATCTACAAGAGAATCTCTTGAAACCATCGCTCGGAATCAATTTTTACTTGAATCAAGACTAAAACGAATGGATTCGAAAATTGATAGACGATTCAATAAGGTAAAGTCATTCTTCGGCGCTATATGGGATGCTATATCATGTAGCACATCCGTCTCGACCCAACATCAAGACCCCGGAAAACGTCCGGCTCCTCCAACTTTTACTTGGTCGACATCCGAGGAATCCGGTGGTACAAGCGGACAAGGTCGTGGGGACAATGACGATGATGATGACGATGACGATGACGACGAAGATGATGATGATGATGATGATGAGGAAGAGATTCAGTCGGAATGAAGTTAGTTTGTTTTTCTTTTCATTTCTTTAAAAACATCTATGGCACTTGTACTAAATAGTGTCCATCTTTTTATTCGTAGTAGACTATGACTTGCATTGTACTTCATCAAAACATCCTGTGTTTGAATGTATGCATTGTTCTCTTTGGTTTATATTTTCTATTGTTTACTCCTTTTTGTCGATGACAAAGGGGGAGAAAGGTGCTAATAATTGTTTGCAGGATGAAAGGAGCTAATAATTATCTGCAGGAAATCACATATTCAGGGGGAGATTCTATACTTGAGTTTTTATATTGTCATCAATCAAAAAAGGGGAGAATGTTGAGTCACAGCTTCTATGAAGATTTTGATTGCTGACAACAATATTAAAGCGATCGACAAATCAAGACCTACATATGGTACTCTAGATTATAGATTGATTATTTGATGTTATAATAGTAATAAAATTGTCAAAATCTATCCTCAAATAATCATGCACAAAATATAATATATATATATATATACACATTTATATAGGTTGTGCACTTTATTGTGCAATTTAACAGAGACCGGTCGACCGGTCCAAATATAGGCGGTCGACCGTTCCTGTTGGATGTGCACAATAAACGTGCACACATGCACATAACGACTATATTTTTAAAAACCTGTCTACCGGTTAGTTTTTGACCTGTCGACCGTTTTTAAACAGAGAGCAACTTCTTCCAAAAGACACATCCTTCTTCAATGGTTGCGTCTCTTCTTCTTCATCAATAATCATAACTTTTGACTGCAACTTTTCACCAAGGGTTATAACTATTTTCTCTCTATAAATACACATCAATATCATTGATTAAAACAACAAGTTTTATTAAAATTATATATGCTTTCTATCTATTCTCTGAATTCACTTGCATTCAAAAAGCTCTAAACTACTTTCATTCCTTATTGAATCATTGGCTCTATCTCATATATTTTGATTCAATAAGCAATATAAATTCCATAATCTTCACAAACATCATTCACAATTTGAGGATAAGATTATAGGAAGAGTGTACTACAAGTGACAAATCCGTGTTTACAAGAGCACAAGTTGTCAACAACAATTGTAATTGTTTTTGTTGAAGTCCTCGGTGTTGTAAGAGGCAAGTGTTGAAGTCCTCAGTGTTGTAAGAGGCAAGTGTTGAAGTCCTCAGTATATTAGAGGCGTGAAATCCCGTTCGGCTGTTCGGGTATTGTAAACCTGTTCCTCCGGGTGAAGCGAGGTAGTTAATAGTGAAAATCCAGATAGAAGTCTGGGACTGGACGTAGGACGGTGCTCCGAACCAGTATAAAAATCTCTGGTGTGATTTTTCTATTTTCTATTTACAATGCTATTATCATCTATTTCTGCATTTGTATTGTAATCCATATTACACGATCCGTGTGTACTATACTAGCACGTACACCGCCCCCAGCATTTTCACTGCATATATGTAATATGTGTTATTATTATGTACGTACAAGTAATTACAAGTGAATTAATTATTACCTGACAAATGGTGCGACTTCGACACAATTTAAAGAACATACGTGTGCGTTACATGGTGATCTCTATCGTCCAACCATATTTCCACACATTTTCCACCAGGTCTACCATGTTATCTAAAAACAGATAACATTGTTTGAGAAGAATTTTGTTCAACGACTTTCTCATTTCGAGGAACAGTTACAAACGTTAAGTTCACATCGTCCTTAAAGTAGTGAGAGAAAAAAAATGAGGCTTCTTCTTCAAGATACGATTTGCATATCGAACCCTCAACTCGGGTTTTTTGTCGAATCTTCTTCTTCAGATGATTCAAGTACCTATTAAAATATTTATTACATATTTAGATATACAAATTTGAATTTGAAATTGACATGAACATTGCACATGTTAATTTACCTCTCAAGTGGATACATCCATCCATATTGCACAGGACCTCGAAGAAGTGCTTCGGATGAAAGATGAATAGGTAAATGCTCCATTACGTTAAAGAAACCAGGCGGAAGTATTTTCTCCGGTTTGCATAGCAATATGGGTATTTCTACTTTAAGTTTACGTATACGATCCACCTTTAATGTTGTCGAACAAAGTTGTTTATAAAACAAACATAACTCTATTATGACGTTCCATACTTTTATCGGCAACAGTTCTTTGAAAGCCACGGGGAGTAAATATTCCATCATGATACGACAATCGTGACTTTTCATCCCACTCAATTTACTATTTTTGAAGTCAACACATCTACGAAGATTGGAAGAAATCCCATCGGAAAATCTTAATTCTTTCACCCACTTTAGCACGAGTTTTACTTGCTTATCGTCTAGCTCATAGCATGCTTTCGGTTTTTTATTGTCATTAGGCTTCATATGAAGTTCTGGGCGCTTACAATAGTTTGCTATATCGAGCCTCGAATTCAAATCGTCCTTGGTTTTGCCCTTTACATTCAAAATTGTATTGAACAGATTATCAAACACGTTCTTTTCGTTGTGCATCACGTCAATATTATGTCGGAGTAAAAGATCTTTCCAATATGGTAACTCCCAAAATATACTTTGTTTGCACCAATTATGAATGTCTGACTTTCCTGTGATTTCAGTCTGGACTCCAGTTTCATGTATCTTTAGATAGTCTCTTACAATTTCGTATATTTCCTCGCCTGACCAAACCTTAGGTGGTTTCAGATTCTCTTCTCTGTTAGCTATGAAAATTTTCTTATCTCTTCTAAAACTATGATTGGATGAAGAAAACACAGATGACAATCAAACCACGAAACTTTATTCCCATATCGTAACGAAAATGCTCGTATTTCTTCCATACAATAAGGGTATGCTAGGCGACCGGCCGTACTCCAACTAGAAAGCATCCCGTATGCAGGAAAATCACTAATCGTCCATAACAAAGAAGCGAATAACCGAAGTTTTTTTCGTTGATACATCGTAAGTTTCGACTCCTTCATTCCACAGTTTCTTCAACTCTTCGATCAATGGTTGTAAATAAACATCAATTCCTTGGGTTGGATCATGAGGGCCGAGAACGACAGTGGTGAGAAACATATATGGTGTCTTCATACACATCCATGGAGGTAAATTATACGGAGTAACGATAATTGGTCAGGATGAATATTTACTACCAAACTGTGAAAATGGTGAAAATCCATTCGTACATAAAGCAAGTCTGACATTACGGCTTTCCGCGGAAAATGCGGGATAAGTCTTATCGAAATGTTTCCATGCTTCACCGTCGGATGGATGTATCAAAGTTTCTTCTTCCGCTGTTCTCACACTATGTCATCGCATGTGACAGGCCGTAGCAGAAGATGCATATAATCTTCGAAGTTTGGGAGTGATGGGTAAATAATGCATTTTCTCGTACGGGACTTTTTTCCCTTTCTTCTTTCTTGGTTTGTATCTTTCTTCGTTACATATTTTGCATTTTCTGAGGTCAACGTCGTCTTTCCAATACAACATGCAACTTTTCACATATGCATCTATCTTCTCGTACGGTAGACCGAAAGCGGACATCAATTTTTTTACTTTATAATGACTATCGCACATCAGATTATTAGGTGGCATATGTCGTTTTGCAGCTTGTACAACTGTTGTAAATGCAGCTTCCGTAAGGTTGAATTTTGGTTTCATAGTTATGTATTCGGCGGTTACTGAAAGTTCGGTTCCGCTTTTACATCCGTCCCACAACGGCCTCTTAGCAGAATCCAGCAAATCGTATATTTTTTTAGCTCCCGCTGTCGGTTCTTTTTCGACATTTTCGTCTTCATCGACAGCTTCAGTTGTAGGAAACATTGATCGTGCTGCATCATCCACCATATTTTCTATCGGATTCGTCATCATATTACCGTCCTTTAAAACTTCAGTATTAGGTGTAGGTTCAACAAGTTTTCCATGACGATCTCAGAAATAATAATCAGACACGAAACCATATTGATACAAATGTACTTCAATTATATCCGGTTTCCAATGCTTCAAATGTTGGCACTTACTACACGGGCAACGAATTTCTGTATTGTTTCGGTTATTAGATTTAGCAATCTAATAAATTCGTGTATACCGTTGTAGAAATGTTGCTTTATTGATCCCTTCTTTTCAGTACTGACTTCATACATCCAAGTACGATCGAGAAAATAATTGAACATTTTTCCTGATTTGAAAATGTATGTTAGACAATTTAAATCATTAATTTTTAACCATTCTCCATTGTAAAAAGTTCATCGTTACAGAAAATTCAAAATATGAACTTCACTTTATTTTTTTAATTTTTGGTATTTTGTTTTTCACTTCGGTGGGTCAGTCATCCTACTTCCCATTACAAACACAATAATGTAATTACATTTTATAAATCATTTCAGATTAAACGGTTCAACAAAATTTCGGCAGCACTTCCCTTATGTTCCCTGTATCGTACACAAATGCGTGTACACAGAGAACGTAAAAGAAGTGCTGTTGAAATTTTGTAACCGTTTAAAATGAAATGATTTATAATATGTAATTACTTTATTGTGTTTGTAACTTATCCAATACAGGGACAAATCCGACAAATATTGTATCAGATGAATATAAATGTCCGTTCTGTTACAAAATGAACATCCATATAACGATCATATACAACACTTGCCAGACGGGGCCAAAGCCAATCTAAGGGATAAAAAAATTTCTTTAAATTTTATCAAATATTACTGTTCTTTTCAAATTTTGACAATGTTTCAACTATTTATATTTTATTTCAAAAATTTGTGTATTTAAATTTTAGTTCAACATTCAATTAACAATTTTAGTTCAATATTCATTTCTTTATTTTTTTACGACATAGATTTTATGTGACTATTTGTTATTGTTATATTCATTTCCTAATTTCTTTACAAAATTGATTTTAGTACAATATCAGTTGTGTTTAAAGTCATTTCCTATTTTTTTTTTAAATAAATTAGATATTTGCAGAATTTTTAATGTTCTCATATTCATTTTTTAATTTTTTGTACAAACTTTATTTTTTACAATATATACAACCTTTTGTATTTTGGCCGTCACTAGCTGTCGCTATAGTCATCGCTAAAATTATTAAAATGGTCGTCGCTCAATGAACTGGGTAAATATAAGAATTATCAATGAATATAATTACAAACAACAAATTCTAATTATCAAATAGATAATTAGAAAACAATAAAAAACTAATTATTAAATAAAAATTTGTCAATGTAAATTCACTTAACAACTTAAATTTGTAATTTATCAATTTCAAAAACTATGAAATACTTCAATGTAAATTTATCAATAAACAAGTTAATCATTAATATACACTATTTTTTCACCTAAAACAACTAACCATGTTAATCGCCAACACTAATTATCTACATAAACCATTTATTCAACTTGATCATGATAAACTAATTAATATGTAATACTTAATTCAAGTTCATGATAATAAACTAATTAATCTGCCAAATCAACATACAACACTACTAATACCTAACTTAACAACACTACTAATACCCAATTTAATAATAAATCTCAATTTTACAATAAATCGTAATTGAATTAGGGTTTAAACTAAACCTAAAAACATCAAATTTACATGCAAACAAGAGATTAGGAGCATACGGACACAAATTTGGGTAATTTAGAAGCGTTGAAGGCTGGGGTGCCGGCTACAGTGACGGGGGGCGACGGATTGGGGGAAGGAGGAAGGGTTTTGGGGAGGAAGCAAAATGAATCTACTGTTTTTGGCTTGGACCTGTGTATTGCGTATGGCGACGGCTAGCGACGACCGCTTTTGTTAGCTGTAGTGTTTCATGCTCATAGTGGGTGTGAACCCTGAAGTCAGCGGTCATTTAGCGCATGAGTCTTCATGTAAATATACATTCCAGATTATATTATATTAATATAAAACTAAATCTCTCTTTAATTTCATATATATTTTTTAGTTCCTTGACTTTATTTTCATGATTATCCTTCGTATGGTTTAAGCTGGGAGAGTCATGCATTTATGCTTTTACATTCAATCAAATTTGTGTATAAGGCAATGATTTGTTTAGGTTGAATACCTCCACTATTATGAGCACGATACTGGAAGTTTGAAATAGTTACTTTAATATATATACTGAACTCATCTGATCAGAGATATAATATTTTTTTATTCCGAAAACGTTCATTAATTTGTGAACTAAACCTCTCTTTAACTAATTCTGCTGTGTCCATGCAAACAAAGGAACGAAACGGCTATCTACCTACGTATGTGAACTGTGACACTATAGTAGTACGCACAACCTACACATCCTCGTCTTATAGATGGATGTGGCTATTCTGTTGCTACCATTAATTTACTGGCTTCCTTACATCCGCAATTTATTCAGCCGTTTGAGATAATGGCAACTCCCGATGAGCTTTTATCCACTAACGCACGCAGCAGACTAAACCACAAAATGCGTACTTTTCGGCTATGTCCGGTTAAAAAAAGTGAATATAATATATTTTTTCCAAAAAATACTGCCTGATCATAAAAACTGCAATGCAAGTCAAACATTGAGTACCGTACAAACTGGCTATGCTAATTTACATGGATCGTGGGAGTTGCATTTTCCCCACGTTTGATGCACATTAATTGTTTTTCGCATAGTATTCTGCTCTCTTCATTCCATACAACCTCCCACAACTTCTCTACCTCTTAACATTTTGCTTACTCTAATGGATGGAAACAACCTACTGTTGTCTGAATTGGTATCTAGGACAAATTGGAATACGTGTCCGGGTCGCTAGGCTGTGGAAATTGGTCAGTCAGGGCACGAATGAAGTTTACGTTTTGAACATGCAGTTTATTGATAGCGACGTATGTTGTTCTCTACTGTCGGTCGGTCGAGGAACCAATAAGTTGACATGTTGCATTGCCGACATCTATTTGTGCTCGTATGTTTTGTGACCTCCATCCACTATTTTGTATTAATTTTTTGGTTGCTTCTGATTTTTTTACTACGTCATGTTTAACATTTTGTGCCATGTACATCTACTTTTCATGTACGAATACAGTTGCATTAAAACCATCGGATAACATTATCTCAGACCATTTTTATGTTCCTTTCTACTGTTGTCACCGACCGTCTACGTCAGCTGTTTATTTAACCGACCGACGTGAATGCGTATCGCATGAACCTCTATTGTTCAGTAGTTACTTTTACATTTTTTTTTTAATGTTTCTCAATTTTGGTTTGCAATCTTTACACAATTTTTTCACAGCTGCGTGGGGTTACACTTTATTTACCAACACATACCCCATATTTACTACATTACACTTACATGTATTTTGGCATTGTCAATATTGCTACATGCGTTTGATAATTTCTGTCATTGAACGAATGACCCGTACACTAGTGCCCACGTACTCGCAATCAAATTCAATGTTATCTGTGACCGGGAAACCAGAAGGTTGCTACGGCCCGAAAACATATTCTTCGTCAGTTTGAAAGCGTGTTTGAAAAACCATCGGTGTCCGACATGACAAGGTTCAATGTCCAAAACGCTGAAACAACCTACAGAACTGTACATGACGACTGGACAATAATTTTGAGAACTGATACTCGAGCAGTCAAGGTAGCAGATGTAATAGACCAAATACCACAGTATAAGTTTGCCTTCGTCGATGAAAGCACACTTATAAGCAGGCTATGTCGTATAGATAACCTTATGGGTACTCTTTATCCCTTCCAGTTGCGTCACTTATTTCCACTAATGTAAGTATGCGCGCTTGTGTCTTACATGCATGAATTGATACAAATTTGGGTGGTATATTACGTGCTACAACGAATATATTTGTTGTAACTTCTAAAAGTGGAACCCAATCACTGAAACGAGAGTTGGATGTGGAAAGCAATAGATGTGGATCTTTTAACCTACCTTTTTAGTTCGATCAATCAATTTCTGTTTTCATTTTATTGCTTGCGCAGTTCATCATATCATTATGGGCGAGCCAAAGAGATTTAGTTGACCAATCCGTTGTACACAAGTTTGAGAGATCGCCTACGATTGTTGTCACCTCGTTGACAGTTGCAACATACGGCCGTATGCTATTGATCCATGTACCTGCTGCTCACCGTTCGAACAACCATGCCATCTAATTTTACATTTACTTTCCGCTCTACCAAAGCGACAAAAATGTATCTAGACATTGATTTGTCAAAACTAAGTGATGTTAAAAGCAGGTATGCTTTCTATTCGTACTGGTAGTTTTTCTATTCATTTAATTACATTTTCCTTTGTTTCTTCACACCAGCCAGATCCAACGAAGACGGTGGAAAAAAAATTAAGTATGTAGACCACTCCGCTCCTAACTGTGCTTATTTGTTAGAACGGACCAAAAGTACGCTCACCCAGGTTCTGAATGATGCCAGGACAACAAACTATCGGGTACGTTTTGTGTTCACGTACTACATGACCACGCATAACAGTTGTACGCCCACGTACATACTATTCTACTCTTTGAACATTTTTTTCCTGTATTTAAGTCAGTGACTGTAGTTTGTCCATTCTCCGTTTTTGAAAAAGAAAAAAAATTCTCATCCACTTGTCGTTTTCACTTTCAGCATTTGCATTTTCAACTTCAAACATTTATTCCCATATAGCTAATAACTTATATAAACAACACTTATTCAGGGAAAACTATATGTCGTACTAGCAACTATTGTGAAATTAAAAGGTTCTACCTGGAGCTATCTCTCCTATGTATTCTGCAAATCTATGGTTCACTTTGAGTGCACCAAATATTTCTGCTCCGGATGCCACCGAATGGTTGCTCATTCCATAAACAGGTACCAGTTGTTAGCTTCTTTAATTTGTTTTTTTCTGAAAAAAAATAACTACGACTGCAAAAATATTGTTTGTTAGGTACCATTTAAATGTTGACATGTTGGACTCCTTTACGTCTACTACTATCACCACTTTTGACAAGGAAGCAGAACGACTACTCGGACATAAGATTGACGACCTGCTTGTCATCCTTAACTCGGTACAAAAGAATTACAAATTTTATTATGTTGTTCAATTAATTCTTCACATTTTAATATAAAGTATATATGTGTGGATGTATATATATCATATTATTACCTCATTACTCATGTTGGGGTTGACAACTTTGTTCACGCTCATTTTGCACGGCTAGCAATGCCTCCTTCCTGCACGTACTAGTCGTGCTGGGTTGTAGATATTATTTCCAAAATAAATAACAACCATACTATTACAACAC
Organism: Allium cepa; assembly: GCA_030765085.1. Taxonomy (NCBI): domain Eukaryota; kingdom Viridiplantae; phylum Streptophyta; class Magnoliopsida; order Asparagales; family Amaryllidaceae; genus Allium; species Allium cepa. The sequence goes on from CM060932.1 coordinate 159,623,172, forward strand.
GGTTTTCATTGTTTTGTACTCAAATAATGCTCTACCTGATATATCTCTTTCAAGGAATATAGCTAGGCTATTATGTGGTTAAATATTACTATGGGTTTCAAATTATTATTCAAAATGTACAGACTCCAAATTGCTTTGAATTTGTAAATATTACTTCCCAAATACATAACACCATACTGTTACAACAAGGTTTTCAATTTTTTGCATTCAGTGAATGAGACGTATTAGTCATGCTGGATTGTAAGTTTAAAATGCATTACGGCGTACCATTATTCAAGCGCACTAACATACTCTGCTTGGAACCCGTAGATGGTAGAAACCCGAGTGACATAGTAACACATACAAATTATAACTGTACAGCTATGTGAATAATGACAGTTTCCCTTAGTTTCAACATCTTGTGTTCCATCCCTTTTCAATTTGTACTGGCTTATTTAATTTTCTTTTTCTACTCCCCTCATAGTTACCCAACTAGGCTATGCGTTGTCCACAATTAGATTTAGCATGTTCTATTGCACCATTGAATATCATCCACGATATTATTTCACATGTATTTATACTGCTATGCAACCTTTGAAACATGTTGGTAGTAACTTCAATAATGGCATGCTGTACAGAGTATACCTTAAAAAAATGTTTCAAGCTGCAAGAAAACGGGGTCCAGAAAATCGACAAGATTTTCCACCATCTCTCGGGGACCGAAGCAATATTTGAATTTAGACCAAGTAACTATGAGATGAATAATCCCGACGCTTACCTCACTACCAGAAAAATAACAAAAACGTAGCTGTGACCGAGACGGTTTGTTCTCAAACTTGGTTATGTATTAACTTATAATTTACATACTCAATTTTTTTCGCTTATTAACGTACTCTTTTGTTTCCCAATACTTAAAATTTACAGTTAACTCCACCCAGCGATCAAAGTTCTAACTTAGTTTGTCCCTCAAAGATGGATAAGCATGACATACCGTCGGAAACAGCCATCAAAGGGAAGAAACATATTGATCAGGTTTGATCTGCAAACATCATGATTCTGTGTCTATTCAAGTGATATCACATAAATGACATTGATTTGTTTACCAGGATGACGATAGCGCCATTCATCCGATAGTACGTGTTTCTGATCCACCATTCCCCAGAATGACATTGAGAAGAGAAAATGTTATTCAAGTGCGGATTTTTTTACTATTTTGTTCACCACTTCCCGTTGACAATAGTTAGCTTTAACAACGCGTTCTTTCCTTATGCCAAGTACTTTGTCTACTGACAAATATTATATGTGACACACAATGCTTAACAGATCATCATATGGTACGTTCTTGCATGAGTTCACAGTACACCTATTTGTTCATGTCAAATGCTACTTGACTGCTCTACATATGTATACTACCGTTTAGAACTGTTTCGACTTTCAAACCAATACCACGACACTTTATATTCACTTCATATCGTCATCGTCTACCACCTCAACATGTTTTGTACTCCCAAACAAAACCCTATTTTTTTTCCTTATCTGCAGGATGTTGATACAGATCAGCAGACTACAGCATCTACCGGAATCAAGATTCGAGAGAAAAAGCAAAGAAATTAATTTGTACCATTTCATGATTTCATATTTGTGGTGCATTCATGTTTTTTTGTCTGTGCCTACTATTTTTCGTTCAATGTGGCCATCAACTCTTTTTTTTCCTTTTTCCTGATACCTCATTTTGAACTTTTTTTTACCGTACATCATGATGTATGACATTGAATTCGTTTGCTTTCGTATGCATTATATATGTGCTTTTTTTTTATAAAACTCAGCTCCAGCCTCGAACTACTATTTATGACTATCATTGTTACTTACGTTATCACTGTAATTACACACCATGTCTGTGTTAACATATGAATTCCATTTACACTGCCCATTAATATGTATATAAAAAATGTGATCACTGTTCCGTTTTACCATTGCCTTTCTGCTATTGGGATTATAATTCACGGATTCTAACAATGCCCGTGTGCGAAGCACGAGCTACTCACTAGTTCATGTCTAATTCTAAGATTTTTGATGAAAGTTTTGTAGTATTGGTGGAGATTATCTTCTCTAATATCTATTTGGCTGAATTACTTCCTCTATTTGTAGCAATTATTAAGTGAAAATTGAAATCTAGTTGAAGGAGGCCATGGTTTCTCTTTTTTTCTTTTACCGGATATTTTTAGTTTTGAGAAGAAGATGAAAGAAAATCTACGTACATATTAGTTTTCTCATACCAGAAGTTTCTAGAGAGGGTTAATGGTTTCAAACCTTACCCAAATAAGCCCAAGACTAAATATACATAGAGAAATTCCTATGTTATATGCATACTTAACCTATTTAATCAATTTATACACTAATTTTCTCATTTTTAACCAAATAAAATATCCACAACCAATTGTTTATAATAAAGTTGTTATTTTAACAAAATAAATTTTATTTTAACAATCGAAAGCTAATTTTATGAATAAAACCATTTTTTAATCAATTTTACACAATTTACACTATTTTAATACAAAAACACTATTATTATTTTTTTGCAAAGCAAGCCAGTTTTATAGTGGGCCGTTCACTTTTATTACGAAAGTAATAAAGTTGAAGTACAAGAGTAAGGTAAAAGCACCTATACTACTAAGAAAAACGGAAAAAATACAACACAGGTATGTGGCAGACTTGCCACAGTAGCTAGAAAAATCACCAAGACTATGACTCCTCCGAAGAGGAAGAATCACCATCATCAGCATAAACCAAAGGGACATTCCCACAAAAACACTAATTTCAATCCAACAATTGTACAAAAATTGTTTTCTAGTCAAATAAGTTACCATAAAACATTTTAACTCTTTTGAATCATCAAAATATTTTTTTTAAAGCATGTTTCACTCTTTTATATCAATAAATACAAAACTACTTCATATTTCTCATTTTAAAAATCAATAAAAGATTAATATTGGCGATATTTTCCAATACTATTGTATCGACCCAATTAAAATCCAATAAATGATTATTTTCTCTCCAAATTTTCACAATAAAAATTTTAAAATTTTATTTTCATTGGTTTAGATGTATTTCAACAATTTAATGTTGAAATACATCACTTATTTAATGTATTAGCTCCAAACTAATAAATACCCAATATTTCAATTTATTTAAACCAAATACTTATCCAATTAATATTTAAACCCATATTTATACCCAAATAAACAAAATAAAGTTCCAAACTTTATTTTTCTCATTTTATTTACAAAATCAATTTTTTATTGCAAATAAATAATTTAAAATTTCCAATTATATTTAATTTATAATATTAAATTATAATTTCCATTATATTTTAATATATATATAGGTAATCTTCAAACCAGGGTTGTTACAAACTCATCCCTTAACAAAATTACGTCCTCGTAATTTATAGAGAAGATTTTATATTCAACATATTAATTTCATTAATCAAAGGAAGGATAGATAAAAATTGCTCGGTAAATTCAATGATTTTTCCTAAGTATAAATATTGGGATTTGTGGACAATTGAATTTCTTTGAGAAATACATCATGATTTCAAAAGTATCTCACTTTCGAAACAAAAACATAATGGAATGCCACTCAAAAATCAATCGAAGGAGATTGATTTCACAATAGTTTCTCGAATAGAGTTAGGATTTAGCATCACTTCATCCGAGCTCCCAAACAACAAGGTGAAAACTTTCCGTGTGTCACTATGGAAGGAGCCATACAAATACTATGATAACAACAATTGAGATAAGAAACCCCGATAAGAGGTGGTTACTTCAAAGACCACACAACTCAAAGGACCACAAAAACATAGTCGTTGGACCATTGCACCAGGCAAGACAATTTTAAGGAAAAAAATAAATATAAATCTTAATATTCAACCAAAATTTCTTAGAGTTCAAAATTCATTATCTTCAATCTAAATTTTCAATATTTGAAAATTTCCAAATCTGTTCAATATAGCATCTTATAGTAATAAATAAATTTAAATTCATATTCTCTCTTGTAACAAGATTAAATTTCCAAAAGAGTTTTTATAAATTCGTATCAGTAAATTCTCAAGATATAGTTTAAAACTTTACCACTCTTTATTTTCCAACACCGAAAAACATCAAAATAAGCTTTATATTTAACATGTATAAATCATTTTAAAATATTTAATAAACATTATTTTTCAAATAAAGTATTATCTCATCACTTCAACAATAAAATATAACTATATACCATTTCTTAAGTTTCAATTATCATAAAGGCATTGCCTCACCATTGGTTTATAATGAATGATCCTATTAATTGGCTGCAGAGTTGACCAATTGATCAAAATTGTCTCGCCACTCATCCAACCCACTAGGATTCAATGGCTGCATATGTCATTCAAAATAAAATTTAATTCTCAAACCATTTTAATTTATTTCCAAATTTAATCTCATTAAAACTCAGTTTATCATGTTTGATTGTCTCATCACAGCGTTTTGGGAATTCCTATCGGTAATGTTGATCAGGCGTATCGACCACTCGATGAACAACCCGACAAAAAATCATCTTCTATAAAAGAAGTACCTCACATTCAATTCTCGAAATGTTCTTTGTTTAACCCAAAATCCAAATCCAATTTCTCTTAGAAATATATTTCCAGTTTTTAGGAAATTTGAAAACACAATTTATCACATATACCCAAAATAAAAAACGCAAGAAGACTCATCGAGATATTCTTAGAATACTCATTTACAAGATTGAGGGAATAGATTGGAGTGTTCGTTCTTCCGAACGGTATAACGAACTACTTACAAAACTCGTTACAAGTGTGGAACACGGTAAAAGAAACATTATCCTCCGCAACTTGTAGCTAATGAAAATCGGTGTAGGGTCAAGTTGAAGCAAGATATTAACCCCACACAATAGGTCAAATAGAATATCAGGGAGATATAAGGGAAAGGATAAAATATCTTCTCGAATGAGGAGAAGAATACAAATGACAAATCATTACTTCGGGTGAAGTAATATCACAAGGCCTATAAATGAGCATCCAAAGAGGTTATCTCAAAAGGTGTTAAGAATGGCAATATCAATTAAATTCAAAGAATCTCCTCATTTTCTTAGAGGACATCCTTGTGGAAGGATGACCGAAAGACTAAGAACCGAAAATGAAATTAATACAATACTCGGTTGCCCGATTGGGTGTCGTACCCGAATGGACTCATAGAAATCAACAGAGTCACAATCACTAGCATTTGATAAATATCTCGAAACTCAAGAGTGAATACGGAGACTTCGGAATTATCGTTTAACATTCTGAAGAACAAGAAACAACTAATCAGCCGAAATTTGATACCAAAATATTGTATCCTATGAATCATAGAATGTGTCTTGATAATATGCAAGCCACTCAATCTCAAATCATTCCAAACTTTGGATAGAAAATAGCATGCTAATACGCACGAAAAAATAAACTTCAAGGAACAAAATCCCAAAATCCTCGTATCATGTCAAATATTGCGGATCCCCTCAATAGGATTCACAATCCCCATAGAATAATAAAGTAAGAAACATTAAAGGTATAGCATAAATAAGCTTCTTCGATTTGAGTGAATATAAAGCACTTGTACTGAAGAGAACTTAAACAGAATAGACATAAAATACTATAAAGCTCTAGACAAAAAGGAAGTACCTCCAGGATGAGAGGAGCCGCCTGAAGCATCCATCACAAGAAGCTTTCCAGAATGTGGACCCTAAGATGAATTGGGGCACTGGGAAGACCAATGTCCTTCTCGTTTGCAACTGCGGCAAACGATAGGTGTAGGCCACTCTTTAATAAAATGATCATGAGATACACAGTTAAAGCACGACTTGTGAGAATGAGGCTTTGCATATGAATGTGAACTAGAGGCAAGTAACTTCTTCTTTTTCTGAGGAAAAGACTTAGATTTATGAAAGGGAAACTTCTTTTTATTGGGGTGCTTACGAAACTCAAACTCATCACTACTATCTCTCTCTTTCTTGACGGCTTCGAAGTGAAGCGCCGAGTCTAGTAACTCCTCAAATGATAGCTTAACTAGAGCATAAGAGACTTCTTCAAATATTTCCTCAAACCAAAGACAAACTGAAGATTCTTTTTATAAGGAATGCTCACAAATTCAAGCCCATATTTGGATAGGGACTCGAAAGGAGAAGGTTTTTCATGTTGTCAAACAGTTGAACAATGAAAATATATGACGAGTGCCTGATTGAGTTGATCAGGTTGTGTAGAAACAAGGTTCAAATCTCTCGGTCTGTAAGGATGCCTCGGCTGCATACATTACTGCACTTCCACTTGACACCTATCTTAATGAAAAATGGATCGTCTTGCCGTGACCTTATCTTGGATTCTCAATACTTTTGTCGCTCCATCCACATACTCAGAAATGGATAATTTCCCTTGCTTCAACTCAAGGAAATGACGGGCTAGAAAGGCTTTCTCTGATTCAGTCACAAATTTGACCTCAAAACGTTCTCTAAATTGTTGCCAAGTAAGGGTGGACTCGTCTATCTCGGCAATAAGAAGCTCATACCAATCGAGAGCATGCTCTTGCATCATACTCGATGCTACAAGAACTCGGTGATGATCAGATAAATCCATGCGAGAGAAGATGCACTCGTATGTCCTAATCCAAGCCTGGATCTTAAGAACAGTCTCAGAACCTTTGAAAGGTTCGCCTCCTAAATGAGAAAAATCACAACACATGTATGAAAATACGGATTTGCACGAAGGTGAAGAATGGGATGGAGCAGGAGGCTGGATGCTCCGAGCAAGTTCTAAAATCAGATCAGTTGACATGTACACACCTTCAGAGCGTAAGCCACTGGACTACTCAGCTTTCGAAGTGTGGCCTCTTTTACTTCTTGCCGTGAGCTGAAAGTTAAGATATATATGAATTACACACATGGTAGGTATCTTTAGTTCAAATATGGAATACTAAAGAATTAAAATGCATTCCTCTATGTATTCCGAACTCCTATCTACCTCGAAGGACATAGAAATGTCAAATGCACGATGATTAAGGAATTCGTAACACTTATATTACACTTGAATGTACCGTAATATGTGTTTCTGTTCTTTGTTTATCATATTTTGTTCTAAACTCGGCTTTGATACCAAGCTGTGATGCCCCACCCTAGGACCCACATTAACAAAAATAATTACATGGTAATTCTGTCTGCTAATGCGAAGAATATGGCTCGTTAGGAGCTGGTTAGGAGTGACCATCTATAGTCTTGTCTTAAATATCTATTGAATACGTCGATTGGTGCTCTAAATTTTTTTCGACTCAAGTGGATCGACATATCCAATAAATATTTAATAAAAATCCATAGGTGGCTATAGGATCTATCAGAACAAAATACAACAACTCAAATGCAAAACACGTCACAGAACATCAGATAATCATATACATACATACATACATACGTACGTACGTACGTACGTACGTACATATATATATAGACACATATACAGATACATCTCCAGAGAAAAACAAAATGATACAACATATGTGGTATGACGACCACAATATACTTTGAGTCAATAATATACAAATAAGAGCCTACACAAAAAGCCTTAACAAAAAGGATGATAACAGATATATCCAAGTAGAAGCGCCAAAGCAAAGCTAAGTCCAAAAGCAGGTGTCTAACCTGAAACAACTCAGTTTATCCGAGTATAAAATACATGGGATAGTCTAGCTAAAATAATCAGTTTAGAAACGATAGGCAATAATATGAAGCATAAAGTAAGTATGATAATTCCTCTCAATTAAGAGAAGACAATGGCAATACATGTCTATAACTTAAATGAACAAATATCACTTATGCATATATAACCTCTAAAGAAAAGGACTCAAGATAAATCATCAAGTATAATAGTCGCCTCATATGATCGATGATAGCCAAAAGTGGCTGTAAAGGTTTCTCCAACCTTATAACTTAAATAAAAGAAGACTCAAATCACGCATCTCCCAAATTGGATAATACAAAGTACTCTCAAATTAGAGAATTTCCAAAACTCAAAATACACCTCATTTCATCGGCATCAAACCAAAACTCAAAACTTGCCAAAATGGCAAAATACAAGTATAATCTCAAAATGGAGAAACCTTAAACACGAAATATGCCAAAAATGGCAAAAACACAGATATATTCTCATAATAGAGAAATCTCAAACTCAAAATATGCCAAAAGGCAAACTCGGATATCTCCAAATAGAATACAATCTCAACTCAGAAATAGGACCCAACACCCAATAAAAAGCCCAACAGCTATAAATAAAATTTGGACCAACGGCACAATTATAGCTACAAAACCCCGATTGGACCCAACAGCCCAATAAAAAGCCCAACAACTATAAAATATGAAAGCACCCAACAATCCAATCTATTGCCCAATAGCCCGCTAATTACCGTGTACTAGAAACCCTCGGCCTCTTTTAGGACCCAACTGCCCGTAAATAGCTCATCAGCTTTATATATAAGTATACGTACACCATAGAACCCAATAGCTCAAGTACTAGCATCCACTCATGCATGTGTCACAAACTCTAAGCTAGAAACCCAAAAAGTGGTAACGTACGTCCCATACCACACATTCTCACTAAATGGTTTACTAAACGTTAGTCAATGCCACACTATAACATCATCAAACTCATAAAATCTTATGACCTATCTTATCTCAACGACAAGTATAAATAAACCCCGTGATGGTTCCTTATGAACCATAAATCTCAAAATAGGAAATCACCAACTCAAGACTTGCCTTATGTTATCGGCAAGTATAAAAATATCATGACGGTTCTCATCCACCATGATTCCTAAAATAGGAGATCTTAAACCACAATAACTCGGCAAAAATTGGCTATCTCAGATAATTCCTATAAATAGGAATTACAAAACTCAAAATATTCCATAAATGGCGAATTCCAGAAATCATCTCAAATCAATAACCCAGAATTGCTTCGATCATACAAGTCGGGAATTAGCCGAAAAAGTAAACTCACATGTCCCGTACCCGTGTTTTACTAAATCATTTAATTCACTTTCTCATACATCCGAAGAGTATAAAATAGTGTATATTATTTATAAAATAATTTACTTGAGAAAACAAGATATTAAAATAATTTTCCGAAAACATTTTGAAAGTAATTTGTTGGAAAATTCTCCTTATTATATGAAATAAATATATTTTAATAATATAAAAATAATTTAAAAATAATTTAAAAATATTATTTAAAATTTTCTGTTATAAACATTTTAAAAGCTAAATTATTTATAAATTATCTCAAAATTTTGTTTGGAAGAAACTATGCTCGAAATCGAAGAAAAACGTAGAAAATACTCCAAATCGATATTCAAATTCAATTCAAATTTTTAATTTCAAATTCCTTCAAATCTTGACTAGTCCATTAGTATACATCATAGCCCTTGCCCATATTCAAAATCATCTCAAAATGCATCAGAAATAGTAGCAAAACAAATAACAGAAAAAGACAAAAGCATAGCACAAGGGGGAAAACGCTGCTGGAAAACAAGGAAAACAAGGCCACACTGCACGTATACAGGTTGTCGGGGGGTCGACCCCTTACTTGGGCCTGTCAAACCCCTGGTCGACCACCCAAGTGACCAGGTCGACCTGATGGGCAGTTGGGTTAACCTCCCTGTCGACTAAGGTCACGGAATGCCGCAGCTGATGATTTTCTAGCTTGTATCCAATTTTGAGCAGTGATTTAGCATAGCAAAAAGAATTATTTTGCAACGAAATTTGACACAGACAAAGTTCAATAACTAAACTACAATTCGAAAAAGATTCGGTAGTAATTCGAGATAAATTCAATAAGTTATAGGTTTTCAAAGTAGCAAACAGAAACACGAAACTTATATACCAAGGAACAGAGAATTTTGCATATACAGTAAGCAATTCTATGAACGAGCAGCAAATGGTATTTTTAGCTAGCATTTGTGAGTATTAAACTCACCTCAGCAAATTATAAAAAGTTTGAGCGATTTTGGAGTCAAGCTGCAAGCTTTTGTGACGAAGAGGAGCTTCCAGGACCAGCAAAAACTGAAAGGCGGACATGCAACAGGAAATAAAACACAGACAATTCATATCTAATTCTAATATTTTGATGAAATTTTTGTAGTATTGGTGGAGATTCCCTTCTCTAATATTTATTTGGTTGAATATCTTCCTCTTTTTGCAGCAATTGTTTAGTGAAAACTTAAATCTTGTTGTAGGAGGCCATGGTTTCTCTTATTTTTCTTTATTGTATATTTTTAGTTTTGAGAAGAAGGAGAAAGAAAAGCTGCGTACAGATAAGTTTTCTCATACCAGAAGTTTCTAGAGAGGATTAACGGTTTCAAACCTTACCCAAGCAAGCCCAGGGCTAAATATACCTAGAGAAATTCCTATGTTATATACATATTTAACCTATTTAATCAATTTATACACTAGTTTTCTCATTTTTAACCAAATAAATTAATATCCACCATCAATTGTTTGCAATAAAATTGTTTTTTAGCAAAATACAATTTATTTTAACAGTTAAGGCTATTTTTATGAATAAATCCCTATTTTTATCAATATTATACAATTTACACTATTTTATCACAAAAACACTATTTTCAATCGAACAATTTGTACAAAAAAAATTCTTGTCAAATAAATTACCATAAAACATTTTAACTCTTTTTAATCATCAAAATATTATTTTTAAAGCATACTTCACTCTTTTATTTGAACCAAGGACTTGTATTTGGGCTATAAAGTTGAATGTGATGAGGTTGGAGTTTTGACCATTACCAAATTCCATAAGTCCAAACTGATATAGTTTTGACGAAGAGAATTGGGGTAAACAAATGTCACAACCGGGTAACGCTTATTAAACTAAAATTAGATTTTACTGAAAATGAGTAAGCGATAAATTTGGCCATAATGTTACATACTTGCCAAGCGACGTGTGAACGTTAACATTAGAATAGTTCAATGATAATCGCTGACCAAATTTAAACCCAAGAGTTACATGGCCGAAATTATGAATTCCCTTATGATTGAACGATTTAATTAGTTTATAAGTGTTATAAATTAATTAATATTTATGAAATATTAATTATACAACTTGAATATGATTTGAGAAATAAATAATGTTGTATATATTTATAATAGTTATAAATATACAGATCGATATACAATATCGACACGTGATTAAATTAGATCTAATTGCATAGTATTTTGGCGTGGGCTTAGATGGGTTTAAGACCCATCATTAGGGCTGCAAAATTTTGGTTTTGGGAAGGTCTAGTGGTGACTAAAACATTGGGAATTGGCTTGGAGATAATGGGTTGAGATTAAGTGAGAATGGGTAAAAAGGTTTTCCTCGTTTCTCTCTAATATAACCCTAAACATATATTTATATATATATATATATATATATATATATATATATATATATATATATAATTTCGCTGCCATTATCTTCTACATTGCTGATTAAAATATAGATCTCAATCCACTTCAAAACTTTCAAATATATTTCAAATTAAAATAATACTATTTGATAGTTAGAGGTCGGTGATTCCGGACTTGCAATCTGACGAATCAAGAACAGTAAAAGAAAGGGAAGTTAATGCTTCAATGTGGATTCAAAAGGCATCATTATTGGTAATTTTAGTTCATATTATAGTAATTAAATTTTATTCTATGATCCTATAATGAGCAATTTCATATTTGCTTAAATATATTGCTACTATATGTTTAGTTAGGTGAGATTTTGTAAGTAGATGTGGTTGTCACAAATTAATTTGGTCATGTGCATAATTTGTTTATTATACTATTTAGTTTATGTATAGAAAAAAATTTACTGTACAAAATAATTTTTCGTCATTAATAATTGTTTTATATATATTTATTAATAAATTCATGTATGTATGTATGTATTTATATGTATATCAGTGTATATTTCTCTCTTATAATAACATATATGCATATATAAGATATATATATATATATATATGATTTAAATTTTTAGTATGCTTATTTATATAATATGAATTTACGAATTCAAAAATTAATTATCATATATATATTCATATTTTTGAATTAACATTTATTAAAATTTTGAATTGTTTATTATATATAAAATAATTATTACATTAAAAATTCAATTTTATATTTAAAAAATATATTATATCATTTCAGAAACATATAGAAAAAATTTTAGAAAATTTTCACAATGTTTGTTATTTTAAATAATTAATATTATTCCATTAAAACTATTTATGATTTATTAAAAATAATAATTTAATTGAAAAATTCTTCAAAATTTTTTGTAACCTTTCATTCATGATCGTAGAATTTCCAAAATTTTAATTTTTAATGTTATATTAATTTATATTAAATAATTATTGCCAAAATCAATGATTTGTTTTAAAAAATAATATTTCAACTTTGAAAAATCTCCAGATTATTCCTAATCTCTATTTTATGATCCTAGATTTTCTAAAATTGTAAAATTTGAATTTCATTAGTAGATTATTTTATGTTAATTATTTATCGCTGAAAACATTATTTTATTCCTAATATATGCTAATTAAAATACTAAATTTATTATGTTTGCAAAACTAAGTTAATTTTGAATTATAAATAATTTTCTCTCTTTCTATATATATTTATATATTTATCTGTATATAAATGTTTTATGTTCATATATTATATATAATATATTTGTATATACATGTGTATGTATTGTAACATATATACATGCACATATTTGGAGAATATACATGACATACAAAATGAGATAATAAGTCTGTTGCGTTGTAAATCCCTACATCTACATATGGGTATATTGTATCTTTCACGGATTATTATGTTACATATGCACTCACACATATATGTATATGATACATTTATGTATAAACTAAATCAAACAAAATTAATTTCATATCTTAATATATTTGGATTTAAATAAAATAAATGATTTTATTTAAATGAAATTTAGAAATGTTCTAATTCAGTTAGACTTCATAGGCCCAATAAAAGATCCAATAGGGTAAAAATTTTGAAATTCACTCATAACTTCTGCTGTGGGCTAGTCCAGTTCTAACATATACTACCATCAGTCTTCACTACCTCCTTCACACTTCATTTTAAGCATCATTTTCTAAAATGGGGTTTTTAATGCGGAGCGAGTTAATATAACAATGTCTGATGAGTGAAAATCTCAAGTCTTACTATGATAGTATCTAGGCAGTATCATTTAGATGAGTATTATATCTTATGCATTCTATATTCTAAGTATACCTTTAAACATAAGTCGATGACTCTCCGTGTCCAACTCCACAACATACCCCCAACTATAGGCCAACATCCCTTTTCAGTCTAACTTCGTAACTATAACATGGGTGCAATATAACAGTGGAATATATTGGTTCCAACGATCCATATCCAACCATATCCTAATGATATGGGAAAAAGTACCTGAGTTACTTAAGATCTTTTTAAATGTGAAATAGGAAAACTCTGACCATTAATACCTAGACCCTAGGTAGATTCTCATCATTTAATACCTAGACTTAAGGTGAATCCTTCTATGGTACTTTCTAGCTGACATTGTAAGAAATCACATAAGGTCACTTAATACTTCTTAAATGGGGAAGAGGTAGAACCTCCAATAGCCATTTACTACCTTAACCCAAAGTAGACCCCTTCAAGAGATTTCCAATACCACACCTAAAAAGTAATCCTAACCATTTAATACTTCTTGAATAGGAAAGAGGCAGATCCCCACAATAGCCATTTAATACCTACAACCCTAAAGCAGGCCCATCCTAGGATACTGTTCTATGACCCGTAGCACAAACTATGACATCTCACATTAGTCCAACTATTCATAGATGCTCGTAGCCAGATTAGTTGGGCATGCTTACCCTACATAATTAGGACTAACCCTACTTATTTTAGATGATGTCTCATATCAATTCCAAAGTCACACTGCTGGTAGCCAGATTAGCTGGACAGACTTCTATGTACTTTTAACTGACATTGCATCCCTAAAATTTAGTCATATTTCCGCTCTCCAACCTTACGAAATTATATTGACATATGTATAATACACACACACACACAATATACCTCAACTGCGTTTACACATTAAGGCCATATAAGGGAAACTCTTTATTTCACCTTTGGTTATGGATTAATTTCCATAATTGCTTTTAACTTTCTTTTTATATGGTTTATTATTATTTGTTAACCTATTTATTTTATATGTACGACTATACATCATTATATATTTTATTTAATGTAGTTTTTTGGCTAACTAGTTTGTATTAAATATTCCTAAGCGTGCGTAAAAGCATTTCTAAATTTTTTCTTTCTATTATGATTATTAAGATAATTTAAATGTCACAATTTACATATCCATACAAATCCTAGCCCGGTACAACAGTTTACACAATAGCTAATATCGTAATTTAAATTAGCTAAACAAAATAAACTTGCACCTATATTCAAAAATGGATTCAAAATAACCAGCTTATTTTACATTAACATAGTAGAATTAATGTCTCTATTTCAAGGGAGAAAAACTTTACAACTTAAATCCTTTATATTCTATTTGTCTTTTAAATTGATAAGGCTGTAGTAAAAAAGAGTTCATGTTTATTCTAATTACAAAAGTAGGCAGTGCAAACCATTGGTGCGATAAAAATCCGTGCTTTGCATGCCCTTTCCTAGTCTTTTTTTAGAACCCTTCGCCATAACAAATACAAATTAAGAAGTAGAAGTTGAATAGAATATAAATATTCATATTGCTAATAATAACGAATTAAATTCTACCATATTAACATAAAACAAATAAGAGTCCAACCAATTCCAAAATTAACATTTTTAAGGGAATTTTCGGGTTTTAGATTTAAAGTTTTCAGATACAAAATTTCCCAAGGCATAAAAATATCCAAACATTAACGGCACAAACTACTATAAAGAGAAAAACTAAGATTTCCACTCACATAAAATTCCCATGGAAATTCCTTGTTTTTTGATTCCATACCTTCGCCTATTTCATCCTCTAATTATCTTTTTTTTTGTTGTATAACACATAACAATTTTATTTATACGTAATAGATATCTGAAATCATGGATTAGAGAAGGATAGAATAGATATATACATATAGTTATATTTAAGGTTCGTTACCTCTTTTCCTCAAGCTTTCTTGCTTTAGTTCTTTCCTGAAACTTCAACTTATATATTTGCCTTTGAAGTTGAGTTTTAGAAGTTTATTGAGGAGGAACAATGTAACGACCCATAAAATTCGGTAATTAAATTTCTTAATTTAAGAAGATTTTGGTAACTTAATGTTGAAGGAAATAAAAATTTAGTGAACTATTAATGGAAATAATAACTTGGATAAGACTGGTAAGTTAATTTTTAATAACTTGAATGTAACAGTATAAATGTAAGTTAACTGTTAATAAATTGGATGTAATTCCAATAAGTGAAACAATGTAAATATTAATTTTATTCTTATTGTAATAAAAGAACGTTACCAAGATGAAGTGATTAATTTGATTTAAAATCTTAATTAATGTGTGCATTAGTTTATAATAGGATATAAAAGGTTAATTTAATAATTTAAAATGCCGACTTACTAATAGAATAATGTATAATGAATGGAAATGGAATGAATTAGTGTATGAACTAATGGTAGTACTTGTTGTAAACTAATAAGTAAATTAAAACGTAACCATGCTAATTTAGGTTAATAATTAATAGGTTGAATGAAATGACAATTAATGAATTTATTAAAATTGTAAAGTTATAATATAATAATGGAAAGTGTGAATGTAAATTAAAAAGGAAACGTAAAATTTATTTACAAGATAGTAATTGGTGTAATAGAAAGCATGAGTCAAAATAAATAAATTTATTGAGAATATTAATTGTAATTAGTATGAATCAAAATAATAGTAACGGTCGTAAGTTACTACTTAATTGTCCTATTAATTTGTGTAACTGTTATATTTGGGAATGAGATTTTATTATAAGTAAATAAAGGTAAGTACTGTATGGGTATATGAATTAATGTATGATTTATGGTAATAGAATGAATTCATATGACGTAAGTAATTTTAATAAATAGTTGAAATAATAAACCTAAGTGAAATTTTAAGGCTATGGTAACAATCATCATAAATTACCAGAATATATATAGTCTACCAAATTAATTGTAAAACAATTACATTTAAATGAAAATAAATGTCTCATTTATGAGGGCAAGAATTGTAATTGTAAAGTGCAAATGTACGGAAATGCATATTTTATTCATAAGATAATATAAAGAAATGAAACCTATTTGGATGAATTAATTGAGCTTCTAATTATAATAAATGTATATATTTGACAACTTCAATATATTTGGAAATAATAGTTAATACAAAGGGAAGTTGAAAATTTGAATATATTAATGGATGAAATGTGAGGCAGGTGTTAACTGCATTACAAAGTAATAATAGACTCAATTAAAGGGTTGGAATTGAATCTAATTAGTTTAATTGGAATATATTAAAATTAATTGGATTCAATCTATAATAAAGTGATTATTTGAAGTAAACGAAATAAATACTATAATTGGCAAATTAATTTACTTTAAATTGATATGGGAATTGCTTTTAAAGGATTATAAATTACTAAAGTAATACTAGATGATAAAAATTATGAATTATAGAATTTGAATTTAAATGGTGATTTAATTTATTTAATGTTAATTTATTTAATTAATATAAAAATAATCATTTTGGCCACTGACTCGGATTTCGACGAAACAAGTTTCATCGGATCCGTAACGGTGAATAATTATAGGATTTCAAGTTTCGTAGCGATCGGAATTGTCGTTTGATCGTACGGACACGAAACGCCTCGAAATCAATTTGGGAAAATTTGATTTTAGCATAACTTATTCATATGATGGAATTTGGATTTGAAACCTTTTCCATCGCATTTTAAATATTTTAAAACATCTTTTTTGATATATGGGTTGACCCAATTTAGTTCCGGAGGCAGAACGGGCTTTTCAGACCACTTTATCGTTTAACGCGTATACCTATATGATCCATTTATTCTTTTTCAACCTTGTCTATAAATACCCGGTTATAAACCCTAGCCTCTCTAATTCTCATTTGTCTGCACATACAATTCAACTATCACTCCTTATTTCATTGGCAGATAAACCCTAAATCCAGTTGCAATTCAAAAATCAAATTAAAATTTCAAACTCCTCAAAAAAATTCAGAAAAATTATATATCAAAGCTCTCGAAGAGCGCAAGCCAATTCTTTTGTTCGTTTTTCAATCTGGATTTTTGTGTGGCCGAAATTCGTGGAACAAATCTCGGCCATCCGTTGATCGTCGATGAACTTTAACGGATCATCAAATTGATGGTACAGTTGGGTGGAGATCGACAAGGGGAGTTCATCGGCATGGCTAGTTGGTCGATTCATCGGTCGGATTGCGCCCAATAATTCGATTAGGTCATTAGAGAACGGCGGCGGCTGGGGCATTTGGGCTCGATCTGGTCGTCGCGAGCGGTGGTGGCGAGTCGTAGGGGGTAAGAGGCTGGTGGGGGCGAGGTCACAGGCGCACGCGTCTCTGCCGATCGAAGTTCGTGCGTTTGGGCTTTTGATGGGAGCCGGCTACGTGCGTTGCGTGTTACTGCTATTTACGTGTGTGTGATTTGGGGTGAAGACGATGACGTGGCGAGGTACTGGGTTGTTATATATATTTTTTAATTTAAATTTCAATCGTTCTGAATCGCATAACTTTTACATACGATATCCGTTTTATGCGCTGTTTCTTTTGTTAGGATGGTATCTGAATTTCGGACATTTTGGCACTTGTTTGGACAAATTTGGAGACTGTTCAAATTTTGGGTTTAAATTGGATTTAAATACAATTTAAATTCAAAAGGCGAGTGTTTTAACCCACTCACAACTTCTAGAATTTCTTATGTTTGTTAAATTTAATTTATTTTGTGATTATGCATTTATTTATGACTGTTTAGTACATTTTAATCATCATCTCAGCTAATTGCATTTATGTAACGACCGTGATTTTTGAATTACTGTCGTAATAAATATTTTAAATAGAAATATTAAATTAAAAATTTCGAAAAGAAAAAATATTAGTACAAAAAATTTATAAAGTCGGTTGCCAAGTTTCTTGTTGCATTGAATATAACTAAGTGACGTTATGTTCTTAATTGGCTTCACGTGCAACATAAATATTAAAACAAAGATGAAGTGCTGTCACCATATGCAAAAAAAAAAGTTGGAACAACTTATACATCTTGCTGTCAACAATATTTGCAAAGTAAAGGTTTGTAAAACAAAGTGGAGCATCATTTTTTTTTTGCATTTCTCTCACCTACTTTAAGAGCAAACGAAGTGGAACATATTATAACCCCTTGCTGTCACCACTAAAAGTTTTTGAAAACCAAACTTTTGAACACTTTTACAGCACATTTTGCTAGCAGTATGGCCATCATCATTTGTTTGTAGGCCGTGTCCTTTCTTGCAATTGTACACGTTGCATCTTTAATGCATTTGTACCTAGGTTGCCAGCACATCTTCATACATTGACTTATACACCATGTTGAAGAGGAAAAGTAGCTACATCTTCCTTTTGTTCATTCTTTTCCAATAGCTCAGCAAACATTAACGGCGGTCAAATAATTTTACACTCTGTTAAACTCTTGTTGCAAACCGATTTCGAAGCAAATCTAAGGTGAGTGTTTAACTCACATCTCTAATTTAATTATCACTTCAATTTGCGGGCAAACTTTATTGCCCAGAATAATTTCGGTTGCAAGCATACTAGTGCACAAAACAAGTTTACACCATATGTGGTGCACGCCTGTGTCATAGGATCTAAAATTGTTTTGGTTTCCTGGGTTGCGTGCAAATAATTATTGTCCAGGTAAATGTTTTATTTCATTGGATGCTTAAAAATGTGAAGCAAAAGTAGAAAACCAGGTCCCTTCTCCATTTTTGTATACTTCAAATTATGCGTGCATTAAAAATATGGTCCAGATCGATAATTTTTTTCATGCGTGCAAAGTGACAATGTGAAATAATATAGTGCGACGCTATGAATGCAAGTCCAGATCCATGCGTGCGTTGTAGGGGTTACTTGTTATTTTTGGGCATCATTCTCTTATTTTGGGTCAATAGTATGTGCGCATATATAGGGTGACATCTCATTGATGTTGCTTACGTGCGTATATGAATGGTAGTATCCAGAAAATTTTCGAGCCTATTTCTTTTAGCATTTGTTTTTATCGTTTCGTGCATGCTGAGATGCGTTTAGGTGTGTGTTTGGATCAATCTGTGCATGCATGCTATATTCCAAATTCAAGTCTAGGCTATCCAATTCAATGAGCATGCCTGAATTTTGTTTAGGTCACCTTCTTTTTTTCTTTCTTCCTAAATTTTTACACGTGAGTGCTAGATTTATTACCCAGACAAAATCCTTATTTCAAGTATAGTCAAATTACCCAGTCCTTGTGTAAGTTGAAATAGAAGAAAATATTGCCCAGACAATATTCGCACTAATTCGTGTAAACATGTTTTGAAATCTTGTCATGTATATGTGAAAGTTGAGTGCCTGCAAATTGAATACATGCGCACGTGTAAACTATACCCAGGCCGTGCATTTTAATGAAATGCTATTCTATAATTTTTGTTAAGTGCGTGCACACCAGTTCTTATATAAATTTTTAGAGTATGTGTTCTGTTTTTTCAAAAGGCTACTGTGCACGAAAGGGATACACAATTGTTAGTCAAAAATATGCATGCACGGTTCATTTACGTGAAATTTTTTATATTGCCAAGTTATATTTTGTCATTCACATTATTTGCATGCATGTTGCAATACGTGTGTAATTTGTTCAAGCATTCTGAATAAACTTATGAACAAATAGTACTTATTGCTGTAGTTAAGCTGGTTCGGTTTCTTCTGGACTGAATTCCGAGCTTTTGTTAACGCCTTTGTTAATTTGTGATATATTATGGAAGCTGCAATGGTTTCCCCTTTTTCTTTTTCTTTTTGAATCCTAACCAGTTAATATTGAAGCAAGTGTTTAAGTTTGCTTACGCTTAATTTTCCTTACAAGTATTAATTTCCAAATTTTCTTTCAAAGTTAGTTGCCAGTTTTGTAGATTTTCGAATTGTCTAATAATGTTAATCTTAATATTATCGTTTTGTTTATACATCCGTTTCTTCAATATGATTATTGAACAAAGTGAATTTCAGATTGGTTTGGTTGTGAAAGTGAGACTCACTTTTGAAATATTGACGGTATTATTTCATTCGAGTGTATACATGTATATTGCAAGGCGGTGCAATATCTTAGTAGCACAGTTTTCTGCATTAATTTGCTTTGAACCGGAGTTTCGTTTTGAAACGAATTTTATTGTCGTTATTTTTATAACGGAATTTTTATTCCGGTGCTATATTTTTGGAAGCGTGTTGTTTTGATGTATTTTTGACGATTAAAAATTACTGTTGTTTTGATTTCAGTGACCGTCAATTTTAAAGTGAATTTTTTTAACGGTTATACCGCAACGCTGATTTGGTATCCCTTTTTTTACGGTGTTTTGTGAAGCGCAATTTCCTCGTCGAAATTGCTACAGTTATTGCTATTTTAATCACGTGTTTTAAAAATCGTTTTTAAAATTTTTACTGTTTGCGCTTTCAAAAGAATGAGGAAGCGATTTAAACGCTTCAGCAAAATTGAGGACTATGAACCCTCACTTTTACTATTCGCTTAATTCCGGACTTGTTCGTTTGAGAACATAAAATGTTATTTATTTAAAATACGCAATTTTTCACTTTCAAAGAAACGATGAAGCGATTTAAAGATTTCGCAAAAGTGCGGAGTATGGAACCACACTTTTACTATTTCGGTTAATTCCGGACTCGTTAATTGAAATATTTCCTGTTGATGATTTTGATGATTTTATTTGGCTTTCGAGCCACTCTGTTGGACCTTCAGGTCATATGATGGACCTTTGGGTCAATTACCAGTACTAGACCTTCGAGTCATCTGTTGGACCTTCGGGTCATATGTTGGACCTTCGGGTCATTTGTTGGGCGCCAAAAATATAGTACTTGGTATTCTTCGGCCCTATGAGATGCACGTGCGGCGTAGCTAAAACTAGCCATCTGCTGAGATCGATCCATCTTTTATGTTGATTTTCTAGTTATCTTGTTTTGATTTCTAGATTCTATGTACTGCTGTTTTGAATTCCATTATGAATTTGAAAGTTGATTTTGATGATGTTTAATGGGATTTCTTCCTTTAAACTATGCTGATTACTATGTTGTATAGTCTCACCCGAGACTATAACTTTGTGTATATTCTCATCCGAGATTATAACTTTGTGTATAGTCTCATCCGAGATTATAAATTTGCGTATAGCTGTTTTGAATTCAATTTGGAATCTAAAAGATGATTTTGATGGATTTTAAATTGAGATTTCTTTATTTAAACTATGGTGATTATTATGTTGAATAGTCTCATTCGAGATTATTGATTTTGATGGAGTTTAAATTCCAATTTCTTTATTTGAACTATGTTGATTATCTATGTTGTATAATCTCATTCGAGATTATAATTATTTGCTTAAGTGTTGTTTATCATACACTTATTTCTGAAGTTTAAATTAGACTGATCCGTTTATTATTTTCTTTTAAATAATACTCAGGTCAGACTGAGTTATTTCAGGATAATCACTATCTCTGGTTTTGTCGCCGCTTCAGCTTTTGGGATTTTCACTTCATCGTTTGTCTAGCTTCGAGGTGTTTCTTTTTGGTGCATTGACTATCGTCCCATGTATGTTGATACCTATGTATATGTATATTTGGTTCATGTGAACTATCGGTTGTTGTAGCAGGTATCCAAACTTGTCTTCCGCTATATATCTGATATTTCTGTTTTGATGTGATTATACTATCAGTGTTGTTATTATGAGTTGTTCTGAATTTTTCTTAAGCCACCGTAGTTTCGTTTTAGATTTGGATTGAATATATATCTTTGGGAGTAATTTACACAACTTCTATCGATGTAATCAATACTCATCTAAGGCATAACTTATGGATGGTCGCTTCTAACAAGCCTTATTCTTCGCAATAGCAGACGTTATTTCTTATAATAACCTTTGTTATTGTGCGCATGGAGGTGGGGTGTCACAGCTTGGTATCAGAGCATAGATTTAGAACAAATTATAATAAACACAGAACAGAAACAGAATGGAACATGTGTTACAACTATTCAAGGGTTTTGTTCGTGCCTTTCTAATCGATTCTTTCATTGTTCTCAAACCTTTATCCTCTTTAACATATTGGACTATGTCTAGGGATAAATCTCCTATCCCCGTAGTATTCCATTTGTTAAATTCCTTATCAAACTAGCTTGTAGTTTCCTTGAGTTAAAACAAGGAAAGTCCTCTGTTTCTGATTGTCCAACTGCTCCTAAGGGTTTCAAATCTGGGAAGCTTAATGTTGCTTAAGCTTCTGGTGATTCTTCTCAGCCCAAGGGTATTACTCCTTCTGTTTTGAAAGGTTTTATTTTATTTCATTGTCGTTCTATTAGAGTTCTTTTCGATACGGGTGCATCACAATCATTCGTGTCAAAGGAGCTTGTTAATGTTATTCCTTTGGATGTTGTTGCTCTTTGCGACCCTTTGAGGATCGTAAATCCTATTGGTGGTTTGTTATGTATTGATGTTGAGATTATTCTTTATGGTTTTTCCTTTCGTGCAAATCTGCATGTTATGGATCATCTTGGTGTTGATATGATTTTGGGTATGGATTGGCTCGTCCGTTATGAAGTTCAATCCTATATCCTGAAAGAATTTTATATCTCAAGCATCCCGATGCTATTGAGTAGTTATCTATTATATTTCGAAGTATGGACCATCCTTCGAATGCTATCATTCTTCCCTCGAATCGGAGGCTGTTATAGCTAATATTCCGGTTGTTTGTGATTTTTCCGATGTCTTCGAGCCTATTTTGAGTTTGCTGTTGAATAAGGCAATTAGGTTCCGTATTGATCTTATCTCTGATGCTCATCCTGCCAGTCGTCCCCCCACGAGGATGTCTGCTAAGGAAAATGAGGAACTCAAGCAACAATTATCTGAGTTGGAAGCCAAGCGATTTATTCATTCTAGCTCTTCTCTCAACTTGATCGTGCCACCGGTTTCCATCAGTTACGAGTTGCGGAAGATAGCATCCCACTTACCGCATTTCGTACTCCTTATGATTCTGATGAATGACTTATTATGTCATTCAGTTTGCCCAGCTTATTTCACCCATTTTATGAATCGAATATTCTACGAATATCTCGATGACTCCATTTGTGTATTTATTGATTTTGGATGAAAACGACAATTTAAATTTTGCAAATATTTTTCATAAGATTTAATTACAAGTATAATTGGATTTGTGTTTATCATATAGAAGATGATTTTGTGATTGTATTGCCCATTGAGTGCTTTAAGAATTCTGGTCGATGCGCTTGATCAACGTTATCGATAGGAATCTCCTAAACGCTTTGATGAGACAATTTGACACAATAAATTGACATATAAAAAGTAAATTTTTATAGAAAATGATTTCATAAGATAAAGTGGTTGCCTATGCTTCTAGACAACCAAGGCCTAACGAGATTTGTTATGCTACCCATGATTTGGAGTTAGCCGCTATAGTCTTTGCTCTAAAGATTTGGCAACATTAATTATTGGGAGAGCGTTTTGTTCTCTTCACTGATCGCAAATCTCTGACGTATCTATTCACTAAGAAAGAACTTATTATGAGGCAATGGTGTTCGCTTAGATTTCTTGCTTCATATGATTCGATATTCTGTATACCCCTGGTAAGGGTAATCGAGTTGCTGATGCGCTCAGTCGCAAGCAGCAAGTTGTTATTGCCATGATGCTAGCAGAGTGGAATATGTTGGAAGCTTTATCTCTTTGTGATATTAGAGAACATCCCTTAGTTTTTGATTCTCCCGTGCTGTTACTTAGCATGGAAGCTCATTCTAGTTTGTTGGATCGTGTTGCCGATGCCCAGAAACAAGATCTAGATCTCTCTTATCTTATTTAGTGTTGTAGATCGGAATCCCGAAGTGATAATCTAAAGGATTAAGATATGGATGTTCATGGTTGTATTCGGAAGTAGGGAAGGTTGGTTGTGCCTAAT
Source organism: Allium cepa (assembly GCA_030765085.1). Lineage (NCBI taxonomy): Eukaryota > Viridiplantae > Streptophyta > Magnoliopsida > Asparagales > Amaryllidaceae > Allium > Allium cepa. Next base: position 159,647,475 of record CM060932.1, read on the forward strand.
GTTCCTAATCTTAGAAATGACATTCTTGAGGACTATCATCGTTCTAAGTACTATTCATCCCGGCAGTATTAAGGTGTATGCGGATATGAAACGCTTATACTTTTGGGAAGGTATGAAGCGTGATGTTGCAAGTTATGTGATTCGTTGCATGACTTGTCAACTTATTAAAGCAGAACACCATCGTCCTAGTGGTCTTTTGCAGCCTCTTAAGATTCCATTTTGGAAATGGGATCAAATTTATATGGACTTCATTGATGGTCTACCTCGTTCGAAGTCGGGCCATGCTAGTGTTTGGGTGATTGTTGACCGATTGCCCAAATCATCCTATTTTATTCCTATCAAGTCCAATCGGACTGCTTCTTGACTTTGGTGGTAGTTGGGAAGAATACTTATCTCTTGTTGAATTTCTTATAACAACAGTTTTCAGCCCAGTATCGGTATGGCTCCTTTCGAAGCCCTTTACGGAAGGCCGTGTCGATCACCATCTTGTTGGTTGGAATCAGGGGAAAAGTTAGTTCTCGGTCCTGATTATATTCGTAAATCTTCTAAGAAGATTGATATTATCAGACAGAGAATGAAAGCGGCTCAGGATAGGTAGAAATCTTATGTCGATCATCGTAGGAAGCCTTTGGAATTTTTTGTTGACGATCGCGTATTCATTCGTGTTGTTCTGATGAAGGGTGTGGTGCGTTTCAGTAGCTCCGGGAAATTGGCTCCTCGTTATATTGGACCATTTCCTATTACGGAATGCATTGACCCTGTTGCTTATCGTGTATCGCTACCTATCCAGTTTTCGGGAATTCATGACGTATTTCATGTATCCCAGTTTCGTCGATGCCTTCGAAATTCGGATTCTATTATTGATCCTCTTATGTTGCAAGGTTTTGAGATATCACCCGACTTGTCTATGGTGCAAATCCTATTTGTGTGCTAGCTTCGGAGGTTAAACGCCTTCGGAATAAAGAAGTCCCACTTGTGAAAATTCAATGGTCCGCAAACCCCAAAGATTACACTTGGAAAACCAGAGAATTCATCGAGCATTTTTATCCAGGCTTTCTCTCCTCTTTAGGTGGGGGTGAGCATCCTTGATCTATCTTTTCTATTTTAATCTTAGTTGTGATAAATTATTTATGTTATTAACTCCTTCTAGTATGAAAATTGCGGGGATGCAATTTTTATAAGGAGGGGAGTCTGTAACGACCGTGATTTTTGAATTACTGTCGTAATAAATATTTTAAATAAAAATATTAAATTAAAAATTTTGAAAAGAAAAAAATTAGTGCAAATAATTTATAAAGTCGGTTGCCAAGTTTCTTGTTGCATTGAATATAACTAAGTGATGTTATGTTCTTAATTGGCTTCACATGCAACATAAATATTAAAACAAAGATGAAGTGCTGCTGCAAAAAAAACAAGTTGGAAAAATTTATACATCTTCTTATCAACAATATTTGCAAAGTAAAGGTTTGCAAAACAAAGTGGAGCATCATTTTTTTTTTTGCATTTCTGTCACCTACTTTAAGAGCAAACAAAGTGGAACATATTATAACCCCATGCTGTCATCACTAAAAGTTTTTGAAAACCAAACTTTTGAACACTTTTACAGCACATTTTGCTAGTTGTATGGCCATCATCATTTGTTTGTAGGTCGTGTCCTTTCTTGCAATTGTACACGTTGCATCTTTAACGCATTTGCACCTAGGTTGCCAGCACATCTTCATACATTGACTTATACACCATGTTTAAGAGGAAGAGTAGCTACATCTTCCTTTTGTTCATTCTTTTCCAATAGCTCAGCAAACATTAACGTCGGTCAAATAATTTTGCTCTCTGTTACACTCTTGTTGCAAACTGATTTCGAAGCAAATATAAGGTGAGTGTTTAACTCACATCTCTAATTTAATTATCATTTCAATTTGCGGGCACACTTTATTGCCCAGAATAATTTCGGTTGCAAGCATACTAGTGCACAAAACAAGTTTACACCATATGTGGTGCACGCTTGTGTCATAGTATTTAAAATTGTTTGGGTTTCCTGGGTTGCGTGCAAACAGTTATTGTCCAGATATGTAACAACCCTGTATTTTGTGATTATTTTTAATTGTATATTTTAATTATTTTAATTGAATTTTGATTTAAAAACTTATTTTATTTATTTTGAATGATTAATTTTTTTATTTTAAATATAAACTTTAGTTTTGATATGAATTATCATTCCAAAGCATGACTAAAAATAATATTTTTCAAAAAGTGAATTTTTGGTCAAAATAGTCAAACTTTGACTTTTAATTTAAAATTTTAAAAGTTTGAAAATTTTGAATTTTATCTTTTATTATGAAATTACATAAAATTTTAAGAATACTGCTTTTTGTTTCGTTGAAAACGGATTTAAATTGTGAAAGTTTTGTATATTTCAATATTGAGCGCAATTTGTTCATTCAGCAAATTTTGGTTATTTTAAATTATAAAAATTATATTTTCCTTGTCATATTTTATTTTAATATGTGTTAATATGTTATTGTATGTATATATTTGTCTTATAATATTTTTAAAATGAAGTAAATAATTTTCCAAAGCCATTGGTAAATTTCTTGTAATTTTTATGTCCTGTTTGCTGTTTTTAAACAATTTTTTTTTCCTTTTTCTATTTTTCCCCAATTTAATTATTTATTTTATTTTGAAAATGATAAATAAGTTATTTTATTTCAAATTTTCACTTCATAATATTTTTAAAATGAAGTGGACATTTTTCCAAGACCAGTAGTGATTTATATGTAATTTCTGGACCTTGTTTTGAATTTTTAAGCAATTCCTTTTATTCTTTTTCTATTTTCTTTAAATTTTATTATTTATTTTCATATTATTTCACTTGGTTTCGGTTTTTACAAGTATTTTCTGATTTACTTTTGTTTTTATTTTATCTTTAGAAAACGGAAATGCGTTTCATTTCTAGATGTTTCATTTCTAGTCGTTTCTTTTACCGTTTCCCCATTTACTCTTTGTCCGTTTTTTTTCTATTTATTAGCCGTGAGTCTCTTAACTCATTTTCACGTGTATAACATCTCATTTCATCATATTTTCGGCCATTCATCTTGGAAACACATATGGTAATGTCTTCTTCCTCTTTTTTCTGCTTTCTCTCTTCATTTTATTGATTTTTCCATTGAATTTTTGCCTTGTTCTCTCCACTCTTTTGCTCGGCCTCCACTCCATAGCCATGTCCACCACCTCCTACACCTCTTGCCTGTCATCATCATCACCTACTCCTCAGATCCGAACCATGGTCGAACCCACCATGATGCTAAAATCCAAAAAAAATACAACCTATGCCTTGAAAACATGGTAGTCGAGCCTTGTTGCTTCACCACCTCTTTTTTTCCACCACCACCACCACCTCTAGCCACCACCTCTACCTTCCTCCTCCCCTTCCATGGCTTCAAATCCCTCTCTCCTCCTCTGACTAGATCAGGCCATGGCCTTTAAATGAAGACAAACACCTCTAAAGTTGCACAAAACTCCTTAAAAGCATGTCTAGCCACCTAGTCTTCATCACCATCACCTTAGATGACCTTGGCCACCTCCTATTGCTCCACCCCCACCTTGAGACACCCCTAACCATCACCTTCATCCTCTATCCAGATCTGAAACATGCCATAGCCGAGCCATAGATCCATGTAGCGTAGCCCAAAATGAACCAAAAACCCACTATTTGCATAAGCCTCTTAATATTCATGCATAGTAACTCCTCCACCACTTCAATACCTTGTAGCCATGCCTTATAGGACCCAAACCTGAACCAAAGTATGTCCAAACCTAAGCCAAAACATTCCCTAAGCCGTGCTAGCAAGTGTAGAAGGCAAGGCAAAAGACTGTGTATTCGTATCTCTTTTTATTTCAAAGTTATTCCTATTCAATGTTGTATTGAATTGTAATTTTATTTTGTTTTGTTTTGGGTTGTAACACAAGTTCTAAGCTTGGATCTCTTTCCACTTGAGCCTATTGTTGTGTCATCGTGCCTTCTGGAATCCGTTGTGTCGTTTGTATTGCAATCTCCAGCTAAAAAGTTGAGTAAAGCTCACACGACATTTATACTTATGCAGTTGTGAAACAACAACAACTGAATGTGTAGAAAAATATGTGATGTTATAACTGCCTTTGATTAATTATATATGATGTTAAACCTGTTAAATTTCATGTCATATCATCTGTTATTATAAATATGTTGTTACTGTTCATTTTTATATATGTTTATCACACTGCAAGTTCCCTGTAGATTAGAAATCACTATGGGTTGAAATGATACATACCCGAACAGACTTTAGAATAGGGAAAAATCGTTACGGGCTGAAATGATAGGCCTGAACGATTTTTAACTTATTTTATTTACTTGGGACTGCGGGTTTGAAATGATAAAAACCGGATTTTTCTTTGTAAATTACGGGTTGAAATGATACATTACCCGTATCACCTTACCTAGCGTAGAAAATTATATACAGACCCGTAGTTAAAATATGTTTTTCTAAAAAATTTAAAATATTTTATAAATTTAATTATTATAATATTTTGATTTAAAATTAAATAAAAATATAACTTTTGTAAAGTATTATTGATTTTCTGGAAATCTATAAGTTAAATAAATTATGGAAAAGTTAGAAAATCTGAATGTAAGTTATTTTGGAAATTTTGATTTAATTTTTAATGGAATTTAAATTAACTTTGAAAATATGATAAATTTATGATATTTTGAATTTTAAATTAATTAAAAATGATTTGATAACATATTAATGACTTTTGAATAAAGTTAAAATGTTAATGAGTGAATATTGAGTTGAATTTGGAAATATAACTTAAATTGGAATTTATGAATTTGGTTTAAATGTGAAATTTTAAGTTAAGTTAAATAAAATGGAATTAAGTTATATTTGAAATTTCAAACTTAAGTGTTAAGTTGAAATTTAATGTAATGAAATTAAATTTGAATGTTGAAATTTAATAAGTGAATTATTAATAAATATTGATTTTTGGAAGGAAACTTAACTTTATAAAATCATGAATTTAAGGAAAATCAAACGATGCTTATAAATGTGAAAATGTATGGTTTTATAAGTTAAAAATGATTTAAATAAAAATATAAGTGTTTGTGAAATTTTATTGAATATTTGAAGTTAATTAACAGCATTTTAATACTGTCTTTTGTTAAATTTAATTGTTTTTGAATGTAACTTTCTTTAGCATTTTGTAAATCCTGCAAAACTTCAATTTTCATTGTTTTAATAAATTTAAGTGCATAAATGAACATCGAAAAGTTTAAATTTTTGGAATTTAATAATTTAATTATTAAATTTAATAACTTCATTTTTATGATTTAAAATGAAGTAATTTGTTTTGAAATATAACTTTCGATATGTTAAATTGATTTGAAATGTGGTACTGAAAGGTATATTGAAATGAGTTGAAATGTGGTTTTGAAAAAATATAGCTATTTTGATATATTAAAATGATTTGAAATATGGTTTTGAAAAGATATGGTATCTTGATATATTAAAATGATTTGAAACGAAGTTTTGAAAGATACGATATTTTGATATTAAAATGATTTGAAAGAAGTTTTGAAAGATATGATATTTTGAAAATGAAGCTCTGAAAGGTTATGATATTTTGATATATTAAAATGATTTGAAAGGAAGTTTTGAAAGGATATGATAATTTAATATATTGAAATGGTTAGAAATGACTTGATATTTATTTTGATAAATATTTGAATTGAAATATATGGTATGATGATATATTGAAATGGTTTGGAAATGATTTAATCTTTATTTTGATAAAGATTTGGGTTGAAATGATATTTTATTTTGAAGTATAAAATATTGTATTAAAGTCATAACTACGGGTTATAATAACGATTGGTTGTTAAAGAGATCGGGATCGGATATTGTCTCATAGCCGGCCAATACCGAAAACCATTTTAACAACTGTGTACGCGGTGGAGATTCCAGAATGAAGTAGGATGGTGGCGACGTTCTCGAGGTATATTACATGGACCCAACTCCCGGGAGTTGGCATATATGACTAAAACAGGAGCTATACCGGGCTACACAAAGGGTCGCACCCTTTCATCGAGCATGCTCCATCGGAAACCATTCTATTACTTTTTTGACTCGATACGTGGTGCCACTTTGATTCGGGGGTATTGTTCGAGGTGGGCGGAAGCTGCTAGCTTGCCATCACCACCGGTCCGGGAGTGCAAACGGTGTATCCATCCTGGCATTGCCTCGCGTGCCGTGTCATCTCCTTATAGTGAGCCCACTACGATTTTGGTTTTAAAGATCCGACCGCGTTAAGGTTCACCATCCCCTTAACGCTATTTTCTATATGATTATACTTTACTGATTAGACACTACTGTATATAGCGTATATCACTACATAGTAAATAGTTTAACGGATCCTTAGAGGATGGGCGGTCCCAAGCATCTTCTATGTTACTTATACCTTTACTACAGTTCACTTGAGTTGGTTTACATTGTATAAGTACGTATGTCCTGACTCGAGTGTTTGTATTTTTATTTACGCTCGGGTCGGCCTGAGTTATTCACAGATTTGGATTTCCATTTTCTGGAGATTGGAATCGCTGGAGATTATCTACTAGTCAAGTTTTATCTTTTGCAGTCTGTTGTTCCTTTCAGCTCTTGTATTAGTAGACTTCTATGTAGTGAGACTCCGTTTGTACTTCATTTCTTCTGTTGTATTTTATGTAACTCTGATATATTTATATAGTAGCTTCATGAACTACTATCTCTTTTAATTCCACTGCATTATTATAACTCTGTGTCTGTGATCTGTGATTATTATTTACTGTATATTCTGAGATTTGCCAAATTCTTATTTACAACGCGGTATTTTGAGCAATTCAATTCCGGCATGAGTGTCTACCTATACACTTATAATGGATGCGAATGGTTGAAAATATCGGTTCGTTACAAGATAAATGTTTTATTTCATTGGATGCTTAAAAATGTGAAGCAAAAGTAGAAACCCAGGTCCCTTCTCCATTTTTCTATACTTCAAATTATGCGTGCATTAAAAATATGGTCCAGATCGATAATTTTTTTCATGCGTGCAAAGTGACAAAGTGAAATAATATAGTGCGGCACTATGAATGCAAGTCCAGATCCATGCGTGCGTTATAGGGGTTACTTGTTATTTTTGGGCATCATTCTCTTAGTTTGGATCAATAGTATGTGCGCATATATAGGGTGACAGCTCACTGATGTTGCTTACGTGCGTATATGAATGGTAGTATCTAGAAAATTTTCGAGCCTAGTTCATTTTACATTTGTTTTTATCATTTCGTGCATGCTGAGATACGTTTAGGTGTGTGTTTGGATCAATCTGTGCATGCATGCTATATTCCAAATTCAAGTCTAGGCTATCCAATTCAATGAGCATGCCTGAATTTTATTTAGGCCACCTTCTTTTTTTCTTTCTCCCTAAATTTTTACACGTGAGTGCTAGATTTGTTACCCAGACAAAATCCTTATTTCAAGTATAGTCAAATTACCCAGTCCTTGTGTAAGTTGAAATAGAAGAAAATATTGCCCAGACAATATTCACACTAATTCGTGTAAACATGTTTTGAAATCTTGTCATGTATATGTGAAAGTTGAGTGCCTGCAAATTGAATACATGCGCACGTGTAAACTATACCCAGGCCATGCATTTTAATGAGATGCTATTCGATAATTTTTGTTAAGTGCATGCACACCAGTTCTTATATAAATTTTTAGAGTGTGTGTTCTGTTTTTTTAAAAGGCTATTGTGCACGAAAGGGATACACAATTGTTAGTCAAAAATATGCCTGCACGGTTCATTCACGTGAAATTTTTTATATTGCCAAGTTATATTTTGTCGTTCACATTATTTGCATGCATGTTGCAATACGTGTGTAATTTGTTCAAGCATTCTAAATAAACTTGTGCACAAATAGTACTTATTGCTGTAGTTAAGCTTGTTCAGTTTCTTCTGGACTGAATTCCGAGCTTTTGTTAACGCCTTTGTTAATTTGTGATATATTATGGAGGCTGCAATGGTTTCCCCTTTTTCGTTTTCTTTTTGAATCCTATCCGGTTAATATTGAAGCAAGTGTTTAAGTTTGCTTACGCTTAATTTTCCTTACAAGTATTAATTTCCAAATTTTCTTTCAAAGTTAGTTGCCAGTTTTGTAGATTTTCGAATTGTCTAATAATGTTAATCTTGATACTACTGTTTTGTTTATACATCCGTTTCTTCAATATGATTATTGAACAAAGTGAATTTCAGATTGGTTTGGTTGTGAAAGAGAGACTCACATTTGAAATATTGACAGTATTATTTCATTCGAGTGTGTACATGTATATTGCAAGGCGGTGCAATATCTTCATTAATTTGCTTTGAAACGAAGTTTCGTTTTGAAATGAATTTTATTAAGGTTATTGTTATAACGGAATTTTTAATCCGGTGTTATATTTTTGGAAGCGTGTTGTTTTGATGGTATTTTTGACGATTAAAAATTACTGTTGTTTTGATTTCAGTAACCATCAATTTTAAAGTGAATTTTTTTTAACGCTTATAAAGCAATGCTGATTTGGTATCCGTTTTTTACGGAGTTTTGCGAAGCGCAATTTCCTCGTCGAAATTGCTACAGTTGTTGCTGTTTTAATCACGTGTTTTAAAAATCATTTTAAAAAAAAATTGTTTCCAAAAATTTTACTGTTTGCGCATTCAAAAGATTGAGGAAGCGATTTAAACGCTTCAGCAAAATTGAGGACTATGAACCATCACTTTTACTAGTTCGCTTAATTCCGGACTTTTCCGTTTGAGAACGTAAAATGTTATTTATTTAAAATACACAATTTTGCACTTTCAAGGAAACGATGAAGCAATTTAAACGATTTAGCAAAAGTGCGGAGTATGGAACCACACTTTTACTATTTCGGTTAATTCCAGACTCGTTAATTGAAATATTTGCTGTTGAAGATTTTGATGATTTTATTTTGCTTCCGAACCACTCTGCTGGACTTTCGGGTCATATGATGGACCTTTGCGTCAATTACCAGTACTAAACCTTCGGGTCATCTGTTGGACCTTCGGGTCATATGTTGGAACTTTGGGTCATTTGTTGGGCGCCAAAAATATAGTACTTGGTAGGCTTCGGCCATGAGATGCACGTGCGGCGTAGCAAAAACCCGCCATCTGCTGGGATCGATCCATCTTTTATGTTGATTTTCTAGTTAGCTTGTTTTGATTTCTAGATTTTGTGTACTGCTGTTTTGAATTCCATTATGAATTTGAAAGTAGATTTTGATGATGTTTAATGGGATTTCTTCCTTCAAACTATGCTGATTACTATGTTGTATAGTCTCACCCGAGACTATAACTTTGTGTATATTCTCATCCGAGATTATAACTTTGTGTATAGTCTCATCCGAGATTATAAATTTGAGTATAGCTATTTTGAATTCAATTTGGAATTTAAAAACTGATTTTGATGGAGTTTAAATTGAGATTTCTTTATTTAAACTATAATGATTATTATGTTGAATAGTCTCATTTGAGATTATTGATTTTGATGGAGTTTAAATTGCAATTTCTTTATTTGAACTATGTTGATTATCTATGTTGTATAATCTTATTCGAGATTATAATTATTTGCTTAAGTGTTGTTTATCATACACTTATTTTTGAAGTTTAAATTAGACTGATCCATTTATTATTTTCTTTTAAATAATACTCGGGCAGACCGAGTTATTTCAGGATAATCACTATCTCTGATTCTGTCGCCGCTTCAGCTTTTGGGATTTCACTTACTCGTTTGTCTATCTTCGAGGTGTTTCTTTTTAGTGCATTGACTATCGTCCCATGTATGTTGATACCTATGTATATGTACATTTGGTTCATGTGAACTATCGATTGTTGTAGCAGGTATCCAAACTTGTCTTCCGCTATATATCTGATATTTCTGTTCTGATGTGATTATACTATCAGTGTTGTTGTTATTATGAGCTGTTCTAATTTTTTCTTAAGCCACCGTAGTTTCATTTTAGATTTGGATTGAATATATATCTTTGGGAGTAATTTACACAACTCCTATCGATGTAATCAATACTCATATAAGGCATAACTTACGGATGGTCGCTTCTAACAAGCCTTATTCTTCGCAGTAGCAGATGTTATTCCTTATAATAACCATTGTTATTGTGGGCATAGAGGTGGCGCGTCACAATTTATTTAAATTAAATCGTTATTTAATTTATTATTGAATATAACTGCCAGTTAATTACCTGTTAAATATTATCAGTTATATATTGATAATTGATTGATTGTTTGGATGATGATTGTGATGGATGTATGATTTTATGATGGGTGAATGGATGTTTATTTATATCATCATAATCTGCAAGTTCTTTATTGCTTTGTCATTATTGATTCGGGATTGCGGTTTGAAATGATATATAACCATATTTTTATTTTAAATCACGGATTTAAATGATAAATATCTGTATCACTTGACCATATGATAGAAAATTATATACAGACACCGTCAGTCTATATATATAAATATTTTGAAATGATTTCTATGGTTTTAGAGAGAAATATACGGTTTAATAAATAATAAATTTTGATATTAAATAAATATTATTTTAATATATATAGTTAAATTCTTGAATTTAAGCTATATATAAATTTGTGTAATAAAAATAAGTTTATTCATGGAGTTTGATTGTTTTATATTATATGGTTAAGTACGTGTAAAGATATTGTATATATATATATAGAGTTTTAATGACTTAAATAAAAATTAAGTTGGAAGATAAATATGAAACAGGTTTAATTTGAATTAATTAAGAATTTTACTCGAATAAATGTGATTTGAAATCTAAATAAAATTGAGATTTTAAAGGGTATTATTCTCATAACTTGATTTGGTTTAAAGTGAATTAAATGAATATAAAGTGGAGATAAATGAATATATCAAGTTAAATAAATTGAAAGAATATCCAGTTGTTTGAAGTTAAAAGTTTTACTTAAATTATATTGGATTTATTAAGTAAACATTTCCAATCTAAATAATAGTAATTGAATTTGATATATATATATATATATGTATATATATGGAATTATCAAAGAACTAGTTTTGAAATGATGGAATATGTAAAGCTTTGAAATATATAAATTGAAATGGTTTATTTGGAGGTTCAAATCGGTATTTGGAATTTATTTGTGATATTGAAGAAGCTATTTTATTTTATAAAGTATTTTAATATTTAAAGCATTTAAGTGTGAGAAGTTATGTTTCAAAGCTATGGGTTTCAAGGTATATAGATTTGAAAGTGCTATGATTTTGGAAAAGGATATATTTGAAATAATAATGATATCATATTGATTTGGGTTTTAAAAACAGAAATAATATCGTATTTACATGGTTTTGAAAGGGATCTTATATTCAGGTTTTAAAGTATAAGTTATTTTGAAATGACCGCGGTGTTATAATAACGTTTGGTTGTTAAAGAGACCGGGATCGGAAGTTGTCATACTCTCTGCCAACTCCGAAAACCACTTTAACAACCGTGTATGCGGTGGAGATTCCAAAATGAAGTAGGATGGTGGCGGCGTTTCCTTTGAGGTAAATACGTGGACCCGACTCCCGTGAGTTGGCATAAGGTGGCTAAAACAGGAGTGATTCTCGGGCCAATGAGGTAGCACCTTTGATCGTACACATCCCTTCGATATTATACTTTGACTTTTGGATTGATTCGGTGGCCACTTTTGATTTTTTTTCCTTTGGGGGTGTGGCTCGAGGTGGGCGGTAGCTGCGGCTATGTGTTACTACCAGTCCGGATAGCAATTGGTATATCTACCTTGTCATTGCCTAGTTGTGTCGTGTCACCTACTTTAACGCACCTTATACGATTTTGTCTTGTACTATACCTATGGAGTGCCCTCTGACGACGCCCAGTATGGGGGAGATTACGGTATTGTATCGACTATGGGAATACAAAAGTGTGTTAAGGGCTATATGGGTAACCCCTTAACACTATTTTCAGTATATTATACTTTACTTTAGACACTACTATAATAGCGTAAATTAGTACATAGTAGATAGTTTAACAGATCCTTAGGAGGTGTGAATCCCGAACATCTCTTAAGTTACTGCACTCACGTTGGACATTGGATAGGAGATGTCAAATCCCGTAAACATCTCTGATGTCGTTACACTCATATTTTACCGTGGATTTAACTTACACAAGATCTTTTAGTTCTGACTCGAGTGTTTCGTTTTTCAATTCGCTCGGGTCAGTCCGAGCATTACAGGATTTGAAGACTTTATTTGGAGGACGAAGACGAAGCTATTATTACTATTATCTATTATATTATTCACTGCATCATGTACTTCACTACATTATTATTTATTGATATGTGTAACTCTTATATGTATTGTATAAGTATAATCAAATATTTTATAAAACAGCTTCATGAACTGTTTATTTGATTATTATATTTTGTCGTTCCGCTGCAAGATTCTATTTTGTTTTCTTTCTTTCTTCCTTTTCTTATTTACCCCATAACAATCCGCCCTTCTGTATGATTTAAATCTAACGTGTGTGGTTTATCGTCGATTTAAAGCGTACAAAAAGGCTGGATGTTACATCTGGTATCAAAGCTTAGGTTTAGCGATAAACCTTAGCTTCCTAGGGTTTGACTCTTTACTAATAGGGTAGTAATAACCTATGGTGAGTCGCTGAGTGTATATATGAGAGAGCGTATTTGTTAGTGTTATAAAAAGGTTTAATATTGTTTTAATTTGTTCCGTTTTGTATTCTAAATTCTGGTTGGTGCATGAGACTCTATGACATCAATAAGGATTTCTAAACGCTTAATATGACAGACCGACGCAATATTTTATAAATTTTATAAATAAGGTTATATTTGGTTGCAATATATTGGCTGTTAGGTAATGAAATTTATAAATAATAGTCGAAATAAGATTGAAAATAAGATAAATGAAATTGGAAACTTAAAGCTTGAGTTCCGGGATTTTTTGAAATTTTCTTTCGAATAAATTTTGAATATAATAGTATTGTTTATAAGTATTTTCTGATATAAATATTCTGATATAAATTGAAAGAATTTTTTTAAAGAATTTTTGGAAAAGAAATAAGTTCTATACTCCCCTCGCTGTCGCTGGAAAATAATTTCGGTGATGGCGGCCGCATCATCGACATTCATTTTCGAGTTTCGAAGTGGGAAGTCATTGTAGTAGGTTTACTACAGATTTATTTGATATAAAAAGTTGTTAATTTTAAATTGTTTTAAATATAATTGGATATATAAATACGTTTATCTATTATTTTAAAATGATTTGAGATTTAACCCGGTATTTAGTTCTTATGTTTCTGATAATTGATAGTTTCAATTAGTGTAGCGAAATGGAATTTAACTAATAATTGAAACCTAGAAATGAAATAATTAAATTAATGCTAAGTTATAAAGGAAATTAAAAGAAATTTGAAATGTGTAACCTATAAAACAAAGAATAATATTATTGAACATTAAATTAATTAAAGGAAATAAAACAAACTTGTATAACTTTCGATTACTTTCTTAAAAGCATATATATATATATATATAACTTACCCAAAAATAAAAGTTACAATGTTTAATAAGAAATTGTAATAGAATATTATACAAGTAAAAAATTTGAAATAACGGAAGTATTCAATGAAATTCCTTAATTAATAAGAATTGGATGTTCTAGTTGTTATGAACTTAAGTATAATTGAAATGCTACTAATATAATAGAAAAGAAAGGTAAGTGTTATAAATAAATGATAATAGGTTTAAGTAAATGTTGAAGTTATTTACTTTTGAAAATAAGCAGAAAGATGAATACTGTAAATAAAATGAATGAAGTAGTGAATAAATGAACGTAATAAAATAAAAAGAAAATTTTCATGATATGAATAAGGGAAAATGAGATTTTGTTAGAAATGAATAAAAGTAAATGAAGCTGAAAGAAATAAATGTAAATAAAACAGATAAACCATTATATGAATGAAAAAGAGAAATCAAACAACAAATGTATGAATGAAACTAATAAGGATAAACTTAATCGGTTGTTTGAAATTGTTGTTGTTTGTTTGGGTTTATGGTTGTTTGGGTAAGGATACTTTAAAAGTGTTTGGATGTATGAATAATCTATTTAGCTTCATCTAAGACTGTCGAGTAAATGATGCACTTAGTATTTTATTCTTCATTCTGTACAAATTTAAAGTTTTGAACCCAAACAACTATTTGTTTATTCGATATGAATGAATGATTGATTGATTTGTGTTGATTTTATGTGATGGTTGTATGCTTGTTGCAACTCATGGTTGTTGTATTGATTTGTTGTTTGTGATTAAAACAACTTAGATATTACATTTTATATAATTGTTAACTTTTTGGATTATATAAGTAAAATACAGGTTATGGAAGCATTTGCTACTGCATTTGGTTTCATAATTAAGCGTTTGTTTGCCCGACAAAATGGTACGTTTTCAGATTACGGTTTATAACGTTATTATATTATTTTTCCCGTGTTGGGATATATATTATTTTAGGAATTATATGTTGTATATTGTTATATTAATGTTATAGTTTCTTCCGAGCCTCTTAGTACAAAGGAGACTGCCGAAATTTTCCGTAAAATTTTGGACTTAGAATTTTTTTTGAAAATGTTTTCCAAACTTTACTAATTTGAGTATAAAGGGATTTAATAGTTATAAATTGATATTTTATTTAAATTATTAAATTTATTTGTGTATAAATCTAATATTTTAAGTAAGATATATTGATTTCTTAATTCTTCTTTTCCCTTCCTTTTCCTTTTCGGGGATGAAAAGTTTTGAGTGGGGGAGAGTGTAACGACCCGTAAAATTTGGTTATTAAATTTCTTAATTTAGAAAGATTTAGGTAACTTAATGTTGAAGGAAATAAAAATTTAGTGAATTATTAATGGAAATAATAACTTGGATAAGACTGGTAAGTTAATTTTTGATAACTTGAATGTAACAGTATAAATGTAAGTTAATTGTTAATAACTTGGATGTAATTTCAATAAGTGAAACAATGTAAATGTTAATTTTATTCTTATTGTAATAAAAGAACGTTACCAAGATGAAGTGATTAATTTGATTTAAAATCTTAATTATTGTGTGCATTAGTTTATAATAGGATATAAAATAGTGATTTAATAATTTAAAATGTTGGCTTACTAATAGAATAATGTATAATGAATGGAAATGGAATGAATTAGTGTATGAACTAATGATAGCACTTGTTGTAAACTAATAAGTAAATTAAAACATAACAGTGATAATTTAGGTTAATAATTAATAGGTCGAATGAAATGACAATTAATGAATTTATTAAAATTGTAAAGTTATAATATAATAACGGAAAGTGTGAATGTAAATTAAAAAGGAAACGTAAAATTTATTTATAAGATAGTAATTGGTGTAATAGAAAGCATGAGTCCAAGTAAATAAATTTATTGAGAATATTGATTGTAATTAATATGAATCAAAGTAATAGTAACGGTCGTAAGTTACTACTTAATAATATTTGGGAATGAGATTTTATTATAAGTAAATAAAGGTAAGTACTGTATGGATATATGAATTAATGTATGGTTTATGGTAATAGAATGAATTCATATGACGTAAGTAATTTTAATAAATAGTTGAAATAATAAGCCTAAGTGAAATTTTAAGGCTATGGTAACAATCATCATAAATTACCAGAATATATCTAGTCTACCAAATTAATTGTAAAACAATTACATTTAAATGAAAATAAATGTCTCATTTATGAGGGTAAGAACTGTAATTGTAAAGTGCAAATGTACGGAAATGCATATTTTATTCATAAGATAATATAAAGGAATGAAACCTATTTGGATGAATTAATTGAGGTTCTAATTATAATAAATGTATATATTTGACAACTTCAATATATTTGGAAATAATAGTGAATACAAAGGAAAGTTGGAAATTTGAATATATTAATGGAATGAAATGTGAGGCAGGTGTTAACTGTATTACAAAGTAATAATAGACTCAATTAAAGGGTTGGAATTGAATTTAATCAGTTTAATTGGAATATATTAAAATTTATTGGATTCAATTTATAATAAAGTGATTATTTTAAGTAAACGAAATAAATACTATAATTGGTGAATTAATTTACTTTAAATTCATATGGGAATTGTTTTTAAAGGATTATAAATTACTAAAGTAATACTATATGACAAAAATTATGAATTATAGAATTTGAACTTAAATGGTGATTTAATTTATTTATTGTTAATTTATTTAATTAATATAAAAATAGCCATTTTGGCCACTGACTCGGATTTCGATGAAACAAGTTTCATCGGATACGTAACGGTGAATTATTGTTGGATTTCAAGTTTCATAGCGATCGGACTTATCGTTTGATCGTACGGACTCGAAACGCCTTGAAATCAATGAAATTGAAATCGATTGAAATCAATTTGGAAAATTTTGATTTTAGCATAACTTCTTCATACGATGGAATTTGGACTTGAAACCTTTTCCATCGCGTTTTAAATATTTTAAAACATCTTTTTTGATATATGGGTTGACCCAATTTAGTTCCGGAGGCTGAACGGGCTTTTCGAGCCACTTTATTGTTTAACGCATATACCTATCTGATCCATCTATTCTTTTTTAACCTTGTCTATAAATACCCGGTTATAAACCCTAGCCTCTCTAATTCTCATTTGTCTGCACATACAATTCAACTATTCCTCCTCATTTCAATGGCAGACAAACCCTAAATCCAATTGCAATTCAAAAATCAAATTGAAATTTCAAACTCCTCAAAAAAATTCAGAAAAATCATATATCGAAGCTCTCGAAGAGCGCAAGTCAATTCTTCTGTTCGTTTTTCAATCTGGAATTTTGTGTGGCCGGAATTCGTGGAACAAATCTCGGCCATCCGTTGGTCGTCGATGAACTTTAACGGATCATCAAATTGATGGTACGGTTGGGTGGAGATCGACAAGGGGAGTTCATCGGCGTGGCTAGTTGGTCGATTCATCGGTCGAATTGCGCGCAATAATTCGATTAGGTCATTAGAGAACGGCGGCGGCTGGGGCATTTGGGCTCGATCTGGTCGTCGCGAGTGGTGGTGGCAAGTCATAGGGGGTCGGAGGCCGGTAGGGGCGAGGTCGCAGGCACGCGCATCTCTGGCGATCGACTATCATGCATTAGGATTTTTGATGGGAGCCGACGACGTGCATTGCGTGTTACTGCTGTAACAGCCCACAAATCCGTACCCCTTGATTTAACACTATTCTATAACAATCAACTCAAGTTGTATAGAAATACGAACCATTTGGGTTGAAGAAGAAGAGGTAGAAGAAGAAAATAAAAATCATCAACAGAATCTAACCATCGCAGCGGAATAAAATATAATAGATATTAAAGGATCTTTACTCAAATCAAATATATCTGTTTATATATATTACATCATCAGAGTACATCAATCACAGCTCAACAGCAATATCAATAACATACAAATGGATACTCAACAACTCAACACAGCGGAATATATATATAAACAAGTACGAATGTACGTATCGTCCTCCAGCTCGTCTCCTGAGCTCCACAGCATCACATCCTGTATTCTATAATACTCGGTCTGACCCGAGCATTACAGTTAAATAATACCCGAGTCAGTCTGGAATACCAGCGTGATAAAATCACACCCAATTGATTATTAAAGTTTCAAAAATCCTTTGAAAACAAAAGCATCTCGTAAGACCACGCCACAAATAAACATGTCGGGTTTTTACCTTACGATAGCTAAAATAATTTTTATAGAAATCCTCTGATATTATAATAGGGTTTATCTACAAATACTTATAAAATAGCCGAAATTGTTACATTCATTAAATTCCAGCTACTAGCCACAGAGTGGGTAATACAAACAAAACTCGTACAAGGCTCGTAGGGAGAATGGATTTCCAACCAATGACTAGGCACTGGGGTACCACCTATCACAGTACGGGGCCTAGATCACCGTACCGAGGAGTACGCCCGTTCCCCTGCAACACAAGGCCGGGACTACCCCTTACTGGATAATCCCGAGTGAGATCACCCCGCGGTTGGGATCAACAACCGCCCACTAAGCCGAAATAAAAAGGGACATCTAGACTGGAATGACCTCACCCTACTTGGGTGATACCCACCTAGCCTTGCTGCATAACCCCTGATTTTTAGTCATTCCCATTTGATGAGGCTTGAGGCTAAGCGTTACCTTTAAAGAACATATCCCTTAGAATGTCCACCGTCCACCTGACGATGTTCCGCAAGCATTCATCCATACAAGTCCGTCCCGGGTTCGAACAGAACCGAAGGCACTATTCCTACTACATCCATTTTGGAAATATCCTCAGGGTTAGTAGCGATTAGCCCTTGCACTTCACTGCTCCATCTTCGAATCCAAAATCGTTTTCACGAAACGTACAAACCGGATCGAAGTGGTTTTCGAGAAATAAATCTCGATCCCGGTCTCTTCAAAACGATCAACGCATTGGCCAATATTGATAGCCGGTGATTTAACTATCAATTCATGTTTACAACATCCATCACACAATAAATAATTTTCCAAATTATTTACTTATCTCAGAATATCTTTACAAGATATATTTTCACTTTCCAAACACCTTTGAAAAAAAACAGTTTTCAAAACTATCTGCCTTTCTCAGAATAAATTCCAAGTATTTCTAACTCCCAAAATTTTCGAAAATTTTTGGCAGAGTCTCCTTTGCGCGGCTAACTCGGTACAACTACAAAATGGCTCTACGGCCTCCCAAATCCAAAAAGAAAACAAAAGGCCAAATGGCTCAATCCAAATCCCAATCAAATTTCATATCAAATTTAAATACATACCTTTTTGTCGAGCAATTCATATTTATCTTCCGAAATCAAAATCAATTCTCTTTTCCCTTTTATATTACCTGCACATCCTGCTTAGCACTAATATCCAAGCACAATATTCCAAAACATTTTATCGACTTTCTCACGAAATGTCAATATCTATTCATTCGAATATTAACTTAGAATATATTTGCAATATTCAATTTCCAATTAAGAATCGACCATTCCTTACTTAAGTTAACATAAGCATTTTATATGTTTCTTATCTTTATTTTCACTTTACCACTTTAGTTTATATCTATTTCTATTCAAATCGATTCTTTCATTTCCATATGAATTCAATTTATCTTTAACTCTGCATATATAAATTTTATTTGTCATTTATTACTAATTCATGTCATTATGCTAAATTGGTTTCATTTACTAACTTATTTTAGTTTCCAATTTGAATTTGTTTATCGTTAACAAAAAATTTCCAAAATTCTCAAAAAAATTCTAGATTCAATAAATTTCCCAACTTCAAATTGTTTAATTCAATAATTAAATTATCAAATAAATCGTAATATTCGTAATTCGAGTTAAAATTGCTCTAATGAATATTTAAAATCAATTAAATACCTCGATTTTAAATGCTTGAAAATTCCAGGTCGTTACAACTGTTGTTTACGTGTGCGTGATTTGGGGTGAAGACGATGACGTGGCGAGGTATTGGTTGTTATATGTATTTTTTAATTTAAATTTCAATCGTTTTAAATCGCATAACTTTTACATACGATATCTGTTTTACGTGCGGTTTCTTTTGTTAGGATCGTATCTAAATTCCGGATATTTTGGCGCTGGTTTGGACAAATTGGAAGACTGTTCAAATTTTGGGTTTAAATTGGATTTAAATCCAATTTAAATTCAAAAGGTGAGTGCTTTAACCCACTCACAACTTCTAGAAGGTCTTATGTTTGTTAAATTTAATTTATTTTGTGATTATGCATTTATTTATGTCTGTTTAGTATATTTATTTAATTTATTATTGAATATAACTGCCAGTTAATTACCTGTTAAATATTATCAATTATAAATTGATAGTTAATTAATTGTTTGGATGATGATTGTGATGGATGTATGATTTTATGATGGGTGAATGAATGTTTACTTATATCATCATAATCTGCAAGTTCTTTATTGCTTTGTCATTATTGATTCAGGATTGCGGTTTGAAATGATATATAACCGTATTTTTATTTTAAATTATGGATTGAAATGATAAATATCCGTATCACTTGACCATATGATAGAAAATTATATATAGACACCATCGGTCTATATATAAATATTTTGAAATGATTTCTATGGTTTTAGAGAGAAATATAGGGTTTAATAAATAATAAATTTTGATATTATATAAATATTATTTTTATATATATAGTTAAATTCTTGAATTTAAGCTATGTATAAATTTGTGTAATAAAAATAAGTTTATTCATGGAGTTTGATTGTTTTATATTATATGGTTAAGTACCTATTAAGATATTGTATATATATAGAGTTTTAATGACTTAAATAAAAATTAAGTTGGAAGATAAATATGAAATTGGTTTAATCTGAATTAATTACGAATTTTACTCGAATAAATGTGATTTGAAATCTAAATAAAATTGAGATTTTAAAGGGTATGATTCTTATAACTTGATTTGGTTTAAAGTGATTTAAATGAATATAAAGTGGAGATAAATGAATATATCAGGTTAAATAAATTAAAAGAATATCCAGTTGTTTGAAGCTAAAAGTTTTATTTAAATTATATTGGATTTATTAAGTAAACATTTCCAATCTAAATAATAGTAATTGAATTTGATATATATATATATATATATATATATATATATATATATATATATATATGGAATTATCAAATAACTAGTTTTGAAATGGTGGAATATGTAAAGCTTTGAAATATATAAATTGAAATGGTTTATTTGGAGGTTCAAATCGGTATTTGGAATTTATTTGTGATATTGAAGAAGCTATTTTATTTTATAAAGTGATTTAATATTTAAACCGTTTAAGTATGAGAAGTTATGTTTCAAAGCTATGGGTTTCAAGGTATATAGATTTGAAAGTGCTATGATTTCGGAAAAGGATATATTTGAAATAAAAATGATATCATATTGATTTGGGTTTTAAAAACAGAAATGATATCGTATTTGCATGGTTTTGAAAGGGATCTTATATTCTGGTTTTAAAGTATAAGTTATTTTGAAATGACCATGGTGTTACAATAACGTTTGGTTGTTAAAGAGACCGGGATCGGAAGTTGTCATACTCTCTGCCAACTTCGAAAACCACTTTAACAACCGTGTACGTGGTGGAGATTCCAGAATGAAGTAGGATGGTGGCGGCGTTTCCTTTGAGGTAAATACATGGACCCGACTCCCGTGAGTTGGCATAAGGTGGCTAAAACAGGAGCGATTCTCGGGCCAATGAGGTAGCACCTTTGATCGGATACATCCCTTCGATATTATACTTTGACTTTTGGATTGATTCGGTGGACACTTTTGATTTTTTTTCCTTTGGGGGTGTGGCTCGAGGTGGGCGGTAGCTGCGGCTATGCGTTACCACCAGTCCGGATAGCAATTGGTATATCTACCCTGGCATTGCCTAGTTGTGCCGTGTCACCTACCTTAGCGCGCCTTATGCGATTTTGTTTTGTACCATACCTATGGAGTGCCCTCTGACGACACCCAGTATGGGGGAGATTACGGTACTGTATAGACTATGGGAATAGAAAAGTGTGTTAAGGGCTATATGGGTAAACCCTTAATGCTATTTTCGGTATATTATACTTTACTTTAGACACTACTATAATAGCGTAAATTACTACATAGTAGATAGTTTAACGGATCCTTAGGAGGTGTGAATCCCGAATATCTCTTAGGTTACTGCACTCACGTTGGACATTGGATAGGAGATGTCAAATCCTGTAAACATCTCTGATGTCGTTACACTCATATTTTATCGTGGATTTAACTTACATAAGATCTTTTAGTTCTGACTCGAGTGTTTTGTATTTCAATTCCCTCTGGTCAGTCCGAGCATTACATGATTTGAAGACTATATTTGAAGGACGAAGACGAAGATATTATTACTATTACCTATTATATTATTCACTGCATCATGTACTCCGCTGCATTGTTATTTATTGATATGTGTAACTCTAATATGTATTGTATAAGTATAATCGAATATTTTGTAAAACAGCTTCATGAGCTGTGTATTTGATTATTATATTTTGTCGTTCCGCTACAAGATTCTATTTTGTTTTATTACTTTCTTCCTTTTCTTATTTACCCCATAACAATCCGCCCTTCTGTATGATTTAAGTCTGACGTGTGTGGTTTATCGTCGATTTAAAGCATTCAAAAAAGCCGGATGTTACATATGGTATCAGAGCTTAGGTTTAGCGATAAACCTTAGCTTTGTAGGGTTCAACTCTTTACTAATAGGGTAATAATACCCTATGGTGAGTCGCTGAGTGTATATATGAGAGAGTGTATTTGTTAGTGTTATAAAAAGGTTTAATATTGCTTTAATTTGTTCCGTTTTGTATTTATAAATTCTGGTTGGTGCATGAGACTCTATGACATCAATAAGGATTTCTAAACGCCTAATATGACAGACCGACGCAATATTTTATAAATTTTATAAATAAGGTTATATTTGGTTGCAATATATTGGCTGTTAGGTAATGAAATTTATAAATAATAGTCGAAATAAGATTGAAAATAAGATAAATGAAATTGGAAATTTAAAGCTTGAGTTCCGGGATTTTTTTCAAAATTTCTTTCGAATAAATTTTGAATATAATAGTATTGTTTATAAGCATTTTCTGATATAAATATTCCAATATAAATTGAAAGAATTGTTTTAAAGAATTTTTGGAAAAGAAATAAGTTCTATACTCCCCTCTCTGTCGCTGGAAAATAATTTCGGTGATGGCGGCCGCATCATCGACATTCATTTTCGAGTTTCGAAGTGGGAAGTCATTGTAGTAGTTTTACTATAGATTTATTTGATTAAAAAAAATTGTTAATTTTAAATTGAAATATAATTGGATATATAAATACGTTTATCTATTATTTTAAAATGATTTGAAATTTAACCCGGTATTTAGTTCTTAAGTTTCTGATAATTGATAGTTTCAATTAGTGTAGTGAAATAGAATTTAACTAATAATTGAAACCCAGAAATGAAATAATAGATTTAATGCTAAGTTATAAAGGAAATTAAAAGAAATTTGAAATGTGTAACCTATAAAACAAAGAATAATATTATTGGACATTAAATTAATTAAAGGAAATAAAACAAACTTGTCTAACTTTCGATTACATTCTTAAAGGCATATATATATATAGCTTACCCAATAATAAAAGTTACAATGTTTAATACGAAATAGTAATAGAATATTATACAAGTATAAATTTTGAAATAATGAAAGTATTCAATGAAATTCCTTAATTAATAAGAATTGGATGTTCTAGTTGTTCCGAACTTAAGTATAATTGAAATGCTACTAATATAATAGAAAAGAAAGGTAACTGTTATAAATAAATGATAATAGATTTAAGTAAATGTTGAAGTTATTTACTTTTGAAAAATCACAGAAAGATGAATACTGTAAATAAAATGAATGAAGCAGTAAATAAATGAACGTAATAAAATAAAAATAAAAATTTCATGATATGAATAAGGGAAAATGAGATTTGTTAGAAATGAATAAAAGTAAATGAAACTGAATGAAATAAATGTAAGTTAAGAAGATAAACCATTATATGAATGAAAAAGAGAAATCAAACAACAAATGTATGAATGAAATTAATAAGGATAAACTTAATCGGTTGTTTGAAATTGTTGTTGTTTGTTTGGGTTTATGGCTATTTGGGTAAGGATACTTTAAAAGTGTTTGGATATATGAATAATCTATTTAGCTTCATCTAAGACTGTTGAGTAAATGATGCACTTAGTATTTTATTCTTCATTCTGTACAAATTTAAAGTTTTGAACCTAAACAACTATTTGTTTGTTCGATATAAATGAATGATTGATTAATTTGTGTTGATTTTATGTGATGGTTGTATTCTTGTTGCAACTCATGGTTGTTGTATTGATTTGTTGTTTGTGATTAGAAAAACTCATGGCTGCGAAGCATGCCAATTATCCCTCTATGCTAAGTGCATGCACTGCATTTAATGTTCATTAAACGTCGATGACATGCTACAAGAGTAGGTATGCTTTTGGCTGTTGCACAACAGTACCTAGTATAGCTGGTTGTACGACTTGTCGTTTACTTTTGCGTGCATATGTGCTAAGGAAGATGAGTGACTTTATATGGGCTGGACTGGTTGGTTGGCCATTGAAGACACTTGAAATACACGAATACTACTAAGATTAAGTTGCAAGGAATGTATCAGGCTGGCCGTGAGATGACGGGACGAGCTACTTGGAACTGGGTCGAAGGCAGCTGCGATGATGATGGACCAAAGACGGGTCACGCTTGAGCTGGTCCAGTTTTATGAGTTGGCCATTGAAGCCATCTTGAGTTGTGCCGGGCGGCAACAGGTTTAGAGTATTTTTGAGTGGATAAGCTAGTCTAGAGCTACATTGATGATCATGATGAATAAGCCAATCGTAGATGTGCTGGGTCAGTTTGGACTAGGCTGGGCTGTGCTTTAATCGGCTTGCTAATCGCACTTGTGAGAATTTTAAGCAACATCACAATATCAAATATTATTCTATTTGTTCACAATTAATATACTTTAAGGCATAAATAAAAAAAATTAGGTCAACATATTTTTTTCAGTGCGAATGTTTATAAGAATATAAGAAATAACAAAACATAATGGAAAGATAAAGCTTTGAGGCGCGAATATTCATATATACACATAATAAAATTATACATTAATAAAATAATCAGTCATTTTATGTAGTAAAATACATATAGTATAAACTATTTTCAGATAAGAATCGTATTCATATTCGTATTCTTTTTTCAAATTCTAGATATTTTTCCCATTTTTCAGATACAGACAAGATGAATTTCTTATATCTATTTAACAAGGAAGACACTACTTACACCTACCTAAACACTTACTAATGTCACTTAAACATTTAACAAAAATTAAATCATAAAATATACTTCAGAAATCGACCTTAAACATAAAAAGGGATCTGAATGTAAACGGGATCGGTTATGCATAACCAAACATTGTAAACATAGAAAGAAACCAATCCTCAAACATAATTATTTTCAATTTTAACAACCACTAATGGTAGAGAAAATGAAATGGACAATGTAAGTGAAAATGTTTTATCAATTTCAAGTTAGGAGTTGATGAATTAAGATACTTAATTATATTTAGAATATGCATGCAAATCATTATTTTTGTAGTCCCGTTAATTTTCTAGCGAAAAGGTAACGATAATTAATTATATTTAACTATATCATATCATATTCTATCATAGCAGGTTTCATCGTTCTTTTTTTGTTGAAACAATAACAAAAGTAATGACGTTGAATATTTTTGGTCGAAATAGTAATGAAGTTATTTACTATATTCTAAGATAAGATAATACCAAATTTGAGTTGCAAATTATTTTTTATTATGTTAATTATAGTTATGATTACACAACTTACAAATAAAATGGAAAATTCACTTACAATTAAAGTTGATAATAACTTCGTCACAAAAAAATTAGTTAGATAACAACTTGGTTACAAACATATTAGTTAGATTCATATGTATTGATGAAAAATTATATGAACAAAAGGTCGACTATAGATAAAGTAGATGGAGAAATTCTGAATCCATTGTTTGATTAGAGAAAAAGATATCGAGTTATTATTCTTAGAAAATAAAAAACAACAATAATAAGATTGCCAATTCTATTAGCATGCAACATTTTGCATTTCCCTACTCAGTGTTTTAAAAAACAAAAATACATCCCAGATTTTTTTTCTTTACCTGTCCTATTTTATTCCAATAATACCCTTATTTCTTTTACTTCACTCTTTTCTTCCTTCCTTTCTTCTCAAAACAGTAAAGTAAATCTCTCCTCACACGGCATTGAATAATCCTTTACAATCACGAATTCTCTAGCAAACAATGCAATCTAAAAAAGAAAAATAAATAACGGTTAAATACAGTACAAAAACAATAAGAAACTTTGTGATGTATTTCACTATATTAGGTTTAATGTGCACTACACTCTGGGCTTACTAACAATCGAAGATGTACATAAGCTTTCATATCCTAGTTACTATGTATAAAACCTAAGAAAATATTTTTTCAATTTTAGAAAAAACGGGTAGGTTAGCAGAATATATTCAATTCCATCGTATTCTTACAGAACACTATCTCTAATAAGTTATCTTCTTAAAATTTTGTTTTACCATCATGTTCTTCCAGGCTTGCACTATGAGAGAAAGATAAAAGTTAGAAAGCACGGAAAGACACAAAACAAATCAATTTAAAGAATGACAGATTTTATTTATACACCGTAAATTACTAAAAATACATTGAAATTTGTTCTAAAACATGCACATCACTTTTTACTTAGTATACATTACAAAAGTATCCTCAATTAGGATAAAAAAATTATTTTTCGCATTTTACTAACTCCTCCTTATACATTAACCAAACTAAGAAACCCTTATTTCTAAATTTTCCAAATTCACTTTTGTAAATTTCAATTCAGGAAATTATTGTCAAGGACAAAATTTCACAGCTTTTTAGCCTCAAGGACAGATCTTCAATATTTTATCCCGAAGGACAACTTTCTGTAGGTATCAGTTTTTAGTTATTGATGGCAGTTTTTAGGTATCAGTTTGTAGTTATCGGTATCAGTTTTTAGGTATCAGTTTTTAGCTCGTTATCAGTTTTGTTGTCCTTATGAATAATTTTGAAAAATATTTGTCCTTGTGAATAAATTTTAGAAGAATGTTTATCCTTGTAGCAAAAATATTGAGGTCGTGCCCTTGAGGCAAAATATATAGAAATTTATGTCCTTTAAATTAATTCCCCCATTTCAATTCATATACTTTAAATGAAATTAATTTACACTACAGTTGAAAGACTTTTGGTAGCGTCGAAAAAAACGCTACGATAACCTGTGGTAGCGTTTTAGAGAACGTTGCAATACGACATGCAACTAAAAGTCTAAAAATTTTTATTGTGTTATAGTAAATGTTACCAAACATACCATATTGTTGCGCTTTTGAAATGCAACTATAGATTTTTCTGCAGGGTTTACAAAACTCTACCAAAATGAACATTTTTTGGTTGCGTTTTTGTTTGTATACTTTTTTTGATTTTCTGTAGCGTTTTCTAAAATGCAACGATATAATTTTTTAATATTAGTTTACATTTGTTTTTCTAGCATTTTTAAAACGCTACTAAAAGTTATTGGTTGTTTGGCAGCATATTTTAGATGCTTTTATTTACAGTTGATGGCCTGTACCATTTCCAGCAACCGACAAGCAATCAATCACATAATTTTCATATTCAAACGAACAATTAATCACATAATTAGCATATACAAACAATCAATCAATCATATGATCATGATATTCAAATAATTGAAAAAACACGCTAATCTCATAATCAAAAATAATATCCATAATCAACTCGATAGTAGTTTTTCAACAAACTAAGTCACATACGACAAGTTTCACAAACAAGTTTACACAAATAGTAATAACAAAATATGACAACATATATAACAATTAAAGTCATGTTTATTGCTTGGTTACCAATAATTCTTTGTTGCTGGCAGACTTCCCTTCGAATATAATGAATTGTTGGTAATCTAGTAACGAAAGGCTTTAAATGTTACCAGGTACTAACAAAATATTATAGTATATATAACAATTAAAGTCATTCATTACTTGATTACCCACAATTCTTTGTTGCAGCTGGTCTTTACTTCTAAAAAGCTAATTACCTACAGACAAGTTTAAAATCAACAAATGATTACGAAACTGTTTTACATATTTAAATTATATTGAACATCCTCGGTTAAGTTTTATTAAATTTAAATAATTTTATAAAACTTAGTTAACTAAGTTAAATTTTTATAAAACTTGGTTAATTTTATAATAAACTTATTTAATTATTAACAACTCGTTAACTCGGTTAAATTCTAATAAAGCTTAATTAATTTGTCTAAGTTTATCTAAATTTAATAAAACGTGGTTAATTATAAAAAACTTGGTTAATTTTTAACATTTTGGTTATTTTTATAAAAAATAGTTAACTTTTTATAAAGCTCGGTTAACTTATTTATAACTTTATTTATATTAACTGAAACCTATAAATTATCTCAATTGGTAAAACTTAAAATGTCATAAGTTATATTTTAATTAAGTTAAACTTATAAATTATCTCAAACTTAAAACCTTATTAACTTGGTTAATTTTTATAAATTGTCTTGAACTTATAATTTTTTTGTAAACTTAGTTAATTTATTATTATTATTATTATTGTTATTGTTATTATTATTATAAACTTAGTTAATTTTTATATACTTAATTCACTTATTATTATTACAATAAACTTGTTATTTGTATTATTATTATTTATAAAATTTAGTTAACTTAAACTTAGTTAATATATTATTATTGTTACTATTAAAAATCAATTAACTTAATTATATTATTATTATTATTATAAACTTAGTTAATTCAGCATTATTATTTATAAAGCTTTGTTAAATTAGTTATATTACTATTATTTATAAAATTTAATTAACTTAGACTTGGTTAATTTTATAAAACTTATTTAATTTTAACAAAACTTAGTTAATTTTTATTACATTGCTTAATTTAGTTAGTTTATTGTTGTTGTTTTTGTTGTTGAAACTTAGTTAACTTCATTATATTTTTGTTATTATTATTATTATTATTATTATAAACTTGGTTAATTTATATAAACTTAGTTAATTCATCATCATAATCATTATAATTTATGAAACTTTGTTAAATTTGTTATATTATTATTATTTATATATTTTAGTTAACTTAAATTTAGTTAATTTTATAAAACTTGTTTAATTTTAACATAACTTAGTTAATTTATTACTATATTATTATTAAAACTCAGTTAACTTAACTATATTATTATTATTATTAACTTAGCAAATTTTTATAAACTTAGTTAATTTTTATAAACTTAGTAAACTTTTATAAACTTAATTAATTCTTCATCATCGTCATCATTTGTAAAACTTTGTTAAATAAGTTATATTATTATTAATAAGTTTTAGTTAACTTAAACTTAGTTAAATTTATAAAACTTATTTGATTTTAACAAAACTTAATTAATTTTTATTAGCTTAATTTATTTATTTTTATTATCATTAAAACTCGGTTAACTTAATTTTATTATTATCATTATTCACTTAATTAATTTTTATAACCGTGATTAATTTTCATAAACTTTGTTAATTGATACATGATATAATTTAACATATTATGTGAAATGAGAAGCAAAACCAAAATGTTACACTTACAAATTTGGAATTTTCCCACTCCAACAAAGACAATTACTAACACCATCTATAACTTCATGAGTTGCATATATTTCAAATATAAAGGGATTAGTTACATGTTTAATGATAAAAACAAAGTGATACTGTTAAAATATAGCGATGAGTAATAATTTTAAACGAGCAACGAAAATTAACTAATTATTGGATCACATGATGGGACATACACTTCTTGATATTTCGTGCAACATGGAATACCAAATAAATATATATTAAGTAGATACACTATATTTTTTCTAGCAACACATTATGGGTATAAAAAAAACTCCAGTGGGAGTTTTAGCCAGGAACTATTCAACCACATCCTCATTTTGTGAAATAGGTAAGCTGCATAAGAAAAGGAGAAAAATAATTATAAGTTTTATGCCAAATGTACAAAAGAAGTGTTTATAAAAGCAATAATGTGCAAGTATAGGTAAGCCATGACAATCTCCAATACATGTATTGCAAAACAACCATAACCTTACAAGTATTGCAAAGAAGTGATCCACCAACTTTTAGCAACCTGAAATTGTTGTTAAAAGCTTTAGCTTTAACCAAGAAAACATAAAATATTGTAAGAAAAATAAAAGATAAATGAGCGTAACATGAATTAAAAATAAACCAACTAAACATGAAATCAAGCATGACATAAAATGACAAAAAGAATACAAAACAGAAAATTTAGCATCACATGATTTTTGTTAGTCCAGAAATGTTTGCAATCACCACGATGATCCAAAAATAGCACAATTATCTCCTTGGATGCCAGTTTCCAATCACGAACGACCACAAAGGCCTATGAAGACTACTCGCCCAAAAAGTTCAACCACTTGAGAAACAAAAATGGTTATCCAAATTTTGGTTTTTGACATTTTTTTCAATTTATACCTGGAAATGATAGCAGTTCATGCACCTATACATGAGCATGTCAGACCACGTACACATTATCCTATTGCATATGCATACGCGCACATATGTGTATATGAGGCACATAAATGAAATAAAATAACAATTATATAAACTAAATTTCGGTTACAAAATTATAATAAAATATTGATTTTATTTAAAGGTAAATTTAGAAAAGTTCTAAATGAATTATACCTCATAGACCCACCCATAAATGATCCTACAATGGAATTTTTTTTGAAATTTACTCAAGTACTACGTTGAGGGCTAGTCCAGTTTTGTAATTAATTTTTCTAAAACTGTATTATAAAACTAAATTATCACTACCTTCTAAAACTACTCAGCCGAATCTAAAATTATTAATTTTAACCAAACAAACCTAATGGGATTTATTCCTGCGTTTGCTAGTTGGTCCACTTTTATTATCATCCACTCAAACTTATTTTCAAGCCCAATCCCAACTACTTCCATAATCCACGTATTCTTTAATAGCCCAAGTTGTAGTATGACTAGCAAGTAATAAAAATTACCTTAGAAAACTGAACATTTTCTGCTTCGAAGAGACCTTTTGCTTCAAAATAAACTATAACAGGTAGCGGATTCAATATATCTTCAAGTTGAAATGGTGATATGGAATCGAGATCATATTTATGTAATGCAATTGAGATGCCAGCCTAACAAATGTTATAAACAAAGACGATAGTAATAGTACAATGCATTTTATATGCACCACCTTCTGTAATCTTACTGTATCGAGGAGATACCAACAGTAATTTCTTTTCTACAACATCCAAATCATTTGCATTTAATATCATTTCAATTCGAACTCTTTCAAGGAGCCCTTTTAATTGGTCCCTAGTATCTCTAGCATGTTTCATGCTCCTTACCTGACATATGTAAGTGGGATAAAGATCATATCAAGAACTATATAATTAATTCTTCATATTCGATATTGATTATAAAATTATCAATATTATATATTATTAATGAAAACGAGTGCACAGACAATAAGCCTCTAATGGATAAAATTACTATTCGAACAAGGTATATAGAAGTTAAGTTAAAGATAAGGACTATAACAATATTCAAAATATGATAAGCACGCTTCTAAAATAATTAGAGTTGGCCTACGGAAATAAATTTATCTGGATGGATTCTGAAGTAACAATGGCCGATTTTTGAATCCTAGGTGGTTGGTGAGCTGTTTATTCCCATTCTTTTCTCGGTTCCTCATCAATAATCTTTGTACTACTGCATTTGGTTTTTGAGTTCAGATTTTCACAATTTCAATTTTGCTGCAAATCTAATTTTCTGATCTATTAGTTTAATCAAAGACACGAAAATTTCTCTCTTGCAATATACACCGAACATGAGTAGACATTGCCAAACTAGATATGTCTCAGCTTTTGCTCTTCGAGAAATAATGGTAATTATTGATGGTGAGAACTACAATATGTGGAGCTGCCTATCCTATCTTAATACGGCACCATTTCTATTTTCCAAATATAAGCACTGAATTTACATTTTGAAAAGAGATGCTCCACATCTTCTTCTTGTTGGTTGCATAGATCACACACACTGTCAATGTTTAATCCCCTTAGCATAATTCTTATCTTGGTAGGCAGAATATTGTCTATTATTTTATGCAAACACGCTGCCATTTTAAGGACATTCACATTTCTCTAGGCTAATCTAGCCTAAGGAACTTTGTTGAAAGATTTCCTTACCATTATCCAAATCGCCTTAAAATTATATTTATTATTTTTGTTACAAGGCCAAGCCCAGTAATACTCTTCTTTATCTCTAAATTTTTTGATACGTTCAATTTCATTTCTTATTTTTCCAAGAAAGCTGTATCTTTGAGATCTCCAGCCATCATCGTTGATAGTATCTCTGACCATCATGACTTCACCTCTTAATGTCTTCATAGTGTTAACCTCTAATCTGTTAATGAGTCTACTTCACCTAATCTAGAGGTTTATCCACATGGAAGTAGTTTTTTCTGTTAGTCCTTGAGAAGGATGGTTTTGATGACAACAACCTTAGGACTTATTATAAAATATTAATACTAACATTATAGTTTAGATGTATATGTTTATGCAGGATATAAACATGCAGGTACCAACAGTGAAGACTGTATAGTATAGAGATACAAGGCTGATGAATTTAAAGATCGAAGATATCAAGATTGAAGACTCATGAGTATCAAGATATCAAGAGTTCAAGATTTCAAAGTAAGTATTGAGTCAAGAATTGTGTTAAAACTTCTTAAAATCACTTACACCTTTATTCGAAATTTATTCGTGGAATAGAATCCACTTTGAGCCTGTTAAAGGGATGGAACCCTAGTGGGATGGAACCCACGGCAATATCTAGTGGAACATATAATGGTCCTATTTTGATATCCACTAATTTTATGAAAATGCTTTTCAAAAATATCTCTTATTTTAAAAAAAAATTCAAAACCTTCTTTTAAAAAAAGACATCTCTCCTTTTTGAAATACTTTAGCCTCAAAATTATCCTTGTCATTTTTAATATTTTGACTCCAAACTTGTCCTCGATTTTAAACTATCTCTTGTTTTAATATCTAGCTTTTGAATATTTATATACTCACATTTTAAATCACTTTAAAGATTAAGATTATATATTAACAATTACTTTCTAAACTTTTTTATATGTTTAAACTATATTCAAGTATATTTATGAAGTTTAGAAATTGTCTTGAAAAATTATAGAAACCAATTTTAATAAGAAAATCAAAATCGCCATTTTTGCCTAGAGCATGTCGACATACTCCTACCCCCCCCCCCCATGTCGACATGGTGCCCACTAATTTTCAAATTTTCAAAATAAGTGTCTATTCGTCGTATCCTTTCACGAATAGATATGGCTGTTTATCTCTATAAATACCAGTAAGTTCTAAACGAATTTTCACCAGATTGTCATTCACTTTCTCTCCTCTTCATCTTCCACATTTATTCTAAAGAATCCCAAACTATACTCTATCGAAATACTAAGTGAATCGAACTAGATTATCTTTTGTTTGATTCTCTGCCACTCTCTCTATAAGATCTCGGTGCTATTCAGAGTTATAGGATTATTTGTAAATCAAACTGTTGAGTAAAAGGTGCGGTTGAGCCTTGAAATCAATTGGGGTGTGATTGTTGCCCCTGAAATTGATTAGTTGATCTTGTGGCCTGGTAAATCAAGAGAATTTGCCCCGGACACGAATATAGGAGGGTGTACCTCATGGCCTTGAAATTGAGGGTATAATCTAGGAGAGTATTTTGAAAAGAACTTTGTACAATTGCGCGGGACTTGATATAGGGTAACTCTGAACCAGTATAAAATCCTGGTGCATTCTTTCCTTTACTGCTTTTATTTATTATTTACATCTGTGTCTAATTCTGTGATTATATTTGTGTCTATGTATTACATTTGTTGGTGATTAAATTACACAAGCTTCAAAAAGATCTAGTAAATCCACAAAACACTATTCACCCCCCTCTAGTGTTATTCTAGCCTTAAGATCCGTAATCCGCATTCCTAACATTTGGTATCAAAGCAAGATTTTCAAAGTTTTCATAATCTGAATTTTGAAAAGTGTTTAAAATGGCTACCAACATTGGTTCTGTTAACACTATCACTAGTTCATTTGTAGAGGGTCAGTCTACTGCCAGACCACCACTTTCTAATGGCAGTAACTATGCATATTGGGCATGTAGAATGAAAACATATTTACAGTCAATAGGATTAGACACTTGGAATATCACACAAACTGAATATTCTGAACCCACAACTAATTTTGCACAGTGGACTGCTGAGCAAAAGAGTATTGTACAAAATAATTCCAAAGCCATGACTATTTTATTTTGTTCACTTTATAGGAATGAATTCAATAGAGTATCTGTTTGTAAGTCTGCATATGATATCTGGAAAACTTTGCAAGTTACTCATGAAGGAATAAGCAAAGTCAAACAAACCAAATATCCATACTCACGAATTAGTTTCAATTATTCAAAATGAATTCAAATGAGTCCATCTCAGATATGTATAGTATATTTTAGGATATTGTGCATTCTCTGATATCATTGGAAAAAAATTTCTCCGAAGAAGATCAAGTTGGAAAAATTCTAAATTCTCTAACTTTGGAATGGGATCAGAAAACTCTTGCAATCGAAGGAGCAAATGATATCAGTAGTTTAAAGATTGAAGAATTAATTGAAAATCTAATGTCATTCGAAGTTCAAATGCAAAGGAGAAGAGATAGCAAAGCATTAGAAAAGAAGTCAATTGCGTTCAATGCATTAACAGATGAATCAGAATCAAGTAGTGATGGTGATGAAGAAATAGCCTTCATGACAAGGAATTTTTGGAAGTTTCTAAAATACAGAAAGATGAACAACCTCAAAAAGAATGATCATAGAAATTCTGGAAATCATAATGTAGTACCAAATCACGTCAAAATTTTCAACTGTGACGAATTAGGTTATCTCAGAAGAGACTGTCCACGTCTAGATAAGCATCAGTTTCTTGCAAGCAATGATTATACAAAGAAAAGGAAAAGAGCATATACCGCTACTCTAGACGAGTCAGACTTTGATTCATCCTTAAGCGACAATGATCAAAAGAAAGAAAATTCAAATGTGTTCTACGGCTATTCATGATTTTGATGATCAAATCGAGAAAAAGGTGCATGTCAACAATATTTTGGTTTAAATTGTTTGTTTAAAATTGATTGATTGTTTGATTGCTCTTGAAATTGTGTGTTGTTTGAATTTTAATTTTTTATTATTGTCATATTTTATTTTTAAATATTATAATATTTTTTATTTTTTATTTTTTAAAGAAAAGAGCATTATTATATTTAATAATCACTTCAGAAAAATATATAGACATTAAAAATAATATATATATATATATATATATATATATATATATATATATTTAAGCATTTAAGAATAGATAGGTCACATGAATTCTCTAATCCATGTCGACATGGCCCTACCCATGATGTCGACATGCCTGTCAGAAAGTAGAAATTCAAATTTGAATTCAAAATTTTGAACTTCCCTCCACCTTTTCACCAACTCCAATGTCCTGAAAATGTACCTCTTGACCAGAGAACATGACAATTGAGTATCAATTTATTTCCTTTATCCTATCATATCTTTTCACCTTCATTTCAAAACTCAAAATTTCTTTTACTCTTTCAAACTCTCTACTCTCTTCAAAAATGGCTTCTTCAAGCACTCCATCCATAATGAGACTGTCAAAAACCATTAAAGAGTATCTCTATAATGATCCAGAAGCAATCAAGGCTTATATAAGCTATGCAAATTATGGAAAAGTTCATACATGAAAGTTTGCTATCTTTAGCGATTTCTCCACATACGAAATCAATACTCTTCTTGAAGAGAACCATATTCTTAGTATTTTTGACAATTCTGAAAGAGATTTTGTTTACTATCCAAATCTTGTTAAAATGTTTTATGCGAATTTGAATCGCGGTTTTCATGAAGGGAATGAAAATGAAATTTGGAGTAGTGTTAAAGGCACTAAAATTGTTTTAAATTGTGAAATTTTGGGTGACATTCTCAATTGCAAGAATTCGGGAATGGATCTTTCTACTTTTAATATTGATGAACATGATCGTGAGATATTTCATCACATTTTCGAAGGAGATGACAACATTGAATTTAAAAATCGTAACTTTCGTCCGAAAGCACGTATTGTTAATCTTCTTTTGCAACATACTATCACTCCTAGATCGGGAAATTTCAATAACACGACTTTGAAAGTTTGTAAAGCTCTTTTTGCTATTTTGGTCATTATGATATTAGTTGGGCGTAAGTGATTATGGATGAACTTCGTCCTAAGAATTTGAAAATGAGTGAGAATACTTTGTATCATGGAATCTATCTCACTCGAATTTCTAATTATTTTGGTGTTGATTATAAAAGGGAAGAATTCGTTTCAAGAAAAGTATTTAATCATGCCAATATTTCTCTTATGAAAATTTCCTTTATATTTCAACAATATGAATCTCTTGCCGAAAGGATGAAAGGTTGGCATATGAAGAGATGGAAGAAGAAAATGAGGAAGAAGAAGAAGAAGAAGGGGAGGAAATGGAAATTGAAGAAGAAAAAGAAGATACATCCTTGGAAAGTATTGAATATCCTATCAATACCAACAATCCTTCCAACAAAACTCTCCTCAAAAACCAAAAGATCATAGTGGAAAATCAATGGATTCTCAAAAGATCCATTAGTAAGAAATTGGATAAAATGACCACTAATAAGAACAAGTTCTTTGCAAAAGTTGGTCAGAAACTTGGCCTATCATCATCCTCCTCATCCTCTAGCACATTCTAAAAACTAGGATGTAATGTACTAGTTTATTTTGCATGAACTTATATTGATCTTTTATCATGTTATGAAGTATTTCATGTATTAGCTCATCTATCTATAAAAAAAATTATCCATCTTATTTTTTCTATCTTATCGTACCTCTGGAATAAATTATAGTATAATATATAAGTTTATATATATACATACTTATGCATAAAACAAAGAAGACACATAAATCAACACACCCATGTCGACATACCCCAACACCCTATGTCGACATATAACTATCTGATTTAGTTATTTTTTATTTTTTAATTTAAAATAAGTAACTTGTGTCTATTCATTTTAAACGAATTCCTGCCTATTTAAACACCTATTTCTTCTAGAAATTTGTAAACTCTTTATTTCTACTCATCACTATTTGCATCTTTTAACTATTTATCAAAAATGGCATCCTCTTCTCAAACTCTAAGTGAAAATCTTGAAGAAACTCTCAATTCATTCAAGAATATACTTACTTTTGTTCTCTACAATCAAAGACACTTAAAACTAAGTCAGATGCAGATGATAAAAGAACAAGAGAAGCATTTCGATGCCCTCCCTTGGATGATTTCCACCCTAAACAAAGATGGGAATTTGGTTGAACAACGTGGAAACTTTTGTTTTTATTATCCAAATTGTTCAATTCACAAATCTCCAATTATCAA
This sequence comes from Allium cepa, assembly GCA_030765085.1. NCBI lineage: Eukaryota > Viridiplantae > Streptophyta > Magnoliopsida > Asparagales > Amaryllidaceae > Allium > Allium cepa. Next base: position 159,685,000 of record CM060932.1, read on the forward strand.
AAACTCTCATTAGAAGTATAATTCTATAATTTATTTACTTAAATATATTTAAGTGTCTATAATCCATATATGTGTGTGTGTGTGTGTGTGTGTGTAAATATAACATCACATATAATAAATTTATTTCATTTATTGTACTTCCTTATTACTATTTAGTTTAGATAATATTAAATTTAGGGGGAGTTATATATATTAGTACAGGTCTAGTTTTTGTCGATGAAAAAGTGGGAGAATTATAAAATAGATAGAGTAGTTAGGCTTAGATTAAGGGGGAGTTATTAGTTTTAAGAGGAGCTATTAGTTTTAGGGGGAGTTATAGTAAAGGTGAAGTATATTTTATAAACATAGGTTGTAATCATCAAAAAGGGGGAGATTGTTAGTCCTTGAGAAGGATGGTTTTGATGACAACAACCTTAGGACTTATTATAAAATATAAATACTACCATTATAGTTTTGATATATATATATATGTACATGTTGGATATAAACATGCAGGTACCAACAATGAAGACTGTACAGTATATAGATACAAGACTGATGAATTTAAAGATCGAAGATATCAAGATTGAAGACTCATGAGTATCAAGATATCAAGAGGTCAAGATTTCAAAGTACAAGATAAGTATTGAGTCTAAAATTATGTTAAAACTTCTTACAAGCACTTACATCTTTATTCGAAATTTATTCAAGGAATGGAATCCACTTTGAGCCTGTTAAAGGAATGGAACCCTAGTGGGATGGAACCCACGACAATATCTAGTGGAACATATAGTGGTCCTATTTTGATATCCACTAATTTTATGAAAATGCTTTCCAAAATATCTCTTATTTTAGAAAAAAAAATTCAAAACCTTCTTTTCAAAAAGACATCTCTCCTGTTTGAAATACTTTAGCCTCAAAATTATCTTTATCATTTTTAATATTTTGATTTCAAAATTGTCCTTAATTTTAAACTATCTCTTGTTTTAATATTTAGCTTTTAAATATTTATATACTCAGATTTTAAATCACTTTATAGATTAAGATAATATATTAAAAATTACTTTCTAAACTCTTTTATATGTTTAAACTATATTCAAGTATATTTGTGAAGTTTAGAAATTGTTTTGAAAAATTATAGAAACCAAATTTAATAAGAAAATCAAAATCATCATTTATGCCTAGAGCATGTCGACATACTCCTACTCCCCTCATGTCGACATGGTGCCCGTTAATTTTCAAATTTTAAATTTTCAAAAGAAGTGTCTATTCGTCGTATCCTTTCACGAATAGATATGGCTGCTGATCTCTATAAATACCAGTAAGTTCTAAACAAAATTTTACCAGATTTTCACTCATTTCTCTCCTCTTCATCTTCCACATTTATTTTAAAGAATCCCAAACTATACTATGTTGAAATACCAAGTGAATCGAACTTGATTATCTCTTGTTTGATTCTTTGCCACTGTCTCCATAAGACCTCGGTGCTATTCAGAGTTATCGGATTATTTGTAAATCAAACTATTGAATAAAAACTGCGGTTGAGCCTTGAAATCAAATGGGTGTGATTATTGACTCAGAAATCGATTAGGTGATCTTGTGGCCTGGTAAATCAAGAGAGTTTGCCATGGACTCGAATACAGGAGGGTGTATCTCGTGGCCTTAAAATCGAGGGTGTAATCTGAGAAATTATTTTGAAAAGAAATCCGTACAATTGTGCAGGACTGGATGTAGGGTAACTCTGAACCAGTATAAAATCCTGGTGTGTTCTTTCCTTTACTGCTTTTATTTATTATTTACATCTGTGTCTGATTCTGTGATTATAACTGTGTCTGTGTTTGCATTTGTTGGTGATTAAATTACATAAGTTTCAAAAAGATCAGTCAATCCACAAAACATTATTCACCCCCCCCCTTTAGTGTTATTCTAGCCTTAAGATCCGTAATCTGCATTCCTAACATTTTCGTCAACTATTCTTTATTCAATACATTTCATAGCTTCCTTTCTATTTATTAGCATGTCTTTCTAAACTCCCAAGTCATCCTATCTAATTTGAATCTCCTAAAAGGACCGATTTTTCAAGTACTTATCCTCATCAAATAGCCCAAATTCCTTCTTCATTAATAATTTCCATATCCGCTTTACAGCCACCATAGTATCTAACTCTTCAAAATGTCTAAGGCCCATACCTCCCTCTTCTTCGTTCTTACACACCACCACCTAAGGAATTTTTCTTATCTTACCCTTCCATAAAAAATAAGACAAATATGCTTTATCTTATTTAGAATATTTTTTGGTAAGCTAAAGCAGTGCAGCTAGTAAAGTATCATCATATAAATGGTAGATTTAATAAGTTCTAATATGCCTACAACGCTAAGTTGTTTTATTTCCCAACCAGAATTTTTCCTTTGATTATATCTAATAGAATTTGGAAATCCAAGCTTTCAATGTTTTTGCTGGACAGAGGGATGCCCAAATATCTCAATGGAAGTTCCCCTCCATATATCCCCAAAATATCCAGAATTTCATCCTTGTTCTCTACTCCACCACCTAGGAAATTTTTTGATTTCTTTAGGGTATACTCATTCCTGAAAGATATTTTAACTTTTGAAAAACTTATTTAATACCTATAACTCCTGAATATTATATATCCAATAAGTATAACAAATAAATTTAAAAATGCAGAATTGACACTATAATCGTGAGAAACAAAATAGTTGGTTGCGATTATCATCTAGAAAAGATACATAGTCTCTGTGCATTAACTGTGTAAACATTGATTATTTGTAGGGAAAAAACATTGATTATTTGTAGGGAACTAAAATATGGAAGTTTCCAGATCTTAGCTCTCTCTGCAGACATGGTTGTAAGATTACAAACACTTGCTACACACAAAATGAAACGAAACTAACCAAGCAAGCACGAATCTAGTCCTTTTTCAAAAAAACATCTCATAATAAGCCAGAAATATTGCTTCTTTGAAGATCATACCTAGTCTGCCTCTATTTTCTTATGCACGATAACCTTGCTTTTAGTTTATCACTATTTTCTAGGACTTAGGAAACATACTTTACTGAAAATCATGAATTTATCGTTCTTTTATGAACCGAATCAGGTATCTCGATATACTCTGCTTCATGGCAATGTTTTTGCTTTTGTTGTACAACTAAAACTGTTTGTAGCTAGCATGTTATATGCTTTTAGGCCGGGACCTTTTTCTTATCAATCATAATTGGATATGAAACTCAATGGAGCAATGGTTATACAGCCTTAATTATCAAACTTTTACATTATGATGAATTTTGGATATTCAAAAGTTCGCCGCAATACTTCATGATTTAAAAATTATATTGTTATTCATTGGCATAATTTTTGGTGTACAATTTTCAAAACTAACTGAAACTCAATGAATCAAAACCAATAGTTCTATATCCAATTTTCAGAACTAACTGAAGAAACTTTTCTCTAGTTTTCTCTGAAATTTCTACCCAACAGTTGAGATCAAAGAACAAAGTATAATTTCTTTCCATTTTTTGGCGTACAATACATTAACATAAAAACATTCTTTTGAAGGAAAAATGTAACAACCCGGGGTTTTAGGACAGTTAATTATCGTTGTTTGACGATTATTATCGTTTGCTAATTCCTATTGGAATTTTATTGGGTTAAAATTCTTTTGAAATTTGTTTAAGAATTATATGAGCTTTATAATGTTGGCCCATGGGTTTCTTTTTTTATGCCGTGTTATTTCGAGTAATACCCGATCCCCCTCTCTATTTTTCATTCGTTCGAAACCCTAAACCTAAAATAAACGAAGAAATGATAATGGCGGCTAGGGCTTCGTGTAATTTGCTCGTCTCTTTGATGCTTCGGCCGCTTGGTTTGAGTTCATCCCCGCTTCAAACAAGGTGAGTAATTTATACTCACATCTTAAATTCGAACTCAGTGTTATGCTCGCGTTCGATTTTGTGTTGATACTTGGGTTTTGAAATCTGACTTAGTTGAATCCCTGTCAATTGTTGACTTCGGCCATTCAATTTGTTTTGATGTTGAAGATTTCAATGACTTTGATTTTGGACGGCATATTTCTTTTGATTTTGGATTTGAAACATTTTCAATTCTCGGCATGGGTTAATTGTGTTCATACCTGACATCGGCTTTGCTACTGCTGGGTGTATTGGCTTCGGCCATTATACGTTTGTTTTACTTGGGGTTTTTGACTTGAGTCTTTTGCACATTGAACTTTCGTTGGTTAACTATGGCTTTGAATTGTTATCTGACATCGGTAACTTTGGTACAGTGTGATTTGAACTGCCAATGACTTAAGCATTTTTCTGTTGGCATCGGCATTAAAGTGAATTTGTATCTGCTTCCATTTGATTATCTCCCGACTTCGGGTTGTGATGTTGTTTATGAGATGATTTTGGACTTTCATGGTTGAACTTGCTACTGTGATTTCTTTTGTGACTTCGGTTATTTTAAATATGTGATTTTATCACTTGACATCTTCTGTCAACATTCTAATTCATTGTATTAGTTTTATAACTACTGCATATAGGTATTTATGTGTTAAGCTTGTCACAAATCTTGTGCATTCACATGCTTATTTTACATGTAGCATTGTGACTTCACTGAAAACTGTGTTGTGCCTTGCTGCATTGCCATATGCTTGCTTTGACTTCATTGCATCTTCATTCACCTGCACATGGGAGTCTAGTTCACTGGTCATGACTTGGAATTTTAAGACTGAATAGTGGCTTTGTGATTTTAGTCGTATATACATGAATGAAGTTGAAATGTTGCTTGATCACTGGCTTTCACTACACTTATATATGCTGGTTGCCATGAATATAGTGTGTATATGAGTTTAGTTTCAATGGTGATATTGTTTCCAATTGAAGCTACATTATAGATTCATTAATGCCTGAGTTTATAATTGAGTTCACTGCACTCGAATTTGTAGTTTTTGTACTCGAGTCTGGTGCTTGCATTTTTCATACCTTGGGTTGCTGCTAGAGCTATGAAGTCTTTTCATACCTTTTGGAGTAGTCGTTGTCTTAGTATATGAGGTTGTATATTCATGTATATTATTTACGATAATGCACTTGTATATGTATTGTAACTGACATCAGTTATTATATATATGGGACTTTCTGTTTTATCTGTGTTCCGCATTTATATTATCTGTGTTATTATTATATTTATTGTCCTAAACTATTATGAACCATCGTAGTTCGTTTTATATTGGAACTGGGTATGTCGGTGGGAGTAAATAAATAAGAGATGAAAAATTAAAAATATATACCACTCCTATCGAAATAACCAATACTAATGTAAGGCCTAACTACGGATGGACGTTCCTATCCAGCCTTATTCTTCGCAATAACAGACAGTATTTCTTTTAATTCCCTTTATTAGTATGAGCATAGAGGTGGGGCGTCACAGTTAGTATCAGAGCTTGGGGTTTATGGACATAATATAAAACATAACTTAGATGGAACATGTGTTACAACTATTAGTCGATGTTTTATTGTGCTTTGAGTCAAAACTAAAGTTTTGAAATTATGATGAAATTTTTAAATATCTTTATTAAAAATAAATGTGAATTTGTGTTTTGATGATTTGAGTAATTTGTGTTTTGTTTATCAGAGTGCGCAGCAGAAACAGTGACACTGTCTTCGCCGAGTACAACTGATAACCTTTTTGATTTAAAAATCAAAATATGAAATTGAAATAAACTTCATTTGTTGTTTACATAGCAGTATTTAATTTGTTTTCTTTGAAAATTTCGAATCCGATTAGAGGATCCGAAGCGATTGCAGTTATGTGAATTTGTTGAGATTTCTGCTGTTTTGAATTATCTTCATTGAAGATATATTCGACTGATTTCTTTGTTCATTTTGTAAGTATACGTGCAAATTTAAGTTGCATGTTACTGCATAAATTTTACGTTGAACCGATGTTTGGTTTAAACGTATTTTGTTGTCGTTATTCTTATAACGGGATTTTTTACACCAATGCTAAATTTTTGAAGCACGGTGTTTTGTTGATATTTTTGATGAATGGAAATTCACTGGTGTTATATTTTGATGCAAATTATTTTGATGAGATTTTGACGTTTAAAAATCACCGTCGCTTTGACTTCAGTGACTGTCATATTTTAAAGTGGATTTTCAAGCGGTTATCCCGCAATGCTGGTTTTGAGATCCGTTTCTACGGTGTTTTGAGAAGTGCAATTTCCTTGTCGAAATTGTCACTAATGTTGCTGGTTTTTTTTTTCACGGATTTGCAAATTGTTTTAAAAATAAAATTGTTTTCCAAATTTTTTATAGTTTACGCTTTCAGAAGAATGAGAAAGTGATTTAAACGTTTCAACAAAATCGAGGACTATGACCCCTTTCTTTTACTGATTCGCTTAATTGCGGACTTGTTCGTTTGAGAATGTAAATTATTACTTTTATAAAATAAATGAAATTGTTTTTAGAAGTTTTGCAGTTTGTGCTTTCAAAAGAATGAGGAAGCGATTTAAACATTTCAGCAAAATCGAGGACTATGACCCCTTTCTTTTACTGATTCGCTTAATTCCGGACTTGTCCGTTTGAGAATGTGAAATGTTATTTTGAATACACAATTTTGCACTTTCAAGGAAACGATGAAGAGAATCAAACGATTTAGTAAAAATCGTGGTATGGGACATGTGCGTTTGCTATTTCGGTTAATTCCGGACTCGTTAATTGAAACGTTTTGCTGTTTTGCTGTTTTGATGATTCTGATGATTTTATATGGCTTTCGAGCCACTCTGATGGACCTTCGGGTCATATGATGGACCTTCGGGTCATTTGTTGGGCTTTCGGGCCACTCTGATGGACCTTCGGGTCATTTGTTGGGCTTTCGGGCCACTCTGCGGACCTTCGGGTCAAATACCAGTACTAGACCTTCGGGTCACTCTGCGGACCTTCGGGTCAATCTGATGGGAGACAAAATTTACAGTACTTGGTAGGCTTCGGCCACTCTGAGATGCACGTGCGGCGTAGCTAAAACTCGCCATCTGATGGGATCGATCCAACCTTTTATGTTGATTTTCTAGAGTATCTTAATTTATTTCTAGATATTTGTGTTTCCAATTATCTGCAGGTAATTGGATATTTGTTGTTTCTGATTATCGCTTGTGATAATTAGATATTTGAGATTTGATTATCCTTTTTGATAATTAAATATTTGTTGTTTCTGATTATCGCTTGTGATAATTAGATATTTGAGATTTGATTATCGTTTTTGATAATTAAATATTTGTTGTTTCTGATTATCGCTTGTGGTAATTGGATATTTGTTGATATGAGTTCTGATTATCGTTTTAGATAATCGGATATTTATTGTTTCTGATTATCATTCGTGATAATTGGATATTTGTTGATATGAGTTCTGATTATCGTTTTAGATAATCGGATATTTGTTGATTCTGATTATCGTTTTTGATAATCGGATATTTGTTGATTTTGATTATCGTTTTTGATAATCGAATATTTGTTGATTTTGATTATCGTTTTTGATAATCGAATATTTGTTGCTTCTGATTATCGTTTTTGATAATCGGATATTTGTTGATTTGAGATTTGATTATCATTTTGATAATCGAATATTTATTGATTTGAGATTTGATTATCGTTTTTGATAATCGAATATTTGTTGATTTGAGATTTGATTATCGTTTTGATAATCGAATATTTGTTGATTTGAGATTTGATTATCGTTTGTGATAATTAAATATTTGTTGATTTGAGATTTCTGATTATCGTTTTTGATAATTGGATATTTGTTGTTTTCTATCTATCTTTGTAGATGGTTAGAGTTTGCTGATTATGTAGTTCGTGTTTTTCTGATTTTCTAGTTGTTAACTAGATATTTGCGGTTTTGCGATTTGCAATTTGTGTTTTCTAATTATCTTTGTTGATAATTAGATTTTGTTGTTTTCTAATTATCGTATAAAGAATTAGATATCGTTGTTTTGTGATTTATGTACTCTAATTATGTAATTGATAATTAAATATAGGTGATAATCGTATTTATTCAGTTTTATTGTTTCCTGAATTATCTATTGATAGTTATATTTTGTTGAGATTTTGTGAATTCTTTTTTTTGGAATTAAAAGATTTCTTTGGCCTTTGTGTTCTTGACGTTTATTTTTCTAGCTTAACCAGTTTACGAAAAACGATTGTTGTTGACAACCTTAATTATGAAAATTGCGGGGACGCAATTTTTATAAGGAGGGGAGTCTGTAACAACCCGGGGTTTTAGGATAGTTAATTATCGTTGTTTGACGATTATTATCGTTTGCTAATTCCTATTGGAATTTTATTGGGTTAAAATTCTTTTGAAATTTGTTTAAGAATTATATGGGCTTTATAATGTTGGCCTATGGGTTTCTTTTTTGTGCCGTGTTATTTCGAGTAATACCTGATCCCCCTCTCTATTTTTCATTCGTTCGAAACCCTAAACCTAAAATAAACGAAGAAACGATAATGGCGGCTAGGGCTTCGTGTAATTTGCTCGTCTCTTCGATGCTTCGGCCGCTTGGTTTGAGTTCATCTCCGCTTTAAACAAGGTGAGTAATTTATACTCACATCTTAAATTCGAACTCAGTGTTATGCTCGCGTTCGATTTTGTGTTGATACTTGGGTTTTGAAATCTGACTTAGTTGAATCCCTGTCAATTGTTGACTTCGGCCATTCGATTTGTTTTGATGTTGAAGATTTCAATGACTTTGATTTTGGATGGCATATTTCTTTTGATTTTGGCTTTGAAACATTTTCAATTCTCGGCATGGGTTAATTGGGTTCATACCTGACATCGGCTTTGCTACTGCTGGGTGTATTGGCTTCGGCCATTATACGATTGTTTTATTTGGGGTTTTTGACTTGAGTATTTTGCATATTGAACTTTCGTTGGTTAATTATGGCTTTGAATTTTTATCTGACATCGGTAACTTTGGCACAGTGTGATTTGAACTGCCAATGACTTGAGAATTTTTCTGTTGGCATCGGCATTAAAGTGAATTTGTATCTGCTTCCATTTGATTATCTCCCGATTTCGGGTTGTGATGTTGTTTATGAGATGATTTCGGACTTTCATGGTTGAACTTGCTACTGTGATTTCTTTTGTGACTTCGGATATTTTAAATATGTGATTTTATCACTTGACATCTTCTATCAACATTCTAATTCGTTGTATTAGTTTTATAACTACTGCATATAGGTATTTATTTGTTAAGCTTGTCACAAATCTTGTGCATTCACATGATTATTTTACATGTAGCATTGTGTCTTCACTGAAAACTGTTCTGTGCCTTGCTGCATTGCCATATGCTTGCTTTGACTTCATTGCATCTTCATTCACCTGCACATGGGAGTCTAGTTCACTGGTCATGACTTGGAATTTTAAGACTGAACAGTGGCTTTGTGATTTTAGTCGTATATACATGAATGAAGTTGAAATGTTGCTTGATCACCGGCTTTCACTACACTTATATATGCTGGTTGCCATGAATATAGTGTGTATATGAGTTTAGTTTCAATGGTGATATTGTTTCCAATTGAAGCTACATTGTAGATTCATTAATGCCTGAGTTTATAATTGAGTTCACTGCACTCGAATTTGTAGTTTTTGTACTCGAGTCTGGTGCTTGCATTTTTCATACCTTGGGTTGCTGCTAGAGCTATGAAGTCTTTTCATACCTTTTGGAGTAGTCGTTGTCTTAGTATATGATGTTGTATATTCATGTATATTATTTACGATAATGTACTTGTATATGTATTGTAACTGACATCAGTTATTATATATATGAGACTTTCTGTTTTATCTGTGTTCTGCATTTATATTATCTGTGTTATTATTATATTTATTGTCCTAAACTATTATGAACCATCGTATTTCGTTTTATATTGGAACTGGGTATGTCGGTGGGAGTAAATAAATAAGAGATGAAAAATTAAAAATATATACCACTCCTATCGAAATAACCAATACTAATGTAAGGCGTAACTACGGATGGCCGCTCCTATCCAGCCTTATTCTTCGCAATAACAGACAGTATTTCTTTTAATTCCCTTTATTACTATGAGCATAGAGGTGGGGCGTCACAGTTGGTATCAGAGCTTGGGGTTTATGGACATAATATAAAACATAACTTAGATGGAACATGTGTTACAACTATTAGTCGATGTTTTATTGTGCTTTGAGTCAAAACTAAAGTTTTGAAATTATGATGAAATTTTTAAATATCTTTATTAAAAATAAATGTGAATTTGTGTTTTGATGATTTGAGTAATTTGTGTTTTGTTTATCAGAGTGCGCAGCAGAAACAGTGACACTGTCTTCGCCGAGTACAGCTGATAACCTTTTTGATTTAAAAATCAAGATATGAAATTGAAATAAACTTCATTTGTTGTTTACATAGCTGTGTTTAATTTGTTTTCTTTGAAAATTTCGAATCCGATTTGAGGATCCGAAGCGATTGCAGTTATGTGAATTTGTTGAGATTTCTGTTGTTTTGAATTATCTTCATTGAAGATATATTCCACTGATTTCTTTGTTCATTTTGTAAGTATACGTGCAAATTTAAGTTGCATGTTACTGCATAAATTTTACGTTGAACCGATATTTGGTTTAAACGTATTTTGTTGCCGTTATTCTTATAACGGGATTTTTTACACCAATGCTAAATTTTTGAAGCACGGTGTTTTGTTGATATTTTTGATGAATGGAAATTCACTGGTTTTATATTTTGATGCAAACTATTTTGATGAGATTTTGACGTTTAAAAATCACCGTCGCTTTGACTTCAGTGACTGTCATATTTTAAAGTGGATTTTCAAGCGGTTATCCCGCAATGCTGATTTTGAGATCCGTTTCTACGGTGTTTTGAGAAGTGCAATTTCCTTGTCGAAATTGTCACTAATGTTGCTGGTTTTTTTTTTCACGGATTTGCAAATTGTTTTAAAAATAAAATTGTTTTCCAAATTTTCTATAGTTTACGCTTTCAGAAGAATGAGAAAGTGATTTAAACGTTTCAACAAAATCGAGGTCTATGACCCCTTTCTTTTACTGATTCGCTTAATTCCGGACTTGTTCGTTTGAGAATGTAAATTATTACTTTTATAAAATAAATGAAATTGTTTTCAGAAGTTTTGCAGTTTGTGCTTTCAAAAGAATGAGGAAGCGATTTAAACGTTTCAGCAAAATCGAGGACTATGACCCCTTTCTTTTACTGATTCGCTTAATTCCGGACTTGTCCGTTTGAGAATGTGAAATGTTATTTTGAATACACAATTTTGCACTTTCAAGGAAACGATGAAGAGAATCAAACGATTTAGTAAAAATCGTGGTATGGGACATGTGCGTTTGCTATTTCGGTTAATTCCGGACTCGTTAATTGAAACGTTTTGCTGTTTTGCTGTTTTGATGATTCTGATGATTTTATATGGCTTTCGAGCCACTCTGATGGACCTTCGGGTCATCTGATGGACCTTCGGGTCATATGATGGACCTTCGGGTCATTTGTTGGGCTTTCGGGCCACTCTGATGGACCTTCGGGTCATTTGTTGGGCTTTCGGGCCACTCTGCGGACCTTCGGGTCAAATACCAGTACTAGACCTTCGGGTCACTCTGCGGACCTTCGGGTCAATCTGATGGGAGCCAAAATTTACAGTACTTGGTAGGCTTCGGCCACTCTGAGATGCACATGCGGCGTATCTAAAACTCGCCATCTGATGGGATCGATCCAACCTTTTATGTTGATTTTCCAGAGTATCTTAATTTATTTCTAGATATTTGTGTTTCCAATTATCTGCAGGTAATTGGATATTTGTTGTTTCTGATTATCGCTTGTGATAATTAGATATTTGAGATTTGATTATCCTTTTTGATAATTAAATATTTGTTGTTTCTGATTATCGCTTGTGATAATTAGATATTTGAGATTTGATTATCGTTTTTGATAATTAAATATTTGTTGTTTCTGATTATCGCTTGTGGTAATTGGATATTTGTTGATATGAGTTCTGATTATCGTTTTTGATAATCGGATATTTATTGTTTCTGATTATCATTTGTGATAATTGGATATTTGTTGATATGAGTTCTTATTATCGTTTTAGATAATCGGATATTTGTTGATTTTGATTATCGTTTTTGATAATCGGATATTTGTTGATTTTGATTATCGTTTTTGATAATCGAATATTTGTTTATTTTGATTATCGTTTTTGATAATCGAATATTTGTTGCTTCTGATTATCATTTTTGATAATCGGATATTTGTTGATTTGAGATTTGATTATCATTTTGATAATCGAATATTTATTGATTTGAGATTTGATTATCGTTTTTGATAATCGAATATTTGTTGATTTGAGATTTGATTATCGTTTTGATAATCGAATATTTGTTGATTTGAGATTTGATTATCGTTTGTAATAATTAAATATTTGTTGATTTGAGATTTCTGATTATCGTTTTTGATAATTGGATATTTGTTGTTTTCTATCTATCTTTGTAGATGGTTAGAGTTTGCTGATTATGGAGTTCGTGTTTTTCTGATTTTCTAGTTGTTAACTAGATATTTGCGGTTTTGCGATTTGCGATTTGTGTTTTCTAATTATCTTTGTTGATAATTAGATTTTGTTGTTTTCTAATTATCGTATAAAGAATTAGATATCGTTGTTTTGTGATTTATGTACTCTAATTATGTAATTGATAATTAAATATAGGTGATAATCGTATTTATTCAGTTTTGTTGTTTCCTGAATTATCTATTGATAGTTATATTTTGTTGAGATTTTGTGAATTCTTTTTTTTGGAATTAAAAGATTTTGTTTGGCCTTTGTGTTCTTGACCTTTATTTTTCTAGCTTAACCAGTTTACGAAAAATGATTGTTATTGACAACCTTAATTATGAAAATTGCGGGGACGCAATTTTTATAAGGAGGGGAGTCTGTAACAACCCGGGGTTTTAGGATAGTTAATTATCGTTGTTTGACGATTATTATCGTTTGCTAATTCCTATTGGAATTTTATTGGGTTAAAATTCTTTTGAAATTTGTTTAAGAATTGTATGGGCTTTATAATGTTGGCCCATGGGTTTCTTTTTTGTGCCGTGTTATTTCGAGTAATACCTAATCCCCATCTCTATTTTTCATTCGTTCGAAACCCTAAACCTAAAATAAACGAAGAAACGATAATGGCGGCTAGGGCTTCGTGTAATTTGCTCGTCTCTTCGATGCTTCGGCCGCTTGGTTTGAGTTCATCTCCGCTTCAAACAAGGTGAGTAATTTATACTCACATCTTAAATTCGAACTCAGTGTTATGCTCGTGTTCGATTTTGTGTTGATACTTGGGTTTTGAAATCTGACTTAGTTGAATCCCTGTCAATTGTTGACTTCGGCCATTCGATTTGTTTTGATGTTGAAGATTTCAATGACTTTGATTTTGGATGGCATATTTCTTTTGATTTTGGCTTTGAAACATTTTCAATTCTCGGCATGGGTTAATTGTGTTCATACCTGACATCGGCTTTGCTACTGCTGGGTGTATTGGCTTCGGCCATTATACGTTTGTTTTATTTGGGGTTTTTGACTTGAGTATTTTGCATATTGAACTTTCGTTGGTTAACTATGGCTTTGAATTTTTATCTGACATCGGTAACTTTGGCACAGTGTGATTTGAACTGCCAATGACTTGAGAATTTTTCTGTTGGCATCGGCATTAAAGTGAATTTGTATCTGCTTCCATTTGATTATCTCCCGACTTCGGGTTGTGATGTTGTTTATGAGATGATTTCGGACTTTCATGGTTGAACTTGCTACTGTGATTTCTTTTGTGACTTCGGATATTTTAAATATGTGATTTTATCACTTGACATCTTCTATCAACATTCTAATTCGTTGTATTAGTTTTATAACTACTGCATATAGGTATTTATGTGTTAAGCTTGTCACAAATCTTGTGCATTCACATGCTTATTTTACATGTAGCATTGTGTCTTCACTGAAAACTGTTCTGTGCCTTGCTGCATTGCCATATGCTTGCTTTGACTTCATTGCATCTTCATTCACCTGCACATGGGAGTCTAGTTCACTGGTCATGACTTGGAATTTTAAGACTGAACAGTGGCTTTGTGATTTTAGTCGTATATACATGAATGAAGTTGAAATGTTGCTTGATCACTGGCTTTCACTACACTTATATATGTCGGTTGCCATGAATATAGTGTGTATATGAGTTTAGTTTCAATGGTGATATTGTTTCCAATTGAAGCTACATTGTAGATTCATTCATGCCTGAGTTTATAATTGAGTTCACTGCACTCGAATTTGTAGTTTTTGTACTCGAGTCTGGTGCTTGCATTTTTCAGTCTCACAGTTGCATACATGTTGTACCTTGGGTACACATACTTGCTCCTGACCTATTGCACTATTTTTAGTTGCTGCTGTGTTATGTATTAACCCAGTTTTATTTGAATTGATGCATTGTTTTCATTGCATTTGTTCAATTTGGTTCATGTGTACTTGAGGCGCTTATTTTTGGATCGAGACTTGTTTTAGATGTCTTGACCATTTCCCCTATACTTGTACATTTTAAATTTCACCTGTGTATGTCACTGCATACATGTTGAACTCTTTCCTCCAGTTGCAGCGTAATCTCAGTGGTATAACATCACATGTGTACATACATTCATGGATGTATATATGTGTATGTTAGTTGTGTTTTTGTCTATCATTTCTGGGTTCACTGACCTGGTGCACACTTTTTCCACTTCTGTACTGATGCTGCCTTAGTCATGTTGTCCAGTTCATGTTGTTGGCATTGAGATTTGATTCTTCAGTTGCTTTTGATTCATTGACCTTGTGTCCGTTTGTGTACATCATCACTGTAGTGGCAAGGCAGTGCATGCAAGCGTGAACTGCAGCCATACGGTATTGAGCTTTTGTGTACGTCATTATTGTAGTTGCAAGGCAGTGCACGCAAGCGTGAACTGCAGCCACACGGTATGGCTTTTATGATATTCTATTTTGTGTTGATTTATTGATCTTTTGGTATTCCATATGTTGTAGTGGCGAGACAGTACACGCGTGCGTGTACTGCAGCCCTACTCGAATTGACGTTCGTCACCGTAGTGGCGAGGCAGTGCATGCAAGCGTGCACTGCAGCCCTATCAGATTTGAAGTTTTTAATTGATATTTCAATGGTTTGAATGATGTTTTGATTTGGTTTAATTTAAACATTTTTTTGTTGCCTAATTATCTATTGGATAATTAGATTATGAGTTTCTAATTATTTATTTAATAATTAGATTTTGTTGTTAATTGCCGATTAAGCAATTCTGATGTTTTTCTAAATTATCTTCATTGAAATTCTTTTCACTTATCCTTGTTGATGATTTGATTATGCTGATTTGTTGTTTAACACTGTTATGTGTTATAATTATCGTTATCTGATTTCTTTATTTAAGAATCAGATAGGTAAACTTATTGGGACTGTCGTCTATTTGATTATTTAATTATTGTTGCTTCTGCGCATTAATAATTGAGTTTGAATTAGACTGACCCGTGTATTATTTTCTTTTGAATGTAATACTTGGGTCAGACCGAGTATTTACAGGTTGTTGATATCTTACTTTGGGTTGCTGCTAGAGCAATGAAGTCTTTTCATACTTTTTGGAGTAGTCGTTGTCTTAGTATAGGATGTTGTATATTCATGTATATTATTTACGATAATGTACTTGTATATGTAACTTCCAGAGTCGACAGTTGTAGTTGTATCATATGTATTGTATCACATGTATTGTAAATGACATCAGTTATTATATATATGAGACTTTCTGTTTTATCTGTGTTCCGCATTTATATTATCTATGTTATCATTATATTTATTGTCCTAAACTATTATGAACCATCGTAGTTCGTTTTATATTGGAATTGGGTATGTCGGTGGGAGTAAATAAATAAGAGATGAAAAATTAAAAATATATACCACTCCTATCGAAATAACCAATACTAATGTAAGGCCTAACTACGGATGGCTGCTCCTATCCAGCCTTATTCTTCGTAATAACAGACAGTATTTCTTTTAACACCCTTTGTTACTGTGAGCATAGAGGTATGGCGTCACAAAAAATGTCTTAACAGATGCAAAAAAATAGTATGACTTTGTTAACATATGCATACCTGTAGTACAATTTGACTGCGGAGATCAACAGCATCTTCGCTAGTCTGGTTATAAAGCAATGTAACATTACCATTCCCAGTGAACTCAATTAGGTGCATGAGGAAAGGAGCAAGCGGGGTCTAATCCATGTCACTTGAGATCTAAATTAGATCAAGAATGATTGGAATGCCATATGGTGTGTGGATGCATGTCAGGATCCGAGTCGTGTTTGCCCTTTGACGTTGTAGATGGTTGCGCCGTGCCTGATGTTTGACTTATTAAGTAGTTGCAAGCTGCTCTTTTAAGGCTGAAGTTTCCATAACCAAAACACCGCATAGGCTTATATTGAATTGAATTGAATATAACCAACCAATCGCTTTGAATGTCATGTGTGCACAAAGATTTATACTGAAAATTGAAAATAAAAGGACGGAATGATCAAACGATGTTGCAAGCCAGTGGTTGATGTGCCTAAGACACCAGCTAAAACTCGAGTGGTGTTTGAAAGACCAAGTGATACACTCTGCAAAAGCTCGGTGCAATAATAGTTATACATATTTATTTATAACTTTATGAGTTATTGTATAAATCTTAATTTCTAGCAAAAAATATTTCTTTACAGGACTACAATAATAATACATACAGAGTAACGTGGGCCGACATCTTGATGGTTGGAATATAAACCAGACTAGGAAAATGCATCAGTCCCCTATATAAAAATTCAGTAAAGAAATGTTTCAACACTGGTCTATCTTAATATTTAATATTTTGTATGTCATAATATTAGCAATCTCATTGATGTACATATCAACTCACCTAGTTGCATGCCATGCATAATACATCAATTGCACAAAAGCTAACATGATTCATATGCATTAGAAATAAAGCTGGCCCAAAATATCCTATTACTTGAATTATCTGTAAGGAAAATATTTCAGAAATCTTAAATATTCATTTAATAATAAACTATGGGAAAACATGGTAAAACTTCCATATAAGGTATGTACATATTTCTGTACTGAACTCGTATGATTGTCATGTTAATTTTTAACTAGAAGAAAAAACAAAAGTACTCAACTTATAGACCCTTCTGATTGCAGCGATAGATATCCCAATACTACCAAATGTGTCACCTTTCCAACCTCTAATATTTGTAGAGATTTCCATTGTAAGCCAAGGAAGAACATAGAATAACCCTGATTCTATAAGGCAGAATCTTAGTGCGATGTTTGGACATATTAATATAGAAGTAAAAAGTGTTAAATTCTAGATAAAGGTTATACCTTAAGAATCTTTATCTAGAAGGCAACATCAATATATAATATATGTTCAAAGAGTTACCAGATTGTAAACACAAAACCTACGCAATCTAAAACCAATATGACTATGTGATTGTTTGTGAACAACATGATTTATATTTGTAACAACCCAATATTTTTAAAATTAATTATTATTTTAATTTATTTCACTTCAATAATGTTTTAGAAATTATTTTACTTAAAATTTTCTTGTAAAATATTTTTAAAAGTAAATTAGGAATTTTTCTAGAGTTAATGGTATTTTTTTTGAAATTTTCATGTCCTGTTTCCAATTTTTAAACAATTTCTTTAGTTCCTTTTCTATTTTCTCCAATTTAATTATTTATTTCATTTTAGAAATAATAAATGAATTATTTTATTTCAAATTTTTTCTTTATAATATTTTCAAAATGAAGTAGATATTTTTCCAAGGCTAGTGATGATTTATTTGTAATTTTTGAACCCTGTTTTGAATTTTTAAGCAATTTCTTTAATTCTTTTTCTATTTTCTTTAAATTTAATTATTATTTTCATTTTATTTTACTTTGTTTCGGTTTTTAAATCTATTTACTGATTTTATTTGTTATATTTGATTTAAAAGAAAAGGTAAATTGAAGAGACAAAAACTCTTCCTTTTCCTATGGCTTTTCAAATGCTAGACTTTTCATTTTTCCATAACTCTTCATTTATTTTTGTTTGGCCGTAGATTTTGTTTCTTAGCCGTGTATTTTGTTCTCATTCCATGCACACAAAAATTTGCATCTCATCTCCATTCACGGCTAAGAGAAAAATATTGGTAACGGCTCCTTGTTTTATTCTTTTTCTTCTTATTTTTCATATGTTTTTGCCTTGTTTTCTTGGATAGTTTGCTCGGCCACCACATGATTGTCACAGCCACCACCTCCAACACCTCTTCCATGTCACCATCACCACCTACCCCTCAGGTCTTGACCATGGCCAATACTCCTATGATGCAAAAATTCTAAAAAAATGCAACTATACCTTGAAAACCTTCATAGCCGACCACACCACACTTCATCACTTCTTTGTTCATCACCACCACCACCATAGGCCGCCACTGCCTCATTGTCCAGACCTCCTCTCACAGCTCCAGCCACTCTAATTTGCATAAGCCTCTTCACCTTCATGCCTTGTAACCTCCTCCATGTTTTAGCTTGTAGCAGTGCACCCTTGTGTCCAACACCGAGCCAAGCCACACCAAAACCTGACTTAATGCATTCCTAGGCAGTGCATACATATGTAGAAAACAAGGCAAAAATTTATGTGTTCAAATTGTTTTTCATTTCAAAGTTGTTTCAAATTGAATGTTGTATTGAATTATAATTTTATTCTATTTTGTTTTGGGTTGTAACACAAGATCTATAGCTTGGATCTCGCTCTCCACTCGAGCCCGTAGTCTTGTCATTGTGTTCTAGAATCTGTTGTGTCATTTGTATTCATATCCCCAGCATAAGAGGTGAGTAAATTTCACACGACATTATATACTTATGCAAATGTGAAGCGATAACAATTGAATGCATAGAATTAAATATGATGTTATAACTGCCAGTGATTATTTATATATGATGTTAAACCTGTTAAATTACATGTCATCTCATCTGTTACAATTATATATTGTTAAATTGTTCATTTATATCTGTTTATCACACTGCAAGTTCCCTGTAGAATAGAATCACTATGGGTTGAAATGATACATACCCGAACGGACTTTAGAATAGGGAAAAATCATTATAGGCTGAAATGATAGGCCTGAACGATTTTTATTTATTTTATTTTACTTGGGATTGCGGGTTTGAAATGTTAAAACCTGGATTTTTTCCTTTATAAATTACGGATTGAAATGATATATTATCCGTATCATTTGACTTACGTTAGAAAATTATATAAAGGCCGTGGTTAAAATATATTTTTCTAAAATTTTTAAAATATTCTAAAAATGAAAATATTATGATATTTTGAATTAAATTTAAATAAATATGATTTTTATGAAATATTAGTGATTTTCTGCAAGTTACATAAGTGAAATAAATAAATGGTAAAGTAGAATGCGAAATATAAGTTAATTGTGGAATTTATGATTTTGTTTATAAATGAAGTTTAAGTTAAGTAATAGAATATGATAATTTGATTTAAAATTTAATTTAAAAAGATTTTATAAAGTGTTATTGATTTTTCTATAAATTTAAATTAGTTAAATAAATAAATGTTTAAAATTGAAATTTAAAATATAACTTAACCTGGAAAATGTGAAATAGGTTTTAAATTTAAAAGTTAAGTTAAGTAAAATAAAATGGACTTTAAATTTAATTTATTAAATGGTAAATTTAATATTAATGTAAAGTAAATGAAATGTTATAAAATTTTACATTGATTTTTTTTATAAGTGAATTATTAGAATTTGATAATTATTTGTGAAATTGCACTTTATAGAATCATAAATTGAAGGGTATTTAAATGATTGTTTTAAAGTGAGAAATTATGATTTTATAAGTTAAAAATGATTTAAGTTAAAATATAATTGTTTATGAAACTATTTTGAAAACCTTGAATTTTAATTAACAGCATTTCTAAAATGCTATCATTTCTTAAGTAAAGGATATTACAGCATTTGTAAATACTGTAGTTGATACAAATGGACTATAAGGTAAAAAAAAAATGAACTAGGGGCTATTATAGCACTTTGTAAGTGCTGTAGTTGCAAAATTAAACTAAAGATTTTGTTTGAAACTAAATTCGATTACAGCATTTTTGTAAATGCTATCTTTGTTAAAATGAATTGTTTTCAAATGTAAATTTATCGTACCATTTTCTAAATGCCGCGAAAGTTGAAATTTCACTGTTTTAATAAATTTAGTAAATAAATGAATTCTGAAAATGGTAAAATGTTGAGAATTGAATATATGATTATTAAATATAATAACTTCATTTTTAAATGATTTAAATGGAATATTTAATTGGTTTAATTGGAATATTTGCTTTGAAATATAAACCATTTTAAATTGTGAGTTGGTTTAAATTTAATAAAAATGAATGGAGTTTTGGAAAAATATGATACTGAATATTTTAAATGAATTTGAAATGATATTATATTTGGAAGTGATATTGGATTTTGAAGTATAAAATAACCTATGGAATTTTAACCACGGGATGTATTTAATTTATGCTTTAACTGATCCTTAGAGGATGGGCGATCCCAAGCATCCTTTAAGTTATTGTGCATTACTACTACAGTTCACTTGAGTTGGTTTACATTATATAAGTATATATGTCCTGACTCGTGTGTTTTGTGTTTTACTTTACGCTCGGGTCAGTCTGAGTATTTACAGCTTAGCTTTGGATTTCTTTTCTGGAGCTAGGAATTGCTGGAGATTCTGCTTGTCTAGTTATCTATTCCATTTCAGTTTCAGTTGTTCTATTTCAGCTCTGGTATTTATAAACTTCTATGTATTTGGGATCTCTATTGTATTTGTTTTTTTTCAGATTGATATTTTATGTATTTTGTTTTGAGATTTTGTTATAGTAGCTTCATGAACTACTATGGTATTTTAATTTCCGCTGCGAGTTATTTTGATATTTCTGTGTTTGTGATTCTGTGATTGTTTTCATTTGCTCCAAATTTGTGTACAATGCGGTACTTTGAGTAATTCAAGTCCGGCATGTGTGGATGCGAATGGCTGAAAATATCAAGTTGTTACAGTTGGTATCAGAGCTTTGGTTTTTTAGGCAAAGCTTAGCCTGCAGAGCAAAAACTCATTAGAGATCGGGTAGAAATACCCTAGAATGAGTGAAATCAATCTCAGTATCATTTCCTTGTGAGAGAACGTATTTTCGAAGTATAAAATGATTTCAAAATGATTTAAAAGGATTTTCAAAGATTATATTAGTATAAATTTTTCTTATTTTGAGATCAAGGTTTCCTAAACTTCATTCCTTCAGTATCCACTTTGTTAGTAACTTCTTTGGTTAGGATTCACTAGGATTTAGAAATTCTATCTTGTTGATCCAGACTCTTTTCTTGATAGGAAGCTATTGTAGTTATGGCAAGATCGGAAGAGCAGAAAGCAGCTCGTCGAGCTCGAAGGGCACTAGCCCGTAATGAACGGGAGGAAGCAATGGAGAAGAGGGAAAGGTTGTGGAGGGAAAGGGCAGGACCTGGTCCTTATGACCATGTCATTTGTTATCGGTGTCAGGAGATGGGACACTATGCAGCCATGTTTGGGAAGAGAGATGAAGGTAAGAAGAGTGTGGGCAAGCGCTTTCGATCCAAGACTTTCTGTTTTAAATGCCGAAAGAGGGGTCACTTTCCAAGTCGCTGCCAGATGGTGAAGAAAGTGAAACCTGTACTTCCTACATCAATTAGTCTATCAACCATTTGCTACCATTGTAGGAGGGCTGGGCATATAGCCAAAGTTTGTCCTGTGAGATAGCACGGAAAGAAAGCTGCGTACCCACAGTTCGAGAAGGAAGATGGGAGTGTGGTGCATTTATGCCAGAAGTGTAGGAGTTGGGGGTATATTGAGGAGGAGTGTTCTGGACCCATTGAAGTACCACCCAGTAGAATTGATACTGATGCTTTGTTTATGTAGGGTAGTATTCTATGGATCTGTTTGTTTTCTGCAGTTGTTAGGTTGCATTCGGTGAACTCTATTATACCTTTTGCTTAGCTGAAGTTGTCAAACTAAAGATATTTATGTTCCTGTTTTCTTATTGTATGAAATTTGAATCACTGTTTGTTTGAAATCAAACCTTGAATCATCCCTAGAATTTGTGTTTGGTTGTATTTGAAATTGTGCAGGCATCGAAATTATTATTTTGATAAGGATGACCACTTTTTATATAAAAGTGAAATGTTTTCGATATGGATTATATATTTTTCTATCTTTGAAAATTTGAAAATTTTATAAGAATTTGACTTATATAAAATGATTTATAATTGAAGGGTTTTGAATTTGAATTTCAAGGAATCGAACTCCGGTGTTTTGAAATCGGTTTTAAGATTTTTGGAAAATATATTATAATAATATGATTTTAAGATATTTTTCGAATAAGAAATGTTTCGAACGTATTCGAATGAATTCAGATGATTTCGAAGAGATTTCAGAGAAGTTTTAAGAAAATAAAAGTCCAGAACCCACTTATGTCGTTGGAAAATAATTTCGGTGATGAATACATGCATCATCAACATTGATTTTCGAGTTTCTAAGTGGGGAGAGGCCACTCTAGTAGCTTTGCTATGCAAGTGATTTTGTGAAACAAATTTTGATTTTAGATTTCGAAGTATGGTTTGATGTTCGAAAGATATATGCATGTATATTTGAAATGATTTAAAGTAAGCCGGAGTCCAGTCCTCGAGATTTAGATTTGTTTTGGTATAACCTTATCTATTGGAATTGATTTATTGATTTGTTACTGATTTCCAACTCTTGGATTTGAAAATTGGTTCCTTCGACTATTCGAGCACCTCCAAATCAAGGTTAACTTTTCAAAGCTAAGAAATCTTGAAGGGTATAAGGTATTTGATAAAGAATATAAGTTTAGTTTGGTATGATTAAAGTATAAAGTAATATGATTTATATAAGTTTGAAATTGTTTGTTGAGTGAAATAAATAAGACTATTTTGAATTATACTGGTATGAAATATAGATTTGAAATGTTTTGAATAATGTACATATATAGAATAATAATCTTTCCAATGGTAAATTGGATTTTTGTATAGGAATAAATAGTTTGAAGGTTTTAAAAAGGGATGGTTTTAAACTTAGTAGCCATTTTGGATATTTTGATGATTGGAATGGTTTGGAAATGATTTAATCTTTATTTTGATAAAAAAATGTAAATGTGAAATGATAGTTGATTTTAATAAATGAATATTTGAAGTTTATATTAGTATGAAAGGATATTTGGTTTACTTGTAATTTGAGTTTATTTAAAAATAATGGATTTATGAAATGAATATTTCAAAACTAAGTAATAATGAAGTAAAATTTGAGATATATGAAATTATAAAATTTAGTTTTGGAATATGGGATATTAAAGCTTTGAAATATATTAAAGATTGAATAGTTTATTTGTGGATCAAATCTTTATTTGAAATTTGATAATATTTAAAATGGTTTTGTTGGAAAACTAAATTGAATTGAAACTGATGGTTTGAACTGAAAAAAAAAATTGGAAATTTTAGATTTGGGTTAATTGAATAAATTTGTGAAATGTAAAGAATTAAAGGAATGTTTCATGATTTCAAATGTATGATTTCGAAATGTTATGATTTTCAAAGTGTAATGATTTCAAGTATTTTGGTTTCGAAAGATTTATAACTTTGAAAGTATTATAATTTTTGAAAGTGAATATATGTTTGAAATGGAAATGAATTTGTTTGACCTAAATTTTGTTGATTTGGAAATTTGGATTATTTTCTAAATCTATTATTTTAAGAAACTATGAAACTGAATATATGTAATTTGGAAGAAATGATTTGGCGAAATCATATATGATATTGAAACTGAAATGTTATCGAAACGAATTAAAATTGAGAACCTTGATTTACTAAATACTTGATTTGGGAGTTATCGAACTTATATAAAATGGATTTGTATAAATATGAAGTTGATTTGAAACTATCGTTTTGGAAGGGTACTCAATTTGTAAAGTGAAATCTTATATAATCAAAGTCTATATAAGTATGATTGATATACTATTGATTAGGAAAGTATTCGATTTGAAATGGAATCTTATATATAATGGAATTTATATAAGTATGATATTTGAAAGTGATTTTGAAAGGTACTATATGATACATATTTTCGAAGTAAAGATATAGAAAGTGCCTTCTGCTTGATATCCGCTTTGTGGCCACATTGTGGATTCATTCCATTGATATTATTATCTCTGATTTGGGTTCTCCGGATATGATACTCGAGTGTCCATCGAATTCCATGGCGATCTCCATGGTCTTATGATCGTGACTGCATAGCGTAATTCGCTTGGCTGAGATGGCTTGGGGGTACGGATATTTCCTAAGGGATCCAGGCGTAACCATTGTGTATCCTGCGATCTATGTAGGTCTTATTAGTTGCGAAATTCGCTGGCTGAGATAGCTTAAGAGTACGGATGTTTCCTGGGGGATCCAGGCGTAACCATTGTGTATCTGCGGTCTACTAGTGTAACGACCCTAAATTTTGGACAATTTAAATTGAAAATATTTAATTAACTTTAAATATTTGAATGATGGTTTGACTTGAATTCCCAATATAACTATGAATTTAGCGATTAAATTATAAAATTTAATCTATTGAAAGTTGAATAAAAAATTGAATCTTCAATTTTAAGCTGATTAAAAATATTTCAAAGGCTAGTAAAATTCGTATTTATAATACTTAAGGTAATAGAACTTTAAAAATTGAATTCAAAGTGTTTTGTTCAGTTTTAAAAATATACCGTTTAAATTGAATTTAAAAATAGCCTTCCAAGGCACAGTCTCGGATTTCGACGAACCAGTTTCATTGGATCCGTAATAGTGTATTATTATCGAGTTTCAAGTTTCATAGTGATTGGAGTTGTTGAGTGAGTGCACGACATATAAACGTGTCAAAGAAAATTTATATCGAATCAAATTGAATTTACATTAGAAAAAAATTAAAAATAATAATAATAATAATATAATATAATAATAATCACCATCAGCTTATTTTCTTTCCAAGTCACTATGCATATGTTCAATCACGCTACCTTCCTTAAATTACGCCTAAAATCACGAAACAAATCGTGTAAAGCATGCCTCCTTCAAATTTTAAATACCCTCTCCCTCTTCAGTTTTCAAAATCAAAGAAAAAATAAATGGCCGAGCAAATAAATTAATAAATCTCGTTTGTTTCCCTCTTCTCAATCGAAATCACGAATTCCAAAGCGGCTTCAAATAAATGTAAATGTGATTTATAGTTTGAAATGGAGTTCCAAAAAAACATTTGAAATAAAATTCAATAAATGGAATGAGCTTTGATTTAAATCAAGTTGAATAAAAAAACCAAACTTGGGAAAAATAAAATGGACTGAATTCAAATAAACTACTTTTATAATTTATTAATTCATGAAATACGAAAATGGAAGTTGAATTAATTAAATTAAACCTTGAATTATGAGCTAAATGAAAGAAGAAAAAATGGTTCAAAATTCTAGATAAATTCAAGTAAGTAGAAATAAATTTCCAAATGAATGAATGGAATTTACAATTGCAAGTAAATAAAATTAAAACTGAATGTTAACTTCGTTTGAATTTGTTAGTAAATGAAATTCAAGCTGAATATCGGTAATTGAATTTGATTTGTGATAAACAAAGTGAAGTATTGAAATAAAATTAGTAAGCGAAATTAACTGAAGAAATGACAAATTTAATATGATTTGAAAATGAATTGAATTCAATAATTGATAATGAAAGGTTGAATGGAATTGGAAATCCAGTTTAAAAATAAGTAAATATAACCAAAGTGGCAAATTGAAAATAAATATAATGAGTACATGAAATATTTATATTGAACCTAAGAAATGAAGAGTGAAATTCTTAAGTAAATTTGATATTGAAAATATTCTAAGTTGATGATTGAATGAAGATTAAACTCGAACTGAAACTGATATAAATTGAGTTAGAATCAATTTAAAATGATTATGAGTTCAAATGATAGTTTATTTACTTAAATCTAGTCGGATTGCATAAAAATTTGTTTGTCGTTTGACGTAAACAAGATATATAAATTCAATGGCTTAATAAAAACAAATAGAATTGATGTTGGGATCGATTGAAATGAATATAAGTTGTTTGGACATAAAAAAAATGAATAGAATGTAGAAAGTGTGTTGTAAATCACTTGAATTAAATAGAAATGGTATGGAATGTAGTTGTAAGCGATTAAATTTGTATTGAGACCATATAAATTGCTTACGGAAATTGTTTTATGTACATTATTCATGAAATGCATATGTTTTGCTATTAAAAATAAGTGAAATGCAAATAAATTTCTTATATATGTCACTTTCGTGTTTAAATCAAGTAAGTACAGGTACAGGGGAGCCGTATGGCTGGATTTGATCGTGCTAATAAGCTAATAATTAACCGCTTTGCTTAAAAATGCTAAATAAGGTACGCCTACGCAATAAAAATAGGAAATATGAACTGTTTTTTTTCCGACTGTGTGGGTCAATGTATATATATTTATATCTTTTGTCAAATTGCAAAAGCTCCTCCGCACAAAGGAGACTATGCCAAAATTTTCCGAAAATTTTGGGAGTTAGAATTTTTTTTGAAAATTGTTGAAAGATTTTTGTTAGCAACAAACGATTTCGAAATTTCAAATTGAAGTAAATTAGTGAATGAAACTAATTTAAAATAGTAATATAAATCAGTTATAATTGAAAGATAAAATTCAATATTCAGAATAGAAGATAAATTGAATTCAAATAGAATTGAAATTGTGAATTGAATTCAAATGAAATTAAAATGCAAAATTGAATGAAAATGGATATGTAACTTCAATACTGAAGTAAAAATGTATAGGAAGTAAGTATCGAGATTTTGTAATGGAATTGGCAAAATGGTTAGAATATTGTAACTAGATACTACTGCTAGCAGGATATACAGGTGTATTAAAAGAAATGGAATTGGGATTTTGATTTCAAAGATAAAATTTAATTGCTCGACAAAAAGGTACGTATTTCAATTTCAGTATAAAATTTGATGATTTTCTTGTCCAGCCGCTCTGCTTTTCGTTTTCTTTTGGGATTTGAGGGCTTGTGGTGTCATTTTGTAGTCGTACCAAGCTAGCCGTGCAAAGGAGACGCTGGCGAAATTTTTCGAAAATTTAGGGTGTTAGAAAAATTTTGAGAAAATTTTGAAGTTTTGAAATTTGAAATTGAATTTAAATTTGAATTGTGAAGTAAACAATATGTTTGGAAACTATGGAAGATTTTGGAAAGTTAGTTGAGATGAAAATGAATCTTCAATAAAAGGATTTTGGTTGACAAGTTGATAAAACTATTTGGTTTTAGGTAAATAGTAAACGGGTTGAGGATCATTTTTCCTAACTTGTAATTTCGGGACGAAATTCTTTTAAGGGGGGAAGTACGTAACGACCTAAATTTTGGACAATTTAAATTGAAAATATTTAATTAATTTTAAATATTTGAATGATGGTTTGACTTGAATTCCCAATATAACTATGAATTTGGAGATTAAATTATAAAATTTAATCAATCGAAAGTTGAATAAAAAATTGAATCTTCAATTTTAAGCTGATTAAAAATATTTCAAAGGCTTGTAAAATTCGTATTTATAATACTGAAGGTAATAGAACTTTAAAAATTGAATTCAATAGTGTTTTGTTCAGTTTTAAAAATATACCGTTTAAATTGAATTTAAAAATTGCCTTCCAAGGCACTGTCTCGGATTTCGACGAAACCAGTTTCATTGGATCCGTAATACTGTATTATTATCGGGTTTCAAGTTTCATAGTGATTGGAGTTGTTGAGTGAGTGTACGACATATAAACGTGTCAAAGAAAATTTATATCGAATCAAATTGAATTTAAATTGGAAAAAAATAAAAATAAATAAATAATAATAATATAATAATCACCATCAGCTTATTTTCTTTCCAAGTCACTGTGCATCCGTTCGATCACGCTATCTTCCTTAAATTACGTCTAAAATCACGAAACAAATCGTGTAAAGCATGCCTCCTTCAAATTTTAAATACCCTCTCCCTCTTCAGTTTTCAAAATCAAAGAAAAAATAAATGGACGAGCAACTAAATTAATAAATCTCGTTCGTTTCCCCCTTCTCAATCGAAATCACGAATTCCAAAGCGGCTTCAAATTGATCGAGTCGCGTGTAGTGGGGGAGGGCTAGCGGCGGTAGGCGATTAGGGTTCGCGCGTGAGTTGTTTGTATAGATTGGGCATTAGGGTTCGAGCACGACGATTGCTCGCGCAGTAGGTGGTTCGCGCGTTCAGGCATGGCAGGCGAGCACGCGATTTCGATGGCATGCGCGCGCGTAGGCCGTGGTAGATGGTGGAGTTGCGGCGATCGGAGGAAGGGCTGCAGTGTTTGGTAGCCGAGGTTTCAGATTGCAGTGAGGTATTCTTTTTTTAAAATTTACAAAATTAATCTTGATTTAATAAAATATATACATACATTTATTTACTGTGAGATAAATTTATATATGTGTTACTGTAAGATCTATTAAGGCCATTTTGTTTTAATTTAATATATATAAAAGATTATGGATAAGATTTTGGGAAATATAAGGGTATGTGAAATAATATTTTAAATCTACATGGATTATTTTTATAACAATATATAGGGATGATAAACATGTTTAATTAATTTACTCAATTATTTTAGTCACTAAGATTTTTTTAAAAAGGAATTGATTTAAAAATAAAGGTATTAATTTAAAATAAAATATTGGTTGGATAGATTTATTCAGTTCGAATTTTAAATTTTTAGTCGAAAAGAAAATAATTGGTTAATTTAAAATTATCAAATAGAAATTTGTTCAAAAAAAATTTAAATTGTTATTTTAAAATAAATCACTAGTTAATTAATCCATTAAAAAGGAAATTTAATTGTTTAAATTAAATTTTAGTTAGATAAATTTATTAAAGGAGAAAATTGGTTTAAAAAGAATTATCAGCTAATCAAAAACTATTAAACGGAAGTTAATTAGGGGTTTTTAGGCTCAAGGAAAAAGTTAGAGAAAAATTTAGTTTCAGGGACAAGAAGTTTGTTTTTTAGGCTGAAGGACACTTTTTAGTGTAAATCACAGAATAATAGTTGTAACTATCATTTTCAGTTTACACTAAAATGCGTCCTTCAGACTAAAAAGTAAACTTGCTGTCCTTGAGACTAAATTTTTTTGCAACTTCTTCCTCCTGCCTAATTACCTGAGTTAATTATTCAGTTGATTCGAATATTAATAACAGGTAAATAGGCACAAGGAAGAAGTTGCAAAAAAATTTAGTCTCAGGGACAGCAAGTTTGTTTTTTAGTCTGAAGGACACTTTTCAGTGTAAACAGAAAATGATAGTTACAACTATCATTCTATGATTTGCACTAAAAGTGTCCTTCAGCCTAAAAAACAAACTTCTTGTCTCTGATACTAAATTTTTTTGCAACTTCTTCCTTGTGCCTAAAAACCCCTATTAATAAACTGTGTAAATATTTATACAAGGTATAAATCAAGAAAACAAGTCAAGATGGAAATGGACTGCAAATTAAAATCAAAAGGTGAGAACTCCTCACTCAGAATTTTTGTGATGCCCCACCTCTATACCCACGCTAGCCAAGAACACTACGGTGTAATGCTGTCAACTAGCACGGAGAATAAGGCTGTTGAGGAGCGACCATCCGTGTGATTGCCTTGTGCGAGCACCGATATACCGGATAAAATATAAAATGCATTTCATCTCAAGAGGGAATCCGACATGCCGACACAAACTAAAAGCTACTACACAGTGGCTATATAATCTTCGGAAACAAATATAGAAATAAACATAACACAAATCAGTCACAGATAATTCATATCACAAAGGCGGAAATAGATATGAATATATATATATATATATCACTTAAAAGTGTTCATCAGAGTAGTGGTCAACAAGATCCACACTATCACAAAAGAAATAGCTACCAGTGCTATACAAAAGAATATGGATACAACCATGAGTCTATGTCTCAAGTGTATACAACAAAAACTACTAATCTAAGCAGTTAGCCAAAAGTCAAGGTAATGATCCAGGATGAGAAGTCAAGCAGAAGCACCTGTAACATCTCGGTTCGACCCGAGTATTATTTAATAAGAAAATAATAAACGGATCAGTCTAGCTATAAATATCCGATGAAATGACATAGAGTAAGAGATATGACTAAACGTATAATAATCACAATGCCAAGCTGTGATAATTAAGTAATTGAAAATCAACAAGAGATTAATCAATATCACAAAAATCTTCTCAAAGATCAAAAGGAATGTCATACTCCTTATTTCATTCACCAAACCATAAATATTGACAATTATATCAATGTCAATCACAAAAGTCAATGACACACAAATTCACCAATGCACAAATATTGATAAAACTTATCAATGAAAATCACGAAAATTGGTGAAGCACAAATCCCAGAAATCATCAATAGAAATCCAGAAATCACAAAAAGGGGGAAGGCCTATCACAAACGGGAGCATAAAGCTCACCAACACGTGTATCACAAACGGAACGCTAATTCCATGGTTGCTAACCATCGCAAATTGAGCCGAAGCTCCACAAACGGCCCGAAGACCGTGGGTTGCTACCCCACCAATTTGAGTCGAAACTCCACAAAAGGGGGTTTAGTCTCCCTCGCAGACAAAGAGACATCGCACATTGCTAGTCTAAATCACCAAAAATGATCGTTATGATCATCAAGAAGTGTCAATTACAGTAAGCTAGTAAATATATGAGCTTAGCATCATGTCCCATAACCAATAGCTTAACTTAAATATTTACAAACAAATTGTAGATCTCCACTAGAAAATTGTCACAAGAGGTTCAATCGAACAAGTCCAAGAATTAACCGACGAAGTAAACGCAAGCGTTTCATACCACTCGTTTTACTAAGCCGTTTAATTAGATTTCTCATACGAGTGAGGTAAAAGCTTGTATATACTAATAGGCTGGAAAATTGTTTTATAAACGAGTTTGATATTGAAAATAGAGTTTAAATAACCTTTGATAAATATTTACTACTAGTATAGAAACCTTTGTATTTTAAAGTGAAAAAGCACAAAAATGATTGTAGAAACAATCAATCACCAAAATTCACAAACGAAGACGTGAATTAATTCCAAAGAAATCGATATCAAATCCATCAAAATGGATATTTCCAAAAATTCCAAATAGAAGTCATCAAAGTCGAATAATTGATAGCATCAACTAGGAATCAAAACGAATCGATATAAATTGGAAACCAAGCAAAACTAGGCTCAAATAGGCATAGCAGACAAATAGAAGCAGGTCAGTCGACTGACTCACTTAGTTCAGTCGACTGATCACAGTCCCAAAAAACCCTTGGGATGCAGGTCAGTCGACTGAACTCAGTGAGTCAGTCGACTGGTTCAGTCGACTGACTGCATTAAACAGAGCCCCCAAGGCTCTGCAGGAAGCCTTCACCCTGCTTATTAGCTTCAACCAGTTGACTGACCAAGAAGTCCAGTCGACTGACTGGAGCTAAGGCAGTTTTCCCTGCCTTTGCAT
Source organism: Allium cepa (assembly GCA_030765085.1). Classification (NCBI taxonomy): domain Eukaryota; kingdom Viridiplantae; phylum Streptophyta; class Magnoliopsida; order Asparagales; family Amaryllidaceae; genus Allium; species Allium cepa. The sequence goes on from CM060932.1 coordinate 159,716,779, forward strand.
AAGATGTGCAAACCCAACCAATTCGCAACCGAATTCGAGCAATGGCGCTAGGGGTTTATGCCAATCGACTACCCGGCCCTTTAGGCTCTTCGATGCGTCACCAAAACATGTTAAGATATCCATAAAAGGATTTCCATAGATTTTGATTTCAAAACACCAAAAATTGGAATATACACCAAATCAATCCAAACCAAAAGCAAATGCACATGAATATGTGTTAGGAATTCATACCTAATAATCGAAGATAATCATAGAAATAGACGTGAGATAAAAATCTCACCTTTGAACCCAAACGATTGAAGAAGAAGCTTGAAAGCAAAGGAGAATCAACCACTCTTCAAATCCAACTCAAGAAGCTTGATTCTAAGCTTTAAAAGAAGAACATTCCCAAAGTTGGGTTTAGGAATTTCTGAAATTGATAAGAGAATGAGTTGGAGAAGAAGAAGAGAAGGCTTACCAATGGGTTCTACTATTAGTTTGGAGCTAGAGTTTGATTTGCAAAAGAAAACTAGGGCTTGGAGTTTTAATTTCCACTTCCACTCTCCATTGTTATAAAAGCTTGAGTATTAGGAAATGAGGAATGAGGTAATGAAGAGGAGAAGGGGTTGGGACTGAATACATAAGTGGGGTTATTGGGCTCAGCCCAAACCAAAGCCCTAAGTAAAAAGTAGCAAAATTCTACTATCTCCAAACATATCAAAGTTAACACTTAAAAAGATCGCAAACGTCATTTTGAACTCAATGGGAGTGGTCTCAAGTCCTAATTCGACTGTATGCAAAAAGTAGCTTTTCGGACTAAATTCCGAGCATCGATAAAATATTTAAATAAAATATTTAAATATAAAATCGATAAATATGCGGGTTGTTACAGACTCTCCTCCTTAAAGAAATTGCGTCCTCGCAATATTTAAGAAAAAAATATAAGGTAACAACCATAAAAGCATATTCAACACAAAAGAAATTTGAAATAAAAGGTTCACCTTAAAGAGCATGAGAAAGTAAGTCCGGATGTGTTCGCTCGATGTATTCTCTAGATTCCCAAGAGCAATCCTTAGGATTTGAGGACCATTGAACTTTAACAAGCGGAACATCTTTATTTCGAAGGCGCTTGACCTCCGAAGCAATAATACGAATCGGATGTTGCTCATAAGTTAGATTAGGCGAAACTTCAATTTCTTCCACAATACCGGGCTCAAGAATAGAATCGGAATCTCGAAGGCACTTCCGTAATTGAGAAACGTGAAACACGTCATGCATGGCAGAAAACTGAGCCGGTAATGATAGGCGATAAGCCATAGAACCAATACGTTCAGTGATAGGAAATGGCACAATATATCGGGGTGCCAACTTTCCCGACCGACTGAAACGTACAACACCCTTCATAGGTGAAACACGAATGAACACAAGATCTCCCATAGAAAATTCTAACTTCCTTCTCCGGTTATCGGCATAGGATTTTTGTCTACTTTGGGCTTCTTTCATCCTGTGTCGAATAAGTTCAATCTTTTCTGTGGAATCACGAATAAAATCTGGACCTAAAACCAGCTTCTCACCGGCCTCAAGCCAACAAGAAGGAGATCGGCATGGCCTTCCATAGAGTGCCTCGAAAGGTGCCATACCAATACTAGATTGGAAGCTATTATTATAGGAAAATTCAACAAGAGGAATATGATCTTCCCAACTTCCACCAAAATCAAGGACACATGCACGAAGAAGATCTTCAAGAGTTTGATTCACACGCTCGGTTTGTCCATCGGACTAGGGGTGATAAGCGGTGCTAAAATTAAGCTTCGTTCCTAAAGCTTTTTGAAGACTCTTCCAAAATCCACTAGTAAACAATGGATCACGATCACTAACAATAGAGGTAGGAACTCCATGTAATTTTACAATTTCTTTGATAAAAAGTTTGGCCAAGAGAGGAACGGTTCGATTGGACCGAACGGGAATAAAATGGGTGGATTTAGTGACTCTATCAATTATGACCCATAAGCTATCATGACCCGAACGAGAACGGGGAAGGCCGTCAATAAAATCCATGAAAATCTGGTCCCACTTCCAAATTGGAATTTCTAAAGGTTGCAATAACCCACCAGACCTTTGATGTTCGGCCTTAATGAGTCGGAAAGTCATGCAACACTTAACGAAGTTAGCGATGTCAAGTTTCATTCCCTCCTAATAGTAAAGTCGCCTCATATCCGCATACATTTTACTACTACCGGGATGAATGGTGAATTTAGAACGATGGGAATCTTCTAAAATATCTTTACGAAGATCACCAATATTTGGTATGATAAGTCTACCAAATTTTCGAATGCCGCCACGAGAATCAATATCAAAGTCTTTCAAACCTTCAATATCAATTTTATCCTTAACATTTTGGCCAAGAAGAGCCAATTCAGGATCTAGCCCTTGAGCTTCAAGAATGCGGTCTAAAAGAGAAGGATGAGCCTCAAGGCTACATAAAACAAGTGATGAGCATAAATCGGATACGCGGTCTCGAATCTCACAAGTGGATAAGATCCCGAGATCGTTCCATTCGGATATCATCATAGAAACAACTGCTTGTTGCTTACGGCTAAGAGCATCAGCGACACGATTACCCTTATCGGGGGTATAAAGAATATCAAGGTCATAAGGAGCAAGGAACTCGAGCCAACGTTGTTGACGCAAATTAAGTTCCTTTTGAGAAAATAAATATTTCAAAGAATTATGATCCGTATAAAGAATAAATTTCTCTCCTAAAAGATAATGACGCCAAATCCGAAGAGCGAAAACAATAGCCGCGAGTTCTAAATCATGTGCGACATATCTAGTCTCGGCCGGCTTCAATTGCCTAGAAGCATAAGCAATAACACGTTCTCTTTGCATAAGAACGACACCCAAACCAACGCGACTAGCATCGGTATAAACAACGAAATCTTGGTTCCCCCTGGGAATAACAAGGATAGGAGCATCAGAAAGGAGTTCTTTTAGTTTCTGAAAAGAAGTCTCGCATTTGTCCGACCAAATGTATTTAACACCCTTCTTCGTTAAGCTAGTGAGAGGCACGACAACCTTAGAAAAGTCTTTAATAAAATGACGGTAATAACCCGCCATAAAACTACGAATCTCCGTCACACTCTCCGGTCTCTTCCAATCTTGAATCGCTTCAATCTTTGAAGGATCCACGGAAATTTCGGATTCGGAAATAATATGACCGAGAAACTTCACACGAGATTGCCAAAAGTTGCATTTAGAAAACTTTGCTTTTAATTGATTACTCCTAAGAGTTTCCATCACAATCCGAAGATGCTTTTCATGCTCCTCCTCGGTTTTAGAATACACAAGAATATCATAAATAAAGATGAGAACAAATCGATTGAGGAAGTCTTTGAAAACTCGATTCATTAGGTCAACGAAATAAGCTGGGGCATTCGTTAAACCAAATGGCATAACAAGCCATTCATAAGATCCATAGCGCGTACGGAAAGACGTCAAAGGAATGCTATCCTCTGCAATGCGAAGCTGATGAAAACCGGTAGCCAAGTCCAATCGTGAAAAGACTTTAGCACCACTAAGTTGACCGAATAGATCATCAATCTGAGGTAAAGGATATTTTAGTAAGATCATTAAGCTTGCGGTCGCAAAGCCTAAGTGTACCATCGGATTTCTTCACGAAAATAGCTGAAGCTCCCCAAGGCGAGGAACTAGAGCGAATAAATTGCTTCGTTTCCAAATCGGATAATTGTTGCGCATCTCCTCATTTTCTTTATTGGATAAACGATAAGGAGGAAGAGTAATAGGTTGAGCTCCAGGGGTAAGATTAATTCTGAACTCAATTGCTCGCTTAGGTGGTAATCCTAAAACGGGCTCAAATATGTCGGAAAATTCACGAACAACGTGAATAAGAGAAATGACGTCTTCCTCATCATCATTATCATCATCACGAGGATTTAAAGAATATAAAGATGCAGATAAAGTGGAATCCAAATCTTTGAGAATAATAGAAATCTGCTTAACAGATTGAGGATGTCGAAGATGAATAGTCCGCTCAGGACATAGGATATGAGCTTCATAACGGTTAAGCGAATCCATTCCCAAAATCATTCCAAAGCCTAAGTAACGCATGACATGCAAATCGGCTAGGAAAGAAAAACCACACAAAATAATCTCGACATCTTTACAAAGCAAACTAAGAGTTGTGGATCCACCAACCGGATTCGAAATTCTCAAAGAAGTCATTAAAGCAACGACACTTAAAGAAAAAGTATCAACAAGTTCTTTTGAAATAAAAGAATGGGATGCACCCGTATCAAAAAGAACTCGAATAGGCTGTTCACGAAATATAACAATGCCATCAAGGATAGAATAAGATATACCTTGATTACGAGATGTGTTGCCAGGGGCTTGAGCAACATTTAACTTTCCCTCCTTCTTGCCCTCAAGTTTGGGGCATGAAGATAAAATATGGCCGGGACTTTTGCAGTAGCGACAAGAGAGGGGCTTCGAACACTTATTTGAATAATGGTCCTTTGAACCACAATTATAGCATTCTCCACGACCAAAGGAAGAAGTCTTTGCCACAGGGGTTGCTTGCTTCCCCTTTTTGTTGGGATAAGGACCTTTGAATTTTCTAGGCCTTTTCTTCTTGTTGTTGAAGTTTGGTTTGGAACCCACCACTTCAACATCACTTTCCTTATCCGCTTCTTCAAGACGAAGAGCGATATCAATAAGCTGATCAAAAGAAACTTCTAGTTTCAAAAGTAATGGCTTCTTAAGATTCTTATTCAAGCCATAGACAAATCTCTGATTTTTCTTCAATGGGGTATTAATATACTCGACCTCGTATTTGGACAGAGATTCGAAAGATGCGACATAGTCTGTCACAGAAGATTCACCTTGAACCAGTTCAATAAAACGCCGTGCTAAAGTTACTTTTTCAGCCTCCAGCACGAATTTCAATTCGAATCTATCTCGGAATTGCTCCCAAGTGAGATCCGCTTCATTTATTTCTGAAATCAGAAGCTCGTACCAGTCTAATGCTCTTTCTTGGAGCATACTAGAAGCCACCTGAACTCGGTGAAGATCAATAAGATTCATGCGAGAAAAGATTCGATCGCATGATCTCAGCCAAGCCTGGACTTCAATAATAGTTTCAGAACCCTTGAATGGCTTCCCACCCAAATTGGTATAATCGTTGCACAAATGTGCAAATCCTGACTTTGGGTGAGTTGTTTCCGAATTAGAACCAGCTGCTTGAGCATTCTTAACTAAATCAAGAAGTTGCTGGGTAGTCATAAAAACTCCATCTTGGGGAGTAGCACTAGAATGACCGACGCTGGGACGGCCTGGTCTAACCATTTCCCTTCCTTTAGAAAGAAAGAAGAAGAAAAAAAATTATTCACCAAAAGAATATCAAGCAATCTTGATAGATAAAACAAGTAATCATAAAAGAAAATCGGATAGAACGGTACGAAGACACGAATTAAATCCTAAGGCACGACTCCTAAGATAGACTTAGGAGGTGATCCTTGTTAAGTTATTCTACATTGTTTCGAAGTTTGGCTCTGATACCAAGCTGTGACGCCCCACCTCTATACCCACGCTAGCCAAGAACACTACGGTGTAATGCTGTCAACTAGCATGGAGAATAAGGCTGTTGAGGAGCGACCATCCGTGTGATTGCCTTGTGCGAGCACCGATATACCGGATAAAATATAACATGCATTTCATCTCAAGAGGGAATCCGACATGCCGACACAAACTCAAAGCTACTGCACAGTGGCTATATAATCTTCGGAAACAAATATAGAAATAAACATAACACAAATCAGTCACAGATAATTCATATCACAAAGGCGGAAATAGATATGAATATATATAACACTTAAAAGTGTTCATCAGAGTAGTGGTCAACAAGATCCGCACTATCACAAAAGAAATAGCTACCAGTGCTATACAAAAGAATATGGATACAACCATGAGTCTACATCTCAAGTGTATACAACAAAAACTACTAATCTAAGCAGTTAGCCAAAAGTCAAGGTAATGATCCAGGATGAGAAGTCAAGCAGAAACACCTGTAACATCTTGGTCTGACCCGAGTATTATTTAATAAGAAAATAATAAACGGATCAGTATAGCTATAAATATCCGATGAAATGACATAGAGTAAGAGATATGACTAAACGTATAATAATCACAATGCCAAGCTATGATAATTAAGTAATTGAAAATCAACAAGAGATTAATCAAATCACAAAAATCTTCTCAAAGATCAAAAGGAATATCATACTCCTTATTTCATTCACCAAACCATAAATATTGACAATTATATCAATGTCAATCACAAAAGTCAATGACACACAAATTCACCAATGCACAAATATTGATAAAACTTATCAATGAAAATCACGAAAATTGGTGAAGCACAAATCCCAGAAATCATCAATAGAAATCCAGAATTCACAAAAGGGGGAAGGCCTATCACAAAGGGGAGCATAAAGCTCACCAACACGTGTATCACAAACGGAACGCTAATTCCATGGTTGCTAACCATCACAAATTGAGCTGAAGCTCCACAAACGGCCCGAAGACCATGGGTTGCTACCCCACCAATTTGAGTCGAAACTCCACAAAAGGAGGTTTAGTCTCCCTCGCAGACAAAGAGACATCGCACATTGCTAGTCTAAATCACCAAAAATGATCGTCATGATCATCAAGAAGTGTCAATTACAGTAAGCTAGTAAATATATGAGCTTAGCATCATGTCCCATAACCACTAGCTTAACTTAAATATTTACGAACAAATTGTAGATCTCCACTAGAAAATTGTCACAAGAGGTTCAATCGAACAAGTCCAAGAATTAACCGACGAAGTAAACGCAAGCGTTTCATACCACTCGTTTTACTAAGCCGTTTAATTAGATTTCTCATACGAGTGAGGTAAAGGCTTGTATATACTAATAGGTTGGAAAACGGTTTTATAAACGAGTTTGATATTGAAAATAGAGTTTAAATAACCTTTGATAAATATTTACTACTAGTATAGAAACCTTTGTATTTTAAAGTGACAAAGCACAAAAATGATTGTAGAAACAATCAATCACCAAAATTCACATACGAAGACATGAATTAATTCCAAAGAAATCGATATCAAATCCATCAAAATGGATATTTCCAAAAATTCCAAATAGAAGTCATCAAAGTCGAATAATTGATAGCATCAACTAAGAATCAAAACGAATCGATATAAATTGGAAACCAAGCAAAACTAGGCTCAAATAGGCATAGCAGACAAATAGAAGCAGGTCAGTCGACTGACTCACTGAGTTCAGTCGACTGATCACAGTCCCAAAAAAATCTCGGGATGCAGGTCAGTCGACTGAACTCAGTGAGTCAGTCGACTGGTTCAGTCGACTGACTGCAGTAAACAGAGCCCCCAAGGCTCTGCAGGAAGCCTTCACCCTGCTTATTAGCTTCAGCCAGTTGACTGACCAAGAAGTCCAGTCGACTGACTGGAGCTAAGGCATTTTTCCCTGCCTTTGCACAAGATGTGCAAACCCAACCAATTCGCAACCGAATTCGAGCAATGGCGCTAGGGGTTTATGCCAATCGACTACCCGGCCCTTTAGGCTCTTCGATGCGTCACCAAAACATGTTAAGATATCCATAAAAGGATTTCCATAGATTTTGATTTCAAAACACCAAAAATTGGAATATACACCAAATCAATCCAAATCAAAAGCAAATGCACATGAATATGTGTTAGGAATTCATACCTAACAATCGAAGATAATCATCGAAATAGATGTGAGATAAAAATCTCACCTTTGAACCCAAATGATTGAAGAAGAAGCTTGAAAGCAAAGGAGAATCAACCACTCTTCAAATCCAACTCAAGAAGCTTGATTCTAAGCTTTAAAAGAAGAACATTCCCAAAGTTGGGTTTAGGAATTTCTGAAATTGATAAGAGAATGAGTTGGAGAAGAAGAAGAGAAGGCTTACCAATGGGTTCTTCTATTAGTTTGAAGCTAGAGTTTGATTTACAAAAGAAAACTAGGGCTTGGAGTTTTAATTTCCTCTTCCACTCTCCATTGTTATAAAAGCTTGAGTATTAGGAAATGAGGAATGAGGTTATGAAGAGGAGAAGGGGTTGGGACTGAATACATAAGTGGGGTTATTGGGCTCAGCCCAAACCAAAGCCCTAAGTAAAAAGTAGCAAAATTCTACTATCTCCAAACATATCAAAGTTTACACTTAAAAAGATCGCAAACGTCATTTTGAACTCAATGGGAGTGGTCTCAAGTCCTAATTCGACCATATGCAAAAAGTAGATTTTCGGACTAAATTCCGAGTATCGATAAAATATTTAAATAAAATATTTAAATATAAAATCGATAAATATGCGGGTTGTTACAATTTTTGTTTGGTTAATTTTAAATAGATAGATTTAAAATTGTTGATTGTGTTGATTGTTTGTTTGGATAATATAGTATTATCTATTGTATTGAAATAGACCCTATACGCCGCCCTATTAAGCGGATGGTATTTATTACACCCATATACCGCGATATTCCACCTTGAAGTGGAATTGGTATTATATATGTACTTGGAGTTGATTTCCCGCATTATATAGCGGATGAGACCCTATTGCGCCGCATAATAGCGGATAATAATTTATAAATCCCATATACTGCGATATCCCGTCTTGAAACGGGATTGGTATTGTGCTAATGTCTGTGGATGCAGGGAAACAGGTTGGAGGGATCCAACTGGATTCCTCAAATAATTGAATTTGTTTCAATATTGCGTATTGATTTCTTTTTATTATAATTCCTGTGTGATTATCTTTATGATTGAAATCGTTGAAGGCTAAAATTTAGCCGAATAAAATTCTGGTATCATTAGATACCAGAAATAAATAAAATTTGATTTTTGAAATAAGTAGTAGATAAATTTGTAAAATGGTTTGAATTGGGATATTTGAATTATTATAAATGGTTTATATAAAAAGATTTATAAAATGGATATTTATAAATAAAAATAATGGAATTATAAAACGAGTTTTTATAAGCGTTAAAATGAATTATAAATAAATTCATAAGTGAATGAAATTTATAAAATAGTGAAGTTATAAAAGGAAATGATTTTTATAAAATAAGAGAACTACAAATAATTTACTTATAGATTGGGTTTTAGCATTTAAATAAGATATAAATAGAATTTGTTAATTAAGGGATTTTATAAGTTGAAGTTTTTATAAAATATATAGATGTGAATTTATAAACGTTACATTATAAATCCGAAATCAATTAAATTGATAGATTAAACATAGAAGTTTATTAATGGAGATGTATCCACGATTTTGGACAGGGGATAACCTTTTAAATAAAATGTGTAGAAAATGTTGAATTTGGATTAACGAAGTATATTCACGATTTTGGATAGTGAATAATATATTAAAGAAATGTTCTGGGAAAATGATACTTTAAATAAAATTAAAACGATTAGAGATGTTTTAAATGTATTAAGTATTGAAAACATAGATTTCAACATTCATTATTGAAATAGGCGTTTTCAAGGAATAGAAGGAAATGGTGGACTATAACACTGTTGTTATAGTAAATGATTTCCGAAAGGAAATGTCTTATACAGTATTGGGATTTATATATCTATCTAAATTTCGAATCCCTATACTGGAGATTTTGGGTCGTCGTAACAATGTTTTACACAACATTTGTTTGGACTCAAATAAAAGTGCTAAAGAAAATGTTTTCCTTAAGAAATGAAATATATACTTAATATTAATTTAAGTATATCGAATATTTTCCAAATGTTTAAAATAAATAGATTTGTGAAATACTTATTATTAAATAAGTAGAGAAATGTTTTTCCAATATGAAATGAACGTTTTGAGAATTATTTTTTTAAAGATAAATTGAAAGCGAATATTTGAAATTGATTTGAAAATCGTATATCAGTAGATATTTTGGAATATAAATTCACTATAAAATTTATAAAGGAAAGAGGAATCTGTTTAAAAATAAATATCGATTTATTTTTGAAGTGTGGAAAAATATATCTAGTAAAGATATTTTGGAAATAAATAATTTGGAAAATTATTTGGAATCTGGTGATGTTGTGCATACCTATTGATAGTTAAATAACCGACTATCAATATTTACCTTTAAATAGGTATTTGTTGTGATTTGCTTGAATTTGAATGCCACACTTATTTTCAAAATAAGCGCTCACTATTCAGGTTAGCCGGGAAAGGACCTTGGGGTCGTATAACCCGTTCCGAATATGTGATACGTCGTTATGGATTGCATTTGAAGACCGGTATTGAAGACCTGATATTTGTGAAAACGGAAGGATTACTGTCGAATGTTTCTGCATCGGCTGATCCCCGATATAGAAATTTATTACCCTTTGTGATGGAAAGTCCGGTCGTGATTAGTGAATATCCGGATTTCAAGGACTTCTTTGTAAGTGCCTTTGATTCCGTTCGATCCCGGAACGGACTTTTATGGATGTGTGTCTGATGTTACAATTTGACATGTAAAGCTGGTTTCTATCAAATATATTTCCGTTGGTGGCGGAGAATTTATTCTCTTAGCTTAACACCCTTACAGGTTATGTAATTGATGGTTACTAGTGATACATTCTCAAATTGGTAATGTGGCATACGAAGTGCTGTTGAGCATATGTGATCAAAGCACAGCTTTTGTATAAAGCGTGGCTTTGTGGACAAGACTTCGTCGGACCTCACACCCCGAACATGGTCAAAACAGGAAGGATGCGGCAAGGTTATTAGGGGGTAGCGCCCCTTTAGTGTATGTCATTCCTTCTGGATAGAGGTGGTATCATGGTATGGAGCCCAGATACTTAACCTATGTTGTTGCTGCAAATTTATTACTTTGTGGTTGTTGGAATCGAGGATCCTCGGATATAGATCGGTTACGATCGGGGGATGGCATATTCGTGTCAGTAGTTACCCAGTTTGAAGGGTAACCCGGCCTTGTGTTGGCAGAGATCCGGTTAGGTTCTCGGGTCGTCTTTCTAGAGGCGTACCCATGTGGCAATGGGAAGTTCCATGGCCTGGCCATTTGTTGGAAATCCAAAGAAACAATACGATCTTGTACGATTTTAGTTGTAGAACCTACCATTTACTTATGGTGGTCGCCACTTTTTAGATGGTAGCTATAGTAGGCATAAGTGTGAAATGCCTATACTGGCTAAAATTTATATCTTTACTTTCGAAATGTTTTCTGCACTAGTAATAATATCAAACGTTTCTTTTTAATGCATATCAAGCATTTTTGACTATCATAAGGAGAAATCTCCTCCGATTCTGCGTTTGCATTGTGTGCGTGTGCGGGAGGCCTTATGGTAGTCTCATTTTCTAAAAAGCATTGCAAATCTATTTTAAAATTATCCTGTTCTTTGTTTCAAAGATAAATAACTGTTTTAAGTTCTCACACCATCACATGACTGACCTGGAGTTTATTATTTCCCTTCCTAAACTCTAGGTGCCCACCAATTTCCACACGGGCAGTCTAGAGTTAAGATTATCAGGAATTTCTAGAATTCAGGGGTTGATACAGAAATCTGGAGGCGAGCTGGATGGCGTAGCATATTACTAAGTATATATTATTTTTTTCCGCTGTTGTTGTTGTAAACTCTGATAATGAATGTAATGTGATGTAATGTATAAAATGTACAGTTCTTTTGTTTTAATTATTATTCATTTATATATTATATGTTGTTCCGCTGCGGTTATGAGATTCTGATATTGTTATGTTGTTTCTTCTTTCTTTCTTCTTCTACTTCTTTCTTCTTCTTAAACCCTAAGAATTCGGTTTTCCGGCATTCGATTTCTCGGCAGTTGATACAGTGGACGTATTGATGTCGGTTTTCGAAAGTCGAAGAATCGGGTCCTTACAACTAGTCATCATGGCGTAATTCGCAGGCTGAGATAGCTTACGGGTATGGATGTTTCCTGTGGGATCCAGGCGTAACCATTGTGTATCTGCGATCCATGGTTTGACAAATGTGTGGTTTGGTTGATTTGTTTGGATTGTACTTTTCATATCTGTTTTTTAAAGGTTTTGCAGTATTTTCATTAGGTGTTGAAACAAGTCTACTAAGTACCTGGAGAATTCTAGCTTTGCGCCGGATCAACGTATGGTCAGAGTCTGCAGGAACGAAAGTAAACTTATTAAGACATTGAGTTATAAAAGTATTTTGATGAAGTATTACATAAAGGATATTTTTGATTATTTATTTTACTTGTCTAGATAATTTAAAAATGTTTTAAATATTGTTTACTTCGAACTATCAAATTTGAATCAAACGACTATTCATCATATTATAAAATGTTTAAATGGTTGTGAATAAAAAAATTAAATTGAAATGTACATGGTTTTAAAATATGGTTCATCCTTGTCTTTCAACTTATTTTCCCTTCTAGCTATTCTTATCCTCCTATCTTCTTCCTTTTCAAGGGTCCTTTCTGCATTATGAAAAGAGTTGGTTCTTTGGCTTATCGTTCGGATTTGCTCGAGGAACTTTTTGGAGTGCATGACGTATTCCACGTCTCACATCTTCGCCGGTATCTTCATGACCCATCTCTGTTGTTCAGCCTTCTGCTCTTGACAGCTTGGATATTGAGCCTAATCTGACTGTCGAGAGGAAGCCACTTCATATTATCGACAGAGGTATGAAGCAGCTAAGAAGGAAATCTGTTAGTTTGGTCAAAGTACAGTGGAGTACTAATGATCGTGATTGTACTTGGAAGACGGAGGAGAGCATTCGTTCTTCGAATCCGGAATTGTTTATTCTAGGTACCATCTTGTTTTTCTATCTTGTTTTCCTTATTTCCTTGTTTTCGTTCTTTTCGAGGACGAAAAGGTTTGAGTGGGGGAGAGTGTAACAACCCAATATTTTTGAAATTAATTATTATTTGAATTTATTTCACTTTGAAAATGTTTTAGAAATTATTTTACTTAAAATTTTGTTGTAAAATATTTTTAAAAGTGAAGTAGGAATTTTTCTAGAGTTAATGGTATTTTTTTTTGAAATTTTCATGTCCTGCTTCCAATATTTAAACAATTTCTTTAGTTCTTTTTCTATTTTCTCCAATTTAATTATTTATTTCATTTTAGAAATTATAAATGAATTATTTTATTTCAAATTTTTGCTTTATAATATTTTTAAAATGAAGTAGATATTTTTTCAAGGCTAGTCATGATTTATTTGTAATTTTTGAACACTATTTTGAATTTTTAAGCAATTTCTTTAATTCTTTTTCTATTTTTTTAAATTTAATTATTTATTTTCATTTTATTTTAATTTGTTTCGGTTTTTAAATTTATTTACTGGTCTTATTTTGTTATGTTTGATTTAAAAGAAAAGGTAAATTGAAGAGACAAAAACTCTTCTTTTTCCTATGGCTTTTCAAATGCTAGACTTTTCATTTTTCCATAACTCCTCATTTATTTTTGTTTGGCCATACATTTTATTTCTTCGCCGTGTATTTTGTTCTCATTTCACGCACACAAAAATTTGCATCTCATCTCCATTCACAGCTAAGAGAAAAATATTGGTAATGGCTCCTTGTTTATTCTTTTTCTTCTTATTTTTCATATGTTTTTGCGTTGTTTTCTTGGATAGTTTGCTCGACCACCACTTCATTATCACGGCCATCACCTCTTCCTTGTCACCATCACCACCTACCCCTTGGTTCCTGACCATGGTCGAACTCCTATGATGCAAAAACTCCAAAAAAATGCAACCATGCCTTGAAAACCTTCGTAGCCGACCACACCTTGCTTCATCACTTCCTTGTTCATCACCACCACCACCATAGGCCGCCACTACCTCATTGTCCAGACCTCCTCTCACAACTCCAGCCACTGACCAGACCTTTAGCACCCTGGCCGAGCCCAAGGACCCATGGCCGAATCAATTTTGTGAACCATAATCACTCTAGTTTGCATAAGCCTCTTCACCTTCATGCCTTGTAACCTCCTCCATGTTCTAGCTTGTAGCCGCGCACCCTTGTGTCCAAACCCGAGCCAAGCACAAAAAACTGACCAAATGCATCCCTAGGCCATGCATACATATATAGAAAACAAGGAAAAAGTTTGTGTGTTCAAATCGAATGTTGTATTGAATTATAATTTTATTCTATTTTGTTTTGGGTTGTAACACAAGATCTATAGCTTGGATCTTGCTCTCCACTCGAGTCCGCAGTCTTGTCATTATATTTTGGAATCTGTTGTGTCATTTGTATTCATATCTCCAGCACAAGAGGTGAGTAAATTTCACACGACATTATATACTTATGCAAATGTGAAGCGATAACAATTGAATGTGTAGAATTAAATATGATGTTATAACTGCCTGTGATTATTTATATATGATGTTAAACCTGCTAAATTACATGTCATCTCATCTATTACTGTTATATATTGTTAAATTGTTCATTTATATCTGTTTATCACACCGCAAGTTCCCTGTAGAATAGAATCACTATGGGTTGAAATGATACATACTCGAACGGACATTAGAATAGAGAAAAATCGTTATGGGCTGAAATGATAGGCCTGAACGATTTTTGTTTATTTTATTTTACTTGGGATTGCGGGTTTGAAATGTTAAAACCTGGATTTTTTCTTTGTAAATTGCGGATTAAAATGATATATTATCCGTATCATTTGACTTTGGTTAGAAAATTATATACAGACCGTGGTTAAAATATATTTTTCTAATTTTTTTAAAATATTATAAAAATGTAAATATTATGATATTTTGATTTAAATTTAATAAAAAATGATTTTTATGAAATATTAGTGATTTTCTACAAGTTAAGTAAGTGAAATAAATAAATGGTAAAGTAGAATATGAAATATAAGTTAATTTTGGAATTTATGTTTTTGTTTATAAATGAAGTTTAAGTTAAGTAAGAAAATATGATAATTTGATTTAAATTTAAATTTAAAATGATTTTATAAATTGTTATTGATTTTGCTATAAATTTAAATTAGTTAAATAAATAAATGTTTAAAATTGAAATTAAAATATAACTTAACCCGGAAAATGTGAAATAGGTTTTAAATTTAAAAGTTAAGTTAAGTAAAATAAAATGGAATTTAAATTTAATTTATGAAATGGGAAATTTAATATAAATTTAAAGTAAATGAAATGTTATAAAATTTTACATTGATTTTTTTTATAAGTAAATTATTAAAATTTGATAATTATTTGTGAAATTGCACTTTATAGAATCATAAATTAAAGGGCATTTAAATAATTGTTTTAAAGTGAGAAATTATGATTTTATAAGTTGAAAATGATTTAAGTTAAAATATAATTGTTTATGAAACTATTTTGAAAACCTTGAATTTTAATTAACAGCATTTCTAAAATGCAATCATTTCTTAAGTAAAGGATATTATAGCATTTGTAAATGTTATAGTTGATACAAATGAAATATAAGGTTAAAAAAATGAACTAGGGGCTATTATAGCACTTTGTAAGTGCTGTAGTTGCAAAATTGAACTAAAGCTTTTATTTGAAACTAAAACCTATTACAGCATTTTTGTAAATGCTATCTTTGTTAAAATGAATTGCTTTCATATATAAATTTACCGTAGCATTTTCTAAATGCTACGGAAGTTGAAATTTCACTGTTTTAGTAAATTTAAGTAAATAAATGAATTCTAAAAATGGTAAAATGTTGATAATTGAATATTTTATTCTTAAATATAATAACTTCATTTTTAAATGATTTAAATGGAATATTTAATTGGTTTAATTGGAATATTTGCTTTGAAATATAAACCATTTTAAATTGTGAGTTGGAATGGTATTTAAATTTAATAAAAATGAATGGAGTTTTGGAAAAATATGATATTGAATTTTTAAATGAATTTGACATGATATTAAATTTGGAAATGATATTGGATTTTGAAGTATAAAATAACATTTTGGAATTTTAACCACGGGATGTATTTAATTTATGGTTTAACTGATCCTTAGAGGATGGGTGATCCCAAACATCCTTTAAGTTATTGTGCATTACTACCACAGTTTACTTGAGTTGGTTTACATTATATAAGTGTGTATGTCCTGATTCGAGTGTTTTGTGTTTTACTTTACGCTCGGGTCAGTCTGAGTATTTACAGCTTAGCTTTGGATTTCTTTTCTGGAGTTAGGAATCGCTGGAGATTATGCTTGTCTAGTTATCTATTCCCTTTCAGTTTCAGTTGTTCTATTTCAACTCTGGTATTTATAAACTTCTATGTATTTGGAATTTTTATCGTATATGTTTTTTTTTCAGACTGATATTATGTATTTTGTTTTGAGATTTTGTTATAATAGCTTCATGAACTACTATGGTATTTTAATTTCCGCTACGAGTTATTCTGATATTTCTGTGTCTGTGATTCTGTGATTGTTTTCATTTGCTCCAAATTTATTTACAATGTGGTATTTTGAGTAATTCAAGTCGGGCATGTGTGGATGCGAATGACTGAAAATATCGGGTTGTTACAATATTCATCTAGGGAGATAACATAGCATGAATTGAATATAACTTGTAGACTTAAGGTTTAGTGGTTAGCAAAATACCAAAAATTTAAAATTATGTTTTCTTGACGCATTGTGCCGTAAGTATACGCCTAATACGAATAGCAAGTTTCTGTTATAACACAAAAAATTATCAATGTAATAAATACCATATATCTCATATATCACATTGAGATTCAGTTTGTAATAAGAGGTTATGCTGTTATTTCTGGAGCTATCACCACATCTAGATTATATGGTATATAATAACTAGTTCATGTTACCTAAAGTTACTCAAACGATGTATTTTTAGCTTTTATATTACAAAAGGATATAAGAAAATAGTTACTTAAACATCAAACCAAGTTGTCAGAACCAAAAAGTATGCCTAAAGAAATTTACTAACAGAACTATTTAAAGATACCCCCATCCAAAGATATTCTTGGCATTTTGAGCTTTGTAAATTTTACAGGCTTAGCATGCAGGGAATCTGCTTTCTTCATCTCATCCATGAATCTAATCTCTGTGAAGCCACTATTGATCATTTGGACAAAATTTGCATAACCCAAATAGTCGAATCATATAATTTATAATTGAATCAAAAATTAGACAGAAATACTCGATCCAATTGAAATATAAAGCTCATACCTACTTAGGATTTATGTAGAAACCTCAAGAAATTAGATATGATGGAGAGGGCTAGAAAAGCGATGATGATGGAAAGCGGTGGCACGATTGGAGAGCACTAGCGCGAGATGGCGATGAAGAGTGCTAGCGCAACGATGAAGATGGAGGAAGCGTGTGAGGAGGTGAATTTTGCTGAAGCGAAATAGGAAAAAAAGTTCCAGGTATTGAAGATGAGTAAAGGAAGAGTTTAATTTATTTAAGCATCGAGGAAGGAAAACGTGACAGAACAAAGCAGAACAAAATTTGTTGGAGCGGCAAAATTTTTAGAAGGCGGGATGGATGAAAAATATTTGGATACGTTTATAAACTAGGATAAACTATTATTAGTTGCACTTAGGGATAAACGCCGCCACTTATTGCAACCAAATGAAGATTTCTTATAGTGTTAAAATATTTAGTTATTTATAGTAGCAATTAAAATTTAATTTTTGAGTATTAAAATGTTAAACTATTTAAATTTTAATGTTAAGTTTAAACTTTATTTGATTTAAATAAAAGATTAAAGAATTTAGTACTCCAAATCATATTACTTTTAGTATTTAAATTTTCAATTTAATTTTTATATTTAATTAAAATGAAAAATGTTAAAATTAACTACACATAAATACTGCTTGAAACGATATGATTAAACTTGAAAGAATTTAAGTTTAATTCAATAAATGATGTATAATAATTTTATTTACTTTATGAAAGAATTTATATCTACTGCAAACGATGCAGACAAAGATGAATTGAATAATATCATTTACATTCTTTAATGTTGATTCTATATTTTTTATAAGGGCATTTTGGTCTAAAATTTCATTTAAAATTTTGCGGTGTAATTAAAGTAATTTATGATGTATGAATAGAATTTTCCCTAAAGAATTACAAGATAAAATAGTAATTTATTTTGGAACCTATTTTAATGAGATGAGAAAGGGAAAAAAAGAGTTGTGTTATATACACCCCAACATGGATTATAATTTGGGAAATTTTTTTTAAAGACAAATTAAAGTAAATATTTAGTCAGAAGGACACGCGCATAAAATTTTTACCGTAAGGACAAAGCCGAAATCCCAGATACAATTTCAAACAAAACAAAGTATTCTATTCGTCTTCCTCCTCCTTCCTCACACTCAGAATTTGACGAAATTTTGCTCGGAAGAAAAAATGGCACCGCAAACTAAAAACAAATCTACATCTCCAACACAACCTCAGAAATCGACAGTAGATGAACAACGAGCACAACAATCGACAGCCGATGAAAATCTAACTAAGTCGGAAGTGAATCAACAAAATGAAAATCGAAATGTCGAATCACTTCCAGCATCAGATGTTCAAAAAGAAAACGCAATGATAGAAGAGGAAAACCTACCTCTATCGCAAACGATAGCGACGGTAGTAAAGGAAAAAAACAACAAGTTAGAGCTTAAAAAACCTACATCAACAGAAGAGGAAAATCAAAATAGAGATAAAAGAACAAAGAGAAGACATGAAAAAATTACAGCAAGTGGAAGCAAACCAAAAATAAGCGAAAGTATACCAAAGTAGGTAATTGATAATATAAAATCAAACATAACACAGTTAGTATACTTTTGTTATAGTAACATTGAATTTTTTTGCATAGGACGAAGAAGAGAACATGCAGCAACAAAGAACAAAAAGAAGAAATGAAAAAATGATTCAGAACAAAATACAAAAAGAAACAGAGGTAACTGAAATTGCAAAATTAGAAAACTAATACTAATAATTTCATACTGTTAAATGTATTCTAATGTTATGAAAATGGTTAAACAGGAAAAACCTTAGAAAAAAGAAGGAAAAAAGCCGCGGATGAAGAATCAGAGGAAAAACAACTCAAATCGGTAAAATAAAAAACATCTTAACTTTATACTATGATAAATATTTCAAAAATATTACCTATAAATCATTTGGTAAAAGAAAAGGCAGATAAGTACAACAAACTGATACCTAATTACAAGTAATAATAGTCATTATCATTAAGCATGAATTGTTTGATAAAATAATAGTCAGTATCATTTAGTTGAAATATGATACAAACAAAAAACTAATACCTATTTACAAAAGAACTGATACCTAGTTATAAAAAACTGATACCTATTTGAAAAAATGATACCTGGTTACAGAAAACTGATATCTACTTAGTACCAACTGATACCTAGTTACTACAAACTGATACCTAGTTACTATAAACTTTAAATTGTTACATATTTGATAGAAGATATTTCACTACAGCTAATACCCAATCTATTATTGTGTTTAAACACAATTTGTTTCACAAATAACTTATTGTCTTTGTTTTAAAATAATAGGATGAGGATTTTGTTAATACATCCAAAATTCATAAAAGAAATATCACAAACAAAACAGCAATCTGAAAATAAAAAGCATGAAATTGCTTACATATGTGGATTGCAGGCAGTATTCAAAACAGTAAAAATGATAAAACAAAAAATGCTCTATCCAATAAGCAGATGGACATAATGAAGAGCACTCCTTTCTACAACTTCTTTAGAGTTTTCTACGAAGAGAAAATTTTGATGAAAGACTGCAAAAAGCATCAACACAATTTGGATGCTTTATACAAATGCTACTCAGTTGTGGAAGATGCATTCTTATTTTCCCAAGAAGGGATGAAAGTTACAGCAATGGATATAAGTTTGATTTTTGGCCTACCACTAAAAGGAATTAATATTGAGCCAACTCAGAAAATGACAAACAGTATAACTCCAATGCAGTGTAGGGAATTTGTAAAGAGAAACTTCGGCAATTGCACTTATATAACAAGAAATGTTGTGGAAAAAAGAATGAAGCAAGAAGTTGCAAAGAAGAAAAAAGAGTATGAAGAAGACTTGCCAATGTTAATAGTAATTGAAATACTATTAACATTTTTCTTTCCAAACAACCAGTAAAAGTTAAGATGGGGACTTCTACCACACTTAATTAATGTAGAGACAATGCAATTGGTTTCTTGGCCACTAACAATAGAAAAGAATTTCAATAAATTTGTTAAGAAGTTCATCCATAATCCAAGAAATATGTCGGGATGCTCCATGCTTCCATTGGTAAGATAAGTTAATCAAAAATTTATTACTTAATATTTTTTAACAAACATATCTAATCAATTCTTTTTATGTTAACAGTGTTGCATTTGTGAGAAACTGAATCTCATTCAACAAAGATAATATTATACTCTAGCTTTACCAAGATTAGCAAAATAGGATTTAAGGAAACTCAAAGGCAAAGCAATCAAAGCAGTTTTTGATAACGTGAAAGAGGGTGATGTAAGTAAAAATTCCATTTAATTTTTGTTAATCAATATGCTTTAACTCTTATGTAGAATAAAGTTTAATTGTCTATCCTTTCTTCTATAACATAAAACTGATACTACAGTGATCAAAAACTAATACCATATCATTACGTAGTAAATAGTATCAAAAACAAAAAATAGAATGCAAAAAACTGATACCATATGTTTACTTGCTTGAAACGAATACTAATAGTATCATAAACTGATACAAAAATGCAAAAAATGATACCAAATGATTACATGCTAGAAACTAATTGTGGAAGTATTCAAAACCGATACTAGAATCCAAAAACTGATACCTTATAATTTCACAATTTACACTGATACTACAATCCAATAACTGATACCATAATTGTACATCCTTGAAACTGATACTAATATTATAAGAAACTAATACTAATATTATTAGAAATTGATACTAGAATTCGAAAACTGATACCACAGTTTTACATGATTGAACCTGATACTAATAGTATCAGAAATTAAAAAAATAGCTATTTGTTTTATTGCATGTTATTTCCTCTTTTCATTACAGTAAAAATTGAATTATCATTGTAAATTGAAATCATCGCTTAAAACTGAAACATATTTTCCAACACCGATTTTCTAAGTGAAAGAAATCACAAATCTCAGCCCATATAAAGAATGTCTACTTCAAACAGAATCTGTTGAACACAATTTCCCCAAAATTCAAAAAGAAAAGCATGCAAAGAAAAGAAATTTTGAAGAAACCAAAGAAAGTGCACATTCATTTGAGGAAGACATAAACATCAGGATCTTCCAAATGCATATAAAAGATTTGGAAGAAGAAACAAAGAAAACAAAAAAAGAATTGGAAGTAGAAAAAAAGAAAAGAATTAAAGCAGAGCAAGAAGTTTTGAGGTTGAAAGAAGAGTTGAAATAAATTAAGTTGAAGCTGAAGGATAATGAAGAGAAAAGATCACAGGCTGAAGACAACACCAATAAATTTGAAGATGATTTGAATGACAGTGAAGAAAACAGTGAAAATAAAAAAGAAAGTTTCAATGTACAAAGCGACATTTTCCAAACTGAACTAAATGCAGATACTTTTATAGAAATGGAAATAGAAAAAAATGAAGAAAAAGATGAAGAGTGTGTACAAAAAAGAGCAGATAAAACAGAAGAAATGAAGAAACATATGTCCATCGAAATAGAAAGTGAATTGGGTAAAAAAACGAGCAGTGAAGAAATACAATGTGAACATGAAGAAAAAAAACAGACTCCAACTGAAGTGTATCGAAAAGAAGAGTTGCAAAAAGAAAGTAAAGTGCAGAGAGACAACTCAGAAGATACTCAAAATCTTCAAGAGGATACAGATATAAAAAACGAAAGTATACCATATGACGCTTCAGTGCTTGACTTTACCCCTCCATCTTTCAAACTTTACAACACATAAGACTTTGAAAGTGAAAAAACTAAAGAAAAAAATGCAGAAGAACATGTGCAAACAGCTGTTAGAAAACAGAAATAAACAGTCACAAAATCAAGTGACAAAAAATTCAAAGCAACACAAAAAAGGACAACTTCTTATATTCAAAGATTAAAGGCAAGAACAAGAGTGAAAAAACAACGTCATTGCTTTGAATATGAGATGAAACAAAAAAAAAGTTGCAAATAAGCCAAAACCCAAAAAAAAGATGTTGAAAACAAAAGTGAACAAGACAACAATCCAAAGCCACTTGCAGTAATAGAGCCAACACTTTCAGAGATAGGGGTTGGACATTGCAAATGTTTGATCTATCTCAATGTTGAGCAACAAAACGTGATCAAAAATTTCTTTTCATTAATGATATCGTCACAAAAGTAAGTGTATAAATATGTATATTAATTTTAAATACGAAATTAAGTTTATCTAACATATACAAATTGTTTTTATCAAAATAGTATAGTGGCATGGGAAGACAACGACACAATCAGAGGAGGTTGTGTCATAACAAAGAATGCACTAAAACATCTACTAGAAGGAAACGACACAGACGGGCAGGTACATGATATTTTTTCTTTCTTTACATCAACACTAATACCAAAATAAAAACAAAAATGATACCCAAATCCACAACATACTTAAATTCACTTGATGCATTATTATTTTTATACTTATCAACATACACAACCACTATTAACATTACTGATACTATTAACAGTTTAATATTGCTTCACCAATAAAAAACTTATACTTTTCTGATTTTAGTACAGACTATAGATTGATATATTTCAAAATATGGACTGGAAGAACACAACTATACTTTCACAACTACAATGATGGTAAATAAAACTTTAATATTCAAGTACATAATAATTGCTTCATTTATTAAATCATAACTTATTATTATTATTATTTTTTGAAATGGTACTTTATATACAACAAATCATTGGGATAACATATCCCATGTCAATAAACGTTCGAAAGCAAGTTTCGAACTTGTGACCTCTTGCACCAAAGCCGAATCAATTAAACAGAAAACAATTGTGTGTGATATAAAGGGTGTGAAAAAAAGTCTTGTCCTCCCTATGTTAGAATCTATTGTACAGGGCAAATTTGTTGAAAGTATATATTTTCCTTTTCATTGTGAGAACCACTGGACATTAGTGACTTTAACATACCCAACAATGCAATGGTGCCATGTTGATTCTAACCGCCCTAGAAGATCAAACGAAAGAAACAAATTCAATTTAAAAGAAGCTAAAAAATTGGTATGAGATTTCTCTTTCTTTTTAAAAAAATACTTATCATGGTGAATATGACCTAAAATTTTAATATATTACATGTTTTAGAGACATGAAATATAGGACATGCTCCAAGAAATCTAGAAAAGAAATAACATAACAGACATGGTAGTGAAACCAGATGATATGCATCAAATAAAGTGTGCACAGCAAGCAGAAAGTTTTTTTTCCGTGAAAATGTTATCTACTGAGAACAAAATAAACAATACAATTGAAACTACTAGTCCTAATCAACTGACAGTTCCTCATTATTCAAACTATCTATGTGTCTGCATTATAATTTTCCATACATACTTCTATACATCATTGTATACCTTTTATATTTAATTGAATTTGATTCTTAATAAAAATATTGAAAATTATTATCTCTCAATTCAATAAACTTTTAATTCAGAAATAAACAATTACTACAGGAAGAAAACTGATACCTACATAAAAGAAACTGATACCTACAGAAACAAAACTGACACCTACAAAAAACAAATTGATACCTGCAGAAATTAATACTTAGTGTGCTAGTAAAACTGCTAAATATTTTAATTCAAAGCATACTATATGCTTGTACCATTATCTCTAAAATTCAAAATTTTGTATTAATTATAAACCTGTTAATACAACAGATGCAAATTGATACTAATATTACATTTTGGTTTCAACAGGCTTGACCGTGGGATATTTGTAATGATATTCATCATTTCTCTAAACAAAAGCAGGTTACCAATAAAAATTGAAAAGAAAGAAATATTATCAACAAGAGCAAGGATTGTACATGCAATATTAACAGATGATGAACACTGCTGGAGTCTATCTAAATACATGTCAAGCCTAGAAGAACAAAGAAAAAAAGAACCGAATTCACATTGTGTTATTTCACAATTAAATTTGGTACCTGTAAAGTAACGTTGTTCTGTTGAAATGTGTACTTGTGAAGTAATGATGTTCTGTTGAAATGTGTACTTGTGAAGTAATGATGTTCTGTTCCAATTAAGTCCGCGGGTGCGGCGCAGTGGAAATGAGGCTTGGGTTTTGGTAAAAAGACCCAGGTTCGATTCCTACCATGCGCTTCCATATCCTATATAAATTTACCCGGGGGTACGGGGGCTTGGATCAGCGGACGGCTTTACTATACCCTCCTCAGGAGTTTACCGGTCAGCCGGGCGGCTTTACTACACCCTCCTCAGGAGTTTACTGGTCAGCCGGGTTCTCCTGGGTTTTCAAAAAAAAAAAGATGTTCTGTTCCAATTTCATACTTATGAAGTAACGTTGTTCTGTTATTAAAATAATGCTGCTTTTACTCGTAAAAACAATACTGATCTCCTGGAATGATATGTTGTGGTTGACGTTCTTTTCTTTTTCCCGTTGTTTATATTATAACAAGATTAACCAGTGTATGTTCTATCATCCAACTATGAATCCCACATAATATTATCATTTTTATGATGCAACTATCAGTTGTATAATGATGTTATCAAATTTCATATAATATTTCAATACAAAACAGTAACTGGGCATCAGTTTTTATGACTGATAGTATCAGTTTTGTTAAAACTTACACTCAACATACTTTATGAAACAACAATTAGTGCAGGTCTCAGGTTTTGCAAACACAAGATATCATTTTAATTATTTAGTAGTACTAATGTCAATTCTAGCACGTATTATAATATACGAAACTGATACTAACAACAAACCAAAACTGATAATAAAGCCGTTTATATCCAATCAACCAAACATTATCTCCAACCAAGCTAACTGATACCGAAACTGTAAAAAATGATACCAAAACTTAAAAAAACTGATACGTATAAAAACTTATAAAAACTGCTACTGTAAAAAATGATACTGTAAAAATGATACTGGTACCAAAACTTGTAAAAACAAACAACAGAACTGATACTGCAAAAACAAATAACTGATTCTATCATCTATACTAAAATAGCTGAAATTAAAATCAATTTCATAATATGTTATACTAAATACAAATTAATAACAAAAGGTTCAATTACTGTAGACCACTGAAACAAGTCTCACATACACTTATTACTTTAAACAAATTAAAAATGTAAAATCAAATCATATCCTCTTTGAAGCTTGACAGTTTCGTTTATTATGACCAAATTGCTTGCACTCGCCACATCTGTTTTGCTTGTTATGAAAATATGAAAATCCTCCTTTGCGCTTCACTGATGGTCTGCCAACGCCATGTTTCTCCTTTGGTGGTTTGATAACATATTGAATGCTACTATCAACAATAGGCCTATCATAATTTGGAATAGGATTTATAACATTGGCATAAGAACATCGATAAGCATCAACAGTGAAATAATTCTCGACAAAATCATATACAGACAACTTAGACTTGTTCATACACTTTATAGCATGAGCACAAGGAAATCCCGTAATTTTCCATTGGTTGCAACTACAAACCCGCTCCTTCAAATCAACACAATGAGAGTTTGTAGATTTCACTTCAAAAGCAAAATTAGAAGATTTATATACATCCCATCCAAATCCTTCTTCAATCAATTCATCTAAACGTAACTCCATAGAAGGACAAAGACTTGTTCTCCACAAACGACATTCTTCTCTTCTTCTAGCCATTTGTTCCATAATCTTAACACGAATACCATCTAAACACAAAGTAACAGGCAATGCTCGTTCATTTAAAATCCAATTGTTAAAACTTTCTGCAACATTGGAATTATATTCACCATAACGTTTCCTTGAAAAAAATAAATCCACCCACTTATCAAATGGCTTATCCTTTAAAAAAATTCACACCAGCAACACCACCAATTTGACGAAACTTAGAATATGCTCCTTCAAATTCATATAGATTAGAAGCTCTAGAACACATTTTGAATAGATCAACAATAGACACATTTGCATTTTTGGCTTTCACTCCTGAAAGAAGATTTTGTTCCATATGCAAAAAGCAATAACTGTGATAATTTGAAGGAAAAACATCATGAACACCTGAAAGCAAACCTTGATGACGATCTGACATAAAAACTAAAGTACGCTCTTCTTGAAGCATTTGTTTTAAATGGTTCAAAAACCATGTCCAGTTATCCACATTTTCTACAGAAACTACACTCATAGCTAAAGGGAAGAAACCTACAAATGCAAAAATAATTAGTAAAAAAAACTAAAAGTAATTACGACCATAAATATAAAACAATTCATAAAACTGATACTGACAGTAACAAAACTGATACCTAAAACCTGATATGACCATTATAAAAATATTGATAACCACAACATTATGCACATTAATCTTCATTCTAAAACAACAAAGAAACAAAAATTGACATATATTATGATAAAAAGGAAATTTCAACACGACATAACTATAAATGATACCATATATGAACATACTTGAAACTGATACTAACATTATACACAAACTGATATTAATCTCCTGTTTAGCAGTATGAAATCATTTTACCAAATACAAACTTACAATTCAATACAATGAAAATTCTAATACTAGAAACTTGCTACTTATAAACTACAATTCTTAAAACTGATACCAAAATAATACAAATTATGATAAATAATGTATATTAATGATCATGCCAAGTATTATGATCTCAATACAAATAATTCAAATCTGAAAACAAAGACATACCTTGATCATCATTTTTTGCAGTAGACCCATCAACACACCAGGACGTCCCTTCAAGTGAGTAGCATCTAAGAATATCATAGGACGACAATACTAGAAACCAAGCAAACAAGCGCCAAAAGCAATAACCAACCTTTCAAATTCATTACTACAAGGATCAACATCCGTATCAACATAACTATCTGGATTAGATTTCTTCACTGCTTCCAAATACCAACTCAAATCGTTATAAGACAAAGCATCATTACCATGCAACTCCATCAATACAAGTTGTTTCGCATGATAAGCATAACCATAAGACAACTGAAAATTGTATTCTCTTTTAAAATCAAGTATAATACCCTTTGGCTTTTTACTTGGACAATCGCGGATCTCGTCAATAATCATCGAGTTAACAAACGAACTAGATATATGTGGATTATTCACATGTCTAAGACCAGCCCCACAAGCATGATCAAGAACCAAATTTCTCATAAAGAACCTTTTCAATTCTCCAGAATCACAGGAATCACGGACTTTGAAAAGACAACCATCTTTATATGAAGAGCAAATCACGGTAACTCTTGTAGCATAATTCTTTAAAAATACTAATTCATACCCCTTTTGAAGTTGATATGCCATCAAAAACTCTCTAAAATGTTCAGCTCCTCCAAAACAAAAACCAACAAAATCAAAAATGCTTAATGTCGACCCTCTCCTCAACATATCTTTTAAATAACTTTTACCATTAACAACAACATTTGAACAGACAGATACAGTAGAAGATGAAGAAGCACGAACATAGGATGAACTTGAAATAGAAGCACCATCAACAACTTCTAATTCATAACCCTTAACCTTAACAGTAAAACAAAAGGAAGAACTTTTCTTATATAATTGAAAACAAATTATGCTCTGAATATCAGAATCAGTGTCAACCATAATAACTTTGTCCTCAAGTCATAATAAATCTGAATAGGAGTTAATTGAGACCAATATCGACATATCTCATTCTTCAAATCATACAAAGAGCAATCGATAAACAATCGAGTGCTAAAAGTGTTATTATTCAACACAAACAAACAAAGAAGACTATTATCCCCACTGCCAAAAAAATAAAAAATAAACATTAGTAAAAATATGTTCAATTTAGAACAGTAATTATTCAATTTAACAAAAATGATACCTACCGTAGACAAAACTGATACCTAGGTGCTGATAATAAAAAAATGATACTAACAAAAAATAAAAATGATACCCAGAAACCGAACCTAAAATACGATAGTTTTCCACTATGTCACAACTTCATATACAACCCAAGCAACGATACTTTTCCAATCATCCAACATTAATGCAAGAAAATGTAAGATAAATTAAATGAAAAATTAATTAGAATACAACACTTCATAAAGAAATGAGTATAATAATAAAAAACCTGCTGCTACTTCCACAATTTCCCATCGACGAACGAACAAACAATGAGAACAACAACACTGCATATCATTCATAAAAATGAACACAATTAGAAATCACAGACAATTTTTTTTAACTCGAATAGAAAAACAACAAAAAACATAATAATATAAGCATACCTAAGAAAAAGAGATGACGGTACAAATATGAAAAGAACGAGATCGACAAACGCACGTAAGAAAAAAGTGATCGATGAAGTACAATTTTCAGAAGGACGAAATTGAAAAAAACGAACGAAGTTGATCGCGACTGAAAAATTGATCGAAAGAAAGAAGAAGAATAAGCGCGCGAAATTGGGCTGGAAGGAAAAAACGATAATTTGTCATTTGGAGAAAAATATTAGCGGGCCGTCCTACATTCAAAAAAGCCTAAAACGTGTCAAAAAAGCCCTAAAACGTGTCCTCGAGGAAAATTTCCTGTTATAATTTACCCACTCTTCATTTTACCCAGTCTAGTTTAATTGAATGCTATATATTATCCATGCTTTATTTTATAGTACTCAAACCGATTGATGATGCACGGTATATAAATAAATATAAGTTACACATATAACTAACATTTGGTTGAACTTGATCGTTTAAAAAAGTCAGTTATTCATATTACCGGAGTTGATCGGTAGTTGATTACCGAATTATCGATGGACGATCGAAATGACTCTAGGTAATACAAGTACACATTTCATTATTTTATTTATTTATTTTCTTTCGTGTTTTCTTTCTTTTGGGGTAAATTGTACACCAACACTTGGTACACACTCAAGTAAAATGACGTGCATAGGAAGATGGACATTGGCCGGGCGAGTAAAGCATTTGACCAAGTTATCATAAATTCTTTACTATTCATCGAATGGTATCACTCTTTCATTGTGATTTTAAGTGCGATTCCTTTAGTGCATTTCCAGCAAAGTGGAAGATCACAATGGATTGTAAAGCCCAAAAGGAACAGTAGTTGGATTGTTGGAATTGGAACCTCTTCCTTGTTTGTTTCTCTCTCCAAATCTTAACCTAAATCGCCATGGCGGTCCCAACCCTTAAACCACAATCCCCCTTCCGCTCCCCCGCCTCCTACCTCACAGGCTCCACCCCATCTCCGCCACGATCCGATACGTTTGCTGCACGTGCAGAGCTACCCTCTTCCGATGCTGCACGTGTTGGCACCCTTGCGCCTCCTGAAACCCAATCCGGGACATCGAGTGGAACTAGGAACACGGCATTAGCAGCGGCCACCGAGAGATATGCTGTCGCAGTTAGGGTTTTGGCAGCAGCGTTATGTATGATTTCGTTTTCTGTTATGGCGGCGGATAAGAATAAGGGTTGGACTCTTGATTCGTTTGATCGATATGCCGAGTACAGGTAATACATTTATTCCGGAATTTTAGGAGGGTGGTGTTGTAAGATTCTGCTAATTGTACCAGTGTTGGATCGGTTTTGTTTACAACGCTGAATTCTAAATTCTGTTAGGTCCCTTTGTTTGAAACGCCGAATTCTAACTTCTAATTGTTGCCCAACTGTGAAATCTGATTGCTGAATCCAGAATAATTACTTGTTTATTTGCATTCTAAACTTCTCATTACTTCTAATCACTATGAATTTTTTGACAATAATGCCGTCTATAGATTATTAATAATAGGAATTTTGAATTTTAAATGCTTTAAATTAACAAAAGTTTGAACAATAAAAATTGAATACTAGAAAAAGCTGTAAAAATGTTAATTCTGGAAAATTAAATTTTCATAATTAATTATGAATTTTTAATGTTTGAAATTATAATTTCTAAAAACAATGAATTTTTGTACTTCTAATTTTAGAATTTTTTGAATTTCTAATTAGAACAAATTTCAAAACTTGTAACTCAAAAAAGAGGGAATTAGTTTAAAGGACAAAAATGTGTATTTTTAGTCTCAAGGACACAACCTTCATATTTTAGCCACAATGACAGATATTT
This sequence comes from Allium cepa, assembly GCA_030765085.1. Classification (NCBI taxonomy): domain Eukaryota; kingdom Viridiplantae; phylum Streptophyta; class Magnoliopsida; order Asparagales; family Amaryllidaceae; genus Allium; species Allium cepa. The sequence continues at coordinate 159,747,105 of CM060932.1, forward strand.
TTTCAAAATTAGTCATAAAGACAAAACGTCAAAATTACCAACCATGACTCCTCGCACCACTACCTGCCGCCATCACCTGCACCACCAGCCTTGCCGCCGCTGTCGACACCACCACAATCGCCAAAATCTGAAATTTTAATAACAGGTTTGACACTGCTACTATATAGTATAAGTTTCCTTTTATTAAATAAAATGATACTAGGCAGTATCATCAATGTCAGTATAAGCTAAAATATACATATACTTCTACTTTTCCGATCTAAATTTACTCCTTCATTATCACCATCAATACATATCCTACTGTATATAAAGAAAACGTGCATCATTAATTTAAAAAAAACTGAAAAATCGATTCTGCATATTATCATTTATATCTACTATCAAAAAATTGCTACTATCAAGTGCGTATAAAACTGCTACTATTAAATGTATATCTACTATCAAAAAACTGCTATTATCAAATGTGTATAAAACTGTTACTGTCAAAATGTGTAAAACTGTTACTATCAAAATGTGTGTACAACATCATTTACTGCTACTATCAAAAAACATAAAATGTGTATAAAATTGCTATTATAATTCATAAATATTATTAAATGTGTATAAACTGCTAGTACAATTCAAAAAAGAAACTAAATTCATAAAATGCTACTACAAAACATAATAAATGCACATTTCATCAATAAAATGGTACACTTGTTCAAAAACTGCTACTGAAATTCATAAACTGCTACAGTAATTCATAAATACTATTAAATATGTATAAACTGCCACTACAATTCCAAAAAAACAACTACAATTCAGAAACTGCCACTACAAGCATAATAAGTATTAAAAATAAAATAAAATCATACTACAATTGTTATTTTTATTACAAGTAAAATACAACAAACAACGTTGAACAAAACTGATACTATATAGTAATATTTTATTCTTATTTAATTCAATTAAAAATATTATTATAATTCGTAAAATGCTACTACAAAATAACATTGTAGTATAATGTTACACAATCCACATACAAAATAATATTACAAATCATAAAAATACTATTACAAATCAAAAAATGTTAAATACTTCAAAACTGCTACTGCAATTTAAAAATCGATACTGCACAGTAACATTGTCCTTCTCGTTGAATTTTTGTCCTTTTGCTATATTATATTGAAAAGTTTGTCATTCGAACTAAAAAATTGAATATTTTCTTGTTCAAAAAAATTCTAATTTTAAACCTTTTATTTTCAAATTTAGTATTCTCAAAATTGTAGATTTTTAAAGCATACTACATTTTGCAAAATTTGGAAAAAGAAAATTAAAAATTGAGATTTCAAATGTTAATGCTAAAGTTTCAAATTTGCTTATATTTGTAGATTTTAATAGGCGTATAAAGTGAACAAAATATCATTTAGCATTCAGAATTAAAAATAAGTAAAAAGTTTTGAATAATTTTGTATGAATATGACTTTATTCAAAACACTGACATAAAACAAAAAAGATACAAAGTTCTAATTTAGAAATTAGAAGTTGAATTCAGAACTTTTGATTGAAAACAAACACGGCCTTAGTCTGTAATTTTACCATCTAGTCAGTTATTAAGAGCATTCCAACTGCATATGCAATTTGGAGTTTGAGCATAATGTGGCGGATGTGCTCACTCAATTGCAGCCGTAAGAGTGTAGACTAGATATCAAGTTCAGAGATTTGGACATCTAGGGAGGGTTTGTAATTTCAAACCCTCGGAATTGCCAATTTGTCACATTGACAACTTACCTATGTTCTAAACTTCAGGTAAGTGCTTATATCTTACCATTGGAACTTCCACTTACCTTCACCATTCATATTTGAAACATCTCATGTTTCACCATGCTATTAACTAGTGTGTAACCCATGCGTTGCATACGGTATGTTGTAGAAAATAATATTATAGCTATTTTTGAAGAATAAAATTTATTATGCAATATCTGATGAGTTTGTTAAGATAAATGAATTATAAATTGAATTACTATATTATAAGTGTTTTTTTTATGAGATTCGTATGTTTTTATATTTGAATAAAAAATTAAATTATCATTTTTGTTGATAAAAATGAGTTATTTATTGATTTATTATTTTTTAGGATTCACTATTTATTAATCAAATAAATGAAAATAAGCATTCTTAATAAATTTTGATATTAATATTTTTATAAAATTTCATAAATAAATATTCATGTACATATATTATGAAATTGACATTTAGCTTTTGATACATTTAACTAAAAGATAAACGCGTATACATTAAATATCAAATATTACTTAAGAGAGTGACGACAAATACCTAAAAATAGAAGTGTAATATCAAAGACTCAATATATTTGTATGCATTTAAAGTTCTTGCAGCAAATCTTTATAAAAATATTTATTTAACAACTAAAAGAAATATTAAGTGAAAATAAGACCTGAAATGTTATAAATCATATTATCATTTTAATTATGTAAAGAAATGAATTTTAATCCATTATTTCGTACCTTACTATTTTTACTTCATAGTAAAACTTTTCAAAAAATATTTAACATTTATGTAAAAAAGATAATAAAATATGAAAAAAAAATATTTCTAATCAAAATATGGTATAATTTTTGTCCATTTATTAACTCATATTACGAATATAAATAATTAAGTGGTAACTTATTGTACAAAAAAAATATTAACTGAAAATATTTATTCTTTTTTCAATATTACAGGTTACAAACATTCATCACTTATCATTAAATGTAGTGTTATTTTTCACAAAATATAATTTAATAAGGATAAATAGTCCATTTGATGTACAAATTTTAGGAAGGAAAAGCATTATATATGTTTGTAATGATGTATCAATTTTGAAAAGAATTTTTTTGTATATATTTGTTTGTAATGAAATAACAACTTTAGAAAGAAAATATTATGTATATATTTCTTTGTATTAAATAGCTAATTTAAGAAAGAAAACATTATGCAATAAATTTACTTGTATTAAATAACTAATTTTTTCTTAAAAAGAGATTTTTTGAACTTAAATGTAGAAAAATATAATAGTATCAAAAGATAATTTTGTATATAATTATGAAAATATTAAATTATAGACTTGAATGAAAAAATAGTTTTACCATTTATACCAGTACAAATATGATATACACATTGAATTATCATTTTTATGATTTATTAGATCAATTAATAAATATTTGTTAATTGGATTTAGTTAAAAAGTTTAAATTCAAGATCAATTCAAAAATTCAAAAATACGGACTTAAATGTAAAATAATATAAGAAAATTAGGAGAAATCCATAAATAATTGTAACAATTATTGAATGTTGACATTTAAATGCAAAGTCGGGAGAGAATATTAGTAGAACATTGTAATAATTTATATGTAATTATGAAAATTTAAAATTATGTGGACTTGAATAAAAAATTATTTTTACCTGTTTTGTCAATATGAATGTAGTATACACATTGAATTGGCATTTTTCAAAATTCATCAATTAATGAATATTCGTTAATTGTATTTATTTAAAAAGCTTAAATTTAGGATTAGCTAACTAAATTTAATATATATGGACTTAAATGTAAAATAACATAAAAACTTTGAAAGAAATCTGTAAATAATTGTAAAAATTACTATTAAATTTTAACGATAGAAGAGGGAACCAATAGAAACATTATAATAATTATAATAACAATAAATCGTAAGGATGTGAACAAAATATCTGGAGAGAATTAAGGAGATAGGAGGAAATGTCTAGAAGTGACAAGAGAGTTTTAAATTCTTCTGCTTTACTATTATTTAATTAGATTTTAGGGCCAATTTTATCGTTTCACAATAACATGTTAACTACATCTTATACGTCATCGGCTATTTCATGAAATTTTAAAAGGGGGAAAAGTTGTTCAAGATAAATGCTAGTGTGACTTTTATTTGTGCATTCTACGTTTTATCTAAATCAACTTATCGGTGAACCAGTGACGAGTAGAAAAAATAGCATAGCAAGTAGAGCTGCATCGAAGAGGATGAATTTTTTTTGAAATTTGTTTAATATGTCTACTGCTTTTATTCTTAATTTGATGTTGAATGTCATCTATGCAGTGGTAGTTCTTTTGATCTATATAATGTTTGGATTTGAACCTTGTCTATCTATAGAATTTGAAAGTAATTTTCTTTTCTTTCTTTTAATGCTTTTATATAATATGTGTATATTACATTCTAAATAATTAACATATAGGTAAAAAAAATCAAATTGAAATATAAATCCAGATTTAATCATAAGCATACTTGTTTCCTAAGTTTAAACATTAACTTGTACAGATTTAAGCATACTATTAAAGCTAAATAAGCAGGAACCACTTGCTCAAAGTTAGGTAGTTTGGGGAAGTGGCCTCTACCCAAATGTAGAGGATTGCGATTAGGTAAGCACAAAACAAGGAAGCATTACCGTATTGTTTCCCTATCGGGTTGCTAATCACACATCAATATTTGCAACCCTACCGGGATGCTCTGATTTGGTAAACTTTGATAAATATTGGTATGGAGAAAATTGATTGTTGTTTTGTTCAAGTAGATTATGCATTCAAATGTTTTTTCCTTTATTCTCCAGGTACTGCTTGTCTGTGAATGTGATCGGATTTGTGTATGCCGGGGTTCAGGCAGCTTCTGAGACATTTAAGAGACGAAAGAATGGATTCTATGTCGATTTTGCAATTGATCAGGTCAGTCTGAGACACTATTGACAATAAACTATATAAATTGTGCACAGAGGTGATGATAAGACTCATGTTAGGGGTTGTCCTAGTTGTCAATTGTCGTACTCCTTAACCATTTAAGATAACATTACCCTAAAACTTATACTAGGAGGAAAAGGAATTTTAGACTTGTGCTTTACAAATCTGACATTATTGCATAAATATCTCATTTTGAAAATAAGCTATGGAAACTTGTTGATAGTTGATACTTTGTTAGGAAAAAAGAAGAATAGTTTGTTCTGAAAGGACAAAGAGGGAAATGCCAAATCTGCAGATCTTTAATTTAGGAAATGTCTGCAAGGAGAACTGAAAGTAAACAGAATTTGTTTTGGATTATAACCCAAAACATGATAACGACATATATTAGTACCTGATAAAGTAGACTTTCAATATATATATATATATATATATATATATATATATATATATATATATATATGCCGGCTATTTGAACACAAAATTAAACACAAAATTGTGACACAAAAGATCCGTACCATTGGATTTTTTTTTTGTTTTTCTGGGAAAGGTGGAATTCAGGGGGTAATCCAACGGTGAAGATTCTTTGTGTCACCAATTGTGCCTATATTCTGTGTCTAAATAGACTTTCTCATATATATATATATATATATATATATATATATATATATATATATATATATATATATATATATATATATATAGAGTGCGCGCGCATAAGCATCAAAGATAAAATGATGCAACGAAACAACAATTTTACATATATAAACTTAATACTTAAGTTGTATAGCTTTAAAAAGCTTCTTTCGGTAGCAACTTTGATGATCATGTGTATACTAATCTTGTAGGATGTGGCAAAGCTTAAGAGATTTTTGACGTAGGATATAGTAATGAAGCATAAGAGTACATTTTTTTAATTTGATATTATTGTTAGTTTGAACAATGTTTTATTAAAAAAAAGTCATTTTTTTGTTGTTTGCTATTCTTCAAGTGTTGGTTAAAGTGCATCCAAATTTCTTCTTTTTTACTAAAAAGAAAATATGAATTTTAGATGATAAATATTGAAAGAGCTGTGGGCATTTAGTGTAGAACATAAGATCAAATTGTGATTCAGGATGTTCCTATAAAGCTAAGGAAGATATCAATCTAAGTGATGAAAGTTAAAGAAAATGCATACGTAGAACCTTTAACTTTGATTGAAATTTCATAAACTGTATAATAAGTGATATGCGGGAAAGAGGATAGAATTTGATATGCAAAGAACTTTGTGTTTTAAAGAAAAATATAACTCGATATGTACATGTTATAAGCTAATTAAAAAGCAAGGCTCCATCTATTCTCACTCATCTAATTGCTTTTTCCACCTCAGTGCTTTCAAAATAAAATTCTCACCCCGGTTTTTTCTTTACCCATCCCGTTCATTCCAAAATTACTCCTTCCTTTTTACTTGTTTTTTTTCTTCTTTCTTTATTTCACCGCTTCCATATTTTTCTAAGCTTTTCTGCGCTTACATATATGTACAATTTCCACGTTAATCTCTAATATTATTTATATGTTTTCAATTTTAGCCATCAGATATGTTTTCATAGTTTCCACGTCTGTGTTGGGTGTTGTCTTTTTTTTCATGCTTGCCTTTAGCGTCATCTATAGAGTTTGTGGTCAATTAACCGCTTCTCTCCTCCATGAAATTTTAAGTTATTTTTTTCAACAATTCACCCATAAAGTAGTAAAATGTGACACATGAGAAGATGCATTGGAAAGAAAAATCTAATTAATTGCTTGATGGTAAAAATGAAACTAAAATTTTATTATTAATAACCGAGGAATGAAAAACAATTGGAGGGGGAGCAAATAGACGGACCCAAAAAACAAAGGTTGCTAACTTGTTATCAAAACTAAAGATAGCAACATAAGCACGAATTGCTATGCTTTTAAATAATAATACGATAATATCTAGATGAAGCAAGATAGTAAAATATTTGATTTGAAAAAGAATAAAAATACAAGATGTATCAATCTAGGGATAAAAAAGAGATAAAACATGGTTTTTAATAGAACTCAAAAAATTGAAATCCATCCATATCCTATTCAAAAATTGAAAAAATACCTGAAATTTGAAAAACATGAATATGTGTGGATATGATGGTTTCAACATCTGAAGATTATCTTTTGGATATAGTCAACATAATAGTTTATATTATATCTATTTTATATTATATAGAATGATTGATATCTGTAATTTGAAAACGGATAAAATATTAGATGTACAAAACTAGGGAGAAAAAAGAGTGAATATGATTGGTTCCCTATTTGAAAACTCTTAAATTCATATGTATCCCTATTCGAGAATCAAAAAACACGAGATTCGAAAAAGCAGATAAAAGTGCAGATATGGTGGTTTCCGCACCCAAAAAACTATCTCTCGGCTTTTGTCAACATAATTGTTTATATTACATCTATTTTAGTATATATAATGATTGATATTTGCTATTTTTATCAAGGTAATAAATAAATTTCAAGGAATATTCATTACTCAAAACTATTTTTATTATCATATTTTTAATTTTTTATATTTTTAAAAGCATTTGTATTGGAATTGTATTATACCGACTAATTTTTTTTATCTATTCTTTTAGATTTTGAGTTGATGGTTAAAAAATTGATATATATCTGTTCTCTGAATACGTTAATATCCGAATATGATTGCGGATACAAATGCAGATATAACACTATGCATTTCTGTATCATATTGTTGGCAAACTCGGTTAAAAATATGTACGTGCTTATAAAATATACATATGAGCAAACTAGATTAGAACGAGAGATTTAGAATGTACAAAATTGGAAGGTAGTATTTAACAACACTAATCGAGGTGATTATTCATTCATAATTGCTAAACTTACAAAAAATGTTTTTATAGCTTCTTATGATTTATTGGTGATCCGATTATATTAGTTATTTTATCTCATTCTCCACCACTTTTCAATTTTTCTCCATCTCTCTCAACTTTTGATTGGCCTACCTATATCTTGTAAGGAACTACAAGATCATTTTGGTCTGTGTAACATTGCTCATATTCATATATTATATATATAGCTAACACAAATTCATTGAGATCGGGACTATGGTATTAGACATTTAGTTATTGTACATGTGTAAGTTGGGATTTAATGTTATATTCAATTCAATTATGATATATGCTAGGAAATTGATATATGATTAGAAGCAGATATAAATAATACGATACATCGATATAAGTTTCAATTATCATAGCCGTCGGGGTACTTGTGGAAGTTATAACCATAACAACGGGTACATGTTAAACTATTTTAGAAATGATGTTTTTGAAGGTGCTTCCTTTATGTAGTAAAAGCGACACATAATATAGTCATTTGAAAAGGACCGAGAAAGGATAAGAAGTGATAAGGGGTATTGTGTTTCTATGGACTTCAAAGTTGTTGGGTAAAAGATTGAGAATAAAAGTGATTAACTTAATTTATTATTAGTGATTATTAGCTGTTATTAATATTAGCGATAAAAATTAATTCAGTGATAACGCATGATTCATTAATAAATCAAAGTACAAAAATATGTTATAATACTACAAATACAATGCTATATGAAATAAAATACAAAAAAACATTATAATATTATGAATACACCATTCCATATTCATGCGCATGCTCCATACTGATGATCCATCCAATGTTTTGCCACCTTGGATACGTGAAGGGCATTTAAAACGGGTTACATCACATATCGAGGGTTTACAAGCGGTTGTTGCTCGGTTCCCCTCTTAAATAAAAAAATACTACGAATACGCCAATAATGAAATGAGATACAAAAATAAATCATAACATAACATATAGTGGACCATGGAACCAAATTTTGTCTGTTTTATATTTCAGGAATATTCCATGGTCCGTTCATCTTCAACCTGTACCGTCATTCGACTTCTTGTAATGCCATCGATTAGAATTTCATTAAGTCGGTTTTACCGAATTGCATAATAATGCTTAAAGCTTCGTCCTGGTCAAATCCTTCAATTGAGGATGTTCCAGCAAAATCTACATATGCAAGTGATTTCTTGTATTGTTTCGTGGATCATTTCACTAATCTTGTTCCTTTCCTTGGTTTCACAATGGGAACATCTTCGAAGACGATCTTTTCGAACACTAAAATAAGAACATACGTAGTGCAATGTAGGAGTTTGCTCGGTAGGATGTGAAATTTTGACATCGGAGGAGTTTGTCAGATATTCGGTTGTTGAGAGAATTGGAAAACTCATCGAAGCCTAAGTCCCGTTAAACTACGATTGTGTACCTAGTGTGATTTATTGTAACGACTCCTCTTGCATAGCAATGGACATATGTTAACGTAGGAGTAAACATTCGATCGGTTCGGTTCGTTTTAAGGTAAAAAATGTCAAATCGAATTAAAACCGAACAATGTCAAAACTGAACCGAATTAACAATTAATTTCGGTTAATTCGATCGTTAATCGATTTAACCGATCCAAAAAGCAAAGTAAGAAAATTATTGAATGTTATTATTCAAATGATTGATTTGCCAAAAAGAAGAAAGAAAATTTTGTTTGGAAGATTTATTGAGTATTTTTTCTATATTTATAAGAAAAAAAGGACCCCATTTCAATATGTAAACTTTGTTTTTTATACTGAACCAACTTTTAGAAGTAATAAAATAATATAAATTTGGATAACATAATTAAAGATCGATTAATTTGGTTAAAATCGATAATCGAAAATGAATTATTTTACAAATCAAATTTAATTTTGGTTGGTTAATTCGATTACTGAATATTGTTCACCCCTATACGAATGTACTCAGATGGAAAGCGAATTTTGCACTTGGCCATCATTGATACTACATAATTAGATGTAAAAAATCATACAAGTAGGTTGTTGCAACTAGATGGTAGGACATCTACGTGGCTCTCGATCCTTATATATACGCCCACACACCCACACATGCCCACATCCATATATGTGTGTGTATGTGCGTGCAGGTTCTTTTAAATTGAAAAATGTAGAATCCGGGAGGAAACATTTAGTGGAACGTTCATACAGGGAATCGACCTTTTTATATATTTTCAATGAAAGCTTATTATTGGCACTCGCAGCCAACTTTATCATTTTCTACACTTAAGGGAGCGGACCTTAACCCCGTCCTAATTTTGGATGCATCCTCTACGTCACCTTGCATTGAATGCATCCATTACCACAATCAGAATTATTTTCCCTTTCTTTTCAACCAATGTCACTTTTACCTTATTTGTCAACCTTCTCTTAAAAGTAGAACACTGAACCCGAAATAGTATAAAGCCCAACAATTTTACATGTACTTCATTTAAGCCATTCTCATTCCAACTAGGAAAAAAGTCATTTACCTTTTGAGTAGCGCGTGGATGAAAGGGGGAAAAAGGAAAATCAGAAGAGAAACTAATATATCATAAAATGAAAAGCACAACCACAACAATTTGTGAAATTGTCAAGAAAGAAATCACAACATTTCCTCACAACAACTCATTGTTGGTTCGGGCCTCCCTAAAATTGAATGGACTCTCTTTGGAAATTGAATCAAAACCGAGTAGCTAAATTGCTAATCCTAATCTTTTTTCTTTGGAAATTGAATCGAAGTCGAGTACTTAAATTGGTAATCCTAATCTTTTTCTAAAGCGAGATCATAGATGAACGGTGAAGAGCTTCTAATTTGTTAGTAATATCAGTAGGTTTGTCAGTATTTGTGTTGGGCTGAGTTTGTTAATAATGTTTGATTGCAATTTATTACTTTTAGGCTCGGTTATATATGATTAATACTGTTGATATGTTGATTGACTTAATATTTAATGGTTACTAACGTCTGATAATGCTTAATTAGGGTTTGTTATGGACCAATTTGGATATGATCTGTTAACAAATTTTAGCACTATGTTTAAAATTATTTTCAATCAAAATAAAATTTCCAACGTTTTTAAAGTTGCACAAACTACAGAGGAATTAAACTTATGAGTCATACGATGAAGCTCTGGGAGAGAGTCATCGAACATCAATTAAGAAGAATGACAAGCGTGTCAAAAAACCAATTTGGTTTCATGCCTGGGAGGTCGACCACGTAGGCTGTTTTCTTGATAAGACAACTTATGGAGAGCTTTAAGGAGCAACAAAAGGATTTACACATGTTTTTATCGATTTGGAGAAAGCTTATGACAAAGTACCGCGAAAGGTGATGTGGTGGGCTCTGAAAAAGAAGAGAGTCCCAACAGAGTATGTTACTCTTATCAAGGATATGTACGATGATGTTGTGACTAGTGTCAGAGCATGCGATGGTGTAGCCAGTGACTTTCCATTAACATAGGATTACATCAAGGGTCAGCTTTGAGCCTCTATATTTTTACCCGAGTGATGATGAAGTTACGAAGGGTATACAAGGAGAGATTCCTTTGTGTATGTTTTTTGCCGATGATGTTGTGTTAATTGATGATAGTAGGATTGAGGTTGATAGACAACTTGAGCTGTGAAGACAGACTTTAGAATCTAAGGGATTTAGGCTTAGTAGAACTAAAACAGAGTATATGAAGTGCGAGTTTAGCGGTGTCAGGTCAGAAGAGAATGGAGATGTCATTCTGGCCGGACAAATAGTTCCTAAGAAAGAATCCTTTCGATATTTGAGATCAATGTTGCATGTAATGGTGAGATTGATGAAGATGTTAGTTTTAGAATTTGAGCGGGATGGATGAAGTAGCGACATACATCTGACATTCTCTATGACAAGAAAGTTCCATAAAAGCTTAAAGGAAAGTTTTATAGAACAACAATTAGGCCTGCGATGTTGTATGTTGCAGAATGTTGGCCTACTAAAAATCAACACGTCCAGAAAATAAACGTAGCAGAGATGCGTATGCTGCGATGAAGTTGCGGTCATACAAGAAGAGACCGAATTAGAAATGATGATATACGTGGAAAACTTGGAGTAGCACTAATCGAGGAGAAGCTAATTCAACATCGCTTAAGATGATTTGGACATCTCCAACGAACATCGCCTGAGACGTCTGTACGCGTTGGAATTGTAGGCCGCGTCGTTTGCTCAAAGAGAGGTAGATGTCGACCAAGACCGACATGGGAGAAAGTAGTTAAAAGGGACATGAAGGGTTGTAATATATTCAAAGAGCTGGTAACGGATAAGAGCGCGTGGAAGTTAACGATCAGCGTACCAGAACCATGAGCTGTGAGTTTTTTATGTTTTAGATTATAGGATTAAGGAAAAAAAGCCTAAGACGTAGCGTTTGGTCTTTGATCAATATTACTATCAACACCATTATTACTATTTGTACTGTTATCATCATTTATTATTATTATTATTATTTATTTATTAATTATGATTATTATTATTACAATTTTTTTTACATTTGTATTTCTATCTTTATTTTTATTTTTACGTGGTCACTATTATTACTAATTTACTTATTTGACTTTATTTTATTATCATTAATGTTATTGTTATTATTATAACCTTTAAATTACTTTTGTCACTTAGTTTCGGGTTGCATCTCTAGGCGACTGCAACTTGTTTAAGAAAAATGGCTTTGTTGTTGTGTTCAAAGTCAATCGAGACTTCAAACCATGCTAAAAAATAATAAGACGCTTCATTTAAAATGCCATATAGGTTCACTTTCGTAATATTAATATCTAGAGATGGCAATGAGACGGATTGGGATGAGTTTTTTGTGTTCCAGGTCCATCCCAGTTTTTTAAATCCTGTCCTAGACCCGCTCCGTAGACCCGGATTAGATCTGGATTTTCGTCCCATACTCGAAACCCACACGGGTCGGGGTAGGCCCGTCCCGTCCCAAGATCCGATGAGTCTTTACATATTCATTTAAAATTATGTATTAATGTACATATATTTATTTTATTTGTAAAAGGGTTTATCACTAAATGATACAATAAAATATAGACATCAATGTCTTTACAATAATAAATAAGGCAATAAAAACAAGGTGTATGATAGCGGTTCAAGAACAATTTGCATAAGTTATTATATAATTATTAATGGTGCTACTTAATACCATAAAAATCATATAACTTATTGAATGGAACATTAGAATATCCATGTTATAACCATTTATGTATAAAGGACTAACATATCATCGTTATGGTAATAAAGCGATTTTATGAGATTTTAGTAGTGCGGGTCAGGTTGAAACGGATTAGCCAAGCCCCGACTCACCCTAGACCCGGAGCTCTTAAAAATGGGTCATGTGTCTATCCGCTGCGATGACCAAATGGTGTGGGTCTCGACGAGTCAAAACAGGGACGGGTCTACAGGGTTTAAACCCTAGATCCGTCTCATTGTCTTTCCTATTGATATAAGATAATGAATAATTTTGAGCTTCTCTTTCTTTCCTGGAAAAAGAATAAAAGGAAATCGTATGTATGCACACGGTGCATTGTGTGTTAGTTAATAATAAATAAACCGTTTAGACGAAATAAATAAATTGTTTAGATAAAAAATAATTAATTAAGATGTTTTAGGATCTAATTCCATTAGCATCAAACAATAAACAAATGTATAACAATCAGAAAACTAATGCAATAAATTTTGGAAGTATAAAGTAACACGCAAACACAATAAAGCAATGACCGAGTACATAAAGAGCGAAGAAGTCCACTGCACGCTCGGACACACATATATGAGCGCTTCATGGCACACATGTTTGGAAGCATTCCAATTGTCACATATTTTTAGCCACAAGTCTCTATTTAAATAATGGTTGGAGGGGAGAGAGAATTAGTGAGAAGCGGAACGGAAGTGTGATGTATGTTAGGAGACTGTAAGGGTGCTGCACTGTTTAGGGTGTAGTTGAACGCATACATATACATATATACATATACATATATACATATACATATATACATATATACATATACATATATACATATACATATATACATATACATATATATATATATATATATATATATATATATATAGATAGTGCAAATGATCTAATCCAATGTTCTATGCTTTGATTGGAGAGTTACCTTGAAATAGAGAAAATTAGATCAATAAACTATCATCCAATTCAATCTGATTGGGATGGCCCCGACTCTGTGATTTGTTATGGTATTTGATAAGGTAATAAAAGCACGACAATCCTCTCATCTTCTTTACCGAGTAAATAATTTACTATTATTACTGTTATTTCATTATTTATCTTGTATGTTTGCAAATTGTGCAGGTACTAACATACCTTTTGATATCGTCATCATCTTCTGCAAGCTCTCGAACCAACTATTGGGTTACGAATTGGGGTAATGATCCTTTTCCTAAAATGATTACTGCCTCGGTTGTAACATCTTTCCTTGCATTCATCGCTTTTGCTTTCAGCTCACTTGTCTCTGCATATAGACTCTTCTCATCTCGTACATATTAATACAGAGATTTGGTTGTAAACTTCTAATTATTGGTTCATATATTTAAGTGGATTTTTATCCTGTACGCAGTAAATTTTATGTAAGAAAAAACTCCTTAGTGAATATTGAAGGATATCTTTTGTAATAATCATGTAACACTTTCACAGAAAATATGCTGATATTGTTGTGCATATCGGTATATTCCGAACTATTAATTTGCTTATGTGACGACAATTTATGCTTGTTCTGATAAAGCTAAGCAAATTCACATACAACGGTACAAAACACCAATCTTTTGCTAATCACTGACCATGTACCCAATTTAACCTACTATGCCAAACTGAGTGCAGAATCATATGAAATAGGTCATACTTTTCTGGACTCAAATGCCAAACAAAATGCTTCCTCAACCTCTTTATGTTCTCATGCATAGCAAAATATTTCCTCCTAGAAATCCTCAACAATATATTTTTCAAATTAGCTATATCACTCTCTGCCACCACAATCGAGAATGCACTCCAATCTAACACCTCATAAAAAGGAAGCACAAAATTGTCCGCTATTATGACGGGTACACATTCATAATGTATCGCCTCTACGATTCTCGGACTATTAACTTCGTACCCCATTGGACAAATGCAAAATTTACTCGACTTCATGTGTTGTATGTAAGACATTTTCTTTGCAATTTTTGGCGGTATGGACTCGTAAATTTTCATATTTTCATCCTTATCAAGCCAATGACTGATCAGTATAGGTCTAACACGTCCATGCATTTTTCCAGCAAAAAAAGCAAGTATCGATCTTTTAGAGACGCGTTTGCCACCAAGGTCATCTAAGAGTTTTCTTGGGTTCCTAACATAAGTTTCGGGGAGAGAAACGTCTTTTCCCTTCACAAACTCTTCGGTTAGGTCTGCATTGCATAGAGCCTTGATTGTGTTTTTGTTCAACTCTGGGTGTAATCTTGTAGTATATGGCCCCTGTATAGCGATGAAATAAGCTCTATGAGTATATGTTATAACCAAGTTTGGGAAAAAAGGATCATACCCAATCATGACAAGCGACTAGAAAATGGTCGGCGCCTTTGGTTCGATTCCAAAACGGGTATCTATTCGAAATCCACTCAACGTAGTCCTTCATATACACCGCTAGTGGTTTTAAATCATGCGAGTTCGGTTTATAAACATAAGCTTGTAATTGACGTGAATTGTAAGGAAGGTAGAACAAATGCGCCTTCTTTGGGTCCTTGACTATAAAATTCACATTTGCCTCCATAAGTTTAAGAAACCATCCCTCCGAAGCATAAATGCCTTGGAGTACCGGCGTGTGAAATATGGGTCTTCGTCCATCTCTATATATGTACACTTTGAGTATTTTTTCCATTAGCTCATAGCTCCTATAAAGGTATAAATAATATTGTTTTAAAATTTAAGGACTTAGATAATATTTAAAGTAAATTGCTTTATTGCTTGCCTTTTGAACTCAGAAACATTTTTGAAGAGTGGAGCATGAAGATCAGGATCATGCGAAATGGGTGGTACATTGGTGATTTCCATTTTGGCATAAATGAGTTCTCTGTCCGCTTCCGTCAAAGTTGCAAATTCCTACAATAATTACGTTGTAAAATGATAAATGATGCATATGTACACGTAAAAATAAGCAGGATAATATTGAAAATAAATAATTAAAAATTGATAACCTTGGGCTGTGAAGGTGGTGCTTCTGAACTTCGACTACTGGATAATTTGTCATTGAACATGAAACCAGTCCTTGATTGCTGCAGCAACAAGCACCTTATAAGGTTTAATTTATAACTACATGAATGTATTTTTATATTTTACATAATTACATATAGAACCAGACGTAACAAGATAATATTCAAGAAAACTAGGTAGTTGGTATCGCATCTCCTTTTATAGCAAAACTTGGAGAAAGGATTCAGCATTTAGTCATGAGGTTATATGGTTCATATGAATCAAAATGTGTGCTCTTTTTCTTCTATAAAAAGAAGTAGTTTATAAGGTAAAATATCTGATACAGCGGTTTAAATTATACCAGCAGTCTTAACTAATATATACCTTGCTCTTGATGGATAGCTCAGGGGAAGGGGAAGGGGAGAGAGTTAAATTCGCAGGAGATAATACGGTAGTAGGCATTTGAGGAAGCTGCATCGACCAGAAATTCAAAAACATAATGATATATTATTTTAAACCTGAGAAATCAGGATTGAGTGCTTTGCCTTTACTTGGATAAAGCACACACTAAAAAAAAAGTACCATAGTAATTAGGAATTCAATAGAGATAATTTCTGCGTAAAGAATGATCACAAAAGGACATAAGAAAATATGAACATCACATACCTCTTCCAAAGGAGGTATGCCTGGATTGCCACCACCATGCTCTAACATATTAGCAGAGTTATAAATTGGGGCAAGCGAAGGAGGGAACATATTCAAACTAGCAGGACTAATCGAAATCTGGAAAGTAAACATAAACTTTAAATAGAGTGAAACAATATTCCATGCATAATCCAGGATGCATTAGGCAGAACATATGGAGTCATTACTGCTTGTATGCCCAACAGAAGTGAAGTTTTCAAAATTACTTGGCTGCAGTTTTCACATTTTTAGATAAATTCAGCAACACATCTATCAATATATTGTACAAGAATGAAGAGGACACTGGATATGTGCATACAGAGCGTGCAACGAGCACTCAGTTTGTTTAAAGGTGAATATTTCAAACAAGTACAGCTACTCCGATATCCGATGATATTGGTAAACTAGGAGCAGACGTTATTAAGTAAACTATATAAAAGATATCTTGAATAAACCTGGTATGGGTTCAACTAAAATCCCTATATGATCAAGAACAGAGCCATTATACCAGGGACGAGAAATCAGGAATCCTCCCGATAGGGGGAGAGGGTCAAAAATTTTTTTTTATAATAATTTACCATAAATTTATTTTATTTCAACTTGGTTCCTCGTTATCAAGTTTTAGACAAAATTACTATATAAATATCAATAAAAATGCTTTAAAAATAGTAATGTCTGCATAACGAGATTTGAACCGACATCTTTTAAAAAAAAAAAAAAATTAAAATCAAGGAGAGTGGAGCCATGGCCCCTGCTTGCCCCTTGCCCCCTCTCCCCCCGCCGTCCTCTCTACAGTTTTGTCCTGGAGACGTTGAAAGAAGCAAGATGATGCTAAACTAATTGTGAATTACATGCATGAGGTGTGTGTCTACATATATGTATTTATGTATGGATGTGCACACTAAAAAAACACATCATAAGCTGCATCGCCTAAAGCATACAAATCCATTCAACCATGCACTAAATAGTTGATACATACAAATCCATTTTTAAGTACTACTTATATAAGTAGCTTGTTTGATTTTGGATGTTTGAAAACATTAGCATTAAAGCACTTAGTTATTGCTATTCAATCAAAGCTACTTAAAAACTAAACTATTATTAAACAATCTTTAAAGAAGATTTAAGACGAGTAGCTGGCGAGCTCTCACGTTAAATTAACATTCAAAAGTCAAGACACACAACTTTGCATGCTGTGAGCTTGTATCACATGTACAACAAAAATTACCACATTGGTAGTAGAACATCCAGCAGCACTCTCCTACGAAATAAATTGATGGTTTATAATGTTACTTTGCAGGCTATGGTGGGAATAAATATTTGATGTAAGAAAGATGTATGATACGTTAGATTCAGGTTATTCTACATGTATATCATTATTAGCCAGCATACACCCTGTGACCCTGTGATATACAAACAAACAAACAGTAGGAAGAAACTCTGAAATTTAAGACTTTCAGTTATAAAAGCAAACAATTAAACAAGTGGAGGTTGAATGCAAGATTCGACCACTAAATTACCTCCATAACTAGAGGTAGAGGCGGCGCAGCCAGTACATCGCCAGTAAACTTCACCGGCTAAAAGAATTAAAAAAAGAAAAGCAATTCAGTAAACTCCAGTTAAGTATAGAAAGAGATGGAAAGTAATAAAGGAGGTGCCTTTATATCATGATCGCTAGAGTTGCCATCAGACGGGGAGAAAAATAACCGAGCGGTGACCGGAGTCGGAGCAGAAAAGCCAAATATAACGGAGGCTGCCACAAGCAGCGCCAGAGAAGCAGCCACGTAGCACTTCCATCCTAGCGTCGTCAAACGGCGTGAAAACGACGTCAGGACGAGAATCGTTGACGCCATCTAGCGTAAACTATCGTGCAATTATTAGCTACTGACGCCATATTTGAAAAAAGGATGGAAAACGAAAGGGCGGGGATTGGCGACTGGGACGGTGAGTCTGGGATCACTACAAAAGTACTTCTGTACCCTTTGATCGACTATAGGGTGCAATTGACACGAGGGTACGGTTGGAATTTGGCTTTTTGAAATAGAGGTGGAAAGAGACGTGGCCTTGAGTTGACTGTAGATCTTCACAGGCTTGGGAATGGTTCGATAATAACAACTTGTATAATTGATGTTTACTGCTAATGTACAAAGCATAAATGCTACGATTACTAAAGTTCTAAAAGTATATTACATCATGGTACATTTGAATCCCACGTTTACATGATATTTTCTACTGCACTGTCAATTTGGATACAAATAAAACAATTTTTTACTGGATTGTCAGTTTGGATACAAATATATACGACACAATATGTTTTGCTCCAATCATTTTCGCATTTAGAGTTCAAATCAAGGAGGAATCCGCAATAACTAAAATCAATTATATCACTAATTGGGTTCCCTTCCATGATATTTCTTTTTCCCATTTTTGAAGTTCATTACAAACATGGTATAAATTTGACTGACGTAACGTCTTACATAAACTTTTAGCATATGAGTGTACATTAACTAACAAAGAGCTGACAAAATGAAAAGTGGTTAATTATTTGTTATTACTTTAGTTAAAATTAGATTAATATTATTAAAATATACTTAATGGAGAAATCCATTAAAGATCTAAGGAATGACGTTGCTGCGCATTTTCCGACGCAACGATGAAATCGGAATGCCGTTAGAATGTCATTTCAATGCCAACAGTTACGCCACGAAAACACGTGAGAGCATTTTTCGGTGCTATTTCGACAACATGCGCAAACTATTTCCAATGCATACTAACGTCATTTCGAAGAGTGTTTAACATTGCAAAAACAGAATTTTCCAACGCCATTCTGACTTCCTTATATATATATAGTTGTTGCGTTTCTTTTCTTAACCACAAAAAACCAACACAATATCACGAAATAGTCATTCGTCAATATCTCAAGTCCAACATATTCTAATGAATTTTGCATCATTTCCATAAATACACATCATGTATACACATATAAATAAAAAACAAATAACTTCAACCATCTCCCTATTGACTCACCCTTTAGGAAAGCGCTATTGGAGCATCTCTTTGATCTGTTACTGTTGTGTTTTAAGCTCATGAATGCGTTATACGACGGACAATTTGGTCCCAGTTTCTAAAAATTTATTTAATTAATTTAAAGCGCCATTATAACTAATGGTTCATTAATGAAAATTAATTGGTGCACTAAATCACATTTAATACATTGAAAGATATTTAAAAGGTTACATTAGATGTGTTAATAAATGATGCATTTAACCATATTAATGTACTGGAAGAAATTTTGAAAAGTTTTATTAGATGTGTTAATGTTAATAAATCGGTGCATTAAATCATATTTAATGCATCAAAAGGAATTTGAAATGTTACAGTTATAATTATGTTGTTTTAATTTTCTCATCAACTATCAAACATATTTAAAACTGAATGATATTAATATGCATGTATCTATGCGCGTGTATCTAAGTGTAAATGTGTATGTGTGAATATGAGCATATAATATGCAAGCAAGTGTACATTTATGGATAACTTATGCAATAAGACATTGTATACATGTCAGCATAAAATATACATAAATATATGCATATATAGTTATTGGGATTTATAACTAACGTATATATATACTGCTATAACTTCCACCCCACACATACGGTTTTCATGTACATATATAATTACATATTACAATGTGTGTGTATAAAATTTAAAATAATATATATAAGCTAATATATCTTTATGATTTTCGGCATTACGTATATGTTTATTAACAATATATCAATCAGATTGGATCGAATACAATTTTCAGAGTTGTATTCCAAGGGATATGATCCATCAGTTGGAATACAGAAAGCAACATTGATAACCTCATAAAATTCAATTGTTGAAATTGCCGTAGAAGATTTGTCAGTCAACCTGCTTGATTTAATTCACATTCTACCTGTAAAATTATCATCCAACATGACTTTGAATATTAGTACATCTTTATAGGATATGCTGTTTGCACATGATAACCAAAATGTCGAGATGTCAATGGGACAGATAACCGAGTTTGTAAGTGTTGGAAAAGTTCCATGAACGAATACAATAGTTTCGTTGTTTCGTTCAACAAGCATCAGAATTGAGAAAATATTTTAATATAGAGTAACCAAATAGTTTGATTTTATTCAAAATGCAGAGGAAGCGTGTGACTATAAGAAAGGATATTAACTAAAGTATTTCTAAAACTATAAGTTAAGGTGTTGGGATTGTGCCAAAGGATATACATAGATACCATATTACTGTTTGACATGGAGCATTTGAAATGGACTTCTTATGCATAGGCAATATGAATTATCGTATATGCTATGTTGTCTGCTATATCACAATTCGATTTTGTAATTGTACATTGAGCGAGTATCAAATTCGAATTAAGATCGCAAAATGGTAGTTAAGAATATTATCGAGCATTTAAGAAATATTAGTGTTGTTTATGGAAACAATAAACTCGGGATGAAGGAATATAGGGACGACAATCATAAATGACTTAGAGTGTAGTATGTCGATCCTAAATTCATATTTAACCTTAGTTAAAGGTTTTGAGTTAGAAATGTTCCAAATAAGATAGGTTGTTGATTCAATCGAAAGGCTAAGTATATCGTCTAAAATAGCACCCCTAGAAAAGCAATGCAATATAAATGTACAAAATTATAACCGAGCTACGAGTGATTCCAAATGTTGATGATCATATGACTTTGTTTTGTGAGTTTCGTGATAAAGATTGTGCAAAAACTAGGGCTCGCAAGATATCTAGATACACAATTCCAAAGTTCCTTCACTCTGACACACCATTGTGTTGCAGAGTGTAGGGTGGAGTAACCTAAGAGATAATCATATTATCTTTTAAGTATCATTGGATTTTCTATCCAACGTACTCACCTCCTTGATCGGATCGAAGAATATTTATCTTTTGGTTCGTTTGATTTTCAACCACATTCTTACACTCAACAATTTTCTCATAGACATTGGATTTGTTCTTCACAAGATGCATATATCCTAGTCTCGAAATATAATCAGTAAAGGTAACAAAGTAAGAACTATTATCCTTAGTGATTACAAGCATCGGCCACATACATCACTATGTACTAACCGTAAGAGTTCATCAACTCTTCTATTGCTCCCACTGAAGGGATGCTTGGTCGTTTTACCTTTTATACATGACTCACACATTTCAAATGATTTAGAATCAAGTGATAAAAGAAACCTTCGGTTTTCAGTCTGTGTTGTCGTTTCTCACTAATATGACCGACATACACTGCCACAAATAATCATCAATTATATTCTTAAAGAACTACTCACAAAAAAAACATAATTTGTATTAATCACATTGATGCCATTTTCGAGAACACTATCGCAAACATTATCTCCATCCAAAACTAATGTTCATAACATTATTTGCATGGTGAAATACATATCTAATCTCATTAAATCTCGAAACAGACATAATTCATAAATGAATCTTTCACAAACTTGCAAGCAACGTAAATGGTAATCTCCTATTACCGTTGCATGTAAGCTAGATCCATCAGGAAACTAGAGCATCATCTCTCCTTTTTCCATGCGATGCAAACCCCTTGTAATGAATTACTACATGAGTTCTAGAACCGGAATGTAAAACCCAAGACATTTTATTGGGTTCAAAACAATTTCGGATCATAAATATACCTAATGGAGTTGTAGAACCATTCTGCTTTATTTCTTTAATAATCTTTAAGTACTCAGGATGGTTTTTTTCCGGCGGCATTTCTTATGACAATGGTGACATTCACCCTTGTCATCAATCTTCTTACTCTTTTTATTCTTTTTTACCTTCTCTCTTTAGCTTCTATGAACTCTTCGAATATGATATCTTACCCTTAATAGCTCCACGAGATTCACATTTATTTGATTCATATTATAATTCAATACAAATAGTTCATACAAAGGGGTAAGTGAACCAAGGATCAAGTCTACCTACAACTCATTGCTTATTGTCATGCAACATCCCCAATTTTAGGGCCTAAGCTCTACGGATGTTGCAGTCATCCATGGTGTTAATTCCCGGTTAAAAATGAGGTTGGTTAATTATATCTATAACATCAATAGCCTATGAATATGAAAATTTTCAATACATGTTTCATTAATAACTTTCACATTCATTACATAATCCCATCGATTCCACGTTCAGAGAAAATATAATAATAACAATCATATTCCAAGAGCGACGTATGAAGATTCCCTATTGGATGATCAGAGTCTAACTACTTGACAATTATAAATTCTATCATTGCATCCATTCAAACAAAGTATAAACTTCCAAAAAATGATAGAAATAAACAACTAATATTAGGTTTCCTCATGCACGTCTTCGAAAGCTTATTCGTCTAACCTGAAAAACCTATTCTCGATCTAATCAAATGAGTACCTGAGAGTTTAAGGGGAAAAACAAAATCTTCGAGTCAAACAAAAAGTCCGGTTTGAATAATGATGTTCCATCTTGAACCAAAATAGGTATATTTAGTGAGACCACACCGCAAAACGGAGCAAGTTTTCCGCTCATTGGTATCTCATCAAAATATGTCAATCTGAACATAAATCATGCACCTGCAACCACAAATGGTTAAAACAAAATATAATATGATCATATGCACGAAATATGAGTAAATGTGGCTAGTCTATCATTATAGGGTTATGCATTCCCAAATTTTACCCGTCCCATAAAATTAATTGTCTATCTCAAATCATAGTTTCCCTAGGGTCACTATGAACCTATTAGTTTTCATAAGCCAGCTAATAACCTATCAAACTAACTCAAGTCAAAACATAATCAGATGTCCTAAAATCCCCAAATACAGTTAGGAGGACTACAAATATAGTTAGGAGAAAACAAACAATTCTATGAGCATATAGAGCTACGAGTTTCCCTCTATGCATAATATCTTTTAGTCTTACTATTGACAAAGCCCTACACATTGAAATTGAGAACCTATACCAACCAAGGGCTACCGGTTGAAGCATAGGGCACGAGCCTACTTTAGTCTCACTTTTACCTTATCTGGTTTTAAATCCATGAGTCATATCTTTTGATCAGTTCATGGTATCCTAACACAATTGATCTATCTGATCTCCTAGATGTAATTCTACTCACTCGAGAGCTTAGTCTAACCATACTCACTGTTGGAACAATCTAACTAGTAATTCTATTCCTAAGTCCCAAAGTATAATGTTGGGTAATGCAAATGTGAGTATGACAAATGATAAAACATATAAATTTAACTGATCGAATGATAACATGATCATATAACATCATATATTAGAATATTTTCAATCAGTAGTTATATCCATAACAAAATCACTTCAGTTTAAGTAATATTTTTCTTTGGCAAAATTCATATAAAAGTTGGCTAAAACACCATTTCATTTCCTTGAAAACATTAATTAGAATCAATAAACCTCTTGAAATCATACTTAAAACAAGGAAAATTTAGTCCCAAATTCATAGCCTAAAACTAGTGCCAAAGCACTATCATCTATACATAGCTTTGAAAACATTTTCTATCAAAACAGGTATGTCGAGCTTCAAAGAAACATGGGCTATTGAGCCTCTAAGACTTTGGCTTTTGAAAATGCACTTGTTAAGAAAACAGGGCATCGAGCCTCTAAGAAACATTGGTTACCAAGCCATTAAAATTTTAGCTTTTAAAACTTTAGCTTTTAAGACATACTTATTAACAAAACAGGGCTATCGAGCCTCTAGAAGCATATGCCATCATGCCTCTAAAACATAGTTTCTTATTTGCCAAAAATATGGCTATCGAGCCTATAAAATGTAGTTATCTTGTTTGCAAAACATATGGCTATCGAGCCTATAAAACTTGATTATCGAGTAGCTATAAGAAAGCTATCAAGTCACTATAAGACAAGGATTTTGAGTTCTTAAAACCATGAGATGCCTAGCTTCTAAAACACATAGGGTTGTCGTGTCGCTGTGTTCGAGTGTGTCAAGCCTTTAAAAACTTAAGGATGTCGAACTTATAAAGAAAAGAGGTTGCGGAGTCTCTAAACCATACGGTTATCGAGCTTCAACAAATCATGGTATATCGAACCTCAAAAACACTAGATGTCAATTCCTTATGAAAGAAAATACATCATATATATATAAAGTATCTATCACATGTATTATCTTTTATGGTTATCGAGTTTCTATAAAATAGGGGCATCGAGCTCTAACATGCCACTTCTGTAATTAAGTTAAAAACCAAATAATTTCCTTTCAAAGCTAAAACTTTCCACCAACCCTTGCCCAATGTCAAATTATTATTGAATAACAAAATACGTTTCACATTCTTTTCGGAAATACTAATATATTACATTCTACCTTCTCTTTCAACTTTGCAAAAACATTATAATTAATATCAGTAGCCAGTATTAGTTAAAAGCTTGATAAGTACAATGAAAATCATAGCTATGAGGAAAATTATCAAAAATTACTAAAAATCTGAATTTCCATCTTCTTCCATATGTAAAAATTATGGAATCAAAATATTAATTTAATTATTTTTAATAATTGAAAACCCAAAATATACACATTTCCCTCTTAGGGAATTCATAAACTATTTATATGAACTTGAAAAATTATGAAATTAAAAACTCATCTCCAAAATAATATTTATACAACATATTCAAATTTCAAATCAATAGATAAAAAACTTAGGTTTTGCCTTTAAAACCCATAGAATAATTCCACAAAATTTCAAAAAATCTCATTCAATCCAAAAATGATATTATCAATCCAAACATGACATGTAAATCCGAAAATCAGTCATAAATCTGAAAATAAAACATAACAAATGAGATGGTAACTACTATTCATCTTAAATTACATAAGAGAGATTGTGATTTGGTGCAGATTAATTCCCCTAAGCTTTCCCCTTCAAATTCCATAGATTTCTTCTTCTCTTCCTTTAGGTAATGGTCTGCCACAATTTAGTTTGTTTTGGTTTTAGAAGATGAAATGAGAAAGAATGATAGAGGAAGGGTTTAGAGTGAAATAAAGAATTATTCTCATTATGCCTCTCTCACTACTCCCTTTCTATTCTATATTTAAATCTGATTAGCTAAGGCCTGATCCACTTATTTAACAAATCTCATTCTCCTTATCACCTCACATTATTTTATTTTATTTATCTAATTAAATCTCCAAAATAATGTTAAACAAAAAGTAGGAGCGATACATGCTCTTCTCCTTAAAGAATTTTTCCTCAAAGTTATGATAAGGAAAACAATAAGCATAACAATCATGCAAACATATATGACAAATGAATAACAACAATACTATCATATCTCGCTAGCAAAAAGTCTATATGACATATGTAGAACATACCATCAAAACAACTTAAGATAAGTATCTCTAATCATGTCCTCCGTCTTCCAAGTACAATCTTTCTTATTGCTAATCCATTGAACTTTCACTAACTTGAATGTCTTGTTCCTTAATTTCTTCTCATCTGTTGCTACAACATGCACAGATTGTATAACAAAAGTCATATTCAGATCCACTACTAAATCTTCCAATTTAGTCGGTGCAATAGTAGTCTTTGGATCATGCACACTTTCTAAGATGAGAAACATGAAAAACACTATGGACTTTTGCCAAACTATTTGGTAACTCTATCTAATAAGTGAGTTTCCCGATCCTAATTATGATAGAAAATGGACCAACATATCTCGTTGCCAATTTTTCAGACTTTCCAAACCGTACTACACCCTTCATCCATGACACTTTAACAAAACATGGTATCCAACTAAGAACCCTAAATCGTTACACCTTTTATTGCGTAGCTTTTCTACATAGAATGAGCTTCCTTTGATCAGATCAACTCAATCTGTTCAATAACTTCTCTCACTATATCCGGACCAAGAATCAATCTGTCTCTGATCTAGCCAACATGCTGGGGATTTATGCGGCCTTCTGTAAAGAGCTTTGGAAGGCGCCAATTTCTATACTATTTTGATAACTATTATTATAGGAAAACTCAAATAAGTGCACATGGTCCTCCCTTAACCCTCCAAATTCCAACACACAAGCCCTTAACAAATCTTCAAGAACTTTTTTAACTCTTTCCATTTTTCTATCTATTTGTGAATGGCATGCAGTACTCATCTTCATCTTGGTACCAAACACTTCTTGAAGACTCTTTCAGAATTCACCGATGAACAAAGTATCTCTGTCACCGACTATACTACCAGGAATCCCATGTAGTATTACAATATTCTTTATAAACAACTATGCCAAAATAGGTGTCGTCCTTGTCTACTTAACGGGAATAAAGTGTGCACTCTTAGTCGGTCTATCTACCACGACCCAAATACTTTCATTTCCACTATTCGACCTTGGCAATCCATCAATAAAACCATGGATATAGAATTCCATTTCTAAAGTGGCACTTCTAAAGGTTGAAACAATCCACTTGGATTCTGATCCTCGACTTTTACTTGCTAGCAATTCAAACATCGTTTCACCTATAAGCTTACATCTCTTTTCATTCCTTCTCAGAAGAAACTCCTTCATATCTTGAAATCTTTTCGTTCCTTTAGGATGAATAATAAACTTCGATCAATGATACTTTCTAAGAACTTCCTTCCTAAGGTTACAAACATGAGGAACTCACAACCATCATTTCTTTCTTAACCATTCGTTCTAGTTAAGACTATAGCCTTTTAAAACATCAATCAAGTTCCCTCTTCAAGTCTTCTAATCTGTTCAACCAGTAATGGATCATCCCTCTTCTTAGAAGTAATTCTTTCGATCATTACCAGTCAAACTTCCAAACATGACAACATTGCAATAACTCGAATCGCTCTCCCAAAAGATAGTATTTCCACGCTTTCAAAGCAAAGATCATCACTACTAACTCTAAATCACGTGTTGGATATCTCACTTCATGTGGTCGAAGCTGTCGAGTAGTGAAGACAATCACTTTACTGTTTTATATTAACACAACTCCAAAACCTATCCCACATGCATCAGTATACACCTCTAAATCTTGATTTCCATCTGGAAAAACTAACACAAGCGCATTGGTCAATAAATATTTTATCTTCGCTTCTTAACATTTATTATTCGAATCATACTTTACGTCTTTTTTGTTAGTTTAATCATAGGTGTCGCTCTACGAGAGAAATCTTGGATAAATCTCCGATAATAGCCAAGTAACCCCAGAAAACTTCTTATCTCGATCATAGTCTTAGGTCATTTCCAATTGTTAACGGCTTCATCTTAACTGGATCTACTAATAACCCTTTACCACATAACCAAGAAACTTCACTTCTTTCTTCCAAAATGGACATTTCGAAAACTTCGCTTTTCGTTGATGTTGCCTCGGCGTATCTAGCACTATTCTAATATAAATCTCATGATCTCATTCATTCTTAGAATATATCAGAATGTCATCGATTTAGATTAGCACAAATATGTCTAAATGCTCTCGGAAGATTCGGCTCATCAAATCCATAAAGTAAGCAGGCCCGTCGGTCAGTCCAAAGGGCACAACCAACCATTCATATAAGCCATATCTTGTTCGAAATGGCGTTAATGGAATGATGTCTTCCTCCACTCCTAATTGGTGGAACCTTGCTACTAAATCCAATTGGAAAATATCCTAGCTCCACTCAATCGACTAAACAAATTATCTATTCTCGCCAAAGGATACCGATTCTTTATCGTCTTCACATTTAACATACGATAATTAAGACACATCTTTAACGACCCATCCGATTTCTGTAATACTCTGATATTTTACGGGAAATATAATTAAAAAGAAATTAAAAGCGCATTTGGTATAGTGGTAAAGGTGCATGTTGACTTCCTTAGTGACTAGGGATCAAGTCCCGTTATCGCCCAAAAATCTAAAGCAATGTTTTTTTTAGCTAGTTCATTTCCAGCGATTTTCTTACGTATTTTAGCGTTGTTTCTAACATGCAGTGGCTTTCCATTCGCTCTAGTGATGTAATAGGATGAGATGGCTAAATTTTATTGGTTGAATGATGTTATGGGCTAGAATGGATAACCATTAAGTGTATGGAAGAACCAGATTTAATCTAAAATAATCTAATGGGTTATATTCACGCAAACAATCCGTAAATAAACTATCTAACCTAAACATAATCTCTTATTCAGTCGTCTCCATAATTCTACAGTAAAATTAATGTGTATTATTCTTCCTCCTTTTATCTACTAAATAAACAAATCTCTACCAAATTAAATTATCTATATATTCAAGCGATTTGGGAGTTTAGAAGAATCAAAGGGAGAAAGATTAAAGCAAATCTTTTTCAAATTTATATAAACTCAAGTGCCAGGTGAGTGAAAATTGATATGAAATAGAAAAATGAAGTAGTTCAATTTCAATTCTTTTCTAGGACGCTAATATGAATTAATTTCTGTTATTAATTGAGAATAGATGTAAATTATTGCAACTTCTTCTTCTTCCACTTCTCAAATCTAATTCATGTTTGGTTTAAAATATGGGATATGCAAATTGTCTATTCACATTTTATGGCATAAATAAGAATGAAATTTATGTAAATTATTGTATCTTCTTCTTCTTTCACTTCTCAATTCTAATTCTTGTTTGGGTTGAAATTTGGAACAAACAAATTGTTATTCATGTTTCATGGAATAAATAAGACTGGTTAATCAAATTGAATTAGAACTGTTATTCAGTTTTTATGGTAGAACATGTTAGTTGAATAAATTCAAAATATGTTACTTGAATAAAATTATGGTTCTGATTGATATAATTACATAATTTTCAATATGGTTTTGGAACAAAATTGGAATGTCTTATTGGCATAATTGTTTGTTTCACATGTGGCCTAAAAATGTAAAAATGGAATTTTTTGTAATTAAATGGTTTGTGGCTATTGGATAAAATTATTGTATAGACTAAATCTCTAAAAGGGAAACGTAAACTAGGGTGGAAAAAAACGTAAATTAAATGGACCCTAAAGGCTAGTGTAAATCTGCAACAAAATGGCATAAAAATTACAGACAAACCATACGGACCGAACGGGCGTAAAATTGAAATACCATTTATATAATTAAAAGGAATATTGTGAAATTACCAAACCGGATGTAAAAATGGCCTAAAGCAGATTAATGGAAAGAAACAGTATGTAAACTGTAACGGTAAAATTAATTAATCCGGAAGCGGTTTTGGTAGGCAGACATTGTAAAGGTCTGGATAGGTGTTTCATGCAATTAAGACCAAAATATAGTTTTGGTAGTACGTACTAGGAGCGGGCAATTAGGTTTGCAAGGATGTTTGTTACCTTTCATAGGTTGCTAGTACGTAGGATAGATAGCATCCGCAATCTTAGGCTTCTTCAGGCACATCGATGTGGACGGAACAAGACAAGTGTGCTCTGACGTAGGCTTCTCTAGACAGATCATTGGAGGATTTTACGCAGCCGACGCAGCTGCGGACGCTCTTTTGGAGGACCGACACTATGGATAGGGTCAAGTCCACGTTGGTGATAGAGGAGATAGGAGGATAGGAATCCATTTTGGCGGAGCTTGAGCGCATCTTCGAGGTCCTACGAGGTTGTTTGAGTCGACGCCGGTCAGATGTAAGAGGCATTTAGTCACAGTGCACGGATGAAGAGCATGGCTTTCATGCTGTAGCACGTGGATAGGTAAAGAAAGCAGGTATGACAAGGCGATTGACGTTTAGTATTACTGCATAGTTGACTTCCCTAAAGTGAACATGGACTTTGGCTTCTTAGGAACTGTATCTAAGAAGGACCCACTGCATTATATTATTCACCCTCTGCGATATCCAGGAAAGACCTGGAATTAAACTGTTTTATTCTTTCTGCTTTATTTTATTTCTCATTCACCAGACTTCATATCTGATCCATTCCTGTTTTTCCTATTTTCCCCAAATCATAGAAGGGAAGGTCTAGGTTGCAGTTCTTTGCAGCTTGGAGAGTCATTGGAGCAGTTGTTATCTTCAGTTTTAGTTTCTTTTATTTTATGTACTTTGTTTCTCTTTTTCGTACTTTGCTCTATATGGGGACCTATATTGTGAACTTTGTTATGTTTTATGTTTTGGTGGAGATTACTTTGTACTTTTGGTTTCATAAATAAATTTGGGATAATGTTGTTTTTAATGAAGCTGTTTTGCTATTAGTTTATAATTAGTGAAAGTTTTCTTCCACTGTAATATTTTAATCATTTGATACTATTGCCTTAGCATCTGTGCTATGTTAGGGATTTTTATTCCACCCGACCACCCCTGCTTCTAGTCATGTCCGATTTTCGAGATGCCTAGAGGTGCGGGGTGTCACAGTTTCTTTACAAATACCATGGCCACTCCTTAAGACAAACTTCTTGGTCTAACAAAATTATTTCTTTCTAAGTCCGTCAGCTGCACCTTTAACTCTTTCATCCCAGTAGGTGCATTCTGCTAGGCTGTCTACTCATGGGTTCAACTCCAGCAACAAGATCTATTCGAAACTTAATAGTTGTTTTGGTGGTAGTCCTGTAACTGGCTTAAAAATATCCGCATACTCTCTCACAATGAAAACCTGACTCACCTCATCTTCCATTTCCATTGCACTTAATAAAGCATAAACTTCTAAACTCGAATTTTCTATTAAGTATATAATTCGATCATGGCTATTAGGGTGTCTTAGTGATATCCTCCCAGCTTGGCAAAATATCTTAGCATCATATCTGCTAAACCAATCCATACACAGGATATTCCCAAAACCTACAAAGTCAAACACAAGTAAATTGCAGGTAAATGCATGACTTAACAACTCAATTTCTAAGTGGTCCCATCTCATCCCAAGTGTTGCGTATCCTCCTATCAAATTCGCATCCCTTAAGGAAGTAATAAGGTATAATGGTTCTAGATTTAACTTATCTACCAGAAATTGGAAGATAAAAGAATGTGATGCACCAGTATCAAATAATTCTAATAGTTATGCCATGAATCAAAACTGTACCTCCCATCACCGACTTTCCTTTCTCTTCTCTAGTCGGTCCAAAAGTTGATAGTTCCAGAGAATTTTTTTTTCCTTTTATCAGCCTTGCCTGGTTCTGGACATTCATTCTTGTAATGTCCCATCTGGTTGCAGTTGTAATACCTCGCTTTCTTCTTTTCCAGAACCTTCTTTCCATTACCAGATCGACACTCATTAGCAAAGTGCACTTTCTTATCACATTATAGCAAATAATTAGCCTTTCCTTTCTTGGCATCTCTACTCTTCTAAGCTCCCTTCTTACTAAAGAACTTCCCTTTTTTGCCTTGAATACCTTGAGTCTACACTAGCTTTTCACTTTTAAATGTCAAAAGCATTTCCTTATTCTTTAATGTCATCTCCACCACCACATCACATGGATCTTTGAGATGCGACATAGTTGTCCTAGCAATTTATGTCTTCATTCAATGAATCGACTTCTCATTCCTTTTTATCATAGTATCAATAGTAGCATACCCATATCTGGAAAACTCATCAAATTAGTTGCAAACTACAGTACATACATCTACATACATCTCTTCCTTCTCTAATTCAGCAAACTTCCTGAGCAAAGTTGACTTGACTATCTCAAACAGAAACTTTTCCTCAAATATCGTCCTAAATTCAGCCCAAGCCAACATATCCTTTAGTACTCCTACAGTCACACTGTTCCACTAATAAAAAGCAGCTCCTTGCAGCTGTCTAGATGCCAATCCCCTCTTCTGCTCATCATTCAAGCCCAAGTTAGGAAAAATATTTTCACAACGCATACCTAATTCTCAACTTCAATAGCACTTTCTATTCCAAGAAAAGGCTTTCCTCCAAAACCGATATAACCATGGCTCGACTTAGCATAATTATTGCGAGCAGGTACCTCGGGATTAGCACCTCCCGCATTATCAGTGTTTCCTTCAGCCAAACCAACTACTTCACCAGCTTGCATTATATTCATCAAGAACTAATACATAACCTCCCTATGTACTAGTGGAGTTCCAGAACTCACATTAGCATTGACATTTGAATTAGAATTTTATTGTCGATCCAGATTCCTTATAGTATTAGGTTGAATATTTCCATTAGTTGCGATGCTTCCTTCGTCTTGATTCACTCTGCTTTTTCCTGCTTCCATATGTTGCTTTCTTATAATCTGCATATGGGCATACATAAGATATATAATAATGGCAAAAAAGAGGCGAGAACAAAAATAGAATACATACATATATATAATAAATAACAAGTATGTTACCATAGCGTTATTCCATACCCCAATCTTATTCTCTGATTTATTTGGATTATGTTTTCAAAATCTTTTAAGTTTAGCAAAAACCTATGTTCTGATACCAAGTTATAATATCCCCCATTTTGACTTCAAAACACTTTTCATTAATAATTTTCACATTCATTACATAATCTCTTCGATTCCGCATTCAGAGAAAATATAATAATAATAATAATATTCCAAGAGCGACATTTGAAGATACCTTCTTGGATGATCAGAGTCTAATGACTCGTTATTTATAAATTTTATCGTTACATCCATTCAAACAAAATATAAACTTCAAACATCATAGTGGGAATAAACACCTAATATAAGCTTGCGTATTGCATGTCTCCAGAAGCTTATTCGTCTAATCCGAAAACCCTACTCTCGATCTACTCCAATGAGTACCCAAGAGTTCAAAGAGAAAACCAAAAACTTCGGGTCAGATAAAAAGTCTGATGTTAATAATAATAGATCATCTTGAGCCAAAATCCATATGTAGTGAAACTACGCCACATAACGGAATTAGTTTTCACCTCACCGGTCCTCATCATAATATGTCAATCTGAAGATGAATCATGCACTTGCAACCACATGGTTAAAACAAAACATGGTATGATCATATGCATGCAATATGGGTAAATATGACAAGTCTATCATTATAGGATTATGCATTTCCAAAGTTTACCTATCCCAAAAATTAACTTTCTGTCTTAAATCATAGTTTTCCTAGGTTCATTATGAACCTATTATTTTTCATAGGCCAACTAATAACTTATCAGGCCAACTCAGGTCAAAACATAATCAGATGTTTTAAAATCTCCAAATATGGTTAGGAGGTCTCCAAATACGATTAGAGGAAAACAAAAAAAATTCTGTAATCATATGGAGCTAAGAGCTCCCTTCTGTGCGTACACATCTTTTAATCTTACTACCAATAAAGCCCTACACCTTAGAATCATGGACCTTTACCAACCGAAGGCTATCAGCTGAAGCATAGAGCGCGAGCCTACACGGTCCCACTTCAATCTTATCTGGTCTCAAATCCATGAGTCATATCGTTTTTATCAGTTCAAGGCATTCTAACATAATTGATCTATCTAATCCCTTGATGAAATTCAACTCACTCAGGAGTTTACTCTGACCACACTCAAAATTGGAATAACCTAACTAGTAATTCTATTCTTAAGTCCCTAGATGCAATGTTGGATAACGCAAATGTGAGTATGAAAAATGAAAAAACATGTAAATTTAACTAATCAAATGGTAATAAGAACATAAAACATTATACGTCGCAATATGTTTAATCAATAGTTATATCCATAACTAAATTACTTAAGTTTAAGTATATCTTCCTTTGGCAAAATTCATATGAAAGTGGGTTAAACTATAATTTCATTTCCTTGAAATTTTTTATCATTATAGTCGATAAACATCTTGAAATCATATTTAAAATAAGGAAAATTTATCCCCAAATACATAGCAAAAATCTCATGCCAAAGCACTATCATCTATACATCGCTTTTAAAACATTGCTATCAAAACAGGGATGTCAAGCTTCTAACAAACACGGGCTATCGAGCCTTCAAGACTTTAGCTTTTGAAAATGCAGTTGTTAAAAAAATAAGGCTATCGAGCTTCTAAGAAACATGGGTTAGCGAGCCTTTATAACTTTATCTTTTAAAACATACTTGTTAAAAAAACAAGGCTATCGAACCTCTGGAAACATAGGCTATCGAGCCTCTAAAACATAGTTATCTTGTTTACAAAACATATGGCTATCGAGCCTATAAAACTTGGTTATCAAATAGTTATAAGGAAGCTATCGAGTCACTATATGACAAGGGTTTCGAATTCTTAAAATCATGTGGTGCCGAGCTTCCAAAACACATAGGGTTATCATTCCGCTATGTTCGAGGGTGCCGAACCTCTAAAAACTTAAGGACGACGACCTTATAAAGTGTAACGACCCTGAATTTTTGGCCCCGTTTATTTTAATAAATGTTTAATATAATTAAATAAAAGTGAACTGATCATATTAAAATGAATATGATTTTGGAAATAACTGTCATTTGTTCATATGGATTGGTATTTATGAAAAGGGGAATTGATTTGAAAAATTGAAATAAAAATCTCTTGATAATATTTACGATAAAATTTATCTTATATAATTTAATTAAAATACTTTACTTCGTTTACATTTGATAAATATACATATGAATAATAATGTTTGAAATTTAAAATAAATCTCTTTATAATATTTATCTTATACTATTTAAATTAAAATGCTTTCTTTTGTTAACATTTGATAGAAATATCTATAGATGATAATGTTTGAAATAAAAAATCTAATTCTAGCAATACAAAATATAAAGGTAAAATATGAGTCAAATTTATGTATATAATTTAAATAAAACACAAATGAATTATAAAAATGAGAATAAATGTAAATATAACTTATGAATCTAATTCAAATATTAATGGCTAAAATATAAAATATAAAATATAAATAGATGATAATGTTCAATATAAATATAAATATTATATATAAGGCAAACACATGAAATATAACTTAAATGTTGATAGCTAAAATACAAAATAAAAATGAAAATAAAGGTAAATGGATAAGCTTGTAACAAAGAATAGAACAAGAACAAAGCATAAAATAAGATAAAATAAAGTCAAATGTAAAGTGAAAACATGATACATATGTATGAACATTTTGCAAGCTAGAAAATAACATAATACCAAAACAAATATTTACTTACAAAATATCTTCATATATATTTGATCAAGTGTTGTTGTGTAATCATGTGTGTAAAGGAGTCAAAGTTTACAAATCAACTACTAAATGTCCTTATTCATATGCAAAAAGATTTTTGTACTGAGAAAACAAAGTATTCATAACATTTAAATACAAATATCTTTATACATGATGTCTTCATTCACAAGCCATTGACGTGCAATGTATATGTCTACAAATAAATATCTTTATACATAGTACACTATAATTATAATTGTGTAAACATAATTAGCAACCTAAGCATTTAATTTCCATCTTCTCAGTACATTATTTTGCCAATTCATATGTTTACAAATCTGTACATCTCAGACATAAATCTGCACATATAAAAAAGAAAAAAAACAACCTTACCAGATATTGCCTCCCCTATACAATTGTTGTCTTCTACATATAGTCCAGTTCGTTTAGAAAGCATATAAGAAACCTGAGAAAAACAAAAATAAGAGAAAATGCAAAATCAAAATTTAAATTCAAAGCAAGAACAGGTCATCTTCAAAAGCAAAATCTCAAGACAGTTTTAGCTCCAAGTTTCAAAAGAAGAAAAAAAACAATCAGTACTTCTTTCTGTCCAAAGTGATTTTCGGTGAGTAAACAAAGATTTTTCTTTTAAAAGTTTAAGTTAATTAAATCAGTTCATGAATCTTTAACAGTATAGTTTGGACGTGCTTCATATTTTGATAAGAATCTGTGTGTATATCTGATACTCTGCCTATGGTTCTTCTCTGTTATGAATTACAAGGTAAATGATCATTCAAATTTGAATTTTATCCAACTGAATTGTTGTAAAGATTTCATTTTTAAATCAAACTGAAAATATAGACTTAGATTAAGATTTTTAGAAGATGTTTAAACCATCTTTGAAAAATAATAACATCTGTAATACTGTTCTACAGGAAATCCATCAATAGATTGATAATTCAATTATTTTAAACATCTAATTCAAGTTTATAACTTGAATACTTAGTGAAATTTATGAATTTTAAAACAAGAACGAGGATTTTTAAGTAAGTGTGCAAGGTGCAGTTCGAAAGTGAATCAAAGAAGCATTTTTGCTAATTTCAGTCGATTCAAGAAATTTTAATTTCTGAAATTGGATAGGAGGCTAGTTTGATGATGTACCAATACAGGAAAAATGCTAAACGAATTTTCTAATGCAAGGATTTTAAAGTCGAATCGAAAATAGGGTTTTAGTTTGGGTTCCTTCCTGTGTACTGTAAATTTTGATTCCGTCGCCATAGCTTGATCGAGCTGTGTGCACTTCTAGGAGATGGTCGAGGAGGGTTACTGCGAGGCATGGACGAAGGGGCGTCGCCTCCAGTGGTCGGTGAGGATTGAACGTGGCATTTCCTGAAGAGTGTTCGAGTTTTTGTTCAAGCTACAGGTGAATTTTTTATTTCGGTTTTATTGTGTCAATTTGAGTTTTGATTTCAAGGGATGGGCCGATTTTTGTGTTGTTGGAGGTGATGGGAGTTGCCGGAGTCGTGGCGAACCACCATGCACGTGCACGGTGGCGTTGGGGTGGGGGTGTCATGTTTGTGATAATGTGAAGGGGTCTGCCTCGAGTCATGCTCGAGAGAAAATGGTGGAGGCTTCGGGTAGATCGCGTGCGTATAAGGTTAGCGTGATGCGTGAATCTATATTTTGGTTTAACTTAAACTACAGAATAAAAATAAGGAAGAAGAAGAAGATGTTCAGGGATGACTCAGGAAAAAGAAGGAGTAACTCGAAGTAACACTCGCGTATAACGCAGGGGTGGTCTCGGGTTTTACCAGGGAAGCCTTGGGTTTGTTTATCTACAGTTTTTTTTTGGAGATGAGATTCAGGCTTAATAATTTAAGTAATACTTAACAATGTAATTATCACTTGATTACTGTTTTAAATTAGTAATTTGGTTAAGGCCTATATGAAAATCAATAAAATTAAGGGTTAGTTGTTAATATTAATTTGATTCTCAGATTTTAAGCAGATTTCTTTAAAATGTTAGTTAAGTCGAATAATTAACATTAATTATTTTTTTAGAAAGTAATTAAGAATAATTATATTGTGATTGTAATTAGAGTTAGAATTAGACAACGCTTAAGTGATTACTAAATTTAGAATTAACTACTTTAGTTAATTAATTAGTGATTTATAATTAAAAGTAATCAAGTGATTTAAATAAAAAAAATGAAATGAATAAATGATTAATTAAGTAATTAGCAGTTAACAAATAAATAATGAAGTTTTATTAATTAATGAATAAGGAATAGTTAAGTAAGTAATTAAAGTTAAATAACTTGATTAAGAAATTAATTAAATAGTGTGTAATAAAATAATTAATTAATTAAATAATTAAGATCCAATAATTAACTAAGCAATGATAAATCAACTTAAATAATTTAAAAATTTATTGTTGAGTGGTTAACTCTCAGGTAATCAATTCTAAATTGAATCAATTACAAATAAGACATAAAGATGACTGCTCACGGGTTATTATGTTGAATATCTTATTGTGATATATATATATATATATATATATATATTTGATGATATCCTATGATGCTCTGTGATATGTTATGATATATCTATGATGCTTGTATATGTTTATCTGGGATAAATGTTATGTTAATTCATTATGTTAAATTTAAACTGTTTAAGTTAATTAGACAACTTGGCCCTTAAAATGGCGTTGGATTTCGATGAGACCGGGATCGGGTATCCAATTGATATTCCGAAAACCACATTGATCCAATTTAAATGTTAGGTCGTGAATTCTGAAATGAAGATCGAGATGGTGTTTTCAGAATGCAAGGGTTATCGTCGTTGACTCTGAGGGTGATTCCAAAATGAGTGTGACGAGATAATGTCTTCGGTTTCGTTCGAACCCGGAACGAACTTGTATGGATTGAATGCTTTCAGCACATTGTCGGGCGGACGATGAGCATTCTAAGAGTTTATGTCCTGTAAAGGTAATCGCACCCTCAAGCCTCATCAATCGGGAATGGCTAAAGCAGGGGAGATGCAGCAAGGTTAGGTGGGTCATGCCCAAGCAGGACAAGATATTTCCCCTGTCTAGATGTCCCTTTTTATTTCGGCTGTGTGGGCGGTTGCTAGCTACAACCGTGGGGTTTATCTTGTTCGGGACTGTTCAGTAAGGAATGGTTCCGGCCTTGTTTGTAGGGGGTCGGGAGTGATCCTCGGTACGGTGATCTAGGCCCCGTACTGTGACCGGCGGTACCCCAGTAGCCCTGCCATTGTTGGAAATCCATTTTCCCTACGAGACCCTACGGTTTTGATTTGTATTACCCACTTTTGCGGCTAGTAGCTAGAATTTAATAGATGTAACAATTTCGGCTATTTTCTATTTACTTGAAAACCCTAGACACTATTGTAATATCACTGGATTTCCTATGAAATGTTTTGGTTAGCGTAAGGTAAAATCTTACCCGTATTTATTTGTGGGGAGTCTTACGTGATACCTTTATTTTCAAATGTTTTTCAAAGTTAAACAATTTAAACTGTTTACTCATACCCGACCCATGTCTGACCCGGAGTTTATATTTTGTTTTTCATAAACTCTTGGGTACTCAAATTTTTATGAGTAGCCAAGTGATAGGTTTTGGACTTTGATTTCTGGAGGAGCATTGGAGCAGGAGTTTCCAGACGTATGTAGCTATCTATCTAGTTCCGCTGTGTTAGTTGATGTGTACTGTATCTCTGATGTATATAGTGATAGATGTATGTATGACTGTCATATGTATTGATATTGTATAACTCTGGTATATGTAAACTATGTAATATTTATGTGATATATTATGTTTTGTTCCGTTCCGCTGTGAGATTTTGATATTGTTGTTCTTCCTTTCTCTTTCTTTTCTATTTCTATCCTTTCTTTCTTAATGATGATACGTCTTTCTGGTAGTAGAAGGGCGGGTCGTCACAGTTGGTATCAGAGCTTGGGTTGGTGATAACCTTGGCTCTGGTAGGAATTACTTATAGAATAGAGTCTGTAGTACTCTAAAATGAGTTTGAGTGTGTTAATAGATATGAGCGCGTATTTGTTAGTGAATATAAAATTGTTTTTATATTGTGTTGACTTATCTGTTGAGTGTTTATGGATTCTGGTCGATGTGTAGGACGCCATTTCATCGATAGGGATTTTTAAACTCTTAAACAAGGTAGACTGACATAGTATTGTTTTTTTTAAGTAGAGTAAATGAAATAATTTTACCCACAATTATATTTTGACATAAAAGAAATATTTTTCTGAAATTATTATATATATATATATATATATATATATATATATATATTTGGATGTTTGGTTGTCAATCCTAAAATTGAATAAAAATTTAAAATTTGAGTGGTTTATAACCAAATAAAATTGTCTAAGTATTATTTAAATAAAAAGGAATATAATTAAAATTTGATTAAACTAAAATTTAAGTCCCGGAAATTTGAAGGGTGTTTAAATGAATTTAAACAAAAAGAATTTGGGAATTTAAAAATCTTGGGGATGTTTGAAATGTTTTTTTTTCAAAAATTTGAAGGTAATAATGGAGTATTGTTTTGGATAATATTGTTGAATGGAAATTGTTTGGGGAAGAATTTATGTAAGTAAGGAAGCACTGAACTCACTTCAGTCGTTGGAAAATAATCCTGATGATGATGGCCACATCATCCGTATTCATTAAAGTGATGGATGGCTACCTGAATAGTTGGTCAGGATATTGTTTATGCTTGTTGGGTATACAAGTTGTTTTAAAAATTTCAAAAGGGAAAATCTGTTTTGGTGAAAACAAGTGTTTGGAATTTGAAATTTTGATTTGATATACCAAGTGAGTACGTGTAGTTATCATTTCAAAATGGTTTTGGAAATGAAAACCGGGCAAATTGAATTCTAAGAAATTCTATTTAGATAATGTGAAAGTTTAAATGGATCAACTATTGAACTTATAAAGTAAAGTTGATATTAATAAGAAGAAATTGGGGAATTTTAATCTGGAATTATGGTTATAAGATGAAATGACTCAATGAGCAATATATGCTTTTAAGTAAATAAATAAGTTTTGAGTTCATATAGTGAGTAATAAAATTTAAAAGGATGGTAAGTAGCTAAATTTAACTGAAATTGAGTTGGAATAAACTGAATTTAAATGAATTCAGTCGAGTTATAGATAATTTTGAATGAAAAAAAATTCTTACGTAAATAAGTAAATGTAAACCAAGTAAGCCTTGAATTTGGTTAAAATAGAACTGGAGTGAGTGGTAAACATATCTAATTCAAGCATAAATTGAATAACCTTATTATAAATAAATTTCAATAATGAATTGTTAGTGTAAATTAAAAATTTAAGAATGGATAAAAGAATGAACTAATCGAATAAATTAGTAAATAGTTGGGATTTGATTAAGGGAAAATCAAATCAAAGATTTAAATGGAAATTGGTGGAATAGAATAAACTTAAGTTATTGGGTGGAACAGTATGAAGTAAATAAATAACTTAAGTAAATTATGAGATGATTATTTAAAATATTGGTAACAAGTTTTATAAAATGGTTTGGAATCAAAAAAAAAATAAAAAATAAAATGCAATGTAAGGATTGTGAATAAATTAATTGGGATGGAATCAAGTGTAAATTGAGTTGGAACCAATTTAAAAATTGTTATCAAGCTTAAGTAATTATTTATTCACAATAATATTGTCAAATTGCATAAGAAAATGGGTCATTTGAAGTAAATGAGATTAGATAAAATTTTATGAATTATTAGAAGCGAAATAGGATGATTTTGAAATCATTTGGAATGAATATGAGTTTGTTTTGCTTAAATGGACTATATATAAGCAAGTAGGTTGTAAATCACTTAAACTGAAGAGAATGATTTGAGAATTCGTTGGAAGTAATTGTGATAAGGATTGAAACCTTACATATGCGCTTATGAAAATATGTAATGCTAAACAATGGAGACTCTGCCAAAACTTTTCAAAATTTCGAAAACTAAAAAAAAATTTAGCAACAAAACAATTTCAAATTGGAGATTGAAATAAATTAATGAATGAAACTAATTTAAAATAATAATAAGAATCAGTTATAAATGGAAGATAGTCAATAAAATTAAATATTCAGAATTGAAGAAAAAATTGAATTCACCTGGAATTAGAAATTCAAATTTGAAATAAGAAGATATAAAGGTTAAAGTGGTAGAGTAATAATGTGAGAGATATATAATGCTTATATAAACTTAAGAAATGAGTGGTGAAATTCTTAAGTAAATTTGATATTGAGAAAATTATTCCAAGTGGATAGAAATCAAAATAATATGAATAAAAGAAAATTGATATAGTTGATAATCAATGGATATAAATACGAAGGATGTACGTATATTATTTTATTCGCATAGAAATTGGATCCAGATTCGAGCACAGAATTTCGAGATAGTTATATATCGATCCGAGTTGGGATTTTTCATTCGATTTTCGACGACGAACTATGGATATGGATTTTGATTGATTCTGAAAATTCTCTATCATAGTTATGACTATGCCAGGAGAATAGCAGTTTCTGATCAAGAAATCAGATCTGCGTCCGTACTAGGAAGTCGGGTGGACGATACTAGTTTGGAAGTGAAATTGTGTGATCGAGCGAGAGATCGGATTTGATATTGCGTACGAATGGTATATGTACATCGTACGGGCTTGATTGAATAGAAATTGAAATTCTGTAAAGAAGTAAATAAAATTTGGAAAGAGTTAATATTGTAGATTTCAGTATTGAATTACCAGAATGGATGTCTGAAATTCATTGTGCATTCCATATATTCCATCTAAGGAAATTTGTTCATGATCCATCATTTGTTGTAAAACCGGTAGTTCAGGGATTTGGAAGTCGAATCAAATTTGACTATGGTCAGGAATTCGGTTCGGATTGTTGATCATCGAGAGGCAACTCTGGATAGTTTTAGGAAAGTTTATCCGGATTCGTGTTCGGATAACTAGTGTTGTTAGTTAGGATAGACTGTTTGGTTGTTTGTAAGTGTATGAATGATATGTATGTTTAAATGGTTGGTATAACATCTTTTAAATTATCTTTATTCTAAATTTCGAGGACGAAATTCTTTTAAGAGGGGGAATGTAACGAGCCTGAATT
The DNA here is from genome assembly GCA_030765085.1 of Allium cepa. Classification (NCBI taxonomy): domain Eukaryota; kingdom Viridiplantae; phylum Streptophyta; class Magnoliopsida; order Asparagales; family Amaryllidaceae; genus Allium; species Allium cepa. The sequence goes on from CM060932.1 coordinate 159,789,892, forward strand.
TTTGGCCCCGTTTATTTTAATAAATGTTTAATCTAATTAAATAAAAGTGAACTGATCAAATTAAATAGAATATGATTTTGGAAATAACTGTCATTTGTTCATATGGATTGGTATTTTTAAAAAGGGGAATTGATTTGAAAATTTGAAATAAAAATCTCTTGATAATATTTACGTTAAAATTTATCTTATATAATTTAATTAAAATACTTTACTTCGTTTACATCTGATAAATATACAGATGAATAATAATGTTTGAAATTTAAAATAAATCTCTTTATAATATTTATCTTATACCATTAAATTAAAAGCTTTCTTTTGTTAACATTTGATAGAAATATCTATAGATGATAATGTTTGAAATTAAAAATCTAATTCTAGCAATACAAAATATAAAGGTAAAATATGAGTCAAATTTATGTATATAATTTAAATAAAATACAAATGAGTTATAAAAATGAGAATAAATGTAAATATAACTTATGAATCTAATTCAAATATTAATGGCTAAAATATAAAATATAAATAGATGATAATGTTCAATATAAATATAAATATTATATATAAAGCAAACACATGAAATATAACTTAAATGTTGATAGCTAAAATACAAAATAAAAATGAAAATAAAGGTAAATGGATAAGTTTGTAAAGAAAGAATAGAACAAGAACAAAGCATAAAATAAGATAAAATAAAGTCAAATGTAAAGTGAAAACATGATACATATGCATGAACATTTTGCAAGCTAGAAAATAACATAATAACAAAACAAATATTTACTTACAAAATATCTTCATATATATTTGATCAAGTGTTGCTGTGTAATCATGTGTGTAAAGGAGTCAAAGTTTACAAATCAACTACTAAATGTCCTTATTCATATGCAAAAAGATTTTTGTACTGAGAAAACAAAGTATTTATAACATTTAAATACAAATATCTTTATACATGATGTCTTCATTCACAAACCATTGACCTGCAATGTATATGTCTACAAATAAATATCTTTATACATAGTACACTATAATTATAATTGTGTAAACATAATTAGCAACCTAAGCATTTAATTTCCATCTTCTTAGTACATTATTTTGCCAATTCATATGTTTACAAAGCTGTACATCTCAGACATAAATCTGCCCATATAAAAAAGAAAAAAACAACCTTACCAGATATTGCCTCCCCTATACAATTGTTGTCTTCTACATATAGTCCACTTCGTTTAGAAAGCATATAAGAAACCTGAGAAAAACTAAAATAAGAGAAAAAGTAAAATCAAAATTTAAATTCAAAGCAAGAACAAGGAATATTCAAAAGCAAAATCTCAAGACAGTTTTAGCTCCAGGTTTCAAAAGAATAAAAAAAACAATCAGTACTTCTTTCTGTCCAAAGTGATTTTCGGTGAGTAAACAAAGATTTTTCTTTTAAAAGTTTAAGTTAATTAAATCAGTTCATGAATCTTTAACAGTATAGTTTGGATGTGCTTCATATTTTGATAAGAATCTCTGTGTATATCTGACACTCTGCATATGGTTCTTCTCTGTTATGAATTACCGGGTAAATGATCATTCAAATTTGAATTTTATCCAACCGAATTGTTGTAAAGATTTCATTTTTAAATCAAACTGAAGATATAGACTTAGATTAAGATTTTTAGAAGATGTTTAAACCATCTTAGAAAAATAATAACATCTGTAATACTGTTCTACAGAAAATCCATCAATAGATTGATAATTCAATTATTTTAAACATCTAATTCAAGTTTATAACTTGAATACTTAGTGAAATTTATGAATTTTAAAACAAGAACGAGGATTTTTAAGTAAGTGTGCAAGGTGCAGTTCGAAAGTGAATCAAAGAAGCATTTTGCTAATTTCAGTCGATTCAAGAAATTTTAATTTCTGAAATTGGATAGGAGGCTAGTTTGATGATGTACCAATACAGGAAAAATGCTAAACGAATTTTCTAATGCAAGGATTTTAAAGTCGAATCAAAAATAAGGTTTTAGTTTGGGTTCCTTCCTGTGTACTGTAAATTTTGATTTCGTCGCCATAGCTTGATCGAGCTGTGTGCGCTTCTAGGAGATGGTCGAGGAGGGTTACAGCGAGGCATGGACGAAGGGGCGTCGCCTCTGGTGGTCTGTGAGGATTGAACATGGCGTTTCTTGAAGGGTGTTCGAGCTTTTGTTCAAGCTAGAGTTGAATTTCTGATTTCGGTTTTATCGTGTCAATTTGAGTTTTGATTTTGAGGGATGGGCCGATTTGTGGGTTGTTGGAGGTGATGGGAGTTGCCGGAGTCGTGGCGAACCACCGTGCACGTGCACGGTGGCGTTGGGGTGGGGGTGTCGTGTCTGTGATGACGTGAAGGGGTCTGCCTCTAGTCATGCTCGAGAGAAAATGGTGGAGGCTTCGGGTAGATCGCGTGCGTATAAGGTTAGCCTGATGCATGAATCTATATTTTGGTTTAACTTAAACTACAGAATAAAAATAAGGAAGAAGAAGAAGATGTTCAGGGAAGACTCGGGAGAAAGAAGGGGTAACTCGAAGTGACACTCGCGTATAACGCAGGGGTGGTCTCGAGTTTTACTAGGGAAGCCTTGGGTTCATTTATCTGCAATTTTCTTTTTTTTGGAGATGAGATTCAGGCTTAATAATTTAAGTAATACTTAACAATGTAAGTATCACTTGATTACTATTTTAAATTAGTAATTTGGTTAAGGCCTGTATGAAAATCAATTAACATTAAGGGTTAGTTGTTAATATTAATTTGATTCCCAAATTTTAAGAAGATTTCTTTAAAATGTTAGTTAAGTCGAATAATTAACATTAATTATTTTTTTAGAAAGTATTTAAGAATAATTATATTATGATTTTAATTAGAGTTAGAATTAGACAACGCTTAAGTGATTACTAAATTCAGAATTAACTACTTTAGTTAATTAATTAGTGATTTATAATTAAAAGTAATCAAGTGATTTAAATAAAAAAATGAAATGAATAAATGATTAATTAAGTAATTAGAAGTTAACAAATAAATAATGAAGTTCTATTAATTAATGAATAAGGAATAGTTAAGTAAGTAATTAAAGTTAAATAACTTCATTAAGAAATCAATTAAATCGTGTGTAATTGATTAATTAATTAAATAATTAAGATCTAATAATTAATTAAGCAATGATAAATCAACTTAAATAAATAAAAAATTTATTGTTGAGTGGTTAACTCTCAGGTAATCAATTCTAAATTGAATCAATTACAAATAAGACATAAAGATGACTGCTCACGGGTTGTTATGTTGAATATCTTATTGTGATATATATTTGATGATATCCTGTGATGCTCTGTGATATGCTATGATATATCTATGATGCTTGTTTATGTTTATATGGGATAAATGCTATGTTAATTCATTATGTTAAATTTAAACTGTTTAAGTTAATTAGACAACTTGGCCCTCAAAATGGCGTTGGATTTCAATGAGACCGGGATCAGGTATCCAATTGATATTCCGAAAACCACATCGATCCAATTTAAACGTTAGGTCGTGAATTCTGAAACGAAGATCGAGATGGTGTTTTCAGAATGCAAGGGTTATCGTCGTTGACTCTGAGGGTGATTCCAAAATGAGTGTGACGAGATAATGCCTTCGGTTTCGTTCGAACCTTGAACGAACTTGTATTACCCACTTTTGTGGCTAGTAGCTGGAATTGAATGCTTTCAGCACATCGTCAGGCGGACGATGAGCATTCTAAGAGTTTATGTCCTGTAAAGGTAATCGCAGCCTCAAGCCTCATCAATCGGGAATGGCTAAAACAGGGGAGATGCGGCAAGGTTAGGTGGGTTATGCCTAAGCAGGACAAGATATTTCCCCTGTCTAGATGTCCCTTTTTATTTCGGCTATGTGGGCGGTTGCTAGCTACAACCGCGAGGTTTATCTTGTTCGGGACTGTTCAGTAAGGAATGGTTCCGGCCTTGTGTTGTAGGGGGTCAGGGGTGATCCTCGGTACGGTGATCTAGGCCCCGTACTGTGACGGGCGGTACCCCAATAGCCCTGCCATTGTTGGAAATCAATTTTCCCTACGAGACCCTACGGTTTTGATTTGTATTACCCACTTTTGTGGCTAGTAGCTGGAATTTAATAGATGTAACAATTTCGGCTATTTTCTATTTACTTGAAAACCCTAGACACTATTATAATATCACTGGATTTCCTATGAAATGTTATGGTTAGCGTAAGGTAAAAACATACCCGTATTTATTTGTGGGGAGTCTTATGTGATACCTTTATTTTCAAATGTTTTTCAAAGTTAAACAATTTAAACCGTTTACTCATACCAGACCCATGTCTGACCCGGAGTTTATATTTTGTTTTTCATAAACTCTTGGGTACTCAAATTTTTATGAGTAGCCAAGTGATAGGTTTTGGAATTTGATTTCTGTAGGAGCAGGAGTTTCCAGCCGTATGTAGCTATCTATCTAGTTCCGCTGTGTTAGTTGATGTGTACTGTATCTCTGATGTATATAGTGATGGATGTATGTATGACTGTCTGTATTGATATTGTATAACTCTGATATATGTAAAACGATGTAATATTTATGTGATATATTATATTTTGTTCCGTTCCGTTGTGAGATTCTGATATTGTTGTTCTTCCTTTCTCTTTCTTTTCTATTTCTATCCCTTTCTTTCTTAATGATGATACGTCTTTCTGGTAGTAGAAGGGCGGGTCGTCATATAAAGAAAAGTGGTGGGTGAGTTTTTAAACATGGGGTAGTCGAGCTTTAACAAATCATGAGATATCGTAACCCAAAAACAATAAATGTCGAATCCTTATTAAAGTAAATGCGTCACATAGATATAAAGTATCTATCACATGCATTAGCTTTTATGGTTTTTGACTTACAATGAAATAGAGGTATCGAGCCCCTAACGATGACACTTCTGTAATTAAGTTAAAAATTGGATAATTTCCCTTTAAAGCTAAAACATTCCATTAACACTTGCCCTATGTCAAATTATTATTGGATAACTTCACATTCTTTTTAGAAATAGTGGTAGATCACGTTCTACCTTCTCATTCAACTCTACAAAAGCATTATGGCTAATAGTCATTAACTAATATTAATTAAAAGCTTTTCTAGAATAATAAATTCATAGAAAATCATAACCACTAGAGAAAGTTTTCCCAAAATACCAAAAATCCGAATTTCCATCTTCTTCCATATACAAAAATTTCAAGATCAAAATATTAATTTAATTATTTTTAATAATTATAATCTCGAATATACACATTTCCCTCTTAGAAAATTCATATAATATTCATATGAACTTGGAAAATTATGAAATTAAAATTTCATCTCTAAAATAATGTTTTACATAGCATATTAAAATTTCAAATCAATAGAAGATCAAAAAATTAGGTTTTTTCTTTAAACACCATTCTAATAATTTCATAAAATTCCAGCAAATCATCATTCAATCCAATAATGATATTTTCAATCCAAAAATAACATATAAATTCTAGAATCAATCAGAAATTTGAAAATAAAACATAAAAAATGACATGGTAGTTATTCTTTACCTTAGATTGGATAAGAGAGATTGAGATTTGGTAGGATTAATTTCCCTAAGCTTTACACTTCGAATTCCTTAGATTTCTTCTTCTCTTCCTTTAGGTAATGGTCCACCTCTGTTTAGTTTATTTTGGTTTAGAAAATGAAATGAGAATGAATTAGAGAGGAAATGTGACGCCCCACCTCTATACCCACGCTAGCCAAGAACACTACGGTGTAGTGCTGTCAACTAGCACGGAGGATAAGGCTCTTGAGGAGCGACCATCCATGTGATTACTTATCACACGGTGGCTATAAATAATCTTCGAAAACAAACATAGAAATAAGCATAACACAAATCAGTCACAGACATCCATATCACAAAGGCGGAAGAAGATACGAATATATAACTAACACATGAAAGTGTACATCAGAGTAGTGGTCAAAAAGATCCACAATAATACAAAAGAATAGCAACACGTGCTATACAAAAGAATACAACTATGAGTCTATATCTCAAGTGTATACAACAAAAACTGCTAATCTAAATAGTTAGCCAAAAGTCAGAGTAGCAAATCCCGGGAAGAAGTTAAGCAGAAGCACCTGTAACATCTCGGTCTGACCCGAGTATTATTTAAGAAAATAATAAATGGATCGGTATAGCTATAAATATCAGATGACATGGTATAAAATAAAAGATATGGCATAAACATAAAATATCCATACTGACATACTACTATGAGTATGCAAATGATGATCAATAGAAGATCAATCAATAAGAGATAAATCGATATCACAAGAATCTTCTCAAAGATCCAAAGAGGGCATCATACGCTAAACTTGTACTCATAACAAGTCAATGACATAAATTCCAGAAATCAACACAAGAAATCCAGAAGTCACAGAAAATGGGAAAGAGGCCTATCACATGACGGTCTGAAGACCATGGGGAGCTACCCCATATAGGTGAGTCGGAATCACCCAGATGAGGTCTAGGCTAACCAAAAAGCAAAAAGGTATGTGTGAGTGGAATCACACAAATGGTGTCTAGCCTAACCTCGCAACAAAAAGGTATGTGTGAGTGGAATCACACAAATGGTGTCTAGACTAACCTTGTGGACAAAGAGATATGTGTGAGTCGGAATCACACCCATGAGGTCTAGTCTAACCTTGCAAACAAAGAGACATCGCACAATTGCTAGTCTAAATCATAAAATGATCATCATGATCAACGAGAAGTGTCAATTACACTAAGCTAGTAAATATGAAAGTTTATCTTCGTGTCCCATAACCACTTGCTTAACTTAAATATTTACGAACAAACTGTAAATCTTCACTAGAAAATTGTCACAAGAGGTTCAATCGAACAAGTCCAAGAATTAACCGACGAAGTGAACGCAAGCGTTTCATACCACTTGTTTTACTAAGCCGTTTAATTAGATTTCTCATCCGAGTGAGGTAAAGGTTTGTATATACTAGTAGATTGGAAAACGGTTTAAGAAAAGAGCTTTGTTATTGAAAATAGAGTTGAAATCATTTTGTTGAAAGAGTTTTGATATTTACTACTAGTATTGAAACCTTCATATTTCTAAAGTTGTTATGCCGCCTTTTTAGCAAGGTCGTGATACCATAAAATCGACCGAGAAGCCAAAGATAGTCTGTCTTGAAGAATGGTCAACTCAGCATCTCAACAAGGCAAGTTCTGTTGAATGTTTTTCAGATAAGATTCCTTACGGAGGAGGGTCCGGGGGGGTGGCAACCCCCCAAGGTGGGGGTGCGGGGGCAACGCCCCCGCTACGGGGTTCGACCTGGCCGGTCAGGTCGCGGGGGTCCAGGGGGCAGCGCCCCGTCCAAAACGGTACGACCTAGTGAAGACCTAAGGGAGGGTAGGATCGAACGACTTAAGAAGCTCACGACCTATCATTAGCACGGTCGAGCGACCTAAATAGAACGGCCTAAGGTTGAAGGCCTAGCGACCTAATGTCCAACGACCTACGACCTAATGTCAAGCAGGGTCAAGGTGGAACGACCCAACGGCACGCGACCTAAGGGGTTTATCACTCGAGCGACCTAACGGTTTAACCCTCAAGCGACCTAACGGCTCGCGACCTAAAAATGACAAGGCCGAGCGGGTTAAGCAAGGCAAACGACCTAGTGGTTGCCGACCTAAGAGGTAATAAGGTCCAACGACCCAAGGGTTCACGCGACCTAGTGGAACACGCGACCTAAAGGGGTTATGCAACCTAGCGACTCAAAGGCCAAGCGATCTAAGTAGGGACGAGTTATCTGCCGAGCGACCTAGTGGGTAAACGACCTAAGGTCCAACGACCTAACCCATGCGAGCGACCTAATGGTTTTAAGGCCTAACCCATGCGAACAACTTAAGGTCGTACGACCTAAAGGGGAACGACTTAAGGTCACGCGGCCTAACGAGGTAGGCAAGGCCGAGCGACCTAAAGGGGCACGACCTAAAGGCGAGCGATCTACGACTTACGACCTTGCGACCTAACTCTGAGGCGAATTTTCCACCAGAACGACCTAATTCCGAGGCAGTGCGACCTAAATGCAGATTTTCACCAAAATCACTACAAAATTGGAGTTTTTCGCTAATCCAATCCAAACCAAATGCATATGTACATGCTAAAGTGATGGGAAATCATTCCCAAACATCCATGATAGTTATAGAGAAGAATTGTGAGATAAAAATCTCACCTTTGCACAAATTCAATGAAGAAGAAGCTTGAAGTCAATAGAGAAGCAACTACAAGCTTGAATCCAATGTATTTACTTTGATTTTGGAGTTGGATGTTGAATTTGCTAATGAACTTGGGCTTGGAATTTTAATTTCCCTTTCCACTCACCATTAATGCTAAAAATAGAGATAGGTAGGAATTTATGAAGAGATGAGGAGAAGGGGTTGGAACTTAGGTTTAATAGGCTAAACCAACCCAAAGTCCAAAGCGAGAAAAGTTAGTGAAATTCCACTAACCCCAAACATATCAAAGTTTATACTTAAAAAGATTGTAAACGGCATTTCGAACTCAATGGAAGTGGTCTCGGGTCCTAATTTGACCCTTTGCAAAAAGTAGTTTTTCGGACCAATATCCGATTAACGACAAAATATTTAAATAAAATATTTAAATATAAAATCGATAAATATGCGGGTTGTTACAGGAAAGGGTTAGGGAATGAAATAAGGAATTATCCCCATTAAGCCTCTCTCATTAATCCCTTTCTATTTTTTGTTTAAAACAATCTTATTAATTGATTAGTTAAGGCCCAACACCCTTATTTAACAAATCTCATCCTCCTTATCACCTTATTTTATTCAACCTAATTTATATAATTAAACTTTCGAATAATGTTAAACACAAATTAGGGATGTTACCTGTCACATTTAGAATATCAATATAGCCCTTCATCATTAGGACATAATCGTCCACCTTCTATCCCTTTTGCATTTTTGTGTTGAGTAATTTCTTAGTAATCTCATACCTTGTGAAATGAGATTGCTCACCAAGAATTGCCTTTGGACTGTCGAATATCTAATGAACAAACATGGTTTCATACTGCCTTTGCAACGGCTTATCTGATGTAGACATCACAAAAACTAAGCGATTTCTAGGAGAGCGACCCACTTATTATAAGCAACATGCAGTTCAAGGTCAGTGTTATCAATGAGTCTGGTCATTGGAGTACAAGTAACAGATGACCAAAGACTCTCGTATGTCAATGCTATCTTTATATTTCTTTGCCAATCGACATAGTTGTTTGGTCTAGTTAGTTTGTTGCTTTCATTAAATAGTCTTGGAGTTGACATTTTCTATAGATTTAAATAGGTAAATTATTAGGATAATATCATAGTAGATGTTCTTATAATATTAGTAAGGTTAAACTTTATGTTTCATTTTATTAATAATCTCTCACTAATCTTTAATGTTTCGCCAAACCCTAAGTCAAAATATAGAAGTTTTTCGACTTCTCTTGTAGATGTTAGGACTCGTTTGTCTTGGAATTCGAATTGAGTTTGCTCAATAAGTCATAGCCCATGGCAATGAATAACTCCTTATTGGTTGTATCATATACAACTTCAAACCGTGGTACCTTGTCTTAACTTCACTTTGACCTTGTGTTTTCTCAACAAATCGAATTGAAATTATTCACTCGTATATATCATATCGCAATGACCTAAGTATAGTATATGTACCTTGAGTATGCTCAATAAATACATATAGCTATCTTATCTCGTCTATTCAATATATTAATAATACTATACATAACACCCCTAGCTTGAGTTTTCTCGGTAACTAAGGAGTTTGTAAGTAATTTATTAATATATATGGTAGATGACAACAGTATATTAAAGATTCATAATCTTCAATATATTGTATTGAGTAATATCAACTTATTGAATAATGTATTTCTTATGAAATACCCTTTCAAGTGTCGGACATATCGAGATCACGGTATACATACATTTGCATATGTATTTTTTTCTTAAATCTATTTAGGATTCCTTTAATGCTCCACCTTTAGTTTATACATTCATAATATATAAGTTTTATTATTATATAACTTCTATATTTTAATCGACTTATGTAATAATCTTTTGTATAACATTATATCAATTAAATCATATTAAATTAATTAACACTTTAATTAATTGTATGTTATTCAATTTAACATATTACATTGAATATTTATATATACTATAACCTTTATAGTAACACACATGTATCATATATATGTAGGTATGTATGTATTTTTATTTACTTTTAATTAATTCATTAAATTAATTTTTTTAAAGTTTTATTGGTTTAAAAATTATTTTATATATATACATGTATATTTGTATTGTCATAAACATTTTAGGACAACATGACATATATCACGCGCGCACACATATATTATTTAGACATCTACGTCTATAATACAATTACAAGTGAAACAGTTTTCTCTCCCATGGGGAGGGGAAGATCAAGCGATTTACACTTCAATTTCGTATACTTCTCAACTCCTGGAACTGTTTGTGATTTACCAAATAACATGGCCCAATTTCATATCTAGAATCCGAGAGAAGGTGCATCCAGAATTCGAATCTCAAATTTATAACATCCCTTGGTGATTCATCTTCAGCAATCGGTTCTCAACTCTCGATTTGGTAATTACTTGTTGATAGCCCTCAGAGATTCAAAGTAATATCCTTTTGGGCATGTATGATATTTGTTGTCAATCCTTATGCTGATCCACTCAGAACTCAAATTGAGGGATTTAGGCGAAAATCGCTTGTTAATCTTATGCCGATTTATCTCCATCATGACTTGGGGAATTTAAGTTCGAAACTGGTATATTAGTGGCAATAGCCACTATTTCAGATATAGGTAAGATTCCTCAATCAATTTTAAGTTTTGGCATTTTGGATTGGGAGATTTTCAGCCCACTAAGATTCAAAAGCGATTATTTAGGGCGCGATTTGTATTATGGTAGGCACAAACAAACTATATTCCTACTGGTTTACAATACGGTTTTTGAAATTTGAATATGATGATGTCCATTTACATCTCCTAGGATCTGCATATTACATTTTGATCATTGAAATCCCTATTTTTGATTTTTCCCCATAGATATTCACTGTAGTGTACCTTGGGCATGTTTTTGTTTTCTAGTAGGCATAGAACTTCAAAATTTTACAGTGCCTTGGGATTTACAATATTGTTTGTCATTTGGAATTCATTGTTTTCAACTTTGATGCATTTGATGATGCTCAACTTTAATGTTTGGGATCTTTCATATCCCTATATATGTGTGTAAACAAAATAGAGAAGAGTGTGATCTGAAAATGGCCTTACCTTCAGATTAATGGGAGTTCGCTCTTGGGATTGAATCCCAAAATTAGCATAACTTTCATGGCTAATTTTGCAAAATCGCTAGAAGCATGAATTATGTGTGGTGGCGAGATTGAATATGTAGTTGTATGGATTGCAATTCTTAGATGTTATCAGTTATATGGCTGGGCTTGGCATTACCAATGATTGATACTTAGGCAGGGTAAGTTTAGGACTTTTTACCCTTTTGTGAATTCCGATCTTATCAGTCAGAGAGGAGCAGTCGAGGTATGGGGATGTCGGATTCACCATAGAATGTGATAGGCATGAAGAGTTACAGTTTGTAAGGAGCATGTGTGGCATTTTCACTCTTTTCGTTCCCATTTCATTTTTCAAGTCTGGAGAAGACAATAAGTAGAAGGCCCACAAACCTTGTTCATAATCCGGACTGATGTTATTTGGCCATTCAGATAGCACATGTAGGACGTGTTACATTGTAGTAAAATGATGACAAGATCTGATATTAGAAGTTATATTTTTACGTAATCAAATGTAATTATATACATGGTTGTTTTAGATCTGTAGCCTTGTTTACTTGGGTTATGCGTGGTTTGCACTTTGTAATCTTAGTTATGTCAAAGAAATAAAAGGAACCCAATTTTAAAAAAAAATTATTTGGTTAACTTATTTAATTAGTTTATTTATTTTAGTAAACTATTAATAAAATTAATTTCTAAATCAACTTATATTTATTTTCAAACACGTGAAAATTTTCATTACATTATAAATTTTATAATATATATGTCTTTTTTTTTAATTTGACTTTTAAATTTAAAATCTAGATTTTTAATTTATTTTTAAATTAGCAAAGGCCCAATTCAAATTGTGTTTTTTCTATTAGGATTCAAGGGTAATATTCAGGTTTACATATCTGTTCAGGGCTAGTATCCATGTAGGGCAGAGTGCTTGATTATCCAAGTCCAATCCTTCGACACTACCTTTCTAGACACATTACTAATTAGGTTGCGAGGTTAATCATCTTACCCTAACGTGACTAATTTAGATTATATAGGCAATTAGGCTTCGATGCATTGTTGGAACTAGGCCAACCCGCAGTGGGGTAATTGACTAAATTTTAATTTTTTTTACCCTTTGAATCTTTATTTGGCCTATATAGTCTAAATTTATTTAGATCTTTTCTAAATTTCTTAAATAAAATTAATATTTTATTTAATTCATAAATAGTTTTTTTATTTAATATAGTTTGTATTATATAGTATATATGTATATTATATAAACATGTGTGTGTATGTGCACATGCAACATGATAATGTGTACCTGGTTTGACATACCTGTATATAGATGTTGGGATTTACTCCACAACAGACATGTTAGACCCTCTTGTATACAAATATGTGTCCAAACATATGTGAATGTGCATCAAAATATAATGGAAATAAATACTTGTATATAAATATAATCATGTATATATTATAAAATTCTAACTATAAATTAATTTATACAAAACACTTGTAATATATATATATATATATGTGTGTGTGTGTGTGTGTGTGTGTGTGTATACTACAAAATTAGTTTAAATATTAGCATGCAAAATAATTTCAAATAAATGTAACATATTATATGAAACCCATGAGTATTTTTTAAATTTAAAATATTTATATATGGTATAAATATATACATGATTATTTTTAATTATATATTAATGTAAATAATAATTATAAAATTTATATTAATATATAGTAGAAATAATGCTCTTGGCCCAAATTGTTTTTAATAAGAAACACTATAATATAATAATATAAATCTGTATGAAAATTTGATAAATAAATAAAAATTGATTTCCAAAGACAAAACGTATAATATATATATATATATATATACACGTTTACAATTCTATACAAAAGTTTTATATTATTTGTAAATATATACGTACTTTGATTATATAATTAATTTTAAATTAAATAAATTAATTATGTTTATGTATATAAAATATATACTTATATATGAAATTTTTTTTCCCAAAGAATCATGTGTGTGTATTTGTGTGTGTATATATAATTTAAAGTATACATTATATGATCTTAATCTTTTAAACTTAGATTTTAGATAAATAAAAATCATTTATTAAATTATTTTATTTAGAAAAATGTTTTCTTTAGGTCGTGAGCATTTAGGCAATTATACATATGCAATAAATTTTCTTTATATATATATGCACATATATATAACCATCAACGTGTGATAACATATCCATATATAGATTCATCATATTGATATCCAACTAATAATGAACATATTACCATTCATATATAATAGTAAAAGAGGAATTATACCTTTCAGCCCTGAATTCGCACCTTGAAACATGAACAAAACTCCCTGACACCAATTCCAAGTTCCAAAGTTGATAGCGTCCGAACAGTTTTACCACCAATGATCGAATCGAGCTGTTAATTTGATGTTTTGTGTTTGGATTTTTAGGACTTTGAAAAGGGTGTGGCAGCCTAGCATAGCAGTAAGAAGAGAGGCCAAAAAGTATTTTGCAAGTGAGGATAAGATGGTTTATATAAAGGAAAGATAAGAAAGCAAAAGTAGGATCTAGATTCTTGTTTGTCTCTTATCCATTCTCACCTTTTTAACCATTCAAAACCCTCCCCTTAAGCCTTTAAATGGTCTCCCCAATATACCTGCCTAAATTCACCTAAAGCATGCTCCTTATAGGCCTTAAAACCAGTCCAAGTATAAACAATATTCGTTGCATTTAAATCTAATTTAAACGCGTAACGATATCATATATCAATTAGTTTATTTATAACTATTATACATACACACACACTGTTTAATATTATTCCAACACATCAAATAAAATTTTCTAATTAATATTGCATAAATTTAATTAATTTATAACAGTTACAAATTAATCAAATCAAGTGGTAATAGATGTATTCAACGTTTCGGTTGTGTTACTTAGATGTAAATTTGGTCAATGATTAATATTGAATAATTCAGATATTAACATTCACACTTCACTTAACAGGCGGTGTGATATTATAGATAAATTTATCACTTAAATGGTATCGATAAAATCCAATTTCACTTTATTAAGAGTTACCAAATAGTGATAATTATTTACACAAATTCTCTTCGTTAAAACTGTATCACTTAGGACTTATGGAATTTGATAATGGTCAAAATTCCAACATCGTATGCATTCCACTCTATAGTCCAAACACAAAGTCTTTAGTTCAATAATAATAATTATTATTGACCTTACTACTCTAGCCATGGATTTTGACATTGAGTTGACTTCAGTTGACCGTGCTACTAACCTCATATAACTAAAGAGATTAATTCTCTCTTTAATAGTGTCTCACTTCCAATGCTTTCACTCGACCCAACTATAGTCGTTTAATGGACATCGTGTCACGATTTAATTATAATCAAAGCAGAGTTTCCATTTTAACTAGGAAAATTTAAAATGATGTATCTATCGTATTGTGCTACAATACTCTTGATTACCACTATTTTTAATTACTACCACAACCCCCCCATTTATGGATTTTCTATTATATATACATTATTAAACATTTAATTATTTATAACATATTATAACAAGTATATAATCGAAAGAAAACATCTTTTATTATGAATGACAATTGATTACAAAGTTAATAATTTACAATAAATTATACGGGTTATCGTGGATAGGTTGACGAAGAGTGTCCATTTCATTCCGGTAAAGTCAACCAGAACGACACCTTCTTTGGCTAAGTTGTTCATGAAGAACATAGATAGGCTTCATGGCTTCCTAGTAGCATAGAAAGAGATGAATTATTCACTAGTGAATTTTTGAGGAGTCTATAAGAGGTATTAGGCACCAAGCTCAAGATGAGTACAACTTATCACCCACAAGCGAATGAGCAGACATAGAGAGTCAATAAGGTAATTGTGGATTTATTGAGAGCTTGTTTGTTAGACTTTGGTGGATCCTGAGAAGATCACCTACATCTGATTGAGTTTTCCTATAATAATAGTTATTAGCCTAACATATGAATGACGCCTTTTGAAGCTTTATATCAAAGATTACGCAAATCACCAACAGTTTGGTTAGAGACTGGAGACAGATTGGTCTTAGGTCCAGATTTGGTTAGAGAGGCGTCAGTAAAGATTGAGTTAATTCGAGGATGGATGAAGGAAGCTCAATCCAAGCAGAAGAGTTATGCAGATAAGAGGAATAAAGACCTAGAGTTCTTAGTAGGAGAAAGGGTTTTCATTAAAGTATCATTGATGAAGGGGGTGGTACGATTTGGAAAGTCAGGAAAGTTGGCCCTGAGTATGTTGGTCCAATTCGAGATTATAGAAAGAATTGAAAAGCTTGCATACAGCGTAAAGTTGCCAAGCAGTCTAGCTGGTTCATTATGTATTCCATATGTCTCAACTTCGTAATTATTCCATAGACAGAGTTGAATGATGTAGTTATGGAGCTTGATTTGACTTTTGTTAGATAACCAGTTCGGATTGTAGTGACAGATGAGAAGAGACTAAGGACCAACACACTCAAGTTGCTAAAAGTTCAGTGGAGCGACAACGAGAAAGACTGTACTTGGGAGGCCGAGGACAAGATTCAAGAGGCTTATCCTGATCTGCTATGATGGTATATCTATGTTAGATTTATATAGATTGGTTGCTAGTAAGATAGGCTAGTATGGATGTTATAGATGATTATTATGTTTGCTAGTTAGTCCTTACTGAATTTCGAGGACGAAATTCTATAAGGAGGGGAGCCTGTAACACTCCTAGTTTTATTAACATTATTCAGAAGATTTAATTAGAATAAATTAAATAGAATAATATAAATAGAATAATATAAATAAGGAGATTGAGGTTGATTAATAAGCTAGGTGGCCGTGCTTGTTTAGAATCTAGTGAACTTATATAAATGGTTAGGAAATTAAACATAAGGGCATTAGGGTAAATAACCATACTTTCCTCCCTTATACCATTCTCATTAGGTCATACATGTTCATTTTTGTCTCAAACAAAATTTATAACCGTGAAAAGCAAGGTCGGCCATTATGAAGCAAGAAGAAAAGATAAAAACCAACCACAAGCTTAGGATTCAAGTTAGAAGGAATCAGTCTCAATTATACTTCAATTTCCTTATCCAATCTTAGGTGAATAATGATTTCTACATCTCTATTTTGATTGTTACATCATATAGTTTCGAATTTAGGGATAAATCTATTTTTATGATATATGGAATGATGATATGCTTGTTTTTGATTTATATACGTTTAAACAAGGTTGTTTAAAAGGAAATATACACGGTTTTAAGGCAAAATTGAGATGAAATGATTCTTAATTTCCATGGGAAAATTTTATGTTATAGAAAACATAATTTTGGAGTTAGGTTTTAATTTTTATAATTTTTCAAGCCATGGAGAATTTATTTAGAATATTTATAAGAAAAATATGGTTATTTGGGTTTATAAATTGTTTTGGAAAATATATTAGGAATTTGGGTCTAAAAATTTTAATATGCTAGATAACATAACTAAAGTGAAATTCTGGAATTTTTGGTGATTTTTACTAGGTGATTTTATATGGAAATTAATTATTTTGAAAGGAGGGCCTAAATGATTTAATTGTCTTATGAGAAAAAAGGCTTATTTGTTAAATGCTAATTTGATTTTAGATCTGAGAAAAAGCGGTTAATATTATCCAAAATTATTTAAAAGTTGTGGAAGCCCATCAAATGTTTATATATAGACAACTTAGTTACAAAAAGTTTTCTTATTTTTAAAAAAATCAGCTTTTACCCAGAAAATGGCGGTTCCGCCTTCTTTGGCAAACCTTTCGACTCAGAGCTCTTGACCGTGACTTTCCGACTTCATTGACCAACAAGGTTGAAAGCAATGCACATGATATCATTCGAGTGCTATGTAGTGAATTGAACCAAGTCGAAAGGTATGGTGTCAAAAGGTTGCATTCGAAGGGTTGCTTTTGAAGGTGATGGTTCCTTGATTTTACCTTGATTTAAAAGGCCTTTCGACAAGGTCGAAGGTTTAGCTTCTAAAGGTTGTTTTAAAAGACCTTTCAACAAGGTCGAAAGGTTTGGTTTCGAAAGGTTGTTTCAAAGAGATTTTGAAGGAACTGCCATCTTTATTTTGTTAAAACCTTTCGAAGGGGTCGAAAGTAGGAGCTTTCGACTTAGTTGTAAGGTTTACTAGTTTTATAAATATAAGACTCTCCCCAACCTTCCGAATGGTTCGAATGTAGGAGTTTCCGACCACTGCACCAAATAAATGGTTTTGCAACATTTTATATTTGTCAATTTATAACACTTATAAATGTTACAAACTACCAACAGTTGAAAAGTGTTAGGATAACTAGAAAAGTGTTAGTAAAAATAAAGATTCTTTAAAATAAACTTCGCAACACAAATAAGTGTTGCAACAATTGGTAAATTCGTAAATAATTTATTAACAAGGGGAGTATTATGTAATTATGTATAGATGCTCTTTCTTCACGCTTAACATTCCCAATCACATTTCGGCCGCATAGGTTTTAATTCAATTTAAGGTTTTCTTCCGCTCAACAAAATCAATGCCGACTTTAACCACTTCGATGACGGCTCAGACGATTGGATTGACATCTTGCGACCTGTGTTTTCGCAATGTTTCTTGCAGTGGTTCTCGCGGCGACTGGATCGATGGCTCGAGCGTGATGCCGACGATGTAAATTGCTCAAAATTATCGACAACTTGGGCGAATAGATTGTGGTGCCTTCTTTTGAAATCATGCTATAATTTCACAATGATTTATTGAAGAGGTTTAGGATTATGAAGATGAGAGAGGGAGATATGAATGTATGCATTGGAGGCGGAAAGTATTTGACTTTGGATAAATGTAGGACTAGCATGAAGAGGGTATTTGCAGTGGATAGGTCCAGGGAAATTTTGATTGCCTAAATGCAAAATGGTGAGCATTTATTTTCTGACCATTGATTTCTTGTTAGGGTTATATTGCCTAGGTTTATTGGAGCAAGGATTGTGAAATAGTTGAAGAGGATTGTTGCTGCTTCAAATGAGTCAGATGGTTACTATCATTATAAAGATAACAATGTCTTTCCTGCTCATATTGATGTCGAACTTGCTAATGCTGAAGGTATGATATTATATTATTATGCAATCGTATTAATACTGAATTGGTTTCGGTTCTTACATGAAAATTTGCTTTCTGATTTGATCTATGTAGCATGGTGGTTCAAACGAGAATATATAATCAACGAGTTGAACATCAATTCGATGATCACTACACCAGACTGTGAAGAGAAACTTCCTATCACTCAATGACAACACATATGACTTACATGATAAAGGGTTATGCATACAGGTACTCATCGAACTTGACTGGTGTTTTATTTATGCCTCATCGATTGATCAAAAATTTAACAAAGATGATCTACAGGTGAGGGAAAGAAGGCGACGAGTAGAAGTAACTTTGAATGGAGAAGAGACATGGTTAGTCTGAAAAATAGAGCGTCATGAAAAGCCAAATAAGTATGATAAATTCTTAGTCTATAATTCTATTTGATTAGCCTCATACTTTATTCATACAAGACATTGTATTCAAAATCATGAAAGAATTCAAAGGACTTAAGCTACCAAAAGGTACCGTTCTACTATCTTAGTTTATCACACTTTCACATTTTCATCTTTTTTAAAATGACAAATAAGCTAAAACATGTTTAGGAGCCTACACTTTTGTAGCACATATATAATTATGAACTTGACGACTTCCTTCCTTTATAGCATTTTTATTCATAATTCTTACTTCTTCACTCTTCAATAACAATAATCAACTTTGTAGTTTAGCTCTAATTTTTAGTCTCGCATCAACTTCGGTTTTATGCTAAACTATATGGAAAAATTAAAGTGCTAATGTTGTATTTCTATTTACTTAATAATGATTAGACGTATGCATTTTTTCTTTGAAGCTTGGTGATAATCTTATAGTCCATTTCAGATTTCTTTGTATTATCAAGAAAATAATACACATGATTTTCAATCTTAATTAACGTCATATGATCTTATTGCCTTCTTAGTATGGGTTTCATGAGGTTTCTCTGTTAATTAACATTTGACTGTTACTTTCAGATAAAAGTTGGAGGTAAATTATTTATAAATAAATATAAGTTTGAGACGGTCATATATAAATGCTTTTTATGTTTTACTTTACAGAAAGTTCATATTAAGTGTTACTAAGACGATATATCTACTTCTAAACTTTAGAATATATGATATAGTGTAGCGTGCATGTGATATTTTAAAAAAAATCTCAAACGTGCAATAGGATATAAGAGATTAAAGAAGAGAGAGTTGCTAATACAAAATTTCTTAGCATATTATTATTGTTTTCTATTATTATTATTATTATTATTGTCCATTGATTTTATTATTGTATGTTGATATTTTTTTGGATATTATTATTTTCTATTGATATTCCACAATAGCATTGTAATACAAACATTCTTAGCATATGAGAGCTCCTTCTTCACAATCATAAAACATTTTGAATTACCATGAATTGTGTTTGCTGTAGAAGCACATGTTATCATTATCAACTTATGTCTTCAGCAACCATTTTGCCCATAGCTATGGTGTACAACTTTTATTTATGGTAGTAATTAGCAACTATTAGTTTTGGTCGGTTAGGTAACTGAAAGCAATTGCTCTATTGGGTTGTAGTACAACATAACTAACACTAGTGGTAGATATCCATTTTGAATGTTGTTTACTTTTTACCGTAAACATCATATCTCTTTCGATACTATATGCATACAGTCCTATGGTTATTTCTCCAAGCATTCTTTTTTTTGAAGTTTGATTGGGTATTAATAGTGATTGACTTGCTCCTACCTTTTCCATTAACAACTATTCTTTACTACCTTACAATAAAGTATTAAAACTTGTTAAGATATGCAGTTAAGTGCATGTTTTTATATAGTAGCCAGTGCATAACATACTGTATAGTCATTATATGTTCATATCATACTTGTGCCACACATTGCATTGAGTTTGTTTGTTTGCTTCTAATTGTGATGTATTTTAGATAAATAGATGGTGAACTTTTGACCCTTGTAAATATTATGGCTCTTGATAGTATTGCAGTTAATACCGGTGAATGCTCTATGACTGCTTAGACTTTAGAGACACAACAAGTCATTCAGATTTTATTTTTGTAGGAATAACCAGATTGCTTATTTGCTTTCTCTGCTCTGCAATTTTTAATTTTCCTTTTGCTATCTTCTAAACTATTAACTACTAGTTTATTTTTGTTTGCAAAAGGAAACCTAAAAAAGTTTGTTAAAAATATATTAACTTGCATATACACCTTTACAGATTTTGATATATCTTGGTATCAAAAAGACCATATTGCTACTGTGGAAATCTGGTACCAACAACCTAAGAGTAAGTCTTTGCCCAAGTTTTATGACTGAGATATGTAGTACTCACAATTAAGAAAATTTACTGAAATATGCACCATGCATATGTACATCTATATTCTCAGTAAAAATTGCATGAGCTAATTTGAAAGTTGAAGTATTATTAGACTGCACTATCATAAAATCAATATATCATCAGCCTTTTATGTTCTTTAATGTTGTTTAATAGTAAATTAGGATTGATTAAGCTTAATTTGTGTTTAGCTTGACACAATTTTTCTCAAAGCAAAGGTGCTTGTCAAAGTGATGAAGGCCATACTCTTAAATACTAGTTATTTGCAAACTTTTAGAAGCATAGATTATAGATATGAAAATTCATAATAATCAAATCAACTCTATTAATATGCACATGCTAAAATTATCTAATATGATAATTACTATCTGTATCCAATATTTTAACACTATAGTAAGTTTTAAATCATATACAAATCTACTAGTACCATAAATCAGAATCAATGTTACCAATTTATACAATTTTGTTAAATGCTATCATCTAAATTTACTGTAATAAAAAAATTGTAAGTACCGAAATTTATTCAACAAGCAATTGTGATGTTTGAATTAGTATGGTAATAATAAGTTACCAACGTGCAAACGTTTTCTCATGTGTGTATTTTGTATGGTATTAGGTATTCTCAAGTCACAAAAGATATCACAATTATCAGTATAACATATGTGTATTTTGCTGGTATTGGGCACCTGAAATTTTATTCCAATTTACTGCATATGACTCCTCCAGTTGGTGAGTGTTAACAACTAACTGATCTTATATATTTTATACATAAATAGTACGTATTGACCTATGATAATCATGAATTCTTACTGATGTGTAGATATTCGGGCAATGGTAATATAATGGCCCAGCTTATTGCTCTGAGACCACTTTTTCCTGACAAGAGGCACACATTTGAAATCATCTTTCTTTCTTTGTTTTAAATATCAAGGCAGTGGTCAATATCATTATTTCCTTCATCTTATTTGGCCCATTAGTTCGTAAAATTTCCGAAGATTGTTCTTATAAATTATTCCAAGTATAATTTAGTTGTGTTGGGAACTGTATTGGATAAACTCATTTAACCTTTAATTATTATAGGGTTACTGGATGGGTTTGCCTTAAATGTAAATGCAACCCAGTTTTCTTAAGCTGCAGTGAGTTAAATCTCGAGTAAATCCTATTGAAATATTAATTATTTTAAACAGAACTTGATTTTGTTGGTAACATTCAATGACCACTTAATGATGTAACTTGTTGGTGCAGCTGAACACTATTCTCAGTTGCATTTGCCACTGAACCGAGTAGTATAGTTGGAAATGCACCTGAACTGGGCATACTGCTCAATTGTTGCAACTGAGCACTGCTCAGTTCATTTGCAAATGAAACTGAGCACTGCTCAGTTGCAAATGCAACTGAACTGAGCACTACCTAGTTGCATTTGCAATTGGACATAATGCTAAGTTGTTGTGACTTAGCACCGTTCTCAGTGTGATGGGTTGCAATAACTCAGTTGCAGAATTTCAACCGAGCATTGTTCCCAGTCGCATTTGCACTAACACGATTTGTAATATTATGTCTCAGCGCTTTGTAAAACAAATATTCCTCCATCATGACAAAAATTATTATAGAATTGTTCGTTCCTAGAGTGTAACGCAACATGTTTAGCGTAAACACTACTATCAACTTTACATATTTTGAACGATAATTTGTATAAAATCAAGACCCAAGTTTCAAAACACTGACCACTGTACATATTTTCTTATAATCTATTGAAGTTTTTCGAATCATCACTACTATCAACTTTACAAGAGATATCATCTTTGATCTTGATATACAAGTATTACAACACACTCCACGTTAGAAAATCTTTACCATCATGTTTATTTTTAACGATTGAACGCTGCCAGCATGCAACAGAGTTTGCAAATATAAGCATGCAACCAATTTGCAAATCTAAGCATGCAAACTTAGTTTGCAAAACTGAGCACACAAACCGAGTTTGCAAACTGAGCACACAAACTGAGCATGTAGCAAAATCGATGCAAATTGGGTTCGCAAACTCAATTTGCAAATGCTAATTGAGTTTGATTAACATGTATTTTGCATATTAAGTTTGCGAATTCATAAATACAAAAAAAAATTAGAACCTGAGTTGTAACTCAGTCTTTAACCTTTTGATTTTGAAGGTATAAGTTTTTATCGAGTGTTTATATTAAATGCAGGAACTTGAAGAATGACGCTTTGGATTGTTGTATTGGACGTTGAAGAATATTCAAAACCATTAGAGTTTGGAGTGGATGATCAGGAATGGTTAGGTTAACCGTAAGTTAAACTTTAAGTGTATTTTGAAGAAAAAAAAATTGAAGCTTATGTTGTAATAATATCTGAATATATGACATTGTGGTATTTTAGATATGTAAAGAATTGTTTATGATATATTATACTACATTTGCAGAGCGTTTAAACTTTGCGTTGAATATGTATGATGAATTATTTGTGATATGGAAATCATTATTTGCAGAGTGTTTATATTTAAACATTGCGTTTAAGTTTTGGTATATATATATATGTTACTAAATAATCATTTTCCAACACTTATAAGCGTTACCGTATATTTCTGTACCAACATTTATAAGTGTTATCGTATATTTCGTTACCAGCACTTATAAGTTTTATCGTATATTTCTGTACCAACACTTATAAGTGTTATCGTATATTTCTGTACCAAAACTTATAAGTGTTACCACATATTTCGTTACCAACACTTATAAGCATTACTGTATATTTAGGTACCAAAACTTATAAGTGTTAGTAATACATATGTTTATAACACTTATAAGAGTTACAAATTCGGCCGCTCCATTCCTCACAGTCCATTAGTAACACTTAAAAAGTGTTACTGAAATTATTTGTAACACTTATAAACGTTAGAATTTGCCTGTTTTGGTGTAGTGGACATAGTCGAAATGTTCAATTGTTTTCCCCAATGTATTATAAAGCAGAGAGTGATTTTGATGACTTTCACTTATGTCCCAAAGTAATATTTTTAAGTATAAACCCAATGCTTTCTAAAGGTTTGAATGTCAATTATTTTGAAAGGTTTTAAGTTCCAATGCTTTCGAAAGGTTTTCTTTTCAATGGTTTCGAAAGGTTCTACTCTTATATCTATCGTAGTAATACTTGAAAGGTTTCAATGGAAGTATTTAAAGTATTGAATGGGCTAGAGCCTACTGTTTTTTAAAGCAGATGATTAAACCTTTCGAAGAGGTTAAAAATGTAACTCTTCGACGTAGTCGAAAGTTTTGGAAAACCCAAACTCTAATTTTAAAATAAAAAACCCACAGCTTGCATAAAGGAGTTTTGTAATTTCTTTAAGTATGAAATTTTGAAGAAGTATTGCTTGATAAAAATATAAGTTAAAAGTGTTAACTATGTTGTAATATGTATTTCAAGGAGTTTAAACCCACAGGAGTGGTGTTGTTAAATTGTTGTTTTGCTTCTTCAAATATGAGTTTATTCACATGATAACCCGTAACTATATTTTAGGGAAAAATGGGTAGAAGAACCAGTTATGTTAATTCGATAGTGAATGTAAAAGACTTAAACTCCTGAATGAGTAGAATTGTATCCAAGTAGTCAGGTTGACCAAAAATATAGGATGTTTAAACTTCGTAGTTATTTGAGGTAAACCAAAAGGTTCATTGTAAACCTATGAAAACTATGGTAAGGTAGTTATTGGTGCATACCAAAAGGTTCATAGTAAACCTATGAAAACTATGATTAAGTAGTTATTGGAAGAAACCAATGGGTTCATAGTTAACCAATGAAAACTATATATTAAGGACACTTGGCAGGGGCTAATTGGTCTGTAGTGAACCCATGAAAACTATATCCAGATTAAGAATTGACATCAGTCTATAGGTTCCTAATAAACCCATGAAAACTAGAATAAGAGAGCGGCTAATGGAAGTATCAGTAGGTTCATGGTCAACCCATGAAATCTTGCATGTGAAATGAGTTACTGGATAATTACATAGGTTCCTAGTCAACCCATGAAAACTAGGATAAGGTGATTTGGTATTGGAATGACTAATAGGTTTAGGGGGACCCATGAATTAATTAAGTTAATCGACCGGATCCTATAGGTTCTTAGTGATCCCATGAAAACTATGAATAGGACATGGAGTCTAACAATTATGTAAAGGTTATTAGCGAACCCATGAAAATTAAAATGGTTAATAGTGACCCTAGAAACTATAATTATAACAGGGTGTCAAATTAAACTGGGAATGTGAAATCCTAATTATTTTGAAGTAGCATATCATCATAATTTTTTAAATTTATGTTTTAACCATTGTGGATGTAGGAGCACAAAATATGGTTTTATAGAGGCTTTAGGATACTTGTGAGGGGAAAATCCGTTCCACTGAGCGACGCGGTCTCACTAAATATCTAAAAGGAACAAGATGTTAGATTATTATTCATACAGGCTTTATGTTAAACTCGAAGTTTTTTCCCCTTAATCTCTCGAGTACTCAATTGATTTTGAGTAGTTTGAGATTTATAGTTCTCAGGTTTTCTTCTCCGACGAATAATGCTTTTGGAGGCATGCAGGAGGCAGATAGTTAATTAGAGTTTTTCTTTATGCTGTGAGTTTTGTTTGTAAAGGCAGACTTATTAGCCTTACTAAATACTCTGATCAACCAAGGGGACATCTTGATATGTCACTCTCGGTGTATTTGTAATAGTTATATTTTTCTAAATGTGGTTAACGTAATTTGGGATTATGTAATGAACATGAAATGTTTTGATTTGAATGTGGAAATATGTTTTTGGATTGTTAAATTTTTTCCATATCTCTGCGATCTGTGTATCAATGTATCCACCATATTTGGTCAGCGAAGAGTAATAACTATGGATGACTGCAGCATCCGTTGCCTTTAGTTTTGGGCCTCCAAGTAGTGGGATGGTACAACTATTGAATCTACTATTAGTAATTCGATTGAAAGTGTTTGTCCATTTTTTTGCAAACAAATTGAATATCAAATCTGAATTAAATCATTGAATGATAGTTAGTGGTACTCTCAAGTATTTATCAAATACTGGAGAATTTTTATGGAAGTTACAAGCTCTTTCTGAACGAGTTTTTGAACTCGAACTTCATAGGTGACATCGAATGTAACCACACGTCCTTCATAACACTCAAAATCAACGCACGACTTTCGAATGCCATAAAAGACGGCTTATTAGGAAAAAATTAGAAGAAGAGAAAAGAAAATACTACACCAAGGCAAAATGATATGATCTCACGGTAGAATGATAACATATAATATACCAAATATACATGCACATAATGGAATGAAAAATACACAAGAGACTACACTGGCTGAAGTAGATGATAAATAAATATCAAAACATAAAGCCATAATAAGATATCAAATACAATAAGTCTCATATACAAATAACATCTGTCATGTACTACTACAGTTTCAGTAGATAAATATCCAAGTATCGTCTTTACCTCCATAACTCAAATTGCACCACTCTGATAGCGTATCCCCAAAGACGCCTGACTCCCAAACTACTTAATCGACTACTCAAGAGTTATCATGACATAACAGACAAAGAAAAAATGTGAGTAATGTGTAAAGCCCAGTGTAAGGAGAACTATCTCAAAATACTGCGTATCAAAATTATATACATATTAATAGGAAGCTACTAAGTTACAGTCGATTCTCTCCACCAATCTGGCTTAGGTATAATCCGGACTACTAATAAACAAGTAAAGTACACTTATTCTAAAGATAGAAAACCATACCATAATTTGCTCTTCTCTTGCAATCAATAAGACGACAAAATTAATATAACGTGACTGATACATAACAATATACCATGATACAGGTAACCCAAGATACAAAGGTAGGGTAATCAGCATATAGGTCTATCACATTGTACATAATAATAATAAATATTAGCCAACTAATAACATACACAACATACCAATTATAGACCACCAAAGAATACAAATTGATATGCATCATTAATGATAAGTGAAGTCCATTATGGACATTTATCGTGATCCAATGATTCCCTTTGAGAGTCCAAGATAAATGGAGTCAGTACCTTATCATACCATAGACCCTGAGTCACATCGTCAATGATGGGTCTCATATAGATCTCACCATACCCCTATAATGAGACTTATTGATCTATGACCTACTTCATATACTTGAAACCGAGTCCCATATAAGACAATGTCAGTACCTGAATGTACCTTTGTCCCCAAGCTGCATCCTCAATGATGGGTCTCGTGTAGATCTCACCGTACCCTTATAATGAGTTTTGGTGATATATGATCTAGTCTAAATACCTAAGGCCTTTGTGGATCACATCGTACCCCTATAATGAGCTTTGGTGACATATGATACCGTAGTAGATTATTGTCATTATCCCCCTAGGACATCATGGATTTCTTAACATGCTCGTATAACGTCTCCACAAAAGAGAACAACTGACATCTCTCGTGTAATATGCTATCGGGACCATTATGGAACACCGATGCCGTATACACACACACACACACATACACATCAAATATAGCATTATGTAATCAAATTCGTCCATCCCAAGGTCAAAGCCAAGGGGCATGGACTAACTTCGCTCAATTGTACAAGCTTATTAAATGTGACCGTGGAACCGAATCACTACATCGATATCATATCCTATCATTATTGATCAAACATGTATGACTATACATTGCATCTAAATCCATAGCTTCGATTTGAATACCACTTTCTCGAGTGGCCTAAAGCTTTCCTAAAGTTGTGCCAAAATCTCACATCGCATTGCATTCAGGACAAGTGAAAATCCTCGTAAATTGGTAGTCTGCCTGGGCTTTACTACCAGGCTAGTGCACCATCGGTCGATTGGCGGCTACCTGTTTCTGTCATTAAAGCCTAGGCAGGTAGCCTTCGAGCTACCAATTTGTGCCTCGTCTTCTTTGTTGCTCCGTCCAATGAGTTGCTTAGCTCTCTAGCCTACCTTCGTTGCATTGGAACTCTTATGGAGTCCACTGGTTGATATTTTGGAAGTGGTTTTGTCAGGTATTAGAAAATCAATTTTGATATAGAAAACCACTCCTTTACGCATAGAGTTCCACATATGATTCTTTCGACCCATCCTCCTCTAACAAGCCAAAATGAACACAACCGACATTCTCGCTTCACATGATGCTCACACTTGTGTAGAAACGCCTACTTGTGCACCCATATGCACACATGTACATGCAAATATGCTTCTGCTACACAAGTTATGTTTCGGACTTCACCAAAGCGTTCACTCATATGGTATTCTCTCACACAACTTAGTGCACCCGATAATAGCTATTATTACACAAGATTACCCGTAACTTGTTTATACACATATATGGACATTTATATACACATATATAACTAATCACCCAAATAAACAATCATTATCTACAATACACACCATTCAACAATTCTAATTGCAATATTTGAATTGTATTGGTTATCATATAACTTCAAATACACATATACGTATACTTATCCATATACATGCACATACCCATATATTTAAATAAGTATTTCGATTATTACTTAAATCAAAACTTACTCTTATTTATTAAGTCTTTTTAATGAAAGTCAAATCTCCTTTTCTTCTATTTTATAAAATCATTCCATTATTTTATAGAATAACAAGCTAGCTTATAAGTCATTTAAAACCTTTATAATACTTTATTTCTTCATTAAAATTAAGTATTCGTCTTATAATTATTTTATAAAACCTTACAACCACTTTATAAAATAATTACTTCGTACTATTTTATAAAATCTCATACTTTTATAAAATACTTCTTTTGTAATATTCTATAAAATCTTATTCCATTTTATAAAATGTCATTTATACTATTTTATAAAATCTCGTTTATTTTATAAAATATACCATGCACTTATAATATTATTTTTTTACTTAAGTAGTATTTATAAGTACTAATTAAGCTTTATGTAACCCTGTAATCACTTTAATAATAAGTGTAGAACTATTAACTTGCTTAAATGGCTTACTAAGTTCATTTTATAAAATATTCCGATATTTCATAAAACCATCTTCTCCTAATTAACATTTAAAAAACTAATAAGCTTCATTAACCTTCTAATCACTTTAATAATCAGTGTAGAACCCTTAAACTACTTAATTAGCTACTAACTTTCTTAAAATGCTCATATATAATTTCATTACTATTATATAATTACCAAACCATGCTTATAACACATGATTAAGCCCAAATAATCATTCATGATCCCTTAGTCAGCTCAAATCCAAATCTAAAGCTTGCTAACTTTTCAAAACAAGGTCTTTAAAGTTTCTAATGAATAATGTGATGATATAAGCATGTATAAGGCCTAAACATAAGCCTACTTACATTACTAACATTCCCTAAATTATTCACATAACTTCATAATCATTACTAAACAAATATGTGAAGTACAATATGTAAATTAATTAGAGAATCCCACTTACCTCTTCTTCTCTAAAGCATGCTCAAAATCACCAAAACCCAAATCCAACTTACTTTAAATTTGTGATCTCCATCCATACTTTAATTCAAGAAGATCCCTTTATGGTTTTTGTAAGGAATTGAATGAAATGAATTATGGCTATTTTTTCATGAATCTATGAATTTTGTCTTGGCTTGGATTACTAATTAAAGAAAAGGAATTAAGAAAGGATTATGGAAAGATTAAAGAAGAGGAAGAAGAGGAATGAAAATGAAAACGAAATAATGAAGAGGGTTAGCCACTTATAGGCAAATAGTGGGCTTAGCCTAATTCATTTCATCCACTCAAAAACACGACTCACTCCAAAAATTCGCTGACTTTAGGCAATATGTTTATACTCAATTTTGCTGCTTTAGAAAAGCAGTCATTTCTTGAGACCTAATTTATCCTCTCTGAAAAATCAAGTACACATTTGTTAATTAACAATTAAATATTTAATTTAATCATTTTGGTATCAAGTCGTTAAAATTGTGGGTTGTTACATCAAAAATAGTTAGTCAATTTTAAAATTATGTTTATTCTTAACAAAGGAGCTTTCGGTTGGAAAGGTTCCAGATAAGAGGTTATGGCAGATTTAACTACAAGTGCAACACCTTGAATGATGTCACAATGGAAGCAATATAAGTGTGTAAATTTATAAGAAAGGTATGAGTGGTTCTAGGGCTGTCAATGGATACCCAAAACATTCGAAATCCGTCCGATTCCGTATCCAAAAAGCAGATAAATATTTGATATCTAGAAAAATGGATGCGGGTTCAAAAAAATTTGCATCCAAAAATATCCATCTTGTAATTTTAAAAATTATAGTTTAAATTATGTGTATTTTAGTACAGTGAAAGATATTTATTTGTTGTTTTATTAAGTTATAAGTGTATATTATACGAACTAAATGCATATTACGTGCACAAAACTATTTATTATCATCATATCTGTTTATTTTTATCACTTTAATAATCAATGGAATTGAAAAAAGTTTATGTTAAACTAAAAAAAATTCATTTATGTTTCTTGATTTATCGATCATTAGCGGGTAAAAAATTATGTGAATCCGTTCGCATCCATAGATGCGAATATCCGATATTCGAAAATGATTTCAGATGTGGATACGAATATGACACTATCTACATCCAAAAGTATACGCTGACAGGCTTAAATGGTTCCCATCATCAAGAACCCAATAATGTATTGTGATAACTATAATATAGTAAATATTACTATTGGAATCTATAACTCAATAAAACAAAGCGATCTATGCTTTGTACTTACCTCATGATAAAATAGTTTATCAATGATAATGAGGTATATCAAAAAAGTATAAATAGTAATATTATATATATATACACACACTCAATAAGGATTTTTCTCAGTGCATTCTAGGATGACTGGTCGAATGAAGGGGTATAAAGTACCATAATTGGTCCTAATTAAGAGGTTGCGAGAGATAAGAGTATACCCAATGGACAATCATGTAATTTGTTACGTAAACTTAACTCTGTGACAAACCTTGTTCAAAATAAAAGTAGGGTTTTTGGTTTTTGTTTTCTATCATGTATGTTGTCACACACATACACATATGATATAAATGAAGACAGCGAGCATTAAACATATGTTAATAGAAAATCCCTAAACAAAATATTATAACAGTTGCAGCTATGAATCGGTCGTAACCATGAGTATTAAATCGATCTACTAATAATGCTTAAATTTAAAAGTTCTTAGTCAGTATGCATAGAGAAAGGGATATTGATGCATTAGTTAAGACTAATGTATGTAACGCTCTTAAATATCGGACCATTAATTACTCATGATCATTGGGGCATATTAAGGGATTATGTACTTACGATAATTGGATGATCATAGAATGACTCAACCGAGTGTCCTTTGTAGGGTTAAATTGTAACGCCCCTAGTTTTTGATAACATTATTCAATTAGATAAATTAAATAGAATAATGAAAATGGTAAAGTGATAAGGAGATTGAGATTTGATAATAAACCTAGAGGCTGTTCTTAATTAACTCTAATGGGCTTATATATGGTTGTAAGTGATAATTAAAATAAAATAAGGGCATTAGGGTAATTGTCGCCCATATTTCCTATCCTTATACTATTAGCCCTATACCATTCACGTTCATTTTATCATAAGCAAAAATAAACGTAAGAAAGAAAAAAACCCGGACATTAAGGAGTAAGAAGAGAAGAGAAATTCAAATTTAAAGCTTAAGATCAAGCTAGAAGAATCGATCTCAAATCAATCTCCAATTTTCTTATCCAATGTAAGGTGAATAATAACCATTACATCTCTATTTTGGTTTATATATGATCATTGATTTTTGGATTTAATATTAAATCTAATATGATGATTTTTGATGATATGCTTGGATTCATAATATGTTTGATTTAATCCAATGGTTTATACGATTTTAGGGCAAAATCGAGAGCAAATGATTTTTAAATTCCATGGAAAATTTATATGTTATGAGAAACATGAGTTTAGAGTTGGATTTCAATTTTTAAAATTTTCCAAGCCGTAGAGAATTAATTATAATTTTTGAAGGGAAATATGTATTATTGGGTCTATAAATTTATTTTTAGTTGTTATATGAGAAATTTGGGTCTGAAATTTTAATATATTAGATAACATATTTAAAGTGAATATCTATGATTTTTTGGGGATTTTTACTATGTTATTTAGTAGGGAAATTGTATTATTTTAAAAGAAGGAACTAAATGATTTAATTCCTTCATTAATTGGAAGGGCTTATTTGTTAATGTTATTCGGGTTTTAGACCTGAGAAAATGTGGCAATTATTTGTAAAATGATTCGAAAGTTTAAGGTAACCAATCAAATGTTTACAAGTGAGCAGGTTAGTTACAAAAAGAATACTTCAATTGGTAGAAACGGCCCTTTTACTCAGAAAAGCGGGTTCCGCCACTTTCGAAAGGACCCTTCGGACTCAGACCTTCTGCTACCAATCAGGTCGAAACATATTTGGTCGAAACCAATGAAGTCGAAACCAATTCACATGGCATCACTTAGTTGGTACGCAATGGATTGGAGAAAGGAGGAAGGTAGGGTGTCGAAACATAGCTTCCGAAGGGGTCTATACCTTTATTTTGTTTTGGTTTTCTAAAGAAAAGCGGTTGCATGTTTTACAAAGAGGTTTCGAAGTGGTCGAAACCATTGCTTGTGAAATGGTACTTTTAATTAAGCTCTCGAAGGAGAGCTGCCGCCTATTTAAAGCAGTAGCTTCCGAAGGAGTTACTTAGCTTTCAAATTGAAGCTTTCGAAACGGGTAGTTTCAACCAAGTCGAAACCCATTTGTAATTTTTAAGCCTTTCAATGGTATTGAAGAAATCAATGTTTTCGAAGGGAACTTTTTGTGTTTTTATAAATATAAGCCAGTTCCTAAAGTTTTCGAAAGGGGTTTCGAAGCTAACCTTCCAATATTTTACCCAGATGTGTTATGCTTTCGAAAGTATGGCGCCGACACCATTAACTTTTTCCCAATACTTTTAAAGACAAAGAATGGTTTCGTAAGAGATACTTTCGTTTATATTCAATTGACACAAATAATATTTTGAGTATAAATCCAATGTTTTTGAAAGAGGTACTTTCAATGGTTTTGAAAGGGGGACTATCAATTGATTTCGAACCATACTTCTAAATGTTAAATGCTAATGCTTTAATACATTCGAAAGGTTTCGAAAGAAAGTTTTAAAGTGTTTGAAAGGCAGGGGCCTTATTTTTTGAAAAATGAATTTTTATGCTTTCGAAGGAGGGTATCCAATGAAG
This sequence comes from Allium cepa, assembly GCA_030765085.1. Lineage (NCBI taxonomy): Eukaryota > Viridiplantae > Streptophyta > Magnoliopsida > Asparagales > Amaryllidaceae > Allium > Allium cepa. The sequence goes on from CM060932.1 coordinate 159,823,166, forward strand.
TCGAAAGCTAGGTTCCAATGGTTTCGAAAGGCTTTGTAACCCAAACTCAATTTTAAAGGAAAAACCCATGGCTAAATTAAAGGAGTTCTGAAATGATTTTAAGAAGATGATTTCCTTGATAAAATTATAGGCTAAAGGGATTAATCATGTTTTATATGAAAAGTGTTTCTAGAACATTAAACCCACATGAGTAATATTAATTTGTAACTATGTTTGCTTCTTCAAATATAAATATATTGACAATATAATGAAGCAGTTTGGAGATAAAGGGTAGAAGAAGTAGCTAGGTTAACCAAGTAGTGAATATAAATTGATTAAACTCCTATATGAGTAGAATTGCATCCAAGAGGTCAGGGAGACCAGACTATAGGATTACTAAATATGGAAGTTGTCAGGGAGACAAGTTCATAGTACACCCATTAAAATTATTATTAGGAAGTTATTGGAGTTATCATAGGTTCATAGTGATCCCATGCAAACTATGTTATAAAGAGTGGTTGGCATGGGCCAATTGGTTTATAGTGCACCCATGAAAACTATGTTCAGATTAAGTTATTGACAGTTACCATTAGGTTCTTAGTCAACCCATGAAAACTAGGATAAGAAAGAAGTTATTGGGAACGCCAATAAGTTTAGGGGAATCCATGAATTAATTAAGTTAATTGGCAAGGGCCAATAGGTTCACAGTGCACCCATGAAAACCATGAAATATGACAGGGAGTCTATATGTTATATAAAAATTATTAGTAAGCCCATGAAAACTAATAGGTTAATAGTGACCCTAAAAACTATAAACTTGACGAAGAATCAATTAAACAGAGGATGGGAAATCTAGAATGTTTGAACTTATGTGCTATCATCATGATATTTGAAATGACTAGGTTTTTAACCATTATGGATGCAGAAGCACAATACATGGTGTTATAAAGTTTTAAGATACTAGTGAGGGGAAAACCCATTCCGCTAAGTGGCATGGTGTCACTAGATATCTAAATGATTTGAGATGATAGATTATTATTCATATCAGGCTTTATGTCTAACTCAAAGTTTATATTTTTCCTTAAACTCTCGGGTACTCAATCGATTTTGAGTAGTTTTAGAGTTGAGGTTTTCAGGTACCTCATTAAAAGAATAAAGCTTCTGAAGATATTTGATTCCACTGTGTTGTTTGTAATGGAAAAGTTATTATATTGCTTGTACATACTCTAAACATCCAGAGGGGTATCTTTATATGCCGCTCTTGGCATATGTTGTAATAAATATATTCTCTAAACATGGTTTACGATTATGAGATTATGTAATGAATTGGAAATGATTTAAAATAGAATGTGATCTTGTTTAAAGTTTTAAAATTTTCCATATTCATGTGTTTCTATGTATTAATGAATCTAACACCATCGTAATTGGTCATCGAGGACTAATAACTATGGATGACTACATCATCCGTAGCCGTTAGTTTTGGGCCTCTAAATAGGGGATGTGATAAATTTGTATCAGAGGTTTATGAAACTTTAAAAGAAAGTTAAACCTAAAAGCTTTTCCAAACATAATACAATGAATTATAAATATGATCGGGGTTTGGGCTAACACTATAGTAATATACTTGTATTTGATATATAGATGTATATATAAGTACTTGTTCTCCTCTCTCTAAGATCGTTCTTTTGTATCTTTCTAAGGCTCGCATGCAGATTTACGAGAGAGAAGGTATTGAAGCAGGAAATGGAGTGGGAAATCTTGATGGAGGAAGCACCATAACCAATGGAAATGCTCGACCTAGTACCAGGAGGAATCAACGTCGACCGGCTAATGCTAACCAAAATGTCGAGGCCAATCTTGGTGCTGGAAATCCGCTAGTAGATGCAGAGATGGTGTTTCAATTGTTAGCCAATCTTTTGCAAGCTGGGGTTGCTGGTAATGTTGGAGGAGCTAATCCTGTAGCTTCAATTGGGAACAACTATAGTAAGTTGAGCAGAGACTACACTAGTATGGGTAGAAAGCCGTTTGTTGGAACGAAGGATGCCGTTGAGATTGAGAATTTCCTATTGCACTGTGAGAGGATCTTTTCTGACCTAGGCTTGGATGATGAGCTAAATAGGGGGATAACCTTTAGGCAATTGCAAAGGGTAGTGCTTCACTGGTAGAATAGTATGACCGTCGGAGTTCTGGAGGAAGAGCTGACATGGGTTGATTTCAAAATGATTTTGAGAAAAAAAATTATCCGAAGTGGCAAATTGGCGCTGGTGAGAAATTTTATGGGTGAAATCTGAGGAAATATGTCAGAAATCGAGTAGGTTGCTAAGTTTGATGAGCTATCTCGATATGGATATGCCACTATAGACACTGACATCAGAAGGAATGAGAGGTTCATTCGAGGACAGAGACCTGAGCTTGCTAGAATGACCATGTCCGTGATCCTTTTAATGTGGTGGAGATGACCATTCGCCATGAGGAGATGCTGGCTGGATGTGCTAGGGAGAAGCTAGTTGAATCTCAAGGTCCTCATAAAAAGAAGAGGAAATTCTTTAAGAAGAAGCAAGCCCAGAAAGGAGATGCTACCAAGAAGGCAAAGGCTGATCTAGTGTGCTTCAAGTGTGACAAGAAGGGTCATTATGCTCATGAGTGCCGGAAGGGCAAAGGAAAGAAGCTTGTAGAAAAGAAGAATGTGAAATGCTTTGATTACGACCAAGTTGGGCATTATAAGAACCATTGTCCGAAGCCGGTCAAAGTGGATAGAAGGAAGGTTTTTCTATTGGACCACAATCTTCTTCTAGGCGTACTGCCGTAGATAGAGGGAAAATTGTGATGGAAGGTACACTTTTGATTCAAAGTACACCACTTAGGGTACTATTTGATACCAGTGCATCACATTCATTTATATCATAGTATTTGGTTGATAGGTTATGCATTAAACCCACATACCTTGTTACTTCCTTAAGGGTTGCAAATCCAATAGGAGGGTATGCAACTCCAGAGATGAGATGTAACCAGTTAGAACTTGATTTGTTAGGTCATGAGTTTGCATGTAGTCTATATGTTTTCGATTTCATAGATTTCAAAATCATTTTGGGTATGGACTGGTTGAGAAGGTATAAGCCGAGGATATTTTTCCAGAATGGGGGTGATTTCACTAAGACACCCTGATATTAATAACCGAATTATATTTTTAGTAGAGAATTCTGATAGGAGTAGTTATACTTTGTTGAGCGCAATGGAAGTGGGAGAAGATCTAATTCAGTTTCATGTAGCAAGAGAGTTTGTAGATGTTTTTAAGCCAGTCAGATGACTATCACCGAAGCGAGCTGTTGAATTTCGAATAGATCTTTTGCCAGGAGCTGAACCTATTAGTAGACCACCTAGCAGGATGACACCGACCTAGATGAAGGAATTGAAGGTGTAGCTAGTGGATCTAGAAGGAAAGAATTTTATTAGAGAAAGTAGTTCACCTTGGGGAGTGGCTGTGGTATTCGAAAAGAAACCAGATAGGTCATTAAGGATGTGTCTCGACTATCGTAAGTTAAACGAAAGGACAATCAAGAACAAATACCCTCCGGCGAGGATAGATGATCTATTTGATCAACTGAGTGGAGCCAGAGTGTTTTCTCAATTGGATTTGGCGACAGTGTTTTATCCGTTGAGAGTAGAGGAGGACAACATTCCTTTGATAGCATTTTTGACTAGGTATGGTTCATATGAGTGGTTAGTGCACATGCTTTCTTCGTGGATTTGATGAACCGAGTTTTCCGAGGACACTTGAATAGGTTCGTATTGGTATTCATAGATGATATTTTAGTGTACTCAAAAGATGAAAGAGAGCATGAGATTCATCTTAGAATGATGCTTGAAATGCCGAGGCAGAATCAACTGAAGGCGAAGTTTTCCAAGTGTTACTTTTGGAAGAAAGAGGTTAAGTTCCTTGGTCATGCGATTTCAGAGAAAGGATTGTCAGTTGATCCAGATAAGATTGAAGCTATTAATAATTGGAAGAAACCAGAGACGGGGATCGAGATTAGAAGTTTTATTGGACTTGTTGTCTATTACCAAAGATTTATTAAGGATTTCTCGTGGATAGAAGTGCATTTGACTAAGCTTACCAGGAATGAGGTGAAGTTGTTTGGTCTGACAAATGTGAGGATGCATTCCTTAAGTTAAAGCATTTGCTGACCAATGCACCAGTGTTAGTAGTTCCAGAAGGAAGCCAAGGGTTAGTGGTGTATACTGGTGCATGTAATACTGGATTGGTATCATGTTGATGCAGAAGGGTAAAGTGATTGCCTACGATTCACGACAGCTTAGACCGTAAGGTGAGATATCCTACTCATGATTTAGATTTGGCTACGACAATCTTCGCATTGAAGATTTGGATGCATTATCTCTTAGGAGAGAGATTTGAGCTATACACAAATCATAAGTCTTTAAGGTATTTATTCTCTCAAAAGAAGTTGAATATGAGGCAACAGAGGTGGCTGGATTTTTTGGCTCCTTATGATTTTGGTATAAAGTATACTCCTGGGAAAGGAAATAATGTAGTGGATTCTCTTAGCATAGGACACCAGAATGTGGTGTTGGCTATGTTGGCAAAATGGAAAGATTTATAAGCTTTGGCCTGTTGTTTTGTGCAGTTAAGATTGATTGCTAGTTCTAGTCAGAATACTGCCATGTTATCCTATTTAGAAGTTCAACCAGTGTTGATCGAAAGAATTGATTCTAAGCAGAGGGAGGATCCATTATTAGCCTAGAGGATTAGAAGGCTTGAGGTTGGAACTAGACAATGATTTGAAAGATTTTTGTCTTGACCAGAGAGGATGGTTGAGAAAGAAGGGACGATTTTGTGTTCTAAATATTGAGAACTTGAGGATAGAAGTTCTTGGAGACTATCATCGTTCCAAGTTTATGATTCATCCTGGAGGGACAAAGATGTATCAAGATATGAAGAGGAGCTTCTATTGGGAAGATATGAAGAGGGATGTTGGCTTGTGGGTTAGGCAGTGTGCAAACTGTCAACAAGTGAAGGCCGAACGTCATAAGCCGAGTGGTTGCTTCGGCCTTTAGAGATTCCAATGTGGAAATGAGATTCAATATCCATGGATTTTATTGACGGGTTGCCAAGGAAAAATAAAAGAAATGTAAGTATATGGGTTATAGTGGACATATTGACCAAGAGTGCTCATTTCATTCCATTTAAGTCGACCAGGACAATACTGTTTTGGCAAAGGTTTTCATGAAGAACATAGTTAAACTACATTGAGTTCCTAGTAGCATAGTCAGTGATAGAGATGCTTTGTTCACTAGCGAATTCTAGAAAAGTCTATAGGATGTGTTTGGCACCAAGCTCTAGATGAGTACAATATATCCCCCTTAGACGGATTGGAAAACAGAGAGAGTCAATATAGCACTTGAGGATTTATCGATAACCTGTGTATTGGATTTTGGTGGATCTTGGGAAGATCACCTAAATACAGTTGGGTTTTCCTGTAATAATAGTTACCAAACTAGTATAGGAATGACACCTTTTGAAGCTTTGTAATGGAGGCCGTGCAAATCACCAGCATGTTGGTTGGAGGCAGATTGGTCTTAGGTCCAGATATGATTAGAGAGGCGTTAGATAAAATCGAGATGATCTGAGAATGGCTGAAGGAAGCTCAATCCAGACAGAATAGTTACGCAGATAAGAGGCGTAAAGACCTAGAGTTCTCAGTTGGAGACAGTGTTTTCATTAAGATGTCATCGATGAAAGGCGGGTACAATTTGGAATGTTAGGGAAGCTGGCCCTAAGATGGCTTGATCCGTTCCAGATTATAGAGAGGATTGGAAAGCTCGGATACAAAGTAGAGTTGCCGAGCAGTATGCCAGGTGCCTATATGCATTCATGTGTCTCGTTTTCGCAAGTATGTGCATGATCCAGAGTCCACTATTCCTCCGACGGGGTTGGAAGATTTGATAGTGGAACATATTTTGAATACTGTTAGACAACCAGTTCGGGTTGTAGAAAGAGATGAGAAAAGACTGAGGAACAAGACAGTCAAGTTGGTGAAAGTTCAGTGGAGTGATAACGAGAAGGACTATACTTGGGAGACAGAGGACATGATTCGAGATACTTAGCCTGATCTGCTTTGATGGTATGCCTATATTAGATTTATGTACATTTGTCGCTGGTCAAGTAGGCTAGTATTGATGTTAGAAGTTGTTACAGATGATTGCTACGTATGATAGTTAGTCCTTACTGAATTTTGAGGACAAAATTCTTTAAGGAGGGGAGCCCGTAACACCCTTATTTTTTGATAACATTATTCGGGAGATTTAATTAGTTAAATTAAATAGAATAATGAAAAGGGTAGATCGATAAGAAGATTGAGATTTGATAATAAACCTAGAGGCCATGCTTAATTAACTATAATGGGCTTACAAATGGTTGTAAGTGATAATTAAAATAACATGAGGGCATTAGGGTAATTGCCGCCCATATTTCCTATCCTTATACTATTATCCCTATACCATTCACATTTATTCTATCATAAGAAAAAATAAACGTAAGAAAGAAAATAAAAGCCGGCCTTTAAGGAGTAAGAAAAGAAGAGAAATTCAAGCTTAAAGCTTAAGATCAAGCTAGAAGAATCAATCTCAAATCAATATCCAATTTCCTTATCCAATCTAAGGTGAATAATAATCACCATATCTCTATTTTGGTTTATATATGATTATTGATTTTAGGATTTAAGATTAAATCTAATATGATGACTTTTGATGATATGCATGGATTCATAATATGTTTGATTTAATCCAATGGTTTAAATACGAATATATATGGTTTTAGGGAAGAACCGAGAGTAAATTATTTTTAAATGTCATGAAAAATTTATATGTTATGAGAAACATGATTTTGGAGCTGGATATTAATTTTTAGAATTTTCCAAGCCATGGAGAATTAATTACAATTTTTGAAGGGAAACATGTATTATTGGGCTCAAAAATTTATTTTCAGTTGTTATATGAGGAATTTGGGTATGAAATTTATATATGTTAGACAACATGTTTTAAGTGAATATATGTGATTTTTGGGGATTTTTACCAAGTGATTAAGTATGAAAATTGATATATTTTGAAAGGATGACTAAATGATTTAATTGCTTCGTTAATTGGAAGGGCTTATTTGTTAATGTTATTCAGATTTTAGATGTGAGATAATGCGGCAATTATTTGTAAAATAATTGAAAAGTTTAAGGTTACGAATCAAGTGTTTACAAGTGGGCAAGTTAGTTACAAAAAGAATACTTTAATGGTAAAAACAACCTTCTTACTCAGAAAAGCAGATTCCGCCACTTTCGGAAGGCCTCTTCCGACTCAGACCTTCCGCTACCAATCAGGTCAAAACCTATCGGGTCGAAACCAGTGAAGCTAAAACCATTACACACGGTATTACTTAGTTAGTACACAGTGGATTGAAGAAAGGCGGAAGGTAGGGTGTCGAAACATAGCTTTCGAAGGAGTTGATACCTTTGTTTTGTTTTGTTTTGGTTTTCTAAAGAAAAGTGCTTGCCTGTTTTACAAAGAGGTTTCGAAGTGGTCGAAACCATTGCTTGCGAAAGGGTACTTTAATTAAGTTCTCGAAGGAGAGCTGCCGCCTCTTTAAAGTTGTAGCTTCCAAATGAGTTACTTAGCTTTCAAATTGAAGCTTTCGAAAGGGATAGTTTCGACCAAGTCAAAACCCTTCTATAATTTCTAAACCTTTCGATGGTACTGAAGACATCAATGCCGTCGAAAGGGACTTTTTGTGTTTTATAAATATAAGCCACTTCCTATAGTTTTTGAAAGGGGTTTTGAAGCCAACCTTCCGATATTTTACCTAGATGTGTTATGCTTTCGAAAGTATGATGTCGACACCATCAATTTTTTCCCGATACTTTTAAAGATGAAGAATGGTTTCGAAAGAGATACTTTTATTTATATTCACTTAACCTAAATATTATTTTAAGTATAAACCAAATGTTTTCAAAAGGGGTACTTTCAATGGTTTTGAAACGGGGACTTTCAATTGATTTTGAAACTATGCTTCTAAATGTTAAATGTTAATGCTTTAATACATTCGAAAGGTTTCAAAAGAAAGTTTTAAAGTGTCTGAAAGGCAGAGGCCTAATGTTTTGGAAAGTGGATCTTACGGCTTTAGAAGGAGGGTATCCAGTGAGGTCAAAAGCTAGGTTTCGAAGGTTTTGAAAGGCTTTGTAACCCAAACTAATTTTTAAAGGAAAAACCATGGCTAAATTAAAGGAGTTTTTAAATGATTTTAAGAATAAGCTTTCCTTGATAAAATTATAGGTTAAAGGAATTAACCATGTTTGATATGAAAAGTATTTCAAGGACATTAAACCCACATAAGTGGTATTGTTTTGTAACTATGTTTGCTTCATCAAGTATAAATATATTGACATTATAATGGATCCATAACTGCATTTTGGGGATAAAGGGTAGAAGAAAGAGCTAGGTTGATCCAGTAGTTAATATAAATTGATTAAACTTCTACATGAGTAGAATTGCATCCAAGAGGTCAGGGAGACCAGAATATAGGATGCCTACTATGGAAGTTGCCAGGGAGACAAGTTCATAGTGCACCCATGAAAACTATAATTAAGAAGTTATTGGAGTTACTAATATGTTCATAGTGATCCCATGAAAACTATGTTATAAAGAGTGGTTAGCAGGGGATAATTGGTTTGTAGTGCACCCATGAAAACTATATCCGGATTAAGTTATTGACAGTTGCCAATAGGTTCCTAGTCAACCCAAGAAAACTAGGATAAGAAAGAAGTTATTAGGGACACCAATAGGTTCAAAGGAATTCATGAATTAATTAAGTTAATTAGCAGGGGCCAATAGGTTTATAGTGCACCCATGAAAACTATAAAATATGACAGGTAGTCCATATGTTATATAAAGGTTATTAGTAAGCCCATGAAAACTAATAGGTTAATAGTGACCCTAGGAACTATAAACTTGACAGGGAGTCAATTAAATAGATGACGGGAATTCAGAATGTTTTAACTTGTGTGCATATCTAATATTTTGAAATGACCATGTTTTATCCATTATGGATGTAGGAGCATAGTATATGGTTTTATAAAGTTTTAAGATATTAGTGTGGGGAAAATCCATTTTGCTAAGCGGTGTAGTCTCACTAGATACCTAAATGGTCTGAGATAATAAATTATTATTCATACTAGGCTTTATGTCTGACTCGAAGTTTATGTTTTCCTCTTAAACTCTCGGGTACTCAGTTGATTTTGAGTAGTTTGAGAGTTAAGGTTTTCAGATACCTCACTAAACGAATACGCTACGGAGATGTGCATGAGGCATTAAAAGATATTTAGATTTCTCTTTTATTTGATTCCGTCATGTTATTTGTATTGGAAAAGTTGTTATATTGCATGTATATACTTTGATCATCCAAGAGGGCATCTTCATATGTCGCTCTTGGCGTATATTGTGATAGATATATTTTCTATGAACGTGGCTTACGATTATGAGATTATGTAATGAATTGGAAATGATTGAAAATGGAATGTGATCTTATTTAAAGTTTTAAAAGTTTTCCATATTCATGTGTTTCTATATATCAATGAATCTAACACCGCCGTATTTGATCAGTAAGGACTAATAGCTATGGATGACTGCAGCATTTATAGCTGTTAGTTTGGGCCTTCAATTAAGGGGATGTTATATAAAATCTGAGTCAAAGTATAGGATCTTAGCATCATGATGTGCAGTGGTAATAACAACCCTTATTTTACACATCGAAGGATCATAAAATATTAATTTTAAATTCGCATTGGGTCATATGATGATATAACTTTGGAAAATGTTGATAAGTAGCATTTCTGACCCTTGGAAATTTTACAACACGATTTTTGACCCTGAAACTTAGAAGGCCTGTATCTTTTATATGAGCTTAATTAGGGGTTCAAACCACTTCCATTGGAATGATACGGTTGTTTCTCTTTGCATAAAGGGATCATAATAGCCTTTTGGACTTAATGTCTAGGAGGTATGGTCGTTTGAAGTATGGACAATTTCTGCCTAGATTTGTGGGTAACTAATTATGCCTGGATTATGCATACTGACCCATTTTAGGAGTAGCACCTAATTCGGGAGATGAGACAGTTCTGTATCATCTTTCCCACTGTAACGAATCGGAAGTTTTCAATCCCGAAAATTCCAGATAGTTAGGGAAAGAAGAAAGAGATAGAAGAAGAAGAAGAAACACAACAAAGATCCTCACATTCGTAGCGGATCAAAATATAATATCAAATAATAACCGTTTGCAAAAGAATTTTGTATCTGTCAAATACACTTATAATACATCAGAGTTACACATACATACAAACACTGGATATACACAATCATCATGTCTTAGATATACAACAATATAATACAGCGGAGACACTCCATACGTTCTTGCCATCCAACTCACCTCCTGAGCTCCAGAACGTCCTTACATGAAAATATGTAATACAGGGTCTGACCTGGGGTTACATCAAAGTAACACCCGCGTCATGCTGGAAACCAGCGTGAGTAAACCCATCTAACATGGAATACAAAGCATACGACTTATATAAAACCCGGGGTAACTCGTATCAATTTACAAATTCACAATTTGTTATAGACATATCTCATTTCACACATCAATTCCAGCCTATTGATTTCACATATTAATCTATAAAAAAAGGGAAGCTTGCTGAGTACAACGAAAGAATGCAGCCCCTTTATCTTATTTATACACCACTGCCTTCTTCAATTGAATTTATATAATATAATTAATATAAGTAATTTAAAATAAGTAGAAAATTCCAACCGTTATAATATAATCTAAATTTTGGGAGTTAGAAAATTTTTGAAAATTTTAAGGAAATATTTTTGTTAGCGACAAAACGATTTCAAATTTGAAATAAATTATTGGATGAAATAAATTAAAAATAATGATATGAATCAGTTATAAATGGAAGGTAAAAATCCAATATTCAGAGTTGAAGATGGATTGAATTCATATGGAAACGGGAAAACTAATTTGAATAGAAGTGGATATGAAAACTTCTGTAAGGAAATGTATAAAATGATTTTAAAAGCTATGATTGGATATTATTGCTAAGTAGGATATGCAGGTATTATAAAGGGAAAGGAAAACTGGTTTTTATTTCAGAAGATAAATTTGAATTGCTCGACAAAAAGGTATGTGTTTAAATTTCAGTATGAAATTTGATTGGGTTCTTGATCTACCCACTTGGCTTTTTGTTTTCTTTTGGACTTTGGAAGCCCGTAGAGGCATTTTGTAGTTGTACCGAGCTAGCCGCGCAAAGGAGATGCTGATAAAATTTTCAAAAATTTAGAGAGTTATAAATTTTTTGAGAAAGTTTTGATAATTTAAATTTGGATTTAAATTTAAATTTGAATTGTAAGTAAATAATATTATTGGGACTTGAGGATAAGTCTGGAAAGCTAGAAAAAGGGTAAATGTGTCTTTAATAAAAAGTTTGTTTAGAGAATTGTTTGGAATTGTTTGGTTTTAGGAAAAAGTAAATGAGTATTGGACCATTCTTCTTAACTAGCAATTTCGAGGACGAAATTCTTTTAAGGGGGGAGGAATGTGACGACCCAAAATTTTTAGGCATTTGAAATTGGAATATTTAATTAATTTTAAATATTTGCAAGATAGTTTAATTTGGATTTCAAATATCAGTTTGAATTTGGCGATTGAATTTATTGAATTTAATAATTTGAATTTGGGTAAATTATCGAATCTTTAGTTTTAAGCCTGTTAAAAACATGTTGGAGGGATCCAACTGGATTCCTCAAAATTATTTAGATTATTTAATATTCTGTGTTATGAATATTTGATATTTTGTGATGAATTATATTGATGATTGGAATATTGAATTTAAAAATGAATTTGGTTTTAAATTGCTTTAAACTTCTTTTATAAAATGACTAATTAATTTATTTAATGAAGTAAATAAATAGGTAGTTGATTACTGGTTGAGGTTAATCAATAGTAATTTATATTTGTGGTGTAATTAATGATTAATTACTTAATGTAATTAATTTAGATTAGGATAAATTAAAATGTAATTAGAAAATCATTAATTTATATAATTAATGATGTAATTAAAGGTTGATTAATTAAGATTAATTAATCAATAATAAGTGATTTACGAGAAATTAATATAGGTAACTAAGGATTAATGTAATTAATTATAGTTAATTAATTTGTGAAGTAATTAAAGATTAATTACTGTCTTTGGTTAAGAATAATTAATTTGTGTAATTAATTAAAGATAATTACTTGAATGTAATTGAAGGATAATTAATCCAGGGTGATTATTTAAGATGGATAATTAAGGGATGATTAATTAATTGATTTGAAATTAATTAATGTTAAGTAAAGAAATCTAAGTGATTGAGGTTAGTAATTCAATCACAATTAATTAAATTATTTTGGAAGTGATCAAGTTTGCTTATGGATGATTGAATGGTATTGGATGCCTTGAATGAGACTCGAAGAGACCGGGGTCGGGTATTAGAAAATACCCGAAACCATTTCGAATTTTTATAGATTGATATGTGAAATCAATAGACCGGAATGAAATGATTTAAGTGAATTGTACTGTTTAATCTAAATTTTGATATTAGAAAATTGATGTGTGAAATAAGTGATGTCTATAACAAATTATGAATTTGTAAATTGATACGAGCTACCCCGGTTTTATATAAGTTGTATGCTTTGTATTCCATGTTAGATGGGTTTACTCACGCTGGTTTCCAGCCTGACCCGGGTGTTACTCTTATGTAATGCTCGGGTCAGACCGAGTATTACATATTTCAGGTAAGGACGTTCTGGAGCTCAGGAGGCGAGCTGGATGGCAGGAACGTATGGAGTGTTTCCGCTGTGATATATTTCTGTTTATCTGAGACATGTTGATTTGTATATGTCCAGTGTTTGAGAATGTGTGTAACTTTGATGTATTAAAAATGTAATCGACAGATATAGTATTCTTTTGTAAACTGTTATTATTTGATATTATATTTTGATCCGCTGCGAATGTGAGAATTTGTGTTGTGTTTTCTGTTATTTCTTCTATCTCTTTCTTCTTTTCCTAACTATCCGAAATTTTCGGGATCGAAAATTTCGGGTCGTTTCACTTGAACTGTAACGACCCGAAATTTTCGATCCCAAAGATTCCAAATAGTTAGAAAAAAGAAGAAATTGATAGAAGAAGAAGAAGTCAGAAACACCAACATCTCACATTCGTAGCGGATGAAAATATAATATCAAATAATAACAGTTTGCAAAAGTATACTACATCTGTCGATTACATTTTTAATACGTCAGAGTTACACACATACTCAAACACTGGACATATGCAAATCAACACGTCTCAGATATTCAACAATAAAATACAGCGGAAACACTTTATACGTTCTTTCCATCTGGCTCGCCTCCTGAGCTCCATAACGTCCTTACCTGAAAACCTGTAATACTCGGTCAGACCCTATATTTTTTTATATCTTATAATTAAATTATCTTACATTACATATCACGAAATTTTGAACCCCTACGGAGGCATGTTGCTTAGCATTTATAAGGTTTTACCCGCATTCCGAACGCAGTAGAAAAGGTTCCGAGTCCAAATTCGATCGTATGGAGAAGATAGCCTTTTGAACCCAGTTATTATATTAAATTTCGATTTAATTTTTCAGCGCGTTTATATATCGTACGCTCACACAACAACTCCAAACACTACGAAAATTGAAAGTCGATAATAACACAATATTACGGATCCAATGAAACTAGTTTCGTCAAATTCGGAGACTGTGCCTTGGAAAGCTATTTTTAAATATCGATTTGAACAATATATTTTCAAAACTGAACAAATCTCCTTTAAATTCAATTTTAACACTTCTACTATCTTCAGTACTATCGATATAAATTTTACAAGCCTTCAAATTATTTTTAACAGGCATAAAACTAAAGAGTCAATAATTTACCCATTTCAGTTTATTAAATCCAATAACTTAAGTGCTAAATCTCTACTACTAATAAAGAAAATTGGTTGAACTAATTTACTTGGTGTCTTTCTGAAATTCCAAAAATGCCCTTTCCTTCCGTTTACATGTTTGCACTCAATCAAAATATCAACGTATGAAATAATACAAACAACCCGTGTGCAAAGCACGGGCTCATACTAATAATAATAATATTTGAATTCAAGTTAAAAATTAACTTTTTAAATATTTACAATCAATTAAATATTCCAATTTGAATTGTTAAAAATTCCGGGTCGTCACATTCCTCCCGCCTTAAAAGAATTTCGTCCCCGAAATTGCTAGTTAAGAAGAATGATCCAATACCCATTACTATTTTTCCAAAACCAAATAGTTTTATCAACTTGCCATAACATATCATTTATCAAAAAAACCCACTATTACTTCAACCAACTTCCCAAAACCTTCCATAGTTTCCAACAACATTATTTACTCCACTTATTCAAATTTAAATTCAAATTGAAATTTAAATTATCACAACTTTCTCAAAAAATTTCTAACTCTCTAAAATTTTGAATTTTTTTGCCAGCGTCTCCTTTGCGCGGCTAGCTCGGTAAAACTACAAAATGCCTCCACGGGCCCCTAAATTCTCAAAAAAAAACAAATGCCAAGTGACTAGATAAAAAACCCATCAAATTTCATACAGAAATTTAAATACATACCTTTTAGTCGGGAAACTCAAATTATCTTCTAAAATCAAAACTACTTTTCCTTTCCCTTTATAATACCTGCATATCCTACTAAGCAATGATATTCAATCATAGCTTTTAAAATCATTTTATACATTTTCTTACAGAAGTTTTCATATCTACTTCTATTCAAATTAGTTTTCCCCATTTCCATATGAATTCAATTTATCTTCAACTCTGAATATTGAATTTTATCTTCCATTTATAACTGAGTCATATCATTATTTTAAATTAGTTTTATCCACTAATTTATTTCAATTTTCAATTTGAAATCGCTTTGTCGCTAACAAAAATTTTCCAATTTTTTTTTCAAAAATTTTCTACCTCCTAAAATTTTCGGAAAATTTTGGCAGCGTCTCCTTTGTACGGATGAGCTTTTGTAATTTGACAAGAGATATAAATATATATACATCGACCCACACGGTCGGAAAAACAAAAACAGTTCATATTTCCTATTTTTATTGCGTAAGCGTACCTTTATTTAGCATTTTAAGCAAGCGGCTTATTAATTTAGCAATTAGTGCGTCCAAATCCAACCAAACGGCCTTCAGGTACCTGTACTTACTCAATTCAAACATTTAAGTACTAAATATATGAAATTTATTAACATTTCACTCCCTTTCAATAGCCAAACACATGCATTTCATAAGCAACATGCACCAAACACTTCCCATAAGCGATTTAATATGATTTTAAAGCTAATTCAATTGCTTTCAGCCAATTTATGTGCCATTTCATTCGATTTTAATGGTTTACAACTCAATTTCTTACATTCAGTTTATTTTTAATCCAAACAAACTCATATTCAATTCAATTGATCTTAAAATCAATTTATTTAATCTCTATCAACTCATAGAAATTTAATTACCTTCGTTTACGTCAAACGACAATTCATTCGATCCAATTTGATGATATCCATGTGAATAAATAATTACTTAAGTTTTATAACCAATTTAAATTGATTTCGACTCAATTTATATTTAATTCCCTCCATTTTAATTCATTCACATCCATTTTATTCTCATTAAATTTTCTAATTATTTTAATTTAGATTTCACATATCAATCTATAAAAATTCGAAGTGGTTTCGGGTATTTTCTAATACTCGACCCCGGTCTGTTCTAGTCTCACGTCATCCTAACCCAAGTTATCCAAATGAAATACACTTTAAACTTTAAATACAGGATGTCCCTTTACACAACAATTCATCATTGATAGATAACCATAATATCATGTCCGCCTAAACATATGATACTACACAACATTTCATATCAGAGATATCGACCCATTTAAGGCATCCAATACCATTCAATCATTCATAAGTAAAGCTTGATCACTTCCAAATTAATGTAGTTTATTCTAATTGAATTAGTAACCTCAATCACTTAGATTCCTTCATTTAACATTAATTAATTTCAAATCAATTAATTAATCATCCTTAATTATCCATCTTAATTAATCACCCTGGATTAATTATCCTTCAATTACTTTCAAGTAATTATCTTTAATTAATTACTCAAATCAATTATTCCTAACCAAAAACAGTAATTAATCTTTAATTACTTCACAAATTAGTTAACAATAATTACATTAATCCTTAATTGCTTATATTAATTAATTTCTCATAAATCACTTATTATTGATTAATTAATCTTAATTCATCAACCTTTAATTACATATATAAATTAATGATTTCTAATTATATTTTAATTTATCCTAATCTAAATTAATCGCATTAAGTAATTAATCATTAATTAAACCACAAATATTAATCACTCTTGATTAATCTCAACCGGTAATTTACTACCTTTTTATTTACTTCATTAAATAAATTAATTAGTCATTTTATAAAAGAGAATTTAAATCCAAATTCATATTTATTTTTATTCTCTAATTATTTCACTTCCAAAATTTACTCTTATATTTTTTCAAAAAATCCAATTCAATATTCCAATTATCAATATAATTCATCACAGAATATCAAATATTCATAACACAGAATAATAAACCATCTAAATAATTTTGAGGAATCCAGTTGGATCCCTCCAAATTATTTCCATGCATCCACAGATGTTAGCACAATACCAATTCCACTTCGAGGTGGAATACCGCGGTATATGGGATTTATATAATATCATCCGCTATTATGCGGCGCATAGGGTCTCATCCGCTATATAATGCGGGAAATCAATCACTTCAATATATGCTATATATTACTATATAATATACCACATCAAATCAATCCAATCATTCAACCAATTATTTAAATTTAACCATTTGAATTTAAATAGCAAACAGATGAGTGAGATTAACTAAGCTTCGCTTTTTAATTTGCAATACGATCCACACTGGCTAGATTCTCCATGATTTTAAACCTTGTATAAACAAATTTACGATTTATTACTATTTGAATTTATCGAACAATTAATTTCCACTTATTTATTTAATTTAAACTAATAGTTTGGTGTTAAACTAATAAATTAAATTTTAAACAATTTTCTTTTTAATAAAAATATTTCCTAATCAGATCCTACTTACATACATATATATTAAAACAGAATTTCTTTTTAAATCTTACCTAAAAATAAATTTCTATTAACCTCTATATATCAAAACATGCATGTATACTTCCCTTTTAGTTTTGCAACTAAAATGTTTCGACTTATCACTAAAATTTATAAAACGGATCACCAATAAAAGTTTAAATAAAACAGTGGGTCCAGTATGAATTTTATTATTTTTTAATCTACATATTTATTTTATTTATTAACTAAAAAAGGATTACCTCACTGCAACACAGCAGCCACCCTCCTAACTAGGACAGCGTCGCTAATCAAAACTCCAAGCATCTTTGCCGATGACCAGATAATGCCTTCCATTGCTTGACGACGAACACATACTCCTACTTGCTCGTAAGCGACAGGTGTCGACCCTACACGCGCCTCTCCCTGCGCGTACGCTCGCACCTGCCATGCTTCTCCATCGAGCCGACCGCCCCCCAGATATTCCTCGACCAAACATCGAAGCTGACTCGAAATTAACATGGAAGGCGAGACCTCACCTCGCACCTACACACTCGCTAATGCGCGCGTACTCTCCTCCTCTAGCTCGAGCACGCACAAAGCCCTAGCTCGAAACAACACAACAACCCTAAAATCGAATTGCCCTCAAATCGAAGCTCCACCATGAATTCGATTCACCGATTTATTTTTTCTACATTTTTTTATAAACGGAGAGGCTACGACCATTTTTCTATTTGAATTTCGTTTCTGTTCGATTTGGAATGGAGAAAAACGCTTCGGGATTTATAAAGGAGACTTGCGTTTTCTTTTGATTTGAATTTTGGAGGAAAGATGCTCGACCATTTTTTTTCTTTCTTTGTTTCGGCTGTGGATATTATTGCAAGGAATGGGAGGCGAGGGTTTTAGATGAAGAACAGAGGAAACGAAAATATTGTAGTGTGTAGGGAAAGACAAAGGAAACGTGTACGGTGATTTGAGCTGTTGGGAAAAGTTTTAAAAAGTTTCTGATGTGAACGATTGACCAGTCAAAACAATATATGGATATTTTATTTAAAATTTTAAATTTGAATCGACTTGAATTCATAGCTAAAAATCTCGACTAGTTATTATATTAAATTTCGATTAAATTTTCAATGCTTTTACTTATCGTGTGGCCAAACGATCACTCCAAACACTACGAAAATTGAAATCCGATAATAATATAATATTACAGATCCAATGAAACTAGTATCGTCGTAATCCAAGACTGTGCCTCAGTAGGCTATTTTTAAATATCGATTTAAACGATATATTTTTAAAACTGAACAAATCACCTTTAAATTCAATTTTAACACTTTTATTGTCCTCGGTACTATCAGTATAAATTTTACAAGCCTTCAAATTATTTTTAATTGGCTTAAAACTCCAGATTCAACATTTTACCCAATTTCAAACTATTTAATAATTTTATTATCAATTAAATAGTGATATTTGGAATTCAAGTAAGAATAAATCTTTCATATATCTAAAATCAACTAGATATTCCAATTTTAAATGCTCAAAAATTCCGGACTGTCACATTCCTCCACCCTTAAAAGAATTTCGTCCCCGAAATTACTAGTTAGGAAGAATGATTCAGTACCATTATTATTTTTCAAAACTAAACAGTTTTTAAGAACGACCCAACAATCTTTATTAAAGACACACTATCCACCTTACTAACTTCCCAAAATCTCCCACAGTTTTCAAACAATACCTTATTGCTCAATCATTCAAATTTCAATTTAAAACCAAATTTTGAATTATCAGAATTTTCTCAAAAATTTTCTAACTCTCTAAATTTTCGAAAAATTTCGCCAGCTTCTCCTTTGCACGGCTAGCTCGGTACGACTACAAAATGCCTCTACGGGCTCCCAAATTCCAAAAGAAAACAAAACGCCAAGGGTTAGATAAAAAACCCAATCAAATTTTATACAGAAATTTAAACACGTACCTTTTCGTCGAGAAATTCAGATTTATCTTATGAAATCAAGACCAATTTTTCTCTCCCTTTTATAATACCTGCATATCCTATTTAGCAATAATATCCAATCATAGCTTTCAAAATCTTTTCACACATTTCTTTATAGAAGTTTTCATATCTACTTCTATTCAAATTAATTTTTCCATTCCCATATGAATTCAATTTATCTTCAACTCTGAATATTGAATTTTATCTTTCATTTATTACTAATTCATATCATTATTTTAAATTAGTTTCATCCACTAATTTATTTCAATTTCAAATTTGAAATCGTTTTGTCGCTAACAAAAATTTTCCAAAAATTTTCTAACTCCCAAAATTTTCGGAAAATTTTGGCAGTGTCTCCTTTGTACGGAGGAGCTTTTGCAATTTGACAAGAGATATAAATATATATACATCGACCCATACGGTCGGAAAAACAAAAATAGTTCATATTTCCTATTTTTATTGCATAGGCGTTTAGCATTTATCGCGTCCAAATCCAGCCAAACGGCTTCCCGGTACCTATACTTAATTCAAACATGTAAGCAATATATATATGAAGTTTATAACATTTTTCTTACTTAAACAACTACAATACATCAACTCTAAAAGAAATGCATTCTAAAGAACTTTCACGAGCAATTTGTATGATTTCAAAACTAATTCAATTGCTTTCAACCAATTCATATACCATTTCGTTCAATTTTATTTGTTTACAACTCAATTGCTTACATTCAATTTATTTTAACCCAAACTTTTATTTAATGGTCTTCCATTCTTGTTCGGAACCAAGCTTTTATTGACTTAAGTAATTTTACTTCAAATTAATACGCCTCATAACTTAAGTTCATTCTGATAACCCAATTTCAAATTAAGCTTCGATTTAATTTTTATTCAATCAGACTTCATCCATTTATTATTTAATTCAATTAACCCATTTATTCACCCCATTTTAAATTTTTAATTCACCTACTTAATTCATTTTCGAATTTATTTTATTAATACAAAGCCATTCTCAATTTATTTCTACTCACCTGGGTTTTGTTTGCAACTCAAACCATTTCTATTGTAATTCACTTTCATTTCATTCAACAACACTTCCATTATATCTAATTTACTTGCAAATTACGTTAAATATTATTTATAACTCACTTGAATTTTTTTGTAATTCAAACCATCACTATTTCGATCCAACTCTATTTTATTTAACTCAAGTTCATTTCCAAACTCCATTAATAACTCCCAATTCAACTTCTATTTAACCAATTTAAATCTTATGAACATAGTCACTTAACTAATTTTATTTAGCTAACTAGCTTACTACTTTATTTTAAATTTTTTGAAATACTTTTAAATTCACATAATATTATTAAAATAGCTTTTTTTATAAAAATACTTCTTATAACTCGATGTCTCAACTAGTCCATCCTTGTTCTCATAGAAATTCTGTCATACGTTAATCAGGCGTAGGACTGAAAATCTATAAGTACTTGGTAAACCCGTTTCAACACCTAGTGAAAATACTTGGGAAAATAATTTTATTGAAATATATAAAACAGTTTTTGAAAATAGAGGAAATATCTTTGGTGAGAATGCTCTAGAAATCATCATCCCCATCCATGGTCGCAGTTACATCTTGGGTTACGTTGCCATCGCAGTAAAAGTCTATGTAACTGTAGATACTCCGCGCCCTCGATTACGCCATGGAACCCACAACAGATCGCAGTTACATTCCAGGGTTACGTTGCCATCGCAGCAAAAGTTCATGTAACTGTAGGCATCAGCGTCCCTCGATTTTTGCTATCTAAAATGAAACTTCTCCACTCCCACATAGGTTGCAGTCTACCGATGTAAAATCAAACGCAGACTGTTGGCTCTCAACAGCACACACGACTTTCGATATGGTCTGCAGTAGATCGTAGTGATATTGGTTTACACTATCGTCACAGCATAACCCAAATGCCTCTGTAGGCATCAGCGCCCTCGACTTTCGCTACACACTACTCCTAAGGGTTCACCAACTTTTAGGTAGCATCCACAGAATGGGTGCTTCGCTTTCAATCATTTGAGATATGATTCACCAGCACCATATCATTCATAATCATATGATTAAAGAGTTATTTCTTAGAACCGTGGTTTAGCCCATGTTTCCTAAATAATTGTAAAAATTCAAATATATGTTTAAGTGCAACACTTCTGCCATGAAAACGAATATCATTATTATAGATTTATTTTAAATATTCATAATATTCATGTCACATAAAAGTATAGCTATTTTCACTCAATACTAAAAAAAATTATTATTTCATAAATAATATTTAGTATATTTACAAAACTAAATTTTCATAACATAATGCATCCACTAAGAAGTCTTATATGGTATGCTCCCATTATTTCCACCATTACTATAATAGTGTACGAAATATGAAGCTTCGTCTCAACCACTTATTATGATATTCTATTTCATGTACTATAACTAGTTTTCGGCCATGTGTCTAAAACAGTTATCTTGAACTCGAAAAAATTACTTATGTAGAAAATAATTTTCTATTATGAAAATACATTTGGAAAAGAAAACTCATTTATTATTCTAAATAAGTATCCTTTTGTATTTTATACAATTCCATTTTTGATGTTTCTTCATAATGTAGAATTGACCATTCAATCTATTCATCTCAGCTGTGCCTAAGTTACATCCACTCTAGTATATTCGCTTTCTTTCCAAAATCATCAAACGATTCAAAGAGATCCTTATTGTAATCAATCATATCGAATACACAACTTAACATTATAGTTTTTTCTTATTTCCAATGGACTGATTTCGTATCAGACAACTAGCGATTATTCACCATATAACATTTAAATGTGATTGAATATGGATCAATTATCCATACTCTTGGATTGCAATTACAGTTCGACACTCATATAAGACAATATACAGTCTTGTACAATTAAATAATTAAGCAATCGAGGCACAAATGTTTTAGTTGTTGTACAAAATGGCTCTTACATGGGTCTTGAAGCGACAATATACCAAAGAATTTAAAGGTAAGTATATTTTATATTTCTTTGTCAATCTTTAATTTAATTCATTTATATTTCTTAACCGATAAACATTTTTATCAACTTTATTACTTGCACAAATTTATCGATGTAGATTATTTTAACTTTATATATTAGATTTTCGTACAATTAAAAAGGTTAAATGTTACCATTTTCTTTTTTCCATGATTCCCACTAGATTTTTATGTTTTAAAAACCCTAAGACAAAACATAAAAATCTTTTGATTTCTTTAGCGGGTGTTAGGACTCACTTGCCTCGGAATTTTGACCGAGTTTGCTCAACAAGTCATAGGCCTATAAGCGATAGATAACACTTATCCATTGTGTCATATACAACTTTTAACCCATGATCTTTGTCCTGATCTCAGTCTTGATCTTGAGTTTTCTCAAGAAATCGAAAGACGTTATTCAATCATACCCACCATTTCGCGATGGCCTAAATATAATTATGTACCTTAAGTTTGCTCGATAAGTACATACAATTATCTTACCTAGTCTAGTCAACATATTAATAATACTACATAACATTTCAAGCTTGAGTTTGATTAATAAATATAGAGCATGCAAGTAATTTATTAATGTACAAATTGTAACAACCCATAAATTCAACACGTAGATAAATGAGATTTAATCTATGATTTTTTAAAGATAAGGTTTTATAACACAAATGTGATGTTCTAAACCAAAATTAATAGTGGTAATTGTATTATAAATAAATATTTACAAAAATATATACATTGGAAGATATATCGATAAAATGACCGAAAATCGTATTATGAAGAAACGGCTCTTAGACCATCTAACATCATGCATAGAGCTGATACATACGCTCATTTATGTAAATGAGTGAGAATACGTAATGTTATTTATTTTATTTTTGAAAATAAAATCTCTTTATGACATCATCAAAGATATCACTATTTTGGAATAAATGACTTTTGAATTTAAATTGAATTTAAGTGATTTAATAATTAATTTAATTATTAGATAAGCCCTTTTAATTATTATATAATGATAGAAATATTGTTATCAAACTTTGTTTACAAATATATATATTAAATAAGAAGTGAAAATATGACTGGAAATCAAATTCAAAATCCATAACGATTCAACCTAGAAAAGCTGTGCAACATTGTAAATCATTTGAGATATACATATGCACACATACATTTACATATACATGAACACATTCACATGCACGTGAACACATATAACATACAAATATGCTCGTATATATATATATATATATATATATATATTACAAAATATTCAAGATATTTTCCTAAAACTTCATCCTTAAGTACATCGAAAGGCAACCTCTTACAACCTAAGTACAAGCACATGACTACACACATAAGGGGTATGCTCGGTTAAGAATGATGAGGTGAGAGAGGGGAGTGATGGTGAGGTAATGGTGATGAAATGACAAGTAAATATCATGATATATTTATCCACTTTTTTCCACTAAATACCACCACCTATCTTCACTTCATTCACACTTCTTCTTCATAATATTCCTAAGCTCTTCATCCTCTTCTTCTCTACATTAATGGCTCCCATAGCCTAAGAAATAAAATATTACAAAATCAAAATAAAGTTATACTAAAATCAATCAAAATCTATACCACTTCAAACCAAAATTCAAACTATTGACCTCTTCCTTCTCCTCAACCAAGGCCATTTGCAACCAAGTCATTCACCACCACTTTCCAAGCCCTTCCAAGCCTCCAAGACTAAGGAAAAACCCTGGAGCATTTGTGCTAGTAGTCGTGAGCTTCGATTTTGAGATAGCAGAGCAGTAGCCATTTCAACGTTCATCCGATCGAAAATCAAGTGAGAAACTCCACTTATATATATGTATGTATGTATGTATGTATAATAATGATGTGATATAATTTCTAGGGATGTTTACTATTCTTTGATCATCAAGTATTGGTTACTTTAATATAGTATTTAATTGTGTAAACAAGTTAAGTTAAATACACATCGATATTACACAAGTAAACCACTTTATGAATCACGTTATAAAAGTGATATGGAATAATTAAAACCCTTTGAAATGATTTAAAATGGTTCATAAATGCTTCATAAACACTAAAACATAATTTGATGAAGTTCGGACAAGCTATGAAAGTTGTGTCAAAATAGGCAAATGGCGTAGCGGCAATTCGCGATTTCGCAACATAAAAAGTTTAAATCCATTTATACGACGGAAACAAAGTTGGAATTTTTTGAATTCTTATAATCGTAGTTTTCAAACAAAAGAATAGGATCAAGATTTCATTTAGTATATTTTGAAATATGAGCAAAACAAGTTTCCCAAATAGATGCGGTTTGCCAGTTCGGAAATCAAAGCGATAAATTCTTTAAAATTGATATTTTTAATTCTTTAAAAATATGGAATAAATTATATAAATATTCTAAAAAGATTTAAAAGAGATTTTAGTTATAAAAATGGATATCTAATTGGTAGAAAATTGGTTTTGATCAGATAAGCCTTAAAAGCACTATTCACAGCACTTTTTGTAGCAGTTATTAATAACTTTTGAAATATGGCTTTAAACTTAAGTATTCTTTCCCAAATCTTTTATAAATATTTTCAAATAAATAATTAATTATTTTAAAGATGACTTGGAGGCTTTATAATTTATTTTAAAAGAGTGTAAGTAAACGATTTAAAGAAAAGTTGTTATAATCAAGTAATTTAATCTTGGCTCGAAAAAGCCGATGAGTAGACCAGATTTTCCTATTCGTCAGATCCAGATGTTGGTTGCTTGAACTAAGAAAATTTTTAAGAGCAACCAGCTCCTTGGCTCACCTAGCTTCTTTTTTGGGCGAGGAATAGATAAGGTCGAAATGTCGGAAATGAGGTAAATATAAAAGATTTATTTTTTCCAAATTTAATAAAACTTGGATTGTATGGGAACAATCTTTTTATAGTTGATATTAAATTCTGAGGAGGGAACTCATACTATCCATGTGAATTTAAAAGGCGATTTCACTGTTATTCAACCGATAGAAAATGTTGAATACACAAAATGATGTTGAGTAGAATTGGTATAATTTCTATCGATCCTTTTTACTCAATAAGGTTTTGCAATGTGATTTATAAGAAATGATTTTGATTTAGTATCTCCAAGGTTAAAGAGAGGTTTAATAATTTCATATATACTAGAAAAGAATATGATTTAAAGATTTATATCTCTAAAAGAGATATTTTATTTGATAAAGGATATCAATAAACGAAATGATAATCACCATTAAACTTAACATCTTTTTATCAATGATTGGTTCAAAGCAACTGTGATCCGATTTGTGATTCTTATCCGAAAACTACTTCTAAACAATTTATGAGTTCGAAAATGAAGACATGTTAAAGACAATAAAGTTAAAGGCGGGGATCTTGATAATGGAAGAACCGCTTGTTGATAATTTCGGTATAGCTCTGGAGATAAATAAATAGCAGTGGCCCTTCTTTTAGGATCTTCATATGCAAGGAGTACTCGCTACTAAGCCAAGGGGTGATGCCAACAGGATGTGGTAGGAGAGTTCCTTCGAATTTTCCTATTCCTAGATAACTTATATAGATGAATGTCTGATATTGCATTTCTAAGAGCACAGTACATTAATCTCTACAAATGTACATTTGTTTGGTGGTGTAGGAGGAAACCCCTCTTATACTTAACACCCTCCCTTCTCTGAGATGTATGAGCTCAGAGGTTGTGCTTTTGTTGAAATCAATGGTGTGTTGTTGGAAAATGTAGTACTTTAAGTGAAAATGCTCAAAGAAAGGTAAACATTGCCTCCAGCCTCATACCCAGGGAATCGTGAAACATGGGTTGATATAAGGCTAAGTGGTCCGCAACCATTAGGGTATGATATCACCTTTCTAGATCTATTTATTTCTACCTGCTATGACACGAATTTAAATTATGTGGTGTATGCTATGAGATCCTAGATAGGTAGGTAATGGTCGAGCCGATATCATATTCGGTGCTATCCGTACCATCTATTAGTCTCGGGTAGGCTGGTGTTAATTCATAGAAGTTTCAAAAATGTCGACCCTTGGTACATTCCTTTATAAATGTACTATATGGAAGGTAATCCCTTACCTTTCTATTTATTAGGAATCCAAATCTCCAATAGGTGCCTTCATTTTTAGTTGTAAACCTATTATACTATAAAATTTAACCAATATAAATTTTTGGGCTATTTGAATATGTTTGTTTGAAAGGTTTTCAAAGAATATCATTAAAAATAATATCACTGGATTTTACATAGAAAGGATTTGGTTATCGTAAGGTAAAAATCCATTCTGTGTCTATGTATTGTGGTCTTATGAGATACCCTTTTGTTTTCTAAATACTCATATTTTGAGTTTCTCACACCACTCTCATGACTGATCCAGATTTATTTTCCTTTTCCCTTAAACTCTAGGTGCCCTGTCTTTTTTAGCAGCCAAGTAGTCAAGTTGCTTGTAGCATTTTAGAAAGAGCATGAAGCATAAAGACTGGAGGGTCCTTTTGTAAATAGTGATCTACTTCAAATTTCCACTGTATCATGTAGTATGTATTTAGTATCTACCAACCTCTGCAAGTATAGGCAGTTATAACTATCCTTGGGTGGGTTAGTACTTACCGTAACTCTAATGAATCACTCAGAGTGACTGTATGTACTTTCCATATGTATAATTAATGCAAAAGTGAGATTCTATTGTTATTATATCTTTATTTCTTTTAATACCTCCGATTCTCTTCCTCTTTGTCATTTGAGTTTGCAATAAGTGAATACCGAGGACGTATTAATGTCAATCTTCAAAGGATGAAAAGGCGGGTTGTTATAGTTGGTATCAGAG
Source organism: Allium cepa (assembly GCA_030765085.1). NCBI lineage: Eukaryota > Viridiplantae > Streptophyta > Magnoliopsida > Asparagales > Amaryllidaceae > Allium > Allium cepa. The sequence goes on from CM060932.1 coordinate 159,850,367, forward strand.
CTTAGGATAAGTGTAACGACCCCACTTCCTACTCCAGGAAGAAGTATCGTTAATAATAAAGAAAAGGGTGAGAAAATAGAAAAGATAGAGAAGAAAGAACAACAACATCAGAATCTCACAGCGGAACGAATAAAATATATTAATCACATAAGTATTTACATAGTATATAACATCAATCAGAGTGATACATATAGTACATCACATGCTAGACAGTTATAACACCTGTCTAGTTAATACAACTCAATTCAATACAACTCAAACAACATGACTCAGAGATACCAACACAGCGGAAATTATATATATATATATATATATATATATATATATATATATCTATAACGCTGAAGCCTCCTGCTCCATTGCTCCTCCAGAATTCGTCAAAACTAAACCTGAATCCCTTGGCTACCCGTAAAAATTTGGGTACCCGAGAGTTTATGAAAAACAAAATAAACTTCGGGTCAGACATGGGTCTGGTATGAGTAACAGGTTAAAGTTGCTTAATTTTGAAAAATCCTTTGAAAACAAAAGGTATCACGTAAGACTTCCCACACATAAACATGGAAAAGTTTTTACCTTACGCTAACCAAAACATTTGATAGGAAATCCAGTGATATTATAATAGGTCTAGGGTTTTCAAGTAAATAGAAAATAGCCAGAATTGTTACATGATTAAATTCCAGCTACTAGCCACAAAAGTGGGTAATACAATCAAAACCGTAGGCACTTATTGGATTTTGGATTCCATACAATGGCAGGGCTACTGGGGTACCGCCCGTCACAGTACGTGGCCTAGATCAACATACCGAGGATTACTCCCTTCATCCCCTGCAACACAAGGCCGGAACCATTCCTTACTGAGCAGTCCCGAACAAGATACACCCCGCAGTTGGCTGCAGACCAACCGCCCACTAAGCCGAATAAAAAGGGACATCTAGACAGGGGAATATCCTTGTCCTGCTTGGGCATGACCCACCTAACCTTGCTGCACCTCCCCTGTTTTAGCCATTCCCGGTTGATGAGGCTTGAGATTACGATTACCTTTATAGAACATATTTCTTAGAATGCTCATCGTCCGCCTGACGATGTGTTGAAAGCATTCAATCCATACAAGTTCGTTCCGGGTTCGAACGAAACCGAAGGCATCATCTCGTTACACTCATTTTGGAATCACCCTCAGAGTTAATGATGATAACCCTTGCATTCTGAACCTTCATCTTCACTTCAGATTCACGACCTATCGTTAATTTGGAAACGATGTGGTTTTCGGATATTCCTAATGCGGAAAACCGATCCCGGTCTCATCGAAATCCAAAGCGTGTCTTTTAAGGCCAAGTTGTCTATTTAGTCTTAACAGTGAATTCAATATCATCAATATGCACAGATAGATAATTCACATCTCATAATAGATAATCACATCATCATCATAAACAGATAACTAATATCATCATCCAAACAGATAATTAAACATTATCATACTTAAAATATACATCCATATCACATAGATATTATTCATCTACATCTGAGATCACAATCAATCAACGAAATATCAATATCATCCATAAGCATGAATTTATGAATCAATCTAAAATAAATTTAAAATGAATTAAATTAACTACTTCTATTTTTAATTAATTTAAAATAAATTAAATTAAATTAATTACACATTCCATAAATCCTGCTCTCAGAATTATTAATTAGTTATAAATCAAATTAATTAACCATTCTCTAATTACAAGAATAAATTAGTCTTTAATAAATTCCTTAAATGAATTTTTCTAAATCATTTATAGCAGATTAACATTTAATTACTTACCCATTAATCATTCCTTAATTTACAATTCTTAATTACATCATTAATTATATTACTTAATGATCTTCAATTTATATTCAATTACTTATCTAAAATAATTGAGTGATTAATCTTTACTTAAACACAATTATTAATCACACTTGATTAATAACAAACCAGTAATTAACTACTCTTAATTACTTATTAACAAATTAATCATTCCATAATTAATTATTTCCATAAATTAATCCTTTGATTAATTACAAAAGAAATTACTCAAATTACTCTACTACAAATCATCTTGTATTAATTACATCAAGTAATGATCATCCAATTACTATTCTGAGTAATTATGCTCCATTAATTACACTAAGTAATTACACATACCAAATCATCAAGTGATTTCTTAAATTAATAATTATTAATTTACTTAATTCAAATCTTATCATCAATTACTTATATATTCAAATTAATCATCTTGATTTATATATCTTTTACTGTATTCCAGAAGTTTTCCTTAATTAATTTACAGAAATTAAACTTGAATAATCCATTAATTAATTTCATTTATATGGATTTATTACCATTTAATTATCTTGTTGATTTATTATTCTCAAATAAATCAATTTCTCTAATTCCCATCATTAATTATATTAATTATTGATTTCTAATTTCATTTTCATTTGTTAATTATATTAAGAAAACAAATCTTCAGATTACAAATATTAATCCTCTTGATTAATAACAAACAGTAATTAATTATTCATAATTAATTACTTCTCGATAACACTCTAAATTAATCCCCTGATTAATTTCAAGTAATTATTATTCCAATTATTTCCATTAACAACATCACCCAATTTTATTACATCCCGTAATTATCCTTCAATTACTGTTCTAAGTAATTTAATTTCCAAAATATCAGTTAATTAATCTAAATTAATTAACTCAAATCAAATCAATTTACTCAGCTAATAAGTAATTAATTTCTTAATTACTTCTCAATAAATAATTACATTTAAACTATTACAATGATTATTATTGAATTAATTAATCAAGTTAATTCATTAATTAATTATAATTAATCTAGTTAATGATTAACACTTATTTAATTATTTCTTCTCAAATAATTAACTTAGTTTAATCATTGCTAACTATAAGTTTTATTAACCATTAAAAATTTATTAATTTATATCAAATCCTAATCTAGGGTTCTTAATCACATATCAGTTAATTAATTTATTAATTAACTTTAATTACTACTTTTAAACTTATAATTACCAAATTAATTAATATCCATCATTAAATAAGTTTAAAGCACGTTTTAACATTTACTTCAAATTACTTCTTAAACATATTCCAATTTTATCCTTAAATAAGTTTAAAACCAAATTTTCAAAACCCCTTTTTAAATTCACATATTTGATGGCACTTAAAAATCTTGTTGAATCAATTTATATTATAAAAACTTATTTTAGTTCCAAATCTTGAAGTTCAAATCGAAGTTCTGGTTTAAGTTGTGGAGTTTACTTGTCTAAATCCTTTCTTAACAATTTCTATTTCATTTTTGAATTTAACTCCTTTTTGAATACACTTAAACATTTAGTACCTTTAAATTATTAAAATAATTTAAATTATAGAACTTTATTATCCCCAACTTTATTTTCAAATCTAACTTAAAGTCACCATTTAAACTTGTTTTAAAACTAAGTTTAATCTTTGATCTTAAATTTTTAAAACAAAAATTAAAACTGTCAAAACCTGAAACAGTTCTAAACTGAAAAACAACAGCCGAGCCCCCTGTTGTTTACTTCGAGTAACACGCGAAGGTCCCCCGATAAAACAACTGCAATTGCTTCGAGTCGTCCCTCATGCGCGCGCGAAATAAAAAAAACAAAACCTGGAAAACAACTACACCACACCCCTCCATGCCTGTCAACGGCACGCACACAAAACCACGACCACCGGAGGCCACCCAACTCCGGCTACCACTTCGGCCATCACTCCCCCACCTCCCCTTCCAACCACGCTACACTCGAACGCCTGTGGTGGCCGCAGCGACCAAAACTATAGACTTAGTATAAATAGGTTTTCGAGCACAAATTTGATCAGAAATTTGGTTCCAGAGAAAGTTTTAAGTTGTTTTATCTTATCTAAATTTTTAAACTTACTTCATAATGTTACAAACATCACTTATTCAAATCTTAATTTCATTCATTAATCAGCAAAGTTGTAAATGATTTATAAAAGTAAAGTTTTGTTAAACATATACAACACTTCCAGTTATATTTTGGTTTCCAGATAAATTCTTCTTGTATTTTTTTTAAAATAAGTTTTAAACTTAAAATCTTTTAAGTTTAAACAAACAAGTCTTGTTAAATTTCTATCAATGAACAACCATCAGAACAAAAGAAATTAGGTTCTTTTGTTTAGAAGCCAAGCCTGAAACTAAAACAGGCAGAACAAGTATAATCACATCAACCCATCTATATATACACATGCATTCTCTAATATATATACTCATACTTCACACTTCATCTCAGATAACTGACATACAACCATATATGAATATACTTTTGTATTTTAGAAACGAAGTTACTCACGGTAAATAATAAAGAAAGCAAAAAAAACAGAACAAGTTTACAAATGAAGTCAGTTGAATTTGCAGGTTGGAAATACACAGAATCTCATCACACAAACACTCAGATAAAAAAAAGAAACGAATATGTATAAATATTCACACAATGTATTTAAGCAGCCAAAAATTATCATGCAACAGATTTTTAAAACTTAAGAAACTTTAGAAAAGTGTTACTCACCAATATGTGAAAGAACAGAGGCATTTTGTTGAAGCAGGCTTTGAAATTTCAGGCTTGAATCTACTGTGACTTCATTCTACTTTGCTTCTTGAATTTTGTTTAGGTATGAAATAGTTTTACTTTCATGTTTTAGTTTGAAATGAAGTTTACTTTAGATTTTCCTTAGTTCGAACTGATATAAAGCTAACATATAGAAAAGGAAAAGAGCAGGGTTATAATTATGTTTCATGAAATAGTGACAGTATTGCATACAATCTTGTATTGTACAGATTTACACCAGAGAGATATTTTAGGTTGGAGGCTGAAAAGAATACTTAATATACTAAAAAGATTTTTACATTAATTAGTTTTGTTTGTTAGCTTAAAGATATTTAATACTATCTTCTCTAGCAAGCTTCACACATACATATTTTTATTTTTCTTGTTACTGTCATTAGCCTGCATATGATTTCACTTGTTTTTTTTTTTTTTTATATTACTGTTATGTGTTCATTCAATTTGGCCTGCACACATATATATCTTAATATCATCATTTTGTTACTGTCCTTATTGCTTTACACTATATATAGTTGTTATATTACTGTAATTTGCTTCTAGATGTTCTTCTTTTGTTCTTGATGTTTTAAACATATTATATATGCTACACTTTGCTCATGTTGGTTTGCAACTTAAAACTTATTTATTTTCTAGTTTATTTGTTGTCCTGTTATATTTTAAAATGCATATGAGTATTGTTATGTTATTTTAATTTAACTAATGTACTAACTTATATCTCTTTTCCAATTTATCTTGTATCCTGTATTTTTATTTATACATTTCATTTTATTTTATAAAACACATGATCAATTTGAAATGATAAATAGAATAAATTATCTTTTTATTATAAGCTACATATTTTATTAATGTATGTTGATGTATTGTTTGACAAAATTATAATTAAAACTCATATATCATTGTAAATTCATATTTTAAATCAAACTATACTAAAAAGACAAGAAAACAAATCATTTTGTTAATAATTCTAAATTTAAACTTAAGTTAAAATGAGTCTTGAACTATTTAAACATTTATTTATGTATTGAAAATCCTGTATTTATTTATTTAGCTTTTGAAAAGTTTATATTAAATAAAACATAATTTCTAATTCACTAAAATATACATTAGTATTTAAAACAATTTATTAGTTAAATTTTAAAATAAATTTCATCTATTTATAATGTATACAAATATATACATTTATAAATAGAAAACAAATCAATTAATTTTAACAGATATCATTTACCAATTGAATATTTATTAAAAGAAAAGTATCAATTCAGATTTTATTATCAAATCAATTTAATATTTAATGCAGATTATTAAATTGATATTGCTAAAAAATTCCGGGTCGTCATATTCCTCCCCCCTTAAAAGAATTTCATCCCCGAAATTTAAAAGCAAAGGTAATTTAATAATATATTTAAGATTTTAATTTAATTTTAAACCATAAGCATATATCAATCACATGCTAACAATCATCACAACCAATTCACTCAATCAACAAAGCAAACTATCCAGATAAAATTCTGGATAGAGCTCCCTAGAGTTTCCCAGTATAACACCGGAATACTCGATCTATAGAATCCAATCAGTCTATACTACTAATCTATAGAACTCCTTCGAATCAGATAAAATTCATACAAAATGAAATCTCCGACTCCCAAATCCAAATTCCTTCGTCTCTTGTCCTCCAAATACTTCTGATGATCCAGAGCTGCCTTCAACTTAACGATCAGCTCAACCTTCGCTGATAACTCCTATAACAATCTGAATCCAAAAACAAACCAGTAGAATGAGCTTCTCAAAATCAACCAAAACCAAGAACACAACCTTTACTATCCTCAGTAGAACACAACTTCTCTTTCCCAGAAAAGAAAAACAAATGCACTCCCAACTGCTTCCGCTGCTCAACTCTGATCTGGAGTAGATGAAAATGCTGATGATACACATAAGCATAACTGGACAACACATTACAAAAATATGATTCAGCAGATCCATATTAAAACTCAGAAATTCCTCCAAAACTTGAGCTGCTTTACCAATTCCTCTCTCTAGAAACCATTCTATTACTAAGCTGAACCATCGATATTACTTCTAAAATCCAGTTGATATCAAACTCAACTCCTCAGATGCTAAGACAAACCTCCGACTTTTCAAAGATATCCAGAAAAATTCTGCCATCCCAGAGAACACTTAACTATCGCAAGTCTCTTTTGCGATCAACCCAAGCTAATATCCAAAGAAAACTGTTCTCTCCTACCAATTTGAACAGCTTGAGCTTATCTAGCCAATCCATTGAAGAAATGGATCCACAAAACTGCCTCTGGACTTCACCTCTAAAGAATTGCTGACAAATGACCTTCTCGCGTGCCGGCAGAACAACCTGAGCTGCAACACTGCTGCTGATGCCAAAACTCCTTAATCCAAAATTCCTCGGAAAACTCAGGCCTCAAAGCCAAACACAACATTCAGCTGAACTCAACCTCAAAACTGATGCAAACATACTTCCTTATCCAAAGATCTTTGAGAACTTCCTCGGAAACAATCCATTGCTACTGCATCTCAACACACAACCACTACTTCTTGAGTTACCAAGATAATATTCTAGCTTCTGCTCAACTCACACAATCCAAATCCTACTCATCCAATCTGTACAACAAAATGGACTCCAAATCTCAACAGGTTACTCAAGAGATTAGGTGAAATCCTTACACCACAAATTTACTCGAGACGGTATTAGGTCTACAGTCTCGCCAAATATACTTCTAACCACAGGTAGTCGTGTTACACACACCACTACTCAATCTATCCTTATACATATGTTGGAAAACCCGGACAGGTAATCCAACAAATAGATAGAAAATAAATAAACATATATATATATATATATATCAAATTTACAAATACGCACTCTCAGGAAAGAAATCACTTAAGAGCCTAGGTATTCACTCAACCTAGCGCTCTGATACCACTGTAACGACCCCACTTCCTACTCCAGGAAGAAGTATCGTTAATAATAAAGAAAAGGGTGAGAAAATAGAAAAGATAGAGAATAAAGAACAACAACATCAGAATCTCACAGCGGAACGAATAAAATATATTAATCACATAAGTATTTACATAGTATATAACATCAATCAGAGTGATACATATAGTACATCACATGCTAGACAGTTATAACACCTGTCTAGTTAATACAACTCAATTCAATACAACTCAAACAACATGACTCAGAGATACCAACACAGCGGAAATTATATATATATATCTATAACGCTGAAGCCTCCTGCTCCATTGCTCCTCCAGAATTCGTCAAAGCTAAACCTGAATCCCTTGGCAACCCGTAAAAATTTGGGTACCCGAGAGTTTATGAAAAACAAAATAAACTTCGGGTCAGACATGGGTCTGGTATGAGTAACAGGTTAAAGTTGCTTAATTTTGAAAAATCCTTTGAAAACAAAAGGTATCACGTAAGACTTCCCACACATAAACATGGAAAAGTTTTTACCTTACGCTAACCAAAACATTTGATAGGAAATCCAGTGATATTATAATAGGTCTAGGGTTTTCAAGTAAATAGAAAATAGCCGGAATTGTTACATGATTAAATTCCAGCTACTAGCCACAAAAGTGGGTAATACAATCAAAATCGTAGGCACTTATTGGATTTTGGATTCCATACAATGGCAGGGCTACTGGGGTACCGCCCGTCACAGTACGTGGCCTAGATCAACGTACCGAGGATTACTCCCTTCATCCCCTGCAACACAAGGCCGGAACCATTCCTTACTGAGCAGTCCCGAACAAGATACACCCCGCAGTTGGCTGCAGACCAACCGCCCACTAAGCCGAATAAAAAGGGACATCTAGACAGGGGAATATCCTTGTCCTGCTTGGGCATGACCCACCTAACCTTGCTGCACCTCCCCTGTTTTAGCCATTCCCGGTTGATGAGGCTTGAGGTTACGATTACCTTTATAGAACATATTTCTTAGAATGCTCATCGTCCGCCTGACGATGTGTTGAAAGCATTCAATCCATACAAGTTCGTTCCGGGTTCGAACGAAACCGAAGGCATCATCTCGTTACACTCATTTTGGAATCACCCTCAGAGTTAACGACGATAACCCTTGCATTCTGAACCTTCATCTTCACTTCAGATTCACGACCTATCGTTAATTTGGAAACGATGTGGTTTTCGGATATTCCTAATGCGGAAAACCGATCCCGGTCTCATCGAAATCCAAAGCGTGTCTTTTAAGGCCAAGTTGTCTATTTAGTCTTAACAGTGAATTCAATATCATCAATATGCACAGATAGATAATTCACATCTCATAATAGATAATCACATCATCATCATAAACAGATAACTAATATCATCATCCAAACAGATAATTAAACATTATCATACTTAAAATATACATCCATATCACATAGATATTATTCATCTACATCTGAGATCACAATCAATCAACGAAATATCAATATCATCCATAAGCATGAATTTATGAATCAATCTAAAATAAATTTAAAATGAATTAAATTAACTACTTCTATTTTAATTAATTTAAAATAAATTAAATTAAATTAATTACACATTCCATAAATCCTGCTCTCACAATTATTAATTAGTTATAAATCAAATTAATTAACCATTCTCTAATTACAAGAATAAATTAGTCTTTAATAAATTCCTTAAATGAATTTTTCTAAATCATTTATAGCAGATTAACATTTAATTACTTACCCATTAATCATTCCTTAATTTACAATTCTTAATTACATCATTAATTATATTACTTAATGATCTTCAATTTATATTCAATTACTTATCTAAAATAATTGAGTGATTAATCTTTACTTAAACAGAATTATTAATCACACTTGATTAATAACAAACCAGTAATTAACTACTCTTAATTACTTATTAACAAATTAATCATTCCATAATTAATTATTTCCATAAATTAATCCTTTGATTAATTACAAAAGAAATTACTCAAATTACTCTACTACAAATCATCTTGTATTAATTACATCAAGTAATGATCATCCAATTACTATTCTGAGTAATTATGCTCCATTAATTACACTAAGTATTTACACATACCAAATCATCAAGTGATTTCTTAAATTAATAATTATTAATTTATTTAATTCAAATCTCATCATCAATTACTTATATATTCAAATTAATCATCTTGATTTACATATCTTTTACTGTATTCCAGAAGTTTTCCTTAATTAATTTACAGAAATTAAACTTGAATAATCCATTAATTAATTTCATTTATATGGATTTATTACCATTTAATTATCTTGTTGATTTATTATTCTCAAATAAATCAATTTCTCTAATTCCCATCATTAATTATATTAATTATTGATTTCTAATTTCATTTTCATTTGTTAATTATATTAAGAAATCAAATCTTCAGATTACAAATATTAATCCTCTTGATTAATAACAAATAGTAATTAATTATTCATAATTAATTACTTCTCGATAACACTCTAAATTAATCCCCTGATTAATTTCATGTAATTATTATTCCAATTATTTCCATTAACAACATCACCCAATTTTATTACATCCCGTAATTATCCATCAATTACTGTTCTAAGTAATTTAATTTCCAAAATATCAGTTAATTAATCTAAATTAATTAACCCAAATCAAATCAATTTACTCAGTTAATAAGTAATTAATTTCTTAATTACTTCTCAATAAATAATTACATTTAAACTATTACAATGATTATTATTGAATTAATTAATCAAATTAATTCATTAATTAATTATAATTAATCTAGTTAATGATTAACACTTATTTAATTATTTTCTTCTCAAATAATTAACTTAGTTTAATCATTACTAACTATAAGTTTTATTAACCATTAAAAATTTATTAATTTATATCAAATCCTAATCTAGGGATCTTAATCACATATCAGTTAATTAATTTATTAATTAACTTTAATTACTACTTTTAAACTTATAATTACCAAATTAATTAATATCCATCATTAAATAAGTTTAAAGCACGTTTTAACATTTACTTCAAATTACTTCTTAAACATATTCCAATTTTATCCTTAAATAAGTTTAAAACCAAATTTTCAAAACCCCTTTTTAAATTCACATATTTGATGGCACTTAAAAATCTTGTTGAATCAATTTATATTATAAAAACTTATTTTAGTTCCAAATCTTGAAGTTCAAATCGAAGTTCTGGTTTAAGTTGTGGAGTTTACTTGTCTAAATCCTTTCTTTACAATTTCTATTTCATTTTTGAATTTAACTCCTTTTTGAATACACTTAAACATTTAGTACCTTTAAATTATTAAAATAATTTAAATTATAGAACTTTATTATCCCCAACTTTATTTTCAAATCTAACTTAAAGACACCATTTAAACTTGTTTTAAAACTAAGTTTAATCTTTGATCTTAAATTTTTAAAACAAAAATTAAAACTGTCAAAACCTGAAACAGTTCTAAACTGAAAAACAACAGCCGAGCCCCCTGTTGTTTACTTCGAGTAACACGCGAAGGTCCCCCGATAAAACAACTGCAATTGCTTCGAGTCGTCCCTCATGCGCGCGCGAAATAAAAAAATACAAAACCTGGAAAACAACTACACCACACCCCTCCATGCCTGTCAACGGCACGCACACAAAACCACGACCACCGGAGGCCACCCAACTCCGGCTACCACTTCGGCCATCACTCCCCCACCTCCCCTTCCAACCACGCTACACTCGAACGCCTGTGGTGGCCGCAGCGACCAAAACTATAGACTCAGTATAAATAGGTTTTCGAGCACAAATTTGATCAGAAATTTGGTTCCAGAGAAAGTTTTAAGTTGTTTTGTCTTATCTAAATTTTTAAACTTACTTCATAATGTTACAAACATCACTTATTCAAATCTTAATTTCATTCATTAATCAGCAAAGTTGTAAATGATTTATAAAAGTAAAGTTTTGTTTCCAGAGTAATAGAAAGCAAAACATATACAACACTTCCAGTTATATTTTGGTTTCCAGATAAATTCTTCTTGTATTTTTTTTAAATAAGTTTTAAACTTAAAATCTTTAAGTTTAAACAAACAAGTCTTGTTAAATTTCTATCAATGAACAGCCATCAGAACAAAAGAAATCAGGTTCTTTTGTTTAGAAGCCAAGCCTGAAACTAAAACAGGCAGAACAAGTATAATCACATCAACCCATCTATATATACACATGCATTCTCTAATATATATTCTCATACTTCACACTTCATCTCAGATAACTGACATACAACCATATATGAATATACTTGGGTATTTTAGAAAAGAAGTTACTCACAGTAAATAATAAAGAAAGCAAAAAAAAACAGAACATGTTTACAAATGAAGTCAGTTGAATTTGCAGGTTGGAAATACACAGAATCTCATCACACAAACACTCAGATAAAAAAAAGAAACGAATATGTATAAATATTCACACAATGTATTTAAGCAGCCAAAAATTATCATGCAACAGATTTTCAAAACTTAAGAAACTTTAGAAAAGTGTTACTCACCAATATGTGAAAGAACAGAGGCATTTTGTTGAAGCAGGCTTTGAAATTTCAGGCTTGAATCTACTGTGACTTCATTCTACTTTGCTTCTTGAATTTTGTTTAGGTATGAAATAGTTTTACTTTCATGTTTTAGTTTGAAATGAAGTTTACTTTAGATTTTCCTTAGTTCGAACTGATATAAAGCTAATATATAGAAAAGGAAAAGAGCAGGGTTATAATTATGTTTCATGAAATAGTGACAGTATTGCATACAATCTTGTATTGTACAGATTTACACCAGAGAGATATTTTAGGTTGGAGGCTGAAAAGAATACTTAATGTACTAAAAAGATTTTTACATTAATTAGTTTTGTTTGTTAGCTTAAAGATATTTAATACTATCTTCTCTAGCAAGCTTCACACATACATATTTTTATTTTTCTTGTTACTGTCATTAGCCTGCATATGATTTCACTTGTTTGTTGTTTTTTTTTTATATTACTGTTATGTGTTCATTCAATTTGGCCTGCACACATATATATCTTAATATCATCATTTTGTTACTGTCCTTATTGCTTTACACTATATACAGTTGTTATATTACTGTCATTTGCTTCTAGATGTTCTTCTTTTGTTCTTGATGTTTTAAACATATTATATATGCTACAGTTTGCTCATGTTGGTTTGCAACATAAAACTTATTTATTTTCTAGTTTATTTGTTGTCCTGTTATATTTTAAAATGCATATGAATGTTGTTATGTTATTTTAATTTAACTAATGTACTAACTTATATCTCTTTTCCAATTTATCTTGTATCCTGTATTTTTATTTATACATTTCATTTTATTTTATAAAACACATGATCAATTTGAAATGATAAATAGAATAAATTATCTTTTTATTATAAGCTACATATTTTATTAATGTATGTTGATGTATTGTTTGACAAAATTATAATTAAAACTCATATATCATTGTAAATTAATATTTTAAATCAAACTATACTAAAAAGACAAGAAAACAAATCATTTTGTTAATAATTCTAAATTTAAACTTAAGTTAAAATGAGTCTTGAACTATTTAAACATTTATTTATGTATTGAAAATCCTGTATTTATTTATTTAGCTTTTGAAAAGTTTATATTAAATAAAACATAATTTCTAATTCACTAAAATATACATTAGTATTTAAAACAATTTATTAGTTAAATTTTAAAACAAATTTCATCTATTTATAATGTATACAAATATATACATTTATAAATAGAAAACAAATCAATTAATTTTAACAGATATCATATACCAATTGAATATTTATTAAAAGAAAAGTATCAGTTCAGATTTTATTATCAAATCAATTTAATATTTAATGCAGATTATTAAATTGATATTGCTAAAAAATTCCGGGTCGTCACAATAAGATAACACCTAAGCATTGATTGGGTTGACTCTTTAAAGGTAGGGTTAGTAGTACTCTAGAACAAGTTTAGTCAATGAGAGAGCGTATCTGTAATTTTATCCAAATAAATCCATCCATGTCATTTTATGCCACTCTCGTATATGTATTCTAAATTGATAATTTCGACGTAGCTCATGAGATAAATAAATATCGGTGGTCCCTTCATTATAGGATCTTTATATGCAAAGACTACTAGCTACTAATCCAAGGGGTGACGCCGACAGGATGTGGTAGGAGAGTGTCTTCGGTTTGTCCTGTTCCTAGACAACTTATATGGATTAATGTTTGACATTCCATTTCTAAGAACACGATACACTGATCTCTACAAACGTACATCTATTGGTGGTGTATGAGGTAACCACTTTTATTCTTAACATCTTTCCCTAAGACATACGAGCTCAGAGGTTGTACTTTTGACGAAACCAATAGTGTGTTGTTGGAAATGGAAAATATGGCATTTTAAGTGAAAATGCTCTAAGAAATGTATATGTTACCTCAATCCTCACACCCGGAGAATTGTGAAACTAGGGTTGCTTTAAAGCTAAGTGGTTCGCAACTATTAGGGTATGATATCACCTTTCTTAATCTATTTATTTCACTCACTATGATGTCGGGTTTGAATTTTATTGTGTATGCTATGTGATCCCGGATAGGTCGGTAACGGCTGGGTGATATTATATTTGTTACAGTCTATACTATCTATTGGTCTCGGATAGGCTGGTCTCAATTCGTAGAGGTTTCAAAGATGTCGACCTTTAGTACATTCCTCTATAAATGTACTGTACTAGAGGTAGTCCCTTACCTCACTATTCATTAGAAATCCAAGTCTCCAATAAGTGTCTTCGGTTTTAGTTGTAAACCTATTATGCCGTCAAATTTAACCAATGTAACAATTTTGGCTATTTGAATATGCATGTTTGAAAGGTTTTCAAAAATTCATTAAAAATAATATCACTGGATTTTACCTAGAAATTATTTGGTTATCATAAGGTAAAAACTCATTCCATGTTTATGTGTGGCGTAGTCTTATCAGATACCTTTTTGTTTTTCAAATACTCGTATTTTGAGTTTCTCACACCAGTCCCATGATTGCCCTGGATTTTATTTTCCTTTTCCCTTAAACTCCAGGTACCCTATTTTTTCGGGCAGCAAAGCAGTGAGGTAGCTTGAAGCATTTTGGAAGGAGCATGGAGCATAAAGGCTGGAGGGTCTTTTTGTCAATAGTGATCTATTTCAAATTTTCACTGTATCATGTAGTATGTATTTAATATTTAACAGCCTCTGTAAGGATAGGCAGTTATAACTGTCTCCGATTGGGTTGGTACTTGTCATAACTCTAATGAATCACTTGGAGAGATTATATGTATTCTCCATATGTATAATTAATGCAAATGTGAGATTCTATTGTTATTCTATCTTCTGTCTTTATTTCTCTTAAAAACTCCTAATTATCTACCTCTTCGGCACTTGAATTTGCGGCACGTGAATACCTAGGATGTATTATTGTCAATCTTCGATGGTCATAAAGGCGGATCGTTGTATAAATGGTAGAGAACGACATTTATATTAAAAATTCATGATCTTTAACAGATACTTTTTAAGTGATATTATTTTGGGAACAATGTATGTCCTATGAAATACCCATGATTAAAGTGCCGAACACATAAGAAATCACGTTATACATACAATGCGTATGTATTTGTTCCTTAGATCTGAGTTGGGTTTCTTACAACTTAACTTAATTTTATACACGTTCTATATGTATTAATTTATGTATAACTTTTATAATTTAATTTTTTATATACATAGATGTATCTTATTAACTAAATCTCATTTGATTAATTCTAATTCTTATTAATTAAATCACATTTAATTAATCAAATTCAATTTATATAAAATATTAAAAAAATTATATTACTCATCTTAAACTATTTAAGGTATTTAATCAACTATTACATTTATAGTTTGCTCATGTTTAAGTATCAATATATGTACATATTTTGTTTAAATAGCTTTAATCAAACAATTTAATTAATTTGAAATTTGAATTTAACTTATCATAAATAATTTTAAGATAAATAAATAATTATAATAATTATAGTTATACATATGTATCAACATGAATTTTAATCAGTTAACTTTTAATTAATTACTTTATTAACTTAAATTATCATATTAATTAAATTTTAAATTTTTCATAATTAATTATTTAAATTTTTTGAAATAATTTTGAAAAAGTTGAATGCATTTTATAACTTTATAAATACTCCCTTATATATTTCAAACTTATCTTAAGATCAAAATATCTTTTAATTTTTCAAAACGATTTTTAAAATTAGCCCATGGCCCAAAATTAGTTTGGACCTATATATTGGGGATAACCTTTGGGCTTACTTCCTCCTTTGGGCAGGCTAGTAGCCAGGCGGGGCAAAGTACATGATTATGCAATCCCAACTTTCGATACTACCATTTTGGGCATCCAACTAAATTGGTGGGTTTTAATCAGTTTGTCCAAACAATGCTAATGTAGACCGCATAAACCATTTTGGCTATGGTACCATTGTCGGAACCAGGTTAGTCGAAAGTAGATGAAATAGGAAGACTTCAAAAGAAATTCTTATTTTGGATCTATCATGCCTATAAAATCTAAAGAGTTATTAGATCCAATCAAATATATTTTAAATTAGAAGCCTTATTTCATTTATTTTTTTAAAAGGATTTTTTTTGTAATATATAAGTATGTCAAATACATTAATATGTGTATAGCACATGTGCTACAAATATGAAGTGTACATAGTTAATTTGATTGTATGTAGGTGTTGAGATTTATATCACAACAAACACATTTGTCCACTTACATATGCCTTTGTTGTCCGATGTTTTGAAATACATACATACAAACACACACACACACACACACACACACATATATATGGTAGTATTATGTTTGACTATATTATATGTTCTAAATCTAAAATTAACAATTATAAATTTAGTTTCAACTAAGAAAGAGTTTGAAATTAAGTTTTATAGTTTTACAAAATGTCACCTTATGAATTTGAGTTAAAATAATATATACATATTAGCATCCATTTAGGACTGCAAATTATGTTCTAAATTGCAAACAATATATGTATATAAAGTTTGAAATTTATCATATGTGTGTACGCGTATGCACAAACACACACACACACACACACACATGTTTAAATTTAAAGTTAACAAATTTAAATCGAACCTTTAATTTAGAAAGAGAACAAAAAATTTATGTGTTACACAATATTCCAATTATGAAACATAAACTGCAACAACCTTTACTTTTATATAAACAATAAAAAAAATATTATATTTAAAATAGTAACAGTATAACTTAAGAAATCATTTTTAAGGTAAGTATAAATGATCAACCTATACAATTTAGTTATGTTTGTGTATACAAGTGTTATAAAATTATATCACTTAATAAAATACATTTTCAGTCAAATTTTTTTTTTGCATTGAATAATTTCCAAAACAATAACAAAAATTCGGACAACTTAGGCACATGTTAATTTTTTTTAAAAAGAATTCAGATCTGAATTATCCAAGGAATAAAAATAATAGTATAATGAGATGAAGGACCTAAAATATATCAGCATAATGAATATACAATCAATTAAGATGTAAAATAAAAGGGAACCTAAATTAAATCAACTTGATGAACATATAAATATATGAGATGTAGCATGCATAGAATCTAAAATATGTGAACATAAGAAATATATAATTGAATCAATCTAGAAAGTATCTTAAAATGTAGCTAAAAGTTGCAACTTAAATAATGAATGAAGCTCCTAGATTCGATTGAATCGACCTCTAGATTTTTCAAGAATGATTAAAGATAACAACCATCTTTTATTTTTATTAACTCGGAATCTATTTTGGGATTTCTTTTCCTTCCAAGATTCCATGGAATTCTGACCATAAAAGGGTGAAGAGGGGAGAGAAAGAAAAGCAAATTGTTAAAAGGAATTCTGTAATGAATGAAAGAGAATTTGTTCTAAAGGAAACAATGAAACCTTTTAATTCCTACCTTTAAAACCATCTCTCTTGATTCCACATTAAATATCATCAAATCCTCTACTCTTGGTTCATATTTCGACAGCAAATAGAATGAATGGAAAAAAGGGAAAAAATCATTTCATATATGAGCTTTAAGCAAGTCATAAAGAAGAGTAAAAGGTGGAGATCTTTATCCTTCCTTTAGTTGCTCTTTTGGATTTTCAAATCACACTTGAAACTTCTACTCCCCGCATTGTGCATGGCTAACCATAAATGGGGCATGTAAGCCTTAAAATTTTCTCAAAACCACTTAGCAATTACTCTATTTAAATTCAATTTGGATATTCTATCAACATTGTATATCGATACGCGTGTTTATAATGCTAATATATGCACATTATCAAATACTAACGACATTCGGAAAAAAATATAATTTAATAATTAATGTTCCATAAATACTACTTAATTTAATTAGTTTATAACAATTATAAATTCTCTTAATTGTGTGGTATGGTTGCGCCACTCAAAGGTGTAAATTCAATAAGTGGTTAATATCAAACAAGTTGAATATTAACGTTCATACATCACCTTAGTTAGTGATGTAAAAATTTAGCTTGATTTATTAGTTTCACATCTTTTTGGTAAAATCCAATATTACTTATTATAAGCGGTAACTGATAGTAACTATTATTTACACTAGTTCTCTTCGTTAACATTATACCGCATCAGGACTTATAGAATTTTATTTTGGTCAAAATTCCAACATCATCCGCATTCACCTTGATCAGTTCAAACACAAAAACATTGGTTTAATAATAATAAGAATAATAACTAACCATACTACTCTTGCTAGAAACTTTGACTTTGACTTTACTACAATGGACCGTGACACTAACCTCTTATAATTAGGGAGACGAATTCTCTATTGATTAGTGTTTCACTTCCAATGCTTAGACTCACACCCAACCATAGTCGTTCAATGGGCTCCAAGCCATGACTTAACTATAACTAAAGTGTTGTGTGCATATTGTAGTTCAACAATATTTTCAAGTCGAGAGTAATATTATAACTTCAAGATTCTCTTTTTGACCTTAGTTACATTAACCAAGTAAAACCTCTCGAGCGCGTCATTCTGTAGTTGTCCTATATCTATCAGTACGTAACCTCTTGGTGCCTCCAACAGTCCTAAGTAATACACTGCCCAATGTTTGGAGAGCGTTTCACACACCAATCTCAATGAATATATAGTTATCTCGTCTTGAAACATCTCGACTATGAATATTTAAAATAATATGTTATGTTTAATGCGATAAATTTCTCATGATTACAATACATCGTAATTACTATCGCATAACATACCATTTAAGGATTTTATATTAAATATGATTTAAATTAGTTGCTTAATTAATTATATCACAGTGTAACAAATATATAAGAGAAAGTAAACACCTTTCATTTTGAACATGATTGCTTGTCAAGTTAGATATATATTACAGATTAATCGCCTCTGAGGCATACCTAACTCAACCAGGTAATAGATGGGGATGACAATTTGGAAATGAGGATATGATATCTCAAATCATCGATATGGATCTATATACATTAGACCTTGAGGATATAATGGTTTAGTTCCTGGCCTTAACTTGTGGCATGGATTCGAGCACCGAGAGATCGAGACTTCCCATAGGTCTCCGGCAGAGGATTAGCCTTATGAGTTACCATATATCTAACGCCTCTGAATGATACGAGGATATTTAATGGATGCTATGTCTGCTATGTTAGCTTTGTGCTGGTAAGTTTTTTATCACCCTAAGGTATGTAGGTATTGTGGTTGATATTAAGGCATCTGATATTGTACTTAAATATGTAGTATGCTTATAGGATGATGGTGATGGTAGTTTAGCATATATTATTATGTGCTAACTCTTTTGATGTAAGGACGGATCGGGTATGACTCTTCATACTTAGTGTCTATATTGACTTTCAATGTATTTGGAGATTGCTTATCACTCACACTAGATTACTATATAACTCGAGATATAATACTTTTCTTCTTATTATCTTAGGTACTCTTAAATGAATAGACTAGATAGTATGTGTGGTATTAGCGCATAGAGCGGTTCCAAGGATGAGTAGGAGGCTGGCACTATTATATGTTTTTTCACTTAAGTTTTATTGTTATTCTACTATGTGGCACTATGGAGCTTTATCAGTATTTGACTTATTTAGTAGTAGATATTAGGTTAATATTTCAGTTATGTAAAATTTATTACTGTTTTGTATACTTGTTGAACATGTGCCCTGATCTATGATGGTTCATTTAGTTGTATTTCCTTTTCACCTATTTTATTTTTGTGATTGATATTATATTTTATCCTTACGTAGATATACGATAGGTTCTATGATTGCTTTAGTTACTTTACAACCTTGACTATCACTGTACATCATTCGGCTACTATAATGCATAATATAGGTATATTGGGCACTATAGTTGTACGACATTCGTCATATTTGGTATCAAAGCTTAGGTTGCGTAGTTGACTTAATGGATACCGAGATCCGCAAGAGATAGGTGTGAGTAATCGCTCCAGGATGGATTGAGTGTATACGAGAGAGCGTGCTTATTATATATTTTGTTTTTCACAGCTATTTTTATTATAAATTAACAATGAACTGGCATATAAAATTAGCTAATAGGAACTCCAATCTCTGGAGTTGAGAAAGGGGTAGGTTTGGTTGCCTACCCCAATTTACAAAATATGTTCGTTGAAATGTTACGAAACTTGGTTTAGAATACCCAAGTCCCTCCTAACGCTAAAGGTGCTCAGGTGCAAGCATCCAGGGTTGACTTTTCAAAGTTGAATAGAGAATATTCTAGTTTGGAAGGAAAATCATTCCTTGGAATGGAGTTGGCTATGGAGATTCAAGACTGGATTGACACTTGTAAAAGGATCTTTGAGGACTTATAATTACAAGATTTTATGAAGAGAAAGCTAGTCTCTGGAAAACTTCAAAGAGGAGCAACGGGGTGGTGGAATGCCATCAAGATTATTACTCCCAAAGATCATATTACCTGGGAGCATTTTAAGGTGAAGTTCGAGGAAAAATTCATATCGATTGCTTAGAACTCGATACTATTCCATGGGTTTTCTGACTTAAGGCAAGTTGATATGACTATTTCAGAGTATATGGTCGAGATCATCATAATGTCTAAGTATCACCTATCATTCAGTGATACTCCACTAAAGAAGAATGAGAAATTCGTTATGGATTTGGACGACCAATTAAGGGAAAAGCTATTAGGGTATATTGATGAGTCCTTTCAGAAACTTGTAGAGAAGGCTCACTGACATGAGAGACTCTATCCAAGCATAAGCTTGATGTTGTCTTTGAGGATGAGCCGAAGCCAAAGCTGGGCGGAGAAGGAAAAAGAAAATGGAACAACAATAGAAGAATAAGAAGTTGTTTCAGAACAATGATCAGAAGATAGGAAAGTGGGAGACTATTTGCTATAGCTATAGTGACAATGGCCATCCGAGTAATAATGGAGGAATAATGGAAAGAAATGATATAGCTACAAAAAATTTAAGAATATTCGGAGGGACTATCCCGAAGTAGTGAAGCAAAGATAAATGGTGAATGCATATGCTCTCAACACCGTTCCATCTTCATCGAGTTCTCCATCAATGAAGGAGAAACCAAAGGGAGTTGTCACTCAAGGTTTTCTTTCCATCTATGATGTTCCCATAGATGCTTTATTTGATACAAAGGATTTACATTTCTTTATATCTGGTGACCTAGTAGATATGTTAGGAGTGAGACCTGATATAGTAGACCAACCTTTGACTGTGACAAACTCTATGGGGGCTCGGCTAGACTATGCATGGTTTTTCGAGACCCGATATTATTGATTCATGGATGTTCTTTTGTTTACGATTACTTTGTTTTGATTTATGTTGGGTTTGGAATTATCTTTAGGATGGACCGATTAAGGAAGTGGTAGTGGTGGACTTTGAGAGGTCGTTGGTGATAATTGGCACTAAGGAAGAGTAAAGGGTATGATTATGCTACCTATCGGAGGATGAGGTGATGGTTAGCTTTCTATATTCACTTGAGATCCCATAAGATGAATTGTCATCTTTGCTTATAGCTGCGGAGTATCCGAATGCATTTGAAAAGGTCACCAAATTACCACCACACAAAGAGATAGAGTTCCGTATAGATTTGGTTAAGGATGCTAGACTAGTAGTGATGCCTCTATGACATGTGTCAACCAAAGAGCAAAGGAACAGAGGTGCAAATGGATGACCTATTGAGGAAGTCATAGAGTTAAGGGCATTCCCTAGGAGAAATTTTATAATTTATTGTAAATTATTAACTTTGTAATAAAATCTCATTTGAGATAAAAGATGTTTTTATTTCTATCATGTACTTATCATATTAATGTATGTTAATCATTTATTTAACTTAAATATATTTAATAAAAAATCTCTAAATTATATGTTTGTGATAGTAATTACATTGTGTTGCAATCATAGGATATTTATCACATTAAAATAATATGTTGGTTCAAATACTCTTGGTCAAGATGTTATGAGACATATCGATACATCCGTTGACATTAGAGCACATAACGCTCTCCAAATGTTGGGCAGTGTATTACTCATGGCTATGAGGGGCACTAAGAGGTTATGTACTAATCGTTATTGGAACTATGTAGTATCTCACTCGAGAGTTCCCTTTTTGTAAATATAACTATGGTCAAATAAAGAATCTTGAAATTAAGATATTACACAATTCTCTCAACTTGAGAATACTGTTAAATTGCAATGTGAACACTCCACTTTGATTATAATTAAATCGTGCTGTGGCATCTATTGAATGTATACCTAGAGTTGAGTTGAAGCATTGGATGTGAAACACTCTTAAATAGAGAATTCGTCTCCTTAATTATATGAGGTTAGTTTCATGGTCAACTACAGTTCACTCAAGGTCTAAATCTCTAGCTAAAGCACTTCATTTAATAATAATTGTTATTATTGAACCAAGGACCTTGAGTTTGGATAAATAAGTTGAATGTGACGAAATTGGGATTTTGATTAATGCTAGATTCCATGAGTCCTAATGTAATCTAGTTTTGACGAAGAGAATTGGTGTAAATAACCGTTACTACTAGGTACTGCTTAAAATATTGAAATAAGATTTTACCGAGAGTTATGTAACCGATATATTCGACCAAATTATAATACCACTAGCAAAGGTGACGTGTAAACAATAATATTCGAATTGTTTGATATTAATCACTAGCCGAATTTACATCTTTGAGTCACACAAATGTAATGTTAAATACTCTAAAATACCACATGACTAAATTAGTTTAGAATTATTATAAATTAATTAAATCGATTAAATATTTATTAAATTTTAATTATTAATTTTTTTTTGATTTTTTTGGGTGCCATTAGCACTTAATTAGGAGTGTATATAAAAGCTATACATGTACGTATCGATACACGATATTGATAAATATTTAAATTAAATTTAAATAAATTAATTATTAATCGGGTTTGGAAATATTAGATGCCCATGAAGCAGCCATAGCTGTTATAGGGGTGTGATCTTTTAAATGATCAATTAATGATTTGATTTGGCCAAAAAAGACTTAGTAAAAATATAAGAATATCTCTCTGCTTTTGGCTTTACTTTGATGCCTATTTAAGATCTCCACTCTCATTCATTTGAGCCTCCACTTTATCCCCATCGTAGCTGAAATATTAAGATATTTTCACTGTTAATCTCCTGATCAAACTCAAATCAACATCAAAGGCTATAATGTGGTGTTCGCCTCTTGCTTATTACAAATTCAAGGGGAGTTTTTTTATTAGATATGAAGGAGATTCATTTGACATTCAAGGTGCATATCGTAGGTTATAGATTTTTTAACATTTATAATTCTAATGCTATTTAGTATCATATAAGTTGCTTATTTCATTCATTTTTTATAAATACCTTTTGATATAACGGATATATACATATTTATCTGTGTGTATATTATTATCTATTCTATAAATACATCTACATCAAATTGTTAAAAAACATTTTTTATGTGTATACATATTACTTTCGGCCAAAGTTTAAAAAAAGGTTTTCTTTTAATTTATTTTATCAATTTTATAATTAGTTGTATGTGATTTATAAACATAAAATAGTTGTTTTGTATTTTAAAACTAGTTTATAAATATATATATATATATATATATATGTTTTTGTATTTAAAAAACACTTTCGTATTATAATAATAATTAAAACATGTATTTTAAGTATTTATAAATTAATTAATGTAAGTGAAATAAAAAATTCTATGGTCAGATCCGTATCAATTGATATAAAAAATCTGGAATTCTTTCAGCCGAAATTAAAAGAAAAACTGATTTACAAAACATATACGAGTATACATTTACTAATGAATATATACATATATATATGTATGTATTAAATATAAATTATTTATGTATATGTATATTTCAAAATATTTAACTAACATTTTTAATTATATATATAATATACTTTTGAACTTAATATTTAATATATATATATATATATATATCTAGATCTTGATCTGCCTTTGGATTCAAACAGAAGATATTTTTAAATTTTTAATTTAAACTATTTTGACTTAGTCACATTATTTAAGTAAATGAAAAAATTATAATTTTATATATATACTAGATCTAAACTTACTTTTAAATTTCAAATTAACATAAGACATTTCATATTTTAACTCAAATCCTTTTGAATTGGCCAAAATTATTTCAATAAATAAAATAATTATGTTATGTATAAACACACATATTATTTTCAAAAAATACCTAGACAATAAATGTATATATGAAGGGATATATGTGTTAGTTGTAGTGTAAATCCCAACACTTATATACAGGCATGTTAAACCATGTGCACATCTATATGTTGCATATGCATTGTACACGAATATGTGTATTTGATACACATATACAATATATATATATATAAACAAAATCAAATATTTCATTGTCACGTCCTGAAATTCAACGTTCGAAAACTAATATCAAATACCTCACTTGTACTCGACTGTCAATGATTCGAACATCGAACTCCAGTCGGATGGAGCTTATAACAACATTAGATGAATATAAAAAAAACAGCGGAAATAAAATGAATATCATGCATTACATCACAGATACAACATCATAATAATATATGTTACAACATTAGAGTATCATAATACATGAATCACAACACCAAATAGAATATCATAATAGAACAACTAGAGATCATATGCCAAAAGTCTTCAAAAAGGAAGTAGAGAATGATAGTGAACATCCAAGCTAAGCACCTTGAAATCCAAAAGCTTTCAAAATGTCTCTAAGTTATGAGCCTTCAAAAACCGATAATCTCCAACCCAAAATACTCCAAAATATAGCTAATGCCAAAATACGAAAAACCTGCTACTAGGCTGCCCATGTAGAAATAGTGGGCACCCAGAGTTTAGAAAGGAAACAATAAACTCCGGGTCAGTCATGGGACTGGTATGAGTAAACAAAGACAGTTGCTTTTAAATAGAACAGATTTATACAAGAAAAACCGACATGCTTTTGGAAAATGAAACTACCATAAGACCTCCCGCCACACACACAATGCAATCGCGGAATTGGAGGAGATTTCTTCTCATGATAGTCAAATATGCTTGATACGAAAAAGATTCCTTGATATTATTACTAGTGCATAGTGTAGAAAGCCATTTAGAAAGTATAATATCAATCCTAGCTAGCATACAACATTTTGTCGTACGCCTACTATAGCTACCATGTTTAATAGCAGGTTACCGCCACATTCCATGGCAGGTTATATAACTAAAACCGTACGGGGCGCGTATTTTTTTGATTGGATTTCCAACAAATGGTCGGGCTAAGGAACTTCCTACTGCCATATGGGTACGCCTCTGGCGGGATGTCCCGAGAACCTACCCGGCTCTCTGCCAGCACAAGGCCTGGTTACCTCTGTAACTAGGTAACTACTACTCGAGTATGCCATTCCCCGGTCCTTTGGGACCTTTATCCGAGGGACCGCCATCACAAAGCAACAGCAACACAGTAAATGAGATTGAAGCAACCACATAGGTGAGTATCTAGGCTCCATACCATGACACCATCTTTTTCCAGAAGGAAATGACATACCCTAAAGGGCGCGACCCTCATAACCTTGCCGCATCTTTCCTGTTTCGACCATTTTCAGGGTGTGAGGTCCGATGAGGTCTCGTCCACAAAGCTATGCTTTACACGAAAGCCATGCTTTGATCACAAATGATCAACAAATGGTCATCATCACACAGCAGCACTTAGTATGCCACACTATCAAATTGGGAGTATATCGCTGATAACCTTCAACTACATAACCTCTGAGCTCGTATGTCTCAGAGAAGGGTGTTAAGCTAAGAGAATAAATTCTCCGCCACCAACAGATATGTATTTGAAAGTAATCAGCTTTATATCTCAAAGTGTAGTGTCGGACACACGGCCATACAAGTCTGTTCCGGGTTCGAACAGAACCGAAGGCACTTCGTCCAATAAAGGAAGAAACCCTTGTAAATCCGGGCGTCCACAATCCCGATCGGACTTCCCAACACTTAAGGAATCCCTATACCGGAGCAACTCGGTGCAGAAACAATCGATAGGTTATCCTAATGTTTTCGAAGACACCCGGTCTTCACCACCGTCTTCAAATGCCATCCATTTCGTCGAATCACTATTCAGAATGGGTTATATGACACAAAGGTCCTCTCCCGTCTAATCCGAATAGTGAGCGCTCAATTTAAAAACATGTGGGTGTATCAATCACAAGGATTCACATTCAAGGTTCGATGTTGGTTTCGGATAACAAACTGAAATCCGGCTCCCTGTCGCATCGAAGTTTAAATGTCGTTTTACGGGCAAAAGGGTTTTCACATACATATAGGAACAAATCACAAATTACAGTTCATCACAAAGCAATCACAGTATCACAACAGAAATATCAATCCAATATAGAATATTTGATGATGGTTAATCATCTTTGATTAGGGTGATGGAATTAATGTGAATTAACTTTATAATTATCTTTATTAATTATTTTAAATCAATGTTTAATTTTTTACTTAATTATGGATTAATCTTAATCAACTTTGTTAATTTATTATTCCTTTATTTGATTATCTTAATTTATTAATTCTTAATTTTTAATTATTTATAAATTTCCTATTCTTTATTTAATTTAATTAATTTTAAATTATAAAATCATTACAAAACATCAATTGTTAATTACTATCTCATCATTATAAACAAATTGGGTTAAAGTTAATACTTGAATATTTGATTTACTTTTGAATTTTATTAAGTTAGATTTAAAACAACTTTTTGTTTAAAGGAAATATACAATTTGAAAAAATTTTGAACTTCATAAATTTTAGATAATCGATTCAATATTATTTACTTCATAATCCATTAACAACCCTCATTTATTTCTAAAGCATGGATTTAGAAAAATTATTTAACTTGATTTTCAAAATTTTAGTTAAGACCAGAACTTGCTGTTTTTATTGACCAACCCGAGGCTTGCTTCGATTCGTCCCCGGGAATAACACCACCCAGCTTCGAGTTCTTCCCAAATTGACCCGTGTGATAAATTTTCACAGAAAAATTGTTTAGTTCCAAATCAACACGATACAACACTGAAACAACTCGAGTTCTCCTTTGAGTTTCCACTCCAAATCCCCTCGTGCTGCTTCGAGCTGCCACCCCACTCCCCCAAATTATCAACCTGACACACAAACCCAACGCGTGCACGTGCACAGCCAACTTCGCCGCCATTGGTCGGAGCTGCGGCCACCAGCGAGTCACCTACTATCCCCCAAAACGACATGAACACCCAGAATTTGAAAAAGGTTTGAAAACGTGAATCGAGACCCTTCAACCGAAAACCCATCAGAACCTTCATCGGAAAATTGCCTCGCACCGCCTCCCCTGACCATTATCGGCCACCCAACTTTGCCTCAAGCTTCCACATCGTGCGATGCATTGATTTGCACCAGAAGCACACAGTCCGATCAACCCACGATGGTGCAGCACCGTCGTTTCAAGCATGAACAAAAATGGGTTTCTAAACCCTAGTTCGATCTCAAATCAAAGATTTGACGATTTATAAATTTAGCTGGTATTTTTCTGATGATTTCGAGCATTAATTATCGCTGCCACAACAAACTTGAGGCTTAAAATTTCCTAGATCACCAGGATTTGATAAAACTTAATTTTGTAGATCATCCTAAATATTCCAGTAAAAGGCTAAGGAAAAATTTGGATTTTTGTTTCAAGAAATCATTATTTTTAGAGGAGATTAAGATAGTGTTATTGAAGTTGAAATTCGTAAAGTTCGAATTTCTTGAAAAAGTTTGAATGGTAGCTGTTTTTATGATTTCCAGAAGAAGAACTATATAATACCTGCTTTGATTAATTACTGAAATGTAATACAGGTTTAAAACAATATTTCAACTTGTTTTCAATCCCTGTCAGAGTCAAAGAGGGTGAGATTTAGATTTCTTTTGATATGGGTTATCCAGTAAACCAACATTTAGAAATAACTTTTTTTTACAGTTTCTAAAAAGAAAACTGTATAAACTTTGCTTAAATTTTTATTATTGGAACATAGTACAGAGTTTTAAACAAACTTGAACTCGTATTACAATCCATTTCAGAAGAAAAGGGGGAGAGAGAATTTGATCTTGGTATAGTTTACTCTTGTAAATCTGGTACTTAAATGAAACTCCGTTTTTTTTGCAGCTTCTGAAAAAAAAGAAACTTCAAAACTTTGCATTGATTTAATTACTGAAACACAAAGCATATCAAAACCAAAGTTCATCATTCAATTTCAGTAGCAATAGAGGGAGGGTTTTAACAGGTTTTGTTTCCTGAAGTTAAAACAGAGATTCCATTTTGTATAATCAACATGCACAGCCAAGACTTCAATCATATACCAAAATTCTTACATTCCAAACAAAGATTAAGTTTCCTACATCATCCAAGCATACACACAGCAACAATAATTAAAAGAAAACAGGAGTTTACTCACTTGTTTCCAAAGAGTTTCCTTGTAGTTTTTATCAAATCAGAGATGAAAATGAAGGCCTGCAACTTCCCTTCTTTTTTTTTACTTTAATTCTTTTTAAACTTATATCTGCAAATGATGGTTACAGATCTATGATTACTCTTGGTTGTATTTATGCATTTAATTGATCAACAACAACAATATCAATTTACTTAAAGTTAGGATTTTTTTTATATAGACAGAGAAGCTTCCTTTTTTTTGAAACTTGAAAACCAAAATAGCTTTTAATTCTTGATTCTTCCTGCAAATAATTGATTGAATATTATTGAACTAAACTCTTTCTTCATAAGAAACTATAACTTCAAGTTCAAACTTTAAAAAGAAAAGTTACTTGCCTTTTTAATTTATTTCCAGAAATTATTGCATTAGCAAACCTGAAGCTTCCCCCCTTTGAAGCTAATCTGCAGTTTTATGTTTTGAATTTATTGTCAAAACTTGATTTAGAAATCATAATTTAATAAACTATACAGTTAAAACAAAACTTACTTGAATGTATCACTACAGTTTGAAAACACTTTAGATTTTACTTTGAATTGAAGAAGGCAGTCTCTTTTTTTTCTTTCTGATTTCTTTTTCTTGCTTGAATGTTGAAGTAAAGATTGCAAAATTCTTTTTGATTATTGAACTTCAGATATTAGGGGCTTTAAAATTTTAAATTGGAAGGTGAAAATTTTTTTTGAATTTTTTTTATTTAAATATTTTATTTGAGCAATAATGGTTTGTGCCATTTGTAAGAAGAAATCATAGGCTCTAGATTTTGTTAATCACTCCACTCTATCTCCTATGTGTTAGGTATGTTCAGCCCCTTTTTTTATTTTAACAAGGCAAATGAATTTTATAAATTTTATATTTATATCTTATGCACTTTTAAAAATAAATGTATATCTTTATTCTTTTGTATATATACATATATGTACAATGTTGCAAGGATTTAACTAATATATATATTACATCTTAACAATTTTAAATGCTACTTACTTTTTAAAACATTTATTTTAAATTTAAATTCAAATCTTTATTTTTTAAACTTGAAATATAAACACTTATGTCCATTTGCATATTCACACTTACCTTGAAAATTTTAAATTAAATTTTCAATGTGTATTCAATTTTACTAATATATGTAATGTTCATATGTATAAGATTTTAAATCCAAATGACTTTTATAAACATTCTTTATTACAATATTTTTAACTCAAAATAAATTTGAAATTTTATTCATATATAATTTTTCACTTATTTAACTGTTTGAGATTTTTGTTCCAATTTATTTTCAAATTAAACCCCAAGAGTTTAAATATATTATTTATTTTGATTGATAATTTTAGGATGTTACAGATATCCCCTCCTTAAGAAAATTTCGTCCTCGAAATTGAAAAAGAGAGAAAAACAAACAAAGAATGTACAAATTCAGAAAGAATAAGGAAATGGCTTACCGGCTCAAGCCGAGATATCCACTCTGCAATTGGGATAGGATTTCTGCATACTATCTTCAGCTTCCCAAGTGCAGTCCTTTGGATCGCCACTCCACTGAACTTTTACAAGCTTCATAATTTTGCTCCTCAATTGCTTCTCTTCATGATCCACAATCTTTATCGGTTCTCTTTTGACTGTCAACTTGGGAGTGATGTCGAGATCCTATTGGGCAGCTTCTTCAATAATACTATCTGAATCATGCACATACTTCCGAAGGCTAGTAATATGGAATATATCATGCACACACGATAACCAGCTAGGCAACTACACTCGATAGGCTAGAGGACCGATCCTCTCCAGAATAGGAAAAGGACTAATATATCATGGTGCTAGCTTACCGGTCTTCCCAAATCGCAGTATACCTCGCACAGAAGATACTTTAAGAAAGACAGAGTCCCCAATCTGGAATTCCAAATCCCATCTTCTACGATCATAATAACTCTTTTGACGACTCTGAGCTGTCTTCAATTTCTTCCAAATAAAATCAACTTTCTCGGTGGCTTCTTTAATCATATCCGGTCCAAGAACGAATCTATCACCTGCCTCGATCCAGCATGCCGGTGATCGACACGGACGACCATATAAAGCCTCAAAAGGAGCCATCTCTATACTGGCCTGATAGCTGTTGTTATAAGAGAACTCGACCAGATGTAAATGGTCCACCAAAATCAAGTATACAAGCACGCAATAAGTCCTCCAAGATTCGGTTGATCCTCTCAGTCTGCCCATCAGACTATGAGTGATAAGCAGTACTGAAATTCACCTTCGTTCCCAATGCGTCTTGAAACGCCTCCCAAAATCTACTAGTGAAGATCGAATCACGATCACTCACTATGCTGCTAGGAATGCCATGGAGACGGACAATTTCTTTGTGATGACCGCCCATGACTCCTGCACGGAAACAAGAGAATGGTGCGCTAAAGGTGTGCCAGGCAGCCATGGGTGACCGTCAAGGTAGAATAAACATCGCAGAATCTATCGTACAACTCACAGCGCATGGATAAATACAATAGAGAAATATAATATAGTGAAGCTCTATAGAACAGGACATCATCATATAAGCATCATAATAGTTTTATACAAACATATGAATCATCCATACATCAAAGCCTCACTACATAACACTCAAACAAATACAGCAGCGGAACACCCAGTACATATAATATGAAATAATATGCAAAAGCCTCCTGCTCGTCTTTGTCATCATCAGCGTAGATCTCCAAGAACAGCACCTGTCACCTACTACCTAGTCTGCCCATCCCAACATGGATGAACAGCCCAAGGTAATAAGAGGAGACATAAAACCTTGAGTCAGACAAAGTCTTAGTGAGCAGTAAATCAACTATCAAACATACCAAAAGAGTATAAGGGATAAAAGGAATAGGAACCAAACCATCCCACTCCACCTCTTTCTACAGTGATAGCCCCCAGACACACATTAAGGAGAAGCAAGCATAACATAGCAAGCAATTAAAGTAAAGCAATAATCACTCGAGTCAAGGTCGATGTTTTCCAAATACAAACCCCCAAGGCCTAAACCAAGATCAGATAAGCCCCCAGAAAACACCGCTCTTCAGACCGAATGATGATACAATCAAACGTCCAAACATCTATGACTCTGGCTATCACTGTTATCATTGACTTGATTTCACCGTTAGTTGAACGACCATCTGTCAAGGGCTAATGGTAACCCTGGTTCTAGACATAACTCCGCACGTCGTCGCAGCCCGTGCCTAGGAATTTTCGCAACTACCCAGAGTACTAGCACGTCGTCGCAGCCCGTGCTTGGAACGTCGTCGCAGCCCGTTCCAACGTACTCTTGCTTTGAGCATGCTAGAACCTTCAACAACGATGAGATCTCAGCCTCCTAGTCATCCTCCTCGACGACTATTTTCATACTAGCTCAAGCGCCTCTCAAGCTAACCATTATCATCAACCCGGATCGCATCACCGAGTTATCAACATAGCTTCGCACGTCGTCGCAGCCCGTGCTTGGAACGTCATCATGACCCGTCCCATCTCATCATCATGCTTTGCCTCCTTGCATCATGGCAAAGTCCATCTCAATACCATGCTTTGCCTCCTCGCATTATGGTAAAGTCCATCTCAACATCATCTAATCCATACATATGAGCTTCAACATCCGCTTCATATGCCACAAGCAGCTTTCACCATTCAAGAGCCTTTCCACTTAGCTTTTGAATCATCTTCGACCATCTTGTCTAGATCTAACTATCAATCAACTAACATACATAGCAATCAATCAAATCAATCATTAGCTTAAGCAATCAAGTAATCAAATATGGTCTAAGTAGGCATTTATAACTACAATGGCAATTTCGTAAATAAATGAGCATAGATATAACAGACATGAATCATGGGTTTTTAGCATAGATCTAACAAATATAAATCATGGGTTTTTATCTCTACAATTTGATGAATGAACTTGGATAAATAAACATCTTCATAAGTAATGGATCTACACTTGGATCTAAGGAAAAATGCATAAAATCACTATCTACAACACTCCAACAAACCACCAATCCAATATACTCCTTTGGGTCCGCGTGAGAGATAACCACCACTCACCGAATCAACCAAACACTTCAAAAACTATCAACTTCAGATCTGGACAGCAAGGATTCAAGCTTGATTCGTCGAAATCCCGCTTGAAACGATGAAATCTAGCTTCGTCGGATGAAGATCTTCAACTTTGGCTCTTAAATCTTCAATCTTGATCTTCAATCTTGAATGGATGTTAGCACTCGATTGAAGTAGAGAAAGAAGTGAAGAAAATGTTGTAGTCGAGTTTCCAAAATGGCAGCACTTCGTCGCTTCAAAGACCGGTGCCAAAAAGTGAGCCAAACCCCTTTATTTATAGGCTGAAATCACCCTTAGGTCGTCGCCCAGTTTTAGGTCGTTGCCGACCTAAAGATCCCCGACCTAACTTAGGTCGTTTACGACCTAAATCTCAATAGTACATGCGACCTAAAATACAGCCGCCTTCCTTAACTCGAACCAACGACCTACGACTTACCCAAACACACAAGATCTCACGACCTAACTCCTATGCGACCTAACAAACAAGGCCGACTTAGCACACACACATGCACTTACACGACCTACCTAGCTGCCGACTTAAAAGCTTACGACCTAACACATAAGCCTCTCTATGACCTAACCTAGTCACGACCTATCAAGCAACACGAATTACAACCTAACAACTCATAGCGGCCTTCCTTAGGTCGTCTAACGACCTAACTAACCTACCGACCTAACTATGCTACGACCTAAAACATGACGACTTAACCACCAAGCCTTAACTCGTCTACGACCTAGCTTCCTTAGGTCGGTCCAAACTTAGGTCGGTCAGAAATCATAACTCGTAACTGTTAGGTCGTTAACCCTATGTCGCTAACTATCTTAGGTCGCTCTACCGACCTATCTACCTTAGGTCGTAAAACACTAAACTCGGTCAAACGACTCATCCTCCTTAACTCACTCACACACTAACTCGTTAGCCCATAGCCTTCTTAGGTCGGTCACATCTACATCCTATAGGTCGTTTACGATTTATAAGCCCAGCAACTTACCAACCCGTTCCAGCCCCTAAGTCGTAACTCGTAGTCAACCTAAGCTAACTTCCACACAAGTTAAGCTATCACACGACCTAAGCACTAAGTCGGTCACGACTCAATTCCAAACGACTTAGGCCACTCACGAGCTAGCTATTGCACGGCCTAACCCCCCTTAAGCCGTAAACCCTACCACCTAGGTTCAACACGACTCAAGCAATACAAACGACTTAATGCAACTATTTTACGACTTATCGACACGAAAAATACAGGTCGTTACATTCTTTCACATATAATTCAACTAAACTAGCTGCCGTGCGGGTAGCTTTCACTGGCAAGAAGTGGGTTGTCTTAGTCAAACGGTCCACAATGACCCAAATTGCTTCATTGCCTTTCCGAGCACGAGGAAACCCGTCGATGAAATCCATCGATACTTGGTCTCATTTCCACTTAGGTACCTCTTAAGGCTGAAGTAAACCCTCCATTTTCTTTTGGTCGCTCTTGATTTGTTGGCAAGTAGCACAGCGACTCACATAAATAGATATATCCCTTTTCATCGTCTTCCACCAGAAAGTTCTTTTGATATCTCTATACATCTTATTAACCCCTGGATGGATGCTGAATTTAGATTTGTGACATTCATCTAACACTTCTCGTTTCAAATCAGGGATGTCGGGGACACTAATTCTTCCTTTCATCTTTATAACTTCATTATCGTCAATCTCAAAACTGGAATTCTCCTCTCGACATACTCTTCTACGAATTTCCCAAAGAAATTTGTCTTATGTCTGTTGTCTTGCAATCCTCTTGAAGAGTAGGAGTGATAACAAGATATGCGAGAACAACATGTTTTTTGATTAAAGCATCGGCAACTACATTGGCTTTTCCTGGTGTATATAGAATGTCTAAGTCATAAGATGCCAGAAATTCCAACCAACTTTGTTGTCGCAAATTCAGATCTTTCTGGGTGAAGAGGTATTTCAAAGATTTGTGGTCGGTGAATAATTCGAATTTTTTACCTAGAAATAAAGAGAGTTCAATAAGTATATTTGTTAAGTTAAGTTAAATTCGTAGATTGTTAAGAAGGATGAAAAGATTCTTACTCAGAAGATAATGTCGCCATATTTTCAAAGCGAAGATAATAGCTAGAAGCTCCAAATCATGGGTTGAATAATTTCTTTCATGAGGACGTAATTGTCTACTTGCGTAGGCAATCACCTTCCCGTTCTGCATCAACACTGCACCCAAGCCTTCACCGCAAGCATCGGTATAAACAGATAAACCCTGATTCCCGTTGGTAATAGCGAGAACATGAGCGGTGGTTAATCTCTTCTTCAACTCCTTAAAAGCTTCATCACATTTTGGAGTCCAAATGAACTTTGCATTCTTCATTGTTAGCTTAGTCAATGGACTAGCTAACTTCGAAAAGTCCTCGACAAACTTCCGATAATAACCTAATAAGCCCAAAAAGCTTCTGACTTCCTTTGGGGTAGTAGGTCTCCTCCAACCAAGAATGGCGGAAATTTTGCTAGGATCAACAGAAATCCCTTCTTCATTAACAATATGGCCAAGAAATTTGACTTCTTTGACCCAGAAATGGCATTTGGAAAATTTTGCATATAGAATATTTCTCTTCAATATCTCCAAGATGATTCTAAGGTGCTCGGCATGCTTCTCTTCGGTCTTGGAATAGACCAAAATATCATCAACGAATAAGAGCACAAATTCATTCAATACATCCCAAAACACACGAGTCATAAGGTCTATAAAGTATGCTGGGGCATTGATTATCCCAAAAGTCATGACTAACCATTCGTAGAACATATTGGGACCCCTGAAAGCTGTCAAATGAACACAGTCTTCGGCGATTCGTAATTGATGGAATCCTTGGGCTAGATCCATCTTCGAAAATAAACAAGCGCCATGCAACTGATCAAATAAATCATCAATTCTGGGTAGTGGGAATTTATTCTTGAGAGTCTGCTTATTGAGATCGTGGTAATCCACACACAACCTCAAAGATCCGTCTGATTTAGCAACAAATAGACGGTTGAGCCCCATTCAGAAACACTGGGTCGAATCAACCCTTTTGTTAGTAGATCATCAGTTTGCCGAACCAATTCAACCCTTTTCTTGGGTGCCATCCTACGACTTGCATGAATGACAGGATGAGCATTGGGTACAAGGTCGATTCTGAATTCTATTTCTCGGCGAGGTGGTAGAGATTTCACTTCTTCAAGTACATCTGGAAAATCTCTAACAATAGGAATGGACTCCAGACTGGGTTCAGGATATCCCAAATTATACATCAACCCTTCCCTTTTAGGACTAGGGTCCTCACAAGAAATCTTGATGAAATCTCCAAACTCGGTTTTGATTGAGATCAATCGATTATTACAGTCCAATTTGGCTTCATATTTTGCTGGTTAATCCATTCCGAGTAAGACTTCAAACTCGTTGAAATCAAGAACAAAGAGACCAATAGGAAATTGATGGCAAGAATATGAGATAGGTACATCCCTACATCGAAGATAAAGATTCGCGGGACCACCAACTGGATTCTTTACACATATAGGCTTATCAACAAAATCGGGTTGAAGATTCAATTCATTAATGTAACGGCCCGAAAAATTTCGATCCCGAAATTTCCAGATAGTTAAGAAAAGAAGAAAAGAGAAAGAAGAAGAAATAGAAACAAGTCACAGAAACCTCACATTCGCAGCAGAGAAAATATAATATCAAATAAAATAACAGTTTTTACAAAGAAGAACCGTGTCAGTACATTTACATTTTTAAACATCAGAGTTACAACACTTACACATCATTGGACAGTTTTTAAACAACATGTCCTAAATATACAACTATATATCACAGTGGGAATACTCCATACGTTCATGCCATCCAGCTCGCCTCCTGAGCTACAGAACGTCCTTAACTGGAAATCTGTAATACTCGGTCTGATCCGAGCATTACATCAAAGCAACACCTAGGTAAGGCTGGAAACCAGCGTGAGTAAACCCATCTATCATGAATGACAAAAGCATACAACTTATACATATAACCCGGGTAACTTGTATCAATTACAAATTCACAAATAGTTATAGACATTTCTTATTTCACTCACAAATTTATAAGTACCAAAACTTAGATTAAATAGTCCAATTTACTTGAATCATTCCATTCCAGCTTATTGATTTTACATATCAATCTATAAAGAATCAAAGTGGTTTCGGATATTTACTAATACCCGACTCCGGTCTCTTCGAATCCAATGTCATCTAATCCCAAGTTATTCATTTAAATACAATTTATCTTTAATTACCGGATAACATTTTTACACAACAATACATAATTGATATATAATCAGATTATCATTGTCCATCAAACATATCATATCACAAAATAATTTATATCAGAGATGTCAACCAATCCAAAGTACTTATCATCATTCACTCATTCATAAGCAAGATTGATCACTTCCATTAATTTCATTAATTAATGATCCTTTACTTACTTTCATTCATAACCTTTAACTTAATTACATTCATTAATCAACCTTATTGATTACAATCAAAAATTAACTCACTTAATTACTCTATCAATTAAACCAACTACTTGATTAATTATATTAATTAATTCTTTAATTACACTAAGTAATTATCACTTACAAGTAATTATCCTTTAATTACTTCCCATCAAGTAATTTCCTTTTAATTATTTACATCCAGTAATTATCCACTAATTACTTCACTAAGAAGTTACACCTCATTAATTACCTTAAGTAATTATACTTAACCCAACATCAAATTATTACCTTTAATTAATTACACTTAATTAATTGACTTACATTAACCACATTAACTTAATTAATTACTCTGAGTAATTAATTTCTTTAATTACTTCGTTAAGTAATTATTCATAATAATTCTTTTACATTAAATAATTAATCTCTTAATTACTTATATCCTTGATTAAACAATTCTTAATTAAGTAATAAACTATACATGATTAATTACATAAATTAATTTATCTTAATTTAATTATCCAGATTAATCATTTTAGTTAATTAAGTAATTATACTTTTCTCAACTTAAATTATCAAAACCTATAAAAAATCAATTTATTACTTAAATAGTTTTAAGATAATTAATTTATCTTGGCTTAGTTGAATTTTAAAAAAAACTTTAACATTTAATTTATAACCCGAGAACAAACTCGGGTATTCCCATCAAAAAGCTGAGTTACCTCATCACTTTCCTGAGCCTCCTCTTTTATTCAAAACTTTAGTTTAAATTTCAAAGAAAGCTTGTTATACAAAAATCTAGAACATCACACACAAGAAAATTCGAAAACCAACTCAAGAAAATCAGCAGAATCCTACGAGTATTACTTCGAGCACACTAATCCAAATCCACTTCTTCATTTTCTTCCTGCTTCTTCTTCCACCTACACGCCTTATCACGGTGCACATGCACAACCACCTCCTACCGACTCCGACCTTCACCAAGGCATCCACAAGTCGACCATGACATAATCTAATGCTCCTACCACTCCATTCTAATAAACTCGCCAGCAAACGAAATTGAAAGCTCAATCTAACCTGGAACCAAGTTTTGACCGGAATAAAAATCATCTCCGACATCGCCTTCGGTCAATGGAGGTCACGTATTTCTGCTTAGACTATTGCCTTGCTCATCCTCTTCTTTTCCCCTAACTCCCGTCCACCTCGACGCCTCTACGACGACGACGACTTCTAGTGAACAACTTAGATCAAAAACAAAGACGCAACCCTGAATGGCTCCGTCGCTTTCACTACGGCAAATAATAAAATCATTCGCTATTTTTTCGACGATCATCAGACCGCAGCTTCCCTCTGCAATAAGCATGACCACTCTCATAACGTTTATCACTGGAATTTGGATGAAACATGGTTTGCGTTTAACCCAGAAACTCACAAAATTTGTCAACTTAAAATTTTCCAAATTACTATTAAAATTCATCAATTTCATAAACAAATCCAATTATACAATCAAAATCTGAATATTTGATAATCCAAATTCTGACCTTAATTTGTTCTATACTAATATATTTGTTTTGTGAGATATTTACAGAGCATTTTACTTTAATCAAAAAAAATTTAAAAAATAAAATGTTACACACATACAACAAATTTTTGTTCAAAGATTAAAGACTGAAAATCACTTTAGTGGAAGGTTTGAGTGTTTTTTTAAAAACCAGCTTTTCAAACCTGAAATGTTAACCAGAGACATGCTATCTTGTTCCCAGACCTGAACATAGATACTAACACCCATCTGTATATACATAAATCATTTTTAAATGCATGCACAACAAAATTCAGATCATACTTCAACGGTTCATCACATACCAATTCAATATATATCAGATTCTAAGAGTTTACTCACCTGTATAAAACAGAGAAGCCTTTGTTAAAAAAAATCTGGAATTGTTTGTTTTACTTTGAACTCTGAAAATAAGCAATTGTTTGAACCATGATCTTGCTTTGAAATTGATGTTTGAATTGAGTTGCTTCCAGGTTTTGAAAATAGAGAATAGTACTTTATCAGATATGAAAACTTGTTTGATGATGAAGCTGATGTTTGATCTAGTACTTGATGTTTGGTTTCTATTTTACTTTTTTTTAAAGAAGAAAGTCTGGCTTCACAAAAATGGATACAAATCTAACCTTGGTTTTCTACACATTAATCATATAAAAATTTCCTAAAGAAATGAATGCCACTTGGCCTTACATGTAGTCTTTATCTTACAAATGCTTAATGCATATTTTAAATGTTTACATTTGTAAATTTTGCATGAATTTATGTTTTCATTCATTTTTTTTATATTCTTAAGTTTAATACTTTTATACAAATCTAATTTGTACCTATATTTAAAGAAGTATGAATCTTATTAAGTTTTATTTTAAACTTGAGCATTACTACTTTAACAAGAAAATATATACATATACTATTTTGATTATTGTAAAAAAATATAGAATTTATTTTTAATAACTTGAAAATAAATTTTGAATTCAAACCATAGCTAACCATTTATAATATACATATATATACATTAATAGAAAACATTTTTTTTGATAAAAGATAAATTTTTCCAAATTGGATAATTATAAAGAAAATCATTAAACAAGTATCATCAAATTTCAATAGTTATATCAGGAGATTATCAAATGAATATTTATTCCGATATTTATAATTCAGCATCTATTATAGTTCTAATTCATTTATATATCCAAATATATATATACCAGAATTTTATTTGTTCAATTTACAAATTAATATTTTTAATAGAGTGAATTAGTTAATTATCCAATTACCGGACGTTCAAAAATCCGGGTTATCACATTCCTCCTCCCTTTGAATCTTTTTGTCCTCGAAAAGGAACAAAGCCAGAATTTATATAATATTTAAAATCAGATAATTTATTCTTTGATCATTTTAAAATACCATTAAAATCCACATAATATTATAAAATAATTTTTATAAGAATACCTTTTATAACTTGATGTCTCAATAAG
Source organism: Allium cepa (assembly GCA_030765085.1). Taxonomy (NCBI): domain Eukaryota; kingdom Viridiplantae; phylum Streptophyta; class Magnoliopsida; order Asparagales; family Amaryllidaceae; genus Allium; species Allium cepa. The sequence continues at coordinate 159,890,836 of CM060932.1, forward strand.
TCCATCCTCGTTCTTACAGAAATTCGGTCATACGTTGATCAGGCATAGGACTGAAAATCTATAAGTACTTGGTAAACCCGTTTCAACACCTAGTGAAAATAATTTGGAAAATAATTTTATTGAAAATATAGAAAACAGTTTTTGAAAATAGAGGATAATCTTTGGTGAGAATGCTCTGGAAATCATCACCCCCATCTATGGTCGCAGTTAACCCGATGGTTACGTTGCCATCCCGACAAAATCCATAGATAACTGTAGGCCTCCGCGCCCCTTGATTGCACCATGGAACCCGCTACAGATCGCAGCTACAACCGGGTTACGTTGCTGTCACGGCAAAAACCCATATAACCGTAGGCCTCAGCGCCCTCGAATTCCGCTACCAAAAGAATGAAACTTCTCCACTCCACTCAACCATAGATCGCAGTCTACCGATGTTACGTTGCCATCCCGGCAAAATCAAGCATAGACCGTTGACACTCACCTCCACACGATTTCCTCTATGGTCCACACAGTAGATCGCAGCGACATCGAGTTACACTGTCGTCACAGCATAACCCAAATGCCTCTATAGGCATCGGCGCCCTCGACTTTCGCTACCCAATAATCCTCAGGAACTAGTTTGTCCGGACTCCTCACGGGATCAACTTTAGAACCTCCCCCTTAGAGGCTCAAGGCAGTACCAATCTACGGTACTCCTGAGAATTTCATCCCAAGGGAGCGCCTTTTTCTCCAGAGCCATTTTCAAAACACTTTATACTATACACATATGGTATCTTCCAAATCATACACCTAGTATGAATCTCATATAAATCTTCTTTATCAAAATCGATTATCCTAAAATCGATAATCCCCAAATTAGGCTTTTCCAAATTCCAATATTGATTTTAGCCAAAAATCAAAAGCCTTTCCAAATCCAAAGTTTTCCAAAACCTTTTAAAAATCACCCTCATGAGATCCTTTATATATATATACATAGATACATATAATTTGAAAAATCCTTGGATCTCTTCAAACTTGTATAAAACCCTTTTTATACTTCAAATATTTTCAAAACCCTTTCTTCTGGCTTTAGATTCAACAAGGGGAGATTTATCTTACATAATAAAGATATATATGTCTTTGTTTATTCAAATCAAACATTCAAATTTGATTACTCTATAAAGTCACTTACCAAATTACTTACTTCCATAAAGTAAATTTTTACCGTAGAAATATCCAATTTCTACTTTTATTCATTGTATATTTCACAAAATATACTTTCATTTCTAAAATCATTTAACATTTCTAATCCACAAATTCCCAGTATCAATTTCATTCAAACCCGTAGGATGTACACATATCATCCGTATGCTATATCAATCTGAACGCTCACTCGATCACAGAATTTCACTTCCAAACTAGTATCGTCCACCCGACTTCCTAGTGCGGACTCAGATCTGGTTTCTTGATCAAGAACCATCATTCTCCTTGCATAGCCATAACCATGATAGAGAATATCCAGAATCAATCAACAATCCATATCCAGGTTCGCCGTCGAAAATCGAGTGGAAAATCCCAACTCGGATCGATATAACTATCTCGAAATTCTATGCTCGAATCTGGATCAAATCACTATGCGAATAGAATAATATGCGTACATCCTACGTATTTATCTTTATTGATTATTAGCCAAATCAATTCTCTTTCTATTCACATTCCCTTGATTTTCATTCACTTACTCACAATTGCTTAAATCCTTATTTGGATTATTACCTCAATTCCTATCTCAATTGGGTATTTAATCATAAGCAGTTCGAACTCTGCCCAGTTTGAATTTGGAAAATAACTTGAAAAGTAAAAAAATAGATAACTAATTGAAAAATAATTACTAGTTTGTAAAATAGCTGCAAAATAGTTAAGTAATTGTAAAATAGTTGGAAAATAGTCAAATAGTCATAGAAATTTTAAATAATTGCAAAATAGCTATAAAATAGTAATTAGTTATAATAGTAATTGAAAAATAGTAATTAGTTTATAAAACAGTTGGAAAATTGTTAAATAGTTCCAAAAATAATTGTGTATGTATAAGATAATTTTAGATTTTAAAAGAAAAGTTGTAAATAGTTTGGAAAAATAGATTTGTACTAAAAAAAATTATTTTGAAAATAGTCCGGAGTCAAACTGTTCAATTCCCAACCTCCCTTTCCAATCAATTCAATTTAAATTTCCACTTCCATTTAAATTGACTTAACTCCAATTTAAATAACTTCAATTTCCATTGAAATTGATTCAACCCCAATTCAAGTTGAATTAACCTCAATTTCTTTCCAAATTTAACTTTACTCAACTTTGATCTCAAATTCTACTAATTCAAATAAATTTCAATTGAACTAGTTCCAATTTCAATTGAACTAGTTCCAATTTCAATTCATTTCTACCCCAGTTTGAATTAATCCCAATTTCAAACTCCATTTCCAAATCAAGTTGAATTATTCTTGATTTCCTCCCAAATTCAATTCATATTCCATTTTAATTTAAAACTATTCAACTTTAATTACGATTCCAAATTATTCAAATCAATTAGGACAAATTTCAAATTGAACCCACTTCAATTTCAAATCGTTTCAAATCAATCCAATTCAAATTTTCCATTTGAATTTTATACTTATACATCTTTGATCACAATTTCAATTAATTCAAATCAAATTCAATTTGAACTAATTCAATTCAAATTTCAAATTTAAACCATCTCGAATTATATAAATTCGAGTTAAAATTTTAAATGTCGATCTAATCCTTTAAATCAAATAACTTATATCTTTAAACCATTTAATTCTGAATCCAAATTCCAATTTTATCCTATTTCAAAGTTCAAATAATAATTCAAATCTTTTTAAACAACTAAATCTTTGAAATTCAATTTATCATCAAATTTCAATTTTTGAAACCAAACCTTTAAAGTTTTATTTTAAAATTTCAAATCTTAAGTCCAAAATGATTCCATTTTATCTTAATAATGGATATATTACCATACCCCATATCTTTATTTATTTAAACAAATCCAATTTCAGCTTAAAGATTATTAATAACAATAGGATGGTATCATTCAAATTATTTTAAAACATCCATCCATTTCCAATTTCCAGATCTCAAACCCATTTGGAGATCACACAAACTCCCCATTCAAATCAACCATTTTAACTTCCCAAGTTAAATCCCAATTTCGTCTTGAAATTTCCAATTCAGGTTGTTCATTCAAAGTTATTTAACTTCTTCTATGTTAAATTCAATTTACTTAATCCAGTCAACCCTTACTCAAATTTGAATTCTCTTCAAATTTCAAAATACTTTCCTACCTATAAGTTCAAAAACTTATCACTTTGGGTTTTCACATCTCATTCCAAATTTAAAACTCAACATTTAGAGTTTATTTCAAACCATCTTTGATATTATGTATATTCCTCACATATATACATATTTTCTTCTTGGCCCACCAAGCCGAATTTTAAAATTTAAACCACCCTTGGTTTTGATTCAAAACAAATTCTTTTAAGGTTTACAAACAACTTCTTATTTTGAAATAAAATTATATTCAAAATAGTTTGAATAATATTATTTCCTTTACACACCAAGTTATTCTTAAATTTTAGACCACCTTTGATTTTTTAATTCAAAACAAATTCCTTTAAATTTCAAACATCTCTTGTTTTAAAATAGTACCCTTTCATTCAAATAAATTTATAAATTCTTGATTACTTTGAAACAAATTTTCAAATTTCTGGAACTAGATTTAAAACTTCACAATTTATCATCTTCAGTTCCATACTTGCCTAAATTTTTACTTCCCTAAAACATTTCATTTTGCTTATTCATTAATACACATTTTATTATCAAACACAACAACCATTTATGATAATAGCCAAGATTATCATATCTGGAAACCAATTCATTATTATTTTATTCTAAAAATTCCTTCTTCGAATTCAAGATTTTTAATCTCAGTTTGTATCCATTTCAAACTTATTTAAATTTGGTTGTATTTCTATTATGACTAAATTTAATTTCTATAATTTAATGACCAAATCACCATAATATTTATTAGAATGAAATGTTGCTTTATATATCAAAATATATTCTTACATAAAATCATTTAAAATCTTTTTATAAGAAAATAACAAGTATGCTCTCATATATATATATATATATATATATATATATATTCTCACTCAACTCATTCTAAGGTACCATTGACTCTATCCTTAATGAGTAATCCCACCATAGCCAAGGTTCTTGCTTAACCTTCTGCTCTAATACCAAATGTAACGACCCGGAAAATTTCGATCCCGAAATTTCCAGATAGTTAAGAAAAGAAGAAAAGAGAAAGAAGAAGAAACAGAAACAAGTCACAGAAACCTCACATTCGCAGCGGAGAAAATATAATATCAAATAAAATAACAGTTTTTACAAAGAAGAACCGTGTCAGTACATTTACATTTTTAAACATCAGAGTTACAACACTTACACATCATTGGACAGTTTTTAAACAACATGTCCTAGATATACAACTATATATCACAGTGGGAATACTCCATACACAAGAAGCTGAGTTACCTCATCACTTTCCCGAGCCTCCTCTTTTATTCAAAACTTTAGTTTAAATTTCAAAGAAAACTTGTTATAAAAAAATCTGGAACATCACACACAAGAATATTCGAAGACCAACTCGAGAAAATCAGCAGAATCCTGCGAGTATTACTTCGAGCACACTAATCCAGATCCACTTCTTCATTTTCTTCCTGCTCCTTCTTCCACCTGCACGCCTTATCACGGTGCACATGCACAACCACCTCCTACCGACTTTGACCTTCGCCAAGGCGCCCACAAATCGACCATGACATAATCTAATGCTCCTACCACTCCATTCTAACAAACTCGCCAGCAAACGAAATCGAAAGCTCAATCTAACATGGAACCAAGTTTTGACCGGAACAAAAATCATCTCCGACATCGCCTCCGGTCAATGGAGGTCACGTATCTCTGCTCAGACTATTGCCTTGCTCATCCTCTTCTTTTCCCCTGACTCCCATCCACCTCGACGCCTCTACGACGACGATGAATTCCAGCGAACAACTTAGATCAAAAACAAAGACGCAACCCTAAATGGCACAGTCGCTTTCACCACGGCAAATAATAAAATTATTCGCTATTTTTCCGATGATCATCAGACCCGCAGCTTCCCTCTGCAACAAGCATGGCCACTCTCATAACGTTAGTCACCGGAATTTGGGTGAAACATGGTTTGCGTTTAACCCAGAAACTCACAAAATTTATCAACTTAAAAATTCCAAATTACTATTAAAATTCATCGATTTCATAAACAAATCCAATTATACAATCAAAATCTGAATATTTGATATTCTAAATTCTGACCTTAATTTGTTCTACACTGATATATTTGTTTTGTGAGATATTTACAGAGTATTTTACTTTAATCAATTTTTTTTTAAAAAAAATATTACACACATACAATAAATTTTTGTTCAAAGATTAAAGACTGAAAATCACTTTAGTGGAAGGTTTGAGTTTTTTTTTTAAACTAGGTTTTCAAATCTGAAATGTTAACCAGAGACATGCTATCCTGTTCCCAGACCTGAACACAGAAACTAACACCCATCTGTGTATACATAAATCATTTTTAAATGCATGCACAACAAAATTCAGATCATACTTCAACAGTTCATCACATATCAATTCAATATATATCAGATTCTAAGAGTTTACTCACCTGTAGAAAACAGAGAAGCCTTTGTTAAAAAAAATCTGGAATTGTTTGTTTTGCTTTGAACTCTGAAAATAAGCAATTGTTTGATCCATGATCTTGCTTTGAAATTGATGTTTGAATTGAGTTGCTTCCAGGTATTGAAAATAGAGAATAATACTTTATCAGATCTGAAAACTTATTTGATGATGAAGCTGATGTTTGATCTAGTACTTTATGTTTGGTTTCTATTTTACTTTTTTTTAAAGAAGAAAGTCTGGCTTCACAAAAATGGATACAACTCTAACCTTGGTTTTCTACACATTAATTATATAAAAATTTCCTAGAAATAAATGCCACTTGGCCTTACATGTAGTCTTTATCTTACAAATGCTTAATGCATATTTTAAATGTTTGCATTTGTAAATTGTGCATAAATATATGTTTTCATTCATTTTTTTTATGTTCTTAAGTTTAATATTTTTATGCAAATACAATTTGTCCTATATTTAAAGAAGTATGAATCTTATTTAGTTTTATTTTAAACATGAGCTTTAGTACTTTAACAAGAAAATATATACATATACTATTTTGATTATTGTAAAAAAATATAGAATTTATTTTTAATAACTTGAAAATAAATTTTGAATTCAAACCATAGCTAACCATTTACAATATACATATATATACGTTATAATAGAAAACATATTTTTTTTGATAAAAGATAAATTTTGCCAAATTGGATAATTATAAAGAAAATCATTAAACAAGTATCATCAAATTTCTATAGTTATATCAGGAGATTATCAAATGAATATTTATTTTGATATTTATAATTCAGCATCTATTATAGTTCTAATTCATCTATATATCCAGATATATATCTATTATACCAGAATTTTATTTGTTCAATTTACAAATTAGTATTTTTAATAGAGTGAGTTAGTTCATTATCCAATTACCGGACGTTCAAAAATCCGGGTTATCATAATTAATAGCTTGTTGAGAGATAGAACCGTGTGTAGCGCCAGTGTCAAAAAGAACTCTAACAATGCTATCATAAATGGTAAGATTACCTTCCAGAACTCCCTTCCCCTTTTCTACCTTGGAAGATGTAGGCATGTCTTTGATTGAGTACACTTTGACTGTCTGAGCTTGCTTCATAACTGGGCAGTTTTTAACTTCATGTCCCACTTTCTGACAATAATAGCATTTCCTGGGTTTGCTTGAGCGGATTGATTTCTCTTTGGCTTCTTGCAGCTGTTAGAATAGTGGCAATTCTCCAAGCAATTATAGCAAGTGACATTCTCTGTAGTGCTTCCCTGGTTGTCATTCGAGGATGAGTGGCCACGTCAAAAATTCTGATTGCTCGAATTTCCTTTCTCCATCGGTGCTTCTTGCATGTCGAGTGTAGCATAACGGTATCCCATATCAACCAAATCTAAGAAGGATTCTTTGACGTGGCCACTCATCCTCTCATGGAACTTTTTATCCATCCCACAAATGAATCTCTCATTCTTTTTCAAAGGTGTGTTCACTAACTCTGGGCCGAAGCGAGACAATTCATTGAATTTGTTGAGATACTCCTCGAATGACAAACTCCCTTGCTTTAAGTCCATGAATTCCTGGTATATATGAGAAATCCCAGCCGATGGCATATAACGCTTCTCAAATACTTCTTTGAATCTTCCTCAAGTAAACTCGTCTTCAGGCTCATCAATAGTGACTGTCTCGCACCATGCTAAAGCTTCATCTTGAAGTTGCCAAGTAGCTATGAGACGCATCTGATCATCTTGCAGCTTAAGCCCTTTAAATATTTTCTCACATGATCTAATCCATGCTTGGGCCTCAACAATCGACTCCTTGCCGGTGAACGACTTACCACCAAGCCTTGAAAAATTCTTATATAAATCAGCCAGATTCTACTAATGCTGAGTAGGTAAAGCTGCTTCAGCTGTAGGGGGAACCTGGCTAGGTGCTGTGGCATTTCCTCGCCCCCAACTCTGCCTCTTCGTCCGCTCATCCTTACTATCTGTAATTAGTAAGAAAATTGGCTTAGATATTTGGACGAGATATCTTAAGGAATATCAGCAGTTAAAGGAAATATACTAAGAAAATTTGAGGTTTTCAATCTCAATTATACTCATTCTAGGGTATACTTCACCCTTCTCTAATGAGCCATCTAATGTGTTATACTCTGTAGCTAAAGTTCGTACTCAACCTTTAGCTCTAATACCACATGTCATAGTCTAGGCTTTTCAAACATCGACGGCGGCCAATCTCGACTGGTAGGATTTTCAACCATCCCAGCCCCGCCGTGGCATACAATGGTACCCTGCCCTTGCTTTTACGGCCAACATTTCGACTGTCACGCCTTACGGTTAACCAACCCCTTAAAGAGGACGTGTAGGGGTAAGAGTCTCCTTCTCGCCACCAAACAAAAAGTGAGAACCCCCCATCACGTTTCACCTAGATAAGCAAGGTCAGTTGTGGGACTGGTATGAGCAAACAGAGACAATTGCTTTTAAATAGAACAGATTTATAAAGAAAAACCGGTATGCTTTTGGAAAATGAAACTACCATAAGACCTCCCGCCACACACACAATGCAATCGCAGAATTGGAGGAGATTTCTTCTTATGATAGTCAAATATGCTTGATATAGAAAAGATTCCTTGATATTATTACTAGTGCATAGCGTAGAAAGCCATTACGAAAGTATAATATCAATCCTAGCCAGCATTCGACATTTCATCGTATGCCTACTATATCTACCATGTTTAATAACAGGTTACCGCCACATTCCATGGCAGGTTATACAACTAAAACCGTACAGGACGCGTATTGTTTAGATTGGATTTTCAACAAATGGTCAGGCTAAGGAACTTCCTACTGCCATATGGGTACGCATCTGGCGGGATGTCCCAAGAACCTATCCGGCTCTCTGCCAACACAAGGCCGGGTTACCTCTGTAACTAGGTAACTACTACTCGAGTATGCCATTCCCCGGTCCTTTGGGACCTTTATCCGAGGGGCCCCCATCACAAAGCAACAACCACATAGTAAATGAGATTGAAGCAACCACATAGGCAAGTATCTAGGCTCCATACCATGACACCACCTTTTTCCAAAAGGAAATGACATACTCTAAAGGGCGTGACCCTCATAACCTAGCCGCATCTTTCCTATTTCGACCATTTCCGAGGTGTGAGGTCCGATGAGGTCTCGTCCATAAAGCTACGCTTTACACGAAAGCCATGATTTGATCACAAATGATCAACAAATGATCATCACCACACAGCAGCACTTAGTATGCCACACTACCAAATTGGGAGTATATCGCTGATAACCTTCAACTACATAACCTCTAAGATCGTACGTCTCAGAGAAGGGTGTTAAGCTAAGAGAATAAATTCTCCGCCACCAACAGATATGTATTTGAAAGAAATCGGCTTTATATCTCAAAGTGTAGTGTCGGACACACGACCATACAAATCTGTTCCGGGAACGAACAGAACCGAAGGCACTTCATCCAATAAAGGAAGAAGCCCTTGCAAATCCGGCGTCCACAATCCTGATCGGACTTTCCATCACTTAGGGAATCCTATACCGGAGCCACTCGGTGCAGAGACAATCGATAGGTTATCCTAACGTTTTCGAAGACACTCGGTCTTCACCACCGTCTTCAAATGCCATCCATTTCGTTGAATCACTATTCGGAATGGGTTATATGATACAAAGGTCCTCTCCCGGCTAATCCGAATAGTGAGCGCTCAATTTAAAAACATGTGGGTGTATCAATCACAAGGATTCACATTCAAGGTTCGTTGTGGGTTTCGGATAACAAACTGAAATCCAGCTCCCTGTCGCATCGATGTTTAAATGTCGTTTTACGGGCAAAAGGGTTTTCACATACATATAGGAACAAATCACAAATCACAGTTCATCACAAAGAAATCACAGTATCACAACAGAAATACCAATCTAATACAGAATATTTGATGATGGTTAATCATCTTTGATTAGGGTGATGGAATTAATGTGAATTGACCATATAATTATCTTTATTAATTATTTTAAATCAATGTTTAATTTTTTTACTTAACTATAAATTAATCTTAATCAACTTTTTTAATTAATTATTCCTTTATTTGATTATCTTAATTTATTAATTCTTAATTGTTAATTATTTATAAATTGCGTATTCTTTAATTAATTAATTTTAAATTATAAAATCATTACAAAACATCAATTGTTAATTACTATCACATCATTGTAAACAAATTGGGTTAAAGTTAATACTTGAATATTTGATTTACTTTTGAATTTTATTAAGTTAGATTTAAAACAACTTTTTGTTTAAAGGAAATATATAATTTGAAATAATTTTGAACTTCAAAATTTTTAAATAATTGATTCAATATTATTTACTTCATAATCCATTAACAACCCTCATTTATTTCTAAAGCGTGGATTTAGAAAAATTATTTAACTTGAGTTTCAAAATTTTAGTTAAAACCGGAACTTGCTGTTTTTATTGACCAACCCGAGGCTTGCTTCGAGTCGTCCCCGAGAATAACACCACCCAGCTTCGAGTTCTTCCCAAATTGACCCGTGTGATAAATTTTCACAAAAAATTTGTTTATGTTCCAAATCAACACGATACAACACTGAAACAACTCGAGTTCTCCTTCGAGTTTCCACCCCAAATCCCCTCGTACTGCTTCGAGCTGCCACCCCTCTCCCCCAAATTGTCAACCTGACACACAAACCCAGCGCGTGCACAGCCAGCTTCGCCGCCGTTGGTCGGAGCTGCCGCCACCAACGAGTCGCCTAGCATCCCCCAAAACGACATGAACACCCAGAATTTGCAAAAGGTTTGAAAACATGAATCGAGACCTTTCGACCCAAAACCCATCAAAACCATCATCAGAAAATTGCCCCGTGCCGCCTCCGCAGACCATTATCGGCCACCTAACTTTGCCTCAAGCTTCCACATCGTGCGACGCATTGATTTGCACCAGAAGCACACAGTCCGATCAACCCACGATGGTGCAGCACCGTCGTTTCAAGCGTGAAAAAAAGTGGTTTCTAAACCCTAGTTTGATCTCAAATCGAAGATTCGACGATTTATAAATTTAGCTAGTATTTTTCTGATGATTTCGAGCATTAATTCTCGCTGCCAAAAAAAATTCGAGGCTTAAAATTACTTAGATCACCAGGATTTAATAAAACTTCATTTTACAGATCATCCAAAATATTCCAGAGAAAGGCTAAGGAAAAATTTGGATTTTTGTTTCAAAAAATCATTAAATTTAGAGGAGATTAAGATAGTGTTATTGAAGTTGAAATTCATAAAGTTTGAATTTCTTGAAAAAGTTTGAATGGTAGCTGTTTTTATGATTTCCAAAAGAAGAACTATACAATACCTGCTTTAATTAATTACTGAAATGTAATACAGGTTTAAAACAATATTTCAACTTGTTTTCGATCCCTGTCAGAGTCAAAGAGCGAGAGATTAAGATTTGTTTTGATATGGGATAACCTGTAAACCAACATTTAGAAATAACTTTTTTTTATAGTTTCTAGAAAGAAAACTATATAAACTTTGCTTAAATTTTTATTACTGGAACATAGTACAGAGTTTTAAACAAACTTGAACTCGTATTACAATCCATTCCAGAAGAAAAGAGGGAGAGAGAACTTGATCTTGGTATAGTTTACTCTTGTAAACCTGGTACTTAAATGAAACTCTGTTTTTTTTACAGCTTCTGAAAAAAAGAAACTTCAAAACTTTTCATTGATTTAATTACTGAAACACAAAGCATACCAAAACCAAAGTTCATCATTCAATTTCAGTAGCAATAGAGGGAGGGTTTTAACAGGTTTTGTTTCCTGAAGTTAAAACAGAGATTGCATTTTGTATAATCAACATGCACAACCAAGACTTCAATCATATACCAAAATTCTTGCATGCCAAACAAAGATTAAGTTTCCTACATCATCCAAGCAAACACACAACAACAATAATTAAAAGAAAATAGGAGTATACTCACTTATTTCCAGAGAGTTTCCTGGCAGTTTTTATCAAAACATAGATGAAAATGAAGGCTTGCAACTTCCCTTCTTTTTTCTACTTTAATTCTTTTTAAACTTAGATCTGCAAATGATGGTTAGATATCTATGATTACTCTTGGTTGTATTTATGCATTTAATTGATCAACAACAACAATTTTAATTTACTTAAAGTTAGGATTTTTTTTATATAGACAGAGAAGCTTCCTTTTTTCTGAAACTTGAAAACCAAAATAGCTTTTAATTCTTGATTCTTGCTGCAAATAATTGATTGAATATTACTGAATTAAACTCTTTCTTCATTAGAAATTATAACTTCGATTTCAAACTTTAAAAAGAAAAGTTACTTGTCTTTTTAATTTATTTCCAGAAATTACTGCACTAGCAAACCTGAAGCTTCCCCCCTTTCAAGCTAATATGCAGTTTTATGTTTTGAATTTATTGTTAAAACTTGATTTAAAAATCATAATTTAATAAACTATACAGTTAAAACAAAACTTACCTGAATGTATCACTACGGTTTGAAAACACTTTAGATTTTACTTTGAATTGAAGAAGGCAGTTTCTCTTCTTTTTTTTCTTTCTGATTTCTTTTTCTTGCTTGAATGTTGAAGTAAAGATTGCAAAATTCTTTTTGATTACTGAACTTCAGATATTATGGGCTTTAAAATTTTTAATTGGAAGGTGAAAAGTTTTTCTGAATTTTTTTATTTGAATATTTTATTTGAGCAATGATGGTTTATGCCATTTGTAAGAAGAAATCATAGGCTCTAAATTTTGTTAATCATTCCACTCTATCTCCCATGTGTTAGGTATGTTCAGCCCTTTTTTAATTTTTACAAGGCAAATGAATTTTATAAATTTTATATTTATATCTTATACACTTTTAAATATAAATGTATATCTTTATTCTTTTGTATATATACATACATGTATAATGTTGCAAGGATTTAACTAATATATATATATATATATATATATATATATTACATCTTAACAATTTTAAATGCTACTTACTTTTTAAAACATTTATTTTAAATTTAAATTCAAATCTTTAATTTTTAAACTTGAAATATAAACACTTATGTCCATTTGCATATTCACACTTACCTTGAGAATTTTAAATTAAATTTTCAATGTGTATTCAATTTTACTAATATATGTAATGTTCATATGTTAAGATTTTAAATCCAAATGACTTTTATAAACATTCTTTATTACAATATTTTAAACTCAAAATAAATTTGAAATTTTATTCATATATAATTTTTCACTTATGTAATTGTTTGAGATTTTTGTTCCAATTTATTTTCAAATTAAACCCCAAGAGTTTAAATATATTATTTATTTTAATTGATAATTTTGGGATGTTACATTTATATAAACTGATTAAATAAAATAATGATTTTATTTAAAATTATTTAGTCGGATCTAAATTATTTAGACTTCATAGGCTAAATAAGATCTTGAAATGACTTTGTTTTTTAAATTCACCCATTTGACCCACTGCATACTAGCCTGGTTCCTTCAATGGTATCAGATCCCACTAGTTTGTGCAATTTAAATTAACTGTATTAGGGCGAACTTATTAACACAATATCATTTAGTAGAGTGTCGAAAAAAAGTAGTGTCAAAGGTTAAGTTTGGGTAATCAAGTCCTCTGCCTGACTTAGTTACGTGGCCAGAAATGATAAATCCAAAGGTTATCGCTAAAATAGTGGCCCAAATTGATTTTTGGCCTTGGGTTAATTTTTAAAATATGTTTTGAAATTATAAGTGATATTTTAAATTTAAAAGGTTATGTTTAAAATATATAAGAAATATTATAACTGTTATAATATATTTTTCCAAATTGTTTTGAAAATAATTAATTGTTTTCGAATATTTAATAAAATTGTGTAAATTTTCCATAGTCTCGGAACAGACTTGGACATATAAATGAACTGTAAAATGATATGGATCTAAAGATTTAGATGGCGTCAAGAATGATAAAGTGATGGAACTTAGCAAGATAGCATTGATTCGACTAAGTAAAATAATATGGTAACCATCCTTCATAACCCGGTATATATCCATCAGAACTTGGTACTTATTCCTCATAACTTAGTACCTATCCTTATTGTGATCTATGATGAGTCAGCATGACTTTGTCAAAAAATGGAAGATAAAGAAAGGGTAAGGTACAAAAAGACAAATGTAACATAACTCGATACTAGGTTTTGCACAAATTGGTACCAAGTTATCATTATTTGCAATTTCGTCACAATCTCTTGCTTGGAGCTTCATGTTAGAAGAGGAAAACATGAGGAACTTATTTTAATGATTCCCATTATGGTTTTCATCTATAAATAGAGAGAAAGGTGCAAAGGAAAAAAGGATATTATTCTTCTATTTGTAATCATTGTTATCTGATTCTACACCTAAACTTTGTCAAATTCTTATATGAGGTTTTTGATATCGAGTTGTAAGAATTACTTGCAAGAGCAAAGTACAATTAATAAAAATTGATTAAGTGGACGTAGGCTGGAAAATTTGCTGAACCACTTTAAAAATTTTACGTTCTTCTCTCTTTTAAGCTCTTTACTCTTATAATTTCCGTTTGTTACTTATTTAGGTATTTGCCCCACCTTTAATGCAAACAAATAATTAATTAGATTAATTAAATAAACTATTAATTAAAAGTTAATTAATTAAATTAAAAACATACATAATGATATATGTAAATTTATCTTAAATGTTTAAGGTATCTAATAAATGATTTTCAAAATTAACTAAAATTGTTTTAATTAAACAAATTGATTAAATGTCAATTAATATAAAATAATATACATGTATTATGATCCATGTGTATCACTACAAATGTTATGATATATGTACTCAATTTTGAAATGTTTTAAATGAATTAAATTAAATTAATTAATTAAGATTTAATTGATGAAATAATATATGATTACACATAAGAATAAAATTAAGTTAATTGAAACTATAAACTGTTATATACGAATTAAACATATAATATAAATGTATAATAGAAGATAGAACTGTAATAAATACAAATTGGTTTTAAAGAAAAAAATTAACGTATTGTAAGTATAAAGTGATTTCGGATGTGTTCGACATTTGAATCGCAAGAAGATTTCATAAGAAATACATTATTTCATAAGTAGATATCACTCAAGCAAATATAATAAAGTTGATGAGTAAAGACCCATTTCTTTAACCTTCGAAAATCGACACTAATACATTCTCGGTATTCACATGCTACAAATCCAAGTGTCGGAGAGGCGGTTCTTTAAAGGTAAGAAAGAAAAATAGACAGAACAAAATCTTACACGAATGGACTAACATATATTATTTTAATATATAATCTTTAAAGTGGAAATTTAAATACAGTTATCAGAGTCTATCCTAAGTTTAGCCTGGGCAGTTATAAATGACTGTCCTCGCAAATGTTGAAAAGAACAAAACACAAATGTAATATGGATGGAAATGAGTAACTATCTATAGGAATCTTTAGCT
The DNA here is from genome assembly GCA_030765085.1 of Allium cepa. Classification (NCBI taxonomy): domain Eukaryota; kingdom Viridiplantae; phylum Streptophyta; class Magnoliopsida; order Asparagales; family Amaryllidaceae; genus Allium; species Allium cepa. The sequence goes on from CM060932.1 coordinate 159,906,166, forward strand.
CCAAGCTTCATCCAATTACTCTAAGACAAACCCAAAGTATTTGGCTACCTAGGAAAATTAGGGCACCCAAAGTTTAGGGGAAAGGAAAATAAACTCTGGTCAGTCATGGGAATTGTGTGGGAAACTCAATTATGGATGTTAAAAAAAAGGGTATCTCATGAGACCATATTGCACATAAACGCGAAACACGTTTTTACCTTATGATAATCAAAATAATTGATACACAAAATCTAGGGATATTATTTTTAATGCATTAAAATACTTTTTCAAATAAACATATTAAAATAGCCGAAATCGTTGCATTTGTTAAATTTGATGGCATAATAAGTTTATAACTATGTCCAAAGACATTTATTGGCAAATGGATTTCCATACAATGACGACGTAAGGTACTACCTTCCATATAGTACATTTTTGGAGGAATGTATCGAGGATACACAAATAATCCTCCGCATCTGGCAAGACCGGTCTATTCCTTTTTGGCACTCAAACATGTTCTGGATAGAAACCGAATATGTCATTATCTCGATCATAAGTGGCATATCCAAGAGCTCTCTTAGCATACACAACATACTCGATATATATAGAGCAACCTAGAAGGGTAATGATCATACCCTAATGGTTGTGAACCACATAACGTACCTTGTTTAAGCCATTACCGAGTGACGAGGCCAAGGGTAACGATTGCCTTTCATACAACACATTCCAATTTGAATGCCACATTGCCAATTCATAATTACACAACTAATTTCTACAAATATATAACTCCTGAGCTCGTACGTCTAGGGAAAGGGTGTTAAGCTAAGATAAATTGCCTTCTTTGCCACCAAACAGATGATACGTTTATAGAGATTAATAAATGTCATTAGAAATATAACATCAGACATTCATCCATATAAGTTGTCCAGGAATAGGACAAACTAAAGGAAGTCTCCTATCACGTCCTGTCGGGAACCATCCTTAGGATTTGTAGCGAGCAACCCTTTCATTGAAGATCAAATGAAGATACTACTACTACATATGTATGATATGGTAAATTTCCATCGAGGGTCACTGACAAGCATCCCTTTATTTATTATCATTCTATATCTACACTTTGAATATGTAAATTAGTTTCGAAGTGGTTTTTTTGATAAGAATCACTCAAATCCAACCCATGTTCCTTCGAACCAATTATCGATAAAAATATGTTAGGTAATAGGTATTCTTTGATTAATTAATTTCTTTATCAAAATATCTTTTGGAGATATATACCTTTAAAATATTTATTTCTTGTATATACAGAATCACTAAACCTCTCTTTAACTTTGGAAATTCCAAATCGTTTTCATAAGTCACATTGGTAAATATTATTATGTTAAAATGGCCGATAGAAATTATACCAATTCCACTCAATATCAATTTCCGTATTCAACTTTTACTATCTTTGAGTAGCGGTGAAATCACCTTTTAAATTCACACGGATAGTACGAGGTCCCTCTTTGAAATTTAATACCAAGATTAAGAAGATTATTTATATACAATCCAAGTTGTGTCAAAGTAAATTTATAAATTTTGACTCTTTTATACTTGCCTCATATCCAACATTTTGATCTTATCTATCCCTCGTCCAGGGAAGAGGCCAGGTGAGCTAGGGCGCTGATTGAACCTAAACAGCTCCTTAGTTTAAGCACCTCATATTCGAATCTCAAGAATAGAAAAATCAGTCTACTTGTCTGCTTTTAGAGCCAAAATTAAATCACTTTATTTTAATAGCTTTTCTTTTAATATTTATTTAATTATTTTTAAATAAATTATAAAATTTCCAAATCATTATTAAAACACTTAATTATTCTTTTCAAAAATACCTATAAAAGATTTGGAAAAGAATTGTTAAGATTAAATCTGTATTTTAAAAGTTAGTAAAAGTGCTGTAAAAATTGCTGCGAATAGTGCTACAAATATTGTTTTTAAAGCTTATTTGATCAAAACAATTATTCATTCATTTAGAAATCTGTTTTTATAATTAAAATCTTTTTTAAAACATTTTAAAAACTTATGGAGTTTATTCGTGTTTTTAAAGAATTAAAAAAATATCAATTTTAAAGAATTTGTCGCTTTGGTTTCTGAAATGCAAAACCGCGACTATTGTGAAAACTTGTTTTGCTCACATTACAAAATATACTAAACAAAATCTTGATTTTCTTTCTTCTTTGAAAACTATGATTATAAGGGTTTTTAAAATTCTTATTAGAAAGAATTTCGACTCTGAATTCATCGTTTAATTGGATTTAACTTTCTACAGCACAAAATAGCTTACTGCCATTACACGACGCGTCTATTTTTGACTAAACTTTCATAACTTTTCAAAACTTAGATCAAATTAGATTTTAGTATGTATAAAACATTTATAAATCACTTTAAGCCATTTTCAAGAGGTTTAATAATCTCATATACACCATTTCATTTATTAAAGAAAAATGATATCCTTTGTGTTTTTCGACGCATATTAAACGTGAATCATTTTATAATCAAAATAAACATATAATCAACGTCCAAACTTGATAAACAATCATCACAACCAAGCATAACAAAACATATATATCATCCAGTATATCATATTATAAATAGAGTTTCTCACCTTCATTTCGAGTCGAACTAGTTTTGAATCGGCTATAGCTTCACTGCGATTGTTTTAAACTCTATGGAATAGAGCTCCTAAACTTTGAATGAGCTCGGCCTTGGCCTTGGGTGCTTATGGTCGTGGGTTAGGGTGGTGGATGGCTCGATCTACGGTGATGGAAAGTGTGGCTGTGGGTTCTGATGAGAGAATGGAGTGATTTGAAGTGGTTTGAGGGGTTTACACTAACACATATACTGGTAATTTAATTTTTTTGTAGTTATTTTCGCAATATTTTGCTAATATAGGAAGGCATTTAAATAGCTTAAAGAAGAAGGAATAAGATGAAGAATAACTGTTAGGAATTTATGAATAAAAAGGGGGGGTATTTATAGGAAAAACATACAAAAAAATCTAAACACATAATTAACTTTTCACCCTCAACCCACACCCTCATCACTTCACTTTACACGGCCTCCCCCTCACATCCTCTCTTCCATGTGCTAGCTCATGCGTATGTGCTTTAGTGTGTAAGATGAGTTGATGGTTGCTTGGTTGCTTAAGTCTTAAGTTTTTGAGAAATATCTTAATATTTTTTAATATGTGTGTGTGTGTGTGTGTGTGTGTGTGTGTGTGTGTGTTTGTGTGTGTATGTATGTATGTTTAAGTTTATATGTATATTTATATGTGTGTGTGCCTATATATATATATATATATATATATATATATATATATATATATATATGTTCATGTGTAATTAGGGTGTGCATATTTATGTTATATATGTGAATATGACATATAAACAAGGTTGCAACAACTTTGCACAACTTCCGTTCGTGAAACCGTTGAAAATTGAGAAACCTATTTCCAAGTAACATTCACTAATAAATTAATTTACATATCAAGGTAAATAAAATTTGACAAAATAATTTCTTATCACTTTCAACATAATAGAATGATCACATTTTATTTATAAAACCATATATATTAATATTAACAATTATTTACAAAAAACGCTGTTATATAGATAGAACGATACAAATTTTCTTACATTTTCAAATCAAGTATATATCTTCATAAAACTTTTACAAATGATTTATTATCACTTTATAACTATTTAAAAGAATTATTATCATTTAAAATTAATTATTTGAATAATTATAATAAACTAATTACTAAATCTCAATTTAAATTCATAAATTAATTATTGAATATAAGGGCATCACTGATGATGCCATAAATACATTTAATTTCCAAAAATAAAAAATTATTTTTATTTCATATTCTTCTTAAAAAATAAAAATAAGTGTACGTATCTAGCTCCATACACGACGTTTGGCGATTATAGAGCTGTTTATCGCGGTTTCCGGCCATTTTATCGATATATTTCCAAAGGAAATATTTTTTGAAACTTTTTTTAGAAGAAGTTCATTATTATTATTAATCACTTAAAGCATGATTATTTTTTTGAAAACAATCTATATTTTAATAGTTAAAATAAATTAAATATCCTTAATTAAAGTGTTCAAATTTTAGGTCATTACATGATGAATCTTTAATATAAGTGTTGTCCTCTACCTTATATATATGTGTGTGTGTGTGTGTGTATTAATACTAACTTACTTTTTAGTTATTGAGCTTTTCTCAAGCTAGAGATGTGGCGTGAAGTGCTATTAATAAATAGACTAGAAAAAGTAAGATACATGCACGTATATTTTGAGCTTTCCTCGAGGTGTATGCACTATATTAGGCTATCATGAAATGATAGGTACGAGTGAATTATCTCTCTTTATTGTTGAGCTTTCCTCCAAGTAAATATGGGATTGGATAAAGATGACGAGTTAGGAGTTTTATATGATACAACCGATAATGAGTTATCCATTGCATATAGGCCTATGACCTATTGAGCTTTTCTTAATGTCAGAATCCAAGGCATGTGAGTCCTAACACCCACCAGAAAAATTAAAAGAGCTTTTACATTTCCTCTTAGGGTTTTGATAAATATAAAAGTTTAATGGAAACTTACTAGTAAAATGGAATAAAACATTTAACCTTACTAATGATATACGAACATCTATAATGTATAATTATATCAATCAACTTTGGTAAATTTATGCAATTAATATAATTGATAAAATATTTGTCAATTAAAATATAATAGTAAATTGAATTAAGATTAATAAATAGAAATATAAAATATACTAACAATAAATTTTGCATATTGTCAATTCAAGACCCATGCAAGCACTTAATTATAGTGCTAAATACGTTCATAACTCAGTCGCTTATGTGTTTATTTTACATAGACTGTGTATTGTTTTCTATGAGTTTTAAACTATAAAACAACACAAGAATATGGATATTTGATTTATTTTCAATCACATTAAATGTTATATGGTGAACGGGCGCAATTCGTAATGTACGAAACCTCGATGAAATTAGTTCATTTGAAATGAGCAATTAAACCATGATGGTAGATCATTTATTCAATATGATTGATTACAATAAGGAACTTGTTATGTTACATATAGCACTTGACCAAGAGCTATAAGGTGAATCTAAGAATATGATTATTGAAAATTCAGTACGATCAGTTTACATAAGTGCAAATTATTCGATATCTTAAATGTTAAGGATGCTCGAACACATTTTGTGAAGAGTTCATTATGGTCTTGTAATTGGGATGAAGAAAATGAATGGTCACTTCTGCTTTATGAAGAGACATCAGAACTAAAATTGAATAAAATAATAACAAATGCTTAACAAGAAATGAGAAATATGATTTGTATTCCAAAATGTGTTTTCATATAGTAAATTATTTTCTATGTGATATATTTCTGTGAGTGCATGATACTTGGTCTGAAAATCTCGATTATAAACTAGTTATAGCATATGAAATAAAATTACGTAATAAGCGGTTGAATAAAGCTTCGTATTTCATACATTGTTATATTTATGGAAGAAATAGTGGAAGTATGCGGTGTAATACACCCTAGTACATGCATAAGGTTACGGAAAAAAATGTAAATATACCAAATATTATTTATGAAATAATAATTATTTTTAGGATTACTCAAAATTTGACATAGTTTTATTTTAACATGAATATTATGAATATTCATATAAAATAAAACTATAATGATGGTATTTGCTTTTATAACAAAATAATGCAGTAGAAAATACCCATGTATCTGAAATTTTACAATTATTTTGGAATTATGCACTAAGACATGGTTTTGATAAATAATGTTTCAATCATGTGATTATGAATCATATGGTACCGATGAATTGTATCTTAGACGATTAAGGGCAAAGCACTCATTCGGTGGGAGTCACATAAGAGTTAGAGTACTCTTCAGACTAATGTATACAGATGTATGTAATAGTAAGTCTAATAATCCCAAAATAGTTCTACATACTTTTTGAAATTTACCATTGAATTATCATAGAAATAAACATGTGTATTTGATACACATGTAGTATGTCTATGATAAGTTCGTATAAAATAGAAGAATGCAATATGACATGCAAATGGACATAAAATGATTCGATTTGATTGAACAGGCGACTATAATGGAAAAAGTTCCAAATGTACCTAAAAATGAATAAATATTAAATCTCAAAAGTCACCCCTCTTTATGATACATAACGATGTATCAATAAGGAATAATTGGACTTTGTTAAACAAAGTATAATTTATAATAACTGAAGATGAGTTAACTTCTTTTTGTACGGTCATTTATTAAAGAGTAGTACGTAGGATTAAAATTCATTTCATCTAAATCCAAGTTTACGATATCATATAAGGTAAGAGTTTATAGGAAATTGCTAGGTCAAGAAGTTGATAGGTTATGCGAGTTAAAAACCCACACGTAATAATTGTTCGTAAGGGATCTTGTGTGAAACACTCCAAAGGAGATTAGGACCATTCAATATTAATTGGCCATTTTATGTTTGGAACATAATATTCATAAACTAAAACAAAATCGATTTTATATGTAAGGAAATTCGTAAAATGTTTATGAATACCTATTCCACTGTACTGAGAAACAACTGTTGTTTCAAGAAACACCAACTTCATGGCAAAGGAACTTTTTTTAGAAATTAATAGTTGTAAACTGCATTTGGATACGATCCAAAGATAAAACAGATTACAAGGATGAGATGAAATTAGCCAAACCTAAAAAACACAATACATTAGAATGTTTAACAAGCGTTCTCGCGTAAAATAGAGAAATTGTGAGTTTCTTATCAATATCGAGAATAGAATTTCCTCCGTTGTTGATAATACCAATTAGAGTATTGACTATTTCATATAGCATAATGCACAAATCAGGAATGGATTCTAAGTACATTATCAATATGTGATTTTAATAGTTATACCCAAAGGGATATGATCCATCGGCCGCAAATTTGTTTTCAAGAAGAAGACCAATTCAGTTTGAATATAATAAGCAATGTTGATAAGAATAACATCTTAGATTTCAAATGTTAAAACTAGCGTAACATATCAGTCATTCAACGTCCTTGAGTTAATTTAGATTTTACTCGCGAAATTATCACCTGGCATGACTTTGATTTTTGGCTTATATATGTTGAAATAGAAAATTCTAAATAATGACTTAGAATAGAATATTCACACATAACAACCAAAGTGCCTAGAAGTCAGCGGGAGCAATACCGAGTTTGTGGGTTTTGGATATGATCTGAGAACTAATACCAAAGTATAGTTTGATAAGCATCGAAGTTGACTAATTATTTTAATAAAATATCAAATGGTTGATTTTCGGTTAAATACAAAGGGAGCATGTGCCTATAAAAATAGCTATAAAGGTCTATGAATATTTCTAAAGTAAACAAAAAAACTTATAGTTATTATTGTTTTATCCAAGTTTAGTTTGGTTGTCTAATAGTCGACATTGGATTTGTAAATGATATCTTTATAATCAATATAATAGGATATTGGGAATGTATGAAACGATATTTACATACATCATATTAAAATGTTTAATATGGAACATATAAGATGGATCCCTCATGCATTGACAATATGAATTATCACATTTTTTTTTACCTATAATATCGTAATAAGCTTACGTATTTGATATATAAAGCAAGTATCAAATTTGAATTAAGATTGCTAAATGGTAGTTAAGAATATTATGGAGTATTTAAACAGTAAAGAACTGTTTATAAAAACATCGAACTTTTTATGAAAATATTTAGACTTGAACTTTATAAGTAATATCGAGTATAATGTCAATATTAACTTCATGATCAATCCTTATTTAAGAAGTCTTAAGTTCAAAATTTCCAAAAAAATAAGTTATGGCTAATTCAATTAAAAGCCTAAGTACATTGCCTTGAATGGCGCCGCAGTGAAAACAGTGTGTGTGTGCACAAATTTATAATTAAGCTAGGAGTGACTCCAAATGTTGGGAATCATGTATCATTATTATAAGATTTTGATATTGTGATACAGATCATGAAAGAACCTAGAGCTCACTAGGATTCAGAAAATATACTTCGAAAAGTTTCACATGATATAGGAAGTTATTAGCATCGGTTAAAGTTGACTGATATAGTGGATAATTAAAATAACATGGCAGATCCATTCACTAAGGAACTAGCTCGATCAGTTCTTAGCAAACTTATTAAAGGGTTGGGATTGAGATTCCATAACTAGCCTTAAATGCAATTGATAGAGTTAGGGATACATCTTAGGAGCAATGTTGTAATCTATTGTAAATTATTAACTCTTTAACAGAATCTTATTTGAAATAAAAGTCTCTTTTCTTTCTATTATATATTTGTCATATTGTGGTATTTTAATTAACTGTTTGATTTAACCATATTTAATAGAAAATCCTTACATGATATGTTATGTAATGGTAGTTACACTGTGTTGTAATTATGAGATGTTTATCATATTAAAAATAACATATTGTTTTAAATATTTCTAGCCAAGATGTATTGAGATAAAATATCTATACATCCATTGAGACAAGAGTATGTAATGGTTTCCTAATGTTAGATAGTGTATTACTCATGGCTGTTGGAGGCAACGTGAGAGTACATACCGATAGTTATTGGAGAACTACGTAATGACCTGAGAGTTTTTTATTGGTTGATATAACTTAGGTCAAATAGTGAATCTCGACATGATCATATTACATAATTCTCTTGACTTGATAATACAATTAAACTTCAATATAGACACTTCACTTTAAATCATGGCATAACGTCTATGAAAACCAGAGTTTGTTTTGAGTTGAAGCATTGGAAGCGAAACACTATTCAATAGAGAATTCATCTCTCTAGTTATATGAATGTAACACCCCATATTTTTATAACATTATTTAGAATAATTAATTGGGTAAATTAATTAAAATAATGCGGAGATTAATAGGTTGATATTTGTGATAGCTAGGAGTACCACGATAATATGTTAATTAAAATGAAATAACCTAAGTTAAGGTTTTAGGAAATAACAAGGGCGATATGGAAAATAGGTGGAGCTTATAACCTAAACCCTTAGGAATGAGATTCATGTTCACTTTCATTTGATTTAAACTAAAATTTCTTAAGGCTAGCCACCATTATCATTCTCAAGAAGAAGATTAAAGCTAGGATCCTAGGCTAGAAAACATTCAACTAAATCAACATCAAATCTCACATCTATAATCTCAAAGCTAAGATGAATAACTACTACAATCCATATTCTTTTAGTATTCGATTTTAAGACTAGATCCGAAATGTTTTTGCAAGTATATGCCATGTTTTTGGAAGATTAAAGTTATATGTATGCTTGCTGATGAACTATATGTGTTCATGTTAAAATTTTATAATATGTTTGACATGAAAACCATATTTAATGACATCCAAATGCCTTGAAAATTTAAATATACGTCAAAAATGAAATTTTTTAGATGGACTTCGATTTTCATAATTTTTTGAATTAATTTGAATTAAATATTATTTTTCTAGTGAAAGAAATTGTTTATTGGGTTATAAATTATTTTCAGCCATAATAACAATTATTGGGGTTGAAATTTTTATATGTTAGGCAACATATTAAATTAGATTATTTGGGATATTTTTTAGGTTATTCCTAAGTTATTTGATGAATATATAAAATTATTTAAGGTATGGGACTTAAATGTTTTATATATTTTATTAACGAGAAGGTTCATTTTATAAAATGAAATTATTATTTAGTTCTGAAAATAAGGCAGCATATTTCTGAAAAGAATTTGTTAACTAATGAAAGTTGACAAACAAAGGCAAGTTAGTTGAAAAGTTATCATTTTTAAGTTAAAAACAAAGAAAACATACTTTTAGCATGTTTCAGCCATTACGACAACAAACCTTCCGACCCAGACCTTCCGACAATGTTGAGCGGTTCAAAGCTTTCGACATAGTCAAACCAATGCATATAGTATCGAGTTACTTGGTACGTAATGAATTGGACAAGGTCGAAAGGTTCTTAGTCGAAAGGTTAATAGCCAAAGAGGATGGGGTATGTTTATTTTATTAATCAAAAGTTTTTACCTGCTTTGCTTTCGAATAAGAGCTTTTGACTTGGTTGCTTTCGACCAGGTCAAATGTTTAAATAAAGGTTTTTAAGCCTTTCGACATAGTCGAAAGGTTACTACCGCTTTGTTACGTTTGAACCTTTCGACAAAGACGAAAGGTTTGCTTGTTCTAATACCAACCGCTTCTCCCAGTGCTTTTAAAAGGAAGCTTTCAACTTAGGTTAATTACCCTTGTTTTATAAATTAAAGTATAACCCAAAGCTTTCGAAAGAGTTGTTTTAAAGGATAAGTTTAAAGCTTTTGACTTAGTCGAAAGGTTGCTTCCAATGACTTTGAAAGGTTTTAAAAGAAGGTTTTCCATTTTTTTTGAATTAAAACCAGTAAGTCTTCGAAAGGTTTTTGTTGAATGACTTTGAAAGGTTTAAGTGAATAATTTGGAAAGGTTTAAGTGAATAATTTTGAAAGCTTTAAGCGAATGATTTTGAAAGGTTTGAAGATTGATTATGAAAGGTCTAATTCAATGGTTTTAAAAGGTTTTAGTTGAATGATTTAGAAAGGTTTGATGATTGACCACGAAAAGTTTAAGTTCAATGGTTTCGAAAGGTTTAAATGAGTGATTTCGAAAGGTTTAAATGAATGACTTTGAAAGGTTCGGGTTGGTTGACTTCGACAGGTTTAAGTGAATGGTTTCGAAAGCTTTGAGATGAAAAGCTTTCCAAGGTTTTCTAAGGCAATGTTTTAAAGAGATTTGAAAGAAGGATGTCCAAAGTTTTATTGTTTTCAAAATGTTTGATATTTGAATTTGAAATAGATGATTTCAAAAGTGTAGAAAGAATTCTTTAAAATGGTTAAATGTTCTCATCAACTAAAGTTTGAGTAAAGAGCATATATAACATGGTGATATGATTTTGAGTAAAGTATAAGATTATATACTATTCCTTGTTTAAATTTGGTTTAAAGGTTTAAATCATTTTGGAAATGTTTTCAAGGAAAATTATGGAAGGGGATCCTTAAGTGAAAATGACTCGTATATTAGAATACCAGATGGGACTAGTATTGGGTCATGCCATATACATTAGCTATTTTCCCCGGCTAATTGTTATCCAAATTTCCATTGTGCTGGGCTTGGCCACAGGTAGACTATGACGATGATTACACGCTGAAGGGAATATATGTTGTATACAGATAGGTTATTGGTGAGCCTGAAAAATCATTAGGATCAAGAAGACTTGGGAGATGACTAAGTTAGGGACAGACTGTCAGGAAGTGAAGCATTTAACAGATAATTAAGGACAGACTGTCTAGATGGGAAATGTGTAACAAATAGTTAAGGATAGACAATCCAAAAGAAGAATATCTAATAGGAGTTATGTTAATTTTGATCATCTTGTCTGGTAGGTCCAAGTCAGCCAAAGGTTAAAAGTTATCCAAAAAAACTTATGTATTTGAACAGATAGTTCATTATTTCCTAAGATTTATGTATGCTTACATAATGATTACTTTACGATATTTAACTATTGTGGATACAGGAGCATAACTTATGGTTTTATAAAAGATTTTGCAAAGATATGTTTTAAAAAGGATGTTAGTGAAGGGAAACCTGTTATGCTATGCGGCATGGTCTTGCTTAACATGTTTAACCGAGATGTAAGTATTATTCATACTAGGCTTTATGTCTGACTTGAAGTTTATATTTTTCCCTTAAACACTCGGGTGCTCAAAATTAATTTGAATAGGCTGAGGGATTAAGGTCTTTTTTTCAGGTCTAGTAGGATGTCGAATAAGCTACCGGAGGCATGCAAGAGGCAAACAGATAGATATTTAGAATTCATAGTTCTGTTTAATGTTTTGATATTTCTGTTGTGTTTGTATTAGTCTAATATGACCATATGACTTCGATCATCCAAGGGGGTATCTTCATATACAGCTCTTGGCATATTTTTTAATAACTATTTTTTATTTGTGCCTGGAAACGATTTGGGGTTATGTGTTTTGAATGTGAAACATTTGATTTTGAAACATAATGAAGTAAAAGTGGATTATGAAATCTGTGTTTTGTTTCATATTCAAATGCTTCTAATATTATTGATACCATCAACATAGCCGTATTTAGTCGTCGGAAGCTAATACTATAAACGGCTACAGCATTTATAGCGCTTACTTTTATGCCTCTAGATAGGGGATGTTACATCTTGGTATCAGAGAATGGTTTATGAAATGATTTAACTAAAAATGAATTTTTAAAACATAATCCTTAGAAATTAGAGTTAAGATCGGGGTATGGGATAACGTTATGGTAACGTACTTGTATGTACGCTATATCTCTAGAATCCTATCTTAGTTAGGCTATTCATCTATGTCCCACGAGGTCTGAATAAAGATATGGAAGGAAGAAGAGGCAGAGTTAATCTTGAAGAAGATAGCACCACCACTAATGGATATGCCCGACCAAACACTTGGAGAGGTCCCAGTTAGGCACAAGCTGAAAATGTTGGTGCATGAGTTCCCCAAATGGACATAGAAGCAATATATCAGTTCTTTATAAACACGGTGCACGTTGGAATTGCAACTTGAGTTGTCAGAGGTAATGCTGCTGGAGGTGGAGCTCAGAAAGTTTCAATGGTCAATCAGTATGTTAACTTGAGTAGGAATTGCATCAGGCTTGAAGAGAAGCCGTTTATTGGTACTGAAGATGCAGTCGAGCTGGAAAATTGGCTACTGCATTGCGATATAATTTTTGCTAACTTAGGATTGAATGATGCACAGAAGAGGAGATTGGCATCGAGGTAGCTGCGAGGAGCAACTCTATTCTGGTGGAATACTGTTACTGCTGGAGTTAATGAGGAAACCATAACTTGGGAGGAGTTTAGGAGAAGGTTTTTAGAAATAATTATGTCGGTAATGGCACAGTCGGCGTTGGTGAGGAAGTTTGCAGAGTTGGAATAAGGAGATATGTCCATTTTGGAGTATGTGAGGAAGTTTGAGGAGTTGGCCCGGTACGGGTATGCTTTGGTAGACACTGTGATTAAGAGGAATGAAAAGTTTATAAAGTAGCTTAAGGCAGGGAGTTGATAAGTGCTACTTTGCTGCATTTGAGAAATCCTAGTGATGTAGCGGTTTAAACGACATTAAGATAGGAAGAGGCGTTGGCTTGCTTAAGGAAGAAGTTGAAGGAGGCCCAGAATGGACAGGGCCAGTAAAGGAAGTTTTCAGAAAAAGAATGCTAAGAAAGGGGGAGCAAAGAAAGAAAGGAAAACCAGAAGTGGTTTGCTACAAATGCGACAATAAGGGAGGCTATGCTAATGAGTGTCGAACCAGTAAAGGAAATGGAAAAGAGGCTAGTGGAAAGAAGAATGTTAGATGTTTTAATTGTGATCAGATCGGTCATTACAAGAGCAAGTGTCGAGCCTGCAAGAGAAGGAAAGGGGCAAGTTTATGCTTTGGAGCCCACAACCTCAAGGCCAGCTGTGTAGGACAAAGAGAAGGTTGTTTTAGGAGGCTCGCTGCAGATTCACAATATGTATGTTAGCATTCTATTTGATACTGGAGCATCTCATTCTTTTATTTCTCGATGTATGGTAGATATACTTAACCTAGAACCCTCATACTTAGTTACTTCATAAAGGGTTGCAAATCCGATAGGAGGGTATGCAACACTTGGGATGAGGTGTGACCAATTAGAGTTTGATTTGCTAGGCCACACTTTTGATTGGTGTTTGCATGTGTTTTACTTTGTGGGATTTTGGATCATCCTTGGGATGGATTGGTTAAGTATGATGCTAGATTTTTTTCCATGATTGGAAGATATCACTTTGTCACCTGTATTGTAGTGATCGGGTATACCATGGAAAACCCTAGTTGCGAAGTGAATGCTTTGTTGGGTATGATGGAGTTAGAGGATGAGTTGCATCGAGTGTTTGTACATAGAGAATTTGCTAATGTGTTTGAGTCAGTAGTTGGACTGCCATCGAAACAAGCCATAGATTTTCAGATTGATTTGGTTCCTGGAGTAGAACCGGTGAGTAGGCCGTCAAGTAGGACGACACCTACAGAGATGAAGGAGTTGAAGGTGCGGTTGGTGGATTTGGAAGGAAAGGGTTTTATTGGACCAAGTAGTTCACCATGGGGGGCTGCTACCACGTTTGCTAAGAAGCCGAACGGATCATTAAGGTTGTGTATCTATTATTGTAAGTGGAATGAGAAGACGATAAAGAACCGATATCCATTTTCGAGAATTGAAGATTTGTTAGGTCAGTTAAGTGGAGCCAAAGATATTCTCTCAACTGGATTTGGTGACGGGATTTCATCAGTTTAAAGTGGCAGAGGATAGCATTCCATTGACGGCATTTAGGACAAGATAAGGATCGTATGAATAGTTAGTTATACCATTCGAACTAACTAATGCGCCGACGTTCTTTGTGGATCTGATGAATAGAATTTTCCAAGAGCACTGGGATAGATTTGTGTTGGTCTTCATAGATGACATTTTGATGCACTCTAGGGATGAGAAGGAGCATGAAGTTCATCTTACAGTTGTGCTCGAAATGTTGAGTGAGCGTCAATTGAAGGCTAAGTTTTCGAAGTGCCATTTTTGGAAGAAGGAATGAGGTTCCTTGGTAATGTCGTCTCAGAGAAAGGGTTGTCTGTAAATCCAACTAAGATTAAGAAGGTGAATAATTGGAAGAGACCCGAGACGGTGACCGAGATTAAGAGCTTTCTTAGACTGGCTGGGTATTATTGAAGGTTTATCAAGGACTTTTCGCAAATAGTTGCACCGATGGCCTAGATTACGCAAAAAGATATGAAGTTCTTATGGACTGATAAGTGTGAGGAAGCACTCCAGAGCTTGAAACACTTATTGACCCATGCACCGGTGTTAGTGGTTCTGGAGGGGAGTCAAGATTTGGTTGTTTATACTGATGCGTGTGGATCTAGATTGTGAGTTGTGTTGATGCAAAGAGGTAAAATGATTGCTTATGCCCCTAAATAGCTCAGACCACATGAAGTTAGGTATCCAACGCATGACTTAGAGTTAGCTGCCATTATATTTGCTTTGAAAGTGTGGAGGCATTACCCTATGAGACAGCAGAGGCCGTTGGAGTTTATTGCTGCTTATGGCTTTGGAATTGAATACGCACCCAGAAAAGGAAACAAGGTGGCAGATGCACTCAGCCGGAAACATCAGAATGCAGTATAGTCTATGATTGCTGAGTGGAAAGATTTGTAAGCATTATCAACTTGTAGTGTGTGCAATTTAGATTCGAGGTAGGTTCAAGTGCAGGAAGTGTTGTGTTGTCTTGTTTAGAAATCCGACCGGTAATGGTTGAGAAGATTGCTTCTAAGCAAGAGGAGGATCCAATTTTGGCTGAAGGGATCAAAAGGTTGAAGGAAGGAATGGAGAGTGATGACTTAAAGGATTTCAGTCTTGATCAGAAAGTGTGGTTGATAAAAAAAATAGGAGATTGTGTGTTCCGAATGTAGAAAACACGAGGAAGGAAGTTTTGGATGAGTGTCATCGTTCGTAGTTCACTATCCATCCAAGAGGAACAAAGATGTATCAGGATACGAAGATCTGGGAAGGTATGAAATGGGACATTGGTTTGTGTGTTATGGAGTGCTTGAATTACCAATAGGTATAGGCTGAACACCATAAGCTTAGTGGATTGGTTCAACCGTTAGAAGTTCCATTGTGGAAATGGGATTTTATCTCTATGGATTTTATTGATAGATTGCCAAGATTTAGTAGAGGAACTGAAAGCATATGGGTCATAGTAAATAGACTGACTAAGAGTGCTCATTTCAATCTGGTAAGATCAACTAGAACAACATCTATTTTGGCGAAGTTATATATGAAGAATGTAGTTAGACTGCACATAATTCTTAGTAGTACTGTTGGTGGTAGAGATTCTTTGTTTACTAGTGAGTTCTGGAAAAGTCTATATGAAGCATTAGATACCAAGATCAACATGAATATCATTTACCATCCACAGACTAATGGATAAATGAAAAGAGTTAACAAAATCTTGGAGGATTTTTCAAGAGCTCATGTATTGGATTTCGGGGGATCATGGGATTACCAACTTCATCTATTCAAGTTATTATATATCAATAGTTATTAGACTAGTGTTGGAATGGCAGCGTTTGAAGCTTTGTATGGAAGACCATGCAAGTCTCTTGTATGTTGGTTAGAGGCCGGTGATAGAATGGATCTTGGTTCGGATTTGGTGAAGGAAGCTGCGGAGAAGATTGAGTTGACCCAAGTCAGGGTAAAGGAAGCTCAATCTAGGAGAAAAAATTATGTTGATAAAAGAAGGAAAGATTTGGAATTTTCTGTCGGAGACTATGTGTTCATTAAGGTTTCACCGATGAAGGGTGTGATTAGATTTGGAAAGTCAGGAAAGTTAGCATCTAGATTCGTTGGACCATTCCGTATTGTTGAGAGGATTGAAAAAATCAGTTATAGAGTAGAGTTACCAAGTAGTATGGCTGGAGTCCATGATGTTTTCCATGTTTCTCATCTTAGGAAATGTGTTAAAGATCTGGAGACTACCATAGCACCGGCAGTGTTAAAAGATTTAGTAGCAGAACCGAATTTGACCATAGTTGGAAACCCGATTAAGATTGTGACCAAATATGAGAAAAAGTCGAGGAATAAAACAGTTAAGTTAGTAAAGGTTTAGTGGAGTAAAGATGCTAAAGACTGTACTTGGGAGACAGAGAGCAAGATTAGGGACTCTTACCCTGATTTGTTCGACGTATGTTTTACCTTTGATTGTTTGGTTGTGTACCTTATCGTAATTTCGAGAAAGAAATTATTTAAGGTAAGGAGTCTGTAACACGCCATATTTATATATCATTATTTAGAATAATAATTGGGTAAACTAAATAAAATAATGCGGAGATTAATAGGTTGAGATTTGTGATAGTTAGGATACCATGTTAATGTGTTAATCAAAATGAAATAACCTAAGTTAAGGTGTTAGGAAATAACAAGGGCAATATGGGAAATATATGGAGCTTATAACCTAAACCCTTAGAGATTCACGTTCACTTTCGTTTTATTCAAACTAAAATTTCTTAAGGCCGGCCACCATTATCATTGTCAAGAAGAAGATTAAAGCTAGGGTCCAAGAAAAGGGAAACAATCAACTAAATCAACATCAAATCTCACATCTATAATCTCAAAGCTAAGGTGAATAATTACCACATCCCATTTTCATTTAGTATTTAGTTTTAAGACTAGATTCGAAATGTTTTTGCAATTATATGCCATGTTTTGATGATTAAAGTTATATATATGCTTATTGATGAATTATATATGTTTGTGTTAAATTTTTATGATATGTTTGACATGAAAACCCTACCTATTGACATCCAAATGGCTTGAAATCTAAAGATAGGTCAGAAATGATATTTTAGATATGGTTTTGATTTTAATGATTTTCTGGATTAATATGGATTTTATATTAATTTTCTAGTGAAGGAAATTATTTATTGGGTTATAAATTCTTTTCGTCTAAAATAAAAATTGTTTGGGGTTGAAATTTTTATATGTTAGGCAACATATTAAAGTAGATTTTCTGGAATTTTTTTAGATTTTTTCTAAGTTATTTGATGAATATATAAAATTATTTAAGGTGTGAGACTTAAATGTTTTATATATTTTATTAAGGAGAAGGGGTATTTTATAAAATGAAAATTATTATTTAATTCTGAAAATAGTGGCAACATATTTCTGATAAGAATTTGTTAACCAATAAAAACTGACAAACAAGGCAGGTTAGTTGAAAAGTAATCATTTTTAAGTTAAGAACAAAGAAAACATACTTTTAGCTCAGCCTTTACGACAACAAACCTTCCGACCCAGACCGTCCGACAAGGTCGAGAGGTTCAATGCTTGACAAGGTCAAACCAATGCATATGGTATCAATTTACTTGGTATGTAATGAATTGGACAAGGTCGAAAGATGTGTAGTCGAAAGATTAATGGCCAAAGAGGTTGGGGTATGTTTGTTCTATAACCAAAAGCTTTCACCAGCTTTGCTTTCGAATAAGAGCTTTCGACTTTGTTGCTTTCGACTAGGTCAAATGTTTAAATAAAGGTTTTTAAACCTTTCAACATAGTCGAAAGGTTACTAACGCTTTGTTTTGTTTTGGACCTTTCGACAAAGACGAAAGGTTTACTTGTTTTAAAACCAGCCGCTTCTCCCAATGCTTGCAAAAGGAAGCTTTCGACTTAGATGGTTTATCCTTGTTTTATATAATTGAAGTATAACCCAAAACTTTCAAAAGAGTTGTTTTAAAGGATAATTTTAAAGCTTTTGACTTAGTCGAATGGTTCTTCCAACAAATTCGAAAGGTTTTAAAAGAAGGTTTTCCATTTGTTTTGAATTGAAACCAGTAAGTCTTCGAAAGGTTTTAGTTGAATGACTCTGAAAGGTTTAAGTGAATAATTTCGAAAGGTTTAAGTGAATAATTTTGAAAGGTTAGGTGAATGATTTCAAAAGGTTTGAAGATCGATTATGAAAGGTCTAATTCAATGGTTTTGAAAGGTTTTAGCTGAATAATTTAGAAAAGTTTTATGATTGACCACGAAAAGTTTAAGTTGAATGGTTTCGAAAGGTTTAAATAAGTGATTTCGAAAGGTTTAAATGAATGACTTCGAAAGGTTCAGGTTGATGACTTCGATAGGTTTAAGTGAATGATTTCGAAAGGTTTGAGATGAAAGGTTTCCAAGGTTTTCTAAGGCAAGTTTTAAAGAGATTTTAAAGAAGGATATCCAAAGTTATATTGTTTTCAAAAGGTTTGATTTCGAAAGGTTTGATTTCGAAGATTTAATATTTGAATTTGAAATAGATGATTTGAAAAGTGTAGAAAGAGGTTCTTTTACATGGTTAAGTGTTTTCATCAAATAAATTTTGAGTAAAGAGGATATATAACATGGTGATATGATTTTGAGTAAAATATAAAGATTATATACTATTCCTTGTTTAAATTTGATTTGAAGGTTTAAATCGTTTTGGAAATATATTTTTTAAGGAAAATTATTGGAGGGGATCCTTAAGTGAATTCAGATATTAGAATACCAGATGGGACTAGTATGGGGTCATGCCCTATACATTAGCTATTAGCCCCAGATAATTGTTGTCCAAAATTTCAATGTGTAGGGCTTGGGCACAGGTAGACTAAAATTATGGTTACACACCAAAGGGAATATATGTTGTATACAGATAGGTTATTGGTGAGCCTGAAAAACCATTAGGATCGGGAAGGCCTGGGAGATGATTAAGTTAGGGATAGATCGTCCAGAAGTGAAGTATTTAACAGATAGTTAAGGACAGACCGTCTAGATGGGAAATGTTTAACAGATAATTAAGGATAGATAATCTAGAAGAAGAATATCTAATAGGAGTTATGTTAATTTTGATTATATTGCCTGGTAGGCCCGAGTCAGCCAAAGGTTAAAAGTTATCCAAACAAAACTTATATATTTGAACAGATAGTTCATTATTACTTGAGATTTGTGTACGTTTACATAATGATTAGTTTACAGTATTTAACCATTGTGGATGCAGGAGCATAGTATATGGTTTTATAACAGGTTTTGTAAAGATATGTTTAAAAAGGATGTTAATGAAGGGAAACCAGTCCCGCTAAGCGGCTGGTCTCACTTAACATGTTTAACCGAGATGTAAGTATTATTCATACCAGGCTTTATGTCTTACTCGAAGTTTATGTTTTCCACTTAAACTTTCGAGTGCTCAAATTTAATTTGGATAGGCCGAGGGATTAAGTCTTTTTTTCTGGTTTAGTAGGGTGACGAATAAGCTACCGGAGGCATGCAAGAGGCAAATGGATAGCTATTTAGGATTCGTTGTTCTTGTTTTATGTTTTGATATTTCCGCTATGTTTGTATTGGGACTATTATGACCATATGACTCCGATCATCCAAGAGGCTATCTTCATATAGTGCTTTTGGTGTATTTTGTAATAACTATATTTTATATGTGCCTCGGAACGATTTGGATGTGTTATGAATGTGAAACATTTGATTTTGAAATGTAATAAGTAAAAGCGGTTTATGAAATCTCTGTTTTGTTTCATATTCAAGTGCTTTTGATACTATTGATACCATTAACATAGCCGTGTATAGTCGCCGGAAGCTAATACTATAGATGACTACAACATCTGTAGCGCTTAGTTTTAGGCCTCTAGACTGAGGATGTTACAATGAGGTTAGTATCATGGTCAACTATAGTCAACTCACAGTCAAAATCTCTAGCAAGGATAGTAGGTTGTTAATAATTGTTATTATAAAACCAAGAATTTTGTGTTTGGATTAAATAAGTTGAATGTGGTCGATAATGGAATTCGGCCAAAACAAAATTCCATAAGCCCTATTGTGTTATAATTTTAACAATGAGAATTAGTGTAAATAATCGTTACTACCAGTTACCGCATAAAATAGCGAATTGGATTTTACCAAAAAATCTGTAAGCGATAAATTCGGCCAACTGTCACACCACTAGCTAAAGTGACATATGAACATTATTATTCAAATTCTACATATTAATAACTGACCGAATTTACACCATCGAGCTGCATAACTATAATGTTAAATACTCTAAAATACTACACGATCAAATCAATTTATAATTATTATAAATTAATTAAATCAATTAATATTTATGAAATATTAATTATTAAAATTCATGAAATATTAATTATTAAAGTTTATGAAATACTAATTATTAAATTTTATTTTGATTTTTTTAGGTGCCATTAGCAATTATTAGGTGCGTATATAAATGTTATTTATGTATGTTCGATATATGATATCGATAAATAATTAAATTAGATTTAAATAAATTAATTGTTAATCTGGTTTGAAAATTTAAGAGGTCCATAAAGCATCCTAGTACAGCCAGCCATAGGTGATAGGGGGTTTAAACGATTAAATGATGATTTGATTTAGCAAAAAAATACCGAGTAAAAATACGAAAATATCTCTCCACTTTCTACTCTACTTAGATGCCCATTAAGATCTCCACTTTCATTCATTTAAGCCTCTACTCGATCTCCATCATAACCAAAAATTCCAAGGTTCTTTGCCGTTAATTTTTGAATAAACTCGAATAAAAATCAAAGTTATAACGTGGTGCTTGTCTTTTACTTGCTACAATTTCAAGGAGCATTTGAATTAGATCTGAAGGATATGCATTTGACATTCAAGGTGCATATCATAGGCTACAGAATTTGGTTGTAATTTTTGTTCATACGTAATTTACAATCACATAAGTTGATCATCTTATTCATGTTATATACATAACTTTTGATATAACGAATTCATATAGAATTGTTTTCCAATATATAAATACATCTACATTAAATTTGTTAAGAAAATGGTACTTTATGTATATACAGAGATATTATTTTCAGCCCAGCTTAAAAAAATTAAAAATTTACGTGGTTTTATTTTAATTTATTTTATTATTTTTATAATTAGTTACATATGATCTATAAATATAAAATAGATGTTTTGTATTAAATTATTTTAAAACTAATTTGTAAATATATATTATATTTTCGAATTAAAAAACATTTGGGTATTATAATAATCATTAAAACAGATGTTTTGAATATTTACAAATTAATTGATGTAAGTTCAATAAAAAATTTCTATACTCAAATTTGTATGGATCTGATATAAAATAAACATGTATGTATACATTTACTAATATACATATATATATTAAATATATAATACATAATTTATGTATGTATATTTTGAAATAGTAGAAAATTTTATTTTTTATTATATATTTATATATAAGATACAGTTGAATTTAAAATTTGATATTTATCTAGATCCAGATCTACTTTTGAATTCAAACCAACACAAGATGTTTTTCTAGATTCTAAATCAAATTTTTTTACTTGGTCATATTATTTAAACAAATAAGGTAATTATAAATATTGTATCATATTACATATATGCTAGATCTAAACCTGCTTTTAAATTTCAAATTTGATGGAGTTAGGGATATGCCCTAGCGGCAATTATGTAATTTGTTACATATATTTAACTTAATAACCAACCTTATTCGAAGGAAAAGGCATTTTCTTTCTATTACATACTTGATATAATGTGTTATATTAATTAATAAATTTAATTAAAAGTATGCTTAATAGAAAATCCATAAATAGTATGTTTTTGTGATAGTAATTACAAAGTGTTGTAATTGTGAGTAATTTATCACAATAAAAAAAATACCATTTCAAATGTTCCTAGCCAAGATGCATCGAGACGGGATATCGATGTATTCATTGAGACTATAGTACGTAATGCTCTCCAAACATTAGACAGTGTATTACTGATGATTACCTAAGGCACCAAGAGGTTGCAACTTGGTAGTTATTGGATAACTATGAAATGGCTCACTCGATAGTTTTCTGTTGGTTAATATAACTAAGGTCATATAGAAAATATCGATATGACTAATTTATACAGTTCTCTCGAGTCAAGAATATTGTCCATCTTCAATATGAAAGCTCCTCTCTGATTATAGTCAAATCATGGCACGAAATTCCATCGAGTGATTATAGTTGGGTCGAGTGGAAGTATTGGATGTGAAACACCATTAAAGAGAAGATTCATCTCCTCCGTTATATGGGGTTAACATCACAGTCAACTCAAGTCAACTCAAAGTCAGATTCTCCAGCCAGAGAATTTCAGTTAATAGTAATTGTAATTATTGAACCAACGACTTTGTGTTTGGACTATAGAGTTGAATATGGATTATACTAGAATTTTAACCAATTTCAAAATTCCGTAAGTCCAAAATGATATAGTTTAGACGAAGGGAATTGGTGTAAATAAAAGTCACAATCGGGTAGCGCTTAACAAAGTAAAATTGGATTTATAGAGACCAAATAAGCGATAAGTGATTGTCACACCACCTACTAAGTAATATTTGAACTTCACATTCGAGTAGTTCGATGTTAATCGCTGACCAAACCTAACAAGTCACACAACCGAAATGATGAATTCTTTTTTAACCAAATGATTTAATTAGTTTATAATTTTTATAAATTAATTAAAATTTATGAAATATTAATTATAAAATTTTGATTATGACTTGAGGAATACATATTATTAAATATATTTATAATAGTTATAGATATATCAATCGATATACGATATCGATAAGTGAGTAAATTAGATTTATTCAAATAATATTTTCTATGGGCATAAATGGGATCTTGGCCCAAGATGATGGGTGACTATTTTCGGCTAAAATAGGGACTAAAGGGCGGCCTAAATAAGTTAGGTTGTGGGGTTTTGGATGGCTTAAATTGAGAGAGAACTGGCATGAGATGAGATCCACCGTTATCTCTCTTCCTTCCACTATTTAAACACCTCTAACCCTATTGAAAATAATTTTTTCTGCTTCCTTTTTCTTCCATTGCTGGCTAACTTCATCCCTTAGGTGGCTTATCATATCAGGCTCAAATCAATTCAAAGTCAATTACTATTCGATAGTCAAAGGTCAACGGTTCACGGAATAGCAGTCTGTCGAATCGAAAAGCTTTCAAAGGAAAGAGAATTTATCATTACAAGGTGTGCTTTAAGGCATTGGTTTTAGGTGTGCTTTTACTGAATTAAAGCTTATAATTTTTGAATAATATTATATACATACATACATACATACATATATATATGTATACATATACATACGTACATACATACATTCATGCATATGTATGTATGTATGTATGTATGTATTATACTTTTAGTTAGGTGTAGATTTTTATATGTATTGATGTTGTCACAAACTAGATTGGTTATATATATGTATTCACTTGAAAAAATAAACTTTTTATATACATAAATCAGATATGTACAGCTGAATATTTTATATGTAATAATTTGTATTTTATTAATTTATACATACGTTTTAATATATTACATAATATACATATATGGTTTATATTTAATTTAGAATATCATTTACAGTAATTATTGATCATATAATTTTGTATATGTATATTCGCAGCAATTATAATTTTCGACAAGTACAAAATATTTTTTATAATTATTTAACATTATTTAAATTAATATACTATCTAAATAAATCATATAAAATAAAATATATTTTGAAAATTATTTTTAAATTTTATAAAATTATTTTATCATGAGATAAGCTCTCAAAAATGAAAATGAAAAAAGTCATTTTTTTCTATTTTTTAAATTATTTTAATAAATTACCAAAAATTAATAAATTAATTAAAAAATAGATTTTGATTGAAAAAATTATGAAATAATTTGTCAATTCCAAATATCATATAAGATTTTCTAGAAATTTAAAGTTTCAATAAAAAATTTTAAAAGTAAATTTATTAATATTTTATATATTTTTGAGTTAACAATCAATTAATATATACTTTAAAATCGTAAAAATCAATAATAAAATTTTATGGTAATTTAAATACGATATGGAATTATTAAAAATTATTTTGTTAGTTTATACACACACACATTTAAATATTATAAATATATTTATGTGCATATATATATATATATATATATATATATATATATATTAAAAAATTGTCATTATATATATATTTGGTTCATAATTAAAAAAATATTATGTGTAAGTATATATTATATTTTAATATTTATGATAATAATATGCATATATATGTTTGTGTATTATTGCTTTATATATATTTATAAATTTCGTATAAATACGTATATTATATATAATTAAATATTTTCATTTACACAATATTGCTCAAACAAAACTAATATATACATACATACATACATACATATAAATATATATATATATATATATATAATTTTAGATAAATAACAAGTTTAAATACATACATATATTTGGACAACCTACAATATATATCGGATGAACTAACGTGTTTGTCGCAATGTAAATCCCAACATCTATACATGGGAATGTTATGTTATACCTTGCACGGGCTATCATTTTACACATGCATACACACAAATATATGTATATGATATATATGTGTATATTTGTATGAATTAAAATATTATACAATTTATGAATTTAAATAAAATAATAGATTTTATTTAAATAAAATTTTGAAATGTTATAATAAATTAGACTACATTGGCCCAATATAGATCCAATAAAGATTTTTTTTAATTCACCCATAACTTCTGCTGCAAGGAGGCCTAATTCTAACAATGGTATCAGAGCCCAATAACCTACATGGTCTAAATTAGTCTCGCTAGACTTAACTAATTAAAGCCTGCTCGTATAGTAGAGTGTCTAGAAAAGTAGTGTTTAAGATTGGGTTTGGGTAGTCAAGTACTCCGCCTTATCTGCCTACTAGCCTGACCCAAAATGAAGAGGTAAACCTAAAAAGTTGTCCTTAATAGAAAAGACCCAATTTGAATTGGGCCTGGGGATAATTTCAAAAAAAAATTGAAATTAAGAATAAAAGTTTTAAATTTAAAATTTAAATTTAAAATAATAAAAATAGTATAAATGTTATAATATAAAATTTTAATTTGTTTTGAAAATTGAAATATAAGATTTTTAAATTTAAAAGTTAGATTTAAAATATATTACATATGTACTATAAATGTTATAATATAATGAAAATTTTCAAAATGTTTGAAAATTAATTTCAAAATTTATAAAATTTATTAATAAGGTTAATAAAATATATTAATTAAATAATTTAATTAATTAATAAATATATACGTGTATTATATGTTACGTTGCTTTAAAATATTAAATTAACATAACTATACAGATATGTACATAGATGAACTTCAAAATTAATATACATTTAATTAAAACTATTAATTAAATAAATTAATTATAAGGTTAATAAATTAAATAACACATATATATATATATTGATTTATACGTTATGATATAAAAGTTATAGAATATGATAATTACTAAATGTAAATTTTATATTAAATTAATATAAAATTAATTAAAATGTTAATTAATTAAGATTAATTAGATAATATTTAATTAATATAATACATACATAAGACTATTATATAAGTAATATGAAATATAAAAGTTATACAATAATAGAACATATAATATGAATGTATGAATTAAAGGTGGAACATTAAGAAATCCTAAATAGACTTAAGGAATAAATACGTACACGAATGTACGTATACAATGAATTTTGATCACGAGGGTATTATATAAGAAATACATTATTCTGAAAGTTGATATCACTCAATATTATATATATTGAAGATTTTAAATCTTCAATATAATGTTGTCTCTACCACACATATATTAATAAATTAATTGCATACTCCTTAGTCTTTGAGTAGACTCAAGCCGGGGATTGTGATGACCTTAAGTTTGATTGACATTGTTTAGAGCATTTAATTAGATAAATTAAATGAAATGATGTAGATGGCTAAGGGATTGAAATTTGTAAATTAATAAAGGAGTCATGCCTTAATGAATACAAAAGCATAAGAGAACTAAAGATAAATAAATATGAGGAATATGATAAGGGAAAAATAGGAATAGTCTTTGTTCTTATACCCTAAACCTCTTATCCTTCATTTCTCATTCATTTCAACACCCATAAACAAAAGTAAAAACCTAAGAGCTTGTCCAGCCACCTTTAAGAAGAAACAAAAGAAAGAGAAGCTAGGATTCAAGTAGGAAGCTTAAAAAATTCAATCAAAGAGCAAATCTCAACCTTCTTAACACCAAGCCAAGGTGAATAATTTTGTTTACATCCAACTTTTGTTAACGCTTTTAGTTTCAAGATAGGATCCAAATTATTTTGAAAATATTATGCCATGTTATGTTTAAATGGAAAAATATGCTTATTGATGATTTATAGTGTTTCGTATAGACTATATGATAAGTTTAGATTGGAAAACCTATTAAATTATATCCAAATGATTTTCATTTTTTATATAGGTCAAATATTATTTTAGAAGTGGGTTCAAGTTTCATAATTTTCTAAGTTGTCGTGGAATTATTACAAATTTTGTGATATCCGAGAATTTCAAGGAATTTAAAATGTGATAATCTCTTAATTTAAGTTATTTAAAATTGATAAAATTGTTATTTTCAAATATAATTAACCAAATAATAATAATATGATGTTTTAATTATGGTAATAGATTGATTTTATTTAGAGTAATTATTTAATTTGCGTTATTTTATAAATTTGAGTTTAAATAGACTTATCATTTTCAAATTTAATAAGTGTTGTTTAAATATATATATATATATATATATATATATATATATATATATTAAGTTGTTTTTGAATGGACTAATCAATTTCAAAATTAATAATGTGTTTATTTTAAAATATAAATGTTTGAGTTGATTTTTGAATTAGATTTTAAAAGTAAAATTTGAATCTGGATTTAAATTTGAATCTTTAAAGATAATTATTTTAATATATTTTGATATAAAATGTATGAATAAAGTTTTTATTTAAATAAATATTTTGTTTTATATTGTTTTCCTTAAAGAATATTATTTATATAAATTTGGAAAAAATATATTTATTTAATAGTAAATAAATACAAAAGTTATATTGACATTTGAAAATGAATATAATGTACTATATATGATTTTATTTAAATTATAATTGGTTTTTATTTTATTTTCTTTTAAAAAATTTATTTATATAAATTTTATTTATATAAATTTGGGAAAGCATTTATTAATTTAGAAAAGTATTAATTTATTAGGAAAATTCATTATAAAGGCTTTTAAATAATTTTAAAACAAATGAAAACAAAAAAATGACAAGTGTTGCATTTTTAAGCATGTTAAATATATGTGTTAGGAAATTAACTATTATAGATGACAAATGTAAGTTGTGATTACAAGTGACATAATTAATCTTCCATTTTCTTTAATCTTAATAAATTTTAGTTCAAATCTATATAAACACTAATCTCCCCTCTCTTCTATTTTCTTTCTTTGTCTTTTCATTTTAATGCAAGAAAACCTGTAAACAATCCACCATATCAAAACTTGAAACACTCCTTAAACCAAAACAAAATCTGTAATGTTCTTTTCATCAACCCTATAACCAATTTTTAGTTCAAAAAACCTTGTAGCCACTCCTCAAGACCAAAAGTAAGAATCAAGCTCTGTAATCAAAGTCTGTAATTATTTTGTCTCAAACCTGAAATCATCTCTTGACCCAAAATCAATAACTAGTAAAATTCTCATGTTCAAATGCCTGAAACCCATTTTCTTGATGCCTGTAAGGTTTTCAAATGCAAACCTGAACACACTCCTCAAAACATCAAGCACTGTAAACAAAACAAAGTCTGTAACCATTTGTTCTTCAAGCCTATAATCATTTTCAAGAATTCATGCAAGTAAATCTGAAGCAAAAATCAAATTTTTCCAAAGCATTTCAGTTTTTAAAGCAAGCACTCCGGTTTTAATGAAATGAAAGAAAATATAGTTTCAAAGTTTCCAGCTTCTCAAGCTCTGTTCAAAACTACTTTAACTCCTCTGCCTCTTTGAATAGGTGAGTAAACATTCTAATTCAAAAGCTAAAGTGGTTTTAAATTTGCTTTCATATGATTTCTGTGATGAATTATCTTTGCATGTGAATATATGTGTATAAACATTGTATGTATGAGAGTGTTGAGCTGTGCATGTTGATATATCCCTGTTTCCAGGTTTCAATATTTACAAATCAATCAAAATTTCATATCTTTTTATTTAATCACCGTTAGCACTTGGATTAAAAACAAAATTGTTTAGCTTTAGCATGATCTAGGTACTAAAAAATATCAACAAGTATGTAAGTTTTGAAAAATGCTTGTATTTGGGAAATAACAGTAGAAATCTTTTAAATCATGTAAAACAAATGTTTTATTTTATTGATTCAAGTTTATGTCTTGAATCATCTCTGGAAAATAAGATTTTTAAAATAAAAATTACAGTTTTTAGAATTGTATTGAGGGTGCAGTTCATCAATGACCAAAATTTTGTTATTGAATGACTTCTGGTGATTGGAGTATATCTGGTGGTCGAGTTTCTTACTGGAGCTAGATGAATGATCAGAGGAGGGGGCAAAAATGGTAAAAGTGGGGATTGTTCGCCGTGGTGGCGGCAGTTCGAACTATGTTTTTAACCTAGTTTGGTTAAGGGTATGATTTGTGATCGTTGCTGCGTCTATGGATGATCGAGTGGCTCAAGGCTGTGGGGATTGGTTGCGTAGAAGTTCGGCAAGGTGTGGACGAGGTTGCTCATCTTTCGGTGGTCAGAATCGATGGGGCGATGCTTTTTTCTGGCAGTGGTTTGAGTTCCAGTTTTCAACTGGATAGTTCGATTTGGAATCGTAGTTTATGGTCGTGGTTTGATGATCGCGATGGGTTGCTGGAGCAATCGTGGATGTGTAGGATGTTCTGGCCGTGGTTGAAAGTTCATCGTTGAAGGGTGCAGGTGCACAGTTGGATCGGTGCACCATTGTTTGATTTGGAGACAAAGTGGTTTCCTTCGGGTTTGACTCGGGGAAAAGTAAAATTTTGCTCGGGTTCATCTCTGGGTCTACGCGAGTTTGTGAGTGAACTGTTAAAGTTTTTAACAGTTTAATTTACCAAACAGTTTTAAAATTTAGATCAAACTCTATTTTAAAAAGAAGAAGAGATGAAGATGTATATGGTTGATTCAAGTACATATGGTTTAAACCCAAAGAAAATGTTAAAACAAGTTTTAAAATTTAAATGAAAGTAAGTTTTTGAATTTTAAAAATCAAGTTAAATCAATTCTCTTGAAAATTCATTTCTTTGTAATGAATGTTTTGAATAAATTAAATTGTATGATTTGTTTTACTTAAATGTAAGTTAAATACTTAAGTTATTTTCAAACTTAATTTGAAATGTAAAAAGGAAATTAATAAGGAAATGTTTTTATCTTAAAACTTAATTAAGTTTGACAATTAATAAGATAATTAAATAGTGATAAATTAATTGAATTAGTTAATGATTAAGAATTTATTAATTAACACTTAAGGGTTTAAGTGATTTATTAAATTGCAATTAAGGATCGTTAATTGATAATTACAAATAGGTAATTAATGATTATTTTATTTTAAACTTAATTAATTATTAAATTAAGTAAAGTTAATTACTAAGATCAAATGTTTTATTTATAATTAAAGATGATGTTTTATCTTAGGGTTAATTAGTATTTTTAATAAGTGAGATTAATTAAGTTAATTAATGTTTGCACAAAAAATGGGCAAACACCTCCAAGTCGTATGATTTAGTTGATTATATGTTGTTCTTAGTGATTTGGGTGATTTATGCAAATATATAAAATAGATGGACTAAACTGTAAAAGACACACAGATTTATAGTGGTTCGGCCAGAATGTGCCTACATCCACTTTATATGTTATTCTCCTTTTATGTTCCGATTACAAGTACATAGCTTTGATTACAAGTATCTGAAAGTTGTTTGAAAGTTCTATCCGTGCTTGAGCTCTCAAACTTGTCTGCCATTGTTGTACCCCTACCCCTCTATTTATAGAGTGAGGCTGAGGGTAGGGGCCTTGGATGTATATAACTGCTGGTGGGCCTGGGCTAAAGCGATCTGGCCTGGAAACGTTGGTTCGATAGTTGATGGTTGGACTAGCTTTTTGATCTGATTGTAGAGGAGATGGGATTGGTTCGGTGTGGTTGGTTCGGTGTTGGCTGGTCCGGTGAGGCCTTGGAGCGGTAGTGGTTGGCTCGGTGGTGAGTTGCTCCGGTGAGGGTTGGAGCGGTAGTGGTTGGTTCGGTGGTGAGTTGGTCCGGTGAGGGTTGGAGCGGTAGTGGTTGGCTCGGTGGTTCGGTGGACTGGTTGGTTTGGTGGACTTGGTCCGATGAAGGGTGGAAACTGGTCCGGTGAAGGGTGTAAACGCACCCAACATTTGCCCCCCAAAGTGGGGCGTATGCCATCATATGTCGTGCTTTGTTTTAGCTTGGGGAATTCTCATCCGGTCTTGTGTGCCGAACCAGTTGGTCCGGTTATTTATATTTTGCCTATAAGTATGGGCCTTAGGCTTTCGTTATTCCCTACCAAGTGAGATAGCCGAACCAGATTTCCCTGCCGAATCAATCGTATTGCCGAATCAACTTGACTACCGAATCAGGTGATTGCCGAATGTATTTTATATTTTGAACTGCCGAATGAATCGTGGAGTGTGAGTACCGAATGAGCCTTCGAGCCTTGAGCTACCGAATGTATCTGAGAAGCACGAGTGCCGAATGGCTTTCGAGCCTTGAACTACCGAATGGGCTTGAGTGTCGAATGAACTTTATGCTTTTTATTTAACTTATAAATGAAATTCTAGACTTCATGCACTTTCTTGTTTACTTCCCTCATTCTAACGACGCACTTTTTGTGTTTGCATATAAATGTCTCGTAAAGTAGAAACTCGATCAGATAAGAAGAAATCCATGGACAGAGAAGAGTTCTCCACAGTGCCCCCAGCTCAGTCGGGATCGGGACTTCATGGACCTCCCCTGAGATCACTAGTAGATGGGTACGGCCCCCAGGAGCTCCTGAACTCGCCAGCTGACTGCTTTCCTAGCTCCCTTAAAGAGGAGCAGCTTAATGTTATATCTCGTTCTTTCGGGATTGACAGAGCACACATGGTGCTGCCAGGGAATGGAGTTATGCCATATGACCCCCCTGAAGGATATTTCGCTTATAGTAGGTACCATTGCATGTGCGGGGCCATTCCCCCAATCAATGCTTGGATAGTCAGCTTCATTACCTATTTGAAGGTGGCCCCTTTCCAGCTTCAGCCCAATTCTTATGCTATCTTGGTGAGTTCATTCATCATTTTCCTGAGAAAATACGAGCGTCCCCCTTCCAACCGGAAGATCCGGTATTTGTACAACTTGAGGGGCTATAAGAAGGGGTCTCCATACATCAGCTTGGAATCGGCCGTGTCCTTCAAGTCGGTCCTGGACTTATATTTGAAGTTCAACATGTTCAAGAAAGAATGGTTTTTCGTCAAGGATGACTCTGTTTCTATCCGTCGCTTCACCTCCGGCTGTAAGTTGAAGCTTATTTATAATTTCCGTTCTGACTGCAATGCTTCTCCTTATATGTTTTTATTTCTTGCTAGCGACAGGTGGCTTTGCGGTCGTGGAGAACGATCGCCTGGTTCAGATGGCTGCGGAGATAGAAGCCATTTCGGGAAGGGAGAGGTCAGCTTCTTACCTGATCAGGAATGCTACTCTTCTGCAGCACAACTTGATTCTACCACGTCACTCTGTGGTCAAGCAGAAAGACACAGCTGAGGAGAGGGCTGTCAAAGCTAAAAGAGGGGCCACGTCGAAGAGCAACAAGAGGAAACCCTTCTCGATACCTCCAGTCGCCGGGGGGAAGAAGCTCAAGAAATCCGATGGACCCTCCCCTAGCACATGTCCAAATGTTCCGGAGGAGGAAAATGTAGAGGAGAAAAGAGGTGAGGAGGAGAGCGGAGCTGATGGAGAAGGTGATGGTGGCGAAGGACAGAGCAGTGATGGCGTCGGGGCTGTCTTCTGGGCAA
This sequence comes from Allium cepa, assembly GCA_030765085.1. Lineage (NCBI taxonomy): Eukaryota > Viridiplantae > Streptophyta > Magnoliopsida > Asparagales > Amaryllidaceae > Allium > Allium cepa. Next base: position 159,938,874 of record CM060932.1, read on the forward strand.
GCAGGGGAGATCCAAGAGTGGACAGATGATGCTTTCCGCCAGGCTTTTGAGGGGTTGGAGGAAGGATCGGCCTTGGTGGAGAAGCCAAAGAAAACTGATAAGGCCGGGACTGGTGCCGATCCATCTTCCAAGATCATTTCAGCTAGGGCAACTCCGGCTATTCAAGGTGAATTTTTGACTCCTCTTTTAACTTCACATGTTCCTTGGATTATAGTCCCATGCACGCTTGTAACACTTGGTTTTTGTTCCAGGAACGGGTAAGGTGGCCAAGACATCAGACATTTGGCACCGTCTCGAACAATTCAAACTCCTCAAAGCTTCCGCTAAACCAAAGCCTTCGACCAACCGTTTCGGGGACGTAGTCGGCTACCGTCCTCTTCTCGGAGTTATTGAAGAGGATATTTAGAAGAAAAAGAGGAGGCTCTCCTTATTCGAACCTTCACGTGGACCTCAGCCCCCAACCCAGCCTATTCATGATATCACGGGGGACGACACCGAGTTCATACCCTCTCCGCATCCATCAGAGAATCCTACTGTTACTCATATTGATCATCCCGGCTTGGCTCGTAATCCATTTGCGGGTCATGCAGATCTGGATCTGGGTTCTCATGATATTTCCTTTGACGAGGTTACCGGTGAGCACCTTCTCCCTCGCAATCCTATGGTAAGGGTGCTTGATGAAGCCAAGTCTCTGGACCTTGATTTGCTTACTGCTCGGATTGTAACTATGGGGGATGAAGCCAAGGCAAATATCGACCGGGTTGCTGAGGAGACTAGGAAGTTGATGGGGCATCACGCCCGACTGGTCAAGGCCGGGGAGGAAATTGGGAGTGCCAACATAAAATTGCGGCTAGTGGTAGCCGACCAGGCCAAGAAACTCGCCGATCAGGCCATCCAGATCTCTTAGCACGAGGCCGCCTCCAGACGGCTAAAGAAAACTATGGAAGAGGCTAGCAGAGCTGAGCTATGGAAAATGGAGGCCATCTGCGAGGAACGGATCGATATGGCCATTGCAACGGTGGATGAGGTTCGGAAAGCGGATCTCGAGCGGGTAGAGGAGTTATGTAGGAAGCTTGAAGCCGCGGAGCTTGCTCAAGCCAAGCTGAAGGAGGAGATGGAGGCGATGAGGAAATCCCTTCAGGCTGACCACTCGCGATACCGATCGGAGACGGATGCTGCCGTTGCAAAGCTGTTGGCTTCTGAGATCCGAATGAGGGAGTTTGAGGAGAATGAGAGGATGATGGATGAGATGCTCCAGGATATGTATTTCCGTACTTGGAAGCAGGGCAACTTATCCTGGATGGATGATTATCCCCGGATCATGGCCAGGATTTATCTCAGGGCTCTGAAGGAGGCCAAGGCTGATGCGGATAAGGAGGGTGGCATGACCTTCAGAATGGATGTGGTTACGACCCAATTCACTAAGGAGGAGAAAGTGGTCGTGAAGGAGGGCATGCGGCTGCTCGCTGCCGAGGAGGTAGGTGTGCAGTTGGGGGATGATGATTAAGGAACAGATGCTCATAAGTCTTCTCTTTTAGCATTTTCATAGCTTGGTTGCTTATTGTTTATTCAATGAATTCTTCTCCTGAATTGGACATGCGGAACCTCCGAAGCGCCAACTACCTCTGGTCAGCATGCTGGGAGCTCTGATCCGGTGGTTAAGTAGACCTCGGAGGGCCAGCAGGATAGAGGCGAAGCCCCGATGCAGTAGGCTCCTTGGCTTGATCTGGACATTTTTCAGCTTACTTGACATTGCTGTCTATGTTAGTCTTAAAACATCAATGTAATTTTCAGGCTGTAATTATGTGACGGACAACTTGATTTTTGGCATGTAACTTTATGACATAGGCTGATTTTGTCATGCTTGAATGCTGTCGTTATTTTGATGTATTGCATAAAATATAGCTGTGCATGTGTTAGTGATTCAATTGTGTTTGACGCTAAGTTCTTGCTTAAAATATAATTTCATGTCTTGCAATGTTAGTGTGATGTGCGAATAAATTATAGTTTCATATTTATGTATAAGAGAAGAAAATACCGCCCTTCAAGTTTTAGCTGTAGACGGTAGCTTTGAATGCCTTGTGTAATCGAATATGGAATGCAGCAGAATGACCTGCCATCCAACTGTGAGTTCTCATTCCCATTAGCGAGTGTCTCCTATTTTGTGTCCTGTACTTTAGTGATCGTTATAGAGGATAGGAGGAAAGTTTTTATAAATAAAATGGAAATATAAGAAATAGTAAAACTTCCAATCACGGAAGGCCTTCGACGCGCTTAAGTTCGTGGCAAATGGGCTTTGTAGTCACTTTCCCTAGCTGTGGGTCTTGGAGACATTTGTCACCCATCTTACGCCTCCGCGGGGAGTTTTCTTTTTTACCACAGCCGTACTTAAGACACATCGGAGCCGAGATCGCGCAAGGTAACTATCCGGGCCTTTATGGCCGGTAATCGTGGGTATTATTCGATTTACCATGGCCGGCTGGCGTGGGTGCCGATCGTCAACTATGAACTGCTCCTGACTGGCCACACCTTATGTTGGGGCTTATAATCGGTTCACAGTTGCCAGCGAGCCGAACGCCGTAATGAGCTGCCTAGGCTATTTTCGGCCTCCTCGGTGGCTTATAATCCGCTCATTACAGTTGGCTTTGAGGGCCGCCGCGAGCAATGAGTTAACCCGCAGCAGAGGGATGCTGGAGCAAAAGTGTCTCATTGGCGAGGGCATAGATTCGTATAGTACCTGTTAGGTCTTATCCAGGTGAGGTTGCGCCGTGAAGTGTCTAGAATGGAAATGCCATTACACAGGATTTTGTTCAATAGAAAAGGATAAAGCTTAACAAGCAGCCAAGATATAAAGGAACAAGTTAAAAAGAGACAGGATTTTTAAAGTGGTTCGGCACGAAAATGCCTACGTCCACTGATTCTCTTTGTTAATCCACTTTATATGGGCAGTACAAGTTAAGAAAAGTATCGGCGAAGGTGTTGGATGTTCCATGCCCTCTGGAACACCTATCCATCCACTGTTGACAAAATATAAGCTCCGTTGTGGAGATCTTTATGAATTACATATGGCCCGTCCCAGATGGGATCTAGCGCTCCGGGGCACGGGAAGATTCGCTTGAGGACAAGACCTCCTTCTTGTAAGCTGCGATGCTTGACTTTGGAGTTGTATTGTGCTGCCACCTTTTGCTTGTGAGCTGCTGCTTTGAGTGCTGCATCATTTCTTCTTTCTTCGATTAGATTCGAAGACATGTGGAGGAGTTCTTCGTTCTCTTCTGGGTTGTAGTGGATCCTACGGTGGGATGGCACTATAATTTCAACTGGGAGCATGGCCTCTGATTCGTATGCCAAAGAGAAAGGAGTATGCCCTGTTGATGTTCTGAAAGACGTGCGGTAGGCCCAAAGTGTCGTAGGAAGTTCATCCACCCAAGCGCCTTTTGACTTTTCAAGCTTCTTCTTGATTAGAGTTTTAAGAATTTTGTTGACAGCTTCGACTTGTCCATTTGCCTAAGGATAAGCCACAGATGAGAAGATTTTGTGAATTCCGTGCTCTTGGCACCAGTCGGCGAACTCCTCGCTGTCAAACTGAAGTCCATTGTCCGATATGATTTTGAGTGGAACCCCGTACCTGCATAGAACATTTTTGATCAAGAAGTTAATAACTTTTGCTGAAGATATTTTATTTAGAGGTTCCGCTTCCACCCATTTGGTGAAATAGTCGACTGCCACTATAGCGTATTTGGCTCCGCCTCAGCCCATCGGCAGTTCGCCAATCAAGTCAATTCCCCATACTGCAAAGGGCCAAGGGCTGGTCATTTGAGTAATCTCATTTGTTAGTAGTCGAGGAATCTTAGCACATATCTGACATCTGTCACATCTTTTGACGAAGTCTAAGGCGTCTTTGTTTAAAGTGGGCCAGTAATATCCATATCGGAGTGTCTTCTTTGCCAGAGTCTACTCACCAGTGTGATCTCCGCAACTTTCTTGATGGATGTTGGATAAGATTTCCTTGGCTTCCCTTCCAGCGACACGCCTTAATAAGGGGTTAGAGAAGCCGCGCCGATAGAGGATGCCTTCTTGTATTGTGTAGCGGGAAGCTTTCCTCAAGATTTTCTTAACTTCGTTGCGCCCGTCGGGCAGTGTGCCGCTTTGTAAGTATTTTCGGATGGGAGTCATCCAAGTGTCCTCTTCGATTGTAGCTATCAGATTCACTTGCTCGAAACTCGGGGCTAGTTGCTTTGAGATGGTTACTGTTCCGGAAGTGGTGCCGTCCTTCATGCTAGCTTGCTTTGCTAGTTCGTCGGCCTCCTGATTCTCTTCTCGAGGAATGTGTTTGATTAAATAGTGATCTAATTGATCGAGCAGCAGCTTGGTCTTCTTTAGATATGCTGTGAGCCGTTCTCCTCGAGTCTGAAACTCTCCTAGTACTTGATTTACGATAAGTTGAGAATCACTATGAAGACATAAAGAACTGACTCCAATTTCTAACGCAAGTTCTAATCCTGCTATTACTGCTTCATATTCTGCATCGTTGTTGGTGGCAGCGAATTCCAACCTTAGGGCATAGTGCAGCTTCCTTCCCCTGGGGGTGATTATCACAATACCTGCCCCCGAGCCTTGTTCGTTTGATGCTCCATCTACAAAGAGACTCCACTTGATATCTTTTGTTATTTCATATTGATCCTTACCTTCGTTGGTAGTGAATTCGGCAATGAAATCGGCCATGTCTTGTCCCTTGATGGTGGTGCGAGGATGGTAGGTGATACCATATTGACTCAGTTCAATGCACCATTTAAGTAGTCGCCCAGAAGTGTCGGAGCGATGGAGTACCTGCCTTAGCGGTTGATCGGTTAAAACTCTGATGGAATGAGATTGGAAATAGTGTCGCAGTTTCCGTGACGTGATTAGCAAATAGTATGCTAGCTTCTCAAGTTTAGGGTATCTGGCTTCTGCCCCTGTAAATCTCTTGCTTACAAAGTATACGGGCCGCTGCGCGCGGTTGTCTTCTCTCACCAAAGCGGTGCTTAGAGCATGGGACGATACAGCAAGGTATAGGTATAGTTATTCACCTTCATTTGGAGCTGAGATTACTGGTGGTCTCTGGAGGTGTTCGATTAGGTTAAGGAAGGCTGTTGAGCATTCGTCAGTCCATTCGAACTTTCCTTTGTCTTTCTTTAGAGTCTCGAAGAAGGGGACGCATTTGTCAGTCGCTTTAGAGATGAATCTGCGTAGGGCTGCCACCTTTCCATTCAGGCTTTGCATTTCTTTTCGAGTTGAAGGTATCCTGATATCCTTCAGGGCTCGGACTTGTTCGGGGTTTGCTTCAATCCCCCTGGCATGGACGATGAATCTCAAGAACTTTCCTGATGACACTCCGAACGAGCATTTTAGAGGATTCAGCTTCATTCCATATTGGCGAAGTACGTGAAACATCCCGCTCAGGTGGCTTACGTGATTGTTGGCTTTCCTCGACTTTACTAGCATGTCATCCACATAAACCTCCATAGTTCGTTCTATTAGCTCCGCAAACATCTTGTTGACGAGGCGCTGATAGGTAGCTCCGGCGTTCTTAAGTCAGAAAGGCATTACTCTATAGCAGTACAATCCCCGGTCAGTGATGAAACTAGTGTGGTCTTGATCGGGGGCGTGCATAGGAATTTGGTTATATCCTGACTACGCATCCATAAAAGATAAGAGTTCGTGTCCGGCTGTGCTTTCCACGAGTTGATCGATTCGGGGGAGTGGGAAACAATTCTTCGGGCAAGCGTCATTTAAGTTGGAGAAGTCAATGCATGTTCGCCACTTCCCATTAGCCTTCTTTACCAGTACAGGGTTGGCGATCCATTCTGGGTAGATGGCTTCTCATATGAAGTTATTGGCAAGTAGGTTCTTTACTTCTTCCTCGAGGGCTGCTGATCGTTCTGCCCCCATACTTCTCTTTTTCTGCTTTACTGGCACCTTGGTGGGATCGATGTTCAGTACGTGGCATGCTACGTCTGGGGAGATTCCAGTCATGTCAGCGTGCGTCCATGCAAATACATCCAAGTTATGGCGAAGAAAATCGACGAGTTGATCCTTCAACTCTGCTCTTAACTGAGACCCGATTCTCAGCAGTCTACTTGGATCGTATTTGTCTACAGATACAAATTCCATGGCCTCTGCAGGCTCGGCGGTGGCCTCCTCCTCCTTGTCCCTGGGGTCAAATTCATTGAAAGGATCACTGGTATATCGAAGAGGAGGGGCTTTCTTTAGTTGCTATGCTTCCAAGTTTTTCTTGCAGAGAGTAGTTTCTGCATCCTTCCCTTTATCCTTCCTGCGGTTATTGCGAAGTTCAGTTACATAGCAGTCTCGAGCAGCGTCTTGATCTCCCTCTACTTCTCCTATTCCATTGTCTGTTGGGAATTTCATCTTCAGGCACCACGGGGCCAGGACAATTTGGAAGTCGGACAAGGCTAGTCTTCCCAAAAAGGCGTTGTAGGCCGAGTGGTTTTCTATTAGCACAAATGTTTGTTTCCGCACAACGGAGCGGGGATGACTTCCTATTTCAACAAAGAGGTCCAGTTGCCCGAGGGGCATCTTCGCGTCTCCAGTGAAACCATGTAGCGGTTTGTTGCAGGGAGACACATCCTTCATCGACAGCTTCATTTTGTCGAAAGCATGCTTAAATAGGATATTTACTGAGCTTCCAGTGTCTACTAGAATTCGAAAAACTTTGGCTGGACCGAACCAGGTGGAGATGACCATAGGATCCATGTGAGGGTACTGCCTTCCTTCTAGGTCACGCCTACCGAATATGATGTCATTGTTCTCTTTCCGCTTTGGGTGGCGTTCTTCTATAACGGAATTAACGCAGTCTTCATTGTTTCTAAGCGACTTTCCATATTTTTCCATCTCTGCCCAGCTTCCGTCAGCGATGTGTGGTCCTCCCGATATGGTATGGGCAACTATTTTCTCTTGACTAGAGTCGCTGGTGTTGCGATTTCCTCCGCCTACTTCCGGAGGTGATAGCCTCGGCTTTCATTGGCAGGAGCTGGAGTCATGTTCTGGCCTTTTACATAGCGTTCCAGTCTCTTCCTTCTGATGTGTTCTTCAATTAAGTCCCGGAGATGATGGCATTCATTGGTATCATGCCCATGAGATTCGTAGAAACGACAGAACTTTCCAGATTTAAATGCGTTATCTGATTCCATCTTGTGCGGGAGGCGTCTGTATCGAACTTCGTCTTGCGTGGCCAGGAAGATGTTTTCGATTGTTTCATTCAAAGGAGTGTAAGTGTCAAATCTCGGTCATGGCCGATATAGACGCTTTTCTCCCTTCTTGCCCCCAACACTATCTCTGGAGTCATTTCTTCGAACGTCCTTTGCTACTGCGGGTGTGTTGCCATGAGCTTCCTTAGCTTGTTGCCCTGTCTACCTTTCAATGGCAGCGTCTTCAAGTCTCATATACTTTCCGGCTTCATGGAAGAAATCGGGTAAGGTAGCTGGTTTTTCTTTCGTTAATCTTCTAGCAAACTTGGTATCCGGATGTACGCCACTACGAAGAGCCATTAGGATAAGTTTTTCATCGGCATCTTGGATTGCGGCCGCTGCGGCGTTGAATCGGGTTAGATATCGTTGCACTGTCTCTCCGGGCTTCTATTTGATACTAGATAGGGAATAAGCGTCCTTGGGTTGCTCCACATGAATGCGGAATTGGCTGATGAACTTTTCTTTCAACATTTCGCATGAGCTGATGGATCCTTGGGGTAGATGGCAGAACCAGGAGGTAACTAGATCTGCCAAGAATAGCGGAAAGCATTTACACAACACTCCCTCTGTTGCTCCGCTCATGAGCATATGCTGTGTGTATCTCTGCAAGTGTACAACGGGGTCAGAGGTTCCCTTGTAAGGTTCCATTGTTGGCATTTTTCATTCCCGGGGGGTTATGGCAGTTTCGATATTGCGGGTGAAGGGGCTGGTCACCCTAGCGCCTATCCCCCGATCTCTTTGGTCCCGTTGGACACACTCTCTGAACAATCGCGCCATCCTTTCATCAGAACTTGGAGCAGACAGAAATGAGTTTGGTTCTTCTCTGCGGGATTGATTCCGTCCAGATGACCGGTAGGGATGGTATCGTCTATTACTCCTAACATTTTCCGGTGGCTGTTTTCGGTCTTCTGGGAGCATGCTGGGGTCAGCCACAGTTGGCCCTTGCCTCAATCTCCCCCTGCTGGGCTCTGTTCTAAGCATTCCCTCGGGTCCAACTTTGGGCTGGACTCTAGCTCGTCCCCGTCCATTGGTGTTCCCATGGTTAGCTAGCATGACAGGCTCAGCCATATCCGACCCCTGCCTGGTACCTCCCCCGTTGGGTTTGGCTCCAAGTGTTTCGTCGGGTCGGAATTCGGGCTGAGTCTGGGCCTGGCTCCTACCATTGCTGTTTCTGTTGTTAGCCTCTTCGAAGAAGAAAGATCTTTGTCGCCTCCCAGATCCTCCAGACTGGGACTCACCCCATGATTCGGTGTTGCGGTTGGATTCTTCAGCATCCCTTAAGCGTGACATGAGTTGGTCCACCAAGGCTTCTTGTTGAGATGCGAAGTGGTTAGTTACTTCAGCCACAACCCTGTCCAGGTCTGCCCTAGTAATTGGTTGTTCCGTAGCAGGGGCTGTCGGATTTGCCTGATTTCCATTTGCTGTTGGAACAGGACGATTCTCTTGACCTCTGATCACTGGATCTGGGATACTGCTAGTTGCGATGTTCTTTCCTTTGCTAGCATCTTTCCTCTGCCTGGGAGGCATGTTTTCCAAGTAATGAGCGATGCTGTTGGGAGGAAGGTTGAGTGGGAGAAGCTGAAGCTTCTAGCTTGAGCTCTCAATTAAAGCACCAAAAATGTTTGCACAAAAAATGGGCAAACACCTCCAAGTCGTATGATTTAGTTGATTATATGTTGTTCTTAGTAATTTGGATGATTTATGCAAATATATAAAATAGATGGACTAAACTGTAAAATACACACAGATTTATAGTGGTTCGGCCAGAATGTGCCTACGTCCACTTTATATGTTATTCTCCTTTTCTTTTCAGATTATAAGTACAAAGCTTTGATTACAAGTATCTGAAAGTTGTTTGAAAGTTCTATCCGTGCTTGAGCTCTCAAACTTGTCGGTCATTGTTGTACCCCTACCCCTCTATTTATAGAGTGAGGCTGGGGGTAGGGGCCTTGGATGTATATAGCTGCTGGTGGGCCTGGGATGAAGCGATCTGGCCTGGCAACGTTGGTTCGGTAGTAGATGGTTGGACTAGCGTTTTGGTCTGATTGTAGAGGAGATGGGATTGGTTCGGTGTGGTTGATTCGGTATTGGCTGGTCCAGTGAGGCCTTGGAGCGATAGTGGTTGGCTCGGTGGTGAGTTTGTCGAGCGAGGGTTGGAGCTGTAGTGGTTGGCTCGGGGGTGAGTTGGTCCGGTGAGGGTTGGAGCGGTAGTGGTTGGCTTGGACTGGTTGGTTCGGTGGACTTGGTCCGGTGAAGGGTGGAAACTGGTCCGGTGAATGGTGGAAACGCACCCAACAATTAAGAAAATTTAAGTTTAGTCAATTAATTTAATTAATTATTGATAAGGATTAATTGAGTAATTAATTAAGAATAATTAATTTAATTAACTAATAATTATGATTGATTAATTAATGATTACATATAAATTAATTTGTAATTAGAAATTAATTAATTTGTTTAAAGAGTAATTAAAGGTTAATTAAACTAGTAATTAAGTAATAATTATGTTTTCTTAATTAATAATTAAGAGATTATTAATCTATAATTAAAGTTAATTAAGAATTAATTAACTATTATTAAGGGTTAATTAATTGTCATTAAGGACTGATTAATTGGTAATTATGGATTAATTAATTTGTAATTAAGGTTGTTAATTAATAATTAAGTTTTATTAATTAATGACTAAGAGATAATTAATTAGTTAATTAAGGTTAAGCAATTAATTATAAAAGTAATTAGGGATTGATTACTTTGTATTAAAGGATATTGATTAGTAATTAAGGTTTATTAATTAATAGTTAAAGAATAATTAATCTATAATGAAGAATTAGTTAATTTGTTTAAAGGGTAATTAAGGGATGAATTACTCAATTGTGATTAGTGAGATTAATGTGATTAATTTAAGTTAATTAATTTTTTAATTAATTAAAGATAGCCACTTGGTAATTGATTAAGTATAATTACTTAATGAGATTTGATAAGTGTAATTACTTAGTGTAAGTAATTAATAATTACCGAAGGTAATTGATATAAGGGAAATTACTTAATGGGAAGTAATTTAAAGGATAATTACTTGGTAGAAGTAATTAAGGATTAATTACTTGGTGTAATTAATCAAAGGATTTATAAAATTAATTAGGAGTTAATTAAGAAGTAATTAAGGATTAGTTAATTACTATTATGATTAATTAAGGTTGATTAATGAAATTTATTAATTTAAGTATAGTTAATTAATGTAATTAATTAAGAATTAATGTAATTAATTGCATTTAATTAATCAATGAAGTAATTAAAGGTTAATTACTATAATTGTTTGTGAATAATTAATTTGTATAAATTAATTAAGGCTGATTACTTAAAGTAATTAGAGAATAATTAATCAAGGTTGATTAATTAAGATGGATATTTATAGGAAAGATTAATTAATTAAATAGGTTGTAATTAATTAATGGTTGATTAAGCAGGATTTGGTAATAAATTCTTAAGTAATTAATTTAATTTAAGTTAATTAAATTAATTATAATATGGATTAATAATGGTTGCTTATGGATGATAGTTTGAGTAGAATGTCTGATTTGGTAGATTTCTGTTGGATGATAATCTATGATATTCTATGATATGATATTTGGAAATATCTGTGATAATTGTGTGATATTTATCTGTGAATGCTATGTGAATTCAAGTATTAAATTGAATTGAATTGTTTAAATCTTAAACAACTTGGCTTTTAAGATACGTTTGGATTTCGATGAGACCGGGAACGGGTATCAAATTTGATTATCCGAAAACCACATCGATCCAAGTTAAACGATAGGTCGTGACATCTTAAGTGAAGATTCAGAGAAAGGCTATGGTCGTTAACTCTGAGGATGATTTCAAAATGAGTTAATGGAGATAGTGCTTTATTTAGAGATGAAGATTTAAAGTGCAAGGGTTATTGTCGTTAACTCTGAGGGTGATTCCAAAATGAGTGTAATGAGATAATGCCTTTGGTTTCGTTCGAACCCGGAACGAACTTGTATGGATTGAATGCTTTCAGAACATCGTCAGGTGGACGATGAGCATTCTAAGATAGATATGTTATATTAAAGGTAATCGTAGCCTCAAGCCTCATTAACCGAGAATGGCTAAAACAGAGAAGGTGCAGCAAGGCTAAGTGGGTAGCACCCAAGTAGGATGAGATTTACCCCTGTCTAGAGTCCATTTTTATTCGGCTGTGTGGGCAGTTGGTTCGAAACAACTGTGGGGTTGTCTTGTTCGAGACTGTCCAGTAAGGGATGGTTTCAGCCTTGTGTTGCAGGGGATTTAGGATGGATCCTCGGTATGGTGATCTAGGCCACGTACTGTGATGGGAGGTACCCCAGTAGCACTGTCATTGTATGGAAATCCAATCTCCAATAAGTGCCATCGGATTTGATTGTATAACCCACTTTGTGGTATGATGGAATTTAATCATGTAACAATTTAAGCTATTTCTTATTTATTTGAAAACCCCAGACACTATTATAATATCACAGAATTTACTATCAAAGTTTTGGTTAGTGTAAGGTAAAAACTTACCCATGTTTATGTGTAGGAAGTCTTACGTGATACCTTTGTTTTCAAAGGTTTTCAAAGTTAAACAACTTTAACCGTTTACTCACACCAGACCCATTTCTGACCCGGAGTTTATTCTGTTTTCTAAACTCTTGGGTACTCAAATTTTTACGAATAGCCAAGGGATTCAGGTTAGCTTTGACGAATTCTGGAGGAGATATGGAGCAGAAGGCTTCTGCGTTGTAGATATATAGTGGTTCCGCTATGTTGATCTCTGTATTGTTATCTGTGTTGTACTTGAGTTGTAATAACAAAATAAGTGTTTATAACTGTCTAGTATGTGATGTATAAGCTGTATAACTCTGATGTATATGATACTATGTAATATCTTATGTGATTAATATAATTTATTCGTTCCGCTGTTGAGATTCTGATGTTGTTTCTTTCTTTCTTCTCTTTCTTTCTCTTTTCTATCCCTTTCTTTCTAATTAATGATTCGTCTTTCTGTGGAGTGAAAGACGGGTTGTTACTGGTGGTATTAGAGCGAGGTTAAGATAATACCTAGGCTCTTAAGTGGTGTCTATCTTGAGAGAGCGTACTTGTAATTTATATATATATATATATATATGTGTGTGTGTGTGTGTGTGTGTGTGTATTATTTCTACCTGATTTGTTGGGTTACCTGTTTGGGATTTTCAGTATAAGTGTTAGAGGTAGAAAGGGTAGTGGTGTGTGTAGCACTACTACCAATGGACGAGTATGTGTCAAGACCATAGACCCAATGCCACCTCGAGTAAGCTTTGCAACATGGTGTAAGGATTTCACCAATCTCGGAAGCAAATCTGTAAAGGTTCAGAGTCCAGCATTGAGGTATAAGTTTGATCGTGCTCGTGTGAGCGGATTTTCAAGAGTTTGGATCTATCAGTTAAGCAGAAGCGAGTGATGGTATCTTGGCTACCTCAGGAAGTAGTAGCTGTGTGATGAGACGCAGTGACTATGGATGTCTCCAAAGATGTTTCTTTTGGAGGAAATTTAAGGAAGTGTGTCTGTTTCGGTGTTGTGGCTGAGTTCGGCAGGATGTTTATGTTTGGTCTGAGGTCCAAATTTCTCAATGAGCTTTGGATAAGGAGTTTTGGCATCCATGGCAGCATTTCAGCTTGGAGTGATTTGTGTTCCTGCTGGAAGATCTTTTGGCCTAGTAGTTTCTTAGAGGTGGAGTTCAGAAGCTGCAGAGTGGACCCATTTCTTCAAATGGATTAGTCAAGCACTATGACTGTTCTGATGGATAAAGAAAGAACAATAATTTTTGGATATTGTACTGCATAGGATCGCGAAAGTGACTTGCGATAGTTTGAGTGTTATCTTGGGTAATCTTCTGCTTAAGTTGCGGCATCTCTAGAGGATGTAGGAGTGATTGAGTTATCAGAGATTTTTCGAATATCTTCTGGGAAGAAGTTTTGGGGAAGCGGCTCAAGATTTTGTGAGACTTCTGTGTTTTCTCTTTATGGATCTAAGAAAACATATTTTTCGGATGGGTTGGTCAAGTTTGTGCTCATATTCATCGATGGATTTTCTCATCTGCTCCAGACCAGTAGTTACATTATTTGGATTAGAGGGCTTCTACGGGAAGTTTTTCAGGATCTGAAGGTCAGATTTGTGAGTGCATCTGTTTCGTCTTTTCCGGATTGGAGAAGTAATTTGTAATCTACTGATAATTATGGAGTATAGTTTGTGTTCTGGATTTCAGTAGATCTTGAGATGATCCGTTTGTTGGATTGTTTTTGGGTCAAATTTGGCAAGGAAGCGTCAGCAAAGGTTGAGCTGATCAGGAAGGATGAAGGCAGCCAGGATCGTCAGAAGAGTTCTGTGGATTAGAGACGAAGGAATTTGAAATTCGAAGTTGGAGACTTCATTGTTATTTCTTCGGTAAAAGGGAGCAAATAAGATTGGGTAAGACTATAAACATAGCTCCGAAGTATATTGGATCTTTCTGAGTCTTTATGAGGATAAGTGTTTTGGCTTCGAGGTTGAATTGCTAGTTTGGAAGACTGGGGTTCAATGTATGTCACGTATCTCTTAGGGAGTATGTGTACGATCTATCACTGGTTTTGGAACCAGCAGTTCAGGAGGATTTGGTAGTTGAATCGATCTTGTCTGTGGTCAGATATCTTGTTTAGATAGTAGATCTAGATGAGTAGGAGCTCAGTAGCTTAGTGGTGTAGCCAGTTTGGATTTAGTAAAGCGAGTATCCCAGTATCTGTACCTGGGAAACTCTAGATAATTTTAGGAAGCTAACCCAAATCTATTTTCGGATAGCTAGAGTTGTTTGTTTGAATGAATTGTTTGTTTGGATGAAATTGTTTGTTTGGGTGAATGGTTATTTGATTGATAGTATATGTATGCTTGGATTTTCAAAATAAATTAAAAACCTTTGGATTATCTTTTGTTTTAAATTTCGAGGACGAAATTCTTTTAAGGGGAGAGGAATGTGATATCCCGTAATTTCAAGGAATTTAAAATGTGATAATCTCTTAATTTAAATTATTTAAAATTGATAAAATTGTTATTTTCAAATATAATTAACCAAATAATAATAATGTGATGTTTTAATTATGGTTATAGATTGATTTTATTATGAATAATTATTTAATTTGTGTTATTTTATAAATTTGAGTTTAAATAGACTTATCATTTTCATATTTAATAAGTGTTGTTTAAATATATATATATATATATATATATATATATGTATGTATGTATGTGTATGTATGTATGTATGTATGTATGTATTAAGTTGTTTTTAAATGGAGTAATCAATTTCAAAATTAATAATGTGTTTACTTTAAAATATAAATGTTTGAGTTGATTTTTAAATTGGATTTTAAAAGTAAAATTTGAATTTGAATCTGGATTTAAATTTGAATATTTAAAGATAATTATTTTAATATATTTTGATATGAAATGTAAGAATGAAATTTTTATTTAAATAAAGATTTTGTTTTATATTGTTTTCCTTAAAAAATATTATTTATATAAATTTGGAAAAAATATATTTAATAGTAAATAAATACAAAAGTTACATCGACATTTGAAAATGAATTTAATATATTATATATGATTTTATTTAAATTATAATTGGTTTTTTTATTTTCTTTTAAAAGTTTTGTATATATAAATTTGGGAAAGCATTTATTAATTTAGAAAAGTATTAATTAATTAGGAAAATTCATTATAAAGGCTTTTAAATAATTTTAAAACAAATGAAAACAAAAAAAATGACAAGTGTTGTATTTTAAAGCATGTTAAACATATGTGTTAGGAAATTAACTATTATAGATGATAAATGTAAGTTGTGATTACAAGTGGCATAATTAATCTTCCATTTTTTTAATCTTAATAAATTTTAATTCAAATCTATATAAACACTAATCTCCCCTCTCTTCTATTTTCTTTCTATGTCTTTTCATTTTAATGCAGAAAACCTGCAAACAATCCACCATATCAAAACTTGAAGGACTCCTCAAACCAAAACCAAATCTGTAATGTTCTTTTCAACAACCCTGTAACCAATTTTCAGTTCAAAAAACCCTGTAGCCACTCCTTTAAACCGAAAGTAAGAATCAAGTTCTGTAATCAAAGTCTGTAATTATTTTGTCTCAAACCTGAAATCATCTCTCAACCCAAAATCAATAACCAGTAAGATCCTCATGTTCAAATGCTTGAAACCCATTTTCTTGAAGCATGTAAGGTTTTCAAATGCAAACCTGAACACACTCCTCAAAACATCAAGCACTGTAAACAAAACAAAGTCTGTAACCATTTGTTCTTCAAGCCTATAATCATTTTCAAAAATTCATGCAAGTAAATCTGAAGCAAAAATCAAAGTTTTCCAAAGCATTTCAGTTTTTAAAGCAAGCACTCCGGTTTTAAAGAAATGAAAGCAAATTCAGTTTCAAAGTTTCCAGTTTCTCAAGCTCTGTTCAAAACTGCTTTAACTCCTCTGCCTCTTTAAATAGGTGAGTAAACATTCTAATTCAAAAGCTAAAGGGATTTTAAATTTGCTTTCATATGATTTCTGTGATGAATTATCTTTGCATGCGAATATATTTGTATGAACACTATATGTATGAGAGTGTTGAGCTATGCAGGTTAATATATCAAAATTTCATATCTTTTTATTTAATTACTGTTAGCACTTGGATTAAAAACAAAATTGTTTAGTTTTAGCATGGTCTAGGTACTAAAAATACCAACAAGTATGTAAGTTTTGAAAAATGCTTGTATTTGGGAAATAAATATAGGAATCTTTTAAATCATGTAAAATCAAATGTTGTATTTTACTGATTCAAGTTTATGTCTTGAATCATCTCTGGATAATAAGATTTTTAAAACAAAAATTACAATTTTTAGAATTGTATTGAGGGTGTAGTTCATCAATGACCAAATTTTGGGTTTGAACGATTTCTGGTGATTGGAGTATATCTAGTGGTCGAGTTTCTTGCTGGAGCAAGATGAATGATCAGAGAAGTGGGCAAAAATGGTAGAAGTGGGGATAGTACGTCGTGGCGGCGGCGGCAGGTCGAACTAAGTTTTTAACCTAGTTTGGTTGAGGGTCTAATTTCTGATCGCTGCTGCATCTATGGATGATCGAGTGGCTCAAGGCTGCGGGGATTGGTTGCGTAGGAGTTCAGCAAGGTGTGGACGAGGACGCTCATCTTCCGGTGGTCAGAATCGACAGGGCGATGCTTTTTGTGGCAGTGGTTTGAGTTCCAGTTTTCAACTGCATAGTTCGATTTGGAATCGTAGTTTGTGGCCGTGGTTTGATGATCGCGATGGGTTGCTTGAGCAATCGTGGATGTGTAGGATGTTCTGGCGGTGGTTGGAAGTTCATTATTGAAGGGTGCAGGTGCACAGTTGGATCGGTGCACCATTGTTTGATTTGGGGCACCATTTTTTGATTTGGGGACGAAGTGGTTTCCTTCGGGTTTGACTCGAGGAAAAGTGAAGTTTTGCTCGAGTTCGTCTTTGGGTCTACGCGAGTTTGTGAGTGAACTATTAAGGTTTTTAACAGTTTAATTTACCAAACAGTTTTAAATTTTAGATCAAACTCTGTTTAGAAAAGAAGAAAAGATGAACATGTATTTGGTTGATTCAAGTACATATTGGTTATGTAACGACCCAGAATTTCTGTCATTTGAAATTCATATATTTAATTGATTTTAAATATTAACAAGTAAAATTTCTAAGTCGAATAAATTTTTATTTCGAACATTTAGATTTAATTGGATAATTAAATCTATAAATTAATATTTAAAATTATTGAAATAATTGGAAATTGGGTTTAATATGATTAAAATTGATTTGTAAAGTTGTATTAAATCATATTGGAGTTAGAATGATGTTATAGAACTTTTAAAATTTAATTAAAAGTTAATTTGTGGAAATTGAATACTTTAATATTTAATTGACGAGTAAAAATAGCCATTTTTCAAACAGTCTCGGATTTCGACGAAACCAGTTTCATTAGATATGTAATGCTATATTATTGTAAGATTTCAAATTTCGTGCCAATCGGACTTACGGTTTCTCCGGGGCAAGCTAAAACGCGTAGAAGTCGGTTTAAGTGAATTTTAAATTTAAATAGTCGATTCGAAAACCTAACTTTCAAATACGATCGAATTGGCTCCCGATACATATCCCATTGCGTTCGTAATGGGGGTAAAACATTATGAACGCCAGGCGGCACGCTTCGTTTGGAGTTCGGAAAAATTTCGGGTGAATAGTGCGCGGATATTTTCTATAAAAGACCTTAAACATTCACATTTGCACAAACCCTAATTCTATAAACCCTAGCAGCCAGTTTTTCGTTTTAATCGCTGATAACTTTCGATTCTTCTCTACTAAATTTCTTCAAATCTACGCATTAATTCGAGAAACTTTCTTCTGCAATATTGTAGAGCGCGCTGAGATCTACATTCTCAACGGCTATGATCGTAAATAGAGCTACGGATCGACGACAATCAAAGCTTGAACGCGTAATGTTCATTCGCGTTTATTGAGGGGAATACGCCACCGAGCTCGGCCGTGTTTTGTACGGTGGTGGCTCGCGTGATGGCCATTCAAATGGCAGTGTTTGATCGACCTAGGAGTGATGGCGAGTGGTGCGGCTATTAGGGTTTCGAATGGCATGATGGGTTCGGTCGCGTTTACCTGATGGGGGAGAAGGAAAAGGGGACGGCCGAGATCTGGAGGCTTTGAATGTGCGGCCCCCTGATGATTCTAGGTTATAATAATAAAAAAAATTGTAAATTATTTTATATTTAAAATCGTATAAACTTTGTAACTTCATAACTTGTTCATACGAGGTCGAAAAATGACGAAATGAATTGCGTTGGCTTCGTATTGACAAACACTACGCGATGGAGCTAGGTTGGAGTTGATTGGTGCTAGTGAAATTTTTGGATAAAATTAAACGCGCGTTTATTTTTATTCAAAATAAAACACTGCAACTGTATTTGAAATAAGGTGAGAACTTCTCACTCAATCGAAATTGTTTTTGATTTAAATTTTAAATAGTTAGATTTAAAATTGCTTGATTGTGTTGATTGTATGCTTGGATGATAAATTATTATCTATTGTTTTGAAATAGACCCTATACGCTATATATTAAGCGGATGTTATTTATTAAACACATATACCGCGATATTCCAACTTGAAGTGGAATTGGTATTATATATGTACTTTCCTGCATTATATAGCGGATGAGACCATATTGCGCCGCATATTGGCGGGTGGTATTTTATATAAACCCATGTACCGTGATATTCCATCTTGAAACGGGATTGTTATTGTGCTAACGTCTGTGGATGCAGGGAAACATGTTGGAGGGATCCAACTGGATTCCTCAATAGTATTGATTTATTTACAGATATTTGCGATATATTCTGTTATCATATGATATATGATGTTTTGGATGTCGTGGTTGTTATATTTAGTGCTGTTGCAGCATTGGGCCTATTTTTGGAGTTTTAAAAATGTCAAAGTAACGATTTCGAATTTAAAAGGATTTTTAAGTGATTTTTGAAAGTATACATTTTATTTAAATTTTGGAATTAATTCATTTTAATTAAATAAACGTTATAATTTTTATGTTATAAAAATTATGATTTTTGTAAAATATAACCGAAATGTGATTTTTGGAATAAGTAGATAAAAAATTTGTAAAATGGTTTAAATTGGGATTTTTGAATTATTATAAACGGTTTATATAAAAGATTTATAAAATTGATATTTATAAATTAAAATATTGGAATTATAAAACGAGTTTTATAAGTGTTAAAATGAAGTATAAATGGATTTCATAAGTGAATGAAATTTATAGATTTATAAATTGTGAAATTATAAAATGAATAGATTTTGTAAAGTAAAAGATTTGTAAGTAATTAGCTTATAAATTGGATTTTGGCATTTAAATGAGATATAAATACAATTTGTTAATAAAGTGATTTTTTTAAGTTGAAATTTTTATCAAATATATAAATGTGAATTTATAAACGTTGTTTTATAAATCCGAAATGGACTTATTTTGATAAGTTAATTATTATGGCTTATTAAAGGAGATATATCCACAATTTTGGACAGTGGATAATCCTTTAAATTAAATATGTAAAAACGTTGAATTTGATTAACGAAGTATATTCACGATTTTGGACAGTGAATAATATATTAAAGAAATGTTTTAGAAAGTGATCTTTTAAATAGAATTAAAACGATATGAAGTTGTTTTAAAATGTGTTAAGGATCGAAACCATAGATTTCAACATTCATTGTTGGAATAGACATTTTCGAGAAATAAGGAAAAGATGGACTATAATACTGTTATAGTAAATGATTTTCGAAAAGAAATGTTTTATATAGTATTGGGATTTATATATCTATCTAAATTTTGAATCCCTATACTAGTGATTTTGGGTTGTCGTAACGATATTTTACGCAACATTCGTTTTTGACTCAAATGAATGTGTTTAAGAGAACGTTTTCCTAAAAGAATAAAATATATACTTAATCGTGTTTTATGTATATTGAATATTTTCTAAGTACTGAAAATAAATAGATTTGTGAATTACTTATTATTAAATAAGTATGGAAATGTTTTCCAATATGAAGTGAAATGTTTTGAGATTTTATCTTTTAAAGATAAATTGAAAGTGAATAATTGAAATCGATTTGAGAATCGTATATTAATAGATATTTTGAAAACGTGAATTCACCTTGGAATTTATAAAGGAAAGGGAAAATTGTTTTAAAAATAAACATTAATTTGTTTTTGAAGTGTAGAAATAAATTTACGGATTTGGAATGTAAATTTGAAGTAAATCAGTAAGGATTTATTTAATTGGTTTAAACGAACCATTTTGAAATGAAAATGAATAAATATTTGGAAGTGTTTCCGCGTAAGGAAAATGATTTGAAATTTGTTTTCAAAAGTTGTAAAGGTGAAAAGTGATTTGAAATTTGTTTTCAAATGGTTGAAGTGTGGAAAATTATATATCTTGTAAAGATATTTTTGGAAAATAAATAATTTGGGAAATTATTTGGAATCTGGTGATGTTGTGCATATCTATTGACAGTTAAATAACCGACTATCAATATTTACCTTTAAATGGGTATTTGTTGTGATTTGCTTGAATTTGAATGCTACACTTATTTTAAAATAAGCGCTTGTTATTCGATTTAGTCGGGAGAGGACCTTTGGGTCATAAATCCCATTCCGAATAGTGATACGTCATAATGGATAACACTTGAAGACCGGTGTTGAAGACCGGATATTTTCGAAAACGAAAGGATTGCCGCCGAATGACTCTGCATCGGCTGATCTTCGATATAGAGATTTTATCACCCTCTGTGATGGGAATTCCGGACGTGATTAGTGAATATCCGAATTGCAAGGACTTCTTTGGAAGTGCCTTCGGTTCCGTTCGATCCCGAAACGGACTTGTATAGATGTGTGTCTGACATTACAATTTGAGATGTAAAGCTGGTTTCTATCAAATACATTTCTGTTGGTGGCGGAGAATTTATTCTCTTAGCTTAACACCCTTCTCCGAGACATACGAGCTCGAAGGTTATGTAGTTGATGGTTACTAGTGATATATTCCCAATTTGGTAACATGGCATACTGAGTGTTGCTGATCATTTGTTGATTAAAGCACAGCTTTTGTATAAAGCGTAGTTTTGTGGACGAGACTTCGTCGGACCTCACACCCCGGTAATGGTCAAAACAGGAAAGATGCAGCAAGGTTATTAGGGGATAGCGCCCCCATAGTGTATGTCATTTCCTTCTGGATAGATGTGGTATCATGGTATGGAGCCCAGATACTTAACCTATGTTACTGCTGCAAACTTATTATTTTGTGGTTGTTGGTGAATCCCGGGATTTAGGTCGGTTACGACCAGGGGATGGAATACTCGTGTTAGTTGTTACCCAGCTAGGGGTAAACCGGCCTTTTGTTGGCAGAGATCCGGTTAGGTTCTCGGGGCGTCCTTCCAGAGGCATACCCATGTGGCAATGGGAAGTTCCTTGGCCTGACCATTTGTTGGAAATCTAACGAAACAATATAAAACTTGTACGGTTTTAGTTGTATAACCTGCCATGGAGTGTGGCCATAAACTGCTATTGAACATGGTAGCTATAGTAGGCATACGATAATGGTCGTATGTTGGCTAAGATTTGTATCATACTTTCAAAACATTTTCCTACACTTTGCACTTATAATAATAATATCAAAGAAAATCTGCGTATCAAGCATGTTTAACTATCATAAGGAGAAATCTCCTCCGATTCTACGTTTGCATTGTGTGTGTGTGCGGGAGGCCTTATGGTAGTTTCATTTTCTAAAAGCATTGCGGATCTATTTTTAAAATATTTCTTTGTTTGTTTTTAAAAAAAAAATAAACTATTTTAAGTTCTCACACCAGTCCCATGACTGACTAGGAGTTTATTGTTCTCTTCCTAAACTCTGGGTGTCCGTCATTTTCAACACGGGCAGTCTAGAGTCGGTTATCAGGTCATTCTGGAATTCAGGAGTTGCTATAGAGATCTGGAGGCAGGCTGGATGGCTTGGCGTAACAACTAGTATATAGTATTTCTTTTCCGCTGTTTGTTGTTGTAAACTCTGATAATGTAATGATAATGTGATGTAATGTAATAACTGATATAGTTCTTTGTTTTGAATATATTCATTTATCTAATATATGTTGTTCTGCTGCGATTGTGAGATTCTAATATTGTTTTCTGTTGCTTCTTCTTTCTTTTTTCTTCTGCCTCTTCTTCTTAAACCCTAAGGGTTCGATTTTCCTGATTCGATTGCTCGGCAGTTGATACAGTGGACGTATTGATGTCGACTTTCGGGAGTCGAAAAATTGGTTCCTTACAATATGGTATCAGAGCATTTGGTTAAGCGACAACCTTGGCTCTATTGGGAATTACTCATTAGAGATATAGTCAGTGGTACTCTAGAATGAGTGTAAGTGTAATAATAGATATGAGTGCGTATTTGTTAGTGAATATGAAATTGTTGTGTATTGTGTTGACTTATCGGTTGATTGTTTATAGATTCTGGTCGGTGTAGTCTAGCTAACCGTATCGATAGGGGTTTCTAAACTCTTAAACGAGATAAACCAACATAGTATCATTTTAAATTAGGTAAAGGAAATAATTTTACCTTGATTATATTTTATATATAAAGGAATAATTTTTCAGAAATTATTAAAGCATATATGAATTGATTATTTGGTTGTTGAAATGTAAGAATATATATAAGTTAATTGAAAGATGTTTGAATAATCAAATTAAAAGAATAAATTGTATAAGCAAATGAATTATTAAGATGAAATTATAATTAATGTGATTTACAATTGTGAAATAATCGTATATATAAGAAGTGAAACTATATGAATATATTTATAAATATGAGTTGTAAATAAAAATGAATTTGGACTATGAATTTGAAAGTTTTAAATCCCGTCTATTTTGAAAGTTGTTTTTCAAAGTTAAAGATGTTATTAAGTAAGATAAATCAATTTGGAATAATCTTATGTAAGTAAAGTGGAATAGTGAAATTCTATAAGAAAAAAACTTATAATTGTGATTTATGAACAAAAGGAAATTTTTTTGAAAGAATATTAAACACTGAATTCACTACTGTTACTGAAAAATAATAAGGGTGATGACTGCAACATCATCAGTATCATTTTCGAGTTTATGTGTGATGGATTTGCTACCATAGTAAATTGGAAATTGGAGTTTTGTTGTGATAAACAAATTTGAAAATTTAACTAAAGAAAGTTAAATAAATTTAATCAGATTTGAACTAGATTGGATAAGTTAATGATTTGGAAGTTTAAATATATAAGTTGTATAACTTATTAAATGAGAGAATGTAAGTGTTCATTCATTAGAAGCTAATGAATTTGAAAAAAAATTGAATAATTGAATGAAAGTCAATTTAATATCAACCAATTGGAATTAAAAGTGTTAAACCAAATTGAATGTGAATTTAATAATTTGGTTATGATTTGGTTATTATATGATTGTTAGTTGATTGTATATAATTCATTAAGTGTTAATGAAGTTGAATTGATAAAATTGGAAGCTATGAAATTTGATTTGAATGTGGAAGTGAACTAACTTCAATGTGAATTAGTGAATATAAACTAATTGAAATTGAATAAATGAATGTTAGTAAAGTCCAATGTTAATGAATCAAATGTGTTTAAATGAAAAACCAATTCATTGAATATTAATGAGAAGCGAATGTATGATATCCCAGAAATTTTAGCAATATCAATTTAATAATCTGTTTAAAAATTAAATTGATTTGATAAAATTTTAATAAAATTTTTACTTGATTTAATAATTCAATTAAATAAATGTTTAATTGATGAATTTTATCTTTTAAAAGCTAATAATTGTTTTCCTATTTATAACGTATATTTATATATATATTGTAAATAGATAAGTTTGATTTGTAGTTTAATTAACAAATAAAATCTTGTTTTAAATTCTAAAAATCATTTTGATAATTTGGATTTATGTATAGAAAATTTAAAATATCATTTATATATAAAACATTAATGCATTTAAACAAGTTAAATAAGATAAGTAATTTATGATTTCTTTTATAAATGATTTAAATTGATAAAAATGTATTTTCAAATAATAATGATAAATGTATAATTATAGATAAATTTTAAAAGTCAATATTGTTATTACTTTAAAATTTAATATGTTAATATAAATTAGTTTTAAAATTGGATTTTTAAATATATGAATAACATTTGGAATTGAATTAATTTTGAATTCAAAAAGTAATCATATTTAAATTATTTGGTAAGCTATCATATTTTTATAATTTGTTTCATTTCATTTTCTTTAAAATGAAATGCATAAACATTTACATATGAAGATGATTTATATACATAAGTACTTAATAAATAAAGAAAAGGGGTTTCTTTTACTTTTAAAATAAATAAAAACAATTAAAATAATTCTCAAAACACATGTTATCATATTAAGTGGTATAATGACAAGTGTAGTTGAATTAAATTACTAATGTGACAAATGTTGTTTCTTTTACACGTGTCCATGTATTTTTAATTTTTCTTTTAATTTATAAATAAATCATTTTTATCTTATAAGCATGTATCTTCAAGCTCTATTCCTTTCCAATCTTCATTATTTTTGAAAAGTTAAGAAAAAAAAGAGAATCTCAGCTGAAACAAATGTGAAGCCTCTGCATTTTTAAAGAAAAAAACTGAGAATCAAATCCATAAACAAATCTGCAGTCCTCTGTTAAACCTTTCCAAATGCAAAAGAAAATAGCCTGCACCTGAAATTCCTTTCCTCTGTAAAACCATTTTCAAAAGCATAATAAAAATCTGCATGCTAGCAACTCAAGTTTCATCAGAAAATTCAAAGAAGTAAAAGCAATGCAAGTTTTAACAGCAACATTCAAATTTCTTCAACCTGAAACCTTTTCAATAACAAATGTAAAGCCTGCATTTCCAATTGAAACAAGATCAAGCCTCTGCATTCTTTTAAGTTATGGAATCAAAGCCTGCATGCAAGTTAAATCAAGTTCAAGTCCCATTAACCTGCATGCAGATCTAAATGCAAGCAACTCAGTTCTTTTTAAAGCATGCAACTTCAAGTTTTCCAAATTTAAAGATTTTAATGCATATAGAAGCTAGCCTGCATGCAAAATTCAATCGGTAGGCAAATCAGTTCCTAAAGCATAAAATCAAAGCTCTGTTTCTTGCAATAACAGGTGAGTAACTCTTTTTTTGAAAATTTAAATATAACTGTTTCTTAAATAGATATGTTTGTGTATGCCATTTAGATTGCATGTTGATTTGTTTGCCTGTGCATATGATTTTAAGAGTATTGCTGAGTTTGAATGTTTGTGACTGTGCTCATATGATTCAAGTTCCAGATTCTTATACATATAAATTAAAACAAAATCCTCTTGTTCTTGTTTAAATTTTGTTAAGGGTTAAGTTCTGAAGCAAATGTGTAAATTTATAACACAGTTTAGTTCAGAAATTTATTTATGTAAAATAAAGTAGGGTGATGCTCCTGAAATTTGTAAAACTTTAGAGTATGTTAAATCAAATTGAAACTCAAACATTATAAAATATAAATTCAGTGCTATAATCTGAAAACTTAAAAAAAATGATTTTTAAAACTAAAATCATATTGTTTATTTAGGATTTGGGACTGCAGTGCCCATTTGAACAGAAATTGGGTTTTTAGCTAACTCTGATGATCGAGTTAATTTGAGTGTTTGGAATTCTTAGGGATGGTAGAGCAGTGATCAGGGGATGTGGCAAAAATGTCAGGAAGTTGAACAAAGACAGGTGGAGACAATGGAAGGTTGATGGAGTTTGTTAACCTAGTTTTGAGCAGTTTTGTAATTTTAGATCATTACGATACTCTGGTTGATCGAGTTCGTTGAAACTCTGGGGGGAAGAAGCTAGGGCATGAACGAGGGCATGGCCGGAGCCGCCGGTGATCTGGTGGTCAGTAGTGGTAGTACGAGACGGCTTCAGGTTTTGGGGTTTGAAGTTTATGTTGTTGCCAGGTTTCTGATTTGGGTTGGGGAGACTCGAATTGGATTTTGAGCAGATTATGAATCTTTGATGGTCGCGATATGATGTAGTGATGAACGACGACTTGTTCGTTGGTTGGATAGTGGCCGGAGGTGGCTGCAGCCACCTTGCATATGCACGGTGAAGGATGGTGTCAGGGAATGTTTTGGATTATGCCGTATTTTGGTCACGAGATTTACTCGAGAAATTGGATTTTTTGCTCGAAGTTTCGCATAGTTTTACTCGGAGTAAATAGAAGGTGGACTCGGGTTTAATTTCTGAGTCACAGGTTTTTGAAAACCTGTACTTTCCAATTCAAAGATTTGTTTTAAAAATCTGAAGCAGTTTTAAACAAGAATTTAAAATTTAAATTTTAAAAGAATGGTTTTCAATCTAAGTTGAATTTCAGTTTTAAATCTAATTCAAACCTTTCAAATTAAATGTTTACAGGTTACCTTGGAAACCTGTATATTTCCTGTTTTAAAGAAATTGAGTTTTCTTTTTAAAAAAAATCTGAAGCAAGTTGTTAACAAAAATGAAACTTAAATTTAAAATCAGGATTTCAAACTGAGTTTGAATTCTAGGTTCGAAAAATTAATTTAATTCTTTTTAATTAAAATGTTTTAAACATCTATCAAAAAGGGTTTAAAAATCTGAAATTTAAAATTAAGCTTTGAATTAAAATAGAAGATTTAAAAACAAGTTTAAATCTGGAAACATGATTGAGATTTGAATCATGTTTTTGAAAATAAAAGTAGTTTTTAGAATTTTGAAATGTTTAAAATGTTTTAATTATTGAAACATATTCTAATTATAATTTGAAATCTTAAAATTTAGTATGGGTGTAAATTTCTTTTATAAATAAGGAATTACTTAGTATAAGTTTAAAGGTTTTATAATGTTTTTAAACTTCGATAAAGATAAGTTTGGTTCTCAATTTAAATTTAAAATTTAAAATGTAATTTGAAACAATTTTAAGTTAAATTGTTTTAAGTTACTTTGTTAATGATAAAGTAATCATTAATAAGTAATGTTTATTTTAAAGTAAATTAAAAATTTAATGATTTTTATTTTATTAAATTAGTGAGGTAATTTAAAAAATTTAATTAATTAATTTGTTTAGTTAATTAAAGATTTGAAATTAATTAAGGATAATTAAATTTGTAATTAATTTAAGTTAATTACTTAAGAAAGGTAATTTAAAAATTTGTTAATAAGTTAATGAAGATCGTTAACTTGTGATTATTTATTAATTAATCAATGTAATTAATTTTGATAATTAATTGAATTAATTAATTTAGATAATCAGTTATGAAACTTAATAAAGTATGAATTACTTTATGGAAATAATTAAAGATATTAATTACTTATTGTAATTAATTTTTTTAATTTGATTAGTTTAAATTAATTAATAAGTTTAATTAATTTAGAATAATCATTGAATAGATTGATAAGAATCAATGTGGAATAATTACTTAGAGAAGTAATTAAGTTAAGTAAATTACTGGAAGTAATTAATTAAAGTATGATATTTGGGATTAATTACTTTGTGAAGTGATTAATAACTAATTACTTAATGGAATTAATTTAAGTATTTATTAATTGAGTTATTTGAAATGATTAAGTGATGTAATTAATTAAGAGTAATTAATTACTAATGAGATTAATCAAGATTGATTAATAAATATAATTAATTATTAAATGTAATTAATTTAGGAGTGATTAAGAAAGTAATTAAGGTTAGTTAATTACTAGATGTAATTAATCAAGTATAATTAATAATTGTGGATTAATTAAGGTTAATTATTTAATGTAATTAATTTAAATAGGTAATTAATTTAAAATTAATTAAGGATCATTAATTAATATAATTAATGATGTAATCAAGGATTAATTAATTAAGATTAATTAATCAATGATAAGTGATTAAGGAAGTAATTAATTGATGTAATTAATTAAGGACTAATGTAATTAATTATAATTAATTAATTAATGAAGTAATTAAAGGTTAATTACTGATTTTGGTTAAGGATAATTAATTTGTAAAATTAATTAGGATAATTACTTGAATGTAATTAAGGGATAATTAATCAAGGGTGATTAATTAAGGTGATTAATTTGAGGATAATTATTTAATTGATTGGTAATCAATTGAGGGTTAAGAAAACAAGTTTTAAATGAGGAAGTAATTAATTTAATTCATTTAAATTAGTTAAAGATAGATAATTAATTTAATTCACTTTAAATTAATTAGAGATAGAAGTAATTAATTTAATTCATTTTAAATTAATTATAGATGGTGTGTTTGTAGATCTTTGCTTATGAATGGATGATATGGTTACCTTGAATGGTTTGAACCTCAGATATGAGATTAGTATTGTGTGATATGGATGCATTGGTTGCATTGTGATGATGGTATGAGTTATCTATGGATGATGATAATGTAGATTATCAAGTTATGATGATAATATAGATTTCTTGCTTATGATAATATTGTCGATTATCTATTATGATGATGTGATGTATCTATCTGTGTGTATATAGATAGTTTAAATTGAATAGTTTTAAACTTAAAACAACTTGGACCAAAAAGACACGCTTTGGATTATGATGAGACCGGGATTGGGTTTCCATATTTGGAATCCGAAAACCACATCGATTCCAATTAACGCTAGGTCGTGAATCTAAGTGGAGCAAGTGAAGACTCGAGGTGTAAGGGCTATACGTCAGTATAACTCTGTAGGTGATTCCGTAATGAGTTGACGGAATAGTGCTTATAGATTCTAGATGGTGAATCAGAGTGCAAGGTCTATGGTCGTTGACTCTGAGGGTGATTCCAATAATGAGTGCAACGAGATAGTGCCTTCGGTTTCGTTCGAACCCGGAACGAACTTGTATGGATTGAATGCTTTCAGCACATCGTCGGGTGGACGATGAGCATTCTAAGATTTGATGTCCTATAAAGGTAATCGTAGCCTCAGGCCTCATCAACCGGGAATGGCTAAAACAGGGGAGGTGCAGCAAGGCTTCGTGGGTAGCTCCCACTGGAGAGCAAGATTGATCCCTGTCTAGAGGTCCCTTATATTCGGCTGTGTGGGGCGGTTGGTTCGCGACAACTGTCGGGGTTGTCTTGTTCGGAACTGTTCAGTAAGGAACGGGTCCGGCCTTGTGTTGCAGGGGATTGGGAGTAATCCTCGGTACGGTGATCTAGGCCACGTACTATGACGGGCGGTACCCCAGTAGCCCTGCCATTGTATGGAATCCAAAATCCAATAAGTGCCAACGGTTTTGATTGTATTACCCACTTTTGTGGCTAGTAGCTGGAATTTAATAAATGTAACAATTTCGGCTATTTCATATTTATTTGAAAACCCTAGACACTATTATAATATCATCGGATTTCCTATCAAATGTTTTGGTTAGCGTAAGGTAAAAACTTTTCCATGTTTATGTGTGGGAAGTCTTACGTGATACCTTTTCTTTTCAAAAGGTTTTTAAAAGTTAAACAACTTTAACCTGTTACTCACACCAGACCCATGTCTGACCCGGAGTTTGTTTTTGTTTTTCATAAACTCTTGGGTACTCAAATTTTTACGAGTAGCCAAGGGATTCAGGTTAGGATTCGGGTTAGCTTTGACGAGTATTGGAGGAGCAATGGAGCAGGAGGCTTCTGCGTTAGATATTAGTATTCCGCTGTGTGTTCTGTGTTTGACTCTGAGATTGTATTATGTTGTAAATACTAGACAGGTGTTTATAACTGTCAAGTATGGGTTGTATTATCTGTGTACTCTGATAGTGTTTGTAAACTATGTAAATATTTTATGTTATTAATATAATTTATTCGTCCCGCTGTTTAGATTCTGATGTGTTGTTTTCTTCTTCTTCTCTTTCTTTATATTCTCTATCCCTTTCTTTCTTATTAGCGATGCGATTTCCTGGAGATAGGAAGTTGGGTCGTTACAGTGGTATCAGAGCATTAGGTTGAGTGAATACCTATGCACTGGAGTGGTGTCTATCTTGAGAGAGCGTATTTGTAGTTTTGATATATATCTATATATAATTATTATTTCTACCTATCTGTTGGGTTACCTGTTCAGGTTTTCCAATATAAGTTATAAAGGTAGATACGGTAGTAGTGTGTGTAACACGATAACTACCATTGGTTGGAGTTTGAATGTTTGAGGTTGGAAGTGTATTTGTCGAGACTGTAGACCTAATACCGTCTTGAGTAAGTTGTGCAGAGTGTAGAGATTTCATCTATCTCTGAGGGAAGCCTGTAAAGGTTCAGAGTTCATCTTTGAAGATGGATGAGTTGAGTTTGGATCTGTTAGTTGGCAGAAGTGTGTGATGGTATTTTGATACCTCAGGTAGTAGTAACTGCGTGTTGAGATGCAGTAAATATGGATATGTCCGAAGATGTTTTCTTTGGAACGAGTTAGGAATTGTGTCTGCTTCAGTAATGTGGCTGAGTTTAGCTGGTTGTTTGTGATTGGCTTTGAGGGCCGAGTTTCTCGAAGAGCTTTGGATAAGGAGTTTTGGCATTGGGTCAGCAGTGCAACTCGGAGTGACTGTGTTGGCAGAAGTTGGCTGGCTGAGTAGTTTCTGAAGAAGGAGTTCAGAAGCAGCAGAGTGGACCCAATACTTTATTGGATTGGCTAATTAAGAGTAAGTTATTCTATTTGGTAAAGAGAGAACAGTTTTGTTTGGGAATTGGTCTCTATTGATCGCAAAAGTGACTTGCGATAGTTTGAGTTTTCTTTTGAGGTATTGAAGAATTTTTGATTGTCTTCTGAGAAGTCGGAGGTTTGTCCACTTCTGAAAATTGAGTTTTCTTATCGTCTAGATTCCAGGAGTGCTACCGGTGGATCAGCTAGTAGAAGGAGGATTTCTCGTGATAGGGTTTGGTGAGGCAGCTCAGGATTGGAGAAACATTTGAGTTTTCTTTGGATATGTTGAGCCATATTTCTGGGAAGTGATGTCCAGTTTGTGCTCATATTCTTCATCAGCAGTGTCTTCTGTGCCAGATCAGAGTTGTGCAGCGGAAGCAGTTTGGGAATGCTTCTGTTTTGTCTTTTCCGGATAGAAGAAGTGAGTTTGTTCTTCTGATGTTTGAAGAGTAGAGTTGGTGATCTTAGTCTTGGTTGATCTTGAGGAGATCGTTGTGTTGGATTTTTTTTGGTCTGGATTGTTTCTTTTTAGGGCATCAGCAAGAGTTGAGCTGATCAGTTTGGATAAGAGACAAAGGAATTTGGATTCCGGAGTCGGAGTTTTTTTTGGATCTCTTCTGTGTTTTGGTTGGATTGGTATTTGGATTTCAAGAGTTTGAATTGCCAGTTTTGGATAATTGGATTTGTGAGTTTCACGTATCTCTGAGGGAGTACTTGTATGAGTTATCTCTGGAAGTGGAACCAGCAGTTCAGGAAGGAGTGGTTGAGTCAGACTCGTTTGTAATCTGATATCTTGTCTAGTTCTGTAGATCTAGATGAGTAGAAGCTCTGTAGCTTTGTAGTTTTGATTGTTGGTATTTTGTAGGGCGAGTATCCCGGTATATATATATACTTGGGGAAACTCGTGGGAATTTATCCAGAATTCTATCTAGATAATTAAAATTGTTTGATTAGATAAATTGGTTGTTATGGTTGTTAGCATATGAATGATGTATGTTTGTGATTTAAAATTTTAAATTTTAAATGGGTTATTAAATTATCTTTGCTTTTAAATTTCGGGGACGAAATTCTTTTAAGGGGGGAGGAATGTGATATCCCAGAAATTTTAGCAATATCAATTTAATAATCTGTATTTAAAAATTAAATTGATTTGATAAAATTTTAATAAAAATTTACTTGATTTAATAATTCAATTAAATAAATGTTTAATTGATGAATTTTATCTTTTAAAAGCTAATAATTGTTTTCCTATTTATAATGTATATTTATATATATATTGTAAATAGATAAGTTTGATTTGTAGTTTAATTAACAAATAAAATCTTGTTTTAAATTCTAAAAATCATTTTGATAATTTGGATTTATGTATAGAAAATTTAAAATATCATTTATATATAAAACATTAATGCATTTAAACAAGTTAAATAAGATAAGTAATTTATGATTTCTTTTATAAATGATTTAAATTGATAAAAATGTATTTTCAAAAAATAATGATAAATGTATAATTATAGATAAATTTTAAAAGTCAATATTGTTATTACTTTCAAATTTAATATGTTAATATAAATTAGTTTTAAAATTGGATTTTTAAATATATGAATAACATTTGGAATTGAATTAATTTTGAATTCAAAAAGTAATCATATTTAAATTATTTGGTAAGCTATCATATTTTTATAATTTGTTTCATTTCATTTTCTTTAAAATGAAATGCATAAACATTTACATATGAAGATGATTTATATACATAAGTACTTAATAAATAAAGAAAAGGGGTTTCTTTTACTTTTAAAATAAATAAAAACAATTAAAATAATTCTCAAAACACATGTTATCATATTAAGTGGTATAATGACAAGTGTAGTTGAATTAAATTACTAATGTGACAAATGTTGTTTCTTTTACATGTGTCCATGTATTTTTAATTTTTCTTTTAATTTATAAATAAATCATTTTTATCTTATATAAGCATGTATCTTCAAGCCCTATTCTTTTACAATCTTCATTTTTTTTTCAAAAGTTAAGAAAAAAAAAGAATCTCAGCTGAAACAAATGTGAAGCCTCTGCATTTAAAAAAAAACTGAGAATCAAATCCATAAACAAATCTGCAGTCCTCTGTTAAACCTTTCCAAATGCAAAAGAAAATAGCCTGCACCTGAAATTCCTTTCCTCTGTAAAACCATTTTCAAAAGCATAATAAAAATCTGCATGCTAGCAACTCAAGTTTCATCAGAAAATTCAAAGAAGTAAAAGCAATGCAAGTTTTAACAGCAACATTCAAATTTCTTCAACCTGACACCTTTTCAATAACAAATGTAAAGCCTGCATTTCCAATTGAAACAAGATCAAGCCTCTACATTCTTGTAAGTTCTGGAATCAAAGCCTGCATGCAAGTTAAATCCAGTTCAAGTCCCATTAACCTGCATGCAGATCTAAATGCAAGCAACTCAGTTCTTTTTAAAGCATGCAACTTCAAGTTTTCCAAATTTAAAGATTCTAATGCATATAGAAGCTAGCCTGCATGCAAAATTCAATCAGTAGGCAACTCAGTTCCTAAAGCATAAAATCAAAGCTCTGTTTCTTGCAATAACAGGTGAGTAACTCTTTTTTTGAAAATTAAATATAACTGTTGCTTAAATAGATATGTTTGTGTATGCCATTTAGATTGCATGTTGATTTGTTTGCCTGTGCATATGATTTTAAGAGTATTGCTGAGTTTGAATGTTTGTGACTGTGCTCATATGATTCAAGTTCCAGATTCTTATACATATAAATTAAAACAAAATCCTCTTGTTCTTGTTTAAATTTTGTTAAGGGTTAAGTTCTGAAGCAAATGTGTAAATTTATAACACAGTTTAGTTCAGAAATTTATTTATGTAAAATAAAGTAGGGTGATGCTCCTGAAATTTGTAAAACTTCAGAGTATGTTAAATCAAATTGAAACTCAAACATTATAAAATATAAATTCGGTGTTATAATCTGAAAACTTAAAAAAATGATTTTTAAAACTAAAATCATATTGTTTAGTTAGGATTTGGAACTGCAGTACCCATTTGAACAGAAATTGGATTTTTAGCTAACTCTGATGATCGAGTTAATTTGAGTGTTTGGAATTCTTGGGGATGGTATAGCAGTGATCAGGGGATGTGGCAAAAATGTCAGGAAGTTGAACAGAGACAGGTGGAGGCAATGGAAGGTTGATGGAGTTTGTTAACCTAGTTTTGAGCAATTTTGTAATTTTAGATCATTACGATCCTCTGGTTGATCGAGTTCGATGAAACTCTGGGGGGAAGAAGCTAGGGCATGAACGAGGGCATGGCCGGAGCCGCCGGTGATCTGGTGGTCAGTGGTGGTAGTACGAGATGGTTTCAGGTTTTGGGGTTTGAAGTTTATGCTGTTGCCAGTTTCTGATTTGGGTTGGGGAGACTCGAATTAGATTTCGAGCAGATTATGAATCTTTGATGGTCGCGATATGATGTAGTGATGAACGACGACTTGTTCGTTGGTTGGGTAGTGGCCGGAGGTGGCTACAGCCACCGTGCATATGCACGGTGAAGGATGGTGTCGGGGAATGTTTTGGGTTATGCAGTATTT
The DNA here is from genome assembly GCA_030765085.1 of Allium cepa. NCBI lineage: Eukaryota > Viridiplantae > Streptophyta > Magnoliopsida > Asparagales > Amaryllidaceae > Allium > Allium cepa. Next base: position 159,973,066 of record CM060932.1, read on the forward strand.
TGGTCACGAGATTTACTCGAGAAATTGGAGTTTTTGCTCCGAGTTTCGCATAGTTTTACTCGGAGTAAATAGAAGGTGGACTCGGGTTTAATTTCTGAGTCACAGGTTTTTGAAAACCTGTACTTTCCAATTCAAAGATTTGTTTTAAAAATCTGAAGCAGTTTTAAACAAGAATTTAAAATTTAAATTTAAAAAGAATGGTTTTCAATCTAAGTTGAATTTCAGTTTTAAATCTAATTCAAACCTTTTAAATTAAATGTTTACAGGTTACTTTGGAAACCTGTATATTTCCAGTTTTAAAGAAATTGAGTTTTCTTTTTTAAAAAAAATCTAAAGCAAGTTGTTAACAAAAATGAAACTTAAATTTAAAATCAGGATTTCAAACTGAGTTTGAATTCCAGGTTTGAAAAATTAATTTAATTCTTTTTAATTAAAATGTTTTAAACATCTATCAAAAAGGGTTTAAAAATCTGAAATTTAAAATTAAGCTTCGAATTAAAATAGAAGATTTAAAAACAAGTTTAAATCTGGAAACATGATTGAGATTTGAATCATGTTTTTGAAAATAAAAGTAGTTTTTAAAATTTTGAAATGTTTAAAATGTTTTAATTATTGAAACATATTCTAATTATGATTTGAAATCTTAAAATTTAGTATGGGTGTAAATTTCTTTTATAAATAAGGAATTACTTAGTATAAGTTTAAAGGTTTTATAATGTTTTTAAACTTCGATAAAGATAAGTTTGGTTCTCAATTTAAATTTAAAATTTAAAATGTAATTTGTAACAATTTTAAGTTAAATTGTTTTAAGTTACTTTGTTAATGATAAAGTAATCATTAATAAGTAATGTTTATTTTAAAGTAAATTAAAAATTTAATGATTTTTGTTTTATTAAATTAGTGAGGTAATTTAAAAAATTTAATTAATTAATTTGTTTAGTTAATTAAAGATTTGAAATTAATTAAAGATAATTAAATTTGTAATTAATTTAAGTTAATTACTTAAGAAAGGTGATTTAAAAATTTGTTAATAAGTTAATGAAGATCGTTAACTTGTGATTATTTATTAATTAATCAATGTAATTAATTTTGATAATTAATTGAATTAATTAATTTAGATAATCAGTTATGAAACTTAATAAAGTATGAATTACTTTATGGAAATAATTAAAGATATTAATTACTTATTGTAATTAATTTTTTTAATTTGATTAGTTTAAATTAATTAATAAGTTTAATTAATTTAGAATAGTCATTGAATAGATTGATAAGAATCAATGTGGAATAATTACTTAGAGAAGTAATTAAGTTAAGTAAATTACTAGAAGTAATTAATTAAAGTATGATATTTGGGATTAATTACTTTGTGAAGTGATTAATAATTAATTACTTAATGGAATTAATTTAAGTATTTATTAATTGAGTTATTTGAAATGATTAAGTGATGTAATTAATTAAGAGTAATTAATTACTAATGAGATTAATCAAGATTGATTAATAAATATAATTAATTATTAAATGTAATTAATTTAGGAGTGATTAAGAAAGTAATTAAGGTTAGTTAATTACTAGATGTAATTAATCAAGTATAATTAATAATTGTGGATCAATTAAGGTTAATTATTTAATGTAACTAATTTAAATAAGTAATTAATTTAAAATTAATTAAGGATCATTAATTAATTTAATTAATGATGTAATTAAGGATTAATTAATTAAGATTAATTAATCAATGATAAGTGATTAAGGAAGTAATTAATTGATGTAATTAATTAAGGACTAATGTAATTAATTATAATTAATTAATTAATGAAGTAATTAAAGGTTAATTACTGATTTTGGTTAAGGACAATTAATTTGTAAAATTAATTAGGATAATTACTTGAATGTAATTAAGGGATAATTAATCAAGGGTGATTAATTAAGGTGATTAATTTGAGGATAATTATTTAATTGATTGGTAATCAATTGAGGGCTAGGAAAACAAGTTTTAAATGAGGAAGTAATTAATTTAATTCATTTAAATTAATTAAAGATAGATAATTAATTTAATTCACTTTAAATTAATTAGAGATAGAAGTAATTAATTTAATTCATTTTAAATTAATTATAGATGGTGTGTTTGTAGATCTTTGCTTATGAATGGATGATATGGTTGCGTTGAATGGTTTGAACCTCGGATATGAGATTAGTATTGTGTGATATGGATGCATTGGTTGCATTGTGATGATGGTATGAGTTATCTATGGATGATGATAATGTAGATTATCAAGTTATGATGATAATATAGATTACTTGCTTATGATAATATTGTCGATTATCTATTATGATGATGTGATGTATCTATCTATGTGTATATAGATAGTTTAAATTGAATAGTTTTAAACCTAAAACAACTTGGACCTAAAAGACACGCTTTGGATTACGATGAGACCGGGATCGGGTTTCCATATTTGGAATCCGAAAACCACATCGATTCCAATTAACGTTAGGTCGTGAATCTAAGTGGAGCAAGTGAAGACTCGAGGTGTAAGGGCTATACGTCAGTATAACTCTGTAGGTGATTCCGTAATGAGTTGACGGAATAGTGCTTATAGATTCTAGATGGTGAATCAGAGTGCAAGGTCTATGGTCGTTGACTCTGAGGGTGATTCCAATAATGAGTGCAACGAGATAGTGCCTTCGGTTTCGTTCGAACCCGGAACGAACTTGTATGGATTGAATGCTTTCAGCACATCGTCGGGTGGACGATGAGCATTCTAAGATTTGATGTCCTATAAAGGTAATCGTAGCCTCAAGCCTCATCAACCGGGAATGGCTAAAACAGGGGAGGTGCAGCAAGGCTTCGTGGGTAGCTCCCACTGGAGAGCAAGATTGATTCCTGTCTAGAGGTCCCTTATATTCGGCTGTGTGGGGCGGTTGGTTCGCGACAACTGTCGGGGTTGTCTTGTTCGGAACTGTTCAGTAAGGAATGGGTCCGACCTTGTGTTGCAGGGGATTGGGAGTAATCCTCGGTACGGTGATCTAGGCCACGTACTGTGACGGGCGGTACCCCAGTAGCCCTGCCATTGTATGGAATCCAAAATCCAATAAGTGCCAACGGTTTTGATTGTATTACCCACTTTTGTGGCTAGTAGCTGGAATTTAATAAATGTAACAATTTCGGCTATTTCATATTTATTTGAAAACCCTAGACACTATTATAATATCATCGGATTTCCTATCAAATGTTTTGGTTAGCGTAAGGTAAAAACTTTTCCATGTTTATGTGTGGGAAGTCTTACGTGATACCTTTTCTTTTCAAAAGGTTTTTAAAAGTTAAACAACTTTAACCTGTTACTCACACCAGACCCATGTCTGACCCGGAGTTTATTTTTGTTTTTCATAAACTCTTGGGTACTCAAATTTTTACGAGTAGCCAAGGGATTCAGGTTAGGATTCGGGTTAGCTTTGACGAGTATTGGAGGATCAATGGAGCAGGAGGCTTCTGCGTTAGATATTATTATTCCGCTGTGTGTTCTGTGTTTGACTCTGAGATTGTATTATGTTGTAAATACTAGACAGGTGTTTATAACTGTCTAGTATGGGTTGTATTATCTATGTACTCTGATAGTGTTTGTAAACTATGTAAATATTTTATGTTATTAATATAATTTATTCGTTCCGCTGTTTAGATTCTGATGTGTTGTTTTCTTCTTCTTCTCTTTCTTTCTATTCTCTATCCCTTTCTTTCTTATTAGCGATGCGATTTCCTGGAGATAGGAAGTTGGGTCGTTACAGAATGTATAATGATTTGATATGGATTTGTTGCATAAGTTGCTGGATGATAGTTGTTTGGTGGTTGCATTTATTTCTTTTTGTTGCATTTGCTATATTGGCATATGTAGTTTTTGCTTCTGGTATATGTTGTATATTAATATTACTTTCATATATGCATGTTTCTCATTACTGTTGAGTGTTTAGTAGGTGTGGATTGCGCTTGCTTCGCTTTTGGAGCTCGCTTTCGCACTATATTTGCCGTATATGCTCGCTAATAATATATAAGTACATTTCTCGGATTACATATCGTACTTTTACACTTTTTCCCCGCGGGATGCCTCATTACTTTGATGAGATGTATATTTGTGATACATATATTGCCATTTTTTTCGGATCGAACCGCACAAAGGAGACTATGGAGAATTTTTTAAAAAATTTAAGGCGTTAGAATATTTTTGAGAAAATTGGAATTTTTTTGAAAACTATAACTTTGATTTTGGAGTGAAAAGTTAAACGATAAAGTTGGTTTTGAAAAGATAACTAAGTACGATTTGAAAACTTAGTAAAGTTATTGTAAGAAGTTTAACTATGGATTTTGGGAAAGTTAAACACTCAAATGAATTTGAAATTTAATTTGAACAAATGGTTTTGAAAAGTTAATGGATTTCAAGACTTTTTCTTACTTGGTAATTTCGAGGACGAAATTCTTTTAAGGGGGGAAGTTTGTAACGACCCAGAAATTCTGTCATTTGAAATTCGTATATTTAATTGATTTTAAATATTAACAAGTAAAATTTGTAAGTCGAATAAATTTTTAATTTGAATATTTAGATTTAATTGGATAATTAAATCGATAATTTAATATTTAAAATTACAGAAATAATTGGAAATTGGGTTTAATATGATTAAAATTGATTTTTAAAGTTGTATTAAATCATATTGGATTTAGAATGATGTTATAGAACTTTAAAAATTTAATTAAAAGTTAATTTGTGGAAATTGAATATTTTAATATTTAATTGACGAGTAAAAATAGCCATTTTTCAAACAGTCTCGGATTTCGACCAAACCAGTTTCATTGGATCCGTAATGTTATATTATTATTATATTTCAAATTTCGTGCCAATCAGACTTACAGTTTGTCCGGGGCAAGCCAAAACGCGTAGAAATCGGTTTAAGTGAATTTTAAATTTAAATAGTCGATTCGAAAACCTATCTTTCAAATACAATCGAATTGGCTTCCGATACATATCCCATTGCATTCGGAATGGGGGTAAAACATTATGAACACCATGAGGCATGCTTCGTTTGGAGTTCGGAAAAATTTCGGGTGAATAGTGCGCGGATATTTTCTATAAAAGGACCTTAAACATTCACATTTGCACAAACCCTAATTCTATAAACCCTAGCCGCCAGTTTTTCATTTTAATGGCCGATAAAGTTTGATTCTTCTCTCCTAAATTTCTTCAAATCTACGCATTAATTCGAGAAACTTTCTTCTGCAATATTGTAGAGCGCGTTGAGATCTACATTCTCAACGGCTATGATCGTAAATAGAGCTACGGATTGACGGCAATCAAAGCTTGAACGCGCAATGTTCGTTCGCGTTTATCGAGGGGAATACGCAACCGAGCTCGGCCGCGTTTTGCACGGTGGTGGCTCGCGTGATGGCCATTCAAATGGCAGTGTTTGATCGACCTAGGAGTGATGGGGAGTGGTGCGGCTATTATGGTTTCGAATGGCATGATGGGTTCGGTCGCGTTTACCTGATAGGGGAGAAGGAAAAGGGGACGGCTGAGATCTGGAGGCTTTGAATGTACGGTCATCTTGATTCTAGGTTATAATAATAAAAGAAATTGTAAATTATTTTATATTTAAAATCGTATAAATTTTGTAACTTCATAACTTGTTCATACGAGGTCGAAAAATGACGAAACGAATTGCGTTGGCTTCGTATTGACGAACACTACACGATGGAGCTAGATTGGAGTTGATTGGAGCTAGTGAAATTTTTGGGTAAAATTAAACGCGCGTTTAATTTTATTCGAAATAAAACACTGCAACTGTATTTGATACAAGGTGAGAACTTCTCACTCAATCGAAATTGTTCTCGATTTAAATTTTAAATAGTTAGATTTAAAATTGCTTGATTGTGTTGATTGTATGCTTGGATGATAAATTATTATCTATTATTTTGAAATAGACCCTATACGCCGTATTTAAGCGGATGTTATTTACTAAACACATATACCACGATATTCAAACCTGAAGTGGAATTGGTATTATATATGTACTTGGAGTTGATTTTCCCACATTATATAGCGGATGAGACCCTATTGCGCCGCATAATAGCGGGTAGTATTTTATATAAACCCATGTACCGCGATATTCCGTCTTGAAACGAGATTGGTATTGTGCTAACATCTGTGGATGCAGGGAAACAGGTTAGAGGGATCCAACTGGATTCCTCAACAGTATTGATTTATTTACAGATATTTGCGATATATTCTATTATCATATGATATATGATGTTTTGGATGTCGTGGTTGTTATATTTAGTGCTGTTGCAGCATTGGGCCTATTCTTGGAGTTTTAAAAATGTCAAAGTAACGATTTCGAATTTAAAAGGATTTTTAAGTGATTTTTGAAAGTATACATTTTATTTAAATTTTGGAATTAATTCATTTTAAATATATAAACGTTATAATTTTTATGTTATAAAAATTATGATTTTTGTAAAATATAACAGAAATGTGATTTTTGAAATAAGTAGATAAAAAATTTGTAAAATGGTAACGTGGCATGTTGAGTGTTGCTGATCATTTGTTGATTAAAGCACAGCTTTTGTATAAAGCGTAGTTTTGTGGACGAGACTTCGTCGGACCTCACACCCCGGTAATGGTCAAAACAGGAAAGATGCAGCAAGGTTATTAGGGGAAAGCGCCCCCTTAGTGTACGTCATTTCCTTCTGGATAGAGGTGGTATCATGGTATGGAGCCCAGATACTTAACCTATGTTGTTGCTGCAAACTTATTATTTTGTGGTTGTTGGTGAATCCCGGGATTTAGGTCGGTTACGACCGGGGGATGGCATACTCGTGTCAGTTGTTACCCAGCTAGGGGTAACCCGGCCTTGTGTTGGCAGAGATCCGGTTAGGTTCTCGGGGTGTCCTTCCAGCGGCGTTCCCATGTGGCAATGGGAAAATCCTTGGCCTGAACATTTGTTGGAAATCTAAAGAAACAATACGAACCTTGTACGGTTTTAGTTGTATAACCTACCATGGAATGTGGCGGTAACATGCTATTGAACATTGTAGCTATAGTAGGCACATGATAATTGTCGTACGTTGGCTAAGATTTATATCATACTTTCGAAGTGTTTTCCTACACTTTGCACTTATAATAATAATATCAAAGAAAATCTGCGTATCAAGCATGTTTAACTATCATAAGGAGAAATCTCCTCTGATTCTGCGTTTGCATTGTGTGTGTGCGCGGGAGGCCTTATGGTAGTTTCATTTTCAAAAAGCATTGCGAATCTAGTTTTAAAATATTTCTTTGTTTGTTTTAAAATAAAAATAAACTATTTTAAGTTCTCACCAGCCCCATGACTGACCTGGAGTTTATTGTTCTCTTCCTAAACTCTGGGTGCCCATCATTTTCAACACGGGCAGTCTAGAGTCAGGTTATCAGGTCATTCTGGAATTCAGGAGTTGCTGTAGTGATCTGGAGGCAGGCTGGATGGCTTGGCGTAACAACTAGTACATAGTATTTCTTTTCCGCTGTTTGCTGTTGTAAACTCTAATAATGTAATGATAATGTGATGTAATGTAATAAGCGATATAGTTCTTTATTTTAAAGATATTCATTTATCTATTATATGTTGTTCCGCTGCGATTGTGAGATTTTGATATTGTTTTCTGTTGCTTCTTTTTTCTTTTTTCTTCTATCTCTTCTTCTTAAACCCTAAGGGATCGGTTTTCCGGCATTCGGTTGCTCGGCAGTTGATACAGTGGACGTATTGATGTCGACTTTCGGGAGTCGAAGAATAGGTTCCTTATAGGTTAAACCCAAAGCAAATGTTAAAACAAGTTTTAAAATTTAAATGAAAGTAAGTTTTTAAGTTTTAAAAATCAAGTTAAATCAATTCTCTTGAAAATTCATTTCTTTGTAATGAATGTTTTGAATAAATTAAGTTGTATGATTTGTTTTACTTAAATGTATTAAGTTATTTTCAAACTTAATTTGAAATGTAAAAAGGAAATTAATAAGGAAATTTTTTTATCTTAAACTTAATTAAGTTTGATAATTAATAAGATAATTGAATAGTGATTAATTAATTGAATTAGTTAATGATTAAGAATTTATTAATTAACAGTTAAGGGTTTAGGTGATTTATTAAATTGCAATTAAGGATTGTTAATTGATAATTAGAAATAAGTAATTAATTATTATTTTATTTTAAACTTAATTAATGATTAAATTAAGTAAAGTTAATTACTAAGATCAAATGTTTTATTGATAATTAAAGATGACGTTTTATCTTAAGGTTAATTAGTATTTTTAATAAGTGAGATTAATTAAGTTAATTATGAAAATTTAAGTTTAATTAATTAAATTAATTAATTATTAATAAGGATTATTTGAGTAATTAATCAAGAATAATTATTTTAATTAACTAATAATTATGATTGATTAATTAATGATTAGAGATAATTTAATTTGTAATTAGAAATTAATTAATTTGTTTAAAGAGTAATTAAGGGTTAATTAAACAGGTAATTAAGTAATAATTTGGTTTTATTAATTAATAATTAAGAGATTATTAATCTATAATTAAAGTTAATTAAAGATTAATTAACCATTATTAAGGGTTAATTAATTGTCATTAAGGACTGATTAATTGGTAATTATGGATTAATTAATTTGTAATTAAGGTTGTTAATTAATAGTTAAGTTTTATTAATTAATGATTAAGAGATAATTAATTAGTTAATTAAGTTTAATTAATTAATTATAAAAGTAATTGGGGATTGATTACTTTGTATTAAAGGATATTGATTAATAATTAAGGTTTATTAATTAATAGTTAAAGAATAATTAATCTGTAATGAAGGATTAGATAATTTGTTTAAAGTGTAATTAAGGGATGAATTACTCAATTGTGATTAGTGAGATGAATGTGATTAATTTAAGTTAATTAGTTTGATAATTAATTAAAGATAGTCACTTGGTAATTGATTAAGTATAATTACTTAATGAGATTTGATAAGTGTAATTACTTAGTGTAAGTAATTAATAATTACCGAATGTAATTGATATAAGGGAAATTACTTAATGGGAAGTAATTTAAAGGATAATCACTTGGTAGAAGTAATTAAAGATTAATTACTTGATGTAACTAATCAAAGGATTAATAAAATTAACTAGGAGTTAATTAAGAAGTAATTAAGGATTAGTTAATTACTTTTACGATTAGTTAAGGTTGATTAATGAAAGTAACTAATTAGTATAATTAATTAATGTAATTAATTAAGGATTAATGTAATTAATTAGAATTAGTTAATCAATGATAAAGGTTAATTACTGTAATTGTTTGTGAATAATTAATTTGTGTAAATTAATTAAGGCTAATTACTTAAAGTAATTAGAGAATAATTAATCAAGGATGATTAATTAAGATGGATATTTATAGGAATGATTAATTAATTAAATGGGTTGTAATTAATTAATTGTTGATTAAGCAGGATTTGGTAATTAATTATTAAGTAATTAATTTAATTTAAGTTAATTAAATTTAATTATAATATGGATTGATAATGGTTTCTTATGGATGATTGTTTGAGTAGAATGTCTGATTTGGTAGATATCTGTTGGATGATAATCTATAATATTCTGTGATATGATATTTGGAAATATCTGTGATAGTCGTGTGACATTTATCTGTGAATGATACGTGAATTCAAGTATTAAATTGAATTGAATTGTTTAAATCTTAAACAACTTGGCTTTTAAGATATGTTTGGATTTTGATGAGACCAGGATCGGGTATCAAATTTGATTATCAGAAAACCACATCGATCCAAGTTAAATGATAGGTCGTGACTCTCAAGTGAAGATTCAGAGAAAGGCTATGGTCGTTAACTCTGAGGGTGATTCTAAAACGAGTTAACGGAGATAGTGCTTTATATAGAGATAAAGATTTAAAGTGCAAGGGTTATTGTCGTTAACTCCAAGGGTGATTCCAAAATGATGTAATGAGATAATGCCTTCGGTTTTGTTCGAATCCGGAACGAACTTGTATGGATTGAATGCTTTCAAAACATAGTCAGGTGGACGATGATCATTCTAAGATAGATATGTTCTATTAAAGGTAATCATAGCCTCAAGCATCATCAACCGGGAATGGCTAAAACAGGGGGGTACAGCAAGGCTAAGTGGGTAGCACCCAAGTAGGACGAGATTTACCCCTGTCTAGAGTCCCTTTTTATTCGGCTGTGTGGGCAGTTGGTTCGAAACAACTGCGGGGTTGTCTTGTTCGGGACTGTCCAGTAATTGATGGTTTCGGCCTTATGTTGCTGGGGATTTAAGGTGGATCCTCAGTACGGTGATCTAGGCCACGTACTATGATGGGCGGTACCCCAGTAGCCCCACCATTGTATGAAAATCTAATCTCCAATAAGTGCCATCGGATTTGATTATATAACCCACTTTGTGGCTAGTATGCTGGAATTTAATCATGTAATAATTTCAGTTATTTCTTATTTATTTGAAAACCCTAGACACTATTATAATATCATAGAATTTACTATCAAAGTTTTGGTTAGCGTAAGGTAAAAACACACCCATGTTTATGTGTGGGAAGTCTTACGTGATACCTTTGTTTTCAAAGGTTTTCAAAGTTAAACAACTTTAACCGTTTACTCATACCAGACCCATGTCTGATCCGGAGTTTATTCTGTTTTCTTAAACTCTTGGGTACTCAAATTTTTACGAGTAGCTAAGGGATTCAGGTTATCTTTGACGAATTCTGAAGGAGATATGGAGCAGGAGGCTTCTGCGTTGTAGATATATAGTGGTTCCGCTGTGTTGATCTCCATATTGTTATCTGTGTTGTACTTGAGTTGTAATAACTAGACAGGTGTTTATAACTGCCTAGTATGTGATGTAAGCTGTGTAACTCTGATGTATATGATGCTATGTAATATCTTATGTGATTAATATAATTTATTCGTTCTGCTATTGAGATTCTGATGTTGTTTCTTTCTTTCTTCTCTTTCTTTCTCTTTTCTATCCCTTTCTTTCTAATTAATGATTCGTCTTTCTGTGGAGTGAAAGACGAGTTGTTACAAATATTGTGTGAAAGGAAATAGTTTATATTGGGTTTAAATTAATCAAAGCAAGTATATAACGATTTTGGGTCTTAAAACTTAAGTATGTTAGAAAACATATAAAAAGTGGATTATGGTGATTTTTGAGGAATTTTCCTAAGTATTTTATTATGGTTATAAAATTATTTTAGTTGAGAGACTTAAACGTTCCATATGTTTTAACCAATGAGTAGGGCTTCTTAGTTAAAATGCTTTAATTAATAATTCTAAAATTTGGCAGCACTTTAAAAAAAAGGATTTTGATAAAGAAATCGCAGAAATCACAACCAATTACGTTTTGATAAATAAGGCAAGTTTGTTTAAAAGAAGTTACTTTGTAAGGCATAAAATTAGTTTTGATATAATCTATCACTTTGCCACGTCCATCTATTACCTTTCGACACCATACCACCACTTACACCCATTCAAAACCAATACACTTGGTATCATGCAATTGATACGTAATGATTGGAGAAAGGCGGAAGGGACAGTATCGAAACCTGCTTTCGAAGGGGTTGAAGCCGCTTTAAAATGGCTTTGGAATCAAAGCAACATTTCTAATGAATCGCCTCTTCCTTTTATTTTAATAAGAATTTTTCGAATGAGTTGCCACTGTTTTGTTTTAAAAAGGAGCTTTTGAAAGGATAGCTGCTTTAAACTTATTCGAAACCTAGCTACTTCATTCTTAACTTTCAAATTAGTAAGGTCACTTTTCTTTATAGCCTAAAAGCAATGTGTTCGAAAGGGTGATTTTGCCTTTTACATTGAAGCCGCCTTCTCCATGCTTTCGAAAGGGTTTTCAAAATGGTTTTGAAGGCAATGGTTTCGAATGAGTGGGTTTTGAAATTACCCTCTTTCTTTTACTTAGGATTAATAATTAAAAGGAATGCTTTCGCCTTTGTTATTTATGACCCATAGTTATATTATATGTTAAACCCAAAGGTTTCGAAAGGAAAGATTTTAAATGATTTTGAAGCAATGTTTCCACAAACTTTTACTTGAACACAACACTTTTGAAAGGTACGTTTTAAGTGAAAGATTTCAATGCATTCGAACAATATATTATAAAAGTTTCGAAGAGGAAACTCCAGTGTTCTCAAAAGGTATATTTAAGCATACTAGAAGGTTTGTTTAAGTGTTATAAAGAGAAGGTTTCCAATGCTTCCAAAAGAAAAGTTAATGGTTTTGAAATAGAATGTCTAAGTGTGAAGTAATGATTTTGAAAAGCATATCTTCAATACATTTGAAGGGTATGTTTTGGGCCTTTCATCCTAGTATTTCAAGGTTAAAGTAGTTAACTTTTTTTGGAAAGGAGTACTTTCAATGAATTCGAAAGAGATCGTTTAAGGTTTAAACAAAGGTTTTGAAGGTATTGTTTGGGCCTTGTAGCCTAAAGATTTACAAGTTAAAAAGTGGTTTTAACTTATTTTGAAGGGATAGATAATCTCATTAATTAGATTTCATCAACATTGTTTTATGTAAAGCATATATCATGGCATAAGTACTTTGAGTAAAGCAAAGAGTATGATTTCCTTGTTTTATAAAGTTACGATTTCAGGGGTAAATAATTTACAAAGTACAAGAATATAAAATTTGAATAAGGTAGTTAACCCTAAGTATATGACTGGAAATGAAATTTAAAAAAAGGCAGATAACCCTAGATTTATGACTCAGATATTAAAAGACCAAATGGGACTGGTATAAGGTTGCACCTTATACTTTAGCTAATAGCACCTAGCTAATATAAGTCCAAAATTTCAATGTGTAGGGCTTTGTCATAGACGGGACCAAAATAATGTTACAGAGTAAAGATAGGTTATTAGTGAGCCCACAAAACCGTTAGGATCAGTTGACCCTAGAAGAGGGCAGATAGCCCAGCAGTGTGTCTAACAGAAGTTAGATAATTGATTATGCCTCGTAAGCCCGAGTCAGTCAATGGTTAATAGTTAGCCAGATAAAACTATGGTGTGGATAGGTAGTCCATTGATTTCCTGATCTTTATGCATATATGTATTTTCTTTAATTGTTATAATCTGTTTGATTGTAGGAGTTGATTTGCAAAAGATACGCTTTTAAAAGGATACTAGTGAGGGGAAATATGTTCCGCTAAGCAGCGTGGTCTCACTTAAAATCAGTAAATTGAGATGTAATAGTATTATTCACATTAGGCTTTATATCTGACTCGAAATTTATGTTTTCTTCTTAAACTTTCAGGTGCTCAAAATTTGATTAGAGTAGATTGAGAGTTAAGGACTTTTCAGGTTTAGTAGGTTGGACGAATAAGCTTCTGAAGACATGCAGGAGGCAAGCTAGCTATGTAGGAGCTATTTAGTATTATTTCCGTTGTTATGTATTATGACTGATATGTCTATTTAGTACTTTGGTCATCCAATGGGGCATCTTCACGTGTCGCTCTTGGTGTAATTTGTAATAATTATATTTGATCAAAACCTAGGAATCGTTTGGGATTATGCAGCTGAATATGAAATATTGATTTGAAATGTAATCGAAAAAGTTCCTTTGAAATATGTGTTGATTTCATTTCATATTCTTATGCTTCTGTTATCTTGAATACCATTAACATTACCGTATTTTGTCATTGGAAGTTAATACTATGGATGACTGCAACATCTATAGAGCTTAGCTTCGGGCCTCAAGATAGGGGATGTTATAACTTTGTATCAAAGCATTGGTTTATGAAAAATTAAAAGAAATTTTAAACTTGAAATGGTTTTGAAAACATAATCCTAAGGAATTAGAGAAAAGATTGGGGAATGTAATAACACTATCATAATATACTTATATTTGCTACATATAAGTATACGCTTTATCTCTATCCTCCCATCTCTCTTAGGTTATTCTTTTGTATCTTACAAAGACTCGAATGCATATTTTAAAGAAGTAAGATATGGATGCTAGGAATGGAAAGAGTTAACATTGGTAGATGAAGCACCATGACCAAGGGAAATGCTAAACCAAACACTAAAAGGAATCCAGGTCAGGCACAAGCTGCTAATGTGGGTGCTATAGTGCCGCAACTTTATATGGGAGCCTTGTACCAGTTCTTCATTAAAATGGTGCAAGCTGGACCTGTTGTGGGATTGGTTAGAGGAAATTAAGAAGCTCCGGTGGTTAATAACTATGTAGTTCTAAGCAAAGGTTATGCCAGGCTTGGAGGAAAGCCGTTTATTGGGACCGAGGAAGCAATTGAAGTGGGGAATTGGATGCTTCAATGCGAAAGAATTTTCGCTGATTTAGGGCTTAACAATGGGAAGAAAAGGAGACTTGCTTTTAGGCAGTTGCAAGGAGCAGCACTGTACTGGTGGAACAGTATTACTATTGAAGTAAATGAAGAGACCATGACTTGGGTAGAATTCAGAAGAAGGTTTGATGAAAGATTCATGTTGCAGATTGCTAAGTCAGCTACGCTCAGGAAGTTTGCTGAGTTGGTGTAAGGAGACATGACAATGTTGGAGTATGCTACCCAATTTGAGGAATTATCTAGATACAGATATGGTTGATACAGTGTCAAAAGGAATGAGAAGTTCATTCGCAGAATGAAACCTAAGATTGCTAAAGCAACATTGCCACATATTAGGGATTCGTGTGATGTAGTTGTTGGGATGGCTTTGAGGCAAGAAGGGATGCTAGTTTTTCTTGATGGTAATTAAGTAGGGAAACTTAAGGTGGGCAGAACTTAAAGAGAAAGTATTTCCATAAGAAGGGCGCACAGAAGAATGGAGCTGCCAAGAAAGGGAAGTCCGATGTGGTTCGCTATAAGTATGACAAGAAGGGACACTATGCTCATGAGTGTCGGACAAGCAAAGGGAAGAAAGCTGTTGACAAGTAAGGAGTAAAATGTTTCAACTACAATCAGATTGGACGTTGTAAGAACTAGTGTAAAAGACCATCCAGGGATGGAAAGGGCAGAGTTTTTGCATTGGAACGGCTACCTTAAGACTAACAGTAGAGGAGAAAGGAAAACAGGGTTGGAAGGTACGCTTTTGATTCGCGGTATGTCAGTTAGAGTTCAATTTGATATTGGTGCATCACATTCTTTTATATCTCATTGTTTGGTAGATAAGCTTAACCTAAAATCCTTATACTTGGTTAGTTCCTTTAGGATTGCGAATCCAATCGAAGGTTATGCAATTTTTGGGATGAGATGTGACCATGTAGAGTTTGAATTGTTAGGTTATGTATATGCTTGTAGTTTTGTTAATTTCATAGGGTTCGGAATTACTTTGGGTATGGATTGGTTAAGTAAATGTGATGCTAGGATATATTTCTATGATAGGAAAATATAACTTAGATACCTTTATTGTAGCGATCAGATTATATACTCCATAAAACCCTAGTTTTGAGGCTAATGCTTTAATGGGTGTTATGGAGGTAGAAGATGAGTTGAATTGAGTTTTCTTTGTTAGAGAACTCACAAATGTTTTTGAACCTATGATAGGACTACCACAAAATGAGCTATTGATTTTCAGATAAATTTAGTGACAGGAGCAGAACCAGTGAGCAGACGCCAAGTAGAATGATACCTACAGAGATGAAGGAGTTAAAGGTGCAGTTGGTGGATTTAGATGGTAAGAATTTTTTCAGACCAAGTTATTCACCTTAGGGAGTAGCTGCAGTATTTTCAAAGAAATCAAATGGATCGTTAAGGTTGTGTATCGATTATTGTAAGTGAATGAGAAGACAATAAAGAACTGATATCTATTACCTTGGATTGACGATTTATTCGATCAGTTGAGTGAAACCAAAGATTTTTTTTCAGTTGGATATGTTAACAAGGTTCCATCATCTGAGAGTAGCAGAGGATAGTATTCTTTTTACAGCATTTAGGACCATTTATGGATCGTACTAATGGTTAGTGATGCTGTTCGGACTAACTAATGCACTAACATTCTTCGTGGATTTGATGAACAGGATCTTCTGAGAACATCTAGACAGATTCATGTTAGTATTCATAGATGGCATTTTGATATACTCTAAGGATGATAAATAGTATGAAGTTCATCTTAGTGTAGTGCTTGAGACGTTGAGGCAGCATCAACGGAAAGCAAAATTTTCGAAGGGTCATTTCTGGAAGGAGGTAAAGTTTCTTAGTCACGTAGTCTTAGAAAAAAGGTTGTCAGTAGATCCGGCTAAGATCGAGATAGTGAATTGTTGGAAAAGAATCGAGACAGTGAATAAGAAAAAGAGTTTTCTTGGATTAACTGGTTGCTAGTGGAGATTCGTTAAGGATTTTTCATGGATAGCGACCCCGATGACTAAGCTAACTCGTAAATGTGTGAAGTTTGTCTAGACTGATAAGTGTGTGGAGACATTCCATAAATTGAAATACTTATTGACTGATGCACCTATGCTAGTTTTTCCAAAAGGGAACCAGGACATAGTTGTGTACACGATGCATGTGAAACAGGGTTAGGAGCCATGTTAATGTAAAAGGGTAAAGTGATTACCTATGCTTCTCAATAGCTCAGACCGCATGAGGTTAGATATCCAACTCATGATTTAGAATTAATTGTACTAATTTTCGCATTAAAGGTGAGGAGACATTACCTTTTGGGAGAAAGATTCGTATTGTATATGGATCTTAAGTTATTGAGATATTTAGTCTCTCAGAAGGAGTTGAATATGAAACAACAGAGGTGGTTAGATTTTTTAGCCGCTTATGGCTTTGGTATTGAGTATAAAGCAGGAAAAGGAAATAAGGTTGCAGATGCACTTAGCAGAAAATATCAGAATGTAGTATTGGCAATAATGACTGAATGGGAAGATTTAGAAGCATTTACTACATGCAGAGTACAGCGGAGATCTAAGAGTAGTTCTAGTCAAGAAACAGCTATTTTATCATGTTTAGAAGTTCGACCGATGATGACTGAAAGGATTGCTTCTAACCAAGGAAAGGATCCATTATTAGCTGAACGGATTAGAAAGTTAAGGGATGGAACGGAGAGCGATGACTTGAGAATGGGTGGTTGATGAAAAAAAGGACCACTATGTGTTTCGAATGCGGAAAACATTAGGAAGGAACTTCTTAGAGACCGTCACCGTTCAAAGTTCACTATTCATCCGGGAGGAACTAAGACGTATCAGGATATGAAGAGGAGTTTCTTCTTGAAAGGTATGAAGAGAAATGTAGGCTTATGGGCGACGCTGTTTTTAAACTATCAACAGGTAAGTTGAATATCAGAAATCGAGTGTGTTACTTTAGCCTTTAGATGTTCTAATCTGGAAATGGTATTCCATCTCAATGGATTTCATTGATGGGTTTCCATGGTAGAATAGAGGAAATGAGGATACATGGGTTATAGTGGACAGATTGACCAAGAGCGCCTCTTTCATTTCAGTTAAGTCGACCAGGACAGCACTAAATTTAGCTACGTTATTCGTGGGCAATATAGTTAGACGACATGGAATATCTAGTAGTATAGTAAGTGATAGAGATTCTTTATTTACTAGCGGGTTCTGGAAGAGTCCATAGGAGACTTTGGATACCAAGCTCAAGATGAGTACTACTTACCACCATAGACAGATGGGCAAAAGAAGAGAGTTAACAAAGTTTAAAGGACTTGTTACGAGCTTGTGTGCTAAATTTTGGGGGACCATGGGAAGACCATCCACACTTAATCGAGTTTTCATATAACAATAGTTATCAGAACAGTATAGGGATGGCACCATATAGAGCTTTTTATGGAAGGCCATGTGAATCTCCCGTCTGTTGGTTAGGGATTGGGGATAGCTTAATTCTTAGTCGAGATTTGGTTAGAGAAGCTGCAGAAAATATTGAGTTAATTCGAGCTAGGATGAAAAGAATCTCAGTCAAGGCAGAAGAATTATGCTAATAAGAGACGGAAAGACTTAGAGTTCTCAGTTGGAGATCATGTCTTCGTCAAGGCATCACCAGTGAAAGGTGTAGCCGGATTTGGAAAATTAGGAAACTTGGCACTAAGTTTCGGTGGACCATTTCCCATTGTATATAGATTATAAAACTCGCATATAGATTAGAGTTACCGAACAGTTTGGCAAGAGTCCAAATGTTTTTCAAATTTCTCATCTAAGAAAGTGTATTCGGGATCCAGAGACTATTATTATACCGATTGTGTTAGATGATTTAGTAGTGGAACTAGACATGACAATAGTTAGAAAACCAACTCGTATAGTCACAAGAGATGAGAAGAGACTAAGGAACAACACAATAAGACCAGTCAAAGTCCAGTAGGGTGACAACGAGAGAGACTGTACTTGGGAAACTGAGAGTAGAATTAGAGATACTTATCCTAACATGTTTCATGGTATGTTTTACCTTTATGATTGGTTGCTTTAGGTACCTTACCATAATTTCGAGGATGAAATTCTATAAAGAGAGGAGTCTACAATGACCCTAATTTTGATTGATATTATTTTGGGCATTTAATTAGATAAATTAAATGAAATAATATAGATGGTTAAGGGATTGAGATTTGTAAATTAATAAAGGATTTGTGCCTTAATGAATACATAAGTAAAAGAGAATTAAAGATAAGTAAGTAGAAGCAATATGATAAGGGCAAAATAAGAATTATTGACGCTAAAAATGGGCATCAACACCCTATAGAATCTAGTAGAGATTAAATGAAGAGTGAAATTAAAATAAAGCAAAAGCCATAAAGAAACACACAGATTTTTATAGTAGTCCAACAATCTTGACCTACGTCCACTTTATATTTTTATTGATCTTCCACCTAATTATGATTAGAAGAATGTTTGGATCGGTTGGGATCCATTAGTACCAACGTGAAAAAAATGGTAGAGCCTCGACAAAGAAAGTGGGATTCTTTTTTGATGCCATGCCTACTATATTTATAGGGGAAGAAGTGCTCAATCAGACTGAAATTTTGGCAGAAGGCTCGGGAGTCCATGATAAGACTATCCAAAAATTTGCAGGCCCATCGAAGCCCACAATAGGGATCGGTACCGATCCCTATTAGTGCATGCAAATGGGCTGCAATCCATATAAGGAATGACACATAATGTTAGCTACTTTCTCCCCAAATTTCATGCAATTCTGACATACAGTTTGTGAGATATCTCATTTTCCATGAAGTAATGTTGCTTGAATTTTGGTTTCTGCTGATCCCTCTAGAGGGTTAGATACCGGTCCCTCCATCTTTCTGCAAATGTCATGCGATCCCAGTTGCGATGTTCCACACATCCTAATTAGCTTATACTTCAAGTTTCATGTTGATAGCATCTGTAGTTTTTGAGTTATTGACCAATCATTATTGCAATATGTAGTTAAAGCTGAATATGGACGATCCCTTTTATACTGATCACATTTGATAAGGGAAGTAATTTGCCCATAACTTGAGCATACGAACCCTTAATAACTTGAAATATAGCCCCATGGGGCCTTCCTTGCCACTTTTTATTGATCTTACCAAGTTTGGAATAAAAATTGAGGATATATACCGATCCCCTGGGGAAAGGGATGGGCATTGATCCCCCGTCTGAGGGAGGCATTATTCCATATTTAGAATATTCTAGAGTGTCTATCTCCTGGCTTTGGTTGATCGTCACATCATATCATTGCTAGCGCTTAATCACTGAGCTTGGTAATCTTCTCTCCGGGCTGTCTACTTTCATCATTGCCTAGTCTAACTTATTTAGCCAGTCTGAATATAGCCAGGCCAAAAGGCCGAATAACATGATTTTTCTTTTTTCTTATACCTAAACCTACCTATCCTTCGTTTCTCATTCATTTCAATGCTCATAAACAAAAGTAAAATCACAAGAGCTTCGTCGGTCACCATTAAGAAGAGTCAAAGGAACATAAGCTAGTATTCAAGTAGGAAGCTTAAGAAATTCATTCAAAGAGCAAATCTCAACCTTCTTAACACCAAGCTAAGGTTAATAATTTGGTTTACATCTCACTTTTATTAATGCTTTCAGTTTCAAGATAGGATCCAAATTATTTTGCAAATAATATACCATGTTATTTCTGTTTAAATGGATCTATATGCTTATTGATGTTTTATAATGTTTAAGCTTAGATTGGAAAATCTATTAAATGACGTTCAAATGATTTGCATTTTTGATGTATGGTCAAAGATGATATTTTAGTTGTGGGTTTTAAGTTTCATAATTTTCTAAGTTGTTGTGGAATTATTACGAATTTTTTATGAAAGAAAATTGTTAATAATGGGTTTAAATTATTTAAAGCAAGTATATAACAATTTTAGGTCTTAAAATTAAATATGTTAAAAAATATATTAAAAGTGAATTATGGTTATTTTTGAGGAATATTCCTAAGTAGTTTATTATGGCTATAAAACTATTTAAGTTGAGGAACATAAATGTTCCATATGTTTTAACAAAGGAGAAGGGCTTATTAGTTAAAATATTTTAATTGATAATTCTGAAATTCTGCAGCGCTTTTAAAAGAATGATTTGGTAAAGAAATGGCAACCAATTACATTTTGATAAATAAGGCAAGTTAGTTAAAAAGAAGTTACTTTGTAAGGCATAAAATTAGTTTTGACATAATTTACCACTTCGCCACTTCCATCTGTTAGCTTTCGACACCAAACCACCGCTTACACCCATTCGAAATCAACACATATGGTATTAAGCCATTGGTACATCGTGGATTGAAGAAAGGCCGAAGGGTCAGTGTCGAAACCTGTTTTCAAACGGATTGAAGCCGCTTTAAAATGGCTTTCAAATTAAATAAACGTTCCTAAAGAATCACAGCTTGCCTTTATTTTAATAAGAAGCTTTCGAATGAGTTATCGCTGTTTTGTTTTAAAAAGAAGCTTTCGAAAGGATAGCCATTTTGAACATATTCGAAACCTAGCTGCCACAATTTTATCTTTCAACCTAGTAAAGCCGTTTTTCTGTCTTTATAGCCTAAAAGAAATGTGTTCGAAAGGGTGCTTTCACCTTTTTATATTGAAGCCGCCTACTCTATGCTTTTGACAGGGTCGTACAGCCACTTTCAAAATGCTTCTTATTTGAAAAGGGTAGTTAACCCTAAGTATATGACAGGAAATGAAATTTGAAAAGGGTAGATAACCCTAAAATTTGGACTTGAATATTAGAAGACCATATGAGACTGACGTAGGGTCATGCCCTAGCTAATATCCCCTAGCTAATATAAGTACAAAATTCCAGCTTGTAGGGCTTTGTCACAGATGGGACTAAAATAATGTTGCACTAAGAAGGGAATATACAAAATAAAGATAGGTTATTGACGAGCCCGCAAAACCACTAGGATCAGTTGACCTTAGAAGAAGATAGTTAAAGGCATATAGCCTGGTTGTGTGTCTAAAAGAAGTTAGATAATTGATTATGTCATGTAAGCCCAAGTCCGCCAATGATTAATAGTTAGCTAGATAAAACTATAGTGTGGACTAATAGTCCATTGGTTTCCTAATCTTTATGCATATATGTATTTGCTAATTTTTATAATCAGTTTGCTTGCAGGATTTGATTTGCAAAAGATATGTTTTTAAAAGGATATTAGTGAGGGGAAACCTTTCCGCTAAGTGGCACAGTCTCACATAATATCAATAAATCGAGATGTAAAAATAGTATTCACACCAGGCTTTATGTCCGATTCGAAGTTTATGTTTTCCCTTTAAACTCTCGGATGCTCAAAATTGATTTGAGTAGACTGAGAGTTAAGGACTTTTTAGGTTTAGTAGGTTGGACAAACAAGCTTCAAAGACATGTAGGAGGCAAGCTAGCTATGTAGAAGCTATTTAGTATTATTTTCGATGTGATGTATTATGACTGATATGTCTATTTAGTACTCTAATCATCCAAAGGAGAATCTTCACATGTAACCCATAGCGTAATTTGTAATAATTATATTTGATCAAAACCTAAGAATCATTTGGGATTATGTAATTAAATATGAATATTGATTTGAAATGTATTCAGAAAAGTTTTTTGAAATCTATGTTGTATTTATTTCAAATTCATGTGCTTATGATATTTTGAATACCATTAACATTACCGTATTTTGTCACCGAAGTTAATACTATAAATGATTGCAGCATATATAGCGCTTAGCTTCGGGCCTCAAGATAAGGAATGTTACAAGGATGTTATATATAGTATTATTAACATGTTGAATAGACGAGGTAGGACAACTATATGTATTTGTTTATCAGAATCAAGGTACATATACTATACTTAGGCCATCGAGATATGGTAGGTATGAGTGAATAATTTCATTCGATTTGTTGAGCAGACTCACGGTTGAAGCGGAATTATGACAAGGTGCCAAAGAATAGGAGTTTTATATGATACAACTAATAAGGAGTTATCCATCGTCTATGGAGCTGTGTTTTGTTGAGCAGACTCAAGGTTAGGATTCCAAGATGTATGAGTCCTAACATCTACTAATGAAGTCGAAAGACTTCTATGTTTCGCTTAGCATTTGATAAAACATAAAAGATTAGTGGAAGCCTTACAAAATAATGAAATGATAACATTTGACCTTCTAATATTGTAAGAGGATTATATTGATAATTATATACATTTAATACGACTGTAAAATGTTTATCAACTAAGATATACAATTGAACTTAATTAAAGATTGATAAATTGAAATATATCATATACTTACTAATAAATGCTTCTTGAATGTTAATGTTTCAATACCCATGCATGCACCAAATTTTAAAACTTCTAAACTCATTCATAATTTGGTCACTTACGCATATATTTGGTCGAGATTATGTATTGCATACTATTAGTTTCAAACTCTAAAAGAAATATAAGACTTTGGATATTTAATCCATATACTATAGCATATAAGTGTTATACGTGGAGTGGTCATATTTTGTAACGTACGATACTTTGATGAAGTTAATTCATTCGAAATAAGCTAATAAACAATACTGTAAGATCGAGTATTCAATTTGGTTAATTACAAAAGGATTGTAATATGTTAAATTTAACGTTGGACTAAAACTACAAAAAAGATCTAAGAATTCGATCACTGAAATGCTAGTTTGATTAATTTACTTAAGGTGCACCATATTTGATGTCCTTAAATGTTGAGGATAATCAAATGCTTTTTTCTAAAAAGTTCATCATGATGTCATATTAAGAGTATATTTAAATGGTTCAACCATTAGAAAGAAAAACGAATGTACAAGAGTAGATGTAATTCAGGGTATAGTTGGGATGAATAAAGTGAATAGTCATTTTCACTTCAAAATGGAACATCGAAAACAAGAACTGTAAGATAATAATCGATGCTTAATGTTGGAATAAGAAATATGATTTCTACTTCGAGATGTATTTTCATATAGAAAATTGATTTCTATGAGATTATTTTTTTGAATTCAAGATCAACTCTCCGTTGTAAACTAGTTGGAGTATACGAAATAAATAATTTATATTAAGTGAATAATGGACCTTCGAATTCAATACATTATTATAGTAATGGTGGAAATAATGGGAGAATGTCATATAACACTTATTGATTACATCAAGTTACGAAAAAATGTTTTCATAAAACGTACCAAATATTATTTATGAAATAATGATTATTTTTCGGTGCCAACTGAAAAATAGGCATGGTTATATTTCAATGTGAATATTATGAATATTCATAATGAAATATGACTATAATATGGTATTTATTTTCATAACAAAAGTGACACATTAGAACATACAAAATATCCAAAATTATTTGCAGTTATTTTGGAATTATAAACTATGCCATAGTTTTGAGAAACAATTTTATTATGTGATTATGAGTTATATGATATTGCTTAATTATATCTCAAACAATTAAAGGCTATGCACCCATTTAATTGGAGCATCATAAGAATTCATGAACTCTTCGAGATTGATACACATAGATGTATGAAATCGTAAGTCTATTAATATCAAAATGGTTCCATGCATTTCATTATATAGTCGATGAGTAATCATAGTCATGGACATGTGTATTTGATATGCATATATAAGTCTATGGTAAGACCAAAGAATATAAAATGGAAGTAAATAATGTAACATGCGATAGATATGATTCGATTAAATCAAATGTATGGGTATATTGGAAATAGTTCTTAACATACCTAGAAATGAATAAAGATTCAACCTCAAAAGTTGTTTCTCCCTATGATACTTAGTGATGTATTGATAAGGAGTAATCGAACATTGTTGGACAAAGTATATTTAACTGTGAGTGATATTGAGTTAATTTCTTTCTATAAGGCCATGAACTTAAGAATAGCACACAAGGTTAATATTATTTTATCAAAATAATAGTTTACAAAATCATAAAAGATAAGGTTTTATAAGAAACCCCAACATATCCTAGGCCAAGAAGTTGGCAGGTTATGTAATTCGAAAGTCTGCACGTAATGATTTTTTATGAGGAATCTTGTATGAATCACCCCAAAAAGAGTTTAGGAAGGATTTTCATTGGATGACATATTTATGTTTTAAACATAAGTTTTGTAAACTAAAACCAAATCATTTATATTTATGTAGAAATTCATAAAATGTTCATGAATATCTATTACATTGCATCGAGAAACAATAGTTGTTTCAAGAAATACCAACTTCATAGCGAAGGAATTTATTTGAGAAATTATTGGTAGTAAAATGGAAGTGGATACGATTTAAAGATAAAACTGATTACATTAGGTGAAATGAATTTCACTAACCTAAATGAACACATCGCAAAGAGTACTCACAATTTGAAGAGAAATTATGAGTTTCTTATCAATGTCAAAAATATATAATCCTCAGTTGTTTAATTAAACAATTAAGAGTATCGGCTCTATGATATGGTATAATGTGAAAATCCAAAAGAATTCCAAGTATGTTATCAAAATATGATTTTGGTAGTCATGACCGAAGGGATGTGATCCATCCGCCGCGATTGTGTATTTATAAGCAAGACTAATGCAGTTGGAATCAAATGAGCAATGTAGATAAGAATCATCTTGTAATTTTCAGTTGTTGAAATTAGCGTAATAAATTCAACATTCGATGTTATTTCAGATCTATTCACAAGATTATCGCTTGATAAGACTTAGTTTTTTGGGTACATATACGCTGAAATAGAAAATTCTAAATAATTATTTAGAGTGGGCTATTTGCATATAATAACCAAAGTGTTTCAAAGTCAGTATGGATGATATAGAGGTTATGAGTTTTTAGATATGATCCAAGAAATGATACGAAAGTATCATTTTATAAGCATCAAAATTGAATAAGTATTTTGAAGGAAGTATCAAATAGTTTGATTTTCGGTCAAAATACAGAGGAAGCGTGTGTTCATAAGAAAGAATGTTAAAAGGTACACTAATATTTCTAAACAATAAGTAAACAACATATTACTTTTTTAACAATGTACTTATGTTAAAACCAGCCTCACTTATTTTAATGCTCAATGTTTATTTGTGAGTGATATCTTTCATAGTAAGTATAAAAGGCATTGAGAATTTCCCAAATCGATACAAAAGGTCACCTTATGAAAACATTTAATATGGAACGTATAAGATGGATTCCTTATACAATGACAATAAGAATTATCATATGTGCTATATTATCTAGTGCTATTGTGATTTGTTTATATATTTGATACATGAAGCAAATATGAAATCCGAATTGATATCATTAAATGGTTGTTTGAGGCATTCTCATGTATTAATGAAATATTAGATAATTGTTTACAAAAAAAGTGAATTCCTTATGAAGGAATTTTTTGACTCAAATTTCCTAAGTGATATTGAATATAATACGTCAATAATAAATAAAGAGTCTATAAGTTGGAAATATTTTAAACAAAAGAGATTGAGGTCGATTCATTGACTTGAATAGCGCCATAATAAAACAAAGTATGTATATATTTAATGTACAAATTTATAATTGGATCGAGGGTGATTCCAAATAATGAGATTCACATAACCGTGTTATATGATAACAATGTCACGATATAGTTTGTAACATAACTTAGAGCTCAGTGGAAGTTGAGAGACATATTTCAAATTATTTCACATAATAAAGGTATTTTATCAGCATCAGAGAGAGTTGACTGACATAGTAGATAATTGAACATAATAGCATACACATTTACTGAGTGATTGACCCAATTAGTTTTGAGAAAACCAATTGGAGAAGTTGTAATAAGATTCCATAATTGTCCCAAAGTATAAGTGGGAGATTGATAGAGTTAGGGGATGTACTAGGGCTAAGTATGTAATTTGTTACATATATCTAACTCAATAACCAATCTTATTCAAAGTAAAAGGTGTTTTCTTTCTATTATATACTTGTTATAATGTGTTATATTAATTAATTAATTAAATTATAAGTATATTTAATAGGAAATCCATAAATGGTATTTTTTGATAGTGTTACAAAGTGTTGTAACCGTGAGTAATTTATCACAATAAAAATAAATAACCATTTTAAATGTTCCTAGTCAAGATGCATCGAGACTGGATATCAATGTATCCTTTGAGACAAGAGTATGTAACGCTCTCCAAACGTTGGGCAGTGTATTACTCATGACTACCGGAGCATCAGAAGGTCATATTTTGATAGTTATTGGATAACTATGTAATGGCTCACTTGATAGTTTTTTGTTGGTTAACATAACTAAGGTCAAACAGAAAATATCGATGTGGCTAATTTACACAGTTCTCTCGAATTAAGAACAATATCGATCTTCAATATGAAAGCTTTGCTTTGATTATAGCCAAATTATGGCATGGCATCTATTGTGTGACTATAGTTGGGTTGAGTTGAAGTATTGGAAGTGAAATAATATTCGAGAGAATATTTGTCTTCTCGATCATATGGTGTTAGCATCATGGTCAACTCAAGCCAACTCAAAGACAAAGTCTCTGGCCAGGGCATTTTCGTTAATGATGATTGTTATTATTAAACCAATGACTTTATACTTGAATTATAGAGTTGAATATAGATGGTATTGAAATTCTGACCAATACCAAATTCCAAAAGTCTAAAGTAATATAGTTTTGACGAAGAGAATTAGTGTAAAAAAAGGTCATAATTGGCTAACGCTTAACAAAGTGAAATGGGATTTTACCAAAACTAAGTAAGCGATAAATTTGATCAAAATGTCACATCGCCTGCTAAGTGATGTGTGAATGTTAACATTCAAATATTTCGATGTTAATCGCTGTCAAAATTACACCTTATGAGTCATACAACCGCAATGATGAATTCACTTTTGACCAAATAATTTAGTTATTTTATAATTGTTATAAATTAGTTAAACTAATTTATAAAATTTTGATTATGATTTAATAAATAGATAATATTAAATATATTTATAATAGTTATAAGTATATGAATATATATATATATATATATATATGATATCGATAAGCGATTAAATTAGATTTAATTAAATAATATTTTCTATGGGCTTAAATGGGTCCTTGGCTCATGAAGATGGGTGACTACTTTAGGATGAAATAAGGACTAAAGGGGCGACTCAAATAGATAAGAGTTGAGAGGTTTTGGATGGCTCATATTGAAAACAATCGATATGAGATGAGATCCATTATTCTCCCTCTTTTATCCACTATTTAAACGCCTTTAACCTTAATTGAAAATAACATTTTTATGCCACCTTTTAACTCCCTTGCTAAGCAAGTTCATCCCTTATGTTCCCTATTATACAATCCAAATCCATTCAAAGTCGATTACTATTCGACAGTCAAAGGTTAATGGTTCAGGTATTAGTAGTCTACCGAATCGATTATAATCAAAGCGGAGCTTTCATATTGAAGATCAAATTATAATTGCTATAAATTATATGTCAAATTATTACAAAAATGGTTTATATTTAAATTAAAATAACAAAATTTAGTAATAATTGATAGCATAATTTTGCATATGTATATTTACAGCAAATATAATTTTCGACAGCTATAAAATATTTTTTATAATTATTTATTACTATTTAATATTATATAAATCAATATATTATCTAAATAAATTAAATTAAGTATGTTTTGAAAATTAATTTCAAATTTTATTCAATTATTTTATCATGAGATAAGCTCTCGACCAGAAATTGTAAAAAAATCATTTTTCTATTTTTGAAATTATTTAATAAACGGCAAAAAAATAAAAAATAGATTTTGATCAAAAAAACAAACTTCAAACTATCATATAAGATTTTCTAGAAATTTAAAGTTTGAATAAAATTTTTGAAAATATTTTTATTAGTATTTATTCTCTTTTCGAGTGAATAATCAATTAATATATATTTTTAAATAAAAAAATCAAATGTAACGGCGTAGTACATACAATTTGGAATTATTTAAAAAATAATTTGTTAATTTATATATATATTCATGTATTTAAATATTATAAATATGTTTATGTATATATATATAATAATTTCATAGACCCAATATTTAAATAAAATTTAGAAATTTCTAAATATAAACTTCATAGGCCCAATATAAATCTAGTAAATGAAATATTTTTGAAAGTCGCCTATAACATCCACTATGGGCAGGCACTATACCAACAAAATTAACATAAGGAATTTCATATTTTAATTCAAATCATTTAGAATTGGTCAAAATTATTTAAACAAATGAAATAAGTATAAGTATATTATGTATACACACACATATACTATTTTCGAACAATACTATGGACAACAACTGTATATATAAGGGGAAAATGTGTTAGTTGCGGTGTAAACGCACTTATATATAGGAACATTAGACCATGTGCACATCTATATGTTGCATTTGCACTACACGTATATGTGTATTTGTTATACACATATACTCTATATATATATATATACACACACACACACACATACAGTATGCACCAAAAATTGGCACAAAAATCCCATAGAGATTTTGCAGAGAAATAAATGAAGAATATAAAATGAAAATAGAGGAAGCAAGTAATTAATTGACAGAAAATCAAAGTAATAGCAAGAAGATAATGATTTATAGTGATTCAACGTTGTTTGCCTATGTCCACTTTGAATTGATAGCTTTAGTAATCACTTCGTAAACTAAGTACAATTGGGATCAGATGAAAATCCTTAGTTTTAATAAAGTAGAAAGCAACAAGCAGCGTAAAACTCCCCAAAACAAACAATCAAGTCTGTATTTATGTAGGAAGATGACAAAATATCTTCCTGAAAATTTAGCAAAAGGATTTCCAAAATCATATGGACCCATAAGAGGGATCAATACCCAAATCCTAAGAAATGGGGCTCCCTATTTTGAAGGAATTTAGGAGTGTGACCCTTATGGAAGCTTTACCATGTTGTATTATGCTTAGCCTCCAAGTTTCATGCCAATTTGATTAGTAGAACTAGAGTTATTGCTCAATCTTTGCTGCAATATGAGTCGTTACCTGATTCTGGCTGATCCCTACTAAGGAAAGAGGGCCGATCCATCCTGCTTAGTCCTTTTGAGGTATGATCCCTAGTTTAGGCTCCCTAGGGTCCTCACATCTTCTTTCCAAAGTTCTGTATGCATTGAACTTCTAGATCTTGAGATATTGATTGTTTTCCATTGAATTGCTCATGTTTGGCTGAATTAGACCGATCCCTCTGATTGAGAGGGATTATAGCCCATCCCTCTTCTATATTAAACTATATTCCATACTTAGAATGTTCTGTATAGTATATCTATTTATTCCGTTCGATGATGGCTTCATATTACTACCTATACTTGACTTTGGGACCCCACAATCATCACTTTGGACTTACCGACCTTAAGGATAGTCAAATCTAACTTGCCCACTCAATTCAGATGTAGACGGGTCAAAATGTTGGATAACACTTTGCCCTCTAAAGTACGTCTTGTGCTGAACTTGACATGCTTTGAATTGAAGCAAGTTAGAGTCGCTGACAAGAAATCCATCTAATTTTTTGAATATTCGCTATCCTTTCATCGATCTATTCTTCCAAAGTGCATATCTCTCTTCGATCGCCATGACACTCGGTCGACTTTCAATTGTATAAATTTAGGTTTATATTACGTCAGTTGAATTCACATCTGCGGTTCTACGAGACTAGCAAGCTTTGGCTATCTAATCCAATCTTGACCTTGAAAGCTTTAGGTTGGAATTCAGTTTCTGTCAATTTCAAAATTTAAACTTTTAGTCTATACATGTGCACGTTCAAGTACAAATTCTTGTCATTGGCTCGCTAATGCGTTTGTATGCTCATGGATCGTTGCCAATTTTCATTGAATTATATGCATCAATTGCATTTTATATTTACTTACTTTATATACTTTTTAGGTACATGTTCGTATGCATATAGGGTACATAAGCGAACCCTTCTCTCTTTCTCTTTTTTTGTTTATAGAGATCAGCATTCCTCTAACCAATCCCCCTTTCTCTTTTTTTGCTAGAATAGCGATTGGAATTTTCAAAACTGGCCCCTTTTCCTCTTTTTTTAGTGTTGATAGGGATCGAATGGATCCCCAAGTCAAGGGATCGTACTCGATCCCTCCTCATGTTGGTTCATGTTGGGAAATTAACCATTTTGGCTTCGTGCATAATGAAAAGGTAAGCCGATCCCTCTAGTCTCTTATATGAACTAACATTTTCCTCTCCATCCCTTACCTTATTTCATTTCATTTTTTCCTTCGTTTTTCTTCAAGCTCAGTTTCGAACCCTCCTCCTCCAATTTTCCTCTGATCCCTCTTCCCGAATCAAACACCGCTTCCAACTTCATATCCACCATCCTCTCCCATTAATGACCATCATTCTACCTTTGATTCAAATCGAAATCCAAAATCTCCCCTCGAGCAACTCATATTCTATACATTTAGGTAAGTTCTCTTGTGTATAGTTTGGTTCTTGACGAGATAATGGATTTGTTTATGTTAAGCATAGGTTAAGTTTGGAGGAGATGAGATGGATAACGGTGATGTAGGGTTCGATGAGGTGGTGGAGGAGGAGAAAGAAAAGAATGAAGCATAGGATCGGTCCTGCACTATGTGTGAAGCATGGAGTGATCAATATTGAAGTCCGAAGAGGGATCATTTATAGAGTACTTGCTAATTGATCGATTATGTTGGGTTTGGCATAGGGCTCGATTGCACTGTTAACTGAAGGGATCTGTTGGTCACTTATGTGGAGAGGAATTGGTTGTTCATAGAGTAAAGAGGGATCGATCATCTATGGAGCATGAAGGGAACCTCCATTTCCTTTATGAGAAGTGTGAATGTAGCTAGGTAAAAGGAATGGTGGTGGTGTGTTTGAGGATGGACGGTTATTAGCTTTGTAAGAGGGATCAACTATGGGTTTTGCTTCATAAGAGGGATCAGTTATTTTTAGATAGAGGCGTCGCCTATGGGGACTTAGCCGATTCTAAGCTTTTTGAATTGAACTCGAATAATTGAGAAAACCAAACCATATTCACTTGCAAGAAAAATCAGGCACAATCCCATTTAATGAACTTGAACTATGACGATAATGAACAATTGGACCTGCATACCCAATATTGAACTCAAAATTGAATGACCAAACTCCTAGGACAAGTCAAACTTATCATATGGACTTTAGTAATGTACTTCAAACTTCGACATGCTGATGGTTGATCCCAAAACTTACACAACGATCAACCTAAATGCCAGTTCAGACAATTAGCGATGATGGTCACTCTGATCGAAATCCAAAGTCTCGTCACTTACTTTTGCTTTTAATATTGAACTGTTAATCTATGCACCACGCAGCACTGCACCACACTAGTTTACACCTAGCATGGGGGATGGGTAAAATTTTCTAATCTCGGTTACCTACTGAGTTTATTTGATATGGGCTCCAGACATTCAAAGCGTATAGCCACAATGCCTTCTGGATAACCTTCACAACATAGCAATCCTAAAGCCGAGTTAGATTCTGCAACTATATCCAACAGACTTTCCCTTGACCATAAAATGAGTAACTGGAGGTTTTTGGGCTGTTGGCCAATGTTTCCTCTGATGTTCCCATCATTCTGGTGGAAGATATAAGTCATGCCCTTGACACTATAGAAGGTACTGTATTTCTAGATAACCCGATAGATTCCTAAGCCTCCAGAATTGGCGAGGCATCTCTCCGTAGAGTATGCTCTAAACATGGGATTCCGTTTGGAGATATTCTTATCCCTTTAGTGAATGACATGCTCACTTTCCCCCAGAGGGGTATAGGGCATGAAATGAATATATGTGCTGGGCCAGATATATGCCACCTTTTAATTCTTTTATCTAGGAGATGCTAAATTACTTGGGAATAGCTCCTGCTTAGCTGCATCCAAACTACTATTCTTTTCTTCATGGCACTTTCTTGCTATTTATGGATGTTCTTTTCTACCTGCCATCTCCTAAGGACATTAGGTTTATATACAATTCAAACGACGGACATGAAGCCTTTCTTACACTTTTCTTGAGCCTTTGCCTAACTATCAAGTTCTAATTGGTGCTTGGAACAAGCTCGGTATCTTTAAACACAAATGGTTCTACATTCTCGTCCATATATCTTCGCAAGGCGATGGTTGGAAGGTTGTAAGTGTTGTCTTCACTTTATTCTCAAATTCTTTGGCTCAAGTCGTATCCTGAACTAAAAAGTACTTTGAAAATTTATAGGTGTCCATCCACGGCCTGAAGGCTATAGTTTCTCAAGGGTAATTTCTACAACCCATGCCACCCCAATTAAAGACATGGACATCAGATCCCTTGTAACAAATGAATGGTTATCACTTTTTGGACTGTTAGAAGAAGACCGCAGCATTGGGCTAACTGGAAGCATTGCACCACCAAGGAATGCTATGGAAAAATAAGGCGGCACTAATAGCAATATCATGCTCCCAGTCGATGGGACTCAGGACGACGCCAAAGAGGCTGAAATTAGAGGTGATGAAGACAACAAGCCTGTCGATGCTGATGCAGATCCTGGCAATGCAAATGTGGTTGAACCATCACAAGGCGCAATCTTGCGCGCCTACAAGGAGAGGAAAATGCTTGCTTATAAACTTTGTAGGAGAAAAACAGCTAAAGATCCCCAGTTTATTATCACCTCTGTTAAAGAAGGATCTTCCTCTCAACATTTAGAAAGTTCAATGGAAGGTTTATCGAATCTCCCGATCCATGATGATATCATGATCTATGACCTCCCCAACATCAGTATTGGGGGGCTTAATTTTCCAAATAGGCATGTGATGACATTCCTCCCACTAGTAAAGAGGAAAACACTCCTATGATCAAGGCTACAATAATTGGATCGTCGGGGGAACACTAGGACACCCACAATCACCCACACTTCACTTCACGATTTTCGTCTATCTTTTATTTGATGGTCACTTATACTCTCTTGTTTGGTTTACAGGTGCTATGTCTCATTCCTATGCCTTTGATCGATTGAGGGGCTCCTCAACACAGTAAGAATGCAGTCGCGGTCCTGACTCGGACTGGGTTCGAGAGCGAGATGACAGCCGGGGAAGAAGTCATCATTCGAGGGAGTCTTTATCTTCTAAACACAGGTCCCAATCTCAACTGTCCCATCAGAAAGTTCGATCTAATCTTTTGGTACATAGCGGCAATTAGACTTCTTCCCATATTCCCCCAAACTGTTGTTCGCCTGAGCATTATTCAGGTTCATCTGTTCCTAGATAGTTCCATGATCGTAGGTCGAGCAAATGCCCAATCGCTACCTTCGGTCCAATTTTGACTAATATAACTCCTAAGGCTTTTATGGCTGAAAAATTGGCTGAACTTAAGGTCAATTTATCAAAAATCTGCGTTGATGGGCTTAAGTTCCTTCCATCAATATAATTCCAAAGAGTGCTAAAGTGAGTTCACTTGTATGTGTTAATGATGTTTTTGTGCAGCACGAACCATTCCAGCATTGGGTCGAAAATATTTCTGAGGTATCTATTGAGTGACAACGTGAAATCAATTGCCTTAAGCTAGAGGGGATCCATGATAAAGACATAATTAAACATTAAGATGACGAGATCTTAGAGTTGAAAGCAAAGTTAGCCATGGTAGAGAAGAGTGCTAAAGAAACATCTGAGGAGGTTAGTCGTCTAGAAACTGCTCACAAAAAGGAGCTGGATGCTGCCCTCAACTGCAGCGGTGTGCTTGCTTTGGGGAAAGATACATTGTAAAAAGAGGATAACTCTATGGCCCACCATATTAAGGAACTCGAAGAACTCCGTGAGAAAGAAAAGGAAGAAAAACTCAAAGCTCGAGAGGAATCTCAAATATATTAAAGAGGCCGTCGAAGCCCGAGGACTGAAAATTGAACTTGACAAGCAACCTTCTTAGTCCTAAAGAAAAAAGCAAAGGAAGCCGGTAGCAATGAAGTTAGAAAGCAGATTGAGGCCCTGTTGGAGGATGTCAAAGAAACTGGTCGAAAAGAGGTTAAGGACATGTTTGACTCTTTAATTTTTGAATATAATGCTAAAGTCCTAATCTGTCGTGATCTAAGCTTTATTGGAGAGGGATATCTCGAATTGCTCACTGGATCTTGGGGATATATTTTTGATATGAAGAAGAAAGCCCTCGGTGAAGCCTATTTAGATGAAGAGAAACTAGTACGGGAGATTTTTGTGGGGATTAACCTTTAGACCTTGCTGTTGCGAGGCTCCGATACTTTGATATTTTAGCACCCTCCGACAAAGGGAAAAACAATGCCGAGCTTTTGATTCCAATTTCAAAGGTCCCCCTTCACTTTAAACAGCCAAAGCATCAATTTCACTTGGCCCGGGATAGGATCTAAGCTATGGTCCAAACAAACCCGGTCATCAATCAAAGGTTTTGAATCCTATTCTAGAAGGTAGCACTTCGGTGACAACTAAAAGTCTACTGAAGATAGGTATCCCACTTTGTTCTCCATTATTTAAGAGATTTCGTTCCTCATGCCAAATAGCTATGGGCTTATTTTCTTGTTTCACGAATCTATAGGTCTTTTGGGTCCCAGTCAAACCCTAGGAAGCAGTGCTACCATGGAGCAACAATTGACTTCTACTGAAATTCCTGTTCCACCAACATTCTAGCGCCCAATGCTCAAGTTATTGGAGCACTTGATGACAAAAAAGCCGACGATCAGCTGATGCCAAATGATTTAAATGACGATGAAATCACTAGTGCCTCCGAACATACCGATGAGCTTAGTTTAAAGGAGTGCATCGAGAGGGAGAAAGGAGTTATTGAAGAAAAAAGCAAAAGTTGAACTCGTTGATGCAGACATCGACGATCTAAATCTCGCCCCATTGCAAGTCATTCCATTTGGCAGGTCGGTTCTCGAAAAATCCCTCCAACCTTTGAAAGCTTGCATGCCAAGGGTGGTAAAGGATCAAAGAGTAGAACAAATAGAAGCTCATGTGGTGCCACCACTAAGAAATCCAAAAGAGAAAAGGGGCAAAAGAAGTAGTTATCACTTGGGCTTAATTTGTATCTATCTTGTATGGCTGCTTTTCTCTCTTTTTTGGCCATGATTGTGGGGGTATGCCCTTACTTTTGAATAAACTTGTACCATAATTTTCAAATTTATTGTGCAAATAAAAGTTCTTTATTTTATGTCGAACACAATTTTTTTTTAAGTATTCGAGCCATTACTTTTGCATTTGATGTACTAGTAATTCGTTGCTCGCTAGTTCAGACAATCATCCATTAATTCTTACCCAAGGCCTCCTTGTGATCATGACCTTAAGTTGTATCAAACACTGGGATCGAGCCCTAGTATTACGCCATCATATTTAGCGGTTTGAGTGATTATACTCATGCCCTAGTCTTGGGTTGGTGAAATTAGATAATGGATGGTCGAACTCCATTCATGGCGATTTTATACTCCTGTCGATTTTAGGCCAGAGTTTATGGAGTAGTGAGTGGTCGAACCATACTCATCTATTTTTTATACTCATATTCACGCTCTGGGGATAAGAATTAGTTGGCGGGCTATCGGGGTACGCCCAGTTCATATTTGTACTCTAGTCCACACTCAAGGGACTTAGAGTTATTTCAAAATATAGCCAGAGCGTACTTTCCTTAATTGATTGATTTTCCATCCAAGTCCGGGGTTTAACTTAGTGAGTAATTGATTGTATCACGATTGCTTTTGATTCATGTCTGTCTCATCGCTCGGTAGGGTTAACTTGGTTATCAGATGGTTAAGTCACATCCATTCCATGATAGGTACTCCATCCATCGGGTTGTGAGCAAGAATCATTAAATGAACGGTCGAACCATTCTCATTTTGTTTAGTTCAATCCTGAACTTATGTAATCAGCTAGCTCTAAACTTTAAGAACCTGCTTGGACATGTCAATATTAGTTAGTCAGGTATCGTAACTAATATGTAATGCTACAGCAATAAGAAATATGAAGGAAATTTCAAACTTTATTTGCCAAATGGTAAGAATGCTAAAGCAAATTCGAAAATTGAAATGCAGCTGAATGAAAAAGAATAAACTAAGTAAAATGGCATCATAATTGCTTTCTATTCCATGCTCTCGAGAGTGTGACGTCATTAATAATCGCTAACTTGAAAATTCCCTTTCCAAGCATCTATTCAATGACATATGATCCTTCCCAAGTAGGATTCATGTGTGACAGGGCTGGAAAAACCGTTTCAAGACAAGATCATCGATTTCGACGGTTTTAGGTTGAACTTTGGTGTTGTAGAAGTGAGGAATCGATGTCGATGTGCGGTTACCCTCAAATTAGCTTCCTTGCGCTTCTCATCTACAAAGTCCAGAGATTTTAAGAGGATATCTCTATTCGTTCTGGGACTATAGTAGGTCACTTGATGAGAAGGAACTTTGAGTTCAACAGAAGTAACGGCTTTGGAGCTATAAGCAAGGACGAATGGAGTATGCACAGTCGTAGACTTGTTGGTGGTTCTATAAGCCCATAATGTTGTTGGGAGTTCATCCACCCACTTGCCTTTAGCTTTTTCCAAATGCTTCTTCAGAAGATATTTTATGATTTTGTTCATAGCCTCAACTTGCCCATTTTCTTGAGGGTGAGCAACTGCCTCAAATCTCTTTTCAATATGAGGCTGATGACAGAAGTCTTTGAATTCGATTGTCAAATTGGGCTCCATTATCAGTTACAATGGTCCGTGGATGGCCAAAATGATAGATGATGTTCTGGACAATGAAGTTGATTACTTTCTTTATCGTGATTGTGGCTAAAGATTCCACTCCGGTCTATTTGGTGAAATAACCAACTGCTACAATGACGTACTTCGCACCACCGTTTGAGATCGGTAAGGAACCGATAATATTTATTCCCCATATGGCAAAGAGCCATGGATTGATCATTTGTCTTATTTTCGTTGGCAGAGCTCTTGGAACTTTTTCATACATCTGGCACTTGTTGCATCACTTAGCATAATCAGTAGCATCTCGACTAGTAATGTCCATAACGAAGTATGTTCTTTTCTTGGGTTTTCCCCCAGTGTGATCTACACATTCTCCATCATAAACATCCTTTAGAACTCGTTTTATTTCATCATGAGCGATGCATCGAAGCAGGGGAACAGAAAAACCCTTTCTGTACATGAATCCTTCCTGAAGGGTATACCACAAAGCTTTGTAGAGGACCTGTCGCTTTTTATTCCTCCATTCATGAAGGATTCCCTGTAGCAAATAGTCTTTAATCGAAGTCATCCATGACTCCTTCTCAGGCTCTATTTCCAGTACCCACTCGATTTCCATCTGGTTTATGCTCGGAGTGTGTAGTACTTTGATTGGGACCAAGCCCATTTGTTGTGCATCCCCGGTGTTAGAAAACTTTGGTAATGAGTCGGCTTCTTTATTTTATTCCCCGGGAATGTGCATGATGTCATAATATTCAAAGTCGGCAACAACTCTTGGACTTAGATAAGGTACAGAGCGAGTCGTCGCCCTTTAGCTTCGTAATTCCCCTTGACTTAGTATACTACCAATTGTGAACCACAAAAGATTTCAAGAGATTTTATCCCTAGTTCTCTGGCAAGTTTTGGTCCAGCAATCATAGCTTCATAGTCAACCTCATTGCTTGTTGTAGGGAAGTCAAGCTTCAAAACTAGAAAATTGATCGATCCATTGGAGTTATTAGCACGATTCCCACTCCAAGGCAATGATCGTTAGACGTTCTGTCTGTATACATTTTCCATTGAACGGTAGGGGTTGGATTGAATTCTGCTATAAAATCAGCTGGTGCCTGTCCACGGATGGCTCTTCAAGGGAGATA
This sequence comes from Allium cepa, assembly GCA_030765085.1. Classification (NCBI taxonomy): domain Eukaryota; kingdom Viridiplantae; phylum Streptophyta; class Magnoliopsida; order Asparagales; family Amaryllidaceae; genus Allium; species Allium cepa. The sequence continues at coordinate 160,011,402 of CM060932.1, forward strand.
AGTGATGTCGAATTGAAGCGGTTCGATGTTCCACTTGAGTAAACTTCCAAACATCTTAGGTCGCTTTAAGACCTGTCGTAACGTATGATCAGTGTAAATGTTGATGGGAGGAGCCTGAAAAATAAAGGTAGGGCTTTCACGAAGCAATCAACAAACGATAAACCAATTTTTCTATCTTCGGATAGTTCCTTTTAGCTCCTACTAATCGCTTGCTAATATAATAGACCAGTCTCTATATCTGATTCTTCTCACGAAGTAATGCGGCACTTATAGCATGTACTGACATAGTCAAGTAGATATACAAGTCTTCGTGATCCAACTTTGAAAAAATGGGAGACCTCTCTAAATGGTTCACCAAAACTTAGAATGCGTCTTCATAAACCTACATACATTCAAAGTTCCTTTCCCCCTCTCCTAATCAAATAGAAGAAAGGAATGCATTTATTGGTGGCTCTGGAAATAAACCGACTTAGGATGGCAACCCTCTCATTTAGGCTATATACTTGTTTAATGGTCTTTGGCACCTGAATATTATAAATTGCTCTAATCTTCTCGAGATTAGCTTCGATTCCACGAGCATTGATGATGAAAGCCAAGAACTTTCCCGATGCAAAGCCAAAAGAACATTACAAAGGATTAATGTTCATTTTGTAATATCGAAAAATATCAAACATTTATGCTAAGTCTCCTATGTGGTCACTTAATCGTCATGACTTCATGAGCATATCATCCATGTATACTTTCATCATCTTTCCAATACGATCTTTAAACATTCTATTGACTGGGCATTGATAGGTTGCTCTGGAATTCTTCAATCCAAATGGCATTACCACATAGCAATACAATCCGGCATCGGTAATAAAGCTGGTGTGCTTTGATCGGGAATGTGCATCGGGATTTGATTATATCCAGAGTACGCATCCATGACAGATAGCAACTCGTGTCCAGGGGTAGATTCTACTAACAGGTTGATCCTTGGAAGGGGAAAACTATCTTTTGGACATGCCTTATTTAAGTCCAAGTAATCAATGCAAGTCTGCAATTTTTCATTTTCTTTCTCACAAGTATAGGATTGGATAGCCATCTAGGTTAAAGGGCATCGTGAATAAACCCACTGCCTTTAAACCTATCCATCTCCTCTTTAAAGGTAGCGGATCTCTTCGGATCCATGCCATGCCTTTTCTATTTCACCAGAACATGCCTCGTTTTGATGTTAAATGCATGGCTCGCGATGGTAAGCGAAATCCCAAGCATGTCAAAGAGTCCAAGCGAACACATCAACATTTTTTCAAAGAAAACCAGCATGTTCTTTCATCATCTGGGGGATAAGCAGTGGTCCGATCTTTAGGCCCGTGATGGGTCGTCGTGGCTGATAGTGATGTCAATCGTCAGCTCAGCCAGTGCGGATTTGGTCTCTTTAGGCTCCTCCTTGTCATCCCTCAGATCTATGTCTTTATAGAACCAACTGTGGTACCCGAGCCAAGGCCCAGGTGTTGGTTGTCAATCTTTGGTGGTTTGGATATGGAAAGAATTGTCCACACCCTTCCCTTTCTCCTACCATGAGCATCTCTCAATTTAACCACATAGCGGGCACATCCGATCGCCTAATGTCCATTCACAACTCCAATATCGTTATCAGTTGGGAACTTCAAGGTCAAACACCATGGGCCAAGAGCTGCTCGAAATTTAGGAAATATTGGACAGTTTAGAAAAGCATTATATGGATAATCAACATCCAACACAACAAATGACAAAATTCATACTTTCCTACGGTCACCTTCTCCTAACTCCACGGGCAATTCAACACAAACAACAGCTTCGGTCGTAGTACATTAAAGCCATGAATGCAAACTTTAGATGGTTTCAAGTCCTTAGCTTCCATCCTCATTTGATCATAAGCCTTTTTGAAATTATATTTACAGAACTTCTATAGTCAACAAAGATCCTCCTCGCTAAGGCGGGGCTTATCATGGCCGAAACGACCATTGGATCAATCGTTGGTGCCTTCACCTTATCTGCCACCTCAGTTTTTGAATACAATGTTGTCAGCCATTATACGCTGCTGTTTTACTGGAGCTCCATCTTCTATACTCGAACAACGGTCAAAATTCACATGCTTGATCGCACTAACATAGCACTCCATCTCATGCCAACTCTTATCAGCTGGATGCGGTTCTCCGACTATTGTATTGAACGCTATCTTCCACTGGTCCGTGCAGGCTCCTCGGCCTTGTGTGGTAGACAGATGTCCCATGTCCACCATCCTACAGGACTTTAACAAACTATTACAATTTTCTTTTCTAAATCATTTTCTCGATAACATCCTGGAGATGACTATATTCATTCGTGTTATGATCATAGCATTCATGGAATTAGCAAAAAAAATCAGTTTGTTTTTGCTTCTCCATCGATTCTTTCAAAGATGGTTTCATATACTTCATGGTATTACATGTAGACAAGTAGACATTCTCCAGAAATATATTTAGTGGTGTGTAGGTATCTTACATTGGAATCTAGGATTTCTACTTCTAAAATCCATTTTTTGTTCACGATTCCGATCATCACCTTTCTTCTACTGATTCGGTTTATTTTGGACATTTACTTGAACTTTTTCGAAACTCTCCAGATTGTTTCACTGCAATGTTACTCTGCACTCCCTCTCCACTTGGTCCCACAGCATTCTTCTTCCTAGAGCATCTAGCTTCCTTTTCCTCAAATATTGAGCCGCTTTTACATAGAAATGCTCCAACGTTCGGGTGGTTTGCTGGCTAACCAATCACCAAAGTCGGATTCTGTACCAATCCCTCTTATTACCACCATAAATATTTAATAGTCATTCGTATTACTAACTTCTATGATGGTCATATGAAATCTCTTCAAACAATCTTTATGTGATTCTCCCGGAAACTGGATCACGCTCGATAGGGAATTACATCTTTAAGGCGATTTGCATGCATACAGAATTGTTCCACAAACTTTATTGCTAAATCATCAATCTAGAATCGACCATGGGGTAATCTTGTAAACACATCATTACTATGCCACAGAGAGTCATAGGAAAACATCTGCATTTTGTTACATCATCAGCTCGTGCGGAATCCATCAGCCAATCATATCTCATGATGCGTTGTCTGGGGTCAATTTTTCCCTCGTAGGATATTGTCGGTGAATGGGATATGGCTTCTCGAGATCCTCTAACCATAATTGGTCAAGCATTGGCATTCCCTCACTAGTTATCTAGCATAGCCAATAAGTTTGGTGTTTGGATAGTTAGAGCTAAGCGGCAGTCATGCTCCACCTCACATGAATGGTCTGGTCAATGTCTATGGACCATTCCATACCTTCTTTGTTCAACATCCTCATGATGTATACCACATGCCTTCACTTCATCATCATTTCGGGGAGGTAACTGGTCTGCATCCACCTGAACTCCAACATCCAAATCAATCGCAGCAGCTCCAGCTTGTGCCTAACATGAAGAGGCAAGCTTTCTCCTTTGGAGGAGAGATTGGCCCTGACCTTTATAGAGGGATCAGCACCGATCAGTCTCGGCAAGCGAGGTTGGTTTGCTTGTTGATGTCCAGAAGCTTCTATGTGATATCCATCCATTATGCGTCTTTTACATCTATGATAATCATCTGATGAACTAGAACTCTCCAATGCAAAATAAGGGGTTGGTTCCCTCATAGCTTTCCCTCATTGTTGATCTCTAAGTTGGTTCATTAGATCATATTGGCCTGAATCTACTGGTTCAATCATCAACGGCTATCCACTATCACTTTCATTAGATTTCGGATATCAACTCTTGTGATGGAGTTAGCCAGATTCTAAACATCAACTGGATTGTCACATTCACATACATCGTTAGATTGCTCGGGCCTCCTTGCCGGATGCAAACGTTTCTCAATTCCTTCTACGTTTTGAGAGGTAGACCTAATATTCCTAACCATTATTGATAGTTTCCTTAGACTTTTGCAAATCTGAGTAAAATGGATAAACTATTTGAAGATAAATCTGGATCTCTTTTGGCGATTTATGCAATCAAATAGCAGCAAAGGGATCCAAATAGAGCCAAGAATCTTCCCTTTCAATGAAAGCACCAAAATGATTGCACCAATACTAACACAAACACCTAATAGAGATTTTGTAGAAAAATAAATGAAGAATATAAAATAAAAATAGAGGAAAAAAGAAACTAAATGACAAAAAATCAAAGCAATAGTAAGAACACAATGATTTATAGTTGTTCGGCGTTGTTGGGATAGATAGCTTTATTAATCACTTTGTAAACTGAGTATAATAGGGATTGGATGAAAATCCTTGGTTACAAAAGATTACAAAAAACAAACAGCATAAAAGTCTCCAAAACAAACAATCAAGCTTGTATTTATAGAGGAAGATGATGAAACATCTCCTTGAAAATTCGACAAAAGGATCTCCAAAACTATATGGGCCTATAAGAGGGATTTCATGACCCAAATTCCAAGTAATAGGAATCGGTGTCGATCCCTATTTTGGTGTAAATTGGAAGTGCGGCCTTTATGGGAGCTTTCCCATGTTGTAATACGATTAGCCTCCAAGTTTCTTGCCAATTGGATTAGTAGAACATGAGTTATTTCTCGATCTTTGCTGCAATGTGAGTTGTTACTTGATTTTAGCCAATCCCTATTGAGAGAATAGGGCTGACCTCTCTTGCTTAGTCCTTTTGAGGTACGGTCTCTAAGGCAGACTTTTTAGGATCCCCATATCTTGTTCCGAAAGTTTTTATGCATTGGTCTTCTTGATCATGAGGTACCGATTGTTTTCCATTGAATTTCTCTTATTTAGCTGAATTAGACCGATTCCTATGATTGAGAGGAATTATAGCCGATCCCTCTTCTATATTAAACTATATTACATACTTAGAACATTATGCATAGTATATCTCTTGATTCCATTCAATGGCGGCTTCATATTACCATCTGTAATTGACTTCTGGATCCCACAATCATCGCCCTAGACTAACTAGTCTGGATGGCAGTCAAATCTAACTTGTCCGATCAATTCAGATATAGTCAAGTCAAAATGTCGGATAACATAAATATATTTTACATAAAAAAATAATTCTTTTATATATGCTAATCAAATAAAATAATAATTTTATTTAAATTTAAATAGATTGGATCTAAATTAATTTAGAAATCAACTTGTCATTGCTAAGTACGAGAATAGGACTAATCTATTGTCTTTGTTCGGGCTAGGGTTGATCGGTACAACACTGAAGAATAATGGGATGTTTGTACTGGGTATGCATCCAGGGTTTTAGTAGGACATTACAAATCATATCCTTGGATCGTTCGTAAATCTAATAGGTACGAATTTACGGTTCGAGGATTTCGCTCTAAGGTCGTTTGCATCTGCACCAACTGGAAACAACAAGCGTAAGTTTCAGCCGCCGATGGAAGTTTTCGATTTAGCTTGTTATAAGTGTGGATAGAAGGGACATTTTGCTAAGAATTGAAGGTTGGGTGGATGAGGACAAGTGGAAAAAGTGCCGAAAGTTAAAGTGTCGATTGCAAATGTATCCAAGCTTTGACCACAGACAACCAAAGGACCATTTATTCCAAGGCGGAATTATTACGACTGCCATCAGTTAGGTCATATAGTCAGAGATTATTTGATGCTTCAAAGAGGAAAGCAGTCTAGATTTTTTGCACTTGCTACGACAACTTCCACTTCTACAACTGTAAAGGGGAAGCAGGTCTTGAAGGCATATTATCTGTTTATGGTATTCTTGTTCATGTTTTGTTTGAGGCGCTTCACATAGTTCTATATCGCATAGCCTTGTTGATAGACCGAAATTGAAACCTAGTACGGCTTTTGACTCTATTTGTGTGTCAACCCCAGTGGTGGGCTCGGCCAACCTTAGTATGATGCATTTAGTAGTTCCAATTACTTACAATGACCAACTCCTTCCATGTAACACGTGTGTTCTTAGTTTTTTAGGACTTGATGTATTACTTGGGATGGATCGGCTATCTCGGAATCATGTTATCTTGTATTGTGCTAAATGTATGGTATTACTAAAGAAAGAAGGTGGAAAATTTTATTATTGTCATGTGGAGGACCTAGCTCACTTATGAGTAGTTTTTTCTTCTTGATGCGGCAAAACAGGAATTACGGTCGATTTTTGTTGTTTAGGAGTTTGCAGACGTGTTTAAAGAGGTGTCTGGTTTACTACCTCACCATGAGATTAAATTTCAGATTGATTTGGTTTGAGATTCTAAAACTATCGTGTTGCTTATGCATAGGCTATCACCAAAGAAGTTAGAATTAGCTAACAATGTCGGAATTTGTTGTGTAAAGGCTTGATCCAACCTAGTCACTCGAATTGGGGAGTGCCTATCGTTTTTGCTATGAAGATGGATGGTTCCTTAAGACTTTATTTAGATTACCTTATCTCAATAAGAGGAGTATTGGCTATAATTATCATTTTCCTAAGACATATGACTTGTTCGATCAACTACATGATGTTAAGGTATTTTCTCAACTAGACCTTGCCATAGGGTTTCATCAATTAAGGGTAGAAAAAGGATAGTGTACCTTTGACAGCTTTCTGGTTTGATGAGTTCTATGAAATGTTGGTTATGCCATTCAGCCTAACCAATGCTCCATCATATTTTGTAGAGTTGGTGAATCAGGTTTATAAAGAATGTGTTAAACAAGTTTGTTCTTGTATTTATTGATGATATTCCGTTCTACTATAAGACCGACGAAGACCATACTCACCATTTTAGGATTGTACTTGAAACATTGAGAGAGCACATGTTGAAAGATAATTTCTCGAAGTATCACTTTTAGCGGTCTAAAGTTAGGTTCTTAGGACCTGTTGTCTCGACGAAGAATATTTTTATTAATACAACAAAGGTTAAGGCTATTCAGGATTGTAAGAGGTCAGAAAGCGCAACCAAAATTAGGAGCTTCTTAGGATCGACAGGTTATTATCGAAGATTTATTAAAGATTTCTCTAAGATTGCTTCACATTTAACGAATTTGTCAAAGAAAGAAGTCAAATTTGTTTGTATTAATAAATGTGAGCAAGTATTCAAAGTGCCAAAGGCAAGGTTAACTAATGCTCCTATTTTGACTGTTCCAGATGGAGGTGAGGGTTTAACTGTTTATATTGATGCATGCAAGATAGGTTTAGGTGCAGTGTTGATGCAGTATGGAAGGGTTATTGCTTATGCCAGCAGGTAACCCAAGGCCCATGATTCGATCTATTCAACCCATGACACAACATTGTTAGCAGTTATTTTTGCATTGAAGATGTGTAGGAATCACAAACTTGGTGAGAAGTTTGATTTGTACACAGACCACAAATCCTTGAAATGTCTTATTACCCAAAAAGACCTTAACATGAGACATGAATGGTGGTTAGAGTTTATCGTAGCTTATGATCTTGATATTTTGTATATGCTAGGGAAAGCGAATGTTGTAGCTGATGCTGTAACATCCCGTAAAATCAACCCTAATTGAATATGTGAATTAAGAGAAATTCTATTAATTGGGGCAGGGATAAAAATGGAAATTTTATAAAAGTTGTAATTTGACCATGAAAGATATTCCTTTTTGTTCGTGGCAAAATTCAGTTCAATTTCTGTATATGATATGCAGAAAATGGAGCTTAAACAAAGAATTTATGAGCGTTTGAAGTTTTCAAATTTAAATTAATTTAGTTTGAATTCAAATTCAAATAATTATTTAAATCTAGGGTTTAAATTTCAAAAATTAATGGTAGGTTTAATTGGTGGTTAAGTAAACGTTAAGTTAATCAATAAACATTAAAGTTAATCAAGGAATAAAATTGAATAAAAGCAACAGTTCAAATTTTCATAAAATAAAGGGCAAGAGGTCGACTCCTTGACCTTAAGAGGTCGACCCCTAAGGATCGATCGCTTGAAAGGAAGAGGTCGACTGCTTGATCCTAGTGGGATATAGGGTTTTATGCTATTAAACGTTCGAGATTTGTCTGTTTTTCACCTAACTCGATTCTTTGGTTCTAGTGCTTTTCAACTCCTATAAATAGAACCATATCCTCTCCACTTTTTATTCATAAATCTTTGGAAAGTAACACGAGCCTCTGCCATTTTCTATCTTCAGTTAGATTCAAAAATTCAATTAGAATTTTAGGTAAGTATTATAATCCTTTTCTAATTATTCTTTTAATCAATTTCTTCTTCTCCAACCTCTCTGAATCTAATAAATTATATATATACCTATCCTTCACCGTGTGTATATATAAGTCAAAAGAAGGAGATCTGGAAAAGAATTGCTTTAGCGTTGCAAATCCATACAAGAGAAGCTAAGGATAATCTGAGAATGAAAACCTTAGTATTTCTATTTTAGTAATTGATTAGTATATATCTATGGATTTGAATATACCTTAAGGATTTTGGGATTGTGAAAATACAACGGATAACATCCCCAAAAAATTCCTTTTTATTTCAAAATGTCAATTCTATATGAGGATTCTGGATTATTTATGTTAATTTGATGTGACTTATATTGTTCTGCAATTTCTAATAATTTCATAGTCCATTCCACTTCTCCTCCTTCTTTGATTCGAATTGTGGATTTTCGATAATAAATAAGGGTTTAAAATACAAATTCTATCCACAGCTTATACTACTTATTCCATATAAAACTCCTTCATTTTTTTTGTGTAAAAGAGGAGATGAATAGAATATGAAATTAGGATTACAATTCCTATTGTTTACGATATTCCATTTGATTGATGTAATAAATTGGGTTTCTATTTTTACAAGTCTATATATTGCAGTTTTGGATATGAATATTTAATCCCTTGTTATAAATATTGAAATCTTGGGAATTCAAAGGAAAAGGCTTGTATTATGATATGATTAAAAGAATTGACATTCAATGCTAGTTTAGGATTTAGAAACCGCACACTAGAATTGATTAGGCATAAATATATATTTATTTCTATGGCATAATAAATGTATAATTATGGCATATAATTATGCAGTTAATTAGGTAGTGGTCATCATTAATTTTCCCCTTTTGGAAGATAATTGATATTCTGAGGCGCAATAAGGAAGATTGCTTATAAGGCCTTAATTATGAAACGGTGAAATGAGTATTATATATAGATAGAGAATATATAAATTATAGCTAAGTCATGGGATACGAGGTCAGTAGAGTTGCACAACAGAAGTCTGCCTTTTACTTTGAGGCTAGTAGCAGTTCTGTATACTTCCTATTATGTGAGACATCTCCTAGATAAATATTTGTGATGACGTAGGGTTATTCCCCAATTCTATAAGCTAAGTCTACTCTGCTAATCTGACTACCAGTTCCTATAAATAGTAGGACCAATGTGAGACATCATTCTGAGTATGAGTCATAATACGTAGGGCCTACTTGGGATCTTGAGGTATTAAGTGGTTGTTTGGAGGCCCGCTTCTTTTCCTCAAATGAAATATTAAATGGTCAATGGGCTAGTTATTAGGCACATTAGATAGCATCTCGATAAGGGTTCTCTTCAGGATAAGGTATTGAGTAACTGATTGAGGGTCCACCTTTCCATAAAAAAGTATCAAGTGGCTTAAGAGATTCAATATGATTTCAGCTAGACTACCATTGAGGGATCTGCCATGGGAATAGTATTAAATGCTGAAGTCTACCTCAATTAAGGTCTTAAATGGCCAAAGTATGCCTATTTTCCAATAGAAGGTATTAAGTGGCTTGGATGCTACTCTTGCATTATTAGACATTTATGACGTGGGATTTGGGTTATGGAATTTAGAAACCTGCTTCGGGAATGGAAGGTATTAAGTGGTTGATTGTGGACCTGCCTCATTTTCTTATAAGAAGTATTAAATGGTTTTATGTATGCTAGACATATTCTTATTTTGAAATATACTGGCCAAATACTGAAATGGTAATACTTGAGGTTTTTATTCACCAGACATTTATTATTCTGACTCCTTCCTTATTACAACACAAGTAAAGGATGGAGTGATGATGATGATGATGCTTAAAAGTGGAGTGGCTTAAGCTTGTGGCAGTTATTATTATCTTTTATAATATTTTTATGCTTTACCCATATATTTAAACAAATGATGTAACGGATTTTATGTGACAGTTTTATGATGTTTTGTACTATGACATTTCAAATAGTTTTGAAATAAATGGGCATGGTTTGATATTATATTTTGTTCCATCCGCTCTATGTTCTGAAATAATAGTTATTGTTTTAAACTGTTGTTTCTTTTTCTAACCAACAACCAACCTTAGAATGGATCTAAGTTTCTATGGGCATTTATTAGATTGAAATTTAGGCCTGTTACGGGGTGGGTTGTTACATTTGATATCAGAGCCTACAATCAATGGGGAAAAGTATACATATGAGTAGCATATTTGTTATTTTTAAAAATATTTTTTAAAAATCTTACTATACATATGTATACTTATTTTTGAACTTACGCTTGACCCTATAAATTCCGACTATAGAAGTCGTTACTACCATATTCCGAAAGGGTGGACGAAGCAACTATTAGTTCAAAAAATAAGTAGAGTTAAATTTATACTTCTTTGTTAGACCTAGACTTCTTTATCGTTCTCGACCCTATAAGCGTATTAATATTAGGGATATGAGTCGTAGAAAGAAAAATTGTAACCCCAAATTTTATTAGCTGATGAATGAGCATTAAGTGAGCAATTTAAAGCAATTAAATAGATTTATGGGATAATGGGATTGTTAGGGTAGTTATGGGAAGATAAGAAATAATTTAAATATATGAAGTTGAATAGGCAAATAAATGTCTTTAGGAAACGTCCATTAAGATAATAACCATGTAATATGGACAGAGTGACATTTATGAGAGTAGTAAATATAAGTGTTAGGTAGTAGTTAGAATTTCTAAGGCATGGCATTCATACAGAAGTAAGGAATGTAATAGTGAAACAAGCTTCCATAAAAGGGTACACATTAATCGCCACAATAAGATAACAAGAATTTTAAGATGATTGAATAGGGAGTTCAATGGGAAAAATAATCAAAGCCCATTTTTAAACCCTACGGCTTGAGAAATAAAGTGGTAAAAAGATTTTTGAAAATTCCTTGAAAGTTTTGAATGAGCATTTTCAAATGATTATTAAGTGAAAATCTTATGTGTTTAAGTTCGAAATTTTTGATAGCTTTGGAAATATACTACCATTTGTAAAACATTTTGAAAGAAAAGGCGGGATGTTTTAAAAACAAAATGGTGGATGATTTTAAATTACTAAAAAAGTTGAAAAAAAGAAAAGGTTCTCGTTTGTTAACTTCTCAATTTAAAATTTGCTAAATTAAAAGTTTTCGACTTTTAGATTCCTTATTTTTGGTTTCCTTTTTTTTTATGAATCCTTCTACTTTATGAATTTGGAAGCTGTTATTTCGAAAAGAGCAAGGAAATTTGAAGGTTTAAAATTTATAAATTATTGAGTAAGAAATTTCTAACTTAAAACGATTTTGCACTTTTAATGTTCTTAGTTTAAATTATTGAGCCAAAAAGTTTTTGGTCCAAAGATTTTTAATAAGTGATTTTCTTTTGAGAAATGCATGATTTCTCCTACCTTATAAAATTAGTGGTTCCTTTCCTTAAATTCTTTCAAAAGAGTGTATGGAAAAGGCACTTGATCAACATAGGATAGACAAAATAGAAGGATAAGAATGTCAGACAATGTAGATAGGAGGAACATTCCCTTATAAGGAAATGCAGAGAATGATAGTAGGAATTTAGGTATTATTAGAATTGAGAATTTTAATCTAGTAATAAATGGTTATGAGAGGAGCAATAGGAATAAGATAGGAGTTATTTTTGTCTATTCACTTTGAAGTTATAAAAGGTATCTTTGATGGTTGAACAGATTTGAATGATAAATGAGTTGGGTATTTTTGAAAAAAGAATTTATGTAAAGATGACAACTTTATATATACATTTTTCCTATTAAAATTTAGAACAAATATTATTGGAATTGATAAAAAAATGGTTGCAATGGATTTTAAGGGTTTGAACAAATTTACAAAAAGAATTTTGTTATAACAGTAATTTTGAGTAATAAAGCAATAGATATTTATCTATATTTTAGATATAACTATTATTTTGCAAATGATAATTCGTGTAACTAGAGAACTCTTTGGAATAGTAGTCTAATTTATTATTCTAGAATGATAATTGAGTTTTGAAATTTTTATGTTAAAGATCTTATTTTCAAAAGGAGTAAGTCTTTATTATAGCAAGACATTAAAAAGAAAAGCTTTTCATAGTTCCTTTTTTAAAACCAAGCAGTCTTTGCATTCTGTGAGTTGAAAGTCAAACATTTAACGCGATAAATCTTTGATAAAGAAACTTTAAAAGAGAAATTATTTTGCTCCTATTTGGAATTAGGGAATTTTGAATTTCTGTTAAAGATTTCTAAGTTCATATTTTCAAAGATGTAGATTTTGAACTTGGTACTTAAATTTTGTGAAATTTTAAGTTTTATAAGAAATAAGATAGTTAATGCTGATTTTGAATTTTATGAAAATAGTTTATTTAAAACTATTTTGTATGATTGCTAAAAATTCTAGGTTTATAGAGAATAGTTTTTACGGAGTAGATAGGGATCACAACCAATGTAGGACAAACTAAGATTTCCAAGATACGGATAAAATAGGAATATAATGTACGACCTGATCTAGAAATTTGAAATCAGTCACAAACCTCTATTTGGAGAAGTTGGTAAAGTGTAAAGATAATCCAGATCTATAATTGGGTTGTAAATTAGGTTGCCCGCAGAATATAAATTTCTATATTTTAATTTTGGAGAAGTTTTCGTGTAATTTCCATCAATTATCCAATTTCTAAATACACATAAAATTGTGTTGTTTGAAGTAGCAAGGAAAAAACTAAAAAGAAAAGAGATGTGTAACAGGTGGATATCTTTTCCGTAGTTTACACTATCTATTTCGGTAAAAGAAATAATTCCTTATAATTTCAAAAAAAGAAGAAAAAAATATCACTTCTGGTTAATTTGTGAGAAATTATGACTATATTCTTTTGAGAAGGAAAGCTTCAATAAATTAAAATGTAGAAATGAGTATTCTATTCATAGAAATTAGTAGTTAGAAATATATATACGTATAGCCACACTTAACGACTGGAATATATATAGATAGCATAGAGTACGACTGCATGCGTATTAGTTAGTAATTAACGGATTAGGATTTATGGACATTGATTAAAAAATTAGTGGGCAATAAATTTGTAATTAATGAGAGGAAAAGGGATAGGGATTGATTAAGGAAACTTGATATGGCATTTATGGAAGAAAGACAATTGAGTAATGAATGGATTTTGAAAATCTGAAGAAGGTTAAAGGGATTGAAGTAGGATTAGTTGGGAATGGTCCAATTTTGACAGTTATGATCAACTGCTATGGATATGTTAATTGAGGAATTGGATAGACCACATTTATTAGAAACCGAAAAGGAAAATGGGCAATAGCGAATGGCATTTAGAAATACCCATCTTAGTTTAGTAACAAGTGTTAGGAACTGAACACCATTTTTACCACTTGATAATAAATGACAGCTTCAAGCAAAAAAATTCTTTTAGAGATCTCGATTTGTAATCACTAGTTGTCTTCCTTAGCTATTGAAAAAGTATATAATGTGCTATATGATATATCCCTGTTTTATTCCAGAGTTGACTTTATGAATGGTATTTAAATCACTTGATGTGTGTGTGTGCGGTGAGAAGAAAAGTAAATAGGGAAATCTTACGAGGACACTTAACTAGCGATAAACTATAGGTAAGATTGGAAGTTAATGGGGAAATTAGGTTAGCGACCTAAAGTGAATAAATTTTTCAATCCCAAAACTTTAGAGTGTTGGGAAAAATAAAATTTATCTCATAGGCTGTCATTATTCAAGGACTAGATGAGATATAGCGGAATGTGAAGAGAATTTACTATTGATCAAGGATAAAGAAGAGGGTGGCAGAATTTTCCGTTAGTAGCAAGAAGACCACAGCATTTCTAACACAACTTCATGGAGTTGCAGTTTGCACTGTTAGCTATAGAGACCCTTAGTTTTCTAGCAAATTTTGGAGGAATTTTTTAGTATCTTTAGGAAATTCATTAAATCTAAGCATTGCTTACCAACTAAAAACTGATGGACAAACTGAAGGAATGGATAGAAACTTGGAGGATTTGTGGAGAGCTTGCATTTCGGACTTTGAAGAATTTTAGGAGCAGCACTTACCCTTATTAGAATTCATATTTAGTAGTAGTCACCAATAGATGATTAGTATGGCATGTTTGAAGCACTTTTTGAGAGGTATACAATTCGTCAAATTGTGAGTGGGAAACCATCAACCAATTCTACTCGGACCAGATTTGGATTACGAGACTTTGGAATGTCAGAGTTAATTAAGCAAAGCATGTGAAGGTCATAAGATTTGGATACATGGAAAGGTTGGCACTAGATTTATTGGATCATTCCAAGTATTGGGGGAAAATAAGAAAAAAATTATGTTAGCTGAAGTCCATGACGTTTTTCACGATTTGCATTTGAGGAAATACCTTCACAGCACAACCATTATAGTAGAGCCTAACCGATTAGTGGATTCTGAAACGGAGCCAACGGTGTCCCATGCCACATCATGCATTATGGAGCATAGAACTAGGAAGCTCCGCAATAAAGAAATTAGGTTGGTCTGAGTATAATGAGGAGAAATTCCGGTGGAAGGCATGAGAACTTCTCATCCTAAGACTTCTCTGGTAAATTCTCACCAAAATTAGGATTTCGATTGCATCATGATTGCTAGATTGGATGGTAGGAGATAGTTGCTACACTTTTTCATCATCACTTTACACTTGTATAGCATTTTTATGCATGTTTGCAAAAATATTTGTAGTGCACGATCACACACTCATGCTAGGATTGAGCTTATTTTAGTATATTTGCAGTACGTAATCACATTGCACTCTAGTTGAGTAGATGGTTGTGTAGATAACTTGACTGTATAATATGGATGTTATTACATGTTTTGCTATACGCCCCTTAAAAAAATTTAGGGACGAAATCCTTTTTAAGGGGGAGAATGTAACACCCCGTAAAATCAACCCTAATTGAATAAGCAAATTAAGAGAAATTCAATTAATTAGGGCAGGAAAAAATGAAAATTTTATAAAAGTTGGAATTTGACGACAAAAGTTATTTAATTGCATTTGTAGTGAATTTCTGATCAATTTCTATATATAATTTACTGAAAACAGAGCTCAAACGAAGAAGTTACTAGCGTTTGAAGTTTTCAAATTAATTTAATTTGAATTCAAATTCAAATAAGAATTTAAATCTAGGGTTTGAATTTAAAAATTAATGGTAGGTTTAATTGGGGTTAAGTAAACATCAAGTTAATCGATTAACATTAAAGTTATTAGGGAATAAAATTAATTAAAAGCAACTGTTCAAAATTTCCCAACATAAAGGGTAAGAGGTCGAACCCCTTGACTTTAAGAGGTTGAGCCCTAGAGGTCGACCACTTAAAAGGAAGAGTTTGACTGCTTGGTCGTAGCGGCGGCGAGGGTTTTATGCTATTAAGTTTTCTAGATTTGTCCATTTTTCACCTAACTCATTCCTACGGTTCTATTGCGTTTCAACTCCTATAACAGGACCCTATCCTTTTCACTTTTTATTCACAAATATTTGGAAAATACCTCAAACCTCTGCCATTTTCTCTCGTCGGTTAGATTCAATTAGAAATTCAGGTAAGGATTCTAATCCTTTTCTATTTATTCTTTTAATCTATTTTCTTCTCCTCCAACCTCTCTAAATCTAATAAAATTATATATATACCTATCCTTTGTTGTGTGTATATCAATGTATATATATATATATCAAAAGAAGGAGATTAAGAAAAGAGTTGCTTTGGCGTTCCAAATCCATACATGAGAAGCTAGGATAATCTGTGAGTGAAAACCATAGTATTTTTATTTCAGTAATTGATTAGCATATATTTATGGATTTGAATATGCCTTAGGGATTTGAGATTGGGAAAATACGATAGATAGTCCCCCAAAAATTCCTTCTTATTACAAAATGTCAACTATAGATGTAGATTCTCAATTATTTATGTTAATTTGATGGAATTTATATCGTTCTACAATTTCTGATAATTTCATAGTCTATTCCACTTCTCCTCCTTCTTTGGTTCAAATTGTGAGCTTTCAGTAATAAAATAAGGGTTTAAAGTGTGAATTCTATTCACGGTTTACATCACTTCTTCCATAAAAAGTTTCTTCATTTATTTCGATGTAAAAGAGGAGTTGAATAAAATATGAAGTTAGGATTGCAATTCCTATTGTTTAGAATATTCCATTAGATTAATGTAATAAATTGGGTTTCTATATTTACTAGTCTATGAATTGCAGTTTTGGATATGGATATTTAATCCTTTGTTGTAGATATTGAAATTGGGAATTCGAAGGAAAAAGATTTATATCAGTACTATGGCTAAAAGAATTATAGCATATAATTTCATAATTAATTAGGTAGCAGCCGTTATTAATTTCCCCCTTTAGGAAGGTAATTGATATTCTGAGGCATAACAAGGAAGATTTCTTATAAGGACTTATTCATGGAATGGTGAGATGAGTATTATATATATATATATATATATATATATATACGGAGAATATTTATATTATAGCTAAGTCATAGGGATGTAAGGTCAGTAGAGTTGAACGATAGAAATCTGCCCTTCACTTTGAGGCAACCAGCAGTTGTATATACTTTCTATTGATGCAAGACATCTCCAGTGATAAATATTTGTGATGACACGAGTCTAGTCCAAAATTTTGTACGATTAATCTACCCAGCTAATCTACTACCATTTTCTACAAATAGTCGGACTAATGTGAGACATCATTATGAGTATGGCTCATAATACATGGGGCCTGCTTCGGGGTCTTGATGTATTAAGTGGTTGTTTGATAGCCCGTCTCTTTTCCTCAAATGAAGTATTAAATGGCCAAAGGGGCTAGTTATTAGGAACGATAGATGGTATCTCAATAGGGGTCCACTTTAGGATAAGGTATTAATTGACCAATCGAGGATTCGCCTCTCCATAAAGAAGTATTAAATGGCTTAAAAATTCCATATGACATCGGCTAGATAGTTACCATTGAGGGGTCCGCCTCAGTTGAGGTCATAAATGGTCAGGGTTTGTATATTTTCCAATAGAAGGTATTAAATGGTTGGGTACTATCTCTCGCATTGTTAGACAATTATGACACGGGATTTGGGTTATGAGATTCAAAAACCTACTTCGGTAATGGAAGGTATTAAGTGGTTCACTATGGACCTGCCTTATTTTCTTATAAGAAGTACTAAATGGTTTTATATACGCTAGACATATTCTTATTTGAAATATACTGCCTAAGTACTTAAAAGGTAAGACTCAATGTTTTTATTCACTGGACATTTTTTGTTCTGACTCCCTCCTCATTAAAACATAGGTTAAGGATGGAGTGATGATGGCGACGATGCTCGAACATGGAGTGGCTTAAATTTTTGGTAATTATTATTATCCTATACGATATTTTTATGTTGTACCTATGTATTTAAATAAATAATGCAATAGATCTTCTGTGATAGTTTTACGATGTTTTGTATTATGACATTTCAAATGGTTTTGAAATAAATGGGTACAATTTTGTATTTTTTTTTTCCATCCACTGTGAGTTCTAAAAGAATAGTTATTTTCCTGTATTGTTATTTCTTTTTTCAACCAAGATCCAGCCTTAAAATTGATCTAAGTTTCGATGGGCCTTCTATGGGTCAAAATTTTGGTCTGTTTCGAGGTGGGTTGTTACAAATGGGCTTAGTAGGAGGTATGTCGTTATGGCGAATGTAGAAATATAGCCAACCCTTGTTGGTCATATTCAATGTAGTCAACTGATAGATCTTCATATTGCAAAAATAGCTAAAGCGGTAAGGGAGAATGAGGCAGTGGAGAGGTGGTTGGCATTCGAGGTTGATAATATTAAGGATAAATGGGAGATTATGAGTTCTAGATATTGATTGGAATAGGCAAAAGGTATTGATAGAGAGTCGTCATTTGCAAGTTATGATACCTCATGGAGTTATAAAGATGTATCAAGATATGAAGCAAACTTTCTAGTCGGAAGGTATAAGAGTTGTGACTCGTTATTCTAACTATTAAGAAGTCAAAGAAAGCCATTAGAGGATAGCTAGACCACTTCAGCCACTTGAGATTCTGGAGTTAAAGTGGAAGCATATATCTATGGACTTTATAAATGGACTACCTAGGTTAAGGATAGGTAATGAAGGCATTTAGGTTATGGTCGATCGACTAACTAAGAATGCACACTTCCTAACGATGAAGACAACTAGGATGGATTCTAGTTTAGCTAGGTGTATGTTAAGGAGATCGTCGGACTTCATAGGATTCCTTGTGATATCGTGAGCGTTAGACATGCGCTATTCACTAGTTAGTTCTGGAAAGGGTTGCATGATGCCTTAGGAATGAAGCTAAGTTGAGAACGGCTTACCATCCACAAACTTATGGGTAGACGGAGAGGGTTAACCGTGTGTTGAAGGATTTGCTTCGGGCTTGTATCTTAGACTTTGGTGGTTCTTGGGAAGAGCACTTGCCTCTTATTGAGTTTTCATATAACAACAGTTACTAGGCTAGTATTGGAAAGAACCTTCTGAAGCATTATATAACAAACCATGTAAATCTCCATTATGTTGGGTAGAACCTGTAGATCGTTTAGTACCTGGGCTAGTCAAGATTAGGGAGGCAATGATAAGGTTATAGAGATTCAAAAACGTATAAAGAAAGTGCAGAATATGAAGAAGAGTTATGCAGATCAGAGCGTGGGAATTTGGAGTTCTCAGTTGGAGACTTTGTGCTCATAAACGTTTCTTCAATGAGAAATGTTGTTCAGTTTGGGACGCCTGCGAAGTTGACTCCATGCTTTATAGGGTCATTTATGATACCGAGGGGATTAGTAAACTTTTTCATGGGGTCAACTTACCGAAGGAAGCAGGAGGAAAGGCGAAAGTGTTAGACCGTCAGTTCGTACGAAGTCTCGAGAAGCGGGATCTCCTGAGTATCGTACTCTATTTTGAAAAAAAAAATTAATTTGATATGTACCGATTAGGCTATAAAGGGTGCAAATTGTGTTTCATGTATTGAGTATGTGCACGATCCTTCTTTGATAGTGTAAGCATTGTAGCAAAACGACTTGGAGATTAAGCCAAACTTGACTACAAGGCAACTTGTTCGCATTATGTACTGTGATATAAAGCGATTGATCACTAAGATCATTAAGTTCATTAAGGTAAATGGAGCAAGAATGCCAGGGATTATACTTGGAAAACTGAGGATAGTATACGGGAGTCCTATCCGGAGTTGCTTCTAGATAAATGGTTTCTTATTATGTTATAGCTTTTGTAGTGTACTCATCGCCAAAGGTAGAGTCACTTAGTATACATTTTGGTTTGTAAGTTTTAGCAGTACTATATATGTACTTGTTTCTTCTACTCAATTGTGTTGCCTCTCTAGATTGGATTTCTATGATGAAATGTCTTAAGTAGGGGAGAATGTAGCGACCTGTAATTTTGAACACTTCGTCTTTGAATATCTTAACCTTTGAAATGTGGTTAAGTGTTATAAAAGTGATTATATGATCATATTAAACTTCTTTTAATTAATAAATAATGAAAAACTTTTTTTTGAAATTTGTTTATAAAAATAAATACTTCAAAGAAACATAGATAATATGATCGAAAATCATTTTATCGATATACAGATTTTATTCAACATAAGTTGTTCAAACTTTGTATACATGTCAAAATAACATATGATGTCGCTAATAGCTAATAAAATAATTTGAGTTAACTTGTTAACTAAATTTATTCCCAAGTGTTTCTAGAAGGTCAAAGGAAGAAGATATTTAGTGGAGATATTTTCATGGGCTTGTAAGGTAGAAAGTAAGTCACATGGGTGTGGCTTTGGCCGACTATAGGAGGTAGTGGATGGCTATGGTAACCTCTTATGCTTCTATATAAGTGGCCCTATAGCTCATAAAAACTCTTTCGCATATTTATGCAATAAATAAAGCTCTTCACTCTCTTGTTCTCTTTTAAATAACTTTCTATAACACAACTTAAATCACCCAAACTCTCACGAAACTCTTGCTATAAGCCTTAAACAACATAGAAACTCCTACATAAACTAGGAGCCTGAATAATTAGAGCACACAAGCCCCACGGACTAAGGCCGTGAGCCTTTGTGAAGGGTAAGAGGAATTTTGGAGTTCGCAAGGTTGACGTAGGAAGTGGAAGCAAGGTCAAGGCTTGAGCTTGATAATGTGCTAGTTGAAGGGTGAGAAAAGTCAGCATTTGAATGTACTTGCAGTGTATAATATGTTCGTTTAAATTATAGTATGATACTTGACTATATATTATTATAACATTTTTGATTCTTGCTTTGGGAAGAAAATGGCATATGTAAATTTGTGTACTTGGACTGTTACGACTTTATATGACTTATTGCATGGCCTTTACATGATGCACATAGATTTGGTTGGATTATGGTTGAATGGGACTTGAATATGGAATGGTTGTATAGCGAATAGTCGTTATAGAAGTATTTAGAAATGTCTTGTGTTCGGCAATTTATATAATATTTTGTAAAGGGATACCTAGGGGTTTCTTTTTACGATTACGATGTGTATTGAGTGTATTATTTACTGTAAAAGGATTGGACCTTAAAAAGGTTGTTATCATATTTTAAAATGGCAAAACTTTCTAGTATGTAAAACTGTCCGGTTCATAATATGTTACAGCACTTAATGGTAGCATTTTCTGGCTGCTGCAGTAGCTCTGTACCCTTTTTACAACATTTTGGAAATGATATAATTTCTATTTTGAAATTTGATTATTTAAAAATGACTTTTTATTTAAGTATTTTTCTACAATTTTTTTATTAGTATTAAATAACTTCTTTTCACAACATTCTGGAAATGATATAGTTTCTATATTGAAATTTGATTGTTTAAAAATGACTTTTTATTTAAGTATTTTTTTTCTACAATTTTTTTTATTAGCATTAAATAACTTATATTAGAGTATTTTAAAAGTGTTTTGGAATTTAGATATATTTTTAATAATTAATTATGAATTATTAAAATACGAGGTTTATTTTAGTACAAGAAAACATGCTTTTTATAGTTTTTAAATAAATTATAAAATAGTTATTTTTAAGTAATATTTTAAATAAACGTTTAAACCATAATTATAAGTATTTCTGAAAATAATGTTGCCTCTAACTTTCCTTAGGTTAGAAATGTGCTTGAATTAAACCAATCAAATTCTCCTTCAACAAGAAGCGGTAGGAATAAAATCAATCTCCATTCTCAATAGTTTCCATTATGTTGCCTAATTTTAGAGTGTGGAATATTAAAGGAGCTCACAAAATTCTAAAACTTGATCAATTCAAAAATCTAATCCAACTTCTTAATCTTTACCTCTTTGTTATTCTTGAAACAAAGCTTAACCTTTCCCTCACTTTTCGAGCTTCTAAATACATCAATCCTCGTGGGATTCTATCTCACAATCTTCATGATGCTTCCTATTGTAGAATCATGGTTTTGCACAACCCTCTAACCTTTTCTTTGAACCCTATCATTTCAACTAGATAGCTCATCCACCACCATGCTATTCTTATTCCCTTAGAAAAATCCTTCTACATATCAATTATTTAAGTAGATAACTCTGTTGCTTCCAGGCAAAATCTTCTTAATCTCATCCCTTCACTGAGGGAAAATACTCAGCCTTGGATCGTCGTTGGGGATTCCAACTACTACCTTGATGTATGTGATAGGAAAGGCGTTCTTCACTATCTTCTAGGGAAGTTATGCCTCTCAATAATGCCATATCAGATTCATCCCTTCTGCTTATTTCCAATTCCGATGCTAAGTACACATGGAATAACAAGAGTACAAGTGGTATTAGAACTTTCTCCGTAATTGACCATGCCTTCTACAATTTCAACGCTCTTGCTTCTTGGCTCTCAAATTCTAATTTCCTCCCTCGGCCTATCCTATCTGAGTACTCTCCTTTGATTTTGTCAGCTATCATTGTGGCTGTGAAAGAAAAAAGTTCCAAATTTTTTAATGCTTGGACTTATGATCCTGACTTCTTAAATATTGTGTCTATAGTTTGGTCTAATCATTTTTTTCAAAACCCTATGTTTATTCTCAATCAGAAGTTGAAGTCAACCAAGTGTGCTTTAAGTGATTGGGCAAAATGCAAATATGGTGATGGAGAGTTGATGTCTGCTAAAATCAAGGAAAAGCTTCTAAGAGCCCAGAATTTTATGATGGAACATCCTAGAGATATTAATGTAGAAAATGAAGAAATTAAACTATATGCTACCTTATCTACAACTCTCGAGAATGTGGGCAGTATGAAAAGACAAAAGCTAAGGCAAAAATGGGCTGCTCATAGTGATAGGAATTCTGCTTTTTTTCATGATTCCCTAAAATTTAAGTAGGCAAACGAATGGATCTCCACCATCATTAATGAGAATGGCTTATCGCATTCCACTCTTGAGGCAGTTGACTCATTTCTATTGTCCTACTTTTCTAACCTTCTATGAAACTCAAGCAACTCTTTACCATATTTGAATGTGATTTCTAACATGCTATTGCCTGGAATAACAATAAAGGCATTGTCTTCCTTTCCATCGATGTCTTTGATAATGAAATTAAAAAGGCCTTCTTCTTTATGAATAAAAATGCTTGTGGAGAGGCTGATGGGGACACATTGCTGGGATTTGATTTCTGGGGATATTTTAAGAGATGTTCATAAATTTTTCAATAGATTCAAATTGCTGGGAGTTACAAATGCCACAAATTTAGTGCTTATTCCTAAGTCCAGGCCTGCTACTTCAGTATACTCCTTTAGACCTATCTCTTGCTGCAATGTAATTTAAAAATATATTTCCAAAATTTTAGCCACAAGACTACTGAGTGTTCTATGAGCTTATATATTCAAAGCAGGCTGCATTCCTGCCAAATAGGAATATTTAGATAATGTTTTGCTTGCATAAGAGTTACTTAAAGGCTAATAAGGCACAGTCTTCCCCGAGAGCTATGTTGAAGTTATATGTCAGGAAGGTTTATGGCAGCATTTATTGGGAATCAATTGTTAGAATAATGTCTATGATGCATTTTCCTAAACAGTTTGTTGCCTAGATATATGAGTGTGTCTCATCTCCCGGCTACACTTTGAATTTGAATGGCAAATCTATAGGATACTTCAAGAGTAAATAAGGCATAAGGCAGGGTGATCTGATTTCTTCTTACATTTTCATCCTTGTTATGAAAGTTTTCACTCACATGGTCACCTTAAAATTCCAAACATCTGAAATTCAGTACCACCCAAAATGCAAATAGCCTATAGTAACTTCTCTTATGTTTGCTGTTGATGTCATGATTTTCACCAAGCCAAATGTCTCTTCCATCCTGTATATTTTGCATACCTTGGATAATTTCTACTTGATGACTGGCCTAAAATTGATTTTGCAAAAAATTTACGTCATGGTTGTGCAGGTGTGCCTTAATCTATATCTGAGGGTATTCTTAACATTTCTAGCCTTCAGCCAATGACTAATAGCATCTGGGCATCCCTCTCATAACATCTAGGATTACTTCCTCTCATTGCTTTCCACTGTATTCTAAGATAACAGCCACAATGCACTACTAGGCTAACAGATTCTTGAGTCAAGCTGGTAGGCTTGTCTTGATCAAATCAGTTGCCTTCTCTATGATGGTATACTGCGCCAGGACATTTGTGTTGCCAAGAAACAGATGAAAATGTTATGGTCTGCCATGTGCAGGTTTTTTGGACAGGTAGCGTACACATTAAAAAGTTGGTTCCATGTGCTTTAGCAAAATTGAAGTGTCTAAATAGAAGGGAGGGCTTGGTGTGATCAACATAACCCAGTGGAATATTGCTACAATCAGCAAGCATTTTTATGCTTTGTTGAATGAAGCAAATAACAGTAGGGTAAATGGGGAATTGTTCAAAATATTAGAAGGAAAAGCTTTTGGGTCATGGCAGTACCTCAAAATTGTAGCCGGACATAAAGAAACATTTTAAATCTTAGAAGTACTTTTCTTCCCCCTATTAAACTCAACATGTCTGCCACTAGTACTGCCAGCTTTTAGGATGGCCCGTGGGCTGCTCAAGGGCGGGTCCTCTCTAAATCCTTATCATTTCAACAAATGCAGCAGTCTTGAATAAGCAAGGATGCAAAGGTATAAGATTTTATACATGATGGTGATCTCAACCTTCCTACTCAAGCAACTAGGTAATAAGATCCTCGTGGAATATGTTGCAAGAAAATTATTATCTTGTTAACAGTTATGAGAAGGTTATATGGTCTGAGAAAGGGAAAGATCATTCAATCAAATTAGTCTACAAAGCAATTTCTAGGTTTGACGATATGCCAATGTTTAAATAGTGTACGAGAGTTTGGGTCAACCACTCTCCTCTAGGGAAAACCTTCTGTTGTGGAAGGTGGTAAGAGATGCTATCCTCACTAAGTTTAAGTTGATATGATTGGTATGAATGTCAACCTCTGTCTGTTTTCTGTAGTAAAGAAATGAGAGTAGCATGCACATGTTCTTTAACTGTAACAAAGTTTTTCATCTTTGGAGTTATTTGATGGATAAGGTTGGTGGATATGATATGGTTAGAGATAGCTTTGTTTAGTGGGATTTGATTTAAAAGGTAACCAGATGGAAAAGCTCTAGGTCTTATTTATTGATGTTAAGCTTGAAGAAGTTCGAGAATATAATGTAGGAAGAAAGAAACAGTAGAGCGTTCAACTATAAGGAAAAAGGGTTTGGTTCTCTTTGGAATGATTTGGTGCATGAGATTGCCACAGGAATGAATGAGACAGTGTTCGCTTTTAATGTAACACTTACTTCTGCATGGAGATAGGGTTTGGCTTATTCTATCTTGTGTTTTTCCTTTTGAGTTTGTTGTGTGTGTGCATGTTTATCTTTGTGTTTTTTTAGTTTGTTTTTCTTTCTGGGCTCAAAGCTTGTTTTGGCCCATTGTTTATTTTATTGTATTGCAATAAAATCTGGTTGGGGCCCAATTACCATCGAAGCCTTACTAAAAAATATAGCATCTTTTAAATTGGTTTTAGAATTTCATTAAATATCTTAGCTTAAAAATAAATTAGTGTATTTATATATATAACTTTAAAGGCTTTTAAATTATAAACAAATGTTTTAAAAAGGGAATTGGGAGTTGCTTAAGTAGCTTAATCGTTCTTCGTTTCTTTACTTGTTTATGGAAAGTAATTAATATTATACTTAGCATTAAAAGCCGACAAAGTAGACTTATTCAATCTGTAGGAGTTAAGAATAATGTTTGAGTAGGGTTTAACAATGCTCTAACCTACCAGCTTCACTCTTGATCGAGGGATATAATACGTTGAAAAGGTCGAAAACGTGATAAGTGTGCGAAGCTTGATTCCATAAGCTGCCTTTATAGAACTAGATAGTCAATTAGTGGACTATCAAACTCGACCCAAAATAACTTAGAAAGTATCTAAAAGCTTTATGGCTTTATATAGTTTGAGATCCCTCGAAGAGGACTCATTAGTATGAAATGTTTCTAGCTTTAAGTATGTATATATATGAAATCCCTCGAGGAGGACTCCTTTATATCATTCACTTACTTCCAAAAGAATCAAAATTGAGTTAACCGAATATTCACTAATTTAGTTTTTAAGAATCTGGGATTGAATAAGTATATTTACGTATTACTTTCCAAATACCACTTTAAAAAAGTATACGAGTGTACGTTTTGGAAGCGGTTGTGAAGTGGAATGTTATAGAGTTGAAATACATATTTTAAGGTTAAGTCCAAAGGAGAGGTCAGTGTTAATATTTCAGACTAATACTATAAAGTTGAACTGTCTATCCTAAAGTTAAGTCCAAGGGAGAGGTCAGCGTTAGCATTCGTCAAACAACTTATGCTAGAATCCGGGGAGAGATTCTTGAACTGTTCGAGTGATGAAGACTCATGTTAGAGATTCTGAATGTGACTTTACCGTCGAAAATGATAGAAAATAGAGTAGGTTGCATAGCCATTCTGTTTAGCTAACCAAGGGTATATCAACTCTATATCTAGAGATGCTTGTCGGTGTTGTTGGCAGGAGTTAATGATATTCGGTATCACATGTTCAGGCATGAACTGGCTATGTTTACCCTATAGTATATTGTATCTAGAAATATACATCACTCGAAGGGTACTTTCTATCCCTCATAGTGCGGCTGGCCTTAGTATATCTGGGGATGTCTCTAACGAAAAATTCATTTGTGAACGACCCTTAGAGGTTTTAGATGTACATCTATATTGCTGTATAGTGAGATGTAAGAAACATAGCTATTTTTTTATTTATATTATACACCGTAAGCATTATCTATTATATCACCTTAATTGCATATCAAATGGTTTGGTTTCTTTTGAGGGGATAATCGGTATGGTGGTTTAGACGATCTCATAAGTTACTATTACATGAATTCGTTTCATACCAGACTTGTCTGGTATGTGGTTTTTATTTTCTCTAAATTCCTTGTGTACTATTTCAAGTAGGTTGAGTAAAGCAGGTTTTACTGTGGACGCTTGAGAGTTTTAGGAGACGAGCTGGAGGCTTCCACTTATCTATCTATATCTATTTCTTTTGCATGATTATTATGTATATATCATCATTGGGAAGATAAACGATTATAACTGTTCAGACTGATGGTAGTACTTGGGTTTTGTAAATCTGAATTTACACTATATCTTGGAGTAACACTTTATACTGTCTTTTTAGATATTATATGTTATCTTCCACTTGTGAGATTCTGATATTGTGTTCTTTCTTTCTTGTATAGTTTCTTTTTCTTTTTCCCTAATAATCTGTCTTTCCGATACTTGGGTGATTAACACACGAATATAGTGGATGTATTCGTATCAACATTTGAAGGTTGAAAAGTATGGTCGTTATGGTGTGGTATTAGCGCATGGAGCTATGTAGGAGGCTAATCTATTAGATATTCATTCATTCGAGTTTTATTGCTTATTTCCTTGTGCAACACGTGGAGCTTTATTAGCGCTTAACTTATTTAGAGGCAGTATTTGAGTTTATTTATAAGGTGTATAAACCCTATTACTATTTTGTATAGCTTTATTGAATCCATGCTCTGATCTATGATGGTTCATTTAGTTGTATTTTTGTCTTACCTATTTTATATGTGAACGATATTATATTTGATCCTTGTACTATAAGATATACAACAGTTTCTATGATTGTTTTAGTTACTTTACAACCTTAACTATCGCTCTACATTGGTTGGGTTCTGCTATAGCGCACCATGCATGTATGTTGGGTATCTGAGGTGTAGGGATATGGTTATAGTGGCCTTTGGACTTTAACATATAGTGTAACTTAAACAAGGAGGTTGTGCTTTGATCTTAGTCAACTCATGGCATCTTAAACATGCTACGATTCCATTTGGATATATGTGAAATCATTTAAAGTGAAACATTATTTAATAGAGGATTTGCTATCTCCGGTATAAGAGGTTGGTATAATTGTAATTGGAAGTCAACTCAAAGTCAAAAATATATGACCATGGTAGTTTTGGTTATTCAGTAATTAATATTATCTGAACCAAGGACTTTGAATTTGGTCATTGTAGGATCGTTTTCACCCTAGGGGGTTGAATATGGTCTATTAAAAATTAATGTGGAAATAAAAATAAAAACAGAAAGCAATTCAGTAGAGATCACTCACAGTTTGATCCAGCTTCGGCAAAAACTTGCCTACATGCTGCCCTAAGGTTTCTACTAGAAATTAAGTAATAAGACGCTTACGAACACATGTAAACTCGCGATACTCGCTATCTAACTCTAAGCTCAAAACTCTTCCATAACTCAGCCATTTAGTTTGCGAGTTCTCGAACTACAGAACCATAGTTCGTAACCTAGTTAAACTAGAGTCTAACAAACAAGCAACTAAAAAAGGAAAACCTTAATTTATAATTTGTCCTAAAGAAAATGTAATATCTGCCCAAATAAAAAACAAATGCAGTCTAAAATGAGATATCCTTTTCTTTGTTTTTCGGCCACCTTGTTTCTTTTTTAATCTGGAATTAGGCTTGTCAAATTTGAGGCGCCACATGGAAATTAGAAGCTCGAATGATTTGCTGGTGTGCTTTCGTTCCTCAATTTGCTTCGCTGGTTTTTCGATCAGTGTTATTCAATCGATTGCGGCTGCTTAAAGTTTGAATGGTACTTTGAATTAGTACGTGGTTTGCCCCTTTTTGTTTTTTTGATTACGCTCGACTTGATTGTTTTCGAACTCGTGATTTTGTCAATGATGAAATTGGGAATTTATAGGGAATGAAACCCTATTATTACGTTCATATATTTTGGTTTGACTTCTTCGTGATTTTAGCACTTGCATTGATTTTTGATCGCATATTAGTGAGACCTCTGACTTATTCATTAATCGAATTTGCTTGAATTGATTTAAACTTGTTCCGGTCTTTGCTCCTACGATTTTATCATTTTAATTTGAAATTGATTTGATGAAGTTTGACTTGTTCACTAGTTTCGTTCTTTGCTCTGGTTATATTCTTTGCTGGCAATTTTCGAATTTTTAAATAATTCAATGGTGTTTGATCATTTCTTTTTAAAACATGACCTTGACTTTGTTCGAACTGTGACTTTTTTGCTGTAAACATGTAAACTGCTTCACTGTCATATTTTTGCTCTATTGCATATGTATATATATAGTTCACCACATGTTGATCTGAGTGTATGATTGCTGCAGCTCCAATTGCATTGATGTCTCCATGTTTCATGTTGAAACTGAACATATTTTTATTGTAGTCTGATCTGGTTGCGGCCCTTATGTTCGTTTCTGGTGCACTTTCAAGTTGGGTGTGTTTTCGTGTTGAAACTAAAATGATATATTGTTTTAGCACCATATATATGATACTGCACATGTTCACTTGCATTTGACTGGAACTAAACTTGTACTTGCTCCTGACCATCTCTTGTGCACTTGAAGTCTGGTTCGATTTCATGTTGCATTGCTTTGCCTTTTGGTTCATGGTTTACTTATGCACTTCATTTTGTTATCATCCCTATACTTGTGATGGAACTACTTCAAGTTAAATTGAATTGCTTCGAGTCATTTCATTACCTGGTCTGTGTTGCATTGTGTGGTGGTCTGGTTTATCCTTTGTACATGTCTTTGGCTCTGTTGTTCTACCCTTGCATTGCTTCGAGTTAAATTGCTCCAGTGCCATATGCATACTTGCTGTCATGTTGGTTGTTTTTGCATTTTCACTTGAGTTGAATCCAGTCTAGGCTTGGGTTTGACCTTGTGCATACTTGTCCCTGCTATTTTGACAAGCAAGTGTATATTGATGTGTATGACCTTATGGCATGTACAGTGATACACCGTGCATGTCATAAGTTGTTCGTGTAAGATGAATTAAAAAAATTATGACGAACAACCAAATAACCGAGGAAAATAATATTTTCAAACACACACTTCATTGTGCACTGCAAAATATTTCTTTTTCAATTTTAGTGCGTCAGCGTTTATTTTGCAGATAGTTCATATGTTGGATACATGCTGGAATGGAGTTGAAGATCAAATACGAGTGATGAGTGAATATGTAGTGAGGTGAAAACTTGTATATAAAATTGTATAGTAAAAATTATGCTGTAACTGTATTATAATTAAAAATGTGTAAACGTAGTGAGAGCTCAAATTTGTACTATTTGAATTTGTAATAAAATATTTGTTTGAATCAAATATTTGTCTAAATATGAATTCCGAGTTATTTATTTTATTCAACAAATATTTATTCAATTATGTAAAAAAAATAGTACAATAACAAATACATTTAAATGAATATATATATATATATATATATTATCATAAAACAAAAATCATAAGTTGTTGTATTCTACAATCTCCCCCTTTAATGATAAAAACATATATTAAGATTTTGACTCTATTGAATGTATTTGATCTTGATGAATTCTATTAGCTACCCCTATTTGAATACTCCCCCTAAGCAAAGCTTCCCTTTCACATATGCATGAAAATATACAAAAAAATATGCAAAATAGAAAAAAAAACAATGCAATGAACCTAGATGAGAATATGCAAATAAAAAATTTGAACTTATTTGCCAAAATCTTAACTTCTCTCTTCCCCTTTTGTTACCAGCAAAGGAGTAACAATGTTAGCAAATAGTGATAAAGTGATGATATTAATACAATATTAATACCTAGTCAAATATAAATAATAAATTTCAACAAAAAATCAAACAAAAATCATAAATACTCTGTTAGGCGCGTATTCCATTTTAGAGTGAAAGGGGTGATGTCGGATGTAATGACCCGCTATTTCGAACCATTCAAATCGAAAATCATCCACTCATGTCAGATTTGAATTGCTTAAAAGAACAGATTGTTAATTTTTGTTTAGCAAAACTTAGCATATACAGTAAATAAAATCAATCATAGAATCACAGACAGGAGTAAAATAACAATAAGCAGCGGAAATAGATAAATAGTAGTTCATAAAGCTACTATAGAACATCAAAGTCAAAACAAAATATGATAGATATCTCAAATATAAAGTAATCTCAAATACAACAGCAACTGGCAAGTCTGAACAACAATTGGGAATGACTGAATAGCTAAAAGTTAAACAGATAACAAAGAGATCTCCAGGCGAAGCTCCAAGCTCCAAAGGTGAGTCTCAAATGTTGCGACACTCAGTCTGACCCGAGCATAAAGCAAAACACAAAACACTCGAGTCAGTATTAATAATCTTATACTAGTAAATCAACTCAAGTGAAATATCAACTGAAATATAAAATAACTCAAAGGTTGTTTGAAATTCCCATTCTTTAAGGATCTGTTAAACTATCTACATACATAGTACAATACGCTACATAAATAATGTCTATAGTAAAGTAAAATATTAAAATAGCGTTAAGGCATTACACATATCTCCCTTAACACATTTTATATATTCCCATAGTCTATACAGATACTATAAGCTCTACCAAACCAGTGGTTTACCTAGGAAGCACTCCATATATACGGTACAAAACAAACTCGTAGTGGGCATGATAAGGCATGTGACAAGGCACAATGCCTAAGGTAGGATTCTACCGTTTTGCAGAACCAGGCTGGTGGTAGCGCGTAGCAGCTACTAGTGCCCACCTTGAAGTACACTTCCAAAATCAAAGGTGCACCCAATCAAATCGCAAAGTAATAGAATCACTACACCAAAACATGAAATTCCCAACAAAACTATTTCTGAATTACTAACAATCAAATGCCGTTATAAAATAATAACACTCAAATCCCGTTATAAAACTTTCAAAGCCGTTGTAAAAGGAGCTGTAAATAGTTTATCACTGCTTTACACCGTTATAAAATTTGGTAAAAATGAAAATAAATTAAAAACAAAAGGGTAAAAGATGGAAAATAACATCTGGACTCACAACGCTTAAGCTCATTACGCTTCCCACTTTCTTTGGCCGCCAAATCTCCAAATTATTTTCACTTTCCGCCAAATCCCCATTTCCTCCCCAAATTCGCGCTTCAGGATCGCTTTTACTTTTCTAATCGCAAAACCTTCTCAAGCAAAATCAAGGGCTAAATCAACTAAAGGCATCAACGCTTTTAGTTTTTATTAAAATCTGTTGATTTCCTGCTATTAGTTGCATGAGCAGACACCAATTTCTTCAAATCAGCAAATTTTGCAAAAAAATAACAATTGAATTAGTATTAGTGACTGCTTCCATTGTGGATGCCGTTGCTGAAGTCGGTTGTCAGGTTTTTTTTGGGTTGCTGGAGTTATTGGATGAAGGCGATTCGATTTTGTTGTCGGTTTTGGTTTAGGCAGAGGATTGGTGGTGGGTGCAGGTGGAAGAACAGACTCGGTTTTGTGAAGGAGATGACTGGAAGTTGTTTTGTAGGGATGGAAGGATAGTGAGTAAGGCATTGGTAGTGGGGAAAGTGGGATGAAAAGTGATTGAATATTTATGGCAGTAATGTGGTTTGGGTATGTAAAGACAGTATGATGTTTGCACAATTACATAAGTATGGGATGTTGGAAATGATTGATGAACTGGAAGGAGGACGATTGTATGATGGAGGAGCGGTGAGTTGCAGTGATGATGCAGGCAAGCAGGTGGTTGTATTTAGAGAATGGTGGGGAGATGTTGCATTGTTCGGTTTTGTACTGGTGGTATGGATGATGTGCAAAGTGGAAGTATGGATGGTGGCAGGTTTGTACTGGTGGTGAAGGAGATGAAATATGCAGGGGATGATGTATGCAGTGCAGTCTAGTTAGTTGTGTAGTGAATGTTGGCAGAGAGGAATAGATATGGGTAGAAGGTTGGGGCAGTAGTGGTGGATTGCACGTAAAAAACTTGTGTTGATATGCACAGTTATGGTTGTCTGTGTTGTTGTCTGGTGACTGACAGAGGGGAGATTGGATGGTTTGATGTTGACAATGGGTGGTGATGATGTAGTCTGTGGTTGGTTTTGTGGATAATGTATGGAGGTTTGCGAGTTGACTGTGGTTGTTTGAAGCAATGGAGTAGGCAGTAGTTGTGTAGTGAATGTTGAACTTATGATGTTTGCTGGTAGCAATGGTGGTTGGTTTAAGTAAAGGAGTGACTGTGGTTGTGGAAGATGTTTTGCAGTAGTGTGAAGGAGGAGTGACAGTAAGTGGAGTTTGGATTGTATGATGTGAAGTATGGATAATGAAGAGAAATGACAATGTAACAAAGGAGTTGGTTAGGCAGTGATGCAAAAAAATGGGCCTCTCGTTGTGGTGTTTTGCTTCATTCTCTCATTCCGATTGGTTATGAAGGATGGAATGATGTAGATGTTGTTTTCAAAGATAGCCTATGGAAAGAACTAATGGTACGTAACTGTTTATTCGTAATATATTTAACTATTTATTCGTAACTGTTTATACTTCATTATGCTTGAATCTGTTTTGTCTGGTTCATCTACAACTTGTTTTTTTGTACTCTTGCCCTTTTGGTTTAGCTGTTGTGTCTTACTACCTTGGTACACTCTGGTTATCGTTTTAGTTGTTGGTAATCTCTGTTGGTTTGCTTAGTCTGGACCTTGAATAGCCTGAATATGTATATGTATACATATGTTTAAACCTTGCCTTGTTATGCCATCTCTGGTGTCTCTCTTGTACATATTCATTCTGCCTGATATATACCCTTCTATTTTGCTGTCCCAAAAACTAATTGATTAATTTTTAACAACAGACAAGTGAACTAAAAAATAATTAACAGAGAGAATTGCAATTTTGCATACAATAACTAGGGAAACCACACACATTCAATTGTATACAGACAATTGTAGTGTCTTTGAGATTGTGGAGTTAGGATGAGTTTACCACATTCAATGGCATAATATAAATTAAACGTGCATTTGACCTCTGACCGATGTGATGACTTAATAGTGCAGTTTCTTATTTACTACATTTTCTTCTTGGTTTTTATGAATATTGATAGAATTTGGTTGAAATTCTCTTGGTTTTTGACTATTATAATAATACTGAAGTTTTATTATAATGCTTTCTTCTAAGCTATTTGATTAGGTTATCATAGATTTGTTTGTTTATACTATTTTTTTATAACATCTATTATGCTTCTTATTTTGAATTGTTTATATTTTCCTGTCCTTGCCGAAACAGTTGTATATTTATGTTGTTTGTTATGTTTTTAGATTTTGTTTTTGTATGAATATTGGTTCATAATTTAGTGGACTATTGGATTGGTGTAATAGGAAGATAAGATCCATCATAGTCAAGCTTGAAGGGTTTTTCAAATATTTTTTAACCCTCCTTAATTTTTTGCATTTGAATGGATATATTACTATGATTTAATGGATGCTATTCATTGATTTTAAAAAATAAGTAGTTTTATATTGCTATGTTTAGTTTATAGGAGATAAGAGTGTAGGTAAGTTCTTATGCATATAATTCTAAAATGGCATGATTAAACGTTAATATGATGTGTTTTTTTGATGTTTTTGGTCTTCAGATTTGTCCAGTTTTACTACTTACTTCACAGCTTAGAATAGTTAGTTTACTATGGGAGGAATTAATTTAAAGGACAAAGATTTGTATATTTTTTGCCTCAATGACACGACCTCAATATTTTTGCCACAAGGACAAACATTCTTCTAAAATTATTCATAAGGACAAACATTTTTCAAAATTATTCATAAGGACAACAAAACTGCTACCGAGTTAAAAACTGATACCTAAAAACTGCTATCGATAACTACAAATTGATACCTAAAAACTGCTATCAATAACTAAAAACCGATACCTATAGAAAGTTGTCCTTCAGGATAAAATATTGAAGGTTTGTCCTTGAGTCTAAAAAGCTATGAAATTTTGTCCTTGACAATAATTTCTTGTACATATTTTGAATCATTTTAAATAGTAGGTAAGTAGAAATAGGATATTACCAACTTAACGTAGACTTATCGATTGAATTAGTGTATTTAGGTCTAAATTCTGCTAAGTGGACCCGGTCTGAACCACTGGCAGATCCTTACAAGCTGTTTTAACCCATCCTGACATGCATTTTATTGGTAAATTGAATATGTTGTTGTGCACGCTGATAGTAATAATGACATACTACATTCCTGATACTAACATAAATACAATTTGAATGATCTCTTTTGTACAAAGTGGAAAGGAAGGTACAAAAACATAGATTTGAATATTACTTTATTGTCCGTGGTGTATAAAGAGGCAGTGAATCTTCGAGTGGCCTTAATACTCTTACGGTTTTTTATGTTCAATTGGATATGTTTTCTAAAACGAACATATTTTTCATCATTTTTTTGTGATCAACTGGTCGGCTGGCTAATGGAAGATTGTTGATAAAGTGAGGCCACATTGTAGTTTAAGCAAAAAAACTCAATGTGGAACTTAGAAAAACCAACCCCCCTTCAAACATGAATGGAAGGCCTATACATACGATAAAACCTAGAGGTCCTGTCATGCAATAAACTGTTTTAGTAACTTATCTGATGGATAAAATTAGGAATGTTCATTATAAGCATTTATTATTTCCTTTTACAATGTATTTGGTAGCAGACTTTTAGACTCACTTTTGTAATTGAGCACAAAATTGTAATCTTGGAAGTCTGCTGAGACATGAGATACGTTACTAATTGCAGATGTTAAATTAAATTAATCAAATTTAGTATTTGATTACTATTAGTAGTTTATTCACGTTTCATACAGAAGTATTGCCATGTTATTGAGGCAAGTCAACAAATGAAACTTTGCCGAAATGGTTTATGATCTGGAAGTTTTCTTTGACAAGTATTTTATAGGTTAATATTTCAGTGAAAAAAATATACTTTATGAAATTATTCAAATGCAGGCAGCTGAGAATCCAGGATAGAAGATCACACGTACAGTAGCATGGAAAGTGGCTCATACAAGTAGAAAGGCGATTCCATGTGCTGCCGAAAAATTTGTTAAGTACTTCAACATCTATTCAAGACTGTATCGATAACTGTAAGTATTGCCCATTAGGTTTGAGAATTGGATTTGAGAATATGCACTTCTCTTAATAATACAGAGGTGCAATAATTATCATGTTCTTGAGTTTACAATTTTGATCACCCTTCAGTTCTTTGTATCATGAAGTTTACAGTTTAAAGCTTGTTTATGCTTCGTTTTGATGTTGAAAAATAACTATCAGGTTTGAAATCTACAAATGCTAATTAATTAAGTTGAACAATGGAAAAATAAAAATGCACTTGATGAAAGCAGTTTGCAGTTTGCACCTCCACACTTTCACGGACAGTTGGAGGTTCTTCTTAAAATCTGAGTACGATACTTAATTTTAAATCTGAGTACAAACTATACTCAGTTTTAAAAACTAGGTACAAAGTTGAGTACTCGGTTTTAAAACCGAGTACAAACCCCGGTTTTAAAATCTAGACATTGTATAATACTTAATGCATTGTGCTTTGAGTTAACAGCAAGTGCTTTGAATTAACCTTGGTCATAAAATATTTACTTGTACTTCATCACTAATTAAAATATTTTGGTTATAAAATATTTTTGTCACTTCTTGGGAACCTATTTCTATTTCACTTTACGAATTATTTACAGATACAGGCCTATCATGGTAAGTATATTATATATCAATTGTTTGTATCTTGAAGTATACTGTATTATGCGTTAATGACATTAATTGCCGCATCCATTAATCAAGTATGAGTTTAAAAAAATAACTATATTATTATAATATCTTATACTAGAAATCATAAAAGACGAATCAAGCTAAAAATTAGAAATAAAATCTTGTAGATTGTATGATAAAGGTTAAATGTGTACATTGGTTTCAGTTTGTGTTATCTTTGAAGAAGGTGGAATTAAAAATAATGCTTATTTGATCTATTTACTATAAAAGTTATGGTGCTGATTTACAATTCTTTTATAAAATATAAGATTAGAAGTCTATTTAGTTGGTTATTTTGTTCCTTTACTGTAATGAACACTACACCAAAGCATGGGTTTAGCAACGCCTTTTTTCATTGTTGAGTGAAATTGAGGTTAGGAAGCTTGATGTTCTAGGTCCAGTAAGAATGCCAACTAAAACCCTTCTCATTACATATGATATTACAATCATAAATTTTGTTAATGTTTACTCAATTTTGCGACTGATGATGCGTGATATAGTATATCTTCTTATGGACATGCATATAAATATCATGCTTTTAGTTTTTTAGTCCAGTCTATGAGTGGACCAATGTTTTTGTAGTATAAGTTGTTAGTTTATTGAATCCAAACATTGTTTCTGTTGTACAACCATATTTAACAGGCACCACTATTTTCAGGATAAGAAGTGGAAAAGGTATCCAGCCGCACCACCCGAGAAGGAGGCTTAACAGCTTACCATAATGCTATGACGGTGAACATTCTTTCTTCCTCTGTATTATTGCTTTGTTACTGTTGTTATGACTCAAAATAAGGTCAATCTCACTTACTGCATGCTAATACGTCAAATGTATGCTATTTCATTTAAATTGTTCCCATGAGAAAACAAAGCTTTCTACAGATAAGCACAATATGTTTACATGGTAGTGCTGAGCTTAGTTTAATATTGAGTCTGAACTATCACGTAAAATGCGTACGAATGTTCTTGGACTCTCTGATATGTAAGTTCTGAATATTTTTTAGCAACTATCCAAGCTTACATAAGTAACACAATATATAAAACTCTATGAATGTATTATTGTTGACTTGTCACACTTTTATGTTGCAGTTATTGCATAACTTCTTAAAAGTTATGGATTGCCCGAGCTAGACTCAGTTTAAACCAAATAAAACTGTGAAAATACTTTAAGATAAGCAAAGGCCTTTCGTATGATGACTTAATGTCTTTGTTTTCACAGTATTTGATGTATGTCTCCTTAAGGGCTTGATGTCTTTGTTTATCACAATACTTGCTATGTGTTCGTGTCTTTTAAGCACTAGGTTGCAATCATTTTGTTGCAATTTATTCCTAAGCAATATAAAATTTTTGTTAAAATTAATTTTAACATATAACATGTGTGAAGCATGAGTATTAATATTTACAAATATGCAATGATTTAAATATTTAACAAACTACATTTGCGTATGGAGCTGAACAACGTGCTTATCCAAAATTTGCAAACAATAAATGTCATAATACATAAATGTTGCAAACATGCTTAATTATCTAAATTTTGCAAATAATAAATGTCACAGTTATGTTTATTTAGTTCTCAGAGCTTTCAAATCCTTTTATTTTGATTATTATGGGTCCTTTGATTGCGTCCTTATAGATCTAATACTTGTAAGCAATGATGGTATACAATGTGTTACACAAGGGTTTACATATTGTAATATTAAACTCATAAATTATAAGGCTGCTTTATATAAATTATGTTCATATATGGTCACCTAGAAACATGGTATTTAAACAGAACGTAGAGACACACAGACATATGTTTTACCACCACAGAGGGATTTTATATTAGGTTGTGGAAGCAAATAGTTATAGGCTTATATAATTGTTGATGCCAATATTAGTATGTGATGCCAATATTTGAAGCAATTATTTAAACAGTGTAACACGCTTGAAACATAAGATGGTTAACCAATACTTTAGTCATGTAAAATCCAAGATAATAGATATAAGATGCTTTAATCATACATGTATTTGATTGTCTTTAGTTCACCATTTCCTGAATTGGTTGTTAATTCCAGTGAATTCCATAATTTGAACCATACATAATGCAGCTAGGAATACGTACATCCAATAAACACAACGTAATGCAGTGAGTTCCAGTGAGTCCCATAATTTGAACCAAACGTAATCTGAACCAAACGTAATGCAACAAACACAACGTGTAATCTTGTTGCTCGATGGTGATTTTTTGGATTTGGGATTAGAATTGGCATCTTTAAGACATCTTCGAATGCTTGCACTTTTTTTTCCTGTTGTGTAGGAAGCACTACACCAAAACATGAAATTCCCAACAAAAATATCATACATTATAGTTTGGATTCTTATTCTCTGAAAATCATTGATACTGTACCAGGTTGTAAGAATGCAAATCTTTCTAAGTGGGGTTCTGATTCTAATGTTCAGCTGAATGTATCGAGCAATGAATTTGTCGATGTTCATTATAAAAGAGCCAGAATAAAATTTCGTGAAATTGGGTGTTTTGAGTTAAGCGTTGCTAATAGTTTTGATTGTCTAAAGTCAATGGAAGAAATAAGGAAGAACTCTGATTGGATTGAATATGCAGATGTGAATTATCAATGTAATATTGTGGATATTGTTGATCCTTCATCTGCATATGAAAGCAGAATTGATAATCAAATTTAGGAATGCTCTATTGCTTCTGACAGTCAGCTCGAGAAAGTTATGGCTAGTGATGCTAGCATGGTGGTTGATTATAGAGTTGGTGGTAATGATAATAAGAAGATACTGGATGTTCACGTCTCAGATGATAGGATTGCTTCATGTGGTCGTTTGGATAATGTCAAAGTGCACGGTATTAATAGTGATTTCTGTGATGATGCTCATAAGGCTAGTACTTCTCTTGATGTTGATATGCACATGGTAGATGATGATTTATCAAACTGCTTGGTTAACTATGGTGATATAGATGGACATTTAAAAGATGTGACAGAGAACAGGTTGTTTAACACTGACGTATTGCTGGATGGGGTCGATTTGCTTGAAGGTAATGATGTTGTTACTAGTGATGATCGTTTAAGTGTTGAGTTTGGGGTTCTTGATGATAAGGATGTGAGAAGATTGTCAGTCACTGGTGATGTGGAGTTCCAGTCAGATCTTGTAATATTTTGAAGTAATGTTAGAACTTGTAATATTTTGATTTCATACTCTTTAGTTATGTATGATGAACTTGTGAAATTTCAAATCTTCCGTTAATTTGTTGTCAAATATTTGTGCAATTTAAGTTGTATGTTTGGATGCGTAATTGCTTATTGTTATCGAAATTCTGTAATTTTTGATATGTATGTACCTACTGTATCATAATAGACAATTCTGTAGTGTAAATGCTAGCAAAAATGCAGCTCTACATAGTTTGGTAGCCGTAACGAACATATTCGTTACTAAAGACAAAATTTATAACGAGCATAGTCGTTACTATTGATGAAATTTGTAACGAACAAGTGCGTTACTAATGATGAAATTTGTAACGGACAAGGTCGTGATAATTTAGAATGACAACCCCTTCTTCTACCATGAAAGGGGAAACTAAGTAACGGAAAATACCCGTTACAAACCGATGCAACTAATAACAAACTTTTTCGTTACAAAAATTTAGATTTCTAACGACAAATTCCGTTGGTAAGTGATATATCTAATAACGGGTAGAGGCCGTTATAAATATTTGTAACAGCATACCTCACGCCTGTACCGCTCATGACTATATCTGTTATAAATTTCATTTGTAACGACTATATTCGTTACAAATACACCTTTTTGGTGTAGTGAATGGTATCGAAGAAATGTATCCGATCGGAGGTGCAACCTCACTTGGCCTAGTTATAGCTCCTGTTTTAGCCACATCAAGCCGAGTCGCAAGAGCCGGGGTTGCGTTAATACCTCATATAGAATCATCGCCAAGCCATCCTCCTTCATTCTGGAATCTCTACCACGTACACAGTTGTTAAAGTGGTTTTTGGTATGGCAGAGAGTATGACAATATCCGATCCTGGTCTCTTTATTAAACAAACGCTTATTTCACACTGGATGGTTCTTTAACATTTCTAAAACCAATTCATTATTGGTATCAAAATATAAGATTCAATTAAAACCATATCACCTTCGAAATCATATTCACTTTCAAAATCAAAGTCACCTTCAAAATCATAACCACAAAATAGTTTAAACCATCATATCGAACTATTCGAATTTGAATCTATTAAATTTAAATTATAATAGTTCCGACTTAAACAGTTTATATATTGAAAATAGTTTTTATATATTAAAATAGTTATAAATAAAAATAGTTTACATATTGAAATAGTTATGAATACAAATAATTAATTTATTTAAAATAGAATATAGATTAGAAGAGTTTATATATTAAAATAGTTTATATATCAAAATATATATATCGAAAATAGTTTCAAGTTAGAATTTTTTTTTCTTCCAATTTCACAAATCAATTCACATCAACTTTATTTCCAAAATTCAATTTAAGTCAATCTCAATTCAAATTCTCATTAGAACCATTTTTAGTCGATTTCAACTCTAGGTTCGAACTACAGATTTAAACCACTTCAAATTCAATAGGATTCAAATTTAAATTTTAAAATATTCACTTTTTCATTTTTAACAATATTTAAATAAAATCTCGAATTAAAAATTTAAATCAAAATTAAGTATTCAATTTTATTTTATTTAAATTTAAAATATTCATTTAATCACCTTTAACCAAAATTAAGTTATCCAATTAAAAAATCATATCTATAAATTCTCAAATCAATAAGTTTTAATCAATTTTATTTAAATCCAATTCTTAAATAAATCAAATTACAAATCGGCTTTAACTAATCTTTCCAACCTTTGTTTATTTAAAGTTAATACAAAAATCTTTTTAAAATATTAAAATATATTAAATAAATATTCAGACATATTTTTTTATATATTAGTTAAAGTAAATTTTTATTAAATAAAATTAAATCAAACCTTTTTATTAAAATAATTTGAATCTTATTTTATATATTAATATATATATATAAGTAAAATCTTAAAATTTACATTTTTGTAACTTAACTTAATATTTTAAATTTTCTAAAATATATAATTTAAAATCTTAAATTTTACACATATTAAAATAAAAATCTTTATATTATATTTTAAAAATCAAACTCATATATTTCATTTCAAACATTGGAAATTATTTTCAAAAATAGACCAACGGTGTCCGTATATAATTTTCTATCCTATAGTCAAGTGATACGGATATTTATCAATCCACAATTATTTAAATTTACGGATATATAACATTTCAACCCTCAATCTCATAGTTTAAAATCAAAATCGCATGGGTTTATCATTTCGACCCATAACGGTTTTTTCCTAATCTACAAGATCGTTCGGTTATGTATCATTTCAACCAATAGGGATTTCTAAACTAACATGGCGCTTGCAGAGTGAGAACAAATATGATAATAATATAACATATCAATAACAGGCATATGTCATCGGTAACAAATTAAGTATAGGTTATAGTGTCATATGTCACAAGTAAACAATTGCAGATAATGGCAGATCATATTTAGCTATTAAATAACTAAACAATTCAAATTTAATAGTATATTTCAATCATCATTTAATGTAAATTAAATTTACTAAATATAAGAATGTTAATTGTGAGAGATTGCTCACCTTTGAGAACAACGAAAATGGGAAGCACGAATGCACATAAACAAGTTAGAGTTGCGGAAATAATCTCTGGACAATAATGGAAACAAGCAAAGCAAGGTAGGCAAACATGGGTTTGATGAAAATGCAATATATATATATATATATATATATATATATATATATATATATATATATATATATATCGTATTTTAAATTCAATATTCAATTTGAAAACGCATATTTAAAATAATATATATGTATATGTATAGCTTAAAATCAATATTTAAATTTAAACACATATAAAATAAAGTCTATATATTTTCTATTTCAAAATCATTATTCCTTAAAAACACCTATTTCACTCAAAATCAATACACACACACACTATCTTTTAAAACCAATCCTTAAAATCAATATTTCCTAAACACATATATTATGTTACGGTTATTTAAAAAAAACCTATTTCAAAAATACTAACATAAACATAAACATATTATATCTTTAAACCAAGTGGAGGCTGCAGTTTATATACAACATTATATTTTACTCTTTGATACCAAACTTAAATTATATAACATATTTTCTAATGGCAAGAACTAAAAAGAAAAAAATATAATAAACAGGCAATAAAAACATGTCTGGTTGCTTGCATAAAGAGCAAGGTCATCTCGGCTGCTGTGGCTTGGAGCAAAGTGGCGAGCGACGCATGTGGCGACTAAGTTGTGGCGGAAGACTACTGCTCGGAGTTGTGAAGGTGAAGAGAGAGAGAGAGAGAGGGGAAAGCGGTTACAGTCTTTCAGTCCGGAAGCTCGTTTTCTCGGCTATTATGGTGGTAGGCGGATGTGTGGTGGTGCAAGGCAGAGGGAGGCCAGGTTCAGATCTTGCGGCGGCGACTAGGGGTCTGACGATGTGGCCGCTCACTGGAGTTTGGGGCGGGCTGAGAGAATGTTTGTTAAGGGTGAAGCAAACGGAGGAGGATGTGGCTGTCTGTTCGTTGTGGGGTTCGAGTCCTGCCATTGCAAGGTGGAAGGTGGACAGGTGCAGGTGAGAGGGAAGCGACAGGTGGTGGAATTTGTGCAGGTCGGAGTGGATTTCGCAAGGCCAAAGTGGAAGATGAGCTGCTAGGTGCTGCTAAGGTAATGGCACTAGGCGGGTTAGCAGCTTTTGGAGAGAGGGGCGGCAGGTCAGGGGAGCCGGAGAAATGGTAGCAGGAGGGAAAATTAATGGATGAGGATGAGGTTGAATGGTCCGCGAAGGAATGAGCTCGGCAAATCACAAGAACAAATACATAACTCTAAATATATTGTAATATTTTTTTCACAATGAAAGAGAGGGGACGAGCAGAAAGGTTGAAAGCAAATGAAAAGCTTAAGGCAAAATAAAATTTATGTACTTTATTATATTTGTTTTTTTCGAAAGCAAACGAACAGTCCAAAATGAGAAAGAAACAAAGAGAGAGGTTGAGAAACAAGCAGCAAATAAATATTGAAATTAGGGAATGTGGTAGCCATCTGATGATTCTGAAACACTAAAAGAAAACGCCTATTTGTTTTCTCCCCGTGTGTAGACCAAAGGACATAGGGAAAACAAAAGGTCCAAAATTGCGTACTGATACAGCAACGGTTAACTAGATTTTTCCATGTACTGGACACCGAGACACATAAATGAATATACTGTACAGATCAGCAGGACAAGACGAACAGAATGGTATACAGATATCAACGATACGATCATTCTATCAAAAGTCAATATTCGCTGCCAAAATGCTGCTAAATTGCTGAAAATAAGATAAATAGGCTAGAGCAGTCCGAATTTGACGAAACGAATATGACGTCTCACTCAGAAAATGGTTTACAGTTTTATTATATAAAAATATCCAGGTTTCGAAAATAATCTATTTCCATCAATTTAACCAATTTAAATTGAAATTGAAAATTTCACCATAGAACTAATTTTCATATTTTCAAATGAAAATCTGACACTTGTTACGTTTAAATAGATGTATTCCCAATATTAAATTTTCATTGAAAAAAAATTATTATTTATTTTCAAGTGAAATTTAGTTATTTGTGTTATAAAATCATTAAAATTTACGAGTCGTTACACTCTCTCAGACTCAAAACTTTTCGTCCTCAAAAATGAACAAATAAGAAAATAAAAGCAACCAGAAAGAAAGATAGATTTGAAATAC
The DNA here is from genome assembly GCA_030765085.1 of Allium cepa. Taxonomy (NCBI): domain Eukaryota; kingdom Viridiplantae; phylum Streptophyta; class Magnoliopsida; order Asparagales; family Amaryllidaceae; genus Allium; species Allium cepa. The sequence goes on from CM060932.1 coordinate 160,055,710, forward strand.
ACAGTATCAGATATACAATTAATTTAAATTCATAGAAATTTAATTTTTAGACATCTTATTACTTACAACTATATTGTATACTATTCAATTACATGCTCACATTTACATTTTAACCTTTTGAAAATTTCAGGTAAGTTATCTATGTTTTAGAATGCAATTGAGTATTATACAAATATTTTTATCCTAGTTCAATTGATTTAAGCTGTTTAAATTCACTTCTCGTTTTAGACACACCAAATATCCAAGAATCTTGCTTCATATCAATAATTGAAATCATCACTTAATATAAAACTTAAGAGTTAAATTTTCGGTTTCACTTCATACCATTTTGAAATAAATAAATATATACATATATATATACACATTAAATCATACTCCAGAAATTCAAATCAAATCCGTTTTCCAAAACAAAAGTGTAGCAAAGCTGCTACACGGTCTCTCCACTTCGAGACTCAAAAATGAATGTCGATGATGCTACAGTCGTCACCGAGATTATTTTCCAACGACAAAAGAAAGGAGTACTAATTTTCTTCTCTTAAAATTCTTTGAAAACAAATTTTCATTCAAAAATACTTTCAAATAATATGTTTTCTCAAAACTTTGAAACAAATTTAACAAAGCACCGTAAACTAAATTCTCAAGTCCTTAATTTAAATTCATTTAATTTGCAGATCAATAAATGATAATCCAGTATTATCTTTTCTAACAACCAATCATTTAACTATCCAATTTTAGAAAGTCATACTTATATATATAATATAATAATACGTAAAATTAATTATTTACCAATTTCGAAAACGATATTGTGTCGATTTACTCTGTTTAAGTTTTTTGTAATTCCTATTGATAGCGTTGGCCAGATGAATCGATCGAAACCCAAAATTCAAACTTAATAACTCAAACAACACAATGTAAAACGTTAATATATTAATTACAAATACGTTGTCTCATAGGATGATTCAAGAATGGATTTTTAGAATAAGGATGGAGAATAAAATTAAGAGGGACCCTAATCATAGAAAATTATAACTAAGAAGATAGACTCAAGAGTAAGATAAGATAATTAAATTACAAAAAGGGAAAGATGGATAGACTTATATTAATCACGGGTGACCTTGACAGGGTCAACCGAGACTCCATCTTAGACTTAGAAAAACAAGGATATCATCAACAAAATGGGAAGAAACTTATTGAGGACATTGTGGAATACACGATTCATGAGATAAACGAAAAAGACATGAGCACCGGTTAATCCAAAGGGCATAAATAACCATTCATTGAAACCATTCGCCCAGGAGGAAGGACAGTAGGTCGAGCTGTAGGAATAAGATCGATGTCGAATTCACTTTTCTACTTGAAAGGAAGAGAAGTGACTTCACCAAAATATCAGGATGATCCTTGGCTATCTAGGTAGGGTCGAGATCATAAGGTTGAGAATCAAGCGAAAAGATAAAAATGCCTACATATTCCTGAGGCATTCGACATTCGATCACAAAAGAATTACCCCAGTCATTAACATGAGAAATGACTCGGGCTTTGCAAGAGATAACTGCATCAAAACAGAGGACGTAGAAATTTCGATGAATCGATGCCTTTTGTAAAGGAGTTTCACCCTTTTTCAAATCATACTAAGGTTGATGGGACTGCCGATAGGATTTGGTCACACAAGGTGAAATTATCAATTTGAGTTGAAATTATTTCAGATATCAACTGAAATAGAGCTATGGAATGCTCCAGTATCCGGAAGAATATGAACAGGAAAAGACAAGAATGAGTTTTAGAATAAAGGAATAGTTCCAAAATCCAAAAGAAATCCTAATCCAGGAGGACCTAACGAAGAATTTCAAGCTCGAACGAATATGATTCTATAATTGATTCTACTCATTCTAGGGTATTACTGTAACGACCCGATATTTTCAATCCCGAAAATATCAGATAGTTATGAGAAAGAAGAAAGAGATAGAAGGAGAACAGAAAACAACAACAACTCACATTCACAGCGGATAAAATATAATAAATAGATAATAACTGCATACAAAAGAATATTATTTCTGTCGATTACATTTTAATATACATCAGAGTTTCACATACATTCGGTCACTGAATATATACAATTATCAAGTCTCGGATTAATAATAATATAAATGCATCGGAAATATTCTATACGTTATTGCCATCCAGCTCGCCTCTTGAGCTCCAGAATGTGCCCACTTGAAAATCTGTAATACTCGGTCTGACCCGAGCATTACATCAAAGTAACACCCGGGTCAGGCTGGAAACCGGCGTGAGTAAACCCAACTAATATGGATTGCAAAAGCAAACAACTTATATAAACCTGGGATAACTTATATCAATTTATCCAATTCACAATTTGTTATAGACAACACTTATCTCACATATCAATCTTCTAAGTACCAAACTTAGATAAATAAAATCTAAGTCACTTAAATCATTTCCTTCCAGCCTATTAATTTCACACATCAATTTATCTTTAAACCCGAAGCGGTTTCGGGTATTTCCTAATACCCGACTCTGATCTCTTCGAAACTCATATTAGCCTAACTCAAGTTATCCCAAATGAAATACACAACATTTCATATCAAAGATATCAACACATTCAAACATCCATTACCATTCCATCATCCGCACGCAAAGCTTAATCATATACGACCCAATTCAATTGATTCAAATTGAATTTTTAAACCTCAATCACCTAGATTTCTTCATTCAATATTAATTAATTCCAAACAAATGATCAATCATCCCCTCATAATTCATTTTGATTAATCATCCTGGAGTAATAATCCTTCCATTACCTTCAATTAATTTTTTTTTATTCTCGATATTAATTATTCTTAACCAAATCAAGAAGAAATCTTAATTACTTTATGAATTGCCCAACTATTTCAATTACATTAACCCTTAGTCACTTACGTTACTTAATTTCTTACAAGTCATTTGTTATGGATTAATCAATCTTAATTAACCGGGCTTTGATTACATCATTACACATCTAATTATATTAATCAAACCACAATATTCACCATTGAAATCCTGCTTACTTACTAATAATTAGTTACACTCCAGTGACTTATCACTTCCTAAATATCCATCTTAAATTTATCACCTGTGTACTTGTTTTAAAGGATAGTTAAATTTCTCTAATTAGCCTCCTGATAAATTTTCCTTCAATTGCTTCTACTGAAAACTTACCCTTCTCATCAATTTCACCAAGTAATTTAAATTTGAATTACTTCTATTCATTATCCACCATCAATTTATTACATCCAATAATTTCAAGTATCACTAATTATCTTACTAAGTAACCTTACTTTATAAATTACATTACGTAATTATACCTTTCAAATTTCACAATTGATTATCCTTAATTAATTAATAAAATTAATTACTTTAAATTAATCACATCAATGAATCATTTAATAACCTTTAATCATTGATCTTTCATTAGCTATATTCATTAACCTATCCGTAAAGTACTTCTCCAAGTTCTTAACTTAAATCAAACACTTAAGACTGTAGAAAATCAATTTTTTTTGTAATAATCCAACAGCAAAAACTATTACAAAAATTTTCAAACCCAACTATATTTGATTCTCAGTTCTACGCCTTAAGCTAATTTTTCAGTTATATTAATTAATTAACTGAACTATGTTTGAAAATTAACTGAAAAATATATTTGTAACTATATCACAAAACACTTAAGCTATACATTAATACAAGAATAACTTACATTTGGTATCCAATTCCAGTTATATTAATTAATTTTCAATTCAAATTTATATAACTTAAATCAAACACTTATGTTGTATTTTCAAATCTCCCGGGATCTAAAAACAGTGATGGAATCAAACAGCAAATCAATTATGGATCAGAGATTACTCACCTCGACATCGAAACACCACCCATCGCCTCTGCCCTAGCTTGAACCTCTTCAAGTCGCGACTTCCATCTCGCGTACGCCTACCTCGAAACCCCAAGCTTCCAGACGCCACCGAGCCACCATCGTGGGTCTAGCCATCATCGCGAACCGAGCCCAAGCTTCGCGAGTTTCCCCCCAAACCCGTATGCAACCCTATCCTCGATCGCGACTCCTCCTTTGCTCTTACAGCCTCGCGTGCCCTCCTTCAAGCGCGAGAGCAGATTACACGAAGGCGAGCGAAGATTGCTCGGCTACTCTCCTTTAGGTTGTCGAATTGATTTTGAAAAAAAATGACGATACTCGGCCTCGATTTGAATAGCGAGCAGCCGTATTTTTCTCTTCTTTTTTTAACCCGAAGTCGAGTAAAAGGAATTCAAGGGGAAGAGAATGAATTTCAGATGGAGGAGATACGACCTTAAGAGGAAAGGATGGCGTGTTGGGAAAGGAAGAGACGGCGTCTTGAGGAAGGTTGCTTACTATTTTTGTTATTAATATTCTTATATTTTACAAGCTGTTCGAACGAACTCCGAATCAAACAATCCCCAGGCGTTTATAAGGTTTTACCCGCATTCCGAACACAATGGAACGTGTTTCGGAAGCTAATTTAACCATATGTGCAAGTTACAGAAGAAAACGATCAATTCTAAATTAAATCGATTAAAATAGTTCTAAGCGTTTTGAGTTTCCAGTGTCAAACGACAACTCCGATTGCTACGAAAATTGAAATCCGATAATAACTAACTATTACGGACCCAATGGAACTGGTTTCGTCGAATTCCGAGACTGTGCCTCGGAAGGCCATTTTAAAGTTTCAATTTAAACGATATAATTTTAAAACTGAACAAAACACTTCCAAACTCAATTTCAACACTTTCACTACCTTCAGTGCTATCAATATAAATTTTATAAGCCTTCAAATTATTTTTAACAGGCTTAAAATTACAAATTCAGCATTTTATCCAATTTTAAATTATATGATTCAATATTTAAACTATATAATTCAATGATTTAATTTCAAGTAAATATTGATATCCTAAAATTCAAGTTAAAATTAACTTTTAAATATTTTAAAATCAATTAACTATTCAAATTTAATTTGTTAGAAATTCCGGGTCATCACAATTACTACCCTATCTCTAATGAATTTTTACTCCATATGCTAAGTTTTGCATAAACCAGAGCTCTGATATCAACTGTAACGACCCGCTATTTCGAACCATTCAAATCGACAATCATCTACTCATGTCAAACTTGAATTGCTCAAAACAACAGATTATTAATTTATATTTGGCAAAACTTAGCATATACAGTAAATAAAATCCATCATAGAATCATAGACATGGAGAAAAATAACAATAAGCAGCGGAAATAGAAAAATAGTAGTTCAAGAAGCTACTATAGAACATCAGAGTCAAAACAAAATATAACAGATATCTTAAACGTAAAGTAGTCTCAAATACAACAGCAACCGACAAGTCTGAACAACTGGGAATAACTAAAATGACTGAAAGCTGAACAGATAAAGGATAGATCTCCAAGCGAAGCTCCAACTCCAAATGTGAGTCTCAAATGCTGTGACACTCAGTCTGATCTGAGCGTAAAGCAAAACACAGAACAATGGAGTTAGGATTAACATTCTTATACTAATAAATCAACTCAAGTGAAATGTCAACTAAAATAAAAAATAACTTAAAGAATGTTTGGGATTTTCATCCTTTAAGGATCTGTTAAACTATCTACATACATAGTACAATCCGCTACTTAGATAATATCTATAGTAAAGTTAACTATTAAAATAGCTTAAGGTGTTACCCATATCCCCCATTAACACATCACATATATTTCCATAATCTATATAGACATTGTAAGCTCCACCGAACCGTGGTTTACTCAGGGAGCACTTCATAGATACGATACAAAACAAACTCGTAGTAGGCGCGATAAGGCATGTGACAAGGCACAATGCCTATGGTAGGTTTCTACCGTTTTGCAGAACCGGGCTAGTGGTAACGCATAGCAGCTACTGCCGCCCACCTTGAGACACACTTCCAAAATCAAAGGTGCACCAATCACAAAGTAATGGAATGGTATGGATCGAAGAAATGTCCCCGATCGGAGGTGCAACCTCACTTGGCCCAGGTATAGCTCATGTTTTAGCCACTTCAAGCTGACTCGCGAGAGTCGGGGCTGCGTTAATACCTCATATAGAATCGTCGCCAAGACATCCTACGTCATTCTGGAATCTCCAACACGTACACAGTTGTTAAAGTGGTTTTCGGTATTGGCAGAGCGTATGACAATATCGGATCCTGGTCTCTTTAACAACTAAACGCTTATTTCACACCGAATGGTTCTTTTACATTTCCAAAACTAATTCATAATTGATATCAAATATCATATTCAATTAAAACCATATCACCTTCGAAATAATATTCACTTTCGAAACCATAGTCGCTTTCTAAATCATAACCATAAAATAGTTTAAACCATCATATCGAAGTATTCGAAATTGAATCTATTAAATCTAAATTATAGCAATGCCGACTTAAACACTTTATATATTGAAGATAGTTTATATATATTAAAATAGTTATAAATAAAAATAGTTTATATATTGAAATAGTTATAAATAAAAATAGTTTATATATTTAAAATTAAATATAGATTAAATTAGTTTATAATTAAAATAGTTTATATATCAAAATACTATATCGAAAAAAGTTTCAAGTTAGAATTATTTCTTCCAATTTCACAAATCAATCCACATCAACTTTAGTTCCAAAACTCAATTCAAATTCTCATTAAAACTATTTTTAATCGATTTCGACACCAGGTTAGAACTACAAATTTAAACCACTCCAAATACAATAGGTTTCAAAGTTAGATATTCAACTATTGACAATAACTCAATTTGATATATTTCATTTATATTTCAAAAATTCAACTTTAATTTTATGTAAATTTTAAATATCCAATTGGTCATTTTTAATAACATTTAAATAAAATCTCGAAATTACCAATTTAAATCAAAATTAAATATACAATTTTATATTATTTAAATTTAAAAAATTCATTTAATCACCTTTGACCAAAATCAAGTTATCAAGTTATAAAATCGTATCTTTAAATTCTCAAATTAATAAGTTTCAATCAATTTTATTTAAATCCAATTCTTAAATAAATCAAATTACAAATCAGCTTTAACTTATCTATACAACCTTTATTTATTTAAAGTTAAAACAAAATTTTTTTTGAAATGTTAAAATAAATTTAAATAAATATTCAGACATATTATATATGGTGGAAATTTACCACAAGTGTCTCTTTAGCAAGTGGAATTAGTTGCTAGGACCCACAGCTGAAATAATTACTTTCAAGAGCCTAAAAACCTATGAAATTATGTCCGTAAAAGTAATTGAACTGCTGCCTTTGTCCTTGAAAGTAATTATTCTGCTGATTTTGGCCTTGAAAGTAATTTTTTTGAATGTGCGTCCTACAAACTAATTGAACTACAAAGTTTGTCTTTCTGGTGAAATGTCCCTTATATATATATATATATATATATATATATATATATATTAGTTAAATTAAATTTTTTTAAATCAAACCTTTTTATTAAACCTATTTAAATCTTATTTTATATATTAAAAATATATATATAAGTAAAATCTTAAAATTTTCATTTTCATAACTTAACTTGATATTTTAAAATTTCTAAAACATATAATTTAAAATCTAAATTTTTACACATATTAAAATAAAAATCTTTATATTATATTTTAAAAATCAAACTCATATATTTCCTTTCAAAATTTGGAATCATTTTCAAAAATAAACCAACGGTGTCCGTATATAATTTTCTATCCTATGGTCAAGTGATATGGATATTTATTAATCCGTAATTATTTAAATTTAGGAGCATATATCATTTCAACCCGCAATCTCAAAATTCAAAATCAATGAAAATCACTTGGGTTAATCATTTTAACCCATAACGATTTTCCCCTAATCTACAAGAAAGTTTGGTTATGTATCATTTCAACCCATAGGGACTTTTAATCTAATAGGGAACTTGCAGAGTGATAACAAATATGATGATAATATAACATATCAACAACATGCATATATCATCGGTAACAAATTAAATATAATATATACACCAGGTTTGGTGTCATATATCATAGGTAAACAATTGCAGATAATGGCATAACATATTTAGCACTTAAATAACTTAACAATTCAAATTTAACAGCATATTTCAATCGTCATTTCATGTGAGTTAAATTTAATAGATATAAGAACGTTAATCATGAGTGATTGCTCACCTTTCGAGGCTAGAGAATAATAAAAATGGGAAGCATGTATATGCGCAAATAAGCTAGAGTTGTGGAAATAATCTTCGAACAGCAACGGAAACAAGCAAAGCAAGGTAGACAAACTTGGATTCGATGAAAATACAATACATACATATATTATATTTTAAATTCAATATTCAATTTGAAAACGCATATTTAAAATAATATACACACACGCGCGCGCCTTAAATTCAATATCTAAATTTAAACACATATAAAACAAAGTCTATATATTTTCTACTTCAAAATCATTATTCTTTAAAAACACCTTTCTCTCAAAATCAATATACACACACATTATCTTTTAAAACCAATCCTTAAAATCAATATTTCCCAAACACATATATTATGTTACGGTTATTTAAAAAATACTAACATAAACATATTATATCTTTAAACCAAGTGGAGGCTGCAGTTTATATGTAACCTTATATTTTATTCTTTGATACCAAACTTAAATTATATAACATATTTTCTAAAGGCAAGAACGAAAAAGGAAAAAAATACAATAAATACGCCAAAAAATATGCCAGACTGCTTGCGTGGAGAGCAAGGCCATCTCGGTTCCTGTGGCTTGGAGCAAGGTAGCGGCAACAAACGTGGCGATTGAGCTGTGGTGGAGGACTGCTGCTCGGAGTTGTAAAGGTAAAGAGAGAGGGAGAGAGGAAAGCGGTCACAGGCTTTCAAGCTGGAAGCTCATTTGCTCGGCTCTTATGGTGGTAGGCGGATGTGCAGTGGTACAAGGCAGAGGGAGACCGGGTTCAAATGCTGTGGCGATGACTATGGGGTCTGACGATGTGGCTGCTCATTGGAGTTTGGGGTGGGGTGAGAGAATATTTGTAAAGGGTGGAGCAAACAGAGGAGGATGTGGCAGCCTGTTCGTTGTGGGGTTCGGGTCCTGCCATTGCAAGGTGGAAGGCGGATATGTGTAGGTGAGAGGGAACGGTGGGTGGTGGAATTTGAGCAGGTCGGAGTGGGTTTCACGAGGTCAAAGTGGGAGATGAGCAGCTAGGTGCTGCTATGGTGGTGGCACAAGGCGGGTTAGCTGTAACAACCCAGTATTTTGTGATTTTTTTTAATTGTTTATTTTAATTTTTTTGAATTTGAAACTCCTGATTTAAAAACTTTATATATTTATTAAAATGAATAAATTTGGTTATTTTAAGAGTATATTTTTATTTTTGTGTGAATTATAATTTCAAACCTGAATAAATAGGATATTTCCAGAAAAAGTGGATTTTTGGTCAATCTGGTCAAACTTTGACTTTTTAATTTAAATATTTGAATTTTTTGAATTTTATCTTTTATTATGAAAATATATTAAATTTTGAGAATACTACTTTTCTTTTCGTTGAAATCCGATTTATATTGTGAAAGTTATGTTTTTTACAATATTATGTGTAAATTGATTTATTTAATAAAATTATCTATTTTTATTTATATAAATAATATTTTTATTTGTAAAATCATGTTATAGTATGTGTTATATGACATGTTAGATATATATTTTATTTTAAAACATTTTAAAGTGATGTTATAATTTTTCCAAAATTTACTACATTTATTTCCTATTTTTAAAGGCTCGTTTCTATTTTTCTGCTATTTTCTTCATTTAAATTTTATTGAATTAAATTTTATTTATTTATTTTTGTGAATGCATTTTATTTTATGTTATTATCTTTATTTATAAATATTTTCCAAGTCCATATAAGTTTTCCAAAATTTATTCTGTTTATTTTCAAATTTTCTAGACCAGTTTTCATTTTTGTGTTATTTTCTTATTTTTATCGTATATAATTATTAATTACTTGTTTATATTTTATATTTTGCTATATTTTCGAAATTTAAACTGAAATTATAATTATTTTCAGTTATTTAAACTTATATAAAGAAAGTAAAAGAAATTTTAAAAGGTTATGACTTTTTATTTTCCTAAGCCTTTTTATCTTCCATCTTTTCACATTTAAACTAACTTTTCATTCAATTGGCCCTTACTACTCACACTTTCAGCCGAGCACCTCCATCTCCACTCACATACATTATTGTTTCTCATTCAATTTGTTTTTTACTTTTATTCTTCTTTGATTTGAGCTTTGCACTTGTTCTTCTTCATCATAGGTTCAACCATGCTCCTCTCCATGCCCTGCCGCCTCCACCACCACCTGAGAACACCACCATCACCACCTCCTCTCTGGCCAAACCACAAGCCCTGCCTCCTTATTGATGATCCACCACCAAAATCCACATAAACCAACACTACATATATAAACCGAGCCAAACTTGGTACCACCACCTTTGCTGCCACTTCCTCCACCACCACCACCTCAGACCTGACCACCACCCTCTTCCACATCATCCACCACCACCTGGACATCTGGACCTGACCATATAGCCTCTGCCAAACCAAGTTATAGCATAGAAATGTTGATATTTGCCTTGTTATGTAAATTATTGCACACATATACTTCATCATCATTCAAGCCAAGTAGGCCGACCCTGTTTTAACCAAACCCAACCCTTAGTGCATGCCATGGCCGTGCTAAATCCATCCCTTGCTGATCCATGTGAAGTTGAGAACAAGTGCAATTCATTTGATTTGGTTTTGGGCATTGATTTCTAGCATTGTTTAGTGTTTATTTGGTTTTGAAACTTATATATATTGTATTGTTTTGTTTAAATGTTATCAAGGCAATTAGCTTTGGCTCTCCACTCTCGAGTCGTTTCCGTGTTATCGTGCCTTCGTAGTTTCAGTGTGTGTGTTTTAGTGGCTATCTTCAGCTTTTGACAAGTAAGTTATTCTCACCAGACAATATGTACATATATAACTAGTAAATTGACCCCTTTTGAATCTGTAAAATGCATTATCATGTTACACCTGCTATATTACGATTATATGATGTTCACCCATGCTTAAACACTTGTTATAACATCTGTTACTGTTATATTATGCTGTTAAGTTATTTTTGTTAGTTTATCACACTGCAAGTTCCCTTTAGATTAGAATCACTATGGGTTGAAATGATACATACCCGAACGGACTTTAGAATATGAGAAAATCATTATGGGTTGAAATGATAGGCCTGAATGATTTTCAATTATTTTCATTTTACTTGGAATTGCGGGTTTGAAATGATCAAACCCGGGGTTTCTTTGTAAATTACGGGTTGAAATGATATATTACCCGTATCACTTTACCTAGGCTAGAAAATGAAATACAGACCCGTTGTTAAAATATGTTTTTCTAAAAAATTTAAAATATTTTAGAAATGTAAATATTATAATATTTTGATTTAAATTTGATAAAAATGATTTTTGTAAAGCATTATTGATTTTTTGAAAATTTGTAAGTGAAATAAATAAATGGCAAAGTTAGAAAATTTGAAATGTAAGTTATTTTGGAAATTATAATTTGGAGATAAATGGAATTTAAATTAAATATGAAAATATGATAAATTTATGATATTTTGAAATAAATGAATTTAAAAAGATTTTATAATATATTACTGATTTTCGAATAAAGTTAAAATATGAAATGAATGAATATTTAAGTTGAAATTTTGGAATATAACTAAAATTGAAAATTTGTGAATTTGGCTTAAAAGTGAATTTTAAGTTAAGTAAATAAAAATGAAATTAAGTTATATTTGAAAATTTTAAACTTAAGTGTTAGGTTAAACTTAATTTAATGAATTTAAAATTTAATGTTGGAATTCAATAAGTGAATTATTATTAAATTTTGATTTTTGAATGGAGATTTAACTTTATAAAATCATGAATATAAGGGTATTTGAATGATTGTTTTAAAAGTGAAATTATATGATTTTATAATTTAAAAATGATTTAAATAAAAATATGATTGTTTGTGAAATTATACTGAATATTTAAAGTTAATTAACTGCGTTTCTAAAATGCTATTAATTCTAATGTAAATGATAATACAGCATTTGTAAATGCTGCAGTTGATAATAATGAACCAAATGGCTTAGTTTAATTAAAGGATATTATAGCATTTTTGTAAATGTTATAATTTTTTAATTTAACTAAGTTTTATTTGAAACTAATGTAACCCTATTACAGCATTTTTAAATGCTATCTTTTGTTAAATTGAACTGTTTTGAATGTAACTTTCTATAGCAATTTCTAAATGCCACGAAAGTTGAATTTTCATCTGATTTAATAAATTAAGTGAATAAATGAATTTTGAAAGAATAAAATTTTGAAAATAATAATTTAATTATTAAATATAATAACTTCATTTTATGATTTAAAATGAAGTAATTTGTTTCGAAATATAAACTATTTTGAAATGTGTTTTGTAATAGTATTTAAATTAAATAAAAATGAATGTGGTTTGGAAGATAAGATATTTTGAAATGGATTTTGAATGATATTGAATTTTGAAATGATATTTGATTTTGAAGTATAAAATACCATTTTAAAATTTAACCACGGGATGTATTTAATTTATAGTTTAACTGATTCTTAAAGGATGGGCGATCCCAAGTATCCTTTAAGTTATTGTGCATTTCTACTACAGTTCACTTGAGTTGGTTTACATTATATAAGTATATATTGTCCTGAATCGAGTGTTTTGTGTTTTACTTTACGCTCGGGTCAGCCTGAGTATTCACAGCTTTGGATTCTCTTTCTAGAGATGGTCTTTGCTGGAGTTTCTGCTTATCCGCATTTATATCTACTTTCTGTTTCAGCTATTCTAGTTTATCTCATGTATTAGTGAACTTCTATGTATTTGGGATTTCTATTATGTTGTTTTCAGACTGTATTATGTATTTGGTTTGAGACTCTACCGTAGTAGCTTCGTGAACTACTATGTATTTTATATTCCGCTGCGAGTTATTCTAATATTTCTGTGTCTGTGATTCTGTGATTGTATTTCATTTGCTCCAAATTTATTTACAATGCGGTATTTTGAGCAATTCAATTCCGGCATGTGTGGATGCGAATGGCTGAAAATATCGGGTTGTTATATTTGGTATCATATCCAGGTTTTAGGCAAACCTTAGCCTGCGGAGCAAAAACTCATTAGAGATAGGGTAGAAATACCCTAGAATGAGTGAAATCAATCACAGAATCCTTTCTTTGTGGGAGAACGTATTTTCGAAGTAAAAAATAATTTCCAAATGATTTTTAAAAGATTTTCAAAGATTATTTTGGTATAAAAATTTTCTTATTTTGAAACCAAGATTTTCAAAACTTCATCCCTTCGGTATCCACTTTGTTAGAAATCTCTTGGTTAGGATTCTTATCGATTAGGATTCTTTAAACTTTGGAACGCTTCAATTGTTCTGAAATCCAATCTTGTCTTCCCTATTTGTGTTCCTTTGATTTTTGGAGCATTCCATAATTCCACTTTGGAATGACCTCTCTAAAGATCGGTGATTCCGCCAATCTTTGAATGATTTGTAAAGGGGTGAAACTTCTTTACAATTGGCATTGATTCACCGAAAATTTCTATATCCTCGATTTACAATGCTATCTATCTCCTGCTCTACCTGGATTCTATCTCTGGCAATCCAATGTCGATTTGCCTGAGATTTCCGAATTGATTATATTCCTGAAGTCACGGTTGACCGCTTAAGGTCGCTCGCAATTTATTTAGGTTTATCAATCTTCTATTTGGTAATAAAAGTATCTCATCTTCGTTCGAGCTTACCTTCGAACCAGAATTCTATTTGATTAAGGTTTCTCAAAAAAAATTGAATATTTATTTGTTTGAAATTTATCCTTTAATCCGTTGAAAATTTGTGTTTGGTTGTATTTTGGAATCGTGCATATATCGAAATTATTATTTTGATAAGGATGACCCTATTTTGTATATAAAAGTGAAATGTTTTCGACAAGGATTATATACCTTTTTAAAAAAATGAAATTTTGAAATTTCAAAAGTATTTGAAAATTTGAAAATTTATAAGAATTTGAGTTATATAAAATGATTTGTAACCGAAGGGTTTTTGAATTTGAATTTCGAGGAATCGAATCTGGTGTTTTGAAATCGGTTTAAGATTGGAAATATATAATAATAATATGATTTAAAGATATTTTCTAATTAAGAATGTTTCAAATGTATTCGAATGAATTCCAATGATTTCAAATGAGGTTTCAAAGAAGTTTCAAGAAAATAAAAGTCCAGAGCCCACTTATGTCGCTGGAAAATAATTTCGGTGATGAATGCATGCATCATCGACATTGATTTTTGAGTTTCCGAGTGGGGAGAGGCCACTCTAGTAGCTTTGCTATGCGACTGATTTTGTGAAACCAAATTTTGATTTTAGATTTTGAAGTACGGTTTGGTATTCGAAAGATATATGTATATATATATTTTAAATAATTTAAAGCCGGTGCCAATCCTCGAGATTCAGATTTGTTTTGGTATAACCCTACCTTTTGGAATTGGTTTACTGATTTGTTGGTGATTTCCAACTCTTGGATTGAAAATATGATTTCTTCGACTATTTTGAAGGTTCGAGCACTTCCAAATCAAGGTTAACTTTTCAAAGCTAAGAAATTTTGAATGGTATAGGGTATTTGATAAAGAATATAGGTTTAGTTTGGTATGATTAAAGTATAAAGTAATATTATTTATATAAGTTTGAAACTGTTTGTTGAGAAAAATAAACAAGACTATTTTGAATTATACTGGTATGAAATATAGATTTGAAATGTTCTGAATAAAGTGTGTATATATATATGGAAAATGATCTTTCCAATGGTAAATTGGATTTTTCATATAGAAATAAATAGTTTGAGGGTTTTAAAAAGGGATGGTTTTAAACTTAGTAACCATTTTCGATATTTTGATGATTGAAATGGTTTGGAATGATTTAATATTTATTTTGATAAAGAATATGAATTTGAAATGATAATTGATTTTGATAAATGAATATTTGAAGTTTAGATTAGTATGAATGGATATTTGGTTTACTTGTAATTTGAGTTTATTTAAAAATGATGGATTTATGAAATGAATATTTCAAAACTAAGTAATAATGAAGTAAAATTTGAGATATATGAAATTATGAAATTTAGTTTTGGAATATGGTACTTTTAAGCTCTGAAATATATTAAAGAATGAATAGTTTATTTTATGGATCAAATCTTTATTTGAAATTAGATAATATTTGAAATGGTTTTGTTGGAAAAGTAAATTGAATTGAACTAAAATTTGAAATTTTAGATTTGGGTTTAATGGAACAAATTTGTGAAATGTAAAGAATTAAAGAAATGTTTTATGATTTCAAATGCATGATTTCTAAATGTTATGATTTTCAAAGTGTAATGATTTCAAGTATTTTGGTTTCGAAAGATTTATAGCTTTGAAAGTATTATGATTTTTGAAGGTGAATATATGTTTGAAATGGAAATGAATTTGTTTGACCTAAATTTTGTTGATCTGGAAATTTGGATTATTTTCTAAATCTATTATTTTAAGAAACTTTGAAACTGAATATATGTAATTTGGAAAAAATGATTTGGTGAAATCATATATGACTTTGAAAACTGAAATGTTATTGAAATGAATTAAAATTAAAAACCTTGATTTACTAAATACTTGATTTGGGAGTTATCGAACTTATATAAAATTGATTTGTATAAGTATGAAGTGATTTGAAAATTATTGATTTGTAAAGGTACTCAACTTGTAAATTGAAATCTTATATAATCGAAGTCAATATAAATATGATTTGATATATTATTGATTTTGGAAAGTATTTGACTTGAAAATGGAATCTTATATATAATGTACTTTATATAAGTATGATATTTGAAAGTGATTTTGAAAGGTACTATACAATACATATTTTCAAAGTAAAGATATGGAAAGTGCCTTATGCTTGATATCCGCTTTGTGGCCACACTATGGATTCATTCCATCGATATTATTCTCTCTTTGATTTGGGTTTTTCGGATATGATACTCGAGTGTCCATCGAATTCCACGGCGATCTCCGTGGTCTTACGAGCGCGACTGCGTAGCGCGACTGCCTGGCTGAGCTGGCCTAGGGGTACGGATTGTTTCTTGGGGGATCCAGGCGTAACCATTGTGTATCCTGCACTCTATGTAGGTCGCATTAGCAGCGAAACTGCCTGGCTGAGACGGCCTAGGGTACGGATTGTTTCCTGGGGGATCCAAGCGTAACCATTGTGTATCCTGCACTCTATTAGTCATCATGGCGTAACTCGCAGGGCTGAGAAAGCTTACGGATACGGATCGTTTCCTGAGGGATCCAGGCGTAACCATTGTGTATCTGCGATCCATGGTTAGACAATTGTGTTGGTTTGGTTGATTTGTTTGGATTGTACTTTCCATATCTGTTTTTTTAAAGAGTTTTCCAGTATTTTCAGTGGGTGTTGAAACAAGTCTATTAAGTACCTGAAGAATTCTAACTTTTCACCTGATCAACGCATAGCCAGAGTCTACAGAAACGAAAATAAACTTGTTAAGACATCAAGTTATAAAAGTATTTTGGTAAAGTATTACATAAAGGATATTTTAATCATGATTTAAATTGTTTTAAATATTGTTTATTTCGAACTATTAAATTTGAATCAAATGACTATTTATCATATTATAAAATGTTCAAAATGTTATAAATTTTTGAAATGTACGTAGTTTTGAAATAGGGTTCATCCTTGTCTTTCAACCTGTTCTCCCTTCTAGCTATTTCTACCTTTTTCCTCTTCGAAGATCCTTTTCACATTTGTGGAAAGAGTTGGTTCTTTGGCTTATTGTTTGGATTTGCCAGAGAAACTTTCTGGTGTGCATGATGTATTTCACGTCTCACATCTCCTCTAGTATCTTCTTGACTCACCTCTTATTGTTCAGCCTTCTGCTTTTGATAGTTTGGATGTTTAGCCTTATCTGACTGTCGAGAGTAAACCACTTCGTATTGTCGACAAAGGTACGAAGCAGCTAAAAAGGAAATCTGTTGGTCTGATCAAAATACTGTAAAGTACTGATGATTAGGATTGTACCTGGGAGACGGAGTAGAGCATTCGTGCTTCGAATCCGAAATTATTTGTTTCCAGGTACAATTTGTTGTCTATCATGCTTTTCCTTGTTCGTTCTTTTCGAGGACGAAAAGATTTGAGTGGGGGAGAGTGTAACAACCCAGTATTTTGTGATTTTTTTTTAATTGTTTATTTTAATTTTTTTTGAATTTAAAACTCCTGATTTAAAAACTTTATATATTTATTAAAATGAATAAATTTTGTTACTTTAAGAGTATATTTTGATTTTTGTGTGAATTATAATTTCAAACTTGAATAAATAGGATATTTCCAGAAAAAGTGGATTTTTGGTCAATCTAGTCAAACTTTGACTTTTTAATTTAAAATTTAAATATTTGAATTTTTTGAATTTTATCTTTTATTATGAAAATATATCAAATTTTGAGAATACTGCTTTTTGTTTCGTTGAAATCCGATTTATATTGTGAAAGTTATGCTTCTTACAATATTATGTGTAAATTGATTTATTTAATAAAATTATCTATTTTAATTTATATAAATAATATTTTTATTTGTCAAATCATGTTATAATATGTGTTATATGACATGTTAGATATATATATATATATTATTTTAAAACATTTTAAAGTGATGTTATAATTTTTCCAAAATTTACTGCATTTATTTCCTATTTTTAAAGGCTAGTTTCTATTTTTCTACTATTTTCTTCGTTTAAATTTTATTTAATTAAATTTTATTTATTTATTTTTGTGAATGCATTTTATTTTATGTTATTATCTTTATTTATAAATATTTTCCAAGTCCATATATGTTTTTCAAAATTTATTCTGTTTATTTTCAAATTTTCTAGACTAGTTTTCATTTTTGTGCTATTTTCTTATTTTTAACGTATATAATTATTAATTACTTATTTATATTTTATATTTTGTTATACTTTTCGAAATTTAAACTGAAATTATAATTATTTTCAGTTATTTAAACTTATATAAAGAAATTAAAATAAATTTTAAAAGGCTATGACTTTTGATTTTCCTAAGCCTTTTTATCTCCCACCTTTTCACAGTTAACCTAACTTTTCATTCAATTGGCCTTTACTACTCACACTTTCAGCCGACCACCTCCATTTCCATTCTCGTACGTTATTGCTTCTCATTCCTGAAGAAAAAAATTCAGCCATTGCCTTTGAGAAATTTTTGGTAAACTCGTTTTCTTTTCATTTATTTTTACTTTTATTCTCCTTTGATTTGAGCTTTGCACTTGTTCTTCTTCATCATAGGTTCAGCCATGCTCCTCTCCATGCCCTGCCGCCTCCACCACCACCTGAGAACACCACCATCACCACCTCCTCTCTGGCCAAACCACAAGCCGTGCCTCCTTATTGATGATCCACCACCAAAATCCACATAAACCATCACTACATATATAAACCGAGCCAAACTTGGTACCACCACCTTCAACCACCTTTGCCACCACTTCCTCCACCATCACCACCTCAGACCTGACCACCACCCTCTGCCACATCATCCACCACCACCTGGAAATCAAGACCTGACCATATAGCCTCTGGCCAAACCAAGTTATAGCATAGAAATGTTGATATTTGCCTTGTTATGTAAATTGTTGCACACATATACTTCATCACCATTCAAACCAAGTATGCCGGCCCTGTTTGAACCAAACCCAACCCTTAGTGCATGCCATGGCCGTGCTAAATCCTTCCCTTACTGATCCATGTGAAGTTGAGAACAAGTGCAATGCATTTGATTTGGTTTTGGGCATTGATTTCTAGCATTGTTTAGTGTTTATTTGGTTTTGAAACTTATATATATTGTATTGTTTTGTTTAAATGTTATCAAGGCAATTAGCTTTGGGTCTCCACTCTCAAGTCATTTCCGTGTTATCGTGCCTTCGTAGTTTCAGTGTGTGTGATTTAGTGGCTATCTCCAGCTTTTGACAAGTGAGTTATTCTCACCAGACAATATATACATATATAACTAGTAAATTGACCCCTTTTGAATCTGTAAAATGCATTATCATGTTACACCTGCTATATTATGATTATATGATGTTCACCCATGCTTAAACACCTGTTATAACATTTGTTACTGTTATATTATGTTGTTCTGTTATTTTTATTAGTTTATCACACTGCAAGTTCCCTTTAGATTAGAATCACTATGGTTTGAAATGATACATACCCGAACAGATTTTAGAATAGGAGAAAATCATTATGGGCTGAAATGATAGGCCTGAATGATTTTCAATTATTTTCATTTACTTGAGATTGCGGGTTTGAAATGATCAAACCCGGTGTTTCTTTGTAAATTACAGGTTGAAATGATATATTACCCGTATCACTTTACCTAGGCTAGAAATGAAATACAGACCCGTTGTTAAAATATGTTTTTCTAAAAAATTTAAAATATTTTAGAAATGTAAATATTATAATATTTTGATTTAAATTTGATAAAAATGATTTTTATAAAGCATTATTGATTTTCTGAAAATTTATAAGTGAAATAAATAAATGGCAAAGTTAGAAAATCTGAAATGTAAGTTATTTTGGAAATTATAATTTGGTGATAAATGGAATTTAAATTAAATATGAAGATATGATAAATTTATGATATTTTGAATTAAATGAATTTAAAATGATTTTATAATATATTAATGATTTTTGAATAAAGTTAAAATATGAAATAAATGAATATTTAAGTCGAAATTTTGAAATATAACTAAAATTGGAAATTTGTGAATGTTAGGGTTGTCTCGCATGTTTGATGGAGGAACGACGGTTTGGATTGGAAAAAGTCCCACATCGCTAAATAACATGGAGAAGTGGTGTATAAATATGGGTTGGTAGGCATGTAACATTGGGGATTCCTTTTGTTACAACAAAATGTGTGCCAACCCATAGGCGTACGCCACGTGCTGGAGATGGGGAGCTTGTTCCGACCGTCGTTACACAACAGTGGTATCAGAGCCGATGGTTACGGACTGGGCCATGCAGACACGGAAGTACTCTCAAAGGTTACCGCAAATGGATGCGAGTCAAGGGGGAGACTGTTAGGGTTGTCTCGCATGTTTGATGGAGGAACGACGGTTTGGATTGGAAAAAGTCCCACATCGCTAAATATCATGGAGAAGTGGTGTATAAATATGGGTTGGTAGGCATGTAACATTGGGGATTCCTTTTGTTACAACAAAATATGTGCCAACCCATAGGCGTACGCCACGTGCTGGAGATGGGGAGCTTTTTCCGACCGTCGTTACACAACAGTGAATTTGGCTTAAAAGTGAATTTTAAATTAAGTAAATAAAAATGAAATTAAATTATATTTGAAAATTTTAAACTTAAGTGTTAAGTTAAATTTAATTTAATGAATTTAAAATTTAATGTTGGAATATAATAAGTGAATTATTATTAAATTTTGATTTTTGAATGGAGATTTAACTTTATAAAATCATGAATATAAGGGTATTTGAATGATTGTTTTAAAAGTGAAATTATATGATTTTATAAGTTAAAAATGATTTAAATAAAAATATAATTGTTTATAAAATTATACTAATACTTGAAGTTAATTAACTGCGTTTCTGAAATGCTATTAATTCTAATGTAAATGATAATACAGCATTTGTAAATGCTGTAGTTGATAATAATGAACCAAATGGCTAAGTTTAATTAAAGGCTATTGTAGCATTTTTGTAAATGTTATAATTGTTTAATTTAACTAAGTTTTATTTGAAACTAATGTAACCCTATTACAGCATTTTTAAATGCTATCTTTTGTTAAATTGAACTGCTTTGAATGTAACTTTCTGTAGCAATTTCTAAACGTTGCGAAAGTTGAATTTTCATCTGTTTTAATAAATTAAGTGAACAAATGAATTTTGAAAGACTAAAATTTTGGAAATTTAATTATTAATTATAATAACTTCATTTTATGATTTAAAATGAAGTAATTTGTTTCGAAATATAAACTATTTTGAAATGTGTTTTGTAATGGTATTTAAATTAAATAAAAATGAATGTGGTTTGGAAGATATGATATTTTGATATTTTGAAATGGATTTTGAATGATATTGAATTTTGAAATGATATTTGACTTTGAAGTATAAAATAACATTTTGAAATTTTAACCATGGGATGTATTTAATTTATAGTTTAACTGATTCTTAAAGGATGGGCGATCCCAAACATCCTTTAAGTTATTGTGCATTTCTACTACAGTTCACTTTAGTTGGTTTACATTATATAAGTATATATTGTTCTGACTCGAGTGTTTTGTGTTTTACTTTACGCTCGGGTCAGCCTGAGTATTCACAGCTTTGGATTCTCTTTCTGGAGCTGGTCTTTGCTGGAGTTTCTGCTTATCTACATTTATATCTACTTTCTGTTTCAGCTGTTCTAGTTTATCTCATGTATTAGTGAACTTCTATGTATTTGGGATTTCTATTATGTTGTTTTCAGACTGTATTATGCATTTGGTTTGAGACTCTGTCGTAGTAGCTTCATGAACTACTATGTATTTTATATTCCGCTGCGAGTTATTCTGGTATTTCTGTGTCTGTGATTATGTGATTGTATTTCGTTTGCTCCAAATTTATTTACAATGCGGTATTTTGAGAAATTCAAGTCCGGCATGTGTGGATGCGAATGGCTGAAAATATCGGGTTGTTACATTAGCAGCTGTTGGAGAGAGGGAAAGCAAGTCAATGGAGGCGGAAAAACGGTGGCGGGAGGGAAAATTGATGGACGAGGTTGAACAGTCAGCGAAGGAACAAGCTCGGCAAATCACAGGAAACATATACATAATTCTAAATATATTATAATATATTTTTTTCAAAATGAAAGAGAGAGGACGAGCATAAAGGTAAAAAGAAAATGAAAGGCTTCAAGCAAAATGAAACTTATATACTTTATTATATATTTATTGTTTTCAAAAGCAAACGAACAGTCCAAAATGAAAACGATACAAAGAGAAAGGTTGAGAAACTAACATCAAATAAATATTGAAATTAGGGAATAATGATAGCTAGCTATTGATTCTGAAAAATTAAAAGCAAACACCTATTTGTTTTCTCTCGGTGTGTGGATGAAAGGACACTGGGAAAACAAAAGGTTCAAAATTGCAAACCAATATGGCTAATGGTTACGCAGATTCCGCCACGTACCAGACACCGAGACACACAAATGAATATACTGTGGAGATCGGCATGACAAGATGAACAGAATGGTACACCAATATCAGTAATACGATCATCCTATCAAAAGTCAATATTCGCTGTCAAAATACTGCAAAATTGCCGAAAATAAGATAAATGAGGCTAGAGTAGTCCAAATTTGGTGAAATAAATATGATGTCTCACTCAGAAAATGATTTAAAATTTTATTATATAAAAATATTCAGATTTCGAAAATAATTTATTACCATCAATTTAACCGATTTGAATTGAAATTGAAAATTTCACAATTGAACTAATTTGACACTTGTTACGTTTAAATAAACGTATTCCTAATATTAAATTTTCATTGAAATTTTTTTGTTATTTCTTTTCAAGAGAAATTTAGTTAATTACATTATAAAAATCATTAAAATTTACAGGTTGTTACATTGGCATAGAAAAACCATATAGTCTTGTCCATTTGTGGTATATTTATGACAGGAGTTTGAATACTTACTAACCATGCATAACTGTTAGGACTTCTAAATGAGATTAATAGGATTTCGTTTTTTATTAAAAAAAAGAATTCCAAGGATCTTCTAACCATGCAAACCATGAGGATTTTTAAATGGGGTTAGAATCAACTCGTCTATTTCAAACAATTTTGATATGTGTTCCATACATGCATAACCGTGAGGATGTTTAAATGAGCATGAAAGCACATAATCAAAGATTCCAAGTAGTTCTCCCATGCATAACTGTGAGGACTTTTAAATGAGAGTGAGTACTTTTAGATGATTTTATTTCTAATTAATTGAAAAAATGAATAATTTCATGTTTAAATACCACATTTTGACATATAATATTGGATTTTGATGAGTGATTATTGTAGAAATATGATAGGAATAGAGATGGTCACGGAATTTTTTACCAACCAAAGTTATTATAAATTATGTCTAAATTTTTAAAGAAATTTTCTTAATATACTATCTCAAGTCATAAGTATGATTAATATCAACAATCATCACTTCTTCGGTCACTATTTATCTTTTGGATAATCAATACAGAGTCAGATTAGTTAACATAGGCATTTAAGATCAAAAATAAAATCATATTTCTAAAAGGCCTAAATTGAGACGAAGTCGACAAAAACTATTTTCTAGAAGGGGTTTTGTAAAAATGTCTATCAATTGAGAATCAACTGAAATGAAGTTTATGTACATATTTTCTTTGGAAACGCGATCTCTAATGAACTAATGTCTAACATCTATACGCTTGGTGTGAGAATGATGTACAGGATTATTTGAGAGATCAATTGCACTTTTGTTATCACACATAAGTGGGACTCATTTAAGATTTAGACCAATACAATTTTGTTTTGTATCATCCCTAAAATTTGAGCAGAGCAGCCGCTTAGAGCAATATATTCTGCCTCGGTGGTAGATAATGCAATATGATTTTGTTTTCGACTAGACTATGCAACTAACGAATGTCCCAACATAAAACACGTTCCACTAGTACTTTTTCTATCAACTAGACTACCAACATAGTCTGCGTCTGAATACCCGTTTAATTCGAAGTTATCATTAATTGGATACCATAGACCAAACCATGGGGTGTGCAACATATATCTTATAATCCTTTTTACAGCTTTTAAATGAGATTCTTTTGGATTTGATTGAAACCGTGCACATAAAAAAATAGAGAACATAATGTCTAGTCTACAAGCAGTAAAAAAAGAAGTGATCCAACATACCTAGATATTTCTTTTGATAAACCACCCATCCTTGTCAAGTTTTATTGTCGTGCTTAAGGAATTTTTGCAGGCTTAGCATCTTTCAATTCAAATTTTTTGACAATCTCTTTAATACATTTTGTTTGAGAGATGAATGTACCTTTTTCGCTTTGTTTGATTTGAAATCCTAAAAAGAATTTCAACTCCCCTACCAAGCCCATTTCAAACTTTTCCTACGGTAGGATTACTTATTATCAATTCTAGAGGATGATCTGCTTTGAATTTCAATCCCTTTGGTTCTAGATTTCTTTGGACTTCTTTCGCGGTTGTATTTTCTTTTGGTTTTTCACTTTCATCTTTTTTGTTCTCCTCTTTGACATTGCTTTTGATTGTTTCTTTGCTTTGATTATCAATTCCTTCATCGAATTTTACATTGATTGACTCCATGATTGTTCTCGTCCTTTTTTGCATACTCTATAAGCATTGCTTTTGGAAGAGTATCCCATGAGCATGCCTTTGTCAGCTTTTGGCTCAAATTTTCCCAGTTGATCAATTTACTGATGATTTTACATTTATCATTGTTTTCCATTATGATTCTGCCACCTTTATACTTCTCTAACCTAAGGAACTTTGATTTTTCATCCGTCGTGTACCTGTAACAGCCAGAATCCAAATACCACTCTTGTTGTTCCTCAGTCTGCCAACACACTACACTAGAAAAGAGTTTTGTAACCTATTTGTTTTCATAGGTCCATGATTGTTAGTGACAAAGAATTTTGAAAAACAAGTTTGTGTAGAACCAAGCCGTCTATTTTTGTCCCTTTTAACACCCAGATTTGTTTAACTTTAAGAGATTCTACATTCGTGCCTTTGGGAACCCAAATTGATATAGTTTTCGTGTGTTTGAGTCTACACCAGCAATTGTTTTGATTGTGTCCAATTTTTCCATAAATCGTGCACTTGGAGTTGACATGATTAATTTCTCTTCGACCTTTTTCAGATTGAGTATATCCAAGTCCGTGTCTAATATTATTAACAATATGTTTCCAAATAGCATATTTAGCAATTTTTCTCCTTTGGATAATTTTTATGAAGTTGTAGACAACTGTTGGACTTGTGACTTGAGAGATTCATTTTCATTCAATAACAAAGTGCACATTTTAATAGAATTTTCTCTCCTGGTATTTTCACTTTCTTTCAAAATCAGAATTTCATTTTCAAGCGATTTAATTTTAATTTCTGATTTTCTGTTTCTCTTCTAATGATGGATACCTATCATACTTAAGGCTCTTATTTCTATAGTTTTGAACTATTTGATCAAGCTGTATACTTAGTTCTATCAAACTATCATTTTGTGATTCAATTTTAGTGTACTTCTCTCTAAGTCTTTCAAAAACAGCCATTTACTTCATGAAAATATATGAGTAATTGTGAGTGGGTGAGTTTTAATACCTCATTGGGCTCATCATCATTGTTGTTACTTGTTTCTCCTAAAAGACACCGATTTTCTCTTTCACTATCGCTGCTAGTGCTTTTATCATCTTCATCACTTTCATCCCGAGTTGCTGCAAAACTTCTCCTTTTCAGTTTCTTTCTTTTGCTAACTTGATTTTGGGGATAAATTGGCTTGATATGACCAGGTTTATTACACTTGTGACAAATTACATCCTGCTTTTCTGAGTTGTCTAGAGCTTCAATGATTAGGCTCTTTAATTGTTGATTTAGGGTTAGATTTCCGTATTTACAGTTCCACCTTTTGAATCTCTTTAGTATCAGTGCTAGTTCAGCCGCTCCTTCATCATTACCATCATCATCTTCATTTTCCATCGTTTCTTTGAGAGCTATTGATTTCTTTCTTGTATCTCCTCCTTCACGTTCTTTCTTGAATTTGATTTCTAGTCATAAGTGGTGAGGTTTTCGATGAGTTCTTCAACTTTAACCTATTTTAGATCCTTTGATTCTTGGATGGCAGTCACTTTTGCTTCAAAATTTCATGGAAGAATTCTGAGGATCTTTCGGACTATTTCCAGTTCTGTGTATGGTCTTCGTAGAGATTTTGATCTGTATATAATATTAGAAAGTTGTCCATAGATTTCTTTGACACTTTTCTTTTGCCATTATGAAGTTTTTATTCTCGCTACTGAGCATGGAAAGGCAAGATTCTTTAACCTGGGAGGTTCCTTCATGAGTCACTTCAAGCGTGTGCCAGATTTCCTACGCAGTTAAACAATGTGAAACACGATTAAATTCAACTTGATCTAATAAGAAGACAATAGAATTCATAGCTTTAGTGTTAGAAGTTTGCAGTTTATTTTCAAGATCTATGCATTGGTCCATAGGTTTTTCAACTTCTTGATTACCTGCCATTATTGTTGGTATGTTATATCCTGTTTCAACTATATTCCATGCATCTATGGTTTTCAGAAAAATTTTCATTCTAGTTTTCCAGTATGCATATTCACCACTGAACATGGGTGGTTTAAGTATGGACTGACCCTCAGCAAAAGCATTATTGAAAGAAGCTATTTAAAAAATCAAAGTTTAAAAAACAAAAAAATGGTTTTTGCTCCTAGCTTTGATACCACCTGTAGGATTATTTTCACCCTAGAGGGAGAGTGAATAGGTTCGGTTACAAATTAATGCGGAAATAAAAAAAACAGAAAGTAATGCAGTAGAGATCACACACAGTTTTACCCAGCTTCGGCAAAAACTTGCCTACGTACTGCCCCCAAGGTTTCTACTAGAAATTAAATAATCGGACGCTTACAAACACACGTAAACTCATGATACCTGCTAACTGATTAACCTAATTCTAAGCTCAAACCTTGCCGCAACTCAGCCACTGAGTTGCGAATTCTCGAACTACAAAACCGTAGTTCGTAACATAGTTAAACTAGAGTTTAACAAACAAAACAACTAAAAATAAAAAAACCCCAATTTATAATTTAGCCCAAAGCAAATATATTATCGGCCTAAATAAAAAAACAAATGTGGTCTAAAGTGAGATATCCTTTTCTTTGTTTTTCGGCCGCCTTGTTTCTTTTGTAGTCTAGAATTAGGGTTTTCAATTTGAGGCGCCGCATGGAAATTAGAAGCTCAAATCGTTTGCTGGTATGCTCTCATTCCTCAATTTGCTTTGTTGCCTTTTCGATCAGTGTTATTCAATCGATTGCGGCTGCTTCAAGCTCGAATGGTACTTTGAATTGGTACATGGTTTTCCCCATTTCATTTTATTGATTACGCTCGACTTGATTGTTTTCGAACTCATGATTTTGCCGATGATGAAGTTGGGAATTTATAAGGAATGAAACCCTAATATTTTGTTCATATATTTTGGTTTGCCTTCTTTGTGATTTTAGCACTTGCGTTGATTTTTGATCGCACGTTAGTGAGACCTCTGACTTGTTCATTAATCGAATTTGCTTGAATTGATTTGAACTTATTCCCATCTTTGCTCCTACGACTTTGGTATTTGAATTTGAGATTAACTTGATGTAGTTTGACTTGTTCACTTGTTCCATTCTTTGCTCTGGTTACATTCTTTTCTGGTAATTTTCGAATTTTTGAATAATTCAATGGTGTTTGATCATTTCTTTTTGAAACATGACCTTGACTTTGTTCGAACTGCGACTTAAACTGCTTCATTGTCATATTGCTGCTATGTTGCATATGTATATACATAGTGCACCACATGTTGATTTGAGTGTATGATTGTTGCAGCTCCAATTACATTGATGTCTCTTTGTTTCATGTTGAAACTGAACATATTATTATTGTAGTCTGATCTGGTTACAGCCCTTGTGTTCTTTTCTAGTGCACTTTCAAGTCTTGTGTGTTTTCATGTTGAAACTGAACTGATATATTGTTTTAGCATCATATATATGATATTGCACATGTTCACTTGCATTTGACTGGAACTGAACTTGTACTTGCTCTTGACCATGTCTTGTGCACTTAAAGTCTGGTTTGATTTCATGTTGCATTGCTTTGCATTTTGGTTCATGGTTTGCTTGTGTACTTCACGTTGTTATCATCCCTGTACTTGTGTTTGAACTGCTTCAAGTTAAGTTAAGTTGCTTCGAGTCATTTCATTTACCTGGTCTGTGTTGCATTGTGTGGTTGTCTGGTTTATCCTTTGTACATGACTTTGGATCTGTTGTTCTGGTCTTGTTACCCTTACATTGCTTCGAGTTAAATTGCCCCAGTGCCATTTGTGCATACTTGCTGTCACGTTGGTTGTTTTTGCATTTGCACTTGAGTTGAATCCAGTCTAGGCTTGAGTTTGACCTTATGCTTATTTGTCCCTGCTATTTTAACAAGCAAGTATATATTGGTGTGCACGATCTTGTGGCATGTACAGTGATACACTGTGTATGTCACAAATTGTTCATGTAAGGTGAATTAAAAAATGATGAATAGCCCAAATATCTGAGGTAAACAATATTTTCAAACACACACTTCATTGTGCATTACAAAATATTTCTTTTTCAATTTTACTACATCAGTGTTTATTTTGCAGCTAGTTCAGATGTTGGATACAGACTGGAACAAAGTTGAAGATCAAATATGAGTGATGAGTGAATATGTAGTGAGGTGAAAACTTGTATGTAAAACTGTAAAGTGAAATTTGTGTTGTAATTGAAATTTGTATTGCAATTGAAAATGTGTAAATGTAGTGAGAGCTTAAATTTTTGCCGTTTGAATTTGTAATAAAATATTTGTTTGAATAAAATATTTGTTTAAATAAGAATTCCTAGTTATTTATTTTATTCAACAAATATTTATTTAATTATGTGTAAAAAATAAAATAGTGTAGTAACAAATATATTTAAACGAATATATGTGTGTGTGTGTGTGTGTGTGTTTATTATCAAACAAAAATCATAGGTTATTGCCTATGTAAAAAAACATAGGTTATTGTATTCTACAGTCATCGCAATTAACTGCAGGTATTATTATGATTTTTGATCATTGATCAAACTCTAGATATCTAATTGATAAAGTGATGATGGAAAAAAAACGTGAACAGACACCATTGTTTAAGGGTGTATGCTTAGTTATATTAAAATATGATTTTCGTATACTATCTATAAGCAATGTAACTTGAGTCATAATGCAACACTAAGAAGTCAACACTGGTGGACTTTGATATCAATTTGTCTAATACTATTTGTTAACTAAGTTCTCACATGTGAGTCGCACAACTGAAATTGACTAAGTGAATTTGGAAAACGATCAATTTAAAATGTTGTAAATTAAATAGAGAAATTATTATAAATGTTATATTGATTTATTTGAGAGACTCAATATTATAGGACAGCTATGAATTAGTTAAACAATATATATTAACATTGTGTGTGTGCGCGCGTATATATTAGTTAATTAAATAGCTGAATAATATCTAAATACATAGAATAGACCACTAAGTTGTTTAAAAATAATTTTAAAACCATGAATGAAAGTTAAATTATTATTAATATAGGCCGAACCCAATTTTATAGAATACATATTGATGTATCTTCTATTTACTTGAGACATGGTTTGTACGGAGAGATAGATTAGTTCTAGACCTATTTAGATAGGCTCTCCATTATTATAATACATACATACATACATACATACAGACACGCACGCACGCATATATATAGTGCATGTTTGTGCGTGTGTGTGTGTATATACAAGAACATTATATGTATATAGTGTCTTCATGGAACCCTAGCCATAACGATCATTCTTTCTCTCTTTGTCTCAAAAGCAAGATCTCCATTAGTGTTCCAAGAAGAAAATTTTGCAAGTTTATTTCAAGGAAGGAAATTTCCAAGGAGGATCATAGTCAATTTCTAATTAGTGACGAATGGAAAGAAACTAAGTAATCCATCTCTAACCTAATAATATATTTTCTTTTATATTACTTTATGACTTTGGCATTATAATTGATTGTAAATAATGAATTAAAATCTATAGATTGTGTAAACTAGATTATAAAACAAAGAATTCAAATCTGTAGACCGTGTAAACTTGATTATAGAATAATGAATTCAAATCTATAGCTTTTTTTGTGTGTGTAAGAGAGAGACATTATAAAATGATCAAATAATTGTAGAACTAAATTGCAAAAACATAGAAGTAAAAATGGGATTTAAGATCTAATTATAACATACAAGTTTTAAATACATTACAGACATAGGAGTGAAAATAGGATCTGAAATTTAGTTACAAATTTAACGTATATGTATAATTTTAAAGTAATAAGTTTTGAATCAGTCAAACTATAATTTTAAATTTTAACTTGAAATTTAAATCATTAACCTTTTTAACAATTAGTGATTTACATACATCCACAAACACAACCTATTATATTTTCACATATTATGTGGACAATTATATAATTGTATTATTGCATAAGGTATCTCAAACACACTTTAAACATTATAGACCCACATGTACATGTACATATCTACACTTATATATATGTATGTGTGTGTGTAGACACACGCACACACACATACACACGCATGTATATACACATAACCTCATCAAATTTAAATATGTTTTAAGGATGGATGAGAATTTTAAAATAAAAACACTAACGATAACCTTCTAAATACCTTTCAATGTATTATATATGATTTAATTCATTAATTTATTAGCATTAACACACTTTACCGAAACCTTACAAATACATTTCAATGCATTAAATATGATTTAATGCACCAGTTTATTGGCATTAACACCATAAGGTCCGGTGCTTTAATTTAAATAGAGGAGTTTTTTAAAATTTGGAGAAAATTATCTACTATCTAATGTGTTCAATGTAAAAAGCTCTGGGTCATGCACATTTAAAACTAAGGTCAAGCTTCAATGTCGAGTACCCAAGTACGCTTTGCATCAAGTTTATGGATGACCTAGGTCGAGCGCATGTAGGATTCCTAGATGAACTGCACTTTAAAACGATTAAACTCAATCATTTTGACATTATTAGATCAATTTCCAGTGCCTATACGTTCATGGGATGATCTCGAGAGGTTGACATCGTGAGGCTCGAGTTTGAACTCAAGTGATTTTTGCTTCAAAGCGCACCTTGGGTTGGACTCGAGTTAGATGGCTATGTGATTTAGGGTTCTTACACCAAAGTCGGGTTTGGATCGACCTTTTATGTAACTCAGGGCTTGCTCGGGGGAAAATTCATGTTGACTTTTTCTTACATTTTATGCTATATTTCGGCTTTTTCTTCGAGAGACTCTTCAAGTTTGTTGTTAGTAGTATTTTGGACAAGCATTTGAGTATATTCCCTAGTATAAGTAGTACTTCGGTTTGTCTTTTGCTAATCTTATGGTAAAATCCAAAACATATGTATATATAGATTAAGTTGATTTTGACTACACAACTTTCACCAAAATGACGAATATGGAGAACCATCTTGTGATAAATAAAGATCTTCTAACTATCACTAAAATCCAGATATAACATTGTAATATTAAAAAGTCATCATATGACAAAATGTTAGAATTGTAGAAATAATTTTAGAGTATTTATATTTGTTTGATCATGTCTCAAACAAATAAGATTGTTTTCAAGTTATTAAGGAAAGTGGTCAAAAGAGGTCATCACACCTATATCTTCAAAGAGGCAATGGTAAAAATGGAGGTTAATTTGAAATTATTTTGAGTATGATGATCAAAAACAAAACAAAAGAAAAAAAAATTATGGCAAAGAAGACAATATTTTGCTACTTTTGAAAATATTCCACTGGATGGAAATTCTTTTAAAAATTTGCTCAGAACAAACAGATATAAAGGTTGTATACGAAACTTACGAAAAAAATACAAAATAATTTCCGATGAGAGCATCTCTGGTGCTCATTTTGAGCTTGAGGAGGGAAAAAATGAGAAGGATTCTCATCCATCCAATAGTGAACTTGGATTTTCTTAAATAAAAAAAGAACACTACATCGATAATTCAAGTATTGTATATGTCATTAGTCCGATCCTTTGTAGGAACTATCCGTAATAACGAACTTGCAAAATGGATCTGTTTATCATAAAGAGATTCGTTGTTCCTGACCCTGCTTCACCTTAATTGTTATTTGAATGAAAAGATCATAAAAAACTTTTGGTAAAATTTATGTCTTGGTCCGAGTGGGGATAGCATTTCTCTTCTGCATGTCTATGGAATTCTTAAAAATCCAAACATCTCAAAGATAGATGTAGAGGTAGGAATTTGTTGAGCGAACCGCACTCCTTCGTATACGTCAGGAGTCCATCGATGAAAAGTGGCTGGAGAAAGCTTGAACCCAATTCCTACAGTGATGGATATAAGTGCAATTGAAATTCCCGGGACATTTAATGTATTTATATTAAATGGTCTTTTGAAAACTATTTAAAAACTAAACGGTTTTCAAAATAGTTTAGTGTACTTTACATTAAAAAGAAATTATTTAGATCTAAACGGTTTTTTGAACATCATTTAAAAACTTAATGGTTTTCTAAAAACCATTTAGGAAATCTACGCTCGTAAAAAGATTGGAACAATCCACGCTTTCTTCTCTTTCCCGTGCTCACTTTCTGAAATCTGTTTAGATAATCCACTACTGAAGCATAGAGAAGAAATCAAAAGTTTGAATCAATCACGTTTCTCCTTCAGTGACCACTCACCCACTACCCACTACCCACTACCCACTGCTATGGATGCTCCAAGTAAAAAGAAAAGAAGGGATCACATATTCAATTTACAGAATAGATCGGGGATTTATTTTATTTTTAGTTTATTCTATTTATTTATGTTTTTTGCAAACAAAATTTTGCTATTCCGCCGAATATTTATAGCACAACTTCCTGCAAATCTACTTCTTAACTAAATCGGCATGTTACTTCAGATCCAAAATATATTTACCATTATTGTACTAGAAAAGCGATAAAATGTTATGACAAGAGAGTAGAAATTGCATTCACAGGACAAAAAGCCCTAGATTTGCACCCTCTCTATTGTATGTATCGTGGTATAAATCTTAAGTTGCACACATAATCACACCTTAGCAAACGAAAATTAAACATTGCCTTCATTATTATTGTACTGTCAACTTACAACAAAAGTCAATCAACCAGTCAATAAAAATTCTTTATTACGCAACTTGTTTGCACAAGTATTGCCATTTTCACTGTAACACAAAGAATCAATTCTATGCTCTTCGAAGTATAATCAATCAATTATCAGTGTCTCAACCTTTTATGTACTTGTTAGGGAACTGGCCTCTGTCTTTGCCTTGGCCGTAGAAAAATAAGGCGGAAATATGATAGTAGGCTTCCTCCTACTCTCTTCAAGGTAGGGAAAATCCTCGGTGTAATGCAAGCCTCGACTCTCTCGCCTAGCAAGCGCGCTACTAACAACGAGCTTCGAGCAGCAAAAGAGATTCCTCATCTCGCAAGCCTCCACTCCGACCATCATCTTCCTCCATCCTCTCCTTAACAAGTACTCCTCCCACTCTGCTTCCAAGTCCTCCAACCTCGACTCCGCTGTCTTCAACCTCCTCGTCGACCTCACAATCCCCACGTACCCCCACATTATCGACTGTAACTCCCTCCTCACCTTCCTCGTATATCCGTCCATCTCCTTCACTGTGCCACTGTCTAGCGTCCGTGGAAGCTGGGGCCAGGCCCAAGATTCAGGATTGGTGGTGGTTGTTGAACCGACGGACTTGGAGCAACGGACCGACGGCTGCACGGCCCGTTGAGCGAACACCAAGGCCTCGAGGAGGGAGTTGCTGGCGAGACGGTTGGCGCCATGGAGGCCGGTGCAGGCGACCTCGCCGGCGACGAAGAGCCCAGAGATGTTGGTCTCCCCGTGCAAGCCAGCGCGGACGCCGCCGCACATGTAGTGGGCGGCCGGTACGACCGGGATGGGATGTCGGGTGATGTCGAGCCCGTGATTCAGGCACTCGGATGCGATGTTCGGGAAGTGGGAGAGAATGGAGTCCCGGGGGCGGTGGCTTATGTCAAGGAGCACGTACTTCTCGCCCCGTTTTTTGAGTTGGTCGTCGATGCTTCGAGCCACGACGTCACGCGGGGAGAGCTCAGCCCGTGGGTCGTAGGCAGGCATGAAGCGTTCATAGGACTGGTTGTAGAGGATGCCACCGTCTCCGCGGACGGCTTCTGTTATTAGGAAGGCATTGTCCCGTGGTTTTACGGGTTTGATGGGGAGGCCTTCGTCTGCTAGGGCCGTCGGATGGAATTGTACAAACCTGCCAAAATGAAAATTTTAATATGTTTAGAAACCGACTGCAAAAGAACATCTTAGTACAGGCAAATAAATTTCAAACATCGCTTGTGAATAACTAGTTTAAATGACAAATAAAAAAAAGTATCATTAACTATTATATATCATTTTCCCGTTGAACTCCAGAAAAATGACAAGTTCTTCTATATTTTGTTATTAAAACTAATTATTCTAAAGTGTTGCTCTAAAGCTAATTACTTTGAACCAAGAAGGCCTTCAATCTAATTTTTTATCAGTTCAAATTTTGTCCCTTTCTTGTCTGCCTCATGTGGCATAATGATCTTAGTCATCCACTTTGTATCATCAGTCATTTATCAATAGGAACATGCAATAATGAGAATGAGGAATTGAACCAATTTTTTACTCTAAACCCTTAGATGTTACATTTTCCCATTTTTCAATTATAATTTTGTACAATCCAAAACTTTTTACCCACGAAATTAAGAGTCGAGCCTCATTGTTGTTACTGGTGATCACTGGCTAAAATAACGAAATCTAAGGAGTAAAATATGAAGAACATATTTGTGCTCCTAACATAAAATTTGGGATAATACTATATTTTCAGCCTCGTACTTTATAGCATCCAATACAAAGAAGAAAGCATATGATGATTTCTAGTTTTGCACCATCGCACCTTTTCCGATTGTTTTAACCAGATCGAACTTAATACATAGGTTGAATATTTGTAGTTAACACGAAATAAGTGATGTGTAAGAGAAACTGGATGGATGTGTGATTCAACATAATATGAAAATAAAGAGAAAATACTCACTCCATATTGGATATAACAGCTTGAGCACGTTGTGCCATTGCAATGCCATCGCCTGTTGCTACCTGTATTTGTCCATTACATCATCACGAGAGAATTGAGTAACTTGTTCTAATTATTTCAGTTGAACCAAATGAAGATTTTATTTTTGTTTTATTTTTCTTAAAAAAAAAGCACAATAAAGTACCGGTGGATTTGTAGTTGAGGGATATATATGCCCAACTCCCCCTGATGCAAGCAGAGTTACTTTTGATATGAATCGAACAACCTGATATAAAACATATTGACAAGTTGAAATTGTAAATGCCGTAAAAAGGGATGAACAATGATGAGTTTGATATCAGTTGTGCAACCTGTTGAATCTCAGTATTAAATGCATCAACACCATGGCAGTGAATTCCTTGGTCGTCCTGCAAATATCATCTGAACAATGTCATTTGCGATATAATTTTTTTTTATGACCCTAACTAGTATAAACTAGAGAAGAAAACTAAATTCAAATTAAAGAAAATGTATAATCTTGGTTTCAAAGAACTACATACAAAGTAGTGATTTCATGCTTTCGGTTCTCTTTAAACTCAGGCTTAAGTTCTATTTTGCTACATTAAGAACAACTGAACAAGTTTAGTTAATTCGGGTATTTTACTTGAACAGTGTCCTAATTAACATGTGGTGTGCGTAAATAAATAAACTGTAGCACAACCTGAGAAGTAAGAAAATCAATTGCAAAGTGATGACCAAACATGAATATATTAGGATCATCCCCTACAGCCTTCAATAAAGCTCGCTCAATCTCTCTTCCAGTCATATCAGCTGCATGAACTATTCTACGATGAGAATGTCCACCCTCTCTTGCAAGGTGTAATTTTCCATCATCTCCATGATCAAATGATGCTCCAATTGCGATAAGCTCTTTTACTCTGTCAGGTCCTTCCGTGCACACTACCTGCCCAGATACCATATTTCTTGACACATTTAAAAGTCTTGTATCAGTGGTAAATTACCATCGCTCGCATAATTAGTATTGATATCGCATGTATTGACATCAATCAACACATTCAAGGATATATATGCAGGGAGAGTGAGAAATGACATTTGAGATCCATTGGCAAAACCATGTAATAGTCGCAACGGCAAATGACTTTCCTCAAATTTCGTATTATTGATAACATTTTTGTTTTATTAGTTATAGTATATTGAGTGCAATTTTGTTCAAGCCACCGTGAACAAAATATCACCTTCTATTTATGCATAATAAAATAGCGTTTTGTTCACAATAGTATAAACAACACTGCACTTTAGTCTATTCTACTCAAACTATTTCATACAAATTAGACATCAAATTTCAACCACTTTTGATTGTATATAGCTTTTCAGACAAACAAAAAATTACCCTGACTGTCTCTTCATCGCATAAGTAAGCTCCCGCAACAATAGTATCACGCATGTGATTCTCCACAGAGTCGGTTGGGCACAAAACTGCACTAACCCCACCTTGTGCATAGTTTGTATTGCATTCTTGAGGCTCTGCTTTTGTAATGATAGCAACAGTTCCGTGTTTAGAAACTTCCAGAGCATACTTCAGTCCTGCTACGCCGCTTCCAATTACCACAAAGTCAAAACGTTTTGTATTGTTTTCTTGCATGCATATTTTGGTAGATGAAATGTTGTGATTAAGAGAAGCATTGAGCCCAACATGTTTCTTCGCAGTTAGGAATTGAGAAGAAGTTAAACTGCTTAAAGTCATAACCAGTAAAGGTTTTAGAAAATAAATACTACACTTAATAGAAACAACCAACAAATTTTTTTATCATACAGCAGTATTACAATTACAGTAACATATGAAGAAAAAAATCTGCT
Source organism: Allium cepa (assembly GCA_030765085.1). NCBI lineage: Eukaryota > Viridiplantae > Streptophyta > Magnoliopsida > Asparagales > Amaryllidaceae > Allium > Allium cepa. The sequence goes on from CM060932.1 coordinate 160,092,800, forward strand.
ATACATAGAGACACACACCTTGAAACATCAAACTGTAGGCAAGTCTTGAATGCCAAGCTACACGACTTTGAATGGTGCAATTGAGCTTTGTAGGCGTATATATTTTTACTCCCATAATTCAAATTAGCACTTCCATTTCGTAGGCAGGCCGCCATCCTGTAAATCATAGTGGTTTTGATGTAATAGGCATAACTTATGTATCTCTTAAACTGTTTAACATTACAAGGCCATTTGGAAACAACTTATTTTATAGCTACCCAAAAGAAACTTTGAACAGTAACTTTTATATAGCTTAAAGTGGATAGTAAAATCTAAAATTTGTGAGTAAATAAGTTGAAAATGTGATAAATTTAGTTGCAATGTTTTCAAAACGGGATTTAAATCGTAAATCATAAAGTTCAAACTTTAAATCGAAATGAGATTCAAATCGTAAATCGTAGATTCAAAAAATTCGTATTTGAAGGTTTGCGCACAATTTGAAATTGATTTTGATGTTTGAACTTCTACAATTAAACATAAAACTCAATTTTCTCTCTTATTATATTTTTATTTTATTTTGAAAACATTGTATTTTGAATTTTGAATCCAAATAAACATACTGTTAGTATATAAGTAGAATGTTTTTTAATCTGCAGTGTTTACTAAGTTTCGATCGGAATGTAAATCGAATCGTTAAGGGAGAGATTCGATCCGAATCGAGATTTAAATCGTAGGATTTTAGGATTTTTGACAACAATGTTTAGTTGTAAAATTGAAATAAGTATTTGATGTATCTATCCATCTAACTTAATTCATCAACCCTAATGGTAAGTAAATAAATAAAATATCCACCGAATGTATTAATTTTCTTTATTCTAGAAAAGAGGAAAATAATAAAGTTCTCCCGAATCACAAGCAGAGATATTGATAACATAAATGGTATTTCATGACTGATAGATTGAGCAGCAATCCATCCACTTGAAAAATAATATTTAATATTCGACCCATATCCTTGTCAAACATTTGAATGGTAATAAATAATTTATAAACCGTTTTACCTATTTATAAGTAGTTTTCGGCTCTACATTTTCAAGTTGGTTCAATAGGCAATAGCCAAAATATTTTAAGTACACATTTATCCAGTTTTCATCCTTCCTCAAGTCCAGTTTTAATGGATTTATCTGATGATATTTTACATGCTTCATCTCATAATGGACTAACAATGATAGATAGTGAATATTATTGATAATCTTTTCATGGAGATATCTTATTCTTAAGCTTCTCTAGAAGTGGAAGATTCATATACCACTTTGTGATTTTATCCTAAATTATGATATTTTCTTGTTTAGATTAATTCATTTCTAGTTGTCATCCTAACTAAGTCTAAAACCTAATAGTTTTTTGGACAATGAAGTCTGCGATCTCACACTACTACCGGTTTTCACATTTGCAATTACAATCAAATAAGACAAACGAAAACACATATGAAGGATATGTCCTACAGTAAAATGAAGGACAAGCAGTACCAAAATGATTGGCCTTTCTAAAATTGAAGCAACAGATCGTCGGTTTTATTCTTTATAAGACAAACAAAACAACAATTGTGCTTTCTAAAAATTGCCTAACCAGCAATTCAACTAAATTCTCTATTTTATTCAAATCGATAAATTAACTCAGAAAAGAGAACCTAGAATAGTAACTATCAATCTTTTGATCGCTAACAAGTAAAATACCATAATTCCTACCAAGCCAGTTATCATACACATTATCTGCTAAGAACACAAAGAAAACCCAATACCCGGCATAAAAAACTCACCTTTGTTGCGAATTCGGATCCTGCTACCAAAACAAGAGAAATCTAACATGCAGATATTAACCAATAATTGGAATATCTATTTTGTCTAGAATTCTTAATATTCGATGAAAAGGAAGAGAAAACAATAAAGGAAAGAAGAAGGACGGTGATTTTAAATTCTCGACACACCGCATTTGACTATGTCATTTGGATTAAACTCCACCAACCAATGCTACAATTTGCAATATTTTAGTGTTTTTGTTTTTTTCCTTTTTCTAATGTTATCTGGAAGAATTTTTTTGATAGTGCTGTCCCTTCCACGCGAATCTTTGACTGCTGGAGTGAGATGAACGGGTTCGGTACGGGTTCGATGGTAAATGAACGGGTTCAATGGTGTAGGATTTTTTGCTTCATTTGGTGTACGATTTCTTGCGCTAATTCGACGTATGATTCGTTTCTTCGAATGGTTGTGGTGTGTGATTTATTGCTATTCAAATTTTAGGTAGTCATACCTAGGGTTAGGGTTTTTTTTTTTTTTTTTGGCTTACGAGTAAAAGAAATTATTGTCTTATGTAGTTTTGAATTTTTCTGAATAAAATTCAATGATGATTTGAATTTCTGGATGAATATAAGCAGAGGTTTGAATTATCATGTCAGACCTCATGAAGTACGATTTTTCTTATTAAACAATTCAAAAACTCTAAAGAATCTCAAAACTCGAGATTTATTTGTAGGATCGATTTCACCCGGGTGATACTAATAATTATAAAAATTTAATGTGGAAGTATATAAAATAATCGCAGCACTAATAATAGCAGAATAATAATAACACAGATAATAGCAGAATATAAAAACAGAAATAGAACAACACAGATTTACACAGTCTCGGCAAAACCCTACCTACGTGCTACCCTCAATGTTTCTACTAAAAATTTAAGTAGTCAGCACGTAAACTCGCGACACTCGCTATCGACTAACCTAATTCTACACTCAAAATTCTGCCACAACTCAGCCACCGAGTTGTGAATTCTCGGACTACACCACCGTAGTTCGTCCTATAGTCACATGACTAGAATTTACAAAAGTTTTAAAAGAAAAATACAAATTAAAAAACAACTTAAAACAATAAACCCTAATTTTAAATTTTAAAGCCCGAATAACAATTTATAACCGGCCCAAAGAAATAAAGAATGCAGTGTAAAATATTGTCCCCCTTTTCTTTGTTATCTCTTCGGCCTGGTATCCTTGAGTTGAGAAAAAATATGGCTGCTTCTTTTTTTACTTGTTCGTTCTTCTTCGTTCTAAATTATGGCTTCTGGAATTGAATACTGCCAATACTAGTTGATCAATCGAATAATTGTTTAGTGTTGATTGCTTCGTCAATCGGTCGGTTCTTCGATTTACACGCGGCTGCTTCAATTTCGTCGAGTTCAATATAACTTCGATATGTAATTTCCTTTTTTGCTTTTCTGGTTAATTTGCTTGAACTCGATTTATTTTGAATGTCGATGATGATTGAGTTAAATAGGATTCCAATTCCTATAATTTCGTTTGTATTTATTTTGATTTGAATTCTTCTTAATTCTTGCTTGGCCATATGATTTTGATTCAATGCTCGTGATCAATCTTGACTCGTTCATTTCGTTCATGTTGCTTGATATATTTGAATTTGCTCCGGTCTTCGCTGCTATGACTTTTTTCATTGTACTTGCAATTACCTTGGTCACCACGAATTTTGATTTGAGCCGTTCGATTCTTTGCCTTGGTTTGAAACTGCTGCTTTGATTTTTGTAAAAACCTGCTATGCGAATTTCTTTTCTCCTGTGACTTTGTTTGAACTCTACTTTGATGACCCAAAATTGACTTCGGCAAACACCTCTGTCTTTGTTCGAAACTGCTACTTAGACCTGTCTTGATTTTATCACTTGCTTGTTGCATTACTTCATGTACTTGTTGCATTACTTCATGTATGTGTGCAGTGTTGGTGACACCTTGATTTAATCTTGAAATTGCTTTCATGCTCGAATGTAGTTTGTGTACATTGTTGTCATATTTGTGAATGCACTTGTTTCAGTGGCTTTGATGTCTAATACATTTAAGTTGCTATCTGCATATCAATTGACTTTGACTTTGGTATTTAACCTTGATTCCTGCAAGTCTGTAAACTGCTTCATTTTTGTTCAAGATTGAATGCACATGTTTGATTGTCTCTTGATCGCTGTTTTCCTTGGAGTTTAGTAACTTGCATTGTTTTCCACTGTATATATATGTGTGTGTGCGCGCGCTTATACTTTGGTATTGCAGTCTTTATGTGTATGGACTAGCTCAAGTTGGTCTTCGAGTTACACAACAGTTTTTACTTTTGTGCATGTTCTTGCTGTTTGCACCAAAATTGGGCAAACACCCTTCGGAAGTTTTTGAAGAGATAGTAAATGAAGAACTTGAATTGGAAATAGGGACTATCTAACAAAAACTCCAAGTCACAGAAAAGTAAATTGCACAGAAGACAAGGATTTAGAGTGGTTCGGCTATGCGCCTACGTCCACTATGAAGTTCTATCCCTTTATTTCTTAATACTTGAAGATTACAAGTGTTTTTTAAGCAAATTACAGCAGGAAATGGACTTAAACTCAAAATTAACAGCAAAGGAGATAGTATGGAGTGATTCTGGCAGCGTTTAGGCTTATTCTTCTTCTCCAAATACTCCGACCCCTTTTCTGAATGACCAGGGGCTCTATTTATAGGTGTGGAAGGCCAAAATCCCGCCTAAAGCTCAGGGAGGTTGCCTGGCACGTGAGGGGGGCCCATAAGCCCGCGTTCTCGGAGTCCGTGCCCAGTTTGGGATCGATTCGAAGTGAACTTCGAATCGATCAAAAAATTGTCCAATTGCGATGAAACTTGGCGTGGACGTTCTTCATCATGTAGACAAACTTCTGTAAAAATTTCATGGGATTTGGATCAGTAGATTGGGAGTTATCATCGATTCGAAATGGCACTTTTCGGTATGTTGCATGGTTCGAATCGATCCTATGGGTTCGTTCGAATCGATCACTTCGAACCCATAGGGTCGAATCGATCCTTCTGTGACGTGAGCAGCATTCTTCGAATCGATCCGTGTTTGTCGCCGTGTTCACTGGATGGCTTCGTGTGTTGGATTCGAAGGCTTTCCTCGAATCGATGGAGTGACATTCGTTCGAATCGATCTAAACACGTCACCCCAGATCGATTCGAAGTTGGCTTTATCATGGGGGTTCGAAGGTAGCTATGGCATGGAGTTGGAGTTCCTTCCGTTGCATGGATTCGAAGGGAGGCACGCCCCTGATGGATTCGAACGTCGCTTCTTCCTATGGGTTCGAATATGATGGGTTCGAAACAGATGGTTTCGAATGTGATGGGTTCGAAAACGATGGATTCGAACATGATGGGTTCGAACCGAGCAATGTGCACCTTCTTAACTTGAATCCATCATTACTTGAGCATATGACCTCGGATTGACTTGAAATTTGAAACGCTGGCTTCTATGGTCTTTCTTGTCGTGTCCTATCAATTGTGGCCCGTTCCGGACTCGGACAAAATTCATCGATATCCATAGTAAAGTGGAGTACGACCGATCTCTGAGGTGAACTGTCTTTTGTCTTTGACCAATCTTTTGGTATCACGGCTTTTGCCCAAAAAGCGGGATAACACTTGCGAGGTCTGATCCTCATGTATATGATGCATGTTGTATCTGGTATGGTTGCATTCATATTATGTTAACTGGTTTAAATTTGTGGCCTTCATTGTTGAGGCTACTTGATTGCTTGCATATGGTTGTGGGTTGTAGCCTCGAGCCAGTTTGCATTTGAACTTGACTGCTGATGCTTCACTTGATATCTCTTGTATCTGGTCTTCGAGCCAGTTCATCAGTCTGCACTGTGCACTTTGTTGCACTGCATATTCCAGTGTGCCTTTGGTCTAGTTTGAACTGTTGTGTTCATTAACTCGACCTGTGCAGTCATGTTCTTGCATTCAGTTGAGCTTCATGTATTTTGATCTCACATCCGGTGCCTCCGAGCCTGTTTCATGATATCTTCATGTTGTTATGTCAGCATTGATTCATTGCCAGTGTGCACTGTATATTTCCATTTGAAGTTTATTGCTATATTCTGGTCATTGCATTACTTTGACCCGTACTTGCCTTCACACATCTGAAATGTTGAAATTGAAGTCTTTATTGTTTTGGTTGTTGTGTTGCATTCTCATGTTCATCTGTGCTCTGGTCCTTTGATTCATTTAATTGTTATGTATATGTAGAGTCTGATCATTTGAACCATTGACTATGTTCAATTGATAGTTGTAGTGTCATCTCCACTTGTATACACATACATTTATGTATGTATATATGTGTGTGGTTTCATTGTGTACATCTCTGTCTGGAGTAGTTCTGAACTACATATGCATGTGCACCACTGTTATCTTGATATTGCTTTTGTTTGCATTTAGTTGATGTGCACTGACTTGAGTTACATTGATGTTCTGTGTTGAATTTTGGTTGACACCGAACTTCAGGTGCTCTAATTGGTGATAGCTCCGACCATGTCTTTGACAGCCATTCATGTGCACAGTAATGTCTGGGTTGCTCCTGAACTTGTACATTTGGATTGCACCCGTGTTTAATCCAGCTTATAATTCGGGTTTGACCTTGTGCTCATGCCATGACTTTATTTTTATATTGCACTTGAATTTTTGTACTTGAGTTGAATCCAGCTTTTTATTGGGTTTGACATTGTGCTCACATGTCCCTGCAGTTTTATCAAGTGTACATTGGTGTGCACGGCCTTGTGGCATGTACACTGATACACTATGCATGTCACAAGCTGTTCGTGTATGATGAATTCAAAATTAAATGATGACGAACAACCAAATAATTGAGGCAGATAATATTTTCAAAAAATACACATTTTATTTTACACTACAAAAATATTTCTTTTTCAATTTTACTGCGTCAGTGTTTATTTTGCAGATCGCTCAGATGCTGGATTCAATCTAGAATAGAGTTGAAGATAAATACGAGCAAATGAGTGATGTGTAGTGAGGTGCAAATGTAAATTAAAAATTGTGATGTAATCGAAATTGTATTGTAATCAAAAATTGTATATATATAGTGAGAGCTCAAATTTGTACTATTCAAAATTGTAACATAATATTTGTTTAAATAAAATATTTGTTTGAATTTAAATTCTGTATTATTTATTTTATTCAGCAAATATTTATTTAATTATGTGAAAAATAAAATAGACCAATAACAAATATATTTAAGTGAATATATATATATATATATGTGTGTGTGTGTGTGTGTTTATTATTATCAAACAAAAATCATATACTAGCATATTCAACATTATTTGTGAATTATTCTACAAGGGCGTCATTTGTGGATTATTCTATAAGGAAGTTAAGTTTTATGTGGTCTCATTTGGGAATTCAGGAAACTTGAATAAATAGGAAGAATATAGCATTGAGCTTCGTTTATTTATGATATGTGATGAATTTCATTTTTATAGTATGAGATACCATTAATCATTTCAAAATGTGAGATGTTACTTTGAAGGATGATGTATATAACAATCTGAATGTGTAACAGGCTTAACATTTCTTATGTTCGTAGAGTTATACAAATTGAAATAATTATTTCTTATAGATGTTAACTTCAAGTTCATCAAACAGTAACTATATTAAGTATATGATCCATTCGATATAGTCAATTCTGATCGACCAAAAATTTAGGTAGTTAGTTTGTGCTGTTTATACTATTAGATGATGATGATGGAAAGTGTTAAACGGTTTATTCATCCTTCAAGATGCTATTAGATGCTTTTGCTTGGTTGTGTATGTTGGTGGCTTATTTAAAATATATGTAACATTATAGTGCAATTGGTTAAAACATGCGGTAATTGCCTTAAAGGTCGAGGGTTTAATCATCACCAACTACACATCACTATGAATCATCTGAAGTATGCGTTGTTGGTTCGGTGCATATTTTCTTAAAGTTTACAACAAAGTTTGGTTCTTTGGGCCTTTGAAAAAACATATAAATAACATCCATATAATTAATCATTTGAATGTAATATTAAATCTACTTGCAAATTTTAATTTTCATCAACCCATACTTATCGGAAAAAAATCAAGGAGTAAAATATTCAGAAAATTATTGTCAATGACAAAATTTCATAGCTTTTTAGCCTTAAGAACAGACCTTCAATATTTTATCATGAAGGACAACTTTCTATAGGTATCAGTTTTTAGTTATTGATAGCAGTTTTTAGGTATCAGTTTGTAGTTATCGGTAGCAGTTTTTAGGTATCAATTTTTAGCTCGGTAGCAGTTTTGTTGTTTTTATGAATAATTTTGAAAAATGTTTATCCTTATGAATAATTTTTAGAAAAATGTTTGTCCTTGTGCTAAAAATATTAAGGTCGTGTTCTTAAGACAAAAAATATACAAATCTTTGTCCTTTTAATTAATTCTCCCTAAAATATTTTCTTGTTGACTCATATATCACCTGTAAATTGAACTAGCATTTTAGATTGAAAAATAATATGGATAATAGGATTCGCCTCGGTATTCCTTACGATTCAGTACCCTTCAAAGTTCTAGGTGTAATATATTAGTTTTTATTCTTTGCTAATTGCAGATTTTTTTTTCTAGACAAGTTATAGGGCTTGATAAGAAAAGCCTTCACATGTAAATGGGAAAGATGTGACTGTTAAGCTAAATGAGTTACAAGGCTCGTTAATGATAAAGAGATTCTGATCAACTTTGTATTACAATGTGTATTCATAAACTACTATTTGAAGATATCCACCACTCTTAACCCATAAGCTTTCATCTGCAGCTGCATTACAATATATGATCATAAATTATTAATATAGGTTTTAATGTGGTATGAATTACCTTTACCTTCTTGCTCCCAGAATTCTCTCTGTGTGTGGGCGCGCATATAACGGTTGATTTAGATATATTGTAAAACTTAACTGATATAATGGTATAAAAAATTGAATGTCTGAATCGTTCGCCTAGTTACAGTCAATGTTACAATTTTAAAGGTCTATTTACTTATGTTTGAAATCATAAATTGAATTATTGATTTAGTATATGGTCACTGATTTCAGGCTACTTTGTTTTACCAATTTAGTACCTATTCAAAATGTAGTATATGGAGGAATTAATTTCCTTTTCCTTTTGCTATTGCTTGCTACTTGAAAATCAGTATAACGAGCAGACCCAACTTGTGTATAATTGAACATCACTACCACTTGATTCATGATAGTTGCTCAATGCAGGCTATGGACACATTTTGTACTAGATAACTGACTTACTCCTTGTTGGTTGGTAAATGATTGTACTGATAAATTCCCATGTAAAACTTTGAAACAAGTAGCCAATGAAATGAATTCTAAATTTGTATGATTGTATCCACAACTTAAACCTCTAAAGTAAGTCTAATGCTTTGAAACCGTTTAATATGTTTATTATTTCTACCTAAATGATTGAACGGGGGCAATATATCTACATATAAGCATTCTAAAGTACATATTATGGAAGTTTGTTATTTATTGGTTATTCTTCAACTACCCATTGGCTCCCCGGCATAGTTTTTGACACCTTTGTATTTGTATATGATTGATTTCTTTGTAGTTAAAAGTGGTACTTGGTCGAATCAAAATTTCAAATGCATTATTAGAAACTTTGCTGTAATAAAAATATTTTTCTCCTGTTAATTATAAATTGCATGATAACGAACTCTCTCTATCTAGAGAATGCTTCCTCCGTTCATGTTCATGTTCACGCCGATTAAAGTGTCAACTATGAGCATGACTTCTAAAGCGTTCTCGGTGAATTTTCTCTTTCCTCAACAAGCCCCTCAAGTCGAATAGGGGATTCACGACACACAAGACTAGGTTCAGTCACAGTTAACTATCCATTACAATGTTACAGCTATCTGGAATAACACAGATACAAGCAAACATTAGTAAGGACTTAATGTTTTCAGAATGGCACAGCTTCTATAATACCCAAAATAATTAAGTAAAAATATGCAGATCTGGATTTGAAAAGTGAAAATCAGTGGGATTCGGCAAATCTGACAGTCTATTTCTCCTGCGTAAAATTACCAACCAGGTTTCGGTCATAATATCGTTTTCCTTTCAGGATTCACATTACCAAAAGTACAAATAGAGCATCTGATTACTCTTCCAATTATACCAGCACTGTATTTAGAAAATGCCAATAACGAAGTAAGAGTTTCCGTACCATTAGGAAGATATATGTTTGCCTCATTGCGCTCTAGAGGGCGTTTTTGAAGTGATTACTCTTCAAATTTGGATCTCTATCACTGCATCACCTGGCATTATTCGTGCTTGAAATTGTTTGCGTGTCTACAAACCAAGCTTAATTTTTTTTCCATTTTACAGTTTCTAGTAGCAAGATGGAACTAGAACTTATAGCTGAAGGAGAAACCAATATGGATAAGGTTTGAGCTAGAAACATAATTTAAACTAGATAGACCAAATCAACATTAAATTATACATTGGAACTCAGATATTAGGTGTTGATGATGATAAATGAAGTTCATCGCTTGAAAAGCAAATTACACAATAAAATCACTGGGAGTTCATCATCAGATATACACCTTATTTCTATGTTAATCTTACTGCTATATAATACCCTCTAGCATCAAAATATACACTGGAATTTAATATTTTACTTTTTCAAACATTCATATCATATATTACCATTTATCTCTATTGTACCCGACCAAATAGTTTTATGTTGAACTACTGTTACTATGGTTTGCAGCAGAAAATATATACTCGATATTATTTCAGGTTCACATAAAAAGATGAAAAAAAATTAAGACACGGAGCCCATGTTTTTGGACTACATCAGAAGCACGACATTTGTAAGATTTACATCCAGTGGAATTTTATTTTTTAAAAGCAATTGCTATTGAATCCTCATATACCAGAAAGTCCTGTAAACTGGTGTATGTGAATTAGACACAAATTCCTATGAGGATTGTAATCTATGGGATGTCAATTATAGCTTGTATTCATCACCATATCTAACAAAGATGACAAATCCAACTAATAAAAATTAGCCTCATCCAACTTATAAAATTACATAGAGATAAAAAATAACAAAGATTACATACCTCATGTTATCCCGCTTTTTGGCAAAGCCGTGATACCAAAAGATTGATCGAAAACGAAAGACAGTTCGTCTCAGAGATTGATTATACTTCACTTTGCTATGGGTATCGATGAATTTTGTCCGAGTCCGGAACATGCCACAATTGATAGGACATGATAAGAAAGGTCGTAGGAGTCATCATTTCAAATTTCAAGACAATCCGAGTTCGTATGCTCGAGATATGATGGATTCAAATTGAGGAAGGTGGTCACTGTCTGTTTCGAACCCATCGCACTGGAGTACTTCGAACCCATCACCTTCGAAACCATCTCCTTCGAACCCACATAGTTCGAACCCATCCACGCGCTTGCCTTCGAAACCGTGAAGTTCGAACCCAAGCCACGTTCGAACCCATCAGCTAGTACCTGCTTCGACTCCATCGCCTTCGACTCCATCGCCTTCGACTCCACCACAATGGCCTACCTTCGAATCCATGGCGCCGCTCAGCTTCGCATCCTTACTTCGAATCCATGCAAGCCCTTAATTCGAACCCATCGAGCGACCCAGTTCGAACCGATCGAGTTCGAACCCATAGGGATTCCTTGATTCGAATCGGTCACGTTCGAAGCCAGGAATACTCCTTAGTTCGAATCCACCGAGTCAGTTGGTTTGGATGACGTGTTCGCCGTAGTTCACGGAGTAGAAGCGGTCCATTCGGAGATAAGTTAGGATCGATTCGAGAGATACGCGCCACGTCACTGCAAACCCACGTGAACTCATGGGTTCGAAATCATGGGTTCGAACGACACAGCCAACCAAGAAAACCCCATTTCGAACCGAGCATATCTCCTCAACCACAAATCCAAATGCAACCAAATTTTCACAGTAGCTTCCATATGAGGTAAAGATTGTCCCTGCCAAGTTTCAGCTCGATTGGACCAATTCTTGATGGGTTCGAAATCACTTCGAACCGATGTCAGATCGAGACGAAACTTGGTGGGATCGGTCGCGTGGGCCCACTCACGTGCCAGAAGAAGTCTCACGAAGTTTCAGCTAGATCTGGACCTCCAACGCCTATAAATAGCACCCTGAAGCCTTCAGAAAGGGGGAGCTTCCGAGAACTTCTGCCATTGAACGCTGAGACTCTGCCGGATTAACGTCTATTGATCAGAATCACTGTTGTATTCAGATTTCAAAGCTATTATCTACTGTAATCCATTGTAATCGATTGAATCGAGCAAAGCAATAAAGAGAAATCCTTCAAAGTGGACGTAGGCACGAACGTCGAACCACTATAAACCCTGTGTTTGTAATCATTGTTTGTGAATTATTGTGATTTAATACCTAGAGCTGAATTTCATATTGATTGTTGCTGAGTTCTGTGTTGATTATTATCAAGTTGAATACGCAAACGGGTGCTTTCGTGATATTGGGTGTTTGTGACCAATTTTGACGCAAACATTTTGGTGCTTTCACTGAGAATTGATTCAGGAAGAAGTTGAATTTGAAAATCCAGGAGTTCAGATCTAAGAATTATGGCAAGACAATCGAGTAGAAAGCCAAGGCCTGAGAGAAGCGAACCACAAGGAAGTCAAGAGGCTTCCTCAGGAGCGAATCAACCATCGATATACATCACTAGGGACGAGATGGAGACGATGATGAAGAGGCAAGAGGAATTGATCCAGAGTTTGTTCCAACAGATAGGACAGCTGGGAGCACAGAATAGGGAAGCCAATGGAGTCCAGAACGGAGCAGGGCCATCCGGCATAGCACCAGAGCTAGGGGGCACGCATATGGAAAACGTTGACCCAATCTTGGAAAGAGAGAGAGAAGGATCTGCGCAACCCGGTAGTAGTAGAGGAGCGAACGCTCAGTCAAGGGGGCAGGTCCCGGAGTTACCTCGTGAACTCGGGAGGCAGGCTGAAAGTAGTGAACAAGGGTTACATCTCGGAGACAATGACCGATTAGCAGAGATGGTTAGAAGAGCTTTGAGAGGCGGTATAGTGAACAAAGACCTAGAGGATGTTAATAGAAGTCCTTTTACTTCAGCAATCAGACAAGCTAGGAACCCACCGGATTTCAAACTACCATCGTTGGATATGTATGACGGGAGAACGGACCCCACGGTCCATCTGACAAAATATATGAGACATATGGAAGTGCTGGGGGCATCGGAGGAGGTTATGGCCCGCTGCTTTCCATTATACTTGACAGATATCGCAGCACTATGGTTTAGACAATTGGAGAATGGATCCATCGGAACATGGAATAGTTTAGTGGAGAGATTTATGAGGCAATTCAGGGTTCATATTACAAGACCCAAGAATGTGATGACTTTGGCAACCCTAAAGCAAAAAGCCGGAGAGACCTTGAGGAGTTATCTAGCACGGTTCAATGCAGCAGCAGCTTCAGTGGATCGAGCGGATCCGTCCATGGTAGTAATGGCAGCAGTGTCCGGAATAGCTGACGGCACAGAGTTCAAGAATTCATTGACTAAAGATCCACCCATAGATCTAGAGGAATTCTATCATGAGGCAGAAAAGTTTTTACGATTAGAAAATGCAAATGCAGAAAGAGAAGAAGGAGATGGGGTAGATGTTTATGCACTCAAAGACGAAAAGCTCCCTAGAAGGGACTCGGACAAGGATAAAGGTAAAAGAAGGATTGAGAATAACGGAGACAGATCAAAACGGCAACGGAGGGAGCCGCGATTTACCACCTACACTGAGCTGAACGAGAGCCTGGAGCGAATTTACCAGGATACCAAAGAACAGATTTCGTATCGTAGGACAATGCGAAGGGATCCTACCTCTGACGAAAGGAAATCAGATAAGTTCTGTGTATTCCATGAATTAAATGGTCATAACACTAACGATTGTAGGCACCTGAAGGACGAGGTGGAAGGGCATATCAGGAACGGTATGCTCCTTCAATATGTAAGGAGGCGAGCTCCTGCGGCGGAACCAGAGAGACCACCGTCCACATCAGCTAGAGGCGACCCCGAATCCAGGCACCGTTTGGTTATCAATTGAGTGAGATAACGATGAACAAGTTGTAAGCTTCCACTAACGCAATCAAATCATTTACACATGTGCGAGATCACGAACGATCTCCAGGCATGCTCTGGATGATCATTGACCGTTTCGTAGTGGGAACTTACACTTTGACATCCATGCTTTGCTTTCATGTCATTTCAATTTAAACATTTAGACCCTGTTTGTTTGCTGTTTGTTTGGACATTGTTTGTGAAACTCATTCGTTTAATAGTTATTTGATTCTGATAACTATGGAATGACTAAGCTACTTATACATGTATGGGGTCGCGAACGATCCTTAGGTATGCTCTGAGACGGCGATGAACCACCCCTATAAACGATCCAGGAACTCACCCGAACGCGACCCTGGCATCGGTAACACCAAGCCCTCCCGGGCACACACAACTCGCCTCGAACAGCACCCGATCGCGAACGATCACAACCCGACTTCGAACAGTCACAACTCGCCTCACCTCAAATGGTTTGATCGCGAACGATCGTCACTTGAGGTCCGACACACGACCGCGAACGGTCACAAATTCGCCTCGAACGGCACACGATCGCGAACGATCACTTTCTGCCTCGAACGCCATCGGCCGCGAACGGTCATGGCTCATTAATTATGAAACCCGACCTTGAATGGTCGCCATTCGCCTTGAACGGCACTTGGTCGCGGACGATCATCAATTGCCGCGAACGGCATCGACCGCGAACGGTCCCATTCAATCCTTTGCCATAAATAGCATCGACCGCGAACGGTCCTATTCTCATCATTTGCCGCGAACGGCATCGACCGCGAACGGTCCTATTCCATCCTATGCCGCGAACGGCACGGACCACGAACGGTCCCAATTCACCTCAAACAGCATATGATCTCGAACGATCGATGCATGGATTTATACGCTCGACTGTGCACGGTCGCACTTCACCTCGAATGACTCGATCACGAACGATCGTCATTTGACGTTAAGCGCTCGACCATGAACGGCCGCGCTTCATCCCAAATGGCTTGATCCCGAACGATCGTCATTTGAGGCCATATGAAAACTATCAAGTTCTTTGCAGGTTGATGATCGGATACGAACATCCAACTCGAGGCATTATAAAACACACCTTCCTACCGCAAGGCATGTTTTGGGGGGCAAAATGTTATCCCGCTTTTTGGCAAAGCCGTGATACCAAAAGATTGGTCGAAAACGAAAGACAGTTCGTCTCAGAGATTGGTTATACTTCACTTTGCTATGGGTATCGATGAATTTTGTCCGAGTCCGGAACATGCCACAATTGATAGGACATGACAAGAAAAGTCGTAGGAGTCATCATTTCAAATTTCAAGACAATCCGAGTTCGTATGCTCGAGATATGATGGATTCAAATTGAGGAAGGTGGTCACTGTCTGTTTCGAACTCATCGCACTGGAGTACTTCGAACCCATCACCTTTGAAACCATCTCCTTCGAACCCACATAGTTCGAACCCATCCACGCGCTTGCCTTCGAAACCGTGAAGTTCGAACCCAAGCCACGTTCGAACCCATCAGCTAGTACCTGCTTCGACTCCATCGCCTTTGACTCCATCGCCTTCGACTCCACCACAATGGCCTACCTTCGAATCCATGGCGCCGCTCAGCTTCGCATCCTTACTTCGAATCCATGCAAGCCCTTAATTCGAACCCATCGAGCGACCCAGTTCGAACCGATCGAGTTCGAACCCATAGGGATTCCTTGATTCGAATCGGTCACGTTCGAAGCCAGGAATACTCCTTAGTTCGAATCCACCGAGTCAGTTGGTTTGGATGACGTGTTCGTCGTAGTTCACGGAGTAGAAGCGGTCCATTCGGAGATAAGTTAGGATCGATTCGAGAGATACGCGCCACGTCACTGCAAACCCACGTGAACTCATGGGTTCGAAATCATGGGTTCGAAATCATGGGTTCGAACGACACAGCCAACCAAGAAAACCCCATTTCGAACCGAGCATATCTCCTCAACCACAAATCCAAATGCAACCAAATTTTCACAGTAGCTTCCATATGAGGTAAAGATTGTCCCTGCCAAGTTTCAGCTCGATTGGACCAATTCTTGATGGGTTCGAAATCACTTCGAACCGATGTCAGATCGAGACGAAACTTGGTGGGATCGGTCGCGTGGGCCCACTCACGTGCCAAAAGAAGTCTCACGAAGTTTCAGCCAGATCTGGGCCTCCAACGCCTATAAATAGCACCCTGAAGCCTTCAGAAAGGGGGAGCTTCCGAGAACTTCTGCCATTGAACGCTGAGACTCTGCCGGATTAACATCTATTGATCAGAATCACTGTTGTATTCAGATTTCAAAGCTATTATCTACTGTAATCCATTGTAATCGATTGAATCGAGCAAAGCAATAAAGAGAAATCCTTCAAAGTGGACGTAGGCACGAACGCCGAACCACTATAAACCCTGTGTTTGTAATCATTGTTTGTGAATTATTGTGATTTAATACCTAGAGCTGAATTTCATATTGATTGTTGCTGAGTTCTGTGTTGATTATTATCAAGTTGAATACGCAAACGGGTGCTTTCGTGATATTGGGTGTTTGTGACCAATTTTGGCGCAAACACCTCAAATCAATCGAGAAAGCTTGCATTTGAGCTAACGAAGCAAGCGAACAACCACACCGCGACTAGAGATAGGAGTGTCGCATAAAGTATTTCAGATCCTATGAAGCATGGCGAAGTAATAGCATAACATGGTTAAGCTCTTGATAGCCTACTTCAATCATTCAGCAAATCAAATCATTACATGTAAAATATTTTGTCGATGAAAAATAGCAAGTAAATAACTAAAGAATAACAACGTAAATCATCAAAAATAGTAGAAGAGGGCCTAAAACAAAGAGCTTTAATTTTAACATGTTTCCAGTTAGATCTAATTTTCAATATTATAGACTAAGTCATGACAAATAGTATGGTAAAGTAACATTAGATGTGCTATCACCATGGCTCTGTTACTGCAGATGCATAAAGATTCAACTAATCGGTTTCCCTATTTTAAAAGCTTGAATGATCTCACAACACGATCCAGACCTCCAATACGTACTATTATTGTATAATTTTCAAACATTAGAGGCATGTTTGAATAGACTTAAATAAGCTACTCACGCCTAGCATGTAATTGCATCAAGCATCAATATTCTGAAGAAACAAAAAGTGCAACTAAGCATCAAAACTAAGATACTAAAACCAAAAATATATAATTTTAGTGTCAAATTTTGCAATCGATCGAGTAACGATGGTAATATGGAAGAACGACGGTCGTAAAAGCTGTTACCGGAGGAGCGACGATCAAAGTGGGAGAACGGTTCTAGAATCGGACAGACCAAATTGATTTTTTGTTGGATATATTAGCTGATCTGATTCAATGAACGAGGAGCAAATTGTAAGGAAGACCATAGCGATTATTCTTAGAATCAAAATAAAGGGGAATATATTCTTGAAGTTAAGACGACAAAATGGAAGCAAGAAAAATAAAGGGCTGCTTAACAACACCTTTTCACACTTCGCGCGTGAGAGAGAGGAAAAATAATTAAATAAAATAACAACACCGCTGCCAGAAATGCAACCAGAAACCCAAGCATTTTGGAATCTCCCTCCTTAATCAAACCAAAACGCATCTATCATATCTGAAGTCTTATCGTTCATGTCAAGCAAATCTGAATCAGAAGTCTTTCTTATTCTCTTCAACCAACATAGTCAAATAAGTAATTTTATCGTCCTTCATGATATCTACACCGTCGTCTTCGCATTATTTTTTATTTTGATATCTAATTATTTTGATTTGGTAATGCCGCCTGAAACTGTAACGTCAAAGACATGAAATACTACATCGAGAGGCATGGAAACATATTCTTAAAAAAAAAAAAAAAAAACCCCGACAACATATCTATGATTGATTTGTAGAAGAAAAATAGACTTTAACACGAAAAAAACTAACCACTTTGTAATTATCACAAATGTGATTATCCACTAAATTTTCGCCTTCCATCATCTATTAGGCCTAAATATAATTTTTAGGGTTTAATGTTTACAATTTTTGAGAAGTACGTAAGATTTTGCGAAAAGAGATGAGAGGTATGGTTGTTTATTGCTGAGTGAAAGAACAGAATACGGTGGTCAGAAGTGCATGAAAAATATTGAATCTAAGAAAATATAATTGTAGCCGAAAAAAAAATGGATGGCAACGGTGGCCGAAAGAAAACAAATGGATGGCAATGGTAGCATACAAAAAAATTACAGCTCATTTTATTCTTTTCACCATCATCTTTTATCATTTCTTCTTCTTATATTGTTTTTCTATCTCCATTTTTTTTGCATTTAATTTCTCCTCTCTATCACTACAAAACAAGCTTCGTTTTGGCGACCGTATCTGGCGACGGCTAAAAAAGACGGTCGACGCTAGCCGTCGCTTAACACGTATAAACAGGCAACCCGTGAACAGAAAACATTACTCCTTCCCCCTAAACTCAATTCCCCATTCTTCTCCTCCTCCATCGACGTTCCAGCCGCCTCCCCCCGACGCGAGCCGCCCACGCCCCCCCTCCCCCGCGACGTGAGCCGTCAATCTCTCCATCGCGAAAGCTACAACTCACCAAAGCTCGAAGGTATGTTATTGCTCTTCAATTTCTACTTAATCTAGGTTTAATCAAAACCCTAATTTTGAAAATTGATGATTACGCGATAGAAATTAATGATTATGCGGACTAGTTGTTGATAGTAGCGTATTGGTTGATTTGGGGATGTGTTGGGAACTCTAATGTGGCAAATTATTATGGGTTTGTTATTGTGCATTAGTTAATGATAATATTGTATTTGTTGAGTTGGTGATATTAATTAGTGATTTGATTGTTTAATTTGTAATTAAAAATTAGAGTTTATTTATAATCCGAAAATTATTGTATAATTACTGATTGATATGCTAATGGATATATAAGTTTACGTAATATTTGTTATAGTTAATTAGAATGGTGTTTATTATAGTCTGCGCAAAAATCAGTGTACAATTATTGATTAATATGCTGCTAGATTAGTTGGTTAAACATAAGTAATATTTATTATTTAATTAGCGTGTGTACATTATAGTATTAGTTGTTAGTATAAAATAAATTAATTTAGTTTATTACAAGTGCTAACATCTAATTTTCGTTTACAAAATCAATAAAAAAAATTAAATTGTTGGCTGAATTTTAAAATACTATTTGAAATTTCAAATGTATTAAATAAAATATTTAAATGGTTGAATGAATTATATAATTTTGAAATGAGCATCACAACAAAAAATAATATACTTAAATCGGTTTGCGTAAAAAATTAAGAAATGAATATAACAACAATAAATATTCCACTAAAATCAATTTTGTAAAAAAATAAAGAAATGAATATAATAACATTAAATATTTTGCTAAAATCGATTTTCTAATGAAAATTAGGAAATGAATATAACAACAACTTAAATTTTACTAAAATCAATTTTGTAAAAAAAATTAAGAAACAAATATAACAACAACAGATATTCTACCTAAATCGATTTTTAAAAAAAAATTAAAATGAGTATAATGTTGATTTGAAAATAAGCATTAAATATTATTTCAATAAATAATTGACGTTAAAAAATTAAAGCCTTTGGCCCTAAAATGTTTTAATTTAGTTTAGAAAATACAACAACAAAAATACACCCCTTGGATGCAAAGTTATGCGTAAAAGAAAAGTGAAGTGAAGTGCTGTCGAAATTAGACAGAAGTGTGGTGTGTGAAGCATTTAGTCCTAAATGGCTTTACTTTATTTTGAAAAATACAACAACAATATACCATTTGAGTCCAAGTTATGCGTAGAAGAGAAGTGAACTGAAGTGCTGTCGAAATTACTAACATATATTTTTAAATTAGGAACAATGTTCGATTATTTTCTCGACCGTACTTGGATATATGAAGTCAAAACTGGTTGATAGCTTCATCTGCAGGTAAATTCGGTTGTAGTTTTGGATTCCAGATCCGAAGATTGTTGTTGTATTGCAAAGCTCCACAATGAATTGCTTGCGTGAAAATGAGTGCAGCCTTATTGACATTGAATTGGTGTCGTTCTAGGGTTCCGGAGATGAGATTTAATTTTTTTTTATGAACGAGATACTGCAAATTTGATGCCCTTTGTATAATTCATGTTCTTCCTCTATTTGCTTGACATAATGACGCTTGGTTGCATGTGTTTATAGATAAAATAAACAATCGCGCCTCTAAAGTAAGTTTTGTTCATTTGAATTTAGCACGATTGATATAGTAGTTTTGTGGTAGGTTGAGATGTTTGGTTAAGAATATTATCGACTGTTGAACTGAACCTTACTGTAAATAAGGTTGCAACTGAGCTTGATAAGCTATGCATATAGTGCTTGTAATGAAGATTAGCTCTTGGATCTTGTAAGTTTCTATTACACCTCTGTTTGTTTATTTCCAAAAACTAAATTATGAAGAGGGATTTCGATGGAGGATTAGTTGCTGTTATTGCCAAAATGGTAATGTGTTGATATCGACTTTTATTAACATATAATATTATGTCGTGATTTGAAATTCTTGGTATGTAAAATTAGTTTTTCAACTATTATTTTTACTGGAATATAACTTTTGAAAGCACACAATGACTTGTTAACACGATCATTACTTCAAAGATATTCTAGCTTTGGTATATTTGCCGACTTTCCATGATCATTTGAATTTTTTTGGAGTTAGGTAGTGTTTGTTTTGGGAATGAAGGGTTGATAAAGTTTTAAACTAGACAGAATCAGAATTCAGAAGATTTGAAAGTAGTTTGATGAAAAAAAGCATTTATAAGTAATTGAATCATTCTCTATATTTTCAATCAGCAAAAATACATTGCTTATTCTGAGTAAAGGATCTGATCTACTCCACGATATCCTTCCAGTGCAATCAATATTTTTATTTGTAGGATAGAATTTGAAATGAAAGTAAGATTCAAAACTCATTTATTATGTCGATATGTATGATGTTATTAGAATGATATTTATAAAACTAGATGCAATTGAATGCATTTACATGATCTTGTTATGAATATTAGGAATGAAGATTTTTTATTCATGTGTTGTAGATGGTTAGCGTGTTAATATTAGGAATAAAATTGTTTTAATGGTGCAAGCTAAGTCATGAGAGGGGTAATGCATAGACATTACTCCGGTGCTATAAAATAGCGCCATTGTAATGGCAAATTTTTTGGAAAAAGTTTGGTGCTAATGTTAACTTTTACAGAAATGCTATTTTTATAATTAAGAGTATCATAGAAAATAGTTTATATCAATATACTTCACACATCTGAAAACATGACCCTTACCTTACAATATGGGACTATTCTCTTCTCGTATTTTTAATAATTCATTTCAATTCAAAGAATTTCCAATAATTTCCCACTTGAACTTTTCAAAGATTTTCTTTTCGAGCAATTGGAACGAGGACCCATTGAAGGGCAAGTCTCATGTTCTGTTATATATGATATAGGAGGGCATTATGTCTTTCAGCATAGGAAAACAATGGATAACTGAATCAGATCTAAGATCTACATACTATATAGACGGGGTGTAGAAGTTCATTAGTTTTGTTGAAGAAAACGATGGTAAGAAAGGAGTGTATTTATGCCCTTTCACCCGGTGCAAAAATATGAAGATGATCAAATTAGATGAAATTCATTTTCATTTGCTTAGATGAGGTATTATCCAATCATATACAATGTGGTATTTTCATGGGGAAAAAGGGCGGAGATGGAAAAACAACAACCAGTTAGTCATGGCACAACTACTGACGAGTCTGAACATATTAGGATGGAAGATCTGGTCAATGATGCAGATAGATTTCATCATTTTCAACCTACAAATCCGTTGCCTGATCATGCTAATGTTGGAGAGCAGTCTACTGATTATCCAGATTGGTAGGCCAATGAAAGTAAGAAGTATAAATCACTTTTTGGTAGCGTAAAAGAGCCACCGTATCCTTCATGTTCAAAAGGGATTACGAAGCTGTATGCCATTGTGAAACTGAATAGCTTGAAAACCCAAGACGGCTTTTCAGATAATGGTGTGACTGCACTTCTCGAACTAATAAAGGAGTTACTCCCTGAAGGTAACACGCTGCCGACAAAGTATTCCGACGTGACGAAGATCATTAAGCAAGTTATGATGAATTACAAAACTTATGATGCATGCATCAATGATTGCATATTGTACTGGAAAGATGACGAGAACAAAGTTTCTTGTATAAATTGCAATGAACCTAGATATATGACATCATTAAACGAAGAGAGAAAATGCACCAAAGTACCTCGAAAAACATTAAGACATTTTCCTCTAATTTCTAGATTGAAGAGACTGTATACTGTACCATGGATAGCAGATGCGATGACCTGGCATGGTCATGTCAAGTCCGATCCAACCGTAATGCGTCATCCATGTGACACTTCTCAATGGAAAGCCGTGGATTCTTTTGACCAAATTTTTGCTGCCGAGCCACGAAATGTCACACTTGGAATAGCAACAGATGGTTTCTGTCCACATGCTTCTCTCTCTAACCCTTACAGTTATTGGCCAGTAATTGTAGTACCATATAATCTTCCTCCGTCTATGTGCATGAAAAGGGAGTTCTCAATGTTAACATTGTTGATTTCTGGGCCAAAACAACCAGGAAAAAATATTGATGTTTATTTACAGCCGTTGATAGACGAGTTAAAGCAGTTATGGGAAGGAGTCGTTACATTTGACTCGTTACGTAAATCTGAGTTCACAATGAGAGCTAGGATGCTGTGAGCAATCCATGATCACCCTGCTTTTGGGACTTTTTCGGGATGTACAACTCACGGTTACTTTGCATGTCCTATTTGTGGGGAAAACACTTTTTCTTATCATCTTCCTGAAAGTAAGAAGATGTGTTACATGGGACATCGAATGTTTCTTCCTAACGAACACAAGTTTCGATACGATAAGACAAATTTCAATAACGAACAAGAATTCGTCGTCCTAAATGGTCATTGAATGGTTTTCAAGTTGAAAAGAAAGTAGCGAATATCAAAATGAAAGTTGGTAAACAAAAAGAAGAAATTGGTCGAAAACGGAAAAAGTCAACCAATGAAGATGTTGACAATATTTCTGGATGGTATAGGAGGTCTACCTTTTTTGATTTACCATATTGGAAAGCAAATTTGATCCGACATAATATTGATGTTATGCATACGGAGAAGAATGTCATGGAGCATCTCATCAGCACCATTATGGACCATAAAGATAAGTCAAAAGATGGCATCAATGCACGCAAGGTTTTGAAATTTATGGGTATAAAACATAAGTTGTGGGTGATGGAAGATCCTGAAACAAATAAAATAAGCATACCAAAGGCAACTTTCACTTTGAGCAAAGAAGAAAAGATATGGTTTTGCACTGTTTTGAAAAATATGAAAGTGCCTAACAAATTCTCTTCTAACTTCCACAACAATGTGAGCATCAATCCTCCTGAACTAAAAAATATGAAGTCACATGATTACCATGTCATAATGCAGCATTTGCTTCCGGTATTGCTTCAACATTCTTATCCACCACATAAGTATCTGTGAAATGCTGTTCATTGTATTAGTTTATTCTTTAACATTTTGTGTTCAAATGTGATCAATAGGGAACATCTTTTAAAGCAAAGGCTAGCTTAGTAGAAGCAATGTGTGTTTTTGAAAAACATTTTCCACTTGCATTTTTTGATATCAGTGGCCACCTTATGGTTCATTTAGCCGATGAAGCGTTGATTTGTGGCCCTGTCAGATGTAGATGGATGTATCCATTTGAATGGTAAATTTCTAGTTTCAATTATGTACATCATTATTTCATATAAATAGCTACCGTCTACAATATTATAATTGATCGCATTTATAGGTTGATGAAAACATATAAAGGATATGTGCGCAACAAAAGATACATTGAAGGGTGTATTGCAGAAGGATATATCGTACAAGAAGCTAGTCTTTACTACATGGAGTATATGCCAAAAGGAGGTGATGGCAATCATAAACATACCCACGAAGCGTTTTTAGACGAGGACGATGAGTTTTGAGATACCTCTGGATAATGGTAAAGATATAACATTAACCCAAGTGCAGTTTGAACAAGTGCGTAAATGGGTCCTTAATAAGTACAATGGATTGGATGAATGGAAGAAGTAAGTTCACGAACTTGTCCGGAATTTCAATTTTTTTAATTCATTATATATATACATTTTGACGTGTTTTCCGTAGGAGGTATAACTCCTATGTGAAAAGTACTAGATTTCAACCTTGAGGCAGGGCTACCATCGTGGAAGTCGTTCAAAGTTTTAATCTATGGTTACGTAATGAGGTATAACGTCGTCTAAGTATTTCATGTGTTTATAAGTGTGTAATACACCTTCGTGATCATGCTTTTTTACTTATTTTGTTTTATGTACTTGTTAAAGACCATCGATGTTGATCCAACTCTGTGGCGGCTAGTGCATGGGCCGAAGTTCGTAACACGTAGTTATATGAAGTACTAAGTGAATGGATTTTCGTTTTCCACAAAAAAGTACGAAGACCGTATGGTAACACAGAATAGCGGTGTATGCATGAGAGCAATTACAAAATTTAGAGCGAGTAGTAAGGATAAAAATTATAAGGAAGCAGAAACAACGTATTATAGAGTCATTCAACATATGCTTAAGTTGGATCACACTGACTTCAAACAAACAGTTTTTTATTGTGATTGGGTAAAGGTCGAGCATAAGGTCAATGGTTGAAAAACAGATCCCATTTCAAACCCGATCATGGTAATAGGAAAATTGAAGAACAAAAAAAACGTGAATGACGAGCCATTTATTCTTGCATCAGAAGCGAGCCAAGTTTTCTACTCAAAAGATTTAAAAAATAACGGATAGTATGTGGTCTTGCGTATACCAAAACGGTTGACTACAAATGTGGATGACATTGAGTTCCTTACTGTCTATCAATCAGCTTTTGAAGACAATGAAAAATTAGAAGACCTTACCAAATCCATATGTTAACTTATTAGTATTCGTACATCACAAGATTGTGTGTCTGTATATTTTTAATTGCACGATTGTGTGTGTATGGTTTTGAATATTTTATACATGGTTTTGATTTTCCTGGTTGTTTTGCAAGTTAAAATTTGCAAAATCTTTGTATTCTTTTCTCCATTATGATGTTATATTATATTTTTATCTTTTAAGGATTTGTTGGGTGATTAAGCACCAAGTTGTAGGAAGAAAGTCACAGAGTTTTGAGCATAGCTAAGGGTAGACATATATCCCTCGTGGTTTGTTTGCTGGTCACTCATTTCTTTTAGATTATATCTTACTCTACAATTCATATTGTTAGGCTTTGTATGTTTATCTACTTTCTGTCCAGAGTAACTAATTCCTACACTGGTGGAACTCTATCTTTGTGACTTTGATGAATACAGATCTTGAAGCATTGAATCATCAGTTTCTGTTTTTTCGGTTTGTTTTACCCAGTTGTATAACTCATGTAATATACATGTGGGTCACATGATTGATACAACTTTTGTTTTTTTCCATTATAACAGGCTATTTCTTATTACTTGGTGGGATCGCCCGTGACATCAACACAAGTAGATAATCCATTGCTCTAATCCGTAAGCAATGCATACAAACTTCTTCCTTGATTATTGTTAACTGCAATGTGTTCTTCCTTGATTATTGTTAATCCGTAAGAACTGCTAATTAGTTGACTTAGAAATGTGTTAATCCAGAATATATTAATCGAATTTGATCATTATTTCCTTTTATCTTATTGGTTATTATAGGAAATGCATCGGAAAAAAATTGTATTAGTGGTAATTTTTCGTGCTTTATTTAATCAAATTTATTAGTCTTTAATGAGATACATCTAATTATAATTGGATACAAACTGTGTTACCAAATTACTACTACTCATTGATTTACGATAGACTTAGTTATTTTTTACGTCATTGAAAAACATCGAATATTGCTAAAACTATATAGGAATCAACAATTGTTGTTTTTGGATTAGGGGCTGCTGTTATGTAGTAAATACCCATTTTTTGTTTGATCTTTCTACCATTTTGGGAGAACTTTGACATTTTTTTCAATTTTAAACCTGTTTCAAAACTAATTTGAAATAAAATAACTTTCTGACCATATGGTTCGAAAAGATTCGACTTAAAAACAATGGTGCCTGAAATAGAGTGAATAAAGACATTAAATATGTCAGACTTACAATGATGATATCTTAAATAGGCTCAGAGTGTCATTGTCTCTTTTCACCATTTATAGAATAGTTCCGTAGTTGATCAAATACTAAGATAAGTTCTCAGAACTAACATATTTTGAAAACTTTCCCTTTTAACACTGAATATTTCATGTATCTTATGCTTTTGCACTTTGGATTCAATGTAATGTTCATATGATCGGGTTGCTGAGGGGGACAGCATTATTGTGCTTTAGGAATATTTGGTGCTGATGTGAATTCATCAAGATGAGAAAGACGTTAATATATTTTCTACGCCAATTTATTCTTTCTTACTCAATTTTATCAAGTAATAATAATTTCAGAACTTTTGTTTATAACTCAAACATCAAAGAAGGTTGGTGTAACTAAAATTGATAACTCAAGTGATCGCATCAACCTAGTTCAAGAGGTTTTAACTTAATGACTGATCAAGGAATTTATTGTGGCATAGAATGCAGTGATGTCCTAAATGATATGATATTTTCTTTTAAATTTGCTCATAATGTTACCAGTTTTTGAACTCATAAACACACACACATGGAGAGTAATTTCATTGATATTAAAATTTTGAAATTTCTTATAGGATTGGGGTGTAATAGTGGTTGTTAGTGTGTCTCATTTAGATTTTGTATTCAAAACCCACCTGTTGAATGTGGTGAACCAAAAGGACACTCAAATAAATTGACTCCAACGCATGTTCTGATAACTACGACCCACACTATGAAGTGGGGCTAATTATCGCACATATCATTCTGTTAATTGCTTCAAGTGGATATTACATTGAGGCCAGGTATACACCCAATCGTACCTTTTTTATTAGTTGTATATTTGATTATTCGGTAATTAGTACCGAGTTACTTTCTCTATGATCGGTTTGTGCATATTACTAAAGCATGCTAAGGAAATGATGTATTTCTTATATTTTGTTACAGTTGGAACACAACATACATTTTTCTCTCATCGCATAAAGATCTAACCTAATTTAGAAAGGCAATGATTATTAAAATTCCAACGCTGAATTTTAAATTTTGGTGAAGTTCGGTTGAAACTCATGAACACTTTCTAATTAGTCCAAAATTCATTTCATCGTTTATGAGTCCTAACTATAAATCAAATATTGTACTGGATTGCTATATGAAGTGAGTTCGTGCAATCTACAAGTACATGTATTGTCAAAACTTTTTTTCCTGTTACTATATATGAATTTGTTCCATCTATTAAGTAGTTGATGAATATCCAATTTTAACTATTTAGTATATACATACTGGCATGATATTAGTGCGAGAAGAGAAAGGGGTGGAACACAGCGGTCACATTTTTTGGGTTAATTTTTAAACATATACATTGTTTGCTAACTTATTACATTCTTTGTTCTGCACCAGCATTCATATAACACTTTCCTCAAAATTTTATGTCTCGGACTTCATTTGTCTGTATGAGAATTTGACTATATTGTTGTATGTGTTACCAAATTTTTATGCTTTTGTTGCAGCTTCATCTGTATGTGCATTTTATCACTCTGTTACCAAATTTTTAAGCTTCTTAAATATTTGATTGTTCTATAATAATGAAACTGGCTTTTGCAGATTGTTTGATACTTAGATTCATCACATGATGTACATCTTCACTTGCTGTGCAGGTTTGAACCAAAAGCAAAACAAAATTTCCATGTTAGAAAATTCAACATCTTCACATTCGTCATGTTCAGAGGCGAAGAAAGTTGATCAAAACTTACTTGGTATTCCGGTCTCAGATAACGCTGGAAAAATCGCTACTACGCTTGGTAAACTAGTAAGAGCTCATGTGCTGATATCATATATAAGTTGGGATAAAGTACCCGGAATATATAAGGACAACGTTTGGAACGAATTGGTGGTAAGTAAATATTTTTGTTTGGAACCAATTTAAACTAGAAAATAGCTATTGGTGTTATGATCCTGATCTTCATTGATTTTACACTATTTAAGCAGTAACCACCCCATTATCCCATATCACTGCACAACTGTGCACTTCTTACATACCCTGCTACCATCAAAATCACATTGCTTCTCTCTTGCTTCTTAACCACTGTCACATTCATCAACTCCCTCCTGCCACAATCCTATACAAACACTGCTTGTCAACATATACAAACCAGTGGCACTTCTTCTTGCAACAAACACTGCAACATTCTCACTTAATTACACCTTCAACCCTCCCTCTAATTGTCCACCACTACTGCTTTACACTGCCTTCACCTCATTTCTCACTTAACTGCATCCTACATCAGTTCAACATTTTCCCTTCATACCATCTTCTGACATAACTCAAACCATCCTCCACACATTCAACCTGCCACCGCAACTTCAACTTCATCACAGATAAACTCCACCATCCCTATAACCATCGCTTCTTCTCTCTGCCTCCTTACTCTATCACTTCCATCACCCTTCACCACCATGCCAAAAAAAATCACCGCTCTTTCCACTTCATCTTGTAGCATTGTTTCTCTGCATTTCTAGTTCTCATAATTCCAATTTGAGCATACTTCGTTGAACACAATAGAATTAGTTCTTTGTTGAGCATTGTTTTTCAGTTTGAGTATTCATAAATTTCATCATGCATCTTGTTTTATTTTGGATTTATTCATTTTCAATTTTTTTATTTTTATTCTGCATTTCCTTGTTTCTAAAAAAACAGTTTGCATCTTTGTATTGATAGTCTGCATTAAAATTTTCATTTTCACTGTCCATTTGTGTTTACTGTGCATTTCCTTTCACTGTTGTTCATCATTTTTGTGTTTATTTCTATTAGCTCATTTTGTTCCATTTTACACATTTCTGTTCATTTAGTTCTTTTGCACTGAAGGAAAAAAAAAGAGGGAAGAACAATTTGCATTTTCATTTTCAAGTTACAATTTTCATTTTTCTTTTTATAGTTTTTCTTGTTTCAACATTTTTCTACAGAATACTCTTCAACCCACAAAAACTTGCCTACAAAACTTGCCTTAACAACCACTGTAAACACTCACCATACATTCAACATTCTGTTCCTCAACAACCTGCTTCACCTCATCACAGTCAACATACTTCCTCTCCAACAACCACTACTCACAATAGACATAATCTGACATGTTATGAAACGAGGGAAGCCTATTTAGAATCTCATTAAGTATGTTCATGGTAATTACCTTTATTTGACATTATGTGAAGGTCAGGCAGTTTGAGTCTTTGTATGGACATGAAAATAATATGTATTTTTGTAGAAAATTTATGAGCTCGATCCGCTTTCAAAGGAAATGTTTTTAAAGAGAATGGCTGAGGCTTTTAGGAGATACAAGAAAAAACTGAGAGTAGTTTATCATGACACTTTCAAAAATGACGAAGAACGGTTGAAAAATTGTCCACCTACGGTTGCTCAAGAAGATTGGGAGCAGTTCATAAAAAATGAAGCAACGCCTGAAGCGAGCGGAAGAAGGGAGACAGGCAAAAAGAACAGAGCATTGCTCAGTTATGGTCACCATGCAGAACGTAAAAGTCACGCTAAAATAGAACAAGAAATGGTAATTTATATCCATTTTCATTCATATGCTTTAGTATTCATTGTATCTACATTCTACATACATACATCTACATGTGTACAAACATCAACTATTTCAATCAAATTTGTACTTGTATTGCAGACCGCTGCTAGTCCATCAACAAATATCAGTCGTCGTCAAGTATGGGAGAAGACATACAGGCAAAAAGATGGTAGCATATCAAATGCCACTTCTTCATACTTTGTAAGTTAAACAAATACTAATCAGATGCTAAAATATGCGTATGCCACTTCTTCATACTTATAACAAATACTAACTTGCATATTCTTTAAAATTCCTTATTCATGTAAGTATTATCATATTTCAGGATCAAATTGCGAAAACGAAGGAAAAGATCACTGATAGTGATGAAGAAAAATTGACAGTGGATGAAGACATCTTATCACAAGTGCTTGGTAAGGATGCAAGGGGTAGGAGCCGCGGTGTTGGTACCGTTATACCAAAGACAAAAGTTAAGGCTTGTGCCATTGCACAGAAACGACTCAGATATGTTCATGGAGAGCATGATGAGTTGAAAATGAGGGTGGGAAGTTTGGAGGGTACAGTGGGAAATTTTTCTAGGCAAATGGAGGTTCTGATCAACATGGTGGGAAACATCGAACAGGGAATTCACGCACCGGTCAATTCTTCTGATGGAGGATGCGCCACATAATTCAATGCTCATGAATTCGTTGCTTCGCAGTTCCAGAATTCGACCGATGTAGCGAACAATCAAAGATGTGAAATCCTCAACTCGGATTTAGACATAATAGCAAAAGGTATTTATTACAAGATTTCTATTTTTAGTTGCTTTCGAGCAGATATTTTGTTGGATAGATCTAAACATATTTATTGCAACAGGTACTGTATGCCGAGATTCTACATCATCCAAAATCCATGGGAAATCTGTACCACCCACACATGAAAAAGTGATGTTGGACAACATACTGCTACCTAATGAGAGAACCAGCAAAATAAATCATCAAATTGCAGAGACCTTTGCTGAAGTTGGAGTGGATGGGTATGTGTGCCTTCCGAAGGGTCTTATTCAATTTCTTTAGACGTTGGAGCAGGTATATTTTCTATTTATGTTAATATTTTACTATGTATTATTTTTTGAAACCTCTTCCACTATATACATGACATGTCACATGTATATTTTCTTCCTTTACTAATTGGCACCATCTAAATATTTTTCCATTTCAAACTTGGTGTTAATTTTGTTAAATCTCAGAAACCTAGTATAGAAGGTTGTGAAGGATTTCTTCAACTTTCTCCTACTGTATGGGAATACCGACGTGTTTAGCTGTCATGTGTATAATTGAACCATATATGAATTTGTTTTTTTGCTGGTTTCGTAGATTTAATTTGGCTATGGGTGTTTTATATGTCCAGGTTTGGATTTTCAGTGAGGATGGATAAATTGGTATTTCTGATGGTTGGAGAAATGGAAGTGGGTGAAGAAATAAAAGACAGTAGAAGTGGAGAAGTGGATAGTGAAGCAAAAGCAAAAGGTGAGTGAGTATGGTGGTTTGCACAGTTATGTTGATGAGATAATGAAGGGAGATCAGTAGTGGTTGAAGACAGAGGAGGTAGAAGTGTAGGCAGAAGTGATGGTTGCTCTGATGGTGGTGAATGGCAATGGCAGTGAGAGTTGAAAGATAGTGATATGTGGTCAGAGATAAAGTAGGGGCGACGAAGTGTGTTTTGGGTAGTTGAAATGTGAAGTTGTTAGTTTTAGTGAAGAGAATTTAGAAGTGAAGTGGTGATTTTTCAAGTTGTGGCAGAAATGTTGGGAAGTTAGTTAGGTGATTAAGTGTGAGATGTTGCACAAAGGCGGTTTGAAGGATGGGTGGAACAGCAATGTTTAGGGATGATTCGTGATGTACAGTCTGGTGAATGGCATAATGCACAGTTGTATGTATTTGAGGTATAAGTTGAGTGATGGAAATAAGGCAGTTAGATTATGTTAGCATGTAAGTGGAAGTGAAACAGTGGAGTGGCAGTAGGAAGATGAAGGAAAGTGTATTGTGAAGCAGAGTTTGTAGGCAGTGGAGGGGTGTGTGCACGTAGAGGAAAGTTATAGCATGCAGAAGTTTGTTTATGGCAGTGGGCAATGTGATGAAGTTTAGAAATGTGTTGAATTATGTTTGATGATGGAGCGTATGGGTGATGAAGTAGATATGTTGAGGAATTGATGTATAGGGTGGCAGATCAGTATGTTATGTGGTGGAAGGATATGTAGCAGTTAATATGAAGTGTGATAGAGGACAGGGAAGATGTTGTTGAAGTTCGAGGTAGACTTGTTTTTGGGGATGGTCGGCAGATGGTGGCTTATTAGAGGAGACGGCAGTGCAAGACAGCAGGCAAGGTGATGAGTTGAAGGCAAGAGGTGAGGAGTTGAAACAGTTTTGGGTAGAGGCAAGTTTGATGTTGAAACAGTTGTCATATTGTGGTACGGTGGTATGCAGGCAATTGTTAGTGAACTGAAGTTGTTTGATAGAGTTGAGTTATAGTGAACTGAAGTGGTATGTCACAGTTACGGGTATAATAGCAGTGTGGGTTTTCAGGTTGGAAGGGTGGAGATAGAAATATTTTATGAATAATGTTAGCAATTGACTTGGAACAATGTTTAATAAATGGGGGGAGATGGATCATAAATCAAGGAGATGATGAGAGAATCATCTTTTAACTCTTACAGTGATTAATTAATTAATCAAATTAAAAAAATAAGATGGAAATACTGCACATCAGCGCCATTTCTACAAAGAAATGATCAGTAATTTCTACTGTTAAGTTAATTTTACACATGGAATTTCAAAAACTAACCTTTATATAGTAACATTGCTATCTTTTCAGTGATAACTCTTTGAATAGCATTTAGCTACTTGTTTAGTTAAACGATTACTGCCTTTGTACAAAGGTTGAGCCACCCCTGATTCATGACTAATTAGTTTTCTTTTTGTAGGATGGAATGCTTGCATAGCATTAGTGTGCGGAAACTACGTTGTTTGGTAAGAAACTCAGCTGATATTTTAGTAATAAAATTGTAGAATATATTCTATAGTGACACCAGAGATAAGGGCGCAGCTTAGTGATTATGCTTCTTGTTCATTTATTCAAGTTTCAAGTTGTTGAGCTGTAGTCCAAGCCTCCTAGGACAAATATTGATATATATTTTTTCTTTCCAGATTTACAATCAAACTTTTTAAAGAGATTAGCAGAGTCTATGTATTAGATAAATATCTTCAGTTTCAAGTATTTTAGGTCATTACTTGTGCTACGTGCTGTTTAATTAATAAACCTTAAACTTTAGAAAGGAATTTGATGCAGAGTGGATTAGAATTGCAGTAGTACAAATTTGATATGTTTGAATTGATTTTTTACATCATTGTTTGCTAAAGACTAGCCATTAAGCCCAACTAAAGATACTTGAATTTAGGTATAAGTGTTTCATTTTCCATCGCATGAAAATGAAAATGCCTATCTTCTATGTGGATGTAGCTCAAGAGGTTCTGCTGCAGCCGTTATCACTCACCACTTTCATTGTTTGCTTGCCTTTCTTTTTTGCAGTGCCATAAGTGCATCATTTTTGTTATTACATGTAACGACATAGTTTATAGTTATGCTTTATGCTTATATTTTGCAGTGAAAAAGGGATGGACTTGGTCACTTGAAGCTCAGGCTCGGCTATGGAAACTTGGAAATTTCAATCTCCGAACTATTTGTGTTAAGTTATTAATGTGTTATTAAACTATGAATGTAATTAAATGATTTAAGAGACTATCTAAAATCTAAAATTATAAACTGTATGTATTAAGCTATTTGTATTAAGCTCAACCTCAGACCGTATGCTGAAATTTGGTAGAATTGTAAACTATCTAACCTATGCACTGTTGGATTAATGTTGCTAGAATTGTAAACTATCAAAACTATGCGTGAGATCTTTGTTGTGCTTAATGTGCCTATATGTGTTGAATATACTGTTAATCCCAAATCTAGAATTAGTATCAAATTAAATAGGTACGTAGAAGCAGGTCATTATATACGGCTTAAAAGCCGTATCTAACTAATAAGATAGACACGGCCATCAGCCGTATCTAAATGACCTTCGGTTCGAGGTTCACTTAGGTATGGCCTTAGGCCGTATCTAATTGTTCAATTAGCTACGGCTAAAAGCCGTATCTAATTCGACTATTAGATACAGCTTTTAGCCGTACCTAAATGGACAATTAGATACAAGTTTTGAGCCGTATTTAATTCGACAATTAGATAAGGCTTTTAGCCGCACCTAAATGGAAAATTAGATACGGCTTTGAGCCATATCAAAACTATAAGCTCGCCAAATTTGATACGGGTTTTACCGGTATCTAATCTTATTAGATACGGCTAACAGCCGTATCAAATTGTCATTTATGGTGTAGTGTCTGTAGCGTTAGAGGACGATCATGTTACGACGAACCCAATAGAAGATATGGTCGAAGATGCAGCACGATCAATGTTCCCTGCCATCCAAGTTGACGATCAAGACATAAACATCGAAGAAGAACCAAATGTAGGAGCGATTTTTTTATAATTTATTGGATGCTGCTAAGACGCCGTTGTGGGATGGTTGTAAAAGTGAAACCGAATTATCAGTAATCGTCGGATATATCACTATGAAATCAAAATTCAACTTTACAGAAGCTGGACTTACAACAGTTGTACAAGCTGCAAAATGATATATGCTACCTAATAATCTGATGTGCGATAGTCATTATAAAAAAACACTTATGTCGGTTTTTAGACTGCCGTACCAAAAGATAGTAAATGCATAAAAGGTTGTATGTTGTATTGGAAAGATGACATTGACCTTAAAAAATGAAAAATATGCAATGAGGAAAGATACAAACTAAAAAAAGAAAGTAAAGGAAGTTTCATACAAGAGAATGCATTATTTACCCATCACTTCTAGACTTCAAAGATTATATGCATCTTCAGCTATGACATGTCTTATGCGATGATACGGTATGAGAACACAGGAAGAGGGATCTTTGACGCATCCATCTGATGGAGAAGCATAAAAACATTTCGATAAAACATACCATGCGTTTGATGTAGAGAGTCGTAACATGAGACTTGGTTTATGTACAGATGGATTTTCACCATTCTCTCAGTTTGGTAGCAATTCATTTTGGCCTATTATCGTTACTCAGTATAATTTACCTCCATGGATGTGTATGAAAAATCCATATATGTTTCTGTCTATTATAGTCTCTCGCCTTGATGATCCAACACAAGGAATCGATGTTTATTTACAACTATTGATATAGGAGTTGAAAATACTATGGCATAAAGGAGTTTAAATATACGACATTTCGATAAAAATGAATTTTCATATGTTCGCTACTTTGTTATGGACTATTAGTAATTTCCATGCATATGAGATGCATTCAGGTTGGAGTACAGCAGGTCATCTAGCTTGTCCTTATTGCATGGAAGAAACAGGAGCATTTTTTTTACTATATGGAAAGAAAATTTCATGATTTGATTGTCATCGTTATTTTCTCCATCCCAATCATACTTTTAGAAGAGATAAAAAAATTTAAAGCTAACAAAGAAGAGAATATGCAACCACCAAGCTTTGGTCAGGCGAAGAAATATATGAGATTGTGAAGGACTATTTGAAAATACATGAAACTGGAGTACATACTAAAATTCCAGGTAAATCGGGCATTCATAATTGGTGCAAACAATGTATATTTTGGGATTTACCATATTGGATAGATTCTTACTCCGGCATAATATTAACGTGATGCACAATGAAAAAAACGTGTTTGATAACGTTTTTAATACTGTTATGAATATAAAGGGCAAAACTAAGGACGATTTGAATTCAAGACTTGATATAGCACACTTTTGTAAACGTCCCAAACTTCATGCGAAGCCCAATGACAAAAAAAAACCAAAAGCATATTATGAACTAGACAGCAAGCAAGTAAAAATCATGCTAAAGTGGATGGAAGGACTACGATGTCTTGATGGATTTCTTCTAATCTTCATAGATGTGTTGACTTTAAAAACAATAAAATTTGTGGGAAGAAAAGTCACGATTGTCATATCACGATGGAATATTTATTACCGATGATTTTTAAAGAATTGTTGCCCGTAAAAGTATGGAGTTTTATAACAGAATTAAGTATGTTTTATAAACAGCTTTGTTCGACGACGTTTAAATTCGACCGTATACGAAAACTTGAAATAGGCATCCCTATACTGCTCTGCAAACTAGAGAAAATATTTTCATCGGGTTTCATTAATGTAATGGATCATTTACCCGTTCATCTTCCATCTGATGTACTTCTTCTAGGACCTGTGCAATATGGATGGATATATCCATTTGAGAGGTAATATTGACTATCTATAATATTTATGTTATTCAAAATTGAATTGAATTAATTCTCCGATAGGTCTTTGCTTGAGAAGTAATTCAGATTTACATAAGAAAATTTAAATTGAATTAATTTTCTAATAGGTACTTGAATCATCTAAAGAAAAAAGTTAGACAAAAAGTGCGAGTTGAAGGTTCGATTTGCAAATCATATCTTAAAGAATAAGCTTCATTCTTTTTCTCTTATTACTTTAGTGACCATGAGAATTTATCATTTGTAAGTGCTCCTCGTAATGATGAAGCTGTTGAACAAGATTCCTTTCGAACAATGTTATCTATTTTTAGACAACATGGCAAACTTGCTGGAAAATTTGTAGAAATATGGTTAGACAATAGAGATTACCATATAGCGCACACATATATTCTTCTTAATTATGCTGAATTTGCACCATTTGTTGAGTAATAACAAATTCATACGTATTTCAATTATCCTTACATATTACTTATAATGGAACATATTACATGTATATTCGTAGTATATACGAATCACGGCATCCATCTAGCGATCTTAGAAAAGACTTTACTAAATGGTTTTCAAACTATGTTTATAATACAAGAAACAGTGTCGTTGATGAAGGATTACAACATCGTGCATTCGGACCCAAAAAAATGTCAGGACTTATCCAATATTCGTCATTAATGGATTTAAATTCAACACCATAGATTATGGCGCTGACAAATTAACATATAACAGCGGTGTAATTTTCAAAGGTAGTAATGATCCAGATGAGCATATAGAAGATTTTTATGGAATCTTAACATAAGTTTTAGAATTGACATATTATATGCAACCCGCAGAAAAAGTTCTTTTTATTCAAATGCAATTGGTTCAGGAATGTTCCTGGTTCTGGAATCACCATGCACAAAGATTATAAGCTTATTGAAATATAGCATACCTCACATTATTATAAGTATGATCCTTTCATATTAGCCAAGCAAGCATTACAAGTTTATTTTGCTCCGTATCCATCCTTAGAAAGAGGTAAAACAGATTGGTCGGCTATTTTAAAAAAAAAAGCAAGATTTACATTTGATGAAATTAATATTCCAGACGAAG
Source organism: Allium cepa (assembly GCA_030765085.1). Lineage (NCBI taxonomy): Eukaryota > Viridiplantae > Streptophyta > Magnoliopsida > Asparagales > Amaryllidaceae > Allium > Allium cepa. Next base: position 160,130,131 of record CM060932.1, read on the forward strand.
CAGCGTATCAAGTGGATCTTAAGCCAAATGATGAAATAGTAATAACTGATGATATTGATGTAGGATTGTTGAATGATGAATCGAAAGAATTAATAAAAGACTTTGAGAGCACAAAAGAAGATGACGTAGAGTACGAGACCGAGTCTTAATCAGAAAACGACAAAGACTGATAATTCTAAATGATGACTATGTTGTGATCTATGTATCGGTTGTTGTATATTGTGTACTCTGAGTTTTTGATGTCATATGTTAATAATGATGACTATGTTATGAGCTATGTAACAGTTGTTGTATATTGTGTATTATGAGTTGTTGATGTTATATGTTAATGATGATGACTATGTTGTGAGCTATGTACTGTTTTGTTTTTGAATTCTATGAAATGATATGTTTTATCACTATATGGAATGATTTGTTTGTAGCAGATATGCCTTTCAGGAGGCATTTCAGCAGATCTCAGCCTTCGCAGCCTTCTCCTTCTTTGGGCACGGGTGCCAACGGCACAATGCCAGATGTACGCCCAGTGGCAGAGGTTGTCCCTAAGAGTTCAGGATAAGTATCGAATTTATTGTTTATTTTAATATTGAAAATTATACTAATCCAATTCCTACATTAAAATTTATACATGGGATTTGAAGTTGAGCCTTACTGGTATCCAAGAAGGCCTATATGAGTTAGATGTCCGTATGCTGGCCTCATTGGGGTGATATACCTAACCATGTTAAGAACATTATATGAGCCGAATTGATGGTAAGTATAAATTTATAATTCATTTGAAAATAATACGATGTACATAATTCTAATTAGTTTCAATAGCCGTCGTCTGTGTCGATCCATAGGACATGTATTTATTTGCAAATCACTGAAACTAGAGGATGTAGAAAAATTATAGGGACACCATTTCCAAAGCAAAGAACGCGAGAAACAAACCGTAGTGGATGAACGCCGATGTTTGGGCCGAATTTCACCAGTTGTGGAAAACCCTTGAAATGAAAGTAAGTTATCTAATTTCGTATGTTATTATAATTTTTAAATTTCGTATATTAGTTGCATTAAATTAGTTAATTATCTAGTAACTATCAGCACGAAACCATGCAAATAGGAATAAAATCCTACTTTGCATCGTGGTGGATATAAATCCTCTCAACAACATCACGCAGAGTTGTTAAGTTTAGCAATTGTGTTTATAAACAGAGTAACATTACTTAATCATATCTGTAACATTGTTCGTTAACATTGTTCATTAATCATATTTGTAACATTATTTAATCATATTTGTAACAGCGTAGGAAGTTATATCGTGAGCCTCCAATGGTTGAGGTCTTTACAATGACGCATGTCGTCGAGCAAAAAGATGAAGGAGGAAATGTTTCATATATTTAGACAGATGAAAAATCTAAATCAATAATGGTAAACATGCTTATTTTTTTTACTTCAACACTTCTAAAGTAAATTTTTATTGTGGGAAATTTTTTATTCATGATCGTAGGAAAGATATGACATAGAGCATGCTCGAATGGCACAATAGCTTAGCCGTCAGTTGACCTTAGAGGAGTCAAACGGTATATGAGATGCTTTGATTGATCCTCCTTCGCGAAATAGGCATTACGGTATCAGAACTCAGGAAGTAAAATGCTTTATCAACTAATATATAAGCAATATTTAATATTGAGCATAAATTGTAACCTGCTATCAAAAATTTACAGGCCATGATGATCCGGTCATCCTATTGGAGATCCCAGGCTGAAAAGGAGATAGCACAATTGGAACAACAGCTAGCGGAGATCAATGATTGGCGAAAGAGTGGGGCATTGGCGCAACATCTAGATGAGCATATTGTGGCATACTTAGCTAAGCATGGGAGAATGTCGGGGGAGGATGACAACAATGAGGATGATGAGTAGGTATGGCCGTGTTTTTGATGGATTTTGATCATTTTGTTTTGTACATATGTGACATGTGTTACATTTATGGATTTGATACTTGTTTGTTGGTTGGGTTGTTTGATGGATTAGTGGATGTTTTGTTTGATGTACATGAGTTGGTTAGGAAGTTTTGTTTGATGAACTTGTTTGTAGGTATGGTTTGGTAGTTGATGAGATGTTGGTGTTGGTTGATGAATTGGTTGTGTAAATATTGATGTTTGCGTTATATATTTGATTATGTATGATATATATGAGATCATACGTGTGAAATTGAGTATATATGTGTTGTAAAGGAGGTGCATGGAGATTTATGTGTTTGGATGGCCTAAGGAGGAGCTTTATGCAGAAAATTGTTTCCAGACTAGTAACAGCTAGAGACACCTTTATGGTTCCAGGTTAGCGACGGCCATCTGGTTCCAGGTTAGCGATGACTGGTGTCGGTTTGTGGCAGCTCTTCAACTTCTAGGATTTTGTCACGCGTCCGCTTAGCTGTCACTAAGCATCTCTAATGTGGCGACGGAGCCATTGCTAAAGCCATCGTTTTCTCTATTGGTGACGGGGCAAATAGCGACGGTCGCCGATGCTATTTTGCCATCACTATTTACTGTTGTTCTTGTAGCATATCTTCCCACCTCACTTTATTCAATTCACTTTTTTTTTTCAATTCATGAAAGTTAGAATGAAAACATGCTCTAAGTTTTATTGTCCTCAAAAAATTGAAAATTGAATCATTAGAAGAAAACATTTGTTCGTCTTCTTCCTAGATTGAAGTTCATAGTATATGTAACGACCCGTTAAATTCAATGATATTAAATGAATCAATTTGATATGTTTTCTAATTTAATTTAAATTGAAATAGAAGTCTTAGGATTTTTAATGGAGTAAATGTAGGGGTTAGCTAGTAACTGTAATTAAAAGTAAATAATTTAAAATGTTTATATGACATAGATTGAAATAACGAAAATTTGTGTTTGTGGTTATAAGTCATAATTAGTTGATTAAAATGGTATTAATGAAATAATAACTGAATTTAATTGCAATATATAAACATCAGAAAAATTTAATTGGTGGATTAAATTTGTTAAAGTTCATAAGTTTTGTAATTTAGTTTAGTAGAACTTTAAATTATAAACGAAGATTGAAATAAACGATAAATTTAATTATGTAAATGGTGACTCAAGACCTAGGTTATAGGAATTGGAACATAATCCAATTTGAATTAAGCAGAAGAAGGATTTGGTTAATATGTAAGTTATTGAATAAAAACTTGGAATCCAATCATAATTTAATGATAATAACGTTAGTATTAGAGAATAAATATATTTCAATGCAGTACCGAATGAACGGAATAAAATGAATATATATTGAATGGAAATGAAATGTAAATTGGCACATTTGGTTGAAAGTTAATTTTAAGAAACATATAAATGTTGAATTTGTGAATATTAATATAAATATTAACTTGAATGGGATTCATTAATACAAAGATGTAATAAGTGTAGATAGTAAAAATTTAATGGCTGTAGTGGATAAAAAAATCTAGTAGTAACATAAAATTTATTTATATGGAAAAAGAGTATAGATTTGAACAAATTTATTAAAATTTGATAAGAACAATGGTTGTAATCAGTTTGGTTATTTAATGTTTGGAAGATAGAGATTTGTAAATCCGTTAATGAATTTATAATGGGAAGGAATGGTAAGAATGTAAAAATTATAAGCATTTGATTCAATTAAGGGAATTAAATTTTAAATAAATGGTCATTTAATAAATTCAACGTTCTGTGAGAAATCATAATAGTTGTGTAAAATGTGTACAAACTTCGATTTGGAAATTTATTGGATTTATAACGGTTTTGGTATTACATTTATGAGTTTAAAAGTTATTCCATTTTGTAAAGTAATAAAAGCTTATTTAGGTGACTAGAATTTAGCGTAACGACTATAGTGTGTTACCTATTCTTGTTGCTTGTTAATTTAAATTTTGGGAATCAAATTCAATTTATCCGCCAATTTACCGCAATTAAAGTGAAATAAATTGGTGAATGAGTAATGTTAAATACAAATAAGATGTAACCAAGAAAATCCCATTTATAATAATTTATGTAGAATAAAGTAAAGAAACCAGGAAATGAAAATGTGAAAATGTAGATGCAATGAGATCTTAAGTAATAATAACTTTGTTAGGCAAGTGATAACGGATTTTTTTTTGTATAACCAAATAAAGATCCAAATTTATTTGGAAATTTATTGCAATCAATTGAATTTATTACAATTAAATGGATTTAATATTTAATAGTTATGTAATTATTATTTGGAAGAAATTGGAGTTATTTGTAATAAGTATGAACCTAATGTTAATTTTTCTTATAGGATTGACAATCGATATGGAATGAAAAGAAGAAAATTTGGGTCAGTAAAATTTGTGATTTATGCATAATAAAATGGATTCCAACGTTAAATACTACGTTATTGAGATTTAAATTAGACTTAAAGAATAATGATGTGAATCAGGAACTAACGTTTATGGCATCTTTATTTTAAGTGAAAGTTGAGAATATAAAGATTAAAAATCTAAAGTATGGGTTTTGAGAATATAATTTATAAAATTCTTAAATATAAGAAAGTGTAGAAATTAACATTGCAATTAATATACTGTCAACTTTTAATTCACAGCTAAGCTTGTTAAATCTTTTCAATTGATTACGAATCATATAAGAAATAAAATTTGGCCAATTTTAGAATTTAATATAAAATTTGGATTTTTATAATTTATTTAATTTATTTAATGAATATTAAAAATAGCCATTTTGGCCACGGACTCGGATTTCGACGAAACCAGTTTCATCGGATCCGTATCGGTGAATTATTGTAGGGTTTCAAGTTTCGTATCGATCGGACTTGTCGTTTGATCGTACGGGCGTGAAACGCCTTGAAATCAATTTTAATAAAATCAATTTGAAATCAATTTGGAAATTTTGTTTTCAGCATAACTTCTTCATACGATCAAATTTGGACGTGAAACTTTTTCCATCGCGTTCAGAATATTTTAAATTACCTATTTGGATATATAGATTTACGAAATTTCGTTCCGGAGACTTAGCGGGCTTTTTGGGCCATAGTTTGTTCCGCACGTTCATTCTACGGTCTATCTACACTACCTCTAACCCTCTATATAAACCCAGCTATTCAGCCCTAGCCTCCGCCTAATTTCATTTATCTGCGCGTATTTTCTTCAAGCTTCTCTTCTTCTTCAATGGGGGCTAACCCTAGATCCAGTCAGTTCAAAAACAAAATGAAAATTCAAAATCTCCAGAAAAATTCCCCAAAAATATATGTTAATCTTCTCGAAACACGTAACCCCATGGTGAAATTCGTTTTTCAGTTGGAGTTACCGTTTACCCAGAATAAATTCAAAACTGTCCCAACCGTTCATCATCGCCGTAACAAAAGTTGTCAGATCGGGAAACCATTTCTGGGTTTTGATGAGGGAACGTAGGGGAGTGCATCCGTGTGGTTGATTTCGAGAATTGATGGTCAGATCGATGCAATTTATTCGTTAGGGTTTCTAACCCTAATGGCGGCTGCTGCGTTTGGAGCATGGATCGGCAACCGGTCTTGGTTGCCTCGTAGGCCGTGGGGGAGGTGCAGTGGTGGCGGATTTCAGGAGGGTCGATGTGGGCTAGTGGCGCGAAGGTTGGAGGTGGCAGATCCGAACGAAGTTGTTCGCGAGCGTGCGTTTTCTGCTTGCAGTGCGTGATGGTGAAGGGACGAAGAGTTGTTCACGTGCCTGGAGAAAAAAATTAAGTTGGTGACGTGAATTGGAAGTATGATTTGTGTTCCATTCTCTTTTATTTAATTTTGATTTTTCAACTCGATTTTTCGCTATAACTTCGTCATACGATATCCGATTGACGCGAGATTTTTTTTATTAGGATCATAATTAAATTCCGGACTTGATGACGCTGGTTTGGATGAATTCTGAGACGGGCGAATTTTTGAGTTTAAATTGAATTTAAATTCGATTTAAATTCCAAATGTGAGTGTTTTAACCCACTCACAACTACTGGAAGCTTTTATGTTTGTTAAATTAATTTTAGAAATGAATAGAAATTTATTTATGAGTATTTGGCATGTTTATTTCACTCATATTTGTTGAATTGCATTTATTAAATTTAACTGTTAATTTAATTTATTTATTGCGTATTAATTGATAGTTAGAATTTATTTGTTTGCCTATAAACTGCTAGTTAACAGTTATATAGATTATTACTGAATATAAAATGTTAGATTAATAGTTGTTAAATTTAATCTGAATAAAATTGCCAGTTATTACCTGTTATATATTATCAAATATAAATTGTTATTGATTGATATTGCTTGATGATTTTGATTGGATGATGGGTGTTGTTGATGGATGTTTTATTGTATATCATTAAATTGCAAATTATCATGCATATTTCCTTTCATTCGGGATTGTGGTTTGAAATGATATATAACCGCAAAATTTTATATTTTTTAAATTGCTGATTGAAATGATAAATATCCGTATCACTTGACCATAGGATAGAAAATTTTATACAGGCACCGCGGTCTATATATAACTATTTTAATGTGATTTTTATGGTTTGGATGGAATACGGTTTATAATAATCTTAAATTTTATATTGTATAAATATTTTCTTCCATATATATATACATATGAAGTTGAAAATTTTGAAATTAAAAGGTGTATAAAATCTTTATTAAAAATGGATGAAAATTAAGAAAATGGAGTTTAATAATTTATATCATATGTTTAAATGTTAAGTTTGGAAATTTTAAGATATGATATTTATAATTGGATTTTTCCAAAAATAAATTGAAATGAATATTCTAGTATAATTTGAATTGGGAAAAATATATATATTTTATTACTAGAAATTGAAGTCTTATTATTTATGGATTTTATATGAATATTCAAGACTAATTAGTAGAACAATTGATTTGTTGAAAGCATAAAATCCAACTTTAGTTTGAAATATTGATACTCAAAATGGATATATGTATATATAAATAAGTTGAAGTGGTTTTGGAACTTGAGAGAGATAATATAAATTTTGGTTTAGACTTTAATAAAGAAATGTATTTGTAAAGCCATGAGAACTATTTTCTTTACAAAGTAACATTTAAGTTAAACCATTTAATTCATATACCGTTGAATGTCCAAACCATTCAAGTTTTAGAAGTTATGGTTTTAAATTATGATTTTTAAAATATTATGCTTTGAAAATATATGATTTTCAGACGTTATGAAGTTAAAGCATTTTGATTTTGGAAAAGAATTATATTTGGGATAAGTGATAAAATATGGTTTTGGGTTTTGAAATGATATCGTATTCATGGTTATGAAATGGAATGTTTATTATGATTTTTAAAGTATAACCTATTTTTAAATGACCGCGGTGTTATAATAACGATGGGTTGGCAAAGAGACCGGGATCAGATATGGACATACTCTCTGTCGATACCGAAAACCACTTTGACTAACCGTGTACGCGGTGGAGATTCCAGAATGAAGTAGGTGGTGGCGACGTTTCCTGTAAGGTAAATTCGTGGACCCGACTCCCGTGAGTTGGCATAAGGTGGCTAAAACAGGAGCGATTCTCAGGCCAATGAGGTCATTCCTCTGATCGGACCCTCCTCTTCGGTATTATACTTTGACTTGGATTGATTCGGTGGTCACTTCTATATTTTGATTTTGGGGAGTTAGTCCGAGGTGGGCGGTAACTGCGGCTACGCGTTTCCACCAGCCTGGATAGCAATTGGTATATCTACCCTGGCATTGCCTAGTTGTGCCGTGTCACCTACCCTACCGAGCCTTGTACGAGTTTGGATTTCTCCCGTAGCCCGTGTGGTATCCTCTGGTGGCTTCCCGATCAGGAGGGACTATGATATTGGATGGACTACTGGGACTATTACGTGTTAAGGGGAATATTGGGTCACTCCTTAATGCTATTAAAAAGTATGTTTATTTTATAAATAGACACTATTATAATAGCGCAATATACTACATAGTAAATAGTTTAACGGATCCTTAGGAGATGTAAATCCCGAGCATCTCTTGAGTTACTGTACTCATATTTATTTCTGTTAATTTAACTCACATAAGATCTTTTAGTTCTGACTCGAGTGTTTTTGTCTTTTCAAATTCGCTCGGGTCAGTCCGAGCGTTTCAGGATCGATGACTTTAGCTTGGAGGACGAAGACAAAGAATCCATATTATTATTATTTGTAGTATGCACCACACCCTTTCTATTCCGCTGCATTGTTTGGATTGGTATGTGTAACTCTGATATTTATTGTATAAAGAAGAATTAACTGTTTTGTAACCGTTTATGAACTGTATATTTATTATTATATTTTATTCTTCCGCTGTGAGATTCTATTTTGTTTTATTTCTTCTCTGTTTTTCTTATTTACCCCATAACAATCCGCCCTTGCGTATGCTTTTAATTGGCACGTGTGTCGGTTTAAAGTGTGCGAAAAGGCGGGATGTTACAGTTGGTATCAGAGCTTTGGTTTAGCGATAAACCTTGGCTTTGTGGGGTTTGACTCTTTATTAATAGGGTAGTAATACCCTATGGGAGTCACTGAGCGTATATATATGAGAGAGCGTACTTGTTAGTGTTATAAAAAGATTTTGATATTGTGTTAATCTGTTCCGCTTTGTATTTATAAATTCTGGTTGATGCATGGGACGCTATGTCATCAATAGGGATTTCTAAACACTTAATAGGACAGACCGACATAATAATTGTTTTTAATATAGGTGAATGAAATAATTTTGCCTATTATATTTTCTATATATATTTGGTTGCTATAGATTGGGTGTTAGGAAATAAAAATATTTATAACAATTGAAGCTAAGTTGAAATTATAATAAATCAAATTGGAGATTTTAGAACTTAAGTCCGGGATTTTGAAAATCTGTTTTCAATGGATTTATGGGATATAGGGATTTGGTTTATAAGTATTTTCTTATATAAATATTTAGTATAATTCGGAAAAAAAAATTTAAAGAGGATTTTGAAGAAAATAATTTTGTACTTTCCTCTCTGTCGCTGGAAAATAATTTCGGTGATGACGGCCGCATCATCGACTTTCATTTTCGAGTTTCGAAGGGGAAAGGCCACTGTAGTAAATTCTACTGCAGATTTGTTTTGAAATTATTTAAAATTTTAATTGTTTAAAGGTAATTAGGGATATAAAAGTTATAAGAAATTAATTATCTATTATTTTAAAAGAAATTTTGGAATTTGACCCGGTATTAATTCTTGAATTTCCATAAATTAGTTGTAAAAATTTAGGTTAGTGAAATAAAAGAAGTAATCAATGAATTAAAAGAGTTGAGATTAAACTTGCATAAGTTCTTTTGCTTTTTCTTTAACATAAATAACTTACCAAGTATAAAAAGTTGAAATGTAAATTAAGAGTGGAATAGAATATTATGCAAGTAGAATTTTGGAAAAATGAAGTATTCAATAAATTACTGTTATAAATAAGAATTTAATGGTATTAACTTAAGTGATGATTGGAATTTTACTAAAATTAAAGGTTGTATTATTAATAGGTGATTTTAACCTTAAGAAAGTAAAAATGAAATTCCTTAATTTATAAAGTTTGATTGTAGGGTTATTAACTTAAGTATGCTTTAATTCCCCCTATTCTAATATAATAGAAAGTAAGTAATATATAAATGACTGTAAACCCTAAGCAATTAATTAATAAAATTCCTTATTTTTAAGAATGAAGGTTAAAGGGTTAATAATTTAAGTGTAATTAAAAAGGTTTACTGTAATTAAATATTATAGAAAGTGGGTAATTAAACTGTTTCTACTATTAAATATAATGGAAACTTCCACATTAAATAAATAAATGAGACTAAAGGTAGGTTGAAATTGTAGGTTATAAAACAAATATATATTAATTAAAGGAATGAAAAGGAACTTGTAAATTTTCACTTACATTCTTAAAACATACATAACTTACCATATAATAAAAAGTTGCAATGTTAGTAGGAAAATGTAAGGGGAAATCTTACAAGTGAAGAGTAAGGTAATAAAGGTATTCTATTAATTTGCTATTGTTAATGAGAATTAATTGTATAAGCATAAGAAATTGGAAATTTTACTAAGTAAAAGTAAGAAGTATAAATAGAGGATAGAAACTTTAGTAAATAAATTGGAATACAAATACAATGAATTTTGTGATAAATGGAAATTGAAAATTTGTAAGAAATAAAGAAATCACTCCATAAATGAAAGAAAGAAAATCAACCCACTGAAGCATGAAATAAATGTATAATAAGTTAATTTGGTTGTTGGTTTGAATTGTTATTGTTGATTTATGTTTGCTGGGTAAGGAATTTGAAGTTGTTGGATGAATAAATAATCTATCCTTGTTCCATCTAAGACTGTTGAGTAAAGGATGCACTTGATAGTTAATTTCATTTCATACAAATTTCAAGTTTGAACCCAAACAACTATTTGTTTGATGGATTAAATGGTTGCTTTGTTTGTGTATGTATGTTGTTTGTAAGGTTGATGGTTGTTGAATTGTTTGGTTGATTAATGATTGAATCCACTTGAATAGTTCACTTTAATATAAATATTTAACCTTTCAGATTATATAAGTGAATACAGGTGATGGAAGCAACTGCTACTGCTTTTGGTTCCAAAATAATAAGCGTATATTGCCCAACAAATAGGTACGTTTCCGGATTACGTTTTAGCGCTATTTTATATAATTTTCCCGTGTTGGGATATAATATTTTGATAATATATGTAATATATTTGTATATTTTGATATTATATTTTCTCCAGAGTCTCTCCGTACAAAGGAGACTCTGCCAAAATTTTACGTAAATTTTGGACTTAGAATTTTTTTGAATATTTTCCAAACTTTAATGATTTAAGTATAAAAGGTTGTAACGATTATAAACGGGTATATTTCATTAAAGGAAATTAATCCAGTAAATTATTGTTTATAAGTTAATATTTGAAATAAGATGTACTGTTTATTCTTCCTTCTCCCTTCTTTTTCCTTTTCGGGGACGAAAAGTTTTGAGTGAGGGAGAGTGTAACGACCCGTTAAATTCAATGATATTAAATGAATCAATTTGATATGTTTTCTAATTTAATTTAAATTGAAATAGAAGTCTTAGGATTTTTAATGGAGTAAATGTAGGGGTTAGCTAGTAACTGTAATTAAAAGTAAATAATTTAAAATGTTTATATGACATAGATTGAAATAACGAAAAGTTGTGTTTGTGGTTATAAGTCATAATTAGTTGATTAAAATGGTATTAATGAAATAATAACTGAATTTAATTGCAATATATAAACATCAGAAAAATTTAATTGGTGGATTAAATTTGTTAAAGTTCATAAGTTTTGTAATTTAGTTTAGTAGAACTTTAAATTATAAACGAAGATTGAAATAAACGATAAATTTAATTATGTAAATGGTGACTCAAGACCTAGGTTATGCGAAAAGGCGGGATGTTACAGTATATTTGTTTTTTCAAAATGATTAAATAACTTTTGAAGTTTGTGGAGTTGAATCAAAATTTCTTCATGTTAGAATCAAAATTTCTTCACGTTGGATTCATTGAATGAAATTAGATAGAAACATGAAATTTTATACAATATTTTCAATGAGGCCTTAAAAATGAAGAAGGAAATAAACATTTTGACGTATTATTTGAAATATATATAGGCAAACCGATAATTTTTACATTTTTAGCTATGGCTGGGAAAATGGAGGGGAGCTAGTTTAGCCAAAGGGAAGATAATATTGAGAATAATGGGTATTATTTTAACCAAATTTTAAGTTCTTATGCTATTTTTTTTAAAAATAATTTTGGACAGAAATATCCATATAACTGATTGAAAAATAACTATGCAACTAATTCCTAAGTTTAATAGTCTCTAATCACTACTACAACCGCATAATGGTGGAGAACCAACGTTCGATTACATGATTTCAAAAAAAAATCTAATTTGTTTTTCACTAATTTTAGCTAAAAAATAAATGGTAATATGTTTAAAAATAAATTGAAAAGATTTAATGAGAAAATTATGGAGTGAACAAAGTAAATAACATTGGAAAGATTTAAGGAGACATGTTAAAAACGCGTTCCTTGTTTTTGGCTTCACACAATTTAGTTTTACAAGCCTATAATAGATAAACCTCTCAAATGGTTGGTTTGATGAACTCTAATTAAATAGTAAAAGGAGAAGATGCTAATTTCTATATGTCTAGTCATGGATATTGAAGATGGATAGGAAGATTTGGATTATAATAAAAAAAAGAGCATGATTCTGGATTAGAAGCCGAATAGGAGCTATATTTTAGATAAGAAGAAGAAGGTGTAAAAAAATTCAATTCTTTTGCAATTTTTTTATATACAAAATACGACGATATGATGAAGCGTACCAACCATCCTAAATTATTATTATCTCCATGTAAGGGATTCACTAGGTTATTTTTTTTCCTTGTATTTACCCTCCTATGGTGGCGCGAACCATTAACTTTTTCCAGTTGGATGTTGGTTCTGGTAATGGAAATGAAGCTTGTCTCGAGGTATAATAATGCACAATAATAATGAGTTTACAACCTAAGATGTAAGTATGAATCAATTTTATTTTATTTGTTTATTTGTAAATATTCTACATTTTTAGATATTTTCAAGTAAAGAAAAATTGGTGGAATGGATCCGAAATACTAGAAGGCATCCAGTTTTGTAACTGTAATATAAAGGTCGAATATACATGATTCTCTGAATGTAAATGTAGTGGATTGTTTAAGGAGTCTATGAAAGAGTTAGTGGTACGACTTTAGGGCAATTACATAAAACTTTACACTAACTATTTAGTCAATCTTGTTCTTAGTAACGGTGTTTGTTTTCCTTTATAAACTTTGTTATATTATGATATAATTAACTAATAAGTAACTAAAATAAAGTATATAATAAAATGAAATTTTATGTAATTGTAGTTGCAAATAGTTGCAATCGCGAGTGATTAATCACAAAATAAAACGATAATTTGTTTTAAATATTCTCGGTCAAGATGTTTTGAGAAAAGGATATTGATTCATCCTTTATGACCAAATTGTGTAATGCTCTCCACATATTGAGCAGTGTATTACACATGGCAGTTTGAGGGCACTAGGAGGTTGCTTACTTGTAGTTATTTGATAACCATGGAATGACTCGTCCGAAAGTTTCCTGTTGGTTGATGACAACTAGATTAAATAGGAAACTCAGTGTGATGATGTTACATAGTTTCCTTGACCTGAGAATACCGTGGAACGTCAATGTGAATTCCTCTTTGATTATAGTTAAATCATGACATGCCAATCAATTGAGAAACTATGGTTGAGCTTGAGTTTAAGCATTAAAAATAAAGCACTATTTAATAGAGATTTATCTACTCGGTTGTATGAGGTTTGTATCACGGTCAACTATAGTCAGCTCATAGTCAAAATATCTAGCTATAGTGGAACAGTTAATAATAAATGTTCTTATTGAACCATGGACTTTATTTATGGACTTTATTTATAGACTGATCGAGTTGTATGTGGATAAACTAGAGTTTTGACCAATATCAAATTCGATACATCTTAATGTGATGTAGTGTTGGCGAAGAGAACGTGTGTAAATTATTGAAATTGTTGCCACTTGTTAACGATATTTTTCGTCAACCTCAAAGTTATGATAATTCATTGTGAAGAGCAAATATTACTTGCTAACTGCTAGGCTTAATAATATAAAATGGGGGAAAAAGTATTTAAAGGTAAATGACACAAAAGGTGAATGGTTCGGCGAAGCTGCTTATGTTCGCTATGAAGTTTTCTTTCTATATGGCTCACTTATAATTATAAGGAATTACAAGAGAATAATATGAAAAGATGATGACCCAAGACTTATGAAGCTGTTAATCTTAGGGGATGCTGTATTAGGAAATTTGAGTGGTGGATTGCATATCCCATCTAACTGGATCCCAACCAACCGAATCTCAACCTCTTTGAAGTGGCCATGCATGAGGTTCTTGTAGTAGTTGAGTTGACGTTTGGATGACTAAGATCGTACTATAAAATAGACGTAAAGCATGCCTTGCCATTGATCTGGCTGAATAAACTTGATAGGGACAGCTAGCGAAAGAAGGGTGATTGACGTGAAGATCAATGGAAGAACTGAACTAGCGCATGCTCTACAAAGCTTTGCATTAAATGCAATTATACTTACAGTATGCTTGTGGAAAATGGAACATGCTTCCTGTTAGAAGTAGGTACACCTGGTTGTACCTCTCATCGCTTTGCTTCTACATGCCTAGGTAGAAGGATGGGCTGAGCTAGTCTGTTGAGACCATAAGAAGGATGAGGAACTAGCGAGATCTGAGGGCAAGTTGAAATGGGTGAGACGAGATGGAATGCAAGTCATAGCTAATGGTATTGAAGCTAGATCAATGATGGACCATCCTAAGACAATTTCTACCTATACCGTCTGGAGAGATGCTTGGGAAAGTGGGTTGGCCTAGAGCCGAGTTGTAAGTAGGCTAGGGAAAGAGTTGGTTAGTCAATGACAGATGGGTCAAGCTGAGCTTGTGCCTTGTCCTGACGGGTGAGCTACTCGTCCGGGCTGCTGTGTGGTGAGGCTCGGCCAGCAAAAGGCTTGACGCGTAATTTGGACAGAGGAGCAGATACAGGCTTAGGCTGGATTTGGGTTATCATCATAAATAGGAAACCCAGCCAACCTACCTATAGTCATAGCTAGCTTGCGGGGTAACCTAGACCTAGTCGACCTGGAGTGGATTGGGCCAAGTTAAGCTACCCCGATTAGTCTACCTTCTTACTTATGAAAAAATTGAGTAGCATTTTTCTCCCAAACTTCGTGCCATGGGCAGGCGTGGACTTGAAAGATCATGAATACTTCATCGATCGATGATTCTACAGTGCAATTAATGCACTATCCCATGGCGTTATACCATTAGTTGCGGCGGTTGTGCTTCTCAAATCGTGACATGGATGTTTCGTTTCACCCATGCACGTGGTGTGATATAACACTTTTCACCTTGAATGGTTGAGATCCTTTTATCCTTTTTGACCATAACAACTGCGACTAAAGGGAGAGGTATATAAATTCCACCCTCTGTTTCCCCTTTGAACCCATAGAGCAATTGCCTTGCAATTTATTTAGCAGACATGAATTTTTCATGGTTTCCCTTTGGTAAAGTTAAAATTCATCTTCCTCTCCCATTGCCCTTGAGTGCTTGGGTTTTTGTCAAATTTAGTTAGGATTAAAAGGAAGGAGGCAACTCTTTGAGTGCGAAACTGTGTTTTTCGATTATAATTATGACTGCTACTTGGATTTCTGCTTCTTGAGATGGATCTTGCCTTGACCTTGGACGTGTGTCCTTTGGCCAAAGTTCGGGCAATGATCGAACATCGGTCTCAAACTAATGATCCTTAGATATTCCTAACCTTACGCTGGTTTGGATGCTTTATTGACTTAATGGAAAGTGCAGCAGATGTCTCCTCTATCTCTTCTGCCATCGCCAAAGCTTTGGTCTTCTCCTTGACGAGATTGTCTAGAAGCTTTTCAGGGTCTTTTATGAGATTTAATGTGGAAGGATTTGAAAATGGCAACTCATACCCTTTTCTTTAGCAAGTTCTTGATCGATCAAAGTGCCAAGGGAGTACCATCTGTGCAGTCGAGAATGGTCTAGGCGGTGATAAGAGCACAGGTCGGCATGCTTCAAAAGTACGTTGTTGGTGTGCTTCTCCTTCTCCTTCTTCTTTTTAACTAGTTAATGATTGAAAATCTTTATAAGCCTAGCGGGGCAGGCATTATGCGCCCATATTCTTTTGAACTGAATAAGAATGGATCTCTGTGTTATAAACTTGTTGTCTATGAACTAGTTATTGTCTTTGATTGTTTGCCTATGATAGGTACGGTAGCGTATCTTGGATAGCTAGCACACTCTTTTGCACTGGGTTGACCAATCTGTTTTAGCTGATAGGTCATGCTGGTTAATAGTCTAGGAAGCGAGCATCAATTGAGCAACCTGGTCATTCTTCAAGTGTGAAGGCCAACATTTGAGAACTGAGCTTCACTGTGTAGCTTTGTTAATGGGCAGTCCTAACATGAACTTGCGCATTGAATGGCTTGAGGTTCTCTTGGGCGAAACGCAGCAAGGAGGGGTTCCTGCATTATTTTAAAAAAAATTCCTATTTAAGACATGCTAAGTGGTAATGTTATCATGCAATAGGATAAGCCAGAGCATTGATAAAAGCTAAGTATCGGCCAGGTACCGGTGGTGGCAGGATTGGCGTTGAGCATGATAAAGTTAAGGGTATACCCTAGGGGAAATTATGTGATTTGTTACATATATCTAACTCAATAATCAATCTTGTTCAAAATAAAAGGTGTTTTCTTTCTATTATATAGTTGATATAACGTGTTATATTAATTAATTTAATTACAAAATATCTAAAAGGAAGTTCATAAATGGTATGTTCTATGATAGTAATTACAATGTGTCGTATTCATTGGTAATTTATCACAATGAAATTAAACACGTCGTTTAAAATATTCCTAGTCAAGATGTATCGAGAGTAGACATCAATGCATTCATTGAGATTAGAGTGTGTAGCGCTATCCAAATATTGGATAGTGTATTACTCATGACTTCTGGGGGCACCAAAGATTACATATTGATGGTTATTGAATAATTATGGAATGACCCACTCGATAGTTTTTTATTGGTTAATATAACTGAGGTTAAACTAACAATATCTATTTGAAAAAATTACACAGTTCTCTTGACTTCATAATACCGTTGATCTTCGATATGGAAGCTTCACTCTGATTATAGTTAAATCATGACATGACATCCATTGAACGACTATGGTTTGGTCGAGTGGAAGCATTGAAAGTGAAAGACTATTCAATAGAGGATTCGTCTCTTCGATTATATGAAGTTAGTATTAAGGTCAACTACAGTCAAAGTCTTTAGCTAGAATAGTTCAATCAATAATAATTGTTATTATTGAATTAAGGACTTTGTGTTTGGACCATAGAGATGAATATGGACGACATTTAAATTTTGACCATTACCAAATTCCATAAGTCCAAAGTCATATAGTTTTAATGAAGAGAATTGGTGTAAATAATTGTCACTGTCGAGCAATGCTTAATAAAGTAAAATGGATTTTATCAAAATCAAATAAGTGATAAATTTGACCATAATGTCATATTACCTATTAAATGATGTCTGAACGTTAATATTCGAATTGTTCGATATTAATCGCTGATTAAATTTACACCTAAGAGTCACATAAATGAAACGTTGAATACTCCTTTTACCACTCGATTTAATTAATTTGTAACTATTATAAGTTAAATTACTTAATATTTATGAATAACTAACTATAAAATATTATTTGATGTGTTAAATAGTATTAAGCAGTGTATTTATAATAGTTATAAATATACCGTCAATATACAATATCAGTACGCATTTAAATTAGATTCAAATGCAACGAATATTGGTCGAGCTTGAAATGATTTAGAGGCCCATAAGGGGACTTGAATTCCGGTTGGAATGTGTAAGGGTAGGCCTGTCATAATGATGGCTAAGTAGGGATTGGATTTGAATTAAAAGGAGGAGAAAAGGTAACAGAGAAATAGGGATCCAAATCCATATATTTTTTCCTGGTATCTCATCTATTTAAGCATATCTAAACCTCACTTTCTTTTTGGATTTTTAGCCCCATCTTCATCTCCTTTGCTGGCCAAAAATTCTACCTTACCCTCCACCTTTTTAAGAATTTCTAACATCAAATTAAAGTCGTTCGATCATCGATGGTAGCTGTTTTTGGAAGGCTTGCAACTTCTGGATACGAGATTCAATTAATGAAGTTAGATTCTTATTTCAAGATGCGAACAGTTAGGTTTTAGTGAAATGTAATATAACTTGTATGCAATGTCTAATATGCTCATTCATGTCATAAGCTAGCTTGATTAGAAATTGATATCATGAATCTGTATACGATTTATGGTCACATGTTGATAGTCATACACATATGTGCATGTAAAAAACCTTTTTTGTACATCAACGCTTGCCCATTGCTCACGACAAAAAAATCATTTTTTAATTACAAAGTATTATTAAATTATTCTAACTAATTAAAATCTGTATTTAAATAGTTTAATATCATACAACGTATAATTTAAATCTTATAGAATTTGTTTGTGTCTAAAATGCATTCGGCTATATTATAAAAAAAGGATATTTTTGTACTTGTATTATAACACCCTACAAAATTAATCGGAAATGTAATAAAAGAATTGAATTTAAATTTAACAAGGTTAAAATTAAAATATTTATAGAAGTTCATACCTAGATATAAAACATGAACCGTTGCGTTCATATAATTTTTTGGATAAGTTTCATGTATGATATTTTGAAATCGGAGCTAGTATGAAAATGTTATTGATGTTTGAAAATTTGAAATCGAAAAATTATTAGAATTATTTAAATAAGCAAAGCTCTACTGGTCGACACCATTGGTTTGATAGGTTGACCACTAGCTATCGACTACCCCAAATCAAGCGGTCGACCGGTCAACGCTTTCAGGCTAGGGTTCGAGTGGCCCGAACAACCCGAATTTGATCGAACGGTTTTGGTTGCTTTCTTGCCCTACAAATAGAACCTTAAGCTCCATCGGAACCCTAATTAAATCAGAACATAACAAAACTTCATTTCTCTAAAATCTGAACCTTCTTTCTCTTTAAATAAAAAACTATTCGAAATACCAAACTAAAATTAAATTCAAGGGTAAATCAAGGAGAGTTCTACACCAAGTGGAGGCGATTCCAAGCGTATTGAAATGGGGGAAAACTAATAAGAGGTGAGTGGGTTCATAATTAATATGAGAATTTACATATAATTGATCTTATACCCTATTTCATCCAGAGTTGTTTAATTTGATGTTTATCTAATAACTGTAGTGGATTGGGAATTTGATAATAATTTAAAACATATGAATTTGATCTGTTTCTTTCTTATCTAATTTTGATGAAAGTGAATTTATTGGATAAGAATTGATTTAGGTTGATTACACAATTTTTGTTAAATTAGATATGAATAAATATAACCTTGTTGATTCTAAACCTAAGTTAAGTTGATTTACTGAAATCGAATATGAAATCGTGGCGGTCATAAATTGCAGATTTATAAAATTAGGGTTTACTATAGTGGACAATTTGTAATTAGCAATTTACTGTAATAATAATTTAGAATGATGATTAATGAAGACCAAAATCAAATCTATAGTAATTAAATTCCGACCGGTCGATAGGCTCACCGCAGTCGGTCAACAGCAAGCGATCGATCCTCTAGTGATCGACGGTCGATTTGTTAACGAATTCTTGGCATAGTATAAGCCTTGGCCTAAGGCCTAAGTTATAATTTTTTTGTATATTATGTGTATGTGTGTGGATGCTAGTATAAGTAGGGAAATTAGCTCCTTAAGTTTACGACTCTTGGACATTATGGGACTGTGAATGTGTGTGCTGGCAATGAAGCACATACACTATTTATTCAGCAGGGTCGGTATTCGATTAGGCGACTCTATCATAAATTTGCACTCATAGGAAGTTCTACAGTATACATGCAGCACTGGTGATGATGTATAGAGATAAGGTTGTCAAGGGATACCCGAATCTGAAATTTGTCTATATCCGAAAAGCGGATGAATATCCGATATGCAGGAAAACGAATGCGGATGCGGATAAGAAGACATCCACATCCGTAAATTTTCCACACGATTTTTTTACAAGATTATAGTTTAAATTATACATATTTTGATACAATAAAGATATTTGTTTATTGTTTTATTAAGTTAGAAGTTTATATTATACCCATTTAATGCATATTAACTACTCAGAATTATTTATTATCATCTTATTTGTTTAGTTTTAACTGTTTAATAACTAATGGGATTGAAAAAGGTTTATGTTAAACTAAAATTCTCCATTTATGTTTCTCGATTTAGCTTTCATTAGCGGATAGGATAATTATCCGATATCCGTCCGTATCTGCGAATGCGGATATACGACATCCGAAAACGATTTCAAATGTGGATATGGAACTATCATCATCCGAAAGTATCCATTGACAGGACTATCTAGAGAAGTGTGTGGCCGAGCACTAACGGGGTTTCCTTGGTATGCATACTGATGAGGACGTGATACCATGTTGTTGATGGATACCGAACATGGTGCGATAAGTGGTGATATGGTAACATTGAGAGTGGACACTTGACGCGATGGACCCTAAGATGTATTTGGTGTTAGTCACATTGCGGGCTCCACCTCAATGCGTAAATATGACATGTGTAGTTGTAATTTGGGAATGTAATCCTAAGGTTGATATTGTTAGTGACCCTATGTTGGAATTGTTTCAGTAGCTATTAGTCGATCCATGGTTGTTTTGAGATTCGATCGGTGTTCGACCCTAAGTATAAGCCTTCAAAGCCGTAAGTGTAGGTTTGTTTAGAACTATATCCCTTAGATAAATGAAAATAGTGGCTCACAAACATAGTAGAACACCTTAGATCACTTAGAGCATTAATGAAGTCAACTACATGTGATCACCATATATTAATGATGTAACTCATTCATTAGACTTTAGTCTGACTCACTCCTTTCCTTTATTTTTCCCACACCACGGGAGGATAGGGCAGCATGTGATAGGCTCAGAGATTAGTACACAGAGAGGCAAGATTGGCACTGGAGTTGCATGTTATTGTGCATTACTCTCCATGTAACTATTATCATATTTATTACTAATCATACTATATGTTGTACTTTTGTATATTTTGGATTGTGACTACGTATGTTTTGAGACTGTATTTTCTGGGATATTATAACAATCCACCTTGAAATGGACCTAAATTCCAATACAAAAAGGGCTCACCGAAATATAAACCCATCCCAAAGTTGGCTGTTAGTTGATAAAAATAATAATATAGAGCTATTTATCTACACATTCAGAATCTCACAACGGAAGTATAAAATATAATAACAACAACAGTACAAAACATTTTATCATAAATTCAAAATGACATTTAAAACTGTTTCAAAATATCCAATAAACCCCTTTACATATCCTTCCAAAATTACAACATCATTTTTATTTCATGGGTACATCAAAAACTACAGCTAATGACAGTAAATAAATAGACTACTGTTACAAGTGTCATCCATGTCTCCACCGTTGACATCGTTCTTCTTAGCATGTATTGTAGTGAGGAGGGATTCAGAATAACATATATGTGGTAAATAAAAATCTCGAGCCTTACTATATTAGTACTTGGTTAGTATAATTCAAATAGGAATATGCCTTATATATTCTACCTACATCAAAAATCTTTTCAAATATAAGCCCAATGCCTTTTCTCAACATAAATAGAAAGGCTTTCTAAATATAAGCGCATAATCAACTTGCAATCAACCCAATAACCCATATCTATTGTTTAGAATGTCCTATCAATGTAAGAGATGGTACTTAAGTCACTTAATAAATTTTAATGAAAATTAGGTAGACTCCAGCCATCTAATACCTTATTAAAGCCAGGTCCACGTCATTTACTACCTATCTCGAGGTGGACTCCTCACCAGTAACTATTTAGCTTATATCGCATGGAATCTCTTCAGCCACTCAATACTTTCATTGAAGCGGGCTTTTTTCTGAGATATCCTCTACCATTCATAACCCATAACCCCGACCATTTACTAATTCATATGTAGAGAAGGGCGTGCTCTCACACAACCACTTAATACCATCAATCTCTGAAGCGGGTCCTTCGTATTTTGACCTGTATCTCACAATGACATCTCACATTAGTTCAACTATTCATAGGTACTGGTAGCGAGATTAGCTAGGCAGATTTACCCTACTAAATTTAGGCCTAACCTCATGTTCTCATAGTTGCTTATTGTAGGCGAAGTTTCACATTAGCCACAAAGGCACATTATTAGTAGCAAGATTAGCTGGGTCGACTTCTATGCGCTTTTGACTGACCTAACATCCCTATAATTTAGTCATAATCTATATCACACTCCACATATATTATCACACATCTCATAATTCTCATAATCAAGGCACTATAAGAAATCTTTCTTATTACGCATTTGGCATTGGTTACTTTCCTAAGGGGGATTTAATAAAATTAATAACCTATTTAACTACGCAATTATACGTTATTATTATATGTCAGTTATGCTAATACACACACACACATATATGTGCGTCTAGTAATTTCTAAACATACGAAATATACACCCTAAACTAGTGTCTAAATGTTAACTCTTTCAATAATTATACAAGTCTCATCCCATATTACCAACGATACCACAATTCCAATATTCATATCAAATATTCCAATTAATAAACTTGCATACAGTAAAATATTTAACTCAACTTATCACATCAAAATAATGTAATATATTGATAATAGAGACTTCCAATTCCAATTTTATGCTCTATTCAACTACTTCTTCACATAAAAATAAATAAAGAAATTTCTATTTAGTTTATGGAAATAAGCAATAATTACGAATAAAATTCGTATCTTACACACTATTACTCAATCAAAACCCTTTAATCAAATACAAAGAAAAAGAATAAGAAGTGGAATAGAAGGTAAAATTATCAAAACTACAAATATACATAATTTCCATTATTTTGACATAAATAATTGAGATTTCAACCTAGACATTTCACATTAAAGGAGCTTAGGTGGTTTAAAATATGATGTTTTGGCAAAGCAAAACTCCCCAAGGCATATTCAAACCCAAACTGTACTAATCAACTACTAAAATAGAAAAGCTAAGATTTCTACTCATGGTATTTCCTTAGTTTTGCTTCCTTTGGACTTAACAAGCCTTTAACAATCACTATCAGATTTCTTCCTTTTGATATACACACACATACACTACAAGGAATTTTTATATACACATGTTAGATTTAGAAAATTGGAGAAGAATAGGTTGGGAAGATAAACAGAAAACAAAATAGATATATAGAATTTCTTACCTAATAGAGTTTTTCTGAATATTATAATAAACTGCAAAGCTTCACTAAGTTTTCAAAATAATTAAAGCTAGGCTCTTATTTACAGTGGCTGAAATGATCTAGAACCGTCAGATTTAAATCGGTTTAAAATAATATAATCTGGTACATTCAAGTGCACAAAACCCTTGCCACCGTTCACCTTCACCGGTAGACTGCTGCTACCCACAGTCGACCGTTAGCTATCGACTTGTCCTAGGGGAGCGGTCGACCGGTTCTCTTATTTTTGGAACCATTTATTATTTGTCGTTGTATATTTATTTTATTCCTTAATTATAACTTAACATTATTATTAATTTAATGTTTACTTAACTCCTGAGTCTAATTACTATTAACTTTTAAATTTCAAATTTAAGAATTATTTAGTTATTTGTATTTAAATTCCATTTAAATTATTTTGAATCTGAAAACTTTAAACGTCCATAATTTTCTGTTTGAGCTCTGTTATCAACATATTATATATGGAAATTGATCATAATTTTTCCACAAACACAAGGTATAAATTTTGTGGTCAAATTTTTAATTTTACAAAATTTTCATTTTTAACCTTATCTTATTTATTTAACTTTTTTTATTTTATTTACTTCTTATCAATTTTTACGGAGTATTACATTCTCCCATTTAAAAGGATTTCATCCCTAAAACATTCCAAGCAACGAACAGTGTAACACACAACCATGTTATACAACCAAGTTATCTACACAACCATCTATTCAACTAATGTGCAATATGGTTATATATGCAGACGTACTATAAGTGAGCTCAATCCTAGTATGGATGAATGATCGTGACATATAAGTATGCATGCAAACATCTTAAACATGCAAAAAGTGTTTTGTATGAGTACAAAAGTAATAGTAAAAGTTCAACAACCACATCCTACCATCCAATTTAGCAACCATGATGCAAACAAAACCTAATTTTGAAGAGATAAAATTTTCCAGTAAAGAGCGTAGGATGAAAATTCCTCATGCTTTCCGCCGGTTTTTCCCCCATTATACTCGAACTAGTCTAATTTTCCTTGTTGTGGAGCTTCCTAGTTCCATGCTCCACAATACTTATGGTGTCACGGGATGCTATTGGCTCCATCTCAATATCCCCCAATATATCAGGCTCGACCATAGTAGCTATGACATGAAGGCTTTTCCTCAAATGTGAAACGAAAAAAACATCATGGAGCTCAATCAATTTATCTAATAGCTCCACATGATAAGCAAGTCTTTCCATTCTTCCTAAAATTGGGAAAGACCCAATAATTTTTTGGTGCCAACTTTCCAAATCTCACGACCTTCCTAAGAGGGGAAACTTTGATGAACACCATGTCCCCTACTTCCAGTTCTAACTCTTTTATTCGCTTTCCCACATAAGATTTCTAGTGATCTTGTGTAGCCTTCACTGGTTGCCTAATCAATTCTACATTTAAATTTTTGGCACATCAACTACCTAGTGGCAAATTCCACCACCATTTTCTTCATCCATGTCCAGTAGAAAATTCTCTTCATATTCATATTTATTGTAACATCCCGTATTTTTAAACCATGGAATTTGAACATTTAATTCATTTTAAATGTTTAATGTGGATTCTTAATTGATTTTGAAATGAATGGATTCAGGTTCAATCAATGAAATAAGCTATAATTTTTAAATTATAGCAATTCCGGTTGAATTTGAATAATGGGAAAATAATAAATAATAATTTAAATACTCGGAATTGGAATATAAGTAATCTGGATGTAAATAGTGATGAAAATGGTTTTAAAAAAAAATTTATTTCTGAGTTATTTGAGTGTAAATAGTGTGGTGGGAATTTTAGATGAATTTTAAAGTTGATAAATTAATATTTGGAATTTTATATTAATTTAAAAATGAATTTAATATTATTAAAATGCAGTTAATCAGATTTTGGTCCGGAATGAGTCATGATGATTTTATTTGTGTTTATAAATTTTATATGATTTATTATTAAGTTATTAAAATTTTAAAAGTGAATTTTTAAGCGTTTTCGTCAATTTTGAAAATCGCCCGATTTAATAGACGAGTTAAAATAGCCTTCTGGGACACAGTCTCGAAATTCGACCAAACCAATTCCATTGGATCCATAATAGCTAGTTATTATCGGATTTCAATTTTCGTAGCAATCGGAGTTGTCGTTTGACCGTGGCAGCTCGAAACGCATCGAAATCGTTTTAACCGATTTAATTTTAAATTGATCGTTTAATCCCGTAACTCGCGCATACGATAAAATTTTCTTACGAAACCTGTTCCATTGTGTCCAGAACGTAGAAAAACCTTAGAATCGCCTGTCGGAACGCGTAGATTGGAGGTCGTTTGCATAAACTGTTAAATTGAGAAATTATATTAATTAAATAATATTAAAACGATTATATATATTATATTATCTCCCAAAACCCTAATTCTAATTCCAGGCCGCCATTCTATTTTCATTCAATGGCCAGAACTTCACCAATTTCGTCTCTAATCTCCATTCAATCCAAGGATTTTCACGCAAATCATCCAACTACAAGAATGGAGAGGCTCTCGTGTTCTTCGGATTGTGCGGTGGAGATCGACTTTCGTGCAGCAGGGAGGGCGTGAGACCGCTGTGTTCGTCGCATGTTTAGGGGGCTGCTGCGTCGCCTAGGGACGACCGAGTCTGGCCGTGCTCTGGCCAAAGATGCGGCTCGCGATGCTCTTCGTTGTGGTAGAAGCCGATCGTCCTCAAGCTTGCCGAGATTTGGTTGCGTTTGGGCTTGAACGAGGTGTGGATGGGTTGTTCGAACCTGGAGATGTCGCGTATGTGGGAAGAAGGAGAAGATGCAGGTGCGGCCTTGATGAGGGATGTTAGATCTGACGGCCAGGAATTGTTGGGTATAATAAAATTTAATTTAAAAGAAATTGATTATGAATTTTATATACGAACTTTGAAAATTCATATATAGTTCATACGTAGTCAGATTCGTACGAAATTGGTGGCGTTGGAATCGCAGAAAAGAGCACTACGCGTTGGTGTAGATCCGGAGTCATTTCAGGCAAGTAGAAATTTGAGTTAAATCGAACGTCGTTCGGTTTAATTTAGATTTCGAACGCTCGCCGAAACTCAAGGTGAGTTAATCTCACTCACATCTGGAATGTTAGCTGATTTAAGTAGTTAATATTTAAATAATTGTGTGATTGGTTGAAATGTTTATTTATATCAGCCTGGATTGATATTTATATATGTGATGTGCTAATATTTGTGGATGCAGGGAAAACAGGTTGGAGGGATCCAACTGGATTCCTCACAATGAAGTAATTATTTTTATAATTGATGATGATGCCTGTTTATATATTGTGATTGATAAATTTGGAATTAAATTGTATTGTGATATTGTGGTGTAAACTACAAACCCAGAATGTTAATTATAAAGAAATTTGGAGTTTTAAATTATAAAGAAATTAAATTGGGTTTTCAAAAGAAATTAAGAAATTAATAAATAAGGAATTTAAAGGAATATAAAAATTAGAATCTGTTTGGATGGAAAACTGAAATAAAATTGTATCGGAATAAAGCTGGATAAATTATAAATCCATAATTTAATTATAAATGGATAAATTGAATTTTAGAGGAATAAAAGATATTGTTAAATAATGAATTTAAAAGAATTAAAATTTGAAATCTATTTAGAATGAAAATTGAAAATTTGTAAAATCTGGAATGATAATCAAAGAGAAACGTTATCAGTTGATAAATGTGAAAGTAAATTTATGTTATTAAAACGTAAACCTGAATCTAAATAAATTGACAGAATTCATAAGAAGGATTTTTGGGATATTTGAGTGGGAATGAGCTTCCCTGGGAAAAACCAAGTTCGAGTTTTAAACAGATTTTATTAAAATTAAATTTTAAGTTTAAAACTTGTTTCAAACGAGTGTTTGGAAAACTTTAAAAGCTAATTAATAAATTAGTAATAGTGGATATTTGCGATTTCATTAGTAATTATTTTTACAAATGAATTTATTTAAAGGCTATTATTGACTTAAGTTATTTGAAATAGTATTAATCTTTTTAAAACCCTACCTTTGAATTTAGTTTAACAAAACCCTTATTTTAAATCAAAGTTTATATCTTAATAAATAGTTTTTCTTCACATATTTTAAATTTATAGTCTTGAGTAAATAAATAGAAGTAATTTTCCTATTTTAAAGTATATTTCAGTATAAAGTATTTTAACCGTTTTACATCTAAATGTTTTGAACTTGGTTATTTCCAATGGGAATATAGGGTGAAGGATTTACCTTGTAAAAGAAGAACTTTGGGAATTGTTTTTAAGTAGGCTTTGGAAATTTGAAAATATATCCTTTAAAGATTTTTGGGCAAATAAATAATGTGGAATATTATTTATTGTGTGATGGATGCTTATGGATGTTTATAAATATAATTGATAGTTAAATCACCGACTATCAATATTGGACAAATGCGTTGATCATTTCGAAGAGACCGGGATCGAGATTTATTTCTCGAAAACCACTTCGATCCGGTTTGTACGTTTCGTGCGAAAACGTGCTCGGAGACGAAGATGGAGCAGTGAAGTGCAAGGGCTAGTCGCTACTAATCCTGAGGATATTTCCAAAATGGATGTAGTAGGAGTAGTGCCTTCGGTTCCGTTCGAACCCGGGACGGACTTGTATGGACGAATGCTTGCGAAACATCGTCAGGTGGACGATGGGCATTCTAAGTGAAATCGTTCTAAAGGTAACGTTTAACCTCAAGCCTCAACAACCGGGAATGGCTAAAACAGGGGAGGTGCAGCAAGGTTAGGTGGGTCATGCCCAAGCAGGACAAGATTTTCCCCTGTCTAGATGTCCCTTTATATTCGGCTTAGTAGGTGGTTGGTCGTGCCAACCACGGGGTTATCTTGTTCGGGGCTGATCAGTAAGGAATTGTTCCGGCCTTGTGTTGCAGGGGAGCGGGCGTACTCCTCGGTACTCTGAACGTACTGTGACGGGCGGTACCCCAGAAGCCTAGCCATTGATGGAAATCCATTCTCCCTACGAGCCTTGTACGAGTTTTGTTTGTATTACCCACTTTTGTGGCTAGTAGCTGGAATTTAATAGATGTAACAATTTCGGCTATTTTATAAGTATTTGTAAATAGACCCTATTATAATATCAGAGGATTTCTATAAAAATTGTTTTAGCTATCGTAGGGTAAAAACCCGACATGTTTATTTGTGGCGTGGTCTTACGAGATGCTTTTGATTTTTCAAAGGATTTTTGAAACTTTAATAATCAATTTGGATGAATTATTATCAGCTGGTATTCCAGAATGACTCGGGTGTTATTGCGTTATAATGCTCGGGTCAGACCGAGTATTATTGTTCAGGATAGGTTGCTGTGGAGCAGGTGAGGAGCTGGAGCCGAGACGTATTCTTCGTACTTGTATATATATCCGCTGCTATGATTGTATGGTATGTCTGATTGGTAATTATTGATGTATGAGATACTCTGATGATATGATGTATAAATAGTTATAGATTTCAGTTTGTGTAAAGATGTTATTATTTACTATTATATTTTATCCGCTGCGACTGTGAGATTCTGTTATTGTTTAGTTTCTTCTTCTTCTATCTCTTCTTCTTCAACCCCAAATGGTTCTTATTTCTGTGCAACTTGAGTTAATAGAGGTAAAATAATGTTGATTCAAGGGGTACGGATTTGCGGGCTGTCACACTTGGTATCAGAGCTTAGGTTGGCGACAACCTAAGCTTTGGTGGGAAAATTACTCATTAAATAGAGTCCATAGTACTCTACAATGAGTTGAGTGTATTAATAGATATGAGAGCGTACTTGTTAGTGAATATAAAATTGTTTTTTTTATATACTGTGTTGACTTATCGGTTGAGTGTTTATGAATTCTGGTCGGTGCGGGAAGTACAACTGTATCGATAGGGGTTTCTAAACCCTTGAACAAGATAAACCGACAAGTATTGTTTTAAAGTGGGTAAATGAAATAATTTTACCCAAAATTATATTTTGATATAAAAGAAATAATTTTTTGAAATTATTATATATATATATTTGGATGATTGGTTGTTAATGTCTAAATCAAATCAGAATCTAAAATTTAATCTGAAATTTGAAATAGTTATAATGAAAATAAAATTCTGCAAATATAAATTATATAAAAGGAGGAATAACTAAATTTGAATTGAACCAGGATTTAAATCCCGGAAGTTTTGGGAAGGATTTTAAATGTATTGAAACAAAAGTTTGGAAATTTAAAATCATGGGAAAGTTTGAAATGTTTGCTAAGGTGCTTGAAGGCAATATTGGAATATTATTTTGGAAAGTATTTTTGAATGGAAACTGTTTTGAAATGAATTTAGGAAGTAAGAAAACATTGAACTCACTTCAGTCGCTGGAAAATAATCCTGATGATGCTGGCCACATCATTAGAATTCATTTTCGAGTTTCTAAAGTGATGGATTGCTACCAAAGTGGTTGGTTATGATATTTGTTTGGACTTGTTGGGTATACAAGTGGTTTTATAAATTCCAAAGAGAATTTTTTTTAACAAAACCAAGTGTTTTGGAAAAATCGGGAGATTTGATTGATATACCAAATAGGTATGTATATTGATATATTTCAAAATGGTTTTGAAATAAAACCGGGTAAATTTAAATTCTGGAAAATTATATTTAAATAATGTGTAAAATTAAAATAAATTAACTATTGAATTAATTAAGTAAAGTTGATAATAATAAGAAGGAAAGAATGAAAAATTTAATCTTGAAATTAAATTTAACGTAAGTGAATGGAAGTAAATGAAATTATTGAAATGAATGGAAAGTTGAATTTAACTTGGGTAAGTTAAGTAAATTGGGTTTAGAATTAAATTTGACTTGGGTTAAATTGAAATGTAAGATGACTTGAAGTTGTGAGTCATTGAGAAATGAGTTATACCCATGAGCTATTAAGTGCTATACTTATAATCTGAAAATGTGGATTTAAAATTTGCAAAGGATTGAGGTTGAAAAATTATAACTCTGAAATTGTGATTATAAGATGTAAATGAATTCAAATAAGCAATATAAACTTCTAAATAAATAAGTTGGTGAACTTATATAAATAGATATGAAATTATAATCACAATTGGAAAATAGTTGGATGGTATGGTGAATTCAGACTTAATCTGAAAAGAAATGTAAATTGAGATAATGTAAAGTGAGATATAAAAGAAGGGAATGAACTTAAGCTAGAAAATAAGTTTTGAACTTATTTATGGAGAAATAAATTGGATATAAGGTGGAATGTAAATTGCTTAGAATTGCATAAAGAAATTCATATTCTTAAGTTATTAAGTGTTATAATTTAAATTTGTGATTATAAATGGAAATGGACTTAAATAAGCAATCTAAACTCTGAATGGAAGTGAAATTGTAATTCATTAATGGAAAGAGTTGATTGGTGTGGCAAATTCAAAACTTAACCATAAATGAAATGTAAAGTGTAATGAAGTAAGTGAGAATATAAAGGTGAATGTTCTTAAGTTAGCAAATAAGTCTTGAACTTATGCATGGGGAAAATGAAATTTGTTTTGATAATGAAACTGAAATTAAATTTCAGTTGTGTAATAAATAATATTGAAAGAAATTTAGATTCTGTTTAAAGGAGTGAAAAGGAAAGGTAGAAATTTAAATTTGCTAAATGAAATAATTGTAAAATAGCCATATTATAAATGAATTCAGGGTGAATTGAGGAAGTGAATTAGAACCTAATATGGATTAGGTTAGAGGCTAAATTGAATTACAATTAAATGGAATTTGTATTGTAATGGATGTAATTTTGATAGTTTGGTCAAAATTTGGAAAGTAAATAAAAATCCAATTATGGCATGGGATTTAAATTTGTGGTGACAAATATTAAAGTGCAGATGAAAAATGGAATTAGATTATAACGGTGATGGTTTAGATTGTAAATAGATTCAAATGAGTGAAATAATTTAAAGGGGTTTCTTTGTTAATAAAATAAGTCTAAAATGGATTTAATAAATAGGCAAAGTGCATTAAAGTTTGTAAATGAATTGGAATTTGATTTGGATGAGAATCAAATGAAAATAAAAATTGATTTATAAGAAGATAATGGAAATATTGTAAAGAAAGCTTAAGCAAATTAAGTAATTATGATTAAGCTGAATAATGTGGTCTAGGATAAATTTGTTTAGATGCAGAAATTGTAATGCAAGTGAAGAGAATTTTAATTTATTATTGTGATGGAATAAGCAAGTATGAATTAAAGATGGGTGAGAGTGTAAATAATATAAAATGAGATGTTATTAACTTAAGCTGATTGTATAAGCTAGTTGGATTGAAATTTGTAAAGGGTTTGATTTGGTAAGAATCAATTAAAATGGAAATAAATTGAGATATTATGGAATTGTAATCATTTAAGAGAATGATGAGATGGTTATTTTAAGCTTATGAAAATAGCTTTAAATGAAATTAGTTTGCAAAATAAAATTTGGATGTAAGTAAATGACTTTTAAGATTGTAATTGTGAGAAAGAAAGAATATATGAGTTGTAAATAAGAATGGAATGACATATATAACTATATAAAAAAAATAGTAATAATAATAATAATATAAAATAAACTTAAGATGATTAATAAATTTGAAAAGTGAGAATAAGGATTGAGTTAATAATTGAAATGGAATAAGCATGCTTGGATTATGAACTATGCAAAATTGAAAAAAAAATTAATATAAATCTAAACCGGAATTAATTTTAAATGGGTGTAAGCTGAAGTGATGATTAATTGTTTGAATGACATGGAAATTTGCTTAAGAATTGGTTGTTTGTTTTGTTGTATTGGAAATGAGTTAGTATAAAGGAAGCAAATGGAATTGGTTTTGAATAAATTGGAATGGATTGAAATTTTAATAAGTAATGTTTACATATGGATGAAAATGGATTATAAAAGGAATGCAAATACTTCAAATTCAGAATAAGAATTGAATTGTGAATCAACTTGGAATTGAAGTGGAATAGATTGATGTTAGTAAAGTACATGTTAATCATATTGAAATAAGTTTGGATTTGAATAAGAAATTAAAAAGTGATTGAAATCTTTGGATTGTTGAAATAAATATGGTTAACATTGTTAAACTATGAAGTTTGGGTTTGTAAAGAGGACTTTAAATGATGTTGGAATTGTGAATTGTTTATAAAGGAGGTTAGTATGCATAATTATGAAGTTGCTTGGTTTGGTTATGGAATAGATATGTTTGGCTTACATTATATTGGAAATGATGTTAAAATACTCATATCTTTGAAAACTGATGAGTTTGTTTGAGTTTAGTACAGGTACGGAAGACATTCGAGAGAATTGGAGCGCGTATATGCGTTATATTAGCCGCTCGCTATTAAATTTGCTAAAAAGGTACGCTTACGCAAATATAATTGGGAAATGAGATATATATTGTGATATATTTTGGTTTTCGACCGTGTGGGTCGATGTATATATATTTGTGTGTATCGCGATAACGCAAAAGCTCCTTCGTGCAGGGGAGACTCTGCCGAAATTTTGGGAGTTAGAAATTTTTTGGGGTTTTGGGGAAAGTTTAGTGACTAGTAATGTTGTTTTGAAATAATATTGAAACCAAAGCATTTGATTATAAATGAAGCATATGGGTTGGGAGTTTGAGCTAAAGGATTTTGGAAAGTGAATATAAGCTTTTAACTAACCAACTTGGATGAGTAAGTGAGTTTGAGCATAGTTTTTACCTTAGTAAATTTCGGGGACGAAAATTTTATAAGGGGGGAGGAATGTAACATCCCGTATTTTTAAACCATGGAATTTGAACATTTAATTCGTTTTAAATGTTTAATGTGGATTCTTAATTGATTTTGAAATGAATGGATCCGGGTTCAATCAATGAAATAAGCTATAATTTTTAAATTATAGCGATTCCGGTTGAATTTGAATAATGGGAAAATAATAAATAATAATGTAAATACTCGGAATTGGAATATAAGTAATCTGGATGTAAATAGTGATGAAAATGGTTTTTAAAAAAATTATTTTTGAGTTATTTGAGTGTAAATAGTGTGGTGGGAATTTTAGATGAATTTTAAAGTTGATAAATTAATATTGGAATTTTATATTAATTTAAAAATGAATTTAATATTATTAAAATGCAATTAATCAGATTTTGGTCCGGAGTTAGCCAGGATGATTTTATTTGTGTTTATAAATTTTATATGATTTATTATTAAGTTATTAAAATTTTAAAAGTGAAATTTTAAGCGTTTTCGTCAATTTTGAAAATCGCCCGATTTAATAGACTAGTCAAAATAACCTTCCGGGGCACAGTCTCGGAATTCGACGAAACCAGTTCCATTGGATCTATAATAGTTAGTTATTATCAGATTTCAATTTCGTAGCATTCGGAGTTGTCGTTTGACTGTGGCAGCTCGAAACGCATCGAAATCGTTTTAACCGATTTAATTTTAAATTGATCGTTTAATCCCGTAACTCGCGCATACGATCAAATTATCTTACGAAACCTGTTCCATTGTGTCCAGAATGCAGAAAAACCTTTGAATCGCCTGTCAGAACGCGTAGATTGGAGGTCGTTTGCATAAACTTTTAAATTGAGAAATTATATTAATTAAATAATATTAAAACGATTATATATATTATATTATCTCCCAAAACCCTAATTCTAATTCCAGGCCGCCGTTCTATTTTCATTCAATGGCCGGAACTTCACTAATTTCGTCTCTAATCTCCATTCAATCCAAGGATTCTCACGCAAATCATCCAACTACAAAAATGGAGAGGCTCTCGTGTTCTTCGGATTGTGCGGTGGAGATCGATTTTCGTGCAGCAGGGAGGGCGTGAGACCGTCGTGTTTGTCGCGTGTTTAGGGGGCTGCTGCATCGCCTAGGGACGACCGAGTCTGGCAGTGCTCTGGCCAAAGATGCGGCTCGCGATGCTCTTCGTTGTGGTAGAGGCTGATCGTCCTCAAGCTTGCCGGGATTTGGTTGCGTTTGGGCTTGAACGAGATGTGGATGGGTTGTTCGAACCTGGAGATGTCGCGTATGTGGAAAGAAGGAGAAGATGCAGGTGCGGCCTTGATGAGGGATGTTAGATCTGACGGCCAGGAATTGTTGGGTATAATAAAATTTAATTTAAAAGAAATTGATTATAAATTTTATATACAAACTTTGAAAATTCATATATAGTTCATACGTAGTCAGATTCGTACGAAATTGGTGGCGTTGGAATCGCAGAAATGAGCACTACGCGGTGGTGCAGATCCGGAGTCATTCCGGGCAAGTAGAAATTTGAGTTAAATCGAACGTCGTTCGGTTTAATTTAGATTTTGAACGCTCGACGAAACTCAAGGTGAGTTAATCTCACTCACATCTGGAATGTTAGCTGATTTAAGTAGTTAATATTTAAATAATTGTGTGATTGGTTGAAATGTTTATTTATATCAGCCTGGATTGATATTTATATATGTGATGTGCTAATATTTGTCGATGCAGGGAAAACAAGTTGGAGGGATCCAACTGGATTCCTCACAATGAAGTAATTATTTTTATAATTGATGATGATGCCTGTTTATACATTATGATTGATAAATTTGGAAATAAATTGTATTGTGATATTGTGGTGTAAACTACAAACCCAGAATGTTAATTATAAAGAAATTTGGAGTTTTAAATTATAAAGAAATTAAATTGGGTTTTCAAAAGAAATTAAGAAATTAA
This sequence comes from Allium cepa, assembly GCA_030765085.1. Classification (NCBI taxonomy): domain Eukaryota; kingdom Viridiplantae; phylum Streptophyta; class Magnoliopsida; order Asparagales; family Amaryllidaceae; genus Allium; species Allium cepa. The sequence goes on from CM060932.1 coordinate 160,164,998, forward strand.
TAAATAAGGAATTTAAAGGAATATAAAAATTAGAATCTGTTTGGATGGAAAACTGAAATAAAATTGTATCGGAATATTGCTGGATAAATTATAAATCCATAATTTAATTATAAATGGATAAATTGAATTTTAGAGGAATAAAAGATATTGTTAAATAATGAATTTAAAAGAATTAAAATTTGAAATCTATTTAGAATGAAAATTGAAAATTTGTAAAATCTGGAATGATAATCAAAGAGAAACGTTATCAGTTGATAAATGTGAAAGTAAATTTATGTTATTAAAACGTAAACCAGAATCTAAATAAATTGACAGAATTCATAAGAAGGAATTTTGGGATATTTGAGTGGGAATGAGCTTCCTTGGGAAAAACCAAGTTCGAGTTTTAAATAGATTTTATTAAAATTAAATTTTAAGTTTAAAACTTGTTTCAAACGAGTGTTTGGAAAACTTTAAAAGCTAATTAATAAATTAGTAATAGTGGATATTTGCGATTTCATTAGTAATTATTTTTACAAATGAATTTATTTAAAGGCTAGTATTGACTTAAGTTATTTGAAATAGTATTAATCTTTTTAAAACCCTACCTTTGAATTTAGTTTAACAAAACCCTTATTTTAAATCAAAGTTTATATCTTAATAAATAGTTTTTCTTCACATATTTTAAATTTATAGTCTTGAGTAAATAAATAGAAGTAATTTACCTATTTTAGAGTATATTTCAGTATAAAGTATTTTAACTGTTTTACATCTAAATGTTTTGAACTTGGTTATTTCCAATGGGAATATAGGGTAAAGGATTTACCTTGTAAAAGAAGAACTTTGGGAAATGTTTTTAAGTGGGCTTTGGAAATTTGAAAATATATCCTTTAAAGATTTTTAGGCAAATAAATAATGTGGAATATTATTTATTGTGTGATGGATGCTTATGGATGTTTATAAATATAACTGATAGTTAAATCACCGACTATCAATATTGGACAAATGCGTTGATCGTTTCAAAGAGACCGTGATCGAGATTTATTTCTCGAAAACTACTTCGATCCGGTTTGTACGTTTCGTGCGAAAAACGTTTTCGGAGACGAAGATGGAGCAGTGAAGTGCAAGGGCTAGTCGCTACTAATCCTGAGGATATTTCCAAATGGATGTAGTAGGAGTAGTGCCTTCGGTTCCGTTCGAACCCGGGACGTACTTGTATGGACGAATGCTTGCGAAACATCGTCAGGTGGACGATGGGCATTCTAAGTGAAATCGTTCTAAAGGTAACATTTAACCTCAAGCCTCATCAACCGGGAATGGCTAAAACAGGGGAGGTGCAGCAAGGTTAGGTGGGTCATGCCCACGCAGGACAAGATTTTCCCCTGTCTAGATGTCCCTTTATATTCGGCTTAGTGGGTGGTTGGTCGCGCCAACCACGGGGTTATCTTGTTCGGGACTGTTCAGTAAGGAATGGTTCCGGCCTTGTGTTGCAGGGGAGCGGGCGTACTCCTCGGTACTCTGATCTAGGCCAGGTACTGTGACGGGCGGTACCCCAGAAGCCCAGCCATTGATGGAAATCCATTCTCCCTACCAGCCTTGTACGAGTTTTGTTTGTATTACCCACTTTTGTGGCTAGTAGCTGGAATTTAGTAGATGTAACAATTTCGGCTATTTTATAAGTATTTGTAAATAGACCCTATTATAATATCAGAGGATTTCTATAAAAAGTGTTTTAGCTATCGTAAGGTAAAAACCCGACATGTTTATTTGTGGCGTGGTCTTACGAGATGCTTTTGATTTTTCAAAGGATTTTTGAAACTTTAATAATCAATTTGGATGAATTATTATCAGCTGGTATTCCATACTGACTCGGGTGTTATTGCGTTATAATGCTCGGGTCAGACCAAGTATTATTGTTCAGGATAGGTTGCTATGGAGCAGGTGAGGAGCTGGAGCCGAGACATATTCTTCGTACTTGTATATATATCCGCTGCTATGATTGTATGGTATGTCTGATTGGTAATTGTTGATGTATGAGATACTCTGATGATATGATGTATAAACAGTTATAGATTTCAGTTTGTGTAAAGATGTTATTATTTACTATTATATTTTATCCGCTGCGACTGTGAGATTCTGTTATTGTTTAGTTTCTTCTTCTTCTATCTCTTCTTCTTCAACCCCAAATGGTTCGTATTTCTGTGCCACTTGAGTTAATAGAGGTAGAATAATGTTGATTCAAGGGGTACGGATTTGCGGGCTGTCACATTTATCTTATTTCTTCCGGGGTGAATGGTCATCCTTGAATAGTGTCTTTCAATAAACTAAAATTTATTTTTCCAAAATCCCAATTTTTTGGGATTGAAGCAATCTTTTATTTTTGGTTGCTGACTTAATTTCTTATTATCTTCCAGTGTCACCTATAGTTCATCGCTAGTTAATGTCCTTGTAAAATTTCCTTATATATATTTATCTGGCCGTCTAATCCCGTCCTTAAAGTCAACCCAATGATAAAACAGGAACATATTTTATACCATATCATACGCTTTTACAATAACCTAAGAGAGACAGCTAACGATTACAACTCGAAATCTCTAAAAGAAATTTTTGCTAAAGTTGCCATTTATCATTAACTGGTGTAATAATGTTGAGGCCATAATACTCCTTCCTAAATTAAGATGAACATCCCACTTAATTCTACATCTTCCTTAATCCTCCTTCTTGGTTTGTAATAAATGCAGTCCACCGTTACTTCAGTTTATATATCCATAATAATTGGTCATTAATGTTAAAGTTGGACCATCTCTAATCAATCCTCATTTAAATCCCTTAAATATTGTTACCAATTTCAAAATCCATCTATTATGACGATTCAATTCCCTCATCAATGTCATATTAAATTCCTTAATCAATCCCTATTTATTTCCTTGTTAATTCTCTATTAATTACAAATTTATTACCTATTAAATATCTAATTAATGTTCATAAATCCTAGTCCTATAATAACTAATATGAATACCGTTGTAAATTACGCTATTTATATACTACTATTTTTATACATTAAGCACGGTTATACATGTGTCTATATGTTAATTTCTAAATTATAACATTCCTTTCCACATTTTAATTTATCAAATCTACCCTTCTAAAAGGATTTCCATTATAATTTTTTCCATAAATTAACCAAAGTGAGATCTTTGCTCCGTTTGAAACTATAAGGAATTATTTCTCTTCTTTTTAACGAAATAGGCAGTTTAAACCATGGAAAAGAATATCCATATCTTATACATCTCCTGCCCTTTGATATATCCCTTCTTAATTCAAATGACATGCTTTTATACATATTTTGGAGTTGGATAATTAATGAAATTTACACGAAACTCGCTTCAAATAAATGAAAACATAGTAATTCGCATCCCAAGTCCACTGGGGCAACCTAACTTACAACCTAATTATAAATCTGGAATTCTTTACAATTTTACCAATATTACACAATTAAATATTTGGGACTAATTTAAAATTTACAGATCAAGTTGCACATAGTACTCCTATTTTATTCATATCTTAAACCTTTACGTTGTCTTACCTAGGTAGTGACCCCTATCTACTCCATATAAAAATTTGGTTTAGTTCTCATCATTATTTAAAACTGCAATTCTAAAGTACCTTATCCGAAACTTTTATCTTTGAGAATATAAACTCAAAAACCCTTTTTGTCAACTTCAAAATTTGCGTAGTTCCTAAAAGAAGTCAAGAAATTTTTTCCTTATTTTAACCAATTCTTCCTTTTTAAAGTCTTTCTGCAACACAGATTTATTTCTTTAGAATATTGACTTTTAATTCAAAATATTAAAACTAACCAAACATTATTAAATCAAAATTTCAAAAATTGCTTAATTCCATAAATGAGCAAAATAGTTTCGCTTCTCAAAAACTTTCTGTAACATACAAAATAATTTACAATAAATTGTTTCCATACCAAAAAACTTATTACATTATATTCGAAATCAACATTTATTACTCCATGAAATTACGGTTTATACTCATGAAAAGTTCACTAATAACCATTTTGAGGATATATTATTATTATCATTATTATTAATTTTCCAATTTTAACTCCTTTTAAATATTTATAAAGATTATAACCTCAATAGCATTTTAAAATAGCATATTTCCTTTATTAGACATTCATTATTTCAAAGATACATGAGTCAATTATTTTAGTAGATTATACGCGTGCCAAATTTCTAATTTTGAGTTGTTATATTGTCCCAAAGATATACATTAACATTTATTGCTTTATTGCTCAAAATATATTGTCACTTAACTAGTTACTTTTTATAACTTTGTGTGAGTCTTATGTAAACTCCTATAATCTTTTACAATTCTTTTCTTATCAATCCCAATTTATTTCTCTTTCATTACCATTTTAAATTCAATAATATTTTATTCTTATTCAAACAAATTCTAGAAGAATGAATAATTAAAATTCTTTTCCTCACATAAATGCTTTTCCTTATTGCATTCACAAAATGATTCCAACTCATTTATTAATTATCATATTTTAATTCCATCAAATTGTTAATTTTTTTTCAAAAACATCTTCTATAACTTTAAATAATGAAAAGTGTGGTAGATAAGTATAACTTCTATCCTATTAATTTCTAACTAGATACTGATCTTGTTTTATATAAATTCCTAATGCTATTTCTATCCAAATCTCCCAGTACTTTCTCTACTAATTAGCTCCCACTTCAGCTGTTATTTTCCGTATTTTCCTTATACGGAATTGTTCATACTACCCTATTATTCTTATTCTTTTATTCTCTATTCCTTAATTTAGTTAAGTTCCATTTCAATTTATTCCCTTTTTTCGAGAGAATTCTAAAAAAATGAACTTCTAAATTTATAAAATAAATGAAAAATCATCAAGTCCAACCTACACTCTATTTCACATTTATTTTTAAAAACAAAGAATTCCTTTTTCCAAAAATTGAAAACTTTTTAACTCAACAAATTTTAAACCAGGATTTCAAAAATAAAAAATCCTTTTTACCAAAAAAAATTTAATCGAAAACATTTGGCTCAACAATTTTTACATTATGAGTTTCTGAATTTCCTTACTTTTTCAAAAGAATTTCTCAATAAATCCTATAAAAACTTGTTTAAAAAATTTCAAGAAATTTTTCAAGCACCGTTTTTTCAAATTCTTTCACACAAGGTCGGATTTAGAAATTAACTTTAATTGTCCTTTCTTTTGAACTTTCCTTCTTCCCTACACAATTTTCATAAAAACTTGATTATCTCCTTGTGGTGATTAATGTATACCATCTTATGGAAACTTGCTCAACTTCTTCTTCTCATCTTGCTTCATTCCTTACTTCTGGTTGTATATGATATATATTCTTATCTATCATCTATTTTTATGTATTGGGCTAGGCCCACTAACCTTCCCCTGTATAATTAAGGCTGCCTAATTTAGCATAAGGACAATTATATTACCTTATAATATTTAATTACTACCTAACATGTTTGCATGATATTTTTATAAATATCAATTGTCCATAAAAAATTATTATTTTTCTAACGAATAATTTTTAAAGACATTTATTTATTCATACTAATTTTTCCTATTATGTCTTCCTTATATTTCCATAATTACTCTAACAGTCTCTTTAATTAATCTATTTATATCCTTAATAAATTTTTGAAACGCCCTATTTATTACACATGTATTGCTTTATCAATTTTGGAGTTACAATTTTTCCATCTACATTTCTTAAGAGAGTATTATATGCTAAAGCAAAGATTTGCCTAGTGTTTTTGCATATTTTTAAAATAAGTGTATATATATTTATATATAGTAGGATTTTTGGAAAATACTTTCAAAAATAATAAGTATGCCTCTTATACATATATCTATCCATATTGATCAGGTAACCTAGGCTATGATATCAAATGCAATAATCCGCCCTGAAATATACCTAAATTTTGACCTAGATAAGGATCACTGAAACTTAGACCCATCTCAAAGCTGACTGTTGGTTGGTAAAAAGAACAATACAGAGCTATTTATCTATATATTAAGAATCTTATAGTAGAAGGATAAAACATAATAATAACAACACTACCCATTTTATCATAAATTCAAAATGTCATTTAAAACCATAACTAAATAATCAACAGTTACCGTTTTCCATATCCATGATACAATATTTCAAGATTACAGCATCATTTTTATTATATGGGTGCATCAAAAACTACAAAAAATAACAATAAATAAATAGATTATTGCCACAAGTCTCATCAACATCTCCGCCTTCGGCATCATCCTTCTTAACCTGTGTTGTAATGAGGAGGGCGTCAGAACAACATATGTCGGGTGAATAAATTATCGAGTTGTACTATATTAGTGCTTGGGAAGTATAATTCAAATAGGAATATGTTTTATGTATTCTAACTATGTCAAAAGTCCTTTCAAATATAATCCCAAGGGCTTTTCTCAATATAAATATAAAGGCTTTCTAATATAAGCCCATAGCTAACTTGCTATCAACCCAATAACTCACATCTATCCTTTAGAATGTCGTATCAATGTAAGAGGTAGTACTTACATCAATTAATACCTTTTAATAAAAATTTGACAAACTCTGATTATTTAATACCTTATTTAAGGCAAATTCATGTCATTTATTACCTATCCCAAGGCGGCCTCCTCGCTAATAACTATCTAGCAGATATTGCATGGAATCTTTTCAGTCACTTAATACTTCCTATTGAAGCGGACCCTTTCCCGAGATATCATCTACCTTGCCTAACCTATAACCTTAACCATTTACTATTTTCTACATAGAGAAGAGGCGGGCCCTCATTTGACCATTTAATACCTTCAATCTTTGATGCATGTCCTTCGTATTATGATTCATATCCCATGGCGGCGTCCCACATTAGTTCGACTATTCATAGGTACTGGTAGCTAGATTAGTTGGGAAAATTTATCCTATAGAATTTAGCACCAACCCTAAGTCATCGGGTTACTTATTATAGGCGATGTCTCACATTAGACCCAAACTCACATCGTCGGTAGCCAGATTAGCTGGGCAGATCATCATGTGCTTTTGACTGACCTAGCATCCCTATAACTTATTCATAATCTATATCACACTCTACATATATTATTACACATCTCATCATTTCCATAATCAATGCCCTATAGGAAATCTTTCTTATTTCACTTTGAACGTCGATTACTTTCTTAGGTGGATTTAATAGAATTAATAACCTATTTAACTATTCAAGTATACTTTATAATTATGCATTACGTGCACACACACACACACACACACACATATATTTAGGTGCCTAGTAATTTCTTGGCTTGCGAAACATGAGCCATAAACTAGCTTTTAAATATCAACTCTTACAACAATTATACAAGTCTTATCCCGTATTATCAACTGCCGAAATTCAAATATTTGTATCAAACATTTCAATCAATAGACTTGTATACAATAAAAATTTAACTCAACTTATCACATCAAAATAATGGAATATATTGATAATAGAAACTTACAATTCCAATTTTACGTTGTATTTAACTCCTTTTTTATATAAAATTAAACAAAGGAATTTATGTTTAGTTTATGGGAATAAGAAGTGCAAACTACGAATAAAATTCGTACTTTACACACTATTCCGCAATCAAAACCCTTCACTCAAATTCAAAGAAAAAGAATAAGAAGTGGAATAGAAGATAAAATTACCAAAACAGCAAATCTACACAATTTTCATTATTTTAACCTAAACAATCGAGATTTGAACCTAGAATTGGAATTTTGCATTAAACGAGTTTTGGGGGTTTCTAGCATAATGTTTCCGCAAATAGAAACTTCCCAATGCATATTGAAACCAAACTATACTAGTCAACTACTAAAATAGAAAAAGCTAAGATTTCCACTCGCAGTATATTCTTAGCATGCCTCCTTTGGATTTGACATGCCTTTGACATAGTCTATTAGATCTCTTCTTATATATATACAGCAAGCGATTTGTATGTGTGTATATACACACACACACGTTATATTCAAAAATTTGGAGAAGAATAGGTTGAGAAAATAATTTGTGAATAAAAGTGAGGGGGCAAGGCTCTTATTTATAGTGGTTGAAATGCTCCAGAACTATGTGTTTAGAGTAATATAATCTGTTACGTTTAAGATGCACAAATCCTAACTGCCGTTTACCTTCACTGGTCGACCGCTAGCGGTCGACTGGTCCTAGGGGAGTGGTCAACCGGTTCTCTTATTTTTGGAACCATTTATTACTTATCGTTGTATATTTATTTTATTCCTTAATTATAACTTAGCGTTATCGTTAATTTTAATGTTTACGTAACCTATAAATCAATTTATTGTTAACTTTCAAATTTAATAATTTTTTAATTATTTGAATTTGAATTCCATTTAAATTATTTTTAATCTGAAAACTTCAAATATCCATAACTTTTCATTTTGCACTCCATATTTAACATATTATATATGGAAATTGATCAGAAATTTACCATGAATGTAACAGCATAACTTTCATGGTCAAATTCCGACTTTTGCAAAATTTCCATTTTAATCATTATCTTATTTAATTAATTTATCTTATTTTATTAACTTCTTATCAATTTTTACAACATGTTTCAGATACTTTCTGAGATAACTATTTTTATATTTAACTGCCTTCCATTGTGATATCTAAAAGTATAAAATGTCTTAGATTTTATCCTTATATTCTTGGTCCCTATATTATTAAAAAAAACCGATAGCTCGTACTTCTTGATGCTGACGCAAGTCCAAAAATCACCCTGGGCTTTAGATCGGTGCGTTAGGAGTGCAAGTATCACACTTGGTATCGGAGCATAGGTTTAAAAAAATTGGGAGCTAAATACGTATTAAAATAACATACTTCAAAAATTTTGAGAAAAAATTTCCAAATGATTTTCAAAATGGGTTTTTGAAAAGTATATATATGTATAGATAATAGTTTTGCAAGGATTTATAATATATAAGTATAATATGGAAGAAAACTATCATTTACTTTTGCCAATAATATTTGTGGATGGGTTGCTAATAAATTCCTAAATTATAGATAGAGAGGATAAGCAATCTTGCTCGTTGCGGCTGAGGTGATGCAACTGTGATTCTAGGCATGAACGTCCTAATATGGTTCCGTTAGTATCTGCAAGCAAGAGGACAAGCTGAGCTTAACCCTAATAGTGGATCCATAGAGAAAGCACCAGGTGCAGTTCATGTCCAACCACCTACCACCGATTTTATCAAGCTATGTAAGGACTTTTCGAATCTAGAAGGGAGGCCATATGTACGGACCTAGTCATATGTTGACTCAAAGGAATGGACCCGCACTTGTGAGAGGATTTTTGGATTGATGAGTCTTGGATATGAAATGAGGAGAGAGCTTGCCACTTGGAACTTACAGGGACAGACGCTGAATTGTTGAGACATGATAGTGCTGGAGACTAATGTGGGGGAGATGACTTTGGGAGAATTTAAGAGACATTTTGAGATGAAGTTTCTTTCCATGGCCGAGTAAGGAGTATAAGGAGAAGTTCGTACATTTGTAGCAAGGAGAGATGTCGCTGAAAGAATATGTGAATCAGTTTAATGAACTAGTTAGGTTAGGTATGGAGCTGATTATTACTCCTCACAAGAAAGCTCTTAGGTTTGCATTAGGGTCGAATCAACCTCTTCAAGCTTTGGCCCTTAGTCATATTTCCATCGGTGTGACTTATGAGGTTTGATGGAGGTGGCCTTGCTGAATACTATCTCCAAGGAGGAAGTGAAGAGTGAGCCCAAAGGTTAGGAGAATGTCTCAGCAAAATCAGCGCAAGGGCAGAATGAGGGCCAAAGTAAAGACTAAGAAGCAGAAACTGTAGTGTAGAAGATGTGTAAGAAGGGCCATTTTTCAAAGGAGTGCAAGACGGGCATCTCGAAGATAAAATGTTACAATTGCAATCAATTTGGACACATGAGGTAGGAGTGTCCAGCGCTATAAAAGACCTCTACCCAAGTAGTTTCAGCTTACATACCTGACGTCATTCCCAACTGGAGTGTGCCTCCAGTAGTGGACAAAGGGAAGGAGGTCTTTATTGAAGATGTGCCAACTCTATCTGATTTATCCATCCATACCTTATTTGACATCGGGCATCACACTCTTTTATTTCAAATAGACTTATAGATGAGTTACACTAAGACACTAGAATAGTTATAGACCCAGTAGTTATATCAAACTCTATTAGAAGACTGTTTTGTTTATCTATGATATGTAGAAGTTTGAAATTGTTTATTTTGTGGTTGAGTTAAATTGCGATTCTTTGTTCTTAGGATTTTATGGATTTGTTTGATTTTGGACGTGAACTGGATGACCGTGTATTACATGATCTTAGATTGTGATAGGAAAGTCATTAGGTTAGGTACTTGTAGTGAATGTACTCTTTTAGTTATGTTTAGCTACCCATATTCGTTAGACCTATCACATGATGAGTTGGATTCAATGTCTATAGTTAGAGACTGTCCAGTTTTTTTTAAGGTTACCAATCTCTCGCCCGGAGAGATCAACTTTTGAATTTATCTTGAGGAGAATGTCGAACCTGTTACCTTGCCCTTGAGACACATGGCTAATAAAGAAAGATGCAAGCTAAATAAGCAAGTGAGTGAACTGTCGAAGAAGGGCTTCATTAGGAGTAGTATTTCAGAGTAGGGAGCACCAGTTGTTTTTGCCACTAAGGCGAATAGTTATTTAAGGCTTTGTGTCGATTATTGTGAGCTAAAAAACTTACAAAGAAGAATTGTTACCCATTTCCCTGCATAGACGATCCCTTTGATCGGTTGGTTGGAGCAAAGGCATTCTCTCAGCTTGACTTGTATATCGGATTCCATCAGTTACGTATAACCGATGATAGTATCCAGAAGACTACTTTACGTACACCTAATAGACTTTATGAGTAGTTAATCATGCCCTTTGGACTAATCAATGCACCCGCCTAATTTGTTGATCTGATGAGCTGAGTTTTTAGAGGGTTGCTTAATAAGTTCGTGTTGGTATTTGTGGATGAAATTTTAGTCTATTCAAGGAACGAGGAGGGTCATAGAATGCATCTAGAATAAGTGCGCAATACACTCTACGGACATAAGTTAAAGGCGAATTTTTCAGATACCACTTTTAGCGTGGGGAGGTATATTTTTTGGAACATGTTTCTTTGAGTATGGTCTCCTGGTCGATCCTATTAAAGTTGCTATAGTACAGGATTAGTATGTGCCGAAGAATGCCACGAAAGTGAGCAATTTTCCTAGTTTGGTGAGTTACTATAGGAAGTTCATTAAGGGATTCGCTAAAATCTCTATCCCTCTGACCTGCCACACTAAGAATAATTTGGTTTTCTCGTAAAACTCAAAGTGTGAGGATGCATTTGTCAAGCTGAAGGAGTCGTTGACTAGTGCACCTATTCTAGTACTACATGATGGCACTAAGGCATTCATAATGTACACCAACGCTTATGACCTGGGGTGTGGCGTGATGTTGATGTAGGAAAGGAAAGTGGTGAGCTATGCTAGTCGACCATTGAAAGTCCATGAGAGAAACTATCCTACTCATGATCTTGAATTGGCAGCCATTATCTTTGCACTCAAGTCATAGAGACACTATCTATTAGGAGAGCAACTTGAGTTTTACATGGATCATAAGTCTCCAAAGTATTTATTCTCCTAGAAGGATTTTAATTTGAGGTAGCAGAGGTGGATGGAGTTTTTGGTATCATATATCTTCGATATCTTTTATAATCCTGGCAAGGGCAATGTTGTAGCCGACGCCTTAAGTAGGAAGCATGTGATGTTTAGTCCTATGCTCATGGAGTGGAAGCACTTGGACTTTATTTTCACATTCAATTTTCAACCATCATCAGACACCACTCTGGGATTGTTAACATCTTTGGATGTGTAGCCTACACTTATGGACCGCGTTGGGTCAACTCAGAAGCATAATAAGGAGCTATTGGATATTTTTGAGAGGCTTAGTAGTGGAGAGCAGTCGAGTCATTTGAGGCGCTATGCCATTGACTTGAAGTGGTGGTTACAGAGAGATAATAGATTATGTTCCTTTAATTATAGATTTGATTGGGATAGTACTTGCCAAGTCTCACCATTCAAAGATGGAAATTCATCCCAGTAGAGACAGAATGCACCATGATATGAAAAGAGTCTTTTATTGGCCTGGTATGAAGAGGCATATGATAGAGCAAGTGGTTAGATGTATGACTTCCTAAAGGGTATAGGCAAAATAGAAGAAGCTGGAAGGATTGTTATAGCCATTAGATTTTTCATAGCATAAGTGGGAGAGTGTTTTTATGGATTTCATCGACGAACTACCAAGAAGTAGGAAGGGGAATGAGAATGTGCGGGTCATAGTTGACTGACTGACCAAATGCGCTTATTTTGTTACATTTAGGAGTACAAGGATTGCTGCATCTTTGGTGACATTGTACATGAAGGAGATAGTTAGGTTACATTGAGTTCCTTCCAGCATCGTTAGTGACCGAGATCCACTTTTCACCGGTGTGTTTTAGAGGAGTCTTTAGGAATCTTCAAAAGGCATTAGGCAATGAGTTGAGTTTGAGTATCGCTTACACCTACAGATGGATGGACTAACAAAACGTGTGAACCAAGTGTTAGAGGATTTACTTCAAATATATATCTTATATTTTGGAGACTTTTGAGAAGATCACTTTCCATTAGAAAAGTTTACTCATAATAACATCTATCAGGCGAGTATTGAGATGACACCGTTTAAGGCGTTGTACATTAGGCCTTGTAGATCACCTTCCCATTGGTAGGGTACTACATATAGGATTATTCTTGGACCAGATATAGTGAGGAAGACATTAGAGAAAGTATATTTGAACTGTAGAAGGATGAAGACCGTGCAAGATAGGCAGAAACATTACATGAATTGGATACACGCGGAGTTGGTGTTCGTATTGGGTGACATTATTTTCATGAAAGTCTCAACTTTTAGGAGTGTGATTAGATTTGGTAGTTTGAGAGAGTTAGCACTAAGGTTTGTAGGGCCTTTCCAATCAGTGGTAGAGTAGGGAAGTTAGCTTATAGAGTAAAACTTATTGAAAAGTTAGTGGGAGTACACAATATTTTTCATATGTCACACTAGCAAAAGTGTCCACATTATACAACAACTGTAGTCGAGCTGAATCAACTAGAAGAGGTGGAAGTGGAGAGGGAGTCACTTGTTTCCCATGCACCTTCTCGTATTCTTGAGCAAGGTACAAAGAAACTCGACAATAAAATTATCAAACCTTTTAAGGTCCAATCGGAAGACGATCCAATGGAGAGTACATGGGAGCATAAGGAGAAGATCCGAGCTACCCATTTAGAACTCTTTTCTGGTATGTTTCTGGTATGTTTCCATTTTAGTTATGTAACACCCCTAATTTTTTGATAACATTATTCAAAAGATTAAATTAGATAAATTAAACATAATAACATAAATATTAGAGTGATAAGGGGATTAATATTTGAAAATTTATTTAAAGGCCGAGCTTAATTAAATAAATGGGTTTATGAATGTTTCTATATGTTAATTAATAAGAAAACAATTAACACAAGGGAAAATTAGGAATTGCCGCACCATAATTCCTTGACACCTAAAACCCACGCCCCCATTCTTTCTTACCTTCATTTTTCAAAAACCGAGAACGTAAAACCTAAAGCTCAAGCCGGCCATTACTTAGGAGGAAAAGAAGAGAAATTCATCTAAAGCCAAGGAATCGAGCCAAGGGAATTAATCAAGGATCAAATCTCAAATTCCTTACCTAATCAAGGTGAATAATAATCAAAATCATCTCGATTTTTGTTTTAATGATCATTTGATTTTCGAGTTTAAGTTTAAATCCATTATGATGATTTTGGCGATGATATGCTTGGATTTCATGATATGATATATTCAAACAAGTTTGTTTGATAATTGTTTTATATGGTTTTAAGGCTAAAAATAGTTTATTTTGGATTTCGAATGCTAAGAGGAATTTATATGTTATGTAAAACATTATTTTGGAGATGAGTTTAATTTGTTATCATTTTTCAAGCCTTGGAAAATTTATTATGAATTTTTGAAGGAAGAAATGAATAAATTGGGTTTAAAATTTTGGCTATTATATGAAGGAAATTGGGTCTGAAATTTATATATGTTAAATAACATACTAAAAGTGAATTTCTATGATTTTGGGGATTTTTCTAAATAATTTACTCTAGAAATTAAATTATTTTATATGGAGCACTTAAATGTTTTATTTGTTTTGCTTAAGGAAGGGCTTATTTCCTAAATTGTTTTAATTAGATATGAAATAATTACGACAATTATTTCAGAAAGAATTAGAAAAGTTTATGGCAATCAATCAATTTTTTACAAATAGACAAGTTTGTTTAAAAGAAATTACTTAAAAAGGCATTAAAATAACCTTTATCTAGAAATATTGTTTCACCGCTTTCATAGGCTACTCGTAGGCTACCTTTTGATCCTATGCTTCAACCTCAACCAAGTCAAAACCAATAGACAAGGTATCAATACATTGGTAAGTAGTGGATTGGAGAAAGGCGGAAGGCATGGTGTTGAAACCAATGCTTTCGAAGAGGTCGAAGCTTTTTTTTTACTCTCCAAAGATATGCGCTTGCCTTTTTTTCAAAAGGATGCTTTCGAAGGGGTCGAAACCCATATAAATAGCTTTTGAAAATCTTATCGCCTTTTTTTTGAAAAGATAGCTTCCGATGAGTTGCCTTGTTTCTAAGTCGAAGCTTTCGAAAGGGTAGTTTTAACCCAGTCAAAACCCTGTTGTCGACCTTATGCCTTTCGAATAAATTGAAGTCATTAACTAGATTGAAAGGTAGCTTTTACTTTATAAATAAAGTAAGCCGCTTCCTAAAGCTTTCGAAAAGGTTAATCATTTCAAAGGCAATGGCTTCGAAAGAGGTTTTAAAGCTACCCATCAAATGTTTTACTTAAATGATTTAAGCTTTCGAAAGGATGATTTCGAATCCATCGGTTTTCCCTAAACTCCTTTATATAAAATTTAATGGTTTCAAAAGGGCTACTTTCATTTATATTCACTTTGACCCAAAAGATACTTTTAAAGATAAATCAAATGGTTTCGAAATGGATACTTTCAAATGGTTTTGAAAGGGGTACTTTCAAATAATTTCAAAGCTATGGTTTTATGAGATAATAAGTAACGCTTTAATACTTTCGAAAGGTATGTTTTGATTGTTTCGAAAGAGATGATTTAAAGTTTTTGAAAGGCATATGTTTAGTGTTTTGAAAAGAAGATTTGAATGCTTTCGAAGGAGGTTATCCAATGGTTTGAAAGTAAATGTTTAAGATTTCGAAAGCCTTAGTTCTCAAAATAAAGAACTCGATCTCATTTTTAAAGGAAAACCATAGCGTAATAAAAGAGTTTTAAAATGGCTTTTAAGTATGCAATTTTTAAAGAAGCTCTCCTCGATAAAATAATATGTTAAAGGGATTAACCATGTTTCCTATCAAAATAATTTCAAGGATATGAAACCATAGATGTTGATATTATCATGTTATTATGTTTGCTTCTTTTAATATATATATTCACATTATAATGGACCATAACTATATTTTGGGGAAATGGCAGAATAACCAGCTAGATTGACCCAATAGTGAATATAAATCGAGTTAACTCCTAAATGAGCAGAATTGCATCCATGCAGTCAGATAGACCAGAATATAGAATGCATACTATTGATTAAAGAAGTTGTCATATAGACAGGTTCATAGTAAACCCATGAAAACTATGTTTAGAAAGAGTTATTGGCAAGGGCCAATAGGTTTGCAATGAACCCATGAAAACTATATCCGAATAAAGTTATTGACAGAAGTTAATAGGTTCATAGTTAATCCATGAAAACTATGATGAGAGGGAAGTTATTGGAGACATCAATAGGTTCAGGGAGAACCCATAAAACAATAAAGTTATTGGTAGAGGCCAATAGGTTCTTAGTGATCCCATGAAAACTATGAAACCGGACAGAAAGTCCATAAGTTTTAAATGGTTATTAGTTAGCTTATGAAAACTAATAGGTTAATAGTGATCCTAGATACTATAATTGAGACCAATTGTCAAAATGAATGGGTATGGGTAATCCAGAATCAATTTACTTGTTTGCATATCATCATAATATTATGAATTTTTATGTTTTAACCACTATGGATGCAGGAGCACAGTATATTATAAAGTTTTGGATATGATACTAGTGTGGGAAAAACTCGTTCAGCCAAGCGGCGTGGTCTTACTAGATATCTAAATGGTTTGAAATGGTAGATTATTATTCATAACAGGCTTTATGTCTCACTCAAAGTTTATGTTTTCCCCCTAAACTCTTGGGTGCTCGATTGATTTTAAGTAGTTTAAGAGTTGAGGTTTTTAAGTTCTCCTTTGAAAAAATAAGCTTCCAAAGACATGAAGAAGGCAGGATGGCTATTAGAAGTTCTTTTCTATATTTTGTTATGTTTTGTTATAAGGGCAAGTTGTATAATTGCTTAGTTATATACTCTAATCATCCAAAGGGGCATCTTCATATGTCACTCTTGGCGTATGTTGTAATAATTATATTTTCTCTAAACGTGGTTCTCGAATATGGGATTATGTAATGAATGTTCAAATAATTTGGAGTGGAATATAAAAGTTATTTTATGAGTTTTAAAATTTTCCTTATCCATGTGTTTCTGTTATATCAATGTATCTAATACTATCGTATTTAGTCGTCGAGGATTAATAATTATGGATGACTACAACATCTATAGCCGTTAGTTTTGAGCCTCTAAGTGGGGTATGTTACAAGTTAAGTATAAGTTACTTATATGTTTAGGTTCAAGCTTAGTATACCCTATAGGTAGGGACGATTTGATGATAGGAATGGTTGCAAATGTGTGATTATGACATAGTTTGGATGATGAATGCTAATGGATGTATTTATTAAATTGATCTTCGCATACTTAAGTCATATACTCTCGATTGAGCATACATTCACAACATCGCTTGTTCTATTTTACCAAGTTATATGTAGATGATTGTTGCATATGGATTGAATGGTTGTGTATTGTTGTAGAATTGCCAGTATATTTACATAGGACGTTGTATACATTTTAGATACATGGCATAAGCACATGCATTTAAGGAGGTCGATTGTGACATCACGGAATTTTTGACAATATCAATTTAATAATATGTATTAAATATTAAATTGATTTGATAATTTTGGTTAATAAAATTTGAATTGATTTGATAATTTTCCTTTAATAAATATTTAAATGGTAGATTTTATCTTTTAAAGCTAATAAATTAGTTTCTATTTATAATATAAATATATAGTTTATATTGTAAATAGATTAGCTTTGTTTTAAATTTAATAAATAAAGCATATTTTCTAATTCCAGTATTTTTAGTAATTTGGAAATTTGTTTTTCTTTAATATAAAGCTTTTCAAAGTTATTAAATAAATAATCTTGGTTTAAATTTAATAAATGAATCTTGATTCTCAAATTCTAATATATATATATTAATAATTTGGAGATTCTGATTTAATTTAATATTAAGTTTTCAAAGCTATGTAATAAATAAATATATGATTTTAAATTGTTAAGGAAGATATTTAAATGTTTAAAATGATTTTGGATTAAGTTTTAAATTAAAATTAATTAACAAAAAGTTTTTTAGCTTAATAAAATAAGTAATTTATTAATAATACATAATTTCTTTTATAATTATTTTAATTTGATAACGAGTCATTTCTAAAAACAATATTAATAATGTATTGTTTTTACAAATAGATTCTTAATAAAAATAGCATTGTTATTTCAAATTTAATTTTTATATATAACTTGATTTTTAAATATTAGATTTTAGAATTTGATTTGATTTGAATATAAAGTTTTAAAATCCAAAGTATAGATTTTTAATTGTTTTGATTTTTATATGCATAAGCTTTTATTTATAGGTATAATTTGTTTTTATTTCTTTTAAAAAAATTCTTTACATATTAAATGCTAATTAATCAATTAAATAGGCATAACATATATATATATATTAACATTTAAATTAAAATACAAATTACTTTTAAAAGGACATGTGTTGTTTTCCTAAGCAACATATAACAAGTGTTGAGTGTTTTAACATCCTAAATTGACAAATGTTAAAATTTTGTACAAGTGTCATTTTCAAATTTGTATTTTCTTTTATTTTTATATAATCATACTTTCATCTTATAAAAATGCCTCTTCTCTTCAATTTATTTTTCTTTTTCAAAACCAAAGTTAAGAAATTAAAAGGCTTGAACTCAAAATAAATCTAAAAACATGAAAACTATTTTCAGATTCAAAATCAAATGTTCAAAACCAAAATCTAAGACTTGTTCTCATGCAAATCAAAACTCCTCATTATCAAATCTGAAGCAACACTGTAAACAGCTCTTCAAACAAAACCAAAAATCCATAAATCTTGTTCAAATAAAATCAATAATCATCTTCAAAATCCTCAGTTCAAACATGCCATCCATTTCCCTGAAATTCACTTCAAAAGCAAATTTGTATTTTCTTAAATCTGGAAACTTGGTTCTGCAAACAAGCCTGCAATTTCAAATCTGTAGCCTGCATCTTCAAATCAATGCACCTGCATTTTCAAAGCAAACTTCATTTTCAAGCACAAGCTTTTATAGAAGCATGTCTGTTTAAAGGAGTTCAAAATATCAAAAGGCTGTTTTCAAAAATCTGGTGCATTACAGTTAAAAGAGTTTAAAAGTTTTTCAAAATCTGGGAAGCTCTGTCATTTTCAAAAACAGGTGAGTAAATTTAAATCTTAAAATATAAATTAGGTTGCGTGCTAGAATGGTTGAATATAAATAAATATTTCATGTGTATGTAGGTAAAATTTGATGTGAATATTGATTGTGTGCATACTGTAAGTATACTGTGCTCTGTCTTGTTCCCAGGCTTAATTTTTTTTTTGTTAAAATCCTTACCTCTTGATCTAGTTCTGATAGGATCTGATTCACAAACTTATGTTATTTGTTTTAACATAGGTTAAGTTTAAAAAAAATAAATTAAGTAAGTTAAAAATAAGCCTGTTTGCCTCTGTAAACAAAAACAACTTTGTGCATGTTAAAATTAAGTAATACTCAAACATTGTGATTTACAAATTCAGTATCATAGACTGAATACATAATCAAAAATATGATTTTTAAAACAAGAATTATAGTTTTTGGTTTGGGGTGAAGGTACAATTAAGATATGAACAAAAATAGGAATATTTGGTCTTCTTGTGATCTATGTAACTGGAGGGAATAAGGTTCTTCCAGATGGTAGAGGAGTGTTAGTAGATGCTAAGAAAAATTGTTGATGGTGATAAAATTCATCAGAGAGGTTGCGGCAGTGAAATTTCTTTTGGAACCCTAGTTAAACTAGGATAGGTTGATCGATCAACCACATCTTCTACAATGAATCGAGTGATTCAAGTTTTGGGAGATGGAAGCTTAGACGTATACTAGTTCATGGCCGAAGTTGTACTTCTGATGGTCGGAGGATTAATGACGAGGCATTTCCAGGTTTGGGGTATTTGTTGTTCCAGTATTCCCAGGTTTGGGATTTAGCTCTCGAATTTGATTTCGAGAAATTGAGTTCGATCTGATGATAGCGTTGAGGTGATGGAGTGATTTTGGATGTGGAGCGATCATCATTGATGATCGTTGGTAACTGGGGGCGACGTGCACAACCCTGTAACTGATGAAGTTGGTTGTGTTTGGTTTAGGCTCGAGTAATTTTATGAGTTACTCGAAGTAGTAGGGTAATTTGCTCGAGGCGGTTGAGCGTTGAACTCGAAGTAAAAAGGATGGTGTCTCGGGTTTATAAGATGTTACAGGTTTTACCTGAAACATGTAACGTTTGTTTAATTTTTTTTTAAACTGTAGTTTTTAAATGAAAGCTAGTGTTTAAAGCTAAGTTTTAAATTTAAGATTGAAATCTTGAGCTCAAGTTTAAGATTTAATCTTAGTTTTTAAAAAAAAAGTTTTGAACTTGAACTTGTTAAACTACTTTATATTGGTAAGTAGTTTGATTTTTTTTTAAATTAAATGAGTAAGTTTTAAAGTGAAGTTTTATTCAGGAAATCAAAGATCTAAATTTGTATTTTAGTTCGAAATAAAAGAAGTTTTAAATTTTGAAAAAAATTTGAACAACTTTGTATGTTAAGTGAAAATTTAAATTATTTGAATTTAAAAATGAATTTAGTTTGAACTCTTATAAATTTTATTTTATAAGACATGCATTGCTTTACCATGTAATTTTCATAAAAAAGTTTTAAAGTTGTTTAAACTTTGTTTAAGTTAAATTATATTCATTTTAAATCTTGTATTTGAAATGAAATTTTAAAAAGTAAGTTCATAAGTAAATTGTTTTCAAATGTATTTGTTAATGACAAATTAGTCATAATTAATAAATGTTTTTATCTTAAAGTTAAATTAAGATTAATGATTTGAAATTAATTTAATTAATGAGGTATTTAAGAAATAATTAGTTAATTTAAATTAATTAATGATTAGAGATTAATAAATATTTGATTAAGGGTTAATCAATATGTAATTAAGATCATTAATTAGATTATTAATTAATGATTAAAGATTTATTAATTAAACAATTAAGTTATAATCAAGGTTAATTAATCAAGTAATTAAGGATTAATTAAGTTGCAGTTAACACTTAATTAAATAAATAATTAGAGGTTAATTAATGGATAACTAGAGATAAATTAGTTTGTAATTAACAATGTTTAATCTAAGTTAATTACTTAATGAAAGTAATTAAATAATGGTTAATGAAGGTCATTAACTAGGATTATTTAATAATTAATTAATGTGATTAATCTTAATAATTAATTAGATTAATTAATTTAATAATAATCAGTTGTGAATTGTTTAAGTGTAATCACTTACTGGAAGTAATCAAGGAGTTAATTACTTAATGTAATTAATTTAGTTTAATGTGATTGTTTAAATTTATTAATTAAGTTTAATTAATTTTAAACAATTGATGATTTGATAATAATTACTTAATGTAATTAATGGATTGTAATTACTTGGTAAAGTAATTAATGGTAATTACTGAATGTAATTAATAGAAGATGTTTTAAGAATGGAAGTAATTTGAGTATAATTACTTAGTAATTAATCGAGGGATTAATTAAGGATAATTAATTGGGAATAATTAATGAAGTAATTAAGGTTAGTTAATTACTGATTGTGGTTAATCAAGAAGGATTAATCATTATGGTTTAATTAAGATTAATTACTTATTGTAATTAATTTAAATAAAGAAATCAATTAAAATGTAATTAGGGATCATTAATTAATATAATTAATGATGTAATTAAGGTTGATTAATTAAGAATAATTAATCAATGATAAGTAATTAAAGGTAATTAATTAATGTAATTAATTAAGGATTAATGCAATTAATTATAGTTAATTAATTAATGAAGTAATTAAAGGTTAATTACTGTTTTTAGTTAAGAATAATTAAGTTGTGAAAGAATAATCACATGAATGTAATTAAAGGATAATTAATCAAGGGTGATTAATTAAGGTGACTAATTTGAATGATTAATTAATTGATTTGTAATTAATTAATGGTTAGATAAGCAAGATTTATAATGATGAAGTAATTAATTTAATTTATTTTAAATTAACTAAAGATGAATTAATTAATTTAATTCACTTTAAATTAATTAGAGACGGAAGTAATTAATTTAATTCATTTTAAGTTAATTATAGTATGATGAAGTAAATCTTTGCTTATGTATGAGTGGACGATATTGATTGCCTTGAATGCTTTGTGATCTCAGAAATGAGATAAGTAATGCGGTGTGATATGAATGTTTCGGTTGTATTGCGATGATAATATGGATTATCTATTTTGATAATAGTATGGATTATCTATTATAATGATAATGTGGATCATCTGTTTATTATGATAATGTTGATTATCTATTGTGATTTGTGAGTTATCTATCTGTGCATATAAATACTGAATTGAATTGTTTTAAACTTTAAAACAACTTGGCCTTAAAAGACATGTTTTGGATTTCGATGAGACCGGGATCGGGTTTCCAGATTTGGATATCCGAAAACCACATCGATCCAAATTAACGACAGGTCGTGAATCTCAAGTGAAGATGAAGATTCAGAGTGCAAGGGTTATCATCGTTAACTCTGAGGGTGATTCCAAAATGAGTGTAACGAGATAATGCCTTCGGTTTCGTTCAAACCCGGAACGAACTTGTATGGGTTGAATGCTTCCAGAACATCGTCAGGTGGGCGATGAGCATTCTAAGTGATGTGTTCTATAAAGGTAACCGTAGCCTCAAGCCTCATCAATCGAGAATGGTTAAAACAAGGGAGGTACAGCAAGGCTAAGTGGGTCATGACCAAGTAGGACGAGATTTTCCCATCTAGAGGTCCCTTTTTATTTCGGTTGTATGGGCAGTTGTTGAGCTCCAACTGCCGGGGTCGTCTCATTTGGTATCAGAGCATTAGGTTGAGTGAATACCTAGGCTCTAGGGTGGTGTCTACCTTGAGAGAGCGTATTTGTAATTTTAAATATTTGAATATATTTATATATTTATTTATTTCTACCTATTTGTTGGGTTACCTGTTCGGGTTTTCCAATATAAGTTATAAAGGTAGATGGGGTAGTGGTGTGTGTAACACGACTATCATTGGGTGGAGTTTGAATGTTTGAGGTTGGAAGTGTATCTATCTAGACTGTAGACGTAATACCGTCTCGAGTGAGTTTGCAGTAGTATTCGGATTACATCAATCTCTAAAGGAAACCTGTTAAGGTTTGGAGTCTATTTTTGAAGTTTGAATGAGAAGAGTTTGGATCTGTTGGCTAGGTAGAATCAAGTGATGGTATCTTGATACCTCTGGAAGTAGTAGCTGCATGATGAGATGCAGTAAATATGGATGGTTCCCGAAGATGTTTTCTTTGAAACAAGTTAAGGAAGTAGGTCTGCTTCGGTGTTGTGGCTGTGTTCAACATGGTGTTTCTGTTTGATTTGAGGTCCGAGTTTCTCGAAGAGTTTTGATTAGGAAGTCGTTGGCATCTGTGGCAGCAGTGCAACTTCGAGTGTTCTGTATGTCAGCAGGGAGTCTTCTGGCTTAGCAGTTTCTGAAAGTGGAGTTCAGAAGCAGCTGAGTAGATCCTTCTCTTCGATGGATTGGCTAGTTAAGTGTAAGTTGTTCTATTGGGTAAAAGAGAGAACAGTTTTTCTTTGGATATTTGGTTTGGATTGATCGCAAAAGTGACTTGCGATTGTCTGAGTGTTCTCTTGGGTTATCAGAGTTTTTCCGGATGTCTTCAGAGAAGTCAGAGGTTTGTCCGCATCTGAAGATTGAGTTTTCTTATCGACTAGGATTCCAGGAATGGTACCGGTGATTCAGTTTAGTAGAAGGATGGTTCCTAGAGATTGAATTGGTGTAGCAGCTTAGGGTTTTGGTGGAGCTTCTGAGTTTCTTTATGGATCTGATGAACCATATTTTTGGATGTGTTGTCTAGATTTTGCTCGTATTCTTCATCAGCATTTTTATCTACTTCGGATCAGAGTAGAGCAGCGGATGCAGTTTGGGAGTGTTCTGTTTGTCTTTTCTGGATAAAAGAAGTGAGTTTGTTCTTCTGATGTTTGAAGAGTAGAGTTGGTGATCTTGGTTTTGGTTGATCTTGATGAGATCGTTGTGTTGGATTGTTTTTGGTCCAGCTTGTTTCTAGAGGCATCAGCAAGGGTTGAGCTGATCGGTAAGGATGTAGGCAGCCCAGGATCGTCCGGAGATTTTTGAGGATAAGGGACGGAGGAATTTGGATTCCAGAGTTGGAGATTTGATTTTGGATAAGTTTTTCTCCGATCATAGGAACTATAAGATTGGATAAGGCTGGGAAGCTAGCTCTGAAGTGTTTCGGATCTTTCTTGTAAGGATAAGTGGTTGATCTACAGGATTGAATTGCCAGTTTGAATAACTGGGATTTGATTAGTTTTATGTATCTCTGAGGGAATACGTGTATGATCTATCTCTGGTTTTGGAACCAGCAGTTCAGAAATTTTGGTTGTTGAGTCAGATTTTTCTTTAGTCTGATATCCTATCGAGTTTTGTAGATATAGATGTATAGGAGCTCTGTAGCTTAGTAGTTTCGATTGTTTGGATTCTGTAAAGCGAGTATCCCGGTATTTACACTTGGGGAAACTCAAGGAAATTCTATCCAGAATTTTGCCTGGATAGTTAGATTTGTTTGATTGGATGAATTGGTTGCTATGGTTGTTAGCATATGTTGATATATGATTGTGTTTTAAAAATAAAATCTTTAATGAGATTGTTAAATTACCTTTGTTTTAAATTTCGGGGACGAAATTCTTTTAAGGGAAACGATTGTGACATCCCGGAATTTTTGACAATATCAATTTAATAATCTGTATTAAATATTAAATTGATTTAATAATTTTTGTTTATAAAATTTGAATTGATTTGATAATTTTCCTTTAATAAATATTTAAATGGTAGATTTTATCTTTTAAATCTAATAAATTGGTTTCTATTTATAATATAAATATATAGTTTATATTGTAAATAGATTAGCTTTGTTTTAAATTTAATAAATAAAGCATATTTTCTAATTTCAATATTTTTACTAATTTGGAAATTTGTTATTATTTAATATAAAGTTTTCAAAGTTATTAAATAAATAATTTTGGTTTAAATTTAATAAATGAATCTTGATTCTCAAATTCTAATATATATATATATATTAATAATTTGGAAATTTTGATTTAATTTAATATTAAGTTTTCAAAGCTATGCAACAAATAAATATATGATTTTAAATTGTTAAGGAAGATGTTTAAAAGTTTAAAATGATTTTGGCTTAAGTTTTAAATTTAAATTAATTAACAAAAAGTTTTATATAATAAAATAAGTAATTTATTAATAAAGACATAATTTCTTTTATAATTATTTTAATTTGATAATGAGTCATTTCTAAAAACAATATTAATAATGTGTTATTTTTACAAATAGATTCTTAATAAAAATAGCATTGTTATTTCAAATTTAATTTGTATATATAACTTGATTTTTAAACATTAGATTTTAGAATTTGATTTGATTTGAATATAAAGTTTTAAAATCCAAAGTATAGATTTTTAATTGTTTTGATTTTTATATGCATAAGCTTTTATTTATAGGTATAATTTGTTTTTATTTCTTTTAAAAAAATTCTTTACATATTAAATGCTAATTAATCAATTAACTAGGCATAACATATATATGTTAACATTTAAATTAAAATACAAATTACTTTTAAAAGGACATGTGTCGTTTTCCTAAGCAACATATAACAAGTGTTGAGTGTTAAACATCCTAAATTGACAAATGTTAAAATTTTGTACAAGTGTCATTTTCAAATTTGTATTTTCTTTTATTTTTATTTAATCATACTTTCATCTTATAAAAATGCCTCTTCTCTTTAATTTCCTTTTCTTTTTCAAAATCAAAGTTAAGAAACTTAAAGGCTTGAACTCAAAACAAATCTGAAAACATGAAAACTATTTTCAGATTCAAAATCAAATCTTCAAAACCAAAATCTAAAACTTGTTCTCATGCAAATCAAAACTCCTCATTATCAAATCTGAAGCAACACTATAAACAGCTCTTCAAACAAAACCAAAAATCCATAAATCTTGTTCAAATAAAATCAGTAATCATCTTCAAAATCCTCAGTTCAAACATGCCATCCATTTCCCTGAAATTCACTTCAAAAGCAAATCTGCATTTTCTTAAATCTGGAAAGTTGGTTCTGCAAACAAGCCTGCAATTTCAAATCTGTAGCCTACATCTTCAAATCAATGCACCTGCATTTTCAAAGCAAACTTCATTTTCAAGCACACGCTTTTATAGAAGCATGTCTGTTTAAAGGAGTTCAAAGTATCAAAAAGCTGTTTTCAAAAATCTGGAGCATTACAGTTAAAAGAGTTCAAAAGTTTTTCAAAATCTGGGAAGCTTTGTCATTTTTGAAAAATAGGTGAGTAACTTTTAAATCTTAAAATATAAATTAGGTTGCATGCTAGAATGGTTGAATATAAATAAATATTTCATCTGTATATAGGTAAAATTTGATGTGAATATTGATTATGTGCACACTATAAGTATATTGTGCTATGTCTTGTTCCCAGGCTTAATTTTTTTTTATATTAAAATCCTTACCTCTTGATCTAGTTATGATAGGATCTGATTCACAAACTTATGTTGTTTGTTTTAACATAGGTTAAGTTTTAAAAAAATTAAGTAAGTTAAAAATAAGCGTGTTTGTCTCTGTAAACCAAAACAACTCTGTGCATGTTAAAATTAAGTAATACTCAAACATTGCGATTTACAAATTCAGTATCATAGACTGAATACATAATCAAAAATATGATTTTTAAAACAAGAACTATAGTTTTTAGGTTTGGGGTGAAGGTACAGTTAAGATATGAACAAAAATGGGAATATTTGGTCTTCCTGGTGAACTATGTAACTGGAGGGAACATAGTTCTTCCAGATGGTAGAGGAGTGTTAGTAGATGCTAAGAAAAATTATTGATGGTGATAAAATTTATCAGAGAGGTTGCGGCAGTGAAATTTCTTTTGGAACCCTAGTTAAACTGGGTTAGGTTGATCGATCAACCACATCTTCTACAATGAATCGAGTGATTCAAGTTTTGGGAGATGGAAGCTTGGACGTATACTAGTTCATGGTCAGAGTTGTTGTACTTCTGATGGTCGGAGGATTAACGACGAAGCATTTCCAGGTTTGGGGTATTTGTTGTTCCAGTATTCCCAGGTTTGGGATTTAGCTCTCGAATTTGATTTCGAGAAATTGAGTTCGATCTGATGATAGCGTTGAAGTGATGGAGTGATTTTGGATGTGGAGCGATCATTATTGATGATCGGAGGTGACTGAGGGCGACGTGCATGTGCACGGCTCTGTAACTGATGAAGTTGGTTGTGTTTGGTTTAGGCTCGAGTAATTTTATGAGTTACTCGAAGTAGTAGGGTAATTTGCTCGG
Organism: Allium cepa; assembly: GCA_030765085.1. Taxonomy (NCBI): domain Eukaryota; kingdom Viridiplantae; phylum Streptophyta; class Magnoliopsida; order Asparagales; family Amaryllidaceae; genus Allium; species Allium cepa. The sequence goes on from CM060932.1 coordinate 160,192,202, forward strand.
GGAGGTTGAGCGTTGAACTCGAAGTAAAAAAGATGGTGTCTCGGGTTTATCAGATGTTATAGGTTTTATCTGAAACTTGTAATGTTTGTTTAATTTTTTTTTAAACTGTAGTTTTTAAATGAAAGCTAGGGTTTAAAACTAAGTTTTAAATTCAAGATTGAAATCTAGAGTTCAAGCTTAAGATTTAATCTTAGTTTTAAAAAAAATAAAGTTTTAAACTTGAACTTGTTAAACTACATTATATTGGTAAGTAGTTTGATTTTTTTTTAAAAATAAACTTTTAAAAATATGAGTAAGTTTTAAAGTGAAGTTTAATTTAGGAAATCAAAGATTTAAATTTGTATTTCAGTTTGAAATAAAAGAAGTTTTAAATTTTGAAAAAAAATTTAAACAACTTTGTATGTTAAGTGAAAATTTAAATTATTTGAATTTAAAAATGAATTTAGTTTAAACTCTTATAAATTTTGTTTTATAAGACAAGCATTGCTTTACCATGTAATTTTTATAAAATAGTTTTAAAGTTGTTTAACTTTGTTTAAGTTAAATTATATTCATTTTAAATCTTGTATTTGAAATGAAATTTTAAAAAGTAAGTTCATAAGTAAATTGTTTTCAAATGTATTTGTTAATGACAAATTAGTCGTAATTAATAAATGTTTTTATCTTAAAGTTAAATTAAGATTAATGATTTGATATTAATTTAATTAATGAGGTATTTAAGAAATAATTAGTTAATTTAAATTAATTAATGATTAGGGATTAATAAATAATTGATTAAGGGTTAGTCAATTTGTAATTAAGATCGTTAATTAGATTATTAATTAATGATTAAAGATTTATTAATTAAAGAATTAAGTTATAATCAAGGTTAATTAATCAAGTAATCGAGGGTTAATTAAGTTGCAGTTAACACTTAATTAAATAAATAAATAGAGGTTAATTAATGGATAATTAGAGATAAATTAATTTGTAATTAACAATGGTTAATCTAAGTTAATTACTTAATGAAAGTAGTTAAAGAGTGGTTAATGAAGGTCATTAAGTAGGATTACTTAATAATTCATTAATGTGATTAATCTTAATAATTAATTAGATTAACTAATTTAATAATAATCAGTTGTGAACCGTTTAAGTGTAATCACTTAATGGAAGTAATCAAGGAATTAATTACTTAATGTAATTAATTTAGTTTAATGTGATTTTTTAAATTCATTAATTAAGTTTAATTAATTTTAAACACTTGATGATTTGATAATAATTACTTAATGTAACTAATGGTTTGTAATTACTTGGTAAAGTAATTAATGGTAATTACTAAATGTAATTAATTGAAGACGTTTTAAGAATGAAAGTAATTTGAGTATAATTACTTAGTAATTAATCAAGGGATTAATTAAGGAAAATTAATTGGGAATAATTAATGAAGTAATTAAGGTAGTTAATTACTGATTGTGGTTAATCAAGAAGGATTAATCATTGCGGTTTAATTAAGATTAATTACTTAATGTAATTAATTTAAATAAAGAAATTAATTAAAATGTAATTAGGGATCATTAATTAATATAATTAATGATGTAATTAAGGTTGATTAATTAAGAATAATTAATCAATGATAAGTAATTAAAGGTAATTAATTAATGTAATTAATTAAGGATTAATGTAACTAATTATAGTTAATTAACTAATGAAGTAATTAAAGGTTAATTACTATTTATGGTTAAGAATAATTAATTTGTGAAAGAATAATCACATGAATGTAATTAAAGGATAATCAATCAAGGGTGATTAATTAAGGTGATTAATTTGAATGATTAATTAATTGATTTGCAATTAATTAATGGTTAGATAAGCAAGATTTATAATGATGAAGTAATTAATTTAGTTTATTTTAAATTCATTAAAGATGAAGTAATTAATTTAATTCACTTTAAATTAATTAGAGATGGAAGTAATTAATTTAATTCATTTTAAGTTAATTATAGTATGATGAAGTAAATCTTTGCTTATGCATGAATGGATGATATTGATTGCCTTGAATGCTTTGTGATCTCAGAAATGAGATAAGTAATGCGGTGTGATATGAATGCTTTGGTTGCATTGTGATGATAATATGGATTATCTATTTTGATAATAGTATGGATTATTTGTTATAATGATAATTGGATCATCTGTTTATTATGATAATGTGATTATCTATTGTGATTTGTGAGTTATCTATCTGTGTATATAGATACTGAATTGAATTTTTTTAAACTTTAAAACAACTTGGCCTTAAAAGACACGTTTTGGATTTCGATGAGACTGGGATCGGGTTTCTAGATTTGGATATCCAAAAAGTACATCGATCCAAATTAATGATAGGTCGTGAATCTCAAGTGAAGATGAAGATTCAGAGTGCAAGGGTTATCTTCGTTAACTCTGAGGGAGATTCTAAAATGAGTGTAACGAGATAATGCCTTCGGTTTCGTTCGAACCCGGAACGAACTTGTATGGATTGAATGCTTCCAGAACATCGTCAGGTGGACGATGAGCATTCTAAGTGATGTATTCTATAAAGGTAAACGTAGCCTCAAGCCTCATCAACCGTGAATGGCTAAAACGGGGGAGGTGCAGCAAGGCTAAGTGGGTCATGCCCAAGTAGGACGAGATTTTCCTCTGTCTAGAGGTCCCTTTTTATTTCGGCTGTGTGGGTAGTTGTTAAGCTCCAACTGTTGGGGTCGTCTCATCAATTAGATCAGGAGACTGCCTAATTTTTGCATTGGCATAGGTTCATTTACATTCCATACCTCTATGTACATATTGCATTAGAATTTGAATTAGGGACAATGATTGCGCGTGATTGATGGATGGGTAGATGGTTGTATTTCCGTATGTACGAGCAGCATTTTTCTGCCTTGATGATTTCGGGAACGAAATCCTTTTAAGGGAGAGAATGTAATACCCCTTAATTCAATCGAAAATTTAATAAAATACTCGTATCTAAATATAACAAGGGTAAAAATGAAATTTTTACAAATGTCCGAATCTGGCTACGAAACTTTCACTATTCCGTTCATAGTGATTTTCTAGACAAGCACCAGATATAATGTTTTGAAATTGGAGCTAGTATGAAAAAGTGATTAACGTTTTAAAATTTAGACTCGAAAATAATTAAATAATTATTTAAGGAATGAAATGAAATATTTAAATAAGAAAAGCTACCGGTCGACATAATTAATTTGACTGTTCGACAACTCCAAACCAAGCTGACAACTGATCATCACTTTTAGCTAGGGTTCGGGTTTGCTGAATGGCTCGGATTTGATAATATTTAATCGAATGGTTCTGGTTACTCTCTGTCCATATAAATAGAACCCTAAGCTGCATCAGAACCCTAATTAAATTAGAACATAACAAACTCCATGTCTCTAATTCCAAACCATTTCTAAAAACGAAACCCTCTTCCAGCTCAAATAAAAAATTCCTTAAAATTAAATTCAAGAGATTGAAGATGGAGAAATCAAATCAAATCAAGGGGAGTTCTATACCAAGCAAAGGCGATTCCAAGAATTTTGAAAAGGTGGAAAGCTAATAAGAGGTAAGAGGGTTCATAATTAATATGAGGATTTACATATAATTGATTTTGTTATACCCTATTTGATCCAGAGTAGTTTAATTTGATATTATCTAATAACTGTAGTGGATTAGGAATTTGATAATGATTTAATACATATGAATTTGATCCCTTTCTTTCTAATCTAATTTTGGTGAAAGTAAATCTGTTGGATAAAAATTGATTTAGGCAGATTGCGTGCTTTCTGTAAAATTAAATATGAAAAGATACAACCATGTTGATTCTAAACCTAAGTAAAGTTGATTTACTGAAATCGTATATAAAATAGAATATGAAATTGTGACGATTATGATTGTAAATTTATAAAATTATGGTTTACCATAATGGATAATTTGCAATTAAAAGTTCACTGTAATAATAATTGAGAAAGATGATTAATAGAGGCCACAGTTAAAAATATACAGTAATCAAACTCCGACCGGTCGTTCGGCTCACTGGGTAAGCGGTCGGCTATTCCACCGACTAGCGGTTGACCGGTTAACGATTTTGGGCATGGTTTGCACCTCGATCTAAGGCCTAAGTTATAAGTTTACTTTGTATATTATACACACACACATAAATGGATGTTAATATAAGTAGGAAAATTAGCTCCCTATTGTGACTCTCGGATGTTGGTGGACTGGGTAGATGTGTATGCCGGCAGTGAGGCCTAGGCATTATTTATTTAATAGGTTCAGTAGTTGATTAAAGAGATTCCATCACAAATTTTCACTCACAGGAAGTTCTACGGTATACGTGGAACACTCATGATGATTCTTGGAGAAGTGTGTGGCTCAGCACTAACATAATTTCCTCGATATGCACGATGATGAGGACGTGATACTTTGTTGTTGATGGATACCTAATGCAGTGCGATAAGTGGTGTTACGATACCATTGAGAGTGGACATGGGTGTAGTAGACCCTAAGACGTCTTTGGCACAAGTCGGCGTTGACGGCTCTACCTCAATGCGTAAACACGATACGTGTAGTTATAACTTGGGAATGTATAACTTGGGAATGTAAACCCAAGGTTGATAATGTACATGACTGTAAATTAGAGTCGTTCCAGTAGCCATTTTTCGATCCATAGTTGTTATGAGGTTCACTTAGTGTTCGACCCTAAGTATCAGCCTTCACTAGATGTTAGTGTAGGCGTGTTTAGAACTATATCCCTTAGATAAAATGAAAGTAGTGGCTCATAGATACAGTAGAACACCCTAGATCACATGGAGAATTAATGAAGTCAATTGCATGTGATCACCATATATTAATGATATAACTCATTTATTGGACTTGTTTGATATGCTCCTTTCCTTTCTTTTTTCCCCAATAGAGGACATGGCAGCAAGTGATAGACCCAGAGATTGGTACATGAAGAGGAAAGCTTGACATTGTAGTTTCTTTTTATTTTTCATTACTCTCCATGTAACTATTTATAGTATTTAGTACTTATCGGACTATATGTTGTATTTTTGTATACTCTACACTATGAGTATATATGTTTTAAACTGTGTTTTCTATAATATCTTATGAGATGATTTTATTCTATATTTATATTTTACTGCTTTTCGCCACGGGATTTGAAAGTGGAGAATACCTTAGATTTGATCCTTATATTCTTAGTCGCTGTACTGTTTGAAAACCTGATAGCTCTTACTTCTTGGCACCGACGCGAGTTCGAAAGTCACAAAGGCTTTGTATCGGTGTGTCAGGAGGTGGGTGTTGTCAAATATATATTATATTTGTTACATTTATTTTTTAATTTGATATAGAGTGTAAAATAAAATAAATACATATAATATATCTACAAATAAATATTAGTAAAATTAATTTTGTTTAAAGTCTTATATGACTTTTGCTTTCAAAAAAAATTATTTTTTAAAATTCCATACGGATTTTAAATAATAAAATAATTGTTTAGTATTAAAATTACATAAGCAAAAAAATACCCAAGTCGAAAAAATATTATAAGCATATTTTCAAATAATTTTATTACATTAATATATATATATATATATATATATATAATTAATTATGTTTATATATATATATATATTATATACAAATTATCCTTCAATAAAAAAATTAAAATTTCATATTATAATTAAAATTATATTATAAATTAATATCTATAATATAATTTTTTGATTTAATTATGTTTGTATTTTTAACTACATATGTGTGTGTATAAATTTCACAAATGCTTTATATAAATTATCTACGATTGATTCATTATAATATACATAAATATAATTATATTTGCATATATATTTACTTGTATTATATTTTGATGCATATATGTATATATTTAGACAATACATTAATGTATAAAATGGGCTAATATGTCCAATGTGGAGTAAATCCCATCATTATATACCGGCATGTCAAACCTTGTACATTGTATTATGTTACACATGCATGTACACACAAATGCGTATATGATACACATAAAAATATTATTTAATGTAAACTAAAAAAATAAAACATTGTTTATCAATTAAATAACATGTAGATTTTACTTAAAACAATATTTAGAAAATTTCTAAATAAATTTAGACTTTATAAGGCTAATAAGGATCTAAAAAGGTAAAAATAAAAGTGAAATTTACTCAATTACCCCGTTGCACGCAGCCCAGTTCCAATAATGGTATCGGAGCCACATAGCCTATGCAATCTAAATTAATAGTATTAGAGCTAACTTATTATAGTCTACACATATAACAGAGTGTCTATAAGAGTGTTGTCTAAGGTCGGGTTTGTATAATCAAGTACTCTATTATACCTGGCTACCGGCCTAGCCCGAAAGGATGTGGTAAGCCTGAAGGTAAACCCTAATTGAAAAAGGCCCAATTTGAATTTTTTCCTTGGGCTAATTTCAAAATTGTTTTAAAATTAAAATAAAAGTTTTAAATTTGAAATTAAAATATTAAAAATATATAAATGTTATAATAAAGATTTTCAAGTTGTTTTGAAAATAAAAATAAAAAACAAATTATAAAGGTTATAATATAATTTTTCAAAATGTTTGAAAATGTTACAAGTTAATTTCAAAATAAATTTTACTAAGTAAATTAGCAAGATAAATGAATTAACTAAAGAAGTTAATTAAGTAAATATACATATATATAATTATATGTTATGTTATGTTGAACTGTTTGAGACATGTGTGTATCAAAGAATTTTCAAAATCAATAAAATCTAATGAAAATTGTTTAATTAAATAAATTAATTAAAAGTTAATTAATAAATTGAAGTACATATGTATTGCTATAAAGATTATAGTATAGATATTCAATACGATATGTTATAGTTGAATTACATAATAATTAATTAAAGTGTTAATTAATCAAACTAAGTAAATCAGATTTAGTTAATATAATGTTATACATAAAATACTATATAAGTTAAAAAAGTACAAAAGTTATCCAATAATAAAACTTATATCATATAAATATATAAACTAAAGGTGTAACATTAAACAAATCCTAATAGACTTAAGAAATAAGTAAATATGTAAAAGTACGTTTACCATGATTTCGATATGTTTGACACCTGATTTGCGAGGGTATTTATATAGGAATACATTATTCCATTAGTCAATATAACTCAATTCGATATATTGAATATTATGAGTCTTTAATGTAAGATTCTTCCTCTATCATTTACATATTAATAAATTATTTAAATACTCTCTGGTTGTTGAGTAAACTCAAGCTAGAGATATTTTGTGCAGTATTATTAATAAATTGACTAGAAAGGTAAGATAACTATTGTATTTTTTGAGCGAACTCAAAGTACATATACTATACTTAGGCCACACGAAATGGTAGGTATGAGTGAATAATTTCTTCCAATTTGTTGAGCAAACTCAAGGTCGAGATGAGATTATGACAAGGAGCCATGGGTTAGGAGTTGTATGTGATACAACAACCGATAAAGAATTATCTATCATTTATGGGCTATGTTATGTTATGAAAACTTCAGAATCCCAAGACTGACGAGTCATAACACCCACTAGTGAAATCGAAAGACTTCTATTTTCGTCTGAGAGTTGGAGAAACATGAAAGACTCGTAGGGGCCTTATTAGAAAAATGAAATGGTAAATTTTAACATTTCTAATATTGTAAGAACATTTGAGATATATTGTTATAATAATCTACATCGATAAATTTGTGCAATTAATATAATTGATAAAATGTTTATCAATTAAAATACACAAATGAAATGAATTAATATTTACAAATACAAATATAAATATACTTGTTGAAACTTTGTATTTACGATATTTTCGTAACTACGATATTTTGACTATAACAACTATATACGTCATTATTGTATACTAACTTGTTTTTTAAGGAATCAATCAAAGACCTGATTCAAATGAGCTACGACTCTTAAGTATGTATCGAGTCTGCGTCTAGAGTTTTAAATATGTTAAAATCTCTCCTATATGATATAAACTAACATTATCATTTCTTTTTTTCATGTTTTAAAGAGAATCTCATTTTTCATGTTATATTCAGACGTCTAAAAGCTTCGACTCATACGTCTGGTTCTGAAAGTCTGAATGCTGAAACTTGAATATTGTTTCACAATATTCAGACGTCTGAATGAAAATTTTCAGACATCTGAATAAGGCCATTTTTAGCCTATTTTCTTTCTGGTTTGAGCCCGTGCAAATTTAGAAGTCTAAATTTTTAATTTCAGAAGTCTGAATAATATGACAACGGCTACTTTTATGAAAAGACATTTCCATTCATGAAGAGTTGCAATCTTTAATCCAACAGATAATCATAACTCTTGATGATAACTCTTCATGAACAATTGCAACTATTTATTATCTATATAAACACATTAGAATCAAGTTTTAAAAACACCAATTCTATTGATTATCATTCTATTCTTGAAATTCTTGATTCTAATACATTTGTGCTTTCAACATCATTCAAATTCATTTCCTACTTCCTTAATCTTCACGCATTCACACATATATCATAAAGGAGAAAGATTATAGGAAATTTGTACTATCAAGAGACAAATTCGTGTTATTAAGAACACATCCTGTCACATACATTCTATATAAGTTGAAGTCCTCTTCGGTTGTTGAGGCGAAATCCGGTTCTGTTGCTCAAGTCCCTTGTTCGGTTGTTCAAGGGTTGTGTAAACCTGTTCCTTTGGGTTAAGTGAGGGTTGTTGTAGTTGAAATTCCAGAAGGAGTCTGGGACTGGATGTAGAATGGGAAGTTCGAACCGGTATAAAAATTCCTGGTGTGCTTGTTTTATTTTACTTATTTACTTTACTATAGTAACTTGGTTTATTTCCGCACTAGTTTAATATAATTCCATATAGCACGATCCGCACAGTTACTTTCATTTGGTATCAGAGCAAGGCATCTTATAACCGTTACACAGTTATCTGATATTTTGCTAAGATGGAAAACAACACCAGCACTATTAACACTGTCACTAACACTAGTTTTAATAAAGGTCAATCTACTGCATGACCTCCACTATTCATTGGCATGAATTACAACTATAGGGAAACTCGTATGCGTATTTATATGCATGCAAGTGGTTTTTACTCATGGAATATCACTCAAACAGAGTATAACATTCCTACGATAGAATACTCTACATGGTCAAACACACAAAAACTAGATGCTACTGCAAATGCCAAAGCTATGAATATGTTATTTTGTGCTTTAGATAGAAATGAGTTTAACCCTGTTAGCATGTGCACAACTGCTTACGAAATATAGAGAACACTTAAAGTTACTCATGAAGGGACTAACAAGGTTAAACAAAGCAAAATATCCATGCTCAAAAGTCAATTTCAAAATTTTAGAATGAAGCAGGATGAATCTATAAACGATATGTATTCTAGATTTCAAGATATATATCACTCTTTACTAGGACTTGGAGAAAAGTATTATGACTTCGATATTATTTCAAAAATACTTAACTCTTTAACGGATGAATGGGAAAGAAAAATCTTAGCTATTGAAGAAGCTAATGATCTTTCAACCATGAAACCAGAAGAATTGATAGGAAATCTAATGTCCTATAAAGTGAATTTGCAGGCTAAAAGAGTACAAGCACAAGACAAAAAGAATATGGCATTCCATGCTGAAAAAGAAGAATCATACACGGATGAAGAAGATTTAACATTCGTTGCTAAAAACTTTAAAAACTTTCTAAAGTACAGAAAAGGAAATAGAAACAACGGAAAAAGAAACTTCAACAACAATAAGCCATCTTCATCAATACTAGAATGCTTTAATTGTCGTAAGAAAGGACACATGCAAAAAGACCGTCCAGAACAAAAGAAGATGTATCACAATAAGAATCGAAAGGAAAAGTCTAAAAGAAAAGCATTTTCAGTAACATGGGTGACTCGGATTCTTCTTCTTGAGAAAGCGGCAGTGACAGTGAGAAAGAACAAGCAAATGTCTGTTTCATGGCTACAGAAAGTCAGGTAAATGATCTTACTTTTGATGATATGATTGAAATTAATTCAGAACTCCTTGATACCTTAAAAAGCATCAAAAGAAAATATAATGAGGCTCTAGAAGATCAGAGAAAAGCAGAATTCGAGAGAGATATGCTTAATGATGAAAAGAAAATATTAGAAGAAGAACTTGGAAAACTTCAAGATATCTTCTCTAATGATAACTCTCAACTTACTTTATTGAGTCAAGAAATTGAAACTCAAAAAGAAAAAAATGTCTCTCTTATCTCTGAAAATCGTAAGCTAAAAACTAAGATCAAAATGATAGAATTAGATAATACTTGCCTCAAAACCAAGTTAGATAATATTACTAGAAATATTTCTAACTTTAATAAAGGTATAGAAAATCTATCCAATATCATTAAAAATTCTCAATCCACTTCTAATAAGAAGGGACTAGGATACACTAAGAAATCAAAATCTCCACCTAAAAAGGAAAATTGGAGAAAATTTTCTAATACTAATACTTATCCAAAAAGAAAAAAATTATAAAACAATAAAAATATGGATTCCTAAAACAAACAATAGTTTGATTAGCAATAAATATATAAATACCTTTTTTGAAACTGTTCATAAAAATGAAAACTATATTTGTAAGGGGGATACTGAACCCACTTGGGTTTGGTTTCCTAAGACCTAACTCTTAGAACCCTATCACAAAGTGGGTACCAATATTATTATTATTATTTGCAGGACCCACTTGAAAAGAAAGAAAAATGGATACTCGACAGCGGTTGCTCAAAACATATGACTGGAGACAAGAATATGCTATCAAACATTACTTATTCAAATGGAGGTTCAGTCACTTTTGGAGACAATTCCAAAGGATACATCATTGGAAAAGGCGATGTCAGCAATGTCGGTACATCTAATTTACCTCTTATTTCTAATGTCTTACTAGTCAAAAATTTAAAATGCAATCTTTTAAGTATCAGCCAGTTATGTGATAAAGGTTTCAAAATCTCTTTTTCTGAAGATAAGTGTAGCATTTTTGATAGAAATCAAAATCTTATATTTGAAGGAAATAGATACAGAAATATCTATGTTCTGAATATGAAAATCAATCACAATTCGGATATGTGCTTAATAGCTAATGAAAATGATCCTTGGCTATAACACAAAAGTTTCTGTCATATCAACTTTAAAACTATAAACAAACTTTCTAAAAATGATTTAGTCTGAGGATTACCAAAAATGAACTTCAAAATTAACCACATCTGTGATGCATGTCAATTAGGAAAATTGACCAAATCATCTTTTAAATCTAAGAAAGTTATCTCCACATTACAACCACTTGAATTACTACACATGGATTTATTTGGGCCAACTCAAGTTCAATCCTTAAACCATAATAAATATGTATTTGTAATAGTAGATGATTTTTCTAAATATACTTGGACCATTTTTATGAGAAACAAAAGTGATACGTTTGAGCATTTTAATTTTTTTTTCAAATGGATTCAAAATTTAAAAGGTTTGAAGATAAAGAATATAAGATGATCATGGAGGAGAATTTGAAAACGAAGTCTTTGACCAGTTTTGTAAAAAGAAAGGAATTTTTCATAATTTTTTTTCCTAGAACTCCACAACAAAATGGAGTTGTAGAACGTAAAAATAGAACTTTACAAGAATGTGCACGAACTTTGTTAAATGGAAGCACTCTTCCAAAACATTTTTGGGCAGAAGCTGTTGCAACTGCTTGTTATGTTTTGAATCGTGTTTCCATTCGACCTCTAACAAAAAATACTTCTTATGAATTTTTTACTGGAAGAAAACCAAAGATTTCTTATTTTAAAGTTTTTGGTTCAAAATGTTTTATATTAAATACAAAAGATTAGCTTGGTAAATTCAATGCGAAATCCGACGAAGGAATCTTTCTAGGATATTCAGATCATAGCAAAGCTTATCGCGTATTTAATAAAAGATCAAATACTGTTGAAGAAACATTACACGTATATTTTGATGAAAATTTTCTACAAAAACCAAGTACAGAAGATGATGAAGATTTTCCGGATAACATTACAAATACGGAATCTACAAATTTAGAAGTTGATGAAAACATTGTTGATAGTAATAATGAATTAAGATCTCCACCAAAAATATTACGGGATCATCCTGTTCAAAATATTATCGGAGAAATTAATTCAAACATACGAACTAGAAGCCAACTAGATCAAATGAGCCACATTGCATTCCTTTCAACTATCAAACCAAAGAATCCAAAAGAAGCTTCCACAGACGACTACTAGATAATTGCAATGCAAGAAGAGCTAAATCAGTTTGAACGCAATGAAGTTTGGGAATTAGTTCCTAGACCAAGTGATCAAGCTGTTATTGGAACAAAATGGGTCTACAAGAACAAAGCGGATGAACAAGGTAACATCACTAGAAATAAAGCAAGGTTAGTTGCGCAAGGATATAATCAAGAAGAAGGAATTGATTACGAAGAAATGTTTGCTCCGGTTGCAAGACTAGAAGCAATACGAATCTTAATGGCCTATGCATGTTTTCACAATTTCAAATTTATCAAATGGACATTAAAAGTGCTTTTTTGAATGGTTATATAAGAGAAAAAGTATTTGTTCAACAACCTCCCTTATTTATTTACGAGAAATTTCCTAATCATGTTTATAAACTTAAGAAAGCACTTTACGGTTTAAAACAAGCACCACGTGCTTGATATGATCGATTAAAGACTTATCTAATTTCTTCAGGATTTCAAATTGGAAAAGTTGATCAAACACTTTTTATTAAACATTCGAAAAAGGATATTTTAATAGTTCAAATTTATGTTGATGATATCATTTTTGGTTCTACTAATGACCAGTTGTGTCAGGACTTCTCCGACATAATGACCAAGGAATTTGAAATGTCTCACATGGGAGAATTAACATATTTTCTTGGTTTACAAATTAAACAACTTCAAAATGGTATATTCATTAATCAAGAAAAATATTGTAATAATTTAATCAAACATTTCGAAATGGAAAATACTTCTGCCAAACTAACTCCAATGAGTACAACGACACATCTTGAAAAAGATGACAATGGCAAAAGTGTAGATCAGAAACTGTACCAAGTATGATTGGATCATTACTATATTTAACTACAAGCCGTCCTGACATAATAATGAGTGTCTGTTTGTGTGCTAGATTCCAAGCCAATCCAAAGGAATCACATTTAAAAGCAGTAAAACATGTATTACGTTATCTTAAAAAAACAAAATATTTCGGTCCATTCTATCCTAAAGAATGTCCATTCGAATTAGTTTCATATAGTGATGCTGATTTCGGTGGCTCTCGAACAGATCGAAAAAGTACAAGTGGTACGTGCCATTTTATTGGAAAATCACTTGTATGATGGTTTAGTAAGAAACAAAACTGTGTTTCTCTTTCTACATGTGAAGCAGAATATATTTCTGCTGTTTTGGCTTGTACTCAAGTAATCTATATGCAACAAACACTTAGAGATTTCAATATAAACTTAACAAATTCAACTATATATTGTGACAACTCTAGTGCTATTAACTTATCTAAAAATCCTATCAACCATTCACGAACAAAACATATTGACATTCGTCATCATTTTCTTCGTGGCAATGTTGAAAAAGGAACAATCAATTTAGATTTTGTTTTTTCTGAAAATCAGTTGGCTGATATTTTTACAAAACCTCTTATAGAAAATGTTTTTATCAAACTAAGACGAGAGCTTGGTATTGTCTCTCATAAAAATCTATGATATTTTTTGAGATGTTAAAGATTTGTAACTTTGCTTCATAATCTCTTACTAACAGTTAATTATTACTAAAATTCATAAAATTTCATTTGGCTAATATCAATATTTTTTTTATTCTTTAGTTCATAATTTTGTTTCTTATCCTTGTCAGAAAAAGACCAATGAATACTTTTGAGTTACATAGAACTTTAAAAAATGTGGGATAATACCAGAAAAGTTTACTATACTAAATTGCAAAAACAGAAAAATAACATATGCTATTACACACAATCGATGACCTTGATTGTTTATTCTAGTGAAGGCACAAAGCTATGCTTCTAACATATTTGTAATTACTTTCTTTCCCACCTCTTATTCTCTTTTCTTTTTAAAATGTATGAATATTACTAACCATAGATTTTCAGCCACTCATTACTTTAACAAAAATTCTATTTTTAAAACTTTTTCACTTTTATTTATTCGTTCTATCTCTGTCTACCTCATTACCAAAAAGAATTTTAGAAATGGATTTCAAAGTTTTTTACTTCCTTCTCTCAATGGTATGCAACAACAACTCCGACTCAGACAATTCTCCATCAAGTTATTCTACATCTTCTATCGAAATTTTGGCAACTCCAACACCACGTGAACAGGATAGACCTCGTCCTTCACGCGAACATTCTGGTTATACGCCAGAAAAGAAGAAATCCCGATGGTTTCTTTTCTTCGGTTCTCCATCAACCAAAGAAAAAATATCCAACATTCATCATTACCAAAAAGAACAGCTGGATTTGCAGCGAGAAATGTATTACGAACAGAAATTTAACGCCAAATGACTTAATTTCATTGAATAAGTAGCATTAAAATTTTGCGGTACATCTCCAAAGAAAGATGTAGTCCAACCTTTTACTTCAAATTGATGGGAACCAAGTCCACAGCATCCTCCGATTTCTCCGAATTCTTGGGAACATCAACCATATTGGTCTCCAATACGACCATACACAGAGATAACCAAGATAGAACCGGAAGAATGCAAGACTCCGAGTGATTCGGATAAATGATTTCTTTCATCTATATTTGTTGTTGTTGAATAATCATATTTACCTTTTGTAAATCATTCAAAAATTATTATATATCACAAATATATATATAAATGTCTTCATAAAAAATATATGGAACAATGTCCGAAATACATATTTCAGACGTCTGAAATAGATATTTCAAACGTCTGAATATTGTTGAAGAATTTTTTCTTCACTCGGTTCAGACGTCTGAACACTAAATTTCAGGCGCCTGAAAGTGCCTAAAATTGCACTTTTTTTCTTCTATTTAAAATTTTACAATTTCAGACATCTGAAATTGAAATTCCAGACGTCTGAATCCAACTAGAGATTTAAAATTCAAGGGGTTTTTTTAATTTATCCATCCACCAACCACCTTAATTACTTTTATCTTCCACTTCATCTCCTACATCATCCGAACCAGCACTTTTCTATCCTCCAAAACTCCATTTTTTATCACTTCGTCTTCAAAAATTTTAGCAAAAACTCCAATGCCTCCAAGAACAAAACGACCAAGGGCTCCAAGCTATTCATCAACACCAAACATAGATCAATGGTTATGGAATGATGAAGCAAAGAAAGGATTTGCTCAGATGGATAGATCTGGTTTCTTCCCCGGAGCTTTTGTTAAGTTTGACGAATTTGAACCCTACAGAATTCAACAAATTTCTCGCTCAAGTGGGTTAGAATCTCTCTTATCCTTTTCTGTAAATAATGTTAAGATAAATCATCTTTTAGTTAAATTATTCTATGCAAATATGAACTTAGACCATCATCATCCCCATAATAGAGAGGACTGTATTTGGTCTTTGGTATGTGGTGTTAAAATCTATCTTCCGTTAGTTCGTCTGGGAGATATTTTGTAATGTCCTTCATCCGGAATAGATTTGGATGAACTAGATGTTTCACTCTCCTTAGATCATAGAGATGAAGTCTCCCATAGATTTCTTTCCGATGATATCACTAGGCTTACCTCTGTCCAACTCCAACCACAAGCCCGTATTCTTCATCGAGCTTTAATTCGTTCTGTCTTACCAAGAACCGGAAGTTATGAAGTTATCAACAAACGCAACTTCCAAGCTTTGTATGCCATATATTCGGAACAATCTATAAATTAGGGTCGTGTTATTCTTGAGGAGTTTATGGATGTTAATCGTCGCCTTCGTTATAAAACTTTTCATTATGGTGCATATATAACGAAAATTCTTAGAAATTATGGAGTAACTTTTCCAGAATCAAAATTTTCTCCTATAAAAGAGCTAGGATCAAAACCTTAGGTCTCATGAACTTTCCTAAGTGTCCACAAAACCTTAACTTTATTTCTTTCCAACAATGGATCACTAACCGGGATCAAAATATACCTCAACCTCCTCAACCTCATCAACCTCATCACCACATTGCTCCACAACCTCCCGAGCATGATGATGATAACATAGAAGTACTTACCCTTGAATCAACACCTAAACAAGCCTTTGTTACAATTTCTCAAAATTAGGCTAAGCTCAATACCAAAATTGATGGATTAGAAAAGTAAACCAATAAGAAGTTTAATTCTATTCGTGGCTTCCTAAACAAGATTTGGGAACGTATTGGTTGCTCATCTTCCACTTCTACCGAGGTCTTTAATCCCGCACCTTTTCAATGGTCATCTAGCTCCGGTACTAACAATGATGAAGATGATGATGATGATGAAGAAAGTGATGATCATCCTAGTACATCTTTCTAAAATTAGTGGTAGTTTGAAACTTTCACTTCAATATCTCATAACAAATCTTTTTGCACTGTTTATTTTAAAATTCCTGATGTTTTGGTATGTAACTTAAACATATGCTACTTCTTATTTTGGTATGTAACTTATGCTACTTCTTCTTTTGGTATGTAACTTAAAAAGATGACCACTATTTTTTGGCTTCTTGTATCTTCTGATGATTCTGATGCTTCCCTGTTCTACTATTCCTTGTTTATATTTTACACTTTCCTTTTTGTTAATGCCAAAGGGGGAGATATATAGGGGGAGTTTATATTAAGGAGGAGCTTATAGTAAGGGGAAGTAAATATATGTTTATATTGTGTGTGTATATATAGTTGTCATCATCAAAAACGGGGAGAATGTTGAAACTTTGTATTTACGATATTTTCGTAACTACGATATTTTGACTATAACAACTATATATGTCATTATTGTATACTAACTTGTTTTTTACATGAGTCAATCAAAGACCGGATTCAAATAAGCTACGACTCTTAAGTATGTATCGAGTCTGTGTCTAGAGTTTTAAATATGTTTAAATCTCTCCTATATGATATACACTAACATTATCATTTCTTTTTTTCATGTTTTAAAGAGAATCTCATTTTTCTTGTTACATTCAGACGTCTGAAAGCTTCGACTCAGACGTCTGGTTTTGAAAGTCTGAATGCTGAAACCTGAATATTGTTTCACAATATTCAGACGTCTGAATGAAAATTTCAGACGTCTGAATAAGGCCATTTTTAGCCTATTTTCTTTCTGGTTTGAGCCCGTGCAAATTCAGAAGTCTGAATGTTTAATTTCAGAAGTCTGAATAATATGACGATGGCTACTTTTATGAAAAGGCATTTCCATTCATGAAGAGTTGCAATCTTTAATCCAACAGATAATCATAACTCTTGATGATAACTCTTCATGAACAATTGCAACTATTTATTATCTATATAAACACATTAGAATCAAGTTTTAAAAACACCAATTCTATTGATTATCATTATATTCTTGAAATTCTTGATTCTAATACATTTGTGCTTTCAACATCATTCAAATTCATTTCCTACTTCCTTAATCTTCACGCATTCACACATATATCATAAAGGAGAAAGATTATAGGAAATTTGTACTATCAAGAGACAAATTCGTGTTATTAAGAACACATCCTGTCACATACATTCTATATAAGTTGAAGTCCTCTTCGGCTGTTGAGGCGAAATTCGGTTCTGTTGCTCAAGTCCCTTGTTCGGTTGTTCAAGGGTTGTGTAAACCTGTTCCTTTGGGTTAAGTGAGGGTTGTTGTAGTTGAAATTCTAGAAGGAGTCTGGGACTGGACGTAGAACGGGAAGTTCGAACCAGTATAAAAATTCCTGTGTGCTTTTTTATTTTACTTATTTACTTTACCATAGTAACTTAGTTTATTTCCACACTAGTTTAATATAATTCCATATAGCACGATCCGCACAGTTACTTTCAATACTTACCAATAATTTTTTGCATGTTTACCCATCCAAGCGCCTATTTATACAACCGCTAAATATGTTCGTAACTTGGCCACTTACAAATTTGCTTTCTCGAGACCATGTATTGTCTTCAATAAGTATCGAACTCTAATAGAAATACGTGAATATAGATAATTGATCCATATATGAGTACATATATGTGTTATATGGTGACGGCTACAATTCGTAATTTACGAAACCTCGATGAAATCAGTTCGTTGAAAGAAGTAAATAAAATTTAGTGTGAAATCATGTAGTGAACATGATTAATTACAATAATGGTCTTATTGTGTTAAATGTCATACTGGACGACCAATGACTACAAGATAGATCTAAGGATTTGATCATTGAAATGTCAGTTTAATCGGTTTACATAAAGTGCAAATTATTTGATATCCTTGAAAGTTAAGGATGACCAAATGCATTTTTGTAAAGAGTTCGTTATGGTGTTGCAATAAGGGTTTCTTTGAATGGTTCGATCATTTAGAAAGGAAATTGGATGTATAAGAGTGCATGTAACCTAAGGCATGGTTGGGATAAAGAGAATGAATGGTTAGTTTTGCTTCATAAAGAAACTCGAAAACGAGAATTATAAAATAATCATAGACACTAAACATTGGAATGAAAAATATGATTTGTTTTCCAAAAGTACTTCTAAATAGAAACTTGCTTCCTATGATATATATTTCTTTGAATATAAGGTACGACCCAAAAATTCTCAAATGAAAACTAATTAGAGTAAATGAAATAAATAGCCTATATTAAGTTGTTGAAATAGAGCATTGTATTTCATACGCTATTACGGTAATGAAGGAAATAGTTGAAACATACCATGTAATACTTATTGGTCGCATCAAGTTATGAAAGGTGTTTTTGTATAATGTACCAAACATTTTTTAAGAAATAAGAATTATTTTTCGGTATTGATTGGAATGTAGATATAGTTTTATTTCAATAAGAACATTATGAATGCTCATTATGAAATAAAACTATAGTACTAATATTTGTGGTGCATTGGAAATACAAAAGTATCCAAAAAAATTCCAATCATTTTTGAATTATGGATTAAGCATAGTTTGGAGAAATAATTCTTTAATTATATGATTATGAATCATATGGTAATGGTGAATTATATATTAAACAATCAAGGGTAGAGCAGCCATTCAATGAGAGCGTGATAAAGTTGATGAACTATTCAGATACATATAGATGTATGTAATTACGAGTCTATTAAAACAAAAACAGTTTCACATACTTCATTATATTCATCGATGAGTTATCACCGACATGGACATGTGTAATTGATACACATGTAGTATGTCTGTGTATGCTTATGGAGTATAAAATGGAAGTAAATAAAATTACATGCAATAGAAAATAAAAATGATTCAATCTGATCTAATAGGCGAGTATATTGGAAAGAGTTCAGAACGTACCTACAATGAATAGAGATTCAAGCTCAAAAGTCATTCCTCCCTATGATACATAATGTTGCACTGAGAAACAATAATTTTATCAAGAAATGCCAACATCATAGCTAAGGAATTTCTTTAAAAAATTATTGGTAGTAAAATGTATTTGGATACGATCAAAGATAAAACTGATTACATAGGACGAAATGAAATTAACGTAACCTAAATGAACATGTTGCATTAGAGTGTCTGATAAGTATTCTCAAACATTAAAGAAGGACTATGAGTTTCTTATTAGTATCAAGAATAGATAATCCTCAGTTGTCAATTAATCCATTAAGAGTATTCACTCTAAAATATGGTATGATGCAAAAATCTAAAAGGACTCCAAGTACACTATCAAAATATGTTTTTAGTAGTTGTACCCAAAGGGATATGATCCATTGGCTGTGAATGTGTATTTAAGATCAAGACTAATGTAGTTGGAATATAGCGAGCAACATTAATAAGAATAACGTCGTAGATTTTAATTTTTAAAATTAGCATAATAGGTTCGTTAGTCAATGGGCATAAGTTATTTCAGATATACTCACAAAATTATCTCTTGACGCGACTTTGTGTTTTGGTACAAATGCGTTGTACTAGAAAATTCTAAACAATGATTTAGAATAGATTATTTGTACATAACAACCAATATGTCTCAAAATCAGTGGGAGCGATATTAAATTTGTTATTTTTAGGACATGATCCTAGAGATGATACAAAAGTATCATTTTATAAGCATTAAAATGGAATAAGTGTATTGATAGATCGAATAGTTTGATTTTAAGTCAAAATGCAGAGAAAGAAAGTGTCTATAAGAAAAAACCACTAAAAGATACATAGATATTTCTAGACTATAAATGAACAACATATTACTGATTGTCAATAATGTACTTATATTAAAATCGGTTCTAGTTTGGTAGTTTAATTGGATTTTTAAAGTATATCTTTTATAGTAAGTATAAATGATATTGGGAATGTCTCAAATGATATGCAAAGACACCTTATTAAAATGTTTAACATGGAACATGTAAGAAGGATTCCTTATGTATTAACAATAGGAATTATCGTACGTGTTGTATTGTCTATAGTATCGTATATTGCTTATGTTTTGATGCATGAAGCAAACATCAAATCCAAATTAAGATCACTGAATGGTGGTTTGGAATGTTCTCGAGTATTTACGAAATACTAGAGAGCTTTTTATAGAGACAACATACTCCTTATGAGGTAGTGTACAGACTCAAATTTCATGAGTGATATTGAGTATAACATGTAAATATTAAATTAATGTTCAAACCTTAGATAAGGAGCTTTAAGTTGGAAATGCTCCAAACATGAAGTTGTGGCTAATTCAATGAAAAGTCTAAGTACATCGCCCTGGTAGTGCCATGATAAAATTTATATATAAATATAAATGCATAAATTAAAACTGAGCTAGGGGTGATTCCAAGTATTTAAAATATTACACAATTGTTATATGATAACATTGTAATGGTAAGAGCTCGCTAAAATAGTTTCACATTATGAAAGTAGTTTATCAGCACCGGAGAGAGTTGATTGGTATAGTAGATAATAATATAGTAGATCCATCTACGAAGGGTCTAACTAGATCGGTTCTCATCGAATAGATTGAAGGGATATGATAGAGATTTCATAATTGAACCCACGTGCAAGTGGGAGACTGATAGAGTTAGGGGTATGTCCTAAGGGAAATTATGTAATTTGTTACATATATCTAACTTGATAACCAATCTTGTTCGAAATAAAAAGTATTTTCTTTCTATTATATACTTGATATAACATGTTATATTAATTAATTAATTTGATTAAAAGTATATTTAGAAAATCCATAAATGGTACGTTTTGATAGTAGTTACAAGGTGTTGTAACCATGAGTAATTTATCACAATGAGTAAACTTACCGTCTTAAATATTCCTAGTCATGATGTATCGAGACTGGATATCTACGCATCCGTTGAGACAAGAATACGTAACGCTCTCCAAAGTTGGGCAATGTAATACTCATGACTGAGGGGGAACCAAAGAGTTATGTACTAATAGTTATTGGATAACTGTGGAATGACGCACTCAATAGTTTTCTATTGGTTAATATAACAATGGTCAAACAGACAATCTTGATGTGACAAAAATTATAATATTCACTTGACTTGAGAATACCATTGATCTTCAATGTGGAAGCTTCGCTTTGATTATAGTTGAATCATGGCACGATGTCCATCAAATGACCATAGTTAGGTTAAATGGAAGATTTGAAAGTGAAACATTATTCAAGAGAGGATTCATCTCCTCAGTTATATGAGGTTAGTATCACGGTCAACTGAAGTCAAAGTCTTTGGCCAGAGGAGTTCGATTAATAATAACTGTTATTATTGAACCTAGTACTCTGTATTTGGACTATAGAGTGAACATGAACGATGTTGGAATTTTGACCACCACCAAATTCCATAAGTCCAAAATGACACAGATTTAACGAGGAGAATTGGTTTAAATAATTATCACTGGACCACTTAATAAAGTAAAATTGCATTATACTGAAACTAAGTAAGCGCTAAATTTGGCCATAATTTCCTACCGCCTACTAGGTGACGTGTGAACGTTAAGATTCAAATTGTTCGATATTAATCGCTGCCCAAATTTACACTTAAGAGTCACACAATTGAAATGCTAAATACTCCTTTTGTGCTCGATTTAATTAATTTGTAATTATTTTAAATTAATTAAACTAATAAATATTTATGAAACTTTAATTGTAAAAATTTATTTGATGTGTTGATCAATATTAAACAGTGCATTTGTAAGATTTATAAATATACTGGTCGATGTACGATACCTATACGCGTCCAAATAAGATTCAAATGCAACAAATATTGGTTGGGCTTCAAATGATTTAGATGCCATAAGGGGGCTTGAGATCTTGGCTGGAATGTGCAAGGATAGGCCGGCCATAATGATGGCTAAGGCGGGGTTGGATTTTAATTAAAAGGAGGAGAAAAGGTAGGAGAGAAATAGGGCTCTAGATCCATATTTTTCTCCTTGATATGTCCTCTATTAAGCATCTCTAAACCCTCGCTTTTTTTTGGAATTTTAGCCTCATCTTCATCTCCTTTGCTAGCTGAAAATTCTACCTTACCCTTCCACCTTTTCAAGCATTTCCAAAATCAAATTAAAGTTGTTCGATCGTCGGTGGTAGATGTGTTTGAGAAGCTTGCAACTTCTGGATACATGATTCGAATTATAGAGTTAGATTCTTCATTTTAAGGTGTGAACAATTAGGCTTTGGTGAAAGGTAATATTACTAGTTTATAGTGTCTAATATGCTCATTCATGCCATATGCTAGCTTGGTTAGAAATTGATATCACGAATCTGTACATCTATGTGTTGTCACATATTGATGGCTATAACTATATGTGCATATAAAAAATATAAATCTTTTTTCATATTAATGTGCCTATCGTTAGATGACTGTTGGTCTTGGCTCAAACCAAAGAGCATGGTTAGCTCGAGCACTCTTGTATAAAGGTGTGATATGATGGGAAGACTAGTGGTAAGTGCTGTCATTCACAAGAATTTTATAGATAGAAATTGTTAAAAATGGACTTATATGTTCGTCACTCTACCGTTTGGTAGTCCCAACATGGACCTAAGCACTAAGTGGCTTAATGGTTCTCTAGTGTGACACGCTGCAATAAGGAGTGACAGGCGGTCTCGAATCAAACTGAAGTGCTAAGGGGTTTGAAGGTTCTTCAAGTAACACGCTGCAATAAGGAGTGATAGGCGGCCCTGGCTTGAACCTAAGCACCGAAGGGCCTAAAGGTTCTCTAGGCAACATGTTGCAATAAGGTGCTACAGGCAGTTATGGCTCGAACCTAAGTATTGAGGGGCTTGAAGGTTCTCTAGGATGACATGCTGCAACAAGGAGCTGCAGGTGGTCCCGACTCGAACCTAAGCGTCGAGGTATTCTCTAGGGTAGCATGCTACAATAGGGACTAACAGGCGATCCCAACTCGAACTAAAGCACCGAGGAGATTGAAGGTTCTCCACGGTGACATGCTACAACAAGGAGCTATAGGTGGTCCCGGCTCGAACCTTAGCACTAAGGGGCTTAATGGTTGTTTAGGGTGACACGCTGCAACAAGGAGCTGGGCATGGCTTATTCTATGCGGATACTCTACACATTCAGGACTTTTGCATCAGTTAAGGTAATAACACCGATCCTGAAAAACAGTATCACATCCTGTATGGAGGATGAGCAGCATCATGGGCAAGGGGTATGGAATGTTGCGATCACATATCCGATCGTCGATGCGGCCTGACACAAAGAGGAGAGATGTCTCCTCCAAACCCATGGAGCAGCAGGCAATTCTCGAGCAAGGAATGGAATGCATGGTGATTCAATCTTGCTGGATAGCCCAGCAATCCTCGAAAGTGAAATGAATTCGTGATAATCTACCCTTGATAGCTGGGGGGATAGGAAGGGAGCAAATGCTCGTGCAGTTCTGGGTAGTAAAGTTCGGCAGTCCCCAAACAAAGCAATGAGCACATGATAACACGTCCTTCTTGGATAGCCTTGGTGAAGGTGTTGAACGATGTGGGCTCTACGGTATTCAGCGCATTCTTTACAAAAACTTATGGGATCAAAATGATCTTGAGAAAAGCACTAGCTGTAAAATCGGGCATATGGCTGCTTTTAAAGGACATTGAGGGCGAATACGAAAGAGAGAACTATTTGGCAACTTGCATGGGGCTACTTCCGGCATCAACAGAAGTGTTGGATTTCTAGGATTTCTGTGTAGGGGTGCTCGAGGGGTGGATAAGATTGCTACAGGGTGGACCCTGCCCTCGAGTTTGGCCATAAAGCGGGCTAACCAAGACATCTTTCTAGAGGTGGATCTTTGAGAGGTTGGGCATGGCCCTCGCACATGGCGCATGCATGGTTGTCATAATTTGGTTGATTGTACTAGCAATGTAAGGAGATGAGTGAGTGCATACAACAATTGCGCACGACACGAAGCCAAACTGAGAGAGTTATGGAATCTTTTGGTGATTTGAGGAGGTGTGAACATTGTCTGATATTTCCACTTTCAATGCTGGATGCAAGGTACTGAGCATGGAAAGAGCTTGCACCTGAGGTTGTTAACCATAAGATTGGAGGTTCGCCATCCCTCTAGCACTAGAATGTTGACAAAATATTTCGTTAATCTTAGAGATACAATAATGCATTGTGAAGAACGAAGGTTACTTGCGAACCTTAATGATGGAATATAGGAAGAAAAGAGCATTTAAACGCAAATGACACAATAGGTGAAGTAGTTTGACGAATCTACCAACGTCCATTGTGACGTTTTTTACTATACGACTCTCTTGCAATTACAAGAAATTACAAGAGAATAATAAGAAAAGATGATCTGCATAAGAGTCATAAGATTGCTAATCCTAAGGAGCGGCTGATTTGAGTGGCGGATCATGGGTCCTAATCAACTGAGTCCTGGCCATTTTAAGTGGCTATGTATGGGAATCTTATAGTACTTGAATTGATATTTGGATGACTAAGATCATGCTATAAAATAGGCATGAATCGTACTTGGAAATTGATTTGGATGAATGGACTTGATGAGAGATAGCTGGGAAAAGAAAGAAATGTGTGGCTGAGATGAAGGTCAACTGGAGAAATGTACCAGGGGCATGCTTTACCATGCTTGCATTAACTGCGCTTGTACTTGCAATATGCTTATGGAAAATGGAACATGCTTCTTGTTAGAACTAGGTACACCTAGCTGTAACTCTTGTCTCTTTGCTCTCGATTGTCTAGTTGTCATGATGTACCGAGTTGGTCTACCGAGACTATAAGGAGGATGAGGAACCGCGAAAACTGGGGGGACACCGAGTTGGGTGAGAGGAGATGGATTGCAAGTCATAGGTGGTGGTATCGAAACTAGATCAATGGTAGATCACCCTTGAGACAGTCTCAAGCCATGTCGGTCGGGAGATACCTACTTGAGAGCAAGTGGGCCGGCTTAGAGGCGGGTTGTAACCAGGCCAAAGAGAGAGTTAGTCAGCCAATGTGTGATGGGTAGAGCTGGGCTTGTACCTTATCTTAACGGCTGAGTTAGTTGCTAGGACTGCTGTATGGGGAGGTCGGCCAGTAAAAGGCTTGACATGCAATTTGTGCAAAGGAGCCTATGCAGGCCTAGGCTGGATTTGGGTTGTCAACACACATATGAAGCCTAGTCAACCTACCCATAGTCGTCGCTAGCTTGCAAACTGACCTAGATCCATCCGGCTTGGAGTGGATTGAACCAGGCTAAGATACTTAATTAGTCTGCCTTCTTACTTACAAAAAATTAGTAACAACGCCGCTTAAGATAATATAAAATATAATATTTTATCAAAAATTTATGTGAGCAATGAACTCAGCTAAAATTTCACACCACAAGTGAAACTGTCGAATGAACATTAATATTTGAATTGTTCAATATTAATCGCTGACTAAATTCACATATCTGAGTCACACAACCACATTTGTGAATTTTTTGAAAAACATACGATTTAACTAGTTTATAAAGTTTTACATATTAATTAAATTAATTAATATTTTTGAAATATCAATTAATTAATTATTTTATGTTTTTGGATTTGGTGGTAACCATTTTGGATATATATATATATATATATAAATTATATATGCATGTACCGATATACGATATCTATATGCATTTTAATGCAGTATAAATAGAGATAATTACTCAAATGGGGGAATCTTTGCTCCAATTAAGGGAAAGAATGGTCAACCGTGCTTAATGGGAGATGAGGTGACATGATTGACAATTGAATGGGAATTAAAGAAGACATGTTTCAATAAGGAAAATAGAAAATTTTCATTCTCCCCATTAAAGCAATTCCCTTGATTTCATTTTTTTTGCTTAGTTTTTCTTCTTCCTCCCATCATGTTTGCCTCTGTTTCTCTCTTATCGCCAAAATTTTTCTCTTTCACACAAAATCTATTAAATAAAATAAGATGGTACATCTGATTTTAGCAAATTCAAGATGTCGATTCATGAAATCCGAGGAGGGTTTTCAAATGAAGGTGTTACAAAGGGAAAGACTCTTTCAGGTTCAATTCCTTTTTGTTTTATTCATTCATGATGTTTAACCTTGACCAAATTCACATATATGTATATTGAATAGCCACTTATTAGACATCCAAAACCTTTTGTCTACTATCATAATCATAAAACCAATTTTGTGTTTGATTTGACTTTTGTATTTTTATTGTTCATTGAATCTAAGACTATTTGTTGCTGTAGGTATGTTTTGCATAATAAAATTTATTTATGTTTTCATAATTTAATTTACTTAAATTATGGATCTGATATTCAATTTATTGAATTGTATATATTTATTCACATTCCTGTTTGTGTTTCCAAAATTGCAAGCCAATGTTAAGTTAAATCTGTTTGTTAAGTTTATTTTGTTTATAAAATAATATATACAATGTATTATTATTTAGTCAAACATATGTATTTGAAATACAAATTTTAAACCATAGTATATATATGTATGTATAAAATGTTTTTCAAATTAACCATGTTATTGGAGAAATACATTAATTATGCCAATTCTTTATAGCAATCTTGCTTACATGTTGGGTATGTGTTTTTTCAGATCTATAGTATTAAAGATAAGATACTTTATTTATGAATAAGCCTAGAATTATTTTCATATAGATATTCAAGATATTATTAATTAGTGACCGTTAAAAAGGAAGTTGGAATAATCTAAAGTATCACTTTTTCCTATTTCATTTTGGATCCTGATTTGATTAGCGCTATATCTAATGTATATTCTTATTTCCATCTTCACTTATACTCCAAACATTCTCGTATTTTAAAGATATCTACTTTTATGATATTTTTTCATATGTGTGTGTGTGTGTGTGTGTATATATATATATATATATATAAGTTGCACTATAGATATTACATATATGTATGTATATGTATATGTATATGTGTGTACGTGCATATATATATTTGTGTGTGTCTACACCACACACGCGGATAGATAAATATATATATATATATATATATATATATATATATGGTACTATGAATATCTGTATATTGTTTGTATACAGATATTTATAGTACTATACACACACAAACTTAGGCATTTATGTTCGTGAAAAATTATTTTTATATGCATATGTAAGTTTGATATATATGTATATACAGTAGATATAAATCCCAACATCTTTGTATGTGTGAATATATATAGTCTTACACATGTTTATACTTTGTTGCGTTATATTTTTATATCAAGGAATGTATACATGATACCCTCGAATAAACATTTAGTTAAATTAACTAATGTGATTAATTAACAAATATAGTTTTAAATAAAATAGAATTTTATTAATAATTAGATTGGATATAATCATAGTTAATATATTACATAGGCCCATTACCATCTAAATAAGGATTTTTTATTGTAACTTACCTATTTCGCCATCTGCTAAGATGGACTAAACCCGAAAATGGTATAAGAGTTCATGTGGTTTACGCAGTCTAATTAGACGGCATTATGAGGAACCTAATAAATTTTTACATTTTATGGGTGTCTAGAATAATATAGTCTAGGCTTGGGGTTGAATAAAAAGTATTATCCCCTCCCTAGCTACTGGCCAGGCCCAAGGGGTGAAGTAAGTCTAAAAGATTGGCCTAAATTTGAGGCCTAATGTCATTTGGGCCTAGGGCTAATTTTAAATTAAGATTTGAATTTTTAAAATTATGTTTTAAATTTAAAAGTTAGGTTTATAATACAAAAAGAATATTATAAAAGTTATAAAATGAATTTAAAAGTTTCAAAATTGTTTTGAGAAATTAAATAATTAATTTTGAAATATTAATATTGTTAACACGCCTTTTGGCAAGGCAGCATACAGGCGGATTTAACCCTATAAATTTCACGGTTATCGAGGCCAGAATATCATGGATTTGGATCGATGGATAGATAAATAATCAACTACGGATAATAATATGAAGCTAGGATCAAATACAGTCGATGGATAAACAATGCAGGGTGCTTGGAAGGTGGATATTGGCTTGAATAAAGAAGGATCGACATAAGAGGGCTCAGTGTGATATGGATCGGCATGGGCTGGAATAAATGGGCTTGGCATTGGAAGGGTTTGGCATAGTAAAGGTCGGCACGGAAGGGGTCGGCAAGGCATGAAGTAACATGGTTTGGATCGGCACAGTTTCATGGGATGGAGGGTTCGACATGAATGGGTCGGCATGTTTGATTGGCATTGGTTTAAGGAAGTGGGATCGGGATTGGTTTGAACGAAGGGGGGATCGACATTGGTTTGGAGGTGGATTTATAGGTGTAGCTTGCTGGAACACTATGGATCAACACATTTCAGGAAGAGGGATCAACATTGAATTAAGTGGAGGGATGTAGATTGGCAGAGATAGACCGATCGTTATTTTTGGTCGAGTTGGGATTGACGATCGTTATGGTGGGCTCATGTAGGTGAGAAGACCCTGTAGCTAGAGTTTCACCTATAAATACAATAGGCTTGGCTTCGAAAAAAGGATCTTCATTTTTTGTTTCTTTTCATCTTCTACTTAGAGGCTACTCTGCCATTTTTATTCTGGAATTCTGGATTGTAACTGTAATCAAACATCAATATAACAGAAGGATTATTTTAGAGTGGACGTAGGCCGGAATTAGCCGAACCACTATAAATCTTGTCTCTCTTACTTGCTTTCATTTTAATTTCGATTATTCTTCATATTATATTCTCTACATCATATACTACATATGATCGATGACTGGATATCGGTGCTTTCACGTGTTATTGGGTATTGGTGGTTAATTTTGGCACCAACATTTTGGTGCTTTCATTGAGAGAGCTTTCACACGGGGATTTGGGAGTTAGGATCTTGGATTTGAAAGCTTGAGAACTTGGAGTTAGGAAGCAATGGCTAGGCAATCAACAGGAAGACAGAGAACAAAGAGGAGCCATCATAAACGAATTCAGGAGGCTTCCTCAGGAGCTAATCAGACCTCGATCTTCATTACCAGAGGCGAGATGGAAACGATGATGGATACTATGTGGGAAAGGATGCTGAAAAGGCAGGAGGAAATGATGCAAAACCTATTCGGATAGATTGGATAGGCAGAAGTGCAAAACCAGGTGAAAAGAATAGAGCGGGATGATGGATGGAGTGTAATCGCCGGGAGCAGCCCCCGGTCAACCAGGAACAATCGAAAAAACCATAGCTGATTGTTATATAACAATCGATGTCGACTGTTCGCCACTCGGAGGCATGCCCCCGGGTCATGTTAACTCAATTCTTGGCTAGATATTGGATGGTGCTATGGATTTCGGCATGGATTAGAACTTGGATGCACGTTTGGAAGAGGACAATCTGGGATTCCCTCTTGGACTGGGGGGTAGGATGGAAATGACGATCGAAAACCACCTATGGATGCTCGAACAACTGGAAACTAAAATCCAGGACTTAGAGCAGAAATTAGCAGGCTTAGATATGGATTATAGCAACTGGGGCAAACCTCGGTAAAGGAAAAAGGAACAACATTACTACCTATAGAACCGGAGGTATGGATTTAGATGGCTTCATTTGGAAATGGATAGTGGTGATGGAATAGAAGCATCCATCGTCCGCCACAAGTGAACTGAGTAATGTTAGGGATGCGGATTAAGGATCTTAAGGCGGAAATAACACTAGAGGGGGGGGGTGAATAGTGTTTTAAAGAATATATGAACTATATGACTAAATTAAAACTTTCAACACAAATCTAAACAGAATTCTAACACAGACTGATCACAGAACATATAACAAATGCAAATAGTAAAGTAAAGCAAGTAAAAAGAAAGAACACATCGAATTTTATACTGGTTCGGAATCCTCCTACATCCAGTCTTGCACCAAGGCAATATCCTTGTACAGATTTTTATAAGCCAATATCCAAATTACAACCCTCAATTTCTAAGGCCTTGAGGAACCCTCCTATCTCCGAGTCTGGGGTAAACTCTCTTGATTTACGGGACACAAGATCACCCCAATACTTCTTAATAACAATCCTTTTGAATGGATAGACTCTATGGACTTTTTGAATACAAATTAATCCTATAACTCTGAATAGCACTTTGATCTTTAATAGAATGATGGAGAATCAACTAGAGAGAGTATCTAAATGATTTCCTATTGAGAATTTGGCAGAATGATGGCATGATCTTGAAAATATGAAGTTTTATGGATATGGAATGGTGAAGAAGAAAGAGTGAAGAAAATAAAAAATTAGTTGTTAAAAAATTCGTTTTGGAAGCCTTTATATAGATGTACAACAGTCATAACCATTGGCGAAAGGTTTTTGAACGAATGGACACTTCTTTTGAAATTTGAATTTTGAATCCAACTGTCAACATGTCGACATGGGGTATCCCCATATGTCAACATCCCTCAGTTCAAAATTGTAGAGATGTTGTTTTGTAAAAGCATTTGAATTTAAAATAAGTTGAAACTTCTCTGAAGCAAAATAAAGTGTTTAAACAATATTTTGAGATAGAGAATGAATATAAAACATTATTTTAAATATATATATATATATATATATATATATAATTGATATAGACCATCAATTATATAAGTAATATTTAAAATCAGAATAAGTTTTGATGTTTTTAAAAATAGAAGTTTTTAAAATCAGAATGAAGGAATATTTCAAGGCTAAAACAAAGTTTGAAAACATGATTTTGAAAGCTAAAACATTTTGAAAAACAGATTTAAAAACATTTTGAAAAATCTATTCAAACTAAAATTGCAAGAACCTTCCTACAGAGCTCCTCCATAGGACTCGAGAACTTGTACAAAGTATCTTAAATGATTTTGATTTTCGTAGGTTTGTAAGCCACTTGTCATAGGTTTGTAAGCTACTTGTCGTGGGTTTGTAAGCCACTGGTTTCGATAGAAATTGGGTTCCATCCCAAAAGAAAATTGGAAGAAAGATGAGAGTGCTATTATGAAATTTTAACAAAATACTAGATACTTATCTTGAGATCTTGAAATCTTGATTCTCTAGAGTCTTGAATCTTGAATCTCTAATCTTCATCTTGATGTTTGAGTCTTTATACTGATCAATCTTCGATAATACCTGCATATACTTCCTATATACATATATATATATATCTATCTATATGAAAATGTTAGTATATATTTTATAAAGTAAAGTATAATAACTATATAAGGTTGTTGTCATCAAAACATCATCAACTCAGTTCCTAACAATCTCCCCCTTTTTGATGATGACAACCTTTATTTATAAAATATTCTTACTATATCATAACTCTCCATAACTCCCCCTTACTCCGTGACTTCTTCTCAAAACTTCAACTCCCCTTTATTCCATGACTCCCCCTTACACCAAGCACATATTTTTATAACTTTCTCCCCCTTTGTCATCAACAAAAACTATTAACTACTTAACAATTCAAGAATGATTAGTATGAAAAAATAATATGTCTAGAACAAGCATGAAACAATGAGTATTAGTGAATACAATTTTGTTATTATGACATATATAAGAACATACATAAACACGAACAAAAAGAACAATGTAAAACGAAGAATAAAAAAGAAAGTACGCTTTAATGGCGATCCTTAACTATAGGAGACTTATGAATCGAACAATTGGGGTAGTGGAGACAAAAGTTTCCATGTTGTTCAATTATGTTTCCATTAGTATCAACAAGGATCTCACCGACGCAAATAACGCTCTCGTCCTCATTTATAGGGACTTCGGGTTGAGGAAAAGGTTGATCTTCCTCTTGGTCTTCTTGTGGCTCTTCCATAGGTTCTTCTTCCTCTGATTCCATGGCTTGTGAAGAGTCTTCAACAATAATAGGATTTGTACGGTTATCCATAAGGAATTTTTGTACATTC
The DNA here is from genome assembly GCA_030765085.1 of Allium cepa. NCBI lineage: Eukaryota > Viridiplantae > Streptophyta > Magnoliopsida > Asparagales > Amaryllidaceae > Allium > Allium cepa. The sequence goes on from CM060932.1 coordinate 160,224,771, forward strand.
CTAATAATATTCCCTTGCCTTTGTTGTTCTCTAGCCATCCTAAGTTGACTTACTTGAATTTCAGTCAACAATTGAAGGATATCTTTCATCTTCTCTTGCAATTTGATCACTCGAGCGTGCGTAGATCGTTGAAATGGACCAGAATGAGGAGATGTGGGTGAAGTGGGTTCATTAGTAGAAGAGGAGGCCATTATTTTATTGTTTCAGAAGTTATTTACAGAGAATATAGTGAAGAAAGAGGAGAGAAAACGAAATAAATAGATAAATAACCAAATAACTAACTTTGGAGGGAAATTCTATTTTCCAATTTTTGTTGGGTATGTCGACATCAGGGGATGGGGCATGTCGACATGTCTTTCATAAAAAGTGTAATTTTTATTTTGAATTTTTATTGATTATATTTTATATTTCAGATTTTGAACAAATACCTAATTCTCTTCTAAATTTAGTAAAATTCTGTTCGGTTAACGGTTTAGTTAATATATCAGCAATTTGTTTTTCAGTATAATCTAGAGTTATTATTTCTTTAGTTATATTATCTCTAAGAAAATGATGTCTTATATCAATATGTTTAGTTCTAGCATGATGAGTTGGATTTTTAGATAGATTTATTGCACTAGTTTTATCACAATATATTGGTGATTTACTTATGTTAATTGCAAAATCTTTTAAAGTTTGTTGCATATATATGACTTGTGAACAGGACAGAGCAGCAGATATATATTCTGCTTCAGTTGTTGATAAGGAAACAGTATTTTGTTTCTTGCTGAACTAGGAAACCAATGAATGTCCTAGAAAGTGACAAGTTCCACTTGTACTCTTTCGATCTGATTTACAACCAGTATAATCAGCATCACAATATGATATTAAATCAACAGTGTTATTTTTAGGATAAAATAAACCATAATCTAAAGTGTATTTTACATATCTTAAAATTCTTTTAACAGCTTTTAAGTGAGTTTCTTTAGGTTGTGATTGGTATCTTGCACAGAGACAAACACTATGCATAATATCAGGACGACTCGCCGTTATATAAAGTAGCGAACCAATCATACCCCTATATAAAGTTTGATCAATATCTTTTGATTTATTTTCTTTACTTAAACCTACATTTGATGACATTGGAGTTGGTTTCCCACTAGAGGTACTTAAACCAAATTTATTGATTAAGTCTTTAGCATATTTTTCTTGACTTATGAAGATTCATTTTCTAGTTGTTTAATTTGAAGCCCTAAGAAGAAACTTAATTCTCCCATGTGACTCATTTCAAATTCTTTAGTCATTATATCTGAAAATTCTTTATTCATTATGTTATTAGTTGATCCAAAGATTATATCATCTACATATATTTGAACCAGTTGAATATCTTGATCATTTCTTTTAATAAAAAGTGTTGTATCTACTTTACCAATTTCAAAACCAGATTGAAGTAAATAGGATCTTAGTCTTTCATACCAGGCTCTAGGAGCTTGCTTTAGACCATATAGAGCTTTCTTTAACTTGTATACATGGTTTGGAAATTTATTATCTTCAAAAAGTGGAGGTTGTTCAACATAAACATCTTCTTTTACAAAACCATTTAGAAAAGCACTTTTAACATCCATTTGATATAATTTGAAATTATTATAATTAGCGAAAGCAAGTAGAATTCTTATAGCTTCTAATCTTGCTACGGGGGCAAAGGTTTCATCATAGTCAATTCCTTCTTCTTGACAAAAACCTTGCGCGACTAAACGAGCTTTATTTCTTACGACCTCACCGTGTTCATTCATTTTATTTTTATAAACCCATTTAGTTCCAATTATAATTTTATCCTCAGGTTTAGGAACAAGTTCCCATACATCATTTCTGGTAAATTGATTCAATTCTTCTTGCATAGCAAGAATCCATGAATCATCAGACGATGCTTCCTTTGGATTTTTAGGTTCAATTGTTGATATAAAGGCTACATTACTCATACTACTTAATTGATTTCTAGTTCTTACTACAGATTCAATATTTCCTAAAACATTTTCTATAGGATGATCTTTTGATATTTTAAATCTCTTATTAGGTTGATTTATTTTACTAATAGTTTCACTAGATTGATTTAAATTTATAAAATCTTCTTCATCATCTATTTGTACAATATCTTTAAGATTTTCATCGAAAGATACATGCATAGTTTCTTCAATAGTATTAGTTTTTAAATTAAAAACTCTAAATGCTTTGCTTCTATTAGAATAACCAATAAAGAATCCTTTATCAGCTTTTGGTTCAAATTTATCTAAATTATCTTTTGTATTAATTATAAAACATTTACTCCCAAAGACTTTGAAATAAGCAACTATAGGTTTCTTATTATAAAGTAATTCATATGGAGTTTTATTTGTTAATGGTCTAACTAAAATTCTATTTAATATATAACAAGCTGTAGCAACTGCTTCATCCCAAAAATATTTAGGTAAATTACTATCAGAAAGCATTGTAAGAACACACTCTTGAATCGTTCTATTCTTACGTTCTACTACTCTGTTTTGTTGTGGAGTTCTTGAAAATGAAAAGTTGTGAGTAATTCCCTTCTGAGTACGGAAATTCTCAAAATTTTCATTTTCAAATTCACCACCGTGATCACTTCGAATAGTTTTAATTTTGAAAGAATCTTGTTTTTGAATTCTTTTAGAAAAGTTTTTAAATATTTCAAAAGCATCACTTTTATGTTTTAAAAAGATTGTCCAAGTATATCTTGAATAATCATCTACTATAACAAAAACATATTTACCATGGTTAATTGATTGAACTTGAGATGGAGCAAATAAATCTAAATGAAGTAATTCTAGAGGACTAGAGATAGAAATAACATCTTTTATTTTAAATGAACTTTTCTTAAGTTTTCCTAATTGACAAGCATCACAAATACTATCTACTTTAAAGTTTAACTTGGGTAGACCTCTAACTTAGTCAAGTTATGATAGCCTAGATAATAATTTGAAATTCAAATGGCCAAATCTTTTATGCCAAATCCAAGGGTCACTTGTATTAGCCAAAAGACATAGGTTATCATTTGAAATTTTCATACTAAGGATATAGATATTTTTCTTCCTAATACCTTCAAAAATTATATTAGACTTATCATCTTCAATGTGTCATTTATCTTTTCCAAAGTTAATTTTAAAACCTTTATCGCAAAGTTGACTTATACTAAGCAGATTATGTTTTAAGTTCCTAACTAATAAAACATCAGAAATAAGTAAAGTTTTAGAGTTACCGACATTGCCGACGCCAACCACATATCCTTTAGAGTTGTCACCAAAATTGACTAATCCACCATCTTGATAAGTAACGTCCTTGAGTATCTTGGGATTTCCAGTCACGTGCCTCGAACAGCCACTATCAAGTATCCATTTATCTTTCTCAATTTGCACAGTTTGTCCATTGGGTGTTGATTCGTCAAAAGACATATAACATGTCTGTTCCTACATAACACACCAATTCGGTAGATAACTTGATTTTTCAAAATAACTATATGCAGACTTATGAAACTTTGATGAAATGCATATATTCAAAACAGTTTTAACACAATTTTCCAAAAATGCCATTTTTATATTTTTTCAAGTTTCAGATTATGAAAACAATGAAAACCAACGCTCTGATACCAATTGTTAGGGATGCGGATTAAGGATCTTAAGGCGGAAAAAACACTAGAGGGGTGGTGAATAGTGTTTTAAAGAATATATGAACTATATGACTAAATTAAAACTTTCAACACAAATCTAAACAGAATTCTAACACAGACTGATCATAGAACATATAACAAATGCAAATAGTAAAGTAAAGCAAGTAAAAGGAAAGAACACACCGAATTTTATACTGGTTCGGAATCCTCCTACATCCAGTCCTGCACCAAGGCAATATCCTTGTACAGATTTTTATAAGCCAATATCCAAATTACAACCCTCAATTTCTAAGGCCTTGAGGAACCCTCCTATCTCCGAGTCTGGGGTAAACTCTCTTGATTTACGGGACACAAGATCACCTTAATACTTCTTAATAACAATCCTTTTGAATGGATAGACTCTATGGACTTTTTGAATACAAATTAATCCTATAACTCTGAATAGCACTTTGATCTTTAGTAGAATGATGGAGAATCAAATAGAGAGAGTATCTAAATGATTTTCTATTGAGTATTTGGCAGAATGATGGCATGATCTTGAAAATATGAAGTTTTATGGATATGGAATGGTGGAGAAGAAAGAGTGAAGAAAATAAAAAATTAGTTGTTAAAAAATTCGTTTTGGAAGCCTTTATATAGATGCACAATAGTCATAACCATTGGCGAAAGGTTTTTGAAAGAATGGACAATTCTTTTGAAATTTGAATTTTGAATCCAACTGTCACCATGTCGACATGGGGTATCCCCATATGTCGACATCCCTCGGTTCAAAATTGTAGAGATGTTGTTTTGTAAAAGCATTTGAATTTAAAATAAGTTGAAACTTCTCTGAAGCAAAATAAAGTGTTTAAACAATATTTTGAGATAGAGAATGAATATAAAACATTATTTTAAATATATATATATATATATAATTGATATAGACCGTCAATTATATAAGTAATATTTAAAATCAGAATAAGTTTAGATGTTTTTAAAAATAGAAGTTTTTAAAATCAGAATGGAGGAATATTTCAAGGCTAAAAAAAAGTTTGAAAACATTTTTGAAAACATGATTTTGAAAGCTAAAACATTTTGAAAAACAGATTTAAAATCATTTTGAAAAATCTATTCAAACTGAAATTGCAAGAACCTTCCTACAGAGCTCCTACATAGGACTCGAGAACTTGTACAAAGTAGTTTAAATGATTTTGATTTTCGTGGGTTTGTAAGCCACTTGTCATAGGTTTGTAAGCTACTTGTCGTGGGTTTGTAAGCCACTGGTTTCGATAGAAATTGGGTTCCATCCCAAAAGAAAATTGGAAGAAAGATGAGAGTGCTATTATGAAGTTTTAACAAAATACTAGACACTTATCTTGAGATCTTGAAATCTTGATTCCCTAGAGTCTTGAATCTTGAATCTCTAATCTTCATCTTGATGCTTGAGTCTTTATACTGATCAGTCTTTGATAATACCTGCATATACTTCCTATATACATATATATACCTATCTATATGAAAATGTTAGTATATATTTTATAAAGTAAAGTATAATAACTATATAAGGTTGTTGTCATCAAAACATCATCAACTCAGTTCCTAACAAGTAAGGCTTGACATAGAAATATGAAACATACTTGTCGTTGAATTGTTTAGCAAGTTGACACCTCAAGACCCATGCAAGAGCCAGATAACGCAACCACTAAATACATTCATACCTTTGGTCCCTTAAGTATTTAGTTACCCTAGTTTATTATTGTCTTCTACGAGTTTCGAACTTAAAAGCAATAAAAGAATATGATTATTTGATTCATATTTAGTTATATACAAAAGTTGTATGGTGCGCAGTCGCGATCGTAATAACGAAATCTCTATGAAATTGGTTTATTTGAAATGAGCAAGTAAATCATAGTGTAAGATTATATGTTCAATATGACCGAATATAATGAAGATTTTGTTCTGTTAGAAGCGACAAAAACAAAGAACTAGAGAGACCTAGGAAACGATCATTAAAATGTCAGTTTGATCTGTTTACTTAAGTGAAACTTATACGGTATCTTTAAATGTTAACGATGGCCAAATGGAATTTTGTAAAGTGTTCAGTGCGCTCTTGTGATAAGAGTTTCTTTAGAATGGTTCGGCCATTTGAAAAGGAAATTGAATGTAAAAGAATGGATGTAATTAGGTAGAGTTGTGATAAAGAGAGTGAATAGTCACCACTACTTCATGAAGAGACATCTGATACACGAATGATACAAAATGCCAATACATACTTAATATGTTATAAGAAATACGATTTCTATTTCAAATAAAATTTTCTAACAGAAAATTATTTTCTACGAGGGTTTTTTATACGAGTACCAAGATACTTGATCTGAAACTCTCGATTATAAATAGGTTACAGTTGATGAAATAAATAACTAATAATAAGTAGTTGAATGGAGCTACGTACTTCATACGTTGTTATACTGATGGCAGAAATAATAGGAGCATCGCATATAATACTTATTAATGGATGCATCAAGATAAAAAAATTAATTCAAAAACATACCAAATATTTTTTTATTAAATAATAATCAATTTTGTTATTGATTGAAAATGAATATATTTATTTTGGTGTGAATATTATGAATATTTGATATAAAATAAATCTTTTACAATATTTAAGAAATAATTATTTTAGGGGTGCGGATTAAACCATATAAATTTGAGAAATAATTCTTTAATTGTATGATTATGAATCATATGATTCTGGTAAAGTGTATCTCAAACAATTAAGGGCAAATAACTCATTTAGTTGGAGTGACAAAAGGGTTAGTGAACTCTTCGGATTGATATATATATATATATATATATATATATATATGCAATCGAATGTCTAATGATACCAAAATGGATCGGCTTGCTTTGTTGAATTCACCAATGAATATCGCAGACATGAACATGTAGATTTGATACGCAAGTGGTATACATATATGATAAGTTCGTAGTATTAAAAATTGAAGTAAAAAAACATGCAAAAAAATAAAACGGTCTGATTTGATAAAATACGTGAGTATATTGGAATAGGTTCCAAAAGTACCTAAAAATGAAAAAAGTTCAATCTCAAAGTCACTCATGTAATAGCTTAAAAATTTAAGAAATATTTTAGTTAAATAATAATAGGATAATATGAAAATTAATGGAATTGATGAATCGATTGAATCAATCAAATATAAGGTGGGGCAAATGGCTAATTTTAAGATTTTGGAATTTGATGACAAAACCAACGCCAAGGCGACTGATTTATTTTTTGATTTCCGCGGTAAATTGGTTTGTATCGTTTGGGGCTGAATGAAGGAGAAATGGTCGAAAGCATCATCGAGTCGAATGGGCACCAAAAAGACTCGAATCAGGTGACCAGCAGCAAAGCACGGGTGGCCAGATGCAAGAAACAGTGACCAAAACACAAGATAGTTGCTAGAAAATGAGTACAGTGGTGCGCCGGTTGCATTGATCGGTCCATCGATGCACGTAAATGTTGTCAGAATGAACCTCGACCTAAATGGGCTAATGTAAATAAACAACTTACTATTCAACTTATGTTTTCTCTTGTGTTCTAGAAGGTGATCTTAGGCATTGTGAAAGAAGTGACAATGCTATGAAATGAATGGGTATATGGATTAGGTTGGCTGTTGTATAAAGAGAATATAAATATATGTATACATATGTGTTGTGATACGATATTGTGGTAGGATAATGAATGTGGATGGAAATGAGTCCATGACATAGGATAGATAACCCCGAGTGTGTAAGAAGATAAAAATACAGACCTATGACACAAGCAAGTGTCCAGGTATTACACCATTTTTCCATGAAGATTTTGGCGGACTAGGTGGATGTTAAGCGACCCGATAGGCTATGAGTTGTCCATAGCATGAGTCCAATTAGGTAGTATGAGGATAATAGGCTTTCCTGTAAGTTATCAGTGGTGAGTCCTATATATTATTTCATAACGCTAAACAATATCGACCTTGTAGGGCATGAGGCTAGACTAAGGAGTGACTTCGTGTAGAGATAATATGGTTCGACTAGATGTGTATGATGGCTAGGTGCGACTTGGCATGATGGTAGAATGTATGGAGGCCGAACAATGGACTCATATCATATTACAATATTATTATTTTAATATATGTAAAGTAGAATATAGTTCATTCATTAGACTTTTTTTAAAGCACTCTTGCTTTCATTTTTTATATATATGAGGTTGACGGAGTTTAGTGATGAGACGGTATCAAAGATGGAAATTTACTTACACATAGTGTTAATGATGTAAATAATTGTTATATCTGGATATGACTCTAAATGTGTGGGTTTGGATTGCACCTGTACTTATTTAGACATATGTTTGATATTTCAGACATGTTACAGTGATGGACTATGATATCTGTTATGTATTATATGCTATTCATTCCACTATGCCACTTCGTAAGTAGACAGTGTTATTTAGAATTGTATTTAGTATCTAATATCTCTCCTAGTAGATCCACATATGTCAATATTTTTTCTTACCCCAACAATTTTTCTTTTCGATTCTTAGGTGTTGGCATCGGTTCGAGCATCGGACCCGAGGATCAGAAAAGTTGAGTTATTACATTGGTATTAGAGAAAAAGTTAGGAATCGAGATAGGAATTAAGAATGTACTAAGAGAGCGTACTTGTAGTTTTTAACATATATATATAAGAATTCAAAGTACATATGCACACACCTGTTTACTGCTCCAGTTTTCTTAAAATCTATAGGGAAGTTCGTAATAAATCTCATTTTCACAGATAGCTAAAATGAGTAATTCAATCAAAACTTGAATAGAGACCAACGTAACCAATGTTGGTCAGATGGAATCCAAGGCAAGGACCATCACCCATGTAGATATACCGGATATTCCAGAGTTAATATTCCGGTATGTTTCAAGCAGGGATGAACCAAGCTAGTACCACCCCTACCTAACCCGCAACCATCAATACATCTGCTAATTAAGGTGTGATTCCAGCTCTAACACTGCCAATTGCTGACTTTCCTAAGTTGTGTACGGATCACTCCAACCTTAGTGGAAAACTATTTGATTAGAAGGAACCATACTCAGTGACTGGGGCATGCGTAATGATTGTGAAAAAATTCAACCTATTATGACTTAGTGATGCGACTAAGAGGCAATTGGCTACTTGACATTTGAAGGGTAAAGCGGCATGTTGGTAGGAGGTAGTGACAACTGATGTGGATGAGAATGTTGTTTCACCGAGGATGTTTAAATATGGATTTGAGGCAAAATTTAATGCCGAAAAATATTTCTTATTGGAAAAATTTATTCATTTGAAGTAGAGAGAATAACAATTGGTGAGTATGTCAGTCGGTTTATCGAGCTGGCCCGATCTGGATATGAATTAGTGAATACTCCAGCGAAAAAGACATTAAAATTTGTAAAGGGTTTGAATTCACCTCCAAGGGAGTTAGCATTGAAACAGATATCATTTGAAGCCACATTTGAAGTACTGGTAAAGGTAGCATTAATGAATTCTTTAAATAGAATTTTGGCTAAGGATCAGTTTAAGGAAGGAGAAGGACTTCAGAAAGGCAAGCATAAAAGAAATGGACCACAAGAAGGGCACGGTAAAAGGTAGGTGGTTACCTATCATATGTCAGAAGGTGGGACTTGGCCAAGAATTATAAAATGAATCTTTCAAAGGGAAAATATTATAATTGCAACCAGGTGGGACACATAGCTAAAGATTATAAGGCAGCCCCAGCTCAAAAGAAGATTATGTGTTGTAATTGTGATCAGATTGGACATATGATGAAAGATTGCCCATCTTTGAAGGGTGAAGGTTAGATTGTGAAGGCATATGCTGTGGATACCGTTTCAATTTCCAGTAAGGGACCACCGATAGTTCGGGAGAAAGAAAATCAAATTGTGATGGAAGGTGTGTTGATTTTACCCGATTCTCTTGTTCATCCATTGTTTGATACTTGCGCATCCCATTCATTCATATCTAGTGCACCAGTCGATAATTTAGCTCTTAAATCTGACATCTCTAATGAACTTGTTATGGTATCGAATCCTATTAGGGGACTGACCTATTACCGATGTTATGTCATAATCTAAAGTTGGTCATCTGTTAACCTAAAAAATAGATCAACACCTTGAATTGAGTGTGAAAGCACTAGCCCTATTTATTAAGGCAAATAAAATAGAAAAAGCAATACTAAATCGTAGAAAATTAAAGAGACAAGAGATTTTTATAGTGGTTCGGCTATTAACGAAGCCTATGTCCACTTTATAGCTTTTGTTGATCAACTTGTGTTACAAATGAGTTTGGATTACAATATGATTCTTCTTTCCTAAGTTAGATCAAGCCACCATTGTTAGAGACAACCGAAAGGATCTTAGTTGGCCTTTAATGCTATTATAAGGAAGAAAAAGAGTGAAGAAACAATGGCAGAGTTTCAGCAGAGTTCATAGCAGATCCTTTTTCTGCTGCAGATGGGATGATATTTATAGGATTTGGAGAGCACTTGGACCAAGACTGCTTTGCCAGGAGCCTGTATCAGTCATGCAAAAGGAGCCTAAAATATTTGGTGGTGATCTGAGCTAAGTAATCGGATCGATACCAATCTGATGGAGTCGAATCGGTACCTCTTTGAATATTTGGTGAATTTTTGAGTCTTCTTAGTATAGTTGTCTTCCTATCCTATAGTGGAGTGTCTTTTCCCAATATCAAGTCGTTTGGAGTTCGTTTGATCATCTGTCTTCATGGATCATTCAATCCATTCATTTGTAAGAGACCCATAACTCACTCAATACTTAACCAAATGGCACGAAACTTCATACATGAAATGTACATGAGTAGGAGAGCCTCCAAATAGGATCTCATAAGGATCCAAGCTAAGTATTTGGATCGACGATGATCCAATTGAGTCGGATCGACGGTGATCCAAACTCTTAGCTTATTTTTGAATCTCTTCTTCTGGATCGTATGAGATCCAGCCATAATCACTCAAAGCTTAACTAAATGATACAAAACTTCATATATGTAATTTACATGAGTAGGAGAGCCTCCAAATCGTATCTCATGAGGTGGGTCCCATCCTAAGTGGGTCGTACCAGATTCATCAAACTAGCTCAATTTGGAGGAGATCTATCCATAACTTGCTCGATACTTATCGAAATTAGGCAAAACTTTGAAAGTAACTTTTAGAGTGTATGTGGGACCGACATAATTAATCTTAGATAGTGGGACCCACCTTAGTTGGGTCAAATTTGACCAAACTTGGATCGATAACGATCCAAATTGGCTTGTCCAATTGAGTTAAGTTTTGATATGAGACTTCTGTTATGTCTTCTAAGTGCTTTCTCTAAATTTCAAGTTAATTCGAGTCTATACGAGTTCTATAGTTCCATATTTAAGTTTCTCTAGTCCAAAAGCGGGTAAATATTTGAATGGATCAGATGAGTCTTCATTTCTTTAACTAGGTTGATTGGAATGTTACCGAACTTGATATGTGAGCTTAGCAAAGGCATATGATCATGACGCAAAAGATTTGGAGATTCCAAGATTCAAAAATTCGGATCGGTACTGACTCGATTGGATCGGATCGATGCCGATCCAAATATATTGCTTATTTTTCAGTTAATTTTCTTGAGGGCTGATCTATTGCTCTTTTAAGTGCTTTGGTCATGTTTCAAGTCATTTGAGCTTAATCCACATGTTCTAACTCCTATTTAATTCTAATAGGTTAAAAACCCGATTAACATTTGTCGCCCAGAGTATGCTTTCATTAAAAACGAGGTGTGCTCTAGAATTGATTATCTCTGGATTTCCATTTCAAGGAGCATTGTGGATCATCTTGAACTGTCCCAAGAATTTTGTCTATGATGTGTCGGTTAGCCACTTAGCTTTCAATGCGGATCTATACCACTCATGATTAAGAAGCAATCTTAACTTGATAATTTTCGGAGTGCACGCGTACATCGGGTTAAACATGTCGGAGCAATTCAAGGTGGTTTGGATGAAGAGTTTTAGGTTGGCACTGATCAGAATACATGGAAAAATTTCGACAAGTAAACCTTTTGCTTACTTAAGTGCCTAATTAACCCGATCTTAAACCATTTACTTCATTTCATTTTTCTTCAGATGAGTGCGCATCATTCCGGAGCTATGTCTTGGTTTCCATCATCAACTGTCTCTTTTCGAGGATTTGGCTAAGTTTCTATCATCGTTTTTAATTCTAAAGTAATGATTTCTTCCAAAATTGAATGCAATGGATGATTCCATCTTATTGATTTTCCCATTTCTGTACTTCTAGTGATCTTAAAAAGAAAAATGTCTCGCTTCGCTCTAGACGACCGCTCCATCATCGGTTTCTCATCGATAATAGGTGAGTTTCAAGAAAGATAATCTTAAAGTACGACGTGACTCGTTATTCTGGCATGGGTGAGCTGTCTACGCCAGATGGTTCATATGTAATGCTCAGGACACCGTGCCCACTCTATATAGATAACAAGCTGCACTAGCCTCGGTCAATGCTTGGAATCCGATTGGTCGACATACATCAGTGTTCCTTAGATTCCGGGGGTTGGCCATACATGGACATTATTCAAAGTAAAACATACATGACAATGTTGAACGCCAAGTTTTGTTGTTGAAAATTAACTTTCTAGTCATCCGATCTTTAATCTAGCAGAGGAACTTCCATTCCTCCAGAAGGTGGATCCTTTGCAGCTTAGGTTCCATTGTTTCGAGACGATTGAGTATGGCTAAATTATAAGGTTGCTCTTGTAAAGTTGCAGTTGAAATTTGATTAGGCACAGCTTCAGTCTTTGAAAACTAGTGCATGAGTTATTCGATCATAAAGATCCTTCCTTGTGTGGTTTTTTGGTATTCAGTCTTCACAATAGCTTCTGTCTCCAGGGACTATTGGCTTAATTCCTCGATTTCGAGGATTGATTTTTCTAAAACTATGAGGTAACCTGGTCTAGCCAATTCAGTGATTGTTCTAGTTTATGTTCAGTCGAGTTCATACTCAACTGAGTTCGTTCGAAAAAGCGTTGGTTTATATGCCCCAATCCGTAGGGCTAATTACTTTGACTACTGAACCATCATGTCTTGGAAGACTAGGTCTCCTGGACAATAAGTTCGATTGCCACAGTTTAATTGACACGATAGCTCTTATCTTAGGGAAATAGGGACTTTGTTGTTTGATCCCAAGATCTGAGTTTTGCAATGATGTCAGTATGCATTAGAAAGATGCGTTTCTAGCATCTTTTGCTAAAGTAAACTTTTGAGTCCGGTCTTGAGATCATAATCATGTGTTGGTTTCTATCTTCAAAACCTATGTACGGATCACTCAACTCTATGGATTTTTCCTTGATGTTATGGATCTTCAGATATGTAAGCTTCCAGAAGGTAGGATTAGAGACTCGATTGAGCTTTTTTTTCTGTTTTCGAAAGCCAACGTATTAGTAGTTCCATTTTATGGGTCTCTTTTAGCATCACCAATCTTTGGACAATGTCATATTCCCACAAGATGGGACTGAATAATCTGGCTGAATCATAAATAGGCCATCGATCCTTTTCGTTATCGTCGGACTCTGAGCGACGGTTAATTTTTGAAAATTTAATCCTTCGTTTCCCTTACTGGCAATTTGCTGTTAGAAATGTCTAATTGGCAGGATGAAACTGTTATCTAACCAACTCCATGGTTTGGACCGAGGATTTTTATGCATATCCCTATTTACAAGATTAGCTATTTCGAATGCATGTATTTAGGCACTTGTAAGAGATGGAAAGGTATGGGGCGAATTGCCCATGTGCCCCTCGTCTGGCTCTCAATCCTATTCTAGAATTGAGAAAGTTTGGGGTTTTTATTTCTGACTTTCCATGATTGTTCCCGCTTATCCTTCACCTTGCATGCTTTTCTTGGTTATTGACGTCATCATGAAAGTTTTATTCATATGTCAAATCCTGTGTTTAGGATTTGATAACTTGGCTGCTTGGTTCAAAGCAACATTTTCTCAAGGTACCTATTTTTTGGCCATATCTAAATTCATTCTAAGTTGAATTCTAGAAATTCGATTGTGCACCAGCTTTCACCCTTAGAAATTAGCACACGAGCGATTCAATCCTGGGATTTCCTTTCTGCGCAACTCTATTCCCATGCAGTGGCCGATTCCTACAATGTTAGGTTGAACCATCTGATTGACATATAAAGGTTATGTCTTCCTGTCATTGCCTATATTTGGGCAACAACAGTCTTTCGAAAACAAGGGTAGAACTCAATAAAGAACCAACTTCTGTCATTGGAAGTCAGTATATTGATGGTTCACCATGGTGAGTGTTCCTCGTTAACCCTGTAGATTAAAGTTTTCCTAGCATTACAGTTACTTAGTGAATAACAAATTTCTTGGCATTGTCGAGGCAATGTCGGTACTTAGGGAATAGAAAGTTGCCCAGCATTACTGAGGCAACACTGGTACTTAGGAAATAGAAAGTTTCCCGATGTTGCCATGGTAACATCGGTACTTAGGGAGTAGAAAGTTTCCCGACATTTCTGGGGCAACACTGGTTCTTATGAAGTGATAAAAGGCCTCAACATTACAAGGGCAACACTGACACTCACGAGGTTGGGATCAATTTTTCCTGCCTACCAGGCGGTACTTTTAATTCCAGTTAGGTACTAGTTTTGGTCTTCAAAAACTAGCACTTCGATAATTGGATTGTAGAAGTCTTTTCTCAGTGCCGCCTATCTTTGGGAAGTGTTAAAGCCATGTTCGTAATGATTGAATTATCCATCTATTTCTATAGAGTTGATTTGATTCCTTTTAACCCAGTGTGGTCGTTAACGTTGCTTAACTCTGGGATACGCCAATTTCTAGCGGGATGAGAGTCTCAGGCCTCTCTGTTACTTTGCTTTGTTTATAACCATCAAGTGCTCCCTTTGGCGATACAGGGTCATTGTTTAACCAATTCCATGGTTGTTCTTATATAGGGTCAAATTTCCTTCAATCGATTTTTGTTGCAAAATGATTTCTATTTGCAGAACCCGTCATTCCTAAATACTAAATTCCGAGCACTTAATGAATATTAGATGTTCTGGGATGACATTGCCCTCGGTACGCTTGCACTCTTCCCATCGTAATCATGGATCACAAGAGTTCGGTAATGTTTGTCTTGAGTCTATGACAATTAACTTCACTTATTCCATGCCATATGTGATCTGCTAGGGCATTAACATTATTGAGGATATTCTCTTTATTCATTGGTTTCAATCTTCACGAATCAATAGTTTAGCTTCTCGATTCTAAATGTTCTCTCCTTTTCGTTGTCTGTCTTTGGAAAATAGCTGGTTTTCCATAATCAGGAGTCGAGGTATCCAATCGATCCTTGCATGGTTGACTACACCAAGCGAGGCTAAATTCCAGGCCACTATGAATCTTTGACGATCAGGAGTTATCCTTCCTGACATCGCTAGTCTCTGAGCGGTGTTAGATAGATGAAAGATGAGTTATTCCTTCTAGGCATTGCCAATCTTTGGGCTACACTAGATTTTTGCAAGTTGGGGTTTGAGTACTCAGTCGAGCACCTGCTTCTATCTTTGGAAGTCGGTGCGTTGATGACTTGATTCTGGAAACGTCTTCCATCATCATCTATCTCTGGTCGATGGTAAGTTCCTCCTTTTATCGCCTATTTCAGAGCGATGATGGATTTTAAGGATTTTAATTTTTTTTTGATATAACGACCTGGAGTTCTTGATGTTGCATGGTTAATATCGATGTCTAGCAGGTTAGAGCAGTTTCCCTTTTAATTCCACAGTCGTTCAGCATACTGTATTACTTAGTTTTGTTGTGATTGTCGAAATTCTCTGTTCGGCGTAACGGAACCATGGAGTGATTTTTTGTCCTGACCAAGTGTTAGCGTGTTATGTGTTCCCAGTCTACGAGGCTGATTAATCTGAACACTAGGTGCGAGACTTGATGTTTTAGGTGGCTCTCTGGATGCCCCAGTCAAAGTTGTGGCATAGCTCCAATCTTCGAAGCTCATGACTTGAATGTCTTAACTTTAGACATTTTGGTCAAATATCTGAAATCTTTGATTTGGGAAATTGGTGGCATTTATGAAGCAATGTCGGTCCTCTTGGGTGGTAGGATCGATTCCTGTTTATCCTACAATAAATTAGTTTTCCGGTGTTGTCAAGACAACACCGATACTTAGAGAATTTTGGCCCGTCCGATGACGATGCCATAGCAACATTGAGTAATGTTTGCGCAGCTTATGAGATGCATGATTTTTGGAGAGTGATGCATGGCTTCTTGGAGTGCGCGACTTACGAAATGCGCAGCTTATGAGATCGATATGACCCATCGTTCCAGGATGTTTAGAACTTCTCGATGTTGCTACTCTTCAGTTAACGTGAGAAGTTCATGCTTTAAGAGCATGGTTCCATGGCTTAAGAAGTGATGCACAACCAATGGGTGGCTTGGCTTATGAGAATGTGCGACTTATGTGATGCATGGCTTTTGGGGGTGCACGGATTACGAAATGCACGGCTAATCAGATCTTCGAATAACACGAAAATTTCATGCTTTGAGAGCGTGGTTCCACGGCTCAAGAAGTGATGCACGGTTAATGGGTAATCAGACTTATGAGAGTGCCCGACTTATGAAATTTGGGCCTCCCTAATGCCACGGGGCCGACATAAGTTTACGAGAGGCATGGATCTAATTTTCCCATCGATCCGACGGTTTGACTTCACTGGAACACGGCTTCATCGGTTCTAAGAGATAAGCTATTTTTAAGTCAGGTAACCATGGCTTGGATGTTCCTTCTATGTTTCGGGACATTGTGCATGACCAAACAGATCAAGTTGCCATGGTGGAGAGATCTATAGTTTATCATTTGAAAATAGATGTAAAGAAGAGCCTATGGGAGTTCAGGGCAAGACTTTTAGTTTTTGGTTCAAACTACTTTAGAGTTTGGGTCTTTAACTAGCACGCAATCTAAGAGGAAGAGGAACTGGTCACTAAAGGTGATAAAGGATGGGTTGTGAAGGAGCGAGCGAGTGTTATGCCTCTATTTTGTTTGTTGCGCTAGCTAGGTCATTAGGTCTGCAGTTGTTAGAATGCTAGAATTTTCGATCGGGCATAACAGAACTGCGATATGATTAGTCTCCGCCTTTCTAGTCGCTATTCAAGTATGTATGATTCCCCTCATGTCGTAGCGCTATTCACGCGCTTGAACTTTATCCAGGGTTTCTTCATAATTTGTTTGATTGCCCCCGGTTCAATAGATGCGGTTGTGTCTTCTAGATTATTAAAGCATGGAAAAACCTCTATCTTAAGAGACATATACATTAGGGATCCGAGATACTTGATTCTCCCAAATGTCGAATCTTGGCTGGATTCGAGTCGGTCTTTGATTGATCACAAGGTCGGTTTAGTTTTTGTTTAGCTTCTTTGAGCGACTTCGAGGCTATGAAATTCAACAATGTTTGCTTCTTCGGTCGTTAGAAGTGATTCCATTGACTCTATGGAGTGACCGATGTGATTGTCGATTCATAGCCCTAGAGTGTGACTTTGTTGGCTTCGAGAAGCTCTGGATCAGATGACTTCTAATCTTCTAGTTCGCCTTCACGATGTTTTAGTTCGTGCGGGATTTTTTGGATTAGATGACTGTCGATCTACCAGTTCGTCATCACGATGCTTTAGCTCATGAAGGACATTCACATTCATGAAGGTTTTTTGGATCTGATGACCGCTAATATGCTAGTTCGTCTTCACGATGCTTTAGTTTGTGAAGGACCTGCATGTTTATAAAGGGTTTCTATAGTTGGATGTTTGATGACCAGACAACTTTGGAGCGATAATTCATCGACTCCATGATGAATTTTGGTCGCATGTCCGATGATTAGACGCCTTGGGGTGATAATTCCCCGACTCCAAGAGGAATTTCGGTCGTATGCTCGGCGATAATCATCACTCCAAGAGGAATTTTGTTCGGATGTCCAGTGACCAGACGACCTTGGGGAGATAATTCATCACTCCAAGAGGAATTTTGGTCAGATTTATGGTAACCAGACGGCCTGGAACGATGATTCATCGATTCTAAGAAGAGTATTGTGGATCGGTTCACGTGAACACAGTTTTATCAATTCCTAGAGAATAAGAGGTTGGATCTATTTGCTAAATGATCTTTTGGGTAAGAATTCTCGACGCTATCGAAGCAATGCTAGTTCTTAGAAGGAGGGATCGATATGACCCATTGATTCGGCGATTAGTAAGCCTATGCTTTTCATTCATAGTTCAAGGGTATAGAAGTTTTTCCTTTTCCGTGCTGTCTACAATTCCCCTAGTGTTCGATGAGGCTCGTTTAGAAAGGAAAGTAGACGGGGATGGTTGAGAAGACATCGCTTTTGGTTGTTGCCCCATTCTTTCTAGCTAGCAAGCCAAAGTGTTATTTGATAATCATCCGTTCGCCAGTTAGCCGGGGTGATTATCTGTTGGGTCTTAGCGGCCTTGTTTGAGTAGAAGGTCTCTAAGGTCCTGTAGCTCCTTCACTGTTTGATATGTTCTTTGGAAAATTACCGGGTTTGCCTTCGGCCAACTGCACTACCTCCAGTCTCTATAACTGGTTTGCCTTCCTATATAATTCTTCAAGGGTAGTAGGTTGTTTCACCCTTTAATGATTCCTAAGGGGCCTGTAGTAGACTACATCTGTCACCTTCGCTTCATCCATATACTAGTCATACGAATGATACTTGTATGGTTGACCAAAGCTTGAATGATTGGAAATGAAAATCGAATGGTAGATCGATTAGGATAGGGTCACGGATCAGTGACGATCCCTAATTTTTTTCAAATTGGATAATATTTGTGGGATGGTAAGGAAGGCCTCATTAGTCTTCATTCCAAATTTCAAGGCAGTTGGAGTTCATATGTTCGAATTATAGGCAAAAGAAGATGGATCGACATTAATGGATCGGTGGTGTTTTACTTGGAGTCTGACCCGAGGAAATTTGACATTTTCTTGGAGTCAGCACATGGTTCGCTTAGAGTCATAGCATTTGAAGTGTTGGGGTGGTGACTAACGGTGCTCATTTTCATGTTTACTTGGTGAAATTCTTAGTTTTACCCAAGTTGGATTTTGTGCCAGAATTTTCTAGGTTTGCTTCGAGTCAAATGGGCGATTCCCCAATTCGACTTCGGGTTAGGGCCCTCTGAATCTACTTCGAGTCAAATTAGGGATTACTTTGAGTCAAACCTGAAGTGAGTTTTTAATCGACCTTTTCGATTATTTTTGATGATTTTCGACAACGATCACTCATGACTCGACGATGGAAGTTCCATGATAGGATTGGAGGCCAATCATCGAGAGTGATCGCAATCTACAACGGGAGCTTGGTCTTGTAATCGATCCCGATTTATGTCATCTCTCCTTGGTTTTCCTGCCTTCGGGAGTACCATTTGAGTAGTAGTTCCACATCCATTACTTGGTACTACGCTACTGCATGGGATCTGGTGAATAGGCTAATCCGTTGTTTATAATTAATCTATATGTTCTCTACTACTTCACCAACAAGTCGTGAGGAAGCTGCAATTGCATTTTCTTTCCTACGAGGCTTTGTATTTAGTTTCCTTGTTTGCTTTTTCCAATTTTAAATATAGTAGGAAACTTTGTATATAGAGATTTGGATCTTATCTCATGGATAATAGAATCCATAGTAGATGGTGAGTTGATCTCCGCAATGAGATATGATGGCTTGAGATGCAATCGCTGTATGACATGAATTGTTTGTAATGACTTAAATCACATAATGTTGAATAGTGGTTGTTTTTTATTAAGCGCTTGACTACATCTGTGATGTATGCCTTGCTAGTTCGGTCATCCACAGGTCAACTGTCTATAGCTTCGCCAAGTGTTTGACTTTGCAAATGGCCTTGGTTGGCTTGTTGAAGGCCAAGCTCTCCATTCTTCGAGAGTGCCATTCCTGCACTTCAGTGATTCAGGACTTAGTCAGTCTTACAAGGGCAGTTTGAACTTCCCTTCCACTACTCTGAACGTTAGCGTCCAAATTCAAGTCATCTTCGTCAAGGTGTAAGTCATCTTCAGAATCCTAAACATCCATTGCTATGTTTTCCCGTGGAATTTTCACTACTAGATTTGGTTTTGTAGCTGGTGGTTTTACAATAGGCAGAGTGTTTGCATTTTCTTCTATGACAATTCCTCCGGTTCTACCAATCACTCCTTTTTGCTTATGTCTTATGTTTCTTCCGTTCAAGCCAGAAACATAGGAATTTTCTTGCTTCGCAACAGCTATGTCCTTAGGTACTATTCTATGTGTAGTTAGTGCTTAGAGCGCTAAGAGAGCATTTATCTTGTCCATAAGATTTTTTTGATTTTTTTCCATTTTTGGGATAATTTCATCAACCAACTTGTTAATTCCCCTTTAGGTAACAATCTCATGTTAAGTAGAGGATTTCGGTGTTTGATCTCCAGTATTATTCCTTGTCCCGACCCCTGTTTGCAAGTTGTCGGTGTTGTTAACTTTATTTTGTTGGGGATTTTCCCCTTCTCCAGCGACAGCAGCTCTTATGGATCTTCTGAAAGTAGTCCTTTTTATTCCCACCATTAGTCTTCAACGGTAAGATCTCCAACTTCCCAAAGATGATTTTGCAGATCTAACTTCTAGATCTGGTGGATCCAAAGAGGAAGATTAGATCTAAGCCTGAGTTCAACTCTCAATGAAAGCACCAAAATATCAACCCAAAAAATGGATCAACGTCCTGGATTGAGTGTGAAAGCAGCAGCCATGTTTATTAAGGCAAATAAAATAGAAAAAGCAATAGTAGATCATACAATAAGTAAAGAGACAAGAGATTTTATAGTGGTTTGGCTGTTAACGAAGCCCATGTCCACTTTAGTAGATTTTGTTGATCGACTGTTGTTACAAAGGAGTTTGGATTACAATATGATTCTTCTTTTCTAAGTTAGATCAAGCCACCATTATAGAGACAACCAGAAGGATCTCGGTTGCCCTTTAATGGCTCATGTAAGGGAGAAGAACAGTGAAAAAACAATGGCAAAGTTTCAACAGAGATCAGAGCAGATCCTTTTTCTATTGCAGATGGGATGGTAGTAGGATTTGGAGAACAATTAGGCCAGAGCCGCTTTGCCAGAAGCCTGTATTCATCATGTAGAAGGATCCCAAAAAGTTTGGTGGTGATCTAAGCTAAGTATTTGGATCGGTACCTATCTAAATACTTGGTGAATTTTTGAGTCTTCTTAGTTTGGTTGTCTTTCTATACTATAATTGAGTTCCTTGTCTGAATATCAATTTGTTTGGAGTTCGTTTTATCATCCGTCTTTATGGATCATTCAATCCATCCATTTGTAGGATTTCCATCCATAACACACTCAATAATAAACTAAATGACATGAAAATTCATACATGCAACGTACATGAGTAGGAAAGCCTTCAAATCGGATCTCATGAGGATCCGATCTAAGTATTTGGATCGACCATGATCCAATTGAGTCAAATCGATGGTGATCCAAACCCTTTGCTTATTTTTGAATCTCTTTATATGGATCGTAGGAGATCCAGCCATAACTCACTCAACACTTAACCAAATTTTACAAAACTTCATACATGTAATGTACATGAGTAGGAGAGCCTCTATTGGATCTAATGAGGCAGGGACTATCCTAGGTGGGTCGGACCGGATCCGTCAAACTAGATAAATTTGGAGGAGATACATCCATAACTCGCTCGATACTTGTCTAAATCAGGCGAAACTTTGAAGCAACTTTTAAAGGGTATGTCAGATGCACATAATTAATCTTATATGGTGGGGCCTACCTTAGTTTGGTCAGATCCGATCCAAACTTTGGATTGGTACCGATCCAAATTGGCTTGGCCAATTGAGTTAATTTTTGGTAAGAGGCTTCTTTTATGTCATCTAAGTGTGTCCACCAAATTTTAACTCAATTTAAGTCGATATAAGTTCTGTAAGTCCATTTTAAGTTGCTTTGGTCCAAAAGCGGAAAAAATATGAATGGATCAGATGAGTCTTTATTTCTTAAACTAGGTTACTTGGAATATTGCCAAACTTGATAGGTGAGCTTAACAAAGGATAGGGCAACGATGCTAAAGTTCTGGGGATCCCACGATTCAACTATTAGGATCGGTGCAAATCCGAATAGGTTGCTTATTTTCTGATGAATTATCTTAAAGGACAACATATTGATATTTTAAGTGCTTTTGTCATGTTTCAAGTCATTCGAGCTTAATATGTATGTTCTAACTCTTATTGAATTCTATTGGGTTTAAAACCCAATTAACATCATCCATGGCATGGAGTTCCTTTATGATGCAAATATACCAAACTTCTCAGGGTACATAATTATTTTGGGAATGGATTGGATGTCTCACTATATGTAGTATTGGATTGTGGAAGGTGATTAGTTTGATTAAGGAAGAGCGATGGACTTGATCTGATTCTATGTTGTGAACCTGATGTTTCTGTTATGGGGACATATTTGCAGTCACTCATCTTGTCACAAGAAGAGCGATCATGTATCCCTATAGTAAAGGACTATCCTGACGTATTCAAAGAAGTTTCTGGTCTTCCTCCTCAAAGCGAAATCAAATTCCGTATTAACCTCGAGAAAGATGCGAGGTCAGTTGTAATGCCTCTTAGGTATATGGCTTTGAAGAAAAGACGAGAGTTGGATAAGTAGGTATTAGAACTATTATAGAAGGGTTTTATTTGGAGAAGTGTTTCAAAATGGAAAGCGCCTATCATTTTCGCTACTAAGGCACACAATTCCTTTTGGTTATGCGTCGACCATCGAGAACTGAATAAGCTGACCAAGAAAAACCGTTTTCCACTGCCATGCATTGACTATCTCGTTGACTAGTTGTTCATGGCTAAGGCTCTCCCATAGCTTGATAAGGTAATTGGATTCCACTTGTTGCAAGTGGCTAAAGATAATATCTAAAAGAATGCTTTTCATATACCTGATGGACTATTTGAGTAGCTGGTAATTCCTTTTGAATTGATGAATGCTCCAGCTTATTTTGTGGATTTGATGTGTAGAGTATTGTGATATCCCAGAATTTCAAGGAATTTAAAATGTTGATAATCTCTTAATTTAAATTATTTGAAATTGATAAAATTGTTGTTTTAAAAAATAAATAACCAAGTAATAATAATATGATGTCTTAATTATGGTTATAGATTGATTTTAAATAAGAATAATTATTTAAAGTGTGTTAATTTATATACTTGATTTTAAATAGACTTGTTATTTTCAAATTTAATAAGTATTATCTAAAATTATATATATGTATTAAGTTGGTTTTAAATGGAATAATCAATTTTAAAATTAATAATGTGTTTATTTAAAAATATAAATGTTTGAGTTGATTTTTTTAAATTGGATTTCAAAAGTAAAATTTGAATTTGAATCTGGATTTAGATTTTGAATCTTTTAAAGATAATTATTTTATTTTACTTTGGTATGAAATGTATGAATAAAGTTTTTATTTAAAAAAGGATTTGTTTTATATTGTTTTCTTTAAATAACTTTATTTATATAAATTTAGAAAGTGTTTATTTAATAGTAAATAAATACAAAAGTTATATTAACATTTAAAAATGAATTTAATATATTTTCATGTGATTTTATTTAAAATCTAATGGATTTTCATTTTATTTATTTTAAAGGTTATATGTGTATATATTAGAAAGGCATTTAAAATATATTCATAAATTAGGAAATTCAATTTAAAAAGCTTTTAAATAATTTTAAAAACAAATGAAAATAAATAATTACATGTGTTGAATTCTTATGCATGCTAAATACATGTGTTAGATAGTTAAGTATGGTATAAGACAAGTGTCATAATTCCATTTTATTTTTTCTTTAATTTTAATAAATCCTAATTCAAATCTATATAAACTTATATTCTTTTCTCCTTCCATTTTCTTTGTTCATTTCACATTTTCAAATTCAAACCAAAACCAGAAATCAATTACCAAACCTAAAACTCCTCTCAAACCAAAATTGAAAACAAAGCTTGAAAAATCAAATTCCAAAACCTGCCACAATTTTCCAAATCTCAGTTCAAAATGCAACCCAGAATCATTATTCTCAGACCTGAAACCAAATTCAAAACCAATATGCAGTGGTTCTTCAAGCCTGTAAGATTTTCAAATGCAAAACCAAAACCTGAAATCTCCTCAAAAACAAATCAAAGTTGCAAATACTCCTCAAAACAAATCTGCATCAAGCTTTGTTATCAATCAAAAACCTGTAAGCATGCATTTTTTTTTCCAAGTCTGTAACACCTTCAAGTGCATGCAAGTAAATCTGGGTCAGAGCAAAAAGTTTTCAAAGTAAATCAAAGTGTTCATAGCATTCGAGTTTCTAGTGGCCAAAGTTTTCAAAGCAAGCTTTAAAAATTTTAATGGGGATCAAGGCATTTAGTTCCATGGTTTCCAGTTTTTCTAGATCTTTAAAAAAAAATTGCTTTAGTTCTCTGCATTTCTTTATAAGGTGAGTAAACATTTATTTATAAATCTTAAGTAACAACTGTTTGTTGCTTGTTAGATTTCTGAAACAATTAATGCTTGCATGTGTGTATTTAAATGTATAATCAGTGTTTATGAATTGTGAATGAACTGTGCATGTATGTTTTGATGGTTCTTCTCTGTTTTTAAACTACAGAAAATAAGAATAAAAGAAAAATTCAAATCATCTTACTAGTTCATTGTTAGGATTTAAGATTTAAACATGATATGTTTGTTTAAACATTAGTTTAAGTTTAGAAATCTTATTCAAGCAAAATAAATGTGGAAATCCTCTGGAATCAAAATAATACAGTAGGAATCCTTTTAACATGTTAAAATCTATGACTCAAATTTACTGATTCAAGATATTAACTTGAATCATCTTTAAAAGTTATGATTTTTAAAGCAAAAATCACAATTTTCAGTGAAGTATCGAATGAGAATTTGGGTATTGTTGGGAATTTGGATTTTTGGTAATATCTGATGATCACAAATTCTATGGTGATCGAGATCTTGAGTGGAGGTTGATGTATGACCGGTAAGTATGGCAAAAATGGTGAAAACATTAAATGATCGCCGTAGCGACGGCGGTAAGGTGATTTGCGTTTTAAAGCCTAGTATTGGATGTGGTCAGTTGGGTGATCGTTTCTTCACTTCTGGATGATCGAGTGGGTCGTGGTTGAAGGCATAGGTTGCGTAGGTGTTCGGCAAGGTGCGGACGAGGTGGTTCATCCTCCAGTGGTCAGAATTGATGGGGCGGTGTGTTTTTCTGGCAATGGGATTGAGGTTCCAGCTTCAACTGGAGTGTTCAATTTTGGATCATGGTTTGCGGTGATGTTTTGATGATTGGGGTCGGTTGCTGGAGCAACTGTGGATGTGTGGGAGGATCCGGCAATGATCGAAAGTTGATCGTCGAGTGGTGCAGGTGCACAGTGGCTTGTGTTGGTGCCAGTGTGTCTGGGTTGTGTTTTTGTTTGTTGTCTCGAAGATGGGTTCGGGGCAATAGGGTTATGGCTCGGGTTTGTCATGGGGACTTATACGAGCATTTAAGTAAACTGTTAAAGTTTTTAACAGTTTAAGATTTTAAATCAAACAGTTTTAAAAATTTAAGTTAAACTGTTTTAAGAAGAAAAGATAATGTACTTGGTTTTTCTTCAAGTACACATGGGTTAAACCCAAAGTAAAATGTTTAACCAGTTTTTAAATTTAAAATAAAGCAAGTTTTACATTTTAAATAATTAAGCTAAATCAATTTCTTTGAAATGAATTGTTTGTATAAATAAATTTATATGATTTGTTTTAAATGTTTTATGTTAAATCCTTAAAGTTATTTTCAAACTTAATTTGAAATATAAAAGAAAATTAATAAGGAAATGATTTATTTTAAAACTTAATATAAGTTTGATAATAAATGGAAGAATTAAAGAGTGATTTATTAATTGAATTAGTTAATGATTAATGATTTACAAATTAACAATTAAAATTTTCAAAGTGATTTATTAACTTGAAATTAAGGATTGTTAATTAGTAATTAGAGGTAAGTAATTAATGATTACTTTATATTTTAAACTTAATTAATGATTTAATTAAGTAAAGTTAGTCGTTAAGATAAAATGTTTTCAAAGATAATTAAAGATAATGTTTATCTTAAGGATAATTAAGTTTTTAATGAGCTGTAATTAATTAAGTTAATTAAGAAATTTTAAGTTTAATTAAATAATTTAATTAATTATTTAAAAGGGTTAATTAAGTAATTAATTAAGGATAATTATTAATTTAATTAACTAATAATTATGATGGATTAATTAATGATTAAAGATTAATTAATTTGTAATTAGAAATTAATTAATTAAGTAATTAAGGATTATTAAACTAGTAATTAAGAAATACTTAATAAAGTTTTACTAAGTAATAATTGGGTTTTCTTGATTAATAATTAAGAGGTTATTAATCTATAATTCAAGTTAATTAAGAATTAATTAACTATTATTAAAGGTTAATTAATTGTAATTAAGGATTGATTAATTGATAATTATGGATTAATTAATTTGTAATTAAGGTTGTTAATTAATAATTAAGTTTTATTAATTAATGATTAAGAGATAATTAATTAATTAATTAAGGTTAATTAATTAATTATAAAAGTAATTAGGGATTGATTACTTTGTATTAAAGGATTGATTAATAATTAAGGTTTATTAATTAATAGTTGAAGGATAATTAATCTGTAATTAAGGATTAATTTGGTTAAAGAGTAATTAAGGGATGGATTACTCAGTTATGATTTATGAGGTGAATGTGATTAAGTTAAGTTAATTAATTTGTTAATTAATTAAAGGTAGTAATATGGTAATTGATTAAGTATGCTTACCTAATGAGATTTGATAAGAGTAATTACTTAAGGTAAGTAATTGATGAATAAATTATTGGAGGTAATTGAGATAAGGGAAATTACTTAATGGGAAGTAATTTAAAAGGATAATTACTTGGTAAAGTAATTAAGGATTTATTACTTGGTGTAATAAATCAAAGGATTTATAAATGTAATTAAAAGTAATTAATAAGTAACTAAGAATAATTAATTACTGTTTATAATTATTAAAGTTGATTAATGAAAGCAATTAATTTAAGCATGATTAATTAATGAAATTAATTAAGGAATAATGTAATTAATTATAGTTAATTAATTAATGGAAGTAATTAATTAAGGATCATTAATTATTGTAATTAATTAGAGTAATTAAAGGTTAATTCTGATAATGGTTAAGAATAATTGATTTGTGAAATGAATTAAAGAACAATTACTTTATGTAATTGATGGATAATTAATCAAGAGTGGTTAATATGTTAAGGAATGATTAATTAATTAAATGGGTTGGAACTAATTAATGGTTGATTAAGCATGATTTGTTAATTAATTCTTAAGTAATTAATTTAATTTAAGTTGATTAAGTTTATTATAATGTGGATTAATAATGGTTGCTTATGGATGATTGTTTGAGATGAATATCTGATTGGTTGATATCTATTGGATGAGATGCTATGATATTCTGTGATGTGATATTAGATATGTCTGTGTTAAATGCATGATATTTATGTATGTTAATGCTGTGTGAATTCAAGTATTGAATTGTATTGAATTGAATGGAAATGTTTAAACCTTTAAACAACTTGGACCTAAAAGATATGTTTTGGATTTCGATGAGACCGGGATCGGGCTTTCAGATTTGGATATTCGAAAACCACATCGATCCAAATTTACGATAGGTCATGAATCTCAAATGAAGGTGAAGATTCAGAGTGCAAGGGTTATTGTCGTTAACTCTGAGAGTGATTCCAAAATGAGTGTAACGAGATAATGCCTTCGGTTTCGTTCGAACCCGGAACGAACTTGTATGGATTGAATGCTTTCAGAACATCGTCAGGTGGACGTTGAGCATTCTAGGTGATGTGTTCTATAAAGGTAATCGTAGCCTCAAGCCTCATCAACCGGGAATGGCTAAAATAGGGGAGGTGCAGCAAGGCTAAGTGGTTCATGCCTAAGTAGGATGAGATGAACCCTTGTCTAGAGTCTCTTTTTATTCAGCTGTATGGGCGGTTGCTAGCTACAACCGCGGGGTTATCTTATTCGGAGCTGTTCAGTAAGGAATGGTTCCGGCTTTGTGTTGTAGGAGATTGGGAGTAATTCTCGGTACGGTGATCTAGGCCCCGTACTGTGACGGGCGGTATCCTAGGAGCCCTGCCATTGTATGGAATCCAAACTCCAATAAGCATCCTCGGATTTGATTGTATTACCCACTTTTGTGGCTAGTAGCTGGAATTTAATAAATGTAACAATTTCGGCTATTTCATATTTATTTGAAAACCCTAGACCCTACTATAATATCACTAGATTTCCTATCAAATATATTGGTTAGCGTAAGGTAAAAACTTACCCATGTTTATGTGTGGGGAGTCTTACGTGATACCTTTTCTTTCAAAAGGTTTTTAAAGTTAAGCAAATTTAGCTGTTTACTCACACCAGACCCATGTTTGACCCAGAGTTTATTTTATGTTTTCCTAAACTCTTGGGTACTCGAATTTTTATGAGTAGTCAAGGGATTCAGGTTTGCATTGACGAATCCTGGAGGAGCAAAGGAGCCGGAGGCTTCTGTGTATAGATATATAGTATTCCGCTGTGTGTTCTCTGAGTTGTTTGTCTGTATTGTATATTGAGTTGTATAACTATATAGGTGTTTATAACTGTCCAGTATGTGTTGTATAAGATGTGTAACTCTGATGTATATGATACTATATAATATATTATGTGATTAATATAATCTATTCGTTCCGTTGTTTTGATTATGATGTTGTTTCTTCTTTCTTCTCTATCTTTTCTGTTTTCTATCCCTTTCTTTCTTAAAAATGATGCGTCTTATTTTGGAGAATAAGGCGGGTCGTTTCACTTGGTATCAGAGCATAGGTTGAGTGAATACCTAGGCTCTGGAGTGGTGTCTTTCTTGAGAGAGCGTACTTGTAATTTATATATATATATACATACATACATACATACATACATATATATATATATATATATTTCTACCTATATATTGGCTTACCTGTTCGGGTTTTCCAACATAAGTTATAAAGGTAGATAGGGTAGTAGTGTATAGCACGACTACCAATGGTTGGAGTTTGAATGTTTGAGGTTGGAGTGTATCTGTCAAGATCGTAGACCTAATACCGTCTCAAGTAAGCTTTGCAGTTTGGTGTAAGGATTTCATTGATCTCTGAAGGAAACCTGTTAAGGTTCAGAGTCTATCATTGAAGTGTAAGTTTGGTCGCGCTCGTGTGAGCGGATTTTTGAGAGTTTGGATCTGTCGGTTAGGAGAAGCAAGTGATGATATCTTGGCAACCTCAGGAAGTAGTAGCTGCGTGATGAGACGCAGAGACTATGGATGACTCCAAAGATGTTTTCTTTTGGCGCAAGTTTAAGGAAGTGTGTCTGCTTTGGTATTGTAGCTGAGTTCAGCAGGATGTTTGTGTTTGGTTTGGGGCCCAAGTTTCTTGAGGAGATGTCTGCACATCTCAAGGTCCTGTTTGGGATTGGTTGATATGATTTTGATGATCAAAGAGCTTTGGATAGAAGTCTTTGGCATCTGTGGCAGCATTGCAGCTCGGGAGTGTTCTATATTCCAATAGAGATCTTTGTCTTAGCAGTTTCCTAGAGGTGGAAATCAGAAGCAGTGGAGTGGACCAGTTTCTTCGATGGACTAGTTGGTCAAGGATAAGCTGTTCTGATTTGTCAAGAGAGAACAGTATTTTTGGAATTTAGGTTGGGTTGATCGCAAAAGTAACTTGCGATTGTTTGGGTGACTATCTTAGATAATCTTTTGCTTGGTTTTGAGGCATCTCTAGAGGATAAAGGAGTTATGGAGTTGTCAAAGATTTTTCGTATATCTTCAGCGAAGTTAGAAATTTGCCCGCTTTGAGGATTGAGTTCCATATTGACTTGGTTCATGAAGCTACCGGTAATTCAGCTAGGTAGAAGGATAGCTTCTGGAGGAAGGTTTTGGGTGAAGCAGCTCTGTATTTCTTGGAACTTCTGTTGAACCTTATTATTGGGATGTGTTGTTTAGTCTGTGCTTGTGTTCATTGACGACATTCTCATCTGCTCCAGATCAGAGTTGTGCAGCGGAAGCAATATGGCAGCTATTCTAGAGTGGAAGCAACCAGAAGTTGCAGTGTTTTGGATTAGAGAGTTTCTATTGGATTTTTTCAAGATCTGAGGCAAGATGGCGAGTGATCCTGTTCTGCCTTTTCCGGATAGGAGAAGTTGTTTTCTACTGTTGATAATAGAGTTTGATTTTGATTTTGGATAAATCTTGAGAGAATCTTTGTGTTGGATTGTTTTTTATCCTGATTGTTTGCAGAAGCATCAGCGAAGGTTGAGATGATCAGGAAGGATCTGTAAACAGATAGGATCGTAAGTAGAGTTTTGAGGTTAAGAGACGGAGGAATTTGGAATTCTAAGTTGGAGACTTTATTGTTATTTCTCCGGTAAAGGGAGCAATAAGATTTGATAAGAATATGATGTTGGCTCCGAGGTATACTGGATTCTTCTGAGTTTTTGTAAGGATCAGTGCTTTGGTCTGAAGAGTTGCATTGCCAGTCTAGAAGACCGGGATTCAAGGTATTTCACGTATCTCTGAGGAAGTACGTGTTTGGTCCATCTCTGGTTTTGGAACCAGTAGTTCTGTGAAGGATTTAGTTGTTGATCAGTCTTATCTGTGGTCTGATATCTTGTGCAGATTATAGATCTGGCTGAGTAGGAGCTCAGTAGCTTAGTAGTATCGCTAGTTTTGATTTAGTAGAGCGAGTATCCCTGTGTCTATACCTGGGAAACTCGAGATAATTTTAGGAAGCTTATCCGGATCTATGTCCGGATAGCTAGTGTTCTATGTTGGATGAAATTGTTTGTTTGGATGAATGGTTGTTTGGTTGTTTATGTTTGGTTAATATGTATGCATGAATTGGTTGAAATAAAATAAAACTTTGGATTATCTTTGTTTTAAATTTCGGGGACGAAATTCTTTTAAGGTGGGAGTATTGTGATATCCCAGAATTTCAAGGAATTTAAAATGTTGATAATCTCTTAATTTAAATTATTTGATATTGATAAATTGTTATTTTCAAAAATAAATAACCAAGTAATAATAATATGATGTGTTAATTATGGTTATAGATTGATTTTAAATAAGAATAATTATTTAAAGTATGTTAACTTATATACTTGATTTTAAATAGACTTGTTATTTTCAAATTTAATAAGTATTGTTTAAAATTATATATATGTATTAAGTTGGTTTTAAATGGAATAATCAATTTTAAACTTAATAATGTGTTTATTTAAGAATATAAATGGTTGAGTTAATTTTTTTAAATTGGATTTCAAAAGTAAAATTTGAATTTGAATCTGGATTTAGATTTTGAATCTTTTAAAGATAATTATTTTATTTTACTTTGATATGAAATGTATGAATAAAGTTTTTATTTGAAAAAGGATTTGTTTTATATTGTTTTCTTTAAAGAACTTTATTTATATAAATTTAGAAAGTGTTTATTTAATAGTAAATAAATAAAAAAGTTGTATTAACATTTAAAAATGAATTTAATATATTTTCATGTGATTTTATTTAAAATCTAACGGATTTTCATTTTATTTCTTTTAAAAGGTTATATGTATATATATTAGAAAGGCATTTAAAATATATTCATCAATAAGGAAATTCAATTTAAAAAGCTTTTAAATAATTTTAAAAACAAATGAAAATAAATAATTACATGTGTTGAATTCTTATGCATGCCAAATACATGTGTTAGATAGTTAAGTATGGTATAAGACAAGTGTCACAATTCCATTTTATTTTTTCTTTAATTTTAATAAATCCTAATTCAAATCTATATAAACCTATATTCTTTTTTCATTCCATTTTCTTTGTTCATTTCACATTTTCAAATTCAAACCAAAACCAGAAATCATTTATCAAACCTGAAACTCCTCTCAAACCAAAATTGAAAACAAAGCTTGAAAAATCAAATTCCAAAACCTGCCACAATTTTCCAAATCGCAGATCAAAATGCAACCCAGAATCATTATTCTCAGACCTGAAACCAAATTCAAAACCAATATGCAGTGATTCTTCAAGCCTGTAAGATTTTCAAATGCAAAACCAAAACCTGAAATCTCCTTAAAAACAAATCAAAGTTGCAAATACTCCTCAAAACAAATCTGCATCAAGCTTTGTTATCAATCAAAAACCTGTAAGCATGCATTTTTTTCAAGTTTGTAACACCTTCAAGTGCTTGCAAGTAAATCTGGGTCAGAGCAAAAAGTTTTCAAAGTAAATCAAAGTGTTCATAGCATTCGAGTTTCCAGTGGCCAAAGTTTTCAAAGCAAGCTTTATAAATTTTAAAGGGGATCAAGGAATTCAGTTCCATGGTTTCCAGTTTTTCCAGATCTGTAAAAAAAAATTGCTTTAGTTCTCTGCATTTCTTTATAAGGTGAGTAAACATCTATTTATAAATTTTAAGTAATAACTGTTTGTTGCTTGTTAGATTTCTGAAATAATTAATGCTTGCATGTGTGTATATAAATGTATAATCTGTGTGTATGAATTGTGAATGAACTGTGCATGTATGTTTTGATGGTTCTTCTCTGTTTTTTAAACTACAGAGAATAAGAATAAAAGAAAAATTCAAATCATCCTACCAGCTCAATGTTAGGATTTAAGATTTAAACATGATATGTTTGTTTAAACATTAGTTTAAGTTTAAAAATCTTATTCAAGCAAAATAAATAAGGAAATCCTCTGGAATCAAAATAATACAGTAGGAATCCTTTTAACATGTTAAAATCTATGACTCAAATTTACCGATTCAAGATATTAACTTGAATCATCTTCAAAAGTTATGATTTTTAAAGCAAAAA
Organism: Allium cepa; assembly: GCA_030765085.1. NCBI lineage: Eukaryota > Viridiplantae > Streptophyta > Magnoliopsida > Asparagales > Amaryllidaceae > Allium > Allium cepa. The sequence continues at coordinate 160,257,481 of CM060932.1, forward strand.
TCACAATTTTCAGTGAAGTATCGAATGAGAATTTGGGTATTGTTTGGAATCTGGATTTTTGGTAATATCTGATGATCACAAATTCTATGGTGATCAAGATCTTGAGTGGAGGTTGATGTATGATCGGGAAGTATGGCAAAAATGGTGAAAACATTGAATGATCGCCGTAGCGACGGCAGTAAGGTGATTTGGGTTTTAAAACCTAGTTTTGGATGCGGTCAGTTAGGTGATCGTTTCTTCACCTCTGGATGATCGAGTGGGTCGTGGTAGAAGGCATTGGTTGTGTAGGTGTTCGGCAAGGTGTGGACGGGGTGGTTCATCCTCCAGTGGCCAGAATTGATGGGGCGGTGTGTTTTTCTGGCAACGGGGTTGAGGTTCCAGTTTCAACTGGAGTGTTCAATTTGGGATCATGGTTTGCGGTGATGTTTTGATGATTGGGGTCGGTTGCTGGAGCGACTGTGGATGTGTAGGAGGATCCGGCGATGATCGGAAGTTGATCATCGAGTGGTGCAGGTGCACAGTGGCTTGTGGTCGTGCCAGTGTGTCTGGGTTGTGTTTTTGTTTGTTGTCTCGAAGATGGGTTCGGGGCAATAGGGTTATGGCTCGGGTTTGTCATGGGAACTTATACAAGCATTTAAGTAAATTGTTAACGTTTTTAACAGTTTAAGATTTTAAATCAAATAGTGTTTAAAAATTTAAGTTAAACTGTTTTAAAAAGAAAAGATGATGTACTTGGTTTTTTTTCTCCAGTACACATGGGTTAAACCCAAAGTAAAATGTATAACCAGTTTTTAAATTTAAAATAAAGTAAGTTTTAAATTTTAAATAATTAAGCTAAATCAATTTCTTTGAAATGAATTGTTTGTATAAATAAATTTGTATGATTTATTTTAAATGTTTTAAGTTAAATCCTTAAAGTTATTTTCAAACAAAATTAATAAGGAAATGATTTATCTTAAAACTTAATATAAGTTTGATAATAAATGGAATAATTAAAGAGTGATTTATTAATTGAATTTGTTAATGATTAATGATTTATAAATTAACAATTAAAATTTTCAAAGTGATTTATTAACTTGAAATTAAGGATTGTTAATTAATAATTAGAGGTAAGTAATTAACGATTACTTTATATTTTAAACTTACTCAATGATTTAATTAAGTAAAGTTAGTTGTTAAGATAAAATGTTTTCAAAGATAATTAAAGATAATGTTTATCTTAAGGATAATTAAGTTTTAATGAGTTGTAATTAATTAAGTTAATTAAGAAATTTTAAGTTTAATTAATTAATTTAATTAATTATTTAAAAGGGTTAATTAAGTAATTAATTAAGGATAATTATTAATTTAATTAACTAATAATTATGATGGATTAATTAATTATTAATTAATTTGTAATTAGAAATTAATTAATTAAGTAATTAAGGATTATTAAACTAGTAATTAAGAAATACTTAATAAAGTTTTACTAAGTAATAATTGGGTTTTCTTGATTAATAATTAAGAGGTTATTAATCTATAATTCAAGTTAATTAAGAATTAATTAACTATTATTAAAGGTTAATTAATTGTAATTAAGGATTGATTAATTGATAATTATGGATTAATTAATTTGTAATTAAGGTTGTTAATTAATAATTAAGTTTTATTAATTAATGATTAAGAGATAATTAATTAATTAAGGTTAATTAATTAATTAATTATAAAAGTAATTAAGGATTGATTACTTTGTATTAAAGGATTGATTAATAATTAAGGTTTATTAATTAATAGTTGAAGGATAATTAATCTGCAATTAAGGATTAATTTGGTTAAAGAGTAATTAAGGGATGAATTACTCGGTTATGATTTATGAGGTGAATGTGATTAAGTTAAGTTAATTAATTTGTTAATCAATTAAAGATAGTAATATGGTAATTGATTAAGTATGCTTACCTAATGAGATTTGATAAGAGTAATTACTTAAGGTAAGTAATTGATGAATAAATTATTGGAGGTAATTGAGATAAGGGAAATTACTTAATGGGAAGTAATTTAAAAGGATAATTACTTGGTAAAGTAATTAAGGATTTATTACTTGGTGTAATAAATCAAAGGATTTATAAATGTAATTAAAAGTAATTAAGAATAATTAATTACTGTTTATAATTATTAAAGTTGATTAATGAAAGCAATTAATTTAAGCATGATTAATTAATGAAATTAATTAAGGAATAATGTAATTAATTATAGTTAATTAATTAATGGAAGTAATTAATTAAGGATCATTAATTATTGTAATTAATTAGAGTAATTAAAGGTTAATTCTGATAATGGTTAAGAATAATTGATTTGTGAAATGAATTAAAGAACAATTACTTTATGTAATTGATGGATAATTAATCAAGAGTGATTAATATGTTAAGGAATGATTAATTAATTAAATGGGTTGGAACTAATTAATGGTTGATTAAGCATGATTTGTTAATTAATTCTTAAGTAATTAATTTAATTTAAGTTGATTAAGTTTATTATAATGTGGATTAATAATGGTTGCTTATGGATGATTGTTTGAGATGAATATCTGATTTGGTTGATATCTATTGGATGATATGCTATGATATTCTGTGATGTGATATTAGATATGTCCGTGTTAAATGCATGATATTTATGTATGTTAATGCTGTGTGAATTCAAGTATTGAATTGTATTGAATTGAATGGAAATGTTTAAACCTTTAAACAACTTAGACCTAAAAGATATGTTTTGAATTTCGATGAGACCGGGATCGGGCTTCCAGATTTGGATATTCGAAAACTAGATCGATCCAAATTTACGATAGGTCATGAATCTCAAATGAAGGTGAAGCTTCAGAGTGCAAGGGTTATTGTCGTTAACTCTGAGGGTGATTCCAAAATGAGTGTAACGAGATAATGCCTTCGGTTTCGTTCGAACCCGGAACGAACTTGTATGGATTGAATGCTTTCAGAACATCGTCAGGTGGACGATGAGCATTCTAGGTGATGTGTTCTATAAAGTAATCGTAGCCTCAAGCCTCATCAACCGGGAATGGATAAAACAGGGGAGGTGCAGCAAGGCTAAGTGGTTCATGCCTAAGTAGGATGAGATGAACCCTTGTCTAGAGTCTCTTTTTATTCGGCTGTGTGGACGGTTGCTAGCTACAACCGCGGGGTTATCTTATTCGGAGCTGTTCAGTAAGGAATGGTTCCGGCTTTGTGTTGTAGGAGATTGGGAGTAATTCTCGGTACGGTGATCTAGGCCCCGTACTGTGACGGGCGGTACCCTAGGAGCCCTGCCATTGTATGGAATCCAAACTCCAATAAGCATCCTCGGATTTGATTGTATTACCCACTTTTGTGGCTAGTAGCTGGAATTTAATAAATGTAACAATTTCGGCTATTTCATATTTATTTGAAAACCCAAGACCCTATTATAATATCACTGGATTTCCTATCAAATGTTTTGGTTAGCGTAAGGTAAAAACTTACCCATGTTTAAGTGTGTGGAGTCTTACGTGATACCTTTTCTTTCAAAAGGTTTTTAAAGTTGAGCAACTTTAACCGTTTACTCACACCAGACCCATGTCTGACCCGGGGTTTATTTTTTGTTTTCCTAAACTCTTGGGTACTCAAATTTTCACGAGTAGCCAAGGGATTCAGGTTTGCTTTGACGAATCCTGGAGGACCAAAGGAGCCGGAGGCTTCTGTGTATAGATATATAGTATTCCGCTGTGTGTTCTCTGAGTTGTTTGTCTGTATTGTATATTGAGTTGTATAACTAGACAGGTGTTTATAACGGTCCAGTATGTGTTGTATAAGATGTGTAACTCTGATGCATATGATACTATTTAATATATTATGTGATTAATATAATTTATTCGTTCCGCTGTTTAGATTCTGATGTTGTTTCTTCTCCCTTCTCTATCTTTTCTGTTTTCTATCCCTTTCTTTCTTAAAAATGACGCGTCTTATTTTGGAGAATAAGGCGGGTCGATTCAAGTATTTTAGGAGCAGTTGAATATGTTTATAGTTGTGACGACCCGGAATTTTCTAGCAATATCAATTTAATAATCTGCATTAAATATTAAATTTATTTGATATATTTTTATTAATTAAATCTGAATTGATACTTTTTTTTAATAAATATTTAATTGGTAAATGATATCTGTTAAAAATTAATTGTTTGTTTCTATTTATATATGTATATATTTGTATACATTGTAAATAGATGTGATTTTGTTTTAAAAATTTAACTAATAAAATATGTTTAAATACTAATATATATTTTAGTGAATTAGAAATTATGTTTCATTTAATATAAACTTTTAAAAGGCTAAATAAATAAATATAGAGTTTTAAATATATAAGTAAATGTTTAAATAGTTCAAGACTCATTTTAACTTAAGTTTAAATTTAATTTATTAACGAAGGATGTGTTTACTTTTCTTTTAATATAGTTTGATTTAAAATATGAATTTAAAATATATATGAGTTATATATATAATTTTGTAAATCAATACATTAACATACATAATAAAATATGTAATTTATAATAAACAGATAATCTATTCTATCTATCATTTCAAAGTGATAAATATGTTGTTATAAAATAAATAAAATTAAAATATGCATATAGAAATATAAGTAAGTACATAAGTTAAATCATAATAGCATAATAACTATAAAGTTAAATTAGTTTTCAAACATAGACATAAAACAAAATATACATAAAGCTATAAAATTAGAAGTTAACATACTGTATAAGTTACATAAAAGTAAACATATAGGATACACTCATAGATTAAAGCTAAGTATAGATACATTTCAAATTTACAATAACAAGACAGCAATAAATAAACTAGAAACAAAATCAATTTTTTTTTAGTTTGTAAACTATTATCAATGTACTACAGCATATGTATATGTTTAAGCATCAAGAACAAAAGTTGAACTTGAAAATCAAGACAGTAACAAAATCTAAAATATATGCAAGCTACTGAACAATAGTAAACTGCAGTATATAAATATATGTATATGTTTAAATAGCATTTAGTAACAATAGTGTATGCAGGCCGAATTGTATGAAATATAACAAAGACAGCAACAAAATGAAAGATATAAAATATCTTTGTGTGCAGGCCAGATAAATATACAACTGCATATATATGTGAAGCTTGCTAGGGAAGATAGTATTAAATATCCTTAAGCTAACAAACAAAAACTAATTAATGAAAAAAAATCTTTTAGTACACTTAAGTATTCATATCAGCCACCCTTAATAAAATATCTCTGGAAACATCTGTACAAACAAAGATTTTATGCACATATTTGTTTCAGATTGTTGAAACATAATCATATACCCTGTCTTCTTATTTTTCTATAAAGCAGTTTCATTTTTATTCAATTCGAATTAATTAAAAAGTAAAGTAACTTCATTTCAAACTCAAACAAACAAAGCTTCAGTGTAAACAACAACTTAAAATCAATTAATACTAAGAAACAAGAGAGTTCAACCTGAAATTTTGCAAGCTTGAAGCAAAACAAAAGTGAAGTTTCAGCTGTTTCCATGCCTGCTTCAATAAAGTGCCTTTGTTCTTCTATATTATCTGTGAGTAACACTTTTAACAATTACTTAAGTTTTAAATTCTGATGCATGCCTATATTGGAATGTTTAAATGAATTGTGTGAACATGTATATCTTCATTTTCTCTGGATACTTGTGAGTTGTGATTCTGCATATCTAAAGCCTGCAAAATCAAACTGTTTTCTTATAAAAAAAAAGAAAAGCTCAAGTATATTTACATATGATTGATAATTTATGCCTGAACTAAGTATGAATATGTGTTTATACCCTGTTGGATGGTTGTGAAATGATCCCTGCATGTTTATAATCTGTAATACACCTCTGTATATTAAGTTTTCAAGTTCATGCTTATTTCAAAAATCATTTCTGGTGATCTATGGATTGTTAGGACTTAAGATCCAAACAGATATTGCTTGTTTGATTCTGAACAAAGAGTTAAAAAATTTATTTAGTGTAAATTAAGATAGGAATTGCTCTGGAAATAAAAGTTTAAACAGTAAGTTCAAATCTCTGTAAACATTCAAACATGAAATTCTACAATTCAAGTGTATAAACTAAATCTTTAAACTATGACATGATTTTTAAAGCTAGAATCAAAAATTTTAGATTAGAAATGAAAGTGCAAATTTTGGGTTGCACTGTTTTTGGGTTTTTGGAAATCTCAGGTGATCTATGGGATTAGAGTTGGTCGGATTGTGCGAGGAGGTAGGGGAGCTTGCCAGGGTGATGGGAAAAATGGGCGGAGGTGGCCACGGTCACGGTGGCGACAGCGGCAGACGTTCAAAGATTGTAAACCTAGTTTTTGTTTTGGTTGGGTATTGGTCTCGTTCGGTGACCAGAGGCGATCGAGTTCAACGTGGGCTTGGGAATAGATAGAGGGAAGGTAGTGGGAGCTGTAGCCGGAAGTGGTGGTGCTCCGGTGGTCGGAGTTTGGTGTGCGGCGAAGTTTCCAGGATCGAGTGGTAAACTGTTGTGCTCCAGGCAACTCGATTTTGATACGAGGTGCTGCAGTGGGTTTGGAGGGTCGTGACGACATATGGAGATGATCGCCGATGGGAAGCAGTTGTAGTGGATGGCCGACGATGGCCAGAGGGATGGTGCACGTGCACAGGCACGTTGATGGTCTGGGTTGTGTGGGTAGTTGGGGAAGAAGAAGTACAGGAGTTCGAACGTGGGTTACTTCGGGGTCGACACAAGCTTTGCGTGCTGTTTTTGTTGGGCTTGATCTTGTTTCAATTGGGAAGACAGGAAGGAGGAGAAGATTTGTGCAGGGGGGAAAAACTCGAAGCAGCTTGAGTTTTTACTCGGGGAAACCCGCATATTACTCGAAGAAATAGAAGGGGGTGCTCGGGTTTTAGAGTACAGGTTTGTAACATGAAACAGTTGTTAACAGTTTCAACTGTATTTGAAACTTTTGTTTTAAAATCAAAGCAAAACGCTAGTGCTAAACTAAAATTTAAATAATGAATTTAAGTTAGTTTTGAATATGGTTGGAAATAGTAAGTTTTCAAAATTTAAATTATTCTAATATCTTAATAGTGTTTAAAAAATTAAGTATTTTCAACTAGAGTAAGTTCAAATTAAAATTTAAAGGTGTTAAGGAAAGAAGAATAAAATAGGAATTAGGACTTGGACATGAAATTCCAGGTTTGTAATAAAATAAAGTTTTATAATTTAAATTTATTCAAATAAGTTTTAATTGTAATTAAACATGTGAGTTTGCAAAGGGGTTTTAAAATAAATTAGCTATCAAACTTTATTAATGGCAAATTGGTTTTTAATTAGAAAGTAAATTAAAATAAATGTTTTAAACATATTGGAATTTTACTTTAAGTTTTTGGAATTTTATATGCATTAACTCTTAAGTTGATTAATTAAACTAGTAATTATAGTGTAAAAGTAGTAATTAAAGAATTAATTAACTAATATGTGATTTAGAACTATAGATTAGATTTTTTTTAAACTAATAATGGCTAATTAATTTATAATTAATATAAGTTGATTATGTTAGAAGGAAATAATTAAATAATTATTAATGAAGTTCATTAACCAGATTATGTTATAATTAAATAATATGATTTATTTTGTAATAAATTAGTTAGATTTATTAATTCAATAGTTTAAATGAAATTATTTATTGAGAAGTAATTAAGAAATTAATTACTTATTAATTGTGTAAATTGATTTAATTTGAGTTAATTAATTTAGTTTAATTAACTGATATTTAGGAAGTAAATTACTTAGAAAAGTTATTGAAGGATAATTACGGGATGTAATTAACTGGATGATGTTGTTAATGGAAGTAATTGAGAATATAATTACTTAAAATTAATCAAGATTAATTAAGCTTGTTATTGGGAAGTAATTAATTTAGGATGATTAATTACTGTATATATTAATCAAGAGGATTAATATTTGTAATTTGAAGATGTGTATTCTTAATATAGTTAACAAATGAAATGTAAATTAGAAATCATTAATTAAAATAATTAATGATGGGAATTAGAGAAATTGATTTATTTGAGAATAATAAATCAACAAGATAATTAAATGGAAATAAATCGATATAAATATAATTAATGGAGTATAATTACTCAGAATAGCAATTGGATGATCATTACTTAATGAAGTTAATACAAGATGATTGGTAAGTGAAGTAATGTGAGTAAATTCTTTTGTAATTAATCAAAGGATTAATTTATGGGAATAATTAATTAAGTAATTGAGAGTAGTTAATTATTAGTTTGTTATTAATCAAGAGGTGATTAATAATTGTGTTTAAGTAAAGATTAATCACTTAATTATTTTAAATAAGTAATTGAATATAAATTGAAGATCATTAATTAATATAATTAATGATGCAATTAAGAATTGTAAATTAAGGAATAATTAATGGGTAAGTAATTAAATGTTAATCTGCTATAAATGATTTAGAATAATTCATTTAAGGAATTTATTAAAGACTAATTTATTCTTGTACTTAGAGAATGGTTAATTAATTTGATTTATAATTAATGAATGATTGTGAGAGTAGGATTTATGGAATGTGTAATTAATTTAATTTATTTTAAATTAATTAAGATGGAAGGAGTTAATTTAATTCATTTTAAATTAATTATAGTTTGTGATTCATAAATCATTGCTGATGGATGATGTTGATATTTCATTGATTGATTGTGATCTCAGAAATGAGTTGAATAATGTCTATGTGGTATGAGATGCTTGGTTTAAGTATGATAATGTTTAATTATCTGTTTGGATGATGATATTAATTATCTGTTTATTATGATGATGTGATTATCTGTTATGAGATGTGAATTATCTATCTGTGCATATTGATGATATTGAATTCACTGTTAAGACTAAATAGACAACTTGGCCTTAAAAGACACGTTTTGGATTTAGATGAGACCGGGATCGTTTTTCCGCATTAGAAATATCCGAAAACCACATCGTTTCCAAATTAACGATAGGTCGTGAATCTGAAGTGAAGATGAAGGTTCAGAATGCAAGGATTATCGTCGTTAACTCTGAGGGTGATTCCAAAATGAGTGTAACGAGATGATGCCTTCGGTTTCGTTTGAACCCGGAACAAACTTGTATGGATTGATGCTTTCAGCACATCGTCAGGCGGGCGATGAGCATTCTAAGAATATGTTCTATAAAGGTAATCGTATCCTCAAGCCTCATCAACCGGGAATGGCTAAAACAGGGGAGGTGCAGCAAGGTTAGGTGGGTCATGCCCAAGCAGGACAAGGATATTCCCCTGTCTAGATGTCCCTTTTTATTCGGCTTAGTGGGCAGTTGGTCTGCAGCCGACTGCGGGGTTTATCTTGTTCGGGACTGTTCAGTAAGGAATGGTTTCGGCCTTGTGTTGCAGGGGATGAAGGGAGTAATCCTCGGTACGTTGATCTAGGCCACGTACTGTGACGGGCGGTACCCCAGTAGCCCTGCCATTGTATGGAATCCATAATCCAATAAGTACCAATGGTTTTGATTGTACTACCCACTTTTGTGGCTAGTAGCTGGAATTTAATAGATGTAACAATTTCGGCTATTTTCTATTTACTTGAAAACCCTAGACCTATTATAATATCACTGGATTTCCTATCAAATGATTTGGTTACCGTAAGGTAAAAACTTTTCCATGTTTATATGTGGGAAGTCTTACGTGATACCTTTTGTTTTCAAAAGATTTTTCAAAATTAAGCAACTTTAACCTGTTACTCATACCAGACCCATGTCTGACCCGAAGTTTATTTTTTTTGTTTTCATAAACTCTCGGGTACCCAAATTTTTACGGGTAACCAAGGGATTCAGGTTTAGCTTTGACGAATTTTGGAGGAGAAATGGAGCAGGAGGCTTCAGCGTTATAGATATATATATTTAGTTCCGCTGTGTGGTATCTCTGTGATGTATTGTGTATTGAGTTGTATAACTAGACAGGTGTTTATAACTGTCTAGTATGTGATGTACTATATGTAGCACTCTGATTGATGTTATATATTATGTAAATACTTATGTTATTATTATATTTCATTCGTTCCGCTGTGAGATTCTAATGTTGTTGTTCTTTCTTCTCTATCTTTTCTATTTTCTCACCTGTTTCTTTCTTATTAACGATGCTTCTTCCTGGGCATAGGAAGTAGGGTCGTCACAATAGTGGTCTTCGTGGACGATATTCTTATTTATGCTAGGATTGAGGCGGAGTCATTTGACAGAAGTAATGAATGCTTTAAGAAGGAATCAGCCGAAGGCTAAATTTTCTAAATGTCACTTCTACAGAGATGAAGTTCGTTTCCTTGGGCATATAGTATCAACGGATGGATTGTCCGTAGACCTAGGGAAAGTAGCTGCAGTTAGAGATTGTAAGGTGCCGAAGAATGCATCAAAGGTCCTTAGTTTTCTTGGTTTAACTAGATTCTATCGGAAGTTCATTAAGGATTTTGCGAAAATATTGGCACTTTTGATTTTTGTAATAAAGAAAAGTCAGATTTACACTTAGAGCTCGGAGTGTGAATCGGTGTTTATTAGATTGAAGGAGTTATTGCCAAGTGCTCCAGTTTTGGTTATTCCAGACGGTACCAAACCATTTACCGTATATATCAGTGCATGCGATACTGGTCTTAATGTTGTTCTTATGCAAGAAAGAAGGGTAGTAACATATGCAAGTTGATAGTTCAAGAACCACAAGAGGAATTATCCGATGCAAAGTTAGCTGATGTTATATTCCTATTGAATTCATGGAGGCGTTATTTATTAGGTGGGAGATTTGAGCTATTTACGTATCATAAATCTCTCAAATATTTTTTTTACAAAAGGATTTAAATAAAAGGTGGCAATAATGGATGGGTTCTTATCACCATATGATTTTGGTATTTCTTATACTCCAGGAAAGGAAATGTAGTTGCAGATGCTTTGAGCCGAAAGCACGTAGAGATAAATGCTATATTGATAGAGTGGAGAATTCTAAAGTTCAAATCCGAGTTTGATTTAAAACCATAATCCGTGTATGCATTTTGATTGTTAGTAGCGATGGAGGTTACAGTGTTGATGGATCATATTGGAGCAAGTCAAGGGCAAGATGCATCATTGGTTGATATTATGGAGTAGTCGGGACAAGTTCAATGATCAAGCTATTTGGGTTGTTACTCCAAAGATCAGAAAGGTTATTTGAGGAGAGATGGTAGGCTATGTGTACCACATGTTAAGGAGTTGATAGAGGAGGTCATGAGTCAATGTCATCATAATAGAATAACTATTCATCTAGGAGGGGATAAGATGTATTGGGATGTGAAGAGAGTATTCTATTGGCTAGGAATGAAGAGACAAGTAGCTGAATATGTGGCGAAGTGCATGATGTGCCAAAATGTGAATGCGGAATAGAAGAAGCTGAGTGGGAAATTTCTTCCGTTGGACGTGCCACCTTAGGAGTGTATATCTATGGATTTTTTGGATGGATCACCCAAGGGTAGAAGAGGAAACAAGAGCATATGGGTGATAGTCTATCATCTTCGAAGATAGCACATTTTATTTCCGTGAAGAGTACGAGAACTGTAGCGACATTAGCGATATAGCGTATTAAAGAAGTGGTCAGATCGCGTGGAGTACTAACTAGTACTGTGAGCAATCGGGATCCTATTTTCACAAGTGAGTTCGAGAGGAGTTTACAGAAGGCATTAGGAATGGAACTGAATTTAAGCATGGCGTATCAGCCAAAGACCAATGGACGGATGAAAAGAATAAATAGGATGTTATAAGATTTATCAAGAGCTTGTATATTAGATATTGGACAGTCTTAGGAGGACGAATTACCATTACTGGAGTTTGCTTATAATAATAGCTACCAAGCTAGTATAGGTATAACACCTTCCTAAACTTATATAGAAGGCCGTTTAAGTCGCCTTCATGCTGGTGGGAGTCTATGAATAAGATTATTTTAAGGCCATAGATGGTTAGAGATACTATAGAGAAACTAGAACTCATAAGGAACAGAATGAAGGCTGCACAGGATCAACAAAAATCGAACGCAAATGGAAGGAGAGAGGATTTTGAGTTTGAAGTGGGGGATTTAGTTTTTGTCCAAGTTTCTCCGTTAAATAGGGTAGTAAGATTTGGAAACTTGAGGGAATTAGTACCCATATTTTTTAGTCCATTTCTAGTATTGGAAAGGGTAGGATTTTGGAATATAGATTGGACTTATCAGAGAAGATGGAAGGAGTCCATAACATGTTTCACGTGTCACATTTTCGAAAATGTGTGCACGATCCGGTGACTGTAATAGAGCCTAGCCAGTTGGATGATGTGGAATTGGAATCTAAGCCAAGTTCATCCCATGGACCAATCCATATTATGAAATGTGGGGTGAAACAACCTAGAAATAAGATAGCGAAATTGGTTAGAGCATAGTGGGTAAATGATCCGGTAGAGAGTACATAGAAGCCTAAAGAGGAGATGACAGCTATACATCCTGAGCTCTTTTCCGGTATGTTTCTCGACATTAATTTGATTTCCTTAGTTAGATTATTCTAAGATTAGGATTTGGATGTTTAGAATGGGTTGATCATTGGATTTTATATATTATTGGTTTGCATTCATATAGAAATACTTATATGTTTATACTAGGATGTTATGCATCATGCCTTAAATGCCATCTTATTGCATTCATATAGGATGCATTAACTGCATTTATGCATTTTAAGGTAGAAACTGCAAGTTCATGGCATGCATTCCTATATACTGCCCATATCATTATGTATTGCTTGTTTTATTTGAATATCATATATTTATAACTTGGTTGATGTATGTTAATGAATAAGCATTATATTTTCTTCTTCATTCCCTTGGAATATTGGGGACGAAATTCATTTAAGGGAAGAGAATGTAATGCTCCGAAAATTGGAGCAATATTTTAATTATTTTCATAATATGATGATATGAAAATAAATAGAACTAATGAATTAATTAAATTAATTAAACATAAAGAGGGACAAAATGGTTATTTTTAAGATTTTGGAATTTGACGACCAAATCAGCACAACTGCGGCCATCTCGTTTTTCTAGTTCGTGCAGTATATTGTTTTTTGTCACTTGGAGCTCGTATGAAGGAGATATGGTCGAAAGCATCATCGAGTCGAATAGACGACAAAAAGATTTTGAATTTGAATTTTATATGATAGTTAGACGGTTCCCTCCTTTGACTTAAAAATAAATCGTGTACAATTATTTCCTAAAAAGAAAATGACTCGTTCTTCTCATCTTTCTTTCTCCTTCCTCTCAAATCACCAAGATCTAACATCATTATCTCACTCAAATCTCCACCAAATCGAATGAAACCAAAAGCAATGTGGAGGTATTGGACTAGGATACATTCCACCCGTAATTTAAAGGCTAAGATCTAAAGTACGGAGGCTCAACAAACAAGATAGTTAGAGTTTAGGAAGAAGATATTGTTTTCGTGAGTTATGCTTTTTCTCTTCTTTATGTAATAGAATCGTAATCCTATAATCATGACATATTGCCTATAATTGAGTAAATAAACATCTTTAGATGGTTAAATTCGAATAAAAGGTGGACTTGAGAGGGACTAAAATGAAACAACACTTCGAAATAGGTTTTTATGCAAGTTTGTTAGTTGAACAAGTTTTTGCTTAAATTGATGTGATGAACAACCAAAAAGGATTTAGTGATGTAGGAATAGAACCAAGGTATGATCTCAGGTTACCAAAGACAAACTAGAGGCGGTCAGAGGTGAGAAACGGCGACCAAAACACTAAAATATGAAACTGATAATTGCCAAAAAAAACGTGTACATCAGTGCACCGGTTGCATTGATTGGTCTACATGTGCACATAAATGTTGTCAGAATGAACCTCGACCCAAATGGGCCGCTATAAATAAACAAAATAAGGTTCAACTTGTGTTTTCTCTTGTTTTCTAGAAGGTAATCTGTGTTAGTCCTTGAGATGATGGTTTTGATGACAACAACCTTAGGAATTATTATAAATATAAATACTAACATTATAGTTTACATATATATGTATATGCAGGATTTAACTATGTAGGTATTAAGAATGAAGACTGTATAGTATAGGGATTCAAGATTGAAGATATCAAGATTGAAGACTCATGAGTATCAAGATATCAAGAGTTCAAGATTTCAAAGTAACAAATAAGTATTGAGTCTAGAATTATGTTAAAACTTCTTGAAAGCACTTACATCTTTATTCGAACTTTATTCATGAAATGGAATCCACTTCGAGCTTGTTAAAAGGATGGAACCTTAGTGGGATGGGACCCACGACAATATTTAGTGGAACATATAGTGGTCCTCTTTTGATATCCACTAATTTTATGAAAATACTTTTTAAAAATATATCTCTTATTTTAAATGTTTTTAAAAACCTTCTTTTCAAAAAGGAATGTTTGGAATATTTTAGCCTCAAAATTATCTTTATCATTTTTAATATTTTGATTTCAAAATTGTCCTTGATTTTAAACTATCTCTTGTGTTAAATATTTAGCTTTTGAATATTTATATACTTAGATTTTAAATCACTTTATAGATTAAGATTATATATATATTAAAAATTACTTTTATATGTTTAAACTATATTCAAATATGTTTACAAAGTTTAGAAATTGTTTTGACAAACTATAGAAACCAATTTTAATAAGAAAATCAAAATAACCATTTTTGCCTAGAGCATGTCGGCATACTCCTACTCCCATGTCGACATGGTGCCCGTTAAAATTCAAAATTCAAATTTTCAAAAGCGGTGTTTATTCGTCGTATCCTTTCACGAATAGATATGGTTGTTGATCTTCTATAAATACCAGTAGTTCTAAACGATTTCACTTGTTTTCTCCTCTCCATCTTCAACATTTATTCTAAATAATCCCAAACTATACTCTGTCGAAATACCAAGTGAATCAAACTTGATTATCTCTTGTTTGATTCTCTGCCACTCTCTCCATAATATCTCAGTGCTATTCAGAGTTATAGGATCGTTTGTAAATCAAACTGTTGAGTAAAAGGTGCGGTTGATCCTTGAAATTAATTGGGTATTATTGTAGCCTCGGAAATCAATTGGGTGATCTTGTAGCTTGGTTAAATCAAGAGAGTTTCTCCTAGACTTGAATATAGAAGGTTGTACCTCGTAGCCTTGAAACCGAGGGTGTAATCTAGGAGATTACTTTGAAAAGAAATCCATACAATTGTTGAAGACTGGATGTAGGGTAACTCCGAACCAGTATAAAATTCTGGTGTGTTCTTTCCTTTACTGCTTTTATTTAGTATTTGCATTCGCATCTAATTCTGTGAGTATATATGTGTCTGTGAATTGCGTTTGTTGGTGATTAAATTACATAAGTTTCAAAAAGATTTAGAAAATCCATAAAACACTATTCATCCTCCTCCAGTGTTATTCCAGCCTTAAGATCCGTAATCCGCATTTCTCACAATCTGAGGCGTGGTGGAAGGAGTGACGATGATACGAATTGAGTAGGTATATGGAATAGTTTGGTTGCTGTGTAAATTGAATATAAATATATATGTGTGTGTGTGTGTGTGTGTGTTGTGATGCTATATCATAATGTGATAACGAATATGAATGGAAACAAGTCTGGGACGTAGGATAGAAATCTCAGAGTGTGTATGTAGATACGAATACAAACCTATAACAGAAGTAGGTATCCTGGTACTATGTTGTTTTCTTCTAAAGGCTTTGAGTAGACTAGGTGGATCTAAGTGGATGTTAAGCAACAATGTAGGCTACGGACGATCCAAGGTGTGGGTTTAATTAAGTAGCATGAGGACAATAGGCTTTCCTATAGGCTATGGATGGTCTAGGGCAGTGTGGCCTACATAGGATTTCATGATGGCAGGTAATAGGCAACCCTGCAGGGCATGAGGACGAACGAGGGAGTGAGTCTGCATACAGATGATGCAATTTGACCCGATGCATATGATGGTTAGGCGCGACATGACGTAATGGTAGAACATGTGGAGGCAGAACATAGACTCATATCATGTTATAGTATTATTTTTGTA
Source organism: Allium cepa (assembly GCA_030765085.1). NCBI lineage: Eukaryota > Viridiplantae > Streptophyta > Magnoliopsida > Asparagales > Amaryllidaceae > Allium > Allium cepa. The sequence goes on from CM060932.1 coordinate 160,273,616, forward strand.
GTATATGTTGAGTAGAGTACAATTCACTCACCAGACTTATGTCCGACCCACTCCCATTTTCGTTATATATATAATATATATATATCCAGGTTGATGGAGTTTAGTGATAGGACGGTGTTAGAGATGGAGATTTACTTATACACAGTGTTCATGATGTAAGTAAGTGTTGTATTTGGATTTGACTCTGTGCGTGTGGGTTTTGGATTATACCTGTACTTATTCAGACATGTGTATTTGATATATCAAACATGCTATGGTGATGTGAGTACGATATTTATTATGTACTATATTTTAATCATTCTGCTATGAGAATCTTAAAGTAGACAACATTAGTTAGAATTGTATTTAATATCTTATATCTTAATTTAGTAAATCCATATTTGTTTATATTTTATCTTACCCCAATGACTCATCTTTTCGATTCTCGGATGTTGGCATCAGTTCGGGCATCAAACCCATGAGTTAAAAAGTCAGGTTGTTACAACTTCTCCCTGTGATACATACCTATTTATCGATAAGGATTATTTGGACTTTGTTGGACAATGTACAATTGATGATGACTGAGTTTGAATTAACTTATTTCTGTACTGATATTTACTTAGATTAAGTACTAATGTTCAATTTGATTTCATCTAAAGCATTTATGAGATCATACAAGATATGAGCTAATGAGAAACCACTACATGTCCTAAGTCAAGGAGTTGATAGGTTTTGCGACTCAAGAGGATTAACGTAAAATTTTCTCATGTAGAATCTTATGTGCATCACCCCCAACGAGTTTAGGACCGGCCATCAATAGTTGACTAATTTATGTTATAGATATAAGATTTGTAAACTCAAAATTGAATCAGCTTTATGTAAGTATTTAGTGATTCACAACTAGTGGTAAACTAATTAAACATGACTTATCAAATGAAAGACGCGCGGTTATCTGGATATGTAAATAAAATACATAAGATGCTAGCTTAAATTGAGGATTTTTCAATTCATCGAAAATTGAGAGGGAAAAATGCATAAGCAAATTCGTTAGCAAAGCTAGATAGTTCATATAGAGACCTGGAAGTAAAGAGCTAGATTCCTACAAGACCCAAGTATTAAGTTTGAAATATATAAGCCAAAATATGAAGTATTAGTCTTAACCCAATCAAAAGCCCAATAATCGAAATGTGATGAAGGAAGTTTGAAAAACCACCTATAAAGAATTGTAAGAAAATGATTATGAAATGATTTATGAAGAGATACCTAAAGAAAACTATCAGGACTAACACATTGGAAACTAGATGATGCCAATTGTGGAATATTTGCAAAAAGGTATACTCCCAAAGTATAAGCATAAGATAAAGGGATTAAGCTATCAAGCACCTTGTCATGATTAATGGAATATATATAAGATAGGTTATCTGGTTCCTTATTTTAGATGCATAAATCCAGAAAAAGGAATAAAAACCCTGAAAGAAACACAAGAACGCTTTTGTGGTGACTATTCCAATTGAGTAAAATTATATAAAATACAATGGGATAAGAGAACTATTTTCCTCGAATGAAGAAGGATGTTTTGAAATATGTCAAAAAGTGCGACTAATATAAATGATTCTCAAGAATCCCATGCCAACCTCCAAGCGGATCGACCCTTATCATAGGTCTATGGCCATTCGATGTTTGGGGAATCAATTTAATAGGACCTCTACCTACTTTAATAGGAGGTGCAAAATTTTGCAATAGTGGGAATTGATTACTTTATCAAATGGGTCAAGACTGAATCTTTATCCAACATAACCAAGGGGAAAGTATTTAAGTTTGTAATCAAGAATAAAGTCAGTCGCTTTGGGCTTCCAAACAAGATAATTTCTGATAACAGGACTAGTTTGAAAGTGAAAAATTCACTCACTTCTGTGAAAAGAATGGAATAATAAAAAAATTCCTTAGTGACCCATCAAAAACCAAATAAAGTAGTAGAAGCTGCAAACAAACCATTAGGAATATTTTGGAAAAGCGCATGGACAAAGCAAAAGGGAATTGAGATGAAGAACTTCTGCTTGTTCTATGGTCATCTGGGACTTCTTCGAAAAATAGCTACTAGGTATACCCCATATTCATTAACATATGGATTCAACGCAATATTACCAGTCGAAGTGGAAATCCCATCACCTTGAAGAACCATGTATGCCTATGAACCAATCAAGAGATGAAAAAGACAACTTTAGATTTGGTTAGTGAGTTACAATACCAACTTGTGTTAATAATAGTGCAATAGCAAAGAAGGATTACCAAATTGGCTTTCCAAAAACGCGATTTAGTAGTTAAAAGAGCGATGAAAAACACAAATAATCCAATGAATGGACTGCTAGGGCTGAATCGGAAAAGGCCCTTAGTCATTCACGAAGTAATCCCTCCAGGAACCTATTGGCTAAGTAGACCTGATGGGAACATGATAGTAAGAACTTGGAATGCTAAGCATTTAAGACCTTACTTTACAGCTTTTAGTGAATGTAGATATCAAGGATTACCAAGGATTTGTCCAAGAATACTGCCTTTAGATTGAGAAGTACCATGCTTGACTTATTTCCTAGCATAACGAATTAAAGGAGACTTATAGAGAAAATATGCACCTTATGTTTGGTTGAGGATCATTTAAGCCTTTGGTCCTGCTTATACACCTGGCCACAGCACCCAGCCAGGGAGTGATTGTCAATTCTAGCCTTTAGTCCCACTTCTATGCCTTGCTAAGCACTCATCCAAAGAGTGATGGTCAATTCAAGCCTTTGATCCCGCTTTTATGCCTGGCCAAAGTAACCATCCAAGGAATGATGATCGATTTAATCCTTTGGTCCCACTTATTTGCTAAGGCTTAGCCAAAGCGCCCATACAATGAGTGATGGTTGGTTCAAGCCTTTGGTCCCGCTTCTACACCTGGACAAAGCACCCATCAGAGGAGTGATGGTCAATTCAAACCTTTAATCTCGCTTCTACAACTAGTTAAAGCACCCTTCCAAGAAACGATGGTCAATGTAAGCCTTTGGTCCTACTTCTATCTTTGTGTCTTGCTTGTGCACCTAGCCAAAGGACCCATCCAAGGAATGGTGAACAATTAAGCCTTTGGTTCTGCTTTTACGCTTGGCCAAAGCACCCATCCAAGGTATGATGGTCAATTAAGTTTTTCGATCTTGCCTTCGTGATTAGCCAAAGCAACCATCCAAGGAAATACGATGACATTTTAAAAGAAAAAAATATCTAGTTGATAAACTTGTTGAATCAATATTAGTTAATGAAAGGAAATCAATCGAAATAGAAAAGTAAAGGACAAAACAAAAGGTTAAAATTAAAGAAAAAGAGTAAGACTTAAAGAAGAAATTCACTTAAGCTAGAACATAAGAAAACTTCTTATTTTGGGGTTAATTATTAAACCCCAAACATTTCTAAGTGGGAAGTTGGACAAAAATGTTCTAATGAATGCTAAGACCTATTAAAGACCGAGAAGTTGTACCATTAAATAATGGGAGTTTTCCCATGAAGCTGTTGAATAACAAAGGTAAACAAGCTATCGAGGGTTAAATTGTCAAATAACTATCGTGTACAAAGATTGAATAAGCCATCGAGTGCTAAAAGATATAAAGGAATATCATACATTAAAGAAAACAGAGCTATTGAGGTTCAAAATTCAGTGGACTTTCTTACTTTGAATGAGTTAGGGCTATCGAAGTCTATAAAGCAAAGCTATCGCATGCTAAATAGTAAAGCTATCAAGTGCTGCATCATGAAGAACTATCGAGTGTTAAGTTATAAGAAGCCATCGAGTGCTATAATGAAGGGTTATCAAGTGCTAATCCATGAAGGGATATCGAGTGCTATAATGATAAGCTATCGAGTGCTAAGTCATGAGAAGCTATCAAGCGTTATAATGAAGAACTATCAAGTGCTAGATGCATTAATGCTATCGAAGATCAAAATAAAGGAGGCTACCAAATGATGATATTAATGCTATCAAGGACAAATTGCAAGACATCATAGACCAGTAACGAAGTTATCCAGCTATAAGAGTTGATGAGCTATCGCATGCATACGATCATACTATCGAGTGTTAAAAATTACCACTATCTATGATTAAAGATCAAGCATAAAAGTGTTCAAATTGCCACATAGGAGCTCTTGGTTGCGTTATATCATCATAGAGGACGCAAAAATAATTTATTCCACGTGTCATCCCAAAATGTGCCATGTCACCAAAGACTCAACTGTCCATGTTTGGTTGATGCCATCTGTCAGCAATCCAAGGCTACAAGATGTACCTATTAAGTAGGGGCGTATTCAAAATCGTACTTCTTCCTCATTTTCATTTTTTCTCAAGCACAAATAAACAACTTGACTTTGGGACTTTATGGGCCATTTAAGTCAAGTTTAAATCGGGATTTTTAGGCTAAATATTTGGACAACTATCTATTTACATGTTCAACCATTTGAGGACACGGTGACTTGCATGCTTGCCCAAGAGTCTCATCTCTTTTCCAGTTACCACTAAGCCTTGTTAACTAAGCATACAGAACTAGGATCGAAATTCGGCCTAACATTTTTGGTGCTTTCACCAAGAATTGAATTCAGGACAGATTACATAGACCTTCATACTCTTGTGAAAAATAGGAAGAACGAAAAAGAAAGTCAACGTCCAAGTACAAGAAGCCTTACATCATACTAGTCCTGAGGCAAATGTAACTCCACAATTTAATGTCGAGAACATTGAGATAGGGCAAGCATCAGTACTAGTAACAACAACGAATAAAGAAGTTGACACCCTAGTCATGTAGAAATAACTCCAAACTATGTTGGAATTAACAGTGATTCTAGTTTCTCAAAAAACATCAAGGATATCCTCAAGAACAAAAGGTGGTGATGGGGAGGAGGCCGAATCACCTCAAATTAATATAGATGCATCAATCTTTAGAAGTAAGAACTTTGGAAAAATCAAATTGGAACCTAAAAGGAAGAATAAAGTTTGGAGTCGCCAAGTCAACAAGAATTCTCACTAAGCCTGATCCAAACAAGGAAAAAGGCACGAGGGCCAATAATCACCAAAACAATAAAATAACCAACGAAACAATGTCTTTGTTTGTATAGTCTGCTAGCTCAGATTCTCAGAGGAAGTATAAACCAGAACGGAAGGACTACAAAAATGATGAATCTTATTTAAAGGACTTAGCAAGCAAAATGTTTAAGGACATTTTGGATATAAATGGAAAGCGAATGATGGATCCTAGAGTTACCAACAATTTTAAAGGAATTTCATTTACCAAAGAAATAACAACCATTACATTGCCTTTATATGAAAAAGTCCGGCAATAAAATACGATGGGAAAACTGATTTGGACGATCATTTTTTAGCTTTTGGAAGTCAGATGGACATTTATGATGCTTCTAGGACAGTGAGATGTAGAATTTTCCCTAAAGCCTTCTTTGGCTCAACAATAAAATGGTGTCGATGTTATTGCAAGAAGATAATCTATTCATGGGAACAATTTGCATTAAATTCTCCACTTAGTTTTGCACCTTTAAAAAGCCAACTATAGATGCAAGTGTCTTAGCTAATGTTTAACGACAAATTTTCTATCGGATTAGAATCCAAAAAAATTCAAATTAAAATTCACCGCAAGCGCACGGTGTACGATTGTAATACATATGCGAGTATGGGTCGATATTCAGGGGATTGTTTAGATTTTGAAATTCTATTCGATTAACTTAAACCAAAGTCGAAAGTGATTTGCTAGAAAATGTAAGAAAAATGAAAAAAAGAAAGTGATAAAAAAATATGAGAGTAGAAAAACAATTTAGTAATAAATCCACTCTCTAGATCATATAGTTCAACAAAATATGAAATTATTATCTCTCCTTTTTAGTCATTAGTAAGTTTAATTGATGTGCTTATCATAAGTATGACCTATTTGTGCTATTAATTAGCTCAACTTATGCCATCAAACTATAACACATCATTTAAACTACTTTTCAACTCTCATGAAAAATGACAATAAATTGAAAGAAAAATCTATTTTAAGTATGGTCTATTAAATATTAATTAGAAATATAGACCATCAAATTTAACCATTCATTTCTTTGCCATAATAATATTTAGATGAAGAGACAATTTTTCTTTATGATTGTTTAAGCATAGCCTATTTGTATGAACAACATAGACTATCAAACTCAACGTGAAATAATAAATCACACCAATATTCATTTAAGCACAAAAGAGAGCAATAATTATCAAAATGTTGAAGCTACATGATCAGAGGCTTCATTACTCCTAAATTGAAGGAATTAGCCTCTCATTTGTGTTATCATATCAACACAAGTAGCATGCAACATGAAACTAAAAGAAGAGGAAGAAGAGAGCAAAACGAAAAGAAAAGCTAAGTAAAAAGATTAAAAACTAATCTACTTGCATGAAAAATAAACTAACTACTGACAAGAAAGAAATAGAGCATGTAATGTAAAAGAACATTAATTAACATTGCATAAAATAAAATAAAATTAAATGATAAGAAATATGGCTAAGTAGCCATGAAAAGAGAAAGAGATCTTGTGTTTTATTTTGAGCCTAAAAATTAACTAACAGGAAGAGGGTGTTACATGAAGATATGAGGTATTTATACAAGTTAGAAACCCTAATTCACTTTTTTGGGGAATGCCCAAAATACCCTTTTAGGAAGTGTGAAGGCCAAGTAATCATTAGCATGTGTTAATCCTCATTTAGATGTGCATGAAGCTTTAAACTCTATTAGCATGTGCATTAGCCTCTAATTTGTATATTAAGGTAGGTGGGTAGGTGGGGTCCTCCATAATCATCACTTTGAATTATTTGTTCTCTTCACTCTTGTGCATGCATATATCTTCATGAGACCACTTGTCAAAATTCACTAAAATTCCTACAAAACAACATAGAAAATTCCAAGTAAATTTTTACAATTTAATAAATGCACAAAAATGACCATTTTGCCCCTATATGAAGACGAATATGTGATAAATTGAAAATAATTTGAATTTTGGTTTAAAAAGGATAAAATACCCGATATGATCATTTATGTAATTTAAGTAGATTAAGTATGGTGGTAAAAATATGCATATTTACGTACACATCAAATACCCCATAATTATCTTTTTATTCGTCCTCGAATAAAGAAAAAAAGAAAAAATATAAGATAAATCCATTTTTGTAGGAAACATGATTGCATTGAGCGTATGCAATAAGCCATTAAACCTCTGGGTGTCCTCGGTAGGACGAGTGTTGTCTCGTGAGGATTTTCAGCGGATACTACCCACAAATCCAAATGTGAAGTGAAAATATTAACAAAATGCAAGATTTATTTACAAAGAGATGAATGCGAGTTTTTGAAAATATTTACAAATGAAAAAATTACTTTTAAATAGACACAAATAAGTTAAATATAAGTTTTGGTTATTATCAAGAAATTTAAGACCTTTTACTTGTCAAAATTTCCAACAAAAATCAAGTTATCATAACAAATAGACTATAGTTTAACTCGTTATTTTGGTTGATAACATAGTGTAACTATAAAATAGATCCTTGATGATTATCAAAGTTTTTCAAAGTGGTATTTTCATTTCTTTTCAATAATAAGTCAAACCTAATAGGTAAAAATAGGTCTTAGATTTCAATTGCTTACTCTCTCTATTTTTTAACCGAGGCTAGATATATTACTCATGCACTGCCTTGTGGAGTTACGTGAGAAGAATACAGAGCGTGACGAGTGAACACATAAGTGTGAACACTTATCGATTGTAAGCGTTATTAATAAAAGAATTTTTTTTATACACACACACCGAGCTCAGATAAACTGAAGCCAGATATACCGATCGTACACTGCCTTTCAGGCTTACGTGAGAAGGGTACAGAGCATGGCGAGTGAACACACGAGTGTGAACACAAGACTCTAGGTGTTAATAAAAATTGTATACATATATATTATTATTTTATTGTTTTTTGAAGAGAGAGTTTTGCACTATCGTCTTAACACCATTTAACTTAAAAGATAAAAAAATGTTATATCCTTCTATTTATATTCACCGCCTTTTAGAACCAAGATTTTCAATTAGGATATTTCATAATTAACACGTATGAATCTTTCTATATACTAGTTAAACCATCGTTATTTGAAATCAAACTTCATTTTTATTTTTGTTAAGACAAATAAACTTTCAAAAATTGCAATTTAATAAACCAAAACCATATATTTATCCTATAGTGTTTCTTTAAAAATAAATAAATAATGCTTAATTATTATTTTTGAGATTTTTTTAATTTTGGAAAGAAAATGTAAAAATAAACAAAAAAAATCGAAAATGATGATGAGTCTACCCCCACACTTGATTTTCACTATGTCCCCATAGTCAAACCAAGTGAATGGAACATTTATTATTATTTACATGAAAATGAAATGTATTTACATGGCATCAGAAAGTATATCATTAAAAAGTAAATGAAATGGTCTTCCAAAAATTGATTCATTTGTCTCGTCAATTGTGCGAGACACAGCTTAAGCTCGAAAAATTAAACCATAGAAGATTTCAATGTTGAATATTGACTTGGAAAAACGAATGTCATTTTAAAATTGAACGAGTTGTTTTATTTTCGATGATTTTGGGGGTAGACAAAACATTTGATTGAAATTCAAGTTCATTTTCACCAAATCAAAATTCAAATTTATCATTGAAAACTTCTTCATAATTATCGACTTCAAAATCAAAATGGTGATTTAAATTATCCCCTTCAGAATTTAACAACTTATTTTCGAAAAGTCCAAAGAAATCGTGTTCAGTGAATTGGTCTTCCTTTATTGAAGTATCAACAACTTTGTTACATGTGTCAAGTTCAAAATCCAAAGTTATTGTGTTCAAAATTTCAAAATCAGGAAAAGGAAGATCGAATCTTAATTCGAGTTTCTCACCCTCAAAAGAATTAAAATTCAACTCAATTACTGAGTTTTTAATAACTTCATTAAGATCATCATTTTCAGTTTCAAAAGTTGTTGTTTGAAAATCGTCGATTTGGGTAAAAAATGGATTATCATTTGACTCATCACGCATTGGGATTTGATTTTGTTTATCACCTTGCTTCATATATGTTTCGAACAACAAATCCATATGTTCATCGTAAATTTCGTCCATTTGTTCAACAAAATCCAATTTATAATTATTAACTTGAGAATTCTTGATTTGTACTTGTTAAGAATAAAATTTATCAATTGCATTGTAATCGAGATTATTTCCATTGCCAAAATTATTTGAAAAGTTATTTCCACTTTCGTTTCGGTTTTGAAATTCATTTTGAAATTTGAAATTGACTTGGCATGGGTTATACTCGAAATCATTCCAATTTTGAAGTGAATTTAAATTTTGATTATCTTGAACACATTGACTTGAATTATTGCACAAATATGAATTACACAAATTATTTACCATTTGATTTTGTTGTGTAGAGAGTTCAAGTAAAGACGGAATCGTTTCCATACTATTTTCAAAATCTGAGGGTTGTTCATCATTTTGAAAATTTTGTGGTTCAAAATTCGAATCGTTTAAACAATAGTCAGTGTTAAAATATCCATAAGAATTTGACGTGAAATTATATGGATTATATTGATTTTCACAACTATCGTAAATCACGTAAGAGGAGAAACTCGAACATTTTCAAGAATGTTTTTTTATGAAGATATAATTTATTTATTTTAAACGGACAATTGATTTTTGTTTTGATTTTTCAATTTTTTTAGTTTTTGAAATGATTTTACATTTTTTTGGATTTTTGATTTTGAAAATTTTCAAAGGAAAGAAAACGGAACATTTACAATTATTTTTTTAGTTTTGAAATTTGAATTTTTTTAAAAAAATATGCATGAACTAATGCAACTAAATGAATGCAAGGGTTAATTACAAATGATTTATCGTAAGTTAACCCAAAATTGTATAATCACACTTTCTCTTAAATCAACAAGATAGTTCTCAGCCAGGTAACAGACAGAATTTATCGATGTACCACGAATCACTGTAGCAATGCATCCGAAGGTTTAAGTACCTTCAAATGAACGATCATTATAATATTTACGAATCAGCGTAATATTTATAAATGGTTATTACTCTGCCGTAGTCTTGACACCATAAAATTAAATTGTTTAAAGAAGACAACTTGACAACATACAATTAAATGCGTTATTATTAATCAAATTCTAAGATGAAATGCAAAACATAAATTAAATGCGTATGACAATGCAACTACAATGAAATTTGTTTTTGAAACTTTGTTTTTTTTAGATACGAGCAAACAACAATGAAAGACGAATAAAAACAATAACTAAAGGTTAAAAGCAGCAAAAAAAAATTTATAAGCAAGCGAGCAGTTATTTTTTTAGCAAGCTAAGCGAAGCAAACATCTTTTTCAATTTGCTTTGGCAGTCTGAAATAAAAACAATATATATATCAAAGTAAAACTAAAACAGATGAAGACAAAATAGAAGTGAAACTAAAACAAAAAAAAATGTAATTAAAACTTGTTTATTTTTTATGTTATTTTAAATGGGTAACTAAACAATGAAAATCAAAACAATCTAAATCTAAAGAAACAAACGAAAGAAAGGAAAAAAAATGAAAAACCAACGAAAACAAAACAACATAAATGATACAAATGAAACCAAAAATTTGTATGCTTTATTTTTATACTCAAAGAGAACAAGAGAAAATAAACAAAAGAAGAAATCAACTTTAAGGAACTACAGCCAAACCTTGTTTACCCGGCCTAAACAAGATGATAGTAATAAAACCAACTTTCCAACTCTCTTCACGCTAAACAATTTTAAATGTCCAGATTAAATCGAATGTCGCAACCCTCAAATTAAGATAAATTTTGCAAATGCAACTCTTTTCCCCTCTTTTTTTTTCGTTTTAAATCGGTTTGCATGTTTGAAGTGAGGAATTGCGATCTCGGGTTTTCGAGTTTGGGTTGTCGAGAACGGAGATGAGGCGATTTGAGGAAGTTATTTGATCGAAGGTCGAGGCAGGATTCAGGGTTTCGGTTGCTTGCGTTGTGCCTTCTTGGGTTCAAATGAGTGAGGTAAGGGCGGTGACGACAATTTGGGGTGATTGGGAGGTTCGAGTTTGTTTGACCGATTGTCGAATCAATTTGGTGGTTCGAGTTTTGATGTGAACAAGGCCGCGGTTTGAGTATAGACAGAGGAATTTTGATGTAGTTGTAGCTGGCGTTTGATGCAGTGGTGATGCAAGTTGTTCACTTGAGGTGATGCACAAAGCAGTAAGGTGGTTTTGTGGTTGAGGCAGTGTGTTTATGTGATATGCCAGGTGTAGTTGACAATGCTGAAGAGGATGGTTAGAGGATGGCCAGAGATGGTGGAGTTGTTGATTTGTATAATGGAAGAAGTCACAAGGAAGTTTTTTATGAGGCAGAGGTGAAGTGTAAGTGAAGTGGTGATGCAGCAATACGTGGATGTTGAATTGTTTTAGGCTGGTTGGCGATCGTGGCTGCAGGTATGTAGGTTTCTGCTGCTGTTTGAAGTGCAAATGAGTTTGTGAATTTGTTTAATAGCAGTTGAGGAATGTCTTGTGAGGGATGATGAATTGTATATGAGTTTATCAATGAAGGTATGTTTGATAGCTGTGCATTGTGGTAGTGGTGGTTGTTTGCGACAGTGGCACCGTGAGTTGTGGATGGTTTGTGGTGGATGTTGTGAGGGTTTTGTATGGCTACAATGGTGAGTGTGAGTGTTTGTCGGCAGAAGTCAGTAAGTGTTTGCAGGCCACTGTAGTATCGTTTGGAGATGGTGTTTGGTGGAATTTTGAGTATGGATATGCAGTTTTCGAAATGGTCATTGGCAGTGAATCGAAAAGGAGATGGTAATGTATTGGTGGTTGGAGAGATGATGATGTAATGTAGTGAAAAGGCACTGATGGACTGTGAACATGTTGAAGTTTGGAGAGGATTGTTGAACTGCAATTTGTTATGTGAAGCATGTAGTGGAACGGCGAAGTTAGGTGGGAGGTATGTGATAGTAGTGACAGTGCTGAAGTTTGTTGAGTTTGTTTTAGGTTGATGAGTGGATGACTAGTAGGGAAGGGGGAAGTAGATTGGTATGTAGTTGTTGTATTATGGTCAAGTAGAGTGTTTGTGAGCAACTGGAATGGGTGGCTTGTGGAAGGAAGTGTCTGTTGTTTGGTGGCTGGAAATAGCAGTGACAGTTAATAAGTTTGTACACAAGTGCAACCGCACAGTAGTATTGGTGTGTATGTAGATAAGAAGTTTTGAGGCAGTAATGCAATATGTATGCAGTTTTGTTCAGAGATGGATGTAAGAAGGAGTGATGCTCAGACTAGAAAACAACGACAAACACTCAAACAAATGCAAACAAAAATCAAGCAATACACCTTTTTTTAATGCAAACACACACAAAATGAAAACACACAAAAATCAAACAAAAATAATTTGAAGAATAGAAAATTAAAATCAAAACTATTACTCGGTAACGGCGCCAAAAACTTGTTTAACGACAAATTTTCTATCGGATTAGAAAATTGCCAAAAAATTTCAAAATTAAAATTTACCACAAACGCATGGTGTACGATTGTAGCATGTATGCGAGTACGGGTCAATCCACAGGTAGTTGTTTAGATTTTGAAATTCTATTAAATCAAATTGAACCAAAGTCGAAAGTGAGTAGCTAAAAATGTAAGAAAAATGACAAAAAGAAAGTGATAAAAAAATATAAGAGTAGAAAGACAATTTAGAGATAAATTCATTCTCTACATCACATAGTTCAACAAAACATGAAATGATTTTTTTTTAATCATTAGTAAGTTTACTTGATGTGTTATCATAAGTATGTCATATTTATTCTATTAATTAGCTCAACATAAGCCATCAAACTATAACACAATATTTAAACTACTTTTCAACTCTCATGAAAAATGACAACAAGTTGAAAACAAAATCTATTTTAAGTATGGTCTATTAACTATTAATTAGAAATATAGATCATCAAATTCTATTTAAACATTCACTTTTTATCATAATCATATTTAGATGAAGAGACAATTTTTGTTTGTGATTGTTTAAGCATAGCCTATTTGTTATAAACAACATATACTATCAAATTCAATATGAAACAATAAATCACATCAACATTCATTTAAGTACAAAAGAGAGCAATAATTATCAAAATATTGAAGCTATATGATTAGAGGCTTCATTATCCCTATATTGAAGGGATTAGCCTCTTATTTGTATTATTATATCAACACAAGTGGCATGCAACATGACATAAAAGAAGAAAAAGAAGAGAGCAAAATGAAAAGAAAAGCTAAGTAGAAAGATGTAAACACTAATCTACTTGTATAAAAAATAAAATAACTACTAACAAGAAAGAAATAGAGCATGTAAATGTAAAAGAACATTAACTAACATTGCATAAAAGAAAGGAAAATTAAATGAGAAGAAATATGGCTAAGTATCCATGAAAAGAGAAAGAGAGCTTGTGTTTTATTTTGAGCCTAAAAACTAACTAAGAGGAAGAGGAGGGTTACATGAAGATATGAGATATTTACACAAGTTAGAACCCCTAATTCACTTTTTTGGGGAATGCCCAAAATAGCCTCTTAGGAAGTGTGAAGGCCAAATAATCATTAGCATGTGTTAATCCTCATTTAGATGTGCATGAAGCTTTAAACTCTATTATATGTGCAATAGCCACTAATTTGTATATTAAGGTAGGTGGGTAGGTGGGGTCCTCTATGGTCATCACTTTGAATTATTTGTTCTCTTCATTTTTGTACATGCATATATCTTCATGAAACCACTTGTAAAATTCACTAAAATACCTACAAAACAATACAAAAAACTTCAATTAAATTTTCACAATTTAATAAATGCACAAAAACAACTATTTTGCCACTATATGAATATGAATATGTGACAAATTGAAAATAATTTGAATTTTGGTTTAAACAAGTTAAAATACCCAATATGATCATTTATTTAATTTAAGTAGATTAAACGTGATCGTAAAAATATGCACATTTACGTGCACATCAGCTAACATAAATAAAAGACCGGGGGAACTGTTGAGAGATTACCATAAAAGATTCAATGCTGAAGCTACAGGACTGAAAAAGTAAGCAACAAAGAAAAAATGGCAGTAAAATCTAGACTGATAGGGAATACCCCTTTTGGAAAGAACTCTACCTCCATGAATGTAAAAAATTCCAAGCCTCACTAACAGGTTGATAAATTTATCTGCTTGGATTATATTTTCCATGAATATAGAAAGTCTCAACATAGGGGAAGAAAGGAGTAAGACTTGGATTTTCAACTCAAAGTAAGAAAAGAAGGTGGAATGTGATATCAAGAGCCAACTATGTTTACTTGAATCAACATATTTCGTAAATTTTGATTGTAGCAAAAGATAAAGATGGAATATTCAAAACAAAAAAGGTTAAGAATAACCCAGAACCTAACAAAAGGGAAGATAAATACGCTTTCCATAAGCTAAATGCGCACAAGATAGACAAATGTCAAGTTTGCCCGGGTTATTAAAATTATGGTAAGAGAAGGATCTCTGAACCCTGAAGACGTTAGTTAAAGAGAATTGGAAATTCCCTCATCTAATAACAGTGGAAGGCCTTCATCAAATAATGCAAATTTTCTTGATAATGAGACCCTAAAGGAGTTCCCACCACCAATCAATCATATCGTTGTGATTCACAATGGGCCTCATATTACTGGGTTGAATATAACTTCAAGGAATAAATATATTTGCAAAGCCAAAGAAGTAATCTATTCAATGAAAGAAGAATTGTCGGCAAAGGCCTACAAAAGTGGTATATAGATCCCATATCTAGTTATCTCTCCAAAAAAATCAAACGGGGTTAGGCAACCTCATAATGATACATTAATGATAACATCCCAAATCAGATTGTCTTTGGTATCCATGATCTTGGCGGATACCGAAAGTGTAATGATTGTCATTTTTAAACATGCATTTAATCAGATGGATATTCCTGTGGAAAAGCACATATCTAGCTTTGAACCCACCTATGGATTCAATAATAAGGGCTCTACTCCGATCAGATAAATAATATTGTAAGTTCAAATGGGGATACCGCCTTACACAAGGACCTTTGAACCTCTACTTGTGGTAATGGACCGGCCTTCTTATTATAATGTAACGACCTACCTTTTTGGATAGTTTAAATCGATAATAAACCATACATGTCGAATCCAAATCATTTAAAAGGGAGGATTTTTATGAGGTAAATAAGAAAAAGAAGAGAAAAGAAAGAAAACTAAAACACAGAATCTCACAGCGGAATGATAAAATATAATAATCAGATAAATAGTTCATTAATCTATTTTGCAAATAACATTTGATTACACTTTTACAATACATCAGAGTATATATACAGCAGGAAAAAATAAATAATGCAGCGGAACAATATGATGCACTGGGGTAAGTAATAATAAATAGTAATAATATACTAAATCTTCGTCTTTGTCCTCCAAAAAATAGTCTTCAACACACTAAAAGGCCCAGACAGACCCAAACGTAATGAAAAGTCAAAGCACTTGAGTCAGAACAAAAAGCTCTTATATAAGTTAAATCTGAAATAAATACGAGTGTAACGGCTTCAGAGATATTTACGGGGTTTTACACCTCTCATCCAGTGTCTAACGTGCGTGCAATAACATAAGAGATGTTCAGGATTACCTGTTAGGAACTGGAGATAGTGGTTTTGATGACAACAATCTTTTTAACTTATTTTATTATAACTTATATACTAACACTGATGTCTATATATATATATATATATATATATATATATATATATGAATGTTATTTTTCATTATATATATAAGGCAAGTACTCTTTATTGAAGACCATACAGGATAAAGATCATGAATGAAGGAATCAAGTTTGAAGATTCATGGGTATCAAGATCAAGATTTCAAGATAAGTGTCTAGTTTTTGTTTAAACTTCATAATAGCATGGAAATCTTCGTTCCAAATTTCATTTGGGATGTAATCCATTTCTACCTTCTTAGTGGCCTACAAAACCATGACAAGGAGCCTACAAACCTACGATAAGTGGTTTACAAACCCAGGAACATCCTATTTATGTACAAGTTTTCGAGTCCAGATGTGATGAAACATTCTGCAGGAAGAAGCTTGCAAAACTACTTCAAAATGGTTTTTCAAAATGATTTTTAAAAATTCTTTTCAAAATGTTTTAGCCTTAAAAATTATCTTTTCAAATGATTTTCAAAAAGATGTTTTAGCCTTAAAATATTCTTTATTTTTGTTTTTAAATAAACTCTTGTTTTTAACGTCGTTTGTTTTTAAAACTATCTTCTAATTTTTAAATATTCTTTATAATATATATACACATATACTTGAGATTTAAAATCAAATTTATGTATACATTCTAAAAATATATTTTTCTACTCTTCTTTATTTTAAAACATAGAAAAGTTAGTTTATTTTACTCCAGAATCATTTCACTTGTTTTCCTTTCAATACCATTTTCAAAACAAATTTTACATTGTTTTTAACTAAAGGATGTCAACGTTATGGGATACCCCATGTCGACATGGTGGCCGTTAAATTCAAAAGTTTCAATTTTCAAAAGAAGTATCTATTCGTTTAAATCTCTTTACGTATGGTTATGATCGTTATTGGTTTATAAATAGCCTTCATAAACGAATTTTTTAAATAACTATTTTCTTATTTTCTTCACTCCTTCTTCTCCACAAATTCATATTCTAAAATTTTCATATTTTAAAATCGTGCCAAAATTTTACCGAATTCTCGAGTGAATCAAATTAGAATCTCACTCTTGTTTGATTCTCTGCCCTCTCTCGAAGATTAAAGTGCAATTCAAAGTTATGGGATCAATTTGTAATCAAAAGTTTATCGAGTCCCTCTACAAGGTGTGGTTGTGCTTGGAAATCGACTGGGTGATCTTATGTCCCACAAATCAAGAGAGTTTGCCCTAGACTCGAAGACGGGAGGGTACCTCAAGGCCTTTAGAAATTAAGGATTGTAATCTCGACATTGGTATAATAAAAATCTGTATGAGATGTTTGCCTTGGCGCAGGACTGGATGTAGGGTAACTCCGAATCAGTATAAAATCCAGTGTGTTCTTTCCTTTTATTGCTTTTATTTATTTTCCGCATCTGTATTTGGTTCTATGATTGTTCTATGATTAAGTTCTGCATTTGTTTATATCATAATTTTTAAATTAGTCCATATAAGTCTTATAATCCATTAAACACTATTCACCCCCCTCTGGTGTTAAATTAGCCTTAAGATCCTTAATTCGTACTCCCTTTCAATTGGTATCAGAGCATAGGTTTTCATAGTTTTCATAATCTGAAAGTTGAAAAGTTAGAAATGGCATTTTAAGGAAATTTTGTTAATACTAGCTTGAATTTATGTATTTCATGAAAGTATCATAAGTCTTCATATAGTTTTTATAAAAAATCAAGTTATCTACCGAATTGGTTTGTTATGCAGGAACAGACATATTACATGGATTTTGAAGAATCAACAACCAATGGACAAAATGTGCAAATTGAGAAAGATAAGTGGATACTTGATAGTGGCTGTTCAAGGCATAAGACTGGAAATCCTGGGATACTCATGACATTATATATCAAGATGGTGGATTGGTCAACTTTGGAGATAACTCAAAAGAATATGTGATTGGCATCGACAATGTCGGTAATTCTAAAACTCCTCTTATTTTTGATATTTTGCTAGTTAGGAATTTAAAACGTAGTTTGCTTGGTATAAGTCAAATATGTGATAAAGGATTTAAAATTAAATTTGAAAAAGATAAGTGTCACATCGAAGATAATAAGTCAAATGTTATCTTTGAAGGAATTAGGAAGAAAAACATTTACATCCTTAGTATGAAAGTTTCAAATGATAACTTATGTCTTTTGACTAATACAAGTGATCCTTGGATTAGGCATAAAAGATTTGGTCATTTAAATTTCAAACTGTTATCTAGGTTATCAAAACTTGACTTAGTTAGTGGTCTTCCCAAGTTAAATTTTAAAGTATATAGTATATGTGATTCTTGCCAATTAGGAAAACTTAAGAAAAGGTCATTTAAACTAAAAGATATGATTTCTACTTCTAAACCTCTAGAATTACTTCATTTAGATTTATTTGGTCCATCTCAAGTTCAATCAATTAATCACAATAACTATATTTTTGCAATTGTAGATGATTATTGTAGATATACTTGGACAATTTTTCTTAAACTTAAAAGTGATGCTTTTGAATTATTTAAAAATTTTGCTAAAAGAATTCAAAATCAACATTCTTTAAAAATAAAAACTATTCGTGTTGATCATGGTGGAGAATTTGAAAATGAAAATTTTAAGAATTTCCGTAATCAAAAATGAATTACTCATAATTTATCCTTTCCAAGAACTCCACAACAAAGTGGAGTGGTAGAACGTAAGAATAGAACGATTCAAGTGTGTGCTAGAACAATGCTTTTTGATAGTAACTTACCTAAAAACTTTTGGGTTGAATCAATCGCTACAGCTTGTTGTATATTAAAGCGAATTTTAATTAGACCATTAACTAATAAAACACCATATGAATTACTTTACAATAAGAAATCCAAAGTAGCTTATTTTAAAGTTTTTGGTAGTAAGTGTTTTATTCTTAATACAAAAGATGATTTAGATAAATTTGAACCTAAATCCGACAAAGGTATCTTCATCGGATATTCAAATAGAAGTAGAATTTATAATTTAGGAACTAACACTATTGAAGAAACGGTGCATTTATCTTTTGATGAAAATTTTAAAGACACTATACAAATAGAAGATGAAGAAGATTTTTTAACTTTAAACAATGAACCTAATGAAACTAATTGTTAAATCATTCAACCTAATAAAAGAATTAGGCTATTAAAAGATCATCCTATAGAAAATATACTAGGGAATATTGAATCTATAGTTAAAACAAGAAATCAACTAAATAGTATGGGAATGTAGCTTTTATATCAACTATTGAACCTAAAAATCTAAAGGAAGTATCGTATTATGATTCATGGATTTATGCTATGCAAGAAGAATTGAATAAGTTCATCAGAAATGATGTTTGGGAACTTGTTCCTAGACATGAGGATAAAAGTATAATTGGAACAAAATGGGTTTACAAAAATAAAATGAATGAATTTGGTGAGGTCGGGAGTAATAAACCTCGTTTAGTTGCGCAAGGTTATTGTCAAGAAGAAGGAATTGATTATAACGAAACCATTGCACCCGTAGAAAGACTGGAAGCTATCAGGATTCTACTTGCTTTCGCAAACTATAATAATTTCAAGTTATAATCAAATGGATGTTAAAAGTGCTTCTATAAATGGTTTTGCAAAAGAAGATGTTTGTGTTGAACAACCTCCACTTTTTGAAGATAATAATTTTCCAAATCATGTATACAAACTAAAGAAAGCTTTATATGGTTTGAAACAAGCTCCTAAAGCCTGGTATGGAAGACTAAGATCTTATTTACTACAATCTAGTTTTGAAATTGGTAAAATAGATACAACTCTTTTTATTAAAAGTAACAAAAATGGTATTCAATTAGTACAAATATATGTAGATGATATAACATTTGGATCAACTAATAACATAACGAATAAAGAATTTTCAAATATAACGACTGAAGAATTTGAAATGAGTTATACGGGAGAACTAAGTTTCTTCTTAGGATTTCAAATCAAACATTAGATAAATGAATTTTCATTAGTCAAGAAAAATATGCTAAGGATTTAATTAATAAATTTGGATTGATTACTTCTAGTGGGAACCCAACTCCAATGACAACTAATGTAGTTTTAAGTAAAGATAAATCAAAAGATGTTGATCAAAAATTATATAGGGGAATGATTGGCTCACTGCTTTATATAACAACAAGTCGTCCTCACATCAGACATGATGAGTGTCTGTCTCTGTGCAAGATACCAATCTCAACCTAAGGAAACTCACTTAAAGCTGTTAAAAGAATTTTAAGATATGTAAAACATACTTTAGATTATGGTTTATTTTACCCTAAAAATGATGTATTTGATTTAATTTCATATTGTGATGCTGCTTACGCTGGTTGTAAATCAGACCGAAAAAGTGCAAGTGGAACTTGTCACTTTCTAGGACATTCTCTGGTTTCCTGGTTTATAAGAAGCAAAACAATGTATCCTTGTCAACAACTGAAGCAGAATATATATCTGCTGCTTAGGCTTGTTCTTAAGCTATATATATGCAACAAAATTTAAAAGATTTTGGATTAACTATAACTAAATCACAAATTTATTATGATTATACTGGTGCAATAAATCTATCTAAAAATCCAACTCATCGTGCTAGAATAAAATATATTGACATTAGACATCATTTTCGTAGAGATAATATAAGTAAAGAAGTCATAACTCTTGAATATATTAATGTTGAAAAACAAATTGATGATATATTAACCAAACCACTAAATAAACAATACTTTACTAAATTCAGAAGAGAATTATGTATATGTTCATTAACTGAAATATAAATTATATATAATACAAGTATAGATAATAATTAATATAAATAAAAATTTCTCAAAAATTGAAATGGGCATGTCGACATGACCTATCCCCCTATGTCGAAATGCAAGCCAAGATTTTCAAATTTAAAATTCCCTCTAAAATTAGTTATTAAGTTATATATTTATATATTTCGACTTTTACTCCTTTCTCTGTTCTATTCTCTATAATAAAATTCTAAAACAGCAAATTAATGGCTTCCTCTTCTAATAGTGAACCTTCTTCACCTACTTCTCCTCATTTTGGTCCTTTTCAACGTTTCACACACATACGAGTCATCTGAATACAAGTGAATATGAAAGATTTGCTTCAAATGAAAATTCAATTGAGTCAACTGCAAATGGCTAAAAATCAGATAGGCAAGGCAGGATCCTTAGGAATTTACAAAACTTCCTATGGATAACCATGCCAATCCCATTGTCATCGAAGAATTATCACAAGCCATGGATTCTGAAGAAGAAGAGCCTCTAGAAGAACAACAAGAGAATCAAGAAGAAGAACATCCTCTGCCGAATCCAGATGTTCATATGAACGAAGACGGTGGCGTGATTTGCATTGGAGAGGTCCTTTTTGACGCTAATGGGAACTTGGTAGAACAACATGGAAACTTTTGTCTCCACTATCCAAATTGTTTGGTCCATAAATCACCAATAGTTAAGGGTTCTCGTTAGGCCTTTTTCGTTTTTCTCTTTCTTGATTGTATATTGGTTTGTTAATTTGTATGTAAGTGTTATCTTAATTAATGTTCTTCTAAAAACAATCTTTGGTGTATAAAATCTTGAATTCCATTTAACTTAGGATGCCATATTTCACTTATAAATAGTTATTATTCTTATTTCATATGTTTGTTTATCTCATTTTCTATTAAGTTCAAGGTTTATAGGTTATTTTTGTCGATGACAAAGGGGGAGAAGTTTTGTAAAATAGTAGGCTTGGAGTAAGGGGGAGTTGTTGGTATAAGGGGGAGTTGTTGGTGTAAGGTGGAGTTATGGTATGATCGAAGTGGTAAGTATATTTTATAAGGTTGTCATCATCAAAAAAGAGGAGTTGTTAGGAACTAGAGATGGTGGTTTTTATGACAACAACCTTTGTAACTTATTTTATTATAACCTATATACTAACACTATTGTCTAGAAATATATGAATGTTATTATGCATAATATATATAAGGTAGGTACTCATTATTGAAGACTGTACATGATAAAGATCAAGAATGAAGAAATCAAGTTGGAAGACTTATGAGTATCAAGATCAAGATTTCAAGATAAGTGTCTAGTTTTTTTTAAAACTTCATAATAGCATGAAAATATTCATTCCAAATTTCATTTGGGATGGAATCCATTTCTACCTTCTTAGTGGCTTACAAACCCACGACAAATAGCTTACAAACCTATGACAAGTAGCTTACAAACCCACGAACATCCTGGTTTTGTACAAGTTCTTGAGCCCTAATGTGATGAAATATTCTGCAGGAAGAAGCTTGCAAAACTACTTCAAAATGGTTTTTCAAAATGATTTTCAAACTGCTTTTCAAAATGTTTTAGCCTTAAAGATTATCTTTTCAAATGATTTTCAAAAAAATGTTTTAGCCTTAAAATATTCTTTGTTTTTGTTTTTAAATAAACTCTTGTTTTTAACTTCGTTTCTTTTTAAAACTATCTTTTGATTTTTAAATCTTCTTTATAATATATATATATATATATATACTTGAGATTTAAAATCAAATTTATGTATACATTCTGAAAATATATTTTTCTACTCTTCTTTATTTTAAAACATAGGAAAATCAATTTATTTTACTCCAAAATCATTTTATCTTTTTTTCCTTTCAATACCATTTTCAAAACAAATTTTACATTGTTTTTAACTAAGGGATGTCGACATCATGGGATACCCCATGTCGACATGGTGGCCGTCAAATTTAAAAGTTTCAATTTTCAAAAGAAGTGTTTATTCGTTTAAATCTCTTCACGAATGGTTGTGACCGTTAATGGTCTATAAATAGCCTTCACAAAAGAATTTTTAACTAACTATTTTCTTATTTTCTTCACTCCTTCTTCTCCATAAATCCATATTCTAAAATTTTTATATTTTTAAGATCGTGCCGAAATTCTGATGAATTCTCAAGTAAATCAAATTAGAATCTCATTCTTGTTTGATTACCCTCTCTCGAAGATCAAAGTGCTATTCAGAGTTATAGGATCAATTTGTAATCAAAAGTTTATCGAGTCTCTCTATAAGCTGTGGTTGTGCCTAGAAATCAATTGGGTTATCATGTGTCCCATAAATCAAGAGAGTTTGCCCTAGACTCAAAAACAGGAGGGTACCTCAAGGCCTTTAGAAATTGAGGATTGTAATCTTGACATTGGTATAATAAAAATCTGTACGAGATGCTTTCTTTGGTTCAAGACTGGATGTAGGGGAACTCCAAACCAGTATAAAAATCCGGTGCGTTCTTTCCTTTTACTGTTTTTATTTACTTTATGCATCCGTGTTTGATTCTGTGATTGTTCCGTGATTAAGTTCTGCATTTGTTTATATCATAATTTTTAAATTAGTCTATATAAGTCTTAGAATCCATTAAACACTATTCACCCTCCTCTAGTGTTAAATTAGCCTTAAGATCCTTAATCCGCACTCCATTTCATTATCATCTCCTAAGGATCCGTTAAACTATTTACTATGTAGTAATATACGCTATTATAATATGTCCATCAGTAAAATATAGTATTAAATAGCATTAAGGCGTTACCCATATCCCCATTAACATATTTTTATATATTCCCGTAGTCTATACAGTACCGTAATTCCTCCGTAAACTGGAGGACTATCAAAGGGCACCCCATAGGTACGCTACAAACCAAACTCATAGTGGACGCGATAAGGCATGTGACAAGGCACGTGAGGCAATGCCCAGGGTAGGATACTACCGTTTTGCGGATCTGAACTGTTGGTAATGCATAGCAGCTACTACCGTCCACTTTGGAACACACTTCCAAAATCAAATCGAGGGGTGGCCACCAAATCAGTCACAAAGTAATAAATATGGTATCGAAGAAATGTGTCTGATCAGAGATGCGACCTCACTTGGCCCGACATGGCTCCTGTTTTAGTCACATCAAGCTGACTCGAGAGAGTCGGGGTTACGTCAACACCTCATACAGAATCGTTCACCAAACTATCCTACTTCATTTTGGATTCTCCACCACGTGCATAGTTGTTAAAGTGGTTTTCGGTATTGGCAGAGAGTATGACAATATCCGATTCTGGTCTCTTTAACAACCAAACGCTTATTACACACCGAATGATTCTTTTACATTTCCAAAACCATTTCACATTGATATCAAAATATCGTATTCTCAAAATCATATCATTTTCGAAATCATGTTCACTTTCGAAATCATATTTCAAAATAAGTTAAACCCTCATTTCAAAATCATCATATTTACTAAAAATATGTCATTTCACTAGAAAATATCATTTCAAATCTCAACTTAGGTTATAACATCATTTAACCATATTCACTTTTAATTCCCGGATTTAAATATAAACAATTCAGCCTTGCACAGCTTGAATTTTTGAAAATAGTTAAGATTGTCATAAATAGTTTCAAAATAATTTAAAAATAGTCCAAAATAGTTTAAAATAGTTTAAATGGTTTAGAATAGATTAAGTTAGATTAAAATGGATTAAAATAGTTTAAAATAGATTAAATTAGTTTAAAATAGATTAACATAATTTAAAATAGTTTAAATAATTTAAAATAGATTAAAATAGTTTAATAGTTTAAAATAGATTAAATTAGTTTAAAATAGTTTAATAATTAATTAGTTTAAAATAGTTTAACATAGATTAAATTAGTTTAAATATAAGATAGTTTGATTATTGGAAATTGTTTATATAGTAAATAATTTGGAAATCTAAATAAATCAGAATTATAAAATAATACATCTTTAGACAGTTTATATTAAAATAATTAATTTGAAATTAATATCAAATTAAACTATTCCTTTCATTTCAACAAATCTGGACCATATCCAGCTTTCAAATCAACAAAACTCAATTTATATCTTTCAATTCAGATTCCCAATAAAACCATTTAAATCTATGTCGATTTCAAATCCATGTTTAAAATATAAATTTAAACTACTTTAAATTTAGTAGATTTCAAGGTTTAAATATTCAAATATTTTCAATAATTCAATTTCGATAAACTTCACTCACACTTCAAATTCAAATTTAAAATTTCAATTTGAATCCTTTAAACAATTCATTTAAACCAGTTTCAATTTCAACATTTAAAGCTTGGAAATTCAATTAAACTAACATAAGACAATTTAGTAATCGTGAGTGGGTTAAAACACTCACCTTTGATTTATCGGCGATTTAAAATTCAAATAAAGTTTCAAATTTGAATATTCTTGGAATTTGACCAAACTAGTTTCATAATGTCCGGAATTTTGATATGATCGCAATGGAGAAAATCGTGCGTGAATCCGAGCTCGTATCGAAAAGTTACGTGAGTTAGAAGTTATATGATATATATTATAAAAATCAATAAGATAATAAAATTGATAGCCACGTCAATTTACCATCTTCATTCGAATCAGTAGTCCATCCTACAGCAAAACCCACGCTATAGGAACAATGGACACGGTCGCTACCTCTCCTACGTTTCCCGCACACTGCTCCGACTTCGCCATAGCCCTGCCACCACCGGTCGCAACCCCCACATCACCGCATGACCACGATCGATGTCCCACATGCCAACCGCTGTCATAAAACTACAAACCCTAACAAATTTTTGTCAACTATCAAGCCATCTCGACTGCAAACGACCAGCAGGGATGAACTCCCCTTGTTCATCTCCACATGATAGTACCCTCGAATCGACGATCCATCGCTGATGATCAACCACCACAATGAACAGTCGAGAATGTTTTGGCCAATCCCAGACAAACCAAAGCTCGATTGAAAAAATGAATAGAAAATTTGAATTGCACTCGTCAAGATCTTTCCAACGATATATAATTCGATATAGTTTTGAGGAGTTTATTTTCAATTTGAATTTGAAATTGAGTTAGACTTTTTGGAATTGAAAATATGTTTCTGCCATTAGAGAGAGAAGATAAGAATAGACAGATAGATTTGTATGTACAGTAATGAGAAATAGATAGATTGTTAGGGTTATAAAAATCAATTTATATAGACAAAGCCCGATAAGAAGGAATGAACATATCGAATTAGTTTGAAACGACAATAACGGCCCGAAAAGCCCGTTCCGTTTTCGAAACGAAAGTGGGTCATCCCATATATCAAAATAGATGTTTTTGATATTTTTAAATTCATTTGAATAGGTTTCAAGTCCTAATTTCATTGTATGAAGAAGTTAGCTTGTAAAATCAGCTTATTTTAAATTGAATTCATTTAAATCGATTTCTGCGCGTTTCGAGCCCGCACGATCAAAGGACAAGTCTGATCGTTACGAAACTTGAAATCTTACAATAATTCACCGTTACGGATCCGATGAAACTGGTTTCGTTGAAATTCAAGATAGTGGCCAAAATGACTATTTTCATGTTAATTAAGTAAATTATTATTAAATTAATAAATCATTTTTAAAATTTTAAATTTAATAGTTAACAATTTACATCATTCTTGATTACCAAGACATTTATAATCTTTTAAACTAAATTTCCATCTCCAAATCCAATATTAAATATTTTACAAATTATAGTATTCAATTTCAACTGAAATAAATTCGTTAATTATAATTTAAACTCAAATAAATTCATTTATTCAAATTTACATCTTATTATTCCATCAGTCATTACTTTATGGATATGGTTAACATTGGTTTACCATTTATTACATCAATATTCTATCGTTATCCTTTTAATTCATATTACCTGCAATAGTTATATAGATTAATTACAATTGATTTCCAATTTAATTTGAGCGGATTAAATAGTGAAATGGTAATTAAACAATTGTTACAACTTACAATTTCAAACACATTTCTACGTTTATTGTTGACAAATCAAGCTAATAAATTCACATACTAATTAATTATTTTATATTACCCAATTTCAATTAATTTCGTATAATTTTACCATTAAATACAACATTTGGTTTATTTTCTTATTTACGAATTATATCCAAATCAACTTTACAATTATTTTAAATTGATTGGAATTACATTAAATAGTCATCAATTATATTAAATTAATATTATTAAATTAATTCTAGTTATTTTTCTCATTAGTAAATCGCAAATTTTAATTTTTTTCCAATATTAAGCACCAAAATCTTATTAAATTTAATATTTTAATTATTGAAAATTATTGATCGTTACAAGTATATAGATCCCATATCTGGCTATCTCTCCAAAAGAATTAAAGGAGGTGAGGTAACCTCATAATGATACATTAATGATAACTGCCCAAATCAGACTGTCTTTAGCATCCAGGATCTTAGTAGATACCGAAAGTGTAGTGATTGTCATTTTTAAACATGCATTCAAGCAGATGGATGTTCCTGTGGAAAAGCTCAAATCTAGCTTTGAACCCACCTACGTATTCAATAATAAGGGCTCTACTCCGATCGGATAAATAATATTGTATGTTCAAATGGGGATACAGCCTCACTGAAGAACTTTTGAACCTGTATTTGTGGTAATGGACCGGCCTTCTTATTGTATTGCTTTATTTGGAAGGCCTACATCATATAAGATGGATGCTTTTGTTTCACCGAAACATTTCATTATGAAATTTCTCTCAAAGGCCGATTAGGGAACCGTATAAGGAGAACAATTTAATTCTAGGGAAATGTATTTTGCAATCATATACATTGCAATAAAGAGAATGATTTCTATTATGATACTCTGTCGAAATAATTAAAACTAAGAATTACAAGCCCTAAGATATCAATCATCAACAATTGATACTTAAGGCAATAAGGCTAATGGTGACAATTGGAAAGAAAGAATGGTAGCTAAAAAGGTTAAACTCCTTGAAAACAAAAGGAAGTACAATGAAGCAAATCAAGTAAAAGAAAAGGAAGATATTAGAGAATCCCGAGAAGAAAATACTACAGAGAGACTACAAAGATAAATAACATAAGATAAAATCGATACAAGAGTTTGAAGAGATAAAGATAGACCAACGAGATTCTGCTAAAATAATAAAGATAGGAAAGAACTGAATAAGAATGTTAAAGAACTCAATCAGTTTCTGTGAGCAAACTAAGACATTTTCATCTTGACTTATCTAGACGAAGTTGGAATCGATCCCGTAGTGATGAGTCATGCACTTAATAAAGATTCAAACTTCACCTGTGTAAGGTAAATGGAAAGGAAATTTAATAAAACACAGACAATTACGCTGCAAGAGGAGGTAAAAAGGCCGTAAGAAAATAGACTTATTAGAGAAGTATTTTATTTAAAATGGTTGGCAAATCTGGTGCTTGTTAAAAAGTTGAATGGAAAATAGAGAAATTTTGTTGATTACACGGATCTAAATAAAGCATGTCCAAAAGATTGTACCTTCTTCCAAACTAGTGGGAATGAATTGTTATCATTCATGGACGCATATTCAAAGTATATTCGAATCCCCACATTCAAGCTTAATGAGGAGCATATGAGTTTCGTAATTGATTGGAGGACTCACTACTACAAGGTAATGCCTTTTGGACTAAAGAATGCAAAAGCCACATACCAATGGCTAGTAAACAAAATGTTCAAAAATCAAATAGGAAAAAATATGGAGGTATACGTACATGATATGTTAGTAAAATCCAAAGGAGGGTTAGATCACATAAAGGACCTAAATGAGATGTTTGAATATTACAAAGGTACAAGATAAGGTTAAATCCATAAAATTATTCTTTTCAAACCTAGGAAATTTTTGGGATACAAAGTGAGTGCACAGGGAATGGAAGCAAGCCCCAAAATAAATAAAGGCAATCTGAGGTGTGGCTGCACCAAAGACAAGTGAGGATGTAATAATTTGAATGGCAGAGTAGCCGCACTTGGTCATTTTATATTAAAGGCTATTAACAAGTGTATTTTGTTTTTTGATACGATCAAGAAAAGGAAGACTTTTGAATGGACGAATGAATGTCGAAAAGCATTTAAAGAACTAAAGGATCATTTGGTTAAACTGCCAATACTTTCTAGTCTGATTGAAGGATCAAATTTGTTTCTATACATGGTAGTATCTGAATTTGCAATTAGTTCGACCTTGATAAAGGAAGAAAATGAGGTGTAACCACCAATATATTATACAAGTAGAAGGCCAAAAGATGCACCGTTAGAGAACAGTTTGCTTATTGTTTGGTATCATCGGCTCGAAAATTGAATTCTTATTTTCAAGCACGTACGATTAATGTCCTAACCAACTATCTGCTCAAGCAAATTTTTAGTAAACTGGAAAAGATTGGAAGACTATTAAAATAAAGAATGGAATTGAGATAATATGATATAGATTTTTTTCCATAAGTGGTAATAAAAGGACAAGCACTAGATGATTTTATAATAGAATGCATGAGGTTCATCAAAAAAGAAAAAAAATGTGTCGAAACGAAAATTATATGTAGATGGTGCATCAAATGAACAATACGCCAAAGCAAGGTATGTGATAATTACACCCGACGAACATCAATTACATTATGCAGTAAAGTTGGGATTCACTGCAATAATGTGGTTGAATATGAATCAATGAATGGTGGATTAACTCTAGCTAATAGTCAAAGATTCCTAGGACTAATATATTTAGCAATTCACAACTAATGGCAAACCAATTAACAAGACTTATCAGACAAAAGATGCGTGAATATCTCAATATGCAAAGAAAATACATGAGATGCTAGCTCAATTCAAGGATTTTTCAATTTATCAAATATCGAGAGAGAGAGAAACACACATGAAGATTCGCTAGGAAAGCTAGCCAGTTCACGTAGAGCCTTAGAAGTAAAGATCATTCCCATTGGATTCCAACAAGACCTAAGTATTAAGTTTGAAATGGATAAGCCAAGATGTGAAGTATTGGTCCTAACCTGATCATAGCCCAACAATCAAAGGGCGATGAATGAACACTACAAAGAAAGTTTGTTGTTAATAACACCACTAGATAACACATTATTGTTTATTTTTAATTGTTCCTTACTTTATCAAAAAGCGGGCCTAAAACAAACAGCTCGCTCCTTAATATTTCATCTCCCTCCAAACCATACCATTTACCCATTTACAGATTTATTCCAACCTTAAATCGAAAGCCATGAACATATCCAGAACCCCAAGCCTAAGAGCAACTCCAACAGATTTAAAATTCTCGAATCCGCACCCAGAACACATTCCAACAGAGCACGAGAATGCCACATGGTATAGAAAGGTGGGGCTTTGGTGTGGGAATGTGTGATTCGATGAGGCGCCTGTTGAACAGGCGCCTCATTGCGAGATGCTTGTTCAACAGGCGCCTAGCATCCAGGCGCCTGTTTAACAGGCGCCCACTTATATTCCCCCAACAGTCGACTTCCAACGACCATTTTTCCCTTCAAATATAACTTCCTCCTCTTCTTCCATTCACAACCAATTTCCTTCCTCCATTACAATTTTTTACTGCCACTAATCTCGACTAAAAATGTACTCTGATTTCGACGTCGATGCTGCAAGGTCCAGTTTTGAAGACTACGACTTACACGACGTTATGGTTCTGATTGGAGGAGAAGTAACTAATGCAAGTTGGAGCGCTGCGGAAGACTACGATCTGTGCTACATTTACTGTGCACTCTCGGTCGATCCTATTCGAGAGATCGATCAAAATGTGGGTCTTTTTAGGGAAAAATTACTAATTTCTACAATCGGAAGAACATCGACCGGAAAAAAACACTATCTTCAGTCAAAGATCATTATGGAAAAATAAATCGTCAAACACAAACGTTCGATTCTCAAATGTTCAAGCTAAAACAAATGAATCCTAATGGATTTGGAAATGAAACACATTTGGTAAGCGTTAATGTAATTTCGTTGTTCTACTTTTTATCATAGTTCTCTAATTATACTAGTTATTTTTTAACAAAGAATGGCCGCAAACAAGTTGTTCAAACAAACCTATAAACCTGATAGTAAAAAAGCATCACATTTTTATCAGTTCATGCATGTATATGATATGTTGATCAAGCACGTTAAATGGAAATCATCGCTTCAGAAAACCGTTCAACAAGTTCAATCTAACAGTGGTCGGGATAAAACGCCTAGAGTTGGAGAAAGCTCTAGTCCTAGGGAATCACAAGAAAGCTATGGTTTAGGATCAGAAGAAGACCCAACCCTAACCGAAGATCATTTTGTTAGGCCACAGGGAGCAAAAGCGGCCAAAAAGAAGCAGACTGCTGGAGCGGGTCAAGTAGAAATTAAAAAAATCCTACTTGAATCTAAAGATAGATTTAACCACGCAATGGACACTTGAGCAATTCAACACCAAGAAAAGTTATCAAGAATGGATCAACTTCTTGCTAGAAACCGGCAAAGAGATGAAGATGCAATAAAATTCATGGATACGTCACACATGTCTGCAGAACACCTGCAGTATACGGAGCAAAGAAGGAGAGAAATTATGAGGCGTAGACTTGAAGAGGGTCATTAAATGAATTCCCGTTTTTACAACCTTTGTATCTTTTAATTACCGTTATTTGTATTGTGTTCTGAATGTAAATAGTTATTAATTTAAGTGTTTTCATTGAAATTGCATTACATTGAAAAAAGATTATAACAACATTACGTTAATAAACATAAACAGATTACAATAACAATAATAAGTAACAACAACATAAACAACGATCGAAAAAGTAAGAACAGAAATATAGTTTCACCGATTTTCAGAAAACCTCCCAAGAAGATCTATGAGATCATTTTGCAGTCTTCGACGCAGTTGAACACTACTTTAGGACATTTGGCTTTCTACATGAAATTCGAGTTCTAGTGCGCTTTCAATCATATCGTTGCGCCAAACAGGTGGTGATGTTGGAACACCCTCATAAAAATAATCTTCTTCCATGTCTCTTTTATCCTCTATAATCATAAAGTAATACAAGTGTATATTATTTTGGTCATTTTAACTGGTGACCAAAGTCTGCATGGACTGCTAACTATGGCAAATCTAGACTGAAGAACCCTAAATGCTCTTTCAATGTCTTCCTCTGGCCTTCTTGCATCGTTGCAAACTTTGATTGTTTATTATTTTGTGGGTTAGGAATTATCTTGACAATGGTACTCCATTTAGGATATATACCATCGCCAAGATAATATCCATGATCGTACGTGTTACTTCCTAAAGTAAAGGTACAAGAAGTTAATCTACCGTTGGCTAAATCATTGAACAACGTAGATCGTTTGACTACGTTAAGATCATTGTTCGAACCTGGCATTCCAAAAAATGCATGACATATCCATAAGTCATACGACGCTACGACTTCAAAAATAATAGAGGACCTACGAGACTTACCCTGATAAGCTCCAGCATATGCCTTTGGACAATTCTTCCACTCCCAATGCATGCAGTCTATACTGCCTAACATTCCAGGCCAAACTCTACTACCATGCATATTTAATGATATTACTATATCCGCCTCGTTCGGTCCGCGTAAATATTGATCACCGTAGATGTCCACGATAGCTATACAGAAATGCTCCAAACACTCTAATACCGTGCTTTTCGTCTCTTTTAAATTTTCATCAAGCGCGTCCGTTGGTCCTGCATATGCAAGCATTCTGAGTGCAGCTGTCATTTTTTGAATTACAGTCAATCCCATTGTACGAGATGCATTGGGTTTGAAGATAAAATATTCGTCATGCTGCTTGATATGTTGTAGGATTCTAAGAAATAGAGGACGCCGCATACAGAATCTTCTTCTAAAATCAGCATCTGTGTAAGTAGGATTTGGAACAAAGTAGTCTTCCATCAGTCTGGCATTGTGCCATGAACGTCTACGATTTTTATACCCACGACCAACAACTAATCCACCATGTTACCTGCTCGATTGACCAACCTGTAGTGCAGCCATACTTATTAGTTCCTTTTTGCGACGAAAATGATCTTCCATCATTTCATCAAATTCGTCGTCGCTATCATCAAAAAAATATAATCTTCTGCCGCCATTTGTTATATTTGAAATTGTATGAAATAAGAATGAGCAATAATATTTCTCCGCATCTAACAAGCCTTTTATAGCTTAAATCACATGCTGGCTTTCATAACAAAACAAACAATCACTTGCAGGTAGCATTAATTAAATTCAACCACAATCTATAAAGTAGATTCCATTTATGTCAGGCATCAGTGTCTCGTCACATCTAAACATTATTGACTGTTGATACAGTTCTCGTGCCATCATACAACTGTAGCCATGTTCTTAACCTACACTATTAACTGTTGATGCGGTGTCTTGTCTGCAGTGTCACGTCTGCACTGTCTTGTCCCCTCCGTACACTATTGACTGTTGATGCAGTGTCTCATCCTATCATAGAACTGTTGCCATGTTCTTAATGTAATAATACAGAAAGAAACAAGTCAATGTTACCGAAACACCCAAACATTAATACAGTCAATGACAATACATACAAAGACAATAATACACTCCATGATAATAGACTTCACAATAATACAACCATAATAATCATACACTCCATAATAATACACTTCATAATCATACACTCTATGATAATACACCCCACAATAATACACTCCACAATAATAATACGCTCCACTAAGAAATTACTAGTTACGGTGAAATTGTAAGTTGTGCATGATATTTCGAAAATTCTTATTTCTTGTTCCAGCTCGTTGGCATATGTTATGGCCCTTGGGCAATGCCTTTCATCAACCCATTCTGCATAATTGCACCCTTTAGGCCAGAAAGGACACAACTGGATTCGACGACCAATATCTTCGCCATCAGCTCTAACCACAACTTCAACCTTATAACCATAGTGGCAAAATACTTTGTAAGAGTCAACCTCTTGTTCAAACGAAGGTTGCAAATTTGGTACTTGTTCAACCACCTGTGGACGTTGATGAACCAACTGTTCGTGTATAGGTTGAACATCTTCTTGAAGTGTGAGTTGGTCAAGATTTGGGAATTCACGAGCAACGTCCTCGTTATGCTGGTCTTGGTAATTGATATTCCAATCTTCGTCGGTGTGTTCGCTTTCCGTTGGAACGCACCCGGCAACAGAGTCAATAAATGATGACCAGGAAGGTATTGATATGAGGATTAGAGGATTGAAGGAGCGGAGAACTGATTTGTGTGTTTGAGAAGAAAAGCTCTTACATATATATTGAAACATGTGAATGTTAAAAATTATTTATGTTTAAATATTAGCACTGTGTTTTGATTTGACAATGCGGCAGAAAGTTAAATTACTCATAAACAAGGCAATAATAAATATGCATACACAGAAACATAATACACTCAACATCAATACACTCAAATTATGGATATCGAAATCATTTTAGCCAATTTTGACGTATGATATAAGCCTCATGTCCAATGAATATGCTATGATATTTGAGAAAGTAACATCCTTCAAATGTGGAATGGGTTGGTTTAAACAAATTTTCAAATATAACCTCATTGATAACCATACTGCACTGCGTAAAGGCATTGCAGAAGTTCCCATAACCAGTGCTCAACTCTACCTTCGTACGTCTGCTTCTACCATCAACATTGCTATTGTAAAGTTCAGCAATAGTGTCCCAAAACTGAGTTTCCATTATCTCTTCATCATTGCACATCTGATCGGTTTGTATAAAAAAATTTACTAACAGTTTCAATTCCGTAGTCGAAAATATTATGTTACAGATTGATTGAATTTACCGAACTTTAAATGTTGTGACATTAGAATAGAACACTTTATCTTAAATAAAGAGATCGTGATCCGCATCAAAAACTGAAGCATGAGATTAACGTCCATGTGTCAAACATCCATAAAAATTTTGACAAACAAACAGAACTGTGTTTGTTACTTCAACATTTTGACTTCATATACGCTTAATAATAAACAAGCGTAAATTAACATCAACACAATGCAATACTCAACATAAAATATAATCGACACAATGCCATAACATATAGGCAGTCACATATAACAGTAGCATCATCACCAACATAATATGCAACCAACTAATGTAAGGAGTGAAAAATAATAACACAGTCTAAAACATCTAAATGCAGCACATCATCTATGTGATCGAAACCGCTATCAATCTCCTCATCGTCTCCACTATCGTCGTCACTGTCATCATTGACGTCATCAAAGTTATGAGGCTCAAGTCCGGCATAGAGCTGCTCCTAAAGCTGCTGAATCTGGGTCTGTAATCCCTGTATTTGCACATCAAACTGAGTCTACTACTGCTGGACCGCAGTTTGATAACTCTAATACATCATCTGTCTATAAACGAGCGTATACGCTCAAATACAGTTATCATCCGTCTATCATAATCCACGTACTTAGAATACTGATATGCGCACAAGAAAAATTATACATAGGTGGAGAATATATTGACAAGTAATTTAAAGAATAGTTAAAACTTGTACAAACCTGATGAGGATGATACAATCTGGCGGATGGTACACCCGTAATGCCATCATCTATAGGATACTGCAAGGGGTACTCCACCACCTGACCATGTACATCACACACTCTAAACGAATGAGGAGGGGGGTCGAAAGTAGGAGGCTGCTTGTACTGAGATGATGCAGGCTCAAAGTGGCAGGCGGTAGTGGAACTCTATCGGAAGAGGTACGCGGACTAATATGATCGGAGTTCAAACACCGAATATAATTAGGAAACGCGTAAGCACGTGGGGCTACTCGAGCCCAATATGAATCAAAGTCTCCAAGAACTATAAAAGGCTCACCATCCACCCATCCCACACCCCTCATTGCAAGAATATAAGCTGGTCCAACCCTAATATCACCATACATATCATCCCATGGTAGCGGATCTAATGGAATGAGAACTATATCATATAGCTGTAGCCAACACCCCTTCCCTAAATACCATATGAATGGACATGTAGGAACCTGAAAGCAAATCCTGCGTCGTGACATGGAAAACTGAAAAGTGAGTAGATGATCGGGTCCGGGCTCTAGGAACTGTAAGTACTGATCCCATGGACGAACGATAATGTTACCACGCCGCCTCATATCCATCTACTGTCCAGCCTCCATCAGCTTATTGTGCACCTCTTGTGCAACACGGGGCAAATGCATAGGAGGACCCCAACGACGCAATCTAGGAAAGTAAATATAAGGTGTGGTATTCGCCTCTACAATAAGTCGGGGGTGCATACTGGCAGTATACTCGTAGTACCAAAGTGGAAGAATGTACCAAAATCCATACATCTTTCTAGACTGCTGAAGTGCATAAGTATCTAATGCTACGTACAAATAACCAATAATAGCAGTACCATATTCATATATATGTAGTCCATCCACACCTATAATCCAGCCAAAAAACCAAGCCTAATTGTACCCTTATTGTTACTAAAAAATGTAGACCCAAAAAAGTATAATATGAAGGCACGGATAACCGGAATGTGCATATCCTCAACGACCATGTACTATACTATATACCGCTACAAATAAGGGAGAGTAACAGCTCCTTATGTAACCCCCTCATCGGCCAAAGTCGACAAATAAGATGAATATGACTCAAACTCCTCAAATGAACTATCAAATGGAACAGGGAGACGGTCCAGTCGACCAACCACTATGCCAGTGAGCATACAAAAATCTAGAGGAGTCGGTCCTAGCTCAAAATCAACGAAATGAAATGTGTGAGTGGTAGGTCATCATCTCTCGGTGAGGGCCTTTACCAGGCAACGATCTACATGTGCAAATCTAGGTAAAGCTAGAAATTCACCAAAAGGTGATGCATGTAGCCTATCCAAAATCGGCTGCGGTAACTGATCAAAATACTCAGACATACACCTATACCACTACCTCGCATCGCTACGTGAAGAACCTAAATATATGATTATTTAATTCTAAAATAAACAAAGAATTACCATACATATATATTTACATGGTTGTTCATCAAGCAATAAAGAAATAAACGTATACTTGTGGTGTCGCTATAGCTGCAGTAAGCCGATGCGAAACAGCAGTGGACAAGTCGTGCAAGGATCGAACATCGTTTGGAGTCACGGTAGCATCAGGAGGGATATGAGCAGTTCCGATATTGGCATCGGTCATATATCGAACGGTGCGTCTACCAGTTTTGACCGGACGGCGCGATATTTGGACGCAAAGTTAAATTAAAAAAATTAACTGAAAAGAGGATGGAAGAGGCAGAAATGAGGGGGGGAGAAGCGCCTGATATAGGCGTCTTCAGCAGACATCAGACGCCTGTTCAACAGGCGCCCGATGTTTTATAAACATTTGTGTTATAGAAATGAGGGCTCCAACATTTCGGAGTGCGAAAAATCGAATTTCCGCATTCCAAACTATTGGAGATGCTCTAAGCCCTAAACATTCTTGATCTTCGATATCTCTAAAAAATGATCATAATTCCATGACGAGATAATTCGAAAAAGTCAGGATGTTGTGTATGCAATTCGATTTGAGGTGCACATTTAGAACCATAAATCGATTTGAGGTGTGCGTAATTTGATTTTTTCTTCAGCTTTCATAATGCTTTGTTGGTGTTTTTGTTTCGATTTTGTTTCAATCATTTTTTTACATATCAGTATTAAAGATTGTTTAATAGACATAAGTAATTGATGAGACAAGTGATAATATCTAGAAACGTTTTTGATCCTCGAAAGTGCTGCTACAAGCATATTGTTTATAAGCTAGTGAAAATTATTTTCGGTATTGTCATTAAAATTGCAGTGGTGCACGAAAGTGCCGATGCCATTAAACCAATATCAGATAGTGGAACCTACTTTTGATTTAATCCACAATATAAAAATGTGATTTGACCAAGGAACAAAGAGAGCAGAGCGACTTGGCAGCTCTCTATATGCGGTTGATATCAAGCTAATATTTTATTACCAAAATTAGAAGGATAAAATAGCATGCTTTGTTGTTTAACTAGGTTTAAATTAGAAGGAAAACATGTGTTAGAATAAAAATGGAATCCGTCAGGAGTTTTGTTTTCTTTTTAGAAGTAACTTACTGAAGTTGATCTTCAGCATACATGGTATATTGATCACAAGTCTTTCTCCAAAGCTTGAGTCCATTGAGACTACATTAAGTAGTGTATATGGAAGCATCAAACTTTAGGCACCTTCTTATATAAATAAATGGGGTTGGAACTAAAATGTTGAATTGCAAAGTTTTCACTATCAGCTTCTTCATTTCAATAAGTTATAAAATTAGGTCTTTTTAGTAATTAAACAAGTTTAGTAATTAAACAAGATAACGTTTTTTAACTGAAGGTAGTAAATATTGGAATTGAACACGGATTCATGTACATTTTGCATGCCAGGTACCTAGTAAACTACTTGTTGTAATTACATAGTTCCTACAAGAGCAAACTATGTTGTATTGTATGTTTACAGCCTTATAGGTCAATGCGACTATATATTGCAAAACTTTTTTTAGGTGGACATATATTGATTATGAAATGGTATTATGCAATGGCTAATATAATGATTACGAGTATGGTAGAGAGGAAAAGGGCCAATTACAAATATGAAATAGTATTATTCATCTTACTCTAGATATGTACCCAGTGGCGGAGCTAGATTTGAAACTTAGCTAGGGCCAAAGTAAAAAAAAAATTATTCCACGTTGCCAAAAATAACACACATTCTTGTATATATACCAATATCTTTGCAATCATTACAAATCAGTTGGAACCAACACTACTTGAAAATACTTCAATTTCCTACGCAAAATTTCCAACGTCTTTCCTATGCCAAAAGGCGGAGAGTAGGGAAGGCGTAGGGAACAGGTAGAAAGAGTTAAAGGCGTAGGGAAGACGTAAGGAAATTTCCTATGTCTTTCCTACATCAAATTCAATAGGTTGAAAAAAAATCGAGCCGTAGGAAAGGTGTAGAAAATTCCCTACACCAAAATTATACCGTAGAAAAGACATAGATAATCTCCTATGTCATTTCCATGTATCTGTTAATTTTCTACATTTCCAGATCGGCGTATGAAAGGCGTAGGAAATTCCTTACGCCAAAAGTATGCCGTAGGAAGACGTAGAAATTTCCCACGCCATCCCTACACCCGCAGTAGGACAAAAATAGTTTTTTTATTTTTACTTTAATCACCGTATGTTTCCCAGCCTTTCTTCTTATTCTCCTAACCCTAGTTTTTCGCTAACGAACGAAAAAAAACAGATCGTTTTTATCTCTGAAATTTATTCTCTGAAATTCGATCCAGGTAAATTATCCTCCCTTCCTTTTATTTGTTTTGATTGGAATTAAAGTTATAATCATCTTCACAGGTTTGGTGAATTATCGTCTCATTTGGTCGAATTCAATCAACCGTTCGAAGGTGTCAGATGAAGCCGTGGGTTGGTGGTTGGAAATCGGAGGGGATTTGGATCATGGTGATTCGCGATTGCAGGAGGGCGGTCGAGAATTGGTGATTTTCTTTGTGTTGCTTCAGCGATTGATGGAGAGTAAAGGCTGGTGAAGTATTGCTGTGGTCGAAGCTGTAATTGATTGTTTCAGGTAATCAAATTTGTCTTTTGTTCTTTTTATATTTGTGGTTCATTTTAGTTGTTGGATTTTGGTTTTGACAGTTTTTGTTTGTGGTGGTCGGTTGTTGTTCTGTCAGGCTGGTTGTGGAGTTTGTTGATATGGTGTAGGGTATGTGCACTGACAGTAGGTCAAGGTAGTGATG
The DNA here is from genome assembly GCA_030765085.1 of Allium cepa. Classification (NCBI taxonomy): domain Eukaryota; kingdom Viridiplantae; phylum Streptophyta; class Magnoliopsida; order Asparagales; family Amaryllidaceae; genus Allium; species Allium cepa. Next base: position 160,313,133 of record CM060932.1, read on the forward strand.
AAAGAGGGGGAAAGGATGATGACATAAGGCTTGTAGAATGAATGTGAACAAATCTATGTGCACAAATCTATGGCAGAGGTGTATGTATGTAAGAGTGGAACAATGGAAGTTGTATGTGATGTTGCAGGCTGATGTTTGCTTTTCGAAAGCAAGGGGATGGTAGAAGTGTCATTCAAAGATGGTTCAGTGGTGATTGTAAAATTAAACTAAAAAATAAATTGATACAAATGATGTGGATGATGAAGAAAAAGACAGAGTGCCTTCCGAGGACTTTAATTTCATCTGCTACTCTTCTTGCCCTTATCGACGTTGCCATTGCTGCCAACATTTTCATTCAGGTCTGTTTTTCTTTTTTGTATTTATTATTGATAACTGCAAAAGTAATTCTAGTGAATAAGATCGCTATAATACACCATTCTGCAATAAAAAAACTACAATATAAAATGGTTTTGCACATTTTACGTAAGAATGACAAACTTAAAACATTTTCAAAACTATAAAATAACATGCAAAACACTAAAATTTCAACCACAAACTGAATATATGTTTATAAATCAATTAACATCAACTTGTAAATAATAGGAAAAAAGGTTTGCAATTGAATGTTACAGACTAGTTGAGCTACCTTAAAATCAACAGTGCTTGAAGATTCAATTTTCAATGGACCGATTTGCGTGTGAAAATAACGAAGGGAGGAAGATGATAAAAGTATGAGTTGACATAGTAAGCATGAGTAGAAAAAAGTAAATATGATTAAAATTTCATAAGTATTTTCATATAGCAGGATCATTTCCAAATTAAGCATTTTACACGATTAAATTCAGTTAAAAATTATGTGGATATGTAATTTTGTATAAATCAACATGGATAGTACGTTTCAATGTCACTGCCATGTCATATGAGATGAACCCCTTGAACTACCCAGTTAATTTAAAAAGAAATATACCGCGCCTAGTTGGCAATGATTTTGTAAGTGATATAGTGAGCTATCGCTAAAACAAATCAAAAATAAAACTGGAAGTATGATCAAAGAGTAAACATGAATGTGATTGTTTGGCACTGTAAAAACATATTTTTGTTGTACATGGAGTCAAAATCCAAAAGAAAGAACATAATGTCCATAATGAATGGCAATTGGAATTGTTGAGAAGCAAGGTTATTGTTAAGAGTATCAACAGTTCTTGTTCTCAGTCACATGGGCAGACAAATCTTCAGTCTCTTTGATATCAGGGATATCTTCCAAAATGTTAGCTGCAACGTTGTTAAGAGTATCAACAGTTATAATCTCTGGAGGTAGTTCAACATCAAGGAAATCAAGTGAGTCGTTCTCCTCTGTTGTATTGTCATTTTGGTGCTGCTTATTTGAATTGTCTTCTAATTTGATGCTTTGTTCTTCTTTTGCTGTTTCTGGGCTTGCATGTTGACTATCCTTTTCCTTTCTTGGTTGAACATTTGCATCATGTTAGTTGTTTCAGTAAAGGTCTGACGTTCTTCTGTGTGATGGTTGTTTTGTGCATGCTTTTGCTAAAATTTCTCTTTGTTTTCTTTTTGTGCAGATTTAGGGCCAGATTTTGGAACCCACCTGGGCCGTGTTTGATTAGCATGTGAAGTATCATTATGTCCAAAAATCTGACATATCGAGCAAGAGGGAGTAATGTCTTCATATTGTACTCTTATTTCTTCTGTAGTTTCATTGTGCGGTAATATTGGAATATCAGGTAAACAATAAAAAAATAAATATTGTTATAATCTAGTTGGTTATCTAAATTATTGAAGAAACGATAAAGCAGAAATATAAAGACGCCACTTATAGCATCAATAAGGGAGAAGTACAGACTAAGCCAAACTAGAGGAAAAAGTGGAGCGTCAAAAAGGAAAGATTCAAATGCTAACAGTATGAAAAACCCATTGAAGTTCTTCGATGGCAATTTGATGGGGAGTTGAATGATCTCATGAGGGATGAGGGTATTTTTTATTTTTAATTGTAACTGTATGATGTCATGCATCATGAACATATTATCGTATTTTTTTGACATATAAAAACTTGATTAATATTGTTTGACTTTGTAACATAAATGAGATATTTGTTTTTTGAATTAAAGATGAATGATTTGATGTTAATCTTTTTGTTGGAATGTGTATATATGTGTAACAAGTTGGTTTTAGTTTCTATTTAATATGGTGAAATGAAACACAATAGTAATATATCAAAATTGCTTTAGAAAAGGCACAGGTAAAGATAATATTGATGCACCCGTAGATGAATGAATGACGTAGATAAAACGTAGGAAATGTAATATGTAAGAATGGCGTAGGGAAAGCGTAAGAAAACAAGGCGTAGGGAAGACGTAGGTAAACGGATGACGTAAGAAAGACGTGGGTAATGAAAGAAGTAAAAATGTCGTAGCAAAATCGTAGGAATAACGAGGCGTAGGAAAGACGTAGGGAACAACCCAACGGATGGTGTAAGTAAAGCGTAGGTCTTTTATTAGCTACGCAAGTTTTACCCATGCCAAAAATGGTGCAAGGGTTACGCAGTTAATGCATTTACCTACGGCCTGCCTACACCATTTTGGCGTAGGTAAACCACAGTTTTCTTGTAGTGCAAAGCTCTTTGGGCCAATTGGGCTGAAGTATATCCCAGCTAGGGCCAAATATTCCATCTCAGATACGGCAAGAAATTTGGTGTAATTTTTTTCTGCATTGTACTTCAATTTCTCACCTAGGGCGGTGGCCCCAGCTAGCCACAATGTGGCTCCGCCCCTGTATGTGCCTTTTGAAGTAAGCCAATTTTTTACAATCTGGCTTTTTGGTAGTTCGTTAAGGACTAAATGTAAGATTATCTTGGAGCTGCAGTCGTACTACTATTTGAAGTCTTTTCTGATACGAGTGTTTCTTGCAATGTTTTCATGACCCTATCCTGCCTCGGTCAAACCTCGAATAACCCTGAACCTTGTACTTCCACGGTCCGAAACTCAATCGGACCTTATTCATCCATGAACCTTGGTCGGACCTTCAAATCAACGATCCAACCGTCAATTTACCCGGTTGAACCACGGTTCTTTTGTTTTTTCCTGCTTTCTCATCATGTAATTCTTTCTCATTTTCATCTTTTGAATTGCTTCAAATAAAATAAATAAATATATATATTTCAAAAATCATAATCGTTCCAAAATATTAACCACTAACTTCATCACTTTGTTCTTCACTGTTGCAAACTCTTCTAATGCCACTATAAGATTCGTCAAGTTTGTCATCATTAAACTTCTATCCTTATGCACTACTCTATTACATACAAAGTTGTAGTTGTGCACTGCAACAACATACAACTTCTGTTGTAGACCTTGAAAACCATCTACAGCTTATATACATAGCATTACTATTCAATATTTTTGTGTATAGTTTATAGTTAAATGAGCAAATTTTTCGAAAAAATAAATCATGTTTTCGACGATTCGACCAGCTGAACCATCAAAGCCTTAAACCTTCAATCGTCATGGTTTGAGGCACAGCACGGTCATGAAAACTATGGTTTCTTGATTAAGCATGGATACAGTGCTAGTAGATTGTGAAATTTGGCCCAGTAATATCAAGTTTTCAAGCCAAATACACTCCAATTTAGGCGATTAAAAAACTCTTCCTCTTATCTCCACTATTCTAATTCGAGGAGGCTTTCGTAGCAAATAATCAATTGTATAATTTCTTTATAGCCTAATTCCATAGGTATAAATTTCGTTCTGAAAATCATGAAAATTAAGAATGCTAAGGAATGGTAAGCTGTAATAATATGCTTTCTTGTTGTATATTTGATTATACAGTGAAAGAGAAAAAAGAGCTGCTTGAAGAGCTTGCATACTTAGCTGATAAGCCAGGAACCCGTGTATGCATCCCCGTCCAAATAGTAAACCATAAAGTAACAGTTTGCAACTCACTGTTACATCAATATGAATATAATTTTCATGCGTACCTACATGCACGTAGGATAAGGTTTGCACCCATACTTCATGTATGCTGACATTCATGAGCATTTTTTTACCAATCATGTGTGCCTTGTTCAACCATGAAGCATAAATCAAGAATAACTAACATTTTCGAATCTACATGAAAATATTTGGCACATGGTGCATGTACTCCAGTTTTATGATTTTGTAAAGTTTCGGCATAGTTAATTGAATATTAACGCTGTTGATTTTATTTATTTCTTCGTGTATTGTCAATTATCTTGGTACATAATACGATAAAAGTTGGTTATGTTGCATTGGGTTATGGCATGCGCTGGTACATGCATGTTTAATTGTCTACATTCTTTGGATTTGAATAACTAATACATTGGTGTTACAGAATAAAGAGAATGGAGGCCATTAGAGAGAGAATAATTTTATTGAATTGAGAGATAGATGTTACCATACAATCAAGCACCATATTTATAGACTACTTATGCAGTGCAGATTACAATAATGCCCTTTCTTATTTAGCATATTTATCCCTATTATTAATGTATATTACAACACTCCCCCTTGAATATGCATATGTAAAGATGATAAGACTAATTGCCTCATTAGAACCTTGTTATGAAAAACCCAGTGGGAAAAAATCATAAACAAGGAAAAGAATACAACATGATTTCATCTTTAAGTAACATATATTTTATAATGTTACTACGAGTGTTGATTCTTCTGGATCAAGATAATGCCTCATTAAAACCTTACTAATAAAAATCCAGTGGGAAAAAATATTAGTGAAGGAAAAAGAGTACATTATAGCGTATTTCATACGCTCCCCCTGGATTATAACACATTACTCAATTAGTTTGTTGATGCAGTCGACGCATACCAATTTTGTACACCATCTTCTGAAATGTTGATTTTGGAAGCGCCTTGGTGAATAAGTCCGCTGGATTTTCTTGGGATCGGATTTGTTTCACTTCTATCTTATTATCCTTTTGTAGCTCATGTGTGAAGAAAAATTTAGGAGAAATGTGTTTCGTCTTATCACCCTTAATGTAACCCACTTGAATTTGATCTGCACAAGCTGCATTGTCTTCATAAATAATGGTTGACCTTTCCGTTACTAATGGAAGTTGGCAGCTTTTTCGAATATGCTCAATCAGTGATCTTAGCCAAATACATTCTTTACTTGCTTCATGTAGTGCTAGTATTTCAGAGTGATTGGATGATGTTGCTACCAATGTTTGTTTTGTAGATCGCCATGAAATTGCTGCATTGTTGTTATTAAATACATATTCAGTTTGTGATCATGCTTTATGTGAGTCAGAAAGATAACCTGCATCAGCATAGCCAACTAGATTTGGATTATTGCATGTGTTAGAGTAAAATAAACCCAAATTTATCGTTCCACAAAGATATCTCATGATATGTTTTATACCATTCCAGTGTCTTTTTGTTGGTTCTGAACTGTATCTTGCTAGAAGATTTACTGAAAATGCAATATATGGTCTTGTGCATTGGGCCAAATATAATAATGCACCAATGGCACTAAGATAAAGGCACTTCCGGGCCAAGCACATTCTCATCTTCTTCTTTTGGGCGGTAAGGGTCCTTTTTAATATCTAAAGATCTAACAACCATTGGCGTACTAAGTGGATATGCTTTATCCATTTCAAAACGCTTTAGAATTTTCTCAATGTAGTTTGATTGATGGGTTAATATGCCATTAGTACTATGCTCAATCTGTAGACCGAGACAGTGCTTAGTTTTGTCAAGATCTTTAATTTCAAATTCCTTCTTTAAATAATTTATTGTTTCATCAATCTCTTCTGGAGTCCCAATCAAATTTATGTCATCAACATAAACTGCTAAGATAGAAAATCCCTTTACCGATTTCTTTATAAAGACACATGGACAAATGAGATTGTTTTCGTATCCTTCTTTTACCAAATATTTACTAAGACGGTTATACCACATCCTTCCAGATTGTTTCAATCCATTTAGTGATCGCCTTAGTCTTAAAGAGTACATGGACTTTGATTTTGCTTCAGGCAATTTATATCCATCTGGAATTTTCATGTAAATGTTGGTATCTAATTCACCATCAAGATAAGCTGTCACAACACCCGTTAATCTTATATCGAGTTTTTCAGAAACTACAAGGCTTATCAAATATCGGAATCTTATGACATCCATGACAGGGGAGTAAGTTTCCTTAAAGTCAAAACCTGGTCTCTGCAGGAAACCTTGTGCGACAAGTCGTGCCTTGTACCTCACGACTTCATTTTTATCATTTCGTTTTCTAACGAATAGCCATTTATAACCTACTGGTTTAACATTTTCTGGTGTTTTCTCTATTGGTATAAATACACCATGTTTTTGAAGTGAATCTAGTTCCACTTGGATAGCATCTTTCCATTTTGGCCAATCGTGTCTTTTTCGACATTCATTTATGTTATTTGGTTCATTATCATCATTCTCATTATTCTCATTATGGTCATGACTTTCAATTATTTCAATAGCTACTGCGAATGAGAATACATCATCAATTATTATTTTACTTCGATCCTATATTTCTCCGTAGTTCATATAAAATATTGAGATCTCATTATTATTAGGTACCATTGTATCGTTGGAATCTTCTTTTATCTCTTCTGGGATAATATTTCCTTCCGCGCTTCTAGGAGAATTGGGATTTTCATTTGAGTGATCTTTTTGATCATTTATAACCTCCCAGGAGGTTCCTTAATTGATGATTTTTCATTAGACTTTCTTTTTCTAGGCGCCAAGTCTTTTGAACCAATTGGCCTTCCACGTTTTTGTCCTGCTTTAGATTCATTTGCTGCTATATTTACTTTTGATCCTTCAGGGACATCAATTTTTGCTGGTGCATTTGCTGCTGGAATGTGAGATTTAGTTATTTTTGCAGTGTCACTAAATGCATCCGGCAGTTGATTTGCAATATTTTGAATATGAAAAATTCTTTGTACCTCATATTGGCATTATTTAGTACGTGGATCCAAATAAGACATATATGGATTATTCCATGATATTTCACGCCGTTCTACTGGAACGGTCTTTTCTCCACCTAACGGCAGGAAGATTGTCTCATCAAATTTACAGTCTGAAAATCTTGCAGTGAAGACATCACCTGTAAGAGGTTCAAGGTAACGAATTATCGATGGGGTCCCAACCGTCGTTGAGGACCCATTTTAGTACGAAGTGGGGGATTAATAGGTATATGCACAGCACAACCAAATTTTCGTAAATGTGAAATATTTGGTTGAAATCCAGTTAAGAGCTGTGATAGTGAAAGCTGATGATAAGCTGTTGGTCTAATTTTAACCAATTTCGATGTATGCAAAATTGCATGCCCCCAAGCTGAAACTGGTAGTTTTGATTGCATAAGCAATGGTCTTGCAATAAGTTGCAAGCGCTTAACTAATGATTCTGCTAGACCATTTTGAGTATGAACATGAACTACTGGATGTTCAATTTCAATCTCCAATGATAGACAATAATCATCAAATACTTGAGAAGTAAATTCTCCAGCATTATCTAGTCGAATCAATTTAATTTGATGATTAGGGAAATGTGCTCTCAATTTTATTATTTGAGCAAGTAGCTTGGAAAATGCCAAATTTCTTATAGAAAGTAAACAGACATGTGACCAATGAGTTGATGCATCAATCAATACCATAAAATGTTTGAATGGTCCACATTCAGGGTGGATTGGGCCACATATATCACCTTGAATTCTTTGTAAAAATGTTGGAGATTCAAAAGTGATTTTACTATATGAAGGTCGAGTGATTAATTTTCCTTGTGCACATGGGGCACATAAGTAATCACTTGGTAAATTCAATTGGTTTGATAAATCATGTCCGTTTGAGTTTTTGGCAATTTTACGCATCATAGTTTATCCAGGATGACCCAAGCGATCATGCCAAAGAATCAATCTCTTTGCATTTGTGAGCTTCTGGCTCATGTTTATAGAGTGAGATTCAACTATGCCAATTTTTGTAAAATATAAACCAGTTGACATTGTACCAAATTTTTCTAGGATAAGCTTCTGGCTTTCAATTCTAGAAATAACACAAAGATATTCTTTGTTGTTTTCATTTATAGTTTCAATATGGTATCCATTCATTCTTGTATCTTTGAAACTCATCAAATTTCTTATAGAGTTGCTTGAGTATAATGCATTCTGAATAAAGATATGCGTACCTTTTGGTAATATTATATGGGCTCTTCCGAACCCGTCAATTATATTAGCAGATCCAGCTATAGTGGAGACTTTAGCTGAGAAATTTTCAGATAGTTTAGAGAAAAACTTCTGGTATTTCAAAATTGTATGAGTAGTTGCACTATCTAGTAAGCATATATCATCACCCAAATGATGTTCCATACCTTAAGAATTAAAGACAATGACTAGTCAATCATTAAAAATTTGTATGCATAAATAAATGTAATGTAAACAAACAAAGTAATATGATTAAAATAGGCTATTGATTAAAAACAACATCCACATTACATATTACTAGTACTACAAAGGGAAATACAATTAAATGAACACAAATTTCAAACCGATTTATTGATGCAAGCTAATGAAATAAAACGAAAGTCACATAACAAACCTCAAGACATTTCTAATTGATCAACTCGGTCATATCATTGATCATTGCACTTAGATTTTCATCATTAATGAAATTTCCATTGCCATCTTTGAAGAAATCATCTAACTTCAGGTTAATGTTTTCAGGTAACTTTTCAGCATTATTTGCCTCAATATTCTACGAGCGATGATATTCTTCAACTGTTTTCTTTGATGATCTACATGTACGTGACCAGTGACCAGATCGTCCACATCTAACAAACTTCCTCATAATGCCTTTTATTTTCTGAAGCTGAATCATTGTTCTTTATAGGCTCAATTTTCTTTTGTTGCTTTTTAAAGTTGGTGGTTTTGTTACCTTTAAGACCACCATAACCGCCTCTGCTAGAGTTATATCCCCGTCCATGACCATGTCCTCTACCTCGACCTCGACCCCTACCTCTTCTAGAGTGGGCAAAATTAGCATTAAGTTCCGGTAATGCAGTTGAACCAGTTGGTCTTGAGGAATGATTTTTTTATAAGCAATTCATTATTTTGTTCAGCAATTAGTAAGCATTCTATGAGTTCAGAATATTTTGTAAAATGACGCTCTCGATATTGCTGCTGCAGGAGTATATTCGAGGCATGAAATGTTGAGAAAGTCTTTTCAAGCATTTGTGCGTCATCCACCTTTTCTCCACATAATTTCAGTTTAGAAATGATTCTAAACATTGCAGAATTATATTCTCTTACGGACTTAAAGTCCTGAAACCTCATGTTCAACCACTCTTGCCTAGTGTTTGGAAGTATGACCGTCTTCTGGTGGTCATAACGCTCCTTCAGGGAGTTCCATAAGTGGAGAGGGTCTTTTTCAGTCAAATATTCTATTTTTAGATCGTCATGGATATGACGTCTTAAAAATATTAGAGCCTTTGTCTTGTCCTGCTGGGACATAGTATTGCCATTTTTAATGGCATTTTCTAAGCATTGAGATTGCAAATGAATCTCAGCATACAGTATCCATGATAAGTAGTTGTCTCCAGATATATCCAAAGCTTTAAATTCAAGCTTGGCGATGTTTGTCATTTTGTGAACTGTTCATAAAATAAATTGCATAAGGTGAAAATATTCGCCACAACAGCATTCACTATTTGTTTGTTTCCAGCTAAAAAGAAGAAAAAAAAATGGAAAGTCTTCATTCATGGTATCAAACAACTATACCAAAAAAAATTGTATCAACAAAACCAAGCATTTGGATTTTGCAACTTTCGTGTATTTATCAAATAAGAAAGGAAAGTCAGGTTTTGCATATATTCCATTCCAAACTTTTGAATTTTATTTGGCAATAGATCCGCAAAGGGAAAAAAATAATATTGAATTTAGAAGCCAAAGAACAAAAATAAGAGTGATACAAGAAAATACATGAAAAATATAGAAGCGAACCCCAAACTAGCATGTGCTAACTTGATAGCTTTATCAAAAAATATATGATATTGACAGTTACCTTTTTGGAGAGTGGAAAAGTAATGAGTTTATAAAGAAATGCAAGAACAATTCCTTTACCTGCTGTTTTAAAGGAAATAAGAAATAGAATGTATGTAGATATATAAAAGACCCGTCTGCACTAATATATATAATAGGATTTTGAATATAAATAGTCTTAGAATTGGAATGGTTAGAAGAGGAATAGATAGAGTAATTAATATTTAATTACTTGCTGAGAAGTTGGAAAGTTTGAAGGTGAACAGGTTGTGGTCAATAATTAATTCGCATTCCTTCGTGCTGATAACGTGTTACAGAATAAAGAGAATGAAGACCATTAGAGAGAGAATAATTTTATTGAATTGAGAGATAGGTGTTACAATACAATCAAGCTCCATATTTATAGACTACTTATGCAGTGCAGATTACAATAATGCCCTTTCTTATTTAGCATATTCATCACTATTATTAATGCATATTACAACAATTGGTTATTAATTGGTCTTGTTATTTGAATCTTGGTAGCACCACATTGACGTAAGTTCTTATGAAGCAATAGGTTATTGCTTGATAACCTATTGGGGTATAAATAAATATTTTAAATGCTACATATCAAAATTTGAAAGCTTACAATTGGGGTTAATCTAATCTTCTTAGACTTATAATATTGCATGTTTTCTTAAAGTTTTGCAAGTAAAAGAACTGAAAGCACAAAGAGTGTTGAAATAGAAGAAGCTGGAAAATCGACAGAAGTGGAAGAATCCGACTTATGACTGAATATAAAAGACTTAGCTGGGTAAATAAACCATTTACATGTTTGCAACGTTACCTCTTCTGAAATGACTTTTCGTTGACTTTACACTGTTGCTATGAACTGAAGATCAAGATGAAAATCAAATTCTTACTGTAAGGCATTTTGTTGCTTCTTTTATACAATGGATATAAGAGTTTTTTCCTTTTAAATTTTCCTTTTATCCAGTACTACAGTGCATAAATCACAGGTTCACAGGACTCACACAGTTGACGGTAGTAACAGTTCTTACTGTACCAATGTCGTAGTTGATCATAAAGAAGAACATATTGACCTCTAGTATATATACTAACCTACTTATTAAATATTTAATATGTATTGGAGTTTATATTTTTATTTGCTTGTATAATATAATGCAGTGAGACGGCACATCTGGATTCAGAAAAAGCAGTTGAGAAAGTTATAAAAGACGCACATCCAGGTGAAAGGTCTTCTTTTGGTTTTATTTGCAAAGAAATTATTGATATTGGTCAGAAATTATGGCAAAGGGATGAGGGGTTGGATTGACAAATGGTTGAGGGGTCGGATTGACAAATGACAAGTACTATTTTAGTGAGTTCACTAGCTATTAACTAAGTTTATAATAACGAATACATATGCACGTACATATGGATCTGCATTTAATCACAACGTGCATGCATTTTAACTTGTACCCGTGGAAGTAGATTTGATAGCAGCATATCCATATTTGAACTCTGCCTAGGCAGAAGCCTTTTTTTGTTTGGACTGCAGTAACTTCTTTTCGCTAACTCGGAATTAAGCGAGACATCGAATGATAAACTCCCATATAAATTATGGACAATATGAAACACTCAGATACTTCAGCTTATGAACACATACCGTAGTTCTCCATGGCGATTAACGGTTTTACTTGGAAAATAACAGGTTACATCCTCATATTTGAACTCCTCCTAGGTAGAAGCCGCTCTTTTTTTGTTCATGCTGCAATAACTTCTCCATACTAACTCAGAATCAGACGAGACTTCAACCGACGAACTCCCACCTAAATTACGCGGACAATATGAAACTCTTGGATACTTTATCTCTTGAACGCATACAGTGGTTCTTCATGATGACTAACAGTTGTACTTTGAAAATAATAGGCTACATCCTCGTATTTGAACTCCGCCTAGGCAGAAGCCGCTATTTTTTATGTTCACACTACAATAACTTCTTCATATTAATTCGAAATCAGGCAAAACTTCGACCGATGAACTCACACCTAAATTACGAACAATATGAAACACTCGGATACTTCAGCTTATGAACGTATACCGTAGTTCTTTATGGTGATTAACAATTTTAGAAAATAATATGCTGCATTCCCATATTTGAACTCCGCCTAGGCAGAAGCCGCTATTTTTTTGTTAATACTACAATAACCTCTTCATACTAATTCGGAATCGGAGGAGATTTCGGCAAATAAACTCTCATCTAAATTACGAATAATACGGAACACTTGGATACTTCATCTTGTGTAACGACCCAGAATTTGACCATTTTAAAATATACTATTTAAAGTGATTTTCAATGTAAAATAGGTAAGTTTTTATTATTCAAACAATATTAGATAGGATTTGGAAGCAGAAACAAACATAAAAATAGTAACATTTGCCTATATCGACAAAAGTGACAAAATGCTGATTTTAAAAAAGTATGTTTCAATGGTTAAATAAATTTTCTTAATTAATTTATGAGTGTTTATATTTTTAAATAGAATTATATAAATTTATTTTTAAATTTAGTTTACATAAATAAATAATTTAACTAAAACGTCAAAATGTGACCGTAAAACATTTTGTCGAAAAACGAGGTTTTGTAGATTAAAAGTTATCGCAACGTCGTCGCACCTTTATTTTCTTATATAGAAACATATATATTCAAATAGTGTAAGTATTAATTAATTCACTAATCAAGTTTACTTTTAGTAAATAAGATTGGAAAACTACTAGAAGTCATTAAGAAAAGTAAGTAAGAATTAACGAAAGTAAGTAAGAAAAGTCAAAAGTAAACATTAAATCAATATCACATTAAAAGCCAACATAATTATTATTTTACTTAGCTTATTTCTTAAGAGATTAAGACATAAAGTAAAGATATGAAAGGTGATGTTAAATATTGAAAAAGTGTAGATTGCTTTAGGTTAAAGTAAGGTTGGTTTGATAATTTGGTAACAGGTAGTTTTGGTAAATTTACCACTTCTTTCTTTTTCTATAATACCTCCTTCTTCGCTTTCGTTCACATTTTTTCTTCTTATTTTCTCAAGCTTCTTCATCTTCTTCCACTTCTTTTTAATGGTTTCGATGTCTTATGAAAAATTAAAACGAAATAATGTCAAAATATTTATAAAATATTCAAAAGAAATCAATGTTTTTCTCTTCAAATCAAATTACTCTTTCTCTATATTTTACCTCTTCTTCTCTCGACCATAACTTCTTCAAAACTAAATCAAATTGTAAATTTTTTTTAAATCATGTATTTTTCCAGTAGCCATAACTTTCATGTTGACCACTTTATCTTATTATAACGATAATCATGTCCAAAATCCACTTCTTTCAAGTGCATTTTCTGACCCAGTTTTTAAGCCAGATAATAGGTCATTTTGTTTTGATGATAACTTGGTCAGAACATATCCAAATTAAGAAAAAAATAATTTAAACCATATAAAATTTCATTGGCTATAACTTTTATGTTAATTACTTTATCCAATTTTGAGGTTTTCTATACCTGAAGCTCAATTCTTTTAAGTGCATTTTCAGGCTTTATTTTTGTGAATTCAAGAATAGCTCTTTTTCTTTCGACCATATCTTCCTTAAAATTAACCAAAATTAAGATATTCTTTTTTATAAATTCAAGAAAAAAGAATTTGTAACAACTTTTTTGTTAACAAGTTTTTCAAATTTTGAGAGTAAAAGAGTCAAAAACAAGAGAGAATATGACCTATTTTTCGGGTCTAATTTTGAGAATTCAAGTTCAAAGCTCCACCACTTCTTCTTTATACTTTCGATCAACTTCCATATCAAGCCTTGGCCAAGCACTAGGAAGGAGGAATTCGAGCTCATATTCATTTGGTTCCGAAGCATGGTAGGAAGTATGCGTTAGATCTTAAGTTCCTTACCTTAAAATTTGACGGAGTGGAATCCAAAGTAAGTTATTTCTTATTTTATGTTCATTAAAACCATTGCTATGTTGAAAGAACTTTAAGTGTTAAGTTGTTTGAAAACCCTTGTTAAATGTTGTTTACTTTGTTTCGTAAAACAATGGTTTGATTTCCTTGCTTGATATTATGTTTGGATGATTAATTAAGAAATTTTAAATTTTAGAAGCTAAATATTGAATGGGGTATGCGGAAAAAACTAGTTCATGTGTTTCGTCTGTGAGATCCAAGGAGACTTGGGCGAGGGACGAAACATGTCAAAAGGAAAGCCCGGATGCTCCAAAATAAATATCAAACCATTAAAGTGTTATAAATATTTGATAGAATGAAGCATTGTTTATCATTTATTATTGCATTTATTTCATTGATTGATTGTTTGAATTAGGCTCGACCAATTTATGAGCACATATTATTATTTATTGATTGTTGAATTAGGCTCGACCAGTTTATGAGCACTAATTATTATTTATTGATTATTGACTTTGCTCGACCAGTTTATGAGCAATTTATTATCCATATGCATGGGCTGGGTAGAAAATAATATAGGCTAACACCTTATGATTTATTTCACAATTTGACTATAAGGTGTTTAGCGGTAACATTTGGTTCGCTTCAATCTAATGAATTGTTTTGAAAATTGGTTTTCAAATGGAAACGTTATGAAATCTTTTCCCTTTAAAAGAAATAGAAATGTTTGGTAATGAATATTTTGAAGTTATATTATATAAAAGTGATTTATATAATGAATGGTTTTATAAAATGTTTTCTAAAACGGAAAGAATTTCGAGGACTAAACCCGATGGTTTTAAGATGATTTTTGAACAGATTTGGGAACCGAAAATTATTATAGATTTGAAAGTACTCGTGAGTATTAGTGTGAAATGATTTATCGCTTCAGGATATAAAATGATTTGTTATGTTACCAATGATTCGGGTAACCCGTAACTAAAAAGGTGGGCATATGTTTTTGGTATAGTCCGCTCTCAGAATAGAGGGATATACTTATTTATCGATTGTATTAAGGATGGGACCCAGTTGCCTTGTTATTGGGAGAAACTTCCCGATCTGGTTGCATATGGTTTGATATGTTTTTATTATAGTATTTGGGATTTTCAAATAAACTTTTCAAAAGTGATTTGACTTAAGATCCCGAAGTAAAGTATAATTTGAATATAAAGGACATATATATATTTCAAAAGTTTTGAAATAAGAATTTGAGAATAAAGTCCAAAGAGATAATTTCCGTAAAGGTAATTAGATTTGAAAATCTAAATTTAAAAATTAAGCCTAAGTGGGTAGTTTTGGGAATTGCATATTGTTTATTGCATTGTAGGCTCCATGAGTCCTATTTGCGATGGGAGAACTACATTGGCTTGATCCTGTATCTAATTGGGTACCCAATTAGATAGGGGTACGTAGGCAGTCACGAGTGGTAGTGATGCAGCCTTTAAAATAATATAACCTTTTCATGTTTATCTGTTAATGGTTGTTGTTTATCTCGTTTTATTGTATTTTTCCTGCTTACCATTTTATTCCGCATTTGACATGTTTATTGAGTTGGTAGGAATGCTTATTGCTATCTCACTTATTAGAGTTGTGCAGCGTTAGATTTATTTGTATTTGGTTTGTATATAAGCACACATATTAGATTAAATTGATTACTCTGATAACTTGTAAAAATTGAAATTTTATCCTATACATTTAATAATGTTGAATATTTATCAAATATGGTGTATTAAGTTAGTAGTTTTCATTAGTAGTTTTCGAACGGACGTATTTTTCGATAATTTTAACTGGTTCGAAAATCCGGGTCGTCACATCTTGTGAATTCTCCATGGAGACTAACAGTTGTCCTTAGAAAATAATAGGCTACATCTCCGTATTTGAACACCGCCTAGGCAGAAGCTGCTCTTTTTTTGTTCAAACTGCAATAACTTCTTCGTACTAACTCGGAATCAGGCGAGCATTCGACCAGTGAACTTCCATCTAAATTATGGACAATGTGGAACACTCGGATACTTCAGCTTACGAACGTATACCATAGTTCATTATAGTGGTTAATAGTTATACTTAGAAAATAACATGATACATCCCCGTATTTGAACTTGGCCTAGGTAGAAGCCACTATTTTTTTGTCCATACTGAAATAACTTCTTCACCTAACTCGGAATCAGGTGAAACTTTGAATGATAAACTCCCATCTAAATTATGTATGGTATGGAACACTCGAATACTTTAGCTTATGAACGTATGCTATAGTTCTCCATGGTGATTAACAGTTTTACTTAGAAAATAACAGGCTACATCTCCATATTTGAACTCCGCCTAGGTAGAAGTTGCTCTTTTTTTGTTCATACTATAATAATTTTTCATACTAACTTAGAATCAAGCGAGCCTTCGAACGATGAACTACCATCTAAATTACAGATAATAAGAAACACTCAGATACTACATCTAATGAACGTATACCATAGTTTTTCATGGTGACTAATAGTTGTACTTAGAAAATAACATCCTATATCCCCGTATTTGAACTTCGCCTAGGTGGAAGCCGCTATTTTTTTGTTCATACTGCAATAACTTCATATTAACTCAAAATCGGGCGAAACTACGATCGATGAACTCCCACCTAAATTATGGACAATATAGAACACTCGGATACTTCAGCTTATGAACGTATACCGTAGTTCTCCATGGCAATTAACAGTTGTACTTAGGAAATAACTTGCTATATTCCCGCTTCAATGCTCACTCTAGTTCTCCATAGTGACTTATAGTTGTACTTAGAAAATAACGGGCTACATCCTCATATTTGAACTCCGCCTAGGCAGAAGCCGCTATTTTTCTTCTTCTTCAGACTACAATAACTTCTTCATACTAACTCGGAAACAGGCTAAACTTTGACCGATGAACTTCTACCTAAATTACAGATAATATGGTACGCTCGGGTACTTCATCTAGTGAACGTATACTTTAGTTCTCCATGGTGACTAACAGTTGTACTTAGACCTTTGACAGGCTACATCCCCGTATTTGAACTGCGCCTAGGCAGCAGCCGTTATTTTTTTGTTCATATTGCAATAACTTATTCATCCTAACTCAAAATCGGACGAAACGACGACCAATAAACTCCCACCTAAATTACAGATAATATAGAACACTCGGATACTTCAGCTTATGAACGTATACTGTAGTTATCCATGGTGATTAACAGTTGTACTTAGAAAATAATAGGCTATATTCCCACTTCATCGCTCATTATAGTTTTCCATGGTGATTAATAGTTGTACTTAGAAAATAATAGGCTACATCCTCATATTTGAACTACGCCTAGGCAAAAGCCGCTATTTTTTCTGAGACTGCAATAACTTCTTCATACTAACTCGGTATCGGACGAAACTTCGACCGATAAACTTTCACCTAAATTACGGACAATATGGTATACTCGGATACTTCATCTTGTGAATGCACACTGTAGTTCTTCATGGTGACTAACAGTTGTAGAAAATAACCGGTTACATCAATTTGAACTCTTCTTAGGTAGAAGCCGCTATTTTCTTTTTTCATACTGTAATAACTTCTTCATGCTAACTCGAAATCGGATGAAACTTCGATTGATGAACTCGCACCTAAATTACAGACAACATGGTACACTCGGATACTTCATCTATTGATCGCAGACTATAGTTCTCCATGGTGACTAACGGTTGTATATAGAAAATAGGATGCTACATCTCTGTATTTGAACTCCTCCTAGGCAGAAGCCGTTATTTTTTGGGTTCATGTTGCAATAACTTCTTTATACTAACTCAGAATCGGACGATATTTCGACCGATGAACTCCGACCTAAATTACAGACAATGTGGTACACTCGGATACTTCATCTTGTTAACGCACATTTTATTTCTCTGTGGTGACTAACAGTTGTACTTAGAAAACAACAGGCTACTTCCTGTATTTGAACCCCGCCTAGGCGGAAGTCGCTATTTTTTTGTTCATACTGCAATAACTTCTTCATACTAACTTAGAATCGAACAAAACTTCAACCAATGAACTACCACCTAAATTACGGACAATATGGTACATTCGGATACTTTATCTTGTGAACGGGGACTATAGTTCTCCATGGTGACTAACGGTTGTACTTAGAAAAAAACAAGCTATATTCCTGTATTTGAACTAACGGGACCTAGATTCGTCTCAGACATCCGACTCGGAGTGTGCCAAGGATCATCTAGGTCCCGTTCATGTCTAAGCGGTTCGAGGTTATTATTGTCATAAATAGTCATCCTATACATCCAACTTAGGACGCGCCTAGAGACTAATCTAGGCCTTATATATTTGTAAGCGGTTTGAGGTTATTATTATCCTAATTATTCAAAGCAAGAAAAAGCAAAACGAGGGAGTCGAACCTGACTCCTGACCATCCCGATCATGGGATTTCAAGTCTTGAAGCGGATCCTTGGTGGTTCCCTGACGCATTCGCTGCAAATGGTAATTGCTCAGGCTGAACCATTATAGTTCGATTCCTTACATATTGCTGCAACTGTTTGCACCAAACCTGTTCTTCTATCAAATCATGAATGTATCCACACTCATTTGTTTCATGTCCATCCAGCTCATGGAAGATGTAGAACTTTTTAGATCTTTTCTCTCGATCAGTAGGCTCTCTCTTTGCTAGCTTGCGATAGGGGATCTGCCCCTTGGTGTCTAGATATACCCTCTTGGGGGTCTCTATTAGTTCAGCGTAAGAAGAGAATTTCGGTTCCCTTCTCTGTCATTTCGGTTCTCCTAAGTCATCATCATCTATTCTCTTTCCTTTATCATTTCTGTTTCGTGCTTCAAACGGTCCTCTGTCATCCACAACATTAATTTCTACATTCTCAGCTTCGGCCTCTTCTTGATGCAAATATTTCTCAGCTTCATGGTAGAACTTTGCAAGATCCATCAATAGATTCTTTTCCAGTGCAACTTTGAAGTCGGTTATTCTAGCTACTCCAGATACTACCAGTATAAGAAAAAACACTATTAATGACATAAAGAATCATTGTAAATAGCATTTCAAATATAGTTATTATTAGTCCTCATATTAACAAAATAAAATGAAAATACAAACGTTATGTATGGAACTCTTACCAAACTCCAAAGGCAGGATAAAATTTAATTTTAACGGCCGAATTTTTACTAATTATTTCATCCCATCTGCTAAAGAGATCGAAACCCTAAAAATCAATCTTTAGCTTCGAATCAAACTATTTTTATTTCTATTTATTTTTTTAAATCAATTTACTTCCCACTCATCTGATCTATAATTATCCCAAAATTGTTTCCCTTCGATAACTTATTCTCTATGAATCTCACCTCCGTATCTCATAAAACCTAGAGCGATGTCTAATCCAGGAAATAACGTTGCAGTGATTGTAGAGCTCGATGTTGGCTTTTCGGCTGGACTGTTACCTTAGTAAAGAAAGGAGCTGGTCCGATATTCGTTGGCCAAGATTTGATCCATTGTCATCTAGATTCATTATAAAGCTCTGGCTAGGGTTAATGAAGGGGATAATTATGCTCGGTTAGTGATCGTCATTTTGTCCTGTTTGACTATGTCATGTTTACAGCAAGCCTTACGTTTGTCACATCCTACATTGTTTTCCTTATGCTTGGTTAGGCATAAATTTGGTGCATCCAGTTGTATATTTATATTGTTAAGGAGAATTTTTGTTTTTGTTTTCAATGGTTGTAATTCCAAACTCGCTTATTGCCATTTTTGTTTTATGAGATTGATATTAGGATTGACGATCTTTAGAAACTTATGATTGCATTACAAACTTTCTTATAATCGCGTCACACATTGTGTGAGTTTAATCATGAACCATTCACATGATCATATACCTAACTTATAAGTTGAAAGCCTACTGGAGCTACTATGTTAATCAATTTCATCTATTTACCATGCTATATCATTTGTACTTAAAATCTTCTAGAAAAATTAATAACTTATACTTGATTAACACGTTTGATCCCATCATAGTTGCATGTTTTGTGTATGTTTTCAATGTTAAATAACCTTAAAGTTACGGAATAATAACCTCCTAATTTGCATATTGTTCTTTTCCTATAAGATTAATACTTATTTTTATTTTTGAATTATTTCGGCAACCACATTGATGAATGAAACATAGGAACATAATCATTAATAAAAATTGTTAGCCAAAAGTGACAATAATGTTGGATTGATGATGCTCAATTAAAACCAATTGTAAGTTAAAGGCTAAGCCAAGGTAAGAAGATTATATTTTTATGTATGATTATTGTTTTGATATGATGAGATTGGTGATTGTCCTTCTGATTATTTGAAGTTAAATTTAACTTTATATATTTTATTTTGAAAGTGCGGTGTGTATACGAATGCACGTGCTAATATAGTACACACGGATCGTGTAAAATGGACTATGATATAAATGCGGAAAATAGATGATAGTAGCAAAGTAAAAATAAAAATAGAAAAATCACACCAGAGATTTTTATACTGGTTCGGAGCACCGTTCTACGTCCAGTCCCAGACTTCTATCTGGATTTTCACTATTAACTACCTCGCTTCACCCGGAGGAACAGGTTTACAATACCCGAGCAAACTAACGGGATTTCACGCCTCTAATACACTGAGGACTTCAACACTTGCCTCTTACAACACCGAGGACTTCAACACTTGCCTCTTACAACACAGAGGACTTCAACAACAATGAATATAATTGTTTGTCGATGGTATGTGTTCTTGATAACACAGTTTTGTCACTTGTAGTACAAATTTCCTATAATCTTATCCTCAAAATATACGAATGATGTTTTGTGAAGATTAAGGAAAGTATATTACTTATTGAATCAAAAGATATGAAAATAATTTCAATGATTCAATAAGCAATTAAAATAATTGAGAGCTTTTAGAATGCAGGAGTATGTAGAAAGTAAGATCAGAGATTAGAGTAAAAAGCATATACAATCATGTTGTTTTAATCAACGATTTAGATGAGTTTATATAGAGAAGAATGGTTGTAACTCTTTGTGAGCAGTTGCCATTAAGAGATATGATCTTTGATGAAAGGTAAGAGATGCAACCTTTGGAGAAAAGAAGTGTCTTTTGGAAAAATTGCTTTCCGTTTAAAAACGGTCGACAGGTTAAAAGTGACCAGTAGACAGGAATTCAAATATATATACGTTATGTGCATGTGTGCACGTTCAGTGTGCAAATTATGCAGGAATGGTCGACCGCATATATTATGACCGGTCGACCGGTCCTGTAAAGTTGCACACTGAATGTGCAACTACAATTTAGTCGTATATATATTGATTTCCTTGAAATGCATGATTATTTGAGGATAGATTTTAACAAGTTTATCACTATTATAATATCAAATAATCAACCTACAATCTAGAGTACCATATGTAGCTCTTTATAGCCATAATGACCTTGTTTTGTCGATCGCCTTTATTTATTTGTCAGAAATCAAAACCTTCATAAAACTTGTGACTCAACATTCTCCCCCTTTTTGATTGATGACAATATATATCTGCAAATCTGAATCTCCCCCTGAGTATGTGATCTCTCTCTTTGAATTCTTATATATTTACGTTCCTGCAAACAATTGTTAGCCCTTTCTCCCCCTTTGTCATCGACAAAAAGGAGTAACAGATACTAGAATAGTAGAGAAGTGTAATTAATATGATATGCATAGTAAAATAAAACATTAACACATCCAAAACATAACAGAGTATAATACAGACCATAATGTCAAACGAAAAATAAGAATAACGACACTATTTAGTACAAGTGTCGATGAATGTTTTTAAAGTGCTAAACCATAATAGAATCTAAGATGAAGCAGATCGTATCTCCTCTTCATCATCATCGTCGTCGTCGTCATCATCATCTTCGTCTTCTTCCTCATCATTGTTCCCTCTAGATGATTCTCCATGTCCATGACCACTCATACCAGTAGACTCGTCAGATGATGTCCAGGTGAAAACAGGAGCAGCAGGACGTATTCCTGGGTCTTGCGCTTGAACAGAGGTGGATGTGGAACATGATATAGCATCCCATAGCATACCAAAGAATGACTTGACCTTATTGAAGCGCTTATCAATTTTAGAGTCCATGCGCTTGAGACGTGATTCAAGCAAAAATTGGTTACGCGCAATAGTTTCAAGTGATTCTTTTGTGGATGATTTTGATTTTAATAGTTTTACTTCATCGGAATGAGGACGAGAGGAAGTTGCTTTTTGTTTTCTTGGTCCTCTTTTTTGCCATTCTTCAAAAGGCATAATCTCAAGATAAGGTGGAGGAAGCTTCATTCGTTTGATGGTTATGGAATCAATGCATTTTGGTTTTGAGGTTGCAGAATCAGGAGGCTTTACCCCACAAGCTAACAAAAGTCGCATGATATATTCATTGTAGAAGAAATGAGGTCGTGTAGAGTTATTTACCTTGAGAATTTCATCAAAAAGCATGTGTACCCAATTGATTTGGATTTCACCATAAATAGCATAGAGAGATTTGAAGTTTTCTTTATATACAGCATCATAATTTCCAAGTCTAGGAAAAAGAGAATGCATCAAAACACGATGAAGTAGTCTGGCTGTGGGTCGAAGTCCAATAGACTTTGTGCCATCACTATTGTCTTCTATGAACTGATGACTGGTACTATTGCGAGTGAAGACTTCGCAGAAAGTAGATGAAAACTCATCGCCTCGATTTGGTATACCAAGTATAGAGGCAATTCTAGCATGAGTAAGAAAATTTGCTTGCCACAGACGACAGACCAGATAACTCCGTTTGGATTATCAGGTTGATACTCGTCGAGATTCATGTTGGCGTAAAACAATTTGATCATCAAATGATTTATCTCCACATTATTTTCTAAAAAATCTATCAATGGAGTAATGTTGGAATTATTGGCTAACCTCCGAACTCCATAAGCCGTGAAATCATCAAATTTGATGAAAGAGCATGGATGAAACTTGTAATTTGTCATCTGATTCCATCTTGTTACAGCAATTGGACTTTCAAGCCACTTTTTGGCGGAGATGCTCAGAGATGAAGTTTCAGAGGATGTTCCTTTCTTGGATTTCTTTTGAGGAGGAGCCACTGTTGGAAGATTTGAGATTTGGGAGTTGAAAATAGGAAACTAGGGTTTGTGATTTTGGGAAAAAATAACAGCTTGAGTCAAAAGAGAAGGAGGGTAGAAAGAAAATGACGCATAGATATATATACAAAAACTGAAAATACGTCAACCGGTCGACCAATGAATTATGGCCGGTCGACCTTTTTCAACCAGAGAGCAAACGGTCGACCGGCTATAAATGGGGCGGTCGACCGGTTTTGCATGCTGAGTAAGAACGTTTTATTTTGCAAGTTTTTATAATATATCAAGCTATATATATTATATTTCATTCTTAATACAAAATATAACCGTTATTACACAAGTGATAGATGAAGATATAATAACTATATATAAATCTAATGAGAAGTGGAAGGTTCGTCATTAGAATTATCGTTGTTTCCTTCAATACGTTTTGACCATGGACTCCAGTGTTTCTGAGCACCTTCATTCTTCTCATAGTTCCGATCCCAAGAGTTAGGACTTTTAGATGTTGATGGCCTAGACGGCATTGGTTCATGCACGTCATGCTTGTTGGAACTACAGAAAAATGTTGCCAACTTTTCTAAAACGGATAATCGTGCCGATGTCCGTTGTTGCTCATGATAAAGTTGACTTTGCCCATAATGGAGCTGTCTCTGAAGATCTATTTGATGTTTCTGATAGTGGTGAATCTCATCGATTTGTGCTTTGGTACGAGGAGAACAAAACAGTGTCCTCTTCACTCGTTTTGAATTTGGAGTATTATCAGAAATACAAGAGCATTGATGATGACAACTTGGTTTTTGTTTTGGTGTTGTAGGAGAATAATATTCCTCTGACTCAGAACTCGTAATAGAAATGTGTGATTCTTGAGCACATTTATCACAAATGTGAGCCATAAGGAATGTTGTATAGAATATTATGGTTAGATAAGAAAAGATGAACAAAATATAAAATTTTTGCAAGCTTATATACAAGTTTCTTATGTATAGACCTATGGATGTGAGTTAATAGAAAATTTTGACCAAGAAAACATAAGCAGAGACTTTATGTTAACTCTAAAAATAGCTCTCCTTCTAAAACTGAAATTATAAAATAAGAAAGAAAGGACGATCACTAAAAGAAAAGAATGAAAAATGAGTAAAGAGAATTAACCATTAAATCAAGCAGTGGCTTATATTTAATGTAAAAAAATAGTTTATGCAAAAGTTATGGTTAAAGAATAACTAAAAGAGAAGACGTTCTTTAGAAATTACTTAGTCAAGATTTTTTCTTGAAATTAAACCAAGCTCTCTTCGTAATCTAATAAAATTAGATTCGAGCAGAGGCTTAGTAAAAATGTCCGCTAATTGATTGTCAGTATGGACATATTCAAGACATATATTTCCTTTGTCAATATTATCTCGAAGGAAATGATGACGGATATCAATGTGTTTGGTTCTAGAGTGATTTACTGGATTTTTAGAGAGATTTATAGCACTAGTGTTATCACAGTATATAATAGAATTTGATAAATGAATATCAAAATCTTGAAGTGTTTGTTGCATATATAGTACTTGAGTACAAGCGAGAGCTGCTGATATATATTCAGTTTCACATGTTGATAGTGAAACACAATTCTGTTTCTTACTAAACCAAGAGACAAGTGATTTTCCAATAAAATGGCACGCACCACTTGTACTTTTTCTATCCGTTCGTGAGCCACCGAAATCAGCATCACTATATGATACTAATTCAAATGGACATTCTTTTGGATAAAAAAGACCGAAATCTTTGGTATTATTAAGATAACGAATTATACGTTTCACTGCTTGTAGATGTGATTCCTTTGGATCGGCTTGAAAACGAGCACATAAACAAACACTCATTATTATATCCGGACGACTAGCTGTAAGATAAAAAAGAGAACCAATCATGCTTCGATATAATTTCTGGTCAACATTCTTACCACTTTCATCTTTTTCAAGATGTGTAGTTGTACTCGTAGGAGTTGGTTTACCAGATGTATTTTCTAATCCGAAGCGTTTGATAAGGTTTTCACAGTATTTTTCTTGATTGATAAAAATACCGTTTGAAAGTTGCTTTATTTGAAATCCAAGAAAATAAGATAGTTCTCCCATATGAGACATTTCGAATTCTTTGGTCATAATACTTGCAAATTCCTTGCAGAGTTTATCGTTTATTGAACCAAAGATGATATCGTCTACATATATCTGGATAACTAGAATATCTTTTCGAGAATGTTTAATAAACAAAGTTTGATCGACTTTGCCTATTTGAAATCCTGAGTTAATAAGATAGCTACATAGTCGTTCATACCAAGCACGAGGTGCTTGTTTTAAACCATACAGAGCTTTCTTAAGTTTGAACACATGGTCAGGATATTTTTCAAGTACGAACAAAGGAGGTTGTTCGACATAGACATTCTCTTTGATAAATCCATTGAGAAAAGAACTTTTGACATCCATCTGATAAAGTTTGAAATTATGGTGACAAGCAAAAGATAATAGGATTCTAATAGCTTCTAGTCGAGCAACTGGTGCAAAAATTTCTTCATAATCGTTACCTTCTTCCTGATTATATCCTTATGCTACTAATCTTGCTTTATTTTTGGTGATATTTCCTTGTTCGTCAGCCTTATTTTTATAGACCCATTTAGTACCAATAACTGACTGATCAGTTGGTCTTGGAACAAGTTCCCAAACGTCATTGCGTTCAAACTGATTTAGTTCTTCCTGCATGGCAATGATCCAGTAATCATCTGTAGCAGCTTCTTTTGGATTCTTAGGTTCGATATTTGAGAGAAAAGCGACATGACCCATTTGATTGAGTTGACTCCTTGTTCTGACATGTGATGTTATTTCACCGATTATATTTTGGGCCGGATGGTCTCTTAATATTCTTGGTGGTGATTGTAACTCACATATTTGAGGAATATTCTCAATAATTATTTCCGAGTCAGAACCAATATTTGTGATGATTGGATTGTCAGTGACTATTGATTCGTCATCATCTGATATAGTGTGAGGATGCTGATAGATTTCATCAAAAGAGACATGAAGTGATTCTTCAATAGTTTTGGTTCGTTTATTAAATATCCGATAGGCCTTACTTCGTTCCGAATAACCGACAAATATTCCTTCATCGGCTTTTGGATCGAATTTGCCAAGCTGGTCTTTCGTATTTAAAATAAAGCACTTGGAACCAAAAACTTTGAAGTATGAGATTTTAGGCTTCCTTTTGTTAAATAATTCATAAGGAGTATTCTTGGTAAGAGGTCGTATGGACACACGATTTAAAACATAACAGGCATTTGCGACAGCTTCCGCCCAAAAATGTTTTGGTAAGGTGGTTCCATTCAATAATGTTCTTGCACATTCTTGTAAAGTTCGGTTCTTCCATTCTACAACTCCGTTCTGTTGTGGAGTTCTGGGAAACGAAAAATTATGATATATACTTTTCTTTGTGCAAAAATGTTCAAATTCATTATTTTCAAACTCTCCGCCATGATCACTTCTTATATTTTTAACTTTAATCCCTTCTGATTTTTGAATTCTTTTGACGAAAGATTTGAAATGATCGAAAGTGTCACTTTTATTTTTTAAGAAAATTGTCCATGTATAACGAGAGAAATCGTCAACAATTACAAGCACATATTGACTGTGATTTATTGATTGAACCCTAGTAGGTCCAAATAAATCCATGTGTAGTAACTCAAGTGGTTGTAATGTTGATATGACTTTCTTGGATTTAAAAGATGATTTGGTCAATTTTCCTAATTGACATGCATCACAAATGTTTTAACTTTAAAACTCATTTTGGGTAGTCCTCTAACTAGATTGTTTTTGGCTAGCTTGTCAATAGTTCTGAAGTTTATATGACAGAAGCGTTTGTGCCATAGCCATGGATCATTGTCATTAGCCACAAGACACATATCTGAATTATGATTAATATTCATATTCAAAATATATATATTTCTGTCTCTATAACCTTCGAAAACCAAATTATGGTCTTTATCTAAAATACTACACTTATTATTCGAAAATGAAATTATAAAACCCTTGTCACATAACTGACTAATACTAAGCAAATTGTGTTTTAAATTTCTAACTAGCATGACATTAGTAATAAGAGGTAAGTTAGATGTACCGCAATTGCTCACATCGCCTTTGCCGATGATATAACCTTTTGAATTGTCTCCAAAAGTGACGGAGCCACCATCTGAGTATGTAATATTTGTTAATAAGTTCTTGTCTCCCGTCATGTGCTTTGAGCAACCACTGTCCAATATCCACTTTCCTCTTTTCTTAAGTGGGACCTGCAAAAAATAGAATTAAGTCCATGGTACCCACTTTTTATAGGGTCCTAAGAGTTAGGTCTTAGGAGTCCAAACCCATATGGGTCCGGTATCCCCTTTATATATATAATTATTATTAAAATGCACAGTATTCATGAATTGTTGAATGTATTTGTTCCTAATCAAATTGTTATTTGTTTTAGGAACCCATATTTTGATAGTCTTGACATCTTTCTTTTGAAATTTCACAACTGGTTTTGGTTTGGAATATAATGAACTAAGATTTTTCTTAGCTTCAGTTTTTTGTACTTTCTTCTTCCTTTTATTTCCAAGATGTTTCTTGGTTTCTTGTATGTTATATCCCAATCCTTGTTTGTCTGAAATAGATTGTGAACTTTCAATGATTTTTGTCAAATTTTCTCGACCTTTGTTAAAGTTAGAAACATTTTGAGTAATGTCATCAAACTTTGTTTGTAAGCTAGCTTTTTCTAGGTCTAGAATTTTGACTTTTGCTTTAAGTTCATGATTTTCAGTAGTGAGAGCATTATTTTTCTCTTTTTGAGCTTCTATTTCTTGACTCAAAAGAGATATTTGAGAGTCAACATTAGATGATGATTCTTGAATATTTTCAAGTTCCTCTTCTAATATTTTCTTCTCATCTTTTAACATATCTCGTTCAAACTCTGCTCTACTTAAATCTGCTTTGACTACTTTTAATTGGCGTTTTATGTCTTTATATTTGACTATCAATTCAGCATTAATATCAAGTAATTCATCAAATGTAGGAATTTGTACCTCATCTTCTGTTGCCATAAAACAAACATTAGCTTGTTCATTCTCTGAATCACTTTCACTTTCTGATGAAGATGACTCTGAATCATCCCATGTTACTGAGAAGGCTCGTTTCTTAGAATTGTCCTTCTTATATTTGAATTTGTCATTTTCTGACTTCTTCTTTTGTTCTGGACAATCCTTCTGCATGTGTCCCTTTTTGTGGCAGTTGAAACATTCTATAGCAGATGAAGATGGTTTATTTGATCCAGGTTTCCTTTTATTGTAACGACTGGCTTTTCGATATTTTAGGAATTTTTTGAATCCTTTCGCAATGAATGCCAAATCTTTGTCTTCAGAATCTGATTCATTTTCATCTTTCTCAACATGAAATGCTACATTTTTCTTTTCTTCTTTCTGTTCTTTTCTAGCCTGCAAATTTGCTTCATAGGACATTAAATTTCCTATCAATTCATCTGGCTTCATGACGGAAAGGTCATTAGCTTCTTCAATTGCTAATACTTTTCCTTCCCATTCACTAGTCAGAGAATGTAGGACTGTTGAAACAACATCGAAATCAGAATACTTTTGTCCTAAGCCAATAAGTGCATGGTGAATAGTTTGAAACCGTGAATACATGTCATTGATTGTCTCATTTGGTTTCATTTTGAAATTTTGAAATTGACTTTTCAGCATGGCTATTTTGGCTTGTTTAACCTTGTTAGTACCTTCATGAGTGATTTTTAGTGTTTGCCAAATTTGATATGCAGTAGTGCAGATACTAACACGGTTATATTCATTTTGGTCTAATGCACAGAACAACATATTTATTGCTCTTGCATTTACGGCTGCTGCCGTTTTCTCAGCTGCAGTCCATTCTGAATAATCAGTTGTTGGATTCACTATTTCTCTTTGAGTGGCATTCCAAGCATCATAGCTATTTGATTGCATAAAGAATGACATACGTGTTGCCCAATAACTATAGTTAAGACCATTGAAAAATGGAGGTCTTTGTGTCGATTGACCCTCCGTGTAAGTGGTGTTTTGAGTGCTAGTACTTACGTTATTTGCCATATTACTATAATATATCAAATAACTGTGTTACGGTTATATGATGACCGTGCTCTGATACCAAATGAAAGTGCGGTGTGTATACGAATGCACGTGCTAATATAGTACACACGGATCGTGTAATATGGACTATAATATAAATGCGGAAAATAGATGATAGTAGCAAAGTAAAAATAAAAATAGAAAAATCACACCAGAGATTTTTATACTGGTTCGGAGCACTGTCCTACGTCCAGTCCCAGACTTCTATCTGGATTTTCACTATTAACTACCTCGCTTCACCCGGAGGAACAGGTTTACAATACCCGAGCAAACTAACGGGATTTCACGCCTCTAATACACTGAGGACTTCAACATTTGCCTCTTACAACACCGAGGACTTCAACACTTGCCTCTTACAACACAGAGGACTTCAACAATAATGAATATAATTGTTTGTCGACGGTATGTGTTCTTGATAACACAGTTTTGTCACTTGTAGTACAAATTTCCTATAATCTTATCCTCAAAATATACGAATGATGTTTTGTGAAGATTAAGGAAAGTATATTACTTATTGAATCAAAAGATATGAAAATAATTTCAATGATTCAATAAGCAATTAAAATAATTAAGAGCTTTTAGAATGCAGGAGTATGTAGAAAGTAAGGTCAGAGATTAGAGTAAAAAGCATATACAATCATGTTGTTTTAATCAACGATTTAGATGAGTTTATATAGAGAAGAATGGTTGTAACTCTTTGTGAGCAGTTGCCATTAAGAGATATGATCTTTGATGAAAGGTAAGAGATGCAACCTTTGGAGAAAAGAAGTGTCTTTTGGAAAAATTGCTTTCCGTTTAAAAACGGTCGACAGGTTAAAAGTGACCAGTAGACAGGAATTCAAATATATATACGTTATGTGCATGTGTGCACGTTCAGTGTGCAAATTATGCAGGAACGGTCGACCGCATATATTATGACCGGTCGACCGGTCCCTGTAAAGTTGCACACTGAATGTGCAACTACAATTTAGTCGTATATATATTGATTTCCTTGAAATGCATGATTATTTGAGGATAGATTTTAACAAGTTTATCACTATTATAATATCAAATAATCAACCTACAATCTAGAGTACCATATGTAGCTCTTTATAGCCATAATGACCTTGTTTTGTCGATCGCCTTTATTTATTTGTCAGAAATCAAAACCTTCATAAAACTTGTGACTCAACATATTTGAATTTCATTATCCACATAATTTCCATAGAAACAACAAGAATATCCTAAATTAGCTACAACTACCTTTTGCCCGTCACAAGTAGTGTGAGAAGGCATTGTTTTTCTTTCTGAATTAATGAATTTAAATACAACATGACAAGGGTTTTAAAATAGGGAACTAAGATTATTTTTGATCTGCTCAATACTGCTTTTTAGATCTAATAATCCATCAATTTCTGAAGTTTTCATTTTATAATATAAGCATAAATACGTTCTAACCTAGTTTGCAAACAATCCTTCTTGATGGTATAACAATGATGGTTGGAGTGTGGTCTAATGAGGAATGCTTTTGAAATTTTCTCTAGCAACGAAGTATTTTAACATACCACCAAATTCGAATTGAAAATTCAATTTTTGTGAAACAAAAAAGGAAAAGTGAAAGATCTTGAACTCTGTGATTCATCTTTGGAACCATCTACTTATATTTAGCAGATTTATTTGCATATACATTTAGTATTCTACTTATTTTACTCTTTCTTTTAATAGGTTTCATTATTCTTTTATAAAACTATACGCCAAACCAAAATATGATTAAGTTCATTATTTTTCAACAATAGTTTTTTGCACATGTGTTCCTAATTACAAGCTACTAAAATTTCTATATATACACATCAGACTAGCCTATTAAATATTATACATTTTTATCGATTTATACAGGTTTCATAGGGATAAATGATCCATATGCACCCCCTTTGAATTGTGAGGTAAGTGAGTACATCACCTACACATTGTAAATGACTTTTACTAATATCTGAAGATTTTTTCCAAAGTATTTAGCTTGCCAAGCTTGCTCTCTTATCAATTAGTATTAAATATTAATTATAGGGCTTATTCCTTGTTAAGATTGTTATGGTTTACTTTAGACGAGTTACAAATTTTAGAATCATGAATCTAATCATACTATATAGTTACCAGACATATATGTCTAGATATGACACTGTTCGAGGCGATAGAAGCACCTTCAAATCAAAATGGACTCTAAAAGTCTTCTCTTTGGTGGCAAAACAATTATTGTATTCGGTTACAGGTTGGTCTCTTCAAATTTATTTAGGAACTTATTGAAACTTTTAAATTCAATTAGACATCACGCTTACATACCAAACTTACCAATGCTTATTTTTATCTAGGGACCCTAGGGAGATACCATAGGGCAAGGTTGGTGCTAATTTTGTGTTGGTTCAACCGGTGTATTTACCGACAAGGACAAATTATCTCAACTCACATTGAAAATAAAGTCACTTTTGCTAATAGTGTAGAGTTTGAGAAACGATATGCATAGATTATATGGTGGCACGGTTAAACTTTTATTGTAAATTAAAGGAGTTGTCTACTTCAAACAAATGATAAACTTGTTTTTCTTCTTCCGAATCAGCAAACCATATGAGCACTGAAAAAGCATTTAATTATGCTTATACTTATTGTGTTGTTTTCTAAAGTTGTTAGTCAGAATGAATCTCA
This sequence comes from Allium cepa, assembly GCA_030765085.1. Lineage (NCBI taxonomy): Eukaryota > Viridiplantae > Streptophyta > Magnoliopsida > Asparagales > Amaryllidaceae > Allium > Allium cepa. The sequence continues at coordinate 160,345,115 of CM060932.1, forward strand.
ATAAAATTACCAAGTTAGATAGAAGTACCTCAATTGATGGCTCAATAAAAGATTTGCAAAGTAGGAAAAATAGTAAAATAGGTTAATAAGTTGTAGGCACTGAGACATTACTTATATGCAGGAACCAAATTCACACTTTTAATTCAACTCAAATTATATCAATAATTAATTTAAAGTAGTATACTGGAAAAGGACATTTTTGATTCTGTTAATTTAAAGTAGTAAGTCATTTTAGCTTTTAGCCTCAACAATTCGATTTAGTTCAGTAGTTCGCAGCATGAAAGTACTTATTTGTAGTCTGCACTTTGGTATTTTTTTTTTCTTGAGGAAAATTTGAATGTATGCCTAGTTAAAGACTATTGTTAATGTAATAATGTGGGTATTCCCTATTAAAAGATAACCAAGTTTGTTAAATTTAACCAAGTTTTTATAAATCAAAAAAGTTAACCAATTCTATAAAAACGTTGATATGTTGGACAAATCTTAATTAAATTCTGGATGTCATTTTCATGTTGTCAAAAGATGTAGAGTCTTCCAATAAACAATATATATTGTTGGAGCGCACTTGATATCCTTGCTTTAAGTTTATTTTAGTTAAGTATAATTTTTTGGCTAAGTTTGGCTCACATCCTCAATAAGTTTCGAAATAGAGAAAACATCCTTTCCAAACTAAACTTACATTTCCGGTCCCTATTTTTAAATTCGTGCACGCAAAATTACCCAAATACCCTTTATGTTTTTAACATTTCAAACACGTATAACTTTATGCAGAAAAATCGGATCAACATACCATTTTCACCAAAAAATCACAAATTTTATGATATTTAAAATGAGATCCATTGTTGATACCAAAAATTCTTATTTGTAGTAAACGTGCAATTATTTCATATATTTGTAGACAAATTAGCAAATTTTGAACATTTTTTATTTTTTTTTCAAATTTACAAATTTGCAAATTATTGCAGATATTTTTGCAAATATATGGTATAGCTGCAGAAATGTCTGCAACTATTGCATATAGTTGCAGACATTTCTGCAACTGTTGCATATTTGCAAAAATGCAACTATTGCATATACTTGCAGAAATGTTTGCAACTATTGCATATAGTTGCAGAAATGCAACTATTGCATATTCTTGCGGAAATGTCTACAACTACTGCATATAGTTGTAGAAATTTCTGCAACTATATGGTATAGTTGCAGAAATGCCTATAACTATTGCATATAGTTGCAGACATTTCTGCAACTATTGCATATAGTTGCAAAAATGCAACTATTGCACATACTTGTAGAAATGACTACAACTATTGCATATAATAGCAGACGTTTCTGCAACTACTGTGTATAATTGTAGTTTTCCATTGAAATCGAGAAAACTTAGCTCGCCATTGAAGAAGAAGATGAAATCAAGAAAGATAAGTTCGCCAATGAAGAAGAAGATGAAATCAAGAAAGATAAGCTCATTATTAAAATCAATCATGCAAGAAGCGGAGGGGTATTTTAAGAAAAAAATAGCAGAAATGAAAAATAGGGACCTGTAAATTATGTTTTCTTACGGGAGGAGTTTTAATGAATTAAGTTTGCTTTTAGGGATGCGCGCCTAATATTCACTAATTTTTTTGTATATTATTTTATTTTCCTGATGTTATTAAAGATTGTTGGTTGGTTTTATACTTGAGAATATACAATGTTTCAGCTACAGATGTCTCACGATTTGCTAATGGTTACTATCTAATTTCTTAAAAAACATATTCAATTGAAAATGATCTTACTGAAGAGGCTATAGGAGCTAATCTCTAAACATGCAATTGCCCCCATTTATTTATACTTACTTGTTTATACGTATTTTTCAACTGAAAAATGTATATTGGAGCATTTTCATGCCATAGTTGTATTTTTACATTATCTTGGTTATTTTAAATTCACTTATTTACCCGCTTGTTCTTTTGTACTAGCCCATTAAGGTAGAGTACACTTTGTAGTCGCACATTGTTGATTATTTATTCTGCTTCCTGGATAAATAATCTTACCAGAGAGCTGGCTGGGAGCAATGAGGAAGTTGTAAGTGTGGGTTGGTTTCCTACACAGCCGTCTGAATTCTGATGGCAAAGGCACATCCTGAGCTCAAGTTTTTTCCCAACGCGAGCCATCTTTTCTTGTTTTCTTCCCAAGCAGGCTAAATGGTTAGTGTTTTACATGGTGACAAGAAGTATGCACCAAACATTCTAGTTTATTTACTTCATGACTAACATTAATATCAAAACATTTTATACATGGTATGAAGGAATATGGCCATCTATGTAATTTAAACATGGCAACCGAAGTGTACACATCAATCCATGACATTGGTGTATCAACTGATGCATCAGGATCAGAACACTGCTGTTGTTTATGATGAAATCACAGTAGCAGTCTGCTCTTATGCTGGGGTTGATGATGTGAATGTTGTGAAGTTAAACTTGGAATATGCAGAAACGAGGCAGATTGGTGCCTATTTCTTTTGAGCTTTGGGAGGATGATGACAACCGTAATTTGGGTCTTCTCTAAGACTGGTGACTTTCCTGCTTTAGTTCGCTTTTTCTTTCACTGCATATTTTACTGTGATGTTTGCATGTCGGCTATTTGAATAAGCTATCATAGAATGGAAGTATTCTAACTTTCTAACATAGAGACTTTTTGATGTCTATAGATTCTTGAACTAAGTAGCAAGGTATTTTCAATTTTTTACTAGGGAGCTCATGGGAAGTATAACAAAGTCCTCTTCACAAACCACTTATACAGTTTATATATTAGATATTTTCCTATTGATGTATAATAAGTGTGTATGTCTACATACATACACAATGTTATATCCAACGTCTTGTATCGTAGCTGATTCTATACCCAAGTACTTGTAAAGCTTATTGTAAGCATGTTGTCCTTGAATTTAATAACATGTTGTCCTCTCACTTTACTCTGAAATTAACTTTTCACTTTGCTACTTTTCCTTTAGTGCATGTTCGCATTTTTTGTATTTAATATCTGCTGCATGGTATTAAGTATGTCGGGTGGTTGGTGTGCATGCATGCATATACATACTTACATATATGTATGTGTGTCTGTGTGTGTCTATGCACACACATGCTAAAAGATTGTCTATTTGATTGATTGAATAAATTAAAACCAACCAATAGTATGTGCGGCTTACCAAAAGGAAGCCAGAAAATTTCGCCGAACCATAGCATTTCAAAATAATTGGTATATCCCTTATGTTTAATTGAATTTCAAAAAAAGGACACTGTTTTTAATTTCATGCTCAAACTATCACCAAACACATAATACATTACTTTAACATGACATTACTAGAAAATCGTCAATTCTCCAACATCAATTTCCCATGTCATACCCATAGGACGTAGGAATGGCATAGAAAAGACATTAAAATAGTGATATGGAAAAGATGTAAGAAGTTTGTAACGCCTCATATTTTGAAGAGCCATAATATGGGGATTATGATTAATAAAAATAACTTAAGTGAAAGTTAAGATAATTTAAATTTAAAAGAACCACTTAAGGAAGATTTGATTAACATAGGGTGAGACACTTTAAAAGTTTAATTAAGTGGACTTACAGTAGGCAAAGCTATTAAAATTGGCCATATGTGTATAAGGAGATAAAATTTAATACTTGAATAAAGATGGTTTGTATTGATGGAAAGTATATGCCCTTATCCATATTTTCCTCTTTCTGTGCTCACATTCATTTTCACTCACGCTAAACAATACAAAGAAAGAACATAGGGCCGACTGCCATTTTCATTCCACTATTTTGTTTAATGGATATAATTTATATTCTCACATCATATAATATTTTCATTGATAATAGTATGAAATATTGTACTAGATATTTGCTTTTGAGCAGTGAGGAAGTTGCATTTGTGAGATTGGTTATCCACATGATTGTCTGCAATCTGATGGCAAAGCACTCCTGAGCTCATTTTTAATTTCTAAAACCTTTTTCCCCACTCAAACAAAATATAAAATCCTTTTGATGTATGATAAGTTTATTCAATAAACCCACTCAAAGAAAGAACATATACCAGGTAGAACACGACGACTAAAGGATGATGATCAGAATACAGGTAGATTTTACATGGTCTGAACTGTAGGTGTTCGCCCATAAGCATTATAGAGCACTCAATCTAATTTCTTAAACTGCGTTAAAACTACCAGGGAACCGTAATAAATATTAGGAAACTTCTCTATTTGTTAGTATTATAATTGGGGATGTCTTATTTGCACAAATTCTTTATTATCTCTTTAGAAGTGATGTATATATTTTTGTACTCGTCTTTCCTGTGGATTTGACCGATATAAGGACACATACAATATGTTATTTTCACCTTGCAATAACTTCTATCAAATTGCAAGGTGAATTACATATAGTTTGTTGGTGCAGTGTCAATTTCTGTGCTACACATATGCTTGTTTAATTTATTTCGTACAATGTAATCGATACCAAAATTAGCTTAATCAAACCAAAGACTACTAATATATTTTTTAAGCAAATAAGTTTATTCCTAAATGTATTGGGTGACTAGAACTGCTATCTAACAGCTCCGAGACATACAAAAATGATAACAGTTAATTTATTTCAAGTATTTTCTAAGGGATTTAAATCTAATGGCAAAGCACTCTTGACATCAAATTTTATTTTAACTCATTATTTGTCACCACTCGAGCTAAACAATAAATCTTCTCATATATCATAAGTTTATTTTATGATCATTCGAAGTAAAGAACATATACCAGGTAGAAGCTAGAACAAGTAGGCTTTGCTTCTTAGATACTCATTAGCATTTACTCTTCAAATGTGACCATTATTTCTATTTTCTACAGGTCATGACATTAGCTCCTAGATCAAATTTAATGAACTTCTCTCATGGTAGTATTGTAGGTTTCCAATGTAAGGTTTAGCCAATACACTTTATAGGCTCACATTGTCGATTATAGCCTGAAACATTCTTCTCTGACCATTCTCGTTGATTTTGGTCATCTACCTCCTTCGCATATCAACAAAACTCCATCTAATCCTAAAACTTCCCTTACATACTCAAACTTACTCTTCATCAAACTTTTGGATGCTATTTTCATATGATAAAAAGATGTAGATTTTATCCTTCTATTTCCATTTTTCGGTGATTTTTTGTTTTTTGATACTGTTATCAATCAATAACCCATTTATCTACGTTGGACAATAGAAGAACAAAAAAGAATCATAATTGTATAAAGAGGCTAGAGAAAGGCCTAATTGAAAATGAATCGAATTGTTGATTGTATCATAAAGGCCCTTATGTCACATCCTAATCAACCCCTCGAAGAAGTATGCAATAGGCCACTCATACAAATTGTTGTTCACATGACCGTGGCAGACTTTTTGTTTGGAATATAGTTTTCCTTCCCGTAACTGACATTTCAAGTTAATCTCAATACATGTTGGACTGAATTCAGGTCAATCAATAGCCATTGAAGTTAACAAATCAAACTTGACAATAGCTGCACCTTTGTTTTGTTGCCTTAGGCGTTATTATGTTCATGTAGATCTCCCCATTAATGCATTTAAAAAGTATTAAATTTTAATTTTTGAGTCCATCCATGTAATTTATTTATTATTTATTTATTGTTTTGAATCATTTGATGGAGTTCAATGCATTCACATAACATTTTAGGCACACAAAAATGGAAGAACAATTTATATTACAAGTTGTATCATTTGTTTTAGAGCAACTTGATTGTTTGTTCAATGAAAGTGCTTCCCTTTCCTACAAAGATGCATATGTTGATTCCAATGGGCGCAAATGTCTTTCATGCATCAAGGATAATGGTGCAAACTCATGTGAAGGTGCCTATTTATCATTTTTTCAGCGTGTTTCTATGGTCTTTTTAAACTAAAATAGTGCTATATTTAATATCAGAATTCTAATTTACCTGGTTTGTCATATTGGTAGACACATACCTCTTTTTTTGAATGAATTATGAAAAGAACTATTCTAATACCTTATGATTATTACTATTACTTCATTTTCATTCTTTATTTCCTTTTCTCTAAAATATTCAAAGTTACAATTCCCTGTCTTATGTGTTAATAATTTGTGTCAAATATTTGTTACACACTCTGTGGTGTTTTAGATTTATTCAACATGATTCAGACATTGATGAAGGACTGCTTGTCAATGCTCAGGTTGTAGATGTAGAAACACGTGGGGAAGTTTTGAGTGCAGCTGTTCAAGTGATCTATTATACATTGGAGAGCATAACACATGCATAAGTGAGTTTTTTTTGCTTCTTTTGGATTGCATATTACAATAATTTAACATATAGGTCGTTGTTAGATATACGAACTATGTAAATAAGCAACGATTTGTGTAATAGGTTGTTGTTCAAGGGTATAATAGCTTGTGAACTCTTTCTGCTACAAATATTATTAAAATCGTTATGCATATAGGTCATTGGCAATAAGTGGAGTTAATTTATTGAATGTTATGAGCAACTGTGCAATAAAACCAATACAATTAAATTTGGATACATAATAAACTATCAACAAACGTAGTTTGAAATAACGAAATAGAATTACATGTTCAAATTTATCAGTTGTAGAAAAGGCAGGAGAACAAAAAATAAGAAGGAAAAAAAGGATTTTTTTTTTTTGAAATTAAGCTTAACATGGTACATACCTAAATAAATGTTCACGGTGATGAATAAGAATTAAAAGTACATAAGCAAATTCAACTTACTTTAAAATCAGGCATGGTCATAGTTTGGAGTAAAGACATCGTGTTTGGTGAAAATAAATTTAACCAAGTTTTATAAAAATTAACTAAATTTATAAAAGTTAACCTAAGTTATAAAAATCAACTAATTTTTATAATCTCTACCTACATTTTATAAAAATTAAATAAGTTTATAAAAATTAATTAAGTTTTAAAAAAATTAAATAAGTTTTATAAAAATAACTATGTTTCATAAATTTAATGAAGTTAAACAAGTTTTATAAAAATTAATTAAATTTATAAAAAATAACCTAATTTATAAAAATTAACCAATAAAATTGGCACAACCTTGTTGATCTACGACTGGGGCTATAGTCGGGAATATGGTCGACTACTTTTTGCAGACTAGTAAAATTGGCACAACCTTATTGATCTATTGTCAAACGTAGTCCCACATTCTGTTTTGAAACCATACTTGAAGACATCGGCCAAGAAATATCACAATCTGCTTTCCGCTTCCTCCCCTATGATGGTGATGGTTGTGTCTTCTCCACACGTCGTAGTCTATATCTGAGAGAATGTCAATTATAAAACTGCATGCACTTGTTAGATGACTACTGCTAGCACTACTAAGTATTCTGTTATTGCATGTTTTGGCTAGTAGAATGGACATTTTCTATCAAACTAGAAGTTTGCATGAAATAACAAGTTTATTTGAAATAGCTGGTCTTGTCTGAGTTGCTTGTCTACTTTGAGTTAGCCTTTATGGATGTTTCTTAGTAATTTTGAATGATTAATTTATAAAGTTTCTGTTTGAAGCCATGTTATTTAGTACCTATACATTTCTACATTTATTACTAACATACGCACGTGTGTGCTTCTTTTTGACAGGTGTTGTGTGATGCTTTTAAGGTTGCCACATGATGTCGCACTCTTTCTCCTTCGAATCTGTCATGCTTGGATTAACGTATTGTCTATCTACGTTCATATGACTTTGCTTTAGTATGTGTCATTTTGGTTAGCTAAAGTTGTATGTATTGTTACATTTGGTTACAAATATTTATATGCTTAATACTCCGTGTATGAAATATTATGGATATATATTTTATGGTTTGGCTTATGACTCCATTTGATTATGTACATTACAATGTGATAAGTATGATTTTTTGAATTGTTATAATACATTTTTGAAGTAAGTTAAGTAGATCGCATTAAGTTAGATATCCTACTCATGATTTGGAGTTGGCAGTTGTGATCTTTGCATTGAAGATTTGGAGACATTATCTCATAGGGAAGCGGTTTGAGATTTATACCAATCGTAAGTCTTTACGATATTTATTCTCTCAGAAAGAGTTGAATATGAGACAGCAGGGGTGGCTAGAGTTCCTGGTAGTATATGATTTTGGTATAGAATATACATCGGGAAAAGGTAACAAGGTAATGGATGTTCTTAACAGAAAACATCAGAACGTGGTGTTAGCTATGTTTGCAGAGTGGAAGGATTTAGAAGCTTTAGTCAGTTGTCATATGAAGTTAAGATCGCTGCTGGTTCTAGTCAGAGTTTCGCCAGGTTGTCTTGTTTAGAAGTTCAACCGGTACTGATTGAGAAAATTGCTTCTAAGAAGAAGGAGGATCCAGTATTGGCTGACAGAATTAGAAGGCTTGAGGTTGAAACTGAGATCGATGATCTAAAGGATTTTAGCCTTGACTAGAGAGGATGATTGAGAAAAAAGGGACGGTTGTGTGTTCCGAATGTGGAGGACTTAAGAAAAGAAGTTCTTGGAGAATGTCATCGGTCCAAGTTTAAGTTTCATCCTGGAGGGGCCAAGATGTATCAGGATATGAAGAGGAGCTTATGTTGGGAAGGAAAGAAGAGGGATGTTGGCTTGTGGGTTAAGCAATGTGCAAACTATCAACAAGTGAAAGCTGAACATTAAAAACTGAGTGGGTTGCTTCAGCCTTTAGGGATTCCAGTTTGGAAATAAGATTCGATATCTATGAATTTTATAGACAGGTGCCAAGGTCAAATAGAGGTAATAAAAGTATGTGAGTTATAGTGGACAGGTTGACCAAGAGTGCTCATTCAATTCTAGTTAAGTCAACCAGAACGCTGCCTGTTTTGGCTAAGTTTGCTTGCGAAGAACATTGTTAGACAACATGGAGTTCCTAGTAGTATAGTCAATGACAGAGATGCTTTTTTCACGGGTGAATTCTGGAAGGGTCTACAGGAAGTGATGGGTACCAAGCTTAACATGAGTACTGCGTATCACCCTCAAATAGATGGTCAGACAGAGTCAACAAAGTACTTGAGGATCTACTGAGAGCTTGCGTATTGAACTTTGGTGGATCTTGGAAGGATTGCCTACATCTGGTCGAGTTTTCCTATAATAACAGTTATCAGACATGTATAGGAATGATGCCATTTGAAGCTTTGTATGGAAGACCACGTAAATCACCGACATGTTGGTTGGAGACTGGAGACAGACTAGTCTTATGTCCAAATTTGATTACAGAGGTGTCAAAAAAGATTGAGCTTCCGAGGAAGGGTGAAGGAAGCTCAGTCAAGATAGAAGAGTTCCGCAGATAAGAGGCTTAAGGACTTAGAATTCTTAGTTGGAGATAAGGTTTTCATTAAGGTGTTGTTAGGAACTGGAGATAGTTGTTTTGATGATAACAACCTTTGTAATTTATTTTATTATAACATATATATTAACACTATTGTCTAGATATATATGAATGTTATTATGCAGGATATATATAAGGCAGGTACATATTATTGAAGACTGTACAATATAAAGATCAAGAATGAAGAAATCAAGTTTGAAGACTCGTGAATATTAAGATCAAGATTTCAAGATAGGTGTCTAGTTTTGTTAAAACTTCATAATAGCATGAAAATCTTCATTCCAAATTTCATTTGGGATGGAAGCCATTCTACCTTCTTAGTGGCTTACAACCCACGATAAGTAGCTTACAAACCTACGACAAGTGGCTTACAAACCCACGAACATCCTGGTTTTGTACAAGTTCTCGAGTACTGATGTGATGAAATATTCTGCAGGAATAAGCTTGCAAAACTACTTCAAAATGGTTTTTCAAAATGATTTTCAAAACTGCTTTTCAAAATATTTTAGCCTTAAAAATTATCATTTCAAATGATTTTCAAAAAGATGTTTTGGCTTTAAAATATTCTTTGTTTTTATTTTTAAATAAACTCTTGTTTTAAATTTCGTTTGTTTTATAAGTTATCTTCTAATTTTTAAATATTATTTATAATATATATATATATATATATATATATATATATATATACTTGAGATTTAAAATTAAATTTATATATGCATTCTAGAAATATATTTTTCTACTCTTCTTTATTTTAAAATATAGGAATATTAGTTTATTTTACTTCAGAATCATTTTATCTTGTTTTCCTTTCAATACCATTTTCAAAAAAAATTGCATTTTTTTTAACTAAGGGATGTCAACATCATAAGATACTCCATGTCGACATGGTGGCCATTAAATTAAAAAGTTTCAATTTTTGAAAGAAGTGTCTATTCGTTTAAATCTCTTCAAGAATGATTATGATCATTACTGGTCTATAAATAGTCTTCACAGATGAATTTTTTTAACTAACTATTTTCTTATTTTCTTCACTCCTTCTTCTCCACAAATCCATATTCTAAAATTTGTAAATTTTAAGATCGTGTCGAAATTCTGTCGAATTCTCAAGTGAGTCAAATTAGAATCTCATTCTTGTTTGATTCTCCGTCCTCTCTCGAAGATCAAAGTGCTACTCAGAGTTATAGGATCAATTTCTAATTGAAAGTTTATCGAGTCTCTCTATAAGGTGTGGTTGTGCTTGAAAATCAATTGGCTGATCTTGTGTCCTGTAAATCAAGAGAGTTTGCCCCGGACTCGAAGACTGGAGGGTACCTCAAGGCCTTTAGAAATTGAGGATTGTAATCTCGACGTTGGTATAATAAAAAGCTGTACGAGGTGTTTGCCTTGGTGCGGGACTGGATGTAGGGTAACTCCGAACCAGTATAAAATCCGGTGTGTTCTTTCCTTTTACTTCTTTTTATTTACATTCTGCGTCTGTGTTTGATTCTGTGATTATTCTGTGATTAAGTTCTGCATTTTTTTATATCATTTAAATTAGTCCATATAAGTCTTAGAATCCATTAAACACTATTCATCCCCCCTCTAGTGTTAAATTAGCCTTAAGATCCTTAATCCGCACTCCCTTTCAATTGGTATCAGAGCATAGGTTTTCATAATCTGAAACTTGAAAAGTTGAAAATAGCATTTTTAGAAAATTTTATTAATACTAGTTTAACTTTATGCATTTCATCAAAGTATCATAAGTCTGCATATAGTTTTTAGGAAACATCAAGTTATCTACCGAATTGGTTTGTTATACAGGAATAGACATGTTGCATGGCTTTTGAAGAATCAACAACCAATGGACAAACTGTGCCAATTGAGAAAGATAAATGGATACTTGATAGTGGTTGTTCAAGGCATATGATTGGAAATCCTGAGATACCCAATGACATTATATATCAAGATGGTTGATTGGTCAACTTTGGAGATAACTCAAAAGGATATGTGATTGGCATCGGTAATTCTAAAACTCCTCTTATTTCTGATATTTTGCTAGTTAGGAATTTAAAATATAATTTGCTTAGTATAAGTCAATTATGTGATAAAGATTTATAAATAAATTTCGAAAAGATAAGCGTCACATCAAAGATAATAAGTCAAATATTATCTTTGAAGTAATTAGGAAGAGAAATATTTACATCCTTAGTATGAAAGTTTCAAGTGATAACTTATGTCTTTTGGCTAATACAAGTGACCCTTGGATTTGGCATAAAAGATTTGGTCATTTAAATTTCAAACTGTTATCTAGGTTATCAAAACTTGACTTAGTTAGAGGTCTTTCCAAGTTAAACTTTAAAGTAGGTAGTATATGTGATGCTTTCCAATTAGGAAAACTTAAGAAAAGTTCATTTAAACTAAAAGGTATAATTTTTACTTCTAAACCTTTAAAATTACTTTATTTAGTTTTACTCCATCTCAAGTTCAATCAATTAACCACAATAAATATGTTTTTTTAATTGTAGATGATTATTCTACATATACTTGGACAATTTTTCTTAAACTTAAAAGTGATGCTTTTGAATTATTAAAAAAAATTGCTAAAAGAATTCAAAATCAACTTTCTTTAAAAATAAAAACTATTCGTAATGATCACTGTGGAGAATTTGAAAACGAAAATTTTGAGAATTTCTATAATCAAAAAGGAATTACTCATAATTTCTCTTTTCCAAGAACTCCACAACAAAACGGAGTGGTAGAACATAAGAATAGAACGATTCAAGAGTGTGCTACAACAATGCTTTCTGATTGTAACTTACCTAAAAACTTTTGGGCTGAAGCAGTCGCTACAGCTTGTTATATATTAAATATGATTTTAATTAGACCATTAACTAATAAAACACCATATGAATTACTTTACAACAAGAAACCCATAGTAGCTTATTTTAAAGTTTTTGTAGTAAGTGTTTTATTCTTAATACAAAAGATAATTTGGGTAAATTTGAACCTAAATCTGACAAAGGTATCTTTGTCGGACATTCTAATAGAAGTAAAGCATTTAGAGTTTATAATTTAAGAACTAACACTATTGAAGAAACAATGCATGTATCATTTGCTGAAAATTTTAAAGATACTGTACAAATAGAAGATGAAGAAGATTTTATAACTTTAAATAATGAACCTAATGAAACTAATTATGAAATCATTCAACCTAATAAAAGAATTAGGCTATTAAAAGATCATCTTGTAAAAAATATACTAGAAAACATTGAATCGATAGTTAAAACAAGAAATCAACTAAATAGTATGAGTAATGTAGCTTCTATATCAACTATTGAACCTAAAAATCCAAAGGAAGCATGATCTGATGATTCATGGATTCTTGCTATGCAAGAAGAATTGAATCAGTTCACCAGAAATGATGTTTAGGAACTTGTTTCTAGACCTGAGGATAAAAGTATAATTGGGATAAAATGGGTTTATAAAAATAAAATGACTGAACTTGGTGAGGTCGTGAGAAATAAAGCTTCTTTAGTCGCGCAAGGTTATTGTCGAGAAGAATGAATTGATTATGACGAAACCTTTACACCCGTAGCAAGACTAGAAGCTATCAGGATTCTACTTGCTTTCGCAAACTACAATAATTTCAAGTTATATCAAATGGATGTTAAAAGTTCTTTTCTAAATGGTTTTGTAAAAGAAGATGTTTATATTGAACAACCTCCACTTTTTGAAGATAATAAATTTCCAAATCGTGTATATAAATTAAAGAAAGCTTTATATGGTATGAAACAAGCTCCTAGAGCCTGGTATGAAAGTCTAAGATCTTATTTACTACAATCTGGTTTTGAAATTGGTAAAATAGATACAACTCTTTTTATTAAAAGAAACAAAAATGATACTCAATTAGTACAAATATATGTAGATGATACAATATTTGGGTCAACTAATAACATAATGAATAAAGAATTTTCAGATATAATGACTAAAGAATTTGAAACGAGTCATATGGGAGAACTAAGTTTCTTCTTAGGAGTTCAAATCAAACAATTAGATAAAGGATCATTAGTCAAGAAAATATGCTAAGGATTTAATTAATAAATTTGGATTGACCGCTTCTAGTGGGAAACCAACTCCAATGACAACTAATGTAGCTTTAAGTAAAGAAGATAAATCAAAAGATGTTGATCAAAAATTATATAAAGGAATGATTGGTTCGCTGCTTTATATAACAGCAAGTCATCCTGACATCATGCATAGTGTCTTTCTCTATGCAAGATACCGATTTCGACATAAAGAAACTCACTTAAAAGCTGTTAAAAGAATTCTAAGATATGTAAAACATACTTTAGATTATGGTTTGTTTTACCCTAAAAATGATGTGTTTGATTTAATTTCATATTGTGATGCTGATTACGCTGGTTGTAAATCAGACCGAAAAAGTACAAGTGGAACTTGTCACTTTCTAGGACATTCTCTGGTTTTCTGGTTTAGTAAGAAGCAAAACACTGTATCCTTGTCAATAACTAAAGCATAATATATATCTGCTGCTTTGGCTTGTTCTCAAGTTATGTATATGCAACAAATTTTAAAAGATTTTGGATTAACTATAACTAAATCACCAATTTATTTTGATAATACTAGTGCAATAAACCTATCTAAGAACCCAACTCATCATGCTAGAACAAAATATATTGATATTAGACATCATTTTCTTAGAGATAATATAAGTAAAGAAGTCATAACTCTTGAATATGTGAATACTGAAAAACAAATTGCTGATATATTAACCAAACCATTAAATGAACAAAACTTTACTAAATTTAGAAGAGAATTAGGTATATGTTCATTAACTGAAATATAAATTATAAATAATACAAGTATAGTTAATAATTAATATAAATATAAATTTCTCAAAAATTGAATTGGGCATGTCGACATGACCCATACCCCTATGTCGACATACATGCCGAGATTTTCAAATTTAAATTTCCCTCTAAAATTAATTATTAAGTTATATGTTTATATATTTATATATTTCGACTTTTACTCCTTTTCACTGTTCTATTCTCTGTAATAAACTTCTAAAACAGTAAATTAATGGCTTTCTCTTCTAATATGAACCTTCTTCACCCACTTCTCCTCACTGTGGTCCTTTTCAACGTTCCACACACGTACGAGACATCAAAGTACAAGAGAAGATGAAAATTTTTCTTCAAATGATGATGGAAATTCTAGTATATTAATTAATATTCATCTAAAAAAAATCTTTGGTGTATAAAATCTTGAATTCCATTTAACTTAGGATGCTATATTTCACTCATACATAGTTATTATTCTTATGTCATATGTTCGTTTATTTCATTTTCTATTAAGTTCAAAGTTTATAGTTTATTTTTTTTATTGATGACAAAGGCGGAGAAGTTAAATAAAATAGTAGGCTTGGAGTAAGGGAAAGTTGGTGGTGTAAGGGGGGAGTTATGGAATGATCGAAGTGGTAAGTATATTTTATATGGTTGTCATCATCAAAAAGGGGGAGATTTAGGAATTGGAGATAGTGGTTTTGATGACAACAACCTTTATAACTTATTTTATTATAACTTATATACTAACATTACTATCTAGATATATATGAACGTTATTATGTAGGATATATATATAAGGCAGTTACTGATTATTGAAGACTGTACAGTATAAAGATCAAGAATGAAGAAATCAAGTTTGAAGACTCATGAGCATCAAGATCAAGATTCCAAGATAAATGTCTAGTTTTGTTAAAACTTCATAATAACATGGAATTTTTCATTCCAAATTTCATTTGAGATGAAACCCATTTCTACCTTCTTAATGACTTACAAACCCACGACAAGTAGCTTACAAACCTATGACAAGTAGCTTATAAACCTGCTAACATCCTGATTTTGTACAAGTTCTCGAATCCTGATGTGATGAAATATTATGCAGGAAGAGCTTGCAAACTATTTCAAAATGATTTTTCAAAACTGCTTTTCAACATGTTTTAGCCTTAAAAATTATCTTTTCAAAAAGATGTTTTAGCCTTAAAATATTCTTTGTTTTTGTTTTTAAATAAACTCTTGTTTTAAACTTTATTTTTTTTTAAATTATTTTCTGTTTTTAAATATTCTTTATAATATATATATGGTTAAGATTTAAAATCAAATTTATACATACATTCTAAAAATATATTTTTCTACTGTTCTTTATTTTAAAACATAGGAAAATAATTTATTTTACTCCAGAATCATTTTATCTTGTTTTTCTTTCAATATCATTTTCAAAACAAATTTTACGTTGTTTTTAACTAAGGGATGTCAACATCATGGGATACCCCATGTCGACATGGTAACCGATAAATTCAAAAGTTTCAATTTTCAAAAGAAGGGTCTATTTGTTTAAATCTCTTCACGAATGGTTATGACCGTTATTGGTCTATAAATAGCCTTCACAAACGAATTTTTTAACTAACTATTTTCTTATCTTCTTCACTCCTTCTTCTCCACAAATCCATATTCTAAAATTTTCATATTTTTAAGATCGTGCCAAAATTCTACCGAATTCTCAGGTGAATCAAATTAGAATCTCATTCTTGTTTGATTCTCTACCCTCTCTCGAAGAACAAAGTGCTATTTAGAGTTATAGGATCAATTTGTAATCAAAAGTTTATCGAGTCTCTCTATAAGGTGTGGTTTGCTTGGAAATCAATTGGGCGATCCTATGTCCCGTAAATCAAGAGAGTTTGCCCCGGACTTGAAGACAGAGGGTGCCTCAAGGCCTTTAGAAATTGAGGATTGTAATCTTGACATTGGTACAATAAAAATCCGTATGAGCTATTTGCCTTGGTGCAGGACTGGATGTAGGGTAACTCTGAACCAGTATAAAATCCGGTGTATTCTTTACGTTTACTGCTTTTTATTTACTTTCTGCATCTGTGTTTGATTCTGTAATTTTTCTGTTATTAAGTTCTACATTTGTTTATATCATAATTTTTAAATTAGCCCATATAAGTCTTAGAATACATTAAACACTATTCACCCCTCCTCTAGTGTTAAATTAGCCTTAAGATCCTTAATCTGCGCTCCTTTTCGGGTATCACCAATGAAGGGTGTGATACGATTTGGAAAGTTGGGAAAGTTGGCCCCAACATATGTAGGTCTATTCCAGATTATAAAGAGGATTGAAAGATTACATACATAATCGAGTTGCCGAGTAGTTTGACAGGTGTCCATAATATATTTCATGTGTCTCATCTTCGCAAGTTTGTGCACGATCTAGAGACAATTATTCCTCCGACAGGGTTGGATGACTTAGTTGTAGAGCCTAATTTGACTTTCATTAGGCAATCAGTTCGGTTTGTACCTAGAGATGAGAAAAGATTAAGGAATAAGACAGCCAGGTTGGTGAAAGTTCGGTGGAGCGACAATGAGAAGGACTGTTCTTGGGAGATAGAGGACATGATCCTAATCTGCTTTGAGGGTATGTCTATATTCGATTTATATAGATAGTTGCTAGTCAATTAGACTAGTATGGTTATTAGGAGTTGTTACAGATGATTGCTATGTTTAGTATTTATTCATTACTAAATTTCGAAGATGAAATTCTTTAAAGGGGAGAGCATGTAACATCTCTAATTTTGGATAAAATTATTCAGGAAGTTTAATGAGATAAATTAAATTGAATAACGATGATAAGGGGATTGAGATTTGAATAAACAACATATAGGGTCATGCTTATTAATAAAGTAAAAGGGGCGTAATTGGGTTAGTAAACTAATTAAATTACACATAGGTATATTAGTAAAATAAACTTTTCATTTTACACGGCTATGGCCTTTTTCCATTCACATTCATTTTTTTAAATAAAAAAAAAATGCAAAAACTCTAAGAGCCGACCATTAACAAGGAGGAAAAGAGGAAGATTATAATCTAAAGCTAAGGATCAAAGCTAGGAAGGATTAATCAATAACAAATCTCAAATTCCCTATCATATCTAAGGTGAATAATAATTTTTATACCATCTCTATTTTATTCTATGATTATATGTTTTCGGATTTATGGTTAAATTTATTTTTAAGACGATATGGATGATGATATGCTTGAACTATATTATGGTTGATTTATTTTAATTCATTTTCCTATGAATTAGTACGATTTTAGAGTAAAACCGAGAGTAATGATTTTATAATGCCATGGAAATTTCTATGTTAAGTAAAACATGATTTTAGAGATAGGTTTTGATTTTCAGAATTTTTCGAGCTATAGAAAATTTATTATGAATTTCTAAAGGAAAATATGATATTTTTGGGTTTAAAATTTATTTCGTCTATTTCAATAAGAAATTGGGTCTGAAATTTTAATATGTTTGATTACATGATAAAATTGAATTTCCATGATTTTTAGGGATTTTTCCCAATTGATTTACTAGGGAAAATAAATTATTTCAAGAGAGAGACTTTTCTGCAAATGTTGGCTTTGTTATATGGAAGGGCTTAAACGTTATATTTCTTTGATTTGGATCTAAATTGATGCGACAGTTTCTAATTGGAAAGTATTTGAATAGTTTTAAAGTAACCAATCAATGAATTACAACAGGCGGGTTAGTTATAAAGTAATTGCCATAATTGGCTATAAATCAGCGTTTTGGAAAAAGGTTGTTCCGCCTAATTCGGAGGCACCTTTAGACTCCTTTACCTCCAGATCAATCCAGTCAAAACCAATGCACATGGTATCAATGGAATTGGTACGACGCTAATTGGTAAGTAGCAGAAGGAAGGGTGTTGAAAGCAATGATTTCGTCAGGGTCGAAACCAAGGTTCACTTTTAAAAAGATGAGCGCCTGCCTGGTTTTAGGGCTTTTCGACCTAGTCGATACCCTATAGAGTCGAAACCTTAGTTTGCTTTCTAAAGTTAAATTCCCGCATTGCTTTAATTAAATCTTTCGACATAGTTGAAAGTCATGCTTTCGAAAGGGACTTTATAAATAGCTTTCGAAGGGGTACCTTTCTCCTTAAATAAGAGCTTTTGAAAGGATTGGTTTCGACCAAGTCGACCCCAACTGCAAATTTTCCTTTCGACTGTATTGAAGCCATTAATGCTGTCGAAGAATTCTCTTTGTTTTAACTTAAACCAAGCCTTTCCCTGAATGCTTTCAAAGAGGTTAGGGTTTCGAAGGCAATGGAGTCGAAATGGGGTTCGACTCTATCCTTTGATGTATTAATTTAAAAAGAAGGTTGTTTTCGACTAGATGGTTTCGACACCATCAACTTTTTCCCCAAAATAATTTTATCAGTAGTTTCGAAAGGGATACTTTCGATGTAATCATTTTGACCCAAAGGATGTTTTTAAAGAGCAAACCCAATGCTTTCGATAGGGTACTTCTATTTGCTTCGAAGCTATGCTTTAAAGAGTATTTTGATAACGTCGAAAGCTACCATTGGTTTCAAAAGTGAACATTTAACAAGAGCTTCGAAATGTATGTTTATTATGTTTTGAAAAGAATCTTATGCTTTCGAAGGAGGTCACCTAGAGGTTTCAAAGATAATGTTTTAAAGTTTCAAAACAAACAACCCACTCTCACTTTTAAAGAGGAAATACCATGGCATAACTAAAGATTTTAGAAGTATTACTACTTTATATACTTATTCACATTATAATTAACCCATAACGGTATTTTGGGAAAGGGCAGAACAGCCAGTTAGGTTGACCCAGTAGTGAATATAACTTAAGAAATGTAAAATCTTAATTAAAGATATTGGCATAGGCCAATAAGTTTGGGTAAGCCCATGAAAACTATATATAACTAATGATATTGGCAGGGGCCAATTGGTACACAGTCAGCCCGTAAAAACTATGATTTGATACTGGCAAGGGCTAGTAGGTTTGTAGTCATTCCATGAAAACTATATCCGGATTAAGATATTGACAGCCAGTCAATAGGTTCCTAGTTAGCCCATGAAAACTAGGATAAGAGATAAGACATTGGAGTTACCAATAGGTTCTTAGTGATCCCATGAAACCTATGACATTAGACAGATAGTTCATAAACATTTAACATGTTAATAGTAATCCTAGTAACTGAGACAAATAGTCAGAATGAATGGGGATGGGTAATCCAGATTTGATTTACTTGTTTTGCATATCATTATAAGAGTTTAAAATATTATGTTTTAACCATTGTGGATGCAGGAGCACAGTATATGGTTTTATAAATGTTTTAGGATACTAGTGAGGGGAAAACTCATTCCGCTAAGCGGCATGGTCTCACTAGATATCTAAATGGTTTTGAGATGGTAAATTATTTTTCATACCAGGCTTTATGTTCGACTTGGAATTTATTTTTTCCCTTAAACTCTCGGGTACTCAATTGATTTTGAGTAGGTTGAGAGTTAAGGTTTCCATGTGTTCTTTTAGATGAATAAAGCTTCGTAGGACGTGCAGGAGGCAAGCTTATTACTAGAATTCTTTTATTTCCATTGTGTGTTTTGTTTGTAAAGGCAAATTTATTTACTTGCCTATTAATACTCTGATCAACCAAGGGGTATCTTCATATATCGCTCTTGGCATATTTTATAATAATTATATGTTATTTGAACGTGGCTTGTGAATTTGGATTATGTAATCAATTGGAATATTATGAAATGGAATGTGAAATTTTTTTGTTTTTTAATTTTTTTGCATGATCTTGTGTTTCTGTTTATCAATGTATTTAATATCGTCGTATTTGATCGTCGAGGATTAATAATTATGGATGACTGCAGCATCCGTAGTCGTAGTTTTGTGCCTCCATGTAGGGGGATGTTACAAATTGTATGGACAATCGTACAAAAATGATTGTATAAAATGATGTGGTGTATGGATATGTATGGAACGATCTGGTGGGAACAATTATATAGAAACGATCGACGTGAAAGCGATCATGTGGAAACGATTTGTAGGAACGATCGTATAAAAACAATCAGTGTAAATCCTTGAAAATATGGATCACACCAGATCCAATTATGAACTTCAACTTTTCTTGTTTCTTCTTCTTTGATATGGATCCGTCAGAAGGTTTCATGTAGGGAATGATGGAATGATCGTTTGTTTGGAGCATGGTCGATGTCCTATCGTTCATAGATGCTTTAAAACTTGAAAATGGATGCATATTGATCAAACACATGATCGGTCGAGCACTAGCATCATAATTTCCTTCTTCTGCATGGGAAGTAGATTTGGCTCCTCTAGCCATGGCTGATAGTTTCCTTGGAGATTCTCTTCTTCAAAGTTGAGTAGAATAGGAGACTTTGTGGAGTTAAATTTGGATCTATCTCACGAGCATGATAATCCACAAGCAGAAGATGAGATCCAATCAAGCTGAGAATTCATAATTCTCATTGAAAGCACCAAAATGTTGACGCCAAAAATACCCAATAGAATTTCGTAAAGACTAAATGATGAATTAAATTAAAACACAGCATAAAAAGTAAACGAATACACAGATTTTTATAGTGGTTCGGCAATCTTGGCCCACGTCCACTTCATATTTTTATTGATCTCGCACTTGATTATGATTACAAGAATGTTTGGATCCATTGGGATCCATCAGTGCAAGAGTGAAGAATAAAAATGGCAGAGCCTAGACAGCTGAAAGAAGGATCCTCTTTATGGAGAATGGCTGCTGTATTTATAGGCGAAGACGTGCATGGATTGGACTGAAATTTCACAAGAAGAGTCTACAGATCCATAGGGGCCCACCATAATGATTGGTAGTCATAATTCGTTATTTTGGAACGATCGGTAATGGCTATACCAATCGTTATTTTTGCCGTTAATTGACGTGCAATCATTTGTGGGGGATCCCACATGCCTCTAGACCTTGCTGCTAAAATATGTTGTCATTTTGAGTTGTAGATTGAGAGATATCCTTCGATCTTTGTCGAACATGACACCTTGGCAATATTATACCGATCGTTCTGAACGATCGTTAGTAAACGATCGAAGAAAATGAAATTTTACGAATTATGTCATGCGATCATTCTTGTAGGCTCCACTCTTCAATATATTGATGTCCTAAAGGTTTCAAGTGCATTGGCTTTGTAAATTTTGAGAAATTGATCAATATACATAAATTTATGTATTTTACGGATCGTTCTAGATCAATCCATATAAATTCTTCATTTGTCCATAACACGAGCGTACAAACTCTAATTGGCTTGAAATTTGAAAGGTAGCCTCATAGGGCCTTCCTTGTCGCTTCATACTGATTAGACCTTGACGTCGACCAGGTCCAAATCTGTTCGACCATTGTCCATAATACTGCATATTGCTGATTCTAAAGGCTTGTAACCAACCGTTCTTAACTAAATCTACTGTATCACGACCTTGCCAAAAAAGGGGATGACAATACGATTGTTTAAGAATGATGTAGGCCGATCGTTCAAGTTTCTCCAAATGGTGTACGATCGATATGTTGGTTCCTTTACAAAATATTTTACTATTCCCAAATTTTTGTGTCATTCCGACTTTGCGTTTGTGAGATATTGATCGATCATCATTGATTTGAATTATTTTATGGATCGATCCATATGGATCATAACCGACCATTCTAACTTCATCATAGCGCCCAGAGATCGATGGTGTGGGTTCCTCATGGTGTAGTGTAGTCGTCCTCTAAATTTCATGTCGATTGTCTTTGTATATTTTGAGTTATAGATCGATCATCGTCGAAAATAGCCAAAGTGATCGTTGAAAAACCCACTTCAGGGTTGACCTGAAGCGAGACTTGAAATAATCACCTTTCTGACTTGAAGAAGGTGCTAAATATTTTGGCCCAGGGTTAGACTCGGGTAACATATAAATTTTCTCCAAGTAAACGTGATTCTAACTCCAAGCACGAAAAAAGATCGGCGTCGATCGCTTATCTCCAAGCAATCTTCAAGCAAACATGCATCTTACTCCAAGCATGATCCATCACTTCAAATTTCTACGACTCCAAGCGAACCATGTGCCGAATCCAAGCAAGTTGCAAAATTTTCTGGGTCAGAGCCCATGCAAATTACCATCGATCCATCGATATCGATCCATCTTCTTTTGTCCATAACTCGAGTATATGAACACCAATCGACTTGAAATTTGGAGTGTGGCCTTCCTTGTCACTCCATACTAATCGCACTTTGATTAGGTCAGAAATTGGAAAAGGTGAAGTACCAATTCCATACTTAGATTTTTTTGAGTGTTGTCCATCCGAATCCATTCAACCATTGCCCATAGTTTCAACTATAATCAGTTTTCAATCCATCCATTTTAGTCAAATTCGGGGTATCCCGGCCTGACCAAAAGGTGGGATAACATAGCTCTTGAAATCCTTTTCATCTTAGAAAAAGCCTACTTGTCTTGCTACCTCCCATCTCGGCTCAATAACCCCGGCTAACTTTTGCCTCATCGTCCGCATTATAAATTGATAGAACAAAACATTCACATCCATTCCTCCTTCGACCAGGGCAGGCATTTGAGTACCGGTTTTCAGTATGAAATTACAGGTTCTCCGCCCCACCTTGGCCATTAGTTTGTGTACTATCATCTACTCTACCAGCATTCAATTTTATACTTCCTGTGGTCAAACGTTGGTTTCGTAGATCCATTCTAGCCTTCTGTATAAGCAAGGGTGTGTAAGAAACAAAAGTAAAGAGAGTGAGATCAATTAGAGTGCGGTAGATATATTTCCCAATATATATATATATATATATATATATATATATATATATATATCAAAATACAGGTCATTATATATATAGCGTATATCCTCTCCAAGGTGTTCATTTTCTACTACTAAGTTTCTAATTAGCTTTATTTTACTTTATTGTTCCCTTATCCTAAGCTCCGATACCACATGGTAACATCCCCTACCCCGACACTCGAAAACAAAAGCTGATGATGCTGTAGTCATCACCAAAATCATTTTCCAACAAAAAAGTGTGTACAGTATTATTTTGCACGATTAAGTAAACAAAGCAGCTAAATAACTTTTTCATTTCATCAACATCAAGTTTAATTGCATAATTCATTACATCATTTAACCCAATTTGTTTCCCATTCATGGGTAAATATAAATAAAACATAGATAGAGTAGTGTTGTGCCCGACATATGAGGATGGCAGCACAACACGTAACAAGTTATAAATCCCGCTTTTACACAATGAAATTTAAAATACTTTTTTTATTACAACCAAGCCTCATGCTTCGTCTTTGAAGTATTTATCCATCCTTCAAAAAATACCTGTCTAATCCATAAACTTAGCCCACTGAAATTATAACTTTGTCTTCGAAGTCTTTATTCGAAGTCTACGAAGTCATCCATGGTGAGATCACACTGCTAAAGCAGAATAGATTCCCCCCCTCCCCCACCTTATCATCGTAGCATTGTATATCATAAAATGCAAACAAGTATTACATAAAAAGCAACCATGTACATATTCACTTTAAAAGTGCACCCTACACTTACCATCTAATTGTGAACCATGTCACATATACCTTCTAATCAAGTATACCCTACATTTATCAGTTCGTTATGAACCATACCATATAATCATTCATCCAATCAAACATCGCATAATCTCTTGTTTTAGGCTTCCATCGTTAAGTTATTATTAACTTATTTAGTAATCCCTAGGCACGTCTATCACTAATTTATCTTTTGTTGAGCAACGTCACCTGATGATATGGCCACTCATTCCACAAAAAAGAGCCACCTTGACTCAAGCCACCTTATATCTCCTAAGAGGTTGAATGCAAGCATGCTGAATACATTCTAGTAAGCATCCTTACTAAGCGTCAATGGCCCTAAACCGCTATTGTTTATGGTATCGTTTTGTTCATTTTAGTTGTAACACTACCCTAATGACTCCCTTTAGAGTTTCTAGATATTTTAGGATTGAACCTTATCGTGGTACCCAACCATATACCATTGGGCTTTAGACTAATAGTCAAGGAATCCTATCAACCAATATCTCCATGAGCCAGTATATCTTTACAATCCTAGTTCAATCCATTTCATTCATTTATTAGTTATGTACCCTATACATTTGGATAAAACATCTTTATCTTTCATTTAAATGACACCCTATCATTTGTTACCTTCATTGAGCTTTCTTCCATATCAGAATAAGTTAACACCATTTTAACTTACAAAAATCTTTCATTTATTTCTTCCATATGAAATAGTTAAGTAACACTTGGAAACTGTCTTCCAAAGTGCCCTAAGCATTTTCTTATTTCACATATAAAATATAGCATCCCATGCTTTTGTGAGTAATGATTGGTCATCACGAACTAGTTAATCCATATCTTTCGAATGTTAGTTTATTTTATAGTTTATTTGGCTATTCCATGCAATCGCGGGTCAATAGCTTCCCAAGCTATCACTTTTTACTTTTTTCCTAAAAGTAATGGTTGCACGTTAACTTTTCCTATAGTCATCGCGTACCATCTTATATATAGTCATCGCAAATTATCTTGTATGTAACCACACTTATCATCCCATCTAAAGTCATCACATGCTATTTTACCTGAAGCCATCATGTGTTATCCCATCTATAACCATCGTGGATAATCTACTTAGTAGTCATTGTATAGTAACTCTTTAAGTGTCATTACAGTATTGATTTCTAATAGCCTTCGTGAATTAATGGTTTTACTAAGTCTTTGCATGATGACTTCAGAAAGTCATCATGAGTTATTTCCAATAAGCTATCATGCTTAGATAGTTTTCCCCAAGCCTTTGCATGTTATACTAAACTAGTCATCGTGTATAGACAATAGGTTGGCTTTCATGAACTTAAAGTGGCAAGCTTGTAATTGTTTCTATTATTTTCAATAACTAATTTCATGTATTCAACCATTTTGCCAACTTAGAAAATTCATATTAATTCCAAATTAATTCTGGAAATTAGAAAATTAGAATCCCATTCCTATTTCATCATTATAAACATAACTTTAAATTTTCGTGACATGTCAATATGATTTAATCATGTTTTACAACAAAACATGAACAAATTCCTATTTCATCATTATAAACGTAACTTTAAATTTTCATGACATGTCAATATGATTTAATCATGTTTTAAAACAAAACATGAACAAATTTACTTCATTTCAATTTTTAAACACAACCAACTAATGTTTAACCATCCAAACATGTTTAACATTATTAAAGCATTCATATAGGAATCAAATTCGAACCCAATAAGTTAGGAGAGGTTTTAGAGAAAGATTTTACCCACCTTAATTAAAAACCTTATTTTAATCTTCCTTTTCCTTAAATTTGAAATCTTGATCTTCCATCTTGATTTTCCTTTTCTCCTTAGCAAAATGATGACCGACCTTGGTTTGAATTTTATGGATTTGTTTTGTGATCGAAAGTGAAAATGAACTGGAATAAATGAGCGGTTAGGGATAAAGAATATTGGCTGGTGCTTTTGGATTGGGCTAATATCTCATTTTAGCATAGGCACACTTTTACATTTCCCTTAACATAAACCTTCCCATCCAAATTAAATTGTCTTATTTGACTTTTTAGTAATATCTTATTATTATTGTAACTTAATTTTCTATATCATAGACCCTCCAAAATATGGGTGTTACATGTATATATGTTAAGTCGGGCTGGCATGTAAGCTTGGAAATGAGCGTATGCTGGAGAGTCCGATCATGAGTGAGAAACAAGGCAGGCAATGGGCTATTCAGCTTGTTTGTTTTTCTATAAAGAGGGGTAGTCTTGACATGAATATAAACGCTGAGTGGCTTGAAGGTTCTCCTGGGTGACACATCGTAAGATTGAGTGGTAAATGGTCTTAGCATGAAGCTAAGCTTTGAGTAGCTCAAGGTTCTCCTAGGTGACACGCTGCTAGTTGATGTTGATCTTGGCTTATTTTTATGTGGGTGCACTACGGATGTTGGACTTCAGCGTCATTTGGGGTAACAACGTCATTCTTGACAATAGTGCTCCATCCCACAAGAGGGAAGGGCATCATCAATGGCGAGGGATACGAGACTATTACACTCACGTCGTAGATTGTCGTTGCACCCCGGCTTAAAGGGAAGAGCTATTTCGCCCAAACTAATAAGGTAGGTAAGTAGGACCCAAGAAAGGAAATGAATGCATGACTATTCAATCTTGTTGAATAACATAGCAATCCTCAAACAAGGAAGTGAACGCTTGTTAATTCACCCTCGTGGATAGTCGACCGTCAAGGAAGGGAGCTAAAGCTCACGTAGTCCTTGGCTACAAAGGTGGGTAGTTCCTAAATAAGTTATTAAGCACATAACAACTCATGCCCATTGGGTAGCCAATAAAGGTAGAAGGTAGTCCCGACATAAACCTGAGCGTCGGCTTGAAGTATCCCTCTGGTGATACGCCGCCAACTTATAAGTCCATAAGCAAGGAAGTTAAAGCATAGTAATTCCCTTCGTAGGATAGCTGGTCAGCGAGGAGGTGAGCATTGAATGGCTCGTACGGTCTTTGGCGGTAGAGGTTGACAATCCCTAAATAAGGTAACGAGCACATGATAACTCATCCTCATATGATAACCTTGGTAATCATGTCGAACAAAATTGGCTTGGAGGACTTCGATGTATTCTTTATAAAAGCTGTATCACATAACCTTATAATTATAGCCAGTTCTCATACCCGATAGGCCCAAAGTTGCATGGGTTTTCAAGTGCGAGAAATGTGGGTTCCATCTGTGTGAGAGAAGTGGAAAGCACCATTTGTTAAGATAGTGCTTATAAGATATGGCCCCTCTCTATTTGGCCAAGCATTCCTTCAGCTAGGATCTTTGTAATTGTGAACATCCAGTGTAGAACAAGATCACCAAAAGTTAATTGCTAAAGCTTTACTCTTGAGTGTAATGCTTAACTATCTTCCTCTTGTAGGCTTCAGTATGGAGTTTGGCTTTAGATCCTTGTTCTTCAACTGTTGTCGAGCCTGAGTTTGAGCAGCTCATCGTTTTTGTCAGGCTTATAGGTAAGATTTTAAGGTGAGGGGACATTTACTTTGATGGGTAACAAGGATTTGTACCCATAGGAAAGTGAGAAAGGAGTATGGCCAGTTGCTGTGTGGTTGGAAGTGCAATAGGACCAAAGAACAAGTGGCAGCTCTGTGACCCATTTACTTTAGATTTGGCAAGGTGTTTCTTGAGTGTTAATTTGATGGTTTTTTTTATGGCCTCGACTTGTTTATTGGTTTAAGCTATGAAGTTAAAGCGTTTAGCGATTCTAGAGCGGTGGATGTGCAAAAAGTTATAGCAGGAATAAAACACAGACATAGCAGAAAATAACGGAGGTGCAAAAAGGTTCGTTAGGTATAAAACCAAATATTAAATTAATTTATTGTCATCTCATTTGTATAGGAAAAGGAAATATTTCTTAATTTCATATAACAAAACTGAAGAATATCATGATTTATGCAGTCTACATATGGTGACTACAATAGATTTCCAACTTATATTAAGCACTTATGCCTTAAATTAGGTCTTTACCTTAATTTTATTGATTTGGTTTAAAAGAGAACCAGTCAAATTAACCTTTTTATATTAATATTTCTAAAACGAGTGCTAAAAAACCTTGATTTAGCGGGTGTAGTGGACAACTGTTGTACTTAAAGTAAATCTACTATTTCATAGCGCTAAATTGGAAAAGCATAATAGTCGAAGAATGCAACGTGCTATAATAGTGTTTTTTTTAGGATTAGTGGGCCTTTAACTTCATAGGGGTTAAGGATGGGCAACAAAAGTAAAGAATTTCTCAATTATGTTCCTTGAACAGATATCTCGAAAGAAACTACTCCCAAACCAAGTATTGTTGTTAGTGATAATCTTCTTTGGTAGATCTAAATGGCAGACGATGTATTTTATGATGAAATTCAATACCGTGGGGGCATTGACCCGGTAAGAAGCTTGAACTCGACCCATTTGGTGAAGTAGTTAATGGAGACTATGGTGTGACTGTAACCTCCCTTGGCATTGGAAAACTTTCCTATCAAGTCAATTCCTTGCATACCGAATGACAACGAGGAAGTCATGGTAAAGAGGGTAGGAGAGGCTCTGGGGATCTTGGTGTACTACCAACACCATTTGCAATTCCTTACGTAGTCCATTGAATCTTTTATCATAGTAGGCCAGTTGTAGCCTTACCAGGCGGTCTTTTTGCTAGGTTTTGCCCCTAAGAACAATCCCTAAAAAACCCTTCATGTAGCTCTTATAGGATCTAACCGGCTTCATCTTTAGACACTCTACTAAAGTGGTGTTGAGTAACTCGTTTGTAGAGCTTCCCTCTATGATCGTATGGTGAGAAGCTTGGTAGAGAATATTCTTGGCTTCCTTTCGATTGGTAGGAAGTTCCTTGCTTGTTAAATATTTGATAAGGGGAACCATCCAATTATCCATGGATGCATTAATCTCCATTGTTTTTGCCCTCGAATCATACCAAGGAGTGCTTTGAATCTCTAACGGGACCTAAGGAGTGACTTCTTTTGGATTGCTTATTGCCTTGTTTAGTTGATCGATCTTAGCATTTTATTCCCTAGGTATCTTCTCTAACTTGAACTCCACGAACATGTTGATTATCTTCTTGGCCTTAGTAACATATAAGGCCAATGTATTACCCTTGACTTGAAAGCACTCGTTGGTTTTATTGAAGACTGGTGATGAGTCACTGAATATATGGATGGAATCCATATGTAACTCCTTTATCATCCCGGGGATGGTTAGGATAGCTTCATACTTGGCTTCATTATTGGTCACCTTGAAAGTGAGGCAGATCGCAAAACATAGTTTTTTCCCTTTAGGAGTAACAAGGACCATGTCAATCGCTGCCCCTTTCCCGTTTGACACCACCATTCACGTACAAGTGCCAAACTTGCTGGCCAGCAATGGTCTCTTCTTCGCCACTGTCCAGACTTGAGCACTCGACAATGAAATATACAACGGTCTACCCTTGGATAGAAGAGCAAGGATAGAATGAGATTTGACGCTACCCAAGCTCAATTGGGCATTTTAGTAGTCGAAAGGCGGTGACCGGCCGACTAAGGCTTACTTTAAAGGTGGTTGGTAGGGACTTTGATGGGATAAGCTTGAAAGTATGACTAAAGTTTCCACGCTATCATGAGCAGGTAGAAGGCAAGCTTCTTCAGCTTTGAATATCTCTTTTTTGAGCCCGACAACCTCTTGCTGACATAGTAGATCGGCCATTGTGTCTTCTCGTCTTTTCTGTTAAGGCTACACTGATCGCATGGTCAGTCTCTACCAGATATAGGGACAAATCCTCCCCATCGACGGGCTTGGACAATAAAAATCCTCCCCATCGACGGCCTTGGACAATACTAGAGGGTACAAATCCTCCCCATCGACGGGCTTGGACAATACCAAAGGAGTGGCCAAATGCTGCTTCAGCTCCTCGAATGCCTTAGTGCATTCATTGTTCCAAGTAAACAACTTCCTCTTCTTAACGAGGTCAAAGAAATGAAGTCATTGGTCTACACCCTTCAACATGAACTGGCTTAATGTTGCCAACATTCCTTTCAAGCTTTGTATTTGCTTCACAATTCTAGGGACTTGCATGTCCTAGGTGACTTGGACTTTGTCGGGTTAGCCTCAATTCCCTTAGCGCTCACAACATAACCAAGGAATTTACTAGACTAGATAGCTAAGGGGCATTTCTTCAAGTTCAACTTCATGTTGTAACTTGCACAATATGCTGAACGTTTCAGCTAAGTTCGATGCATGCCCATTGGCTTTTCAAAATTTACTAGTATGTCATCTACATACACTTCCATGGAACCACCAATCTGTTCAGAGAACATACAATTGATGAGACACTGACAGGTGGTGTCCGCATTTCACAGTCTAAATGGTATGGCAGAAAAATACTATAGGTCGTCATTTATGATGAAGGAGGCGTGCTTTTGGTCTGGGTCGTGCATGGCAAGATGATTACAACTAGAATATGCATCCATGAAAGTGAGGGGCTTTTATCCACTGGTCACCTCCACTAGCTGATTAATGCGAGTTAACAGAAAGCTATCTTTGGGCCTAACTTTATTGAGGCTGAAGAAGTCAATGAAATCTCCTAGACCCATTTGGTTTTCCTACAAGCACTAGGTTATCTACCTAGATTGGATATCCTGCCTCTTGGATGAAGCCATTGGCTAGCAGCTTTTCTACTACTTCTTTAAGAGCTCGATACCTTTCTGGATTGAATGGTCGATTCTTTTGATGGACATAGGTGACTTTGAATCAAGGTTGAGTGCATGGCAAATGATCCTAGAATCAATGTCGATCATGGTAGTGTGCCCCTATGCGAAGAGTCTTTGCTTTGTTGTAAGAAATTGACTAGCTCATCTCTAACTTTCGGACCAAGTTCCGTGCCAATTTGAACAACTTTGTTAGGGTCAGCACAGTCTATGGATATCGATTCCAGTAGATAGCTGGTCACCTTCGATGTTTGAATCTACCATGCAAGGGTCGAGTGGGTCGTCATCAAAATCTAGGTTTGCTTCCCAATCGCACTAACCTAGTTCGCAAATCATGCACTCTATGATGTCCTCGGTCGGAACAAACGTTAGTGCTAAAGTCGCGATGTTGATGTTATCCTCGACTCTCACCAATGGGTCTACCAACAGTGAGAGGGGGGAGTTGATATATGGGATGTCCCTACTTGCTAATAGGGTGCAGCTTGCTCATTCCATGTTGAGATGAGTTCTTTAGTTGTTTTGGGAGTGGCTAAGAAGATTGGATTCCTTCCATCCCAGTCTTCATTGTGGTAGGAAAAATCGAAATGAACATGAGCAATATTGAGCTTGAGGGTACTCTTTGAGGACATGCCTCTAGTAGATGCAGCTTTATGGATGAGGGTGCTCCTGGCATGACCCTGAGTGTTGTTATGCTCGAGGATGCTCTCGGGTGAGACATCGTCTACACTTGTATCTTCAAGGGCAAGAGCGATCTCGTATGACCCTGAGAACTACTAGGATCAAGGGTATCTTGGGTGACATGTTGTTGTTTTCCACAACCTACTTAGGTTGGATATTGTTAGTGATGCTTCATAATTGGGGTTAGTCTTGGTTCGAACTAGAGCGCTGACCAGCTCGATGGTTCTCTCGAGGGACTTGCCCTTAAGTACAACAAGCTCTTATTGATGCTTAAAAAACACCTTTCTTTTCTTATATGATGGAGGTCCCATAACACTGCCTTACCTTCTGTTGATTGCCCTAGATTATCCCACTCTTGCCCGAGACATGGAACTCCTTAAATAGTCGGCTAAGAGACAATGGCGTGCAGTTCAGCAAGTGTCGATCATCTTATCAAATGGTCATCTGAAGATGGCAATCAACTACTATAAGTCTACCTGTATCTTTATAGCAAGAGATTCTTGGGCGAACATTGTCATGAGTGGCGTGGTACCCATTAGAACTGCCCACGCCCCCAAAATCATAGACGGGCTAGCCATATGGGGTTAGGCTAGAGGTATGGAGCTTGAGAGCCTAAAAAACATGTCTGAACATGATGTTCACTGAGCTGCCCCATCCGTAAAGGCTTGATATACATTTTAGTTTGCCATTGCAAGAGCGATGACTATAGGACCATGATAGGTTAAACTACTGCTTCCCTGTCCTCGACGATGAAAATGATGGGCTAAGCTGATTCTAGCCTGGGTGCTTTAGATGCTCGGTGCTCTAAAGAATATACCTGGCCGACTTTACTCACTTCCCTTTGATACCAGGACTATGCTCCTCGATAGCTATCGACCACTTTCGGGCCTCATATGGTGAAGATATCGGTTATTGTTGTGATATTATTGTTGGGATGCTAGGGTGGAGCCGGTTGATTGTTGCAATTGGTCCTTTGTTCCACTTAATCTCGAACAAACTCTAAAGCATCCCTTTCTGGATAAGTCTGTTAATTCGTCTTTAAGCACCTGATACTTATTATTGGAGTGGTCGTTGAATTGATGGAATTGGAAGTATCTGTCGTGGCCACACGGTTCCTTTTTTCTTGGCCTCTGGTGGCATTTGGTCTTTAATATTGCACCCTGTCCCGAGTTGTGTGTTATATTATCTTCATATCCTTGTTCAAAACAACATAGTTAGCATACTTGGACCTATTTTGGGTGTTGGTCTCTTTAGGGCTCTTGGTGTTGTTCTGCTGACTATTGGGTCGACGATTGATATTTTCATGAGGACTGGCTTGATCATGTCAGAATCATCCATCCTCATAATGTCATTCGCCCATTGGTAGAAGTCAGTTAGGGACATAGTCAGCTGCTTTTGGAATTCCCTTAACATTCTCAGTTTGTACATAATCACCGAGCAGAGTCCCATAACCAGTATGTTCATGTTAAAACTCCTAATCCGAGTAATTCAAAGACTCTCGGTTGGCCCTTATCCGATGTTACCTAGCTCACTAGCTGTTATAACATGGGTCTTTGAAATAAAGATTCTAGTCTTAAAGTCCACATAGTTGGGCCTAAAAATGGATGTAGTTCGGTCGTTGATGTAGGAACCGGTAGGAGGCCAGTCCTATTAGAGTGATGGGGAAGAATGGGCACTTTGTTAGGCTGGAAAGCTAGCCAGCACGAGTGGCGGAATCGAAGGCAGTCATGTGATCAGATGGGTCGGAACTCCTATCATACTTATCAATTGACATCAAGGCATAACGCATATGGATGTAAGTGTTCAAGTTGTCTTTGGAAAATGGCTCTCCATTCTCGTCATTTGAAAAGGTTTCGCCCTCGGTATTCTGGGTTTGTATTCTATTGAGCTGCTTGTAAAGGATGTTTAGTTCCTCCTTGAGGCTAGCATTTGTTTGTTGTGGGATTGTCTGGACATTGCCGGCTGTGAGCTCAACCAACGTCTTTGTGGAGCGGGAAATCGGCGATGAAGAGGCAATGGAGAGTGATGGTGATGGTGAGTTGGAGTGGGAGACCCCGGCTCCCTGTTTACAGAGGATGACCATAAATGACCGACCCACCCATCTCTTGATCTAAGCCTGGTCGCACTCTAATGGGATCGGGATTGCATCGATGATGCATTAGGCTCTCCACCGAAGGCATGAGCACCATCACTAAGATGCCGATACCTTAAGTCTCAATCTCTATTCACCACCTAGAGGTGCTTAAAAACTGACTACCATTCTGCTAAAGGAGAGGGGCGATGCCTTGGTTCCCTTTGCGTGGCTATCTATGGGTCAATGTCAATAACGGGACTTGGCACAGATGCAACATGTCATCTTAGACGGGCGTGGACATCCATGATTGGGGTTTAGGCACTACCTTGGCCCGAGATGCTTATGAGGTCATAAGCATTGGGGGTAAATGTCGAAGAGTAGTCAATTTGAGCACTAAAAGGTGTAGTTGAATAAAGTTCATAAGTGTTTGGGCATCCAACCTCGTACTCTAATCATTTACCATGCGGGCTAGAGTTCCCATGTTGGTCAAACTTTGGAGCACACTTTTCCACATGTCATTCTTGAGCCCAAGAATGGAACTGGCAGCACTGGCGACTGTGTTACCGTTAGTTTCATGTTTATTAGAGTTAATGAGGTTGTTCTCATCATTAGGATTTGACATGGTGAAATGTGGAAAGAGTGTGTAGAGAAGAAAAAGTGAATATAATGATAGCTTTAGAATAGATCTCTCCTTCTAACACCAAATGTTGACTAATAAATTAGCTAACCTCGAAATTAGACTAATACATTTATGAAAGCAAAAGTTACCTGCTAATACTAGGCTTAAAATGTAAAATGAGAAGAAAACAAGCAAATTAAAATAAATGACACAAAGATGTAGAGTGGTTCGGCCAGGCTCGTCTACATCCATTACGAAGATCTATTATGTTTCTCCATTACAATTATAAGAAATTATAAGAGAATAGTAAGAAATATAGCACTTAATACTAAAATTTGCTACCCTTAGAGCTTAAGGCCTTAAGTTGCTGTCAAAGTGTTGCCGTGTTGAGAGAATAACAAGAAAATCCATCCCTCTAATAGAGCAAGGCATAGGGTATCTATAGTAGCTGAAATGGATGGCTAAGATTGTGCAGGAAAATAGATGGGAAGAATGCCTGGTTGTTGATCTTGTCACATGGGATAATGGAAGACAGCTGTAAGTGGGGTGGAATGTGTGTTGAGAAATATGCCAATTGTACCTCCATACCAGGTGCATGTTTTGCATTTAATGCGCATTAAATATTGGCGACATGCTAAAAAAGTAGGCATGCCTTTGACAGATCCACTGCTATACCGAGTATGATTGGCTATACGACTTATCTTTTATTTTTTCATGTCTATGTGGCAAGGCTGGTGAGTAGCTTCTTCCAGGTTGCTTCGACCGGTCGCTATCCATTAAAGCTTGTTGAAGAAAGTTAAATGTTGATAAGGATCAAGTTGCACGGGATATATCGAAACGAAAAAGGAATGATGAGGTCGGCTAGTTGGGACCCATCGAAGGCATCTATGATGTAGCCGGGCTAGAAACAGATCATGTCTGAGCTAGGTTTCATTTCATAATCTAGCTATTGAAGCCATCTTAGATTGAGACGGTCGACAACAGACATGGAGTGTTGCTGAGTAGATGGATTAGCTTGGGACCAGACTAAGTTTGGGCTGGTATGAACTAGTTGGCATAAATGTGATGGGTTAGCTTGGATTGGGTCGGGTGGTGTTAAACCAACTTTCTAATTATAGTTGCATGAAATTTGAGCAATTATAATTTTGAACATTACAAAAATACAATAAACACACAAAACAACAGCTAAAAAGTTACATAACATACACGAAAACACTAAAAATATAATCATAAACTTGTAAGTACGTGAAAAAAGGAGCGGTGATGAATATAGACTTCATGACCTCTTTATGGGAGTTTAAACCTGACCTTGATTAAGACTAAATATATGGTTTATTGAAGTAATATCTCATTCTTCCATTTTCTCTTTAATGTCTATATCCATCTCTTTATCATTCGATATTTTTTTTGTTCCGTCCAATTTAGCATAGGAAATGAAAAACCGAAGTTAAGTGAATTGTTGTTCTTGTTCATGTACCATGAGTTTTAGGTTCATCTCAATGTGTTTTTGGTTTCTAATCACAACAATCAAGGCTCCTTTGAAAGATTGGAGAGTTTCTTCTAGATTATTATTTAGTTTTTCCTTGTAGATGCTTTTGTTCATGTCCATTTTAATGAAGAAAGATGTTGTAATTTAGGAGAGAGGACTAACGATGAATATGAATTATTTTTCAGTTTGAAAAGCATGCTTTAAGGAGTGAAAACTAAATTATACTATTCTTGCCTTTTAAAATGACTAATTTTAAATTTTGGAATTTGATAGCTGAGTTTCTTAGTATATGTCAACATATGGCATATATTGTCTAAGAAGCATTATTAATTTAAAACTTGATTTTTAAATAAAATTGTATTATTTCACCTTCCTAGGTTTGCATGATTAATATTATAGTGGGTAATATCCAAGAGCAGCTTTCAATAATGTACAAGCATGAATTTTTATTTTAAATTGGGTATTTGGGTGGTAGTACATAGTTACACAATAAATCTTAGGTAGCATATATATTATAAGTCAATATATGTCTAGTGGTTCGAATCACGCGCTATACAAGATTCAAATCTTTGACCATATGGACCAAAGGTAGATCGCCAAACCGCAGAAATTTTAGTATAATAATAAATTTTTTTTTTTTATTTTCCTTTTAAAATAATTTTTAAATTTTCATTTGAAATAATGCATGAGTTCTTTTTGAAGGAAATGACTTAGGCTTAATAAATTATGTTTTAAGTTCTTAACATGTGAAAAATTTGAAATAAGATGAGTTTTAGAGTTAGTGGCATCGTGGACGCTAATAAAGGTCCTTACAAATTATCTTCAAAATTAACGGTTCAACCATCTTTGTATACAATGTCGCTCAACAACCATGAATTTCCCCACTTTTGCTTTGAACGTCTACTATCAAATATCTATTTCTCCTTCTTTAAACTTATTGCATTATTTTGTACCTGAAAAATAAAAAATATGCACCCTAGTTCCTTTTCTATTTTTGGGCTCCATGAGGTCGAATTTTGGAAAGCCAAATCGATGAAGAGTTTGAATTCCTTTAAAAATATAATTATTTGAGAAATGAGCTTCATTGAAAAAAAATTCAATATATGCATCCTTTTTATTATTATCCAAATTTCTAATAACTTATATACTAATAGATTTATGAGGGGATATTAATCTTAATTTTTTAGGTTTAAATTTGAACTTGTAAGTTTTAATAAATTTAATACTTTGGGTACTATTTTTCTTTATTTTAGGCCTAGGGGTATATCCAACTTCATGTTATTATTTGAGGGCGATGAAGATAATAAAATTTCTAAATTATCTTTCGTTTTGTTAAACTTATCAATATCGCTTTTTATTTTATTGATATCCTTATTACGGCTCAGAATAATATTGTCTGGAGATGCAATTTTGTCATTCAGGCCAATGATCTTTGACTTCATTAGAAGATTCTTTATTTTTAAGCACTCATTTTCACTTTCCATTTTTTCAAAAAATTGAAGTTAAATCTTTTTCAACATTAAGTGTGTTCAGTATTTCAGTCACATCTTCTAGACATCGATTTTCTTTGGTTAACATTTCATTAAAAAAAATTAGTCTATATATCTTTACACCTATGCTTATATTATTTTCTAAGCATTTTATATCATTTATGCATATCATTCAAAACATTCATTATTTTTTCGTTAGAATTCCATACATATTCATCATCTGCTATGAAGCATATGTTGTCATTTTCGGTTCTAAATCATTGTCATTTGATAATGCGAATCATCCCATGTTGCTTAAAAACATGTTCCCTCTTCTTATTGAATGTGTCAGTGTTGGAAGGGCACTTTGGTTTCTTTAGATTTATAAAATCTCTTTTCAAATGATCAGTTTTATCACATTTGAAATACTTGACGTCATATTTATTTCCAGGATTATCTGTAAGCTGTTGGTTCGCCAAAATATACTCACTTTTACATATTTCAAGAACTTATTTAAGTTTCTAGCCATGAAAGAGATTTCCACATCATCATCATCAGTTGATCCATGATTGTAGTTGGTAGCGTTGACAACTAGTAATTTCTTCTCATTCATTTGACTTTTATTTATAGTCTACAATTGTACTTCATAGCACAAGAAATTTCCTACCATTTCTTCTACTTTCATGGTACTAACGCCATTTTCTTCTTTAATGGCCAAAGTCTTCTAATCCCATTCGCTTGAGAGTGAATTTAGAATATTTCTAACTTTGTCCTCTTTAGAAAATGTCTTCCATAAAGACCCTGATGCATGTATCTTGAAATCAAGAACACAAGTCAAATATGGATTCATTTTGTTACATTTTAAAAGGTTGAACTTGATTTGTCAACACATGTATTTTGGTCTATGTAACTTTATTAGTCGTTTCGTGTGTGACTTGTAGAGTCCTTCAAATTTCATATGCACTTGTATATACCGACATTCCATTAAACTCATTTTTATCTAAAGTACATGATAGAATATTAATAACCTTTGAATTATCGGGTGCTTATGTCTTTTCATCATCAGTCCATTTGCGTAATATGTTTGGGGCTCAGTGTATTCAGTTTGTGTAACATTCCAAATATTTATCCATTTGGCTGCAAATAAATTTCACTTTACAAGATAGTATGCATAATTACTACTATTAAACAGTGATGGTCTAGTAGTATGTTGATCCTCTACAAAGTGTTGAAAAATGTGTTACTAGTATTTTGGCCATTTATCATTTTCTTAAATCAAATTGAATCTTTTGGAAACTTTGTGCTATGATAGCAAATGTGAGTTACAGGATGCCTAGACACATTGATATGAAATGGATTATAAGACTGCTAATACACTAGAAGGGAGTGGGTGAATAGTGTATGTTAACTATCTAAAAGTTAACTTGTGAATTTCAAAGTTATTTACTTGGATTAATAACAAAATAACAATTACGAGCAAACAAACTGATAAATGCAAAGTAGAAGTAATAAAGCAAAAAACACCATGAATTTGTATACTAGTTCGAATATCCAATCCTACATCTAATCTTGTATTCCACGTATAGAATTTCCATCATCACTTCTTACTTTTCATCGGTGGTAGGAATACCTTTACAGTCTTACACTTTCATGGGTGGTAAGATACACATCTCCTTTTGATTTTTCATAGGTGCCAATAACACCTTTCTCTTTACAAATAACAGTATAGTGTGGCAAGTAGTTATATAATCAATACGGATTCTTGCAGTTTTAGTAAAATGGTACTACAAATGTCTATAGCAATGTATCTTTGAACGCAACGAGGAATAAAATGCAACCAGAGAGAAAATTATTGAAAATTCAAGACAAACTCTCTGACCTTGCGGGAGTTGCAAATACTTGAAGAATAGAAGTGAAAGAGTATGAATTTGCAAAACGAGAGTAGAAGTATATTAAGGCATCTTTCTCACAAAATTATAGAAATGAAAGAGTGAGAGAATGGCGAAGAATCATTGTTGAAAATTCATTTTCCAACCCTTTAAATATAGGGTGAAAGGATGTGTCCATTGGCGAAGAGATGACATCACAACCCTTTCATTTACACTTTTCTCTTTACAAATAACAGTGTAGTGTGGCAAGTAGTTGTATCACCAATATAGATTCTTGCAGTTTTAGTAAAATGGTACAAATGTCCAATAGTAATGTATCTTTGAACTCAACGAGGAATAAAATGAAATCAGAGTGAAAATGATTGAAAATTCAAGTATAAACTCTTTTATCTCATAGGAGTTGCAAATACTTAAAGAATAGAAGTGAAAAAGGATGAATTTGCAAAACGAGAGTCGAAAGTATATTAAGCGATCTTTCTCACAAATTATAGAAATTAAAGAGCGAGAGAATAATGAAGAATCATTGTTGAAAATTCATTTTCCATCCCTTTAAGTATAAGGTGAAAGGATGTGTCCATTGGTAAAGAGATGACGTCACAACCCTTTCATTTACACTTAGATTTTCAGAATATCTGTATATATGTCGACGTACCCATGTAGGGTATGTCGACATACCTTATATTCTGATGTTCTTTTTCAAAAATCCAATTTTGAGTTCCATGATTTAAAACTCGAATTATACGTTTGTAAGAAGATGCCAGAGATATAAAATAGAGTAAAATGAAAAAAACATCAACAATATTTCCTATGAAGCCTTTAAAAAATTTCTACGTCTCAGTAGAAAAACCAAATACTTGTAGTTTCTCTATCGTTGAAGCATCTGTGTTCCATTCATCTTAAATTAATTTTTCCTCTCATTTGCACTAATGAATCTTCTTATTTATAACTCAATTGCTTGCTTTCAATCATTCACCGAGTTTCTTATAAATCTTTATAAAATATTTGCACAACTCGAAGAAACATTACTAGTAATATGTATATGGTTTTTGTTATAAAAATCAATACTTAAGGCGTTAACACTATTTATATGCATCCTTGTTGCATGTGGATTGATGATATAAAGGTCACTTTTTCTCATCTACCTTGGATTTGTGCCAACTGTCACTATAAGATGGTTGTTGAGATTTGAACACGGACGGAAGCTAATTCAAGTTGAGTCTCGTTATTTGGGTGTGAACTATAAATTGAATTTATTTCGACCTAGTTGATAGGTGGGATGGTGAATGCTTTCCGACATTTAATGGTACACATATTTTACAGTGGATTACCGAGCTCTGAAACATGGAATATGATTGCAGGTTCTTTTCTTCCTACACTTTGTGCTTCATGGATTTGAACTTGCTCTAACATCCCTTCTTTAAGTAATCTATACGAACCGAGTTGTCCATTCCTATGGCCTTGTGTGAGCAAATGTGATATCTCTTCATTATGTCTTCATATTCTATTACTCTTTCTTACCCGTAAACATGTATATGAACTGGGTACCAATTCCCATAGCCTTGTGTGGGTACTGTTCACCTTAGCTTCTTGATGTGTACGCCTTCTCTGGTCGGTTATTACTTTCCACCTTATAAAATATGGTGTGCTACAAATAGAGGACAAATTTAAGTTCATATAAATGCTTTCTTCCTTCTAATTTATGTTCAATAAATATTTCTGTTTGAAGCTTAACCTTGGATATATGTGTATAATGTTTTACAAGGTAACAACCTTATCTATATCTATTAAGCAATCTACACCTTTTTCTAAAAAGAAAAAAGAAAGACCAAATTTTGTTGCCTTTTCAAAGTCGCTTTCTTCAGTTTTTATAATTGGGTTAAAAGCCTATCTATTACCTCTTGGGAAATGGGCTAAGAGCCAATTTTAGTTTACCACCCAATGGGCCTACGCCCAATATACCATTGGTCTATAAATCTAAAGGATGTGCGGCGGTTCCTATTTCACATACGCCTTTTATTTCATTTGGTCAAATCTTGGCTTTCCTCTGATCAGGTATGAATTTTGGGTAAAATCGAATGTTTTTGTTTTTATTTCAATTGTTTGTCCAAATTTATTAACTGGTATGCACGAATTTATTATTTGTTATTGATTTTGTGGTTAATAAACGTGGAAATCCGAGATCTGTTTAATTTCCTTAGGAATTTCTGACTAAATTGTTGGGAATCGGGTTATTTTTATCTTCTTTAGTAAGAGATGTTGATATTATGATAAATTGTTAGCTTTTTAGCTAATATGAATCAGATCTATAGAAAATTTCAAAATATTGGTTTTGCGTTGGTAAACATATAATTATGTAGATGATTTTCACACAAATACTTATACCTGCTCAGGACCAACGTCTTGCAGATCTACTAACGAGATTGCTAAAATTCAATCGATTATATCGTCTTTATACCACTGAACGTATAAAATTATATCTGTTAAGGTTTTTTCTTTATTTCTTTCTCTAATGTTATATTATTTTGGTCATTTTCAGCTTAGAGTTTAATTCAACACATTCCAAGTTCAGAAGAGTTCATGTCTGATTTTGAGGGTCAAATTGCCACAACCTTCGGTATGTTGTTCTTCTTCTTCTTTTTTATTATTATTATTTTTCAAATTGCATTCATATATCGAGACAGTTAAAACATATACAGTATATGATATGATGTGATTTTTCTGTAGATCCTTTTGGTGATGCTAGTACCGAAGACTCTGGTGCGGGAACAAAAGATTACGTCCACGTTCGCATACAGCAGCGCAATGGAAGGAAGAGTCTGACAACTGTTCAAGGATTGAAGAAAGAATTCAGCTATAGCAAAATTCTTAAGGATCTCAAGAAGGAGTTTTGCTGTAATGGTACAGTGGTCCAAGATCCAGAACTTGGCCAGGTATAAATAATTCAAAAGGCTTTCGGACCTTGTTTTCTATGAAAATATACGCAGTTTTGGGAACTTGGAATTTTTATGTAGTTGAGCTAGGTTGTATAAATTAAGTCAGGTTTATTGATATGGTAAAAAATACGAATTGGTCAGTAGTCATGTTTATGCTAACCAAATTAGCAGCTTAGATGGATTAATTGTGTAAATAAGTGTGTTCGATTGGTTCAATATCAATAAACCTTGAAAGGAGAGTCGAAAGATAGAACGAACAAACACCATGAATTCTTGGAATTCCTTGGGATTCTTAATTGGAGTTTGAGCTAACTATAGCCCAAAGCCATATTCTCGGTGATAAATTAGTTGTAACGTGATTGATTTGCTAAGAATACCTTTCATGTTATTACGCGCAGGTTATTCAGCTGCAAGGTGATCAGAGGAAGAACGTTCAAACTTTTCTTGTTCAGGTGCATATGTATACTAGTGCAAAATATTAAACCTCTTTTTTTTAGTTTTGTTTGAGCATAAACTTACATATGTAATTTGTGATGCAGGCTGGCATCGTGAAGAAGGATAAAATCAAACTCCACGGTTTCTGATTATCTGAATTACACAAGTACCTGTCAAGAAATTCGAAAGTGGAAAACTTATTTTATAACTAAGTTTGGTGATATTTGTGTTTGTTTCAGATGTTTTATCTTTTGCACTGCGTTGCTATGTTGTCTTATTTATGTGACTATGCTTGCTACTATTTCAATTCAATAAATTTCACTTTTATATTGATCTGTGTTTTAACATCAGTTACTTTGCCTGCCGTGTTAATTTTGTTTTTATGCTGTGTTGACATGAAAGATGTGTTGTGCACATGTGATGGTTTTCAGTTAAAGTGCATCGTTTTGTTTGGGAGGTGTGTGTGTTGGCAAGAAAAGTAGAAACAATGTGTAAATTGGATGATGCTTAGTAGGACGTGCAAGATTGAGTTTCTATGCAAACAATCATCTTTAACCTTTATTAGAGTACGTACGGCATGTTCACGTAGAAACTAAAAACAAATTTATTTACTGTAAAATAATGGTTATTAGTTATGTACATATGTAGAGGCATTTTCACTTGCATATATTTACCGTCGTGCTTTGGTAACTTGGATCAAAGCAAAAGTAAGGATCTTAATAGATTTCATTTTGTTCTTTGGTTGATTATTGAAATCTTGTTCTATAATTATTAACTAGTGTGTAATCCGTGCGTTGCACACGGTATTGTTGTTAAAAAAACCATCTACATTTTAATTATTGCTAAAAATATATTTTATTATGCAATAAATGATAAATTTGTTGTGATATATTAATCATAAACTAGTATGGCCTACGCGCTCAAATATAAAATCAAGGGTTCAACGCTCTCTGACTACATCTCTATAAAAATTAATATCTAAATCAAAAAAATTATAAATTAAAATTGTTAATACTATGTATATGTAAAATATTTATGTTATGTGATATACATTTTATATATGTTTAAGTGAATAAGCAACTTCACCGTTTTGTTAATATGATTGTTGCATATATATTGAATTGTCGTCTTTTTTAAAGGATTTATAAATGGAATAATTGAATTTATTAGAATAATTTGAATTAATGATCAATACACCTCATTAAATATTAGAAGATAAACGTAGAAAAATTGAAGAAAACTGAGAAGAGTTTTGTACAAATTTGTAACTGAGAAGAGCATAGATCATATTGTTAGCTTATCTACATTTGACTTTTTTTTGAATCAGACATATGAACTTTTATTATTATTAAGTTTCCATTTTTAAACCATTTTATCCTTATAGTTAACCATAAATTTCATGTTCTTGTAGGAGGGTCATACCTACAATTTTGGTAATTGCAAAATAATGTCATGTAGCATTTAGTTGAGTTATGAGTTGGATATGATTTGATAATACGTTGAAAGTGATAATGTTTATATAATTCAATTTTTATCGATTTAATCTCTGCGTTCATATTGTAACGTTGTAGAGTATAAATTTATATTTTGAAGTTTGTTAAAAATGAAATTGTGTTATGTAATGTTCAATATGTTTTTGAGATAAATGAATTAGAAACTAAAAGAGTTATTATTATAATGGAAAATTTGTATGAGCATATATTATACAAATGAATTATAGTTAAAATTTGATTTAGATCAAATCTGTAAATTTAAAATCCCGGAGATTTTGGAAGTGTTTTTCGAAGTGTTTTGAAGATAAATAGTAGCATCATTATTTTGGAGGTGTTTCTGAAAGGAAATTTGTTTTAAATGGATTTTGAAAGTGATATAGCATTGAAATCAC
Organism: Allium cepa; assembly: GCA_030765085.1. Taxonomy (NCBI): domain Eukaryota; kingdom Viridiplantae; phylum Streptophyta; class Magnoliopsida; order Asparagales; family Amaryllidaceae; genus Allium; species Allium cepa. The sequence continues at coordinate 160,389,178 of CM060932.1, forward strand.
TTGGATCATTGGGAAATAATTCTGATGATGACGGCCGCATCATCAGTTTTCATTTTCAAATTTCTAAATGACGGATTGCTGCCAAGTTGATTTGTTCAAAAGAACTAGCTTTATTTTGAGATTTCAAAGGAAATTGTTGGGAATAAAAAACTAGGATTGGTTTAAAAATTGAGAAGTGTGATTTTGATATATTAGTGAATTTCAAATGGTTTGGAAACAAAAGCCAGGTGTTTAAAAATCCTAAAATCCTTATTTAAATAATTTAGAGATCATCAGAAGATAAGTTATGAATTTATAAACGGTGAATGATTTTGATGAGGAATATGGGGATTGGATTTTGGAATAAAAATTAAAGGTGAAAGTTAAAAACGAGAATTTAACTTGGATTAAGATTAAACTTTGAAATTTAACTATTGATTGGAAGAAATAAATTAGTAAATCTTGAATGTGATTGGAATGTGAAAATAGAAATTAAATTTGGATTGGGAGATAAATTGGATTGAAATTAATTGAAATAAACTGAAAATAAAATTTAGTTGTATTTGAATGAAGTTGGAATGAAATTGAATTTAATAGAAGGGAATTTAAATTGGAAATAAAGATGAACTTAAGTTGTTAACTTAAGTAAATTGTTAAATGGTTTTTGTCGAGATTTATGTAATGGTTTTGAATGAAACTAGTTTGGTTAATAAAATGAAAATGCTTAAATAAAATATGTTGGGGCTACGAATAAATGTATAATCCCGGCCTAAATGAAATATGAATATATTCGAGCCTAGAATGAATGAAAATGTGGAAGATCAATAAGGGTGTGACTTATACAAATCTAAGGTGTTGTAATAAGCCAAAATAAATTGTTGAAAATTAAAAAGGAACTCCAAATTTAATTGTAAATTGGAAGTGAGCTAACTGGATAATTAATTTTTAATATGGAAATAGGAATGTGCTTAATTATAAATGGATGAAAGAATGAAAATATAGGCGCGTGACCTATGAAAATTTGAATAGTGAGATAAGGACCAAAATAAATTTGTTTGGTATTCCGGAATGAAATAAAAATCCAAACATGAATTATAAAATAAATTAAACTCGAGAAAATTAACTAAAGTGATTTTTGAAGGTAAAAATCAAATTTCGAATTAGTTAAACAAAGGTTGAATTGTGAGTTAGTAATGTAGTTGGAAATGAACTTGAGATAAATAAAATAGAGTTGGATCGAAATGGTGATGGTTTGAATTACAAATAAAATTCAAGCGATTTATAAATAATATTTAACGTATTTTGCAAGTAAATTAGACATAATGGAAGTGTTGTCGAATGAAATGAAAGTGAATTATAATAGAAATGGTTTGAGTTGCAAACAAAACCCAGGTGGGTAGAAATAAATTGAGAATGACTTTGTATTAATAAAATAAATTCAAAAATGAATTAAGTAGGTAAATTAAAAAAATTAATTGGGGTGAAAAAATGGGTTAATTGAATTAAATGATAAATGGATGAAGTCTGAGTGAATAAAAATTAAATCAAAGTTTTAACTGGAATTGGGTTATCAGAAATGAACTTAAGTTATGAGGCGTATTAATTTGAAGTAAGATTACTTAAGTCAATAAAGCTTGGTTTCGAGTAAGAATGGAAGACCATTAAATAAAAGTTAGGGTTAAATTTATTTGAAAAATGGATATTAATATAAGCATCGAATGTTGTCAAGCTCAATGGAATAGTTTTAAAATGAAACCAAAGCGGCGATGAAATAAAATGTAAATGTATGGTCGGTGAATAAATTAGAAATGGAATGTAATTAAATACAGGATGAGTTGGAATTAATTTGAAGTAGTTGTAAACTAAAATGATACTCTATTAAGTGAATATTGTAAAATTTGCATAATAAAATAATTGGCTCTTAATGTTACAAGCTTAAATAAAATTCTATAAATGGATAGAAGCAAATAAAACTGATTTTAGAACCAATTGAAATAAATGTGAGTTGTTTGGGTTAAACATGAATTGAATATAAGAAATTGAATTGTAAACCATTAAAATTGATTGAAATGGTATGTGAATTGGTTGAAAGCAATTGAATTAGTTTTGAAATCATATAAATTGCCCATGGAAAGTGTTTGATGTATGTTGCTTATGATATGTATGTGTTAGCTATTGAAAATAAGTGAAATGTTAATAAATTTCATATATTTAGTACCTACATGTTTGGATTGAGTAAGTACAGGTACCGGGAAGCCGTTTGGCTGGATTTGATCGCGGAAAATGCTAAAATAATAAACCGCTTGCTTAAAATGCTAAATAAAGGTACGCCTACGTAATAAAAATAGGGAATATGATCTGTTTTATTTTTTCGACCGTGTTGGTCGATGTATATATATTTATATCTCTTGTCAAATTGAAAAAGCTCCTCCGTATAAAGAAGACTCTGCCAAAATTTTGGGAGTTAGAAATTTTTTGGAAAAAAACTGTTAGCGACAAAACGATTTCAAATTGGATTTGAAATAAAAGGATTTTGGAAATGGAGCTGAGGAAAAATTGTGTTGGTCGAAACTAATTGCTTAGTTGGAACTAAAGTTTAGAAAAGTGAATATGAGATTTTCACTAAGTGTGTTTTAGTAAGTTAGTGGGTTTGGGGCATTCTTCTGCCTTAGTAATTTCGAGGACGAAATTCTTTTAAGGGAGTAGGAATGTGACGACCCAGAATTTTTGGGATGTTTGAAATCATAATATTTAATTGATTTTGAATATTTAACTTGAATTCAAATATCACTAATTATTGGGTAATTTAGTTGTTAAATTAAATTATTTGAAGTTGGGTAAAATATAAAATCTGGAGTTTCAAGCTTGTTAAAAATAATTTGAAGGCTTGTAAAATTTATATTTATAGTACTAAAGATAGTTAAAGTGTTAAAATTGAATTTGGAAGTGTTTTGTTAAGTTTTGAAATTTTATCGTTTAAATCGATATTTAAAAATAGCCTTTCGAGGTACAGTCTCAGATTTCGATGAAACCAGTTTCATTGGATCCGTAATAGTGTATTATTGTCGGATTTCAATTTTTATAGTGATTGGAGATGTTGTGTGAGCGTACGATATATAAACGCGCTGAAATCTATATTGAAATTCAATAAAATAACTGAGTCCAAAAAGCTATCTTCTCCATACGATCGAATTAGGACTCGAAACATTTTCCATTGCGTTCGGAATAGGGGTATAACATTATGAACGCCCAACGGCACGCCTTAATAGGATTTCGAAATTTCGAGTTACGAAATTCAAGACAATTTAGATTTGAATTTAAATATAAAATATACTTGGTTTGAACTGGTCAAATTTCATCTCATATCAGCCCTTTTACCAAAGCGCTGGCCACCTGTTCAGCACACAAGAAAATCACGTCAATACCTTTTGATTTCGCCTTATAAATTACTGTAGCTATCTCTCCTCAACACGCCAAACATCCCGTCCTCTTAAAAAAAAGAAGAAAGTTGAGCGACATCTCCTTTCATTCTTAAAAAACGAAAGCCAAAGAAAATAAAATGGCAGAGGAGATCGCATCCACTCCTCGTTCCTTCGATTCGACTTCGAATCGAAGTCGCGAGCTCCCTACCTAGATTTAGGTCGTGCCCTTTCTTTTCAGCTCGAGACTGTTATCTCGCTCATAAATCGAGCAGGAAGGCTTCGATCCTAGGATCGGGATTTGGTGAGGCTTTCATCGTCGATGGCGGGCAGCGGGTCGAACAAAGGGAGGGTGAACTGAGACTTCGACGTTAGGGCGCGCATAGATGGGTTCGGTCGCGATCGATTACTAGCTGTTTGGTGGCGATGTGGAGCGCGCGCACGATCGATGGTGGAGGCACGCGAGTGGTCGTGGCGACGTCAGCGTCGTGCGAAGATGGCAGTTTGGTCGAGGATGGGTTCTAACTCGATAGAGTAAGCAGTGAGGTAGTTTTGTTTTTTTTTTAATTTTAATTTGATTTAATATATACATACACAATGAGATCAAGATATGTATGCACACATGGTTGTGAGAGTGTTTAATCAACTTACTGTTGAAATTTAAAATATGTATATATATATATATATATATATATATATATATGGATATGAGTACAGTAAAGGGGTGGTATAATATTAATATTGATATGAAAAATATATGTATACGGGAAGTGTAGTATATAGACAAAGTTTGAAAAAGAAAATGGAGTTTTAAAATGATTGAAAGTTTATATAAAGTTTGATTTTATTTTAAAAATCTATAAATATAGTTTCAAAATGTCATAGATAAACCTATGCATTTTTTTATCTACCTGTTTAAATTTTAAATTTTACATTATGGAGATTAATTTTTTTAATAAACTTATTTAATTATTTTAGTCACTAAAAATATTTTATTAAAAGAAAGTTAGTTTAAAATTTAATTATTAGTTTAAAACCAAAGCGTTAGTTAAATTAAGTAAGTAATTGATTGTTCGATAGTTCAAATATTAATAAAATTCTATAATGCTTATACAAGGTCAAAAATAATGGAAACAAGCCGGGTTGGATCGATCAACAAATTTGAGGTTAAAGGTGAGTTAATCACACTCATCTGGTTTTAAATTTAAATTTAAATAGTTAAATTAAATATTTGATTGAATGATTGACTTGATTCGATGTGCTATATTATATATAGTAGTATATATGGTATATATTGGAGTGATTGATTTTCCGCATTATATAGCGGATGAGACCTTATGCACCGCATAATAGCGGATGATATTATATTAATCCCATATACCGTGATATTCCACCTCGAAGTGGAATTGGAATTTTATATTGTGCTAACATCGGTAGATGCAGGGAAACAGGTTGGAGGGATCCAACTAGATTCCTCAAAAATTTATTTAGATTGTTTAATATTCTCTGTTGTGATTATTTGATATCCTGTGATGAATTATATTGATAATTGGAAATATTGGATGTTACAGGTTGATTGAATATATTTGGGTATAATGAGTTACCAAAGATATATAAATTGGATTTTTGAAAATAAAATAAAGAAGAGAATTTGTAAGTAAAATAATTATAGATAAGTTAAATAAATTTAAGAATGAATTGGAAAAGCATAAAAGTGGATTTTAAATGTAAATAAATAAATTCTGAGTAGGGAAAGAAGATTTGAATAAACAGGGAAATAATGAATTTTAAAACTTAAGTGGAACATTTTAAAGAGTAAAAGAATTTATTTTAAAGATCTAAGCTTTAAATTTATTCAAAGGAATAGAGAAGGAATTTAGGAAATCTGAAATTGGTATTTTTCAGTTAAAAGATTTTAAATCGTAAGTAAGGATTAAAAATCTGAGGTTAATGGAATTTTGAAGTAAATGGGTAAGTAAAGGGATTTATCCCAAAATAGAGTAAATTGGAAATCAACTTAGAAATTGATTTAAGTGTTTGAAATTGGAATTTTAATAGGAAATTGAGCCTATGAAACTTATAAACTGGGTTTATAAAAGTTAAGTAACATATCAGTGGATATTTGGAAGAATAAATTCAAGATGGAAATTTATTAAAGGAATGGGTAGATTTGTTTTAAAATGAATAGTGATTTATTTTTAAAGGATGGAAAGAGAAGAGTATTTCCCTGGATAGCCAAGTACGTTTTAAAACAAATTTTTAAGTATAAGTCAAATGTTTTAAAAGTTAAGTAAAAGTATGTTTTAGAAAATTTATTATTTTTATATATTTAGATCTTGAAGTAAGTATATTTTAAATTTATTACAGTAGTAATTATTTAAAGGTGACTTGATATTTTATTTTAAAAAGATAAAAATTTAGTTTTATATTTTATAAAGTGGCTTTATTTTAAATATTCTTAAAGTATAGATTTTTGAATAAGTATTAAAGTAGTTTTTAACTTAAATGTCTTAAAGGATATTTTATAATAAAGTGTTTTAAATTATTTTAAAAATCTAAAGTTTTGGTGCTTGGTGTTTCAGTGGGAATAAATATTTGGAAATTTATTTCATGAGAAGGGTGTGGTTTGGAAACTGCTTTCAAAAGGCTTGAAAATAGAAACATATCTTGTGAAGATATTTTGAGGATAAAATAATAATTTGGGAGATTATTTATGTTGGATGGATGTTTGTGAATGTTAATTGATAGTTAAATAACCGACTATCAATATTGGCCAATGCGCTGATCGTTTCGAAGAGACCGGGATCGGGATTTATTTCATGAAAACCACTTCGATCCGGTTTGTACGTTTTCGTGGATAACAAGTTCGAAGTTGAAGATGGAGCAGTGAAGTGCAAGGGCTAGTCGCTACTAATCCTGAGGATGTAGAAGGAATAGTGCTTTCGGTTCCGTTCGAACCCGGGACGGACTTGTATGGATGAATGCTTTCGGAACATCGTCGGGTGGGCGATGGGCATTCTAAGTGAAACAATCTAAAAGGTAACGCTTATCCTCAAGCCTCATCAACCGGGAATGACTGAAAATCAGGGGTTATGCAGCAAGGCTAAGTGGGTAGCACCCATTAGTGTGAGGTCATCAATGTCTAGATGTCCCTTTTTATTGGACATAGTGGTGCGGTTGATGACCCCAACCGTGGGGTGATCTTACTCGGGATTATCCAGTAAAGGGTAGTGCCGGTCTTGTGTTGCAGTGGATTGGGAGTAATCCTCGGTACGGCGATCTAGGCCACGTACTGTGACAGGTGGTACCCCAGTGCCTAGTCATTAGTTGGAAATCCATTCTACCTATGCGCCTGTACGGTTTTGATTGTGCCCAACTATTGCTGAAACGTGAGATGCAAGCATTTCAGCTAGATTCTATTTTACTTTCTATAGACACTATTATAATATCAGCGAATTTTGATAAAAAGTGTTTTAGCCATCGTAAGGTAAAAACCCGACATGTTTATTTGTGGCGTGGTCTTACGGGATGCTTTTGTTTTCAAAGGATTTTGAAACTTTAATAATCAATTTGAGTGTGATTTCTCACGCTAGTTTTCCGGACCGACTCAGGTGTTATTTAACTATAATGCTCGGGTCAGACCGAGTATTATAGAACACATGATATGATGCTATGGAGCTCAGGAGGCGAGCTGGATGACGATACGTGCTTGATTATTATTCCACTGTGTATTCAGTCTTGAGAACAAGTGTATATGACTGTCCATTTGTATGATATTGATGTTGTGGAACTCTGATGATGTATTCTGGTGATATAATGTATAAACAGATATATTTGTGTTTGTGTAAAGATTAGTTATTATCTATTATATTTTATTCCGCTGCGATGGTTAGATTCTGATGTAGTTTTCTATTTTCTTCTTCTACCACTTCTTCTTTAACCCAAATGGTTCATATTTCTATTCATCTTGAGTTCATTGATGTAGAACAGTGTTGACTCAAGCGGTACGGATTTGCGGGCCATTACGTGATGCAACTAATGAATGTATCAACTTAAAACACGTTCCACCAGTACTTTTTCTATCAACTAGACTACTAGTGTAATCTGCATCTGAATTTCCCTTTGAGTCAATATTATCATTAGATAGATATCATAGACCAAATCGTGGAGCGTGCAACAAATACCTTAAAATCCTTTTTACAACTTTTGAATGAAATTCTTTTGGATTTGAATTGAAAATGTGCACATAAACAACTAGTGAATATAGTGTCAGATCTTGAAGCAATAAGATAAACAAATATATCCACGTGTACTTGAGTAATCATCAGTCAATACAAGACAACGTCTCTTTTCATTAAACTTGCAATATAGTTAGTCCAAGAAAATCTATACGAAATAGTTTAAGGTTGAAAAGATGATTGGTCAACATTTTTTGCACAAATCAAAATAAAAATCAGCATTTATTTCCTTATCATGTAACTGCCAATTAAATCAAATTATGGTGCAAATTTTCACATTTAATATATCTTTCAAGATAAATGTACCGTTATCTATTTTACCTTTACCGATAATTTTTCATTGTTGCCCATTTGATTCTACCACCTTTATACTAGGCTAAGAAACTTTGATTTGTCGCTCGTCGTGTGCTTGGAAAAGCTAGAATCTAGGCAACATTGTTGTTGCTCCATAGTCTACCACCACATCTACACGAGAAAAGATTATTGTGACCTATTTGTTTTTATAGATCCATGGTTACTGGTGATAAAAGATTTTGAAAAATAAGTTTTTGTAGGCCTAAGACAATTTATATTTGTTCCTTTTGGCACCCGAATTTTTTTGACTTTAAGGGATTTTATATTCGTGCCTTTAGGAACGATATGATTTTCACGTGTTTGGGTCTATACCAACAATTATTGTGATTGTGTCCAGATTTCCCCACAAATTGTGCACTTGGAATTGACTTTATTAATTTTTCTTCCAATACATTCAGATTGAGTATACCTAAGTTCTTGTCTAACAGCATTGACAGTTTGTTTCCCTAATAACAAATTTAACGATCTTTCTTCTTTGGAGAATTTCTCTAAAGTTGTAGACAATTATTGGACTTGTGTTTTGAGAGATTCATTCTCATTCAATAAGAAAGTGCACATTTTAATATAATTTTCTCTACTAGTATTTTCACTTTCTTTCAAAATCAGAATTTCATTTTCAACAGATTTGATTTTAATTTCTGATTTTTTAATCTCTTCTTCAAATGATGGACACTTATCACACTTAAGGCTCTTATTTCGATCAATTAATCAAGCTGTTTATTTATTTCTATTAAACTATCTCTTTGTGATTCAATTTTAGTGTACTTCTCCTTACGTCGTTCAAAACATCCATTAACTTCGTGAAAATATATAAGTAATTTTGAGTGAGTACGTTTTGATATCTCGCTTGGATCGTCATCATCACTATCACTTATTTCTCCTTGAAGACACAGTTTTGCCTTTTCATTTTCACTACCAGTGATTTCATCAGTTTCATCCCAAGTAGCTGCAAAACTTCTCCATTTCAGTTTCTTTCCTTGGCTGAGTCGATTTTGAGGACAATTGGGCTTGATGTGACCAGGTTTATTACACTGGTGACAAATGATCTCCTGCTCTTCTAAGTTGTCTAGTACTTTGACTATTCTAATTTTCAATTGTTGACTTAGAGCTAGATTTCCATATTTGCAGTTCCACTTTTTGAATCTCTTTATTATCAGTGCCAATTCAGCTGCTCCATCATCATCATCATCACTTTCTATTGTTCCTCTGAGAGCTATTGATTTCTTTCGAGTATCACCTCCTTCACATCATTTCTTGAATTTCATTTCTAGCTCATAAGTGGTGAGGTTTCCAATGAGTTCTTCAACTTTAATTTGTTTCAAATCCTTTGATTCTTGAATGGTAATAATTTCGCTTCAAAATTTCATGGGAGGACTCTGAGGATTTTTCGGACTATTTCCAATTCTACATATGGTTTTTCGAGAGCTTTTGACTTGTATATGAGATCAGAAAGTTGTCCATACATCTCTTTGACATTTTCATCCTTGGCCATTGTGAAGATATCGTATTTTCTACTAAGCATGGCAAGGCGAGATTCTTTGACTTGAGAGGTTCCTTTGTGAGTCACTTCAAGCATGTGCCAAATTTCTTGCGCAGCTAGACGATGAGACACGATTAAATTCAATTTGATCCAATGAACAAATAATAGAATTCATAGCTTTAGCATTAGCATTCTGCAGTTTATTTTCAAGATCTATCCAGTGATCCATCGATTTTTCAATTTCTTGATTATCAACCACTATAGTTGGTGTTTGATATCCTGTCTCAATAATATTCTAAGCATCAATGGTTTTCAGAAAAATTTTCATTCTATTTTTCCAGTATGCATATTCACCATTGAACATGGGTGGTCTAACTATGGACTGACGCTCAGCAAAGCATTATTAAAAGAAGCCATTTTAAAAAGTCAAATTTTTAAAACAAAAATTGATTTTTGAAAAATCAAAATTTTAAAACAAATAACGATCTTCGAAAAATCAAAATTTTAGAACAAAAATTGGTTTTTTCCCAGCTTTGATACAACTGTAAGATCAATTTCACCCTAGAGTGGGAGTGAATAGGGTAATATGTAACGACCCATAAATTTTTAATAATTAAAATTGCTAAAATTGATAAAATTTTGGTAATTTAATATGAAGAAAATAAACTTTGTAATAAAATAAGGAAAGAATGTTAAAGTGGAAATGCATATTTTATTCATAAGGTAATATAAAAAGAATGTAACTTATCTGGATGAATTTATTTGAGGATTCAATCATAATATATATACACATTTAACAAATTCAATATAATTAAGAACAACTGTCAAAACAAAAGAAAGAAATTAATTAAATCCATCAGGTCATTGCTTGATTTATTGCCTTTTTCTACATGGCCTCTTTATTTCTTGCTTTAGCCATACAAACTCTTTTCCTAGCCGTGTATTTCTCATTTGCAAATCATGTACAAGAAGATTTATTTCTTATTTCAAAACTCCTCATTTTCATTTGCATTTAAGAATAAAACATATATACGTTTCTTTCTCCTTAACTTATGCCTTTTCTGTTTCTTAGCATTTACTCTCACTTTGCTTGCCATCCAAACCATCTATGTATCAACCCAAAAATTTTAATAAATTTTTTATTTATTTAATTTAGATAATTTTGTTATGTAAAATATAAATTTTGGTATGGATTTGAATACCACACATGAATTAATAGAATATTTTTCGAAAATATGAATTTTGTCAATATGGTCAAACTTTGACTTTCAAATTCAAAAATTTAAAAGTTTGAAAATTTTGAATTTTAACTTTTATTTTGAAAGTAAATAAAATTTTAAGAATACTGCTTTTTGTTTCGTTGAAATCTGATTTATAATGTGAAAGTTATGCCTTTTTAACTATTGTGTGTAATTTGCTGTATTTAACAAAATTATTTACTTTAAATTATATAAATAATATTTTATGTAGTCATGTAATGTTCTAATTTATGTTTTCAGGGGTAAAATAACTTGTTTTGTATATATTTTGGTTTTAAAACGTTTTTAAAAGTGTAATTGACATTTTCCAGTGTCAATTGTATTTTGTTTAAAATTTCTAATTTTCAACTTCAATTAATTTAAGAAATTCTTTATTTATTTCATATTTTTCTTTTTCATATTTTTCTTTTTCATATTTTTCTTAAGAACTTATTTTATTCTCATTCTCACTTTATTTTGTTTCTCAAAGATTTATTTTAAACCATTTTCACGAAGAGTTGTACTTTCCCAAAGTTAAGTGGATTATGTTTGCAATTTTCTTAAGCTAGTTTTAATAAATTAAGCTATTTTCCTAAAATATAATTATTTATTTTCTTTTTCACTTTATTTCAGTTTGTTTTATTTTATTCACTGATTTTAATTTGTTTTAAAGTGTGGCAGAAATTTTTCCAAATCTTTTAATATAACTGAATATATTCGTACAACATTTTTTTTTTCCACTTTGATTCTTTTAAATTTGGTTATATACCTTTTTAATTAAGAAATTAATATTGGGTAAAAGAGATAAATAAAAAATGAATAGTTTTAATCACGTTACTTTTGTCAATTATTTGAGCGTACGTTCAATTAAAATTTTACATCTAGTACGCGCTCATAAATTTCATACCTTAGCTAATAGAATCAAATCTTTTATATAAAATATATCGGTGTACAATACTTATTTTGCAGTTGTTTTACTGATATTGGTTGTATACTTTTTAAAGTAGGTAATAAATATTATGAAAGGAAATAAATTTTACGTATATACATCAGTCTAATTGTTAAATGTTAAGTAAATCAAACCAATGTCAACAAATTTAAATTTCAAATTCAGTAATAAATAGTGTATTAATAAGCTATTAATTTCGCGTTTAAATGGCGCGTTAATTGATGGAGTATTTTAACATATATTTACTACATAAGAAAACGTATAAATTTAAATACGTTACTTTTATTTAAATGTGGGCGTATGGTTGATTTGATTAATGCATCTATAGTGCGCATTCTTAATAAAATTTATTACCTTAACTAAATAAATAAATTTATCAGTAGCCTTGCAATTCCAAGTGGGAAAGAAATGATTTCCCTAGCCATTCAATTTCTTTTAAATCTAGCTTTGATAAGTTACATGTAAATTTCTACGCTTCCCTTTTTTCTCATTTTTATAATAGGAATAAAAATTCGCGTAGCCATTTCAAGCAAATTTATTTCTCTTTAGACGTTCAAAATCCGTTTCAAGATTGCTTGAAATTCACGTGTATATGCATCTCTTCCTTTCCATTTACTCCCTTGCAATTAATAGGAACAAAATCTTTGATTTTCCTTACCGTTCAAACGAAATTCTTTTATTTCCTTAATATTCCTATACCATTAATTCATGCGTTTCTTTATTTAATCTATCCAACGCAATTACATTCTATAAACGCAAACATCACGCAGAGAAATCTCCTGACCGTTTCAAAGGAAAAAATTATTTCTTGCCAATTGCTTCCAATTACTATTACTTCGTTTAAATTTCAAAGAAAAAAAAACACGTTCGCAAATTCCATATTTCCTTACCATTCAAACATCATAATTTTGTGCGTTCTTTAATTTATTTATTAATGTAATTACCTCTTCATTAACTCGATCATCGCACAACAAAATTGTCTATACTTCTTCTTGGCTTCCTATTTTATAATAGGAATAATATCCCTTCAAAGTATAGATCCAAATCAATGCAGGTTTCTGTTTTTTCTCAGTCACGTATATATACCACTGAAGTAATATTTGACTTTATTTTATTCTTGCCACTTCTCCTCCTTGATTCACGCAACTCATCCTATAAATTCAAAACCACGTATCAAACATTTGCACCACGTTTTAGTTTCAGCTTTCATCTGCATTTGTGCGTGAGTTTATCAGGTATGGCCGCCTATTCTTCCTATTTTATTTCTTCTGTCTTTGCATTTCTTTGTTTCCATTTCTTTGTCTCCTCCAACTTTGTGATCGGTCACTCCAACACCATCTCCACCACCTTGGCATGACCGACTTCACCTCCTCTACCACCACTCCAATACAAACCCTTCCCTTCCCCTTAATATACCTGATCTGGTCGTGCATGACTTATTTTGTATTTTGTTCTTGGTCATGCATGATGTGGTCACTTGAAAAAAAAAAAGAATGAGCTGAATGTTGATGCGTGTCCAACTCTGGAACCAAAGTTTGCATCACCTTTTGCATGTTTGAAAGAAGAATAAGTATGCGTGCATGCATTTTTATCATCAGACTATATGCATATAAATATCCCACTGTTGACTCGCGTGTATTCATATAATTCGAAAAGAAAAAAATGGGCTGAGCGGTGAGAACGTGGTCAAGTCGTGGGGTGGAGTGGTCGAGAAAGTTGTGTCAATTATTTTCTTATTTAAATCTTGTTCCAGTTTGATTTATAAAAAAATTTGCCGCGTAATTTGTTATATTATCTTGTTCAAGATTTGAATCGAGTCGTTTCTTCCGCTAAAAATTAATCGTGCCTTCTGGACACTTTTTTTCCGGAGGGGATATCGTTGTTTGAATAGAATCTGCAGCTTTGAAAAAGTGGGTATTTCTCACCCGACAAACGTACTTATAGATCTGTAAATTATTAACAAGTGAAATTGTAGAATAATTTTATTTTATATTTTAATTGCCTGTGATAAAAATTTATGATGTTAAAAAAAACCCTGTTATTAAATTTACCCATCATCAGTTATATTTTATACTGTTATATTTATGTTGTTATACCATTTATTTATTTACTGTTTATCACACTGCAAGTTCCCTGTAGAATAGAATCGTTACGGCTGAAATGATAGGCCTGAACGATATTTATTATTTATTTATTTATTTATTTATTATTTAACTTGGGATTGCGGGTTTGAAATGATAGAACCCGGATTTTCTTTATAAATTACGGATTGAAATGATATATTATTCGTATCACTTGACCTAGGTTAGAAATATTATACAGATCCGTGGTTATATATATATATTCTCTGGAAATATCAAATGTTTTTAAATAAGAATGTTATAATATTTTGTTTAAAAATTGGATTAACAATGATTTTTATAAGTATAGTGATATTATACAAGTTAAATATGTAGATAAATAAATGTTAAGAATTTAAAGTATAAATTTGTTTTAAAAATTTTGATTTGTAAAATAAAATGGAATTCAAGTTAAGAAATAAAATATGATGTTTGGTATAAATTTGAATATAAGTAAATAAATAAAGGGTTAAGTTGTCTATGAATTAAATAGTTAAAAAAATGAATACTTAAAATGGAAGTTGAAATATGACTAAATTTACAAATGTAAAGTGGTTTAGAATAAAGGTAAGTTAAGAAATTGATTAGAAATTAAGTTTATTTTTGAAGCGGCAATTGGACTTAATTATTACGTAAAATTTATAGAGAATTTTGCACTTGATTTTAATAAGTAAAGTATAGAGAAGTTAGATATATATTTGCAAAATCTACTTTATAATAATCATAAATTTTTGAGTAATTTAAATGACTATTCAAAGGTGGAAAATAAGATGATATAAGCTAAATCGGTTTAATTTAAGGTTTAATTATTGTTGAAATTTTATTGAAGTCTAAAATTTAATTTACTCAAATCTGTTGTAAAGGATATTACCGCACTGCGCAAGTGCTGTAGTTGATGCAAATGAACTAAGGCTAAACCTTTGGGGTTTATATTGGATTTTGTAAGAATTATAACTTCACTTTTAAATAGTTTTAAATGTAATATTTTGATTGAAATATAAAACTATTTTGGATTTTTATAACCACGGGTATTAATAACGTTGGTTGTTAAAGAGATCGGGATCAGATATGAGTATACTCTCTGTCGATACCGAAAACCACTTTGACAACCGTGTACGCGGTGGAGATTCCAGAATAAAGTAGGATGGTGGTGACGTTCTATTAAGGTATGTAGGTGGACCCGACTCCCGCGAGTTGGCATAAGGTGACTAAAACATGAGCGATTGACGGACTAATGAGGTAGCACCTTTGATCGGATGCACTTCTTCGTATGACATTATATTACTTTGTGATTGTTCGGTGCGCACCTTTGATTTCAGGAGTGTTGTTCGAGGTGGACGGTAGTAGTAGCTATGCGTTACCACCGGTCCGGATGCGTAATTGGTATATCTACCCTGACATTGCCTAATTGTGCCATGTCACCTACCCTAGCGCACCTTGTACGAGTTTGGTTTTCTCCCGTAGCCCGTGGAGTACTTAGGGTAGTCTCTCGATCTGGAGATGCGCTGATACTGGATGGACTACTGGGACTATTATGTGGTAAGGGCTATATGGGTAACCCCTTAACGCTATTTAAAAGTAAGTTTACTTTACAAATAGACACACTTATAATAGCGAAATATTACTACACAGTAAATAGTTTAACGAATCTTTAGAGGATGGGCGGTCCCAAGCATCCTTTAAGTTACTTGCCTTTATATTACAATTCACTTGAATTAGCTTACACTGCATAAGTATGTATGTCCTGACTCGAGTGTTTATGTTTTATTTTACGCTCGGGTCAGCCTGAGTATCAGTTCGGACTTCGTTCCTTAGAGCTAGGACTACTGAAGACCATCTTTACCAAGCTGCTGCCTAATTTCTGTTCAGTTCTTATCTTAGCTTATGAAATCAACACAATTGAATATTGAGATTTTCTTTGGTTGTTTCAAACTATATTTGGTTTCAAGACCATGTAATTTATACTTATCTTGAGACTTTGTGATAGTGGCTTCATGAACCACTAAGTTATTTTAAATTCCGCTGCGCGTATTCTGATTTCAGTGCCTGTGATTCTGTGATTATTTATTTACTGTATATTCTGAGATTTGCCAAATTTTATTTACAACGCGGTATTTTGAACAATTCAAGTCCGACATGTGCGAATGCGAATGGTTGAAAATACTGGATCGTTACATAATACCAATAATAATAAAAATTAGTGCGGAAATGTATAAAAAAAATTGCAGCACATATAATAGCTGAATAATAAAGCAGAAATAGAACAACATAGATTTACTCAGTTTTGACAAAACCCTCCCTACATGCTGCCCCCAAGGTTTGTACTAGAAATTAAGTAGTCAAATGCTTACACACGTAAACTTGCGACATCCGCTAATGACTAACCTAGCTCTACGGTCAAAAGCCCTACCACAACTCAGCCACTGAGTTGCAAATTCTCGAACTACACCACTGTAGTTCGTCCCTAGTCACACGACTAGAAAGTTGCAGATTTTAAAAAAGAAAATTACAATTGAAAATAAAACAACTAAACAAAACCCTATTTTAATACTTTAAGCCTAAAATAAAAATAAAATAGAACTGGCCCACTATTATAACTTGAGAAAATAAAAATCGTCTCCCCTTTGTGTTTTCTATTTTTTTATACTTTAGCCGATCTCTTTTAGTTCTCTTCCAATCTGGAATTAGGGCTTTGTGAAATTAAGCTGCCACTTGTAAGAATTGAGGCTTGAATTGTCCGATGCTTACGTTCCTACTTCACTCCTTCTTCTATCAGTGAAATGCAATTACTTTGCAGCCACTTCTCGATCGAGTTCCAATACTGGTATGCGATTTTCCTATTTGGTTTATGATTAAGCTTGACTCCATTTTGCTTTTCGAATTCGATGCTTAAATTGGACGATGATATGAGGTAATTTATAGGGATAGAATTCCTAAAGTTATGTTCGCATACTTTGTTTTAATCTGTCTATTATTTTGCTCGGCCTTACAATTATTACTTGAATGCTTGTTATAGTTCTTGACATGTTCATCTCTAATAGATTTGAATTTTACCTCAATCGGTCCCATTATTTTTGGCATTTGAATTTTTTTACTCGTTCTTTTCCTCTATGACTTCGGAGAGTAACGTGTTATTACCTTTATTCCAATCTTAGCTAACACTATGACTTTTTCAATTCATGTTATCAGCTTTCACTTTGGCATTTTTAATTTTTGTGATAAACTTGAATTTTCATTTCATTTCCTATGGTTTTGAATTTTTATATTTATTATTTATCACCTGAATGCTTGCACTTGGTTACACTGTCCACTTGCATTGACTTGCACTACTTTGTACTTGAGGTGTTGATACACTTGGTTGAACATATGCTTGGTTGGAGTCTGTAACTGAACTGTACTGCATGTATGTGTGTGTGTGTGTATGTATACATGTGTGCAAACATATGTATATGTGTATGTGGTCATGTTGTTCTACTGGGTTGCGTTGTTTGGTTGCTTTATGTAGTTCCTGCCATTTTATCCAACTGTTTGCATCCCTTGTTTCTAAACCTGGTGCACCTTTTTCTGTTCATGCTTGAACTGTTGTTGGTGCTCCTTGTTCCCTGCAGTCTTCATAACTGAACGGATATGTGTATGCATATATGCATACATGCTCTAATGCACATTCTCTAGTCTGGTTGCATTTGCTTCCTGCCTTGACTTGTGCCTGCACCTGACCATGCCATTTTAAAATCTGGATGCAGCTGAGCAGTTGCTTCATCAATGCATGTGTGTGTATACATATGTATGTATGTATGTGTACATGTGTTTATGCACTGTCATGATGTTGGTTTTTATGATTGTTTTTGAAGTCTGAATGCCACTATGCACTCTGCTCTTGTAGACTTCTTTGATGCATGTTGTTCTAATCGCACTTCATTTCGATTGCACTTGAGTCATGTTGAGTCTGCCGTGTGTTTTTGAGCATTGCCTTGACCATCCATGCCTGACCTTGTTTGATTTCTTTGTATTGCTATTTGCATTTTGTTATTTATGTGTGGAGCTTTGAATTTGATCCTTATTCCATTTATTTTTGGCATTCATCGTCTGAATGCATGTTGAATCTGGTTTTGGTTGATTTGGTCGAGACTCTATGCACTTGAGTTGAATCCAGCCTTCAGCTTGGGTTTGACCTTATGCTCACATGTTCCTGCAGTTTTATTAAGTGAATATCAGTGTGCACGGCTTGTGACTTGTACAGTGATACACTGTGCATGTTACAAGCTGTTCGTGTAAGATGAATTCAAAAGAAATAAATGACGAACAACCCAAATAACTGAGGCAAACAACATTTTCAAAAACATACCTCATTGTACACTACAAAAATATTTATTTTTCAACTTTACTACTTCAGTATTTATTTTGCAGATAATTCAGATGATGGATTCAAGCTGGAGTAGAGTTGAAGATAAATACGAATATTTGAGTGATTGTAGTGATGTCAACATTGCAAATTGAAATTTGTGATGTAATCGAAAATGTAATGTAATTGAAATTGTGTATATATAGTGAGAGCTCAAATTTATATTATTCAAAATTGTAATAAAATATTTGTTTGAATAAAATATTCGTTTGAATTTATATTCTGCGTTATTTATTTTATTCAACATGTATTTATTTAATTATGTGAAAAATAAAATAGTACAATAACAAATACATTTAAATGAATATATAAATATACATATATATATATATATATGTTTATTATCATCAAACAAAAATCATGTACTAGCATATTCAACATTCCTTATTTGCGGCTGAAATAGCATTTCGAATTATATTAAACGGAATAATATTATGTTTTTTTTAAGTAAAAATGATGGCTCAACCGAAAACCAGCACGTCATTTAATGCGAAACTACCAAAAACCATCAGATTGTTTAGCCCCCGTGATTTCCTCCCCTTCATTTTGAGATCCGCACTATTTCACCACTTAATTTTGGTCGTTGTAGTAAGAATCCCTCCTGGTATTTAGGATTTGTAAGTTCATGCACTAAATTAATTTGAGGGAAATTTTAAGTTTTGTCTTGTAATTTCTTTTTCATCCTGTAGATTTTTTTTAGGATTGAGCTATGCTCTAAAGTTCAGCGATTCTCGACTTAGGATAAAGTCGAGGCATGTTACCAGGCATATGACTAGTGTATTCAGCTTAATAATGAGTGCAACTGTACTTGGGTTGTAGGTTTTCAAATATATAATTCTAGTAGTAATTTTGGAACACTAATAGACAATAATGGTTCAGTAGCCAAAGCTTGGTATATATGTGTGTCGTTTACTTTTTGCATTTACGTTTCCGCATTATTTATCTATTTATCTATAAAATATTTTGAAATACCATATTCATCCCCCTTTAGGATATATTGCACGATCTTAACAAACGTATTATCATATCAAACATTATAAACCATTAAAACATTCTAACATATACCTAACATGCGTACATAGGTTCATAACATTCAAACACAGATTAAAACATAATTTTGAGCTTAAAAATGGACCCAAAACACTTTTGGAACATACAAAGCATCATATAATAACAAGAGGTTATAAACCACTCACCTATCGATGGTAAAGATACTAAGTCGGTTCTATACCAATGTTCGAGTTGACAACGAAGAACCTTAGAAATTCCTTCCAAATGATAGTTGATTTAATCTCTAATGAATCCTTAAGCTTGATTTTCCTTATCTCTTGTTTAAATCCCAAAACAGTAAGTTTTAAATTGATTTAGGCGGAGAAATGATAATGGTGGTCTTAGGGTAGTCTAGATCTGAAATAGAATATGATATTGGTTTCTCTAATCCCCTAGTGACCTCTAAATTTTCAAAATTAACATATTAGGCCAAAATGATGGGCTTTGGGCCTTACCCTAAAAATTTCCTAAATTAGCATAAACTTTAAACAGTCATATCTCTCAAACGGTTGGATCAAATTACTTTTATGACTACCCTACGGAAAGGAAAAGTATCAAATCTTTTGTCTAAACAAAGAATCATGTTCAAATTCAACTCCTACCAAAGTTGTGGCCTTTACAAGTTTTCTGAGCCAAAAATGTACACATTTTGTTTACAGTTCAAAAATGTCAAATTACATTACTACTCAAAGTTTTAGCTCATTCTAAGGTCATTTGGTGATGCAAATAATATTTTACGTACCTACTGATGTGTAAAAGCATGGGTCGTTTCAACTAGTGAGTAACATATTCGTTGCACATGGCAGGTTTTAGGTAAATATTTGTATGAATGTTCTTTTAAGAATTGAATTTGTTTTTCAATATATGATGAATCTGTTATGATACCGAGCTATGTACCGAATTATTATTTTTATGTATGTGATTTTTATTATGTGATTTATGTAATTTTATATTTATATACAAACTAAATTTTCGTTTTGCAAACAATAATAAATTGGATAAAATTTGTTATCTTTGGGATTTAATATTTGTTAAGAAACTATATAAAAGTTAGTATTCTTAATTAATTTAAAAATCAATATTTTTGTAAATTTCAACATATAATTATTTATATACATAGATTTTGAGTTTAACATTTAGCTTTTGGTACATCTGTTTCAAAGGTAAATGATATATAGATTGAATTTCAAGTATTACTTGAAAGAATAATCAAAATACCTAAAAATAAAAGTGTAATAGTAATGTATCAGTATATTTTTATGCATTTAAAGCTCTTGCAATCAGTATCAACATCTGAAATAAGTACATTATATTATCAAAGGGATACAAAATAATAATTTAACAACTAAAAGAATTGTTGATTAAAAGAAATGTTATGAATCATATTTTTATTTTAATTATGTAAAATCCATAATTTGATTTTTGAATCATTGCTTTTATATATAATAAAAAATTCAAAATATAATTAACATCTACCTTAAAAGGATAATAAGATGCAAAAGAAATATTTTTATTAATTAAAATATTGTATATTTTATCTATTAATTAACTTCAGTAGCGAACACACATAAATAAAATTTGGCGTTTTTACAATACGTATCTTTGAATAATAAGACTGATACTTTATTCAAGCAGAACAATCATTTTAATGTTATAGGAATTCGAACTCATGACTTCTAGGACCTCACTCTACAGTGTCATATCACTGCCACTTGATCTTGTGGTCCTTGATATTTTCACACTGTGTATTAACTGAAAATATTCGTTGTCTTTCAACATTACAAACTACAATACTCATTAATTATCATTAATTTACTGTCATTCTTAAGAAAAACTAAAATTTATTAATAATAAAGAATTCGCTTGATTTACCAACTCTAAAAGAAAAAACTGTTGTGTTTGTTTGCAAAAAACATGTTTTATAAAGAAAGAATATATATACGTTTGTTTGTAACGAATACCAACTTTAGTAAGAAATTTTATGTATAGTTTTCTTTGTAATAAAGTACCATTTTACAAAGAAACAAATTGTGTAAACTTGAATGTAGAATAATGTAAGAGAACTAAGAAGTTATAATAACTTAAAATTAAATTTACTTTCCAATTTTTGTCAATAAGTTTGTATACGTATACATCGAATTGTCATTCCAGGAATTGTTAGACCAAAACAATAACTAATTAATTGTATTTATTTTAAAAGGTCAAATTTTAGACCACTTAATTAATTTAAATATATGGACCTGAATGTAAAATAATAAGATAAAATTTAGGAGAATTTTGTAAATAATTGTACGAATTGTTAAATATTGATATTTAAATGTAAAATGATAACGAAGAAAATTTGTAGAACTTTGTAATAATTATAACAATAATAAATGGTAGAGATATGAAAATAAAATATCCGAAGAGAATTAAGATGAGAGAAGAAAATCCCAATAATTAACAAGAAAATGGAAAATTCTTTTGTTTTATAAGTACACTTTTTTTCACCACTAGTGTTATTTTAACACTGATGTGAACAAAATTATATTCATTTTTATTATTATTTTATAGATTTATTGCATGTACATTAGTTTGTAGGATTGAAGTGCGTTGATCCACCGCAATAAGGTAGATTAAGGTTATTATGGTAACGGTAATTTTAACATTGCCATATGATTATCAAACCATTTGTAGATAAAAGAAAAAATAACAAAATCAGCATACTAGAACAATTGTGTGATAATGGTAAAATTTTCCATATCATAGGTACATCGACTGTACCAAATTATCAGAATCAACCAAATTATCAGAATCAACGATATTGTTAAATTTACTGATCGGTCTGTATTTCCTTATGTTACTAACTTTGAACATTCTGTATTTAACAACTAAGACATATTTTAGAATAATAACCAACTCATTGTAATGTGCATTTGTAAATTAGGTACTGATTGAAATATTTGTTTGATGAAGTGTAGATATATAGTTAAATTTTATGTCATTTTCACTTCACGTTAATTTACCATTATCAATTAAAGTTAACTGATTTCAAGTTTCGTATCGCCAGTTGAATAGATATGATAACTTCTTCTTCTTCTTTTTTCCATTTCGATGATGGTAACCGTTAGCATAAGTGCATAACAGCAGATATTGCAGCATAAATAAGATTTGTAATTAGTAAACACTTCCAATATTTAAACTTCAACAAGAAGTTTCCTACTATACATCCCAAGAGCAAGATAAATATCGACTAGAATAATACAAAACAAATGTACAAAGAATGATACTATTACACAATCCATGCTTATAACTGAACTTTAAAAAAATAAAAATAAAATATTGAATCTGCAGCAGAATGCAATTCAAAAAATCTAATCTCTAAGGCTACACTCTTCGGGTAACTTGGGAAACCTTTCAGAATCCCGACAATAATCGTATATAACTAAGTTTCTGCCAACCCAAGCAAAATCTTCTTGCTGATCATCCTGCAGCTCCCAAGCTTTGAACTGATCCCACCAGTTCTCAGTTGTGGTAGCAACACATTTAGGGTATGGGTCTTTCCACTGACACCCATCTGCATTGAAGTCTTTATAGCTCGACACAAAAGGAGCCTTCTTCCAATCGGTTTTTTCAAGACCCCCTCTTGTTGCCCATTCATCTGCGTTCCATATCGATGAAAACATGTACATTGGTTTTTCATTTGGGAAGAAGTTGTTTGGCTTTCCGTTGTTTTTGTATACCCTTATCGGAACTTGGTCTACAAAGAACCTGCATTCCATTCCATGATCACGAGATTTAAGAGCTAACCTCAATTTCAAATATGAAATACAATGTATAATTGCAGAAACAATGTTGAATGGCTTAAAGCATTTTTACCTTATGGACCTGGGTACTTTTGTGCTAGCAAGTAATAAACACTTTGGTAACACAGGAAACTAAAAATTAGAATCATAGTAGCATGCAGGTAGGGATTGAGATCCCGTAGAGGATCAGAGTAGAGATAATCTTAGATTACATAGTCTCCGCATATGGTGCATTTTCAGTAAAATATATGCCCTTTAACGCACAATGTGTGAAGTACATGTACAATATGCTAGATATCATACGCAACGCATGTGCTTTAAATGACAAGAAAAAGAAGGTTGCTTACACTATATTATGGTTGTTCCATAGGATGGAATAGGTATGATAATCGGCAGTTGGATCAAACCAAAGCATGTGTCTCATTTCTCTATTACCGACACCGCTCTTGTACACGTTTGTTTGCAGTGTGTATGGCTGTCCTGTTCTGTTTCCTAAGAACTCAAAGTCCAGCTCATCTCTCTCTGGCCCTGCATCCAAATCTGTACACATCTGTTTCCAACCACATATGAATACCAGTTTGTTAGTTTTACATGTTATATTTTTCACTTACTTAAAATATTGGTTTGCTCAATATTAACTAAGTTTATTCGGGGAACAATATATATTGAGATTTGGCTTTATTTACAGCTGCTCATTTTCACTCACATAATAAGCAGTAACGACACCAGCAGAGTCACCAGCAACAAGTTTCAACTTCATACTGAACCACCCAAATCGATATCTCTGTTTTGTTTGGAACCCACAACCTACATAGCCAAATCATCAGTTTTTTCGAATTAAACATGATTGAAATATTGATATATGAGACATTTGAAATTTTGAACATAATTTGAATAAAGACCTGTATTGTTGTCAAGTGAGAGAAACCAAACTTGACCATCCTCGGATTTTTTGAAGTGATCTTCTGCCCACATGATATCGAAGTTATCTTCGAACGAAAAGGAGCTTGATGATACATGGGAGGAGATCACCAATCCTACAATGTACAGTAGCAGAAGGCATGAAGAAGACCTCATGTTTGGAGTTTTAGTACAAAATAAAAGAACCCGTGAAGTTCCTGAATGAGATTCAGCTTTTAAGTTTCTCGGTTCTCATTCAGTGTGCTCACTCAGTATGTGTGAATTAGCTTTATCATAAGTATGAACAGGATAGATCTTGTTATTATACCTAAAATAATGGAATTGTCCAATGACCGACAGCTAATCCATGTGACTGACATGAATTAAGTTCATATCATATGAAATATGGGCCCAATACACCTAAAATTATTTATAAAACGTCACTGTTAAGCACTGGTTAAGAATTCCATTCTGTGAAATATGGACCCAAGATACTTCATGCAACTCAATTAATTTTTTGGAATAAATTCTGCGGATATAGTTAATAGAATACGAATTCTTTTAATTTAAAGTTCTATAACAATACATTATACTGTATGCACTGCCCAAAACTAAGTAGCTTGTTAATGCTTACCCCAGGCATGGAGACTTTTACTAACTTGTTTTATAATAAGTTAAGCAAAAAAAATGAGATAGCTTTAAAATCTTGACATACATATAAACCAATCAAATCCACAGGAATCCCAAAATGAGCTGCCCATGTTCATGCTTTTATACCTGTAGACAGGATGTGTAGGAAGCCAGGCTGCTCGAACAATATAAGTCAAAAGCAGACAGCAGCAAGTTGTAAGCATGGTTGCATGTTATTTGTCTGGGTTTTTTGTTCTTACAAGTACTTTGAATTTTGTTCATTCTATATTTCAAATATATTTCTAACTTAAAAGGGCCTCCGACAGTGGATATTTTACGTCTCAACCGAAATGCTGTGACTATGAGTTACAAGCAATACCATTATTATCGTTCAGGTTATAAACGGCCATTAGTTTGGAAGACTTGGCTACCAAATAATGAGTGCCACAACCAATTTCCATGAAATTTTCGAAGTTACGAATATCGGAAAAATAAATAGACTCGTACTTTCAATATGCTCATGCATTTCATGCACCCTTGTATGTGTAAAACCTGGACTTGCCACAATGGTGTTTGTTAAAACTGCAATTCAGGTTTCATGTCCTCGGGTTTCCAAGTACAAACCATTTTTTTCATGATAATTGAACCAAAATATTTAAAATTTACTAAAGTAAAAAAGTGAGGGACATGATTTCATTATGTAAAAAGAACATGAAATTTAGGCATAGAAGATTTGAACTCGTCAGTTTAGATTGAACCTATTGACTCCAATACCATGTTAAATTCCTCAACCAACCTCCCTACGAGTCTGAAACTGAGGTGAGAGATATGTAGACGAATATATTTTGGGTATAAATGTCTGTATGAACTGAGAGTTATTGGTATAAATGAGGCAAGGAACTTCAGACTAAAATGGCAAAATGCGAGAGGGTCAAAAAAAAAAAAAGCTGCATCTTGCTTTTAAAAAATGATAGAATTACAGTGGGTTAAAAATACAAGTCTTTATTTATGGAAAATGTTTCCGATTTCCCAGTGGGTGCTATCATAGGTAAAGATGAACATGTAGAAAAACAAGAAAGTGATTTTTGAGTAGCTCAAGAGAGGTTACTTCCAGACCATTCTATAAAAAGACTAAGTTTAGTCACATTATTTATATGCTTCCATGTTATGTACTGTTGATGTATAATGAATTATTTATTGGTTTCTATGGACAACTCAAACAAAGAGTATCTGTGAACAAAATAATGCATCAGGATCGTGCTAATGTATTTCACAAGTGAAATTTTGTTCACACTAGTATTTATGCAACGCTACATTCTACTGATTAATTTTAACCAACTGAATTGAACACAATACTATATTACATATTATTGAACAGAAACGAGGGTTTTGTTCACACTGAATAACAAAAGTGTGACCAAAGTTGCGCTCTTATTTTCAAATCACCCATGGGTTTAAATACACACATACATCATACGTACAATCATATAAACATTGTAAAGAGAAGCCTTTTGGTTTACGTACTAGGCTCCACTCTTTTTATACTTTAGGGCTGTCCTAGTGCCCACATTTTAATGAACAATATTCTCTTGATATCAATACATTTATGAAGGACAAGGTTACCCCTAATATAGGAAATAATGTTTCCTAGAATCCATTTATATCACATGGAGCGCACAAATTTTTAGTTTTTAGCATCTACCAGTTAATATCATATTCAGCTAAAGTAGACGATGATTAGAGTACTGCTAAAAATAGCCCTAGGTATTGCTAAAATAGTTTGAATGAAAGTCAGTGCTCCTTAAAGCTGAAGAAAAAAGAGAGCGATACACATCAGGATAACAATTTCATCAAGAAATAACCAAGTTGACTCAATTTGAAGTACAGTGTCAACAAATTACCTCAAATCATCAGGACACTATTGACTGTTGTTGCATTAAGTTGGCCGCGTTATTCATTTTTCAACTCTATCCAGCTAAATCCAGGTTTTTTAATAACACTGGTTTTGCTCATTTCTCCTCTCAAAATGGATGCTTCTTCCCATTTTCCAACGGATGCATTTATATTAGATAACATGATATACACTGCAGTATTTTCTGGTTCTATTTCCAGTAGACATTCAGCAGCGATCTTCCCTAGTTTCACATTGTTGTAAGTGTTACACGCAGCAAGCACAATCCACCAAATATGAGAATTTGGTTTGTATGGCATGTTATTAATCAGCTTTTGTACCTCTTCTAGATTTCCTGATCGACTTAAAAGATCGATCAAGCAAGAATAATGGTCCATTTGTGGTTCAATTTTATAGTCTTTGATCATGGATATAAATATCAAATTACCCTCTTCAACGAAACCAGCATGGCTACAAGATGAAAGAACAATGGTGAAAGTAGCATGATCAGGTGTAACATGTAATTTTTGCATCAACTTGAAATATTCTATGGCTTTATGTGCACATCCATTTTGTGAGTATGCTGCAATAATTGCATTCCAAGACACAATGTCTTTGTGGAGTATTTCATAAAATACTGTAGAAGATGAATTGAGTTCGCCAACTTTTGCGTACATTGTAAGCAAAGAATTTCCGATTGTTGTTTCGGAAGAAGACCCATGTTTTAGAGCTAAACAATGGACTTGCTCACCAATTTTTGAAGTAGAAATAGTTCCACACGTGCTTAACACATTGCTTAGAGTGTAAGAACTTGGCATATGTCCTGAATTTATCAGTGTGCAAAATGATTGCAAGCCTTCCAATGAAAACCCATTCAAAATTGATCCTAATATCATGGAATTCCATGAAATGATATTCCTAGAATCCATCTCATTAAAAATCAGATGAGCGCTATCTATCTCTTCACTCTTTGAGTAAGCGGATATGAAGGCATTGCAAACTTCAGCAAACTTAATTAAGCCATTCTTCATAACCACAGCTTGAAGAATTTTTGAATGATTTAAAAGGTATGAACATGTTGCTAAACTCCCATAAGTATATTCATCAGGTTCAATCCCTTTACTCGGCATTTGAATATATAATTCAAATGCCATCTCAAACAAATTTTCCCTACTATATGCAGAAATCATTGAATTCCAAGATACAACATCTTTTTCATAAATCCTATCAAATATTTTTCGAGCACTGACCAAATCACAGCCACTTGAATACATAGTCACTGCAGCATTTCCTACAATTAAAGAATTTTCAAAACCTACACTGATAACTTGACCATATATTTGTTCACCAACAACCTTGGGTAAACATGCACTTAGAATACTAAGATATGTCAACTCTGTAGGCTTTAAATTGTGATCTTTTTCTTTTGCTAACTCTTTAAAAGCTATCAATGCAGCCTCGTACATCTCCCATTTCACTAATCCTGAAATCAAGCTGTTATAAGTAATCACATCAGATAATTCAGCTTCTTTGAACACGCTAACTCCATCATCAACAAATCCACAATCAAAATACATTGCTAGTAATGCATTAGCCACAATAACACTACGCTCAAAAAAACCGGTTTTTATAACCAAAGAATGAACCAAACAACCCAGACTTGCATACTCAACTGAATCGCACAAACTTAAAACATTTGCATATGTGTACCTATCGAACCCAATTGCAAACTTATGCATTCTATCAAACAGTTCGATAGCAGAATTTCGATACCCATGCTTCAAATAACCCATGATCAATGAATTCCAAGCTGGTATCCTTTTATCAGGAATTTCCTCGAACAACTCATTAGCATTCTTTAAACAGCCATAGTTGCAATATGCAGACAACATAGTAGTGTAAGTGTATACATCTGGAGATGCTATCAAATCGAAAACAGTTTTAGCAAGTTTAAGTGAATGGGTTTTTGCATAAAACGACAATAACGAGTTAGAAACATGAGTAAATGAAACAAAATTAGTACGAATAGCAAATGAGTGAATTTGTGAGCCTAGAGCGATGTCAAGAAGATATGCGCACGATTTTAGAGCTGGTGCAATGCTGTACTGATTAGGAGAGATGTTGCTGTAATGAGAAGAATGGATTTGAGTGAAGAGACATAGGGATTTTGAGTGTTGGTTTGAATTTGTTAGTTTTGAAAGTTGAGAATTCAGAGTTATGAGAAGTTGAGTTGGGTTTTGAAACTGATTTTGTTTTGGAATGAGAGGGAGATTCATTTATTTTTCTGTATTGCAGTTTCAAAATTTATTCCTGTCACTCGTCTTGTTTATAATTTTATTTAAATAAATAACAAATATTTTCGTTTTTAATATTGGCATCAATGTATCTTTAGGGTATTGAACTCAATGTTTTCAATAACAATTTTAATTAAATACCGTAATCTTATCCATCCATCTGTTATCACGTAACGATGAGCACTAAGTACAAAATAATTAAGGGGACATATGAACAAGCTTCTTATTTGTTTATTTATTATTTTATTTTTCTAAAGAAAACTACAGGAGTTTCACATTTAAATATTTCAAACATAAAGACGATACTACATGAAGATTTATTTGGTTGAAATAGACATGGTATGATAATGGTAAATTATATGCAAGTACCAAACAATTAGCAATTAATATTGAGCAACATCGCAATGCTTCAATGTAATAACGGTAAATTTACCATTGTTAATGGTATATTTAGCAATAAAAAAACAACAAAATCAACGGAAATAAAGAATTCATCAATCATTTTAATTTCGTTTTTTCACCGTTAAATTAATCCTAACCGCGGACACTTTTGACAGTATATAAGTTTTAAGAAGATGTTTCTAATGGTATTTATGCTCATATTTCTCTTTTTTGGTACTAGGTTCAAAGTCTAAGATTAGCAAAACCATTATTTCATATTGTTGTAAACAATTCACGATGGACTAAGAAAACTTTCAATATCAACTAAAATAAGTCAAAATGTTAATATAAATATGAATGAAGTTACCATCAAGAACAAAATATATTTACAGTTTTACCATTACAAA
Source organism: Allium cepa (assembly GCA_030765085.1). NCBI lineage: Eukaryota > Viridiplantae > Streptophyta > Magnoliopsida > Asparagales > Amaryllidaceae > Allium > Allium cepa. The sequence continues at coordinate 160,418,695 of CM060932.1, forward strand.
TTTTAATGTAATAAAAGTTTAATGTTTTATGTACTGGTAAAATTATCATTATTAGTCAACGGTTTACCGTGTTACCTATATACCAACGGTAACGATAAAATATCGGTAGTCATTTTTGACTTGCGAATAGTATTATTTTTCGTATCATTAACGTTACATTTACCATAACAGCCCTAGTTTGAATGTTTCAGATAAAATTTGAACAAATGAACGAAGAATTGTAAATCTATAAAATGCATATTCATCTAACATTTAAAAGAGTAAACTGCGTTAGGTAAAATTGTACTCTAATGCTAATATTAATATACTAATATGTTACGATTTCTCCCAAAGTATGGCTATGGTTTTGACAGTGATTACCACTAAAAGAAATATTAACATCGCTTACCAACATAAATGAGAAAGCAATAGCCACATAAGGATTTGACACAGTTCGACCAAACTAACGTACGCCAATGGTTTTAACAAACACACTTTCGTTCACTTTTAACGAGAGTTTACAAGAGAAGTTGACCAATTACAAGATTATTTAATTATAATAGTGAAGCAATCTCACCGATACAATCCAACCAAAAGTAGATTTCTAAATGATAACATCAAATCCATAAACCCCTAAATTTTCTTCTCTTAGGTTTTCTAATTGATTTAATCTTAACAAGGGTTAGACTCTAATGTAGAGTGGAACCATGATTATATAGTAAACTATAATAATTGGGGACCACTACATAACCTGAAGATCAATTTGAGACGTAAAAAACAACACAAAACGAGTCCAAAAACCAAAACCGTTTCTCAAACTTGACAAAATTGGGTTGTCATTGGTCACTGGATTATGTGGTGATTGATCTTCATGAGAGAGTTGGGGGTATTTCGTAACACCAATTATGTAATTTGTTGCATATATATAACTCTACAATCAATTTTGTTTGTAATAAAGGTGTTTAATTTTCTAATATATACTTGATATATTATGATATTTTAGTTAGTAATTAATTTAAGTATATTAATACAGAAAATTCTCAAATGATATATCATATGATAATAATTACAAAGGGCAATCATGAAAAAATTACCACAATATAATAACATATTATTTTAAATATTTCTAGTCAAGATGTTTCGAGAAAGAATATCGATACATCCGTTTAGACCATAGTGCACAACACTTTTCAAATGTTGGGCTATTAATTAATTACTCATGGCTACTGGGAGCACGATATGTTACGTACTCGTTGTTATTATATAAATATGGAATGATCCATCTGAAAGTTTTCTATGGGTTAATAACAACTAAGTGAAATAGGAAACCTCGGGACGGCGATGTTACATAGTTCTCTAAACTTAAGAATATTATGGAATTTCAATGCGGATACTTAACTTTGATTATAGTTAAATCATGATATGGCGGCCCTTCAAGCGATAATAGTCAGGCTTAAGTTAAAGCATTGGAAGTGAAACACTATTCAATAGAGAATTCGTTTTCTCGGTTGTACACGGTTAGTATTACGGTCAACTGTAGTTAACTCGAAGTTAAAATATCCTGTCAAAGCAGTACGGCTAATAATAAATGTTATTATTGACAAGGACTTTGTTTATGGGCTAAATTAATTGAATGAGGATGAAATTGGAAACTTATGCATTCTATCAAACAGCTCGATAGCAGAATTTCGATACCCATGCTTCAAATAACCCATAATCAATACGTTCCTAGCTGGTGTCCTTTTATCAGGAATTGCTTCGAACAACTCATTAGCATTCTTTAAACAGCCATAGTTGCAACATGCAGACAACATAGTAGTCTAAGTGTATACATCTGGCGATGCTATCAAATCAAAAACAGTTTTAGCAAGTTTAAGTGAATGAGTTTTTGCAAAAACGATAATAACGAGTTAGAAACATGAGTAAATGAAATAAAATTAGTACGAATAGCAAATGAGTGAATTTGTGAGCCTAGAGCGATGTTGAGAAGATGCGCGCATGATTTTAGAGCTGGTGTAATTGTGTACTGATTAGGAGAGATGTTGCTGTAATGAGAAGAATGAATTTGAGTGAAGAGATTTAGGGATTTTGAGTGTTGGGTTGAATTTGTTAGTTTTGAAAGTTGAGAATTTAGAGTTATGAGAAGGTGAGTTGGATTTTGAAACTGATTTTTATTTTTCCGTATTTCAGTTTCGAACTTTATTCCTGTCACTCATTTTGTTTATAATTTTATTTAAATAAATAACAAATATTTTCGTTTTTAATATTGGCATCAATGTATCTTTAGGATATTGAACTCAATGTCTCCAAAATACTGTAATCTTATCCGTCTGTCTGTTATCACGTTACAATGAGCACTAAGTATATTATTATCAAGGGAACATATAAACCAGGAATACAATTTTATTCACGTTTTTTTTTAAGTGTGAACAAAACACTTTTCTCATGTTGAAGGAATTTGGTGGATCATATATAGGACCTCCTTGAATTCTTCCAACAGGAGCCGATTGTTTTGTTCACACTTTGAAAAAAGAGTGAACATTCAGAGTGTGAACAAAATCACTCCCTATCAACAAGCTTCTTATTTATTATTTTATTTTTTTGAGAAAAACTACACGAGTTTCACATTTAAATATTTCAAACATAAAGGCGATACTACATAAAGATCAATTTGGTTGGATTAGGCATTATAGGATAATGGTAAATTCTATGTTAGTACCAAGCAATTAACAATTAATATTAAGCTACATGACAATGCTTTCCGTGTGATAACGGTAAATTTACCGCTGTTAATGGTATTTTTAGCAATAAAGAAACGACAAAATCAATGGTAATAGTGAATTTATGAATCATTTTAATTTTGTTTTTTCACTGTTAACTAACCATGGACACTTTTGACGGTATATATATATATATATATATATATATATATATATATATATATATATATATATATTAAGAAGATGTTTTTGGTGGTATTTATGCCGATATTTCTCCTTTTGGGTTTTATTAGATTCAAAGTCCAAGATTAGCAAAACCATTATTTCATATTGTTGTAAACAATTTACGATGAACTAAGAAAACTTTCAATATCAACTAAAATAAGTCAAAATGTTAATATAAATATTAATGAAGTTACCATCGAGAACAATATTTACTTTTTTGCTATTATAAATTGTAATGCAATAAAAAATTAACGTTTTATGTACTGGTAAAATTATCACTATCACTCAATGGTTTACCGTTTTACCTGTATACCAACGATCATTTTACCAATGGTAACGCTAAAATATCGGCAGTCATTTTTTAACTTATGAATAGTATTGATACGATAATCTTGTATCATTAACGGTTATCGTTATCATAATAGCCCTAGTTTAAATGTTTTGGGTAAAATTTACGTGTATATTTAAGCTGTAATTTCAATTTTCAAAACTATATATATGTTAATACTTAAAATGAAAAATGAACAAATGAATGAATAATTGTAAATCCATAAAATGCATATTTATCTAACATTTAAAAGAGCAAATTGCGTTAGGTAAAATTCTGCTCTAATGCTAATATCAATATACTAATATGTTACGATTTCCACTAAAGTATGCCTATGATTTTGATTTAGTGATTACCACTAAAAGAAATATTAACATCGATTACCAACATAAATGAGAAAGCAATAGTAACTTGAGGATTTAATGAAGCTCGACCAAACTGATGTACGTCAATGGTTTTAACAAACACACTTTCTTTCACTTTTAATGAGAGTTTACAAGAGAAGTCGATCGATTACAAAATTATTTAATTATATAGTGAAGCAATCTCACCGATACATTCCAACCAAGAGTAGATTTCTAAATGATAACATCAAATTCGTAAAACCCTAAATTTTCTTCTCTTAGGTTTTCTAATTGATTTAATTTTAACAAAGGTTTGATTCTAACGTAGAGTGGAACCATGATTATATAATAAACTATAATAATTGGGAACGACTATATAACTTAAAGATCAATTTGAGACGTCAAAAACAACACAAAACTAGTCCAAAAACCAAAACCAAAACCATTACTCAAACTTGACAAAATTGGGTCGCCATTTGTAACGCCCCACCTCGAGACTCACCTTAGTAAAGAGAATTGACGAGTAATACCGTCTACTAAAGCGGAGAATATGGTTGGTTAAGGGCGACAACCTATAACTTTGTCTTAAACATCTACTGATTACATCGATAAATACAATATGATTTTTCTTTTCTATCTCAAAAGGATCAACATACCCAGTAAATGCTTAATCCAAAACTATAGGTGGCTAACGGATCTATCAGAACAAAATACAATAACTAAATGAAAAACACATCACAGAACAGTAATCAACATCATATATATGCATATACACTAATACACGTTCAGCATAATACACTAAGAATACAATAAAGATGGTACACGGCCACACTATATACATCAAATCAAGTGTAAAAACATCAGAGTATGCAGAAGAAATAAACTACTCAAGCGAAAGAAGAGCTGATATCCAACATCAACTTCAAGCTAAGCCCAATAGATGATATCTGAAACAAGTCGGTCTGACCCGAGTGAAAACACACGGGTCAGGCTAGCTAATATCATCAGTTAAACAGAATAATCGATAAGGATGAGTAGGTGAAAGCTATGGTATTCTTTTTCTTAAAGGATGTCATGCCCTAAATAGGGTTCCAACATCATAAGAAAGGACAACATCTCTTCTGGCAAGTAGAAGAGATAATGATGATAAAGTCATACTTAAGTGGCCTAACTGACACTTAAGCAAATGGATATCGGCAAGCAAAGTTTTAAAGATAAGACTCAATAAACATCGCTTTCGCCTCATATCATCGACGTATAAAAGAATATGTATAATGACTTCAAATGATTCAACTATCTTCTTAGAAGTGATTCTCAATGTAACAATACATCAAAGGTACATATCCTTCATACATAGAATAAAACACATATGGATGTGCCTCATCTCATTGGCACATCCCAATGATAATTCAAGGAAATATAAAACCCAATCATAAAAGAAGCATTATACTTATCCATACCTCATCTCATCGGTATGAATATAGATACATCTCAATTCCATCACTAAAACTCATCATAAAAGATTCTTCATAATCATTTATACCTCATCTCATCGGTATAAATATATAAATACATCTCAACTCCATCTTAACATCAAGTAGTCTATAACATCATCAAATCATCAATCCATAATGCAAATAACTCAATCAAAGAGTAACATCATAAATGATTTCATCATATATGTATACATCTCATCTGACACTAGGCTATCAATGTAATAATCATCTAAAGATGGTGAAGTCTGAAACATCAAAACTCAAAGAAATCTCGGATTGGCCAGATCCTCGATTGCATGCCGAAGCAATGCTACGCGCGCTACATCGTGACTAGTACTACTATTTGGTACCATAAACATTGTGATAAATGGAGTCAAATAACTTCTTAACATCATGAACGACCATAGTCCATAACATCATAATGACTCCCAGTCACAAAGACCCGAGTTAATAATATCGTGATGATCGGAGTAGCAACTACATCATGATGATTCCAATCGAGTATTCATGGTCTGTAGTACTAGTAAACATCGTGAATGTGTCTCAACTTCTCGGATAGCAACCCAATAGGTGTTAATGTATGTCCCATGCCATACGTTCGCACCTAATGGTTTACTAGCCGTTAGTTGGTACCACACTAATAAAACATCATAAACATCAGGAAAATATACTCAGCCTCATCTCATTGGCGAGTAAATACAATAACTTGCTCGTCTCATCTTATTGACGAGTATTGGTGGCATCGTGACTTGTCTCATCTCATCCACAAGTAAAAATTATCATAACACATCTCAACATCGTAAAATCATCATAAAGAAGCTTACCTCATCTCGTCGGCAAGTAAAAATAACATCTAGATGGTTATTTATAACCATAATTCCAATTAGGAATTTCTAGCTCTTAATTCACCTTATTTCATCGACGATTAAGAAACACGTCTTAAAATTATCCTTCATCGAATGTACTCCTAAATTGGAGTTCTCGGACCATATAATCTACCCAAAAATTAATGACATCTTAAATCATCTCAAACAGTTCATCGAAAGGGTTTCAATTATATAAGTCTGATATTAAGCGATAAAGCAAATCCATGTGTCCCATACCACATGTTTTACTTTACCGTTTAATTATTTTTCTTATACGTCCAAAATTCATGAAAATAGGTAATTTTATTTATAAAATAATTTTATCAGAGAAAATAGAAATTCAAAACGATTTTCCAAAAACGATTATTAAAACCAATATTTGAAATTCCTTTATTATAAGAAATAAATCTGTCTTTATTTAGAAAAATAATTTTAAAAAAAAGCTATGTAATAATAATTTGAAATGTCCATGTATTTCAAAAATGCTTTAGTGAAAACCTTTCCCAAAAGCAATGAAAACTAAAAGGGATATCTCAAAACCGATAACTTAAATTCAATACGAATTCAATTCAAATTTAACCCAAAATCAATTCAAATTCCATTTAAGTTTGAATTTAAAATTCTCCAAATATTTCTAACCTAATGATAGGCATCATATCTCTCAAAATATCTCAAAAACATCATCAAAACCGAAGAGAATGTGAGCAAAAACGAGCTAATACAATTCTAAAGTCAACAATTATTGTTGCTGTTCTGCTCTCGAGACAGCAACATACAATCATAATTTCGACCTAGCAAACTTCAAAATTATAGAAAACATAATGAACGAAACACGTACACATGACCTGAGCTTTTCGGAACATCCAAAATTATAAAATTCGGATAAGAAACAAAGAAGTTAAAGCTAATTTCATTTCAGTTTCAAACACAGAGCAAATAGTAGTTTTGCTCTCGGGATAGCAGTAAAAAAATTTGATTTTGACATAGCTAACTTCAAAATTATAGAAAACTCAATGAATAAAAATTGTAGTACATGAACTGTGCTTTCTGGAATATTAAAATTTATCGAATTCTGATCAAAAACGAGAAAGTTATAGCTTAAACAATATCAGATTCAAACTCAAAAAATTCTATCAAAGACATAACTATACTTCTGCTTACAAATCTATTTTAGGTCAGTCAAATAGTAAATATCGAAATGAAACCTGAAGATAAATTACTCCTTCTTATATGTATTTTCCAGCGAATTTTTTTTGACCGAAATTGGATAAGAAACGAAAAAATTATGGCTAAAACACTTCTCTGGCCTATGATTGTTGATGCTGTCAATTTACTCTGGGGACAGTAAAAGCAAGTATGATTTTGATCAAGAAATTGTCAAAATTTTGAAAACTAAAAACATGAAACTTGTAGATCTATTTCCATGCTTTTTAGAGCATCTAAAATTATCAAATTCTGACTTAAAACGAAAGAGATATGCCCAATTTACTGACGGCAATTTCACAAATAAACATGCAACAAACAAAATTGAGATTTCTTACCTTGAAATCTCAATCAAAGCTAGAAAATGTGAGTTTTAAACTCACCTTTGATTTTAGATAGCAAATACCCAAATTTGTAAAGAAAGATTGGAGCTTGAAGATGAAATCCTTTCTCCATTCTTATTTTGGTGAAGTTCTTCTTGAATTAGCAACGAAATTTAGTGGAATTGAGATTTAATTCGGGAAAACCATTGTTTTTCTTTCTCTTTATTTACCGCGTTTTTGTTTTGGGAAGGAAGACGAGCAAAAAAAGGTACGTACACCTATTTCCTCTTTTCTAGACGGTTCTAGAGAGAGTTAATGGATTCAAACCTTACCCAAATAAGCCCAAGGCTAATATACTTAGAGAAATTCCTATGTTATACACATATTTAACCTATTTAATCAATTTATACACTAATTTCCTCATTTTTAACCAAATAAAATATCTATAATAATTTGTTTGCAATAAAATTGTTATTATATATAAAAAAATTATTTCGACAATAAAATGTTATTTTTATAAACAAAACTCTATCTTTGACAATATTTTACAAACTACACCATTTTAGTGTAAAAACACCATTTTTAATGCGATAACTTAAACAAAAATTTCTTTCGTGTCAAATAAATTGCAATAAATCATTCTAACATTTTTCAATCATCAAAATATTTTTTCCAATTAAAAATATTGTTTTTCCCATATAACACAATTTTTTAACAATATTTAACAATATTCCCATTTTCAGTGAAAAATCACTATTTTCATCCATTTCAACCGAATAAATTTTATTTTTAAGTCTAATGAAGTGTATTAAAATGTTTTAACATTTTATAACATTAACACATCATTCCAAGCCTAATTACACTTCTAAATTTTATTTTCTTCATATTATTCATTTTATTTTACAATAGAAGGCTAACATTGGAATAAATTTCCAATATTACTAATTAACTAAAATTAAGCCATCACAATTATTTATTTTCAATCCAAATCTAAAAATAAAGTTTTTAAAACTTTATTTCATTCATTTACACTTTTTTTCAACCACCAAATGTTGAAATAGGCTTCAAATAAAATAATATGACTTATTTAAATTTCAAATCCCAAATTATAATCATCAAGATATTGTTTATATAAAATAAACAATATAATCCCTCATTTTATTATCCAATTCATTTTTAAAAACAATATTAAATTATAATTTGCATTATAATTTAATATTAGCAGTAATCTCCAAAATCTCGGGTTGTTACAGACTCCCCACCTTAACAAAATTGCGTCCTCGCAATTTCTGGTGGAAAAAGGCTGTAAACAACACAAAAATTCAATCGACAAAGGATAAAAGACAAGCTCGAAACTCAAACCATTCATACTCTCAACATAGAATGGTAGAGAGAAACAAAGAAAAACTCACTTGGTTAATCCAATGGCCCATCAAATGCTAATATAGTGATTAGCAAACCATCGAATTTTTCAAGTAACTTGAAAGAATTTCGAAGATATCCCATCTTCGAATCAAAACTCAATATGATGCTCACAATTAATCAATAGAAAATGATTGATTTCACAAAACTCTACGAATAGAGTCAGGATCAAACTCACTTAAACCCAAATTCTAAGCAATAAAGAAGATCTTCAATTAGATTTTCCGCATAAATATGCAGAAAGAACATCCACACAACATGGTAGACACAATAGACAAGATTGATAAATCACAAGATGGCTTCTCACAAGGCCACCAACTCGAACGACCGTGAAAAATGCACGTCGTTAATAATAGCTCAAAGATAGAATATACTCAAGAACAAGGATATAAGCTCGAATTATCTTTTAATCTAAGATATTTAAAAAACTTAAATCTCAACATCTTTTAAATTTTAAATCTCAATTTTCAACATTTGAAAATTTTCAAACTTTTTACTATATTACGTAGTAAGTTATTTAAAACTCAAATTAAAAGTCCAAATTTCTTATCTTACTTCAAAATTAATTTCCAAAGAAATTTGTAAATCCATAATAATATTCCTCAAAATTAATTATGGGTTTAAATTCTCTTTGCTTTTTTATTAAACCACTTAAATAGTTTATAAACAATCTTCAAATTCTCTTATAACTCTTCTCTTAAACATCCATTGTATATAATATAGGTTCTAAAATCTCAAAATATACTTCCCAATAAAGCACCGCTCAAAAATAATCTCATTTATATTCTCATCTTTATAATTTAAAAATAAATAAATGGCATTGCCTCGCCATTGAGTCTCTAATAAATAAATATATCTGTTGGCTGTAGAGATCGAACGATCAATACCGCCTCGCCACTCTATTACTCATCTCTAAAATCAATGGCTGCAATTACCATTCAAAAATAAATTTAATATTTAATCTCAAAATAGTATTTTCAAGATCTTAATTTTTAAAACACAAACCACCGTGTCTGATTGCCTCATCATGGCATTTAGGAGATTACTATCGATAACGTTGATCAGGCGTATCTACCAGAACTCTTAACTACTCGATGGACAACCCAACACTCTCAAATTATTTCTATAAAAGAAATACTACTCATGTAAATATGTTCTCAAAATATTCTTATATTTTTTTAATATCTCAAAGCTCAAATTTCTCTTTAAAACTCATATATTATATAGCTTCAGAACTCAAACCAAAGAACATTAAGAGAATGCATCGAGATATTCCCAGAATACTCGATTCTCAAATTCAACAGAAGAAGATAGAGTGTTCGTCAATCTTACGATGTCATGAGCCACTCCCAAAAATCATCAAGATACATGATAAGTAGGATATTCTTCTCAAAGGAGAAAAAGCACACAATCCATGAATCACTACTTTAAACGGAGTAATGCTACAATGGATCAAATTGATTGAGTATCTAAAAAGAACACTCAAACGAAGTCGAATGATAAACTCAACCAAACTCGAACAATCTAGAAACTCATCTCATTCCTCAGTGGATATCCTCGTGGAAGGATAACCAAAGAGCTAAGAGCCAGGAATAAGGTTATCTCAACACTCGATTTCTCGATTGGATGTCAAATCCAAACGGACTCAAAAAAACTCAACAAAGTCACCATGACTGGAATTTGAGATATATCATCAACATATCGATACTCAAGAGTGAATACAGAAACTTTGAAATCATCATTAACATTCCAAAGTGATAGAAATAATAAACCAATCAAGTTAGGATGCATAATAAATATAGGATCCTATAATAACAAAAGGATCAGACTTTACATTAAATAAGTCAATCCATCTCAAATCAGATACATCTCAAGATAGTGAGTAATAAATAAATATTCACTAAAGCAGTAACAAATAGAGAACTCAGAATGCTCATAGCAAGCCAATCGTTGTGGATCCCTTCAATAGGATTCACAACTCTAAGAAATGCAACAAGAATGCTCAAGGAATTCAATCTGCTCCATCGACACGAACTCACTCGTATTAACAAAAATAAGAATAGAATAATCCCAAATAAGATTTTATATAAGATAAGATGACATCAAACTCTGTTATGGAATACTACGGAATACAATATATCTATATTCCTAGACATATTCCATCTCAACAATCCCAAAACTCGAAAAATAATCAAGGCTCGATTCGAAAACAAGCTCGAATAAAGGACAATGATTCACCTGTATTGTACTTCGATGTATCATGATATACGTATTGTTCTGTGTTTATTCTACTTTGTTCTAACCACAGTTCTGATACCAAGCTGTAACACCCCACCCCCGAGACCCACCTTAATAAAGAGAATTGACGAGTAATTCCGTCTACAAAAGCGGAGAATAGGGCTGGTTAAGGGCGACCATCTATAACTTTGTCTTAAACATCTACTGATTACATCGATAAATGCAATATGATTTTTCTTTTATATCTCAAAAAGATCAACATACCCAGTAAATGCTTAATCCAAAACTATAGGTGGCTAATGGGTCTATTAGAACAAAATACAATAGCTAAACGAAAAGCATATCACAGAACAGTAATCAACATCATATATATGTATATACACTAATACACGTTCAGTACAATACACTAAGAATACAATAAAGGTGGTACACGACCACACTATGTACATCAAATCAAGTGTAAAAACATCAGATTATGCAGAAGAAATAAACTACTCAAGCGAAAGAAGAGCTGCTATCCAACATCAACTTCAAGCTAAGCCTAATAGATGATACCTGAAACAAGTCGGTCTGACCCGAGTGAAAACACACGGGTCAGGCTAGCTAAAATCATCAGCTAAACATAATAATCGATAAGGATGAGTAGGTGAAAGCTATGGTATTCTTTTTCTTAAAGGATGCCATGCTCTAAATAGGGTTCCAACATCATAAGAAAGGATAACATCTCTTCTGGCAAGTAGAATAGACAATGATGATAAAGTCATACTTAAGTGGCCTACAATTATAATTTCGACCAAGCAAACTTCATGAGAAAATGAATTGCAATCATGAGAAAATTATCACAATATAATAACATATTATTTTAAATATTTATAGTCAAAATGTTTTGAGAAAGAATATCAATATATCCTTTGAGACCATAGTGCGAACACTCTCCAAATGTTGGGCTATTGATTAATTATTTATGGATGCTGGGGGCATAATAGGTTACGTACTCGTAGTTATTATATAAATATGGAATGATTCATCCGAGAGTTTTTATTGGTTAATGACAACTAAGTGAAACAGAATCCTTAGGCGAAGATGTTACTAAGTTCCATCGACTTAAGAATACCATGGTATTTCAATGCGGATACTTCACTTTGATTATAGTTAAATCGTGATATGACAGTCCTTCAAGCGATAATAGTTGGGCCTGAGTTGAAGTATTGGAAGGGAAACACTATTCAAAAAAGGATTCGTCTCCTCGGTTGTAAATGTTTAGTATTACAGTCAACTGTAGTTAACTCAAAGTCAAGATCTTTGTTTAGAGTAGTACGATTAATAATAAATGTTATTATTGACAAGGACTTTGTTTATGGGCCAAATTAATTGAATGAGGATGATATTAAATTTTTGACTAAAACTAAATTCCATAAATCCTACAGTGATATACTATTAATGAAGAAAATGTGTGTAATAATCGTTACTAAATGGTACTATTTAAGAAAATATAAAATATGATTTAACCAATGAGTTTGGTCAAACTTTCATACCACGAAGCTAATATAATGTATAAACTTCAATATTTGAATTATTCAAAATTAATCACCGATGGAATTCACATCTTTGAGTCACACAATCATATTTGTGAATTCTCCAAAAAACAACATGATATAATTAGTTTATAAATTATTTTAAATTAATTGATATTTGAAAATAATGATTATTATTTAATTTATTTGATGTTTGAGAGTTGCTTGTAATTATTTGAATGCATATATAAAAGTCATATTTGCACGCATCGATATACGATATCATGTAACTTTAAAAGGGTTTTAAATAAAAGAGAATTACAATAAGGGATTTGTGGAAATTTGTGCTATTTGATTGAATCTGAGGCCGCGACAAATCGAGAGGAGAGAGGGATGGTGTGAGAAAAAATTAAGGATTAATTAAGGAAGTTTTAATCGAAAGAAAGAGAAAGCTTTATTCTTTCAAATAAAACAAATCCACTAATTTTATTCTCGTTCATTCATTCACATTTTTCTCTCCTCTTCTCCGTAGCTATGGACGAAAATCAAACTATCCCTTGCAAAAAATTTCAACTCCAAAACAAATGAAAACATAAAATAAAATAAAAGTTACGTGGTTTAGCATTCTCTTGTAAAGCTGGGTGTGGATCTAGTTACCTATCTGAGAAGATCCTCAAATCAGGGTGTTATAAAGGGCAACAAATTTTCATTTACAATTTTCTTTTTCTTTTTATTCATGATGTTTAAACTTGAAGAATTTCACATATATGTATATTGAATTGCCACTTAATTATAAAATTAATGTTGTGTTTGTTTTCTTTTTTATATTACCATTACCTATTGGATCCGAAATAATTACTAATGTAAATTTGATTTACTATAATAGAATTCATATTTTTTTTCACAATTTAATTTAGTCATATTCATGGATCTAATATATAATTAATTGAATTGTGTATGTATATGTTCATATACCTCATCTTTATTGTAAACCAACTTCAAATTAAATTTTGGTACAGTTAATTTTGCTTTACAAGTTAATATATATTCAATGATTTATTCTTTGGAGTAATATAGGTATTTGAATTTTAATTTTTAAATTATAGTATGCATATATGTGTATATGTATATATGGTTTTTTCTGAAATTAATCATGATTATTTAAGTAATCTAAGGCAATTTTTCTTTTAATAATTTTTTTACATATTGAATGTGTATTTTCAAAATTGTAATTTTATTGTTTGTATATTTTGTTGTGATCGAGCTTGGACCTTTTATAGTATTGAATTGTTGTTAATTTGTTCTCGTAAAGGAGGAAATTTAAAATAATAATTTATTCTGGTTCCTCTAGTTCTGATTAGATCTAGATTTAATATGAAATTTTATTTCCTTTTCCACTTCCAATCGAGCATTCTCTTACTTTGAAATTAAAAAAAATTGTTACATAGAATTTTTTTTTATAATTTTATATGCTTACATACATTAAATATATATATATACATAAGTGAGAGCAAAATATCACATGTGTGTATATGTGTATAAAAACAATATATAAACTATATATATGGTATATATAAATAATATAAGAGGGCGTTAGGCGTTTTCATGGGAAGTAACTCTTAGAGTAACAAGGTGAGGATTTGTTACAAAAATAATTCTAATAATTAAGAAAAGAAAAACATCTAAGTTTGAGAAAGAATTAGGATGAGAAGATAATAAATAAAAACCAACATATAGTCTGCTTTACTAAGTACTCTAAGATCCATGTATGTTTTTCACATCAAATTTTCAAAAAACCAATAAAAATTAAAAGTCTAGACAAAAAACTAAATAACTTAGATAAAACTACACAAGAAAAAGACTATCATATCATCAACTAACTGAAAAAATATCAAATTTAAACCTAGGACCAGTAGACACAGACAAGGGTAAAAAGACCAAGATCATTTTTTTAACATTTAGAAAATTAGACACAATATGATGAATAAAAGATCCTTTACAGGTCCATCCGGAACTTTAATGGACTGACCTACAGAAAGTAATAACCTAGCCACAAACACATGGATGGATAGTATTCTAAGGAGATCTGTAAATTCACAGTCTCAATTAGAAGAAATAATAAACATACAAAATGACTTAGAAATAATTTCAAACAACCAACTAAATACCCTAAATCCAAGAGAACTATATAGAACAGGTGTATTTACAATAAGTACAGGGTTGTCTAGACATCACAGGGAAGAAAATCTCTCTTTAAGTGATGGGAATCAACAAATTATTAATTTAATGTCTAATTAAGCCATTAAACAATTAAGAATACAAAATTATAAATTAATCCACCTAGGACTCATCGTTATAGGAATAAGAGGATTAGTTAGACAAAAGATAGGAGCTAAATTATTAATAATCTTACTAGATGATAGACACTAAGATCTAGACAAAGCTATATTTGGAACAATAGAAGTTGATATGAACAATAAAATTGGTATTGTTTATGTATCACCAAACTTTACAATGACATTACAAGATTTTTACAAACATATAAAAATAATTGTCCAAACCAACGGTAACGAAAACTTTAATGGTAAAAACATACTGTTAGATATAACATTCTTGGGGAAATGCATGACAAAGTTTACTCCTAAAATAAAAATAAAACTTGATGAAGTAATAAAAACATTAACATCCACAGGCATAAATCTTTTAAGACCAATGGAAATAGAATCATCTATATTAGCAGGACATGAGTGGAATATACAAAATCCTAATGAAAATGGGGATACATTAAAACCAAGTGATGTTGTAACTTACACAAATCCTAATGGGACATTATCCTTACGATTTAAAGATTATGGACCCTCTAACCAAAAAGACATAGACACAGATGACGAATCTACTTCCGAGCTCCAGAGAAACCTATAATGGATAAAATAATTTATCCAAAGGAACTAGAAATGGTTCTTGAACCATTTGAATTATATGAGTTAGAACAATAACTTAAAAAGAACAATCAAATAGACAGTAACACATTTGTCTATACAGATGATGAAAATAATGTTAGAATTAAAACAATACCTACATTAGAAAGCTTTCTAAAGAATTCTCATGAAATAATCGAAGGAAAAAATCAAAGACTTTGACACAAACGAAGAACTAAATAGTGAATACACTTATCATATAGAATTAATGGAAGGTCAAGGAGAAAGTTCAGCAGTAACCTACCCTAACGAACCTCCTCATAAAATGGATTGTCCTTTAGGACATCCTCCTAGAATAAATGTTAATCCCTATACCAATGAAAATAAAAATTTAAGAACTATAGGAAGAAGAATACCCACTGAAAAAACATTCTTTGGAAAAGACTCTATAATACTCAATGTTACAGAATGTCATCCTCAACTATTAGTTACATACCTAGAACAATGGACTGCTGCAATAGCTAGAGACTATTCAGCCAAACATACAAACATAATAATTGGAGAGGAAATGGTTAGAATAGCAGAAAACTATCTAGGTGACATAGCTAAAGGAATGTGGGAAGCATACAAAACTAATTTTCCAGATGAAATAGCCTCCCTAGTAGCGCAAGGAGGAAACATATACAATTTTGCTTACCTAATACATAGAATAATAACAGTAAGAGAAGTAAACACTGGGCTTACCCTCAGGCAACAAGAAGCAATGAGAGACTTAGAACAAATACAATTGTTAGACTGGAAACATATAATAAAATTCTTAAATGAATTTTTATATCATGCCACAACCTCCGGCAACTATTATTCTAAAGAAATAGGAGACAGATTATTCTCTAAACTACCTGGTGATTTAGGAAAAGAAATACACAAATCTTGGAATGAGACATATGCTAATATTCCTAAAACATATGATAACATAGGAATTAGAATAACTCACATCATTTCCGAATTAAAAAGAAATGTACATATATACAAATCCAGAGGGAATTAAAACAAAAGAATTAAGGATTTTGTTCACAAATATATACTCCTCAACAGTATGGATCTAAAAACCCTACTGTCAAAAGACATAAGCCTAAGAAATAATATACTAAGAAATATTATCTTAGAAAATCAAATGCGAGAAAACCATACTTAAACAAAGAAAAATATGTTAGAAAATATAATCCAAAGAAAACATATGCAAGTACTATTACATGCTTCGCATGTAAAGAGAAAGGACATTTGTCTTCAACATGTCCTAAAAAACACAACTTATATACTAGAGAATCTAATCTGGATGACTCTGTCAAAGAAGATCTACTTAAGTAGCTTCAGACGTATCTGAAACCTCTACTATATATTTCATCATATCATTAAAAGGATTAGAAGAGCAAGAAGGCACTTCTAATTCAAATTACTTCCTAATAGAAGAACTAACAAATGAACAAGCAAAACTAACAAATTATACGGATTTCCCAATTGAACATTTCCTAAACCTAATGAATTATGAAGAATGTATACATGATTTCAAATACAAAATGATACTACAAAATGCTACTTTTGCCCTTGGTACTCAGCCTTTGACAAAAGATTCAAATGCATAAGATGCACCACAGAGATATGTTATAAATGTGCTAAAACATATTTTAACCTAGAAAATCCTAACCAACATAAACTACAATATACTGATAAAAACAAAATCACTTAAAAATCCTAGAAGATAGAATAAACAACTTTGAAATTGAAATAGATGAAATAAGAAAAATAATAGCAGGGATAGACAAGCAGAATAAAGGGACAGCTATGATTGAAAACAGCCTTATCCATACAGATGACACAATACAAATTCCTTTAATATGAAATCCTGATTGTCTAAGAGAACTTCAAATACTAACATTAATAAATATTAAAGGATTAGAAATTAAATTATTAGCATTTATAGATACAGAAGCAACAAGTTCAACAATAAATTCTAAACTAATACCTCAATATTTAATCACAAAAGCAAATAAAGCAAAATAGAGTACCCAGTTTGATGGAACAACCAATATCATAACAGATGTAATTGCTAACGTGCAACTAAGGTTTCATACCACTTGTGATAATTGGTCACAACATTATCACCTAAAGCAATTATGGGTTACCAAATTAGATCTAGGAAATATAAATCTAATTCTTGGATTAGATTTTCTCCTAAGTGACAATGGAAGCTTTTCCTTTAATAAAGACTATTTACAAATAGCCAAAAAGACAACATTAACACCTCTTATATCAAAGTTTCTGCCTGAGAAGCATGGTGGAGATACAGATAATAAAACTAACACAACCCAAAAATCCAAATTAGAATGTACTTGTGACATTCCGGGCCAATGCAAACAATAATCAACTAATAAAATAACAACAGAACAATTATATTGTTATGACGATATACAAGATATAGAAATAGATTTGATCCAACCAAATAAAATAAGTAATATCCTTTTAACAACTAATGATATAAACCAAATTATAAGTAAACTTGAAAAATAGAAATAATAGGAGAAAAACCATTAAAATACTGGGAAAAAGATTCTATCTATTGTAAACTAGACATAATTAATCCAGACATTACTATTAAAACTAGACCACCCAAATATGATAACTGGATGATCGATGAATTTAAAATGCACATAGACATTCTAAATAACCTAGGAATTATAAGGAAAACAGACTGCAGACATAGAACCGCAGCCTTTATAGTACAAAAAGAATCTCAATGAAAAAGAGGACAAAGTAGAATGGTCATGGATTATACTAGACTTAACGATAATACAAATAAAGACGGATACTGTATTCCCGACAAAGATGTATTAATTAACAAAATACAAAATAATTACTGGTATTCTAAATTTGATTTAAAATCTAGATTCTGGCAAGTCAAGAAGCACCCAGATTCTATACCATGGACAGCTTTCACCTGTTTAGAAGGACAATATGAATGGCTTGTAATGCCATTTGGATTAAAAACGCTCCATAAATATTTCAAAGGAAAATGGATGACATATTTAAACATTGTAGTAAGTTTACACGTGTATATATAGATGACATACTATTTTTCCAAAAACAAAAAAGAAACATATATCACACTTATATACAATATTTAAGCTCTTTAAAGCACATGGACTAATAATTTCTAAAAACAAAATTGAATTATTCAAAAATTCCATAGATTTCCTAGAAGTAAAAATGGAAAATGACAAATAGAACTCCAGCCCCATATAACCAAAAAGATACTAGAATTTCCAGATAAAATAGAAAATTTAAAACAATTACAATCATTTCTTGGACCCATAAATTATGCAAGACCCTTTACACAAAATTTATCCAAATATACTGAACCTTTACCTAACAAAGCAAGTCCCAAAGGTAAAAGATAATTCAATAATGAGGACATAAAACAAGTCCAAAAAATTAAAGAATTAGCAAAAAACCTAAAACCACCGACGTTACCATTGGCTATAGACTATATAATTATAGAAACAGACGGTTCCTCTTTAAGATGGGGAGGAATATTATTATGTGAAAAATACAAAAATGATCCTAAATCTACTGAAAAAAATATGCAGATATACTTCAGGAACATATAAAGAAAAAGGCCATATGACTTCTTTAGATTATGAGATTTTAGCCATAATATATGTCTTAGAATCATTTAGACTTTTTATAATATCACAAAAAGAAATAACAATAAGAACAGATTGTGAGTCTATAGTAAAATATGCAAATAATAAAAAGGAGAAAAGCATAATAAACAATAGGTGGTTAAAATTTAAAAACTCAATTTTAAATTGAGGTACTAAGATCATATGGGAACACATTAAAGGCAATTCAAACATATTACCAGATAGACTATCAAGATTATTTAATGATTCTGTGAAAGAATATGATTTTGTTAACAGAGAAAAAGATACAGATATGTCTCTCACAAACCAGACAACAAATAGCAGGAAATTCCTGAAAACATATGCACATAATAGATTTGTCACAAATGCTCAACTTACATAAGAACAACAAATGGTGTTAGATAACGTATGGAACTTATCCACATCACCACAAGACAACAAACAAAAACTCAGCATTTTGTACACTCTTGTTGAGATTTTTACAAATTCGCAAACTACAAAGAATTTCGCCCACTACTGTCTGTTCAACGGACCTAGTGCAGGTATATATCTCTCTTTGGAAGAGATGGTTCCTAAACTTAAGAAACTTGAACAAAATCCCAAATATGGGAGACCATATTACAAAGTCTTCTACACATATGAGACTGCAAAAATTGCCATGGAAAAAATTCTTGGTAAAGATTACATAGTCTCAGACAGTATAAAAAAAATACATACTATATCCTCTGGAATGAAAATAAAAGAAGAGCCAACAAATATAATAGAAATAAGCCTAAAGCCCAGAACATCTTTTGCGGCAATTACAAAGGAAGCCTAGAAAGGAAAAATGGTCCAACTAGGCCACATTCCTTAGATGGCTTCTATATAAACAAACAAACCGGTAATATCCTTTCCAATAAATTTTAACAGAGAAATCCAATTTCTCCAAGCTACAAAAGAACAAAATGATTCTACATACAAAGAGATTTATTCTTTATTGAAAAAATATCCTCACAAAGAATCCCTGGATTTAAGATAACATGGGAAATACTAAAAAAATCAAAATATTCCCTATACAAAACAATTCACATATTGCCAAGATTATTCTACAAATTGCAGGTGCACAATAATTGCATCTATGCCACTTATAAGCCTCAAGCTTTCGCAATACAAATATTTGGTACACAACAAATTCAGTTTGGATCAAACAATATTTCTGAATTATCGTTTCATAAAAGAAATATTCATTGGAGGATGGAATCACACAGAACTTCTAGAACCCCTTGGTTCTACTACAGAATATTTCACAGAAGTACTAGATACAGATTTACATCTTGACATTACTACTGTCCCTCCACATTTTGGCAATGACATAATAGATCCAGCCAAACATATCATCAAAGTAAAAGCACAAAACTTTGATATTGATTTTCCAGAATGGGAAGATCCTACAGAATTTCAAGTCAGATCTACCCCCAGGATGAACAAACGACAACATTATGAAAAGTATAGAGCTTACATAATTGGGAAAAATTTAAATTGGGATGGAACTGATAATCAAACTTTCACTTTGTATGCATAGTTCCTAGTAACAAAAATATACATATAAACATGTATAGAAGAATTTGATCCCCGATACAGGCCTTTTGATATATTTCATCCTAGGCCAAATGCAATAAACATTTATAGAAAGCCGCTACAGAAATTAAGAGAAGACAGAGAAGAATCAAGTAGCAGCAAAACAAAGGACGAAGAGGACCTAATGACATAATACAATACCAACTTCTCTGCATAAAGGTACAAAGGTGGAAAGAAGATGTGACATAAAGGAAGGCTGGTAGAAGAATATTGGGAATAATTATTTCCCACCCAACATAAAGTATTGTAAAATAATATATAGTGGAGAATCTTCTTTTCCACGAATTTCTTTCTTTTTGAGTGCGTTGTAAAATTTGCCAGTTTTTGCTGACAGCTGTAAGTTTATTTTCCCAGTTATATTGCCTATATATATGGCAGTAGTTTGTGTAAGACGGATATAGAATCATTGGCTGCAAAGTTTGTGTTAAGTAAGAAAGCAATAAAATCCTCATGTTTTCTTTTTGTCTTTAAAAAACACTCTTCCAGCAGCATATAAATTTATATGTTATGAAAATAAAATCTAACAAAATCTCTGTCCGCCATCTGATACCTTAGTGGCAGCTTGAAGGTCTTAGCACCCAAGGGTTCACTAAGTGGATGTCTAAATAAGGAATTAGGAACCTAATTACCTTCTCATTCTTCTTTTTTTGTCAGAGTCTTCTAATTTTTTTATTTAGACTCCTGTAGTTTCTCTGTTTCAACAATAGATTTTTACCAGTCATGGTAAAGATCCATATCGAAATCATATTCTGTAGATCTGTTTCTTTCTTCATGTTCTACTAATATATTCATCCATTCTTTATGGAATTGTTTTAAAAATCTTTGGCTTAAAGTTATGTTTTTATTTTTTGTTCGCATTAGGTAATGAAATATATCTATTTCATTCATTATTTTGTATAAATTTAAGTTGGAATCTTTTATGTCTATTAGTTCAGTTACATATTTGTTTTTGAATATATATGCAATCGTATATTTTTCTTTCTGGTTTAAGTCCATATTTTTTTAGAATAAAAATAATTTTGTGATAAAATCTTCTTCTAAATGATTTTGTAGTTATTCCATTAAAAGGTTTGTAATTTTTATTGGTTTTTTGAAAATATGATGTGAAAAACAGACATGGATCTTAGAGTACTTAGTAAAGCAGACTATATGTTGGTTTTTATTTATTATCTTCTCATCCTAATTCTTTCTCAAACTTAGATGTTTTTCTTTTCTTAAATATTAGAATTCTTTTTGTAACAAATCCTTACCTTGTTACTCTAAGAGTTACTTCCCCTGGCAACGCCTAACGCCCTCATGGCTAACGGCTAAATTGGGTACTTTACTCTTTCAAACGAGCTTACGTCTTTTGGACTTGGTTGCATTAAGAACAAGAATAGATCATAAAATACAAAACATATCATCATCAACAATAAACATTTCAGGAAGATAACAAATAGTAGCCATACCTAGTCGCTTCACCTTTCTTCTTTGATCCAAGTCCTAAGTAGTTAGCTCATATTTATGGAGTTTGCTATTAAAAGAGAAAATGAAAACATGAGGATTTTATTGCTTTCTTACTTAATACAAACTTTGCAACCAAGGATTCTATATCCTTTGTAGGATTGATTTCACCCTAGAGGGGTGGGGTGAATAGGGTGATGCTATTAACTATAAAAATTATTGCGGAAGCTTATAAAATTATTTCAACGCAGATATATCAAAATAATAGCAGCACCGATAATAACAGAATAATAAATGCAGAAATAAAACGACACAGAATTTACCCATCTTTGGCAAAACCCTGCCTACGTGCTGACCCCAAGGTTTCTACTAGAAATTAAGTAGTCACACTCTTACACATGTAAACTCGTGACACCCGCTACTGACTAACCTAGCTCTACGCTCAAAACCCTACCACAACTCAACCACTGAGTTGCGAATTCTCAAACTATGCCACGTAATTTGTGCCCTAGTCACACGACTAGAAATTACAACAGTTTAGAAGTTAAAATACAAAGTAAAAACAATTTAAAAATCAAAATCCTAATTTATACTAAAGCTTTAATTTATAGGCCGGCCCAATGTAATAACAATCAGATCCCTTTTCTTCTTATTATTCGGCCGGCTTTCTTCCCGCTTGTTCTCGTTCCACTTTGCTACGAAATTAGGGATTTTTAAAGTCGTCAATTTTCGGTTTCTTAATCGAAATAGAAGTTTTCTAGTTCGTTGCTTTCGTCGATCGTTTGGCTCTTTGAATCGCCTTTGGCTACTTCAATTCGATCAAGTTCGGATTTGATTCCGGAATTTAATTTACTCCTTTTGCTTTACTGGTTTTGGCTTGCTTAAACTCGATGGATGAATCGAGTTGAATGATTATTGTTCTCTGTTTTGCTCTAACTCGAATGCACCTTTGCCGATGATGTTTAGGGATTTATATAGGATTCGAGATCCTTGATTTTCGTTTGTATACATCTATTTGAATTCGTCTTCGGCCATTAGATTTTGTTTTGATGCTTGAGATTTATTTCTGACTTTTTCAATTCACTCGAATAACACGGTTTTGAATTCTGACTTGGTTCGATTCCTTGATTGCCAAGGCGTTGATTTCGTTCTTTGTTTCCTTTGACTCTGGTCAGTTGCTCACGGCTTCAACTTGATTTTTGATATTACCAGACTTTGACTTGATTTTTATGAATTTGATTCTGTTGTGATTTTTGCATCACTACAACCTGTACTTTTGAAGCTTGATTCTCTGGTCTCTGACTTTGCCTTGTTCAACATGTGTGTTAAGCCTGTATAAGTATCACTGCATATGCTGTTTACTTTGTTATCGAGTTGCACTACTTGCATATCCACATAAACTTGTTGTATCACCATTTCATGTTTACATGAAGCTTGCACTTGAATGTCAGTCTAGTCGACACTTGTATTTTGTTGCACTGTGTTTGACATGGTCTTGTAGCATTGAAACTGTAACTTGATTTTGTTCCATTTTGCTTGTACTCTGCATGATTTTTTGTTGTACTGTCTTGAGCTCGAGTTGCTTTAATGTGATGTTTACGCTGCTGCATATCACTGCATTGCTTCGAGTCATGGTAGCAGTCGAGTCTTGTTCAAGTCTTCATGCATTGTGTATGTACATTTGAATTTTATTTGAGCTTGCCCTATCACTTGTATCAGTCATTGTTGTATCTTTGGTGCACTTGGTTTGTGATTCACTGTTGCATTCTTGTATATGCACTTGAGTCTGATACTTTTCGAAGCTTGTTCTGTCCAGTTTCATTTGAACTTAGTTGTATTTGTACATTTTTGATTTTGGTCGAGGCTTGTTAACATTACTGGTGCACTGACTTGAGTTGCTTTGAGTATTTGTGTTATGCTATTGTTTAGTGCACATCCTTGACCTATTGCAGTGTTCATGTATGGTTGTTTATAGCCATTTCATTGTTGAGGCAATGTCACTGATGTTGGCTTTGAGCATTGTTCATGTCTCTACTGATCTGATCATGCTTGCATATCACGACTGGTTTGAGTTTTGCTTGTATACTTCATGTGTACTTTGGAGTTTTAGTCGAGGCTGCATGTATGAGCTGGTACAAGTTTGTATACATATGTATATACATATGTATGTATGTATGTATGTATGTATATATATATATATTTGTGCATTGTCAAGTGATGCATATCTTGGCCATATGTATTTGATTGCAGTTTTGCCCCTGTTTAGTTTGTGTTGTACTGATTTGGTATTTGCTTCAATTTAATTTGATTCACTTTGAACTTCATGTTGATTTTTGAAATCACACCTGAGTTGAATCCAGCTTAAAGCTTGGGTTTGACCTTGTGCTGATATTGTGACATTATTTTTATTGCACTTGAGTTGAACCCGGCGTTTTGGGTTTGACCTGTGCTCACCTGTCCCTGTAATTTTATCAAGTGTATATATCGGTGTGCACGGCCTTGTGGCATATACAGTGATACACTGTGTATGTCACAAGTTGTTCGTGTATAATGAATTCAAAATTAAACGATGACGAACAACCCAAATAACTGAGGAAAATATTATTTTCAAAATCCACATTTTATTTTATACTGCAAAAATATTTTATTTTCAATTTTACCGCGTCAATGTATATTTTTGCAGATTGCTCAGATGCTGGATTCATATTGGAATGAAGTTGAAGATAAATACGAGTGTGAGTGATATGCAGTGAGGTGCAATGTAAATGTGAATCGTGATGTAATCAAAATCGTATTGTGATTGAAATTTTGTGTGTGTGTGTGTGTGTGTATATATATATAGTGAGAGCTTGAATTTGTACTATTCAAAATTATAATAAATATTTGTTTGAATAAAATTTCTGTTTGAATTCAAATTCTGTGTTATTTATTTCATTCAGCAAATATTTATTTAATCTATGAAAATTAAAATAGTACATTAAAAAATACATTTAAATGAATATATATATTTATTTATTATCATCAAACAAAAATATATACTCACATATTCAACAATCTCCCCCTTTTGATGATAACAACAATATATTTAAGATTTTGAATATATTAAATGTATTTGATGATTCCATTTGCTCCCCCTATTTGAATGTTTCCTCTCTACACAAAGCTCCCCCTTCATATATGCATACAATTAAAAATATGCAAATGAGCCTAGATGCAACTAGAAAATATTTGACCTTTGCTTGATTTTATTTGACAAAATCTTAACTTTTCTCTCCCCCTTTTGTTATCAGCAAAAGAGTAATAGTGTTAGAAAAAAATAGAGATAAAGTGATCGATATTAATACAACATTAAAACTCAATCGAATATAAATATTAAATTTCAATAAAAAAATCAAACAAAAATCATAAATACTTAGTTAGACGCATATTCCACTTTTAGAATAATGGGAATGATATCATCATGTAAAACCATACAGTTGTGTCTATTTGTGGTATATTTATATCAGGAATTTGAATATCTACCAACCATGCATAACCGTTAGGACTTTTAAATGAGATTAGTAGTATTCCAATTTTATTTAAAAAAAAAATGAATTCAAGTATCTTCTAACCACACATAACCGTGAGGACTTTTAAATGGGAATAGAATCAACTTGTTTATGTAAAAAAATCAATTTTGATATGCGTTCCATACATGCATAACCGTGAGGACTTTTAAATGAGCATGGAAGCACGTAACAAATTCCAAGTAATTCACCCATGCATAACCGTGAGGACTTTTAAATGAGAGTGAATACTTTGGATTTTATTATTATTATTATTATTATTTTTATTTTTATTAAAAAAGTGTAAAATGAAAAATGAATGATTTCTGTTTAAAGTACCACATATTGACAGACTATATTGAATTTTGACGAGTGATGGTCGTTAGAAATATGATAGAAATAGAGATAGTCATGGAATTTTTACAAACAAAAGTTTTATAACTCTTGTTTAAATTTCTAAAGAAATTTACTAATTATGCCGTCTCGAGTCATAATATATTATAAATATCAACACTCGTCACTTTTTTTCAATCACTTTTTATTTTTTGATAATTAGTAGGGAGTCAGATTATTCAATGTTATAATTTAAAAATTAAATTCAAAAATAATCAATTTTTCTAAAAATGACCAATATGAAAAAGAAATGATTTTCTAGAAGGGGTTTTATAAGAAAAATTTCTGCTATTTGAAAAATTATGACATGAAAAATATGCAGATATTTTCTTTGAAAAACGATGCAGTTACTAAATGTCTCAACAAAAATCACGTTCAACTAGTAATTTTTCTATCAACTAGATTACCAGTGTAATCTGCATATGAATTTCTCTTTTACTCTAAATTATCATTAATTGAATTTGATAGACCAGACCATGAAGTGTGCGACAAAATATCTCAAAATCAATTTTAATAGCTTTTTAAATGACATCCTCTTGAATTTGAATTGAAACCGTGTAAATAATCAAAAAACCGTGAATATAGAATTAGCCGTAAAATAACCAAATGTACTATCATCCAATAAAACACTATTATTAATCCAAACCAATATATATATGAAGTAATTCAAAGACTTTACAAATTTTTATAGTGTTCTTGGCATAAGAATATAATTGGCCAACAATTTTGAATAAGTCAAAATCAAAATCATCATGATTTCATCATCATATTATTGGCTGATTTAACTCATATTACGGTGCAGATTAACACATTTAATATATCGTTCAAATAAATATACCATTACCTGTTTTACCTTACGATATTTTTCGTTGTTGTCCATTGTGATTCTGTCACCTTTATACTAGGCTAAGGAACTTTGCTTTGTCGTCCGTTGTATTTCTGGAACCGCCAGAATCCAGATAACACTGTTGTCGTTCCTTAGCTTGCCACCACTCCTACACGATAAAAGATTTTTGTGACCTATTTGTTTTTATAGGTTCATGATTGTTAGTGGAAGAATATTTTGAAAAATAATTTTGTGGAGACCCAAAACTATTTATATATGTTCCTTTCGGCACCCAGATTTGTTGAACTTTGGGAGATTTTATATTTGTGCCTTTTGGAACCTAAATTGGTATAGTTTTTACGTGTTTGGGTCTATACCAACAATTATTGTGATTGTGTCCAAATTTTCTACCAATTGTGCACATTGAACTTACTTGATTAATCTCATTTCTAACATTTTTAGATTGATTATACCCAAGTCCTTGTCTAACTGTTAACAGTTTGTTTCCCTAATAGCATATTCAACGATTTTTCACTTTTTGAAAATTTATCTAAAGTCGTTGACAATTGTTGGATTTGTGTTTTGAAAGATTCCTTTTCGTTCAATAATTGTGTGCACTTTTTAATAGAGTTTTCTCTCCTAGTATTTTCACTCTCTTTCAAAATCAGAATTTCATTTTCAAGTGATTTTATATTAATTTCTGATTTTTTAATTTCCTCTTCGAACGTTTGACTCTTATCACACTTAGGGATCCTACTTTGATAGGTTTTAACTAATTCATCAAGTTGATTATTTAAATCTATCAAAGTATCTTTTTGTGATTCAAGTTTGGCATACTTCTCCCTAAGTCGTTCAAAACAGCCATTTACTTCGTGGAAATATATAAGTAATTCTAAGTGAGTGAGTTTTGATACCTTGCCTGTTTCGTCATCGTCGCTATCAGTTATATTACCTTGAAGGCACATATCTGCTTTCTCACTCTCGCTGCTAGTACTTTGATTATCTTCATCACTTGTATTCCACGTGGCTGCAAAACTTATCCTTTTTGATTTCTTTTCATAGTCGCGTCTATTTTGAGGACAATTGGGCTTGATGTGTCCAGGTTGGTTGCACTTGTGACAGATGATCTTCTGTTCTTCTAAGTAGTCTAGTGCTTTGGCTATTCTGCTTTTCAATTTTTGATTTCGAGCTGGATTTCTGTATTTGTAATTCCACCTTTTGAATTTCTTTATTATCAGCTCCAATTCTGCTGCTCCATCATCATCATCATCACCATCACTTTCTGTTGTTCCTTTAAGAGTTATTGATTTCTTTCGAGTGTCACCTCCTTCACGCTCTTCCTTGAATTTCATTTCTAGCTCATAAGTGGTGAGATTTTCGATGAGTTCTTCAACTTTTATCTATTTTAAATCTTTTGATTCTTGAATGGCAGTCACTTTTGCTTCAAAACTTCATGGAAGGACTCTGAGGATTTTTCGGACTATCTCCAACTCTGTGTATGATTTTTCCAAGAGCTTTTGATTTGTATACGATATTGGAAAGTCATCCATACATCTCTTTGACATTTTATTCCTTCGCCATTGTGAAATTCTCGTATTCGCTGCTTAGCATGGCAATGCAAGATTCTTTGACTTGAGATGTTCCTTCGTGAGTCACTTCTAGTGTGTGTGCCATATTTCCTACGTAGTTAGACAATGTGAGACACGATTAAATTCAAATTGATCCAATGAACAGATAATAGAATTCATAGCTTTAGCGTTAGCATTTTGTAATTTATTTTCTAGTTCTATCCATTGATCCTTTGGTTTATCTATTTCCTTATTATCTACAATTATAGTTGGTGCTCTATAAACTGTCTCAACAATATTCCAAGCGTCAATGGTTTTCAGAAAAAATTTCATTCTATTTTTCCATTAGGCGTATTCACCATTGAACATTGGTGGTCTAACTATAGACCGACCCTCAGCAAAAGTAGTATTAAAAGAAGCCATTTTAAAAATTCAACTTTTTAAAACAAAAATTGATTTTTGAAAAAAATCAAAATTTTAAAAAACAAACGCTGACTTCTATTCCTAGCTCTGATACCACTTATAGGATCGATTTCACCCTAGAGGGGGGTGAATATGGTGATGCTATTAATTATAAAAATTGTTGTGGAAGTTTATAAAATTATTTCAACGCAGATATATCAAAATAATAGCAGCACAGATAATAGCAGAATAATAAATGCAAAAATAGAACGACACAGAATTTACCCAGCTTCGGCAAAACCCTGCCTACGTGCTGCCCCAAGGTTTCTACTAGAAATCAAGTAGTCACACGCTTACACACGTAAACTCGTGACACCCGCTACTGACTAACCTAACTCTACGCTCAAAACCCTACCACAATTCAGCCACTGAGTTGCGTATTCTCAAACTACGCCACGTAGTTTGTGCCCTTGTCACACGACTAGAAATTACAACGGTTTAAAAGTTAAAATACAAAGTAAAAATAATTTAAAAATAAAAACCCTAATTTATAATAAAGCTTTAATTTATAGGTCGGCCCAATGTAAAAAATATCAGATCCCTTTTCTTCTTATTATTCGGCCGGCTTTCTTTCTGCTTGTTCTCGTTCCACTTTGCTCTGAAATTAGGGATTTTTGAAGTCGCCGACTTTCGGTTGCTTAATCGAAATAGAAGTTTTCTAGTTCGTTGCTTTCGTCGATCATTTGGCTCTTTGAATCGCTGTCGGCTACTTCAATTCGATCAAGTTTGGATTTGATTCCGGTATGTAATTTACTCCTTTTGCTTTACTGGTTTTGGCTTGCTTGAACTCGATCGATGATTCAAGTTGAATGATAAATGTTCTTTGTTTTGCTCGAACTCGAATGCACCTTTGCCGATGATGTTTAGGGATTTATAGGATTCGAGATCCTTGATTTTCGTTTGTATACATCTATTTGAATTCCTTTTCGGCCATTAAATTTTGTTTTGATGCTTGAGATTTATTTCCGACCTTTTCAATTCACTTGAATAACACGGTTTTGAATTCTGACTGGGTTCGATTCCTTGATTGCCAAGGCGTTGATTTCGTTCTTTGTTTCCTTTGACTCCAGTCAGTTGCTCACGACTTCAACTTGATTTTTAATACTACCAGACTTTGACTTGATTTTTACGAATTTGATTCTGTTTTTATTTTTGCATCACTGCAACATGTACTTTTGAAGCTTGATTCTCTGGTCTCTGACTTTGTCTTGTTCAACATGTGTGTTAAGCCTGTATACGTATCACTGCATATGCTGTTTACTTTGTTATCGAGTTGCACTACTTGCATATCCACATAAACTTGCTGTATCACCATTTCATGTTTACTTGAGGCTTGCACTTGAATGTCAGTCTGGTCGACACTTGTATTTTGTTGCACTGTGTTTGACATGGTCTTGTAGCATTGAAACTGTAACTTGATTTTGTTCCATTTTGCTTGTAATCAGCTTGATTTTCTGTTGTACTATCTTAAGCTCGAGTTGCTTCAATATGATGTTTACACTGCTGCATATCACTGCATTTCTTCGAGTCATGGTAGCAGTCGAGTCTTGTTCAAGTCTTCATGCATTGTGTGTGTACATTTGAATTTTATTCGAGCTTGCACTGTCACTTGTATCAGCCATTGTTGTATCTTTGGTGCACTTGGTTTGTGATTTACTGTTGCATTCCTGTATATGCACTTGAGTCTGATACTTTTCGAAGCTTGTTCTGTCCAGTTTCATTTGAACTTAGTTGTATTTGTACATTTTGATTTTGGTTGAGGCTTGTTAATATTACTGGTGCACAGACTTGAGTTGCTTTGAGTATTTATGTTATGCTCTTGTTTAGTGCACATCCTTGACCTATTGCAGTGTTCATGTATGGTTGTTTATAGCCATTTCATTGTTGAGGCTGTGTCACTGATGTTCGCTTTGAGCATTGTTCATGTCTTCACTGATCTGATCATGCTTGCATATCACGGCTAGTTTGAGTTTTGCTTGTATACTTCATGTGTACTTTGGAGTTTTAGTCGAGGCTGCATGTATGAGCTGGTACATGTTTGTATACATGTGTATATACATATGTGTGTGTGTGTGTCTATATATATATATTTATGCATTGTCAAGTGATGCATCGCTTGGCCATATGTATTTGATTGCAGTTTTGCCCCTGTTTAGTTTGTGTTGTACTGATTTGGTATTTGCTTCAATTTAGTTTGATTCATTTTGAACTTCATGTTGATTTTTGAAATCGCACCTGAGTTGAATCCAGCTTAAAGCTCGGGTTTGACCTTGTGCTGATATTGTGACATTATTTTTATTGCACTTGAGTTGAACCCGACGTTTTAGGTTTGACCTGTGCTCACCTATCCCTGTAATTTTATCAAGTGCATATATCGGTGTGCACGGCCTTGTGGCATATACAGTGATACACTGTGTATGTCACAAGCAGTTCGTGTATAATGAATTCAAAATTAAATGATGACGAACAACCCAAATAACTGAGACAAATATTATTTTCAAAATCCACATTTATTTTATACTGCAAAAATATTTTATTTTCAATTTTACCGCATCAATGTATATTTTTGTAGATTGCTCAAATGCTGGATTCACATTAGAATGAAGTTGAAGATAAATACGAGTGTGAGTGATATGTAGTGAGGTGCAATGTAAATGTGAGTCGTAATGTAATCAAAATTATATTGTGATTGAAATTGTGTGTGTATATATATATAGTGAGGGCTTGAATTTTTACTATTCAAAATTGTAATAAATATTTATTTGAATAAAATTTCTATTTGAATTCAAATTCTGTGTTATTTATTTTATTCTTAAATATTTATTTAATCTATGAAAAATAAATAGTACATTAATAAATACATTTAAATGAATATATATATATGTTTATTATCATCAAACAAAAATCATATACTCGCGTATTCAACATCCTTCTTACACAAACTACTGCCATATATATAGGCAATATAACTGGGAAAATAAACATACAACTGTCAGCAAAAATTGGCAACTTTTACAACGCACTCGAAAAGAAAGAAATTCGTGGAAAAGAAGATTCTCCACTATATATTATTTTACTATACATTATGTTGGGTGGGAAATAATTATTCCCAATATTCTTCTACCAGCCTTCCTTTATGTCACATCTTCTTTCCACCTTTGTACCTTTGTACAGAGAAGTTGGTATTGTGTTATGTCATTAGGTCCTCTTCGTCCTTTGTTTTGATGCTACTTGATTCTTCTCTGTCTTCTCTTAATTTCTGTTGCAGCTTTCTGTAAATGTTTATTGCATTTGGCCTAGGATGAAATATATCAAAAGGCCTGTACCCGAGACCAAATTCTTCTATACATTTGATATGTATATTTTTGTAACTGGAGACTCTGCATACAAAGTGAAACTTTGATTATCAATTTCGTCCCAATTTAATTTTTTTCCAATTATGTAAGCTCTATACTTTTCATAATGTTGTTGTTCGTTCATACTGGGGCTAGATTTGTCTTAAAATTCTGTAGGATCTTCCCATTCTGGAAAATCAATATCAAAGTTTTGTGCTTTTACTTTGATGATATGTCCGGCTGGATCTATTATGTCATTGCCAAAATGCGAAGGGACAGTAGTAATGTCAAGATGTAAATCTATATCTAGTACTTCTGTGAAATATTCTGTAGTAGAACCAAGGGGTTCTAGAAGTTCTATGTGATTCCATCCTCTAATGAATATTTCTTTTATGAAGCTATAATTCAACAATGTTGTTGGATCCAAAGTGAATTTGTTATGTACCAAATATTTGTATTACAAAAGCTTGAGGCTTATAAGTGGCATAGATGCAATTATAGTACACCTGCAATCTGTAGAATAATCTTGGCAATTTGTGAATTGTTTTGTACAAGGAATATTTTGATTTTTTAACATATCCCATTTTATTTTGAATCTAGGGATTCTTTGTGAGGAGATTTTTGTCAATAGAGAATAAATCTCTTTGTATGTAGAAGCATTTTGTTCTTTTGTAGCTTGGAGAAATTGGATTTCTCTGTTAAAAGTTTCCGGAAAGGATATTACCGGTTTGTTTGTTTGTATAGAAGCAATCTAAGGAATGTGGCCTAGTTGGACCATTTTTCCTTTCTGGGCTTCCTTTGTAATTGTTGCAAAAGATATTCTGGGCTTTAGGCTTATTTCTGTTATATTTGTTGGCTCTTTTTTATTTTCATTGTAGAGGATATAATCTATATTTTTTTTATACTGTCTGAGACTGTGTAATCTTTACCAAGAATTTTTTCTATGGCAATTTATGCAGTCTCATATGTGTAGAAGCCTTTGTAATATGGTCTCCCATATTTGGGATTTTGTTCAAGTTCCTTAAGTTTAGAAACCATCTCTTTCCAAGAGAGATATATACTTGCACTAGGTCCGTTGAACAGACAGTAGTGGGTGAAATTCTTTGTAGTTTGCGAATTTGTAAAAATCTCAACAAGAGTGTACAAAATGCTAAGTTTTTGTTTGTTGACGTGTGGTGCTGTGGATAAGTTCCATATGTTATCTAACACCATTTGTTGTTCTTCTGTAAGTTGAGCATTTGTGACAAATCTATTCTGTGCATATGTCTTCAGGAATTTCCTGCTATTTGTTGTCTGGTTTGTGAGAGACATATTTATATCTTCTTCTTTGTTAACAAAATCATATTCTTTCACAGAATCAATAAATAATCTTGATAGTCTATCTGGTAATATGTTTGAATTGCCTTTAATGTGTTCTCATATGATCTTAGTACCACAATTTAAAATTGAGTTTTTACATTTTAACCACCTATTGTTTATTATGCTTTTCTCTTTTTTATTATTTGCATATTTTACTATAGACTCACAATCTGTTCTTATTGTTATTTCTTTTTGCGATATTATAAAAAGTCTAAATGATTCTAAGACATATATTTTGGCTAAAATCTCATAATCTAAAGAAGTCATATATCCTTTTTCTTTATATGTTCCTGAAGTATATCTGCATATTTTTTTAGTAGATTTAGGATCATTTTTGTATTTTTTACTTAATAATATTCCTCCCCATCCTAAAGAGGATCCGTCTGTTTCTGTAATTATATAGTCTATAGCCAATGGTAACGTAGTGGTTTTAGGTTTTGTGCTAATTCTTTAATTTTTTGGACTTGTTTTATGTCCTCATTATTGAATTCTCTTTTACCTTTAGGACTTTCTTTGTTATATAAAGGTCTAGTATATTTGGATAAATTTTGTATAAAGGGTCTTGCATTATTTATGAGTCCAAGAAATGATTGTAATTGTTTGAAATTTTCTATTTTATCTGGAAATTCTAGTATTTTTTTTGGATATATGGGGCTGGAGTTCTATTTGTCCTTTTCCTATTTTTACTCCTAGGAAATCTATGGAATTTTTGAATAATTCCATTTTCTTTTTAGAAATTATTAGCCCATGTCCTTCAAAGAACTTAAATATTGTATATAAGTGTGATATATGTTCCTTTTTTGTTTTTGAAAAAACTAGTATGTCATCTATATTTACACATGTAAACTTACTACAATGTTTAAATATGTCATCCATTTTCCTTTGAAATATTTATGGAGCGTTTTTTAATCCAAATGGCATTATAAGCCATTCATAATGTCCTTCTGAATAGGTGAAAGCTGTCCATGGTATAGAATCTGGGTGCATCTTGACTTGCCAGAATCCAGATTTTAAATCAAATTTAGAATACCAGTAATTATTTTGTATTTTGTTAATTAATATATCTTTGTAGGGAATACAGTATTCATCTTCATTTGTATTATCGTTAAGTCTAGTATAATCCATGACCATTCTACTTTGTCCTCTTTTTCTTTCAGATTCTTTTTAAGTTGTTGTTCTAACTCATATAATTCAAATGGTTCAAGAACCATTTCTAATTCCGTTGGATAAATTATTTTATCCATTATAGGTTTCTCTAGAGCTCGGAAGTAGATTTGTCATCTGTGTCTATGCCTTTTTGGCTAGAGTGTCCATAATCTTTAAATCTTAAGGATAATGTCCCATTAGGATTTTTGTAAGTTACAACATCATTTGGTTTTAATGTATCCCTATTTTCATTAGGATTTTGTATATTCCATTCATGTCCTGCTAATATAGATGAGTCTATTTCCATTAGTCTTAAAAAAATTATACCTGTGGATGTTAATGTTTTTATTACTTCATCAAGTTTTATTTTTATTTTAGGAGTAACTTTGTCATGCATTTCCCCAAGAATGTAATATCTAACAGTATGTTTTTCCATTAAAGTTTTCAAATCCTTTGGTTTGGACAATTATTTTTATATGTTTGTAAAAATCTTGTAATGTCATTGTAAAGTTTGGTGATACATAAACAATACCAATATTATTGTTCATATCAACTTCTATTGTTTCAAATATAGCTTTGTTTAGATCTTGGTGTCCGTCATCTAGTAGGATTACTAATAATTTAGCTCCTATCTTTTGTCTAACTAATCCTCTTATTCCTATAACGATGAGTCCTAAGTGGATTAATTTATAATTTCGTATTCTTATTTGTTTAATGGTTTCATTAGACATTAAATTAATAATTTGTTGATTCCCATCACTTAAAGAGAGAATTTCTTCCCTGTGATGTCTATATAAACCTGTACTTATTGTAAATACACCTATTCTATACAGTTCTCTTAGATTTAGGGTATTTAGTTGGTTGTTTGAAAATACTTCTAAGTCATTTTCTATATTTATTATTTCTTCTAATTGAGAATGTGACTATACAGATCTCCTTAGAATACTATCCATCCAAGTGTTTGTGGCTAGGTTATTACTTTCTGTAGGTCTGTCCTTAAAGTTCTGGATGGATCTCTAAAGATCTTCTATTCATCATATTGTGTCTACTGGTCCTAGGTTTAAATTTGATATTTTTTCAGTTAGTTGATTGATATCATAGTCTTTTTCTTGTGTATTTTAATGGTTTTTCTCCTATTATTTCTATTTTTTCAAGTTTACTTATAATTTGGTTTATATCATCAGTTGTTAAAAGAATATTACTTATTTTATTTGGTTGGATCAAATCTATTTCTATATCTTGTATATCTTCACAATAATATAATTGTTCTGTTGTTATTTTATTAGTTTCTTGTTGTTGGCATTGGCCTGGAATGTCATAAGCACATTCTAATTTGAATTTTTGGGTTGTGTTAGTTTTATTATCTGTATCTCCACCACAATATATAAACTATATATATGGTGTATATATATATATATAATATAAATAGTACTATAAATATATGTGCATAAACAATATACGCATATCATGGTATATTCAAGCATATGTGTATATTTAGGCAATTATATTCTCGACATTCATATGAAATTGTCACACGTATATGTAATATAATATAAATGTTAAATGTA
Source organism: Allium cepa (assembly GCA_030765085.1). Classification (NCBI taxonomy): domain Eukaryota; kingdom Viridiplantae; phylum Streptophyta; class Magnoliopsida; order Asparagales; family Amaryllidaceae; genus Allium; species Allium cepa. The sequence goes on from CM060932.1 coordinate 160,455,234, forward strand.
TATGCAATAGACATAAATCTCAACATACACACACACACATATACATACATACATACATACATACATACATACATACATACATACATACATACATATCTGTGTGTGTGTACATGTAGTTATACACATATTTATGTTTCATTGTGTTTCAATGTTATATCATTGAATGTATACATGATATATTCAAACAAAACATTTAGTCATATTAATTATGTGATTAATTAATAAATATAAAATAATGCGAACAAATATGATTTTATTAAATAAATAGATTGGATATAGTGAAACCCATTAAAGTTTATATGCCCAATATGATTAAACTAGGAATTTTTTTTGACATCCACCTATTTCATGCGCTGCAAACCTTCATTGATATTAGATCCCAAACGGTTTGTGTGATTCGATTAGCAACTTTAGGCCAATTAATTAAACCTACCTAACCAATGGATGTCTAGAAAAGTAGTACTTAGCCTTGGGGTTGAATAACCAAGTATTCTCCCCTTACTAGCTACCGGCCTGATCTAACGAGAGGAGTAAGCCCAATAGGTTATCCTAATTATAATGGGCCAAATGAATTTGGGCCATAAGCTAATTCTTAAAGTTAAAGTTAAAAATTTTAAGTATATTTTAAATTTAAAGTTCAATTTAATATAAAAGAGAAATTTTATAAATGTTTTAAAATGTATTCCAAAATTTTAAAATTGTTTTGAGAAATTAAAATAATTGATTTCAAAATTTTAACATATTTGATTGATTAAATTAAATTAAACAATTAATTAAAATTAGTTAATTAACACAGATACATACAAATATATATATATATATATATATACACACACATATATTGTATATGTATGTAACTATAATTGTTACAGCTATATATTTATCTTAAATTTATTTAAGATGAATTATATTAAAATTTTGAATTAATTTCAACATTTAACTAAATTTTCTAGTTAAATAAATTAATTCATTTAATACAATTAGATAAAATCAATCAATTAATACATATATATCTTGATATGTATATATAAACAAATCATAAATATTATAGTTAATTATTTATCTTAAATAATTTAAGATGAATTATACAAAATTTCAGAAATTTTATATAAGCTAAATTAATTTAATATGATTTAATTAATAAAACTAAAATTAATTTAATATGATTTAATTAATAAAATTAAAATTAATTAAATATGATTTAATTAGTATGAATTAACTAAATATGATTTAATCAATAATATATATATACACACATATATATATATTTTAAGTTAATTAAATTATAAAAGCTATAAATAAATAAATAAACTTATATAACTGCATATGTATAAACCTAAGTGGAACATAAATAAACCCAAAATATGGTACAAGTACGTACGTAAAATATGTATACCATGATTTCAAATGTGTCCGACCCATAAATCACAAGCCTTATTTTCATAAGAAACACATTATTTCTTAAATCGATATAACTTTTTGTGTGTGTGTGTGTGTGTTTAAGATAATGAATCCTTAATATAAAGTTATCCTCCACCATTTATATATTAATAGATAATTTGTATACTCTTTAGTTGTTGAGCAAACTCAAACCGGAGATGTTATGTATTATTAGTATATTGTTCGACAAGGTAAGATACATACACATGGTTGTTAAGAAAACTCAAGGTATATGCATATGTAAGAAATGATGTAGTATTATTGTGAATGGATCATAAAGCTGCTTTAACACTAGAGGAGGATGAATATCGTAGCTTATATTGAATTTTTCCAACTTATTTTAAGATTTAATTTCAAAGACAAATAATCAATCACAAATATATATTAATAGACAGTCACAAAAATATAAATGCATTAAAAGTAAAGTAAAAGCAGGAGAGATGATACTAGGAATTTTTTATATTGGTTTGAATTAACCAATCCAGTCCAGTCTTGTGTATGTACAGATTTCTTTTCCAACCTTTACTTTAAACAGGTAGTAAGCAAACCAGAATACAATCTCGATTTCAAGGCATCGAGTGAGACCCTCCTAATTTATGAGTTCATGGTAGACTTTCTTGATTTATTTGGACAACAAGATCACCCACTTGATTTGACTGGGCTATAAGCACACCCATTTTGATTTAAATGGGAAACAAGCACATCTACTTGATTTGAATGGGAAAACAAGCACATCCAGACAAATAATAGTAGAAAGTGGTTGATTCTAATACAAATAATTGTATTTTAGATATAAAATATCCTATAGCCCTTTTGATAGCACTTTGATCTTTGAATTGATGAGAGAATGCTTTCAAATCAATTAGTAGATTGTAGAGGATAAATATAGTAAAATAGAGAAGGAATTTGAATGAATTCGAAGAGTATAGAGTGGATTTTGTGAAAGATATAATGAGAATTTGGAATAAGAAGAAAGTAGAGAAAGTAGTTTTATAGAATTCATTTTCCAATCCCTTTTATATGGTGTATGAAGGGATGTGTCTATTCACGAAGAGATGTAACCAAAAATCACAACTATTCAAAATTCAAAAGGCATCTCACCAAAGGTCTATATGTTGACATATATAGGTTGTCTACGTCAACATATCCATATATTTTTTGGAAAATAGAAATACTTTAAATGTGTAGCAAAATTCCGAACTCTTGTAAATTATTTAAACATGGTTTTAAAATACTTCAATATAAAAAACTCTTATAAAATATTCGTAGAAATTTTTTTGAAAATAAAATAAATTTTTTGAATAATTAAAAAACATGAAGTAAAAGATTTGATAAAACAGTATTTAAAGAAATATGTTTGTTAACCAAGGACCTTGACAATTTATTCTAGTGTATACCAACTACAAATTACAGTTTTGAACTCTTCAGGTCTTTATCTTTAAACTCACGCGTCTTCAAATATCCTGATCATCTTTGAATCTTGATCTCTAATTTTTTTACTGATGTAACGCCTTGCATTTTTATGTTAATTGATTAAAATAGAAATTAATTAATAGTTAATAAACAATGTTTTTTTACAAATGTTGGAATTTGGCCACGAAAACTATATTGTTGGATTCGGGTCGATTTTCAAATCAGTTTTCGTATATAAACTTTTCTAATGAAATTCAAACGAAAAAGTTATCGGTGTTTGAATTTTCATAGTTGGAAATTATTATATATGTAATTAAGGAAATAACTTGAAATTAACTGATGTTGGATTAACATCATTAAAGTTAACGGCAACTTAATGTTTAAGAAATGTAATTAAGTTAAGAGCTAACCTAATGTTAATTGAATAATTAAAGGAGACAAATCAATAATAACGATAGAAAATGAACCAATTTGGTCTATATAGGTCGACCATGGGCGGTCGACCTGGGTCATGGGCGGCCGACCTGCCTTGTTTTGAAGGCACAATGAAGGGAGGCCGCATGGCCCAGATCTAATCTAGTTGCATCTTAATGTTAGCGTCGATTAGAACATTTATAAATTAGGATCTAGAGTTTCACTTCCAACTCATTATTTTTTCTATTGAGTACGGAAGCTTTGCCATTTTCGTTTCTCCTCCAAAATGTCTAAATACACAGAAATAGATCTAAATTGCACGGATACACTTTGGAGAAGAATAGAAAAGAATAAAGGATCGGAAATAGGATCAAATCAGATTGGTACATCTAAGGTAAACTTTTAGATCCGATTCTAATTAATAAATCTAAATCTCTTTTTCCTAATCCAATTTCTAATGAGATCTGTATAAATATCGTCCATGGATCCGAATAGGGAGTCTATAACAACCCGAAATTTAACGTGGAATAATTAATCTGTTAATTAATTAAACAATAAAATAACTTTGTGAAATTATAAAAATCAAGCTATGGAAGTTGCACCATCGTGTCCATGTTAATTTTTTGGTCAATTTTCATATATAGAAAGTCAAAAACTGAGTTAGTATGACCAGGTTAAAAAACAATCAAAATAAGCAGAATACACTCACGCGCACACACACAAGTCGACTAGCCGATCGACCTAGGCAAGGGGGCGGTCAACCCGCCTTGCCTATTGGAAAGCGAACGAACGTTCCTTCGAACGATTCGGCGACGAACAAACACATGTTCTGCATAGTTTAAACCGATCTGGTCCCTCCGTTTCTACATCCGATGGCCCCTATTCAGCCTATGACGTGGTTGCATCCTATTCAATCTCCAAATTAAACGGTCCGAGATCCACTTCTACATCTATAAATAGACCCCTAGACCTAACATTTTTTCTCATTCTAGGTTTTCTCCAATTGAATCACAATTCTAGGAAGGACCCTAAACGGAATAAATTTTCCAAAGGAGAAAATCGTTATAAATTAAATTTTTTACAACTTCAAGTGGATCCGGGAAGACCAAAGGAAAAGCTTAGGACCAAAGGTGAGTGATTGTAATTATTTTAAGATTTCTTTAAGTAATGTAAAATAACAGGGTTTCAAATAGTTGTAGTTTTGCTACAATTTTTGGAATAGCCTTTTCGGTAATTTATTTACAGTTTTCAGAATTACTTTCAGTCTATTTCCTTTCAGCTATTCTTTTCAATAATTTTGGTTTATTTCTATTAAGCATAGCTTTTTATTGATTTACAGTTTATTTACATAATTTAAGTTTATTTACTGTTATTTACATCTTTTTTGATGTTTTGGATTTTATGCAGGCAAATATTCTCTTCATCCCCTTTTTCTTCGCATATGGATTAGAATAAATTAAACACAAATACGGATTATATAAGTAAGATTATTGAATGAAGAAAATAAGATGTAAATTGTAAAAACTGCAGCAAAAAATGGGACTAGACTATAATAAATAATGGAATTGGACTGAAATTATGCCTAATTATAATTAGGATCCGACTAATTAAAGATAATTGGCATAATTATAACTTAGAATTATAGCTAAATAGAGTGAAAGATGAAAGAAGCTTATTTTCATACTTAGACCTTGGGTTAAGTAATAAGCATGATTATAACGTAGGTTATAATAAGAAATGGAACATAATGAGGCTTATTTTAAGACTTAGGATAAATTAATAAGCAAAGACAGTATGGATAAATTGTAAAGGCTTATTTCAAATAATTTATTTAAGTTAGTAAGAAAAGAGAAAAGTAAGACCCGTACCATAACATTCCCTAGGGAACGCTTATGCTAAGAATGATAGTAATTGGTCAAATAGAAGTCCAAATCATAGGGGATTTGGATAAGGGGCGCAACTAGATATTGTTTGGATGAAGGGCCCATACCAACAGCATTTCCCCTATAGTTTTTATGGACACACGGTGAGCTCATGTTAGCCTCAAGTGGGATGAGAGGAGCGCTTATGCTGGATGTTGAGGTAATAAAAAGACCCAATAGGTGGAGCAAAAGGTACCATGGGTGTAGCGACCCAACTTTCTAACACCAGAAAGTCGCATCACTAATTAAGAAAGAAAGGGATAGAGGAAAAAAAGATAAGAAAGAAGAAACACAACAACATCAGATAACTCACAGCGGAACGAATGAAATATAATATATCACATAAAATATTACATAGTATCATATTACATCAGAGTACACAACTTATACAATACATATTAGACAGTCATAAACATCTGTCTAACTATACAACTCAAGTACACAAGATACAGATATAACACAAACACAACGGAACCATAATATATCTACACGTGGAAGCCTCCTGCTCCATATCTCCTCCAGAATTCATCAAGCAAACCTCAATCCCTCGACTACTCATACATAATATGAGTACCCAAGAGTTTAATAAAATAGAAAATAAATGCTCGGGTCAGACAGGGGTCTGGTGTGAGTAAACGGGTTAAAATTGTTTAACTTTAGAAAAAACCTTTGAAAAGAAAAGGTATCACGTAAGACTTCCCACACATAAACATGGAAAAGTTTTTACCTTACGCTAACCAAAACATTTGATAGGAAATCCAGTGATATTATAATAATGTCTAGGGTTTTCAAGTAAATAAGAAATAACCGAAATTGTTACATGATTAAATTCCAGCTACTAGCCACAAAAGTGGGTAATACAAACAAAACCGTAGGGTATCGTAGGAAGAATGGGTTTCCATCAATGGCAGGACTACCGGGGTACCGCCTGTCAGAGTATGTGGCCTAGACCAACGTACCGAGGATTACGCCCAATCCCCTGCATCACAAAGCTGGGACCATTCCTTACTGAACAGTCCCGAGTAAGATCACCCCGTGGTTGGAGCGACCAACCACCCACTAAGCCGAAATAAAAGGGACATCTAGACAGGAATGACCTTACCCTGAAATGGGTGCTACCCACCTAGCCTTGCTGCACCTCCCCTATTTTAGCCATTCCCGGTTGATGAGGCTTGAGGCTGCGATTACCTTTATAGAATATCTATCTTAGAATGCTCATCGTCCACCTGACAATGTTCTGAAAGCATTCAATCCATACAAGTTTGTTCCGGGTTCGAACGAAACCGAAGGCACTATCTCGTTGCACTCATTTTGGAATCACCCTCAGAGTCAACGACCATAGCCCTTGCACTCTAAATCACCATCTCGAACCTATAAGTACTATTTCCGTCAAACTCATCACGAAATCACCCCCCGAGTTATACTGACGTATAGTTCTTACACCTCGAGTCTTCACTAAGCTCTACTTGGATTCACGACCTAATGTTTAATTTGGATCGATGTGGTTTTCGAATATCCAAATATGGAAACCCGATCCCGGTCTCACCGAATCCAAATGCCATTTTAATGTCCAAGTTGTTTAGGGTTTTAAACAATTAAACTTATATTCAGGATGATATAAACAGATAGATGAATCACATTATCACAATAGGTAATTCATATCAAACATTCATCTCACAAAGCAGCATATCACATACCAGAGATATCATACCCAAATCATCCATCAACATCCAATATCAATCATCCAATATTAATCAATCAATATCAATCAATCATCCATAAGCGGAATTGGTTAAATCTAAATCAATCGGATTACCTAAATCCTTCTTCATTAATTTATTCCAAATTAACAAATTAATCATCTCTTAATGATCTTCTTAAATTAATCTTCCTTGATTAATCATCCTTTAATTACATTCAAGTAATTATCCTTAACCATACACAGTAATTAGCCTTTAATCACTATCATTAATTACATTAATTAATGATCCTACATTTACTTCCATTAATTAATCAACTATGATTAATTACATTAATCCTTTATTTAATTACAATTACTTAATCACACTTTAATTAATCACTTTATTAATCAACCTCGATTAATTTCATTAATTATATTAACTAATAATCCTTATTAATTAATAATTCCTTTAATAAATTAAATAATTAACTTATAATTTATCATCTCATTAATTAGATTTAATTAATCATAAACAGTAATTAACAACTTGTAATTACTTATCTTAATTAATATCTTAATTAATTATATTAACCCTTTGATTAATTAATCTAATTAATTAATCTTTAATTACTTTATTAAGTAATTATTAATCTATTTAAAATAATTAATAAATCCTTAACTAATTACTTTATTAATTAATTAGAATTTAATTAATTACACATAGTAATTAATCTTAAATAAATCTCATTCATTAATTAATTAACTAAAATTAACTAAGTAATTAACCCTTAATTACTTACATAAGTAATTATCTTCTAATTACTTCCATTAAATGATTACTCTTTTAATTAATTACTTAACAAGTAATTAATTCCATTATTAAATAATTCTTAATTCATTAATTAATTACTTACTCTATAATTAATTAACTTCAAAACAATTATATTAATCAATTCCTTAATTAATAACATCAAGTGATTATCCATTAATCACTTCCATTTAATTACTCCCATGAGTAATTTTCCACTAATTACTTCCATAAGTAATTTCCATTCTTAATTACATTCAGAAATTCACCATTAATTATTTCATTAAGTAATTACACTTAATTAATTCATAATTAAGTGATCATTTAAAACTAAATAAAAAATTAACTAATCATTTAAAATTAATTAATTAACTTCTTATAATTAAAGAAAATCCTTAATTAAATAAGAAAATCATTTATCTTAATTAATCTTTACTTATTAACAAATCATATTTAATTAAGTATTCTCAAGTTCATATCAAAATAATTTGACCTTATTTATCTTCATAAATTAATTATTTGAAATTAATAAAATTTTAATAACTTAAAAACAAATTATTCTATTTGGTTTTCAAAATTATAAAAATAACCTTATTTTGAAAATAAGGAATTTAGAAATCAATTTGAAATTTAAAACACTTTAATTATCCAATTTAAACTTATTTATTTTCAATATAAATTGAAACTTAGTTTTTAAATCATTACTTTAAAATTTTGCTTAAAAACTTGATTTAATACTTTAAATTCAAAACATTCCTTTTAAATTAAAATTCAAAATTTAATGAAGTTAATTACTTAAAAAAGAAATCATTTTAAACAAATTTAAATTTTAAAATAAATTCAATTAATACTTTTTAAAGTTTGATTTTCATTTATTTCAAACAACAACTTTTAACGTTGAAAATTTGTTTATCTTATAAATCTTGTTTATAATTTAAAACTTGATCTTAATTTATTTCAAACTACAGGTTTTAAATTTGCAAACCTTATCAATACAGTACTAACAGAAAGCACAACTCAAAATCTCGAGTTAAACACTGAAACCACTCGAGCCTATCCCGAAGCAAACCCAGCTACCACCCTCTTCGAGTTGAACCCCATGAAAATGCGAGCGTCAGCCCGAGAAGAAAACTCGTCTTCCCCAAACTCAAACTCTCCAGATCCAAGCCGTGCACGGTGCACGTGCACTAACGTCGCCGGCCACCATAGGTCGTCGCGACCATCGCCGTCCATCCCACGAATGCGCGCGAACCCAAAAACATACCCAGATCGAACAAAACTTGTTCGAATCAAAATTTCGACCAAACGCTCGAATACTGCAGAAATTCGAACCACCAAAAACCCCCCAACGCCGACCATCTCGTCGCCGATGATCTTCGTCGACCACACCATTGAAACGCCACCTCCACGAGCTACATCTCCCCCAAACGCGAACGACTCCGGTCAAATAACCAAGTCGCGACAGTCACGACAGTCAAACCCAACCGAAAACAAACTTAAACCCTATTTCTATCTAATCCCATCACCACGGCCATTGGAAAAATCCATGAACAATTTTCCCATCATCCACGATACATAAGCAAGCTTCACCCAAGATTTCAACTCAAATCGTGGGTTTGATCATCGGAAATTGATCAAATTGCCGAAACCCTTCTCCTTCAAATTCCCAATTGAATATCCATTTAAAAATTATGCAATGCATGTTAAAAATCGTCATTTTTATCAACTAATCCATATATACAATCCAAAGCAAAAATTAAGATTAATAATTTTCTAACATAAATCAAGATTCACTGTATTTTCCAAATTAAAAATTATTTGTTGCATTTTAAATTTAGAAACTATTTTTAAAATTAACAACAAACAATATCAAACATCTTCTATTCAATCATCAATGTCAAATAATGACGCTAGTGGGAGTTTTGAAATTTTGCAGAGAATTCTGGTCTTAAATAAAACAGAAAACAGAGTTTCATATATATATACAGCCTATTTCACACATATATACAGATCTTATAAATTCAATAATATAAATACTGGAAAGATTTTCATGCAATCACCAAAATAAATCCACAGATTTAACACATGCATTAGAGTCTAAGTCAATTTCAAACTATTTTTAAAATAATTTACTCACCAATTATAAGCAGAGCAGTTTTTATTACTTCCAGGCTTGAATATTAAATCTGAATAATGCTTTTACTTTGCTTTTGCTTGCTGAAGGAATTGAATGCATGCATCAAATTGTTAATGTAAAATGTTGAAATGATGATGAACTTGCAGTTGAACTTCATTTGAATTGCAGGTTTTCAATTTGCAGGTTTGATTGTTGATAAGAACTTTGCTTTGTAAATTGCAGATTTTAAATTTTGCTTTTAGTTTTAAATTTTCGGCTTTGAAAGTAGTTTACTGATTGCCATTTATTTGAAAGAAGGGAGAAAAGAAAAGAAATGAGAAGAAGATGAAGGTTCGGAAATTGAAAAAGAAAAAAACAAATTTTCTCTTATATGTTTAAATTTCAAATAAAAGAAAAAAAGAAGGCCACTTGTTCAAAAACTTACGTTTGTCATTCAATTTGCTTAATTACTTTACATGTGTTATTAAGATGTCTAATATGGTTACACATGTCTTTAAGTATTTTAAATAAATTTTTATTTAATTTAAAATGTAATATAAACTTACTTATTTAAGTTACTATATTAATAAATACTTGTGTATGAATATATAAGTTTAATCTTTAAGGAAAATTTTATAAAACTAGTTATAATACAAATAAATCTTTATACATATATTTTTATAACCATTTTATATTTAAACACTTTAAAGAAAACAAAAAGAAAACTTTGATTAAATCCCTTTTTAAACTATCATATTTAAAATAAATGATTATCTTATACTTGAAAACAAATGAATACATCTTAAATTATCGTTTGAAAAAAATATTGAGTTTTAAAACAAAGCATCAAATTACAATATTCATACATATATAAATTATAAATAGATTAAATTAAATTTCAAAACAATTCCAAATTATAACATATACATACATATATATTACAATTTGAAAATTCATCTTTTATTTAAAACAAAAGATCTTCTATTCACAATATATATCAAATATATATATTATAAATAGAATAAAATTTTATTAGCTTTGAAAAATAAATTCTTATCAATATTGCCAGATTAAATATTTATTAACTTTTAAAAGATTAAATTTACCAATTTAAATTAAAATTATAAAGAAAAATTATCAAATCAATTTAATTATTAATACAGATTATTAAATTGATATTGCTCAAAATTACGGGTCGTTACAATGGGCATGGTGACAGTTACGCGTGCGACTTTCATTCGGGTGCTCAGCAATAGCTATGGGTTCCAAGCGCTTAGTATGAGTGTCTTTCGTTGACATCATTGCCTTCTGTGTAGGGAGCTATATATGTCGCGTGGATCCATAGTACTTGCTCCCTGCATCTTCAGTAGATACCACTGCTGCTGTATTGGGAGTTATATAGCAACTGGTCCACAGTAAGGTCTATGGAGTACTAGACCGATCAGAAGGTGTAGAATTATGATCACATCCTAATTACAGGATTTAGAATTCAGCCTAATTAAAGCAAAAATCAAGGACAAGTGCAAGCAATTAAGGTTAACCCATCTTGAGTAATATTTAATCGTACTTATTTCCAATTTATCTCTTTCCTATTTCCTTCATTGTCCTTATTTATGCTAGAACTGTTGTAGAGTCTATTACTTTATGTTACTTAAAGACTCTAGTAATTACTATCATTCACCAGACTTTAAGTCTGACCCACTCCTCTATTTTCCCCTTTGCCCCCTTAGGCAATCAAGGGAGAAGTCAGTAGATTGCTGCAGCTTGGAGTTCTCTTAGAGGAGATTTCTTCTATGTATTTATTTTATTTCAGCTTTTGTTCTTTTTATGCACTGGCTTATTTTGTGGGATATTGTGTACTCCGATTTTGAGACTATGAGTTTTTGTTTCATGAGACATATTGGATTTTTAGATATGTATGTGGTATTTGACTTATTTATGAAGTAATTATTAAGCTTTGTTTTAGTTAAGTTATTACTTTAAGTTTATGCTATTTTTACCTATATTTGTCTTGTGAATCTTAGCTCTGTTAGTTTCAGTTATACCTACAACGCACCTTGCCTTTTAGTGTATCCTTTGGGTATGTTATGGGGTGTGGGGTGTTTCACTTGGTATCAGATCCTAAGGTTTTAGGATTTCAATTTTTTTTTAAAAGTAAAGTATTTTCTTCAAAATAACTTGTTTTAAAGGTATTTTTCAGAAAAGAACTTTTAGGAATAATTTTTAAGTATAAAAGAGCTTTTATAGAAATCCCTTCGTAAGTCCAGTTCAATTTCCCTTTGACTCTTTCTTAAACTACATTTTTCTGTTCGTAGAATGAGTGATAACTCGAACCTTTCCGAGGGCATTCCTCTCCCAACCTAGTTTTGTAGGTACTTACAAACCACGACTTGGGAGGTGCACGGGCCTGCGCCCAATCCTGCAATACAAAGATTTTATGAGTTTGGGTGGGAAGAATTTTTCTGGCAAGGAGACTTTTGTGGAGACAAGAGCATGGCTTAGGGACATAGAGAGGATTTTTGGTCTCTTGGGATTGGAGGGACAATAGCGAGTTCAGCTGGCTGCTTGGCAGCTGAAGGAGGAGGCATCTTATTTGTGGAAGGTGATCGAGTTGGAGGGAAGGAATATTACTTGGGATGGATTCCGGGAGCTATTCGGTAGGTAGTTTTTATCTCAGGTAGAAGAGAGTGTTTAGTTGGAGAGGTTTATTAATTTGAAGCAAGGGAGTTTTTCTGTTAAGGAATAATCAATCAATTCAATGAGCTGTCATGGTTTGGCATGGATTTGGTGAACATACATCATAAGAAAGCTAAGATGTTTACGAAGGGAATGAATAAACCCCTTCAGGGATTATTGCTGACTCATGTACCGATGGGAGCTACTTATGAGTCTTTGGTCGAGACGGCGCTTATGTTGGATGCGATCATAGAAGGAGAGTCTAAAGAGGAGGTTAAGTCAGAAGGTCCAAAGAAGAAGTGGTGGAAAAGAATAAGAAGAAGAAGAAAGATGATAGTCCTTAGAAGCAGATTAAGAAGGGAATAAAGTGCCATGGTTGTAGGAAGGTTGGATGATCAAGGATTACTGGAAGGAGAAGATGAAGGGTAAGTACTATGCTTGCGAACAACCTGATCATGTGAGTAGGAGTTATCCCCCTGGAGCGAGTGCATTAGCTGCGCAGATTTAGACATTTGACACAGCACCTTCCATTAGTATTCCAGGTTGAGGTAGGAAAGTCACAGTTGAAGGTTTGATTTCTATATCTAATTTTCCCATTCGAACTTTATTTGATTCTGGAGCATCACACTTTTTTATCTCTAGATCTCTATTAGATTGTTTGCACTTGGATATATCATTATAGTAGACCCTACCGTTTCAAACCACATAAGAAGATCGGCATACTTATCTATGATTTGTAGGGGTTTGAAAATCTTTATCCTAGGCATAGAGTTTGACTGCGATGCCTATGTTTTTGGATTCTCAGGGTATGGGATGATCTTAGGGATGGATTGGCTATCCACATATGGAGCTATCTTATACTGTGAGAGGAGAGTCGATAGACTTGAGACTTGCATTGGTAGGACTCTAGTGGTATCTTGCGACCCGTAAGGGTCAATTATGTTGTGTTTTCTCTATTCTCTCAATTCATCGTCATCAGAGTTACGTTCGATTCCTATCGTCAGAGATTTTGCAGATGTCTTTAAGGAGGTTAGGGGACTACCCCCTAAGAGCGAGATTGACTTCCGGATTTATTTGACTGAGATGCTAAGCCAGTAGCATTATCTATAAGGCACATGGCACCTAGAGAGAGGAAAGAATTGAGCAAGCAGATTCATGAACTTTTGGAGAAGGGATTCATAAGAAGGAGCATATCGAAGTAGGGAGCGCCAGTCATCTTTGCCACTAAGGCGGATGGCTCTCTCCGACTTTGTATGGACTATAGGGAATTAAATAAGCTCACTGAGAAGAACCGTTATCTACTCCCTAGGATTAATGATCTTTTTGACCAGTTGGTAGGTTCTTCGGTTTTCTCTCGGCTTGATTTAGCCATGGGATTCCATCGGCTTAGAGTCGTTGATGACAATATAGATAAGACTGCCTTTAGGACACCGGATGGATTCTTCGAGTAGTTGGTTATGTCTTTTGGGGTAACCAATGCACCAACATATTTCATTGATTTGACGAGTTGCATCTTTAGAGATGTCCTAAATAAGTTTGTGGTGGTATTCGTGGATGATATCTTGGTATTTTCCAAGAATATGGAGGAACATGCTGTTCATTTAGAAGAAGTTCTTTGCACACTTTGTAGTCATCATTTAAGAGTTAAGTTTTCGAAGTGTCATTTTGGGAGAGAGGAAGTTCGTTTCTTTGGGAACATAGTATCAAAGGAAGATTTGGCTGTAGACCCCACTAAGGTTATTGCAGTGCAAGATTGGAAGGCCCCCAAGAACGTTATCGAGATTCGAAGCTTCCTAGGATTGGCAGGCTACTATAGGAAGTTCATTAAGGACTTTGCCAAGATTTCGGCACCACTCACGCATCTTACTAAGAAGAATAAAACTTTCGTGTGGGACGTGGATTGTGAGAATTCCTTCATGAAGCTTAAGAGAGTTCTTACTAGTGCACTAGTGTTAGTTTTACCCAACGGAGCTAAGCCTTTCACAGTATACACTGATGCATGCTAAACGAGTCTAGGAGCGGTGCTGATGTAAGAAGGGAGGGTAGTGTGTTATGGTAGTAGGCAGTCGAGGATGCGTGAGAAGAACTAACATACCCACGATTTGGAGTTGGCTGCCATAGTTTTTGCACTTAAGGCTTGGAGGCACTTTTTCTTGGAGAGAGGTTTGAGCTTTTTACCGACCACAAGTCTTTGAAGTACCTATTCTCACAGAAAGACTTGAACTTGAGGCAACAGAGGTGGATGGAGTTTTTAGCCTCGTATGATTTTAAGATAGGTTATACCCTTGCCAAGGGTAATGTGATTGCAGATGCATTGAGTAGAAAGAAAGAAACCCTTAGTCCTTTATCCGTAGAGTGGAGGAACTTGGAGTTTATTTCTACCTTTGATTTTAATCCCTCTATGGACAATACTCGCAGATTGTTAGCGACATTAGAGGTGAAGCCTACCCTTATGGATCAGATGGGCTTGAGGCAGTTGGAGGATTCAGATCTCATGAACATTTTAAGTAGGATTAGCCAAGGAAAAGTCTCGAGACATCTCCAACGCAATTCCGTTGATAACAGAGGAAGGCTTAGGAGAGACGGGAGGCTTTGTGTTTCACGTGCTAGTGACTTGTTGAGAGCAGTTTTGGAGGAAGCGCACCATTCCCATATGACTATTCATCTGGGTGGCGAAAAAATGTATCAGGATATGAAGAGAATGTTCTATTAGGGTGGTATGAAGAAGGACGTAGCGGAATTAGTAGCTAAGTGTCTCATATGCTAAAGGGTAAAAGTAGAGCAGCAGAAGCCCACTGGATTACTTCAGCCCTTAGATGTGCCTGGGTGGAAGTGGGACAATATTTTTATGGATTACATTAATGGTTAACCCTGTTTTAGGAAGGGGAACACTAGAATTTGAACGATTGTTGATAGATTGACCAAGAGTGCTCACTTTATCCTAGTTAAGAGTAAGCGTAAGGCTTCATATCTGGCATCCTTGTATATTCGGGAGATAGTCCGTCTACACGGTATTCTTTCTTGCATTGTTAGTAACTGAGATCCCATTTTCATTAGTGAGTTTTGGAGAAGCTTACAGGAGGCGCTAGGGATGCAACTTAGGTTGAGTACGACCTATCACCCCCAAACTGACGGCCAAACGGAGAGGGTAAATAGAGTGCTTGAGGATTTGCTGTGGATGTGCATTTTTGAATTTGGAGGTATTTAGGAGGAGCATCTTCCATTGGTTGAATTTGCATACAATAATAATTACCAAGCAAATATATGAATGGCACCATTTGAGGCTTTATATTAGAGACCTTGAAAGTCCCCATCATGTTGGGTTTGAGTCTATGGAGAAGTTATTACTTGGACCCGATATGGTTAGGGAGACCTCTTGGAGGGTGGATTTGATTCGACGAAGGATGAAGACGGCTCAAGATAGACAAAAGTCGTATGCGGATAAGCGGAGGAGAGACTTAGAGTTTGAGGTTGAAGACTTAGTATTTATCAATGTATCCCCGCTTAGGAAGGTGGTAAGATTCAGAACTAACAGAAAGTTAGCCCCTAGATTTGTTGGACCATTTCCTATCATAGAGAGAGTTGGGAAGGTGGTTTACCGAGTAAGGATACCGGATAGGCTCACAGGAGTGCACGATGTTTTCCATGTTTCACACTTGCGAAAGTACTTACATGACTCAGCGGAGGTTGTGAAGCCTAGTCGGTTGAAGGAGGTGGAGGTAGAAAGGGAAGCTTCTGTTCGATGTATCCCCAAGAAGATTGTTGGAAGAGACATCAAGCGACTAAGGAATAATGAGGTTCCACTGGTGAAGGTGCAATGGGGAGATGATGTTGCAGATGCCACTTGGGAAGCAGAAGAGAATATCCGTACCTCCTATCCTCATCTTTTTGATAGTAAGTTTTAGAATTCTTCTTCCATCTTTAAATTTGAATAGGTTCATTCCTTTATAATTTTTGGGAGGGTAGAATTTAGAATTTGACCTATGGATGGTAGGATTCTATGTAAACATGTTAATAGAAAATGTTATGGATGATGTATGCTAGTGGTTGCAAGTGTTTGCTAGTGGATGCAATGGACACATATAGGTACACTAGGCACTATTATTCCTTAGGGATTGGCCTAACTAGGACACTAGCGCATATGCATATGGACGTGTGCACATTTTTATTTTATTTCCATGGTTGCTATAAATGGATGTTTATCACTTGATTTTTGCATTTGGATGATGTTTGTAGCACGCATATAGAACTATCAGTTATCATTAGGAAAATTTTGCATTTATTTGGATACATGGCATGGACATGATTGCATAAAAGGAGGTCAACTAAATCAGTAGACCGCCTAATCTTTTGCATTAGTTAGGAACATTTACACTACACTAACTGCATCAGTATCATAAATTGCATTAGAAAAACATAAGGACAATGGATGAATGGTTGATGATTGAGTAGTTGGTTGTAGAATTGGATGATAACATTTAGTACATTCTTTTATCCTTACAGATTTTGGGGACGAAATCTCTTATGGAGGAGAGAATGTAACAGCCCGAAATTTAACCCGGAATAATTGATTTGTAAATTAATTAAATAATAAAATAATATTTTTAAATTATCAAAATCAAGCTACAGAAGTTGCACCATTGTGTTCGTGGTTATTTTTCGATCAATTTCCATATATAGAACGTCATAAACCGAGGTAATATGACCAAGCTTTGCCTATTGGCAAGCGAACGAATGTTCATTCGTTTCAACGATTCGGTGACGAACAAACACGTGTTTTACATAGTTTAAAACGATCTGGTTCCTCCGTTTCTACGTCTGATGGCCCCAATTCAGCCTATAACATGGTTGCATCCTATTCAATCTCTAAATCCAATGGTCTGAGATCCAGTTCTACACCTATAAATAGACCCCTAGACCTAACACTTTTTTTCATTCTAGGTTTTCTCTAATTGGGTTCACTTTTCTAGGAAGGACCCTAAACAAAATAATTTTTCCAAAGGAGAAAATCGTTATAAATTAAACTATTTGACAACTCCAAGTGGATCCAGGAAGACCAAAGAAAAAGCTTAGGACCAGAGGTGAGTGATTGCAATTGTTTTAATATTTCTTTAAGTAATTTAAAATAATAGGGTTTCCAATAGTTGTAGTTTTACTACGATTTTTGGAATAGCCTTTTCGGTAATTTATTTATAGTTTTTAGAATTATTTTAGTCTATTTCCTTTCAGCTATTATTGTTAGTAATTTTGGTTTGTTTCTGTTAAGCATAGCTTTTTATTGATTTACAGTTTATTTATAGTATTTAAGTTTATTTACTGTTATTTACATCTTTTTCGACGTTTTGGATTTTATGCAAGCGTTTATTGTCTTCATCCCCTTTTTTCTTCGCGTTTGGATTAGAATAAATTAAACATGAATATGGATTATATAAGTAAGATTATTGAATGAAGAAAATAAGATGTAAATTATAAAAACTGCAACAAATAATGGGACTAGACTATAATAAATAATGAAATTGGACTGAAATTACGCCTTATTATAATTAGGATTGGGCTAATTAAAAATAATTGGCATAGTTATAACTTAGAATTATAGCTAAATAGAGTGAAAGATGAAAGAATATTATTTTCACACTTACACCTTGGGTTAAATAATAAGCATGATTATAACATAGGTTTTAATAAGAAATGGAATAAAATGAGGCTTATTTTAAGACATAAGATAAATTAATAAGCAAAGATAGTAGGGATAAATTGTAAAGGCTTATTTAAAATAATTTATTTAAGTGCATAGGGTAGGAAATTCACGATAGGATTGGAAATTCACGGGGTAGAGGTGCGTAGGGTTGGAAATTCACGATATATGAAGTAGGCAAAAGTGAAAATCCCCGAAGAATACAGGGCCTTATGGACTGAGGTCATCGGTGTGCACTATAGGATTTCCTCGAGTTATACGACGATCATGATGCAGCAAGGTGATGAATCCTTATGAGGTGCTAAGTGATGTATACTAGTGGGATATTATATATGTCCATTACTGAACGATGGGATATATATACTTTATATATATATATATGTATATATCTACATAGTGTAGATGTGAACGGTTCCTACTCAGCGATGGATTCGTCTTAACTAATGATAAATCTAACATAACAAGAATTGATGAACAATCAACATAAACTAGTATTATGTTTAAGATGTATAATTTATCAATCACTAGAATGTTGTTCCGACCCTCTCCTTATTACAACCCATAAGATTTAGAAGGGCGGGTACTGATATTGTTTGGAGCGGTGGTCTGGCTGAGGCACTTCACATTTGAGGTGTCAACTTTGGGTCAGTGATTATTATGATCTATTATATTTACTTATTTCTACTGTGAGTTATTACAATTAGTGCTCTAATATATCTTCTCATTTCCAGGATACCAAACTAACGATTAGAATTTTAGTGGACTTAGGTTTTCGGGTTGGCGAAAATCTAGGCCCATTGGAGCACGAGTTGTTACATTTGGTATCAGAGCTTGAGTTAGTCTATTTCTAAAAAATAGGAAACGTTGAGTGAATATATTTGTATTTTGGCTATAAATATAAATATATTATATGAAAAATCCTAAGATGTCCATCTATAGAGTAGTTGCACATGGAAAAGTCCCTAAAACTAGATGGTACATAACTCCTTAGTCGAGCCTTAATAGCCCAATGATTGTTGATTCTCATTTAGATTGTCGACTGATGATGTACAATAGGTCCAGATAAAGGGAAAAATAAGAGTCTATATGTTAGGGATGGTGGAAGGTGGAGAAGTTTCCAAAGAAGTGTGTGAAATGGTCACTCCTAAATAGTACTTAGATTTTTGGATTTGGAAAAAAAGAACGTCTTGAGAGAATAGTTAGATGTTCACTTTGAGTCGAACCTAATAATAAGAAAAAAATTTTAAAATAAGTATAAATTGTATACTTTAAAAAGGACTTTTAATGAAAAAGTAAGCAAATGTAGAATTTTGGGGAAAAAAAATATACATCATAAAGGTTTTGTAAGAGATTTTCTTTTGAAAAGAAGTAATAGAGTAATATAGCTCATGAATCTTTCTATGTAATGAAAGTTTTAAGATATTAAATATTTTTATGGATGGACAATATCAATATGAGTGGTATTTAAATCGGAATGGGGTGAATGGTATAGAAAAGAAGACTTAAAGTTTTAAAAATTTAGTTATAAGTAGCTGAACTGCAACAGTTTAGGTAAAAGGATGGAAAATTAATAGAAAAACAGTTGGAATTAGTGTAATTTGGACTGAAGAATTGAGTAGTAGGAAGTTTGGCAGTACAAATGGAAGAGAGGTTGACTTACTGTAATTAGGTTGGGATTTGACATATTTTAATTCGTTGGAATGAAAAGAGATAACAAAATAAGTTTTGATCAAAGTTACAATAAAGATGTTTTGTTTAAAATAATAAGGAATACAAATGCATCGAAATTTCATATTTTGTACTGTCTATTTCAATAAAGGTCATGAAATATAATTCTTGTAATTTCACACAAAACATGAATCCTTGAGCGATTCATTGATAATTATAGCGTTAATTATTCCTCTTGGAGGGAAAAGTAGTTGCAATGCATTAAAATATAAGATCCTTAAGAAAAATAAAAAGTGTTAGTGATTATATTAAAAAATATGAGTAACCTAATTAGAGAAGCTGAGCAAAGAAAAATGGACATTTTTTTTATGCTCATTTATTTCTAGTGTCTGTTAGAAGTTCCCCTTTCATGATGTTAGAAACTCTTCCAAAGATTGGATATAGGGAGAGTATGAGATGTAAGAGAAGTAATAGGATAATAATTGTCCTTACCTACTCCAATTTTTATAATTTAAAAGTTATGAAAGATGTTTTAGAAACATTGTAAACTCTATCTTTGAAAGGAATGGTTTGGTGAAAATAAATAAATTTTTAAAAGAAAATCTTAATAAATGGATGAATTAAAAATCCAAATTTTTTAACAAGAGTTAGAACAGTCTTTAAAAGAAAAAGCTGATTGGATTTTAAACTTACGATTGTTAGCGTTCCCTTTTAAAGTTTCGTGAATAAGTTAAATTCAAAAACCTTAAAGTGTAAGTTTTGAAATGGGTTGAGACACCAAGTAATTTTGAATGCAATAAAAGTTTATAAGTAGCACTTTTAAAGACGGGAGTTTTGGGATTAAATGTTTCAAAAAGAAGTTTTAATTTTTGGAATAAAAATGATAAAGACCAAACAAGAATTTTAAATGTGGAGTAGATAGGAGTTAGTGCCTAAGTGAGATGGAAAAAAGAATAAGTCTACGAAGGAGATAACTATGAGTACTTTAGAAATAGCAACAAGGAGAACCCCCATAGAGTGTGAAGGACACTAGAAGAGCCTAGGAATGTTATGTTGATGTGTTTAAACCATAAATATGATATTAAAGTAAACCCCTATAAGTTTTGGATATGCTTAGAGGAGACTTATGGATAAAGGAAATGTAAAGGATTGAGAATACTATCAAACGAATGGGATTAAGAGAAGGTAGTAACCGAGAGTAATGAGATGGTAAACACACATGAAGGATGTTGGTAGACTTAAGTTGGGAAAGCAAGAGAGGAATTGAAAAGTTTATTTCCCCAAGCTTAGTAGCCATTTGATATGAAGATTTCATAGATTGTATTTCTTATCCACTACAGTAAGAAGGGGCACAGTTATTTCATAATCAATATGGAGTGGAAAAGAAATAGACCTTACTCATCAAAAGTAATAAATGAAGGATAAGATACGAAGGTTGTGGTAGAGGGATGGCCTATTAGAAAGGTCCATCCTTGTAGTAGTATTAGTTAGTGGTGTTGTGTTTCCTTCCCGTGTTAATTTTTTTGTACTTGGGTTGTAAGCTTTAGTTGTTGCTATGAGCTGCATACGATTAGGCAAATGTTCCTTTTTATGTGTTTTCTAGATGGATCACAACTTTTAAGAAAGCAATAGATTGTAATTTCAGAGAAGATCACTTAACTAATGTGAGGGAAAAGAAAATAGTTGAAACTGTAAGTTAAATAATAAATTAGGAAAAAATTATTTAACTAACTACTAAATAAAAGTAAAATGGAAATGTATGTTTCGAAAAGAGTAAAAAAAATTCGAAGAATAAAATTTTAGTAGACAAAGGATAGAAGTACGGAGAGGTAAGCCATGAGTTAATGTTCCTGCTCCTCGAAGAGTGAAATTTAAAACTTAACATGTGTGTTGGTTGATATTAATAAGAAAGAAAAGCATTTAAGAACTTAAAACTTTACCGCACAATTAAATGAAGTCTGTTATGGACGATGGTTAATTTATAAACCCTGATGCTGGAACTGGAAATGCGAAAAATCACTTATAAAACGTAACTATACATATATTGAAAAAGGATAATTTTATGAAAATTTTATTTATGAAAAGTTTTCATTATAAACAAGTACAACTTTGAAAGGAAAATATACATATATTTGAAAATATTATAAAATCTAATGATTTTGAGTTTTAGAAATTTTGAAATACCACATGATGACATTGGAGAATAGCCAATAAGCTAATTATTGTAGATTTGACTACTTCGCAGTAGTTGTAGTAGAATAGATACGGTGAGCGACAAGGAAGCTATTTTGCAAATGGAGCATTTTCCCCTGTATACCTTTGTGAAGACCCGTAAATCCATACTCCTTGAATAAACACTAATCTCCATAGATTAACTCAAGATGAACAGAAATACGAATACTCAATGTTTAAGAAAAAGAAAAAGATAGAAGAAGAGATAAGAAGATATGACAGAACAGAAAGACATAACAGAACACATCAGAATCTCACAATTCGCAGCGGAACAACATATAATAAATAAATGAATAATCTTTAAACAAAGAACTATATCAGTTATTACATTACACCACATTACATTTCATCATCAGAGTGAACAACAACAAACAACAACAAACAGCGGAAAATAAATACTATATACTAGTAATACGCCATGCCATCCATCCTGCCTCCAGCAACTCCTCAATTCCAGAATATCCTGATAAACCTTAACTCTTGACTGCCCGTGTGGAAATTGGTGGGCACCCAGAGTTTAGGAAGGAAAACAATAAACTCCGAGTCAGTCATGTGACTGGTGTGAGAACTAAAACAGTTTATTTTTCTTTAAAATCAAAATAGAGGAATATTTTTAAAGTCAATTCGCAATGCTTTTAAAAATGAGACTACCATAAGGCCTCCCGCACACACACACAATGCAAACGCAGAATCGGAGGAGATTTCTCCTTATGATAGTCAAAGATGCTTGATACGCATTAAAAAGAAACATTTGATATTATTACTAGTGCATAGTGTAGAAAATTATTTCGAAAGTAAAGATATAAATCTTAGCCAGCATAGGTACCATTATAGTATGCTTACTATAGCTACCATATTAAATGGCAGGTTCTACAACTAAAACCGTACAGGGCTCGTATTGTTTCTTTGGATTTCCAACAAATGGTCAGGCCAAGGAACTTCCCATTGCCACATGAGAACGCCTCTGGAAGGACGTTCCCGAGAACCTAACCGGATCTCTGCCAACACAAGGCCGGATTACCCTTCAAACTGAGTAACAACTGACACGAGTATGCCATCCCCCGGTCCTTTGGGACCTTTATCCGAGCGCTCGTAACCAACATCACACCAAAATAATAAAGCGTTTCAACATGAGTAAGTATCTGGGCTCCATACCATGATACCACCCTTTTCCAGAAGGAAATGCACATACCCTAAAGGGAGCTACCCCTCATAACCTTGCTGCATCTTTCCTGTTTTGACCATTCCGGGGTGTGAGGATCGACGAAGTCTCGTCCACAAAGCCACGCTTTATACAAAAGCTGTGCTTTGGGTCAACAAATGATCATAGAAATGTTCACAAAGATAAGTGATCAAACAAATGATCATATCACAAATGATCAAACAATGATAATTTCACAGCAACACTCAGCATGTCACATTACCAAATTGGGAATATATTGCTAATAACCTTCAACTACATAACCTCTGAGCTCGTACGTCTCAGAGAAGGGTGTTAAGCTAAGAGAATAAATTCTCCACCACCAACAGAAATATATTTGAAAGAAATCAGCTTTATATCTCAATTTATAATGTCAGACATACAATCCATACAAGTCTGTTCCGGGATCGAACAGAACCGAAGGCACTTACAAAGAAGTCCTTGCAATCCGGATAATCTCTAATCACGTCCGCATTTTCCATCATATATGGAGATCTCTATACCGGGGATCAGCCAGTGCAGAGACAATCGACAAGAAACCCTTTCGTTTTCGAAAATATCCGGTCTGCAACACCGGTCTTCAAATGCAATTCATAACGACGTATCACATATTCGAAATGGGTTATACGACCCCAAAGTCCTTTCCCGGTTAACCCGAATAGTGAGCGCTTATTTAAAAAAACAAGTGTGGCATTCAAATTCAAGCAATCACAACAAATACCCATTCAAAGGTAAATATTGATAGTCGGTTATTGAACTACCAATGGATATGCACAACATCACCAGATTCCAAATAATTTTCCAAATTATTTATTTCCCAAAAATATCTTTACAAGATATATATTTTCAATACTTCAAAAAATAAATCAATATTTATTTTTAAACAAATTCCCCCTTTTCATTTATAAATCCCATAGTGAATTTACATTCCAAAATATTTATGAATATACGATTTCCATTCGATTTCTAATATTCATTTTCAATTTACCTTCAAAAAGATAAATTCAAAATATTCACTTAATATTGGAAAAACATTTCCATACTTATTAAAAATAAGTAATTCACAAATCTTTTTATTTTCTACACTTGGAAAATATTCAATATACTTAAATCGAAATTAAGTATATATTTCATTCTTTAAGGAAATCATTCTCTTAAACATATTTATTTGGGCCAAAACGAATGTTGCGTAAAACATCGTTACGACAACCCAAAATCACTAGTATAGGGATTCGAAGTTAAAATAGATATACAAATCCCAATACTATATAAAACATTTCCTTTCGGAAATCATTTACTATAACAACAGTGTTATAGTCCACCATTTCCTTTTATTTCTCGAAAACGTCTATTTCAACAATGAATATTGAAATCTATGATTTCGAATCTTAACAATTTTTAAAAATATCGTTAGATCGTTTTAATTCTATTTAAAACATCACATCCAAAACATTTTCTTTAACATATTATTCACTATTCAAAAACGTGAATATACTTCGTTAACCAATTTCATCATTTCTATACATTTTATTTTAAAGGATTATTCACTGTCTAAAACGTGAATATAACTCCATTAATAAGTTACAACAATTTACTTATCAAAATAAGACGTTGCAGATTTATAAAACAATGTTTATAAATTCCATTTCTATTTATTTTATAACAACTTCCTTTTATAATTTCCTTTATTAATCTATTCAATTTCATATCTCAATGATATACCAAAAGTTCATATTATAAGTTAAATGCTTAAAATTTATTTGTTTGCAAAAATGTTCCTTTAAACTTCCCAAATTTTAAATCTTATAACTTACAAGATTCATTTATTTATCCAAAATCTATTCTTTTAATAACTTTACAAATTTTATAAACCTACTGCTTACAAAATTCCATTTATAACTTCACCGTTTATAATTCTATAAATTTCATTCATTCACGAAATTCATTCACAATTCATTCTAACACTTATAAAAGCTTGTTTTATAATTCCAATATTTTTAATTTATAAATATCAATTTATAAATCTTTTATATGGATCAATTTATATTATTCTTTTAAAACGTCTTTAAACTCCTTTACAATTCCATCATTTTGATTTATAAAATAATCAAATTTTATAAATCCTATTTTAAAACTTTTTATAATAAATTCAGAAATCCCAATTTAAACTATTTTATAAAATCATTAATCCCATATTTTCAAAAATCAACTTTTAACTGTATTTCTCAAAAATCATAATGTTTATAACATTAAAATTTTAACGTTTTAAAATAAATCAATTCGAAAATTTAATAAAACGTATAATTTCAAAAAAATCACTTTAAAAATTTCTTAAAAATCGAAATCATCATTTTTAAACTTCAAAAATGGATCCGATGATGCAACACACCAAATAGTCAATCACGACTTCCAAACATCATATATCGATATGATAAACAATCAAATATCACAATATCTGTAAATAAATAAATACGGTTGAGGAATCCAGTTGGATCCCTCCAACCCATTTTCCTGCATCCACAGACATTAGCACAATACCAATCCCGTTTCAAGACGGGATATCGCGTTATATGGGATTTATAAAATGTTATCCGCTTAATAGGCGGCGCAATAGGGTCTCATCTGCTATATAATGCGGGAAATCAATTCCAATATATACATATGCCAATATATATATATATATTGCTATATATATATATATATATATATATATCCTACTATATCTAATATCACAACCAACAACAATCAATAAATAACTGCAAATCCAACTTTAAATTTTTGAGTGAGAAGTTCTCACCTTAGCTATTGTTTGCAATCCATTTCCATCTCAGATTGATTCTTCACCATTTTAGACCTTGTATAATTATTTATACAATCCGTTAATATTCGAACAAATCAGATGACTAACTTCATTTATTAAATTTAATTTAACATCTTTAATCTAAAAAATTTCTCTAACACATTATCTCTTACCAACTTAATTCAATCGAATTCCCTTTTAATAATCTTTTAGTAACTGAACAAACTAAGTAAGTAAATTTGGATTAATAATTTTAATTAAACAGATTTCCTTTGATAAATTTACTTAACAAAATATTAATTCTAAAACTACATTTCCTTTAAATAATTTTATGTAATCTAATTATTTAATTAAAACCAAAACTTTTCCTTTTAAAAATAAATTTATTTAGACTACAAATACCTTTACATAAAAATAATAACAGTTTATATTATCATTTAAAATTCCTATATTCTTTTCTTGTCTGATATAGACATACTTTTAAATTTTAAAACAGTTCAGTTTATTATTATTATATTTTTCTCAGGTTTAAATTAAACTAAAATTAACTTAAAATTTAACAACTGTTTTAAAACTTTACTGTGACCTATAAATTTTCCCTAATACCTATATATATATATACATATTTAAAGTAAAACTTATTTACTGTAAATTTTATACAAACTGAAAATTTCTAAACTATATATATTTTCTTTTACTTTCATATACATATATATATACATATATATATATATATATATTAAAAATCTATCGTATTATCTTTCTGTAAATCTATAAATCTACATCTAAATTCTTTACTGCAATTTCTTAATTTCAAATCAAGATGTTAAAAATTTAATATTTAACTTACTGTAAAAATTTAAATACTGGTTTCACATTATTATTATTTTTTCTATTGATTCAAACTAAAAATCAATTTAATAAATTTCCTTACCGTTAACATTTATTATTTTTATTAATATTAAAATGAAATCAAAATAAACTTGTAATTATACCTCACTGCCCTAGCTATCACCATCCACTTCAACCACAACGCGACCCCTTTGCTCGTCGCCTACAGCTCTGATCACCGAGCCTATGCTCGAGCGCGCGCGCCCACTCCATCGATGCCCTAGCCTCGACCTCGTCGCCGCGGCCTCGAGCGCAAGCTCGACACTTCATCGCAACCCGCTGTCCTTTGCTCGCTCGCGACTCCAGTAGCCGCCTTCACCTTCGGTTGTCGTGCCTAGCTCGCGTACGCCTGCGCCACCAATTCGAGCTTCTATCGCGCACGCTATCTCTTGTAGAACGATGAACCCTAGCCGCCTACGCGAATTTGATGACTTCGCCTTCGAATTGAAAAGGAACGACATGGGGAAGAAATCGCGATTTGATATGTTGATTTGGGGGAAGAGGAAATAGGAGAGGAGGGAGATGGCTTTGGCCATTATTAATTTTTTTGTTGAACGATTTGATTTTGAACGAGAGTAAAAGGGGTTTTGGCCATCATATTTTAAACAAATGAAAAGAGTACCGGCCATGATTTTAATTTGAACGAGACATGCTCTGCACGATCATCATCGTGATTTTAGGCATAATCGAAGGGAAGCTACAGTGTTTTGAATTGACCCATTATGAAAATTAAATTTAAATTGAATTCATTTTAATTTCAATGCGTTTACTCAACGTATGCTCACACGGCAACTCCGAAAAATACGAAATTTGAAATCCGGTAATAATTCAATATTACGGACCCAATGGAACTGGTTTCGTCGAAATCCGAGACTGTCCCTCGGACGGCTATTTTTAAATATCGATTTAAATGATAAAATTTCAAAACTGAACAATTCACTTTCAAATTCAATTCTGAAGCTTCTATCATCTTCAGTATTATAAATACGAATTTTACAAGCCTTTGAAATATTTTTAATCGGCTTAAAATTGAAGATTCAAATTTTTATTCAACTTTCAATAGATTAAATTCTAAAATTTAATCGCCAAATTTATAGTTATATTGAGAATTCAAGCTAAACCATCTTTCAAATATTTAAAATTAATTAAATATTTTAAATTTAAATTGTTCAAAATTCTGGGTCGTTACAACCTTGTTAATGAGTGGATTTTTTTAAACGGGATAAATTTTGTAACAACAATGCTTTTGAACTTTAAAAATAAATGCTTATGCAAAATGTACTTGGAAAAGTTGGAAAAAGATTATGGGCAATGGAGTAGATCTCATGGTACAATGGAAAAAGTTATATAAGAGAATGATGGAAATATGGAATTTTCCATCTAGACCATTTCCAAGCATAAGAGAATAGGTTTAGAAAACTATTTTTTTTTCTAAATGTGGATGTTAGCAATGGTGCGCTAGGAATTTGGATGGTAAGGATTGGATGAAAGATTGTATGAACTACACTTTTATTTAAAGAGATGTGGGAAATTTTAGGTGAAAAACCGTTTTCGATTTTTCAAAAATTGCATTCATGTAGAACTACCAGTGTGATAGCATCATATTTTCAAAAATTGATTTAAATAGAAAATGTTTCATATTGGAGGCGCCAGTTAGAAACTGTTATTCATGCATATCATATGTATTGTGACGCACTGTACACTTGTGCACAGATTGTTGCAGAATTGGTTGTACACTAATTGACTGTCGGTGTAGAATAAATTTGCAATGGTTTACATGATCGAACCGTTACGGAATTTCGGGACGAAAATTTTTTAAATGGGGAAGATTTAGTACCCCATATTTTTACGTTAGTTAATTAAAATAGAAATTAACTAATAAATAATAAAGAGTGAATTTTTTTTCAAATGTTGAAATGTGGCCACAAAACTAATATCATTGATTTTGTGGTGATTTTCTGATCGCTTTTCATATACAAACTTTCCTAATCAGAGTTCAAACAAAAAAGTTATCAGCGTTTGAATTTTTGTAGTTGTAAATAAATATATATGTATTTAAGAAAATAATTTGAAATTACTTAATGATGGATTAACACCGTTAAAGTTAACGGTAACTTAATGTTTAAGAAATGTAATTAAGTTAAGAGCTAATACTGGTTAACGTTAATTGAATAATTAAAGGAAACAAATCAATCATAATTAATAGCTCTAAAAAATGAACCAATTTGACCTATATAGGTCAGCCATGACCTAGGCACGGTTGACCATGGATGGTCGACCACGGACGGTCGACTGGGTCATGGGCGGTCGACCCACCTTACTTTGAAGGAAATAGTGAAGGGAGGCCATGTGGCCTAGACCTAGTCTAGTTGCAGCTGGCGGTTAGCGCTGATTTGAATCTCTATAAATTATGACCTGCGGCTTCGCTTCCAACTCATTGTTTTTCTAATGAGCGTGGAAGCTCTGCCATTTTCCTTTCTTCTCCAGAATTTCTAAATACATATAAATACATTAAGATTGCACGTATCCACTTTGGAGAAGAACAGAAAAGAACAAAGAATAGGAAATAGGTTCAAATCATGGTGCTACAACAAAGGTAAACTTTTAAATCTGGTTCTAATTAATGAATCTAAATCTAAATCTCTTATCCCTAATTCAATTTCTAATGAGATCTGTATAAATATTATTTGTGGATCCTAAAAGGGAGTCAAAAATGGAGAATACAGATAATAGGGTTTGATCTGAATTAAATCTATAGATTCGGAAGAGCTAATTAAATGTGATTGGGAATATTATATATTTTTATATAATACTATATTATATCATTGCAGATCTAGTCCTATTTGTCTAAGAATTGAATTTGAATTGGAATAAATTCACATGTACGAAATGTTGAAGACTATAAACTGCCTATAAGTTTGTATTGATAATTACAGAAGTGTAATGATTAGATTAGATTTTGTAATAGCGCAATGATTTTAATTATCAATTTTAGATTAGTTAAGTGAAACATAATGAATTGAGATTTCATTTTATTTTATATTAGTAGTTGAGACTGGAAAATAAAGTTAATTGGACTTTTGGGATTTCAGTGATATTTTATATTATTGGAATGCATATCATTGTAAGTGGATTTCCAAATACCATCAAGTTTAAATTTAACAAAAGTGTGATGTTTGAAATGACAAGGAACAAATATATGTCTATAAAAGAAAGAGATGTACAAAATAAAGGTAGAACTATATTTTGTACAATCTATTACACTTAATAAAAAGAGAACTCCTCGTAATTACAAACATTGTACAAACCACCTCTTTATGATAAAATATGGAAATTTTCTGTGTAATAGTCAATTATTAAAGTTTAGATTCCAATGTATTAAAATGTAATAAATTTCAAAGGTGTAATATTGAAATAAGAATGAAACTAAAAAGTTAATAAAATGATAACTAATGAAAAAGGAAGTCTGAGTAATTGGCATGAAAAAGAAGTAGGAAACGAGTCTGATAATTGAACAAAATGTATTAAGTCTGATAATTTAATGGGATGGATTAAGTCTGATAATGTGGTGTCTTGGAATTTTGGGCAATATTTATTTGATAATCTTCATTTATAATTTTTAAAATGTGCAATATTGATTTAATATTCTAAATATTTAATTGAGCAATATGAATTGATAATCTTCTTTTATAATTATTTCTAATAGGCCTATTTATCTTTTCAAAAAATAATAATATTTAATTGGTAAAAATCTATCTTTCAAAGCTAATATAAATATATTGTCTAATTACAATATATATATATATGTATATATATTGTGATTGGAAATTTGTTTTAAAATCAATATAATAATTTTCAAAGGCTATTTAAAAGTTAAACTTTATATTTATTAACAACAAAGATAATATCTATAAATGTTTACTTATTTAAAAATATATTTTATCTAAGGTTTAAAATAATATTTAATTAAAGATTCATTTCTTTTGTTTTAAATATTCTTTCTTTTTCAAACTTAACGTGAGATAATATGGTTTATAAATATATGTATAGTTTAAAAACATAAGTAATATATATAAATATAAAATATAAATTAATAAAATCACATTACATAAATATAAAAACATAAGTACCTTTTGAAATAGGGGTTTAAACATAATAATCCATGTATTTAACATTTGTAAGATGATAACAATGGATTCAAACATTTGTAAGCGAAGTAATTTATACATTGACATTTGTATAATTTGAATTAACAAGTGGAAACATTATTTTCTCCTAAAAATTAAACTATAAATAATGTAGTATTAGAGAGAAGCCTGGCTTTTCTTTTCAGTTCAATTCTTTTCTTCCTCAATCTTTTTCTCTATTTTTTCAAAATTTAAAAGAAAATACAACATCGGTTTCAAATTCAACAAAGCTTCAAACAGTATATCAACTCAACATGAATTCAATTCAAAGATCCAAGAACTATAGTTTCAAAGATCATATTCAAATCAAACTAAGCAAGATTCAGATCATTTCAAAAATAAAGTGCCAGAAAACAAAAATCAAAATTGTTCTCTGCTTCTTTAACTCCAGTGAGTAAACCTTCTTTTAAAAATAGTTTTTAAAATCTGTTCTTATGTTGATACATACGATAATTGTTGTAGCAGTATAATAAATGATGTTAATATGCATGAATTCATATGTGCATGTATGAATATGAGGTGATTGGGTTGTGCATGTCTGTGTAAAGGATTGAACCTGCTTCTGTTATTTTACAGGCTCCACTTTCATATATAAAAATTTGTATCTTCCT
The DNA here is from genome assembly GCA_030765085.1 of Allium cepa. Taxonomy (NCBI): domain Eukaryota; kingdom Viridiplantae; phylum Streptophyta; class Magnoliopsida; order Asparagales; family Amaryllidaceae; genus Allium; species Allium cepa. The sequence goes on from CM060932.1 coordinate 160,486,989, forward strand.
CTGTAATAAATTTTAGGCTAAGATATATAAATGAAAAATGACTATATCAAGGTGTTATAAATCTTAAAAATAGTATCAAGTATTTACATTTAGTAATTATTTCAAAATTTGGAAATTACAGTAACTTATTTTTATATAAGTCAAAAATCAGTGATTACGAATTCATGTTTGAATTTCATGAATTCATTCATAATAGGAAACAATGATTTTTGATAGTAATTTCAAGATTTTTAGGTGAGTATTTATCGAGTTATCTCGAGTTGAACGGATTTGACACTTTCGTCAATTGCCGATGATTGACGGCGAGAGGTGTGTCGAGATTTATGCTGGAGGTAGCGGGTAGCCTGGTGGTTGTAGGAAAAATAGTGGTAGATTTTATCAATGGCTGTGGTGGCTAGGGAACGACGAAGTAGGGTTTTCGTCGATCAGCATAGCCGATGTTTTGCGAGGCGATTACATCGCCGTGGTGAGGCAAGAGATGATCGCGAGGAGGGAATCGTCGTCGGGGTTCGTGGTGATGCTCTGGACGAAGTGGCTTGAGTTCTGGTGGTGTGGTTCGTCTTCAGCGAGGCGGTTTGTCATTTGGTTTGGTTCCAGAATTGATCGATTGGCTAATTTTCAATCTCAGGCGAGATAGACGATTCTGGGTAGTCGTGTAGGACGGCGTGGACATCGTCGACTTGTCGAGGGTTGGGGAGTTGGTCGGAGGGTCGTGGGTATGGTGCGCACGTGCACGTGTACATTTTTCGTGAGTATGGTTTTATTGGTTTGGGAAGATGAGTGTTTCTCGAGGTTAGGCCCGAGTCATTTGAAGTTTTTCTCAAAGTCAAGTGACGAGGCGAGTAACTCGGGGAGTTTGTGGGTTTAGCATGGGGTTTTTGCTGGTATGGCTCGGGTCTGTTTTTGATAAGCTAACCATTTAGAAAGAAAGTAAAGTATGAACAATTTTGTAAAAAGTAAAGAAATTTAAAGTTTACAAGAAAAGAAAAGTAAATGATTAAAAGCTAATGCAAATTTTAATGTGTATTTAAGAAAATGAGTTTTCAAATAAATAATCAAGTTTAAAAATAGTTTCAAAGATTTAATTCTAAAGTTAAATGCTTTTCTTTAAAATTGTTTGGTTAAAATAATGATTTAACAAGTTTTTGAGAAATTTCAAAATTTAAATTTTAAAATTAAATGTTTAAAATTGTTTTGTTTTTAAAAGTAGTTATGTTAGATTAATTATGTAATAAATTACTAAATGTTTTTCTAAAGAAGTTTAATGATGTAATTAAGTAATTTATTAAGATAAAGTGTTTATCTTTAATTAATTAGGGTTGTGATTAATTAAAGATAATTAATTAGTGAAATTAATTAAAAGTTAATTACTTGATGTAATTAATAATGGTTAATTAATTTATGTTAGTAATCAAAGTATAATTACTTGATGAAAAAAATTAATGGATAGTTAATGAGTGTAATTAATTTAAGGATCATTAACTAGTGATTAAGAGATAACTAATCGATGTAATTAATTTAAGATAATTGGGTTAATTAATTAAAGAGTAATTAATTAATAGAAGTAATTAAGGGATTAATTACTCAATGTAATTAATTTAATTAATTAATTTGATTAACTTTAGATAATTAATTAATTTAAGATAATCACTTATGTAATTAATTAAGTATAATTACTTAATGTGATTATTAAAGTGTAATTACTCAGTGTAAGTAATTAATGGTTAATTACTGAATGTAATTAATAAGGATAATTACTTAGTGGAAGCAATTAAGGATTAATTACTTAGTGTAATTAATTAAAGGATTAATCAATATAATTTATCAAGGAGTTAATTTATTTAATGTAAGTAATTAAAGGATAGTTAATTGCTGAATGTGATTAATTAAGGTTGATTAATGAATGTGATAATTAAAGATTAATTATTAAATGTAATTAATTAGAAGAATAATTAATTAATGGAAGTAATTAGAGGATCATTAATTAATGTAATTAATGAGAATAATCAAAGGGTTAGCTAATTAATGAATGTGAGTAATTAAAAGATAATTAATCAATGTAAGTGATTAAGTATAATTAATTAATATAATTAATTAAGGATCAATGTAATTAATTATAGTTAATTAATTTATGAGAGTAATTAAAGATTAATTAATGTGAATGGTTAAAGGATAATTAATTTGAGTAATTAATTAAAGGCTAATTACTTAATGTAATTAAAGAATAATTAATTGAGGACGGTTAATTTGGATGATAATTAAGGGGTGATTAATTAATTAGTTTGTAATTAATTAATGGTTATGTAAGCAGGATTTATAGTAATGAAAGTAATTAATTTAATTTATTTAAATTAATTAGAAATGGTGTGGCTAATTAATCTTGCTTATGGAAGATTGAATGATGTTGAATGCCTTGGATTTATTTGACAGCTCTGATACAAACTGTAACGGTCCGCCTTTCATTCCACAGAATGACGCATCATTATTAAGAAAGAAAGGGATAGGAAAGAGAAAAGATAAGAAAGAAAGAACTAAACAATACCAGAAACTCATAGGGAAACGAATAAAATATATTAATCACAAAGTTATTACATAATATACAACATCTATCAAAGTTACACAGCTTTATATTACAACACATTAGACAATTATAAAAACCTGCCTATCATACAACTCAAGATACAACACAGAGATTAACACAGCGGAATCCAATATCTAAATACGTTGAAGCCTCCTGCTCCATAACTCCTTCAGAATTTGTCAAAGCTAACTTGAATCCCTTGGATACTTGTAAAAATTTGAGTACCCCAGAGTTTATTTTCTGTTTTCTTAAAATTTTGGGTACTCAAATTTTTACGAGTAGCCAAGGGATTCAGGTTAGCTTTGACGAACTCTGGAGGAGTTATGGAGCAGGAGGCTTCGGCGTATTTAGATATTGGGTTCCGCTTTGTTAATCTCCGTGTTGTATCTTGAGTTGTATGATAGGCAGGTTTTTATAACTGTCTAATGTGTTGTGATATAAAGCTATGTAACTCTGATATATGTTGTATATTATGTAATAACTATGTGATTAATATATTTTATCCGTTCCGTTGTGAGTTTCTGATATTGTTTAGTTCTTTCTTTCCTATCTTTTCTCTTTCCTGTCCATTTCTTTCTTAATAATGATGCATCTTTCTGTGGAATGAAAGACGGACCGTTACAATTTGGTATCAAAGTGCTAGGTTGAGAGAATACCTAGGCTTTGAAGTGATATCTTTCTTGAGAGATCGTATTCGTATTTATACACACACACACACACACACACACACACACACCTGATTTGTTGAATTAACTGTCTGGGTTACCCACATGAGTAAAGATGGTAGTTTGAGTTCTAGAGTAGGAGGGGTAGGGGTATGTGTAGCAAGACTACCACAAATGAAAGAAGTCTGAGTGTTGAGGTTGGAAGTGTATCTGCCGAGGCTGTAAACCCAATACCGCCTCAAGGGAGTTTTGCAGCATTTGGTTAAGGATTTCATCAATCTCGGAGGATGGTCTTTTTAAAGGTTCTGTGACAACCCTGACTCGACCTTTGAAAATTGGCACCGAATACATCACCTATATTCAAATGCCGCAGATCCAAACGTCGAATCTGGTTCGCCGGAGATTATAACACATTAAGTACAACACAGTGGAAGAAAACAATGAAATAATATCATTGATATACAACATGAATACAATATCCGATAAAACAATATTAGAGACAAATATACACAGCGGAATATGATAGCAACGGAAAAGATAATTTGAATATGATCTTCAAGAAAGGATGAATCCAAAATCTGCAACTCCAAACCAAAAGCTCATCCCAAAAGCTATGAGGACTCCAATCCAATAAGCTCGGACCGCCATTATCGATGGCTTAAGCAAGGCGATCCTAAAATGCTATCACCAAAATCCAAAGGCTGAAAGCTACCGAATCTACACCTACTACTTGATTATCTGAAAAACCAAACTCTACACTGCCCGTGTGGAAAATTGTGGGCACCCAGAGTTTAGGAAAGGAACAATAAACTCCGGGTCAGTCATGGGACAGGTGTGAGCAAACAAAAACAATTTTATCTTTAAAACAAACAACAAAAGGTTTTAAAAGTTGAAATCCGCAATGCTTTTTAGAACTGCCATAAGGCCTCCCGCCACACACACAATGCAAGCGCACACTTGGAGGATATTTCTCCTTATGACAGTCTAAAATGCTTACTACACAAATCTTTTTGATATTATTATTAGTGTATAGTGCAGAAAACCATTAGAAAGTATAATATTAATCTTAGCCAGCATAGGTACCATTATACTATGCCTACTATAGCTATCACCTGAGATGGCAGGTAATACAACTGCAATCGTAAAGGGCGCGTATTGGATGATTGAATTTCCAACAAATGGTCAGGCAAAGAAACTTCCCACACAAAATGGAACGCCTCTGGAGGGACGTCTCCAATAACCTAATCGGATCCCTGCTACATAAGGCCGGGTTACCCTTGCTCGGAAGTAACTACTGACACGAGTATGCCATCCCCCGTCGTTACCGACCTTTATCCGAGGGCCCTCAATCCAACAACCATACAGTAAAGTATATGGGCTCCATACCATGATACCACTTTCAAGATCAACATAAGTAAATATCTGGGCTCCATACCATGATATAACTTTTTATCCAGAAGAAAATGGTCATACCCTCAAGGGGAGTTACCCCCAAATAACCTTGCTGCTACGATTCCTGTTTTGACCATTACTGAGTTGTGAGGCTCGACGAAGTCACGTCCACAAAGCTACACTTTTTCACAAAGTCATGCTTTGATCAATAAATGATCAGCAGCACTTCGTATGCCACATTACCAAATTGGGAATGTATCACCAGTAACCATCAACTACATAACCTCTGAGCTCGTACGTCTCAGAGAAGGGTGCTAAGCTAAGAGAATAAATCTCCGCCACAAAAAAGAAATGTATTTGATAGAAATCAGCTTTACATCTCAAAGTGTAATGTCAAAAAAACATCCATACAAGTCTGTTTTGGGTTTGAACAGAACCGAAGGCACTTCCGAAGAAGCCCTTGCAAATCCGGGTATTCACAATCTCGATCGGACTTCCCATCACATATGGAGACCTCTATACCGACGTGACTCTGTGTAGAGACAATCGACGGGTTATCCTCTCATTCTCGAAAACACCCGGTCTTCACCACCGGTCTTCAAATTCTACCCATATCGATGTATCATTATTCGGAATGGGTTATATGACACAAGGTCCTCTTCTGGCTAAACCGAATAATGAGCACAATATTTAAAAACATATGGATATGAGATCTCAGTTAAGTCACAACTTATTACCCAAAACTTTTCTTCAAAATGGTTAAACAAATTACCATTTTAATCTTTTAAACAAAAAGATTTACTTCACAATGTTTACCAGTCTTTCACAAAATTCATTCACAGCTTTTCAAAACAACTTCCTTTTCAAATTGGTTTATCTCATCCAATTATTAACCCAAAGACTCAATTTATAGCTTTCAAAACCATTTCCAACTTAAATGTTTTATATAAAAGATACATCATTTAAATTCCTCTTCGATTTCAAAATAAGATTTAATAATCTTTCATAAAGGTTCATTCATAGCTTTCAAAACAATCCTATTTCAAATTTGAATTCTTTTCAACATAAATTGAAAATCTTCTCTTTATATGAAAGCTATTATTATTTGAAAACAAATAGTTTTCGTTTCGGAAAAATCCGATTTCATTTATACAAGTTAAAGTCCTTTAAGTATAAAGCTTGGGTTAAATTCAAATTTCCAAAACACTATTTTCAAAATGGTTTAAATCCATATAAACACATTTTTAACTTGTATAACTTTTTCAAACCAAAATTTCCAAACATAGAGTTAAATTTCAAAATTTTAAACTCAAATTCAAATCAAATTATCTAATTTCAAAACTTAATCAAGTTATTCAAAATAACTTCCATCTTCAAAACTTCTTTTCAAAAGCTTTTTACATTTAACCCAATTACATTTCCAAAACCATTTGGATTCAAAATCCAACTTTAAAACCATTTCAAAAAAATTTGTGACTTAACCAATTTCCTCGTGCAAGCCATATTTGTGTGTGTAAGGTATAGTCCAGGGGGTTTCACACAATAGCGCAACAACATCAATCATCACAGATTCAATCACAACAATATCGATAAGCGGTATAATCCTATAACGCTTATCTATATACACAGAATCACAAATAGATAATATAAATGCATTATAGATAAATAAATTACATTCATCACAGCTTAAATTAAAACAATTCGAATCACAAAGCATCACACAGTAGAGGTAACAAACAACTCACAACAGTTCATACAATACAAACATCTATTAGTAAGGTTACTTGATCATCTGATCAATTGAAACCAGATTAATCACTAATTCTGGTTGATTAACATTAATTAATTACAGTTTATGTTAATTAATTATCCTTTAATCATTTATTAATTAACCTTAATTAATGAATTAATAAACCTTTAATTATTAAATAATTAATCTTAATTAATTATCCTAAACAATTTAATAAGTAAATTAATTAACCCTTAATTAATTATCATTTAATGAATTAATCTTAATTAATTACAATAAGTGATTATTCCTTAATTAATTTCATTAATTAATTAATTAACCTTGAATCAATTAATTACCCTTAATTAATTAAGTAAATATCTTTTAATTATAAATTAGTGAGCCTTTAATCAATTTAATTAATTAACCTTAATTAATCTTTAATTAAGTAATTATTCTTAATTACGATTATCCTTTAATCACCTTCATTAGTCAATTCTTCCTTAATAACTTTCATTAGTTAATAGTACTTTAATTATTTAAAATTTCATCAATTAAATGATAGCCATTTGTCTTTATTATTATTATTATTATTATTTTCCTTATCATTTAGTTCTTATTTAATAATAATTTAGAAATAGGCCGTCAATCAATATATTTATTAACTTACAATCTTTAAGTTAGATTAAGGATTATAAAACCATCTCATTTTCTCAATCATCCACTTAATTTCAAAAATTAAGTTCATAAACTTTAAAACCAAAAGTTATATAATTTAACTTAATAAATTTGAAACAAATTTTTTTAACCCTTCAAGTAATTTCAATTTAAACAAACATTGATAAAGTTAGAAAAGAAAAGTGCTTTAATAACCTATTTGCAAATTTAAATTTGAAAGCTTGGTTCATTATTCTTTGAAACCTTCTTATTTCAAACCCTTTTCAATCTTTATCATTCCAGTATACTTTAACTTGGCTAAATAAAACTGTCTGAGACTTATTATACATTTTTCTCAAATTTTAAAACCGATTTGTAACAGGTTATACTTCACATTTTAAAATCCTGTTAAATATGTTAGTAACCCGAGCTATTACTGGATTTCCCCGAAACCAACTTCGGGTTGAACCCACCCTCTCTCGCCTTCGAGTCACTCATGCCATTTACTCGAGATCGTCATGAGTTTCCCATCTTCTTCTCCAACTTCACGATCACCTTCAGATACAACCATACACGTGTGCACTACACCGCCGACCGAAGCTACTTCGACCATCGCCACGATTACCCACACATCCCCATTGATCACCCCAAGCCTCGTGACCAACCAGATTGAGGAATACAAACGCAAATCGAAAATGAACCCATCATTCCAAACTTTGGAACCAACCCGATCAGAAAACCCCATCATCGCCGATGATCTCGTCCACGATCATCCATGCCTTCACGACCCAAGCTCCATCTCGGTCTCCAGCTTCGATTCCTCCGCTTGAATTTAAACTATTCAAATCACAAAGCATCCCACAGTAGAGATAACAAACAATTCTCAGCATTCAATAGAATACAGTCATCCATAAATAAGGTTAATTGATCATCTGATTAATTAAAACCAAATTAATCGCTAATTTTGGTTGATTAACATTAATTAATTACAATTTACGTTAATTAATCATCCTTTAATGATTTATTAATCGCCCTTAATTAATAAATTAATCAACCCTTAATTATTAAAGAATTAATCTTATTAATTAATTATCCATAATTAATCAATTAATTAACCCTTAATTAATCATCATTTAATTAATTAATCTTAATTTATAAGTGATTATTCTTAATCACTTGATAAATCAATCAAAAATCATCCATTTATTATCCTCAATTACTCTCCATTTATTAATTAACCTTAATTACTTATATCATAGATTACTTAATTAATTAAAAGATAAACTATTTTATCTTTAATTACATCACTTAATTTGATTAAATTCAATGCTTAATATTTATTTAAGAAATCCTAAGCAAATATTTTCTTAACTTTACCAATAAATTATACTTTGAAAACACTTAGAATTTATCTAATCATCTTGATAAAAGTATTTCAAAAACATATTAATAAGTTTCAAGAAAAAACTCAATCTTCTGGAAATAAATCTTAGAAATTTATTTAAAAATCTTGTAAATAAATTTATTTCGGAAACTTGATCTATATTCACTGAAAACTTATTTACTTAATATCTTTTAAAACTTAACTAACATTTATTTCAAAACTTATTAAATCTTCACGTTTTAAATTAGATCGAGCCATACAGTTAAATTCCCAAGCCAAAACGACATTCTCTCAAGTGAAACTTCGGGCTACTCAAAGTCTTTATCTGCTTTGAGCTAATTCACAACAAACACGAGATCAACACTGAGGCATTCTTCTTCTTCTACAAGCTCAACACCCAGAAAAAAAACGTGTACGCGAACGGTGCACGCCGCCTCGATCAACCCCGGTCATCTTCAACATCGTCTACAGATCGTCGATGACCAATACAAATCTTCTGACCACCCAGCATCATCAATCCCACCGGAGCTCAAAATCGAGCTAGTCGATACCTTCAGAAATTCAAACCAATCGACGAAGACTACCCGTGCCACCTCCCACAGTGATTTGAGACCTTGCGATCACGGCTAAAACTTCGCCTCTAACCCATGCGTCTATACCCCACACCCTGGCCTATTTCGATGCTTCCACTTCCAAGTTGAAGAATTCGACTCGAAACCATAGACAAACCCAACAGGGTTTTAAACTCTATAATGCTGTCGCGTCACCTCCACGGCATATTAAAAATTCAGCGAGCATTTTTCCAACAACCATCAACATCTGAACTTCCTCCAGTAATGACCTCAACATTCAATTCATCGGCGATCACCAGCAATTGGCAGAGAACCCAAGCCCATACAACTCACGATTTCCCACAATTTAGCAAACTAAAAATCTCAACTTCATTACTGAAATTCATCATTTTATAATACAATTCAGCTTATAAATTCCAAACTAGAAATTAAAATGATTTAATTTTATCATTTTCAAGAAGTTCACTGAAATAATTTATTCTAGAAATAAATCTTTAACAAATATAGTTGGAATTATTTTTAAAATTTAAATTATGTTGTTAGAATCAACTTTTATTCAAAGATTATCACCTAAAAAAAATTGAGGACGAAGTATTTGAATTTTTTTTGGGTTTAGTCTGTTAAAATGTTAAACAGAGGAAGAAGAAAGTGTATCTATACCTATAACAGACATGCATCCATACATTTATATATCCAAACAGAAATGCATATCTACAATCATACAAATCATTTCTAGATCATTTCACTCATCACCACAGGAATTTCCAAATAAAGAAGGTGAAGTTTGCTCAACTGTGAGATGAAGACAGAGAACATAGGAGTTTCTTTCCTTGACTGGAATTGGAAATTTGGATTTGTTTTACCGAGTTACACTAGAACTCGAATTTTGCTGCTAGTTTTACATCAAATTGTAGATTGCTTGATTTCCTTTTGCTTTGATCTTTTAATTTGGTTGAACCTGATGTTTGCTGCTCAAGATTTTAAATTTGAGTTTAATGCCCGTTGCATGCTTCAATTTCCAGTTTATGAATTGAATCCATTTCCATTCGCTTTAGATTTTGAAGTTTTTGATCTTGTTTTCTTTTCTGGTCTCGGTTCCTTCTTTGCTTTGATTGCTGTTTATTCCAGAATTTTGATATGAAATCAAGCTTACTTTCTAGGTTTAAATTTCAGGCTTGAAAGCTTTTCGATTTGAGAGGGTTTGAATACGAAGATGAAAGAGTTTTGAAGCTTCAGGTTTACATTGCATTTTGATTTTGGTTTGTTTTTCAGGTTTGAGTTTTTTCTTTTGTTTTAACTTTTCTTTCCTAGTGTCAGATTTGAGAAGTTTTTTTTTTACTGAGAAAGTTTGTTTTCTTTTTAATTCATGTTTGTAAAATTTAATTTCAAAAGAAGAGATGATGTTGCCACTTGTAATCATATGTTAACACTTGTTAGTCTCAAATTATATAAATCTAACACTTGTTAACATATAGGCATTTTATGTTTTTATCCTTGTTTAAAAATTAATCTAAAACTTTGTTTAAATCCTTACTTTGTTATAAATTACTTAATTTACATACATATACATTATATCTTGCTTACACTTGTCTAAAAAAAGAAATTTATGTTAAGACCTTATCTTAAACTTTTATTTAAATTATATTTTAAACCCTTTCTTTTATAAATTTATAAAACATGTTTTAACCTTTTATAAATTCTTTTATTCAATTTCATATTTACATATGTTTATATTTTCAAATTTATATTTAGACAACTTTTAAAGAAATGATTTTTTTTAATTCTAATTATTCATTATTAAATAATCACACACACACACACACACACATATATAATATATATATATATATATATATATATATATGTGTGTATGTATTTAAAAGTATAAAGCTTTTAAATTCAATTTGTTTTATATTTTTTATTATTGAATTTCCAAATCAAAGTTTAAATTTTCAATTAATATATATATATATATATATTTGTTTCTTTAAAATATAGAATTCTAAATCCAGTTTTTATTTCCAATATTCAAATTATTTCTTAATAAATTCACATATAAATCCAAACCCAATTTATTAGTAAATATTTACAATTGAATTCCCAAATGAAATTCAATTTATTTTCCAAAATATTTATTTCAGAGTTTTAAATCCAAAATGAAATTCAAAATAAATCTATATACATATAAATAAACACATATGTATATTAGATAACAAATTTCTATTACTATAAAATTATATAGTTTCCAAATCCAATTTTTTTATTTATAAGATACTTAATTTTAGAATTTCAAAGCCCCAATTAAATCTAAAATCAATACCCAAATAACCAAATATCTTATTAAATTTGAAAAATTCAAATTAATTCATAATTTTATTCAAACATTTATTTAAATTACCAATTTAAATTTGATAAAAAATCAGGATCGTTACGGATTCCCCCCTTAAGAAAATTTCGTCCTCGAAATTTGCAAGGGAGACAACAAAGATAGATGAACACACAAAGATATAGCTTTCCAGATCAAAATGAATATTTATTCTGCATTTGGCTCACCAAATCAGAATATCACCAATAATTATGAGAACAAACTCATTTAATACTACACAAGTTACTCGGGTCATCTGATCTACGAAATAGGCAGGGGCATTGGTTAGTTCGAAGGACAACTAACCGTTCATAGAATATCTCAGGACCCAACAAAACAAACAATGGATACAATTCATGTTGGAATATCCAAGGTATACACTAACTTGTCCCTCTTCCGACTTTGATATTCACAAGAAATTACCATAGAATTTCAAATTTGGTTTTAATCGAAATCGATACAACCCAATTCAGCTTTATATTCTTATTTACCAATTTATTTTAATTTAAAATTTCAAATTCATTAAAGTCCAAAACGAAAAACTTATAACAAGAATATAAGACAGGAACTTATCTACATGATTCGCAGGGCCATCTTCACACCAAAGCTTCTTCTTGTAGCTGCCACGAAGAAATCAAGGAATTTAAAATTGAATCAAAAGAGATTGAGAAGAATTGTTTCCTTGTTGCTGCAGGGTATCGACTATTTGTAGTCGTATTCTCTTGTCCCCTATCTCGTCCTCTTCTTGCATTCATACTCACCATCAGTGGATAGTAAGAGAATTTACTGAGGCATACAGACGGATATCTTAGGGATACTCATTCTAGGGTATACTTCACCCTATCTCTAATGAGTTACCTAATGTGTTATACTCTTGAGCTAAAGTTTCAACCTTCAGCTCTTATACCAATTATAACGACCCTGACTCGACCTTCGAAAATCGGCACCCGCATTTCACTTGTACTCGAATGCCGCAGATTCAAACGTCGAATCTGGCTAGCCGGATCTTATAACACATTAAGTATAACAATATAGTGGAATAAAAATGAATAATATCATACAACTCTAATGATGCAATATCCAATGATATACAACAATGATCTCAAATACAAATCAGAGATCAAATACAATGCTACAACGGAATAAATAACTTGAACTCAAAAAAGGAACTCCTATATCAGCAAACTCCATCTCTAAAGCACTAATCCAGAAATAGCTCAATCTCCCAACACGATGACTTAAGCAAGGTCAGTCACCTTGAATAAATGCTATCGCCAAATCCAAGGGCTGGATGCAGTCGAATCTACACCTGCTACTCGACTATATCAAAAGCCTAGCTCTAGACTGCCCATGTGGAAAATTGTGGGCACCTAGAGTTTAGGAAGGGAACAATAAACTCCGGGTCAGTCATGAGACTGGTATGAGCAAACAAAAATAGTTTATCTTTAAACAAACAACAAAAGAATTTAAAACATTGAAATCCACAATGCTTTTTGGAAATTGAAACTACCATAAGGCCTCCCGACGCACACACCATGCAATCGCACACTTGGGGGAGATTTCTCCTTATGATAGTCAAAAATGCTTGATATGCGAAAACCATTTGATATTATTATTATTGCATAGTGGAAAACATTTGCAAGTATAATAATAATCTTAGCCAGCATACGTACTGTTATAGTATGCCTACTATAGCTACCATGTTAGATGGCAGGTTCTACAACTAAAACCGTACAAGGTGTGTATTGTATGATGGGATTTCCAACAAATGGTCAGGCCAATGAACTTCCCATTGCCACATGGGTACGCCTCTGGAGGGACGCCCCGAGAACCTAGCTGTGACGCCCCACCTCTATACCCATGCTAGCCAAGAACACTACGGGGTAATGCCGTCAACTAGCATGGAGAATAAGGCTGTTGAGGAGCGACCATCTGTATAAATGCTTTGTGCGAGTACCGATATGCCAGATAAAAATATTACTTTTCATCTCAAGAGGAAATCCGACATACCGATGCAAACTCAAAGCTAATACACAGTGGCTATAATATCTTCGAAAACAAATATAGAAATAAGCATAACACAAATCAGTCACAGAAGTTCATATCTCAATGGCGGAAACAGATATGAATATTACACATAAAAGTGTACATCAGAGTAGTGGTCAAACAAGATCCACAATATCACAAAAGAATAGTTACAAGTGCTACACGAAAGAATAAGTATACATCAATGAGTCTATATCTCAAATGTATACAACCAAAAACTACTAATCTAAGTAGTTAGCCAAAAGTCAGGATAATAATCCCAGATGAGGAGTCAAGCAGAAGCACCTGAAACATCTCGGTCTGACCCAAGTATTATTTAATAAGAAAATAATAAACAGATCAATCTAGCTATAAATATCATATAAAATGATATAAAATAAGAGATATGACAAAAACGGATGATAACTGTAAGGCCGTTCTGTAATAAGTAGGTAATTGAAAATCAACCAGAGATTAATCAATATCACAAGAATCTTCTCAAAGATCAAAGAATGTCATACTCTTTATTTTATTTTATACACCAAACCATAAATAATGACAATTATATCAATGTCAATCACAAAAGTTAATGACACACAAATTCACCATGCACAAATATTGATAAAACTTATCAATGTAAATCACGAAAATTGGTGAAAACACAAATTCTAGAAATCATCAATGGAGATCCAAAAATCACGAAAAAGGGGGAGGCCTATCACAAAACGGGAGCATGAAACCTCACCAACACGTGTATCACAAAACGGAATGCTATTCCATGGTTGCTAACCATTAGTTTTGAGCCGAAGCTCCACAAAATGGTCCGAAGACCATGGAACGCTACCCCACCAAATTGAGCCGAAGCTCCACAAAAACGGGGTTTAGTCTCCCTCGCAGATAAAGAGACATCGCATATTGCTAGTCTAAATCACAAAAATGATCATCATCGATCATCAAGAAGTGTCAATTACACTAAGATAGTAAATATATGAGCTTAGCTTCATGTCCCATAACCACTAGCTTAACTTAAATATTTACGAACAAATTGTAGATCTCCACTCAAAAATGTCACAAGAGATTCAATCGAACAAGTCCAAGAATTAACCGACGAAGTAAACGCAAGCGTTTCATACCACTTGTTTTACTAAGCCTTTTAATTAGATTTCTAATACGAGTGAGGTAAAGGTTTGTATATGCTAGTAGATTGGAAAACGGTTTAAGAAACGAGCTTTGTAATAAAATAGTGTTGAAATCATTCAGATGAAAGAGTTTTGATATTTACTACTAGTAATGAAACCTTTATATTTTTAAAGTGACAAAAACAAAGAAATGATTGTAGAAACAATCAATCACCAAAAATCCACATTCGAAGACGTGAATTAAATCCAAAGAAATCGACACCAAATCCATCAAATTGGATATTCCCAAAAATTCCAACGGAGATGTTTTCAAAGCCAACAAGGGGATAACAACTAGTCGGAGGACGAAGAATCGATTAAAAAGTGGAAACTCAAACCCAAAAGGCAAGTTGGGCAAAAACAGCAAGTTCAGTCGACTGACCCAGAGTGTTCAGTCGACTGACTCAGATCCTGGAAACTTTCTGTTTCCAGGTTCAGTCGACTGACTCAGAGTGTTCAGTCGACTGACTCTTACCTAGAAACTCTCTGTTTCCAGGTTCAGTCGACTGACTCAGAGTGTTCAGTCAACTGACTCTTGCCTAGGAAATTTCCTGGCTTTGGTTCAGTCGACTGACCCTCCTATTCAGTCGACTGAACTGAAAAATTCAGTATTCTTAGCCT
Organism: Allium cepa; assembly: GCA_030765085.1. Taxonomy (NCBI): domain Eukaryota; kingdom Viridiplantae; phylum Streptophyta; class Magnoliopsida; order Asparagales; family Amaryllidaceae; genus Allium; species Allium cepa. Next base: position 160,502,158 of record CM060932.1, read on the forward strand.
TGCCCCCAAGGAGCAAAATCCCAACAAATCGCAACCGGACGAGCACGGATGCTAGGGGTTTACGCCTATCGGCAACCCGGACCTATGAGCTCCTCGATGCATCACCAAAAATATGTTCAAACCTCAAAGATAGGATTTCTAAAGATTTGACTCCATAACACCAAAAATTGGAAAATTCATAAAAACCAATTCAAATCAAAAGCAAATGGTCAGGAATTCATACCTAACAACAAAGATAGATATAGACATATGTGTGAGATAAAAATCTCACCTTTAAACCCAAACAAATGAAGAAGAAGCTATAGAGTAATTGCAAGAACGATCACACTTCAATTCCAACCCCACAAGCGTGAATCTAAGCTTAAAAGAGAAACATTTCCTAAGTTAGGTTTAGGAATTTCGGAAATTGAAAGGAGAATGAGTTGGAGAAGAAGAAGAGAGGGCTTACCAAAGCTTCTTCTATGAATTTGGAGTTAAAGCTTGGATTTTGCAAAGATAATTAGGGCTTGGAATTTTAATTTCCCATTCCCCTCTCGATTGATGCCAAAGCTTGAGTATTAGGAAAATTATGAAGGAATGAAGAGAAGAGGGGGGTGAAGCTTGGGTCTAATGGGCTGAAACCAAACCAAAGCCTTAGGTGAAAAAGTAGCAAAATTCCTCTAACTCCAAACATATCGAAGTTTATACTCGAAAAGGTCGCAAACGTCATTTTGAACTCAGTGGGGGTGGTCTCGAGTCCTAATTCAACTGTTTGCAAAAAGTAGCTTTTTAGACAATAATTCGACTAACGACGAAATATTTAAATATTCAATCGTAAAATATGCGGGTTGTTACAAACTCCTCTCCTTAAAGAAATTGCGTCCTCACAATCTTAAGAAATAAATGAACGAAAAGTAACAACCATAAAAGCATATCAACACAAAAGAAGAAATTTGGAACAAGAAGTTCACCTCAAAGAGCACGAGAAAGTAAGTCCGGATGTGTTCGCTCGATGAATTCTCTTGATTCCCAAGAGCAATCCTTGGGATTTGAGGACCATTGAACTTTCACAAGAGGAATATCTTTATTTCGAAGGCGTTTTACCTCCGAAGCAATAATACGAATAGGATGTTGCTCATAAATCAAATTAGCTGAAACTTCAATTTCTTCCATAATACCGAGCTCAAGAATAGAATTGGAATCTCGAAGGCATTTTCGTAGTTGAGAAACGTGTAACTCGTCATGGATAGCAGAAAAATGAACCGGTAATAAAAGGCGATAAGCCACGGAACCAATACGTTCGGTGATGGAAAATGGACCAATATATCGAGGTCCTAATTTTCCCGATCGATTGAAAAGCACAACACCCTTCATAGGTGAAACACGAATAAACACAAAATCTCCCACAGAAAATTCTAATTTCCTTCTTCGGTTATCGGCATAGGATTTTTGCCAACTTTGATATTCTTCCATCCTATGACGAATAAGGTCAATCTTTTATGTGGAATCACGAATAAAATCTGGACCAAAAACCTGCTTCTCACCGGCCTCAAGCCAACAAGAAGGAGATCGGCATGGCCTTCCATAAAGTGCCTCAAAAGGTGCCATGCCAATACTAGATTGGAAGCTATTATTATAGGAAAACTCAACAAGAGAAATATGATGCTCCCAACTTCCACCAAAATCAAGAACATATGCACAAAGAAGATCTTCAAGAGTTTGAATCACACGCTCGGTTTGTCCATCGGACTGAGGATGATAAGCGGTGCTAAAATTAAGCTTCGTTTCCAAAGCCTTTTGAAGACTCTTCCAAAATCCACTAGTAAACAATGGATCACGATCACTAACAATAGAAGTAGGAACTCCATGTAATTTAACAATTTCTTTAATAACGAGCTTGGCCAAAAGAGGAATGGTCCGATTGGACCGAACGAGAATAAAATGGGCGGATTTAGTAAGTCTATCAACAATCACCCATAAGCTATCATGACCCGAACGAGAACGGGGAAGACCGTCAATAAGATCCATGGAAATTTGATCCCACTTCCAAATTGGAATTTCTAAAGGTTGCAATAAACCACCGGGCCTTTGATGCTTGGCCTTAACGAGTTCGAAAATCATGCAACGCTTAACAAAGTTAGCAATATCAGATTTTATTCCATCCCAATAATAAAGTCGCTTCATATCCGCTTACATTTTACAACTACCGGGATGAATGGTAAATTTAGAACGATGAGAATCTTCTAAAATGTCTTTGTGAAGATCACTAATGTTTGGCACAATAATTCTACCAAATTTTCGAATACCGCCACGAGAATCAATATTAAAGTCTTTCAAACTTTCAATACCAATTTTATCCCTACAACTTTGGCTAAGAAGGGCCAATTCGGGATCTAGCTTTTGAGCTTCAAGAATGCGGTCTAAAAGAGAAGGATGAGCCTCAAGGCTACATAAAGCCAAAGATGAACATAAATTGGATTCATGATCTCGAATCTCACAAGTGGACAAAATTCTGAGATCGTTCCATTCGGATATCATCATAGAAACAACCGCTTGTTGCTTACGACTAAGTGCATCGGCAACACGGTTTCCCTTTCCGGGAGTATAAAGAATATCAAGGTCATAAGATGCAAGGAACTCGAGCCAACACTGTTGACGCAAATTAAGTTCCTTTTGAGAAAATAAATACTTCAAAGATTTATGGTTGGTGTAAAGAATAAATCTTTCTCCCAAAAGATAATGACGCCAAATTTTAAGGGCGAAAACAATAGCCGCGAGCTCTAAATCATGAGTGGCATATCTAGTCTCGGCTGGCTTCAATTTCCTAGAAGCATAAGCAATAACACGTTCTCTTTGCATAAGAACGTCACCTAAACCAACGCGATTAGCATCGGTATAAACAATAAAATCTTGATTCCCCTTGGGAATAACAAGAATAGGAGCATCAGAAAGGAGTTTTTTTAATTTCTGGAAAGAAGCTTCACATTTGTCCGACCAAATGTATTTAACTCCCTTCTTTGTCAAACTAGTAAGAGGCATGGAAATTTTAGAAAAGTCTTTTATGAAACGACGGTAATAACCTGCCAATCCAAGAAAACTATGAATTTTCATCACACACTCCGGTCTCTTCCAATCTTGAATCGCTTCTATCTTTGAAGGATCCATGGAAATTCTGGATTCAGAAATAATATGACCGAGAAACTTCACCCGAGATTGTCAAAAGTGGCATTTAGAAAATTTTGCTTTCAATTGATTGCTCCTAAGAGTTTCCAACACAATTCGACGATGCTTTTCATGCTCCTCCTCGGTTTTAGAATACATAAGAATATCATCAATAAAGATGAGAACAAATCGATCGAGGAAGTCTTTTAAAACTCTATTCATAAGGTCAACGAAATAAGCTGGAGCATTCGTTAAACCAAATGGCATAACAAGCCATTCATAAGATCCATAACGAGTACGGAACGATGTCAAAGGAATACTATCCTCTACAATACGGAGCTGATGAAAACCGGTTGCTATGTCTAATTGTGAAAAGTCTCTAGCACCACTAAGTTGGTCAAATAAATCATCAATCCGAGGTAATGGATATTTATTCTTGATAGTAAGATCATTAAGCTTGCGGTAGTCAACGCAAAGCCTAAGTGTACCATCAGATTTCTTCACGAAAATAGCCGAAGCTCCCCAAGGAGAGGAACTAGAGCGAATAAATTGCTTCGTCACCAATTCGGATAATTGTTTGCGCATCTCCTCATTTTCCTTATTGGACATGCGATAAGGAGGACGAGTGATAGGTTGAGCTCCAGGGATGAGATTAATTTTGAACTCAATTGCTCGCTTAGGTGGTAGTCCTAAAATGGGCTCAAATATGTCGGAAAATTCACGAACAACGTGAATAAGAGAAATGACATCTTCCTGATCATCATTATCGTCATCATGAGGATTTAAAGAATATAAAGATGCAGCCAAGTTGGAATCCAAATCTTTAAGATCAATAGAAATCTGATTAATAGATCGAGGATGTCGAAGATAAATAGTCCGCTTAGGACATAGGATATGAGCTTCATAATGGTTAAGCCAATCCATTCCCAAAATCATTCCAAAGCCTAAGTAGTGCATAACGTGCAAATCGGCTCGGAAAGAAAAATCACACAAAATAATCTCGACATCTTTACAAAGCAAACTAATTGTTGCAGATCCACCAACCGGATTCACAATTCTCAAAGAAGTCATTAAAGCAACAACACTTAAAAGAAAAAGTATCAACAAGTTCTTTTTATATAAAAGAATGGGACGCACCCATATCAAAAAGAACTCGGATAGGTTGATCACGAAATAAAATAATGCCATCAAGGATAGAATGAGAAATACCTAGACCACGAGAAGTGTTGCTAGAGGCCTGTGCAACATTTAACTTTCCCTCCTTCCTACCTTGAATTTTGGGACATGTAGATATATAATGGCCCAAACTTTTGAAATAGCGACAAGCGTTGGGCTTTGAACACTTATTAGCATAATGGTCTTTAGAACCACAATTGTAGCATTGTCCACTACTAAAGGTAGAAGTCTTTGCCACCGGAGTTGCTTGCTTCCCTTTCTTATTGGAGTAAGGACCTTTGAACTTATTAGGCCTTTTATTGTTGTTGTTGAAGTTTGGTTTGGCACCCACCACTTCAACATCACTCTCTTTGTCTGCCTCTTCAAGTCGAAGAGCGACATCAACAAGTTGATCAAAAGCAACTTCCAATTTCAGAAGTAATGGCTTTTTGAGATTTTTGTTCAAGCCATAGACAAATATTTGATTCTTCTTCAATGGGGTGTTTATGTATTCGACCCTGTATTTAGAAAGTGACTCGAATGATGCGACATAATCTGCCATAGAGGACTCACCTTGAACAAGGTCTATGAAACGACGAGCCAATGTCACCTTCTCAGCTTCTGGTACAAATTTTAATTCGAATCATTCTTGGAATTTCTCCCAAGTAAGATCCGCTTCATTTATTTCAGAAATCAGAAGCTCTTAACGGTCTAATGCTCTTTCTTGGAGCATGCTTGAAGCCACCTGGACTCGGTGAAGATCAATAAGATTCATGGGAGAAAAGATGCGATCGTATGTTCTGAGCCAAGCCTGGACTTCAATAATGGTTTCAGAACCTTTGAATGGCTTCCCACCCAAGTTGGTATAATCGTTGCACAAGCGTACAAATCCAGACTTAGGGTGAGAAGGCTCCGGAACGGGTCCGGCTGCTTGAGCATTCTTTACAAGATCAAGAAGTTATTGTGCATACATAAATACTCCATCCTGGGGAGTAGCACTAGATTGACCAGCGCCGGGATGGCCAGGTCTAACCATTTCTCTTCTTTAAGAAAGAAAGAAGAATAAAAAGGTTATTCACAAAATGAATATCAAACAATAATGATTGATAAAACAAGGCATCACAAAGAAAATAGGATAGAATGGGTCCAATGACTCGAATAAAATCATAAGGAACGACTCCTAAGATGGACTTAGGACGATGATCCTTGTTAAATTATTCTACATTGTTTTGAAGTTTGGCTCTGATACTAAGCTGTGACGCCCCACCTCTATACCCATACTAGCCAAGAACACTACGAGGTAATGCCATCAACTAGCGCGGAGAATAAAGCTATTGAGAAGCGACCATCTGTATAAATGTTTTGTGCGAGTACCGATATGCCAGATAAAAATATAACTTTTCATCTCAAGAGGAAATTCGACATACCGACGCAAACTCAAAGCTACTACACAGTGGCTATAATATCTTCGGAAACAAATATAGAAATAAGCATAACACAAATCAGTCACAGAAGTTCATATCTCAAAGGCAGAAACAGATATGAATATTACACATAAAAGTGTACATTAGAGTAGTGGTCAAATAAGATCCACAATATCACAAAAGAATAGTTACAAGTGCTACATGAAAGAATAAGTATACATCAATGATTCTATATCTCAAATGTATAGAACCAAAAACTACTAATCTAAGTAGTTAGCCAAAAGTCAGGATAATAATCCTAGATGAGGAGTCAAGCAGAAGCACCTAAAACATCTCTGTCTGACCCGAGTATTATTTAATAAGAAAATAATAAACGGATCAGTCTAGCTATAAATATCAGATAAAATGATATAACATAAGAGATATGACTAAAATGGATGATAACCATAAGGTCGTACTGTAATAAGTAGGTAATTGAAAATCAACCAGAGATTAATCAATATCACAAGAATCTTCTCAAAGATCAAAGAATGTCATACTCTTTATTTTATTTTATTCACCAAACCATAAATAATGACAATTATATCAATGCCAATCACAGAACTTAATGACATACAAATTCACCAATGCACAAATATTGATAAAACTTATCAATGTAAATCACGAAAATTGGGGAAAACACAAATTCTAGAAATCATCAATGGGTATCCATAAATCACAAAAAAGGGGGAAGCCTATCACAAAACGGGAGCATGAAAACTCACCAACACATGTATCACAAAAGGGAACGCTATTCCATGGTTGCTAACCATTAGTTTTGAGCCAAAGCTTTCCAAAACGGCCTGAAGACCATGGGTCGCTACCCCACCAAATTGAGCTGAAGCTCCACAGAAATGGGGTTTAGTCTCCTTCGCAGACAAAGAGACATCGCACATTGCTAGTCTAAATCACAAAAATGATCATCATCGATCATCCAGAAGTGTCAATTACACTAAGCTAGTAAATATATGAGCTTAGCTTCATGTCCCATAACCACTAGCTTAACTTAAATATTTATGAACAAATTGTAGATCTCCACTCGAAAATGGTCACAAGAGATTCAATCGAACAAGTCCAAGAATTAACCGACGAAGTAAACGCAAGTGTTTCATACCACTTGTTTTATTAAGCCGTTTAATTAGATTTCTAATACGAGTGAGGTAAAGGTTTGTATATGCTAGTAGATTAGAAAACGGTTTAAGAAACGAGCTTTGTAATAAAATAGTGTTGAAATCGTTTAGATGAAAGAGTTTTGATATTTACTACTAGTAATGAAACCTTTATATTTTTAAAGTGACAAAAACAAAGAAGTGATTGTAGAAACAATCAATCACCAAAAATCCACATTCGAAGACGTGGTTTAAATCCAAAGAAATCGACACCAAATCCATCAAAATGGATATTCCCAAAAGTTCCAACGGAGATGTTATCAAAGCCAACAAGGTGATAACAACTAGTCGGAGGACGAAGAATCGATTAAAAAGTGGAAACTCAAACCCAAAAGGCAAGTTGGGCAAAAACAGCAAATTCAGTCGACTGACCCAGAGTGTTCAGTCGACTGACTCAGATCTTGGAAACTTTCTGTTTCCAGGTTCAGTCCACTGACACAGAGTGTTCAGTCAACTGACTCTTTCTTGGAACTCTCTGTTTCGAGGTTCAGTCGACCGACTCAGAGTGTTCAGTCGACTGACTCTTGCCCAGGAAATTTCCTGGGTTTGGTTCAGTCGACTGACCCTCCTGATCAGTCGACTGAACTGAAAAATTCAGTATTCTTATCCTTGCCCCCAAGGGGCAAAATCCCAACAAATCGCAACCGAATGAGCATGGACGCTTGGGTTTACGCCTATCGGCAACCCGGCCCTATGAGCCCCTCGATGCATCACCAAAAACATGTTCAAACCTCAAAGATAGGATTTTTAAAGACCATAACACCAAAAATTGGAATATTCATAAAAACCAATTCAAATCAAAAGCAAATGGTCATCAATAAGTGTTAGGAATTCATATCTAACAACAAAGATAGATATAAACATAGATGTGAGATAAAAGTCTTACCTTTAAACCCAAAAAAAATGAAGAAGATGCTATAGAGCAATGGCAAGAACAATCACACTTCAATTCCAACCCCACAAGCTTGAATCTAAGCTTAAAAGAGAAACAATTCCTAAGTTAGGTTTAGGAATTTATGAAATTGAAAGGAGAATGAGTTGGAGAAGAAGAAGAGAGGGCTTACCGAAGCTTCTTCTATGAATTTGGAGTTAAAGCTTGGATTCTGCAAAGATAATTAGGGCTTGGAGTTTTAATTTTCCATTCCCCTCTCCATTGATGCTAAAGCTTGAGTATTAGAAAAATTATGAAGGAATGAAGAGAAGAGGGGGGGGGTGAAGCTTGGGTCTAATGGGCTGAAACCAAACCAAAGCCCTAGGTGAAAAAGTTGCAAAATTCCTCTAACTCCAAACATATCGAAGTTTATACTCAAAAAGGTCGCAAATATCATTTTGAACTTAATGGGGGTGGTCTCGAGTCCTAATTCGACTGTTTTCAAAAAGTAGCTTTTCGGACAATAATCCGACTAACGACGAAATATTTAAATAAAATATTCAAATATTCAATCGTAAAATATGCGTGTTGTTATAATACCCGGCTCTCTGCCAACACCATACTCCCTTCCCGGGAGTAACACCTAAGATATGCCATCCTCGGCCATTTGCGACCTTTATCCGAGAGCTCTCAACAATAACCATCACAAAGTAATAGATTTATAGTGTCCACATGAGTTAAGTATCTGGGCTCCATACCATGATACCACCCTTTTCCAGAAGGAATGGACATACCCTAGGGGCGCAACCCCTGCAACCTTGCTGCATCTTTCCTGTTTCGACCATTTCCGAGGTGTGAGGTCCTGATGCAGTCTCGTCCACAAAACTACGCTTTTCACAAAAGCCATGCTTTGATCAATAAATGATCAGCAGCACTTCGTATGCCACATTACCAAATTGGGAATGTATCCATAGTAACCATCAACTACATAACCTCTGAGCTCGTACGTCTCAGAGAAGGGTGTTAAACTAAGAGAATAAATCTCCGCCACCAAACAGAAATGTATTTGATAGAAACTAGTTTTACATCTCAAAGTGTAATGTCAGATACACATCCATACAAGTCTGTTCCGGGTTCGACCAGAACCAAAGGCACTTCCAAAGAAGCCCTTGTAATCCGGGTATTCACATCCCGATCAGACTCCCCATCACATGTGGAGATCTCTATACCGTAGCTACTCAGTGCAGAGTCATTCGATAGGTTATCCTATCGTTCTCGTAAATACCCGGTCTTCACCACCGGTCTTCAAATGCAATCCATAACGTCGTATCATTATTCGAAATGGGTTATATGACACAAGGTCCTCTCCCGGCTAAACCGAATAATGAGCGCAATATTTTAAAAACATATGGATATGAGATTTCAGTTAAGTCATAAATTTAAAACCCAAAACTTTCTTTTCAAATGGTTTAAAAAAATTACCATTTACAAATCTTTAATAAAAAAGATTCATTTTACAAAGTTCACACATCTTTCACAAAGATTCATTCACAAATTCCAACACAATTTCCATTTCAAATTGGATTAACTCATCCAATCTTTAAATCAATGATTTAATAGCTTTCAGATCCGTTTCCAAAGATTCGTTCACAACTTGGAAAACCATTTTCATTTCAAAACTTGAAATCCCTTTAACATAAATTGGAAATTCTTTCTTTATATGAAAGCTTTTATTATTTGAAAACAAATAGTTTTCGTTTCGAAAAAATCCGATTTCATTTATACAATTTAGAATCCTTGGGTTAATATCAAATTCTCAAAACAACACTTTTAAATGGTTTTAAAAACCATGCAAACTTGTATAACATTTTTAAACCATAATTTCCAACCATAGAATTCAATTTCAAATTTTGAATTCAAATTTAAATTATATTATTTAGATTCCTTAAACTTTATTAAGTTATTCAAAATAACCTTTACCTTTGAAAATTCCCTTTTTAAAAGCTTTTCGTAATTAACCCAATCCATTTCCAAAACCATTTGGATTCAAAATTCAACATTTAAAACTATTTCAAAAAATCCGTGACTTAACCAATTTCCTTGTGCAATCCATGTTTGTGTGTGTAGAGTGTAGTCCAGGAGTTTTACACAATAGTGCAACATCATCAATCATCACAGATTCATGCATATAAATAACGATAAGCGGTATATTATATAGCGCTTATCTTTCATTCACAGATACACAGATACACAGGTTAATTAATAAGTAAGTAAGGACTAATTAATTTAAAGGATAATTAATTATGGGTTAATTAAAGAATAATTAGATAATTAAAGGTTAATTATTTAATGATTAAAGATTGATTAATTTATTAATTAAGGTTTACTAATTAATAATTTAAAGTTAATTAATTTATTATTAAAGGTTAATAAAAAAATAAAATAATAATAATTTGTAATTAATTAATATTAATTAACTGGATTAGTGATTAATCTGGCTTCAATTGACCAGATGATCAATTAACCTTACTTATGGATGTTGAATTGTATGAGCTGCTTTGAATTGTTTATATCTCTACTTTGTGATATGAATTATTTGAATTCAAGCTGTGATGAATGTAATTTATTTTATCTATGATTAATCTGTGGATCTTTGAATGGAAGATAAGCGTTATAGGAATATACCGCTTATCTATAATTGCTGTGCTTGAATCTGTAATGATTGATTATGTTGCACTATTGTGTAAAACCTCTGGACCACACGATACACACACAAATATGGATTGCATGAGGAAATGGGTTAAGTCACAGATTTTTAAAGATTGAATTTTCAAATCAGAAATAGTTTTAGAAATGGAATTGAAAGCTTTTGAAAATAAGTTTCAAAAATAAAAGTTATTTTGAGTAACTTAACTAAGTTTTGAAATTTAAATAATTTGATTTAAATTTGAATTCAAAATTTGAAATTGAATTCTATATTTGGAAATTATGGTTTAAAAAGGTTATATAATTATAAATGTGTTGATATGAGTTTTAAATCATTTTTTAAAGTATCGTTTTGGAATTTGAATTTAATCCAAGGAATTTAACTTGTATAAATGTAATCGGATTTTTCCTATATGAAAACTATTTATTTTCAAATAATAAAAGCTTTCATATAAGGAAAGAATTTCCAATTTGTGTTAAAGGGATTTCAAATTTTAAAATGTAATGGTTTTCCAAGTTATGAGTGAATCTTTAGGAATGGGTTTGAAAGCTATGAATTAAATCTTTGATTTAAAGATTGGATGAGTTAATCAAATTTGAATGGAAATTGTTTTGAAATTTGTGAATGAATCTTTGTGGAAAAAATGGGTGAACTTTGTGAAGTAAATCTTTTTTTTTAAAGATCTGTAAATGGTAATTTGTTTAAACCATTGAAAGAAAAGTTTTTGGGTTTTAAATGGTGACTTAACTGAAATCCCAATATCCATATGTTTTCAAATATTGCGCTCATTATTCGGTTAAGCCGGAAGAGGACCTTGTGTCATATAACCCATTCCGAATAATGATATGACGATAAGGATAGCAATTGAAGACGGATGATGAAGACCGTGTATTTTCGAAAACGAAAGGATGACCCTTCGATTGTCTCTGCATTGATTCGCGCTGGTATAGAGATCTCCATATGTAATGGGGAGTCTGATCGGGATTGTGAATACCCGGATTGCAAGGGCTTCTTCGGAAGTGCCTTCGGTTCTGTTCGAACCTGGAACAGACTTGTGTGAACGTGTGTCTGACATTACACTTTGAGATGTAAAACCGGTTTCTATTAAATACATTTCTGTTTGGTGGCGGAGATTTATTCTCTTAGCCTAACACCCTTCTTTGAGACGTACGAGCTTAGAGCTTATGTAGTTGATGGTTACTAGTGATACATTCCCAATTTGGTAATGTGGCATACAAAGTGTTGCTGATCATTTTTTGATCAAAGCATGGCTTTTGTGAAAAGCGTAGCTTTGTGGACGAGACTTCATCGAACCTCACAACCCGGAATGGTCGAAATAGGAAAAATGCAGCAAGGTTATTTGGGGGTAGCGCCCCCTGAGGGTATGTTCTTTTCCTTCTGGATGGAGGTGGTATCATAGTATGGATCCCAGATACTCAACCTATGTGGTTGCTGCAAATTTATTACTTTGTGGTTGTTGGTGAATCCCAGGATAAAGGTTGGTTACGACCGGAGAGTGGCATACTCGTGTAGTATTTACCTAGTTACAGAGGTAACCTAGCCTTGTGTTGGCAGAGATCCGGTTAAGTTCTCGGGGCGTCCCTCCAGAGGTGTACCCATATGGCAATAGGAAGTTCCTTGGCCTGACCATTTGTTGGAAATCCAATCATCCAATACGTGCCCTGTATGATTTTACTTGTAGAACCTGCCATCTAACATGGTAGCTATAGTAGGCATACTATAATGGTACGTGTGCTGGCTAAGATTAATATTATACCTGCAAATGTTTTCCACTATGCACTAATAATAATATCAAATGATTTTCGCGTATCAAGAATTTTTTACTATCATAAGGAGAAATCTCCCCCAAGTGTGCGATTGCATGGTGTGTGTGCCGGGAGGCCTTATGGCAGTTTCATTTTTCAAAAAGCACTGCGTATTTCAATATTTTGAATTCTTTTGTTGGTTGTTTTAAAGATAAACCATTTTTGTTTGCTCGTACCAGTCTCATGACTGACCTAGAGTTTATTGTTCCTTTTTTAAACTCTGGTGTCCACAATTTTCCACAAGGACAGTCTAGTGTTGGATTTTTCAGATAGTCGAATACTAGGGGTAGATTCGATAGCATTCAATCTCTGGATGTCAGCAATCGCATTTGGATCGAGTTGCTTCACTTCAGTGTTGATGGTGGTCCAAGCTTTTTGGATCGGAGTCCTCATAGCTTTTGGGATGAGCCTTTGGTTTGGAGTTGCAGATTTTGGATTCACTCTTTATCGAAGACCATATTCGAGTTATCCCTTCCATTCTTATCATATTCCGCCATGTATATTTGTCTCTGATATTATTGTATCATATTGTATCAGATATTGTATTCATTGTTGTATCAATGATATTATTAATTTTCTTCCGTTATGTTGTTATACTTAATGTGTTATAGGCTCCGATGAACCAGATTCGGCGTTTGAATCTATGACATTTGAATACTAGTGAAGTATTTGGTGCCGATTTTCGAAGGTCGAGTCAGGGTTGTTACAAATTTATTCGTTTATTCAAGCTTTGGAACAAAAATATTTACTTCACAAAGTTCACCCATTTTTCACAAAGATTCATTCACAGCTTTTCAAAACAACTTCCTTTTCAAATTGGATTATATCATCCAATTATTAATCCAAAGACTCAATTTATAGGTTTCAAAACTATTTCCAAAGATCCATTCATAACTTTCAAAATAATTCCTATTTCAAATCTTTTATATATAAAAGATACACTATTTAAAATCCTCTTCGATTTCAAAACAAAATTTAACAATCTTTCACAAAGGTCCATTCATAGCTTTCAAAACAATTCACAATTTCATAAAAAAAAACTTGAAATCTTTCGATACAAATTGAAAATCCTTTCTTTAAATGAAAGCTATTATTATTTGAAAACAAATAGTCTTTGTTTTGGAAAAATCTAATTATATTTTCACGAGTTAAAGCCCTTGAGTTAAATTCAAATTCCCAAATCAATACCTTTAAAATGGTTTAACCCATATATAACTTGTATAACATCTTTGAACCGTGGTTTCCAAACATAGAATTCAATTTCAAATTTTGAATTCAAATTTAAACCAAATTATTTAAATTCCAAAACTTAATTGAGTTATTCAAAATAACTTATATTTTTTGAAACTCCTTCTTAAAAGCTTTCAATTCCATTTCCAAAACTATTTTGGATTCAAAAAATTCAATCTTTAAAATCATTTTTAAAATCTGTGACTTAATCAATATCCTCATGCAATCCATGTTTGTGTGTATGGTGTAGTCCAGGGGTTTTACCCAATAGTGCAACATTATCAATCATCACAGATACAATCACAACAATATCAATAAGCGGTATAATCCTATAACGCTTATCTGTATACATAAAATACAGTTAGATAATATAAATGCATTATAGATAAATAAATTACATTCATCATAGCTTAAATTAAAACAATTCGAATCACAAAGCATCACATAGTAAAGGTAACAAACAATTCACAACAGTTCATACAATACAAACATCCATAAGTAAGGTTACTTGATCATCTGATTAATTGAAACCAGATTAATCACTAACTCTGGTTGATTAACATTAATTAATTACAGTTTATGTTAATTAATTATCCTTTAATTATTTATTAATTAACCTTAATTAATGAATTAATCAACCTTTAATTATTAAAGAATTAATTCTTAATTAATTATACTTAACAATTCAATTAATAAACAAAATAACCCTTAATTAATTACCATTTAATTATAATAAGTGATTATCCCTAATCACTTTCATTAATAAATCCCAAATTAATTATCATTTGATTTATTTAATCATTAATCATAAATTGACAACTTTGGGTAATTATCCTTTTAATCACTTGATAAACTTACTTTAATCATTAATTACTTTTAATTAAGTAATTATCTTTTAAACAATTAATTCCTTTAATAAATCAATTAACCTTTTATTTTACTTTAATTAACCACATTAATTAAATCTTTAAGAAATTAAATATTTAATCCCTTTAATTATGTTGGGTAATTTATCCTTTTAAATTACCTTTACTAACTAATAAGATATCAATAAATTATCATCCAAATAAAAAAATCATTGAAATAAATTCATTATCAACTTATTATCTTAAAACCTTCAAGTTGAATTAAAAAAAACTTTTAATCAAATTCAAAGCTTGGATTAATATTTACAAAAGAATTTGTTTTAACCCAAAAATTGTTTAAAATTTAAAATCTGTTATACTTAAATGCTCACGCATGTAACTCGATAAAAGACCCGAGCCCATCCTTTTCCTGCTCGAGTATCAACCCGAGTAAAACTTCGTCGTTCCCATCTAAATCTCTTGTACACAGACCTTCTGATGCACGTGCACCTACCGCTGGCAGCACTCCGACGCCCACGACCATCATCGCCAAGTCAACTACGACGTCCACGCTCCACTGAACCACTCAGCATTTTCAATCGAGCACCAAAGCCAAATTCGAACCCATCAGAGTCCCCTGGAACAATTACTCCGGCCAAAAATTCGCCTCGTACAGGCGATGCCGACCACCAGAAAACGCCATTCTTCGCCTGAAGCCTCACCATGATCCACTGCCTTGATTCCACTACGACCGGCCTCCTCCGGTGCTCCGCTGACCAAGCGGCAACCAATTTTTCGACTACGACCTCAAAGCCTCCTTAAACCCTAATTCGACACCACGCTGCCACCTCGACCGACTATAAATGCTTCGAGCATTTTTCCTGTGATCATTAACATGCAAGCCACCTTCACCATTGATCACAGTGTCCATTTCAATTCTAATCGCCGGAATTTGATTATTTTGTGTTTTCCATTCAAACCCACAATCCCACTTCAATAAAAAACTAAAAATCAAAATTTTATTATTAAAATTCAACATTTACAAGCACTAATTAGATTGTATGATCAAAACAAGGAATTAAATCATTTGATTTTTTACATTAAAAGATCATTACTGTAAATTTTTAATTTCCAATAACCTATTTGTTAATTTTACTTATTTACATTTTTATAAATAATGTTATACTCATATGAACATTTTTCATTCAGCAATCAAAACCTAAAATGTTTTGTGTTGGGATAATTTAAATTTCCAAATAGGTTTTAAAACCTGGAATGTGTGTACAGAGGCAAGTTTTGCCTATTCCAGACATGCACACCTGATTTTACCATATACATGTATCATATTCAAGCATATATATACATACTTCTCACAATTTTATCTCAATCATGATAACAAACAATCAATAATAACTAGATTTAAACACTGGGTATACTGTTTTCTCACAGGCATTTCAAAATGAAGATGGTGAAGTTTGCTCAGCTGATTAGAAAGACAGAGGAGATTTTAAGCCTAGAGTGATATTTGAATTTAAAAAAAAACTGATCTGACTCTGAATCATTGCTTTATATTTGAGTTAGTTGCTTGTATATTGAGTTGAAATGTAACTACCCGTATATTTGTACCATTTAAATTGACAATAATCCACACATGTCAACTTAAATAGTGAAAAACACGAATCATTAATAGAGTATATGTATATAAATGAGAATCATCACAGAATCACAGAAGATACAACATAACTGAATAGTGCAGCGGAATTACAACAATGTCGCAATAGTAGTTCATGAAGCTACTAAGTAAATACAACAATGTCTCAAGCAAATAGTGAAATAGAAATACACAGATGTCCGGTAATAATCAAAGTAGAATAGAGCAATACTGATAAAGATAAAGATAAATGATAGTCTTCAAGTCTTCAGCTTCCAAGCAGCACAACAACAAAAATCCTCAGGCTGACCTGAGCATAAGCATAAATAAACACTCGAGTCAGGACATATATTCTTATACAGATAATATGGTTCAAATTTGAAATAACAATAACTCAAAGATGAATGAAATAACATCTCCGTTAAACTATCTATATACATAGTAGTGTACGCTAAGTAGATAATGTCTAACAGTAAAATAAAATTGAAATAGTGTTAAGGCGTTACCATTGTTACCCTAAACACATATATATAGCATTATAGTCTATACAGCACTGTAAACTCCACCATAAACTAGTGGGATATCAGGGAGTACTCCATAGGTATAATACAAAACAAAACGTAGTAGTCGCGTATAGGGATAAAAGAATGACAAGGCACATGAGGCAATACCCAAGGTAGTGAAACTACCGTTTGCCTGATCCGGACTGGTGAGAACGCATCGCCGCAATGATCGCAACACTGCGAAACAACACTTCAAATTCAAGGGTGCACACCAATCAATAACAAGTAATGTGTAACGACCCAGAATTTTTAATAATTTAAATTTGAATATTTAATTTATTTTAAATATTTATAAGTGAATTTATAAGTCAAATAAATTTTTATTTGAATTATTGGATTTAATTGGATAATTAAATCGATAAATTTAATATGTTAAATTATGGAAATAATTGAAAATTGAGTTAAATATGATTGAAAATGATTTGTAAAATTTTATTTTATCATATTGGAGTTATAGAAATATTTTAGAACTTTTAAAATCGAATTAAAAGTTAATCTGTGAAAATTGAATATTTTAATATTTAAATCGACTAGTAAAATAGCCAATTTTTGAACAGTCTCAGAATTGAACGAAACCAGTTTCATTGGATCCGTAATAGTTAGTTATTACCGGATTTCAAATTTCGTGTCAATCGGAGCTATCGTTTGATCGTGGCAGTTCGAAACGCATCGAATTATTTTTAATTTAAATTTGGCGAGTCAAAATAGCCATTTTTCAAAAAGTCTCGGAATTCGACGAAACCAGTTTCATCGGATCCGTAATGTGATATTATTGTAAGGTTTCAAATTTCAAGTCGTTTGGATTTACCGTTTGTCCGGTACGAATTAAAACGCCTAGAAATCGATTTAAATCGGTTTAATTCAAATTGAACGTTTTCAGCCATAACTCGCACATACTTCCGAATTAGCTTCCGAAACCTGTTCCATTGTGTCCGAAACGCGGGATAAACCCTAGGTACGCTGGTTACGGCGTCTAAATCGGAGTTCGGAATTCCCGGGATGAATAGTGTTTACGCTTGCTTTTCTTATAAATAGCACCACACACAAATAAAAAAAAAATATACACTCAAACCCTAATTTCATCAGCTAGCCGCCACCTAATAAACCCACGACCAGAATTTTCTCAACTTCCTTCCTCGATTTCATCAAATCCACTCGCTTTCATTAAAAACTTCCAACTAGAAGATTGAAGAGCTCGATGAGATCTTTAAGATCAACGGTCATGATCGCATTTGGAGCCATGGATTGACGTGAATCTCAAGACAAGGGGCGCGCGTTCATCATCGAACCGCGTGAAGAGGAGGCGACCGAGTGCTCCCATACTTGGCACGAAGGTCGAGGCAGGGTAGGCGCTTCAAACGGCGGGGGCTGATCAATTTCTCGATGTCGCATGGTGTTCGCGATTTGGAAAGGATCGAAGCGGCTTTGGGTTCGGTTCCTGGGTAAATCGCGTGTGAGATGGGAAGAACATACATGCGGCCAAGATCTGGGAAGATGGAATGCACGGCCACGATTAGATTAGGTTAAAATTTTAAAGTTTATATGTTGTAATTGTTTATATTAAATCAGTAAATGTTTAAAAATGTATAACTCTCTCATGCGAGGTCGAAAAAATGCAAATCTTTTTGCGTTGGAATCGTATGGACGAGCACTACGCGATGGAGTTGGTTTGGAGTCGTTTGGAGTTAGTGAGAATTTCGGGTAAAATTAAACGCGCGTTTAATTTTATTCGAAATAAAAGCTTAAACGGAAATTAAAACCAAGGTGAGAACTTCTCACTCAATCGAATAGATTTCGATTTTATTTTAAATAGTTAGATTTAAAATATTTGAATGCATGTTTGAATGATGACTGTAAATTATTGATTGTTAAAATAGACATTATACGCCGTTAGTAAGCGGATGTTATTTATTAAAAACATATACCGCGAATATTTCATAAACAGTGAAATTGGTATTATATATAATATCAATATATATATATATTGGCATATGTATATATTGCAGTTGATTGATTTCCCGCATTTTTTGTTTAGCGGATGAGACCCTATTACGCCGTTATTAAGCGGATAATATTTAATAAGAACATATACCGCGATAATTTCGTACTGGAGCGAAATTGGTATTGTGCTAATGTTTTTGGATGCAGGAAAACAGGTTGGAGGGATCCAACTGGATTGCTCAACAGTATTTATTTTATTTCAGATATTTTGATATTTGATGGATTATCATATCGATATATGATATCGTTATTAGTCGTGATTGACTATTTGGTGTGTAGCATCATTGGACCCAGATTTTGGGATTTTAAAATGATTTTAAAAGTGATTTTGAAAATATACTCTATTTTTGGAATTGATCCATTATAAATAAATAAACGTTATAATTTTTAAAGTTATAAAAATTATGGTTTTTGTGAAATATAGTTAAAAAGCTGATTTTTAGAAATACGATTAAAAGTCGATTTTTGAGAAATATGAACTAATGATTTTATAAAATAATTTAGATTGGATTTTTGAATATATGATAAAAGTTTAAATATAGGATTTATAAAATTTGATTATTTTATAAATCGAAATGATGAAATTATAAAGGAATTTAAAGACGTTTTAGAATAATAATATAAACTGATTTATATTAAGAGATTTATAAATGGATATTTATAAATTGAAATATAGACATTATAAAACGAGTTTTTATAAGTGTTTGAATGTAGTGAAAATGAATTTCATAAATGAATGAAATTTATAGAATTATAAACTGTGAAGTTATAAATGAAATTTATAAATAGTAAGATTTATAAATTTGGTGAAATTATTTGAAGAATAGATTGATTAAATAAATAAATCTTATAAGTTATAAGGTTTATAAATTGAAAAGTCTTTAAAAAGAACGATTTTGTAAAATAATCGTTTTATAAGCAATTGACTTATAATATGAACTTTTAGTTTATAATTGAGATATGAAATCAAATAGGTTAATAAAGGAATTTATAAAAAGGAAGTTTTTATAAATAAAAAGAAACGGAATTTATAAACGTTGTTTTATAAATCCGCAAACGACTTATTTTGATAAGTTAATTGTTATAACTTAGAGATAGAGTTATATTCACGTTTTAGACAGTGAATAATCCTTTAAGTTAAAGTGAATAGAAATGATGAAGTTTGTTAACGTAGTTTATTCACGTTTTTGAACAGTGAATAACACGTTAAAGAAATTGTTTAGAATGTGAATGTTTTAAATAGAATTAAAACGATCTAACGATGTTTTAAAATGTGTTGAGATTCGAAACCATAGATTTCAACATTCATTGTTGAAATAGATGTTTCGTGAAGTAAAAGGAAATGGTGGACTATAACACTGTTGTTATAGTAAATGATTTCCGAAAGGAAATGTTTTGTATAGTATTGAGATTTAGATATCTATTTTAATTTCGAATCCCTATACTAGTGATTTTGGGTTGTCGTAACGATGTTTTACGTAACATTCGTTTTGACCCAAATAAATATGTTAAGAGAATGATTTCCTTAATAGAATGAAATATATACTTAATTCGGTTTAAGTATATTGAATATTTTCTAAGTGTTGAAAATAAAAGGAATTTGTGAATTACTTATGAATAAATAAGTATGGAAACGTTTTCCAATATAAAGTGAATATATTGAATTTATCTTTTTGAAGATAAATTGAAATGAATAAATTGAAATCATATGCATGAATATTTTGAAATATAAATTCATTAGGGAATTTATATGTGAAAGGGAATTTGTTTAAAAATAAATGTTGATTTATTTTTGAAGTGTTGAAATAATATATCTTGTAAAGATATTTTGGAAAATAAATAATTTGGAAAATTATTTGGAATCTGGTGATGTATGCATATCAATTGATAGTTCAATAACCGACTATCAATATTTCCCTTTGAATGGGTAATTGATGTGATTTGTTTGAATGTGAATGCTACACTTATTTTTGAATAAGCGCTCACTATTCGGGTTAACCGGGAAAGGACCATGGGGTCGTATAACCCATTCCGAATATGTGATACGTCGTTATGAATTGCATTTGAAGATCGGTGTTGAAGACCGAGTATTTGCGAAAGCGATAGGATGACCTATCGATTGTCTCTGCACTGGGTAGCTCCTGGTATAGAGATCTCCTAAGTGATGGGAAATTCGATCGGGATTGTGAATACCCGTATTGCAAGGGCTTCGTAAGAAGTGCCTTCGGTTTTGTTCGAGCCCGGAACAGACTTGTATGGATTGTATGTCTGACGTTACAAATTGAGATATAAAGCAGATTTCTTTCAAATATATTTCTGTTGGTGGCGGAGAATTTATTCTTTTAGCTTAACACCCTTCTTTGAGACGTACGAGCTCAAAGGTTATATAGTTGAAATTATCAGCGATATATCCCATTTTGGTAATGTGACATGCTGAGTGATGCTGAAATGATCATTGTGTTGATTATTTGTGATAGGATCGTTTATTTGATCGTCTATCCTTGTGATCATTGTGTTGATCATTTGTTGACCCAAAGCATGGCTTTTGTATAAAGTATGTTTTTGTGGACGTGAATTCATCGAGCCTCACATCCCGGTAATGGTCAAAACAGGAATGATGCGGCAAGGTTATGAGGGGTATCTCCCTTTAGGGTATGTGCATTTCCTTCTGGAAAGGGTGGTATCATGGTATGGAGCCCAGATACTTACTCATGTTGATACACTATATCTTTTTCTGTGTGGTGTTGTTGGTGACGAGCGCTCGGTTAAAGGTCCGATGGGACCGGGGGATGCCATATTCGTGTAGTAGTTACCTAGTGATAAAGGTAACCCGGCCTTGTGTTGGCAGAGAGCTGGTTAAGTTCTCGGGACGTCCAGCCAGAGGCGATCCCATGTGGCAGTAGGAAGTTCCTTAGCCTGACCATTTGTTGGAAATCCAATTCCCAATACGAAACTTGTACGGTATTAGTTGTAGAACCTGCCATTCACTTATGGTGGTCACCACTGTTTGGATGGTAGCTATAGTAGGCATAGTTCGAAATGTCTATGTTGGCTAAGATTTATATTCTACTTTCGAAATGAATTTTTCTCTACACTATGCACTAGTAATAATATCAAATGTTATTTTAAATGCGTATCAAGCATCTTTGACTATCATAAGGAGAAATCTCCTCCGATTCTGCGTTTGCATTGTGTGTGTGTGCGGGAGGCCTTATGGTAGTCTCATTTTTAAAAGCATTGCGAATTGAATAAAAAAAAATATATTCCTATTTTGATTTTAAAGTTAAATAAACTGTTTTGAGTTCTCACACCAGTCTTGTTAAGCTATTGGGCTATGTGATGGGGGGTTCTCGCTTCGCGGTTAGGTGGCGAACGGGAGACTCTTACTCCCACACATCCTCTTTTAGGGGGTTGGTTAGGCGTAAGCTGTGACAGTCGAGAGGCTGGCCGTAAAAGCAAGTTTGGGATACCAGTGTAAGCCACGGTGGGGCTGGGATGGTTGAAAAGCCTACCGGTTGTGACCACTGGCTCGTCTCTTTACATTTGGTATCAGAGCTGATGGTTAAGCGACAACCATGGTTCTGTTGGGTATTAATTCATTAGAGATAGAGTCAGCAGTACTCTAGAATGAGTTTGAGTGTAATAATAGCTATGAGTGCGTATTTGTTAGTGAATATAAAATTGTTTTATATTGTGATGATTGGTTTATTGAGTGGCATATGAACTTTCGTCAGCACAACCTCGAAACTGAGCCGAAGGGGTTTCTAAACACTTGAATAGAACAATTCGACACGATATTGTTTTTAAATTGGGTAAATGAAATAATTTTGCCTTGATTATATTTTATATATAAAGGAATAATTTTAAAAAAAAAATTATTAAAGTGTATATAAGTTGATTGTTAGGTTGTTTGAATAATCTAAATTAAAGAATAATTGTATAAGCAAATGAATTATAAGAATAGAATTATAATTAAAGTGATTTACAATTGTGAAATAAACTTATATATGTAAGAAGTGAAATTATATGAATATGAGTTGTGAATAAAAGTGAATTTAAAGTTAAATGGAAGTATAACTTAAGTGTTGTTGAATGGAATTGATATTGATATCAAACTAAATTAATGAAGTTAAGTAATAAATGTGAACTTGAGTTATATGAATGAAATTCAACTGTTGTAATTGAATTGAATGAATGGATTGAATGTTAAATCAATTAAATGTAAATAAGTTGATATGGAATAATGAATATAAGTGTAAATTCATTAAATCTAATATTATTGGAAGTTGAAAAAAAAAGTTAATTAAATAAATTGAATGGAAATCAATTTTATTTAAGGAGTTGAACCAAGAATGAATATAAGCAAAGGAATTTGGTTGAAATTAATATACTTTGGTTGCTATATGGATGTTGATTGATTGTGTAAAATTCATTAAGTGTTAATGAAATTGAAAGCTATGAAATTGAATTCAAATTAGAAGTAAATAAATTTGAATAGAATTGAAAGTGAATTGGATTTAATTAGTAATGATAACTAATTGAATTGAGAATGAATGTTGAGAAAATCCAATGTAAATGAATCAAATGTGATTTAAATTGAAAACCATTTCATTTAATATTAATGAGAATATGAATGAATATATGTTGGTTATGGATGTTAGTTGGTTGATGGTTGAATATATATTGCATTTGTTGTTTTGAATGCATAGCTATGTTGACGTATATAGTTATTATGTTGCTATATGTTGTATATTGATACTATTTACATATATGCATGTTCTCATATTGTTTGTTAAGTGTTTAGTAGGTGCGGATCGCTTTTGCTTCACATTAGGAGTTCGCTTTTGCGCTATATTAGCCGTATATGCTTGCTAATAAAATATAAGGTACATATCTCGGATTAAATATCGTACTTTTACATTTTTTTCCCTTCGGGATGCCTCATTACTTGATGAGATGTATATTTGTGATATATATACTGTCATTTTTTTTTCGGATCGAGCCGCGCAAAGGAGACTATGGCGAATTTTTCCGGAAATTTAAGGCGTTAGAAAAGATTTGAGAAAATGGGAAAATTTTGAAAATTTTAAACTTTGATTTTGGAATTGAAAGTTAAACATAGTAGTTGTTTTTGAAAAGATAACTAAGTATGATTTGAAAACTTAGTAAAGTATGGTAAGAAGTTTAATTATAAATTTTGGGAAAATTAATAGATTCTGTAATTTTCTTACTTGTAATTTCGAGGACGAAATTCTTTTAAGGGGGAAAGATTGTAACGACCCAGAATTTTTAATAATTTAAATTTGAATATTTAATTTATTTTAAATATTTATAAGTGAATTTATAAGTCAAATAAATTTTTATTTGAATTATTGGATTTAATTGGATAATTAAATCGATAAATTTAATATGTTAAATTATGGAAATAATTGAAAATTGAGTTAAATATGATTGAAAATGATTTGTAAAATTTTATTTTATCATATTGGAGTTATAGAAATATTTTAGAACTTTTAAAATCGAATTAAAAGTTAATCTGTGAAAATTGAATATTTTAATATTTAAATCGACTAGTAAAATAGCCAATTTTTGAACAGTCTCAGAATTGAACGAAACCAGTTTCATTGGATCCGTAATAGTTAGTTATTATCGGATTTCAAATTTCGTGTCAATCGGAGCTATCGTTTGATCGTGGCAGTTCGAAACGCATCGAATTATTTTTAATTTAAATTTGGCGAGTCAAAATAGCCATTTTTCAAAAAGTCTCGGAATTCGACGAAACCAGTTTCATCGGATCCGTAATGTGATATTATTGTAAGGTTTCAAATTTCAAGTCGTTTGGATTTACCGTTTGTCCGGTACGAATTAAAACGCCTAGAAATCGATTTAAATCGGTTTAATTCAAATTGAACGTTTTCAGCCATAACTCGCACATACTTCCGAATTAGCTTCCGAAACCTGTTCCATTGTGTCCGAAACGCGGGATAAACCCTAGGTACGCTGGTTACGGCGTCTAAATCGGAGTTCGGAATTCCCGGGATGAATAGTGTTTACGCTTGCTTTTCTTATAAATAGCACCACACACAAATACAAAAAAAAAATACACTCAAACCCTAATTTCATCAGCTAGCCGCCACCTAATAAACCCACGGCCAGAATTTTCTCAACTTCCTTCCTCGATTTCATCAAATCCACTCGCTTTCATTAAAAACTTCCAACTAGAAGATTGAAGAGCTCGATGAGATCTTTAAGATCAACGGTCATGATCGCATTTGGAGCCATGGATTGACGTGAATCTCAAGACAAGGGGCGCGCGTTCATCATCGAACCGCGTGAAGAGGAGGCGACCGAGTGCTCCCATACTTGGCACGAAGGTCGAGGCAGGGTAGGCGCTTCAAACGGCGGGGGCTGATCAATTTCTCGATGTCGCATGGTGTTCGCGATTTGGAAAGGATCGAAGCGGCTTTGGGTTCGGTTCCTGGGTAAATCGCGTGTGAGATGGGAAGAACATACATGCGGCCAAGATCTGGGAAGATGGAATGCACGGCCACGATTAGATTAGGTTAAAATTTTAAAGTTTATATGTTGTAATTGTTTATATTAAATCAGTAAATGTTTAAAAATGTATAACTCTCTCATGCGAGGTCGAAAAAATGCAAATCTTTTTGCGTTGGAATCGTATGGACGAGCACTACGCGATGGAGTTGGTTTGGAGTCGTTTGGAGTTAGTGAGAATTTCGGGTAAAATTAAACGCGCGTTTAATTTTATTCGAAATAAAAGCTTAAACGGAAATTAAAACCAAGGTGAGAACTTCTCACTCAATCGAATAGATTTCGATTTTATTTTAAATAGTTAGATTTAAAATATTTGAATGCATGTTTGAATGATGACTGTAAATTATTGATTGTTAAAATAGACATTATACGCCGTTAGTAAGCGGATGTTATTTATTAAAAACATATACCGCGAATATTTCATAAACAGTGAAATTGGTATTATATATAATATCAATATATATATATTGGCATATGTATATATTGCAGTTGATTGATTTCCCGCATTTTTTGTTTAGCGGATGAGACCCTATTACGCCGTTATTAAGCGGATAATATTTAATAAGAACATATACCGCGATAATTTCGTACTGGAGCGAAATTGGTATTGTGCTAATGTTTTTGGATGCAGGAAAACAGGTTGGAGGGATCCAACTGGATTGCTCAACAGTATTTATTTTATTTCAGATATTTTGATATTTGATGGATTATCATATCGATATATGATATCGTTATTAGTCGTGATTGACTATTTGGTGTGTAGCATCATTGGACCCAGATTTTGGGATTTTAAAATGATTTTAAAAGTGATTTTGAAAATATACTCTATTTTTGGAATTGATCCATTATAAATAAATAAACGTTATAATTTTTAAAGTTATAAAAATTATGGTTTTTGTGAAATATAGTTAAAAAGATGATTTTTAGAAATACGATTAAAAGTCGATTTTTGAGAAATATGAACTAATGATTTTATAAAATAATTTAGATTGGATTTTTGAATATATGATAAAAGTTTAAATATAGGATTTATAAAATTTGATTATTTTATAAATCGAAATGATGAAATTATAAAGGAATTTAAAGACGTTTTAGAATAATAATATAAACTGATTTATATTAAGAGATTTATAAATGGATATTTATAAATTGAAATATAGACATTATAAAACGAGTTTTTATAAGTGTTTGAATGTAGTGAAAATGAATTTCATAAATGAATGAAATTTATAGAATTATAAACTGTGAAGTTATAAATGAAATTTATAAATAGTAAGATTTATAAATTTGGTGAAATTATTTGAAGAATAGATTGATTAAATAAATAAATCTTATAAGTTATAAGGTTTATAAATTGAAAAGTCTTTAAAAAGAACGATTTTGTAAAATAATCGTTTTATAAGCAATTGACTTATAATATGAACTTTTAGTTTATAATTGAGATATGAAATCAAATAGGTTAATAAAGGAATTTATAAAAAGGAAGTTTTTATAAATAAAAAGAAACGGAATTTATAAACGTTGTTTTATAAATCCGCAAACGACTTATTTTGATAAGTTAATTGTTATAACTTAGAGATAGAGTTATATTCACGTTTTAGACAGTGAATAATCCTTTAAGTTAAAGTGAATAGAAATGATGAAGTTTGTTAACGTAGTTTATTCACGTTTTTGAACAGTGAATAACACGTTAAAGAAATTGTTTAGAATGTGAATGTTTTAAATAGAATTAAAACGATCTAACGATGTTTTAAAATGTGTTGAGATTCGAAACCATAGATTTCAACATTCATTGTTGAAATAGATGTTTCGTGAAGTAAAAGGAAATGGTGGACTATAACACTGTTGTTATAGTAAATGATTTCCGAAAGGAAATGTTTTGTATAGTATTGAGATTTAGATATCTATTTTAATTTCGAATCCCTATACTAGTGATTTTGGGTTGTCGTAACGATGTTTTACGTAACATTCGTTTTGACCCAAATAAATATGTTAAGAGAATGATTTCCTTAATAGAATGAAATATATACTTAATTCGGTTTAAGTATATTGAATATTTTCTAAGTGTTGAAAATAAAAGGAATTTGTGAATTACTTATGAATAAATAAGTATGGAAACGTTTTCCAATATAAAGTGAATATATTGAATTTATCTTTTTGAAGATAAATTGAAATGAATAAATTGAAATCATATGCATGAATATTTTGAAATATAAATTCATTAGGGAATTTATATGTGAAAGGGAATTTGTTTAAAAATAAATGTTGATTTATTTTTGAAGTGTTGAAATAATATATCTTGTAAAGATATTTTGGAAAATAAATAATTTGGAAAATTATTTGGAATCTGGTGATGTATGCATATCAATTGATAGTTCAATAACCGACTATCAATATTTCCCTTTGAATGGGTAATTGATGTGATTTGTTTGAATGTGAATGCTACACTTATTTTTGAATAAGCGCTCACTATTCGGGTTAACCGGGAAAGGACCATGGGGTCGTATAACCCATTCCGAATATGTGATACGTCGTTATGAATTGCATTTGAAGATCGGTGTTGAAGACCGAGTATTTGCGAAAGCGATAGGATGACCTATCGATTGTCTCTGCACTGGGTAGCTCCTGGTATAGAGATCTCCTAAGTGATGGGAAATTCGATCGGGATTGTGAATACCCGTATTGCAAGGGCTTCGTAAGAAGTGCCTTCGGTTTTGTTCGAGCCCGGAACAGACTTGTATGGATTGTATGTCTGACGTTACAAATTGAGATATAAAGCAGATTTCTTTCAAATATATTTCTGTTGGTGGCGGAGAATTTATTCTTTTAGCTTAACACCCTTCTTTGAGACGTACGAGCTCAAAGGTTATATAGTTGAAATTATCAGCGATATATCCCATTTTGGTAATGTGACATGCTGAGTGATGCTGAAATGATCATTGTGTTGATTATTTGTGATAGGATCGTTTATTTGATCGTCTATCCTTGTGATCATTGTGTTGATCATTTGTTGACCCAAAGCATGGCTTTTGTATAAAGTATGTTTTTGTGGACGTGAATTCATCGAGCCTCACATCCCGGTAATGGTCAAAACAGGAATGATGCGGCAAGGTTATGAGGGGTAGCTCCCTTTAGGGTATGTGCATTTCCTTCTGGAAAGGGTGGTATCATGGTATGGAGCCCAGATACTTACTCATGTTGATACACTATATCTTTTTCTGTGTGGTGTTGTTGGTGACGAGCGCTCGGTTAAAGGTCCGATGGGACCGGGGGATGCCATATTCGTGTAGTAGTTACCTAGTGATAAAGGTAACCCGGCCTTGTGTTGGCAGAGAGCTGGTTAAGTTCTCGGGACGTCCAGCCAGAGGCGATCCCATGTGGCAGTAGGAAGTTCCTTAGCCTGACCATTTGTTGGAAATCCAATTCCCAATACGAAACTTGTACGGTATTAGTTGTAGAACCTGCCATTCACTTATGGTGGTCACCACTGTTTGGATGGTAGCTATAGTAGGCATAGTTCGAAATGTCTATGTTGGCTAAGATTTATATTCTACTTTCGAAATGAATTTTTCTCTACACTATGCACTAGTAATAATATCAAATGTTATTTTAAATGCGTATCAAGCATCTTTGACTATCATAAGGAGAAATCTCCTCCGATTCTGCGTTTGCATTGTGTGTGTGTGCGGGAGGCCTTATGGTAGTCTAATTTTTAAAAGCATTGCGAATTGAATAAAAAAAAAATATATTCCTATTTTGATTTTAAAGTTAAATAAACTGTTTTGAGTTCTCACACCAGTCACATGACTGACTCGGAGTTTATTGTTTTCCTTCCTAAACTCTGGGTGCCCACCAATTTCCACACGGGCAGTCAAGAGTTAGGTTTATCAGGATATTCTGGATATTCTGGAGTTGCTGGAGGCAAGCTGGATGGCATGGCATATTACTTATATAGTATTTCTTTTTCCGCTGCACTGTTTGTTGTTGTATGTTGTTGTACACTCTGATGATGTGATGTAATGAAATGAAATGTAATAACTGATATAGTTCTTTGTTTAAAGATTATTCATTTATTATTATATGTTGTTCCGCTGCGAATTGTGAGATTCTGTTGTTGTTCTGTTGTTTCCTTTCTGTCCGTTCTATTTTTAAAATTCTTCTATCTTCTATTCTCTGTTTTCTAAAAATTGTCTATCTCTATTTCCTATCTCTTCTTCTTGTTCTCTCTTCTCTTCTCTCTTCTTTCTTTTTCCTAAATTCTTTTTCTTAAAACCCCTAAGGGTTCGTATTTTCGTTCATCTTGAATTAAACAAAGGAGATTAGTGTCTATTCAAGGAGTACGGACTTACGGGTCTTTACAAATGAGTAGTTTACGAAGAAGTGTGTTCGCTCGAGGTAGCTAACCCCATTTGGCCCGACACGGCTCCTGTTTTAGTCGTTTCTAATTTGACACAAGTGTCAAGGTCATCCATTATCATTCTCTTTCTTCAGTCATCAACGTACATCATTCCAACCACTTCATTCTGGATCACACTCCGTGCAGAGTTATTAAAGTGGTATTCGGTTTAGATAGTGAGTATGTCCCTAACCGATTCCGGTTTCTTTAATAACTTTCGTAATTATTACACCGATTGGTCGTTTAATAAAGTTCAAAACCAAATCAATTTCAATCTCACTTAGAATTTTGAAAACCAACATTTCATATGTCTTTCTATGTCAATTTCTACAATTTACGTTTTAAAGCTTCCAAATTTACCATTTCAAAACTCTATAATTCAATTTCAATTTTAATTTAAAACGAATTCAAATATTGATTTAAATTCATATGTAGGTTTCATTCCATAATCATTTAAATTAGGTTAATTTAACATTCCAATCAATTTAAATTCATTGATGGATTTAATTCAATAATCATTAAAATTAAGTTAACTTAACATTCAAACGATTTCGATTTAATTTCCAATTCATTAAATCAACTTACGTTTACCTATATTATATCAAAACCTACAAATTTAATTCAATTAAATTCATCATAAATTCTTTAAATTACAAGTCTTATATAAATTTCAATAAATCATATTTTATTTCTTGTTAAAGAAATTCAATTTCACTTATTTACTTATTTAATTTAAACAAATTTCCAAAACTTAATTATTACAGAACTCAATTTCATTTATTAAAGAAGTTCAATTTCACTTATTAAGAATTTCAATTTCACTTATTAAAGAATTCAATTTTATTTAATTATTAAATAATTCAATCTTATTTAATTATTAAATAATTTCAAAACTTAATTATTAAATAATTTCAAAACTTAATTCAATCATTTATTTAAATTTAAACAACGTTCTTTCATCAACTACTTTGTTAATATTTTGTTTAGATTATTAAATATTAACATTTAAATTTCACTAGAATTCAAATTCCAACTTCATTTAAAAACCCTTATTATTTATTCAAATAAAATATTTATTTTTATTTTTAAATCAAATTATTGACCAATCGGGTTTTTATTTAATTCTCTGACCAGGTCAAAGTTTTATTTGGGTATTTATCATTTCAACCCGATTCCAATTCAAATTCAAAATCAAAGCATGACAAAGGGAAGTTGCAGTGTGATAACAGGGATGGTGTCAAAGTAAATAAACAAACAACAACAAAAATCAGTAACAATCCGCTAATTAATTCAAATAATCCCGAAATAATATTAATTTACATTTGTAGTTTATGTAAATTAATATAATTATTTCTAGAATCTACACTATCATTTCATGTAGATTAAAGATTATTACACTATTATTTTATGCGGTTCTATATTTGATATCTATTATTCAATTTCGTACTACATTAATTTATATAACATAAATTTAAATGATTCAAGGTATAATTAACCATATTCCTACGTGTCAATTTATTAGACATTTAAAGGGGTCATATTATGCAGAATTTTATCTAATCAAATTCAACACATATATCCATTTCAAATTGTTAACTATCCTACGTCAAATTCAATTGTATATTATTTTATACTAACATTTTAACGTTCAATGTCAACATCAAACAATCAATCATTTATCAACCAAACTTGATTATTATCGTATAAGAATATAAGTCGTGAAGTTTAATTCACCTTTCGTGGTTAGAGAAATTGACAGCGAAGCACGAAGAGGCACGAATGGAATTGGTTCAACACGGCTCAACACGAACAATGGAACAACTGCAATCATCGACAAAGAAAGATGAGATTAATTCAAAATGAACGCTCATATATATTTTATAAAATTATATATACGCTTACCAACGACGAAGAAAAAGAAGAAAGCTGAGAATTTTGATGCTGCTGCAAATGGAACTTCAACCGGTTGCTGCTGCACACAACAGGAAAAGAAGTTCAGCAACAAGATATATACCGTGTACATATATTTTTCGGCAATCACATAAAAGCAACAGTCCACTTCTTCTTCCATAAAGCAACTGTTCCATCAACATCACTTTTTTTATACATTAACGCAGAGATTCATTTCAAAAATTGGACGCAAACACAAACTTTATTCATATGCATGCACAGATTTTGTACACACAGCATGCACGCACAGGTCTGGGTGGTGCAAACGAGCAAAGTGGCGTTGGAGGGGTGCGGTGCATAAGGTCTGGGAAGGGAAGGTTACGTGTGCGTCTGGAGGGTGAGGTGGTGAGTGCGGCTGGTGGTGAGAGGAGGCGGTGACTAGACAATGGAGGGCGGAGGCTCGGGAGGGGACGTGTTCAGTGGATGGGCGTGCGTTTTCAGGCGGGGGGAGGCAGTGTCGGTGATAGCCGGAGGTGGCGTGTGCGAAGACAGGCGGAGGCTGGAGGCTTCGGGTCTAGGAGGTGATGAACGGTGCGCGCACATCGGTGAGAGTAGGTGAAATGGTGGCTCGGTCTGGAGGTCGGCTGAGGCAGTGTAGGGGCGCGCGTGACTGGCAGTGGTGGAGGTTCGGTAATGGGGTGAGAGGGGGTGGTGATGCGCGAGTTCAGGCTGAGGTGGCACAGTGTTGGGTGTACGATAGGAAGCGGATGCGGTGGGCTCGGTCGTGCGTGGGCGAAGGCGGAGAGGCTCGATGTTGGGAAAAGGAGGGGTGGTGATGCGCGACTGGGCGGAGGTGAGGCGCGGTGTGCTTGCGGCCGGAGGTTGTGTGCGAGGTAGGCGGGCGGCGCGTGGACAATGGGGGTGGTGCTGGGCGGTGAGGCAGTGCATGGTGTGGTTCATTTCTTTTTGCAAATTTTCAACAGTGAAGAAATGAAAAAGAAAGAATAAAGGTGAAGAAGAAAAAGGAGAGAACTGTTTCTTACCTGTAGCTACAGGAGTGAATGGATAGAAGATGAGTACTACGTTTGTTTTCTTTTAATTTTTTATAATTTCTAGTCAGTAATGTTATTTCGAATTCCTAAACGACATCCCAATTTCCAAGTCACAGCTACCATCTACCAACCACTCTAATGAATGCACTTCAGCTAATATTTTATTTTCAAATTTAAATGGATATGGGCTAAAAAAAATTTGACAGAATATGGTTTAACCGGTATGCCTGGAACGGTTAAATTAACGCGATGATTTACGTCGGACTCCGATTTACACAAATGAATATACCATTTTGATCAGCGCGATGAGGTTCGTCCAATGGTATGCAGATAATTGCGATACGATAGTTTTATCAAAACTCGAATTTTAACAAAACAATTTAAACGAAGTAGGCAACGACGGAATTAGACGAAACGAATTGCGACATCTAAATGAGATAAATTTTTACAACATTGCCATGTAAAAATATTTGGATTAGAAAGATAAAATTTACGCACTTTAAAATGAACTGATATATAATAAAACGCAAACGTAATTTACTGCAATATTTTACGACGAAACTTTTCCTATATCCATAACTAACTAGACGCATCTTATAAATGAAGTTTGGACGTTAATTGAGATCGTATATAAATTTCAATTTTTTTATATTAAAATGATGGATTTAAAATTTTAAATTGGGTCGGAAATTCTGGGTTGTTACAATCTCCCTCGCTCAAAAAATTTCGTCCTCGAAAAGAAACGAGACGGGTGAAGTAGGAAAGAAACAAGCAGAAAAGTCAAGATAGATTTCAAAAGTTGAATCACACATGAAATTAGTAATTCGGGGTTTGAATCCCGAATACTATCCTCAGTTTCCCATGTGCAATCTCGCTCATCTGCACTCCACTGAACTTTGATGAGATTGACCGACTTCCTTCTAAGTTGCTTTGTCTCACGATCAACTATCCGATGTGGCTTTCGCTCAATATTCAAGTCAGGCTCGATAACTATCTCTTCCAACTGAGCAGTGGGAATGGTCATAGATGGATCACATACAACTTTGCGGAGATGTGAGACGTGGAACACATTGTGCATATCGGCAAAATTTTCTGGTAATGCAATTCTATAGGCCAATGTTCCAACCCTTCCCGTAATCTCAAACGGACCAAACAAATCTGGAAGCGAGCTTCCCTTTACTTCCAAATCGAATAACATTCTTCAAAGGTGACACTTTCAGAAATACTTCTTCTCCTACACTAAATTCGAGATCTCTCCTCCTTCTGTCAGCGTAGCACTTCTGTCTGTCTTGTGCCATCTTAATCTTCTTCCTGATTTCTTCAACTTTCTCGAAAGCTTCCATAATTATTTTCGGACAAAGCACTAATCGATCTCCAGAATTGATCCAACAAGCTGGTGATTTGCACTACCGTCCATATAAAGCTTCGAACGGTGCCATACCAATGCTTGCCTGATTTTATTAAAGATAATTAATTCAAATTCAAATATACTTATTCAAATTTGAAATTCAATTTCTTTACCTGATAACTATTATTATAAGTGAATTCAACCAAATGGAGGTGGTCTTCCCAGGATCCACCAAAGTCTATAATACAAGCCCGGAGAAGGTCTTCCAAAATCTGATTCACTCTCTCAGTTTGACCATCTGTCTGAGGATGATATGCTGTGCTCAGATTCAGTTTAGTGCCCAATGTATCCTGAAATGCCTTCCAGAATTTACTAGTGAAAATAGGATCTCTATCGCATACTATACTAGATGGTACACCATAAAGTTTAACAACTTCTCTCATGTATATCTCGGATAAACTCGAAGTAGTACGAGTGGTCTTGACTGGAATAAAATGAGCGGATTTCGTCAATCTATCGACAATCACCCAAATGCTTTTGTTACCCTTTCTAATCCTTGGTAGCCCATCAATAAAGTCCATAGAAATCTGCTCCCACTTTCAACTTGGAATCTCTAGAGGTTAAAGAAAACCTGCCGTCTTTCTGTGATCAGCTTTAACTTGTTGACAAGTTGTGCATCTGCTAACATATGTAGAAATACCACGCTTCATCCCACTCCATCATATAACTTCTTCAGATTTTGATACATCTTTGTGACTCCGAGATGAAATGAAAGTGAAAATTGATGGTTTTCTCTCAGCACTTCCCGTCTTAGACCATCAACATTGGGAACACAAATTCTATTGTCCATTCTCAAGACTCCATTACTATCGACTTGTGCACCCATTTTACTGTTAGCATTTCTGACTCTATCGAGAACTATTTCTTTGATACGATAGAGCAAAGTTTCTTCATATCGCTTTGCTATAATGCGATCCATAAGGGCTGGGGAGACGACGAGCTGGAATAACATTCCTTCAACAAGATTACAACATGCCATTGCTTGGTTTTTGCTCAAAGCATCAGCTACGACGTTTGCTTTCCTTAGGATGTAGTTAATATCAAGATCATATGCAGCTAAAAATTTGAGCCATCGGACTTGACTTTGATTCAAATCCCTTTGTGAGAAAATATATCTCAATGACTTATGGTCAGTGAATCGTTCGAATTTGGTTCCAATAGATAGTGCCTCCATAGCTTAAGAGAAAATACAATCGCAAGAAGCTCTAAATCGTAAGTTGCGTAGTTTACTTCATGGGTCTTTAACTGACGACCCGCATGGGCAATAACTTTTCCTTTCTGCATTGAAACTTCTCCTAATCCATCACGGCAGGCATCAGTATAGACGGTCAATCCTTCGCTACCGTCAATAACTGTAAGAACTGGGGCATAGGTCAACTTCCGCTTCATTTCATTGAAAGCTGCTTCGCACTTTTCACTCCAATTAAATTTGACATGGTCATGCGGTGAGCAGTGCGGCAATACGAGCAAAAATTTCTATAAATCTGCGATAATATCCGGCCAGCCCAAGAAACTACGAATATTTATAGGAGTTTTGGGAGTCTCCCAATCCTGCAAATTCAAAGGATTCTAAATTAGATAGAGATAACATGTTTGGATAGAAATGACAAGTAAGGATAGAACTTACATTGATTACGGCGATCTTAGCTGGATCGACCGTAATCCCATTCTCCGAGACAATATGGCCAAGAAACCGAACTTCATCTCTCCAAAAGTGGCATTTTGAAAACTTGGCTTTATGCTGATGGCTGCAAAGAGTTTCAAGAACAAAAGCCAAATGTGACCTATGCTCATTCTCATCTTTAGAGAAGACAAGAATATCATCGACGAAAACAAGAACAAACTTGTTAAGAACATCACGGAAAACTCTATTCATCAAGTCGACGAAATAAGCTGGAGCATTAGTAAGACCGAACGGCATAACCAGCCATTCAAAGAAACCATTTTTTAGTATGGAATGGTGTTTTAGGAATACTCTCCTCGGCGATTCTAAGTTCGTGAAAGCCGGTAGCCAGATCGAGTTGAGAGAAAATTTGAGCTCCATGGAGCTGGTCGAATAGATCATTAATGTGGGGCATTGGATATCTGTTTTTGTGTGTGATCTTGTTCAACTCTCTATAGTGCACACACATTCTGAGAGAACCATCTGACTTTGTGACGAATACAACTGCATCGCCCCATTCTGAATAACTTCGCCGAATCAAGCCTTTAGCAAATAAATCTTAATCTGAACATTCAATTCTGCCTTCTCTTTAGTAGCCATTCTCCTAGGAGGGAGAACTACTGGTCGAGCACCAGGTATAAGGTCAATGCGGAATTCGATTTCCCATGGAGGTGGTAGAGAATTGACTTCTCCAAATACATCAGAAAAGAATTGAACAACCGAAGTAGATCTTAGATCAGTCGGATGAGAGTCAAGAGAGAATATAAAACTCCCAGCACATTCTTGAGGCGATTTACCTTTAATAACTAAAGGTATACTCTTGTCGTCAATTAGAGAGACGGTTCGAGCTTTGCATGAGATAATGGCTTCGAACTTTCGTAGCCAATCAACACCTAATAGGATATCAAATGCCTCGAATCCATGGACATAGAAATCCCAAGTGAAACGGTGCATGCCATACATAAGCGTGACTTATTTGCATACCCTTTTGAGGTTAGCGGGTCCTCCAATAGGGTTTGATGCACATAAGAAAGTAGATGCAAGGATGGGTTCCAATGTTATCCATATTGACGTATCATTATTCAGAATGGGTTATATGACACAAGGTCCTCTCTCGGCTAAACCGAATAATGAGCGCCTATTTAAAAACATATGGATATGTGATATCAGTTAAGTCACAACTTATTACCCAAAACTTTTCTTTAAAATGGTTAAACAAATTACCATTTTAATCTTTTAAACAAAAATATTTACTTCACAAAGTTTACCAGTCGTTCACAAAGATTCATTCACAGCTTTTCAAAACAACTTCCTTTTCAAATTGGACTATCTCATCCAATTATTAACCCAAAGTCTCAATTTATAGCTTTCAAAACCATTTCCAACTCAAATCTTTTATATAAAAGATACATCATTTAAATTCCTCTTCGATTTCAAAACAAGATTTAATAATCTTTCACAAAGGTTCATTCATAGCTTTCGAAACAATCCTATTTCAAATTTGAAATCTTTTCAACATAAATTGGAAATCTTTTCTTTATATGAAAGCTATTATTATTTGAAAACAAATAGTTATCATTTCGAAAAAATCTGATTTCATTTATACAAGTTAAAGTCCTTTAAGTATAAAGCTTGGGTTAAATTCAAATTCCCAAAACACTATTTTTAAAATGGTTTAAATCCATATAAACATATTTATAACTTGTATAACTTTTTTAAACCAAAATTTCCAAACATAGAGTTATATTTCAAAATTTTGAATTCAAATTCAAATCAAATTATCTAATTTCAAAACTTCAAGTTATTCAAAATAACTTCAATCTTCAAAACTTTTTTTCAAAAGCTTTTTACATTTAACCCAATTACATTTCCAAAACCATTTGGATTCAAAATCCAACTTTAAAACTATTTCAAAAAATCTGTGAATTAACTAATTTCCTCGTGCAATCCATATTGTGCAAGGTGTAGTCCAGGGGGTTACACACAATAATGCAACAACATCAATCATCATAGATTCAATCACAGCAATATCGATAAGCGGTATAATCCTATAATGCTTATCTATATACACATAATCACATATATATAATATAAATGCATTATAGATAAATAAATTACATTCATCACATCTTAAATTAAAATAATTCGAATCACAAAGCATCACACAGTAGAGGTAACAAACAACTCACAGCAGTTCATACAATTCAAACATCCATTAGTAAGGTTACTTGATCATCTGATCAATTGAAACCAGATTAATCACTAATTCTGGTTGATTAACATTAATTAATTACAGTTTATGTTAATTAATTATCTTTTAATCATTTATTAATTAACCTTAATTAATGAATTAATCAACCTTTAATTATTAAAGAATTAATCTTAATTAATTATCCTAAACAATATAATAAATAAATTAATTAGCCCTTAATTAATTGTCATTTAATTAATTAATTTTAATTAATTACAATAAGTGATTATTCTTTAATTAATTTCATTAATTAATTAATTTCATTAATTAATTAATTTCATTAATTAATTAATTAACCTTGAATCAATTAATTACCCTTAATTGATTAAGTAAATATCTTTTAATTATAAATTAGTGAGCCTTTAATCAATTTAATTAATTAACCTTAATTAATCTTTAATTAAGTAATTATTCTTAACTACGATTATCCTTTAATCACCTTCATTAGTCAATTCTTCCTTAATCACTTTCATTAGTTAATAGTACTTTAATTATTTAAAATTTCATCAATTAAAAGATAGCCATTTGTCTTTATTATTATTATTATTATTATTATTATTTTCCTTATCATTTAGTTCTTATTTAATAATAATTTGGAAATAGGCCGTCCATCAATATATTTATTAACTTAAACTCTTTAAGTTAGATTAACAATTATAAAACCATCTCATTTTCTCAATCATCCACTTAATTTCAAAAATTAAGTTCATAAACTTTAAAACCAAATGTTATATAATTTAACTTAATAAATTTGAAACAAATTATTTTTTTAACCCTTCAAGTATTTTCAGTTTAAACAAACATTGATTAAGTTAGAAAAGAAAAGTGTTTTAATAACCTATTTGCAAATTTAAATTTGAAAGCTATGTTCATTATTCTTTGAAACCTTTTTATTTCAAACCCTTTTCAATCTTGATCATTCCAGTATACTTTAACTTGGCTAAATAAAACTGTCTGAGACTTATACTTTTTCTCAAATTTTAAAACTGATTTGTAACAAGTTATACTTCACATTTTAAAATCCTATTAAATATGTTAAGTAACCCGAGCTATTACTGGATTTGCTCGAAACCAACTTCGGGTTGAACCCACCCACTCTCGCCTACGAGTCACTCACGCCATTTACTCGAGAGCGTCATGAGTTTCCCATCTTCTTCTCCAACTTCACGATCACCTTCAGATACAACCATACACGTATGCACCTGCACCGTCGACCGAAGCTACTTCGACCATCGCCACGATCACCTACACATCCCCGTTGATCACCCTAAGCCTCACGACCAACCAGATCGAGGAATACAAACGCAAATCGAAAACGAACCTATCGTTCCAAACTCCGAAACCAACCCGATCAGAAAAACCCATCATCGCCGATGATCTCTCCCACGATCATCCACGCCTTCACGACCCAAGCTCCATCTCTGTCTCCAGCTTTGATTCCTCCACTTGCAGTGAAGTCCGATCCACCACTGACAACACAGCGAACTCAAACACATCGTCGACTCAACCATCTCACAAAACCCTAAAATCATTCCGCTTGACCATCATGATCGACGAAATTTTTTACGAGTATTTTTCCTGGAATCGCCAACATCCAAGCTAACTTCACCCACGTCCTCGAGGCCCAATCATCCCCAGATCACCAAAATTCGACAGAAAACCCATCTTAGTTCAACTCACGATTTCTCAAGATTCCCAAATCTAAAAATTTTGATTTAACTTTCAAAAATCATGACTTTTTATGGTGATTACGATTATATAAGCGAATCAAACAATTAAGGAGATCGAATTTTTATCATATGTTGAACTTCACTGTAAATTCTTTTCCTAGGTTAAAACTATGTTAAAATTTAACTCAAAAATAATTTTAGAAATTAGGTTTTGATTGAATACACATGTTTTCATCAGATCCTAAACTCTAACATGATTTGGAGCAGAAGAATTTGAATTTTACATGAATTTAAACCCGGTAAGTGTTTGAAACAGAATATATATATCTGGAACCAGACATGCTCACAATAATCCATACATATACATATATGCATACAGATATGTTTAACAACTAAGCAACATTTTCATAACAGATTCAAGTGTTAACCACACATCATAGACAAGAACAGGTTTAAGAGGTTTGCTCACCTGGCAAAGAAGACAGAGAACTTCTTTTAAACCTGGAACTTGAAAACAGAGGCCAGAGCTTTGATCAACATTTTGAATTCTTCTGAGGTTTGATGTTGTTGAGATGAATTGGACTTTAATCATTGAATTTGATCTTTGTTGCTTCAGGTTTGATTTGAATTGCTTTGACAACTTGCATTTTAAATTGCTCAGGTTTTACTGCTTTAATCTTTTTCTGGTTTTGAAAACTTTGCTTTTGGGTTGATATGATTTTTTTTCCTCTGATCTAAACTTACAGGTTTGCTTAGTTCAAATCTTGAACTTGGCTTTGATTTGCTTTCAGATTTAGCTTCTGGTTTAAATTTTGCATGAGGTATTTTGGTTTCAGTTTTTTCAATTGAGAGAAAAATGAACAGCCTTGTTTTCTTTCTTTTGATATTTACTTAGATTATAAAATAAAATAAAAACATCTTTGCCACTTGTAATCATAAACAAACACTTTTAATTCATGTTATTACTTCTTCTACAAGTGTTATAAGTGAACATTATTATGTCTAAACCCTTTTATAAATTTATTTACATACATTTGTATTTATTTTACTTTTACAACTTTTAAAGAGAAATGGATTAAAACAATTTGTACACTCAACAAATAAATCATACATATATACATTTCTTAGTTTATATAGCTTTTGTAAATCTTAAATAGTAATTCAAAAATTATTGTATTAATTTCAAAATAAAACTTCCAAATTAAAATACCTATTTAATGTAATGGGAAAACAAATTGAAAATAAAAATGTTTTCAAATCCAATATATTTAAAAAAGTATTTATTATTGAATTTCAATTTCAATAATCCAATTTATAATCAATTTGTATTCATAAGTAAATAAACAAATGAATATCTCATTTAAGTTGGGTAAAAAATCAAATTAATTCACAATTAAATTTCCAAATTAAATTGTAACGTCCCGAAAATTTTCGACTTTCGAAAATTCAACATCGATACTCACTTTATCGACTGCCAAGAAATCGAAGGCCGGAAACCCGAAATGTTATGGTTTTTAGAAAAAGAAAGAGTAGAAGAAGATAGAAAAAGATAGAACAGAACAGAAGAAATAACAGAACAACACCAGAATCTCACAATTCGCAGCGGAACAACATATAATAATAAATGAGTAATCTTTAAACAAAGAACTATAACAGTTATTACATTACATTTCATTTCATTTCATTACATCATATCATCAGAGTGTACAACAACATACAACAACAAACAATGCAGCGGAAAAAGAAATACTATATAAATTAGTAATACGCCATGCCATCCAGCTTGCCTCCAGCAACTCCTGAATGTCCAGAATATCCTGATAAACCTTCACTCTTGACTGCCCGTGTGGAAATTGGTGGGCACCCAGAGTTTAGGAAGGAAAACAATAAACTCCGAGTCAGTCATGTGACTGGTGTGAGAACTCAAAACAGTTTATTTACTTTAAAATCAAAATAGAAGAATATTTTTAAAGTCAATTCGCAATGCTTTTAAAAATGAGACTACCATAAGGCCTCCCGCACACAAACACAATGCAAACGCAGAATCGGAGGAGATTTCTCCTTATGATAGTCAAAGATGCTTGATACGCATTTAAAAGAACATTTTATATTATTACTAGTGCATAGTGTAGGCAAAATTCATTTCGAAAATAGAATATAAATCTTAGCCAACATACGACCATTATCGTATGCCTACTATAGCTAACCATGTTCAATAGCAGGTTACCGCCACATTCCATGGCAGGTTATACAACTAAAACCGTACAAGTCTCGTATTGTTTCTTTGGATTTCCAACAAATGGTCAGGCCAAGGAACTTCCCATTGACACATGGAAACGCCTCTGGAATGACGTCCCGAGAACCATACCGGATCTCTGCCAACACAAGGCCGGGTTACCCCTAACTGGGTAACTACTGACACGAATATGTCATCCCCCGATCGTAACCGATCTATCCGAGGATCCTCGATTTCCAACAACCATAGAATATGCAGTAACAACATAGGTTAAATATCTGGGCTCCATACCATGATACCACCTCTATCCAGAAGGAATGACATACACTAAAGGGCGCTACCCCTAATAACCTTGCCGCATCCTTCCTGTTTTGACCATTTTCGGGGTGTGAGGTCCGACGAAGTCTCGTCCACAAAAACACACTTTATACAAAAGCCGTGCTTTGGGTCAACAAATGATCATAGAAATGATCACCAAGATAAACGATCAAATAAATGATCCTATCATAAATGATCAACACAATGATCATTTCACAGCAACACTCTGCATGCCACACTACCAAATTGAGAGTATATCACTAATAACCTTCAACTATATAACCTCTAAGCTCGTACGTCTCAGAGAAGGGTGTTAAGCTAAAAGAATAAATTCTCCGCCACCAACAGAAATATATTTGAAAGAAATCAGCTTTATATCTCAATTTGTAATGTCAGACATACAATCATACAAGTCTGTTCCGGGATCGAACAGAACCGAAGGCACTTACAAAGAAGTCCTTGCAATCCGGATATTCACTAATCACGACCGGACTTCCCGTCACTAAGGGTGATAAAACCTCTATATCGGAGATCAGCCGATGTAGAGTAACTCGACGGTAATCCTTCCGTTTTCACAAACATCCGGTCTTCAACACCGGTCATCAAATGCAATCCATAACGACGTATCACATACTCGGAATGGGTTATACGACCCCAAGGTCCTTTCCCGGCTAACCCGAATAGTGAGCGCTTATTCAAAAATAAGCGTGACATTCAAATTCAAGCAATTCACAACAAATACCTATTTAAAGGTAAATATTGATAGTCGGATTATTTAACTATCAATAGGCATTCTCAACATCACCAAATCCAAATAATTTCCCTAATTATTTACTTTCCAAAATATCTTTACTAGATATATAATTTCCACACTTCAAACATTTGAAAACTAATTTTCAAATCACTTTTCCTTACGCGGAATTTCTTTCATTTCAACACGGTTCATTTAAATCAATTAAATAAATCCCTACCGATTTATTTTATATATTTACGTTCGAAATCCGTAAATTTATTCTCACACTTTAAAAATAAATCAACGTTTATTTTTAAACTAATTCCCCTTTCTTTTTTAAATTCCATAGTGAATTTATAATCCAAAATATCTATGATATACGATTTTCAATCGATTTTCAATATTCATTTTCAATTTATCTTTAAAAAGATAAATTCTCAAACGTTCATTTCACATTGGAAAAATATTTCCATACTTATTTAAATAAAAATAAGTACATCACAAATCTATTTATTTTCAACATTTGAAAATATTCAATATACTTAAATCAAAATTTAGTATATATTTCATTCTTTAAGGAAATCATTCTCTTAACACATTTTATTTGGGCTAAAACGAATGTTGCGTAAAACTTCGTTACGACGACCCAAAATCACTAGTATAGGGATTCAAAGATTAATTAGATATATAAATCCCAATACTATACAAAACATTTCCTTTCGGAAACCATTTACTATAACAACAGTGTTATAGTCCACCATTTCCTTCTATTTCTCGAAAACGTCTATTTCAACAATAAATGTTGAAATCTATGTATTCGATACTTAATGCATTTTAAAACATCTTTAAAATAATTAACTTCATTCTATAATATTCCTTTCCAAAACATATCCATTTCATTTAATTATATATTCACAGTCCAAAATCGTGAATATAATTCCTTTCATACATTCCTATATCCAACTT
The DNA here is from genome assembly GCA_030765085.1 of Allium cepa. Classification (NCBI taxonomy): domain Eukaryota; kingdom Viridiplantae; phylum Streptophyta; class Magnoliopsida; order Asparagales; family Amaryllidaceae; genus Allium; species Allium cepa. The sequence continues at coordinate 160,545,918 of CM060932.1, forward strand.
ATCAAATTCAATTGATTTCGGATTTATAAACAACGTTTATAAACTCCATTTATATTTTTATAAACTTCTATTTATAAAGATCCTTTTTATATCTCATTTTAAATGCCAAAATCCGATTTATAAGCTAATCTCTTATAAATCTTTTATTTTACAAAACTTATTTATATTTATAACTTCACGATTTATAAATCTATAAATCTTCATTCACTTATAAAATCCATTTATATTTCTTTTTAACACTTATAAAACGGGTTTCACAATTCCTATATTTTTAATCCATAAATATCAATATTTTAAATCTTTTATATAAATCGTTTATAATAATTCAAAATTCCCAATTTAACCATTTTATGAATTAATCACTATTTATTTCAAAAATCTTAATTTGGTTATATCATACAAAGATTATAACTTTTATAACACTAACTTATAACGTTAATTTATTTAAAATAAATCAATTCAAAATTTTAAATAAAACATATACTTTGAAAAATCACTTTAAAACCCTTTTAAAACCCAAATTTATTATTTCAAAACTCCAAAAATGGATCCGATGATGCAACATCACCCAATAGTCAATCACGACATCCAAATATCATATATCGATATGATAATCAACAAATATCAAAATATCTGTAAATAAATCAATACAGTTGAGGAATCCAGTTGGATCCCTCCAACCTGTTTCATGCATCCACAAACATTAGCACAATACCAATTCCGCTCCAGTACGGAATTATCGCGGTATATGGGATTTATAAATATTATCCGCTTAATAGACGGCGCAATAGGGTCTCATCCGCTAAAAAATACGGGAAATCAACAACTGCAATATATACATATGCCAATATATATATATATATTGCTATTATATATAATACCAATTTCACTGTTTATGAAATATTCGCGGTACATGTTTTTAATAAATAACATCCGCTTACTAACGGCGTATAATGTCTATTTTAACAATCAATAGATAACAATCATCATTCAAACATGCATTCAGATATTTTAAATCTAACTATTTAAAATAAAATCGAAACCGATTCGATTGAGTGAGAAGTTCTCACCTTGATTTCAATTCCGTTTTAGCTTTTATTTCGAATAAAATTAAACGCGCGTTTAATTTTACCCGAAATTCTCACTAACCCCAAACGACTCCAATCCAATTTCATCGCGTAGTGCTCGTCCATACGATTCCAACGCAACTGGTTTCGCGCGTTTTCGACCTCGTATGAAAAAGTTATGAATATTTGAAGTTTACACAATTTTTATATTCATAATTTACAAATAAATTAACTAATTTCAAACCTAATCTAATCTCCACCGTTAGATCCAGCACCCTCAACATCAGGCCGTCCCTTCCCTCCATCTCCCTCACGTTCACTCCCTTCAGGAAATACACGCACAACATAACCCATAAACAAGCAAACTAGGGTTTAGAAATTCGACCACCACGAGCATCGAAACGTCATCACTCCGCCACCATGCTGACCCCCTTCGCAAGAGCCACCTTCGGCTGCGACAAGGTGGAGCTCGGCCACCTGTAGAGCCCTGAAACGCGTGCCGACCTAATGGTAAACGCGAGCAGATAGCTCCCTCTATGGTTGACGAATCGACGAAGTAGCCGTATGGATCTGAAGCACTCTTCGTGCTCTTCACTTCGTTAGTTGAGAACATTGGCTAATTGTTTGTAGATTGGGAGAGATTGAGGGGGAAAGGAGAATGATTTCTGGCCATTGGTGAAAGGGGGTGGCGGCTAGGGTTTTATCTTTTTATTTTTTATTTTTTTTAATTTATGAAGGGTGGGGGCTATTTATAGAGAAAAACGAACACTATTCATTCCAGAAATTCCAAACTCCGATTCACGCGCCGTAACCAGCGTTTCTAGGGTTTACCCCGCGTTCCGGACGCAATGGAACAGGTTTCGGAAGCTAATTCGATCATCTGTGCGAGTTATGGCAATAAACGATCGATTTAAATTAAACCGATTTAAATCGATTTCTAGGCGTTTTAATTTGTACCGGACAAACGGTAAATCCAATTGACTTGAAATTTGAAACCTCACAAAAATATCACATTACGGATCCGATGAAACCAGTTTCGTCGAAATCCGAGACTTTTTGAAAAATGGCTATTTTAACTCGCCAAATTAATATTAAAAATAATTCGATGCGTTTCGAGCTGCCACGATCAAACGATAGCTCCGATTGACACGAAAATTTAAATCCGATAATAACTAACTATTACAGATCTAATGGAACTGGTTTCGTTCAATTCTGAGACTGTTCAAAAATTGGCTAATTTTAGTCGATAATTAAATATAAAATATTCAATTTTCACAAATTAACTTTTAATTCGATTTTAAAAGTTCTATAATATCATTCTAACTCCAACATGATAGAATAAAATTTTACAAATCATTTACAATCATATTTAACCCTATTTTCAATTATTCCCGTATTTTCACATATTAAATTATCGATTTAAATTATTCAATTAAACCCAATTATTCGAAATAAAATTTATTCGACTTATAAATTTCACTTATTAATATTTAAAATTAGTTAAATATTCAAATTTTAATCAATTAAAATTCTGGGTCGTTACAATCTTCCCCCCCTTAAAAGAATTTCGTCCTCGAAATTATCAAGTAAGAAAAGTTACAGAATTCATTAACTTTCCCAAAATTCATAGTTAAACTTCTTACAATAACTTTACTAAGTTTCCAAATCATACTTAGTTATCTTTTCAAAAACAACTACTATAGTTTAACTTTCAACTCCAAATCAAAATTAAAGTTTTCAAAATTTTCCTATTTTTTTCCAAATTTTTTTTTCTAACGCCTTAAATTTTCGGAAAAATTCGCCATAGTCTCCTTTGCGCGGCTCGATCCGAAAAAAATGACAGTATATATATCACAAATATACATATCATCAAGTAATAAGGCATCCCGAAGGGAAAAAAGTGTAAAAGTACGGTATGTAATCCGAGATATGTACCTTATATTTTATTAGCAAGCATATACGGCTAATATAGCGCGAAAGCGAGCTCCAAATGCGAAGCAAATGCCATCCGCACCTACTAAACACTCAACAAACAACATGAGAACATGCATATATGTAAATAGTATCAATATATAACATATAACAACATCTATATATGCCAATATAGCAAATACAACTAAAGCAACAAATGAAACCATCAACCAACTAAATATTCATTCATATTCTCATTAATATTCAATGAATTGGTTTTCAATTTAAATCATATTTGATTCATTTACATTGGATTTTATCAACTTTCATTCATATTCAATTTTAATTAGTTTGCATTCACTAATTAAATCCAATTCACTTTCAATTTTATTCAAACTTATTTACTTTCAATTTGAATTCAATTACATAGCTTCCAATTTCACTAACACTTAATGAATTTATATACAATCAATCAACAATCAAATAACAACCAATGTTTAATCAATACAACCAAATTTATTCACTTTACATCAAATTTGGTTCAACACATTTAATTCCATTTGGTTTAACATTAAATTGATTTCCATTCCAATTTATTCAACTTCACTTAAGTTATATTCCATTTTACAAACATCACTTGGTTTTAGTTAACTTGAATTCCCACTTATAAATCAATTCAGATTCCAAATTCTAAAGTAAATTTTCCATTTAACTTTAAATTCTTTTTTTGTTTATAACTCATATTTATAAATATATTCATATAGTTTCACTTCTTATATATATATATATAAGTTTATTTCACAATTGTAAATCACTTTAATTATAATTTCATACTTATAATTCTTTTTACTTATACAATTATTCTCTTATTTAGATTATTCAAACAACCAACAATCTACTTATATATACACTTTAATAATTCTGAAAAATTATTCCTTTATATATAAAAATATAATCAAGGTAAAATTATTTCATTTACCCAATTTCAAAACAATATTGTGTCGAATTGTTCTATTCAAGTGTTTAGAAACCCCTTCGGCATAGTTTTGCAGACCACGCTGACGAAAGTTCATATGCCACTCAATAAACCAATCATCACAGTATAAAACAATTTTATATTCACTAACAAATACGCACTCGTATCTATTATTACACTCAAACTCATTCTAGAGTACTACTAACTCTATCTCTAATGAGTAATACCCAACAGAACCATGGTTGTCGCTTAACCATATGCTCTGATACCAAATGTAACGTCCCGAAAATTTTCGACTTTCGAAAATTCAACATCGATACTCACTTTATCGACTGCCAAGAAATCAAAGGCCGGAAACCCGAAATGTTATGGTTTTTAGAAAAAGAAAGAGTAGAAGAAGATAGAAAAAGATAGAACAGAACAGAAGAAATAACAGAACAACATCAGAATCTCACAATTCGCAGCGGAACAACATATAATAATAAATGAGTAATCTTTAAACAAAGAACTATATCAGTTATTACATTTCATTTCATTTCATTACATCATATCATCAGAGTGTACAACAACATACAACAACAAACAATGCAGCGGAAAAAGAAATACTATATAAATTAGTGATACGCCATGCCATCCAGCTTGCCTCCAGCAACTCCTGAATATCTAGAATATCCTGATAAACCTTCACTCTTGACTGCCCGTGTGGAAATTGGTGGGCACCTAGAGTTTAGGAAGGAAAACAATAAACTCCGAGTTAGTCATGTGACTGGTGTGAGAACTCAAAACAGTTTATTTACTTTAAAATCAAAATAGAAGAATATTCTTAAAGTCAATTCGCAATGCTTTTAAAAATGAGACTACCATAAGGCCTCCCGCACACACACACAATGCAAACGCAGAATCGGAGGAGATTTCTCCTTATGATAGTCAAAGATGCTTGATACGCATTTAAAAGAACATTTTATATTATTACTAGTGCATAGTGTAGGCAAAATTCATTTCGAAAATAGAATATAAATCTTAGCCAACATACGACCATTATCGTATGCCTACTATAGCTAACCATGTTCAATAGCAGGTTACCGCCACATTCCATGGCAGGTTATACAACTAAAACCGTACAAGTCTCGTATTGTTTCTTTGGATTTCCAACAAATGGTCAGGCCAAGGAACTTCCCATTGCCACATGGAAACGCCTCTGGAATGACGTCCCGAGAACCAAACTGGATCTCTGCCAACACAAGGCCGGGTTACCCCTAACTGGGTAACTACTGACACGAATATGTCATCCCCCGATCGTAACCGATCTATCCGAGGATCCTCGATTTCCAACAACCACAGAATATGCAGTAACAACATAGGTTAAATATCTGGGCTCCATACCATGATACCACCTCTATCCAGAAGGAATGACATACACTAAAGGGCGCTACCCCTAATAACCTTGCTGCATCCTTCCTGTTTTGACCATTTCCGGGGTGTGAGGTCCGACGAAGTCTCGTCCACAAAAACACACTTTATACAAAAGCCGTGCTTTGGGTCAACAAATGATCATAGAAATGATCACCAAGATAAACGATCAAATAAATGATCCTATCACAAATGATCAACACAATGATCATTTCACAGCAACACTCTGCATGCCACACTACCAAATTGAGAGTATATCACTAATAACCTTCAACTATATAACCTCTAAGCTCGTACGTCTCAGAGAAGGATGTTAAGCTAAAAGAATAAATTCTCCGCCACCAACAGAAATATATTTGAAAGAAATCAGCTTTATATCTCAATTTGTAATGTCAGACATACAATCATACAAGTCTGTTCGGGATCGAACAGAACCGAAGGCACTTACAAAGAAGTCCTTGCAATCCGGATATTCACTAATCACGACCGGACTTCCCGTCACTAAGGGTGATAAAACCTCTATATCGGAGATCAGCCGATGTAGAGTAACTCGACGGTAATCCTTCCGTTTTCACAAACATCCGGTCTTCAACACCGGTCATCAAATGCAATCCATAACGACGTATCACATACTCGGAATGGGTTATACGACCCCAAGGTCCTTTCCCGGCTAACCCGAATAGTGAGCGCTTATTCAAAAATAAGCGTGGCATTCAAATTCAAGCAATTCACAACAAATACCTATTTAAAGGTAAATATTGATAGTCGGATTATTTAACTATTAATAGGCATGCTCAACATCACCAAATCCAAATAATTTCCCAAATTATTTACTTTCCAAAATATCTTTACTAGATATATAATTTCCACACTTCAAACATTTGAAAACTAATTTTCAAATCACTTTTCCTTACGCGGAATTTCTTTCATTTCAACACGGTTCATTTAAATCAATTAAATAAATCCCTACCGATTTATTTTATATATTTACGTTCGAAATCCGTAAATTTATTCTCACACTTTAAAAATAAATCAACGTTTATTTTTAAACTAATTCCCCTTTCTTTTATAAATTCCATAGTGAATTTATAATCCAAAATATCTATGATATACGATTTTCAATCGATTTTCAATATTCATTTTCAATTTATCTTTAAAAAGATAAATTCTCAAACGTTCATTTCACATTGGAAAAATATTTCCATACTTATTTAAATAAAAATAAGTACATCACAAATCTATTTATTTTCAACATTTGAAAATATTCAATATACTTAAATCAAAATTTAGTATATATTTCATTCTTTAAGGAAATCATTCTCTTAACACATTTTATTTGGGCTAAAACGAATGTTGCTTAAAACTTCGTTACGACGACCCAAAATCACTAGTACAGGGATTCAAAGATTAATTAGATATATAAATCCCAATACTATACAAAACATTTCCTTTCGGAAACCATTTACTATAACAACAGTGTTATAGTCCACCATTTCCTTCTATTTCTCGAAAACGTCTATTTCAACAATAAATGTTGAAATCTATGTATTCGATACTTAATGCATTTTAAAACATCTTTAAAATAATTAACTTCATTCTATAATATTCCTTTCCAAAACATATCCATTTCATTTAATTATATATTCACAGTCCAAAATCGTGAATATAATTCCTTTCATACATTCCTATATCCAACTTATCAAATTCAATTGATTTCGGATTTATAAACAACGTTTATAAACTCCATTTATATTTTTATAAACTTCTATTTATAAAGATCCTTTTTATATCTCATTTTAAATGCCAAAATCCGATTTATAAGCTAATCTCTTATAAATCTTTTATTTTACAAAACTTATTTATATTTATAACTTCACGATTTATAAATCTATAAATCTTCATTCACTTATAAAATCCATTTATATTTCTTTTTAACACTTATAAAACGGGTTTCACAATTCTTATATTTTTAATCCATAAATATCAATATTTTAAATCTTTTATATAAATCGTTTATAATAATTCAAAATTCCCAATTTAACCATTTTATGAATTAATCACTATTTATTTCAAAAATCTTAATTTGGTTATATCATACAAAGATTATAACTTTTATAACACTAACTTATAACGTTAATTTATTTAAAATAAATCAATTCAAAATTTTAAATAAAACATATACTTTGAAAAATCACTTTAAAACCCTTTTAAAACCCAAATTTATTATTTCAAAACTCCAAAAATGGATCCGATGATGCAACATCACCCAATAGTCAATCACGACATCCAAATATCATATATCGATATGATAATCAACAAATATCAAAATATCTGTAAATAAATCAATACAGTTGAGGAATCCAGTTGGATCCCTCCAACCTGTTTCATGCATCCACAAACATTAGCACAATACCAATTCCGCTCCAGTACGGAATTATCGCGGTATATGGGATTTATAAATATTATCCGCTTAATAGACGGCGCAATAGGGTCTCATCCGCTAAAAAATACGGGAAATCAACAACTGCAATATATACATATGCCAATATATATATATATATTGCTATTATATATAATACCAATTTCACTGTTTATGAAATATTCGCGGTACATGTTTTTAATAAATAACATCCGCTTACTAACGGCGTATAATGTCTATTTTAACAATCAATAGATAACAATCATCATTCAAACATGCATTCAGATATTTTAAATCTAACTATTTAAAATAAAATCGAAACCGATTCGATTGAGTGAGAAGTTCTCACCTTGATTTCAATTCCGTTTTAGCTTTTATTTCGAATAAAATTAAACGCGCGTTTAATTTTACCCGAAATTCTCACTAACCCCAAACGACTCCAATCCAATTTCATCGCGTAGTGCTCGTCCATACGATTCCAACGCAACTGGTTTCGCGCGTTTTCGACCTCGTATGAAAAAGTTATGAATATTTGAAGTTTACACAACTTTTATATACATAATTTACAAATAAATTAACTAATTTCAAACCTAATCTAATCTCCACCGTTAGATCCAGCACCCTCAACATCAGGCCGTCCCTTCCCTCCATCTCCCTCACGTTCACTCCCTTCAGGAAATACACGCACAACATAACCCATAAACAAGCAAACTAGGGTTTAGAAATTCGACCACCACGAGCATCGAAACGTCATCACTTCGCCACCATGCTGACCCCCTTCGCAAAAGCCACCTTCGGCTGTGACAAGGTGGATCTCGGCCACCTGTAGAGCCCTGAAACGCTTACCGACCTGATGGTAAACGCGAGCAGATAGCTCCCTCTATGATTGACGAATCGATGAAGTAGCCGTATGGATCTGAAGCTCTCTTCGTGCTCTTCACTTCGTTAGTTGAGAACACTGGCTAATTGTTTGTAGATTGGGAGAGATTGAGGGGGAAAGGGGAATGATTTCTGGCCATTGGTGAAAGGGGGTGGCGGCTAGGGTTTTATCTTTTATTTTTTTTTATTTTTTTTTTATTTATGAAGGGTGGGGGCTATTTATAGAGAAAAACGAACACTATTCATTCCGGAAATTCCGAACTCCGATTCACGCGCCGTAACCAGCGTTTCTAGGGTTTACCCCACGTTCCGGACGCAATGGAATAGGTTTCGGAAGCTAATTCGATCATCTGTGCGAGTTATGGCAATAAACGATCGATTTAAATTAAACCGATTTAAATCGATTTCTAGGCGTTTTAATTTGTACCGGACAAACGGTAAATCCAATTGACTTGAAATTTGAAACCTCACAAAAATATCACATTACGGATCCGATGAAACCAGTTTCGTCGAAATCCGAGACTTTTTGAAAAATGGCTATTTTAACTCGCCAAATTAATATTAAAAATAATTCGATGCGTTTCGAGCTGCCACGATCAAACGATAGCTCCGATTGACACGAAAATTTAAATCCGATAATAACTAACTATTACAGATCCAATGGAACTGGTTTCGTTCAATTCTGAGACTGTTCAAAAATTGGCTAATTTTAGTCGATAATTAAATATTAAAATATTCAATTTTCACAAGTTAACTTTTAATTCGATTTTTAAAGTTCTATAATATCATTCTAACTCCAACATGATGGAATAAAATTTTACAAATCATTTACAATCATATTTAACCCTATTTTCAATTATTCCCGTATTTTCACATATTAAATTATCGATTTAAATTATTCAATTAAACCCAATTATTCGAAATAAAATTTATTCGACTTATAAATTTCACTTATTAATATTTAAAATTAATTAAATATTCAAATTTTAATCAATTAAAATTCTGGGTCGTTACATAAATTAATTACCAGTTTAAATTTAGCTTAAAAATCGGGATCGTTATAGGTTTAGAGTCCATCTTTGAAGTGTAAGCTTTGTTGCGCTCGTGTCAGCGGGTTTTTAAGAGTTTGGATCTGTCGGATGAGCAGAAGCAAGTGATAGCATTTTGGCAACTTCAGGAAGGAGCAGCTGCGTGGTGAGACGCAGTGACCATGGATGTTCCTAAAGGTGTTTTCTTTTACAGCAAGCTTTTGAGGGGCAGTTTCACCTACCGTAGGGAAGACTCGGCCGTATAGGAATTTTATGGATATCAAGCAAAGGAGTTTAATCTGTATCGAAGATGTGTCTATGTTCAACGAGATGTTTGTGTTTGGTTTGAGGCTCGAGTTTCTTGAGGAGATGTCTGCCCATCTCAAGGGTTCATTGTGGAATTAGTTGATGGCATTGAGGGTCGAGGAGCTTATGAATTATAAGTCTTTGGCAACTGTGGCAGCAATGCAGCTCGGAAGTGTTCTGTGTGCCAGTAGGAAGATCTTTTGGTTAAGAGTGTCCGAGAGGTGGAATTTTAGAAGTAGCAAAGTGGTCCGTCAGCCTCTTTTGATAGGCGAAGGTGTTTTTAAAGGTTTGACCTTATTTTGGTAATGGGTTGGAGAGACAAGCATAAACTGTTCTAATTTGTGAAGAGAGAAAAGTATCTTTGAAACTGATCTGGGTAGGATCGTAAAAGTAAGTTGCGATAGTTTGAGTGTTCTCTTGGGTAATCTTTTGCTTGGAATTGAGGCATCTTTTGAGGAAGTAGGAACTATCAAAGTTATCAGAGATTTTTCAGATGTCTTTAGGGAAGTCAAAGGTTTGTCCGCATCAGGAGATTGAGTTCTGTATCGACTTGGTTCCAGGAGTAATATCGGTGGTTCAGCTAAGTAGAAGGATGGCTCCTAGAGAGAGGTTTTGGGTGAAGCAACTCAGGATTTCTTGGTACTTCTGTGTTTCCCCTGTTGTGGATAGATGAACCGTGTTCTTTGGAATGTATTGATCAAGTTATGCTCGTGTTTATCAACGGTATTCTCATATACTCCAAATCAGAGTTGCGCAGCAGAAGCAAGGTAGCAGCTGTACAAGAGTAGAAGCGACCTTGGACTCCTATGAAGTTCACAGTTTTCTTAGATTAAAGGGTTTCTATAGGAAGTTCATTCGAGATCTGAAGCTAGGTTGTCTAGTGCACCTATTCTGGCTACTATGGATTGGAGAAGTAAGTTCGAGTCTACTGATGCTGGTTAGGTAGAGTTTGTGTTCTGGATTTAGCCGGATCTTGGGAAGACCATCTTGTTAAGCAGGATCCGAAGATCGTCTTATTCTTGGTCCAGATTTGTTTTGAGAGGCATCTGCGAAGGTTGAGCTGATCAAGAAGGATGGAGGCAGCCCAGGATCGTCTGAGTAATCATGTGGATAAGAGACAAAGGAATTTGGAATTCGAAGTTGGAGATTTGGATTTTGGATAAGGAGCAATCAGATTTGGTAAGACTAGAAGGTTAGCTCCGAGGTATATGGATTTCTTTCCGTGTTCTAAAAAGGATAAGTTCTTTGGCCTACAGGATTGAATTTCCAGTTCGGATGGCTGGGATTCGCAACGCATTTCAGGTATCTATGAAGGAATATGTGTATGATCCATCACTGGTTGTAGAACCAGCAGTTCAGGAAGATTTGGAAGTTGAGTCGGACCTGACCGTGGTCAAACATCCTGTTCAGATTGTAGATCGTGTTGAGAAGGGGCTCAGGATCAGAGTAGTGTAGCTTGTTAGATTCAGTAGAGCAAAGATCCCAGTGATTGTATCTGGGACACTCTTGATAGTATTAGGAAGTCCTGTCCAGAATTTTTTCTGGATAGTTGGATTTGTTTGTTTGGATGAATTGGTTGCTATGGTTGTTAGTGTATAGATAATATGTATGCTTTGCTGTTTGAATATAAAAGTTTTTGGTTGGATTATTAAATTATCTTTGCTTTTAAATTTCGGGGATGAAATTCTTCTAAGGGGGAGGAATGTGATGCCCCAGAATTTTGGGCAATATTTATTTGATAATCTTCATTTATAATTTTCAAAATGTGTAATATTGTTTAATAATCTAACTATTTAATTGAGCAATATGAATTGATAATCTTCTTTTATAATTATTTCTAGCAGGCCTATTTATCTTTTCAAAAGATAATAATATTTAATTGGTAAAAATCTATCTTTCAAAGCTAATATAAATATATTGTCTAATTATAATATATATGTATATATATTGTGATTGGAAGTTTGTTTTAATTTCAATATAATAATTTTCAAAGACTATTTAAAAGCTAAACTTTATATTTCTTAACAATAAAGATGATATCTATAAATGTTTGTTTATTTAAAAATATATTTTAGCTAAGGTTTAAAATAAGATTTAATTAAAGATTCAATTCTTTTGTTTTAAATATTCTTTCTTTTTCAAACTTAACATGAGGTAACATGGTTTATAAATATATATATATAATTTAAAAACATAAGTAATATATATATATATATATAACATAAATAAATAAAATCACATTACATAAATATCAAAACATAAGTCCTTTTTGAAATAAGGGTTTAAACATAATAATCCATGTATTTAACATTTGTAAGATGATAACAATGGATTCAAACATTTGGAAGCTAAGTAATTTATACATTGACATTTGTATAATTTGAATTAACAAGTGGCAACATGATTTTCTCTTAAAAATTAAACTACAAATAATGTAGTATTATAGATAAACCTGGCTTTTCTTTTCAGTTCAATTCTTTTCTTCCTCAATCGTTTTCTCTTTCTTTCAAAATTTAAAAGAAAATACAACATCAGTTTTCAAATTCAACAAAGCTTCAAACCAGAGTTCAAACAGTAGATCAACTCAACATGAACTCAATTTAAATATCCAAGCACTACTTTCAAAGATCAGATTCAAATCAAACAAATCAAGCTTCAGATCATTTCAAAAATAAAGTTCCAGAAAACAAAAATCAAACTGTTCTCTGCTTCTTTAATTCCATTGAGTAAACCTTCTTTTAAAAACAGTTTTTAAAATCTGTTCTTGTGTTAATACAAATGATAATTGTTGTAGTAGTATAATAAATGATGTTTATATGCATGAATTCATATGTGCATGTATGAATATGAGATGATTGGGTTGTGAATGTCTGTGTAAAGGAATGAACTTGCGTTTGTTATTTTATAGGCTCCACTTTCATATATAAAAATTTGTATCTTCCTCTGTTATCAATTTTAGGCTAAGATATATAAATGAAAAATGACTATATCAATGTGTTATAAATCTTAAAAATAGTATCAAGTATTTACATTTAGTAATTATTTCAAAATTTGGAAATTACAGTAAAAAAATTTATATAAGTCAAAAATCAGTGATTATGAATTCATGTTTGGATTTCATGAATTGATTCGTAATGGGAAACAGTGATTTTTGATAGTAATTTCAAGATTTTTAGGTGAGTAATTATCGAGTTATCTCAAGCTGAACGGATTTGACACTTTCGTCAATTGCCAATGATTGGCATCGAGGGGTGTGTCGAGATTTATGCTGGAGTTAGCGGGTAGCCTGGTGGTTGCAAGAGAAATAGTGGTAGATTTTATCAATGGCCATGGTGGCCAGGGAATGGCGAAGTAGGGTTTTTCGTCGATCAGGGTAGCCGATGTTTTGCAAGGCGATTGCGTCGCCATGGTGGGGGCGGAGGTGATCGCGGGAGGGGAATCATCGTCGAAGTTCGTGGCGATGCTCTGGACGAAGCGGCTTAAGTTCTGGTGGTGAGGTTCATCGTCGACGAGGTGGTTTGTCATTTTGGGTTGGTTCCAAAATTGATCGATTAGCTAATTTTCGATTTCAGGCGAGATAGACGATTCTAGGTGGTCGTGTGGGACGGCGTGGACGCCGTCGACTTGTCGAGGGTCGGGGAGTTGGTAGGAGGGTCGTGGGTACGGTGTGCACGTGTGCATTTTTCATGAGTCTGGTTTTACTCGCTTGGAAAGATGAGTGTTTCTCGGGGTTAGGCTCGAGTCGTTTTATCTTAGCCTAAAATTGATTACAAAGAAGATACAAATTTTTATATATGGAAGTGGAGCCTATAAAATAACAGAAGCAGGTTCATTCCTTTACATAGACATGCACAGCCCAATCATCTCATATTCATACATGGACATATGAATTCATGCATATAAACATCATTTATTATACTACTACAACAATTATCATATGTATCAACATAAGAACAGATTTTAAAAACTGTTTTTAAAAGAGGGTTTACTCACTGGAGTTAAAGAAGAAGAGAACAATTTTGATTTTTGTTTTCAGGCACTTTATTTTTGAAATGATCTGAAGCTTGCTTAGTTTGATTTGAATATGATCTTTGAAACTATAGTTCTTAGATCATTGAATTGAATTCATGTTGAGTTGATCTACTGTTTGAACTCATGTTTGAAGCTTTGTTGAATTTGAAAACCGATGTTGTTTTTTCTTTTAAATTTTGAAAAAATGAGAGAAAAAGATTGAGGAAGAAAAGAACAGAACTGAAAAGAAAAGCTAGGCTTTTCTCTAATACTACATTATTTATAGTTTAATTTTTAAGAGAAAATAATGTTGCCACTTGTTAATTCAAATTATACAAATGTCAATGTATAAATTACTTAGCTTACAAATGTTTGAATCCATTGTTATCATCTTAAAAATGTTAAATACATGGATTATTATGTTTAAACCCTTATTTCAAAAAGCACTTATGTTTTTATATTTATGTAATGTGATTTTATTAATTTACGTTTTATATTTATATACACATTACTTATGTTTTTAAATTATATATATATTTATAAACCATGTTATCTCATGTTAAGTTTGAAAAAGAAAGAATATTTAAAACAAAAGAAAAGAATCTTTAATTAAATCTTATTTTAAACATTGGCTAAGATATATTTTTAAATAAATAAACATTTATATACATTATCTTTGTTGTTAATAAATATAAAGTTTAACTTTTAAATAGCCTTCGAAAATTATTATATTGAATTTAAACAAATTTCCAATCATAATACACACACACACACACTTATATATATATATATACATATTATAATTGGATAATATATTTATATTAGCTTTGAAAGATAGATTTTTACCAATTAAATATTATTATCTTTTGAAAAGATAAATAGGCCTATTAGAAATAATTATAAAAGAAGATTATCAATTCATATTACTCAATTACATAGTTAGATTATTAAATCAATATTGCACATTTCAAAAGTTATAAATGAAGATTATGAAATATATATTGCCCAAAATTCCAGGACATCATAGATAATTAAATGAAATGGAGTAGAAATCGAGGTTGAACTAATGAATGTAGTAGCAAAGATATTGTCGATAGAAAATGAAAAGCGGTAATGAATTTGATAAGTGAAAAGTTAAGCGCATAGTAAAACAAAGACCTAATGTCAAAAATAAAAGATTTAGAGACAGTAAAGACAATATAAGAAGAATAAATATACATGAATATGATATATGTATGTGTGTGTGTATGTGTGTGTGTGTGTGTGTGTATATGCAACCTTAGATATGCGTTTAACTGGTGTGAATAATTATAAATCGTCTGTTTTATATATCATGAATAGATGACTTAAGGCTACTAGAGTGGGTCGAGATGCTGGAAGCATATCCAACAAATAGGATCCATGATGAGAATACGTTTACATATAGATGACAGGATACCCTCAAGTTTGTAGGTGCTTGGAAAGAAATCCCCATAATTGCAGGCAATAAGCGGACCTTTTGTGGATGGCGAGACTGTACCAACACCAATAGTCTGCTTCAAATTTATTAGAGAATGGTATTCCTTTGATTGTACTAGGAAATCTAAATGGACGATGGGTGGGACCAGACTTATGCAATAGGGCACGCAAAAACTGGCATGCATAGGTACCAAAACAAGGGGTAGGAGTTGCTTATTTACCAAGCTCGACATTGGTCCTTTACGGTCAACGGGAATGATTGGGTTACACCTAATTGATCTCTTCCGCCTTACAGGATTGATTTTGTTGGGTTATGCACCGCCGTAATTGTTTGTTAGTTTATTTGATAGTGCAATGCTAGTTAACCCATATAGAGATTCCTTCAAACCACGGACTGGGTGGAGGTCGTTGGGCTAGAAATCCACAATATATGAAGTAGACAAAGGTGAAAATCCCCGAAGATTATAGGACCTTATGGACTAGGGGTCGCCGATGCGTACTATATGATTTCCTAGAGTTATACGATGATCATGATGCAACAAGGTGATGAATCCTTGCGAGGTGCTGAGCGATAAATACTAGTGGGGTTTGTATTTAGGTCCATTAATGGATGATGGAATACACACACACACACATTGTATAGATAGGAACGGTTCGTATATAATGATGGAGTCATAGTAATAATGATAAATCTAACATAACAAGGAATGATAACCAATCGACATAAGCTAGTGTTATGTATAAGATATATAATTTGTCAGTCACCAGAATGTTGTTCTGATCCCCTTCTCATTATAATCCATAGGATTTAGAAGGGCAGGTGCTGTTATTGTTTGGAGCGATGGTCTGGCTGAGGTACTTGACATTTGAAGTGTCAATTCTGAGTCAATGATTATTATAATCAATTATATTTGCTTATTTCCTTTGTGGAGTATTACCATTAGTGTAGTAATCCACCACAGAACATGCCATAATTTCGACCTAGAAAAGGTCCATCAAAACTTAGATCCATTCGATGGTAAGCTATTGATAGTAAAAAAATAACATTATAGATCCATAACTGAACTTTCAAAACTTACAGTGGATGAAATAAAATATAATAGCAAAGTGTACTAATTTATTTCAAAACCATAAAAATGTCATAATGTGTAATTCCATAAAAACCGCAACATAATATATGTTACAACAATTGTCTAAATACACGGGTACACATAAAAACAAGTAATAATAACAAATACTGCCACAAGCCAAGCTTCTTCATCTCGAAGCGTCGTCGCTTCCATCACTCCGTTGTTAACATGTGTTGTAATAAAGAGGAAGTCAAAACAACAAGTGTCCCATGACTAAAAACCCCGAGTCTTACCATTTCAGTACTTGGGAAGTATATTTGAAATAAGAATATGTCTACAAACATAAAATCATTAAAACCATTTAATGCTTCTTTATAAGGTAAGGAGGCGGGTCTAACCACTTAGTACCATTCATTCCAGAAGTAGGTTTCTATAATCTCGTATCCCAATCATATGTCATAAACATCAAATAATGTGAGAGATGGTGCCCAAGCCACTTAATACCTTTTATTGAAAATTGGCGGACTCTGGTCATCTAATACCTTAATTAATATAGACCCCATCATTTAATACCTATTTCCAAGGCGTGCTCGTCAATGGTACTATCTAGCTGACATCATATGGAATCTCTTAGGCCACTTAATACTTCCATGCGGAAAATATCCAGACTTTGGTCATTTAATATCTTAATTAAGGTAGGCTCCATCATTTAATACCTATTTCCAGAAGTTAACCCCTATAGGGGTATCACCTAACGCAACCCCTTGTCCATTTAATACTTCATATGGGGAAAAGAGGCGGGTTCAACCACTTAATACTTCAGGACCACAGAGCATGCCCTTCCTCTTATGGCCCATACTCATAATGACGTCTCACATTAGTCCAACTATTCTTAGGAACTGATAGCCAAATTAGCTGGGCAGATTTCCCCTACGGAATTTGGGACCAGCCTCACGTCGTTACAAATATTTACAATCAAAGTATACACAACTATGGTAGCCCCAAAGTGAAGTGCAGACTTCCATCATGTAACTCTATTGACCTCGCATCCCTATGACTTAGCCATACATCAATTACTCTCCATAAATACACACACACACACACACACACTGTTCTCACCATTTCATAAATAAGACCTTATAAGGAATCTGCCTTTTTACGCCTTAAAATAATAATTAGGCTATATAAGAGTTTCCCTTTATTGTTTTCTAACAATCAATTACATTCCTAATAGGGAAAATAAATGAAAATAGATACCTAATTAACTACGTTATATACGCAATAATTATATGTTAATTACCAAATAGAGGTAAATAAATATTTACACCTAATAAGTTCTTAACGCATGGATTTTACACTCCTTATCGGTGCTAATTGTCAGTTCTCTAACCAATTATTATTACAAGTCCTTTTTCTTCAAATTCTTGAGATTTCATGAGATCCTAATATCCAAAACAGGGAATAAATATTCTAACCAAAATTGCAACAACAGACCTGCAAATAAAATAGAAACTCAGTTTATTGTACCAAATCAATGGAATATTCTGACAATAAGAATTGCAATCTAAACCCCATATTCTATTCATCTCCTCTTTGACAACGAAATAGATAAGAATAAATGGTGTAAACTTCGTAATCTAAACCCTTTATTTTATTGAGGAATCACAATTTAATCCAAAGAAGAATGAGGAGTGGAATAGATTACGAAATTATCAGAAATTGCATAAACGAAACAAATTCCATTAAATTAATGTAAATAATTGAGAATTTCAACATAGAATTGACATTTCAAAATGAAAAGTAATTTTGAGGGATTTTATCTATCATATTTTAAATATCCAAAAATCCCTAAGGCATATCCAAATCCAAAAAGAAACACACTAAACAATTGATGAAAAGAAATACTAAGGTTTCCACTCACTGATTAACTTTAGCTTCACTTTAAATGGATTTGTAGCTTCCCAATCTCTTCCAAAATCAATCTCTTTTAATATACACACACCCATTAGATTTAGAATAATTAAAGCAGAATAAGATAAGAATAGATTGGAGGAAGAAGAAAAAATAAGAAATAAGTTGAATTCTAACGTGAATTCTCTATGGAATTTCTAAATCTTATTAGAGAGAGATAGAAATGGTAGAATTTTTTTGTATTCCCTAAAATAATATGAATAAAAAGAGAAAAGGATATGGTTCTATTTATAAGGGTTGAAACATAGCAGAACCATAGGATGGAAGTAGGTAAGAAATAGATAAATCTGGAGGTACAATTGAATGTAACATAGCTTCAAATCCTAGCTGTCACTGGAAACACTCGTTGCCAAGCGGTCGACCGCCTATGGGCGACCGATCAACAGCTACGGTTGACCGGTTGGCCTATATAGGTCGACCGCTCCTCTATTTCGGGGAACGTTTATATTGTTCCATTGCACAATTATTTTATTTCCTAATTAACTTTTAACATTAAAGGTTAATTAAACATTTATTTAGCCTCCAAGCTAATTTTAGAAATTTAAACCCTAAATTTGATTTCTCATCTGAATTTGAATTCAAACTAATTAATTTAAATATGAAAACATATATTGCTCATAACATATTTTCTTGAGCACCATTTTCAGCATATTATATATTGAAACAGATCAAAATTTCACCATGAATGTAACCTAATAACTTTGTTGGTGAAATTCCTACTTTTATAAAATTTCCATATTCGACACTTATCATATTTAATTCAGTTTACTTTATTTATTTATGGTTTATTTTATGGGATGTTACAATTAATGCTCTGATATAGCTTCTCTTTTGCAGGATAATATACCAATGATCTATATTAGTGGACTTGGTTTTATAGATTAGCGAAAATCTAGGCTCACTGGAGTGCACAGTGTTACAAACGATCAGTCTTCAAACATGATTATCCTGTTCTTGTGCCCATGTAATATTCTGTAAAATATTATATACAACTTAGAAAATCATCGGTGTCCAAATTTATATGGTTGTTGTCAACGGAATCAATATTTGTGGCATTAATAATCTCCTTCTTTTGATGATGACAATCATGTAAGTATATTTATTATAAAATATAATGTCACTCCTCCTGAATTGGTTGACTCCCCTATTTTGTATAACTCCCCTTTAGTGTATGAATATATTCTATTTTATAATTTTTCCACTTTGTCATCGGGCAAAATGGGTGAAAGAAAATAAACTTTCTTTGAATATATATATGTATGCGATGATGTTTTATATAGAATCAAAATCAATAATGATTGAACAATAACATTTTAGAGAAATAAATATGTATATTATAATCTATAATTGCATCTTTTTTAACCATACATTACAAATTCTATATTTATTAATTACATGAAAAAGTACAAACACTACCAGAGTTGATTACACGGATATGACTAAAATGTATAGCAAATACATATTATTAGTATAAATTATTTTAAATACAAATCTAAAAATATAAATTGAAATCACAAACTAGAACCTAGATTTTATTGGAAACATCGACCCATCCTTCGGATCCAAAGATAGAGTTGTCGTTGAAAGCTTCCCAATCTTCATCATACATTCTTGCTTTAGATTTTGAGCACTCAGGAGCATTGCTCTGAACTTGTTTGACAAAAATAGAAATGAAAAGTCGAAGAGAATCAAATTATTTTTCTTCTACTTTTATCGTTTGCATTTGACTCAAATCCAAGTGTCGTTGATGGTGCAGAATAAAGCAAAGAACATTTTTGAATGATTGAAGAGTCTCCTCCAGATTTTCACTAAGTTTTTGACTTGAAAATTTTGTGTTTTGAATCCAATTTTATGAAAAGAGATGAGTGGATAGGAATAAAATAAGAAGTTGAATTAATTTTTGAGTTTTTCTGAAAGAAATATGCTTTTATAGAAGTGAAAGGTCGACTAATCCCTTCAAAAATTAACTAATTTTTGAATTTCAAAAATCAAAAAAATTGTCAGGTATATGTTGACATACCTATGTCCTATATGTCGATATATACACATAAGTTTGCATAATTTTTGTTATTGTTTTATTTTTTATTTATATTTTATGCTCTCTTATTTTTTGATTTCCAAATAGAATTAGAATACTATTTAATAACAGAATTTAATTTCCAGGTGATTTTAATTAATATAAAAGAGAAATATATGGATATAATAGAAGAATACAAGAAATAAAATTAGAAAAATACACAACTAATAAAGATAGAGGTAGATAAAAGATCTAAAAAGTTGACGATGAAGAAGAAGAGTTACCACCAAGTTTCCTAATGATCTTCTTAAAGTATTTCTCCACTTTGTTCGAGAGAGACGTGAACTTTTACTAAAGAAACATTTAAGCTTCTTTTGGTTGTTGAGAAGCTTTTCTTAGTTCTCAAGAATCTCTTTGTTCGAATAGTGAGGTAGTTTGTCAAAGCTTTATAGGAAAGTGTTCATTTCCTCCTCTTCCACTCTTTTTCTACATCCTCTTCAATTTTCATACCATTGCTTTCTTTTAATTCTTGAAGAATCTCTTAATCTTCTTCCCTTGCCAACCTCCTTTCCTTTTCGGGAAGTGGTTCATAGGATTCAAATTCAGGAGGAATGTGTATAAGAGAGATGTTAGTTTTGTCGAAAATTTATAAGGCAAAACGTTTTCACCTCTTAGATCAATGCTAAAATAATTGAAATTCTAGTAAGATAAACATCGTGTAGAGTGCGTTCTCATACCTAGAGATTTTCTTTCGAACAAAGTCATCCAAAATCATTTGAGCCTAGTTTTCATCATATTTTCCAAAAATACTAAAAAGAGCTTTGAAAACTTTTTAAACGGGGTTGTTGTAATTTGCCGTCCTTGGTGTAATACTTTGTTGTAAAACAAGACTCATTAACCTTGCTTTAGGCTAAGATTCTTGCTTTTATAACCATACTCTTCATCATTAGAAAATAAATCGTGCATAACTTCTTTATTACCTTAATCAATTTTTAAAGTGGAGAGGTCATCTCCGCTACTTTTACAACCAAAAATGTGTCCAAGAAATTTACAATATAAAGCAATAGTAGTGCCCCTTTCACTACTCCAAACTTGGCCTTCTTCTCATTGAAAAAACTTTCCATTCAAATTTGCATAAAACATTTTAACCAAATTGAGATAATAATCAAAATAATTTTGAGATAAATTGGTTAAACAAAAAATATCATTTTCTAAAGTAAGAACTTGTAGACCACAAGAAGAAAATTCATTAAAATTCGCAAACCTTCTTGAAAATGCACTTCCATAAGTAGCATGCTCAATATAAGTTTCAATGGACTCTTGATCGTTATGAAGCTGACTTTTGACTTTTTTGGTAAGCCTAATGGCCTTGGATGAGGAAGGTTGGTTTAAGGAAGATATTTTTGGTTTGCTTTGAAGGAAAGAGAGTGAAGAATAAGTTTGATTTTGAAATAAAGTATGCCTAGAAGATGAGATAAGAGAGTGAATAAATAGAGAATTAATAGTTATATGACAGGTGAAAAGGCGACTTTTCAAAATTTGGAAGAGGGAATTTCAAAAGTTCAAATTTTAAAAAATTCTCCAAAATTCTGCCAGGATGTCAACATACCCATATGAAATATGATGACATACGGGCCAAAATTTCGAAGTTCAAAAATACGATAAATATATGTATATTCATACATATTTACTTATATATACTTACTATTATTATATTCCTATATAATTTCTAAAATAAAAGCAATAAAATATGAAATGTAAAAAGGTACCGATTTTGTCGTTTTCTTTGTCTTTTCTAATTAATCTTCCACATGTTGGTATTTTCAATATCTGGTTCATTGTCATTGGATGTAGTATCAGAATCGTCCAAAGTTGCATTGTAAGCTATTTTTCTCCTTTTGAATGAATCGATGTTCTTTGTGTTTTCTTTTGCTGTGGGGAGTCTCTTCTTAGATGGTCAGATTTACCTTTATCGTAACACTTAAACACATTTCCATTTCTAGAATTTTTGTTTACAGTATTAAAAAAGTTTTTCAACAATCTATACTTTAGGAGTTTTCTAAAAATTTGAGTTATAGGAGCAATCTCCTCATCATCATCGTCTTCATCTGAACGTTGATCATCCATTATAGGATTAAAAGCAATTAATTTCGTTTTGGTTGCTTTATTTTCCCTTCTATCCTGTAACTGTGCTTCACAGATCATTAGATTACCAAATAATTCTTCAAATTTTAATAAACTAATATCATTAGCTTCTTCTATTGCTAATGCACTTTGACCTCATTCAAAAGAGAGCGAATTTATAATTTTTCTAACTTGATCCTCTTTTGAGAAATTTTTACCTAATGACACTAATGAATGAACTATATCCTAGAATCTTGAATACATGTCAAAAATTGACTCACTTACTTTCATTTTAAAAAGTTGGAACTGGTTGGTTAGCATAGAAATTTTAGTTTGTTTTACTTTAGTAATACCCCCATGTGTAACTTGCAATGTTCTTCACATTTTGTATGCAGACTTACAAATAGAAACATGATTAAATTCACATTTATCATCTGAGTAAAATAATATATTCATGGCCTTAGAATTACTGAATGCTTTTGCCTTTGGTCTGGGGTCCACAATGAGTATTCAGTTTGGGATTCAGTGTACCCACTCTGTGTAACATTCCAAATATCTTAACCAATGGATTGTTAATACATTTTCATCATACATGACGAGTAAATGCAATTACTACCACTAAATATTGGGGTCTAGTAGTTGGTTGACCTTCTACAAAATTGTTAAAAAGTGTACTATCGGTGTTACTAGTTATTTATACTTTTCAAAAATCAAATGATGAGTTTTCGTAAATAGAATGCTCTAATATCAAATGTGAGAAACAATGTGGTACTATTGTGAATAGATCTTAAGGCTACTTTAATATTAAAGGGGGCCAATGAATAGTGTGTTAGGGTTTATCCTTCCAAACTGATATTATCCAATAACACAGATGCGGAAATAAATTGGATCAAATATAGAATGGCGAAACAATCAAATAAAATTATTGGGGTTTAATCACGATAACGATGACATTACCCAATTAGTAATAACTGAAAGGGAAGAACATAATTTTTTTTAAATGGTTCCACTATCAATATAATAGTATAGGTCCACTAAGAGAAGAAGAAATTTATTAATGCTTAGAAAGAAGATTACAGGAAAGGTACAAGTTATATCTATTAAATAGGCTCCTTTATATAGAACAAGGAATCAAACTATCCTACGATGCGGGACTAAACAAAAAACATAGAAGCCCGATATTGTATCACTTTTTTAAACACTCCACCTTGATACAATATATACCTTAAAATAATTCATCCAACTTCACCTACAACTTCATACTCTGAGTAATCTTGAGCACAACAGATACATTCCCATTGAGCTTCGGCAATGCCATCACCCATTACACTTTTCGATGAACTCTGACAACTCCACCGCCTGGGAAAAAGTGTTTAAACATATCCTTCCCATATAGGATCTATTAATCTTCTCAATAAAAACAAACGTCTCCATCTACCAATTCTTTCTCCCTTATGCCACCATGTGGCACCTAGCACCTTGATAAGTGGATCAAGTTTAAGCAATTCTTGAGCTTTACAACAGGTAAGGACTTGGTGAAAATGTCTGCCGCATTTTGCTCTGTATGAACCTTCTGAAGACGAATTAACTTCTCTTTCATTGAGACAAGAAATGGTTCTATCACCTCTGTGTACTTCGTCTTTCAGCTGAAAGCCGGATTTTCTACTAAGTGAATTGCACTTTTATTGTCACAATTCACTTTTACTTCATCATACACGAAGCCCAAATCACACATCAACCGCCGTAAATACATTACTTCCTTAGTCGCTTCAATAGCAGCTATAAGCTCCGCCTCCGTAGAAGATAAAGCAATAACGGTCTACAACTTCGCTTTCTAACTGATAGCTGTCCCTCCAAGGGTGAACACATATCTTGAGGTTGACTTTATTCGATCTCTATCGCCAGCATAGTAAGAATCATAAAATTCTAGCAAGCTGAAATTTCTATCTCTGCCGCCAAAAACATGCCTATGGTCTAGAGTTCCTTTAAGATTTCCTGAGGTATACTTTATTGCCTCCCAATACGTCTTTCTTGGATTTGTCATATATCCACTAACCAATCCAACTGCCCATGCAATGTCAGGCCTAGTGCAACCATAACATACATCAAACTACCAACTGCACTTGCATAGGGCATCTTCTCCATGTAAGCTTTGTTCTTCTTTGAGATCTGAGAGCCTTTATTAGAAAGCTGAATGTACAAAGGCATGGGTGTACTAATTGCCTTTGCTTCTTCCATGCTAAACCGAGCAAGCACCTTTCTAAAATATTCCTTTTGAGTGAGCCTCAAAAGTTCTAGCTTTCTATCTCTTTGGATTCCATACCCAAAATCTTCCTTACTTCTCAAGTTCTTTCATCTCAAATTCTACTTTAGCTTCATCTTCAAACTATCAATTTCAGCTTTATCCTTGGAAGAAATCAACATGTCATCCACATACAAGAGTAAATACACCTAACTAGCACCCTCTAACCGCTTGAAGTATACACAAGTGTCTTTGATACTATGATCAAAACCAAATGAAAGCATAAAAGAGTCTAACCTCTTGTACCATTGTCTAAGTGACTGCTTAAGTCCATAAAGTGACTTCTTCAACTTGCAAAAACATTTTGCTTTCCCACTTACAACAAATCCTTCTGGTTGTTTCATGTAAATGGTCTCCTCTAAGTCATCATGTAAGAAAGCGGTCTTCATATCAAGTTGCTCCAACTCTAAGTCATGAGCATCAACAATAACAAGCAATATGCAGATGGAGATATGCCTTGCTACACGAGAAAATATCTCATCGCACTCCACTCCCTTCTTCTATAAAGAACCGTTAGCAACTGATCTAAAATTGTATCTCCTATCATACTTCACTTTGATTACCCACTTGCAACCTATGTCTCGGCTTCCTAGTGGAGGTGGTACCAAATCCCAACTCTTGTTCCTTCTCAATGACTCTAACTCCTCTTCCATAGTGCACATCCATTTTGAACCGTCACTCGACTTCATAACTTCTTCAAGGACAAATGGTTCATTACGAACCATATGTAGAGCATAATAAACATGATCATTAAGGCTAAGGTTTGCATAATTGTAGTCTCTATACCTCTCGGGCGGCCTAATAGTCCTACGACTGGTCCAAATGGGCATAACTTTACCCAAACTCCTTTCAGCTCCACCTTGAACTGAACTTTCTCTAGTCTCATGCACATCACCCACACTACTAGAAGGAACCCATGGAATACTCTGTGATGTTTTATCAATTGTGTCTACATCTCTCTCAACAGCAATAACTTTACTATAGGCTGAAATATGGAGAAATCTTCCATCTGCTTAGGCCTATCAGGTTTATCCGATGTGATATGTAACTCCTTCTTAGGATTGAACATTGTAGACTCATCAAAAGTAACATGTCTAGAATGCACAATCTTTCTATCGAAAGGATTTCCAATGCGATACCCTTTGATACCATATATATCCCGTAAATATGCCCTTATACGCTCTAGTTTCCAACTGATCATCACCTGTATGGTAAATATACATAGGACAACTAAAAATACGAAGGTAACCAAGATGCACTGATTTACCCCTCCACTTCTCCTTCGAAATCTTTCCATCTATGGCTAAGCATGAAATTTTATTTATAACATGCGCTGTAGTCGATAAAGCTTCGGCCTAAAGCCTCTTGACAAGCCTGCTGTCAATCTCAAGCAACATGCATTCTCAAGTAGAGTCTGATTCATCCTCTCAACAACCCTATTGGATTGCGGATCTCCTGGTAGAGTGAAATGTCTCTGAATACCATACTGCTTACAAAAATTAAGGAACTACTTAGAATAAAATTCTCTGCCGTTATTAGATCTAAGCATTTTCAACTTACAACCATATTGGTTCTAACCTAGTGCTTTCTAAGCTTTTAACATCTTAAAGACTTTTGATTTGGCTTTCATCACATACACCCAAACATTTGGAGAAAAGTCATCAATAAAGGAAATAAAATACTTTACTCCTCCAATGGAAGCAGTAGCCATTAGTCTGCAAACACCTATATGCACATAATCAAGCACTCTCTTCGATCTATGAACTCCATCTCCAAAAGCTACCTTCATCTACTTTCCAACGCACACTCTTAGCAAAATTCAAACTTGTTGAAGCTTCCTCTTTTGATCATATTTATAAAGCATCTACAAGCCCTTCTCCGAAATATGTCCCAATCTTAAATGCCAAAGTCTAGTGGCATCCAAAACACGAGAACTATCCACCCAACATAAGTATCTCCAAGAACTATTGTTCCCTTCACTAGATATAGATTTTGGAACACATCTCCCTTCATTAAAACATATGCACCTCTAGAAACCTTTAAACCATCGTTCTCCATAGTCACCTGGCATCCCATGGATGCTAACTGCCCTAAAGAAATCAATAACTTCCAAAGACCCAGAACATATTGGACACCTGTTAAAGTGCGTGTCACTCAGTCAAACATCCTAATACGATATGTACCTTCTCCTATAGCTCTACAACTAGCATCATTACCCATAAGGATTACACTTCCTTCTTTTCCAACAAAAAAACTGAAATAATCCTTGTTTGGCATTATACAGAATGACGCCCCTGAGTTAAGCACTCATTAGTCCATCATATCAAATACCACTACAGTCAACACATCATCAGAGGCAGTCTGCTCCAACGCAATCGATGAAGATCCATCCTCAGTCTTCTTTCTTTTTCAAATCCAGACAGTCTCTCTTCCAATAGCTAGGTTTCTTACAATTTTAGCACTTTCCATCTAAGACTTTCCTTTCGAATCAATTCCACGCTTCCTAGACTTCGAATGTCTCCAAGGATTCTAATTCTTCTTCTCCTCTCTTCCCCACTCAACAAATAGGCATGACTACTACTCCCTTCTCTTCCTTCACTCATCCCCTTTATCCGATCACTCAAGTTGTCAAATAGAAGACCCGACTTCACTTCATCTACAATCAAAGTATATCTCCCATAAATTAGACTATTAGCGAAACTATGTATTGCTCTAGAAGGGAACATAAAAGAACCATCGTCTTATGTTCTTCATCTACCTTTAAATCCACGGTCTTCATCTTCATTACAAGATCATCGAAGAAACTAAGATGCGCCTTCACTAAAGCACCATATCTCATCTTCATGGTGAAAAATGTCTTCAGTAGAATCAAACGATTGGTAAGTGATTTCTTTAAATAGAGATTCTCTAGCTTGGTCCAAATTCCTTTAGAGGAGGTTTCTATGCTAATTTTCGATGTAACATTTTCTTCCATAGCTAGCTATAGAGCAATAAATTCCTATTCTTCCATCTTCTTCCTTTCTATGTAAGAAATTTCAACTGGTAACTCCTCGGTGTCAAAAACTACTTGATGAACCATATTCCATTTTAGAATAGACTTCATCCTCCGTTGCCATTTATCGAAGTCTTTATCCTCGTTCTATCTTTCTATTTCCAACCATGACCTAGATGCAATATAAGAACCTATGATATAAGGTCTTGTTACAACAAGGGGTACCCTAGCTTCTGTCATACTTCCTTACACCTTCTATAAATCAACCTAGATGCTCTGATACTAGATTTTTGGAGTCTATTCTTCCTAGCTGATATTGCCCAACAACACAGATGCGAAAATGAATAGGATCAAATGTAGAATGATGAAATAGTCAAATAAAATTATTGGGGTTTATTCAAAAAAATGATGACATTACCCAGTTAATAATAAATGAAAGGGAAGCATACAATTTTTTTAAAGTGGTTCTACTATTAATGTGATAGTGTATGTCCACTAAGGGGAGAAGAAATTTATTAATGCTTAGAGAGTAGATTATAGAAAAGGTATAGGTTATTTATATTACTTAGACTTCTTTATATATAGGCTTTGGAATAAGGGATTGAACTTATCCCATGATGTGGGACTAAACAAAAAACATAAAAGCCCAATATTGTATCACTTTTTCAACACTCCACCTTGATAAAATATATATCTTTTAAAAAAAGCCATCCAATTCCATCTACACCTTCATACTCTTTGTAGTTTCGAGCACATCGGATACATTCACAGTGAGCTTCAGTAATGCCATCACCCATTACACTTTTCGACGAATTCCGGTAATGCGACCACCTGCCAAAAAAGTGTTTAAACATATCCTTCCCATGTAGGATTTATCAATCTTATCAATAAATCAAACATCTCCATCTACCAATTCTTTCTCCCTCATACCACCATATGGAACCTAACACCTTGATAAGCAGATCAAGTTCGAGCAATGTTTGAACATTGCAACATGTAAGGACATGGTGAAAATGCCTGCTGCATTCTCCTCTGTATGAACCTTCTGAAGATGAATTAGCTTCTCTTTGATTGAGACAATAAATGATTATCTCACCTCTATGTGCTTTATCCTTGAGCTAAAAGCCAGATTTTCTGCTAATTGAATTACAATTTGATAATCACAATTCACTTTTACTCCATCATACACAAAGCCTAAATCACATGTCAATCGCACATCAACTTCGTTTCTTTGGTTGCTTATAATTTTTTTATAGCATTTTAAAAATGCTTTAGTATATAAAAGCCATGACAATAATTTTCAATGCCATTTTTGGAAGGTTATAGATTATTTTTTGTGGAACTTATAAAATGCTATAGTATATCTATTTTTTTATAGCTTTTTGAAATGCTATAAATGATTTTTGTCGCATTTTTAGTGTTATAAACTTTCATTCTTTCATTTAAAATTCTATTAAGCTTATCTCAATATACATATTATAAGATTTCAAAATAACATAAATAAAACAATTGAACATTATAATATTAGTTACTGTATAAATTTATAAGCCAAACCACAATACATATCCATACAAATACTTATGACCAAATATAAAATATTAAACACGTGTAAATAAAATACATACAACCATGCTAACTAAAATAAAGATGTATGAACACCGCTAATTTTTGAAGGAGAAAGAAGGGGAAAATGTACTTCAATCAACCTTCCAACATGTAGTCTAACCCCAGAAGCATCATACATCACATATCAAAAAGAAAGTTGTCAACAAATTCCAACATGACTTATCTGACCATAGGCTAGATGGTCTAAAACTTGAATTGTTATGCTCTTGAATTACTTGTTAAGGAAACATGATTACTTATGATATGGAACCAATATCCAATAAACTTGGTTTTTTAAGCAAGGTTTTTCTACAAATTAAATTTTTTGAATAAAATAAGTTTAAGTACTCTATCCTTGCTTATGTATGCTATCCAAATATTGTATTTGTTTTAATAATAAATATATCGTATTCCTATAGTGACCATAATTATTTATACTATTACTAATACTATTAACTTTTATGAATTTTTTTAATTTTTATAGAATTTAGTTTATTTTTATAAAACCTAGTTAATTTTTAGAAAATTAGTTAACTTAGCTAAATACTTATGAAACTTAATATATTCCTAGAAACCTAGTTAATATAGTTAAATTTTTATAAACTTATTTAGCTGTTATATAACTTGGTTAAATTTTTTTAAACTTGATTTAATTTTATAAACTTGGTTAATTTAGAAATGTTTATAAAACTTGGTTGACTTTTATTAAAATTAGTTAAATTTTATTAACGTAGTTATTTTTACAACTTAGTTTATTTTTAAAACTTAAATGATTTTTATAAATTTAGTTATTTTTATAAACTTATTTAATTTTTATAAATATCGATTAACTTTTATAACTAGTTAATTTTTATAAATCATATCAATGTTTTATAAATTTAGTTAATTTTTTGTAAAACTTAGTTAACTTAGTTAAATTTTTATAAAATTTGGTTGACTTTTATAAATTTATTTAATTTTTTTAATATTAAAAAATTATTTATAATTTATAAAACTTGGTTAACTTAGTTAATTTTTTACATAACTTAGTTATTTTTATAAATTTATTTAAGTTTTATAAAACTTAGTTATTTTTTAGAAAACTTTTTAATATTTATAAAACTTGATTAACTTAGTCAAATATAAAAATTTGTTAATTTTTATAAACTTCTAGTCAACTTAATTAAATTTGTATCAAACATAATTATTTTATAAGCTTGACTATTTCTTTTAAAGACTTAGTTAATTTAGTTAAAAATTTGTAAAACTTAATTTATTTTTGTAAACATGTTTAATTTTTATAAACATGTCTAATTTTAATTAAACTTGCAAAATGTAGTTATTTTTGCAAAATTAAATTAATTTTTGTAAACTGAGTTAATTTTGTGAAAAATTCAACTCAGGAGAATTCCTAGAAAACTTAGTTAAATTTTATAAACTTATCAGATTTCATGAAATTCTAGTAGCACCTCATTTGCATGGTTAGTGCTTTCCTGAACACCCCAATTCAATATATATTTACAGGATCAAAATAAGATCCTATTGTTATCATATGTAACAAAATATATTGCATGATAGCATAAATTTAAACGCATAAAGATGTATATTTTATTAGCAATTTTAGCTAGTAAATTTTTATATACTAAAGCAATGTTTTGTATACCTGTGTAGCAAAGAAAAGAGATAATTAAGATGCAGAATAATAACACGCTATGTATGAATGAATTACGCCTTGGCAAGGGTATATTTTTGTAGAAAATGTCTAAAAAGTAGAGTTGCATGTGCAACTCAGTTTTTCAAAACCATAAGCTAGTAAGTCAGTATATAAACCATGATTTATATTGGATTCAAGTACAATATAATGGAGAATACAATCATAACTCACCGTTAAAGGATAGAAATTATATTCATAGCATAAAACCTGACTATGTATTTATATATTGGGTTTACTTTTGAAGAAGTCCGGCTACTAGGATCGGAGAATAGAGCACACTATCCCTTGGAGGGATTCACCGCATGTAACAGATTTATGTGTTGGGCTAGAACAATGCCCCCATGCAACCAATTCATTAGGGACACGTTGTTTTATCTGAGGATCACGCTCTCTTGGCTTCATGAATGGATACGCGCTACTCAACAACTAGTACATAATATTTATGGAACATCTCCTCCGTCCCCCGACTGTCGACGAAATCATAAATTTATTCAATGTTAAGAGTCGAGAGAATAATCCATCATTTACCTTCCTAGAGGCTGTTAGGAACTGCCAAGTGGCGGTAGGCACATGGAGCAAGTTGAGCTACTTCAAAACAGAGTGGTTCTATGTGAGATGCCTGCAAGGATTTGCCGGGCAATGGCTGGCAAGACGTAAGTGCTATACTTGTTTCGTTATTTGACCATAACTGGATATTATAGATCGATGCTGAATACATTGCTGTGTTTCTTTTACAGCTTTTATTCCATGGTCCGAATGGGCGCAGTATAAAGAGATAGTGAGGACACTCCAAGCGGTACCTTCCAAATTAAGAGAAATAGATGAAGTTCTTACCGACGGCAATTTGATTGTCTCCGAGCTTTTAGAGGAAGGACAGATCATAGGGCTCACGGGGATTCCAAGAGTGGCCCTAGCATGACAAGGTGGAAGACGGGCTCCTGTCGTCTCCCCAGTCGAGGGTGCTCAGGCCAAGCCTAGCAAAAAATCATCGAACCTCAGTACGACGAGGATATAGAAGCTGGTAATGAACCCACAGTCGTGCCTCTACAGGGCCCTCGGCCGTTCAAATTAAAGAGAAAAGGCAAAGCTTTTGTCTATAAAATCAAGAGGCGAAAGACTACCAAAACAACTCAATTTGTGACACCATAGGTCAGGAGACCTCTTCCCAGCAGATAGAAAGCTCGCTAAAGGGGCTATTGGATATTCCTATTCCTGAAGACATACCATCATTCCCTGATCTCGGGTTAGAAGGAGGTATGGGGGGTCCTGGCTCGATCCTTATTCTAGTGATTTCTCCAGGTGGCATCATGATTCAGACTAGCATTCCTTATTCTTATGGTATCGAAAGTGCCACTATTCCATAGTTTCACACACATGGGATACTTCAATCCCTACGGGCTCCCAAGGGGAGACCGCATCGATTCCCCCAGCTGGAGACAAGCCAACTAAAGCGATCCGGGAAGGCAAGGGTTCCAAAAGAAGTCTGGGCGGTAGCTCGAGTGGGTCTATGCCAAAGAAAGTTAAAAACGATAGAAGACCGAAGGCATAGATTTGCAATTTGACTTCCTCTTTTATTGACAGTTCGAATAAGCTTATTTTCTTTCGCTTTTTGTAGGCCATGTATTGATGCAGGCTTGGCCCCTCTCTTATAGGAATTCTCTGGATAGATTTTGTGCTTCTTTTTTAAAGAATAGTATGAATAAAATTCCTTTCTTTTGGCATAACTCTTCATTTATTTGTTTAAATGCTTAAGCATTCACATTTCCATTTAATGTACTAATGAAGCTTTAGTCTCTGAGTCAAACTTGAGTTCGGTTTTTAAGTCCTGAGGTCATGGCCTCAGGTCATAATAAAACGTTGAGTTGAGTCCCAACGTTGCGCTGCCTCGGTCAGCGCCTGGTACTTGAGTTATTCCCCAGTTAGGGGGATAGTTGAAGTAGTTAGTTGGCAGTCGTCTTCCACCTTCACTAACTTTGATTTAACTTAGTCGGAACCAAGCTAAACTAACATGAGTTTTAGCGGTAAGATCACACTAGCTCATTTGCTAGCATATGTATCTACACCTTGAGACGGTGGTCGATCACGCCTGCTTATTGTTTAGGATTACGTCCACAATCCGGGGACATAAGTTATTTTTTGGGTGGTCGATCACACCCGTTTAATGTTTATACTCTAGCTCACACTCTGAGAATCTAGAGTCAGTTGACAAACGGTCGATCAAATCTGTTTACGGATTAGGGTCTTATTCACGCTTTGGGAATAAGGAGTTAGTTAAGATCATTGATGGTCGGATCACATCCTCTTTAATCTATTAAAGCGAAGTCGTAGATGGACAGATCCATCTTCTTCGAGCTTGGAAAGAGGCGAGGTCGTGGATGGACGGATTCATCCTCCACGAGTCATGTAAGGAGGCAAGGTCATGGATGGACGGATCTATCCTCCTCGAGCCATGTAAGCAAGTTAGTAAATGGATGGATCCATCCTCCTCGAGTTGCACGGTCGATTCACTCCCTGATTTTGGAGTTTGCACTTCAGCTCGCACTTTGGGAGCTGAAGTTTGTTGGAGAATTGTCATGTTTCAACTCTCTTTTAATTGATTGTTGTTTGCCCTCGAGCTTGGGGTTTCATTTAGTGAGTGGTCATTCGAATCACGATCACTCTCTATTTGAATGAGTCCCACCATAAGATGGAACTCAGCTCTTCGTACATCATGATGGTTGCATGATGCATTTAGGAATCACTAATCTAGCTTGATGAGTCTGCGCTTTATTGTTGAAATAGGAAATCATGGCAAAGTCAGTTGCCTTATTACAAGTACAAATTCTCGACTTGCATAAACAAACTTCAAAAGGAAAGCAGACTAAATGAATGAAAGCTAGTTATGTGTAATAGCGATGGAGACTCTCGCTGTTCCATGCCCTTGGTAGAGTGAGACCATCAACGGTTGATAGCTTGAATGTGCTGTCTTCAAGCCTCCGTTTGATAACATACAGTCCTTCCCATGTCAATTTCATGTGCAAAGGGACCGTATAGATTCGATTAAGTACAAGATCACCAATTTCAAAGGTTCTAGGTTATACCTTGGCATTGTATAGTCGGGTGACTCGGTTGCGATGTGCGGCTGCCCTCATCTTTTTCATGCTTCTCATCCAATAAATCCAGGAATTCTGCAAGTACAAATAGAGTATGGTCGGTCGCAAACTTATGGGTAGTTCGATATGCCCATAAGGCCATAGGGTGCTCATCGACCCACTTACCTCCAGCCTTCTCCAATCGTTTCTTCAAAATGGACTTAATGACTTTGTTGACAGCTTTGACTTGTCCATTCGCCTGGGGGTGAGCTACTGACGAGAAATTTTTATTGATGCAATATTGTAGACATAAATTCATAAACTCGACACTATTGAATTGGGCTCTGTTGTCAGTTACAATCATCTGTGGGAGGCCAAAGCGACAGATGATGTTGCACACAATGATATTGATTACTTTGTCGTGGTAGTAGCAAGGGGCTCAGCTTCCACCCATTTGGTAAAGTAGTCAACTGCAATGATGGCATACTTTGCACCACCTTTGGCTAGAGGCAAGGACCCTATTATATCAATGCCCTATGTGGAAAATGGCCATGGACTGACCGTTTGATTAATCTCGATTGGCGGGGATCTCGAAATTCTGGCATGTTTCTGTCACTTATCACATCTCTTAGCATAATCCGATGCGTCTTAGTTTACAGTTGACCAGTAATATCCATATCCGAGTATCTTCTTTGGAAGGGATTGCCCTCCAATGTGATCACCACATTTTCCTTCATGCACTTCATGCAACACTGGCTTGATTTCATCGTGGGTGATACATCGGAGTAAGGAAATTGAAAATCCCCTTCTGTACAAGACTCCATCTTGGATGATAAACCGTGAAGCCTTTCGGAGAACCTGTCTTTTCTCACTCCTGCACTCGGGTAATGTTCAATGCTTAAGATAATTTTTTATTGGAGTCATCCACGACTCCCTCTCGGATGTTTCCTTACAAACCCAGTCTGTCTCCATTTGATCAATACTTGGAGCAGTAAGTGTCTCCACGGGGGCAAGTCCCATCTGTTGTGCTTCACTAATGCTGGCCAGTTTTGCTAAAGAATCGGCCTTCTGATTTTTCTCTTGGGGTATACAGTGGATTGCGTAATAGTCAAACTAATTCAACACTTCCTAGACCCGAATAAGGTAGGAGGCCAATCTTCGGTCTCTGGCTTGATACTCTCCTCGAACCTGGCACACCACTAGTTGTGAATTACAGTAAATCTCTATAGAAATGACTCCCAAATCTTTGGGAAGCCTCAATCCAGCAAGCAAGGCTAATACTCAGCTTCGTCATTAGTTGCATGGAAATCAAACTTCAAAGCATAGCATACGGATCGCCCTTCTAGGGTTTCAAGCACCACTCCAGCGCCTGAGCACTGGTCGTTTGATGCACCATCGGTGTATAGCTTCCATATATAGTTGGGAGTTTCACTGGTTTTGGGAAAGTCCTCCGGTATGGTAAATTCAACTATGAAGTTTACTAGAACTTGTCCTTTAACAGCTTGTTTTAGGGTATAAGTGAAATCAAACTGACTCAGCTCGATGTTCTACTTAAGCAACCTACCAGACGTCTCAGATCGTGTCAGGATCTGTCGTAACGGCTGGTTGGTGTATACAGTGATCAGGTGAGCCTGGAAATATGGGCAGAGCTTTCTCGAGGCCACAACAAGACTATAAGACAGCTTCTCTATCTTTTCTGTGCCTATCAATCATTTGCTGATATAATAAACTGATCGTTCGATCCGATCCTCTTCTCGAACTAATGTCGCATTGATTGCATTTGCTGATACCGCCAGATAGACATACAGCATCTCGTGATCAATCGGCTTTGACAAGATGGGAGGCTTTGCCAGATGTTGCACTAGTGCCTGGAATGCGCACTCGCACTCCTCTGCCCACTCGAAATTCCATTTCCCTTTTCTGATCAGATCAAAGAAGGGAATGCACTTGTCCATGGATTTGGAAATGAATCCGCTTAAGGCTTCCATCTTCTATCTTCCTATTAAGACTTTTCGCCTGCTTGACGGATTTGAGAGTTTCGAGATTCCAAATCACCCATATCTTTTCGGGATTAGCTTCAATTCTTCTGGCATAGACAATAAACCCAAGGAACTTTCTAGATGCGACTACGAAATGACACTTCAATGGATTGAGTTTCATTCTATATTGTCAAAGTATGTTGAACATTGTCTCCAACTCACCGATGTGGTTGATGGATAACCACGACTTCATAAGCATATCATCCACATACACCTCCATAGGAAGGTGCATCGGGATTTGATTATAGCCAGAGTATGCGTCCATGAAAGATAAGGGCTTATATCCGGCTGTTGAATCCATCACTTGATCGATTCTGGGAAGCGGGAAACTGTCTTTGGTGCAGGCATTGTTCAGATCTTTGTAGGCCACACATGTCCGCCATTTTCCATTTAACTTTCTGACAAGCAGTGGATTCGATGCCCACTCTGGGTATAAAGCATCACGTATAAATCCATTATCCTTGAGTTTATCCACTTCTTCCTTTAAGGCAGATGATCTCTCTAGATCCATACCGCGTCTTTTATATTTCACGGGAACGTGTCGCGGGTCAATATTTAATGTATGGTTCGCGATGTTCGGCGAGATCCCACACATGTCTGAATGAGTTTAGGCAAATACACAAAGGTTTTCTTGGAAAAAATCAACCAGTTTCTATCTCTAATAGGCGCTGAGCAGAGATCCGACCTTTACCACTCTGGAATCATCATTATCGTTGATCAGAACATTAATCTTCAACTCCGCCAGGGAAGCCTGGTATTCTTTGACTTCCCCTTCATCATCCTTGTCTCTAGGATAAAGATCTTTGGGAAATTGGTCGTGGCGCCCGATTCTAGGCCCAGGCATTAACTATCAATCCTCCAAAAAACGGACGTAGGGAGATTCCTCCATGCCCTTTCCTTTCTCTCTTCGTTGCGCATCCCGCAGCTCTGCAACATAACAGTGCGTCCAGCCGCTTGATAACCATGTATAACCCCATCCCCATTGTCAGTAGGGAACTTCAGGGTCAAAACCCATGGGGCAATAGCTGCCCTAAACTCTACAAGGGCGGTCGGCCCAGAAAAGCATTATATGAGTAATGTACATCCAACACCACAAAATGTATCATCCGAACTCTTCGGCGATCACCAACGCCAAACTCAATAGGTAAATCCATCGTTCCAACTGGTATAGTTGCACTTACATTGAAGCCATGTATGCATGACAGACATGGTTTAAGATCTTTCGCTTCCATCGGCATTTGATCGTAAGCACATTTGAAAAGTGTATTTATAGAACTTTCACTATCAACCAAGATCCTCTTCGTCCAAGTAGGACATATCTAGGCAATAATGACCAATAGATCAATCGTGGGGGCCTCAACTCTATCGGCATCATGGTTTTTGAAAATGATGTCATCCGTCATCATCCTTTGTTATTTTACCAAGGTCCCTTCATCATTACTACTACAACACTTGAAGACCACATGTCTAATCAAACTAGCATATGACTCCATTTCCTTCCAACTTCGATCAGTTGGATGAGGATCACCACTCACAGTATTAATTACCAACCTCCCGCCAATACGCGGGGTTCATTAGGGCTAGCCTGGCCTTGATCCCGATTAGGGTTAGATGGGATTGCACCACCATCCTACGGTGCCCGGACAAACTGCTCTAAATTTCTTTCTTTGATCAACTTTTCAATGATATCTTGCAAATGACGACATTCATTGGGGTTATGGCCGTAACAATCATGGATTCTATAAAACTTCCCAGTCAAAATCTGGTTCTTCGATGACGATTTCAAAGCTAGCATCTTGTACTACCCTATATTATAAGTCTGAAGATAAACATTTTCTAGTGACGTGTTAAAGGGAATATATCGATCGAACATAGAAGCTCTAGGTCTCCCACGATGAGGGTCTCTTTTTTTTCCTTGACCTCAATCACCCTTCTGCTGACTTTGTTTATTCTGAATATTTTAACTGTATTTTACCGGTACTCTCCCCAGTCTGCTTCAAGATACCTTCACCACTAGGCCCCATGACATCCTATTTCCTAGACCGTCTAGCATCTTCCCTCCTCAAAAACTGGTTTGCCTTTGCATAGAAGTGGTCCAATGAAGCGGGGAGTTTTCCAGCCAACCAATCACCAAACTCAGAATCCGGATCGATCCCTTTAGTCAATGCCATCAAAATAGAGTTGTCGTTGAGATTGCTAATTTTAACACAAGTAGCGTGGAACCTTTCCAGATAATGCCTAAGAGTCTCTCTTGTAGCTTGAGTAATAATGGACAAGGTATTATCATCCTTCGGTCTTAGAGCATGCATGTGGAACTGCTCAACAAACTTAGTAGCTAACTGGTCAAAACATGTAAAAGATCTTGGTGGTAGACGGATGAACCACATAGTCCCAATGCTCCCCCAAGGAGATAGGTAAGCTTCTACACTTAATCACATCGTCAACTCGAGTGGCATTCATGATCCATTCATATTTCAGAATATGTTGGTTGGGATCCGAGCTTCCTTCCTACACTGGTAAGTTCGGCATCCTGAATCGACGGGGTGGCTCCGCATGTAAAATGTCATCGGTGAATGGGGTGTGACTTTTAAAAATTCTCCAATCATCATTTGTGAGGCCTTGACTTTCTCTAATCATCTGGTGTATCATAGTTGGAATATTAGGCATTTTGAAATTCGAGGCCAAGGCATGTTGGGTTCTATGTCATGAGAATGGTCCGGTCGCTGTCTATGGTCCGTTTCACGCCTCGTTGGATCCTAGGCTTCAGGGAAGTGAGGATCCTGTGCAAGAGTGCGGTGATGAGGAGCTGGATCTGGTTGGTTTGGATCTCAGCACCCAGATTTATAGCAGCAACTGCATTGTCATGAGCAGTGTAGTAAGGAAGTGTCCCCCCTTGGTAGGAGGGTGCAACTTCATGCCCTGTAGAACGACCTATCTTGGCATGTCCAGGATTTACAACATTATAGTGCCCGGAGGCTTTCGTGTAATTCTCATCTAATCGGTGGCGTGTAGGTCTGTGATAGAAGTCAGATGATGCCGAGCTTTCAGACAAGGAATAAGAGGTATGCTCCCTTCTAGATCTCCCTTGCCTTTCTTCATTCAGTTGGTTCATAAGTTTGGTGTTGGCGCGGATCTGTTGAGTGAGCTCTTAACAGCTTTGAAGGAGCTTATGCATGGGGATCTAGAATTCATCTTTTTTTGCTGGACCAGATGGATATAGAGCTCCAAATGGTGTTTGGCCTGTAGTAGTCAACTGCGTGGGATTTTGCTTATCCCTTCCTTCTGGATCAACGACATTGGAAGTGGTTCTGGTAGTGCACACCATGTTAAATGTAGTTCTTGGATCTAGAAAAATCTGAATAGAATAGAAGGAACCACCAGAAGATGGATCTGGATCTCCTTCATAGACTTTAGCAATCCAATAGCAGTAGGGGATCTAGAGAATCAGAGAAAAAGCGGAGTTTTTCTCATGAAAGCACCAAAATGTTTGTACCAAAATTAGGCACAACACTCGTCAGGCGTAATTGAAGAGATTAGAATGAAAAAGTGAAATGAAAAATGAGGCTAATCTAACAATCACACCAAGAAAATAAGCAGTAACAGAAAGAAAACAAGAATTTATAGTGGTTCGGCGTTATTGCCTATGTCCACTTTGAAGGTTTTGATGTTTATTGCTGATTAGAAACTGAGTTACAATAGTACAACAGCTAACACTCGAATTACAATGGAGTTCAACTCAAGCAACATCATAAAAGTCCCATTTTAGTTGCAAGGAGCTAGAAATATCTGCCTTAGATCTCGGAATACTCTTAGTCAAGCTGAGGTGGGCCCACATGATCTATCCAGGGTCACTTGGGATCGATTCTTGATCGATCCAACATCACTTCGTATTGATCAGAAACTACTTCAATTGAGCTACGGTCGATCATGGATGTTACCTATATGTTGCGCAACTCACTATGAAAATCTCATTGTATTTGGAGTTGTGGAGTTATTGATCGATCAATGTTGCAAATATGGAGTGGCTAAGGCCCTCATATCGATAGCTTCATATCGATTCCTTCATGTTGATGACGTGGCAAGCGCTTTTTGTGGAGATCCCTGATTTGCACCAAAAATTGACACAAAACCCAATAGAGATTTTGTAAAGAAATAAATGAAAATTTTAAAATGAAAACAAAGGGGAAATATCAATAAAAAAAGAAACAACCAAATAACAGAGACACAACGAGTTATAGTGGTTCGACGTTGTTTGCCTACATCCACTTTGAATAGATAGTTTTATTAATCACTTTGTAAACTAAGTATAATAGGGATTGGATAAAAATCCTTAGTTACAATAGAGTACAAACAACAAGCAGCAAAAATTTCCCAAAATGAACAATCAAGCCAGTATTTATAGTGGAAAACGATGAAATATCTTCCTGAAAATTTGCCAGAGTGATCTCCAAAACCATATGGAACCATAAGAAGGATCGTGTGACCAAAATCACAAGGAATAGGGATCGGGGCCGTTTTCTATTTTGAAGGAATTTGGAGGTGCAATCCCTATGAAAGCTTTCCTATGTTGTAACATACTTAGCCTCCAAGTTTGATGTCAATTGGATTAGTCGAACTTGAGTTATTGCTCGATCACTGCTGTAAAATGTTATGCATCCTGATTCTAGCCGATCCCTATGGAGGAAAGAGGGCTTGTCCCTCTTGCCTAATCCTTTTGAGGTGCGATCCCTAGGGTAGGCTCTAGACTCGTTTCCAAAGTTTCATATGCATTGGACTTCTAGATTTTGAGATATTTTGTCTTCCATAGATTTGCACTTGTTTGGCTGAAATATGCCTATCCCTATAATTGAGAGTGCTTATAGTCGATCCCTCTTCTATATTAAACTATATTCCATGCTTAGAATTCTTGTTATAACATATCTCCTGATTCCGTTTGATCACGACTTCATATTACCATCTCTGTACTTGACTTCTAGACCCCACAATCATCGCTTTGGACTTACTGGCCTAGATGACAGTCAAATCTAACCTATTCAATCAATTCGGATATAGCCAGGACAAAATGCAGGATAACACTTGCCTCCAAAGTACGTCTTATGATGAAATTATGTGCTTTGAATCAAAGTAAGTTAGAGTTGTCGATAAGAAATCCATCCAGTTTTCTAAATAGTCCCTATCCCTCCGTCGAACTATTTTCCCAAAATATCGTATCTCTCTTTGATCATTATGACGATTGATCGATTTCCAATAGTATAAATTCAAGATTATATTCCGTTAGTTGATATCTATGTCTGTT
Organism: Allium cepa; assembly: GCA_030765085.1. Classification (NCBI taxonomy): domain Eukaryota; kingdom Viridiplantae; phylum Streptophyta; class Magnoliopsida; order Asparagales; family Amaryllidaceae; genus Allium; species Allium cepa. The sequence goes on from CM060932.1 coordinate 160,587,563, forward strand.
CTATGAAACTAGTAAGCTTTGGCTATCTGATCCAGCCTCAACCTTGAAAGCTTCAGGTTTGAATTTAATTTCTGTCGATTTCAAAAATATAACTTTTAGAATATACACGTATATGTTCAGGTGCACGTTCATATCGTTGGCTCTCGGACATGTTTGTATGCTAATGGGTCGTTGCCAATTTTCGTTGAATTAGATACAGTTTCATTGCATTTTATATTTATCTACTTTGTATAGTTTTTAAATTCATGTTTGCATGCATATACGATTCGTAACTAATCCCTTCTTTCTCTTTTTTTATGTTTATAGGGATCAACATTCTTTTAGCCGATCCTTCTTTTTTAGTAGGGATCAGATTGGACCCCCAAGTCGAGGAATCCTAGCTGATCCCTTCATATGTTGGGGACTTAACATTCTGCTTCAAAGAGAAGCTTGAAATTATGATCCCTTTAGTATCTTATATAAACTAGCGCTTCCCTCTCCACCATTCACTTTATTTCCTTTTGTTTTCATTCGCCTTTATTTTCTTCACGACCGAGCCCTTCTTCCCATTTCCTTCGAACTCGTTTTCTAACCCTTCCCTTCCAACTTGAAATCCAATCCCTTCCCTTCCAACCCAATACCGCCTTTGTCCTTAAACTAGATATTCTCCCTTGCTTTAAACTACCACTTCGTCTTCGATTTAAATCAAAATCCAATATCTCTCTCTGTGCAAATCGTACTTTAAACATTTAGGTGAGTTCTTTGTATTTACTTTTGTTCGTAATGAGATAATGGGTTTTGTTTATGTTAATCATCGGTTAAGTTTGGAGGAAATGAGATGGATGATGACGATGCAGGGTTCGGCGAGATAGTAGAGGAGGAAAAAGAAAAGAATGAAGCATGACAGAAGTGGAGGGATCAGTCATGCGTTGTGTGTGAAGCATGGAGGGATCAATATTGAAATTCGAAGAGGGATCATTGATGGAGTACTTACTAAGGGATCGTTTATGTTTGGTTTAGCATAGGGTCAGTGGCATTGTCAAGTGGAGTGATCTGTTGGTTACTGATGCGGAGAGGGATCGGTCGTTAATGAAGTAAATAGGGATCGATCATCCATGGAGTATGGCGGGATCGGCTGTTTTCTTTTAGGAGAAGTATGAATGTGGCTAAGTAAAGGGATCGGTGGTGGTGGGTTTGAGAGGGATCAGTTATAAGGTTTGTGAGAGGGGTCGGTTGTGATAAGATAAAGGGATCAGTACAAACAGGGATCAATTATTTTTAGATAAAAGGATCGACTATGGGTACTTAGCCGATTCTAATCTTTGAATTAAACTTGGAAATCAATCCATATTCACTTGCATGAACAATTAGAACCAATCCCATCTCAATGAACTTAAACATATGACGATAATGAACAACAGGACTTGCACATCCAATATCAAATTCGAAATTGAATGACCAAACTCCTAGGACTTAGAATATGAACTAAAGATTAACATATGGAATTTAATAACAGACTACACACTTCGACATACCGATAGTCGATCCCAAAGCTTACACAATCGATCAATCTAAATGCTAGTTGAGACGGTCGGCGGTGACGGTCACTCTGGTTGAAATCCAAAGTCTCGTTGCTTACTTTTGCTTTTAATTTTGAACTAATCATCTCTGCATTGCACAACACTGCACCACACTAGTTTACAATTAGTAAAGGGATAGGTAAATTTTTTTTGATCTCGATTATCTACTAAGTTTAGTTGATATGGGCTGCAGACATTCAAAGCTTTTAGCCACGATGCCTTCTTGACAACCTTCACAACACAACAATCTCGAAGCCGTGTCAAGTTCTGCAACTATATCCCGCAGACCTTCCCATGACTATTAAACTGAGCAACCAGAGGTTTTTTGCCCATTGGTCGAATTTTCTCTGATGTTCCTATCCTTCCGGTGGAAGAGATAAGTCATGCCCCTGACATTATAGAAGGTACTGTATTTTTGGATAGTTTGACGGATTCCCAAGCCTTTAGAATTGGCAAGGCTGCTCTCTGTAGACTATGCGCTAAACATGGGATTCTGTTTGGAGATGTTTTAGTTCCTTTAGTGAATGGTAGGGCTTATTTGCCCCCGGAGTGATATACGACGTGCAATAAATTCATGTGCTAGATCGTATGTGTGTCGCTTTTTAATTCTTTTATCCGAGAGATGCTAAATTATCAAGTAATAGCTCCTGCTCAACTGCATCCGAACAGCTATGCTTTTCTTCATAGCATTTCGTGCTATTTATGGATGTTCTATTTCTCCTGCCATCTTCTGAGGATCAGGTTTACTTATAATTTCAAACAACTGACAAAATATCCTTTCTTACACTTTCTTCGAGCCTTCTACCAACCAGTAAGTTCTAATAGGCACCTGGAACAAGCTCGCATCTTTAAACATGAAAAGTTCTACGTTTGTTATCTGCCTGGCTTCGCGAGGCGATAGTTGGAAGGACGTAAGTGTTGTCTTCACTTTGTTCTCAAATTCTTTAGCTCAAGTCGTATCCTAAGCTAACTAATACTTCGAAAATTTATAGGTGTCCATCCATATCCAGAAGGCGATAGCTTCTCAAGGGCAGTTTCTGCAATACATGCCACCCCAGTTGAGGATAGGGACGCTAGATCCCTTTTAATCGATGAATGGTTATCTCATTTTGGGCTATTATAAGAAGGTCGCAGCATCGGGTTCCGGGAAGCGCTGCACCACTAAGGAACACTACGGAACAAGAAGGCGGCAGAATAGCCCTATCATGCCCTCGAACGAAGGGGCTTAGGATGATGCCAAAGAGGTTGAGATTAGAGTTGGTGAAGCCAACAAGCTTGGTGATGTTGACATAGGTCCGGGCAATGCGCCTATAGTCGTACAATAACAAGACATGCAATTTCACATGCCAATAAGGAAAGGAAAAAGGCTCACTTATAAACTCCATAGGAGAAAATCCACTAAAGAGCCTGAGCTTATCATCACCTCTGTTGAAGAAGAGTCTGCCTCTCAACATTTAGAAAGTTCGATGAAAGGATTCTCGAATCTTCCGATCCCTGATGATATCATGACCTATTACTTTGCCAAAATCAATATCATAGGGCTTAATTCTCCCACTAGAACTGGTGATGATATACCTCCACGAGTAAAGGGAAAACACTTCTATGAGCAAGGCTACAATAATTAAACCGTTATGGGGACACTAGGACACTCACAATCATGTGCACTTCACTACATGTTTCGTCTATCTTTTATTTGATGGTCACTTATATAGTCTTGTTTGTTTTGCAGGTGCTATGTCTCAATCCCGTGCCTTCGATCGCTTGAGGGGCTCCTTAACACGGTATGGATCTAGTCATGGTCCAAACTCGACCATGCATCGAGAGAGAGATGACCGTCGGGAAAGAAGTCGTCGTTCGAGGGAGTCTTCATTTTCTAAACACAATGTTAGAAAATCAATTCTATGGTTTCGATGACGACAACTATACAATGGAAATCGAATATGCATATATATTTCTATTCACAGGTAATTGTTAGAGTAACACCACCAAAGAGACAAGAATAAGACTCAAAGAAAGTATCATGAAGCTACAAGTCGATAGAATCAGAAAAGCAATGACACAGACACAAGAAAAGTAACATGCACAAATTTAGACGTCTGGATGCACTAGCCAGACGTCTGATTCAATCCTCTGGTTCGTAAATCAGATAGAATTAGACGTTTGATTAATGTACTCAGATGGCTGAAAAACAACCATATACAAAAAATATATAAGAGCCAGATGTCTGAAACATTTTTCAGTCGTCTGATTTTGAACTCGGGTGTTGATATTCAAAGTACAACTGTCACAATTGAAAAGACACGTTCGTTCCTCTTCACTGCAACTCTTCATCACCATCATAAGCGACAATAGAACACTTGTTAATGGATGTAACTACACAAGGAATCTCTCTACCGCTATAAATAGCATCAAAAATCCAAGAGAAGATTTCACCTTACTTACTTATGCCCTTTATTCGACTCTGATATATTCTTGATCTCTAGAAATCATACATTTGTATTTCACTCTTCCATACATTCATAATTCTTCAATTAATATCCTATAGATATATATATTGGAAGTATTTGTACTTAATAGTCAATATTCATGTTGTATAATACACACTTGACAAGAACAAGCTTTTGTAACCAAGCCTATTCCTCCGGGAGAAGTGAGGGCGTTTGATAGTCGAATTTCGAAGAGGAGCTTCGGGACTGGACGTAGGACAGGAGGTTCGAACTAGTATAAAATCCCGGTGTGATTGTTTCCATTTACTTTGCTATTATCATCTATCAAGTTTATATAGTTACATCATATAGTTAGTCACTTATACTTGCATATATATACACTACACGATCCATCATATAGACTTTCACACAAGTCCTACTCTCAATCATCTCATCAGGAAGTTCAGACCAATCTTCCTATACATAACAGCGATCAGACTTCTTCCCATGCTCCCCAAACAGTTGTGCGGCCTGAGCATTATTTAAGTTAGTTGTTTCTAGATAGTCCCACGATCGTAGGCCGAGTAAATTCCCAGTTGCAACTTCTGATCTAGCTCTGGCTACTAGGGGTCCCAAGCCTCTACGGAAGAAAGATTGGCCGAACTAAAGGCCAATTTCCTAAAAATTTGTTTTGATGGGTCGAAGTTTCTTTCTTCTATCCATACAATTTTAGAGAGTGCTAAAGCGAGTTCACTTACATGTGTCAATGATGTTTTTGTGCAGCACGAAGCATTCTAGCATTTAGCGAAAAAAATCTTTGAGGTGTCTATTGAGCGACAACATGAAATTGATCATCTCAAGCTAGAGGTGATCAATGATAAAGACATAATTAAACATCAAGATGATGAGATCTTAGAGTTGACAACGAAGCTAACTGTGGCGGAAAAGAGCGTTAAAGAAACATTTTAGGCGGTTAGTCATTTGGAAACAGCTTACAAAAAGAATCTGGATGCTGCCCTCAACTTCAGCGGTATGCTTGCTTTGAAGAAAGATACATTGCAAAAAGAGAAAAATGCTCTAGCCTGCCGTGTTGAGTAACTTCCAAGAATTCTTTAAATAAAGAGAAGGAAGTAAAACTCGAATCTAAAGAGTAGTCTTAGAGATATTTTCAAGAGGTCGTCGAAGCCCGTGGATTGAAAATCAAACTTAACGAGCAACTTGCTCAAATTGAAGTCCTCATGTGGTAAAGGAAGTTGGTCGGAATGAGGTTAGAGAGCAGATCGAGGCCCAGTTAGAAGACGCCAAAGAAGCTGGTCCAAATGAGATTAAGGACATGTTTGATCCTTTGATTATTTAATATAATGCTAAAGTCCTAATCCATCGTGATTTTAGTTTTCTTAAAGAGGTCTACCTTGAATAGCTCGCCGAGGCTTGGGAATATATTGTTAAAATGAGGAAGAAAGCCCTCGGTGAAGCTGATTTAGATGAAGAGAAACTAGTTGGGAAGATTCTTCATGTGGATGAACCTTTAGACCTTGCTATTGCGAGGCTCCAATACTTTTATATTTTAGCCCCCTGAAGTAAAGGGAAAAAAATTGTTGAGTCTTCAGAGTCCGATCCCAAAGGTCCCCCTTCACTTCAAATAGCCGGAGCATCCGTTTCACTTGGCCCGAGATAAGATTTGAGCTATGATTTGGACAGACCCCGTTATCGGTCAAAGGTGCTGACTCCTATTTTAGAGGGGATCACACTGGAACAACTGAAAGTCAGCCGGACATGGGTATCCCGCTTTATTCTCATTATACCAGAGATTTTTTTTCCTTATGCCCAATAGTTATGGGCTTATTTTCTTGTTTCCTCAAATCTGCAGGTCTTTTAGGTCCCAATCAAACTCCAGGAAGCGGTGCCGTCGTGGAACAACAATCGACATTTATTGAAATTCTAATGGCCACAGACGTGCTAGGGCATGATGCTCAAGTTATTGAAGCACTTGATGATGAAAAAGCCGACGACCAGCCGCTGCCAGATGAATTAGATAACGTCATAATCACTAATGCCTCCGAACATACCGATGAGCTCAGCTTAGAGCACATTATGGGAGAGGAGTTAGAAGAAAAAAGCCAAAATTGAACCTGCTGATGTGGACATTGATGATCCAAGTCTCGTCCCACTAAAAATCAGTCCACCCGATGGGTCGGTTCCCGAAGAACTCCCTCCAACCTCTAAAAGCTCTCCTGTCAAGGGTGGTAAAGGTTAAAGAAGAAGAACATGCAAAAGCTTGGGTGGTGCCACTCCTAAGAAATCCAACAAAGAAAAGGGGCAAAAGAAATAGCCGTCACTTTGGCTTAGTTTTTATATAGCTTGTATAACTGTATTTTCTTTTTGCTAGTCGTGATTGTATAGGTACTCCCCCGCTTTTTAAACTCGTATCACAATTTTCAAGTTTAATACGCAAATAAAAGTTCTTTATATTTCGTTGAAGTCTTATACGAATTTTGTTTAAGTAGTCAAACTATTACTTTCCATTCAATGTACTTGTAATTCGTTGCTCGTTAATTTGGATAATCATCCATCAATCTTCATTCAAGGCCCCCATGTGGCCTCAAGTTGCGTCAAACAATGGGCTTAAGCCTTAGTGTTACACCGACAGATTCGGTAATTTGAGTGATTACACTCCTACCGCCAGTCTCAGGTTAGCGAAGTTAGATGGCGGATGGTCGAACTCTATCCTTAGCGAGCTTATACTCCTCCTGTCGGTTTCAAATCGGAGTTTATGGAGTAGTGAGTGGTCTAACCACACCCATCCATTTGTTTATACTCACATCCACACTCAGGGATAAGAGTTAGTTTGTAGACGATTGGATCACACCTAATTCGTGTTTATACTCCAGTCCACACTCTTGGGACTTAGAGTTATTTCAAAAAAATACTCCGACCGTACTTTCCTTAATTGATTGATTTACCCTTAAGTCTGGGGTTTAAAATAGCAAGCGATCGTTCATAGCATGATCGCTTTTGTTTCCTATCTGTCCCATCGCTCGATAGGAATAATTTGTTATCGGATGGTCAAGTAACATCCATCCCTTGTTAGTATTCCATCCATCGAGTTGTGAGCGAGAATCACCAAATAAATGGCTGGACCATGCTCATTTTGTTTAGTTCAATCGTGAACTTATGTAATTGGCTAGCTCCAAGCTCTGGGAACCTGCTCGGACATGTCAATATTAGTTAGTCGGGTATCGTAACTAATATGTAATGCTATGGCAGTCACAAATATGAAAGAAATTTCAAACTTTATTTGCCAAATGGAAAGAAATGACATAATTTGTCATATTACATATCTAGAGAATCAAATGCTCAAAAAAATTTGGAAATTGAATACAACTAATGAAAAAGAATAAACTAAGTGAAATAACATCGTAAATGCTCGTTATTCCATGCCCTTGGGGATGCGACACCATTAACAGTCCCTAGCTCGAAAGTTCCCTCTCCAAGCCTCTATTCAATGACATATGTTCCTTTCCTAGTATGGTGCGAAGGGGCAAGAAAAACCCGTTTCAAGATGAGATCGCTGAATTCAAAAGTTCTAGGTCGGATTTTAGTGTTGTAGTATTGGATGACTCGGTGTCAATGTGCAGCTGCCCTCAAATCATCTTCTTCACGCTTCTCATCTAAAAATATTATAAATTCAAAGAGGAGATGTCTATTCATTCTGGGATCGTGGTAAGTCACTTGATGAGAAGAGACTTTGAGTTCAATAGGAATGATGGCTTCAAAGTCATAAGCAAGAGCAAATGGAGTATGGTCAGTCGCAGACTTGTGGGTGGTTTTATAAGCCTATAATGTTGTTGGGAGTTCATCTACCCACTTACCTCTAGCCTTTTCCAAACGCTTCTTTAGAATGAACTTTAGGATTTTGTTCACGGCTTCAACTTGTCCATCTGCTTGAGGGTGAGAAACTACCGCAAATCTTTTTAAATATGATGCCGATGGCAGAAGTCTCTGAATTCAACGCTGCCAAATTGAGTCCTATTGTCAGTTACAATGGTTCGTGGAAGGATAAAACGATATATGATGTTTTGGACAATGAAGTTGATTACATTATTTATCGTGATCGTGGCTAAAGGTTCTACTTCAGTCCATTTGGTGAAGTAATCAACTGCTATGATGGCGTACTTTGCGCCACCTTTTGAGACTAGTAAAGAACCGATAATATCTATGCCCCATATAGAAAAAGATCATGGACTGACCATTTGTGTAATTTCCATCGGTGGGGCGCTTAAAACTTTTGCATACATATGGCATTTGTCGCATCGCTTGGTGTAATCAGCTGCATCTCAGTTGACAGTCGGCTAATAATACTCATAATGGAGTATTTTATTTTCTAGGGTTTGCCCTTCGGTGTAATTGCCACATTCCCCTTCATGAACTTCCTTTAGGACTCGATTAATTTCATTATGAGTGATACATTGGAGCAGGGGAGCAGAAAAACCCTTTCTAGACTTGACTCCTTCCTGAGTGATATACCTTGAAGCTTTGCGGAGGACTTGTCACCTTTCATTCATCCCTTTGGGAAGGACTTTTATAGCAAATAATCTTTAATCGGAGTCATCCATGGGTCCTTCTCAGGCTCTATTTCTAGTACCCACTTGATTTCCATATGGTTTATGCTTAGAGTGAGTAGCGCTTCGACTGGGACCAAGCCTATTCGTTGTGCATCCCCAGTGCTAGCAAACTTTTTCAATGATTTGGCCTCTTTGTTTTGGTCCTAGGGAATGTGCGTGATGTCATAATACTCAAAGTCAGCCAATGGATCTTGGACTTTGATAAGGTATAGAGCGGGTTATTGTCCTTTAGCTTGGTAATCTCCGTTGACTTGTTATACTACCAACTAGAAATTGCAAAAGATTTTAAGAGATTTTAGCCCTGGTTCTTTGGCAAGTTTAAGTCTAGTAATCAAGGCTTCATACTTAGCTTCATTGTTCATTGCAGGGAAGTCAAGCTTCAAAGCATAGTAAATTGATTGATTTTCCAGGGTTACTAATATTATTCCGGCTTTGGAACAATGACCACTAGATGCTCCATCCGTATACATTTTCCACCGAATGGTAAAGGCTCCACGGCTCTCTGGGAGATCATCCTATGCAGTGAATTCTACTATAAAGTCCGCAACTTCCTGTCCCTGGATGTTTCTTTGAGGGAGATAAGTGGTGTCGAATTGACTCATTTTGATGTTCCACTTGAGTAACCTTCCAGACGTCTCAGGTCACTGTAGGACCTGTCGTAATGGCTGATCGATGTAAACGTTGATGAGATGAGCCTGAAAATAGGGGCGGAGCTTTCGTGAAGCAATCAACAAGCAATACGCCAATTTTTCTATCTTTGGGTGGTTCCTTTCTGCTCCTGTTAATTGCTAGCTAACATAATATACCAGTCTCTGGATCCAATTTTCCTCGCGAACCAGTGCGACACTTATAGTATGTACCGACGCAGCCAAGTAAATATTCAAGTCTTCATGACCCTATGGCTTTGACAAGATGGGAGGCATATCTAAGTGGTTCACCAAAGCTCGGAATGTGTCTTCACAATCCTATGTCCGTTCAAAATTCCTTTTCCCTCTCCTAATCAAATCGAAGAAAGGAATGCATTATCGGTGGCTTTGGAAATAAATCGAATTTGGATGGAAACCTTTTCATTCAGGCTCTATACTTGTTTGATAGTCTTTGGCGCCTAAATGTTGCAAATTGCTCGAATCTTCTCGGCATTAGCTTTGGTTCCGTGAGCATTGACGATAAAAACCAAGAACTTTTCTAGTGCAACATAACATTTCAAAGGATTGATCTTCATTTTGTTGTATCAGAGGATGTCGAACATTTCTACTAAGTCTCTAATGTGGTTGCTTGATCGTTGTGACTTCATGAGCATACCATCCACATATACCTCCATCGTCTTTCCAATCTGATCTTTGAACATTCGATTGACTAGGCGCTGATTATTTTCTCCAGCATTCTTCAATCCAAATGGTATTACTACATAGGAATACAATCCAACATTGGCAATAAGGCTGGTGTACTCCTGGTCAAGAATATGCATTGGGATTTGGTTATATCCACAGTGCGCATCCATGAAGGATAGCAACTCGTGTCATGCGGTTGAATCTACCAGCTAGTCGATCCTTGGAAGGGGAAAACTGCCTTATGGACATGTCTTGTTTAAGTCTGAGTAATCAATGCATGTCTGCCATTTTCCATTGGCCTTTCTCACAAGTTCATGATTGGATACCCATTTACGGTAGAGGGCGTCATGATTAAATCCATTGCATTTTGAGCTTATCCACCTCCTGTTTAAGGGCAGCGGATCTCTCTAGATCCATGACACACCTTTTATGTTTCACCGGGACATGCCTCCGGTCGATATTTAATGTGTGGCTCACAGTGGAAGACGAGATCCCACACATGTTATAATGAGTCCAAGTGAATACATCAAGATTCGCTTGGTGAAAACTAGCAAGTTCTTTCATCATCGGGGGGCTGAGCTATGATCCAATCTTTAGGACCCATGACGGGTCATTGTGGCTGACTGTGATATCAATTGTCAGCTCAGCCAATGTGTCTTGGTCTCTTTGGGCTCCTCCTTGTCATCTCTTGGATCTATGTCTTTGTATAATGGACTGTGGCACGTGAGCCAAGGCCCAGGCACTGGTTTTCAATCTTTGGTGGTTTGGATGCAGAGAGACTTGTCCATACCCTTACCTTTCTCCTTCTTTTGAGCGTCTCTCAATTCAGCCACATAATAGGCACGTCCAATCGCCTGATCACCATGCATAACTCCAATGCTGTTATCAGTTGGGAACTTCAAAGTCAAACATCATAGAGGAAGAGCTGTTTGGAATTCAGCAAAGACTAGTCGGCCCAAAAAGCATTGTACGAAGAATCAACATCTAAGACAACAAATGGCAAAGTCCATACTCTCCTGTGGCCACCTTCTCCCAACTCCAAGGGCAATTCAACATAATCGAAAACTTCGGTCGCAGCACCGTTAAAGCCATGAATGCGGGCTTTAGACGGTTTTAAGTCCTTGGCTTCCATGCTCATTTGATTGTAAGCCTTTTTGAAAATTATATTTATAGAAATTCCATATTCAACCAAGATCCTTCTCACTAAGGCGGGGCCGATCATGGATGAAACGACCATTAGATTGATCATTGGTGACTCCACCTTATTTGCATCTCTATTTCTGAATACAATGTTGTCTATCATTGTACGATGCTTTTTTGTCAGAGCCTCCTCTTTGGTACTTGAACAACACTCAAAATTCATATACTTGATTTTGCTGGCATAGTGTTCCATCTCATGCAAGCTCTTATCAGCTGGATGTGGTCCTCCGACTATTGTATTGATCAATAATCTTTCACCAATCCGTGCAGGCTCCTCGGCCCTGTGCGGCGGTTGTCCTGGTTGGAGTCAGATGGCCTCTGCCGGCCATCGTGTAGGGCTTTAACAAACTGCTGTAATTTTCTTTTCTAAATTAGTTTCTCAATAACATCCTAGAGATGCCTACATTCATTTGTGTTATGTCCATAACATTCATGGAACCAGCAATATTTTTAATGTGCTTCTACTTCTCCGTCGATTCTTTCGGAGGTGGCTTCCTATACTGCATGGTATTGCTCGTAGACAAGTAGATGTTCTCTAGAGATGTATTTAGTAGTGTGTAGGTATCATACATTGGAATCCTAGGCTTTCCTCTTTCATAATTCATCTTTCATTCATGGTTTCGGTCGTGGTCTTTCTTGTTCTAATTAGGTTTATTATGGACATTCACTTGAACTTTTTCGAAACTATCCCTAGACTGTTTCGCTACAATGTTACTCTACACTCCCTCTCCACTTGGTCCCATAATATTTTTCTTCCTAGAGTATCTAACGTCCTCTTTCCTCAAATACTAAGCTGCTTTTGCATAGAAGTGCTCCAATGTTGCGGGTGGTTTGCTAGCTGACCAATTGCCAAAGTCGGACTTCGGATCAGTCCCTCTTGTTATCGCCATCAATATTGAACAGTCATTTGGATTACTAATTTCTATGAAGGTCGTATGGAATCTTTGCAAATCAGGTTTCAGCGATTCTCTCAGAGCCTGGATCATGTTGGATAGGGTCATTACATCTTTCTTTGGGGTAAGTTGCGTGCATACGAAATTGCTCCATAAATTTTGTTGCTAAACCGTCAAATCTAGAGTTGACTGCGAGGGTAATCTCATAACCACTTTGTTGCTATGCCAGAGAGAGTAATAGGAAAACATCTATATTTTGTTACATCATCGGCTTGTGCGAAATCCATCAACTATTCATATTTCATGATGTGCTATCTGGGTCCGATTTTTCCTCATAGGCGGCGACGACATGCTGAACCTCCTTGGATACTCCGCATGTAGGATATTGTCAGTGAACGAGGTATGGCTTCTGGGGATCCCCCAATCATCATTGGTCAAGCCTTGGCTCTCCCTCACTAGCTGTCTAACGATAGCCTATAATTCCAGCGTTTGGATAGTTGGAGCCAAGCGGTAGTCATGCTCCACCTCACGTGAATGGCCCGGTCGATGTTTACAGGCTGCTCCACGCCTTCTTCACTCAACATCCTCTCGACGCATATCTCGTGGATTCACTTCATCGTCATTTTGAAGAGGTGGTTGGTCTGTATACACCTGAACTCTAACATCCAAATCAATCGCAGCAGCTCCAACTTGAGCTCCAACATGAAGAGGAAAGCTTCCTCTTCTGGAGGAGGGATCGGCCCGATCCCTATAGAGGGACCGGTCCTGATCCATCTTGGAAAGCCTGGTGGGTTTTCCTGCTGATGCCCAGAAGCTTTTGCATGATGTCCATGAGTTTTACGACATGTGCATCTATGATGATCATCTGATGAACTAGAACTCTCCGACGTAGAATTAGGAGTTGGCTCTCTTCTTGTTTTCTCACACTATTAATCTCTTAATTGATTCATTAGATCAATATTGGCTTGAATCTTCTAGTTCAACTATTGATGGCTATCAACTAGCTCCTCATTAGATTCTTAAAATTAACCCTTGTAATGGAATCGGCCAGATTCTGGACATCAACTGGATTGCCAGCATTAACGTTTACTGGTAGATTGCTCGGGCCTCCTTGTTGGATGCTAGTGCTCTCGTTTCCTTCTGCAGTTTGAGAATAAGATCATGTGTTCCTAATCATTGTTGATAGTTTTCTTTAGACTTTTGTAGATCTAAATAGAACGGATAAGCTTCTTAAAGACAATTATGAATTTCTTCAGGGGATTAATGCAATCCAATAACAGCTAAGGGATCCAAATAGAGCCAAGAATCTTAGTTCTTGAGTGAAAGCACCAAAAATTGGCACAAACACCCAATAGAGATTTTGTAGAGAAATAAGCGAAGAATGTAAAATGGAAATAGAGGGAAACTAGCAATAAAAATATAATAAATAAGTAAATAACAGAGATACAGTGATTTATAGTGGTTCAACATTATTTGCCCAGTCTACTTTGAATAGATAGCTTTATTATTCACTTTGTAAACTAAGTACAATAGTGATTGGATGAATATCCTTAGTCATAATAGAGTACAAAACAATAAGCAGCATACAAGTCCTGAAAATGAAAAATCAAGCCTGTATTTATAGAGTAAGATGGCGAAATATCTCATTGGAAATTCGGTAGAGGGATCTCCAAAACCATATGGACCCATAAGAGGGATTGCATGGACCTAATCTCAAAGAATACAGATCAGTGTTGATCCCTATTTTGGAAGAATTTAGGGCTGTGATCCATATGGGGGCTTTCCTATATTGTAACGTGCTCAACCTCCAAGTTTCACGATAATTGGATTAGTATAACTTGAGTTACTACTTGATCATTATTGCAACATGTTATGCATCCTGATTCTAGCCAATCCATACGGAGGCAAGAGGGGCGATTCCTGTTACCTAATACTTTTGAGGATGTGATCCCTAGGATAGACTCCCTAGGGTCCCCACATCTCATTTCCAAAGTTTCATATGCATTGGACTTTTGGATCTTAAGATATTGATTGTTTTTCATCAAATTGCACTTTTTTGGCTGAAATATGTTGATCCCTATGATTGAGAGTGATTATAGCCGATCCCTCTTCTATATTAAACTATATTCCATACTCAGAACGTTCTGTATAACATATCTCTTGATTCTGTTTGATCACGACTTCATATTACCATCTGTACTTGACTTCTGGACCCCACAATCATCAATCTGGACTTACTGGAGTTGATGAAAGTCGAATCTAATTTGTCCAATCAATTCAGATATAAGTGTAACAAAATGCCTGATAACAAGATGTATAGGTCATATAGATATCTTGGATTCCAAATATCATCTTTTATTTTGTTTCTCAGAGAAACAAATCAATTTTTAATGATGATTTATTATATAAATTGTTATAAAATAATTACACTATTCACAATGCAAACATATAAAAGTTAAAAATATTATACTTGACAAATAAATCCAAACAGTCTGCTAGCCTATAAATGCAACAGATGTTAATATAATGATTAAAGATTGTAATCTCCGTTGTGATGAATATCAAACGAGATTATATTTTAAGTTTTGTCCCATGAAACTCTCAAAAGAAAATTTCGGGAAGGATATCTTAATTAAAACTTTATTGTTACTGACACATGTGTAAATGTGGAAGGGTACAAGTTACAAGTAATATTGGAGAATTCCAAATTTATATAAGGAAGTATGGTGTACAATTGTTTTGTGTTATGTCTGAATGAGGATTTCGTTATTATTTACGATCTTACATAAATAATCCAAGCAATGTAACTGTAAGTCGCAAATAATCAATGAATTTGTTTCTTTTCTTACCAGAGCATGTTTACATCATTTCCTCAACTTTTATGTTATTTATGGAACTGGTACCATCCTGTATCCATTCTCATACACATTCTAGTTCTAAACGCTAACAAAAAGTTAACTAGTAACAATACGGTTTTAATTGTAATCGAGCCTAATAATGAAAAAAGATATACCATTCTTTTTTTAACTTCATTCATAAATTCCTCTAGATACACAACTATAATTTGCATGGCTTGGCAACACAATCCAAAATTAGTTTTCTTGGTCTAGCGTAACAAGAAAGATAAAACCTTTTGTGCATTGCAAATGGCATTGAAATATAGAAACATGATTTTCAACTAAGGAATGGAAATTTGAAAAATAGCTTCGTTGTTTATGCTCGTTTTTGATGTAAAGGGACTTTAAAGGTATATATGCACATTTTTCCATTTTAACTTATATATCGCACAGCCTTCTTTATATTGTAATTGTTCTCCATAGAGGAAACATGAATTTTATTGTATTGTCATTTTTCCCAATAGTAGATAAATAAATTGAAGATTGAATGTGTTGGTCGTGGTCGTTTTTTCTTAATTTAGATTAAAGCAATCCAACCGATGGCAGGGCTGATGCGACAGTATATGATGCACTAGACAAAACAAAATTTTTGTCATTTTTTGTCGCCCCACTTTAAGAAGTACTAATACTTTTATATATCCAAAATAAAATGCAATATAATTATAAAATTTAATACGGATTACAAAATGTTGTAACTAAATCATTAGTTTACATGTCAAAAAATCTAAATCTCAACAAGGTATCATGCCAAAATACAAGCCAACGAAAACAACTTTTTCTTGCATTCTTTGAAGCAAACTCCTCTATGACCTCCTCATAGTTAAGTTTATCAAAGTACTCATTTTCGAATACACAACATAATATTATAAATCTAATAACGCTATTATTTTACATACTTAAAAAATAATAAACAATTTTACTATGCATAATTTAACAAGTTTAATTAATCAACTCAATTTGTAACATTGTACGTAAATGAATTGTGAATCATGATTAATTTAGATCAATTTTAGCTTAACGCATACACATTTGGTTAATTTATCAATGCAAATGTTTGCGTCAAAATTGGACACGAACACCCAATTGTCGATGAAAACACCCGTTTACAATCACAGATCACAGATAGCAAATATGTAGAGAAAATAAATGTGAACAACACTCAAAAAATTAAAAGAAAAGTAGTAGAAAGCCCAGATTTGTAGTGGTTCGGCGTTGTAGCCTACGTCCACTTTGAAGGATTTCTATTTTACTGATGGTTCTCGCTGGTTACAATGAGTTACAATAGTAGAAGTGAAGTACAAAGATAATCTCGGCAGAGTCTGGACATAGAAGAGCCAAAAAGTCTCTTTTCTGAAGCTCTTGGACTACTATTTATAGATGTAGGTTACAAATATCTCGCTAAGATCCCCAAAGTCCTCTTCTCTCACGTGGGTGTGCCCATACGATCGATCCCTTGACATTTTGACTTGATCCATGATCGATACGAATGAGATTTGTATCGATCCAAATCTTGCCCAATTGAGCCGAGATCGATCATGAAAATTCTTGAGGTTGTACGAAAGCTCATGTGAAAATTTGGTGGCATTTGGACTTGTAGATTGTGAGTTATGATTGGCGCAAGTTCGGATTTATTGAAAGCAGCTGAATTCGCATCGCCCCGTTCGCATCGATCTGTTCGTATCGATTTGAGCACGTGCCTGCAAGTTGACGTGGCGTAAAATTCTTGGACCGATCCACTTTTTATGCCGAGTGACCGAGTCAACCATTTTTATGCGTTCTCTTCGTATTGATCGCTTGAGGCTCTATTCGTATCGATACTCATAGGTCACTTCGTATCGATAGTTGGAGGTCATTTCGTATCATTCGTTCGATGCTTCATTCGTATCGATCGTTGAACGACCGATACAAACTGTGCAATTGGTATCGATACGAATTGATTCCATTTGATGGATATGAAGTCGAGACGATTTGATGGAAAAGAAATAGAACCAGGCGAAGTGGACACGAGGCAGTGTGCATGTGATGGATACGAATCGATGGATGATTGATGGATACGAAACCGATCAATGCGAAATGATGGATGCGAGTGAGTTGTTCTCCTTGGTTTTCATCGATCATATCTTGAGCATACGAACTATGATTGACTTGAAATTTAAGACGTTGGCTTTTATAGCTTTGCTGGTCATGTCATATCAGTTATAGCTCGATCTGGACTCGGCCAAATTTACTAATAACCTGTATAAAGCTGGCATTGGAGGAGAACTGTCTTTAGTTTTCGGTCGATCTCTTAGTGTCACGACCTTACCAGAAGGCGGGATAACAATGATCATGTTTATTATCTGTAAAAATCCAACATTGATCATTGTGCAGTCGATTGGATTAAATTCGCCTGTATGTGGCCTTGCCTAAAGGCGGGTTAACAACAAGAATTCAATTTTTTGATTCATTCATAATAAAATATGACAACATAAATCATTGATTCATTCAACAAACTAACCGATATCAATTCAATGTATCAAATCAATGAAAATGAAACCAATATCAATCATTTGATTCGTAGTTCATTCAACAAATTATTTAATTCATTAACAAATTAACCAATGATATAAAACTAAATTAAGCAATATAAAATCCAATAGAAAACTCACATTTTTATTTGTAGTTGCAGTTGCAGCAGAAGTGTAGAACAGACAGCCCTCCCTTTTCAGAATCCAACAATTCAAGTCTACAATCAACAGAGTAACAGAGCAAATTAAGCATAAACTCTTGATTTCAGAATTGAAAATAAAATTGAATTGGTTATACTGAATAGCGCAACAACCCTTGGTGTCAGAATTAAGTGTAAGTCTACAGTCTACAATCTACAGCGTAGCAACTCCCCTAAAAACGCAGCCAACAATCAAAATAGAAAATAAAATTAGAATAATTTGATTTAACTTTCAAGTCAAGTAAAACCGAACTCGAATGTAAATTGATAATTGATGGAAGGGAGGAGACCAGTGGCAGTGAGGAGACAAGAGAGTCACGCACCTGTTCAGGCTGTTTTGGAGGCTAAAGCTCGTGGTCGGTGATGGCGAGATGGCGAGTTGGCGCCGATGGCAATGGTGGTGGCTAGTAGGTGTCGGCTGTGGCAGATGGTTGTGGGAGGGATAGATGATTGGAGTCGTCAGTAGAGCAGTGGGTATAGCCGTATTGGAGGTGCAGGGCACGATCAATTTGCATTAGCATGAATTTTTTTTGTTGCCCCTCCACAATTACTACCCTAGACAAATGTATTGCCTGTCTTGTGCCTGGGCCGGGCCTGACTAATGGTAATTAGTAGATAGGTTATTCGTAAGATATTGATATCTTTCGCATGCATATTTCAGACAACAAGAGTGCACACACACACACACACAAATATATATATATATATATATATATATATATATATATATAAAGGAAACTTACACAAACAATGACATGATAATATGAAGAAAAAACTGGTACTATGTATCCTTAGAAAGTTGGAAACACATCGAACCAATAACGATTCGAAAATAAAATTAATAATTTTAAATTATCAGGGAACAAATTTAATAAAGAAAACAGTCCAATTTAAAGGCGGCTCGGGTTATTTTCCCGGATTAGGTAAAATTCCTCATATGTTAGTGAAAAGATGATATAGTGACTGCATGTAAAAGGATGCTCTTGGAGTTGTTGGGGGAAAAATAAAAAGAAAAGTCACTACGCTCAACTTCTATAATTTATGTTGAGAGGAATTATCAAGCAAACATTTCATTATTGATGCATTGAACAATATATAACCAAAAATGACCATACATAATAACGTGTATTTTCTGAGAACATAAAGAAAGCAAAAGGTCGTAGTTACCTTTCATATTCCACCTAGAATACTAACTTCGAAAAATATGCGGTGCAAATCAAGAGATTCCATGTAATTTTGGGAAAAAGTCACATCCATAAAAATTAGATACAAGTTTCACTATGTTGTGTTTTGTATTGATAAAGATACGTTAGGGATATGATCTAAGAAACCATATAGTCGAATCTAATCCGTAAATTAAACTTACACATGCTTCTGCATCCAAAAAATATGACAGCTTTATGTTGGGTTACCATTGATTCCGATCAAAACATTTATAAATGTTTGAAATTATTTCATGAAATATGAATTTTAAATCAAATTCAAATCCTAGATTTTATGAGGTGTATACATATCAAAATGAGAAATAGAAGTGTGGCGGAGTTATCGAGCAACTTCTTATATAAAGACTTATTCATATTCTAAGTTTGTGATCAGAAAAAGAATATGCACTCCTAATTTGAAAGAAACACGAATGGTTTAAAAATTAATCACTTATAACGACCCATCTTTTCAAACCCTAAAAATTGACACTGATACATCCATGGTATTTATACGCCGAACAACTAAGTGCTGGAAAGACAGATTGTTAGGGGAAGGAAAGGAGATAGAAGATAAGAAGAAACTAAACAATCATAGAATCTCACAATGCAACAAAATAACATACATTAATCAATATAATACTTTACAAAGTCATTTCAAAAATGATACATCAGAGTCATAATAATACAATTCTACCCTTGGACAGTTACAACAGCCTGTCCCTACCTAACTAATGCAAGATACGTACAGCGGAAACAAGATAATAACTAGCGATCGATGAAGCCTCCTGCTCCAAGCTCCTCCAAAATTCATCCGTCGAAAAACCTGAAATACTTGGCTGCCTATAAAAATTTGAGCACCTACTAATTTTAGGAAGAAAAACTCTGAGTCATACACGAGTCCGGTGTGAGTAAACTCAAGCAGCTAAATTATTATGTTTAAAACCCTTTTAAAATCAAAGGTAACTCGTAAGACCTCGCCGCACATAACACAGATGGGTTTTTACCGTACGATAACAAAATCACTTGTTATAGAATATCCAGTGATATTATGATAATGTATAAAGGTTCAAAGTAAATGTATAAAATAGCTAAAATGCTCGCATCTCATATTCCAACATATTTGGGCACAACTAAAAACGTATGAAACTTATTGGAGAATTGATTCTATACAATGACTGGGCTACCGGAGTACCTCCCATCATGGTACATCTCTAGATAAAATAACATCGAGGACCTCGTTGGGATCCCCTGCCAACATAGGACAGGTCTAACCCTGAACATGGATAGTAGCGAATATGATCACCCCTCCGTTAATGGGCCCGAAAGCATACAAATGAAAAATAATATCGACTCTAGATAGGGATGGTCATACCCTAATTGGAAGCGACCCACCTAGCTCTGCTGCATCTCCCATGTTTTAGTTCTCCCATGTTTTTGTCATTCCCGGTTGATGAGGCTTGAGGTTATGTTTTACCTTTTCTATAGCACTTCCCACTTAAAATTCTAACACTGCCATCCAGGCATCAGTGAAATGCTATCATTCACCCATACAAGTTCGTTCTAGTACTGAATGAATCTGAAGGTACTAACTCTACTATACCCATTTTGAAATCAACCTCAGGATTAGTAGCAAGTAGCCCTAGCACTTCATAAACTCCTACTAACCCTTTATACTTGGGAAACATTTATACTTAGGAAGCACTATTTGGAAAACCCTTACTTTCTCTTTATATTTGGGAAACATTTATACTTATCTTAGTGGCATAAGTATATTATTGAAACATTTGGAAAATTCTCTCTTTTCAAATTCCTTTAGAAAAACATTACTTACCATAACCCAATCCACTTAACTTTTATAATAATTTCCTTTTTGAAAGCTCACTTCATGATTCAAATAATTTATAAATTTCCAAGGTCAATTTATAAAAACACTTTTATAAGTCTACAACTCAATTTACAAAACCTTTAAAATCATTTATAAAACATTTCCTATTTCAAAACTTCTTTGATAAATCTTCTTTAAGAAAATTCCTTTACAAAATAACTTTTGTAACTCATCCTTTTAAATAACTTTAAATAAACCCTTTTTATTTATAAATACCTTTATACAATAATAATATAACTTGAAAAATAATTTGCAAACCTTTATCACAAACTGATTAAAGAATTGGAGCTAATTTAAAACCATACTTTATAATTTCAAAAGGAGGCTTAGCAAACCCAATGTTAGTAATTTAAGTTACCATTTAACATCAATTTCACTTTCAAGCCACTTAACCATTTATTTACATAAGTCAACATATATGTAAATACACTTTATTTCCAAATCAGGAAATAAAATCTCAATACAACTCAACTAGCATATACATGTCTAAATAATATAATAGCAGGATGGTGATTTATCGTGCTAAATCGATGTCTAACAATCAAATAATTAACTTACAACAGAATGAGGATTTATTCTATTGGCGTATGTCCACACAATCAACAATCAATCTATAGTAGAATCGGGATTTATTCTGCTAATATATGTCCACAATAATCAAATCATTTACATTATAGCAGAACAGGAATTTATTCTGCTAATAGATGTCCATGGAATCAAACAATCAATTTACAGCAGAACGGGGAATTATTCTTCTATCAAATGTCCACACAATCAAACAATCACATCATAACTTATTCACAAGCATTTATTTACTTAATAGTACTCACATTTGAATTCCTTGAGTTCAAAATCATCTCAGAAAAAGAAGCATCTTCAAAATAATTTGATTCTTAGAGATAAAGGATTTAAAACTTAAAACACCCTTTAAAATGATTAATTACAAGTTAAAATCTTATTAAATCATAACTAACTTTATTAAATTTGAACTTAATTTAATTATAAATTAATAATTAACCAAACCATTAATAAATAATTTATTTATAAACTAAACCCTTAATTAATCTTTTAATAATTATTAAATAATAATTTAAAACTTTTACTAATAATTAACTATCAATTAATCTCAATTAATTAATTAATTAATCTTTTAATTAAATCTTAAATAATAAATTAAACCTTAAATAAATAATTTATTTTAAATCAAAATCTTAATTAACTTATAATTAAACACTAGATTAATAATTTATTTAATAATTAACCTTATACTTAATTAATTAAAAATAAATCCTATACTAAACTCATAATTAATTAAAATTAGTCTTGCCCAACCAAAAATTAATTAAATAAATCTTACTTTTAAAACATAATTAATTAGTAGTTAGTTTTCACTTAATTATAATTAATAAACCCTATTTAATACTTAATTAATTATTAATTATCAAAACTTAATTATTAAATTATTAATTGGCTTTCTAAAACACCATTATTAAGTTTATAAAACATTTTCAAAACACATTTAAGTATGAAAACTAAATTTTCAAAAATCCGATTTTATTTATCGAAACTACATCCATGCGGTTATCGCTACGAATACAGTGGCTTGAGTTTATTTTTCCAGGTTACTAACTTTCCAATTCTCCACATATAACTTTGTTTCATTTTAAATCATAATGAAAATTTTAAAGACTAAAACAAAGTTTAACTTTAAAGTTTTAAAAACTTAAATACTTCAAAACCATTTCCTTTCAAAGAATCCAAATCTCCTTTCAAAATCTCAATGTTAACTTATAAACATGCCACATCATAACCAAGTTCACATTTATATCATATCTAAACTTACAATGAACATCAAATCCAACGTTTATAGACTATATCGTAACCAAAGTTTACAAATTTACAACAATACTAAGATAAACTTCATTTAAGTCTATTTTTTCCATCTCGAATCATCCATATCCACAAAAAACCAAACATATAACAACTCAAACATATATCACACACATGATAATAAATTTATGCAACATATATCAAGTCAAAAATCAAAAATAACGTTTACTTATCGAAAGCTTGGAAAACAACACAAAAATCACTCGAAAATAGGTCATCTTCTTACTGATTGTGATCATGTTACTCTCGAAATTTAGACAAGTCATAAAAAGAAAAGTTCTAGGAAATTATTTTCTCCATAATTTAAAAAAAATGAATCACTTAATTTTGAGGGTGATATGGTCAAAAGAAGGACTGGTATTTTTGGCCATGATAATATGGGTCCGAAAATAAGTCAGAAAGTAATTAAACTATGACCCAAAAAATTTTAAAATTTGAAAAAGTCGTTTGGATGAAAGTTGTAGCCACTGGAATTCTATAAGGTTTGTATAAAAGAAAATCTATATTTGGTGTAGTATGCAGGAATTTCTGGCCGAATGAAATATGAGTAAAAATGGGAAAGAAAGAGTTTTAAAACAAGGTTTGAAAACAATTAAAACAAAATAAATTTTTGAACTTAAGTTTTATAATTGTAAAATAGGAAGCCATGACTAAGTTTTTCAAAAGCTTTAAAGAAGAAAGAAGTAAAGAAAATGGAAACAGAAATGAATGAAAAATGATGGAAGGGTTAGGAAAATGTTATATATATTAAGTGCATACATCAAATTACCAAACTACCCTCATTGTTTGCCCTCCTCTCTCCTTATGCCACCTCACCACCTCCTTCTACCTCATGAACCAATGCCCCCTTTTGTCCCTCCACGACAAAACATGCATTAGTGCCTCATATGTACTTTGTTTTCAAAGAAAAGACATTTACTTCTCCATTTATTTATTTATTTTAGGGAAAATGCCACATCACTACTTATATAAACTTATTTAAATGCATATATGTTTATGTATATATGTAATTCTAACTAATAAATGTGTACTGTGTGAATATATTCTCATTAGTGATCACAAATTTTGAGACAACTTTTAGCCGACGAAAAGTCGAAAAACGAATTTTGGTCACATTTTCAATTTTTTTCGAACTATATAATTTTTGTAAACCAATTATGAAAACTATTTCACCATCATTATTAATCATTAAAAAGAGTTTTATTTTCATTATAATACCTATATATTGAATATTTAAATTTAATTAAATATTCACAAATCAAAGCAGTGAAATTTCGGATCGTTACATCACTGTACTCTAGTTTGATTAAAAACAATAGGTCACTTTATTATCTTTTACTATGAAAAAAGAAAACAAAGAAAAAAAATAGAATTATTAAAATATTGATGAAACATGGAAAGAATTTTAGAATTTAGTCGATGTTGTTTCCAATCGTTTGATAAGCACCAATGGTCCACTCATATAAATCTCTCTGAAACATGATGAAAGCTCTACAGTTTATAGGCAAAATCTAAAGAGATCACTCAATCAATTAACAACTTCCTTTCATTGTAAATTAAAGTAAGTGGATTTTGTATACAGACTTAACTAACCATTTTGTCAGAAAATTAATCAAATGCACACAAATCAAAGCTAAAATCATGACATTTTAGCTGAACTGTAAGTGAAAACATCAAGAAATTTAAGTATATAATAGGGTTTTGCATTAGCATAATACCCACCACGCAAATCAACTTTCCTATGTAGACATGAAGTCTCAATACATGTAATGTAGCATGTTAAAAATATTTTTACATTTGTAACTGCTTGTATGGAAGTCAAACATAGTAGGAATTGTATAAGTTTTAATCATAGTTAAAATATTTAGTAACTTTTCTACCATTTGTATATGATTAGTATGCAAAGAATAATTATATTTACCTCTTATCTACAGTGTCATCCTTTCATGCATTGTAATACTCTTTTGTTTGGAAGCAAGCATGTTTTATTAGGAAAGATATAATAATTTTGAACTAAAATTAATGATGGAAAAAATGAAAGGCATGTTAATGTACATTGCAAAATTTGAAATATGTACAGAATAAAAGAAGTTAAGTAGATAATGAAAATGACTTGGGTATATGATTGAAATTAGAAAAAAAAGAACAATTATAACAACATATGAACATAATAACAAGCAACTAAGTTATTAACATAAAAGATTCATTAAATTTTTATTCTACCAAAACATCGAATATATGCATATGTAATTACATCTTCTATTATTCTACAAATGAAGCACAATGGAGTTTTGTATGTTCTTTTTCATTGAGGCTATTTCTCAATCAGCAAGAAACTTGCATTTGTTGTAAACTAAAGTAAATGGATATTTGTTTATAAATTGAACCAACAATTTTGCCATAAAATTAATCCAATGGATATAACTCAAAGATAAAAACTAATATAAGAAGTCAATTAGCTGAACTGTAAATGTTTAAGTATGTAATGAGGTTTTTCATTAGCATAATACTCATCATGCAAATCAAATTTACTATTTAGACATGAAGTCTCGGTTCAAGTAACATAGTATATAAACAACATTTTACATTCGTGTTTTCTTGTATGAAAGTTAAATATAATAGAAATTATGTATGTTTTAGTTGTAGTGATAAGATTTAGCAACTTCTCTACCATTATACATGACAAACATCATTTTTTTACCTCTTATATGCATTGTCTATTATCCATTCATTAGGGTCACTCGTGTTGAGAAGTAAGTATATTCTATGTGGAATGTAAATAACAATTTTGAACCTTAAATGAACAATGGAAAAAGTAAAGACAAGTTAATATACATTGCAAAATTTGAAATTTTTACAGTATCAAAAATGTCATGTGGGTTGTGACAACCCGCCTTTTTGATCCCTGAGAACGACAATTAACATATTCTCGGTGTTCTTTACTATTGCCTAAGAATACAAAAGATAAGTTGTCTTGGAGAAATAAAAGAACAAATCAAAACAGAATGGAAAGGAACAGAAAAGTCTCACATCGGAATGGTTGCATATAATACAATAATAATGTAGTACATCAGGATACTCCCAACATCGAGTTATCAAAGTTATATAAAAATACTACAACTATCAAATTAGGTAGTTATACATTCTAATTTTACACTTTTTGATATAGAATATATACATACATATATACAAACATAAACATACAACAGAAATAGATAACTAGATAGATAAAGAAGCTTTATGCTTGTCCATCATCTTAAAAGAGCCCAAAGGAAACCTACTACTCTTGGACTACTCAAATATAATTTAATACCCGAGAGTTTAGAAAAAACAAAAAACTCGGATCAGACAATAAGTTTGGTATGAGCAAAACTCTAAACAAAAGGGGGAAATAAACACAATATGTGAGACCACTCCACCAACTACGAAACGATTTTTCCCTCACAATAAAAACATCCAATCACAAAAATGGATTCAAATAATTAAACATCACGAAGTGCTCACAACATTTCCTGATGCAATTAAGGAAGAGGTAAATTTTAAAATTTAGGATCAAAGGAAAGGAAAAGGGAAATTTCCAACAAATAACTAGGAGGGTGCACCTCTCGTACCGTAAGTATACCTCTAGAATAGACTTGAGAACTACAATGGCTCTCGAACACTTCTAAGCCGGATCCGCCAACCTTTACCGAGAATCCGAGTATTTCACATTTATTGCGCATATAATCAAAACCAACATAAAGTAGATGTGGTAATACCCTAACGGAAGCAACCACACATAGCTTGGCTTCCACTTGCTTTTTGGGTTTTGTAATTTTTGATAAAGGATAACAATGCTCAAATGGGCAACAAAACGTTTTAGGTTGATGATACATAATGAAGAAAGCAAAACCGGTAGTTAATAAATCAACTATCGAAGATAATTAAAAATGATAGTATATGCAAGTTAAATTTCATATTCTTATTACTACTCGTCTATTCCAAACAAGTGTCATCCCTCGATTGAAAATGAAGCCGGGCAAATCGAGGTAGTGTTCCCCCTAGGCATTGCCTTGGCGACATTTTTAACCTTTAGGACAAAAACGAGTCCACGTCTTGACGTTTAGTGTTAAAAGTATGACCAAATCTTTTCCATATAAGCGATCTCATTTACGAAAACTTCTTTTCCACAACTGAATCGAACTTTTATACTTTTAAAACCGAACTTGTGTTGGATTTCACATTTTAATAATAACTTAGAGGAATTTATCAAAATGATTGATTAGCTTCAAGCATTAGTTAATTTCTTCAGTGTTATTATTTGAAATGATTAATTAACTTTAATCAATGATTATTTGTTTCAAGCATCTTCCTTTAAAATAATTATTAGCTTTAATCCTGATTAATTACTTCAAATGACACCATTTAAAATGATTAATTATCTTTAATCTTCCTTGTTTAAATGGTTAATTAACTTTAAACAACATTATTAAAACAATTAACTAACCCTTAAACTTCATTATTAAAACGATTAATTAATTTTAATACATCTTTATTAAAATGATTAATTAATTTTAAAACATCGTTATTTAAGTGATTAATTAATCTTAAACCATCATTAACAAAATGATTAATTAACTTTAATACATCATTATTTGAAATAAATTAGCCATAAACATCATTATTTAAAATGATTAATTAATTTTGAAACATCACTAATAAAATAATTAATTAATCTTAATCGCGTCATTATTTAAATAATTAATTAACCTTAATCATCATTATTTAAAATGATTAATTAATTTTATAATATCATTATTAAAATAATTAATTGACCTAATCACAATTTTTGTTTAAATAATTAATTATCTTTGCAAAATCCCAAGCACCAGATTTAAATTTTCAAAAGGAATAACAATTTTTCGAAGTGCCGATATAGCGATAGTCGCTATACAGATACTTTCATAAACTCTTTCCGTCCAAACATCACATGACCTATGTAGGGGCATAAGTACTAAAGTAAGTATCATCTATACAACATGTAGATCAACACGTATAAAACAACTACATCAACCTTTCGACTAAACTCTAGTTGTTTATTAAGTACCGAAGATGTCAAATTTTTAAAAGTGGTCAACAAGCCAACACATTCAACATATTTAACACACACAAACATAAGTAAATAGCTGATATTTGCATCATAGGATAAAGGTCAAAAATTTATTGAAAAAGGTGAGATTTTTCTCACCAAAATGTGACAAACTTAGTTGAATATCCACTACGCCTTGTACTAATATCGAATCTATCTTTTCCTTCTCTAAAGTTTGGATCCTTGTACCATATATGGGCCTAATGGGCTCGCCCATGATGCAAATGGGCTCGCCCATGATGCAAATGGGCTCGACCATGGTGGGTTTGAGGAATGTTCGGTCTTGTTTTGGTTAGTGAGGATGTGTAGAAAAGAAAGAAATGATTTTTAGTAGTTTACTTAGGAAAGAAGTGAAATAAGAATAGATTTTTGAATTTGAATACTTACGAAGCCATTAATAAGATTTTCAAAAGCTTAAGGAAAGAAATGAGCTTATGAAAAGTAAGAAAATGAAGTGAAAACTTGAGAAAAAAAATAAGAGTTTTCTTTTATACAAAATGGAATATGTAAATTATAAAAATATCCTTAAAGTACCCATTCTCTTAATGCCACATCATCACATCCCTCCTCACTCCCTTATTCCACACGCCAAGAATGAAAGCCCATCCTTTTACCCAATATGTTTTTCATTACTTTGTACCATAATGTCATACAATGTGACATTTACTTTATCCCTTATTTTCTCATTTTTAAATAATTTGGAAAAGGGTCACATTGTCTTATATTTACTTAGCGAATAATTTATCACCATATTATTTAACTTATCCATACTTATATTATTTATAAATATGTGATATGTTAACTATAAAGTACGCAATGTTTTCGACAACTTTTAAACACTAAAAAGCCAGAAATTCATAAAATGACTTTCGGTTATATTTTCTACTTTTCGTTAAACTATTTATTGTTACAAACAAAATTTGAAAATCATTTCACCATTACCAGGTACTATTTAAAAGTTTTTTATTTGTGTAACATTTATTAATTAATTATTTAAAATATATTACACATTTAAATTTTAAAGTGATTAAATCATGGGTCATTACATCCTCCTCTCCCTAAAGGAAATTTCAACCTCGAAATTTATCATACACAACAACAGATACCAAAAGAAACCCAAATGATATCGTTAAATAAAACAGGTATAAAAATGTAACTCCACCACAACCAGAGAGTACACTAAAAGACACAACAAATACAAAAAACTACGACAATAACTCAAGATACGAATCCCTAGCATAGTCCTTGGTTTCCCAAGTACAATCCCTATCATCTCCACGCCCCTGAACCTTAACAACATTCACATTCTTCATCCTCAATTGCTTTATATCTCGAGCGATGATAGGAACAGGTCACCTAATAATGGTTAAATTAGTCTAAACTCCCAAATCCTCTTGTTTTGCCGGTTCTACTATCGTTGAAGTGTCGTGTACGTAGGTACATAAATGAGATACGTGAAGTATGTTATGCACATCCGATAGTCTATTTAGCAACTTCAGTCAATAACAAGCCTACCAATCCTGTCTAGAATGGGAAATTAGACAATAAATCAAGGGGCTAACTTCCTTGATTTCCCAAAATTCACATCACTCTTAAACGGAGAAACCTTCACAAACACTGAATCTCCCACTAAGAACTCAAGATCCCTATGCCTTCGATCCGTATAACACTTCTTCCGATCCTGCGCCTTCATCGTTTTCCTTCTGATATCAGCTACTTTCTCACTGCTTCTAAGACCATATCAGGCCCAAGAACAATTTTATCACCAGACTCAACCCAACATGAAGTAGGACAACATGGACAACTATAAAGAGCTTCAAAAGGGGCCATGCTGATTATTGCCTAATGGTTGTTGTTGTAAATGAACTCGACCAAGGGTAAATGATCTTCCCAAGAACCTCCAAAGTCGAAAAAGCATGCTCATAATAAATCCTTCAAGATCCCATTCACTCTCTCTATCCACCCATCTATTTGGGGATGGTATGTTGTACTCAGATTCAGCTCTGTTCCTAAGGCAGTTTGTAGTCCCTCTCAGAACCTACTAATGAGTATCAGGTCTCGGTCACTTACAATACTACAAGGGATACCATGAAGCCTTACAAAGTTCTTCACATATAAACTAGCCATACTTTCAGTGGTCCTCATTAGCGTAATGGGAATGAAATGAACACTCTTGGTCAACTGTCAACTATAACCCAAAATCCTTCGTTCCCTCTTCTTGACCTAGGAAGCCCATCAATAAAATCCATAGAGATCTGTTCCCACTTCCACTTTGGGATCTAAAGCAACTGAAACAGTCCAGCTGACTTCTGTTGGTTAATCTTAGCATGTTGGTAGTTTGCATACTGACTCACAAAGATGAAAACATCTCGTTTTATCCCCTTCCAAAGTACCCTCTTTATATTTGTAACGACCCAGAATTTTTAGAAATTAAAATTTGAATATTTAATTAATTTTAAATATTAAGAAGTAAATTTTTAAGTCAAATAAATTTTTATTTGAATTATTGGATTTAAGTGGATAATTAAATTAATAATTTAATACGTTAAATTCTGGAAATAATTAAAAATTGAGTTAAATATGATTGAAAATAATTTGAAAATTTTTATTTAATCATACTGGAGTTATAGAAATATTTTAGAACTTTTAAAATCGAATTAAAAGTTAATTTGTGAAAATTGAATATTTTAATATTTAATAATCGACTGTAAAATAGTCAATTTTTGAACAGTCTCAGAATTGAACGAAACCAGTTTCATTGGATCCGTAATAGTTAGTTATTACCGGATTTCAATTTTCGTGTCAATCGGAGTTATCGTTTGTTCGTGGCAGCTCGAAACGCATCGAATTGTTTTTAATTTAAATTTGGCGAGTCAAAATAGCCATTTTTCAAAAAGTCTCGGATTTCGACGAAACCAGTTTCATCGGATCCGTAATGTGATATTATTGTAAGGTTTCAAATTTCAAGTCAATTGGATTTACCGTTTGTCCGGTACAAATTAAAACGCCTAGAAATCGATTTAAATCGGTTTAATTTAAATTGAGCGTTTACAGCCATAACTCGCACATACTTCCGAATTAGCTTCCGAAACCTATTCCATTGTGTCCGGAACGTGGGGTAAACCCTAGGTACGCTGGTTACGGCGCGTAAATCGGAGTTCGGAATTCCCGGGATGAATAGTGTTTACGCTTGCTTTTTCTATAAAAGGAGACACACACCCTTCATTTAATAAAAAAGAAAAAAGAAAAACCCTAAACCTAAAAACGCAGCCGCCAGTTACATAATGGATGGCCGAAAATGCTCTTCCTTCCTCCCTCAAAATCTCTCAATCCATTCATCGATTCACGAAGCCATCAACTACAAAGTTATAGAGCACATCAAGATCTACAATATCAACGGCTATGATCGAAAATAGCGTCACGGATCGATGGGAATTTACGTTCAAAGCTCGGCCGTTCGTGCACGGTTTACGAGGCCAAGGGGGGGCCGAGTGCCACAGGAGTTAGGCCGAGTATGGAGGTAGTGGAGGGCTTCGACATGGCGCATCTCGATCGAATTTAAGTTCAACGTGGTGATGATGATAATTAACCCTAGTTTGGTCAAGAATGGGTTGCGTGCGTTCTATAGTATCTGTAGGAAGAAACGCAAGAGGAGGGAGGAAGGGAGCGGTCCAGATAGGGGGGGAGCAGATCCTACGGCTACGAGCTTGTGTGGGTTTAAATTAGTTAATAAATGTTGTAATTTATATAATTAAAACTCGTGTAACTTCAAAATTTGATATCTTTTTCATACGAGGTCGAAAAAATGCAAACTCAGTTGCGTTGGAATCGTATGGACGAGCACTACGCGATGGAGTTGGTTTGGAGTCGTTTGGAGTTAGTGAGAATTTTGGGTAAAATTAAACGCGCGTTTAATTTTATTCGAAATAAAAGCTGAAACGAAATTAAAACCAAGGTGAGAACTTCTCACTCAATCGAATAGGTTTCGATTTTATTTTAAATAGTTAGATTTAAAATATTTGAATGCATGTTTGAATGATGACTGTAAATTATTGATTGTTAAAATAGACATTATGCGCCGTTAGTAAGCGGATGTTATTTATTAAAAACATATACCGCGAATATTTCATAAACAGTGAAATTGGTATTATATATAATATCAATATATATATTGGCATATGTATATATTGCAGTTGTTGATTTCCCGCATTTTTGTTTAGCGGATGAGACCCTATTACGCCGTTATTAAGCGGATAATATTTAATAAGAACATGTACCGCGATAATTTCGTACTGGAGCGAAATTGGTATTGTGCTAATGTTTTTGGATGCAGGAAACAGGTTGGAGGGATCCAACTGGATTCCTCAACAGTATTTATTTTATTTCAGATATTTTGATATTTGATGGATTATCATATCGATATATGATATCGTTGTTAGTCGTGATTGACTATTTGGTGTGTAGCATCATTGGACCCAGATTTTGGGATTTTAAAATGGTTTTAAAAGTGATTTTGAAAATATACTATATTTTTGGAACTGATCCATTATAAATAAATGAACGTTATAATTTTTAAAGTTATAAAAATTAAATTTTTTGAGAAATACGGTTAAAAGC
The DNA here is from genome assembly GCA_030765085.1 of Allium cepa. Classification (NCBI taxonomy): domain Eukaryota; kingdom Viridiplantae; phylum Streptophyta; class Magnoliopsida; order Asparagales; family Amaryllidaceae; genus Allium; species Allium cepa. The sequence continues at coordinate 160,619,923 of CM060932.1, forward strand.
TGATTTTTGAGAAATATGAATTAATGACTTTATAAAATAGTTTAAACTGGATTTTTGAATTTATTATTAAAAGTTTAAATATAGGATTTATAAAATTTGATTATTTTATAAATCAAAATGGTGAAATTATAAAGGAAATTAAAGACGTTTCAGAATAATAATATAAACTGATTTATATTAAGAGATTTATAAATGGATATTTATAAATTGAAATATAGACATTTTAAAACGAGTTTTATAAGTGTTTGAATTAAGTGAAAATGAATTTCATTAAAGAATGAAATTTATAGAATTATAAACCGTGAAGTTATAAATGAAATTTATAAATTGTAAGATTTATAAATTTGGTGAAATTATTTGAAGAATAGATTGGATAAATCATTAAATCTTATAAGTTATAAGATTTATAAATTGGAAAGTCTTTAAAAGAACGATCTTATAAAATAATCGTTTTATAAGTATTTAACTTATAATATGAACGTTTAGTTTATAATTTAGTTATAAACTGGAATAGGTTAATAAAGGAATTTATTAAAGGAAGTTTTTATAAATAAATAGAAGAGGAATTTATAAACGTTGTTTTATAAATTCGCAGACGACTTATTTTGATAAGTTAATTGTTATAACCTATTAATGGAGTTATATTCACGTTGTAAACAGTGAATAATCCTTTAAGTTAAAAAGAATAGAAATAATGGAATTTGTGAACATAGTATATTCACGTTTTTGAATAGTGAATAAGACGTTAAAGAAATGTTTTGAATGTGATATTTTAAATAGAATTAAAACGATCTAACGATGTTTTAAAAGGTGTTGAGATTCGAAACCATAGATTTCAACATTCATTGTTGAAATAGATGTTTCGTGAAATAAAAGGAAATGGTGGACTATAACACTGTTGTTATAGTAAATGATTTCCGAAAGGAAATGTTTAGAATAATATTGGGATTTATATATCTATTTTAATTTCGAATCCCTATACTAGTGATTTTGGGTTGTTGTAACGATGTTTTACGCAACATTCGTTTTGGCCCAAATAAAAATGTTTAAGAGAATGATTTCCCTTAAAGAATGAAATATATACTTAATTCGATTTAAGTATATTGAATATTTTCAAAGGTTGAAAATAAAAAGATTTGTCGATTACTTATTTTTAATAAGTATGGAAATGTTTTCCAATATGAAGTGAATATTTAGAATTTATCTTTTGAAGATAAATTGAAATGGATAGTTGAAATTGTATATGCATGATATTTTGAAATATAAATTCATTATGGAATTTATATGTGAAAGTGGAACTTGTTAAAAATAAATATTGATTTATTTTTGAAGTGTTGAAATTATATATATCTTGTAAAGATATTTTGGAAAATAAATAATTTGGAAAATTATTTGGAATCTGGTGATGTGTGCATATCAATTGATAGTTCAATAACCGACTATCAGTATTTCCCTTTGAATGGGTATTTGATGTGAATTGTTTGAAATTGAATGCACACTTATTTTTGAATAAGCGCTCACTATTCGGGTTAACCGGGAAAGGACCATGGGGTCGTATAACCCACTCCGAATATGTGATACGTCGTTGTGAATCGCATTTGAAGATCGGTGTTGAAGACCGGTATTTGCGAGAGTGATAGGATGAACTATCGATTGACTCTGCACCGAGTAGCTACGGTATTGAGTTCTCCATATGTGATGGTGAATCCGATCAGGATTGTGAATATCGGGATTGCAAGGACTTCTTTGTAAGTGCCTTCGGTTCTGTTCGATCCCGGAACAGACTTGTATGGATTGTGTGTCTGACATTACAATTTGAGATATAAAGCCGATTTCTTTCAAATATATTTCTGTTGGTGGCGGAGAATTTATTCTTTACTTAACACCCTTCTTTGAGACGTACGAGCTCAAAGGTTATATAGTTGAAGTTATCAGCGATATATTCCCAAATTTGGTAATGTGACATGCTGAGTGTTGCTGAAATGATCATTGTGTTGATTATTGTGATAGGATCATTTATTTGATCGTCTATCTTAGTGATCATTGTGTTGATCATTTGTTGACCCAAAGCATGGCTTTTGTATAAAGTATGTTTTTGTGGACGTGACTTCGTCGAGCCTCACACCCCGTAAATGGTCAAAACAGGAAAGAAGCAGCAAGGTTATGAGGGGTAGCACCCTTTAGGATGTGTCCATTTCCTTCTGGAAAAGGGTGGTATCATGGTATGGAGCCCAGATACTTACTCATGTTGAAAACACTTTATGATTGTGTGAATTGATTACGAGCGCTCGGTTGATAAAGGTCCCAAAGGACCGGGGGATGGCATATTCGGTCAGTTGTTACTCAGTTAGGAGTAACCCGGCCTTGTGTTGGTAGAGATCCGGTTTGGTTCTCGGGGATGTCCATCCAGAGGCATTCTCATGTGGCAATGGGAAGTTCCTTGGCCTGATCATTCGTTGGAAATCCAAAGAAACAATACGTGACTTGTACGGTATTAGTTGTAGAACCTGCTATTCACTTATGGTGGTCACCACTGTTTGGATGGTAGCTATAGTAGGCATACGATAATGGTCGTATGCTGGCTAAGATTTATATTCTACTTTCAAAATGAATTTTTCCTACACTATGCACTAGTAATAATATCAAATGTTATTTTAAATGCGTATCAAGCATCTTTGACTATCATAAGGAGAAATCTCCTCCGATTCTGCGTTTGCATGTGTGTGTGTGCGGGAGGCCTTATGGTAGTCTCATTTTTAAAAGCATTGCGAATTGATTTAAAATATTCCTCTATTTTGATTTTAAAGTTAAATAAACTGTTTTGAGTTCTCACACCAGTCACATGACTGACTCGGAGTTTATTGTTTTCCTTCCTAAACTCTGGGTGCCCACCAATTTCCACACGGGCAGTTAAGAGTTAGGTTTATCAGGATATTCTGGATATTCTGGAGTTGCTGGAGGCAAGCTGGATGGCATGGCGTATTACTAGTTTATATAGTATTTCTTTTTCCGCTGTATTGTTTGTTGTTGTATGTTGTTGTACACTCTGATGTGATGATATGATGTAATAAAATGTGATGTAATGTAATAACTGATATAGTTCTTTGTTTAAAGATTATTCATTTATTATTATATGTTGTTCCGCTGCGAATTGTGAGATTCTGTTATTGTTCTGTTGTTTCCTTTCTGTCCGTTCTATTTTCAAATGTCTATTTCTATTTTTCAAATTTTCTTTCTTCTGTCTGTTTTTCTAATTCTCTATTTTCTAAAAAAAATTGTCTATCTTCTTTTCCCTCTATTTTTCTTTTTCTTTCTTCCTTTTCTCTCTTCTTTCTTTTCTTTTCTTTTTAAAACCCATAACATCTCGGTTTTCGGCCTTTGATTTCTCGGCAGTCGACGAAGTGAGTGTCGATGTTGAATTTTCGAAGAACGAAAATCCGTGGCGTTACAATATTGTTGAACAATTTGGTCACTCCTGGATAGAAAGATAACTTTGAACGGTGACACTTAGCTAACATTTCTCTTTTAAGACGTTTAACATTTGGAATACAGATACGCTCGTTCACTCTCAATATACCTAAGGGATCAATCTCAAAACTAGAAACAATACCTTCTTGGACATTCTTCCTAAGTAGACCCAAAATAGATCTTCTTCGAGTGCAATTTATTGATGAATAAAGACCGTAGAAAATACTCACTTTCTCTCAAAATGACTCGAAGTTGGTACTCGTGCTCCTCCTCCATCTTCGAATAGATAAGAATGTCATCGATAAAGACAAGGACAAATTTATTAAGAACGTCTCAGAACACTCGATTCATTAAGTCCACAAAGAAAGTGGGTGCATTACTCAGCCCAAATGGCATAACTAACCACTAGTAGAAAGTATCTGGAGTCCTAAAAGCTGTTAAGGGCACACTTTCCTTTGTTATCCTTAATCGGGGAAAACCAGTAGCAAGATCCAATTGAAAAAATATCGAAGCATCATGGAGTTGATCAAACATATCATCGATCCTTGGTAAAGGGTATTTATTCTTAATAGTCCTTTTATTCAACTTCTAGTAATCGACACATAATCTTAAAGGACCATCCACCTTGGTAAAAAGAGGATCGGTGATCCCTAACTAGAGGTACTACGTCTTATCAAACCATTCTCCAACAAGTCGAATGTTTGGCTTTCGAACTCTCTCCTTTCTTTTGGGGCCAATCTTCATGGAGGTTGAACAATAGGTCAAGTTCCTGGAAACAAATTAATATGAAAGTCCACTTCACGGAGGGGAGTTAAATCGTGCACTTCATTGAAAACATTCGTGAAATCCCAAACAACTGGTATATCCCTAAGCTTCTCCTTAGCTACTTCAAGTGAATATAGAAAACTACTCATCACTTCATTAGTCTCTTTACAAAATATGTCAATGCTCCTTCCTACAACATTCTTTATCACAACATCCTCTTATCACAATCCAAAATAGCTCCATACATAGATAGTCAATCCATTCCCAACAACATTCCAAAGCCCATGAATCGAAGAACTAATGGGTCGAAAGAAAAGAGGTGATTACAATAAAAATAGGCTCATTTAGACACTTGGTGTCAAGATTTATCGAACCACCTGTAGGATTCGATGCATAAAAATGATTACTCAAACGGATGGGCATAAAATTAAGTCTATCAACGAGATCAATAGAAATAAAACTATGAGAAGCACCCGCATCGAATAATATCCAAATTGGAAAATCATGGATGTAAAGTACCTTGCAGAACCTACTTCCCTTCTGTCATAAGGAATTGGATGGTATCTCCTAAATAGTAAAAGCATGTCCTTACGTCTCCTTCATCAGAAGTGCACTCATTCTTCATATGACCTTGCTTGTGACAATTGTAGAAGATCGTAGTCGGCAGTTGGGTGCAAAGTAGCCCATCTTGTTGCACATGAAACAAAGAACGCTTGCGGAGTCGAGATGCTTCTTCTGCGCCGGAGCCACACCTCCAGGTTTCTTGCATGTCCATTATTTCTTCTTTGTAAACTTGTGCTTGAAATTTAGTTTTCCACCCATTGGTATCACTGACAAAGGTATGGCATTAACTGTAGGCACTACTCCCTTCTGAACTCCTTTCTTAATATCAAGAGCTTCAAAGCTCAAAGCCATACTAATCAGGTTGGAGAATGTACCATTGACATGATTAGTCATTTCTCGATAGAACTTTGATCACATCCCTTTTACAAACATTTCATTTCTGTTGACCGGTATGTCTATCAATCCAAGTCCAAAATGGGATAATGCATTAAACTTGTGCTTATACTGGGCCACCAACATATCCCCTTATTTCAAATCTAGGAAACTCCTTAACAACTGGTCCTTCCGGCTTCTGTGATAAACTTCTCTTCAAAGACTCCCTATACTGTGCCTAAGAGAATTCCTCCTTCAGAGTATTAGCCGTAACAGAATCCACTAGTCCATCACCGACACTATGCCAACAGACGCTTCTCTACATCTTCCAACCTAAGATCTCTGAATATCCTTTCACAGGACCTATGCCAAATCTGCACTCTAATAATATCCTCAGTATCGTAGAATGGTTTCCCAGCCAAAGTGGTATAATTCTTGCATAAAGTCATGAAATTTAGGGTTGAACCTGCGCTTCCACTTCCTCTACTAGACCTACAGCTGGCACATTTCTAGCCGCTCTGCCATTTGTAGCTGTGATAGCTCCAGATCCACCCCGTCCTCCTCTTCTTATATTCATCTTCTATTGCTTGGAAAAATAATAGGTGTCTTTAGAACAAAAGAATAGGATCAAAATAGTTTGAAGGAAAAACACCAAAGGATCCAGAATGAGACTTAAGATGATAGATATTATTATTATTATAAAGAAAATCACAAATATTCTTTCTCAATATTAACTCGTTTTAGGGCATCACTTACCCTATCTCTAATGAGTTATACCCCAACCAGTCTAAGGTGTTCACTTAACCAAAGCTCTGATACCAACTACGACGACCCACCGTTCTAACTCTTGAGAACAATACTTAACATAACCTCGGTGTTCATGTGCCATTGCCCAAGTATCAGAATGATGAGTTGCCATGGAGTGAAATAAAAGAACAGATCAGAATAGAACAGAAAAAAATAGAAAAGTCTCGAATTGAAATGGTTACATGTAGCACAAGAATAATATAGCACATCAGGATACTCCGAACATCGAGTTATCAGAGTTACACAAAAGTACTACAACTATCAGACTAGGCGGTTATACATTCTGCCTTTACACCTTTGGATACAAAATACATACATACATAAACGTACAACGGAAATATAGAATTAGATAGATAAAGGAGCCTCCTACTCATCCATCATCTTCAAAGAACCCAAAGGAAACCTACTACTCTCGGACTACTCAAATATAATTGAGTGCCAAAGAGTTTAGGGAAAACAAACAACTCGGGTCAGACAGTAAGTTTGGTATGAGCAAAAACTCTAAACAAAAGGGTGGAAATAAGCATGATATGCGAGACCATGCCGCCAACTATGGAACGGGTTTCCCCTTACAATAACAACATCCAGTCACAATAATTGATATAAATAATTAAACATCGCGAAATGCTCACAACGCTTCCCGATGAAATTAAGAAAGAGGTAAATTTAAAAATTTGGGATCAAAGGAAAGGAAAAGGTAAATTTTTCAACAAATGACTCGGAGGGTGCACCATCCTTACCAAAAGTATACCTCTAGAATATACTTGAGAACTACGATGGCTCTTGGACACTTCCAAGCCGGACTTCGCCAACCTTTACCGAGAATCCGAACATTTCACATCTTATTGCATATATTACTAAAACCAATCTAGAGTAGATGTGATAATACCATAATGGGAGAAATCCCATATAGCTTGGCGTCTACTCGCTCTTTGGGTTTAGTCATTCTGACAAAGAATATCAATGCTCAAATGAGCAACAAATCGTCTTAGATTGACGATACACAATAAAAAAAGCATAGTTGGTAGCTAATAAATCAACTATTAGAGATAATTAAAACGATTGTATATGGATATTAAATTTCATATTTTTACCACTATTTGTCGATTCCAAACAAGTGCCATCCCTCGATTGAAAATGAAGCCAGACAAGTTGAGGTAGTGTTACCCTTAGGCATTGCCTTGGTGACATTTTTAACCTTCGAAATAGGAACAAGTTCATGCCTCGACTTTTAGTGCTAAAAGTATGACCAAATCCTTTCCATATAAGCGATATCCTTTACGGAAACTTCTTTTCAACAACCAAATCGAACTTTTATATTTTTAAAACCGAACTTCTGCTGGGATTTCACATTTTAAATAATAACTTCAGACAAATTTATCAAAACGATTGATTAGCTTCAAGCATTAATTTATTTCTTCAGTGTTATTATTCAAAATGATCAATTAACTTTAATAAATGATTATTTATTTCAAGCATCTTCCTTTAAAATAATTAATTAGCTTTAATCTTGATTAATTACTTTAATCCACACCATTTAAAATGATTAATTATCTTCAATCATCCTCGTTTAAATAATTAATTAACTTTAAATATCATTATTAAAATGATTAACTAAACCTTAAAATTTATCATTAAAACGATTAATTAATTTTAAAGCATATAAAATGATAAATTAATTTTAAAACGTTGTTATTTAAGTGATTAATTAATCTTAAACCATCATTAACAAAATGATAATTAACTTTAATACATCATTATTTAAGTCATTAATTAGCCTTGAACATCATTAGTTCAAACGATTAATTAATTTTAAATCATCATTAATAAAATAATTAATTAATCTTAATCACATTGTTATTTAAATAATTAATTAACCGTAATCATCATTATTTACAATGATTAATTAATTTTAAAATATCATTATAAAATAATTAATTAACTTTAATTGTAATTTTTTAAATAATTAATTATCTTTGCAAAAACCTAAGATAAAGATTTAAATTTTCAAAAGGAACAACATTTTTTTAAAGCGCCGATATAGCAATGGTCGTTTTGCAGACATTTTCAGAAGCTCTTTCCATCCAAACATCACATGACCTAAGTATGGGCATAAGTACTAAAAGTAAGTAACATCTATACAACATATAGATCAACACTTGTAAAAAAGTGCATCAACCTTTTGACTAAACTCAAGTTGTCAACTAAGTACCAAAGACGTAAACTTTGGTTAACAAGCCAACACATCCAACATATTTAACACATGAAAACATAAGTAAATAGCATGTATTTTCATCATTACAAATAAAGGTCAAAACTTTATTGAAAAAGGTGAGATTTTGCTAACCAAAATGTAATCAAACTTAGTTGAATAACCACTAAGCCTTGTACTAACCCTCAGTTTATCTTTTCCTTCTTCAAAATTTGGATTTTTGGATGTTGTAGGGGCCTAGGTGTTTCGGTCTTAATGTAAATGGGCTCGACCATGGTGGGTTTGAGGGATACCGGGTCTTGTTTTGGTTAGTAAGGATGTGTAGAAGAGAAAGAAATGATTTTTAGTAATTTTACATAGGAAAGAAGTGAAATAAGAATAAAATTTTGAATTTGAAAACTTAGAAAGCCATTAATAAGATTTTCAAAATCTTAAGGAAAGAGATGAACTTTTGAAAAGTAAGAAAATAAAGTGATAAAATGAGAACAAAGGAGTTTTCTTTTAACAAAATGGAATATGTAATTACAAAAATATCCTTAAAGTACATGCCTTCCATTCTCTTAATGCCTTTGAACCAAAAACATTGATCAACACCCTAGATTGAGTTTGAAAGCATCACCCCTGTTCTTATAGAGCAATAATACAGAAAATAAATTTAAAATGAGCAAAAATAATAAAAAGACAAAAAGAATTTTTATAGTGGTTCGGTTGTTAATGAAGCCTACGTCCACTTTATAAGCTTTATTATCAACTGACTGCTATAACAAGTTGAATTCGATTACAAGTTGATAAGATTCGAATAAGTCACAAGTGTAGAAGTTCACTAGAGAATAATAGTGAACTCTTAGATGACTATTGTTTGGGAGAAGAAGAGTGAAGAATAATCTCTGCAGAGTTCCAACAGCCAGTACAGAAGATCCTCTTTGTGTTGTAGGCATAATCGTATTTATAGGGGTGGGAGAGTAGTTGGACCAAGGCCGACTTGTTAGAAGCCTCTACTCAGTGCTAGGAAGAAGTCTAGAAAAACTCAAGGCAACCCAAGCTAGCACGATGGATCGCTAGCGACCCATAAGTGATGGATCGCTATCTATCCATACCCTTAAACTATTTTTGAGTCTACCCTTTTCGGTTGCCTTCCTTTCATCTTTTTAAATGCCTTGTTCAAATATCAAGTTGTTTGGAGTTTGTTTGATCATCTTTCTTCAAGTGGATCATCATGTCCAGAAGAATCATCCATAACTCGCTTAAAATTTATGGAAATCATGTGAAACTTTACAGGTACACTTTAGAAGGCGTCTGGGACCAACCCTAAAAATTTCAGGTGGTGGGGTCCAATCTAAATGGATTTCCAGCGATCCATCTAGTTAGGTCGCTAGAGTTCCATCTAGCCTTATCCAATCAAGCTCATTTTTGGTGAGTGCCTTCTTTTGTGTCTTCTTAGTGTTCTTCCAAAGTTTCAAGTCAATCCAACTTCATATGAGTTCTCTAGGTCCGTTTTAAGCTACTTTGGTCATAAAGCGGGTAAACATTCACCCCCCAAAGTACACCTTTTGAAGGAAAGGTGTGTTTTCTTAAGAACAAGTTCTTATCTTCAGTCTTCGATAATTTAGGTTTCCAGCTGCTTCAACCTTGGTGAATCTTCCAGTTCCTTTGAATTCTCTTGCCATTTACAAATCTTTCCAAACCTGTTACTGCTAAGACTCTAGAATCTACCTTTGTGTAATATGTACTCACAATCATTCGTATTTTATTCAGTGTTATTACATCACACATCTCTAATTACCTCGTGTCCATCTGAGATTGACATTATTATCATTCCGACTATCACTCAGAGTTATAACATCATATACCAAAATCATATTATATATAAAAATCACATCACATCATATATCAAAATCACAACAAATATCGAAATCATCCTGTCTTCATACAGGATTTATCAGTTTTATTCTATTTATAAGGCATTCAAATCCTTTTATTAATTCAAATCGGTTTGATCTCTCCAGATCAGTTTAATGTTTAAGTGATGAGGGGTGATCTCTCTGGATCGTTTGTTTATTAAGTTAAAAGGGATTAAATAGGCTCATCCATCACTCTCCAGTGAGCGGGCTTGCTTCTTGCAATCTGGTCCCATCTCTCTGGTTGGGATACTAAGGCGGTCAATATTGTATGAGTCCATCCAAGGGGACTTGCACATTGCACTCTGGTGCCATGTCAGGACTATAAGGCGATAAATATCATACAGGTACATCCATTTGCTTTTCTGGCAAGGAGACTTGCACCTTGCACTTCAGTCCCGTGTCGGGACTCCAAGGTGATCAATATTAGTCATCACAATTAAAGTGGATTTTTCAAAATACAAATATTCAAACCAAAACAAACAAGCAAAAATCAAACGAGCGGGAATCAAAACAAGTTGAAATCCAAAATGTTCGCTTGGGGGATCTAACTTAGAGTGGGCCTAGAGACCAATCTAGGTCCCATACACATGTAAATGGTAAAAAGGTTATTATTGTCCTAAATAGTAATCTCAGGTATCCGACTCAGAGTATTCCGAGGGACCATTCGGGATCCCGTACACGTGTAAGTGGCCTGAGGTTATTATTGTCCTAAATAGTCATTTCAGGCATACGACTCAGAGCGTGCCTAGGGACCGCTTGGGATCCCACACATGTGTAAGCGGCCTAAGGTTATTAGTGTCTAAATACCTAAAATTTTTTACGGAAAATGAAATGAAAAAGCAAACCATGGGAGCCGGATATGACTACCATCTGCCCCGATTTTGGGATAATTTGTCTTGGCCTAAATCCCTGGACGTTTCTTGATGCATTTGTCACGATGGTGGCTGTTCTTGCAATTCTGCCATGGTTCTGTTCGTCACGTACCGTGGTAGCTGGTTGTTCCAAACCAGTTCTTCTATCAAATCACAAAGGTGTCGGCACTCATTCGTTTCATGCTCATTTAGGTCATGGAAGATGCAGATTTTTTCAGATCATTTCTCTCAATTAGTGGGCTGCCTTCTATGTGGCCTCCAGTAGAGATTATTCCCTCTAGTATCCAAATATATCCGCTTCGGAGTTTAAGTCAGTTGATATGAAGAGAATCTTGGTCCTTTGTCGTTTTGGCTCCCCGAAATCATCAACATTTTTCCTTTTCCCTTCGTCTTTTCCAATTCAAGCTTCGGAATGTCCCCTGTCCGCCATAGCATTTATTTGAGCATCTTCATCTTCATCCTCAGTTTCAGTGTCTTCCTAAAACAAATATTTCTCAGCTTCGTAGTAGAATTCCACAAGATCCATCAGTGGATCCCTTTTCAATTCTGCTTTGAAATCAATCGTACTCACGACTCCAGATACTGCTGTCATTAGGATAAACGATGGATCTGGCTTATCATCTGTAGCTGCCGCTGCATTAAATATTATTAAATAAATTCTTAAGAACTCTCCAAGCCTTTGTTTTATATTTAAGAATGTAAGTACATTCCTCGGTTGTGAGACGTGAACTCTGAATTGTCTCAAGAACCTGGCCACCAAGTCAGTCCATGTGCTTATGGACCTTTTCTCTAACTGTCTGAACCACATTGCAACCAAACTCGTTAAGTATAATGGAAAGCACTACCCTATTACCTCCTAGAAGCACCCAACACCTCCATATATCGGATGTATCTCATCATATTAATCGTCAAATATGTCTTCCCATCGTACATTTCCAACATCAGAAGCTTGAATTCCGGAGGATTTCTTGCATTTCGGATATTAATAGTAAATAGATTCCTATTTACATCATCCGGACCCTAATCTGGGGTCACTCCTCTAATGAACCTTAATAGCAATTTAGCAATTCGGTTCCAACCGTCCAATGAAAGTCTCCGTCCTAAAGCAATATTTTGCTCCCTGTTCCAGTAGAGTTATTCACAGATGTACTCTTGCGGCCATACGCCTATGTTTTGATTCATAACTCTAGCTTCATTCAGACCTACTTTCCATCGAGGAAGTTCTGTTACAAATTCTTCTATCGATTGCATCCTAATACTTGGATTAGCTCCTACCATCAGTTTTTGGTGTTTCAATAGTCACTCCGGCATTAGGATTGATTCCCATGTTGATTCTAGCTTTGCCCCCAAACATCGGTTGCTCTGAACATGGGGGAAAGTCTCCATCTTGTTCCAATCCAACACCCTGAATTGAATATGAAAGCACCAGCCCTGTTCTTACAGAGAAATAATATAGAAAATAAATGTAAAAAGAGCAGAAATTATAAAGAGACAGAAGATTTTTATTGTGGCTTAGCTGTTAACAAAGCTTACGTCCACTTTATAAGCTTTATTATTGACCGAATGCTATTATAAGTTGAATTCGGTTACAAGTTGATAAGATTAGAATAAGTCAAAAGTGCAAGAGTTAAACTGGAGAATCATAGTGAACTCTTAGACGACTATTGTGTGGGAGAAGAATAGTGAAGAATAATATCCGTAGAGTTCTAGTAGCCAGTCCAGAAGATCCTCTTTTTATTGCAGATAGGATTGTATTTATAGAGGTAGGAGAGCAGTGGGGCCAAGATCGACTTGTCAGAAGCCTCTACTTGGTGCTAGGAAGAAGTCCAGAAATGCTAAAGGCAGCCCGAGCTAACACGATGGATCGCTAGCGATCCATGCCCTTAAACTATTTTTGATTCTATCCTTTTGGGTTCCCTTCCTTTTATCTATTTGAATGCCTTGTCCAAATATCAAGTTGTTTGGAATTTTTTGATCATCCGTCTTCATGGACTGTCTTGTCCAGAAGAATCATCAATAATTCTCTCAAATCTTAATGAAATTAGACAAAACTTTGAAGGTACACTCTAGAGGATGTCTGGACCTACTTTAAAAATTTCAGATAGTGGAGCCCACTCTACATGGATCATGTGACGACCCGCCATTCATCTCCACAGAATGACGCACCATTATGAAGAAAGAAAGGGATATAAAAGAGAAAAGAAAGAAGAGAAAGAAGAAACAACAACAGAATCTCAACAGCGGAACAAATAAATTATATTAATAACATAAGTATTACATAGCATACAACAACTATTAGAGTTACACAGACAATACAGCACATACTAGACAGTTGTAAACACCTGTCTAGTTATTACAACTCAATACAATACAAAGAAACCACTCAGAGATACCAACACAGCGGAACACTATATAACTACAACACAGAAGTCTCCTGCTCCATTGCTCCTTCAAAATTCTTCAAAGCTAACCTGAATCCCTTGGCTACTCGTAAAAATTTGAGTACCCAAGAGTTTAAGAAAAACAGAAATAAACTCCGGGTCAGACATGGGTCTGGTGTGAGTAACATGTTAAAGTTGCTTAACTTTGAAAAAAACCTTTGAAAAGAAAAGGTGTCACGTAAGACATCCCACACATAAACATGGAAAAGTTTTTACTTTACGCTAACCAAAACATTTGATAGGAAATCCGCTGATATTATAATAGGTCTAGGGTTTTCAAGTAAATAAGAAATAGCCGAAATTGTTACATTCATTAAATTCCAGCTACTAGCCACAAAAGTGGTAATACAATCAAAATTGAGGGCACATATTGGATTTTGGATTCCATACAATAGCAGGGCTACCGGGGTACCGCCCGTCATAGTACGTGGCCTAGATCACTGTACCGAGGATTACTTCCAATCCCCTACAACACAAAGCCGGAACCATTCCTTACTGAACAGTTCCGAACAAGACCACTCTGCAGTTGTGATCAACAACCGCACCACATAGCCGAAATTAAGGGACATCTAGACAGGGGTAAATCTCGTCCTACTTGGGCATAACCCACTTAGCCTTGCTGCACCTCCTCTGTTTTAGCCATTTCCGGTTGATGAGGCTTAAGGCTACGATTACCTTTATAGGACATATCATTTAGAATGCTCATCGTCCACCTGACGATGTTCTAAAAGCATTCAATCCATACAAGTTCGTTCCGGGTTCGAACGAAACCGAAGGCATTATCTCGTTACACTCATTTTGGAATCACCCTCGGAGTTAACGACGATAACCCTTACACTCTGAATCTTCATGTTCACTTCAGATTCACGACCTATCGTTAATTTGGATCGATGTGGGTTTAAGATTTCCAAATATGGAAACCCGATCCCGCTTTCATCGAAATCCAAAACGTGTCTTTTAAAGCCAAGTTGTTTTAAAGTTTAAGACAATTTCAATTTATTATCTATATACACACAGATAGATAATTCTCAACATCACAATAGATAATCAACATTATCATCACCATAGATAATCCATATCAGCATTATAAACAGATAATCCATAATATCATCCCAATGCAACCAAAGCATCCATAACACACATCATTACTCATTTCATAACTGAGATTACAAACCATTCAAGGCAACCAATATCAACCATTCATACATAAGCAATGATTTAATGATCACTATCTATAATTAATTTAAAATGAATTAAATTAATTACTTCCATTTCTAATTAATTTAAAATAAAATAAATTAATTACTGCATCATTATAATCCTACTTAACTTAACCATTAATTGATTATAAATCAATTAATTAATCACCATCTCATTATTCATTTTAATTAATCATTCCTGATTAACATTCCCTAATTACAATAAGTAATTAGCCTTTAAGTTAATTACACAAGTTAATTATACTTAACACTTACAATAATTAACTTTTAATTACTTAATCAATTAATTAACTAAAGGTAATTACATTAATCCTTTATTAATTAATTATTTCATTTATTAATTATTCCTTAATTAATCAATTCTAAATTACATCATTAATTTTAATTATGATATCTAATTACATTTTAATTAATCTCTCTCTATATATTAATTACATTAAGTAATTAATCTTCAATTAAAACACATATATTAATCACCCTTGATTAATAACATTCAATAATTAACTACACTTAATTACTTCATCTAATAAATTATTCCTTAATTTATTATCTTAATTAATCCCTTGACTAATCCCATTCAGTAATTAACTACCCTTAATTACTCATTCCATAAATTAATTACTCTTAATTAATTATCTCAATTAATCCCTTGATTAATTACAAAGTAATTTAATCCATATTACTTCATCATCAAACATCTTTAATTACATTCAGTAATTATCAGTTAATTACTTCCCTAAGTAATTACAATTCCATTAATTACATTAAGTAATTACTATCCAATCATCAAGTGTTTAAATTAATTAAACTTAATTAATCAATCTAAACCAATCACATTAAACTTAATTAATTACATTAAGTAATTAATTTCTTAATTACTTTTATTAAGTAATTAAAAATAAAACAATTTCATAAATGATTATTATTAATTAATTAATCTAATTAATTATTAAAATTAATCACATTAATTAATTGTTAAATAATCGTAGTTAATGACCTTCATTAACTATTCTTTAATTTCTTTATTAAGAAATTAACTCAGATTAACCATTATTAATTACAAGTTAATTAATATTTAATCACAATTTAATTAATCTCTAATTATTAAATTAATTAAGTGTTAACTACAACTTAATTAATCCTTAATTACTTGATTAATCAATTCTTAATCATTAATTAAAATCTAATTAATAATCCTTAATTACAGATTAGTTTACCTTAATTAATTAATCTCAAATCTTAATTAATTAATTTAAAAATTCTTAATTACTTAATTAATCATCCATATTATTAATTAATTAAATAATTAATTATTCATCTTAATTATCTAAATAATTTAATGAATCCAAATCATTAAATTCAAATTTAATTTAAGAAAATCATTTCTTACTTAATCAAAGTATTTAAAAACAAATTGTTTTCAAATTTACTTTAAATTCCAATTTAAACTTTATTTTATAATTTAAGATTTTTAAAATGAATACAAATTTATGTAAACAAGGTTTAAAACAATTTAAAACCTTTTTATCTCATATGTTAAAGAAATAACCATTTTATAAAATAAGTTTAAAAGAATTTAAACCAAATTCATCTTTAAATTCAAATTAGTTCAAAATATACTTAAACATTCCAAGTTATTTAAAAACAAATTCAATTTAAACATTTCCTTTTAATTTCAAAACTGAAATACAGTTTTAAACCTCATTCTAGATTTAACTTAAATTTTTAAAAACTTTACTTACATTTTACATCTTCATTTAAAATTCAAATTATTTAACCATTTCTAAAGTAGTTAAAACAAATTAAATTTAAAAACTTATTTTATTTCAAAACCTGAAATTCAAACCAAAATCCAAATTTTAAATATGAGGTTCAAACTTATTTTAAAGCTTATATTTTACAATTTAAACTTCCAGTTTAAATTCAAACCAATATTCTTTTATACCTTAAAAGTTGTTAAAACTAAATTTAAATTTCAAAATTTAAATTTCAAAATTTAAATTATTTCAAATTCAGATTCAAACTCCTTGAATTCAGATTCAAATTCAGGTTTTTAAATCTTAGTTTAAATTTTAGTTTATATTTAAACTTGCTTTAAGACTTAAAAACAAAACAGGTTTTCTGTTTAATATTAAAATCTGAAACAAAGCGATGTACCCGAGCAACCTTAATATTACTTCGAGTCAGATCCTACCTTGCTTCGAGTTAAAACTCGAATTACCCGAGACAATCCAAAGGCCACTTAAACCTGCAACACCCTAACTAAAAAACACAAAGTTTATCAGAAAAAAAATTAATGCATCGTGCACATGCACGGTGCCGTCGACCAACTCCTGTCGACTCCACACCCTCGAGTATAACAATGATCACCCTCATACCAAAATTCAGCCACCACAACGTCCACCCAAACCTGAAATCGAATCCAAGCTTACACCCAAACCTGGAAACAGACAGTACCCATTACAACCCCAAACCTGTCAACACCTTCCCCCTGAAGCTCCGACCACCATCACCCCTAAAACTCCGGCGAAGTCTTCGAAAACCCATCATCTTCCAGTGCCTAAGCAATATTTGAACTCGATCAACTATATTTACCGAAATGTTCAATTCTTTCTAGCCACAGTAAAAACTAGGGTTCAAAACTGCAAATCACAACCTCAAAAATGAAATACACCTCAATCTGATAATTTTCTCCTTATCCTTGATAACTCCACCACCTCCAGGAGCAAATTCAACTCAATCGAACACATAGATCATCAGTGCTAACCCAAAAAGTAAAATACAGTGAATATGGAACTGGTCTCTGGTTTTGACATTAAAAATTGAAATCTTTGGTTTAAAATTCATGTTTTTGTATGATGTTTTTGATTTATAATCCTGAAACTTCAAATCAATGTATTTGAAAATTTCACAAATTAATGTTTGTTCATCTGTTTATAAACTTTGGAGATGATACAGAATTGTTTAACTTAAGTAATATTTTCAATCCATAGTTTATAATGAAATAAACTTAATTTTTTTCAGCCTTATCTAAACCAAGATTTAATCAAGATAAAAGGGATTTAAAATCAAGCAGAAGCTTAAAATTGAGGAAACAGACATGTATCAGATAACAAGCATGCACTCATAAATATATTCACATATATATTCACAACATATTCATAATATATTTCCATCTCTAATTAAAAGCATGCAATCAACTTTAACCTATTTAAAATTTAAAAGTGGAGTTACTCATAGATTTTTGATGAGTAGAGCACAATTTCAGATTTGAAAAGCTCTTGGAAACTTAAAAACTGAATTTGCTTTACCTTTAAAACTTTAGTGCTTTGAATCCTTTAATCTTGAATGTTGCTGATGTTTTAAATTTGCTTTAGATCCCAGGTTTTACATGCAGGTAGCTTAACTTCTAGATTTTGAATGAATGCAAGCTTTTCTTGATTTCTAGATTTTTTAAAAAAATATGCAGGAAACCATTTCAGGTTGAAGAGAAAAATGATTTAGAGGCTTTTGTTTTGAGGAGAATGTGTTACAGGAATTTTGCTTTTGTTTTGCATGAAGGAAAATGTTTTACAGGTTTTCTTTTTGAGGAGAATGAATGCAAGTTGAATTGATGAACATGTTATAGATTTGAAGAATGCAGGTTTTTGTATGATAGACAGGTTACAGATTTGCAAATTGGTTTACAAGGATTTGATATGCATTTTGATATGAGGAGTTTGTTTAAAAGTAGAATGTTTTTCAGCTGAAAGATTTCTTTGTTTTAGAATTGAAAATGAGGAAAGAAAAAGAATGGAAGATGGCATGAGTTTATATAACTTATTTATGATTTATTTAAAATCAAATAAAAATAAAAATAAAAATTTGGCACTTGTATAAAATATGAACACTTGTTAATTTTCTTATTTAAACATCCAACACATGTTAAATTGTGCTCTAAGATGTTTACACATGTCCTTTTAATTAATTAGTATTTTAAATTAAAGTGTTAATATAATATTATGCTTAATTAATTAGTTAACAAATACTTAGTTATATATAGATAATAATTAAAGAATAAACCAAGTATGATTATAAATAAAAACAATACATTACTTTCTTATTTGAATTTAATCATTTTAAATAAATTTATAAAAGAGATTGTAAATTACTTGTTATTTATATGAATAAATGTTTCATTTTTAATTTGTATTTTAAACTTCATATCTAATTACAACCACGTTCATTAATCAATAATTTAAAAAGAAATAAAACAAACAATTTTATAACTTTAATTTAATCTAAATTAATATTCAAACTTAAGTCAAAATATACTTTAAACAAATAAAACATTTATCTTATGTATTTAAAATCATATAGTTAGTTATAAAATAGTTTTGAAAAGCTTAATCATTAAATAATTCTTAATTCCCCAATTTCAAAATATTGGAATTAGAAAATATGCTTTATTAATTAAATTTAAAACCAAACTCATCTATTTAAAATATATATAAATATATATACATTATAAATAGACAACAATTTATTAACTTATTAAAAGATAAATTCATTAATTAAATATTTAATAAAAGAAGATTATTAAATCAATTCAAATTTATTAACAAAAATTATCAAATCAATTTAATTTTAAACACAGATTATAAATTGATATTGTCCAAAATTCCGGGATATCACAATCCTCCCCCCTTTAAAAGAACTTCGTCCCCGAAATTTAAAACAAAGGTAATTTAATAGTCTATTTAAAGATTTAATTTTAAAACACAACATATATTAATCATATGCTAACAACCATAGCGATCAATTCACACAATCAAAAAAAATCTAATTATTCAGAAAAATTTCTGAACAGAACTTCTCGAGTTTCCCCGGTATAAATATCGGGATACTCACCCTACAGAATCCAAACAATCTGTACTACTAAGTTATAGAGCTCCTATCCATCTATATCTACAACTCTAAACAGGATATCAGACTACAGGCGAGTCTGACTCAACAACCAAACCTCCTGAACTGCTGGTTCTATAACCAGAAATATTATATACTTCCTCAGAGATACGTGAAACATACGGAATCCCAGCTATCCAAACTGGCAATTCAACTCTAGAAAACCAAACACTTATCTTACCAAAACACAGAAGAAGCCCAAAACACCTCGGATCCAGCTTCCCAGTTTTACCAAAATTATAGCTCCTTTGATCGGAGAAAAACTTATCCCAAACCAAATATCCGACTCCAGAATCCAAATTCCTTCATCTTTTATTCATAAAAACTCTTCGGACGATCCTGGGATACCAACATCCTTCCTGATCAACTCAACCCTTGCCGATTCCACTAGAAACAGACTGGACCAAATCAACTCAATACAATGTTCTCCTCAAGATCAATCCAAAACCAGGAACACAAACTCTACTCCTCAAACAACAGAAAACTAAACTCAGTTCTCCTTATCCGGAAAAGACAAACAGATGCACTCCTAACTGCTTCCGCTGCACAACTCTGATCCGAAGTAGAAGAAAATGCTGATGAAGAACACGAGCATAGACTGGACAACACATCCCATAAATATGGTTCAACAGATCCATAAGAAAACTCAGAAATTCCTTCAAAACCTGAGTTGCTTTTCCAAACTCTATCTTAAGGAACAATCCTTCTATTAAGCTAAACCACCGGAAATCCTGGAATCCAAATCGATAAGAAAACTCAATCTCCAGATGCGGACAAAGCTCTGACTTCCCTGAAGACATCTGGAAAATCTCCAACAACCAAGAGAACACTCAACTATCGCAAGTCACTTTTGCGATCAACCCAGCCTATTTCAAAGAAACTGCTCTCTCTTTACCAATCAGAACAGCTTATGCTGGCCTAGCCAATCCACCGAAGAAACAGATCCATTTTGCTGCTTATGAACTCCATTTCAGAAAAACTACTCAGCTAGAAATCTTCCTGCCAACACTGAACACTCCGAGTTGCTGCTAACACCAATGCCAAAGAATTCCAAATCCAAAGCTCTCCGAGAAACTCGGACTTCAAAGTAGACAGAAACACCCAGCTGGACTCAGCCACAACACCGAAACAGACGCACTTCCTTACTCCTGTTCCAAAGAAACATCTTCGGAAATATCCATAGTCACTGCATCTCATCACCCAGCTACTACTTCCTAAGGTATCAGATACCATCACTCACTTTCTTCTGCCCAACCGACAGATCCAAATTCTACTCATTCAACTTCAAAGATGAACTCCGAACCTTAACAGGTTTCCTTCAGAGATCAATGAAATCCTTACACCAAGCAAAACTCACCCGAGTCGGTATTAGGTCTACAGTCTCGACAGATACACTTCCAACCTCAAACATTCAAACTCCAATCAATGGTAGTAGTCGTGTTACACACCCCCACTACCTTATCTACCTTTATAACTAGTATTGGAAAAACCCGAACAGGTAACCCAATAGATAGGTAGAAATATATATATATATATATATATATATATATATATATTAAAAAAAATACAAATACGCTCTCTCAAGATAGACACCACTCCAGAGTCTAGGTATTCGCTCAACCTAGCGCTCTGAAACCACCTGTGACGACCCGCCATTCATCTCCATAGAATGACGCATCATCATGAAGAAAGAAAGGGATAGAAAAGAGAAAAGAAAGAAGAGAAAGAAGAAACAATAGAATCTCAACAGCAGAACGAATACATTATATTAATAACAAAAGTATTACATAGTATACAACAACTATCAGAGTTACACAGACAATACAACATATACTAGACAATTATAAACACCTGTCTAGTTATTACGACTCAATACAATACAAAGAAACCACTCAGAGATACCAACACAGCGGAACACAATATAACTACAACGCAGAAGCCTCCTGCTCCATTGCTCCTCCAAAATTCGTCAAAGCTAACCTGAATCCCTTGGCTACTCGTACAAATTTGAGTACCCAAGAGTTTAAGAAAAACAGAAATAAACTCCGGGTCAGACATGGGTCTGGTGTGAGTAACAAGTTAAAGTTACTTAATTTTGAGAAAACCTTTGAAAAGAAAAGGTATCACGTAACACTTCCCACACATAAACATGGAAAAGTTTTTACCTTACGCTAACCAAAACATTTGATAGGAAATCCGATGATATTATAATAGGTCTAGGGTTTTCAAGTAAATAAGAAATAGCCGAAATTGTTACATTCATTAAATTCCAGCTACTAGCCACAAAAGTGGGTAATACAATCAAAACCGAGGGCACTTATTGGATTTTGGATTCCATATAATGGCAGGGCTACCGGGGTACCGCCCGTCACAGTACGTGGCCTAGATCACTGTACCGAGGATTACTCCTAATCCCCTACAACACAAAGCCGGAACCATTCCTTACTGAACAGTTCCGAACAAGACCACCTTGCAGTTGTGATCAGCAACCGCACCACATAGCCGAAATAAAGGGACATCTAGACAGGGGTAAATCTCGTCCTACTTGGGCATGACCCACTTAGCCTTGCTGCACCTCCCCTGTTTTAGCCATTCCCGGTTGATGAGGCTTGAGGCTATTATTACCTTTATAGGACATATCACTTAGAATGCGCATCATCCACCTGACGATGTCCTGAAAGCATTCAATCCATACAAGTTCGTTCCGGGTTCGAACGAAACCGAAGGCATTATCTCGTTACACTCATTTTGGAATCACCCTTAGAGTTAACGACGATAACCCTTGCACTCTGAATCTTCATCTTCACTTCAAATTCACAACCTATCGTTAATTTGGATCGATGTGGTTTTTGGATATCCAAATATGGAAACCTGATCTCGGTCTCATCGAAATCCAAAACGTGTCTTTTAAGGCCAAGTTGTTTTAAAGTTTAAAACAATTTCAATTTATTATCTATATACACACAGATCGATAATTCTCAACATCACAATAGATAATCAACATTATCATCACCATAGATAATCCATATCAGCATTATAAACAAATAATCATATTATCATCCCAATGCAACCAAAGCATCCATAACACACAACATTACTCATCTCATAACTGAGATTACAAACCATTCAAGGCAACCAATATCAACCATTCATACATAAGCAATGATTTAATGATCACTATCTATAATTAATTTAAAATGAATTAAATTAATTACTTCCATTTCTAATTAATTTAAATTAAATTAAATTAATTACTGCATCATTATAATCCTTCTTAACTTAACCATTAATTGATTACAAATCAATTAATTAATCACCATCTCATTATTCATTTTAATTAATCATTCCTGATTAACAATTCCCTATTTACAATAAGTAATTAGCCTTTAAGTTAATTACACAAGTTAATTATACTTAACACTTACAATAATTAACTTTTAATTACTTAATCAATTAATTAACTAAAGTTAATTACACTAATCCTTTATTAATTAATTACTTCATTTATTAATTATTCCTTAATTAATCAATTCTAAATTACATCATTAATTTTATTTATGATTTCTAATTACATTTTAATTAATCTCTCTATATATATTAATTACATTGAGTAATTAATCTTCAATTAAACCGCATATTTTAATCACCCTTGATTAATAACATTCAGTAATTAAATACACTTAATTACTTCATCTAATAAATTACTCCTTAATTTATTATCTCAATTAATCCCTTGATTAATCCCATCCAGTAATTAACTACCCTTAATTACTCATTCCATAAATTAATTACTCTTAATTAATTATCTCAATTAATCCCTTGATTGATTACAAAGTAATTTAATCCAAATTACTTCATCATCAAACATCTTTAATCACATTCAGTAATTATCAATTAATTACTTCCCTAAGTAATTACAATTTCATTAATTACATTAAGTAATTACTATCTAATCATCAGGTGTTTAAATTAATTAAACTTAATTAATTAATCTAAACCAATCACATTAAACTTAATTAATTACATTAAATAATTAATTTGTTAATTACTTTTATTAAGTAATTAAACATAAAACAATTTCATAAATGATTATTATTAATTAATTAATCTAATTAAGTATTAAAATTAATAACATTAATTAATTGTTAAATAATCATAGTTAATGACCTTCATTAACTATTCTTTAATTTCTTTATTAAGAAATTAACTCAGATTAACCATTATTATTTACAAATTATTTAATATTTAATCACAATTTAATTAATCTCTAATTATTAAATTAATTAAGTGTTAACTACAACTTAATTAATCCTTAATTACTTGATTAATCAATTCTTAATCATTAATTAAAATCTAATTAATAATCCTTAATTACAGATTAATTTACCTTAATTAATTAATCTCAAATCTTAATTAATTAATTTAAAAATTCTTAATTACTTAATTAATCATCCATATTATTAATTAATTAAATAATTAATTATTCATCTTAATTATCTAAATAATTTAATGAATCCAAATCATTAAATTCAAATTTAATTTAAGAAAATCATTTCTTTCTTAATCAAAGTATTTAAAAACAAATTGTTTTCAAATTTACTTTAAATTCCAATTTAAACTTTATTTTATAATTTAAGATTTTTAAAATGAATACAAATTTATCTAAACAAGATTTAAAACAATTTAAAACCTTTTTATCTCATATGTTAAAGAAATAACCATTTTATAAAATAAGTTTAAAGAATTTAAACCAAATTCATCTTTAAATTCAAATTAATTCAAAATTTACTTAAACATTCCAAGTTATTTAAAAACAAATTCAATTTAAAAATTTCCTTTTAATTTCAAAACTGAATATAGTTTTAAACCTCATTCTAGATTTAACTTAAATTTTTAAAAACTTTACTTACATTTTACATCTTCATTTAAAAATTCAAATTATTTAACCATTTCTAAAATAGTTAAAACAAATTAAATTTAAAAATTTATTTTATTTTAAAAATTGAAATTCAAACCAAATTCCAGATTTTAAATCTCAGGTTCAAACTTATTTTAAAGCTTATATTTTACAATTTAAACTTCCAGCTTAAATTCAAACCAATATTCTTTTATACCTTAAAAGTTGTTAAAACTAAATTTAAATTTCAAATTTTAAATTATTTCAAATTCAGATTCAAACTCCTTGAATTCATATTAAAATTCTGGTTTTAAATCTTAGTTTAAATTTTAGTTTATATTTAAACTTGCTTTAAGACTTAAAAACAGAACAGGTTTTCTATTTAATATTAAAACCTGAAACAAAGCGATATACCCGAGCAACCTTAATATTTGTTCGAGTCAGATCCTACCTTGCTTCGACTTAAAACTCGAATTACCCGAGACAATCCCGGGGCCGCTTAAACCTGCAACACCCCAACTAACAACACAAAGTTCATCGAAAAAAATTAATGCACCGTGCACATGCACGGTGCCGCCGACCAACTCCTGTCGACTCCACACCCTCGAGCATAGCAATGATCAGTCTCATACCAAAATCCATCCACCACAACGTCCACCCAAACCTGAAATCGAATCCAAGCTTACACCCAATCCTGGAAACAGACATTACCCATTACGACCCCAAACCTGTCAACACCTTCCCCCTGAAGCTTCGACCATCGTCACCCCTAAAACTCCAGCGAAGTCTTCGAAAACCCATCATCTTCAAGTGCCCAAGAAATAGTTGAACTCGATCAACTATATTTGCCGAAATGTTCAATTCTTTCTAGCCACAGTAAAACTAGGGTTCAAAACTGCAAATCACAATCACAACCTCTAAAATGAAATACACCTCAATCTGATAATTTTCTCCTTATCCTTGATAACTCCACCACCTCCAGGAGCAAATTCAACTCAATCGCACACATAGATCATCAGTGCTAACCCAAAAAGTAAAATACAGTGAATATGGAACTGCTCTCTGGTTTTGACATTAAAAATTGAAATCTTTGGTTTAAAATTAATGATTTTATATGATGTTTTGATTTATAATCCTGAAACTTCAAATCAATGTATTTGAAAATTTCACAAATTAATGTTTGTTCATCTGTTTATAAACTTTGGAGATGATACAGAATTGTTTAACTTAAGTACTATTTTCAACCCATAGTTTATGATGAAATAAACTTAATTGTTTCAGCCTTATCTTAACCAAGATTTAATCAAGATAAAAGGGATTTAAAATCAAGCAGAAGCTTAAAATTGAGGAAACAGACATGTATCGGATAATAAGCATGCACTCATAAATATATTCATATATATATTCACAATAGATCCATAATATATTTCCATCTTTAATTAAAAGCATGCAATCAACTTTAACCTATTTAAAATTTAAAAGTGGACTTACTCATAGATTTTTGATGAGCAGAGCACAGTTTCAGATTTGAAAAGCTCCTGGAAACTTAAAAACTGAATTTGCTTTGCCTTTAAAACTTTAGTGCTTTGAATCCTTTAATCTTGAATGTTGCTGATGTTTTAAATTTGCTTTAGATCCCAGGTTTTACATGTAGGTAGCTTAACTTTCAGATTTTGAATGAATGCAAGCTTTTCTTGATTTCCAGATTTTTAAAAAAAATATGCGGGAAACCATTTCAGGTTGAAGAGAAAAATGATTTAGAGGCTTTTTTTTTTAGGAGAATGTGTTACAGGGATTTTTCTTTTGTTTTGCATGAAGAAAAATGTTTTACAGGTTTGCTTTTTGAGGAGAATGAATGCAAGTTGAATTGATGAACATGTTATAGATTTGAAGAATGCAAGTTTTTGTATGATAGAAAGGTTACAGATTTGCAAATTGGTTTACAAGGATTTGATATGCATTTTGATATGAGGAGTTTGTTTAAAAGTAGAATGTTTTTCAGCTGAAAGATTTCTTTGTTTTAGAATTGAAAATGAGGAAAGAAAAAGAATGGAAGATGGCATGAGTTTATATAACTTATTTATGATTTATTTAAAATCAAAGAAAAATAAAAATACAAATTTGACACTTGTATAAAATATGAACACTTGTTAATTTTCTTATTTAAACATCCAACACATGTTAAATTGTGCTCTAAGATGTTTACACATGTCCTTTTAATTAATTAGTATTTTAAATTAAAGTGTTAATATAATATTATGCTTAATTAATTAGTTAACAAATACTTAGTTATATATAGATAATAATTAAAGAATAAACCAAGTATGATTATAAATAAAAACAATACATTACTTTCTTATTTGAAAATAATATTTTTAATCATTTTAAATAAATTTATAAAAGAGATTGTAAATTACTTGTTATTATATGAATAAATGTTTCATTTTTAATTTGTATTTTAAACTTCATATCTAATTACAATCACATTCATTAATCAATAATTTAAAATGAACTAAAACAAACATTTTTATAATTTTATTTTAATATAAATTAATATTCAA
This sequence comes from Allium cepa, assembly GCA_030765085.1. Taxonomy (NCBI): domain Eukaryota; kingdom Viridiplantae; phylum Streptophyta; class Magnoliopsida; order Asparagales; family Amaryllidaceae; genus Allium; species Allium cepa. The sequence continues at coordinate 160,646,947 of CM060932.1, forward strand.
ACTTAAGTCAAAATATATTTTAAACAAATAAAACATTTATCTTATGTATTTAAAATCATATAGTTATTTATAAAATAGTTTTCAAAAGCTTAATCATTAAATAAATCTTAATTCCCCAATTTCAAAATATTGGAATTAGAAAATATTCTTTATTAATTAAATTTAAAACCAAACTCATCTATTTAAAATATATATAAATATATATATACATTATAAATAGACAACAATTTATTAGCTTATTAAAAGATAAATTCACTAGTTAAATATTTAATAAAAGAAGATTATTAAATCAATTCAAATTTATTAAAACATATTATAAATTGATATTGTCCAAAATTCTGAGATATCACGGATCACTAGCTATCCATCTTGTTAGATTGCTAGCGATGCATCTTTCCTTATCCAATAAAGCTCATTTTTGTTGTATGCCTTCTTTTATGTCTTTTATTCTTTCAAAATTTTAAGTCAATACGACTCTATATGAGTTTTCTAGGTCTGTTTTAAGTTAGCTTCTTTGGTCGAAAAGCGGGTAAACAGACATATCATCGCATCCCTCCTCACTCCCTTATTCCACATGCAAAGAATGGAAGCCCACCCTTTTACCCAACATGTTTTTCATTACATTGTACCGTAATGTCATATAATGTGACATTTACTTTATCCCTTATTTTTTCGTTTTTAAATGAATTTGAAAAAGAATCACGTCTTCTTATATTTGTTAAGTAAATAATTTTTCACTATATTATTTAACTTATCCACACTATATTATTTGTAAATATGTATATATGTTAATAATAATGTACACAACATTTCCAACAACTTTCAAACACTGAAAAGTTAGAAATTCAAAAAATGATTTCTAGTCACATTTTCTATTTTTCTTTAAACTATTTCATTTTATAAAAAAATTTGAAAATCATTTCACCATTACCAGCTATTATTTAAAAGATTTTTATTTGTGTTGTAGTATTTATTAATCTATTATATAAAAATATTAAATATTTAAATTTTAAGGTGATTAAACTATGGGTTATTACATAGGTAACAGAATCGAATGGGTATATGATTGAAATTAGGAAAGAAGGGATCGTTACAATAATATATGAACATACTTATGAGCAACATAGTATTTAACATAAAAATCCCTTAAATTTATATTCCTATTTCTGTTAGACTAATATGCTGAATCATAACTATTTATATGCATATGCATTTACGTCTTTTATTATGTTTTGTATGTTCTTTTTCTTTGGAGCCATTTCTTATATCTTTTATGTTTTTCCATTTGATATCCAAGTGATTTCCATTGTTTCTTTCTTAGTGTCATTATCTAATTTAAAAATTATTTTCTATTACTTCATTCAAATACCTATGTGCTCGGATGAAGTCTTATTTCTGCAATATATTGAAGGAATCAATAAAAGAACCTTACTATATCTCGACAAACAATCTAAATTGAATCATTAAGTTAAAGCAATTTCACCAAGTGATTTATATGCATATTTATAACAAAATATTTATGGTCATAAATGAAGTTAGCATATGTTATCAACAATTTTCGAGTTATACGTAAATAAATACAATTTATTGAAGAATTGATGCAGATGACTATCATCTGAGGTGTACGATGTAGTCCATTACCTACAAAACAATTTTATCATTAAAAGAATACTATAATGCCATTACGTTTTAACTTAATCGATACAAATACTTAAGGCTAAAAAACAACAAATAGATAATCGAAACAAAATGTATATGTCTATGATATGATACACTATCCACATCTATATGCATTTCTAGGATCTCACATTCAATGATAATATACCAAGTTAAAATTAAAAAAACATGCAAAACAAAGTTGTGTTACTTTTTAGTTTATAAATTGTTTCACATTATAATAAAAACCAATAACAAAAGTATTTCATAAAAAATCCACTTGAGAATGTCACATGAACAAGCATTATCTTCTATTTTAGAAAACATAAGTATTTATATACGTATATAATTATAAATGTTAAAAACATTATCTCACTTAAACATGAGCAGCATCTCGATTTGCAAAGTAAACCATACATATTCTAGAGGAAGGATAAACTATCGAGACATAAATGAATAAATCAAAACTATAAATCCAAACTTAAGCTATAAAGCAGTAACAAATGCTTGCGATCTTAGTTTTTCCCAAAATATTGGATTACCTACGAAAATGTTGGATACAACAACCCACATTCAAATAAAATATATCACATAAAATCATGAATGTGGTTACCTACAAGACGTCACTATGGCAAAGAGATTTCAATCCGAATAATTTGGAGGTTGGATCAATGTAGAAATGAGGAAATTAGGTTTTTTTAGAGCAAAGTCAAGGGGAAAATTTCTTTTCTTATTAAACCTAGAATATGTTAAATGAGAGGGGATGAAAATATTTTGCACCTTATGTGTTTTGTTTTCATTTTGTAGGTGGTTTATAATCTCATAGCATGGATACAATGTTTATTTAAAATTTAAATAACGAGGAATGGCGGTTTGCTTTCCAATACTATTCCTTCTTGCTATTAAAGAGGGATTTTCTTGTAATGTTATAGTCTCTTTCAACTTAATGATTGACTTCACATTTTTAGATGAAAATAGAGATAGCAAATTGAGGAAGGCTTTCATTTCCAACTATCAACGATTTCATCATTTTTTCAAATATGGATGCTCCAAAGCTTTGAAAGATATTAGATGGCCTACAATTTTGTATAAAGAAGCAGGGTCGATTAGTGAACAACATTCCTATTCTTTAGATGTAGAGGGGAAAGGGAAGGAACTCATCTATCAAAATCACCCGATTTCTCATCATCCAAGATCATAAATGGCATAGAGAAATGTACTTATTATAAAAAGGATTCACTATGTTAAAGTAGTGTTGTCGTGTCTTTTATAAGTTATACTGTACATGACTTTTTATATGAAATTGTATGATATAAGTACATTGATAAGTAGAATAAATTCTTTCCGACGTCCCTAACTTTGGTGGTTTGCAATTTTGAAATATCTCTTCTAATTTATTGTCATATTCTCATTGACTTGTGATTGCTTTAGACTGATCTTGAGTGGTCGAGTGTTGAATTCTTTGAGTGGTGTGTAGAGGTTTGCTGTGTAATTATGCTTTTCCATTTACTTTTCTTGGATATGTACTTTGGCTAGGCCTAGTGACGGGACCAAAGGCTTAATTGACCATCATTCTTGGATGACTTCCCCGGCCAAGCCCGTATGCGGGATTGAAGGCTTTTGACCATCTTCCTTGGATGGGTGCTTTAGCTAGACCCAGGAGCCGGAACAAATGTTTAATTGACCACTACCCTTTGGATGGTTGCTTTGGCCATGCCCGAAAGTGGGACCAGAGGTTTTCAGGCCATCTCACTTAGATGGGTGCTTTGGCCAGGCCTAGCAAGGGGACTAAAGGCTTAAATGACCATAACTCCTTAGATTGTTGCTACGGCCAAGCTCGAAGGTGGGACAAAGGCTTTTCGACCATCTCCCTTGGATCGTTGATTTGGCCAGGCCTAGTGGCAGGACCAAAGGCTTTTTAGAAGATCTAGAAATTCCTCTTTTGGTTTTCAAAGTAGAATTTCTAGTTATTATATTACTTTACACTAGGTTTTGCTTACTTTTGGCACTAATTTCTTGAACTTTGGGATTCCAAGAACTCATATAATTCTCCTTTCCTTGCATAGTACTCACTGATTCTAGATATTGCTCGACAATCATTAGTGCAGTGTCCATTAGCTTTGTGATAGTGACAGTATAATCCTCCCTTGTGCCTTTCTTCCTTTCTTGCAGTGTTATTGGAAATACAATAATTAACCTTCCCTTGGTTTGTAAATAAACTTCTTCATGAGGGAAGGGGAATGACGATTTTTGCCTTTGATCATTTTACTTTAGGATTCCCTTATTCATATTTATACTTTTTATGGGAGCTTTACATTCCATGAACTTCTTCCAACTTTCGATTCCTTGATAGAGATTCCAACTTAACCATTTTTTCCCATTTCTGAGAAAAATTTTCAAAATCATGATTCACTTCATTTTCGAAGACTGTGCCTCATTCTTGAAGTTGAATGCTTCACCTAATTTGAGAAAACAAATTCTTTTCAAACTTTATCATCCCTTTTTCTTTGGTTTAACTTTTCTGATCTTAAATTGTTGGCTATGGTAAAGATTGGCCTTTTTCCAATATGAAAGGGGTTTAAAATCCATTTACTTGGGTTATATTGAGCAATCCTATTCATTCTTCTAATGTTCAAAGAACAAGACCTATTAAATTCAACTCTTTTTCTTTACTAAATTGCCATTTTCTTATTGGGAAATATAGAAGGTTTAGATTTGATTTAGAAGATCCTTGTTGTGACCTAATTGCCATAGTTAAAAATCCAAGTGAGCTTAGTTTATCTTTGACGGGAGAATAAGTGAGAGCGATCTTTAGGTTTGGCTCTCATTGAAAGCACCAAAAAATGTTATGGTTAAAATTGGGCTGGGCTAGAGAGAGTGAACCAAGGTCATTATCATAGTAGAAGACATAACAGGATGCAAACATTTATCCAATGGGAGTAGGTATGCAATTTACATCAAATGCGAGCCCTTTATTGTAAAATCATCAATTATAATTTTCCCTAATGGCCATGAAACCCTAATTCCAAGCTCACTTTATAAAGTTGGAGGAAAAATGAAATGAAGGGGAAGGAGGACTTGAGGAATTCGACCCCTTTCCGGGCGGGGGTGCATGTCCATTTATAGGGAATTGAAGCTGTTAGATTCTTGATACATGTTATTCCATTAGGAGTCAACAGTCATGATTAGTCCACGTTGCACATGGTCGAATTGACATGTGGCACACTTATTTAATGATAGTTCTAGACTTAAGATTATATGTGATGGCTCTCATGTACCTTCCACGATGGCTCCAACTTGTTACTTCAAAATAGCAAGTGACGGTTGTAATCCATTGCGATAGTGTGGATTCTTGATGGATTTTAGTTTATGAACTATGTATGATAATGTCTTAGAAATCTTACGTGATATCTTAAATCACCCATTTTAGAATTGCTTTTGATATCATGTTGGGACTCCTTAAATTGCATGTGATGGCTTCGTTGAACTCCTCGTGATAGCTTTAATTTATCATCTAAAGGTTGCTTGTGGTATCGCAAGAAAAATCCTCTCGATGGCTTAGTTTATCACTTGGAGAATGGTATGCGAAGGCTTCAAGTTGGAGAATTTTAAACTCTCGAGGACTCCAATTTTTCCTTCTTTCTGTTCCTTAAACTCTTGAGTACTCTAATTTTTGAGTAGCCATGTATTCCAAGTTATTACGAATGCCATACTTGGAGTTTTTCTTTCTTTTCCTTAAACTCTTGAGGACTCTAATTTTTGAGTAGCCACGTATTCCAGGTTATTACGGATGCATTTTAAAGGAGCATGGAATAGAAGGATGTAACATTATCTAGTTATCTATTTTATTTCTGCTATGTGTGTATAGTTATGTATTAGCATTATGGAGGCAGAGAGTTATAACTGTCCCTGGCTGAAGTTAGTACCTGTTGTAAGTCTGATATTTTATTTTGGAAGTGACCATATGTACTATTTTATGTTCTATTATATATGATTTTCATGCATTGTAAGATTCTGTGTTTCTTTCTTCTTGTCATTTCTTTTCTTTTAACCCAACGGCCTTTCTTTCGGACACCGAGATGATTAGCACTGAAAGTCTCTGGCCGATCGAATAGATAATACTATGGCTAAATTAACTTGCAGTATAACAGAAATATAACTAGTAGAGGAATAATTTGAAGAAATATCACATCAAGATTTATACTGGTTCAGATCACCTCTCCTATGTCCAGTCCTTAAGCATCTCTTAGGAGTTCACTAGCAAAGCCCTCACTTGATCCAAAGGAACATGATTATAATACAGACTGCCTAAGCACTACTCAGGATTGACTTTCCTTTATAAGTACAATTGTAGAAAATCTGTTTGACAAAGTTGTGCCTACAAATACATGTTTCTTGTCACTCAAGTACAACAACTCTTATAATAGCCAGATATGAATATGATAGAGGTTTCAGGATTTTGTAGTTTAATTATCAGGATGTATAGTTGAACACTTAGAGATTCATTAACCAGAATGCAGTAGAGGGTAAGCAGTAGGAAATGTATTAAGAGAATTGGTTGATAAAATAGTAGACCACCCATTGTTTTATAGAGTTGAATGATTGCATTGAAGAGTAGCGTCTATCCGGAGAGTTATCGCCAGCAATCAAAGAGGCACCATTGAATGGAAGCAACAATATGGAAGAACAGCAGTGAAGGGATGCGGCTACGGCCAAAAAAGAAAATGTACTGGAGCATGTACATATAATCCACTGGTCGACCGTTGGATGCCATGTAATGTTCCAGTTCATTTTTTCTTTTACACTTTCTTGATTTGCTTGCCTCTGTCTTTGATTTATTTACTCCGGTCTTGCTTTATTTTTGCCTAAGCTCCTAAGTTGTTTATTTCTTTGATCACTTCGATTTCATGCTATGTTGAACTTGTGCCTGATGGCATGCTCTAGTTTCATTCCTTAATTAGGTTACTTATAATTTCATTGTTGCATATGCTTGTTTTTGTAATAATAAGTTATTCGACTATATTTTATCGTCACCATCAAAACTACTGTTCTAACATTCTCCTTTTTTGATGATGACAATTACTTATCTGAAATATATAAAATTTTCAAAATTAACACCCTCCCAAAACAGAGACTACCCCTAAAATCATGAGATATTTCTCCCCCTTTGTCATCAATAAAGAGGAGATAGATACTGTATATACTTTTCCCTAGCTTAAAAAATTCTTGTCAAAGCATAAATACTGAAACTTAGAATTAAATTAAATCTCTTAAGGCACAAATTCCTATCACATACAAGTTTGGTAAAAATATCTGCGATTTGATTTGCAGTATTAACAAATTCTAGTGGAATATTTCATTTTTCAACATTTTCATGTAAAAGATGATATCGTATATCAATGTGTTTAGTTTTAGAATAATTTTACTTCAAACATTACACATAGTTATACATTTTAAAAATATTCGTTGCTTTTAAAAATACTTTTATTTTCCTTCAAATGATTTTCTCATCTACCATAATGGAAAATGTTTAAATACTTATAGCACTTTTTAAAAGCAATGTCTTAAAAATATTACTTGTAATACTTTAAAATATCAATACCAATCCCAAAATATTTACAAAAATTAGTTGGATATACCGAATTTGTTGCAATTCCATTATCCATAAATGCTTGGTTTCTATCATATGTACGAAATATTTACTATTCAAAATCCAACTCATCCTTTTGTCTTCCTTAGGTACCAACAAAAAATAAATTCTATATTTTAGTATCCACTTCCTACGTTAGGGTCCAAGGGGTTGGTCGAAGCTAACCATATCTAGATGAGTTTGGCAATACCTTTAAGATAAAAATCATTATTATAATGAACATTATTTAAAAATTTATCTATACACTTTTATCTAATCGTATTATTATTAGTTTTAGGTACCCATATTTTAATAATCTTTTTATAACTTACTTTTGGTTGACTATTCATGAGTTTTCTAAAATTTGTATATAATGCAGCATATCTAGGTTATGGTCTGAGTTTATTTGATTTTTTAAATCCTAAAACATTCTTATTGTAGTAGGTTTTGATATACTAATCAAATAAGACAAATTCTCCTTACCTTTATTAAATTTAGAAATATTAGTAGATAAATCGTTTATCTTATTTTCTAATATAACTTTGTCATTATTTAAATATTATTGTTACATTCTAAAATCTCTTACCTTTTATCTTCCAAAATATCAATAGTTTTCTTTAAGTCACTAGTATTTTTAGATAGAATTAAATTCTCATTTTTAATAGCTCAAAAATTTTCGCTAAAATCAGGATTTTTACACAGAGTTTGTAATTTTAAAATTTCTTCTTCTAAAATTAATTTTTCTCCTTTAACCATTTTATTATCTAATTCTAGTCTATTTATCTTTCCTGTGAACTTTTCTTTAAATCCTGTGTTTATCATCTAATTCTGAAGCTATTTCTAAAACTTCTTTAATAGATAAATCAGAAAGTACCTCATTTTTGGTAGCCATAAAGAATACATTAGCCTGCTCCCCATCGCTGTCGCCATTTTTGCTTAAAGGTTAATTATCCCAAGTCACTTGGAAAGCACATTTTCTTTCTTTTGAGTTCTTTCCATTTATGAATTTCTTTTGAAGCTTTTTTATCTTTAATTAGCTTAGGACAATCTTTCTTTATATGTCCAAATTTGTTACAACCATAGCATTTGAAAGAAGATGTTTTATTTGATTTGTCAAACTTTTTCTTTCGAATCATCTTATTGAATTTTCTAAATTCGTTATAGTTCTTGTAAAAAATTCTACATCTTCTTCATCAAGCTTCGAAGTATCAACATTGTTAACTTGAAATCCAATATTTTATTTTTCTTGGGCTAGTTCTTTTCCAGCTTGTAGGTTGGCTTCATAAGACATTAAGTTACCAATTAATTCTTCCACTTTAAGTGGAGAAAGGTCATTAGTTTCTTTTATAGCAAGTCAGATAAAGAGTTTAAAATATGTGATGCTAAGTCAAAATAGTAAAAGTAGTTCATAATGCCATAAGATCATGTTGTATAGTTTGAAATCTAGAATACATTTCTATAAACTCTCGTTAGGTTTTATTTTTAAAGACTAAAATTGATTCTTTAATAAACTAATCTTGGTCTCTTTAACTTTGGCAGTACCTCCATGAGTGACTTATAGCATTTTCCATATATCGTAAGTAGTATTACATATCATAATTCTTGAAAATCATTTTTATCAATTGAGAAGTATAAAACATTCATTGCTTTAGCATTATTGGAAGCAGCAACCTTTTAAGCATCCGTCCAGGTACTCATAGTAGTAGTAGGTTCTTTATACTGAGATTGAGTAGCTAGCTTGATATCTGGACCACTTGATTCCATAAAAACTTTCATACGTGTAGTATATATAATTTGAATCAGTAAAAAATGGAGGACGTGCAGTGGATTGTTCTTCTTGAAATGTGTTATAACTCATGTTGACCATATTATTCAAATTTGTTACAATTTTGAAAATGTCTTGCTCTGATACCAAATAAAAGTCTTTAATGGATCGAACAGATAATATTATGGCTAATTTAACTTGCAGTATAACAAAAATATAAATAGCAGAGTAATAAGTAAAAGAAAGAACACACCAAGAATTTTACTAGTTTGAAGCACCTCCCCTATATCTAGTCCCTAAGCACCTCTTAGGAGTTCATTAGAAAAGCCCTCACTTGACCAGAGGAATAGGTATATAATACAAACAGCCTGAGCACCTCTTAAGGCTGACTTTCCTTTATGAGTACAAAAGCTATTTGACAAAGTCATGCCTAAAAATGAACGCTTTTGTCGCTCAAGTACAACAGGTCTTGTAATTACTAGATGTGAATATGAGTAGAGGTTCAGGGATTTTGGAGTTTGAATATCATGATGTATAGTTGAACGCTTAGAAATTCATTAATCAGAATGCAACAGAGAGTAAGTAGTAGGAAATGTGTTCAGAGAATTGTTTAATAAAATAGTAGACCGCCATTGCTTTTATATAGTAGAACAGTTGCATTGAAGAGTAGCGTCTGCCTAAAGAGTTATTGCCGACAGTTAGAGAGGCACCATTGAATGGGAGGAATGATTTGGAAGAGGAGCGACGAAGGGATGCGGCAACGGTCAAAAAAATGTACTGGAGCGCGTATATATCATCCATCTGTCGACCGATGGATGTTATGTAATGTTCCAGTGCTTTTTTTCTTTTGCACTTTCTTGATTTGCTTGCCTCTATCTTTGATTTATTTACTCCTATTGCTTTATTTTTTCTCAACCTCTTTAGTTGTTTATTTCATTGATCACTTTGATTTCATGCTGTGAAGTATTTATGCTTGATGGTGTGCTCTGAATTCGTTCCTTGCTTTGATTATATATAATTTCAACGTTGTATATGCTTGTTTCTACAATAATAAGTTAGTCGATTATATTTCATTATCATCATCTAAAATAAGGTTTTAACAAGCACATGAATACCGTGGATCGTCTTTAAGTGTAAGAAAGGCATTTCATTATAACTTATTTCAATAGTAGGTGCTTCGTACTTAGTTTGAGTAGCTTGCCAAATCTTAAGACCGTCGGCTTCCATAAAAATTATCATATTTGCAGACCAATATGCATAGTTAAATTCGATAAATAGTCATGGTCATGCAATTGATTGACCTTCTAGAAAAGTGCTTGCTATATTATCAAATTGTTCAAAAACTTTGTTATTGTTAATTAAATTACTTTGCTCTGATACCAAATGAAAGCGCACAAGGACTTAATATGGCTAACTTATATATATTTATATGCAATATCAAGATTACAGAATATAGAAATGGTAAAGTAAAATAAAAGGCAAACACATTAGGATTTTTATACTGGTTTGGACCTCTCATCCAACTTCCAGTCTTGAAGCTCCCTTTTGAAATTTCCACTAACCAAAACACCCTCACTTGGCCCGGAGGAATGAGCTATACAATAATTTGCTGATTTTGACAATCTTGTGTTCGATCAATATGGGTATTGATTTATAGTACAAGGCCTCCTATAATCTCCTTTGATGATAGTGATTTGGGAGTGCATATGTTAGGAAGAAGAAGATCGTTTTTGAAAGCTTTTGAATTCTCAAAGAATATAGAGTATAGTAAGCAAAATGAATAAAAGTTGTAAAATGATCAAAAACAATCTTCTATATAGTGTTTAAAGATTTCTTATAAAAAATTCACCATTAGACAGATGTAACCATTGATGAATGATGGTGTCTCTTCAAACACAAAAATGACATGTTATAAAATGTAGCCATTTACAGGAATTTAGACGTCAAGATATAGTTTTAAACCGTTAGATTTTTCTCGTTTTGCAAGCAGACAATTTACAGTTCAAAATCCATTATATTTGGATGTCTAAATTTAAGGTTAGACGTCTAAATGTTTATGTAGATGACTGAATTAAAATCTAGTCCTCTAAGTATTCTATTTCAAAACAGGGTACATATTAAGATGTCTGATCGTTTGAGAATTTGAATTTTTTGATTTTTAAAAACCTTTTTGATAATTATATATATGTATGTATGTATATTGGTCTATGTTTATCACAGGTGATTGTACATGTATATCTATGACATTGATACATGACATATGATTCTTACATTAGTTTGAGCTCTTTGTAGATATCTTAATTCTTGTTGATACTCATGTACCTGTAAGTTAGTTTAGAGGTTCTTTGGCATAATTATATAGTTGTTATCATTAAAATCAAATAAGAGAGGTTCTAATAGAGCTCATTAGAAGTTGGAAAACAGACCTAAAAAATTCCTTACGATAAAGGCAGTTTATCAGTGAAGAGAGTTGATTTATAGAATAGTTAACTAAAAGAAAATAGAATAACCGTTCACTAAGGAACTAGCTCAATTGATTTAAGAAAACTGATCGAAGGAATGAGATTGAGATTTCACAATTGATCCCAAGTGCTTGTGGGAGATCGAGAGAGTTATGATATTTTGTTGTGTCTTTAAAGATTTATTATCATATCACCGAATGTACACATGATACATTCAAATAAAACATTTAGTTATATTAATTAATGTAATTAATTAATAAATATAGAAATAATATGAAATAATATATTATTTTATTTAATAACTAAATTGGATCTAGTGAAAGCTATTAGATTTCCTAGGCCCATTATGATCCAAACAGGAAAAAAATTGAAATCCACCTATTTCACCTGCTGAAGGTCGGTTCAGTTCCTTTAGTGGTATGAAAGCCCAAATGGTCTGTACGGTCTAATTAGAAAATTTAGGACCAATTATTTAAACATACTTATCTGATGGGTGTCTAGAAAACTAATGTCTAGGCATGAAGTTGAATAATCAGGTATTCTCTGCTTCCTAGCCATAGGCCTAGCCTAATGATTATAGTAAGTCCAAAAGGTTGGACCATTTGTAAAGGCCCAAATTAATTTTAGGTATTGGGATAATTTTCAAACTAAGATTTTGAAATTCAAAAGAAATTTTAAATTTAAATTTTAGGTTTAAAATATAAAAGGATACTTTATAGATGTTATAAAATAAATCTAAAAATTTAAAAATTATTTTAAGAAATTATTTTAGTATTTTTCAAAATTTTATGAATATTTAATTGATTTGAGTTGATTAATTCTAACTAAAATATACATATATTCGGTGATGTATGTATGTATAACTATAAAGAATATAGTTGAAATTTTATCTTAAATTGCTTAAGGTAAACTAAATAAAATTTGGATAAATTTTAAATTATGTAATTAAATTTTTTAGTTAAATAAATGATTTATTTAAAAAATAATTAGTTAAATGTAAATTAGTTAAATTAATATATTTTTGAGAACAACGAGTGATCCTTTATCAAGGAGGAGAGCATTTGTGTATTTTATTCTATACTTTAAAAAGTAATGCGGCTAATAAGGCTAGTAGGTAGCAATACCCACCCCCATTTTGCCACACATTATAAAATAAAATAAAAAATCTCCCTAAACCTAATGTCTAAAGTTTATAATGTAAATAAAATGCAATAAAATAGTATAGAACAAATAAACTAAGCTGCACTCTAATCATACTCGAGTATCAACAATCCATCAATGAAATAGAATCTTCTAAATCCATCCAAGCACTGATACATTTAAACTTAAAAAGAAACTTAACCAAATGATTAGATCTACACAAATATAACTATGTACATAATATATCTTTTGTACATATATATGCTACAATAAGATAAATAAACTTACTAAATAAATGCATAATAAAGAACATAATCTTATAGTATAGAGTGAACTTATATAGTTCAGAAACAACAGATAAATACCAAACAATATCATTTTATAGTCTATCTAACTTCCTATTAAAAATTTTGCATCAAAAACTTTATTAGCACACATATTTATTAAAAGGGTATTTAGAGTGTTATTATTATTTATATTCCTAGGGACTAAATTTTCCTTAACTAGATCAATATGTGTTTTTACCGTTTTAAGATATTCTTTTAAACTAGTATTACTAACTATTTTATAACAAGGATTTTTAATCCAATTGAAATAGAACAAGGAGATTGTATATATTAGATATTCCATAAGAATATTTATTAAAAATTCTTTGGTTTCTTTCGAACCAAACATAACAGCATATTATAATAAAAATAGTATCAAATACTAACCGATAAAATCCAATATAATAAAATATATCCTAATATTATGAAATTATATATGCCGATATATATGTAAATAAAACTATAAATGTTATAGTTCAATAAATTAAAATGTTTTGGGTAATTAAACTAAACAAAATTTTGAAATTTATTAAAAATTTAAATAAAATGTTAATTAAATAATTGACTGATTAAATAGTAATTAATTAACATATATATATATATATATATATATATATATGAAACTATAACGATTATAGTTAAATTTCTTCTTAAGTAGTTTAAGATGAGTAAAATAATAATTTTGAAATTTAATTTAATTAAATTAAATTATTAAATTAATTAAATATGATTTGATTAATAAGGTAAAAGTGAATTAAATATAATTTAATGAATAATGTTGATATAAATATAATATGAGTTAGTTACATTTTATATGGTTATAAATAGATTAAATTTATATAACTATATATATATATATATATATATAATGAAAGTGGTGCCTTATTAACAATCTCAGAACTATGGTTGATTTTGTCGATACATTGATCTAATAGGCCCCTTCCTTTTTAAGAATGAATGAGCCACTCGATAAAAGCCTACCGTTCTTGCTCATACACCATCGGGGATAGTATGGATTGTTCGTCCCATTGTTTCCATGGGATTGAATTTTACTAAAAAAACTATTATTGTCATTTCCTCATCGGGGATAGTATTCATGCCATCTCTTGAGTAATAGAAATCAAAAGCGCCTTCATTACATCAAAATGCTAGTGCAATACATTCAAAATCAATGAAATAAATCCAAAAATATAATTTTGAAATAAGTACACATGTATAACATGCACTGTAAGTGCACAAGGATCAAGTATAATATGGCTAAGTCATGTATGTAAGTGTATATGCAATGTTAATGCTAAATAACAGAGTAAAGTAAAGTAAATAAAAATGATAACACCCGAATTTTTATACTAGTTCGGACCTTCCGTCCTACATCTAGTCTTGAGGCTCCCCTTCAGAATTTCCACTAACCAAAATACCCTCTCTTTGCTTGGAGGAATAGGCTATACAGTAGAGTTTTTTGACTTGATAAACTTATGTTCCTTCAACACTGATTTTGACTAATAGCGTAGGACTTTCTATAATCTCCTTGATGATTTAAGATGTATGCATTATGATTATTGGAAGTGTATCGAATGATTCTCGAGTAAGAAATAGAGTTTGAAAGAAAGAGTGTTCAAGAGGGATAAGAAATCAAGAAAGCAAGTTATTTTGATTTCTGAATACTGAACTATATTTATAAATATCAAAGTTTTTCATGGAAGAGCTGTAGTCGTTCAGAGTGGCCATTACTTTTCATAGAGATGCACTTAAACGATCACAACCATTCAGAGTGTCATTTTAGAAAATAACTGTTATAGGGTATTCAATTGACTGGGAGTAAAATGTCAGTCTATTGAATAAGAATATCAAAAAATAAATGGCAAAATTAAAGTTTGTGGATAAAATAAAATAATACCAGTTTAGTCGGCTAGAATTATTTTCAGTCGATTGTGGTCGATTGGCCCCAATCGACTGAAAATAAGTTCAGCCAACTAATCCTATATAAAATGTGTTTATATAATCAGACTTTTTTTTAATTTGTCTAGCCGTTGTTTTTGAAAACCTTCATATGCAGATAGAATGCGTGTGTGCATAAGAACCATCTAGGAACAAATAATTCTAAGACCAAACACCTACATTTGACTAGATAATCTGTACTTTCTTAGCTTTTGATATGTAGATATTCTGTTTTCTTTTCTCATTGATTCCTTGATTCAATGTCTTCTGATACCTACATAATAAAATATTCTAGATATACAGATATAAAACATAAAAATAGGGTTCTGACATTCTCCTACTTTTTGATGACGACAAATATATAAACTGAAATAATATTATATACAATTCTCTCCCTTAATATATGCTACCCCAGTCATTATACTTTCACACCCTTTGTCATCGACAAAAAGGAAAAAAATATAAAGAAGGTGGGGGAAAATAAGACAACATATGGGATTCATAATAGATGTGTACTTTTAAATATCGCATGAAATACATATTAACAAGAAAAAATACATGACATACACAATAAGACATACACAACATCTCAAACAAAAAATAACTAAACATAATAATAACTTAAACATTAGTTCATACATCTTAATACAACATTCAACCAAACATCACTATCACTATAAATGCAAACAAACAAACTTGTTTATAAATATTACTGGAACAACAGAAATAGTTCATACGTAGACCGAGCATAAACAAAACAATTTCCTAAGCAAATAAAGTCATATTACTGGAAAAGATGATTCAACTTTCAAGTTCAGAAGAAGAGTCGGCTGGTGAAGCTGAGCATGAGCAAGATGAAATCTCGTTTGAAATCTCCTCAAGGAATCCCATTGTGGTGTTTTCAAAGTGTTTTTGACGTTTAATCAATTTTCATTGTTGCTTGAAGAGGATTTCCTGATTACGAAGGATGGCAATTTTTGCCAAGACGGTATTTAAAGGATCCATAAGAGAAATCTCCTTATTTATATCGGTAGACCATGATACTTTTTCCTCAATTTGTGGTGAGAAGATGATTGCATTACAGGTTGTTGTTGAGACGAGGATTGGCCTAAATTTTTTAATACCAAGTAGGAGAAATAAGTGTTGTAAGAAACGACCGACTCCATACAAGATGGCAGTTTCACTAGAAGATGGATTTTTGATCCATAATCATTGGTATGATGAAATCTAGCATGCTCTCAATATTAATACCAAAATGAACACATATCTTTGTCAAGAAGGAAGCATAAAACACGGTGTGTTGTGAACGTGCGTTGAAACTTTTGATTTCATCGTGAATATTTTTGCCCAATTCAACTTTTTATTAGAGTAAATAGCATATACCAAGTTATAGTTGTTATCATACATCTTTTCATAACTTACTGTCCTATGCAAGATGGTGTGAACTACCATTTTATTGATTATACGAGCTTGTCGACAAAGATTGACCGAATATTACTAGTTTGCTCGGTATGAAATAGATAACTTATTGACTTATATGCAAAGTCATTGAGATCTATTTCTTCCAAATAATAACCCTCAAATGAACAACCCAATATCATTCCTAAATGTTGTATAGAAAGTCTAATTTCTATACCCAAAACTTTGCTCCAAAGAAGACCTTCGTCTTTCTCTCGTTTGTAGAAATTCCCACATAGATTAGCATAAAATATTCAAACTAGAAATGGGTAAATTTTTGCCTAATTTTGGTTTGAATCGATAAGAAACAAAAATTCATGCTCTCTTGCAATTGCTTTTGATGCCAAAAAGTAGAAAAATCGGTTATTTTGTAGAAAATCTCTTGAAAACCCCTTTTGTCATTGAAATCTTTGAATCTTTTGAGAGCTATCTCGCTATTACCCATCAATTGAATCAATTGTTTGGTCTGAAGCAAATTTCGGATGAGATGATTATGCATAAGAACAAGCTTGTTGCCTTTGTGGGCTTTATTTGTTAACTAGTAGTTTCTTTCTAGGGGCCGTTGATTTGAATTTTGATTTCTGAAAGGCTAGGTTCTTTGAATTTGAAAGAGGAAAATGGAAAGTGATGGTGAAAAGGCATGACTATTAGACTTCAAAATACCAAAAGTTATCAATTCAGTCGACTGGAATAAATTCCAGTCGACCGAACCCATATAACTTTTATTCCAGAGAAGAAGTTAATTTTTAATCAACCATTTTAAAAGAAATCAGCCTTCTGAACTACCCAAATTACGTCTGCTAGGGTAATATTCAATTGACTGAATTAGGGTATTTTAAATGGCCGAGAGCAAGTGTGAATTTAGTCAACTTTTTTATTAAATTTAGTCGACTTGTTTAAATTTTGACCTATTTTTAGTCAACTGACCTAGATAGTTTTTCTTCCCAAGATTAGTGGTTGATTTAGTCGACAATAATAGTTTATTTAGTCGAATGTTTAAATTTTTATATAATATACACCATGTTTCGGTCGACTAGATGCAGTTTTTAGTCGATAGAAAATTGTAAAATTCAGGTCTTTTGATTTTCACTTTCATATTAGTTTTGATATATATATAGAACTTTTTATTACATATATTTATTTGTACTGAAGAAAAAAAATTATCAGACTTATATAGTCGTCAACAACAATAGTTAACACAAGCCAATCCTAGTTCATCAATGGGTCGGATTCTTCTTTGGATAGACTTCTTCCCATAAATTTTCAATATAAGGTTCATTTATTTTTATAGGAGTAACCAGTTGTTTCGATGGACTAAGATTCTTTGATGGACTTAGTTGTTTCAATGGATTTCTAGTGGAGCGAATACACTGCTTGGTTGGTATTTTTCGTAGAAAGCCATTAGCTTTATTTTGATGAAACTCAGGTGTTCGACCTGCTTTCTCTATTCCCAATGTATTTCCTTTTGAAGCCGCATTACTACTCCTTAATAGTGAGCTATTCCATCAATGCGATCATCATTAGCAGTGGTTATTTATCCTTCAAACTTGATCGATTGCCTAACTTCTTTCCATTTTGGAGAGCAGTCGAATTTGTCTGAGGGGGACGAGGTAATTTTAATATATGAGGAAGAAGTATCGGATGTTGATATTATTGGAAGTACCATGCTTCATTTTCTTAAAAAAATATTTTTTATTTAAATTATTGAGATAGAATTTGGTCAAATAATGATAAGATTTACTAAGATAAGCAGATGAATTTTTGGCCAGGTGATTTTCAAGCATAAACACTTTTATTCACTTACTCTTTATAGGTAAGATTTATTTTTACCAAAGATGTTTTTAGAAAACAGATAAGAATCAAATACAAATTTGCAGAAGAATTATTTCATGATTAAATATTAAAGTGCTTAAAATTTTTAGCGAGAGATAAGCGTGATTTATAAACAAACGACATGCTTGACTATTTTGAAATTTAAAAATAGATGTGTGAAAAAAAAATCTAGTATCCATTTCTTCTCTTTTTTTTGGGTACCTACAAAAGAATAAGAGTTTTATTGGTACTCACTTCCTACATTAAGGTCCTACGTATTTAGTAAAAGAAGGTAGCCACACCCAAGATGGTTTGGAATCTTTAGAAATATAATTGCTATTATGAATAATATTTGCTAGATAATCATCTATATATTTCTATGTAGTCAAATTATTATTAGTTTTAGGAATCCAAATCCTTAAAATTTTGAATTTGAAATACTTGATTTAACAATCTCTTTGGACTTTTAAACTTAATATACAAAGTGCTATACTTCTTGTGATTATTTTATTTAGCTTTGAAACCAAGTTCATTTTTGTTGCCAGAAGGTACTGAAATTTTTATTAGATTTTCTAAACTCTGCTTCCCTTTGTTAAATTTTGAAACATTATTAGTAATTTGTACCAAATTTTGTTTTATCTCTACAGTTTCTTTTTAGCCAAGTCTAAACTAGATTATACTTCATTGCTAGGCTTATTATTCTTAGTTTTGCTGGCTCTAATCTTATCAATTAAAGAAATATTTTAAGAGGTTAAACTTTCACAAGATTTTTGTGAAATTTATGGTTCTTCATCTAGAATACTTTTCTCATCTTTTAGTAAATCAATTTCTAATTCGACTCTACTCAGCTTTCCAATATTTTCCTTATATAATTTCTTTAAATTTCTAAGTTTATCATCCAATTCAATAATTATCTCTAAAATATCATTATATGAAAGTTCAAGATTTACCTCAGTAGTGGTCATGAAACAGACAATTGCATGTTCCATGTCACTATCACTTTCACTGTCTAAGAAAGATAAATGCAAATCATCCAATGCAACTTGAAAGGCCTTTATCTTCTTCTTGAACTTTTCATGTTTGTTTTTATTCTTCTAATTGTTTAGTCGAGGACAATCTTTCTTCACGTGATCAAATTTGTCACATCCATAGCACTTGATTGAAGTTGAGTTAGTTAATTTACCAACATTTTGAGCTTTGTGAACTTCTTGAATTTATTGAATTTGTTTTAGTTCTTGGTAATGAACACGATCTCATAATCATCTATGTCTATGTCATCATCATTGGCTTGGAAGGCTATATAATCTTCTTCTCCTAGTTCTGTTCTTTCCTAGCTTGTAATTTGCTTCATATGACATCGGATTTCCAAATAATTATTTAACTTTTAGTTGGGAAAGATCATTGGCTTCTTCTACGGCTAGAACTTTTCCTTCCCATTCAGTAGTTAAAGAACTTAAAATGTGTGCAACAAGGTCAAAATTAGTGAACCTAAAGCCATGAGATCATGTTTTATAGTTTGAAATCTAGAATACATATCTATAATAATTTCATTAGTTTTCCTTTTAAATGACGAAAATTGATTTTGCAAAATAGAGATCTTAGTATGTTTGACTTTATTTGTCCCTTCGTCTGTGATTTGAAGTGTATGCCAAACATCATATGCAGTTTTACACAACACAACTTTAGAAAACTTATTCTTGTCAAGTTAACAGAATAGAACATTCATAGATTTTGCATTGTCGGTTGTTGCGGACTTTAGAGCATCTGCCCAAGTACTCATTTCAATAGTAGGAGCTTCATACTTAGTTTGAGTAGATTGCCAAATCTTAAGACTGTTTGCTTCTATAAAATTCTCAGGTGTATACTAGTATGCATAGTTAGACCCAGTGAATAGTGAAGGACGGACAGTTGACTAACCTTCTAGAAAAGTTCATATTATACTATTATATTATTCAAAAAAGTTGTTACGATTATTGGAATGTCATGCTTTAATACCAAATGTAAGAGCACATGGATCTAGTGTAATATGGCTAAGTCATGTATATAAGTGTATGCGCAATATTAATGCTAAATAACAAAGGAGAGTAAAGTAAATAAAAATGATCACACTGGAGTTTTTATACTGGTTCGGACCTCTCATCCTACATCTAGTCATGAATCTCCCCTTTGGAATTTCTACTAACCAAAATACCCTCTCTTCGCATGGAGGACTATGCTATATAGTAGAGTTTTTCAACTTGACAAATTTGTGTTCCTTCAACGCTGATTTTGATTGATGGTATAGGACTTCCTAAATATCCTTGATGGTTCAAAATGCATGCACTATGGTTATTGGAAGTGTATTGAATGATTCTCCAGAAAGAAATAGAGCTAAAAGAAAGAGTGTTCAAGTGAGATAAGAAATTAAGAAAGCAAGTTATTTTGATTTTTAATGTTGAAATATATTTATAGATATCAAAGATTTGCATGTAAGAGTTGTAATCATTTAGAGAAGTCATTACTTTTCATAGAGATGCATTTGAACGATCACAACCATTCGAAGTATCATTTAAGGAAATAGTCGTTATAGGGTATTTAGTAGATTGGGAGTAAAAATTCAATCTACTGAATAAGAATGTTAAAATATAAATGGCCAAATTATATTTGTGCATAATATAAAAATATACTAGTTCGATCGATTGGAATTATTTTTAGCCAACCGCCCTCTGTCTACTGAAACTAATTTTAAGCAACTAAACTTATATAAAAATGTTTTTATAAAGTCAGTCTAGTTTTTTAAATTTATCTAGTTCTTGTTTTTGAAAACCTTTGTGTGCAGGTAGAATGTGTGCGCATGCATATGAACCGTCTAGAAGATTTTACAAATAATTCTAAATATATACATTTGATTGGATGATCCATACATTCTTAGCCTTTGATATGTAGATGATCCGTTTGCTTTTCTCCTTAATTCTTCGATTCAATATATTCCGATACCTACATAATATAATATTATATATATATAAAGTTGTCATCATTAAAACATACAAATAAGGTTCTAACATATATACTATGATTTCTGATATGTTTGACACTTAACTCACGAAGGTATTTCATAAGACATACATTATTCCTTAAATCAATATCACTCTAATGTTTATATTAGAGATTATGAATCTCTAATATGTGAAGTTGTCCTCTACCAATTATATATTGATAGATTACTCACATACTTGCTAGTTTTTGAGAAAACTTAGGCATGTGTAGTACTATTATTATATTGTTATACGAGGTAAGATACGTGCATGTATTTTTTGAGAAAACTTGGGAATGTGTAATATATTTATGCCGTTGCAAAATGATGGTCGGAGTGAATAATTTCTCTTGATTTGTTGAGAAAACTTAAGTCCAAGATCAGGATTAGGGTAAAGGAACAAGGTTGAGAATTGTATATGATACAACCAATATGGAGTTGTCCATCACTTACAGGCCTATAATTGGTTAAAAAACTAAAGGTTAGAATCCTAAGGCATAGGAATCCAAAAAACCACTATAGAAATCAAATTATTTCAATGTTTCTCTTTCGGTTTCGAGAAATATAAAAAATCTAGTGGGAGCCTTATTAGAAAAATGAAATGATAGCATTTAACCTTCCTAATATTTTATGAACATAATGTAACACTTAGAAGATTTTAAGTGGAAAAATTAAATAGAAGATTTAAATTTAGACACAACAAGGGGAAAAAATGGAAAATGGAAGCTTTGCAAACAACTGAATTTGGCTACAAAACTTGCATTTTGCATTCTTAGTGATTTTCTTGACAATTTTCATATATAACTTTTCAGAATTGGGGCTAGTATGAAGTAGTTATAAACATTTTAAATTTTGGAATCAAAAATAAAAATAAATTTTGAAAGAATAATATACTAAAATAAAAAGCTCCACCGATCGACGGATGTATTAGACCGCTCGATCATTAGCAGTCGACAACCCCCAATCGTAGCGATCGACCAATTGAGTGTATGCAACCAAGGTTTGTGTTGGCCGAATGTCCCAATTTGAACGTATCATTTTCTGGACGGTGAAAATAGGTTGTAACTTTTGTGAACATAGTAGAAGTGACTGTAGATTTTTACGAACGATCAGGGTAGAGAATTGTCCCTATAAATAGCAAGGTAGTGTAAACCCTAATTCATTAGGAAACAAATAGTATGTCCAAACTATGCCAAATTCTTTTCTCTTCAAAATTTCTTCAACCAAATTAAAATAAATCTTAAATTAAGAAGTAAAAGAAGCCATTATATCCATCAAGTGGAGATCTGGTCAATGGAGAAGATTCCAAACGTAATCTGGAGGGGATAGCTCAGATTTGAGGTGAGAGGGTATACTGTTGGTTAAATGATTACATACAGTTAATTTTAGTATAGCCTATTTGATCTAGGCTGAAAACATTGTTAATGGAAAATTGGAAGCTTAATAGTTGTTACATGAATATGATTTCCCTTTTCTTATCCAAATCTGATTTATGTTAAACTGTAAACAAAGAAAAATTGATAAATCTATAAATAACCCTTTTGTCAAATTGGTAAGAATTGATTGCTATGCAAATATGAATTTGAATAGTGAGTTTTGAATGTTTACAGATCATATATTCACAAGTTTGGTTAACTAGTATGATTCAATTTAACTGGGAACAACACAAATTAAAATCATCAACTAAGAAACTAAAAGGAATTAAAATCACTAATTAAAAATACTAAACAGCGACGATCGGTCGATTGCACCCACTTAAGCATCGACAACAAGCGGTCGATCGTTCTAGGAGCAAGCGGTCAATCAGTTATTGTTTCTAAGTGCAATATGAACCTCGGCCTAAGGCCTAAGTTATAAATAAAATTATTTACTATGTGTATGTGTGTGTACGTTAGTATAAGCAGGGAAGTTAGTTTTCTATGTTAACGATGCTAGGATGTTGTGGGACTTGGTAAATGTTATTTATCCAGCAGGAGTCGATATACGATTAAAGGCGATTCTATTGTAAATTACAGTCATAGGAGATTCTACAGTAGACGTACAACACGGAAAATGATGCCTGTGGAAGTGTGCGACACAACATTAACGGAGTTCCTTGGTAACTACAGTGACACAACGTGATGCTGTGTTGTTGATGGGTCCCAGTGTGATGCAATAAAAAGCATTACATTACCATTGAGAGGTGGAAACGGATGCATGTGATGAGACATCTCGATGAGTCGGCATTACGGGCTCCCCCTCGATGAGTATCTAGGATAACTGTTGTCATAGTTGTAGGAATATAGTCCCATGATTTCTACGTGTAGTTGTAGTGTGGGAACTTAGTCCCATGGTTGAGAATTATAGGTAACCCCTATACTAGAAATAGTTTTTGTCACTATAAGTCAATCATTAGTTTCCTTGAGGTTTGATTTGTAGTTTGGCCCTACGTATTAGTCTACACAAGTCGTAAGTATGTGTGTGTATTAAGCCAAACCCCTTAAAGTAAGTCACAAGTAATTCATGGACACTAGTAGGACATCCTAGGTCACACAAAGTATCTTTATTTTTTAAAGATAAACGAGGATTTTATACTAGCATCTACCATATCTGAATTAAATATTATAAAATACAAAAAATGCAACAAGTGTTAAACATACAAAAATAAGCAAATGTATAGAACATAGGTGCTAGTAATTAAAATAGGATTCAGGCCCACCAGAGCCCAAATACCATTCTAATTAATACAAAATGTATGTAACCAGCCCAATAGAATGCAACCACCTCATTCGTTTATTTATAGCCCCTTTCATCTTTGCTAATAACTCCCGCCTATTTTTGTTCTTTTGCTCAAAAATATGATTGTTCCTCTCTCACCACACAGCTGAAATAAAGCATTTGAGAACCACAAGCATTCGATTGCCACTTTCATCATGCCATCTCGATTGTTTGATGATCTCAAACCATTGTTGTCCATGTTGAGTGTTGCTGTAGTATATACCAGCATCTTGAATAAAAGCTTTCCACAATCGATATGTCACCGTGCGCTGGAAAACGATACGGTCTTTGCTCTTTGGTTGATTAATGCAGAAAACACGGTTATTTGTATCTATGAATCCCCTCTCCAATAATTTATCTCTAGTAAGAAGAGAATCGTGTATAGTTTTCCAGAGGATGAAATTGCCTTTTTCAGTACCAAGTCTATTCCATATACGTCGATACCATGGATTTGTACGGCTATTATTATTAGGAAGAAGAGCTTTGTATACAGTTGCAATGGTGTGTGTAGTGTATTTACCAGTCCATTGGATAGTATGCGAAGTGTTGTGTTTTTCATGCACGGTCTTCTTCCAGAGACCATGAACCACCATAGATGTAGCCGTAGGCATAATAATCCTTCCATGGTTGATGAAATGATTAATATTTGCATTGTCTGGAATGCCCATGGATAGCTTTTTCACATTATTGAGAACATCATTAAGAATGATACTAGAGGATGACCAAGGGGAATGCCAAAAAGAGATGGAATTATCAAAGAATATATTGTATTTCATAAGAGGCCGAATGATATTTTTGATGCTTAGAATGTTCCTCCAGAACCAGCTAGAAGTGGTAGTAGGAGTCATATTCCAGAATTGCTTACCGTATAGGTAATTCATTCTAATCCACAAAGTTTGTTTGTTGCTAAGGATATCATTGATGTGCTTCATTGTCACGGAAATATTCCAATATCTTAAATTTATTATACCCAATCCCTTTTTTTTCTTGGTCTGCATATCTTTGAAAAATCAATCAGAATAGATTTGCGTGAATGGCAATCACCGTGACATAAGAAATGGTTCATGGCTGCGCTTATCATGGATAGAAATTTCTTTGGTAAAATAAAAATGCAAGACCGGTATGATGTCATTCCAAATATTATTAACTTAATGATGGTTATTCTCCCAGCCCATGAGAGAAGATGAGTTAGCCAATTTCTTAGCTTTGCTATAATCCTCTTGTATCACTAAAATCAATTGCATGTGATCACCATATATTAATAATACACTCATTCACCAGACTTTTGTCTGACCTACTCCTTTCCTTTCTTTTTCCCCCACCACTGGAGGTCAAGGCAGTAGGTAATAAGCCCAATATTAGTACGTAGGGAGGAAAGCTCAACCTTGGAGTTTCATAACTTTTGATATTACTCTCCTTGTAACTATTGTCATTTTCAGTACTTAGTATTTATCAGACTATATGGTTTATTTCTACGTACTTTGGATTTGATTACAACTGCTCCTATGATTGTATTTTGAGATATTTTTTTGAAACAGTTAATTTATGTATTTATATTTTGTTTTCTTCCACTATAAGATATGAAAGTGTGGAATGTCTTAGATCATATATGTATATCTTTAGTCTTTGCAATTTTTTAAAAACTCGATAGCTCATACTTCTTACCACTGACATAAGTCTGAAAGTCATCCTGGACTTTGAATGGTATGTCGAGAGGTGTGGGTTGTGACATTTGGTATCAGAGCCTGGGTTTGAAATTTTTAGGGATTAGGGGCAAATTGAGAGAACGCACTTGAAAAGTTTTTCAAACAAAAAGTCTCCTAAATGTTTTCCAAAAAGATTTTAAAAATGGGTTTCCAAAGTATATATGTATGTGCATATATAAGTAAAGGCTTTTCAAAAGTTTTATAAAAATAAAATGTGAATAACCCTTTCCTCTTATTCTTGCCAATACTGTTTATAGAAATGTTACTAATAAATTCATAAAATCACAAATAGAAAGGATGAGCAATCTTGTTGTCTCTGGTGATGCAGTTGAGATATCGGGGATGAATATCCTAATTTGGTTCTGCCAATATCTACAAGGAAGAGGTCAAGCCGATCTTAACCATAACAGAGGGCCACGGAGTGAGCACTAGATGCAGTTCTTGCACACCCACATGTTGTCGATTTTGCTAAGTTATATAAGAACTTTGCGAGGCTAAGAGGGAAGCCGTATGAAGGGATAGAGTCATATGTTGATTCGAGGGTATGGATCTACACCTATGAAATGGTATTTGGATTGATGAGTCTCGCAGATGAGGCTAGGAGATTGCTTGCTACTTGGCATTTACAGGGAGTGGCCCTGAATTGGTGGGATGTAGTAGTGGTGGAGACAGATGAGGGAGAGATCACTTGGGGGAGTTTAAGAGACATTTTGAGATGAAGTTTCTTTCCAGGGAAAAGAAGGAAGTAGGTTAGAGAAGTTCATTCATTTGTACCAGGGAGAGATGTTAGTGAAGGCCTATTCATTTTAAGACATTATTTCTTTGGCCCTAGTAAGAAAGAAGGAATCCATAAAAACTTGAGATCCAACACCATAATAAAATACTAACCTCATGATTAGACCACGTCCCTGAAATTTGATAAAAGAAGGGTGTATTAGCGATTAATACATTGTAATTTGATTTGTTATTAGGAATATGATGGAACGAATGACAAAGGAAAAATAATGCGCCAAAATGCAATTTCTACACCAAAAAATGGTGTTGGTGGTTGTTTTTTTTATTGTAAGTGAAGTATTCAGTTCAATGAGTTGGTTAGGTTTGGGATAAAGCTGATAAATACCCCTCACAAGAAAGCTTTGAAGTTTGCTAAGGGACTGAATCAACCTCTCCAAGATTTGGCTCTTAGTCATATTCCCATGGATTCACCTATGGGGGTTCGGAGGAGATGGCCTTGTAGAATACCATCACAAAATAAGAAGTGAAGAATGAGCCCAAGAAGTCTGGAAGAAAGGAACCACAACAGAATTAGCGCAAGAGCATAGTAGGACCCAAGGGGAAGATTAAGAAGTAATGAAGTGCAGGACATATGGTAAGAAGGGGGAACTTTCCTAAGGAGCACAAGATAGAAATCTCAAGATGAAGTGTTACAACTATAATCAATTGGGGCACATTAGGAGGCAGTGTATAGAACCACAGAAGACCGCTGTCTAGGTGGTAGTAACTTATGAATCAGATGCTGTTTCCAGCTCAAATATGCCACTAATAGCGGACAATTGAAAGAAGGTTGCGATTGAAGGTGTGTTAAATCTATCTGGTTTATACATTTGTACCTTATTTGACACCGGGGTATTGCACTTTTTTATTTCCAGTAGACTTGTAGATGAGTTATACTTAGACACTAGCATAGTTATAGACGCTCTAGTTGTATCAAACCCTGTGGGAGGACCAACTTATTTTTTTGATATGTAGGGTTTGAAATTGTTTATTTTGGGGGTCAAGTTCGATGTATGCTTTTGTCTTAGGACTTTTTGGGTTTGGGTTGATTTTGGACATGGATTGGATGACGATGTATGGGCAATCTTAGATTGTGATATGAAGGTTGTTAGGTTGGGTGCTTACAGTGGACACATTCTAGAGGTTTATTTTTGTAACACCCAAAAAATTTAAGCTAAAATTTAATAAAATTAATTAATTAAATAAACAAGGGCGAAAATATAGTTTTCACAAACATCTGAATTTGTCTACGAAACTTGCATCAATGCGTTCATAGTCTGGACAATTTTCATATGTAATACTTTGAAATCAGAGTTAGTATGGAGAAGTTATGTACATCTTAAAGTTTGAAAATGAAATAAATTAAGTATACAAACTTTCCTAACCAAACTATGTCACTGGTCGACATCCTAGGGTGTGTGGGTCTTTACATGTAGCAATAGACCGGTCTACCCTGGCAGTCGACATGTTAACATTGATTTTCGAAGATTTGGAGCGACAAATGGACGAACATGATGGAGCGAAATATTTTACTGGTGTACGAAGTAATTAAGATGCGTATGGGATGAAACTAAATATTTCATAGGGTAAATATAACGCTCCATATTAACCTCAAAACCCTATAACTAAACATCTAAGCTAAACCCTAATTCACTAGAAAATTACCAGTACACTAAAACTCTGTCAAAATCTATTCTCTTCACTTATAAAATTTCTTCAAAAATAAATTAAAAACCAAGAAAAGAGAATACAAGTAGGTCAGATCTAGGATGGGACAAACTTGGATGTCGATTTTCGAATGAAGGATAGAGTTAGAGCTTGGATTCTAGGTTAGTGGGAACATCTTTCATAAGTTCATTATTTATAGTTAATTTTAACATACACTATCTGATCTTGGATGTTGGTAATTAATTGTATACAATATTGTTAAAATCTGAAGTATGAATTGAAAATTGGTAAAATTGGCTAATCTAATTTTAACCGAAGTTAAACCCCTCTTGTAAATGAACAAAACCCCTAAAATTGTTTAACCCTAAATTAAACTAGTTTATTTAAGCTTGTATAAATCTATGAATTTGAAATTAATAAAAGGAAAGGTAAATTGCAAAGACTGGTTACTATAAATTGGTGCCTAGGGTTCACTATGAAAGTCTAGAACTGATGAAATTGATAACTAATTAAAATCCAACAAAGAAAACAGAAAACCCTAAAATTTACACTGTGACTGATCGAACATTTACCCTGAGAGGTCGACTGCAAGCGGTTGACCGACAAACGACCCAAATGCGTAATCTGAACTTTGGCCTATGACCCATGTTTGAAATAAAATATTAGTAATATGTATAGTTACATTATATACATTTGTATCGTAGAAATAGTAGGGAGGCTAGTTCCCTATGAGTTGATGCTAGGACGTTGTGGGGTTGGGTAAATGCTTTTTACGCAAAGTGGAGTCGATTATTCGACTGGGGGCGATTCTATTGCAAATGGAACTCACGGGAGGTTCTACAATGGATGCACAACACTCACTTATACCTTATGAAGTGTGTGGGCCTAACACAACAGGACTCCTTGGTGTTCATGAATTCTTACGCGACGTGATATTGTGTTGTTGACAGATCTAGAATAAAAGGCATGTACTACAATTCGAGAGTTGGATATAGATGCATATGCTAAGACACCTCGATGAGTCGGCATTGTAGGCTCCCCCTTAGTTGGGTTATATGTAGTCGTTGTTGTGGGAAATTTGTTCCCATGTGATAATTATAGAGAAACCTATGTGGGATAGTTACACGTAGGCGTAATATGAGATATAGTCCCACAGGGAAAGTTGTACGATGAACATATGTTGTATAGCTCTAGTAGCGATGGTTGATTGTTAGTTATTGAGGTTCGATCCTTGTAGGAACCTGCACAAGTTGTTATTATAGGTGTGTATTAAATAAGAACCCTTAAGTAAAGGACCATAGGAATACATGAACATTGTTAGGACACCCTTTATCACATATAGTTGAATTAAAGTCAATTGCACATGATCATCATATATTAAACATGTATCATTCACTAGGTTTTTGTCTGACCCACCATTTTTCCTTTCTTTCCTCACTAAAAGAGGACATGGTGGCAGATGATTTGGTTCGATTTCGGTACGTGGAGAGCTGAGCTCATCATAACCATGTAACTGTTTATCTTATTGGTACTTAGTATTTTTTATCATACTATTCTATATTTGACTACATACTGTTTTTCTGAAACCGTGTTTTGAGTATTTTCTAGGATGATTATTTTCTATATTTATATTTTGTTCCATTCCACTGTGATTTCTGAAAGTGTAGTATATCTTAGATCATATCTATTTATTTTTAGTCTATGTGATGTTATAAAAACCCGATACTCATACTTCTTGACACCGACGTGAGTCTGAAAGTCACCTTACGTTTTGGATCGATGTGTTAAGAGGTGCAGGTTCTTACAATTGCAACCCAAGAGGTTTGATTATGTTGAGTTACCTATATTCATTATACCTATCCCATGACGGTTAGATTGAATGCATGTTGTTAGAGATTACTTAGATATCTTTTTCGAGGTTACCGGTCTCCTACCCTGGAGATAGATCGAGTTCCAGATTTATTTTGTGGAGAAAACCAGACTTGTAGCCATACCCATGAGGCATATGGCTCAAAAGAAGAGATGCAAGTTGAATAAGTAAGTGAATGAGTTGTTGGAGAAGGGCTTCATTAGGAGGTACATTTTTGAATGGGGAGCACCAGTTTTCTTTGGCATCAAGGAAAATGGTTCTCTGCGGCTTTGCGTCGATCATCGCTAGTTGAATAAGCCAATAAAGAAGAATCGTTACTCATTGCCCCGTATAGATGATCTCCTTGATTTGTTGGTTGGAGCGAAGATGTCTCTCATCTTGACTTAGCTACCTGATTCTACTAATTACATGTAGCTGAGGACAGTATTCAAAATATTTCTTTTCGTACACTCGATAGACTTTATGAGTGATTAGTCATGCCTTCAGACTAACTAA
Organism: Allium cepa; assembly: GCA_030765085.1. Taxonomy (NCBI): domain Eukaryota; kingdom Viridiplantae; phylum Streptophyta; class Magnoliopsida; order Asparagales; family Amaryllidaceae; genus Allium; species Allium cepa. The sequence goes on from CM060932.1 coordinate 160,677,416, forward strand.
TGCACCCACCTAATTTTTTGATCTAATGAGCTGTGTCTTTAGAGGGTCGCTTAATAAGTTGGTGGTGTTATTTGTGGATGACATATTAGGCTATTTGAAAAGCGAGGAGGAGCATAATTTGCATTTTGAAGAAGTGCTCAATACACTCCATAAGCATAAATTGAAGGCAAAGTTTTCTAAATGTCACTTTTGACGTGAGGAGGTACACTTTTGGGATACGTTGTCTTGGAAAGTGGACCGGCGATCGATCCTAGTAAAGTATCTTTAGTATAAGATTGGATGCACTAAAGAACACCACAAAAGAGGAGTTTCCTTTGTTTAATGGGCTACTATAGGATCACCTTTGCTAAAATCTCTGCCCCTCTAACCCACCTTACCAAGAAGAATTTGGTTTTCTTGTGGGACGCGAAGCATGAGGATGCTTTTATTAAGCTAAAGAAGGTGTTGAATAGTGCATATGTTCTAGTGTTACCCGATAGCATGAAGGCATTCATGGTATATACCGATGCTTTTGGTACATGGTTGAGTGCGGTGTTGATGCAGGAAAGGAGAGTAATGAGCTATGCTAGTCGACAGTTAAAGATCAATGAGAGAAACTATCCGACCCATGATCTTAAGTCGGCAGCCATTGTCTTTTCACTTAATTCATGAAGATAATATTTATTAGGAGAGCGGTTTGAGCTTTAAATGGATCATAAGTCTCTGAAGTATTTATTCTCCTAGAAGGATTTGAACTTAAGGCAATAGAGGTGGATGGATTTTTTAACATTGTATGACTTTAATATCTCATATACTCTAGGCAAGGACAATGTTGTGGTCGATGCCTTCAGTAGGCATCATTAAGTGTTAAGCCCTTTGTTCTTTGAGTGGAAGCTTTTGGAGTTCATTTCTACGTTCGATTTCTGATCATTGTTAGATATCATCCTGGGATTGTTAGTAGCTTTGAATATGTAGCCTACATTCATGGGCCGCAACATTAAAAGCAAGACAAGGAGTTATTAGATATTTTCGAGAGGATTAGTATAGGAGAGCAATCAAGTCATTTGAGGCATTATGTCATTGACTCGAAAGGGTGATTATGGAGAGATGATAGATTATGTGTTCCTCTCATTGTGGATTTGATTAACATGGTACTAGCCGAGTCTCATCTTTCAAGGATGACCATTCATCCTGGCAGTGACATTGGCTGGGTATGAAGAAGCATGCGATGGAGCATGTAGCCTTATCTATGACTTGTCAGAGGGTAAAGGCAGAGCAAAAGAAGCCGGGAGGATAATTAATATCCCTTAGTGGAAGAGTATTTTTACAGATTTCATTGATGGACTACCTAGGAGTAGGAGTAGGAGTGGGAATGATAGTATTTGGGCCATAGTCGACTGACTGACCAAATGCGCTCATTTCATTTTGATTAGAAGAACGAGGACTGATGCATCTTTGGCGATGCTTTATGTAAGAAAGATAGTTAGATTACATAGAGTTCTTATAGCATCGTAAGCGACTGAGATACACGTTTCACTAGCGAGTTTTAGAGGAGTCTTCAAGAGGCATTAGGCATGAAATGAAGTTGGAGTACCACTTATCACCTATAGATGGGCAGACGGTCGGAGAGGGTGAAAAGAGTGTTAGAGGACTTACTTTGGATGTGTATCATAGATTTTGGAGACTCTTGGGAGCATCACTTGCTGCTGGTGGAGTTTACTTGTAATCATAGCTATAAGGTGAGTATTGGGATGTCACCATTCAAGGCATTGTATGGAAAGCCTTGTAGATCACCGTCATGTTGGTGGGACACTATAGATAGGATTATTCTTGGATCAGATATAGTATAGGAGACATCAAAGAAGATAGAATTGATCAATAGGAGGATGAAGACCACTTAGGATAGGCATAAGTTTTACGCTGACAAGAGATGCGCAGAGTTGGAGTTTATAGTAGGCGATATGTTGCCTGTGAATGTCTCACAGTTTTGGTATGTTATGAAATTTTGTCATTCAGAAAAGTTAGCGCCAAGGTTTGTAGAGCCTTTTTCAGTCATTAGTAGATTAGGGAAGTTAACTTATAGGGTGAAGCTTCCTGAGAAGTTAGTGGGAGTATATGATGTTTTTCATTTGTCACAGTTGCAAAAGAAGCGGGAGCACACGATGTTTTTCATGTGTCACACTTGCGAAAGGGTCCATATGATACGACAACCATAGTCGGCCTAGTCAGCTAGAGGAGGTGGAGGTAGGTAGAGATTCACTTGTTCGTTGTGCACCCACATGTATTCTTGAGCATGGTACAAAGCGACTCTGCAACAAGTTTTCAAACTTGTTAAGGTTTAGTGGAGAGACGACCCAGCGTAGAGTACATGGGAGCCCGAGGAGAGGATTTGAGCTACCTACCCATAATTTTTTTCTGGAACATTTCCATTTTATTATAATAAGTACATACTATTTAGATGTTAGGTTCTAGCCTAGTATACCCCGTAGGTTAGGACCATTGGATGTTAGGATTAGTTGCGAACATGTCAGTAGGACATGTTTGGGATGATGGATGCTAATGGATGTATTATTATATTGATCTTTGCATGTTTAGAGAAAATATATTTTTGAGTTTGCATACACTCACACCGTCACTTTTTTTATTTACCGAGTTATATGCATATGGTTGTTGCATAAGGATTAAATGGTTGCACAGACATGTAGAATTACAGGTATATTTACAAAGGACGTTGCATACGTTTTGGATACATGGCATAAGCACGTGCATTAAAAGAGGTTGACTAGATTAGGGGATCGCCTAATCTTTGCATTAGTATAGGTACATACGTATTTCATGCTATATGTATATACTTGCATTAGAATTTAAATTAAGGTCAATGATTGCCAGTGGCTGATGGATGAGTATATGGTTGGAGCTATAGATTTCCATATGTATGAGTTATATTTTTCCATCCTTGGAGATTTCGGGAACAAAATCCATTTAAGGAGGAGAATATAACACTATGATAATTTTAAGTAGAAAATTTTAATAAAAGAATTAAATTTAAATATAACAAGGGCATAAATGGAATTTTGGCAAACAACCTAATCTAGCAATGAATCTTGAACCATTGTGTTCGCAGTGATTTTTTGGACAATTTTCATATATAACCTTATGAAATCGGAGCTCATATGAAGAAGTTATAAATGTTTTAAAATTTGGAATCAGAAAGAGTTATTAAATAAACTTGGGAATAAAAATATACTGAAATAAATGGCTCTACCTATTAACAGGCATCATGGGGGCGATCGACTGGTCGAGTGCATGTGGCTAGGGTTTCTTTTGGCTGAATGGCCCAATTTGAACATATCTTTTTTTGGATGGTGAGATTAGGTCATAACTTTTGTGAATTTAGTAGATAGGACAATAGCCTTTTATGAACAATTAGGATAGAGAATTGCCCCTATAAATAACAAGGTAATTTAAACCCTGATTCATCAGAAAACAAATAGTGCATCCAAACTCAGCCAAATTCTTTTCTTTTAAAAATTTCTTCAACCAGATTAAAATTAAATTTAAATTAAGAAGATGAAGAAGAAATTATATCAAATCAAGTAGAGATCTAACAAGCAAAGGAGATTCCAAACGTAATTTGGAAGGGATAGATTGGATTTGAGGTGGTGAGTATATTGATGGTTAGATGATTAAATACAATTAATTTTAGTGTACACTATTTATTTGCGCCAAAATTGGTCACAAACACCAAAAGCCATTAAAGCATCAGTGTAAACACACAGATCCACAATATTCAAATACAGATCTCAGATCCAGATAAAGTATTGAATAAAAATGAAGAAACAGTAAAGTTAAAATGGAAGAAAATAGGAAAGAATACAAGGTTTTATAGTGGTTCGGCAATCTGGCCAATGTCCACTTTGAATCAACCCTTTCTATTGCCTTTGTACTGTGATTACAATTACAAGCCTTTAGTATCAACCACATAAATGACAGAGTTTTTCGCGTCAGAGAAGGAGAAGATCTCCATTTTAGTTTCCATGGGACTCCTATTTATAGGTGTAGACCCGAAAATATCGGCCCCCAAAACTGGAATACCTCTTCTCTTGCGCAAGTGGGCCCACCAGACCAATCCAAAGTGATTTGGGATCGATGCGTTTTCAAATCATATCGATCCAAAAGTGGTCCAATCGAGCCAAGATCGATCATGGAGGTTCTTGAGTGTATCAGGAAGCTCCTTTGAAAATTTCGTAGCGTTTGGACTTGTAGGTTGTGAGTTACAATCGATTCAAGTTGTAGTTTGTGTGAGGGCTGAAGAGTTCGTATCAATGAATCGTATCCATCCATCCTTCTTCTTTTGTATCCATCATAATCGTATCGATGATATGGCTCGGAAACACAGGGAAGATCTACTTTTGATGTTGAGTTGGCTGCTTCTTCATTTAAGCATGTTTCCTTTGTATCGATCTCAGACTCCCACTTCGTATCGACGATTCAATGCCTATTTCGTATCGATCCCCTGCTCTTGTTCGTATCCATACTCTTCGTATCGATCGAGCTTTGTTCCTTCATATCCTTCGGCCGCTCCTCTGTTCATATCGATCCTATGCACACATCCTTCGTATCGATCCAATACTTGATCGATACGAACTGCTCTTCCAAACCCCTGCTCGTACTTTGTATCGATCCCGGCCTTGATCGATACGAAATATCCTGTCGTACCGATGCCGAGTCCAGCCAATTCGATGCACGTTGTATTGATGCGAAGCCATCGATTCGAAGCATGCTGCTATTTCCATCCTGACCGATATGGAGTACGTTGTTTGATCTATATGAAAGTATCGATCCGAAGTACATAGCCGAACCTGCGTTGATCGATACGAACCACATTGATACGAACTGATTCATGTCGATCGATAGAACTGTATCTATACGAATGACTTCCATCAATGCGAACTGATCCATGCTGATCGATAAGAACCATATCGATATGAAGGTATCGATGCGTACCATTTCTTACCAATATTGATCCATCCATACGTCCAGCATACGAACTCCGACTGACTCAAAATTTGAAATGTAGCCTCAACTAGCCTTGTTCATCATTCCCAATCGATCCTGTCTTGATTGGAGCTCGGTTAAATTTTTGATGACATCGATCATAGCCTTATTTCCAATCGATATCCAACCCACATATCCATCATTTCCAGCTAATTTGTTGATATCCCGGCCTTGACCAAAAGCTGGGATAAAATTTTCTCCCCAAAACATGTCTTATGGTAAGAAGGTGTGTTTTGAAAAGCTCCGATTCCGACATCCGAAGTCCATATTCCATCCATAGCCATTCCATCTGATCCATAATCTGATCTATTACTAAGCCATCCTATGCAAGTGCCATAGCTATATCCAAGTCCACGACTGCTCCAAGTCGATGTTTAATGCGAAATCCTGTAACCACATCCTTAGCCAAATCCGTAGCTATCCGAATCCGTCAACCAAACTTTAATCTATCCAATGACCAGCAACCAAATCCATAACCTTTCTTGGTTGATATCCGAATTCGGGACCGCTCCGGTCCCTTTGACAAATCCAAGACCTCGTCGAGTCCATTTATCCTAAGCTCGAAATCCGAATCTAGGACTTCTCCAGGTCGCAATATCCTATTCTGACCCCGACTCTTTGGTCGAGGGCTGTTATGTTCTCCAGCCTCGGCTCTCCGACCAAGGACGTTTTATATTCTCCGGCCTCGGCACTCCGGCTAAGGACTTTTATATTCTCCGACCTTGGCTCTCCGGCCAAGGACTTTTATATTCTGTTTTAGTCATTCCATCGCTCTCTGGTGAAGGGACTCGTTATTTGCGATTATTGTCCCGCCTCTCCGGTCGGGACCATAATTGCGAGCCCTGTATTGTTTATTACATTAATCCAAATCCACTTGTTATAGAATCCAGTTAACAAATTGAAAGCTCTTATAAACAGGGAAAACTAAACAAATGTCCATGCAACCAAAGAAAAAACCAAAGTTTGTAGGAAAATAGAAAGAAAACAGGATTTCATAGACTCGAGCAATATGGTTTGTCATCGTCTCAGAGCATGCTTAGAGACCATCCTCGATCCCATACATGTGTAAGCGACTTAGCCATATTACTTCGAGCACTATTACTTATTCAATGCAACAAATATATTTAGTTGATTATGAGCCGAAAGTTCCTAGATCCGGTGCCATCCTCGTTTGTGGTGGGGTATGGCCTCTCATGTTCCACTGCCACAGCTCGATTCCTTGCATATTATTACAGATGACCATTCCTTATATGCTCCTCTATGATATCCTTCAAATGTCTGCAGTTATTCATGTTGTCACCATTCAGCTCATGGAATACGCAATGCTTTCCTGATGCCTGCTCGTATTCAGAAGGTTCCCTTCTTGTCGGCTTTCGATACTTGAGGCGCCCTCGAGTATCCAAGTAAATCCTTTCTAGATTTTCAGTTAGATCCGTGTAAGAAGAAAATAACTCCCTCCGTGGCCTTTTCGAAGTGCTACAATTGCATTCATTTCCCTTTTTCCTTTATCATCTATGACTGGGTCCTCTCTAAGTGGAGCTCCATCCCTTACTGCATAAGCTTCAGCCTCTCTCCCTTCTCTCTAAGCCTACGCATCTTCTTGCCTCAGAAACCTTTTAGCCTCATGGTAGAACAGCTTGAGATCCCTCGGTGGGTCCATTCCAATGATATCTTGAAATCTGAATTATCTATAATTCCCGAAACTACCGCCATCAAAACCATCGATGGATTAAGTCGACCCATCGAAGCCACTATCACATTGAATTTGGTTAAGAAATCCCTGAGTGACTCTCCTTTCCAATGTTTCATCGATGTCAAAGTCATCATGTTCTTGGGTCGGACTATGTGGACCCGAAACTGCCTCATAAACCTTTCAATTTGCTCTGTCCATGTGCTAATAGAGCCATTTCCCAGCTGTCTAAACCACAATGCTGCAATATCTATCAAATACAAAGGGAAGCGTCGTGCCATGACCTCCTCCGATGGCCCTAGCTCTTCCATATGCCTCATGTACCTTGTCAAGTGAATAGTAGGATCCATTCCCCCATTATACATCTCCAATGTCGGCAATTTGAAATCTGGCGGTTTCCTAGCTTGCCTGATCATGGGAGCAAACAGACTCCTATTCACATCCTCCAAGTTTCTATTCACCAATTCGCCTCTCATGGCTCGCCTAACCGTCTCTGCCAATCTATCACTGTCACCAAGCTGCAGTCCTCGTCCGTTGCCTCCGATCTGCCTCCTGAGTTCACGAGAGAATCCTATAACCTACTCTCCTGGATGAGCATTCATTCCTCTATCAGTTCCATGTTGCTCGACTCCACCTGGTACTCTACCCGGGATTGGATCATGCTCTGGGTAAGTGCCCCCTAGTTCTGGTGCTGCGTCGGATGGTCCTGCTCCATTCTGGACTCTGCTTGCTCCGTGCTCCCGATACCTATCTCCAGCATCTCCTGTAGTTGCGTTAACTTGATTCTGCACTCCGACTTGTCCAACTTTTCGAAGTAGGTTCTACATCATCTCCTCTTGTCTCTTGAGCATCGTTTCCATCTCGTCTATGGTGATGAAGATCGACGCCTGATTCGCTCCCGAGGAAGCCTCCTGACTCCCTTCATGCTTTCCAAATCTGAACTCCGAATCCAGGATAGTGGGTGCTAGTTTTCTCAGTGAAAGCACTAAACTGTTTTCACCAAAATTGGTCACAAACCCCAAAAGCTGTTAAAGCACTAGTGTTTACACACAGATCCACAATATTCAAACACATATCTCAGATCCAGATAAAGTAAAGAATAAAATGAAGAAATAGTAAAGTTAAAATGGAAGAAAACAGGAAAGAACATAAGGTTTTGAAGTGGTTTGGCAATCTAGCATATGTCCACTTTGAATCAATCCTTTATATTGCCTTTGTACTGTGATTACAATTACAAGCCTTTAGTATCAATCACAAAAATGACAGAGTTTTCCGCGTTAGAGAAGGAGAAGATCCCCTTTTTAGTTGCCATAGGAATCCTATTTATAGGTGTAGATCCGAAAATATCCACCCCCAAAACCTGGAGTACCTCTTCTCTTGCGCATGTGGGCCCACCAGACCAATCCAAAGAGATTTAGGGTCGATGCATGTTCAATTCGTATCGATCCAAAAGTGGTCCAATCGAGCCAAGATCGATCATGGAGGTTCTGTGCACCAGGAAGCTTCTCTGAAAATTTCGTAGTGTTTGGACTTGTAGATTATGAATTACGATCGATGCAAGCTATAGTTTGTGTGAAGGCTAAAGTGTTCATACCTATGAATTCGTATCCATCCATCCTCCTGCTTTTGTATCCATCACAATCGTATCGATGACATGGCTTAAAAGCCCAGGGAAGATCCACTTTTGATGCCGAGTTGACAACTTCTTCATTCAAACATGTTTCCTTCGTATCGATCTGAGACATCCACTTCGTATCGATGATTCAATGCCTATTTCGTATCGATCCCCTGCTCTTGTTCATATCCATACTCTTCATATCGATCGAGTTTTGTTCCTTCATATCCTTCGCCCGCTCCTCTGTTCGTATAGATCCTATGCACACATCCTTCGTATCGATCCAATACTTGGTCGATACGAAGTGTTATTCCAAACCCCTACTCGTATTTCGTATCGATCCCGGCCTTGATCGATACGAAATAGCCTGCCATACCGATGCCGAGTCTAGCCCATTCGATGCATGTTGTATTGATGCGAAACCATCGATTCGAAGCATGTTGCTATTTCCATCCTGACTGATATTGAGTATGTTGCTTGATCGATATGAAAGTATCGATCCGTAGTAGATAGCCAAGCCTACGTTGATGGATACAAACCACATCGATATGAACTAATTCATGTCGATCGATACAAACCGTATCTATACGAACGAATTCCATCGATGCGAACTGATCCATGTCGATCGATACGAACCATAACGATACGAACCATTTCTCACTAATATTGATCCATCCATATGTCGAGCATACGAACTTCAGTTGACCCAAAATTTAAAATGTAGCCTCACCTAGCCTTGTTCATCATTCCCAATCGATCCTGTCTTGATTGGAGCTCGGTCAAATTTTTGACGACATCGATCATAGCCTTGTTTCCAATCGATCTCCGACTCTAACATCCGTCCTTTCCAGCCAATTTGCTGATATTCGGCCTTGACCTAAAGGTGGGACAACACTATTTGATTTAGATTATTAACATTGAATAGAAAACATTGTTAACGGAAAATTGGAAGTTTAATAGTTGTTATATGAATATGATTTCCCTTTTCTAATGTAGAACAGGTTTATATTAACCTGTAAATTAAGAAAAATTGACAAAATGTAAATCACTTTTGTCAAATTGATAAGAATTTATTACTGTGCAAATATGAAATTGAGTTGGAAGTTCTGAATGTTTGCAGATCACATATTCACAAGTTTGGTTAACTAGCATGATTCAAGTTTACTGGGAACGGTATTAATTAAAATAGCTAGTTAAGAAATAAAAAGGAATTATAACTGCCAATTAAAAACACTAAACAATGGCAACTGGTCGACCACATTTATTGGAGCCGTTGACTACAAATGATTGTCCACTCTAGGAGTAAGCGGTCGATCGGTTAGCGTTTCTGACCATAGTATGAACCTCCACCTAAGGCCCGGCAAGAAAATAAAAATAGGTTGTGTTTATATATATATATATAAAGCGTGTGTATGTGGATGTTAGTATAGATAAGGAAGCTAGTTCTCTATGTTGGCGACACTATGACATTGCGGGATTAGGTAACTAGTATTTATCCAATAAGAATCGATATTTGATTAGTGCGATTCTATTGCAAATTGCACTTACATAAGGTTCTACGGTGGACGTGCGATACTGACGATAATGCCTAGAGAAGTGTGTGGCCCGACCCTAACGAGAATTCCTTGGTATTCATGGTAACATGAAGTGATATTGTGCTATTAATGGGTCCCTGCATGGTGCAATAAGAAGCATTATATTTTCATTAAGAGGTGGACATGGATGCAGATGATGAGTCCTCCCTCCCCCCTCCCCACCCGGCAAGTCGGCATTACGTGCTCCCCTTTGATGCTTAACAAGGATATGTGTAGTTGTAGTTTTAGAAATATAGTCCCATGATTGACATGTGTAGTCATGGTGTGGGAAACTTATTCCTACGGTTGAGAATTGTAGGTAACCCTTATGTTAGAAATAGTTTCTACAACTATTAGTCAATCATTAGTTGTCTTGGGGTTCGAATAATTGTTTGACCCTAAGTATTAGCCTACACAAGTCGTTAGTGTAGGTGTGCATTGAGCTAAACCCTTTAAAGTAAGTAGCAAGTAATTCATGGACACTAGTAGGACATCCTAGGTCATATAGAGTATCACTAAAGTCAATTGCATGTGATCATCATATATTAATAACATACTCATTCACTAGAATTTTGTCTGACCAACTCCTTTCCTTTCTTTTTTTCCTCCACCACAGAAGGATAGGGCATCAGGTGTAGCCCCGAGATTACTATATGGGGAGGCGAGCTTAGCATTGGAGTTGCTTATCATTTTATATTACTCTCCGTATAACTATTATCCTTTTTAGTAGTTAGTATTTACCAGACTATATAGTGTATTTCTGTGTACTCTGGATTTGATGACGTACTATTTTTGAGACTAAATTTTAAAATATTTTTCTAAGATGGTCACTTTTGTACTTATATTTTGTTGACTTCCGCATTGAGATATAAAGTGTAAAATGTTTTAGATCATATCTGTATATCTTCAGTCTCTATAATGTTTTAAAAATCCGATAGCTCGTACTTCTTGGCACCGATATGAGTCTGAAAGTCACCTTATACTTTGGATCGGTGTGTCGAAAGGCATGAGTTGTCACAAATATGATATATAAAATTATATTATCTACTTCGATAAATTTTTTCATCCAATATAATTGATAAAGTTTTTTATTAATTGAAATATACAAACGAACCAAATTAGGATTGACAAAGAAGTGTAAACTATACTTACTAGTAAATCATTTGCATGTTGTCACTTCAAGGCGCAGCCAAATTATACAACTACCTAATACATTATAAACTTGGTCATTTAAGTGTTTATTTGCATGAGACTATGTATTGTCTTTTATGTATACTGAACTCTAAAGCGATACAAGAATATGAATATTGGATTCATATTATATCACAAACGGAAGTTGTATGATGAATAGTCAAGATTGTAATGTACAAAATCTCTGTGAAACTAATTCATTAGAAATAAGAAAATAAACCACAATATGAGATTATATGTCGAATGTGATTGAATTGAATATGGATCTTGCTGCATTAAAGGTAGCAAAGAGCAATAACTATTAGAGAGGTTGTGAAATTCAATCACCGATATGCCAATTTAACCAATTTACTTAAGTGCAGCATATTCAACATCCTTTATATGTTAAGGATATTCAAATGCACTTTTTAAAGAATTCGATGTGGTCTTGTAGTAAGAGGTTTTAAATGGTTCGACCATTTAGATAGAAATGTAAATGCACGAGAGTGGATGTAACTTAGGCATGGTTGGGATAAACAGAGCGAATGGCGACCTCAACTTCATGATGAGACATCGGGAATGATAATTGTATAAAATACTACTAGATATTTAATATGGAATAAGAAATGGGATTTCTATTCTAGATGTAATTTTATAAATAAACTGTTTACAATGAATGAAATAAAATTTTATCTGAAACTCTCAACTATAAACTATTTACAATGAATGAAATAAAATTCTCATAATAAGTGATTAAATATAGCCTCGTATTTCAGGAGCTGTTGTCGTAATGGTGGAAATAGTGGGAGCTTATCATATAACACATATTAGTAAATGCATCAAATTAAGAAAGATTGTCTTCATGTATATACACTAAATTTTATTTATGAAATAATAAAGATTTTTAGTATTGTTTAAAAATTGGTATAGTTTTATTTTAATATGAATATTATGAATACTCATTACAACATAAATCTATGGTATTTGTTTTCATAATGAAAGTGATGCATTAATTATAGAAAATGCAGAAGAATCTAAAACTTTGTACGATTATTTTGAAATTATGGACTAAGTCATATTTTTGAGAAATAATTTTTTAATCATATGATTATGAATCATATGACACTGGTGAATTGAATCTCAATCGACTAAGAGCAATGCACTCATTCAGTAAGAGGAACAAAAGAGTTGGCAAACTCTTCAAATTCATATGTATTAGTGTATGTAGTCGAAGGTCTAGTGATACCAAAACGTATCCACTTACTTTGTTAAAATTCACTGGTGAATTATCATAGAATGAACATGTGTGTTTAGTACACAAGTAATGTATCTATGATAAGTTTGCAGAGTATAATATAGAAGTAGAAAACATTACATGTAAGAGGAATAAAAGAATTCGATTTGATTAAATAGGGGGAGTACTAGAAAAGATTTCGTACCCGAAGATGAATAAGAATCAATCTCAAAAGTCACTCTTCCCTATGATACATAATGATCGATCAATAAGGAGTAACCAAGTGTTGTTGGACAAATTACAACCGATGATGAGTGAAATTGAGTTAACTTCTTTTATGTAAAGACAAGTACTTAATAATAAGAAAACAGATTAAATTAAATTTCATATGTAGCAAAGTTTATGAGATCATATCCATATAAGATATGAATCAATAAGAAACCCTGATCTTAAATAGTTTAAGATGAATGGTTGTCAAATTTATGTTATGAACGTACATTTTATAAAATTAAATTAAAATCATGTTTATATGCATGTAAAATGCAATTCATAAAATAATTTTGAATCTCTATTCCATTATGCTAAGGAACGTTGTTTCAAGATGCACCACCTCTACGATCAAAGGAAATTCTTTTAGAAATTAGTGGTAGAATAAGGGACTTGGATATGATCTAGAGACTCGAACATAATAACTATTACATAAGACAAAATAAAACTAATCAAAATTAAAACGGACACAGAACACATTAGAATGTCTGATAATAATTCTCATACATTAAAGAGAAACCATGACTTTCTCATCAATGTCAAAAAAAGAATTGTTAGCAACAACAATTTCTTCAGTTGTAAGCAGGATATAAAGAGTATAGAATTTGTTATATGGGACTATGCTTTAAATTCAAAATGGATTCCAAGTGCACCGTCAAAATAAGATTTTGATAGTTATTCCCGAATGAATATGATCCATCAGCTGCAAGTGTATCTTCAAGAAGACCGACACAGTTGAAGTTATTTAGAGCAATGTTAGTAGAAAGTCACATCATCGATTTCAAATATTGAAATTTGCGACGTAATTTTGCTAGTCAACATTTTCAAAACTATACAGATTCTACACGCAATTAGGCACAATTTGATTTTGAGTTTTGCCATTTTGATATTGAAATAGAACTTCTAAACAATGATTTAGAAGAGACTGTTTGTGCATAAAAATTGAAATGTCTTGAAGTCAGTGAAAGCGATAATATGATTCATATGTTTTGGATATGACCAAAAAGCAGATACAATGATGGCTGTAACAGGAATCAGAGTTGAACAGGTATTTTGATGGAGAAATCAAATAGTTTGATTTTCAGTTAAAGGTACTAAAATATTTCTTAAAGTAGAAGTAAACATTGGATTTGAAAATGGCATTTTTCTAATCAGTACAAAAGGATGTTGGTATTTGATATACATAGATAGCACATTTATATGTTTAATGTGGAGCATATGAGAAGAATTCCTTATGCATTAGCAATATGAATTATAACATATGCTATGTAGTCTATTATATCACATTTCGATTATGTACCTAGTATACTAGCGAATTTCAAACCCAAATTAAGATCACTAAATAGTTGTTAAGAGTATTCTCGAGCATTTATAAAATACTAGAGAATTTTTTATAGAAACATCAAACTCCTAATGAAGGGTATTCAGACTTGAACTCCATGAGTGATAGCTAGTATATTTTTTCAATCCTAAATTCATATTAAGTCTTAGTTAAGGAGTTTGTTGGAATTGTTCTAAATGAAATGTTATGGATTATTTAATCAAACGGCTAAGTACATCGCCTTGAAGAATGCTATTGCAAAAGCTGTATATATAATGCATAAATTTATGACTGTGCTAGGGGTGATTCCAAATGTTGATAATCTCATGACTTCGTTTTGTGAAACCAATGTTATGGTAAGGATCGTGATAGAACCTAGAGCTTATAAGAAGTTGAGAGGCAAACCTGGCAAAATTTCCATATGATAAAGGCGATAAAGGCAATTTATTAGGGTCGGAGAGAGTAGATTAACAAATAGTTAACTATGAAAATGTAGCATATATGTTCATTAAGGGACTAGCTTGATCATTTTGAGAAAACTGATCGAAGGAATGAGCTTGAGATTCAACAATTGACCCAAAGTGCAAGTGGGAGATTAAGGGAATAGAGGTGTACGTTGGAGGAAATTATGTAATTTATCATATATATTAACTCTATAATCGATCTTGTTCGTAATAAAGGTGTTTAATTTTCTATTGTATACTTACTATATTGTGATATATTAATTAAGCAACTATTTATGTTTATTAATATAGAAAATCCTTATATGGTATGTTATGTGATAATAATTATAAGGAGTTGTAATCATGAGAATATTATTAAAATATAGAATAAATATTATTTTAGATATTCCAAGTAAAGATGTTTCGAAAGGGATATTGATTTATCTATTGAGGCTAGAGTGCTTAATGCTCTCCATATGTTAGGTAGTGTATTACTCATGGTTGTTGAGGGCACCAAAGAGTTATGTACTCATAGTTATTAGATAACTATGAATGACTCATCCAAGTGTTTCTTGTTGGTTAATAACAACTTGGTCAAGCATGAAATCTCAAGATGATGATATTAAACAATTTCCCCGACTTGAGAATACTTTGTAACTTCAAAGTGAATACTTCCCTTTGGTTATAGTTAAATTATGGAATGGCGATCCATCGAGTGACTATAGTTAGGCCTGAGTTGAAGCATTGAATGTGAAATACTATTCAATAGGGAATCTCTCCTCGATTGTACGAGATTAGTATCATGGTCAACTATGGTCAACTCAAAGTCAAAATCTCTAGCCAAAGTAGTACGATTGATACCAAATATCATTATTGAACCAAGGACTCCATTTATAGGCTAAATAAGTTGAATACGGATGATATTGGAATTTTGACCTAAACCAAATTCCATATATCCTAAGGTGATATAGTATTGATGAAGAGAAAGTGTGTAAAAATCAGTACTAAAAGGTACTGCTTGCGAAAATATAAATATGATTTTTTTACTAAAAAGGCCTGTAAGCGACGAATTTGGGCGTCGCATCATTAGCTAAGGTGACGTTTTAACATTAACGTTTGAATTGTTTAAAATTGATTGCTGCCTAAATTCGCACCTTCGAGTCTCAAAACCACATTTATGTGTTCTTTGAAAAACTACACGATTTGATTAATATATAAAATGTTTAAAATTAATTCAATAAATTAATATTTAAGAAATATTAATTGTTATTTAATTTATTTGATGTTTAAGAGTTGTTTTGATTATTTAAATGTATATATAAAAGTTATATTTGCATGCATTAATATAAGACATTGACGTAACTTCAAACAGGTTTAAATAAAAGATAATTGTATGAAGGGATTTATGGAAATTATGTGCCATTTATTGGTATCAATGGCCATCCATATATTGAGAAGAGAGAGGGGTAGAAAGAAAATGTTAAGGGATTACGTAAGGAAGTTTTAATTGAAAGAAATGGAAGGTTTCAATCTTTCAAGTATAACAAATCCATTAACCTATTCTCATTCATTCTTTCATTCTTTTATTTTTTTGGCACCTCCTCTCCATTGACATGGCTAGAAATTAATTTATCTCTTCCAAACCCAAATCAAGTTCAAATCAAATGAAAACATCAAATAAAATGAAAGCTAAGTGTTTCATCCTTCTCTTGCAAAGCTAGATGTGGATCACGTTAGAGATCTAAACAGAAATCACAAATCAAAGGGTTACAAGAGTAAGACTTTTCAGGTTGGTATTCTTTTTAGGGGATTTGGATGTCAAGTCCCTACAAATAATTTTATGGAAATTATTTCTCTGGTCACTACTTTCCTTCGCAACCAGTTGTTATTCTCATACCTATTTTAATATTTCACATCTTATTTTGATTTTAATATTTAAAATGCAATTATTTTTTGTGGAAATATTGTATCGACGAACCATTTTCATCATTAGATCCTAAATTTTATGGTCTTTTAAATAATTTATGTTATACATATATAAATATCTAGTCATTGATAATTTTGGAAAAAATGTAGCTTTTCCATATAAATAACGTTTTTAAAACCACATCATTCAAATGCAGCTGTAATTACATCATTCAAATCACTAGGTTCAAAATGTGCAGTTAAAAGTCGGTTTTGTTAGTCCTTAAGATGATAGTTTTGATGACAACAACCTTAGAATAAGATTATAAAATATAAATACTAACATTATAGTTTAGATATATATATGTATATGCAGGATTTAACCATGCAGGTACCAAGAATGAAGATTGTACAGTATAGAGATTCAAGATATCAAGATTGAAGACTCTTGAGTATAAAGATTATCAAGAATTAAAGCTTTCAACAATAAGTAATTTAATTAGGAATTTTTTTAAAATTCCTAGAAAAGCATTGGCATCTTAAAATCCAATTTATTCGCGGAATGGAATCCACTTCGAGCCCGTTAAAGGGATGGAACCCTAAGCAGGATGGAACCTACGAAAAATCTAGTGCAACATTGTTTTGTATCCGCTAACCTTTTATTCAAATGTTTTTACAAAATTATAGCTTGTTTTTAAAATGATTTCAAAATGTTCCTTTTAAAATAATCAAAAACACCTATCCTGGTTTTAATACTTTTAGCCTCAAAATAATCTTTATTTTCAAAATCAAATTATCCTTGGTTTTAAACTAACTTTTAATAATAATAATATAATATTTATACTTAAATTTAAATATAAAATTATAGTAAAATTTTATATATACCAAAATATTATTCTCTATATTTACTTATGTATTTTAACTATAGTTAAGTATATTTAAAAAGTTTAAAATAGTTTTAATACAAGATAGAAGTTATTTTCAAAGAAAAACAAATAACCAAAATTTCCCTTGGCATGTCGACATCCTCAAGTACCCCATGCCGACATGGTAGCAGTTGATTTCAAAATTTGAATTTCAAAAGAAGTGTCTATTCATCATATCCCTTCACGAATGGACATGGCTGTTGTTCTACTATAAATAGGGGTGGTTTTGAACGAATTTCTATTCATATTTTTTGTTTTCACTCCTCTTCTTCTTCCACATTTCTTTATACACATTCCCATTACTCTGTCGAAATCAACATTGAATCAGACTAGATCATTTTTGGCTTGATTCTCTAATCTCAGTGCTATTCAGAGTTATAGATTTCTTTATAATCAATTTAGCGGGAAAAGGTGTGATTGTAGCCTTGGAAATCAACCAAGCGAGAAAAGGTGTGATTGAAGCCTTGGAAATCAATCAAGCGAGAAAAGGTGTGATTGTAGCATTTGAAATCAATCAAGCGAGAAGAGGTGTGATTGTAGCATTTGAAATCAATCAAGCGAGAAGAGGTGTGATTGTAGCCTAGGAAATCAATTGGGTGAACTTGTTGCCCATGAAATCAAGTATCTCTGCCCAGAGGATTGTGAATTTGGAGAGGTACCTCGTGGCCTTGAAATCGAGGGTGTAATTGTACAATTGCTTTAGAAAGGAAATCCGTACTTGTGTGCGGGACTGGATGTAGGGTAACTCCGAACTAGTATAAAATCCGATGTGTTCTTTCCTTTATTGCTTTTCTTTATTTCTGCATCTGTGTTTGATTATGTGATTATATCTATGTCAGAATATTGCATACATTTGTGTTAAAATTAACAAAAACTCAAAAAGATTTAGTAATTCCTTTAAATACTATTCACCCCCCTCTAGTGTTAATCCTAGCCTTAAGATTCGTATTCCGCATTTCTCACATTTGGTATCAGAGCAAGGTTTTCAAAGTTTCGTAATATGATTTTTGAAAAAGTTTTTAAAATGGCTATGTTTAAAAAATTTGTTAATACTAGTTTAGAAATATTCAGATCATCATTGTCTCATGAGTCAGCATATAATCAATATTGAAATTCAAGTTGTCTACTAAGATTGTTTGATGTGCAGGAAACATGCTTTGTGGGGGTTGAGGAATCAATCCACAACGGACAAATTGTGCAGATCAGAAAGAATAAATGGATACTTGATGGTGGATACTCTAGACACATGACTGGAAATCCAGATATGCTGAATGATGTAATATACAAAGAAGGAGGACTGGTTAACTTTAGAGACAATTCAAAAAGATATGTGATTGGCACCGGCAAAGTCGGTAACTCTGAAACTCCTATTATTACTAATTTTTTGCTAGTTAAGAATCTGAAACATAATCTGCTAAGTATAAGTCAACTTTGCGATAAAGGATATAAAATTAAATTTGAAAAAGATATGTGTCACATTGAAGATAATAATTCGACCATAATATTTGAGGGAATTTGGAAAAAGAATATTTATATTCTTAGTATGAAAGTTTCAAATGATAACCTGTGTCTTTTGGCAAATACAAGCGACCCTTGGATTTGGCATAAGTGATTTGGACATTTGAATTTCAAACTCTTATCTAGACTATCAAAACATGATCTAGTAAGAGGTCTCTCTAAAATAAATTTTAAAGTAGATAGTCTGTGATGCATGTCAATTAGAAAAACTTAGAAAAACTTCCTTTAAATTAAAAGATATGATTTCAACTTCAAAACCTCTTGAATTACTTCAACTTGATTTATTTGTCCATCTCAAATTCTGTCAATAAATCATAATAAATATGTTTTTGTTATTGTAGATGATTATTCTATATTTACATGGACAATATATTTGAAACATAAAAGTGATATTTTTGACTGTTTTAAGAACTTAACAAAAAGGATTCAAAATCAACTTTCTGTAAAAATTATAACCATCCGTAGTGATCACGGTGGTGAATTTGAAAATGAAAAGTTTGAGAAATTCTGCAATAAAAAGGGAATAACTCACAATTTTTCATTTCCAAGAACTCCACAACAAAACGTAGTAGTAGAACGTAAAAATAGGACGATTTAAGAGTGTGCGAGAACTATGCTTTCAGATAGTAAATTACCAAGGTATTTTTGGGCAAAGCAGTTGCTACCGCCTGTTATATTTTAAATAGAATTTTAATTAGACCTTTAACTGATAAGACATCTTATGAACTTCTTCACTCAAAGAAACCTAAGGTATCTTATTTTAGAATTTTTGAAAGTAAATATTTTATTTTAAATACAAAAGATAACTTAGATAAATTTGATCCTAAATCCGACAAAGGTATCTTTATCGGATATTCTAATAAAAGTAAAGCGTACAGAGTGTTTACTTTAAGAACTAACACCATCGAAGAAACAATGCATGTTTCATTCGATGAAAGTCTCAAAAATCTTGAAGATACAAATGAAGAAGAGGATTTAATCACTCAAAATCAAGAGTCAACCGAAACTAATAATGAAATTAATCATCCTAATAAAAGGATTAAACTTTTAAAAGATCGTCCTATAGAAAATATACTAAGAGATATGCAATCTGTTGTTAAAACTAGAAATCAACTAGTAAAATGAGCAGTGTAGCCTTTATATTAACTATTGAACCCAAAAATCCAAAAGAAGCATCAATTGATGATTCATGGATTTTGGTTATGCAAGAAGAACTAAATCAATTCACTAGAAATGATGCTTGGGAACTTGTTCCTAGACCTGAATTGGAACTAAATGGGTTTATAAAAATAAAATGAATGAACAAGGAGAGGTTGTTAGAAATAAAGCCCGGTTAGTCGCTCAAGGTTATTGTCAAGAAGAAGGAATAGATTTTGATGAAACTTTTGCTCCCGTAGCAAGGTTAGAAGCCATTATCTAACGACATTGACTCGACCTTCGAAAATTGGCACCGAATACGACACACGTATTCAAATGCCGTAGATCCAAACGTCGAGTCTGGTTCGCCGGAGCTTATAACACATTAGGTACAACACAGCGGAAGAAATGAATATATCAATATACAACATTTGATACAATATTCAGATACAATGATGATACAATGAATATCAATATACATCAGAGATTTGATACAAGAAAATAGCAGCGGAAAGAAGAGATAACACTAACAACGGAACAATATCTCCAATATGGTCTTCAAGAAAGAACTCCAGTATCGGTAATCTCCATCTCCAAGGCACCAATCCAGAAGTAGCTCGAACTCCCAATCAAGATGAAGTGAAGCAACATGATCCAAATGCGATTGCCAAATCCTAAGGCTAAAAGCTACCGAATCTAAACCTACTATTCGATTATCTGAAAAACCCAACTCTAGACTGCCCATGTGGAAAATTGTGGGCACCTAGAGTTTAGGAAGGGAACAATAAACTCCGGATCAGTCATGGGACTGGTATGAGCAAACAAAACAGTTTTTATCTTTAAAACAAACAGCAAAAGAATTTAAAATAAATCTGCAATGCTTTTGGAAAATGAAACTACCATAAGGCGTTCCGGCACACACACAATGCAATCGCACACTTGGGGGGAAGATTTTCCCTTATGATAGTCAAATATGCTTAATACGAGAAAAATTCTTTGATATTATTACTAGTGCATAGTGGAAAACCTTTCGAAAGTATAATATTAATCCTAGCCAGCATAGGTACCATGATATTATGCCAGCTATAGCTACCACCTGAGGTGGCAGGTTATACAATTGTAATCGTAAAGGGCTCGTATTGTTTTGTTTGGATTTCCAACAAATGGTCAGGCTAAGGAACTTCCTACTGTCCATGGGTACGCCTCTGGCGGGACTTCCCGAGAGCTTAACCAGCTCTCTGCCAACACAAGGCCGGGTTACCTCTGTAACTAGTTAACTACTACACGCGCATGCCATCCCCCGGTCATTTGGGACCTTTATCCGAGGTACCTCTAATACAACAACCACAAAGCAATCACAAAGTAATAGATTTGCAGTGACCACATGAGTGAAGTATTTGGGTTCCATACCATGATACCACCCTTTTCCAGAAGGGCATGACACATCCTAAAGGGAGAGACCCTCATAACCTTGCCGCATCTTTCCTATTTCGACCATTTTCGGGGTGTGAGGTCCTGATGCAGTCTCGTCCACAAAGCTACGCTTTATACAAAAGTCATGCTTTGATCAACAAATGATACACGATAGCAGCATGTCACACTACCAAATTGGGAGTATATCATTGATAAATATCAACTACATAACCTCTGAGCTCATGCGTCTTAGAGAAGGGTGTTAAGCTAAGAGAATAAATTCTCCTCCACCAAGCAGAAATGTATTTGATAGAGATCGGTTTAATATCTCAAAGCGTAGTGTCAGACATACAACCATACAAGTCTGTTCCAGGTTCGAACAGAACCGAAGGCACTTCCGAAGAAGCCCTTGCATTATGGGCATCCACAATTTCGATCGGACTTCCCAGCACTTAATTAGGAAATCTCTATACCGTAGATACTCGGTGCATAGACAATCGAAAGGTTATCCTATCGTTCTTGAAGACACCCGGTCTTCACCACCGGTCTTCAAATGTTATCGTCGTATCACTATTCAAAATGGGTTATATGACACAAGGTCCTCTCCCGGCTCAACCGAATAGTGAGCGCAATATTTAAAACATATTGATATTGGATTTCAGTTAAGTCACAACTTTAAAATTCAAATATTTCTTTCAAATGGTTTAAAAAAATTACCATTTTAAATCTTTAAACAAAAAGATATATTTCACAAAGATCTATTCATAAATTTCAAAACAATTTCAATTTCAATTGGATTAACTCATCCAATCTTTAAATTAAAGATTCAACTTACAGCTTTAAAACCGTTTTTAAAGAATAATTCATAACTTTGAAAACCATTTTCACTTTGGACTTGAAATCCTTTTAACACAAATTGGAAGTACATTTCTTATGTGAAAGCTTTTATTATTTGAAAACAAATAGTTTTCGTTTCGGAAAAATCCGATCTCATTTATACAAGTTAAATTTTTTCAAACTTGGGTTAAATTCATATTCCCAAAACAATGCTTTAAAATGATTTAAAACCCACATAAACTTGTGTACCCTTTTTAAATCATAAATATGATTTAATTTAAATTTTTGAATTCAAATTTAAATCAAAATTCAAAACTAAATTAAGGTATTCGAAAAAATAACTTTTATTTTTTGAAATTCCTTTTCAAAAACTTTTCACTTTAAACCAAATCCATTTCCAAAACCATTTGGAGTCAAAAATCAATTTTAAAACTATTTCAAAAATTTGTGACTTAACCGATTTCGACGTGCAATCCATATTTGTGTGTATAGTGTAGTCCAGGGGGGTTTAACACAATAGTGCACAACATCAATCATCACAGATTCAATCATATCAATATCGATAAGCGGTATAACCCATAACGCTTATCTTCATTCACAGATTCATAGATAAGGTAAATTTATCAATCACGAAGATTCACTATTATAATTCGATGTGGGTTTCGGACAACCAACTGGAATCCAACTCCCTATCGCATCGACATTCAAATGTCGTTTTACGGGCCAGGGGGTTTTCATATTCATACAACAGTATATTCATCACAAATATAACAGCTCAGCACAAAGCATTTCACATTACATAGCATCACATCACATATCAAATGTATCAATCCATAACACAACATCCAATAACAATCAAACATCTTCAATTAAGATGAATAAATTGTCTGGTTTTAAATTTATTACCTACACAATTGCTTTCATTAGTAATTTTTAATCAATGATTTATTATCATTAATTTCTATTAATTAAGTCTTAATCACCTTCATTAATTTATCATTTCTTAATTAATTATCTAAATTAATTTATCCTTAATTGTTAATTAATTAACTCTTAATTACTTTTATAAATTAGTTACTTCTTTATTTAAATTACCTTAATTACATTAATTAACTATCCTTAATTAATTAACCTTTAACTAATTACCTTGAATAATTCATCCTTAATTATGAATCAATTATCTTAAATTAATAAATTAGTTAGCCTTTAATTAACTATTAATTAATTATTCAAGTAATTATAAATCATCTATCTTGATTCATCACTAAATCTTTTTCAAAATCTTTAATTAATTAACCATATAATTAATCAACATTAACGTAAGAGGTTAAGGTTAATTAAGAATTACATGTCAATATTTCATCTTAATTTACTTTTAATTACATTATTTATTTGAAATGATTAATTTAAAAATGCCATAATTTAACTAATTTAAAACTTTTTAAACATCTTACTAAAAACTTTCCTTAATCCAATACCTAAATTAAAACCATTATTTAAAACATGAATTTAACATGTTTAAAAATTTAAATTTTTTGTTTAAAGTCAAAAGGACTGTTTTTTTTATACATACCCGAGACTCACTCGAGACTTTCCCGAGTAAATAACTCCTCCACTTCGAATTCTTCCAAAATTCCCCCGCATCCCCTTCAAACTTCAAAATTTCGTTTAAGTATTTAAAATACCCGATACGACAAAAACACACTCGAGTCTATACTCGAGCCAAACATCATCTTCCTCGACACTTCCTTCGTGCAACCACCTTCTTCCTTAGTGACGCAGACAAAATGCAAAGGTGCACGCATTCACGTGCACCGATGATCGCCGAAGCTTCGGCCAGCCTCGCCATCGTCAGTGGATCACCCAAGACCTCTTAAATCGCCACGAACACCTAAATCACCGAGAACAACCACGATTTGAAAACGAGCAGTTCGACCCAGATACTAGAACCAACCATCAACCTATAATCCCTCGCACCGACGAACTTCGTCAATTGGAACCCACGCCGACCAACCTACAGCCGCCTCACATCTCCACCTTTCGATCCCCCCACATGCGATGAAGTTCGATGCAATACTGATGAGGCAACGACCAATTTCCTGATGCTACTTAAAATATGGCTTAAACCCCAGATTGCCATTTTCCAATCACCACGATGAAATATAAAATCATCTTGTATTTTTCTCATATTCAACAATCACTCCAGTGTCTACTGCTACGATCCCGAGACAAATTGATTACGCGATCAACAGAAATCGACAGAAATTCATTTTCTGTTCATCCCTAATTTTCTTGCTCTACAGACTATTTAAAATCTTACTTTTAATTTTAAAAATCAACATTTTCTAAATTGTTTTAGGTAATGTCATCAAATCAATTAATTAAAGAAATCGAACTATTATCATAGATTGAGTTTACAGCATTCTCCTTGTTCCGGACAACATACACTTGGTGATTGTCTTTGGAATTATTTTTAAAATTAAGTTTTCATGCATTTGAACATATCCCTTTTTAACAATATAATCTAATAACAATTAAAAGCAGAGCTTCGGGATTTTTTTCCTTTCATTTGAAAGGTTTCTGGAAACCTGGAAGTTGCAAACATGAATAAATATCCCTGTTCATCAACATGCACAGTGGATGTTTATACATTTACACACATATCTGCACTCGTTCAACTAATCTTAAGCACACATTCAAACCACAGATCAAAACACTAAAGGTTTCAAAAGATTTGCTCACCTGGATATGGATAAGGCAGAAAAGCAGAAACAAAGAACAGAAGCATTTTATTTTTGAGTACTGGAAACTGTTGTTGTCTTTAAACTTTGATTTTGTTTAGCTTGCCTGAAGCTTTGAATCTGTAACTCGTAAATAAAAATCTTTGCTTAATCACTATTGTATTTGTTTATTCATTTCATCCATAACAACAATTTTTAATTTTTACTTACAGTTTGAATCCTTTTACATATAACAGAGAACCCTTTTTCTTTCCCTGCAACTTGAAGTCCAGAAACAGGTTAAATCTTGAAACTTGATTTCCTCCTGCAACTGGTTAATAAAGTTGTTTAAATTCTTCGCTTCATTACTGATTACAACTTCAAATTCACATCTTTAAAAAGAAATTTCACTTCCCTTAGGTTATTTTCAAAAATCTTGCACTGTCTCTGGCCAAACTGTAGCTGTGTTTTCATTTATAAATCTGCAGTTTTGAATTTGTTTTATGTTAAACTTGATTTTGAAATTATAGATTCATTAAGCTATAAAGTATGAAATTTAACTGAGAGATGGAATGTAAATCTACAGCTTGATTGTTCAAGAAGATTTCCAGATTTTTACACTTTTACTTTGAATTAAAGAAAAATGCTTTCAGCCCTTTTCTGGTTTTTTTTTCTGTTTTCTTTCTTTGGTGTTGGAGTTTGAAATGCCCAAATCTTTGTTACTGTATTTTCAGATTTATTGAGACTAAATAATTTGAATATGGGGAGATGAAAAGTTTTCTATAATTTTTAATTCTATTATTTTATTCAAGCAATCATAGTGAATGCCATTTGTAAAAAAAATGATTATGAGATCTAAACACTTGTACAATTTTATACTTACATATGTATATTTTCCAATTATACTTATTATGGTTTACAGATTACACACTTTAAAAATCTTATTTTATAAATTTACAAACCAATGTTACATATATATGCTTTCTTATTGATTTATTAATTCTTGTTTT
Organism: Allium cepa; assembly: GCA_030765085.1. Lineage (NCBI taxonomy): Eukaryota > Viridiplantae > Streptophyta > Magnoliopsida > Asparagales > Amaryllidaceae > Allium > Allium cepa. Next base: position 160,703,233 of record CM060932.1, read on the forward strand.
GATCTTATGTATTTTTAACTTTACACTTCCAAAATATGCATTCATCTCAAAGCTTTGTATAAACAAAATTTTAATATGTATATTAGTTTACTTTTAGTAATACATATATTTATATTCTCTATTTGTATTTGTATAACTTAAAGAAAAAGAATATTAAACTTATTTCAAACTATTATTCTTTTTAAACAAATAATTATCTATATATATATATATATATGTATGTATTATTTTAAACTTTTATTTCTTGTTTTATATACATTTTGTTTATTATTTCTACTTATACCAATTTAAAGAAAGAAATGATTTTAAACTAATTATGCTTTTAATAAATAAACACATATATAATAATATTTAGTTTTGAACAATTGTTTTGAAAATCATTTATATCTAATTCAAAATATAACTTTCAAAATAAATATTAAATATGTCTCTTAAAATTAGAAAACCAATTTCTACTAGTATAAAATTATATAGTTTTCAAATCCAAATTTTATTTATTTATAAGATATTAAATATAGAATTTCAAATCCATAGTTAAAATTTTGAAATCAATGTCCAATTAAACAAATATCCTATTAAATTTGAAAAATTCAAATTAATTTACAATTTTATTCAAAAATTTATTTTAACTATCAATTTAAATTTAAATAAAAATCGGGATCGTTACAGATTCCCCTCCAAAAAGAGATATCGTCCTCGAAATTTGCAAGGGAGACAACAAAGAAAGGATGAAAGATAGAGAAATATCTTTTTCAAATCAAACTGGATATCAATTCTGTATTTGGCTTACCAAATCAGAATATCAACAATATGAGAACAAACACATACAATTATTTCACAAGATACTCGGATCCATCGGTCTACAAATATGCAAGGGCATTAATTAGTTCGAAGGGATAACTAATTGTTCGTAGAATATATCAGTCCCCAGAGAATAGATAGATGGATTCAATCTTCTACAATTCCTCAAACACTAGATATGGATTCCAAATTCAGGTCGGAATACTCCAAAGTATATACCAACTTGTCCCTCTTCGGACTTCAGTCTACACAAGAAATTATAATGGAATTTCAAATTTGGTTTTAACCGATGTCGTTTTATTGATACAATTCAAATTTAGCCTTATATTCTATTAACCAATTTTACTCAATTTAAAATTTCTAATTTATTTAATTTAAATTTTCAAATTCATTAGAGTTTAAAACGAAAAGCTGATAAGAAACCGATGAAGATACGAAGTAAGGATTTTCTACAACGATTCATAGGGCCACCATCACACTGAAACTTCTTTCTGGAGATGTCACGAAGATATCAAAGAATTTGGGATCGAATCAAAGGAGATTGATGGAGAAAGTTTAGGAAGGGAACAATAAACTCCAGGTCAGTCATGGGATTGGTATGAGAAAACAAAAAAGTTTTTATCTTTAAAACAAACAGCAAAAGAATTTAAAATAAATCTGCAATGCTTTTGGAAAATGAAACTACCATAAGGCCTCTCGGCGCACACACAATGCAATCTCACACTTGGGGGAGACTTCCCCTTATGATAGGCAAATATGCTTAATACGAGAAAAATTCTTTGATATTATTACTAGTGCATAGTGAAAAACCTTTCGAAAGTATAATATTAATCCTAGCCAGCATAGGTACCATGATATTATGCCAGCTTTAGCTACCACCTGAGGTGGCAGGTTATACAATTGCAATCATAAAGGGCTCGTATTGTTTTGTTTGGATTTTCAACAAATGGTCAGGCTAAGGAACTTCCTACTGTCCATGGGTACACCTCTGACGGGACGTCCCGAGAGCTTAACTAGCTCTCTGCCAACACAAGGTCGAGTTACCTCTGTAACTAGGTAACTTCTACACGAGCATGCCATCCCCCGGTCCTTTGGGACCTTTATCCGAGGTACCTCTAATCCAACAACCACAAAGAAATCACAAAGTAATAGATTTGCAGTGACCACATGAGTGAAGTATCTGGGCTCCATACCATGATACCACCTTTTCCAGAAGGGAATGACACACCCTAAAGGGAGGGACCCTCATAACCTTGCCGCATATTTCCTGTTTCGACCATTTCCGGGGTGTGAGGTCCTGATGCAGTCTCGTCGACAAAGCTACACTTTATACAAAAGCCATGCTTTGATCAACAAATGATACACAGCAGCACTCAGAATGTCACACTACCAAATTGGGAGTATATCACTGATAAATATCAACTACATAACCTATGAGCTCGTACGTCTCAGAGAAGGGTGTTAACCTAAGAGAATAAATTCTCCGCCATAAAGCAGAAATGTATTTGATAGAGATCAGTTTAATATCTCAAAGTGTAGTGTTAGACATACAACCATATAAGTCTGTTCCGGGTTCGAACAGAACCGAAGGCACTTCCGAAGAAGCCCTTGCAATCCGGGCATCCACAATTCCGGTTGGACTTCCCATCACTTAGAGAATCTCTATACCGTAGCTACTCGATGCAGACACAATCGAATGGTTATCTTATCGTTCTTGAAGACACCCGGTCTTCACCACCGGTCTTCAAATGCTATCGTGGTATCACTATTCAGAATGGGTTATATGACACAAGGCCTTCTCCCGGCTAAACCGAATAGTCACTACGCCATAAATGGCCTTCTGCAACACAAAAAAAATGTTGGCTCAGGCCCGAAAAATGTTGCCATAGGTCTATGGCAACACTTTTAGGGTGATGCAATTTTTGCCGTTGCCTTAGACCTCAAAGGCAACATTTTGACTATCTAAGGCAACATAAGTAATATTGTTGCAATAGAACCCTATTTGGGTCTACGGCAACACCCATAGGTATCTGTAGCAACATTCCAAAAATGTTGCTATAGATATTAACTTTCTGAAGTTGTGGGGCCCACATCTTGTGGGGCCCACAATGTGGGCCCACGACCCAACTGGGTCCATCCCTATGGCAACACCTTGAATGACTATTGCAACACTATTTAAAGCAACATTTATAACCCGGTGGCAACACTATTACGAAGCTACCGCAACGCTATTCTGAAGCTACTGCAACACTATTCTGAAGCTACTGCAACACTATACTGAAGCTACTGCAACACTATACTGAAGAGACACTAAGAGCACATAGAACAATACAATATCACATAGAACACTTGCATAATACACAGTACAATATCACATAAAACACTTGCATAATACACAATATAATACACAGTACAGATAACAATTCATACAGCAGTACACATCACAATTCATGTCAGTTACCCCAAAATATCCAGTTACCCCAAAATACTACAAAGCTACCCCAAAATATCCGGTACACATAACAATTCATAAATGAGACTTAAGAGCTGGTGCCTCTAGTCAGATTATCAGTCTCACTGGACATGATTTACCTTGGATTCTAGCTGTGCTTCCATTTCTTCGACAAGCCTTTGCCTTAAGTCATTTACGTAAGCATTTGTTAGACATGAACAATGTGCAGGACATGAGCATACATGCACATGAGCAAGACATGAACAATGTGCATCATGTGCAAAACATAACAAAATTATTACAAAACAGAATTATTACTTACAAGTTTGTAATTCATTACTTGAGGATTAGACACGTACTCACGTCCATCTGTTCTCTTACGACTTTTAAGAAAAAGTGCTGCATCGGATGGTGTCTCCTGATACAAGTTCAATAGATAGTTTAGCATACACTCTCTTCAGTCAAAAATGTAAAGTATCACATACCATCCTAGTGTATTCAAATTAGCTAATATGATTAAGTTAAAATCATTTTTAAACTCAATTCTTTGAAAGATAGCTTATAGACTTGTTGAAACTCTTTGGGGGCATAATATAGAGCTTGTAAGTTGAATGATCACCAAACAAACAATTTTTCATTTATGCATGACTACTCTAATCCGGACAAAACCATTTTATTATAATATATTAACACATGAAATCGATGTACGAGAAAAGCAGGCAATAACCTGGTCTACTAGATGTGAAATTCCATCAAGTCATGATCCTGATAAACAGATAAGGTTAGAAGATCCTAATGGAGAGGTGCGGTCTCTAACCAATCACCGCTTCAACTAATAGACATTTGTTTACGAAGCTAAAACTAGCTGACCATGGAAACAACAACAATAAAACTTAAATATCTTCTAACACGATAAATTGAAATTAATACCACATATGAAGAACCGCACAATGATGTTTTAATCATAAATAAATGACAGTGAAATTTAGTTTGAAAAGAAATGTCAGTTTTTTACAAGGGGCATTGATAACTGACTTAAGTCATGCATAATGAATCACCTTATCCCAAAATTTCCAGATCGTTGAAATCATTGAAATGATTATTCTTACTAGCATAATTATTTATTTTGTATGTGTGTTTCAATGCCTCTCAAAATTTATCATCGAACTAAATTGATGTCTAGCCCATTTTAATCTCTCCATTCGGTTACATAAATGTTAAAAATTATAAAGCTCGTGTATCAAAACAAGTTGTCAATGTACAAGCAGTGTGAAACTAAAATCAGTCTTTTTAAGGTAATTTGTACTTGTTAGTTCATAATTAATCATACCAACGATATAATCGTAGTAACAATCATACCTAATGCTACAGTGGTGCTCATAGCATAAATCATTCCCACATCTCCATATTTGTTTCTCAATTCAGAGCCTACTTCTGGTGCATGCGTTCAACTCCTCAGCCCAGTTTCATAGTTGTCCAACTTTCTGTGCTCATCAGGAGAATGGATATGGCTGATGTGTACTTTAATGAATCTGCATGCATTTATGGAAAAACATTCATATACATTTTAATATATATTATACATTCATATGCATTTATGGATATGGCTGATGTGTACTTTAACTGGCCAATATGGCTGATGTGTACTTATCCATCAGGTTACAACAGGTCAGGTAACTTCAAAATGTTATAAATGTATATATGGAAACTATTGAAACCTGTTTGAAATGCATAAACTAATAAATCATTAGAAGTTCCTTTTCGATTCTCACATGTTTCTAAAAATGATTTTGGACTGGCAAAAGCTGGCCCTAAAGGCAATAAAAATTGTCAGATTTTCTTACCTTCAATTTTCTATATGCACTTTTTTTTCTCATTTCTCTTACTTTTGAAATGTGTTAACAAGCCTTCTTTCAAATATCTCGCATCCTAGCTAATATTTATATACAAAAATAGAATCTTCCATCAGCTATCAATTTTTTAAATGGAATCTATAAGCTCTGCCACTTCTGCTTCTGTGGATCATTCTGATCATGAATGCATATAAGATTGCAAAAGAGAAGAAAAGTGTGAGAATTTAGTAAATAATCCACTTTACTTTAATTTCTTTGGTAAATTGTAGTTGTTAGTTTGTATATTTTGTATGGTGGTAGCTGGTAATTGTTGAATCATGTTTTGCCTGATTTTGGTGTGCCCTAGCTTAGTTAATGTAAATGTGTTGAAGTTTCATTGCTTTTTTATGTTTGTTACTTTGGTTTGTTCAGGTTTTAAGTAATTTGGTAAGCAACTCAACTCTATTAGTTTCATTATGAAATTTTACTAACATTATATTGTTGCTCGACTTTTACCCTCTCGCTCAACTCTTCATGTACTATGTTTACCTGCGGCCTTTTTGAATCATCCGTTCAGATCCTGGCTAATCAATTTCTTTACTGAACTTTTGTTAGCACACCTTTTCCCAACCAATAATGTAATTCCAATCTGACGTTATTTTCATACTTTACGGCCTTTGCAGAATAATCTTTCCTAACTTTATTTTGGATATGATGCCATAAACAGTATCACTATCAAGAACATAACTTTGGCACATAAATAAATTTCGGTGTTTTACACTAAACCGATTTAGGTCCCCTCTTAAATATGATATGGTTGTACGCCCTTCGTCTTTTTATGATAATATGTTAAACTTGTAAAGATGGCCTGAGTTGTCTGTGTGCTGAATTTATTCTAGTACCTTAGTGGTTTCTTAAACTCTGCAAATTCTTGGACTGATTTAACAATTAGCATTTGTTGCCTCATTTATATAAAACTTTATATAAATGCCCAACTACATAGTACCAAAAGTAATTTTAAATTTCTTATAATACTTGATACTAGTTATTATGTTCTAAATGGAAAATATAATAACTCTGATTATGTTTTACCCGTTACCACAACCTCATGTCGAATTAAAATCATTAATATTCAGCTAGTAGTCAATAATTCTTTCAAAAAACTGATTGATGATATGCAGAACTACCTGCACATATTTAGAGACTTAATTTTAGATCATTTTGTCACTTTTTTTATCATCAGCCTATGCTACACATCGTACCATCTGAACATTTACATGTAAGCTATATGTATTTCTGACATCTTCATCAAATTTGACATACATATTTAATATTTTAATCAACTTCCTAATGTAATAAGAGTGTACTAGTAGCAGAAGGTTTTATTAAATAAATAAGAGTGTACTAGTAACAAAAGGGAAAAGGAGAAAAAGGTCTTTATCCCCAAAATCAAACCTGTTACCCTCTCTTGTTCAACCCTATCTCACCTCATTTAAATCAAACTAACCTTCACTTAGCCACTTAATGCCATTGTACGCAAACTAAGTTGAATCTCAACCTTAACAACTCTGAGACCCAAACTCTTATCATGCTGCTTAGCAACCCAAATTCTGTACCTATATAATTAGACTTGATTAGAAATTTCTAATTGAATAGATAATGTTTTTTATTATGTATCTAATTTTAAGTTTCTTTGTAAAGAAAATCAGATAGTTATCATGTTTACGTGAATTCACATCCTTATTTTATACAACAAATTTTCTTTTACTACATTATTTTAAACAACAAATTTTCTGGATATGAAATTTGTTAATAACCTAATTATTTAAAGGTACATCAATCCATCCATGCTAGTATTTTAACACAGTAAACTAATAAGTAATGGATCTTTTAAAAATAACCTATAATGCAATTGCCAGCATAAATCCATGGAATGCAATACCTAAATTAAAATTGAGAATCAACATGTAAACTAAAATAAAAGTAGAGTATTATCTGAAATTTTATCCGGTATTAAGCGCAAGCGTTGAGGAGAAGGAAAAAATGCAAAGCACATTAAGAAACCAAGGCAGTAAGTAAAATACCTAAATCGCGATTGAAGTTGTGTATGGAAGCAATAGCGCCTAAAAATATATTGTTGATGGAGACGATCAAAGCTTGAGATGTTGGATCTGGATTCGCTAGATCAGGAATCGATCGATAATCACTAGATAACCGCTGTTTCGGACATTCAGGTATTAGAGTGAAGTAACCTATTTTGTGTGAACGAAGGAGATGAAATCAATTTACGAAATTCTGCAGCGATGAAGGAATGAGAGCTAGGGTTTTTTGTTTTGTGAAGCAGTAAATGGAGTGGGAAAGGTGCGAAGGGAATTGTGTTCGGATTGATGAGGTGTCACGTTCTCCAACGTAGGATTTGCCTTGGTAGATTGGCGTGGATCGGTGCGAAAGATATGCAAAGGTCTGCTATAGCAACACTATAAAAAAATGTTGCATCAATTACACTTGTTTAGCTAGAGCAACACATTTTTATGGTTAAGGCAACACCAAAAATTCAACGTTGCAGTAGGACCAAAATTGTATAGCTATCGCAACATTTTACCTGGAAACACCTTGCAAAAATATTGCAGAAGGCCATCTATGGCGTAGTGAGTGACGGCAATATTTAAAACATATGGATATTGGATTTCAGTTAAGTCACAACTTTAAAATTCAAATCTTTCTTTCAAATGGTTTAAACAAATTACCATTTTAAATTTTTAAACAAAAAAGATTTATTTCACAAAGTTCACCTAGTTTCACAAAAATCTATTCATAAATTTCAAAACAATTTCCATTTCAATTGGATTAACTCATCCAATCTTTAAATTAAAGATTCAACCTATAGCTTTCAAACCGTTTTCAAAGATTTATTCATAACTTGGAAAACAATTTTCACTTTGGACTTGAAATCCTTTTAATACAAATTGGAAGTTCATTTCTTATGTGAAAGCTTTTATTATTTGAAAACAAATAATTTTCGTTTCGGAAAAATCCGATCTCATTTGTACAAGTTAAAGTTTTTCAAACTTGGGTTAAATTCCTATTCCCAAAACAATGCTTTAAAAATGATTTAAAACCCACATAAACTTGTGTACCCTTTTTAATCATAAATAGGATTTAATTCAAATTTTTGAATTCAAATTTAAATCAAAATTCAAAACTAAATCAAGTTATTCAAAAAAATAACTTTTATTTTTTGAAATTCCTTTTCAAAAACTTTTCACTTTCAACCCAATCCATTTCCAAAACCATTTGGATTCAAAATTCAATTTTAAAACTATTTCAAAAATCTGTGACTTAACCGATTTCCACATGCAATCCATATTTCTGTGTGTATAGTGTAGTCCAGGGGAGTTTTACACAATAGTGCACAACATCAATCATCACAGATTCAATCATATCAATATCGATAAGCGGTATAACCCATAACGCTTATCTTCATTAACAGATTCATAAATAAGGTAAATTTATCAATCACGAAGATTCACTATTATAATTCGATGTGGGTTTCGAACAACCAACTGGAATCCGACTCCCTGTCGCATCGAAATTCAGATGTCGCTTTACGGGCCAGGGGGTTTTCAAATTCATACAACAGTATATTCATCACAGATATAACAGCTCAGCACAAAGCATTTCACATTACATAGCATCACATCACACATCAAATGTATCAATCCATCACACAACATCCAATAACAATCAAACATCTTCAATTAAGATGAATAAATTGTGTGGTTTTAAATTTATTATCTACACAATTACTTTCATTAGTAATTTTTAATCAACGATTTATTATCATTAATTTCTATTGATTAAGTCTTAATCACCTTCATTAATTTATCATTTCTTAATTAATTATCTAAATTAATTTATCCTTAATTGTTAATTAATTAACTCTTAATTACTTTTATAAATTAATTACTTCTTAATTTAAATTACCTTAATTACATTAATTAATTATCCTTAATTAACTAACTTTTAACTAATTACCTTGATTAATTAATCCTTAATTATGAATCAATTATCTTAAATTAATAAACTGATTAGTCTTTAATTAACTATTAATTAATTATAAATCATCTATCTTGATTCATCACTAAATCTATATCAAAATCTTTAATTAATTAACCTTATAATTAATCAACATTAACGTAAGAGATTAAGGTTAATTAGGAATTACAAGTCAATATTTCATCTTAATTTACTTTTAATTACATTATTTATTTGAAATGATTAATTTAAAAATGCCATAATTTAAATAATCTAAACTTAAAACTTTTTTAACATCTTACTAAAAACTTTCCTTAATCCAGCACCTAAATTAAAACCATTATTTAAAACATGAATTTAACATGTTTAAAAATTTAAATTTTTTGTTTAAAGTCAAAAAGACTTTTTTTTACACACAACCGAGACTCACTCGAGACATTCTCAAGTAAATAACCCCTCCACTTCGGGTTCTTCCAAAATTCCCCCGCATCCCCTTCAAACTTCAAAATTTTGTTGAAGTATTTAAAATACCCGGTACGACACAAACACACTCGAGTCTAAACTCGAGCCAAACATCATCTTCCTCGACACTTCCTTCGAGCAACCACCTTCTTCCTCAGTGACGCAGACAAAATGCACAGGTGCACGCATTCACGTGCACCGATGATCGCCGAAGCTTCGGTCAGGCTCGCCATCGTCAGTGGATCACCCATGACCTCTTGAGTCGCTACGAACACCTAAATCACCGTGAACGACCACAGTATGAAAACAAGCAATTCGACCCAGATACTGGAACCAACCCATCAACCTATAATCCCTCGCACCGACGAACTTCGTCAACTGAACCCACGCCAACCGACCTACAGCCGCCTCACATCTCCACCTTTTGATCCCCCCACATGCGATGAAGTCTGATGCAATACTGATGAGGCAGCGATCAATTTCCTGACGCTACTTAAAATCTGGCTTAAACCCTAGATTGCAATTTTCCAATCACCATGATGAAATATAAAATCATCTTGTATTTTTCTCATATTCAACAATCACTCCAGTGTCTACTGCTATGATCCCGAGACAAATTGAGTACGCGATCAACAGAAATCGACAAAAATTCATTTTCTGTTCATCCCCAATTTTCTTGCTCTATACACTATTTAAAATCTTACTTTTAATTTTAAAAATAAACATTTTCTAATATGTTTTAGGTTATATCATCAAATCAATTAATTAAAGAAATTGAACTTTTATCATAGATTGAGTTTACAGCATTCTCCTTGTTCCAGACAACATACACTTGGTGATTGTCTTTGGAATTATTTTTAAAATTAAGTTTTCATGCATTTGAACATATCCCTTTTTAACAATCTAATCTAATAACAATTAAAAGCAGAGCTTCGGGATTTTTTTTCCTTTCCTTTGATAGGTGTCTGGAAACCTGAAAGTTGCAAACAGGAATAAATATCCCTGTTCATCAACATGCACAATGGATGTTTATACATTTACACACATAACTGCACCCGTTCAAACTAATCTTAAGCACACATTCAAACCACGGATCAAAACAGTAAAGGTTTCAAAATATTTGCTTACCTGGATATGGATAAAGCAGAAACAAAGAACAGAAGCATTTAATTTTTGAGTACTGGAAATTGTTGTTGTCTTTAAACTTTGATTTTGTTTAGCTTGCCTGAAGCTTTGAATCTGTAACTCGTAAATAAAAATCTTTGCTTAATCGCTATTGTATTTGTGTATTCATTTCATCAATAACAAGAATTTTTAATTTTTACTTACAGTTTGAATCCTTTTACATATAACAGAGAACCCTTTTTCTTTCCCTGCAGCTTGAAGTCCAGAAACAGATTAAATCTTTAAACATGATTTCCTCCTTCAACTGGTTAATAAAGTTGTTCAAATTCTTTGCTTCATTACTGATTACAACTTCAAATTCACATCTTTGAAAAGAAATTTCACTTGCCTTAGATTATTTTCAGAAATCTTGCACTGTCTCTGGCCAAACTGCAGCTGTGTTTTCATTTATAAATCTACAGTTTTGAATTTGTTTTATGTTAAACTTGATTTTGAAATCATAGATTCATTAAGCTACAAAGTATGAAATTTACCTGAGAGATGGAATGTAAATCTAACTTTGAATTGAAGAAAAATTCTTTCAGCCCTTTTCTGGTTTTTTTTTCTGTTTTCTTTCTTTGGTGTTGGAGTTTGAAATGCCCAAATCTTTGTTACTGTATTTTCAGATTTGTTAGGACTAAATAATTTGAATATAGGGAGATGAAAAGTTTTCTATAATTTTTAATTCTATTATTTTATTCATGCAATCATAGTGAATGCCATTTGTAAAAAAATGATTGTGAGATCTAAACACTTGTAAAAATTTATACTTACATATGTATATTTTCCCATTATACTTATTATGGTTTACAGGTTACACACTTTAGAAATCTTATTTTATAAATTTACAAACTAATGTTACATATATATATGCTTTCTTATTGATTTATTAATTCTTGTTTTGATCTTATGTATTTTAAACTTTACACTTTCAAAATATGCATTCATCTCAAAGCTTTGTATAAACAAAATTATAATATGTATATTAGTTTACTTTTAGTAATACATATATTTATATTCTCTTTTTATATTTGTATAACTTAAAGAAAAAGAATATTAAACTTATTTCAAACTATTATTCTTTTTAAACAAATAATTATCTATATATATATATTATTTTAAACTTTTATTTCTTTTTTTATATACATTTTGTTTATTATTTCTACTTATACCAATTTAAAAAAAGAAATGATTTTAAACTAATTATGCTTTTAATATATAAACACATATATAATAGTATTTACTTTTAAACAATTGTTTTGAAAATCATTTATATCTAATTCAAAATATAACTTTCAAAATAAATATTATGTATGTCTCTTAAAATTAAAAAACCAATTTCTACTAGTATAAAATTATATAGTTTTCAAATCCAAATTTTATTTATTTATAAGATATTAAATATAGAATTTCAAATCCACAGTTAAAATTTTAAAATCAATGTCCAATTAAACAAATATCCTATTAAATTTGAAAAAATCAAATTAATTTACAATTTTATTCAAAAATTTATTTTAACTATCAATTTAAATTTAATTAAAAATCGGGATCGTTACACATTAGGATTCTACTTGCTTTCACAAATCATAATAATTTTAAATTATTTCAAATGAATGTTAAAAATGCATTTTTGAATGGATTTGTAAAAGAGAAGTATATGTTGAACAACCACCACTTTTTGAAAATGAAAAATTACCAAATCATGTTTACGAACTTAAGAAAGCTCTATATGGTCTAAAACAAGCTCCTAGAGCCTAGTATGATAGACTAAGATCTTACTTATTACAATCAAATTCTGAAATTGGTAAAGCAGGTAATACTCTTTTTATTAAAAGAAATAAAAATGATATTCAACTAGTACAAGTCTACGTAGATGATATCATTTTGGGATCAACTAATTTTGAAATGAATAAAGAATTTTCTGAGATAATGACAAAAGAGTTTGAGACGAGTCATATGGGTGAATTTAACTTCTTTCTAGGATTACAAATAAAACATTTAGATAATGGTATCTTTATTAGTCAAGAAAAATATGCTAAAGACCTAGTTAGTAAATTTGGTTTGACTACTGCAAGTGGAAAACCCACTCCCATGGCAACCAATGAGTACCTAAGTAAAGAAGATCTCTCGAAAGACGTAGATCAAAAATTATATAGAGGAATGATTGGATCACTAATCTATATCACTGCTAGTAGACCTGATATCATGCATAGTATTTGTCCCTGTGCAAGATATCAATCCCAACCTAAAGAGACCCACTTAAAAGCCGTAAAACGTATCATAAGATATGTTAAATACACCTCTGATTATGGCTTATTTTACCCTAAAAATGATTCTTTTGACTTAATATCTTATTGTGGTGCTGATTATGCTGGTTGTAAATCAGACCGAAAAAGTAGAAGTGGAACTTGTCACTTTTTGGGGCATTCTCTGATTTCCTGTTTTAGTAAAAAGCAAAACACAGTTTCTTTATCAACAACTGAAGCAGACTATACTTCTGCTGCTTTGGCATGTTCTCAAGTAATATATATGCAACAAACTTTAAAAGATTATGGTTTAAATATCTCAAAATCACCAATTTATTATGACAGTACTAGTGCAAAATTTATCCAAAAATACTATTCATCTTGCTCAAACTAAACATATTGATATCAGACATCATTTTCTCAGAGATAATATAAGTAAGGAAGTAATTACTCTTAATTATATCAATTTTGAGAATCAAAATGTTGATATATTAACAAAACCCTTAAATGAATCTATATTTACTAAATTAAGAAGAAAATTAGGTATTTGTTCAATAACTGAAATATAAAATATAAATAATAAAGTATAATTAAAAATTAATTCAAAATAAATCAAATAGTAAAATTATCAAGCACCGTGTCGACATCCCCCCTCTACCCATGTCGACATATAACGATTTTTTATTTTTGAATTTTTTTCCCACCAAAATTCAAATAAGTGGTTATATATTCTTCCTACTTTGAAATTTTGATCATTCTCTCTGTTCTCTCTCTGTTCTAACTTCTGAAATCAATTAAAAAATGGCCTCCTCTTCCAAATCAAACAAAAATTCAACCTTTTCATTCCCTTCTCCTACTTTTGGACCGTTTCAACGAACTACGCTTGCACGAGTGACGAAAATGGAGGATTCTTTGAAGGATGCACTGCAACTAATGACTGAAATTCAAGTGGTGCAACTTAGAATGGCAAAGGACAAGAACGGCATGGCAAAATCCTTAGAAATTTACAGAAGTTTCTATTGGACAATCATGCTAATCCGATCTTGATTGATGAACAGTCTTTAGAAGATCAAGTGCAAGAGGACAGCAAGGAAGAGGAAAAAGAAGCCCCCATGGAGGAAGTGCATGCTGAAGATGACGACAAAGTCGTTTGCATTGGTGAAGTGTGCTTTGAAAAGGATAGAAATCTTGTCGAACAACGCGGAAATTTCTGTTTCCACCATCCAAATTGTTCGGTTCATAGATCTCCCATTTTCAAGGACATGCATTATTTTCTTTTTTCTCTTTTCTATTGTTGTATATTTTTACTTACGTTCTCTACACACATGTAAATATAACGTTATAATTAATAAATGATTGTGTTCTTATATTTTATCACTATTACAAGTATTATCGTATATGGAATCTTAGTTAGGATAGTAGTAATTTAGGAGTAAGTTTTAGTTTTAGAATTAAGTAATGATTATTTATGCACTATCATTATAATCACATGTCATAGGGTATTAGATTAAGGCGGAGTTATATAGTTTGGAGTTATATAGTTTCGAGTTAGTTTTTGTTGATGACAAAGGGGGAGAAGTATAAAATAGGGTAGTTAGGCATAGATTAAGGGGGAGTTTATTAGTTTTAGGGGGAGTTATTAGGATAGAAGTAATATTTTATAAATAAAGGTTGTCATCATCAAAAAGGGATAGGTTATTAGTCCTTGAGATGATAGTTTTGATGATAATAACCTTAGAATAAGATTATAAAATATAAATACCAACATTATAGTTTAGATATATATGTATATGCAGGATTTAACCATGCAGGTACCAAGAATGAAGACTGTACAGTATAGAGATTCAAGATATCAAGATTGAAGACTCATGAGTATCAAGATTATCAACAGTTCAAGATTTCAATAATAAGTAATTTAATTAGAAATTTTGTTAAAACTCCTAGAAAAGCACCGGCATCTTGAAATCCAATTTATTCGTGGAATGGAATCCACTTAGACCAGTTAAAGGGATGGAACCCTAAGTAGGATGGAACCTACGAAACATCAAGTGGAACGTTTTTTTGTATCCGCTAACCTTTTATTCAAATGTTTTTACAAAATTATAGCTTGTTTTCAAAATGATTTCAAAATCTTCCTTTTAAAAGAATAAAAAACATCTATCCTAGTTTTAATACTTTTAGCCTCAAAATAATCTTTATTTTCAAAATCAAATTATCCTTGGTTTTAAACTATCTTTTAATAATAATAATATAATATTTATACTTAGATTTAAATATAAAATTATAGTAAAATTTTATATATACCAAAATATTATTCTCTATATTTAAACTTATGTATTTTAACAATAGTTAATTATATTTATGTGACGACCCGGAAATTTTAACAAAGTAAATTGGAATAATTAATCGATTTTAAATATTTAAAAGTTAATTTTAACTTGAATTCCAGATATCAATATTTACTTGATAATTAAATCATTGGATTATATAGTTTAAATATTGAATTTAATAATTGAAAATTGGGTAAAATTATTGAATCTGAAATTTCTAAGCCTGGTTAAATAATTTGAAGGCTTATAAAATTTATAATGATGATACTGAAGATAATAGAATGGTTGAAATTTAATCTAAAGGTAATTTGTTCTATTTTAATTATATATCGTTTAAATTGGAATTTAAAAATAGCATTCCGAGGCACAGTCTCGGAATTCCACGAAACCAGTTCCACTGGATCCGTAATAGTTAGTTATTATCGGATTTCAATTTTCGTAGCAATCAGAGTTGTCGTTTGACCCTGGCAGCTCAAAACGCTTAGTGCTATTTTAATCGATTTAATTTAATACCGAACGTTTAATTTCGTAGCTCGCACATATGATCAAATTAGCCTCCGAAACATGTTCCATTGTGTTCGGAATGTGGGTAGAACCTTATAAACATCGGTCCGCATGTCTGATTCAGAGTTCGGTATTTCACGTTATGGATCACGAGATATTTTCGTATTTAATTATATAAAATCAGGCTTACTCGGGAAGCTATTCCTAACCCAATTATAAGTTTCCTTTCCCCCTCTCTATTCTCAACAGATCGTCCTCAATAATAATAATAATAAAAAGGGGCCGAAGCCTTCGAAAAACAAAACAAAATAAATTAGGGTTTGAATCGCGAATGGCTCGCGATGATGGCGACGCAGAGATGGGGTCGTTCGATTAAGGTGAGGGGCTCGGCATCGCGACTTCATGAAATTTGGTATGTTCGAAATCGCGTGCTTCCTTCAATCAATCTAATCGCGTATAGGGGTTCATTCGAGTTCTAGAGGGCGGGGGTTTGTGCCGTAGTCGCGGGGTCGACGTCGATTTCAAGTAGGGCAGAGGCGATGGTCGCGATAGGGTACGTCTCGTTCGGTTTGGTCTTGAAGGCGGTGGCGTGCGATGCTGCTGCAGTGACGTGTGGAGGTGGAGGCGCGACCGTGAGGAGGAAGCTCGAGTTAGGGTTCTGGAAAATTTACGGTGAGATTTTTGTATTATTACTTTCAATTTTGATTTATTTAGAATAATACATATAGGAAATTTTAAGTGGAAGTGGAAAGAGTTTACAGTAAAATGTAAAACCCACCCTAGTTTTAATTATATATATATATATAGATGTATTTGTAGGCCGAAGAAAATATAATAAATAAACAAGTTTAAATAGGAAACTTTTGTCAGAGAAACATTATTTGTACAGAAAGATTTGAAAATAAATAAATATACATATACATATTTTTGAACCTATTGGTTATTTTAGAATAATGTTTTATAGTGGTTAACTTGTTTGAAATTAACTTATTTTTTTTTTAAATTACTACAAGATTATTCAACAGGAATTTAGTTGAAATTTAATTATTCCTTAAAATTTAAATCATAAGTTAAATTAAATAAGTGAATGATAATAAATTGCTTGATTTAAAATTTAAGTGTTAATAAATTTATATAATATTTATGCAAGGTCTGAATCCTGATGGAAACAAGCTGGGTTGTAGTGAATTGCAAAAATGCAAAGGTGAGTAAATCTCACTTGGTGGATTTCTATTTAAATTTAAATGGCTAAATTTAAATAATTGGTTTGATGAATAAATTGATTGGATGTGCTATTGAAGATTATGTGACTTTGTTTGAGTTCATCTCGAGTCAATTTGGGTTGACTTGAAGTATTCGAGTTTTTAAATTGTTTTAGATTTAATGTTACCAACAAGAGAATGTTTTCTTTCTAATGTTGTTGAGGGCTTAATGAATTCTGGTTCATAAAATTTGAAGTGTAATTAAAATAAATAATTAATTAGTTCAATTAATTAATAATTTGGGTTAATTAATTTAGTAATTAAGGGTTTGGAATTAATTAATTATGGTTTAAGTTAATTAATGAAGTTTAATTAATTCAGAATAGTCATTGGATGGTTTGATGAATAATTACTTAATTAAACTAAAATAAAATAAAATTACTTTGTGTAATTAATCAAGAGATTAATTAAGACGATTAATTAAGAGGAAATTGATTTATTAAAGGAGTAAATAATAGATAGTTAATTTAAAGGTTGAGATAAATCGAGAATGATTTATGTTTGTGGTTTAATTAATGATTAATTGTTTAATGAAATTAATTTAGATTAGGATAAATTAAATTATAAGTGGAAATCGTTAATTTATATAATCAATGACGTAATTAAAAATTGAGTAATTAAGATTGATTAATCATTAATGAGTGGCTTGTATGAAGTTAATATAAGTAATTAAAGATTAATGTAACTAAAGTAGTTAATTTGTTTATGAAGTAACTGAGATTATTTATCGTTTGGTTAAGGATAAGTAATAGGATGAAGTTAATTAAAGACAATTACTTGAATGAAATTGAAAGATAGTTAATCCAGGGTGATTAATTAAAATGAATGAATATGGAAGAATTGGTTAATTAATTGGTTGGAGTTAATTAAGGAAGAAATCTAAGTAATCAAGGTTAGGAATTCAATTAGAATTAATTGAATTAATTTGGAAATGATCAAATTTGTTGTGGATGATTGGATAGTATTGGATGACTTAAATGAATTGATATTCCTGTTATGAAATGTTGGATAACTCGAGTTGGGATGACTTGAGTTTCGAAGAGGCCGGGGTCGGGTATTGGAAAATACCCGAAACCACTTCAAATTTATATAAATTGATTTGTGAAATCACTACGATAAAATGAAACGATTTAAGTAAATAGGATTTATTTTATCTAAGTTTGGTACTTAGAAATTTATATGTGAAATAAGTGTTGTCTACAGCAAATTGTGAATTGGTTAAATTGATATAAGTTACCCGGGTTTATTTGAGTTGTTTTCTTTGGTATTTCATGTTAGTTGGGTTTACTCACGCTGGTTTCCAGCTTGACCCGGGTGTTACTTTGGTGTAATGCTCGGGTCAGACCGAGTATTACAGATTTTCAGGTAGGTACGTTCTGGAGCTCATGAGGCGAGGTGGATGGCAATAGCGTATAGAGTATCTCCGCTGTATTTATATTATTGTTAATCTGAGACATGATAATTTTATATATTCAGTGACTGTATATAATGTGAAACTTTGATGTATATTAAATGTAATCGACAGATATAATATTCTTTTGTAAACTGTTATTATTTATTATTATATTTTATCCGCTGCGAATGTGAGATGTTGTTTCTGTTCTTCTTCTTCTTCTATCTCTTCCTTCTTTTTCATAACTATCTGGGATTTTCGGGTTAGAAAATTTTGGATCGTTGCATTTGGCATCAGGGCTGAAAGGTTAAGCGAGAACCTTGGCTCTGGTGGGGATTACTCATTTAATAGAGTCTGTAGTACTCTAGAATGAGTTGAGAATATATATGTATATGAGCGCGTACTTGTTATTTTCTTATATAAAGATTTTAAATGATTTTATATAAAATATATATTTTGATATATAAAGCAATATTTCTTTCTAATAAATATTAAGGTGATTGGTTGTTAATTATTGAAATTAAAATTAAGAAGTAATATAATACAACCAAACTGAAGTCTAGAATTGGAATTAAATTAAGTAGAAACAAAAATACAACCAAATTAAAATTTATTGGATTGAAAATGAAATTCTAAATCTGGACCCAGAATTCGGAAATTTTGTTTCAAAGTAATGAAAAATAATAAATAAGTATTATTTGGATAACTGGGACTTGTTGGAAACAATGGGTTGTTTGAAATTTGATTTGAATTTAAAACCAAGGGTGGTTTAAAATTGTAAAACATGGCTGAGAGGGCCAAGAAATAAATATGTATATATGTATGGATATACATGATATCAAAGATAATTTGAAATAAACTCAAAGAGGTTGAGTTTTGATTTTTTTCCCTGAAGTGTGATGTAAAAACCCAAAGTGATATAAGTTTTTAAGTGGGAAGATTATTATTGTGAAGTTTAAGGATTGAATGAGGTTGATTGGATTAAGTAAATTGGAATTTAACTTTGGAAGAGTTAAATAAATGTAGAAAAAGCAACCTGAATTGGAAATTTCAAGATGAAATTGGAATTTAACTTGGAAAGTTAAATGGTTGATTTGAATTGGGGATTTGTGTGATCTCAAAACGGGTTTGAGATTTAAAATTTGAAAATAGATGGTCGTTTTAAAATAAATTGGATGATATCATCCTATTGTTAATAAAAAAATCTTTAAATTAAGAATGGTATTGTATAAATAAAATAAATTTGAATAACTGAATTGTAAAATAAACTTGTTTAAGAACCGGCTTTAAACTGGAAGATAAAATTGAGTAATAAATTAAATTTTGAAACAAATAAAATTGTACTCTTATTTGAACCTTGAAATACAAAAGTAAAAATAATTTTAAAATGGAATTTTGAGAATTGGATTCTGAAATTAAATTGAATTGGTGATTGAAGATGTAAAAGTTTAAGAATTCAAATGGGAAAATCTAATTGGATTAAATTGAAGTGATTTGAATTTGAATTGGGTTCAATTGATAATAATTCAAATTGATTGGAATAATTTGAAATTATAATTAAAGTGAACAGGATTAAAACCAAATGGAATTGGATTTAAATTGGGAAGGGAATCAAGATTGATTCGACTTGAATTGGGTTTAAATAAATTTCAATAGAAGTTGAAGTTATTTAAGTTAGAATTGAGTCAATTAAATGGAAATTAATTGGGGAAGTGAACAGTTTGACTCTTGACTATTTTCAATATAAATTATTTTCATATAAACTTATTTGTCTAAGCTATTAAATATATACAACCTTTCTTTCTTAAATCCAAATTATTTTATACTTGTTTTGCAATTATTTTTAAAGCTATTTAACTATTTTTGAACTGTTTTATAAACTAATTACTATTTTTCAACTATTTTACAAATAAATTACTATTTTTCAGTTACCTAAAAATTTCTGGAACTATTTAACTATTTTTCAACTATTTTACAATTAGTTAACTATTTTAAAGCTATTTTGCAAACTATTAATTATTTTTCAACTACTTATCTATTCTTAAAATTTTCAAGCTATTTTCTACATATAAACTGGTCGGAGTTCAAACTGTTATTGATTTGAATACCCAACTGAGATAAGAATTGAAGTGATAATCCAAATGGGGATTAAGGCAATTGTAAATAAGTGAAGGGGAATTTAGGGAAATGTGAATAGAAAGGAAATTGATTTGGCCGATTATAAATGGAAATAAATACGTAGGATGTACGTATATTATTCTATTCGCATAGTGATTTGATCCAGATTCGAGCATAGAATTTCGAGATAGTTATATCGATCCGAGTGGGATTTTTCACTCAATTTTCGACGGCAAACCTGGATATGGATTGTTGATTGGTTCTGAATATTCTCTATCATAGTTATGGCTATGCAAGGAGAATGACGGTTTCTGATCAAGAAACTAGATCTGAGTCCGCACTAGGAAGTCGGGTGGACGATACTAGTTCGGAAGTAAAATTGTGTGATCGAGTGAGCGAACAGGTTGGTATAGCGTACGGATGATATGTGTACATCGTACGGATTTGAATGAAATTGATATTGGAAAGAGAAGTCAAATTTGAATATTTGATTTTGAATAAATGAATCTATATATCTTTGTTATATGAGATAAAACTTCCCTTGATAAATCTATAGCCAGAAGAAAATATTTTTGAAAGTGTTTGAAGTATAAAACGGTTTTATACAAGTTTGAAATGATCCAAAGTTTTAAAAATTATATATATCTGTGTATGTATGCATATATATATATATATAAAGGACCTTATGAGGATTTTGGAAAAGGTTTTGAGAACCTTTGGATTTGGAAAGGCTTTTGATTTTTAGGTAAAATCAATATGAGAATGTGGAAAGCCTAGTTTGAGAATTATCGATTTTGTATAAATGAGCTTTGTATGAGATCATACTAGGTGTATGATTTGAAGATACTATATGTGTATAGTATAAAATGTTTTGACGATGGCTCTGGGGGAAAAGGCGCTCCCTTGAAATGAACTTCTCAGGAGTGCCACCGTGTGGTGCTGCCTTGAGCCCCAAGGGGGGGGGTTCTAAAGTTGATCCTGTGAGGAGTCCGGACAAAACTAGTTCCTGAGGATTATTGGGTAGCGAAAGTCGAGGGCGCTGATGACTACAGAGGCATTTGGGTTATGCGGTGACGACAGTGTAACTCGATGTCACTGCGATCTATGGTCAAGTGGAGTGGAGAAGTTTCATTTTTGGCAGCGAAATTCGATGGCGCTGATGCCTACAGTTATATGGGTTTTTGCTGTGATAGCTACGTAACCCCGGTTGTAGCTGTGATCTGTCGTGGGTTCCATGGTGTAATCGAGGGGCGTGGAGGCCTACAGTTATCTATGGATTTTGTCGGGATGGCAAGGTAACCATCGGGTTAACTGCGACCATAGATGGGGGTGATGATTTCCAGAGCATTCTCACCAAAGTTATTTCCTCTATTTTCAAAAACTGTATTCAATATTTTTTATAAAATTATTTTCCAAGTATTTTCACTGGGTGTTGAAAACGAGTTTGCCAAGTACTTATAGGTTTTCAGTCCTACGCCTGATCAACGTATGACTGAATTTCTGTGAGAACAAGGATGGACTGGTTGAGACATCGATTCATAAAAAGTATTTTTATAAAGAGCTATTTTATTAAGTATGATGCGAATTTAAAAGCATTTCTAAAAAAAATTTAAGTAAAGACGTTGGATTTTGGGGAAATAAAAAGGAAATTCAAACTGGAATTTTAATGAAGTGAATTTGTAATTAAAATCGAACATTAATTTAGAAGTCGAAAGTAAATTAATTGGCTAAATAATTATTTGGTGGGTAAACAAATGGGTTGTAAGTGATAATGGGTTTGAAAATGAATTCGAATTTTAAATAGAATTCGACTTAGATTTGATAAAATAAATTGAGAATAGTCTTGTATTAATAAAATAAATTCGATAACGAATTAAGTAATTGAATTAAAAATTAAAATGGGTTAATTGAGTTAAATAATAAATGGATGAAGTCTGATAGAATAAAAACTAAATCAAAGTTGTGATTGGAATTGGATTATCAGTCTGAACTTCAGTTCGATAGCATATTAATTTGAAATATAAATGAGTTAAGTATGTGCTTGGATATTATTTTGATAAATTGAGAACGTAAATTTAAAATTAAAATTTAAAATGAATGGGCTAACTGAATTTAATGGAAGTTGATTAAATGGGAATCAAATAAAAGTAAACTTAAGTTTGATGTTGGAATAAATTAAAGTAAATTAACTTAAGTTTAAAATTTATGGAAGCTTGGCTTCGAATAAGGGTGAAAACCCATTAAATAAAGCTTGGATTAAATTAATTTGGAAATGGTTATTAATTTATAAGTTTGAATGTGCCAAGCTTAATAAATTGTTTTGAATGAATCCAATGTGGGGATGAGATAAAATGCAATGTACGGTTGGTAAATAAATTAGAAATGAAATTAAATTAAATTCAGAATGAGTTGAAATTAATTTGAAGTAGTTATAAACTAAAATAGATACTCTATTAAGCGAATATTGTCGAATTTGCATAAAAATAATTGTCGTTTGGCGTAAACAAAAGTAATTAAAATTCTATGAGCCGATAGAGATTAAATAAAATTGATTTTGAACCATTTGAAGTGAATATGAGCTTGTTTGGATTAAAAACCAATTGGATGTAAGAAATTGAGTTGCAAACCATTGAAACTGAATGAAACGGCTTATGAATTGGTAGAAAGCAATTGAATAATCTTTAAAGTTATATAAATCGCTTATGGTAAGCGTTTGGTGTTTGTTTCTTTCGAAATGCTTGTGTATAGCTATTGAAAATAAGTGAAATACTAATAGATTTTCTATATTTGGCACTTACATATGTAAATTGAGTAAGTACAGGTACCTGAAGGCCGTTTGGCTGGTTTGGATTGCGCTAATTGCTTAAATTAATAAGTTGCTTGCTTAAATTGCTAAATAAGGTATGCCTACGCAATAAAAATAGGAAATATGAAATGTTTTTGCTTTTTCCAACCGGGTGGGTCGATGTATATATATTTATATCTCTTGTCAAATTGCAAAAGCTCCTCCGTACAAAGGAGACTCTGCCAAAAAATTTCCAAAATTATGGGAGTTAGAAAAAATTTTGAAAATTTTTGCGAAAATTTTGTTAACGAAAAAACAATTTCAAATTGAAAATTTAAAGTAAATTGTAGATGAACTAATATGAATCAGTTATACTTGAAAGATAAAATTTAATATTCAAATTTAAAGTAAATTAAAATCGTATGAAGTGGGGAAAACTAGTTTGAATAGAAATGGATATGAAAACTTCTGTAAGGAAAAGTATGTAAAGATTTTAAAGGGCTATGATTGGATATTATTGCTAAGTAGGTTATGCATGTATTGAAAGGGGGAAAAGAAAATTGGATTTGATTCCAAAAGATAAATGTGAATTGCCCGACAAAAGGTATGTGTTTAAGTTTCTGTATGAAATTGGATAGGGTTTTTGATGTAGCCACTTGGCTTTTGCTTTCTTTTGGAATTTGGGAGACGTAGAGGCCTTTTGTAGTTGTACCGAGCTAGCCGCGCAAAGGAGACGCTGGCAAAATTTTCCGAGAATTTAGAGAGTTAGGAAAATTTTGAGAAAATTTTGATAATTTAGAAATTTTGGTTTTAAATTGAAATTTAAATGATTGAGAAAAGGGTATTGTTTGATACTATAGAAGGTTTTGGGAAGTTGGTTAAGGTGATAGTGAGTCTTTAATAAAAGATAGTTGGTAGGATGTTGAATTGTGGATTTGGGAAGAAGGTAAACGGGTATTGGACCATTCTTCCTATCTAGTAATTTCGGGGACGAAATTCTTTTAAGGGGGGAGGAATGTGACGACCCGGAAATTTAACAAGGTAAATTGGAATAATTAATCGATTTTAAATATTTAAAAGTTAATTTTAACTTGAATTCCAGATATCAATATTTACTTGATGATTAAATCATTGAATTATATAGTTTAAATATTGAATTTAATAATTGAAAATTGGGTAAAATTGTTGAATCTGAAATTTCTAAGCCTATTTAAATAATTCGAAGGCTTATAAAATTTATAATGATGATACTGAAGATAATAGAATGGTTGAAATTTAATTTAAAGGTATTTTGTTTAGTTTTAATAATATATCGTTTAAATTGGAATTTAAAAATAGCCTTTCGAGGCACAGTCTCGGAATTCGACGAAACCAGTTCCATTGGATCCGTAATAGTTAGTTATTATCGGATTTCAATTTTCGTAGCAATCGGAGTTGTCGTTTGACCCTGGCAGCTCAAAACGCTTAGTGCTATTTTAATCGATTTAATTTGATACCGAACGTTTAATTCCGTAGCTCGCACATACGATCAAATTAGCCTCCGAAACATGTTCCATTGTGTTCGGAATGCGGGTAGAACCTTATAAACGTCGGTCGGCATGTCTGATTCAGAGTTCGGTATTTCACGTTATGGATCACGAGATATTTTCGTATTTAATTATATAAAATCAGGCTTACTCGGGAAGCTATTCCTAACCCTATTATAAGTTTCCTTTCCCCCTCTCTATTCTCAATAGATCGTCCTCAATAATTAAAAAAAGGGCCGAAGCCTTTGAAAAACAAAATAAAATAAATTAGGGTTTGAATCGCGAATGGCTCGCGATGATGGCGACGCAGAGATGGGGTCGTTCGATTAAGGTGAGGGGCTCGGCATCGCGACTTCGTGAAATTTGGTATGTTCGAAATCGCGTGCTTCCTTCAGTCAATCTAATCGCGTACAGGGGTTCATTCGAGTTCTATGGGGCGGGGGTTTCTGCCGTAGTCGCGGGGTCGACGTCGACTTTAAGTAGGGCAGAGGCGATGGTCGCGATAGGGTACGCCTTGTTCGGTTTGGTCTTGAAGGCGGTGGCGTGCGATACTGCTACAGTGACGTGTGGAGGTGGAGGCGCGACCGTGTGGAGGAAGCTCGAGTTAGGGTTCTGGAAAATTTACGGTGAGATTTTTGTATTATTACTTTCAATTTTGATTTATTTAGAATAATACATATAGGAAATTTTAAGTGGAAGTAGAAAGAGTTTACAGTAAAATGTAAAACCCACCCTAGTTTTAATTTTATATATATATATATATATATATATATATATATATGTAGATGTATTTGTAGGCCGAAGAAAATATAATAAATAAACAAGTTTAAATAGGAAACTTTTGTCAGAGAAACATTATTTGTACAGAAAGATTTGAAAAATAACTAAATATACATATACATATTTTTGAACCTATTGGTTATTTTAGAATAATGTTTTATAGTGGTTAACTTGTTTGAAATTAACTTATTTAACTTTTTTTTAAATTATTACAAGATTATTCAAAAGGAAATTAGTTGAAATTTAATTATTCCTTAAAATTTAAATCATAAGTTAAATTAAATAAGTGAATGATAATAAATTGCTTGATTTAAAATTTAAGTGTTAATAAATTTATATAATATTTATGCAAGGTCTTGCAAAAATGCAAAGGTGAGTAAATCTCACTCGGTGGATTTCTATTTAAATTTAAATGGCTAAATTTAAATAATTGGTTTGATGAATAAATTGATTGGATGTGCTATTGAAGATTATGTGACTTTGTTTGAGTTCATCTCGAGTCAATTTGGGTTGACTTGAAGTATTCGAGTTTTTAAATTGTTTTCGATTTAATGTTATCAACAAGAGAATGTTTTCATTCTAATGTTGTTGAGGGCTAAATGAATTCTGGTTCATAAAATTTGAAGTGTAATTAAAATAAATAAATAATTAGTTCAATTAATTAATAATTTGGATTAATTAATTTAGTAATTAAGGGTTTGGAATTAATTAATTATGGTTTAAGTTAATTAATGAAGTTTAATTAATTCATATTAGTCATTGGATGGTTTGATGAATAATTACTTAATTAAATTAAAATAAAATAAAATTACTTTGTGTAATTAATCAAGAGATTAATTAAGACGATTAATTAAGAGGAAATTGATTTATTAAAGGAGTAAATAATAGATAGTTAATTTAAAGGTTGAGATAAATCAAGAATGATTTATATCTGTGGTTTAATTAATGATTAATTGTTTAATGAAATTAATTTAGATTAGGATAAATTAAATTATACGTGGAAATCGTAATTTATATAATCAATAACGTAATTAAAGATTGAGTAATTAAAATTGATTAATCATTAATGAGTGGCTTGTGTGAAGTTAATATAAGTAATTAAAGATTAATGTAACTAAAATAGTTAATTTGTTTATGAAGTAACTCAGATTACTTATCGTTTGGTTAAGGATAAGTAATAGGATGGAGTTAATTAAAGACAATTACTTGAATGAAATTGAAAGATAATTAATCCAGGGTGATTAATTAAGATGAATGAATATGGAAGAATTGGTTAATTAATTGGTTGGAGTTAATTAAGGAAGAAATTTAAGTAATCGAGGTTAGGAATTCAATTAGTATTAATTGAATTAATTTGGAAATGATCAAATTTTTTGTGGATGATTGGATAGTATTGGATGACTTGAACGAATTGATATTCCTGTTATGAAATGTTGGATAACTCGAGTTGGGATGACTTGAGTTTCGAAGAGGCCGGGGTCGGGTATTGGAAAATACCCGAAACCACTTCAAATTTATATAAATTGATTTGTGAAATCACTACGATAAAATGAAACGATTTAAGTAAATAGGATTTATTTTATCTAAGTTTGGTACTTAGAAATTTATATGTGAAATAAGTGTTGTCTACAGCAAATTGTGAATTGGTTAAATTGATATAAGTTACCCGGGTTTATTTGAGTTGTTTTCTTTGGTATTTCATGTTAGTTGGGTTTACTCACGCTGGTTTCCAGCTTGACCCGGGTGTTACTTTGGTGTAATGCTCGGGTCAGACCGAGTATTACAGATTTTCAGGTAGGTACGTTCTGGAGCTCATGAGGCGAGGTGGATGGCAATAGCGTATAGAGTATCTCCGCTGTATTTATATTATTGTTAATCTGAGACATGATAATTTTATATATTCAGTGACTGTATATAATGTGAAACTTTGATGTATATTAAATGTAATCGACAGATATAATATTCTTTTGTAAACTGTTATTATTTATTATTATATTTTATCCGCTGCGAATGTGAGATGTTGTTTCTGTTCTTCTTCTTCTTCTATCTCTTCCTTCTTTTTCATAACTATCTGGGATTTTCGGGTTAGAAAATTTTGGATCGTTACATTTTATAAAGTTTAAAATTGTTTTAATATAAGATAGAAGTTATTTTCAATGATAAACAAATCACCAAAATTTCCTTTGGCATGTCGACATCCTCAAGTACCCCATGGACATCCTCAAGTACCCCATGTCGATATGGTAGTTGTTGATTTCAAAATTTGAATTTCAAAAGAAGTGTCTATTCGTTATATCCCTTCACGAATGGACATGGCTGCCGTTCTACTATAAATAGGGGTGTTTTGAACGAATTTCTATTCATATTTTTCTGGTTTTCACTCCTCTTCTTATTCCACATTTCTTTATACACATTCTTACCATTACTCTACCGAAATCAACATTGAATCTAACTAGATCATTTTTGGTTTGATTCTCTATCACCATCTCAACAAGTTCTCAATGCTATTAATAGTTATAGACTTCTTTGTAATCAATTTAGCGAGAAAAGGTGTGACCGTAGCCTTGAAAATCAATCAAGCGAGAAAAGGTGTGATTATAGCCTTGGAAATCAATCAAGCGAGAAAATGTGTGATTGTAGCCTAGGAAATCAATTGGGTGAACTTGTTGCCCCTGAAATCAAGTATCTCTACCCAGAGGATTGTGAATCTAGAGCGGTATACCTCATGGCCTTGAAATCGAGGGTGTAATTGTACAATTGCTTTTGAAAGGAAATCCGTACTTGTGTGCAGGACTAGATGTAGGGTAACTCTGAACCAGTATAAAATCCGTTGTGTTCTTTCCTTTATTGCTTTTACTTTATTTCTGCATCTGTGTTTGATTCTGTGATCGTATCTATGTCCGAATATTGCATACATTTGTGTTCAAATTAACAAAAACTCAAAAAGATTTAGTAGTCCCTTTAAACACTATTCACCCCCCCTCTAGTGTTAATCCTAGCCTTAAGATCCGTATTCCGCATTTCTCACATGTTTCATATTTGATATGCAATTACAACCGCATTTTCTTAATATATTTAAATTATGCATTAAGATCTAATTTATCTGCATTTTCTTAATATAGTCAAATTATAAAGTGTATTAATATTAAATAAAATTATCAAATGCAACCAAAATTATTACTACATCGCATAAATGTAGTTAAATTAATTCAAAAAATTCTGCTAAAGTATAATTGCATTTTCTTAAAGCATTTAAATTTAACTATGTTTTCTTAATGCACTTAAATTATACTTGTATTAAACTGGAATAAAAACTGCATTACATAAGTGCATTTAAATCAATTCAATAATACTATTAAATTATAATTATATTTTCTTAAAGCATTTAAATATAGTTTTATTTTCTTCATGCAGCTAAATTATAAAATGCGCTAAGATTGAATAAAATTATCAAGTACAGCCAAAATCATTGCTGCATCACATAAATGAGGTTAGATTAATTCAAAAACTACTACTAAATTGTAATTGTATTTTCTTAAAGCATTTAAAGTTAACTGTATTTTCTTAGGGCATTAATATTGAGTAAAATTATCAAATACAATCAAAATTAATACTACATCATATAAATGCAATTAAAATATTCAAGTGCAATTATTACTACACAATTCAAAACCAAATTTCTTTCATTTAGGTTAAAAGATAATACTTGCATTATCTTAATTCAATTGAAATAACTATATAAAATATTATGGTCATCCGAAATAAATGCAGTCAAATAAATGCAATTATATAACGTAGTGACATAAATAACTACATTGCATAAATGGAGTTAAAATTGCTATGTAAAAGTATGATTTTCAAAATTTTATTTTTGAGGTATCAACAATGGATATCATTGAAAAGTTTATTATATATGTGATTTAATGGTGATTAATGTTTGTCAAATCCTATTAATGTACGAAAAGTTACGACATTTTAAAGATTAGAATTAAATAAACTAATGAATGGTTCTATTTGTCGGGTGTGATGTTAGCTAAGTTGGGATATAATTTACAAAAAATTACAGATAGGGACCTATTTTACATTCAAAACAATAAATAGTGACTTGAAGTTAATATTTGCTTATGCTTTATTTATACTCATTCATGATGTTTAGCGACGAATTAAATCACATATGTTTATTGAATACCACTTGTTTAATCCATTTTAAACCTCTTGTGTATTATCATTTAAATGTAAAATCTATCATGTGTATGATTTATTTTGTGTATTGATACTATTGTTAAATTTGAAATCATTAGTTATTAAAGATTTGATTTGCTACAAAATTTACTTTTGGTATCACAAATAAATCAGTTAATTTAAAATCAATTTGTGTTTAAATTATTTTTTGAAATAGTATTGTTTGTTAGATATGAGATTATTAGTTTATGTAGATCTGATTTATTGTAACAAAAATTAAATTTTGTTGGCATAATTTATTTCACATATAAACATGGATTAATGTTTAATTAATTGAATTTTCTTATATATAAAAGAAACACACATATGCTTCAATTTCACATTTTCAAGATTGTAAACCAATATTAAGTCAAATCCTTTGGTTAGGTTAATTTGTTTTTAAATCAATATATTCAAGTTTTTGGTTGACTCAAATAAATGGTTTTGAAATTAATTTAAAATACAATATATGTATGTATATGTAAATATGCAATGTTCAAAATTAACTGCGTCATTGAAGTTATATGTCTGTGTGTACATAAAGTTGTGATAATACTATTTTACAATTTGTTTTCATGTTGAATGTGTATTTTTAAATTTATAATTCTAAAGTTTGGATATTCTGTTGTGATCAAGCATGAAATTTTATTGTATTAAATCTATTATTAATTAGTATTTTTAAAGAAGTAAAATTAAAACAACTTGTTCTATTTTCTTTTAACTTACATCTAATTAGATCAAAATTTATGGTGAAATTTTAGTTCCTTCGTCACTCCCAATTAAGCATTCTTTTACATTGAAATTATTTAATTTATATATAGAATTGTTTCATAATTTTATTTATGTATAAGTTTTAAATATATATATATATATATATATATATATATGTGGCAACAAAACATTACATATGCACACGCGTATCTGTGTATGTCTAAATCATATGTATAAATATCATACTATAAATATCTTTATACAAACCATATACACATATTACAGCATAAATAAACACATACACACACACACACACATATATAGATATAGATACACACAGAGAGAGATATATCTATGTCTATGTGTGTTTGCACCAAAAGTGGCACAAACACAAAAATCCACCATTGTCACATCTCTAGTCTCCTGGTCATCTTGGATAGTGGTTTGACTCTCTAACATCTTCTATTTTTCTCGGTCATCATTCGATTCAAATCCACCATAGTCACATCTCTGGTGCACTTGAAACTTCAGTAGGAGAGGGTTGATTTGTCTCTTTTCCATGTTGAGAGCCTTCATTCTTGAGATCATTGGTGGGTCTTGAAGTGGTTGACTTCTTTTTGTCCTTCCTAGGTGGCATGGCTCTTCTAGGTCCAATGATTGACGTTTTTCTAATCTGAATAATCAAGGACCTTTTGATTACAACTTTCTAGATCTAGCTTATGGGTAGTTTAAATCCAAACTTTCAAGGTAGATCTATAAGTGAGAATCTTTAGATACTCCTAGTGAAAGCACCAAATTGTTTGCACCAAAAGTGGAACAGACAACCAATCAGTAATGAGTGATAAATATAGAAATTAAGAAATGAAAATATGGTAAGAAAACACGAGATTTAGTGGTTCAGCTAATATCAATAGCCTATGTCCAATGTCAATTTTGTTAATAATTCTCTTTTTCTTTTACAAGGCTAATCTTACAAACAGGTTGCCTACAACTCGGATACGGATCCAATAAAGTTTTGAGGCAAAATCCGATAATAAGGAAAAGTCAAATAAAAGATCCTTTTCATTTGCACTCCTCCTCTTATATATAGGCAAAGATCATCGAAATAGGCTTCGAAATTTTCCATCCACGTTCTCCATGTCTGGCATGATGATCCAAGTGAAAATCGTGGCCAGATCAGTAAGAGTTATAAGTCGATACGAAGTTGTGATAACTCGGTACCGAGTTAGAGGGCTTTGTCTCCACCTGGATTTGACTTTACTTCAATCTTCCATTCTTGAACAAGTTACACAACTGAGTCATCTACACAAGTAGGTACCGAGTTATTCTCTTGGCTTGAAGTTTCAACTTTTACTCTTTGCCACTTGACATATCTTCACGAAAAATTAAGTATCTTTTCGTGGAAAGTAAGGATCGGTATTGAATCATGGGACTTCATTTAAATTTTGGCACCAAACTTGTGTTTTGGACTTCTTTGTCTATTTTATGAGCATTCAATAGTTCTAATTCAACATGATATGGCTTTGTTCTAAAGGAAGATAACAGTTGCCCTCCAAAATATGCCTTGTGTTAACAATGCATACTTTCGATCAAGACAAGATATCAACTTCAAACACTGATTTAAAAATATTT
This sequence comes from Allium cepa, assembly GCA_030765085.1. Classification (NCBI taxonomy): domain Eukaryota; kingdom Viridiplantae; phylum Streptophyta; class Magnoliopsida; order Asparagales; family Amaryllidaceae; genus Allium; species Allium cepa. Next base: position 160,735,487 of record CM060932.1, read on the forward strand.
CCTCATCCTTTAAACTATTTTCGTAAAGCGATGCATCTTCCTAGATTAATGTAATGCTTTAAACAGTTGCAGATTAATATCCTTTGGATGATCTAAGAATTTAAGTAGCCCCTTTAGAGCAATTATTCAGTTCTTGAAAATCTGAGAACTTCCTCTTTCATTCGGTCAGGTGGGATTTCATCTTCCAACTTCATCTTTTTTATTCAATTTTTCATTGCTCGTACTTGCTTTCTCTATCTTTTTTTCCTTTTCAATTCCATTACTTACCTTTCCTTTTCTTCTCCTTCTCTTTTTCTTTCACTTTTTTCATAATTCGGTATCGAGTTGAGATTCCTAACACGCTACTAGCTTTTATGTAAAATTTTACATAACTAACGTGTAGTTACTTCTCCACTTTTTCTTTTTCTTTATTTAGCCTATTCCATTTGCGAATTCATCTTTCAACTTATACTCGACTTTCGATTCTAGCATCGCCTACCACCATTGCCAGTTCACAACTCCTTCACTGTCCATCTACAAGTACTTCTAGCATCTACTCGAGTGATTCATCCCCAGATTATATGATTCTACTACTAATTCAATCAAGCTTTAACTCGATCCACCTGCTTCGATGCCATTTAAGGTGAATAATCGCCAGTGGCCTGAAGTTGCTGGCACTCAATGATGGTTACTGACAATACCTGACTATGTTCATATTCATGCGATTCATTTTCTTCCCCATACTTGGTCATTGCCTACAAAAACTCGAGTTTATGGATCCTTAGGATATTCATGACTGGCCTAAGTTACTTGCCCAATTTTCCTAAGCATGACTTTGGGTTTCTTCTTCCACTCATGCACTTGGAGTCAACCCCAAGTTTTCCTTTGCTTCGACCTGAGTCTGTGTATGACCATGGGATTCTAATGCCATTGGAAAGTTCTTCTCAAGTGCACAGAGGAAGGTGTTTTCTTTACACTAATTATTGGTCGAGTGTGGATCAATAGTCTGATTTAGATGGGGCGGTTTTAGATAATAATCACATCAAACACATATTGGTGTCTTTTGAAATCATGCATCACTGCTTTAGATCAATTTTTTTACCTCTGAGTCCCATCAAAATGGTTTTGTTATCATAAATCATACAATAACGAATAAAATCTAACATATGGGCTTGTTTTCCAACACGAGTGAGCTATCTACACAAAGTGTTTGTGTTCACTGTGCTCTAGAGACAGGACACACACTACATAGACCTGCTTGCATGTCACTTACCTATCAATGTATGAGATTTGGTCGATCAATACATTAACATCCATTGGGTCTTATATACTGGCTATTAGGGCTTAATCACGACATAAAGTTTGAAGTTAGATCATATCTGACAATGCTCATCTATCGAGTTATTCAATAGTTATGAAACAGAGATGCTCTTCGTATCTCTCTACTATAGGTGCGGGTCCATCCACATTAATGTTCATCATACCCACAATAGCTTCGAATTCTACATCAACGTCTGGTTCATCATCTACTTCATCACCTCCTCGGCCTCGACTATCTCGTCATCAGGCTAGACAATCTCTACAAGTAGTTCCCTTCGTAATAAGAGATAAATCTTAGGTAGAGATTGCCTCGGATATCAAACTCGAGGGTACTACGATCCTTGACAACCTTCTAGACTCCCCGGCATCTACATTGGATGATGTGAATGTTAAGAGAATTTGTAATAGGCATGACATTTCTTTTGAGGATGTTTTAGTTCTAGATCCCTTTCAGCAAACCCATGATGCACCTAAAGGGTATACATCCTGTAATCACTATGTGTACATTTCCAGAGGATTCCAGCCGTTTAACCACTTTATTTGGCTTGTTCTTTGGTTTATAAGGCTTGGCCTTGCTTAGCTTCACTAGAATAGCTATGCTTTACTGAACTATATTTACATGGCATGTCTACACCATTTAGGCATGGTTCTTACGCTGGAGGAGATTAGATATTTATTCGGTTTTAAGAAGCGGCAAGACAGTTCTTATCTAACCTATCTAGAATCATCTAAGGGTTGTTGTAGTATTATTGGTCTTTGGAACAAACTAAGCCACTTTAAATAAGAATATTTCTTCGTGCACTATCCAAGCTTTGCAAAATATCCCAACTAATGAATGGAAAATGAAATTCCTTTGGTAGATCCTAAGATGCAAAAATTTCAACTTTTACACAGCGTTCGCAGTCTTCGTATCATTCCAATTAATCATATAGGCCTAGCTTACTCAAGAGGCTAAGATCGAGCCCCCAACTTCTGAAAATTAGGAAGTTCCTCCAATAGTATAGGATCTTCACATCGATCAAAGGGAAGATGAGGGTGGTGATGAAAATGAAGATATTAATGATGAAGATGATGATAAAGAAGATGATGAGGATGGGGGTGACGGTGAAAAATTGAATCTTTATCGTGAGTCTACGGGAGAGATGGGTGGTGATGGACAGGTATCGCCTATCCTTCATTGTCCAAGGATAAAGGTTATTTCACCTGTCCTGCCCCACGGCCACATCAGACCCCAGTCAGGGTGGAAACTTTGGCTCCTTCAATCGATGATATCTATGGTTCTTTTGGGACCGTTCCAAATAATATTCCCTCTCATGAGATGCCAATTCCAATCTCTCCAACACTGGTTCTCTTATTCGCACGGCTGTAGATGTACCTTCAACTGCCATAGACGAAATCACTCCGCTCAATCGGCTTTATGAGCATGGTTCGTGGGGTTATTAGGGCACATCGACATATTACACGACACTCAAAGTCACGATACATTAACACATCATGCATTATCCTTGACTACCAATCTTAACTTAGTTGGGTTTCCTTTTCAGGTATAACGGACGCCCTAATCTTTTCAACTATATCCATGGTCAAACTTTCAGTTATCGCAGGCGCAACCATTTATGTATACGTCATGAATCTTCCTATGGATCCGACTCATCGAAGCATCAAAGGAAAAAGCAGGAAAGACAAAATAAGGAGGAGTGCATGCATCATGATGATCTTGAGTGGCAGTCCCGTGATTGCTCTATATTAGGCAGACTATCTACCTCTCAACATTGAGCTCATTTTGTTCTTCTGAAATATTGAGATCCATTATCTTTAAGGCCCAATCATGTCCCTTCTTCCAAGGCTCCATATGTTCCCACTTCGATGGTGCCTTCTACACAACCAATGGTATCCTCCCATAAATCCAAACAAGTTATTCGCCATCAGGTTCTATGACCGCCAAGCCCACCAAACAAAGACCTGATAAAAAGCATACTCCTGCTCATGTTTCTACGGCATTTACAGAATCTGCTTTAAATCCAAAACTTGCTGCACTACAAAGAGCTTTCCCCACATTCTAGTTTGAGGCGGTTAACTTTGCATATCCCCTAAAGGAAATTCCTCTTGATGTTTCTAACAATATCAAAGCATGTGTGAACGATGCCTACGATCAGTATTACATATGAAGGAAGTTCGCTCAAGCTTTGTCCAATGTTAACAAAGCTAATAAATTACTCCTTCAGGAGAAGAAGATGGAGGAAAAAGATAACGAGCGGATCATGACTCGTTATAATAAAGAGCTGGACACCAAGAAACCCCTCATGGCTATGGAAAAGAAGTTATTAGACAAAAGTAAAGCCTTTGAGATAAATTTAAGATTCAGTAAGAGAAGCTCAAGGCTGCATAACATAGGAGTCACACTCTTATCATGAAAAATATGCTCTCCAGATCAATATTGATGAAAAAACTCTAAAGATTTTTAATTTGGATATTACGCAAAGAGGAATGAAAATGATGAGGCTCTCACTACAGCTGAAGACTCTATGAATAAACTAATTGATGCCAAATAGGAACAAAGAGATGTAGAAGCCCGCATAGCCAATATTGAGGAAAAGAAGAAGTTGGAAATTTTGTCCATTCATGTTTGCTTCTATGCACATGTTATTAAGTTTGGGGATTTAAGGTGGCTTGATGATAAATATCCCATAACACTTGCTTTAGCTTAGAAAAAAATTCTTAAAAAGTAAAGTAAACACTTAGGCGAGGTCGATGGGGAGGTTCTAAAGGCTGACCTCTTAGATAATGAAGATTTAGATGCTCTAGTCGTAGGCCAAGTGATACTAGCTTTCGAGGCTTCTAGTTCTACACAAGTGCCTGTTGGGGCCCATCCTAAATCCAGCTCTAAGGACTTGGGTGAAAGTTCAATTCCCATCTCTAAGGGACTCTCAACAGAGACTAACAACTTAGCGGTGGCTACTTCTGGTGTCGTCACATCTGGGCCTCTCATCTTTGAATCCATCATTCCTTCTTCTGGGGCATCTAGAACTTCAACTGCTATGGTGACTTCGGTGGAGGCGACTTCTTCAACATCCTTATATCATGCTCGATTCAATCTTGAGGATCCTAGTTACACACTGCCTAAGTCCGCCCAAAGCTGGTTGCTTTATCCCTTATTGTATAGGAGTGTCAGACGTGATTCCTTCTCAAACAACTTATGCCTCTCCCCAAGGTAGATGACTAGGTTCTTCTTTGTTTAAGAAACTTTATATCATACCTGTGGAGGTTTCTAATCTTTAATTTTCACTTTATCAGGTTTCAGGCCCACCTGCCTTTTCCTCCTTACCAGATGTGTATCTAGCTTCAGGCCCTCAATATTCAATGACTGAATCCATCATCGTCTCTACCCTCACCTTCAATTCCAGCCTCTTCAGCTTAATCCGCTCTAAGTTCAGACATCGAAAGATTCATGCATTAAAGAAGAGGTTATGAATGATCCTATATGATGTAGGAAGATAAAGGTTTGACTATCACATGGGATATGGACCATAGTTCTGGACCATCAATATTAGAGATGCAAACTGCTTATCTAAAAGAAAATGAATAATATCAAAAAATAAAAGGACATTGAAGATATTCCACCCTCACTTTCAGTAGCTTTACTGACCCCACCATTCATTGTTCTAAATTTTGTTCCTACAGCGGCTAGCATTTATGCCGAGGCCCAGAAAGCAAGCATGATTAGGACAAGGATCTTGAAGGCCGTATATCCATGGGGAATGAAGTGGAATCCAGGAAAAGGCTAACTTTAGCCTTTCCATAAGGCAAAAGGAAGAATAGGAAGAAGAATAATTAGATACCATTTTCTTATTTAGTGTTTTTTTAGCTCTTGTTTTGATCTGCACATATAGGATGTTGTCGTGCGGGTACAGCCCCACTTTGGCTTTTTAAAGTTTAGATGTTAATAAATTTGTCTTTCTTTCAGATTCACATCTTATTTCACTTTTTCATCTTTGCATATATGCACCCTGTACGCCTGGTTTAATTAAGTTCACAATGATTACATTTTAATTTGTGTGATGATGTTATTTACCATAAATCTATATGTATGAATAAGTTCTTGCAATCACTTAATGGTGTTATAAACAAGTAAGAATATGTTTTAAAGAAATAAGAGAAGAAGCCATTAGAGTAAAAGAATGGAGATATTTTATTCATTCAGAGATTGGTTATATCAGATTGATTCACATAATTACATCACACAGGCTCCTTTATATATAGGCATTGGAGTATGAGATGGAACATATCCCATGATGTGGGACTAATAGAAAAACACAAAAGCATATTCACTTATATATTTACATATATTATAACACTCCCCCTTGAATATGCGTCTTCAAAATCTTGAATGCTCGGATAATTTGAAAATTTTCGTTTCGAAACGTGTATGATGATTGCTCCCCCTCATTATTATCTTGCTTGCATTTATCGATTCAATCGATATAGATTTGCCTCATTAAAAACCTCTATTAGAAAAACCCAGTGGGAAAAAACCTTGAACGAGGAAAAGAGTGCAACTTGTGAAATCATAAATATCATACTAAAAATGATATTTTTTTATAAGAGTTTGATACTTCAGGATCAAAATAATGCCTCATTAAAACCTTACTAAGAAAAACCCAATGGGAAAAATCTTAGTGAAGGAAAAAGAGTACAATGACATATTTTATTTTCTTATTTCTTTAAATAAAGCTTGATACTTCTGGATCAAACTAATGCCTCATTAAAACCTTACTAAGTAAAACCCTATGGGAAAAATCTTAGTTAAGGAAAAAGAGTGCATTATAAAATACTTATGGATGCTCCCCCTGATTTAAAATTTTCCTCTGAATTCATATTCGTCTTTCGATAACTCAAATTGGTTATAGATACTTCTGAATCTATAAATATGAATCTCATTAATAATACAATTTATTAATAGTTTCCTTCGATACAATCAAATTTTCTAAGATTGTTTCTTCCAAATATGGTTTGCATTTTATGCATTTGTATGCTACTTTTATGAAACACACTTCATGTGCTTTCATTAAATATTTTTTTTTTTTGCTTCAAATTAGTTTTGCGCATTGCAACTATACATCTTTCATGAATATTAAAAATTTCATTACAACATTACTAGAAAGCAGGAAGTAATCTACTCATCTTGATGTATCAAGATTTTCATTACAACAATACTCAGAAGAAATTTGTAATCTACACTTCATGTCTTTTTCATTCTTTATAACTACAAAAGTTATATATATATTCTTCAGGTATTTGTATACTTTAATAAATATTTGCATATTGCAACTACCACTTCAATGGATATTAAGAGCTTCATTACAACGATACTTAAAAATAGGTTGAAATTTACTCTCCTTGTTCTTTGCATTCTTTATAACAATGAAAGTTATTTGTATTCTTCAGGAATTTTTATACTTTCATTGTTTAATATGATTTTAAACCACATTTATACCTTCAGGGTATATTAAGCATTTCAAGTACTTTCGGTACTTTGTGGACTACATGTCCATATTTCTCTACTATTAAAGGATTCATGATGGCCAGTCATGTTTTCCCCTAATTCAAGATTCTTAATCTATTTATAAATATAAGCGCTTTATTATTTACAAATTTATCATCGATGATTATTTCTTGTCAGTTCTAGACATGATTTATTGAGATCTCTTTAATTATCATGTCTTAGGTACCTAACCCACTTCTAGGGTTATTTGAGAATCATGTCATGGATCTCTTTCAGAGCATCCTTATGTGTTTCTTCAAGAACACTCACCTCCTTTATTTGGCATCTTTATCACTTACTCCAAAAATATTTTGAACTGACTTTTGAACCATATTTCAAATGTGGTTTACAAATTTTGATCCTTCAGGGATTCAAATCTATATTGGAGAAAGTCTACTAGGGATAATATTGATAATATTTTGCATCATTGTATATTTTAATGGATATTTAACACTGATGATCAAAATGAACTTGTATCCCTTTATCCTCCCCCTCAATGTTGACAAACATTGTCACATTAAATAATAATCATCTTTGGATTCTCATTTTGATCCACTATGATATTGCTACTAGCAAATACACCATACATATTAATAATAGGAGGATAATTCTTTTATTCATTGATAAGATGCATTCAATTGATATTGATTATTAGAGTTTGTTCTCATTCATTGATCTAAGCTATTGGAGGAATTTACTTATTGTGTAGATCATTTGAATACATACATGACTTCAGGTCATTCAACATTTATGTTGACTGAATTACAAATCACTAAATAATATCCATGCATAATCACTAAATAATAGCTTATCACAAACTTCAGGTTGTTAGCTAAATATTTACATATATGGATGTATACGTGCGTCCACGTATCACATGTATATTGTAAAATTTTCATATTCTTTCTCATTTGAATTAGTGATTTTTGGAACAAACTATTACAAGGATCAAAACTATTAATTTCTATTTATAAATCAATGTCAATGCAAACCTGTCAAAACCGCATGATAATGTTCAAAACGTTTGGTTTGAAACCATATCGAACTTCTGGTTCGAACAAAATGTAACACAACTTCAAGTTGTTAAGTTTTATTCCTCAATTATATCTCAAATATCAGTTTTGAACACTAAGTATGATAACTTATCAAGGAGTAATTTTTAATTGCATATAGACATTTCTACACATCTCTATTGAGAGTTCTGTAAAAAAAAATTACAGCAAAAATAATAATAGTATCTTCTAGATGCTTGGAATGTTACAGATACAGATTTCCTCTTAGCTCTCAAACTTTTAGGATCTAATCTAAGCTAAATTAGGATCCTTTATAATCAAATTTATGTACACTTATTTGGTTTAATAAAATTACCAAATATATAAATAAATCTCTTTTAGAGATATGTTATCATTTTCAAATTTATAAATCTCTTCTAGAGATATATTAGTATCACCACTTCTGGAGTGAACTTTCTTTTCTATATATATATATATATATATATATATATATATATATATATATATATATATGCACTATTTGAATGCCATATCAATATACACTGTTTATTTTATACATATTACATAATTACTACTTTTACAGTAGCATAAAATATCCATGTTGGAGATTTTTGTTGTAATTGCTTTTAAAATGGCATATCAAACTTTAAATACAGTGACAAAATTAGATTCACCAACTGAAAGTAAGATGCAAGAGATAAAACCACTACTTCTGGAGTGTAACATTGGTATATAATATCATTATTCTTTTTTTTTTGAATAAATTATTGTTATTACTAAAAAAAATTATATCATTATTCCTTGATTATATCTCTAATATTACTATTGAACATTAATTATGATTGTTTATTAGAAAATATATACTAACTTATAATTATATATAAACATCTCCTCTAGAGAGTTCAGTAAAATAGATATATTTACAACATAAATAAGAGTATCTTCTGGACCCTTGAAATGTTATAAAAATAAGAAATTATAATGGTTGCACATAACGATTTGTTCAAGACCGTATTTATATAGCTTTAGTGAAAATTATGATACAACATATAGATTATCTCTTCAGGAGCATATATAAAGATATTTCTTCAAGAATTGTTGTGCATATGATATTTGATTCATCGTAAGTTCTGAAAAGTAAAAGATTACATATCACTATTTGTCTAATGGAGCTACGGGTCCATGACAATAGACGATTGAATTTTGGATAATTTATTATCACATTTGACAATATTTTATAGGAAATTCATTTATAGTGCTATACGATGATATAATATCACTTCTGGGGATATTTCATAAACACCGCTTCTAGAGTGGTACATATCACTTCTAAAGATACTTTATATGCATTGTTTTTGGCATTTCATCAATAATCAATATCTTTTTCTACATAATTGACATAATTCTACAACATCTCTTCTAGGATGTTTCGATTTTGAAATATAAAAATCATAAAACATCTCTTCAAGAGTATGTCATATGGATTATCTCTTCTGGAGAATATTAAAATGTACTTCTTCAAATATATAGTTTGGCAAACACACCCAAAGATTATCAAAACTTGGGTTTTACCAACTTCAAACTGATTTATTGAACTGAAATAAAATAAAATCCACATAGCAGACTTCAGGCTGCTATTATTGGTCAATTCGACCATATCATTTATTACTGCACTTAGATTTTCATCATTAATGAAGTTTCCTTCATCTTCGAAGAAATGATCTAACTTAAGGTTAGTATTACTAGACAATACTTTCACATAATTTTAAAATAAAATTCCTATAACATCTCTTCTGGGATGTTATATTTTGCAATATAAATATAAATAAATCTCTAAAACATTGTCAGAAAATCTTTTCATAATTCAAGACTTCAGGTCTTGGACTTTGAGTTATACAACTTCTGGTTGGAAAAAAAATCTTTGCACAACTTCAGGTTGTTCAAACTTATTTCTTTTTTCTATGATTAAATTTTATGATCCTTTTTTTTTCAGTTAGAACTTATGGTTCTTTATTTTGAGGAAACTTGTAATTCATTGATTTATGGAAACTCAACCTTTTATCTACAGGTTCTCAAATTTTATTTTTCTTTTCCCTTTTTTTTAAAAAGGAAATATCGAAAGATATTAAGCTTATCATGTAAGCTTTTATTAATGTTTCCATTCACTTCAGATGTGCTAAATCAAAATCAATGTTAGATCTAAACTTAGATCTTCTAGATACGTATTATCTTTATATTTGTTTCTCTAAAAAACAATAAAATATTTCTTCTGGAAATATAAATCATATATCAAAATAATTTTCAAAGCCTTCAATCAAATCTAAATCAAATCAAAATGTTTTCAAAATGAAAACTTCATTTACCAACCATGATTGATTTCTCAAATCCATATCCAAACTAAATGCAATCAAATTCAATAAATTTGTTGAAGCAACAATATCAAATTTTGTCAAGTTCAAACTTGCATTCCAAAATAAATGAACTATAAAACATAAAAATAAGCATGATATTGAGATCAACAATATAATATGATCAGAAAAATAGCAACAACAAACAAATTAGATCTGAAATATAATAACCAACAAAATAAGAATTAGATCTCAAAGTTTAGATCTATATAAGATATAAAATTATAAGACTAGTATAATAAAATCTAAAAAATAATACAATAGATTTAGATCTGAAGAAGTAGATCTATAATCGAATGAGATATATAAAAAATAATAATTTGGAAGATTAGATCAATCATAATAGAAAAATAACTTACCGTTTTGAGATCTATAATTAGATCTGGAGAAGAATAGATCTGATTTCATAATAAATTATCACAATTGTAGATCGTGCTGATAACGTGTTATAAATAAGTAAGAATATGTTTTAAAGAAATAAGAGAAGAAGCCATTAGAGTAAAAGAATGGAGATATTTTATTCATTCAGAGATTGGTTATATCAGATTGATTCACATAATTACATTACGCAGGCTCCTTTATATATAGGCATTGGAGTATGAGATGGAACATATCACATGATGTGGGACTAATAGAAAAACACAAAAGCATATTCACTTATATATTTACATATATTATAACAAATGGCACTTTATTGTTCAATTATGTTTGTCGTTGCTAAAATATTTCTTTCTTGGCTAAACACAACTGTGATGGTTCGATCAACTCCTTGGCCTATCTTTTTACCTTTAGCCAGGTTCCGTTTGATAATAAATAAGGTCGTAGTCACAAAAACCTTCTATCTTCGCCTTGTTTCCTATCTCTAAGGAACGACTCTTTAGACGTCTATCTTGGCTATCACAAGCATTTGATCAAATGTATTCATTAACCATCACCACTTATCGTTAGTCGTGCATGTGTCGTTGGGCTGTAAGCGTGGTCATATTAACAAAAGGTTTATTTACATACCAGTTCCTATCGTTGAGGCATGGTGTTTTGGATGCTTATCTCTGAGCCTAGACATTAGATTGTGCCAATCTCCAGGCAATGGTTAAAGATCAATGTGTAAGGCGAATCATTCGGTCAACCCAACTATGATTATACTCTAGTAACTCGATCACAGATCAAAGAAGCTCATTGGTGCCGATCTTTAGGTGCCAATTTCATGCCTTGCCTATCTCCGGGCATGACTGGAAGATCGAGTACATTGGGTGAATTAACCGACCAATTCCAAGTCAATTATACTCCACAACCCGATCATGGATGGAGTTTATTGGTATCAATCCTCGAGTACCTCGGTATCTAGGTGTACCAAACATAGAATGCTTAATTTTTCCGCTATTCGCACAACACAAAGTCATGCTATTAAGAATGCAGTTCCAACGATCCTCAAAGCTAATTCTATTTATAAACACAAGAATGGAACATTCTACCTTATTGCATTAAAATCTAGGTAATTATTTATAGAAATAAGTATAAGTGAAAAACATCTCAAGTGCTTGCTATTCATAATCTTGGAATTGAGATTCCATCAATAGTCGCTATCTTAAAAGTTCTATCTCCAAGATTATGTTCAATTGCATAAGGACCTTCCCAATTTGGACTAAATGTCATAGGGCCAGGAAAGACCCGTTTCAAAATGAGATCGCCTATCTTAAAGGTATGGTTTATGACCTTAGCATTGAATTAGCATGCCACTCTTTTCTGGTGAGCAACTATCCTCAAATCAACTTCACTCGCTTCTCATCAACCAAGTTAAGGGGCTTAGATAAGAGCTCCTCAGTCATCTTGGGATTACAGTGAATTCTTCGATAAGAAGGGGTTTCCAATTCAATTGGAATCATAGCCATGGATCCGTAGGCCAAAGCGAATGGAGTCTGGCCGATCATAGACTTGTGAGTTGTTTGATAAGCACACAATGCTAGTGCTATTTCGACAACCTAATTGCCTTTGACCTTCATCAATCGCTTCTTCGGAATGGATTTGGTGATCTTATTCACCACCTTTACTTGTCCGTTCACTTACAAGTGTGTTATTGCTACAAATTTCTTCTCAATTCGGTACCGAATATAGAAATCTTTGAGTTTGGCACTCTTGGATTTGGTTCCATTATCAGTGATGATCTTCGGTGGAATTCCAAATCGGCATATAATACTCTTCACCGTAAAGCTGATCGCCCTCTTCATAGTGATCGTGGTTGGCGGTTTCACTTCATCCCACTTTGTGAAATAGTCCACAGCTACTATAGCATATTTTACTCCGCCCTTTGACATCAGTAGCGCGTTGATTATGTCATGTCCCTAAACTGCAAATGGCAATGGGATGACCATTTTCACAAGCTCTATGGATAGGACTCTCGAGATCTTTGCAAACATTTAGCACCTAATGCACTTTCTTGTGTAATAAGCGGCATCTCGATTGATCATTGGCCAAATCCATAACGAAGAACCTTTCTTACCAAAGCATGCCTCTAGTGTGATCATCGTGGCTTCCCTCATGCAATTTGGTAAGGATCTCCTTAGATTCTTCCTTGGTGACACATCGCAATAGGGGAGCCGAAATCCTCTTCTGTATCATACTCTTTTGTAAATGACAAACCATGGTACTTTGTGCAGGAGTTTTCTTCATTTGTTTCTTCCATTCGGGTGAGTTCCCTTCATTAAATTTTCTTTAATTCGAGTCATCCATGACTCCTTCTCCAACTCAGCCTCCAGGATCTAATTAACATCCATTTGGTCGATGCTTGGAGCCAACAAAACCTCGTTAAAAACAAGTCCCATAGCTTGTGCATACCTAGAGTTGGCGAATTTAGCCAATGAATCAGTTTTGATGTTCTCCTCCCCAGGAATGGTCTTACTGCATAATATTCTATGTTGTTCGCTAATTCCATAACCTTTATCAGGTAAGGGAAATTCTCGCTCGCTTAGCCTAAAATTTCTTCTTTATTTGACAAAACACCCATTGAGAGTCCTTGAATATGTATAATATTTGACTCCTAATTCTTTTGATATCTTGAGTCACACGATCAACACTTCGTATTCAGCTTCATTATTTGTTGCTGGGAACTCTAGCTTCAAGGCATAACATAGAATTCATTCCTTTGGGGTTATCAAGATTACCCTTGCCTTAGAACTATATTCGTTAGATGCTGTATTTGTATATAGTTTATAATTGCTAGCCAGAGCACTTCTCCATCCCGGATGGTGAACCCAGTAATGAAATTAGCTAATGCCTATCCTCGTATATCCCTCATAGGATGGTAGGTTATGTTATATTAGCTCAACATGATATTCCACATCGATAATCTCCTCAAAGTCTCAGGTCAATGCAGCACTCGCCCTATATGCTTATTAGTCGGCAGTTTTATCGGGTGAGTTTGGAACAATGGCCATATCCTCGAAGCGATCAACAGGTAGTGTCTAGCTTTTTTAACTTTGATTATTTTCTTTTCGCTCTGGTGAACCTCTTACTGATATAATATACAGGCCTCTGAATTCTGGATTCCTCATGTACAAAAGCCGCAATCAATGTGTGAGCAAACACTACCAAGTAAACAAATAAGTCATATCCTTATAAAGCATTTGACAAAATTGGTGGTCACTCCATGTGATCAACTAAGTCCTGGAAATCTTTTTTACATTTCTCCATCCAAACAAACTTCCCTTTTCTTTCTTGAGGGCATCAAAAAGTGGCACACATTTATGTGTCACCTTCGAAATAAATCGATTAAGTGCAATGAATTTTCCACTCACGCTCTGCATTTTCCTCATATTTTTCAGGGCAGTAATGTCTTTTAATGCTTTTATCTGCATTGGAGAAGCTTCTATGCCCCTTGAGTTTACTATGAAACTCAAGAACTTTCCTGATGTGACCTCGAAAGAGCATTTTAGTGGGTTAAGCTTCACCTTGTACTTTCGAAGCACATCAAACATCTTTGAGAGTTTATGCATGTGGTTCATTGATCATTGTGACCTTACTAGCATATCATCCCCAAAGACCTCCATTATCCGTCCAATCTAAATTTTAAACATCGAATGTACTAACTATTTGAGTCAAAAATGGTCACAAACACCAAATTGCAGATGAAAGCACCAAATCACAGTCATAGATCACAGATAGATTGTATGTAGTAGAATTAAATATGAAAAACACTCAAAAAATTAAAAGGAAAGCAGTAGATAGGCAAGATTTATAGTGGTTCGGCATTGTAGCCTACGTTCACTTTGAAGAGTTGCTATTTTATTGATGCTTCTCTACTGATTTACAAGAGTATAATTGATAGTATCTGAATTACAATGGAGTTCAGTAGAGTGACGACGAAGAAGAGTCGAAAGATCCATTTTCTGTAGGCATTGGGCTGCTATTTATAGGCATAGCATGAAAATATATGACTTTGAACTCAAAATGCTCCTTATTACACGTGGGTGGGCCCACGTATTCGATCCGGGTTGGTTTAGGATCGATCCCTGATCGATCCTTATGCATTTCGTATCAATCCAAAAATGGTCCAATAGTGAAGGGATCGACCATGAACGTTCTTCTAGTGGTACGCAAGTTATGGTGAAAATTTGAAGGCATTTGGACGCGTAGATAGTGAGATATGATCAATGCAAGTTTGGATTTGAAGGCATTTGGACTATCACATTTGTATCGATAGCCTCGTATCGATCCGAATTCGTATCGATCAAGATGATGACGTGGCACTATAATGCAGGAGCGATCCACTTTTTATGCCGAGTTGGCTGCTTCTTTTTTCTGACCATGCTCTTCGTATCCATCATGTACTTTCGTATCGATGTTGGTGTGTACTCTTCATATCGATCATATGGTATGTCCATCGTCCACCGATTACGCATTAATCCAAGTTTCACCCTTGATCTATGTTGTATGTTTCACCACTTGACCTGCTCCTTCATATCGATTGATACGAAACCGATCGATATGAAATTGCCTACGATTGCTTTTCGTATCGATTAAATGATCGTTAGTTTCGTATCGATTGTTTGATTAATCGATACAACTCATATAGGAATATGGCCGATACGAAGCAAGCAATTGAAGTGGAAATGAACACAGATCGAACTCCACCTATTTCGTATCGATCGTTTTGTTTGTGGCTTCGTACCGATACTTAGCCCCCTACTTCGTATCAATCAATTAACTAATCGATACGAAACATGTTGGATCAGGATTGATACGTAATGGGTTATTGCGAAAACGATCGACACAAAGCACATGGATACTGGGTGAAGTTTGGTGGATATGAACTTGGATGGATATGAGATTGGTGGAGACTTTGGTTGTTGATCGACCCATGGCTTTGACTCGAAGTAGCCACCTCCTTGACCCGAAGTAGACCCTCCAATGACTCAAAGCAAGTGCTGCAGTGACTCGAAGTAACTTGCAAATATGCTAATCCACCAAAGACCCGAAGTAATACCTCTAAAAACTCAAAGTAAGCCAAGGGACGACTTGGAGAAAACTCCAAGTGACTCGTAGTGACTCAATCTTTGTTGAAACCATATTTTAAACATCTTGTGTTGTTTGTTTGTCAACTATGCTATATTATGGCTTGATGATCATGTTTATTATTTGTAATACTCCAACTCTAATCATTATGAAGTCGGGTGAGTTAAATCCGCCTATATGTTGTCTTGCCGAAAGGCGGGTTAACACAAACTATTGGTAGATAGCTCCAACATTCTTAAGACTGAATGTTATCACATAGTAATAATACGGTCCTAAATTACTGATGAAACTGGTGTGCTATTGATCTGGAATGTGCATTGCTATTTGATTATTGCCAGAGTATACATCTATGGAGGATAATAATTCATGTACGATAGTTCCATAAATGAGTTGGTCTATTCTGGGTGCCAGGAAGCTGTCCGTTAGGCATGTCTTATTCAATTTTGAATAATCGATGCATGTCCATCATTTTCCGTTATGCTTCTTGACCAACACTGGATTCGATACCCGTTCAGGGTATATAGCCATAGATAAAGCCATTTTCCTTCAGCTTATCTATTTCTTCCTTCAATGTGATGGATCGCTTCTGACCCAGGTTACGTCTCTTCTACTTCACAAGAGGGTATCAAGGGTTCACATTCAATGTATTGTATGCTATCGTCGACAATATTCCAGACATACCAGAATGTGTCCAGATAAACACATCTAGGTTTGCCTAGAGAAACTTTACCAACTCCTTTTTCATTTTCATGTCAAGCTAAGATTTGATCTTTATGACCCGAATAGGGTTATCCACATTAAACAATATGTTGATTATCAGTTCCGCTGGGCTGCCCTTACATCTTCTCGCTCTTTCTACATTTCCATGGACTTGTGAAATTTATTATGGTGACCAAACTAAGGCTTAGGCCGTGGTTGCTATGCATCATCTGTCTTGATGCAGAGAGTATTCTCTATACCTTTTCTCTTCTCATGTCACTTCACCCCTCAAAGTCAACAACCTAGCACCCATGATCAGTACTTTGATCTCCTTGGATAAGTTCTACTGCATTCTTATTAGGGACTTTAGCATTAAACACCACTAGGAAAAAGCTATTCTGAAATTGGCAAGGGCAGGTTGGTCCAAGAAAGCATTATAAGCACAGTACATATCAATCGCAACAAATGTTTGAACCAACAACATCTTAAGGTCTCCTTCATTAATCTCTGCCGATAATCAATACAAATGAAGGCTCCTTAACCTCTCCCATAAATCCTTGAATATGGGATTTACATGGCTTCAAGTCCTACCCATTCGTCCTCTTTTGATCAAACATTTTCGTAAACAAAATATTAACTGAGCACCTACAGTTAATCAGGACTCGGTGTACAATCACCAGCTCAACCATGGCTGTAATCACAAAGGGGTCAAGCATCAGTGCTTCTATCCCATCTGCAACTCTATTTATGAACATAGTATCATCATTTATTATCTTCAACTATTTTACCAGATCTCCATCTTCCACAATGAAACAAGCATCCTGAACAACATGCTTCAAAATAGTTTCATACCTCTCCATCTCATTCTAGCTTTTATCCACTGGACGAGATCCACTAGTATTAGTATTTATTATAATTCTCTATTAGAGTTTCCTAGGTCCTTCTCCACTAGGTCCAACCTACTCATGTCGAGCCATCTGCCTTTGGAGTCTATTGTTTGTTTTTCCACCATCCTGTGCGTCTTTCACATGCCACTGTAACTTCTTCTTTTTGGGTAAATCCTCAATTATATCCCTCAAATGTCGGCACTTGTTAGTATTATGCCCATGGATATCGTTGAAGTGACAATAATTCCCTAAGCGCCTTTCTTGTCCAGTTGCCTCCTCCAAGGCAGCATACTATGTTTTTTGTTCCTTGCATAGCAAGGCAAGTATTTTCAATAGATTCATTTAGTACAGTATAATCTTATGGTTTCATGTATCTTGGACACCTCTTGAAGTTTGGCTTCTTTACCCTGACTCCTTCTTTTTTGATGGTTATTATTATTTCCAATATTGACTGCAATGTTTTTGACGTTCTCATCGGTTTGCTTAGTGGACATATTTCTTTGTACTACATCATTCGATATTTTACCAACAATTGATCCAACGGCTAGGTTTGCCTCTTTCGAGCATAGGTTCTGGGATGCTTTTTGAGAAAAATCTTCCATGGTAGGTTGATGTTTTCTTTTAAGCCATTTACCAAAGTCCATATCAGGGTGGACTCTTCGAATCAATGCCATCAAAGCTATATCTTCCTTTAGATTTCTGATTTCTGTTATAAAAGTATTAAATTGTGCTAGAAAAGCTTGTAGAGTCTCTCTAGACTTCTGATAGATGTTTGACAAGGATATTACATCTTTTGATATAGCCATATGGAGCTTGAACTACTCCATAAATTTTCTTGCTAATCGCTCAAAGGAAGATATGGAGCTCGACACAAGCCGAGTGAACCACATCATAGCTACCCCTTCATGAAATATGAGGAAACATCTACATCTTAGTACGTAAGTAGCTATAGTACCATCAATCTGCCACTCGTGTTTCAAAAGATGTAATCTCTGATCTATTTTTCCATTATAAGATGGCATGGTCATCATAAAAACCTCTTGAGATAGCTTTCATGCAGCACATCGTCGTTGAACGGGGTCCTACTAAGCAAAGAACCCTAATCATTATTATTTCTCTACTAATTCTCATTCATCGGCCTTCTCACCATATCAGCTATATAATCAAGGTTAGTCAGATCAACTGGACGGTGATCATTAAAGACTGCCTTGAGTGTTTGGCTTCGTAAATGCTCTCGGTGAGTTCCATAACATCTAGGCTTTCCTTTCACTAGGAAAATCATTCGTCTAGCTTTTCGTTGTCGACACTCCCTCCTTGATATTCAGTAGCATTTGTTTGAACACCACCACTCTGACCACTAATAAATCTTTCATGACTAACAACATATTTCACTTGGAATTCACAATCAAACCCATCAATTATAACTCGGTCCGCCAACTCGATACCGAGTCGTGATGGTTCGGTACCAAGTTGTAACTTTTCAACTTAGACTTTCCTAAACCCCATTTCTGATGTTCAAGCTTCTCCCCTTTCCATCTTTGACTTTTCATCTCTTTGAATCCTATCTAAAGAAGAACTTTCTACTTCTGAGCTAAAAGATGACGATTCTCTATAAATCTTCTTTTGCCTTTAGGATAACTGAGTCATCAATGCAATACTTCTCTCCGTTTCCATTTGGATAGCGGTTTGACTCTTTAACATCTTTCTGTTCATCTTGGTCGTCATTCGATTCGAATCCACCATAGTCACATCTCTAGTGCACTTGGAACTTCAACATGAGAGGGTTGATTTGTCTCTTCTCCATGTTGGTAGCCTTTATTCTCGGGATCATTGGTTGGTCTTGAAGTGGTTGACTTCTCTTTGTCCTTCCTATGTGTCATAACTCTTCTAAGTCCAATGATAGACTTTTAAAAATCTATATAATCATGGACCTTCCAATAACAAATTTCTAGATCTAGATTATGGATAGTTTAAATCCAAAGTTTCAAGGTAGATCTATAAGTGAGAATCTTCAGATACTCTTAGTGAAAACACCAAAGTGCTTGCACCAAAAGTGGAAAAAACATTCAATCGATTAATGGATAA
The DNA here is from genome assembly GCA_030765085.1 of Allium cepa. NCBI lineage: Eukaryota > Viridiplantae > Streptophyta > Magnoliopsida > Asparagales > Amaryllidaceae > Allium > Allium cepa. The sequence continues at coordinate 160,754,928 of CM060932.1, forward strand.
TAACTATAGAAATTAAAAAATGAAAACAAGGTAAGAATACACAAGATTGATAGTGGTTCGACCAAAATCAACAGCCCACATTCACTGTCAACTTTGTTAATAATTCTCTCCTTCTTTAATAGGGTTGATTTTACAAACAGGTTGCCTACAACTCATGAAAGGATACAACAAGTTTCTAGGGTAAACTCGGATAATAAGGAAAAGTCGAAAAAAAAGAAGCCTTACATTTGCACTCCTCTTATTTATAGATAAAGATCACAGAAATAGGCTCTGAAATTTTCTACCCACGTTCTCCATGTCCGCCACGATGCACCAAGTGAAAATCATGGCCATATCATTAAGAGTTATAACTCAGTAACGTGTTATGATAACTTAGTACCAGGTTATAGGGTTTTGTCTACGCCTAGCTTTAACTTTACTTCATATGCCATTTTTAACAAGTTGCATTGTCGAGTCATCATACATAAGTCAATATCGAGTTTAAACCATAGTTCAATACAAAGTAATACCCTTGGCTTGAAGGTCCAACTTTTGCTCCTTGCCACTTGACTTATCTTCACTGGTGACTAAATATCTTCTCATGGAAAGCGAGGCTCGATACCGCCTCTTGGGACCTCATCTGAACTCTGGCAATGGACTTATGTTCTAGACTTCTTTATCTATTTTACGACCATTTAATGATTCTAATTCATCGAGATATAACTTGATTAAAAATTAGGACAACAATACACACACACACACATATATAGTTATACACAAGTTTATGTTTCATTATGTTATGTTGTTATATCATTGAATATATACTAGATACATTCAAATAAAACATTTAATTAGATTAATTAATGCGATTAATTAATAATATAAAATAATGTTATTTAAAATATGATTTTATTGAATAACTAGATAGGATACTATTGAAACCCATTAGACTAAATAGGCCTACCATGGTCCAAATAGGAATTTTATCTTAAAATCCACCTATTTAATCTACAGCAGACCTATTTGGTTCCTTTACTTCCACCAACTAGATGGTCAATTCGCAATAAAACGAAGTAGTCCTTCAAGCATGTCTTATTCAAGTCAAAATAGTTAATTCCACCGCATCCTGTTCGCAATCTTGACCAAGAATAATCAAGTACCTATTCTAGGTATAATGCATTGTGGGTGAAACCATTTGCCTTTAGTTTATCCACTTCTTCCTTCAATGTAGTAGATCATCCTGGTTCCATGCTGAGGCATCTCCGTTTCACTGAAGGGCTACTTGGGTTCGCATTCAGTGCATGAAATGCAAATTTAGGTGAAATAATGCATATATCGGAATATGTCCAAGTGAATATGTTCGTATTCTCCTAGAGAAAACCTACCAACTCCTTTCTCATCTTCAGAGGATCATTGTCAAAGGATCGTCATCATCTATCGTGAACCTTTGAAGGATTGTCATCGTCTATCGAGACTTTAATCATTGACTCTATCGGGCCATCCTTGCCTCTTTTGGCTCCTTCCATGGGTCCGTAGATTTATAAATTTTAGCATTGGACCGGAGCCAAGGCTTGGGTGGTAGTCTCTTGCATTGGTGGTTTTGATGCAAAGAGGCTTCTCTACACTCTTTCCCTTCTTTCCTTACTTCGCCTCTTTGTGCTCAGTGACTTAGCATTCAAGACTAATACTCCGGTCCCTTTAAATTGATCCCACTCCATTATTTATCAGAAACATATCATCAAGCACCATGGAGTGAGTGCAATTTGAAAATCAACAAGTGTCAATCAGCTTAAGAAAGCATTATAAGCTAAAAATCCATCACGCATAATAAAAAATTTAATCGTATCACCTTGCGGTCTTCAACTCCCAATTCAATAGACAGTTGATGCATCCGACTAGATTTTCGGCCAGTTGGTAAATCCATGGATGTAGGATTTACATGGTTTTGGTTCCTTTTCGTCGAGATTTGAACAAGATATTCATCGAGCTCCCAATCAATAAGGACACGGTGCACTATAGTTGGCCCAATCATGGTCGTAATCAGCATTAACATTCCACCCTATCAGCATCTCTCTTTCTAAAAACAATATCATCATTAATCCCTTTTTGTTAATTCATTGGAGCACCTTCTTCTATGGTGTAACACATCTCTTTTGGCATATGCCTCTGGGAGCTTCCATGGCCCTCCATCTCATTCCAGCTCTGCTCTACAGGATGCAGACCTCCTAAAATCAAGTTAATAATTATACTCTTAGATGGATGTCTCGACCCTTCTCCATAATGTATAGCATGTTTTCCTTGAGACAATTGACCTTGGGGTTGATTATTGGTTGGCCTACCTCTTGTAAGTTCCACTTATATTGCTCCAATGTTTTCTAACAGATCAAATCTTCTGTAATCTCCTTTAATTGCCTAGATTCATTTGTATTATGCCGATGAGTTTCATGAAAACGAAAATACTTCCTAGAGCTTTTCTCCTCTTTAGTAGATTCCCTTAGGGTGGCTTCTTATAATGCTCTTTGCATTGTGTAGCAATGTAACGACCCAGAATTTCTATCAATTAAAATTCGTGCATTTAATTAATTTTAAATATTAACAAGTATTATTTATAACTCGAATAATTTATTTTTCGAATATCTGGATTTAATTGGATAATTAAATCGATAATTTAATATTTAAAAAATACAGAAATAATTGGAAATTGGGTTTAATATGATAAAAAAATGATTTGTAAAATTTTATTTAATCATATTGGAGTTACAATGATGTTATAAAACTTTTAAAATCGAATTAAAAGTTGATTTGTGAAAATTGAATATTTTAATATTTAATTGACGTGTAAAAATAGCCATTTTTCAAACTGTCTCGGATTTTGATGAAACTAGTTTCATCGGATCCGTAATGTTATATTATTGTATAGTTTCAAATACCGTGTCAATCGGATTTACGGTTTGTCCGGGGCGAGCCAAAACGTATAGAAATTCGCTTAATCGGTTTAATTTAAATTTGATCGTTTATTTCCGTAACTCGCACAGATGACCGAATTAGCCTCCGAAACACATTCTATTGTGTTCGACACGTGGGGTAAACCATAGAAACGCCAGCCGGCACGCTTCGTTTGGAGTTCGAAAAATTCGGGGTGAATAGTGTTTTTGGAAATTTTCTATATAAGTACCTCATATTCACAATTTGCCAAAAGAGAAACCCTAGGGTTCAGGGGCCGCCACTTTCATCTGTCAATGGCCGAAATTCATCTTCATTCTTCCTCTAATTTCTTCAAATCTACACAACGATTCAACAAGCTTCCAACATGAAAGTCGTAGAGGGTGGTGAGATCTTAATATCCAACGGTTATGATCATTTAAAACGAAGTGGATCATCAGCAATTTGTGTTTGAAGGAGCCGTGTCCAATCACGCTTTCGAAGCAAGGGCTCGACCGAGCTCGACGCTATTCATGGCGGTGGTGCGCGGGGATGTGAGCTCCAACGTGGTGTTCTCTGATCAACGTGAAGTGGTCGGTAGATGGAGCGGCTATTAACCCTAGTTATGGTGATGGGTTCGGTTTTCACATGAAAACTTGGGAGCAAGTCGCGTGAACGTGATGAGAGGGAAGAAGAACGTTGCGGCCATGATCTGGTCTCAAAAATAAATACACGGCTGTGTTATGTTGAGGTTATAAAATATAAAAAGAATTGTAAATTGATTTATAATTTAAATTATATAAACTTTGTAACATCATAATTTGTTCATACGAGGTTGGAATTGCGCGAAACAAATTGCGTCGGGTTCGTATGGACGAACACTACGCAATGGAGCTGGTTTGGAGTTGTTTGGAGCTAGTGAAAATTTCGGGTAAAATTAAACGCACGTTTAATTTTATTCGAAATAAAACGCTACAACTGTTATCGGAAACTCAAGGTGAGAACTTCTCACTCAATCGAATTGTTTCGGTTTAAATTTTAAATAGTTAAATTTAAAATTGCTTGATTGTGTGATTGGATGATAATTATTATCTGTTGTATAGAAATAGACCCTATACGCCGTATATTAAGCGGATGTTATTTATTAAAAACATATACCGCGATAATTCCAACTTGAATGGAATTGGTATTATATATGTATTTGGAGTTGATTTTCCCACATTATATAGCGGATGAGACCCTATTACGCCGCATAATAGTGGATAATATTTTATAAATCCCATATACCGCGATATTCCATCTTGAAGCGGAATTGGCATTGTGCTAACATCTGTGGATGCAGGGAAACAGGTTGGAGGGATCCAACTGGATTCCTCAAATGATTGAATTGGTTTCAATGTTGTGTGCTGATCTATTTATAATCTGCGTGATTATCTTTGTGATTGAAATCGTTAAAGGCTAAAATTTAGCCGAATATATTTTTGGTATCGTTAGATGCCGAAAATAAATAAAATTTGATTTTTGAAAATTTAAGTTGAGAATTCATAATAAAATTTAATTTTGGAATTGATTCATTTTAAATAAATAAACGTTGAAATTTTTATGTTATAAAAATTATGATTTTTGTGAAATATAACCGAAATGTTATTTTTTTGAAATAAGTAGTTGATTAATTTATAAAATGGTTTAAATTGGGATTTTTGAATTATTATAAATGATTTATATAAAATATTTATAAAATTGATATTTATAAATTAAAATATTGGAATTATAAAAACGAGTTTTTATAAGTGTTAAAATGAAGTATAAATGGATTTCATAAGTGGATGAAATCTATAGATTTATAAATTGTGAAGTTATAAAATGAATAGATTTTGTAAAATAAAAGATTTATAAGTAATTAACTTATAAATTGGATTTTGGCGTGTAAATGGAATATGGATTGAATTTGTTAATAAAATGATTTTATGAGTTAAAGTTGTTAAAAAGTATAAGTGCAATTTATAAACGTTGTTTTATAAATCCAAAATCGACTTATTTTAATAAGTTTAATTATTATAGCTTATTAAAGGAGATATATCCACGATTTTGGGACAGTGGATAATCCTTTAAATAAAATATATAGAAATTGAATTTGGTAAACGAAGTATATTCACGATTTTGAACGGTGAATAATATATTAAAGAGATATTTTGGGAAAGTGATATTTTAAATAGGAATTAAGACGATTCAAAAATGTTTTAAAATGTACTAAGTATCCAAACCATAGATTTCAACATTCATTGTTGAAATAGACATTTTCGTGGACTATAACACTGTTGTTATAGTAAATGATTTCCGAAAGGAAAAGTTTTGTACAGTATTGGGGTTTATATATCTATCTTAATTTCGAATCCCTATACTAGTGATTTTGGGTTGTCATAACGATGTTTTACGCAACATTCGTTTTGACCCAAATAAATGTGTTTAAGAGAATGTTTTCCTTATAGAATAAAATATATACTTAATTTGGATTTAAGTATATTGAATATTTTCCAAATGTTAGAAATAAATGGATTTGTGAATTACTTATTCTTAAATAAGTATGGAAATGTCTTCCAATATGAAGTGAATGTTTTGAGATTTTATCTTTTAAAGATAAATTGAAAATGAATATTAGAAATCGATTTGGAAATCGTATATTCATATATATTTTGGAAAGGTAAATTCACTATGGAACTTATAAAAGAAAGGGAAATTTGTTTAAAAATAAACATTGATTTATTTTTTTAAAAGTGTGGAAATAAATTTACGGATTTGGAACGTAAATTTAATAAATCGGTAAGGATTTATTTAATTGGTTTAAATGAACCATTTTGAAATGAAAGTTGTAAGGGTGTAAATTGATTTGAAATTGGTTTTCAAATGGTTGAAGTGTGGAATATATATCTTGTAAAGATATTTTTGGAAAATAAATAATTTGGGAAATTATTTGAAATCAGGTTATGTTGTGAATATTGATTGATAGTTAAATAAACGACTATCAATATTGACCCTTAAGTGGCTATTTGTTGTGAATTGGTTGAAATTGGATGCTACACTTATTTTTAAATTATTGCGCTCGTTATTCGAACTACCCATTCCGAATAGTGATACGACGTAATGGATAGCATTGAAGACCGGTGGTGAAGACCGGGTATTTGTGAAAACGATAGGATGACCTATCGATTGTCTCTGCACCGTTAGCTACGGTATGGAGATTTCGTTTGTGATGGAAAATTCAATCGGGATTGTGAATACCCGGATTGCAAGGACTTCTTTTGAAGTGCCTTGGGTTCTGTTCGAACCCAGAACAGACTTGTATGGTTACGTGTCTGACATTACATTTTGAGATATAAAGCAGATTTCTTTCAAATACATTTCTGTTGGCGGCGAAGAATTTATTCTCTTAGCTTAACACCTTTCTCTGAGATGTATGAGCACAGAGGTTATGTAGTTGAAGGTTATCAGCGATATATTCCCAATTTGGTAATGGGGCATGCTGAGTGTTGTTGTGTGATGATTATTTATTGATTATTTGTTGATCAAAGCGTGGCTTTGTGAAAAAGCATAGCTTTGTGGACGAGACTTCGTCAGACCTCACACCCCGGAAATGGTCGAAACAGGAATATGCGGCAAGGTTATGAGGGTCGCGCCCTTTAAGGTATGTCATTTCCTTCTGGAAAAGGATGGTGTTAGGTATGGAGCCCTGATGCTTAACGTATGTGGTTTCTCCAATCTCATTTTTCTGTGAGATTGTTGCTTGGTGATAGAGGGCCCTCGGAGAAAGGTCCCAAAGAACCGGGGAGTGGCATACTCGAGAAGTAGTTACCTAGTTACAAAGGTAACCCGGCCTTGTGTTGGCAGAGATCCGGTTAGGTTCTCGGGACGTGACAGTAGGAAGTTCCTTAGCCTGACCATTTGTTGGAAATCCAAAGAAACAATACGATCCTTGTACGGTTTTAGTTGTAGAACCTGCCATTCACTTACGGTGGCGCCCCACTATTTGGATGGTAGCTATAGTAGGCATAGTTCGAAATGTCTATGCTGGCTAAGATTTATATTCTATTTTCGAAATGTTTTCATCACTATGCACTAATAATAATATCAAAAATGATTTGTTTTGCGTAGTAAGCATCTTTGATTATCATAAGGAGAAATCTCCTCCAATTCTACGTTTGCATTGTGTGTGTGCAGGGAGGCCTTGTGGTAGTTTCATTTTCCAAAGCATTGCGGATATTTTCCACTTCTATTGTTGTTGTTGTTTTAAAAGATAAATAACTGTTTTAAGTTCTCACACCAGTCTCATGACTGACCTGGAGTTTATTGTTCATTTCCTAAACTCTGGGTGCCCATAATTTTCCATACGGGCAGTCTAGAGTCAGGTTATCAGGTCATTCTGGATTCAAAAGTGCTTTGGAGCTCAAGTGGCGAGCTGGATGGCGAGACGTATTACTTGTATATGATATTATCTTTCCACTGTAAATTCACTTGTAGGGACAAGTTTGATTGTATAACTGTCCATTATTGTGTTGTGTTGTATATTCACTTTGATGATAATGTAATGTAATAACTGAGATAGTTCTTTGTTTTAAAGATTATTCATTTATCTATTATATGTTGTACCGCTGCGATATGTGAGATTCTGATATTGTTTCTTTTCTGTTTCCTTACTTCTTCTATATTATTCTTCGACCTCTTCTTTTTAACCCTAACAATTCGGTTTTCCGGCATTCGATTATGCGACATTTGATACAGTTGACGTAAGAATGCCGACCTTCGGATCCCGATAAAATCGATATGTTACATGTGGTATCAAAGCATATAGTTAAGCGACAACCTTGGCTCTGTTGGGTGTTAATCATTAGAGATAGAGTCAGCAGTACTCTAGAATGAGTTGAGTGTAATAATAGATATGAGCGCGTATTTGTTAGTGAATATGAAATTGTTTTGTATTGTGTTGACTTATCGGTTGATTGTTTATAGATTCTGGTCGGTGCAGTCTAGCTAAATGTCATCGATAGGGGTTTCTAAGCTCTTAAACGAGATAAACCGACATAGTATTATTTTAAATTGGGTAAATGAAATAATTTTACCTCAATTATAATTTATATATAAAGGAATAATTTTTTAGGATTATTAAAGTGTATGTGAAATTGAATTGTTTGATTGTTGGAAATATATGAAGATATATAAGTGAATCAACGTTGTTCGAGGAATCTGAATAAAAATAACAATTCTGAAAGAATAAATTATATAAAAGCAACAATTGTATAAGTATAGAAATCATTATTTAAATGATTTACAATTGTGAAATAATCTTGTATAAGTAAAGGGAAATAGTGAAATTATATAAGCAGGATTTATAAATGTGATTTACAAATAAAAGAAAATTTTAAAAGAACTAAAAGCACTGGATTCACTACTGTTGCTGGAGAATAATAAGGGCGATGACTGCAGCATCATCAGTATCATTTTCGAGTTTCTGTGTGATGGATTTGCTACCATAGTAAATTGAAAATTGGAATTTTGTTGTGATAAACAAATTTGAGATTAAAATCCAAGTTGAAATTGATGGATATAAGTTATCAAGTTTTGAACTTATAATATGAGATAATAAAGATTTAACTTTAGTAAAGCTGAAATAAATTTGAACTAGTATGATTAATGTATGATATGAAATTTAACTAAAGGAGGTTAAATAAATTAAATCAGATTTGGAAGTTGAATAATAAGTTGTATAACTTATTAAATGTGAAGATGTAAGTAAAACCAATTATTAAAATGGTTAAACAGCTTTGTTAAGAAAAACGAGGTATGAATCTGAATAAGTGATAAAAAATTGACTTTGGTAAAAGTTAAATAGAATTTACTTTGGAGTTGGAATTTGAATTGGATTTTAATTGGATTTGATATGTTGTTGAAATGGAAATTTAAGTTAAGCTAAACAAATGATGTTTAAAAGGAATATAACTTAAGTGATGCTAAATAAAGTTGATTTTGGTATCGAAGTAAAATAATGAAGTCATTAAATGAATATGAATTTGAGTTATATAAAGGAGATTCAACTTTATTTGTAAAGTAAATTGGTAATTGAACAAATGAATTGAATATTAATCAATCAAATGTGATGAATTGATATAGAATAATGGATATAAGTGTAAGTTCATTTAAGGTTAATTGAACGTTAAACCAAATTAAAGGTAAACAAAGTGAATATGAATGTTGAATGTAAAGTGAATAAATTCAGTTGTGTTGGTTATACGTTGGTTGTTAGATTATTGTTAATTGATTGAATAGAAATTCATATGCAATTGAATGAATAAAATTGAAAGATAAAGCAATTGAATTCAAATTGGAAGTTAAGTAAATTTAAATTGAATGGAAATTGATTTGAATTGAAAGTGAACCAATGTGAATGTAAATTAGTGAATGTAAACTAATTGAAAATGAATAAATGAATGTCGTTGTATATGAATTGGTTGTAAACAATTACAAGTAATGTTGAAATCATATAAGTTGTTTATAAACCTTGTTTGGTATGCATTTCTTTTAATATGCATGTGTTGTAGTTGTTTAAAAGAGTAAAATGTTAATAACTTCTTATATATGTCACTTACGTGTTTATATTGAGTAAGGACGGCTACCGGGGTTACCGTTAGCGGGATTTGGTTGCGCAAAATGCTAAATAAATAACTGCTTTGCTTAAAAATGCTAAAAAGGTACGCCTACGCAATAAAAAAATAGGAAATATGAACAGTTTTTCTGTTTTCCGACCGTGTGGGTCGACTATATATATTTATATCTATTGTGATATCGTAAAAGCTCCTCCGTACAAAGGAGGTTATGGCGAAATTTTTTTGAAAATTTAAGGCGTTAGAAAATTTTCGGGGAATTTTGGAAATTTTTTTTGTGAAAACTAAGTTTTGATTTGAGTTGAAAAGTTAAACGATATAGTTGGTTTTGAAAAGATAACTATATATGGATTTGAAACTTAGTAAATATTTTGTAAGAGGTTTAACTATGGATTTGAAAAAGTTAAACACTTAAGAGATTTGTAAATCAAAATTTGAACGGTTTGTTTTGAAAAGTTAATGGATTTCTAGACTTTTTCTTGGTAATTTCGTGAACGAAATTCTTTTAGGGGGGAAGTTTGTAACGACCCAGAATTTCTGCTAATTAAAATTGTACATTTATTTAATTTTAAATATTAACAAGTAAAATTTATAAGTCGAATAATTTATTTTTCGAATATCTGGATTTAATTGGATAACTAAATCGATAATTTAATATTTAAAAATACAGAAATAATTGGAAATTGGGTTTAATATGATAAAAAATGATTTGTAAAATTTTATTTAATCATATTGGAGTTATAATGATGTTATAGAACTTTTAAAATCGAATTAAAGTTGATTTGTGAAAATAGAATATTTTAATATTTAATTGACATGTAAAAATAGCCATTTTTCAAACAGTCTCGGATTTCGACGAAACAAGTTTCATCGGATCCGTAATGTTATATTATTGTATGGTTTCAAATTCCATGAAAATCGGATTTACGGTTTGTCCGGGGCGAGCCAAAACATATAGAAATTCGTTTAATCGGTTTAATTTAAATTTGATCGTTTATTTCCGTAACTCGCACAGATGATCGAATTAGCCTCCGAAACATATTCCATTGTGTTCGAAACGTGGGGTAAACCCTAGAAACGCCAGTCGGCATGCTTCGTTTGGAGTTCGGAAAATTCGGGGTGAATAGTGGTTTTGGAAATTTTCTATATAAGCACCTCATATTCACAATTTGCAAATAAAGAGAAATCCTAGGGTTCAGGGGCCGCCACTTTCATCTGTCAATGGCCGAAATTTATCTTCATTCTTCCTCTAATTTCTTCAAATCTACACAACGATTCAACAAGCTTCCAACATGAAATTCGTAGAGGGTGGTGAGATCTTAATATCCAACGGTTATGATCGTTTAAAACGAAGTGGATCATCGGCAATTTGTGTTTGAAGGAGCCGTGTTCAATCACGTTTTTCGAAGCAAGGGCTCGACCGAGCTCGACGCTATTCATGGCGGTGGTGCGCGGGGATGTGAGCTCCAATGTGGTGTTCTCTGATCAACGTGAAGTGGTCGGTAGATGGAGCGACTATTAACCCTAGTTATGGTGATGGGTTCGGTTTTCACATGAAAACTTGGGAGCAAGTCGCGTTAACGTGATGAGAGGGAAGAAGAACGTTGCGGCCACGATTTGGTTTCAAAAATAAATACACGGCTGTGATATGTTGAGGTTATAAAATATAAAAAGAATTGTAAATTGATTTATAATTTAAATTATATAAACTTTGTAACATCATAATTTATTCATACGAGGTTGGAATTGCGCGAAACAAATTACGTCGGGTTCGTATGGACGAACACTACGCAATGGAGCTGGTTTGGAGTCGTTTGGAGCTAGTGAAAATTTCGGGTAAAATTAAACGCACGTTTAATTTTATTCGAAATAAAACGCTACAACTGTTATCGGAAACTCAAGGTGAGAACTTCTCACTCAATCGAATTGTTTCGGTTTAAATTTTAAATAGTTAAATTTAAAATTGCTTGATTGTGTGATTGGATGATAATTATTATCTGTTGTATTGAAATAGACCCTATACGCCGTATATTAAGCGGATGTTATTTATTAAAAACATATACCACGGTAATTCCAACTTGAATGGAATTGGTATTATATATGTATTTGGAGTTGATTTTCCTGCATTATATAGCGGATGAGACCCTATTGCGCCGCATAATAGAGGATAATATTTTATAAATCCCATATACCGCGATATTCCGTCTTGAAGCGGAATTGGCATTGTGCTAACATCTGTGGATGCAGGGAAACAGGTTGGAGGGATCCAACTGGATTCCTCAAATGATTGAATTGGTTTCAATGTTGTGTGTTGATCTATTTATTGATCTATTTATAATCTGCGTGATTATCTTTGTGATTGAAATCGTTAAAGGCTAAAATTTAGCCGAATATATTTTTGGTATCGTTAGATGCCGAAAATAAATAAAATTTGATTTTTGAAAATTTAAGTTGAGAATTCATAATAAAATTTAATTTTGGAATTGATTCATTTTAAATAAATAAACGTTGAAATTTTTATGTTATAAAAATTATGATTTTTGTGAAATATAACCGAAATGTTATTTTTTTGAAATAAGTAGTTGATTAATTTATAAAATGGTTTAAATTGGGATTTTTGAATTATTATAAATGATTTATATAAAATATTTATAAAATTGATATTTATAAATTAAAATATTGGAATTATAAAAACGAGTTTTTATAAGTGTTAAAATGAAGTATAAATGGATTTCATAAGTGGATGAAATCTATAGATTTATAAATTGTGAAGTTATAAAATGAATAGATTTTGTAAAATAAAAGATTTATAAGTAATTAACTTATAAATTGGATTTTGGCGTGTAAATGGAATATGGATAGAATTTGTTAATAAAATGATTTTATGAGTTAAAGTTGTTATAAAGTATAAGTGGAATTTATAAACGTTGTTTTATAAATCCGAAATCGACTTATTTTAATAAGTTTAATTATTATAGCTTATTAAAGGAGATATATCCACGATTTTGGGACAGTGGATAATCCTTTAAATAAAACATATAGAAATTGAATTTGGCTAACGAAGTATATTCACGATTTTGGACGTTGAATAATATATTAAAGAGATATTTTGGGAAAGTGATATTTTAAATAGAAATTAAAACGATTCAAAAATGTTTTAAAATGTATTAAGTATCGAAACCATAGATTTCAACATTCATTGTTGAAATAGACGTTTTCGAGAAATAGACGGAAATGGTGGACTATAACACTGTTGTTATAGTAAATGATTTACGAAAGGAAAAGTTTTGTATAGTATTGGGGTTTATATATCTATCTTAATTTCGAATCCCTATACTAGTGATTTTGGGTTGTCGTAACGATGTTTTACGCAACATTCATTTTGACCCAAATAAATGTGTTTAAGAGAATGTTTTCCTTATAGAATAAATACTTAATTTGGATTTAAGTATATTGAATATTTTTCAAATGTTGGAAATAAATGGATTTGTGAATTACTTATTCTTGAATAAGTATGGAAATGTCTTCCAATATGAAGTGATGTTTTGAGATTTTATCTTTTAAAGATAAATTGAAAATGAATATTAGAAATCGATTTGGAAATCGTATATTCATATATATTTTGGAAAGGTAAATACACTATGGAATTTATAAAAGAAAGGGAAATTTGTTTAAAAATAAACATTGATTTATTTTTTTTAAAGTGTGGAAATAAATTTACGGATTTGGAACGTAAATTTAATAAATCGGTAAGGATTTATTTAATTGGTTTAAACGAACCATTTTTAAATGAAAGTTGTAAGGGTGTAAATTGATTTGAAATTGATTTTAGAATGGTTGAAGTGTGGAATATATATCTTGTAAAGATATTTTTGAAAAATAAATAATTTGGGAAATTATTTGAAATCGGGTTATGTTGTGAATATTGATTGATAGTTAAATAACCGACTATCAATATTGACCCTTAAGTGGCTATTTGTTTTGAATTGGTTGAAATTGGATGCTACACTTATTTTTAAATTATTGCGCTCGTTATTCGGACTACTCATTCCGAATAGTGATACGACGTAATGGATAGCATTGAAGGCCGGTGGTGAAGACCGGGTATTTGTGAAAACGATAGGATGACCTATCGATTGTCTTTGCACCGTTAGCTACGGTATGGAGATTTCCTTTGTGATGGGAAATTCGATCGGGATTGTGAATACCCAGATTGCAAGGACTTCTTTTGAAGTGCCTTCGGTTCTGTTCGAACCCGGAACAGACTTGTATGGTTACGTGTCTGACATTACATTTTGAGATTTAAAGCAGATTTCTTTCAAATACATTTCTGTTGGTGGCGGAGAATTTATTCTCTTAGCTTAACACCCTTCTCTGAGACGTACGAGCTCAGAGGTTATGTAGTTGAAGGTTATCAGCGATATATTCCCAATTTGGTAATGTGGCATGCTGAGTGTTGCTGTGTGATGATTATTTATTGATCATTTGTTGATCAAAGCGTGGCTTTGTGAAAAATCATAGCTTTGTGGATGAGACTTCGTCAGACCTCACACCCCGGAAATGGTCGAAACAGGAATATGCGGCAAGGTTATGAGGGTCGCGCCCTTTAGGGTATGTCATTTCCTTCTAGAAAAGGATGGTGTCAGGTATGGAGCCCTGATGCTTAACCTATGTGGTTGCTCCAATCTCATTTTTCTGTGTGGTTGTTGCTTGGTGATAGAGGGCCCTCGGATAAAGGTCCCAAAGGACCGGGGAGTGGCATACTCGAGAAGTAGTTACCTACTTACAAAGGTAACCCGGCCTTGTGTTGGCAGAGATCCAATTAGGTTCTCGGGACATCCCGCCAGAGGCGATCCCATGTGACAGTAGGAAGTTCCTTAGCCTGACCATTTGTTGGAAATCCAAAGAAACAATACGATCCTTGTACGGTTTTAGTTGTAGAACCTGCCATTCACTTATGGTGGCGCCCCACTGTTTGGATGGTAGCTATAGTAGGTATAGTTCGAAATGTCTATGCTGGCTAAGATTTATATTCTATTTTCGAAATGTTTTCATCACTATGCACTAATAATAATATCAAAAATGATTTGTTTTGAGTAGTAAGCATCTTTGACTATCATAAGGAGAAATCTCCTCCAATTCTACGTTTGCATTATGTGTGTGCGGGGAGGCCTTATGGTAGTTTCATTTTCCAAAAGCATTGCGGATATTTTCCACTTCTATTGTTGTCGTTGTTTTAAAAGATAAATAACTGTTTTAAGTTCTCACACCAGTCCCATGACTGACCTGGAGTTTATTGTTCATTTCCTAAACTCTGGGTGCCCACAATTTTCCACACGGGCAGTCTAGAGTCAGGTTATCAGGTCATTCTGGATTCAGAAGTGCTTTGGAGCTCAAGTGGCGAGCTGGATGGCGAGACGTATTACTTGTATATGATATTATCTTTCCACTGTAAATTCACTTGTAGGGAGAAGTTTACTGTATAACTGTCCATTATTGTGTTGTGCTGTATATTCACTCTGATGATAATGTAATGTAATAACTAGTTCTTTGTTTTAAAGATTATTCATTTATCTATTATATGTTGTACTGCTGCGATATGTGAGATTCTGATATTGTTTCTGTTCTGTTTCCTTACTTCTTCTATCTTTTTCTTCTACCTCTTCTTTTTAACCCTAACAATTCGGTTTTCTGGCATTCAATTATGCGGCATTTGATACAGTGGACGTAAGAATGCCGACCTTCGGATCCCGATAAAATCGATATGTTACAAGCAAGGTAAATATTTTCAACAGAGTCGACCAATTATGTATAATTCCCATTACGGAGAAATCTCAAACGTTTTTGTTTATCTTGCTTTTTTCCAACAACGTTTTGGTTCTTTTATTTCTTTTTTTTTGTTCCCAGTATTTACCACAACATTTCTAGCACTATCATTTCCCTTCTTGACAACTATGTTGCTATGGATTACACTACTCGATCCTTTCTGACCACCAGTAGCCAATCCTGCCACTAGATCTGCCTCTTCCAAGAACAAACATCGGGACACCTTTCAATAAAACTCTTTCAAAGAAGCCGGCTCCTTCCTCTTGATTCATTTACCAAAATCAATATGTGGTTGAACCCTATTTATATGAACCATCAACACTATCTCCTCATTGGGGTTGCTTATATATATATATATATATATATATATATATATTTATCATAGCATCATTAAATCTTTTCACGAAACATTTAGGATCTCTCTAGACCATTGATTCGCATTTGATAGCGACATGGCATCCTTTGGTTGAACAATATGCACTTGAAACTGCTCCATAAATTACTTTGGCAGTTGATCATATGAGATATGGATCTGGACTCAAGCCACGTGAACCACATCATTGGCGATCCCTCAAGGAAAATTGGAAAACACCTACATCTCACTGCATCCGTTGCACATGCACTATCCATGTGCCATTCGTACGTCAATAGATGTTGTCTAAGTCAATCAAGCCATGATAACTTGGCATGGTTGGCATCACAAACTTCTTTGGATACCTTGCCTAGAGAATCTTATTGGTTAATAAGGTCAGACTCGCTAATGAACCCCGTTCGTCATCCTATCGTTGTTGATTTTGTTTCATCAATCTCTCTATCATATCAGTAATGTACTCTTCACTGCCTTGGCATGTCGGGTGACAATCATCATGAACATCCTTGAGTGTTTGGCCTGGTAAATGGTCTTGGTTTGTTCTATGATGTCTAGACTCCTCTATCTCTGGAGAAACCATTCGTCCTAGCCTATGCTAATGCCTTGTCAAGCTCTGCCTCCTCCAAGCCGACTCATTAGTATTTGCTTCAATACCACCAGGTTATGGACTAGTAACTTACCCTTTATTAGCGTCAATCAGTTGTAAGTCTTTCTCACTATCAAAGAGATGTAGTCTCTCAACCGACCGGTAAGACGAACTTTCTTCACTGGACTAGTAAGATGAACTTTCTTTACTAGAATTAGAAGACGATGAATCTATTTGAATCTTCCTTCACCTGCTAGATTTACGTTGTTGTAAGGGTTAATCCATCATAGCCAGGTGATCTTACATCTTTGTCCTTATATCCGTCTTAACTTATTGCTATTGTTGCATCAATATCCCACATAGATAAGGATACATTCCTGCTAGTATCCATAACTAGACATCGTACCCTTGTGATCTAACTGCTTCGTATCGAATACCCAATTCAAAATCCCAAACTATGACTACAATGTATTGTAATTACACATTAAAAGGAGAATGCAATGCCGATTTGCGCCAAGACAACTTAGGGTGTGTTGCACTCGTGTCTAAGCTCAATGGTAACGTCAGTTATTGCACTGTGCTGGGCATCCAACAATGGTGTCTAGGCTGAATTGACAGCGTACACTACGGAACCACCTGTTAGTGTCGGGCTATAAAATGCTCAAGATCGATGGCGCTCTCGACCTGTATATATGGCCCTAAAATATATGGTACTAACATTACTGACATAGCACCAGGTTCCCCACCATCCAATTTAGATTACCTAATGCAAATCAAGGAAATGCCTACCTGGTTACTTAATACCCCATATTAGAACTTAAGTAGACTCCAATTGGCCATTTAAGACTTCAAATCCAAGGATAATCCATTTTGGTATATTCTCTAAACATATATGCAAATGTATATCCCCACGGGTCTTATAGTTGGAAATTTCCCATATTAGTATAATGTATATACAACTGCTAGTAGCTCCTTGCGGAAGGTAGACTTATATTGTGTAACGTTACTGACCTCGCATTTCAACCTATGTTGATGACCGCATCATTTATAATTAATTTAAATATTTGGCTAAACCCAATGATGCATACCCATCATAAACGCATTCTTGAAACCTAATAATTTTAATTGGAAAATTATTATGCCTCCTAAGTTCAATAATGTTTACTTATTTACCATGAACTTACCTCTTATTTCAATTTCACAATTGTAATTAAGTATCATTTACTACTTCTTTCTAGTTAATACCACTAAGTATCATTTATTACTTCTTTTCAAATTATAGAATTAAGGATCATTTACTGCTTCTTTTCAATTAATGCCTATTTTAGTTTGATTACTATAACCTTCCTAACTTTTCAATTCAATGTCTTATTCGTATTTAGTACTTATTATTTATTTCTTAAATTGTATTTAATCACATATATTTAGTCAATGATAGAATTATTATTATTTCTATTTATAACATTTTTGGTTCTACATTTAGGGATTTCTATATTTTAATCCATTGGAACAATATCATTCCCAAGAGGGAAATGTTATCATTGTAATTTCTCATAAACTATCTAAAAAGAGGAATTTTTCTATGTTCAGAATTACAAGGAATTTCTTTTTCGATGTTTATTGGAACAGACAGTACAAAGTACAGTGAACATCCTTATTTTGCACATCTCTATCTTTTGGACATACTACTTATTATTTCAAATGACATACCTTCATATATAATTATAAAGTTGGATAATGAATAGAAATTTACATAGAAATACTTCATTCCAATAATTTAAAATATAAACTTAAACAACAATCAAATTTGAAACAATCTTTAATTCATGTTTAATAACTTAAAACATTCAAATAACAAAATATGGAATTAACATAAAATATTATTATCAAATTATCTCATAATTTTTAGAGACTAGTTTCACACTTATATTCCATATTTAGGCGTATATAACATTTAATCGAAGTTAACAATCTACTAAGTATATAGGCAATGTTCTCAAGTTCATTATATACACACACACACACACACACACACACACACACACACACACACATATAAGCTTAGAATTCCATGATTTGCATTCAAGCATAAAAGAAATGGATTCACAATGATATAAATCCAATATTATATAAAATATATAAAAAAAAATCACACTCACCTCTTAGCTTCCAAATCTCCAAATCTAAATTTGTTGTCCTTGTTTGACCTCCTTTCTTTCAACCAAAATATGTATCAAACCCATATAAATATTAATTAAAATTATAGTTCTGAGAAGATATTTGAATCAAGCATAGTTATAAATTTAGATCCAGAATCTACCTCTTCATTGCAAAATTTATTCATCCATATTCTTCTCCTCTTTTATTTTCCGCTATTCCCCACCTATACACACACACACACACAGAGATATATATATATATATATAATATATTTTATAGTTTCTATAATTCCTAGAATTAGTGGAGAAGAGAAAATGGAAGAGCTTTGCTCGTTGATTAAGAAAATATGAGAAGAAAAGTAAGGGGTCGGACCTATATTTGTAGGTGCTTGAATCAATTTTATCCATCGGATTAGGTTATACCAAATTCGTGCCGCTAGGCCTAGGTTCATTCTCAATCGCCACCCTTTCTCGATCGACCAGTCAGTAGGGCCGATCGACCGCTAGTGGTCGATTCATCCCTATACCGATGTCAAGTTGATATTGTTAATTGATTAACGTTAGTTATTTCCTTTTTATAATTTATTCCCATACATATTTTTAATTATTTTCAATTCGAAAAGTTCAAACGTTAAAAACTTTTTCATTTGAGCTCTGACCGTGAAATTTTATGTATGAAAGTTGATCATAAAATCTCCACCAAATTTTGAAATTTGTAAAAATTCTATTTTAAGGCTTTATTAATTCTTTTTAATTGACTATTGTTTAATTTACGAGGTTTTACAACTTAATGGATGTCTCATGCCCTAGTAGTAGAACCTTCAAATGATCCTATATGATTTGGCACCAAACTGTATAGTTCATTATTAATCCTTGTCAAAACTTGGCACTCTATCTTTTTTATATGATCTTCAAGTACCACTTCTTAAGCTAGTAGAGGAAATAATTCATATGGTACAGTACCGATCCATACGGTTCTGTACTTGTAATAATTTGAAGACATGGTTTATATTATAAGTAAATATCAAGTAATACACTAACGTGAAAATATTTGAATTTAATGTGTTGATAGAATAAATATTAAATAAGGAGGGGCAAATGGTCATTTTTTCAACTTTTGAATTTGATGACGAGCCCACTGCCACTGTGAATGTCGCATTTTTTTGATTCATGCAGTATATTAGTTTTCCTCGGCTGGGTTTCATATGTAAGAGTTATGATTAAATATGTGTTACACTATACAGGCGATAAAGTTCAAAATTTGAATTGAAGTGGGCTATATTTTCCCTCCTTGTATATAAATGAAATCACAAAACTCCTTTTTAGTTTTTTTCAAAAACCTACCACTCATATCTTTCTCCTTCTATCTCTTTGCATTTAAAAATTTAAACAACCATATCTTCCTCAAATCTCGCTGAAATCGCTTAAGATCAGTGGCATCGCAAAGCTAGCAAGGAGAACTATGCATCTATACTAATTTGGAGACAAAATCTATAGCATAGAGGCATAATAGTCTGAACATTAGACACTCACGCAATGAAAGGAGAATTTGTTGTGTGATTCATGGTTTCCTCTCTATATAATGCAATCTTAATCCCAAAACAAGCATTAGTAGTCTATATTAGTGTAGATAAATCTATTTAACTATTGAAATTTGGATTAAATAGGGTTTTCAAAGGGATTTTTGTAGAAATAATAAAACAAAAACTAGATTTCACATTTTCCTTGAATATTAATAAATATATGACGAAATTGGATGAACTAAAAATACAAACCAGATATCGAAATGTGAGGTTTGGTGTTAGGAACATTCTCATGCGATATGAGGTGGCACGGAGGTGAATGGAAGCAAAAATGATGTGGTGGAAGAACCAAATTTGCGGCTAGGAAATACTTGATTTTTCATGTAGACTGGTCCATTGGTCTATATAACCGGTTGACTGGTGGCATATTCTAGGCGCAGGTTGAACCTGGACCCAAGTGGGCTAACATATAATAATATTTATGGATTCGAGTCTTATTCTTCTTATTTTACGAATGTTTTTTAAGCTTTGGACGAGCCAAGTGATGATGTTATGAATTCAAGTGAATATATGTAATAATGATAGTTTTTTGAGATGGTTTTGTATGTTGTTCGCGATATGGAAACATGATACAATATTGTCATGAACGAACCTACAGCATGGATAGGCGGCCCACGATACGAGAGCGTGGTACAAGTAGGAGATCCGGGTATTGCTTTTCTTCCCTGCAGTGCTTCATCGAAGTTGTGTAGAGGATGGATGGTAAGCGACCCCATAGTGTAAGAGGCATGTGCAAGGCATGAGTCCAGTTTGTGACGAGGGCAATAAATGATCCTATAGCGCACCAGGCAAGTCCAGGGAAGCGAGCTCTATAAATGATTGATAGAAAGGTGGAAAATAGGCAAACCTGTAGCGTACAAGACGAGTTCAAAGAAGTGAGTCCATATAGAATGTAATGTAATACAACTAGAGGTATATGATAGTTAGGTATGGTGTAACCAACTAGACAAATAAGGTGAATGAGTGTTAGACTCATCTCATGTTATAGTATTATTTGTAGTATATGTAAAGTAAATTATGGCCCACTCACTAAACTTATGTCTGACCCACTACAATTTTTCCTCTTTATTTATATATCCAGGTTGATGTAGTTTGGGTATGAGATGGCATGGAAGATTGGCATTTAACTATACATATTATATATGATGTAAATAAGTGTTGCAACTTGGATTTAATCGTTTGTATGGTTTGGGTTTGATTTATATTACACGGACATATGTATCTAACGATTAAACATGTTATGGTGATGTAACACGATTATGGTTATTAATATTATACTTTGTTTCCTTTTGCTATGAGACTTTGAAAGTTATTAGTTAAAACTGTGTTTGCTTATTTTTATCGTACCCCAACGACTCGTCCTTTTCAGTTCTCGAGGTGTTGGCGTCAGTCCAGACTTTAAACCCGGGTCGACAAAGGCAGACTGAAACATTTGGTATCAGAGCAAACATTCCCATAGAATAGGAACTATGGAATATTGAGAAAGCTCTATTATATGTATATTATACAGAAATCAAGTACAGATGCACACAACATTTATAGTTCTAGTTTTGTTTACTATCTATCAGGGAGTTGCTAATGAATCCCATGCTTACATGTAGATGAAAATGAGATTAATGTAGCCAATTTCGGTGGGGCAGAGACCAGGGCAAGGACTAGCATCCGAGTAAATGTACTAGCTATTCCCCGAGTTAATATTCCAATATGGTTCAAATGATATATCTAGGCGACAAATCAAGTTAGTGCTAACTCCACCGAACCCATAGCCACACTACCACTACTAACCAAAGTGTGATTTTTTTGCCAAAACCCTACTATATGTTGACTTTCCTAAACTGTGTAGGGATTTCTCCAACCTCGATGGGAAGCCTTTTTACGGGACGAATCACACTTGATGACTCGAGCATGGCTAAATAATTATGAGAAGGTTTTAAACCTATTAGGACTTAGTTATTTTACTATGAGACAGTTAACATCTTAGCGTTTGCAAAGCGAGGTGGTATGTTGACGGGAGGTAGTGATAGAAGAAGTAGATAAGGATAATACTTCCTAGAGAATGTTCAAGACAAAGTTTGAGATAAAATTCTTTTCTGGAGCTGAAAGCGATTTGTTACTAGAGAAGTTTATTCATCTTAAGTATGGAGAGATGATAGTTAAAGAGTATGTGTGTCAGTTCAATGAGTTGGATAGATTTGGTTTTGAGTTATCAAACACCCAGGATAAGAAGGCATTGAAGTTTGCAAAAGGTTTTAATTCACCTCTAAGGGAGATTGCATTGAATTAGATACCGTATAAGTCTACGTTTAAGAGACCCGCGAAAGCAGCATTATTGAATTCTCTTAATGGAAATTTAGTTAAGGTTGGGTTAAGGAAGGAGAGGGTTAGCAATATGGCAAGTGTAAAAGGCTAGGCAAAAAGCAAGCGATTACTTTTAATAGATTTCAGAAGGTGGGACACATTTCAAAGAACTATATGATGAATCTTTCGAAGGATAGGTATTATAACTGTAACCAGGTGAGACATTTGTTGGAGAATTGTAAGGTGACCCCAATTCAATGAACAGTAAAGTGTTATAATTGTGATTAGTTTAGACAGATGAAAAAAGATTGCCTAGCTTTGAAGAGTGAATATTAGATAGTTAAGACAAATTCTCTAGCGCCCTTCAAACCTCTAGTATTGCACCATCGTTGGCTTAAGACATGGGGAAACATGTTACGATGGAAGGTGTGTAGACTTTATTTGATTCTGTTGTTCGTATTTTTTCTGAGATTGGTGCATCTCGAAAGTGCATTAATCAATAGTTTAGCCTTTATACCCGACATTGTGTACAAATCCATTTCGATGTCGAATCCTATTAGGGCATCGATGCATTTATCGGTGCTATGTTGTAGCTTAAAGTTGGTCATTCGCGGTGTAGAGTACCCTTGTGACGTATGTGTACTAAAATTTTCGGGGTATGGGTTGATATTGAGAATAGACTGGATGTTCTCGCTATGGGGCAGTGTCAAATTATTATAGGAGGATGGTTCAATTAAAGAAGGGAAAATGACTTGATTTAATTATATGTTGTAAGCCCAATATTTCTATTATGGAGACATATTTGTATTCATTCGACTGTTACAAGAAGAGCAATCGTTTATTCCCATAGTGAAGGATTATTCAGATGTATTTAAAGAAGTTTCTAGTCTCACTCCCTAAAGAGAAATTCAATTTCAATTTGATTTCGAGAAAGACGCAATCTGATGGTGATGCCCCTTATACACATGGCTTTGGAAGAAAAAAGAGTTAGATTAGCAGGTTTTGAAATTATTGCAAAAGGGATTCATTCAGAGGAGTATTTCAAAATGGGGATAGCTTTTAATTTTCACTACTAAGGCAAACAGATCCCTAATGTTATGTGTTGACAATCATGAATTGAATAAGCTGATAAAGAAAAACCGCTAGTCATTGCCTCGCATTGACGGTCCCATCGATTAGTTAGTCGGACAAAAGTTTTCTCTTGGCTTGATTTAGAAACCGGGTTTCATTAGTTGAGGGTGGTTGAAGATTCTACCCCAAATATTTATTTTAACAAATGTGATGGATTGTTTGAGTGGTTGGTCATGCTGTTCAGATTAACTAATGCTCTAGCTTATTTTGTAGATTTGATGAGTAGGGTATTCCAATAGTAGTTGAACAGTTTGTTATAGCCTTTGTGGATGACATTCTTATCAATTCCAGAAGTGAGGAGAAGCATGAGGTTCATTTTAGAGAAGTGATGGATGTGTTGAGGAGAAACCGATTATGCTAAGTTTTCTAAATGTCATTTCTAAAAGAAAGAAGTCTATTTCCATAGGCACGTAGTATTAGTAGTTAGATTGGCAGTAGACCCAAGGAAAGTAGCGGCAATTTGATATTGGAAGATGTCAAAGAATGCTTCAGAGGTCCATAGATTTTTAGGTTTAGCCGGATTCTATCAAAAATTTATTAAGGATTTTGCAAAGATATTGGCACCTCGAACCCATTTGACTAAGATGAGCCATACCTATATTTGGAGTTTAGAGTGTGAAGCAGCGTCTATTAAGTTAAAGGAGTTGTTGATGGGTGCTCCATTTTTGTTATTCTTAATGGTACCAAACCTTTCGCCGTATATAATGATGTTGCGGTATTGGTCTTCATGTTGTCCTTATGCAAGAGAGGAATGTAGTGGCATATGCAAGTTGGCAACTTAAGAGTCATGAGAGGAATTATTTGATGCACAACTTGGGGTTAGGTGCTATTGTATTTGCATTGAAGTCCTGAAAGCATTATTTATCGGCAAGAGATTCGAGTTATTTACGAACCATAAATCTCTCAAGCACCTGTTCTCTTAGAAGGATTTAAATTTAAGACAGTAGCAGTGGATGGAGTTCTTATCATCATACAACTTTAGGATTTCTTGTACTCTAGGAAAGATAAATGTAGTTGTTGATGATTTAAGTAAGAGGCACGCGGAGGTGAATATCACGTTGTTGGATGGAAGAATTTGGAGTTTATATCAGAGTTTGATTTTCGACTTTAATCAGAGTATGCACCTGGGTTATTAGCGATGGTGGAAGTAATACCTGCACAAATGGATTGTATTGTGTTAAGTGAGTTGGTAGAGGATATTTTGGATCATTACTCCAAAGACCGGTTACTTGAGGACAAATGGGGGCTATGTGTACTGCAGGTTAAGAAGTTGGTAGAGGATGTTTTGGATGAACATCACCATTTTAGGACGACTATTCATTCAGGAGGAGACAAGATGTATCAAGATATAAACTGGATATTCTATTGGCCAGGGATGAAGAGGCAAGTAGCAAAATTGGTAGCAGATTGTATGACGTGAACAAGGGTGAAGGCGGAACAAAAGAAGCCAAGCGAGCTATTACTTTCATTAGATGCACCACAATGGAAGTGTGAGTGCATATTTATGGATTTTTTGGATGGATTGCCTCAGAGTAGAAGAGGAAAAGAGAGCATATGTGTTATAGTATATCATCTCACGAAAGCGCATGCTTTATTCTGATGAAGAGCATGAGAACGGCGGCAATATTAATATTAAAGAAGTGATCTGACTACATGGAGTTCCAAGTAGTATAGTGAATGATCGGAATTCACTTTTCATAAGTGAATTCTAAAGGAGTTTACATGACACGTTGGGACTAAGTTGAATTTGAGCATGTCATATTACTAGCAAACCAATTGATAGATAGAGGGAGTAAACTGGATATTGGAGGACTTTTCGAGGCTTGCGTATTGGATTTTAGGGTATCTTGGGAGGATCATATACCATTTGTGGAGTTTACATATAATAATAGCTACCATGCTAATGTTAGTCCTTGAGATGATGGTTTTGATGACAACAGCCTTAGGACTTGTTAATACTAACATTGTAGTTTGGATGTGTGTGTGTGTGTATATATATATATGTTGGATTTAACCATGCAGGTATCAAGAATGAAGACTGTACAATATAGAGATTCAAGATTGAAGACTCATGAGTACCAAGATATCAAGAGTTCAAGATTTCAAAGTACAAGATAAGTATTGAGTCTAGAATTATATTAAAACTTCTTGAAAGCACTTACATCTTTATTCGAAATTCATTCGTGGAATGGAATCCACTTCGACCATGTTAAAGGGATGGAACCCACGAAAATATCTATGGAACATATAGTGGTCCTATTTTGATATCCACTAATTTTATGAAAATGCTTTTCAAAAATATTTATCTTATTTTAAATGCTTTAAAAACCTTTTTTTCAAAATGACATCTCTCTTGTTTGAAATATTTTAGCCTCAAAATTATCTTTATCGTTTTTAATATTTTGATTTCAAAATTGTCCTTGATTTTAAACTATCTCTTGTTTTAAATATTTAGCTTTAAAATATTTGTACTCAGATTTTAAATCACTTTATAAATTAAGACTATATATTAAAAATTAATTTTATATGTTCAAACTATATTCAAATATATTTACAAAGTTTAGAAATTGTTTTAACAAATTATAAAAACCAATTTTAATAAGAAAATTAAAATCACCAATTTTTGCATAGAGCATGTCGACATCCTTCAACCCCCCATGTCGGCATAGTGCCCGTTAAAATTCAAATTTCAAATTTTCAAAAGAAGTGTCTATTCGTTGTATCCTTTCACGAATAGATATGGTTGTTGATCTTCTATAAATACCAGTAGTTCTAAATGAATTTTTGATACGATTTCACTTATTTTCTCTCATCTTCATCTTCCTCTTTTATTCTAAAGAATCCAAAACTATATTCTGCCAAAATACCAAGTAAATCAAACTTGACCATCTCTTGTTTGATTTTTTGCCCCTCTCTTCATAAGATCTAAGTTTTATTTAGAGTTATAGGATCTTTTGTAAGTCAAACTGTTGGGTAAAAGGTGCGGTTGAGCCTTGAAATCAATTGGGTGTGATTGTACCAGAAATCAATTTGGTGATCTTGTAGCCTAGTTAAACCAAGATAGTTTTCCCCGGACTCGAATACAGGAGGGTGTACCTCGTAGCCTTGAAACCGAGGGTGTAATCTGAGAGATTATTTTTAAAAGAAATCCATACAATTGTGGGGGACTGGACGTAGGGTAACTTCGAACCAGTATAAAATCCTGGTATGATCTTTCTTTTACTACTTTTATTTAGTATTTGCGTCTGTGTCTGATTCTGTAATTATATCTATGTATGTGAATTGCATTTGTTGGTGATTAAATTACATAAGTTTCAAAAAGATTTATAAAATCCATAAAACACTATTCACTCCCCTCTAGTGTTATTCCAGTCTTCAGACCCGTAATCCGCATTTCTCACATTTGGTATCGGAGCAAGGTTTTCAAAGTTTTCATAATCTGAATTTTGAGAAGTTTTTTTAAAAAATGGCTACCAACACTAGTTCTGTTAACACTACCACTAGTTCATTTGTAGAGGGTCAGTCTACTGCCAGACCACCACTTTTTAATGGCAGTAACTATGCATGTTGGGCATGTAGAATGAAAATATATTTACAGTCAATAGAATTAGACACTTGGAATATTACACAAACTGAATATTCTGAACCCACAACTAGTTTTGCACAATGGACTGCTGAGCAAAAGACTATTGCAAAAAATAATTCCAAAGCCGTGAATATTTTATCTCTTGATAGGAATGAATTTAATAGAGTATCTGTTTGTAAGTCTGCATACGATATCTGGAAAACTTTGCAACATGAAGGAACAAGCAAAGTCAAACAGACCAAAATATCCGTACTCACAAATCAGTTTCAGTTATTCAAAATGAATTCTAATGAGTCCATTTCAGATATGTATAGTAGATTTTAGGATATTTTGATTCTCTAATATCGTTGGGAAAAATTTATTTCGAAGAAGATCAAGTCAGAAAAATACTAAATTCTCTTACTCCGGAATGGGATCAGAAAACTCTTGCAATCAAAGAAGCAAATAATATAAGTAGTTTAAAGATTCAAGAATTGATTGGAAATCTAATATCATTTAGAGTACAAATGCAAGGGAGAAGAAATTGCAAGGTATTCGAAAAGAAGTCAATTGCGTTCAATGCATTAACAGATGGATCAGACTCGAGAAGTGATGATGATGAAGAGATAGCTTTCATGACAAGGAACTTTCGAAAGTTTCTGAAACACAAAAAGATAAACAACTTCAAAAAGAAATGATCATAGGAACTCTGGAAATCATAATGAAATACCAAATCAATTCAAATGTTTCAATTGTCACGAACCAGGCCATCTCAGAAGAGACTGTCCGCACCTGATAAGCAACAGTTTCCTGCAAGCAATGATTATACAAAGAAAAGAAAAAGAGCATACACCGCTACACTAGACGACCTAGACTCAGACTCATCCTCAAGCGATGATGATCAGAAGATGGAAAATTCAAATATGTTCTTTGTGGATATTCATGATTCCGTTGATCTTGGAGATACAAATCTAGAAAAAGGTACGCTTACAAAATATTGGCTGAAATTATTTTGCTTAAATTTTTTGATTGTTTGATTGTTTTTGATATTATGTGTTGCTTGAATTTTAAATTTTTTTATTTTTAAATATTTTAATATTTTTTATTAAAAGAGTATTATTATATTTAATAATTACTTCAGAAAATAAATAGACATTAAAAAGAATATATATATATATATATATATTAAAGTATATAAGAATAGATAGGTCACATGAATTCTCTGACCCATGTTGACATGGCTCACCCATGATGTCGACATGCCTGTTAAAAGTTTGAAATTCAAATTTAAATTCAAATCTTTGAACTTCCCTCCACCTTTTCACCAACTCCAATGTTTTGGAAATGTACCTCATGACTAGAGAACATCGCTTATCCTATCATATCTTTTCTCTTTCATTTCAAAATTCAAACTCTCTTTTACTCTTTCAAACTTTCTACTCTCTTCAAAAATGGCTTCTTCAAGCACTCCATCTATGATGAGGCTGTCAAAAACCATTAAAGAGTATCTTTATAATGATCCGGAAGCAATCAAGTCTTATATAAGCTATGCTAATTACGGAAAAGTTCATATGGGAAAATTCGCTATCTTTAGCGATTTATCTACATATGAAATCAATACTCTTCTTGAAGAGAACCATATTCTTAGTCTTTTTGACAATTCTAAAAATGATTTTGTTTGTTATCCAAATCTTGTTAAAATGTTTTATGCGAATTTGAATCGGGTTTTCAAGAAGGAAATGAAAATGAAATTTGAAGTAGTGTTAAAGGCACTAAAATTGTTTTAAATTATGAAATTTTGGGCAACATTCTCAATTGCAAGAATTCGAGAATGGATCTTTCTGCTTTTAATATCGATGAACATGATCGTGAGACATTTCATCACATTTTTGAAAGAGATGAAAACTTTGAATTTAAAAATCATAACTTTCGTTCGAAAGCACGTATTGTCAATCCTCTTTTGCAACATACTATTACTCCTAGATGGAAATTTTCAATAATCCGACTTTAGAAGTTTGTAAAGCTCTTTTTGCTATTTTTGGTCATTATGACATTAATTGGACGCAAGTGATTATGGATAAACTTCGTTCTAAAAATATGAAAATGGGTGAGAATACTTTGTATCATGGAATCTATCTCACTTAGATTTTTAATTATTTTGGTGTTGATTAGAAAAGGGAAGAATTTATTTAAAAAAAAGTGTTTAATCATGCCTATATTTCTCTTATGAAAATTCCTTTCATATTTCAACAATATGAATCTCTTGCCAAAAAGGATGAAAGGTTGGCACAAGAAGATATGGAGGAAGAAAATGAGGAGGAAGAAGAAGAAGAAGGGGAGGAAATGGAAATTGAAGAAGAAAAAGAAGATACCTCTTAGGAAAGTATTGAATATCCTATCAATACTAATAATCCTTCCAACAAAACACTCCTCAAAAATCAAAAGATCATAGTGGAAAAACAATGGATTCTCAAATGATCCGTTAGTAAGAAATTGGATAAAATGACCATTAATATGAACAAGTTCTTTGCTAAAGTTGATCAAAAACTTGGCTTATCATCATCCTTCTCATCCTCTAGCACATTCTAAAAACTAGGATGTGATGTATTAGTTTATTTTCTATGAACTTGTATTGCTCTTTTATCATATTATGAAGTATCTCATGTATTAGCTCATACATCTATAAACAAAATTATCTATCTTATGTTTTTCTACCTTATCGTGTCTCTGGAATAAATGTTAGTATAGTATATAAGTTTATATATATATACTCATTCAGAAAACAAAGAAGACAAATAGATTAACATACCCATGTCGACATACCCCAACCCCCTATGTCGGCATAAAACTGCCTAATTTGGTTATTTTTTTAAAGTTTTGAAACAAAAATAACTAACTCATGTCTATTCATTTTGAACGAATTTCTACCTATTTAAACACCTTCTTCTTCCAGAAATTTGTAATCTCTTCATTTCTACTTATCTCTATTTGCATCTTTTAACTACTTATCAAAAATGGCTTCCTCTTCTCAAACTCTAAGTGATAATCTTGAAGAAACTCTCAATTCATTCAAGAATATACTTACTTTTATTCTCCGCAATTAAAGGCACATAGAACTAAGTCAAATGCAGATGATAAAAGAACAAGAGAAGAATTTTGATGCCCTCCGTTGGACAATTTTAGCCCTAAACAAAGATGATCTCAATGCAAATCCTGAAGGAACTTTGATTCAAGATAATGTCGATTGGGAAGATATTAAAAAGGATCCTATCTTTGGAAAAGAAGGATAGGTTGAAGTTTCTAGAGACATTTAATCTCCTTATAATTTGAATTGCTTGAATTATTTGATTTGTTTTGATTTGATTAAAATTGATTTGGTTTGAATGATATGTATAACATTACATGAAACATAGTATATATTGGATGTAAACTTTCATATTTATCATGTCTTTATTGTTAGCTCGTGTTATTATATATACTCTATCATAATTTGTTACAAGTACTCCAGTATAAGACTAAGAGGGAGTTATGTTAGTTTAGGATTAGTTTTTTGTTTATGACAAACGGGGAGAAATATAAAATAGAGTAATTAGAGTTGTTAGGCTTAGATTAAGAGGGAGTTATTAGTTCTAGGGGGAGTTATTGTGAAGGAGAAGTATATTTTATAAACATATGTTGTCATCATCAAAAAGGGGGAGATTATTAGTCCTTGAGATGATGGTTTTGATGACAACAACCTTAGGACTTGTTATAAAATATAAATACTTACATTATAGTTTAGATATATATGTATATGTAGGATTTAACCATGCAGGTACAAAGAATGAAGGTTGTATAGTATAGAGATTCAAGATTGAAGACTCACGAGTATCATGGTATCAAGAGTTCAATATTTTAAAGTACAAGATAAATATTGAGTCTAGAATTATGTTAAAACTTCTTGAAAGCACTTACATCTTTATTTGAAATTTATTCGTGGAATGGAATCCACTTCAAGCCTGTTAAAGGGATGGAACCCTAGTGGGATGAAACCCATGAAAATATCCAATGGAACATATAGTGGTTCTATTTTGATATCCAATAATTTTATGAAAATCTTTTCAAAAATATATCTCTTATTTTAAATGTTTTCAAAACCTTCTTTTCAAAAAGACATCTCTCCTGTTTGAAATATTTTAGCCTCAAAATTATTTTTATCATTTTTAATATTTTGATTTCAAAATTGTCCTTGATTTTAAACTTTCTCTTGTTTTAAATATTTAGCTTTAAAATATTTATACTCAGATTTTAAATCACTTTATAAATTAAGATTATATATTAAAAATTACTTTTATATGTTCAAACTATATTCAAATATATTTACAAAGTTTAGAAATTGTTTTAACAAATTATAAAAACCAATTTTAATAAGAGAATCAAAATCACCAATTTTTTCATAGAGCATGTTGACATCCTTCAACTCCCCATGTCGACATGGCGCCCGTTAAAATTCAAAATTCAAATTTTCAAAAGAAGTGTCTATTTGTCATATCCTTTCATAGATAGATATGACTATTGATCTTCTATAAATACCAATAGTTCTAAATAAATTTTTGATAAGTTTTCACTTGTTTTCTCTCCTCTTCATCTTTCTCTTTTTTTCTAAAGAATCTAAAACTATGTTCTGCCAAAATAGCAAGTGAATCAAACTTGACTATCCCTTGTTTGATTCTCTGCCCCTTTCTTCATAATATCTCAGTGCTATTCATAGTTATAGGATCTTTTGTAAGTCAAACTATTGAGTAAAAGGTGCGGTTGAGCCTTGAAATCAACCGGGTGTGATTATAACCCCGAAAATCAATTAGGTGATCTTGTAGCCTAGTTAAATCAAGAGAGTTTGCCCCCAGACTCGAATACAGGAGGGTGTACCTCGTAGCCTTGAAACCGAGGGTGTAATCTGGGAGATTATTTTGAAAAGAGATCCGTACAATTGTGCGAGACTGGATGTAGGGTAACTTTGAACCAGTATAAAATCTTGGCGTGTTCTTTCCTTTACTGCTTTTATTTAGTATTTGCATCTATGTCTGATTCTGTGATTATACTATGTCTGTGAATTGCATTTTTTTGTGATTTAATTACATAGGTTTCAAAAAGATTTAGAAAATCCATAAAACACTATTCACCCCCCTCTAGTGTTATTCCTGTCTTAAGATCTGTAATCTGCATTTCTCACAGCTAGTATAGGCATGGCCTCATTCGAAGCATTATACGAAAGGCCATGCAAGTCACCTTTGTATTAGTGGGAGTCTACATATAAGATTATTATGGGTCCACAAAATGGTTAGAGATATAGTAGAGAAAGTGGAGCCCATTAGAAAGAGAATGAAAGTTGCATAAGATCAGAAGAAGTCGTATGCTGATAGGGGGGGAAAGATTAGGAATTTCTGGTTGGAGATTTAATCTTTGTGAAGGTTTCTGCATTGAAGAGGGTGGTAAGATTCAGAAGTTAAGTTAGCATTAGATTTTTTGGCTCATTCCAATACGAAAGAGGATATGGAGTTTGCCATATAGAGTGAAGCTTTCGAAGAAGATGGCTGAGTCCATAATGTATTTCACTTGTTGCATTTATGAAAGTGTGTACATGACCCAATGAATGTTGTTGCACCTAGTCAATTAGAAGAGGTGGAGTTGGAATCTGAGCCGAGCTCATCTCATGGCCCAACTCGTATTGTGGAACAGAGGATGAAACGACTTAGGAAAAAAGTATTGAAGTTGATTAAAGTATAATAGGGGAATGATCCGACCGAGAGTACGTGGGGGCCTAAAGAGAAGATGAAGGCTACTCATCTTCAACTCTTTTCCAGTACATTCCACATTTTAGTCTAATTTAATTAGATTAGATTATTCTAGGATAGAACTGGATGCTTTAGTTATTCGATTGTATACTGTTGGATTTGCATTCATAATGAAATATATGCTTATATTAGGGTGTTATGCATCCATGCCTGATATGTCTTCTTATTACATTCCTATAGGTTGCATTAGCTACATTTTTGCATGGTAGATATAGAAACTACAAGTTTATGGCATCATCTATATCTATATGTTGCTTATGTATCATTTTGAAAACTGATTTGAATATATTATATCCATTGATGTTATATTGTTTACGTGGTTGATATATATTTGATGAACGGTGTAAGCGTTAAATTCCATTTTTTGTTCCTTAGGAATTTCGAGGACGAAATTCTTTAAGGAGGAGAAAATGCAATAGCCTGAAAATATGGTGTATAATATAATTAAATATTAAATAATATAATAATGTGAAAATATTTGAATCTAATGTGTTAATAAAATGAATACTAAATAAGAATGGGGCAAAATGGTCATTTTTCCAACTTTGGAATTTTACGATGAGCCTAACGCCACTGTGGCCGACTTTTTTTTCGATTTGTGCATTATGTTGGTTTCCCTCGTTTCGAGTTAAATGAAAGAGTTATGGATGAATTTGTGTTAAGTTGAACGGGCATCAAAGTTTAAAATTTGAATTTAAGTGGGTCGTTATTTTCCCTCCTTATATATAAACAAAGTCATGTAACTCCTTTTTACATTTTAAGAAACCGACCGCCCATCTCTTTCTCCTTCTTCCTCTTTGCATACAAAAATTCAAACAACCATATCTTCCTCAAATCTTAACGAAATTGTACAAGATTAGCAGCGTCGAGAAGCTAGCTAGGAGTGCTACACATCTTTATTGATTTGGAGATAAAATTATGAAGCATGGAGGTGTAGTAGTCAAGACAGCGGAGATTTGGGCAGTAAAAGGCGAATTTGGTGAGTGATTCATGGTTCCTCTCGATATAATGCAATCTTGATCTTATAATGATGTTTTGTAGTCTATATTACTGTAGATTATCCTTTATAAACCTTGAAATTCAGATTAAATAGGAGTTTGGGAGGGTTTAGGTAGAAATAGTAAAATAGAAACTAGAATTCACCATTTCCTTGAATGTTAATGAATATATAATGAATCAGATGAATTAAAGTATGAAGCGTACATAGAAACATAGGGTTAGGTGTTAGGAACATTCTTAGGCGACTACAGGCATAAGAGGTGACTGGAGGAGAAATGATATGGTGGAACAACCAAATCCATGGCTAGGAAATTCCATATTTTTCATGTTGAGCGGTCCGTCGGTCCCTATAACCAGTCCATTGGTAGCCTATTCTTGGCATAGGCTGAATCTTGACCCAAATGGGCAATATATAATAATGTTTATTGATTCGAGTTTTATTCTTCTTGTTTTCTAAAGGAGTCTAGAAGCTATTGACAAGGCAAGTGATGATGTTACGAATTCAAGTGAATGTATGTGACGATAATAGTTGTTTGAGATGGTTTGTATGTTGTTCGTAATGTGGAAACGTGATACGATGGTGACTTAATTGTGAATGAGTTGGTGGTGCAAGTAGGTAGCCTAAGATATGAACCCGCGACACAAGTAGGCGATCCGGATATTGCGTTGCTCCCCTATAATGATTCAGCAGATCAGTGTTGAGGATGGATGGTAAGCAACCTTGTATTGCAAGAGGCAAGTCCAGAGCGTAACTTAAGTTTGTATACAAGGGCAACAGGCGTTCTAGTAGCGCACGAGGCAGATCTAAGCAAATGAGCCGTATATGTGATTGTCGTGACCACGGACGACAAATAACCGTGTAGTGCATGAGGCGAGTTTATGAAAGTAAGTCCACATGGATGTAATGTGATACGGCTAGAGGTATATGATAGTTAAGTATGGTGTAACCATTAGGACATGTGAGGTGATCGAGCATTAGACTCATATTATGTTATAGTATTATTTTTGTAGTATATGTAGATTGATGCATGGCTCATTCACCAGACTAATGTCTGACACACTCCTATTTTTCCTCTTTACTTGTATATCCAGGTTGATGTAATTTGCATATGGTATGGAATATAGAGACTTATTTTTATATATTGTATATGTATTAAATAAGCATTGTCACATGGATTCGATTATGTGTATGGTTTGGGTTTGATTTATATTATAAAATATATGTATCTAACAATTAGACATGTTATGGTGATGTGATATGATTATGGTTATTGATATTATACTTTGTTTCCTTCTGTTGTGAGACTCTAAAGTTATTAATTAAAACTGCATTTGCTTATTTTGAACATATCCTATTTTTGGTTCTTGAGGTATTGGCATTGGTTCGGGCAGTGGACCCGAGGTCCAAAAAGGCGGGTTGTTACAGTACTGATCTGTCTATCCTCCTCTATTCTTAACTAAAATTCATGTATTCTCCGATCTTGATATCTTCCAAGCTTTTCGATTCCATTTTTCACATTCCATAGTCTAGATCCATCAAATTATCGTTTGGTTAAAATGCGGGATAACATTGTGTCAGAAGGAAAAGTAGTTACATAGGCGAGTAGAAAACTTAAGACCCAGAATAGAATTATCCAACTCATGATTCACAATTAAAGGTCATTCTATTTGCTTTGAAGACATAAAGACATTATTTATTGGGTGAGAAGTTTGAGATATTCACCGATATTAAATCTTCGAAGTACTTATTCTTCCAAAAAGATCTTAATCTTATGCAACAAAGGTGGATGGAATTCCTAGCATCATATGGTTATGAAAATTCTTATACTCCTAGAACAAGAAATGTTATGACGGTATGTTTGTTGAATGGAAAGGTCTGGAGTTTATTACAAATTTTGATTTCTGACCTTCCTATGATGTTTGCTCAGTTTGTTGGCAACATTAGAAATTATAACCACACTTATCTATCGCATTAGTTTTATGTATAGACTTGATGCAAGCATTGTAAAGATCTTGGAATGGATTAGAAAGGGAGAGTGTCTAACCACATTGACTGGTATTTTATAGATGTGAAGGGTTGGCTCTGTAGGGATGAAAGGTTGTGTGTTTCCGAAGTGGAGAATTTGATTGATGAGGTACTTGGAGAGTGCCATCATTCTAGGATTACTATTCATCCCGACGACAACACATGTATAATGTTGTGAAGCGCACTTATTATTGGAAGTGAATGAAAAGGCATGTTTTCGAGTTCACAGAAAAGTGCATGACTTGTCAACGAGTCAACGCCGAACCAAAAAGCGTGGTAGTTTGCTATTGCCATTGGAAGTTCCACATTAGAAATGAGAGGGTTTTACCATGGATTTTATAGATGGTTTGTCAAGGACTCGGAAGGGAAATGAAAGAATTTTTGTTGTTGTGGACCGTTTGATAAAGAGCGTCCATTTTATTCTGGTCAAGATTTCGAGAAGCACTCCATCTTTAGAAATGTTGTATATGCAGGAGATTGTAAGGTTACATGGTGTAGCCTCTAGTATTAAGAGTGATCAGGGTCCACTCTTCACGAGTGAATTTTGTAGTAGCTTGCAACATGCATTGTGTACGAAATTGAACTAAAGTATGAGCTATCGTCCTTAAACCGATGGCCAAACCAAATGAATAAAAAAAATATGCTAGGAGACTTATAGAAAGCTTGTATTCTTGACTTTAGGGTATCTTGGGAAGATTATTTACCTCTTGTCGAATTTGAGATAACAATGGATTCCAAGCTAGTATCTGCATCTTAGGATTTGAAGCTTTGTATGGGAGACCTCGTAAGTTGCCTATATGTTAGTGGGAAATGACCGATAAGCTGGTACTTTAACCAAATATGATCCGTGAAACTTTGAAGAAAGTTGAGTTAATACGGAAAAGAATGAAAGCATCTTAAGATCGATAAAAGTCTAATGCCGATAAGAGATATATTGACCTTGAATGTGAAGACGGTGTTTTTGTCTTTGTAAAATTGAATAAAGTCATGAGATTGGCAACCTCAGAAAGCTTGCACCTGGTTCGTTGGATAATTTCCTAATGTGGAATGGATTGAAAAGCTCGCATGTCATGTTGATCTTACCGAAAAAATGTTTGGAGTGCATAACGTGTTCCACATTTCACTGGTGAAAGTGTGTGTATGACACAAATGTGGTGGTTGAGCCAAGTCAATGGAGGATGTGGATGTGGAATCGAAAGTTCTATGCTTAGACAACCTAATCGGATCATAGAGTGGAGTGTCAAGAGACTTCGAAATAGTTGTGGAGATTTTTAGGACCAATTGGGGCAAAGATTTTAGGAATAGAATTGGGAAGCCAGAACTGTTTACCGATATGATTCCATTTACTCTAAGTATTTTGCATCCATTTGGTTAATTAGAATTGCAGGCTAGTATATAACTTTCTTTGTACTATTACGCTTGGTTTGCAAGTTTTTGGTTGTTTGATACTAGGCATGTAGGTATTATCGTGATACATTGATCTACTATTGATGATTTTGGGGGCGAAATCCTTTATCGGGGGAGAATGTAACAACTTGTAATTTCCATTTGGTAATTAACTGTAGTCAATCGCTTAATTGAGATTAAGCAAATTGATGACTTAAAAGAATAATTTTTAAAGATGAGTGAGTTAGCATCCAAAATCTATTCCATTGAGTTTGTAATGTCATTTATATATAAAACATTTATTAAGTTTGTTAAAATCGGATGAAATGTGTAAAATTAGAAGAAAATAGACATTAGGGGAAAATGGTTATTTGACCGGAATTGTATTATACAATTTGAAATGAACATCCTTCTTTTTCGTCTCTTCATTCTCTCTTCCATCACATTTCTGAAGAAGAAGTTAAAATTTTCTTTAATTAAAATCATCATAACTTTTGCAAAACTTAACCAAAAATCTCAAATAAATTAACAAAATTCATGTTAGAAGATCTCTACAAACCAATACCATCAAATTTGCATTTTGGAGAAGACCGAGGCTTAATTTCAAAAATTAAAGGAAGGCTCTGAAATTGGGTTTCATTAAGCTCGGATTTCTTGAAGATTTAATGAGTGGGACATATTTTCTATACTATATGATCACTAGATATGTCAAATTAATGTTTTGGTGCTAATTTGGATTAGAGCTTGAGTATGAACTTGATTTTGGATATTATAGATGAGAATCTTATTAAATGGATGTTTTAAAGAGTGAGATCTATGAACTGATGTGTTAGGAATTGAATGTTATTTAATATTAATATGTAGTTAATTATTGGTTGAATGATTGGTAGAAATGATAGGTCTTATATTGAATGGTAGTTGAAGTTGTCATTAAACGATGGAGTGTGGAGTTGTTGAATGGTTTTTAAAGCATTTGAGTTCTAGAATGATCTATTAAATTGCCATTTAGTGATTTTCATCTCATGACGGATCACCAAAGAGGTGAATTCGAGGGAAGGACATAATGGGTGACATATGGTTGCAAAGTGACGAGACTTAAGGTCAAGGTAAAGAAAACTGAGACAATAGTCAAGCGG
Source organism: Allium cepa (assembly GCA_030765085.1). Lineage (NCBI taxonomy): Eukaryota > Viridiplantae > Streptophyta > Magnoliopsida > Asparagales > Amaryllidaceae > Allium > Allium cepa. Next base: position 160,793,381 of record CM060932.1, read on the forward strand.
AGTTTAAATGGTAGGGTGCCCTATCCAGGTTCAGTCAACCCCGACAGGCGATCAGTGGACTATTAGGGCGACTGCCAGTCGACTGATTAAGAGGGGGTAGGGTTTGAAACAAAAAGGAAATTGGCCACTTTGGGCCTAAAAGTCAATTCGTCATACCCAATCAATCGACCAATGAGAAGGAACGTCAATTAGTTTGAGTTGACTATTTAGGCGTAGCTAATTTTGGCTACAGCCAGTCAACCCTGACCAACTATATTCAGTCAACTAGTGAGCTGCTACCAAGGACTTTTAGGGTTTTCCTCCAAGGCGATTCAATGAATTTCAGATATGATATCTTTCGCATAGATGTCAGATCGAGATGCGGTTGGAACTAGTGTTCATTATTTTTGGATGATAACAATCCGTAAAATTTTGATAGGTTTTGAAGTAAATTTATTTTGAAGTAGACACAGGATATACTCCGATATATATTCAAAACCTTAATATTTGAGATAGACCAAAAGAGTGTATTGGAGATGTATAATGACATGAAGGTAATACATGATGTTGGAGATGTGTTATGATTTTTACGATAATTTTATTGAGTCGGCAGAAGGTTGCGAGACATGACGATGACTAGGGTATTTTGATATACGATTTCATACGAAATTGGTTGTACAGAGTTAGTCCATGCCCCTTGGCTTCTTCTTTGGGATTTTAAATTTATAGCCATTTTTTGGATAAGCGATTGTTGCATCGGGTATGCGCCTTTGGTTGGATTGACATTGTTAATAAAGTCTTTTATCTTCGTACTTTGGCTATAACTCGTGGATTCATTATAGAAAGGGTTTTTTGCTTGGATGAACTTGTCCGTCATCATAGTAAACAAATGGTAGCAGTTAGGCACATGTATATCGATTTGGGTTTAATATGATTTTTTGGTGCTAGACGATGCGTTGAAAAAGTAGTAAGTATTGGTCTTATATTGGTGGCTATATTTAGTTGGTTTTGGTCTCACCGGTAGGCCGATGACCAACTTGCCTTGTATGTGACGTTTGGGTCACGATTGATGTTGTGTTTTCTTATACATGGCAGATTTTGCTATATAATGTAGCATGATAGTAGAAGTTTGCTAATTTTGTTGGATGTAGGTAAAGTTGTAAGTCGAGGTATGGTACTTTGAGTAGTACCACTTGGTATTACTCGTGATATATTAGCATACTGATAGCCATGCAGATTAGCAATATTTCCTTTCCATCAGACTTTATGTCTGACCCTCTTTTTTTGTTTCATTATCATCTATTCTTTGAGTAAGTTGATATAGAGACGGGGATCTCTGCTAAATAAAGGCGATTCATAGAGCTATGGACCGCTATGATTATATTTATATCCATTTTTTGGTGTATTAACATATAAACTTATGTATTATTTTGAGACATGTATTCGTATGAGATTTGTATCATATACACTTTGTATTATGTTGAATTTTATGTCTCTATATGATATGCACCTAATCTTCTACATGATTATCTTGATATTACATTTTATATCCTTCCATTGTGAGAATTATTTAGTTGTGATAGATGTGATATTTATTGTTTTTTACTATCTTACCCTTAATGGAATGTCGACCGTAGCACCATTGGGGAATCTGATTGCCGTATTTGTGGATTTGGAGTGCTATGGGAGGTGGATCGTTACATAAGGGCCATAACATATTTATGCTATCCTGTCAGGGGAGTTACATAGTCGATGTGACATGTTTGTGTAGCATTTTCCAAGGTGACAAGCCTATTCGCTCTTGTACAGTTAATGCCCCGCTATTACCCCGCTATAACCCCTCTATATCCCATATCGGATTTCTACCGCTACGATTTTTCCATATAGCCCCAAAATATAGCCTTTCCGCTTTAATCCCCGCTATTTACGCTATATCCCGTTATTCCCGCTATATTTTGCTATTTTCGCTATATCTTCTTTAATAAAATGAATTAAAACATTGCGTTTGTGCATTATAAAAATTATGAAACTAATTTATTTGATTTAATTTTTAATATATTTTCAGAAATGAAAATACTCTACTATTCTACTAAATTCAATTATGTTATATAGCAGTTTTACGTTTATTTAAAGTATATTCATACATGTGTTTTGTTTAAAATTATTTATGTATTAATTATAATTCAATTGAATGATAATTTTTCATTTAATTACCATTTATATATTTGTAAAAACATTAAGTACGAGTTTTATATTCTATTTTAGAGCCATCCGCTATATCCCGTTATATCCATGCTATATCCCCGCTATGACTTTTTGCACCTCCACCGCTTTGAATCAGCCAAGTGCTTTAACTGCACAGATTCGCTCTCCAACTATTGGGCTCATAGGCCATCTGTAATCAAAATTTTGATTTCATCCCTTAAATACTAACACTCATTTGTGTTGTGGCCATTGAGCTGGTGGAACTCATAGTACTTGTCATTCCCTCTTAGCTCCACCCTTTACCCAAATCTAACTAGGGGAGGTATTTGATACACGACCCAATCCCTTTGTTATTAGATATATTATTTCCATGTCTCTGTTCAAAGGGGTGCAGTTGTTGTACCTGGGCTTAAATTGCATACCTTTCCCTTAGCACTTTTTTCTGTACTCTTTTCATCTGTTCTTCCAATTGCACCCTCATTATGGACATTACACTTATCCCCTTTTCTGTCAGCTTCCTCAATGCACATGATTCCTTTATTGGAAGTTAACCGAAATGTTGATTGGTCTCCATTTTCTCAGGATGCTTCGGTGTTGAATTAAGATGTAAAAGACCATAGATTTCTCCTTTTAGCCTACTTGATGTTAGCTAACTGGCTAGCCTCCTAGGCTGAATTATAGAACCCATAATCAAACCCTGAACTCACTGGATATTTTCTCATAATATTTGATGCTATTAGGTTGTTGATTCAGGAACTAACGAGATGTCACCCTTATGAGTGAGGCAAAAAAATAAAGTTGGCAAGGTCGTTGATTCGATCTATCCTCTTGTTTGTATTGAATGTTATGACATGGTCCGAGGGATCAACGCTTTCATCATGCTGTCGTGCTGAACATTACATATTGGCGATGTATGTAAGCCTCAAGGATCTCCTTTGAGAATGGCTCCTCATTATCATCGAAAAGGCCCTCTCCTATTATGTTACGTGTGCAGACGGATTGGAATTCCTTCATAGCTCTACCACCTATAATTGGATGTGTGTCCCCTCTCCCCATGGGGTCCATTGGCTTATCTAGTTGGGAAGCATGATCCTTATCTATCATGGGGTCATGTATGTTTCTAGCTAGAGTTTACGACCCGCATCATCCCAAAAGCCATGCGCTGCTCTAGTAGAGGTGTGAGATCTGCAAGCATTCCTATCGCGAGATCTTGATCGATGGCTTGACCTTTTGTGATAATGGGATTGGTTATAGGTTTGGCCCTAGGACCTAGATTAAGTAGTGTGTTCTTTACGGTCAAGATTCCTCGTTGCTTAATTGCTTAAGCCATAGGTTGTAATGCCTATCTGCTGCCCTATGATGAATGTAGACGGACGATCTGGGGGAGACAGAGAATGTCAAATTTTTGGTGCTCAAGGGCTATGCAAGTTCTCATGGTCACTTAAAAGGTCTTCACCTTGTGGTGCTTCTGGTATGATAAATTCCATACTTCAAAAAAATGTGCTAACCTTGCTTGGTGTAGTTGGCATGGGCCTGACTTGGTCTGATAACAGAGTCGTTTAACCTTCAATTATACCTTCATGGGTGTTGATAGCTTAACTCGGTTGCCTCTCTAGCCATTTGTTCATCCCTGCAATACCTAGTGTAAGGTTGTTCCAAAGATCATTGTTGATGTCGGAGATCGAACTTACATTGCTTACACCAGTGCTTCCACTGAAAGTACCATTGGGGCTTTCAGGTTGGGAACTTCCTACAACATGTGCATCACAGCTTGGTCTATTAAAGGGTTGGAAGTTGATGTGAAGGTTCGGGACTTCCTTCTAGTGCCAATACATTGACTGAATTGTTTGATCAACCTCGAAGTTGTGTGTTTGTAAAGAACTTTAGTTGATGAGTGCAAAATAGAGATGTTGACGAGTGTCGAGGGTGATTTATTAGATGCGAATTAAGGAAATAAGACAAGCTTTTAGGGGGATTCAGTCAAAAAGCTCCAAGTCTACTACGCCTATCATTGTTTTACTACTTTATAGTTTGGTTACAATGAACACAGAGAAAGTAAGATTTTTCTTGCTAAAATGCGTTAAAATCATCCTTTTTCCCATCGTAGGCCTCATTCTATAACTAGTTATTCAAAGTGAGGGCTAAGTGATCCAGATACGCACCTTGTCTTCCAAGTATCCCTTGAGCCATTAGATGCAAGTAAATGGTCCAGGTATCTCCTTCCGCACCCTTTGTTTTCGTTGAGTTGTTGTTAAAGAAATTGGCATAGGACACTATCCTCGGTGATATGTTCTTGTCAAGTTACAAATGATAAAAGCATGTTATAGTCGGGGGCTTTGATATTGTTGTAGCCGTCTTAGTTGTCCTGAGTTTTAACTGGGGTTGGAATCGTACACAACGAGATGTGTAACTATAGACCGATACATTCCATTGAAGCCAAGCAAGATGGTTGACTATTCCACTCTTCTTTTTTTGGGGAAAAGGTAGAGTGGACGTAACATTATTAATGAACAGTTTAGGGTTGTTGATGGTTACGCTGATGCCCATGTTCGTGGCCGGAGGACTTATCGGATATTTGGGCCGGAGCGTGAGCTGGTTGGTGAAGTCGGTGAGGCTGGTTGACGTTGAGTGGTGACTTTGGTCCGGATCAGGAAGCAAGATGTGATATTTAAACATAGTAATTAAGTGGATTCAAACCTATTGTCGTGAGGCCAGGTGTTGGGTTCCTATTGTTATTGAGCCAAGAGTATTTTTTACAAGGACGTTGTGTAAAGAATTCAACGGTAGCTTTTAATATGAAATATAATTAGAGGTGAAAAGTTTATGTAAAAACTTGAATTAGCTAATAAGTGATACTCTATACAGACTAAAATCATGAAGGAAATTAAAAACGAACAACTTAGAAAAATGCATAGAATATGTACTTTCAAAATTGCATAAAATTTCCAAAATAGAAGTGCAAATTAGATGAAGTTTTCAAAATAAACAACATAATATAGATTTGAATACCGTGTAATAAAAGTCCAATATAAATAAACTTTCTATATTTGTGCAATTCATGTTCACTTTCTGAAAGTTCAAATAAAATTTGTATATATATGCAAATTATTTGCATAAAGTCAAACACAGTTGATAATAACATATCAAGAGTTCTAATTTTCCTCAAAGAATGTAAAACAATATTAAAAAAAGTGCATAACCCTACCACTTGCTGCTTAAATCAAGAAATAAACTAGTAGCATATAGAATAAAATAAAAATTGTTTTATTGAATTTATAATATAAGTGAAAAATATATAATGATAATTGCGTAAATAATAATAGATATAAACTAATAAAATCTGAAAGTTTAAATGATACGCCTAATGATAAACATATTCAAAAACGTATTGGTATATAATAAAAGCATAAAACATAGCAGGGCGGAGGTAAGGCCTGATTAGGTGAGGTGGCAAGGCTACCTAAACTTTTATAATTTATTTTCAAAAGATTACTTTTTGATCTTTTGAGGACTCGCATTTGATAAATCGACCGCACTAATGTGGAAACAGAGTAATATGTAGAAATTTATCTTACACCGCTCAAAAATTTTTGTTTGTTGGCATTTGACGTATCAAATACCAACAAAAACCAAACCATCGCTTGTTGTTTCCTTCTTTGCCTCCATATTCTATTCTTCCCCCTCAATTCCACCACTACCACCCTAATTCTAAAATTCAACCAATATTTTAGTATTTTAGAAAAATCCAAGTTACCTTCCAATCTGTTTTTCAATTCATGTTTATTCGAACATGTTTGACTTTCTTTTGATTATTTATAGAATGTATTCTTCTTTTGATATATCATTGAAAAAGATCATCGACTGGACTCCCAAGTGCACTCTCTTGTTCATCACCATCTACAATGGTATAATAAAAACTCATGAAAATCGAGTGCACTATGATACCTGGAAGCAACAACAGATTTTAATGATCGACCATGATTTCATTTCACTGCTACATGTATGAAGTACAAATGGGACACATTGGAACGCAACTTGGTTCCTCGGAATCAGTTGGTGTAATCCAAAGGAGGAATTTGGAATGTGGGATGATGTTTATGTGGACAAAGATGAGACATGATGGAGGAAGAATGCTTACAAATACAGGAAATTCAAAATAATCCTTCACTGAAGTTTAGGTAAATAAATGATATATTTGACAAGTGCATAAGAACAAAACATATTAAGTATTCTATTTTTGAATGTCCTCTGGAAAATTCCAACATTCAGATATATGTCAATTCTATTTGGGCTTGAGTCGAATATGAGATTGTCCAACCTTCCATTCAAAAATCGAAGATGACAAATTGAGGCCTTAACATCACCTAAAACCCTAAGTAGATCCAAATAGCCTAGATAACATTAGTTTGTCAATCCGACTTCTAATGTAGTAGAATTCCAAAATATCATCGATCGATGTATAAATTTGTAGACATTGAATGACGATCACAAGAAATTTCGTTTATTTTTGTCCAGCACCACTATCCCAATGGTTAGGCACTCTAAATATGATCCGTGATGCCACAAATTTGAATTTTACGTATTGTGATTCGAATCACTTGATATATGTTGGTTTATGGTATACTATAAAAAACCTAAACTTATATTAAACCATATACTATTACCTAAGTATCCAATTTCAAAACAAATTAAGAGAAAGCTGGAAGACTACTGGATTTTCTGGTGGTGTAAAAGCTACTGATTAATTTGATCAACTAATTTTTTTTAATAATGTACCCTTTTTTATTGCAATGTATATGTTTTTTTATTGTTTTTAATCATAGCAAAATATTTGCATTAATTTATAGTACAATTTCAATTTAAGTTAAATTGACATTAATTTAGTTATACTTTAAACGAAGTAAAAATTATAATAATAATAATAGGATTCATCTAGTTCCATTTTGATTTTTGTGTTTTGCATTTTCAAAATTCATTACAAAATTTGAAGGGGTGAGGAAAATATTTAAAATTTCAAGTCATTATAATGATGAAGGAAGGACGATGAAGGAGATGGAGAAACGACGAAGGAATGGATCATTTTTCATGCTTTTGTTATTTCTTAAAATGTGAAACAAAATAAATTTGTTCTCCATTTTGTATTAAAACTTCATTTTTTAAATTGGTTGCTTTCTAATATATACATGCATCATGCGTTTTTTTTTTACTGTGGACGAAAATCGAAAACTAAAAAGGACAAATCAATCGAAACCATGTATGTTAATAGAAAATCATTCTCTTTCCGAAATACCACTTTGTCTATAGAAAAACAACACGATCCTTTCGCCATCCAAGTTTCCCCCATCCAAACATTTCATGTCACTTTCACTTGGTGTAGAAAGCATTCTTAATCCATGCTCTCAACCACTTGTAGGAAACGTATGTATATATTGTTTGTCCCTGAGAAGTTGGTTTTGATGACAACAACCTTAGAATAAGATTATAAAATATAAATACTAACATTATTGTTTAGATATATATGTATATGCAGGATATATATACAGGTACCAAAGAATGAAGACTGTACAGTATAAAGGATCAAGAACTGATAAACTCAAGATCGAAGATATCAAGATTCAAGACTCATGAGTATCAAGATTATCAAGAGTTCAAGATTTCAATATAAGTAATTTAGTTAGGAATTTTGTTAAAACTCCTAGAAAAGCACTGACGTCTTAAAATCCATTTTATTCATGGAATGGAATCCACTTCGAGCTCATTAAAGGGATGGAACCCTAAGTAGGATGGAACTTACGAAAAATCTAGTGGAACATTGTTTTGTATTCACTAACTTTTATTTAAATGTTTTACAAAATCATATCTTGTTTTCAAAATGATTTCAAAATCTTCTTTCTTAAATCAAAAACATCTATCCTGGTTTCAAAATACTCTTAGCCTCAAAATAATCTTTATTTTTAATATCAAATTATCCTTGGTTTTAAACGATCTTTTAATTATAATATATTTAACTTTTAATATTTATACTTAGATTTAAATATAAAATTATAGTAAAATTTTATATATACCAAAATATTATTCTCTATACTTATTTATATATTTTAACTATAGTTAAGCATGTTTATAAAGTTTAAAATAGTTTTAATACAAGATAGAAGTTATTTTCAAAGAAAAACAAATTACCAAAAATAACTTAGGCCTGTTGACAACCCCAATGAACACTTATCGACAAGGTGACAGTTTATTTCAAAAGTTTGAATTTTAAAGGAAGTGTCTATTCGTTATATCCTTTCACGAATGGACATGGTTGTTGTTCTACTACAAGTAGGGGTTGTTTTAAATGAATTTATATTCACATATATTCCCTGATTTCACTCCTCTTCTTCCACACTTCTTTATATACATTTTAACATTACTCTGCCGAAATTACCATTGAATCTAACTAGATCATCTCTGGTTTGATTCTCTATCACTATCTCAACAAGATCCTAGTGCTATTCAGAATTATAGACTTCTTTGTAATCAATCGAGCGAGAAAAGGTGTGATTGTAGCCTAGAAAATCAATCGAGTGAACTTGTTTCCCTTAAAATCAAGTATCTCTACCCAGAGGATTGTGAATATGGAGCAGTGTACCTCGTGGCCTTGAAATCGAGGGTGTAATTGTAAGAATTGATTTTGAAAGGAAATCCGTACTTGTGTCGCGAGACTGGATGTAGGGTAACTCCGAACTAGTATAAAATTCGGTGTGTTCTTTCCTTTATTGCTTTTACTTTATATTTGCATCTGTGTTTGATTATGTAATCATATCTGTGTCTGAATATTGCATACATTTGTGTTCAAATTAATATAAACTCAAAAAGAATTAGTAATTCCTTAAAACACTATTCACCCCCCCCCCCCCCCCAAGCGTTAATTCTAGCCTTAAGGTCTGTATCCGCATTTCTCACATTTGGTATCAGAGCAAGGTTTTCAAAGTTTCATAATATGAATTTTGAAAAAGCTTTTAAAATGGCTATGTTTAAAAAACTTGTTAATACTAGTTTAGAAATATTCAGATCATCATTGTCTCATGAGTCTACATATAATCGATATTCAAATTCAAGTTGTCTACCAAAATTGTATGATGTGCAGGAAATATGTTTTATGGGTGTTGAGGAATCAATCCACAATGGACAAATTGTGCAGATCAAAAAGAATAAATGGATACTCGATAGTGGATGCTCTAGACACATGACTGGTAATCAGGATATGCTGAATGATATAATATACAAAGACGGAAGACTGGTTAACTTTGAAGACAACTCAAAAGGATATGTGATTGGCATTGCAATTTCCAGAATTAAGTGTTGATTATTTATGATAACACTATCATTATAATCACATGTCATATAGTATTACATTAAGGAGGAGTTATATAAATTTAAACTTTGTTTTTGTTGATGACAAAGGAGGGAAGTATAAAATAGGATAGTTAGGCATAGATTAAGATGGAGTTATTAGTTTTAGGGGGAGTTATTAGGATAGAAGTAATATTTTATAAACAAAGGTTATCATCATCAAAAAGGGGGAGATTGTTAGTCCCTGAGAAGTTGGTTTTGATGACAACAACCTAGAATAAGATTATAAAATTATAAATACTAACATTATTGTTTAGATATATATGTATATGCAGGATATATATATACAGGTACCAAAGAATGAAGACTGTACAGTATAGAGATTCAAGAACTGATAAACTCAAGATCGAAGATATCAAGATTCAAGACTCATGAGTATCAAGATTATCAAGAGTTCAAGATTTCAATATAAGTAATTTAGTTAGGAATTTTGTTAAAACTCCTAGAAAAGCACTGACATCTTAAAATCCATTTTATTCGTGGAATGGAATCCACTTCGAGCCCGTTAAAGGGATGAAACCCTAAGTAGGATGGAACCTACGAAAAATCTAGTGGAACATTGTTTTGTATCCACTAACTTTTATTCAAATGTTTTACAAAATTATATCTTGTTTTCAAAATGATTTCAAAATCTTCTTTTTTAAATCAAAGACATCTATCCTGGTTTTAAAATACTTTTAGCCTGAAAATAATCTTTATTTTCAATATCAAATTATCCTTGGTTTTAAACTATCTTTTAATTATAATGTATTTATCTTTTAATATTTATACTTAGATTTATAAAATAGTAGTAAAATTTTATATATACCAAAATATTATTCTCTATACTTATTTATGTATTTTAACTATAGTTAAGTATATTTATAAAGTTTAAAATAATTTTAATACAAAATAGAAGTTATTTTCAAAGGAAAACATATTACAAAAAATAACTTAGGCCTGTCGACAACCCCAAGGAAGCTTGTCGACAAGGCGGCAGTTTATTTTAAAAGTTTGAAATTCAAAGAAAGTGTCCGTTCGTCATATCTTTCACGAATGAATATGATTGTTGTTCTACTATAAATAGGGGTTGTTTTAAACGAATTTATATTCATATATATTCTCTGATTTTAATTCTCTTCTTCTTCCACACTTCTTTATATACATTTTTACCATTACTCTACAGAAATCACCATTGAATCTAACTAGATCATCTCTGGTTTAATTTTCTATCACTTTCTCAACAAGATCCAAGTGCTATTCAGAGTTATAAACTTCTTTGTAATCAATCGAGCGAGAAAATGTGTTATTGTAGCCTGAAAAATCAATCGGGTGAACTTGTTGTCCGTAAAATCAAGTACCTCTACCGAGAGGATTGTGAATCTGATGCGGTGTACCTCGTGGCCTTAAAATCGAGGGTGTAATTGTAAGAACTGATTTTGAAAGGAAATCGGTACTTGTGTTCGGGACTGGATATAAGGTAACTCCGAACCAGTATAAAATTCGGCGCGTTCTTTCCTTTATTGCTTTTACTTTATATCTGCATCTGTGTTTGATTCTGTAATCATATCTGTGTCTGAATATTACATACATTTGTGTTCAAATTAATATAAACTAAAAAAAATTAGTAATTCCTTAAAACACTATTCACGCACGCGCAAGCACACCCACAAAATGTTGCCAGGTTCACTCTTAATCCATGCTCTCAAGTTGCATGTTTATCAAACTTCTTGTAGAAAAACCTCAAAAGGTCTTCGGTAATTAATTTGCACACAGCATTTAGACCCTAAGCAAGATAAATAGCAGCAGCAAAATAAAATGATGAAGATATCGCAGGAACAAATATGACTGCATCCTGAAGTAAATAATGCAATGACAACACGATAATTAATTCTATATGTTTATAACTTTATGTTGTAAAAAAGATGAAGTTCCAGATGATAGATGTCAGATAAATAGTATCATCATATGGTGCATTAGATATATTTGAGGAAACAATGTTATTCCTGATTCTTTTTTCAAAATGCTTGCTCCATGGCGAAGATGAAGATTTCAAAACATATTATAACTGGAACTAACTCCATTGAAGCACCATCTTTGAATTCCTGGAAGCACAACAATACAGAGAATTAGATATCTAGACAAACTGAAGGTGGAAGCCTAGAAATATACAAAAGTCTAACTGTATCTTTTCAACTGGACTGTAGTGAAAAATAAAATAATATAAAAGATCAGTGGTAATGTGTAAATGAAACAACTATGATGTATCAAATACTGATGCAGTAGAACCAGGGGTTTGATTGCACATAAACACTTCGGATAAAATATTGTATGATGTTTAATATCAATGTAACTAGGCGGGTAAGGCAAGCGAGTCAATCGCATGCGCAACCCCCCACAATAAGGAATCTTTCGATCTGAAATTCAATATATAAAAAAGGTTCATAATACCTTAATGGAGTACGTAGATGTTTAACAGTTGTAATTTTTCATTTTAACAGAATTTAAAATCTAGTTAGGTTCGTCTTATTTATCACTACCGATGTTAATTCTAGTACAACTATTATTTTCTTCAACTTAAAAGGCAATATAATTGCATTTCATCTAGGGCAACCCAAATGATAATGAATGTAAGTAAATTATGTACCATTAGAGCTTGTCTTAAACTTAAACAAAATTAATATTGAACTACAAAAGCATGTTTCACCAATTTTTGGTTAAGTAATGTTGTAAGCAAAGGAGGGATACATAGACCTCATAAATTTATATCAAAATACACGGCAGCTTAAGGTGAACTGCTTACCTAAAACATGGTAAGAGCTATCTAAATGTGAATAAAGTGCAGAAAATTAACTGTGATTTATGTAGGTGTTGCTGGAATTCATTGTTTAGATAGGGAAATTTGTGATGTTCCCCACTTGTCCATAGCTAACATAGTTAACAGGGTACAGACTCATTTAACTGAACTTAATAATAAGATAATGGTCAAATAATCGGTATTTTTTACCAAAGGATGGAGCATTCGAACAGTGGAAATGCTATCAACTTTCTTACAGCATATATATTAATGCATGTAGCTTATTAAAGTTCATTATATGATTATTCAGTAGATATTTTTGGCTGACATCCATGCTTTCCAAATTGTTAGTCAAAATGATACATTTAAGCTCAACTCCTAAGTTTTTTGGTAGCGGTTTGCAGGGATTCTGAGGGTAACAGTTTTGAAAGGTTTTGCATAACACAAAATGCATTAAAAAAAACATTATACTTCCGAGTTTATTATGCACATGTTTTAGAAGTCTAGCTAAAAGTAAAATTGCTTGGACATCCTTAGAATTGGCATAACACAAACTGCATTAAAAAACATTACAAAATGAAAAAATTAACAAATGTATAATACAAGCTAAATTCTAAAACATACTTTGTGAATATATATATTCTTTATGCATTTGTTTTAAAAAAATTCATAGGAGGAGATGTGCCTAGTTGCGAGAAACTATTCATATGAGGAGATTTCAATGGTCATGTTGGTACAACTAGTAGAGAATTTTAGAGAGTGCATGTTGGTTTTGGATATGACAATAGGAACCAAGGAGGAGAAGAAATATTGAATTTCGCTATCGTTTATGACCCCTTGATAGTTAATACATTCAGTAGAAAGAGACAATACATTCTTTTGCAATTTGCTTTGAACAAAGCAACGAAAGTGCCAGGTGTTGTGGATTTGAAATTGCAAAGGCTATTCAATTTTAGAAGAGTATGGATTCTCAGAATATGTTATTGAAATATATTAGGATAAATAAAATATATTAATATTAAAATAAAACCAGCTAAAATAAAGTTAATATTTAAATCCAAAAAATATGGAAATATAATTTTTCAAAGTGAACAAAATACGAGCTAGGAGAATAAAAACAACAAAAATAAAATATTTTTGTAAGGGTACAACTGCAATAAAATTTGAAAACTACTGAAAATTACTGAAAAAATGTAATCAAATTTACATTACACCAGTTTTGGTAGGTTTTATAACTAGTCGGAACTAATGGATAAAAGAACTCAGTATTAGGGGTTTACTCAACACCTCAAAAACCAAGCTGGTCGAATAGGATCAAAACCGATGGAAATTTTTTTTAGGACCAGAGCCTTACTAATTCAAATTGGGTAATCTTTCGATTCAAGTCCCTATAATTAAAAATAAAAAGATGAACAAAATGATTTATTAGATACAATGCATATCTATTACCAATCCAAATTGGGTCGTATTTCTATTCAAGTTTCTATAGTTAAAAATAAAAATAAGAACAAAATGATTAATTAGATATAATACGGATATTATTTCATTATACAGAGCACAAACAAATACATTGATTTACAATGCTATCGACTACACTATACCCAACATTTGGTTTCCACTGTGTACAGTGTAAGTCATTAAAATGTATATTATGACCTGTACTGAAAGGCAACTTTTTGTATGATTTTTATTATCGTCAAACTCATCAATTAAATCCACATTTATATACAAAACAAAGAAAAAAAAGAATAAAATAAATTATCTTTTTCCTACCCATGAAGGAAGTTTGCAAACTGCACTTTACAGTACAAGCACTTTGCACCGTATAGTACAGGTCACTAAACTGTGTAGTATGATTCACATTTTATGAAGTCAATCTTCAATGCCACGCAAGCTAGTTTTATTGGTACAATTTTGTTTTCTCAACAAAATCATCAAATAAAACAACTTTCTGCAAAAGTTGCACAAAATCACACCTGCATAAAAACATCTGTAATAGATACTCAAATCAAATGTCCATCCAAATGCCATTACATGGTCAAACATGCTAGTAGCAAAATCAATAACATGAAAGCTAAAAGATCATTAGTACAGCATGAATATGATGCATCAAATTGGAGATCAAAAGGCAAAACTGACATTCAAAATGAAACCAAAACAATTTGGAGGACACGCACTAGCTTTGGAAAAAATAAAATAAAGGGTTGTTATGAAAATTGTCGATAGAAATAGAGTCCTTGTTATGTCATCAAAAGTAAAAGTAAGAGGAAGGTTTGTATTTGTAGAAGGATGTGGCCTTTGAGATATAAACTCTACGAAACAATGACCTCACTCCAATTTCCACCATTCAGTATAAAGCATAGTTTGTTTACATGATTGATTACACATTATTCCAGGATAGAGACTAGAACTGCAGAAAGGCCAATGCAAGCTAGGAAACTCAACTTAAATGAACTGATCATAAGACTCAGATAATTTGACCATATGAAAATATTTTTATATCCAATTTTAGTTCTAATAACAAGCACTGGTCCAAGGATACTTGGCAGTCTTTAATGTTAATTCTAGAGTTTTAGTGCAAGTTTCATTGATCAGTGAAACGGCTTAGTATGAATTTCAGAAATACAAGCTAGCATAACAGGGTTATGTGAGACATCTTTCCAAAAGCAATTAACAGCTCCCATCTCCTGATTAGTTTGTCAAAGTGATTAAAATCATGTAAATAGCTCGACTACACAAGGGAGAAGATGGTCCCTGGCGTAATGGTACGTTTGCTGTTTCTTCTGTTTTTTGCCTCATATATTTAGGTTTACAATATATAATTCCAAAAAGCAACCATTAGAACTTGGTATGCTCTCACTTCACCAAATTCACAACCCAACATAAAAAAAAAGGCAAGAATTTCAACAATATCTGCAATAAGCTTTAATAATAAGAGATGTATTATCTCACCTAGATCATATCCACCTGGAAGGATAGAAAGCATGGATGCTATACCCAGTCTTCCAATTATCCAATAGGACAACTTTCCTAACAGCCCAAAAGGCTACTGCCGTTGCTAAAACCATAATACCTCTTTGCACCAACACATTTCTAACACTAACCAATCCATGTGTCACAAAAGCCAAAATCAACCCAACTACGGTATACAAAAATCCAACAGCAAACCCCTCTGCTCCCAACTGCATTCCCGAACCGGGGTAGAAGAACATCAACTTCTCCGGCTCATTTCTATCGGGTATAAACATAGGTGTATTCCTTATTACGGTGTTCATGTTTCCACCTACACTGAAAAAATACACGAAAATCGCAAGAACCATCCAGAGTCTCCAATCATGCACCAATGTCTCACCAGCCAATACTCTCTTGACCAAATAGGGGGACAAAAGTAACAGCACAAGCAACAAGAATACAATTTGTTTCTTTGAGATTGGTGGTGGCCTTTCAATAGGCCCTACAGAAATTCCCAATTTGCCCTCCATGAAACTTACCATGGACTCTGCTCCACCTGCAAATTCAGATTGAGCCATTGGCTCCGAATCATTCAAATTTATAATTGTGGGGCTAATGTATCGGATATGAGGTAAAGAGTTAACTCCAAAAAGGGAAAATGAATTTCTCGACTCGCCGAAATCAATATCACAGAAAAAAACGTTACTGGTTTCGGATACGAGTTTGGATACCAAAGAAAATTCGGAATGGAGGTGAGGGAGGTGGAGATCGGGTTTGTTGCGAAGCTTGGCGAAATCGAAGAAGATGAAGAGGGAGTATGGGCGAGGGGTTGAGGAGTTGAGGATGAAACGGGTTATGGATTCGTCAGTTAGGTGGATCACGCCCGAATCGGACACGGAGCGTAATGTTTGAAGGTCCGATAAGAGATCTGAAGTGGAAGGTAAGATCAGGAAAGCTAGGGTTAGGGTCAGGGTCGGCAATGTCACGAGTTTTGGATTCATTGTTGCGGGGAGATGAGGTTTTGGACCTCGTACAGAGAGCTGAAGGGAAAAAACCCACGGCCACTGACTTAATGGGTTTAGCGGGTTTATGGGTGAAATAAAATATTGCAATCTATTAGTTAAACTTAAAACCGTTCATTTTCTTTGTTTAACCTAGTAACAAATGCCCCAACCCACTTCTATTTTCCAAACTGATTCCTCATCTCTTCCCCAAATTAAGTTGCCTTTATTTTACATCTCTTCCCTGCCTATTCAGTGGCTGTCTTATAGCATCGAGTTTCTATGTCAGGCGGTTATTAAAAAAGAAAAACAGTTCCCAATTCTCTTCTTCAAATGGTTATTCTAATCAAACTTATCCTCAAAACATCTTATTATAATTGTTAATTTATTGTTGAATCCAAGCGATGAATTGGGACTAAGAATGAGGTAAATGGGTATAAAATTAGAATTGCATCACATAGTAACTGTTTGTGAGAGGTTCTTCTAGTATTTGGTCAGTCGTTGGTGAGTTATATGTTTTCCGCTGTTTTATACCTTTCACTATGTCGATACATTTTGATTCATGGAATTCAGAAACTAATTTTGCACTTCTAATTTTTTTTTAAAATTTATTGGATATAGTTTGAACATTACACCATATTTTGATGGAAATTTTATGTAACATTGGAATATGAATTACGAATAAAGCTGTCTTTCACTAGCTATGATGTCATAAAGTATGTAATTTGTGAGTTTTAATTCTAGTGAGAATGATACATGTTTGAATATCATAAATTATTTTGCATAATGCCTTAATATGAGCACATCAAAGACATTATATGTGCTATTAATATCTGTTTGCATTACTTTACCTTTAGTGGCAATGCCTATATAGTGATGGTCATATTCCTTTTCCATGTCAAACAATAGGTAAACTTACATTTTTTTTAAATAAATTGGCGTGTTTCCATATTTAGCTCCAAATTTTATATATCCACTTGAGACTTATTATTCCATATACGAATCAAAAATACGAAATCACATCAGAAACTTCAACAAACATGGCAGCAATAAAATGTGCATCAAGGTAGATCTCAAAAAAGCATATGATTCAGTTAATAGAGACTTCATTTTACACATGATGAAAAACATGGACTTTCCTGTTAAATGGGTAAAAATCATACATGAAATGATACGTACACCAAGTTTTTCATTTTCAATTGATGGATATCACAAAGGTTATTTTACTGGCAGTAATGGATTGAGACAAGGAGACCCATTATCCCCTTATCTCTTTACTTTATGCATGGAATATTTCACTTTGTTGATGGATGCAAAAGCTGCTAAGGGTAAAATAGAATCTGTAGTAAAAAACAATCCCACAATTACTCATTTAATCTATGCAGATGATCTACTAATTTTCACTAATGCAAGTGCTACTGGAGCAAAAGCTATCAAAAGCTGTTTCAAGAAGCTACAGAAAGTAACTGGTTTGGAAATGAACAATCTTAAAACTCAAGTTTTTTTCAACAAATTTTGCAATAACAAGGAACAAGTGCTCAACATTCTAAACATACAGGAAAGCCAATTACCAGTCAGATATCTTGGGTTACCTCTATCAGTGACATATATCAGACAGTCAAACTGCAATCATCTGATTGACAGAGTAATAAAGAAAATGCAAGGTTGGGAATGCAAATTTCTAACAATTACAGGAAGAATTGAATTAATTAAGGTTGTTATCTATCCCATGGTTAGTTTTTGGATGCAGTGCTTCATGCTCCCTAGCATAACCATCAAGAAAATCAATCAATTATGCAAACTTTTCATATGGAAAGGTAAAAAAAGCAAGGTTCCATGGGAAACTGTTACAACTGAGAAATCAGAAGGTGGAATGGGTTTGAAAAAATTATCAGATTTAAATATCACTTTCTGCATAAAAAGAATTTGGGAAACACTTAACAATTCCACTTTCAGTGCAAGGTGGTTAAATGAGAGATATGCAAATAAAGAAACACTGTGGGAATCTAACTACAATAACAGTTTCTCATGCACTTGGAAAAAAATGCTATACCACAGAAGAGAAGCACAAAAATCATTAGACAGAAGAATTGTTGATGGAAAGTCAACAAGTTTATGGTTCACTCCTTGGATAAATGGCTCAACATTATTAGAAAAATTGGGACAAGAGACTTTAACATACTCCAGAGGCAAAAATCACAAAGTAAATCAAATCATTTCTAACAATGCATGGAGAACAGAATCTATCTCATTCCTTGGCAACATAAGTGAAGACATAAAACAAGTGCCCATTTATCATGATAAAGCAGAGGACTACTGGTTCTGCAACAATAGTAAAAATGGAAACTTCTCCTTCCGCATTGTATGGAACAATCAAAGAAATAAACTGCAGGAAATCAATTATCACAGAATCATATGGAATAACATATCTCTACCTAAAATGAATGCGTGCTTCTACAGAGCTCATTTCAACTTTCTACCAACCAAAGACAAATTAAAAAGGCAAGGAGTGATTGAAGAATCCATCTGTGTTTTATGCAACACAGAAGAGGAAACATGCAAGCACTTATTTTTCAACTGCTCCTTTTCCAAACATGTATGGTACTGGATCAGGACTATGATGGGTAAACCTATTACGCATAACAATATTGATTTTTCCATCTCTGACATTATGGCATATATTAGTCAGAATTTTGCAACTAAAAACATCGAAAGAGATATCATTATTGCTGCGGTTAGCACAGCCATATGGTTCATTTGGAAGAGCAGAAACTCAAAAATATTCAAGTTTGACAATCCAGATAAAATTGCTGTTTGCAAATCCATAAAGCTCATGGTTCGAGACATTATCATCAACAAATCCAAGTTTTTTCCACTCAGTATGATTAATCCCAATGAAACCCTAGCCAGATGGGAAATTATACCTTTGCGTGCAGATCTTACCTTACCCGCGCCACCCAATCCCTCAACCACAGTAACATCCTCAAGGTACATGATTGATAGAGAAGATGATGAAGCTGAGAGCTCTATTAAGTCCAGATGCACCGAAAGTGGAAGATCTATAGTTGGAAGAGAAGAAGATTTACCAGGCAGAGAAAACGAGCCGCCATGAGAAAAGCAACGCAAAAGTTACGCAGTATGTTTAGGGTTTGGTCGTGGTGTAAATGGGCCGTATACTTGGTGTAAGCAATATAATGTAAAGTGTGAGTATGTATTGATTTCTCCTCAATATCAATAAAGTATTTTGACCTCTTTTTCAAAAAAAAAAAAAAAAAAAAAAAAAAAAAAAAAATACGAAATCACATGAACCATAGTGTGGTGATCCTTAGTCATGATTAGGAACCTATATATTCAGAAGCAATCTTGAGTTGGCAATGACTCTATTATGAGCAGATTCAACAGAAAATCATTTGTAATATCAATTTTAAGGTCAATTATTGTCTATTTGAGTTACTTACTATATTATTACGTAAATGTTATTCAAAGTCTATCATAAGGCAAATGCGTCTACTTTTCTTTTTTACTTAACTCAAACATTATTGGTACCATGAGTTGAAGTCGAAAATTTTGTGGTCATTGAGACATTTATCGTCGCTCCTTTAAATTTGTACTTTCATCTCTCTTATTATTGATTAAATGGTTTGAAATTTACATATGGTTCCAAAGTAGTTTTGATGAACTCTTAAGTTGAGAAAATAAAACAATATAACCTCTTCTATGTAAACTCTCCTCTATCCCAACCAAAAAATAATATGTTGAAAGAATTACTTAAATTGTTAAGTTTTTTTTTTGGTTTCTTCGATTTTGATTCTGCTCCTGTCTTGAGTTATTTTGGAGAATTCAGTATAATGATTCTTCTTTTGCTCTCTGATTTCAAAATTGGGCATTTTTGTACATGTACCGTTGTTAGCATGGATGAAAAAAAATTAAATTATACCCGTTAATTATTATAGTTGGAACGTCTCTTTCGATATGACTACTTATACAACATTTTTATTCGTTGATTTTGTACCATTTCTTCAATTGTGGCTGTTTTATTTTGAATTTGTAATGTAATCGACAAAATGGGATTATATCCATGTTTTATGTGTACTTTATTTTTCTTTTTTCATTTTTACTTTGTTCATATCTCAAGTTAGTTTGATTACCTTTTATTTTGAACTTATGATCTGGAAACGTATAGCCTAATATCTGCTTTCAAATCATTTTTTCTTTTTTTTTAGCATAGCTACCCGGCTTTATAGTGGGTCATGCCACTGTATATATAATGGAAAAATAGGTGCTCTACACATGCACAGAAAAACTAAAATAGAAAGATGCCCAAAAGAAAAATAATAGAAAGCACATGAGCTAGACAAAAGTGCCTAAATTACTATAACAGCATGACTAAGCTTCCTTGGAGGGGGGAAGAACAATCACGACCAACATCCGATGAATGACCAATAACATGAGAAAATCCTGAGAAGGGAGGTGCCAGACGAGGATCACAACCTTCTGAGTCAGGAGAGTAAAGAAATTTCATATCACATGTGACATCATAAAACTTACTTTTGTTCTTCTCACCAATCTCACCAACCCTAGCGAGGCACATACCATCTCCCTCAATATGGTAGATAAGAAACCGACTCTCTTCCCCAATATCACTGATTAATTCATAAAATGTATCCCTCTCCAGCGAATATCTCATATCAGAAGGAGCGTGAACCCAAGAACGTTCATCAGAATTCTAGGAAATGATATCAGACGTAGTAGCAGAAGGTACCACCTTCAGGGCCGAAGGTGGAGAACTAAAAGATGGAGCTATAACAGGCGTAGAAATAGATGGAGCTACGCAAACCGGAGCAACAACAGAAGAATCCACAGTGGAAGTTATAACAATGGGAGCTACCGGTGCATCAACTAAGGGAACTACAGGAGCACCTTCGGAACTCACTTCTGGACAGGCGGACGAGGAAGAGGAATCCGATCAACAGGGGGAACAACCGATCTAGAACATGTATCTACACGATGGCCAAAGGACTGATAAGACGTGCATATCTCAGGTTTCCAACTATAGCAAACTCTGACCTCAGCTACATGGCTCTCATCTAATCTGACCCTTAAAACCTTAGGCAAAGTTTTGTCAGGAGTAATCTCACTTAGAGCTTTGGCATAGACTAGTTTCTTTCTGGCCACAATATTTGCATCATAACATATCACCTTACCTACTAGACCAGCTAGCCATTCGATCGCGATAAGAGGCTGGAGAACGGATGGAATATGAGAAAAGTGGCCTGGACAGGAGTAGATAAAACTTGTTCCTTCACACGATCTATAGAAGGATTCCAAGTTGTGATAATGAATGGTTTCCCATCAATAAGAAATTGGCTGGCCTCCAGAATACATTGCCTTTCATCACTACGCGAGAACTTAAAATAGAACATTTCATTATCAAAGTGAACACTCAAACCCCCCTAGGTTTCCACGCTAGGTTGCACCTTGCCTTTACTAAATTATAGGGAGGATTCGAGTCAAGAAAGAAACCAACCAAGTGCTCTTTCCAAAAATCCACGCCGGCCTCAATCACTTCCATGGGCGGAATCATCACACCCTCATACTCAACTATATCAAAGCGACGAGGCGAATGCATACCAGCATTATTAGGCAGCTTGGAAAACAAAGATAACCACTTTGAAGTAGGCTATGGCAGAGGAGGGACCAATGGATCTACATGAGAATCAACAGATAGAGGAATATTGTCTATGGCAATTCTACAAGCACCTGACGTACTACCCATTTTTAGCCTTGTTGATCACATTAGCTTCAATCAAAGATACACAGTGTGGTCTCCTCGGTAGCTAGTGAGATTTCGTTTTAGGTCGATGCTAGTGAGATCTAATTTTCTAGGGTCGATGCTAGTGAGATTTCCTTTTCTAGGGTCTGCCCCACAGTGTGGTCTCCTCGGTGGCCTTGATGAACGTTATCTAATATTTCCTTAGCTTCTCTTGCAACCATGCATCTTAGTAGTAGGTTAGTGAAAACCCTTTTGTATGGGATGCCATCTAGTATGGTGTACCGAATTGCCTTACACATTACCTTCTTATTGAAGTTTTTACTAGAACCAACCCAAAATGATCCATTTACTAAGCAAGTCAATTTTCCCAAATCGTTGGCAACTCAATTTTACTCCCATAGGATGTTCTTAACCACATAGTATTCTTGCACATTAAGCAAAGCCTTTGCCCTTTTTTATGTAGGATGCCAAGCATTCTCCACTAACTTAGAATACCCAAAATGCTTGATTCACAGCCATTTTCAAGTCGCTATGGATACATAGTGTCCAGATTCTCAGTTCTTTTGCTATTTCCAATTCTGTTGTTAGTGTACCATACTCTATCTTTTAGTCTAGCCTACAAGGTAAGAGGTCTATCCGACCGATAGGGGTCACGAACATTCATTTTTCCCTGGCCATTAGTATTTTTCTCACTTCCATGAGTGTCGCATAGTCATGTGGCATGGTGTTTCTTATTTCTTAGGTATTTCTATTAAATATCATTTGAAATTTCTTTATTAAAGTCAGGCATACCTTTACATTGTTGTCCCCGTGCTCTATGGAGGTATTCAGTCTATACGGTATCGTGCTTCATATTCATATGAAGTTAACTCTACCTTCGGGACTTTTTGAAAAGATTATGCTCCACCATCTCTAGAGATGTCTCCCACCTATGGAATAGGTCAGTTTACACTCTACTATCTCTGAGAGGCTGAACCCAGTCTCCCATCATCTCTAATGGAATTGAACCCTACAGAACCCTACCTCCAGGAATAGGAAGTTTATTATCCGTTGTCTGATTACTCCGTTCTTTTCAATTTTTCATGCACATCTATCTTCAGATATCTAGCAAGAGGACATGCTTTATTATCCATGAGGGACCCAGCACCATGCTTCAGAGCGTGCTTTACACCCTTTCTTTGCAGGGACTCATAATTCATTTCTGCAGAGGGACTACGGTCTAGAGTTTGTGGCATTCTTAATGGAGTTACCTAAGTATTTCAACCTAGGGTATACTTACAAGATCTATCGACATTCACTAGTCTCATGACCACAAACCTTATGGAACATGAGGTATTTTTTGGTTTCCATCTCTACTGTATTTGATTCTGTGTCTTCAATTCACTGTAATCAACTATTCTTATAATTGCAAGATGAATTCTTTCTGTAGTCTTTATAAGTTGCAAACACAAAAGCTCGCCTTGTCTTCTGAAGTGTTTCCTATCCTGAACCTCTTCATCTTTAACCCGGTTGACATCTATCCATCCTGCCTTGATATCAGAAACCTCTAAGCACATAAACTTATCGGCTTGATAGCATATTGGCGGTTGAATTTTTCTTAAGTTCCTTGTAAAATTCCATTTTCCAATTAATTCCCGAAGCAATAACCACAGGGATAATCCATTTATTGAGTTGATGCATAGCGGCTGCTATAGCACTGAACCGGGCAAGATTGTTTCATAAGTTTTATCCATTCTTTTGCTTGATATCCACGTATTAATAGATTAGTGCTCCAAATCACTTAGCCAAATAGTCTCTAAGTATGATACAAATAAAGGAAAGCAACGATATCCTCACCCTTTGTAGTTTCCAGTTGCTTCCATATGCTAAATGTAGCGCCTCAAATGTATTCAAGGGTTGTTTTTTCCAATGTATTGTTCCATGACCAGTGTCTTAAAATCCAAGGGTTAACTGCATATTTGATATTCAAAGTGAATTGATCGTGGTTCATCTTGTCAAGCTCTGGTCTCCTGCTTTACTTGCCTAACATTCGACACATTAGTTAGAGACTTGCTCGAGCTACTAAAATGCTTCCTTATTTTTCTTGGTGGGCTACGTCATGCCTTCAGTGCAATGGATTAACCATTTGAGTACTAGTCGGTATAAACTCAGGCGGTGCCGTTTCAGTAGCTAAGATTGTGGTTCTAACATCAGCATTGACTTCTGGTGAGACATCCTTCTTTGGTCCGGCGTGGGCTATATCATTGGTCTAATACCGATCATATCTACATTAGTCCGATTTGTTTTGAGCCCTAGCTGGTTCAGTTTGAGGAAGGCCATATTTCCATTGCTCCTTTCTACCTTGCTTATCCCCTTGTGCCCATTCTCGATAGGATGTAGACAGAATTTCAAAGTTGGCTTCTTTGGACCTGCATTTGTGCTGCTTGCTCCATAAGTCTAAGGAATGCTCCATTATCTCCAAATACTTGGCTAGAAAAGAAGCTACCATATTTTCCATCATCAATTGTAGTTACCATCAGACTCTTCCTTGGTGAATATACCAGGCCGTTGCCCTGATGCAGCGCATTCCAACCTTATGTACTTTGCCAACTCATAGATGAATTCCTCCGATGTGGCTGGTTTCGCCATCGATGATCTCTTAGTAAACATCATTCCAGGGTGCACTCCATTATACAAGTCATTAAGGTGAACTTTTCATTCATGTTCTGAATTCTAGTGGTTGCGACATTAAGCAAGGATAGGTACTGCATAGTGACTCAGCTTCCATTTGCTTCACATCAGATGATGAGTACCCATTTTTTGGTTGTTTAATATGCACTAGGAATTAATTAATAAACTTCTTCTTTAAAATTGCACAAGAATGAATTGATCATGGTGGTCAACCATAAAACCATATAGTAGCTATGCCCGACAAGAATAGAGGAATACACTTGAACAAGGCTTCCTCTATAGCTCTGCTTATCAGTATGTGATAGGTATACCATTGTAAATGAACTATAGGGTCAGTAAATCCTTAATATGGTTCCATAGTAGGCATTCAGAAATATCGAGGGTCCCTAGTAGTTCTATCTCTAGGGAGAAGGTACTGCTAAGCTAAGCTCCATTCCTTGCTCCACTTGTTCACGTTTGAATGAATTGTCTAATGACTCAAGCTATCTTATCCTCAAGTTTGGGGCGACTGTCAACGATAAATCAACCTTTCCATTTGGGGTGGAATGATTTCTATCATCTTCCAAATGATGACTTGATCTTTAGTTAAAGGCATGCTTATGCCTCCTAGACTGATCCCAACGATCATTTTGTCCACTATTGACCATAATTTCAATGAGAGAATGAGAACCATTTGCTGCAGCTGCCCCTAGTTTGGTGTCATCCCCGTATGATTCGGTGTCAAACAGTTTCCCAGTCTAGCTTTAGGCTAAACTCTTGCTCGTTTTGTCCCTCCAGCGTCCCTTCTTCTATCCATTTGACTTTCTTGATCAAATTCTTCGTCAGATTGCCACCCTCTTCGCCTTCTAGATCCCATAGATTATGATCGCCCTTGTGTTTAAGTGTTGCGACTAATAGTTTGTGGCTGTTATAAGTGAGTCATAAGTTGGTACACCATTGTTTAATATTGGGCAACGAAACTTTCGTTTAGCTTGGCCACAAATCTATCCAGAATGCCTTTGGTAATTACATCTACTAGCACTAGAATGCTTGTTGAACGGTTATTGTGACAACCCACCCTAAAACGAACCCAAATTCCAACCAGAAAAGGCCCACCAAAACATAGACCCACTCTAAAGCTGGCTGTTGGTTAGTAAAAAGAACTATACAGAGCTATTTATCTGCACATCTCATAATGGAAGGATAAATATAATAATAACAACATTACCCATTTTATTATATATTAAAAATTTCATAAAATATATTACCGAATACAGCCATCACATATGCATAGTAATAATTTTTAAAATACAACAGTTTTCAATGGTTACATCTGAAAATTACATGAATAGATAAATGGATAAACTGCCACAAGGTTTCTCTACATCTTCACCTTCAACGTCGTCATCTTTCCTAACCTGTGTTGTAATGAGGAGGAAGTCGGCACAACGTATGTCTGATGAATAAAAATATCGAGCCTTACTATAGTAATACTTGGGCAGTATACCTTAAATAGGAATATGTCTCTCACGTTTTATCTACATCTTAAGTCTTTCCAAATATAAGCCCAAAGGCTTCCCAAGTATAAGTCAAAAAGGCTTTTCAAATATAAGCCCATAGCCAATCTTGCTTTCAACCTAATAACCCATATCTATCATCAACAATGTCCTATCAATGTAAGAGATAGTACCCAAGTCACTTAATACATTTTAATGGGAACTAGGCAGACTTTGACCATTTAATACCTTACTTAAGGCAGGTCCGAGTCATATAATACATATCCCAAAGTGGACTCCTCACTAGTAATTATCTAGCTCACATTGCATAGAATCTCTTCAGCCACTTAATACTTCATATCGAAGCGGGCCCTTCCCGAGATATCCTCTACCGTGCCTATCCCATAACCCCGACCATTTACTACTTCCTACATTGGGAAGAGGAAGGCCCTCGCATAACAACTTGATATCTTCAACCTCTAAAGTAGGTCCTTAGTATTATGATCCATCCCCACAGTGACGTCTCTCATTAGTCCAACTATTCGTTGGTACTGGTAGCCAAATTAGTTGGATAGATTTACCCTATAGAATTTGGGACTAACTTCTCATCATCCATAATTACTTATTATAGATGATGTCTCACATCAGTCTTAAAGTCACACTGCTGGCAGTCAGATTAGCTGGGCAGATTTTTATGTGCTTTTGACTGCCTCACCATATAACTTAGTCATAATCTATAACACTCTCTACATATATTATCACACATCTCGCGTCTATTATTAAGGTCTTATATGAAATCTTTCTTATTAGACTTCTACAGTTGTTACTTTATTAAAGGAGATTTAATGATAATTAATAGCCTATTAACCATGCAATTAATATGTTATAATTATATGTCATTGACGCTAATACATACACACGCGCGCGTGCACCCCTAAGAATTTCTAAGCGTGCATGGTTTACGCCCTAAACTAGCGTTTAAATGTCAACTCTTTTTAAATTGTACAAGTCTCATCTCCATATTATCAATATATCATAAATTTAATATCCAAAAATCGAATCAACAAACTTGTATACAAATAAAATTCAAACTCGACTTATTATATTAAAAAATGAAATAAATCAATAAACTAACAATTTCAATTACTTTATGCTCCATTCAACTTCTTTTTATGTGAAAAGAATAAAAAGTGGAATATAAGGTATAAATACTAAAATTGCAAATCTACACAATTCGCATTATTTTAATATAAACAATTGAGATTCCAACCTATAATTGACATTTCGCCTTGAAGGAATTTAGGGGATTTTTAATATGATGTTTTTATAAACCAAAACTTTCTAAGGCATATTTCAAATCCAAACTACACTAATCAATTGCTAAAATAAAAGACTAACATTTCCACTTAATGTAGGTCCTTAGCTTTGCTTCCTTTTGAATTTGACAGGCCTTCAATAATCTCTTTCAGCTCTCTTCTTTTTGATATATATAACAAGAGATTTGTATATATGTTAGATCCAAAAAAAATAGAGGTTTGGAGAAGAATATGTTTAGAAAATAAATAATAAACAAAAATAAACATATAGGATTTCTAACCTAAAACTCTGAAGGAGTTTTCTAAATCTTGGAAGAGATGAACTGACAGAGCTTCGCTAGGTTCCCAAAATAATTTGTGACAAAAAGTGAGGGGGCTAGGCTTCTATTTATAGTGGTTAAAATGCACTAGAACCGTCAGATTTAACTTGGTTTAAAATAATAAAAGTTCGAACATTCACTATTGTAGAAAACCCTGGCTGATATAACCTTCACCGATTGACCGTCGCTACCTACCGTTCGAATGCTAGTGGTCGACTTGTCCTAGGTGAGTGAGATCGGTACTTTAGGAGCAATAATTTGTTGTCATCATTTAGTTTATTTTATTACTTAATTACTTTTTAACATTTTAACGATTACTTAACCCCTAATTCTACTATTGATTTTCGAATTCCAAATATAAGAATTATTTAATTAGCTGAATTTAAATTCAATTCAAATTATTTTGAATCCAAAAACTTTGAAAGTCCATAAAATTTTCATTTGAGCTCCTTTTCCAACATATATTATATCTGAAAATAGATCTGAATTTCACTACGAACAAAATGACATAACTTTCGTGGTCAAATTCAAACTTTTGCAAAAATTTATTTTTAACCTTATCTTATTTAATTTATTTAACTAATTTATTTATTATTAATTTTTACGGGGTGTTATATTCTCCCTCTTAAAATGATTTCATCCTTGAAATCTTTCCAAGAGGTGAACAACATAACATGCAATAAACATCCATGTTATATAACCAAGTTATCTACACAACCATCTACTCAACCAAAAGTACAATGTGATTATTTGTGCAGACATACTATAAGTGAGCTCAATCCTAGAACGAGTGCGTGATCTTGACATATAAGTATGTATGAAAAACATCCTAAACATGCATAAAATTTCTATATGAGTGCAAAGTGACAGTGAAAAGTGTAGCAACTACCTCCTACCAACCAACCTAACAACCACGATGCAACTAAAACCTAATTTTGGAGAGAAATATTTACTAGAGAAGCTTCGAATGAGAATTTCTCAGGCTTTCCATCAGATTTTCTCCTCGGTACTCGAACCAACCTAATTTCTTTATTGTTGAGCTTCCTAGTTTTGTGCTCCAAAATGTGTGCGGTGATACGAGATGCTATTAGCACTGTCTCAACATTCCCCAATTGATCAGGCTCAACAATTATAGCTATGCTATGAAGGTATTTACATAAATGTGAAATGTGAAAAACTTCATGGACTCCTACGAATTTATCTGGTAACTCCACACGATACAGAAGTTTTCCTATTTTTCTCAAAATTAGGAAAGGCCCAACAAATCTTGGTGCAGCTTTTCTTACTCTCCAAATCTTACGACCTTAACATGCTGCGTAGTCAACTCTATCTTTTCGAAGTCTTGCAAATTAAATTTGGTCCGAGTAGGACTTTGTCGGTGATCTCCTACCAACAGTTTGGCGGTTTGCATGGCCTTCCATAAAGTGCTTCGAAGAGTTCCATACCAATCATCTATTAGCGACTATTATTATATGCAAATTCTACTTAAGGTATGTGCTACTCCCAGTGTCCTCCAAATTCCATGATGTAAGATCTAAAAAGTAAGTCTTCCAAGATCCTATCCACTCTTCCAGCTTGTCCGTCAGTTTGTGGGTGGTAAGCAGTGCTAAGGTTCAACGAAGTTCCCAAAGCTATTTGCAAACTCTTCTAAAATTTATCTAGTGAACAAGAGGTCTTTATCACTATTGATGCTAACCGTAGTTCAATGAAGTCAAACTACCTCCTTGATATAAATCTTCGCGAGAGATGCTGTTCCTAATAGGGGAAAGGTTTTTTTTTCACGTCAAACACCTAGGGGCAAATTTTCCTACCTTCTTCTTCATCCTTATCCAATAGAAAATTCTCTTCGCATCCATGTACATTGTATGTCTTTATTGAACGGTGACATTCTACAAGCTAAAATTAATTTTTCCAAAATCCTAAAGTTTCTAAGATAGAAGCTTTCTTTTATTTCCAGTTTCTAATCTAGTTTCCTCATTAACTTCCAGTCTTACCTACAATTCATCGCTAGCTAAGTGTCCCTATAAATTATTTTTATTTATGTTGCTTCCCAATATGCATATATTCATCCAACTGTTTAATCCCATCCATAAAGTCAATATAATGATAAAACAATGATGACTTATACTAAGTCTTATACTATTCTAGTAATTAAGGAAGAGAACTAGCGATTACAACTCAAAAATTATAGAAGAAAATTTTGCTGAAAGCTGCCATTTGCCATTAGATGATTCCTTGATTATTGAAATCAACATGAATGTGATGAATGATATTGATCATGCCGGTCCTGACTGGAGAGACGAGGCAATGACCACAAGGTACAAGTTCCTTTGCCGAAGAGCAAGTGAATGGACTTGTACGATATTGATCGCTTTAAGTTTTGACCGAAGACCAGGGACCGAGTGCAAGAAGTAAGTCGTCTCATCGGAGAGTGAGTGGACGGGCTTGCTTGTTGTTGAGTCTTCTCATCGACGAGTGAGCAAATTGGGCACAGCAAGGGTCCGAAGAAACCATGTACTGGATTATCGGCCCCGAACTTCCATGGACGTGATTAACTGCCCGGAGAGACCGGGAATTTAGTTATCAGCTTCAAATATCCATGGATTCGATGAACGGTTCTGAGAGACCATGGATTTGATTATCTTCCCTAAATAACCATGGATTTGATTAACAGTCTAAAGAGACCATGGAATTGATTATCGTTCCTGAATGGTTATAGATTCAATTATCGATCTGGAGAGACGGTGGACTTAACTATCGACCCTAAACTTCCATATATTCATTTAATGGTCAGGAGAGAATGAGCTTTAGATTAATGATCCAAAGTGATCAAGAATTGAAACTTTCATCGAATGCATGACTTAGGGGAAATTGGGGTTTATATTCTGGCTTCGAACGCCATTTGATCTTGGAATGATTCGTTAGCACTTATCGAATCGAATCATTGATCCCAACTTATGACTGCTAGTCCCGAATGAATACAGGATGATCTTGATTATTTATACAGCCCACGACTTACCAATTCTGGGAGAATACGGGGATCATTGTCTATGACTGACGCTCAAGCAAGGACGTGAATCCATAGCTTTCACGGTCTAGAACGACCTTTGATTTACAGGTGAATCCAAAGGAATAGGATGATTCGCAATAGCTTGATCGACTGTTAACTAGAAGATTCAATTATTAATATTCCATCGACTTCAACATTTATTCTTGAGCAAAGAACACCTTCCATTCACAAGGCGTGCTTTGAGGGTCAAGTGTTATCCAGCCTTTTGACCAGGTAGTTTATGGATGAACTTGACAAGTCAAACTTGAAAGTTATCAAAGCAGGAAGCCCGGAGAGATACCATAGAGTCCAAAAACCAAGTACAACCAAATTCATAGGAGGCAAGCACAAACCATCCCAAGAATCCAAAGTTCAAGAATCCAACATGTGTTGGATTAGTACCAATCCAACCATTTGGATCGGTACCGATCCACAACTCTTCACCCACTTTTGCCTTAAATCCTCTTACTTTCAACTTATGATGCTAGAAGCCTATTTCAAGTTCCTTTGAATTGATTCCCTTTGATTCTCTATTGATCTCATTGAGTACTTGAAATCAGTAACTCCATTCTTCCATTAATCCATCACTTAGACTCATAAACAAGCTAATGATATTGCAAACAAGATGAAAATCATGAAGCTAACCATGAATCGAGCCAAGATAAGGCATTTAAAGCAATCCACACGACAATCTTATAAATCGGTACCTATCCAAGCTTATGGATCGGTACCGATCCACGAATATTAATGAGGTGTCCACCTATTTCTCAAAAGAACTAGCCTTAGGCGTGGAAAACGAGCTGGAGATCATGGGGGCGAATTTTGAGGCAATCTACAGATATAACATATGGACAGGGGCTTGTTATTGGGGATTTTTTTCTTCCTTGCACTCTTAACATAATTCTCTTATAATCACCAGTGGATCCATACCGATCCAATAAGAACGGAAGTGTAAACAACACTACAAATCATCAACAACATTAAGTGGACGTAGCAACAGTTAACCTAAGCACTATAAAACTCTGCTGACTTGTCTCCATGTGTTTTTGTTTAGCTTCTTCACTCTTTCTTCGACTACATTCATTTGGGTGTTTGTGCCATTTTTCAGTTCAAACATAAGTATTTTTTTCGTTCAAAACTATTTACTACATCATCAAACTATGCAATTCAAATGCATATGCACTATACTCATATCACATCGTCGTCATCATATTCCACATATTTTGTTCATTCGTCCAAAACTGCATCCAATACAACCATACTCCATCATTACCAAGTTACATGTTCATACACAATTCCCATATTCGCCTATCATTCCAAAGCAACATCTTCGACATCCCTACTTTACTGATGTCATCAAATTTTGCATCCAAACAGCACCTATTTGGGTATAGCCACCACTATAGAGTTACTAGAGAATGGCATGTACAATTTAAAACTACGCACATCGATCTGCGCATTCAAAAGCCCGAATTTTCCAAAACTGGGTTGTACGACGGTGGACTGGTGTGCACCCACGCCCACTGGTGCACCGATGCATAACTCAGGTACACAATTTTTTCTTCTTCTTCTACTAATTTTATATTTCCAAATTTTATTTTTTTACTTTATCATTCATTTCTATTAATTCTATATCATACACACACACACACACACACACACATATATATATTTATCTATGTGTGTGCGCTATTTAACATGTTTACAGCGTCTTACCATGTCCATATACGTTAAATCGGGTTTCTATACGAATTTGATTCAAGTTTGCCACAAATAGGGTTTTGTAATTTCTTAAAATCAATACATGTGCATATCATTTTAGAGTTTATATTTTATCATTAAGGTCAATTTATATTATAATTTAATCCTAAACTAGTCTTAAGGCATCTCATATTCATCGTCAAAGCATTATACGAGATTCGAAGATGGCTCACTCACCAAATCAAGCCAAAAGAACCCAAATCCACCAGCTGCCCCAAATTTCCAAAAATCCAGACCTCCATAATAATCTATGATTCTTACTCTGGATGATAGAGAACTCTGCTACAAATCCAACTCACTTTATCTTTTCAATTTTCATTAAGAAATGGGGATTTGGTGTTTGGTTGGTTAAAGGAGGAATAAGGAGTTATCAGGTTTCGGAAAAATAAAAAGGAAACGAGAAATAAAATTGTACATAATTTTTATACTAGTTTGGGAACTAAACAGTGGTTATATTTTTAAATTCAAATTCTCTAACCTAGCCCAAACCAGCCCATTATCCAGACATAGCTTCAATCCCTTCCATTAAAACTCCGATATCTCACTCATTGCAAATGAATACTCTATCTCGACAAATAAACTTAGAGCTATGCAAAGGTGTGACTCCCGACGGCGAATTGAGCTATTTGTAAAAATTATCATTTTTCCCTTCTACTAAATTTTTTCAAAATGCCCTCCAATTTAATTTCAAATGTGTTTATTATTATATAATTTCGATATAGAAAATTTAG
The DNA here is from genome assembly GCA_030765085.1 of Allium cepa. Taxonomy (NCBI): domain Eukaryota; kingdom Viridiplantae; phylum Streptophyta; class Magnoliopsida; order Asparagales; family Amaryllidaceae; genus Allium; species Allium cepa. Next base: position 160,826,784 of record CM060932.1, read on the forward strand.
GTTATTATAAATTAAGTGATGTATAAACCATTTATAAGTGGATAATTGCTTCGACCACTTTACCACAGTCTTAGAATTGACTTAGATTAGAGAAAATGGACTACAAAATGATGAGGGAATGAGTTAAGAAGCTTGAAAGATGTCAATATTGAAATAATCAAAGATTTGTCTAAGTTTTGAAAATGTATGATTTGATTGGTATGTATATGATTTGCTTTGTACCGACATGATTTGGCCGGTACCGACATGAATGACACCAACATGATTTCGTTGGTACCAACATGAATCGGTTGACACCAACATGATTTCGTTGGTACCAACATGATTCGGTTGACACCAACATGATTGGTACCAACATTGGTAGCAACCCGTAATTTTAAACACTTTGTCTTTACATATCATAACTTTTAAAATATGGTTAAGTGTTATTAATGTGATTTTATAACCTTGTTGAACTCCTTTTAATCAATAATTAATAATAAGAAACTTGTTTTTTAAATGGATTTACAAAAAATAAATACTTTGAAGAAATATAGATAATGTGATCGAAAATCATTTTATCGATAAATAGCTTATTATTCAAAATAATTCATTCAAACTTTTTGTACATGTCAAAATAACTTAGGAAATAATTAATAGGTAAAAAAATATTTTGCACTAAATCACTTAGGAAGCTTCTAGAAGGAAAGTGGATATTTATGAGTGGAAGGAGATATTTTCTAAGGCATATGATGTGTAAAGTAGAGCATATTGAGGCATGGGAAAGGGGTGAGCCTTCCTGGTGGGCTAGGGGGTGAAGTGAAGGGTATGGTGACCATCTTGTTGGCTATATAAGTGTATACATACATCAGTGAACCACTTTTGTATTTTTACAAAATAAATAAAAGCACTCTTCACTCACTTCTCTTCATAAATTCTTAAGAAAAAATCAAAGCAAATCAACTCAAAATCAATCTAAAATATTTCTATAAGCTTGCAACAACATCACAACACCTTCTAGCAACTTGGAAGTATAATATTTGAAGCACCCAAGCCCAATCAAAGCTAGGCCATGAGCATTGGAAAGGCAAAACTTCTTGGGTCATGAGCAAAAGCAAGGATAGGTTGGAAGTTTTAGTGTTTGCAAGGTTGAGGTAGGACATGGAAACTTGTATGTTTGCTTATTGAAAGTTAGCTAACTCACCATTTGAATGAATATAAAGTGAATATATTATTGTTTAAACTATATGAATGTTGCTTGAATTTATATTGCTTTATATTGTTGTGATTCTTGCTTTGGAAGGAAAATGGCATATGTACTTAATGTATATAGACTTGTATGGCTTTATATGACTTGCTGCATAGCCTTGAAACAAAGCACAGAGGGTTTGGTTGGACTTAGATTTGAATCGGACATGATTTGAAAGTGGTTTTGTAGCGATAGTAGCTATAGAAGCACTTCGTTAGTGCTTTCTGTTCAGCGTTTTCTACGATTTTTATAGGAAGACGCTTAGGGGTTCCTCACCTTGGTTGTAAAAGGATTGAATGCTAAAAAAATTGTTACTATGTCAAAAATCGATCAAACATTCATGATATCAAAATTGGTCAGTTCATAACCTTTTATAGCAGTCAACGGTAGCACTTTAAAAATGCTTTATTATCTCTAAACTACTTTTTATAGTATTCTATAAATGCTGTAGTTTCTATTTGAAACTTTAAATTGCTTTGAAATGATTTTAAAGTATTTACTTCAAATTTTTTTAGTACTATGTTCTAACTTATATTAAATTATGTTAGAAGTGGTTTGAAATTTTTATATAATTTTAATAATTGATTATGAACTATTAAAGTAAAAGGATTATTTTAAATAAAGGAAATTATACCTTTTGAAGTTTCTAAATAAATTATAAAGTAGATATTTTTTAAGTAATATTTCAAGTAAATGTTTAAAATATAATTATAAGCATTTTAAAGTATATTTTAAGTACATATAGTTTTTAGAAAATTAGTTAACTATTTTATTAAAGTATTTATAATATAATATCTTTTAAATTGTTTTTAAAATATCTTAGCTTTATAAATAAATTATTATATATACACACTACACCATAAAAAACCTTCTGTAGCCTTGAAAAAACCCTACCAAAACTTTTAGTAGCGTTTTAAAGAACGCTACTAAAGGTCGCCAACTAAAAGTATGATTTTTTGGGTTGCCTTTTAGTATAGGCTACAAAATGTTTCCATATAATGGCGTTTTTAAACGCTATTAAAGGTTTTCTACAGCATGTAGCCCTACCAAAACTAACATTTTTAGCTGCGTTTGTACTTGGATCATTCTTTGATTTTCTACAGCGTTAATTTTATGCCACTAAAAACTTTCATTGCATTTAATTTATGCCACTATAAATTCAGGTGGTATTTTACATTTTTTTCTGTGCATTTTTAAAATGATCCTAAAAGGTATTGATTGTTTTATAACGTATTTTAAATTCTACTATATACTGCTAATGGCTTATTTTATTTCCAGCAACCTGTTATATAACAGTCATATTAAAATCAACATCAATCGTATAATTATCATATTCAAACCAACAATCAATCAATCATATTTACTCATTATATCCAAATAATTGAGAACACGTTAATCACATAAGTATAATATCCACAACCATTTAGATAATAGTTATTTGACAAAATGAGTAAATTCACATACCATAAACATTCACAAACAAGTTTACACAACCAGTACTAACAAATATCATAATACATATAGCAATTGAAGTCATGTCCATTGTCGCTGATGGTCTTCACTCCGGAAAAGTTAATTACCTGTAAACAAAGTTTTTAATCAATTACTTGTAAACCAGTTAATTTGCATAAACTTATTCCGTTTTTATAAAACTTAGTTAATTTGCATAATTTTTTTCTGTTTTTATAAAACTTAGTTAAATTATATAAAACATAGTTAACTTATTATTATTATTGTAAACTTAGTTTATTTTTATCAAACTATAATTTATTATTATTATTATTATTATATTTTTTTGAAACAAATTATTATTATTATTATTATTATTATTATAAATTTAGTTATTTTTTATTAAACCTAGCTTATTATTATTATAAATTTTAATTTTATAATATTTAGTTAATTTTTATAAACATATTTAATTTTTATAAAACTTAGTTAACGTTTTCAAACTATTGTTTAAAAATAATATTATTATTAAACTTATAAATTACCCTAATTGCTAAAACCTAAAATGTCATAACTTATATTTTAGTTAACTTAAACTTATAAAATATCTGAAACTTAAACTCTATTAACTTAGTTAATTTTTATAAATTATCTCAAACTTACAAATGTTCATAAGCTTAGTTAAATTATTATCATTATTGTAAACTTAGTTGATTTATTATTATTATTATTATTATTATAAATTTAGTTAATTTTTATAAACCTATTTTTTTGATATTATTTTTATTATTAGTATTATTAGTTTTAAAACATAGTTGGCTTGATTAATTTATTATTATTATAAACATAGCTAATTTTTTATAAAACTATAGTTTATTGTTATTGTACTGTTGTTGCTATTATTATTATTATCATTATAAATTTAGTTAATGCTTTTACCAAACTTAGTTTATTATTATTATTATACCTTGTTAATTTTTATAATACTTGGTTAATTTTTATAAACATATTTAATTTTTATAAAACTTAGTTAATTTATTCAAAGTATTTATTTTATTATTGAAATATAACAAAATTGAAGGGATCAAAGTTAAAGAACTCGTATAGATACGAGTGTAATTTGTGTTTATTCAGCAAGGGACGTATAAAGAAGACAAAACTCAACACTCAAACTCTAAAATCCGATGGTACTTTAATTTTCAACTCCAAAATCTGGTGATATAAGACAATTCGAATAATTAAATTCCTGAAAATTTCTAACTTGAACTGAATTTGTACTAAGAAGAAGAAACTCAGCAGCATCAGCACCAATTTCTACACCCTCAATCCCAGAATGTGATGTATCTTTATAGACAAAATCTTCTTTGATCATTCTTGCATTGTTCTTCTAGAGCCTGATATATTTATAAAACCACAGTTTTTAGACAATTCTTAAAAGGAAGAAAACAAGTAATGTATAAAACTCATAACAACCGGTAAAAAAAATTAAACCTTGCAACTCATTATCGTTTTTAAACGCATAATGAAATCATATATTTATAATAACACATGTGTTAATATGGTTTCATTTCCAAACAAAAGCACTAATAGCAAAGCTGCTCTTGTAAACAATGTCACTAGTAACATACCTTGATCAAGCATCGTGCAGGTTAGCCATCAGCTTGCAATTCAGTCCCCTTCAGCTAACTCAAGGCAATATATGAAAAATCTTCAAGGCAGCAGTGTAATAAATAAGTGCATAACCATATTTTCAATACAACAGGCACATGAAGGATGAAATAAAACTCAAAGCACTGGATGGGGACATGTAAATATGCTACAGGCAAAATAATGAAATACAAAAAAAGAAAAAAGTGCAAGCTTGTGTTCAATTGCGCAAGGCATTGGGTATTGCTACTCATCAATACAAGGAGCAGAGCAAGGATGCACTAAAATATAGATACAGGCATTGTATGATAAGAATTTCAAAGCATCAGGGCAGTGAAGGATGAACGGTAGTGATAATAAGAATTTCGAAGCACCATGCCACTAGAACAAACACACTAATATGGTACACAACATATAACATGAGTCTTAATGTTATTATAACTTGTGTTAAATTTGTATAAATTCATGTGAGAATTGATGTGTAGAATAAGAAATTTGTGAAGTTCGATCTGTGTGCAGAAACTTGTGAAATTCTATCATTTATGTCTCATGTATTTATTAAGATGGACTATCCTTCCAAGTTCCATTGAAACTTTTCAGTTTGGATATAGAAATTTTTACAGTACAAGTATCTTTCAAACTTAAACAATTACCCGGTCTACTTGAAAGTTTTGAAGACAATTCTGGTTATTATATTATAAAATCATGAAGTCTCGGACTAAAAGGCGAAGCATCCATTATACAAATTGTAGTAGCACCATCTCGATCAGAACTAAACCCAACAGAGGTGGTAGCATTAGTGCTAGAACTCATCATGCTACTACTTAAATTTGGGCTTGTTTTGTTTTTTCACTTTGATTTTATAGTTGAAAGGAACTGATGCTTATATATTCTTCTCTGCCTTCTTCCATTTTAGATCATTTACCGATCATAGGGTTTTCGGTATGGGAACTTCTCATTGCCATAATTCAGTTCAGTCATGCCACTCCATATTGCCAGTTTTGTTCATTGCCATAATTCACACAATGTTTTAGTCACTTCAGAGCCACTTCATTATGAATCAGAGCCAATTCAAGGCCTAATTATTTTCCGATCATTCATATTCAGCCTGTCAACAATTTCAGCCTAAAAGTGTAGATTAATATCATCTGCCGTAGTATATACTCATATTAAAGGAAAAACATAATAAATAGTTCTTATTATATGTTGATATGATCGAAAAAATAAAAATATGTTTGGGTGATGCAAGACTATGAGTAGATCGAAATATTGAAATAAAAAAAAGGGTAGAAGAGGTAGCATAAAGTGGTAAGTAAACTTATAACGTGTTCATCGTCATGGTCACTATCTAACATAGTTTTTCCGCCTTCACTTGAGCTCAAAGAAGAAGTTTATTTGAAACATAAAGAAAAACGATAATCAACAAAGTTTATTTTTATTTTTTTAGTAATAAAGAAAACTAGATGTTGGTGTTAGCCTAGCAGTATAGCTAATCTAGTTCAGCTATAACAGCAAAGAGAAGTAACAAAAGTATCCTATCTCACTAAAACAGTTGGTGTTGGCATAGCAATATAGCCGGTGGAACTATATATAAATTCTTTGCTACAGCATTTTGTTCTAATGTGCATAATTTAATTTACTATCTTTAATTGATTTTGCTGTTGCAGAAATTTCCAGTTGATATAGACTCGGTATTATATTATTAACTAGTTGTGGTAGGAGATTAAAGTACATATAAGTTTGGTATTATTTTAAAAACAACTATGACATGTTGGAGATTAAGGTATACTACAACATACATCAAAAGAGCAACTAGTACAAGTCTGTTTTATTTAATCCAAAGAAAAATAAGCCACAAATTTCATTATTTGAGATAGAAAAATACAATTTTATGCTGACTTAGTATATTTTGATATTCAACTACTAAATATTTTGATATTGAACAACAAGCCATTGCATTGGGATCAAGATTCCATTCTCAAATCAGGATATTAATTGGTTTTGTATTTAAGGCTGTAAAAATTGCAAAGTGGTAAGTATGGACTAAATTAATCGTCTAGGCAGAGATTAACTAATGATTGATTGAGGTTAGGTCTTTCCAATAATTAATGTACGTGTATTTGATAAATTTTTTGTATTTGTCTGTCTAGTAATTGATCCAAATTTGTGGATGGGCTTGGTGGTAGTCAAGGAGGGAATACGATTTGATTAGACGATAACTTTCCTAGGTGGTTCTAAGAGGATGGCTAGACAGTAACTCTCACTGGGCATCTATACAGAGGCACATAAGGATTTTTACGATAGAGAGTGTATATATTTTGTTTAGTTTTATTAGATTAAATGCAATAGTTGTTTGATATTCAGTAAAGTGGGTGTTGGTTGAAATCTTGTTTGCGTGGGATTTTAATTTATTTGTGGGTCTTTAGAACCTGATATTACCATTATACTGTTTTTTGTGAGGTACCATACACTAAATTATATTTTTAGCAGTCCGCGAGTTAGTTTTTGTAGCGACCCGACTTTTTCTAACACCAGAAAGACGCATCACTATAAGAAAGAAAGGGATAGAAGAAGAAAAGAAAGAGAAGAAAGAACAACAACACAACAGAATCTCACAGCGGAACGAATGAAATATAATATATAACATATACATAGTATCATATACATCAGAGTACACAACTATACATCTCAATTTAGACAGTTATAACATTTCTGTCTAATATACAACACAAGAACAACTATACAGAATAACACACAACGGAAACTCTATCTATATATCTACACGCTGAAGCCTCCTGCTCCAAAGCTCCTCCAGAATTCGTCAAGGATAAACTAAATCGCTTGACTACTCATACAAAATATGAGTACCCAAGAGTTTAATAAAACAGAAAATAAACACTCGGGTCAGACAGGGGTCTGGTGTGAGTAAACGGTTTAAAGTTTCTTAACTTTAGAAAATCCTTTGGAAAGAAAGGTATCACGTAAGACTTCCCACACATAAACATGGAAAAGTTTTTACCTTACGCTAACCAAAACATTTGATAGGAAATCCAGTGATATTATAATAGTGTCTAGGGTTTTCAAGTAAATATGAAACAGCCGAAATTGTTACATTAATAAATTCCAGCTACTAGCCACAAAAGTGGGTAATACAAACAAAACCGTAGGGTCTCGTAGGGAAAATGAGTTTCCATCAATGGCAGGGCTACTGGGGTACTGCCCATCACAGTACGTGGCCTAGATCACCGTACCGAGGAGCCACCCTAACTCCCCTACAACACAAGGCTAGGACCACTCCTTACTGAACAGTCCCGAACAAGACCACCCCGCAATTGGCTGTTGATCCAACCGCCCACAAAGCCGAAATAAAAAGGGACATCTAGACAGGGATGAATCTCGTCCTACTTGGGCATGACCCATTTAACCTTGCTACACCTCCCCTGTTTTAGCCATTCCCGGTTAATGAGGCTTGAGGCTGCGATTACCTTTGTAGGACACATTTATCTTAGAATGCTCATCGTCCACCTGATGATGTTCTGAAAGCATTCAATCCATACAAGTTCGTTCTGGGTTTGAACGGAACCGAAGGCACTATCTCGTTGCACTCATTTTGGAATCACCGTCAGAGTCAACGACCATAGCCCTTGCATTCTGAATCACCATCTCGAGCCTGTAAGTACTATTTCGTCAAACTCATTACAGAATCACCCACAGAGTTATACTAACGTATAGTTCTTACACCTCGAGTCTTCACTAAGCTCCACTTGGATTCACGACCTAACGTTTATTTTGGATCGGTGTGGTTTTCGGATATCCAAATATGGAAACCCGATCCCGGTCTCACCGAATCCAAACGCCATTTTAATGTCCAAGTTGTACTTAAGGGTTTTAAACAGTAGATATTCAGAATATCACTTAACATAAATGGATGATTCACAACACATAGATAGATAATCCACTATTATCACATTCATCCATACATATCACAAAGCAGCATATATATTACATCTCAGATATATCACATTCACATCATCACATATCAACCAATGACATTCAATATCATCCAATATCATTATCTCATCCAATGATACTTATCAACCAATCATTCAACATCCATACACAAGTTTAATCCAAACTTGATTAATTTAATTGATCTTTAATTAAATTAATCCTTACTTAAAACACTTGGATTATCATCAGTCCATCTTACCATTCATTAATTAATTACAAATTAATTAATAAACATCACCTAATTATTCACCTTAATTAATCTCCCTTGATTAATTATCACTTAATTACTTTAAGTAATTATTCCTTAATTACAATTTTAGTTAATCATCTTGATTAATTACTTCTTAATTATACCAAGTAATTATCACTCAATTACTCTTTAAATTAATCACACTTGATTAATTATTATTTAATTACCTTGATAATTATTCCTTAATTATCCTTTAATCACACCTGATTAATTACTCTTGATTAATTTCCTTTAATTAATCACACTTGATTAATCATTTATAATTAATCATATTTGATTAATTACTTTTTAATTACATTTATTAATTAAAACTAAAGTTTAAATTAATTATCCTTAAATTATTAATTAACAATTAATTAGTTATTTCCATTAATTAATGATTACTTCATTAATTAAAACCTTAATTATTATTTAACAAGTAATTAACCACTTAATTAGTTACTCTTAATCCTTTTATTAATTAACCATTAATTAAATATTTTAAACCTTTAATTAATTATATTAATTAATTCTTTAATTAAGAACACAAATGATTAATCCTTAATCACATCCACTTAATTACTTTCATAAGTAATTATCTTTTACTTAACTACCTCCTGTAATTAATCATTTAATTACTTTACCCAGGAATTATACTTAATTAACTCCAAGTGATTATTATCAATTAATCACTAATTTATTATTTAATTAATTATTAATTAATCATTTAAATTTTATTAAATGATTCTTTAATTTACTATATCTAAAAGATCCCTAATTAAGAAAATCATTTTCTTAATTGAATCATTTATATTAACCAAAACATCTTAAGGGTTAATAAATTTAATTACCTTTATTATCTTCATAAATTTATTTATCTTTAAATAATCAAAACTTATAATTTCTTAAATTATAATTGATTTCTAAACTTAAATCATTAAACCTTATTTGAAAATAAATATTTTAAAAGTCAATTATAATTAAAAAAAATTAAATATTCAAATCAAGCCTTTTTAAATCTTTAAAAATTTCCATAGTTACTAAATAAAAATTAATACAAACTTAATTCAAAACTACACAAATTTTATTTTAAAACTTTCATATTTTATATATAAAAAGTTGTTTAAAAACTTAATTTTGAACAAATTTAGTTTATAATTAAACTTGTTTAACCTTCGGTTTAAACTTTAAACATTTTCAAAATCACGTTTCTTTGCTTAAACTTTATATAACATTACTGTTAAAATTTTAAACTTATGTGAACCAAACTAAACAATTCAACAACTCGAGCAATCCCACAGCAATTAACGCGTAAAACTCGAGTCACCCCAGTCCCTATGCCTGCTTTGAGAATACACACCAACTACCCGAAAGAAAACTCGAGTATCCACCTTCGTTCTCCCCAAAACCTAAACTCCTTTGACACACGGGACCGTGCATCATGCACCACTCCTACGGCCACCCACGACCATCACCATGGCTTCGACAAGTCACCCACGACTACTACAACCAAACGCGAAACCCAAAAACCAAGATTCGATCAAGAATCGAAAATCAACCCCTAAGCCCAACTTCCTGAACCTCACACCATCGAAATTCGACCACCACCGATGATCCCTGAATCGATAAGCCACGCGATCCTCCTCGAAGGTCCGCCTCACTCCCCAACACCTCCAGAACCCTACGCGATCGTCCCCGGTAGCCTCTCGATGCCGCAGAACCCATCAGAAAATCGTCAGCATTCACAGTGCAACAAACCCTACTCACCCAATTTCCGGCCAACCCCTTCACCAATAATTTTCCAAATTAATTTTCTGATGATCACCGTTGTCCCCTCCACCTTCGAGCATAACCTCATCCACAACTTTGCCGTCGTTCGTCTCAATTTGGTCGAAATGCTCAAAACAATCAATGCCCAAATTCTCACAAATTACTGATCTAAAATTCATGATTCAAGCTTCTAAAATCATGGCTTCTTAATTGCAATTCGATTATAAAATCAAAACTCAAATTTGAATTCAAAAGTTTCTGACCCAAATTATAATTTTACTGTAAATTCAAGTTTTATAACAAATTATTCCATTTTAAAAACTTGTAATTATTTTTAGATGACAGCTCACTTGATTTCAAACAACTTTCATTAATAAATCAAAGTCTAATTTGAATTAAAAATCAAATTATTGAATCTTATTATAAAATCTGAAACTGTTTTTTTATATACACAGTAACATATTTTTTTACTATACAGTCATTCAATCTACAATTCAAGCATGCATCGAATTTAAATCAAATATTCCTTATAACGTCATGATATCATCATAATACTAAGTTGAAATCAAGATTTAACCGTTTTTGAAGGATTCAATTTACTCACCAGATTAAGCAGAAGAAAGAAACTGTTTTTAGGCTTGAAGTTTCACTGCATTTTTTTCCAGGTTCTGAAATTTCTTTGCATGTTGATTTTTGTTGCTTGTTGACTTCAAATTTTCTTGATTGACTTGAAGATCTTGCATTTGAAATTTACAGCAATGCTTTTGCTGTTGAAATTTTCCTGCATATTCTCTTATTTGAACATGCTTTTCATCCTCATGTTTCAGATTGAAATCCAGGTTTTATTTTTTTTCCAGATTTTACTTCTTTTGATCATTTGTTTTTGTATTGTAATTTTATAGAGGATAAGAAAAAGATCTTGCTGAAGAATAAAATTCTTCTTTTTATTATTTACAATTTAATTTTTAAATTAAATAAAAAAAATTGACATTTGTCATTTTAATGCTTTAAGGATCTTACGCATATGCATATGATTAACAATTGTCTTTAATACACACTAAAATGTTTACAAGTGTTAAATGTTTAATTAATATTTACAAAAGATATTTTCAAATGTTTTATTAATGTTTGAAAATGTTATTTTCTTTTTAATAATTTATTTAAGCTATATACATGTATTTATATAATATTTAGATAATTATAAAAAAAATATCTTATAAAAATAAAATTTAGACTTTAATAAATATTTCAAAAGCAAATTCATATAGGCATTTATAAATAACTTATATTGATCAAATCATATAACATGAGTTTATAAATTTGAGAAATTTAGTTTAGCTCCTTATAATTTTTTTTTAAAAACAATCTTATCTTATGATAAAATTAAAATAAGAGAATAAAAACAAATGAACTTTTAAATTTAAATATTATTTAAAACTTAAGTACAAAATATATATGTATCTATATTAAATAAAAAATTAACTTTGTTATAGAAATTTAAATCTCAAATATCATTTCAAAAACATTAAATCAAATTAACATTTCAAATTACAAATTATATATTTATCAAAGTTTGCAAATACTTATTAAATTCAAATTAATAAAATTCCTATTTCAAATATATATATATATATATATACACACAAATATATACACACATTTCAAATGGAAAAACATTTTAACATTATTTTTGATAATTACTATATTAAATTTGAAACACAAACCAAATCATAATATATACATTCATATATATTACAAATTGAATATAAAGTTTTATTACATTAAAAACTTCCTATTTACAAGATATATCAATATATATTATATATAGAAAATATTTTTGATTAGCTTTTGAAAAATAATTCTTACCAGTTTAAATTGCTAAAATAAATATTTCCAAATTAAAATACTATAAATTTTCAAAAGAATTAAACTTACCAATTTATACTGTTAAGAAAATTGTTGATAGATATCATCAAATTATTATTATCAGCCTTTAAAATAATTTTAACTTGTCAATTTATAATGTAAAATGATCAAATCAATTTAATTATTATCAAAGATTATTAAATTGATATTGCTTAAAATTCCGGGTCGTCACATTCCTCTCCCCTTAAAAGAATTTCGTCCCAGAAATTTAAAAGCAAAGTTAATTTAGTAACCCAACAAAAGAATTTAAATTTCAAACAGTAATCACACAATCATTCATAGCAACCAATTCAAACAAACAATTTTATCTATCTAGAAAAATTCTGAATAGAACTTCCCAATATTATCAACAGTTTTCCAGGTACCTGTACTGGAATACTCGCTCTACAGAATCTTAACTAACTATATTACTATAACCAAGAACTCCCTCATTTGATCCTACAAATCTGAACAAGATATCAGACTAAACTCAAAACCAGCTCAACTGTCAGAACCCTCTGAACCGCTGATTCTACCACTCGATGAATCATGCACATATTCCTTAGAGATATGTGAAATATAATGAATTCCAGCTATCCGAATGGCAATTCTATCCTGTAGATCAAAATCTAATCTCTAGAGAACACAGGAAAACTCAAAATACTTCCGGAGCTAGCTCTCCAGTTTTACCCAGTCTTATATTTCCTTTGATCGGATAAAACTAAAGCAATATCCAAATTCCAACTTCACGTTCCAAATCTCCCCAATTCTTAACTGCATAACTCTTTTGATGATCCTGAGTCACCTCCATCCTTCCTGATCAGCTTAACTCTTGCTGATTACTTCATGAAACAAACATGACCAAAATCAAACCAATTTCCAGATCCTACTCAACAAAAAGACTCTCTCAAAAATTTGCTGAAATCCAATACACGACTTTATTCCACAAGCATTAGTGGACTTCAGACCTACATCTCTTATCTGCAATAGCCAAACAGTTGCACTTGACAACCTTACCTACCAAATCCAGAAAATTTCTTCATACTTGAATCTCCTGTAGAAATTCTTTAATCCAAGAAAACTGCAACTCCCGGTTGCTCCCATACTAAAATAATTGCTATCTTGCTTTCGCTGCCCAACTCTGATCTGGAGTAGATAAGAATGCTATCGAAGAACTCGAGCCCAAACTTTCTCCATGCACAGTTTATCTGACTCATACAATCTTAGTAACCCTTTCACTTGGTCAAAACATCCCAGTAGAAATTTAACTAGAACTAGATGGTCAATCCTTCATCAAGAATCCTGAGCTGCTTCACCAAACTCTTCTCGCTCCAAGAATCATCCCTTTACATGGTTGAACCATCTATATTACTCCTGGAATCCAAGTCGATAAGAAAAGTCAATCTCCGATTCGGGTAAACTTCTCATTCCCTCTGAACATCTGGAAAATCTCTGACTACTTAACAGCTTTTACCTCCAAACGAGATACCTTAATTTCCAAACCAAAGATTACTCAAAGATTTCCCAAACTAATCGCAAGTCACTTTTGCGATCTCACCCAGTTCAGATTCCAAAGAACTATCTTCCCAATTAGAACAGCTTTCCTAATCAAGATCAATCTTCAAGAATGGCTTATCTACCAGAAAAGCTGATAAATCACCTCCAACAAATATCCTACTTTGGCGAGCCTCCCAAAGTAATGGATAAGCCTTCACCATCTGCCTGCTCTTCCGATAGTAGAATCCGAAAGATTACCGAATCATCGAAGAAACAGATTCATGCTGTTGCTTCCAAACTTCATTTCAATGATACAGCTAAGCCAAAAGATCATCCTTAACCACAAAACTATCACCCAATTCCACCAAAAAACCTTGAGACGGGTAGACATCTTCTCAAGAAACTCGGCTCCAAACCAAACACCAATCACTTATCTTCTTAAGGAAAACAATGAGACCATGTCCGAAATGAGGTAACTCATCGACCTTAGCCTCATACTTCAATGTAGATAAGACACCCACCCTTACTTAAGATACAGAAAATCCCTAAACATCCGAATCTTCCCTGCAGAAGGCATCACAGTTCCTTCAATACCATCTTAATCTTGCTCTAGAAGAACATCTTCAGAACCACCCGTGGATACTGCATCTCACCACACCTATTCCTTCCTGAAGTTACCAAGATACCATCACCTGCTTCTGCTCAGCTGACAGATACTACTCTTGGAAATCCCGCTTACTCGAGAGCAAAACAACCTCACACTCCAAGGATATACTCTAATTCTTGCAAAGACTTCCTCTGGGATCAATGAAATCCTTTCACTAGTCTACAAAGATTATTCGAGACGGTATTAGATCTACAATCTCGACAGATATACTTCCAACCACAACATATAAACCTCTTCCATTAGTGGTGGTCGTGTTCCACACATTCCTACCTTATCTACCTTTGTAACCTATGTTGGAAAATCCGAACAGATAACCCAACAGATTAGGTGTGTGTGTGTGTGTGTGTGTGTATGTGTGTATATATATATATATAAATCACAAGTACGCTCTCTCAAGATAGACACCACTCCAGATCCTAGGTATTCACTCAACCTAATGCTCTGATACCAAATGTGATAGTCTAGGCTTTGCAACCATCAACAGCGGCTCACTCAACTGGTAGGCTTTTCAACCATCCCAGCCCCGCCGTGGCTTACAGTGATACCTCGGGTTTGCTTTTTCGGCCAGCCTCTCGACTCGCAACCAACCCCGCAAGGCCTTATACTACCCCCGGGGGCATGTAGAGGTAAGAGTCTCCCGTTCGCCACCTAACGCAAAGCGAGAACCCCCTACCACGCTGTACTGTAGCAAACCCGATCCCGGTCTCACCGAATCCAAACGTCATTTCAATGTCCAAGTTGTACTTAAGGGTTTTAAACAGTAGATATTCAGAATATCACTTAACATAAATGGATGATTCACAACACACATATAGATAATCCACTATTATCACATTCATCCATACATATCACAAAGCAGCATATATATTACATCTCAGATATATCACATTCACATCATCATGACATTCAATATCATCCAATATCATCCAATATCATTACCTCATCCAATGATACTTATCAACCAATCATTCATCATCCATACACAAGTTTAATCCAAACTTGATTAATTTAATTGATCTTTAATTAAATTAATCCTTACTTAAACACTTGGATTATCATCAATCCATCTTACCATTCATTAATTAATTACAAATTAATTAATAAACATCACCTAATTATTCACCTTAATTAATCTCCCTTGATTAATTATCACTTAATTACTTTAAGTAATTATTCCTTAATTACAATTTTAATTAATCATCTTGATTAATTACTTCTTAATTATACCAAGTAATTATCACTCACTTACTCTTTAAATTAATCACACTTGATTAACTATTATTTAATTACCTTGATAATTATTCCTTAATTATCCTTTAATTACACCTGATTAATTACACTTGATTAATTTCCTTTAATTAATCACACTTGATTAATCATTTATAATTAATCATATTTAATTAATTACTTTTAATTAATCACATTTGATCAATTACTTTTTAATTACATTTATTAATTAAAACTAAAGTTTAAATTAATTATCCTTAAATTATTAATTAACAATTAATTAGTTATTTCCATTAATTGATGATTACTTCATTAATTAAAACCTTAATTAATTATTTAACAAGTAATTAACCACTTAATTAATTACTCTTAATCCTTTTATTAATTAACCATTAATTAAATATTTTAAACCTTTAATTAATTACATTAATTAATTCTTTAATTAAGAACACAAGTGATTAATCCTTAATCACATCCACTTAATTACTTTCATAAGTAATTATCTCTTACTTAACTACCTCCTGTAATTAATCATTTAATTACTTTACCCAGTAATTATACTTAATTAACTCCAAGTGATTATCATCAATTAATCACTAATCAGTTATTTAATTAATTATTAATTAATCATTTAAATTTTATTAAATGATTCTTTAATTTACTATATTTAAAAGATCCCTAATTAAGAAAATCATTTTCTTAATTGAATCATTTATATTATCCAAAACATTTTAAGGGTTAATAAATTTAATTACCTTAATTATCTTCACAAATTTATTTATCTTTAAATAATCAAAACATATAATTTCTTAAATTATAATTGATTTCTAAACTTAAATCATTAAACCTTATTTGAAAATAAATATTTTAAAAGTTAATTATAATTAAAAAAAAATATTCAAATCAAACCTTTTTAAATCTTTAAAACTTTCCATAGTTACTAAATAAAAATTAATACAAACTTAATTCAAAACTACACAAATTTTATTATAAAACTTTCATATTTTATATATAAAAACTTGTTTAAAAACTTAATTTTGAACAAATTTAGTTTATAATTAAACTTGTTTAACGTTCGGTTTAAACTTTAAACATTTTAAAAATCTAGTTACTTTGCTTAAACTTTATATAACATTACTGTTAAAATTTTAGACTTCTGTGAACCAAACTAAACAATCCAACAACTCGAGCAATCCCACAGCAATTAAGGCGTAAAACTCGGGTCACCCCAATCCCTATGCCTGCTTCGAGAATACACACCAACTACCCGAAAGAAAACTCGAGCATCCACCTTCGTTCTCCCCAAAACCCAAACTCCTCTAATCCACGAGACCGTGCATCATGCACCACTCCTTCGGCCACCCACGACCATCACCACAGCTTCGACGAGTCACCCATGACTACTACAACCAAACGCAAAACCCAAAAACCCAGATTCGATCGAGAATCGAAAATCAACCCCTAAGCCCAACTGCCTGAACTTCACACCATCGAAATTCGACCACCACCGATGATCCCTGAATCGATAAGCCACGCGATCCTCCTCGAAGGTCCGCCTCACTCCCCAACACCTCCAAAACCCTACGCGATCATCCCCGGTAGCCTCTCGACGCCGCAGAACCCATCAGAACATCGTCAGCATTCACAGAGCAACAAACCCTACTCACCCAATTTCCGGCCAACCCTTTCTCCAATAATTTTCCAAATTAATTTTCTGATGATCACCGTTGTCCCCTCCACCTTCGAGCACAACCTCGTCCACAACTTTGCCGTCGTTCGCCTCAATTTGGTCGAAATGCTCAAAACAATCAAACCCCAAATTCTCACAAATTACTGATCTAAAATTCATGATTCAAGCTTCTAAAATCATGGCTTCTTAATTGCAATTCGATTATAAAATCAAAAATCAAATTTGAATTCAAAAGTTTCTGACCCAAATTATAATTTTACTGTAAATTCAAGATTTATAACAAATTATTCCATTTTAAAAACTTGTAATTATTTTTAGATGATAACTCACTTGATTTCAAACAACTTTCATTAATAAATCAAAGTCTAATTTGAATTCAAAATCAAATTATTGAATTTTATTATAAAATCTGAATTTTTTTATATACACCGTAACATATTTTTTTTTACTATACAGACATTCAATCTACACAATTCAAGCATGCATCGAATTTAAGTCAAATATTCCTTATAATATCATGATATCATCATACTACTAAGTTGAAATCAAGATTTAACTGTTTTTAAAGGATTCAATTTACTCACCAGATTAAGAAGAAGACAGAAACTGTTTTTAGGCTTGAAGTTTCACTGCAATTTTTTCCAAGTTCTGAAATTCTTTGCATGTTGATTTTTGTTGCTTGTTGACTTCTAATTTTCTTGATTGACTTGAAGATCTTGCATTTGAAATTTACAGCAATGCTTTTGCTGTTGAAATTTTCCTGCATATTCTCTGATTTAAACTTGCTTTTCATCCTCATGTTTCAGATTGAAATCCAGGTTTTATTTTTTTTCCAGATTTTACTTCTTTTGATCATCTGTTTTTGTATTGTAATTTTGTTGAGGATAAGAAAAAGATCTTGCTGAAGAATAAAATTCTTCTTTTATTATTTACAATTTAATTTTTAAATTAAATAAAAAAATTGACATTTGTCATTTTAATGCTTTAAGAATCTTACACATATGCATATGATTAACAAGTGTCTTTAATACACACTAAAATGTTTACAAGTGTTAAATGTTTAATTAATATTTACAAAAGATATTTTCAAATGTTTTATTAATGTTTTAAAATGTTATTTTCTTTTTAATAATTTATTTAAGCTACATACATGTATTTATATAATATTTAGATAATTATAAAATGTTTTTATCTTATAAAAATAAACTTTAGACTTTAATAAATATTTCAAAAGCAAATTCATATAGGCATTTATAAAAAACTTATATTGATCAAATCATATAACATGAGTTTATAAATTTGAGAAATTTAGTTTAGCTCCTTATAATTTTTTTAAAACAATCTTATCTTATGATAAAATTAAAATGAAAGAATAAAAACAAATGAACTTTTAAATTTAAATCATATTTAAAACTTAAGTACAAAATATATATGTATCTATATTAAATAAGAAATTAACTTTGTTATAGAAATTTAAATCTCAAATACAATTTCAAAAACATTAAATCAAATTAACATTTCAAATTACAAATTATATATTTATTAAAGTTTGCAAATACTTATTAAATTCAAATTAATAAAATTCCTATTTCAAATATATATACACACAAATATATATACACATTTCAAATGGAAAAACATTTTAACATTATTTTTGATAATTACTATATTACATTTGAAACACAAACCAAATCATAATATATACATTCATATATATTACAATTTGAATATAAAGTTTTATTACATTAAAAACTTCCTATTTACAAGATATATCAATATATATATTATAAATAGAAAATATTTTTGATTAGATTTTGAAAAATAATTCTTACCAATTTAAATTGCTAAAATAAATATTTCCAAATTAAATTACTAGAAATTTTCAAAAGAATTAAACTTACCAATTTATACTGTTAAGAAAATTGTTGATAGATATCATCAAATTATTATTATTAGCCTTTAAAATAATTTTAACTTGTCTATTTATAATGTAAAATGATCAAATAAATTTAATTATTATCAAAGATTATTAAATTGATATTGCTCAAAATTCTGGGTCGTCATAGTTTTGAACTACAAAGATAGATCTGGACTTAAGTAGATAACAGTTTTAGGATTCGACTACATAAATTTGTTCCAATTAAAATAAGTTTAAAAAATAAAGATAAAGGTAATACTGTGCTATCTACATGAGTGATCCTATCAATTAGCAACCGAACGGCTGCATCTCTAATGCTTCTATGACACGGAGACAAATATAGAAATTAATATTTTAGTTTCTATATAGCCTGGATCAGATTATCTACTTTCACTAAATATTTCCGAGGAATGAAAGATCATGTTGCGGCTAGTCTGATAAAAAACCAAAACAACGGAGAAGTGTCAACACATATTCATTGTCATTATAGTTGCAAACAAAATCCAAGAAAACAAACATTAATGGCTTTGATTAATATAATCCTATCAAAACTTTAAATGTACATATACTCAAAAGAATCAAGCATATTTTCAAACTTGCAGTTATGATGCCATGAGAAAAATTGTTAAAAAATGTTATTACCATGAAAACATATTTCAGAATAATAAGCTTAAAGTTTGAAATTTTAATCATGCACTCAAGTCGGTCTTAATCTAATGTAATTACCGCTCTGAACTAATCAACTGAATGTTGTATACAGGTAGATGTAAAATTTACCATTAAATCATCAATCTAAGTTAACAAAAATAAAATAAATAAATAAAATCTTTCATTAAACACTTATCTGTTTGTTGTGAAGCTTACGATAGTGATATCAGAAAGCAAAACAATGGGTAAATTCCAATGACAATTACCATCCCAAACACTAACAAATTTTGATTCAATTGTTTCTAATGTAAAACAAGAAGAAACTAATAGGTTTGCAGTTTTTCACATCGATTTGTCGGAGCAGCTGTGATTGTTTCTTATGCATAAATGTAACTAATAATGAAAAAATAAGTTAAAAAATTGAGATGAAACATACAACTCCTTTGAATGCAAACATTTATTCTTGGCTATAGAAATAAAGGTGCAGTTTCAGCACTGGAAATTCCAAAACCAACATAATCTGTTGATAGAAAAACTGATCTAAGTCTACCACCTTCTGTTTGCACTTCCAATTTACAACCGGAATAATGCAAAAATTATTTTCATTTAGCTTTATCTATTAAAAAGAGTAAATTCATTTTAAGAAAATCAGCGAGACGCAAACAATATATGTGGTGAGGTGAGATGCAAAGAAAATGATATTTGAAAGACAACACGCAAAAATTCACCTAGTTCGATTTTATAATTAGTTTGACATGGTGTGTGGTAGGGAAATCGACTGTTTAGCGTATAATTTACAAAAAGCGTTATTATGTGTGTATGTATATAGATCTTGGTTTTTATGTCTGCCATAGGATATAAGAATAAAACTTAATTAATAATGTTTGTTAATTAAATTTAATGTTTTCATTAACTTTATATGTTTTTGAAATTTATGTTATAATTGTACAATTTTAGAATTCATACCAAGTTATGTTGGAAACTAAAATACCACCATGTTGTGTAGGGTAAAAAAAGGAGAAATTGCATTCGTACAAATAAGGAAATCTACCGACTTTAGTATAGAGTAATTAACAATCTACATTGTATCAAACTGGGACTTAAGTAATTGCATTAATACAAATTAGGAAATCTATGGATTTTTAGTATAAAACATCAAAACCCATAAACTCTAATCTCCACCAAATTTTTAACTTTGTACCTGCTCCTTTGTTATAGTCAATCAAAAAGGATTATATTTCCTAAACAAAATTCCCCCAGGCACAGCATGTAAGATGATGATAAAATGACAATCGTAAGCTCAGTTATGCTAAAGCAAAGATATTCTTTTGATGATATTTTTATTTGTCAGTAACAATAAGAAAACATAGGAACTACTTTAATACAAAAAAATCTAAAAGGACAAGTCATACGGTGCTTCGAACGAATTCTTTCCATGAAGGGTTCAATATAGATCCAGCAATCCACAACACATATGTAAACCACACCACTTTAATTTTATCATCAAAAAATTAAATTATTTTCATATTTCAATAAAAATAGTAATTCTATAAGGAACGATGGTTTCAAAACTAACTATAGAAACAGACTGCAAATCATATTTCACAAAAGGATGATAGTTGAGTATTGGTATTATTACATATATCAAACTGACGGAGCAGAGTGACAATTCGGGCTTTGTAAAATTGACAAAGACGATTGTAATTTAGGGTTTGTAAAATTGACGCACACAAGTAGGGATTTAGGATTTGTGCAGAAATCCATGTAAACCACATAAAATCCACATATAGAATCAAAAAATATGTATATAAAATCATACCGATTTAGATCTTGTAAAATTGGCATAGGCAAGTAGCAGATTGAAGGAGGATTCGATCGACTATGGTGAGAGAAGTAAATGACGAAGAGAAGTAGCGATGATGACAATAGAGGAAATGTCCTTGTGAGTTCTACTCAAGCGAAGTGGAAAAATGAAGGCTTCTGAAATGTAATTAGTGTTTACAATGGCGGGGAAGGTGGTAAGTTCTGGGAAGGTGGAAAATTTTGGCAGCGGGTATATGGAAAAAATAAAATGTAAGATAATATTAGTTGCATATACCATCCAAACGCTGCCAATAATTGCAACTAAAAGCACATTTTCTTATAGTGACATCTTTATCATTTTAAAGGGGTTTAAATTATATACAAATGTTTTTATAAAAGAGGTTTAGGAATTGATTGGTGGCTTAATCATGTTTGTTTTGTTTATGAAAAGTAATTAACTATACTTAATACTAAAATTCGACAAAGTAGACTTGTCTATCTATGAGAGTTAAGAATAAAGTTTGAGTAGGGTTTAGAAGTAATAGTTCTTTAACCTACGACTTTGCTCTTGACCGAGGGATAATAAGTTGAGATGGTCGACAACGTATTAAGTATATGAATCTCGATTTCCGTAAGCGATCTTTTTTAGAACTAGATGGTTGATTAGTTGACTAATCGAACTTAACCATTTAACTAAGGAAGTATATGAAAGCTACGCAGATTCATATGGTTTGCGAACCCTCAGAAAGGACTCGTTAGTATGAAACATCTCTAATTTTAAGAATTGTATATATGCTAGATCCCGAGGAGGACTCTTTTATATATTGTTCGCTTACTTCTAAAAGAACCTGAATTTAATTTATCGAAAATCATCGATTTAGGTTTGAAGAGCCTAGGATTGGTAACTATTTGACTTATCGAATATCACTTCAAAACTAGTATACGAGTCTACAGTTTTGAAACGGTTATGAAGTTGAATTTTATAGAGTTGAACTGTCTATCCTAAGGTTAAGTCCAAGGAAGAGATCAGTTTTAACATTTTAGACTAATACTATAGAGTTGAACTGTCCATCCTACAGTTAATTCCAAGGGAGTGGTCATCGTTAACATTTGTCGGTCGACTTATGCCGGAATCCATAATAGGATTCATGATATGTTCGAATGATAAAGACTCATGTAAGAGATGTCGAACGTGACCTCGACATCAGAAATGGCTAAAAAACATAGTAGGCTGCACAACTTGGGATTTTGATAACCCACAACAGCATATATATAACATGCTTATCGATGGAGTTAGGGGGAGTTGATGATATTTTGTTCCACATGTTAGGGCATATGCCAGTTGTGTTTTTGTTATTATATATTTTATCTCGAGATATATAATTCTCGGAAGATGACTTTCGATCCTTGTGCAAAGAGGTCCGCTTCAATTTACTGGAGGCGCCTCCACTGAAAATTCATATGCGAATGCACCTTAGCAGTTTTATATATACTTCTAATATTGTTGTGTTGTGAGATGCAAGCAACACAACTATTTTGTGATTTATATTGTACACCCTAGGCACTATTATATCACTATACTAACTTAATAAATGGTTTGGTTTCTTTTGAGGGGAAACCTGCTACGATGATTCGTATAGTCTCAAAATTTACTATTATATGGATACATATATCTTGAGTTTTCTCATACCAGACTTTTGTCTGACATGTGGTTTTGTTTTTCCTAAATTCTTCATGTACTCTTTTGAGTAGGCTGACTAAAGAAGGTTTTACTTTGGGTGCTTCAGAGCTTCGAGAGATGGGCTAGATGCTTTTGTTATCTATCTATTTCAATTTCATTGCACAATTATTTTACATGTATCAACAATGTGAGGACATGCCATTATAAGTATCCAAGCTGATGATAATACTTTGGTTTTGTAACTTTGAAATCACTGTGTATTTTAGGGTAACCCTTTGTGCTGTATTTTTGGATATTGTATATTATCGTTCCACTGTGAAATTCTAACATTATGTTATTTATTTCTTGTTTTCTTTTCTTTTCTTTTTACTTTATCCTAGCTATCTGTCTTTCTAACACTTGAGTGAACAACATATGAATACCATTATGTATTTAGTGTCTACATTCGAGGGTGCAAAAGTCGGGTTGTTACAGACATGATTTGATTGGTCCCGACATGATTTTAGATCTCGTAGTGGCTACTTTGAAGATTTGAGACTTAAGCCATAAAGAAAACTTAAAAAATTGGGGTACAAAATATGGTCGGTGCCGACCTTATTTTGTGCTCTTGGAATGCATTAAAATTGAGGAGGGGTCCACTATACATCAAAAATCAAAGATTGGAGCACAAAAATAGGTCGGTACTGATTTAATTTATGTTTTTGAGAAATGCACATTGTGACTTATTTTTCATGTTGGAACTTCAGATCTAGATAAAATGATGCGTTCAAGCCTACAGTGACGAGATTTGTGCTTGGATTCGTCTATATATAGAGGGAATCTTCAAATGGAAAGGGGATTGGATATTTGGGTCATTAGAGCGACCTTATCCTTCCTCTAACTCAAAAATTTAGAAAAATCAACATATATTGGATTGTAACTTGGATTTGGTTATAACTTGTTGTATCCATGTGAGAATTCATCAAATAATAATATTAAATGAACATAGATAGGAGATTTTCTTGAACCACCATAAAAACTTTGTAATTGTTTTCTTCCTCTTCACTTTCTTAACTTTTATATTTGTTTGATTCATTTGTGGATGATATTAAGATGTTAGGTCAGTTCTTAGCGCAAGCAGATAGATTCATCAATGTTTTCATTAAAAGCCAACATAAATGAATATTTCATTTACACGACCTAGTAAAAATGAAGATTCCATGGGAATTGATGATATGCTTCGATAATACTTTATGCCACCACCACTTGTGTTCGTTATGATTGATCTTATCCATAGAATATGACTAAATAATTGTTGTTTCTTTTCCTGATAAGGAAACAAATGTAGGAATTGATGTTATCTATGAAAAACGTGCTTCTACATTTTGGATCATATAATTTAAGCTAAAGGAAAATGTTATATAGATCAAATTCTTAATTGCATATGCATACTATTGATTACCGATGCATAATCTTATTCTTAACGGTGAGTAACTGATTAATTGCATGTACATGCCATGTATACTCTTCAAAAGAAACAAACATGTATGTAATTACAGGCTTCAAAAAATTGGTGTTCATACCGAGCTGTGTTATTTTTTTGATAATTATGACATCGTTTCGACAGTTTTCCTCGATTCCTTTTTGTTGACTTTTGACTTAGTTTCCTCGATTTCTTCCCTAGCCTATGTTTTGTATCTTATGTATAGACGTTTGTACAAAGACATGTACATTTTGTAGGAGGTTTAATTTGGGTTATTATATCTAATTAGGCTTAACTAATTGCAATAGGTTTGTGTTGCGTCTTGTCTGGTAAGGTGAAGATGTTTGGAGCAATTCCTTGTTCTTATGTTAGCTTTTCCAAGACATGCCCCAGGCACATTTGTACAAGATTGGCTTAGCCAATTTGGTAGTTTGCCTGCTGATATCTCATGCACCTGTTTGGAGTCGACTACTGGCAAGCGATAATAGGGTAGATGTCGAGTCCGAGCGAGTGGTCCTAGCTCTTTTGAGCAGAGCTCAAGGAAATTTGTCGGCATTGTGAATTAGGAATCCTACTGCCGGTCCGGTTTATGCTGATTATCATAGTCAGATGCCTCCGGTGTGGGGTGTTTATTGGTGACATCGGCTTACTATCTCTACATTTACCAGGTAGAATCATCCTTTCAAATCAAATGTCTCGTTGCTTTGGCAGTAGAGGATCGTCCTATTTTGTTGACTTTACCTACAAGTTTAGAGTCCTTTCGTGCCCAGTGTGGTCAAGGACTTTCATCCTTGCCTTAGAATTAGTTACAGACTATTAATACATTTTTATTTGAAATTTTACTATGGACATGTGTTAGAGTCATTCCACATGTCCTCGGGATTGATGTTATTAGGTAAAGGTATCAAGCTATTTGTGTTAAAATAAACTTTGAAATAAATTAATTACATTCGAAAGGTTAAAGATCGAATCATTTCTGTTTAGAGGGGTCCTTATCATTAAAAGTGATTCCCTATTACTAATATTTAGAGAATAATTTAGGGGACGTGGCAGTCCACAAATACTCATCACATCCTCTAGAGCACCCTCTAGAGACGTTGTCAAAAGTCGGTCGAAAGCGTTCATTATTTGTCTGCATTTGCCCCCAGTATAGTGCACTTGGTTACTTCTCACAACATGTTGCCTTATATCATTAATAGGTTTAAACTTGCAAACTTGAGGTCTTGACTCCAATGTGGTATTACCAAGCTGAGTGGTAGAGTATGTGTATAACCAAGGGGTGAGGTGGTGCTAAGCCCCAAGTATTTTTTATCGAATTTAGCTTATCTTACAAAAGTTAGTATAACCAAGGGGTGAGGTGGTGCTAAGAGTGACATATGAATATGCCCTTTTGGTTGATCAAAGTAACTACTAACAAGTAGTTATAATATTTGTCTTTATATATATTCCAAACGAAATAACTTTAACATAGTGGATAATAAATATAGATAGACTCCTACATATCTAGCTTTGCCTCCTGCACATCTCCGAAAGCTTAATTCATCAAAACATACTTAACCTGTAAAGCTCTTAATCTTGACCTATTCGAATCAAATTTTGAGCATCCGAGAGTTAAAGAGGAAAACATAAACTTAGATTCAGACATAAATCCTACTAAGAATAATAATATGCGATGTCGGTTTTATTGATATTCAATGAGACTATGCCACCGAGCGAATGAGTTTTTCCCTCGCTAATATCCCTTTTTAAAATATATCTTTTGCAAATCGAAGTTCTATAGCCAAACTAGTTATAGTGAACAATAAATGATAATGTGCATGCATGCTACATAGGTAATCATGACCATCCGTCAAATTAGTGGACTATCTGTCCCATTGTTTAGTTTTCACAGGGAAACTACCACCCTACATGGCTAACCAGGGCCTACTAAATATACCAAATTTTCTAACTGACCATTAAAAGAAAACTAGACAGTCTGTCCAAATACACTTATCCTAGTATTTGCCTAACTATCTGTCGATCTCATAGTTTTGCTAGGCTTACTGTGAGCCTAATGTTTTGTAGGCTAACCTATAACCTATCTTATTTTTACATATTCCTTTCTGTGCATACACCTACCTTTAGTCTTACCCTTGATAGACCCCTATGCACTAAAATTTTAAACTAATATTAGTTATGGGGAAATAGTTGAAGTATAGGGCGCTACCCTACACCAAATCTGGTATTCTAATCTCTAATTTAATTCATCCTATCACAATCTATCCAAAAACGATTAGAACAATAATTTCTTTAGTAAAATTCTGGGCTAAATACCCTTTTCTATTTCATTGACAACACTTTCTTTATAAATGATTTGACCCTTGAAATCATACTTTCTAAAACAAAGAAATTATAGTTCTTTACTTTATCTCAAAATATTTATGCCATTATATTTGCTTTTATAAAATTATATTGACGAATCTTGAAATCACTTGGAAGCTATCTTACTTTGAAACTATAGGCTATAGAGCCAAAATAATATAAAGCTTTATATTGATAAAGCTCAACGACATCATTTTTATAAAAATTCTTCACCCTTCTTTAATATAAAAATATGTTAAAGCCTTTAACTTTTAAAACATAAGGCAATAAGGTCGATAACATGAACATCGCTCTTCATAAAGTGTCGACGTCGCTAGATATAAAACATAATTTGCATAATTTAAGGTCTTAAAGCTTAATGTCGACATAGTTAAATCTCGACATAAAATACCTTAAACAAAAATTGGCAGCTTCATTAGAGCTAAAGTCAACAAAAGCGGTGTCATAGCCCTCTTCGAAAACATATAACCTTGAGTAAAGGCGGTATTGTCATTAACGATGTCAATATAGCTAAAAGCGGCATAGCTTCCTATGTTGTCGAAGTCAATTGGCATAAAAACATGCGGCATCATTATTGCCGCTATAAGTATTTCGAAAGCAATAGGGTCGATGACGTTATAGGTATGAGGCACCCTACCCTTATGTCTATATAAAGTGCGGCAGCATTGCAAAACATATGGCAAGTTCAACGTCAACGGTGAGGATACCGACTTCGAACCTCACCACCCTTAGCAGATTCATTTCAGACCAATGCCATTGGTTGATATCATGTGCATCGCCATTGGTTGTTATCGAAGTTGTAGCAGTGATGAAGAGGAATGGCGACATCATCATTGCCAACATAGCACTTCTGTAATTAATATTAAAACTATTTAATTGTTAATAAAAGTAAGTTCTTTTCCACCAATCACTATTATTTGTCAAAATCTTATTGGTTAACAAATAGTTTATCATAATTCTTTTTAGAAATCTGCTCATTACAAGAATTTATCATTCCCAATTTTTTTTCAAACTACACCATTTATATTAATACTTTAGCAAAATACTTAAGCTTTTCTAGCTTAAATGATTCACAATAAACCATAAACACTTGGGAAAAATCCCCATAAATCATAATAAATCCAATTTATTATATTTTTAACTTATAAAAATTTCGGACCAAAAATATAATTTAACTATTTGAAATAATTAAACCCAAAATAAACCATTTTCCAAACTTAGGAAATTCATCATATATTCTCATTAAATCATAAAATTATGAAACTAAAAAATCACTTCCAAAATAATGTTTCTAACATCATATTAAAATTCTAAATCATTTGGGTATCATATGATAGGTTTTCTAACACAAACATTATCATTTAATTTCATAAATAAATCCCATATATTGACCAATAAGCATGTAATTATTCAAACCATCATAGCATGACATAATGTGAGCAAAAAACAATTAGATTTATGCTTAAAACCAAAAATAGCAATTAAAGCATGAGATGCATAACTATTTCTCACCTAGAACGGCAAAAGAATGTTGAGATTTGTATTTGATTCCCATAAGCTCTGATCTTATTTCCCTAGTTTTACTTCCTTTCAAAACCCTTGTTAATGGCTGGCCCAACAATTATCTTTCTTTTTTTTGTGTAAAAGAAACTGAGGTAGAAATGAGAATGGGAAGGGTTAAGTTAGGGAAATATGCTCTTTTCTTATTTTGCCCCTTCATATCCTCCTTCAAATTAATGTTCTAACTAATTCCATTAGTTCATTAATTAGGCTCGACCCATACTAATTATCAAATCTCAATCTCCTTCCCATTTTACTTTATATTATTTATCTAATTAAATATCCTAAATAATGTTAATTAAAATTTGGGTTATTACAGACTCTCCTTCTTAAAGAATTTCATCATCGGAATTACAATAAGGTACATACATCAAACATAAAAGCGTTGATGTAAAACATACCATCAAATAAGTCAGGATAAGTATCCCTAATCCTACCCTCCATTTTTTAAGTACAGTCTTTCTCGTCGTCTCCCCACTGGACTTTTACTAATCTGACTATCTTGCTTCTTAGCTTCTTCTCATCCTTCTCTAAGACACGAATTGGTTGTTTCATAAAAGTCAGATCTGGTTCCACTATCAATGCAGTTGGAGTTATAGTAATTTTTAGATCTCAATCACACTTCCATAAATGGGAAATATAGAAAACATTATGGACTCCGCCAAATTATTCGGTAACTCTATCCCGTAAGCGAGTTTCTCGATCCTTTCTATAATAGGAAATGGTCCAGCAAGCCTAGCCGCCAATTTCCCTGACTTTCCAAATCTTATTACACCCTTCATCGGTGATTTTTTGATAAAAACATGATCTCCAACTGAGAACTCTAAGTCCTTTTGTCTCTTATCTGCATAACTTTTTTGCATAGACTGATCTTCCTTCATTCTAGCCTGAATCAACCCAATCTTTTCTATAGCTTCTCTTACCACATCTAAACCAAGAACTAATATATCTCTAGCCTCCAACCAACATATAGGTAATTCACATGGCCTTTTGTATAAAGCTTCAAAAGTCTCCATTCTATACAAGTTTGATAACTATTATTATAGGAAAACTCAACCAAGCGCAAATGGTCTTCCTATGACCCGCAAAAATATAGCACATAAGCTCTCAATAAATCTTCCAGTACCTTATTGACTCTCTCTATTGGCCCATATATCTGTAGGTGATAAGCGGTACTCATCTTATGCTTGGTACCTAAAACCTCTTGTAGACTCTTCTAAAATTCCCTAGTAAATAAAGAATCTCTATCACTGATTATACTACTGGAAATCCCATGCAGTCTAACAATATTCTTTATAAACAACTTAGCTAATACAGGTGCCCTCCTGGTTGACTTAATGAGAATGAAATGTATACTCTTGGTCAATCAATCCACTATGACGCATATACTTTCATTTCTCCTTTTTGATCTTGGCAACTCGTCAATAAAATCCATGAATATTGAATCTCATTTCCAAACTGGCATATCTAAAGGTTGAAGCAATTCACTAGGCTTCTAATGCTCGACTTTTACCTATTGATAATTCAGACGTTATTTTATCCATATGCCTATATCCCTTTGCATACCCTCCCAAAAGAAACACCTTTTCACATCTTGATACATCTTAGTTAATTCAGGATGAATAGTAAACTTCGATCGATGACACTCCATAAGAACTTCTTTACTTAGGTCACCAACATCAGTAATACACAATCGTCCCTTCTTTATCAACCATCTATTCTGGTCAAGATAAAAATCCCTCAAATCATCAATCTCAGTTCCTTTTTTCAATCTTCTAATTCTTTCAACTAGCAATGGATCTTCTCTTTGCTTAGAATAAATTCTTTCGATTAATACTGGTCGAACTTCCAAACAAGATAACATTGGGGTATTCTGGCTAGAACTGGCAGTCGATCTTAACTGCACACTATAATTAGTCAATGTGTCCAGATCCATCCATTCTGCCAACATAGGTAACACGACATTCTGATGTTTCCTGCTAAGTGCATCTACAACTTTGTTTCCTTTCCCCAATGTATACTCAATTCTAAAATCATAAGCAGCTAAAGCTCCAACCATCTCTACTGTCTCTATTCAACTCCTTTTGAGAGAATACATACCTTTAAGACTTGTGGTTCTGTGACGCCCCACCTCTATACCCACGCTAGCCAAGAACACTCCGGAGTAGTGCTGTCAACTAGCACGGAGAATAAGGCTGTTGAGGAGCGACCATCCATGTAATTGCTTATCACACGGTGGCTATAAATAATCTTCGGAAACAAACATAGAAATAATCATATCACAAATCAGTCACAGATATCCATATCACAAAGGCGGAAGAAGATATGAATATATAATTAACACATGAAAGTGTACATCAGAGTAGTGGTCAGTAAGATCCACGATAATACAAAAGAATAGCAACACGTGCTATACAAAAGAATACAACTATGAGTCTATATCTCAAGTGTATACAACAAAAACTGCTAATCTAAACAGTTAGCCAAAAGTCAGAGTGATGAATCCCTGGGAAGAAGTCAAGCAGAAGCACCTGTAACATCTCGGTCTGACCCGAGTATTATTTAAGAAAATAATAAACGGATCAGTCTAGCTATAAATATCAGATGACATGATATAACATAAAAGATATGGCATAAACATAAACATCCATAACGACATACCACTATAAGTATGTAAATAATGATCAACAGAAGATCAATCAATAAGAGATAATCAATATCACAAGAATCTTCTCAAAGATTCGAAGAGGGCATCATACCCTAAACTTGTACTCATAACAAGTCAATGACATAAATTCCAGAAATCAACACGAGAAATCCAGAAATCATAAAAAGGGAAAGAGGCCTATCACATGACGGTCCGAAGACCATGGGGAGCTACCCCACATGTGTGAGTGGAATCACACAGAATGAGGTCAAGACTAACCAAAAAGCAGAAAGGTATGTGTGAATGGAATCACACAAGTGGTGTCTAGTCTAACCTTGCAATGAAAGAGACATCGCGCAATTGCTAGTCTAATTCATAAAGCGATCATCAAGATCAACGAGAAGTGTCAATTACACTAAGCTAGTAAATATAGAAGTTTAGCTTCATGTCCCATAACCACTTGCTTAACTTAAATATTTACGAACAAACTGTAAATCTTCACTAATAAAATTGTCACAAGAGGTTCAATCGAACAAGTCCAAGAATTAACCGACGAAGTGAACGCAAGCGTTTCATACCACTTGTTTTACTAAGTCGTTTAATTAGATTTCTCATCCGAGTGAGGTAAAGGCTTGTATATACTAATAGATTGGAAAACGATTTAAGAAAAGAGCTTTGTTATTAAAAATAGAGTTGAAATTGTTTGTTAAAAGAGTTTTGATATTTACTACTAGTATTGAAACCTTTATATTATAAAGTGACAAAACACATAAGCAATTGTAGAAACAATCAGTCACAAAAATCGCATACGGAGATGTGAATAAAATCCAAGGAAATCAGCTCAATGTTTTTCAGATAAGATCCCCTACGGAGGGGGGGTCCAGGGGGGGTGGCAACCCCCCAAGGTGGGGGTGCGGGGGCAACGCCACCGCTTACGGGGTTCGACCTGCCCGGTCAGGTCGCGGGGGTCCAGGGGGCAGCGCCCCCGGCGGGGTGCGGGGCAGCGCCCCGTCCAAAATGGTACGACCTAAGTGAAGACAAGCGGCCTACGACCTAAAGCAAAGTGAGGTCTAACGACCTAAGGGTTCACGCGGCCTAACACAATGGCCGAGCGACCTAACTGGAGTTAAGGGAGGCAAGCGACTTAAGGTCCAACGACCTACGACTCAAGCAAGCCGAGCGACCTAGTGTGGAGGGGTCGAGCGACTTAAGGAATGCGAACGACCTAAGGTCTAACGACCTACGACTTAACAGAGTCGAGCGACCTAAGGTCTAACGACCTACGACTTAACAGAGTCGAGCGACCTAAGGTCTAACGACCTACGACTTAACAGAGTCGAGCGACCTAAGGTAAATGGTCCAACGACCTAACTCGAACGACTTATCAGGAGCTTAGGTCGGAGACGACCTACGAGATAAACCAGGCCGACCTAGTGGACGAGCGACCTAAGGTAAATGGTCCAACGACCTAACTCGAACGACTTAACGTTTGCCTAGAGATTATAGGTCGAAAACGACCTAAGACTTAAAGCTTAACTCGCGAGCGACCTACGGCTTAAGGCCTAACTCGTGAGCGACCTACGACTTAAGGCTTAACTCGTGAGCGACCTAATTCCGAAGTGCCAATTCTTCCAGAACGACCTAAAGTTAACTCGTGAACGACTCACGACCCATGGACGAACGACTTAACTCCGAACGACCTAAAAATGGCCAGAACGACCTAAGTGCAGAAAATTCACCAAAACGCTAAAAATTGGAGTTTTTCGCCAATCCAATCCAAACCAAATGCTAACATGCATGCAAAAATGATAGGGAATCATTCCCAACAGTCCAATATAGTTATAGGCTAGAATTGTGAGATAAAAATCTCACCTTTGCACTAAAATTTATGAAGATGAAGCTTGAAAGCAAGGAGAAGAAAGGAGAAGCAATCCAAAGCTTGAATCCAATATCTTCTACTTGAATTTGGAGTTGAATGTTGGATTTGCAATTGAATTTGTGCTTGGAGTTTTAATTTCCAATTCCTTTCACCATTAATGCCCAAGCTTGAGTTAGTTAGGAAATTTATGAAGAGTGAGGAGAAGAGGGTTGGAACTTGGGCTTAATAGGCTAAACTAACCCAAAGTCCAAAGCGGGAAAAGTTAGTGAAATTTCACTAACTCCAAACCTATCGATGTTTATACTTAAAAAGTTGTAAACGACATTTCGAACTCAATGGAAGTGGTCTCGAGTCCTAATTTGACCGTTTGCAAAAAGTAGCTTTTCGGACCAAAATCCGATTAACGAGTTAATATCTAAATAAAATATTTAAATACAAACTCGATAAATATGCGGGTTGTTACAGACTCCCCTCCTTAAAGAAATTGCGTCCTCGCAATATATATAAGATGGAATTAAAAAGTAACAACCATAAAAGCATATTAACACAAGAGGGATTTTGAAATAAGAAGTTCACCTCAAGGAGCAGGAGTAAGCAAGTACGGATGTGTACGCTCGATGAATTCTCTGGATTCCCAAGAACAATCCTTAGGATTTGAGGACCATTGAACCTTCACAAGCGGAACATCTTTATTTCGAAGTCGTTTAACCTCAGAAGCTATAATTCGAATAGGATGCTGCTCATAAGTTAAATTCGGCGAAACTTCAATTTCTTCCACAACAGCAGGCTCAAGAATAGAATCAGAATCCCGAAGGCATTTCCGTAATTGAGAAACGTGAAATACATCATGCATAGCAGAAAACTGAGCCGGCAATGCAAGGCGATAAGCCATGGAACCAATACGTTCAGTGATAGGAAATGGCCCAATATATCGAGGCGCTAACTTCCCCGATCGACTGAAACGTACAACACCCTTCATAGGTGAAACACGAATAAAAACAGGATCCCCAACAGAAAATTCTAATTTCCTTCTTCGATTATCGGCATAGGATTTTTGTCTACTCTGGGCTTCTTTCATCCTATGTCGAATAAGTTCAATCTTTTCCGTGGAATCACGAATAAAGTCTGGACCTAAAACCAGCTTCTCACCGGCCTCAAGCCAACAAGAAGGAGATCGGCATGGCCTTCCGTAAAGTGCCTCGAAAGGTGCCATACCAATACTAGATTGGAAGCTATTATTATAGGAAAATTCAACAAGTGAAATATGATCTTCCCAACTTCCACCAAAATCAAGCACACAAACACGAAGAAGATCTTCAAGAGTTTGATTCACACGCTCGGTTTGTCCATCGGACTGGGGGTGATAAGCGGTGCTAAAATTAAGCTTCGTTCCTAAAGCTTTTTGAAGACTCTTCCAAAATCCACTAGTAAACAATGGATCACGATCGCTAACAATAGAAGTAGGAACTCCATGCAATTTTACAATTTCCTTGACAAATAGTTTGGCCAAAAGAGGAACGGTTCGGTTAGACCGAACCGGAATAAAATGGGCGGATTTAGTAAGTCTATCAACAATCACCCATAAGCTATCATGACCCGAACGAGAACGGGGAAGGCCATCTATAAAGTCCATGGAAATTTGATCCCACTTCCAAATTGGAATTTCTAAAGGTTGCAATAACCCACCAGGCCTTTGATGTTCGGCCTTGACAAGTTGGCAAGTCATGCAACACTTAACAAAGTTAGCAATATCAGATTTCATTCCCTCCCAATAATAAAGTCGCTTCATATCAGCGTACATTTTACTACTACCGGGATGAATGGTGAATTTAGAACAATGGGAATCTTCTAAAATATCTTTACGAAGATCTCCAATATTTGGTACGATAAGTCTACCAAATTTTCGAATGCCGCCATGAGAATCAATATCATAGTCTTTCAAACCTTCAATATCTATTTTATCCTTAACATTTTTGCCAAGAAGAGCCAATTCAGAATCTAGCCCTTGAGCTTCAAGAATGCGGTCTAAAAGAGAAGGATGAGCCTCAAGGCTACATAAAACAAGCGATGAGCATAAATCGGATACGCGCTCTCGAATCTCACAAGTGGATAAGATCTCGAGATCGTTCCATTCGGATATCATCATAGAAACAACTGCTTGTTGCTTACGGCTAAGAGCATCGGCGACTCGATTACCCTTACCGGGGGTATAAAGAATATCAAGATCATAAGGTGCAAGGAACTCGAGCCAACGCTGTTGACGTAAATTAAGTTCTTTTTGAGAAAATAAATATTTCAAAGACTTATGATCCGTGTAAAGAATAAATTTCTCTCCCAATAGATAATGACGCCACATTCGAAGGGCGAAAACAATAGCCGCGAGCTCTAGATCATGTGTGGCATATCTAGTCTCGGCCGGCTTCAATTGCCTAGAAGCATAAGCAACAACACGTTCTTTTTGCATAAGGACGGCACTCAAACCAACGTGACTAGCATCGGTATAAACAACAAAATCTTGATTCCCCTCGGGAATAACAAGAATAGGAGCATCGGAAAGGAGTTCTTTCAATTTCTGAAAAGAGGCTTCACATTTGTCCGACCAAATGTATTTAACTCCCTTCTTAGTCAAGCCAGTAAGAGGCACGGCAATCTTAGAAAAGTCTTTAATAAAACGACGGTAATAGCCCGCCAATCCGAGAAAACTACGAATCTCTGTCACACTCTCCGGTCTCTTCCAATCTTGAATCGCTTCAATCTTTGAAGGATCCACAGATATCCCGGATTCGGAAATAATATGACCGAGAAACTTCACACGAGATTGCCAAAAGTGGCATTTAGAAAATTTCGCCTTTAATTGATTACTCCTAAGTGTTTCCAATACAATCCGAAGATGTTTCTCATGTTCCTCCTCGGTTTTTGAATACACAAGAATATCATCAATGAATATGAGAACAAACCGATCGAGGAAATCTTTGAAAACTCGATTCATGAGGTCAACGAAATAAGCTGGAGCATTCGTTAACCCAAATGGCATAACAAGCCATTCATAAGATCCATATCGAGTATGGAATGATGTCAACGGAATGCTATCCTCAGCGATACGAAGCTGATGGAAACCGGTAGCCAAGTCCAATTGTGAAAAGACCTTAGCACCACTAAGCTGATCGAATAGATCATCAATCCGAGGTAAAGGATATTTATTTTTAATAGTAAGATCGTTAAGCTTGCGATAATCAACGCAGAGCCTCAGAGTACCATCGGATTTCTTTACGAAAATAGCCGAAGCTCCCCAAGGCGAGGAACTAGAGCGAATAAATTGCCTCGTCTCCAACTCAGATAATTGTTTACGCATCTCCTCATTTTCCTTATTGGACATGCGATAAGGAGGACGAGTAATAGGTTGAGCTCCAGAAACAAGATTAATTCTGAACTCAATTGCTCGTTTAGGTGGTAAACCTAAAACGGGCTCGAATATGTCGGAAAATTCACGAACAACATGAATACAAGAAATAATATCATCTTCATCATCATCATCGTTATAACGAGGATTTAAAGAATATAAAGATGCCACCAAACATGATTCTGAATCTTTAAGATTAACAGAAATATGTTTAACAGATTGTGGATGTCGGAGATGAATAGTCCGCTCAGGACATAGGATATGGGCTTGATAACGGTTAAGCCAATCCATTCCCAAAATTATTCCAAAGCCTAAGTAACGCATGACATGCAAATCGGCTAGGAAAGAAAAATCACATAAAATAATCTCCACATCTTTACAAAGCAAACTAAGAGTTGCGGATCCACCAACAGGATTCGCAATTTTTAAAGAAGTCATCAATGCAGTAACACTTAAGGAAAAAGTGTCTACCAGTTCCTTTGATATAAAGGAATGGGATGCACCCGTATCAAAGAGAACTCTAATAGGTTGATCATGAAATAAAATAATACCATCAAGAATGGAATGAGAAATACCTTGGCCACGAGATGTGTTGCCAGGGGCTTGAGCCACATTTAACTTTCCCTCATTCCTGCTTTTACGTTTGAGGCATTGATGTATAAAGTGATCTGGGCTCTTACAATAGCGACAAGATTTGGGCTTAGAGCACTTATTCGCATAATGATCCCCAGACCCACAGTTGAAGCAACTCGCACCACTAGGAGAAGGAGACTTTGCCGCAGGGGTTGCCTGCTTACCCTTTTTGTTGGGATAAGGACCCTTGAATTTGTTTGGCCTCTTCTTGTTGTTGAAGTTTGGTTTAGCGCCTTCCACTTCAACATCACTCTCTCTATCAGCCTCTTCAAGACGAAAAGCGATATCGACGAGTTGATCAAATGCGACTTCTAGTTTCAGGAGTAGTGGCTTCTTAAGACTCTTATTTAAGCCATAAACGAACCTCTGGTTCTTCTTCAATGGGGTGTTGATGTATTCAACCCCATATTTGGAAAGCGACTCGAAGGCTGCGACGTAATCAGTCACAGAGGATTGACCTTGAACAAGGTCTATAAAACGTCGAGCCAAGGTTACTTTTCCAGCTTCTGGTACAAACTTTAACTCGAAGCGTCCCTGAAATTGCTCCCAGGTGAGATCCGCTTCATTAATTTCTGAAATAAGGAGTTCGTACCAGTCCAAAGCTCTCTCCTGGAGCATGCTGGAAGCCACCTGAACGCGGTGGAGATCGATAAGGTTCATGCGAGAAAAGATTCGATCGCATGATTTTAACCAAGCCTGGACCTCGATGATATTTTCCGAACCTTTGAAGGGCTTCCCACCCAAGTTGGTGTAATCGCTGCACAAGCGTGCAAATCCCGACTTTGGGTGAGTAGGTTCCGGGTTAGCTCCAGCTGCTTGAGCATTAGTTACTAAATCAAGAAGCTGTTGAGCAGTCATAAAAACTCCATCCGGAGGAGCAGCACCAGATGATCCAGTTCTGGGACGGCCTGGTCTAGACATTCTCTTCTTTAAAGAAAGAAAGAAGAGAAGTAAGAAGGTTATTTACCAATGAACATCAAGTAATCTTGATAGATAAAACAAGGAATCATAAAGGAAATAGGATGAATCGGTACGAAGACTCGAATTAATCCTATGGTATGACTCCTAAGATAGACCTAGGACGATGATCCTTGTTAACTTATTCTACATTGTTCCGAAGTTTGGCTCTGATACCAAGCTGTGACGCCCCACCTCTATACCCACGCTAGCCAAGAACACTCCGGAGTAGTGCTGTCAACTAGCACGGAGAATAAGGCTGTTGAGGAGCGACCATCCATGTAATTGCTTATCACACGGTGGCTATAAATAATCTTCGGAAACAAACATAGAAATAATCATATCACAAATCAGTCACAGATATCCATATCACAAAGGCGGAAGAAGATATGAATATATAATTAACACATGAAAGTGTACATCAGAGTAGTGGTCAGTAAGATCCACGATAATACAAAAGAATAGCAACACGTGCTATACAAAAGAATACAACTATGAGTCTATATCTCAAGTGTATACAACAAAAACTGCTAATCTAAACAGTTAGCCAAAAGTCAGAGTGATGAATCCCTGGGAAGAAGTCAAGCAGAAGCACCTGTAACATCTCGGTCTGACCCGAGTATTATTTAAGAAAATAATAAACGGATCAGTCTAGCTATAAATATCAGATGACATGATATAACATAAAAGATATGGCATAAACATAAACATCCATAACGACATACCACTATAAGTATGTAAATAATGATCAACAGAAGATCAATCAATAAGAGATAATCAATATCACAAGAATCTTCTCAAAGATTCGAAGAGGGCATCATACCCTAAACTTGTACTCATAACAAGTCAATGACATAAATTCCAGAAATCAACACGAGAAATCCAGAAATCATAAAAAGGGAAAGAGGCCTATCACATGACGGTCCGAAGACCATGGGGAGCTACCCCACATGTGTGAGTGGAATCACACAGAATGAGGTCAAGACTAACCAAAAAGCAGAAAGGTATGTGTGAATGGAATCACACAAGTGGTGTCTAGTCTAACCTTGCAATGAAAGAGACATCGCGCAATTGCTAGTCTAATTCATAAAGCGATCATCAAGATCAACGAGAAGTGTCAATTACACTAAGCTAGTAAATATAGAAGTTTAGCTTCATGTCCCATAACCACTTGCTTAACTTAAATATTTACGAACAAACTGTAAATCTTCACTAATAAAATTGTCACAAGAGGTTCAATCGAACAAGTCCAAGAATTAACCGACGAAGTGAACGCAAGCGTTTCATACCACTTGTTTTACTAAGTCGTTTAATTAGATTTCTCATCCGAGTGAGGTAAAGGCTTGTATATACTAATAGATTGGAAAACGATTTAAGAAAAGAGCTTTGTTATTAAAAATAGAGTTGAAATTGTTTGTTAAAAGAGTTTTGATATTTACTACTAGTATTGAAACCTTTATATTATAAAGTGACAAAACACATAAGCAATTGTAGAAACAATCAGTCACAAAAATCGCATACGGAGATGTGAATAAAATCCAAGGAAATCAGCTCAATGTTTTTCAGATAAGATCCCCTACGGAGGGGGGGTCCAGGGGGGGTGGCAACCCCCCAAGGTGGGGGTGCGGGGGCAACGCCACCGCTTACGGGGTTCGACCTGCCCGGTCAGGTCGCGGGGGTCCAGGGGGCAACGCCCCCGGCGGGGTGCGGGGCAGCGCCCCGTCCAAAATGGTACGACCTAAGTGAAGACAAGCGGCCTACGACCTAAAGCAAAGTGAGGTCTAACGACCTAAGGGTTCACGCGGCCTAACACAATGGCCGAGCGACCTAACTGGAGTTAAGGGAGGCAAGCGACTTAAGGTCCAACGACCTACGACTCAAGCAAGCCGAGCGACCTAGTGTGGAGGGGTCGAGCGACTTAAGGAATGCGAACGACCTAAGGTCTAACGACCTACGACTTAACAGAGTCGAGCGACCTAAGGTCTAACGACCTACGACTTAACAGAGTCGAGCGACCTAAGGTCTAACGACCTACGACTTAACAGAGTCGAGCGACCTAAGGTAAATGGTCCAACGACCTAACTCGAACGACTTATCAGGAGCTTAGGTCGGAGACGACCTACGAGATAAACCAGGCCGACCTAGTGGACGAGCGACCTAAGGTAAATGGTCCAACGACCTAACTCGAACGACTTAACGTTTGCCTAGAGATTATAGGTCGGAAACGACCTAAGACTTAAAGCTTAACTCGCGAGCGACCTACGGCTTAAGGCCTAACTCGTGAGCGACCTACGACTTAAGGCTTAACTCGTGAGCGACCTAATTCCGAAGTGCCAATTCTTCCAGAACGACCTAAAGTTAACTCGTGAACGACTCACGACCCATGGACGAACGACTTAACTCCGAACGACCTAAAAAAGGCCAGAACGACCTAAGTGCAGAAAATTCACCAAAACGCTAAAAATTGGAGTTTTTCGCCAATCCAATCCAAACCAAATGCTAACATGCATGCAAAAATGATAGGGAATCATTCCCAACAGTCCAATATAGTTATAGGCTAGAATTGTGAGATAAAAATCTCACCTTTGCACTAAAATTTATGAAGATGAAGCTTGAAAGCAAGGAGAAGAAAGGAGAAGCAATCCAAAGCTTGAATCCAATATCTTCTACTTGAATTTGGAGTTGAATGTTGGATTTGCAATTGAATTTGTGCTTGGAGTTTTAATTTCCAATTCCTTTCACCATTAATGCCCAAGCTTGAGTTAGTTAGGAAATTTATGAAGAGTGAGGAGAAGAGGGTTGGAACTTGGGCTTAATAGGCTAAACTAACCCAAAGTCCAAAGCGGGAAAAGTTAGTGAAATTTCACTAACTCCAAACCTATCGATGTTTATACTTAAAAAGTTGTAAACGACATTTCGAACTCAATGGAAGTGGTCTCGAGTCCTAATTTGACCGTTTGCAAAAAGTAGCTTTTCGGACCAAAATCCGATTAACGAGTTAATATCTAAATAAAATATTTAAATACAAACTCGATAAATATGCGGGTTGTTACAGGTTCGTATACAACTCGAAAAATGGTAAAGTCTCCACACCTTCAAAACAAGCATTACCGTAGCCAACTCCAAGTCATGTGTCGGATATCTAACTTTGTGCGGTCTAAGCTATCGTGAAGCATTGGAAATCACCCTACTCATTAGCATTAACATAGCTCCTAATCCTATTCCACATGCATTAATATACACCACCAAATCTTGAGGTCCGTCGAGAACAACTAACATGGGTGCATTGGTCAATAAACGTTTTAGCTTTTGGAATGCATCCTCATATTTATC
This sequence comes from Allium cepa, assembly GCA_030765085.1. Taxonomy (NCBI): domain Eukaryota; kingdom Viridiplantae; phylum Streptophyta; class Magnoliopsida; order Asparagales; family Amaryllidaceae; genus Allium; species Allium cepa. The sequence continues at coordinate 160,868,386 of CM060932.1, forward strand.
GGTCCAAACATACTTCACATCCTTCCCTATTAGATTAGTCATCAACACTGCTATATGAGACAATTCCTTAATGAATATCTGGAAGTAGCCAGCTAGATCAAGAAAACTCTTTATCTTAGTCACCGTCTCTGGTCTCTTTCATTTATTAACTGCTTATATTTCAGCTGGATCTACAGACAACCCTTTTTCTCAGACTACACAACCAAGAAACTTCACCTCCTTCCTTCAAAAATGGCACTTTGAAAACTTTGCTTTTAACTGATGCTGGCTCAGTATCTCAAGCACTATTCTAAGATGAATCTCATGATTGCTTTCATCCTTAAAATATATTAATGTGTCGTCTATGAATACTAATACAAACCCATCCAAATGCTCTTGTAAAATTCGGCTCATTAAGTCTACGAAGAAAGCAGGCGCATTAGTCAATCCGAATGGCATTACTAACTACTTGTATGAATCATATCTTGTTTGAAACACTGTCAAAGGAATATTTTCTTCCGCTACCCCTTAGTTGATGCAACCCTGCTGCCAAATCCAATTGAAAAAAAAATACTTTTGCTCCACTTATTGATCAAATAAGTCGTCGATTCTTGGTAAGGGACATCGATTCTTTTTCGTCTTCTTATTCAACTTACGATAATTGATACATAACCTAGCGACCCGTCCGTTTTCTTCACAAACATCGCAGCCACTCCTTAAGATAAACTACTTGGACGAATAAAAAATTTCACATCTAAGTCCACTAACTGCATCTTTAACTCCTTCATCTCCATAGGTGCCACTCTACTAAGCAGTTTACTTACGGGTTCAACTCCAGGTACATGATCTATTCAAAATTCAATAATTCGTTTTGACGATAGTCCCGCAACAGTCTCAAATACATCTTCAAATTTCTTTATACGAAAACTCGATTCAACTCATCCTCCTCCTCTATTACACCCAATAAAGCATAGACATCAAAACTTGGATTCTCTACCGAGTATATAATTCGGTTGCTAATATTAGGGTGTCTTGGTGATATTTTCCTATCTTGGCAAAATATCCTTGCATCATATTTTCTTAACTAGTCCATACTCAAAATAATCCCAAAGCTTATGAAATTAAATAAATACAAACAGTAGGAAAAGTATAATTAGCAATTCAAACTCTAAATGGTCACTTCTCATCTCAGAGGTGCACACCTTCCAGTAGGATTAACTATCCTTATAGAAGTAACAAGTTATGATGTTTCTAACACAACTTATCTACCAAACACTGGGATATGAATGCGATGTTCCCATATCAAACAACACTCTAACAGGTATACCATAAATCAAAAGCATACCTCCTATCATAGCATGTCCTTTCCCCTCAGCTATTGGCCACGAGGTAGCCAACGCCAAAGCAAATAATTTTCCTTTTTATGCCTTGGCCACCTATAGACATTTTTGGTTGTAGTTAAGGCCCTTAATGTTCTTCTTTCCAATGACTTCCTTTCCCTTATCGGCTCGGCACTCATGATCATAATGTACTTTCTTGTCACATTTGTAACACACAACCTCAAACTTCCCTTTCTTGGCAACTCCTTGCAATTTCCTGGACGCCTATCTTGTTTTCTGTTCGCCATTCAAACCAAGATCAACGAAATCCTTTTAAAATGAAGTAGCCAGTTTTCCATTTCAATTGCATTCTCTGTTCCAATAAATAGCTTCCCTCTAAGCCTTTCATAGTCTCTACTCATCACAACATAGTTGTTGACAGTTGGAACTTCTTGAGTAGCTCTTCCAGCATTTCCTCCAACTAATCCAGTAGCATCTCCTGCTTGCATCATGTTGATAAAGAACCGATACATGGCTTCCACATCAACCAAAAACTATTTGTCGATACGGGTTGCTTCTAGTATTGGGCCTGAATTTCCATTAGTAGTGGTGGTTCTCCACCGAGATTCATTCTTCCATTTCCTGATCCATATCTTACTCCCTTAAATCTGCATTTGAAACTTAGTAAGATACAGAGGAACAGTCTAAGAGAGAGGGAGAATAGAGAAAGGGTATACTCATATATAGCAAATACAGGTACGTTACTATAGCGTTATCCCATACCCTAATATTATTCTCCAATTCATTTGGATTATGTTTTCAAAAACTCTTTTTAAAGCTCATAATTCTTTAATTTTACCTAAACCTATGCTCTGCTAGCAAGTCCTAACATCCCCCATCTTGAGGTCAGAAACTAAGCATTACAGATGTTGCAGTCATCTATAGAATTAATTTCAAAATGTGGTCATGTTAATGGTATCAATAATATCAAAAGCACACATATATGAAAATATTTAAACATAATTTCAAATCATATTTCACATTACATTTCAATATAATATTTCATATTCGATTCATAAACTCATAAGTTGCTAAGGTTCGGATAAAATATAATTATTATAAAATACTTCAAGAGTGACATACGAAGAAGCCCCTTAGTTGATCAAAGTAAGTACCAACATGCAGTTATAATATCTATCTTTACATACATTCCAAACAAAATAATTTTAACACAAAAGATAATAAATATAGATAGACTCTTACATAACAAGCTTTGCCTCCTACATGTCTCAGGAAGCTTTACTCGCCAAAATATACCTAACCTGTAAAGCCCTTACTCTTGACCTACTCAAATCAAATTTTGGGCACTCGAAATTTTAACTGGAAAACATAAACTTTGAGTCAAAAAAAAGCCTGGTATGGATAATAATATGTCATCTTTATTGATATTCAATGAGCTATGCTGTTGAACGGAACGGGCTTTCCCCTTACTAATATGCCTTTTCAAAAAATATCTTTTGCAAATCAAAGTTCTACAACCAAACCGGTTACAGCAAATGAGACGACCCGGCTTCCTATCTCCAACAAATCGCATCATCTTGAAGAAAGAAAGGGATAGAAGAAGAAAAGATAAGAAAGAAGAAAACGAACAACATCAGAGAACTCATAGCGGAACGAATGAAATATAATATATCACATAAAATATTACATAGTATCATATTACATCAGAGTATACAACTTATACAACATATATTAGACAGTTATAAACATCTGTCTAACTATATAACTCAAGATACAAGATACAGATACCATACAACACAACGGAACCATAATATATCTACACGTGGAAGCCTCCTGCTCCATAACTCCTCCAGAATTCGTCAAGCCAACCTGAATCACTTGACTACTCATACATAATAAGAGTACCCAAGAGTTTAATAAAACAGAAAATAAACACTCGGGTCAGACAGAGGTCTGGTGTGAGTAAACGGGTTAAAATTGCTTAACTTTAGAAAAACCTTTTTGAAAGAAAAGGTATCACGTAAGACTTCCCACACATAAACATGGAAAAGTTTTACCTTACACTAACCAAAACATTTGATAGGAAATCCAGTGATATTATAATAGTGTCTAGGGTTTTCAAGTAAATAAGAAATAGCCGAAATTGTTACATTCATTAAATTTCAGCTACTAGCCACAAAAGTGGGTAATACAAACAAAACCTTAGGGTCTCGTAGGAAGAATGGGTTTCCATCAATGGCAGGGCTATTGGGGTACCGCCCGTCACAGTACGTGGCTTAGATCAACGTACCGAGGAGTACGCCCGCTCCCCTACAACACAAGGCCGGAACCATCCCTTACTGGACAGTCTCGAACAAGACCACCCCGTGGTTGGCGCGACCAACCACACACTAAGCTGAAAAAGAAAGGGACCTCTAGACAGGGGTAAATCTCACTCTCCAGTGGGGGCTACCCACGAAGCTTTGCTGCACCTCCCCTATTTTAGCCATTCCCGGTTGATGAGGCTTGAGGCTGCGATTACCTTTATAGAACACATCTATCTTAGAATGCTCATCGTCCACCAGACGATGTTCTGAAAGCATTCAATCCATACAAGTTCGTTCCGGGTTCGAACGAAACATTAGGCACTATCTCGTTGCACTCATTTTGGAATCAGCCTCAGAGTCAATGACCATAGCCCTTGCACTCTAAATCACCATCTCGAATCTATAAGTACTATCCCGTCAAACTCGTCACGGAATCACCCACAGAGTTGTACTGACGTATAGTTCTTACACCTCGAGTCTTCACTTGCTCCACTTGGATTCACGACCTAACGTTTAATTGGAATCGATGTGGTTTTCGGATTATCCAAATATGGAAACCCGATCCCGGTCTCACCGAAACCAAATGACATTTTAATGTCCAAGTTGTACTTAAGGGTTTTAAACAGTTAACTTATATTCAGGATGATATATAAACAGATAGATGAATCACATTATCATAATAGATAATTCATAACAACCATTCATCTCACAAAGCAGGATTGATCATCCAGTATCAATCAATCAAACCATATTTATCAATTATCCAAAACAGAATTGATTAACTCATAATCAATTGGATTACCTAAAATCCTCCTTCATTTATTTATTCCAAATAAATAATTAATCATCTCTTAATGATTTTCTTAATTAATCTTCCTTGATTAATTATATTTTAATTACATTCAAGTAATCAACCTTAACCATATTCAGTAATTAACCTTTAATTACTATCATTAATTACAATAATTAATGATCATACATTTTCTTCCATTTATTAATTAACTATAATTAATTACATTAAACCTTAATTAATTACAATTAATTAATCACACTTTAATTAATTACTTTTATTAATCAACCTTGATTAATATCATTAATTAACTAATGATCCTTATTAATTAATAATTCCTTTAATTAATTAAATAATTAACTTGTAAATAATCACCTCATTAGTCATAAGCAGTAATTAACAACTTGTAATTGCTTATCTTAATTAATTAACTTCTTAATTAATTATATTAATCTTTTATTAATTAATCTAATTAATTAATCTTTAATTACTTCATTAAGTAACTATTAATAAATTAATTAACAAATAATCCTTAATTAATTACTTTATAAATTAATTACATTTTAATTAATTACACTTAGCAATTAATTTTAAAATTAATCATATTCACTAGTTAATTAATCACATTAATTAATTATCTACAATTAACTAAGCAATTAACTCTTAATTACTTACATAAGTAATTATCTTCAAATTCCTTCATAATAAATCTTGATTACTCCCATAATTAATTACTTTAACAAATAATTAATTTCATCATTAAATAATTCTTAATTCTTTAATTAATTAATTACTCAATAATTAATTAACTTCAAACAATTATATTAATTAACTCCTTAATTAATAACATCTAGTGATTAACCATTAATCACTTCAATCTTTAATTACTCCCATGAGTAATTTCCATTAATTACTTCCACAAGTAATTACTTCCATACTTAATTACATTCAATAATTAACCATTGATTACTTCATTAAGTAATCACACTTAATTAATCCATAATTAAGTGATTATATAAAGTTAAATAAACAATTAACTAATTATTTAAAATTAATTAAATAATTAATTAACATCTCATATTTCAAAATCTTTAATTAATTAAGAAAACATTATTCTTAATTAAACTTTACTTATTAATAAATCATCTTTTAATCAAGCATTTTTAAGTTAATTATCCAAATAATTTAACCTTATTTATCTTCATAAATAAATTATTTGAAATTAATTCAAATTTCAATAACTTAAAAACAAACTATTTCATTTGGTTTTCAAAATCATAACAATAAGGCATTTAGAAACCAAGTTTGATGAAATTTAAAACACTTTAATTATCTAACTAGAAACTTATTCATTTTAAATAAAATTTGAAACTTAAGCTTTTAAAACATTACTTAAACTTTAATTCAATATTTAAATTGAAAACATTCTTTTAAATTGATATCCGAAATTAAATTAAGATGATTACTTTCAAAAATAATCATCTTAAAACATTTTTAAATTTGAAATATAAATTAAATTTACATTTTTAAATGTTGATTAACTATTCATTTTCAAAAAACAAGTTTTAACTTGAAAGTTTATTTCTTTATAAAACTTGTTTAAAATTTTGAAAGCTTGATTTTATTTTTATGAAAATAACAATTTAATCTACAACTTAACCTTATAAAGTACATACAAAAACACCATAACCCTAAAAATCGAGACAAACTCGACAACATCACGCGTCTTCCCGAAGCAACCCAGCACCTTCCCTCTTCGAGTCGAACCAGAGAAAACACAAGCTCGACTTCGAGATAACGTTCTTCCCCAACTCAAAATCCCCAGTTCCACATTCCAGTGCACAAGCAAAATCTCGTGCACGTGCCCCATCAACTACGGCCGAATTTGGTCGTCGCGACCATCGACGTTGGCCACACTATTGCTTTCGAACCCCAAACCAAACCCAGATGAAGAAAAAGCACGCGCATCAAAATTTGACCTCTAGATCGAAACTGCAGCAACTACTCGACCCAAACCCCCCCCACGGCCAACGCCACGACATTGATGATCCACGCCGACCACGCTACACCTTCGACTAGACTCCCCATTACTCACGCAAGCCACGCGATCACTTCCGGTCCTTCATGCAAGTCGTAAAAGCCATGACCATTCAGCCGAGCAGAAACCAAATAAAAACCCTAGTTCGATCAATTACGAATAATTCAACCATTAGAAAAATTCTTTTGCATTTTTCCTATAATCTACAACCCATACACAAGCTTCAACCAAGATTTCAAACCAAATTATAGCTTGGATAATCGGCAATTCACCAAAAACCCAAAAACCTTCAAACCCAAAATTCACACTAATTACGCAATTAAAAATTACAAATTGCATATCTAAATTCATGATTTATCATCACGATTACATGCATGTAATTCAATTTAAAATTTAAGACAGTTGATTTTTCTCAAAAATTTAGTTCCATTGTTAATTTTCATTTTAAATATGTTTTGTGTTATTTAAAATCTCCGGAACTATTTTAAAATCTCTCTCATACAATTGCACACAGTTTTCATTTAAATGCTTAAGACTTCTATGGATTAGATTTGTAGATATTGAAATTTTTAAGCAGAATATTCAAATTAGACTAACAGAGAACTCTTGAATTTATATAACAGACAAACTCAATATCATATACATACAATTTCATATAAATTCAAGCTTAAGCACTCTAATTCAAGCCAAGATCATCACATGCAGGGCAGTAAAACCAGATCAAACTGTTTTTAAGAATATTTACTCACCTGATTATATGCAGAGCAGATTTTTAATTTCCAGGCTTTTGAACATTAATCTGGATAATGTTTTTAATTGCTGTAGAAATATGAATCCTTGCATGCTTACAATTGATTGATTGAAAATGTTGAAACAAATCTTTGAATTTTAGATTTTGAATTTGCTGAAACAGATCTTCATTTGCATTTGCAGGTTGAAAGAGATATGAAGAACTTTAATTTGTTTTTCATTAGAATTTGCAGGTTGAACATTTCTTTGAATTGCAGTAATTTGATTTGAATTTATATTTGATTTTGCTTTTGATTTCCACCTGCTTTTGGATTTTAATTTCAGATTTGAGGAAATTCTGGTTTGAGCTTTAGAAAAGAAAATAAGGAAAATGAAAGTGTTATGAAAGAAACTTGTTTTGTTCTAAAAACATTTAATAAAAATTAAAATGAAATTGTTGCCACATGTTAATTAATCTTACATTTGTCATAATCTTGTTTATTTGCCTTACAAGTGTTATTAAGAGGTTTAACATATTTACACATGTTACTTAAGAAATTTTTTAATAAATTTTCATTTAAATTAAATGTAAATATAACTTCCTAATTTAAATTTACTAAATTACTAAATACTTATATATGAAAATATAAGCTTACTTATTAATGAAAATATTCTAAAACTAGTTATAATATAAATATACATCTTATGCATGTATTTAAAAAAAAGCTAAAACATTTATAGATACATTTATAACTATTTAAAATTTAAACACTTTGAAGAAAACAAAAAAAGATTTTATTCAAACTATCTTATTTAAAATAAATAAATTATCTTATGATTTGAAAACAATTGAATTAATCTAAATTACTTTTGAAAAATATAAATTAAAACAAAGCTTTAAATCACAATTCATATATATATAAATTATCAATAGATTAGATTAAATTTGAAAACAACATCAAATTATAACATATACTTACATATATATTACAATTTGAAGATTTATCTTTTATTTAAAACAAAAGATCTTCTATTCGCAATATATATCAAAAGTATATATATTATAAATAGAATAAAATTTATTAGCTTTAACAAACAAATCTTATCAATTATTGCCAGATTAAAAATTTATTAACCTTAAAAAGATTAAATTTATCAATTTAAATTAAAATTATAAAGAAAAATTATCAAATCAAATTAATTATTAATACAGATTATTAAATTGATATTGCCCAAAATTTCGGGTCGTTACAATCCTCCCTCCTTAAAAGAATTTCGTCCCCAAAATTTAAAAGCAAAGGTAATTTAATAACCCAACAAAGATTTCAATTTCAAATAGCAAAGCATTCCTATCAACTAGTTACTGACAATCATAGCAATCAATCAAACAAACTTAACTAATTATCCTGACACAAATCAGAATAAAGCTTCTAATACTATCTCGAGTTTCCCAAGTATAAATCACCGGGAGACTCGCTCTACAGAAGCTAAACAAACTACACTACCAAAATCCAGAGCTCCCTCATCTCTAGATCCACCATTAGAACAGAACATCAGACTATACTCAAGTCTAGCTCGACTTCCAAATCCAACTGAACTACAGATTCAACAACCAATAATGAATCATACACGTACTCTCTCACAGATACATGAAATACAATGAATTCCAGCTATCCAAACTGGCAATTCAATCTTATCCTATTAAAACACAGATAAGAAATCTCAAATGCCTCAGAACTAGCCATCCAATCTTATCCAAATACTGCTCTCTTAACCAGAGAAATCTTAATAACAATGAAGACTCCAACTTTGAATTCCAAACTCCTTATCTCATATCTGTATAACTCAACAGACAATCTCAGACTACCAATCTTCTTCTTGATCAGCTCAACCTATGCTGATGCTTCCAGAAACCACTAGACCAAAGCAAACCAGTTTATGGATCCAATCCAACAGAAAAGTCTTCCATAATCCGTCGAAATCCAGAACTGAAGCTCTACTACTTAAGCAATAGCAAACTGAACTTACTTCCTTCCTTGCACAGCTGCTACCTTGCTTTCGCTGCGCAACTTTGATTCTGAAATAGATGAGAATACTGTTGATGAACACGAATACAAACTTATCCAATATATCCGGGAAAACTTTGTTCATCAAATCCATAAAATCTGAGTGACGCATCTGTCTCGGACATACATCCTTACAGCAGAAATCCAACTCAAAAGCTAGATCCGACCAATCCAAACTCCAAAAATTTCTGAGCTGCTACACCAACTCTTCTTCTAGGCTAACCACCAAAATCGCTTCTGGAACCAAAAACAATATGGAACTCAACTCCATATGCAGACAAATTTCCGATTACCTCAGTAGCTCCTACTTCCACATGAGAACCCTCAGTCTCAAACAAAAGATTGCCCAAGATAAATTCCCAAACTAATCGCAAGTCACTTTTGCGATCCAACCTAGTTCGGATTCCAAAGAAACTGTCCTCTCTTTACCAATTAGAACAGCTTTAAGCTTTTCCAAACAAGGTTAACCCTCAAGAAAACATCCACCAACTGCCCGGACTGCTGATAGAAGAACCACCAAGATTGCTGAACCATCGGAGAAACAACCAACACTGCTGCTTCCAAACTCTACTCGATGATACAGCAAAGCCAAAAGATCTTCTTGACAGCACATCGAACCCTTTGAGTTGCACTGCTACCACAGCTAACCAAAGACTTCTAATCCAAAGGCTTCTCGAAAACCAAAACCATCAACAAACCACACAACGGACCTTCGAGATGGCAGACAACCTCTCAAGAGATTCGGGCTCCAAACCAAGCATCAACATCTCGCTCTCCTTAAGGAATGAAAAATGAGACCATGCCAAAGCGAAACAACTTATAGGCCTTAGTCTCATATTCCAGAACAGCCAACCTCCATGCTAAAGATCCAGACAACTTCTACACAGACGAATCTTCACTGCAGCAGGTAAAGACTGCTCCTCAACCACTTCTAAAACCGCTTCAAAAGAAAACATCTTCGAAAATATCCATGGATATTGCATCTCATCACACAGTTATCTAGATATCATCACTTACTTCTGCACTTCCGACGGATCAAAACTTACACTTCAAAGATAAACTCCGAATCTTTAAAAAAAATTCCTTCGGATATCAGAGAAATCCTTACTCCAAGCTACAAATCTTACTCGAGATGGTACTAGGTCTATAGTCTAGACAAATATACTTCCAACCTCAACATATGGACCTCTTCCATCAGTGGTAGTCGTGTTACACACACACCACTACTCCATCTACCTCAAAAACTTACGTTGGAAAATTCGAACAGATAACCCAACAGATTAGGGGTGTGTGTGTGTGTGTGTGTGTGTGTGTGTAAATTACAAGTACGCTCTCTCAAGAAAGATACCACTCCAGAGCCAACGTATTCACTCAACCTAATGCTCTGATACCAAGTGAGACGACCCGACTTTCTATCTCCAGGAAATCGCATCATCTTGAAGAAAGAAAGGGATAGAAGAAGAAAAGATAAGAAAGAAGAAAACGAACAACATCAGAGAACTCACAGCGGAAGAATGAAATATAATATATCACATAAAATATTACTTAGTATCATATTACATCAGAGTATACAACTTATACAACATATATTAGACAGTTATAAACATCTGTCTAACTATACAACTCGAGATACAAGATACAGATACCATACAACACAGCGGAACCATAATATATCTACACGTGGAAGCCTCCTGCTCCATAACTCCTCCAGAATTCGTTAAGCCAACCTGAATCACTTGACTACTCATACATAATATGAGTACCAAAGAGTTTAATAAAACAGAAAATAAACACTAGGGTCAGACAGGGGTCTGGTGTGAGTAAACGGGTTAAAATTGCTTAACTTTAGAAAAACCTTTTTGAAAGAAAAGGTATCACGTAAGACTTCCCACACATAAACATGGAAAAGTTTTTACCTTACACTAACCAAAACATTTGATAGGAAATCCAGTGATATTGTAATAGTGTCTAGGTTTTTCAAGTAAATAAGAAATAGCCGAAATTGTTACATCCATTAAATTCCAGCTACTAGCCACAAAAGTGGGTAATACAAACAAACCCGTAGGGTCTCGTAGGGAGAATGGGTTTCCATCAATGGCCGGGCTACTGGGGTACCGTCCGTCACAGTACGTGGCCTAGATCAACGTACCGAGGAGTACGCTCGCTCCCTTGCAACACGAGGCCGGAACCATCCCTTACTGAACAGTCCCGAACAAGAGCACCCCGTGGTTGGCGCGACCAACCACACACTAAGCTGAAATAGAAAGGGACCTCTAGACAGGGGTAAATCTCACTCTCCAATGGGGGCTACCCATGAAGCCTTGCTGCACCTCCCCTGTTTTATCCATTCCCGGTTGATGAGGCTTGAGGCTGCGATTACCTTTATAGAACACATCTATCTTCGAATGCTCATCGTCCACCTAACGATGTTCTGAATGAATTCAATCCATACAAGTTCGTTTCGGGTTCGAACGAAACAGAAGGCACTATCTCGTTGCACTCATTTTGGAATCACTCTCAGAGTCAACGACCATAGTCCTTGCATTCAATCACCATCTTGAATCTATAAGTACTATCCCGTCAAACTCATCACGGAATCACCCACAGAGTTATACTGACGTATAGTCCTTACACCTCGAGTCTTCACTCGCTCCACTAGGATTCACGACCTAACGTTTAATTGGAATCGATGTGGTTTTCGAATTATCCAAATATGGAAACCCGATCCCGGTCTCACCGAAACCAAATGCCATTTTAATGTCCAAGTTGTACTTAAGGGTTTTAAACAGTTAACTTATATTCAGGATGATATATAATCAGATAGATGAATCACATTATCACAATAGATAATTCATAACAACCATTCATCTCACAAAGCAGCATATCACATATTATAGATACTCAAATCATCTAATATCAACCAATATCAATCACCCAATATTGATCATCCAATATCAATCAATCAAACCATATTTATCAATTATCCAAAGCGTAATTGATTAACTCATAATCAATTGGATTACCTAAAATCCTCCTTCATTTATTTATTCCAAATAAATAATTAATCATCTCTTAATGATCTTCTTAATTAATCTTCCTTGATTAATTATATTTTAATTACATTCAAGTAATCAACCTTAACCATATTCAGTAATTAACCTTTAAGTACTATCATTAATTACAATAATTAATGATCATACATTTGCTTCCATTTATTAATTAACTATAATTAATTACATTAAACCTTAATTAATTACAATTAATTAATCACACTTTAGTTAATTACTTTTATTAATCAACCTTGATTAATATCATTAATTAACTAATGATCCTTATTAATTAATAATTCCTTTAATTAATTAAATAATTAACTTGTAATTAATCATCTCATTAATCATAAACAGAAATTAACAACTTGTAATTGCTTATCTTAATTAACAAACTTCTTAATTAATTATATTAATCTTTTATTAATTAATCTAATTAATTAATCTTTAATTACTTCATTAAGTAATTATTAATAAATTAATTAACAAATAATCCTTAACTAATTACTTTATAAATTAATTACATTCTAATTAATTACACTTAGCAATTAATCTTAAAATTAATCATATTCATTAGTTAATTAATCACATTAATTAATTAACTACAATTAACTAAGTAATTAACTCTTGATTACTTACATAAGTAATTATCTTCAAATTCCTTCATAATAAATCTTGATTACTTCCATAATTAATTACTTTAACAAATAATTAATTTCATCGTCAAATAATTCTTAATTCCTTAATTAATTAATTACTCAATAATTAATTAATTTCAAACAATTATATTAATCAACTCCTTAATTAATAACATCTAGTGATTAACCATTAATCACTTCAATCTTTAATTACTTCCATGAGTAATTTCCATTAATTACTTCCATAAGTAATTACTTCCATACTTAATTGCATTCAATAATTAACCACTGATTACTTCATTAAGTAATCACACTTAATTAATCCATAATTAAGTGATTATATAAAATTAAATAAACAATTAACTAATTATTTAAAATTAATTAAATAATTAATTAACATCTCATATTTCAAAATCTTTAATTAATTAAGAAAACATTATTCTTAATTAAACTTTACTTATTAATAAATCATCTTTTAATCAAGTATTCTTAAGTTAATTATCCAAATAATTTAACCTTATTTATCTTCGTAAATAAATTATTTGAAATTAATTCAAATTTCAGTAACTTAAAAACAAACTATTTCATTTGGTTTTCAAAATCATAACAATAAGGCATTTAGAAACCAAGTTTGATGAAATTTGAAACACTTTAATTATCTAACTAGAAACATATTCATTTTAAATAAAATTTAAAACTTAAGTTTTTAAAACATTACTTAAACTTTAATTCAATATTTAAATTGAAAACATTATTTTAAATTGAAATCCAAAATTAAATTAAGATGATTACTTTCAAAAACAACCATCTTAAAACATTTTTAAATTTGAAATATAAATTAAATTTACATTTTTAAATGTTGATTAACTATTCATTTTCAAAGAACAAGTTTTAACTTGAAAGTTTATTTCAAAAACAACACGCGTCTTCCCCGAAGTAACCCAGCACCTCCCCTCTTCGAGTCGAAACAGAGAAAACACGAGCTCGACTTCGAGATAACCTTCTTCCCCAACTCAAAATCCCCAGCTCCACATTCCAGTGCACAAGCAAAATCTCGTGCACGTGGCCCATCAACTACGGCCGAATTTGGTCGTCGCGACCATCGACGTCGGCCACACTAATGCTCTCGAACCCCAAACCAAACCCAAATCGAAGAAAAAGCACGCGCATCAAAATTTGACCTCTAGATCAAAACTGCAGCAATTACTCGATCCAAACCCCCCGGCCAACGCCATGACATTGATGATCCCCACCGACCATGCTACACCTTCGACTCGACTCCCCCATTACTCACGCAAGCCACGCGATCACTTCCGGTCCTTCATGCAAGTCGCAAAAGCCATGACCATTCAGCCGAGCAGAAACCAAATAAAAACCCTAGTTCGATCAATAACGAATAATTCAACCATTAGAAAAATTCTTTTGCATTTTTCCTATAATCTACAACCCATACACAAGCTTCAACCAAGATTTCAAACCAAATTATAGCTTGGATAATCGGCAATTCACCAAAAACCTAAAAACCTTCAAACCCAAAATTCACACTGATTACACAATTAAAAATTACAAATTGCATATCTAAATTCATGATTTATCATCACGATTACATGCATGTAATTCAATTTAAAATTTAAGACAGTTGATTTTTCTCAAAAATTTAGTTCCATTGTTAATTTTCATTTTAAATATGATTTGTGTTATTTAAAATCTCTGGAACTATTTTAAAATCTCTCTCATACAATTGCACACAGTTTTCATTTAAATGCTTAAGACTTATATGGATTAGATTTGTAGATATTGAAATTTTAAGCAGAATATTCAAATTAAACTAATAGAGAACTCTTGAATTTATATAACAAACAAACTTAATATCATATACATACAATTTCATATAAATTCAAGCTTAAGTACTGTAATTCAAGTCAAGATCATCACATGCAGGGCAGTAAAACCAGATCAAACTGTTTTTAAGAATATTTACTCACCTGATTATATGCAGAGCAGATTTTTAATTTCCAAGCTTTTGAACATTAATCTGGATAATGTTTTTAATTGCTGTAGAAATCTGAATCCTTGCATGCTTACAATTGATTGATTGAAAATGTTGAAACAGATCTTTCAATTGCAGATTTTAAATTTGCTAAAACATATCTTCATTTGCATTTGCAGGTTGAAAGAGATATGAAGAACTTCAATTTGTTTTTCATTAGAATTTGCAGGTTGAACATTTCTTTGAATTGCAGTAATTTGATTTGAATTTATATTTGATTTTGCTTTTGATTTCCATCTGCTTTTGGATTTTAATTTCAGATTTGAGGAAATTCTGGTTTGAGCTTTAGAAAAGAAAATAAGGAAAATGAAAGTGTTATGAAAGAAACTTGTTTTCTCCTAAAAACATTTAATAAAAATTAAAATGAAATTGTTGCCACATGTTAATTAATCTTACATTTGTCATAATCTTGTTTATTTGCCTTACAAGTGTTATTAAGAGGTTTAACATATTTACACATGTTACTTAAGAAATTTTTTAATAAATTTTCATTTTAAATTAAATGTAAATATAACTTGCTTATTTAAATTTACTAAATTAGTAAATACTTATATATGAAAATATAAACTTGCTTATTAATGAAAATATTCTAAAACTAGTTATAATATAAATATACGTCTTATACATGTATTTAAAAAAAACTAAAACATTTATAGATACATTTATAACTATTTAAAATTTAAATACTTTAAAGAAAACAAAACAAGATTTTATTCAAACTATCTTATTTAAAATAAATAAATTATCTTATGATTTGAAAACAATTGAATTAATCTAAATTACTTTTGAAAAATATAAATTAAAACAAAGCTTTAAATCACAATTCATAAATATATAAATTATCAATAGATTAAATTAAATTTCAAAACAACATCAAATTATAACATATACTTACATATATATTACAATTTGAAGATTTATCTTTTATTTAAAACAAAAGATCTTCTATCCGCAGTATATATCAAAAGTATATATATTATAAATAGAATAAAATTTATTAGCTTTAACAAACAAATCTTATCAATTATTGCCAGATTAAAAATTTATTAACCTTAAAAAGATTAAATTTATAAATTTAAATTAAAATTATAAAGAAAAATTATCAAATCAAATTAATTATTAATACAGATTATTAAATTGATATTGCCCAAAATTTCGGGTCATTACAGTAAACAATAAACGATAATGTAATGCATGTTACATAGGTAATTATGACTATCCATCAAATCAGTGGACTATCCGTCCTAATGTATAGTTTTCACTGGGTAACTACCAACCTACGTGGCTGACTTGGGCTTACCATATATACCAAATTTTCTAACTACTATTAGAAGAAAATGAAATAGTCTGTCCAAACACATTTATCCTAGTGCTTACCTGACTATCTACCAATCTTACAGTGTTGCTAGGCTTACTATTAACCTAAAGGTTTTGCAGGCCAACCTATAACCTGTCTTATCTTTATATATTTCTTTCTGTGCATACACCTACTTTTAGTCTTACCCTTGACAAAGCCCTAAGCATTGAAATTTTTGACTAGTTTTAGTTAGAGGCAAATAATTAAAGTATAGGGCGCTACGCTACACCGACCCCATCTGGTTTTCTAGTTTCTGAAGTCAATTCATCTAAACGTGATATAACAATAGTTTCTTCAGTAAACTTCTAGGCTAAATACCCTTTTCGATTCCCTTGAAAAAACTTTCTTTATAAATGATTTAACCTTTGAAATTATACTTTCTATAATAAGGAAATATAGCGCTTTACTTTATCCTAAAATATTTATGCCATGACATATGCTTTTAGAAAATTATATTGATGAATCTTGAAATCCCTAGGAAGTTATCTCACTTCGAAACCATAGGCTATAAAGCCAAAACAATATAAAGCCTTTATATTGATATAGCTCGATGACCTCATCGCCAACTCTTCTTTAATATAAAAAATGTTAAAGCCTTTAACTTTTAAAACAAAAGGCCACATGGCCGATAATATGAACATCGCACTTTATAGAGTGACGACGTCGTAGGATATAAAACATAGTTTGCATAGTTTAAGGTCTTAAAGCTTAATGTCGACATAGTTAAATCTCGGCATAAATGCCCTGAAGAAAAATAGGCGGCTTCATTAGAGCCAAACTCAACAAGAGCAACGTCATAGCCCATTTCAAAAACATATTACTTTGAATAAAGGCAGCATCATCATCAACAATGTCGATATACCTAAAAGCGGCGTAGTTGCTTATATTGTCGAAATCAATAGTTATAAAAACATGTGGCATCATTATTTCCTCTATAAGTAATTCAAAAGCAATAGGATCATTGACGTTATAGGTATGAGGCACCATACCATTATATCTATCTAAAGTGCAGCACTATAGAAAAACATACAGCATGGTCGACGTCAACGATGAGGATACCGACTTCGAACCTCACCACCCATAGAATATTCACTTCATACAATTCTAGTTGATATGATGTGCATCGCCATACTTGTCATCAAAGTTGTAGCAGCGAGAGGAATAGCGACATCGTCATTGCGACGTGGCATTTCCGTAATTAATATTAAAACTGTTTAATTGTTAATAAAAGTATGTTCTTTTCCACCAACCCCTATTGTTTGTCAAAATCTTATTGGTTAACTAATAGTTATCATAATTCTTTACAAAATCTTCCCATTACCAAAATTTATCATTCCCAAAGCATTTGCAAACTACACCTTTTATATTAATATTCTAAATAATACTTAAGCTTTTCTAGCTTAAATAAATCATAAACATCTGAGAAAAATCACCAAAAATCTTAATAAATCCAATTTATTATATTCTTTAACATATAAAAATTTTGGGACCAAAAACATCATTTAATTATTTTAAAAAATTAAACTTGAAATAAACCATTTACCAACCTTAGGAAATTCATAAAATATTCTCATTAAATTAATATATTATGAAATTAAAAACCTTTCAAAATAATGTTTCTAACACCATATTAAAATTTCAAGTTATTTGGGTATCATATCATAGGTTCTCTTACTCAAACATGTCGCTTAATTTCATAAATAAATCCCATAAATTCACCAATAAGCATATAATTATTCAAATTATCATAGCATGGCATAATATAAGCAAAAGAATCGAATTAATGCTTAAAATCAGAAATAACAATTAAAACATGAGATGCATAACTATTATTCACCTTGAATGGCTAAAAAAGGATGACATTTGTATTGGATTTGATTATCCTAAGCTTTGATCTTGTTTCCCTATATTTACTTCCTTTGAAACCCTCATTAATGGTTAGACTATTTCTTATCTTTTTGTTTGCGTAAACGAAAGTGGGGGAGAAGTGAGAATAGGAATGTTTAATTTAAGGAAATATGCACTTTTCCTATTTTGTCCCCTTCATGTCCATCTTCTTATTAATGTTCTAATTAATTCTTTTAGTTCATTAATTAGGCTCGACCCATACTAATTATCAAATCTCAGTCTCCTTCCCATGTTACATTATTTTATTTTATTTATCTAAATAAATATCCTAAATAATTTTAGTTAAAATTTGGGTGCTTATACTAGTGGATAGTTCAAAGTCCCTGAGAAAAACTATCATACTCCTGATCTTAAGTTGGCGGCCATTCTCTTTGCACTCAAGTTATGCAGACACTATCTTTTAGGAGAGCAATTTGTGCTGTAAATGAATCGTTAGGCTATGAAGTATTTATTCTCCTAGAAGGACTTGAATTTAAGGCAAAAGTGGTGGATGGAGTTTTTGGCATTATATAACTTCGACATCTCCTATACTCCAGGCAACAACAATGTTGTACCCGATGCCTTGAGTAGGAAGCATGCGGTGTTGAGTCCTATGTTCTTAGAATGGAAGCACTTGGAGTTCATTTCTATACTCAATTTCCGACCATTATTAGACATCGCTCTAGGATTGTTAGCTGCTTTGGATGTGCAGTCTACACTTATGGACCACATTAGGTCAAGTCAAAAGCATGATAAGGAGTTAGCGGATATTTTCGAGAAGCTTAATAGAGGAGATCGGTCAAGTCATATACGGTGTTATACCATTGACTTGAAGGGATGGTTACAGAGAGATGGTAGATTATGTGTTCCTCCTATAATGGATTTGACTGACATGGTACTAAATGAGTCTCATCTTTATAGGATGACCATTCATCCCAGCGGAGATAAGATATATCATGACATGAAGAGAGTCTTCTATTAGCCTGGTATGAAGAAGCATGTGGCAAAGTATGTGGCCTGATGTATGACTTTGCAAAGGGTAAAGGCGGAGCAGAAGAAGCCGGGAGGATTATTACAACCATTAGATATTCCATAATGGAAGCGAGAGAGTTCTTTTATGTATTCCATCGATCGACTACCTAAGAGTAGGAGAGGGAATGAGAGTACTTGGGTAATAGTCGACAGATTGACCAAATGCGCTCATTTTATTCCAATCAAGAGTACGAGGACTGTTGCATCTTTGGCAATACTATACATGAGGGAGATAGTGTGGTTACATGGAGTTCCTTCAAGCATCATTAGAGACCAAAATCTACTTTCACCTGTGATTTTTGGAGGAGTCTGCAAGAAGCTTTAGGTACTGAGTTTATTTTGAGTACCGCTTATCATCCGTAGATGGATGGACATACGGAGAGGGTGAACAGAGTGTTGGTGGACATGCTTTGTATGTGTATCTTGGATTTTGGAGGCTCTTGGGAGGATCATTTTCCATTGGTGGAGTTAACCTATAAAAATATATTTCAGGCAAGTACGGGGATGACAGCTTTTGAGGCGCTATACGGGAGGCCTTGTATGTTACTATCTTGTTGGAAGGACACTATAGATAGGATTATTTCTGAACTAGATATGGTAAAGGAGACATCAGAGAGGTATACTCGATCCATAGGAAGATGAAAACCATGCAGCATAAGCAGAAGTCGTAAGTTGACAGAAGATGCAAAGATTTGGAGTTTGCAATGGACAACACGGTTTTGTGAAGGTCTCAGTGCTTAGGAATGTCATGAGATTTGATAGTTTGGGAATGTTAGAACCAAGGTTTGTTAAGCCTTTTCCAATCACTGGTGGATTAAGGAAGTTTGCATATGGATTGATGCTTTCTAAGCAGTTAGCAGGAGTACACGACGTTTTCCATATGTCACAATTGCAAAAGTGTCTACATGGTATAGCCGCTGTAGTCGAGCCAAGTCAACTAGTGGAAGTGGAGTTGGAGAGCACTTGTTTGCTTTGCCTCCACTCCTATTCTTGAGCATGGTACAAAGCGAATCTGCAATAAAGTTATCAAGCTTGTTAATCCAGTGGGGAGACGATCCAGTTGAGAGTACATGGGAGCCTGAGGAGATGATCCGGGCTACCTATCCGTAACTCTTTTTTGGTAAGTTTCCATTATAGTTAAATAAGTATAAACTATTTATGTGTTAGGTTCTAGCTTAGTATTCCCCGTAGGTAGGGACAATTGGATGCTAGGAATGGTTGCAAATATGTCATTATGACATGATTTGAATGATAAATACTAATGGATATATTTATTAAACTGATCTTTGCATACTAGGAAAATATATTCTCGAGTTAGCATACACTCACACCATCTTTGTTTTATTTCATCGAGTAGTATGCATATTGTTGTTGTACATGGATTGAATGGTTGCACATACATATAGAATTACTAGTATATTTGCATAGGATGTTTCATATATTTTGGACATGTGACATAAGCACATGCATTTCAAAAGTTCGACTAGATCGGGAGACAACCAAATTTTTGCATTAGTATAGGTTCATATGCATTTGATGCCTACAAGCACATATAGCATTAGAAAATTGAACTAAGGACAATGGTTGCAAGTGGTTGATGGATGAGTAGATGATTGTAATTATTGATTTCTATACGTACGAGATACATTATTTCCATCCTTGGAGATTTCGAGGACGAAATCATTTTAACGGAGAGAACGTAACACCCTAAATATTTAACCGAAAATTAAATAAACGAAATAAATTTAAATATAATAAGGGAGAATTTTTTTTTCACAAATGTTCGAATTGACTGCAAATCTTGGCCCCGCATTCATAGCAATTTTCTAGACAATTTTCATATATAATGTTTTCAAATCAGAACTAATATAAGAAAGATAGTGATGTTCTAAATTTTTGAAAAGAAAATAGTTAAATTAGTAAATTAGGAAACAAATGTTCATATATAAGAACACCTACCGGTCAACACTCCAGATTGGACCGATCGACACCTAGATGTCGACCGCTTCAATCTAAGCGACTGACCGATTAAGTTTATCTGGCAAGGGTTTAGGTATGCCAATGGTCCGGATCTAATTAATTTAATCAACGGTCGACGTCAGTTTGTGCTGTGATAAATTGAATGCCAATCTAAACCCTAATTCACTAATCCAAAACAGTACGTCAAGATTTTGTCCAAATCTCTATCTCATATAAAACTAATTTCTCAAATTAAAATTTTAAAAGCAAATCGAAGGAGAAGTCAAGCGAAGGGAAGGAATTAACATATAGAAGGAAGGACAATTATGTGAAAATAAAATAGGGATAGGTTTTTAGAGGTGAATGAGTTCATAATTAAAATGAGGATTTACATATAATTGATTTTTTTACACCCTAATCGACCAAAAGTTGTTTATTTTTATGAATTGGGAATTTGCTAATAATTTAATATATAAATCTAATCCCTTTTTTCCCAATCTAATTTTGGTGAATATAGATTTTTTGAATAAGTATTGATTTAAATTGATTACACATACTTTCGCTGAGGTAAATAAGAATTAATATAACCTTGTTAACCCTAAACCTAAGTTAAGTTGATTTATTGAAATTGTACATGAAATTGTGAGTTATAAATTTAGGTTCCTAAAATTAGGGTTTCACAATGATGAACAACTCTAATTAAAATTTTACTATAATCAATAATTGGGAATGATGATAATTACCATGATTAAAACTTTATTGTAGTAAATCTAAAATAATTAAACAAAAATCACTCAGACCTGTTGACAGGCTTACTTATGTTGGTAGACAGCAAGTGATCAACCACTCCAGTGACCAGTGGTCGATCGATTAACATTTTATAGCTTAGACTTAACCCAGACCTAAGGCCTAAGTTATTAAATTAATTTTATATTATATATATATATATATGTTAGTATAATAGAGAAGTTTGTTCTCTATGCGGCCGACCCTAGGACATTACGGGGTGGACGGATGTGTACATTGGGAAACATGACCTAAATACTATTTAGGCATGTCAATTTTCGATCAGGTCGATTCTATCTCAAATTTTCACTCATGGGAGGTTCTACAGTGTACACGCGCACTGAAAATGAAGCCTGGAGAAGAGTGAGGTCTGGCACTAACAGAAGTTCCTCGGTATGCATGACTGTGTGTACGTGATACTTTTGTTGTTGATGGATCCCGATGCTTTCCGGTAAGAGGCGTTATGTTACCATTGAGAAGTGGAATGGATGCATAAGACATCTTTGGCGCAATTTAGCATTACGGGCTCCCTCACGATGTGTAACTAAGATATGTGTCGTAATTTGGGAATGTGGTCCCAAGGATGATATTGTAGGTAACACTATGTCAGAGTCGTTCTAGTAATTATCAGTCGGTTCATAGTAGTATTGGGGCTCGATCAGTTGTTCGACCCTAAGTATAAGCCTTCACATAAGGTGGTGTAGGTGTGTTTAAAACCATACTCCTAGGTTAACAAAACTTTCCATGGTAAGAGGTTCACGAACATTAGTATAGTAGCCTGGGTTACATAGAGTATTAATGAAGTTAATTGTACGTTATCACCATATATTAATGATGTAACTCATTCACCAGACTTTTATCAAACCTACTCCTTTCCATTCTTTTCCTCCGCCAAAGAAGGACGGGGCAATAGGTGATAGGACCAAAGATTAGTATTTAGTTAGAAAATCTTGGCATTGGAGTTGCATTTTATTTTTCTATTGCTCTCTATGTAATCATTATCATACTTAGCACTTATCAGATTATATGTTGTATTTTTGTTTATTTTGGATTTTTCCTACGTACTGATTTGCGACTGGGTTTTCTTTATTTTTTATATTTATATTTTATTTTCTTCGATTGTGAGATCTGAAAGTGTAGAATATCTTAGATTTAATCATTATATCTTTAGTCTTTGTAATATTTAATACATGATAGCTCGTACTTTTTGGGAATGATGCGAGTTCAAAAGTCACCCTGAGCTTTGGATCAGTGTGTCGGGAGATGTAAGTTGTCATAAATTCTACTATTTGTTATAAGTTTGAGCTTCTTTGCTTTTGTATATTCTATGGGAAGTTTTTGGTGGCATTTTTTAGAAGCACTTGATAGATATAATAATTTATCTTAGTTTGAGCCTATTTTCTATTTTCAAATCCACAACCAACATTTATAGTGCTTTTGAGATGAACTTAATGGATTCTTTATTTTATTTCAGGCAACGCCTTACTCGAATATGATTCATAAATAGTATTGATAGTGCTTTTGAGATGCACTTGAAGAATTACATTTATTTATTTTTGATGTTGAGCATTTGCTTTTAGTGTGCCCATAACCATAAGTGGTGGTGCTAGGTTGAGCATTTGATGGACTCATCTACCTTAATGTGAAGGTAAGCTACCTTCTACGAGAGACTTGAGCTCTCTAAAGCACTCGCTAGTCAAAGGTAAGCATATGGCCACTAAAAGTGCATATTTATCGTGGAGTTTGTATAAATTAAAAGTGCAATATATGTTGTGAGATCTCAAATAAAACATTTGTAGTTCAAGAGAAATTTACTACTTCGACTAAGTTGATCAACCCATACCTTTGTTGTTAAAGAAAAATTCATTAACTAGATTAAGTTTTAAATTCACTTTTTATGTATCAATTCAATCGAAAGACAATGGTACTTACGTATAAAACTTTCTTTTGGCCCATGTTATTTTCATTTATCTTCTTTGATTTTTTTCTTCTAATTAATGAGGGATTATTTGATAATTACAAAGAAGTCACAGTCTTTTTATTGCTTGACCTTCTACATTCTTTATTAATGAGAAAACATTTGAAATACTTATTTATTTGGATTGATGAGCTCAAGAGAGAAGAACGGATTTACATTTAATTTTCTCTCTCTCATTCTCTCTTCTTATAAAAGGAATACAATATTCATCAAGTAAAAATTATATTTTTCAAATTTCCTCTGAAATCAAATCCATCTTTCAAATTTATTTGGCATTTTGACTAAGTAGTTTCTCACCAGAATAAGAATGTCAAGATAAAGAAGAAACGATTCAAGGACTTTAAAAACATCATAAAAAGGCAAGAAAGTGGAAATATCAAAAAATAAGTAAAAAAAAAGGTTGACTTGAGTGTTTCAACTGGATGCTTCGGGTCGGACCCAAGTTGTACCTGAGCTGAACCTAGGAAAAACAAAGGATAACTTGAGCTGAGAAATAGGAAGATAAGACAACATGACATGGAGTCATGTTTGAGTTAAACCCGAGAATGCCTTGAGTCAGACACAAACCTCTCGATACAGAGTGATTTGAATTGAACTCTCAGCATCGAGTGGTATTTTCTTAGGTCAGACACACAAAACTCTCAGATCAGACTCCAAGCGATAGTTATCAAGTTGAACTCAGATCAGACCTACTAAACACTCAGGTCGGACTTTAAGCGATCGGTACCAAGTGATACTAGGTTAGACACTCTACATTTCCATGTAGGACTCGAAGCACTCCAACCTTTGGATGGCTCCAACCAAGACTTGAAGCAAACGCATAAACCACCCGAGTCGAGAAACTAATCAAGTCAACCCATCCCGAAGCTCATGATTTTCACCGACATTATTCACTCAAATATGGATAAAACTTACTTGAATGATGATATGAAGTAATTCAACAGTTGCAAAGACAAAGTACTACCTCAAGTGATTGTCATGTAGTGCTTTTCCCAAAGAATAAATGAGAGACTCCAAGGATTCTCTAGAAGAAAGCAATGAAAAGACAAGCAATATCAAGGAAATTGTTAGAAATAACTCAATCTATAAGGAAAACTGTATGGAATGCAATGAATCAGAGATAGGAAGGCAAGAAAGAAGAGAAAGTAGAAGTTTCCATCGACACGAACCTCTCAATACTAAGTGGTTTTAATTGACCTCTCGGTACCGAGAGGTTTCAATTGATGGTTGGGCCAACTTTGGCTCCCCTGTACCTTTGGACTTGGATCTGGACCTTCTACTTCATGGGCCTCCAAGTCTACTGGCGAATTCCTTTGTAAACATAAACCCTATAGCAACTAAGAGAGGACTTTAGGTGCTCCTCCTCCTTCATCTCCTATTTCCTCACCATGGCAGTCACTAAGGAAGCTATTATTTGTCGTTCTAGGCTTTAGTTTAGTAAATCATTTGTACTACTAAATTTCTTCAAATCTACAACTCTATAAAAGATAAAATGGACATAGGCCAGAGATTTCCGAACCACTATAATTTTTTGTTTCTCTTTACTTTTGGCATACACTTTGCTAGATCTGATCCCACAACAGGTTATCATTGGGTACTGTGCCACTTTTGGCATCAATATTTTGGTGCTTTCACTAAGAACTTGATACTCATGGCTAGATCCAATTTGCTACTTTGGATTTGGAGAGTCCTGTGGTTAGATCCAGAAGTTCTGATTGAGGAATTCGGAAACTTAGAAGCAGTGGTGCCTAAGAAACTTGGATGTTCAACTGGGACAGTAGCTGGTACGGATGCAGCTTAGCTAGTGGTGAGGAAAGCAATGCTCACTAAATTAAATTTTGTAATCAACAGGAAGTACCAAAATCATCCGCTCAAAAGGAAGTGATTACCAAGGGTGAGCATGATAAGATGCTACAGGAATTGAACTAGAAGATGGTGGATAGTCGAAAAGCTTTAATGGACAAGATGGATGCTCTACTAACCCAACAACCAAGGAGGACTAGGAGGAATAGAAGGGAAGCTTCACCATCATCCAAAAAGGAAAAATCCTTTGTTTACGGTCAAAACAAACGAGATGGAAAGAAAAAGCTCAAGGAAAGGGTTGCTGGAGCTGGACTGGAGGAACCCAGAATGTTTCCCCCAAAAGAAAATTGCTTGGTACCGAGAGGGTTTAACTCGATACCGAGAGGGTTTAACTCGGTACTGAGAGGAATGTGGAAGGCATAGGGGACAAGGAGCAATAGCTCTAGACCTATTTGATTTGAAAGATGACATGCAAACGAAGATGGTGATTACGAGCGGGATGTTGGAGCAGATGTAGCTGGAGTTCAAACAACTGCCACAGAACCGACTAGGCATCAACGGAAAATCAAAGGAGTGG
Source organism: Allium cepa (assembly GCA_030765085.1). Lineage (NCBI taxonomy): Eukaryota > Viridiplantae > Streptophyta > Magnoliopsida > Asparagales > Amaryllidaceae > Allium > Allium cepa. Next base: position 160,894,748 of record CM060932.1, read on the forward strand.
TTCTTCCAGAGTCTAAACTTAGACGTCGGGTGGGAAAACCGAGATTGTTTACGGAGCCAAACACTCGACGCAAGCCTGATAGTCAACCTTTGGATTACTGAGCGAGTGAGGAATATATTACAGATAGTTGGTAGAGGAAAGCATAGGAATAAATAATGAGGATTGGGATTCTGCACCAAGCAGGACCCCTTTCACAGAGAAAATCATGAGAGAACAGTTTCCTAGGAAGTTTGCGATGCTGACAATGCCTTCGTCTAACGAAACTACCGATCTTATGCAACATTTACTCAAGTATGAATGGCACATGGTTTGTGCTAAGGCGATGGATGTTGTTCAATGTAAATTGATGTGCATGTAAAAGTGCATATTTTTACTCTCATATTCGATCTTCTTTTATCTAAATAAATGAGCATATTAGGATATTTTATATGTTTAAACCAAAATTTAAATTATTTTCAAATAATCATTTATTCATCTTTATTTTGTGGGTAAAATGGTAATTTTTTATATGATTTAATTTTGACAAAATTTATTTGCACTTTTTTATTTTTATTTTTAGGTAATGGAGTGAAAATATGAAGAGGTTTCATGGATGCATCCATGCACATATGTTGAAGGCAAATGAAAAATGGAAATAAAATGATTTATGCAACATGGACAAGCTCACATGTCCACTACCATATGATTCATAATTAAAAGCACATGCACATGTTACTGGAGGCTCAAAGGCATGTTAGTGGGGATTAATTCCTTAATGATTACTTGGAGGTTACACTTTCTCAAGGGCATTTTAGGTAGTCCCCTAAAATATGAATTAGGGTTTTAAGCATGTATAAATACCCCTTTTGTTTCAGGTAATCATCTTCTTACTTTCATGCAACATTGTAGCCACAAATCAAAGTTAAATAAAAATATCTTTAATGGCTTCTTAGCCTTATTTTTTACTTTCATGCAATTTTTATTTTATGCTTTCTTTTTATGCTAATTTTATTTCATGCTTTCCTACTTGGTTTATGCTTCTCTTATTTCTTGTTAGCGGCATAGATTTAATTCTTGTAATTGGTTTATTTTTATTTCATGCGAGCAGTTAGCTCTTTTTTCTTTTAACTGACTCTCATTTTCCTCTTTTTTTATGTTGAAATCATTTTAGTTAACATGTTTTCAAATATGAGTGGCTAAACCCCTTTAATTTAGGGGTGATATAGCTCTCATGGAATATATTAAATTAACATAATGATTTCATTTGTGATCTCGTCTTCATGCTTAATGGAAACTTTGAATGATGGTGGTTTATATTTTTTTAGTGAATTTGATAGTCTATGTTGACATCTGAAATAGGCTATGCTTATTCCATTGTAAACATAAACTATTTGATCATTTTCCTAATTTATTTTGATAATAAAAGTCAAACTAGTATCAAAATTTGATGATCTATGTTACTAGTTCGTAGTAAATAGATCATGCTTAAAAAATGATTTTATGTTTAATTTCATGTCATTTTCACGAGAGTTGATAAATGAGTTTGAATGGTGTGTTAGATTTTGATGGTTTAAGTTGTGCTAATTAATAGCACAAATAAACCATATTTACAATATGCACATCGATCGTTTCTACTTAATATTTTAACGAGAGATTATAAATTAATTTTGTGCAAATTTATATGAATGATTTGAAGTGGATTTGCCTCTAAATTGCTTATTAATATCATAGTATTATTCACTTCTGCTTTAGCTTAATTTATACAATTTTCTAGTTTAAACTTATTTTAAAGACTTTGGGCTAATTTGATTGAGTATTATTAGAATTTAATTCTTTCCCTACGGATAGACCCATATCCGCATACGTACTACAATTGTACGCCGTGAGTTTGTGGTTTTTATAACGATTATATTTTTAAATGGTTTTTTAACCGATGGAAAATCCGTCGAATTAACAAGTTTTTCACGTTGTTGTCGGGGAATTAAAACTTAATTTCAATTCTAATCTTTGATTTATTTCTATTTGATTTTATAGTGTTTTCAATTGTGTGTTGAGTTGCATTTAAAAAAGTAGAAGAAGAAAATAGAAAAATAAAATTTTATTATGTGCTTGTGTACCTTTTTTGTTTTCATTTTTTTGTGTGCGTTTCATTGTTTCTTCACTTTTGTTTTGTTCACGCGTTGTGGCTTGTGCATTTGTGAATTTTTGGTTTGTGTTTTCATTTTCATAATAAAGGTCCATGCCTTTGGTTTATTTGTGTTGAGAGCATTTCATTTTGTGCATTACTTTCGCACATTTCTAATTTCAAAAAGAAATTTTTTTTTTGATGTTTTGCATGTGCAATTGTTTCCAATTCTCTGTTGCATTTCATTTCATTTCATTTGAGTACGTTACAGTGCAAATATCCATTCTTGGTTGCTCACCCAAAAATCATTGCGTTCACATTGCATTTTTCAAAAAAAAACAAATTTTACTCTGCATTTTACAATTTCATTACATTCAAACAACGCCCCCCCCCCCAAAAACCCCAAACCCCCCCACCCCCACCAACCAGCCTTCAACCATCATCAACTTGCCTTGCCACTGCCTGGTCATTGCCTTCAACCATCCACCTCCTCTTAAAACAACCTGCACCTTCAACAATCATCATCAACTGGCTGCCTCAGCAAACTACACAATACCGCACCATTACCATCGAAACTTCCACACATCACACCATCCACTTCAAACATAACCCACCTCTGCCAGCAAGTTCAAATACCCTCCAAGCACCATTCACCTGCACTATAGCCAATCTTCACCAAACACTCAACTTCCCACTACTGCAAACATCATCTCCCTGCCTCTGCAAACGCCATCTCAAACCTACTGCCACTTGCCACAAACTTCAACACCCCTGTCAACCTCCAACTCTACCTTCACAACCATCTTCCTTCTCTTCCATACAAAACCCTGCATCCTAATTTGAAGCCACTGCCTCCAACAACCATCCATCCTACAATATTCCTTCCACTGCAACAACACTGCAAACCACCTAAACCTCCTCTTCCCACTAAACAACTTCCTTAATCATCAAAGTTTTCTCCTCCAAACTCCCTACTTATTTACCTACCACTTCACACTTCACCTCCCTCTGCCAAACAACACAACACTTCATCCAAATCCAGTCAACCGCTCCATATACACCTTCATTCTCTGCCTCACCACATCCCAATACTATCCTAACATCATACCACTACATCTTTCCCTTGCATCCATTCAAACTCCTCAAGCTACAACTAGAATCAGCCTTCATCCAATCCAACAATCACACCACCACTGCATCTTACCCGGCACTTCAATCCAATCTAACAACGTATCCCTAGCCTTCTACCTTTAAAAATTTCAAAACTGCATACTATATTTAGACCATCACCATCTACAAAAACATCACAATATACTTACTCCTACTTCTTCAAAACAATCCACCACTTCACCACTGCTACCATGAAAACAGCCTCTACATCACTAATCCCACCTACTTACACTCTGCCACTCAAACACTTTCATCCATCACTGCAAATCACCTAAAAGCTCCTCTTTCAGTCTCCCATCCCCAATCAAACTCGCAATCACCATCCTACTCACATACGCAGTCTACAGCCTGCCAACCATCACAACATGTCTTCGAACTTGTTAAGATTTTAATGTTGATCGAAACTGATATCTAAAGAAGAAATTGAAAAGAGAATGTTGAATTAATTCTTTATTGCAAAGATAAAGTGATAATGTTTATCAGATTTGTTTTTCTATACAAACTGTTATATACACATTACAAAGCTAAATGGGCTTTGGGCCGCATTTGCCTTAGGCCACATTGCTTTAACTATATTGCAGAAACATAATATCGCATGTATTCTGATTCCCCCCTCAAACCAATATTAGGTTTAGGGTTACAAATGCCTCTTAAAACCATGGCGGCGCTTGAGAGATCGACCATGATTTTTTTCCATATACTCCACAACAATCAAATCTCCACTGCAAATTTCCTCCTTGAACTAAGAATTTCCAGTAACTCTTGATATCTCCTTGTAATTCAACTTGAGATCTTCCTTTGTAGATCTAGCTCCAATATTGTTATGAGATACGTTGTTTGCTAAAGTTGCTTTTAGATCTTCCTTTGTAGATCTAGCTCCAATATTGTTCTGAGATACATTGTTTGCTGAAGTTGCTTTTGATTGAGGTGGCTTAATTTGAGTTTTCTTCCCTTCGTTAAAGCTTGTCTCTGTGAGAAATGCCTTTCTTTCCACCTTTCATTTGTCTCGAAACTTTAGAAAGTTCCTTGTAGACAAAGCCTTGGTAAGTACATCTGCGAGTTGGTAAGTTGAAGGTATGTGATTGATTTGTAATTTTCCTCTCTGAACTTGCTCACGAACAAAATATAGATCGATTTCAATATGTTTTGTTCGTGCGTGCAATATTGGATTGGCTGCCATATATACAGTACTTTGATTATCACACCATAATGTTGGTTTGACTGTTGTGCTGATTTGTAACTCTTTTAGTAGAGATTGTAGCCAAATTATCTCTGCAGTAGCACTAGCAACACTTCTATATTCCGCTTCTGTGCTTGATCTCGATACAGTAGTCTGTTTCTTTGAGCACCATGACACTGGATTGTTACCGATGTAGATGTAGTATCCTGTTACAGATTTTCGATCATCGATGTCTGTAGCCCAATCTGCATCTGCATACACTGTGATGTTTAAATTACTGCATGCTTTTAATGTTAATCCAAAGTCTGCTGTTCCTTTAAGATTATGAGAATCCTTTTTACTGCCTTCTAGTGCTCATCATGTGGTTCCTGCATAAATTGTGAAACTTTGTTAACACTGAATGATATATCTGGTCTAGTAATAGTAGAGTATTGTAGTGCTCCTACAATACTCCTATATTGTTTGATATTTAATATGGATTCTGTTTTGTTTTTGGACAATTACTGACTGCTAATCATAGGTGTTGGTTGAGATTTTGCCTCATGCATCTTTGATTTGATAAGTACTTCTTCAATGTAGTTCTTTTGAGTATTTCTGTTTTTGATTTTTTGTTGACTTCTATCCCCACAAAATAGTTGAGATTGCCAAGATCTTTGATGGAGAATTCTTTGTTGAAATACTGTATGATATTTGTGATTTATGTACTGTCATCACCTGTTATAATTATATCATCAACATATATTAGAATGTAAGTAATATGATTGTTATAGTTTTTGACAAATAAGGAGTTATCAGATTTAGTGGACTGATAGCCTAAAGTAGTTAATGTGGCCTTCAGTCTATCAAACCATACTCTTGATGCTTGTTTCAAGCCATATATGGCCTTGTTTAACTTGCAAACTTGATGATCATTTTGTCTGTACCCTTGTGGCTGTTCCATGTAAATTTCTTCTTGAAGAATGCCATTTAAGAATGCATTGTTAACATCCAGTTGCCTTATGTCCCAATTTTTGCTTAATGCAATTGTGAGTACAACTCTGATGGTTGTTGGCTTTACAACAGGTGAGAATGTCTCACTGAAATCAAATCCATACTGTTGAGTATATCCCTTGGCAACTAATCTTGCCTTGTACTTGGACACTGATCCATCTGGGTTTTCCTTTAGTTTATAGATCCATTTGCATTTAACTATGTTTTTATTGGTTGGAGGGAACACCAGATTCCATGTTTTATTCTTTACAAGTGCTTGATATTCTTCATTCATTGCTGCTCTCCAGTTCTCATCTTTGTATGTTTGTTCAAAAGACTCTGGTTCTTCAATATTTGTTATTGCTGTGTAGATTTTTGGCTTGAATATCCCTCTTTTGGATCTAGTGATCATGTGATGACCTGTTCTGATTGGTAATTCAGTATCAATTGATGCTGAATTATCATTCTCATCAGTGTTGTCCAGAGACTGTTCTTGTAATCTGTCAGTGTTGATTCTTTGACTTTGATTGCGTGGTGTAGTGGATGATTGAACAGGTATGTCAGGTTGCTTTTCTGTTCCATGACCTGGTTCAAGCAACACTGTGTGTCGTGGTTTAGAAGTACTTGCTTCCTTGAGATTCCATACCTCAGAATATACAGGTATATTTGAAATAGATGTCTTTGGATTATATATCTTCTGTGTAGTTTTAATATTTGCTAAAGCAAAGGGAAATATCTTTTCATTGAACACAACAGTCTACTAATAAATATTTTTCTTGAACTATCCAAGCATTTAAAACCTTTCTGCTTGATTGCATAACCCAGAAATGTGCAAGATGAGATCTAAAATCTAATTTGTATCTATTATATGGTCTTAGATAGGGAAAACACAGACATCCAAAGATTTTAAGATCATCATAATTGGGTTTGATTCCCATAAGTTTTTCAACTGGACTCACTCCATTTAGTACTTTAGTTGGAAGTCTATTGATCAAGTATACTGAAGTACCAAATGAACCTGGCCAGTATTTCAGGGGTAGAGAAGCCTGTGCAAGTAAAGTTATACCTGTCTCTACTATATGTCTGTGTTTTCTCTCGACTATACCATTTTGTTCAGAGGTATATGGACATATGATTCTATGTATAGTACCTCTGTTTAAGAAAAACTTGTCAAGTGATTTATATTCACTTCCACCATCACTTTGAACAACTTTAACTTTATGACAAGTTTGTCTTTCAGCCTGAGTAATAAAGTGTAGATCAGCATTGTAAGTTTCTGCCTTAGTTTTCAGAAAATATATCCAAGTATATCTTGTAAAAGAATCAACAAAGGATATGTAATATCTATAACCATAATCAGAATTAATGGGTGCTGGACCCCAAAGATCAGTTGTAATTAATTCTAGTGGCATTTTATATTCTGTGGTAGAATCAACAAAGGGTAATTTATGACTTTTGCCCATTTGGCAATAAGTACAAACATATGGTAAAGTAGGATCATTAAAAGAAACTTTAATCTCTTTCAAAACCTGTTTTACAACATTTGCATTGGGGTGTCCCAATTTATAATGCCACTGATCAAATGCACTCTTATTGTTTTCAACAGATGATGTTTCACAGCTATTGCTACACTTTACTTCCTCAACAGTTTTCCTGCAGTTAGTCCCAGTGAACTTGTACAGACCATTCACTGCATCACCATGCAAAAGTTTTTCACTAGTTAATATGTCTTTAACTAAACAGTATTTGGGATAGAATTCAAAATATACATTATTATCATGTGCAAATTGAGAAACACTCATAAGATTTTTCTTAATTCTTGGTACTCTTAACAGATTATTGAGGTATAATTGCCTTTTACCTTTAACATAGGCATTACCAATATGAGTGATCCCAATAGGCTTACCATCTCCCATAAATATTGACTGTTTACCTCTATACTCCCTGTTGCCAAGCTTTAAGTTGTCAAGATTATTTGTCAAGTGATTGGTTGCACCTGAATCTGGATACCATGCCTCATCTTGTATATGTTCTGATCTTGCTGTTTCATCTTGATGTTGATTGCCATTACTCTGTTTATTAGATTCTTGCTGAGCTTGTGCTATGTTTGCACTGCGATTACCATTTCTTTGACTGTTTGAGTTTTGACCTGGTACATAATTGACATTGAATCTGAAATAACATTTTGGTGCAGTATGACCAATCTTCTCACAAATCTGGCACTTTGGTCTATTGTTGTTGTTGTTGCTCCATCTTCCCCTGCCTTTGCCTCTAACAGTAGAGTTTCCTTTTTGATATTGCTGATTGTTATAATTTTGATTTCTGTTCTTATTATTATTTGAGGCAAAGTTGATGGACATATCACTGTCTATTGGCTTCTTGAACTCCAATCTTCCTTCATGTGCAAGGAGAATGGAACTGACATACTCAAGAGATGGTAAAATTTCTTGAGAAGATATTACTGCAACTACAGATTCATATTCATCACCTAAGCCAGTTAAAATTGTTAATACTTGCTCTGTATTTGACACTTTGTGTCCTGCAGCTTCAAGCATATCACATATATTCTTTACTTTACCCAGATAATCTCTCATTTTCTGACTTTCTTTTCTGACATTCTGTAATTGCCTTTTATAATGCATTACTCTAGCTGCAGATTGGGTGTTAAAAATTCTTTCCACTGTTGACCAAATCTCATTAGCAGTTCTACATCCAATTACTTGAGGCAATAGTTTAACATTTATAGATGAAAGCAACCAAGAACTTATAAGACTATCTTGCCTTTGATATTTTACATACTCTCCATTGCTTACTGTTTTGTTTTCTAAATCAGTGATGAATTTGGGTGGAGCAGTAGTGGTGCCAAGTACGAATCCTTCCAAGCCATACCCTCTTGCAGCAGTCTCAACTTGAATTTTCCAAAGAAGATAATTATCTTCTTCAAGTTGAGCAGTGATGAGTTGAATCTGAGGACTAATTGTGGCTTTCAGGAGATTCTCTGCTGTGGCAGTAGTTTGTTGTGGTGGAATAAGTGCATTATCAGAGGTTTCTGAGTTGTCATCAGCCATGATGAAGCTTCTTGAATCAAGAAATCAAATTGAGTGATCAAGAACTCGTTTCTGCAGAATTCAGGTATGTTGCAACTGGGTTTAGATGATGATTTCCAATCTAATAAACCAACGGTTTGGTACTTGCCTTCTTTCTGATTTGATGAGTTTCTTGAAATCTTGACTGATTTTTGAATTTCTTTCACTTCTGACTTGATCGGTGAAGAAGACTGAGTGTAGCCAGAGTTTTCTAGGCGAGGCACTAGTCTTTGGAGATAAGTCTTATGTACCCAAATGATGAAGATGATTCTGATGGGTAATTAATCTCCAAATGATGAGATTTCTCTGATGGAGATTAATATCTTCTTCTTTCTATACAAATTTTGATGCAGTTTTGCTTTATGGCTCCGATACCATGTTAAGATTTTAATGTTGATTGAAACTGATATCCAAAGAAGAAATTGAAAAGATAATGTTGAATTAATTCTTTATTGCAAAGATAAAGTGATAATGTTTATCGGATTTGTTTTTCTATACAAACTGTTATATACACATTACAAATCTAAATGGGCTTTGGGCCGCATTTGCCTTAGGCCACATTTCTTTAACTATATTGCAGAAACATAATATCGCATGTATTCTGATTGAACTCCAAACAGACTCCTCATCAACCCGCAACCACCACATCACCGCAACCGGAGCTCGAATAGAACACCACAAATTGCTTGAAACTCAACCAAAAAAACCCCTTCCAGAACCTAAGATCATTGAAATTCTTCTTCGCCATCTCACCGCTTCACTGCCCATTCACTTGCCATTCATCAAAACTTCATGCAGCTCCTATCATGTACAGCAACTTCCATAACCAAATCAAACTCCACCACGACCTGCAATTTTACTCAAAACCAAATTCACAAACCCAAAATCAATCCCCAAACCCGAACGCCGAAAAAAACCAAAATCCAATTTTTATTTTATTTTATTTTGTTTGTTCGATTTCGATTTCTAGGTATAAGGCGATTTGAGAATTTTGTTTAAGAAATTGAGAAATTGAGAAGTTAGAAGTCTACGTTTGAAATTGGGTTAGGGAAAGTTTTAAAGTGGGTATTGTTGGATCATAGGTTTTGAAACCAAATTTCATGAATCTACGATTAAGACAACATTCAGACTCAATAACTCAAAGTAAGGTTCGTATAGTTATATTTTTTAACAAGATTCATCAAATGTGTATATAGAGTCTAGTTTAGTGCTTTGTTAAAAAATTTCCTCAAGAATCATCATTCATATTCTGCATGCATATTTTAATCAAAATCAAGTTTTCAAAAATGCATGGAGCAGGGCTCGAACCCAGGTCACTAGTTTAGAAGACAAGCGCTCCAACCAAATGGGTTGTGGTAAATTTTGTTTATCAATAGAATTCAGTCGACTGAACATGGTCATTCATTCGGCTGAATATCTGTAAGCAGCCACTGAACTTGTGCACATATGTATGCATAATTATATTTTCAAATTCAGTTGACCGAGGTTCATAGACCAATCGACTAACCTGGTTCCAACTGCTTTTTTCTGAATAAACACTTCCTTTCATGAACGATTTTCTTCTTTGCAGAAGGTTATGAACATTGTTGTTCGATAACATCTGTTCAGCAGAATTTGTAACTTTCTATCTACTATATTTATGCATGAATTTTAAGAACAAAAACTCAAATTTCTTACTTTCACTTGATTCATATTTTCTCAAATTACTGCTCTCTTGAATTCATATATTGATTGCTTACAAATATAAATCTATATTTTTCAAGCAATCTAAATGTAACGATCCAGAATTTCTGCCATTTGAAATTCAGATATTTAGTTGATTTTAAATATCAACAAGTAAAATTTGTAAGTCGAATAATTTTTATTTCAAATATCTGGATTTAATTGGATAATTAAATCGATAATTTAATATTTGAAATTGTGTAAATAATTGGAATTTGAGTTTAATATGATTGAAAATGATTAATAAAATTTTATTTAATCATATTGAAGTTAGAATGAGGTTATAGAACTTTTAAAATTAAATTAAAAGCTAATTTGTGAAAATTGAATATTTTAATATTTAATCGACGAGTAAAAATAGCCATTTTTCAAACGGTCTCGGATTTTTACGAAACCAGTTTCATCGGATCCGTAATGTGATATTATTGTAAGGCTTCAAATTTTGTGTCAATCGGATTTACGGTTCGTTCGGGGGAAGTCAAAACGCATAGAAATTTGGTTTAATCGATTTAATTTAAATTTGATCGTTTATTTCCGTAACTCGCACAGATGACCGAATCAGCTTCCGAAACCTATTCCATTGTGTCCGAAACGCGGGGTAAACCCAGGAACACCAGTCATCGCGCGAGATTTGTAGTTCGGAAAATTTTGGATGAATAGTAATTTGGAAATTTTCTATAAAAGGCCATCATTGTTTCAATTTGCAAACTAAACTAAAAAAACCCTGACCCTAAATAGCCAGCCGCCACCTCCAAAAGCAATGGCCGAAAAACACTAACTTTCATCTCCAATTATCTTCCAATCCACTCATTATTTCGAGAAATTCTCAACTAGGAAAGTGTAGAGCGTCAAGTGATCTTTATGTTCAATGGTTAAGATCGTAATTAACGAAGGAGATTGTCGGCAATCTCAGTTTGAAGCATGGCGTTTGCGTATGTTTTTCAACGAGGGGGAGGAGGCCGAGCTCTGTCATTCTCTGGCCGAGCATGGAGCTTGCGTTGGCCTTCGACGTGGTGCGCTTTGATCGAGTTCTAGGTGTTCGATTTGATTGCAAAAATGCAAACCCTAACGGCTTGGATGGGTTCGGTTCTAACGTGTTGCTGATAGCCGAACGCGATGGGAAGAAGATGAAGCATGTGGCCTTGATTTCCTGAAGCAAATTTGGACGGCCAGGATGAATTAGGGTATAAAAATTAAAAATAGATTTGTAATTTAATTATATTTAAATTTGTATAATCTTTAAACTATCATAACTTTGTCTACGAGGTCGAAAAATTACGAAACGAATTGCGTCGGGTTCGTTTTGTTGAGCAATACGCTATGGAGCTGGTTTGGAGTCGTTTGGAGTTAGTGAAAATTTCGGGTAAAATTAAATGCACGTTTAATTTTATTCGAAATAAAACGCTACGACTGTTATCGAAAACTCAAGATGAGAACTTCTCACTCAATCGAATTGTTTCGATTTAAATTTTAAATAGTTAGATTTAAAATTGCTTGATTATGTGATTGGATGATAATTGTTATCTATTTTGTTAAATAGACCCTATACGTCGTATATTAAGCGGATGTTATTTATTAAAAACATATACCGCGATAATTCCAACTTGTATGGAATTGGTATTATATATGTAGTTGGAGTTGATTTTCCCGCATTATATAGTGAATGAGACCCTATTGCGCCGCATAATAGCGGATAGTATTTTATAAATCCCATATACCGCGATATTCCGTCTTGAAGCGGAATTGGTATTGTGCTAATATCTTTGGATGCAGGGAAACAGGTTGGAGGGATCCAACTGGATTCCTCAAACATTTGAATTTGTTTCAATGTTGTGTCTTGATCTATTTATTGATCTATTTATAATCTACGTGATTATCTTTATGACTGAAATCGTTAAAGGCTAAATTTTAGCCGAATATAATTTTGGTAGCGTTTGCTGCCGAAAATAAATAAAATTTGATTTTTGAAAAATTAAGTCGAGAATTCATAATAAAATTTAATTTTGGAATTGATCCATTTTAAATAAATAAACGTTGAGATTTTTATGTTATAAAAATTATGATTTTTGTGAAATCTAACAAAAATATGATTTTTGAATTAAGTAGTTGATTAATTTATAAAGATGGTTTGAATTGGGATTTTTGAATTATTATAAACGATTGATATAGAAGATTTATAAAATTGACATTTATAAATTAAAATATTGGAATTATAAAACGAGTTTTTATAAATGTTAAAATGAAGTAAAAATGGATTTCATAGGTGGATGAAATCAATAGATTTATAAATTGTGAAGTTATAAAATGAATAGATTTTGTAAAAATAAAATATTTATAAGTAATTAACTTATAAATTGGATTTTGGGCGCGTAAATGAGATATGGATAGAATTTGTTAATAAAGTGATTTTATAAGTTGAGGTTGTTATAAAGTACAAATGGAATTTATAAACGCTGTTTATAAATCCGAAATCGACTTATTTTGATAAGTTTAATTATTATAGCCTATTAAAGGAAATATATTCACGATTTTGGACGGTGAATAATATATTAAAGAAATATTTTAGGAAAGTGATATTTTGAATAGAATTAAAACGATTTAAAAATGTTTTAAATTGTATTAAGTGTCGAAACCATAGATTTCAACATTCATCGTTGAAATAGACGTTTTCGAGAAATAGAAGAAAATGGTGGACTATAACACTGTTGTTATAGTAAATGATTTACGAAAGGAAAAGTTTTGAATAGTATTGGGGTTTATATATCTATCTAAATTTCGAATCCCTATACTAGTGGTTTTGGGTTGTCGTAACGTGTTTTATGTAACATTCGTTTTGACCCAAATAAATGTGTTTAAGTGAACGTTTTCCTTAAAGAATAAAAAATATACTTAATTTTGATTCAAGTATATTGAATATTTTCAAAATGTTGAAAATAAATGGATTGGTGAATTACTTATTATTAGATAAGTATGGAAATGTTTTTCCAATATGAAGTGAATGTTTGAGATTTTATCTTTTAAAGATAAATTGAAAATGAATATTAGAAATCGATTTGGAAATCGTATATTCATAGATATTTTGGAAAGGTAAATTCACTATGGAATTTATAAAAGAAAGGAAAATTTGTTTAAAAATAAACATTGGTTTATTTTGAAGTGTGGAAATAAATTTACCAATTCGGAATGTAAATTTAATAAATCGGTAAGGATTTATTTGATTGGTTTAAACGAACCATTTTGAAATGAAAGTTATAAGGGTGTAAATTGATTTGAAATTGGTTTTCAAATGGTTGAAGTGTGGAAATTATATCTTGTAAAGATATTTTTGAAAAATAAATAATTTGGAAAATTATTTGAATTCGGGTTATGTTGTGAATATTGATTGATAGTTAAATAACCGACTATCAATATTGACCCTTAAGTGGCTATTTGTTGTGAATTGGTTGAAATTGAATGCTACACTTATTTTTAATTATTGCGCTTGTTATTCAGATTACCTATTCCGAATAGTGATATGACGTAATGGATAGCATTGAAGACCGGTGGTGAAGACCGGGTATTTGTGAAAACGATAGGATGACCGATCGATTGTCTGTGCACCATTAGCTACGGTATGGAGATTTCCCTTTGTGATGGGAAATTCGATCGGGATTGTAAATACCCAGATTGCAAGGGCTTCTTTTGAAGTGCCTTCGGTTCTGTTCAAGCCCGGAACAGACTTGTATGGTTACGTGTCTGACATTACATTTTGAGATATAAAGCAGGTTTCTTTTAAATACATTTCTGTTGGTGGCGGAGAATTTATTCTCTTAGCTTAACACCCTTCTCTGAGACGTACGCGCTCAGAGGTTATGTAGTTGAAGGTTATCAGCGATATATTCCCAATTTGGTAATGTGGCATGCTGAGTGTTGCTGTGTGATGATTATTTATTGATCATTTGTTGATCAAAACGTGGCTTTGTGAAAAAGCGTAGCTTTGTGGACGAGACTTCGTCATACCTCACACCTCGGAAATGGTCGAAACAGGAATATACGGCAAGGTTATGAGGGCCGCTCCCTTTAGGTTATGTCATTCCCTTCTGGAAAAGGGTGGTGTCAGGTATGGAGCCCTGATGCTTAACCTATGTGGTTGCTCCAATCTCATTTTTCTGTGTGGTTGTTGCTTGGTGATAGAGGGCCCTTGGATAAAGGTCCTAAAGGACCGGGGGGTGGCATATTCGTGTAGTAGTTGCCTAGTTACAGAGGTAACCGGGCCTTGTGTTAGCAGAGAGCTGGTTAAGTTCTTGGGATGTCCCGCCAGAGGCGATCCCATGTGGCAGTAGGAAGTTCCTTAGCCTGACCATTTGTTGGAAAATCCAAAGAAACAATACGATCCTTGTACGGATTTAGTTGTATAACCTGCCATGGAATGTGGCGGTAACCTGCTATTGAACATGGTAGCTATAGTAGTGTAACAACCCGGGATTTGCATTACCAATTAATAAATAAATGTTAGGATTCTTTATTTATTTTAATGAAGCATAAAAGGATTTGGAATAACAAAATTTATTTGAAAAAGGCTATTTTAATTAAATGGGAAATATGGGATTTTAAAATGAGGATAAAATGTTATTTTTGGAAAGTTAAATATTTTAGGAGAGATTTTAAAACGGGTTTGGATAAAAAAAATGAGTTTTATAAACATATATGAACACTTAGACTAATTTTTGGAAACATGTAAATAACTCTCTTCTTATTTGGTTACTAAACTTAACCCAATAACCCACCCTAAACCTCCTCTATAAATTATCTCAAACTCTCCTAACCTCATTCATTCTTTCCTAATCAAAACCCTAATCATTTCCTAAAGCTTTCTTAACAAAAATGGCCTCTATTTTCATCTCCTTCTAGTTTTAGCTTATGCAAGTCATTCTATGTAAAGGTAATGCAAATACCCACCTCAAATCCGTTTTTATATCTTTCTAATTTCTGAAATTTATTTGGTAACACATGTTTTATGTGTTTTTTTGATCTTATAGCCTTCTAATCATATTTTGCTAACTTGGGTTGATGCTATAATGGTCTTTGTTGCTTTCTAGAGAGGTATATTGCTAAAAACCTCTTCTAATATGTGTTTAATCATCTTTTAAATTCAGCAATCATTTAGTAACACATGTTTTATTATGTAACATGTGAATCATAGCTCTTTGATCATCTTTGCTTTCATTTTGGGTTGTGCACATAAGGTGCTTGTGATATTGCTTCCTAAGGTAATGCTAGGCTTTGGCCCTTTGTTCCCTCTAATATAGTGTAGTAATCATTATATGGTAGTTAGTGATTGATATTGGTGAAATTTGTTGCCAAAAACTTGAAAAAAAAACCCCAAAATCACCTAAAACAGCATTTTCAGCTGGCTGGAATGCTTCAGCCTGAAAACGGGCTGAAACAGTGGTCTGAGTGCACCAGAGCAGGCCTGGGTTGCACCCAGGCTGCTGCCGGGCGCAGCAGGCTAGCCCGGTTGGGCTAGCCGGTTGCAGGCCAGCCCTTAATGGGCTGGCGCGAATTTCCAGCGCAGGCGCATGGCCCGCGCGACCCGGTGGCAGACACGGGCCGAAGCCCGAGTCTCCACACCCCAGCCCATGCGGGCTGGGGGCTTGCCGGCCCACTCCCCAGCCCATGCGGGTTGGGGCTTGCGTCTCCACACCCCAGCCCATGCGGGATGGGGGCTTGCCGGCCCACTCCCCAACCCATGCGGGCTGGGGGCTTGCATCTCCACTCCCCAGCCCATGCGTGCTGGGGGCTTGCCGGCCCACTCCCCAGCCCATGCGGGCTGGGGGCTTGCGTCCCCACCCCCCAGCCCATGCGGGCTGGGGGCTTGCTGGTTCTCCCCAGCCCATGCGGGCTGGGGCTTGACCGAACCAGCTGCACCGCATGGTGCAGCCTGGTTCACAGAAACGGGCTGCACCATGCGGTGCAGCCGGCTTCTATGCAATGGGCTGCACCCATTGGGTGCAGCCGGGTTCCGACCCACTGGTTGCACCATTTTGGTGCAATCGAGTCCGGGTTGCACCATTTTGGTGCAACCGCTTCAAATTGATTGTTTCTACAACGAACCTTTGGGCTTTAATTGCTAATCAGAAATTGTCGAATTTTGGTTCACAACTATTCAGAATATTTTCCAACACGAATATTGGCTTTCAGTGATTTTCTGATTTATCGATTTCTCTGAGATTTGGCACTAGATTTCGTACACGGGTTTTATGAAATATTTTAAAAGGATTTTTCACTCCTAAATGGCTTTCGAAAGTATTATATAACGTTATTTTTAATTATTAAACTATTTACTCCATAATAGGAGAGTTTTCAAAAGTCGTTTTAAAGTGATTTCAAAATCAATTATAAATCCATTTCGCACCATTATTTTCTATAATAAAAATCTCACACTCACTTTTTAGCACGTCGAGCGATGTGGAAAGGTGCTTAAACGGTCAGGAAATCTCCGGCCTATGGAACCGTGTGTATTTTCTTTCCGGTTAATCCCCGACCTATTCGATTGATCGTTTTGACCTCTGGGTCTAGTTTACCGATGATACGAGGTGGACTTTTTATTGTTTGGAGTATGAGCTTGCTATTGGTTAGTAAACCGTTTAGTGCGAACGTGGGGTATGGGACTCACTGTTAACACTTTACGGGTTCCTCTCCAAGAAGTTTGTGACACATTAGCCTCTGGGCGACCAGTACTGGACCTCTGGGTCACCACGCCTCTGGGCAACCGTCTCTGGACACCTGCTCTATGGAGCAGTTTTACGGCATGTGCCTCTGGGCCTTTATCCTTCTGGGAAGGATCTCGCTGTCTCGTGCGTTCCGCATCTGTGCGAGTGATCGATCACAACTCTACAGTACTTGGCAATAACGACTCTGGTCGGTGCACGTGCTATACTTGTATTATCTGATGATTTTTATATCCATTCGAGTACCGCCATTCGGTGTTGGTTCTATGGAACCATACGATGTAAGTGCGATTACCTTGTGGATTCACAGTGTCTCTGGACACAGCTTTTCAGTATTTGATTTCGTTGACTTTTCAGTATGTCCCTATTGCTCTTTGGAGCATCGATCTTTGCTTGGGCATTGATTACAGACTCTGGGCACTCTTGGGATTATTGCCTATGGGCAACTTTATATAGCTTTAGCTATGCCGATGATATGAGGCGATTTTATTTATTTAACACTTTGGTGTTGATATTCTTTTTGGAGATTTTTACTGGTTATTGATGATTGGGGATCGTCATTATATTCATGTAGTCCATAATACTCTTCTCTTTGGAGAAGTACTGTTCTATTTATGTACCGCATTATTATGTTTATCTCAGTTTATTAACTGATTGTTTAGCTCGCCTGACCCGAGTGTTTTTCGCTCGGGTCAGACCGAGTTGTTTCAGGTTAGGCCTCTAGACTTAGCTTTCTGTGCTTCCGCTTGGACATTATCTGCTATGCTGATAGATAGCTCTTTATATTTGTCCACTATTTTGATACTCTGATTATTCAGTCTCTTATGTACATATTTTTGACTCACATGTGTGAGCGGTGGCTTTGTACCCACCTTTTGATATTTGGACCTGTATTGACGATATATTGTACCTATGTTCTGTGACTGTTCTGTGATGATGATGTTATCATTTAGTATTATGTTTGTTCTGAACCTATTTTCCTTAGCCATTGTAATTTCGTTGTAAATATCTATTGGATATGTCGAACCACTTGAAAAAAAAATGATACCACATTTCGACGTACTCAGTAGATAGTTATAGCTTGATTACATATGGTCGCTTCCATTATACTCTATTCTCCGTTCCAGCAGACAGTATTACTCCGTAATACTCTTTGTTAGAATGGGTCTCGGAGTGGGGCGTTACAAGTAGGCATACGATAATGGTCGTATGTTGGCTAAGATTTATATCTTTATTTTCGAAATGATTTTTTTCTACACTATGCACTAATAATAATATCAAAAATGAATTGTTTTGCGTAGTAAGCATCTTTGACTATCATAAGGAGAAATCTCCTCTAATCCGTGTTTGCATTGTGTGTGTGCGGGGAAGCCTTATGGTAGTTTCATTTTTCAAAAGCATTGCGGATATTTTTCACTTCCCTTATCGTTGTTTGTTTTTAAAGATAAGTAACTGTTTTAGTTCTCACACCAGTCCCATGACTGACCTGGAGTTTATTGTTCTCTTCATAAACTCTGGGTGCCCATAATTTTCCACACGGGCAGTCTAGAGTCAAGTTATCAGGTCATTCTAGATTCAGAAGTGCTTTGGAGCTCGAGTGGCTAGCTGGATGGCGAGGCGTATTATTTGTATATGATATTATCTTTCCGCTGTGTATTTCACTTGTAAGGACATGTTCGTATAACAGTCCATTGTTTTGTTGTGTTGTATATTGTTGTTGTATACTCTGATGATGATGTAATGTGATGTAATAACTGAGATAATTCTTTGTTTTAAAGATTATTCATTTATCTATTATATGTTGTTTCGCTGCGATATGTGAGAATCTGATATTGTTTCTGTTCTGTTTCCTTATTTCTTCTATCTTGTCTTCTACCGCTTCTTTAAACCCTAACAATTCGGTTTTCCGGCATTCGATTATGCGACATTTGATATGGTGGATGTAAAAATGCCGTCCTTCGGATCCCGACAAAAACGCGTCTGTTACATTGTGGTGTCAGAGCATTTGGTGAAGTGACAACCTTGGCTCTGTTGGGGATTACTCATTAGAGATAGAGTCAGTAGTACTCTAGAATGAATTGAGTGTAATAATAGATATGAGAGCGTATTTGTTAGTAAATATGAAATTGTTTTGTGTTGTGTTGACTTATCAGTTGATTGTTTATAGATTCTGGTCGTGTCATCGATAGGGGTTTCTAAACTCTTAAACGAGATAAACCGACATAGTATCATTTTAAATTGGGTAAATTAATTTTACCACGATTATATTTTATATATAAAGGAATAATTTTTCAGAAATCATTGAAGTGTATATAAATTGAATGGTTTGATTGTTGAAAATGTAAGAAAACATATAAGTGAATCAAAGTTGTTCGAATAATCTGAATAAAAACAACAATTGTGAAAGAATAAATTATATAAAAGCAACAATTGTATAAGTATAGAATTATAATTGAAATGATTTACAATTGCGAAATAATCTTGTATAAGTAAAGGGAAATAGTGAAATTCTATAAGAAAAGTTTATAAATGTGATTTATAAATAAAAGAAATTTTTGAAAGAATTTAAAGCATTGGATTCACTACTGTTGCTGGGGAATAATAAGGGTGATGACTGCAGCATCATCAGTATTATTTTTGAGTTTCTGTGTAATGGATTTGCTACCATAGTAAATAAAAAATTGAATTTTGTTGTAATAAACAAATTTAAAATTAAAATTCAAGTTGAAATTGATGAATATAAGTTATCAAGTTTTGAACTTATAATATGAGATAATAAAAATTTTAACTTTAGTAAAGTTGAAATGAAATTTGAGTTAGTATGATAAAATATGTGAAATTTAACTAAAGGAAGTTAAATAAATTAAATCAGATTTGGAAGTTGAATAATAAGTTGTATAACTTATCAAATGTGAAGATGTCAGTAAAACCAATTATTTAAAATGGTTAAACAACTTTGTTAAGAAAAACGAAGTATGAATCTGAATAAATGATAAAAAAAATTGACTTTGGTAAAAGTTAAATAGAATTTACTTTAGAGTTAGAATTTGAATTGGATTTTAATTGGATTAGATATGTTGTTGAAGTGGAATTTTAAATTGAGTTAAACAAATGATGTTTAAAAGGAATATAACTTAAGTGATGCTGAATGAAGCTGATTTTGGTATCAAAGTGAATTAATGAAATAAAGTCATTAAATGGATATGACTTGAGTTATATAAAGGAGATCCAACTTTATTTGTAAAATAAATTAGTAAGTGAACTAATGAATTGAATGTTAATCAATCGAATGTAATAAATTGATATGGAAATAATGGATATAAGTGTTGATTCATTTATGGCTAATTGAATGTTAAACCAAATTGAAGGTAAACAAAGTGAATATGAATGTTGAATGTGATGTAAATTAAATTTGATTGTGTTGGTTATACATTGGTTGTTAGGTTATTATAGATTGATTGAATAGTAATTCATATGCAATTGAATGAATAAAATTGAGAGCTAAAGCAATTAAATTCAAATTGGAAGTTAAGTAAGTTTAATTGAATGGAGATTGATTGAATTGGAAGTGGACCAACTTGAATGTAAATTAGTGAATGTAAACTAATTGAAGATGAATAATTGAATGTCATTGAATATGAATTGGTTGTAAACAATTACAAGTAATGTTGAAATCATATAAGTTGTTTATAAACCTTATTTGGTATGCATTTCTTTTAATATGCATGTATTGTAGTTGTTTAAAAGAGTAAAATGTTAATAACTTCTTATATATGTCACTTACATATTTATATTGAGTAAGTATATGTACCGGGGCTACCGTTAGCAGGATTTGGTTGCGCAAAATGCTTAATAAAAAATTTCTTTGCTTAAAAATGCTAAAAAGGCACGCCTACGCAATAAAAATAGGAAATATGAACTGTTTTTCTATTTTTCCGACCGGGTGGGTCGATGTATATATATTTATATCTATTGTGATATTGTAAAAGCTCCTCCGTACAAAGGAGGCTATGGCGAAATTTTTTAAAAATTTAAGGCATTAGAAAATTTTCGGAAAATTTTGGAAAATTTGTGAAAACTAAGTTTTGATTTGAAGTTAAAGGTTAGACGATATAGTTGATTTTGAAAAGATAACTGCATATGGATTTGAAAACTTAGTAGATATTTTGTAAGAAGTTTAACTATGGATTTGGAAAAGTTAAACACTTAAGAGATTTGTAAAAATCTAATTTGAACGGTTTGTTTTGAAAAGTTAATGGATTTCAAAACTCTTTCTTACTTGGTAATTTCGAGGACGAAATTCTTTTAAGGGGAAAAGTTTGTAACGATCCAGAATTTCTGTCATTTGAAATTCAGATATTTGATTGATTTTAAATATCAACAAGTAAAATTTATAAGTCGAATAATTTTTATTTCGAATATCTGGATTTAATTGGATAATTAAATCGATAATTTAATATTTGAAATTGCGTAAATAATTGGAATTTGGGTTTAATATGATTGAAAATGATTTATAAAATTTTATTTAATCATATTGAAGTTAGAATGAGGTTATAAAACTTTTAAAATAAAATTAAAAGTTAATTTGTGAAAATTGAATATTTTAATATTTAATCGACGAGTTAAAATAGCCATTTTTCAAACTGTCTCGGATTTCGAAGAAACTAGTTTTATCGGATCCATAATGTGATATTATTATAAGGTTTCAAATTTCGTGTCAATCGGATTTACGGTTTGTTCGGGGGAAGCCAAAACGCATAGAAATTTGGTTTAATCGATTTAATTTAAATTTGATCGTTTATTTCCGTAACTTGCACAAATGACCGAATTAGCTTTCGAAACCTATTCCATTGTGCCCGAAACGCAGGGTAAATCCTAGGAACGCCAGTCACCGCGCGAGATTTGGAATTCAGAAAATTTTGGATGAATAGTAATTTGGAAATTTTCTATAAAAGGCCTTCATTGTTTCAATTTGCAAACTAAACTAAAAAAACCCTAACCCTAAATAGCCAGCCGCCACCTCCAAAAGCAATGGCCGAAAAACACTAATTTTCATCTCCAATTATCTTCCAATCCACTCATTATTTCGAGAAATTCTCAACTAGGAAAGTGTAGAGCGTCAAGTGATCTTTATGTTCAACGGTTAAGATCGTAATTAACGAAGGAGATTGTCGGCAATCTCAGTTTGAAGCATGGCGTTTGCGCACATTTTTCAACGAGGGAGAGGGGGCCGAGCTCTGTCATTCTCTGGCCGAGCATGGAGCTCGCGTTGGCCTTCGACGTGGTATGCTTTGATCGAGTTCTAGGTGTTCGATTTGATTGCAAAAATGCAAACCCTAACGGCTTGGATGGGTTCGGTTCTAATGTGTTGCCTGTAGCCGAACACGATGGGAAGAAGATGAAGCATGTGGCCTTGATTTCCTGAAGCAAATTTGGATGGCCAGGATGAATTAGGGTACAAAAATTAAAAATAGATTTGTAAATTAATTATATTTAAACTTGTATAATCTTTAAACTATCATAACTTTGTCGTACGAGGTCGAAAAATAACGAAACGGCTTGCATCGGGTTCATTTTGTCGAGCACTACGCTATGGAGCTATTTGGAGTCGTTTGGAGTTAGTGAAAATTTCGGGTAAAATTAAACGCACGTTTAATTTTATTCAAAATAAAATGCTACGACTGTTATTGGAAACTCAAGGTAAGAACTTCTCACTCAATCGAATTATTTTGATTTAAATTTTAAATTTTAAATTGCTTGATTGTGCGATTGGATGATAATTGTTATCTATTGTGTTAAATAGATCCTATACGCCGTATATTAAGCGGATGTTATGTATTAAAAACATATACCGTGATAATTCCAACTCGTATGGAATTGGTATTATATATGTACTTGGAGTTGATTTTCCCGCATTATATAGCGGATGAGACCCTATTGCGCCACATAATAGCGGATATTACTTTATAAATCCCATATACCGCGATATTCCCTCTTGAAGCGGAATTGGTATTGTGCTAATATCTATGGATGCAGGGAAACAGGTTGGAGGGATCCAACTGGATTCCTCAAACATTTGAATTTGTTTCAATGTTGTGTGTTGATCTATTTATTGATCTATTTGTAATCTGCATGATTATCTTTGTGATTGAAATCGTTAAAGGCTAAATTTTAGCCGAATATAATTTTGGTATCGTTTGACGCCGAAAATAAATAAAATTTGATTTTTGAAAAATTAAGTTGAGAATTCATAATAAAATTTAATTTTGGAATTAATCATTTTAAATAAATAAACGTTGAGATTTTTATGTTATAAAAATTATGATTTTTGTGAAATCTAACGAAAATGTGATTTTTCAATTAAGTAGTTGATTAATTTATAAAGATGTTTTGAATTGGGATTTTCGAATTATTATAAATGATTGATATAGAAGATTTATGAAATTGACATTTATAAATTAAAATATTGGAATTATAAAACGAGTTTTTATAAGTGTTAAAATGAAGTAAAAATGGATTTTATAAGTGGATGAAATCTGTAGATTTATAAATTGTGAAGTTATAAAATGAATAGATTTTGTAAAAATAAAATATTTATGAGTAATTAACTTATAAATTGGATTTTGGGCACGTAAATGAGATATGGATAGAATTTGTTAATAAAGTGATTTTATAAGTTGAGGTTGTTATAAAGTACAAATGGAATTTATAAACGGTGTTTATAAATCCGGAATCGACTTATTTTGATAAGTTTAATTATTATAGCTTATTAAAGGTAATATATTCACGATTTTGGACGGTGAATAATATATTAAAGAAATATTTTGGGAAAGTGATATTTTAAATAGAATTAAAACGATTTAAAAATGTTTTGAATTGTATTAAGTGTCGAAACCATATATTTCAACATTCATTGTTGAAATAGACGTTTTCGAGAAATAGAAGGAAATGGTGGACTATAACACCGTTGTTATAGTTAATGATTTCCGAAAGGAAAAGTTCTAAATAGTATTGGGGTTTATATATCTATCTAAATTTCGAATCCCTATACTAGTGGTTTTGGGTTGTCGTGACGATGTTTTATGTAACATTCGTTTTGACCCAAATAAATGTGTTTAAGTGAATGTTATCCCTAAACAATAAAATATATACTTAATTTGGATTTAAGTATATTGAATATTTTCAAAATGTTGAAAATAAATAGATTGGTTAATTACTTATTAGTATGGAAATGTTTTTCCAATATGAAGTGAATGTTTGAGATTTTATCTTTTAAAGATAAATTGAAAATGAATATTAGAAATCGATTTGGAAATCGTATATTCATAGATATTTTAGAAAGGTAAATTCACTATGGAATTTATAAAAGAAATGGAAATTTGTTTAAAAATAAACATTGATTTATTTTAAAGTGTGGAAATAAATTTACGAATTTGAAATGTAAATTTAATAAATCGGTTAGGATTTATTTGATTGGTTTAAATGAACCATTTTGAAATGAAAGTTGTAAGGGTGTAAATTGATTTGAAATTGGTTTTCAAATGGTTGAAGTGTGGAAATTATATCTTGTAAAGATATTTTTGGAAAATAAATAATTTGGGAAATTATTTGAATTTGGGTTACGCTGTGAATATTGATTGATAGTTAAATAACCAACTATTAATATTGACCCTTAGGTGGCTATTTGTTGTGAATTGGTTGAAATTGAATGCTACGCTTATTTTTAATTATTGCGCTCGTTATTCGGATTACCTATTCCGAATAGTGATTCGACGTAATGGATAGCATTGAAGACCGGTGGTGAAGACAGGGTATTTGTGAAAACGATAGGATGACCTATCGATTGTCTGTGCACCGTTAGCTACGGTATGGAGATTTCCCTTTGTGATGGGAAATTCGATCGGGATTGTGAATACCCGGATTGCAAGGGCTTCTTTTGAAGTGCCTTTGGTTCTGTTCGAGCCCGAAACAGACTTGTATGGTTACGTGTCTGACATTACATTTTGAGATATAAAGCAGATTTCTTTCAAATACATTTCTGTTGGTGGCAGAGAATTTATTCTCTTAGCTTAACACCCTTCTCTGAGACGTACGTGCTCAGGGTTATGTAGTTGAAGGTTATGAGTGATATATTCCCAATTTGGTAATGTGGCATGCTGAGTGTTGCTGTGTGATGATTATTTATTGATCATTTGTTGATCAAAGCGTGGCTTTGTGAAAAAGCTTTGCTTTGTGGACGAGACTTCGTCAGACCTCACACCCCGGAAATGGTCAAAACACGAATATGCGGCAAGGTTATGATGATCGCTCCCTTTAGGGTATGTCATTCCCTTCTGGAAAAGGGTGGTGTCAGGTATGGAGCCCTGATGCTTAACCTATGTGGTTGCTCCAATCTCATTTTTCTGTGTGGTTGTTGCTTGGAATAGAGGGCCCTCGGATAAAGGTCCCAAAGGACCGGGGGGTGGCATATTCATGTAGTAGTTACCTAGTTACAGAGGTAACCCGGCCTTGTGTTGGCCGAGAGCTGGTTAAGTTCTCGAGACGTCCCGCCAGAGGCGATCCCATGTGGCAGTAGGAAGTTCCTTAGCCTGACCATTTGTTGGAAAATCCGAAGAAACAATACGAGCCTTGTACGGATTTAGTTGTATAACCTGCCATGGAATGTGACGGCAACCTGCTATTGAACATGGTAGCTATAATAGGCATACGATAATGGTCGTATGTTGGCTAAGATTTATATCTTTATTTTCGAAATGATTTTTTTCTACACTATGCACTAATAATAATATCAAAAATGAATTGTTTTGCATAGTAAGCATCTTTGACTATCATAAGGAGAAATCTCCTCCAATTCTGCGTTTGCATCGTGCGTGTGCGGGGAGGCCTTATGGTAGTTTCATTTTCCAAAAGCATTGCAGATATTTTTCACTTCCCTTGCCATTGTTTGTTTCTAAAGATAAATAAGTGTTTTAGTTCTCACACCAGTCCCATGACTGACCTGGAGTTTATTGTTCTCTTCCTAAACTCTGGGTGCTCATAATTTTCCACACGGGCAGTCTAGAGTCAGGTTATTAGGTCATTCTGGATTCAGAAGTGCTTTGGAGCTCGAGTGGCGAGCTGGATGGCGAAGCGTATTACTTGTATATGATATTATCTTTCCGCCGTGTATTTCACTTGTAAGGACATGTTCGTATAACTGTCCATTGTTTTGTTGTGTTGTATATTGTTGTTGTATACTCTGATGATGATGTAATGTGATGTAATGACTGAGGTAATTCTTTGTTTTAAAGATTATTCATTTATCTATTATATGTTGTTCCGCTGCGATATGTGAGATTCTGATATTGTTTCTGTTCTGTTTCCTTATTTCTTCTATCTTTTCTTCTACCTCTTCTTTTAACCCTAACATTTCGGTTTTCCGGCATTTGATTATGCAGCATTTGATACAGTGGACGTAAGAATGCCGACCTTCGGATCCCGACAAAAGCGCGTCTGTTACACTAAAGCTTCCTAATCTTCATATACCTACAACTACAAACATTATACTTAAGGAAAATATTATAGGAAGGTTGTACTGCAATTGACAAATCTGTGTTGTTAAAAGAACATAAAAGGTCAAGACAATCAATCTAATTTGTATTCAAGTCCTGTTCGGTTGCTCAGGGGGTCAAGTCCAATTCGATTGCTTAGGCGGTAGAAGTTCTGTTCGGTTGTGCAGGCGGTGTAAATCTATTCCTCCGGGTTAAGTGAGAGTTGCTATTTTAATTCTAGAAAGAGTCTGGGAATGGACGTTGAACGGGAGTTTGAACTAGTATAAAAATTTCTAGTGCCATTTTACTTTACGACTATTATTATTTTCTTTACTATTTACTTTTTATACTCATATTCTGCATCAGTAGATGACTTAGTTTATATCACACTACCACTGCATTTACCTTTTTTACAACTGTTGGCCATTTCGATCCAATAGCACGGTCACTTTCATTTGGTATCGGATCACTTTCATTTGGTATCAGAGCACTTTCATTTGGTATCGGAGCCTGGAATTCTATCGAACGTCACAACATCATAGAATAATAGCTAGAAGATGATCCGGTCGAAATACAACGGGAGAAATCCCTGTCAAAGCCACCAGTGAGAATTACAAAAAGGCACTTTCTGATTTACAAATTTCAGTAAATGGTAATAATGAATTAGTTAGCATATGCGATAAAATCTTAAAGCATAATTTTCTTATTTTAGAAAAGATGAAATCAATCAAAAATGAAAATGAGAAATTGAAAAATCGGAAATTAGATTTAGAAAATCAACATGGTGTTTTGAAAAATAATTTTGAGGCTCTTAAAGATTTTCTAGATGAACAAAATACTATGTTTGAAAAAGAAAAGGATATATCTTCAAAAGAAATTACGGATATGAAAAGACAAAATGATTTATTACAATCATCTTTAGATAATTCAGAATCTTGTATTTTTCTTCTCGAAAATTAGAACTGTACGTTAGAAAAGGAGAAATCTAAATTAAACAAGCAAATTGATATTTTGAGTAACAGTAATATTTCTTTTGAAAATAATAACTGTGACTATAAAGTTAAATTTGATAAACTTTACACCGAAGTCACAAAATTTAATAAAGGTCAAAACAATTTAAACACGATTTTATCTAGTTCTAGACCTTTACACGATAAAAGTGGTTTCGAATATAATAAAACTAATAGTTGAAATAGCACTAGATACGCTTTTATGTATGGTAAAAATGGTAGTGATAGTTCTAAATTTCGAGTAATGTCTAAATCCAATTTTAATAGAAATTCAAATACTGCTATGACCAATAATGTTCATAATTTCTTTAGAAGTACAAAATCATTGACGGGAAATATGAATAAAAATTATCTAAGTATTTGGGTTCCTTTTAGTTGGAAAAATAGAGAAAAATACATTGATGAATATTTTAATATGGTTGTTAATAATGAAAATTATATTTATAAAGGTTCAACCATACCCAAATGGGTATGGTTTCTTAAAAATTTAGAAATTATAAGAAACTTGGGTATCACATGCTTTAAATGATATTTTTTCGATATCTTACATTATAAGTAGTAGTTATTTTGTTCTATATTGTTCTATGTTAACAATTATGTTGAATATAATTTACGTCATCATATATACTCTCCTTTTTGTCGATGAAAAAAGGGGATAAAGATATTGCCCTAGAACTATTTGCAAGAATAAACAATGCAAGCACAGATTAAGAGGGAGAAAAAATTAATTACTTACAAGAATATATGGCATAGATTCAGGGGAGAGAAATCTATAACACAATTAGTGGAATATATTCAGGGGAGAGATAAGTCAACAAAGCTTTTCGAAGATTCGTCTGTAGTAAATGGATTTGTCGTCATCAAAAAGGGGGAGAATGTTGGATCATAGGTTTTGATTGCTGACATGAAACAACAATTCACGAATCTACGACTACGACAACATCCAGACTCAACGACTCAAAGTAGAGTTCGTATAGTTTTATATTTTAACAAGAGTCATCAAATGTGTATATAGAGTCTATTTTAGTGCTTTGTTAAAATCTTTCCAGAAGAATCATCATTCACATTCAAATAAACTTGCATGCATATTTTAATCAAAATCAAGTTTTCAAAAAATGCATGGAGCAAGGCTAGAACCCGAGTCACTAGTTTAGAAGACAAGTGCTCCAACCAAATGAGCTATGGTAATATTGTTTACCAATAGAATTCAGTCGACTGAACAAGGTCATTCAGTCGATTGAATATCTATAAGCAACCTATTGAACTTATGCACATATGTACGCACTTTTATATTTCCAAATTCAGTCGATTGAAGTTCATAGACCAGTCAAACGACCTGGTTCCAACTGCTACTTTCTGAATAGACACTTCCTTTCATGAATGGTTATCTTATTCGCAGAAGGTTATGACCATTGCTGCTCGATAATATCTTTTCACTAGAATTTTAACTTTCTATCTACTATATATATGCATGAATTTCAAGAACAAAAACTCAACTTTCTTGCTTTTACTTGATTCATATTTTTTGAAATTACTACTCTCTTGAATTCATATATTCATTGCTTACGAACATAAATCTATATTTTTCAAGCAAACTGAAACTTCCTAATCTTCATATACATACAACTACACACATTATACTTGAGGAAAAGATTATAGAAATGGTGTACCGCAACTGAAAAATCTATGTTGGTAAAAGAACACAATAGATCAAGACAATCCATCTACTTTGTATTCAAGTCCTGTTTGGTTGCTCATACAGTCAAGTCATGTTCGGTTGCTCAGCGGTCAAGTCCTGTTCGGTTGCTCAGTGGTCAAGTCCTATTCCTCTGGGTTAAGTGAGGGTTGAAATTTAGTTTCAGAAGAAGTCTAGGACTGGACGTAGAATGGGAGTTTGAACCGGTATAAAAATTTCTGGTGTCATTTTACTTTACTACTATTATTATTTTCTTTACTATTTACTTTTTATACTCATATTCCGCATCAGTAGATAACTTAGTTTACATCAGACTACCATTGCATTTACATTGTTTACAACTGCTGGCCATTTCGAACCTATAGCATAGTCACTTTCATTTGGTATCAGAGTACTTTTAGATATTGGGCCTACAAGCTGCTTGTTTTTGTTCTTTTAAAAAATAGTTCTCTCAGCACTTTACCAAAAAATTAATTTACCTCTATTTTTGTACTTTATATATATATATATATATATATATATATATATTCTTGTTCAAAATTTTCAGATTGCAAATTGTAGAAAATCGAAAAGAAGTACCTGCTTGCTAGAAGATTGATTTTCTTGCTAGAAAAGTCACCAATTTAAAATAAAATTGCTAATAATTCTGCACGCTTTGGTATCGTGCTCTTATCACATGTTTATATGTTCTTTGCATTATTGGTTGTTTACATTCAAAAAAGTTTTTCAAAAATAAAAAATAAAATAAAAATATCATTTGTAATTGCATCGTTAACTCAAGTTTAATTTATGTTTTGCATTGGGGCATTTCACCAGAAGGACAAACTTTGCAATCCAATTAGTTTCTAGGACACACATTCAAAGAAATTACTTTCTAGGCCAAAGTCAGCAGAATAATTACTTTCAAGGACAAAGTTAGCAGCCTAATTACTTTAAAGGACATAATTTCATAGGTTTTTAGGCCCTAGAAACTAATTATTTTGTGTTTTGTCTTTGAAAGTAATTATTTCAGTTGTGTGTCCTAGAAACTAATTCCACTTGCTAAAGAGGCCCTTGTGGCTAATTTCCACTTTTGCATTCATATTATCTTATTTTCTTTTCTATGGGCAACATCCAAATCCATATAAGACGGGAGATTTCATCACCTATTTCTTGGTCCACAAATTGCATTTCATCATAGAAATTGACTAATAATAACGGTTAGACTTTGAAATTAAGGGTGTCACGAGCTCATCTCAGGCTTAATTGTACCTTGACCAGTTGTTTTCTTTTGACAATCTAATTTCTTGATGTCTAGACTATAGTATAGCAATAATCATATATAAATGTTGTGGTGATTCATAAATATTATAGTGATTGTTTCTCTGAAGGTGCTTAAACCTTCGGCTGCATCAATACGATGATTCATGGTGCATCGGTAACTCATGTTCATTACCTGGCTAAGAACTATTTTGTTGGATTAAGTCAAAGTGTGGTTATACAATTTTAGATTAGGAGCTACTAAGGATAGAAAATTTGCAATTAAGTCCTCCCATTCATTTAGCTACATTAGTTCATGCATATATATAAAAAAATCCAAAAATAATTATTTTACTTTTAACTTAGTTTATTTTAAATCCAAAAGATTTAAAATCTTTCCAAATCTTTTCTGTTGGAAAAAAAGAAAAAAATCAAAAATCCAAAAATAAACATTTTACTTAAGTTAATTTTATTTAAGAAAAAGAAAAATCCAAAAAATCTTTTCAAAACAAAAATGAAAACTAAAAAAACAACAAAAAAATTTAAAAAAATTCAATTTCCAAATATCAAAACAAAATCTAAACCTCCTTTTTGAAAAATAAATTATTTTTGGTAAATATTTTTCCTTTAAAAAGACAAATAAAAAAAGAGTTTTCACTTGATTTCATTTTCTAAACCTTGTTTCATTCTCTTAACTAGATTCTCACTTCTTTCTCTCCTTAACCTTTTCACTTGTGCATGAGTACCTGGACTCGTGACATAACAACAAATCATTTAACTTGAACGAATAATCCTCCAACAATGGAAAATGAAAACAATCCGCGAACTCTAATAGATATAATCCTTCCTGATAGAGTTTCTATTCCTTCTTATATCACATTACCCGCCCCTATGGGTAATCATTTCGAAATTCATTCAAATCACATTGCCACACTCTCAAAATTTGGCATTTTTGAACGCGATGACCCATACATATTCTTAACGAAATTGAACAAATATGGGCGACCATTAAACTCCAACAATTATGTGATGATAGAATCAACTTCAATTAATTCCATTCGCCCTAACCGATTACACTGAAAAATGGTTGTTAGCTTACCATCAAACTCAATCAAAACTTGGGAAGAATTCTTTGAAGTTTTCTTAAAAAGTTCTACCCCTTGGAAAAAACAACTAAAATCCGAAACAAAATTGTTAATTTTCACCAATTCAGGGGTGAACCTTTTGGAAAATATTTTGAAAGATCTAAAGAGCTTTTGATAAAATGTCTACATCATAATTTTGAAAAATGGACTCTTTGCCAAATCTCATACAATGGACTTGAAACTAGTTCACGAACAATGCCTGAATCTATGTGCCAAGGCAATTTTCTCGACCAACATGAAGATGATGCTCGGCAATTTCTTAAACCTTGGCCGAAAAGTCATTCCAATGGAAACGTTCCAACAAAAAATCAATTTATTCACGATCGAGTGCACACTTGACGGGATCATCTTTGGTTTTGGAAGTTAAAATCGATGCGATGATTAATAAATTCGACAACGTTTCCTCATCCAACAAATGAACCAAGCTTCCCGACTAATATGTTATAAATCAATGATCAGAATCACATATCTAATCAGCTTCCTAATTCGATTGAACAACTTGATGCTTTTAATACGGTTAAGAATGACCCATTTTCTCTAACGTACAATCATGGTTGGAGAAATCATCCTAATTTTGCATGGGACCAAAATAATTCTAACCTTGTAGTTTTTATAATGGTTATACGACGGTTTTCTAGTTGATAGAAAATCCATTGAATCAACATAGATGCTTTGCTATTTTCTTGAAAGGAGTTGAATTGATGTGGTTCACTAGGTTCACGCTGAGATCCATATCAACCTTTGACTAGTTATCTAGAAAGTTTCTTAGAGCAGTTCCGACTTCATGCTGCTCAGCCTATGGATGTGATGTTTTTGTCAGGCCTTTCTAAAGGACCCAAGGATTCGTTAAAGGGGCTCTTGAAATTGTTTAATATTGTTGTTACAAAAATGAGTAATCTGAAGGAGGATCTGGTATTTATGGTGTTGGTTTAGGGCATCCACCCAAACAAGGATTTGGAAGATGGCTGAAGATGAAGCAACCTACAACCATGTAAGAGTTTTATCGAAAGGCTAATCGGTTTTTGTACTTGAAAGAAGCAAGTCTAGCTTCAGGGAAGATCGATGATGGATGGTCAAAGAAGGTTATCTAAAGTAATGTGGCAATTAAAGTTGGGAAATCTGGTAATCAGAAGAAGAGTAACCAAGGCCATGGAAGTTGGGGTAACAAAAATAGGAAATTACCAAGCAATATGAAACTGAAAGATTATATGCCCCTAGATGATACGCTGGAGAATATATATACCTTACTACTTAGGGAACGGAGCGATACAAAAAGTTGTCTACGAGGGAGATGATTGAGCAGGAAAGGTGCTCCTCCAGTATGTACTGTTATTTCCATGAGCTCCATAGACACACCACAAACAAGTGATGGCATTTAAGGGAGCTCATTGAGGAGCTGATAAGGAAGGATAGGCTACAGTGGTAGAACTGTAAGATGGCGGTTAAACTGTAAGGCCCCAAGGGCCAGTTGTCCAGGGGAATTATCCCATACCAAGTGGAGAAGGGACCAAGTGGAAAGATGGAAAGTTGGTTATCAACACCATAAATGGAGGACCTCATCTAGTAAAGAAAATCTAGTGGGGAATGGGATGGTACGGAAGCTCACTAAAGGACGTACGTCAGGAGCGCTGGTTTGCTATAGAAGATGGAGCACCGGTCTAGTAGTAGAGGATGATAACCGATGACATCATACTTAGGAATAGGGATGTGGATGGATTCGAAGCACCAATTTTCAACCTCATGGTGGGAACAGTTGGAATTGGACCGACAATTATAAGTCATTTCTTGATAGATATTGGGAGTTCTGTGAACATATTGTTCAAGGGAACATTCGATCAAATAAAGATCAACATGAAGGAGACGAGAGCCTGTAAAACAAGATTCAATGGTTCATGGCAGAAGAAAAATAACCAATAGGAGCGATTGATTTGCATGTGGAATCAGGCGAAGGAGATCGTAGGATAGTACAAATTTAGAAATTCGGTATCGTGGACGAGCTCTCGGCATACAATGCCTTCTAGGGTCGGTCGGTTCTAGCTGACTTTAGGATAGCACTAGTGCCTTGGTGTTTAGTGATGGAGTTCCCCACGGAGAACGGTGTTAGATTAGTAAAAGGAAACCGGAGCACTAGAAAGGAATGTTATGTTGCATAACTAAAAGAAGCAAAGCGACATGACAAAGGAAAAAATGTGGAGAGAACTATCCATATTTCGGATTTGCAAGTATAACAATTAAAGCATGGCCTCTAGCTTAGAAACCATAACAGGTTCGATAAGTCTATGGGTCTTAGGAAGAAGTCAGGGAAGTGCGAGAAACACCAGCTAAGCCGACAGTGAATGTCTCAGTCGACATGGATGATCTAACTTAGGTTCTAAAGATTGGATCTCACCTCGACACTAGATTTTGGAAGGAATTGGCCAATTTCTCCCAAGGGAAATGGACATATTCGCTTGGACGCATTAGGAAATGTGTGGGATATCACCAAAGATAGAGTATCACGCATTGAATATTGATCCACGTGCCAACAAAGAAAAGAGAGTGCAACCTTGGTCTAGAGCGATCCATTATACCGAGGAAAGAAGCGGAAATAAGGGTAGCTACCAACCAAAAAAGTATAACATAGCATTTCAACGCCAAGGTTTGTGACAACACCTTTGAGGTAGAGGATCTCATTCCAAAACGTGTTCTCCCAGGTATGGAGGTGCTTGACCTGAAATGGGAAGGACCATATGCGATCAACCAAAATCTTACAGATGGAACATTCAAACTAGTAATTATTGATGGAATCCATATCCCACGTGCATGGAATAGAAATCTACTGCGATACAACTACGCTTATTCATTCTCAATTTGTTTCGTGAAAATGCCACTCAAGGACACTAGGGGCAGTGTAATAAGGCATGACTTGCCACTTCTTCCGCTCATGAATAAAGTCGGCTTCTTGAACAAATAGAACTGTGTACTCGTAAGCAAAACCCTCACATAGCGTGATTAGCAGTATGGTCGGGAGCGTACTCCTCTAGCCTTGGATAATGGATGGGTTGTATGTTTCTGGGGGCTGATCGGATAATCCGATCCCGACCTTTTGGAATTCGTTGTTGCCCAGAGATTGGCAATGGCGAGAAGGTTTGATAACTCCATCGTTCATAAATCAGGCGTTGCTTGGAGATAGGCAATGTTAGGAAGGTAAAATTCTAACCGTTAAGAGTCTGACATTTGGCGGGAGATTGGCGACATCAAGAAGCCAAACCCTAACCTTCAGGAATCTGGCGTTGTCCAAAGATTGGCAATGTCGGGAAGGTAGAATAACATTTAGGAAATTAAAGTTGCCCGGAGATAGGTGACTCCAGGAAGGAGAACTCTAGCCTTCAAGAATTTAGCTTCACTTGGAGATTGGCGATGTTATGAATGTAAATCCGTAGCCTTTGGGAATCTGGCACTGCTTGAAGATTGGCGACGTTAGGAAGGTGAATCCCCAATCTTCAAGAGTTTGGCGTTTCATGGAGATTAGCAATGTCAAGAAGGAAAACTCTAACCTTCGGGAATCTAGTGTTGCACAGAGATTAGCAACATTGGGAAGGTAAAACTGTAAGCTTCAAGGATCTAGCATTGCCCATAGGTTGACGACATCACGAGGTAAACCCTAACCATCAATAATCTGGCATTGCCCAAAGATTGGCAACATAAGGAAGGAAAACTCTAACCTTCAAGAATCTAGTGTTCCCCGAAGATTAGTCAAGTTGGGAAGGTAAATCCTAACCTTCAGGAATATGGCATTACTAAGAGATTAGTGACGTCATGAAGGTTAATCCACAACCTTCAAGAATATGGCATTGTCCAAAGATTGGCAATGGCAAGAAGAAGAACCCTATCCTTTAGGAATCTAGCATTTCCCGAAGATTGGCAACATCAGAAAGGGCGTTGCCCAGAGATCGACAATGTTAGGAAGAAAAACTCTAACCTTTAGGAATCTGACGTTTCTCGATGACTGACAATGTCGAGGCAGAAAATCCCCACCCTTTAGGAATATTGCATTGCCCGGAGACTGGCAATGTCAAGAAAGAACTCTTAGAATTGAATCATTGATGCACTAGTTTTCGAAGATAAAAACTGGTGCATGGTTGGATTTTTGACCCTAACTATCACGAGTTTTATTGTTGCCTGCAAATAAACAACTTCAAGAATGGATGCTTAGAACTTAACAATTCACATCTAGTTTTGGAGATAGAGACCAGTGCATGAATGAGTTTCCATGATGGTGCTAGTATCTGAATTTGCCAAGCTGATGAGTAGCAAGGATAGTCATGGAAAGTCCAAAGTAGGTGTTTTCAGAATTTACTGACCCAGGATCAAAATTGGAAAGGAAAAACCGCACCGGGGGTAATCAAATAATTTTCCCTACTACATTTCTATTCCATCAATGCCGAGACTATGGTAGTAGGAATGTTAAGTCCCATGAATATGGACAAGCGCACAACGATACTACATAGATATAAAAGTAAACGTTCCAACCGCTACCATCGGCAACAGGGAGAAGTACGGAACTTGGATTATTCTGGGTTAGTGGTTGGTCGGAAGAAACTCGATCAAATACGAACATGAATTTGTCATTTCCCGAAGATAGTCAACAACGACAAAAAGGTGCGAACAATCAGGGGTCAATTGAATAATTAAGCCCCGACACTACAGGAATGTTTCGTGGTCTAGAGATATGCAACACTAAGAAGGTATAATTATTGAGGAGTCGATTAGATAATTCAGCCCCGATCTTGGGGAATTTACCATTGCTCGAAGATAGGCAATGTCAATAAGGACTGACCATGAGAAAGTTGACCGAAGAATTCAACCACAACTTACAAGTGTCAGTTGTTACCCGAAGTATGGTAACATCGAGAAGGAATGCTCGAAATCAAGCAATTAAGCCACTAAATTCCAAAGATAGAACTAGCATATTAACTTGGTTTCCATAACCAAGCTAGTGGCCTAGTAGGACACGCTTAGTCGAGGAGAAGCAACGATAGTCATGAAGAACCTTGAATAGTGTTATCAGAATCCTTCAATCCAAGATCAGAACTAGGAAAGCATTGGATTGGGGATAGTTGGATAATTTGCCCTTATATTGCTCGACTCCTACAAATACTTCGAGATCGACATTTAGAAAACAGGTTCCACGAACACGATTTGGTTCACGGCAGAAATATGTAAATAGAAAATAAATATTACGATTAATGCTCCCTAATAACAGGGAGCAACATGAAACTTGCATTACTTGAGGCAAAAATCGATTGGGGAGCAGTTATGTTATATACACAGATAGTTGCATACAGGTAGGTACATAATATAAAAATAACGGAAAAGTAAAATGGAATAAAGATTATAGGACAAAACAATCTTTATATAGTTAAACTTTTAAGGACAAGAATCATGAGGGATGCTACCGCACAAGCACGACCTGTTTACAACAAAAAGAAAATACAAAAAGAATAACGAAGAAGCTATCATGCCCAAAAGCTTCAAGAATCCCATGTTGGCGACACATTTTCTGAAGCATCTTTAGACTAAAGATTGTCCACACCTGTTCTGGATGGTCATCAAGAACACTTAAACTGATATACTTGTTTATAGATGGAGGAGGATTTTGCAATGGCTCCATTAGAATGACCATGCCTTGTAACTCAATGGTGATTGAATGTCCAGGCCTGATAGATATGGAAAGGTGAAGCCTGAGCCATGGAGGGCCCAGCTTTAGGATAGATGAATGTCCCAGCACCTGTTTTGAAGTGTGGCAATTGATGAGTCATTCTAGATAGGAAAATTTAGCATTCAACATGGTCGGGTATGTTTTATTTCGAATATTAAACCCGTGTGCCTGATGCCTAAAATCTAATGGATGTCAACATAAGCTGACTAGTCAGATTCTGAACATCGACCATAGGCAAGTAAAAGTTTTAAACTATGCAGTGTGAAGTCCCATGTCTCGTATACGACGAAAGAACCATCCTATGTAGATAGCTTGTTTATGCTAAAAAAGAGGCCACGCCATGCGGCTTAACTATGCATCAGATCTTACCCATAATTGTGGGATAATTAAACGATAGTGGAACCTTTGTCTGAAGCGATACCGAAGCCTTTGTTTTATAGGAACACTAAAAGTGTAGTTATTGAAAATGCTTGGCAATGTAGTCGTTGGAGTTTGGAATCTTTGCCAACCTTAGGCTAGGTCTTGATTCGAGTTGGATTGGAAGATGAAAGTGGTAGGTAGCGAGCACTATAGGGTAGGCGGCAGAATGGAGATTATAAGTAATCAGCACCGAATTGAATCTTGAAGGATTCGGGGACAATTAGTCGGCACGATCAGAAGGAAATGGGAAGAGTGAGAAGAAATTAGCCAAGTCTCGAAAACTTATACTTGGGGCAAGTCAAAGCATTCGGTACTGAGCAGAATGTTTCAAATAAAAATTGAGAGAGAAGCACATACAAGGATAAAGGATACGTAGCTAAGGCATGGAACGATCTCTAAAGACTCATCCTAAGCATGGAAAATGGAACTTCGACTATATGAAATGGTTGAACGGGCATCTACAAAAAAGAGGCAATGCTACAAAGCAACTCTGGGATGATTAATGAATGTGCATGGATAATAGCAAATGCTTGTCTTGTTCTAAAACATGCTTTGTTTTCAACGAAAGCATACTCTAGGGGCAAGTGTTATCCGTCATTTTGACCAAGCAGATTCTCATTGGAATTAGAACATCGAGATGAAGATGAAATGATTCAAGGGCAATGGAAACATCATAAAAAGATGAGGAAAATAAATTGTCAAAAAATGAGTGAAAAAAGTTGACTTGAATCTTTCAACTTGGTGCTTCGGGTCGAACCTGTGCCGTACTTGAGCTGAACCTAGAAAAATAAAGGAAAACTTTAGTTAAGAAATAGAAAGACAAGAAAACATGGCTTGGAGTTGGGCCCGAGTCAAACCCGAGAAAGGCTTGGGTTAGACACAATCTTCCTGGCATCAAGTGGTTTGAATTGATCTCTCGGTACCGAGTGGTATTTTTCTCGGGTCGGGCTCACGAAACTCTTAGGTCAAACTCGAGTGATAGTTACCGAGTAGATTCGGGTCGGATCCACGAAACTCTCAGGTCAGACTCCAAGCGATCGGTACCAAGTAGAAATCAAGTTGGACACATAAAACTCCTAAGTAGGACTCGAAGCACTCCAACCTTTAGACGATTCCAAGCAAGGCCTAAACCAAACGCACAAACCACTCGGGTCGAACACCAAGCGTAAGGACTAGAAATTTTATCGTTTTAATTTGTGAATATTTAATTTAATTTAAATATTCAATTAATTGTTTTCAATAATTCTAATAATACTCTTTTAATATATAATTGATAATAGATTTTTTTTTAATTTCTGTTTACATAAGTAGACAGTTCAACAGAAAACTAGAAATGTGATCAAAACGCATTTTCGGATTTCTAGCTTTTTATTGAACTACAAGTTGTTATAAGTTGTAATATCTTTATTTTGTTCTAAACAACAATTAAATGTTAAACACACTTTTATTTTTAAATAATACAATAAAAATAAGTATGTAAAAATATAATATATATATATATATATATTTCAAATAAAGGATGGATGTGACATGAAATGATACGTTAAGTATAAAAATCAACTTAAGTACATGAAAACACCTTATTACCCAATATATTTACAAATTCTTGTCCTTTTTGATGTCTTTTAAAGTGATTTAAGAGTTGAAAATAATTACGCATGGGCATTTTGGGGGTTTTACCTTCTTTGCTTTATTTTTTTCTCATCTTATTCTTATATTCTCATTTTTCACTTTATATCTCGTTCCATCTTTCCCTTGCGACTCCATTATTCATCTCCTTTATTTCCTAAGTAAAATTTCAACTTTTAGTTCAAAAATCTTTATTCACTAAAGATCAAACCTTAAAAGCTTAAAAGACTCGGTTTAGCATTTCAAAAGCATGGAAAACAAAGATGAGTTATTTAAAACTTGTTAATATTTTCTGGAAAAATTAATATCATGTAAATTTATGTGTTAAACTTGATTGTGAATTGTATTCGATAATAATTTTTCTATAAATAGGTCTACATTTCAAAAAAATCTTGTTATATTAGTTTGAAAACTTACAAATATAAGATACAGTAGGCACTAAAATGTCTTATTGGTCTCTGCATATTTGTAAACAAAGGCTCATCCACTCTTTCAAAAATTGATATCTCACAAACCATTATGACTTAACCTATGCCGCCAGCAACAAATTTGTTAGTTTTAATCCATAGTTATTTTTAAAATGGTTGTCGGATTTTTCGTCAAGTAATTTGTAGGAAATTTAAATAATACAGTAAATGGTCTATGTTATGTCGATTTTTAGTCGATCGCAATCGATGAACAGCTTTTGCGATCATGTATGTATTTGCAAATCATGACTTTTAAAGTAAGTTTCATGATTTAAGGGTTGTCAGATGATGTCATTATGGTTAGTTTCTCGATTTTGGGTCTAAAATTGATTTTTCGATGAACCGATGGTTGAGAGGAGCATCAGAGGATTGCGTGACAAAGGTTGAATGAAAGCTCAGCCTTTTTGTATCGGAGGTGAGTGCACCGATGGCTTGTGGTGTCCGAGATTAGTCGACGAGGGTTTAAGGTAATGGTTTCTTTGGGCTTTATCGCGACCAATCTGGCGACGCTAGAAGGAGTTGGGCTCAGTCTGGGTTGGCCTGGAGGTGCACGTTGCAGTGTGTGCTTATTTGATAGTTAAATAATCGACTATCAAATCGTGGCCACTTTCTGACTCTAAAAATATCTAGAGGAAACACAAGGATTATAGAGTACAGTTATCTTAGATGATACTACTGTATATATAAACTCGTTGTGTTCTTCTAGGACAAAAGATAAGAAGATCCATCCACTTAACCTGTTAGGGGGTGATCCCCTCTCTTATGCATTGTATGTTTATTTTTAAAAGAACAGGAGTTGAGTTTACCAGATACTATTGAATGTTGGTTCGAAGGGACCAGGATCGGGTAAGTATGAATTATCCGAAAACCACTTCGAACCAACTCAAGTGCTCGAATCAAAGACATTTTGAAGATAATGGAATTGAAGATGGAGCTCTTTGAAATGCAAGGGATACTTTATACTAATCTTGAGGGTGATTTTAAAATGGAAAGTGGTGCCTTCGGTTTGTCCTTATCCTGAACAAATTGTATGGATGAATGTTGGCATTGCATTGTCGCTTAGAGGGCGGTGTTAGCATTCCAAGTAAGGATGCCATCTAGAAGGCAAAATTTTGAAAGTGTGCTATGGATCGTGTAATATGGATATACGATAATACAAAGTATAATGATGATAATAATATTGTAAATAGTGCGGAATAAAAAGCAGTATAATAAAATGACACCAGAGATTTTTATACTGGTTCGGAGCACCGTCCTACGTCCAGTCCCAGACTCCTTCTGGAATTTCACTAAAACAACAACCCTCACTTAACCCGAAGGAACATGTCTATACACCCCTGAGCAGTCGAACGGAGACCTGAGCAGCAGAACAAGATTTCGCCTCACAGCCGAAGAGGACTTCACTCGCCTGAGTAGTAGAACAGGACTTCAACAATTACAGAAAATA
The DNA here is from genome assembly GCA_030765085.1 of Allium cepa. Classification (NCBI taxonomy): domain Eukaryota; kingdom Viridiplantae; phylum Streptophyta; class Magnoliopsida; order Asparagales; family Amaryllidaceae; genus Allium; species Allium cepa. Next base: position 160,935,973 of record CM060932.1, read on the forward strand.
GCTTTGACTTATGTGTGTTCTGATAACACGGATTTGTCACTTATATTACACCCTTCCTATAATCCTCTCCTTGAGTATAAATATATATTTGAAGTATATGAAGAATAGAAAGGTATAGTATTGCTTTAATGCAGAATAATTGGAAGTATGATAGCAAATAGATTTCAGAAAGTTAGATCAGAGAATAAGAGAAATCGATTGTGATTTAGTGATTTGGAATGAAGTTGGAGTTTGTGCTTATAAAGGTTAGAAAGCAACGACTATTGGTGAAGAGTTTCGATCGAAATGTTTCGTCCGAATCTTTTCGATAAAGGTTCGTAACTCTTTACAAAAGTCGTGTCTTTTCAAAAAGTGGATGTTATAGAAATTCAGTCAACTGAGCCCCCAGGTCAGTCGACTGAATATTCAAAGTGATTTTTAAATTTAAAATCCGTATATTTATGTAACCGCGCATGCTGCACAAAAATCCCAGTGTCAGCCGACTGGTTTAGAGGGTCAGTCGACTGACCTGGTTAAATATATGCAGTAAGCACAGTTTACATATGTATATGAATTTCCATAACTTTAAAACACTTTTATAATTTAAATATATGTTTATATATGTATAAAATACTTAATAAATATAATGATTAAATATATAAGCTAATGTAGATATAATCGAGGAGAGATTTTAACAATATTAACCTAAGACTTAAAAACAAAATACCATAGTTGATGCACTGGTTTTTAAAGTCTTGTCTCCTTGTCTCTTTTTGTCGTAGCAGTCGTCAAATCTATATGTCGTAGTGATAGCTTTGTGATGAATCAAAACTAAGTCTCAACATTCTCCCCCCTTTTGATCGATGACAACCTGTAAATAGATATAGATTTTGACTGTATATATATAACATAAATACTTACTCCCCCTAAATCTTTGAACGCTCTATATCCAGCATTCTTATTAGTAGTAATAATATTTCTCTCCCTTTATCATCGACAAAAAGGAATAAGTAATATGAAGTTATAATGTGAAAATTATTATTAGATAGAAACAGAAACAATCATCCATACATTTAACTTCCATAGTCAAGATTGTTCAAAATAAATAAACTAGAATGGCCATTTAGTAGAAGCCATACGAATTGAAAACAAATGTTTTGATAAAAAGAAAAATATAACATCTCACGCCATCGGTTGCTTACCCATACTACTGTCACCTTCATCTCCGTCATCATCACTACTACTTGCTTGAACATCGTCAGAAGAAGACCATGTAAAGATGGGTTGCTTACCCGAATCGTCTATAGTAGCCGTAGATGTCTCAAAAGAGCATGAGATAGCTTGCCATAATTTGGTAAAAAATCCTTTAACCTTATCAATCTTCTTATCAACTTTGATGATGTTGTATTATAGAATTTGTTGATTACGGAAAATTATATTGATGGATTCACGTGGTTGTAGACCCAGATTTGGAATTACAATTTCTTCTTGTTGATGGCGAGTCGATCTTTGACGAGATGATCCTTGAGATGGCTATCCATGTTGTTGTGGTTGGTCTTGAGTTGTTTGACTTTGGGTCTATTCTTCAAAAGATATTATATGAGGGGGTCGGGCAACCGGTAGTTTCATCAAGGCTAAAGTTCGAGCGTTCGAGCATCCAACGGTAGAAAGTGGTGAATCCGGTTCTGGAACCTCACAAGCTTTTAGAAGACGCATAATATATTCGCCGTAGTAGATTATATTCATTCTACCGTTGTTAAAGCTTAAAAATTCGTCAAGAAATAAACGGAGCCAGTTGACTTTAATATTCCCTAAGATAGCATATAAAGCTTTGAAGTTATTTTCATAGACAAATTCGTAACTCCCTGTTCGAGGAGTTATGGTTTTCATTAGAGCGCGATGAATAATTCATGCCTTTGGTTGTAAAGACATCGACTTTAGTTGACGCATGTCGTCTTCTAGAAACAAATGGCTTACATTGCCTCGAGCAACCAAGTCACAATCAATAGTGGCCAATTCAACACCATCATCTTCCGTTTGCAAAATATGAGCCATGTGGTCTAAAGAGAAAAGGATGGGTTTCCCACATACGAGACTCCATACACAGTCTTGTTGATTTGGAACATCTTGGTGACCCAAATTTAGGTTTGCGTAGAACAATTTCACTATAATTTGGTTGATTTTGTGTTTATTATCATCAATGTTAAATAATGACTCCAAATTGCTCCGTCGAGCTAACTCTTGGATATGATATAGAGAAAAAATAGAGAATTTAACGAACGGGCCTTCGAAAATTCTTGAGTCTTGCATTTGTCTCCACCTCCGAATCACAGTGTCATCAAATAGCCACCGTTGAATTTGTTCGTTTGATGGAGGTTGAGATGATGAGGAGGCTTGTCCCTTTCGTTTAGGAGCCATTTAATTTTAATTTTGAAGGAAAATTGGAGTTTTAGAAAGTCAAGGGTTTTGAAAGATTTGTAAGTCTGAAATGGTTATGGTGAAAAGAGAGTAAATTGGAAGATAAAAGGAATAAATTGGGCAGATGAATGTTAAAAAGCAACTCAGATCTACGGCTCAGTCGACTGGCTCAAGGCTTCAGTCGACTGAAGCTGAAGGTTGAAATTTTTCTACCTTCTAGTTCAGTCGACTGAGGGCCGTGTAACAACCCGCATATTTACCGATTATATATTTAAATATTTTATTTAAATATTTTATCGTTAGTCGGATTTTAGTCCGAAAAGCTACTTTTAGCATACGGTCGAATTAGGACTCGTGACCACCCCCATTGAGTTCAAAATGCCGTTTGCGACCTTTTTGAGTATAAGCTTCGATATGTTTGGAGAAAGTTGAATTTTGCTACCTTTTGCTTTGGGCTTTGGTTTGGGCTGAACCCACTTACTAACTCAGTCCCAACCCACTCCAACTCTTCAGCACTTCATTTCTAATTCCTAACTCTTCAAGATTTCAACAATGGTGGAAGAGAAAAAGAATTAAAACTCCAAGCCCTAGCTTCCTTTGCAAATCCATCTCCTAGCTCAAGTTCTTGCTCCAAATTCAAAGAGAACCCATTGGTAAGCATCTCCTTCATCTTCTCCAACTCATTCTCTCTTTGATTTCAGAAATTTCCTAAACCTAATTTAGGAAATGTTTCTCCTTTAAGCTTAGATTCAAACTTGTTGAGTTGGAATTGAAGAGTGCTTGTTCTTGCCATTGCTTCATAGCATCTTCTTCATTCGTTTGGGTTCAAAGGTGAGATTTTTAATCTCACATCTATGCTTATAATTCTCTTCTATTGTTAGGTATGAATTCCTAACACTTATTCATGTGCATTTGATTTTGATTTGGATTGCTTTTGTGAATATTCTAATTTTTAGTGTTTTGAGTTCAATTCGTTAAAAATCCTAACTTTGATGTTTGAACATGTTTTTGGTGATGCATCGAGGAGCTTATAGGGCCGGGTAGTCGATTGACATAAACCCTTAGCGCCGTTGCTCGTGCGAATGCAATTTTGGTCGAGATTGAACCTTATTTGTGATAGGCAGGGAAGAGGCTGGAAACAGGTTCGGCCGACCGACCCCCCGGTCCGGTCGACCGACCTGATTCCAAGTGCATAAGCACTTTCTGTTTTAAGGTTCGGCCGACCGACACCCTGGTTCGGTCGACCGACCTGCTGTCCCGAGCACGGTTCGGTCGACCGACTCAGGGAGTCCGGTCGACCGACCTGCTTCTATTTGCCAGATTAGCCTATTTTGCTAATTCGTTTGAATATCCAACTTTAATCGATTCGTGTTGTCTCACTTTTGTTGTCGTCATTTATTATCGACTTTGATGACCTTTTCTTTGAGAATTTTAGACATATCCACTTTGATGGATTTGATATCGGTTTCTTTGGATTTTATTCACGTTTTCGAATGTGAATCTTAGTGATTGATTGTTCCTACAATCTTCTTTGTGATTTGTCACTTTAAAAATATAAAGGTTTTCTATACTAGTAGTAAATATCAAAACTCTTTCCTCAAACGATTTCAATACTATTTTAATACCAAATTCGTTTATAAAACCGTTTTCCAATCTATTAGTATATATAAACCTTTACCTCACTCGTATGAGAAATCTAATTAAACGACTTAGTAAAACAAGTGGTATGAAACGCTTGCGTTTACTTCGCCGGTTAATTCTTGGACTTGTTCGATTGAATCTCTTGTGACAATTTCCTAGTGGAGATCTACAATTTGTTCGTAAATATTTAAGTTAAGCTAGTGGTTATGGGACATGAAGCTAAGCTCATATATTTACTAGCTTACTGTAATCGACACTTCTCTTTGATCATGACGATCATTTTATGGTTTAGATTAGCATTGTACGATGTCTCTTTGTCCACGTAGAGGACTGTACGTCGTTTTTATTGAGCTTCGGCTCAATGTCCGCAATGGGGGACTATACCCTGTCATGAGGAACTTCGGTTCACCAGGAGGAGCTTCGGCTCAAAGTCCGCAATGGGGGACTATACCCTGTCAGGAGGAGTTTCGATTCACCAGAAGGAGCTTCGGCTCAAAGTCCGCAATGGGGGACTATACCCTGTCAGGAGGAGTTTCGACTCACCAGGAGGAGCTTCAGCTCAAAGTCCGCAATAGGGGACTATACCCTGTCACGAGGAGCTTCGACTCACCAGGAGGAGCTTCGGCTCAAAGTCCGCAATGGGGGACTATACCCTGTCAGGAGGAGTTTATTTTTCTGGGATTGGCCATCCTTTTATTGTGATTTCTGGATTTCGTGTATTGATTTCTGGAATTTATGTTTCACCAACTTTTACGATTGACATTGATATATATGTCATTTATTATGGCTTGGTGAATGAAATTAGGAGTATGACATTCCTTTTTATCTTGAGTAGATTATTGTGATATTGATTGATCTCTTGTTGATTTTTCAATTACTTATTTATCACAGCTTGGTATTGTGATTATTTTATGTTTATGTCATATCTCTCATTCTATATCATTTCATCTGATATTTATAGCTAGACTGACCCGTTTATTATTTTCTTCTTAAATAATACTCGGGTCAGACTGAGATTTTACAGGTGCTTCTGCTTGTCTCCTTATCGGACCACCATCTGACTTTTGGCTAACTACTTTAGTTTAGTAGTTTTTTGTTGTATAATTTTAAGATATAGACTTCTTCATGTATACATAATTTTGTCTAGCACTTGTATCTATTCCTTTGTATTATTGTGGATCTTTTTGACCACTACTCTGATGAACACGTTCATGTGTTATATTCATATCTATTTCCGCCTTTGTGATATGAATTATCTGTGACTGATTTATGTTATGTTTATTTCTATATTTGTTTCCGAAGACATCATAGACACTGTGTAGTAGCTTTGAGTTTGTGTCGGCATGTCGGATTTCCACTTGAAAAGATTTGCATGTTATACTATCTGACATATCGGTACTCGCACAAAGCAATTATACAGATGGTCGCTCCTCAATAGCCTTATTCTCCGTGCTAGTTGACAGCATTATACCGTAGTGTTCTTGGCTAGCGTGGGTATAGAGGTGGGGCGTCACAGCTTGGTATCAGAGCCAAACTTCGGAACAATATGGAATATTATAACAAGGATCATCGTCCTAAGTCTTTCTTAGGAGTCGTGCTTTAGGATTTAATTCGAGTCTTCGTACCGATTCATCCTATTTTGTTTATGATTCCTTGTTTTATCTATCAAGATTGCTTGATATTCATTTGTGAATAACCTTCTTCTTCTTCCTTCTTTCTTCCTTAAAGAAGAGAAATGGTTAGACCTGGCCGTCCCAGCGCCGGTCAATCTAGTGCTACTCCCCTGGATGGAGTATTCATGTCTGCTCAACAACTTTTGGATCTTCTAAAGAATCAAGAGTTTATCTATGTTTGAGTAAGAACCCCGAAATGGTTCTACCTTTGAAACTTGAAGTTTCTTTCAATCAGCTTGTGGATGTTACTCTTCTTCATGGAGAGGTTGGTAAAGGAAGTGTTTGTGATATTGGGACTTCCAAGAAGAGGCATATTAAGTTCAAGAGCCTTAATCCCAATAAGAGAGTGAAGCAAACTACTTTTGTAGCAAAGACTCCAATCCCTAATCGTGGAGGATGCTACAATTGTAATTCTATGGAACACTATGCGAATATGTGTCCAAAACCCCATTCTTGTCGCTATTGCAAGAAACCGGGTCATCTTTTATCTGCGTGTCCCAAACTTTTGAACAAGGACATGAGAAAGCTAAATATTGTGCAAGCCCCTAGCAACTCTTCTCTTGGTCAAGGTACTTTTCACTCAATCCTTGATGGCATTGTTTTATTTCGTGATCTTCTTATTTGAGTTCTTTTTGATATGGGTTTCATCTCACTATTTTATATCAAAAGAATTTGTCGATTCTTTTTCTTTGAAAATATTTTGAGCTTGATGACTTCTTTGAGGATTGTGAATCCGGATGGTAGATTTGCAACACTCAATTCGCTTTTATTGATGTCGAAATTATTTTATGAGACTTTTCTCTCCGAGCCGATATTTTTACTTAGGCTTCGGAATTGATTTTTTTGAAAGGATCGGCTTAATCATTAATGAAGCCTATATCCTATTTTCTCGAGAGGACTATTCATCTTCGACATTTTCAATCTGTTAAGCAGATTTCTATTTTTCCTTTATGGTTTTGATTCCAACTTGATGGCATCATTTTATTCCTTAAGCCCACTTATAAGAAAAGTGTTATTTCTCTCATTCATGTAGTTTGAGAAATTTTCCGGTATTTTTGAGTTTGTCTTAGGATTATCACCTAAGAAATCTTTTGTGTGGTGTTAAGGTCTTTTCAATTTGACTTTACCACCGGTTTTCATTTGCTACGAGTTGCGGAAGTTAGCAGCCCACTTACCACATACCGCACTCGTTATGATTCTTATGAATGACTTATTGTGTCATTCAAATTGTCCAGCTTATTTCATCCATTTTATAAATCGAATAATTCTATGAATATTTCGATGAGACTATTCTTGTATTTACTGATTTTGGATGGAAATAGTAATTTAAAATTTTGCAAATCTTTTTCATAAGATTTATTTATAAGTAAAACTGGATTTTGTTCTTGAAACGAACAAAGAATATTCTTAAAACTTTTTAAGAGATTTATTTATTCTATAAAAGATGATTTTGTGATTGTATTGCCCGTCGAGTGCTTTAAGAATTTTGGTCGATGCGCTTGATCAACGTTATCGATAGGAATTTCCTAAACGCTTTGATGAGACAATCAGACACGATGTATTGACTTGTAAAACGTAAAATTTTTCTAGAAAGATAATTACATAAAGATAAGTGTAATTTTGAAAATTTTAACTTTATGGGAAAGAAGGTTATTTAAAAGAAATTCTTTCTTTTCGAAACTCTTATTCTTGTGATTCCTGAAGGGGAACCAAGACTTTGCTATTTGTACCGATATTAGTCGTATTGGTTTGGATGCCATTCTCTTGCAAAGGAGAACGTGCTATCACTTGTGCTTCTAAATCATTATAGCTTATCGAGACTAGTTATGCCACTCATGATCTAGTGCTCGCGGCTATTGTTTTTACTTTTAAAAATTTGGCATCATAATTTTTGGGGGAGAAATTTGTTCTCCACCTCGATCATAAATCTTTGGAATATTTATTTTCTCATAAGGAACTTCATGTTGACTTGAGTTCCTGGCATCTTATGATCTTGATATTCTTTTTATTCCCGGAAGGGAAATCGTGTTGCCAATGCGCTTTGTCGTAAGCAACAAGTGGTTGATTCTTTGATGATGTCTGAATGGAATTATCTTTTTATCAAGTTCATCGGACGCTTTGATGTACTTCGTTTTATTGAGTTTCATCTCATCTCTTTTATGGACTAGTGTCCGGTGTTCTTTTATGGTGTTCGGTTCATCGGATGTACTATTATTATACTACATCATGTTCCGTCTTATCTGGATCAATGGATGTACCATTATACTACATCGTTGTTCCGGTTTATCGGCTCATTGGACGTACCGTTTTTGTACTACGTTGGTGTTCCGAAATTATTCGGGCTTTGGTTCATTTGGCGTACCGTTTTTGTACTACGCTGATGTTCCAAATTATTCGAGTTTCTAGTTTCTCGGACGTATTGTTATTATACTACATCGTTACACCAGCTCAATTTTCTGCTATTCTTGACGTTTTCCACGTCTTTTAACTATGGAAATGCTTTTATGTTTCCGGTTTTCATTCTTGAGCCCGATGATATTGTGGAAATTGAAGTTTCACCAGATTTGATTTTGAGGAACATCCTATTCGCATCATTGCTTCGGAGGTTGAGCGCCTTCGATATAAAGATATTCTTTTTGATAGAAGTTCAATGGTTCTCAAACCGCTCATGTGAAATCTTGAGAATTCATCGAACGAAAACTTTCGGATTTACTCCTTCGTGCTCTTTATGGTGGACTTCTTGATTCAAATTTTCTTTTGTGTTAATATGCTTCTATGGTTGCTACTTCTTATATTTCCTTCTTAATTATTGCGAGGATGCAATTTCTTTAAGGAGGGGAGTCTGTAACAACCCGCATATTTATCGATTACATATTTAAATATTTTATTTAAATATTTTATCGTTAGTCGGATTTTAGTCCGAAAAGCTACTTTTAGCATACGGTCGAATTAGGACTCGAGACCACCCCCATTGAGTTCAAAATGCCGTTTGCGACCTTTTTGAGTATAAGCTTCGATATGTTTGGAGAAGTTGAATTTTGCTACTTTTTGCTTTGGGCTTTGGTTTGGGCTGAACCCACTTACTAACTCAGTCCCAACCCACTCCAACTCTTCATTACTTCATTTCTAATTCCTAACTCTTCAAGCTTTCAACAATGGTGGAAGAGAAAAAGAATTAAAACTCCAAGCCCTAGCTTCCTTTGCAAATCCATCTCCTAGCTCAAGTTCTTGCTCCAAATTCAAAGAGAACCCATTGGCAAGCATCTCCTTCATCTTCTCCAACTCATTCTCTCTTTGATTTCAGAAATTTCCTAAACCTAATTTAGGAAATGTTTCTCCTTTAAGCTTAGATTCAATCTTGTTGAGTTGGAATTGAGGAGTGCTTGTTCTTGCCATTGCTTCATAGCATCTTCTTCATTCGTTTGGGTTCAAAGGTGAGATTTTTAATCTCACATCTATGCTTATAATTCTCTTCTATTGTTAGGTATGAATTCCTAACACTTATTCATGTGCATTTGATTTTGATTTGGATTGCTTTTGTGAATATTCCAATTTTTAGTGTTTTGAGTTCAATTCATTAAAAATCCTAACTTTGATGTTTGAACATGTTTTTGGTGATGCATCGAGGAGCTTATAGGGCCGGGTAGTCGATTGACATAAACCCTTAGCGTCGTTGCTCGTGCGAATGCAATTTTGGTCGAGATTGAACCTCATTTGTGATAGGCAGGGAAGAGGCTGGAAACAGGTTCGGCTGACCGACCCCCCTGGTCCGGTCGACCGACCTGCTTCCAAGTGCATAAGCACTTTCTGTTTTAAGGTTCGGCCGACCGACCCTCCTGGTTCGGTCGACCGACCTGCTGTCCCGAGCACATTCCAACCTATGGTTCGGTCGACTGACTCAGGGAGTCCGGTCGACCGACCTGCTTCTATTTGCCAGATTAGCCTATTTTGCTAATTCGTTTGAATATCCAACTTTAATCGATTCGTGTTGTCTCACTTTTGTTGTCGTCATTTATTATCGACTTTGATGACCTTTTCTTTGAGAATTTTAGACATATCCACTTTGATGGATTTGATATCGATTTCTTTGGATTTTATTCACGTTTTCGAATGTGAATCTTAGTGATTGATTGTTCCTACAATCTTCTTTGTGATTTGTCACTTTAAAAATATAAAGGTTTTCTATACTAGTAGTAAATATCAAAACTCTTTCCTCAAACGATTTCAATACTATTTTAATACCAAATTCGTTTATAAAACCGTTTTCCAATCTATTAGTATATATAAACCTTTACCTCACTCGTATGAGAAATCTAATTAAACGACTTAGTAAAACAAGTGGTATGAAACGCTTGCGTTTACTTCGCCGGTTAGTTCTTGGACTTGTTCGATTGAATCTCTTGTGACAATTTCCTAGTGGAGATCTACAATTTGTTCGTAAATATTTAAGTTAAGCTAGTGGTTATGGGACATGAAGCTAAGCTCATATATTTACTAGCTTACTGTAATCGACACTTCTCTTTGATCATGATGATCATTTTATGGTTTAGACTAGCATTGTGCGATGTCTCTTTGTCCACGTAGAGGACTGTACGTCGTTTTTATTGAGCTTCGGCTCAATGTCCGCAATGGGGGACTATACCCTGTCATGAGGAACTTCGGTTCACCAGGAGGAGCTTCGGCTCAATGTCCGCAATGGGGGACTATACCCTGTCAGGAGGAGTTTCGATTCACCAGGAGGAGCTTCGGCTCAAAGTCCGCAATGGGGGACTATACCCTGTCAGGAGGAGTTTCGAGGAGGAGCTTCGGCTCAAAGTCCGCAATGGTGGACTATACCCTGTCACGAGGAGCTTCGGCTCACCAGGAGGAGCTTCGGCTCAAAGTCCGTAATGGGGGACTATACCCTGTCAGGAGGAGTTTATTTTTCTGGGACTGGCCATCCTTTTATTGTGATTTCTGGATTTCGTGTGTTGATTTCTGGAATTTTTGTTTCACCAACTTTTACGATTGGCATTGATATATATGTCATTTATTGTGGCTTGGTGAATGAAATTAGGAGTATGACATTCCTTTTTATCTTGAGTAGATTATTGTGATATTGATTGATCTCTTGTTGATTTTTCAGTTACTTATTTATCACAGCTTGGTATTGTGATTATTTTATGTTTATGTCATATCTCTCATTCTATATCATTTCATCTGATATTTATAGCTAGACTGATCCGTTTATTATTTTCTTCTTAAATAATACTCGGGTCAGACTGAGATTTTACAGGTGCTTCTGCTTGTCTCCTTATCGGACCACCATCTGACTTTTGGCTAACTACTTTAGTTTAGTAGTTTTTTGTTGTATACATTTAAGATATAGACTTCTTGATGTATACATATTTTTGTCTAGCACTTGTATCTATTCCTTTGTATTATTGTGGATCTTTTTGACCACTACTCTGATGAACACTTTCATGTGTTATATTCATATCTATTTCCGCCTTTGTGATATGAATTATCTATGACTAATTTGTGTTATGTTTATTTCTATATTTATTTCCGAAGACATCATAGCCACTGTGTAGTAGCTTTGAGTTTGTGTCGGCATGTCAGATTTCCACTTGAAAAGATTTGCATGTTATACTATCTGACATATCGGTACTCGCACAAAGCAATTATACAGATGGTCGCTCCTCAACAGCCTTATTCTTCGTGCTAGTTGACAGCATTACACCGTTGTGTTCTTGGCTAGCGTGGGTATAGAGGTGGGGCGTCACAGGCCGTGTCAGTCGACTGGCTCAGAACTTCAGTCGACTAAAGCTGAACGTCGAAATATGTCTGCCTTCTGGTCCAGTCGACAGAGGCTCTGGGACAGTCGATTGGCCGTGTATATTAAAAAAAGAAGCTCACTATGTCAGTCGACTGATCTCTTGGTTCAGTCGACTGACCTGGGGTAATTTTTTGCAGTGGATTTATTTTGCTGTGAAATGTAAATATATTTTATATATATGTGAATGTTGTAATCTTTTTATTTAATATAAATAGTTGTCATATTGATTAATGAACAAGAAATGAATTTATTCCAAACAACATACGTACGTAGAAAATTTAATCGAAAATACAACAAAAGATAACAACGACTACGATTATTTCGAGGGGCTATGCGTCTTGAATTCTTTTAGTTACTTACGAAAAGCATTCAATTCTTCATCGCGATCCCACGAATTTGGTGAGTATGGTGGTCATGGTGGAGATGAAGTCGATGGTCGTCTGATAGGCGAAACAGCATGTTTGTGTATCGGATGTGACGATGCCCCATAGAACTTCATAGCGATGTGCTCAATGATTCCTATTTGTTTGGAGTTTATTTTTTGTTCGTAATACATATCTCGTTGTAACATTAGAGATTCTTGCTGATAATGGTGGGGATCATCGATCTTTTGCTTCGTGTTCGGAGAAATATCAATATTCTTCTTTCCCTTCTTCTTGTCCGGAGTATATCCGGTGTGATAAACCGATGATGGTGAAACTTTATGATCCAGAGTTTTTGGAGAGTTGTTTGTAGTATCTGTTGTAGAGGAAGTTGACATTCATAGAAAAATAGTTGTTTATAAAAGCTTTAATTTAGAGAGAAAAAGGAATGATGGTTTTACTTTTAGTTTGATTGCATAGAAGAAGGAGTATGCATCTATTTATAGGCTAAGTGTAGGAAAAATAGGATGGTTTTGAGTGGATTATATTAAATTTAGCCAAGAAGTATGGAAATACGTTTTTTTTTCTGTTGGCTGATATATTTTGTGTAATTGTAATATTTATAAAAATAGTAATGTATATTTATAAAGTCAAATGTGACATGAATTGTTGTATAAATTAATGTCACCATATAAAAAAAATGCCATACTAGACTTAAACAGAAAAAATTAATACCTCAAGTGGTTAAGACACTTGGGCTATTCACACAGGTCACGGGTTTGAGTCTCAACATGGTTAGAATTTCGAATTTTTGCAAAAAAAATTATTTTTGATTTTTTAGTTAAAAAAATTATATTTTATTTATATACATTTAATTTACATTATGCCAAGCTCACATCGCAATTTTATAAACGTATTTTCTAACAGTGGTTTAGTAAAAATATCGCTAATTGATTTTCTAATGGTACGTAGTCTAGATTTATCACTTCTTTTTCTATATTATCACGTAAAAAATGATGTCTAATATCCATATGTTTAGTTCTGGTGTGGTTTACTGGATTTTTAGAGAGATGTATTGCACTAGAATTATCGTAGTAAATTGTTGATTGTGATAGATTGATTCCAAAATCTTTAAGTGTTTGTTGCATATAAATTACTTGTGTGCAAGATAGTGCCGCAGAAATATATTCTGCTTCACAAGTTGATAAAGAGACAATTTTGTTTCTTGCTAAACCATGATATTAAGGATTTACTAATGAAGTGACACGTACCGCTTGTACATTTTCTATCTATTCGTGATCCTTCGAAATCAGCATCGCTGTATGATACTAATTCGAACGAACACTCTTTCGGATAGAAAAGTGCGAAATTTGTAGTTTTACTAAGATAGCGTAGTATACGTTTTACAGCACGTAAATGTGATTCTTTTGGGTCAGATTGAAATCGTGCACATAAGCAAACACTCATCATAATATGTGGTCTACTTGCTGTTAAATAAAGTAGTGATCCTATCATACTACGATATAGTTTTTGATCTATACTTTTGCCGTTTTCATCTTTATCAAGATGTGCTATTATGCTCATAGGTATTGGTTTGGCAGAAGTGTTTTCCATTCCAAAACATTTGATGAGACTATTACAGTATTTTTCTTGATTAATAAAAATTCCATTTGAAACTTGTTTTTTTGAAGTCCTAGAAAATTGATAATTCTCCCACATGGGAGATTTCAAATTCTCTAGTTATTATTTTAGAAAATTTGTTACATAATTCATTATTAGTTGAGCCAAATACGATGTCGTCGACATATATTTGAACTATAATATATCCTTTTTTGAATGTTTTATAAATAAAGTTTGATCTACTTTTCCTATTTCAAATGCAGATTCAATTAGATAGCTTCTAAGGCGTTCATACCAAGCACATGGTGCTTGCTTTAAACCATATAAAGCTTTCTTAAGTTTATACACATGATCTGGATATTTCTCATGAATAAATAATGGAGGTTGTTCAACATGAATGTTTTCTTTAATATAGCCATTTAAAAAAGCACTTTTAACATCCATTTGAAAGAGTTTAAAGTTATTATAACATGCGTACGCCAATAAGATTCGTATTGCTTCTAGTCTAGCAACTGGAGCAAACGTTTCTTCATAGTCTATTCCTTCTTCTTGGTTATATCCTTGTGCTACTAGTCTTGCTTTGTTTCTAGTTATATTTTTTAATTTGTCTGCTTTATTTTTATAAACCTATTTAGTTCCTCTAATAGTCTAGTCGGTCTGGGTACTAATTCCCAAACTTCAATTCTTAATGACCCACCGTTCATTCCATATAAAGACACATCATTAATAAGAAAGAAATCGATAGAAAAGAGAAAAGATAGAAAAGAAAGAACTAAACAATATCAGAATCTCACAGCGGAACGAATAAAATATATTAATCACATAGTTATTACATAATATACAAAATCTATCAGAGTTACATAGCTTTATATCACAATACATTAGACAGTTATAGAACTTGCCTATCATACATCTCAAAATACAACAAAGAGATACCAACACAGTGGAAACACTATATATCTACAAACGCTGAAGCCTCATGCTCCATGTCTCCTCTAGAATTTCGTCAGAGCTAACCTGAATCTCTTGGCTACTCGTAAAAATTTGAGTACCCAAAAGTTTAATAAAACAGAAAATAAACTCCGGGTTAGATATGGGTCTGTTGTGAGTAAACGAGTTAAAGTTGCTTAACTTTGTAACCTTTGAAAATAAAAGGTATCTCGTAAGACTTTCCGCACATAAACACGGAAAAGTTTTTACCTTACGATAAGCAAAACATTTGATAGGAAATCCAATTATATTATAATAGGGTCTAGGGTTTTCAAGTAAAATACAGAAATAGCTGGAATGCTCATATCTCGCGTTCCAACATAGTTGGTGACAACCCAAAGGTACGACACTTATTCGAGTTTGAATTCCATGCAATGGCAGGGCTACTGTGGTACCGCCCATCACAGTACGAGGCCTAGATCACCATACCGAGGATCCCTCCCGATCCCCTGCAACACAAGGCCGGAACCATCCCTTACTGGATAGTCCCGAATAATACAACCCCGTGGTTGGCTGCAGACCAACCGCCCACACAGCCAAATAAAAAGGGACCTCAAAACAGGGGAAAATCTCGTCCTACTTGAGCGCGACCCACTTAGCCTTGCTGCACCTCCTCTATTTTAGCCATTCCCGGTTGATGAGGCTTTAGGCTACGATTACCTTTATAGAACACATCTATCTTAGAATGCTCATCGTCCCCCTGACGATGTTCCAAATGCATTCAATCCATACAAGTTCATTTCGGGTTCGAACGAAACCGAAGGCACTATCTCACTACGCTCATTTTGGATTCACCCTCAGAGTTAACGATAATAGCCCTTGCACTTTGAATCTTCATCTTGAACTTCACTTGAGATTCACGACCTACCGTTTAATTTGGATCGATGTGGTTTTCAGATATCCAAATTTGGAAATTCGATCCCGGTCTTACCGAAATCCAAAACGCCGTATTAATGTCCAAGTTGTTTAAGTTTAAACAATTCAATTTATTACCCATATTCATACAGATACATAATTCACATTATCACAAATAGACAATCCATATCATCATAATTTAACCAAAGCATCTCATATCATAGATCAACACATATCTATATCAGAGATATCAAACAATCCAAGGCCTTCAATATCATTCAGCCATCCATAAGCAAAGATTAATTAGTCAAACCATCGCTAATTAATTTAAAATGAATTAAATTAATTACATCCCTTACTAAAAATCCTGCTTACTTAACCATTAGTTAATTACAAACCATCTAATTAATCATCCTCTAATTATCCATCTTAATTAATCATCCTTGATTAATTATTCTTTAATTACATTAAGTAATTAGCCTTTAATTAATTACACAAATTAATTATCCTTGACCATTTATAGTAATTAACCTTTAATTACTCCCATTAATTAATTAACTATAATTAATTATATTAATCCTTAATTAATTACATTAACTAATTATTCTATAATCACTTATATTGATTAATTACTCTTTGATTAATTAACCCTTAATTACTTTCATTAATTATATTAATTAATGATCCTCTAATTACTTATTAAATTAATTATTCTTCTAATTAGTCATATTTAATAATTAATCTTAAATTAATCAGATTCATTAATCAACCTTGATTAATCATATTTAGTAATTAACTATTCTTAATTACTAACATTAATCCATTATCCCTTATTTAATTATCATTAATTAATCCTTTGATTAATTGCACTGAGTAATTAACCTTTAATTACTTCCACTAAGTAATTATTCTCTTTAATTACATCCAGTAATTACTTATTAGTTACTTTACTAAGTAACTACACTTTATAAATTACATTAAGTAATCATACTTACTCAATCATCAAGTGATTATCTTAAATTAATTAAACCAATTAATTAACTTAAATTAATCACATTAATTTAATTAATTACATTGAGCAATTAATTCCATTAATCACTTTCATTAAGTAATTATACTTTAATTAGCCATTTTTAATTACAATTAATTAATCCCTAATTACCAACTAATTAATCTCTAATTACTTAATTAATTAATGCTTAATTGTAGCTTAATTAATCTTTTATTACTTAATTAATTAATCTCCAATTACAACTTAATTACTTAATTAATAAATCTCAAATCATTAATTAATAATCTTTAATTATCTAATTAATGATCCTTAATTACAAATTAATTAACCTCTAATTAATTAACTTATAACCCTACTAATTAATTTATTAATCCTTAATCATTAATTAATTAAGTTAATTAATTTATTAACTTAATTAACCATTAATCATTTAAACCTTAATTATCTTTAAGATAAATCATTTCTTTTATTAATGACTTAATTATCATTAACATATGCATTTAAAACATTATACATTTAAATTTACTTTTTAAATTTCATTATAATTTAAGATTTAAAAAGATTACAAATTTAACTTAATAAAATTTAAGTTAAACAAATTACAAAACCTCTTAATCAAATGTAAAGAAACATTTATTATCTATAAAATAAATTTATATAAGGAAAAGTTTAAACTAAATTACTTTCACAATCTTCAACCTTTAATCTTATTTAAAACTTCTTTTGAAAACTGGTTATTTTAATAACTTTAAAACCTTTAAAAACTTGATTTCTTAGCTTTTAAAACCTAGTTCACAATTTCATTTTAAACTATAAACTTGGTTAAACTTAAAGATAAACTTGCATTAGTTTATAACTTTTCAATCCTGGTTATCTTTTAAAACTTTAAACCCCGTTGCTTAACAAAATCAAACCCCAGCCTATTGGTCACTCACTACCCTAATCACTTCGAGACAAACCCGAAACAAAATCGAACCAAACCTGAGATCAAAACCTTCTTCCCCGAACCGAAACAAATCCTGACACAAATGCACATATGTGTACATGCACGGTGGCTCCGACCACCTTTGGTCAACGTCACGACCTTCCCAAAGTTCGCGACTACATCCTCAGACGATCCGACCCCTAACTTCGATAATACGTCACCGAAATCGAAAATGAGCACTTCGATCAAAAGCTGGAGCAAACCCGATCAAATAATATCACCCCCAACCACCACCACAGACCATTGGATCACCTGTCGACCTACCCGAAACTACTCCACGAACTATATCCCCCTATCGCGATCACTTTCAATGATCGATCGAAGTCGCAAGAAGCTCACCAAAACCCCCGACCAAAACACCCCTTCGAACCTTAGTTCAACTACGCCTGAGCTCCCTGCCAATCTATAAATAAAATGATCATTTTCCTACGATCACCATTCCTCCTACTACCTCTGACAACAAACCCGACCACCAATGCTTCCTCGATCGACGATAATAGACGAAAGTATAAAAACTGCTCATCTCGCTATATCACGATGATTACAGACTTAAAAATTATGATTTCCATATTAAAATTCATCACTTAGTTCTACGAATCAGATTCTATAATCAAATCTCAAGAATATCATGATCGATTTTCTATCATATAATCGACTTTACTGAAAATCCTATTTCTGAAATAAAACCAAATCTTAAATTCTTGCAACTATTTTTAAAAATTTAGCTACATTATTACAATCATCTTCACTTTAAAGATCAAGGTCTGAAATTATTTTGTTTAGAAGATATAAATTTATGATTGGATTTGGATCCTGTTTCAAACAGAGGAGATACATATTTCAGAGCATATATACACATGTATATTCTATTTACTAACATGCGAATCACAGCCATCATTCATGCAAACAATTTACATTATATCACTGCAAAATTTCATCATGTATATCATGGTTAAAAACCAGATTTTAACTTATTAAAAAATTTGTTTACTCACTATTTTGAAGGACAGAGCTTCGAAATAGAAGCTTGAAAACTGGAAGTTGCTGCTCTTTTGAAATTGATAACTTAATTTTTGCTCTTGATTTGCTTACAGATTGGAGTAGTTGTCTTGAATTTGAATTTAAGCTTTAGGTTTGAATTTGAATAAAAACTTAATGTCGGTGATGAAATTTTCCTTTGATTTTAGTTAACTGGTTTGTGTGTTATAGGATTTTATTTTCTTGAGTTTGAATAAAGATAGGAAAAGAATGAGAAAAGAGAAGATATATGTTTTATAGAGTAAATTTTGATTTATTAAAATTAAAGAAAATAAAAATTAAAGATGACACTTGTAAAATTCAACTAACATTTGTCATTACATTTGTTAATTAGTTTACACATGGTACTAATGTGACTTGTTATTTAACCCTTGTCATTATATGTTTTTTAATTATTTTAAATGTTAATATAGAGCTTTTATGCTAAATTTACTAATTTCTAAATAATTATCTAAATTTATATATAAAAACTTCTTTAAAGAAAATATTATAAAACAAATTATATACAAATTAAATCTTATACATATATTTTAAATCCAAAATATTTTAAAATATCAATCTTTTGAATTTCAAATTTAAATCCAAATTCAAATTCAAATTATATTTAAAAAATCCAATTTAAAATTAACTTATATATATACATATATAATAACACATTCTATTTGAAAATAACAATTCTATTTTCTTTAAAATCCATTTATATCTATATGTAAAAACAACACATTATTATTATTGTTGTTAAAAAAACAATTCTTGCCAATTTAAAAAGTTTTGAAAAATATTAAATTGAATTTAAACATAGCTTTCCAAATTACAAAATATGTTTTAGAATTTGAAAATATGTTTTTATTTGTTAAATTAAACCCAAAGCTTTTCTATTTACAATATATACAAATATTGTACACTATAAACAGAAAACATTTTATTAGCTTTTAAAAGTCAAAATTCACCAATTAAATATTTATAAAAGTAGATTATTAAACCAATTTAAATATTTTTTCATCAAAGATTATTAAATAAATATTGCCTAAAATTCCGGGATATCACATTCCTCCCCCCTTAAAAGAATTTCGTCCCCGAAATTTAAAAGCAAAGATAATTTAATAATCCAACAAAGGTTTTTATTCAAACAGAAAAGCATACATATCAGCCAGATATTAACAATTATAGCAACCAATTTATTCAAAAAAACAAATCTAACTACCTGGACAACATTCTGGATGGGACTTCCTAATACTTTTTAGAGTTTCCAAGTACAAACACTGGAATACTCGTTCTACTGAATCCAGACTAGCTACAGCACTAAGCTTCTGAGCTCCTACTCATTTAGATCTACAAAACTGAACAGGATATCTGACCACAGTCAAGTTCGACTCAACTACCTAATCCTCCTGATCTGCTGGTTCCATAATTAGTGATGGATCATACACGTACTCCCTCAGAGATACGTGAAATACATTGAATCCCAGTCTTCCAAACTGGCAATTCAACCCTATAAGCCAAAATACTTATCCTTAAACACTGAAAGATCCAATATACCTCGGAGCTAGCTTCCCAGTCTTACCAAATCTGATTGCTCCTTCGACCGGAGAAACCTCAACCAAAAACAAAGTCTTTAACTTCAAATTCCAAATTCCTTCGTCTCTTATCCATAAAACTCTTCTAATGATCCTGGTTGCCTTCATCCTTCCTGATCAGCTCAACCTTTGCTGATGCTTCTTGAAACAAACTGAACCAAAAACAACCCAACAAAATGATCCTCTCAAGATCTACCAAAATCAAGAACACAAACTCTACTTCCCAATCATCAGTAGACTTCAAACTTACTTCTCCTATTCGGAAAAGACAAAACAGGAGCACTTGCCAATCTCTCCTTTCGATCCTGAAAAACTTCCTATAGAAGCCCTCTAATCCAAGAAAACTTGCAAATTTCCAAGGAGTTTTGGGTTGCTTCCACTCTAGAATAGCTGTCGCCTCGCTTCCGCTGCGCAACTCTGATCTGGAGTAGATGAGAATGCCGATGATGAACACGAGCGCAAAGCAGCCAATACATCCCAGAAATATGGTTCAACGGATTCATAAAAAGAAAACTCAGAAGTTCCATGTAATCCTGAGCTACTTCACCAAATCCTCTCTCTAGGAGCCATCCTTCTACTAGCTGAACCACCGGCATCGCTCCTGGAATCCTAGTTGATACGAAAACTCAATTCTCCAGATGCTATGGCAAACCTTGACTTCTATGAAGACATCTGGGAAAATCTCTGACAACTCAAGAGAACACTCGACTATCGCAAGTCACTTTTGCGATCAACCCAGCCTAATTTCCAAAGATACTGTTCTCTCTTTACCAATCAGAAAAGCTTATGCTTATTTAGCCAATCCATCGAAGAAATGGGTCCACTTTGCTGCTTCTGAACTCCACCTCTAGAACACTGCTTAGCCAGATGACCTTTCTGCTGGCAAACATATTACTCCGAGCTGCAACGATGTCACCGATGCCAAAGAATCCCTTATCCATAAGCTCCTTGATCCTCAAAGCCAAAAGATCTTCCTAAAGTTTCTAGACACCATCACTCGCTTCTGCTTAACCGACTGATCCAAACCCTTACCTATCCAAACTTGCACTTCAATGATGGACTCTGAACCTTTAAAAAGTATCCTTCAGAGATTGGTGAAATCCTTACACCATGTTGCAAAGCTTACTCGAGGCAGTATTGGGTCTACAGCCTTGGCAGATACACTTCCCACCTCAACACTCGGACTCCTTCCATAAGTGGTAGTCATGCTACACACACCACTACCCCTACTACTCCAAGAACTCATATTGGAAAACCCAAACAGGTAACCCAACAAATAGGTAGAAATATATATATATATATATATATATATATATATATCAAAATTACAAGTACGCTTTCTCAAGAAAGAAATCACTCCAAAGCCTAGGTATTTACTCAACCTAGCGCTCTGATACCACTGTAATGTCCCTCCGTTCATTCCATAGAAAGACGCATCATTAATAAGAAAGAAAGGGATAAAAAAGAGAAAAGATAGAAAAGAAAGAACTAAACAATATCAGAATCTCACAGCAGAACGAATAAAATATATTAATCATATAGGTATTACATAATATATAACATCTATCAGAGTTACACAGGTTTATATCACAATACATTAGACAGTTATAGAAACCGTCCGTCGTACATCTCAAAATACAACACAGAGATACCAACACAGCGGAAACACTATATATCTACAAACGCTGAAGCCTCCTGCTCCATACCTCCTCCAGAATTTCGTCAAAGCTAACCTGAATCCCTTGGCAACTCGTAAAAATTTGAGTACCCAAGAGTTTAGTAAACAGAAAATAAACTCCGGGTCAGACGTGGGTCTGGTATGAGTAAACGGGTTAAAGTTGCTTAACTTTGTAACCTTTGAAAACAAAAGGTATCGTAATACTTTCCGCACATAAAAACGAAAAAGTTTTTACCTTACGATAACCAAAACATTTGATAGGAAATCCAGTTATATTATAATACGGTCAAGGGTTTTCAAGTAAAATACAGAAATAGCTAGAATGCTTACATCTCACGTTTCAACATAGTTGGGCACAATCAAAACGTGCGGTACTTATTGGAGTTTGGATTCTATACAATGACAGGGCTACTGGGGTACCGCCCATCACAGTGTGGGGCCTAGATCACCGTACCAACGATCCCTCCCGATCCCCTGCAGCACAAGGCCAGAACCAACCCTTACTGGATAGTCCTGAACAAGACGACCCCACGGTTGGCTGCAGACCAACTGCCCACACAGCCGAATAAAAAGGGACCTCTAGATAGGGGAAAATCTCGTCCTACTTGAGCATGACCCACTTAGCCTTGTTGCACCTTCCCTGTTTTAGTCATTCCCGGTTGATGAGGCTTGAGGCTACAATTACCTTTATAGAACACATCTATCTTAAAATGCTCATCATCCCCCTAACGATGTTCTGAAAGCATTCAATCCATAAAAGTTCATTCCAGGTTCAAACAAAACCGAAGGCACTATCTTGCTACACTCATTTTGGAATCACCCTCAGAGTTAACGATAATAGCCCTTGCACTCTAAATCTTCATCTCGAACTTCATTTGAGATTCACGACCTATCGTTTAATTTGGATCGATGTGGTTTTCAGATATCCAAATTTGGAAATCCGATCCCGGTCTCACCGAAATCCAAAACACCATCTTAATGTCCAAGTTGTTTAAGTTTAAACAATTCAATTTATTATCTATATTCACACAGATAGATAATTCATATTATCACAAGTAGATAATCCATATCATCACAATTCAACCAAAGCATCTCATATCACAGATCAACACATATCCATATCAGAGATATCAAACAATGTAAGGCATTCAATATCATTCAGCCATCCATAAGCAAAGATTAATTAGTCACACCATCTCTAATTAATTTAAAATAAATTAAATTAATTACATCCCTTACTATGAATCCTGCTTACTTAACCGTTAATTAATTACAAACCAATTAATTAATCATCCTCTAATTATCCATCTTAAATAATCATCCTTGATTAATTATTCTTTAATTACATTAAGTAATTAGCCTTTAATTAATTACACGAATTAATTATCCTTAACCATTTACAGTAATTAACCATTAATTACTCCTATTAATTAATTAATAATAATTATTTATATTAACCCTTAATTAATTACATTAATTTCTGTAATCACTTATATTGATTAATTACCCTTTAATTAATCAACCCTTAATTACTTTCATTAATTACATTTATTAATGATCCTCTAATTACTTCTTAAATTAATTATTCTTCTAATTAATTACATTTAATAATTAATCTTAAATTAATCACATTCATTAATCAACCTCGATTAATCATATTTAGTAATTAACTATTCTTAATTACTAATATTAATCAATTACCCCTTATTTAATCATCTTTAATTAATCCTTTGATTAATTACACTAAGTAATTAACCTTTAATTACTTCCACTAAGTAATTATTCTCTTTAATTACATCCAGTAATTAACTATTAGTTACTTCACAAAGCAATTACACTTTATAAATTACATAAAGTAATCATACTTAATCAATCATCAAGTGATTATCTTAAATTAATTAAATAAATTAATTAACTTAAATTAATCACATTAATTTAATTAATTACATTAAGTAATTAATTCCTTTAATTACTTTCATTAAGTAATTATACTTTAATTAACCATTTTTAATTACAAATTAATTAATCCCCAATTACTAATTAATTAATCTATAATTACTTAATTAATTAATGCTTAATTGTAACTTAATTAATCTTTAATTACTTAATTAACTAATCTCTAATTGCAACTTAATTAATAAATCTTTAATCATTAATTATCTAATTGATGATCCTTAATTACAAATTAATTAACCTCTAATTAATTAACTTATAACCCTACTTATTAATTTATTAATCCTTAATCATTAATTAATTAAGTTAATTAATTACACTAAATTAATTTATTAACTTAATTAATCATTAATCATTAAAACCTTAATTATCTTTAAGATAAATCATTTCTTTTGTTAATGACTTAATTATCATTAACATATGCATTTAAAACACTATTCTTTTAAATTTATTTTTTAAATTTCATTCTAATTTAAGATTTAAAATGATTACAAATTTAACTTAACAAAATTTAAGTTAAATAAATTACAAAACCTCTTAATCAAATGTAAAGAAACATTTATTATCTATAAAAGAAATTTATATGAGGAAAAGTTTAAACAAAATTACTTTCATAATCTTCAACCTTTAAACTTGTTTAAAACTTCTTTTGAAAACTAGTTATTTTAATAACTTTAAAACCTTTAAAAACCTGAGTTCTTAGCTTTTAAAACCTAGTTCACAATTTCTTTTAAACTTCAAACTTGGTTAAACTTTTACTATAAACTTGCATTAGTTTATAACTTTTCAAGCCTGGTTATCTTTTAAAATTTTAAACCCCGTTGCTTAACAAAAGCAAATCCGAGCCTATTAATCACTCACTACCCAAATCACTTCGAGACAAACTCAAACCAAACCCGAGATCAAAACCTTCTTCCCCAAACGCAAAAAAATCCTGACACAAATGCACATGCATGCACATGCACGGTGGCTCCGACCACCTTTGGTCAACGTCGAGACCTTCCCAAAGTCGGCGATTAAATCCTCAGCGACCCGACCCCTAACTTCGACAATACGTTAGAGAAATCGAAAATGAGCACTTTGATCAAAGCTAAAGCAAACCCGATCGAACAACATCACCCCCAACCACCACCTCAGACAAATAGAAACTCGTGCAAGGCGCGATAAGGTAGGTGACACGGTACAACTAGGCAATGCCAGGGTAGATATACCAATTACGCATCCGGGCTGGTGGTAACGCGTAGTAGCTACTACCACCTACCTCGGACAAACTCCCCCCTAAAATCAAAGAAATCAAAAGCGGCCACCGAATCAATCCAAAGTCAGAGTATAATATCGAAGAGGAGTATCCGATAAAGTGCGCTAACCCCGTTGGTCCGAGAATCGCTCATGTTTTAGCCACCTTATGCCAACTCACGGGAGTTGGGTCCACGTATTTACCTCAAAGGAAACGCCGCCACCATCCTACTTCATTTTGGAATCTCCACCGCGTACATGGTTGTTAAAGTGGTTTTCGGAGTTGGCAGAGAGTATGACAACTTCCGATCCCGGTCTCTTTAACAACCAAACGTTATTATAACACTGCGGTTATTTCAAAATAATTTATACTTTAAACCATAATATATTATCTCTTTGAAACCATATAAATACGATATTATTTATATTTTTAAAACCCCAAATCAATATGATATCATTTTTATTTCAAATATATCTTTTCCAAGAAAACATAGCATTTACAAATCTATATACCTTGAAACCATAGCTTTGAAACATAACTCTTAATACTTAATGGTTTAAATACTATATTACTTATATAATAAAATAGCTTCTTTAAATTTCACAATAAATTCCCAATACTAATTTGAACCTCTAAATAAACCATTTTAAATTCCCATATATTTCAAAGCTTAAATATTCTATATTTCAAAACTTTATAGTTCATATATTTCAATCTTTAAATATTCCACTATTTCAAAATAGATTCTTTGATAATTTAATATATATCAAAATCCAATTCCTATTATTTAAATTTGAAATATTTACTTACTAAACAAATATTATTCAGGTAAAACCTTTAAACTTCAATAACAGGATATTCTTTTAAATTAAATTAACTTGATAATATTCTTTAAATTAATTTGATATTCGTTTAAATCCTCAAATCAAAAATCAAGTTATAAGATCATACCTTTTAAATCTTAATTTATTTACATTTCAAAACAAAATTTTTGAGGAAAATTCTTAAATACTTTAATTCAAATCATGTTCACATTTACCTTCAACCTTAATTTTATTTGAGTTATTATAAACTCTATATACAATAGAATTTTAAATAGATACTTAACCATACTATAAAAACGAAATCAACTTCATTATTTAGCTTATTTTAAAATTCGAAACAAATTTATACATAGCTAAATTCAAGAATTTTACTATATATATATCAAAATTTAATATTTTTTAAACTGTATTTTTCCAAAACCATAGAAAAATCATTTCAAAAATAATTATATATATATACCGCGGTGCCTGTATATAATTTTCTATCCTATGGTCAATTGATATGGATATTTATCATTTCAATCCGCAATTTAAAAATAAAAATGCGGTTGTATATCATTTCAAACCGCAATCCCGAATGAAATAAAAATGCATAATAACTTTCAATTTATCCAATATAAATACAGTATCCATTCATCCATCATATCAATCATCAAACATTCATCAATTTATCATCCAATTCAAACAATCACACAAATCAATAATAATTAATTACTGACAATTAATTTTTCAATAATGAATTAAATAACTATTTAACTGTAGTTTATATGCAATAATAAATAAATTTAACTAGGAGGTTATATGCAATAATAGATTTAACTAAAAATTTTAACTGGCAGTTTTAAATGCAATGAATAAATTAATTAACAATTAACTGGCAGTTTTAGATGCAATAATGAATTAAATAACCCGTAAATTAAATGAATGCAATTTAACTGAGAAAATGATGAAATATACGCCAAAAGCTATAAATAAAATTTTAAACACATCATAAATCAATTTAACAAACATAAGAAATTTTAGAAGTTGCGAGTGGGTTAAAACACTCACCTTTAGGATTTAAAATTAATTCAAATCCAATTTAAACCCAAAATTTCAACAGCCTCAGAATCTTCCCAAACCGGCGTCAAAATCTCTGGAATTTAAATACGATCCTAACGCAAGAAACCGCGCGTAAAATTGAGGTCGTTGAGAAAGTTATTAGTGTTTGAGCAATTTGAAATCAAAATTAAATAAAATTCACAACACAACTCACCCTCGCCAAACTAATTGCCACGTCATCACTCAATTTGCTTCTTCCCAGAACGCATGAGACCCTCTGAACCGGACTCTAGCTGCACAGTACCCATGCGATGAAAACACCATAACCCTAAACAAATTTGTCGCCGCCAATCACGACCGGCCCAGGCTCTGATGCCCTAAGCGAACTCGGCACCCCCTGCTCGAAGTACTCCGGCCATCCAAGCGAAGAGCAGGTCGCCCAATTCTTCACAACAAAGCAGCCGCCGCTTAATACAAGCCCTAATCGAATTTTTCCTGTCAATCGGACTGTTAACTTCGTGAACGAACGACACTGATGGACTGCAGTCGATTCCCTCTACCTGATGGCATCCCTGATTGGACGATCCGTCGTCATTGACGAACGCGCAACGAATGGCCAGGAACAAATCATCATATTCCAGCCGTACAGAAACCCATACAGAAAAACGAATAACATAATTGACTTGCGTTTGTTGAGAGCTTCAACATATATTTTTTTCAATTTTTTCCGAGGAATTTGGATTTTCATTTGATTATTGAATTTGAAATTAGATCTAGGGTTTGCAGACATTGGAAAGAGGAGGACCTAAGGAATTGTATGCACAAACAAATGAGAATAGATGGAGGCTAGGGTTTATAACTGACTATTTGTAGGTAGGGTTGAAATAGAGTAGATGGACCAGATAAATAAACGTGTTCAACGATAATTGGCCCAAAAAGCCCGTTCTGACTCCGAAACGAAATTGGGCAATCCCATATATCAAAATAGGTGTTTTAAAAATATTTCAAATGCAATGGAAAAAGTTTCACGTCCAAATTCCATCGTATGGAGAAGTTATGCTAAATTCAATTTTTCCAATTTGATTTCAATTGATTTCAATTTATCTATTTCATGGCGTTTCAAGTCCGTATGATCAAACGACAAGTCCGATCGCTACGAACCTTGAAACCTTACAATAATTTACTGTTACGGATCCGATGAAAATTGTTTCGTCGAAATCCGAGTCAGTGGCCAAAATGGCTATTTTCCCATTTTTAAATAAATTAATAATTAATTTACCTTCTTTAAATTCAATATTTATAAACTAGTAGATTTTTGTCATTTTTAATCTCTTAGACATTTATAATGACTAAAAGCAAATTCACATATCAATTTAGTGTCAATTATTCCAGTAAATACAGTGTTCAAATGTCAACTGCAATTAATCCAATTAATTGCAAATTAATTCCAATAAATTTGATTTTATTCGATTACAACTTAATATTCGATCAATTATTACTCAACTAACATAGTTAACATTTTTTTATATTTCATTACATTAATATTTTCCAATTTTCATCTTTAATTTGCATTAATTACTGTATTTCAATTATATTGGAAATTTTGTCAATTTTACTCATTAATTAAAATTTAAAAATCTCAATTAATTATTTCATCTTGGTTTCATTCTTTTTGTTACATTAATTATCATATTATGAATGGAATTTTACCTTGGTTACATCTTATTGAATTCAACATTCTTCACTTACCAATTTAACTGCAATAATTTAGTGAATTAATTGAAATTGAATTCAAACTAAACTTATCAAACTAATAAAATAACTAACGTACAATAATTATTGTCATTAACTCTTAATCACACTTTTATAGGTTCATTATTTACAAACCAATATTATAAATACTTACATAACACTGGTTTTACTCAATTATCATTTATTTCAAACTATTTCAAAAATTTATTCAATATATATATATATATATATATATATATATATATATTAGTTCTCTTATATTTAATTTATAACCAAGCGTAGCATTTAACTTAAATTGGTTAGAATACCTTTCAAGTTATTAATAACTAACTTATATTAACATATTTCCTTAATTTATTCCAATTACCGTTAAATTTATATTAATTCATCAATTTGTACAATATCTCTTGTTTCCTTGAGTAAATTTATGTTTTTATTAATTTTTCATTTACACTTCCGTTACTTTATTAATAATCATTAAAGTAATGTTTATATCAATAAAATATTATAATTCCTTACCATTTAAACGAGTTTGATTTCTAATAAATTAATTGACTAATTAATTAGGCAATTTATACAAATTTGTTACCATATCTATAAATTTTCACTTATAACTAAGTCCTACGTTTGAATTTATTTATTAAATTGAAATGTTCATTCAAGTCAATAAACTATTAACTTGTAATAAGATAATTCCCAAATTTGTTCCAATTACGGTCAATGATCTTTTATTTCATTAAATCAATTTAATACTATCCTTAAATTTCTCATATTAAATTTATATCCAGGTAAAAACCTTTGCACTACTTAGTTCATTTGAATTTATTCAAATTACTATAATTAGGTTTTAATTACCATTGATATATTTTAATTTAGCGTTCATTCCAATATTAATTTATCACCTTTATTATTTCTACTAAAATTAATTTACAAAATTCTATTAAATTAACAAATTTAATTGTCGAAATTTATGGGTCGTTACACTCTCCCCCTGTGACGACCGCCCATGACTCCCGCACTAAAACAGGGAAATGGTGCGCTGAAAGGTATGTTTGATAGTTGATTTACTGCTCACTAAGACTTTTGTCTGACTCAAGGTTTTATGTTTAACTCTTATTACCTTGGGCTGTTCATCCATGTTGGGATGGGCAGACTAGGTAGCAGGTGACAGGTGGTGTTCTTAGTGGTCAACGCTGTTGATGACGAAGACGAGCTGGAGGCTTTTGCATATTGTTTTCTTACTATATGTACTGGGTGTTCCGCTGTTCGTATATTCTCTGAGTGATATGTAGTGAGGCTTGATGTATTGACTTTGCTGATTGTTGTATCAAACTATTAGAGTTTATATGATGAGATTCTGTTATATGGAGCTTCACTATGTATATTTTCTATTGTATTTTGTCCATGCGCTATGAGTAATACGATAGAGTTCTTTTGTTTTACCTTACCCTGACTATCGTCCATGGCCGCCTGGCACACCTTTCAGCGCACCATTTCCCTGTTTTAGTGTGGGAGTCATGGGCGGTCGTCACATTTGGTATCAGAGCTTTGGTTAATCGATTTTAGCCAACGCTCGCTGACGTAATCACGTATGAGAGACGTAATTGTATTTTGATGGATGATTACTATATATAATATAGTAGTTAGAAGGATTTGAACTCCTTATGCAGTTGTTTCTCAAGGTGTTCTTAATCATTCCTTTTTGTAGATATTAAGGATGAGTCGAAGAGGGAGACTAGCTGCTAGGGAAGGCCGTGCTGTTGATGGGGCCGCTGATTACGCTGCTATGTTCGAGGCCATGATGACTTTGATCATGAGAAGGATACCAGCTCCAGGGCCATCAATAGATGTTGGAGTTCAAGTTCAAGCTCCAAAACCTGTGGATTTTGCTAAGCTGTGCAAAGATTATACTGCTCTTGGAGGAAAGGTTTTCTTGGGGACAGAATCAACCATTGAAGTTCAAAGGTGGATAGATGCTTGTAGAAGGATCTTTGGTGATTTGGGAATTGAGGATGCAACTAAGAGGAAGCTTGCATCAAGATAGCTTCAAGGAAGAGCTTCTGATTGGTGGAACTCTATCACCATTGATACTCCAGAAGAAGAGATCACTTGGGAGCAATTCCAAGTCAGATTTGAAGCTAAGTTCATTTCCACAGCTCAGAAATCTGTTTTGTTCAAGAAGTTTGTGGAGCTCAAACAAAGTGAAAGATCAGTTCTTGAGTATGTTTCTGAGTTTGAAGCTTTGTCCAAGTATGCCAGATCGTATATTGAATCTCCCTATCAGAAGAATGAGAAGTTTGTGACAGGCTTGGATAGTTACCTTGGGAGACAGTTGGTGGATCATTTGGACGATCCATTTGAGAAGCTTGTGGAGAAAGCTCTCAGGCATGAGAGTCTGTTTCCCAAAGAAGGATCTGTTGTTGCTGTGACCAAGGAAGAGTCCAAACCACAACAGGGTGGAAACAAGAAGAGGAAGCAGCAACAACAGAAGGGTAAGGATGGCCAGAAGAAGCCGAAGGGCGAAGTGACCTGCTACAATTGCCAGCAGAAGGGCCATCTCTCCAGGGATTGTAAGAATCAGAAGGCGCCGACAAAGTGCCACAACTGTGACAAGCCGGGGCATTTCAGGAGGAATTGTCCAGAACCGAGAAAGGACAAGCAGATTGTGCAAGCTTATGCTTTGGGAGCTGTTCCATCATCTTTGAAAGCTCCTACTGCTGAAGAGAAAGGAAAGAGTGTGGTGGTTCAAGGTATTCTTTCCATTTGTGGTGTTCCAGTTAGGGTGTTGTTTGATACTGGAGCGTCGCATTCTTTTGTTTGTAATGAACTTGTATGCCGGTTGGGTTTGGAACTGGATATTGTTGATAGGCCATTGGTTGTGACTAATCCAGTTGGGGGTTCGTCCTGTTTGTGTATGATATGCCGTGGTCTAGTTGTATCGAGTCATGATTGCTCTTTTGTTTGTGATTGTTTTGTTCTGAACTTTGCGGGGTTCGAAATTATTTTGGGTATGGACTGGCTTAGGAAGTATGCGGCAAGGATTGATTGTGAGAGGCTGGAGGTGACAGTCGAGAATGTGGAAGGGCGAAAGGGTGTGATACGATGTAAGCATGAGGAAGGCGTCTTCATGAGCTTCATGTATTCGCTGGTTGTTCCACGGGATGGACTGTCATCGGTGCCTATTGTGAATGGATTTGAGGATGTCTTTGACGAGGTCAAAGGGTTGCCGCCGCATAGAGAGATCGAGTTTCGTGTCGATCTAGTTGAAGGAGCCAGACCTATTGCGATGCCTCTTAGGCAGATGGCGCCTAGGGAACAGCAAGAGTTGAAGGTGCAAGTTGATGACCTTTTGCAGAAAGGATTCATTCGGCGTAGTGTGTCCGATTGGGGTGCACCAGTTGTGTTCGCAACCAAAGCGGATGGATCGTTGAGGTTGTGTGTCGATTATCGTGAGCTGAATAAAGTGACTAAGAAGAACAAGTATCCATTGCCGAGAATAGATGACTTGTTTGACCAGCTTCACGAAGCTAAGGTGTTTTCTCAGATGGATTTGGCAACGGGATTTCACCAGTTAAGAGTGGCGAAGGATAGTGTGCCGAAGACTGCTTTCAGGACACCATCCGGTTTTTATGAGTGGCTGGTAATGCCGTTTGGATTGACCAATGCACCAGCATATTTTGTGGATCTTATGAATAGAGTGTTCAGAGATCAGTTGGACAAGTTTGTACTTGTGTTCGTGGATGATATCTTGGTCTATTCCAGGACTGAAGAAGAGCACAAGACACACTTGAGGATTGTTTTGGAAATCTTGCAGAAACATCAGTTGAGGGCTAAGTTTTCGAAGTGTCACTTCTGGAAGAGTGAAGTGAGGTTCTTAGGCCATGTTATCTCTGGAAATGGAATAGCGGTTGATCCCGCTAAGGTGGCAACAATCCAGGATTGGGTTAGACCTAAGAATGCATCTGATGTGAGAAGTTTTCTTGGATTAGCAGGATATTATCGTCGGTTTATCAAAGACTTTTTCAAGATAGCTGCACCGTTAACAGGATTGACGAAAAAAAACCAAGTGTTCAGATGGGATGATAAGTGTGAGCAAGCTTTTGGAATCCTGAAGGAGCGGCTGACGAGTGCTCCTGTTTTGACTATTCCAAGTGGGAATGATGAGATGGTAGTTTACAATAATGCATGTGGTACTGGACTTGGAGCAGTGCTAATGCAGAAGGATAAAGTTGTTGCATATGCAAGTCGACAACTGAAGCCGCATGAAAGGAATTATCCGACGCATGATTTGGAGTTAGCGGCGATTGTGTTTGCTTTGAAGATGTGGAGATATTACCTATTGGGAGTTCGATTTGAGTTGTTTACAGATCATAAGTCGTTGAAGTATCTGTTCTCCCAAAAGGATTTGAATCTTCGACAGCAACGATGGCTAGAGTTTTTAGCATCATATGATTTTGGTATAGCCTATACTCCAGGAAAAGGTAACGCAGTGGCAGATGCGTTAAGTCGAAGACATGCAGGATTGGGAGCCATGTTTTCAGAATGGAAGAGCCTTGAGTATTTAGCTGGATTTGATTTCAGGCCCAGATGTGAATTGGAACCTGAGATGTTGGCAAACTTATCAATAAGACCTACTCTTGTGGAAAGAATTGGCGGGAGCCAAAAGAGAGACGATAAGCTTGTCAAGATTATCCGCGATTTGGAATCTGGATTGAATCCAGAAAAGGATAAGGGATTTGAAGTCGATCGAGAGGGTTGGCTTCGGAAACAAGGACGACTGGTTGTTCCCGATATAGATGAATTGAGAGATGAAGTTCTGAAGGAAAGTCATCACTCGAAATTGACAATTCATCCAGGTGGAAATAAGATGTATCGGGATATGAAGAGAACCTATTATTGGGAAGGTATGAAAAAGGATGTTGGAAATTTTATTTCCAAATGTATGAACTGCCAGTTGGTAAAAACCAAACAGAAGAAGCCAAGTGGATTGCTTCAGCCATTAGAAGTTCCTACATGGAAGTGGGAGCAAATATCGATGGATTTTATCGATGGTCTACCTAGAACCAGGCAGGAAATGAAGGGATTTGGGTCATCATAGATCGTTTGACTAAGAGTGCAAGATTCATTCATGTTCGATCTACTAGGACTGCATCGAAATTGGCTGAGTTGTATGTTAAGTGGATAGTTCGATTCCATGGTATTCCGAAGAGTATAGTGAGCGATCGAGATCCATTGTTCACTAGTGGATTTTGGAAGAGCTTCCAGGAAGTTTTGCGAACCAAGTTGTGTTTGAGTACAGCTTATCACCCCCAAACAGATGGTCAGACCGAGAGAGTCAACCGAGTTTTGGAAGATCTCCTGAGAGCATGTGTTTTAGATTTCGGAGGATCATGGGAAGATCATCTTCATTTGGTGGAATTTGCATATAATAACAGTTACCAGTCAAGTATTGGTATGGCACCATATGAGGCACTGTATGGAAGACCGTGTAACTCTCCGACATGCTGGTTGGAAACTGGAGAAAAGTTGATACTTGGGCCAGAAATGATTCGGCAGACTTCTGATTGTATAGAGATCAATCGGCAACGAATGAAGGCAGCCCAAGACCGACAGAAAAGTTATGCCGATAAGCGTCGTAAGGATTTGGAATTCGACGTAGGAGATATGGTTTTCGTAAAGATTTCTCCTCTGAAGAATGTTATTCGATTCGGGAAGAAAGGAAAATTGACTCCGAGATTTGTTGGACCATTTCCGATCATCGAGCGAATTGGAAAGCTCGCCTATAAATTGGAGTTACCGGAAAAGATGGCGGGTGTGCACAATGTTTTTCATGTATCATATCTACGGAAGTATGTACACGACTCGAATACAGTGGTTTCTGCTGATAGCTGTGAAGATTTAGAGGTTGACCCAGTTGTTACGAGACCTCGTAGGCCGCTTCGTGTTGTTGAAACCGACATGAAACAGCTTAGGAGGAAGACGATCACGTTGCTCAAGGTACAATGGAGTGATGATGTTAACGACTGTACATGGGAGGAGGAAGAGAGGATGAAGGCAGCTCATCTTGAACTCTTCGAGGTATGGCCCTAAGGTGTCGTGACATCTCATGAATTTGTAACTTGATTCTAATCTTAGAATTCTACATGCTAGGTTAGTGATTGGATGTATGGTTTGATGATTGCTATGGATGGTAGGCATGCAGAATAGTTTTGATTGCTCTTGTTTGTTTGGAATTTCGAGGGCGAAATTCCTAAGGGGGAGAGAATGTAACGACCCGTATTTTTGCGGATCGAAAGATCGTAGAACTGTTGACATTAAGTCGTTAGTATTGCTTGAGTCGTTTAGAGTTTAAGTCGACCAAATCTTAAGTCGTGTAAAAGTTAACTCGTGTGGTGCTTAAGTCGTGGGTAGCTTGGGTCGTGTGAGCGAGTTAGTGGAGCTAACGACTTAAGTTGGTTAGCGGTTTAGTGGATAGAGCGACTCATAGAATGGGATGACCTATAGAAGTAACGACTTAAGAATGTAGGGCAAGTTAAGGAAGTTAACGGGTTAAGATTTATCGACCTATAGATTCGAGCGACTCATAGGTAGACGACCTAAGACAGTTAGGGGCCTAAGGGTTTAGGTGACCTAAGGAGATAGGTCGTGAGATGCTTAGGTCGTAGGTCGGTTGGGATGATTTAACAGGATAGCGACCTAGGAGTTAGCGGTGTTAGCGACCTAAGAAAGAGGAGTCGTTAGAGCGGCTTAAGGCTTGTGAGAGTTAGGTCGTAAGTCGACCTAAGGTTGCAGGCGACTTAGGGTTAAGTCATAATTCGTTGGGACTTAGGCTAGTGTTAGGTCGCTATGCCGCAAAATAGTTAAGTCGTGAGTCGTTGGGGTCTTAGGTCGGTAGGTCGTGGATGCGCATGAGCTGTTAGGTCGTATTATTATTTTTAGGTCGTCACATAGTTAAGTCGTGTGGCCTGGGTTTGGTTAGGTTGCGGCATTCGATGGGTCGTAAGTCGCTGGGTCGTATGCGACCTATGGTGGTTTGCTGTGTGTAGTTAGGTCGCTGTAATGGTTAGGTCGGCATCTCAGCTAAGTTGTAAGTCGCGCACGTGTGTTAAGGACTTAGGTCGTTAGGTCGAGGCACTGCATGTGTTGGGTCGTGCCTGTGTTGAGTCGCCATAGGTTAAGTCGTGGACTTGTTAGGTCGTTGACTCGAGTCTGTAGGTCGCATGAGTGTTAGGTCGGCCATGTCGTTAGGTCACGCAGTTGTGTTGAGTGATAGGTCGTGTGGAGGCTTATGTCGTTAAGTCGCGAACGACTTAAGAGTTAGGTCGTGGACGACCTAAGGGGGCGGCGACCTAAGGATTTCCAGCCTATAAATAGAGGGCTTTGGTTCACTTTTTGACACCGGATTTTGAAGCGACGAAGTGCTGCCATTTTGAGAGCTCGACTACAACATTTCTTTTCTTCTTTTCTCCACTCTAATCTAGTGCTTACATCCATCCAAGATTGAAGATCAAGGTTGAAGATCCAAGATCCAAAGTTGAAGATCTACATTCTTCAAAGAGAGATTTCATCGAATGAAGCGAGATTTTGCCGGATCAAGCTTAGTTCTTCGCTGTCCAGATCTGGAGTTGTTATCTTTTGAGGTGTTTAGGTGTTTTGGTGAGTGGTGGTTATCTCTCACACGGACCCCAAAGGAGTATATTGGATCGGTGGTTTGTTTATGTGTTAAAGAGAGTGATTTCGTGCATTTTTCTTAAGTCTGCATGTAGATCTATTGTTCATGATGATTTGACATCTATTTTACTACATGTTCACTTATGCAAGTTCATTCATCAAGTTGTAGAGGTATTGTTCATAATTCATGCTTGTTAGAATGCATATTAGATTTGGACTCTTTATTTACGAAATTGTCATTATTGTTGTAATTGTTTATTTAGATCTTATTTGAATGATTGATTACTTGGATTAATGTTTGATTTGATGGATTAGTTGA
Source organism: Allium cepa (assembly GCA_030765085.1). Lineage (NCBI taxonomy): Eukaryota > Viridiplantae > Streptophyta > Magnoliopsida > Asparagales > Amaryllidaceae > Allium > Allium cepa. The sequence continues at coordinate 160,972,416 of CM060932.1, forward strand.
TTGATAACTTGATTTGGACAAGTTAGTCGAAGATGATTCAAAAGCTAAGTGAAAAGGGCTCTTGAATAAGGAAAACTGCTTGTGGCATATGAAGCGGAAGTTGAAGCTCATATGGATAGATTTGATGATGATGTTGAGATTGGACTTTGCCATGATGCGATGAGGCAAACCATGATGTTGAGATGGGACTTTGCTATGATGCGATGAAGCAAAGCATGATGTGAGAAAGCCTTGGTTTAATCCAGACGGGATCATCCCAAGCATGTTGATAACTCGGTGATGTGGTCCGGGTTTGTGGATAATGGTTGGCTCGAGAGGCGCTTGAGCTAGAATGAGAATGGTCGTCGAGGAGGATGACTAGGAGGCTGAGATTTCATCGTTATTGAAGGTTCTAGCATGCTCAAAGCAAGAGTACTTTGGGACGGGCTGCGACGACGTTCCAGGCACGGGCTGCGACGACGTGCTAGTACTCTGGGCAGATTTGATAGTCCTAGGCACGGGCTGCGACGACGTGCGGAGTTATGTCTAGAACCGGGGTTACCATTAGCCCTTGACGGATGGAAGAGATAATGAGATGGTCATTCAATTAACGATGAAATCAAGGCAATGATAATAGTGATAGCCAGGGTCATGGATGTTTGGATGTTTGGTTGTATCGTCGCTTGGGTCAAGAGCGATGTTTTCAGGGTGCTTATCTGATCTTGGTTTAGGCCTTGGGGGTTTGTACTTGGAAAACACCGACCTTGACTCGAGTGATAATTACTTTGCTTTGAATGTCTGAATTGCTATGTTTACTTCTTCTTAGTGTGTCTGGGGGCTATCACTGTAGAAAGAGGTGGAGTGGGATGGTTGGGTTCCTATTCCTTTTACCCTTTATGCTCTTTTGGTATGTTTGATAGTTGATTTACTGCTCACTAAGACTTTTGTCCGACTCATGGTTTTATGTTTAACTCTTATTACCTTGGGCTGTTCATCCATGTTGGGATGGGCAGACTAGGTAGCAGGTGACAGGTGCTGTTTTTAGTGGTCAACGCTGTTGATGACGAAGACGAGCTGGAGGATTTTGCATATTGTTTTCTTACTATATGTACTGGGCGTTCCGCTGTTCGTATATTCTCTGAGTGATATGTAGTGAGGCTTGATGTATTGACTTTGCTGATTGTTGTATCAAACTATTAGAGTTTATATGATGAGATTCTGTTATATGGAGCTTCACTATGTATATTTTCTATTGTATTTTGTCCATGCGCCGTGAGTAATACGATAGAGTTCTTTTGTTTTACCTTACCCTGACTATCGTCCATGGCCGCCTGGCACACCTTTTAGCGCACCATTTCCCTGTTTTAGTGCGGGAGTCATGGGCGGTCGTCACACCCCCACTCTAAACTTTTCGTCCCCAAAAAGGAAAAAGTAGGAAAAAAAGAGTTAAGGAATTAATATATCCTATTTAAAATATTTAATCTATAAAATTTAATTTACAAAATCAATTAATTTAAACAAAATATATCAATTTGTAATTCTTAAATCCTTTTATATTCAAGTAAATAAAGTTTGGAAAAACTTTTTCAAATTTTCTAAGTCCAAAATTTTACGGAAAATTTCGGCAGGGTCTCCTTTGTACGGAGAGGCTCTGGAGAAAATATAATAACAAAAATAACAATATATAACATATACTTTCCAAACTAATATATATCCCCACATGGGAAAACAATATAATAGCGCTATAAAACCGTAAGCCAAGAACGTACCTATTTGTCGGGCACTTAATGCTTATATTATGAAACCAAATGCAGTAGCAATTGCTTCCATAACCTGTATTTCACTTATATAATCCAAAAAGATTAACCATTGTATAAAATGAAATATTAAAATGGTTTCAACCATCAACAAACAATCAATATAAACATCAAACAATTGCAACAAGGCATACAACCATCACATAAAAATCAACACAAATCAAACATTCATTTATATCAAATAGTTGTTCGGATTCAAAATTTTAAATTGTACTGAATGAAAAATAAACTACTAAGTGTACCCTTCACTCAACAGTCTTAGGTGAAACTAAATAGATTATTCATTCATCCAAACAATTTTAAAGTATCCTTACCCAAACAATCATAAACAAAACAACGATTAATTTATTCTTATTAATTCTATTCATTTCATTTATTGCCTAGAATTACCTTCCATTTATTCAGGTCATGTAAGTTTCTTTTTATTGCATTATATTTATGCATTTCTCAATTTCATTCATTCATTTAATGCTTACATTTCTATTATATTTAATTTATAGTAACATTTTAATTACACTTAAATTTATATCTTTATAACATCAATTCTTATAAATAAAGAATTTACTTAATTCATTCACTTAAGGTTTACAATCATTTATTTACATTACTTGCATTTCTATTTAATTTATAGCAACATTTAAATTTTGCTTAAGTTTATAACACTACAACATCAATTCTTAAGAATAAAAGAAATTTTTATTGAACACTTCATTACATACTTTTACTTGTACCACTTCCATTACATTTTCTCATTAACCATTTCCACTTTTAATATTTGGTAAGTTATAAATATGTTTTTTTTAAATGTAGTTTGAAAGTTATACAAATTTTCTCATTTTCTTTAATTAATTCATTGTTCAATAATATTATTCTTTGTTTCATAGATTACAGTTTCAACCTACCTTTAATCTCATACCTAACCTAGCACTAAATTACTTATTTAATTAAAGGTTCTAATTATAAATTAGTTACATTCAATTTCACTATAATAATTGAAATTATTAATTAACGAAAACTTAAGAACTAATACCGGGTTTTTTATATTCAAAATCATTTTAAAATAATAGATAAACATATGCTTGCAAATTATATACCCAATTATAATTAAAACAATTCAAAATTCATATTTGTTTATTAAAATAAATCTGTAGCAAAACTACTACAGCGGCCTTCCCACTTCGAAACTCGAAAATGAAAGTCGATGATGCGTGCACTCATTACCGAAATTATTTTCCAGCGACAGAAAAGGAAGTACAGAACTTATTTCTTTTTCCAAAATTTCTTTTCTAAATTTCTTTAAAACATTTCTTTCAAATTACATTAAAATACTTATATCATAAAATGCTTCTTTTAATAATATTATTATTATAATTCAAAATCATTCAAAAGAAAATTTTCAAACCTCGGAACCTAAATTCTAAATTTCCAATTTTCATTTATTTTATTTTTCCATCTCATTTCAACTATTATATAGAAATTTCATTACCTAACAACCAATATAATACAACCAAATATATATATATCATTTAAAATTTATATATATATATATATATATATAATATAATAGGCAAAATTATTTCATTCACTTATATTAAAAACAAATATTGTGTCGGTCTGTCCTATTAAGTGTTTAGAAATCCGTATTGATGTCATAGCGTCCCATGCATTAACCAAAATTTATAAATACAAAACGGAACAAATTAACACAATATTAAAACCTTTTTATAACACTAACAAATACGGTCTCTCATATATACTCTCAGTGACTCTCCATAGGGTATTACTACCCTATTAGTAAAGAGTCAAACCCCACAAAGCTAAGGTTGATCGCTAAACCTGGCTCTGATACCACATTGTAACATCCCACCTTTTCGCACGCTTTAAATCGACACACGTGCCAATTCAAACCGTTCGGAAAGGCTGATTGTTATGGGTAAATAAGAAAAACGAGAAAGAAATAAAACAAAACAGAATCTCACAGTGGAAGGATAAAATATAATAATCAAATATACAGTTTATAAAGCTGTTTAAAATATTCGATTATACTTATACAACATACATCAGAGTTACACATACCATATAACAATGCAGCGGAACAATATGAGTGTAGTGGAATATAATAAATAATAATAATAAATCTACGTCTTCGTCCTCCAGAGCTAAAGTCTTTGAAATCCTGAAACGCTCGCACTGACCCGAGCAAATTAAAAGACAAACAACTTAAGTCAAAACTAAAAGATCTTATGTAAGTTAAATTTAACAGAAATAAATATGAGTGCAGTAACTCAAGTGATGCTCGAGATTTACATCTCTTAAGGATCCGTTAAACTATTTACTATGTAGTATATTTCGCTATTATAATAGTGTCTAATTGTAAAATAAACTTACTTTTAAATAGCGTTAAGGGGTTACCCATATAGCCCTTAACACAAATAATGCCAATAGTCATACAGTACCGTAATACCTCCTGATCGGGAGGCTATCAGAGGATACTCCATAGGTACGACACAAATAGAAACTCGTACAAGATGCGATAGGGTAGGTGGCACGGCACGACTTGGCAATGCCAGGGTAGATATACCAATTACGCATCCGGACTGGTGGTAACGCGTAGTAGCTACTACCGCCCACCTCGGACAAACTCCCCCCTAAAATCAAAGAAATCAAAAGTGGCCACCGAATCAATCCAAAGTCAGAGTATAATATCGAAGAGGAGTATCCGATAAAGGGCACTAACCCCCTTGGCCCGAGAATCGCTCCTGTTTTAGCCACCTTATGCCAACTCACGGGAGCTGGGTCCGTGTATTTACCTCAAAGGAAACGCCGCCGCCATCCTACTTCATTCTGGAATCTCCACCGCGAACACGGTTGTTAAAGTGGTTTTCGGAGCTGGCAGAGAGTATGACAACTTCCGATCCCGGTCTCTTTAACAACCAAACGTTATTATAACACCGTGGTTATTTCAAAATAATTTATACTTTAAATCAGAATATATTATCTCTTTGAAACCATATAAATATGATATCATTTATATTTTTAAACCCCAAATTAATATGATATCATTTTTATTTCAAATATATCTTTTCCAAGAAAACATAGCATTTTCAAATCTATATACCTTGAAACCATAGCTTTGAAAATAACTCTTAATACTTAATGGTTTAAATACTATATTACTTATATAATAAAATAGCTTCTTTAAATTTCACAATAAATTCCCAATACTAATTTGAACCTCCAAATAAACCATGTTAAATTCCCATATATTTCAAAGCTTAAATATTCTATATTTCAAAACTTTATAGTTCATATATTTCAATCTTTAAATATTCCACTATTTCAAAATGGATTCTTTGATAATTTAATATATATCAAAATCCAATTCCTATTATTTAAATTTGAAATATTTACTTACTAAACAAATATTATTCAGGTAAAACCTTTAAACTTCAATAACAGTATATTCTTTTAAATTAAATTAACTTGATAATATTCTCTAAATTAATTTGATATTCGTTTAAATCCTCAAATCAAAAATCAAGTTATAAGATCATACCTTTTAAATCTTAATTTATTTACATTTCAAAACAAATTTTTCGAGGAAAATTCTTAAATACTTTAATTCAAATCATATTCACATTTATCTTCAACCTTACTTTTATTTGAGTTATTATAAACTCTATATACAATAGAATTTTAAATAGATACTTAACCATACTATATAAACGAAATAAACTTCATTATTTAGCTTATTTTAAAATTCGAAACAAATTTATACATAACTAAATTCAAGAATTTTACTATATATATATATATATCAAAATTTAATATTTTTTAAACCATATTCTTTCCAAAACTATAGAAAAATCATTTCAAAAATAATTTTATATATATACCGCGGTGCCTGTATATAATTTTCTATCCTATTGTCAAGTGGTACAGATATTTATCATTTCAATCCGCAATTTAAAAATAAAAATGCGGTTGTATATCATTTCAAATCGCAATCCCGAATGAAATGAAAATGCATAATAACTTGCAGTTTATACAATATAAATACAGTATCCATTCATCCATCATATCAATCATCAAACATTCATCAATTTATCATCCAATTCAGACAATCACATAAATAAATAATAATTAATTACTGACAATTAATTTTTCAATAATGAATTAAATAACTGTTTAACTGTAGTTTATATGCAATAATAAATAAATTTAACTAGCAGGTTATATGCAATAATAGATTTAACTAAAAATTTTAACTGGCAGTTTTAAATGCAATGAATAAATTAATTAACAATTAACTGGCAGTTTTGAATGCAATAACGAATTAATTAACGCGTAAATTAAATGAATGCAATTTAACTGAGAAAATGATGAAACATATGCCAAATAGCTATAAATAAAATTTTAAACACATCATAAATCGATTTAACAAACATAAGAAAATTTAGAAGTTGCGAGTTGGTTAAAACACTCACCTTTAGGATTTAAATTGAATTCAAATCCAATTTAAACCCAAAATTTCAACAGCCTCATAATCTGCCCAAACCAGCGTCAAAATCTCTGGAATTTAAGTACGATCCTAACGCAAGAAACCGCACGTAAAATTGAGGTCGTATGAGAAAGTTATTAGCGTTTGAGCAATTTGAAATCAAAATTAAATAAAATTCACAACACAACTCACCCTCACCAAACTAATTGCCACGTCATCACTCAATTTGCTTCTTCCCAGAACGCATGAGACCCTCTGAACCGAACTCTAGCTACACAGTACCCATGCGATGAAAACACCATAACCCTAAACAAATTTGTCATCGCCAATTACGACCGGCCCAGGCTCTGATGCCCTAAGCGAACTCGCCACCCCCTGCTCGAAGTACTCCGGCCATCCATGCGAAGAGCAGGTCGCCCAATTCTTCACAACAAACGCAGCCGTTGCCGCTTAATACAAGCCCTAATCGAATTTTTTCGGTTAATCGGACCGTTAACTTCGTGAACGAACGACACCGATGGACTGCAGTTGATTCCCTCTACCCGATGGCATCCCTGATTGGATGATCCGTCGTCATTGACGAACGCGCAACGAATGGCCAGGAACAAATCATCATATTCCGGTCGCACAGAAACCCATACAGAAAAACAAACAACATAATTGACTTGCGCTCATTGAGAGCTTCAACATATATTTTTTTCAATTTTTTCCGAGGACTTTGGATTTTCATTTGATTATTTAATTTGAAATTGGATCTAGGGTTTGCAGACATTGGAAAGAGGAGGAGCTGAGGAATTGTACGCACAAACAAATGAGAATAGATGGAGGCTAGGGTTTATAACTGACTATTTGCAGGTAGGGTTGAAATAGAGTAGATGGACCAGATAAACAAACGTGCTCAACGATAATTGGCCCAAAAAGCCCGTTCTGACTACGGAACGAAATTAAGTAATCCCATATATCAAAATAGGTGTTTTAAAATATTTCAAACGCAATGGAAAAGGTTTCACGTCCAAATTCCATCGTATGTAGAAGTTATGCTAAATTCAATTTTTTCTAATTTGATTTCAATTGATTTCAATTTATCGATTTCAGGGCGTTTCGAGTCCGTATGATCGAACGACAAGTCCGATCGCTACGAAACTTGAAATCTTACAATAATTTACTGTTACGGATCCGATGAAACTTGTTTCGTCGAAATCCGAGTCAGTGGCCAAAATGGCTATTTTCCCTTTTTTAAAATAAATTAATAATTAATTTACCACCTTTAAATTCAATATTTATAAACTAGTAGATTTTTGTCATTTTTAATCCCTTAGATATTTATAATAACTAAAAGCGAATTCACATATTAATTTAGTGTCGATTATTCCAGTAAATACAGTGTTCAAATGCCAACTGCAATTAATCCAATTAATTGCAAATTAATTCCAATAAATTTGATTTTATTCGATTACAACTTAATATTCAATCAATTATTACTCAACTAACATAGTTAACATTGTTTTATATTTAATTAATATTTTCCAATTTTCATCTTTAATTTGCATTAATTATTGTATTTCAATTATATTGGAAATTTTTTCAATTTTACTCATTAATTAAAATTTAAAATTCTCAATTAATTATTTCATCTTGGTTTCATTCTTTTTGTTACATTAATTATCATATTATGAATGGAATTTTACCTTGGTTACATCTTATTGAATTCAACATTCTTCACTTACCAATTTATTCCATATTAACTACAATAATTTAGTGAATTAATTGAAATTGAATTCAAATTAAACTTATTAAACTAATAAAATAAGTAACGTACAATAATTATTGTCATTAACTCTTAATCACACTTTTATAAGTTCATTATTTACAAACCAATATTATAATTACTTACATAACACTGGTTTTACTCAACTACCATTTATTTCAAACTATTTCAAAAATTTATTCAATATATATATTAGTTCTCTTATATTCAATTTATAACCAAGCGTAACATTTAACTTAAATTGGTTGGAATACCTTTCAAGTTATTAATAACTAACTTATATTAACATATTTCCTTAATTTATTCCAATTACCGTTAAATTTATATTAATTCATCAATTTGTACAATATCTCTTGTTTCCTTAAATAAATTTATGTTTTTATTAAGTTTTCATTTACACTTCCGTTACTTTATTAATAATCATTAAACTAACGTTTATATCAATAACATATTATAATTCCTTACCATTTAAATGAGTTTGATTTCTAATAAATTAATTGACCAATTAATTAGGTAATTTATACAAATTTGTTATCATACCCATAAATTTTCACTTATAACTAAGTCCTACATTTGAATTTTATTATTAAATTGAAATGTTCATTCAAGTTAATAAATTATTAACTTGCATTAACGTAATTTCCAAATTTGTTCCAATTACGGTCAATGATCTTTTATTTCATTAAATCAATTTAACACTTTCCTTAAATTTCTCATATTAAATTTATATCCAGGTAAAAATCTTTTCACTACTTAATTCATTTGAATTTATTCAAATTACTATAATTAGGTTTTAGTTACCATTTATATATTTTAATTTAGCGTTCATTCCAATATTAATTTATCACCTTTATTATTTCTACTCAAATTAATTTACAAAATTCTATTAAATTAACAAATTTAATTGTCGAAATTTACGGGTCGTTACATAAAACAAACTCAACTTCTCAATAAAAGTATATTTTTCAGTTCCAATATAACCAATCTAATATTTATAAATCTCTCTCAATTTACCACCAATCGATTTACGTCCCCACTTTCATAAATCCCTTTTTCACATTTCCCATAAGTAAAATCTATCATTTCTTTTTAAACTGATTTACCCATCTCATTATAAATTATTACCGTGAATCTATATCTTCAATTTATGAAATGATAATCATTTCACTTTATTTATAAACATTTTTTATAAATCCCATAGTCTCATTTCCAGTTTACAACGATTTCACATCACTTAAATCCATTTATAAACCGATTTCTACATTAAATTCCATTCGTAAATCAATTTCTTAAATAATACAAACTATATTCCAAAACCAACTAAATCTCGATTCTACTCACATTTTGTAGTTTAGAAATCTTATTTAAGATCCAGTATAACCAATTTGTATTTATTACCAAATTTTCTTTTTATTCTACCACACTATTTAAAATCTTGATTTTTAAAATCCTTTTACACTCAAAAAAACATCACTTAAGTTTTATTATTTAAAATCTTTTATACATTATTCCAAAATCTCTATTTACAATATCTCAAAATAGTTAAGTATAAATTTTAAGTCAACTGTCCAAACTTTTTCCTAGCCTAGCCCGTTTCTACTCTTCTTTCCCCCTTTTTTTCTATTTTTATTGAATCGGCCCAAGCCCAAACAAAAAGAAAGAAATCGATCTTCTTCTTCCCTTTTCTATTTCCTGTGCACGAACAAACATTCCAGGCTGTGCACGCAAACAATGATACCGAGCTCCACTCGACTATTCCTCGAACCGAGACACCATCAGACTTCTCCTCGAAATTACCATCACCCCAAATTATCGAGCTTAGCATCCTCCCATGAGTCGCGACTTACTCGTGCTCCAACACGCCACACCAAAATCGCTATCACCTCCTATGAACCGCATGACACCATATAATGCCCAGAGATGCATCTTAATGTGCTCGTCCCAAAAATCATCACCATTCAACGAATCGATGAGTCAATTTCCTATGAACTACACATCTAATTCACTGCCTCAACGTCGAACTCAATTCAATGCAGCCGCACCCACTATCGAGCATGCATTGAAGAGGAGGATGAAATAGGATTTTTATAACTTGTTTGATATATTTTTTGCGTAGATTAAGGGAAAATGATTTTTGAAGCTTGATTTTTATTTCTTTCCTACTGTAAATGTTGCGTGCATTTTAATAGGGGAGGGAGATGTGATGTTAGCGTGTTGGTGACCATCGACAGTGTTTTGTAGTGAAAGAAATAAGACTTATGGAAATATAGTCAAGTCAATACATATATGTTTATTATTTAAAATTTTAAATAGACTTGATGACATTACTTAAAATCTCGTATCCCTAACGAGTCATGCCGCTAGGCATTCATAATGTTATACCCCTATTTCGAATGCAATGGAAAAGGTTTCAAGTCCTAATTCGATCGTATGGAGAAGATAGCTTTTTGAACCCGATTATTATATTGAATTTTCGATATAAATTTTAACGCGTTTGTATCCCGTATGATCAAGCAATAACTCCAAGCAATACGAAATTTGAAATCCGATAATAATATACTATTACGGATCCAATGGAACATGTTTCGTTGAAATTCGAGACTATTCCCCAAAAGGTTATTTTTATACATTAATTCAAACGAGATATTTTTAAAATCGAGTAAATCGCTTTAAAATCCACTTTAATTTTTTTTTACTATATTCATTCTTATAAATAAAAATTTAATAAACCATTAAATTATTTGTATCAAGCTAAAAACTCATAATTTCACTATTTAACCAAATTTCCATTTATTAAACTTTATAATTAAATTATCCAACAGCCGTTATATTTGAAATTCAAGTTAAAAATTTACTTTTAAATATTTAAATTAATCAAATATTCCAATTTCAAATAACCAAAATTCTAGGTCGTTACATTCCTCCCCTCTTATAAGAATTTCGTCCCCAAAATTGCCGAGGTAAGAAGAATGGTCTAAACTCATTAACTTTCTCAAACCCAATCAGCTTAAACAACTTTCCAAAATCAATTTATTGAAACCACATTGCCATCTTTTTTAATTTCCAAATTCATCCATAGATTCCGAATAATATTATTTACCCAATTATTTCAAGTTAAAATCCAAACCAATTTTTAATTTTGAAAATTTTCTTCAAAATCTTTCAAACTCCTTAAATTTTTGAAATATTTCGCCCGCGTCTCCATTGTATGGCTAGATCAAAACAATTACAAATCGCCACTACGGGCCCAAATCATCAAAAGAAAACAAAAGCCAAGCTACTCAACCATAAAACCATCAAATTCAAGCAATAATTCAAACATGTACCTTTTGTCGGGCAATCCAATTTTATCATGGAACCGAAGGCATCAATTTAGCTTTCCTTTTAAATACCTGCACCTTACTTACCAATAATATCCAATCATATGATTCGAAACCATTATATTATTTTGCATTTTCACTTTCCAGTATTTATTTTACTAAAACGTACAATGTACATATATCATTCGTATTCAATATCAAATTTGATCGCTCGCTTGATCACACAATTTCACTTCCGAACTAGTATCGTTCACACGGCTCTCTAGTGCGGACTCAGATCTGGTTCCTTGATTAGAAACTGTCATTCTCCTTGCATAGCCATTCATTATGATAGAGAATCTCAAAATCAATTAAAAATCCATATCCAGTGTTCACCGTTGAGAATCGAGTGAAAAATCCTAATTCGGACTAAATAAACCATCTCGAAATTCTATGCTCGAATCTGGATCAAATCGTCATACGAATAAAATAATATATGTACAACATACGTATTAATTTCCACTAATTCTTACCTATATCAAATTCTTTTTATTCATATTTATACTTCACATTCCCCTATTTACTTAGGATATCCCTTAAATACCAATTCCACTTAAGAATTTCACCATCAAATTTTCTTAAGTCAATTATAAACATTTTATAAAAAGCTCTTATGTTTATTACCACCTCACAACTTAAGCTTATATCCATTTCTATTCAAATTTAATTTCGATTTTCAAATTCACATTTGATTTTTGTCAATCAATATTACAAACCAAATCCAAATAACTAATCTATTTAATTAATTCATCCACTAATTTATTTCCAGTCTTGATAACTTCTTTTTTCAACATCTACTTCATCCAGCATAACTTAGGCTAAATTTTCAAAGTTCACCCTTATTTTACTTAAATTAAGTTAAATTCCATTCCAAAATTAATTTCAAATTTTTATAAGTTATCAAACTTACTCATACTCCATAAAATGTTTTAAATCAAAACTCCAGAGTTCAAAAAATTTCTTAAATATTTCATAATCATTTTTGAAATCATTCATGTATACACACAGCCCCTTGATATCTCATATCATTCCTTTGGATTTTAAACCAAAACCAGTTTTTTCAAAATAAAACTCTAAGTGGGATTAACTTCTTCCTTGGAAACTCAAAAATGAACGTTGATGATCTGCATTCATCACCGAAATTATTTTCCAACGACCGAAGTGAGTTGAGTGCCTTTTATTTTCTTTAAAATTCCTTTTAAAAATACTTCAATTCAAAAATATTCCCCAAACAATATCACTATTATTTTTCAAGACTGTGAAAAACATTTCAAAACCAATGGGATTGAAATCCCCAAATTTCCAAATTTAAATCCTTTATAAATCGTTTTTATAAACCATATCATTTTACTAATCACATTTTCAAAATCATATTTACCTAATTCCATTTTCGTTATACGAAATTATTTCTTAACTGTTGACTATAATATCAACTTTTATTCAATCACCACAACAACAAATGATAACAATTTAATATTATCATTTCCTAACAACCAAGCAACTATATACAACTAAAATAATTTCTGATTCCTAAATATATATAAAAATAATCTAGGGAAAATTATTTAATTTACCCCATTTCAAAACAATACCATGTCTAATTGCTCTGTTCATGTGTTTAGAGATTCCTATCAATAACGTTAATTACTGGTATTGACCAGAATCCATAAGCCACTCAATAGATAAATCAACACAATATAAAACAATTTTATATTCGCTAACAAATACACGCACATATCTATTAATATACCCAAACTCATTCTAGGGTACTATTTTCCCTATCTCTAATGAGTAACCCCATCAAAGCTAAGGTTCTAGCTTAGCCTTCAGCTCTGATAGCAAATGTAACAAACGGTAGGCTTTTCAACCATCCCGTCAGTGACCACTTTCCACCGTCGGAAACATTGGTACCTCTAATTTGCTTTTACGGCCACCCTTTCGATTACAACCAACCACTCAGGGACATGTAGGGGTAAGAGTCTCCTTTGTTAGTCCTTGAGAAGGATGGTTTTGATGACAACAACTTTAGGACTTATTATAAAATATAAATACTAACATTGTAGTTTAGATATATATGTACATGCAGGATATAAACATGCATGTACCAACAACGAAGACTGTACAGTATAAAGATACAAGACTGAGGAATATAGAGATCGAAGATATCAAGATTGAAGACTCATGAGTATCAAGATATCAAGAGTTCAAGATTTCAAAGTACAAGATAAGTATTGAGTCTAGAATTTTGTTAAAACTACTTGAAAGTACTGACATCTTTATTCGAAATTTATTCGTGGAATGAATCCACTTCGAGCCTGTTAAAAGGATGGAACCCTAGTGGGATGGAACCCACGACAATATCTAGTGGAACATATAGTGGTCCTATTTTGATATCCACTAATTTTATGAAAACGCTTTTCAAAAATATATCTCTTATTTAAAAATGTTTTTCAAAACCTTCTTTTCAAAAAGACATCTTTCTTGTTTGAAATACTTTAGCCTCAAAATTATCTTTATCATTTTTAACATTTTTGATTTCAAAATTGTCCTTGTTTTTAAACTATCTCTTATTTTATGTACTCAGATTTTAAATCACTTTATAAATTAAGATTATATATTAAAAATTACTTTCGAAACTCTTTATATGTTTAAACTATATTCAAGTACATTTATAAAAGTTTAGAAATTGTTTTGAAAAATTATAGAAACCAATATTAATAAGAAAATCAAAATCACCATTTTTTCCTAGAGCATGTCGACATACTCCTACCCCCGTGTCGACATGGTGCCCGTTAATTATAAAATTTAAAATTTTGAAAAGAAATGTCTATTCGTCGTATCCTTTCACGAATAGATATGGCTGTTGATCTCTATAATTTTTACCAGATTTTCATTCGCTTTCTCTCCTCTTCATCTTCCACCTTTATTCTAAAGAATCCCAAACTATACTCTGTCAAAATACCCAGTGAATCAAACTTTATTATCTCTTATTTGATTCTCTGTCATTCTCTCCATATGATGTTAGTGCTATTCAGAGTTATAGGATTATTTGTAAATCAAACTGTTGAGTAAAAGGTGTGGTTGAGCCTTGAAATCAATTGGGTGTGTTGTTGCCCCAGAAATCAATTAGGTGATCTTGCGGCCTGGTAAATCAAGAGAGTTTGTCCCAGACTCGAATACGGGAGGGTGTACTTTATGGCCTTGAAATCGAGGGTGTAATTTAGAAGATTATTTTGAAAAGAAATCCATACAATTGTGCGGGACTAGATGTAGGGTAACTCCGAACCAGTATAAAATCTTAGTGTGTTCTTTCCTTTATTGCTTTTATTTATTATTTGCATCTGTGTCTGATTCAGTGATTATATCTGCGTCCGTGTATTGCATTTGTTGGTGATTAAATTATATAAGTTCAAAAAGATTTAGTAAATCCACAAAACACTATTCACCCCCCTCTAGTGTTATTCTAGCCTTAAGATCCGTAATCTGCATTCCTAACATTTGGTATCGGAGCAAGGTTTTCAAAGTTTTCATAATTTGAAGTTTGAAATTTTTTGTAAAAATGGCTACCAACACTGGTTTTGTTAACACTATCACTAGTTCATTTGTAGAGGGTTGGTCTACTGCCAGACGACCACTTTTAAATGGCAGTAACTATGCGTATTGGGCATGTAGAATGAAAATATATTTACAGTCAATAAGATTGGACACTTGGAATATCACACACTGTATATTCTGAATCCACAACTAATTTTGCACAGTGGACTGCTGAGCAAAAGACTATTGCACAAAATAATTCCAAAGCCATGAGTATTTTTTTTTTTACTTGATAAGAATGAATTCAATAGAGTATCTGTTTGTAAGTCTGCATATGATATCTGGAAAACTTTGCAAGTTACTCATGAAGGAACAAGCAAAGTCAAACAGACCAAAATATCTATACTCATGAATCAGTTTCAATTACTCAAAATGAATTCAAATGAGTCCATTTCAGATATGTATAGTATATTTCAGGATATTGTACATTCTTTAGTATCATTGGGAAAAAGTTTCTCCGAAGAAGTGAAGTCAGAAAAATTCTAAATTCTCTTACTCCGGAGTGGGATCAGAAAAGTCTTGCAATCGAAGAAGCAAATGATATCAGTGCTTTAAAGATTGAAGAATTGATTGACATCTAATTTCATTTGAAGTTCAAATGCAAGGAAGAAGAGATAGCAAGGCATTCGAAAAGAAGTCAATTGCGTTCAATGCATTAACAGATGAATCAGAATCGGGTAGTGATGGTGATGAAGAAATAGCCTTCATGACAAGGAATTTTCGAAAGTTTCTAAAATATAGAAAGATGAACAACCTCAAAAAGAATGATCATAGGAATTCTAGAAATCATAATGTAGTACCAAATCACGTTAAATGTTTCAACTGTGACGAACCAGGTCATCTCAGAAGAGACTATCCGCATCCTAATAGGCAATAGTTTCCTACAAGCAATGATTATACAAAGAAAAGGAAAAGAGCATATACCTCAACTCTAGACGATTCAGACTCAGATTCATCCTCAAGCGATGATGATCAGAAGATAGAAAATTCAAATATGTGTTTTACGGCTATTCATGATCCTGATGATCTCAGGGATACAAATCTAGAAAAAGGTATACGTTTACAATATTTTTGGTTGAAATTGTTTGCTTAAAATTGGTTGATTGTTTGATTGCTCTTGAAATTATGTGTTGTTTGAATTTTAAATTATAATTATTATATTTTATTTTTAAATATTATAATATATTTTTTATTTTATGTTTTTAAAAATATCATTATTATATTTAATAATCAATTTAAAAAAAATATAGACACTAATAATATATATATATATATATATATATATATTAAAGTATTTAATAATAGATAGGTCACATGAATTTCCTGACCCATGTCGACATGGCCTACCCATGATGTCGACATGCTTGTTAGAAAATTGAAATTGAAATTTGAATTTAAATCTTTGAACTTCCCTCCACCTTTTCACCAACTCCAATGTCCCGAAAAGCTACCTCTTGACCAGAGAATATGACTATTGAATATCTATTTATTTCCTTTATCCTATCATATCTTTTCACTTTCATTTCAAAATCCAAACTCTCTTTTACTCTTTCAAACTCTCTACTCTCTTCAAAAATGGCTTCTTCAAGCACTCCATCCACAATGAGACTGTAAAAAACTATTAAAGAGTATCTCTATAATGACCCGGAAGCAATCAAGCCTTATATAAGCTATGCTAATTAAGGATAAGTTCATATGGGAAAGTTTGCTATCTTTAGCGATTTCTCTACATATGAAATCAATACTCTTCTTGAAGAGAACCATAATCTTAGTCTTTTTGACAATTCTAAAAATGATTTTGTTTGCTATCCAAATCTTGTTAAAATGTTTTGTGCGAATTTGAATCGCGGTTTTCATGAAGGAAATGAAAATGAAATTTGGATTAGTGTTAAAAGGCACTAAAATTGTTTTAAATTATGAAATTTTGGGAAACAATCTCAATTGCAATAATTTGGGAATGGATCTATCTACTTTTAATATTGATGAACGTGATCGTGAGACATTTCATTACATTTTCAAAGGAGATGACTGTCATCTTTGAATTTAAAAATCATAACTTTCATCCAAAAGCACGTATTTTAATCTTCTTTTGCAACATACTATCACTCCTAGATCGGGAAACTTCAATAACCCAATTTTGAAAGTTTGTAAAGCTCTTTTTGCTATTTTTGGTCATTATGACATTAATTGGGCACAAGTGATTTTGGATGAACTTCGTCCTAAGAATTTGGAAATGGGTGAGAATACTTTGTATCGTGGAATCTATCTTACTCGGATTTTTAATTATTTTGGTATTGATTATAAAAGGGAAGAATTTGTTTCAAGAAAAGTATTTAATTATGCCAATATTTCTCTTATGAAAATTCCCTTCATATTTCAACAATATGAATCTCTTGCCGAAAAGGATGAAAGGTTGGCACATGAAGAGATTGAAGAAGAAAATGAGGAAGAAGAAGAAGAAGGGGAGTAAATGGAAATTGAAGAAGAGAATGAAGAGACCTCCTTGGAAAGTATTGAATATCCTAACAATCCTTCCAACAAAACTCTCCTCAAAAATCAAAAGATCATAGCGAAAAATCAACGGATTCTCAAAAGATCCGTTAGTAAGAAATTGGATAAAATTACCACTAATATGAACAAGTTCTTTGCTAAAGTTGGTTGAAAACTTGGCCTATCATCATCCTTCTCATCCTCTAGCACATTCTAAAAACTAGGATGTGATGTACTAGTTTATTTTGTATGAACTTGTATTAATCTTTTATCATGTTATGAAGTATCTCTTGTATTAGAACATCTAAATTTATCTATCTTATGTTTTTCTACCTTATCATGTCTCTAGAATAAATGATAGTATAGTATATATGTTTATATATATATATACACACACATACTTAAGCATAAAACAAAGAAGACACATAAATCAACACACCCACGTCGACATACCCCAACACCCTATGTCGACATATAACTGTCTAATTTAGTTATTTTTTAATTTTGAATTTAAAATAACTAACTTGTGTCTTTTCATTTTAAACGAATTCCTGCCTATTTAACACTTGTTTCTTCCTAAAATTTGTAAACTCTTTATTTCCACTCATCTCTATTTACATCTTTTATCAAAAATGACATCCTCTTCTCAAACTCTAAGTGAAAATCTTGAAGAAACTCTTAAGTCATTCAAGAATATACTTACTTTTATTCTCCGCAATCATAGGCACATAGAACTAAGTCAAATGCAGATGATAAAAGAACAAGAGAAGCATTTCGACGCCCTTCGTTGGATGATTTCTGCCCTAAACAAAGATATTTCAATGCAAATCCTGAAGGAGCTTTGATTCAAGATAATGAAGATTGGGAAGATATTAAAAAAGACCCTATTTTTGGAGAAGAATACGGATTGAAGTTCCTAAAATTATTTGATTTCTTTATGGTTTGAATTGCTTGTTTTTTGAATTGTTTGATTTGATTTGCTATGAATAGAATTAATTTGGTTTGAATGGAATTTATAAAATTATATGAAACATAATATATGGTTATTAGATTTAAACTATCATATTTGTTATGTTTTTATTAAGTCACTCATGTTATTACACACACACACACACACACACACACATATATATATATATATATATATATATATATATATATATATATATATATATATATATATATATATATATATTCCATCTTAATTTGTCATAGGTACTCCGGTATTAGGTTACGGGGGAGTTATATTAGTATAGGATTAGTTTTTTGTTGATGACAAAGGGGGAGAATTATAAAATAGAGTTGTGAGAGTAGTTAGGCTTAGATTAAGGGGGAGTTATTAGTTTTAGGGGGAGTTATAGTAAAGGTGAAGTATATTTTATAAACATAAGTTGTCATCAACAAAAAAAGGGAGATTGCTAGTCCTTGAGAAGGATGGTTTTGATGACAACAACAACTTTAGGACTTATTATAAAATATAAATACTAACATTATAATTTATATATATATATATGCATATGCAGGATATAAACATATAGGTACCAACAATGAAGACTGTACAATATAAAGATACAAGACTGATGAATTTAAAGATCGAAGATATCAAGAGTTCAAGATTTCAAAGTACAAGATAGGTATTGAGTCTAGAATTATGTTAAAACTTCTTGAAAGCACTGACATCTTTATTTGATATTTATTCATGGAATGGAATCCACTTCGAGCCTGTTAAAGGGACGGAACCTTAGTAGGACGGAAACCACGACAATATCTAGTGGAGCACATAGTCATCCTATTTTAATATCCACTAATTTTATGAAAATGCTTTTCAAAAATATATCTCTTATTTGACATCTCTCCTGTTTGAAATACTTTGGCCTCAAAATTATCTTTATCCTTTTTAACATTTTTGATTTCAAAATTGTCCTTCTTTTTTAAACTATCTCTTATTTTATATACTCAGATTTTAAATCACTTTATAGATTAAGATTATATATTAAAAATTACTTTCTAAACTCTTTTATATGTTTAAACTATACTCAAGTATATTTATAAAAGTTTAGAAATTGTTTTGAAAAATTATAGAAACCAATTTTAATAAGAAAATCAAAATCACCATTTTTGCCTAGAGCATATCGACATACTCCTACCCCCATGTCGACATGGTGCCCGTTAATTTTCAAATTTTCAAAAGAAGTGTCTATTTGTCGTATCCTTTAATGAATAGATATGGCTGTTGATCTCTTTAAATACTAGTAAGTTCTAAATGAATTTTTACCATATTTTCATTCACTTTCTCTCCTCTTCATCTTCCACATTTATTCTAAAGAATCTCAAACTATACTCTGCCGAAATACCAAGTGAATCAAGCTTGATTATCTCTTGTTTGATTCTCTACCACTCTATCTATAAGCTCTCAGTGCTATTAAAAGTTATAGGATTATTTATAAATCAAACTGTTGAGTACAAGGTGCGGTTGAGCCTTGAAATCAATTGGATGTGATTGTTGCCCCGAGAATGAATTAGGTGATCTTGTGGTCTGGTAAATCAAGAGATTTTCACTGGACTCGAATACAGGAGAGTGTACCTCGTGGCCTTGAAATCGAGGGTGTAATCTGGAAGATTATTTTGAAAAGAAATCCATACAATTATGCATGACTGGATGTAGGGTTACTCCGAACCAGTATAAAAAACTGGTGTGTTCTTTCATTTACTGCTTTATTTATTATTTGCATCTGTGTATGATTCTGTCATTATATCTGTGTCTGTGTATTGCATTTGTTGGTGATTAAATTACATAAGTTTCAAAAAGATTTAGTAAATCCACAAAACACTATTCACCCCCCTCTAGTGTTATTCAAGCCTTAAGATCCGTAATCCGCATTCCTAACATCCTGCTCGCCATCAAACACGAAGCGAGACTCCCTTATCGTGCTGTAATGAAGCAAATCCGATCCCAGTTTCTTCGAAACGATCAAAGAAATTGGCCAGTTACTTGATAGTTGTTTATTTAACTATCAATATAACATCCATATGTAGTCACTAGTCCCATATTATAATTTTTTCCAAAATTATTCCCAAAATGTCTTTATATCGCTTCCAAGTTCCAATATTTGAGACTACTCAAATATTGGTATCCATATCAGGATATTTCAAACCATCTCTTATTTCAACACTTAGAAAATATTTAATTTTTTCTATAAACCCCTTACTTCCCAACACCTAGGAAAGTTCCATTTATTTCTCTTTTGTCAATACCCTTCGCGATTTATATTGTAAATTTCTTAACTCGATTATAACGATTTCTATAAGTTTCGGGGTTCCTTAATTAAATCTCTTTATTCAAAAATATATACTTGTCTCACCGAAATAAGTACATTCACACCATTTCCGTCAAAAATATTTGAAACACCTTTTACTATAAATATGGAAAGCACCACACTGTGTCAACCATGAATTCACAGCTCAATGATTACGTCTCTGTCCCAAAGAAATTCAAACTTAACTGCAGGCAATCTATGCCTTTGATTTCGCCATGAAAGTATACCATTACTTTTCAAAAACTTATTTAATAATTAACTATAATTTAAAAAAAATTACATAACTATGAAACAATATTCTGATTTATTAATAAAATTCTAATTGATTTACAAGACTTGTTTATAAAACTTGTAATTCATTTTGACAATTTAAAAATATTAAATAATTAATTTTCTAAAATATTTTTAAACACTTTTAAAATACCTAGTTTAATAATTAAAAATCCTCTTTTTAAAACAAAAACAACTTCTCGGTAAAAGTATATATTTCATTTCCAATACAACCAATCTAATATTTATAAATCTCTCTCAATTTACCACCAATCGATTTACGTCCCCACTTTCATAAATCCCTTTTTCACATTTCCTGAAAGTAAAATCTATCATTTATTTTTAAACCGATTTATCCATCTCATTATAAATTCTTACTGTGAATCTATATCTTTAATTTATCAAATGATAATCATTTCACTTTATTTATAAACATTGTATATAAATCCCATAGTCTCATTTCCAGTTTACAACGGTTTCACATCACTTAAATCCATTTATAAACCGACTTCTAAGTTAAATTTCACTCACACATCAATTTCTTAAATAACCCAAACTATATTCCAAAACCAACCAAATCACGATTCTACTCCCATTTTGTAATTTAGAAATCTTATTTAAGATCCAGTATAACCAATTTGTATTTATTGTCAAAATTCCTTTTTATTCTCCAAACTATTTAAAATCTAAACTTTTAAAATCCTTTTACACTTAAACAAATATCACTTAAGTTTTATTATTTAAAATCTTTTATATTCATTATTCCAAAATCTCTATTTACAATATCAAGAAATAGTTAAGTACAAATTTTAAGTCAAACTATTTATTTTATCCAGATCAATTCCTTTTAATAATCCAAAATTCTATACAAATATTTCACTTCTAAAATCCCTTTTTAATTTCTTTTAAAATTCAAAATATATATTTTTGGTATTTTTAAATACCAAAATCTAGGCCAGTACTACCACGACATCGAATAAATTCAAATCACACTATATTCTATAACTGATTATTCAAACAAATCATTTATCACTATATATGAAATTAAATTCAAAATTTCTAAGGAATCCAGTTGGATCCCTCCAACCTGTTTTTCCTGCATCCACAGATGTTAATATGACATAAAAATACCAATCCCGCTTTGAGGCGGGATATCATCGTAATATAGTGTCATTCGCTATTATACGGGGCGCATATGGTCTCATCCACTCCAATAGGTGGGAATAATCAATCCAACTACTAATATATACTACTATATATATTATAATTTCCAACTGGTAATAATAATTATCAAATCATCCAATAATTAATTTTAATCATTTAAAATTAATTGCAGTAATCCAAATTAGTGAGATTTACTCATCTTGATTTTAATTGTCACTTTCATGTTCCGTTTGGCCTATAGTAGAATGACGTTCGACTGCAGCCCCATATTTTCGCTCATTCCAAATGCAAGTAATTCAAATCCAATTCAACGAGGATGACAACACAATCCCAACACGACGGACGACACCTAATTTGGACCTTGAATGAGTAAGTTATTTAATTTAAAAGAATTTGTATTAGTCTAAAACATAGATTATAAAAATCACTTTGAAAAGTCAATTGCCCAAACTTTTTTCCCAGCCCAGCCCACTTCTATTCTCCTTTGCCTTTTTTTACTGAATCGGCCCACAGCCCAAATGAAAAAAAAGAAACTGAGCTTCTTCTTCTCCTTTCTATTTCCTATGCACCAACAAACATTTTAGGTTGTGCACGCAAACTATGACACCGAGCTCCGCTCGACTATTCCTCGAAACGACGACGCCATCGGACTTCTCCTCGAAATCTCCCACCATGACCCCAAATCCTCGATCTTGGCATCCTCCCAAGAACCGCGACCTTCTCATGCTCGATTACGCCACACCAAAAATCACGATCACCTCCTGTGAACTGCACACCACTATATCTTGCCCAAAGATGCATCTCGACATGCTCATGCCAAAAATCATCTCCATTCGACGAATCGATGAGCTAATTCCCTATGAACTTCAACCCTAGTTCACTGCCTCAACGTTGAACTCAATTCAATGCAACCGCACCCACCATCGAGTATACCGGACTGAAGAGGAGGATGAAATAGGATTTTTAAAACTTGTTTTAGATTTTTTAGTTGAGTATATTAAGGGAAAATGATTTTTGAAGCTCGATTTTTATTTCTTTCCTACTGTAAATATTGCATGTAATTTAAAAGGGGAGGGAGACATGATGTTAGCGTGTTGGTGACCATCTACAGTGTTTTGAAGTGAAAGAATAAAGGCCCATGGAAATATAATCAAGTCAATACATATATTTTTATTATTTAATTTCTTAAATCGTCTTGATTACGTAACTTAAAATCTTGAATCTCTAACGAAACATGCAACTAGGGATTCATAATGTTATACCCCTATTTCAAATGTAATGGAAAATGTTTCATGTCCTAACTCGATCGTATGGAGAAGATAGCCTTTTGAACTCGATTATTATATTTAATTCTCGATATAAATTTCAACGCGTTTATATCCCGTACGATCAAACGATAACTCCATACACTACGAAATTTGAAATATGATAGTTATACACTATGACGAATCTAATGGAAACAGTTTCATCGAAATCCGAGACTGTGCCCAGGAAGGCTATTTTTATATGTTAATTCAAACGAGATATTTTTTAAGCAAGTAAATCGCTTGGAAATGCAGTTTAATTTTTTTTATTATCTTGATTCTTATAAACAAAAATTTAGTAAACCTTTAAATTATTTTCATCAAGCTGAAAACTCAAAATTCACTATGTAACCAAATTCCATTTATTAAACTTAATAAGTAAATTATCCTATTTCAAATTCAAGTTAAAAATTTACTTTTAAATATTTAAAATCAATTAGATATTCCAATTTCAAATAACCGAAATTCAAGGTCGTTACATTCCTCGCCACTTATAAGAATTTCGTCCTCAAAATTGCCAAGGTAAGAAGGATGATCTAAAACCCATTAACTTTCTCAAACCCAGTCAGTTTAAACAACTTTTCAAAATCAATTTATTGAACCCACAATGCCATCTTTACTAATTTCCAAATTGATCCATATATTCCAAATAATATTATTTTCCCAATCATTTCAAGTTAAAATCCAAACCAAGTTTTAATTATCAAAAATTTCTTTAAAATCGTTCTAACTCCTTAAATTTTTGAAAATTTTTCCAACGTCTTCTTTGCACGGCTAGATCCAAACAACTACAAATCGCCACTACTATCCTAAACCATCAAATGAAAACAAAAACCAAGCGGCTCAATCATAAAACCATCAAATTCAAACAACAATTCAAACATGTACCTTTTGCCGAGCAATCCAATTTTGTTATGTAACCAAAGGCATCAACTTAGCATTCCTTTTAAATACCTGCAGCTTACTTACCAATAATATCCAATCATATGATTCAAAATCATTATATTATTTTGCATTTTTAATTTCCAATATTTGTTTTACTAAAGCCTTACGATGTACATATACCATTTGTGCACATATCAAATCTGATCGCTCGCTCGATCATACAATTTCACTTCCGAACTAGTATCATTCACATGACTCTCTAGTGCGGTCTCAGATCTGGTTCCTTGATTAGAAACCATGATCCTCCTCGCATAGCCATTTACTATGATAGTGAATATTAGAATCAATCAAAAATCCAAAACTAGTGTTCAGCGTCGAGAATCGAGTGAAAAATCCTAATTCGGACTGATATAAATCATCTCAAAATTCTGTGCTTGAATCTAGATCAAATCATCAAGCGAATAAATAATATACATACAACATACGTATTAATTTCCATTAATTCTTAGCTATATCAAATTCTTTTTATTCACATTTATACTTCACATTCCTCTATTTACTTGGTATATCCCTTAAATACCAATTCCACTTAAGAATTTCACCCTCAAATTTTCTTAAGTCAATTATAAACATTTTATACAAAAATTATTATGTTTATTACCATCTCACAACTTAAGCTTATATCCATTTCTATTCAAATTCAATTTCGATTTTCCAATTTCACATTTGATTTTAATTAATTAATATTCCAAACCATATCCAATAACTAATCTATTTAATTAGTTCGTCCACTAATTTATTTCCGGTCCTAATAACTTCTTTTTTCAACAGCTACTTCATCCAGCATAACTTAGGCTAAATTTTCAAAGTTCATCCTTATTTAACTTAACTTAAGTTAAATTCCATTCCAAAATCAATTTCAAATTTTTATAAGTTATCAAACTTACTCATATTCCTTAAACAATTTCTTAAATATTTCGAAATCATTTTTTAAATCATTCATATATACACATAACCCCTTGGTATATCAAGTAATTCCTTTGCATTTCAAATCAAAACCAGTTTTCTCAAAACAAAACTCCAATCGGTAGTAATTTCTCCCTTAGAAACTCAAAATTGAACATCGATGATGCTGCAGTCATCACCAAAATTTTCCAGCGACAGAACTGAGTTCGGTGCCTTTTATTTTCTTTAAAATTGCTTTTAAATATATTTCAATTCAAAAATATTCTACATATGATATCACTATTAGTTTCCAAGACTTTGAAAGACATTTCAAAACAACGGGATTAAAATCCCCAAATTTCCAGCTTTTAAATCCTTTATAAAAAATTTTATGAACCATATCATTTTACAAATCACATTTACCTTATTCCATTTTCATTATATGAAATTATTTCTTAACGGTTGACTATAATATCAACTTTTATTCAATCACCACAACAACAAATGATAACAGTTTAATATTATCATTTCTTAACAACCACGTACACTATATACAACTATAATAATTTTTGAATAAATTATCTCTTTATATGTATAGAAATAATTTGGGTAAAATTATTTCATTTACCTCATTTCAAAACAATACCATGTCAAATTGTTCTATTTAGAACCCTAACAATAACGATAATTTCTCATGTTGACCAGAATCCATAAGCCACTCAGTAGATCAATCAACATAATATAAAACCATTTTATATTCACTAACAAATACAGGCTCATATCTATTAATACACTCAAACTCATTCGAGGGTACTACTGTCCCTATCTCTGATGAGTTACCCCATTAAAGCGAAGGATCTCGCTTAACCTTCAGCTTCTATACAAAATATGAAGAATGATAGGCTTTTCAACCATCCCATCAGCGGCCGCTTTCCGCCGTGGCATACATTGGTACCTCGAATTTGCTTTTATGGCCAGCCTCTCGACTGCAACCAACCACTCAAAGACATGTAGGGGAAAGAGTCTCCTACATGCCACCAAACATGAAGTGAGAACCCTCTATCATGCTGTAATGAAACAAATCTGATCTCGGTCTCTTCGAAACGATCAAAGGAATTGGCCAATTACTTAATAGTTGGTTATTTAACAATCAATATAACATCTACAAGCAGTCACTAGGTCCATATTATAATTTTTTTCTAAATTTATTTCCAAAATATCTTTATAAGATATATATTCAAATCCCTTCCAAGTTTCAATATTTGACACAACTTAAATATTTATATCCATATCAAGATATTTCAAACCATCTCTTATTTCAACAATTAGAAAATATTTAAAAAAAAAAAATCTAAACCCCTAACTTCCCAACACTTAAGAAAGTTCCATTTATTTATCTTTTCTCATAACCCTTTGCAATTTATATTGTAAATTCCTTAACTCGATTATAATGAATTCTGTAATTTCCGAGGTTCCTTAATTAAATCTCTTTATTCAAAAGTATATACTTATCTCACCGAAATAGGCATATTCACCAAACCATTTCCTTCAAAAATATTTGAAAAACCTTTTAAAATAAATATGGAAAGCACCATGCGGTATCAACTATGGATTCATTGCTCAATGATTGCGTCTCTATCCTAGAGAAATCCAAATTTAACTACAGGCAATCTATGCCTCTGATTTTGCCATGAAAGTATACCATTACTTTCCCAAAATTATTTAATAATTAAATATAACTTTAAATAATTTAAATAATTACATAACTATGAAACAATAATTAACTCTGATTTATTAATAAAATTCTAATCGATTTACAAGACTTGTTTATAAAACTTATATTTCATTTTAACAATTTAATTTTTTTTAAATAACTAATATTCTAAAAAATATTAAACACGTTTAAATTATCTAGTTTAATAATTAAAAATCTTCTTTTTAAAACAAACTCAACTTCTCGATAAAAGTATATTTTTCAATTTCGATATAACTAATCTAATATTTATAATCTCTCTCTTTAAATTATCTAGTTTAATAATTAAAAATCTTCTTTTTAAAACAAACTCAACTTCTCGATAAAAGTATATTTTTCAATTTCGATATAACTAATCTAATATTTATAATCTCTCTCAATTTAACACCATTCAATTTGCATACCCACTTTCATAAATCCCTTTTCCACATTTTCCAAAAGTAACTATCATTTCTTTTTAAACCGACTTACCCATCTCATTATAAATTGTTACCCTAAATCTATATTTTCAATCTATCAAATGATAATCATTTCACTTTATTTATAAACATTGTTTATAAATCCCATAGTCTCATTTCCAGTTTACAATGGTTTCACATCAATTAATCCATTTATAAACCGATTTCTAAATTAAATTCCATTCATAAATCAATTTCTTAAATAATCCAAACTACATTCCAAAACTAACCAAATTTTGATTCTACTTCGATTTTGTAATTTAGAGATCTTAATTAAGATCCAGTATAACCAATTTGTATTCATTTCCAAATTTCCTTTTTATTCTCCGAAACTATTCAAATTCTAGAATTTTAAATTTGTTTCTACACTTAAACAAATATCCCTTAAGTTTTATTATTTAAAATCTTTTGTATACATTATTCCAAAATCTCTATTTACAATATCTCGAAATAGTTAAGAACAAATTTTATGTCAAACTATTTATTTTATCCAGATCAATTCGATTTAACTAATCCAAAATTCTACATAAATATTTCACTTCTAAAATCCCTTTCTAATTTCTTTTAAAATTCAATATATATATAAGGTACTTTAAATACCAAATCTTGGCTAGTGCTGCCATAGCATCCAATAAATTCAAATCACGCTATAACCTATCATAGAATATTCAATCAAATCATATTCCATGATATATGAAATTAAATTCAACATTTTTAAGGAATCCAGTTGGATCCCTTCAACCTGTTTTTCCTCCATCCACAGATGTTAATACAACATAAAAATACTAATCCCGCTTTGAGGTGGGATATTACGGTAATATAAGCTAATCCGCTAT
Organism: Allium cepa; assembly: GCA_030765085.1. Classification (NCBI taxonomy): domain Eukaryota; kingdom Viridiplantae; phylum Streptophyta; class Magnoliopsida; order Asparagales; family Amaryllidaceae; genus Allium; species Allium cepa. The sequence continues at coordinate 161,000,856 of CM060932.1, forward strand.
TATGCGGGGCGCATAGGGTCTCATCCACTCCAATAGGTCGGTGTTTTTACCAAAATTGGACACAACACTCTTCAGATGTGTTTGAAGAGATAAATGAAGAAAGTAAATGTAAAACGAGGCAGATCTAGCAAACACACCAATAATAAGCAAGAAAAACGCACAGAAACACACAGATTTAGAGTGGTTCGGCGTATGGCCTACGTCCACTATGAAATGATTAACTTTTTCTTGCTGGTAACGATGAATTACAATAGTAAAACTTGTGACGCCCCCCTTTATACTCACAGTAGCCAAAGACACTACGATGTAATGCCATTCGACTAGCACGAAGAATAAGGCTGATGAGGAACGACCAACTGTGTAATTGATTTGTGCGAGTACTGATATGACAGATAGAAGGTCATGCATTTCATTTCAAGAGGAAATCTGACATATCATATACAAACTCAAAGCAGCCACACAGTTGTTATATGGTCTTTGGAAACAAATATAAAATATGCATAACACATAATTAGTCATAGATATTCATATCACTAAAGCAAAAAAAGATATGAATATAGCATATAGAAGTGAACATCAAAGTAGTGGCCGTACAAGATCCATTATATCACAAAAGAATAGGTACAAGTGCTAGACAAAAGAATATGTATACATCAAGGAGTCCCTGTCTCGAATGTACAGAAAAACGAAAAAAACTACTAAGCCAAAGTAGTTAACCAAAAGTCAAAAGCTAATCCCTTCTAAAAAGTCAAGTGGAAGTACTTGAAACACCTCGGTTTGACCTGAGTATTATTTAAGAAGAAAAATAATAAACGGATCAGTCTAGCTATAAGTATCATACAAGATGTGAAAGGGTAAGAGATATGAAAAAAAAATATGATAGCAATAATGTCATATTGTGACAAGTATATATCTGATAACAATGAAAATCGTATAATATCTCAAATCTCCTCAAATATCCAAAAAGAATATCATATTCTTTAGCTTATTCACCAAACCTCAAATATTGATAAAACATATCAATGCAAATATCAAAAATTGGTGAAACACAAATTCCAGAAATCAATAATTAGAACTCCAAAAAATACAAAGGGGGAGGCCTATCACAAACAGGTGCATGAAAACTCATCAACAATGTGTATCACAAACGGAACGCTATTCCATGGTTGCTAACCCACCAAAATTGAGTCGAACATCGACGCACCTAAAAAGATACGCCCCATGCACAGCCGATCATTGACGCATCTAAAAAGATATGCCCCATGCACAAACTAAGTGAGCCGAAAATCGATGCACCTAAAAAGATACGCCCCATGTACAGGCTCATTGTGCCGCTTGCTCCATGCACAGTCAAAAGACCAAGGGTCGCAACCCTACTAAATTGAGCCGAAGCTCTAAAGAATAAGTGTAAATTACACCATGCTTGTAAATAAATGAGTTTAGCTTCGTGTACTGTAACCACTGGCTTAACTTAAATATTTACGAACAAATTGTAGATTTCCACTCGAGGATACCAAATAATCATCATTGATAAAAAAGAAGTGTAAATTACACTAAGCTAGTAAATAAGTTTAGCTTCACGTACTATAACCACTGGCTTAACTTAAATATTCACGAACAAATTGTAGATTTCCACTAGAAAATTGTCACAACATTTCAACCGTTCAAGTCCAAGAATTAACCGACAAAGTAGATGCAAGCATTTCATACCACTTGTTTTGCTAAGCCGCTTAATTAGATTTCTCATATGAATGATGTAAAGGTTTGTATATATTAATAGATTGGAAAACGGTTTTGAAAACGAGCTTTGTATTAAAAATAGTGTTGAAATCATTTTTGTGATAGAGCTTTTAGTATTTACTAATAGTATAAAAGCCTTTGTAATTTAAAGTGACAAATCACAGAAATGGTTGTAAAAACAATATATCACCAAAATCCACATTCGACGACGGGAATTAAAGTCATAAAAATCGATATCAAATCCATTAAATGGATATTCTCAAAAATCCATAAATGATTTCATAAAAGTAGATAACAAGTGACAACAACTATCCAGAACAACAAAAATCGATAAAAATTGAAAATCCACTCAAAAATAGCCAAAATAGAAAAAATTGAACAGAACCAGACGTCTGGCCCTGGGTTTTGGAAATATATATGTTTTTCCTCTTTTTTGTTTTTAACTCCAAAAGCCTTCCAGACATCTGGTTGGGTTTAAGAAGACGTTTGGATTTTGGCTCTGCCATTTTTTTCTGCATTTGTTATTTTTTTTCTTTTCCAGAGACCCCAATCAGATGTCTGGATTTTTCAACCAGACGTATGGATTTTTCTGCTAGGAAAAAATTTGCCTAGCACAAAGAGGGAAAATCTAAACCGAAAGCAATCGATTGAGCGATGGATGCTAGGAATTTATGCCAAGCGACCATCCATCCCTATAGGCTCTTGGATACACCACCAATAACATGTTCAAACATCCAAGATAGGATCTTTAAAGATTTTGACATCAAAATATCAAAACTGGAAAGTTCACCAAACCAATTCAAATCATAAGCAATTGAACATGAAATAGATATTAGGACTTCATACCTAACAACAATAAAAGCTATAGACATAGATGTGAGTTCAAGAACTCACCTTTAAACCAAATATAGAAATGAGAAGCTCTAAAACAAGCTAAGCTTGATTTCTCTTCAACAACACCTTTAGAATCTTCAATCTATTATCAAATGAAATGAATTTCCTAAGTTAGGTTATAGGGAATTCTAAAAATTGAAGAGGATTGAGATGGAGAATATGAAGAGGGTGCTTACCTAAGCTTCTCTTTGATTTTAGAACTAGAACTTGAATTTCCTAATAAAAGTAAGGCTTAGGAATTTTTATTCTTCCTTCTTTCATCCATTTCCCTTTAGCTTGAGTACTAGGAATTATTATGAGTAGAATGAATAAAGGGGAGAAGAGTTAGGGTATTCGGTAGAAGATTTTGGGTTCTATTATTGGCTTAGTGAACTAGAACCAAACCCAAAGCCCAAATGAAAGTACCAAAATCCTAATCAACTCCAAATATATCGATGTTCATACTCAATCAAGTTGTTAACGTCGTTTTAAAATCATTGGAAGTGGTCTCGAGTCCAAATTCAACTGTTAAGAAAAAGTCACACTTCGGACATTAAATTGATCTAATGATGCTATATTTAAATAAAACATTTAAATATATAATCGTAAAATATACGGGTTGTTACAAACTCCCCTTCTTAAAGAAATTGTGTCCTCGCAATACTTAAGAAGAAAATAAAGAGCCACAACCACTTTAAGGCATATCAACACAAAAGAAAATTTTGAAGTGAGAAGTTCACCTTAAAGAGGACGAGAGACTAAGTCCGGATGTGTTCGCTAGATGAATTCTCTGGATTCCCAAGAACAATACTTAGGATTTGCGGACCATTATATCAGCCACAGAACCAATGCGTTTGATGATGGGAAATGGACCAATATATCAAGATGCTAATTTTCCTGATCGACTGAAATGCATAACACCCTTCATAGGTGAAACATGAATGAATACCAAATCTCCCACAGAAAATTCCAAATTCCTTCTTCGGTTATCGGCATAGGATTTTTGTCTACTTTGATCTTCTTTCATTCTATGACGAATAAGGTCAATCTTTTCTGCCGCATCACAAACAAAATCTGGACCTAAAACCGGCTTCTCACAGGCTTCAAGCCAATATGAAGGAGATCGGCATGGCCTTCCGTAGAGTGCCTCGAAAGGTGCCATAGTAATACTAGATTGGAAGCTATTATTAAAGGAAAACTCAACAAGAGAAATATGATGTGTACAACAACAACAACAGTGCAGCGGAAAAAGAAATACTATATAGTAGTAATACGCCATGCCATCCATCTTGCCTCCAGCAACTCCAGAATATCCAGAATATCCTGATAAACCTTTACTCTTGACTGCCCGTGTGAAAATTGGTGGGCACCCAGAGTTTAGGAAGGAAAACAATAAACTCCGAGTCAGTCATGTGACTGGTGTGAGAACTCAAAACAGTTTATTTATCTTTAAAATCAAAATAGAGGAATATTTTTAAATCAATTCGCAATGCTTTTAAAAATGAGACTACCATAAGGCCTCCCGCACACACACACAATGCAAACGCAGAATCGGAGGAGATTTCTCCTTATGATAGTCAAAGATGCTTGATACGCATTTAAAAGAACATTTGATATTATTACTAGTGCATAGTGTAGAAAAAATTCATTTCGAAAGTAGAATATAAATCTTAGCCAGCATAGACATTCCGAACTATGCCTACTATAGCTAACTATGTTCAATAGCAGGTTACCGCCACATTCCATAGCAGGTTATACAACTAAAACCGTACAAGTCTCGTATTGTTTCTTTGGATTTCCAACGAATGATCAGGCCAAGGAACTTCCCATTGCCACATGAGAATGCCTCTGGATGGACATCCCCGAGAACCAAACCGGATCTCTACCAACACAAGGCCGGGTTACCCCTAACTGAGTAACAACTGACCGAATATGCCATCCCCCGGTCCTTTGGGACCTTTCACCGAGAGCTCGCAATCAATTCACACAATCATAACAAAGTGTTTTCAACATGAGTAAGTATCTGGGCTCCATACCATGATACCACCCTTTTCCAGAAGGAAATGCACACATCCTAAAGGGCGCTACCCCTCATAACCTTGCTGCATCTTTCCTGTTTTGACCATTCACGGGGTGTGAGGCTCGACGAAGTCACGTCCACAAAAACATACTTTATACAAAAGCCATGCTTTGGGTCAACAAATGATCATAGAAATGATCACCAAGATAGACGATCAAATAAACGATCCTATCACAAATAATCAACACAATGATCATTTACAGCAACACTCAGCATGTCACATTACCAAATTGGGAATATATCGCTGATAACATTGAACTACATAACCTCTGAGCTCATACGTCTCAGAGAAGGGTGTTAAGCTAAAAGAATAAATTCTCCGCCACCAACAGAAATATATTTGAAAGAAATCGGCTTTATATCTCAACTTGTAATGTCAGACATACAATCCATACAAGTCTGTTCCGGGCTCGAACAAAACCGAAGGCACTTACAAAGAAGTCCTTGCAATCCGGATATTCACGATCCTGATCGGATTCACCATCACATATGGAGAACTCAATATCGTAGCTACTCGGTGCAGAGTCAATCGAAAGGTCATTCTATTGCTCTCGCAAATACCGGGTCTTCAACACCGATCTTCAATGCGATTCATAACGACGTATCACATATTCGGAATGGGTTATACGACCCCATGGTCCTTTCCCGGTTAACCTGAATAGTGAGCGCTTATTCAAAAATAAGTGTGGCATTCAAATTCAAGAAAATCACATCAATTACCCATTCAAAGGGAAATATTGATAGTCGGTTATTGAACTATCATGGATATGCACACATCACCAGTTTCCAAATAATTTTCCAAATTATTTATTTTCCAAAAATATCTTTACTAGATATATAATTTCACACTACAAAAATAAATCAATATTTATTTTTAAACGAATTCTCCTTTTCATTCATAAATTCCATAGTGAATTTATAATCCAAAATATCTATGAATATTCGATTTCGATTATTCATTTCAATTTATCTTCAAAAAGATAAATTCTTAAGATATTCACTTTATATTGGAAAACATTTCCATGCTTACTTATTCATAAGTAATTCACAAATTTTATTTATTTTCAACACTTAGAAAATATTCAATATACTTCAATCGAAATTAAGTACATATTTCATTCTTTAAGGAAATCATTCTCTTAAACATATTTATTTGGGCCAAAACGAATGTTACGTAAAACATCGTTACGACAGCCCAAAATCACTAGTATAGGGATTCGAAATTTAAATAGATATATAAATCCCAATACTATACAAAACATTTCCTTTCGGAAATCATTTACTATAACAACAGTGTTATAGTCCACCATTCCCTTTTATTTCTCGAAAACGTCTATTTCAACAATGAATGTTGAAATCTATGGTTTCGAATCTCAACACATTAAAACATCGTTAACTTGTTTTAATTCTATTTAAAACATCACATTCAAAACAATTTCTTTAACATATTATTCACTATTCAAAAAAACGTGAATATACTACGTTAATCAATTTCATCCTTTTATTCATTTTATTTCAAAGGATTATTCACAGTCAAAATGTGAATATAACTCCATTTATAGGTTTCAACAATTTACTTATCAAAATAAGTCATTTGCGAATTTATAAAACAACGTTTATAAATCCCATTTCTAATTATTTTATAACAACTTCCTTTTATAAATTTTCTTTATTAACCTATTCGATTTATAACTCAATTATAGACTAAAGGCTCATATTATAAGTTAAATGCTTATAAAACAATTACTTTACAAAAATCGTTCCTTTGAACTTCATAATTATAAATCTTATAACTTATAAGATTCAATTATTTATCCAAATATATTCTTTAATAATTTCACAAAATTTATAAATCTTACTATTTATAAATTTCACTTATAACTTCACCATTTATAATCCTATAAATTTCATTCATTTCTGAAATCCATTTTCACTTCATTCAAACACTTATAAAAACTCGTTTTATAATTCCAAGGTTTTAATTTATAAATATCAATTTATAAATCCTTTATAAAATTAATTTATACTATTATTTTAAAACATCCTTAATCTCCTTTATTATTTTACCATTTCGATTCATAAAATAATTAAATTTTATAAATCCTATATTTAAACTTTTTTACAATAAATTCAAAAATCCAATTTAAACTATTTTATAAAATCATTAGCATCATATTCTCAAAAATCAGTTTTTTTTAACTATTTTTCTCAAAAATCATAATTTTTATAACTTTAAAAATTATAACGTTTATTTATTTAAAATAGATCAAATTCCAAACATATAGTATATTTTCAAAAATCACTTTATACATTATTTTAAAATTCCAAAACTTGGTCCAATGATGCTACATATCAAATAGTCAATCACGACAACAACGATATCATATATCAATATGATAATCCATCAAATATCAAAATATCTGAAATCAAATAAAAACTGTTGAGGAATCCAGTTGGATCCCTCCAACCTGTTTTCCTGCATCCACAAACATTAGCACAATACCAATTTCGCTCCAGTACGAAATTATCGCGGTATATGGGATTTAAAATATTATCCGCTTAATAACGGCGCAATAGGGTCTCATCCGCTAAACAAAAAAATGCGGGGAATCAATAACTCCAATATATACATATGCCAATATATATATATTGCTATTATATATAATACCAATTTCACTGTTTATGAAATATTCGCGGTATATGTTTTTAATAAATAACATCCGCTTACTAACGGCGTATAATGTCTATTTTAACAATCAATAGATAACAATAATCATTCAAACATGCATTCAAATATTTTAAATCTAACTATTTAAAATAAAAATCGAAACTATTCGATTGAGTGAGAAATTCTCACCTTGATTTTAAATCCCGTTTTAGCGATTTATTTCGAATAAAATTAAACGGACGTTTAATTTTACCCAAAATTATCACTAACTCCAAATGACTCCAATCCAATTCCATCGCGTAGAGCTCGTTCATACGATTCCAACGCAACTGGTTTCGCGCGTTTTCGACCTCGTATGAAAAAGATATGAATTTTTGAAGTTACACAAATTTTTATAAACAATTTACAACATATTATTTATAATTTTATACCCAAGCCATCATAGCCCTTGGATCCAACCTCCCCCCATCAGGACCGTCACTCCCCTTCCTCCATCCTCTCCTCATTCACGTTCCAGTAAATGATACGCACATGAACCCATGAAGATCAAACTAGGGTTACAAATTATCATCACCTCGAGCATCGAAACTTCATCAAACCACTTCCATTCGAACGCCCTTCGCAAGAGCTACCTCCACCATGCACCACTGGAAGTTCGGCCCCCCCCAGCCTCAAAATGCGTGCCGAACCTGTAGAGAACGCGGCCATATTTCCCCCTTTCTGCTTCGCTAAACATGATCATCACCGTATGGATTGAAAGCTCTCGTCGAGCTCTACAAGTTTCATGTTGAACACTTCGCTTGATTGTGAATGGATTGAGAGATTTTGAGGAGGAAGTGAAATCAAATTCTGGCCATTGAAAAGGAGGGGGGCGGCTGTGCAGTTGAATTAGGGTTAGGTTTCTTTTTTTTTATTTTTTTAGAGTGAAGGGCTATTTATAAGGAACCGACGAAACACTATTCATCCCGGAAATTCCGAACTCCGATTTACGCGCCGTAACCAGCGTTTCTAGGGTTTACCCCGTGTTCCGGACACAATGGAACATGTTTCGCAAGCTAATTCGGACATCTGTGCGAGTTATGGCTGCAAACGTTCAATTTAAATTAAACCGATTTAAATCGATTTCTAGGCGTTTTAATTCGTACCGGACAAACGGTAAATCCGATTGACACGAAATTTGAAACCTTACAATAATATCACATTACGGATCCGATGAAACTAGTTTCGTCGAAATCCGAGACTTTTTGAAAAATGGCTATTTTAACTCGCTAAATTAATACTAAAAACAATTCGATGCGTTTCGAGCTGCCACGCTCAAACGATAACTCCGATTGCTACGAAAATTGAAATCCAGTAATAACTAACTATTACGGATCCAATGGAACTGGTTTCGTTCAATTCTGAGACTGTTCAAAAATTGGCTATTTTCACTAGTCGATTAAATATTAAAATATTCAATTTTCACAAATTAACTCTTAATTCAATTTTAAAAGTTCTAAAATATCGTTCTAACTTCCATATGATAAAACAAAATTTTACAAATCATTTTCAATCATATTTAACTCAATTTTCAGTTATTTCCATAATTTAACATATTAAATTATCGATTTAATTATTCAATTAAATCCAAAATTTCAAAATAAAAATTTATTTGACTTATAAATTCACTTATAAATATTTAAAATAAATTAAATATTCAAATTTTAATTATTAGAAATTCTGGGTCGTTACAAACTTCCACTAAAATCAAGAACAAATGCACGAAGAAGATCTTCAAGAGTTTGATTCACACACTTTGTTTGTCCATTGGACTGGGGATGATAAACGGTGCTAAAATAAACTTTGTTCCCAAAGCTTTTTTAAGACCTTTCCAAAATCCACTAGAAATAATGGATCACGATCGCTAACAATAGAAGTAGGAACTCCATGGAATTTAAAAATTTCTTTTACTAAAGTTCGACCAAAAGTGGTACTGGCCGATTGGACCGAATGGGAATAAAGTGGGCGGATTTTGTAAGTCTATCCACAATCATCCATAAACTAACATGACCTGAACGAGAATGGGGAAGACCATCAATAAAGTCCATGGAAATTTGAACCCACTTCTACACTGGAATGTCCAAAGGTTGCAATAGCCCACTAGGCCTTTGATGCTCGGCCTTTACAAATTGGCAAGTCATACAACGCTTAATGAAGTTAGCAATATCATATATCATTCCATCCTAATAATAAATACGTTTCAGTCTGCATGCATTTTACAACTACCGGGATGAATGATAAATTTAGAACTATGAAAATCTTCTAAAATATCTTTACGAAGATCACTAATATTTGGCAAAGTAAGTCTATAAAATTTTCGAATGCCTCCACGAGCATCGATTTCAAAGTCTTTCAATCCATCAATATTTCTATCGTTACAACTTTGGCTAAGATGAGCTAATTTGGGATTATGCTTTTGAGCTTCAAGGATGTGGTCTAAAAGAGAAGGATGAGCCTCAAGGCTACATAAAACAAGAGATGAACACGAATTGGGTTCACGATCTCGAATCTCATAAGTGGACAAAGTCTCGAGATCATTCCATTCGGAATCATCATGGAAACAACCGCTTGTTGCTTACAACTAAAGGCATCAAAAAAAAGATTTCCCTTTTCTAGGAGTATAAAGAATATCAAGATCATAAAAAGCATGGAATTCGAGTCAACGTTGATGACGAAAATTATGTTCTTTTTGAGAAAAAAATACTTCAAAGATTTATGATCGGTGTAGAGAACAAATTTCTCTCCCAAAAGATAATGACGTCAAATTCTAAGAGCGAAAACATTGGCCATGAGCTCTAGATCATGAGTGGCAAATCTAGTCTCGGCAGGCGTTAATTGTCAAGAACCATAAGCGATAACAGGTTCCCTTTTGCATGAGAATGACACCCAAACCAATACGACTAGAATTCGTACAAACAGTAAGTCTTGGTTCCCTTCGGGAATCACAAGAATAAAAGCATCGGAAAGGAGTAATTTTTTTTGAAAAGCAGCTTCTATGCTAAATCATTTATTTCATGGACCTCCTTCCTGAAAAGCTAATACATTCAAAATTTTGATTAACTTTTGTAATCATCTTTTTAGAAAAATTTCCGTATTGCAAATCAATTTACTATGTCCGACTGTCTCATCGTAGCGTTTAGGAGACTCCTATTGATAACGTTGATCAGGCTCATCAACAGAATTCTTAAAGCACTCAATAGGCAATACAACACAAAATCAACTTCTATGTGATAAACATGTCACTTATAAAATTTACAAATATTCGTTGCTTGTCTTAATAACAGAATCCGATTATACTTATAAATATATCTTATTAGAAAGATTTGCAATTTTAAATTACCATTTTCACCTATAATCAATGAATACAAGGACAGACTCATTGAAATATTCATAGTATACTCGATTCATAAGATGGATGGACAAATATGGAAGGTTCGACATAACGAGCCACACATAAGAATCATAACAAGTGCGGAATGCGGTAAGTAGAATGCTATCCTCCGCAACTCAAAGCTGATGAAAACTGGTGGCAAGGTCGAGCTGAAAAGACCTTAGCACTACTCAATTGATCGTTTAGGTGGTAATCCTAAGGCGGGCTAAAAAATATCAGAAAATTCACGAACTACTTGAATGAGGGAAATAACATCTTCCTCATCATGTGGATTTAAAGAATAAAATGATGCCATCGTATTGGAATTTGAATTTTTAAGAATAATAGAAATCTTCTTAACAGGTTGGGGATGTCAAAGATGGATAGTCCTCTCAGGATATAGTATATGGGCTTCATAATGATTAAACCAACCTTTTCCATAAATCAACTCCAAAACCTAAGTAGTGCATAACATGCAAATTGAATTCGAAAAGCATAATCACACAAAATAATCTCGACATTTTACAAAGTAAATTGAGTGTTGCAGATCCACCAACTGGATTCGCACTTCTCATTGAAGTCATCATGCCCATAATATTTAAAGTAAAAGTATCAACAATTTCTTCTGATATAAAAGAATGAGATGCACCCGTATCAAAAAGAATTCGAATAGGATGATCATGAAACAAAATAATACCATCAGGGACAGAATGAGGAATACCTTGACCAAGAGAAGGGTTACTAGGTCCTTGCACAACATTCATCTTACCCTCTTTCTAACTTTGAAGTTTGGAATATGAAGATAAAAATGACCCAAACCTTTGTAATAGCGACAAGTAAAGGGCTCTAGACACTTATTTGCATAGTGGTCCTTAAAACTACAATTGTAGCATTCTCCATGATTTGAGATTAGAGTCTTTGCTACCGAAGTCGCCTACTTACCTTTCTTGTTGGGATTAGGGGTTTTGAACTTAATATGCCTCATCTTGTTGTTATTGAGGCTCTTTTTGGCACCTTCAACATCACTGTCACTTCCTTTATCGACCTCTTCAAGTCGAAGAGTGATATCTACAAGTTGGTCGAAAGGCACTTTTAATTTCAGAGGTAAAACCTTTTTAGGGTTCCTATTCAAAGCCTACTTTGATTTTTTACAAGATCTAAAAGTTGTTGGGCAGACTTGAATACGCCATCCAGAGAAGGACCACTGGATTTACCAGCACTAGGGCTGCCAGGTCTAACCATCTCTTCTTCTTTAAGAAATAAAGAAAGACGAAGAGAAAAATGGTTATTCTCAAAATGAATTCAAATAAGCTTAATTGCTAAGACAAAGCATCATAAAAGAAAATAGGATAGAACGGGTCCTATGACTCGAATTAAATTCTAAGTCATGATTCCTAAGAGAGACTTAGGACAACGATCCTTGCTAGATTATTTGACATTGTTCCGAAGTTTGGCTTTGATACCAAGCTGTGACACCCAACCTATATACTCACACTAGCCAAGGACACTATGAGGTAATTCCATCGATTAGCACGAAGAATAAGGCTGACGAGGAGCGACCATCTGTGTAATTTATTTGTACGAGTATCGATATGTCAGATAGAAGGTCATGCATTTCATTTCAAGAGGAAATCTGACATATCAGATACAAACCCAAAGCTACTACACAGTGTTTATGTAGTCTTTGGAAAAAATATATAAAATAAGCATAACATAATTAGTCACAGATATTCATATCACTAAGGCGGAAACATATATGAATATATCACATAGAAGTGAACATCAAAGTAGTTGTCATCCAAGATCCACTATATCACAAAAGAATAGGTAGAAGTGCTAGATAAAAGAACATGTATACATCACGGAGTCTCTATCTTGAACATATAGAAGAAAAAAAACTACTAAGTTAAAGTAGTTAACCAAAAGTTAGAAGCTAGTCCCTCCTAAGAAGTCAAGTGGAAGAACCAGAAACACCTCGGTCTGACCCGAGTATTATTTAAGAAGAAAAGTAATAAACAGATTAGTCTAGTACAAATATCATACAAGATGAGATAGGGTAAGAGATATGAAGAAAAAAAATATGATAACAATAATGTCATACCGTGACAAGTATATATCTTATAACAATGAAAATCATATAATATCTCAAATCTCCTCAAATATCCAAAAAGAATATCATAATCCTTAGTTTATCCACCAAACCTCAAATATTGACAAAAAATATCAATGCAAATCTCAAAAATTAGTGAAACATGAATTCCAGAAATCAATAACTAGAAATCTAGAAAACACAAAAGGGAGGCCTATCACAAACATGAGCATGAAAACTCACCAACATGTGTATCACAAACGGAACGCTATTCCATGGTCGGTAAACCATGAAATTTGAGCCAAACATCGATGCACCTAAAAAGATATGGCTCATGAACAGCCGAACATCGACGCACCTAAAAAGATATGCCCTATGCACAGACTAATGGAGCCGAACATCAACGCGCCTGAAAAGATACGCCTTATCTATAGACTCATTGAGCCGCTTGCTCCACGAACAGTAAAAAAGACCATAGGTCGCTACTCCACCAAATTTAGCCAAAACTCTAAAGAATAAGTGTAAATAACACCAAGCTAGTAAATAAATGAGTTTAGCTTCATGTCCCATAACCATTGGCTTAACTTGAATATTTACGAACAAATTGTGGATTTCCACTCGAGGATACCAAGTGATCATCATTGATCAAAAAGAAGTGCAAATTACGCTAGCTAGTAAATAAACTGTAGATTTCCACTAGAAAATTGTTTCAAGATTGCAATCGAAAAAGTCCAAGAATTAACCTATGAAGTAAACGCAAGCATTTCATACCAAAGTTTTGCTAAGTTGTTTAATTAGATTTCTCATACGAATGAGGTGAACGTTTGTATATACTAATAGATTGGAAAACAGTTTTAAAACTGAGCTTTGATTAAAAATATTGTTGAAATCGTTTTTATGAAAGTGTTTTTAGTATTTACTACTAGTAAAAACCTTTGTATTTTAAAGTGACAAATCACAAAAACGGTTGTAAAAACAATCTATCACCAAAATCCACATTCGACGACAGGAATTAAAGTCATAAAAATCGATATCAAATCCATCAAATGGGTATTCCCAAAAATCCATAAATGAAGTCATCAAAGTTGATAATAAGTGACAACAACTATCCGGAACAACAAAAATCGATAAAAATTGGAAATCCACTCAAAAACAGCCAAAATAGGCAAAATTGAACAATAACAGATGTTTGGTTGGTTTAGCCAGAAGTCTGGCCCTGGGTTTTGGAAATATATATGTTTTTTCTGCTTTTTATTTTTAATTGCAGAAGCCTTCCAGACGTCTGGTTAGGTTTAACCAAACGTATAGATTTTGGATCTTCCATTTTTTTCTGCATTGTTATTTTTTTCTCTTTTCCAGAGACCCCTATCAGATGTCTGGATTTTTCTACTAGGAAAAAATTTGCCAAGGCCAAAGAGGGCAAATCCAAACCGAAAGCGATCGTACGAGCGATGGATGCTAGGAATTTATGCCAAGCGACCACCCAGCCCTATAGGCTCTTCGATACACCACCAATAACATGTCCAAACATCTAAGATAAGATCTTTAAAGATTTTGACTTCAAAATACCGAAATCAAAAAATTCACTAAACCAATTCAAATCAAAAGCAATTCAACAAGAAGTTGATATTTGGAATTCATACCTAACAACGATGAAAGCTATAGACATAGATGTGAGTTTAAGAACTCACCTTTTAACCCAAATATAGAAATGAGAAGCTCTAAAACAAGCTAAGATTTATTTCTCTTCAACAACATCTCTAGAATTCTCAATCTATTATCAAATGAAATGAATTTCCTAAGTTAGGTTATAGGGAATTCGAAAAATTGAAGAGAGATTGAGATGGAGAAGATGAAAAGGAAGTTTACCTAAGCTTTTCTTTGATTTTAGATCATGAACTTGAATTTTCTAAGAAAAATAGGGCTTAGGGATTTCTAATCTCCCCTCTTTCCTTCATTTTTCCTTTAGCTTGAGTGCTAGGAATTATTATGAGTAGAATGAATGAAGGGAAGAGGAGTTAAGGTATTTGGTAGAATAATTTGGGTTCTATTATTGGGTAGTGGGCTACAACCAAACCCAAAGCCCGAATGAAAATACCAAAATCCTAATCAACTCCAAACATATCGACGTTTATGCTCAAACAAGTTGTAAATGTCATTTTAAAATCAATGGAAGTGGTCTCGAGTCCAAATTCAACTATTTACAAAAATTCACATTTTGGGCATTAATTTGAACTAACGATGCTATATTTAAATAAAACATTTAAATATATAATCGTAAAATATACGGGTTGTTACAAAACTCGAGTACAACAGTTATTTCAGCAGAGTCTGAACGTAGAAGAGCCAAAAAGTCCCTTTTCTATAGGTCCCGGACTGCTATTTATAGGCATAGGCTGCAAATATCTCGCTCAAATCTCGGAAGACCACTTCTCTCACGTGGGGGGCTCACACGATCGATCCCATGCCGTTTGCATTCGATCTGTGAACGATGCGAACGAACTTCGTATCGATCAATATTTCTCCCAATCGAGTCGAGATCGATCATGAACGTTCTAGAGGACGTAAGCAAGCTCCTCTAAAAATTTGGTGGCTTTTGGACTTGTACATTTTGAGTTCTGATCGATGCAAATTTGGATTTTTTGAAGGCTGTTGAATTCATATCAATGCGGTTAGTCTTATCGATGGTTGTGCACGTGATGTCTGATGATGTGGCGCTTTCTTTTAGGATCGATCCACTTTTCATGCCGAGTGGCTGAGTCTTTCATAGGGGTGCATCTTGTTTGTATTGATCCAGTTGTGCTTTGTTCGCATCCATTGTCGCTGCTCCATTTCGCATCGATCAACATAAATGCCATTCGTATCGGTCCATTTTGTATTATTCGCATCAATCACTGGCTGAACGATACGAATGTAGTACATTAATGGATTGATATGAAGTCACTATTTTTACAGTTTTGATGGGTACGAATTGGATGTTGGTTTATCGATGCAAACAAGCCAAAGACGATGGATGCACAGCAACCGAGGATGGATGGATACGAAGAGTGCGGTTCAGGATGGATGCAAATGAAAACGATGCGAAGGGAGCGAAATGATGGATACGAACGAATCGACTTCCTTGGCTTGCATCGATCATATCTTGAGCATATAAACTCGGATTAGCTTGAAATTTGAAACGTTGGCTTTCATAGCTCTGCTTGTCATCTCATGTTAATTGTAGCTTGATGTGGACCAGAGAAAAATTTACCAGCATCCGTAGAGAATCTATGTATAAATATTTTTCAAAGTGAACTGTCTTTGGTTCTCAGTCAATTCCTTGGTGTCATGGCTTTGCCAAAAGGCGGGATAACATTTGCCCCTAAAGTACGTATTGTGAGAACATGATGTGCTCTAAAAAGTTGCAGTCTTCATTCCAAACAGTTTTATCTGACTTGTTGAACGGTTGTTGTCTTTTCGTCGAAAGATATAACCTTTTACTGACCTTTAGTACTACGAATTGTTGACTGCCAATTGTTGTACTGTGCACTGTTGTAACTGAGTATTGAACAATAGCGAACTGTTGTTTTCTATTGTAATTGTCATCAGGTGAGCATTCACTTTCGGTGAATTTTAAAAATTGAATGTTAGTCCGTCATACATGTATGTATGTTAGTCCGACTCTCGCTAACGTTCGCATGTTCACGAGTCATTGGCGGTTTTCTTGCATCGAATTCCGTATCGACCCTCTTCTGAATCGATGTGAAATTCAAGTTGTAATAATGCCTGTTGGTTTTTTTGGAGTCTCTCTTCACATCGATCCTCTCCTGGATCGATGTGAAAAGTTAAAAAAAATCATTTTTTGCATTGATGGCGATCGACACAGATTGGTTGGTTCTTTTTTTACATGCCTCGTATGGATGGCTATCAATAAGAACATGATGGTCTCTTCGGGAGGCTTCCTATCGATAGAACTGAGTAGGGAAAATGTGACTTCCTTATATTTTTCGAATCGACAGGATTCACATCGATGGATACGAAATAGATGTTTCGTATCGATGGAGTCACACGGCTCTAGTGCAATCTCATTGTTCTTTTGTATTGATGCATGGATGGATACGAACCAGTTGGATACGAAGATGCTACCAGTTACCTTGACACAAAAACTAGGATACGAAGCATTTCCTTCTTGGATACGAATTATTGTAAATACTCTTGGGACTTAGAAAAAAATTTCACTTGCGTTTATCTCCACACTTTGCCTTCGTATCGATAGAATAGGAAGAAGAGAAAATTGTCTTCGCCTCCAAATCATTCAACTTGTTTAATACTCAAATCCAATCCTTTCGAACTAGGTAATCAACTAATTAATCCCATCTATAAAATGATGAGACTCGAGTTTCTTGGCCACCTCATTTGCTTTCATGACCGGTTATGATGAAGTGGAGGCCGGAGATGAGCCAAGGTGAGGTTAAGAATGAAGGAGGCGATGCCTGAGTGGTTTTGGAGAAGAAGAAGCACAGGGATACGGCGGAATCATGGAGGAATGACTAGCCTCGGCTTAGTATCGATGGGAGAAGGAAGGGAGTAACACTTTCGTATCGATCTAGGAAGAATAATTCGTATCGATCTTGGATGTAACAAAATTTCGTACCTATAGGAGGGGCTTTCTTCGTATCGATGGCTCATGGACTTTCAGATCGATAGATCGATACAAAGCGATCGATATGAAGACGTCGTCGATAATCGACATGAGGTGGAGGATTTTTTATCGATATGAAATGGACTCTGCTGATCGATACGAAGTGAAGCCCTATGATAGATATGAAGCGATGGTCCTTGAACCGATACGAAGTATATCTCTGATGACCGATCCTATTTTAAATTATGATCGATAGGAAACTCCTTGCATACTCTTACACTTGACTCTGACGAGCTTTTTCCTTGCATATCCGGACTTAACTGTTAAACTGCATATTTGACTGCCCTTCGAAGCTCGTTGATGGAACTATAACTAGAAAAATTCTTAACAAACTTTAACTTGGATCGGTCTCTAAAGTCTGGATGGCACGGTTGTGATGGTCAACGATGACGGTCACTCCATTTGAATTTCGAAGTCTTATCGTTTGAACATTCCTCAAGTTCCATAGAATTTCTTTTAAGTATTACGTAGCATTGCACTACACAACACATTCATGCACTTCACATTGGGGAACACATGGGCTTACTATCATCTAATGATGGTTTTTCATGAGTTGATTAGTTATGGAATCTACAAGTTCTCAGCAGCAGGAAACTCAAAGTTCATCTTCTCCAATAATAAAGGTGTCGGTCATTGCAGCCGAAGTAATAGGTCCAGCTCCGGATGAGCTGCCAGGATCAACTTTTATTGCAAATCCTCAAGATTTTATGTCGTCGAACGTCTTCGAAGAGATATGTTGGGGCGAATATGCTTAAGGCACGGTCTATCATTACATGATGTTCTACTTCCTAGCCCGAATGACAGGCCACATGCTTCCCCAGAAGGATTCATAGCCTTTAATCACCATTCGTGCACAACGGGAACACTTCCTCCATTCAACCAGTATATCCAAGCAATGTTGTTTTTCTTTAGAATTGCTCCATAACAATTACATTTGCATGGACTAAACGGTCTATTCATTGTATTCATGGAGCATCTTTTTCGTCCCCCGACCCTGGAAGAAATCAGACACTTGTTTGGTAAGAGTCTAGGAGACAGTCCTTCGTTCACAGTTCTAGAGGCGATCAGAAACTGCCAAGCGGTGATAGGGTCCTGGACCAGGCTTAGCTACTTTAAGATAGACTGGGTCTACTCCAATGTCCTCTAGGTTTGCTAGTCGATGGTTAGTCAGATGTAAGTGCTGCAATTTTCCCAATAGTTAACGAGATAATCATAGTTGATGTTGAAACTAATATCTTCTTTCCTCTATAGCTGCAATTCCGTGACCCGAAGGTGCCTCCATCAAAGGAATAGTGCGAATTCTTCAGGTAGTGTCGAGCGAAATGAGAGATATGGACTCGGTGCTCACTGATAGAAATTTGAGGATTGTCAGGTTAATCGATCGAAATCAAAGCATAAGCCTGGAGGGATCACTTAGGATAGCCCCAGTGAGATGGGCTAAACGTAGAGCGCTCGGGATTGTAATTGCTGAGAAGGGCAATGAAGAGAACACGCCTACCGACGACGAACCTGTAGTCGGGCCTTCTGGTAGTTCTCAGAACTTAGAGGGAAGGAGGAAAGGAAAGGCAGTAGCATATAAACATCATAAGTCTTCGAGATGGAAATCTGTAGTTGTGTCCCTTCCAGCCTCCCGCGTTAAAATTTCGAAGGCTCCTCCCTTGCAAACCAAGAACCCTTTCGAAGGACTTGCCGATATTCCAATTCCGTATTATTTGTCACTTCAACATAACATCAGATTGGAAGGGCGTCAAAGAGCTCTAGATTTAAGCGAGCCTCTTCCCCTAAGTGTGGCCGACATTACCAGTTGGTTGGGTGGATGCATATGCATACATACGCTTCACGGCCCTACACGATTTCCAATCATAAGTTATTCATTCCTGGAGATTACTGGTCCTGCTTTTCTTTTACTTTACAGATACGATGACTAGACGAGAATCCATGTTGGGAAGACTTCACTTAGCACATTAGTCATCTAGTTCATACTATGAGTCCCGGTGGAGGGAGGTGATAGAGACCACAATCACGATTATTCCAGCCAAGAACGTTATGAGAGGGATAGGGTTAGAGATAGCGAATATAGATATCGCTCCCAATCATGCTCCCCACCCCCTCGAGCTCCACACAACCCTCGGGCCACGATAGACAACCCTTAAATCCTCCACGTCAAAAACCATCTTCTCAAGCTCCTAGGCAAGATTCACAACGCTGTAGAACCGAGGCTGAACCTCCCACTGTTATTAAACAAGCGGCCACTGAGCCCACTGGGGAAGGAGGGATCAGGATCGCCCAGTTGAGAAAAGATTTCCCAAATATATGTTTTGACGGCTTCATATTCCCTCCTCACTTAAAGAAAATTCCAGTTGAGGCAGAGCAAACCATGCATGATTACATCCACGATTTATATAGCCAATACACCGAGTGGATGAAGACTGTGGAAAAAGCATCGATAGTGGCTTTTGAGCGAGCGAAAATAATTGAGAAATTAGAGACCGACCTAGCTCAAAAGGACCGCATAATTAAAGTGTTGAACGGTGAAGACGAATCTTTCCAAAAATCGAAAATAGAGGCCATCCAGAAGGCTGACAGGCAAATCTGGCTATGGAGAGGACGTGACAGATGCATTACGCTTTAGTCGAGGAGATGGGCCATCGAATCACCACATTTACCGCTGAAAGGAATGTTGTGTTGAAGGAACTTGATGAGCTCAAAGCCAAACTTTTTGAAATCACTAAAGAAAAGGATGATGCCTACGAAGCAGCCGAGGAGGTGTGCAAACAAGCTATGGTGCTTCGGGGTGAACGGGATGCGGCATCACTTAAAATCTGGGAGGTTGAGGCCTAGGATGGGGATGAAGTTAAAATGATGAAGTCCAAGGTAGTAGTAGATATTGAACACCTACTGATTACGTATGATGCTAATGTCTTGAAGCATAGAAATCTAGCCTGGCTCGACAATTATCCAACACACCTATATAATGCTTGGGGCCGATTAGTAGAAGATGAAAAAGCTGGGCCTCAAGGTGAATTAGTTGATGAGCTTGAGCTTGAGTACTGGGTGCTGAGCAAAGATGAAAGAAAAGTTCTCCACAATACCATGATCGCATACGAAAAGGAGAAACTTGGCACTCAGCACTTGGAGGTTGGAGAAGGTTCTGGTGTTGAGCACCATGATATAAGTTATGAGACTCTCGCGCCAACTCAGCCTGAATCCACATCTGCGGTTGATCCTCGGTCTGTTCCTGCTTAGAATCTTGATTAACCGCAGTTATCCCCAGCTCGTGAGCAAGTCTCCATAGCTGCTCCACCACCCGCAAGCCAAATTAAGGATGGTACTCTGAATATTTCTTATGCCTGTTCAAAATCAGAAGCGATACTTGAAGTATTTATTAACAGTTTTTTCTTTGTCTCTGTACAGTGATTGGAGTGACATCTGCTATGCCTCCTGCAACTCAAGAGTTACATCATGAGCAGGAGGCTATCATTACGGAAGCAATCACAACAACGACTACTGCATATACGGATGGGGTACAAGGGAGCACATTTACCTTCGATGAACATATGATGTAGGAACTTATCCTTCATCATAGTGACCCCTTTGCTGACCTACCGTTGGTCATGAGTGTAAGCATACCTACGACCAGTTCCTCAAGCCCAACAGTTAACGCTCCCGGAAAAGCTTAGATAATTTATGAAGAGGAAATAATAGCCGAGATTAATGCCGAAATGGAAGCAGCTGCCCGATCTAGTGGCTTTGGAGGTGGAATGGCGGGCCCTGGTCCAGCCCCGTTACGAATGATTTCTCCTGGTGGTACGGTCACCGACACCAGTGTGCCTATCCCTCCTCTTACTGCTGATCCTGTCTCTCTGACTCCGCCTTTAGGAAGCATTCCAATACATGTGAGTTCGGAGAAGGAAGTTGAAATAATGCCCCTGAATGGAGACCAGACGCCAAAAGGCAAGGGCTCAAAGAGGAAGCCAAGTGGAAGCTCCAGCGAGTCAACGCCAAAGAAAAAGCCGAGAAAAAAGAAAGAGTAGACATGTCCCTTCTCATTTTTGGTAGATAAATAGGAATCTACTTTTTTTTCTTTTTATAGGCCATGTATAGATGCGAGTTCAGCCCCTACTAGCAGGATTTTTCTTTTTGGTATATTTTTGTACTCATTTTTCATTTTCAATGAATAGTAATAGAATTCCATTTTGTCCTCAACACTATTTTTTTTTCATTTGCTTAAGTGTTCCAAAGCTTGAACTTCAATTCAATGTACCTATGAAGTTTAGTCTTCAAGTCAACCCTGAGTTTACTCGTTAGGTTCCGGAGCTTCGGCTTCAGGTTGCGATCGAGCATTAAGTCGAATTCCGATATTGCATTGCCTCAATCAGTGGTTGATACTTAATTCTACCCTCCAGTTTTGGGGATAAATTGAGAAGATCTATTAGCAATCGCTATTTGACTTTAACACATCGATCTCGATCTTTATGAAATGAAGCTGAAACATGGCGAATTCGGTTAGTCGAACCGCACTTGTCTAACAATTGGCAGTGGTATCCACACTCTAGGGATTGCACTTGTTCGTCGGCGGTCAGTCATGCCCACTTAAGTTTTAGTGATGCGCCCATGCTCCAGAAACTTACGTTATTTTCACGAGTAGTCGGTCACACGAGTTTAATATTTATAACTGCGTCCACACTCTGGGGACTTTAGATTGATTCATGGGTGGTCAGTCACACCCAATTTATTTTTACACTCTGACCGCACTTTGAGGACTTAGAGTTGTCTCATGGATAATCGATTCATGTCCGGTTTGTGTTTAAACTCCAATCCGTTCTTTGGGACTTAGAGTTAGTCGGTGTTTATACTCCAATCCACGCTCTAGGGACTTAGAGTTAATTGCTGTTGATACTCTGGTTCGCACTCTGAGAATTCATAGTTAGTTGATCTTTATACTCTAGTTCGCACTCCAGGAACCTGGAGTTGGTCGACAGATGGTCAGTCACATCTGTTTGGTCTTCAGGATTTTGTTCGCACTTCGGGAACGACGAATCTATCAGGATCGTGGATGGTCAGGTCACATCCACTCTGAGTTAACAAGTGAGGTCATTAGATGGATGGACCATCCTCCTCAAACTTGGTTAAGATACGGGCGATGTCATTTGGTGGACGGATCCACCCTCTTCGAGACCGTATTTTTAAGTTTATACTCTAGTTCACACTCTAGGAATCTGGAGTTAGTTATAGGATTGTCGTGTATCAATCCTCCTTTGGCTTTAGTGTGTTGACTTGCCCCCGAGCTCGGGTATCACCTAGCGAGTAAGTGGTCGTATCACATTCACTCCCTGTTTGAATAAACCCCACCATTGGGTGGAATTTAGCTCTCCATGCATAGTGATAGTTGTACGACACATTTCAAAAAATCGTAGCTCTGGCTCGAAGAGATTGCATTTTATTTCTGAAATAAGAAAATACAGCACTGTTAGTGGCCTTATTACAAATCCAAATTTTGAAATGCATAAAAAAATGCAAATGAAGATTAAACTGAATAATTAAAGCAAGTCATGTGTAGTAACAACGTAGACTTTCGCTGTTCCAGGCTCTCGGCAGAGTAAGACCATCAATGGTCGATAATTTGAATGTGTCGTCTCCAAGCTTTTGCTCGATGACATACGGCCCTTCCTATGTTAGTTTCACGTGTGAAGGAACCGGGTAGATTCTTTTGAGGACGAGATCGCCGAGTTTTATGGTTCGGGATCAGACCTTGGCATTGTATAATCGGGCAACTCGACTCCGGTATGAGACTGCCCTCAAATCAGCCTCTTCACGTTTCTCATTCAACAAATCCAAAGATTCAGCAAGTAATATGGCGTTCGTTTTTGGATTGTAATAAGTCACACGATGAGAAGGTACTTATATCTCGACTGGAATAACGGCTTATGAACCGTAGGAAAGAGAGAATAGAGTGTGGCCGGTTGCAGATTTGTAGGTTGTTCATTAAGCCCATAGAGCCATAGGAAGTTCGTCGACCCACTTGCCTCCAGCCTATTCCAGTCATTTCTTCAGAATAGACTTTATAGCTTTATTCACAGCTTCAACCTGTCCATTCGCTTGAGGGTATGCAACTGTGGAGAATTTCTTCTCGATGTGGAATCGCTGACAGAAATTCTTAAATTAAAAATTGTCGAATTGGGTTCCGTTATCAGTGATGATGGTATGTGGGAGACCAAATCGACGTATAATGTTGCATACTACAAAGTTGATCACTTTTTTCGTTGTGATTGTAGTAAGGGGCTCAGCTTCTGCCCACTTGGTAAAATAATCTACTACGACGATGGCCTACTTTGCACCACCTTTAACTGGAGGTAGAGAACTAATAATGTAGATGCCCCATACTACGAACAACCATAGACTGACCATCTGAGTTATCTCCGTAGGTGGGGCTCTAGGAATTCGAGCATGCTTCTGACATCTGTCACATTTTTTGGCGTAATATGATGCATCGTGATTTACAGCCGGCCAATAGTATCCATATCGGAGCACTTTCTTGGCAAGATCTTGCCCCTCAGTGCAATCGCCACATTCTCCTTCATGCACATCATGCAATACTCGTTCGATTTCATCATGAGCGATACATTGAGTAAAGGAATAGAGTATTCTCTTTTATACATGACTCCATTCTGAATAGTGAACCGCAAAGCTTTTCAAAGAATTCATCTCTTTTCACTTCTGTGCTTCGGCAAGGACCCATGCTCAAGATAATTTCTGAATGGAGTCATCCATGACTCTTTATCAGAAACAACCTCAAATGCCCAATTCGTTTCCACCTGATCGATGCTTAGGGAAGATAATGTTTCCATGAGAACGATCCCCATTTGCTGTGCCTCACCTGTACTGGCTAACTTTGCTAACGAGTCGGCTTTTTGATTGCGCTCTCGGGGTATGTAGTAGATGGCATAATAATTGAACTGATTTAATATTTCCTTAACTCGAGCAAGGTAAGTAGCCAGCCTTCGATCCTTGGCTTGGTATTTCCCTCAAACTTGGCACATGAACAATTGCTAATCACAATTAATTTCCATAGCAATGATTCTTAAATCTCGAGAGAGTCTTAATCCGACAAGCATGACTTCATATTCAGCTTCGTTGTTGGTCGCACGAAAATTGAACTTTAAAGCATAGCATATAGATCGACCTTCAGGAGTTTCAAGTACAACCTCGGCACCTGAGCAACGGTCATTTGCTGCACCATCAGTGTGCAGCTTCCAAATATACTTGGAAGATTCACTGGTTTCGGGAAAGTCCTTTGGGATACTAAATTCAGCTATGAAATCTGCTAGGACTTTTACCTTGAATGGCTTGCCTTGGAGTATAAGTGATATCGTACTAACTCAGCTCGATATTCCACTTAAGTAACCTACCAAACGTCTTAGGCCGCGTAAGGACCTGTCGTAACGGCTAGTCGGTGTAAACGGTAATAGGATGAGCCTGGAAATACGGACGGAGCTTCCTTGAGGTAATAACAAGACAATAAGCCAACTTCTCTAGATTCAAATAGTTTCTCTTAGCTTCGGTCAGTGCTTGCTAATGTAGCAGACCAGTTGTTGTATCTGGTCTGCCTCCTGAGTTAGGGCTACACTGATTGCTTTTCTGATACCGCCAAGTAAATGTGCAATTTCTTGTGATCAATAGGCTTTGACAGAATAGGCGATGTGAAGAAGTATTAAATTAGTGCTCCGACTTTGCATTCCGTAGTCCATTCAAAGTTTAGTTTCATTTTCCTGATCAAATCGAAAAAGGGAATGCATTTGTCAGTAGATTTTGAAATGAACCTGCTCGGTGCTGCTACCTTCCCATTGAGGCTTTGGACTTGCTTTATAGTTCTTGGGGTCTCAAGATTTGTGATTTCCCAGATCATCTCGAGGTTGGCTTTGATTCCTCGAGTGTTGACGATAAACCCAAGGAATTTACCGGATGCGACTCCAAAGTGACATTTCAATGGGTTGAGCTTCAATCTATATTCTCGGAGGATATTAAACATTGATTCCAGGTCTTTGATATGATCAGTGGAGAATCGCGACTTCACTAGCATGTCATCCACATATACCTCCATGCTTTTTCCGATCTAGTTAGCGAACATTCAGTTAACTAATCTTTGGTAAGTTGCTCCGGCTTTTTTGAGTCCGAAAGGCATGAATTTATAACAGTAAAGTCCTTGGTTAGTTACAAAGCTGGTATGTTCCTAGTCAAGTAAGTGCATGGGTATCTTCTTATATCCAGAATATGCATCCATGGTGGACAAAAGTTCATGTACAGCCGTTGAATCTACGAGCTGATCGATTTGAGGAAGTGGAAAACTGTTTTTGGGGCAAGCTTTACTCAAGTCTAAGTAGTCGAAACATGTTCTCCATTTCCCATTTGGCTTTCAAACGAGTATAGGATTTGACACCCATTCCGGGTACAATACATCTTGAATAAACCCGTTCGATTTTAGCTTACCTATCTCTTCCTTGAGGGCGGAAAATCTCTTTGGATCCATACCATGCCTTTTTAATTTGACCGGGACGTGCCATGGAACAATGTTCAACGTGTGGTTCGTGATGTCAGGGGAGATTCCTCACATGTTAGAATGTGTCCAGGCAAATACATTGAGGTTTTCCCGAAGGAATTCAACCAATTCCTCTTGCATCTATTGGCTTAGCTGAGATCCAATATTTATCATTTTAGAACCGTCGTTGTCATCG
Source organism: Allium cepa (assembly GCA_030765085.1). NCBI lineage: Eukaryota > Viridiplantae > Streptophyta > Magnoliopsida > Asparagales > Amaryllidaceae > Allium > Allium cepa. The sequence goes on from CM060932.1 coordinate 161,027,128, forward strand.
ATCAGAACATCGATTGTCAGCTCGATCGGGAAAGCTTGACTGTCTTTACTTTAATCTTCACTTTCTATATCTCTCGGGTCAAGATCCCTCAGGAATTGATTGTGGTGCCTGGGCCTAGGCCCAGGCATCAATTGTCAATTCTCAACTAAAGCGGACGTAGAGAGATTCCTCTATGCCTTTTCCTTTTTCCTTTCGCTGCGCCTCTTGCAGCTCAGCAATATAACAGTCTCGCCCACCAGCCTGGTCTCCCTAAATGACTCCAACTCCTTCGTCGGTAGGGAATTTTAAAGTCAGATACCAAGGGGCAATGGCAGCCCTAAATTCAGCTAGGGCCGGTCGGCCCAAGAAAGCATTATATGGTGAGTTTATATCTAACACAACAAATTGTAATATTCGGACTCTCCAGCATTCTCCAATTCCCAATTCCAATGGCAGTTCCACTACTACGGTAGGTATAGTTGCAATCTCGTTGAAGCCATGAATACAAGACTGACAAGGCTTCAAATCTTTAGTCTCCATCTTCATCTGGTCATAAGGTTGCTTAAACAATATATTCGTAGAAATTCCACTATTTACTAAGATCATCTTCATCCAAGCAGGATCTACTTGAACTGATATGACAAGTGGATCAATAGTTTGGGCTTTGACCCTATCGGCATCTCTGTCCCAAAATACGATGTCATCTGTCATCGTTTTATATTTCTTGGCCGGATCCCCATCTTCCAAACTACTACAACATTCAAAGCTCGCATGCCCGATAGAGCTGGAATATGACTCAATTTCCTTTCAGCTTTGGTCTGCTAGATGAGGACACCACTAACTGTATTTATAACCAACCTCCCATCGGTACGAGGGGGTTCCTCCTGTCTCACCTGACTCGATACATGGTTCTGATTTGATGGGCCCGTACCTCCAGACTGTCACGCCAACAAAAACTGCTCCAACTTTCTCTCACGTATCAATTTTTCAATGAGATCCTACAAGTGACGGCACTCATTCGTGTTATGGCCATAGCTTTCGTTGAATCTACAAAACTTCCCTGTCTGGATCTGTTTCTCCGACGATTGCTTCAGAGTAGGTTCCTTGTGCTGAATAGTATTGCAGGTCTGTAAATACACATTTTCCAACGACGTATTCAAAGGAGTGTAATTGTCAAATATAGGAGTCCTATGTCGTGGCCCATGACGCTAATCTCATTTTTTATTTTGATTCCATTGTCTTTCTATTGATTTTGTTTATTCTATACGTTCAACTGTACTTTTTTGAAACTCTCCCCGGTTTGTTTAACAGCAACATTGCTCTGAATTCCTTCCACATTAGGCCCTGTGTGATTCTTTTTCCTAGACTGTCTCGCATCCTCCCTTCTCAAGAATTAGGCTGCCTTGGAATAGAAACGGTCCAATGACGCAGGAGGTTTTTCAGCGAACCAGTTGCCGATCTCAGAATCGAGATCGATACACTTAGTGTGCCATCAGAATAGAGTTATCATTGGGATTGCTAATCTCAGCGCATGCAGCATGAAATCTCTCCAAATAACATCTGAGTTTCTCTCCAGGAGCTTGAGTGACACTGGACGAAGTATTAACATCTTTAGGCCTTGTAACATGCGTACGAAACTGCTCAACAAACTTTGTCGCCAACTAATCAAAACACGAGATAGATCGATGTGGTAAACGAGTAAACTACATAGTCGTTATGCCCCCCAGAGAGATCGAAAAACTTCGGCACTTAATTGCATCATCAGTTCGTGCAACATTCATTAACCATTCGTACTTCAAGATATGCTGATTAAGATCAGAGCTCCCTTCATGAACTGGCAAAGTCGGCATCCTGAATCGCCGAGGTGGTTCAACATAGAGTATATCATCAGTAAAAGGAGTATGATTCTGGAAGATTCTCCAGTCGTCATTAGTAAGGCCTTGGCTCTCTCGGATCATCTGATGAATCATCGTCGTGATGTTCGGCATTTGGACACTCTGGGCCTGTTGGGCCAAGGTGTGGTCGGGTTTCACAATACAAGGATGGGACGGATGCGGTCGACAGTCCATGTCTCGCCTCCATGGTTCTAAGTTCTTTGGAACGTAAGGTTCTAGAGTATGTTCATGTTGGCTACGGTTCGGATCCGTCCGATTTCGGGCATCAACTCCTAATTGAGTAGCAGTGGTGGCAGTGCGGTTGTCCGTGACATGATAAGGAACAGTACCTCCTTGGGAGGAGGGTCCAGTCTGATGGCTAGTCGACGGGCCAACCCTCGGTTGCCCAAGACTCAAGGTGGCTGCTGTCTAGTAGCTTGTGTATAGCTTCCGTCCAGCCTTGGGCGTGTGGATCTATGGTGATAGTCAGAAGAGGATGAACTCGGTGGGTGAATAGGAAACCTTATCCCTTTTGGATCTCCTTCGTCTTTGAGGATTTAGTTAGTTGGTCAATCCTGCGTTGGCATGGAGTTGTTGGGTAAGCTGTTGGCGGCTCTAAGTCAGCTCTTGCATTAGCAATTGAAATTTTTCACTGGTGATAGGGCCTTGTGGATCTGATGGTCCGACAACATTCTGATCGGCATGAGGTAGTTGTACGGGGTTCTGTCTATCCCATCCTTCTGGATTGGTAGCTGTTGAAGTAGTGATGGTGTTAACCATGATGGATAGCGAAGCTTTTTTCCAGACTTGATGCAAATCTAAATAGGATGGTAGAGCTTTAAACTTGAAATCTGGATCTTCTTCATAGATTTATGCAATCCGATATCGATAGTAGATCCAATGAGCAGGAGAAAAACTGGGTTTTCTCAGTGAAAACACCAAAGTATATGTACCAAAATTGGGCATAACACTCTTCGAATGTGTTTGAAGAGAAAAAATGAAGAAAATAAACGTAAAATGAGGCGGATCTAACAAACACACCAGTAATAAGCAAGAAAAACGCATAAAAACACACGGATTTAGAGTGGTTCGGCGTATGGCCTACGTCCACTATGAAATGATTGACTTTTATTAACTTTTGGTTACTAGTTACAACGAATTACAATAGTAAAACTCGAGTACAACAGCGATTTCGGCAGAGTCTGGACGTAGAAGAGCCAAAAAGTCCATTTTCTGTAAGTTCTGGTCTGCTATTTATAGGTGTAGGCTGCAAATATCTCGCTCAAATCTCGAAAGGCATCTTCTCTCACGTGGGGGGCTCACACGATTGATTCCATGCTGCTTGCGTTCGATCCATGATCAATATAAACAAACTTCGTATCGATCAGTATTTCATCCAATCGAGTCGAGATCGATCACGAACGTTCTTGAGGATGTACGCAAGCTCCTCTGAAAATTTGATGGCATTTGGACTTGTAGATTTTGGGTTATGATCCATGCAAATTTGGATTTTTTAAAGACTGTTGAATTCGTATGATGCTATACGTATCGGTAGCTTCGTATCGATGGTTATGCACGTGATGTCTGATGACGCGGTGCTTGCTTTTAGGATCGATCCACTTTCCATACCGAGTGACTGAGTCTTTCACTGGGGTGCATCTTGTTCGTATCAATCCATTTAAGCCTTGTTCACATCTATTGTCGCTGCTCCATTTCGCATTGATCAACATAAATGCCATTCGTATCGGTTCATTTTGTGTTATTCGCATTGATCACTGGCCGATCGATATAAATGTAGTATATTAATGGATATATACGAAGTAATGATTTTTACAGATTTGATGGGTATGAATTGGATGTTGGGTGATCGATGCAAACAAGCTGAAGACGATGAATGCACATCAATCCGAGGATGGATGGTTACGAAGAGTGCGGTTCTAGATGGATGTGAATGAAAGTGATGCGAAGGGAGCGAAATAATGGATATGAACGAATCGACTTCCTTGGCTTGCACTGATCATATATTGAGCATATGAGCTCGGATTGGATAGAAATTTGAAACGTTGGCTTTCATAGCACTGCTTGTCATCTCATGTTAATTGTAGCTTTATTTGGACTCCGGAAAAATTTACTAGCATCCGTAGTGAACCTATGTATAACTTTTTTTCATAGTGAACTGCCTTTGTTTCTCAGTCAATTCCTTGGTGTCATGGCTTTGCCAAAATGCAGGACAACAACGGGAATAATCAATCCAACTACTAATATATTGCACTATATACATATTATAACATCCAAGTGATAATAAATAATTATCAAACCATCCAATAATTAATTTTAATTATTTAAAATTAATTTCAGTAAGATTTACTCACCTTGATTTTAGCTATCGCATTCACATTCTATTTGGTATATAGTCGAACGATGTTCGACTATAGCCCTATATTTGCGCTCATTCCAAATACAAGTAATTCAAATCCATTTCAAGGAGGATGAAAACACGATCCCGACATGATAGATGACGCCTCATTGAATGAGTAAGTTATATAATTTATAAGTTATATAATTTATAAGAATTTGTATTAATCTAAAACGTAGATTATAAAAATCACTTTGAAAGGTTAATTACCCAAACTTTTTCCTAGCCCAGCCCGCTTCTATTCTCCTTTCCCTTTTTTTTTTCTTTTTTTAATTGAATCGATCCACAGCCTAAACAAAAAAACAGAAACTAAGTTTCTTCTTCCCCTTTTCTATTTCCTGTGCACAAACAAACTGAAACGACCCGCAAATCCGTACCCCTTGAGTTAACACTATTCTACAACAATCAACTCAAGTTGTACAGAAATACGAACCATTTGGGTTAAAGAAGAAGAGGTAAAAGAAGAAAAATAGAAAATAGCATCAGAGTCTAACCATCGCAGTGGAATAAAATATAACAGATAACAAATACTCTTTACTCAAAACTTAAATATCTCTGTTTATATATTACATCATTAGAGTACATCAATCATAGCTCAACATCAACATTTATACAACAACCAACACAGCGGAATATATGTATATAAACAAGTACGGAAGTACGTATCGTCATCTTGCTCGTCTACTGAGCTCCACAGCATCATATCCTGTATGCTATAATACTCGGTCTGACCCGAGCATTACAGTTAAATAATACCTGAGTCAGTCTGGAATACCAGCGTGAGAAAATTACACCCAATTGATTATTAAAGTTTCAAAATCCTTTGAAAACAAAAGCATCTCGTAAGACCACGCCACAAATAAACATGTCGGATTTTTACCTTACGATAGCTAAAACAATTTTTATAGAAATCCTCTGATATTATAATAGGGTCTATATACAAATACTTATAAATAGCCGAAATTGTTACATGATTAAATTCCAGCTACTAGCCACAAAGTGGGTAATACAAACAAATCTCGTACAAGGCTCGTAGGGAGCATGGATTTCCAACTAATGACTAGGCACTGGGGTACCACCTGCCACAGTACGGGGCCTAGATCACCGTACCGAGGAGTACGCCCGCTCCCCTGCAACACAAGGCCGGGACTACCCCTTACTGTATAATCCCGAGTGAGATCACCCCATGGTTGGGATCAGCAACCGCCCACTAAGCCGAAATAAAAAGGGACATCTAGACTGGAATGACCTCACCCTTCTTGGGTGCTACCCACCTAGCCTTAATGCATAAACCCTGATTTTCAGTCATTCCCATTTGATGAGGCTTGAGGCTAAGCGTTGCCTTTTTAGAACATATCCCTTAGAATTCCCATCATCCACCTGACGATGTTTCGCAAGCATTCATCCATGCAAGTCCGTCCCGGGTTCGAACGGAACCGAGGCACTATTCCTACTACATCCGTTTTGGAAATATCCTCAGGATTAGTAGCGACTAGCCCTTGCACTTCACTACTCCATCTTCGAATCCAAAATCGTTTTTCCCGAAACGTACAAACCGGATCGAAGTGGTTTTCGAGAAATAAATCTCGATCCCGGTCTCTTCAAAACGATCAACATATTTGGCCAATATTGATAGTCGGTTATTTAACTATCAATTTCTTATTCACAAACACCCATCAAAAAATAAATAATTTTCCAAATTATTTATTACCTTCAAAATATCTTCCCAAGATATATTTCAATTTTCAACCCTTTGAAAACAGTTTCAAAACCACCTTTTTTTCCCAGAATAAACTTTCCCAAATATTTTCTATCTCCTCTAAAATCACCAAGCACAAAACTATATTTTCTTTTTTAAAAAAATAATAATTTTAAAACACTTTACTTTGAAATATATACTTTTTAAAAACATTTAAATTAAAAACTACTTCAATATTTTATTTAACATATATACTGTAAAAATGAGGTTACTTTTATAAAATATAAAACTAGATTTCCTCTTTAAAACAAATACTAAGTTACTTTCAAATAATTACTGCTATAATAGATTAAAAGTAGATACTTTAGAATTTAAATATTTTTAAATATAATAGATTTTCCAAAACTTGCTTTTTAAAACAATTTTAATACTATTGACTTAAGTTAAAAAGAATTATTTGAAAACATACTTGGTTATCCAGGGAGAATTTCCAATCTCAATCACTTAAATCAATTTCCCAAATTGATTCCCAATTTATTCTATTTGAAATAAATTTCTTTACTTACTCAGTTCATTTCAAAATTCATTAATTATGGACTTTATTTTCATTATTATTATTTTCCGTTTGATTTTAAATGTTTTAACTGCAATATACAGATTTTCATATCTTCTCAATTCTTCTTTATTCTTTCAATAATTTAAATCTTAAATTTTAAATAAATGTTTTGTCCCTTTAAAATAATAATACAAGTTTAAAATTAATTAATCTTCTGATTATTCATAATTTCCCTTACTATACTCAAGATTTATTTATTAGAAATTTTAAAGTCACTTTATTTCTTTTCCAATTCATCCTTAAATTTATTCAAATTTTCTATAATTATTTCACTTACAAATTCACTTCTTTTATTTTCTTTCAAAATCCAATTTATATATTTTTGGTAATTCATCATATCCACTTATATCCAATCGAACCATAGCACTCAATGTTTCAATAAAGTTCATCATAGAATATCAAATAATCACAACAGAGAGTATTAAATAATTTTAAATAAATGTTGAGGGGTCCAGTTGAATCCCTCCAACCTGTTTTCCCTGCATCCACAGATGTTAGCATAACATAATATGCCAATTCCAAAATATCATATTATATCACATCAACCAAATCAACCATCCAATAATTATATAAATTTAATCATTTAAATTTAAATTTAAATTTAACTGAGTGAGATTAACTCACCTTTGCTTTTGCTGTTTGCAATCCATTTTGCAATCCATTCCAAACTGGCTTGTTTCCTTGATTTTTTTAAACCTTGTATAACAATTCACGGTTTATTATTATTTGAACCAATCAAACAACTATTCACCATTTATTTATTTATTTTATTTAACTAATGATTAAATTTTAACCTTAGATTTAATTTAACCAAAGTAGTAAATTTTAAACCAATTTTCCTTTCATAAATTACTTAGAACAATTAAGTAAGTCAAGCATGCACACAAGTATAAAATTTTCTTTTCCATTCCAGTTTAAACCTGATTTCAATAACAATATCTAACCTTATTTCCATATATTTCTGTTTACTGTTAAATCCTTTCTTCTCTTTTTATTTTTTTTAACAAATATCTTTCTGATCTTTGCGTTTGTATATATAAAGATATGTATATAAATATACTTCACTGTTCTATATTTGTCCTTCTGTAAAACAAAATAGCAATAACCGAGTTTCAAATCAATTATCAGAACAAAGAAAATCAAACCTCGGCCAAGCTTCACAACCACGAGCTCGAAGCCCTAGGTCAGGCAACCTCGTGACCTCGACCTCTCAAATCGCGTCGCCACAGTCGCCTCGAACGCGACCACGTCTCGGCCACCACCCCGATGTCACGACTCTCCCTCCAGGCATCAGCGATTCCATATCCTCACCAAAACCCTAAATAATTCGCGACCGCGATTCGAGCACAACCCCTTCCTCGATTTGATTTCGCACGGGCTGCTAGAATTTTTTTTTTAGAGGAGCGATAATTGATTGGAAACGAAAAGGGGGGTTTCGGCCATGCCTTTAGTTCGAACGAAGGAGTAAGTTTTTTTCTTTTCTGAAGATACAAGGCTTCGGCCATTATAAGATTTTCAAATTGTTAAGCGAATTGAAAGGAGAGAACGAGCGTTGATATGAATGTGTGGCCATGCTTTGATAAAAGGACGAGAAATGGAGTATACTGGAAGATAAGGGTAGCGTGTTGAGGAATGGATAAAGGATGGCGTACACAAGAAGCTCAATCAATTAAATTAAATTTCATTAGATTATTATCAATTAAATTTTCAGCGCGTATATATATCGTACACTCACACACTAACTCCGATTAATACGAAATTTGAAATCCGGTAATAATTCAACATTACGGACCCAATGGAGCTAGTCTCGTCGAATTCCGAGACCGTGTCCCGGAAGGCTATTTTTGAATTCAATTTAAACAGTATAAATTTTAAAACTGAACAAACCACTGTTAATTTCAATTTTACAATTTCTATTACCTTCAGTATTTTCAGTATAAATTCTACAAACTTTCAAATTATTTGTAATAGGCTTAAAATTCCAGATTCAATATTTTATCCAACTTCAAATTATTTAATTCAATAATTTAATTATCAAATAAACCGTGATATTCGTAATTTAAGTTAAAATTACCCTATTGAATATTTAAAATCAATTAAATATTCTGATTTTAAATGCTCGAAAATTCCGGGTCGTCACATTCCTCCCCCCTCAAAAGAATTTCGTCCCCGAAATTACTAGTTAGGAAGAATGATCTAATACCCGTTTATCTATTCTCAAAACCAAACAACTTACATTCCTATCAACTATCTTCTTATAAAATTATTATTATTATTCTTATTAACTTCCCAAACTTCTGGTTATACAATCATTCAAATTTATATTCAATCCAAATTTAAATTATCAAAATTTTCTTAAAATTTTTCCAACTCACTAAATTTTTGAAAAAATTCGCCAGCGTCTCCTTTGCGCGGCTAGCTCGGTACAACTACAAAATGGCTCTACGGCCTCCCAAATCCCAAAAGAAAAAAAAAGCCAAGTGGCTCGATCCAAATCCCAATCAAATGTCACACCAAATTTAAATATATACCTTTTTGTCGAGCATTTCAAATTTATCTTCTGAAATCAAAATCAATACTCTTTTCCCTTTTTATTACCTGCATATCCTGCTTAGCACTAATATCTAATCACAACATTCCAAAAAACATTTTATCGACTTCCTTACCAAATATCAATATTCATCCAAATATCAACTTAGAATATATCTACAATATTCAATTTCCAATTAAGAATTGATCATTCCTGACTTAAGTTAGCATAAGCATTTTATATGTTTCTTATATTTATTTTCACTTTACCACTTTAATTTATATCCACTTCTATTCAAATCGATTCTTTCATTTCCATATGAATTCAATTTATCTTTAACTCTGAATATTTAAATTTTATTTGTCATTTAAAACTAATTTATGTCATTATTTTAAATTGGTTTCATTTGTTAACTTATTTCAATTTTCCAGTTTTATACCGTTTTGTTGTTAACTAAATTTTCCAAAAATTTTCAAAAATTTTCTAACTCCCAAAATTTCTGAAATTTTTTGGCAGAGTCTCCTTTGTACGGAGGAGCTTTTGCAATTTGACAAAAGATATAAATATATATACATCGACCCACACGGTCGGAAAAATAAAAAACAGTTCATATTTCCTATTTTTATTGCGTAGGCATACCTAGCATTTTAAGCAAGCAGCTTATTATCTTTAGCAAATAGTACAACCAAATCCAGCCAAACGGCTTCCCGGTACCTGTACTTACTCAATTTAAACATATAAGTACTACTTATAGCATTTCACTTAAATTTAATTAGCTAAAACATCAATGTTATAACAATGCATATGGTATACTAGCATAAACACATAAATTTCACATATACAGCATGTTATAAAAATCCATAAGCATATATAGGGTTCCGACACTTATTACAATTGCTTATAATCAATTCTCAAACCATTCCATTCGGTTGAAGTGATTTTCAACTTACTTGCTTTTATTTAATACATTCTAAGCAAAACAATCTCATATTCATTTCCATTGATTTCAAAATAAATTTATCAAACTGCTATTGATTCATATAATTTTGCCTATTCCCGTTTACGTCGAACGATCAATTTATTAATGCAATTTGACAATATTAATGTGAATAAATAATAATAATAAAAGCTTTATAACTAATTTAAATTGATTCCAACTCAATTTACACTTAATCCCTTCCCATTTTATTAATTTATTCACAAACTTCCATTGCATTTCTTTCATATCTAAATAGATTTGATTCCAAACCATTTTATTTATACACGACATCATCCCATGCTTCTATTAATTTTTTTTAAACTTAGGTTAATTTACTTCAATTCACTACCATTTCATAACTTAAGTTCATTATTGTTTTAATTTATTCACTTAAGTTTAACGACTAATTTCTATGCAGATTGTGGTTATTTAAACAAATAACCAATTTTCAAGCTTATAACCATTAACATTAATTCCCAACATAGATTCATATTAATTTTATTTGATTTTGCATGGTTCACAATCCAAGCATTCTTATCACATTGCAAATTTTTACTCAATTTCTTATTTTCACTTCAAGATCATCATTTAAGTTTAAATTAATAACATCCCATTCTATATTATTTACAACTCACACATCTTTAATTCATTGTTTCTTATTCCATCACAATTCCACTTGCAATTCAATTTCATCATCTAAACAAATTTCATTTTAAAGCTATTTCATAAGCTTAACCATAACCATCTCACCATTGTCTTAAAAGTTTTCAATTCCATAATATCTCAATTTATTTCCTTTTTAATTGATCCTTACCCAATCAAACCATTTACAAGTTTTAATCCAACTAGCTTATACATTCTATCAAATGTCAAATTTCAAATTAGCACATTCAACAAATTCTAGTTCATGTTCAATAATTAAATCTTTTATTAATGATAAGGTCACTTCAAATCACTTCATACACTTGAATTTTATTTACGGTTCAACCATCACCATTAAAATTCAATACCAGTATTCTTTCACTCTCCCAATACTTATTACCCAAAATTAAATCCTATTCCAACACTGGATTTTTTATTATTTATCTTTCAAATTTTTGACTAATTATCAAAATTATATTCTTTACAATACAAATTCCATTTCATTATAATTCAATTTAGTCTCTAACCTAATCCATATTAGGTTTCAATTCACTTCCTCAATTCACTCTGAATTCATTTATAATATGACCATTTTCCAATTATTTCATTTAGCAAATTTAAATTTCTACCTTTTCTTTTTTTTACTCCTTTAAATAAAATCTAAATTTCTTTCAATATTATTTATTACACAACTGAAATTTAATTTCAATTCATTATCAAAACAAATTTCATTTTCCCTATACATAAGTTCAAGACTTATTTGCCAACTTAAGAACATCTACCTTTATATATTCTCACTTTGCTTCATTACACTTTACATCTCATTTATGGTTAAGTTTTGAATTTGCCACCCCATTCAACTCTTCCCATTAATGAATTTCAAATTTTACTTCCATTCAAGAGTTTAGATTGCTTACTTAAGTCCATTTCCATTTTATAATCACAAATTCAAATTATAACACTTAATAACTTGAGAATATGAATTTCTTTATGCAATTATAAGAAATTTTACATTTCACCTTTATATCCAATTTAATTTAATTTAAGTTTAAATTTTATTTAACTTATCTCAAGTTAAATTCAAATATATTTTCTTCACTTCATTTACTTAAGTCAAATTTTAATTCACGGATTAAAATTTTCCAGTTTCTTCTTAGTAATATCAACTTCACTTTATAAGTACAACAGTTGATCCATTTATTCATTCACCAATTCATTATTTCACCAATAAATTTTATTTCCAAACATTAATTATTTTTAGTCTATTTGAATGTATTCTACACCTTATTTTGCACATTTAAATCAGCATCATCCAACATTGAATTTTCAATTCATTTGCATACCATAGTAACTAATCAGTTACTTATAAATTTTAATCTTAAAATTTCGTTCATTTAATCCAACTTAACTGAATTTTCTTTTCCAAACTTAAGTTCAACATTTAATTGTGAAAACATATATATATATATATATATATATATATATATATATATATATATATATATATATATATATCACCAAATTATTCCTTTGCGTTTTCAAAATCAACCAAATTCCTCCAACAAACATTAATCCAAAACATTCTGGTAGCAATTCCTCTTTTGAAAACTCAAAAATAAACATCGATGATGCTGCAGTCATCACCGAAATTATTTTCCAGCGACCGTAAGAGTTCAATGCTTTTCTCTCCTTTAAAAACCCTTCCAATATTTTAAATTCCAGATCTCTCGAGATTTCAATTCCAATTCAAAAATATTTCTCAATATATATTATCTTCTCAACTTTTGAGAAACATTTCCAAATTCAAAGTAATTTAAATTCCAAATTCTCCTTTAAATTTATATTCAAACATTACTTTGAAATTTTATCTTATGTTAATTATTAATCACACTATAATTTACATTTATCGTTTACATTTACAAATCTCATTTATTTATCAATTTATTCCTTCATCTTTGGTTATTACTTCAATTTCTCATTTAATCCTCATACAATGATAATAATGTAATATTATCACTCCTAACAACCAAGCATCCATATATAACTATAATAATTTACGAAAAATTATTTCCTTTATATACAAAATAATTTTGGGTAAAATTATTCCATTTACCCCATTTGAAACAATACTGTGTCGGTTTATCTTGTTTAAGAGTTTAGAAATTCCTATCGATTACATGGCGTCCCATATATCGACCAGAATCCATAAACACTCAACCGATAAATCAACGCAATATAAAACAATTTTATATTCGCTAACAAATATGCGCTCATATCTATTAATATTCTCAAACTCATTCTAGAGTACTACGGACCCTATTTAATGAGTAATCCCCACCAGAGCCAAGGTTATCACCAACCTAAGCTCTGATACCAACTGAAACGACCCGCAAATCCGTACCCCTTGAGTTAACACTATACTACAACAATCAACTCAAGTTGTACAGAAATACGAACCATTTGGGTTAAAGAAGAAGAGGTAGAAGAAGAAAAATAGAAAATAACATCAGAGTCTAACCATCGCAGCGGAATAAAATATAATAGATAATAAATACTCTTTACTCAAAACTTAAATATCTCCGTTTATATATTACATCATCAGAGTACATCAATCATAGCTCAACATCAACATTATACAAATGGATACACAACAACTCAACACAGCGGAATATATGTATACAAACAAGTATAGAAGTACGTATCGTCATCTTTCTCGTCTACTGAGCTCCACAGCATCATATCCTGTATGCTATAATACTCGGTCTGACCTGAGCATTACAGTTAAATAATACCCGAGTCAGTCTGGAATACCAGCGTGAGAAAATCACACCCAATTGATTATTAAAGTTTCAAAATCCTTTGAAAACAAAAGCATCTCGTAAGACCACGCCATAAATAAACATGTCGGGTTTTGCCTTACGATAGCTAAAACAATTTTTATAGAAATCCTCTGATATTATAGTAGGGTCTATATACAAATACTTATAAAATAGCCGAAATTGTTACATGATTAAATTCCAGCTACTAGCCACAAAGTGGGTAATACAAACAAAACTCGTACAAGGCTCGTAGGGAGAATGGATTTCCAACTAATGACTAGGCACTGGGGTACCACCTGCCACAGTACGGGCCTAGATCACCGTACCGAGGAGTACGCCCGCTCCCCTGCAACACAAGGCCGGGACTACCCCTTACTGATAATCCCGAGTGAGATCACCCTGCGGTTGGGATCAGCAACCGCCCACTAAGTCGAAATAAAAAGGGACATCTAGACTGGAATGACCTCACCCTACTTCGGTGCTACCCACCTTGCCTTGTTGCATAACCCCTGATTTTCAGTCATTCCCATTTGATGAGGCTTGAGGCTAAGCGTTACCTTTTTAGAACATATCCCTTAGAATGCCCATCATCCACCTGACGATGTTTCGTAAGCATTCATCCATGCAAGTCCGTCCCGGGTTCGAACGGAACCGAAGGCACTATTCCTACTACATCCGTTTTGGAAATATCCTCAGGATTAGTAGAGACTAGCCCTTGCACTTCACTGCTCCATCTTCGAATCCAAAATCGTTTTTCCCGAAACGTACAAACCGGATTGAAGTGGTTTTCGAGAAATAAATCTCGATCCCGGTCTCTTCGAAACGATCAACGTATTTGGCCAATATTGATAGTCGGTTATTTAACTATCAATTTCTTATTCACAAACACCTATCAAACAATAAATAATTTTCCAAATTATTTATTACCTTCAAAATATCTTCACAAGATATATTTCTATTTTCAATCCTTTGAAAACAGTTTCAAAACCACCTTTCTTTCCCAGAATAAACTTTCCCAAATATTTTCTATCTCCTCTGAAATCACCAAGCACAAAACTAGATTCTTTTTTTTAAATAATTTTAAAACACTTTACTTTGAAATATATACTTTTTAAAAACATTTAAATTAAAAACTACTTCAATATTTTATTTAACATATATACTTTAAAAATGAGGTTACTTTTATAAAATATAAAACTAGATTTCCTCTTTAAAACAAATACTAAGTTACTTTCAAATAATTACTGCTATAATAGATTAAAAGTAGATACTTTAGAATTTAAATATTTTTAAATATAATAGATTTTCCAAAACTTGCTTTTTAAAACAACTTTAATACTATTGACTTAAGTTAAAAAAAATTCTTTGAAAACGTACTTGGTTATCCAGGGAGAATTTCCAATCAATCACTTAAATCAATTTCCCAAATTGATTCCCAATTTATTCTATTTGAAATAAATTTCTTTACTTACTCAGTTCATTTCAAAATTCATTAATTATGGACTTTATTTTCATTATTATTATTTTCCGTTTGATTTTAAATCTTTTAACTGCAATATACAAATTTTCATATCTTCTCAATTCTTCTTTATTCTTTCAATAATTTAAATCTTAAATTTTAAATAAATGTTTTGTCCCTTTAAAATAATAATACAAGTTTAAAATTCATTAATCTTCTGATTATTCATAATTTCCCTTACTATACTCAAGATTTATTTATTAGAAATTTTAAAGTCACTTTATTTCTTTTCCAATTCATCCTTAAATTTATTCAAATTTTCTATAATTATTTCATTTACAAATTCACTTCTTTTATTTTCTTTCAAAATCCAATATATATATTTTTGGTAATTCATCATATCCAATTACATCCAATCAAACCATAGCATTCAATGTTTCAATAAAATTCATCATAGAATATCAAATAATCACAACAGAGAGTATTAAATAATTTTAAATATATGTTGAGGGGTCCAGTTGGATCCCTCCAACCTGTTTTCCCTGCATCCACAGATGTTAGCATAACATAATATACCAATTCCAAAATATCATACTATATCACATCAACCAAATCAACCATCCAATAATTATTTAAATTTAATCATTTAAATTTAAATTTAAATTTAACTGAGTGAGATTAACTCACCTTTGCTTTTGCTGTTTGCAATCCATTCCAAACTGGCTTGTTTCCTTGATTTTTTTCAATCTTGTATAACAATTCACGGTTTATTATTATTTGAACCAATCAAACAACTATTCACCATTTATTTTTTTATTTAACTAATGATTAAATTTTAACCTTAGATTTAATTTAACCAAAGTAGTAAATTTTAAACCAATTTTCCTTTCATAAATTACTTAGAATAATTAAGTAAGTTAAGCGTGCACACAAGTATAAAATTTTCTTTTCCATTCCAGTTTAAACCTTATTTCAATAACAATATCTAACCTTATTTACATATATTTCTATTTACTGTTAAATTCTTTCTTCTCTTTTTATTTTTTTAAAAAATATCTTTCTGATCTTTACGTTTGTATATATAAAGATATGTATATAAATATACTTCACTGTTCTATATTTGTCCTTCTGTAAAACAAAATAGCAATAACCGAGTTTTAAATCAATTATCAGAAAAAAGAAAATCAGACCTCGGCCAATCTTCACAACCACGAGCTCGAAGCCCTAGGTCAGGCAACCTCGTGACCGCGACCTCTCAAATCGCCGCCACGCTCGCCTCGAACGCGACGACGTCTCGGCCACCACCCCGATGTCACGACTCTCCCTTCAGGCATCAGCGATTCCATAGCCTCACCAAAACCCTAAATAATTCGCGACCGCGATTCGAGCACAACCCCTTCCTCGATTTGATTTCGCACGGGCTACTAGAATTTTTTTTTAGAGGAGCGATAATTGATTGGAAACGAAAGGGGGGGTTTCAGCCATGCCTTTAGTTCGAACGAAGGAGTAAGGTTTTTTTTTTCTGAAGATACAAGGCTTCGGCCATTATAAGATTTTCAAATTGTTAAGCGAATTGAAAGGGGAGAACGAGCGTTGATACGAATGTGCAGCCATGCTTTGATAAAAGTGACGAGAAATGGAGTATACTGGAAGATAAGGGTAGCGTGTTGAGGAATGGATGAAGGATGGCGTACATAAGAAGCTCAATCAATTAAATTAAATTTCATTAGATTATTATCAATTAAATTTTCAGCGCGTATATATATCGTACACTCACACACTAACTCCGATTAATACGAAATTTGAAATCCAGTAATAATTCAATATTACGGACCCAATGGAGCTGGTCTCGTCGAATTCCGAGACTGTGCCCCGGAAGGCTATTTTTAAATTCAATTTAAACAGTATAAATTTTAAAACTGAACAAACCACTGTTAATTTCAATTTTACAATTTCTATTACCTTCAGTATTATCAGTATAAATTCTACAAACTTTCAAATTATTTTTAATAGGCTTAGAATTCCAGATTCAATATTTTATCCAACTTCAAATTATTTAATTCAATAATTTAATTATCAAATAAATCGTGATATTCGTAATTTAAGTTAAAATTACCCTATTGAATATTCAAAATCAATTAAATATTCTGTTTTTAAATGCTCGAAAATTCTGGGGCGTCACACAAACATACCAGGCTGTGCACGAAAACGATGATACTAAGCTCCGCTCAACTATTCCTCGAACCAACGACACATCGGACTTCTCCTCGAAATCTCCATCGCCGTGATCCTAAATTATCGAGCTCGGCATCCTCCCAAGAGTCGCGACCTACTCGTGCTCGAACACGCCACACCAAAAATGTGATTACCCTATGTGAATCGCACGCCACCATATCATGCCCAGAGATGCGTCTCGATGTGCTCATCCCAAAAATCATCTCCACTCGACGAATCAATGAGCCAATTCCCTATGAACTGCAACCCTAGTCCACTGCCTCAACGTCAAACTCGATTCAATGCAGCCGCATCCACCATCGATCATACCGGATTGAAGAGGAGGATGATATAGGATTTTTAAAACTTGTTTTATATTTTTTTTAGTTAAGTAGAATAAGGAAAAATGATTTTTGAAGCTTGATTTTTATTTCTTTCCTACTGTAAATGTTGCGTGCATTTTAAAAGGAGAGGGAGACGTGATGTTAGCATGTTGGTGACCATCTACAGTGTTTTGAAGTGAAAGAAAAAAGGCTAATGGAAATATAGTCAAGTCAATAAATATATGTTTATTATTTATATTTTTTAATCGTCTCGATAACGTAATTTAAAATATCGAATCCCTAACAAGGCATGCCGCTAGGCGTTTATAATATTATACCCCTATTCTGAACGCAATGGAAAAGTTTCAAGTACTAATTCAATCGTATGGAGAAGATAGCTTTTTGAATATGATTATTATATTGAATTTTCAATATAAATTTCAGCGCCTCTATATCTCATACAATCAAAGGATAACTCCAAATGCTATGAAATTCGAAATCTAAAAATAATACACTATTATGGATCCAATGGAACTAGTTTCGATGAAATCTGAGACCATGCCCCGAAAGGCTATTTTTATATGTTAATTCAAATAGGTTATTTTTAAAATCGAGTAAATCTCTTTAAAATCCAATTTTATTTTTTATTGTCTTGATTCTTATAAATAAAAATTCATTAAACCTTTAAATTATTTTTATCAAGCTAAAAACTTAAAATTACACTATTTAACCAATTTTCCATTTATTAAACTTAATAATTAAATTACCCAATAATCGTTTATTTGAAATTCATGTTGAAAATTTACATTTAAATATTTAAAATCAATTGAATGTTCCAATTTCAAATAACCAAAATTCTAGGTCGTTACATTTTGTGTTAGAGGCGAGAGCTCCGATGGCTTATGGTGTCGGGGATTAGTCGAACTAGGGCTTAAGATAAGGGTTTCTTTGGGCTTTATCACAACCGATCTGGCAAATCTAGGGGGAGTAGGGCTCGTCTGGTTTGACCTGGAGGTGCATGTGGTGCGAAGGTCTCGGCAATGGTGGCATGGCATGAAGGCGATGGTGGAGGCGGCGAATGGTTGATGGGTGTCAAGTTGCTTTGTTCTAGGTCGCGTGTTTTGGTTGGAATGGGTCGAGTTTCACCTCGAGGGATCGGAGCTCATGGCGATGGGGCAGTTGGGTGGAGCGAGACAAAGCGATTTTGCAGGCTCGGTTGGCCGCAGCCGTGGCAATGGGAGGCATGCAAGTGTGTGCATCGCTATGAATTCCAGGTTTTTGAAAAACCTAGGAGGGAGCTTTTAGATTCTTTTAGCTAAAGAAGGAGTTTGGTTTAGAGGGAAATGGGCCGGGCTTTGGGATGGTTTAGGGTGGGTTATAGTTTAAGTTGGTTAAATTAGTTTTAATTTAAGTAAGTGTTTAACTTTGAAATTATATAACTCTCTCGTTTGGAATCCGTTTGATATGCGATTACCGACGTTGAGTCCGTATTGACTTGTAAAATGCATTTATAAAATCATTTGACCTATAGGTTGTTGTGAAATTTAATGGTGAATTAATATGGACTGTGTATAATTACATATTTAGTAATTATAATTTTCCATTGACATTCTGTTAGCAGAGTAAAATACCATTCTGCTAAATTTAATCTGAGTAGGTCATATTAGACATCTGTTTAGCAGAATAAATCACCATTTTAGTATTATGTTAATTTGGATATTTATTTTTCAGTCAGTTGATTTATATTGGCATGTTATCCATCGATTTGTAGTTGTGGATTTTATTTACATATCTATTGCTTATGTAAATACCTATGTTGTGACTTGAATATGAACTAAAATAATAGTGGTAGCTTGTGTAAGTAGCATTAAGATTGCTAAGCCTCTTTCCAAATTGAACAGGTTATGGAGTTGAAATGAGTTTAAGTTTTATAACACTTTAAAATAAATTGTTAAATTAAGTAATAATGTTTAATTGTTAATTTCCTTTAGGATGTTTAAAGTTAATTATTATTTTTAATTTATAATTTTTAAGTAATTATAATTTTAATTATGTATGTTAAGTTAATTATTATTTTAATTAATAATGATTAAGCTATTATCGTTTAATTAATGATTGTCATAAGTTAATTAATCTTTTAATTAATGATATTTTTAAGGTTAATTAATGATTTTTAATAACAAGGTTTAGATTAATTAATTACTTTATTAAACGGTATTTAAGTTGATTAATTATTAAATAACGATGTTTAAACTTAATTAATCATTTTATTAATTGTATTTAAAGTTAGTTAATTGCATTTAAAGTTAATTAATAAATTTAAAAATGGTGTTTAAGTTAATCTAATTAATTTAAGAATGCGCTTTAAATAATTATTACAACATTGTTTAAAAGGGATTTAAAGCTTGTAAGTTTGTTTTATAAAAAGGTTTTACTAATAAAAGAGAATTCAATAAAATAGTTTACAAATTAGAAAGAGATTCTGAAGTTTAGGAAAAGATGGGTTTATATAACCTTGTTTAAATGAATTATATATGGAACTTATGAATCCAAAGTATTATTTTCGTATACGATTTAGTTTTAGTTAAGAAAGTCAAGAAGAAAGTCAAGCTCTTGAGTTAAGAAATAATCTTTCTTAATTATGGTGGTATGGAAATGTGCTTTCCATACTTAACATCGAAGGATAAGTGTTTTGGGTTATAGTAAATAATATTTAAATGACATTTGTTTTTGACCCATTTAATGTGACTTTGAAATTGAAAATCTTCTTAACTGGTTTGTGAATATACTTATACCGAAGAGATAAGTATATTAATATTTTGGGTAAATAATTAAAGGGATTTAATTAATGGAAGATTAATTAAATAACGCTTGTTCTTTCCATGGTAAATTAAATCTATGATTGATATGTGTTTATTTGATAGTTAAACAACCGACTATCAAATCATGACTGGTTTTTAACTCTAGAAATATCTAGAGGAAACACGAGGATTATAAAGTACAGTTATCTTATATGATACTACTGTATGTATAAGCTCGTTGTGTTCTTTTAGGAAAATGATAAAGAGATCCGTCCACTTAAATGCTTATAGGTGATTCCTTCTCATATGCATTGTCTGTTTATTTTCAAAAGAAACGAAGTTTAGTTCACCGAAAACTACCGAATATTTGCTCGAAAAGACCAGGATCAGATAAGTATGAATTATCCGAAAACCACTTCGAAGCAATTCAAGCATTTGAATGGAAGACATCTTGAAGATAATGGAATTAAAGATGAGCTCTTTGATGTGCAAGGGCTACTTGCTACTAATCCCTAGGGTGATTCCAAAATGGAAAGTGGTATCTTCAATTTGTTATTATCTTGAACAATCTGTATGGACGAATGCTGACATTACATTGCTGTCTAGTGGGAAGTATTAGCATTCCAATAGGGTTACTATCTATAAAGTAAAACGTAGACACTAGCCTCATCAACCGGGAATGCCTAAAATAGAGGGCGTGCGGCAGGGGTATGTAGGTCACACCATTAGGGTATTGTCATTAACTTTCTATATATATGTATGTATGTATGTATGTATGTATGTATATGTATATGTATATTTGGTTGTGCATGAGAGCTCTCAGGATAGATTGCAAACCAACCAGGATGACGAAATATTCGATAATATTCAGTAAGGGGTGGGCTGGACTTGTGTTCGCACGGGGTCTATGTGAGGTCCTCAATACATTTTTCTAGAGATGTATTGTGGTAGGTGGTACCCCGGTAGCCTTATCATTGTATCAAATACATTCTCTAATGTATTCCTTTCCGTGTTTATGTGCGGTGTGGTCTTGCGAGATATCTTTTATTTTAAATGGTTTTTTAAGATATAATAAAATTCCTTGTGGTATGAGTTTCTCATGCTTGTTTTACCAGATTGATGCGGGTGTTATTTTTTTTAAATGCTCGGATCAGACCAGAGTATTTTGCCAGAAATATGCTTTGGAGCTTCCGGAGTCGAGTTGGAGGCCCAAGATGTATTTTCATATTTTTATTTCCACTATGTTTTTCTATTTATATTTATCAAATTTTATAAGAAAGACTGTTATAACAGTCCAAACTGATGATGGGATAGACTCTAATGTTGTTTGTTTATTAAAATATTTTCTTTTGTAAAGATGAATTGGGAATATTACGTTTTATTCATCATGTTGTGAGATTTAGTTCTGTCTTTTCTTTTTTCTTTTCTCCAAAATAATATATTTTTCCAACACTTGGTTGCTCAACACGTGAATACCATAGATGCATTAATGTCGACTTCTAAGGATAGAAAAGGCGGATCGTTTCATCAAGTAAGATCAACTCTGACCCGAAGCTCATGATTTTCATTTTTCACCGACATGATTCACTCCAACATGATTAAAATTAACTAGAATAATGATATGAAGTAACCCAACAAGTTGCAAAGACAACGGGGCAAAGTGGACCACTCGGTACCGAGAGCTTTTCTATCCACTATGGACCTCCAAAATCTCTTGAACTCGAAGTACTACCTCAGGTGATTGCCATGGAGATTTTTTCCTAAAGAATAGAGGAGCAACTCCACTGATTCTCAAGAGGAAAGCAAAGAAACAAGAAAAGACTAGCAGTATCGAGGAAATTATCAGAAATAACTCAACCTATGAGGAAAAATGTTTGGAATGCAAAAAATCAGAGATTGGAAGGCAAGACAGAAGAGAAAGTGGAAGTTTCCTCCGACACCAACCTCTTAATATTGAGTGGTTTTGTAGGATCGATTTCACCCTAGAGGGGGGTGAATAGGGTGATGGTATAAATTATAAAAATTAATTGTGGAAGCTTATAAAATTATTTCAACACAGATCACAGATTAATAGCAGCATAGAAAAATAACAGAATAAGAAAATGCAGAAATAGAACGACACAGAATTTACCCAGCTTTGGCAAAACCCTGCCTACGTGCTGCCCCCAAGGTTTCTACTAGAAATTAGATAGTCAGACGCTTACACACGTAAACTCGCGACACCTGCTATCGACTAAACCTAACTCTACGCTCAAAACCCTGCCACAACTCTGCCACTGAATTGCGAATTCTCAAACTACGCCACGCAGTTTGTCCCCTAGTCACACGACTAGAAATTTAAAACGGTTTAGAAAAGAAAATACAATTAAAAACAATTTAAAATCAAACAACCCTAATTTTAAAACAAAGCCTTATAATTTATAAACTTTTAAAAACAAAAGAAAGGGCCGGCCCCTTTTTCCTCTTTTATATTATTGCGGCCCGTTCCCTTATAATTGATAATGGCGGCTTGCGTCTCTTGTTCGTTCCTCTTCCTTCAATAAATTAGGGCTTTCGAAATTTTGAAGATGCCGACTTTTATTCGATCGAATATATGTTTCTCGTTGCTTGCTTTCGTCGATCGTTTGCCTCTTTATATTCTTTCGGCTTCTTCAAAATTGATCGAGTTCGATTACAATTTCGGTAAGTACTTTATTCCTTTTGCTTTGCTGGTTTTTGGCTTGCTTGAACTCGATGATGAGATTGCCGATGATGATTTCCTTATATAGGGTTTGTAACCCTAGAATTGCGTTCGTACGAATATATTTGAATTTGTTAATTATGTTTGATCGGCCGTTCGATTTCACTTTGATGCTGATGATTTCTCTGACTAAATCAAATGCGTATAATTTCGTATGCTTGCTTCCTACGACTTTGAATGTTTAACTCAGTCAATTGCCTTTGCTTCCATGGTTTTGAATTTGACTTGTTCGTACTTTGATTTTGGTCATCATGGTGTTGATTTTGATTTGAAACACGGCTTTGATTTCCTATGACTTTGCCTAATTTTTGATTTCATGAATTTTCTTGTACTGCTTCGGCCTTGACTTGAGATTCTTCACTGTCTGTATTTGTGTCATCCTGGACTTGCACGGCTTTACCTTGATTTTGTTTTGACCTTGGTGAAGTGGTTATTGTCTCTGTATATTTGTTGCTTCCCTGACCTGTGCATTCCATTCTCATGTGTTCATACCTGTAGTATATCCTGATGCTCCTGTGCATATTGTTGCTTGATTCTGGATGTAAGAGTCTGGGTTCTTCTGCATTGTATACGTATATATATATATATATATATATATATATATATATATATATGAACTTCTGTGCATTGAGCATTGTCACTTACAAAAATTGGTGCATTTCGTATACGGTCATGTTCGCTGTGATGTCATATCTTTGTGCTACCTGTTTACTGTTAGTCAAGTTGCATTTGCTTGTAGTTTTGTTCACTGTGTCACTTAGGTGCATTTGTTTGCACTGTGCATTGACTTGAGCTTCTGGATGTATGAGTCGACTTGATTATGCTTGGTCAGGTTGCATACATGTGAGTAGTTCTGTTCTTTGGCATTCCTTCATGTTGTATTGATCATTTGTATACACACATTCATGTATGTATATTGGTGTATGGCTGCATTCATCTTTACCACTGAAGTATTTACTGACTTGAGTCTTGTCGCGTTGGCTAGTTTGGTTCGCCTGTTTGTTATTTGAATTTTGAGACTATGTTGTTGTTTGTTGCATACTCTTTGATGGATGTTGTGCTCTTTCCAGTTGTTGCAGTTCCACTACTTTGTGTTAGCATTGCTCTGTCTTGACTCCATTGGTGTCACTGGTGTACTTGAGTCAGTGGTTTTGGTTTGGCGCAGTTGTTATGCCTTTGTGCATTTCACTGTGTTCATGCACTTGAACTACACTCGGGTTATGTTTGTGTACTTTTCTGGTTTTATTTTCTTGATGCAGTTTGGTCTGGTATTTTAGTCCGATTCAGTTTGCAAATAGTTTTGTTCATTTGTGATTGTACTGGTCTTGTTTATCTTGGACTAGTCGACACTTGATTCTTGAGTTTTGGCCATTTGCACCTGTGTTGAATCCAGTTTCACAACTCGGGTTTGACCTTGTGCTGAAGTCGATATTTTATTTATGTTGCACCTAAGTTGAACCCGTCTTTTTATTTGGGTTTGACCTTGTGCTCACCTGTCCCTGTAACATTATCAAGTGTATATCGGTGTGCACGGCCTTGTGGCATGTAAAGTGATACACTGTGCATGTCACATTGTTCGTGTGTAATGAATTCAAATGTAAATGATGACGAACAACCCAAATAACTGAGGAAAATATTATTTTCGAAATTCACATTTTGTTTTATATTGCAAAAATATTTCTTTTTCAATTTTACCGCGTTAGTGAATATTTTTGCAGATTGCTCAGATGCTGGATTCTAACTGGAATGAAGTTGAAGATAAAATACGAATTGAGTGAATGAGTGATGTGTAGTGAGGTTAAACGTAAATATGAAATTGTTATGTATTTGTAATCAAAATTATATATGTATAGTGAGAGCTTGAATTTGTACTATTCAAAATTGTAATAAATATTTGTTTGAATAAAATTTCTGTTTGAATTCAAATTCTGTGTTATTTAATTTTATTGAGCAAATATTTATTTAATCTATGAAAAATAAAATAGTACATTAACAAATACATTTAAATGAATGTATATATGTTTATTATCATCAAACAAAAATCATATAAGCGCATATTAAACAATCTCCCCCTTTTGATGATAACAAACATATATTTAAGATTTTGAATATATTAAATGTATTTGATCATTGATATATCCTAATTGCTCCCCCTATTTAAATGCTTCCTCTCTACACAAAGCTCCCCCTACAAATATGTATACAATTAAATAATATGCAAATGAGCCTAGATGCAAATAGAAAATTGTTTGACCTTTGCTTGATTTTATTTGACAAAATCTTAACTTCTCTCTTCCCCTTTTGTTATCAGCAAAAGAATAATAGTGTTAGAGAAAATAGAGATAAAGTGATCGATATTAATTCAACATTAAAACTAAATTGAATATAAATATTAAATTTCAATAAAAAATCAAACAAAAATCATAAATATTTTGTTACGCGCATATTCCACTTTTAGAATGATGGGAATGATGTCATCATATAAAACCATACAGTTGTGTCTATTTGTGGTATATTTATATCAGGAATTTGAATATCTACTAACCATGCATAACCGTTAGGACTTTTAAACGAGATTAATAGTATTCCAATTTTATTTTAAAAAAATGAATTCAAGTATCTTCTAACCACGCATAACCGTGAGGACTTTTAAATGGGATTAGAATCGACTTGTTTATTTTAAAAATCAACTTTTGATATGTGTTCCATACATGCATAACCGTGAGGACTTTTAAATAAGAGTGAATACTTTGGTATTTATTTATTATTACTATTTTTTTTAAGAAAAAAATGTAAAATGAAAAACGAACGATTCCTGCTTAAAGTACCACATATCGACAAACTATATAGAATTTTGATGAGTGATGGTTGTTAGAAATATGATAGAGATAGAGATGGTCATGGAATTTTTACCAACAAAAAGTTTTATAACTCTTGTTTAAATTTCTAAAGAAATTTACTAATTATACAGTCTCGAGTCATAATATATGATAAATATCAACACTCAACACTTTTTCAATCACTATTTATCTTTTCGATAATTATTAGAGAGTCGGATTAGTCAAAATAGTCATTAAAATCAAATTCAAAAATAATTATGAAATTAATTTTTCAAAATGACTAATCTGAAAATATGGTCAAAAATGATTTTCTCGAAGGGGTTTATAAGAAAATTTTCTGCTATTTGAAAATTATTTGAAATGAAAAATATGCAGATATTTTCTTTGAAAAACGATGCAGTTACTAAATGTCTCAACAAAAATCACGTTTCACTAGTAATTTTTCTATCAACTAGATTGCCAGTGTAATCTGCATCTGAATTTCTCTTTCACTCAAAATTATCATCAACTGAATTTGATAGACCAAAACATGAAGTGTGCACCAAAAATTTCAAACTCAACAGCAATTTAAATGACATTCTTTTGAATTTGAATTGAAGCCGTGTAAACAATCAATAACCGTGAATATAGAGTTAGCCGTATTATAACCAATTGTATTAACATCCAAAAAAACACTATTTTTAATCCAATTTATATATATGAAGTAATTCAAATAATCTAGAGAATTTTATAGTGTTTTTGGCATAAGAATCTAATTGGCCAACTATGTTGAATAAGTCAGAGTCAAAATCATCATCTTTTCATCATTTCAATATTGCCTGATTTAATTCAGAATATGGTGCAGATTATCACGTTTAATATATCGTTCAAATAAATATACCTTTACCTGTTTTTACCTTTACGATATTTTTCGTCGTTGTCCATTGTGATTCTGTCACGTTTATACTAGACTAAAGAACTTTGCTTTGTTGCTCGGTGTGCTCTTGGAACAGCCAGAATCCAAGTAGCACTATTGTTGTTCCTTAGCCTACCACCACACCTACATGATGAAAGATTTTTGTGACCTATTTGTTTTTATAGGTCCATGGTTGTTAGTGGCAGAATATTTTGAAAAATAATTTTGTGGAGACCCAAAACTATTTATAATTGTTCCCTTCGACACCCATATTTGTTTAACTTTGAGAAATTTTATATTTGTGCCTTTTGGAACCCAAATCGGTATAGTTTTCACATGTTCGGGTCTATACCAACAATTATTGTGATTGTGTCCATATTTTCTACAAATTGTGCACATTGAATTTTCTTGATTAATCTTGTTTTCAACAATTTTAGATTGATTATATCTAAGTCCCTTTCTAACTGCATTAACAGTTTGCTTTCCTAATAGCATATTCAACGATTTTTCGCTATTTGAAAATTTATCTAAAGTCGTTGACATTTGTTGGACTTGTGTTTTGAGAGACTCATTTTCGTTTAACAATTGTGTGCACTTTTTAATAGAATTCTCTCTTCTAGTATTTTCATTCTCTTTTAAAATCAGAATTTCATTTTCAAGCGATTTCATTTTAATTTCTGATTTTTTAATTTCTTCGTCAAATGTCGGACACTTATCACGCTTAGGGATCCTACTTTGATAGGTTTTAACTAATTGGTCAAGTTATTCATTTAATTCTATCAAAGTAACTTTTTGTGATTCAAGTTTAGCATATTTCTCTCTAAGTCGTTCAAAACAACCTTTTACTTCATGGAAATAAATAAGTAATTCAGAGTGAGTAAGTTTTGATACCTCGCTTGGCTCGTCATCGTCGCTATCAGTTATATTTCCTTGAAGGCACATATCTGCTTTCTCACTCTCACTGCTAGTACTTTTATCATTCTCATCCATCTCATCCCAAGTGGCTGCAAAACTTTTCTTTTTCTGTTTCTTTCCAAAGTCGCATCGATTTCGAGGACAATTGGGCTTGATGTGTCCGGGTTGGTTGCACTTATGACAGACGATCCCCTGTTCTTCTGAGTAGTCAAGTGCTTTGCCTATTTTTCTTTTCAATTCTTGATTTCGAGCTGGATTTCCATATTTGCGATTCCACCTTTTGAATTTCTTTATTAGTAGTGCCAGCTCTGCTGCTCCATCATCATCATCGTTATCATCATCACTTTCGGTTGTTCCTTTGAGTGCTATTGATTTCTTTAGAGTATCTCCTCCTTCACCCTTTTCCTTGAATTTCATTTCTAGCTCATAAGTGGTGAGATTTCCGATGAGTTCTTCAACTTTCATTTGTTTTAAGTCTTTTGATTCTTGAATGGCAGTCACTTTCGCTTCAAATTTTCGTGGAAGGACTCTGAGGATTTTTCGGACTATCTCCAACTTTGTGTATGATTTTCCAAGAGCTTTTGATTTATATACGATATTGGAAAGTCGTCCATGCATCTCTTTAACATTTTCTTCCTTCGCCATTGTGAAGTTCTCGTATTCGCTACTTAGCATGGCAGCAAGACAAGATTCTTTGACTTGAGATGTTCCTTCGTGAGTCACTTATAGTGTGTGCCATATTTCCTGCGCAGTTAGACAATGTGAGACACGATTAAATTCAAATTGATCCAATGAACAGATAATAGAATTCATAGTTTTAGCATTAGTATTTTGTAATTTATTTTCTAGTTCTTTCCATTGTTCCTTTGGTTTATCTACTTTCTGATTATCTACAGCTATAGTCGGTGTTCTATAATCTGTCTCAACAATATTCCAAGCGTCAATGGTTTTCAGAAAGATTTCCATCTTATTTTTCCAGTAAGCATATTCACCATTGAACATTGGTGGTCTAACTATGGATTGACCCTCATCAAAAGCAGTATTAAAAGAAGCCATTTTAAAAATTCAAATTTTTAAAACAAAAATTGGTTTTTGAAAAACGATTTTTTTAAAACAGAAGTTGACTTCTATTCTAAGCTCTGATATCACTTGTAGGATCGATTTCACCCTAGAGGGGGGGTGAATAGGGTGATGGTATAAATTATAAAAATTAATTGCGGAAGCTTATAAAATTATATCAACACAGATCACAGATTAATAACAACACAGAAAAATAGCAGAATAATAAAATGCAGAAATAGAACGACACAGAATTTACCCAGCTTCGGCAAAACCCTGCCTACCTGCTGCCCCCGAGGTTTCTACCAGAAATTAGATAGTCAGACGCTTACACACATAAACTCGCAACACCCGCTATCGACTAAACCTAACTCTACGCTCAAAACCCTGCCACAACTCAGCCACTGAGTTGCGAATTCTCAAACTACGCCACGTAGTTTGTCCCCTAGTCACACGACTAGAAATTTAAAATGGTTTAAAAAAGAAAATACAATTAAAAACAATTTAAAATCAAACAACCCTAATTTTAAAACAAAGCCTTATAATTTATAAACTTTTAAAAACAAAAGAAAGGGCCGGCCCCTTTTTCCTCTTTTATATTATTGCGGCCTGTTCCTTTCTAATTGATAATGGAGGCTTGCGTCTCTTGTTCGTTCCTCTTCCTTCAATAAATTAGGGCTTTCGAAATTTTGAAGATGCTGACTTTTGTTCGATCGAATATATGTTTCTCGTTGCTTGCTTTCGTCGATCGTTTGCCTCTTGATATTCTTTCGGCTTCTTCAAAATTGATCGAGTTCGATTACAATTTCGGTAAGTACTTTATTCCTTTTGCTTTGCTGGTTTTTGGCTTGCTTGAACTCGATGATGAGATTGCCGATGATGATTTCCTTATATAGGGTTTGCAATCCTATAATTGCGTTCGTAAGAATATATTTGAATTTGTCAATTATGTTTGATCGGCCGTTCGATTTCACTTTGATGCTGATGATTTCTCTGACTAAATCAAATGCGTATAGTTTCGTATGCTTTCTTCCCACGGCTTTGAATGTTTAACTCGGTCAATTGCCTTTGCTTCCATGGTTTTGAATTTGACTTGTTCGTACTTTGATTTCGGTCATCATGGTGTTGATTTTGATTTGAAACACGGCTTTGATTTCCTATGACTTTGCCCAATTTTTGATTTCATGAATTTTCTTGTACTGCTTCGGCCTTGACTTGAGATTCTTCACTGTCTGTATTTGTGTCATCCTGGACTTGCACGGATTTACCTTGATTTTGTTTTGACTTAGGTGAAGTGGTTATTGTCTCTGTATATTTGTTGCTTCCCTGACCTGTGCATTCCATTATCATGTGTTCATACCTGTAGTATATCCTGATGCTCCTGTGCATATTGTTGCTTGATTCTGGATGTAAGAGTCTGGGTTCTTCTGCATTGTATACGTATATATATATATATATATATATATATATATATATATATATATAAACTTCTGTGCATTGAGCATTGTCACTTACAAAAATTGGTGCATTTCGTATACGGTCATGTTCGCTGTGATGTCATATCTTTGTGCTACCTGTTTACTGTTAGTCAAGTTGCATTTGCTTGTAGTTTTGTTCACTGTGTCACTTAGGTGCATTTGTTTGCACTGTGCATTGACTTGAGCTTCTGGATGTATGAGTCGACTTGATTATGCTTGGTCAGGTTGCATACATGTGAGTAGTTCTGTTCTTTGGCATTCCTTCATGTTGTATTGATCATTTGTATACACACATTCATGTATGTATATTGGTGTATGGCTGCGTTCATCTTTACCACTGAAGTATTTACTGACTTGAGTCTTGTCGCGTTGGCTAGTTTGGTTCGCCTGTTTGTTATTTGAATTTTGAGACTATGTTGTTGTTTGTTGCATACTCTTTGATGGATGTTGTGCTCTTTCCAGTTGTTGCAGTTCCACTACTTTGTGTTAGCATTGCTCTGTCTTGACTCCATTGGTGTCACTGGTGTATTTGAGTCAGTGGTTTTGGTTTGGCGCAGTTGTTATGCCTTTGTGCATTTCACTGTGTTCATGCACTTGAACTACTCTCGGGTTATGTTCGTGTACTTTTCTGGTTTTATTTTCTTGATGCAGTTTGGTCTGGTATTTTAGTCCGATTCAGTTTGCAAATAGTTTTGTTCATTTGTGATTGACTGGTCTTGTTTATATTGGACTAGTTGACACTTGATTCTTGAGTTTTGGCCATTTGCACCTGTGTTGAATCCAGTTTCACAACTCGGGTTTGACCATTTGCTGAAGTCGATATTTTATTTATGTTGCACCTAAGTTGAACCCGTCTTTTTATTTGGGTTTGACCTTGTGCTCACCTGTCCCTGTAACATTATCAAGTGTATATCGGTGTGCACGGCCTTGTGGCATGTACAGTGATACACTGTGCATGTCACATTGTTCGTGTGTGATGAATTCAAATGTAAATGATGACGAACAACCCAAATAACTGAGGAAAATATTATTTTCGAAATTCACATTTTATTTTATATTGCAAAAATATTTCTTTTTCAATTTTACAGTGTTAGTGAATATTTTTGCAGATTGCTCAGATGCTGGATTCTAACTGGAATGAAGTTGAAGATAAAATACGAATTGAGTGAATGAGTGATGTGTAGTGAGGTTAAATTTAAATATGAAATTGTTATGTATTTGTAATCAAAATTGTATATGTATAGTGAGAGCTTGAATTTGTACTATTCAAAATTGTAATAAATATTTGTTTGAATAAAATTTCTGTTTGAATTCAAATCCTGTGTTATTTAATTTTATTCAGCAAATATTTATTTAATCTATGAAAAATAAAATAGTACATTAACAAATACATTTAAAAGAATGTATATATATTTATTATCATCAAACAAAAATCATATAAGCGCATATTCAACAGGTTTCAATTGACATCTCGGTACTAAGAAGTTCCAATTGACGGTTGGGCTGACTTTGGCTCCTCTACACCTTTGGACTTTGATCTGGACCTTCTTCTTCGTGGGCCTCCGAGTCCACTGGCGAATTCCCTATAAACATAAACCTTATAGTAACCAACAGAGGACTTTAGACGCTCTTCCTTCTTTCTCTCCTATCTCCTTACTGTGGCAGTCACTAAGGAAGCTACTATTTGTTGTTCTAGGATTTAAATTAGCAAATATCTTGTACTAGTGACTCTAAATCTCCTTAAGTCTCTGTAAAACTCTCTCAAATCTACAAATGAATAAAAGCTACAGTGGACGTTGTCCAGAGATTGTCGAACCGCTATAAAAATTGATATGTCCCTTTACTTTTTGCATACACTTTGTTAGATCTGATCCTACAACATGTTTTCTTTGGGTGTTATTGGCATCAACATGAATATACTTAAAATTCATGGACAGTGGCTTCCACATACTTACAAATCTTCAAACTTGAGTGTAAAAGTTTGAAGGTTCGTTGCGTTATTCTTGGGAGACGGACGATAATTATCAATTGCATCGTACTTGTACCGAATTTTGCTTTCAAGGCAATGAAATCATCCACGACATAACTTCCATCACTTTCTATTTATTGATCATACCCATCAATTTTCCAACAAGAACCACCAAGCGCTCATTGATATTATAATCCCAACTAATGCCCGTATGCGACGCACAGACACCGTCCTTGTTGTTGTAGATTCCTAGAAATTGGACGGTTAGCAATTGTATGTCTATTTAACATCCTTTGTGCTCCAAGCGCTTGCTTCCGATTATAGTTGCTATTGGAGAAAATGCTCATTTATTGGAGTGAATTAGGGAAAATGACAAATTTTGAACAAAATTTAGGCCGAATGACATGAAGTTTTATTTTTATGCTGAAGGACAAAATGCTATTTATATTTAGTATTATGTTCAACTTTTACACTATATAAAATGCTAGTTATAACTAGCATTATATTTAGTTTTACACTATACAAAATACTAGTTATAACTAGCATCGTCATTTAGTCCAAAAAATAAACTTGCCGTCCTTCAATCTAAAAATGTTTGTCCTTCTGTCTGTTTTTCTGTTGCGGATACTCTAACAATAACCTCTTGCTAAAGATGAACACAAAGATGTATTCAATAAAAATACAACATGTTCTAAATAAATAATATTACACCAACATTACCAAAACATACTCAAAATTTAACGCTGGAAACACAATTTGCAGTACTATTATTAGTCTTCACAAACACCTCTATATCACAGTGCACTTTCGTTGTAGCATGCAACTTGAAAAACTTTAACAATATCACGTCTCCTACCATAGTCGAGTCAGAAGTGAACTCCAGGGTGCCAGCTATCAAATCCTTCTGAAAATATTGATTCGATAAAATCTTAGTAGCTTCTATTGCGAGCACCGTGTTTACATTTTGTGTCTCCCGTGCCTTAATCTCACCTGCACTTATAGGAGCCTCTCCTACGAGAATGCCCTTATAGAACAATGAAGTGTTCGTGTTCTGATATTTGAACCCCGCATAATTCTTGTTCTTGATGTAAATATCTGCGGAGAGTGTGATTTGCAGAAGTATAACTGGGAAGAAACCAACTTCTAAGCGTTCGAGGTTGACTGAAGTTGCGGCTACTTCAGGTTGTTTTGGTTTAAGCATTGTGAAGTATAATATGACCACTGTTAGAATTATGAGAACTAGAAGAATCGTGGTTATCAGGCAACATATTTTCACGTATTTTTTTGTGTTGGCCTTCATATTTCCGTGGACTTTATTTGTATCCTTCGAGTATAAATAGCATGTCAAGTGACTGTGAAGTTTTGTGCTGTGAAATGTAGATGAAAGCAAAGTAGTGGTGGAGTAGCTTATGCGAATTTTAACTTGATGTGCTTTGTTTTGCAAAAGATGTACATTCATAACTTATGCTCAACTGTTCATACAACGCGTTGATTTTTGGAAACATTATGTTAACGATCACTGTAGAATATTTACTAAAAAGTCAGAATAAACCGATCTGTGTTTATTCCCAAATAGACAAAAATATGACTTCGAACGTGATCCCTTATACGCAACCCTTTAAGATGTGTTTGATATATTTCTTACCATAACGTGTAGAAAAATAATAATCTAATTTTATTTTTTAACCTCAAAACAACATATTATCTTTAGACTTAAGAAAGCTGTTTTTTTTCCCCTTCAATACATGGTAGGAGCATATATTTTGGGTTGATGGGCTGATCCCCATCTAACTAAAACTAGTGTAGGCAATGACGATTGTGGTGACTGAGGAGACGGTGACTAATGAGGAGAAAGGTAGATCGACAGAGGATGCAATGAAGAAGATGAAGGCTTGCAACAAAGACGAAGAGAATGAGTATGAAGATCCATGGTGAAGATGTTCAGACAGGTGTTGACTTGAATGAAACCGGTGGATGTTATAGTTTGTGTTTTAGTTGCATATTTCATTTTATGAATCAAAACTATATATAAAATAAAAGGACAATTAACTGAAAAACCAACCAATCAAAGGTTGAGAATTAAATATCTAAAAAATTTCATTATGAATCAATGATTAATCATTGGAAAGTTCAATCATTAGTTTTCGATATCAGAGACTGAAATGCAAAATTTTGATCAAATTTAAAACCATTTTTAAAGTTTGAGGTTGACTCTCTTGGAGTTATCTCAAGTATCCCTATACAGTTGGATTTGAGAAAACATAACAAGTGAAAAACATTTATAAACAAATTTTTTTAAGTAAAACTTTATTAATTAATTAGAAGATTATATTGAGTGAAATTTCAACACCAAAACCCTAATACAATAACTCTTTTCTCACACATTATAATGACCTCTATATGGGTCTATTTATTGAATTCTCAAACTAATTTTAGTCATCGGATCAACGATGAAAATTCCAAGATACCCCGATAATGACCAAAATGCCCTTAGAGATTCGAAGCCTCACACTCTAGAATTGCAGTTATTAGTCGTCCGGGCCTTCTTTCCAATCAATTAGAGAAGAGTTCTAGTCGACTTTGAGCACAATAGTGTGCTAAAGTCCAAACTAGCCAAAAACCAAGTCTTCATCTCGATACTATATTGTATGCTCTTCTCTACACGTTCGTTTCTCCAATCGATGCGCCATCTTCGTTGACCTAGAAATATTGTATCACATATCCCAATAATCTCCATCTTGATATTATATTTTTGTAAAGCTATTCAAACTCCACCTACAATCCAAGCTTTAAGCAATCTTCAAAATCACCATGGAAACAAATATCTCAATTCTTGAAATAAAAACTTAATTAACCTCCAAACCATCTAATTATGGATGCCCCTCCCCCTAGTCGAACAAACATATCATCGATAAATTAAAAATGTTTGTAATACCACAAAGGCCTCTATGCGGACTTTGTGACTTTCTGTTATTTGTGCTACCTTGATTTAGACAAATTTGCCTCTCTAACACCATTTTGAGAAGCCCATTCATTCTCCACCGTTTTTTCAAACAATTTTTATATGTTGTTGCTTCTCATTTTGCACGCAACAACTCCTTATTACCATTTCAAATATTATGACCCTACTTCTAGTTAAAAAGTTGCAATATTTTCCTTTCAGTTGTCTTATTGAAACAAGATCATTCTCAATTTTTGTAGCATGCCTAAATCTTGTAAGTTTCGCCACCCTTCCATCGCACTTCTTCAGCCTAACTGAACTATATCCTTCACCGCAACATCTCCACCCTCAACGGACTAGAGCTTGCTTTATTGATCCTAATAATAAAAGAATACTCAATTTAATTGTATACATGGAAAAATGCATCTGAATCAAGCATCCACCTATTCCTCTTTCTTTCACAACATAGAGCACATCATTACTAATATCAAAATTCACATCGTCGTCGCTGTCTTCCTTAGGCTTTTCTTCACCTTCCTCCAATGCTTTCGTCTTCTCTTTATCCTTTTTTAGTTTATTGCAAAATCTCATCTAATGACCTGTTTCACACTAATAGCAGATGAAATCTCATTTCATGTTTAATCTATTTGATCGTCTTTTCATATTTAAACGGATACCCTCCTTGTAGGATGGATCTCTTCAATTAGATTTTCATTTTCCCATTCTAGAGTTCCTTCTATTAGATTGTTCCTCTATATCTCCTCATTAAGGAGGCTACTAACTACAAACTCATTAAAATTACTCCGTCCAAATTTGAGTTGATTAATGGCACCACAAGTATTTTCCAACTTCGACAATGAACTTATCAACATCAAGGCTTATGTATCATCATCCATCTTGTAGTTTACAACTGTCAATTAATTTATAATTGACTGACAGTCATTAAGATGCTCTCTAATTGACTCATTTCCTTAAGCTTTAGATTCATTATACGAAGAGTCTTCTTTGTTGCAGAGTTCTTTACGTAAATTCCTTTCAATTTTTCTCAAATTGCACGAGTAGATATTTCATTAGCAACAATATGAAATATTTATTCTCCAAAAGGACCGAATAGCCGCTGCAACCTTCTTATCCAAAATTTTCCACTTTGCTTCAGTTACATCACTAGGTTTCTCCACTTTGTTTTTCAATGGCTGGTGAAAATCATTGAGTTATAGAAAACCCACTATCTTCGCCTTCCATAACCTTAAATTTCTTCCATTAAGTTTTTCAACACTTATTTTCTTCGTAACCAAACTCTCTTGAGAAAAATTTATGTAGTAGGCTCTAGTACCAACTGTTACAGTAATCTTAAGGATCCCTACAAAATAAGATTTGGGAGGAGATAAAAAGTGAAAAATAATAATAGGCAAACAAATTCCTCTAAACAAAACTTTTCAGTTAACCAAAAGATAACAGAGAAATTCCCTAAAAGTTGAGAAGAAATCTCAACCACAAAACTGTAATACAATAACCAATTTCCTCACACATCACAATGATCCCTATACGAGCCTATTTATAGAATTTTTAAAGTAAATCCAGCCATTGGATCAAAGATTTGCCGAAATATGGTGGAAATTGCAAGATACCCCAAAAATGAACAAATTGCCAATGGAAATTCAAAGCCCAAAACCTTAGAATTGCACCATTAGTCGACTGAACTCTTTTTCAATCGACCGGTCTAGTCGACTAGAGAAGAGTTCCTATCAACTCCAAGGACAGTAGAATTCTCGGATCCAAACAGGAAAAAACCTAGTAGGTTGGTAGGTTGAGGAATCAACTAGAACTTCTTCATCGACTTTTCTTCTCCTCTTCTCTACACCACCGATTCTCCAATACAAGCGCCATCTTCATCGACCTAGAAGTATTATATCACATATCTTAGAAGTTTGAGACTCTTTAATTTTTTAAGTTCAACTGTCATAATGATCTATGTCATAATATGTGAGTTCTGAAGTAAACTATGACGAAAAGATCAATTGATGCAAATTTCAATTTTTCTAGTTTGAAGAGACCTAAAAGCAAAGGCTTCATACCTAATGATAAAATTACCTCCTCTAGATTTATTTGTTTTACCTAGTTTGTAGATTTTGACAAAAAATTCAACCTGGCAATCTGGAATATCCCAAAATAAAAATTTCTTAAATATTAGGGTTGTTATAGTAATGACGATGGTTACCAATATGAGAAAACATTTTGGTAAATCAAAAATGACTATCGATACTTTATTATTACCGTTGTTATACCGATAAACTGGTAAAACATTGATTGGTAATGGTAAATCTACCGCTACATAAAGACATTAAATTTTTATTTGCATTAAATTGTTCGTAATAATAAAAAAAGTAAATGGTTTATTATTGATACAAACTTCATTAATCCTTATGTAAAAATATTGACTTATTTTAGTTTACATATAAAATTTTGTTGATTCTTCATAAATTATTTACAGCAACGTGAAATAATAATTTTGCTAATTTTAAAATTCAAAATTAATAAAACCAAAAAGAAATATCATCATAAATAATACTTTATGAAACTACCAAACTTCTGATAAACCTTTAAAAATTTTGTGGTTATTATTAATTAAAATAGTAAAAAAACTAATATGATTAGTAAATTTACCATTACCATTGGTTTTGACATTTATTTAATGCTGCTTTTACTAGTAATAATTATAATTTTAGTATTATCTTACCGATAACACCGGTATACCAATGTAATTCAATATGGATTACTAATTTCTTAGTAATTATATGGTAATGGTAATGCCTATTAAATACAAATGGAAATGTATCATTTTCTTCATTTAGGGGTCTTTGTTTGTGGATAAGATTTCCCCACTATCTCCATTTACCCCATCAACTAAAATCTTCACTTCTTTCATATTACTTCTCATCTCTTCATGAAATAGCCTGAGAAACTCTAAATTTTGGAGTAGAAGTTATGGGTCAAACTTTCTACCAAAAACAAGTGGTTTGTAAAATTTCGATTGTGGATTTGTATTAATTTTGTTTGCAATTATTAAGCAAGAAACCATGATTATTTCTTGGTAGTCCACTGGTTTTAACATCTGATGCTTACACGGGCACCTTTCCATGTGCCTCGTGGAAATGACAATATCTCACACAACATTTTCTCCTCTTTAGTTTCCTTCCTCGAGATAGACTTTTATATCTCTCGGTACTTTGCACAGTAAGGCATATATTCTCTATGAAGTCAGTTAATTCTGTGTACTTCCTATTATATTTGATCCTAAAATGCTTTTTCAGATCATGTTTCTTTGTATTACATTGCTAGCGTTATTACACTTGTTTCCATTTCCAGTCTTATCCACAATGATGTCACCATCCTACATGACATCAACTTTACTTTTAGCGATTCTGCCCCATCCTGCCCGACCGCCAACGCCTAATTCTTCTTCTAGCTCACCTCTTCCAAATGTAGAAACTTGTTTCCCTTTCGGTAGAATTCTTTCAAAGAAGCCAGCTTCTTCATTCTAAGTTATTTTCTGAATTAAGTTTGGCTATGGATTCCTCATACCAAAGCCATCAAAACATCTCTACCTTTGGATTCTTCACCTCTGTCACACGGCGTTGAACTGTTTCAAGTTATATTCAAGGTCTCACTAGATCTCTAATGCAAATTGGCCAAGGACATCGCATGCCTAAGCTGCACACCATGCAGTTGGAACTAGTATATGATCTTCTTAGCTAATTCATTGAATGGTGATATGGAGCCAGGCTGAAATCGACAGAACCACATTATGATAGGCCCTCCAAAAAGGGGTAAAGCATATGTATTTCACTGCTTCATCATCACATGCGCCATCCATGTGCTACCCATTCTAAATCAAATGCTGTATAGGGTCAATTAATTATAACAATGCAATGTTGGCATAAATAAAAATCATAGATACAGAGTAGCTCTAATGTCCTTCGTAAATGAGCTCTGATTAATAATGGATTCCCATCCACCATCTTGTTGTTGTTGGTTCTGTTGCAACAGTCTCTTTATAGTATCAATTATTAAATCATTATTTCCTGCATCACCCTAAGCAGCGATCGTTGTGGGCATTACTGCGTGTTTAAGTAGTCGAACATTCATGGTTTGCATGACTTGATTAGGGTCTCCTTGTCTCTAGGGAAATCATTCCCCCAGTTGTCCGAAAAGTTCTCCATGGACTACGCTCTCTTTAGAATTCCAACTGCGTTCATTTCGACAATGCCATCTTGAGGACCAGCTTTCTATTCATCATCATCAGCATCCTATAAGTCACCTTCAAAGTCGTACAAATCCACCATTTCTTGGGATCAATCAGTATTGACCCTTCCAAATTGATTGGTACTATAACGACTCGCCTTTTCAACCCCTAAGTATTTACTTTAATACACCCACGGTATTCATGTGCTGAGCACCAAAGTGTCAGAAAGACAGATTGCTAGGGTAAAAT
This sequence comes from Allium cepa, assembly GCA_030765085.1. Taxonomy (NCBI): domain Eukaryota; kingdom Viridiplantae; phylum Streptophyta; class Magnoliopsida; order Asparagales; family Amaryllidaceae; genus Allium; species Allium cepa. The sequence goes on from CM060932.1 coordinate 161,066,808, forward strand.
AAAAGAAAAAGGAAACAAAAAAAGATAGAAGAGAATACAACATCAGAATCTCATAACGGAATGATAACGTATAGTATAAAAAGATAGTACAGACTGTAACTCTAAGATACATAGCATTTTAGAGCTACGATTCTAAATACTGTCATCGGTGTTGACAGTTATAAAAACCTGTCATCACAAATGCTGTTATGTACAATATAGTAATGCAGCAGAAATAAGAATAGTATTGCAGGTGAAACATTCAACTCATCTCCTCGAGCTTCAATGATCATCCCACAAAAACCTACCTTTCTCAGACTACTCGAAAGAGCACATGAGGATTTTAGGGAAAATAAAAACCATGTGCCAGACAAAAGTCTAGTATGAGAAACTCAAGAAATATGTGATTAGCATATAATAGTACTTTGAGACCGTGCGAAATGCCATAACGATTATCCCCTCAAAAGAACAAGACATCTAATAAGAACATAAGGTGATATAATATATAGTGTCTAGGGTCTAGAATATAAATTAGAAACAAACGTGCCACATATACACCACAACGATAATAGGTATACAATCAATACCGCTAAGGCACATTTGTGTAAGGATTTCTGTAAAGATGCAGTACATCGAGGCAAATCTCCTCTACAAGGATCAGAGATATCATTCCAAGCATCGTATATCTATATATAAAATATACCATAAGGTAAGCCATAGCTGGTCAATGTTCAAAGATGTTATACTGAATATCATCAACTCCTGCACGCACATCGAAAAGCATCTATAGATATGGAGTTGATATACCCTATTGGGTTCGCTAAACCCATCATGGCTATGCACCCTACTCTGGTTTTAGTCATTTACCGATGGTGAAGTCACGTTTATCTCTCAGATGAGTCTTCATCACTCAAACTGAACATGAATCCCTAAATGGATTCCAACATCTCGAACAGAACACGAATCCCTAGATGGATTTCAACATCTTGAAAAAAAATCATAAATCTCTATATGGATTCAAGCATCTCGAACAAATCCTGAATCTCCATGTAGATTCCAGCATAAGTCCTCCAACAAATGATAACACTATCCTCTCTCTTAGGTTTATCCTTAAGATAAATAGTCCTTCATAATAGTATCATTCGAAATGTTAACGCTAACCTCTCTCTCAGACTTAACCTTAGGATAGATAGTGAAACTTTATAACATTTCGCTTCATATAGCTCCCAAAACATAGATCGTGTATATGGTTTTGAAGTGGTTACGGTTTCGAGTCATCTCATATAAGTACACTCCCATGCTTACTAGACGCTTCAAAACTGATCTATAGATTTTCAGTTAAGTTAACCCTAGCTCTTTCAGAAATAAATAAACAATACACAAGGGAGGAGATCATCTCCTATCCGAAAAAAAATTATTATCATTTATCCTAGAAGAGCAAGACGAGTTAGACGTACAATATAACATCGCCGAAGATAAGTGTATCGTACCCTCGTGTTTCTTTTAGATATTTCCTAAGTTATTTTGTCAAATTCAACAACAATGAGAATAACGTATGCTAGAAACTTCACTCTTAACTCTCACAGATAGACAAGTCTACTTAGTTGGCTTTTAGTGCTAAATACATGACTAAATACTTTCCACAAACAAGTAAACACACAAAGCACACTAGAGTCGCACAAAGCATGAATAATTCAGATAAGCGACTTCTAATCTCCTTTTTATTTGATTTATACTACTAATTAAAACCATTTTTATTAGAAAACTTCTTTTATCTAGTAAAACTTCGTCCAATAGTTACTACTATTCTTTTTTACTCTTTCAATAGTTCAAAACATATTCATATACTTATCTCAAATGGTAAAAGTATGCTCACAATCTTTAACAAGATTTCTTACTTAAACCATTACTTTTCCTATCTTTTTTCAAAAGATTCCATACATTTTATTACTCAAAATATCCTTCTAAAATGTCGAATTACATTCGCAAACCTATTTTAAAAGGTTTAAGATAAATTTTACTCAAACATTGTCACAACAACCTAAAACCACTTCTCTTATAATTATCTTTAAACTATTCCTTTAAAGATCTAATTATATTACTAAATATAACCAAAAAGATTTAAAGACAAATGCTGTTAATACATTGTTACAACAAATCCAAAACCATTTGTTATAACGTAGGTGTTGTAATCAAAACTATCCATTATTCTTTTGTAATATAGTTAACTTACTGTTCCAACTTATATATATACACATATACACATACACACACTTTAAAAATACTTATAAATAAGTTTTAAATATCTATATATAATATTACTTAAAATTAACTAATTTAGAAATTTGATAAAATCAATAAAAAACATGTTTTATATTTTACAGCAGTTTACTTTCAAAATTCGTAAATAATTAACTAAACTATATTTAAGCTTCTAATCTTTTTTTCACACTCAAATGCATTTTATTAGAACTTCCATAAAAAGATTCCTCAAAGAAAATATTTCATAAACCATTTAACTCATGAAAAACTAGTCAACACATAAAATTTTAAAACAAAACAGTGCAATAGCCCAGAAATACTATAATAGGTCGAGGATAGCATTTATAAATGCTATCTAAAGTTCTGGGTAGAAAATCAACATGAAAATGCCCAATCTTTATGGCCAGTTTTCACCAATCAAACAAATAATATCAGACTTGAAATTTTTACAGTAAGTACTACACTTTGGATAATTAAAAAATCATAAAAATAAACCCCAAGAATATCTTCCAATTTATTTATTATTAAAAATCCCGAATATAAGCTATATTTCAAAGTGTGTTTATAACCACCGTTTTACTCTAACCTTAGCCACTTTGTTTGACTAGTTGTAAAATCTTTTAAACTCCAGTTTTTCTCCCGTGATAAGTACACATATAATAATTATTAAAAATGTAAAGAAAACCCTAAGGATATCTTTCAAATTAATTATAAAAATTCCTAAAAACAAGATGTTTTAAGTTGCTCGTATAGCGACCTTTTCACTATAATTTTTTACAACTTTGTTTCACAAGTTAACAAATGATTTAATCTTTGATATATTTCTGGTCAGAAGTAAATTTGTAGTACTTATTAAAAATGCAAATAAGCCCCTAGAATATCTTTTAAAGTTGACTTTGAAAATCGCCAAACACAAGGCATTTTCGAAGTGCATCTATAACGACTTTTCGCTTTTAATTTTCACAAGTTTGTATCACAATTACTATAACTTATCGAACCATTTCTTTACTGTCCCATACATAATATGTGTAGGAGAACAACCAAAATAAATTATACCAAATTAATATCATAAATCTTCCATTTACACAAGTTAAAGTTAAGGGATACCAACATGCACTTATAGCAACTATTCTCACTTCAAGCACTTTCAAACACACTTCAATTCAACACACAAGCCAACCAACAATATAAACACAATGTCAAGGCCACGCCACATACTATAGAAGGTAATATAAGTTATTTTATACAATATAAAGTTTTCGTTTTCTTTTTAAAGAAAGAGGGGTCCAAAGTTTATAACTTTAATTAGTTAATGTCACTTTAACTTTATATGTCAAGCACACGACATGTATAACACATTATGTAATCATTCAATGTTGAGTAAAATCACAAAATTCATGAAAAACAAAGAAAAATCACCCAAGAACATGGAACCACCTCCTACCATCACCAAACTCCAAAAATCCAAGCTTTAGCACCAGAATCATAAGGCAATACCACCCTCCACCTTCCATGCTCATGACCCATATTTGAAACCCGGTATCCTCTTCACTTCTTCCATTTTTTGTTTGCTTTTCATGCTTCCTAAGGAGATCAAAGGCTATTGTGAAAGTTTGGTGAAGTTTGGAGAAGATTTGAAAAAAATAGAGAAAGATTAGTGAAGATAGAAGTGGATTAGTGCAAATCACTTCTACCATTTTTGATCTTTTATTTCTTCTAAGGTTTTGAGATAAATGAAGTGAATATAAAGTGACCCTAAGCCTCTTCCTTACGCCTCCAATTTTTGGTCAAAGAACCTCCTCTCATGCTTTGCATGCTTTCCACTTTATACCTCATTATTTTCAAATAAATATCTAAAACACCATTCATTAAAATATTTTTTACTTAATCCTTCTAGGAGCTTTAATTAATTTTTACACAAAATAATTTTAGTTGCTAATACCTAAACAGTGATTAATTAGACAAGCATAAAATGTTTGAACAACTTTCGTTAAGAGCAAAGTTGTTTATCGATAAAATTATTTTTGGTCACTTTATTGATATTTTATCGAACTATATTTTTTTGCAAACACTTTTCAAAAATAAGTTTATCGTCATTAGTTATTACTTAAAAGAGGGTTAACAAGGTTATTAAATCACTTTTATCCCATTTAATCCAAGATTTAAACATTTAAATTATTCATATATTTAAATACAGAGTATTCAAAATTCTAGGTCGTTACAAGTAGCGATCAATATTCTAGTTAGAATAATAGCTTTGACTTTTGTACTTTGCTTCTTCATTGCTCCATCACCTTTTTTTCGCATATTCTGCTTGCCTTCTCTATAATCTAATCCAACGAAGATGAACTATCTTTATCTTAATCATAAGATGAAGAACCCTTTCTTTCCTTGTGCTTTTTGCGAGATCCCTTCTACCGTGAGGGTTATACCAACACAACAAACTACTTCTTCACATCCATGATGGACATCTGATTATTTCTTATCTTCTTATTCATATTTGATACCATATGGTCCAGATCTGTTTGTCATCTTCTTATTCATATCTGACATCATGCGGTCAAGTTCTGCCTTGGTGATAACCTTTATGCCTAAGAAGTCTCTCATTGATTAACATCATCAACTTCATGCCGAGATTCCCTTATTTCTTCATCAATCATTCCAAACTTGCTCGGTGCCTTTCTAGGAACCATTCCTTCTAGATCTAAGTAGAGATTTTCTTTAAATCTGCATCTAACAATTAGATCTGACCATGAATCCTTCTTTCTCTTAATGAAAGTACCAAAAAAGTGTTTACTAGCGAAATAGAAAAGCATTCCCAATTGATCAAAAATGATTTACATAAATTAAGGATTAGAAAGTGAAAGAGAGAATACATGAATTTTTTAATTTATTTGGCCTAAAGAAAGTGCCTACATCCACTATGTCTTTTAATATTGAATAGATTTACAACTATAACCGAATTACAATACAAATCTTAGGGCCTATTTGGTTACCCATTTTCAGATACTTTTGGTTTTTAATTTTACAAAATAATGAAAACTTGTTTTCTTTACCATTTTGTAGAATTTATTTTTGAAAATAGTCATTTTTCAAAATGGGCTTAACAATGAAAATTGAAAACTGTCTTTTTCTCGGTTTTCAACCTAAAGTGAAAAGCTTGAAAACCCAAAACTCAAATACAACACAAATGCGTTCAAAACCTTGATTATCTATTATAGAATTTGAAATTAGGTTGGAAACGAAATCGCCTTCTTCTTGGATATTATCCCAAAATTAGGTAAATTCAATACTATCTAGGGTTAAGCAAGAATGATTTGATGATCCCTTTGATTTATTTTTTTGAATTAGGGTTGTGCTTGTTAGATTGAATTGCCAGAGAAATAATTTAAGGTTCGATATTTTTTGGATGATCATTCATAAAAAAGTTATGTGATATTAGTGAGTATTGCAACTCTAGTTCCATAAATATTTTATTAATGATTCTTTTAATTTATTTCCCTCAATTATTTCTTTCCCAGAAAGTGTTAAATGACTTTTGACTCGTATTTTCTTGTATCTTTAATGGTCTTATAGCGCCTATATTTGTTACCCATGCTTATTTTGATATTTTTACTGATTTTCCATTGGAGTAACGAAAATACCAATATAAAAAACTCTAGTTAATTTTTTGAAATCAAATTCTAATCTAAATGATACCATAAATGAGGTAAATCAAATTGAAATTTCTTTTGATTATTTGAGAGTGAGGATTATAGCTCTCATTTGATCAACATAGTTTGTGTACTTATTTGTATACGAGTATGATTAATTTTTCAACTATAATATCTTTTGGTTAACTCCATAAAAAATCAGGTAAAATAATTGACATTTACTTTGCTCAACATTAGAGAACGCAAGAATATCTGCCTATTTTGGATTTTATTCTAGAGTCCAAGAAAACTAGTCCATACCGTAAATGGCAGCGATTTTAGCATATTTTCCATTGCACCTTAGTTGTTTCTCCCGAGCTACATGAATTTCCACCGAATTAAAGATTATATTTGTTGTTGTGGCTTGCGTTATAGGAAGGAGTATTTGGATTGAAATGAGATAAGTCATAGTAATCACATTTCATATTATATGTACACACACCATGACCAGCCCAAGATTTAATGGTGGTATGATCGAACTTACAGATTGGGCCCTTTGATAAAGTTACTAATTAGTGATATTATTTACATAGAATATGGGAGGTCATAGTAAGGAAAAGGAACCGATGTCACAGCCATACGATAAGAATGTACTTTCAATGGAATATTCTATAGATATGTAAAAGTGCGAAAACCGCAATGCTGTACTTTCACTAAAAACAAATAGGGAAGATTAATTAAAAGATGATTGAAGCAACAAAATTTGATTATAGGGTGGAAATATTGAAGGAAAAGTGGAACCATTTACATATTGTACATCGTTTTTTCAAAAACTATTAGGACATACAGGAGTTACATGGGATCCAAATACCAACAAGGTTAACACCGCGGAAGAAGTTTTGCAACACTTCTATGTGGTATGTGTTTGAAAATATTGTTCATGAATATAAGTGCGTGTCGAAGTAATATTTGTTAGATTATTATAGATAAACAAGACCGAGTTTAAGATATTTAAAAACAATGGTTGCAAGAATTGTGAACTTTTAGGAGAGATTTTCAGTGGAACCACGACTACTGGAAGTTTAATTATGCTTCAGCTAAACATCCTCCTAATTTAAATGATGAAAGACAATTTGAAGAGAATTTTCTAAACATGGGCGTACATGTTTAAGTGGTAAAGGGTGATGAGAAAATGAGTACTTGTCCAAGTAATGACAAGTCAACAAATGAACGGTGATGCAAAAAATATAAAGCTATTAATGTTGAACACTTGAGTCATGTATGGAAAGTGGTCTTCTTCAATTGAAATGTGCAATGAAGAAGCTGAACATATAGTGCGATACATAAAAAGGAAAATTTGCAAAAGTTGAAGGAAAGTCACCCAACCCAAATGATAGTCAAAGTGGCGTGTCGGATCCATATTCCAATATGATGTGTATGAATATATTTAATGGGATTGACGGTGTTTATAATGAGGTCTACATGAAGGCAATGAAGGCTTTTAAAGATCCCGATTTCAAGGTGAAATTTGTTATGATGCCGTAACATAGAAGACCATCAATTTTAGAACTCTTAGAATAACTTTATTATCTTGTGTGTTATGGTATATTTATTGTAGAGTTATCTATGTTGGTATAGAATTTTGTCTACACCAGCACCTTCAGATCCGGATGTAGAGCTTCGAAAGCTGGTGGGTTATAAGTCCTGATTGCGAGATTACCGAGATGTGATGTAATTAAGCTGGAGTTACGGAATGCTGAACTATGGAGTTGTGATGATAAACGAGAAGAAGGTAAAGACTAAAAGTAAATAGCACCGAGAAATTTATAGTGGTTTGGGTCAAAATTACCTACTTTCACTTTTCTTTCCTTATTTAGTCACTCTTATATGGCCAATAGGCTTATTACATTAAATCTGGCATTAGCCATTAATGAGTTTTGAATAGAGCTGTAATATAGGAAAGTACACTATGCTTTTATGTCAGTTCTTTATGCTAGAAGATCTTGTGTTTTAGGATTGTCTCCTACTTATAGTTGATATTCTACAACGCCATTGGTGGAATGTTTACTATTTGGATTGCTGAAGTTGTTTATCGAACGTCTATGATCTGAGCTTGTGCTAAACATCTAGTGGTGCTACTTAAGAGAAGCAGATTAATGACTTGTTTTCCGCTTAACTGGCCTTTTGTATTTGGGTTGTGCATCATCTGGACATCTCGACCATAGATTCTTGCCATCTTAAATTAATGCTTTGGGCTTCGAACCAGCTAATGGGCTGCCTCTTTTGGCATTAGGAAGATAATCGTCTTTTTCTAGTATTGGGAATTTTTGGTATAACACTTGCCCCTTAAAGTTTGCTTCACATGTGAACTATGAAGTGAACTTTGAAGTGATTGGGTCGGTCATCTCGTTTAAGGTCGAACTTAATTTGCTACCCAGGGACATGAACTAAGCTGGTTGCTTGGCTCAAGTGATGAGTGATTAAAGGTTTAAAAGATAACCCTGAGGTCAAAAGCTTCAAAATCATATTTGTCAATTGAAGCCATCTAGGCTAGGTGATAAGTGAAATTGGTTGGACGCCGAGAGGCGAAATCTAAATCAGGACCATAATGTCAAAACTTTTGAAAAACTGTACTTGCTACTTGAAACCATCTAGGCTAAGTATTAAGCGAAGCAGTTTTGGTGCCAAAGGGCAAAATCTATCCTGAAACTGTGGGGTTAAAATGTTTGAAACTATGCTTGCCACTTAAAGCCATGTAGGCTAAGTGGTAGAAGAAATCACTTCGATTCCGAAAGGCAAACTCTGATTTGGGACTCTGAGATCAAAATGATTGAAACTATGCTTGTCACTTGAAACCATCTAGGCTAAGTGGTAAGCGAAATTACGTCGATGTCGAAAGCAAAATCTGATTTAAGACCGTGTGGTCAAAATGTTTAAAACTATGCTTGTCACTTGAAGCCATCTAGGATAAGTGGTAAGCGAAACTATTCGGTGCCGAAAGCCAAAATTTGATTTGAGATCGTGAGGTCAAAATGTTTGAAACTATGCTTGTTACTTGAAACCATTTAGGCTAAGTGGTGAGCGAATTACTTCAGTGTCGAAAGGAAAAATCTGATCAAGGACCGTGGGGTCAAAATGTTTGTAACTATGCTTGTCATTTGAAGCCATCTAGGCTAAGTGGTATGCAAAATTACTTCGGTGCCAAAAGGAAAAGGTTAAACTAGACCGTGAGGCCAAGGAGATTCATGCTTCATGAGATCAGTGAAGCAGAGAGGCCGAGGTTTGATTCAGAAAGGATAAGTCTTGATTCTGCATTTAATGCTTATGACAACTATCACGATTCTATTGATTTCTCTAGAAAAGTACCTCCTTTTTCTTTATCCTATGATGATTTCTACCCTGATATTACCACATTTATTCTACAGTTAGGATCTCACTGACTAGATAATCTCTATGGTCGGTTTTGAGATTTAGATAAACCCTTTCTCTTTCCTTCTTTCTTACTCTCATTGCTAACAGTTGCCTTTGCCATTAAAGCTTGGATACCTTCACAGATTATTGCAAATCTTCGACAGAAATAACAAGTCCTGATATTTCCTATGATTTTATAAGTATTTTTTACGTTATCACTATCTGCGAGCATTTCCCTCTTTCCGAACTTACGATAAATTCGATTTTGATCAGCATTGTAATATTAACGATTGATTTTGATTAGGGTATTGATCGATTGGTTAATTCAAGGTGCCCATCCCCAGACCAAATTATTAAATAACTCGAGTTGATAATTGCCTTAACAAAAATTTAGTTTTTTGAGAGAATACTAAATTTTGAGTTTTGAACTTGGGCTGTAGGATCTAATTTTAGGCTTAATTCCTTTTGTGAACCATATGACCATAAACTTTTCCAGTAGAAATTTTGGAATTCTTACTAAATATTCAGCATAACATTAATCTTCTCTAGACTCTTCGATGGATAAACCAATAACTGATCAAAAGGAGTTAGAGAAGTGGATCGAGAGCTATGGGATTTAGGGGGTTAAGGTTAGGGCTCCTAGCTAAAGGATGAGTAGAGTGAACCCCCTAAAGGGTTTTTTACCTAAACATTGAAGTATTTAGCACACGGAATATCGCTTCCACTAGCCTCCCTATTTATTGACATCTTTTAATTTTATAGTCTTAATTCGATTCAACTTGGGTGGTCTCGTACGACACTTTATTCGCTTTAGAGATTTTATATCGAAAGATAGAGCACCAAAACAGGACCACTTCGGAGGTTCATTACACATACAACTTGCATTGGTTACCTAGTAAGTCATTAGTGCCCATGTATTTTCTTCGACTCTGGAAGAAGATGCCTTTGGTTAAACTGCTTAGAAAAGTAACAAGTACGCACTAGTTCTACATGAAGACAATTGATCCCCAATGTTATTGAGTTACTGGAGATTTGTAAGTTTTTAAACTTTTATTTTATGAAATGCTCTTGCTTCTAAACTTTGATCATGTCATTACTTATCATTTTTTTTTGATCTCTTCAGCTAAACTTGGGAGGGATAAGGCTCTAGCCCTCAGAGATCTTTTCAACTCTAGGTATGAGAAGGTGATGAAAATTCTGGAAGGGTAAAGGCTAAAACATATTGTTCTTACTGAGGCCAATCTCAAGGATAGTGGGTTATTATCGCTTTCGGCTAGGTTTCTTGGATACAATCCCCTTCAAATAAAACCATGCCCCTAGATGTGAATGATTTTTTTAATACTGAAGAATACACTACCTCCAAAAACATTGGATCGAAAGATGAAATGTTACATCCAAGGGTAGACCTCGGTTTTGAATATCTTATAGCATGTGCTCTAATATATAGCTATCATGAAATATAAACTTACTTAACTAACATGTTTTTTTCTTTTTATGTGGCAGTGGCTTTTGATGATATATTTAAAATAGGTGGGTTTCCATTTAACAAGTCACCCGCTTCCACTTTTTCTCGACCAAATCCATCTCTAGAAGATCAATCCACAACTAAGAAACGTAAGAAGAGCATCATTTCTACTAAAGGCATACCTCCCCCTAAATGCCTTTGTTTTAACTTCCTCCCTAAGGGATCAAGTAGACCAGGTGATTGAGGTAACCCATTCTTCTATCAACGATCATTTACCTAAGGTTGTGGGGAACTATCGAATGGAGTTAGATGTTGACGTTAGCAGTTTCAAGAGGATAATAAGTATGGGGTTAGAGGATCAACTCAGGGTAAAGGTTTCCTTCTTTTCTATGAAATGTTTATCTCTTTAGTTTCTATAATATCCTTCTTCTTTTAGTTTTTATCTAACTTCTTGGTTCTACACCGAGGGTTTCATAAGTTGAAGGGAGAGTTGGAGAAGGCTGATTCTATTGGGAGACAATTGGCCGAATATAAAGAGAAGGCTGGGTCTATTAGGAAATAGTTTGTTGAATACAAAGAGAAGGCCGAGAAGGTGGTTCAAGACAAGAGGGAGAAGAAGCTTCTAGAGCTAAAGGCTTCTAAAACCAAAATTACAGAACCAAAGAAGGCTTTAAGAGACTGGAAGTCTAAGCAATTAAAGACCGAAGAAGAGTTAGCAAAAGCCAAGAAAGGGGCTTCGGGCTTGGTTACCAAGGAAGAGGCTGAGAAGGTGGCTACTGTTGAAGCCTTTGGAATCCTCTACAATGCATATGAGTACAACCGGGATAAAGGTTTGACTCTTTCTATGGGCTTTAATCCTAATGGCAAAAGGATTGAAGAGAGCTATTACCGAAAGTAGGAGAAAGCATGAGCTTCGATTGTCGTTGGGCACCCAAAAGGAGGATGAGGGTAGAGGAGAGCTATGCCATAATTCGGAATCTAAAAACTCTCCTAGTGATGATGTTTAAATTTTTGGTTTGTAATAACTCCTATACACTTTCTTTATGCCTTTGTTTGTGGTAATTATCAACTTTGGTGGTACTTCTATTTGGTGTTAAATTATTCCCTTACTGTCTTTCTTATGCCTATTCTAAAGTACTTTTCCCTTAACCATGTTTAAAAAGAGAGAGTCAAATTTTACCTCTCACTATGAAGTGTTAATGGAAGAGGAGCCAAACAAGAAACTCGAAGTTGTTAGCAACCATAGGCACCCTTAAAACTCAACTAAAATTTAGAAGACTGAGAACATAAACTTGTCCAATAAGATCGAGGAGGTACATGGGACACATGACTGGTCCTGTACCAGAACGATTAAGTCCCATAGGCTTAGAGGTACTAGATTAACCAACCAAATCTTGGATCTTAGGAATAAATAAAAGCTCACTTTGGATGACCAAGATGAGGTCTCCAAAAAAATTCTTTATTTTCTAAACTACATATAGGAGACTCACAGTTGAAGAACAAAAGGTTAACTTTCCTCAGAAGATTCTATGATCTAGGCCTAACTATAACTTCGAAATCTCTTTCTGGTTACTAAAGTATAGCCTCACCTCCCTTAGCTATTAGCGAAGGGAAGACTAAGGAAAGATTCTTGAAAGTGAACATGTTTTGGTATATGTTCCCCAATGTATTATGTAAGCCAACCTTAGATTGCCCCTAGTAGACTCTTCTCCATCAGAACTCTCTGAACCGAAGAGTGGTTTAGGGAAGGATGTCACTGGCCAGACCTTTTGGGTCCTTTGCTGATACTAGAAGTAGTGGCCTTAAGATCATTTTAGCAACTAAGGAAAAATTTGCCTACCTCAGAGGACCATGAATTATGTACTCCCTTTTCTTTACTTATTGTCCACATTAATTCTCCATGGAATGAAATAGAAATTTTCTTATGATGATTTGTCTTTTATGGTTCTAACTTAAATCTCTTTTTAGGGGCAATCATGTCTCAACTGCTTAAGGTTAGAGAGAGAACTTGCCTCCATGCAATGGAGTCTTGATGATAAGATAGCAGAGTCAACGAAATATAGTCCAGATCTCAATGCTAACATCCATGCTTTCTTGAAATATAATGAATCTTTGAAACAAACTCCTAAGGAACTATCAAAAAAGATGTCTGCCATCTCGAAGGTAGTGACGGTGACTGTTCAGGCTTCATAATTGGTAGTTTCAGGGTTGTGGAAGTCGACGGCTACTCTTAGAAAACAGTGGATGAAGATCACTAAGTGCTTTGGACAATCAAGCTACAAGAACTCAAACAAATAGTAAGAATACCAATGAGGTTACAGTTGCCGCCCCTTGGGCTCATGGAAGAGGTAGGGATAGAAGGTATGCTACTATGGGAATTCCTTCTTCTCATAGGACTACAAGTGTCTCTTCTTGGTCTCGTTCCTAACACTCCCAACCTAAAGGGAGTTCTCCTTTGGCCATAATGTGTAATGCATCAAACTTCTTGTTTGTACCATAGATGGTCGAAGAATCTCATTCAGACAATTTAAGAAGGAATGGATATCTAAGATGTACCATAAGATGGAGGAGCATTTCAAATATTACTCAAAGAAGGTCATGAAGGAAGCTGAAACTAGGGTTAGGAATGTGTATGAAGGCTTATGAGATGTCGCCCTTTCTTTATTTTGTATTATTGTATTCCAAATGTACTAATAATCACTTGGATAATATGTCTATAACATTGAGGTCCCCTTTTGCATTTTTGATTGACTAGTTCTTTCAACTCGAGCCATTTTTCTTGTCCTATTTAATTCTATCTCGGGGTTCTTCTAACCCCTTGGCATCTTATTATATTGGGGTTTTCGATATCTATTCTTACTACCTTGATGCCATCTTTACGGCTCGGATTGGGATCCTTACCCAATGCTCATTTTATTCAGGAACTCTCCTCCTAAAGCTCTTGTTGATACGCTAAGAGTTTGATCAATGACAATGTGCTTCAACAAAAAGGAAGAGATATGTGCAAAGCTAAAGAAAGAACGATGAAGACCAAGGATAAACATAAGTATGATTTTTATACAGGTCTTAGTTTAGATTTATTGTTAATATCTATCCTCAAGAGGCTTGCACAAACACTAGAACACATTTTATAAATTTCATTTTTTAATAGACATTCATTGTGCATAATTTAGTAGTTCAGTCGAGTGAACGGGGATGACCAGTCGACTGAACCTGTTACACATATACAAACATGTACAGTTTCAGTCGATTGAAACACCCTGCTCAGTCGACTGAATTTGTTCCTGAAAATTTTAGTTCATATTTTCAGTTGACTGAATTCCCTGTTCAATCGACTGAATTTGAACCTGCGAATTTTCTCTGAATGGACACCTTCTTCCTCCCAAGAGTTGCAACCATTCTCCAATGGAAATGGAAGCATCTCTTGTCTGCACCCTTAGCCAACAGATGCACCTCTTCTACAAGTATAAATACATAATTCTAACATCTTCAATTCACCGAATTCTCTTGCTTTAATCTTACTATTTTGTTTAACATATTATCTAGAAATTCTCAAAGCAATCACAAATCTATTGCTTGAATCAGTTCTTTGTTTTTAACATTCTTTTGATTCATAGCAATTCACATTTCCTAAATCTTCACAAACACATTGCATACTCTCGAGGATAAGATTATAGGAATATTGTACTACATTAGACTCATTAGTGTTGACAAGAACACAACAAGTCGAATATTGTTTTTTAGTAATTGAGTTGAAGTCCTCTTCGGTAGTTGAGGCAAGAAATCCCGTTCGGTTGTTCGGGTAAGTTGTAAACCTATTCCTCCGGGTTAAGTGAGGGTTGTTAGTTAGTATTCCTAAGAGGAGCTTAGGGACTGGACGTAGGACAAGAGGTCCGAACCAGTATAAAATCTTGGTGTCTGCTTTACTTGTTGCTTATCGTTATTTATCTATATCATTCCACTATTCCATATTATACGATCCTACCACATAACCTCTTTCAATTGGTATCAGAGCTAGGCCGTCCTATAACCATAACACCGTTATTAGACATATTGATAATATGGAAAATAACGCAAGTACAAGCACAACATCTGCCTATAGTTCTACATTTGCGGAAGGACAATCTACCCAAAGACCTCCTCTATTCAATGGACTAAACTATAACTATTGGGCTACAAGGATGAGGATTTATATGCAAGCAACAAGTTTCGAAGCCTGGAATGCTACTCAAGCAGTGTTCATTGTACCCACAACCGATTATCCTACATGGGCACAAACTCAAAAGAATGAAGCTAGTGCAAATGTCAAAGCTATGAATATGCTATTTTGCGCCCTAGATAGAAACGAATTCAACCGTGTTAGCATATGTACTACTGCATATCAGATATGGGAAACACTTAAAGTCATACATGAAGGCACAAACAAGGTTAAACAAACAAAGATATCCATGTTGAAAAACCAATTCCAAAACTTTAGAATGCGACAAAATAAATCCATCAATGACATGTACTCGAGATTTCAAGACATTCATCATGCTTTAATCAGACTAGGAGAAAAATACACGGATTTTGACATTGTGTCTAAAGTTCTAAATTCACTCACTGATGAATGGGAGAGAAAAGTACTAGCAATCGAGGAAGCAAATGATCTATCTACAATGAAACTAGAGGAATTGATTGGAAATCTTATGTCGTATGAAGTAAATATGCAAGCTAAGAAAGATCAAGCTCAAGAAAGAGAGAATGTTGCTTTTCATGCGGAAAAGGAAGAATCAGAGTCTGAAGATGAGGATTTAGCATTCATAGCCAAAAATTTCAAGAAATTCTTAAGATATAGAAAAGGACTCAAAAAGAATTTCTTGAACAAACCTACATCCTCGAATATAGAATGTTTCAACTGTCACAAGAAAGGTCACATGTACAAGGATTGCCCAGAGCAAAAGAAGGAGAATCAGAAAGCTCTCAACAACAAAAACAAGAGAGAGAAATTCAAAAAGAAGGCATTCTCTGTAACATGGGATGATTCGGATTCATCTTCATCCAAAAGTGAAAATGATAGCGACAATGAACAGGCAAATGTATGCTTCATGGCTCAAGAATTTGAAGTAAGTAATTTAACTTTCGATCACTTAATTGAAGTAAACTCTAAACTTTTGAGCACAATAAAAATTCTTAAAAAGAAAATTAAGGAAATTCGTGTAAATCAAAACAAAGTTGAATTTGAAAGAGATATGTTAAACGATGAAAAGAAAATTCTAGAAGAAGAACTTGAAAAAGTTCAAGAATCTTATTCAAATTCGGAAACTCAATTATCTCTTTTAAGTCAAGAAATTGAAACTCAAAAGAAAAAGAATGATGTAATTGTTTCTGAAAATCATGAGTTAAAAATTAAGATTAGACAAGTTGAATTAGAAAATAATAGTTTTCAAGCTAGATTAGATAACATAACTAAAAACGTTTCTAACTTTAACAAAGGAAGGGAAAATTTATCCAAGATATTAGAAAATTCTCGATCATCTTCAAATAAACAAGGTTTAGGATATAAAAAGGAGTCAAAAATTCCTAATAAAAAGGATATAAATCTTAAAAGGAATATTGATTCAAAACAACAAATATTGTTAAGAAAACCTATTGAAACAAAAGTAGAAACCAAGGTAGTTAAAATTTGGGTTCCAAAGACTAACAATGTGTTAATTAGGAATAAATATATTAAAACGTTTATGGATAGTGTTCATTATAATAAAAACTATATTTATAAAAAGGATACTAAACCAAATTGGGTTTGGCTTCCTAAGCTCTAACTTTTTAGGACCCTATTAAAAGGTGGGTACCAATAATTTTGTATTTATTTTCAGGTGCCACTTAAAAAGAAGAAATGGATACTAGACAGTGGTTGCTCAAAACAGATGACCGGAGACAAAGATATACTTACAAACATCACATACTTCGATGGTGGCTCGGTTACCTTCGGAGACAATTCAAAAGGCTATATCATTGGCAAAGGAGATGTGAGCAATTACGGTACATCAAATTTACCTTTTATAACAAATGTTTCAATAGTTGAAAATCTAAAACATAATCTACTTAGCATAAGTCAACTTTGTGACAAAGGCTTTAAAATAACTTTTTCGGAAAATAAATGTAGTATTTTTGATCAAAACCAAAATCTTGTTTTTGATGGAAATAGAGATAGGAATATTTACGTTCTAAATATGAATATTAATCATAATACAAGTATGTGTTTACTAGCCAAAGATAATGATCCTTGGTTATGGCACAAAAGATTTTGTCATATAAATTTTAAAACTATTAGAAAACTTTCCAAAAATGAATTAGTAAGAGGTTTACCCAAAATAAACTTTAAAATAAAAAAATCTTTGTGATGATTGTCAAAAAGGAAAATTAACGAAATCATCTTTCAAATATAAGAAAAATATTTCGACTTTACAACCATTAGAATTACTACATATGGATTTATTTGGACCAACACAAGTTCAATCCATTAATCATAATCGATACGTGTTTGTAATAGTTGATGATTTCTCAAGATATACATGGACTATTTTTATGAAAAATAAAAGTGATACTTTTGAGCATTTTAAAACATTTGTCAAAAGAATTCAAAACACTAAAGATTTGAAGATTAAAAACATACGAAGTGATCATGAAGGCGAATTCGAAAATGAAGCTTTTGAAACTTTCTGTAAAAAGAAAGGAATAAATCATAATTTTTCATTTCCTAGAACTCCTCAACAAAATGGAGTTGTAGAAAGAAATAATAGAACATTACAAGAATGCGCTAGGGCATTATTAAATGGAAGTTTTCTACCAAAACATTTTTGGGCAGAAGCCGTAGCTACTGCATGCTATGTATTGAATAGAATATCAATTAGACCGTTAACTAAAAATACTTCATATGAACTATTCAACAAAAAAAAGCCAAATATATCTTATTTTAAAATATTTGGATCAAAATGTTTTATTATAAATACAAAAGATCAACTAAGTAAATTTGATCCAAAAGCCGACGAAGGAATTTTTGTAGGATATTCCGAACGAAGTAAGGCATATCGAGTATTTAATAAACGAACAAATATAATCGAAGAAACCTTACACGTATCTTTTGATGAGAATTTCAATAAAGAATTAAGTATAAAAGATGATGAAGAATTTATAAATATAGAAAATACAAATCTTGAAAATCGTAATAATGAACTAATATCTTCACCAAGAATATTACGAGATCACCCTGCTCAAAACATAATAGGTGAAATCAATTCTCAAGTTAAGACAAGAAATCAACTAAATCAAATGGGACATATAGCTTTCATTTCTACAATAGAACCTAAAAATCCTAAAGAAGCATCAACAGACGATTACTGGATTATTGCAATGCAAGAAGAATTCTCGCATATTCGAACACTCCTTCATTGATTTTCAAAGCCTTCAGACATACAACATCCAAGCATTAACAGATCAGGCAGGTTTAACTTCTCTCTTGGATTTAAAAAGAAACGACCATGCAATAAATCATGTCATGGTCAAACTATTTTATGCAAACCTTAATCTTGGACACCAAACTCTAAGAAATCCAAATGATAGTGTTTGGAGTATGGTGTGCAGGAAGAAATTTTGGTCCTCCTTAGATCGAATTGCACACATCTTAGGATCACCTAATGTAGGGAGAAAGCTTGACGAGGTAGAATTCAATCCACAAATTCGAGATAACATAAACCATCAATTTCTGGATGATAATGTTAACATTCGAGATTTTAAATCCACTTCCCTACGACCTAGAGCTAGAATCCTTCACAAAGCTCTTATGAGAACAATTACTCCACGAACGGGTTCATATGAAATTGTCTACCCAATCAATTATCGAGCCTTATACGCTATTTGGGGCAATATTCAAGTCAATTGGGTCCAACTAATTCTTGATGAGTTACTCACATTTAATAATGGCAAAATGCGAACTATATATTTGGAGAATATATTATGAGACTTCTCCTCAATGTTGATACGCCATTACCCGAGTCCGAAAATACAATGGTCCATCAAATTAACCAACCGACTATAAGCCTTATGCAACTCCTGGCTAGACCTCCTCGCATCATATCTCTTGCCGAATGGGAAGCTAGGAATCAAGAACAGCAACAACCTCCACAAGCTCCACATGAAGAACCTTTCGACCAAGAAGATGAAATTCGTATCATTGATCCAAGTTTTACTATCAATCAATCGTTAGGAATTTTGTCAAGAAATCAACAAATTCTTGATAATCGCCTCAAAAAGGTTGATCACAAACTTGATAAAATTAAAGGATTCTTTAATAAATTATGGGATGCCATCTCATGCTCAACTTCCACTACAACTTTAACATCACGCGGCAAGCGTCCGGCACCAACTTTCACATGGACGTCATCCGAAGAAAATCCTAGCAGCATCACAAGTGGGAATAGCGATGGTCAAGGTGGAAGAGCTTATAGACCACCCACAGGTGGATCCGTTATCCGCGAACCAAGGGGAGGGAGAAAAGCCTCATATGATTGGGATAAAGATGAATAACCCTTTTATGTTTTTATTATTTCAAAAACACTAATCAAAAGGCTTGTATAAATAGCCTTTTATATTTCATTCATGCTACATTTTATGTTTCATTCATTCATGCAGCATTCTATGTTTTATTTCTCATGCTACATTCTTAAACTATAGACATGCATATCAGTGATTGTTTTGACAATATACTTCTGCGATTATTACTTCCTTTTTGTCGATGACAAAGGGGGAGAAATCTATGTTACTAACCTTGTTTTGTAGAAAAGATAGTGCATATATTCAGGGGGAGGAAATAATCTCTACACACATGAGTATTGTCATCGATCAAAAAGGGGGAGAATGTTGATACGCTAAGATTTTGATCAATGACAATGTGCTTCAACAAAAAGGAAGAGATATGTGCAAAGCTAAAGAAAGAACGATGAAGACCAAGGATAAACATAAGTATGATTTTTATATAGGTCTTAGTTTAGATTTGTTGCTAAAATATATCCTCAAGAGGCTTGCACAAACACTAGAACACATTTTATAAATTTCATTTTTTAATAAACATTCACTGTGCACAATTTAGTAGTTCGGTCGACTGAACAGGGATGACCAGTCGATTGAACCTGTTACACATATACAAACAAGTATAGTTTCAGTCGACTGAAACACCCTGCTCGGTCGACTGAATTTGTTCCTGAAAATTTTAGTTCATATTTTCAGTCGACTGAATTTGAACCTGTGAATTTTCTCTGAATGGACACCTTCTTCCTCCCAAGAGTTGCAACCATTCTCCAATGGAAATGGGAGCATCTCTTATCGCCACCCTTAGCTAACAGATGCACCTCTTCTACAAGTATAAATACATGATTCTAACATCTTCAATTCACCGAATTCTCTTGCTTTAATCTTACTATTTTCTTGAACATATTATCTATAAATTCTCAAAGCAATCACAAATCTATTGCTTGAATCACTGCTTTGTTTTTAACATTCTTTTGATTCATAGCAATTCACATTTCCTAAATCTTCACAAACACATTGCATACTCTCGAGGATAAGATTATAGGAATATTGTACTACATTAGACTCATTAGTGTTGACAAGAACACAACAAGTCGAATATTGTTTTTTAGTAATTGAGTTGAAGTCCTCTTCGGTAGTTGAGGCAAGAAATCCCGTTTGGTTGTTCGGGTAAGTTATAAACCTATTCCTCCGGGTTAAGTGAGGGTTGTTAGTTAGTATTCCTAAGAGGAGCTTAGGGACTGGACGTAGGACAAGAGGTCCGAACCAGTATAAAATCTTGGTGTCTACTTTACTTATTGCTTATCGTTATTTATCTATATCATTCCACTATTCCATATTATACGATCCTACCGCATAACCTCTTTCAGCTCTAACCTTCTTAGGAATTCTATTCGATTTTGATCTTATGCATGAAACTTCTTGATCGTGGCTCATTTTTATTGGGAATCTGCCCAATATTCTCATCTAACTAGGGATCTACCTAATATTCTATTCTTGACTAGAAATCTACCCAATGCATGACAATTCTCCTCCATGGCTCCCTATCATTGGGAATCCACCCAACACTCTAATCTAACTAGGAATCTACCTGATGCATGGCACTTCTCATCCATAACTCACTATCATTGGGAATCTATCCTCTAATCTAACCGGGAATCTACCCAGCGCATGGTACTACTTGACCATGGCTCACCATTATTGGGAATTTACCCGATATTTTAATCTAACAAGGGATCTACCTAGTGCATGGTTCCATTTGACCATGACTCACTATCAGCATGCATTCTACTTTTTGACATTTATTAAACCCCGGTGATATGGCCTTACACATTGTAGCGCATCACTGTGTGGTGCTCTTATGGTGAGGTCTGACAGCTTATCATTGGATCAAAATCTATATCCACTTTTGGCGGGCACCATCCATTTACATCCACTTTTGGCAGGTGTCGACCGTCTACATCCACTTTTGGCTAGTATCGCAATCTACATCCAATTTTGCTGGTGTCGGCCACTTAAACCCATTCCGAGTTACTAGTTATACGGAAAGATAATTGTAACTTGGTAAAGAGAAATAAGAGTGCTTTAAAATTACTTTATAAAAGACTTTTGAAACTGAGTAATTAGTAAGTCTCATTGCTCAGTAGAAAACATATTTAATTTAGTTTGAGAGAAAGAATTGTTAATAAAATTAACGTCTTTAAGAAAAAATGAAGCTCTTTATTGACCACGTCAGATAAATAGAAGAGTTTCGGCCTTGGACTCTAAATGTAGACACGACAATCAAAAATGATTAAAAGAGAGATATAATAGAATTTCATGGGTACTTAAACTGGATTGTACTTACCAAGAGAGGAAAGAGCTAAACTTGAAAGGAGCGTCTTTGATAAGATAAGAGATTTCTTCAAATATAAAGAACCATATAGTATCCTTTTTTTTAGAAAGGGCGTATGTATACATTTATTTGAATGAGTCGACACGAATTTCTTCTTAAACATTGAAATAAATTTATACATTTATAAAGATAAGATATATAAGTGACTATTTAATAAAATTATCCAATCTACCTTTCCGTATGAAGCTTTCTACGGCCTGCGAAAGTCTTTGACACTCGTTTGTTTCATGCCCATTCAGTTGATGGTAAACATAGTAGTTTCTTCCTTTCGAATCTTCTGTAATAGATGGGGGATAGTTTGGATAATGGAGATCTCCATGTATTTCTAGAAAGATCCGAGATAGACTTCGATTGAGTGGAATAAGGGCTTGGTTTCGTTTGACCTTCTTTAGAGATCAAAAAGTAGAGGTAACTGGAGGGCTCTTTTAGAAAGGAGATATAAACCTTTATTTTTCATTACTATGACAATTAAGACCTTAATTTTGTTTTCCATATCTTTGATTGTCCCTCATAGTTGAGAAAACTCTTGAAGAGACTCCTAAAGATACTCCAAAAGCTGTCTAATCTGGAGAGCTTGAAGCTTATAGATGGGATCGTAATCCTGTTCTCGGTCTTTTCCAAGACAAGGGTGGTAAGATGCTTATCATTGTCTTCTTAATAAGTTAGATCCGAAGCTTGAGGAGTTCCACATTCTCGAAGTTAGCCATAGTTAACGGGATGGTGTCATTGGAATTTCGAGAAGGAACAAATGACGGAGGCTGGGCCCTTCTTCTAGCGCCAAAAATGTTAGTGTAGAATTTTGTCTATACCAACACCCCAAGATCTAAAGGTAGAGCTTCGAAAGCTGGTTGGGTTATAGGTCCCAATTACGAGATTACCGAGATGTGATGTGTTAACACAAAAAATGGATCAACACCCTGGGTTGAGAATGAAAGCACTAGCCCAGTACTTAAAGAGAAATAATATAGAGAATAAACGTAGAAAAAACAGAAATGGAAAGAAGACAAGAAATTTTTTATAGTGGTTCGGCTGTGAATGAAGCCTACGCCCACTTTATAACTTTTATTATTGACCGATTGCTGTTACAAGGTGAATTGGATTACAAATTTGTTGAATATCTCGAGTTAGACTAAGTCCCCAATACTGGAGTTCAATGGAGAATCACATTAAACCCCTAGGACGACTGTTGTGAGGAGGGAGGAGAAGAGTGAAGAATAGTTTTTGCAGAGTTTCAGCCGCCAGTTTAGAGGATCCTCCCTATGTTGTAGATAGGAGAGTGTTTATAGAGATTGGAGAACTACTGGGCTAGGCCTTCTTTCCATATGCTTGCCAATGACTATAAGAAGATGCAGTGCAAGTTTCATTTCGAACCGAGCTAACTTGATGGATCGCTAGTGATCCATAAGCTATGGTAGCTTCTGAGTCGATGGCGACCGAACGACTTGGGATGCTTCCTTTACCTTCCACCTCAAAGTTTATGGCAACCTGGCCAAATGGTATGGATCACTAGTGATCCATGTAATTAGCTGATTTTTGGAAGTTTTCTTCTGGGGTGCATTTGTTTTCTCGTGTTGGTGTCCTCCAAGTAATTTCATAGCATGTTGCCTTGTTTTGATGATGGTCATCTTACTGGTTGCATTAGACTGCTGATTGAACTAGACGAATGCTTGTCTCCTTATTTAACTAGCTTAAAATCCCATTAAACTTAGCCATTGTCCTTAGAATACCCATTGGACCATGAGCAAGTGAATTCATGAACCCATGAGCCAAAATAATGGATTGCCACGATCCATAGATGATGGATCGCTAGTGATCCACCTTTGCATATTTTTGCTTTTTATTTCTCTGATTTCTCTTGTTTTATTGTTATAGTCTTTTTGGATGGCTCGAGCTATTCTGACTCGATCAAGCTGTTCCGACTTCCTTTGGATTCTGCTGGGTAAAAAAATAGGATAACAGTTGCCCCTCAGAGTATACCTTCATTGAAAATAAGGTGTGCTATGGAAGTAATTGCTTTCCAGTTTCTGCTTGACGAGGTTCAAGTAATCATGCTAGGGAAACATGAATTTTACTTTAGCTATTTAGTTGCTCATTAACTTTTGACCTGAACTATCGTTGCTTATCTTTACAAACCAAATTTTACCCCATAACATTTTAGAATGCCTTGAAGCAGCACGTGGATCTTGCTAGATTAATTCGAGATTGATCGCATGTTGTTCGATGGATCGCTAGCGATCCATAGCCAATGGATTACTAGCGACCCAATAACTTAGCATTTTTTTCTTTCGTGCAATCCTCCTATATAACTGCCTCGAGCTAACCTTATCTCCATTCTTACTTTCTTCATATTACCTAAGCCTTCCTCACAATTCAATCCAAGTTTCATCCAAGACCTTAAGTCCATCCAATCTATCATTGTCGCCGACCATTCACCACCAGAGCCCTTCACAATTGATTGACTTGAATCTCGTCGTCGCCTTGATTTCAACCTAGCTTCTTTTGGGTCGATGCCGGACAAACCATAAATCCATCATCTCCTTCCTTGGATCGCCGCCGACCCACCGTGCTAGGATCGCTGGGTTGAAAATTTTGACCATCTTTGCCTTCTGAAACTTAATTCACGATGGGTAATGCTGATTCCGACGTTCATTTAGCGTTTAGACGATGGAATATATTGGTAGTGATTATAGCAAAGAGTCCGAGTTGATTGTGATTTTATGGAGGAAGATAGTAAATCGAGTCTTGAGTTCTTCGGGTAACAACATTCGGGCCTTGCCTCGGTGCCTGACATGTTTTGATGTCTTCGTCTATAGAACCAAAATTGTCTTGTATTAAGTTGCCTTACCGATACAGCACGATACATCACGAATTATTTTACCCGTCCGGAGGATTCGGATTGGTCTTGCTTTTTTTGCATGCTCGGTGTACCTATACTGAGAAGAACTTTCCACATTGCTTTGGACAACGGATTCGATATCAATCATTGATCGATAACGGATAATTATAATAGAAGTAATTCCAAAAAATGATATAAAAAGTCCTTTCCTTTTGCACTGCGAGCGAACTATCTACATGGGATGGAGCGTTTGCAGTGTTCAGGACACCAAGCTCACCCTCCATAGATAACACATCGCACTTAGCCCGGTACATACTTGAAATCTGATGTGTTGGCGTGAATCGATATTCCTTCGGAATTCGAGTGTTGTGGGGAGGATTCTATGTTTAGAGTAGAATTACCCAACTGCTTGGACGCAAATCCTGTTGTTTAGAAAGAAATAGCCGTCTTCTCACAGTATATCCAGCGGAGGAAGTCCAACGCTTTCAGAAGCTGGGTCATCGTCATTCATCCCTTCCTCTTATACTTTGTAGGAAAAATACGGTCAACTAGTTCCAGTTGGTCCGGTCATAGATCAAACTCCTCGGACTTTAGAGTTCTTCTTAATCCACTGAAGAGAGCCTCCTCCGTGATCTCCGCTAAGGTTTTGCACAACATTTGCTTGGAACATGGCATTCCAAAGGACGACATGCGCCAGAATGAATTCTCCCATATGCCACCTCTGGGATATATCGCTTGCCATAAATATATGCGCCTAAATGGAGCAGTGCCCCCTTTTAATGACTTCTTGAGGGAAACTCTTTCAAATTTGGGAATTATCCCATTCCAGATTCACCATAATGGATATTCTTTCATAACTTGACTGCATGTTTTGTTTATGCAGACATTTAACTATGCATCGAGTTTCGACGAGCTGAGATAATTTCTCTTATTTAAAAAGAGAGACGAGTGCCCATCTCTGTCATCACCGAGGCTCGGAGGAATCAAAAAATTATTCTTTAACTGCAAAGCAATTTGCCTCAATTCATGACTCGGTACTTTTTTATTAGATGTCCCGAAGGGTTCAATCCCTTTTGGATAATGGGGGGCAAGATCTCTTCCTTATTTAGTTTCAATATGTTGTTATGGAATTTATGACTAGTCAAAATACTTCCTACAGTTATTCTGAGGCTGAAGAAAGACCTATCACTTGACCAAACTTTCCATACCCTGAAGGCTGTAGATGCCGAGGTATGTTAAATTCTTGTCGATGGATGAAAACTTGCTTCGATATGGACTATTTCATCCAAAGAGATCTACCGTAGCTGTTGAGGTCCCATCTCCTTCTCGTTCTAGAATGAGAACATGCTCTACTTCTTCGTCTCATGGTTTTGAAGAGGGTGTTTATCAAGAAAAGGAAAGCTTGTCTGGCGCATCGGCTGAAGAGACTTATGAAGGAAGAGATGTCGCAATTAAAGCTGGTTGTTCGGCCAGAATGTCCCCGATTTCAGAGGAAGGGGAACAAGAGTTCAAGCAATGAGAAGGCAAGGCTACAACGACAATAGAAAATGAGGAGGGTGAAGTTGAGAGTAGCAGTAGCTATGATTCCTCCTCTAGTGATGATAATTTTGATGTAGGTTCTAGTGATGAAGACTCTGAATCATGTAACAAGACTTCGGGGATGAGTATTATTATTTCGGATTTGCCTCACTAAGAAATCTGCTATAAAGGTGCTCCGCCAGAAGCCAAGCAATGTTAGGATTCCCCAATCAAAGACGCTGCCATAGACTTCGGGGATCTAAGCAACTTCTACGTCGATTTAACGAATTATGGGGGAAGATTTCAGATTTGAAGAGACGTTTCCTCGTCCAGGACATGTTACGCCCGAAATCACTCTGATTTCTTTTGTGATGGCTGCTCGATCTGGTTTGTGACGTCATTTTAGGCCACCCAGACACACCGTTTCACTAGGGTCACATTCACTTACACATACATTATTCAAGTATATTTTCCATTACTAAAGCTCTTTATCTATTCTTCATGTCAGGTACCATGAGAGGACATGGTTTTTATGACAATCTCGAGGAGTTCATCGATTTGCAATGCTGGTCGAAACGATTCACCAGCCGTCATCAGCCTTGTGAGACTGAGGAGGAATGGAGAAGACGGAAGAACTTGGAGGATAAAGCTCGTCGTCGGGATGAGAGGGAATAGAGTCATACATACAAAAGCAGTTATGAGAAGAGAAAGACCTCTGATGTCCCATTGGAACCATCCAAAAATTCAAAGGTAGATCGCAGTTCTTATCCTTTATAGCAATAGGCCTTTGCCCAGGCTCCAGCTTCAGTCGGTCTTGAAGTTTCAGCTTCTTCTGTTCAAGCCCTATCTTAATTCCAAATTCAATCATCCCAAGTAGTGCTTGCCCTTGGTTCTTCGCGCCTTCACCAAAGATTGGCCTTACATTCTTGCATCTGGTCCTCCTAAACTTGAAGCAGCGCTCCACGAGTGGTTTTTAAAAGGGGAAAATTTGACCGCAACCTTCGCCTAGTCTAAAAAGATTCATATGTACCCCACCTTCAAGCGATCCAAAGTGATTTCAAGCAAGTCGAGGGATGGGAAAAACTATATATGCAAGCAGCTTGTTGATATAAACCGCAACAATTACCAAAAGATCCTCTCCTTTGAATCAGAAAAGGACGACTTCGAGAAGGCGGTGGCAGAAAGCGATGCCAAAATTGAACGACTGGTAGAAGAAATGGACGCAGCGCTTCGGGAGAGTAATAATAATGCCATCTTGCTGAAAGAGTTGAAAGAGGCCCATGCGAAAAAAGAGATCATCTACAGAGATTAAATTGAGAAGGCCCATGCAGACAAAGTTAAGTTGAAAGTGGACTTGAAGCTCGCAACACGATTATTGAAGCACAGAAGAAGACCATTGCTGATCACGACAAGATTGTTGAAGGGCATAACAAAACAATCATAGAGTACGAAGGGATCATGATGTCCCATGATAAGACCATATCCGATCAATCCCAAATGATTACCCTACTCCAAGAGAGAGTTGCGTAGCTTAGCGCTGACAGGACTCGTATTGAAATTAAAAAGGCTGATGTTATGGTGGATTATTTGGAGCTACAGGGCACCTTTGAGAGGAAAATGGAGAAGATGTACGATACCATCTTAAACTTCTACGTCAAATCCCTATTGCATTAGGGAAGTCTCAGTTATTTGGGCCCCAAGTTCCCAGGCACTCTCGCCGTGGTTTAGAAGGAAGTTCTGACCCTATTCTGAGATAGCCGGTTTGTCTACACTGAACAAGAATTAGAGGATGCCTACCTTAACGAGGAGTCCAAGAAAGCACTAATAGAAGGCCGAGCGATCCTGCGAATTCAAAAGGAACAGGAATTTACCGATGTAGCCATGATTGTAGTTGCCAAAACGTTGTCGGAGCCTCTTGTTTCTGGAACTGGCGAATCGTCAAGACAGTCTCACGATCAATTGGCAAGTTCTGGGCCCAAAGATTCTCCGTAGATTGTGCAACCATCGAAAAAAAGAGAAGGTGATGAATATGAGATCAACATTCTTGGCCACTCCTTTGATGCAGGTAACCTTCTTGTTTCTCCCAAATTCGAGAATTTTCAACTCACGTTGCAAGAGCACGACGAACTTAATTCTTTCATTTTTTTTCTCTTATAGGTCCGACTTCTTTGCCTGCTGATCTTCCAGTTTTCTCGATGCCTGGACCCGTTGCTATTTCAACCACCTCATCCTTGTCTTCGTAGCTACTCTGATTTCTGTGTTTTTGTTCGGTTCAAAATAGAGGCCAAGGTCTGAGAAGATTGCTGCATTGCATGGCTTGGATTACCCTTCCGTATCTTTGGAGGGCGGCCTTATGGCAACCGAAGCTTAGGAGCAGAAGGTTTAGATTGAGCAGCCGCATAAATCCAAGTAGCAACTGGTTACCGTCAAGAAAAGAAAGGTTGAAGCGATAAAATCCTCGAAGAGCCCTCTCAAATCCCGAAAGTGCAAGACGAAAGGGGAGACTTCCGAGAAGTTTAAGGAGTAGGGGGAGATGTCGGTACCAAGGAGAGAGTCGATATCACCGACAGTGACACCCCCCTAGTTGGGTTTCTGAGGGGAAGCAAAAACTTCAAACCAAAGGCGGGAAGGTGAGCGACGGAAAGAGGCATTGAGAAGCCCAGATGGCAGTTGAGCTAATTTTTTAGGCATTTTTTTGTTTTGTTCAAGTGCAAAGTCTGCACTTACTGCTTTGTTGTAGCACATGTACTTTTTCTTTTTGTTAGCCGGTATTGTGTGGGTATAGCCCCCATATATTGAACTTGTACGAAAAAGGTTATAAGAAATACAATGCTGACATTTTGGTTGTAACTTTACATGTCCTCTTATCTGTTTTTATGTACTTATGTCTAATTCATTTACTGCTTTTTTATTTTATCTAGTCCTGTGATTACTGCCAAAATTCATTGTTTGGAGTAACAGAACTTGTGAAGTGTTTTTTGTTCTTGAGCATTTCTATTTTGAGTACCGGTGTATGACCCCTAGTTCACAGGCTGTTTACCTCGAACACCCGACAAACGACCTGTTGATCGATCTGTATTTTTGTTATGTCTTATTTATCACCGAACTTGCTTTATGGTTCCTATCCTTAGGAACTTATGATTTGAATGGCCTAATTACATATTTATTTTTGGTCAACAATTGGAATTTCCTATCTATGTTTACCGCTTTGATTTTGTTGGATTCTTGCCTATTACTCCTGATAATGGGAGCAGGTTGATCCTTGTTATTCCTGCATTGGACAAGCTTCCCTATATCGCCAGGGCAATTTCGGTACTTAAAAGTGTGCATTGCTTTTTTAAAAGTATGCATGAATTTTGGGACCGATATGACCCGTCGATCCAGAACGGTTTTGGAACCTCTCAACATTGCCAATCTTCAAGCAACGTGAGGAGTTTATGCCTTAAGGGCTTTATTCTACGGCTCAAAAAGGTAGTGTGCAGCTTATGGGATGTGCGGCTTTTAGGACTGATATGATACATCGAACCAGAATGGTTTTGGAACCTCTCAAAGTTTCCAATCTTCGGGCAACGTGAGGAGTTTATGCTTTAAGAGCGTGATTCCATGGCTCAAAATGGTAGTGCATG
Organism: Allium cepa; assembly: GCA_030765085.1. Taxonomy (NCBI): domain Eukaryota; kingdom Viridiplantae; phylum Streptophyta; class Magnoliopsida; order Asparagales; family Amaryllidaceae; genus Allium; species Allium cepa. The sequence goes on from CM060932.1 coordinate 161,096,497, forward strand.
GCTTATGGGATGCGTGGCTTTTGATTTGCACCTTCCCGATGCCACCGGAGTAGCATCGGTTCTTAGAAGACGAGGATCATGTTTCGCTGATCCAACGGTTTGAGTCGATTTGCTTCCATCGACCCGACGAGTAAGTGCGGCGTACTTGAGGATGATTCCACTATCTCAAGTAGTAGTAGAATGGTTTTGAGTCGATTTAACCCTGTCGACTCCGTAGGTTGCTATTATGAACACAGTTTTATTGGTTCAGAAAGCAAATCAATTTAATTAAGTAAAGCTAGGCAAATTCTGCCAATTTACAATGCCCCTGGTATCCTGGGATGGCTTATTTGCTTAAAAAAGAAAGTACATAAGATAGTTTCAAATAAAGTAATGACGCATCGATTCATCTTTACATGCTTGGGGAATTTAGATTCTGTCAACGGCGGTCAATTTAAACTCTTAGCTTTTGATTGATCACATGCGGCCCCTCCTAGTTTGGTTCAAAGGATCTCGACACGGGATAGACTCATTTGAGGACGAGGTCTCCCACTTCGAAGGTTTGTTTGTGAATTCTGCAGTTGAATTACAGTGCGACCCTTTTTTGCTAAGCAGCGGTCCTTAACTCGGCTTGTTCCCTCTTCTCGTCAATCGTATCAAGCGACTCAAGTAGGAGTTGCTCGTTTTGTTTCCAACTGAAATTTTGTCGTCGATGGGAGGGGCCTTCTAGTTCGATAGGAATCATTGCTTCTGAACCATATGCCAAGGCGAACAGGGTATGCCCGGTTGCTACTTTGTGTGTTGTTCTATAAGCCCATAGTGCGTTTGGAAGTTCATTAGCCCAGCTCCCTTTTGCTTTAGTTAGTCTCTTTTTGATGGTGGACTTAATGATCTTGTTTATTGCTTCCACTTCCTGTTAGTTTGCGGATGAGCGACCGTGGAAAAGCTCTTCTCGGTTCGGAAGTTTTGCAAAAGTCTTTGAACTCGGCGCTTTCGAATTAGATTTAGTTATTAGTGATAATTTTCTATAGCACACCAAACTTGCAAATAATATTTTTAGTAACAAAATTAATGACTTTCTTTATGGTAATGGTGGCCAGCAGTTCTGCTACGGCCCATTTCGTGAAATAGTCAATGGCAATTATAACGTTTTTGGCCCCTCCTTTAGCTATTGGCAATGTGCCAATCAAGTTAATTCCCCATATTACAAACGGCTATGGGCCGACCATCTATGTTAGCTCCGTTAAGGGAGTTCTTTTAATCTTGCTGAATCTTTGGCAACAATCACACCGTTTGGCGTAGTCTGCTGCATCGCGATATACTGTTAGTTAAGAATATCCATACCAGTGGACTTTCTTTGCAAGGTTTTGCCCCCTAGTATGGTCTCTAGAGTCGCCTTCATGAACTTCCTTTAGGATCCATCACGCTTCGTCATAGGTCCCAAATCTAAGCAAGGGTTAGAGAATCACCTTCGGTAGAGTATTCCATCCTATATTATGAATCATGGTACCTTTTGGAGAAGCGTTTTCCATTAATTCCTCTCAGTTGGAAAAGTCCCTCTAAGCAAGTAATATTTGATTGGCGACATCCATGTTTTCAGTTTGATGGTGGTTTCAAAAATCCATTCGACATCCATCTTGTTTATACTTGGAGGGGCCAGGGTTTCAATAGGGACTAGTCCCAATGATTGAGCTTCTCTGTAGCTTTCCAATATAGATAAGTAGCCAACCTTCGTGTTTTTCTCCCATAGGATGTGAGCTATAATGTTCGATGTCGTTCAGAAACTCTTGTATTTTAGATAGATATGGGGGCATGGTTCTCCCCTTGAGCTTGGTATTCGCCTTTCACCTGGTAGACGACTAGTTGAGAGTCGTTGTAGATATAAACGAACTTTATTCTAGATTCCTTTACCACTTTCAATCATGTTGTCAATGCTTCGTATTCCTCTTTGTTATTTGTTGCAGGGAATTTTAAGCATAAGGCGTAGCAAATGGATCGTCCTTCGGGGGTTTCAAGCACCACTTCTACCTTTGAACAGATATTGTTAAACGAGTTGTCAATGAAGATCTTCCATCGTGTTTCCACTTACAATGGTATTTCTTCTTTGTCATCACGTATGGTAAAATCGACGATGAAATCTGCTAGCGCTTGCCCATTGATTACCCTTCTCGGATGGCAAGTGATATCATATTGGCTCAATTCGATATTCCATTTGAGGAGTCGCCCGAAAGTTTTGGGTGGGTAAAATACTTGCTTCAGAGGCGATCATTCAGCACTTTTATTCGATGCGCCTGGAAATATAGTCATAACTTCCCTGATGCGATCAAGTGGCAATACGCTAACTTTTCCAGCTTTGGGTAATTTTTCTCGGCTCTAGTAAACCGCTTGCTAATGTAGTATACGGATTGCTGAATTTTTACTTCTTCACGCACAAGGGTTGCGCTCAATGCATGAGGTGAGATTGCTAAGTAGATGAACAGGTCCTCTCCATCCACTGGCTTTGATAGGATTGCCGAGGCATCCATGTGCCGCAGCAATTCTTCAAATGCAGTTTAACAAGCCTCGTTCCATTCAAAGTTCTTCTTTCCTTTCTTTAATGCATCAAAGAACAGTATGCATTTGTCGGTGGCTTTCAGGATAAACCAGCTCAACGCTATGACTTTCCCATTCAAGCTTTGTAATTCCTTCTTGTTCTTTGGGGCTTGGACTTCTCGTAGGGCATTTATTTGCTCTGGGTTTGCTTTAATGCCTTTGGTGCACAATATGAATCCCAAGAACTTTCCAAAGGCTACCCCGAAGTGACATTTGAGTGGGTTGAGTTTCATTCCATATTTTCGAAGTATATCAAACATTTCAGCGAGATTATCTAGGTGGTTGGCAGCGACTCGCGATTTAACCAACATGTCATCCACGTAGACTTCCATGGTTTGTCTGATCTGACGCTTGAACATTGAATTGACTAATCTTTCGTAAGTAGCCTCAGCATTCTTTAAATAGAATGATATTACCCTGTAGCAGTACAGTCCTAGATCGCTGATGAAGCTTGTGTTTTCCTGATTAGGTTCATGCATCAAGATCTGGTTATATCCCAAGTATGCATCCATAAATGATAGCAGTTCAAGCCCCAAAGTCCTGTCCACAAGCTGGTCGATTCTAGGTAGAGGGTAGTTATTTTTCGGGCAAGCTTTGTTTAAGTCCGAGTAGTCGATACAAGTCCGCCACTTCCCATTGCACTTTTTGAACAAGACTGGGTTAGATGCCCTTTCAGGACAAGTCACATCATGGATAAAACTTTTGTCCATCAGCTTGTCTACTTCTTCTCTTAATACCTTGGACCACTCGGAGCCTAGGCTGTGCCTTTTTTTCTTTATTGTTGTAAACTTGGGGTCAATGTTGAGTGCGTTGCATGCAATTTCTGTTGAGATCCCACACATATCGGAATATGTCCAAGCGAACACATCCACCTTGGCACGAAGAAATTTGGCGAGTTCTAATCGCATCTTATTTCCAAGGTGCGATCAAGTTTTCATGATCCGTGTTAGCTCATCCATATCGATAGGGAGAGACACCATCAATTCTACCAGTGCTGCCCTATCCTCCCATGGACTCTTCTTTCTAGGGTCAAAAGCCTTGTTGAATCGGGTGTGGTCCCTAAACCAAGGGTGGCTCTACGGTCGCTTTTTGGTAGGTTTGTGAATGTGAAGAGTTCTTCCCACATTCTAATCCTTTTCTTTTCTTTTGGATTCATGCAGTTTTGCGATATAACATTCCCTAGCGACACTTTGGTCTCCTTTGATCAATCCAGCTCCATTTCCATTGGGAATTTCTTGGTAAGGCACCATTGGGCTAAAGCGATTCTGAAATCGACTATTGTGGGTCATCCGAAGAAGGCATTGTACGCCGACATTCCGTCTACAATCAAAAAAGTTTGGGTGAGGGTGACTCTTTAGTCACCTTCCCCAAGTTCTACAGGTAAGTCAATTATTCCAACGGGTTATTTAGGCTTGCCAGTGAATCCTTGAATTTTAGTTTGGCAGGTAGATACATGTTTCATGCTGATCATCATTTGATCAAAGGTGCGCTTGAAAAGGGTATTCACAGAACTTTCGTTCTCAACCAATACTCGTCGAAACACGGCGGCTCTGATCCCTATTGTCACGACTTTGGGATCGAGAGTTGGGGTTTAGATCCCTTCGGTGTCTCAATTTTGGAATACTATATCATCATTCAAATTTTTCTGTTGCTTGGCTGGAGCTCCAACTTCGGTTGCGAGGCACGATTCCTTCAGAGCATGCTTTAACGAACTCGCATACCGCTCCATTTCTCCCAACTTCTCTGCGCAGGATGTGGCCCTCCAAATATCATATCATTGATTAGTGTGAGAAATGCGGATTACGAATCTTAAGGCTAGGATTAACACTAGAGGGAGGGTGAATAGTGTTAATAAAGAATTACTAAATCTTTTTCAGTTTGTGTTAATTTAGACACCAATGTATGCAATATACACACACAGATATGATCATAAAAACAAACAAAAATGCAGAAATAAAATAAAAGCAGTAAAGGAAAGAACATACCGGATTTTATACTGGTTCGGAGTTACCCTACATCCAGTCCCGCAACACAAGTACGGATTTCCTTTCAAAAGAAATTGTACAATTACACCCTCGGTTTCAAGGCTACGAGGTACACCCTCCATAATTTCTATTCTCTGGGTAGAGATACTTGATTTCCGGGCCACAAGTTTACCCAATTGATTTACCAAGGCTACAATCACACCTTTTCTCTCTTGATTGATATTCAAGGCTACAATCACACCTTCTCTCTCTTAATAGATTACAAAGAAGTCTATAACTCTGAATAGCACTGAGAACCTTGAAGAGATAGTGATAGAGAATCAAACTAGAAGTAATCGAGTTTGATTCAATGTTGATTTCGGTAGAGTAATGGTAAGAATATGTATTAAGAAATGTGGAAGAAGAAGAGGAGTGAAAAACCAGAAAATCTGATCTCAATTGAAACTAACCCCTATTTATAGAAGAACAACAGCCATGTCCATTCATGAAGAGTTATAGCGAATAGACACTTCTTTTGAAATTTATATTTTGAATTCAACTGACACCATGTCGACATGGTTACCCTAGGCATGTCGACATCCCAAATCAATTTTTGGTGATTTGATTTTCTTTGAAAATAACCTTTATCTTATATTAAAACTATTTTATACTTTACAAATATACTTGACTATAGTTAAAATTCATAAGTAAATATAGAGAATAATATATATAGATTTTAACTATAATTTTATATTTAAATCTAAGTATAGAAGTTAAATATATAATTCAAAAAGATAGCTTAAAATCAGGAGCAATTTGACTTTGAAATTAAAGATAATTTTGAGGCTAAAATTATTTAAAATCAGGATAGAGGGTTTTGATGTTTTTAAAAGGAAACTTTTGAAATTATTTTGAAAACAAGATAATTTTGTAAAATCATTTGAATTAAAATTAGTGGATACAAAATAATGTTCCACTAAATTTTCGTGGGTTCCATCCTACTTAGGGTTCCATCCCTTTAACAGGCTCGAAGTGGATTCCATTCCACGAATAAATTGGATTTTAAGATGCCAGTGCTTTTCTATGAGTTTTAACAAAAATTCCTAACAAAAATACTTATGCTTGAAATCTTGAACTCTTGATAATCTTGATACTCATGAGTCTTCTATCTCGATATCTTGAATCTCTATACTGCACAGTCTTCATTCTTTGTACCTGCATGGTTAAATTCTGCATATACATATATATCTAAACTTATAATGTCAGTATTTATATTTTATATTCTATTCTAAGGTTGTTGTCATCAAAACCATCATCTCACGGACTAACAATATCCCCCATTTTGATGATGACAACCTTCGTTTATAAAATATTACTTCTATCCTAATAACTCCCCCTAAAACTAATAACTCCCCCTTAATTTATGCCTAACTACCCTATTTTATATTTCTCCCCCTTTATCGTCAACAAAAACTCACTCCCCCTCATTCTTGGACTTCAGTACCTGCATTGATAAACTATACAACGGAATATGTAATATATAGATTAAAAAATAATTATACTTATGATCATGATAAGTAACTAATGACTATATACATTTCTATGTGTATATATATATATATATATATATATATATGTTTTATACAACAAAATTCAAACCAATATCGAGAAATCAATTCACACAGAGTATCAATTCAAACAAATCAAACAAAGCAATGAAATCAAACGTTACGAGGAACTTCCACCCATCCTTCTTCTCTAAATATAGGGTCTGCTTTAATTGCATCCCAATTTTCATTGTCGTTGGTGAGAGAGACAGGAGGATGTGCTTCGTTGTCATCCTTGTGCAGAGAGGAGATCATCCATCGTATCGCATCGAAGTGTCTTTCTTGTTCCTTGATCATCTGCATTTGACTCAATTGTAAGTGACGCTGGTTACGTAGAATAAACGAGAGAATATTCTTTAACGAATTAAGGGTTTCTTCAAGATTTTCGGATAGATTGTGAATAGGATTAGCCATAGTTGAATTTGTGAAAGAAATAAAGGATATAGATGATAAGAAATAAATTTCGGTGAAGAATTCTGGAAGAAACGGGTATTTATAGCTGTAGAAATTCGTTTGAAATGAATAGACATTTGATAGTTATTCAAATTTCAAATTCAAAATCAATTGTCATTTCTGACCAATACATGTCGACATGGTCATATAAGGGATGTCGACATGGGTTAGTGAAAACTTATGACTAATTTGATTTTGTGAATAATTGTGTATATACATATATATATAATATACTAACATTTATTTTGGAGATAAGATAAGGTAGATAACAGAAAGGAAATTTCACTTCATTGCATACTACGATAATACAACGATTAAGCACACAACAAACTACATGAATATTCGAAATAAAGCAAACTAAAACACGATACGAGAAGATAAAACTAGTTAGAGGATGAAGATGATAAAGATAGTCCAAGTTTCTTGCTGACTTTTGAAATGAACTTGTTCATCTTCGAAGAAATATTATCCAACTTTTTACTAACGGATCGTTTAAGAATCCGTTGATTCTCAACAATAGTCTTTTATTTTTTGAGAAGGGTTTTGGTGGAGGGGTTTGGAGGATAGTCAATACTTTCCAAAGAGGTTTCACCTTCTTCTTCTTATTCAATTTCCATTTCATCCCCTTCTTCTTCTTCTTCTTCTTCCTCTTCTTCCATTTCCTCATGAGCCAAACGCTCTTCCTTTTCGGTAAGGGTCTCATAAGGTTGAAAAACAAATGGAATTTTCATAAGCGAAATGTTGGAATGATTGAAAACCTTTTTAGAAACAAATTCTTCGCCTTTGAAATCCACTCCAAAATAGTTAAAAATCCGAGTGAGATAAATTCCATGATATAAAGTATTCTCACCCATTTCAAGATTTTTGGGACGAAGTTCATCCAAAATAACGTGCGTCCAATTTATGTCATAATTTCCAAAAATAGCAAACAGTGCTTTGCAAACTTTTGAAGTAGGATTGTTAAAATTCCCCGATCTTGGGGTCAAAGTATGTTGCAAAAGAAGATTGACAATTCTTGCTTTTGGTCGAAAATTTCTATTTTTAAATTCAAAATCATCATCTCTTTCAAAAATGTGATGAAATGTCCCACGATCATGTTCATCAATTTTAAAGTTAGAAAGATCCATTCCCGAATTCTTACAATTGAGAATAATACCCAAAAGATCACAATTCAAAACAATTCTAGTGCCTTTGACACTACTCCAAATTTCATTCTCATTACCATCATAAAATCCGCGATTTAAATTCGCATAGAAAATTTTGACAAGATTAGGATAGAAAACAAAATCATTTTGAGAAGCATCAATAAGACTAAGAACTCCATTGTTTGCAAAAAGAGAATCAATTTCATAAGAAGAAAAATCTTGAAAAATAGCAAATTTTCCGGGATGGACTTTAGCATAGTTAGCATTATTGAGGTATGCTTTTATTGCCTTCAGATCATTGAATAATTGCTCTTTGATTTTTCTGGAAATTCTCATGGTGGATGGGTTGCTTGAAGAAGCCATTAAAGTAGAGAGTATAGAGCTTGAAGTTATGAAGAGAGAGTTTGAATTTGAAAATGAGAGTGAAAAGATATGATAAAAGATAGTGAATAAATAGATACTCAAAGGACATATTCTCTGGTCAAAAGGTAGCTTTTCAGAGAATTGAATGAAGTGAAAAGGTGGAGGGAAATTCAAACATTTGAATTCAAATTTTTAAATTCAAATTCAGGCACCCAAGTCGACATCATGGTAGGGACCATGTCGACATATGCCTTTGAATTTTCATGAATTGATTTTTCCTAAGTTCTCTAATATATATATATATTATTATTTTTAATGCCTATATATACATCAAAAATATTATTAAACTTCAAGTATATTTCAGAAAATATTATTATACTATTAAAAAATAATAAAAACAATAATAAAATAATGAAATAATAATAAAAAATAGAAAACAAATTTTAAAATTCAAACAACACACCAATTCAAAATCAATCAATCAAACAATCAATCAACTAATTCTAAGCAAGCAATTTCAACCAATTGTATTGTAAACGTGTACCTTTTTCTGAGTCTGTTTCTTTAAGTTCGTCGGAGTCATGAACAGCTGTGGAACACAAATTCGAATTATCTGTCTTCTGATCATCATCACTTGAGGACGAGTCTGAGTCATCTAGAGTGGTAGTAATGCACGCTTCCGTTACTTTGCTGGATCATTGTTTATAGGAGAATTTTGCCTATGTGGATACAGACAGTCTCTTTTGAAATGGCCTAGTTTATCACAGTTGTAACATTTGTCATTATTTGGCACTACATTCTGATTTCCAGACTTCTTATAGTTGTTTCTCTTGAGATTATTCATCTTTCTGTATTTTAGGAATTTCCAAAAATTCCTGGTCACAAAGGCTATCTCTTCATCATTATCACTGTTTGAGTCTGATCCATCGGTCAATGCATTGAATGCCATTGATTTCTTTTCATATGCTTTACTTTCTCTTCTCCCGATCATTTGAACTTCATATGATATTAGATTTCCAATTAATTCTTCTGTATTTAAAGTACTGATGTCATTTGCCTCTTCGATCACAAGTGTCTTTTGATCCCATTCTGGAGTTAGAGAATTTAAAATCTTTCTGACTTAATCTTCATCAGAAAATTCCTTTCCCAAAGATATTAGAGAATGCACAATATCCTGAAATCTACTATACATATCCGAAATAAAATCATTAGGATTCATTTTAAATAATTGAAACTGATTTGTGAGCATGGAAAATTTGGTCTGTTTAACTTTGCTTGTTACTTCGTGAGTAACTTGCAAAGTTTTCCAGATTTCATATGCAGACTTACAAACTGACACTCTATTGAATTCATTTCTATCTAGTGAACAAAGCAGAATATTCATAGCCTTAGAATTATTTTGTGCAACAGTCTTTTGCTCAGCAGTCCACTGTGCGAAATTACTTGTGGGTTCATAATATTCAGTTTGTGTGATATTCCAAGTGTCTAATCCTATAGATTGTAAATATATTTTCATCCTACATGCTCAATATGCATAGTTACTGTCATTAAAAAGTGGTGGTCTGACAGTAGACTACCCTCTACAAATGAACTAGTGACAGGGATACTATTGTTAGTAACAGTACCAGTTTTGGTAACCATTTTGAAAACTTTTCAAAAATCGTATTATGAAACTTTGAAAACCTTGCTCTGATACCAATTGTGAGAAATGCGGATTACGGATCTTAAGGATAGGATTAACACTAGAGGGGTGAATAGTGTTAATAAAGAATTACTAAATCTTTTTCAGTTTATGTAAATTTAGACACCGATGTATGCAATATATAGACACAGATATGATCACAGAAACACACAGATGCAGAAATAAAATAAAAGCAGTAAAGGAAAGAACACACCGGATTTTATACTGGTTCGGAGTTACCCTACATCCGGTCCCGCAACACAAGTACGGATTTCCTTTCAAAAGCAATTGTACAATTACACCCTCGGTGTCAAGGCTACGAGGTACACCCTCCATAATTTCTATCCTCTGGGTAGAGATATTTGATTTTACGGGCCACAAGTTTACCCAATTGATTTACCAAGGCTACAATCACACCTTTTCTCTCTTGATTGATTTCCAAGGCTACAATCACACCTTTTCTCTCTTAATAGATTACAAAGAAGTCTATAACTCTGAATGGCACTGAGAACCTTATAGAGATAGTGATAGAGAATCAAACTAGAAGTAATCGCGTTTGATTCAATGTTGATTTCGGAAGAGTAATGGTAAGAATATGTATTAAGAAATGTGGAAGAAGAAGAGGAGTGAAAAACCAGAAAATCTGATCTCAAATTCGTTGAAACTAACCCCCATTTATAGAAGAACAACAGCCATGTCCATTCATGAAGAGTTATAGTGAATAGACACTTCTTTTGAAATTTAAATTTTGAATTCAACTACACCATGTCGACATGGTTACCCTAGGCATGTCGACATCCCAAAACAATTTTTGGTGATTTGATCTTCTTTGAAAATAACCTTTATCTTATATTAAAACTATTTTAAACTTTACAAATATACTTGACTATAGTTAAAATTCATAAGTAAATATAGAGAATAATATATATAGATTTTAACTATAATTTTATATTTAAATCTGAGTATACAAGTTAAATATAATTCAAAAAGATAGTTTAAAATCATGAGTAATTTGACTTTGAAATTAAAGATAATTTTGAGGCTAAAATTACCTAAAATTAGGATAGAGGGTTTTGATGTTTTTAAAAGGAAAGTTTTGAAATCATTTTGAAAATAAGATAATTTTGTAAAATCATTTAAATTAAAATTAGTGGATACAAAACAATGTTCCACTAGATTTTTGTAGGTTCCATCCTACTTAGGCTTCCATCCCTTTAACAGGCTCGAAGTGGATTCCATTCCACGAATAAATTGGATTTAAGAAGCCAGTGCCTTTCTACCAGTTTTAACAAAAATTCCTAATAAAAATACTTATGCTTGAAATCTTGAACTCTTGATAATCTTGATACTCATGAGTCTTCTATCTCGATATCTTGATCTCTATACTGTACAGTCTTCATTCTTGGTACCTGCATGGTTAAATCCTACATATACATATATATCTAAACTTATAATGTCAGCATTTATATTTTATAATCTATTCTAAGGTTGTTGTCATCAAAACCATCATCTCACGGACTAACAATGAGTCACTGGTTAGTTTGCTTTGATCCCTCCTCGCTGGTTTTGGCTTGGTTTCTTCGATCCCTAGAAGCCTAGGGAGCCATGGGCTGGTCAGGATTTTGTGATTTATCACGTATTGTTGAAGTTTGTTCTCCCAGATCAGCTCTTCGATCAAGTTCTTTAGATGACGGCACTCATTGCTGTTGTGACCATGCATCTCCTAGAAGCGACAGAACTTTCCCGAGCGCTTTTGTTGTTCAGTCGCTTCCTTCTTAGGGGATTTTTTTTATAACCCTTTGTCCCTTGTGTTATGAGATAGACGTTTTTCGAAGTATTATTGAGTGGGGTGTAATCCTCAGGCCTAAAGCCTTTAAATGGTTTGTTGTTACCATTTCTTTTATTGGAATTTTGGTTCTTTCTTTTTTGGTTTCCGTCTTTCCCTGCACTTCCTTCAGCGGTTCCAGGGGGATTTATGTTCTGGTTCATTGCCTTGTCACTCTACCCGACATTCATTGGTTGCATGCTAGTAGACTTCCTTTCCAACGCCTGAGCCTCTTCCAATCTCAAATGTTAACTCGCCTTACGGTTTAAGTCCTTCCTAGTGGTAGGTTGTTTCATCTGGTCTATTTTTCGAACTCGATTTCAGGGTGGATGGTGCGGACCAAAGCCATGAAAACCATATCCTCATTTGGATAGCTTACCTCTGTCACTGTGGTATTAAACTGGTTCATAAAAGACTTCATAGATTCATTTTGTCCCTGGAATAAGCCGGACAAGGATATCATGTCTTTAGACTGCATTGTGTGAAGTCAAAATTGATTAAGGAATTTGGTTGCTAGTTGGTCGAAAGTAGAGATAGATCTTGCCGGAAGCCTAGTGAACCACATGGAAGCAATTCCTTCTAGAAAAATATGAAGACATCTACGCCGAACAGTATCCAAAGCATTCGCTCCATCCATGTACCAATTGTACTTTTACAAATGGGTTTTTGAGTCTTTTGCTCCATTATAGGATGGAATAGTTGGCATAGTGAATATTTCTGGATACCGCTCATTCAAGATCTCATCAGCCAAGGGAGTCCTACTTGGAGCAGGTCCCCATTCATCGTTTCTTTTATTCTTATTCTCATCCATCAACCTCTTGACAATATCTGTAATAAATGCCTCTGATGTCCGACAGTCCGGGGATTGGCTATCAGTCCCCACACCAAGCGTTTGGATTTGCAAATAGTCTTGGTGAATGGGCTGAAGCCTAGACTCTCATGTCTTCGAAAGAGCAAATCCCTTAGCATTCTGTTAGCTTGTGGTTGGCCTGATTGGGGCTATTTGGACATTTCTAGCATTATCGAATGCATTGGTGTTTCCTTCCAACTTGCCATCGTTAAATTGCTCTCTATCTTCTAAGTCGGTGAGGTTCATAGCTATATCCACTTGTGGGGTCTTTGCTACTTGGTTCAAATTCACAGCCGATTGCCTTGCAATCAGTGGAGTACTTGTGTTTCCTTCTACATTGATTCCTACGGTTCCAACTATGACTCCTTTTTGCGGCTGTTTTCTGTTTCTTTTGTTTAGACCAGAAACGGAAGAATTTTCTTGTTCTACGGTAGCTACGGGTTTTCCATAGTTCTTGGAGCAGGATATGACTGTAAGGTCAATAGGGCGTTAAGCTTATCCATCAGAGATCTCTGACTGCTTTCCATATTCTGATTGATTCCATCAACCATTTTATTCAATTCATCTCTTGTAATGAATTCGCATTGATTGGAGGATCTTGGCACCTGATCTCCTATGCTAGCTCCATTTACTTCAGTTTGTTGATGATTCACCTCCTCTACAGCTAATACTGCCTCTGCGGATCTTCTAAAGTCAGTTATTTTCCTTCCCAGAGACATTGATTCTAAGCAATATGTTTTTAAGCAAAGATTAGGGATCTAACTTATAAACCTATCTGATCTAAAGTAGATAACTAGATCTAAACCCTATGTTAGGTTCTCAGTGAAAGCACCAAAATGTTAACCCAAAAAATGGATTGATGTTAACCCAAAGTAGAGAATAAATGTAGAAAAAACAAAATAAAAAGAAGACAAGAAGATTTTTATAGTGGTTCAGTTGTTAATGAAGCCTATGTCTACTTTATAACTTTTATTATTGATTGCTTGCTTTTACAAGGTGAATTGGATTACAAAGTCGTTGAATATCCTGAGTCAAACTTAGTCCCCAATGTTGGAGTTCACTAAAGAATCATTGTAAACCCCTTGGGTGATTGTTGTGAGGAGGTGGAGAAGAGTGAAGAATAGTTTCTGTAGAGTTTCAGCCGTCAGTCTAGAGGATCTCCCTATGTTACAGATAAGAGAATATTTATAGAGGTTGGAGAGCTACTGGGCTAGGCCTTCATGCCATAAGCTTGCCAATGATTGTAAGAAGATGCAGTGCAAGTTTCATCTTGAACCGAGCTAACTAGGTGGATCGCTAGCAATCCATAGGCTCTATGGATCGCTAGCGATCCATAGCTTCTGGGTCGATGGCGATCCAACGACATGGGTTACTTCCTTTACCTTCTACCTCAAAGTTCATGGCAACCTAGAAAAACGGTATGGATCGCTAGTAATCCATAGTACATGAATCGCTAGCGATCCATGTACTTAGCTGATTTTTGGACTTCGTCTTCTAGGTGCACTCGTGTTGGTGTCCTCTAAGTAATTTCGTAGCATGTTGCCTTATTTTGATGACGGTCTGCTTACTGGTTGCATTAGACTGCTGACTGAGTTAGACAAATGCTTGTATCTTTATTTAACTAGCTCAGAATCCCAACAAACTTACCCATTGTCCTTAGAATACCCATTGGACCATGATGCAAGTGAATTCATGAACCCATGAGCCAAGATTATGGATTACCAGCGATCCATAGATGATGGATCACTAGAAATCCATTACCTTTCATATTTTTGCTTTTTATTTCTCTGATTTCTCTTGGTTTATTGTTTTAGTCTTTTTGGCTAGCTCTTGAGCTATTCTGACTTGACCAAGATGTTCCAACTTCCTTCGAATTCTGCTGGGTTAAAAACTCGGATAACATGATGTAATTAAAATGGATTTGCATAATATTAAACTATGGAGTCATGATGATAGACGAGAAGAAGGTAAATACTGAAAGTAATTAGCACTGAGACTTTTATAGTGGTTCGGGCCGAAAGTCCCTACATCTACCGTTCTGTCCTTACTTAGTCATTCTTATATAGCCGAGAGTCTTATTACCTTGAATCTAAGCATTTCTGCCATTAATGAGTTTTGAATAGAGCTCTAATATAAAAAAGTACACTATGATTTTATGTCAGTTCATTTTCATGCCAGAAGATCTTTATGCCTTGGGATTATTGCCTATTTATAACCGATATGCTGCAACACCATTGGTGGAAGGTTTGCAATTTGGATTGCTGAAGTTGTTTATTGAACGACAATGATATAGGACATCCAGTGGTGCAACTTGGGAGACACGGATTAATGACTTGCTTTCCGCCTAAATGGCCTTTTGTATATAGGCCATGCATCATCTCATTGGCCGTCTCAATCTAGATTCTTGTTACCTTGAATTAATGCTTTGGGCTTTGAACAAGCTAATGGGCTGTCATTTTCGGCTTTAAAATGATAATCGTCATTTTCTACTATTGAATTTTTGGTATAACAATATGCTTTATGTTTTGTTAAATTTGTATTAACTGAACTATGTAGTTCTTATTCTATATTACTTTTGTGTTCTTGATATTTTAAATATGATGGTTTTTTATGTCTGCAACTTCAATAACTATTATAAATCAGAAGTAGATGTGTCTAGCTAGCAACTCATGATCATCTCGTATATGTTAACCATAACATATGTTATAAATTATGTCAGAGCAGTGCACATAAACAAGAGATTATTTCATGTAACTCATTATAAGAATTCTATACCACTAGTCTTTTCAGCTGTATATAGACCAATAACATGTAGAAATCAAATTTTATTGAGATCAAATGTAGTCTGACTATTTTATATCAGTCAACTTACTGTTATTTTTACTAGATCAATCAGGATGTTATTTTTCATTGCATCTATTCTGAGGTTCAAATATTTTATCTGGAGACAAATCCTATAGTTAAAGATATTTCTTGTTTTCATGTATATGCTTCCTCTCTATGATTTATGCAAATCCTATAGTTAAGTAATTGCAAATGTTATCATGTGAAATTTCCATGCTAACCCTTTGCTGAAACCATCCACTGTTATATACGGGCAAGTACTGCGTTACCATGATTTCATGAGTATTAACATCATCTGTAAATACACTTTCATGTATATATAGAAACTAACAAATATGATGGTTAAATAATCCAGAAGTAGAAAGCAAATAACTCCTTCCCGCTAGAATTTGGGTCGGTGAAAAAGTTTTAGAGATATCTCCTAGAGACGAGGTATAAGGTTTTCTTAGTCAGTATTCTTCATTAGCAACATAATGTATAGATGAACATCCCTATTATCGTGTTGTTGATTGTTTAAGTCAATTAGTGCTTATTAATATATGCTATGTAGGTTTAAATATACTGTTAGTGTGCTCATCTGCTATAATATGCTATATACAAAATTAACGGCTCTTTCATGGCTCTCGTTCTCTAAGCGATAGCGATTTTTCTGCTCTTCTCCTTCTTTATTGCTTATCTCTCAGCTGCTAATCTCCTTCTCTCTTAATATTACTGTGGTTTTCTTTGGTTGGAGATGGTGTCGTCCTCGTGCGACGCTGAGGAATTTGTGCTTGCTGGATCTTTCATTCGATCTTGCCCGCCGTTCGAGGCTATCGGCGCTGCCCTCTTGGCAGTTGTGTCCGGTCCTATTTCTTTGATCTTCACTGGTACTAAATCGGTTGAGATTAGGGTTTTTAATCTTTCCGATTTTGGGGCTATTGTCAGATCTCGTTATTTTTGGGTTGAACTCTGTTTCTTGGAGGTGTTACCGGTCTCTGATGCCGGTTTGCAGTGTCGTCCTCCTCCCGGTTTATGTTCTCCGCTGTTTGGCGATGAGTGGGAGGTGGTGGACCTTGCTTGCGACGACGAGTTGACGTTGAATAGGGATTTCACCACCCAATTCGAACCATCGTTGTCTTTTACTGACGATTGTAGTTTATTGCTGAATGGGGAGGTTTCTCTAGTGGTGGGTACCGTGTGTTGTGGTTCGGACCTTGGCTTTGATGGAGTGGACGATAGGGATTTTACCACCCTTTTCGTGCCATCTGTCTCGTTCTCGTACTATTGTGCTTTTCTTCCTGATGTTGATGAGTTGGTGGTGGTGGATCCGGATGGTTGTGATATTGGTTTTGGTTCGGTTTCATTCACCGCTCCCCTTCCGGTTGAGGCTGCGGTGATTCCCTTTCATGCATCTCTTTCGGTGGATTGTGTTTCTTTGGCTTGTTCTGATGAGATGGGAATGGTTATCTTTGATGAATCGGTTGGGGTTTCTGTTCGCTGTACTTTCGTCGGTGTTTTGGGTGTTGCTTTGGAAGTGTTGGTCGAATGGGCTGTGGTCTCCTCCAGATGGGTGGTGGCTTGTTTCCCCTGTGTTCCTTCCTTGGTGCTTCGTTCATTTGGGATTGCGAGGTGCATGGTGGAGGTGGTTGGTGGTGTTTTTGGTGTTGGTTCGGTTTTCTATCTAGATTGGTCGAACCGGTCTGCCACGGTGGGGTTCCCCTGTCTGTTTGGTGGTATGTGGTGCAAGCATTTTGTGTCCGGTTTTGCTGTTGCCCCTTTCAGCTCGCCGCTGCTGTCTAGTGGTGCTTTGCACGGTCAGATGAGTACGTCGTTGGTGTTTTTCCTCTTGTTCGTTTCTTTTGGGCATTTGTTATCTTGTCGGGCTTTGCCTTTTGGGTTGTTCCTTGAGTTTTTGAGCATTGACTCGCTTCGGCGAGTGCTCCCTGACACGGGTTGCATTGCTTTGGTTATTGGCGTTTCAGGTCCCTTAGGCATTGTTTTCTCCGTTTGGAGCGGACAGTGTGGTTCTCTTTATTGGTTTTTTGTTATAAGCCATAGCGAGGCCTGGTCAGTGTCGTTTGTGGCTTCGTATCGTCCGTCTGTTCTGTCTATTCTGGTTGATCCCCATTGGTCTCCGCGGAGTTATTACTCTGCCTGGATCGATTGGCTTAGGCGGTGTTCCATTTCTGATCGCATAGTGTACCCTGTTGCGGTCCACTATGCGGGCAGCCTGGAATATTACCAGTCATTTGCGATTCAAGCAGGTGATAGCTATGTTAGAGCCACACTGCGAACCCCACCTGTTTCGCGGGGCTGTCTCATTAGTGACAGTCCTGCATGGGTTAGGTTCCTACAGCATCGTGGGTTGCGTATTATTAGCTCCCCTACATATCTCCGTTTCTCTTCTTCCGTCTCGGTTTCTTCGGTTTCTCCTTCTCCTTGTTGCTCTTCCCGTTGCTCTCTTCCTTCGTCTTCTTGCGCCTTTTCGATCGTCATTCCCTTGCTTAGTGTAGCCGAAATCGCGTTGATTAATGAGCGGCTTTCTCGTCTTACCGAGAAATCTGACCCTTCCAGATCCTCTTCTTCTTCGCCCGTCTCGAAGGAGAATATTGGCGTTTCCTCTTTGTCCGAGACTAGGCGTCAGCCTCTTCGCCGATCGTCTAGACGTTGGTCGCGTAGTGCGTCCACCATCCCCCGGACTATCCGTACTCGCTCTATAGCGGCGACTGAGCAGATCGACCGTTCTGCTCTATCTTCCTTGTATCGTTCCTGATTTGCGTCTGCGTTGTTTTCTTTGGATTGTCCTTATCGGTCTGTTTTTTTGTCCTCATGTCGAATTTTCTTTTTTGGAACATTCGTGGTATCGGCAATGAAGCTTCCTCTGCTAGACTTAGGCGGATTGTCCGCAAGCATTCCATTGGTTTAGTGGCTCTATTAGAACCCTTTTTGGGTTCTGGAGAGATTACCAACGCTGTTCTGTCGCTTGGTTTTGGCGGTTCTGTGTCTAATATCTCGGGTAAGATCTGGATTCTTTGGTCCAAGGAATTCGTTGTTCGGCCGGTTTTTGACTCGTCTCAACTATTATCTGTCATTGGTTCCTCTCCCGGTTTCCCGCAACCATTCATTTTTTCGGCGGTGTACGCCAAGTGTGACCGGTTTGAGAGATTATCTCTTTGGGATGACATTTTATCTCTTGATGCCCTCGGTTGCTCGCTTTCGGTGGTGGGGGGCGATTTCAATGTTGTCGCTAGCCAGGCTGAAAAGGACGGAGGGTTGGCCGTCAATAGGCACTCGGTTTCTGATTTCAATTCTTTCATTGTGAGTTCCGGGTTATCTGAAATCCCTTTCGTTGGATCAGCCTTTACTTGGTCTAATAATCAGGTAGGACCGAATCGGATTCTATCCAGGTTGGATAGGGTTTTTGGGTCTACTGATTGGTTTCTTCTCCCCTTTTCCTTTTCTGTTTCTCATCTCCACCGAGCCTGCTCTGATCATGCGCCATTGGTTTTACGGTGCGCTTCGCGGTCCTTGTCAGGGCCTTCTTCTTTTCGTTTCCTTAGTATGTGGAGCTCCCATCACAGTTTTTTGCAGGTGGTGGAGGAATCGTGGTCCGCTCCCATATTGGCTGCTCCGATGCAAGCCTTCTCTCGGAAACTTCATCGTCTTAAGTCTTGTCTTAAGACATGGAATTCCCTTGTCTTTCGGAACATCTTCGACCGTGTGCGTGCGGCTGAAGAATCCCTGATTATTGCCGAATCTTTGTTCGACGAGAATCCATCAGCCGAAAACAAGGAGTTTTGGGCTTCCGCCCAACTCGTTTTTCTTCGGAGCTCCGCATTGAAAACTCCTACCTCCGCCAGAAGGCGAGGATCAAGTGGGTGGTCGAAGGTGATGCTAACTCCAAGTTCTTCCATTCTTCTATCCGCAAGAAAGCTAATTTACTTTCAATCCGTGAGATTCTGAGACCGGACCATTCTATGGCTTCGACTCCGTCTGAAGTTGTAGAGGTTTTAGTTTCTCATTTCCAATCTTATTTGGGATCTCCTTCGGTGTCTGACCCGATTTCGGACATCCTGTCTTTTATTCCCCGGCTAGTTCCTACTGAGGGTAGTGCCGATTTAGCTCTCCCGCCTTCTCCAGAAGAGATTCGTGCCAGTGTAGTACCTGTCTTTTATTTGGGTAGTGCCGATTTCGGACATTCTGTCTTTTATTTGGGATCTTCCTTTCGTAGTACCTGGCACATCATCCAAACGGATTTCTGCTTGGCTATTCAGCATTTTTTTTTCTGGTGTCGATCTTCCCATTAGCTGGTCTTCCACTAACTTGATCCTCATCCCTAAGTGTGATCATCCGAGGTTGTGCTCGGAATTCCGTCCGATCAGCCTGTGTAACTTCGCGAATAAAGTCATTTCTAAGGTCCTGGCCATTCGTTTGGCTCCGTACCTTGATCGCATTATCTCTTCCTTGCAGGCTGGTTTTGTAAAAGGTCGTTTGATCACTGATAACGTCCTTTTAGCCCAAAAACTCGTTTCTCAGATTGACCGTAAGGTCAGGGGTTCTAACGTTATTCTCAAACTTGATATGGAAAAGGCCTATGATCGCATGTCCTGGTTTTTCATCATCAAGGTTCTTCGTGCCTTCGGTTTTCCTGAAACTCTTATCGACTTGGTTTGGAGGCTCATATCCAACTGCTGGTTTTCTGTTATCGTTAACGGATCTGCCAATGGTTTTTTCAAGGCTGGTAGAGGTATCCGTCAGGGAGATCCTTTATCCCCTTCTCTTTTCGTTATAGCGGCCGAGTCTTTCATTCGTGGCATCTACACTTTGACGGTCTTTGGTCAAATTCAGCGTTTTGGCATTCCGAGTGGATGTCCGCTTGTATCTTCTCTGTCATTCGCAGATGATATTGTCATTTTCTCTAACGGTAGTCGTTCCTCTATTCGTCGCCTTCTTCGTTTCATTCTGTTGTACGAAAGGTGTTCGGGCCAACTTGTCAACTTGGCTAAGAGTTGCTTCGTTCACGCAAAGGACATGGGTCCTTTGAGAGTTTCGTGGGTCGAATCTTTTACAGGGTTCAGGGCTGCTTCCCTCCCTCTTCCTTACCTGGGCATTGTTCTCTACAGAGGGAGAAAACTTAACGCCCTTTTCGATCCACTCTCGGACAAAGTTAGGGAGAGGATTATCCGTTGGAATGCATCTCTCCTGTCCCAAGCTACTAGATTGGTGCTTATCCAATCGGTTTTGTGCTCTTTGGGTGTTCATATTTTCGCCGCTATGACCCCAACTTCCTCCTTCTTTCGTTCATTCCGATCTTTGGCTTCATCTTTCTTCTGGGGTTCTAAGGGTGACAATCGTCGACATCACTGGGTGTCTTGGGATGTTATCTGCCGGCCTAATTGTGAGGGTGGGTTAGAATTGCGTAATCCGAAGGACATCTGCTTGGCTTTCGCTTGCAAGTTATGATCTAGGTTTGGGACTAACGACTCCTTATGGTCGCAATTCCTTCATGCTAAGTACCGAAGACTGGCTGCTTCGGGGTTCTCCGGTTCTCCTACCTTCGCGAGTGAGACTTGGAAGCATATGCAGTCGGTCAAAGTGCTTGTTGACTCTCATAACGGCCTCTCCGGCTGGGATGGTGGTCCGTTCTCTATTCTGAGGGCTTGGTCCTCTTCTAGAATCCCATCTCCTATTATTCCCATTTTTTCTTTCATTTGGAACGTCTGTATCCCTCCTAAAATTTCTCTTCTACTGTGGCGTTCCTTCCATAATGGACTCTCAGTTGAAGAAAACCTTCAAAGGATCGGCATTCCTTTTGTTTCTCGTTGCAGATGCTGCGGCAACGGGGAGACAGAATCGGTGAATCATCTGCTCTACGTCGGCTGGTGTGCCAGGTCTTGCTGGAACTACTTCGGTAATTTAGTGGGGGTCCGTGGTTCCATCAACTCTTCTTTTGATTTGCTGTCACTTGGTGGTTTCGTCGTGCTGGTCGTTCCCTTCGTTCTATTATCTTTCGTTTGATTCCTTGTCTGATTTGCTGGCACATTTGGTGTGCGCGGAATAAGGCAATTTTTGACGAAGCTTCTATGGACCCCCACTCTGTTATTCGGAAGGTTCGAGATGATGTTTACTTGGCATTTCGGGGCCGTCCATTCAGAGGTACAGTCAACTCTCGTTCCGGTCGCCTTGTGAATTTGTTATCGATCACCTGTTCTAGCTCTTCTATTAGAGAAGGTATTGGTTGATTGCCTCTCCGGAGACTGGTGGTTCTGACTGTCTAGTCTCCTTCTAAGCCTTCTTCCACCACTCCCCCCTCCCCCGTTTTTCTCATGTTTAGGTTATTGCTTGCAGGTTGAGGCATTCAGGGGTGTGTGTTTCTCCGTCTGTTTTCTGTTTGGAGCTTGCTTAGAGTTTTCTGCTTCTACTTTTCGGGTTTCGGTCATTCTGTTGCTGGGTTGTTGGCTGTTTATTTCTTCTAGTTCTTCTGTCGGTCTTCTTCTTAGCTTGTTTTCTATTTGTTCGGTGGTATCCATACATCGGAACCGGGCGGTGGCTTTGCCGGAGTTCGATTTCGATATTGGATGGCGTGGGGGTTTTTGGAGCTATTCGGGATTGCTGTGTGCCTGCTGGCAGTCGACATTTTGGTTCTTTTTTTGTTAGTGGTTTTTGGATTCCTCTTTTGGTTATCTCTGTGTTCTTCTCATGTATACTCTCGTTTTAGTTTTTTTTCGGTTACCTGTCAGGCTTGTTGACAGATTTTGGTGATTCTTAGTTATAAATTTTCTTTTCAAAAAAAAAAATAAAAATATAAAAAATATATGCTATATAAGGGTAAATAGGTTTTTATGCATGGACTACACTTAAATGTTGTACGTCTAATAGATTTTCACTCGTTACCAATCAGTAAATGCTAAATAGACACACTTATAACGTCTTGGTTATTCTATAGTGTAGTAAAGTAGTTTCGATGTAGACATTGTAATATAATCAAACAAACTCTTTTCCTATTCAAAGCACTTTCTTCAAAAGACAAAAGACGCTACAGTATTGTTTGAAAATTCATGTCGTATTCTCTTTTTCTGCTACTATGCATTTGTTTGGTTAAACTAAAACATGGCATTATAATAATCAAAAAGCTAGTGTGCAAATCGTGCATCACACATGGAATTTATAATAATTAAAATTAATATATGGTTTTATCCTACATACGATCCACTAGCAAAGATATACTTTTATTGTTTGTTTGCAATCAGTAAATTCGTTGGCTGTCTGTAAGCTCAATTAAATTCACTAAATGCAAACTACAAGTTTGCACTCAGTAAAATTTGAGTGTAAACTTATATTTTGCACTCTAATAAAATTATTTCAAGTTAAACCAACAATGAGAGGATTTTCTCTTATAAGCAAAGTAATATTTCTAATGATAAATAGTTAATATAAATTTTATGTAGAGTAATATCTACTAGATATAGTATCATTTCTTATAATCCGAGGATGACTCTAGTTTGACGATGATTTTATATTTACAGAGTACTATGATGAAGAGTTCGAAGATATGCTAATGATTAATTACTCTGTTGCAAACCAATGGGGTATCATGAACAGAGTACCTTGTAGAACTTCAACCCACTTAATGTATTGAATGGAAATCCTTCTATATGTCATCAAAATTTTCAAATGCAGAAGCATGTATTCTTTAATTTTTATGTTGTTCTAAGAGGGAAAGCACTTTTGAGTAATGGAGGAAAAGTAAGTGTAAAGGAGGGTGTGGCAGCCGGAATTGTTGGCAGCCGTGAATCCTAGCATCAGCGGCGGCAATGAATTCAAATACGATTAATTAAGCGAAAATTTTAAAAAATTGAGGTGGAGAGTTTTTGGGCTTGTTTGTAAGTGCAGATCTGGTTTCTAGAAGCTTGTACAATGAGGGAGAAGGCCCCTAGGGTCTATGAGGTCTGGAAAGGAAGCAATATATTTTGTCTTCATGGGAGGCTCATTTTTGGGCCTGATGTTAGGTCATTATTTCTCACTGTGTTTCTTATAATTGCTCCTGTCTCAATATTCTGTGTGTTTGTAGCCAGAAAGCTAATGGACGACTATCCTCACCACTGGGGAATTTCCATAATGGTTGTTGCTGTTGCGTTTACTATATATGATTTAGTACTTCTTCCCGAACCAGAAAGCTATGATGCAAGCACAGAAAATGGGGTCAATCAGACTCCTCAGTTTCTGGAACACATGCTGCTGCATGAGTGCCCGCATCATGGCAAACATTTTTTCATGGAAGGAAAACCAATATGACATAAAATGTCATGGTGGCATGTGATTTTGATATGAAATTCATATTTATATATTTTAGATGGGAAGGCACCGCTAAATTTCTTGACTATTCATTGATGTCATTACAAGAACTAGTAACAATTTCCCAATGCCAAGAAAAGGTATATTTTATTGCATAAAATGTCACTATCAAACATTATTTTAAAAATAGTTACATAATACTTATTTTTATAATATTTATATAATACATGGTCATTACTTTATAGATCAATATTACCCTGTTGATGCTGGATACCTAAACATGCCTGGATTTCAAGCCTCTTATCGAAGATGTAGATATCATTTACGCGATTATAACATACGATGAAGACTGCATGGTAAGGAAGATCTATTCAATTATAAGCACTCGTCATGTCGAAATATAATCGAGCGTTGTATTGGTGTTTTAGTCCACTTTGTAGGCAAAGACAAATTACTATTGTTTGTTGCACATTACATAACTTTATTCCATAAGAACATACTTTGAATGCCCTTTTCACACAATACTCATCCAAGAATATTTTATTTCAATATTCATTAAAGGCAAATCAAAAATAAGAAGTCAAAATATTTAATGTTGGTCAAATAACTCAAAATGGAACATATCAGGGATGAAATTGTTATACAAATGTGGAATGATTACATAGCAACTCATCCATAAATCTAGTAGTAAAGTATGAAATTTATCGTTATTTAGCTTTCCTTAATAGGAACTTGCTTTGCTAATTATAATAATTTTAACGATGCAGGTTATGAGTGAATGAGCTACATAACCACTTACTCTTTCTAAACTGGTCAAGTTTCCCTTACATGCTTCTATAGGCGCTTAGGTAATTCTTAATTGTAGTAATGATAATTGATTAGATTTGTGTAATGGATATATAATTTATTACTAACTTGTGGGTCGTTATTGGAAACTTTATCATGTTTGCATGTTTATCACTTTCAAAGTAAGTGATTTATTTCAATATTTGCATTGATAACACTATTTCCGTCAAATTATACTGAAATTATAGATGTAATCAATGATAGAGTTAGGGGTATGCTATAGGGGGCAATTATGTAATTTGTTACATATATCTAATTCATTGACCAATCTTGTTCAAAGTAAAGATGTTTTCTTTCTATTGTATACTTGATATAATTTGGTTATATTGATTAATTAATTTAATTAAAAGTATATTTAATAGAAAATCCATAAATTTTATATTTTGTGATAGTAGTTACAAAGTATTGTAACTGTGAGTAATTTATCGCAATGAAAAAAAAATATCATTTTAAATGTTCCTAGTCAAGATGCATAAGACTGGATATTGGTGTATCCATTCAGACTAGAGTACATAACGCTCTCCAAATGTTGAGCAGTATATTACTCATGATTGCTAGAGGCACCTAGGGTTTACATACTAATAGCTAATTAAGAACTATGGAATGACTCACTCGGTATTTTCTATTGGTTAGTATAATTAAGGTCAAACAGAAAATATAGATTTGACTAATTTACACAGTTCTTTCGACTTGAGAATATTGTGAATCTCTAGTGTTGGAAGCAATGCTTTGATTATAGTCAAATCGTGGCATAGCGTCCATCGAGTGACTACAGTTGGGTCGAGTGGAAGTATTGGAAGTGAAGCATAATTCAAGAGAGGATTCATCTCTTCAGTTATATAGAGTTAATATCACAGTCAACTCAAGTCAACCCAAAGTCAAAATCCCCAGCTAGAGTAGTTCGGTTGGTAATAATTGTTATTATTGAACCAAAGACTTTGTGTTAGGATTATAGAGTTGAATATGGATAACGATGGAATTTTGGCCATTACCAAATTCAGTAAATCCAAAGTGATATAGTTTTGACGAAGAGAATTGGTGTAAATAATTGTCACAACTAGGTAACGCTAATTAAATTAAAATGAGATTATTTCAAAAATGTGTAAGCGATAAATTTGACCATAATATCACACTACCTACTAAGTGAAGTGTGAACGTTAATGTTCGAATGGTTCGACGTTATTCGCTGACCGAATTTACACCCAAGAGTCACACAACCGAAACGATGAATTCTCTTTAGAACAAACAATTTACTTAGTTTATAATTGTTATAAATTAATCAAATAAAGTAATATTTATGAAATATTAATTATGAATTTTAAATTTGATTTGAGAAATAAAATTGTTCCATATATTTATAAAAGTTATGAATATATTGATCGATAAGAGATATCGATAACAAAATATGTTAAATATGATTGTACATATTTAATTTGAGTTAAATGGGTTCATAACCCATGACATATGGAGAGGATCAGCATTGGTTTGGAGAAGATAGGATGTGCCTACAACTAATCTGATTAGATTATGAGATGTATGGTTGAGATCATTGCTTGCTCTCTTATTCTATCCGTATAAAAGCCAACCTCAAAACCCTAATTACAACCTAATTCATTTTTGAACCGCCACTTTCTTCTTCCTCTTCCACATTTTAATGGCGGAAACTTTCCTCTAAAATCATCTTTAAAATTCTCAAATCCAATTCACAATTAAAAATACAAACTTGTAGTGGAAGTTCTTCAATCCTAAATTAGCAACCTGACGGACTGTGGATTATTCTTAGAAGAGAAACCATTGTTCAACGTGGGCTCAAAGGCTTCGTTAGGAGGTGCACTTTTATTCATTATCATTGGTTTTATTTTAAGTTTATCTTATAAAAGTTGATTTACATCCAAATCCTTTGTTTGTATTCAAATCTGTTTATTGTTTAGCTTAGATGAGATTTTTGTAGGTAAATGTGTTTATTACAATTAGATTGGTTATGTGCTTGTTATAATAATTTTTTTATTGATTTATTGTTGAACTAATATTTATATATATATATATATATATATATATATATTAAATGTGTACACATCTACAAATTATGAATATGTACAATTGTATATGTGTTTATATATCATAGATATTTAATCTTAAAATTTTCTTTTGATGATTTGTACCTATTATGGATCATAAAATATAAAAATATTTTATTAAATATGTATATACATATTTTATTATTGTTTAATGAATTTGTGAATTGTTTATTATGAATAAATAATTAATGGTTCAAAATTTTAGTTTTACCTTTTCCACATTTGCTACACTATGTTATAAGATTAAACATATTTTTAGATATTTTAAATTAATCTATTATTTTTAAAAGTTAATTTACTTTCAGCCTACATCCAATTATTTAACTAAAAATATAGTTTTAATTGAGAAAATTTCAAAAAAAAAATCTTAAGGCTTAAATATGTATTTTGAACCTAGATAAAACTTTTTAGATTTTTATAACTTAATATATTTATTTTTTGAATTAATTTATTTTTTAAATGCAATCATTTATTTAATTAAAATATAATTTCAGTTGGGAAAATTCCAAAAATATTTTTCTAAGCCTAAAATATGTCTTAGGTACTTTTAGAATTTTTTTAGAAGTTTTCAACTTGATTTCCTATTTTTAAGAATTAATTTTATTGGTTTATTATCAATTATTTAATAAGAAAATTTATTTTAATTATAAAAATTCCATAAATTAATCTTAAGCCCAAAATGTGTTTCAAGATTTTCTAAAATTTTAAAAACTTGCATTATTGTCGTATAATTATTTTAGATTAATCTGATATGGCAGAAACTGTTTTGTTCCATAAATTATATATGTATGTATGTATGTATGTATGTATGTATGCACAAACACTTACATTAGTTTTTTTTGACATATTACAGTAGCACATACTTGAACAAATTACAGTACACACAAAATGAGCTAATGTGTCCGTTGCAATGTAAATCTCAGCATCTATATACATTTCACATTATACCCTTCATGAATTATGATGTTGCGCATGCACATACACACATATATGTATATGATACACACACATATATTGTTAGAACTGAACCAGCCCGCAGCGGAAGTTATGGGTGAATTTTAAATCTTTTACCCTATTGGATCTTTATTAAGCCTATGTAGTCTAACTGATTACAACATTTCTAAATTTCACTTAAATAAAATCGTTTATTTTATTTAAATTTAAATATATTAAGATATGAAATTAATTTTATTTGATTTTGTTTATACATAAATGTATTATATACATATACGTGCGAGTGCATGTGTAACATAATAACCCGTGAAAGGTATATTATGCCCATATGTAGATGTTGGGATTTACAACACAATATACATATTAGCTCATTTTGCATCTCATGCATATTGTCCAAATATGTGCATGCATATATGTTACAAAATATATTTATAAACACACACACACACACACATTTGTATGTATAAATATATTATAATATATGAACATAAAACATTTATACATAAATATATATATATATATATATATAAAGAGAGACAACAATGATTAAAAATTATTTATAATTCAAAATTAACTTAGTTTTGCGAACATAATAATTTTAGTATTTTAATTTGTATATGTTATGAATAAAGTAATGTTTTTATCCATAAATAATTAACACAAAATATTCTATTGATGAAAATTCAAATTTTACAATTTTCAAATCTAGGATCATAAAATAGAGCTTAGAAAAAATCTGAAGATTTTTCAAAGTTGAACTTTTTATAATACATTAATTTCGACAATGATTATTTAAAATAAAATAATATATTATTAAAAAATAAAAATTTTAAAATTTTAGAAATTCTAGGATCATGAATGAAAGGTTACAAAATTTTTAAAGAAATATTCAATTAAATTATTATTTTTAATAATCATAAACAATTTTTCTGAATTAATATTAATTTTTAAAAATAATAAACTTTATTAAAAAATCCCTAAATTTTTTATATACGTTTTTGGAATGATATAATATTTTAAAAAAATATAAAATTGATTTTTAATGTAATAATTATTATATATATAATAAACAATTCAAAATTCAATAAATGTTAGTTTAAAAATATGAATATATGTATGATAATCAATTTTCAAATTGGTAAATTTATATTATATATGAAAAAGCGTAATAATTTTTTTAATCATATATATATATATATATATATATATATATCTTATATATGTGTATATGCTATTATGAGAGAGAAATATACACTAATATATATATATATATATATATATATATATATATGTGTGTGTGTGTGTGTGAATTTATTAATTAATATATACAAAACAATTATTAATGACAAAAATTGATTTTTTTACAGTAAACAACATTTGTCTATCCATAAATCAAATAGTATAATAAACAAATTATGCACATAACCAAACTGATTTGTGACAACTACATCTACTTACAAAATCTCACCTAACTAAACATGTACTAGAAATATATTTAAATGGATATGAAATTGCTCATTATAGGATCATAGAATATAATTTAATTACTGTAATATGAATTAAAATTACCAATTTAATGAACCCTTTGAATCCACATTGAAGTAGTGACTTCCTTTCCTTTTACTGTTCTAGATTTGTCAGATTGCAAGTCCGGAATCACCGACCTCTAACTATCGAATAGTATTGTTTTAATTTGAAATATATTTGAGAATTTTGTAGTGGATTGAGAGTTATGTCTTAACCAACAATGTAGAAGGTAATGGCGACCAAAAAAGGTTCGTCATTATTTTAGAGATACACGCATACATACTTACATACATACACACATTACACACACACATACACAGGGTTGTATTAGAGAGAAACGCGGAAAACCTTTTTACCCATTCTCACTTGATCTCAGTCCGTTATCTCCAAGCTAATTCGCTATGTTTTAGCCATCCTTAGACCTTCCCAAAACTGAGTTTTTGTAGCCCTAATGATGGGCCTTAAACCCATCTAAACCCAAGCCGAAATACTATGTCATTAAATCTAATTTAATGGTCTGTCGATATTGTATATTGATCGATATATTTATAACTGTTATAAATATATATAACATTATTTATTTCTCAAATCATATTCAAATTTTTTAATTAACAAGTCATAAATGTTAATAAATTTAATTAAGTTATATTAATTATAAACTAATTAAATCGTTCGGTCTTAAGAGAATTCATAATTTTGGCTGTATAATCCTTGGGTGTAAATTTGGTCAGCGATTAACATCGAACTATTCTAATGTTAACGTTCGCACGTCACCTAGCAAGTGGTGTGAAATTAAGGCCAAATTTATCGCTTACTCATTTTCAGTAAAATCCAATTTTAGTTTAATAAGCGTTACCCGGTTATGACATTTGTTTACGCCAATTCTCTTTGTCAAAACTATATCACTTTGGAGTTATGGAATTTGGTAATTGTCAAAATTCCAACCTCATCCACATTCAACTTTATAGTCTAGACACAATGTTCTTGGTTCAATGATAATAATTATTATTAACCGAAATGCTCTGGCCAGATACTTTGACTTTAAGTTGACTTGAGTTGACCGTGATACTAATCGCATATAACTGAGGAGACGAATCCTCTATTCGATAGTGCTTCACTTCCAATACTTCCACTCGACCAAATTAAAGTCACTCGATGGACGCCATGCCACGATTTAGCTATAATCAAAGCGGGGCTTTCATATTAAAGATCCACAGTATTCTCAAGTCGAGAGAACTGTGTCAATCAGTCACATCGATATTTTCTATTTGACCTTAGTTATATTAACCAACAGAAAACTATCGAGTGAGTCGTTCTATGGTTATCCAATAACTATTAGTATATAACCCCTAGGTGCCCCCTAGCAATCATGAGTAATACACTGTCCAACATTTGGAGAGTGTTACATACTCCGTTCTTAATGGATATATCGATATCCAGTTTTGATGCATCTTGACTAGGAACATTTAAAATGGTATATTTGTTTCGTTTTGATAAATTAGTCACGGTTAGAACGCTTTGTAACTACTATCACAAAATATATCATTTATGGATTTTTCTATTAAATATACTTTTAACTAAGTTAATTAATTAATATAATCACATTATATCGAGTATATAATAGGAAGAAAATGCCTTTTATTCCGAACAAGATTGTTCAACGAGTTAGATATATGTACTAAATTACATAATTGCCCTTAGGGCATACCTCTAACTTTATCATATATATATGTATATATATGTATACTTTTATAAATAAATAAAACTTAAATTAAATAAATATCAAACTACGAATTGTACAGCTAGAATATATATGGACATAGTAACAAATATTGCCATGAATAAATTATTATTAATTACATTTATTGGATCAATCAATTTGAACTAAAGAAAGAAAATGAAAGGTTTCCCAATATGTTTAATAAAATTAATACACTTAGTCAGTTCTTGTTTTATGGAAAGAAATGAAAGATTTCATTCCCTGTACATTAACAATTATAAATAAATGTTAGGTGTATTTGATACACTATACATTTGAAATTAATTTAAACTTCCCTTTAACTATTTAAATGGAATACAAGATTTTATTTGAACCATATTTAGAAAAGTTCTAAATGAAATTTAGACTTTTTAGGCCCATTAAAGATCCAAAATGGCAAAAAAAAATTGAAATCAACCCATTTCTTGCACCACGGCTGGCCTAGTTCCTTCAACAGTATCAGAGCATAATAGGCTACGTTAGAGCTAACTAACTAAACTTGATGACTAAGTACGGTGTCTAGAAGGGTAATGTCCATATTTGGAATTGGGTAATCAAATATACTGTCCTACCTTGTTACCAGCCTCGCTTGAAAGGTGAGTGAGTTCAAAGTTTCCCTAATAGTTAAGATCCAATTTCAATTAGTCCTTGGGCTAGTTTTCAAAAAAAATTGAAAATTAAAATAAAACCACGTTTATTATAAAAGTCATACAACATAAGTTTCCAAAATGTTTGAAAGGATAACGATATTTTCAAAAATGTTTGAAAATACTTGTATACTAATTTTGAAATTAAAATTTATTTAATAAGATTAATAAAAGGTACATATATGCATACATTATATATGTTGATATATGTTACGTTATTTTAAATGTTTAGGATAACATAAGTTTACATGTATGAATGTAAGATAAATTTTGAAATTAATTAAATTTAACCAAAATTGTTTGATTGAATAAATTAATTAAAGGTTAATTAGTTAAATAAAATACACATATATAAGATATATATGCATGTTTACTATAAAGGTTATAGTGCGCACAATAAAGGTTATAGTATATATGTTCAGTATAAATGTTGTATGGAATTATAATATAAAATTAATTAAAGAGTTAATTAGTTAAAATTAATTAAATAAGATTTAATTGATATAATATTATACATAAGACTATTATATATGTTAATTAAGTTATAAAAGTTATATAATATGTGATATTCCGGAAATTCTAGGTAATTAAACAATGTAATAATCATTTATAACAATACAAAATTTACTCTTTTCCCCAGATAAATAAAATTGGTATTAATTTGAACACATATATATATATAAGTGGTTTTAAAGGAAAATATGAATTTGAATTCAAATTATAAACATTTTGAAAATAAATTAAGTTTAAAATAATATATATATATATATATATATATGATTTGTTTTATAACATTCTCTTTAAAAGATTTTATAAAAGATAAATAAAGAAGAAGAAGTTTAAATATTTATATACTTTAGATATTTAGTAACATAAAAAAACTAAATTGGAAATATTTTATAAATACTTATAAAGAATATATTAACACATGCATATAACAAATGTAAGTTAAATACTTGCATAAAAACATAACACATATAGATAATACATAAACAAAAGAAAATAATAAATATTTAAATATAAACTTTTTCTTATGCAAAGTTATAAGTATTAGATATTTAATATATCATCTAACAAGTGTAAGTATTTTATTAAGAGACTTAACAAATGTAAACCATGTAGCATAGGATTTTACAAGTGTCATTACTTTATTTATTTATTTATTTTATTTTATTTTTTTCTTTTATTTTAACAAATCCTAATTAAACCTATATAAACTAATATCTTTTCTCTTCATAATTTTTTTTCCTATCTTCTTTAAAACAAAGATCTGTAACATAAAAAAAAACTGCAAGAAGATGAACAAAGGAAAACAATATTCAAAATAATCAGTACAATTCAAACCTTAATAGCCTGAGCAAAGATCAGCAGCATGGATGCAATTCAACTCGTCAATTCAGGATTAATTCAACAACTCTGCTCGAATTTAAACAGAATAGCTCAGTTTGGAGTCATTGTGGCATGATCAAATTCCCGCTTTTAAAATGCATTTCCAGATTTCAACTTACAGGTTTCTCTGTTAAACAAGGTGAGTAAACTGCTACCACTTTAATGCTTAAGCCTGTTGATAATGATGCTGTGATAAATTGTTGAAATATCTTGCATGCAATAATTAATCATATGATTAACTTAAACAAGTTTTGTATGGTTGTATTAAGATGTTGATTGTCTTAAAGTTTTGATTTCCTGAGTGCATGACTATGTAAAGTACTCTGGGACTCTGTTCTTGAATTTTCATACCATCAAATCTTTTCAAAAACTCTAAACTTTTCACACAAATTCTTCCATGCATTGATGATTGAAGAAACTTTGATTATAATTATGATATTTTAAATCTAAAATTTGTTTCCCAGTAGATTTATTTGGCAATAATTTCAAAAAACATGGGATTACAGTGAAAATTAATTCAAGTCTGAAATTCCATTGTTTAAATTTTGTGTTTTGGTTTTATAGTTTAATTTGATTTCGAAAATGAGGAATTTTGATAATAAACTCAGGATTTTTAAATCCATAATTTGTGGGAATTCTCGGGTTAAACAAAATTTGGGAAACATCAATTTTTGTCAATCGGGGAAGTTTCGATCATCAAGACTTGGTCTGAGGCAAGCCTAGACGTAGAAGTTCATGGGAAAAATGGAGTTGGAATTTTCTAATCTCCGAGGAAGTCGAATCGCATCAATTTAGGGTTTTTGGCAGAAAGTTGGATGGGTTGTTTGCTGATTTTCCCATGGCGTCGTGATAGCGTCGGGAAGGTCAGGAATTGGAGGTAAGGAATGACTAAGGTCGGGTGAAGGTTCGAGCATGGGGAAGGCATCTATGGTGGTCGGAGTTGACTATGAGAGATGGAAGTAGATGATGGGTTCTGAAGCCTAGGGTGGTTCGTTCAAATTTTTATTTTTTTGATGATTAATCGATCGGTGTTTGCGAGGCGACTCGGTGGAGAATAGGGGACGTGTCGATGATCGGAGTCGGGTTTGATGCCGGCCGTTCATCGTGTGCAGGTGCACCGTGACATGCGTGCAGGTGATAGAAGCAACAGGTAGCAGCAGAAGAATAGTTTCTGGAAGAAGTTTTTACCTCGAGATTATGATAGGGGTTTCTGTTGTTTTCTCGAGTTTATGTCCTAGAAAGGAATGGTTTTACTCGGGGTTTCTATCCGGATGTTTGCAGGAGTATATTAGCATAGCAGTAAAGTTTAAAGGGAAGAAGGGTTGGAACTTAAGTAAGCTCGAGTATTCATGGGTTTGTCTCGGGAGAAATAAATAGTAACTTAATGTTTTAAATTAACATTAATGAAGTTTTAATATTATACTTAATTATCCTGTGATGTTAAAATATTGTTTAAGTGTTTGATTAAATAAATAGAATTATTTGTTAATTCTTGAAGTTACTTAATTGATGAGGGTTAATCAAGAAAGATTAAGGGTTGATTTCTGTAGATAAATTTAACAATCAAGGATAAATTGTTAATTAATTAATTATTAAAGATTTAATAATTAACAAATAATTCATGTGGATTATTTGACGATTAATTATTCAATGTAAGAGACTATAGGATAATAAAAAAATAGGGTAAGTGAAATTAAAGCTGATGGGTGAAGAATAATTAGTTTGTATCATTAATTAAAGGCTAATTACTTAATGTATTTGAAGGTGATAATTTAAGATTGATTAATCAAGGTTAAATAATTTAGAAATGATTAAGTAAAAAGTAATTAAGAGGTTAATTACTTAATGAAGAAGAATTATTATAAATAATTACTTAATAAAGTAATTAAAGGAATTAATTACTCGGTATGATTAATTAATTAGATGTGGTTAATTTTGGTTAATTAATTCAGTTTAGTTAATTAAAGTTAATCATTTGATGTTGGGTTAAGTAGATTACCTAAAGTAATTAATGAGGTGTAGTTTCTTAGCAAAGTAATTAATTACTGGATGTAATTTAATTAAATTACTTGATGGGTAGTAACTAAAGGATGATTACTTGATGGAAGAAATTAAGTAATGATTACTCAGTGTAATTGAAGGATTAATTTATATAATTAATCAAGGAGTTGGTTTAATTGATGAAGTAATTAAGGAAAGTTAATTTCTGATTGTGATTAATCAAGATTGATAATGAATGTAATTAAAGGTTAATTATTATGTGAAATTTAAGAATAATTAATTAATGAAAGTAATTTGTTAATATAATTAATGAAGTATCAATCTTGCTTATTAATGATAAAATGATGATGAGTGCTTGGGACTGGTTGATATTTCTGATATGAATTGCTTTGTGATATGATATGTTGGATGAATGGTGATAATGTAATTGTCTATCAATTATGAATTTATGTGTTAAAATGTTATCTGGTAACTAAAGTTGAATTGTATTTAATTGGATAATTTGGGTTAAGATGATATTGGATTCGAAGAGACCGGAGTCGGGTATGAGTAAATACCCGAACCCACTTCGATTCTTATAAACTGATTTGAGAAATCAATAAACTGATATGGAATGATTTGAATGAATTTGACTGTTAATCTAAGTTCTGGTACTTAGATATAGATGTGTGATATCAGTGATGTCTATAACAAGTTGTGAATTTGTAAATTGATACGAGTACCCGGGTTTATATAAGTTGTATGCTTTTGTCATTCATGTTAGATGAGTTTACTCACGCTGGTTTCCAGCCTGACCCGGGTGTTACTTTGATGTAATTCTCAGGTCAGACCGAGTATTACAGATTTTCAGGTAAGGACGTTCTGGAGCTCAGGAGGCGAGCAGGATGGCAGGGACGTATGGAGAGTTTTCACTGTGATATTGTGGTCTCTGGATATGATTGTTTTGTCCAGTATTTATGTATATGTGTAACTCTGATGTATTTAAATGTAAATTAACTGATATAGTTTCCTTTGTATAACTGCTATTTTATTTGATATTATATTTGATCCGCTGTGAATGTGAGATTTCTGTGTCTTGTTTCTGTTTTCTTCTTCTTTCTCTTTCTTCTTTTCTCTAACTATCTGGAATTTTCGGGATCGAAAATTCTGGGTCGTTACATTTGGTATCAGAGCTGAAGGTTAAGCGAGAACCTTGGCTCTGGTGGGGGATACTCATTAAGGATAGGGTAAGTAGTACCCTAGAATGAGTTGAGTGTATATATACATGAGAGAGCGTACTTGTTATTTTCTTATATAAAGATTTTAAATGGTTTTATATTAGAATATATTTTGATATATAAAGCAATATATCTTTCTAACAAATAGTAAAGGAATTGGTTGTTAAATTATTGAATTAAATTAAGAAGTAATAGAAATACAACCAAACTAAAATTAAATCTTGGATTTGGGAAAGGTTTCAGGATAAGGATAATCAATTAATTTATGTAATTAATTAAACCTTATTTAATGAGATTATTTAATGAATAATAATTGGAAATTGTAAATTAAGAGGAAGTTACTTAATGAAGTAACTAGAGGTAAGTAATTTAAAGGACAATTACTTAATGAAGGTAATTAAGGAATAAGCTAATTACCGAATGTGATTAATTGGAATTAATTAATGACGTAATTAATTAATGCAATTGAATGAAATGGTCCTATTTCAAATAAGAGTTGTTTGAAAATTTTAAAGAGAATTTGTTTTGAATTGAAACCAAAGGTGATTTAAATTTTAAAATTTGGCTTGGTGAGCTAAGAAGTAAATATGAATATGTGTGGATATACTTAAATATTAAAGTTAGTTTGAAATAAACTCTAAATATTGAGTTTTAAATCTGGAATAAAGACATGATACCCAAAGTGATAAGTATTTGAACTTAATAAGTGGGAAGATTATTTATGAGAAGTTCAAAATTTGAAATGGAAGATTCAAACTGGGTAGGATTGACTGGATTAAGTGAATTGAGCTTAACTTGGGGAAAAGTTAAATATGTTGGAATGTTCAACCTGATTTGTAAATTTGAAGATGAAATTAAGATTTAACTTGGAAAGTTAA
The DNA here is from genome assembly GCA_030765085.1 of Allium cepa. Taxonomy (NCBI): domain Eukaryota; kingdom Viridiplantae; phylum Streptophyta; class Magnoliopsida; order Asparagales; family Amaryllidaceae; genus Allium; species Allium cepa. The sequence continues at coordinate 161,133,370 of CM060932.1, forward strand.
ATGGTTGATTTGAATTAGGAAGTTTGAGTGATCTCAAAATGGGTTTGAAATCCGAAATTGGAAATGGATGGATGTTTTTAAAATAAAGGCTAATTTGATTTGTGGTATAATATGTTAGGTCTGAACTGTGAATTGAATTGTTTAAAAATTTAAAGGTAAATTGATTTAAAGTAATTAAATCAATATTTGAAGTATTAACTCAAATTTATATAATTCGAGATGGTTTAAATTTGAAATTTGAATTAGTTCAAATTGAATTTGATTTGAATTAATTGAAAGGGTGATTGAAGATGTATGAGTATAAGATTCAAGTTGAAAATTTGAATTGGATTAATTTGAAACGATTTGAAAATTGAAGTGGGTTCAATTGAATGGATATTAGTCCAGATTGATTTGAATAATTTGGAATTCTAATTAAAGTTGAATAGTTTTAAATTCAAATAGAATTTGAATTGAATTTGGGAGGAAATCAAGAATAATTCAACTTGATTTGGAAATGGAGTTTAAAATTAGAATTAATTCAAACTGGAGTTGAAATAAATTGAAATTGGAACTAGTTCAATTGAAATTTATTTGAATTAGTAGAATTTGAGATCAAGGTTGAATAAAGTTAAATTTTAGAAAGAAACTGAGGTTAATTCAGCTTGAATTGGGGTTGAATCAATTTCAATGGAAATTGGAGATTATTTAAATTGGAGTTGGGTCAATTTAAATGGAAATGGAAATTTAAATTGAACTAATGAAAATGGAGATTGTGAAGTGAACAGTTTTGACTCTGGACTATTTTTAATATAAATTGTTTTAATATAAACCTATTTTCTAAGATATTAATTATATATATACAACCTTTCTTTAAAAAGCCAAACCATCTTATACTTGTTTTACAATTATTTTTGAAACTGTTTAACAATTTTCTAACTATTCTATAAATAATTACTATTTTCAACTACTAATTACTATTTTATAGCTATTTTGCAATTATTTAAAATTTCTATGACTATTTAACTATTTTCCAATTATTTTACAATTCCTGAAACTATTTTACAGCTATTTTACAAACTAGTAATTATTTTTCAACTACTTATCTATTTCTTTAACTTTTCAAGTTATTTTCTAAATTTAAACTGGACAGAGTTTAAACTGTTCTTGGTTAAATACCCAATCGAGATAAGAATAGAGGTGATAATCCAAATGGATTGAAGCAGTTGTGAATAAGTGAATGAAAATCAAAGTGAATGTGAATAGAAATGAAATTAATTTGGCTAATAACCAATAAAGATAAATACGTAGGGTGTACGTATGTTATTCTATTCGCATAGTGATTTGATCCAGATTTGAACACAGAATTTCGAGATAGTATGTCGATCCGAGTCGGAATTTTTCACTCGATTTTCGACGGCGAACCTGGATATGGATTGTTGATTGGTTCTGGATATTCTCTATCATAGTTATGACTATGCAAGGAGAATGACGGTTTCTGATCAAGAAACCAGATCTGTGTCCGCACTAGGAAGTCGGGTGGACGATACTAGTTCGAAAGTGAAATTGTGTGATCGAGTGAGCGATCAGATTGGTATAGCGTACGGATGATATGTGTACATCGTACGGATTTGAATGAAAATGTTATTGAAAAGAGTAATCAAATTTGAATATTTGATTTTGAGTAAACAAAGTTAAATATCTTTATTTTATAAATTGAAACTCCCCTTGTTGAATCTCTTGCCAGAAGGAAAGGATTTCAAAGGTGTTTTGGAGTATAAAAGGAGTTTTATAAAAATTTGAGATGATCCAAGCTTTTGAAAAAAAATTATATATATCTGTGTGTGTGTGTGTATAAAGGATCTTATGAGGATTTTGGAAAAGGTTTTGGAAACCTATGGATTTGGATTTTTGGGTAAAATCAATATTGAAATTTGGAAAGCCTAGTTTGAGAATTATCGATTTTGGGATAATCGATTTTGTGTAAAGGAGCTTTGTATGAGATCATACTAGGTGTATGATTTGAAGATACTATATGTATATAGTATAAAATGTTTTGATGATGGCTCTGGGGAAAAAGGCGCTCCCTTGAAATGAACTTCTCAGGAGTGCCACCGGGTGGTGCTGCCTTGAGCCCCAGGGGGGGTTCTAAAGTTGATCCTGTGAGGAGTCCGGACAAAAAAAGTTCCTAGGGATTATGAGTAGAGTATACCATAGCAAAAGTCGTGTGTGCCGCTGAGAGCCAACAGTCTGCGTTTGATTTTATATCGGTAGACTGCGATCTATGGTATAACATAGTGAAAGTCGTGTGTGCCGCTGAGAGCCAACAGTCTGCGTTTGATTTTATATCGGTAGACTGCGACCTATGTAGGAGTGGAGAAGTTTCATTTCGACAGCGAAAATCAGAGGCCGCTGAGAGCCTGCAGTTACATGTACTTTTGTTGTGATGGCAACGTAACCCTGGATGTAACTGTGATCTGTTGTGTGGGTTCCATGGCGTAATCAAGAGGACGCGGAGAGCCTGCAGTTACATGGACTTTTGCTGCGACGGCAACGTAACCCTGGAATGTAACTGTGACCATGGATGGGGGTGATGATTTCTAGAGCATTCTCACCAAAGATATATCCTCTATTTTCAAAAAAAAAATGTTTTCTATACTTTCAATAAAATTATTTTCCAAGTATTTTCACTGGATGTTGAAAATGAGTCTGCTAAGTACTTGTAGATTTTCAGTCCTACGCCTCATCAACGTACGACCGAATTTCTTTGAGAACGAGGATGGACTTGTTAAAACATCGAGTTATAAAAGTATTTATATAAAAACTATTTTTTGTAATACTATATAGGTTTTAAAGTGTTTTAAAAATTTATATGATTTTAAGCATTTTAATAAATTCTGGTTTCGTTCCTTTTCGAGGACGAAAAGATTCAAAGGGGGGAAGAATGTGATATTCCGGAAATTCTAGGTAATTAAACAATGTAATAATCATTTATAACAATACAAAATTTACTCTTTTCCCTAGATAAATAAAATTGGTATTATTTTGAACATATATATATATATATATATATAACTGGTTTTAAAGGAAAATATGAATTTGAATTCAAATTATAAACATTTTGAAAATAAATTAAGTTTAAAATAATATACATATATAAGATTTGTTTTATAACATTCTCTTTAAAAGATTTTATAAAAGATAAATAAAGAAGAAGAAGTTTAAATATTTATATACTTTAGATATTTATTAATATAAAAAAAAACTAAATTGGAAATATTTTATAAATACTTATAAAGAATATATTAACACATGCATATAACAAATGTAAGTTAAATACTTGCATAAAAACATAACACATATAGATAATACATAAACAAAAGAAAATAATAAATATTTATATATAAACTTTTTCTTATGCAAAGTTATATGTATTAGATATTTAATATATCATCTAACAAGTGTAAGTATTTTATTAAGAGACTTAACAAATGTAAACCATGTAGCATGGGATTTTACAAGTGTCATTACTTTATTTATCTATTTATTTTATTTTATTTTTTTCTTTTATTTTAACAAATCCTAATTAAACCTATATAAACTAATATCTTTTCTCTTCATAATTTTTTTTCCTATCTTCTTTAAAACAAAGATCTGTAACATAAAAAAAACTGTAAAGAAGATGAACAGAGGAAAAACATATTCAAAATAACCAGTACAATTCAAACCTTAATAGCCTGAGCAAAGATCAGCAGCATGGATGCAATTCAACTCGTCAATTCAGGATTAATTCAACAACTCTGCTCGAATTTAAACAGAATAGCTCAGTTTGGAGTCATTGTGGCATGATCAAATTCCCACTTTTAAAATGCATTTCCAGATTTCAACTTACAGGTTTCTCTGTTAAACAAGGTGAGTAAACTGCTGCCATTTTATTGCTTAAGCCTGTTGATAATGATGCTGTGATAAATTGTTGAAATATCTTGCATGCAATAATTAATCATATGATTAACTCAAACAAGTTTTGTATGGTTGTATTAAGATGTTGCTTGTCTTAAAGTTTTGATTTGCTGAGTGCATGACTGTGTAAAGTACTCTGGGACTCTGTTCTTGAATTTTCAGACCATCAAATCTTTTCAAAAACTCTAAACTTATCACACTAATTCTTCCATGCATTGATGATTGAAGAAACTTTGATTATAATTATGATATTTTAAATCTAAAATTTGTTTCTCAGTAGATTTATTAGGCAATAATTTCAAAAAAACATGGGATTACAGTGAAAATTAATTCAAGTCTGAAATTTCATTGTTTAAATTTTGTGTTTTGGTTTTATAGTTTAATTTGATTTCGAAAATGAGGAATTTTGACAATAAACTCAGGATTTTTAAATCCATAATTTGTGGGAATTCTCGGGTTAAACAAAATTTGGGAAAACATCAATTTTTGTCGATCGGGGAAGTTTCGATCATCAAGACTTGGTCTGAAGCAATCCTAGATGTAGAAGTTCATGGGAAAATTGGAGTTAGAATTTTCTAATCTCCGAGGAAGTCGAATCGCATCAATTTAGGGTTTTAGGCAGAAAGTTGGATGAGTTGTTTGCTGATTTTCCCATGGCGTCGTGATAGCGTCGGGAAGGTCAGGAATTGGAGGAAAGGAATGACTAAGGTCAGGTGAAGGTTCGAGCATGGGGAAGGCATCTCTGGTGGTCGGAGTTGACTATGAGAGATGGAAGTAGATGATGGGTTCTGAAGCCTAGGATGGTTCGTTCGTTCAAATTTTTATTTTCGTGATGATTAATCGATCGGTGTTTGCGAGGCGACTTGGTGGAGAATAGGGGACGTGTCGATGATCAGAGCCGGGTTTGATGCCGGCCGTTCGTCGTGTGCAGGTGCACCGTGACATGCGTGCAGGTGATAGAAGCAACATGTAGCAGCAGAAGAATAGTTTCTGGAAGAAGTTTTTACCTCGAGATTATGATAGGGGTTTCTGTTGTTTTCTCGAGTTTGTGTTCGAGAAAGGAATGGTTTTACTCGGGGTTTCTATCCGGATGTTTGCAGGAGTATATTAGCATAGCAGTAAAGTTTAGAGGAAAGAAGGGTTGGAACTTAAGTAAGCTCGAGTATTCATGGGTTTGTCTCGGGAGAAATAAATAGTAACTTAATGTTTTAAATTAACATTAATGAAGTTTTAATATTATACTTAATTATCCTGTGATGTTAAAATATTGTTTAAGTGTTTGATTAAATAAATAGAATTATTTGTTAATTCTTGAAGTTACTTAATTAATAAGGGTTAATCAAGAATGATTAAGGGTTGATTTCTGTAGATAAATTTAATAATCAAGGATAAATTGTTAATTAATTAATTAATTATTAAAGATTTAATAATTAACAAATAATTCGTGTGGATTATTTGACGATTAATTATTCAATGTAAGAGACTATAGGATAATAAAAAAATAGGGTAAGTGAAATTAAAGCTGATAGGTGAAGAATAATTAGTTTGTATCATTAATTAAAGGCTAATTTCTTAATGTATTTGAAGGTGATAATTTAATATTGATTAATCAAGGGTAACTAATTTAGAAATAATTAAGTAAGAAGTAATTAAGAGGTTAATTACGTAATGAAGAAGAATTATTATAAATAATTACTTAATAAAGGAATTAATTACTCAGTATGATCAATTAATTGGATGTGGTTAATTTTGGTTAATTAATTCAGTTTAATTAATTAAAGTTAATCATTTGATGTTGGGTTAAGTAGATTACCTAAAGTAATTAATGAGGTGTAGTTTCTTAGCAAAGTAATTAATTACTAGATGTAATTTAATTAAATTACTTGATGGGTAGTAATTAAAGGATGATTACTTGATGGAAGAAATTAAGTAATGATTACTCAGTGTAATTGAAGGATTAATTTATATAATTAATCAAGGAGTTGGTTTAATTGATGAAGTAATTAAGGAAAGTTAATTTCTGATTGTGATTAATCAAGATTGATAATGAATGTAATTAAAGGTTAGTTATTATGTGAAATTTATGAATAATTAATTAATGAAAGTAATTTGTTAATATAATTAATGAAGTATCAATCTTGCTTATTAATGATTAAATGATGATGAGTGCTTGGGACTGGTTGATATTTCTGATATGAATTGCTTTGTGATATGATATGTTGGATGAATGGTGATAATGTAATTGTCTATCAATTATGAATTTATGTGTTAAAATGTTATCTGGTAACTAAAGTTGAATTGTATTTAATTGGATAATTTGGGTTAAGATGATATTGGATTCGAAGAGACCGGAGTCGGGTATGAGTAAATACCCGAACCCACTTCGATTCTTATAAACTGATTTGAGAAATCAATAAATTGATATGGAATGATTTGAATGAATTTGACTGTTAATCTAAGTTCTGGTACTTAGATATAGATGTGTGATATCAATGATGTCTATAACAAGTTGTGAATTTGTAAATTGATACGAGTACCCGGGTTTATATAAGTTGTATGCTTTTGTCATTCATGTTAGATGAGTTTACTCACGCTGGTTTCCAGCCTAACCCGGGTGTTACTTTGATGTAATGCTCGAGTCAGACCGAGTATTACAGATTTTCAGGTAAGGACGTTCTGGAGCTCAGGAGGCGAGCAGGATGGCAGGGACGTATGGAGAGTTTTCACTGTGATATTGTGGTCTCTGGACATGATTGTTTTGTCCAGTATTTATGTATATGTGTAACTCTGATGTATTTAAATGTAAATTAACTGATATAGTTTCCTTTGTATAACTGCTATTTTATTTGATATTATATTTGATCCGCTGTGAATGTGAGGTTTTTGTGTCTTGTTTCTGTTTTCTTCTTCTTTCTTTTTCTTCTTTTCTCTAACTATCTGGAATTTTCGGGATCGAAAATTCTGGGTCGTTACATAATAATTCATCTTATGTAATATATGAATGTATAATAAAAGTTGGAACTTTAAAGAAACCCTAAATAGACTTAAAGAATATATACATACATAAATGTACGCATACTATGATTTCTGATGTGTCTAACACTTAAATCATGAGAGTATTTCATAAGAAATATATTATTCCATAAGTTGATATCACTCGATATAATATATTGAAGACTATGAATCTTTAATATAAAGTCGTCTTCTATCATTTATATATTAATAGATTACTTGTATATCCTTAGTTGTTGAGCTTTCCTCAAACTAGGGATGTTATGCAGTATTATTATTATATAGAATAGACGAGGTAAGATAACTGCATCTATTTTTGAGTTTTCCTCAAGGTACATGCATTATACTTAGGCCGTCGCGAAATAATAGTTCCAAGTGAATAGTCCCACTTTTCTAGTTGAGCTTTCCTCAAGGTAAAGGCAGAATTGGAAAAAGGTACCAAAGGTTAGGAGTTGTATGTGATACTACTGATAAAGAGTTTTCCATCATGTGCAGACCTATGATTTGTTGAGCTTTCATCAAGGTCAGAATCCCAAGGCATACGAGTCCTAACACCCACCAGTGAAGTTGAAAGACTTCTATGTTTCGCTTAGGGTTCGGTGAAATATAAAATACTACTTGGAGCCTTATTAGAAAAATGAAATGGTAACATTTAACCATTCTAATATTGTAAGAACATATGCTAAATAATGTTATAATTATCTACAATGATAAATTGGTGTATTTAATATAATTGATAAAACGTTTATCAATTAACATATACAAATGAACTAAATTGAAAATTAACAAATGGATATATAGTATATCCAATATTAAATTCCTATTGCATATTAATGTTTTCTATACACATGCAAGTGCTTAATTTTTAAAACTGCATAATAAATTCATAAAATTATCACTTACGTGTTTATTTGGTTTAGACCATGTATAGCATTGAATGAGTTTCGAACTTTAAAAGCAATGCAAGATTTGTAACGACCCGCTAATTTTCAATAATTTAAATTTGTTAATTTAATAAGATTTTGTTATTTAATAACTGGAAAAGTAAAATTTGTGATTTATTTATGAAATAATAACTATAATGAAAGATAATAATGTTAATTTAATTGATTATTAACAATCTGAATGAAATTTCAATCTAACGGAAATAATTTAAATGTTGCTAGGTTATAAATTGAACATAAGATAAGAAATGTAAATATTGACTTTATTAATGAAATAATATATAATAAATGGTAATTGAATAAAATCAGTATTATGTAAGAAATTATAATAATTGGTTGAAAATAATAAATTTAAGTGTGATTAAAATTTAATGGTAACAATTATTATAAGTTACCTATTTATTTAGTTTATGAAATTAATTTTGAAATCAATTGCAATTAATTCACTTAACTAGTGCAGTTAATGTAAATTAAATTGATAATTGTAGAATGTTAATTTGATATGATGTAACAAATGTAAATTGTATTCATAATATGATAATTGAGTGAATAAAAAAAGAATGGAAATCAAGATTTATAAATTTATTGGAATTTAAATTATAACAATTGGATTTATTGAAATTAAATGAAATTAAATATTATGTCAGCAATTAAGATGAAATGGGAAAGTATAAATGTACTAAGACAAAAACCATGATAATTATATTCATGAGATGATAATTGATTTAAAAATAGGATTGAAAATCAAATAAATGAATTTGTTGGAGATTTAATCTATAATTACTGAATTCATTGGAATTGAAATTAAACACCATAAATTATGAAATATTCAATAACAAATTGATGTGGAAACTTGTTTAAAGGGGATTATAAATTAATAAGTAATCTGAAATGATAGAAATTGTAAGTTATTTAAATTTGAAAAAAGTGATTTAATTAATTTAACAATAATTTATTTAATTAACATAAAAATAGCCATTTTGGACACCGACTTAGATTTCAACAAAACCAGTTTCATCGGATCTATAATAGTGAAATATTGTAGGATTTCAAATTTCGTACCGATCGGATCTATCGATTGATCGTACGGGCTCGAAACGCCTAGAAATCAATTTAATTAAAATTAATTGAAATCAATTGAAATATGCTGATTTTAACATAACTTCTTCATACGATGGAATTAGAACTCGAAACCTATTCCATTGAGTTTAAAAATATTGAAAATATCTATTTTGATATATGAGATGACCCATTTTCGTCCAGAGGCGGAACGAGCGTTTCAGGTCGTTTATCGTTCTAATCCAAATCGATTTGGTCCATTCTTTTCTATTTCAGCTATTCCTATAAATAGCTCATTATAAACCTAGGTTATTTCTTATTTCTATTTGTCTGTACTTACATTTTCTTCTCAACTTCTCATTCCAATGGCAGACAAACAAATTCTCAATTCAATTACAATTCAAAACCAAATCAAAAATTCAAACTCCATAAACTATATCATATTATATATCGATTTGAAGCTCTGACGAGCGTAAGTTAAATTTGTAGTTTGTTTCTCAATCTAAGTTACTATATGCCCAGAATTCGATGGTGCATTCTCGGTCGTTCTTCACCTTTCGATGAACTACGTCGGATCGTCAAATCATTGATACCGTTTGTAAAGAGGGCCGAGGGAAGTGCACCCATGTGGTTAGTTTCGCAAGTTATTGGCTAGATTGATGGGAAAAATTCGATTAGGGTTGAAGCTTCGTGGCGGCTACTGCTTTGAGACGCGCCGTTCGACGACTCGGTATGATGTCACGAGGTGATGGGGCGTCCGACCGGTGGTGGCAAGGTCAGTGAGGCCTCTGGCTATGGGTGCGGCAGCCTGACGTGATGCTGATGGGTTCGACAGTGTGCGTAGGGTTCTGGGTGAAGCTGTAGCTTGCGTGCGTGGAAGAAAGGTGAGAGCGATGACATGGCGGAGGGTTTTTTCCTCTTTCTTTTTTATTTTAATTCGAATTTCAAATGTTCTAAATTACATAACTTTTGCATACAAGGTCCGATCCACGCGTGGTTTGCTCCGTTGGGATCGTATTGAAATTTCAGACATTTTGATGCTAGTGGATAAATTCTGATATCATTTGAATTTGGGCACTAATTTGGATTTAGATTCTAATTAAATTCAAAGGTGAGTGTTTTAACCCACTCACAACTTCTAAAATTTCTTATGTTAGTTAAATTAAATTTTATGATGTGATTAGAAATTTATTAATTGCTCTTGGTTGTTAAATTGTCATTTCTAGTAAAATTTGACTTTTATCGCATATAATTTAATATTGAATTTTAATTATCAAATTTAATATATGTATTGATTACTAGTTATCTATTGATGTTTATTGATTGAATCAGATAATGATTGTGATGAATGTTTAATTTGTTGATATTGGATGATTGGATGTTGTATTTTATATTGTAACCGCAAGTTCCCTGTGGGTTAAAATGATACATACCCGAATGGTCGATTGACTAGGGAAAAATTGTTATGGGTTGAAATGATAGACTCGAGCGATTTTATGGATTTTGTTATTTAATTCGGGATTGCAGTTTGAAATGATATGTAGCAGTAAAATTTTAAATTGCAGATTGAAATGATAAATATCTGTATCACTGGACCCTAGGATAGAGAATTATATACGAACACCGGATTGGTTAAATTAAATGATTTTAAATCCATAATTTTTGAATTTAATTGAATGATATTTTGAAATAAACTTGTTTTATATAAATTGAACTAAATTTGAAATCAAATTATGTTGAAATTTGAATTGGTTAAAGAATTGTTTAAAGAAATTAGATTTCAAATTTTAAGTTGAATTTAAAAATATATTGGAATGTGAGTGATTTAAATTGATATTTCAAACATGCTTTTGAAGCAATATAAAATTTAATAATTTTATTATGAGTTGAATTAAAAGATTGAAATTGGGTTTTTGTGATTTAGAAATGTGAAATGGTCTGAATATGTTGAAATAAGATAAATTGTTAAATTTATATAAATTCCAAATTCATATCCAATATAAACTATTTTAAAAACATATTATTTTGAAATTTCTAATTATTAAGATTTCCAAATTATTAAACTAATTTAACCTATATCAACTATATAAATGATTTAACCTATTTTAAATGAATTTAATTTATTTTAAACTAATTTAACCATTTAATTAAATTTAAATCTAATTTATTTATTTTAAAGCTATTTAATCTATTTTAATTGTATATAAACTATTTTAAATCTATTCAACTATCTTAAATTAAGTTAAAACTATTTTTAATTTATTTTTAAATTACTTTAGAGTATTTTAACTATTTGTAACTATTTAAAACTATTTATAACTATCTAAACCATCTTTCTAAATTTCAAACTAAATACGGTAGTTGTGTTTATATTTTAAATCCTCAATTTTAAAGTGAATATGGTTACGTGAATTATAACCTAAGTTGGGATTTATATTACATATTATATGTGAATATGAAGTTCTGAAATGAGGGTTTTAAACTATTTTGAAAGTGAATATGACTTCGGAGCAATGTGATTTAAATGAAATATGATATTTTGCTATCCATATGCAATGATTTTAAAAATGTAAAAGAACCACCCGGTGTGCATTAAGCGGTTGGTTGTTAAAGAGACCGGGATCTGATATTTTCATACTCTCTGCCAATATCGAAAACCACTTTAACAACTGTATATGTGGTGGAGATTCCAGAAATGGAGTAGGATGGTTTGGCGAACGATTTCTGTATAAGGTATGACGTGACCCTAACTCCCGTGAGTCAGCATAGATGTGACTAAAATAGGAGCTATACCGGGCTAAGTGAGGTCATTCCTTCGATCGAACACATTCCTTCGATACTATATTCTAACTTTGTGATTGAATTGGTGGCCACCCTTGATTTTCGATTCGAATTATGTTCCGAGGTGGGCGGTAGTAGTTTCTATGCGTTCCACCAGTTCGAAAGTGAAATTGGTATATCCACCCTAGCATTGCCTTGAGTTTCGTGTTCACATACCCTAACGCGCCTTCTACGAGTTTGGTTTGTACCATACCTACACTCTGATAGCCCTCTAGTTTACGGAGGAATTACGGTACTATATAAGCTATGGGAATATATAAAAATGTGTTACAGGGGATATGGGTAACGCCTTAACGCTATTTTAATACTTTTACTTTATTGTATACATATTATAGTAGCGTATTATACTACAGAGTAGATAGTTTAACGGATCTTTAGGAGATATGAATCTCGAACATCTCTTAAGTTACTACACTCACGTTAGACACTGGATAGGAGATGTCAAATCCCGTAAACATCTCTGACGCCGTTACACTCATATTTATCATTGATTTAACTTGCATAAGATCTTCTAGTTTTGACTTGAGTGTTTTATCCTTTTAATTCGCTCGGGTTAGCCTGAGCATTTCAAGGTTGAAGACTTTATTTCTGGAGGACGAGGACGAATATTGTACTATTACTATTTGTTATATTTATTCCATTGCATCATGTTGTTCCGCTGCATTTATTTATTTATTCATATTTTTGTAACTCTGATTTGTGTTATAAAAGAATAATTAAATGTGTTTATAAAACAGCTTCATGAACTGTTATTTGATTATTATATTTTGTCATTCCACTGCGAGATTCTGTTTTGTTTTATTTCTTTCTCTTTTTCTTATTTACCCCATAACAATCTGCCCTTTTGAATGGTTTGAGTCAGGCGTGTGTGTCTGCTTAAAACGTCCAAAAAGGAAGGTCGTTAAAGTTGGTATCAAAGCTTTGGTTTAGCGATAACCTTAGCTTTGTGGGGTCTGACTCATATTAACTAGGGTAGTGATACCCTATAATGAGTCGATAAGAGTATGTATATGAGAGAGCATATTTGTTAGTGTTATAAAAAAAGGTTTTTATATTGTGTTAATTTGTTCCGTTTTGTATTTATAAATTCTGGTTCGTGCATAGGACGCTATGATATCGATAGGGATTTCTAAACACTTAATAAGGAAAACCGACACAATATTTGTTTTGAAATGTAGGTAAATGAAATAATTTTGCCTATTATATATTTTTATATATAAAATAATAATTATATAAATGACATATTTGGTTGTTAGGTAGTGAAATTTTATAAATAGTGGTTGAAAATAAATTTTACAAGTAAAAGGAATATAAATTGGAATTTGAGAACTTAAGTTCCGGGATTTTTGAAAATTTCTTTCGGAAGATTTTGGAATATAGTATTAATATTATTTGAAAGTACTTTCTATTTGAAATATTTCAATATGATTGGAAGAAAGGTTTTAAAGGAAATTTTAAAGGAAAAGTTCTGTACTCCCCCTTAGTCGTTGGAAAATAATTTCGATGATGAGTGCACGCATCATCGACATTCATTTTCGAGTTTCAAAGTGGGAAGACTGCTGTAGTAGTTTTTACTGCACAATTATTTTGATAAGTTAATCTTGATTTTGAATTCCAATTGTGATTTGATAAATATATATATAAGATATGATTATATGTACTATTATTTTAACATAATTGAAATGGAATCCAACAATTAGTTCTTAAAATTCTATAAATTAAAGATTTTAATTATTGAAATGCAATGAAATTTTAACCATTTAATAATTGGAACTTCTAAAATGAAAATAAGAAATTAAATGCTAAGCTATATATGAAATATACAAGGAATTTGAAATTTGTAACATGTAAATAAAAGAATGAAAATCTGAAAGATATGATTATTGAACATTTTTGTTAATTAAAATAATTAAGATAAACTTGTGTAACTTTCAATTGCATTCTTAAAAACATGTTTATATATATTTATATAACTTACCAAATATTAAAAGTTGTAACGTTGATAAGGAGATGTAATGGAATATTATGCAAGTAAAACTTAAGTACTGAAAGTGTACAATGAATTACTTTTGTAAATAAGAACTTTGATATTATAGTTGTTATAAACTTAAGTTATAATTGAAATGTTACTAAATAAAATGTAATAGAAAGTGGTACTCTAAGTAAATAATTATAAACTTAAGTAAATGAATTTATGTGCTAAGTAATTGAATTGAACATGAATACTATAAATAAATGACTATAACTTAAGAAAATGTTGAAGTTATTTATAATTAAAATAAGAAGAAAGGATGAATACTGTAAGTAGATGATTACAAACTTAGGTTAATATTGGAAGCCATTTATAATTGAAATGAATATTATATTAAATTAAGTAATTATAATTTCAGAAAAGTTAAAATGATTCAGAAAATAGACTTAATATTCAATTACATTTTATAAGAAAGGATGATTGTAAATTAAAAGGTAAGAAATTTTTGTATGAGCTTATGCACTAATGAATATTAATATCTAATGGAAATCAAGTATATAAATTTCTTAATGTGAACTAAACTGTAATAGATTGTATGTAATACTTAAATAGCGAAATCATGGATTATTATAAACAACTAAATGGAAATAACCTATGTAAGAAATGAATGTAAAGTAATGAAAGAAATTTTCATTAAATGAATAAATGAAAATGAATTTTTGTAACTAATGGATGAAAACAAATGATAATAAGTACTGAATGAATGAATGTGAATTTATTTACAAAGGAACCTATATAGAACCTTAAGAATTAATTTACATAGGTTTAAATAATTATATACGAGTCACATATGTAAGAAAATGTAAATAACATATGTAAATTAATGAATGTAAATAAATGGAATTAAGTATTTTATGAATAAATGGGAATTGAATTTGTGATAAATAAATGTAAATTGAATAAAAAAATCATTGTGTGAAAAATTTAACAATAAACATTGTGAAAGGAAGTTTATAAGAATAAATTTAAATAACATTGTAATTTATTGTTTGTTTGACTTATGGATTATTTGGAAAGGATATTTATAATTTGTGTGGACGTATGAGTAATCTGTTGAGTTTTATCTAAGACTGTAGAGTATATGGTATACTTAATAGTTTATTTTTCATTCTATATGACTTAAAAGTGTCCAAACCTGAATAAACCATTTGTTTTGGTTGTATGGATGGATGGTTGATTATTTTGATTGCATTTGATGGTTGTATAGTTCTATTGCAAGTGCTTGTTGTATGTTGTTTGCAATTGAATATTGTTACGTTGCATTGATTTGTTTTGTTATTAGTTAGAACAACCTAAATATTTCACTTCTATATAATTATTAACTTCTTTGGATTATATAAGTGGAATACATATTATGGAAGCAAATGCTACTGCTTTTTGTTTCATAAAATAAACGTTATTTGCCTGACAAATAGATATGTTTTCGGATTACGGTTTTAAAACGATATTATATTATTTTTCTCATCGTTGGGATATATTATTTTGAAATATATGATATATATTATTATTTTTGATATTATTATTTCTCTCGAGCCTCTACGTACAAAAGAGACACTGCCGAAATTTTTCGTGAATTTTGGACTTAGAAAATTTTATGAAATGTTTTCCGAACTTTTGTTAACTTGAATATAAAAGGAGTTAATTGTTATAAATTGATATATTCTATATAAATTATTTTATTATGTAAATTAATTGTCTATAAATTTAATATTTTAAATAAGATATATTGATTTCTTAATTCCTTCTTTTCCCTTCTTTTTCCTTTTTGGGGATGAAAAGTTTTGAGTGGGGGAGAGTGTAACGACCCGCTAATTTTCCATAATTTAAATTTGTTAACTTAATAAGATTTTGTTATTTAGTAATTGAAAAATAAAATTTGTGATTTATTTATGAAATAATAACTAGAATGAAAGTAAATAATGTTAATTTAAGTTAATTATTAATAAACTGAATGAAATTCCAATCTAACGGAAATAATTTAAATATTGCTTGGTTATAAATAAGAAAACAAATGTAAATATTGAATTAATTAACGAAATAATATATAATAAATGGTAATAGAATAAAACCAATATTATGTAAGTAATTATAATAATTTGTTGAAAATAATAAACTTAAGTGTGATTAAAAGTTAATGGTAACAATTATTATAAGTTACCTATTTATTTAGTCTGTTACATTACATTTGAAATAAATTGCAATTAATTCACTTAATTAGTACAGTTAATGTAGATTAAATTGATAATTGTAGAATGTTAATTCAATATGATGTAACCATTGAAAAGTATATTCATAATATATAATTGAGTGAATAAAAAAAAGAATGGAAATCAAGATTTATAAATTTTTCGGAATTTAAATTATAACAATTGGATTTATTGAAATTAAATGAAATTAAATATTATTTTATAGAAATTAAGACGAAATGGGAAGTATAAATGTACTAAGACATAAACCATGATAATTATATCCATGAAATAATAATTGATTTAATAACAGGATTGAAAATCAAATAAATGAATTTATTGGAGATTTAATCTATAACTACTAAGTTCATTGAAATTGAACTTAAACACTGTAAATTGTGAAATATTCAATAACAAATTGATGTGGAATTTTTTTTAAAGGGGATTATAAATTAATTAGTACTCTGAAATGATAGAAATTTTAAATTATTTAAATTTGAATTAAAAAGCAATTTAATTAATTTAATAATAATTTATTTAATTAACGTAAAATAGCCATTTTGGCCACTGACTCGGATTTCGATGAAATCAGTTTCGTTAGATCCGTAATGGTGAAATATTATAGGATTTCAAGTTTGGTATCGGTCGGACCTGTCATTTGATCGTACGGGCTCGAAACGCCTAAAAATCAATTTAATTAAAATCAATTGAAATCAATTTGAAATAAGCTCATTTTAACAAAACTTCTTCATACGATGGAATTAGGACTTGAAATCTGTTCTATTGAGTTTAAAAATATTGAAAACATTATTTTGATATATGGGATAACCCATTTGCGTTCCGAAGGAAGAACGAGCTTTTCGGGTTTTTTATCGTTCCAGTTCAAATCGATCTGGTCCATTCTTTTCTATTTCAACTATTCCTATAAATTGCTCGTTATAAACTCTAAATTATTTCTTATTTTCATTTTTCTATATGTATTTTTCCTTCTCAACACCTCATTCCAATGGCAGACAAACAAATTCCCAATTTAATTGCAATTCAAAACCAAATCAAAAATTTAAACTCCCCAAACTATATCATATTATATATTGATTTGAAGCTCTCGATGAGCGCAAGTCAAATTTGCAGTATCTTTCTCGATCTGAGTTTCTGTGTGCCCAGAATTCGATGGTGTATTCTCAGCCGTTCCTCACCTTTCGAACTACGTCGGATCGTCAAATCATTGATACCGTTTTATAGAGAGGATAGAGGGAAGTGTATCCATATGGTTGGTTTCGCAAGTTGATGGCTGGATTGATGGAAAACATTCGATTAGGGTTGATATTTCACGGCTGCTGCTGCTTTGAGACGCACCATTCGATGACTCGGTGTGACGTCATGAGGTGATGGGGCGTGCGATCGGTAGTGGCAAGGTCGGTAAGGCCTCTGGCTATGGGGCGGCGGCCAGAGGTGATGCCGATGGGTTCGACGGCGTGCGTAGGGTTCTGGGTGAAGCTGTTGCTCGCATGCGTGGAAGAAAGGTGAGAGCGATGACGTAGCGGGGGGCTTTGTCCTTTTTTTTTTTTAAATTTTAATTCGAATTTCAAATGTTCTAAATTGCACAACTTTTGCACACAAGGTCCGATCTACGCGCGGTTTTCTCCATTGGGATCGTATTGAAATTCTAAACATTTTGACTTTTCTTTGGATGAATTCTAAGATCGTTTGAATTTGCATCCTAATTTGGATTTAAATTTCAATTTAAATTCAAAGGTCAGTGTTTTAACCCACTCACGATTTCTAAAATTTCTTATGTTAGTTAAATTAAATTTTATGATGTGATTAGAAATTTATTTATTGATGTTTGGTTGTTAAATTGTCATTTCTGGTGAAATTTGAACTTTATCGCATTTAATTATCATTTAATTTAATATTGAATTTTAATTGTCAAATTTAATATCTATATTGATTGCCAGTTATCTATTGATGTTTATTGATTGAATTGGATGATGATTGGGATGAATATTTAATTTGTTGTTATTGGATGACTGGATGTTATATTTTATATTGTATAACTGCAAGTTACCTAAGGGTTGAAATGATACATATCCGAACGATCTATAGACTATGGAAAAATCGTTATGGGTTGAAATGATAGACTCGAGCGATTTTATGGATTTTGTTATTTAATTCGAGATTAGGGTTTGAAATGATATACAACCGTAAAATTTTAAATTACGGATTGAAATGATAAATATCTGTATCACTTGACCCTAGGGTAGAGAATTATATACGGACACTGGATTGGTTAAAATAAGTGATTTTAAATCCTTAATATTTGAATTAATTGAATGATATTTTGAAATAAACTTGTTTTATATGAATTGAATTATTTTTGAAATCAATGTTGAAATTTGAATTGGTTAAAGAATTGTTTAAAGAAAGTAGATTTCAAATTTTAAGTTGAATTTTGAAATATATTGGAATGTGAGTGATTTAAATTGATATTTTAAACATGGCTTGGAAGCAATACAAAATTTAATAATTTTATTATGAGTTGAATTGAAAGATTGAAATTGGGTTTTTGTGATTTAGAAATGTGAAATGATCCAGATATGTTGAAACAAGATAATAAGTTAAATTTATATAAATTCCAAATTAATATCTAATATAAACTATTTTAAAAACATATTATTTTGAAATTTCTAATTATCAAGATTTCAAAATTGTTAAACTATTTTAACCTATATTAACAATACAAATGATATACAAATGATTTAACCTATTTTAAACCAATTTAATTTATTTTAAACTAATTTAACCATTTAATTAAATTTAAATCTAATTAATCTATTTTAAAGCTATTTAATCTATTTTAATTGTATTTAAACTATTTTAAATCTATTCAACTATCTTAAATCAAGTTAAAACTATTTTTAATCTATTTTTAATTTATTTTAGAGTATTTCAACTATTTATAACTATTTAAAAATATTTATAACTATCTAAACTATCTTTCTAAATTTCAAACTAAATACGGTAGTTGTGTTTATATTTTAAATCCTCGATTTTAAGTGAATATGGTTACATGATATTATAACCTAATTTGGGATTTATATTACATATTATGTGTGAATACGAGGTTTTGAAATGAGGGTTTTAAACTATTTTGAAAATATGATTTTGAAAGTGAATATGATTTCGAAGCGATATGGTTTGAATGGAATATGATATTTTGATATCCATATGAAATGTTTTTGGAAATATAAAAGAACCATCCGGTGCGTAATAAGCGGTTGGTTGCTAAGGAGACCGAGATCAGATATTGTTATACTCTCTGCTAATACCAAAAACCACTTTAATAACTATGTACGTGGTGGAGATTTTATAAATGAATTAGGATAGTTTGGCGAACAATTTCTGTATAAGGTATGACGTGACCTTGACTCCCATGAGTCAGCATAGATGTGACTAAAACAGGAGCTATACCGGGCCAAGTGAGGTCATTCCTTCGATCGGGGACATTCCTTTGATACTATATTCTAACTTTGTGATTGATTTGGTGGCCACTCTTGATTTTTGATTTGGAGTGTGTTCTCAAGCGGGTGGTAGTAGCTACTATGCGTTACCACCAGTCCGGGAGTGCAATTGGTATATCTACCCTAGCATTGCCTCGAGTGCCGTGTTCACATGCCCTAGCGTGCCTTCTACGAGTTTGATTTGTACCATACTTATGGAGTGCCCTCTGATAGCCCTCCAATTTACAGAGGAATTACGGTAGTGTATAGACTATGGGAATATATAAAAATGTGTTAAGGGGGATATGGGAATGCCTTAACGCCATTTTAATACCTTTACTTTACCGTAGACATATTATAGTAGCGTATTGTACTACGTAGTAGATAGTTTAACGGATCCTTAGGAGATATGAATCCTGAACATCTCTTAAGCTACTACACTTATGTTAGATATTGGATAAGAGATGTCAAACTCCGTAAACTTCTCTGTCGCCGTTACACTCATATTTATCGTTGATTTAACTTACATAAGATCTTTTAGTTCTGACTCGAGTGTTTTGTACTTTCAATTCGCTCGGGTCAACCTAAGCATTTCAGGGTTGAAGACCTTATTTCTAGAGAACGAAAACAAAGATTGTACTATTACTATTTATAATATTTATTCCATTGCATCATGTTGTTCCGCTGCATTTATTTATTTATTCTAATTTATGTAAGTTTGATTTGTATTATAAAATAATAATCAAATGTATTTATAAAACAGCTTCATAAACTGTTATTTGATTATTATATTTTGTCATTCCACTGCGATATTCTGTTTTGTTTTATTTCTTTCTCTTTTTCTTATTTGCCCTATAATAATATTCCCTTTTGAATGGTTTGAGTCAGACATGTGTGTCTGCTTAAATGTCTAAAAAGGCAGGTCGTTAAACATTATGGATGGATATTTGATCCGTATACTATCACATATAAATGTTATATAGTGAACGGTTGCGGTTCGTAATGTATGATACTCCAATGAATATCGTTCATTCGAAATAAGCCAATAAAATGTACCATAAGATCGAGTATTTAATCTGATTGATTGCATAAAAGATCATATTGTGTTAATTGTAGAACAAGACCAAAACTAAAGACAGATCTAAGAACTCGATCACTGAAATATTAGTTTAATTAGCTTATGCAAAGAGCAACATATTTGATGTCCTTAAATATTAAGGATAATTAAATGTGCTTTCATAAAGATTTCGTTATGATATTGTAGTAAGGGTTCTTTTTTGAATGGTTTGACCATTTGGAAGGGAAAATGAACGTATAAGAGTAAAGGTGATTTAAGGTATAGTTGGGATGGAGAGAGTGAATAGTAATTTCTTCTTCATAAAGAAACAACAGAAACAAGAATTGTAATAAAAGTGATTAATATTTAACATTGGAATGAGAAATATGATTTCCATTCCGAAATGTATTTTCATATAGAATTTTTTTTCTATGAGATTAGTTTCTTTGAGTTCAAGATATTTGATCAAAGAACTCTCCATGGTAAACTAGTTATAGTATATGAAATAAAAAAATCTATATTAAGTGAATGATGAACCTTCAAATTACGCTATTTAGTAATGTCGAAAATAGTGGGAACATGTCATATACCACTTATTGATTGCACCAAATTAGAAAATTGTTTTCATAAAACAACATTATTTATGAAATAATGATTATTTTTTATTATCGACTGAAAAAATAGACAGCTTTATTTTTATGAATATTATGAATATTTGTTATGGAACAAAACTATAATGTGGCATTTGTTTTCATAACAGAAGTGATGCATTGAAAATACAAAAGTATCTAATATTATTTATAGTTATTCTGGAATTATAAACTAAGCCGTAGTTTTGAGAAAATAATTTTATTATATGATTTAAAACCATATGATACTTGTTAATTATATCTCAGACAATAAAGGACTATGCACCCATTTAGTAGGAGCATCATAAAAGTTGATGAACTCTTCGATTGATACATTTAGATGCATGCAATCGTAATTCTTTAATACCAAAATGGTTCCACGTACTTCGTCATAATCACTCATGAGTCATCATCGACGTGGACATGTGTATTTGATACACATACAGTATATCTATGGTAAACTCATTGAATATAAAACAGAAGTAAAAATAACATGCAATAGAAATAATTCGGTTTGATCGAATGAGTAAGTATATTGGAAAAGGTTCCAAACGTACCTAAAACGAATAAAGATTCAATATCAAAATAACTCCTTCATGTGATATATAATGATGCATCGATATGGAGTAATCGAATTTTGTTGGACAATGTACGATTAATTGTGAGTGAAGTTGAGATAGTTTCTTTCTATAGGGTTATGTACTTAAAAGCAGTACACAAGTTTAATATTATTTCATCTGAATAATAGTTTGCCAAATCTTACAAGATAAGGGTTTATTAGAAATTCCAACATTTCTAGGCCAGGGAGTTGGCAGGTTATGCGAGTCAAAAGATTGCATGTAATAATTGTTTATTGGGGATCTTATATGAATTTTCCTAAAAGGATTTTGGAAAGGACTGTCATTGAATGAAATATTTATGTTTTGAACATAATTTTTGTAAACTAAAACCAAATCAGTTTTATAAATAAAGAAATTCATAAAGCGTTTATGAATCCCTATTCTATTTCACTGAGAAACAATTGTAGTTTCAAGAAATACAAACTCCATTTTGAAGGAATTTCTTTGAGGAATTATTGGTAGTTAAATGAAATTGGATATGATCCATAGATAGAACTGATTATTTGTGACAAAATGAAATTAACTAGCCTAAATGAACAAATAGCATTAGCATGTCTAATAAGTATTCTCATACATCAAAGAGAAACTATGAGTTTCTTATTAATGTCGGAATTATATAATCCTCAGTTGTTTGATTAAACCATTAAGATTGTTCGCTCTATTTGGTATGATGCGCAAATTAGAAGGAATTCTAAGTACACTATTAAAAATACGACTTTGGTGGGCGTAACTGAAGGGATGTGATCCATCGGCCGAGATTGTGTCTTTATAAGGAAGACTAATGTAGTTGGAGTTAAATGAGCAATGTTGATAAGAATAATATCATAAATTTCAATTGTTAAAATTAGCATAATCGGTTTGGTATTCAACATGCTCAAGTTAATTCGGATTTACTCAAAAAATTATTGCTTGATAATACTTAGTGTTTTGGTACATATGTATTGAAGCAGAAAATTCTAAATAATGAATTAAAGTAAGCTATTTGCATATATTAACCAAAAAATGTCTCGTAGTCAATGGAAGCAATATTGAGTTTGTGAGTCTTTGGATATGATCCAAGGAATGACACGAAAGTATCATTTTATAAGCATCAAGGTTGGATAAGTATATTGACAGAAATCATATATTTTGATTTTCAATCCAATTGTGAAGGAATCATGTGTTCATAAGAAAGAACGTTTAAACGTACATTGATATTTCTAAAGTGTAAGTAAATAACACGTTGTTGATTTTAACGGTGTACTTGTATTGAAATCAACCTTAGTTGTTTTAATACTTAACTTTAGATTGTAAGTGATGCCTTTTATAGTTAGTATAAAAGATATTGAGAATTCCCCAAATTAATATGTAATACACCTTATTAAATTGTCTAATATGGAACAGGTGAGTTCCTTATGCATTGGCAACAGGAATTATCATATATGTTATGTTGGTTACGATATCGTGATTTGTTTATATATTTGATACATGAAGCAAATATTAAATCCAAATTAATATCACTAAATGGTCGTTTGAAGTGTTCTCATGGCTGGTTCAATGAAAAAGGCTAAGTACATTTTTTTGAATAGCGTCGTAATAAAAACAATGTATATAAATATATAAGTGCACAAATTTATATCTAAGCCAATTCCAAATGTTGAGAACCTTATAACATTGTTATATAATAACAATGTCGCGATATAGTTCATAACAAAACTTAGATCTTACTAGAAGTCGATGACATACTTCGAATTGTTCCACATGATAAAACATTTTATCACCGTCAGAGAGAGTTGATTGACAAAGTAGATAATTGAAACAAAATAGCATACGCATTTACAATGGGACTAACCCAAATAGTTTTGAGAAAACCGATTGGAGATGTTGGAAGAAGATTCCATAATTAACCCTAAGTGCAAGTGGAATATTGATAGAGTTAGCGTTATGATCTAGTGACGATTATGTAATTTGTTATATATATCTAACTTGCTGACAAATCTTGTTCGAAATAAAGGTGTTTTCTTTCTATTATATACTTGATATTAGGTGGTTATATTAATTAACTAATTTAATTAGAAGTATATTTAATAGAAAATCCACAAAATTGTATGTTTTGTGACAGTGGTTACAAGTGTTGTAACTATTAGAAATTGCGGATTACGGATCTTAAGGCTAGGATTAACACTAGAGGAGGGTGAATAGTGTTAATAAAGAATTACTAAATCTTTTTGAGTTTATGTTAATTTAGACACCAATGTATGCAATATACAGATACAAATATGATCACAGAAATAAACACAGATGCAGAAATAAAATAAAAGCAGTAAACGAAAGAACACACCGGATTTTATACTGGTTCGGAGTTACCCTACATCTAGTCCCGCAACACAAGTACGGATTTCCTTTCAAAAGCAATTGTACAATTACACCCTCAGTTTCAAGGCTACGAGGTACACCCTCCAAAATTTCTATCCTCTGGGTAGAGATACCTGATTTCCGGACCACAAGTTTACCCAACTGATTTACCAAGGCTACAATCACACCTTTTCTCTCTTAATTGATTTCCAAGGCTACAATCACACCTTTTCTCGCTTAATAGATTACAAAGAAGTCTATAACTCTGAATAGCATAGAGAACCCTGTAGAGATAGTGATAGAGAATCAAACTAGAAGTAATCGAGTTCGATTCAATGTTGATTTCGACAGAGTAATGATAAGAATATGTATTAAGAAATGTGGAAGAAGAGGAGGAGTGAAAAACAAGAAAATCTGATATAAAATTCATTGAAACTAACCCCTATTTATAGAAGAACAACAGCCATGTCCATTCATGAAGAGTTATGGCGAATAGACACTTCTTTTAATTTAAATTTTGAACTCAACTAACACCATGTCGACATGGGCTACATAGGCATATCGACATCCTAAAGCATTTTTTGATGATTTTATTTTCTTTGAAAATAACCTTTATCTTATATTGAAACTAATTTAAACTTTATAAATATATTTGACTATAGTTAAAATTCATAAGTAAATATAGAGAATAATATATATAGAATTTAAATCCAATTTTATATTTAAATCTAAGTATAAATATTTAAAAGATAAATATATTATATTAAAAGATAGTTTAAAATCAGGAGTAATTTGACTTTGAAATTAAGGACAATTTTGAGGCTAAAATTATTTTAAATTAGGATAGAGGGTTTTGAATGTGTTAAAAGGAAAGTTTTGAAAACATTTTGAAAATATGATATAATTTTGAAAAATCATTTTGAATAAAAAGTTAGCGGATACAAAATAATGCTCCAGTAGATTTTTCGTAGGTTCCGTCCTACTTAGGGTTCCATCCCTTTAACTGGCTCGAAGTGGATTCCATTCCACGAATAAATTGGATTTTAAGATGCCAGTGCTTTTCTATGAGTTTTAACAAAATTTCTTATACTAAAAAATACTTAACCTTGAAATCTTGAACTCTTGATAATCTTGATACTCATGAGTCTTCTATCTTGATATCTTGAATTTCTATACTGTACAGTCTTCATTCTTAGTACCTGCATGGTTAAATCTTGCATATACATATACATCTAAACTTATAATGTTAGTATTTATATTTTATAATCTATTCTAAGGTTGTTGTCATCAAAACCATCATCTCACGGACTAACAATCTCCCCCATTTGATGATGACAACCTTTGTTTATAAAATATTACTTCTATCCTAATAACTCCCCCTAAAACTAATAACTCCCCCTTAATTTATGCCTAACTACCCTATTTTATATTTCTCCCCCTT
Source organism: Allium cepa (assembly GCA_030765085.1). NCBI lineage: Eukaryota > Viridiplantae > Streptophyta > Magnoliopsida > Asparagales > Amaryllidaceae > Allium > Allium cepa. The sequence goes on from CM060932.1 coordinate 161,158,964, forward strand.
TTTCATCAACAAAAAACTTACTCCCCCTCATTTATGGGCTTCAGTACTTGCATTGATAAACTATACAACGAAATATATAATATATAGATTAAGAAATAATTATACTTATGAACATGATAACTAATCAAAGACTATACATTTCAATGTATATATATATGTTTTATACAACAAACTTCAAACCAATATCAATCAATCCACATAGAGTATCAATCCAGACCAAATCAAACAAAGCAAACAAATAAAAATCAAATGTTACGTGGAACTTCCACCCATCCTTTTTCTCCAAAGATTGGGTCTGCCTTAATAGCATGCCAATTATCATTGTCATTGGTGAGAGAGACAGGAGGATGTGCTTCGTTATCATCCTTGTGCAGAGAGGAGATCATCCATCGCATCTCATCGAAGTGCCTTTCTTGTTCCTTGATCATCTGCATTTGACTCAATTCTAAGTGACGCTGGTTACGTAAAATAAACGAGAGAATAATCTTGAACGAATTAAGTTTTTCTTCAAGATTTTCGGATAGATTGTGAATAGGATTAGCCATAGTTGAATTTGTGAAAGAAATAAAGGATATAGATGATAAGAAATAAATTTCAGTGAAGAATTCTGGAAGAAATAGGTATTTATAGGTGTAGAAATTCGTTTGAAATGAATAGACATTTGAAAGTTATTCAAATCTCAAATTCAAAATCAATTGTCATTTCTGACCAGTACATGTCGACATGGTCATATAGGGGATGTCGACATGGGTTAGTGTAAAATTATGACTAATTTGATTTTGTGAATAATTGTGTGTGTGTGTGTAAGTGTGTATATATATATGTATATATATATATAATATACTAACATTTATTTTGGAGATGAGATACGGTAGATAACAGAAAGGAAATTTCATTTCGTTGCATACTACGATAATACAACGATTAAGCACACAACAAACTACCTGAACATTTGAAATAAAGAAAACTAAAAAAAATACAACAAGATACGAAAAGTTAAAATTAGTTAGAGGATGATGATGATGAATATAGTCCAATTTTCTTGCTGACTTTGGAAACGAACTTGTTCATCTTGGATGAAATTTTGTCCAACTTCTTACTAACGGATCTTTTAAGAATCCGTTGATTCTCAACAATCGTCTTTTGGTTTTTGAGAAGTGTTTTGGTGGATGGATTAGGAGGATAGTCAATGCTTTCCAAAGAGGTTTCACCTTCTTCTTCTTCTTCAATTTCCATTTCATCCCCTTTTTCTTCTTCTTCCTCTTCCTCTTCTTCCATTTCCTCATGAGCCAATCGCTCTTCTTTTTCTGCAAGGGTCTCATAAGGTTGAAAAACAAAAGGAATTTTCATAAGCGAAATGTTGGAATGATTAAAAACGTTTCTAGAAATAAATTCTTCGCCTTTGAAATCCACTCCAAAATAGTTAAAAATCTGAGTGATATAAATTCCATGGTATAAAGTATTCTCACCCATTTCACGATTTTTAGGACGAAGTTCATCCAAAATAAATTGCGCCCAATTTATGTAATATAGCAAAAAGAGCTTTGCAAACTTTTGAAGTAGGATTGTTAAAATTCTCCGATCTTAGGGTCAAAGTATGTTGCAAAAGAAGATTGATAACTCTTGCCTTTGGACGAAAATTTCGATTTTTGAATTCAAAATTATCGATTCCTTCAAAAATATGATGAAATGTCTCACGATCATTTATCGATTTTAAAATTAGAAAGATCCATTCCCGTACACTTGCAATTGAGAATGGTACCCAAAAGATCATAATTCAAAACAATTCTAGTGCCTTTGACACTACTCCAAATTTCATCCTCTTTTCCATGATAAAATCCACGGTTTAAATTAGCATAGAAAATTTTGACAAGATTTGGATAGCAAACAAAATCATTTTGTGAAGCATCAATAAAACTTAGAACTCCATTGTATGCAAAAAGAGAATCAAGTTCATAAGAGGAAAAATCTTGAAAAATAGCAAAATTTCCGAGATGGACTTTGGCATAGTTAGCATAATTGATGTATGTTTTTATTGCCTCCGGATCATTGAATAATTGCTCTTTGATTTTTATGGAAATTCTCATGGTGGAGGGGTTGCTTGAAGAAGCCATTAAAGTAGAGAGTATAGAGCTTGAAGTTATGAAGAGAGAGTTTGAATTTGAAAATGAGAGCGAAAAGATATGGTAAAAGATAGTGAATAAATAGATTTATAAAGGACATATTCTCTGGTCAAAAGGTAGCTTTTCAGAGAATCGAATGAAGTCAAAAGATGGAGGGAAATTCAAACATTTGGATTCAAATTTGAAATTCAAATTCAGGTACCCATGTCGACATCATGGTAGGGACCATGTCGACATGTGCCTTTGAATTTTCATGAATTGATTTTTCCTAAGATCTCTAATATATATATATTATTAATGCCTATATATATATCTGAAACATTATTAAACTTCAAGTATATTTCAGAAAATATTATTATACTATTAAAAAATAATAATAATAAAATAATGAAATAATAATAAAAATAGAAAACAAATTTTAAAATTCAAACAACACACCAATTCAAAATCAATCAATCAAACAATCAAGCAACTAATTCTAAGTAAGCAATTTCAACCAATTGTTTTATAAACGTGTACCTTTTTCTGAGTCCATCTCTTTGAATTCGTCGGAGTCATGAACAGCTGTGAAAAAAAAATTCAAATTATTCGTCTTTTGATTATCGTCACTTGAGGACGAGTCTGAGTCATCTAGAGTAGTAGTATATACACGTTCCCGTTTCTTTGCTGGATCATTGTTCATAGGAGAATTTTGCCTATCTGGATACGGACAGTCTCTTTCGAAATGGCCTAGTTTATCACAATTGTAACATTTGTCATTATTTGTCACTACATCTGATTTCTAGATTTCTTATAGTTGTTTCTCTTGAGATTATTCATCTTTCTGTATTTCAGGAATTTTCTAAAATTTCTGGTCATAAAGGCTATCTCTTCATCGTTATCGTTGTTTGTGTCTGATCCATCGGTCAATGCATTGAATGCCACTGATTTCTTTTCATATGCTTTACTTTCTCTTCTCCCAATCATTTGAACTTCATATGACATTAGATTTTCAATTAATTCTTCTATCTTGAAAGTACTGATGTCATTTGCCTCTTCGATCGCAAGTGTCTTTTGATCCCATTATGGAGTTAGAGAATTTTAAATCTTTCTGACTTGATCTTCTTCAGAAAATTCCTTTCCCAAAGATATGAGAGAATGCACAATATCCTGAAATCTACTATACATATCCGAAATAGACTCATTAGGATTCATTTTAAATAATTGAAACTGATTTGTGAGCATGGAAATTTTGGTCTATTTAACTTTGCTTGTTCCTTCGTGAGTAACTTGCAAAGTTTTCCAGATTTCATATGCAGACTTACAAACTGACACTCTATTGAATTCATTTCTATCTAGTGAACAAAATAGAATATTCATTGCCTTCGAATTATTTTATGCAACAGCCTTTTACTCAGCAGTCCACTGTGCAAAATTAGTTGTGGGTTCAGAATATTCGGTTTGTGTGATATTCCAAGTGTCTAATCCTATATATTGTAAATATATTTTCATCCTACATGCCCAATATGCATAGTTACTGCTATTAAAAAGTGGTGGTCTGACAGTAGACTGACCCTCTACAAATGAACTAGTGATAGGGATACTAGTGTTAGTAATAGTACCAGTGTTAGTGGCCATTTTGAAAACTTTTCAAAAATCAGATTATGAAATTTTGAAAACCTTGCTCTGATACCAATTGTTAGAAATTGCGGATTACGGATCTTAAGGCTAGGATTAACACTAGAGGGGGTGAATAGTGTTAATAAAGAATTACTAAATCTTTTTGAGTTTATATTAATTTAGACACCAATGTATGCAATATACAGACACAGATATGATCACAGAAATAAACACGGATGCAGAAATAAAATAAAAGCAGTAAAGGAAAGAACATACCGGATTTTATGCTGGTTTGGAGTTACCCTACATCTAGTCCCGCAACACAAGTACGGATTTCCTTTCAAAAGCAATTGTACAATTACACCCTCGGTTTCAAGGCTACGAGGTACACCCTCCAGAATTTCTATCCTCTGGGTAGAGATACTTGATTTCCGGGCCACAAGTTTATCCAATTGATTTACCAAGGCTACAATCACACCTTTTCTCTCTTGATTGATTTCCAAGGCTACAATCACACCATTTCTCGCTTAATAGATTACAAAGAAGTCTATAACTCTGAATAGCACTGAGAACCTTGTAGAGATAGTGATAGAGAATCAAACTAGAAGTAATCGAGTTCGATTCAATGTTGATTTCGGTAGAGTAATGGTAAGAATATGTATTAAGAAACGTGGAAGAAGAAGAGGAGTGAAAAACAAGAAAATTTGATATAAAATTCGTTGAAACTAACCCTATTTATAGAAGAACAACAGCCATGTCCATTCATGAAGAGTTATGCCGAATAGACACTTCTTTTGAAATTTAAATTTTGAACTCAACTGACACCATGTCGACATGGGGTACATAGGCATGTCGACATCCCAAAGCATTTTTTGATGATTTGATTTTCTTTGAAAATAACCTTTATCTTATATTGAAACTAATTTAAACTTTATAAATATACTTCACTATAGTTAAAATTCATAAGTAAATATAGAGAATAATATATATAGAATTTAACTCTAATTTTATATTTAAATCTAAGTATAAATATTTAAAAGTTAAATATATTATATTAAAAGATAGTTTAAAATCAAGAGTAATTTGACTTTGAAATTAAAGATAATTTTGAGGCTAAAATTATTTAAAATCAGGATAGAGGGTTTTGAATGTTTTAAAAGGTAAGTTTTGAAAATGTTTTGAAAATAGGATATAATTTTGAAAAATCATTTTGAATAAAAAGTTAGCGGATACAAAACAATGTTCCAGTAGATTTTTCGTAGGTTCCGTCCTACTTAGGGTTCCATCCCTTTAACTGGCTCGAAGTGGATTTCATTCCATGAATAAATTGGATTTTAAGATGCCAGTGCTTTTCTATGAGTTTTAACAAAATTTATAATAGTAAAAAATACTTAACCTTGAAATCTTGAACTCTTGATAATCTTGATACTCATGAGTCTTCTATCTTGATATCTTTAATCTCTATACTGTACAGTCTTCATTCTTAGTACCTGCATGGTTAATTCCTGCATATACATATATATCTAAACTTATAATGTTGGTATTTATATTTTATAATCTATTCTAAGGTTGTTGTCATCAAAACCATCATCTCACGGACTAACAGTAACTGTGAGTAATTTATCACAATGAAACAAATATATCGTTTTAAATGTTCCTAACCAAGATGCATCGAGACTAGATATCGATGTATCCGTTGAGATTATAATATGTAACGCTCTCCAAATGTTGGGAAGTGTATTACTCATGACTACTGGGGGCATCTAGGGTGTACGTACCAATAGTTATTGGATAACTATGGAGCGATTCACTGGGTAGTATTGTGTTGGTTAATATAACTAAGGTCAAACAGAAAATATTGTTCTGACTAATTTACATAATTCTTTCGACTTGAAAATACTGTGAATCTACAATATGAAAGCTCCGCTTTGATTATAATCAAATCATGACATAGCCTTCATCGAGCGACTATAGCTGGGTCGAGTGGAAGTATTGGAAGTGAAGCACTATTCAAGAGAGGATTCATCTCCTCAGTTATATGAGGTTAGTATCAGGATCAACTCAATTCAACCCAAAGTCAAAATCTCTAGCCAGAGTAGTCCAGTTGATAATAATTGTTAATATTGAACCAAGAATTTTTTGCTTAGATTACAGAGTTAAATATGGACGATGTTGGAGTTTTGACCATTACCAAATTCAGCAAGTCCAAAGTGATATAGTTTTGATGAAGAGAATTGGTGTAAATAATTGTCACAATTAGGTGATGCTTATTAAATTAAAATAAGATTTTTTAGAAAATGAGTAAACGATAAATTTGGCCATAATATCACAACACCTGCTAAGTGAAGTGTGAACGTTAACATTCGAATATTTCGACGTTAATCGCTGAACGAATTTACATCCAAAAGTCGCACAACCTATACGATGAGTTCTCTTTAGAGAAAAATATTTAATTACTTTATAATTGTTATAAACTAATTGAATAAATTAATTTTTATGAAATATTAATTACGAATTTTGAATGTGATTTGAGAAATAAAGTTGTTGCACATATTTATAAAAGTTATGAATATATTGATCGATATGAGATATCGATAACGAAATATGTTAAATAGGATTGTACGTATTTAATTTGAATTAAATGTGCTCAGAACCCATGAGATTTAGCGAGGATAGGCATTGGTTTGGAGGAAGATAGGAGGTGGCTACAACATGTGTGATTAGGTTTTAAGATGTGTGGTTGAGATCATTGTTTGCTCTCTTGTTCTATCCATATAAAAGCCAATCTCAAAATCCTAATTACAAGCTAATTCATTTTGGCCACCACTTTCTTCTTCCACTTCCTCATTTTTATGGAAGAAAATTTCCTCTAAAATCATTCCTAAAATTCTCAAGTCCAATTCAAAATTAAAAATACTAATTGTAGTAGAAGGTCTACAATCATGGATTAGCAATCTGACGAGTTGTGAATTATTCGTAGAAGAGAAATCATTGTTCAACATGAACTCAAAGGCTTCATTAGGAGGTGCACTTTTATTTATTATCATTTTTTTATTTTAAGTTTATCATATAAAAGTTGATGTACATCCAAATCCTCTGTTTGTATTCAAATCTGTTTATTGTTGAGATTAGGTGAGATTTTTGTTTGTACATTTGTTTGTTACAATTAGATTGGTCATATGCTTGTTATAATATTTTGTTTATTGTTTTGTTGTTGAACTAATTTTCTAAAAAAAAGGTTTTAATTTTGATACACACTCACATATATAAATTAAATGTGTACAGATTTGCAAATTAAGAATATGTATAATTGTACATGTATTTATATATCATATATATTTAACCTTAAAATTTTATTATGGTGACTTGTACCTATTATGAATCATAAAATATAAAAATATTTTATTAAATATTTGTATACATATTTTATTATTATTTAATGATTTTGTGAATTGTTTATTATGAATAAAATAATTAATGGTTCAAAATTTTAATTTTATGTTTTTTATATTTTCTTAACTATGTAATAAGATTAACATAAAATATTTAGATTTTTTAAACTTAATTTATTATTTTTACAAATTAATTTACATGCGGCTCGCAATCAATTATTTAATTAAAAATATATTTTCATTTGAGAAAATTATAAAAAAATTTCTTAAGGCTTAAATATATATCTAAAACCTTGAGAAAAAGTTTCATATTTTTATAACTTGATATATTAATTTTTGAATTAATTTATTTTTGAAATGCTATTAATATTTAATTAAAAAAATAATTTTAGTTGAGAAAATTCTAGAAATTTTCCCTAAGTCCAAATATGTCTCAGATACCTTTAGAAATTATTTTAGAAGTTTCCAACTTGCTTTCCTATTTTTAAGAATTAATTTTATTACGGACTATTATCAATTACTTAATAATAAATATTATTTTAATTGGTAAAATTCCATAATTTAATCTTAAGCCCAAAATGTGTTTTTATATTTTCTAAAATTTTAAATGCTTGTATTATTATCATATAATTATTTTACATTAATTTGATATGGCAGAAACTATTTTATTCCATAAATTATACACACACACATTAGTATTTTGTTTTGACATATTATACAAGCACATATTTGGATAAATTACAGTACACACAAAATGAGCTAATGTGTCTGTTGCAAGGTAAATCCCAACATCTATATACGGGCACATTATACCCTTCACAGATTACGATGTTAACACACACACACATATATATGTGTGTGTATGATATACATGCACATATATATGTATATGTATACTTGTATAAATAAATAAAATAAAATAAAATAAGTCTCAAACTACAAATTGTATAATCAGAATATATATGGACATAGTAATAAATATTATCATGAATAAATTATTACTAATGACATTTAATGAATCAATCAATTCAAATTAAAGAGAGAAAATGAAAGGTTTCTTTCTCCGTTTAATATAATTAATGCTCTCAATTAATTTTTGTTTTAGGGAAAGAAATGAAAGATTTCATTCCCTATACATTAACACTTATAAGTAAATATTAGGTATATTTGATGCACTATACATTTGAAATTAAATTTATTTAAACTTCCATTTATGTATTTTAAATGGAATAACAAATTTTATTTAAACCAAATTTAGAAAAGTTCTAAATGAAATTTAGACTTTGTAGGTCCGTTAAAGATCCAAAATAGTAATTTTTTTGAATTCATTCCTTTCTTCCGCTGTGGGCTGGCTCGGTTCTTTTCAATTAAGTTTCATATGTTTTGTGATATTGTTTGTTTAAGCAACTTTTTAAAACAATATGTTGCCGAAAGCAGTTCATTATGCACTAAAATATTCGTAATAGATATCTAAAGTACTTACTAGAAGTAAATCTAATATACTTACAAGTTATGAACTAATACATATGTACATATTTTAGCGATACATTTTTATTTCTAACAATTACATGTGGATCTATTTGCAACAACAGTAGTTTTACAGATTTTAGACTGATAGGGTAGACAAGCATGTTCATATCACCGCTGTTCATATGATTGCTGGTTCATCTTACTGGACCAATTTTACACAAAAGCACAAAACTTTTATTTTTAGGACCACATTACTAAATATATCTAGTCATCCTCTTCCACTTCCATCCATGATTTGTTCTCTTTGCAACAGATATTTGATTAATAGTTTTGTTCTTGTTATCTAATTAAAGCTACTTTTTCCCTTTCTTTGTAGATGACTTATAGTCTAATCTAAAGCAACAAAGTTGAATTTCAATATTGATCCTCTTCATGAAAAAAGCCATATGCAAGAAGCATGTCAGAGAGCAATAGAAAGACTGTTATGTTTGATCCATGATAGAAATACTCCCAGCATTGCACTTTTGGAAGGGAAAATGAAATAATATGGGGCTTACTTCAAATGTTCTTGTACATGTGCAATTGACATGTTAAAATTTGAGTTACCTTGTGTTTAATCATATTGGCTTAATTATCTTTTGCTTATATATGCTAAATTATTCTTATAATTGTATAATTGTACGTGACTATCTAAATTGTTGGACGTATAACGATTCATGTATATGTGGTTGATAAATAAATGGAAACTATTATGTTATCACAAAGAAAGAAAGCAAGTCACATGGTATTATCGATGTATTATTGTGCTAGCTTGCATGTCCACGCACCTTGTTATCTTGATATTATGCATATCATTTTGATATGCTCTTATTAATGGTAAGAAATGCCTTTGTTTTATTGTAGTGTAGAGACACGCTATTGCTATTCATTTATAGATCATATACTTTGGGAAGTATATGTGTGGCTTTCATCTTTTTACCTTCTTCATTTCGATATCATCTCATCCGGCTAGTATATTTTACAGCCAAATTCTACACAAATTTGAAACTAGTGTTTTTATTTTGGAATCTCATTTTTGATTCAGTTTAAAAATTATTTTTCAAAACAATAGAACCAAATACAATTTTCAAAATGTTAAAAACATTAAAAGTGAAGAACTGAAAACAGACTTCAAAAACCAAAAGCTAAAAATGATAACAAACAGGGCCTTTGTTTTGTCAGGACAATCTTTTCTAGTATGTATGTATATGGATTTTATCTCAGATTTGTGCAAGCAATGCTGCGGTTTTCTTCTGAACTAACCAATAAATTTAAGCTGTCGCAACCAAAAAAAAAACAAAGAATAAAAGGTGCTTATTATCTTGTCATGTTTTGAGAAAACGTTTTTTTAGAGAGATATGAAGTGTGTTAATTTGAATTGTAAAGGAGAGTAAGAAGTTTAGATAAAGGTTATAAGAATTTTATCTTTCGGTTCTTATTTTACACTACTATTTTTTTTGCTTATATCATTCTTATTAATCTTTCTACTTAGTTGTTAAAAATCACTGTATTCTTCTTTCGGACACGTTGGTGAAATTATATCAGAGATCTATCAAAAAGGTTAAGTAAACATAAAAGGTATTCAGTTACAAATCGAACTCGGTTTGTAAGTTCGTTTTATTATACCTTTTTTTGTTATATGGATATGCAAGCAAAGTGCACATTCTTTTGTGCAAAAAACAGACATAGATAGAGCACAAATCATACTCATAATACATTATAAATATATATAAAATGAACCCTAACAGCATTATGAAAAATGCAATATATTATTAGTACAAGGACCAAAAGCTTATTTCCCATACAATAATATAGGAAGTATTTGTCAAGATTGTATACGACCATGGAAAAAGATGATAAAATGGCATCAAACGTTCACACACAAAATACACTACACAGCACTATACAAGTCATGTTCAAAACCTTCCCTATTTTTCCAGTTGAAAAGAGATAAATTGCTTCAATAGAAATAAACAGGATAAGAACAACCATGGTTAAATATTTCAGGCTGAGTTGTGATGCCTCAGTCGTTCTTGCTTGATCTTCAAGTCAACATCACTTTCTTATATGTGTTAAGAAAGTAAGTATGCATCACATGGACTCTTCATCTGAATGCAATAAGTCACAGATTTTAGAACATCTTTTTATTGGAACTTGTTTATTTATTTTTTTGGAACTTGGATTTTAGATAACTTTTTTAACCAATGTTTTATCTAATTTTTGATTTTCATATACAAGTTGAGTATAAAGTACACTTAAGCAAGAATAAATGTTATTGGGTGTGTGTAGGTGCTTGGCCAGTAGAGCATAAATATTAAAATGAAAATAAAAGGAAATAATTCTACAATAGCTATTCCGTAAATGTTTGAACAGATGTGTCCATGTCTAAAGCACATGCACAGTTTTGATCCTCCTAATCAAGTTAAGATGGGCAATGTCTTATTAAATCTTTTCCTCCATATGCTCCTAATGATGTTAGGATAGGCAAGTCCTTCAAAGACGAAAATATGTTCATGTTCAGAATCTTCACAAATGCAGGAATGGGCTGCCAAACATTGGATTGCGCCTTTCCTAGCTCTTGAGTTGTGGGACTCCCCAAGCCCAGCTGACTATTATAAACCATCTGGTCTTTAGGATGCACCTCGCATGCATGCGAGAATGTAGAATATGCTCTTGGTGAATCCTACGGAAGTCTGTAGCTTGCAATTATTAATGCAAAACTAAATGTCCAGCAGCTCCTACTCCTCGGACCTCTTCGTCAGCTCTGTTGAATATATTATTTATGAGAAAGAGGGAGAATATAAGAAGGAGGCTTTTTTTGTTGTTGAAAACTTTTCTTTTATTGATGGTAGATTTTTTGTTTGATTGCTTGATACAAAATAATGATAGAGCTCTTTTATTTACAGAAATCCATAAACTATTCTAAAACATAATTCTCTAAACAATTCTAAAAACATGACTCCATACATAACTTATTTCTATTAGAAAATTCATGAACTCTTAACAAACTACAGTAAATGCAAGAAGACTTCAGAAACGATAATAACAAGAAGCTTCTAGAAATTAAACATACCATATCAAGTTTATTATTTAAAAACACCCCCCTTTAAACTATATTTGTGACTCCAAACGGATTTTTCAACCTGACAAAATTTTAACGCTAAAGAGGCTGGACGAAGATGTCGGCTACTTAATCATGCATCTTCACGTACTCTAGTTGCACATCCTTTTTGGCGACACATTCTCTAATATAGTGATAGTGTGTATCAATATGCTTGCTTCGATCATGAAAGACTAGATTCTTTGCCAAACAATTGCTGGATTGTTGTCCACGAAAATCTTGGTTGACTTCTCTTTTGGTAATTTCAACTCCTTTAGCAGATTTCGTAACCAAATTGCACGACAAACACACGAAGTAGCAACTACATACTCCGCTTCGCATGTGGAAAGAGTGACAATCGACTGTTTTTTCGACATACAAGTGAAGGCTGTGTCTCTCATGTAGAATACGAAGTCACCAGTGCTTTTTCGGTCATCCATATCCCCACTCCAATCGCTATCGCTATATCCAACAAGCTCGTAATTATCAGAAACAGAGTAGTACAAGCCAAAGTTTTAACATAGCAAAGAATCCTCTTTGCTGCCTTCAAATGAGTTGTTATTGGATTCTCCATGTATTGACTCACAACTCCTACCGCATATAGAATATCGAGTCTTGTGCACGTTAAATATCATAAGTTTCCAACCAAGCTCTTGAATAGTGTTGAGTCCACTTTTTCTCCTTCCTCATGCCTTGATTCAATCGACGTGCAAACTGGATTAGAGTCATCCATCTTGAATTTGCTCAATTCTTCCTTAGCATAACCTTCTTGAGTGGTTATGATGCCTTTATCTTCTTGTTTTACTTCAATGGAAAGATAATAAGACATGAGCCCAATATCAGTCATCTCAAACTTCTTCGTCATCTCTTTCTTAAACTATTTAAACATGCTTGGATTGCTACATGGACATATGATGAAGTTTTTTTCTTAGAGGTGCTTATCAATTCGAGCATTCCAAGCTCTTGGGCTTATCTCAACCCATTAAGTGCCTTCTTTAGCTTCAATATCTTGTTTTCTTTTCCCTTGACTTCATAGCCTTGTGGTTGCTTGATATAAAATTTTTCTTCAAGAATTCCATTTAGGAAGGCGGATTTCACATCCATTTGATGTAGCTTCCAATTGTTTTGAGCTACTAAAGAAATTATTGATCTAATAGTTTCTAGTCAAGCAACCAGAGTGAATACCTCATCATAATCAATACCAGCTCTTTGACTATAGCCTTTTACCCTTAATCTTGCCTTGTATATTTCGACTTCACCTTTGGCATTTTTCTTTGCTTTGTACACCCACTTCAACCAATTGCCTTGTGTTCTTTTGGAAGTAAAGCTAGCTCCCATGTGTCATTCTTCTTGGTGGCCTTGATTTCTTCATTCATAGCATTTTTCCAATATTTCTTTTGCAAAACTTCTTGGAAGTTTATAGGCCCACGATCTGAAAATAGACAAAAGGGAGTAAAAATTTTCTTTATTTTCTATTACTTCGTAAATCTCTTGAAGGCTTTTAAAGCATGGAGCCCTTTCACTTGAGCTCTCATCTTCTTGGCAACTTGTGATTGGTGAAGCTAGTGGAGAAGTTGGCTCCTCACTTGATTGTTCGATCCTTGGTTGTTGCATTTCATCTCCTTCAAAGTATGTAAAGAATTTGTAATTGTCATTATGTGATCTCCACTCCTATTCTCCTTCTTCATCGAACACAATATCTCGACTAATTATTATCTTCCTCGTATCGGGATTGTAAAGCTTATAGCCTTTGGAGTTAGTGTCGTAACCAATGAAAATATATTTCTCGCTTTTGTCATCCAATTTGCTTTGCTTCTTGTCGATATATGTACATGAGCTATGCTTCCGAAGGCTCTTAGATGAGAAATACCAGGCTTCCTTCCACTCCATACTTTTTATGGTGCCTTTCCCTACGCACTTCTTGTTGGAGATCGGTTTGATAAATAAACCGCACTGCTACAACTTCCGCCCATAATTCCTTTGGAAGCCTTTTACTTTTAAGCATGCTCATTGCCATCTCAAGAATTGTCATATTCTTCCTCTTTGCTACTCCATTTTCTTTGGGGGGATCTAGGCATTATCAACTATCGTTTGATTCCATTATTTTCACAATACTTTTGGAGTTCTTCTGATGTGAACTCTCCTCCACGGTCAGATCTCATGGCTTTAATCACAAGACCACTTTCCTTCTCAACTTGGGCCTTGAACTTCTTGAAGTTCTTAAAAAACTCCGATTTCTCCTTCAAAAAATATACCCATGTTTTTCTTGAAAAATCATCGATGAAAAGAAGGAAATAGTTACTTTTACCAAGTGAACTTAGCTTGATCGGACCACACACATCCATATGCATGAGTTCCAATGGACTTTTAGCTCTTGAGTATGACTCCTTTGGAAAGCCCATTTGGAATTGCTTCTAAGTAAACGTCTTTCGCACACTTGATTAGGATGGCTTATGCATGGTAATCCTCCCACCATTTCCTTCTTAGAGAGTAATTCTAGTCCTCTGAAGTTAAGATGTCCAAAATGAATATGCCAAAGCCAAGAGGCATCTTTGTAGCACACCTTAAGGTATTGTGAGACATCTTTTTGAATGTTGAGCACAAATATTCTATTTCTTGTGACATTGGTACCTTAGCAATGAATTTACTTGCACCATCTCTTATAGAAATGTTATTATCTTTTAATCGAATATCATAACTTTTCTCTAAGAGTTGTCCTAGGCTCTAGATGTTACCCTTCATGTTTGGCACATAATAAACATTAGAAATGAATTGGTGCTCTTCTTACTTCAATCAGATAAGAACCTTTCCTTTACCTTTTACTTCTATCTTTGATTCGTCTTCAAATGCGACTTTGCCCTTCACCAATTCATCAAGCTCCACAAACATGTTTTTTCTTCCATACATATGGTTGCATCTAGGTACCATTGATTTTCCTCACCTTTTTCATTTTCTTTGTGATCCACTAGTAATGTACCATCCTCTTAATTTTTTTATTCAACGTAATTAATCTTCTCTTCAACTTTGTTGTTTCTTGGAGCTCTAAATTCGAAAGCATAATGTCCAAATTTCTCATAATCGTAGCATTTAACGCATGACTTGTCATATCTTGAATTTTCTCTTTCACGACCTCTTGTTGAGCTTTCTCCTCTTTTATTGTTGTTGTTGTTATTTTTTTTCATTATCGGGCCTCCAACCTCATCCATGTCAATATCCATGACCTCTTCCTTTTTCTTGACCACAACCCTATCTTTGTTGAATTCGATTATTTTCTTCCTTTTTTGAATCAATCTGTGTCTTAAGAACTTGTTCCACGGTCTCTTCCTTCTTCCTTTTCTTTTCTTCATAAACTTGCAATGAGCCTAGAAGTTCCTCTATTGCCATGGCCTCCAAGTTTTTTGTTTTTTCAATGATGGCGACAATATGTTCGAACTTTGGATCTAATGATTTAAGAATCTTCTCCATAATTCTTACATCATCTAACTTATCACCATTTCTTTTTAGATTATTACTAACAACTAAAACTCTTGAGAAGTAATAAGAAAAAAGCTTACCTTCTTTCATATGCAAAGTTTCAAACTCTTCTCTCAAAGTTTGAAGGCATACCTTTTTGACTTTATCAGCTCCCTTGTAAGATATTCGAAGCTTCTCCCAAACTTCTTTTGCTGACTTTGATCCCAAAACCTTCTCAAACGTATCATCATCCAATGATTGATAGATTAGACAGAGAGCCTTCTTGTCTCTCATCCTTGAGTTTCTCAAACTGTCCCTTTAAGTTTGAGATAAGCTACCTTCATTTTCTTGTTTAGTATAGCCTTTCTCCATTATTTCCCATACGCCATGTGGTTCTAGAAGAGTCATCATCCTTAAGCTCCAATTGTCATAATTGTTCTTGGTGAGCATTGGAACTTGTAAGGGAACGCTGTTATTCGTCATCTCTATTTCTTTTTTAAAAGAATCTTAGGGCTTTGATACCACTTTTTTGAATATTTTTTTATGAGAAAGAGGAAGACAATATAAGAAAGATGCTTTTTGTGGTTGAAACCTTTTCTTTTATTGATGTGAATTTCTTGCTTGATTACTTGATGCAAAATGATTAGAGAGCTCTTCTATTCATAGGACTCCATAGACTATTCTAGAAACATGACTCTCTAAACACTTATAGAAACATGACTCCAAACATAATCCTTATTTCTACTAGAAAATTTAAGAGCTCTCAATAAACTACAGTAAATGAAAGAAGCTTCTAGAAAGTAACCATAATAAAGCAAGTTTAGTATTTCAATAGGCCCTTTCTCTCGATTGCTAATTCCCACCCTACAGTCTGAAATCACATTAACGAAATCATTATTCATGTCGGTAAACTCATTTCAAGATATTCTTCTTAATTTTAATAAACATTGTGACCATCTATATGAATCCAAAATCCATATCTCAAAACTTCCATTTCTCTATTAAAAAATTTAAAAAAAAAGAGTATGTCCTGCCATGTAAGTGATGCATCATTTAGCGTCATTAAAATCCAGGCATCCAATAGTTGATATGTAGTTGTTTGATACCTATGGACTATACTAAGCAAAATTTATAACAATACTTTTGGTTCAGCAACCACCGTAATTCATATTTGTGATAACAACTCCACAGTAGTCGAAATCAGCACCATATAATGTTATTTGTAAATCCGATCAGATCAAAAATCATAAAAAGGTAAATTCCACGTACTTCCTATAAGAAAAGACTAAAGGTGTTTATCTTTTTATAAAGAGAAAAATGAATTTTTTTTCATATAGTGATAAACACTAGCTTAAATTAATGGAGTTATTCAATGTTCGTTATCTCCCAAAGTCCTAGAAAATGGGCCAACAATCCAAACATTGATTCGGTATAGAGTAGGATCCCTAAACAAACAAAAAATTGAGAAAAAGAAACGGGTTGATTGACAGTCTTAATAACTCAAATTTTGTGAATAAATTTGAATTCCAAAGGATGGTATGGAAATTTACCTGAAAAACTCACCAGATTATTTCACAAAATTCCCTAAACTATCACGATATAAGTAAGGGCTATTTTGGCCGAAGAGCTTCTCATCGTTCTGGATTAATTAAGTTCACATGACCTACCATTTTCACTAGTAGTTTCATGAAAGGATTTACTTAAAATTACATAAATACCCATCTCTATTGCTATTTCCACTTTATCTCGATGACTAACACAATAAAAAAAGAACCATAGGGAATGGAAGAAATGGAATGTTCTTGATTTTATTGATAAAGCAGATAATCAAATGTGTTTTTCCATATTACAAATGCTCTAATACATTGCATGTATTTATATTGTAAAATACAGAACATATATTGTAAAATTAAGATATATAGGCTTGGCCCAATGCTGGTGTGCTCGCATCTAGTACGAGCTTGAGTTATATGCGGCTGGTTTGACTCTATATGCATCATTTCCCCAATACCTCCCTCAAACTAGTCGAGGGTTAGGGTTTGCGAAAATTCCCAAAAATGGCCGCCGTGTTTATTTAAAAAAAATTTCCTTCTTTTAATCTATTAAATCTTTATCATGATGAAGGTTTATTGGATTTAAAGGGCTCTTATTTGCTTTCCTTGCTTGTAAGATTGAGATTGTTGCTTGTATCAGTGGCGATGTTGGATCTGATGAAGTCGAAACTTCATTGCAGTGAAAAGTTCTCAATTCTCTCCGCTACTGGTAAGTAGTTTGTGGCTTTAGATCTCAAATCAAAGTTAGCTTCATCAATGCTCAATTCATGTCTGAATTTGGTAAAGTTATTCTTTGATAGTGCTTTTGTAAAGACATCTGCTTTCTGGTAAGTAGAAGGTATGTAATTAACTCTTAATTTTCCTTTTATAACTTGCTTTTGTATGAATTATAGATCCAATTCCATGTGCTTAGTTCTAGAATGCAATACTTGATTTGTTGTAAGTGATATTGTCCTGAGATTATCACACCAAATGGTTGCAATGTTGTTAGTTTTGATCTGTAATTCACTTAATAGTGATTCTTGTGAGAAATGCGAAATACAGATCTTAAGGCTAGGCTTAACACTAGAGGTGGGGTGAATAGTGTTTTAAGGAATTACTAAATGTTTTTGAGTTTTTGTTAATTTGAACACAAATGTACGTAATATTCAGACACAGATATGATCATAGACACAAACACTGATGCAGAAATAAAGTAAAAGCAATAAAGGAAATAACACATCGGATTTTATATTGGTTTGGAGTTACCCCACATCCAGTCCCGCACACAAGTACGAATTTCCTTTCAAAAGCAATTGTACAATTACAACCCTCGATTTCAAGGCCATGCGGTACACCACTCCAGATTCACAATCCTTTGGGTAGAGATACTTGATTTCACAGGCAACAAGATCACCCAATTGATTTCCAAGGCTACAATCACACCTTTTCTGACTTGATTGATTTCATAGGCTACAATCACACCTTTTCTCGCTTAGTTTATTACAAAGAAGCCTATAACTCTGAATAGCACTGAGATCTTGTTGAGATAGTGATAGAGAATCAAACCAGAGATGATCTAGTTAGATTCAATGTTGATTTCGGTAGAGTAATGGTAAAAATGTGTATAAAGAAATGTGGAAGAAGAAGATGAGTGAAATCATAGAAAATATGAATACAAATTCGTTCAAAACTGCCCCTATTTATAGTAGAACAACAGCCATGTCCATCCGTGAAAGGATATGACGAATAGACACTTCCTTTGAAATTCAAAATTTTGAAATAAACTGCTACTACGTCGACAAGGGGTATGTGAGGATGTCGACATGCCAAGGTATCTTTGGTAATTTGCTTTTTGTTAAAAATAACTTCTATCTTGTATTAAAACTATTTTAAACTTTATAAATATACTTAACTATAGTTAAAATACATAAGTTTATATAGAGAATAATATTTTGATATATATATATATATATAATTTTACTATAATTTTATATTTAAATCTAGGTAAAAATATTAAAAGCTAAATATATTATTATTAAAAGATAGTTTAAAACCAAGGATAATTTGATTTTGAAAATAAAAATTATATTGAAGCTAAAAATATTTAAAACTAGGATAGATGTTTTTTATTCTTTTAAAATGAAGGTTTTGAAATCATTTTGAAAACAAGATATAATTTTGTTAAAAAAACATTTGAATAAAAGTTAGTGGATACAAAACAACGTTCTACTAGATTTTTCGTAGGTTCCATCCTAATTAGGGTTCCATCCCTTTAACAGGCTCGAAGTGGATTCCATTCCCCATATAAATTGGATTTTAATATGTCAGTGTTTTTCTAGGAGTTTTAACAAAATTCCTAACTAAATTACTTATTATTAAAATTTTGAACTCTTGATAATCTTGATACTCATGAGTCTTCAATCTTGATATCTTGAATCTCTATATTGTACAGTCTTCATTCTTGGTATGTGCATGGTTAAATCATGCATATACATATATATCGAAATTATAATGTTAGTATTTATATTTTATAATCTTATTCTAATGTTGTTGTCATCAAAACTATCATCTCAAGGACTAATAATCTCCCCCTTTTTGATGATGACAACCTTTATTATAAAATACTACTTCTATCTTAATTACTCCCCCTTAATCTATGCCTAACTATCCTATTTTATACTTCTCCCCCTTTGTCATCAACAAAAACTAACTCCAAACTATATAACTCCCCCTTAATCTAATACTCTATGACATGTGATTATAATGATAGTGTTATCATAAATAATCAACACTTGCATCTAAAACTAAAACTTAATCCTAAATTACTAACTATCCTAACTAAGATTCCATATACGATAATACTTGTAATAGTGAGAAATCAAATATAAGAACACAAATTATTTATTAATTACATATTGTTTTATTTACATTTTTGTAGAGAACATAAGAAAGAACATACAATAATAGGAAAGAGAGAAAATAAACTAACGTGTGTCTTTGAAAATGGAAGATCTATGAACCGGACAATTTAGGTAGTGGAAACAGAAATTTCCACGTTGTTCGACTAGATTTTCATTCTTGTCAAAGCACACTTCGCCAATGAAAACTACTTTGTCATCATCTTCAGCGTGCTCTTCTTCCATGAAGGCTTCTTCTTCTTCTTCCTCGCTGTCCTCTTGCACTTGATCTCCTAAAGACTCTTCATCAATCAAGATCGGATTAGCGTGATTGTCCATTAGAAACTTTTGCAAATTTCTAAGGATTCTTCCTTGTCATTCTTGTTCTTTGGCCATTCTAAGTTGCACCATTTGAATTTCAGTCATTAGTCGTAGTGCATCCATCAAGGAATCCTCCACTTTCATCACTCGTGCGAGCGTAGTTCGTTGAAATGGTCCAGTAGAAGGAGAAGGGAACGAAAAGATTGAATTTTTGTTTGGTTCGGAAGAGGAGGCCATTATTTTATTGATTTCAGAAGTTAGAACAGAGAGAGAACAGAAAGAATGATCAAAATTTTGAAATAAGAAGAATATATAACCACTTATTTGAATTTTGGTGGAAAAATTTCAAAAATAAAAAAATCGTTATATGTCGACATGGGTAAGAGGGGGTTATCGACATGTGCTTAATATTTTTACTATTTGATTTAATTTGATTTAATTTTTAATTATACTTTGTTATTTATATTTTATATTTCAGTTATTGAACAATTACCTAATTCTCTTCTTAATTTAGTAAATATAGATTCATTTAAGAGTTTTGTTAAGATATCAGCAATTTGATTCTCAGAATTGATATAATCGAGAGTAATTACTTCCTTCCGTATATTATCTCTGAAAAAATGATGTCTGATATCAATATATTTAGTTCGAGCATGATGAGTAGTAATTTTGGATAAATTTATTGGACTAGTATTATCACAATAAGTTGGTGACTTTGAGATATCTAAACCAAAATCTTTTAAAGTTTGTTGCATATATATTACTTGAGAACAAGCCAAAGCAGCGGAAATATACTCTGTTTCAGTTATTGATAAAGAAACTGCAATTTGCTTTTTACTAAACCAGGAAATCAGAGAATGCCCCAAAAAGTGACAAGTTCCACTTGTACTTTTTCGGTCTGATTTACAACCAGCATAATCAGCAACACAGTAAGATATCAAGTCAAAAGAATCTTTTTTAGGTTAAAATAAGCCATAATCAAAGGTGTGTTTAACATATCTTATGATACGTTTTACGGCTTTTAAATGGGTCTCTTTAGGTTGGGATTGATATCTTGCACAAAGACAAACACTATGCATGATATCAGGTCTACCACAGTGATATAGATTAGTGATCCAATCATTCCTCTATATAATTTTTGATCTACATCTTTCAAGAGATCTTCTTTACTTAGGTATTCATTGGTTGCCATGGGAGTGGGTTTTCCACTTGCAGTAGTCAAACCAAATTTACTAACTAGGTCTTTAGCATATTTTTCTTGACTAATAAAGATACCATTATCTAATTGATTTATTTGTAATCCTAGAAAGAAGTTTAATTCACCCATATGACTCATCTCAAACTCTTTCGTCATTATTTCAGAATATTCTTTATTCATTTCAAAATTAGTTGATCCGAAAATGATATCATCTACGTAGACTTGTACTGTTTGAATGTCATTTTTATTTCTTTTAATAAAAAGAGTTTTATCTACTTTACCAATTTCAAAGTTTGATTGTAATAAGTAAGATCTTAGTCTATCATACCAGGCTCTAGGAGCTTGTTTTAGACCATATAGAGTTGTCTTAAGTTTGTAAACATGATTTGGTAATTTTTCATTTTTAAAAAGCGGTGGTTGTTCAACGCATACTTCCTCTTTTACAAATCCATTTAATAAGGAACTTTTAACATCCATTTGATATAATTTGAAATTATTGTGGTTTACGAAAACAAGTAGAATCCTAATGGCTTCTAATCTTGCTACGGGAGCAAAGGTTTCATCAAAATCTATTCCTTCTTCTTGACAATAACCTTGAGCGACTAACCGGGTTTTATTTCTAACAACCTCTCCTTGTTCATTCATTTTATTTTTATAAACCCATTTAGTTACAATTATAATTTTATTTTCAGGTCTAGGAACAAGTTCCCAAACATCATTTCTAGTAAATTGATTTAGTTCTTCTTGCAAAGCCAAAATCCATGAATCATCAGTTGAGCTTATTTTGAATTTTTGGGTTCAATAGTTGATATAAAGGCTACATTGCTCATTTTACTTAATTGATTTCTAGTTGTAATAACAGATTGCATATCTCCTAGTATATTTTCTATAGGATGATCTTTTAAAAGTTCAATTCTTTTATTAGGATGATTAATTTCATTATTAGTTTCAGTTGACTCTTGATTTTGAGTTATTAAATCCTCTTCATCGTTTGTATCTTCAAAATTTTTGAGATTTTCATCGAATGAAACATGCATTGTTTCTTCGATGGTGTTAGTTCTTAAATTAAACACTCTGTACACTTTAATTTTATTAGAATATCCGATAAAGATACCTTTGTCGGATTTATGATCAAATTTATCTAAGTTATCTTCTGTATTTAAAATAAAACATTTACTTCCAAAATTTCTAAAATAAGATACCTTAGGTTTCTTTCTGTGAAGAAGTTCATAAGATGTCTTATCAGTTAAAGGTCTAATTAAAATTCTATTTAAAATATAACAGGCGGTAGCAACTGCTTCTACCCAAAAATACTTTGGCAATTTACTATCTGACAGCATAGTTCTCGCACACTCTTGAATCGTCCTATTTTTACGTTTTACTACCTCGTTTTGTTGTGGAGGTCTTGGAAATGAAAAATTGTGAGTTATTCCCTTTTTATTGCAGAATTCCTCAAACTTTTCAATTTCAAATTCACCACCGTGATCACTATGAATGGTTATAATTTTTAGAGAAAGTTGATTTTGAATCCTTTTTGTAAAGTTCTTAAAACGTTCAAAAGTATCACTTTTATATTTCAAAAATATTGTCCATGTAAATCTAGAATAATCATCTACAATTACAAAAACATATTTACTATAATTTATTGATAGAATTTGAGATGGACCAAATAAATCAAGATGAAGTAATTCAAGAGGTTTTGAGGTTGAAATCATATCATTTAATTTAAAGGAACTTTTTCTAAGTTTTCCTAATTGATATTCATCACATAAACTATCTACTTTAAAATTCATTTTAAGGCGACCTCTTACTAGATCATGTTTTGACAGTCTGGGTAAGAGTTTGAAATTCAAATGTCCAAATCTCTTATGCCAAATCCAAGGGTTACTTGTATTTGCCAAAAGACACAGGTTATCATTTGAAACTTTCATACTAAGAATATAAATATTCTTTTTCCTAACTCCCTCAAATATTATGGTTGAATTATTATCTTCAATGTGACACTTACCTTTTTCAATTTTAGTTTTATATCATTTATCGCAAAGTTGACTAATACTTAGTAGAGGAGTTTCAGAGTTACCACCTTTGTGCATGCCAATCACATATCCTTTTGAATTGTCTCCAAAGTTAATCAGTCCTCCGTCTTTATATATTATATCATTCAGCATATCTAGATTGCCAGTCATTTGTCTAGAGCATAAACTATCGAGTATCCATTCATTCTTTTTGATGTGCACAATTTGTCCATTGTGGATTTATTCCTCAACACCCATAAAGCATGTTTTCTGCACATCATACAATTTTGGTAGACAACTTAAATTTGAATATTGATTATATGCAGACTCAAGAGACACAATGATCTGAATATTTCTAAACTAGTATTAACAAGTTTTTTAAACATAGCCATTTTATTTTTATTTTCAAAAATCATATTATGAAACTTTGAAAACCTTGCTCTAATACCAAATGTGAGAAATGCGGAATACGGATCTTAAGGCTAGAATTAACACTAGAGGAGGGGAGTGAATAGTGTTTTAAGGAATTACTAAATCTTTTTGAGTTTTTGTTAATTTGAACACAAATGTATGTAATATTCAGACACAGATATGATCATAGAAACAAACACAGATGCAGAAATAAAGTAAAAGCAATAAACGAAAGAACACACCAGATTTTATACTGGTTCGGAGATACCCTACATCCAGTCCCGCACATAAGTACGGATTTCCTTTCAAAAGCAATTGTACAATTACAACCCTCGATTTCAAGGCCATGAGGTACACCACTCCAGATTCATAATCCTCTGGATAGAGATACTTGATTTCATGGGAAACAAGTTCACCCAATTGATTTCCAAGGCTACAATCACACCTTTTCTGACTTGATTGATTTCATAGGCTACAATCACACCTTTTCTCGCTTAGTTTATTACAAAGAAGCCTATAACTCTGAATAGCACTGAGATCTTGTTGAGATAGTGATAGAGAATCAAACCAGAGATGATCTAGTTAGATTCAATGTTGATTTCGGTAGAGTAATGGTAAAAATGTGTATAAAGAAATGTGGAAGAAGAAGAGGAGTGAAATCATAGAAAATATGAATACAAATTCGTTCAAAACTACCCCTATTTATAGTAGAACAACAGCCATGTCCATTCGTGAAAGGATACGACGAATAGACACTTCCTTTGAATTTCAAAATTTTGAAATAAACTGCTACTATGTCGACAAGGGGTACTTGAGGATGTCGACATGCCTAAGGTATTTTTGGTAATTTTGTTTTCTTTGAAAATAACTTCTATCTTGTATTAAAACTATTTTAAACTTTATAAGTATACTTAACTATAGTTAAAATACATAAGTAGAATAATATTTTGATATATATATATATATATATATATATTACTATAAGTTTATATTTAAATCTAGGTAAAAATATTAAAAGTTAAATATATTATTATTAAAAGATAGTTTAAAACCAAGGATAATTTGATTTTGAAAATAAAGATTATTTTGTGGCTAAAAATATTTAAAACCAGGATAGATGTTTTTGATTCTTTTAAAAGGAAGGTTTTGAAATCATTTTGAAAACAAGATATAATTTTCTTAAAAAAACATTTGAATAAAAGTTAGTGGATACAAAACAATGTTCCACTAGATTTTTCGTAGGTTCCATCCTACTTAGGGTTCCATCCCTTTAACAGGATCGAAGTGGATTCCATTGCACAAATAAATTGGATTTTAAGATGCTAGTGATTTTCAAGGAGTTTTAACAAAATACCTAATTAAATTGCTTATTATTGAAATCTTGAACTCTTGATAATCTTAATACTCATGAGTCTTAAATCTTGAATCTTTATACTGTACAGTCTTCATTCTTGGTACCTGCATGGTTAAATCCTGCATATACATATATATCTAAACTATAATGTTAGTATTTATATTTTATAATCTTATTCTAAGGTTGTGGTCATCAAAACCATCATCTCAAGGACTAACAATTATAACCACATAATTTTAGCTGTTGTACTAGCGACGCTTCTGTACTCAGCTTCTGTGCTAGATCGAGATACCGTTGGTTGTTTTATTTGCCCACCATAATATTGGATTTTTTCCTGAAAAGATGCAATAACCAGTTGTTGATTTTCTGTCATCACAGTTAGTAGCCCAGTCTACATCTGCATATCCATTGATGTTAATGACTTGCTTTCTTGTAGAACTAGACCAATATTCATAGTTCCTTTAAGATACCTTAATATTCTTTTGACTGCTTTTCAGTGTTCATCTAGCAGCTTTTGCATGAATTTACCGACTTTATTCACACTAGTTGATTTGTCTGGTCTGGTAATTGTTGCATATTGTAATGCTCCTACTATGCTTCTGTATAATTTACCATTTTCTATTGGCTTTCCTTTGTATTTTTTTATAAGTGTAGGTTGCTTGTCATTAGTGTAGGAAGAGGATTAGCCTTATCCATTTTTGCCTTTATTAGTATCTCTGAGATGTATTTCCTTTGACATAAATGCAGCTCAATATCAGATGTCCTCTTGACTTCTATACCAAGAAAGTAATTTCATTCTCTCAAGTCTTTAACTGAAAATTCCTTGTTCAAACATTGTGTGACTCTGCTGATTTCCATCTCACTGCTACCTGTAATTATAAAATCATCAAAGAAATTAATATGTAAGTAATAGTATTATTGGAAATTTTAGTAACAAGGGAATTGTCATATTATTTTTTTGAGATATAGCCAAGCCTGGCTAATGTTGATTCAATTTGTTAAACCACACTATTGGTGCTTGTTTGAGCCTATAGATTGCTTTGTTCGGTTTGCACACCAGTCCTTCGGTGCCTTGTTATTTGAACCCAAGTGGTTGTTCCGTGTAGACTTCCTCTTGTAATACACCATTTGAAAAGACATTATTTACATCTATTGTTAAATAATCCAATTCTTATACAAGGCTATAGTTAGTATAATTCTAATGGTGGATGTTTCATAGATGGATGGTTTCACTTTGTTGTGAATATCCTTTCGCCACCAATCTAACCTTGTATTTTATAATCTTATCTTCACGATTTTTCTTTAGCCTGTAAGTCTATATACACCCTATAATATTTTTGTGTTTTGGTAATTGAACAAGATCCTAGGTTTTATTTCTTGTCGACGCATCATTTTTTCTTTCATGGCTATCTTCGAATTTTCATTTTGTATTGCCTAATAATAAGTGCTAGGTTCCTCACTAGTTAGCTCTGCATTGTATATCTTTGGTTTTAATATTCTACTCTTTGATCTTGTTATCGTATGGTGACCAGTATTTGCAGGAGTAGGATGTTGAGTTCTGTTAGCCACTATGATCTTTGCTGAGTATTGGATGATTGGAAATCATCTAATATTTGGTAGTGATCTAATTGAATGGTGCTGCCTTGTTGTGGTGACTGACATGAACCTTCAGATGCTTCATCTTGCTCATGACTTGATTCATCTCTGAGCATTGTGTGTTGTTGACTAGCACAATCTTTCTCATGGGTCCTTTGACTTTCAACTGGTATGATCACTTCAGGTATTGGAGGTATATAATACTTTGGGTTATGTATTTTTTGATTGTTTTGATTTCTGATTTGCTGAATGGGAATTCGAATTCATTGAATATCTCATGTCTTGATATGTACATTCCATCATTACTGTCAAAATATTTGTATCCTTTTTGATTGGTTGCATATCCCAAAATGTACATGGAGCTGATATGAATTCTAACTTGTGTGTCTTGTAAGGTCTTAGATAGGGGAAGCACATGACCAACTACTTTTAGTCCCCGATAGTCTGGCTTGACCTTTGTTGTACCTTCATTGGGCTTTTAAGTTTCAATACTTTAGTTGGTAAGCCATTGATGAGGAATACAACTGCTGAAAAAGCATCAGACTAAAATTACAGGGGTAGAGATGCTTGTGCAAGAAGAGTTAGTCCAGTCCATAGATATGCATGTGCTTCCTTGAGAAAATTTTGCTCAGAGGTATGTGGACATGTTGTCCTATGACTTATTCCTTTCCTTTGAAAAAAATTTTGATTGGTAAAAATTCTTTGCCACCATCAGTCTGCATAATTTTTATTTGACAATTTGTTTGCTTTTCAGCATTTGCTATGAACTGCATTACTGCATTGCAAGTCTCAGAATTTGATTTTAGAAAATAAATCCATACATATTTGGAAAATGCAACAATAAATGATATGTAATATTTATAACCATAATTAGTTGATATTGGGGTTGGTCCCCATAAATTTGTAGCTACAAGTTCTAATGGTCTATCATATTTAGTTTTTGAATCTAGAAATGCAAGTTTGTGACTCTCGCCCATTAGGCAATGGGTGCAGGTATAGAATGAAGAGATATTTTCAATGTGAATATTATTATCTTTACTCAAGACATGTCTTACAATTTTCATACTGGGATGTCCTAGTTTAGAATGCCAAACATCATAGCTATTACAACTTTCAACTAGTTTTGTTTCAAACATGTTACACCAGTTTTTCTTACTTTCAGAATTTCTTGAATTTGCAACATCAAATTTATATAATCCCTTACACTCTCTACCCTGCAAAAGAATTTCATTTGCTAGTACATCTTTTACTAAACAATGCTTTGAGTGAAATTCAAAATATACGTTATTATCTTTTGAAAATTGTGAGACACTCATTAAATTTTTTCTTATTAAAGGAACTCTCATTATATTGTTAAGATAGAGTTGCCTTGCACCTTTAATACTTGAATTTCTAGTGTGTGTGATATGAATTGATTTACCATTGCTAATGTATAATAAATATTTACCTTTGTACTCCTTGTTTCCATGATTTAAATTCCTGAGATTTTTTGTAACATGATTGGTTGCCCCAAAATCTGGATACCAGCAGTCATCTTGTATGTCTTCCACTTTTGCCATGTCATTGATTGCATCGTCTGGGTGATCCTTGCATTTTGTTGAGTATTCACCATGTTTGCACTTGGATTATGCATTCTTGAATTGACAACATTCTGTTGGGTTAATGTCTAATTAGCATCAAATCTAAAATAGCATATGCTTGCTATATGACCATATTTCTTACAAATCAGACACCTAGGTCTGTTATTGTTGTTTGTATTGCTCCATCTACCACCTCTTCCTCTGAATTTATAGCTATATCAACCTCTTTTCCAGTTGCTTGACTAATTTTTATTGCTGTAGTTTTTTCTTGATTCTTTCCTCTATTATTAGCGATATAATTTGTTGATTATTCCAGACTTGATGGTTTATTTTGCTCTAATCTTCCTTCATGTGCAAGTAATATAGAATGAACATATTGTAGAGTTGGAAATTTCTCTGTTGATGATATTACAGCCACAACTGCTTCATACTCTTCATCTAACCCACTTAGTAATGACAGTATTTGTTCTGTATCACTTACACTGTGTCTTGTTGATGCTAACTGATTACATAGTGTTTTGGCTTTAGACAAGTATCCCTTTATAGATAATCCTTTCTTTAGATTATGCAGTTGTCTTTTGTATAGTATAAATCTTGCAATAGAATATGAGCTAAAGACTTGCTCTACTGTATGCCATATCTCATAGGTTGTTTTGCAACTAATTAATTACGGTAGTAGGCTTGCACTGATTGTAGATAATAACCAAGAACTGACAAAACTATCTTTCCTTTCATGAATTACATATTCTTGATTATCAACTAACTTGTCTTATGCATCTACAGTGAATCTTGGTGGAGTATTTAGTGCCCCAAGAATTTATTCTCGAAGACCATAAGCTCTAATTGTTGTTTCTACCTGGAATTTCCAGAGTAGATAATTGGCTTCATCAAGTGAGGTAGTGATAATCTTGCTTTGTAGTTTAATGATGGTTTTGAGCAATTCTTGTATGGCATTGGATTGAGTTTGAGTGGATTTTGATGCAAAAGTGGGGGAGATGGCATTATCATCATTTTCTTTAACCATATTTGAAAATACCATAACAGGAAATGATGATGATATGAATAGTTAATTAACAGATAAAGGAAGTGCAACCAAAAACTGACTAGATGATAACTAGTTTCTGACTATTGGTTTCTTGGCACGGCACTTTAGGTGAGATAATCTGAATCTTGACTCTTTTGATAATATTGATGTAGCCAGAGGAGTGGCAATGTGATGAAATTTTTCTGATGCGCCTCTTCTTGGCAAGGCATGGTACTCAAATGATGAATTTCTTGCAAATTCTGTACATAGTTGTTAAACTGTGCAACTTGATTCTCATATGATGAAATTTTTCTGATGAGATATAATTTTTGATAAAAAAAATTGGTGAAGTTAAGCATATTTATGTGCTCTGATACCAAATTAAAGAAATGAGATGTTTTAGATTTTATTGATAAAGTAGACAAGCAAATGTTTATATTACAAATACTCGGATACATTGCATGTATTTATATTGTACAATATAGAACATATATTATACAAATTATATATATAAGCTTGGCCCAATGCTTATGTGCCCGCATCTTGTACGAGCTTGAGTTATATGCGGGTGGTTTGACTCTATATACATCATTTCTCCAATACAGGGTTTAGGTTAACTCTATTCATACACCATTAATTACTTAGCATACACCGAAATATGTAATAAACTTGTATACATAAAAAATTACTTTACATACACAATTATTTTTACAAGATTACCCTTTTTCTTATATTCATCATCTTCCCACATTCAAACATAAAATTCATATGCCCAAAACTAGAAGTTTCCAACTTTAGACTAAATCTATATTAATCATGGTGGACTTCACTTTCTAGCACTAATATTGTAGCTTCTTAATTATTACTTATAACTTATCAATTCAAATAAATTCAACCCTAATTTTACAAAAAAGACATACACACTTCAAATTAGAGCATCTAGTGGTGAAATCAATCTTAACCGATGAAATTCTTGGTATCATAATAAAAAAAATCATTAATTTCTTCATTAAGATACATTGATTTGATGAAATTTCATTAGTTTTAAAGTTTTAATTTAATGGGATATAGGAAAAATAAGTGAAGATGCAATTAAGAAGAAGTGTAATTTAGTAATAAATTTTCTTAGAAGGAAAGCGTTGTATGGAAAGTAATTTTTATGTACGAATAGAATTTGACCAGAGTTTTTTCAAAACAAATAAATTAGTGTTATATCATAATATATTGTCTTCAAAATTTAGAAATTATCTCCCAATAATAACAAGTATTGAATCCAATTCATCAATGGTCTACCCAAATTCTATGTAGCTTGTTTTGTGGTTTCTCCCTAAAGGTAGATGTGGTTTCCACTCTCATGTCTTTCAATGGCCAATTTTAAATAAATTTGAAGTTTTTATAATGATTCATCATGAGATGACCCGACCTTTTTCTCCACAAAAAGTCATATCATCTTTAAGAAAGAAAGGGATAGAAAAGAGAAAAGAAAGAAGAGAAAGAAGAAACAACATCAGAATCACAACAGCGGAACGAATAAATTATATTAATAACATAAGTATTACATAGTATACAATACTAATCGGAGTTACACAGACAATATATCACATACTAGACAGTTATAAACACCTGTCTAGTTATTACAACTCAAAACACAATACAGAAAACACTCAGAGATACCAACACAGCGGAAAACTATATATCTATACGCGGAAGCCTCCTGATCCATTGCTCCTCCACAATTCATCAAAGCTAACCTGAATCCCTTGGCTACTCGTAAAAATTTAAGTACCCAAGAGTTTAAGAAAAACATAAATAAACTCCGGGTCAGACATGGGTCTGGTGTGAGTAACAATTTAAAGTTTCTTAACTTTGAAAAACCTTCGAAAGAAAAGGTATCACGTAAGACTTCCCACACATAAACATGGACAAGTTTTTACCTTATGCTAACCAAAACATTTGATAGGAAATCCAGTGATATTATAATAGGTCAAGGGTTTTCAAGTAAATATGAAATAGCCGAAATTGTTACATTCATTAAATTCCAGCTACTAGCCACAAAAGTGGGTGATACAATCAAAACCGAGGGCACTTATTGGATTTTGGATTCCATACAATGGCAGGGCTACCGGGGTACCGCCTATCACAGTACGTGGCCTAGATCACCGTACCGAGGATCACTCCCAATCCCTTGTAACACAAAGCCGGAACCATTCCTTACTGAACAGTCCCGAACAAGACCACCCCGCAGTTGTGATCAGCGACCGCACCACAAAGCCAAAATAAAGGGACATCTAGACAGGGGTAAATCTCGTCCAACTTGGGCATGACCCACTTAGCCTTGCTGCACCTCCCCTGTTTTAGCCATTCCCGGTTGATGAGGCTTGAGGCTACGATTACCTTTGTAGGACATATCACTTAGAATGTTCATCATCCACCTGACGACGTTCTGAAAGCATTCAATCCATACAAGTTCGTTCCGGGTTCGAACGAAACCGAAGGCATTATCCCGTTACACTCATTTTGGAATCACCCTCAGAGTTAACGACGATAACCCTTGCACTCTGAATCTTCATCTTCACTTGAGATTCACGACCTATCGTTAATTTGGATCGATGTGGTTTTCGGATATTCAAATATGGAAACCCGATCCCAGTCTCATCGAATCCAAAACATGTCTTTTAAGGCCAAGTTGTTTTAGAGTTTAAAACAATTCCAATTCATTATCTATATACACACAGATAGATAATTCACAACATCACAGTAGATAATCAACACTATCATCACCAACAGATAATCCATATCTTCATAAACAGATAATCCATATCATCATCACAATGCAACCAATGCATCCATATCATATAACATAACTCATCTCATAGCTGAGATTACAAACCATACAAGGCAACCAATATCAATCATTCATAAGGAACGATTTAATGATCATGCATCTATAATTAATTTAAAATGAATTAAATTAATTACTTAATCTCTAATTAATTTAAAATGAATTAAATTAATTACTTCATCATTATAATCCTGCTTAACTTAACCATTAATTGATTACAAATCAATTAATTAATCACCATCTCATTATTCATTTCAAATAATCATTCCTGATTAACAATATTTCTAATTACAATAAGTAATTAGCCTTTAAATTAATTACACAAGTTAATTATACTTAACCCTTATAATAATTAACTTTAATTACTTAACCAATTAATTAACTAAAGTTAATTACATTAATCCTTTATTAATTAATTACTTCATTTATTAATTATTCCTTAATTAATCACTTCTAAATTTACATCATTAATTTTATTAATTAATGATTTCTAATTACATTTAATCAATCTCTCTATTAAAATTAATTACATTAAGTAATTAATCTGCAATTAAACCACACGTATATTAATCACCCTTGATTAATAACATTCAGTAATTAACTACCCTTAATTACTTCATTAATAAATTACTCCTTAATTTATTATTTCAATTAATCCCTTGATTAATTTCAAAGTAATTTAATCTAAATTACTTCCATCATTCAACATCTTTAGTTACATCCGGTAATTATCAATTAATTACTTCCCTAAGTAATTATAATTCCATTAATTACATTACGTAATTATTCATCAATCATCAAGTGTTTAAATTAATTAAACTTAATTAATTAACCTAAACAAATGACATTAACCAAATTAATTACATTAAGTAATTAATTTATTAATTACTTCTATTAAGTAATTAAACATAAACGGTTCACAAATGATTATTATTAATTAATTAATCTAATTAATTATTAAAAATTAATCACATTAATTAATTATTAAATAATCTTAAGTTAATGACCTTCATTAATAAATCTTTAATTACTTTCTTAAGAAATTAACTCAGATTAATTATTATTAGTTACAAATTAATTAATATTAAATTACCAATTAATTAATTACTAATTATTAAATTAATTAAGTGTTAACTGCTACTTAATTAATCCTTAATCATTCGATTAATTAATCTTTAATCATTAATTAAAATTTAATTAATAACCCTTAATTACAGATTAATTAACCTTAATTAATTAATTTAAAAATTATTAATTACTTAATTAATCATCTTATCGTTAATTAATTAATTAATTATTCATTTTAATTAACTTAATTATTTAATGAATCCAAATTCTTAAATTCTAACTTAATTTAATAAAACATTTCTTACTTATATAAAGTATTTAAAAACATTTTGTTTCAAATTTACTTTAAATTTCATTTTAAAATTTTAAGATTTTAAAATGAATACAATTTATTTAAACAAGGTTTAAAACAAATTAAAATCTTTTTATCTCTTAGGTTAAAAGAAACATCCATTATATAAAATAAGTTTGAAAGAATTTAAACCAAATTCATCTTTAAATTCAAATTAGTTTAAAATATACTTTAAACATTCCAAATTTATTCTAAAACAAATTCAATTTAAAAATTTCTTTTAATTTCAAATCTAAAATACAGCTTGAATCTTCATTCCAGATTTAAACTTAAATTTTAAAACCTTTACTTACATTTAACCATTTTAAAGTAATTTAAACAATTTAAATTTAAACTCATTTTATTTTAAAAACCGAAATTTAAATTTAATTCCAGATTTAAAAACTAGAATTTAAACTTATTTTAAATTTCTAATTTACCAATTTAAACTTACAGTTTTAAATTCAAACCAACATATACTTTTATGCTAAAAAGTTTTAAAACAAAATTTAAATTTCAAAATTTAAATTAATTCAAAACTCAGATTCAACTCATTTGAATTCATATTCAATTTCAGGTTTTAAACTTAGTTCAATTTCCAGTTGGCATTTTTAAACTTCACTTTTAATTTTAAAAACATAAAATAGGTTTCTGTTTTTATTTAAAACCAACTGAAATTTTCTGAATTCAAATTATTTCAAAAACCAAGATTTAAATTAATTGAATTCATATTTAAATTCAGGCTTTAAACTTAGTTCAAATTTAAGTTTACATTTTAAACTTTACTTCTAATTTTAAAAACTGAAACAGATTTCTGTTTATTTGTAAAACCTGAAACAATGCATATACTCGAGCAACCCCATATATTACTTCGAGTCACATCCTGCTATGCTTCGAGTTGAAACCCAAATACCTCGAGACTAAAACGAGGCACCAAAATCCTGAAACCACCTCAACATTTACCACATCCCTCTGTGCACATGCACAGCGACGCCGGCCATCCATGATCATCATCGCGGCCTCCCTAGAGTCGCTGATCATCCCCTCAGGCCAACCAAACAACAACTCGATCAACATTGCTCTATTTCAAGATCGAGACCAAATTTCCAAACCTGGAATAACAGGCAGTACCAAACAACCCAACCTGTCAATGCCTCACCCAAACGCCTCCGGCCACCGTCGACTCTGCAATTCCGGCGAAGACTTCATCAACCCTCTAACATCAATTCCCTAAAACCCCAAGCCACTCGAACAAAAGAGGAGATCCAACTCAAATAAATATTGTAACCCAGTAAAAACAAGGGCTGAAATCTTTAAAACCCAATAACAACATCAAAAATAAATTGCAACCCAATCCAATAATTTTCTCATCATCTCTAATATCTTCTCCTCCTCCAGCAACAATCTCGGCACCTCAAAACTCTGGTGGCAACAGAGATGCCCCAAAACTCATATCACAGTCAAAAAGAAACTGCTCTCTGAATATAGTATTAAAAATTATAATTTTGGATTTAAAATTCATGAATTTGCATGATGTTTTGACATACAAACCTGAAACATAAATTCATATAGTTTGAATTTTCACTTTATACAAACTGTTGCTCTGTTATTTATGTTTCCAGTAAATTTCTATTTAATTTTAACTTGAATAAAATCTTAAATCTTAGTCGTTAAAGTCAACATATATGTCTTGTTTAAATCCTACATTTTAACAGCAACCAAATCAAAAGATATTGGATTCTTTTGTTTTTGAATCTAACTTTAACTAAGGACAGGCAAAAGCAATATCAACAGCAAATCACTTATTCATTCATACAAACACAGGAATTTTTTTCAAAGATATATAAACACAATATAAACTTCATCTCAGATAAATCAACATGCAACTCAAACTTTTACCTACTTAAAAATTTTAAAAGTTGAGTTACTCACCTGATTTTAAACATGCAGACAGAGCACAGTTTTTGAAAAGCTTCTGAATCCTTTGCAAACTTGTTTGAAAACAGCTTTAAGACTTGAGTGCTTTGATCTTTGAAACTGGAGTTGCAGATGTTTTCAATATACTTTAATTGTTGTATGCAGGGCAAATTTTTTCCAGGTTTTGAAGAAATGCATGCAGGTAGCTTGAAAATGAAATGCAGGATTTTGGCTTTGGAAATATATAGATTTTGTAGATGATTTTCCAAATTTTTTTGAATAATTGAATGCTTTTGAAAATGGATCAGGGATTTTGAAGACGATTTGCATGTTTTGAAGATGGTTTGCATGCTGGTTACAGATTGTTGCATGCAGGAAATAATTCTCAGGTTTGCTTGACAATGGTTTTCATGCAAACAATGTTACAGGGATTTGATTTCAGAATTCTTTTGATTGAAGATGAACTATGGTTTTGATCTTGAGGATGGTTTAAAGTAAATGTTTTTCAGCTGAATGTTTTTCTTAAGTTAATGAATTAAAAATGAGAAAAAATAGAAAAGGGAAGAAGGCAAGTTTATATAACAATATTTATGATAAATTAAAAGTAAAGGAAATTAAAATTAAAATTTGACACTTGGCTTAATCTTACATTTGTAAATTACCTTGTTTAAACATCTAACACATGTCCTTTAAGTGATTAGTATTTTTAATTATGTGTTAATGAAAGTTTTAAACTTAATTAATTAAATACTTAGTTATGTTTAGATAATAATTAAAGAATAAACCAAATAAAAACAATATACCAATCAATTATTTGAAAATAACATTTTAGATAGTTTAAGTGAATTTATAAAAGAGGTTGTAAATTACTTGTTATTACATGAATACATGTTTCATTAATTAATTGTATTTTAAACTTCATATTTAATTTACAAATCATTATGATTAATCAATATTTTAAAAAGAAATAAAACAAACATTTTTATAACTTTATTTTAATCTAAATTAATATTCAAACTTAAGTTAAAATATATTTTAAACAAATAAAACATTTATCTTATGTATTTAAAATCATTTAGTTATTTTATTAAATAGCTTTGAAAAGCTTAAATAAAAAATAAATCATAATTTCCCAATTTCAAAATATTATAATTAGAAAATATGCTATACTAATTAAATTTAAAACCAAATTCATCCATTTAAAATATATATATATATATACATTATAAATAGAAAACAGTTTATTAACTTATTAAAAGATAAATTCAATAATTAAATATTTATTAAAGAATATTATTGAATCAATTCAAATTTATTTACAGAAATTATCAAATCAATTTAATTTTAAACACAGATTATTAAATTTATATTGCCATAAATTTCGGGATATCACACATCATTACTATAAAGTTATTTTAATGAGTTTCCATGAATCAAAGTTAAAATATTTTGGTACAAGCATTGAACAAGTGAATATATATTTTCGTTGTCTTCTGTAAATAAATTACATTGACAAGTGAACAAAAAAAGAGAAATCCAAACACAAACTTCAACACAAGCATGAACAACTCGAAATAGCATGTTTATTCCAAAAAAAAACATAAAAACACTTGGGTTTTTTATGAAAAGATAAAAGCTTTTAGCTTTTTTCCAAAAGTACCTTTTAGAGTGGTGCTAGATGCACTACATTGGTTACACTATTTTATCCTAAATATTCATTCGGCAGTATATCGCCAAGTGGTTGTGAAGTAAGCTTGACGTGATATTGTCGAATGGAGTAAAAAAATTCTTTTTCTAAACTAAATTTCATTCGGCGGTATAGCACCGAATAACACTTGGTCATTTAGATAATGTAATGTGGTGTTGTAGTACCACTCTTTATACGAGCAATAACCGAGAAGGATCTGAATTGTGAAGTAAAGTATACATTTGATTATTTTGAAACAAAGAAAAACATAAAGGTATTTAGAAGGAAAATAATGCAAGTATCTATTCACATACAAAAAAATGTTTATAAAGATACGAAAAGTATATGGTTAAAATTTTTTAAAAGGACATAGCATGTGAAAGTTTATATTTTCCAACAATCTTGCAAATAAGAATCAAGTCAAGAAGCTAGCTCTAATAATTTGCTTTATATCATCAGCAAATAAGCTTATATTTTCCAACAAGCTTGCATGCTTATCTTTTGTATCAAAATTCTTAAAAATACTTGAAAGTATGGTTTGAACAACTTTCAAACATAAAAACACGTCCAAACATTTATTTTATAGAAATATAAGCAGAAGTTCAACAACCACAAAGTTTTAAGGGGATGGTATTTCATAAGTGATAGTATATCGACATTCGCTATAACGACACTTACACAATCAAACAGTATGTCACAAATATTTCAACTAAACATCAATATAAAAACACAAGAATATAAGCAAGAAGCATACAACAGTAAATTAATAACGACGAAAAACTCCTTATGGTCTCTCTACAAAAGTCGCCTGCAAAACAATGGTTATTTACGCAATCCGATTTTCAAACGGGAATTCAAATCCAAAAAAACACTCAAACACTAATAACAAATATATTATTATTAATAATTAGCAATTGATAGCTAACAAGACATTTATTGATTATACATGTATTAATTAACATCAAAAATAATCTTTTTACTTTGCAAGCATAGAATGGAGATTTATTCTGCTAGATAGATGCCCAAAATATCTATTCGATTTAATTATAGCAGACCAATGTTTTATTCTGTTAAATCGATATCAAAAATGAAGTATAAATAATTTAACTACGTCAAACATAATTAAATTAAATCACTATAATTTTATCATTAATTTATACTTCATTAAAAATGTTAATTGTCATCCAAGCATTCAACCATAATCTATAGCGATACAAATATCATATAGTTTATTGAGAGGTGAGTGAACTCATCGAAATTCTAGTTGATGTTTTTGTGTTCCAATTTGATCTAGCTTAAAATTCAAATAGCTCCAAATTCGATGAATCTAATTATAGAGCTATGAGCAAATTTTCACGAATACAACGCAACTGACTGCAGCCGAATCCAACCTTGTATGAGCAAGATATTAGTTTTATAATTTTTTGAGATTAAAATATAATAAATCGAATTAATTACAAAATCAAGCTAATTACCGCCCTAACAAACCAAAACCTTTCTACAACATAGATATGTTTATAGCTCAAAACATGCACGGCTAATTTTCCATCCATCTCAAGCACCAACATGGAGCTACGCTTCATTAAATCATGTACCGATTTCACCGACGAGTTTCTCTTTACGTTCTCGACCTCCTCGACCAATCAACTCGAAGAAACCCTAGAAAATCATTGCCCAAGCTCCTTTTTGCTGGTAACATATATTGTATTTTGCCATAGCCAACCACTACAACCAAATAACTTACCATGCCATTGCAAGCTCAACCATTACCTAGATTCCTTCTTAGGCTTCCCAAATCAGTTTCCAACCAAAGCTTAGCTACAGGACACGAATTCATTGCGTTCACCTATAGACAGTCGCACACTACCATCTTGTTACCAACGATGCTCCTCAACTAGAGAAACATGAATTAACTCTCCATTTTTCCAAACTCCGCCTCAACCGATGATCAATAAAAACCTGGCCCGGTGATAAACTATCGAGCACCATAAATAAATATCGCATGCTGCAATGAGCATATAGATTTGTAGATCGAGTTACTACGAACTCATGTTTATAATTTTTCATTAAGTGGAAGATTTGATTTTAATTTTTGAAGAAGGTGGTTTACTTTTCTTTTTACTGGAAGAGGGAAAACAAAATAGTAGAGGGAAATGAAAATGAGAAATAGGTTAAGTGTTAAAGATAATTATTTTACAGTTTTCGGCATTTTGCTATATGGAATTCTGTTGGCGTATGAACCGCGAACGACAAAAAAAAATACGACTGCGCACAAAATTAAGACGCGATCTCAAAACAATAATAAAATATATTGGTTATCTTATTTTATGAAATTTCAAAAATACCTTAATACCTTCGTTTGCCAAAAAGTTCATCAAACAATAATTTAATTATTTTCCAAATAAAAATTTTTGGAAAAAATCAAGTTAATTAAAATAAAAATGTAACGACCCGATATTTTCAACCATTCACATCCATACATGTCGGTCTTGAATAGCTTAAAATACCGAATTGTAATTTAAATTTGGCAAAACACAGCATAAACGGTAAATAAATAGTCATAGATCACAGACGCGGAGTAATAAAATTCAACGGAAGTAAAGAAATAATAGTTCATGAAGCTACTATATAAATACATTAGAGTCAAACAAGATACAACAGAGATAACAAGATACAACGGAGGTCTCAACATGATAACCAGGTATGAATCAGAATACATCACTGGAACCAACCGGATAACTGGAATCAACCGGATATCCGAAAGTGAAATAGATAGCTATATCGTCAAGCAAAGCTTCCAACTTCGAAGGTGAGTCTCAAATGCTGTATCACTCAGTCTGA
Source organism: Allium cepa (assembly GCA_030765085.1). NCBI lineage: Eukaryota > Viridiplantae > Streptophyta > Magnoliopsida > Asparagales > Amaryllidaceae > Allium > Allium cepa. The sequence goes on from CM060932.1 coordinate 161,198,757, forward strand.
CCCGAGCGTAAAGCAAAACATAAAACACTCGAGTCAGGACATACATACCTATACAATGTAAACCAACTCAAGTGAACTGTAATATAAGGTACAAGTAATTTAAAGAATGCTTGGGACCGCCCATTCTCTAAGGATCCGTTAAACTATTTACTATGTAGTAATATTTCGCTATTATAATAATGTCTATAGTAAAATAAACTTACTTTTTAATAGCGTTAAGGGGTTACCCATATAGCCCTTAACACGTAATAGTGCCAGTAGTCTATACAGTACCGTAATACCTCCTGATCGGGAGGCTACTAGAGGATACTCCATAGGTACGACACAAATCAAATTCATACAAGGCGCGCTAGGGTAGGTGACACGATACAACTAGGCAATGCCAGGGTAGATATACCAATTACACTTCCGGGCCGGTGGTAACGCGTAGCAGCCACTACCGCCCACCTCGATCCACACCCTCAAATCAAAAATCAAATGTGGCCACCGAATCAATCTCAAAGTCAAAATATAATATCGAAGGAGTGTGTCCGATCAGAGGAATGACCTCATTAGCCCGTCGATTGCTCCTGTTTTAGCCACATATGCCAACTCACGGGAGTCGGGTCCACATTCATACCTTAAAGGACGTCGCCACCATCCTACTTCATACTGGAATCTCCACCGCGTACACGGTTGTTGAAGTGGTTTTCGGAGTTGGCAGAGAGTATGAAAACTTCCGATTTCGGTCTCTTTAACAACCAAACGTTATTATAACCCATGGATATTTATTTCAAAATCATTTATACTTTCAAATCAAACTAGCATATCCATTTCAAAATCATATCATTTCTTTCAAAATAGTATATACTTTCAGAAAAATATCATACTCATTTCAAAACCATATCACAATAGTATCATTTTCATTTCAAAACTAATTCAATAATATATCATTTAAATAACACCCAAATTTCCAAATCACTGAATATTTCCTTCAATTTACTAAACTTGAAATATTCCTTTAAATTATCATAGCATTTTGGAAATGTAACCTTAAGGAATCATAGCTTTTTTGGAATGTAATACTTTCCACTTTTATATAATCAAAGTATTTATATACTTACAAATTTTAACATGGTCATTTTATCATAGCCTTATAGTTAAATAAACTTTGTTACTGTAATATCCAATTTAAAGCCAAAATTCTTATGTTAAGTTAAAAGTACCTTATTAACTTACATTATTATTACAATAAAGAACTTTATTATTTTAATCATTTAAAATATGTCATTTACATTTATTAAAACTTACATATCAAATGTACATTATCAACTTACATTTTATTATTACGGTAAGGAACATTTATCATTTTAATCAATTTAAAATACACCATTACATTAATTAAAACTTACATGTCAAATGTACGTTTTAGCTTACATTTATTACAATAAAGAGCATTTATCATTTTAATCAATATTACACTAATTAAAACTCACATTATCAAATGTTGGTTTTAATTTACATTTCTATTACAGTAAAGGGCATTTATCATTTAATCAGTATTACACTAATTTAAAAATTACATTATCAAATGTACGTTTTAATTTATATTTCTATTACAGTAAAGAGCATCTATTATTTTAATCAATATTACACTAATTAAAACTTTACATTATCAAATGTACATTTTAATTTACATTTCTATTACAGTAAAGAGCATTTATTATTTTAATCAATATTACACTAGTTAAAACTTTACATGTTTCTTTTATTAATTATGACTTTACGCGCTTCTTTCATTAATTAGAACTTTACATGTTTCTTGAATTAATTAAAAACTTTACACGTTTCTTTCATTAATTAAATTTTTTCATGTCCTTTCATTAATTAGGAATTTACATGTTTCTTTCATAAATTAAAATTTTACATGTTTCTTGCATTAATTAAAACTTTACATGTTCTTTCATTAATTAAGACTTTACATGTTTCTTGCATTAATTAGAAACTTTGCATGTTCTCTCATTAAGTAGGACTTTTACACGTTTCTTTCATTAATTAAAGCTTTACATGTTCTTTCGTTAATTAGGAATTTACAAATTTCTTTCATAAATTAAATCTTTACACGTTTCTTTCATTAATTAGGACTTTACACATTTCTTTCATAAAATAAAATGTTACACGTTTCTTTCATAAATTAAAACTTTACACGTTTCTTGCATTAATTAAAACTTTACATGTTTCTTGCATTAATTAAAAACTTTACACGTTTCTTTCATTTATTAGGACTTACACATTTCTTTCATAAATTAAATCTTTACATGTTTCTTTCATAAATTAAAACTTTACATGTTCTTGCATTAATTAGGACTTACACATTTCTTTCATAAATTAAATCTTTACACGTTTCTTTCATAAATTAAAACTTTACATGTTCTTGCATTAATTAGGACTTACACATTTCTTTCATAAATTAAATCTTTACATGTTTCTTTCACAAATTAAAACTTTACGTGTTTCTTGCATTAATGAAAACTTTACATGTTTCTTGCATTAATTAAAACTTTACATGTTTCTTTCATTAATTAGAACTTTACACATTTCTTTCATAGAATAAAACTGTACATTTTTCTTGCATTAACTAAAACTTTACACTTTAAACCAATTATCAGCTTATAACATTTTAACTTATAAAAACTGATATCTCTTTATACTTCAAATCTTTAAATCAAATTTTAAGTTAAAATTCCATATATTCCAAAATTTCAAAATACTTAATAAATTTTTAGAAAAATATTACTTTAAAAATATTAACCATAGGCCTGCATAATATTTTCTAACCTAGGTCAAGTGATACGGATATGTACCATTTCAATCCATAATTTAAAAAGAAAAATCCGGGTTCTATCATTTCAAACCCGCAATCCCAAGAAAAATAAATACGAAAAAAATCAACAAAAAATCACTCAAGCCTATCATTTCTGCCCATAGTGATAGGGAACTTGCAGTGGTGATTAACAGAAATAAAATAACAGTATACATATTATATCATAACAAATGATGTAAAAAATATATAAACGGCATTTATCATTATGTAATCACAACACAGGCATGTATGAATGACAAATTAATGTCTACATATTCACTTGTCATTTTTTTTTCACAAAAATATAAGTACATATGTCTAGAGTGATAAAAACTCATCTTTTAAAAGCTAGAATTGACAAATTCAGAATAAAAATCCAAACTCCGCAAAGCACGACAAAGCACAATGCGAACTTGAGTGGATGAAGAGTCAGATCCAAATCTTGTATGCAAACAAATATTACATACATAAGAATATGATTCAATACAAAACAATAGATGTTAAAACAATGGAAAAATAAATGAATCAAAGTGACATAACTTGCCTTAATCAATCAATGTCTTGGTTACACCACATATGGTTTCAACCATCATCTTATATTACTTGGTCATGATGGTTAGAGTTGTGCCAGAGGCCAGAGGCTGAGTATAAGCATGAAGAACAAAGAAGAAACAAAAAGAGAAAAAGAAAGAAGAGGAAGAGAAGCCATGGATCTAGAGCTTGAATATAATTTTCTTTCACGCAAATGATAATGAGAAGTTTTGGGAAGTTTTTATGCGTGATAGGCAAGAGAAATTCATGGCTAGATTAAAGGAATGAACGGCTAAGGTAAGTAATAAAGAGGCTATGCAATAAAAGGCAAGATTTTGAATGGTTTGGAAAATAAAATGGCAACAAATACTTGATGTATTTAATAAAAAAAATTCCTTCTTTCAAGAGATGAAATGAGAAATGGAATAAAATGAGATATGTTTGAGGAGTTTTGTACGTGAATGATAAAAGGAAATACATGACTATATAAGGAAAAAAACGACTAAGGAGTTATGAATACCAGGGAAACGGAAAGGCATAAATTAAGGAGCAAGAAACGTATAATACATTTTATTTTTAAATAAATAAAAAATGAGAGGTGGGAAATAATTTTTTTGTACGTGAATTTTCAACTTGATATGCAAGGCCATGATTAGAGTAATTCATGGCTAGGAATGAGGAGGAAATAGCTAGAAAATAATAAAGGCCATGCAAATGAAAAAGTCAAGAGTTTAAACAATGAAACGTATGCCTTTTAAATTTCTCCAAGCCATTTATTTGCAAACATTTCTTTCTAGAAATGAAATGTGAAGTAAATGTGTATGTGAATTTTGAAGTGGAGTGGATGGCAAGAAAAGATTTGAACGGCTAAAGAGGAATAAATGATAGGAAAACAAAAAGGCTAGGAAATAAAAGGAAAGAAATAAGGAGAAAGAAACACACACACACACACACACACACACACACACACACACAGATATATATATATATATTATTCTTAAATGAAAGTGAAAAGAGGATATTTTGAGATGTTTGTACGTGATTAATAAGAGCAATTCATGGCTTTGAATGGTGAATGGCTAGGATAAGTATTAAAAAGGGTAGATAAATAAAAGGCAAGCATTAAAGAAACGTAACGCATGTCTCCTTGATTTCGTCCAGGCCTTTTATGAAAAGATATACACACAAGTAAAATCCAATAAATAAAATTTAGATAAACAAAATAGAAAAATAATACAAAATAACGTAGAAAATAAAAATATAGAAATGAACATAGAAAAATTGAAATTGAAATACAGAAAATAACTACGTGTAAAACGCTGTAATTTATCTAATTTAAAAAGTATAACTCGGAATTTAACGAAACGAAAAGATGAACACATATCATAAATATATTCTGATCCAAAGAAAAAGATTAAAATTTAAAAATTCAATTTTTTTAAAAATTTAAATTGAAAATTCAAATTTTGACAAAAATATAAAATTTTCAAAAATCGTTTATTTATTGCATTTGGAAAATAAATTACAAACAAATTCCAAACTTACATTGGAAAAATTCTAGAAATTTACTTTTAAATTTTTTAAAAATCAAAATTTCAATTAAAAAATTTAATTAAAATATTCACAAAATTATGGGTTGTTACGCTCTACCCCACTCAAAACTTTTCGTCCCCAAAAAGGAACGAGGCATGGAAAATAGAGACAATAGATAGAATGAGATAGAATTAAGACAATATAAAAAAGAAGATTGAAATTATACCTGGTAACAGTCGTTATAGGTAAATTCAACAAGATGGAGATGATCTTCCCAAGATCCTCTGTAATCAAGGACACAAGCACGAAGAAGATTCTTGAAAAGTTTTCCAAAAATAGACTGGCAAAGGTATTTTGGGAGGAAGAACTACATATCGAACTTTAGGAGATAAGATCAATTTGAAATTCAATTCCCCGCTTAGGATGCAGGAGAATAGGAACAACTGAAGGATAAGAGATTGGAAAACAAAATAAGATGATAAATTTTAAAACCATGAAAGTTTCAACTTAAATTAATAATTGATTTCATTCATTTGATTTTTCCTAAGTTAATTAAATCCTATCTATTTATAATTTCATTATCTTATCACGCAATTAACAATTTCTAAAATCGTGAATTTGAAATCATTTATTATACTCAAAATTTTATTCAATAAGTTTCATTCTTCTTTATTCCAGATGGTTATTACATTCATTCCACTTAATATATGTCTAATCACATATATTAAGTATACTTACATTTATTATGACTTACTCCAACTTATTTATAAATACCTTTAACATAACTTTATATTGTATATTATTCAATTAACTTTTTATTCTATTTACCTTTATTAATACTTTTATAACTAAAATTTAAGTGTTAACATTTATTATAAACACTCAAATTTTATTATAAAATCCTTTTATATTGTATATTATCCAATTACATAGTTAACTTTTAAATAATTTAGGTAAGCTATAATAGAAATGCAATAGAATATTACACAGATAAAGTTTTCTAATTAAATTATTTCAACTTAAATATTTATTCAAAATTTTTGGTTCATTTTATAATTGAAAACATTTTTTAAGGTAAATTTAAGAATTACATTTCCGATTAACTTCAAACCATTTAAAGGTAAATAAATATATATACAATATATATCAAATCAAATTTAAATCATATATCCATATATATATTATAAATCAAGTCATATTTTTGAAATTCAAATCAATTAAATTTTCAAAGAAAAACAGTAGCAAAGCTACAGAATGGTCTCTTCACTTCGAAACTCGAAAATGAATGTTGATGATGCTGCAGTCATTACTGAAATTATTTTCCAGCGACAAGAGAAGAGCACTGATTTAAACATTAAAAATTCTTTGAAAACTATCTCTATTTGGAAAACACTTTAAATAATATATCTTTAAAAACTTTAAAAACCCAAGTTTGAAACCATCGGAAATTAAATTCTTAATTTCTTGCTTTAGATTCATTTCAATTTCCAAATTAATTTATAGCTATGTTTTTGTAACAACTCGCATATTTTACGATTGAATATTTAAATATTTTATTTAAAATATCATCGTTAGTCGGATTATTGTCCGAAAAGCTACTTTTTGCAAACAGTTGAATTAGGACTCGAGACCACCCCCATTGAGTTCAAAATGATGTTTGCGACCTTTTTGAGTATAAACTTCGATATGTTTGGAGTTACGGGGAATTTTGCTACTTTTTCGCTTAGGGCTTTGGTTTAGTTTCAGCCTATTGGACCCAAGCCTCACCACCTCTTCTCTTCATTCCTTCATAATTTCCTAACGCCCAAGCTTTAGATAAAAATGGGGGAAGAGATAAAGAATTAGAATTCCTAACACCTAGTTTCATTGCAAATCCAAGCTCCAACTCCAAACTCATAGAAGAAGCTTTGGTAAGCCTTCTCTTCTTCTTCTCCAACTCATTATCCTTCCAATTTTAGAAATTCCTAAACCTAACTTAGGAAAGGTTTCTCTTTTAAGCTTAGATTCAAGCTTGTGGGGTTGGAATTGAGGTGTGATTGTTCTTGCCATTGCTCTATAGTGTCTTCTTCATAATTTTGGGTTTAAAGGTGAGATTTTTATCTCACATCTATGCCTATATCTATCTTTGATGTTGGGTATGAATTCCTAACACTTATTCATGTGCATTTGCTTTTGGTTTGGATTGAATTGGAGAATATTCCACTTTTTGGTGTTTTGAGTTCAATTCTTTAAAAATCCTAACTTCGATCTTTGAACATGTTTTTGGTGATGCATCAAAGAGCTTGTAGGGCCGGGTCGTCATTTGGCATAAACCCCTAGCGCCCATTACTTGTCCAGTTGCATTTGCGAAGAGATTGCCTCTTCATTTTTAGGGTGAAAATACTGGAAATTCCAGTTCAGTCGACTGAAATCTCTGAGTCAGTCGACTGAACCTGAAACCCGAAAGTTTCAGGTAAGATCCAGTCGATTGAAATCTCTGTTCAGTCGACTGAACCTGGAAATAGAAAGTTTTCAGGCATGATTCAGTCGACTGAAATCTTTGTTCAATCGACTGAACCTGAAAACAGAAGGTTTTCCGGCATGATTTAGTCAACTGAAATCTTTGTTCAGTCAACTGAATTTGTTGTTTCTGCCCAATTTGCCTTTTGGGATTGAATTTCCAATTTAAATCGATTCATGATGATCCCATTTGTTGTTATAATTTATTATGACTTTGATGGCTCCTTTTTAGGAATTTTTGAATATCCATTTCGATGGATTCTTTATCGGTTTCTTTGGATTTGATTCACGTCTTTGTATGTGGATTTTAATGATTGATTGTTTCTACAATCATTTTTATGGTTTGTCACTTTAAAATACAAAGGTTTCTATACTAGTAGTAAATATTCAAATTCTTTATCAAAGATTATTTAAACTCTATTTTCAATATCAAACTCGTTCATAAAACCGTTTTCCAACCTACTAGTATATACAAACCTTTACCTCACTCGTATGAGAAATCTAATTAAACGACATAGTAAGACAAGTGGTATGAAACACTTGCGTTCACTTCGTCGGTTAATTCTTATACTTATTCGATTGAATCTCTTGTGACAATTCTTGAGTGGAATTCTACAATTTGTTCGTAAATATTTAAGTTAAGCTAGTGGTTATGGGACATGAAGCTAAGCTCATATATTTACTAGCTTAGTGTAATTGACACTTCTTAATGATTGATGTGATCATTTTTGTGATTTAGACTAGCAATATGCGATGTCTCTTTGTCTGCGAGGGAGACTAAACCCTGTTTCTATGGAGCTTCGGCTCAATTTGGTGGGGTAGCGACCCATGGTCTTCGGGTTATTTTGTGGAGCTTCGGCTCAAAACTAATGGTTAGTAACCATGGAATAACGTTCCATTTTGTGATACACGTGTTGGTGAGTTTTCATGCTCCCGTTTTGTGATAGGCCTCCCCCTTTTTGTGATTTCTGCATTTCTATTGACGATTTCTTGAATTTGTGTTTCACCAATTTTTGTGGTTTCATTGATAAGTTCTATCAATATTTGTGCATTGGTGAATTTGTGTCATTAACTTTTGTGATTGGCATCGATATAATTGTCAATATTTATGGTTTGGAAAATGAAATAAAGAGTATGACAATCCTTTTTATCTTTGAGAAGATTCTTGTGATATTGATTAATCTCTTGTTGATTTTCAATTACATGCTTATCACAGTATGGCATTTTGGTTATTATACGTTTTTGTCTTATCTCTTATTCTATATCATTTCATCTGATATTTATAGTTAGACTGATCTGTTTGTTATTTTCTTATTAAATGATACTCGGGTCAGACCGGGATGTTACGGGTGTTTCTGCTTGACTCCTCGTCTGGGATTATTATTCTGACTTTTGGCTAACTACTTAGATTAGTAGTTTAGTTTGTTGTATACATTTGAGATATAAACTCCACGATGTATACTTATTCTTTTGTGTAGCACTTGTAACTATTCTTTTGTGATATAATGGATCTTGTTTGACCACTACTCTGATATGCACTTTTATGTGTAATATTCATATCTGTTTCCGCCTTTGAGATATGATCTTCTGTAACTGATTTGTGTTATGTTTATTTCTATATTTGTTTCCGAAGATATTATAGCCACTGTGTAGTAGCTTTGAGTTGCATCGGTATGTCGGATTTCCTTTCGAGATGAAAAGTTATACTTTTATCTGGCATATCGGTACTCGCACAAAGCAATTATAAAGAAGGTCGCTCCTCAACAGCCTTATTCTCTGTAACGATCCCGAATTTTAAATTATTTTAAATTGATAATTTATTTTAATTCTGAATAAATATGTGAAATTTATTGGTAAATTACATTGAATTTCTTATAATTCATATAAAAAGTATGTGTTTATTTTATTAAGTTTTAAAAATGATTTCTTTTAGAATTTAATATATAAATAATGAATGAATGAAAATGTAAGATAAGATGATAAGTATGTAAGTTAAAAATAAATATCTTAAGATATTTGGTTACGTAAACTATATATACATAAAAAAAAATTAGTTAAAAAATTCAACAACATAATAAATACAAAATCTCATCTATATTACGAGGCAATAGAACGAAAGTAGCTAAATTCATTCAAATATGAAACAAGTGTGTTCAAACAAAAATATAAATATCAGTTATATTAAATATAGGACTTTATTCATATCACAAGAAACAAAGTAGGTATAAACAAATAAAAGAAATCAAACATAATAAATGCAAACACAAGTATGTAAAAGCAAAACAAAACAAGCTGCAGCCACCAAATACAAAGCAAGCTACGCAAATGAAATATATAGTGTTAACAAGACAAAGGTAAAACAAAGTAAACAAAAGAATGTAAGGATAAAACTAAATCATTTCAGCTAGTCAACATGCAAAAGAAGATATAGAAAAAAAAAACAAAGTATCCCATGCAAACTGCACATGCAAAATTTAATAAGTGTAGATGTGAAAACAAAGTACATAGGTACATGCATAACAAAGCAAAGACTGCACATAAATAATTCAAGAAGTATGGCCTGTAAACAAAATAGAGCTTGCATTTAATGTCCCCATCCTCTCAGCACCACTTGATATCATCTCAACCATGCTCATTGTATAAAAAAAGACATACCCTGTATACTTCATCTCCATATAAACATCAACTTCATCTCAGTCTCGTATATTCTAAACTGAGAAAAATCTGAAGTGATACTATCTAAAACTCAAACAAACTTCCCCTTAAAACAAAAATTCAAATCAAACCCAGAGATCAAAGAGAAAAAGAAAAGAGGCTTCAGCAAACAAATTCAAAGCCAGAGTCAAAGAACTTTGGCAATCTCCATCTAACAACTATGAGTAATTTTATCTTTTTAAAATACAAATATGTTGCTTGTATATCCGAGAATAAGCATAGTAGTATTTACACACACACACACACACACACACACACACACACATATATATATATACATATGTATGAGTTTTTTGGAATTGATGTGGTATGCAGGCTGTTGTTCTCTGTTTTAATAGAAAAAACTCCGGACATAGGTTGCTTCGAAAAAAATCAAATCATTTCTCTTGATCCAAGTATGATTTGAATTCAAGCTTAAAACAAAACTTGGTTGTTGAATCATAAGCTTTAATCTCAAAATTTTATTTTAAGTCAAAATGAATCAGTATTATCTCTGGAAACCAAGAAAACTAAGAATAACTTTGTATCAGTAAAAATTCTATTTACTTAATTCATGAATTCAGGTAGGTAACTTGAATTCGTATACTTTAACTTGATTTTTGAAGCATTAATCATAATTTTTAGAGTTGGATGTTAAGAGCAGTTCGAGTTTGTTTAAATCTCGTTCTACCATCGATCTCTGATGATCTACAGGTTCGTGGGGCTCGGGGTTTTGTCTGGAGGTGGTGGAGTCCATGGCGCTGCTAGGAAAAATACTCGGAGTGGTCACCGATGATCGGGGAAACGGCGGTGGCAAGTTTCAGTCCCTAAACCTAGTTTTGCTGTGGCTTTGTTTTTGGTTTCGTTCGTCGGCTAGGATTGACCGAGTGTCACGCAGGTTTGAGGGGAGGTAGAGGGGAGATGGACGAAGCTGCGGCCGGAGTTTGGTGGCCTCCTGTGGTCGGAGCATCGAACCCGTGATGTTGCCAGGTTGATGAGGGGTTCAAACTTTTCCAGGTTTCATGTTTTATTTTCGATTTTCGATTCGAGATGGGTTTGGGTATTTGGGTCGTTTCGGTCGAAGGAGGGATCGATCCTTGATTTGTTGGTGGTCGTCGCAGGCGCCGAAGCATCGCCGGCGGCGTGTGCAAGGCACAGAGATCTCGTGCACAACTTGGTGATTTGGGCAGATAGTTTATACTTAGTAGAAAAAAAGGAAGGAGAAGAAGGTTGCGTGGATAACAGGGGAGAGTTGTTTTCTCGAGTAATTCGTATTCCAGGCTCGAAGTAAAGGTGGTTTGGACTCGAAGCTTTTCAATGTCGCCTCGGGTTGTTTTGTTTGTTACAGTTTTTTTTTAGAAACTTGCTGCCCTGTTTTAAAATTTTAATAGAATGTAAAAGCTAGTTCAAATGAAAAGCAAAGTTTTAAAAATAAGTTTATATCAAGGTTTTTAAACAAAGATTAAAATCAAGTTTAAATCAAAGTTAAAATATGGATTCAAGTTTTCTTGAATTAAAATCTGGAATTTAAAATCAGTTTTAAATCTGAAAGTGTTTTTAGCAAGTTTATATTAAATAGGTTTTTTTTAAAAAGTAGATTTGTTTTCAAACAAATGTTTAGACTTGAATTTTTGATAAACTTCTTTTTATAAAAGGGTTTTTGAATGAAAGTATATGATTTGTTTTTAACTTGAATTTGCAATTTAAATAATTAATAGCTTAATTTTAAAAAAATAAATTAAGTAATCTAATTTAAAACTTTTCTTATATAAGCTTCATATATAAGTAAACAATATACCTTATATTGTTTAAGAGTTTTATAATTATATTTAAATTTGGTTAAAGTTTTAAAGGATAAATCATTTTGAATCTTAAATTCAAAATGTAATTTTAATTTAAATTCAAAAGCGTAATGTTCTACACCTTAATATTAGTTAAGTCATTAATAAAGAAATAAATTATCTTATAGATAATTAAGGTATTAAATGATTTATTCAATAAGGTAATTAAAGAATGATTTATTTTAGTTATAAATTAATAAATTAAATTAATTAGAAATGATTAATAATGAACCAATCTAAGATAATTTCTTAAGAAAGTGATTAAGAAATGTTATTGGTTAATGAAGATAATTAACTAAGGATCATTAAGTATTGATTAAGGTAATTAATTTTAATAATTAATTGGATTAATTAATTTAGATAATCAATTATAAATTGTTTAAATTTAATTACTAAATGAAAGAAATTAAGGATTAATCGCTTATAGTAATAAATTTTGGATCTTTTGATTAATTAAAGATAATTAATTATGAAATTGGTTTAAAGGGTTGATTTAATTAATATGATTAATTAAGAATAATTTAATTAATTAAAGTGTTTGATAAATTAATTTATATCAAATGATTGGAATTAATTAATCAGGATTGGATAATAAATTCATAAGTAATTAAATTTATTTACTTGGAAATAAATTGAATTGATTAGGATTAAACGATTAATTGATCCTGCTTATAAATGATTATTAAATGCTTGACCATACTTATGAATGATTGTTTTGTATGAAATGTCTTGATTGATTGTCCTATCTGATCTGTGATATTTTGATCTGTGAATTGTGCTATGTATAACTTTATTCATTTATTGATGATACATCTGTATATTATATGTGAATCTGTGAATGAGAGATAAACGTTGTAGTTATATCGCTTATCAACTATATTGTTGTATTTAAATCTATGATGATTGAATGATGTTGCACTATTGTGTTAAACCTTGGACCACACCATACACACACCAATATGGATTTCACCAAGAAATCGGTTAAGTCACAGATTCTTAAAAGTCGAATATTTAAATTCAAATGTTTTGGAAATGGATTGAGATTAAAGTGAAAAGCTTTAGAAATGGAATTTCAAAGATGAAATTTATTTTGAATAACTTGATTGAGTTTTGAAATTTAAATATTTTGATTTAAATTTGAATTCAATATTTGAAATTGAATTCTATGATTTGGAAACTAGGATCTGAAGAAAAGTTATTCAACTTATAAATGAATTATATGGGTTTTTAAACCATTTTAAATGTATTGATTTGGGAATTTGAATTTAAATTCAAGGGCTTTAACTCGTGTAAATAAAAAAAAATGGATCTTTCTGAAGTGAAACTATTCGTTTTCAAATAATAAAAGCTTTCATATAAGAAGTGAACTTCCAAACTACGTTAAAAAGGGATTTCAAGTTAAAAATGAAAATGATTTTTCCAAGTTATGGAAATGGTTTGAAAACTATAAGTTAAAACTTTAATTTAAAGATTTTAAACAAGTTAATCCAATTGAAATGGAAATTGTTTTGAAACCCGTAAATGGAATTTTGTGAAATAAATCTTTTTGTTCAAAAGATTGTAAATGGTAATTTGTTTAAACCATTTGAAATAAATTTTGAATTATCAAGTTATGACTTAATTGAAATCCCATATCCATATGTTTTAAATGTTGCGCTTACTATTCGGGTTAGCCGGGAAAGGACCTTTGGGGTCGTATAACCCATTTCGAATATGTGATTCAACGTTATGGATAGCATCTGAAGACCGGTGGTGAAGACCGGTTATTTGCGAGAACGATAGGATGACCTATCGATTGTCTCTGCACCGAGTAGCTACAGTATAGAGATTCCCTAAGTGATGGGAAGTTCAATCGGGATTGTGAATACCCGGATTGCAAGGGCTTCTTTGGAAGTGCCTTCGGTTCTGTTCTAAATCCAAAATAGACTTGTATGGATTGTATGTCTGACATTACATTTTGAGATATAAAGCAAATTTCTTTCAAATACATTTTCGTTGGTGGTGGAGAAATTATTCTCTCAGCTTAACACCCTTTGAGGTTATTTAGTTGAAGGTTATCAGCGATATATTCCCAACTTGGTAATGTGGCATGCTGAGTGTCGCTGATCATTTGTTGATCAAAGCGTGGCTTTTGTAAAAAGCATAGCTTTGTGGACGAGACTTTATCGAGGCTCACAAACCGTAATGGTCGAAACAGGAATTGTGCGGCAAGGTTTCAGGGGTAGCTTCCCTAGGGTATGACCATTCCTTCTGGAAAGGGGTAGTATCATGGTATGGAGCCAAGATACTCACTCATGTGGATACACTATATCTATTACTGTGTGGTGTTGTTGGAATCGAGGCCTCGTATAAAGGTCCAAAAGGACCCGGGGTGGTATATCTGAGGTTTCTTACTCCCTGGGAAAGGGGTAGCCGGCCTTGTTTGGCAGAGATCCATTTGGGATACTCGGGGACGTCCTTCCAGAGGCGTTCCATTTTGGTATGGGAAGTTCCTTTGCCCGACCATTTGTTGGAAATCCGTTCTTCAAATACGTACCTTGTACGGTTTTAGTTGTATTACCTGCCATCTACTTATGGTGGCGCCCCACTGTTTGGATGGTAGCTATAGTAGGCAAAGTTCGAAATGTCTATGTTGGCTAAGATTTATATCTTTACTTTCGAAATGATTTTTACTACACTATGCACTAGTAATAATATCAAATGTTTTTTTAATGCGTATCAAGCATCTTTGACTATCATAAGGAGAAATTTCCTCCGATTCTGCGTTTGCATTGTGTGTGTATGCGGGAGGCCTTATGGTAGTCTCATTTTCTAAAAGCATTGCGAATCTAATTTAAAATTCTCTTGCTATCTGTTTTTATAAGATAAACTGTTTTTGTTACTCACACCAGTCCCATGACTGATCCGGAGTTTATTGTTCTTTCCTAAACTCTGGGTGCTCAAAATTTTTATACACGGGCAGTCTAGAGTTGGGGTTTTCAGATAGTCAGGTTTAGTAGATTATCTGGAGCTAGTTTAGTCTTTGGATATGGACAAGACTTGCTTGTCTTAGTGAATAGTGATGTTGGATCGAGCTGTTGTTGCTGGAGTTCTCTTTTGAAGACTATCTTAGAGTTATTTGTTCCGCTGCTAGATGTTATCTATTTTTCTTTTCCGCTGCTATTTTCTTGTATCATATCTTTGATGTATATTGATATTCATTGTACCACTCTGTTGTATCAGATCTTGCATATCAATGTATTTTTTTTTCCGCTGTGTTGTTTACTTAATGTTGTTATAAGCTCCGACGACTCGGATTTGAACGGTCGAATCTGCGGCATTCGAGTACGATGTAAATTATGGATGTCGATTTTCGAGCGTGAAAAATTCGCTTCGTTACAAGTGGTATCAGAGCTAATGTTTAACTTTAGCTCAGGAGTATAACACGTTAAGTAGCTCATTAGAGATAAGGTGAAGTATCCCTATAATGAGTATATCCCTAAGATATCCGTTTAAATGTCTCAGTAAATTCTCTTACTATCTATTGGTAGTGAGGATGAGTGCAAGAAGAGGACGAGATAGGGGACAGGGGAGTACCACTATAAATGGTCAATGCCATGCAACAGTGGAAACAATTTTTCTCTATCAATTTTCTTTGATTCGTTCCCAAATTCTTTTGATTGCTTTGTAACAGCTCCAGAAAAAAGTTTTGGTGTGATGATGGCCCTACGAATCGTCGTAGAAAATCCTTACTTTGTACTTCACTGCTTTCTTATCAGTTTTTGACTTAAACCTTAATGAATATGAATTGGAAATTTTGAATTGAAAATTTTAAATAAATTTGGATATCTTTAAAGTTCCTACTCAACCAAATTGAAATACCACTATAAGATATGAATTGGGAAATTTTAAATTGAGCTAAATTGGTTAATTGAATACAAGGATAAATTTGAAAGGAATCGATAAAACGATTTTGTTTAAAACCGAATTTTGAAATTTTATTGTAATTTCTTGGGTAGATCGAAGTCTGAAGAGGGACAAGTTGTATATACCCTAAAGTATAAGTATTCCGACTTGAGTTTGGAATCCATATCTGATGTTTGAAAATTGTGGAAGATTAAATCCGTTTATCTATTATTTGGGTCTCGATATAATCTACGAATGGTTAGTTATCCCTTCGAACTAACCAATACCACTGCATATTTCGTAGATTCGATAACCCGAGTATCTTGTGAAGTGTTAACTAGATTCATTCTTGTATCTATTGTTGATATTCTGATTTGGTGAGCCAAATGCAGAATTGATACCCAGTTTGATCTGAAAAGATATTTCTCTATCTTTCATCTATCTTCGTTATCTCTCTCTGGCGAATTTCGAGGATGAAATTCTTTTCAAGGGGGGAAGTCTGTAACGATCCCGAATTTTAATTAATTTTAAATTGATAATTTATTTTAATTCTGAATAAAATTGTGAAATTTATTGGTAAATTACTTTGAATTTCTTATAATTCATATAAAAAGATATGTGTTTATTTTATTAAGTTTTAAAAATGATTTCTTTTAGAATTTAATATATAAATAATGAATGAATGAAAATGTAAGATAAGTTGATAAGTATATAAGTTAAAAATAAATATCTTAAGATATTTGGTTATGTAAACTATATATACATTAAAACAAATTAGTTAAAAAATTCAACAACATAATAAATACAAAATCTCATCTATATTACGAGGCAATAGAACAGAAGTAGTTAAATACATTCAAATATGAAACAAGTGTGTTCAAACAAAAATATAAATATCACTTATATTAAATATAGGACTTTATTCATATCACAAGAAACAAAATAGGTATAAACAAATAAAAGAAATCAAACATAATAAATGCAAACACAAGTATGTAAAAGCAAAACAAAACCAGCCGCAGCCACCAAATACAAAGCAAGCTAGGCAAATGAAATATAAAGTGTTAACAAGACAAAGGTAAAAAAAGTAAACAAAAGAATGTAAGGATAAAACAAAATCATTTCAGCTAGTCAACATGCAAAAGAAGATATAGAAAACAAAAACAAAGTATCTCATGCAAACTGTACATGCAAAATTTAATAAGTGTAGATTTGGAAACAAGTACATAGGTACATGCATATACAAAGCAAAGACTGCACATAAATAATTCAAGAAGCATGGCCTGTAAACAAAATAGAGCTTGCATTTAATGTCCCCATCCTCTCAGCACCACTTGATATCATCTCAGCCATGCTCATTGTATAAACAAAGATATATCCTGTATACTTCATCTCCATATAAACAACAACTTCATCTCAGTCTCGTATATTCTAAACTGAGAAAAATCTGAAGTGATACTATCTAAAACTCAAACAAACTTCCCCTTAAAACAACAATTCAAATCAAACCCAGAGATCAAAGAGAAAAAGAAAAGAGGCTTCAGCAAACAAATTCAAAGCCAGAGTCAAAGAACTTTGGCAATCTCCATCTAACAACTGTGAGTAATTTTATCTTTTTAAAATACAAATTTGTTGCTTGTATATCCGAGAATAAGCATGGTAGTATTTACATATATATATATATACACACACACATATGTATGAGTTTTTTGGAATTGATGTGGTATGCAGGCTATTGTTCTCTGTTTTAATAGAAAAAACTCTGGACACAGGTTGCTTCAAAAAAAAAATCAAATCATTTCTCTTGATCCAAGTATGATTTGAATTCAAGCTTAAAACAAAACTTGGTTGTTGAATCATAAGCTTTAATCTAAAAAATTTATTTAAGTCAAAATGAATCAGTATTATCTCTGGAAACCAAGAAAACTAAGAATAACTTTGTATCAGTAAAAATTCTATTTAATTAATTCATGAATTCAGGTAGGTAACTTGAATTCATATACTTTAACTTGATTTTTGAAGCATAAATCATAATTTTTAGAGTTGGATGTTAAGAGCAGTTCGAGTTTGTTTAAATCTCGTTCTATCGTCGATCTCTAATGATCTACTGGTTCGTGGGGCTCGAGGTTTTGTCTGGAGGTGGTGGAGTCCATGGCGCTGCTAGGAAAATTACTCGGAGTGGTCACCGATGATCGGGGAAGCGGCGGTGGCAAGTTTCAGTCCCTAAACCTAGTTTTGCTGTGGCTTTGTTTTTGGTTTCGTTCGTCGGCTAGGATTGACCGAGTGTCACGCATGTTTGAGGGGAGGTAGAGGGTAGATGGACGAAGCTGCGGCCGGAGTTTGGTGGCCTCCGGTGGTCGGAGCATCGAACGCGTGACGTTGCCAGGTTGATGAGGAGTTCGAACTTTTCCAGCTTTCACGTTTTTTTTTCGATTCGAGATGGGTTTGGGTATTTGGGTCGTTTCGGTCGAAGGAGGGATCGATCCTTGATTTGTTGGTGGTCGTCGCAGGCGCCGAAGCATCGCCGGTGGCGTGTGCAAGTGCACGAAGATCACGTGCACAACTTGGTGATTTGGGCAGACAGTTTATACTTAGTAGAAAAAAAAGGAAGGAGAAGAAGGTTGCGTGGATAACAGGGGAGAGTTGTTTTCTCGAGTAATTCGTATTTCAGGCTCGAAGTAAAGGTGGTTTGGACTCGAAGCTTTTCAATGTCGCCTCGGGTTATTTTGTTTGTTACAGTTTTTTTTAGAAACTTGCTGCCCTGTTTTAAAATTTTAAATAAAATGTAAAAGCTAGTTCAAATGAAAAGCAAAGTTTTAAAAATAAGTTTAAATCAAGGTTTTTAAACAAAGATTAAAATCAAGTTTAAATCAAAGTTAAAATATGGATTCAAGTTTTCTTGAATTAAAATATGGAATTTAAAATCAGTTTTAAATCTGAAAGTGTTTTTAGCAAGTTTATATTAAATAGTTTTTTTTTTAAAAAGTAGATTTGTTTTCAAACAAATGTTTACACTTGAATTTTTGATAAACTTCTTTTTATAAAAGGGTTTTTGAATGAAAGTATATGATTTGTTTTCAACTTGAATTTGCAAGTTAAATAATTAATAGCTTAATTTTATAAAAATAAAATAAGTAATCTAATTTAAAACTTTTCTTATATAAGCTTCATATATAAGTAAACAATATACCTTACATTGTTTAAGAGTTTTATAATTATATTTAAATTTGGTTAAAGTTTTAAATGATAAATCATTTTGAATCTTAAATTCAAAATGTAATTTTAATTTAAATTCAAAAGCCTAATGTTCTACACCTTAATATTAATTAAGTCATTAATAAAGAAATAAATTATCTTATAGATAATTAAGGTATTAAATGATTTAAGCAATAAGGTAATTAAAGAATGATTTATTTTATTTATAAATTAATAAATTAAATTAATTAGAAATGATTAATAATGAACCAATCTAAGATAATTTCTTAAGAAAGTGATTAAGAAATGTTATTGGTTAATGAAGATAATTAACTAAGGATCATTAAGTATTGATTAAGGTGATTAATTTTAATAATTAATTGGATTAATTAATTTAGATAATCAATTATAAATTGTTTAAATGTAATTACTAAATGAAAGAAATTAAGGATTAATCGCTTATAGTAATAAATTTTGGATCTTTTGATTAATTAAAGATAATTAATTATGAAATTGGTTTAAAGGGTTGATTTAATTAATATGATTAATTAAGAATAATTTAATTAATTAGAGTGTTTGATAAATTAATTTATATCAAATGATTGGAATTAATTAATCAGGATTGGATAATAAATTCATAAGTAATTAAATTTATTTACTTGGAAATTAATTGAATTGATTAGGATTAAACGATTAATTGATCCTGCTTATAAATGATTATTAAATGCTTGACCTTACTTATGAATGATTGTTTTGTATGAAATGTCTTGATTGATTGTCCTATCTGATCTGTGATATTTTGATCTGTGAATTGTGCTATGTATAATTTTATTCATTTATTGATGATGCATCTGTATATTATCTGTGAATCCGTGAATAAGCGATAAACGTTATAGTTATATCGCTAATCAACTATATTGTTGTATTTGAATCTATGATGATTGAATGATGTTGCACTATTGTGTTAAACCCTGGACCACACCATACACACACCAATATGGATTTCACGAAGAAATCGGTTAAGTCACAGATTCTTAAAAGTCGAATATTTAAATTCAAATGTTTTGGAAATGGATTGAGATTAAAGTGAAAAGCTTTAGAAATGGAATTTCAAAGATGAAATTTATTTTGAATAACTTGATTGAGTTTTGAAATTTAAATATTTTGATTTAAATTTGAATTCAATATTTGAAATTGAATTCTATGATTTGGAAACTAGGATATAAAGAAAAGTTATTCAACTTATAAATGAGTTATATGGGTTTTTAGACCATTTTAAATGTATTGATTTGGGAATTTGAATTTAAATTCAAGGGCTTTAATTCGTGTAAATAAAAAAAATTGGATCTTTCTGAAATGAAACTAATCGTTTTCAAATAATAAAAGCTTTCATATAAGAAGTGAACTTCCAAACTATGTTAAAAAGGGATTTCAAGTTAAAAATGAAAATGATTTTTCCAAGTTATGGAAACGGTTTGAAAACTATAAGTTAAATATTTAATTTAAAGATTTTAAACAAGTTAATCCAATTGAAATGGAAATTGTTTTGAAACCCGTAAATGGAATTTTGTGAAATAAATCTTTTTGTTCAAAAGATTGAAAATGGTAATTGGTTTAAACCATTTGAAAGAAAGTTTTGAATTATTAAGTTGTGACTTAATTGAAATCCCATATCCATATGTTTTAAATGTTGCGCTTACTATTCGGGTTAGCCGGGAAAGGACCTTTGGGTCGTATAACCCATTCCGAATATGTGATTCGACGTTATGGATAGCATTTGAAGACCGGTGGTGAGGACCGGGTATTTGCGAGAACGATAGGATGACCTATCGATTGTCTCTGCACCGAGTAGCTACGGTATGGAGATTCCCTAAGTGATGGGAAGTTCAATCGGGATTGTGAATACCCGGATTGCAAGGGCTTCTTTGGAAGTGCCTTCGGTTCTGTTCTAAATCCAGAACAGACTTGTATGGATTGTATGTCTGACATTACATTTTGAGATATAAAGCAGGTTTCTTTCAAATACATTTTCGTTGGTGGCGGAGAAATTATTCTCTTAGCTTAACACCCTTTGAGGTTATGTAGTTGAAGGTTATCAGCGATATATTCCCAACTTGGTAATGTGGCATGCTGAGTGTTGTTGATCATTTGTTGATCAAAGCATGGCTTTTGTAAAAAGCGTAGCTTTGTGGACGAGACTTCATCGAGCCTCACAAACCGGTAATGGTCGAAACAGGAATTGTGCGGCAAGTTTCAGGGCTAGCTTCCCTAGGGTATGACCATTCCTTCTGGAAAGGGGTAGTATCATGGTATGGAGCCCAGATACTCACTTATGTGGATACACTATATCTATTACTGTGTGGTGTTGTTGGAATCGAGGCCTCGTATAAAGGTCCAAAAGGACCGGGGGTGGTATATCTGAGGTTTCTTACTCCCTGGGAAAGGGGTAGCCGGCCTTGTTTGGCAGAGATCCATTTGGGATGCTCGGGGACGTCCGTCCAGAGGCGTTCCATTTCGGTATGAGAAGTTCCTTTGCCCGACCATTTGTTGAAAATCCATTCTTAAAATACGTACCTTGTACGGTTTTAGTTGTATTACTTGCCATTTACTTATGGTGGCGCCCCACTGTTTGGATGGTAGCTATAGTAGGCATAGTTCGAAATGTCTATGTTGGCTAAGATTTATATCTTTACTTTCGAAATGATTTTTACTACACTATGCACTAGTAATAATATCAAATGTTTTTTAATGCGTATCAAGCATCTTTGACTATCATAAGGAGAAATCTCCTCCGATTCTGCGTTTGCATTGTGTGTGTGTACGGGAGGCCTTATGGTAGTCTCATTTTCTAAAAGCATTGCGAATCTAATTTAAAATTCTCTTGTTGTCTGTTTTTATAAGATAAACTGTTTTTGTTACTCACACCAGTCCCATGACTGATCCGGAGTTTATTGTTCTTTCCTAAACTCTGGGTGCTCAAAATTTTTCTACACGGGCAGTCTAGAGTTGGGGTTTTCAGATAGTCAGGTTTAGTAGATTATCTGGAGCTAGTTCAGTCTTTGGATATGGACGAGACTTGCTTGTCTTAGTGAATCGTGATGTTGGATCGAGCTGTTGTTGCTGGAGTTCTCTTTTGAAGACTATCTTAGAGTTATTTGTTCCGCTGCTAGATGTTATCTATTTTTCTTTTCCGCTGCTATTTTCTTGTATCATATCTCTGATGTATATTGATATTCATTGTATCACTCTGTTGAATCAAATCTTGTATATCGATGTATTTTTTTTTCCGCTGTGTTGTTTACTTAATGTTGTTATAAGCTCCGGCGACTCGGATTTGAACGGTCGAATCTGCGACATTCGTGTACGATGTAAAGTATGGATGTCGATTTTCGAGCGCGAAAAATTCGCTTCGTTACATTCTCCATACTAATTGACGACATTACTTCGTAGTGTTCTTGACTAGCATGGGTATAGAGGTGGGGCATCACAGCTTGGTATCAGAGCCAAACTTCGGAACAATGTAGAAAAATTTAACAAGGATCATCGTCCTAAGTCTATCTTAGGAGTCGTGCCTTAGGATTTGATTCGAGTCTTCGTACCGTCTCATCCTATTTTCTTTTGTGATACCTTGTTTTATCAATCATTATTATTTGATATTCATTTTGTGAATAACCTTTTTATTCTTCTTTCTTTCTTTCTTAAAGAAGGAAAATGGTTAGACCTGGCCGTCCCAGCGCCGGCTAATCTAGTGCTACTCCCCAAGATGGAGTATTTATGTCCGCACAACAACTTCTTGATCTTGTAAAGAATTCTCAAGCAGCCGGACCCATTCCGGAGCCTTCTCACCCTAAATCCGGGTTTGCACGCTTGTGCAACGATTATACCAACTTGGGTGGGAAGCCATTCAAAGGTTCTGAAACCATTATTGAAGTCCAGGCTTGGCTAAGAACATGCGATCGAATTTTTTCTCGCATGAATCTTATAGATCTTCACCGAGTTCAGGTGGCTTCTAGTATGCTCCAAGAAAGAGCATTAGATTGGTACAAGCTTCTTATTTCTGAAATTATTGAAGAGGATCTTACTTGGGAGAAATTCCGAGAATGATTCGAGTTAAAATTTGTGCCAGAAGCTGAGAAGGTGACATTGGCTCGTCGTTTCATAGACCTTGTTCAAGGTGAATCCTCCGTGGCAGACTATGTCGCATCATTTGAGTCACTTTCTAAATACGGGGTCGAATATATAAACACCTCATTGAAGAAGAACCAAAGATTTGTCTATGGCTTGAACAAAAATATCAAGAAGCCATTACTTCTAAAATTAGAAGTTTCTTTTGATCAACTTGTTGATATCGCTCTTCGACTTGAAGAGGCAGATAAAGAAAGTGATGTTGAAGTTGTGGATGCCAAACCAAACTTCAACAAAAACAAGAAAAGGCCTATTAAATTCAAAGGCCCTAATCTCAACAGGAAAGGAAAACAAGCAGCTTCTGTAGCAAAGACTCCTACCCCTAGTAGTGGGCAATGCTACAATTATGGTTCTAAAGACCATTATGCCAATAGATGTCCGAAACCTCTCTTTTGTCGCTATTGCAAAAGTTCGGGTCATCTTTTATCTTCATGTCCCAAACTTAAAGGCAAGAAGGAGGGAAAGTTAAATGTCGCACAAGCCCCTAGCAACACTTCTCGTGGTCAAGGTATTTCTCATCCTATCCTTGATGGCATTATTTTATTTCGTGATCAACCTATTCGAGTTCTTTTTAATACGGGTGCGTCCCATTCTTTTATATCAAAAGAACTTGTTGATATTTTTCTTTAAGTATTGTTGCTTTATTGACTTCTTTGAGAATTGTGAATCCGGTTAGTGGATCCGCAACAATTAGTTTACTTTGTAAAGATGTCGAGATTATTTTGTGTGATTTTTCTTTCTGAGCCGATTTGCATATCATGCGTTATTTAGGCTTTGGAATGATTTTGGGAATGGATTGGCTTAACCGCTATGAAGCTCAAATCCTATGTCCTGAGCGGACTATTCATCTTCGACATCCTCAATCTGTTAAGCAGATTTCTATTGATCTCAAAGATTCGGATTCCAACTTGGTTGCATCTTTATATTCTTTAAATCCTCATGATGACGATAATGATGATGAGGAAGATGTCATTTCTCTTATTCACGTTGTTTGTGAATTCTCCGACATATTTGAGCCTGTTTTAGGATTACCACCTAAACGAGAAATTGAATTCAGAATTAATCTAACTCCTGGAGCTTTACCTATTACCCGTCCTCCTTATCGTATGTACAATAAAGAAAGTGAGGAGATGCGCAAACAATTATCCGAATTGGAGACGAAGCAACTTATTCGTTCTAGTTCCTCTCCTTGGGGAGCTTCTGCTATTTTTGTGAAGAAATCTGATGGTACACTTAGTCTTTGCGTTGACTACCGCAAGCTTAATGATCTTACTATCAAGAATAAATATCCTTTACCTCGGATTGATGATCTATTCGATCAACTTAGTAGTTCTAGAGTCTTTTCACAATTAGACTTAGCAACCGGTTTTCATCAGCTTCGTAATGCAGAGGATAGCATTCCTTTGACATCGTTCCGTATGCGTTATGGATCTTACGAATGGCTTGTTATGCCATTTGGTTTAACGAATGCTCCGACTTATTTCGCTGACCTTATGAATAGAGTTTTCAAAGACTTCCTCGATCGATTTGTTCTCATCTTTATTGATGATATTCTTGTGTATTCTAAAACCGAGGAGGAGCATGAAGAGCATCTTCAGATTGTGTTGGAAACTCTTAGGAGCAATCAATTGAAAGCAAAAATTTCTAAATGCCACTTTTGGCAATCTCGTGTTAAGTTTCTTGGTCATATTATTTCCGAATCCAGAATTTCCATGGATCATTCAATGATTGAAGCGATTCAAAATTGGAAGAGACTGGAGAGTGTGATGGAGATCCGTAGTTTTCTTGGATTGGCAGGTTATTATCGCCGTTTCATAAAAGACTTTTCCAAAATTTCCGTGCCTCTTACTAGTTTGACAAAGAAGGAAGTTAAATACATTTGGTCGGACAAATGTGAAGCTTCTTTTCAGAAATTAAAAGAACTCCTTTCCGATGCTCCTATTCTTGTTATTCCCGAAGGGACTCAAGATTTTATTGTTTATACCGATGCTAGTCGCGTTGGTTTGGGTGTTGTTTTTATGCAAAGAGAACGTGTTAATGCTTATGCTTCTAGGCAATTAAAGCCAGCTGAGGCTAGATATGCCACTCATGATTTAGAGCTCGCGGCTATTGTTTTCGCTCTTAAAATTTGGCGTCATTATCTTTTGGGAGAGAAATTTGTTCTCTATACCGATCATAAATCTTTGAAATATTTATTTTCTCAAAAGGAACTTAATTTGTGTTAACAACGTTGGCTCGAGTTACTCGCATCTTATGATCTTGACATTCTTTATACTCCCGGAAAGGGAAATCGTGTTGCCGACGCCCTTAGCCGAAAGCTACAAGCGGTTGTTTTCATGATGATATCCGAATGGAATGATCTCGGAATTTTATCCACTTGTGAGATTCGAGATCGTGAGTCCGATTTATGTTCAGCTTTGGCTTTATTTATCCTTGTGGCTCATCCTTCTCTTTTAGACCGCATTCTTAAAGCTCAAAAGGTAGACCCCGAATTGGCCCTTCTTAGCCAAAATTGTAGGGATAAAATTGGTATTGAAAGTTTGAAAGACTTTAATATTGATTCTAGTGGCAGTATTCGAAAATTTGGTAGACTTATCGTGCCAAATATTAGTGATCTTCGTAAAGACATTTTAGAAGATTCTCATCGTTCTAAATTTACCATTCATCCCGGTAGTAGTAAAATGTATGCGGATATGAAGCGACTTTATTATTGGGATGGAATGAAATTTGATATTTCTAACTTTATTAAGCGTTGCATAACTTGCCAACTTGTCAAGGCCGAGCATCAAAGGCCAGGTGGGTTGTTGCAACCTTTGGATATTCCGATTTGGAAGTGGGTTCAAATTTCTATGGATTTTATTGACGGCCTTCCCCGTTCTCGTTCGGGTCATAATAACTTATGGGTGATAGTTGATAGACTTACTAAATCCGCCCATTTTATTCTCGTTCGGTCTAATCGGACCGTTCCTCTTTTGGCCAAACTCTTCATTAAAGAAATTGTTAAATTACATAGAGTTCCTTCTTCTATTGTTAGTGATCGTTATCCATTGTTTACTAGTGGAATTTGGAAGAGTATTCAAAAAGATTTGGGAACGAAGCTTAATTTTAGCACCGCTTATCATCCTCAGTCCGATGGACAAACCGAGCGTGTGAATCAAACTCTTGAAGATCTTCTTCGTGCATGTGTTCTTGATTTTGGTGGAAGTTGGGAAGATCATATTTCTCTTGTCGAATTTTCCTGTAATAATAGCTTCCAATCTAGTATTGGGATGGCATCTTTTGAGGCACTCTATGGAAGGCCATGTCGATCTCCTTCTTGTTGGCTTGAGGCCGGTGATAAGCTGGTTTTAGGTCCAGATTTTATTCGTGATTACACAGAAAAGATTGATCTTATTCGTCATATGATGAAAGAAGCCCAAAGTAGGCAAAAATCCTATGCCGATAACCGAAGAAGGAAATTAGAATGTGAGAGATTTTGTGTTTGTTCGTGTTTCACCTATGAAGGGTGTTGTGCGTTTTAGTCGATCGAGAAAGTTAGCACCTCGATATATTGGTCCATTTCCCATCACCGAACGTATTGGTTCCGTGGCTTATCGCCTTTTATTACCGGCTCAGTTTTCTGCTATTCATGACGTGTTCCACGTTTCTCAATTACGGAAATGTCTTCTAGATTCCGATTCTATTCTTGAGCCCGGTGTTGTGGAAGAAATTAAAGTTTCGCCTAATTTGACTTATGAGCAACATCCTATTCGTATCATAGCTTTGGAGATTAAACGCCTTCGAAATAAAGATGTTCCTCTTGTGAAAGTTCAATGTCCTCAAATCCTAAGGATTGTTCTTGGGAATCCAGAGAATTCATCGAGCGAACACATCCGGACTTACTTTCTCGTGCTTTTTGAGGTGAACTTCTTATTCTTAATTTCTTCTTTTGTGTTGATATGTTTTTATGGTTGTTACTTTTTGTTCATTTATTTCTTATGATTGCGAGGATGCAATTTCTTTAAGGAGGGGAGTCTGTAACAACCCGCATATTTTACGATTGAATATTTAAATATTTTATTTAAAATATCATCGTCAGTCGGATTATTGTCCGAAAATCTACTTTTTGCAAACAGTCGAATTAGGACTCGAGACCACCCCCATTGAGTTCAAAATGACGTTTGAGACCTTTTTGAGTATAAACTTTGATATGTTTGGAGTTAAGGGGAATCTTGCAACTTTTTCACTAAGGGCTTTGGTTCAGTTTCAGCCTATTAGACCCAAGCCTCACCCCCTCTTCTCTTCATTCCTTCATAATTTCCTAACACCCAAGCTTTAGATAAAAATGGGGGAAGAGATAAAGAATTAGAATTCCTAAGCCCTTTTTTCATTGCAAATCCATGCTCCAACTCTAAATTCATAGAAGAAGCTTTGGTAAGCCTTCTCTTCTTCTTCTCCAACTCATTCTCCTTCCAATTTCAGAAATTCCTAAACCTAACTTAGGAAAGGTTTCTCTTTTATGCTTAGATTCAAGCTTGTGGGGTTGGAATTGAGGTGTGATTGTTCTTGCCATTGCTATATAGCTTCTTCTTCATAGTTTTGGGTTTAAAGGTGAGATTTTTATCTCACATCTATGCCTATATCTATCTTTGATTGTTGGTGACTCAGCGGATTAATCAAAACAAACTTCAATCGGTGAAAGTAGCGATTGGTGGAATGAAGATACCGAAATGCCCAAATTCGTTGATCCGAAGATACCGAATTCTAGCTATCTCAAACACGTTGATTGCGCACCATACCGTGTTCAAAGATCTACGATTCTTCGTACGTTGATCTAGCGCACTAGATTCCGTGAATCGGCTTCAACAAACGTGGATTCGAGCGCACTCGAATGACGTAAGTGGAGATAGGAGATTATACTCAACTACCAATTTGTATGAAAGCACAAAGCTAACAAAAGAGAATTTCATTCAAAAATCAACCACCAAAAAATTACAACACACTCGCTATTTATAGCATTTACAACACACGCCAACATCACACTCTTAAGTCGTTTGCGACCTACGACCTATACCAGGTTGTTGCCGACCTAACACACAACATATACACATGTATATACGACACAGCGACCTACACAAGGTCGTACGCGACCTAAAAGATGTGACTTAACAGACTCAGAACAAACAGATGCGACCTACGACCTATGTAAGGTCGTTAACGACTCAAGACACAGCATAGCTCACTTCCAGAATTGCATGGGAGGTTAGGTCGTTGGAAAGGAATAGGTCGCAAGGTTTTAGATTGGGAAGGAATTAGGTCGGTAAGAAGTTAGGTCGGGTAAGAAATTAGGTCGTGGAGTTTAGGTTGAAGAGAGTTAGGTTGTAAAGAAGTTAGGTCGTTGAGGGTTTCTTTAGGTCGTAACTCTGCTTCACTTGGCCAGTTAGGTCGAAGGTTACTACTGTTAGATCGTTCACGACCAAGACTTACTTCTTTAGGTCGGAGACGACCCACTACTTCTTTGTTAGGTCGTAACTTTGCTTTGTTATCTCGGAAACAACTTAATCTCAATTCGTTAGGTCGCGCTGCATCATTGTTAGGCCGTGAGCGACCTATTTCTTCCTTTTTAGGTCGTGAGCGACCTAATACTTGCATTTCTTCCGACTGCACTGCATCATCCTCCCCGGGTTGACAGAAATTCGACCTCGAATTCTCAACATCTTCTTCCACAACAATTTCATTTCCACGATACGGAATTAAATGTTTAACATTGAAAACATCAGAAGTGTATACATCCTTCGGCAGCTTCAACTTATAAGCATTCTCATTGATTTTCTTTAAAATTTCAATCGGACCAATTTTCCGCGCTTTCAACTTATTATACGTTCCAACCGGGAAACGGTCTTTTGTCAGTACTGCATAAACCAAATCACCTTCATTAAATTCAACACTTCGTCTCTTCAAATCAGCAACTTGCTTATACTTCTCATTCGACTTTTCCAATCGTTCCCGAACGATCTTATGACACTCCGTCAATTCTTCAATAAAATCAACAGCTCGTTTAACCGTCCCCTTTGGTTGTGGTACCACTGCTAAATCCAACGGTCCCCTGGGCAAATTTGAATATACAATTTGAAATGGACTGAATCCTGTGCTTCGATTCACTGCATGATTATGTGCAAACTCTGCCTGGCATAACTTCATGTCCCAACTTTTCAGATTGTCCTTCACCAAACATCGCAACAAGTTTCCCAACGATCTATTCACCACCTCTGTTTGCCCATCTGTTTGCGGATGATACGCACTACTAAATTTCAGCTTCGTTCCCACCATCTTCCACAAACTAAGCCAAAAATGACTCAAAAATCTAGTATCCCTGTCAGAAACGATAGATTCTGGCAATCCATGAAGTCTATAGATTTCCTTGAAAAATAGTTGAGCAACACGAACAACATCCGTCGTCTTCTTGCAAGCAATAAAATGTGCCATTTTAGAAAATCTGTCAACTACAACAAATATCGAATCATTACCACGCTGTGTTCTCGGCAATCCCAATACAAAGTCCATACTCATATCAACCCATGGTCTAGCCGGTACAGGCAATGGCATGTACAAACCAGCATTGGTCGAGGTTCCTTTCGAAACTTGGCAAATATGACATCGCTCCACAAACCTTCCCACTTCTTTCCTCATCGAAAGCCAAAAGTAAGACTGTGAAATCAACTGCAAAGTACGATCACGGCCCACATGCCCTTCTTCATGCAACTCTTTTACAATCTTCATTCTCAAACTACAGTCTGGAATGCATAATTGATTTCCTTTGAACAAGAATCCATCAACTATCACAAATTCATCCGAACTTCCATCCTTAACTTTCTCAACAAACTTTGCAAAGTAAGGATCCTTCCCAAACAGTTCTGGCAACATTTCAAACCCTGTCACTTCAACCTTCATTGTCGTTAATAAATGACTCCTCCTACTCAAAGCATCAGCTACCCGATTCGTCACCCCTGATTTGTGCTTAACGACAAAAGTAAACTGCTGTAAATATGCAATCCATGATGCATGTCTCGCTAAAATCTTATCCTGCCCCTGTAAATGCTTCAATGCCTCATGATCAGTGTACAGAACAAATTCTTTCTGAAATAGATAATGTCTCCAATGTTTAATCGTTTGCACCACAGCATAGAATTCAACGTCATATGTGCTGTATCTCATCTTCGCCCCTGACAACTTTTCACTGAAATATGCAATAGGTCTCCCCTGCTGACTCAACACTCCTCCAATTCCCACCTTTGATGCATCAGTGTGTAGCTCAAACAAAAACTGAAAATTAGGTAAAACAAGAATTGGTGCTGTCGTCAATAGTTCTTTGATCCGTTCAAAAGCAACTCCCGCTTCCTCTGACCATACAAACTGTTTTCCTTTCATGCAATCGGTAACTGGTGCCATCACACTACTGAAGTGTGGAATGAACCTTCGGTAGAATGATGCCAATCCATGAAAACTTCTAACTTCAGTGATAGTTCTCGGCTGTGGCCAATTTCTAATAGCTTCAACTTTACTCTGGTCCACTTGGATTCCCTTCTCAGACACAACATATCCCAAAAATAACACACTTCTCGTCATGAACACACATTTCTTCGTGGCTGCATAAAATTGTTCCTCACGAAGAATAATCAACACTTCCCTCAAATGTAGAACATGCTCCTCCATACTCCTGCTATATATCAGAATATCATTGAAATAAACCACCACGAACTTCCCAATGAATGGTCTAAAGATTTGATTCATCACCCGCATGAATGTACTAGGTGCATTTGACAAACCAAATGGCATAACCAACCATTCGTATAACCCTTCTCTCGTCTTGAAGGCTGTCTTCCATTCGTCACCTGGTCTAATTCGAATCTGGTGATAACCACTCTTCAAATCAATCTTCGAAAAGATAGTTGCCCCACTCAACTGGTCTAACAAATCATCCAACCTCGGCATAGGAAATCTGTAACGAACAGTAATCTTGTTCAAAGCTCTACTATCTGTACACATTCTCCATGTTCCATCCTTCTTCGGCACCAACAAAGCTGGTACTGCACAAGGACTCAAGCTTTCCTGAACACGTCCCTGTTCTAATAACTCTTCCACCTGCCTTCGTAACTCTTCATGTTCCTTCGGACTCATTCGGTAATGTGGTCTATGTGGTAACACTGCTCCCGGAACAAGATCGATTTGATGTTGAATGTCTCTCAATGGTGGCAACTCCTTAGGCAACTCCTCTGGAAATACATCTTCAAACTCTTTCAAAACTGGCTTTGCTTCTTCAGGAATTTCAACCTCTTCACTGCTCTCACGCCCAATCAACACGTATACTTCAGGCTCCTCTTCAACTTCCTTAACAAACTCCTTCAAGGATAATAAAGTTTTCAATTCCTCAATCTCCTCCAGCTTGCTCTCCTTCTGTTGTTGCTTCTTGGGAACCAAAGTAATTTTAGTACCCTCGAACATGAAACTGTAGCTATTGGCACGACCATCATGTTGAACTGATCTATCAAACTGCCACGGTCTGCCCAACAACAGATGACATACGTCCATGTCTACAACGTCACACCAAATTTCATCTTTGTACTTTTTCCCAATAGAAAAATTAACACAAGCCCTTCGACACACCTTCACCTCACCTCCCTTCCTTAACCATGCTAACTTGTACGGTTTAGGATGTTTCTCAGTTTTCAAGTTCAACTTCTTCACAGCCTCGGTAGAAATAATATTATCGCAACTTCCAGCATCAATAACGAACTTGCAAACTTTTCCCAGAATAGTGCATGTCGACCGAAATATGTTACTCCTCAACCAACTACAATCCTCCTCTTGCTTCGGTGTAAGACATGACCTCCTCATCATAAGATTACAACCTTCATCCCCAGACAATTCTTCTTCCTCCTCAACATAAGGTGTATTTGAACACTCTGCTTCCTCACCATCATCCTCCTCGACTTCTGCAACCATTGCTCTCTTCTTCGGCTTCGGACATTCATTGCTCTTATGACCCAACTCCTGACAATTATAACATTTGAACCCACTACTAACCTTCGCCTTCTCAGCCTCCTTCACCACTGGCTTTGTAACAGGTTTAGAAACATTAGAACTTCCACCAACACCCCTTGCTTGATTATTGGAATTAGTAAACACACCTCCTCCACGCCTTCCTTGTTTCTCCCAAGCCAACGCTTTCTGATGTGCCTCTGCCACTGATCTAGGATCGAACATATTAACCATATCCTGGATCTGCATTCTTAGTCCCCCAATGAATCTAGCAGTTAGTTGTTCTTCCGTTTCCATAATATCATTCCTGGCAATGAGTTGGTAAAATTCACCAGCATACTCACTAACAGACTTCGTCCCTTGCCTCAGATTCTGCAACCTTTGGTACATAAGTGATTGGTAATTATAAGGTAAGAAAGTAGATCTCATTAACTTCTTCATCTTATCCCACGATTCTATCCTTGACTTCCCCATTCTCTCCCTGGTAAGTTTAGTTTGCTGCCACCACGCCAAAGCTCTCCCCCTCAACCTAGTAGCAACCAACTTCACCCTTCTATGCTCAGGAACCTCCTTGAAATCAAAGATCTCTTCAACATTAGATAACCAATCAAGAAATTCTTCAGCTACCATCCCTCCTTTAAATTCTGGAATTTCCATCTTCATACCCGATTCCCATCGACGATCCTCTTCAACATCCCGAAATGAATTTCGAACCTGGTCTCGATCTCGATAATGAATACTAGCTCTATCACCCTCTTCAACAAAGTCAAACGTACGCCTACATCGATCTCGACCATTATCATCTCTTCGTTCATGCATGCTTCTTTGACTATGTCTCTCTTCATCTGCATAGTCATGATGATCTCTTCGTGATGAAATTGATGTTTCTCTTCTATCTCTATAAGAATGTGGTGATACCCTTCTCGCTTCCGTAACCGATGGCGAAACTCGGTTTCCTCCATGGTTCGAGTTTGGTGATCTCCTCCTTTGATTCAAATCATTCATCAATTTCTCCAATTTTCCAATGCCTTCATCAAATTTTTCATTAATACGTTGTTCCAAAAGCTCGGCTTCTTCTCTTCGATACAAAGCTTCAACGTTTTGATGACGATTAGCTCTCCTTGGTGGCATGATTGGAAAACTTCACAAACACTTCAACAAACAACAATAAGTCACGGCTTCAACTTCAAAACCCTTCACAAGGCTCGGCTACTTCCTACAAGTATACACGGCCTTCAACCTCAAATTCAAATACTTTCAACACTTCGATCCAAAATGGAATGGATCGAAAGTTCTCCCTCTTGTTGCAACTTCAATATGAACACGATGAACAACTTCAAACTTCAACTTCAAATATTTGGCTCCAAGAATCAACTTAGCTATGATTGGCTAAGTATGGCTCTGATACTAATAATGACTCAGCGGATTAATCAAAACAAACTTCAATCGGTGAAAGTAGCGATCGGTGGAATGAAGATACCGAAATGCCCAAATTCGTTGATCCGAAGATACCGAATTCTAGCTATCTCAAACACGTTGATTGCGCACCATACCGTGTTCAAAGATCTACGATTCTTCGTACGTTGATCTAGCGCACTAGATTCCATGAATCGGCTTCAACAAACGTGGATTCGAGCGCACTCGAATGACGTAAGTGGAGATAGGAGATTATACTCAACTACCAATTTGTATGAAAGCACAAAGCTAACAAAAGAGAATTTCATTCAAAAATCAACCACCAAAAAATTACAACACACTCGCTATTTATAGCATTTACAACACACGCCAACATCACACTCTTAAGTCGTTTGCGACCTACGACCTATACCAGGTCGTTGCCGACCTAACACACAACATATACACACGTATATACGACACAGCGACCTACACAAGGTCGTACGCGACCTAAAAGATGTGACTTAACAGACTCAGAACAAACAGATGCGACCTACGACCTATGTAAGGTCGTTAACGACTCAAGACACAGCATAGCTCACTTCCAGAATTGCATGGGAGGTTAGGTCGTTGGAAAGGAATAGGTCGCAAGGTTTTAGATTGGGAAGGAATTAGGTCGGTAAGAAGTTAGGTCGGGTAAGAAATTAGGTCGTGGAGTTTAGGTTGAAGAGAGTTAGGTTGTAAAGAAGTTAGGTCGTTGAGGGTTTCTTTAGGTCGTAACTCTGCTTCACTTGGCCAGTTAGGTCGAAGGTTACTACTGTTAGGTCGTTCATGACCTAGACTTACTTCTTTAGGTCGGAGACGACCCACTACTTCTTTGTTAGGTCGTAACTTTGCTTTGTTAGCTCGGAAACAACTTAATCTCAATTCGTTAGGTCGCGCTGCATCATTGTTAGGTCGTGAGCGACCTATTTCTTCCTTTTTAGGTCGTGAGCGACCTAATACTTGCATTTCTTCCGACTGCACTGCATCAGTTGGGTATGAATTCCTAACACTTATTGATGTGCATTTGCTTTTGGTTTGGATTGAATTGGAGAATATTCCAATTTTTGGTGTTTTGAGTTCAATTCTTTAAAAATCCTAACTTTGATCTTTGAACATGTTTTTGGTGATGCATCAAAGAGCTTGTAGGGCCAGGTCATCATTTGGCATAAACCCCTAGCACCCATTGCTCGTCCGGTTGCATTTGCTAAGAGATTGGCTCTTCATTTTTAGGCTGAAAATACTGGAAATTCCCGTTCAGTCGACTGAAATCTCTGAGTCAGTCGACTGAACCCGAAACCCGAAAGTTTTCAGGTAAGATTCAGTCGACTGAAATCTCTGTTCAGTCGACTGAACCTAGAAACAGAAAGTTTCCAGGCATGATTTAGTCGACTGAAATCTCTGTTCAGTCGACTGAACCTGGAAACAGATGGTTTCCAGGCATGATTTAGTCAACTGAAATCTCTGTTCAGTCAAATGAATTTGTTGTTTCTGCCCAATTTGCCTTTTGGGATTGAATTTCCAATTTAAATCTATTCGTGACGATCCTATTTGTTAATATCATTTATTATGACTTTGATGCCTCCTTTTTAGGGATTTTTGAATATCCATTTTGATGGATTCTTTAGCGGTTTTTTGGATTTGATTCACCTCTTCGTATGTGGATTTTAATGATTGATTGTTTCTACAATCATTTTTATGGTTTGTCACTTTAAAATACAAAGGTTTCTATACTAGTAGTAAATATTCAAACTCTTTATCAAGGATTATTTAAGCTCTATTTTCAATATCAAACTCGTTTATAAAACCATTTTCCAACCTACTAGTACATACAAACCTTTACCTCACTCGTATGAGAAATCTAATTAAACGACATAGTAAGACAAGTGGTATGAAACACTTGTGTTTACTTCGTCGGTTAGTTCTTGGACTTGTTCGATTGAATCTCTTGTGACAATTCTTGAGTGGAATTCTACAATTTGTTCGTAAATATTTAAGTTAAGCTAGTGGTTATGGGACATGAAGCTAAGCTCATATATTTACTAGCTTAGTGTAATTGACACTTCTTGATTATTGATGATGATCATTTTTGTGATTTAGACTAGCAATGTGCGATGTCTCTTTGTCTGCGAGGGAGACTAAACCCCGTTTCTGTGGAGCTTCGGCTCAATTTGGTGGGGTAGCGACCCATGATCTTCGGGCCGTTTTGTGGAGCTTCGGCTCAAAATTAATGGTTAGCAACCATGGAATAGCGTTCCATTTTGTGATACACGTATTTGTGAGTTTTCATGCTCCCGTTTTGTGATAGGCCTCCCCCTTTTTGTGATTTTTGGATTTCTATTGACGATTTCTAGAATTTGTGTTTCACCAATTTTTGTGGTTTCATTGATAAGTTCTATCAATATTTGTGCATTGGTGAATTTGTGTGTCATTAACTTTTGTGATTGGCATCGATATAATTGTCAATATTTATGGTTTGGCAAATGAAATAAAGAGTATGACAATCCTTTTTATCTTTGAGAAGATTCTTGTGATATTGATTAATATCTTATTGAGTTTCAATTACATGCTTATCAAAGTATGGCATTTTGGTTATTGGCATTTTGGTTATTATACGTTTTGTCATATCTCTTATTCTATATCATTTCATCTGATATTTATAGTTAGACTAATCCGTTTATTATTTTCTTATTAAATAATACTCGGGTCAGACTGGGATGTTACAGGTGTTTCTGCTTGATTCCTCATCTGGGATTATTATTCTGACTTTTGGCTAACTACTTAGATTAGTAGTTTATTTTGTTGTATACATTTGAGATATAGACTCCATGATGTGTACTTATTCTTTTGTGTAGCACTTGTAACTATTCTTTTGTGATATAGTGGATCTTGTTTGACCACTACTCTGATATACATTTTATGTGTAATATTCATATCTGTTTCCGCCTTTGAGATATGATCTTCTGTGACTGATTTGTGTTATGCTTATTTCTATATTTGTTTCCGAAGATATTATAGCCACTGTGTAGTAGTTTTGAGTTGCATCGGTATGTCGGATTTCCTTTCGAGATGAAAAGCTATACTTTTATCTGGCATATTGGTACTCGCACAAAGCAATTATACAGATGGTCGCTCTTCAACAGCCTTATTCTCCATGCTAGTTGACGACATTACTCTGTAGTGTTCTTGGCTAGCATGGGTATAGAGGTGGGGCGTCACAGTTTTATAGTTCAGTTATTTATATATGGGACAAAAGACAATGGTTACAAGATATATAAAGTCAAATATTATTTCTTAATACCCTATTCAATTAATTATCAGAATTCAGAAAATCAAACTCATACATAATATAATTATACAAAATTTATCATTTACTAAATTTTGAAATCAATATGGTGTCAATTTGCTCCGTTCAAGTGTTTTGGAAATCCTATCGATAGCGTTGATCAGATGAATCGATCGGAAACCCAAATCAACATCAACAACTCAAACAACACAATATATAAAAACATTTTAAATATAGGTTTACAAAGCAAGAATAGGGATTCAAATTTGATTGACTCAAATCAAGAGAATTCTGATTCGAAGATAAGTTGGAAACAAAAGATAAGATGATTAAATTGACAGAATAAGGAATGGATAAGCTTACATAAATCGCGGGCAACCTTAACCGGGTCAACCGTGACTTCAAGAATAAGATCGATGTAGAGTTCTGGGGCAAATCTACATCCGATCTAAAGAGATAGGATTCAGGATAACACGAGATACTTGCATCTAAACCAAGGACATATAAATCTTCGGTGAATCGATGCCTATGGTAAAGGAGTCCACCCCTTTACAAGTCATTCAAAGATTGGCGAGATCGCCGACTCATTCTAAGGATCATTCGAAGTGGAGTTATGGGACACTCCAAAATCAAAAGAAGATGAATAGTGGGGACAAGAATGTATTTTGGAACTACAGGGAACGTTCCAAAATTCAAAAGGAATTGAGTCAAAAAGGAAGAGATTCACACCCGAATGAAAGTGATTCTGTAAATAAATTTACAATATATGCTAAGTTTTGCCTAGAGCCAAAGCTCTGATACCAAATGTAACGGGCCGCGCCAGTGGGGTAACGCCCACCGTAGCATACATTGGCACCTATGTTCTGCCTTTACGGCCAGCCTCTCGACTGCACCACCAACCCCCGCGGGGATATGTAGGAGTAAGAGTCAACCGTTTGCTACCAAACCAGGAAGCGAGAACCCCCTATCATGTTGCACCCTCCAAATGCAATGGCAGACACACATGTCGGACTTGAATAGCTTACAATACCGAGTTGTAATTTAAATTTGGCAAA
Organism: Allium cepa; assembly: GCA_030765085.1. Lineage (NCBI taxonomy): Eukaryota > Viridiplantae > Streptophyta > Magnoliopsida > Asparagales > Amaryllidaceae > Allium > Allium cepa. Next base: position 161,236,758 of record CM060932.1, read on the forward strand.
ACACAGCATAAACGGTAAATAAATAGTCACAGATCACAGACACAGAGTAATAAAATGCAGCGAAAGTAAAGAAATAGTAGTTCATGAAGCTACTATATAAATACATCAGAGTCAAACGAGATACAACAGAGATAACAAGATACAATGGAGGTCTCAACATGATAACCAGGTATGAATCAGAATACATCACTGGAACCAACCGGATAACTGGAATCAACTGGATATCCGAAAGTGAAATAGATAGCTATATCTTCAAGCAAAGCTTCCAACTTCGAAGGTGAGTCTCAAATGTTGTATCACTCAGTCTGACCCAAGCGTAAAGAAAAACACAAAACACTCGAGTCATGACATACATACTTATACAATGTAAACCAACTCAAGTGAACTGTAATATAAGGTACAAGTAACTTAAAGGATGCTTGGGACCGCCCATCCTCTAAGGATCCGTTAACTATTTACTATATAGTAATATTTCGCTATTATAATAATGTCTATAGTAAAATAAACTTACTTTTAAATAGCGTTAAGGGGTTACCCATATAGCCCTTAACACGTAATAGTGCCAGTAGTCTATACAGTACCGTAATACCTCCTGATCGGGAGGCTACTAGAGGATACTCCATAGGTACGACACAAATCAAACTCGTACAAGGCGCGCTAGGGTAGATGACACGACACAACTAGGTAATGCCAAGGTAGATATACCAATTACACTTCCGGGCCGGTGGTAACGCGTAGCTGCTACTACCGCCCACCTCGAGCCACACCCCCAAATCAAAAATCAAATGTGGCTACCAAATCAATCTCAAAGTCAGAATATAATATCGAAGGAGTGTGTCCGATCAGAGGAATGACCTCATTAGCCCGTCGATTTCTCCTGTTTTAGCCACATATGCCAACTCACGGGAGTCGGGTCCACATTCATACCTTAAAGGACGTCGCCACCATCCTACTTAATACTGGAATCTCCACCGCGTACACGGTTGTCAAAGTGGTTTTCGAAGTTGGCAGAGAGTATGACAACTTTCGATCCCGGTCTCTTTAACAACCAAACGTTATTATAACCCATGGATATTTATTTCAAAATCATTTATACTTTCAAATCAAACTAGCATATCCATTTCAAAATCATATCATTTCTTTCAAAATAGTATATACTTTCAGAAAAATATCATACTCATTTCAAAACCATATCACAATAGTATCATTTCCATTTTAAAACTAATTCAATAATATATCATTTAAATAAAACCCAAATTTCCAAATCACTGAATATTTCCTTCAATTTACTAAACATGAAATATTCCTTTAAATTGTCATAGCATTTTGGAAATGTAACCTTAAGGAATCATAGCATTTTTGGAATGTAGTACTTTCCACTTTTATATAATCAAAGTATTTAAATACTTACAAATTTTAACATGGTCATTTTATCATAGCCTTATTGTTAAATAAACTTTGTTACTGTAATATCCAATTTAAAGCCGAAATTCTTGTGTTAAGTTAAAAGTACCTTATTAACTTACATTATTATTACAATAAAGAACTTTATTATTTTGATCATTTAAAATATGCCATTTACATTTATTAAAACTTACGTATCAAATGTACATTATCAACTTACATTTTATTATTACAGTAAGGAACATTTATCATTTTAATCAATTTAAAATACACCATTACATTAATTAAAACTTACATGTCAAATGTACGTTTTAACTTACATTTATTACAATAAAGAGCATTTATCATTTTAATCAACGTTACACTAATTAAAACTTACATTATCAAATGTACATTTTAATTTACATTTCTATTACAGTAAAGAGCATTTATCATTTAATCAATATTACACTAATTTAAAACATACATTATCAAATGTACGTTTTAATTTACATTTCTATTACAGTAAAGAGCATTTATCATTTTAATCAATATTACACTAATTAAAACTTTACATTATCAAATGTACATTTTCATTTACATTACTATTACAGTAAAGAGCATTTATTATTTTAATCAATATTACACTAATTAAAACTTTACATGTTTCTTTCATTAATTAAGACTTTACGTGCTTCTTTCATTAATTAGAACTTTACATGTTTCTTGCATTAATTAAAAACTTTACACGTTTCTTACATTAATTAAACTTTTTCATGTCCTTTCATTAATTAAGAATTTACACGTTTCTTTCATAAATTAAAATTTTACATGTTTCTTCCATTAATTAAAAACTTTACATGTTCTTTCATTAATTAAAACTTTACATGTTTCTTGCATTAATTAAAAACTTTACATGTTCTTTCATTAATTAAGACTTTACATGTTTCTTGCATTAATAATAAACTTTACATGTTCTCTCATTAAGTAGGACTTTTACACGTTTCTTTCATTAATTAAAGATTTACATGTTCTTTCATTAATTAGGAGTTTACACATTTCTTTCATAAAATAAATCTTTACACGTTTCTTTCATTAATTAGGACTTTATACATTTCTTTCATAAAATAAAACTTTACACGTTTCCTTCATAAATTAAAACTTTACATGTTTCTTGCATTAATTAAAAACTTTACACGTTTCTTTCATTTATTAGGACTTACACATTTCTTTCATAAATTAAATCTTTACATGTTTCTTTCATAAATTAAAACTTTACATGTTCTTGCATTAATTAGGATTTACACATTTCTTTCATAAATTAAATCTTTACACGTTTCTTTCATAAATTAAAACTTTATATGTTCTTGCATTAATTAGGACTTACACATTTCTTTCATAAATTAAATCTTTACACGTTTCTTTCATAAATTAAAACTTTACATGTTTCTTGCATTAATGAAAACTTTACATGTTTCTTGCATTAATTAAAACTTTACATGTTTCTTTCATTAATTAGGACTTTACACATTTTTTTCACAAATTAAAATTGTACATGTTTCTTGCATTAACTAAAACTTTACACTTTAAACCAATTATCATCTTATAACATTTTAACTTATAAAAACTGATATCTCTTTATACTTCAAATCTTTAAATCAAATTTTAAGTTAAAATTCCATATATTCCAAAATTTCAAAATACTTAATAAATTTTTAGAAAAATATTACTTTAAAAATATTAACCATGGGCCTGTACAATATTTTCTGACCTAGGTCAAATGATACAGATATGTATCATTTCAATCCATAATTTAAAAAGAAAAATCCGGGTTCTATCATTTCAAACCCGCAATCCTAAGAAAAATAAATACGACAAAAATCAATAAGAAATCACTCGAGCCTAACATTTCAGCCCATAGTGATAGGGAACTTGCAATGGTGATTAACAGAAATAAAATAACAGTATACATATAAAGTCATAACAAATGATGTAACAAATATATAAACGGCATTTATCATTATGTAATCACAACACATGCATATATAAATGGCATATCAATGTCTACAGATTCACTTGTCATTTTTTTTTTCACAAAAATATAAGTACATATGTCTAGAGTGATAAAAACTCACCTTTTAAAAGCTAGAATTGACAAATTCAGAATAAAAATCCAAACTCCGCAAAGCACGACAGAGCACAATGCGAACTTGAGTGGATGAAGAGTCAGATCCAAATCTCGTATGCGAACAAATATTACATACATAAGAATATGATTCAATACAAAACAATAGATGTTAAAACAATGGAAAAATAAATGAATCAAAGTGACATAACTTGCCTTAATCAATTAATGGCTTGGTTACACCACATATGGTTTCAACCATCATCTTATATTGCTTGGTCATGATGGTTAAAGGTGTGCTAGAAGCCAGAGGCTGAGTATAAGCATGAAGAACGAAGAAGAAACAAAAAAGAGAAAAAGAAAGAAGAGGAAGAAAAGCCATGGATCTAGAGCTTGAACCTAATTTTCTTTCACGCAAATGATAATGAGAAGTTTTGGGAAGTTTTTATGCGTGATAGGCAAGAGAAATTCATGGCTAGATTAAAGGAATGAACGGCTAAGGTAAGTAATAAAGAGGCTATGTAATAAAAGGCAAGATTTTGAATGGTTTGGAAAATAAAATGGCAATAAATACTTGATGTATTGAATAAAAAAATTCTTTCTTTCAAGAGTTGAAATGAGAAATGGAATAAAATGAGATATGTTTGAGGAGTTTTGTACGTGAATGATAAAAGGAAATACACGGCTATATAAGGACAAAAACAACCAAGGAGTTATGAATACTAGGGAAACGGAAAGGCATAAATTAAGGAGCAAGAAACGTATAATATATTTTATTTTTAAATACAAAAAAAATGAGAGATGGGAAATAATTTTTTTGTACGTGAATTTTCAACTTGATATGCAAGGCTGTGATTAGAGTAATTCATGGCTAGGAATGAGGAGGAAACGGCTAGAAAATAATAAAGGCCATGCAAATGAAAAAGGCAAGAGTTTAAACAATGAAATGTATGCCTCTTAAATTTCTCCAAGCCATTTATTTGCATACATTTCTTTCTAGAAATAAAATGTGAGGTAAATGTGTACGTAAATTTTAAAGTGGAGTGGATGGCAAGAAAAGATTTGAACGGCTAAAGAGGAGTAAATGATAGAAAAACAAAAAGGCTAGGAAATAAAAGGCAAGAAATAAGGAGAAAGAAACACACACACACACATACAGGTGTGTGTGTGTGTGTGTGTGTGTGTGTGTGTGTATATTATTGTTAAATGAAATTGAAAAGAGGATATTTTGAGATGTTTGTACGTGATTAATAAGAGCAATTCACGGCTATGAATGGTTAATGGCTAGGATAAGTAATAAAAAGGGTAGATAAATAAAAAGGCAAGCATTAAAGAAATGTAACGCATGTCTCCTTGATTTCTTCCAGGCCTTTTATGAAAAGATATACACACAAGTAAAATCCAATAAATAAAATTTAGATAAACAAAATCGAAAAATAAAACAAAATAACATAGAAAATAAAATATAGAAATGAACATAGAAAAATTGAAATTGAAATACAGAAAATAACTGCGTGTAAAACGATGTAATTTATCTAATTTAAAAAGTATAACTCAGAATTTAACGAAACGAAAAGCAGAACAGATATCATAAATATATTCTGCTTCAAAGAAAAAGATTAAAATTTAAAAATTCAAATTTTTAAAAAATTTAAACTGAAAATTCAAATTTTGACCAAAATATAAAATTTTCAAAAATCGTTTATTTATTGCATTTGGAAAATAAATTACAAACAAATTCTAAACTTACATTGGAAAAATTCTAAAAAATTACTTTTAAATGATTTAAAAATCAAAATTTAAAATAAAAATTTAATTAAAATATTCACAAAATTATGGGTTGTTACAAAAAATACATCACTAAAAATCAAGTTGTTTTATTAACAATTGATTTTCTTGCTATATATTCGAACTATTTATTATTGTAAATAAATTTACAAAATGAGTTCACCATTGTTAATTGTTAATTAAGAGGTGTTAAATAAAGTTATTAATTCCACTCAATTAATATTTATTTCACAACCCAAATATTTAAATAATCCTTATATTTGAATATAAATTACTTTGATTTTAAACACCAATTATTTAAATATTTAAAATTAATTATATATTTAAAATAAAAACAATAAAATTCCTAGGTGTTACATTTTCCTCACTTAAAATAATTTCGTCCCCGAAATTCCCATAGGAAGAAAATGTCTCAAACCCTTAAGATATAAAAACTATCAATTAAAATGAGGTGTTAAACTTTTAAAGTCATTTATGCTATGAAAAATTTCAGCAACACCTCCTTTGCACGGCTGATCCGTAAAAACTACAACTCCCCACAACTAGCCAAATCAACAAAGAAAATAACCAAGCGGCCTTCCATATCTGGGGCATAAAATCATCAATCAATAATCAATTTCTAAATCTGCCACGTACTAGTTTTCAGATTGATTTTCATTTTTGCAAGCAACTTACTATCTCGATGTGAATGCAGGCGCCAAGAAATCAAACAATAATCTCTTGCTTCCATGTATCTCTCTTCTACTAACATAATTCAAAAGAGAATCATGTCAACAAAAGAGCAATACGCTAGAAACATAATCAATATAACAATCATATGCAACAAATCAATATGATGCAACTTATAATAATGAGGTAACTCTAGTGTGATATAAAGCCACATGCAACCAAATGCAATATAACATCCGTATGCAACAAAAGTATGAAGAATACTCTGAAATTAATACCAAGCATCCAATTTTTCAAAAGATAAATTTAAACGAAATACCCGAGGATTTTTTTTTTTTCAAAATATATTTTCAGATTCCTTCAAAGAGAAATATAATAAAACAAAATCTATTATGAAAAGGAGGAGGCTTCTCCTACCGAAGTGTGTGGTATAACTCTAGAATCAAAACAACACCTAGCATCCAATGGTACTTCAGTTCCTCTTAAAACAACTAATAGAGTAGATAAATATACCTGGCTAGTCTTCCAAATCGGAAAACTCTCACCACCCAACTTTCGTCATAAAATAAACATTTGAATAACCACTTCAAAGAAACTATTTTTCAAATATTCTGAAATAATAATACTTCACCAAAGTTCTCAACATAATAATATTATTATTTCTTTCAAAAATTCTTTCAAAATCACTCTTTTTTTCCTAGGTTTAGAACTTTCTCGATCGTCCAAGAATATAGATAATTTCTATGCATACCATTACGCTCATCAACCTTTGGTTGTTGCTTAAAATATTATCTAAGCTCCCTCAACCAAAAGTAAAAGTCACTCAACAAATAATATAAATATATTTAAGCCCGTATAATGTACATGGATCATCCATATGCAATATTTGATCTGACCATTTGCTCATATACATACACTTTACTTCCAAACTAGTATCGCTCACTCGAACTCCTTAATGTGGACTCCAATCGAGCTCCATGGTTAAAAACTTCTATTCTCCTTACGTAGGCATATATTATGATGGAGAACCTTAGTATCATATGGAGAATCCGAATCAAGTGAGAAATCCTTTTTCGGACTGTTGTGAACAACCCCAAGTTATGTGCTTGAATCCTATATCAAAATCATGCGAAAAAAATGATCTACGTATAACTTACGAGCTTAATCTGATTGGTTTCTTAATTACATCAATCTTTTTTCTAAATCACTTTCATTTTTATTTATAGTATTTCATTCAATACTAAAATTGTTTTTGAATTATTTCAACAATTTTCACTTTAGTTTATAAACATTTTATGTAGATACATCTTTATAAAACATTAAATAAATAAATAAAAACTTAATCCAACTTTTATTTACTTGTATAATACTCTTCTACATTCTAAGAGTACATAAAATATGTAAAATTTATTTCATTTATTTATATTTATTTATTTTATTTTTTCAAAATTCAAATGGAGGCCCAGACAAAATATGGGTCTTAAAACTGAGTCGATTATTTCAAATTTTTTACCTATCAGGCCCAATAAGTAGCTAAGAAGAGTATGACACTAGTATCCAAACTCAATCTTAGAGTCTACTTTCCTAATACACCCCTAAGGTAAAGATGTTTATTAGTTTTCCCGATAACATCAAATAGTTTATGAGACCTAGATGTTTAAATAAAACTATGGTTTTAATAAAAAATTCTTATTAAGACCTTCCTATCTAGTTTAAACCATAAAAAAATTGAGTCAACTTATCTCTTTCCTATCCAAGAGTTTAAAATTTCATTTCTCAAAACATTCTTTTATCAAATTGCCTTTCATTTAAATCAATTTCCTTTAAGGAAACTTAATGACTAAATACTCGGTTTTTATTTCAAAACCCTTTTTGTAATCATACTACATAATTTCTATATATAAGATAACTTAAACAGTTTATTCACTAACATTTGCTTTGGGTTCGTTCAGATTTGAACTCATTTCGATCGCGTAATGATAAAGAGAATAATTTACTTAGTGCACTACAATGTTCTCCTAAGCAACATTTGATTGCCACTTAGAAGATTATTCCGATTACCACAGAACTAATCGAGATGTTTTCCCCAAACCATCCAAAGTAAATGTATCTATATTAAAAATTCTCTTTGAAATATTATACTTAGAAATACTTCGAAGTAATACCACTATTACTTTTCTCAAAAATATTTTTTTTGAAATAATTTCAAGCAACACCTGGATTTGTTCTTAAAAACTCTTTATAAATCATATTTTATGAACCAAATTTATATACAATTTCCTTCTTGCAAAATCATCTCATATTATAACAACTTTCATTTTATTGAAATAAACTTTTCATAATATTTATCCTTTGAATTTCTTATCTTTCCATTTAGATTAATTTAAATAAATTTATTAAAAGACGACTTTTAACTTAATATTTTCACTGAACACTTATAGTCAAATTGTGAAGCTTAATTCACAAGGGGTTCGTTTTAATGTGCTCACAATTATCAAGTCAATAAATTCCCATAAACTGATCAAACATAAACCAATAATCAACAAACATTAATCAATGCTCCTAAACTATCCGAGCACACCAAATCAAATAAAAATGATAATAAAGAAATATTATCATTTTCAAACAAACAAACATGACATAACTATATAAATTGTGAAAATTATTTCTTTATATATATAAAATATATAATCCTAAGTAAAATGTTTTATTTACCCATTTTTCAAAAAAGTTAATATTGTGCCTGTTTACCTTGCTCGGGTGTTTAAACATCCCAATCGATGCCATGGCATCTCACGTCTCGACCAAAATTTATAAACCACCTAATAGACCAATTAAAATAATATGTTTTTATAGCAATATCAAATACTCTCTCGTATATATAATACTCTTAACTTATTCTAGGGTGTCACTCGCCCTATCTCTAATGATTTTACCCCACTAAAGCCAAGGTTCTCGCTTAACCTTCAATTCTGATAGCAACTGTAACAACCTACCTTTTCGACCATCGAAAGTCAGCACCAAATACATGCATGGTATTCCAATGTCGAACATCCCATCATAATAAAGGAAGATTGTTAAGGTAAAATAAAACGAACAACAGAGGAAAACAGAATCTCACAGCGGAAACGACAACATATAATATAATAAAGCCAATATAAACTGTCATCTAAGATATAAGGTGCATTAGAGTTAAAAACAAACCTCATATATTGGATAGTTGTAAATTTTTGACCTTATAATTGCTGATGGGTGTGTGTGTGTGTGTAATACAATGAAAAATAAAAATACTACAGCAGGTGAACATCAAGCTCTACTCCATGAGCTCCATGTCCCACCAATGACAACGTGAAAAAATACTTGGTCTCACGCGAGCATCATAATAAAATAACAACTCAGATCAGTTTGAAAAACCAACGTGAGAAAACTCAATAAATATGGTGAACATATAACAATTTTGTGAGACCACGCCGCTAAACATGGAATGAGTTCTTACCTCACAGGAACAACATCAGTACACGAAAGAATGGAAATAATTTAGAACAAACTCAAAATTTGAAAGAACAGTATAAACAGGATTACAATCCAAACTTAAAGAATGTACATAAATAATTAAACTTCGAGAAGAACACTTGGCACTTTTCGATGCAATTCAAAAAACAGTTCAAAGATTTGAGTCAAATAAGGAAATGAAAATTTTCAACAATGACTAGGAGGGTGCACCCATTTACCGAAAGTATACCTATATAAAATATACTTAAGAACCACAATGGCTCTCGGAAACTGTATAAGTTGGACCCACCAACCTTACTGAGTATTCAAGTATTTCACATCTACGCGCGTGTACGAATGAATCTAATCTAGAGTAAATGTGAATATACCCTAATGAAAGCAATCCCACATAGCATGACGTCCACTCGCGCTTTGGCATTAGTCATGTTCGATAAAGGACATTAACACTCAAATGAGCAGCAAATCGTCTTAGATCGATGATACACAACGAAGATAGCGAAATCGATTGTCAATAAATTAACTATCGGGAATAATCAAAATGGTCCTATGTTAAAATTAAATCCTTGCCACTACTCGTCGATTTCAAAGTTGCACCATCCCATGTTTGAAAATGAAGTTAGGCAAGTTAAGATAGTGTTCCTTTAAGCATTGCCTTGACATTATTTTTAATCTTCAAGACAGAAACGAGTTTCCATACCTCGACATTTAGCGCTAAGAATATACCTAAATACTTTCCATATAAACAACATCGTTTATGGAAACCAAATTTCTTAGCTTTACATAGTCGAATTGAACTTTTAAACTTCTAAAACCGAACTTGTGCTTGGTATTTCAGATCACAAATATTAACTTTAAATAGCTTTATTAAAGATATTGATTTACTTTAAACATCATTATTAAATGATTGATTAAAATAATTTATTATTAATATCTTAAAATAACCTTTTACTTTAAAATAAAATATATTTAAAATCCTAAATTCCTTCCAAATACTTACCGGATCTTTATGAACCCATTTGATAAGAATTTGCAAAATATTTAAGTAAATAACTTTTTCATAAATTTAAAACAACATTAATTATCCCGGAAGATAATAAATAAATTTAAGTCTTTTCATAAATTTAAAACAATGTTAATTAACTCAAAAGATAACTAATCAAATTTATAATCCGTTTACAAACTTAAAATTACCTGAAAGATAGTAAATCAAATCTATAGTCTTTTCATAAATTAAGAAAAAACATTATTTATCCTAAAAGATAATTAATCAAATTTATAATATTTTTATAGATTTTAAAACAACATTAACTATCCCGAAAGATAATAAATTAAATTTATAATCTACTCATAAATTTAAAACAACATTAATAATCCTAAAAGGTAATTAATCAAATTTATAATCATTTATAAATTTTAAACCAAATTAATTATCCCAAATGATAAAATATCAATTATAACTCATTTTATAAAGTTTAAGCAATACTTATCCTTTATTTCAAAATTCTTAAAAATACTTGAAAATATGGTTTAAACAACTTTCAAAGTGCAAAAACACGACCAGACATTTATTTTGTAAAAATACAAGCACAAGTTTAACATTCATAAAGGTTTATGGGGATGATATTTCATAAGTGACAGTATAGCAATAATCGCTATAATGATACTTACACAGTCGAACAATATGTCATAAATATTTCAACCAAACATCAATATAAGCAAAAGAAGAATATAAGTAAGAAGCATATAATAGTAAATTAATAATGGCGAGAAACACTTAGGGCCTCTTTATAAAAGTCCCCTACAAAACAATGGTTATTAGTGCAATCCGCTTTTCAAGAAGGGATTCATATCCAACCAAACACTCAAACAATAATAACAAACATATTATTATCAATAATTAGCAATCAATAGATAACAAGACATTTATTAGTTAATCCATATGTTAAATAATTTAGAAATAGTGTTTTTACTTAGCAAGCACGTAACGATGATTTATTCTGCTCAATAGATGTCCAAAATATCTATTCGATTTAGTTATAGCAGAACGGTGTTTTATTCTGCTAAATAGATATCACAAACAAAGTATAATTAATTTTAACAATGTTAAACATAATTAAATTAGATCACTCTAATTTTGTCATTAATTTATACTTCATTAAAATTGTCAACTACCATTCAAGCATTCAACGATAATCTATAGCGACAAGATATCATATAGCTTATTTAGGGGTCATTAATCTCACTGAAATTCTAGTGGACACTTTCTCATCCCAGTTTGATCGTTCAGATCAAAATTCAGCTAGCTCCAAATTCGACGAATCCATTTCCAATGGGAGGATAAAAATTTCACGAGCGCAATTCAACCGACCACGTCTGAATCTGACCTCGTATGAGCAAGATATTGGTTTTATAAATTTTGGGACTAAAAATATAATTAATCAACTTAATTATTAAATCAAGTTAATTACCCTCCCCTCCAAACACCAAAACCTTTCTTCCTCAAAGATACGCTTGTAGCTCAAAACATGCACACCCAATTTTCCATGTATCTCAAGCACCGACATGGAGCTACGCTCCATTAAATCATGAACTGACTTCGCCAATGAGTTTCTCTTTGCGTCCTCGACCTCCCTGACCCATCAACTCAAAGCTGAAGCAACCCCAGCCTAAGCTCCTCCTTGCGCCTGTAGCACATGTCGCATTTTTCCGTAGCCAATCGGAGGTGCTTCGACTACTACCAAACAACTTCCCATGCCACCGCGAGCTCAACCATCACTTTGATTCTATCTTAGGCTTCCTAAATCAATTTTTGACCTAAGCTTAGCTACAGTACATGAATTCGTAACGTTCACCTATAGATAACCGCACCCCACCTCTCATCACCAACGATGCTTCACGATCAGAGAAACATGAATCCACCCTCCATTTTGCCAAACTCTGCCTCAACCGACAATTAACCCAAACCCTAGCTCGGTGATAAACCGTCGAGCTCCTCCAATCAACATCGCACGCTACAACAAGCATATAGTTTTGTAGATCGAGTTACTATAAACTCAAAGAAACCTTTTTTATAATTTTTCATTATGTGGAAGATTTGGCTTTAATTTTTGGAGATGGTGGCTAAATTTTCTTTTAAAATAAAATAGAAGAGGGAAAATGAAAATGAGAAGTAGGTTAAGTGTTAAGGATATTTTATTCTACAATTTTTGACATCTCACTATGGAGAATTAATTCGCGAATTACCGCGAGTGACAAAATAAAAGTACGGTCATGCATAAAAATGCGACACGATGTCAAAACAATAACAAAATTCACTGGGTTATCTTATTTTGTTAAATTTCAGAAATACCATCGTTCAATGAAAAATATGTCAAACGATAATTTAATTATTTTTCAAATAAAAAATTATGGAAAAAATCAAGTAATAAAAATAAAAATACGTCATTAAAAATCAAATTGTTTTATTAATAATTGATTTTCTTGTTATTTATTCAAACTATTTATTGTTGTAAATAAATTTACAAAATGAGTTCACTATTATTACTTATTAATTAAATGGAGTTAAATATAGTTATTAATTCCATTCAACTAATATTTAAGTCACAATTCAAAAATTTAACAATTCTTATATTTGAATATAAGTTACTTAGATTTTTAAAAACCAATTATTTAAATATTTAAAATTAATTAAATTTTCAAAATCAAAACGATAAATTCTAGGATGTTACACGAATCCTCTCTTCATTATTGTTTCACTTCTAATGCTTCCACTCGATCTAACTATAATTGTTTGATGGACGTCTTGATATGATTTAACTATAATTAAAACAGAGCTTCCACATTGAATATCAACAATATTCTCAACTCAAGAGTCTATGTAATTTTATTAGATCGATATTTTCTATTTGACCTTGGTTATGTTAACTAACATAAAACTATCAAGTGAGTCATTCCATAGTTATCCAATAACTATTAGTATTCAACCCCTTGGTGCCCCAGCAGTCATGCATAATACACTATCCAATATTTGAAGAGCGTTACATACTCTAGACTCAATGGATGTATCAATATCCAGTCTTGGTGTATCTTGACTAGGAATATTAAAATAGTATGTTAATTTTATTGTGATAAATCACTCATGGATACAATACATGTAACTACTAACATGAAAGATACCATTTATGGATTTTCTATCAAATATCACTAATACAAAAAGTGCATATTGCTTCGCCTCATTTGCATTGGTTGAAGTAAAAACTGATGCAAATGGAACTATTTGCATCAGTTCTATCTTAATAACCGATGCAATTGGTACGTGGAAAGCAATAGGTAATAAAAAAATCAAATTTGCATCAGTTCTCACCAACAACTGATGCAAATAGTTTTAGTCGCATCGGTTTTAAAGTCAACCGATGCAACTACACGTTAATGGCAATATGAAATTTAGGTGGGAAATAATGAAAAATTGGCTCCAAAGTTTACTTTGAACAAATGTGCCCTTCATCCTCAATAACCCACTCCCCAAAAAAATAAAAAAATAATCCAATTCACGGCCGAGCATCTCAAACAAACAAAAATCGAAATCAAAGCAGTTCCATAAAATTTCACTTCCCACCGATTTCTTCACCCAATTCATCATGAGCTTACCAGCATCAAGAAAATCCCTATGCATCATCAGGACGCTTTCCACAGACATCTCCGCCTCCTCTTTCCTCAATGGAAGCATCTGACCAAAATCGCCATCGTAAACCTCAGCACCAGGACCGTAACAGTCGTTCCTTCATCGACGCCTGGCTCAGCGCCGCCCGGTCGTTCTGATCCACCGCGTTCTTCCAGCATGCTTCCAGCAGGTGCCGGTTGGCTTTTCTGAAGGAGGAGCTGGTCCACCGCGTTCTTCCTTATCTCTTCCTCGTTTGGGTACTGTCTCATCATCTCTTCCTATATTATATTATTTGATAATAGATTTGTTAGAAGGTTAAGTCTTTGAAATTGTTTATTTTTCTGATATTATCGCAATACATAATCACCTAAACTTTTAGGATATGTAGATCAGCTTCTATGCTGGCCATCTTCATTTCAAATCCCTCGTCTTTACCTGTTTTAATGACCAATATAACTTGTCAGGCTACTTAAGGTTGTGTATTTATAAGGAATCAAGACCATACCAATTTATTGGCAGTTTTAGCTATTCCAAAGTACGTTTTTCATACACAGGCAAAAATACAGCAGAATTTTTCATATATAAGAGGAGTATAAGTACACTATTATTCAGTAGACTATCTGAGTTTACCTACATTCGGATCATATTGCCCTAAACTACAAAATGTACTGAAAGAGTCCATTTGGCAATTTAGAGGAACGTTGTAGTAGTTGAAATTGTGACGTGTAGGCAAGGGAAAGTGAGTGAAGTTGGTGTTGCAGCTTTGGAATGAGAATGGTTGACAGTGCTGTTGGGGAGTGTGTGATGGTGTTGTAGTGTATTGATGATGAAAGGCAGATGGACTGATGGTGGGTAATGATAGTGTATGGTGAAGACAGGGAAGTGGAGATAGTATGTTTGTGCACTGAAATGTTGGACTGCTGCAGATGGTTGGTATTTTGTGCACTGGGTTGTTATGTGCACTGGAGTGGTGAATGTTGGCAGAAATGGAGATGAACTTGCAGTGACAGTTGGTGAATGATGTCAGGGTGTTTGTTGGCGGGGGAGATGGCATAGGTGGCAGTGGTGTTATGAAGTATAAAGATGTGCACAGTGCACAGTAGTTACAATGGGAAGTGGTGGATGCTCAGTTGGCAGATGAAGTAGAAGTTGAATGTTGTTATGAATTTTATGTTATGAAGACTGAATTTATCAAGGCTAAGTTGTGATGTTATGAATTGTATGTGTGGCAGAAGTACTTGATATGGTTGTTTGATATTGAGAAGAGGTGGTAATGGGGTAGTGTGGTAATAGTATTGCTGTAGCAGTTCTATGAAGATGGCAAGGCAGGTTGTATCACTGTATGTGTTTTGACAGGGGTTGTAAAGTGCACTACAAGCGGTAGTGAAGCGCACTGGAATATGAATGGGATGTTTACAATAGTTGATGCAAATACGAAGTGCACTGATGTATGAATGGTTTGTATTATGGCTGGAAGTGCAAGTGACAGTAAGCAGAGGAAGATACCATTTTTACTCTCCTTCTTCAAAAAATTCGGGAATTCAAGCAGTTCAAGTATGCAAGATTGCTCTTTGTTTCAATGCACAGACCGCTTTCTGAAGATGTTTTTCGCTCAGTTTTAACTTCTAATTCGAATTTAACTGAACACAAACAGATTCATGCAGTTCTGTTGACAACTGGCTTAAGTGTTAAAAACATCCTCTTGACTCTGCTCCTTGAAAATCTTCTACAAATTGAAGAATTTGTCTATGCCCGTGAACTTTTTGATACAGTGCATAGACCACGAGTTTACCTATGGAACACACTTATCAGAAATTATGTGTGGAATGAGCCATATGTGGATGCCCTGTCTCTTTATATTCATATGCATTCTATCAGTGTTCATCCCGATGAGTTCACTTTCCCTTCTGTTTTGAAAGCTTGTGGGAAGTTAATGGACTTGCAGTTGGGCAAGGTTGTTCATGGGTTGGTTGTTAAGTTTGATATGGGAAAAGATGCTTATGTTATAACGGAGTTGATTGTAACGTATGCAAAGCTTGGTTACTCAAAGTTGGCTGATTTTTTATTTGAGAGTAGGAGTTACGGTGCTAGTAGAGATGTAGTGTTATGGAATGCATTGATTAGTGCGCATATGCAACATGGAAAAGAAAATTAATGTCTTTTTTTCTTCAAAAGAATGAATGAATGTGGGATTAAGCCTGATGCAATTACACTAGCGAGCGCTATATCTTCCTGTGCATGTTTGGGTTGTCTTAAATTAGGACGAAAGTTGCACTTCGATATCAAGGAGTTGGGCATTAAGACCGGTATATAATTTCCCGTTGAATGTTATGCATGCTCAAGTCATTTACAGTAGCTTTAGTATTTTAGAAAGAGATTTTTGAGCGTTGGAAATTTGATCTGCATATCTAGCCTTTTTAAAAGATTAGGGCATTTAATATTAAAGCGCAGATTTAGTAATATATGTTTGATAACTTTCATTCCTAAACTTGACTACTAACATTCTGCATCTACATATATGAAATTGGATCTTAATTTTTGGCATGCTAGCTAACGACTTTTGCTAATAAATATTAAATGGTTGAATGAAATTTATATTTATTGTTTATTTCAAACAGCTGTTAGCATCATAGTTGTGTTTGTATTTGGGATGGATGTTATTTCAGATGCGAGGTTGTTAGTATGATGGGGAAGGTTTTCCTCATAGTGGATCCCCTGATTCTAATCGACAGACTCCGCTACTCCAACTCTGCTTATTCAATACCATCCTTCCGACTAGCTGAAATGGCTTCATTTATTCATGTGCGTGCTCGATGATGTGTCAAGTCCATGCTCTCTTGCTTCAGTTTTTCACTTTAGATTATCCACTCTATCATATCCTATTTTAAACGTAGCACCTCAGCTTGCTCGTTCCACTTTTTTGGCTCTGTCCAGTTTCATCTGCAGTTTTATTTATTTCTGATGTCCTACCCATATAACTATCATATTTGGGCTTCAGGACTATGTAACTTTGGCTTCAGCACCATGCATTATTACCCATACAACTCAATTGCTGTGTCCCGGCCTGTGTTTCTGTCTTTCCTACACTCAGTTTTAACTCACACACTTTTCTAGCAGTGTATTGCTACACGTCTTTCTGGTGCACATCTTTAGCCACCTCATCAGTCTTCATCCTCGGCACATAAGATTCAGTCTGCCATCTACTTCAGCACTGTCCATTATTGACGCCATTCTCAGTATTTAATTTTAGTTTCAACCTGCTTGCCCCATTCATGCGCTAGAACAAGTTCGCTCCAACCAGGCTACGTTCACCTATCTGTAGCTGATTGCTGTCCATCAGCATTGTCGTTTCCCAAGATGCAAATTCATGCTCACATTAGGCCTCAACAACAAACAATTAACCCTACATTACCAGAATCTGCTATTCTTGAACATGCTATACCTAGCTAAACTTAGGAGTGAACGTTTAGTTGGTTCGGTTGGTCCGATGATAAAAATTGTTAAACCGAACTAAAATCAATAAAAATAAAAACCAAACCAAACCAACCGAATTAATTTTGCCTAGTTCGGTTGATTATCCGATTAAACCGAACTAAAAATGATACGCGTTCTATCTTTGGAATATTCATTGTACTTTCAAATAAAACATAAATATAAGATTAAAGTATTCTTATTAGTATTCTCATGCATTTTAGTAGTAATTTTAACGCATATATGATAAATAAAATTTATTTAAACTACTAAACTAATTCAAAAAAATCATTATATCATTGATAATTTTGACAATATAATAAAAATTCGGTTGATTTGGTTAAATTGATAACCAAACTAATTTTTTTATAGACCGATTAGAAACCAATCTAGTTTCGAAACCAAACCAAAATAACCAAAAAAATGGTTTGGTTGGTTTATTTGGTTTAACCCAGGAATGATCACCCCTACCTGAACTTGTTCTACTTTAGTCCATTGTTTCAGCCTTTTTGTATCAGAGCGTGCACCACTGCATTGATATTTCCACTGAAGTTCTTTACCTCAACAATTATTACCATCATGCTACAACAGCCTGTCATCTACATCCAAACGTGCACAACTGCATTGATGTTTCGTTCGAAATTCTTGCCTTAACAATAGCCACTATCACATTCATGCTACAAATGCCTGTCAGACTATCTTCAATCATTTTCACCATGCTTTAGCAATGAAGTGGCATGCACAGGACATGAAAAAATGAATATAATGTTTTGCCAGTTTACTACGGGGGACACTCAAGTTTGCTTCACTTAATATATTGCTCGCACTCAGTTTATTTGACCCGTATATCTGGACACTCATATCAGTTTGTTTCAAGTATCAGTTTACAAACATGTAACAGCCTTGTCCATGTTACAGGCTGCATTTCTTCTTCAATGCATTTCACGTTAGACTCCACATGCGCCATGCCTCCCATGCCTCCCTATTTCAGCATACTCACCCTATTGCAACTGCTATATTCTTTATTACTAAGTCTTCTCTGCTGCGATCGCCAGCCTTTTCTTCTCTAGGATCACTACCATTACCATAGCTTCAGTTCTGCCACCACATCCTCTCCATGCATGCATGCCTTCTTAGTTTTTCAAGGCCTCTCATTTGCACAATGTTTTCTTCAGTCAAGATGTGGCATTCTCAAATTTGTGCAGCATCATTTTTAGTGTTTCATATTTGAACCATGTACATATATTATTTTGTGATTTCCCGTATGCACTTTTATTGATCATGTTGGTGATTATCCTATGTTATACTTTCACGCATTTTCCATGTAACGTCACCGCTTTTGGTTCTTTAAAATTTAATTAAACAATGAGTATGTTATTATCTCATTGAGGACCACTCTTTCATAAAATAAAATGATGTTTATTTCTACGTGAAAATGGAATATTGACAAAGAACCGTGATTTATGTTCTATTTAATAGGTATGACCCTTTATCCCACCTTGAAATCTTTTGAGTACAACATCGATATAACTAATTCATACGATAGTATTTATATATTCATTTATATATGCGTGAAAAGATATGTACTTACACACATATACATAAATACATGGCGTTGTGTATGGCATATGATTCAGGTTTATTTGGTTGCATATTTACTACCTAAGTAATTTCTCTATTCATTTATATTATTGTTTTGTTCTCCAGAATGACTTAATACATGCATGGGGTCTAGATAAGATGCTTGGTTATTGTGCTCAAGTAAGCAAATAATGATTCTGAAAAGGACATTTCCCTCTAAAATATTGATAATAAGGATAAGGTATAGTATTCTTTGTAATTAGGGCGATCGAACAAAATCTGTTGGAGTTGTGGATGGTGAATACATTGTACATTTGGGCATTCCTACACTTGGTAGTGTTGCTAATCAGAAGGTACGTAAGATTTTATCTTTTTTAAATCTGGAAGTTGATCATATATATTTGTCATTTATATTCTTTGGATATTACAATCAGTGAGCTTTTGAAATATACAGAATAATCTATTTATTTCGCTTGATAGATTCTCTTTGGCAGATAGGTTTGAAAACACCAAAGCACAGTTCTGAGCGACAAAATTCAACCTCTGCAGCCACAGTAGGTTTCATCAATTATGTATTTTTATTTTTTTTGGATGCATATGTTTGTATTCTAATCATGTTCATCATATACCTTTTCACTTTGTTTTTTACAATAACTGATGGCATATGATTGACATTGCAGGTACCGCCTACAACACCTAAATTCGATGAGAGGTCTGCTGTAAGTAACTATAGCTCATTGATTGGTTAGTTTAGTGGTTGGTGGTAATTTATCATCTTAGATCATTATGAAAAATCAACGACAATGCAAACGCTTATTACTACATTTTAAGCATTTGTGCGAATGTTTTCATCTTATCTTGATGTAGTTTGGGTCTGACCAAACATGGTCTAGATTTAAACTTTTAATATATAGGTCCAGATCTCTATGTATTCGATGAATCTGCTCAGAATGCTATCGTTAATGCAGTTAATTACTGGACAACATCTCTCATTACTAAGTTGTCTGCAGTTTACCTATATTAACAGGTGAGTGAAAATGATATGCTAAATCAATAAAAATACTGATTTGTGTTACCGTGAATAATTCGTTTTCCCGATTTGTGTTCCTTATCTCCTCCACTTTATCCATATTAATTACAGTAAATCAATAAAAATAATGATTTGTGTTACCGTGAATAATCAGCAGTGATGTATGTGACAGGGATGATGAAGTATTTGTAGTTGTGGTCGATGGAGGAGGTTGCAGCAGTAGTTGATGTCAGATGGTGGTTGAAGTAGGGGTGACAAGGGGATGTTTGACAGTGGAAATTGGAATGGCTGTGGTAATTGAGTTGTTTTGATGTAATTGTGGGTAGTGTTTGCTTGCTGTTATGATGTGGCTTTCTAATTTTGGTTGAGTAGTTTGAAGTGTAGAGGACAGTGAAGTAGTAAACTGTGCACAGCAAGCAATAAAGCAATGAAGTGATGAAGTAATGAAGTAGAGGACAGCGTAGACGACAGGAAGTTTGGTTATGGTGGTATTGTTGTAATGGAAATGGTATGGTCAGAGAAGTGTTGCACAGTTTTGTGGATGGCAGTTGTAGTTGGTTATGTGTGGTAGTGGGATGATGGTATATCAGCAGCAGCAATAACAGTGATGACTGTGATGATTGTATGGTCAGTAAGAAAAGTGGAGGTTGTACTGCAGTAATGGAGTGTGATGATTTCAGTGATGAAGTGTAGATGGTTGGAAGTACAGTAGGCAGTGATGTGGTGGTTTGAGTTGCAGTTTGTGGCAGTGAGAGGAAGACAGTCGTATAGGATGGCAGCAAGTTAAAGAGGTATGATTGATGGTTGGTTAATGGAGATGGCGCTGGTATATATAGGTTATTAACACTATAATTATGTGTTGCCAACAAGAGATAGATGAATGTACAACTTAATGATTGTACTAAAGATCTGAATTATGCTGCTAAAATGAATGTATGAACTATTATTTTGTATAGATTATTAACACTATAATTGATGATATATGTTTATTTTGGTATTATGTTATTCAGTTTGTATTTGTCATCAACTTTAATTTTGAATGATTGTAATATTGCATGCAATAATTGTTTGTTATAATCAATAATATATATATATATATATATATAGTCTATTTGAGTACTGTAATAATGGTTTCTGAGAATGTCTTTTTTGCATCAGGTATAAATAGCCGATGCAATAGAGAGATTAGTTTGCATCGGTTGTTATAAAAAACTGATGCAATAGAGGGATTAGTTTGCATCGGTTTTCAACAACAACCTATGCAACAAGTTCCTTTGTTGCATCGGTTTTCATTACAACCGATGCAACATGGGGGCTGTGTCCAAGCAACCAACCATGATATTTTGCATCAGTTGTTAGTAACAACCGATGCAAAAAGGACCTTTTTGCGTCGGTTTCAGAACTGATGCAAAAGTGTTAAGCCTGTTGCGTCGGTTGCATATGCATCGGTTGCTGAACTGATGCAAAAGGGAGGTAAACAACCGATGCAAATGGTCTGTTTTGTAGTAGTGTATACTTTTAATTAAATTAATTGTTAATTAATGTAACATATTATATCAAGTATATAATAGAAAGTAAACACCTTTTATTTCGAACAAGATTGGTTGTTAAGTTAGATATTTGTAACAATTACATAATTTCTTCTAGGGCATACCCCTAACTCTATTAATCTCCCACTTGCACTGGGTGCCAATTGTGGAATCTCAATCTCTTCCCTTTGATCAATTTAATGAGAATCAATCAAGTTAGACTCTTCGTGAATGGATCTGCCATGTTGTTTAATTACCACTCTACCAATCAACTCTCTTCGATGGTGATAAACTACCTTTATCATGTAGAACTAGTGTATGTTTCACAACTTTTAATGAGCTCTTATCATTACATTGTTATCATATAACAATTATGTAGTATTCTTAATACTTAGAATCACCCTTAGCTTAGTTATAAATTTATGCACTTATATTTGAATACATTGCTTTATTTTAGCGCTATTAAAGGCGATGTACTTGGCATTTTTTTTTATAGAATTAGCCATAATGTTTGTTAGGAACATTTCCAACCTTAATCCTAATTAAGGTTTGAACATGAATTTAATACTAACATATTGTATTTAATAGCACTTTCGAGGTTCGAGTCTGAATACTCCTCCATAAAGAGTTCGTTGTTTCTAAAAAAAATTCTCTAGTATTTTGCATAACTCGAGAATACTCTAAACTACCATTTAGTGATCCTTATATGGGTTTGATATTTGTTTTATGCATTCAAGTACATAAGAAAATTACGATATTGTAGACGATATTGATATATGGTGTTTTGCATATCATTCGAGACATTCCCAACACCTTTTATACTTATTGTAAATGATATAATATGAAAATCCAATAACAAGTATTAAACAACCAAATTAGAACTGATTTTAACATAAGTACATCGTTAACAATCAACAATATGTTGTCCATTTATAGTTATAGAAATATCCATGTACCTTTTAATGTTCTTTCTCATTGATGCAAATTTCCTCTGCATATTGATTGAAAATCAATTATTCTATATTATTATCAAAATACTTATTCAAATTTGATGCATATAAAATGATGCTTTCTTATCAATTTGTTAGATCATATCCGAAAAGCGCACAAACTCAATACCTCTCCCACTGATATCGAGGCACTTTGGTTGTTATATGCAAACAGTCTTTTCTAAATCATTATTTATAATTTTCCATTTCAACACATATGTATCATAACACAAAGTCATAACAAGCGATAATTTTGTGAGTAAACTAAATTAACTTGAGCACATCGAATGGAGAATCTGTTATGTTAATTTCAACAATTGAAATTTATGATGTTATTCTATTAATGCGTCTCATAATATTCCAACTGCATAAGTCTCTCTTAAATTTACAATCATGGCTATTCAATCATATCCCTTCGGGCAACCACCAAAATCATATTTTGATAATGTATTTGGAGTTATTTCAGATTTATGCATCATACCATATGGCAGAGTCAATACTCTTAATGGTTTAGTTAGCTGCTGAAGATTATCTATTCTCGGCATTGAGAAGAAATTTATAATTTCTCCTCAATGTGCAAGAATGCTTATTAGAGATTCTATTATGTTGTGTTCGTTTAGGTTTAGTTAATTTCATTTCATCCCACATGATCAGTTTCACCTACGGATCGAATTAAAATCCATTTTACTTCAGATAATTGTTGTAAAAAATTCCTTCGTTATGAAACTGGTATTTATTGAATCAACGATTGCTTCTTAATGCAACAAAATAGGTATTTCATAAGCACATTATGAGTGTCTTATATATAAAACTGATTTGGTTTTAGTTTACAATACTTTTGTTCAAAACATAAATTGGCCATCTAGTGAAAATCGTTCCCAAACTCTTTTTGGTGCAACTCATGCAAGATCTCTCATGAACAATTATTATGTATAGTATTTTGATTCGCACAACCTGCTAACTTCTTGGTCTAGGATGTGTTGGGGTTTCTTATAAACCATTATCTTGTACGATTTTGTAAACTGCTATTTAGATGAAATTAATTTTAATCTTGTGTACTATTCTTATGTACATGACCTTATAGAAAGAAGTTAACTTAACTTCACTCACAATTAATCTTACACTGTTCGAAAAAGTTCGATTACTCCTTATCGATACATCATGATGTATCATAAGGAGGAGTGACTTTTGAGATTGAATCTTTATTTATTATTAGGTACGTTCAGAAATCTTTCCAATCTACTCACCTATTCGATCGCATCAAATTATTTTATTTTCTTTTACATGTTATTTTATTTACTTCTGTCTTATATTCTATGAGCTTATCATAGACATACTACATGTGTATCAAATACACATGTTCAGGTTTATGATAACTCATAAGTGAAATGAAAAAACACATGGAATCATTTTAGAATTAATAGACTTTCGATTGTGTATATTTATATGTATCGATCTGTAGAGTTCATCAACTCTTATAATGCTCTTACTAAGTGGGTGCTTTGTCCTTAATTGTCTAATATATAATTTACTAGAACCATATGATTCACAATAATGTAATCGAAAAATTATTTCTCAAAACTACAACTTAGTCCATAATTTTGAAAATAGATTTAGATACTTATTTATTTTCCACTGCATCACAAATACCACTATCATAGCTTATTTTATAATGAATATCCACAGTACTCATACATAAATAAAACTACTTTTTTTAGTGAACACTAAAAAGCAGTTATTATTTCATAAATAATATTTGTATATTTTGCAAAGATAATTTTCGTAACTTGATGTCATTAAAAATGCTATATGGAATGTTCTCACTATTTCTACCGTTACTATAATAGTGTATGAAATACAAATGTAACGACCTGGAATTTTGGCAATATATTTTAATACATATTTAATCTAATTCAAATAAAATACAAGCTTTTCAACTCATAAATTGATAAAATCTATGGGACATTTATCAGTTATATATATGTTTGTGAAGGAAATTTTGATTTGAAATTTAAAATAGCACTTTCAAAAAAATTTATAATAAAATTTATCTTATTCAATTAAATTGGAGGTTCCATATTATTAATATTTGATATAATATATATAAATGTAGTCTATAATAATAATGTTTACAATAACACAATTCTATCCTTATTAAATATAAATATAAAATATATTAATGCAAATATAGGTTATAAATCAAATATTTGAAGATTAAACTTTAAATAAAAATAAAATTAAGAAGTTATTCTAACAACAACTTATATGATTAAAATAAAATAAATCTTATAAATATTGAACATAGGTATAAAACAAATTTATGGTTATAAACAAAAGTATATAAACATAAGAAAACCATAATATTAATATAAGTATAAAATAAACAAGTGAATGAAGTACTTGATAGTTTAAGTTTAAAATAGAAGTAAATATATAAAATAAATTGATAGTTTTGTAACACATGAAATCAGACATAGTATAAGTAGTACCTGACAAATATATATGTGTTAGCTATAAATGATAATAAAACAAAAATATTTGTACAAAATAATCTATACACAACAACATATAATAAGTATGTAAACAAATTTGAAGACCATTTCATTTAATGCTTTCATCTCAGCACCATAAACATTTATTCAGCCGAAATTTGTAATATCACCTCAAAATCACAATAATTAAACCTAAAGATATGGTCTGATTAACATTAGTTGAGACTTGTACCAGTTATAACCTACTGTCCAAGCTATTTCTATTTATATATCATCCTATTTTAACTCGTTCACATAATTTAGCAAACTTAAGAAGCTAACCTGAGGAAAGAAAAAGAAAAATAAACATCTGTATTTTCAAACTCAAGCAAATTCAATCAAGGCAGAGAAGGTTTTCAGGGATAATTAAACTCCAGCTCTTCATCAACAAATTAGCCTCTGTTTCAACAGTATCTTAGGTGAGTAAACATTCTTTTTGAAATTTAAATCTTAATTATTGGTTCATGAAAATATTATGTTTGTTATATATTGTTCTGTGATGTTGATGTTTTATTAGAGTTCTTCTATGTGATGTTCTTCGATATTTTCAAGTCTCTGAGCAAAGAATTGAAAAGAAAATTTATATTCTTCGTATAAAAATATTTTAAAACTTAGAAATTTAACTAATTATGTTTGTATAAACAAACATCAGGATGTGGAAAATTGTTTGAAGGATGATAGAGCAACATAGTTACTATATGATCAATATTACAGAAAAAGGAAATAAATTGTTAAATTCGAATATTTTAAATTGTGATTTTGATTATATACCTGAAATAAACACACAAAGATAAGATTTTTAACGCAAGAATGATAATTTTTAGTTTAGAAATGAAAGAGCAGTTTACAGATGAACAAAATTCACCTTTTTACAAAATTCTGTTGATTTAATGAATTTTAGATGTTGAAATTTGTGATGAAGCTAGCTCGATGATCCACGAACAGGAAAAGTGCTACAAAAATTTTCGAATGCAAGAATTTTTGGGTTGACTCGAGTTTAGGGTTTTGGGTTCGAATATATTATGGACTGTAAGTGCGTTGATTTTGTCGCCTCGGATCGACCGAGCTACATGAACTTCTGGGAGATGGTAGAGGGGGATATGGCCGTGGTGTGGCTAGAGCCACGTCGTCAATGGTGGTAGACGTTGGGTGGTTGTGACGATTTTTTATGGACGTGGTCGAGTCGCTGTTCGAACGAACGAGCATATTGTGATTTTGAGCTTTTCGTGTTGAACATGGGTTTGATTTCGAATGTGAGGTCGTGATGTGGTTTGCAGGTGGCGACGTGGTTTGCCGGAGTGGTGGCGCAGGCCGTGCACGTGCACGGTGGCACGAGGAGTGTCAGCGTTTCGATGTTTGTCGTCTCGAGTAATTACTCGAGAAAATTGAGGGGTTGCTCCGAGTGTGGGTTTGGGTGCGTACGTGTGTTGGTATAGGTACTGCAGTTTTAAACTTAACTAAAAATGAAAAAAAGGGAAAAGAAAGAAAGAGTAGAAGAAAGAATAGAGAGAAGAGAGGGGACTCAGGAAGGAACAGGGAAAGACGCGAGTTTACTCGAGTAAATGCAGTATTTTTCTCGGGTCTTATTTTCTTCGTGTTTTAGCCTAATAACTTTTACGTTATTTTGTTAAATAAAAGTTAGTATTAATAAAGTTAATGATGTTAACATTTTTAAGTTGAAATTTTATTTTAAAATTTATTAAAGGAAAAATTTGCAAATGTAAGATAATAAATTAGCTCAAGGTATAAGTTGATTTAGAATTGTAAATTAATTTTATAAGGGTAATTAACTAAGCAGTTTGAAGATTAAATAAATTTGTAATTAAAGTTTGATATTAATAATCTTGTGTTCAATTCAATTTGGATTTATAAATTTAATTAACCATTTAAAGTTAATTAACTAATAAATAATAGTAGTCAACTAATTAAATAATTAATTAAGGATTAAACGACCAATTAATTGGTAATAATGGTTAGTTAAGTAATAAATTAGTAATTAGTGATAATTAAATAGGTAATTAAGTTTTATAAATCAATAATTAAGATTAATAATTAATAATTAATAATTAATTAATTAATAATTAATAATTAATTAATTAAGTGAGTAATTAAGAAGAAATTAATAAATTTAATAAGATGATTAATTAGTGATTAATTAAGCAGGATAAAATTCTTAAGTAATTAATTAAGTTTAAATTAATCAAACTATTTTGATATGAATTGATGATTCTTGATCCTGATATCTATTGGATGATATTCCGTGATACTTGTGATATTCTGGATATATCTGTGATGACTATGTATGATTTATCTGTGATAAATGCTATGTGAATTCAAAGTATTGAATTTAAATTATTTAAACTATTTAAACAACTTAGCCTCTAAAATGGCGTTTGGATTTCGATGAGACCGGGATTGAGTGTCAGTTTGATATTCCGAAAACCACATCGATCCAAATTAAACGATAGGTCATGGCATCTCAAGTGAAGGTCGGGATGGTGCTTTCAGAATGCAAGGTTATCGTCATTAACTCTGAGGGTGATTCCAAACGAGTGTAACGAGATAATGCCTTCGGTTTCGTCCGAACCCGGAACGAACTTGTATGGATTGAATGCTTTCAGCACATCGTCAGGCGGAAGATGAGCATTCTAAGAAATGTGTTCTATAAAGGTAATCGCAGCTTCAAGCCTCATCAACCGGGAATGGCTAAAACAGGGGATGTGCAGCAAGGTTAAGTGGGTCATGCCCAAGCAGGACGAGATATATCCTTGTCTAGATGTCCCTTTTTATTCGGCTGTGTGGGCAGTTGGATCTGCAGCCAACTACGGGGTTATCTTTTTCGGTACTGTTCAGTAAGGAATGGTTCCGGCCTTGTGTTGCAGGGGAGTTAGGGTGGCTCCTCGGTACGGTGATCTAGGCCCCGTACTGTGACGGGCAGTACCCCAGTAGCCCTGCCATTGATGGAAATCCATTTTCCCTACGAGACCCTAAGGTTTTGATTTGTATTACCCACTTTTGTGGCTAGTAGCTGGAATTTAATGAATGTAACAATTTCGGCTATTTTCTATTTACTTGAAAACCCTAGACACTATTATAATATCACTGGGTTTCCTATAAAATGTTTTGGTTAGCGTAAGGTAAAAAGTTACCTGTATTTACGTGTGGGGAGTCTTACGTGATACCTTTATTTTCAAAAGATTTTCAAAGTTAAACAACTTTAACCCGTTTACTCACACCAGACCCATGTCTGACCCGGAGTTTATATTAGTTTTTCATAAACTCTTGGGTACTCAAATTTTTTATGAGTAGCAAAGTGATAGGTTTTTGGGATTGTTGAGTTCTGGAGGAGCTTGGAGCAGAAGTTCCAGACGTATCTATATATCTATCTAGTTCCGCTGTATAGTTGATGTATGTTGTATTTTGGTTGTACGTAGTGACAGATATGTATATGACTATCCTATTGTATGATGTTGTATAACTCTGATATATAAAACTATGTAATAGTTATGTGATGTATGTAATAGTTATGTGATGTATTATATTTTGTTCCACTCCGCTGTGAGATTCTGATGTTGTTATTCATTCTTTCTGTCTTTTCTATTTCTGTCCCTTTCTTTTCTTATTGATGATACGTCTTTCTGGGGTTAGAAAGGTGGGTCGTCACATTCAAGATCAGAGCACTGGTTGAGCGAATACCTAGGCTCTTGAGTAAAATTTATCTTGAGAGTGTGTGTTTGTATTTTCATATAATTATATATCTATCTAAATTTGTTGAGTTACCTATCCAGGTGGCCAACATGAGTTCTAGAAGGAGAGGCAGAGGTAGGGGCAGTACCTCGACTGATAATGGACGAAGTCAAACTGCTAGTGAGGCTGTACATCCAGTACCGACTCAGGTTAGTTTTGCCTCCTTATGCAAAGACTTCATCAATCTTGGAGGCCAACCATTTAAAGGGTCAGAATCGATAATTGAAGTTCAAGCTTGGCTACGCTCTTGTGAGCGCATCTTCAAGAGTATGAAGTTGTCTGATGAACGGAAAAGGGAAATGGCATCGTGGCAATTGCAGGGAGGCGCAGCAGCCTGGTGGGATGCAACGGTAGCTAATATTTCAGAGGAAGATATTTCGTGGGAAATATTTAAGGAGTTATTTGAGGAGAAATTCATGCCAACAGCAGGGAAAACTCGTCTATACCAGGATTTTCTGAATTTGAAGCAGGGAATCATGTTTATAGCGGAGTATGAGACCAAATTCAATGAACTTTCATGCTATGGACCAGGGCTCATTGATACTCCCCTCAAAAAGAACGAAATGTTTGTGCAAGGATTGAGGCCAGAATTTCATGAAAAGATGACGGTGCTCTTGAAAGGATCTTTTGTTGATTTGATTGATATGGCTTTGAGATATGAGAATTTGATGAGCAAGAAATCAGTGGCACCTATAGCAGCTTCGGGCGGAAGCTTTGCTAATCCAAATAAAAGGAAGTTTAATCCACTTTGGAAAAGGCAAGGCAAAGGAAAGAAACCTGGAGGAAGCAACAATGGACCTCACAAGTGTTATAATTGCCAACAAGTTGGACATTTGGCTAATCAGTGTCCTCAGGGAAGATCTCAGCAACAGCAACGTCAGAGTGGTCTAGGATCAGCAATGGTTCAGAGATCATTGTGTTTCAATTGTCAGCAGCCAGCTCACATTGTCAAGAATTGTCCACTTTTGCAGAGGGCGCCTTAGAATAAGGTCTTTGCTCTGGAAGCCGGTCCATCTTTTTCTTCTCAAGGCAAAGGGGTATTGGAAGGTACATTACTTTTAGATGGCAAATATATTAAGGTTTTGTTTGATTCGGGTGCTTCTTTGAGTTTTATTTCTCTGGAATCAGTAGAAAAGTTCTTTCTCACCCTTAGTACCGTGGATCGTCCCATTCTTGTATCTAATCCTATAGGAGGGGCAACCAAAATTAGATATGATCTGTAAGGACTTGAGAATTTCTTATCTGTCCCATAGTTTTTCTTGTGACCCTTATGTGTTAAATTTTAAGGGATTTGACCTTATATTGGGAATGGATTGGCTCGATAAGTATAAAGCAGTTCCGAATTGTGATGAGAGAACAGTTTCGTTGGAAACTGATTTGCGTAGTATTGCCAGAGTGACGTATGATGACTCTGGATTTCAGTTGAGTAGTCTTTTGCATAGAGTTGAGACTTCTCAAGAGAAGGTTAAAGATATCGATGTGGTTCAAGATTTTCCTGATGTATTTGAAGAAGTAAAGTGTATGCCTCCACATCGAGAAATAGAGTTTCGTATTGATTTGATTCCAGGAGCAGTGCCGGTGATTCAGCCTAATAGGAGAATGTCTCCTAGGGAGAGGGAAGAGTTAATTAAGAAGACACAAGATCTTTTAGAGAAGGGGTTGATTAGGCCCAGTTTTTCTTGTTGGGGCTCTGCTGCGGTGTTTGTCACCAAATCGGATGGATCGCTAAGGTTCTGTGTTGATTATAGAGAATTGAACAAAGTGACCATTCGAAAATAAATATCCTATTCCTCGTATTGATGATCTCTTTGACCAGTTGCATGGAGCTTCTATCTTTTCTCAACTGGATCTAGCTTCAGGTTTCCATCAGTTGAGGGTAGCTGAGGACAGTATTCCCTTGACTGCATTTAGGGGTTTTTCTATGAGTGGTTGGTTATGCCTTTCGGGTTAACCAACACTCCTGCCTATTTTGTTGACCTGATGAACCGAGTCTTTAGAGATGTGTTGAAGTTCTGGTGTTCATCGATGATATCTTGGTCTACTCCAAGTCTGAAGAAGAGCACAGGCATCATTTGAGAATTGTATTGGAGACTCTGAGGAAGCATGTTTTGAAGGCAAAGTTCTCAAAGTGCCATTTCTGGAAATTGGAAGTCAAATTTTTAGGGCATATTGTTTTTGGAGAAGGTATCTCTATAGATCCAGCGAAGGTTGAAACTATTCTGGAATGGAAGCAGCCGGAGACACCGACTGAGGTTCGCAGTTTTCTGGGTTTGGATGGCTACTACGGAAAATTTATCAAGGATTATTCCAAGATTTCTTCACATCTAACCAAGCTGACTAGGACAGGAGCTAAATTCAAATGGACAACCCAGTGTGAAGAAGCTTTTCAGGAATTGAAGACGAGGCTAACCAGTGCACAAGTGCTTGCTATTCCGGATGGAAAGAGGAAATTTGAAGTTTATATTGATGCTTGTATAGTTGGACTGGGAGCATTTCTGATGCAAAATGGAAGAGTAATTGCGTATGCGAGTCAGCAATTGAAGCCACATGAGACGAACTACGCTACGCACGATCTAGAACTGTTAGCCATTATTTTTGCTTTGAAGATCTGGAGACATTATCTTTTGGGAGAAAAGTTTGAGTTATTCACGGACCATAAACCGTTGAAATATCTTTTCTCTCAAAAAGATCTTAATTTGAGGCAGCAGCGATGGGTCGAATTTCTGGCATCCTATGATTTGGATATTCTGTATACCCCGGGAAAGGCGAATGCTGTAGCTGATGCTCTTAGCAGGAATGCAGTTCTGTCCCTTCTGGAAGTTGTTCCATCTCTTATTGAAAGGATTTCAAGTAAGCAAAAATCTGATAAAATGTTAAGAAGAATCATCGAAAGAGTTAGGAAGGGTCAGTGTCCCAGTTTTGAAATTGATGGCCAAGGAACATTAAGGATTAACAGAAGGATTTGTGTTCCAAATGATAGGTATCTGAAACAGGAGGTGTTGTTAGAGAGTCATCGTTCCAAATTGAATATTCACCCAGAAATCTCAAAGATGTATAAGGATATGAAGAGAGTCTTTTGGTGGGAGGGCATGAAGGAGGATGTAGCAGCTTTCGTGAATAGTTGTGCCATCTGCCAACAAGTTAAAGGAGATCAGCAGAATTCAGCCGGATTATTGCAGCCTTTAGACGTTCCAGATTGGAAGTGGGAGATGATCACGATGGATTTCATCGACGGTTTGCCTAGAACCAAGAAAGGAAATGAAGGAATATGGGTAATTGTTGATCGTTTAACTAAGAGCGTTCATTTTATACCGGCTAAGGCAACTCGTACTGCAGCTTCCCTGCTGAGATTTTCTTGAGGGAGATAGTCAGATTGCATGGTGTTCCCGTCAGTATAGTAAGTGACCTGATCCTATTTTCACTAGCAAATTCTGGGAGGCTCTACAATCAGCTATGGGAACAAGTTTGAGATTGAGTACAGCCTATCATCCTCAGACAGACGGACGGACGGAGAGGCTTAATCGAATTCTTGAGGATATGCTGCGAGCTTGTGTATTAGATTTTGGTGGATCGTGGGAAGACCATCATCATCTAGTGGAATTTTATTATAATAATAGTTGCCAAGCGAGTATTAAGATAGCCCCGTATGAAGCTCTGTATGGAAGACATGTAGATCGCCATCCTTTTGGATAGAATCGAAAGATCGTCTTGTGCTCGGACCCGATCTAATTCGAGAAGTTTCTGCGAAGGTTGAGCTTATCAAGAAAAGAATGAAAGCCGCTCAAGATCGCAGAAGAAATACGTAGATAAAAGGCGAAGACCATTGGAATTTGAGATCGGAGATTTAGTTTTTGTCAAAGTTTCCCCGATCTAAGGAGCTATAAGATTCGGAAAGACGGGAAAACTTGCCCCAAGATTTATTGGACCATTCCGAGTACTGGAAAGAATTGGAGCTGTAGCTTATAGGATTGAATTGCCAGAACGGATGTCTGGAATTCATAATGTATTCCATGTATCCCATTTAAGGAAATTTGTGCATGACCCATCACTGGTTGTAGAACCAGTAATTCAGGAAGATTTAGAAGTAGAACCCAACTTGACTGTGGTTAGAAATCCAGTTCGGATTGTAGATCAAGACGAGAAGCAACTCAGGAGCAAAGTGGTGAAGCTCGTCAAGGTGCAGTGGAGCGAGGATCCCAGAGATTGTACCTGGGAAACTCTGGATAGTTTTAGGAAAGCCTATCCGGATTTGTGTCCGGAAAGCTAGTGATGTTTGCTAGGATAGACTGTTTGATTGTTTGTTATTGTATGGATGATATGTATATTTGGATTGTTAATATAAAAGCTTTTGAATTAACTGTTGTTTTAAATTTTGGGGACGAAATTCTTTTAAGGGGGGAGGAATGTAACGACCCAGAATTTTGGCAATATATTTTAATAAACATTTAATCTAATTCAAATAAAATACAAACTTTTCAATTTATAAATTGATAAAATCTTTGGGACATTTATCAGTTATATATATGTTTGTGAAGGAAATTTTGATTTGAAATTTAAAATAGACTTTTTCAAATATATTTATAATAAAATTTATCTTATTCAATTAAATTAGAGGTTCCATATTATTAATATTTGATATAATATATATAAATGTAGTCTATAATAATAATGTTTACAATAACACAATTATATCCATATTAAATATAAATATAAAAATATTAATGCAAATATAGGTTATAAATCAAATGTTTAAAGATTAAACTCTAAATAAAAATAAAATTAAGAAGTTATTATAACAACAGCTCATATGATTAAAATAAAATAAATCTTATAAATATTGAACATAGGTATAAAACAAATTTATGGTTATAAACATAAGTATATAAACATAAGAAAACCAAAATATTAATATAAGTATAAAATAAACAAGTGAATGAAGTACTTGATAGTTTAAGTTTAAAATAGAAGTAAATATATAAAATAAATTGATAGTTTTGTAACACATTAAATCAGACATAGTATAAGTAGTACCCGACAAATATATATGTGTTAGCTAAAAAAGATAATAAAACAAAAATATTTGTACAAAAATAATCTATACACAACAACATATAATAAGCATGTAAACATATTTGAAGACCATTTCATTTAATGCTTTCATCTCAGCACCATAAACATTTATTCAGCCGAAATTTGTAATATCACCTCAAAATCACAGTAATTAAACCTAAAGATATTGTCTGATCAAAACAAGTTAAGACTGGTACCAGTTATAACCTACTGTCCAAGCTATTTCTATTTATATATCATCCTATTTTAACTCGTTCACATAATTTAGCAAACTTAAGAAGCTAACCTGAGAAAAGAAAAAGAAAAATAAACATCTGTATTTTCAAACTCAAGAAATTCAATCAAGGCAGAGTAGGTTTTCAGGGATAATTAAACTCCAGCTCTTCATCAACAAATTATCCTCTGTTTCTACAGTATCTTAGGTGACTAAACATTATTTTTGAAATTTAAATCTTACTTATTGGTTCGTGAAAATATTATGTTTGCTATATATTGTTCTGTGATGTTGCTGTTTTACTAGAAGTTCTGCTATGTGATGTTCTTCAATATTTTCAAGTCTCTGGGCAAAGAATTGAAAAGAAAATTTATATTCTTCGTATAAAAACATTTTAAAACTTAGAAATTTAGCTAATTATGTTTGTATAAACAAACATCAGGACCTGGAAAATTGTTTGAAGGATGATAGAGCAACATAGTTACTGTAAGATCAATATTACAACAAAAAGGAAATAAATTGTTAAATTCGAATATTTTAAATTGTGATTTTGATTGTATATCTGAAATAAACACAAAAAGATAAGATTTTTAACGCAAGAATGATAATTTTTAGTTTAGAAATGAAAGAGCAGTTTATAGATGAACAAAAATCACCTTTTTACAAAATTCTGTTGATTTAAGGAATTTTAGATGTTGAAATTTGTGGTGAAGCTAGCTTGATGATCCACTAACATAGTCAAAATACTAGAAAAAATTTTGAATGCAAGAATTTTTGGGTTGAATCGAGTTTAGGGTTTTGGGTTCGAATATTTTGTGGCCTGTAAGTGCATTGATTTCGTCGCTTCGGATTGATGGAGCTACACGAACTTTTGGGAGATGGTAGATGGGGATATGGCCGTAGTGTGGCCAGAGCCGCGTCGTCAATGGTGGTAGACATTGGGTGGTTGTGACGATTTTCTATGGACGTGGTCGAGTCGTTGTTCGAATGAACGAGCATATTGTGATTTTGAGCTTTTCGTGTTGAACAGG
The DNA here is from genome assembly GCA_030765085.1 of Allium cepa. NCBI lineage: Eukaryota > Viridiplantae > Streptophyta > Magnoliopsida > Asparagales > Amaryllidaceae > Allium > Allium cepa. The sequence continues at coordinate 161,272,089 of CM060932.1, forward strand.
GGTTTGATTTCGAATGTGAGGTTGTGATGTGGTTTGCAAAAGGCGACGTGGTTCGCCGGAGTGGTGGCGACGCGCCATGCACATGCACGGTGGCGCGAGGGGTGTCAGCGTTTTGATATTTGTCGTCTCGAGTAATTACTCGAGAAAATTAAGGGATTGCTTCGAGTGTGGGTTTGGGTGCGTGTGTGTGTTGGTATAGGTACTGCAGTTTTAAACTTAACTAAAAATAAAAAAATGGATAAGAAAGAAAGAGCAGAAGAAAGAAGGGAGAGAAGAGAGGGGACTCAAGAAGGAACAGGGGAAGACGTGAGTTTACTCGAGTAACTGGTGTATTTTTCTCGGGTCTTATTTTCTTCGTGTTTTGGCCTAATAACTTTAACGTTATTTTGTTAAATAAAAGTTAGTATTAATAAAGTTAATGATGTTTACATGTTTAAGTTGAAATTCGATTTTAAAATTTATTAAAGGAAAGATATGCAAATGTAAGATAAAAATTTAACTTAAGGTATAAGTTGATTTAGAATTGTAAATTAATTTTATAAGGGTAATTAACTAAGCAGTTTAAAGATTAAATAAATTTGTAAATAAAGTTTGATATTAATGATCTTGTGTTCAATTCAATTTGGATTTATAAATTTAATTAACCATTTAAAGTTAATTAACTAATAAATAATAGTAGTCAACTAATTAAATAATTAATTAAGGATTAAACGACTAAGTAATTGGTAATTAATGGTTAATTAATTAATAAATTAGTAATTAGTGATAATTAAATGGGTAATTAAGTTTTATAAATCAATAATTAAGATTATTAATTAATAATTAAGAATTAATTAATTAAGTGAGTAATTAAGAAGAAATTAATAAATTTAATAAGATGGTTAATTAGTGATTAATTAAGCACGATAAAATTCTTAAGTAATTAATTAAGTTTAAATTAATCAAACTATTTTGATATGAATTAATGATTCTTTATTCTGATATCTGTTGGATGATATTCCATGATACTTGTGATATTCTGGATATATCTGTGATGACTGTGTATGATTTATCTGTGATAAATTCTATGTGAATTCAAAGTATTGAACTTAAATTGTTTAAACTATTTAAACTACTTGGCCTCTAAAATGGCGTTTGGATTTCGATGAGACCGGGATCGGGTGTCAATTTGATATTCCAAAAACCACATCGATCCAAATTAAACGATAGGTCGTGGCATCTCAGGTGAAGGTCGAGATGGTGCTTTCAGAATGCATGGATTATCGTCTTTAACTCTGAGGGTGATTCCAAAACGAGTGTAACGAGATAATGCCTTCGGTTTCGTTCGAACCCGGAACGAACTTGTATGGATTGAATGCTTTCAGCACATCGTCAGGCGGACGATGAGCATTCTAAGAAATGTGTTCTATAAAGCTAATCGCAGCCTCAAGCCTCATCAACCGGGAATGGCTAAAACAGGGGATGTGCAGCAAAGTTAGGTGGGTCATGCCCAAGCAGGACGAGATATATCCCTGTCTAGATGTCCCTTTTTATTCGGCTGTGTGGGCAGTTGGATCTGCAGTCAACTGCGGGGTTATCTTGTTCGGGACTTTTCAGTAAGGAATGGTTCCGGCCTTGTGTTGCAGGGGAGTTAGGGTGGCTCCTCGGTATGGTGATCTAGGCCCCGTACTGTGACGGGCGGTACCCCAGTAGCCCTGCCATTGATGGAAATCCATTTTCTCTACGAGACCCTGCGGTTTTGATTTGTATTACCCACTTTTGTGACTAGTAGCTGGAATTTAATGAATGTAACAATTTCGGCTATTTTCTATTTACTTGAAAACCCTAGACACTATTATAATATCACTGGATTTCCTATAAAATGTTTTGGTTAGCGTAAGGTAAAAACTTACCCGTGTTTATGTGTGGGGAGTCATACGTGATACCTTTATTTTCAAATGATTTTCAAAATTAAACAACTTTAACCCGTTTACTCACACCAAACCCATGTATGACCCACAGTTTATATTTGTTTTTCATAAACTCTTGGGTACTCAAATTTTTTATGAGTAGCCAAGTGATAGGTTTTTGGGATTGTTGAGTTCTGGAGGAGCTTGGAGCAGATGTTCCAGACGTATCTATATATCTATCTAGTTCCACTGTGTAGTTGATGTATGTTGTATTTTGGATGAATGTAGTGATAGATATGTATATGACTATCCTGTTGTATGATGTTGTATAACTCTGATATATAAAACTATGTAATAGTTATGTGATGTATTATATTTTGTTCCATTCCGATGTGAGATTCTGATGTTGTTATTCATTCTTTCTATCTTTTCTATTTCCATCCCTTTCTTTTCTTATTGATGATACGTCTTTCCTGGGTTAGAAAGGCGGGTCATCACAACAAAGCTCCATTTCACCACTTAAGATAGGCTATTTATTTCATTTACTATAACTTGTTTACAATCGAAATTTTTTAGATCAAATATCTTAAATTTATTTTCATATATCTCATAGAAAAAAAATTCTATTGAAAATACATTTTGGAATAAAAGTCATATTTCTTATTCAAATTTTAGGTGTCTATTATTAATTTACAATTCTCGTTTCTAATGTTTCTTTATGAAGTAGAAGTGACCATTCAATATATTCGTCTCAACCACGCCTTAATTTCCATCTTGTTTTGTACATTCACTTTCCTTTCTAAATGGTCGAACCATTCAAAGGAAAATATTACTAGAGTATTGTAAAGAAATCTTTACAAAAGTGCATTAGGTCATCCTTAACATTTAAGGATATCAAATATGTTGCACTTTACGTAATCTGATCAAAACAACATTTCCGTGATCGAATTCTTATACCTATCTTGTAGCTTTTAGACTACTGTTATATTTAACTACAACAAGATCTTTATTTTAATCAATCATATTGAATACATGATCACACATTAACGTTTACTTGCTTATTTCTAGTCAACTAGTTTCATCGAGATTTCATATGTTATGAATGTTCGTCGTATAAAATTTATATGTGATCGTGCGTGAATATGGAATAAATATCCACATTGTTATAGTGCTTTGAGAATTTGAAACTCGTAGAAGAGAATACACAGTCTCGGACAAATAAACATGTAAGTGACCAAGTTATGAACATATTTAGTAGTTGTATAATTAGACACTTGAATGGGTAAACATGCAATAATATTTATTGGTAAATATATTTTATATTTTTGTTTGTCAATACTAATTCAGTTAATTTCTACATTTTAATTGATAAACATTTTACCAATTTTATTAGCTGCATAAATTTATCTATGTAGATTATTTTAAGTTACATATAGGAGATGTTTTTATAATATTAGAAAGGCAAAATATTTCCATTTCATTTTTCTACTAAAGCCCCCATAAGATATTTATGTTTCTCAAAACTCCAAGACGAAACATAAAAGTCTTTGGACATTACTAGTGGGTCTTAGGACCCATTTGTCTAGGGATTCTGACCTTGAGTCTGCTCAACAATTCATAGCCCTACAAACAATGGATAACTACTTATCGGTTATATCATATATGACTCCAAACTTGTGTTTCCTTGTCCTAATCTCATTTAGACCTTGAGTTTGCTCAACAAATCGAAAGCACTTATTCACTTGTATATACCATTTTACGATGGCCTAACTATAATATAGGTACCTTGAGTTCGCTCAACAACTTACCTAATCTATTCAATATATTAATAATACTACACATAACATCCTTAGTTTGGGCTTGCTCAACAACTAGAGAGTGTGCAAGTAGTTTATTAATATATAAATGGTAGAGGACAAAATATATACTAAAGGTTCATAATTTTTAATATATTTAATTGAGCGATATTAACTTATGGAATAATATATTTCTGATGAAATACCCTCGTGATTCAAGTGTCGGACATATTAGAAATCAAGGTATGCGTACTATAAATATGTATTTATTCCTTAAGTCTAATTGGGTTTCTTACTGTTCCACCTTTTATTTATACATTCATATTATACAAGTTTTAATTATTATATAACTTTTATAATTTATTTAACTTATATAATAGTCTTATGTATTACATTACATTAATTAAATCTTAGTTAATTAATCAACATTTTAATTGATTTTATTTTTTATTTTAGCATTTGAAATTGAATATGTGTGCTAGAACATTTATAATAATACATATATATCTTATATATATCCATTGTATTATTTATTAGTTAACATTTAATTAATATATCTATTTAAAACAATTTTAATTAATTATATTTAATTTGAAAAATTACATACATATATATATGTATGTATGTATGTATTAATTTTTTATGTTTGTATTAATTTAACATCTGAAGATAATGTTACATATACTTGTATGTATGTTATTTAATTTAATTAATTATCTTTTAATTAGTTATTCAACTTAATTAATAAAATTAGTTAATAATAATTTTCAAAAATAATTATTTTATTTTTAAAACAATTTGGAAAATTAGTTTATATCATTAATAAAATTATTACTCATTTGAATTTAACCTTTAAATTTAAAATATTTTTTTATTTATTTCAAATTTAATCTGTAAATTTAAAAAATAATTCAAATTGATTTTAAAATATGCCCATGGCCTAAATCAATTTGGGCATTTATATAGCGGTAACCTTTAGGCTTACTTCATCCTTTCAGAGTAGGCCAGTAGCTAGGTAGGGCAGAGTACTTGACTCTCAAAATGCAACCTTAGACACTACCTTTCTAGACACCCTATGATATTGGTAAGCTTTATCAAGTTAGCCTTAATGCTACTAATTTAGATCATATGGGCTATTTGGCTCTAATACCATTGTTATAACTGGGCCAAAAGCACATGATGAGTTAAATGGGTAAATTTCAAAAAAGTTGTTCCATTTGAACTTTTATTAGGTCTACTAAATCTAAATTTATTTAGATCTTATTTAAATTTTTCTTTAAATAAAATCAATATTTTCTTTATTCTATATAAATAAGGTTTTATTTATTGTATAATTTATATTATACAATATGTATATGTACTATATACACATATTTGTGCATGCACATGCAACATAGTAAAGTGTACCTGGTTTAACATGCCCGTATACAGATATTGAGATTTACAACGCAACTGACATGTTAGCCCCTCTGTATACATGTGTGTCGTTAATGCATACATGTGCACACATAAATAATACATATACATATACATATACGTCCGTATATAGTTTTTTTATAACATGAAATATAGTTTATCAAAAAATTCATATAAAATATCATTTATATAAATAAAATAAGTACAGTTACTTTTGTCAAATTATTTTGAAATTTAATTTAACAAACTAATTTTTAACAAACTTTAATATAATGACACACACACACACACACATATATATCAAAGTTAAAACATTTTTTAACATATATATACAAATATATATATATATATATATATATATATATATATATATATATATTTAAACCACTTCGAAGTTATAATACACAAAATATATAAGTGTATATATATATATGTAAATACATATTATAATATAAACAGTAATTAAAACAAATTACACACACATCCTTTCATGCTCGTGGCCAAAAATTAATTTTTTTGGGCTTAATGATTATTTAAAATTTTTGTTAAATTCTACATGGAAAAAATATATTTTTTCAAAATTTTTTGAAAGCAAAATTATTAATATACTTTTGTATTAAAATTTGATGTCAAAAATTTTGGGTTAATTATGCGTGTGTGTATTTAGTAATGGCATATAAATTAATAAAATAAATAATATATATATGTATATTACATATATATGTATATACAAATTTTTTGTTTAAAATCCGAAAACATTGTAAGTGTGAACAAACATTTTTCAAATTTAAAACTTACATGATATATTATTACTTGAAATCAATACTTAACTATTAAATCATATATTATTAAAAAAAATTGAAAAATGTTTTCTCTAATCATTGTTGTGAGCATCTAAGCATGCATAAATAATTATTTTCTAATTTTATGTACACGTAATTTAATTCATTTAATGTAACGACAACAGTATATACAGATTCCTTATAATAATTGACTGACTAATAAAATATGATAAATATAATAAACATTTATGTGTGATTATGAATAAGTAATTGTATCTTTCACCAAAACCTAGTTTTTACACCTTGAAATGTAGGAATAAAAACTCTCTGAATTGAATCCCGTTCCAGAAGTTGCTAGCTTCTCAAACACACCTACCACCGACAATCGAATTGTGATTAATTTGATGTATTAATGCTTAATAATTTGAGGTATGGAGTGGGGATATGGCCAGCCTAATCTGGTCCAGAGAAGAAGAAAAATTCTCAAAAGAAATGTGGGGTTAGAGGCCATTAAATAAAGGAGATCTCAAGGAGAAAAACAAGGATCTAGATCCTTATTCTTTTCTTACTAATTCTTCCTTTTTTAATCCAAGACCTAACCCCTTTTACCATCCAAGGGCGAACTACCTTTAGCCTATGTATGGCCAGCTATAACAAGCCCTAAATGGACCCTAAAATCACTTCAAGCTCGATTAATATTTAATACACTTCAATCCAATATAAATGTTATGCAATATCGTATATCGATAATTTATAACTATTGTGTACACTATTCAATATTGATCAACATATACCAAATAAAAAAATTATAATTCATATTTCCTAAATATTGATTAGTTTACTGCAATTGTAATTTAATTAAATTGGGTAGTAATAGGAATATTCAACGTTCCATTTGTGTGACTCTTTGGTACAAATTTGGTCAGTGATTAATATCGAACAATTCAAATATTAAGGTTCACATGTCACCTAGCAAGTGGTGTGACATTACGGCTAAATTTATCACTTGCTTGGCATTGGTAAAACCTAATTTTACTTTGTTAAGCATTACTCGAAAATGACAATTATTTACACTAATTCTCTTCATCGAAACTATATCACAATAGGACTTACTGAATTCGGCAATGGCCAAATTCCAATATTCTCCACGTTCAACTTTATAGTCCAAACACAAAGTTATTGGTTCATTGACCACAATTATTATTAACTGTACCACTATGGCTAGAGACTTTGACTTTGAATTCACTTCTGCTGACTATGATACTAACCTTGTATAAGTGTAACCGTGGATACGAATCCTTTCTTGAATAATTTTTCACTTCAATGCTTCTGCTCGACCTAACTATAGTCGTTTGGTGGACGCCTTCCACGATATAACTATAATTAAATAAGAGCTTCCACATTGAAGATCGATAGTATTTCATGTCAAGGGAATGTAATTTTACCACTTTGATATTTTCTATTTGACTTTAGTTATATTAACCAACAGAAAGCTATCAAGTAAGTTATTCCATAGTTATTCAATAATTATCAGTATGTAACCTTTGGTGCCCCCAGTAGTCATGAGTAATACACCGCCTAACTTGGAATATTTAAACGATATGTTTATTTTATAATGATAAATCACTCATGATTACACTATATTGTAAGTACTATTATAAAACATACCATTTATTGATTTTCTGTTAAATATACTTTTAACTAAATTAATTAATTAATATAACATATTATATAAAGTATATAATAGAAAGAAAACACATTTTAATTCGAGTAAGATTGGTTGTCGAGTTAGATATATGTAACAATTGCAAAATTTTCCCCAGGGCATACCCCTAACTCTATTAGTGTCTGTATATTATTTAGGACATTCCCAACATTCTTTTATGCTAATTATAAGGGAAGTCATTTTCAAATCCAATGTCAAGTATTAAACAACCAAACCAAAAGGATTTAACATGAGTACACCATTGACAATAATAAGTTTGTAGTTTACTCGTAATTTTAGAAATATTTTGGCACCTATATATATTATTTCTTACAAACACATGCTTCATCTTTAAATTTTTTGATTTCTTCATCCAAATACTTGCTACCTTCGATGCCTATCGAATCATATTTTCGTATTTTTCTTCGATCATATCTAATAGCCCACAAACTTAGAATTGCTCACGCTTACTTTAAGATATTTTGGTTATTAAGCACAAACAACATATTCTAAATCATTATTTTGAATCTCTATTTCAACGTAGATACACCAAAATTCAAAATCGTATCGAATAATAATTTTCCAACAAAATTTGAACTAACCCATGCATATTGAATAATGAAACTATTTCATTAATTTCAGCAGTTGAAGTTTACGACGTTATTCTACCGATGTAGCTTACCATATTCCAACTACATTGGTCTCCTTCTCAGAGACATTTTTGCGACCGATGGATCATATCCTTTTGGGTACAACCATCAAAATCATATTTTGATAATATACTTAGAATCCATTCTAGATTTTTACGTCATGCCATATGGTAGAGTCGGTACTCTTAATGGCATACTAACAACCGAGGAAGTTCTTTTCTCGACACTAATAAAACTCATAATTTCTCTTTAATGTGTGAGATATATTATTAGACATCATAATGTGTCATGTCTATTTAGTTCATTAATTTCATTCCATCCTTCATTGTAGTTTACTCGTACGATCATATCCAAAACTATTTCACTACTAATAGTTTTTTTAAAGAAATTCCTTTGTCATGAAGTTGGTGTTTCTTCAAAGAACGATTATTTCTTGGTGTAACATCGTAGTCTAATAGCAATATGAGAATTTTGTACCTCAATGCATCCATTTAAAAGTGTCATATTGTATGCTCCAACTACTTCGGCCATTACTATAATAGTGTACGAAATATGATGTTCCATTCAATTATTTATTGTAGGCTATTTATTTCATTACCATAACTAGTCTACATTCGAGGGTTTTCAATCAAATATGTTAAATTCATAAAAATAATATTTATAAAAAATAATTTCCCAAACTAAAACATAATTGGAATAGAAATCACATTTCACATTCCATATTAAGTATCTTTTAGTATTGTATATATTTCTCGTTTTTGATTTCTTCTAAGGAAAAGGTGATCTTTCCACTCTCTTCAACACAACAATGCCTAAGTTGCATCCACTTTCCTTTACAAAATAGTTGAACCATTCAAAGAAATCCTTATTGTAATCAATCATGTTGAATACATGACTTTGCATGTAACAACCCGCATATTTAGCGATTGTATATTTAAATATTTTATTTAAATATGGTATCGTTAGTCGGATTTTAGTCCGAAAAGTTACTTTTTGCATACGGTCGAATTAGGACTTGAGACCACTTCCATTGAGTTCAAAACGCTGTTTGCGATCTTTTTGAGTATAAACTTTGATATGTTTGGAGTTAGTGGAATTTTGCCACTTTTTCACTTAGGGATTTGGTTTGGGTTGAGCCCATTTACCCCACTTATTAGCTCAGTCCCAACCCTCTCCTCTTCATTACTTCATTTCTAATTCCTAACGTTCAGGCTTCAATGAAAATGAAGAGTGGAATAGGAAATTAAAATTTCAAAACCCTAGTTCATTTGCAAATCCAACATCTAGCTCCAAATTCAAAGAGAAGCCATTGATTATTCCTTTGCTTTCAAGCTTCTTCTTCATTGATTTTGTGTAAAGGTGAGATTTTTATCTCACATCTTTGTCTATAACTATCTTTGATTGTTGGGTATGAATTCCTAACACTTTTTCATATGCATTTGCTCTTGGTTTGGATTGAATTGGTGAAAATTCCAATTTTTAGTGTTTCGGGTTCAAATCTTTAAAAATCTTAACTTTGATGTTTGAACACGTTTTTGGTAATGCATCGAGGAGCTAATAGGACCAGGTTGCCGATGGGCATAATCCCCTAGCGTCCGTGCTCGATCGGTTGCAAATTGAGAGAGTTTTTGACATTTTTGTTGCTTAGGTCGTTCGGCCCGCACATATGATTCTCGGCCTGCAATTTAGGTCTTTCTGTGCCTTAGATCGCAACCCTATAGGTTGCTGGCTACATAAGTCGCTCGGCCTTCTTTACCCCTTAGGTCATTAGGTTTCACGCCCATTAAGTCGCACGGCCTTCTTTACCCCCTTAAGTCGTTTCGTCCCTAGGTCGCTCGGCCGCATGTTAAACCGTATTTGTTAGGTCGCTCGGCTAGGTAGCGTCACTTAGGTCGCGCCATTGGTCTCTTTAAGTCGATCGGCTTGTCCCTGTGTGTTAGGTCGCGCTTCACCTTAAGTCGTTCGGCCTATTCTCTACCCCTTAGGTCGCGCCATGCCATAGGTCGCAACCTCTTAGGTCGCAACCCCATAGGCCGCTTGCCTTACTATTAGGTTGGCCTGCCTTAGGTCGCTCGGCCTGCTTGCACTGTTAAGTCGCCCATGCTATGGGACGCACCGTCGCTTAGGTCGCATACAGTTAGGTCGCGCCACCCTTTAAGTCGCCTCTGCTTTAAGCCGCATGCTATTTCATCTATCGCTGATCTCTTAGGTCGTACGCCGTGTAGTCGCATGCGTTGACCCGTTGATTTCTTATATTGACTTATGTTAAGTCGTAAGTCGTGGCTGTTAAGTCGCAAGGGTATTTCCACTTTGATGGATTTGGAATCGAATTTTTTGGATTATATTCACGTCTTCGTATGTGAATTTTTGTGATTTATTGTTTCTACAATCATTTTTGTGATTTGTCACTTCATCTCACTCGTACGAGAAATCTAATTAAACGGCTTAGTAGAACAAGTGGTATGAAACGCTTGCATTTACTTCGCCAGTTAATTCTTGGACTTGTTCGATTGAATCTTTTGTGACAATTTTCGAGTGGAGATCTACAGTTTGTTCGTAAGTATTTAAGTTAAGGTAGTGGTTATGGTACATGAAGCTAAGCTTATATATTTACTAACTTACTGTATTTGACACTTCTTGATGATCGTTGATGATCATTTTTGTGATTTAGACTAGCAAATGTGCGATGTCTCTTTGTCTACGAGGGAGACTAAACCCCGTTTCTGTGGAGCTTCGGCTCAATTTAGTGGGGTAGCGACCTATGGTCTTCGGGCCGTTTTGTGGAGCTTCGGCTCAAAATTAATGGTTACCAACCATGGAATAGCGTCCATTTTGTGATACGCGTGTTGGTGAGTTTTCATGCTCCCGTTTTGTGACAGGCCTCCCCCCTTTTTTGGGATTTCTGGATTTTCATTGATGATTTCTAGAATTTTGTGTTTCACTAATTTTCGTGATTTACATTGATAAGCTTTATCAATATTTGTGCATCGGTGAATTTGTGTGTCATTAACTTTTGTGATTGGCATTGGTATTATTGTTAATATTTATAGTTTGGTGATTTGGTAAATAAAGAGTATGACATTCCTTTTGATTTTTGAGAAGATTCTTGTGATATTGATTAATCCCTAGTTGATTTTCAACTGCATACTTATCAAAGTATGGCTTTATGGTTATCATATATTTATGTCATATCTCTTATTCTATATCATTTTATCTGATATTTATAGCTAGACTGATCCGTTTATTATTTTCTTATTAAATAATACTCGGGTCAGACCGAGATGTTACAGGTGCTTCTGCTTGACTTCACCTCTGGGATTATCACCCTGACTTTTGGCTAACTACTTAGATTAGTAGTTTTTGTTGTATACATTTGAGATATAGACTCATTGATGTATCCATATTCTTTTGTCTAGCACTTGTAGTTATTCTTTTGTGACATTGTGGATCTTGTTTGACCACTACTCTGATGTACACTTTCATGTGTTATATATTCATATCTATTTTCGCCTTTATGATATGGATGTCTATGACTGATTTATGTTATGTTTATTTCTATATTTGTTTCCGAAGAATATATATAGCCACTATGTAGTAGCTTTGAGTTTGTATCGGTATGTCGGATTTCCTCCCGAAACCAGATGCATGTTGTGCTATCTGACATATCGGTGCTCGCATAAAGCAATTACACGGATGGTCTCTCCTCAATAGCCTTGTACTCCGCGCTAGTTGACGGCATTACACCGTAGTGTTCTTGGCTAGAGTGAGTATAGAGGTGGGGCATCACATTGCATTATGGTTTATTTTCTTATTTTCAACTAACTAATTTCACTGAAATTTTGTGTATTATGAGCCATGAACGTTCACCATGTTACATTTGGATACTGAATATGAATCAAATATCAATATTCTTTTATTGTTATTGGGGAAAGATACTCGTGGAAGACAATATACAGTCTTAGAAAAATAAACATTTAAGCGAGAGGCATGAATGATTTAATGGTTGTGTACATTAGCTCTTACATGTGATTTGAAGTGTCAACATTTAAAAAGATTCATTAATAAGTATATATAATATTCCTATGTCAATCTTAATTTAGTTTATTTGTATATTTTAACTCATAATAATTTTATCAATTTTAATAGTTGTCCAAATTTATGTACGTAGATTAATATAACTTTCTATAGCATGTTTTCTTATGATGTTGGAAAGGTTAAGTGTTACCATTCCAATTTTCTAATAAGGCTCCTACAAGATTTTTATGTTTTTTAAAACCCTAAGAAAAATAGAAATCTTTTGATTTCTTCAGTAGGTGTTAGGACTCGCTTGCCTTGGGATTCTAACCCTTAGGAAGATCAAAAAATCATAGGCGCGTAGGCAATGGATTACAATTTATTGATTGTATCATTTACAACTCCTAACCCATGGTCTTTGTCCTAATCACATCTCAACCTTGAGGAAGATCAACAAATCTAGAGAGATTATTCACTTGTACTCACTATTTCGTGATGGCCTAAGTACAATGCATGTACCTTGAGGAAGATCAACAAATACATGCATGTATCTTACCTCGTCTAGCCAATATATTAATAGTACTATAGATAACATCCTTAGCTTGAGAAAGATCAACAACTAAATAATATGCAAGTAATCTATTGTATATAAATCGTAGAGGACAACTTATATTAAAAATTCATAATCTTAAGTATATATTGAGCGATAATGAATCGAGGAATAATGCACTTGGTATGAAAAACCATCGTGATTCATGTTAGATACATATGAAATCACGGTATACATACATATATATATATATATCAGTGTGTATGTGTTTTTTCTTTGGATCTAATTTGGATTTCTTTCTGGTTCCACTCTTTTAGTTAAATAAATTTAAATTTCATTAATCGAATCATATTAAATTAATTTAATTAATTACAACTAAAATTTTAATTAATTTAATTTAAATTTTAACCATTGAATTTTAATTTATTCATCCTCGCCAACTTAAAAACGAATATAGGCTATAACATTTATAGTAGTTATACACACACACACACACATCGTTATACATGTATGTTATTAACTAATTAAATTGTAATTAATTTAAATAAAAAATATTTTTTTTGAGAGAAATGTGTAAACCTCGAATAAAAGTGGAGAGCACACATGAAACTATATATATAACACATAATATGGTGCTCCCAACATGCCTGGCAGGTGACAAATCTATGTACTAGAAACAAAGAAAAAAATAACAGGTATCTTATAATGAGCTCCGACAAAGCCACCGCCCATTGCACCCTAATATCGAGCTCCGGCAAGGCCACCGCCCGATAATAGGGTGTTGGAGGTACCTAGAAGACTGAATAAGTATCATAATCCAGAGATACTGAAAGTCGGCACCATCAAAAAAGAGATTCTATGTAGCTGCCTCAGAAGAAATAGGCTAATCTCGAAAAAGAAATGATCCATAAAGAAGAACTCCACTCTGAACACTCGGTATATCTGAAAGAAATGCCTAACGCAATCAGAACTCCTGGAAATGGCTATCCTGCACACCTGTATAAAGACGCTAGCTATCCTGCAAACCTGAAAAGAGAAACAAGCAACCTACCTATTCCAAACCTGTAACATAACTAGGAAAAAAATTATTATGAATCGCAGATATATATATATATATATATATATACACACACACACGTATATGCGAGTATAAAATCTAATGTGAAAAATAAAGCAAAGATAATCTAGTACCAAAAACTAACAATTCTAAAAAGTAAAGGAAATATGATCCAAATAGAAAAAGATAAATGAATAAAAAATTAGAACAAAAAAATTAAAATAAAAACAAAAACATTAATAGAAATATCTTCGGGGACTTATAATAGGAAGAAAATTATTATACATCGTGTAATCATCATTTAAATTAGAAAAGGTATTAATATAATTACTTTTAGTGTCAAAATTATTAATGTTATGTTTGAATATATTAATACTAACCTTGTTAAGATATTCCTTAAAATAATTATTTTTGGTTAATTTATATTTAGGATTTGAGACCCAATTTAAGCAAAATGATGAAATTAAAAATATCAAGTTATTGAAGTGAATATTGTTATTATTAAAAATTCTTTGATTTCTCTTAAACCAAATGTACCAACTAGATATAGTGAATAGAGTATCAAGAAAGTATTTATTATCCTTATTGAACTTAAATCTAAAAGTGTTCTAATAGAAAAAATAATCAGTGACTCTAGTACTAATTTTAAATTCAAAAATATTAAGGGTATTCATGAGCATAAAATGAGTATCCATACATTCTTATTAAATATGATTAATATCCTCAAAATATGTATTACAAAAATAACATTTATTATCAATGTGAATATTTTTTTCTTTTTAAAAATTATATAGTATTTAATTTACCATGAATGATTAGCCACATGTGAATTTTAGATTTTGGAGGAGCGTTAGACTTCCAAATAAATTTAAAAAAATTATCAGTTCAACCCGAAAAGTTAATAAATTTATAAAAGGAATTAGTAGAATATTTCTTGCTCTTATCCCACTCCCAACTAATATAATCTTTATCATTGTCAATATTATAAAGATTTAATCTAGCATAAAGCAAATTAAGCTGTCTAAGGGTTGAACCTACTAAAATTATATTAAAACTAAAAATCCAAGGAGGTTCATTTTTAAAATTAGAAACTTCAGATACAAATGCATATTTAAAGTTACAAATATCATGCAGTTCTTTAAATTCATTCCTTAGAGGGGTGGCGGAAATCCAACTATCATGCCAAAAAGATGTATTATTACCTGAATGAACAATAATATTAGCACCTAAGTTAAAAATCTCACTACATTTTAAAATGGATTTCCAAAAATAAGATTGTTTACGAGAAATCGAAGGACTAATTTGATAGAGATTATTACTATCATTGTAGTAATATTTAGAAATAGTCTCCTTCCAAATGGCATTATCATTGATATCTCTGAACTTCCATAACCATTTACCAAGAAGAGACAAATTCATATTTCGCAAATTAATGACTCCTAAACCACCATCTTTTTTGGACTTACAGAAAGTTTTCCAATATACTAAATATTTTATGCAACTGTTTGGATTTTCACCACTCCATAGGTAATCTCTTCTAATTTTGTCGATTTTATCTATCACCCAATCAGGAAAAAGATGCATAGACATCCAATAGATAGGGAGACCTGATAAAATAGAATTAATTAAAACCAGTCTACCTGCTCTAGATAAAAATCATCCATTCCAGTTTGTAATCCTATTTTTTATTTTATCTATGATTATTAACCAATCATCAGGTTTAAGTTTTGTAGGTCTAATAATAAAACCAAGATAGTCAAACGAAAAATTCATAGTTTTACAATTTAATGTGTTAGCAACTAAATTTTCAACTTTTTCAAAATCGTTTAAGACTAAAACAGAACCTTTATCAAAGTTTATTTTTAAAC
Organism: Allium cepa; assembly: GCA_030765085.1. NCBI lineage: Eukaryota > Viridiplantae > Streptophyta > Magnoliopsida > Asparagales > Amaryllidaceae > Allium > Allium cepa. The sequence continues at coordinate 161,287,816 of CM060932.1, forward strand.
CTGATAAAAGTTCAAAATTATAAAGAATAAACTTAAGAGTAATTATGTGTCTAGGAAAATGTGAGGAAAAAAGCAAAGTATCATCTGCAAATTGTAGGACTGATAAACCATAACTCGAAATATCATTACCTATATTACCGAGAGAACTATTATTAACTGCATTTTTAATTATCTTAGCAAAAACATCAGCCGCTAAATTAAACAGAATGGGTGATAAAGGGTCGCCTTCCCTTAAACCTCTCTTAGATTGGATTTTATTACCTAAAATACCATTTACCATAATACTAAAGTTACCATTTTTAAGAAAAATCATGATCCAGTTAATCCGTCTATTACAAAAGCCTCTAGCATGAAAAATATCTATAAGAAAATCCCAATCAACCGAATCAAAAGCCTTACCAAAGTCTACTTTTAAAATAGCACAAGTAATATTATTCTTACAACAATGATTGATGTATTCTTGAACAACTGCCACACCAACTTTGATATTTCTTCCTTTTATGAATGCTGATTGTGAAAATCAATTAGATCATTCATTCTTATACTAAATCTATTAGCTAAAACTTTAGAAATAATTTTAACGGAGCAATTAATCAATGAAATGGGTCTAAAATCTTTTATAGTATTAGCACCTACTTTTTTGTGTAATAAAATAACATTTGCAAAATTAAATATACCTATTTGGAGATTTCCATTATAAAATTCATTAAACACACTAATTAAGTCTAATTTTAAAACTTCCCAAAAAGTTTTATAGAAGAAAATTGAAAATCCATCAAGTCCTTGGGATTTATCACCCGGTAAATCAAAAATGGATTTTCGGATTTCCTTTTCAGTAAAATTATATTTAATCAAAAAATTTAATTAAACAATTTAATTAATTTAAAATTCAAACGTAGTTTATCATAAATCATTCTAAGATAAATTAATAACTATAAAATCTATAGTTATATGCATATATCAATATATATGTTTTAATCAATCGTTTATTAATTAATAATTTGATTTAACTAAACATATTAATTCAAATTTAAATTTCAAAATTAATTTTTTTGTTATTCCACCTTTTGACCAAGTAGTATATGGACAAACCTGACAAGTCAGACTTCGAAGTTATCGAGCCAAGAAGCCCGAAGAGATGCCTACAAGGCTCTAAACTCAAGTACAACTAAGACCGCAAAGTGGAGGAAAACAATCTCAAAAATTCCAAAGTCAGAAAACCACTGAGTGTGGGATAGGTACCGATCCCTTACCTACGCGGTGCTGATCCTACATGCTGAATTCGACTAAGTATGGGATAGGTACCAATCCCTCAGCTAGGAGATACCAATCCCATATGCTGAACTTGATTAAGTATTGGATAGGTACCGATCCCTCATCTAGGGGGTACTGATCCCATATAATGAATTAACTAAGTGTGGGATAGGTACCAATCCCTCGCTTAGGGGCTATCGATCCCATATGCTGAATTTGACTAAGGGTGGGATATGTACTGATCCCTCACCTGGGGAGTACCAATCCCATATGCCATAATTAACTAAATGCTTCATCCTACAAATGGGATCTATACCAATCTCTAAGTGTACATCCAGAGTGACCCCCACTTTAGCCATACTCTTCTCTAGCACATGAAGCCTGATTCAATTCTTGTTCCAAAGTTTCTATGCATAGTATTGGCAATCTCCATATGCAATCAAAAGCAACAGTTCAACCTTCTATATATCCATCGCTTGGGCCTAAAAACACCTAGGCGACTATGTAAAGCAACCATAGAAACATGAAGCCAACATGAAAAGTTTTTGAGTGTCCCTGCCTATACATAGAGATCCGTACTGATCCCCAAACCCGAAGGATACGAAATTGAGTTTTTTTTCATATGACTTGGTCTTGACGGCGAGATTCTATAGGAGAAGTTTCATTGAGATATTTGGTCGTCTGCCCTTATACAGAAGGCATGGTCCATTCAAAGAATCTTCTTTCCCCTTTCTTGCCTACACTTTGCCATCTTTTCATAACTCCATGGATTTATACAAATCCAAGCAAACCGCACTTGTATCTGCAGTATAAATAAACAAAATATTTAAAGTGGACGTAGGACAGAGTACGTCGAACCGCTATAAAATATATGTGTGTTCATTACTTTCTAGCTTTTCATTTCTTCACTTTTATTCTCTACTATATTCAATTGGTGTTTGTGCCATTTTTGATTCAAACAACTTGGTGCTTTCACCGAGAAACACTTAAACCCACCAATTAAAGATTTGAAAATGATTTTAAATGGCTAGACAATCAACTAGGAAGGTTGTTAGTGTTGGAAATCAACAAGGGAGAAGCCAAGAGGCATTCTTAGAAGCTAACCCCTCATTAATCTACATAATTAGGGATGAGATGGAGACTATGATGAACAAGATGTAGGCTAGGATGATTGTCTGTCATGAGGAGATGATGGAAAACTTTTTCAGAAGAATGAGCCAAGTAGGAAAAGTTGGAGTAGCTGCAAATCTGAATCAAGGACAAGCCTCGAAGGGCAACAGATTTAACTATTGACCCTGAAAGGTCATGAATTCAATAAACGATCCAGGGAGATCAAACCTTTGAACAGATACAGATTTGATTAAAAGGATCCGATCACTCGGTAATCAGAATAAAAACGATAAATCTTGGATAAAAACGAGACGGTTTTGAAATATGATGTAATAACTCCGAATGAAATCGAAAAGGTGATGACGTATAGACTGTATTAAACCAAATTTTGAGTCTTGGGATGTAACAGGTCTCGATGACCTGTGATTAATAAAAGAGTCCAAAGGAACTGGACGATTCATTAAGATTGGAGTAGCCTGATAGCTCAATTATCAAGATTGGCATCACAATTGTTCTTAAACAAAGCACACCTCCATTCGCAATACCTACCATGGAAGGAAAATGTTATCCTGACTTTTGACCAGGGAGTATATGGATAAACCCAACAAGTCAGACTTCGAAGTTATCGAGGCAAGAAACCTGGAGAGATGACTACAAAGCTCAAAACTCTAGTATAATCAAGACCACAATGTGGAGGCAGACTATCCTAAAAAATTCCAAAGTCGGAAAATCAATAAGTATGGGATGGGTACAGATCCCTCACCTAAGGGTTACCGATCCCACACGCTGAATTTGACAAAATGTGGAATAGGTACCGATCCCTCACCTAGGGAGTATCGATACCACATGCTAAATTTGACTAAGTGTGGGATAGGTATTGATCCCTCACCTAGGATCTACCGATCTCACATGCTGAATTTGACAAAGTGTGGGGTAGGTATCGATCCCTCACCTAGGGTGTACCGATCCCTCATGTTGAATTTGACTAAGTGAGGGATAGGTAATGATCCCTCACATAGGAAGTACTAATCCCACACTCTAAATTTAACTAAGTGTGGTATATGCACCTATTCCTTACCTAGGAAATACCAATCCCACATACGAGAATTCATTAAGTGCTTCACCCTACATAGGGGATCGATATTGATCACTAAGGGTACATCCAAAGTGGCCCCTATTTCTATGACACTCTTCTCTAGCTATATAGAGCCTAATTCAAGTGTCGTTCCAAAGTTTCTACGCATCACGTTGGCAATCTCCATATACATCTAAAGCAACAGTTTAACCTTCTATAGGTCTATCGCTCGGGCCAAAAAATACTAAGAGGATTATGCAAAACAACCTTAGAAACATGAAGCCAACATCAAGGCCTGCCAACATGAAAAGTTGCTAAGTGTCCCTACCTATATATAGGGATCACTACCGATCCTTCCCCTATAGGGGTCGGTACCAATCCCCAACCCTAAGAGATATAAAGTTAATTTTTTTGTATGACTTGGTCTTAGCAGCGAGATTCTATAGGAGATGTTTCAGTGAGATATTTGGTCGTCTACACCTATAAATAATGAAGGCATGGTTCATTCAAAGGATCTTCTTTCTTGCCTAAACTATGCCATCTTTTCATAACTCCATGGATTTATATAAATTCAAGCAAACTGCACTTGTAATTTAAGTATAAATAAACAAAATCTTTGAAGTGGACAAAGGACAGAATACGCCGAACCATTATAAAATATATCTGTGTTCATTTTCTTTCTATTTTTTCAGTTAATTTCTTCATTTATATTCTCTTCTATATTCATTTGGATGTTTATGCCATTTTTTGATTTAAACATTTTGGTGCTTTCACCGAGAAACACTTGAACCCACCGATTAAAGATTTGAAAATGATTCTAAATGGCTAGACAATCAACAAGGAAGGCTGTTACTGATAGAAATCAACAATGGGGCATCCACGAGGCATTCTCAAGAGCTAACCCATCATTAGTCTACATAAGAAGGGATGAGATGAAGACTATAATGAACGAGATCCAGGCTAGAATGATTTCCTGTCAGGAGGAGAGGATGGAAAACTTTTTCAAAAGAATGTGCCAAGTAGGAACAGTTGAAGTAGCTGCAAATCTGAATCAAGAACAAGAAGTAGGAGCACAGGCAGTTGTAACTCAGGAACAAGGGTAAAGAACAGGAGAAAATGGGCCATGAGATGGAGTGAAGCGATCGGGTCTAAACCCAAAGCCAATGCTAGTGGTTAATACCAACCCTTAACAGTTCGGTACCAATCCCCAAAGCCTCGAGGGCATGGCCTAGGTCAGCCTTGGAAGGAATGAGTTGCATCTAGTGAACATTGCTAAACACCAGAATTTGAATCAAAATACAAACATGCTATCGGAAAAGTACATGCCAGATTTTACCCATAGGAACTGCGGTAGGATGAAGTTATGAACTAGAGACTTCGATTGGACGACAACCCCAAGTTTGGAACGGCTTGAGGTCAGGTTCGAATCTTTTATCTCACCTTTTCTTCTCAGTAAATGCTTCAACATCACCTCAATTTTCCTACACATGTGCGAGATCCCGAATGGCTCCTACGCACGCTTTGATTTAAATGCCCAAGACGGGTGTTTAGGATATTTGCACAATATTAACCTTTGACCGCTTATATTTCTACGGGATCCTGATCAGCCCCTAGGCACACCCTGATTGGGAAGTTTGAATGTGACCTTGATAGAATTAGATATCTACTAGCTGCCCTTACTTAGACCCCATAAGTGATGATCGAAACTAATTAGAAAAGACAAACAGAGATTGATGACCCCTTAGAATTGATTAGGATTTTATAAACCACTTAAACTTGATGATTGAATATTAATTACTTTAAGTCCTATCTGAAAGGATGGGTCTGATGTGTAAGGTGCAAGTACCCTCACCGAAGAGCGAGTGGATGGACTTATGTGATGTTGATTATGTTAAGTCGTGCAGGGCCGGAGTGCAAGGAGTAAGTCACATTGCCGAAGAGCAAGTGGATGGGCTTACTTGTCGTTGAGTCCCCTCATCAGAGAGCGAGTAGATCGAACTTGGGAAGGGTTTGGAGAGGCTAAAGATCGGTTAGAAGGGACCATGAACTTGATTATCGACCCTGAATAGTCATTAGTTCCAAAGAACTACGGATTCGATTATCGTCTTGAGCGACCAAAGATTTGATTATCGGTCCCAAACGACCATGAATTTGACTACCATCCTATAACGACAACAGATTTAACTATTGACCCTGAATGGTCACGAATTCAACAAATGCCTGAATGTTCACGAATTCAACAAACGAACTAGAGAGAACAAACCTTTGAACAAATACAGATTTGACTGAAAGGATCTAAACACCCGGTAACTAGAATAAAATTGATAAATCTCGAACAAAGACGAGACAATTTTGAAATGTGATGTAATAACTTCGAATGGAATCGAAAAGGTGATGACGTATAAACTGTATTAGACCGAATTATATTCTTAGGCTGTAACAGGTCTGGAATGACCTGTAATTAACAAAAGAGTCCAAAGGAACTGGATGATTCATCAAGATTGACGCGGCCAGAGAGCTCAATTATCAAGATTGGCATCATAGTTATTCTTAAACAAAGCACATCTCCATTCGCAATGTGTGCTTTGGAGGGAAAATGTTATCTTGCCTTTTGACCAGGCAGTAAACGAATAAACCCAACAAGTAAGACTTTGAAGTTATCGAGGCAAGAAGCCCAGAGAGATGACTGTAAAGCTCAAAAATCAAGTATAATCAAGACCGCAAAGTGGAGGCAAACCATCCCAAAAAATTCCAATGTTGGAAAATCGCTATGTGTGGAATAGGTACAGAATCCTCACCTAGGGGGTACCGATCCCACATGTTGAATTTGACTAAGTGTGAAATAGGTGCTGATCCCTCACCTCAGGGGTATCGATACCACATGCTAAATTTGATTAAGTGTGGGATAGGTACCAATCCCTCACCTAGGAGCTACCGATCTTCGACTAAGTGTGGGATAGGTACCAATTCCTCACAATGGGGTATCAATACCACATGCTGAATTTGACTAAGTGTGGGATAGGTACTGATCCCTCATCTAAGGAGTACTAATCCTACATGCTAAATTTAACTAAGTGTGGGATATGCACTTATCTCCCATCTAGGAAGTACCAATCCCATATACAAGAATTCACTAAGTGCTTCACCCTACATAGGGGATCGATACCGTTCCTTGAGGGTGCATTCGAAGAGGCCCTTACTTCTATGACACTCTTCTCTAGCTACATGGAGCCGAATTCAAGTGTTGTTCCAAAGTTTCTATGAATCATATTAGCGATCTCCATATACAGTTTAAAGCAATAGTTTAAACTTTTATATTCCCTCGCTTAGGCTAAAAAAATGCCTAGACGACTATGTAAAACAACCTTAGAAACATGAACCCAACGTCAATGCATGCCAACAAGAAGTTACTGAGTGTCCCTGCCTATACATAAGTCGGTACCAATCCTTCCCATATAGGGTTCGGTACCGATCCCCAACCCTAGGGGATATGAAGTTGAGTATTTTTGTATGACTTGGTCTTGGCTGCGAAATCCTACAGGAAAAGTTTCAGTGAGATATTTGGTCGTCTTCCCCTATAAATACAGAAGATATAATCCATTCAAAGGATCTTCTTTCTTGCCTACACTCTGCCATCTTTTCAAAATTCCATGGATTTATACAAATCCAAGCAAACTACACTTATAATCTACAATATAAATAAACAAAAATTTTGAAGTGAACATAAGCAAGAATATGTCGAACCACTATAAAATATATGTGTGTTCATTTCTTTCAAATTTTTCATTTAATTTCTTCACCTTTATTCTCTACTATATACATTTGGATGTTTGTTCCATTTTTGATTCAAACATTTGGTGCTTTCATTGAGAAACACTTGAACCTGTCGGTTAAAGATTTGAAAATGATTCTAAATGGCTAGACAAACAACTAGAAAGGTTGTTACTGCTAAAAATCAACAAGGGGGCGGCCAGGAGGCATTCTCAGGAGCTAACCCTTCATCAATCTACATAACCAAAGATGAGATGGAGACTATGATGACCGAGATGCAGGTTAGGATGATTGCCTGTCAGGAGGAAATGATGGAAAACTTTTTAGAAGAATGAGCCAAGTAGGAATAGTTGGAGTAGCTGCAAAACTGAATCGAGGACAAGAAGCAGGAGCATAACTAGATTTAACTAAGGAATAGAGGGAAGGAACAAGAGCTAATGAGACATGAGACGGAGTTAAGCAATCAGGTCCAAACCTCAAGCCAACGCTAGGTCAGTACTGACCCGTAATGGGTCGGTACCAATCCGCAAGGCCTTAGGGGAATAGCATAGGTCATCCCTTTAAGGAATGCTTTGCGTCAAATGAACAATGATAAAGACCAGAATCTGATATACGGACATGGTGTCAAAAAGTACATGCCAGATTATCCCCATATGAACTAGGGGTAGGATGAAGTTATGAATCAAAGACTTTGATTGGATGATAACTCCAAGTTCAGAATGGCTTGGGGTCAGGTTCGAATCCTTTATCTCACCTTTCCTTCTCAATAAATGCTTCAACATCATCTCAATCCGCTTACACGTGTACAGGATCCTTAACGACCCCTAGGCACGCTCTGAGTTAGATGCCTGAAATGGCTATTTAAGATATTTGCGCAATATTAACCTCTGACCGCTTACACGTCTATGAGATCTTGATCAGGCCCTAGGCACACCCTGAGTTGGAAATCTAAATGTGACCTTGATGGGATTAGACGTCTACTAGATGCCCTGACTTAGACCTATAAGTGACGACTAAAACTGATTAGGAAAGACCAACAAAGATTGATGACCCCAAAGAATTGATTAGGATTTTATAAACGACTTGAACGTGATGACTGAATGTTAATCACTTTATGTCCTATGCGAAAGGGTAGACTAATGTGCAAGGTGCAACCGAAGAACGAGTGGATAGACTTGTATGATATTGATCGCATTAAGTCCTACATGACTGGAGTGCAAGGAGTAAGTCACCTTGCCGAAGAGCGAGTGGATGGGCTTACTTGTTATTGAGTCCCCTCATCGAAGAGCGAGTAGATTGGACTCGGCAAGGATCACATTATGTTCTGTCTGAAGAGACAAGAGTTGAGTGCAAGATGTAAGTCACCTCACCGAAGTGTGAGTGGATGAGCTTACTTGCCATTGAGTCCCTTCATCGAAGAGAAAGCATATTGGGCTTAGCAAGTGTCCAGAGATACCATGGAATTTGATCGTGTTATGTTCCATCTAGATGGACGGAGCCGCAGCGTAAGGCATAAGTAGCCTCTTGGAGTGCGAGTAGATTGGCTTACTTGTCGTTGAGTCTCCTCATCGGAGAGCAAGCAAATAAGGCTCAACATGGATCGTGTTATATCCCAATCGGAGTGCCAGACCAGAGTGCAGGGACTAAGTTATTTCATCGAAGAGTGATTTTATGGGCTTGCTCATTGTGAAGTCCTCTCATCAAAAGCCAAGTGGATTGGGTTTAGCAAAGGCCCGAAGAGGCCTGAGATCGGTTCAAAGAGACCATGAACCTAATTATCGACCCCAAATTGTCATATCCCTGAACGGCTACGGATTTGATTATCGGTCTCGAACGACCAAGGGTTTGATTATCGGTCCCAAACAACCATGAATTTGACTACCAACCTTGGATGACAACAGATTTAACTATTGACCCTGAACTTTCATGAATTCAAAAAATGATCCACAAAGATCAAACCTTTGAACAAATATAGATTTTATTGAAAGGATCCGAATACCCAACAATTAGAATTAAATTGACAAATCTCGGATGAATATGAGATGATATTGATATGTGATGTAATAACTATGAATGAAATCATAATGGTGATGATGTATAGAATGTATTAGACCAAATTTAGAGTCTTAGGCTGTAACAGGTATGGAATGACCTGTGATTGACAAAATAGTCTAAAGGAACTGGACGATTCATTAAGATTGAAGCAGCCAGAGAGCTTAATTATCAAGATTGGCATCACAGTTATTCTTGAAAAAAGCGCACCTTCCATTCTCAATGCGTGCTTTAGGAGGAAAATGGTACCCCGCCTTTTGAATAGGTAGTATACGGATAAACCCGACCAATCAGACTTCAAAGTTATCGAGGCAAGAAGCCTGGGGAAATGACTACAAAGCTCAAAACTCAAGTGCAATCTAGACCGCAAAGTGAAGGTAAACAATTCCAAAGTCAGAAAATCACAAAGTGTGGAAGAGGTAGTGATCCTACGTGCTGAATTTGGCTAAGTGTGGTATATGTACCGATCCTTCACCTAGGAATTACCGATAGCACATGCTAAATTTGACTAGTTTGGGATAGATACGGATCGCTAGCCTAGGAGCTACCAATCTCACATGCTTAATTTGACTAAGTGTGGGACGGGTACCGATCCCTCACCTACAGGGTATCAATCCCACACGCTTAATTTGAGTAAGTATGGGATGGGTACTGATCCCTTACCTAGGGAGTACTGATGCCACATGCTAAATTTAACTAAGTGTGGGATATGTACCATCCCCCAACTGGGAAGTACCAATCCCATATACGAGAATTCACTAAGTGCTTCACCCTATATAGGGGATCAGTACCGATCCTAAAGGTACATCCGGAGTGGCCCCTACTTCTGTGACGCTCTTCTCTAACTATATAGAGCCTAATTCAAGTGTTATTCTAAAGTTTCTATGCATTATTTTGGCAATCTTCATACACAGTCTAAAATGGCAGTTTAGCCTTCTATAGATCCATCGCTTGGGCCAAAAAATACCTAGACTACTATGCAAAACAACCTTAGAAACATGAAGCCAACATCAAGGCATGTCAACATGAAAAGTTGCTGAGTATCCCTACCTATATATAGAGATCGGTAACTATCCTTTCCCTATAGAGGTTGTACCGTTCCCTAACCCAAGGGGATACGAAGTTGAGATATTTTGGGCAATCAGGTCTTAGCGGCGAGATTCTGTATTAGAAGTTTCAATGAGATATTTGGTCGTCTAACTCTATAAATACCGAACACATGGTTCATTCAAAGGTTCTTATTTCTTCTTCCTTGCCTACGCTCTGCCATCTTTTTCATAACTCTGCAAATTTAAAAAAATTCAAGCAAATTGTACTTATGATCTGCAGTATAAATAAACAAAATCTTTGGAGTGGACGTTGATCAGAGTACGCCAAACCATTATAAAACCTTTATGTGTTCATTTCTTTCTACTTTTCATTTAATTTCTTCACTTTTATTCTCTACTATATTCACTTGGGTGTTTATGCCATTTTAGGTTCAAAAATTTTGGTGCTTTCACTGAAAAACACTTAAATCCACCGATCAAAGATTTGAAAAGGATTATAAATGGCCAGATAGTCAACTAGTAGGGCTATTACTGTTGGAAATCAACAAGGGACAACTAGGAGGCTTCCTTAGGAGCTAACCCCTTATCAGTCTACATAACCAGGGATGAGAAGGAGACTATGATGTACGGGATGCAAGCTAGAATGATTGCCCAAAAGGAGGAGATCATGTAAAAAAAATTCAAAAGAATGGGCCAAGTAGGAACAGCTAGGGTAGCTACAAATCTAAATCAAGGATAAGAAGCAAGAGCATAGGCAGCTGAAATAAGGAACAGAGGTAAGGAACATGAAAAATGTGCCAAGAGAATTAGTGAAGAATCTAGGGTCAAACCTCGAGGCAACGTTAGGTGTCTGTACCGACCCCCAACAGTTCGTTACTGATCCCCAAGGCTTGTTGCATCTAGTCAACAATGTTGAACACCAGAATCTGATTCAAAATACGAATGTGCTACCAGAAAAGTACATGCTAGAATTTCCTTATAGGAACTGAGAGTGGGATGAAGTTATGAATCAAAGGTTTCGATTGGATGATAACCCCAAGTTTGGGTAGGTTTGGGGTTAGGCTCGAATCCTTTATCCAGGATTTTGTTCTCAATAAATGCGTCAACATTACCTTAATCCACCTACATGTGTTCAGGATCCTGAACGCTCTCTAGGCACGCTCTGAATTGGATGCCTAAAATGGCTATTTAGGATATTGTTACAATATTAACCTCTGATCGCTTTCTCATCTTCGAGATCCTAATCGGACCCTAGGCATACCTTGAGTGGGAAGTCTGAATATGACCTTGATAGGACTAGATGTCTACTAGATGCCCTGACTTAGACCCCTTAAGTGATGACCGAAACTAGTTAGGAAAGAGCAATGGAGATTGGTGAACCCTAGGAATTGATTAGGATTTTATAAACCACTTGAACATATTGACTGAATATTAATCACTTTAAGTCCCATTTAGAAGGGCGAGGCCTGTGTGCAAGGTGCAAGTCCCCTCGTCAAAAAGAGCGGGCAGACGGATTTCTACGATATTGATCGTGTTATGTCCTGTAAGACCTGAATGCAAGAAGTAAGTCACCTTGTTGGAGAGCGAGTGGATGGGTTATTATTGAGTACCCTCACTAGAGAGTGAGTGGATTGGACTCAGGAAGAATCACATTATGTTCCATCCAAAGAGAAGAGACTAGAGTGTAAGAAGTAAGTCATCTCACCAGAGTGTGAGCGGATGGGCTTACTAATCGTTTAGTACCCTTGTCCGAGAGCAAGCTGATTGGGCTCAATAAGGGTCCAGAAAGACTATGGAATTTGATAGGTTATGTTCCATATGGAGAGACGGAGTCAAAGTGCAAGGAGTAAGTCACCTCACCGTAGTGTGTGCGGATTGGCTTACTTGTTGTTGAGTCTCCTCGTCGAAGAGCGAGCAGATTGGGCATAGCAAGGATCGCGTTATATCCCAGCCGGAGTGCCGGACCGGAGTGTAGGGATTAGGTCACTTCACCGGAGAGGGACTGGAACGGCTTGCTCATCGTTAAGTCCCCCTTTTTATGAATAATAAAGATTATTTAAATTTAGAAAGGAAATGAAGATGTCGGATTCTACATAAAATTCCATTACAAGAATAAAAAATTCTGCAAAAATACACAAAACAACCATATTCAAAACATTAATCATTGTAAGAAATACTGGCTACCAATACAAACATAAATGATTAATATATATGGCTTCCAACCAAAAGTATTATTTTTTCTAAACAAAAAAGGAAAAACAATAAGAGTTTGGTAACTTGGGCATATGTAGTTTCGGCATAAGAATATTAACATCAAAACAACACATGGAACAACTACAAAATTAACAAAGGAGAAACTAATAAAATTAACAAAGAGCCTAAATTGTATCAATAATAACGAACATATTTTGGAAAGAGATGAAGGGAAAAAGTATATCTGAATTAAATCAACATATTTGACATAATTTCAACAGTTTGAATTACTGGTTGTAAGATAAACCATTAACACACTAAATATTCATACAGAAACCAAGCATACGAATAATCATAAATAAATTATATCAAATAATTATCTTGGGATGTTGCAAAAAATTATACCCTGAGTGATGTATCAAAAGTTCCAAGGTTCTTGAAGCAACCTTTAGATGTTGCGAAGATTAAGAGATAAAATAACCTTTTATAAATTTATTCAATATGTATTAATTTTTGGGTATTCTAAAGCCATGAAGTCCACTAAAAATTTTGGCCATTGAAGGGAGGAGGAGGAGAGTATGAGAAAGAAAATAAAATTTGTTAGGAAAGAATGAATGTCCACATGAAATGAATTAGTGGACATGTTTTAATTGAAAGAATGAAACATTTCCCACTCTTTTAGTTATAAAGCATCCCTAATCAATTCTCTTAATTCTCTCTCTACACTTCTCTCACTTCACATTGTAGTTTCAAAATTATTTACCATCAAATGACATAGGACTTCTATAAATCCATACATGCAATTATCTTTTATTTAATCCTGCTTTAAAAATACACCGATATCGTATATCGATGCGTAAAAATTTAACATTATATGTGCATTCAAATAATTATAGATAACTCCCAAACTTTAAATAAATTAAATATGATTAATATTTCTCAAATATTAAATAATTTAATTAATTTGAAACATTTTACAAATTAATTAAATCGCGTGGTTTTTTAGAGAATTCATCATTTTGATTGTGCAACTCAAAATAGCCAGCGACTAGTGTCGAACAATTTGAATATTAACGTTCGCATATCAACATTACTAGTGGTATGCCATTTAAGTTAAAATTTTAGCTTACACATATTTTTCAATAAAATCCAATCTGACTTATTATAAGCGGTACCTAGTAGTAATGATTATTTACACTAATTCTCTCCGTCAATACTATATCTCATTAGGACTTATAGAATTTGATTTTGGTCAAAATTCTTGTACCGTTCACATTCAACTTAGTTAGTCCCTAAACAAAGTCCTTAGTTCAATAATAACATTTATTATTAAACATACTAATTGGAGAATTTGACTTTGAGTTGACTATAGTTAACCTTGATACTAACACCATATAACTAAGGAGATGAATTTTCTACTAAATTATGTTTCACTTTCAATATTTCAACTCAGACCTAACCAATGTCTTTCAATAGACACTGTGCCATGATTTAATTATAATCAAAATGAACTGTCCATAATTAAGTTTCATAGTATTCTCAAGTCAAGGGAGCCGTGTCACATTTTCACTTCAAAATTATATGTTTGACCTTAGTTATATTAACTGACAGAAAACTCTTAAATGAATCATTTGTCATTATCTAGTAATCATTATGTAAACCCTTAGTACCCCCAGCAGCCATGAGTGATGCACTGTCCAACATTTAGAGAGCATTACACACTGCACTCTCAATGGATGTATCGATATCCCATCTCGAAACATCTTGACAATAATTATTTAAAATATTAAGTTATTTAATGTGATAAATTTCTCATGATTAGAACATATTGTATTTACCATCACATAACATGTTATTTAAAGATTTTGTAACGACCCGTAAATTTTCGATAATTAAAATAGCTAATTTAATAAGTTTTTGTGATTTAATGTTAGAAAAAAATTTGTAATTCGTTTGAAATAATAATAACTGGAATGAATTGCAACAATAACTATCCAAGTAATGAAAAATAAAAGCTACTTAGTGAATGCCTTTGAAATCAATAGTTGAATAGGATAATAAATGTTGAAATTCATTGGGTATAAGAGAGTAATTGATTGATAAGTAAAATCTATTTGAAATCAAATATTGAATATTGAACAGGTAAATTGTTTAAATTAAATATTTAAAACTTATTGAATAATTGAATAACTGCAAAATGAAAATAGTGTTCTAAATTTGAATTGGGTTTTAAAGTGAATCTTATAAGTTCAATTTTAATATTTCAAAAGATAATGAAGTATTGGATAAGCGAAATTGTTTAAATTTAATATTTGGAATTTATTGAATAATTTAATAATGGGAATTGAATAACTGTTTAATGAAAATGGTTGTTCTACAATTTGAATTTGTTAAATTTTATAAGTTCGTTTTGAATATTTTAAAAGATAGTGATTTAAGAATAATCAAATTTGTTTAAGTTTAATATTACAAATTTTTGAATAATTAAATTCCGAATTTGATATGATTAATTTGATATGGAAATTTAATATATGAAAATAGAGTGGATAATTGAAATTTTATTTAATATGATTCAAATTGGTTTCCAAAGCGAATGTATTTTATATCGGGATTTTAATAGAGTTAATAAGATTTTAAAAATTGGAATTTATTGGATAAATTGAATAACGGGTTTAATATGATTAAAAATGATTTGTAAAATTTTATTTTATCATATTAAAGTTAGGATGATGTTGTAGAACTTTTAAAATCGAATTAAAAGTAAATTTGTGAAAATTAAATATTTTAATATTTAATTGTCGACTGAAAATAGCCAATTTTTGAACAGTCTCAGAATTGGACGAAACTAGTTCCATTAGATCTGTAGTAGTTAGTTATTATCGAATTTCAATTTTCGTAGCAATCAGAGTTGTCGTTTGATCATGGCAGCTCGAAACGAATCGAAATGGTTTTAATATTAATTTGGCGAGTTAAAATAGTCATTTTTTTCAGACGGTCTCGGATTTCGACGAAACCAGTTTCATCGGATCAATAATGTGATATTATTGTAAGTTTTAAAATTTCGTGTCAATCGGATTTACCGTTTGTCCGGAGCGAGCCAAAACGCATAGAAATTCGGTTAATCGGATTAATTTAAATTTGATCGTTTATTCCGTAACTCGCACGTACGATCGAATTAGGCCTTGAAACCTTTTCCATTGCGTTCGGAATAGGGGTATAATATTATAGACGCCTAGCGGCATGCCCTGATAGGGGTTCGAGATTTCGAGTTGCGTAGATCGAGGTATTTTGAAATTTAGATAAATATTTTAATTAGTCGATCTCCTTTTCAGCTGTTATCCCATCTTTTCACTGTACCTTTGACCCATTCAAACACGCAAGGGCCTCTCCTTCCCTTTTAATAACTGCACGCAAGCTTGAGGCAGAGGAAAAAACATAAATCCAACTTTAGAAGTTTATTTCTTGCAAAATTTTCAATGAAAAAATCCCAAACCTCTTCCTAAAATCCTATTTTTGAATTCTCTTCGATTTGGTATGCTCGTTGCTGGGTGCGGCAACTATTGGGGTCGAGGCCGTTCATAGGCGTGAACTAGGGTTAGGATTTGTTGAAGATATAGGTTTCGATTCGCGAAACGGAGCCTTGATTTGAGTTCACCAACGAAGATAGCATCATCGATGTGATTTCTATGGAGCTCGGCCGCGTTTTGGGGGTGCGACCTGGTCGCGTGCTTATGTGGGGTGTGGGGTGTCACGTTTTACTGGGTGTGGATGAGTTTGTAAATTTGTGGTCGAGTTGATGGAGGCTTCGAAGAGAGGAATATTGGCGAAGACAGATTCGAGTTTCGTAATCTATAGCTCCGTATCACTGGGATTGATGCACGACCATGGAGTTGTGCACAGGGAATGGCTACAGGTTTTTCTTTGGGGAAGATGGAGTTAGTGGGCTGGGCTTCATTTGCTTTGGGTATGAATTCGTTTAATTATAATATAAAGTGTTTTATAAAATTCGAATGACGATAACTTATAAAATGTATAACTTTTTCATACGAGGTCGAAAACGCACGAAACTTTTTGCATTGGAATCGTATCGAAGAGCACTACGCAATGAAACTGGTTTGGTGTCGTTCGGAGCTAGTTTTAATTTCGGGTAAAATTAAACGTTTATTTAATTTTATTCGAAATAAAACGCTGGAACAACAGGAAATCAAAGTGAGTGTTTTATAACGCTCACACCGTACTAAATATCTTTATGCTAGTTAAATTTGACATTATGAAGTGTTATGATTTTATTTGTCATTGTTTGATGAAATTTAATTGTCATATAGATTGTCATTTGAATTAACTGTTGAAATCAAATTGACAGATAAATTGAATTTAATTGCAATTAAATTACCTGACATGGATAACTATGAAGTTGCTATGAATTATATTGTCTATTGGATGATTTATTTCGATGGATGCTATTGGTTGATATTTAAATGTTCGGATGCTTATTTGCTTATATATAACCTGTTATGCATACATATGCCACTATGATTGATTTAAGTGATGTATATATTCATCCCTGACATTCAATTGAAATAAATAACTACTTGGCTATAGGATAGAAAATTATATACGGACACCGAATTGGCTAAATTAATAATTTTTGAAATCGTCGATTTGAAATTTATTTAAATGTTTTGATTTAAAAGTTATAAATAGAAATCGATTTATAGAAATTGAATTCATCGAAGAATTGAGTTTGGAATGTTGAAATAAATTTTGGTTAAAGGAATTTTGTTAAATAATTAAGTTGAGACTTTGAAATTTGAAATTGGATATGATTGAATGTCGAAAATTGATTTGTTTAAAGATTTAACCTTAATTCGAGCTTTGAATATTACTAAGTAAAAGTGATGTAAAAAAATGATATTTTGAAATCGAGTTTGGAATTGAATCATATTTGGAATTTGGATTTAAACTTGAATATTGTTGGAAATTTTGTTAAGTGTTATAAATTGATATTTTGAGAAATCAAGCTCCAAATCGATATAAATTGAAATTGAATAAATTAAAGGTGAATGAAAAATTGAATTAATTCAAAGTAAAAATTGACGTTAATTGAATTGAAATCGAAATTGAATCGGTAGAATGGAAATTGGAATTGATTTGAATTGGGAAGTTATAATTGAAATGGATTGATTTTGAAGCTGTTTTATTTTGTTTTCCAAATTACTCGTTTATATAAACCATTTTGAATACTTAAACTATTTTAATCTATTTTAAATCTACTTAACCCAATTTAAATTATTTTAAACTAAATTTATCTATTTCAAATCCATTTTAAGATTTTAAAGTATTTTAACTATTTTAACTATTTAAAACTACTTTTAAACTACTTAAAACTATTTTTCTAAAATCCTAAGCTGGTCAATAAGGTGAAATGTTTATATTTAAATCTTGAATTTAAATACGAATTGAGTTAAATGAAGTTGCAACCTAAATTGAAATTCGAAATGATTTTGAAAACGAAATGAGATATTGATGCGAAAAATGATTTTTGAAACGGAATCTTACAGTTGAATAGATACGATGATATTTGAAATGGATTTGATTTTTGAAGCGAATATGATATTTTGATATCAATTATGAATCGATTTGAAATGTAAAAGAGCCAACGGTGTAATAATATGTAGTTATTAAAGAGACTGGGATCGGATATGGACATACTCTCTGTCGATACCGAACACCACTTTAATAACTATTATACGCGGAGTGTTGATCTAGAATGAAGTGGATGATTTGGTGAACGCGTTGACTGAAGAAAGAGAACGATATTGGATGACCCCTGACATGACTAAAATAGGAGCCGCGCCGGGCCATTGAGGTTCGCCACCTCTAGCGGACACGCTTCTTCGATACCATTTCTATTACATTTGTGATGCGATTTGGGTGCACCCCTTGATTTCGGAGTGTTGTTTCGCGGTGTTGGGGTAGCTGCTGGCTATGCTCAACATCAGTCCGGATCACGCAACTCCTAGTTGGTATCGCCTCATGTACCTTGTCATACTGATTATCCTATTCGCGACCATTACATTATGTTTTGTGTTATACCTATGGGGTACCCTCTGATAACCACCAGTTTACAGTGGGGCTTACGGTGCTGTATAGACTATGGCATTATAAAATGTGTTAAGGGGGATTATGGTAATGCCTTAACGCTATTTTGATACTTTATATTACTGATAGGCATTATCTACTTAGCGTACATTACTACATAGTAGATAGTTTAACGGATCCTTAAGAGATGGAAAATCCCGTAACATCTCTTAAGTTATTGCACGCACGTTGACACTGGATAGGAGATGTCAAACCCCGTAAACATCTCTGACGCCGTTACACTCATGTTTATTTACGATTGATTTAACTTACATGAGGATATTTTAGTCCTGACTCGGGTGTTTTTTCTTTTCATTATGCTCGGGTCAGACCTGAGTTTTTCAGCTTATTGAAGATATATTCTGGAGGACGAAGACGAAGATTTGGTACACTATTACTATTATTACCCTTGCATCATTCTATCTGCTGCATCATTTTAATTGTTCTGTTGTATATGTATAACTCTGATAAATGTTGTATAAATAATTGTCAAAGTATAGTAAACAGCTTCATGAACTGTTTATTTGACTATTATATTTTATCGTTCCGCTGCGAGATTCTGTGTTGTTTCATTTCCTTTATTTCTCTTTCTTTTCTTTTCTTATTTGTCCCAATAACCATCTGCCCTTCTGAATGGTTTGGAATCGACATGTGTATTTGATCGTTAGTTTAGACTGTCCAAAAAGGTGGGTCGTTACAGATTTTCTATTTAATATACTTAAATTAATTAGCTAATTGATCATATCAAAATATAATAAGTACATAATTGAAATAATCACCTTTTATTTTTTAACAAGATTGGTTTTTGAGTTAGATATATGTAACAAATTACATAATTTCCCCTAAGGCGTACCCCTAACTCCATCAAATAATTAGGTGACCCTACTCCTTAAGCATTTGGTGAGTGGGAAATTACTCGGTGAGTGCAAGGAATCTAGGTAAATGCTCTATCATGAACCCAACTACACAGTCATTAACAACAAGCTATACTAGAGTGATGACTGCTCCCTACTCCAACATTGCATCACAAAAAAGAGGTCGATCAATTTCTTAAAGTGCTACACAAGGGCTTTTGTATGGACCATGCTCGGGGCGTGGGGGGAATCTTAGCCAAAATTGATGCCCGATAGGGGTACTACTAGACAACCATGATAATATAGTCCATGGATTATGTTAAGAAATATGATTGCTACCAATGGTTCAGCAAGATCCCAAAGCCTTCCCTAACATGCTAGTCTTGATAACCTCCCTTACCCCTTCGGAAAGTGGGGGATGTATCCGACTGTGAACGTGGGATACAATCATGCCATAATCGCATATGACTACTTCACTAAATAGATCATGGTACCCTCTTTGGGGTTACCGCACCTAAAATCCTCAACTTAATCATCAAGAATATCGTTGGTTGCTTCAAACTCAACAACATTGTCGGTTGCTCCAAATCCTAAAGAAGATCATTACTGATAGCGGTACCCAATTTGAGAGTGGTTGGTTCCTTGATTAAGCAACAAAAATAGCCAATAAATACATAGATGGATGTGGTTAACAAAACAATAAAATCAACCTTAAAGAAGCGCCTTACCATAGCCAAAGGGAATTGCATTGAAGATATACCACTTGTATTCTGATCATACAAGACCTCCTATCGAACCTCATTTGGACATTCCCCATTCTCTCTAACTATGGGTATGAACTAATGTTTCTCATAGCTGTGGATGTCCAATCGCAGTGATTCCTTACACAAAATGCCGAACAAACGGCTAAGCCTCAGCGCTGTAGATGAGAGGAGAGTGAAAGTAGAACTCTGAATATAAGCATACAAAAGAAGTGTTATGAAGCGTTGCAATGCTACGGTCAAGCTATAGACCTTCGCTATAGGCGAATTCATCCTACAGCGAGTCTTTGCTGACATAAAGAAACCAACCGATGAGGTTTGAGGCCTAATTAGGAGGGTTCATATGTAATTAAGTATGTCATAACTAATGGGGAATACCACTCATTCATCCATATGACACCAACATTCCCCAAAACCGAAATCCAAATCACCTTCGAAACTATTATATTTAAGTGATCCTTGTAAGCCGAAATTGTATAGCATGAAGAACCATGTATGCCACACTATACGATGATTGACTAATATAGTTCTTCTCATTTATATAAAGTAAATAGGGTACTTCAATCTCACAACTCTATCAATCAACTCCATGTGAGCCCGATGCCCATGATGAAAATATAAGCGCCAACCTTGATATGGTACGAGCATGAAGTGCCTCTGCCAATGCCGGGGGCTATCCAAAGCCAAATACTTCTATGAGAGTGCGAGAGCTCCAAGAGACTCCATCTTGTTCTTGGGAAGTATAATAATTCTTCGAGAGGGTGCGCCATCCTTACAATGCTCCCATCAATGTCCGGGACACCGACACATTGATAAAAAGACCACTCATATTGTGATATTGATTCATGCATCCATGATGTATTTCTCTATGAGCATGCATGAGCTTGAAAATGCTCTTATCCATGCTAGGGACACCATTCCTTTGATGGCAAGGCCACCCATGTGGAGGTCCCAATTCATTCATTAGTGTTATATTGCTTCATGAGTATGCATTAGCCTAACAATACACCCACCCATGCAAGAGATACCAGAGAACGAGTGGAGAAACCACCCATGCAAGAGATACCAGAGAACAAATGGAGAAACCACCCATGCTTTGATCCCGATTCATGCACTGATATTGTATTGCAAGAGAGGATGTGCAATCTAGGCAACGCTCCTGTCTGCATTAGTGGCATGAACTGGTGATATGACGACCTACATAATAGCCCCAATTCCATTGTCGATGATGCTGACCGTTCCCCTGAGAGTAGAAATAGGCACTAGTGCAAATATGGGCGTGATTACCTATGTAGCAGTCTGGGCTCCTGCAACCATAGAAAGGACTCCCACTCTACCAAGCTGGATTGGTCTTACCTCGATGGGGCTAGACCATCAAGAATTTGCTCACTCCCTCCAATGGAGTGTGCACACCACAATGAGGTTAGATATCATGAAAAACACCTCGTGTAGGTAAAAAAACCAATGCAGTTCAAAAATATTCTTAAGTACAGGAATAAGTTCCCAAACAACAAGTTACGTGAATAACAAGTTACTAAACCATTAGAGTCATATACACCAGCGGGAAATGCTACTCGTTAATGTCCACCCACTATAGAGGGAATAGAACTACAAAGCTATATTCAAAATCGTTATTCTATTTTATTATTACTTTTTCACACACACAAAGCATTTCATGCACGTATGGCCTATTCTTAACAGTTTGTTTTCAAATAAGCTTTACTAAAACTCTAAGTGCCACATAAGCTACTTGCAAAAAATGCAAACGAAGGCATGGGAAGATATAAATAGATCACATTATGCATGACACTTGAACGAAAATATGTTCATTAATAATTAATTTCATTGTGCAAAAAAGGGGCCATGCTCACTACAAAGGAAAAATTAAACCTTAGTTATTACAAAATGAAGGCTAAGAGGAACGCCTGACAACATGATAGATAACAATAGTCGTCATCATGCATCATCTCTTTGGGAACCTCCAGAGGCATGCATTTATTGGTCACCATCGATCAATGAGGCTATCCTTTCTGGCTTTAGGACATGCAGATGGGAGAAACAAGTTTTATCATGTCTATCAAAACCACTTGGCGAACCTCGCCAAGTCGATGATCATCGAGGAAATTGATGGCCGGAGGCAGGTGGAAATTAGAGGGGACAATCTTGTTCAACATAGTGGTCAATCAATTATTCCACTTTGCCTTCGTTTTATCTATCATCGCTTGGCAGGCCTCGATGGTAATGTAGTTTTGGTGCTAAAGAAGAGAGGTCTAGAGGGTTCTAACTTCCTTTGGCTTCTCCTCCCACTGAGCCTTCACCCACTACATCTCCCGCTCTAACTCCTCACATCAGAAAAGCTCCTTTCACAATGCCTTCTCCGCTACCTTAATAACCGCCATGTCTACTACTTGAGCCATCACCTCAACAACCCTCGTCGCCTCTAAATTTCCCACATTCCTCTCCACTTCCCTCAAATTCTTCTTCACGATCTACCGCTTCTTCTCTTATAGCACCTCATCTATGACAACCCGTACCTTCCATCACATTGATCCAAAGCCTAATGTGTCTTTCTAACTCGCGCTATATCGAGAAATTCGAATCGTTGGGATTTATGACATTTTACATCACAGAGAGCAATACAAGTAGATATAATCTAAGATATACTACACTTTTAGATCTCACAGCAAAAGGAATAAACTTATAACACAGAAAATTGTCCATCTCAGAAGATATCCAAATCACCGTCTCGGAAAACCATTACCTGATCCAATATAGAGTATATAGATAATATCACTCCAAGTCTAAAAAAATAGATAAACTTTACTAATAAGATAGATAAATAAATAGAGAGAAAAGAATTAAAAACAGTCTCCAAAGATAAGCTTAACTCTCCAAGTATCAAGAATGGGTCGATCACCTACTGCCCTGTCCATCTATGGTAGGAAAATAGAATGAAGGAGAATGGGCCATACGAAAGTATGGTGAATGGGTGTAAGTTTAATATGCGATGATCATTGCAGTTACAGTAATACTACCCTAAATGTTATAGGATGTGATACAAGTGTTCATGAACTCCTCAAGTCAGTTACCTAAGGATTCTTGCCTAATACATTCCTAAACTATAGTCTGTGTAGGCTAATACAATGGACCAAATCTTATGTCTAACGATTGATCACCGCTTCTAGAGCAACTCAATATGTAAGGTGCCGCCCTCTTAGCTACTAATCGTGGGAAATACCACCACTAGGCTACTATAAAATAATTTCCCATTCCTATCCATGCCTTTAAGCTATTGGGAAAGATCCCCTCTTACTACGCTTGGAAGGAAAGAACCCAAGAGTCGAATCATCGATATGTTTCATCATCTGCATTCGACTCCACCTCTCAATCATAGTGCTGGCATCTTATTTCATGCTTTGGGTCCTCCGTTTTAAATGTATCATGTGTGTCCCTATTCTTGCATACTAGGTTTTCTCTTATTGTGCCAGAGTCACTCCCTCAGGCATCCTCATTGGTGCTTCATGCTCACTTTGAAATCTTCTATGAGTTCCATTTGCGAAAATGCATTGTCTTAAGTCGATTACTAGATCCTAAATTAGGTAAGCAATATTTACCCAACACCACTATGACCTAGTGTCCACTCCTATAGAATTGGCTTCACTACAAGTCCATCCAATTGCCCTTAAATATGCTAATAACAATTAACATTTTACATATATATTTTATTAATAAACTTAGGCCTTAGGGTAAGGTTCAATATCCACATTTCCATTGCAAATGGTCGACCATTGTTCCCTTATGATCGACCGCTACCGGTCGACAGCTTGGGGTTCAGGATTGATTGTTCACAAACAAACTTAGGGTTTTCATAGTTTTTAATTGTCAATTGTTTATATACTTAAATCAGGTCCTTAATGGTTTTTGATTAACCCTAATTATAGTGTAAGCTTCGTTTTGCAATTAAATTTAGGGTTTCAATTCCAAGTGAGAAATGGGTATATACATCAATCATCAATTAAAAGTTCACTGACAATATGAAGCCAGGGTTTGCGTATCCAATTTGGGTTTCTAACATATTCAGTTAGGGTTCCTAACGTCTTAATCGATTAAAATTGTTTAGAATTGACTACAATAATAATGTTATTAAAGTAATGACCACCCATCTCAAGCCTAAGCTCTTTCTTTTGCTTGTGCTAAAAAATTGTTCCTCCCAAATCGATACCTCTACCTTGATTCCAGTGCTTGCTTTCTTCTAGGTTGCTTTTATTTTATTTTAGTTCTAGGAAATTTTTAAAGTGGGAGGAGAGAGAAAATTTTGGCAGAGTTTAGTTGCTATAAACTATTATTTGAGAATTTAGGGTTTCATTAGCTTAGTATTTATAAGGGTAGAGTTTAGTTTTAGGCCATTAGATTTAGGTTAGAAAATCTCCAGTCCAAACACGCATGCGCATCAGTTTTCTTCGTAGCCAAGCATTTAACCTACTTGTTCAAATACGTCACACGAAACAAGCAATGCTTGATTTTACAAGGACCATGATCGACCGCTAATACCCCTATGTTGACTGTCGACCCCTATAGGTTGACTATCCCCTTTGAAATTTATGAAATTTCTATTTTTAATTTCTTGTTCTATTTTCAATTCTTCTATCATCTGTAACTTCTTCGTACTAACTCCGATTATCATATGTTATATATGAAAATCGTTCAAAAAACGCTATGAATACGATGGTGCAAGCTTCATAGTAAAATTCGAACGTATGTGAAAATTTTCTTTTAAGTCCTTGTTTTATTTTAATTTAATTTCCTTATTAAATTCTGTTAAACTTTTGGGGTGTTACATTCTCCCTTAAAGGGATTTTGTCCTCGAAATCTCAAAGGATAGAACAAATTAACTCATACACATAGCAACCAATAGCTACAATCATCTAATCATCCATCATCCATCATCCACGAGCAGTCATTGTCTTCAGAATTTTTCTAATGCATCATGCACAAATATATGCAACGTGAAATGCACGTGAATCTATACTAATTCAACAGTAGGCGGTCTCTTGATCTAATCGACCTCTTGTCATGCAAATGCTCATGTCATGCATCCAAATGTATGCAACATCCTAAGTAAAATTTTACTTGCAATTCAATATGTATGCGCAACCATGCAACTCATATGTAACATCCATATGCATAACATCTACTAGCATAACGATAATCAAGGGATAGCACGAAATCAAGTGTGAATGTGTGTATCTCTAGGGATATACCATTCTAAATGTGTAAAAGAGCACAATGCGAACCATACATCCATATGCATCCATTAGCATCCGCCATGCATAACTTGTCCTATTGACACGTTTACAACCTTTCTTACCATCCATTGGTCTCTACCTAAAGGATATACATCAAAGTCCTACACGTAAGGCTATACTTATGATAATTTCTAATTTAAGACTACCAAAGAAGAGTTATGGGTGGGTAGCTTAGGTCTTCTACTTAGGCTTCCATGTACTCTCCGCTGGGTCGTCTCCATATCAGACTTTTATAAGTTTGATCTCCTTGTTGTAGAGTCACTTTGTACCATACTCTAGATAAGAGTGGGTGCACGGCGAACTAGTGACTCTTACTCTATCTTAACTTCCTCTAACTGACATGGCTTGACCAAGGTAGTTATATCACGTAAGCACTTCCGCAAGTGCGACACATGGAAAACATCATGTACCCTCACTAATTTATGTAGAAGCTCTACTCTATATGCCAACTTCCCTATTCTAGCAACTATCAATAAGGGCCTTATAAATCTCGATTATAACTTCCCAGAACTACCAAATCTCATCACATGCCTAAGGGTTGAAATCTTCATAGATACCATATCCCCCACTGCGAAATCTAGTTATGTGCATCTTCTGCCAACATAAGATTTCTGCGTATCCAGAGTGGTCTTCATCCTCCTATGGATCAGGTCCACCTTTTAAAATTTCTCCCTTACCATATTCGACCCAAAGATAGGATAATAATCCTATCCATCATATCCTTCCAACATGACGGTGATTTATAGGGTCAACTATACAACGCTTTGAAAGGTGTCATCCTAATGCTACCTTGTAACTGTTGTTGTAGGTAAACTCCACCAACGTCAAATGATCCTCCAAAGAACGTCTAAAATCTATAATGCACATCCGTAGAAGGTCCTATAAAACTGGATTCACTCTTTCGGTCTGTCCGTCAGTCTAAGGATGATATGCAGTACTCAAGCTCAACTAAGTTCCCAAAACCTCAAGTGGACTCCTCCAAAAATAACTAGTGAAAAACAGATCTCGGTCACTAATTATGCTAGTAGGAACTCCATGTAACCTAACAACCTCTCTCATGTATAGAACCACTAATGAAGCTGCCGTCCTAGTTTTCCGTAGTGGTATGAAATGAGCGCACTTGGTTAACTGATTGACTACGACCCTAATACGCTCGTCCCTCTCTTACTCCTAGGTAGACCATCTACAAAGTCCATGGAAATACTCTCTCACTTCCACTAAGGAATATTCAGTGGCTATAATAATCCTTTTGGCTTCTTCTGCTCTACCTTTACCCTTTGAAAAATCATACATCTAGCTACATACTTCACTACTTGCTTCTTCATACCAAGCCGATAAAATACTCTCTTCATGCCATGATACATCTTGTCTCCACTGAGATGAATGGTCATCCTAGAACAGTAAGACTCTGGTAGTACCACATCTGTTAAATCCATACTTCAGAGAACACAAAGTCTATAATCTCCCTGTAATCATCCTCTCGGGTCAATGACATAACGCCTTAAATTACTTGATGACCTCCTTTTCCAATCCTCTCAACAATGTATGCTAGCTCCTTATCCTCCTTTACCAAGATTCAATATGTTCCATCAATGTAGGCTAAACATCTAAAGCTGCTAGCAATCCTGGGGTAATATCTAATGATGGTCATAAATCAAAGGTAGAAATATAATCTAAATGTCTCCACTCCAAGAATAAGCGACTCAACACTGCGCGTTATCTAATCAAAGAATTTGCCACTACATTATCCATGCCTAGGGTATAAGGGATATCAAAGTCATATAATGCCAAAAACTCCATCCACCATTGCTACCTCAAATTCAAGTCCTTTTGGGATAACAAGTACTTTAAGGACTTGAGGTTCACGAATAGCTCAAACTACTCCTCTAAAAGATAATGCCTCCATGACTTGAGTGCAAGGACAATGGCTGTCAACTCAAGATCATGTGTAGGTTTGTTCTTCTACTGGGTTTTCAACTTCCTACTTACATAACTCACCACCCTTCCTTCTTGCATCAAAATTGTACCTAACTCCATAACATAAGCGTCGGTATAAACTGTAAATGGCTTCGCTGCATCTAGTAGTACCAAAACTGAAACACTAGTAAATGCCTCCTTTAATCTAATAAAAGCATCTTCGCACTTTGCATCGCACGAAAAGAGTAGATTCTTCTTCGTTGGACAAGTTAGTGGGACAGTGTTCTTCGTGAAGCCTTTGATGAATTTCTGATATAGCCCGCCAAACTAAGGAAACTTATCACCTCTATGGCTTTCTTTGAAACATGCCAGTTTTGAACTGCTTGCACGTTACTAGGTTCAACTACTAAGCCACTTTCTAAGATGATGCGTCCTAAGAAATGTACCTCCTCTCTCTAAAAGTGGCACTTCAAAAACTTAGTTTTAAGACAATATACATGAAGTGTACCGAGAAATTCTCCTAAATGCAACACATGTTCATCCTCACTCCTTGAGTATACAAGGATACCATCCATAAATACCTTGACGAATTTGTTTAGGTATCCCCCTAAATACTCGACTTATCAAATTAACAAAGTATGTGGGTGTATTAGTAATTCTGAAGGGCATGACTAACCACTTATACAATCCGTTGGGTGATCGGAATGTCGTTTTTTGAATATTGTCCTCGGCTATACACAACTGATGGAATCCGATAGCCAAGTCAAACTAAGAGAACACTAGCTCCAAATAACTGATCAAAGAGATTATTTATGGGGGGAATTGGATAATATCTCTTCTTTATTAGTTTATTCTACTCCCAGTAATCGACTAAGAGTCTCAAAGAACCATCTGCCTTGGTGGCAAAGACAACTGGTGCTCCCTATCGAGAAATGCTCCTTCTGATAAAATCCTACTCCAATAACTCATTAACTTGCTTATTCATTTTGCGTCTTTCCTTTGGAGCCATATGCCTTAATGGTAAGACAACGGTTCTAGATTCTCAAAAAGATATATCCTAAAATCAATCTCTCTTCAGGGCAGGTGTGACGCCCACCTCTATACTCACTATAGACAAGGACACTACGAGGTAATGTGTTGACTAGCATGAAGAATAAGGCTATTGAGGAGCGACCATCTGTGTAATTGCTTCATACGAGTACCGACATGTCAAATAGTATGACACGCATTTCATTTGAAGACTAAATATGACATATCAAATACAAACTCAAAGCTACTACACAGTGGCTATGTGGTCTTCGAAAACAAATAAAAAATAAGCATAACAAAAATCAGTCACAGATATTCATATCACTAAGGCGAAAACAGATATGAGTATATCACATAGAAGTGTATATCAAAGTAGTGGTCATACAGGATCCACTCATCACAAAAGAATATGTGCAAGTGCTAGACAAAAGAATATGTATACATCAAGGAGTTTCTATCTCGAATGTATAAAAACAAAAAACTATTTAGCTAAAGTAGCTAGCCAATAGTCAAAAGCTAGTCCCTGCTAAGAAATCAAGTGGGAGCACTTGAAACACCTCGGTCTGACTCGAGTATTATTTGAGAAGAAAAATAATAAACAGATTACTCTAGCTATAAATATCATATAGGATGAGATAGGATAAGAGATATGATAAATACATTTGATAACAACAAAAATCATACAATGCTCAAATTTTCTCATACACCAAAAAGAATGTCATGTTCTTTATTTTTATTCACGAAACCATAAATATTGATAGAGCTTATTAATGCATATCATAAAAATTGGTGAAACATAAATTCTAGAAATCACTAATTAGAAATCCAGAAAAAACAAAAGGGGAGGCCTATCACAAATGAAAGCATGAAACTCACCAACACGTGTATCACAAACGGAACGCTATCCCATGGGTCGCTAACCCATAGTGCCAGTGTAAAGACGTATACAAAGGTACGCCTAAGGAACCTAAAACTCAAATAAGTCAAAACAACGACATAGTACAATGGTACGCCCGATGAACCGAACTCCGTAAAAGACCATGGGTCCATGCACATAATAATGAGAAGAAGCTCATGGAGGTGTAGTCCCCACGCGGACAAAGAGACATCGCATATCACTAGTCTAAACCACAAAATGATCATCATAGATCAATAAGAAGTGTAAATTACACTAAGCTAGTAAATAAATAAGTTTAGCTTCATGTCCCATAACCATTGGCTTAACCTAAATATTTACGAACAAATTGTAGATTTCCACACGAAAATTGTCACAAAATTTCAATCGTACAAGTCTAAGAATTAACCAACGAAGTTAACGCAAGTGTTTTATACCACTTGTTTTGCTAAGTCGTTTTATTGGATTTCTCAGGAAAGAGGTAAAGGTTTGTATATACAAATAGATTGGAAAAAGGTTTTAAAACATGCTTTATATTCATAGTAATGTTGAAATCATTTTTTGTGAAAGAGTTTGAGTATTTACTATTAGTATAGAAACCTTTGTATTTTAAAGTGACAAATCATAGAAGCGGTTGTATAAACAATCTATCACCAAAAAATCACAGACAATGACGCGAATTAAAACCATAAAAATCAATATCGAATCCATCAAATGGATATTCCCATAGATCCAGAAAAGAAGTCATCAAAGCCGATAAAAAATGACAACAACCAACTGGATCAAAAAATCGATAAAATGAAAATCCATTGAAAAATAGGAAAATTGCCTGAATTAAACAGCGCCAGATGTTTGGTGGATTTCCCAGACGTCTGAGTTGAGAATCTGGAAATTTTCTTCCAGATCGCCCAAACATCTAGGAATATCCCCAGACGTCTGAGTTGTAAATCTGGAATTTTTATTCCGATGACTTGGACTTTTGAGCTCTTTCCCAGACGTCTGAGCTAAAGCTCAGGTCATAATTTTCCTAGGCCATTGGTGGCCAAATTATCTTGGAAGCGATCGAATAAGCGATGGTGGCTAGGGATTTATGCCAAGCGACAACCCAACCTTATAGGCTCTTCAATACACTCCAAACAACATGTCCAAAAATCCACAGTAGGATTTTCATAGATTTGACTTCAAAAATAACCAAATTTGGAAAATTTACCAAATTAATTCAATTCAAAAGCAAATGAACATGAAATAGAAGTAAGGAATTCATACCTGGCAACCATCAAAGGTATAGACATAGATGTGAGTTCATGAACTTACATTTAAACTCAAAACGAACAATTGAGAAGCTCTAAAACAAAGAAAGATCAATTCCTCTTTAACAACACCTCTAGAATCTCCAAACTAGTATCACATGCAAAGATTTCCCAAATTAAGTTATAGGAATTTCTGAAAATTGGAGAGAGATTGGGATGGAGAAGATGAAGAGGATGCTTACCTAAGCTTCTTTTTGATTTTGGAACTTGATTTTGAATTTCCTAAGAATCTAGAGCTTAGGATTTTGATTTCCCCTCTTTTACCCTATTTCCTTTTTGCTTTTGAGTGCTAGGAAATTATGAGTGGATGAATGAAGAGGAGAGGAGTTAGGGTTGTTTTGTAGAGGAGTTTGGGTTCTCTTATTGGGTTAGTGGGCTAGAACATAACCCAAAGCCCAAGCAAAATACCAAAGTCCTAATCAACTCCAAACATATCAATGTTTATACTCAAATAAGTTATAAACGTCGTTTTGAACTCAATGAAAGTGGTCTCGAGTCTAGATTCGATCGTTTACAAATAGCCACATTTCAGAATTTAAATCCAACTAATGATGCTATATTTAAATAAAATATTTAAATGTTTAATCGCAAAATGTATAGGTCGTTACAGAATCCCAACCTTAAAGAAATTGCGTCCTCTCAATACTTAAGAAGAAAATAAAAGTAACAACCACTCTAACGCATAACAACTCAAAAAAATTGAAATGAGAAGTTCACCTTAAGGAGTACGAGTGAGTAAGTCCGGATGGTTCGCTCGATGAATTCTCTGGATTCCCAAGAACAATCCTTAGGATTTTAGGAACCATTGAACTTTCACAAGCGAAACGTCTTTATTACAAAGGCGTTTAACCTCCGTAGCAATGATACGAATAGGATGTTTCTCATAAGTCAAATTAGGTAAAACTTCAATTTCTTCAATAACACCTAGCTCAAGTATAGAATCGAAATCTCTAAGGTATTTCCATATTTGAGAAATGTGGAATACGTCATGAATAGCAGAAAATTAAGCCGGCAATAAAAGGTGATAAGCCACGAAATCAATGCGTTCGATGATGGGAAATGTGCCAATATATCGAGGTGCTAATTTTTCCGAACAACTGAAACACACAGCACCGATCATAGGTGAAACAAGAATAAATACCAAATCTCCGACAGAAAATTCTAATTTCCTTCTTCGGTTATCGGCATAGGATTTTTGTCTACTTTAAGCTTCTCTCATCCTATAAAGAATAAGGTCAGTCTTTTCTGTGGAATCACGAATAAAATATAGACCTAAAACCAGCTTCTCACCAACTTCAAACCAACACAAAGGAGATCGCCATGGCCTTTCGTAGAGTGCCTCGAAAGGTGTCATGCCAGTACTGGATTGTAAATTATTATTATAAGAAAACTTAGCAAGAGGAATTGATCTTCCCAACCT
The DNA here is from genome assembly GCA_030765085.1 of Allium cepa. Taxonomy (NCBI): domain Eukaryota; kingdom Viridiplantae; phylum Streptophyta; class Magnoliopsida; order Asparagales; family Amaryllidaceae; genus Allium; species Allium cepa. Next base: position 161,319,953 of record CM060932.1, read on the forward strand.
CCACCAAAATCAAGAACACATGCATGAAGAAGATCTTCAAGAGTTTGATTCATATGCTCAGTTTATCCATCAGACTGAGGATGATAAGCGGTGCTAAAATTAAGCTTCACTCCCAAAGATTTTTGAAGACCTCTCCGAATTCCACTAGTAAATAATGGATCATGATCACTAACAATAGAAGTAGGAATTTAATGCAATTTAACAATTTCTTTAACATAGAGTTTGGCCAAAAGAGATACGGTTCGATTGGGATGAATGGTAAGAAAATGGGCGGATTTTGTTAGTCTATCTACAATCACCCATAAACTGTCATGACCCGAACGAGAACGGGGAAGACCATCAATAAAGTCCATGGAGACCTGATCCCACTTCCAAACTGGAATGTCCAAAGGTTGCAATAACCCACTGGGCCATTGATGCTCGGCCTTTATGAGTTGGCAAGTCTTGCAACGCTTAATAAGTTAGCAATATCAGATTTCATTCCCTCCCAATAATAAAGTCGCTTCATGTCCGCGTACAATTTACTACTACCGGGATGAATGGTAAATTAAGAATGATGAGAATATTATAAAATGTCTTTAGAAAGATCACTAATATTTGGCACAATAAGTGTAACGGCACGCCTTTCATTCCACAGAAAGACGCATCATTATTAAGAAAGAAAGGGATAGAAAAGAGAAAAGATAGAAAAGAAAGAGCTAAACAATATTAGAATCTCACAGCGGAACGAATAAAATATATTACATCACATAGTATATTACATAGTATCATATACATCAGAGTTATATAGCTTATACAACACAAATTAGACAGTTATAAAGACCTATCTAATCATTACAACTCTAGTACAACACAGACACCATCACAGAGATATAACACAAAGAAACCACTATATATCTATATATGCTGAAGCCTCCTGCTCCATATCTCCTTTAAAAACTCGTTAAAGCTAACCTGAATCTCTTGGCTACTCATAAAAATTTGAGTACCCAAGAGTTTAAGAAAACAGAAAATAAACTCCAGGTCATACATGGGTCCGGTGTGGGTAAACGGGCTAAAGTTGCTTAACTTTGAAAACCTTTGAAAACAAAAGGTATCTCGTAAGACTTCCCGCACATAAACACGGAAAAGTTTTTACCTTACGATAACCAAAACATTTGATAGGAAATCCAGTTATATTATAATAGTGCTAGGGTTTTCAGCTAAAATACAGAAATAGCTGGAATGCTTACATCTCACGTTCCAACATAGTTGGGCACAATCAAAATGTACGACACTTATTGGAGATTGGATTTCATACAATGGCAATGCTACTGGGGTACCGTCCGTTACATTACATGGCCTAGATCACCATACCGAGGATCCACCATGATCCCTTGCAACACAAGACCGGAACCATCCCTTACTGGATAGTCTCGAATAAGACAACCTCGCAGTTGTTCATGACCAACTGCCCACACAGCAAAATAAAAAGGGACCTCTAGACAAAGGAAATCTTATCCTACTTAGGTGCTACCCACTTAGCCTTACTGCACCTCCCCTGTTTTAGCCATTCCCGGTTGACAAGGCTTGAGGCTACGATTACCTTTTAGAACACATATCTTAGAATGCTCATCATCCTCCAATGACGATGTTCCGAAAGCATTCAATCCATACAAGTTCGTTCCGGGTTCGAACGAAACCGAAGCCACTATCTCGCTACACTCATTTTGGAATCACCCTCAGAGTTAACGACAATAGCACTTGCACTCTGAATCTTCATCTCGAATCTGAAAGCATTATTTCTGTTATACTCGTTTTGGAATCACCTTTAGAGTTTTAACGACAAATAGCCCTTACACTTTGAGTCTTCATCTTCACTCGAGTTTCACGACCTACCGTTAAACTTGGATCGATGTGGTTTTCGGATATCCAAATTTGGAAATCCGATCCCAGTCTCATCGAAATTCAAAACGCGATCTTAATGTCCAAGTTGTTTAAGGGTTTAAAAAATATAATATTTCATCTATATTCACATAGATAGATAGTTCACATTATCACAGACAGATAATCCATATTTCACAATCCAACTAACACATACCATATCACGGAGCAACCCACATCAAATATTAGAGATATCACATAATCTTAGGCATTCAACATCATTCAATCATCTATAAGCAATTTTAATTGTCAACCATTTCTAATTAATTTAAATAAATTAAAACATTACTTCCATCACTAAAAATCCTACTTACTTAACCATTAATTAATTACAAACCAATTAATTAATCATCCTTATCTATCATCATAATTAATTAACCTTAATTAATTAATTAATTTTTGACTACATTAAGTAATTAGCCTTAATTAATTACAAAAATTAATTATTCTTTGACCATTCACATTAATTAACTTTTAATTATTCTCATTAATTAATTAACTATAATTAGTTACATTGATCCTTAATTAATTATATTAATTAATTATATTATAATCACTTCATCGATTAATTAGTTTTTAATTAATCTCATTAATTAACTAACCTTTTAATTATTCTTATTAATTACATTAATTAGTGATCTTCTAATTACTTTCATTAATTAATTATTATTCTAACTACATTTAACAATTAGTCTTTAATTAATCATATTCATTAATTACCTTAATTAATCATATTCAGTAATGAACTATCCTTTAATCACTTACATTAACTAATCAACTCCTTAACTAATTATATAAATAAATCCTTTAATTAATTGCATTGAGTAATTAATCCTTAATTACTTCCACTAAGTAATTATTCTTTAATTACTGTCCATCAAGTAATTCTCCTTTATTTAATTACATCTAGTAATTACCCATTAATTACTTACACTATGTAATTACACTTTATTAATTACATTAAGTAATTATACTTAATCAATCATTAAGTGATTACCTTTAATTAATTAAACTAATTAATTAACTTAAATTAAACACATTGATTTATCTAATTACATTGAGTAATTCATTCCTTAGTTACTTCCATTAATTAGTCACTCTTCAATTAGTTACCATTAATTAATTAGATTGATTAACCCTTAATTAATCAAGTAATTAACTATCGTTAATTAATTAAACCAATTATCTTAAATAAATTACATTAATTAATTGGCTCTTAACCTTAATTTATCTAAGACAAACTATTTATCTTAATTAATTACTTAATTTCCCAATTAGATCTTAATTAAATTAAATACTTGAAATTGATTTGTTATTAACATACAAAAGTCATTTTGAAAAACTTTTGGTTAACTAAAGTTTTAAATCACTTCTTAATACATCATTAAGTCAAATTTGAAACATTTAGGAATTAATTAAGTTAATTATCCTAACATAATCATCTTAAAACAAATTTTAAACATATTAAACTTAAAAAACTTAAATCACTACAACTTGTTTCAAAACTTGTTTTAAAATTTTACATAGAAACTTGATATCATTCTATTGAAAACTTATTCATTTAATATAACTTTAAACTTGAGTTAAACTTGCTTTTTAAAACTAGTTAATATATTTTTGAAACTAGATTCATTTTTGTTTTAAAAACATATTCTTTAAAATATATTTTTTCTAAAACTTAGTAACATTTCTTTTTGAAACTAAACATTTTTAAAACTTGATTTTTATTCCATAAAACATGTTCTTTTCCTTGCTTAAATTTAGAATCTTGTTCCATTTAAATTTTAAAAACCTGTATATGTTTAAATCTAAAAATTTAAACCTGGAAACCACAACAAGTAAACAACCTGAGCCCAAAAAGCCAACCTCGAGAAAATCTACAACCTTCCCTGAGCAACAATTCACATGACGTTTCCTCATGTCACACACGAGAAACACTTCGAGTAAACCTGGCCAAACTTCTTCTTCCAAATCCCACTAATCTTCCAGATACACAAATGATCACTGTGAACATGCATGCCAGTTCCGATCGTCGATGATCATCACTACGACCCACGACAAGACGACCCCAACCTTGTCGACCCCCTCGATCAACCTGATCGACGAACCCACTAACGAAATGAAATCGAGCACCATGGCACCCAACAAGAATTAAACCTGATCGACAAAATCTCCTATCGCCGACGATCTTGTCGACTGGAACCACTGGCTCTTCTCCCAAAGTAGCACCACATCACCACGTCGCGATTCCCCCCTTGCATTCGAGCCCGATAAGCCATTGTCGATGAGATCACCTCAACGTCAACCCTGACACAAACAGGTTCACAAACCCTAGATCATCATCCCCTGATCATCATAGACCTCTAAAAATCCCCCTTCCAATTTTCCTGAGATCCCTAACACTCGAACCTCCTGTAGCAATGATCTCGTCGCCCACCAATCCGCCATACATCGAAATTTGATGATAAATTAAAATCCGATCATCTCACCAATTCACATCATATTCCATCTTAAAAATCACGAAACTCATATCAAAATTCATGATTCGCTTATACGAATCAAATCCTAAAATCCAAAGATAAAATCATGTATATTGATTTTTAATTTATTTTTGATTGTTACTGTAATCTTCAATTTCCAAAAGTTCAAATTACATTTAAAAACAAGATTACATTGTTATTATCGTTTTCTTTTTAATAATCATATTCTAATAGTGATTATTTGGGAAGAATAGGAAATTTATAGTTGATCTTGAGCCAGAAATTCAAAAGAGTCATATATACTAATATATACAGGCATGCTTACAATACATAGAAAAATTCAAACCAGATTCAAGTTAAATACATCCATGCAAACATATATACATCATCATCACACAGATATATTAACACAAAAAGATTTTTGCTTTAAATGTTTACTCACAGAAACTTGAAGAAGCAGAGAGCATTGTTCTGGAAATTTATGGTATTTGATCTGCCTGATTTTGATGTTGAGTTTGCTTGTTTTAGAACTGGCACTTGAATCTTTTAAGTTGAGTTGAAACTGCATTTTTCTAGCTAGATCTCAGATTTGAAACTTTGAAAACTTGATGTTATATGTTTGAATTTCTTTTAAATTTTGTTTTCAGTTTAGAAGAGAAGAAAGATGTTTGAACTAAAATAAATTTTCCAAGTTCTCTTAATATATTTATTTATAGATATCTCAACAATAATGAAAGTCATTGCCACTTGTTATTTTAAGTTGTAATAAGCTTGTAAATGTCTTTGCATGTTTTTATGGTTATACAAATGTCCCTAAACAATATTATGTGAATAATAAATGTTAAAATCTCCTTTTTAATTAATTTCTTATGTTTACAAATGTTTTAAATCTTTATTAAATATTTTCCTTAATACTTACGTTTTTAATGAATTATGAATGTGTTTATGTCTTTATTTAATATACATTTTTATGTTTATAAAGTTTTTATATATTTACAAACTTCTTAGATTAAGAGATATTTAAAAAGAAAGTATATTTAAACCTTTATATTTATTTGGAAACCATTTTAGTTAAAGTAAAGCATAATAAGCCTTTTAGTTAAATATTTCTCTTAAGTTTTATTTGTTTTTAAACTGTAAATAAACTATGCTTTATTTCAAGTATAAAAGAAAAGTGTTTTATTTCAAATAAAATTTTAAAAGAAAGTGTTTTAAACCTTTTTATTAAATCTTATTCGAACTTAAGCTAAAATACTTTTAATCAAATATATACTAATTTTTGAAAATATAGAATTTATTTTAACTAGCTTTGAAAATTATTAACTCGAGTTTAAAATATAACTTCCAAACCACAATACACACACACACATATACATATGTATTATAATTTGAAAACATAATTTTTATTAAATTGAAACCAAACTTTTTATCCATAATGTATATACATATATATATATACACATTATAAATAGAATACATCTTAATATTAGCTTTGAAAAGAATAACATTTGCCAAATTAAATAATTATTAGTTTTGAAAAGAAAAAACTACCCAATATAAAATAATTATTAATGAAAATTATTAAATAAATATTGCCTAAAATTCTGGGACATCACAATAAGTCTACTAAAATTTTGAATGCCCCCGCGAACATCGATTTCAATGTCTTTCAAACCATCAACATTTCTATCCCTACAACTTTGGCTAAGATGAGCCAGTTCAGGATCAGGCTTTTGAGCTTCAAGAATGTGGTCTAAAAGAGATGGATGATCCACATGGCCACATAAAACAAGAGATGAACATGAATTAGATTCACGATCTCGAATCTCACAAGTGGACAAAGTCTCGAGATCATTCCATTCGGATATCTTAATGGAAACTACCGCTTTTTGTTTACGACTAAGGGAATTGGCAACACGATTTCCCTTTCTAGGAGTATAAAGAATATCAAGATCATAAGATGTAAGGAATTTGAGCCAACGTTGTTGATGTAAATTAAGTTCCCTTTGAGAGAACAAATACTTCAATGATTTATGATCGGTGTAGAGAACAAATTTCTCTCCCAAAAGATAGTGACGCCAAATTCTAAGGGCGAAAACAATGGCCGCGAGCTCTAAATCATGGGTGGCATATCTAGTCTCGGTAGGCTTTAATTGCCTAGAAGCATAAGAGATAACACATTCTCTTTGCATGAGAACGACTCCCAAACCAACACGACTAGCATCGGTATAAACAATCAAGTCTTGGTTCCCTTGGGAATCATAAGAATAGGAGCATCAGGAAGGAGTGCTTTTAATTTCTGAAAAGCCGCATCACATTTTTCTGACCAAATGTACTTAACTCCCTTCTTTGTCAAACTAGTTAGAGGTACGGAAATTTTTAGAAAAGTCTTTTATGAAACGAAGGCAATAGCCCGCCAATCCAAGAAAATTACAGATATCTGTCACACTCTCCGGTCTCTTCCAATTTTGAATCACTTCAATGTTTGAAGGATCCACAGAAATTTCGAATTTAGAAATAATATGTCCTAAAAATTTCACACGGGTTTGCCAAAAGTGGCACTTAGAAAATTTTGCTTTCAAGTGATTGCTCCTAAAAGTTTCCAACACAATACGAAGATGATTTTCATGCTCTTCCTCAGTTTCAGGATAAATAAGAATATCATCTATAAAGATGAGGACAAATCGATCGAGGAAGTCTTGGAAAACTCGATTCATAAGGTCAACGAAATAAGCTAGAGCACTCATCAAACCAAATGGAATAACAAGCCATTCATCAGATCCATAACATGTATGGAACGATGTCAAAAGAATACTATCCTCTACAATATGAAGCTGACGAAAACCGGTTGCTAAGTCTAACTGTGAAAAGACTCTAGCACCCCAAAGTTGATCAAATAAATCATCAATCCGAGGTAAAGGATATTTATTCTTGATGGTGAGATCATTAAGCTTGCAGTAGTCAACACAAAGCCTAAGTGTGCCGTCATATTTCTTCACAAAGATAGCTGAAGCTCTCCAAGGAGAGGAACTAGAACGAATAAACTCTTTTGCTTCCAATTCGAATATACGCATCTCCTCATTTTCCTTACTAAATATACGATAAGGAGGACGAATGACAGGTAGAGCTCCAGGGATTATATTAATTCTAAACTTAATTGCTTGCTTAGGTGGTAATCCTAAAATAGGCTCAAATATATCAGGAAATTCACAAACAACGTGAATGAGGCAAATGACATCTTCCTCATCATTATTATCGTCATCATGTGGATTTAGAGAATATAAGGATGCTACCGAATTGGAATCTGAATCTTTAAGAACAATAGAAACGTTCTTAACAAATTGAGGATGTTAAAGATGGATAGTCCTCTCGGGATATAGGATTTGGGCTTCATAATGATTAAGCCAATCCATTCCCAAAATCATTTTTAAACCTAAGTAACATGCAAATCGGCAAAGCATAATCACGTAAAATAATCTCAACATCTTTAAAAAATAAACTGAGTGTTGCAGATCTACCAACCGAATTTGCAATTCTCAATGAAGTCATCAAGCCCATAACATTCAAAGAAAAAGTATCAACAAGTTCTTTTTCTATAAAAGAATGAGATGCACCTGTATCAAAAAGAACTCGAATAGAAAGATCACGCAACATAATAATGCTATCAAGGATAGAATGAGAAATACATTGACCAAGAGAAGCGTTATTAGGGGCTTGCATAATCATTCAGCTTTCCTCTTCCTTTGAAGTTTGAGACATGAAATATAAGATGACCCGAACTTTTACAATAGCAGCAATAAAGGAATTTTTGACACTTATTTGCATAGTGGTCCTTAGAACCACAATTGTAGCACTCTCCATGATTAGGGTTAGGAGTCTTTGCTACCGAAGTTTCTTGCTTCCCTTTCTTGTTGGGATTAGGTTTGATCTTAATATGCCTCTTCTTGTTGATGTCGAAGTTCAGTTTGGCACGCACAACTTAAACATCACTTTTATTATCGGCCTCTTCAAGTCGAAGAGCGATATCTACAAGCTGGTCGAAAGAAACTTCTAGTTTCAGAAGTAAAGCCTTTTTGAGGTTCTCATTTAACCCATAGACAAACCTCTAATTTTTCTTCAATGGAGTATTAATATACTCGACCCCATATTTAGAGAGGGATTCAAAAGATGCGATATAATTTGTCACAGAAGATTCACCTTGAATATGGTCATTAAAGCGCCGAGCTAAAGTTACCTTTTCAGCCTTCGGCAAAAATTTTAACTCGAACCTTTCCCGAAATTGCTCCTAAGTATGATCCACTTCAACAATTTTCGAACCAAAAGCTCATAGTAGTCTAATGCTCTCTCTTGGAGCATGCTAGAAGCCACTTGGACTAGATGTAGATTCATAAGATTCATGGGAGAAAAGATGAGATTGCATGTTCTAAGCCAAGCTTGGACTTCTATAACGATTTTGAAACCCTTGAATGGTCTTCCAGCCAAATTGGTATAATCACTGCACAAGCGTGCAAACCCAGATCTAGGGTAGGTAGGCATAGGAATGGATCCGGTAGCTTGGGCATTCTTTACAAGATCCAATAGCAGTTGGGCAGACATAAATATGCCATCCTGAGGAGTAGCACTGGATTGTCCGGTCATGGGACAGCCAGGTCTAACCATTTCTCTTCTTTAAGAAAGAAAGAAAGAAAAGGAAAAAGGTTATTCTCAGAATGAATATCAAACAAACTTGATTGATAAAACAAGGCATCATAAAAGAAAATAGGATAGAATGGGTCCTAAGACTCGGATTAAATCCTAAGGCATGATTCCTAATAGAGACTTAGGATAATGATCCTTGCTAGATTATTCTACATTGTTCCAAAGTTTGGCTCTTATACCAAGCTATGACTAATTTGTGTTATGCTTATTTTATATATTTTTTCCGAAGAACACATAGCCACTGTGTAGTATCTTAGAGTTTATATTTGGTATGTCAGATTTACTCTTCAAATGAAATGCATGTCTTACTATCTGACATGTCAGTACTCGTACGAAAAAATTACACAGAAGGTCGCTCCTCAACAGCCTTATTCTTCATGCTAGTCGACGACATTACCATGTAGTGTCATTGGCTAGTGTGAGTATAGAGGTGGGGCGTCATAGCAAGAGATCGGTAACCTCAATAAAAACATCTAGGAAATATCTATTAAAGGTACTGCACTAAGCTCGTCATGTGATGGTCCAATGAATATTGGTAGCTCAACAAAACAGATCCTCGAGGATCATAATAACCTCCAAGCTACGTCCACTAAACGTGCTCGATCTAATGACCTTCCTATCACAGTGTGAAATAGCCCCATATATAATAGTCCAATCCATGCATAATATCAACCCAAACCCAGAGAATCCTAATATAAAGGCATCATAATCAAACTTAACCCTAGGATAAACAACTTCAAACCCTAGGATCACATTGCAATTGTTTATAACTTAAATCAGGTCCTTAATAATATTTGATTAACCCTAATTATAGTTTAAGCATCGCTTTGTAATTAAATATAGGGATTGTTGGTTTTGGTTTTTTAATTCCAAGCGAGAAAGAGGTTTGCATATCCAATTTGGGTATCTAACATATTCAATTAGGGTTTCTAACATCCTAACCAATTAAAATAGTTCAAAATTAACTGCAATAATCATCTTATTAAAGTTGTAATAATTCACCTCAAGCCTAAGCTCTTCCTTTTGCTTGTGCTTGAGAATCGTCCCCCCCAAATCGAAAACTCCACCTTAATTCCAATGCTTGCTTTCTTCTAGGTTTATTTTATTTTATTTCAATTTTAAGAAAATTTTAAAGTATTGGTTACTGTAAAAATTTATTTAAGAATTTAAGGTTTCATTAACTTAGTGTCTATAAGGGTAAGGTTTAGTTTTAGACCATTAGATCTAGGTAGATAATCTCCAGTCCAATTATGTAGGCACATCAGTTTTCTCCATAACCAAGCATCAATCCTACTCATTCAAACACGTCACATGAAATAGGAAACGCTCGATTTTACCGTGGACATGATCGACTGCTACTACCCTTAAGTCGACCGCTACTAATCGACCATCGACCCCTATGGGTAAACCATCCCTTTTGTTAATTTGTGAAATTTCTATTTTTAATTTCTTATTTTATTTTCAATTCTTCTAACATTTATAACTTCTCCATATTAACTCTGATTATTATAGGTTATATACGAAAATCATCCAGAAAATTACTACGAACATGATGGTGCAAGTTTTGTAGCCAAATTCGAATATTAGTAAAAATTTGCTATTAAGTCCTTATTTTACTTTTATCCTTATTTTATTTCCTTATTAAATTATACTAAATTTTCGGGGTGTTACACCACCTCAACCTTCTCACTGGTGAGCATCTTGAGCACGACTCTCTTGTTGAATGTAGAAGGCACGAGGCTTATGAATGAAATAATAATAAAAGGGAATGATATTCAAAGAGATTGTGATTAGTGTAGGATCTAGATTAACCCTAGAGGGGGGGTGAATAGGGTTATAGAAAATTTTCTCGAATTAAACACAAAAAAAACTGCAGAAAAGTAAATATGCTGAACAGTAAATCACACACAAAATTTACCCAGCTTCGGCAACCCCTGCCTACTGCTGGATTCCCAGATTTCTATTAGAATTAAACAGCCTCCCGCTTACAAACACTCTAACAGACTCGCACACCCTGCTACCGCCTATAGAGTTTTGCAAACTCGCACACCCTGCTCACTGGATTAATTCTAACTAGACAATCTGACACAACCTAAAACCTAGGTGGTGATTTACCAAGATTTGAACCTTAAAAGAGAATTTAAACAAACTTAAAAACAATTTAAAACTAAAACCCTATGAAAAAATAAACTAAAGCCTTTTTAAAAGTAAGGTCGGCCCAATTCTATTCTTTCACCCGATCCTCTTTTCTCTGGCTTGAAGAAAATGGCGGCCTCTATTGTATCTTCGTTCGATCTGAATTAGGGCTTCGTTCCCTTGTGAAAATTAGGGCTTTCTTAGTATTCGATTCTCAGGTTTGTGTTGCTCTTGCTCGCTGCTTCTCTGATGATCGGCTGCTTGCTTCACTTGAGGTTGTTCGCAGCTGCTCCTCTGTTGATCGAGTTCGATAGATTGTGGTATGTAATCTCTTCCCTTTCATTGCTTGTTCAATGCTTGCATGAACTCGATTGATTGATTATTTTGCCGATGATGATTGTGGGTTTATATTTGGATTTGATTCGATTTTTCCACCTTTTCGATGATGATTTGGGTACCGTATTTATATGAATTCCGAGACCCTAGAATTTGTTTGTATCAATTCAACACTTTCCTAATTCTTGCTTTCCTGATATTGATACAGCTTGATACGCACGGTTTTGATTTTGTAGCGTTCAATTTTTTCTTGGTTGATACGGCAGAAACTTTCCTCTTTTACTTGGATTTGACTTTTGACTTTTTCAATGGTACGCACTTGAATTTTATACTGCGTTGATTTTTGACTTAATTAAAATTCGACTTGTTTAACATCTTGATTGCCACGGCTTCGGCCATCTTTGTGTTCATCCCTGTCTTCGGCTTTGACCTTTTCTGATGATGTTGATTTCACTGTGACCTTGCTTTGTTCACTCTGACTTTGGTTCTTTATATTGTTCGAACTTGTTCATGTGATTCCATGGTAGCATTTGGTATTGCTTCGACCACTGTCTTGCATTCACTCCAAATATTGATGATACTGGGTTGTATTGAGCTCGACATGCTTTATGTTTCCTTCATGTGTTGTTGACATGTGCATTTGTCTTTGTGATTTGTACTTGCACACTGCTGCTTGTTGCACTTGTGTACTTCATATACATGTGTGTCTGCACTATGATATCTTGTATTGCATCACTGGTCTTTACATCCATTCTGGTTGTTACTGCATTCATGTTGTTGTGCATTGATTTGATATCATTATTTCAATGTTTCTGATCATTTGTATACATACATTCATGTATGTATATATGTGTATGTCTGCACTCATATTGCCTCGATCTTTTTCCATACTGATGCACTTCATACATGCACTGTGTTGATCTTGCTTGCTACCTGGTCGACACTTGATGTTTGTAACTTGGTTTGTGCTGTTTCTGTATATTTGCCTGAGTCACTTGTTCATATTTCCTCTTTACACTTGTTGCTTCCCTGACCTGTGCCCATTGTTGCCTTAGTCCTGGCCATTCTCTGGTTATTTCATATTCATTTGAATTGTGCATTTGTCTGCACTTTGTCATCTGGATGCATTTTGTTGTTCATTTCTTGGTCTCTGTTGCCTTGAATTTCTAGTTGGTGCATTGCCACACTGTACTTATGAACTTTGTCTCTGTTGCATGCATTGCTGGTTGCTTTGGGATTGAACTTGAGCTTTGTACTATCGATTGTTGCACTTGTGTTTCTCACCATGTTGCATTGTTGTTCACCTCTCTTGTATCATTGGTGTTTCTGTGTTCATGCTTGTGACATTCATGTTGCAACTGGTTTGAACCAGATTTTGTTTTAGCATACTTGGTGGTCATTTTGTACTTCTGGTCTTTGTTTGGTTCTCGATCATTTCATGTTGATTTTTGAAATTTCACTTGAGTTGAATCCAGTTTTGAAACTCGGGTTTGACCTTGTGCTCACCTGTCCCTGTAGCATTATTAAGTGTATATCGATGTGCATGGCCTTGTGGCATGTACAGTGATACACTGTGCATGTCACATTGTTCGTGTGTGCTGAATTCAAATGTAAATGATGACGAACAACCCAAATAACTGAGGTAAATAATATTTTCAAGAATCCATATTTTATTTTATATTGCAAAAATATTTCTTTTTCAATTTTACTGCGTTCGTGAATATTTTTGCAGATTGCTCAGATGCCGAATTCTAACTGGAATAAAGTTGAAGATAAACTATGAGTGTGAGTGATATGTAGTGAGAAATTTATGTAAATTGAATTGTGATGTAATTAGAATCAAAATTGTATATGTATAGTGAGAGCTTGAATTTGTACTATTCAAAATTGTAATAAATATTTGTTTGAATAAAATTTCTGTTTGAATTCAAATTCTGTGTAATTTATTTTATTCAACAAATATTTATTTATCTATGAAAAATAAAATAGTACATTATCAAATACATTTAAATGAATGTATATATGTTTATTATCATCAACCAAAAGTCATATAAGCGCATATTCAACAATCTCCCCCTTTTGATGATAACAAACATATATTTAAGATTTTGACTGTGTTAAATGTATTTGGTCAATGATATACTCTAATTGCTCCCCCTATTTAAATGCTTCCTCTCTACATGATGCTCCCCCTACATATATGCATACAAATAAAAATGTGCAAATGAACCTAGATGCAAATGGAAAATTATTTGACCTTTGCTTGATTTTATTTGGCAAAATCTTAAATTTTCTCTCCCCCTTTTGTTATCAGCAAAAGAATAATAGTATTAGAGAAAAATAGAGATAAAGTGTTCGATATTAATCCAACATTAAAACTCAATTGAATATAAATATTAAACTTCAATAAAAGTCAAACAAAAATCAAACAAAAATCATAACTACTTCTTGTTAGGCGCATATTCCACTTTTAGAAATAATGGTAATGATGTCATCATATCAAACCATACAGTTGCATCTACTTGTGTTACATTTATATCAGGGATTTGAATATCTACTAATCATGCATAACCGTTAGGACTTTTAAATGAGATTAGTAGTATTCCAATTTAATTTTAAAAATGAATTCAAGTATCTTCTAGTCACGCATAACCGTGAGGACTTTTAAATGATATTAGAATCAACTTGTTTATTTAATAAATCAATTTTGATATGCGTTCCATACATGCATAACCGTAAGGACTTTTAAAAGTTGATTCTAATCCCATTTTGATTCACTCTCATTTAAAAGTCCTCACGGTTATGCATGAGTGAATTACTTGGAATTTTTATGTGCTTCCATGCTCATTTAAAAGTCCTTACGGTTATGCATGTATGGAACGCATATCAAAATTGATTTATTAAATAAACAAGTTGATTCTAATCCCATTTAAAAGTCCTCACGGTTATGCGTGATTAGAAGATACTTGAATTCATTTTTAAAATTAAATTGGTATACTACTAATCTCATTTAAAAGTCCTAACGGTTATGCATGATTAGTAGATTTTCAAATCCCTGATATAAATGTACCACAAGTAGATGCAACTGTATGGTTTTATATGATGACATCATTACCATTATTTCTAAAAGTGGAATATGCGCCTAACAAGAAGTAGTTATGATTTTTGTTTGATTTTTATTGAAGTTTAATATTTATATTCAATTGAGTTTTAATGTTGGATTAATATCGAACACTTTATCTCTATTTTTCTCTAATACTATTATTCTTTTGCTGATAACAAAAGGGGGAGAGAAAAGTTAAGATTTTGCCAAATAAAATCAAGCAAAGGTCAAATAATTTTCCATTTGCATCTAGGATCATTTGCACATTTTTATTTGTATGCATATATGTAGGGGGAGCATCGTGTAGAGAGGAAGCATTTAAATAGGGGGAGAAATTAGAGTATATCATTGACCAAATACATTTAACACAGTCAAAATCTTAAATATATGTTTATTATCATCAAACAAAAATCATACAAGCGCATATTCAATAATTAGTTCAAGAGAAAATTCACTAAGAAGCTTTCCAAAAGGTTCATGTCAAGGACTTCCTCCATCTCATTTCTAAGTCACCCCCACTTTAATCAGTGCTCCTGGTTGATTACCTTGGTTGCGGTCCTAATAAGCATTTGTAGCAGCGCATTCAACCCCACCCATAACCCTTCCTAACAACCGGCGGTCCTTTATATTTCCCTCTCTACATAAACATGTAGGCGAGGATCATAAGTTTCCTTCTCACCCACATCAATTTGGCCGCCCATCGCCAAACTATTCACCATATCCAGGGATAGATTAGCCTTAGCCATCTCCACTCCCTCCTCTAGTAACCTTTGTCCACTTTCCTCTATTATAGCCACCGTGGTTGTTGTATCCCTCCTTTCCTTGGGATTCGAAGCCTTTACCTTCTCTCTAAGCGTAGTTTTGTCGGGCCATAACAACCCAACCTGGCGTAAGTTTCGTTGGTCGGGATTAATGACACATTTCGCTTTTGCTGCTATCTCCCAACTATGAATGGTGTCCACCAAACTAAACATCAGGAACTTGTCCTCCTATTACTCCATCAAATACATTGCATCAAGAAACCAGACACAGTTAGAAACAAGGAAAATGATTAAATTGGTAAAATTTTGAAAGAAAAATGCACTTGGAACCCTGTAATCCCATGCCTGGAGGTAGGGGTTGACGGTCGACTCTATGAAGAAATAATGGTCATGATACCCAACGATCTTGTTTGGAAGTCCAATGATTGCTGTTGGAATGATGCAGCACTCTAGGTAATAATATCATCCCTTGGTATTCAGTATGCTTGAAGAATGTGTACAATGATCAAATAAAAATGGAGAATGCTCCTTGGGGCTTAAGTAGTACCAAATGTGAAGATGGCAGCTCGCAAGCTATATTCTTTTGGAGTAAGCTGGTTGGTGCCGTTGATGGGCATTAAGAATATGGATGAAATAGTGATGTAATGGGAGGGACGGCACACATTTCATGTAGGTAGTGCCTAATCAATATAACTTCTATCCTATTGAATGGGACGTAGTAGGGAAATCAATGTGATGCCATGCTCGACGAGGACTTCAGCCAGTCTTTCCCTTGGTCATCTGTAAAGACAAATGCAAACACAACTTAGTTACCAAACCACCTCAATAAAAACTAAGAGGTGACACTTAACCTGGGGGCAAGCACACTACCGCATGGAAAGATGGGCAACCTAGACCTACCACATCGCCCATATTCTTAAAGTATGACATATAACAGTTTAATGAGCCACAACCCAAAAGCCCAACCTACTATCTTCTTCTTAAGGAGAGAGTGAAATTTAGCAATTTCATAGTTTTTTAATATTCTTTTCAATGGATGGCCAAACATAATTTGACGTTGGCCAATCGACGTCGACCACTCAACATCTCAGTTATGACCAAATACTACCTAAGGACTAAAATGGTAGAAAAAAAAGAATAATAGAAAAAAATGCATAAGAACTCATCTGTATCCCATATTAGCTTTGGTAAGCAAGCAAAGAAGATGATGACAAAAGAGAAGAAGAGAGGACTAATTTTGTTGGATAGATTGGAAGTAAGTTAGAGGATGTCAAGTGCATAAAGCTTGGTTTCTTTTAATGGCTTTTTGAGTGCGAATGCTTAGTGAAGGAGAAGAAGTAGGAATCCCCTTCCTTTGATAGATTTGTGTCTCCAATGTTAATAACTAGATGAACTGAGCTTGCTGGCCGATAAGATCACTGAGATTGCCTAGTCTGGAATTAATCTCTACCGTCGAATTCCAATTCACTATGCCGTTATGACAAATTTCACATCTTTGAAATCATCTAGAGTAATAAAAACCCATCCAATGTGTGCATGACACATGTTATTCATATCTTTTCCTATAAAAGTAAACCTAAGTTGTGAAATGTTGCTCGATTTTCTTGCAAACGGCTAAACGGGCCCATTAGTTTAAAGCAAAGTAGCATAAGCTTGCACAATGCTACTCGATCAACGTAAGTTCCGTCCTAGTTGCTTGTCCACCTTCAACATACAAACATTCAAATACATGGGCACTCTACAGCCCTTTGAACTCGGTTTTCTACCTGTCGAACTCTCTCTGTCAAAACGGTGCTTAAGGCCTCAAGGTAGCACCTCCTCGCCTCATCATTAAGCAACCTGGTCATCATAAGAAAACCTCAGCTCCCGCATCTTTCCACGTTCACCACTCTCCTAGTTGACCTACTTTTCTATCTGCTCAGTTTTTTCAAGACTCGATGGGCTTTTGAAAAAAGTTCCTGATCGCCCCATATAAAGAGGTGCAACCCTATACCATTCCCTTGACAAGAATGATATAAAATGATATTATTTATCTGACAAAAGCATCACTATACATCAACCACTCTTTTTACTTTGCTGCCAATCCGACAAAAATGCCACTACTCATCAACCTCTCCATGCTCAATGTCGTTTTACTAACACAAGCATGCCATTATACGATCCATCAGTTGACCTTCGGAATCCATGCAACATTCAAGCTAGCTGTAATCTAAACCATATATCACAATCAATGGTCACGACGAAACTTAGCATTCAAGGCATCAATCTATGCTCTCCAAAGATATTCTCTATGGTTATAAACATGAATTTTAGAAGGATCAAATTTTATACTCATACAAGCAGTATCATCTAATTCAAAGTTCTTGTAAGCACCGTTAAAATCATCTCTTGTAACCAAAATACTAGGCAATAAAATCATCAGCAATAGTAGATGCTAATCTTTGCTGAGATCGAACCACTTTATGTCTTGTGCTATTTATTTTATTTACGCTGGCTATAACTCCTATAATCATTCCTCATTTTACATTTTTTGACTATGATTTTGGTTAATATCCTTTGCTAAATTGTGCTTCTAATCATAATTCCAAGATTGGCTAGAGATCTAGTCAACAGTACCCTATAACTATATTGACAATGAAGGGAGTTATATTAGAGTATAATATTAAAACACAATAAAAATCTCTAGAGTTTTATCTATAAGTTAGAGGATGAAATAGTTCTTAATGGGTTCAATAGTATGAAGAAGTGAGTCACGTAATCACTTAAGTTAGGGCTCACCTATATTAATGAGAAATTGTAGACGCCGTCTATGAGATTAAATTATATCTGCAACAGTCATGAAATTGGGATCATTACAGAATAAGGCAATTAGATGACACTAAAAAGGCGCCAGTGATGTGTTTGTAAATGCCATACTGACACCGTACCGAGGCGTCAGTGAAAAGTGTTGGAATCAGGTTCGCCCGCATGAAAGATATGGGTGAATTTTAATTTTTTTTTTTTTACCATTTTGGATCTTATTCAGCCTATGTAGTCTAAATTCGTTTAGAACTTTTCTAAATTTTTCTTTCTTAAAATTTTCCAATTTATTATAATTATTTGATATTAGGTAAATTTAATTTTAATTAACTGCATATTATTATGAGCGCATCAAATGCACCCAAGCGTAAGTGAACATATGAAAAATATACATAGTTAATATGAACGTTGTTTACATGTTAAAAATTCCAACTGTAAAAACACATTTTCCCTCTATATATGACTTCATCGTCTAAAAAAAGAAATTTTTTCAATTAAATAAACATACATATATATAGACACACACATAAAAAATAACTATCTTGCATAACAGTTTATATTGAAAGACACTTTATTTATATAACATGCAATAAATCAACGAATCCAATGTCTAATTAATGTAGTTTAAAACTTTATCGCGTTAACTTACATAAAAACCTTTTTGAAACTTTGAGTTAAATAAAAATACACATAAATAAATATTGTTACATACATACATACATACATATATATATATATATATATATATATAAACTTATATTCGCATACAAATCAGAATAGGATTTGAAATAAAACAAAGTAAGAATAATATCCAAGCAGTTTGTGAAATAGATTATTTGCCATTAAGATAAAGATTTAGTACAGGTTTAAATACAACTGTAAAACGAGAAATAAATCATCAAATTAATGTTTCCTCTTTTGATTTAATTTGCAAAACAATAGCAAAAAAAGAATTAAACCAGTGAATTAATGTTTCCTCTTTTGTTTCAGTTAGCTAAATGTAACACCGCTAAAATTTAATAAAAGAATTAAATTAAATAAAACAAAGGAAAAAATGGAACTTTTATAAGCGTTCAAATCTAGTTATGAAACTTGCACCATTGCGTTCGTAGCGATTTTCTGGATGATTTTCATACTTCGAAATCAGAGCTAATATGAAGAATTATATTCATTTGAAAATTCATAGTTGAAAATAATTAAATATGTAAATTTGGTCAGAAATTAGTTAACAAAAATAAAAGTAGAAGTCGACACCCTAGTGGGTTGCGGTCGGCATGTGGCGGTCGACCTGTTGATGTTTCAAATTGATAATTTTGAGCGGCCAAAGTCCCTGATTTAATGAAATATTTTTACTTGAGAATGAAGTAAAGGATTAGTGTACAAGATCTAAACACATATTCTCCTAGTGTTGACCAATGGCCATCGTTAATCTAAAACCCCTATAAATACACAGCTAATGTAAAACCTAGTTCGTTAGAAATTTTTCTGTGTACCGAAACCTTGTCAATTTTATTTTATCTTCCAATATTTAAAAAATTTAAAAATGAATTAAATATAAAAGTAGAAAGATTAAGGCGGACAAATTAAACAAACAACTAAAAACAGGGGAGATTCCAGTCATGATTCAAAGGAAAGCTTGGATCTGAGGTGAATTGGTATATCTTAAAAAATGATTTATACGTAATTAATTTTAGTATACGCTATCTGATTCAGGTTGTTAGAAACTAAACTGAGAATCATTTTGTTTGGATCTAAGATTTAACAACAAATTAAATTGATGCAAACCTGATAAATAGGAGTTCATCTAGGTTAAAAACCATTTTCTGATCAAGCGGAAATTTCTATAACCTATGAATATGGATGTTAAAGTAATCCTTGGTTGAACTGTTTCTTTGTAAATCTGTAAACTGAAGCTGAATAAGAAATTTGGGAAATTGTAAAAGTTGGTTTAATATAATTATTTTGTAATTCACTAACTTGGAAAAAAACATAATTAATTAATGGGTAATCAACCAAATGAAAAAATATCAAACAACTAAAAAAACACCTAATCGATGACGACTGGCTGACCATATCATCTCGAGTGGTCAAAAGCAACCAGTCGATTACGCTAGGAATAGACGATCAACCGGTTGGTGTTTCCTGAACACAATATGAACCTGGGCCTAAGGCTTAGATTGTAAATAAATTTATCAGTAGCGTGTGTGTGTGTGTATGGGTGTGGATGTTAGTAGTAGGGAAGCTAGTACCCCATAAGGTGACACTAGAACGTTGCGGGTTGGGTGACTGTTCTTTATCCAGCAGTGGTTAAAATTCGACATTGGGCAATTCTATCACAAAAGACACTTACAAAAGGTTCTACAATGGTTGTGCAACACTGACTGATGCTTGATGAAGTGTGTGATCCAACGTAACGGGAGTTCCTTTGCATTGACACATACTGATGCAATGTGATGCTGTGTCGTTGTTGGTTCCCGACTCATGGATAAAGGCATCACATTACCATTAAGAGGTGGATGCATATGAAGATAGAGAGAACTTTAATGAGCGGCGTTGTGTGCTCCCACTCAATGCGTAACGGGGATACGTGTAGTCATAGTTACGGGAAACTTAGTTCCATGGTAGAAATTGTAAGGGAACCTATGCGAAGTAATAACACTCGGTAATTTGACGTTAGTTATTTAATTAGTTAGTTAGTAAATTAATAGGCTCCAAAAACAAAATTTGTGTGAATGACGAAATTTGACCACGGAACTTACACCAATGCATTCGTGGGGAAATTCTAAGCAACTTTCATATTTGGAGTTCTGCGATTGGAGTCCAAACTAAGAAGCTACAGACGAAAAACAAATTCGGAAAAAATAGAATTGAAATAAGAAAATAAACATTTATATATCAATTATCGAGGGCCCATAGGTCGGCCTGCATATTAAGTGGTCAACTAGGGGTGGTTGACCCCTAAGAAAGAGGCAATCGACCGCTTCGTGTGTGGCGGTTTGGGTTAGCCTATGCTTAACGACCTAGATTTAATATAATTCGATCTAACGGTTCTGGTTGATTCTAGCAACTATAAATTTAGGCCGAATTCTCCCTTCTCTTCTCATATTTTTATGAAAGCAGCCATTTCTTCTTCTCTACTTTCTTTCTAATTTATAAAAATATGATATTTATATCAATATCATACGAATTGGAGAAGAGTAGAAATCTAATAAAAAGGAGAAGATAAGATAATTAACTATATGTGTATTTGAGGTAATTTATATATTTGTATCTATTTTCTCTTCCAACCTCAAATCTCTTCTCAGAACTGTAATTCTAATATACGTATATATATATATATTCTCTTTTAATACATATTTCTTGGGTTAAAAAGGATTTGGAGATGCATCAAATATTCTACTTCAAATCTGGAGATTTGGATCGCTTTTAAAAGTTGAGCAGTAAATTTTATAGATTGTTATAATATTAAAATTATCCCGTTCATTTTTATTTGATTATTACGCCTAACTGGATAATTGTGTATGAGTTGTAGGCAACAAACTGAATATCATTTGAATATAATAAATATCGCCTGCATATTCTTGTTTGTGAATTGATTAGAATTGTTTACAACTTGATCTGGAAACCATCATAAAAGTATGAATTTAGATGATTGGAATTTATTCCAGATTTGAAAATAAGTTGTATAATAATGTTATATTGCATTATTACCCTAATTTTGTTGGAATGTAAACTTCTCTTTGTTTGGATTATTGGAATTTAGATCCATTTAATATTTGTAAGTTAGTTTGATTTCTTTCGCTTTTAGAAAAATGCAACATTTGATCTAAGAAGGAATATGAATTCATAGTAGTTTACACTGTCTATTTCAGTAATAAAAACAAATGATTGTTCCTCGTAATTTCAAATAATGTAATATTTTATATTTTAAAATTTTGTTTTGAACTAATTTATGGAAATTAGAGCTGATAATCTTTATAGATATGATTCCAACAATTGAACATGGAAAAGAATATTTTAGTGGAGATATATAACTAGAATATGTTTAATAAAAGTAGATATTTCTATATAATTTATTGCATTTATAATATATTAAGATAACACTTAGCTAATAACGATGCTTACACGTAATAGTACGTTTAGTTTAACTAATTAATGAGAAAGAAATTTAAAAGGTTGTAACTCCAATAAATGAGAAATGAATTGTAATAAATATGAGAGTTGCAATAATTTGATATGGTAAATGGATTAATGAGACTGATAAATATAGAAGTTGAATTAATAACTATGGAATAGTTAAAAAGGTTACTAATTTGAAATTAGTAATCATACATAAATATCTTTGAAATATTCATTAGGATTTTATGGATAAATTGACATTCTAACCGTTAAAGGGGGATTTATGGGTAGATAAGTATTTGAGGTAAATCTTGTTGCCTTAAATAAAAAGGGAATTAGTAAGTAAAGTTCAATGTATATCGAACATAATACAAGTAAACACTTAGGATGGTTAATTGGACTTATTAGGTTAGTGATGCGAGGTCAATAGAGTCACTCGATGGAAGACTTCCCTTTACTTTGAGGCTAGCGGCAATCGAGTGCACTTAGTACTGCTGTGAGATATCACTAATTCTAGGACCCATGACAGTGTGAGAGTTTACCTACTTTTTTGATTGAAAAGTATTAAATGGTCCAAATTTGGAATTAGGAGCAGTGATTGATATCTCCATAGGGTTCGCTTCTGGTTTGAGGTATTAAGTGGTTGTCTCTCTCCCTCTCCTGAAAGGAAGTATTAAGTAACCTAGTGAGATTTCAAATAAATAATGATGTCTCTGAAAGGTTTACTTCAACCTTAAGGTATTAATCAGTTGTTTTAGGGCCCGCCTCCCTACCAAAAGATAATGAGATTCCATATTTATAATTAAGAGTGGTAGAAGATATCTTGAGCAGGGTTCGCCTTGGGTTTAAGGTCTTAAGTGTATTAAGTAACCTAGTGAGATTCCAAGCAATGCCAGCTTGATAGTACCAGTGAGGACTCTGCCTTGGGGTTGGGTATTAAATGACAAAGGCCCACCTATAAATTGGTGTTAAATGGTCAGGGGTCTGCCTGGTTCTTATTAATAAGGTATTAAGTGGCTTAGATATAGTCTCTCACATTGCTAAAGCCATAATAACGATAGTATCAGTGAAGAATATGCATGGGGATAGGTACTAATTGATGTAGGACCTACCTAGAATATGAGTATTAAATAGATAGAAGCCCGCCTAGCCCTTTTAAAGGTATTAAGTGAATTGGGTACTGTCACTTGCATGGCTATGAATTTACTGGCGATAGATGCGGTAATAGTTGGAAATTAAATGTCGAAAGCCTTAAATAGTGGTTAGAGGTCTTTGTAGCTAGGACCCAATGACCCTTGAAAACATTATTAGAAAGCCATCTTGGGAATAGGCCTTAAATGATGGGGTCTTCGTTGATTGAGGTCTTAAGTGGCAGAGTCTGCCTATTTCTCATTTAATTGTTTTTTGTGGTGATTATAGAATCTCACTTCATATTTAGATGTATTAAGTGGCAAATAGGTTTGGAAATATTGGTTGGTTGATAAGACTTCATCCGTATTTTGTACCTTGAGAAGGGCTAGTAAGTAATCATGTGTGCGATGCAAGTTTAGGTCAGAATTGCTAAACTTAATAAACATAACTATTAAGTGAAAACCAATCGGTATAAATTTATGTTATGGATAGTTTATAGATTTTTCAGTCACCAGAACATTGTTCTAACTCTCTCCTCATTGCAACCCATAAGATAGATCTAGAGAAACAAGTCACTAGAGCTTGATGTGCATTGTTATTGGAGTAGTCTTCTTTTCTCTCATGCTCGATATCGATGTGACAACTTGTTATCCAAGGTATGTCATTAATTCCAAGGTAGTAGACATAATCAGTATTCTTATCCTATTATAGTTTCCGTTATGAGTTTAGATTTCTACCAATCTTTGATAATGCTCATGTAATATGCAGATACCAAATCCAACGATCTGTGCATTAATGGACTTGGGTTTGATTTTTGTTGAAATTTAGGACCATTAAGGTGCAGGTTGTTACATTTAGCATTAGAGCCTATGTTAGTAGATCAAAGGAAATAGGATAAATAGAGAACGTGTTCATACTTCCCTAGCTAGTAATATTATATTTTTACACTAGATTCTAAGAGTTCCAAATATAGTAGTAGTTGTAGTTTCACTCCAAGGGAATGGGAAAAGCAACCATGTGTTAAAAAAATCTTAGAGTTAAGATTTCGATGCCAACTTCGAAGTACTCCACGGAGCGTTGGCTGTAAGTTAGGCGCTGTTGATGAAGAGCATGAGTTTGACATATAGCTAAATCCCGGAGACTGGAGGTGCTTGATTGATGGTTGAGATTCTAGCTACCTTGTGATTTTTGATTTTAATGATGAATTTCAGTCGAAAACACACATTTATTCCAGTCGAAAACACACATTTATTCCAGATGGGCAGGAAATTAAAGTTTGTATGTCACAATTATCCAAAAGCAAGATTTTGCTAGGGTGCATTCATTGATCATCTCTTTAATGGAAAACTAGATTTTTATTTGGATAATTAATATCAGTTCATTAGTCTAAAACCTATGATTTTATAAAGTATACCTTGGAAATGCCTTATATTTTGGAAAAATCCATGTATATTGATTTTTGGAAAATATAAGTTTGATTTTGAAGAGAAGTTTTTGTAATACTATAGGATCTTTATATAATTGCAACTTATATATGAAAGTGTGAGAGTGTGTGTTGCAAATTACACTAAGTAGAGAATAATAATTGAATATAAAGAAGGTAACCAATAAAAGCAATCACACCATATATTTTATACTGATTCGGACCTCCCGTCCTACGTCTAGTCCCAAAGCTTCCCTTCGGTATTTCCTCTGACCAAATAACTCTCGCTTCGCCTAAAGGAATAGGCTAATACAAAAGGTATTTCTCGGACAACCTTGTGTTCTAAATAACACGGATTTTGACTAATAGTACAATTCTTCGTATGATCTCTTTTGAGCATGTGTATGTGAGTACTTTGAGTTGTAAGAAGTGGTTTAACTAAAATCATATTTTGGTTATGGTAGATTGAGAATATGTAAGCAATGTATGTGCAAATATGTAAATAGAGAGTAATAAGAAATCAGGAGAATAGATTAGAATTAATTCCTCCAATTCTCAATCTTTGAAGTATATATAGGTTTGAATAGATGTATGTGAGGAGTCCATTTGTTTTAGTGGCTACAACCATTAAAGAAGGGATGCTATTATTCAATATGAAATCAAGCGTCCTTTTAGATTAGAGCAACTGCTATATTACAGACGTCTATGGGAAAACCACAAACATCTGTGGCTTCAGAAATTAAATTCTCAAAAATATTCAAAGAAGTCTATGGCTTTCCCACAGACATTTGTGGGTGGCTATATTTGAATATCATAGTTTTTTAATGCCAATATTAAATATATGAATTCTTGTGTGCATATACACACACAATCTCTCTCAAGGAGGCCTTACAATGTTTTTGTAAGATTCTCAATACATGATTATAACCTTACTAATCATAGCATGGCCCATAAGTCTTTGTTTGTCTTCGAGTCTTGATATTTTTTAGCATAATGATCTCTTGCAGTATATACTTGTAATATTAATAAAATATAATATATGTGATAGTATAGTTGTTGTCATTGAAACCATAGAACGAAGGTTCTAACATTCTCCCCATTTTTATGATCACAATTATACAATCGTTAGTTATAATATTACCTCCCACATTTATATGCATATATTTTCCCCCTTTATCATTATCAAAACATGAGAAAATTAATTATTCAAACATAAAATAGATATATAGTCATAGATATGTTAAACAAAAATTTTACCATAAAATAAAATCTTAACAAGAGACATACAAAACGAAATAGTAGTTAAATAACATAGGTCATAAAAGAACAAAAATGATTAAATAAATGAAGTTAGTTATACTAGTTTGAATAATATGAAAATCCACCATAATTTTCTTAATACTCCCAGTATGCCAAAGGATTTTTCTCTTATGCTTCTAGCCATTTAGTTTGGTCGTTAAACTCCCCATTTTCTTGAATGGAAAGTCCTTAGAAAGCTATGTAAGATTGACGTTGAAATTTCTGAGGGTTGGATAAGGACATATCATCACTATCTTCTTCTTCTTTTTCAGGTTGTTCTTGCTCAATAGTCTTTCCTTTTTCTTAAGAAGTTCCTTCATGAGAAGTCTGAGCATGGCACAATGCTGTTTGAGTTCATGGAGGTGGTGTAGGCAATGGAGAAGATGATGATTAAGAGGATGATCTACCACGTACCTTTCTCATTACTTTTCCTAAGGTGGAGACGACTTTTTCTAAAGTTTTTTCCATCTTAGTCATTCGTGTTGAAAAAGATCATTCCAAACTAGTCATTTCACTGTTCAAATCCCGCTAGTTAACTATGATTAATTTTTGATTTTTAAGTGTTAAATCACAGATTGGTTCATTTTGCATTGGCACAAAACAAGCTTCTTGCATCTTCAAATTGGAACAGCATTCGGTAGTATGACTACAAGAGGCAAGTTGCTGTGAAGGACGAGGTGAGTGGGTTTGTTAAGGAGCAAGATAATTTTGAGGGCCTTGATATATTAGCTATGGTTGTTGCATAGTCCATTGGGCTAACGAGAAGATTGGAGGGGGTCGTTGGGGAAGGTGCATTAAAGATAAAAATCTTATAGCTCTCCCATGATAAGGATTTTTTTCAAAATGAGAAATATATGAAGAAACCCCAAGACCATGTAAGAGACGCATAATATATGGTGCATATATAATTGTGCATCAATGATGAGACCAAAAGCTTTTTATTTCGTCATGAATAAAGTTAGCCCAATTTACTAGTATCCCACTAAATATAGCATAGAGGGCTTTGTGATCATTTTCGTATATTTGTTTAAGAACTTCCTAAGCAAGGAATTATCGTATTGATTATCATTCGATTTAATAACCGAGCCTTTGGTCATAAGTAAATCGATTTCCACTATGGCACTTTATCTTCCCAAATTTGATGTGTGATTTCATCATGCGGCAATGTTCTCTGTTCGGGAATTTCTTGTAAATCGAGTTCTGAAGAAAATCAATCTAATATACAGCTAATTGTGTTTATACTTATTTTCAAAATACGACCATAAACACTTATTCATAACTAACTGTTGTCATTCTTAGGCGCCCAGATATCATTGCCACATAAGTTGGCGTAGAAAAGCAAAATTGCAGGTTGATCGATTTGTACCTCATTTTCGTAAAAATTGATCAAATCTCGACAACTGCAGGCGATGGTTAGTTCTTGAATTCCATATTCGCCAAACTTACACAATCTATTGAAAGGGCCATAATGAATCTTTTTTTGTTTTAACTCTTCAAATCCCTTACTAGTAATTGTGCTATTTCGAAGCCACTCTCGGATATGGGCCTTAGTGACTAGGATTGTTGGAGAAGATGAAGATTAACCATTCTTAAATTTTTTTTGATAGGAGTCTTTGCCATGGAAGCCATTTTTGAACAATTAGAGCATTTAGGAACTAGGGTTTTAGTGTAGATTGGAAATAGCTTGGTAATAAGTTAAAAAGGGGTATAAATGAATATATAAGGCTTGTAGAAAATTGTGCCCGAGGCTGATGACAGACGTTTATGGGGCTTCATAGATGTTTTTGGTTTGAGAGAAAATTTTCCCAAAACTAATGACAAACGTCTATGGGGTTTTCGCAGATTTCTATAATTTTTGGAAATATTTTCTTCAAACTAGTGATAGACATCTGTGTGTTTGCCCACGGACGTCTATGCCTGTCTATGCAGAATATATTTTCTTAAAAATGTTTATTTGTTATTAAAAATTCATATAGTAATATATATAAATCAGAATTTGGAGTAAATAATTTAGATGAATTGCTATCATAATCTTTGTTATTGTTAGAGTGGCAGACACTTTAATTTGTTGTAAATCCCACGAATTTGGTTCAACCCTTTTTCTTCTACCAACTGCTTTAGTGGAGACCAACTTGGATGAGTTGGAGTATTAATCTAGTCTTGGTTTGATGGTCTTGGCTTACATAAATTTCATGGAGTAATGCAATAAGCTTTGGTAGGAGTTTCTTTGAAACGAGGAAATTTTTATTGTATACAATTTTTTGTTGGTGAATGTCCACAAATCGCTAGAATGCATTTTTCGTGAAAGTTAAGATGAGATCCTTGATGTCATTGTTCATAATGCACTTCTTGTTGAACTCCTATCATCTCTTATTGATTGTGATATATTTCATTAACTTTGTTGTTGAGGGATGTTGATTCTAGATCCTTGACTTTTTGGCTTTCTTTTCCTTAGGAGAAAACCAAATGTGATATGTAGGTGATGCAATAATGTTTATAGAGACTGATCGATTTGATGGAGGTGTGGATTTAGTTAGTGATACATAGGTGCTATTCGATGAAGGTGAGCTATAGTCGATAGTCGAATAAGTAGAGTCATAATCGAAAGACATTTGAGTAGAAATGGTTTGCAAACAAACATATATTTAGTTTGCAAAAAAATTGGTTTATATACAAAAGTTGTTTTACTATATACGGAAGTTTGTTTGTTAGAATAAAATTTTAACCATATAGTATTAACAGAAGTTAGTTAGTATTTATGAGGATAAAATTATTTGTAAATTTAATTGTACAAAATTTATTATGTGTAATTTGTATGAGTAAAATAAATTAGATTTAATCTTAGTTAACAAATTCATCGTAAGAACATATTCCCAGATCTCGTCTTAATTTTATAAAAGTTAGTTCGCTTGGTGGTTTGGTAAAAATATTCGCAATTTGATTTACAATATTTACAAATTCAAGTGTTATAATTCTCTTTTCAACAATATCTCTTAAGAAATGGTAACAAATATCCATGTGTTTTGTTCGAGAACGATTAACAGGATTTTTTGATAAATCAATAACACTAGTATTATCACAATATATATGATAATTTGTTATGATTTTACCAAAATATTGAAGAGTTTGTTGCATGTATATTACTTGTGCATAGGCCAAGACTGCTGATATATACTTGGCTTTACATGTTGGGATAGGGACACAATTCTTTTTTACTAAACCAAGAAACCAGAGATTGACTAATAAAACGATATGTGCCACTCGTACTTTTTCTATCTGTTTTGCAACCACCAAAATCAACATCACTATATGATACAAGTTCAAAAGAGCTTCCTTTAGAATTTTGTATTCTTTAGTGTGGGTTAAGTATCGTAGAATTCTTTTAACTACTCGATGATCTGACTCCTTAGGTTGTGCTTGAAATCTTGCACATAAATATACGCTCATCATAATATCTGGTCTATAATCCGTTAAATATAATAGAGATCCTATCATACATGGTATAATTTTTTATCGAAATCTTTTCTATTTTCATCATTACCTAAATGTAGATTAGTACTCATCGGAGTCGGTTTACTTGAGATATTTTCTATTCCAAAGCGTTAAATGTATCTCGACAGTATTTTTCTTGATTTATAAAAATTCCATTTTTTAGTTGTCTTATTTGGAAACCCAAAATATAGTTTAATTCACCCATAGTGATATTTCAAATTCATTTGTCATAATGTCGAGAAATTCACTGCATAATTATTCGTTAGTTGATCCAAAATTAATGTTATCAATGTTATACCACCTTTTGGTCAAGGCTGGAATATCAACAAATTGGCAAGGAAGAATGGATATCAGGATTGGAGATCGATTGGAAAAAAGGCTGCAATCAATGTTGCCAAAGTTTGGCCGAGCCCCGATCTGGATGGAATCGATTGGAGATGATGATCAGGACTAGGAGAGGCTATGTTTCAAATTTTAGGTCAATCGGAGTTCGTGTGTTCAAGATATGATCGATGCAAGTTAAGAAAAAACGTTGTTCGAACTAATCATAGAGCCTTGTTCGAATCGATGTTGTTCGACTCCATCCGGGTTTAGTCTCTTTGCATCGATCTAATAACGGTAGCGTCGTGTCGATTTTACTTCGTATCCATCATGATAGAATGGCTTCGTGTCGATCAGGGCGCAATACAATTCGTATCGATCACAGTTGAGCATAGTTCGTATCCATCCCGTTCGTGGTTATTCGATTCGATAGCATCTGAGTCCTTGTTCGTATCCATGCTCAAGCGGGTTCATTTCGTATCGATGGTAGCAGCGATCGATACGAAATATACCCACAATTATCGATACGAGCAGGGGCTATAGTAAATGGACGCGAATTGATAATCGATTTGAAGGGCCGAAGTGGATGGACGTGTATTAACGGTCGATACGAGCGAAGCTTCGGTATTGGGTGTAACTCGGTCAACGCGGCGAAGGATGTGGATCTCCCTCGGTTTTTCGTTCCACGTCACGAGCAAGCGCGTGCTTCTGATCGATGCGAAGGGGATGGATACGAAACCATGGACACGAACTTGGCAGCCTTCGAAGAACATGAGATTGCATCTATCATATCTCCCAAACCACTGCTCAAAATGCTACGAAATTTTCACAGGAGCTTACGTACAAGCTAAAGAATGTTCCTGCCAATTTTAAGCTCGATTGGGCCATTTCTTGATCGATACGAAATTGATTCGTATCGATTACAGATCGAGTCGAAACTTGATGGGATCGATCGCGTGGGCCCACTCACATGCCAGAAGAAGTCTCGTGAAGTTTGAACGCGATATTAGCTTCATACACCTATAAATAGCCCCCTGAAGCCTACAGAAAAAGGTTCTTTTTAGCCGTTCGACGTCCAGACTCTGTCGGATTCAATTCTACACTTCATTACAACTGTTTTACTCGAATTTCTCCATTGTAATTGCTGTGATCACCTGTGACCAGCAAGGAAAATCAATAAAAGATTATCATTTGAAGTGGATGTAGGCTAGAGATAGCCGAACCACTATAAATCCCGTGTAATTGGTTGTTATTTATGAATTGTTACGCTTAGTATTGCTTAGATCTGAGATTTGTGTTTGGAATATTGCTGATCTATATCCATAACTTGATGCTTTCACGATACTTGGGTTTGTGACCAATTTTGACGCAAACACTTTGGTTCTTTTACCGAGAAGGACTAGCACCCGCTACATCAGAATCGGAATCCAGACCTGAGAGCTTGAAGAATCCAGATTTGAAGACAATGACTCGATAGACAAGAAGAAGACAAAGAGCTTAGAGAAGCCAACAGGAAGGGAGTCAAGAAGCATCCTCTGGAGCTGGAGAAGGACAAGCTTCGATCTACATCACCAGGGATGAGATGGAGGCAATGGCAAATTCGATGCATGAAAGGAGAATGAAGAGTCAACAGAAGATGCTGCAGAGTTTCTTTGAATAGATGAGAGCAACAAATACACATAACTTAGGAATGACTACAACTGTAAATGCTGAACAAGGAGTTAGAGTTGCAGAAACTAAAGGAGGTCAAGCTCAAGGTCAGAATGCAGAACCAGAAGGCAATCAACAAGGACTTGGGGGCAGACCCGCTAAATCTGACATTGGAAGACCTACGGACGGAGCTCAACAGACTAGAGAGGAGCCACATGAAGAATACGTACCAGAATACCCTCGGGGGCATGGGGGGCAACCTTTGACAGACAATGTTGGATTAGCTGAGATTATTAGGAGAACCATGCGTGGAGGTCTGACCAATAGAGATTTGGAAGGAGTGAACAAGAGTCTGTTTACTCGGGATATCAGGATAGCTTGAAATCCACCTCATTTCAAGCTACCTAGCGTGGAAGTATACAATGGCAAGGCCGATCCAACTGATCATCTGATGAGATACACCAGACACATGGAAGTGCTGGGGGCATCGGAGGAAGTTATGGCCCGATGTTTCCCTCTGTACTTGACGGATATAGGTGCAATGTGGTTCAGGCAACTGGAAGAAGGATCTATCAGAACATGGACGGAGTTGGTGGACATGTTTTTGAGGCAATTTCGAGTTCATATTAAGAGGCCAAAGAACGTGATGACAGTAACGTTAATAAAGCAAAGAATGGATGAGTCGCTTAGAGCTTTCTTAACTCGGTTCAATGCGGCGGTTGCTTCGGTGGATTGGCCGGATCCATCGATGGTTTTAATGGTAACAGTGTCAGGAGTCAAAGAGAATTCAGATTTTAAAGTATCTCTGATACGGGACCCACCACTAGATCTTGGAGAATTTTTTCACGAAGCTGAGAGATTCCTTCAACAAGAAGATGCATGTATAGATTTGAAGTTGAAGGAAGTGAATGCAGCTGAGGATGGAGGACCATCCATTGGAAGCTCAGATAAAAATAAAGGAAAAAGGATGCTAGATGACGACTCAGGAAAAGATAGAAAGCGATGGAAGGATCCAAGTTTTCCACATACACATGATTAAACGAGACGCTGGAGCGAATATATATGGAGACCCGGAATCGCCTTCCCTACCGAAGGCCGGCTAGGAGAGAACCTTCTAAACGTGAAAGGGCATCAGGAAGGCACTGTCTCTTCCATGATTTGGATGGACACGATACCAACAGCTGCAGGCACTTGAAGGATATAATCGAGGAGCATGTGAGGAATGGGAAGTCGCGGCAATATGTCGGGACTAGGAATGCAGCGGTGGAGCAGGAGCAACCATCGCCTACCTCAATTAACAATGGCGCGAGGTCCAGGAATGATGGTCGATTGGTTATCAATTGACTGGGATAATATGAAATAAGTAGCAATCTTCTAGCAAATGGCAAAGTCATATACTCATGTACAGGGACGGAGATAGCCCTTAGGCATGCTCTGAATGATGATAAACCACGATGAAATGGTTTGTGAAGTCTGTCTTTTGTTTTTGGATTGGACACTCGTTTTTCTGGTTTGGTTTTGGAGTTTGGTTTGAAATCCTAGTTTTGTTTGCTTTCTGGCTTGGATTCTCGTTTGGATGACTATTTTCTGTTTTGAATGTTGATTCGGATATCTGATTTTCTATTTTGATTTGGATTTTGGATTGGATTTTGATTGGGTTTTTGTCTGGTTTTGGGTAAACGGTCGTCAGGTATGGATTATACCTGGCAAAGGGTAAGTTACTTTGTCCAAGCATGGCAAATCGACTTACTCAGGTCGTCGAGTATGGACTATGCTCGACAAGGGTCCGGCTAGACTAGGATTCGGCCTAGGAATTAGGCCCTATATTATCGGTTATTATTTCAGGACGTCGAGTATGGACTATGCTCGACAAGGGTCCGGAGAGACCAGGATTCGGCCTAGGAATTAGGCCCTATATTATCGATTATTATTTCAGGACGTCGAGTATGGACTATGCTCGACAAGGGTCCGGAGTGACCAGGATTCGGCCAAGGACTTAGGTCCTATATTATTGGCTACTATTTCAGGTCGTCGAGTATGGACTATGCTCGACAAGGGTCCGGAGTGACTAGGATTCGGCTTAGGACTTAAGCCATGGCATTGTACAACGTCCAAGGACACTGGACCACGGTCGCCAAGTGTAGATTGCGCTTGGCAAGAACATGGAGAGGTTAGCTCAACGTCTAGGGACACTGGACCATGGTCGTCAAGTGTGGATTGCGCTTGGTAAGAACCCGGAGAGGTTAGCAACGTCCAAGGATACTAGACCACGGACGTCAGGTGTGGATTGCGCTTGACAAGAACCCGAAGAGGTTACGGATTTGGATATCGACCCGGAGAGGTCCTGGATTCGGTTATTGGCTATTGATAAGGATGGATGTGATGACCCACCCTTCTCGACCCTCGAAAATTGACACAAAATACTCCACAGTATAATATGCCGACGATCAAGTGCCGGAAAAGATAGATTGTTAAGGGAAAAGAAAGGAGATAGAAGAAAGAAGGAACTAAACAATATCAGAATCTCACAATCGCAGCGGAACAAAATATAATATACAATATCAGATCTTTACACAAAACGAAAACTATATCTTTTTTATACAACATATCATCAGAGTATCACAAACAAACAATAATTACCAGCCTGACAATTTCAAAAAAAAGCAAAGCAGCGGATATAAACAAGTACGGATAATACGTCTCGGACTCCAGCTCATCTCCTGCTCTATAGCATCCTATCCTGAACATATAATACTCGGCCTGACCCGAGCATTATAATAAATAACACCCAAGTCGGTCTGGAGTACCAGCTGATAAAATTCACCCAAATTGATTATTAAAGTTTCAAAAACCTTTGAAAATCAAAAGCATCTCGTAAGACCACGCCACAAATAAACATGTCGGGTTTTTACCTTACGATAGCTAAAGCACTTTTTATAAAATCCTATGATATTATAATAGGGTCTATTTAAAAATACTTATTAAAATAGCCGAAATTGTTACATTCATTAAATTCCAGCTACTAGCCACAATCATGGGTAATACAAACAAAACTCGTAAAAGGCTCGTAGGGAGAATGGATTTCCAACTAATGACTAGGCACTGGGGTACCACTTGTCACAGTACGTGGCCTAGATCATAGTACCGAGGATTACTCCCAATCTCCTACAACACAAGGCCGAGACTACCCCATACTGGATAATCCCGAGTAAGATCACCCCACGGTTGGGATCAACAACCGCACCACTAAGCCGAATAAAAAGGGACATCAAGACAGGGATGACCTTACCCTAAAATGGGTGCTACCACCTAGCCTTGCTGCATAACCCCTGATTTTCAGTCATTCCGGGTTGATGAGGCTTGAGGCTAAGCATTACCTTTTAAGAACGTTTCACTTAGAATGCCCATCGTCCACCTGACGATGTTCCGAAAGCATTCATCCATACAAGTCCGTCCCGGGTTCGAACGGAACCGAAGGCACTACTCCTACTACATCCATTTTGGAAATATCCTCAGGATTAGTAGCGACTAGACCTTGTACTTCACTGCTCCATCTTTGAGTCCAAACTCATTTTTCCACGAAAACGTAAAAACCGGATCGAAGTGGTTTTCGAGAAATTAATCCTGATCCCGGTCTCATCGAAACAATCAACGCATTGTCCAATATTGATAGTCGGAGATTTAAATATCAAGTAACATTCACAAAAATCCATCACATAATAAATAATTTCCCACATCATTTATTTACTAACCTCAAGATATCTTCATAAGATATATTTCCATTTTCAATCCCTTGAAAACAGTTTCAAACCACATACTCCTTATGGAATAAATTTCCAAATATTGATTTCTACTGAAAACAACCAAGCCAAATACTTTAGATTTATAATAATTTAAATTAAAGCTATTTACATATTTTATTTGAAATACATACATACTTTTGAAATGTTTCAAATAAAACTGCTTTATAAACTATAAACTACTTTTCTTCAAAATAAAGTTAAGTCGTACTAAATTTTAAAATAAAGTTATAAAATCTTATACAAGTTTCAAATAAAGCTTTAACCAAACTATCTTTAAAATAAATCCATTTTATAAATATTAAAAATATTCCTTTAAAATCAAATTTAAAGCTTTTAACTTTTACTTAAAAACCTGCTTTAAACGTACTTGGCTTTTCAGGGAAATACTCTTCCATTCCAAAATAAACCAAAGAATTCTTTTATAAATCCTGCTGGATTTATCTCAATTCGAATTTACGTTTAAATCCCGTAAATTTCTTTCCAACACTTTAAAAATAAAATTTTGTGCTCATTTCTATTTCCTGGAATATCACTTTCAAAATATATGCTTAAAATATTTTACATAAAGCTTCTAGAAATTACTTAATTGAAAGTAGTACTTAAGGAAATATATAGAGGTTTTCTAAGTAATTAAGCCAAATTTAACTTTTAAAATAAATTTATTAAATCAAATATTTATATTATAATTTCCTTTCGAAACTTAATACTACTTTACTTTTTAAAATAATTAAATACAATAATTACTTAAATAAATGTTTACTTATACTTTAAATAATTAAATAATATTTTTCTTTCTAAAATATTCTAAAACACAATTTAAACTGGCAACTTATAATTTGAAAGCTTTTCTTTGAAACATACCTAATTTCCAGGAAAAATGCGCTTTCCATCCTTTAAAGACAATCTCATCTTTACTTTTAAAACAATTATAACTTTCTTATAAAATTTCTCATCGGAAATCAATATTTCCAAATTTATCCACTGATAAATATAAAAATTTATTTATAGACCCAATTTATAAATTTCCATTTCTCATTTCCGTTCCAATCTCAGTTTCAAAACCATTTACAAATTTCAAACCAATTTCTCGAATTTAATCCCCTTAAATTCATTACCTAAAAATCCCTTTCATTTTCCTTTAATCCCAATTTATTTATATATATTTTTAAAATAACAAATTATATTTATCCAACCATAAAACAGCATAACAAAATCCAAATCAATTTATCATAGGATATCAATGAGATATATCACAGAATATCAATAAAATTTCTATTTGTGAGGAATCCAGTTGGAACCCTCCAACCTGTTTCCCTGCATCCATAGATATTAGCACAACCAATAAATATCGATTCAATCTGATAATAATTATCATATTCAGCTAAACAACCAATCAAACATTTAAATATTAGCTATCTAAATTAACTGGTACCCAGATGTGAGTGAGATTAGCTCACCTTGAATTTTTCGAGCGTTTAAATTCTGAATTAAATTGACCGCGATCGATTTAACCCAAAATTTCGCTAGCTCCGATCGTCTCCAAATTCGCACTGCAGCGTAGATCGTGTCGCTGCGATTCTGGCGCTTCTTGTTTCGTTTGAATTTGATAAAGTATGCAAAAGATATGGGTTTTTAAAGGGTTGTGTATATAATTTATAAAACAATTTTCTTTTCATTATATTTACCAAAACAAATTACAGCCACATGATACCAAAATCACGTCCGAAGCTTCATCTTCCCTCTCACGCGTTACAGGTTCAAACCGAACCCAATATCACCCTTCTAGGGTTTGCCGCTGCTCATCACACGAACGCCGAGAGTCCATCAAACCACCGTTGCACGAAACGTCACGGCCACCTCCACCCATGCCCAGAAAATCACGAAGCTCGGCTATGCCAGCCTCTCGTAAAACATGCTCGAATATTGCGCATTCATGGTCGATTTCTCGACGAACCACTCCACTATACACGATCATACCAGTTAAACAGGTAGATCTAGTTGAGCCCTACAACTTCCTAGTTGGGAGTTTCCTCAAAAGGTTGGTGGATAAGGAGGAATTTGAAGAAGAAGGAGGAAACATATCGGCGATTGCTTTATCTCAAGTGGCGGCCAAGAAGGAAATAGGGTTTTGGCCTTTAAAAATGTGTATATACATGTGTATATACATATATATGTATATATATATGTATATATTAATTTAATATTAAAGTCATTCTTAAACAACTTTGTCAAACAATCTCCAAACAACGAATGCCGACAGGCGTTTATAAGGTTTTACCTGCATTCCGAACACAATGAAACATGTTTCGGAGGCTAATTCGACCATATGCGCGTGTTGCGGAAATAAACGATCAATTTTAAATTAAATCGATTAAAATAGTTTCGATGCGTTTTGAGCTGCCATGGTTAATTGACAAATCCGATTGCTACGAAAATTGGAATCCAATAATAACTAACTATTACGGATCCAATGGAACTAGTTTGGTCAAATTCTGAGACTATGCCCCGGAAGGCTATTTTAACTCGTCGATTAAATCGAGCGATTCCCGAAATTGTCAAAATCACTTAAAATTTCACTTTTAAAATTTTACTAACTTTATTTTAAATCATACAGGATTTATATTCACATCAGAAATCATTCTAATTCATTTCGAACCAAAATCTGATTATTTGCATTATTATATTACTAAATTCCATTATTAAATTAATATAAAATTCCAAATTTTAAACCTATCGACTTTTGATTCCATCCAAAAGTACAAATTCATTATTTAAATCCAAATAAACTTAAAATAAGTTTTAGAAACCATTTTCATAACCATTTATATCCAGATTCACCAATTATCACATTCCCAAATATTTAATTATTATTATTATTCAAATTCAATTGAATTGCCATATTTAAAATTTTAACTAATTTTATTAATTTAACCAAACTCTTTTTACTTCAAAAATCAAATTATAATCCATATCAAACATTTAAAACGAATTAAATTTTCAAAATTAACGACTAGAAATTTTGGGTCGTTACCCCCCCTTATAAAAATTTCGTCCCCGAAATTTGCTAAGGTAGAAGAATGCTCCAAACCCAATAGCAAAACCCACTTAGTGAAAATCTCAAATTCACTTTGCCTAAACTCTTTAGTTTCAAATCAAAACTGCTAGTTTCGATTCCTATTCCAAAATCCTTTTTATTTTTATTTTAATTTGAAATCAATTTGCCGTTAACGAAACGTTTCTAAAATTTCAAAATTTTTCTAACTCCCAAAATAGTCGAAAAATTTTGGCAGAGTCTCCCTTGTACGGAGGAGCTTTTGCAATATCATAATAGATATAAATATATATACATCGACCCACACGGTCGAAAAACCAAATATACCATAGTATATATCATTTTCCCAATTTTATTGCATAGGCGTACCTTTATTAGCATTTTAAACGCCAGCGGCTAATATATTATGCATTTGCGCGCTCCAACTCTATCGATTGCCTTCCGTACCTGTACTTACTTAAACAAACACATGAGTTTACAATAATATGATATTTTCAACAACGTTCCATTTATTAATCTAAACCAAACATGTCAATTTCAAAGCCCTCACAATACATTTTCATAATTCTACATGTTAACCTTCTTAAAAAAAACAATCCACCATTTTCAACACCATTCTAATTTTTTCACAAGTCCATCGAATAATTTACATTCAAGTTTACTATATACAATTCATACTTACTACAACCAATTCATTTTCACTTCAGTATGATTAACATATGCTTTACTAACATCAATTTATTTCAATTCAATTCCAAATTGATTCACAATCGAATTTTATTTTCAATTTGATATATTTGCATCATATTCATAATTCACTTCATTTATATGCAAAACTACTAAATTAAATTCCAACCCATTCCAATTTATTCAAAAACCACTTATTTACTTACTTTAAACAATTTACTTCCGTTTACAACAAACGACAAATTTTCTATGCAAATTTCAAGTTATCCATGCAAATAACCATCACTTAAGCTTATAACCATTTAAATTAATTCCAACTTAGATTTATATTAATTTTATTTCATTCGGAATTTTTCACAATCCCAAATATTCTTTTTTCCTTGCAATTTTTAAATAAAATCCTTATTCTCACTTCAAGTTCATCATCAAACTTAAGTTTATATTAATATCATCCTATTCTGTATTATTTACAACTCATACATACTTATTTCATCACGATAAGAAATTAAAATTCTTTCACTTGCATTAAAATTTTATTATCTACACAAATTTCATTCAAGACCCCTTATAAAGCTCAACCATAATTATTTTCAAATTTGCTTAAGTTCTTTTAATTTCACAATATTTCCATTTCTTCTTATATCAATTTTATTTTATTTTAATTTGATTTTAATCCAATCAAATTCCAATCCATTTACATATTTTAATTCAATTTGTTTACTTACTCAATCCATTTTAAATTTTAATTCATCTCCTTGATTCATTCTGAATTTTATTAATAATATGACCACTTTTAATTATCTTATACCCAAACTAAATTTTACTTGCATTTTGGACCATATCCATTTTAAATTGATTTTTTTTATTCAATCCAATATAATTTCCATTTAATTTAGCTTACACTAAATTAATTTCTAAACAATCCTTTCTGAATTTAGTTGAGTGAGAATTTAATTCATTCGATATCATTCTTACTTAATTTAAATTCAATTTAATTCAATTCTTTTGCCAAATTTAATTCAAGTTTAACTAAATTTTATTTAGCCAACTTAAATTCATTCCACTTCCTTTACTACTTAAATAAGAATTGAATTTCATTCAATATTATTTATAACGCAACTGAATTTTTGATTTTAATTAAATCCAAATTCATCTCAATTCCATTTAGTCGAAGTTAAATCTAATTCGATCCCATTTTATTTCTCCATTCAATTTAATTTTTTACTTTCTAACATATAAGTTTTAAAACTAATTTACTAACTTAAATCCATTCACATCTTATATTTTTTCTTTGCCTTATCACATTTAACATCCACTTAGGATTTAAATTTTGAATTTACCATACCATTCAACCATTTTATTTTGGTTTTACTATTTCATTTCTTATTCTTAAGTTCACCAACTTATTTACTTAAAAGCTTATACTGCTCATTTTAATCCATTTACATCTTATAATCACAATTCTAAATTTATATATATGTATAACACTTAATAGCTTAAGGATATAAATTTTCATTACTCAATTATAGTCATTTCACATTTCAACTTTATATCCAATTTAATTCAATTTCAAATTCCAATTTTATTTAACTTATCTTAAGTTAAATTCAAATATATTTTATTCACTTCCATTTATTCAAATTAAATTTTAATTTCAAGAATAAAATTTTCATTTTTCTTTCTTTTTCAAATCAACTTCACTTTATGGATTCAATAGTTGATTTATCTCAACTTTCACATTATTTAAATCGAGTTTCCAGAATTCAATTCCCGGTTTTATTTCAAAACCATTTTGAAATAATAATTAACTCATACCTACTTGGTATATCAAATCAAATCTTAGGATTCCAAATAACTTGTTTATACCAAAACAAATTTCCCTTTTTGAAATTTTTAAAACACCTTGTATATCGAACAAATCTAAAAAGATATCATACCCAATTACTATGGAAGCAATCCATCACATTAGAAACTCAAAAATGAATTCTAATGATGTGGCCATCATCGTCAGGATTATTTTCCAGCGACTGAAGTGAGTTCAGTGCTTCCTTACTTCCACAAATTCCTTTCAAAACAATTTCCATTCAGAAATATTTCCCAAAATAATACACCATCATTTCCTTCAAACACTTTGGAAACATTTCAAACATTCCCAAGGTTTTATAATTTTCAAACCTTTGTTTTTGATACATTTAAAACATTTTTCAAAATTTCCGGGGTTTAAATTCGGGTTTTAATTCAAATTTCAGTTATACTTCTTTTGGGTAAGTTATACTTATCGAATTATATTTGGTTATAACCATTTCAAATTTTAGACTCTTATATTTGATTATAATATTAAAAACCAAACATCCGAATATATATATATATATTGATTTCAAAAAAATATTTCTTTTATATCAAAATATAATTTTGGGTAAAATTATTCCATTTACCCACTTTTAAAACAATACTATGTCGGTTTATCTTGTTTAAGAGTTTAGAAACCACTAACGATATGGTTGTACTTCCCGTACCGACCAGAATTCATAAACACTCAACCAATAAATCAACACAGTATAAAAACAATTTTATATTCACTAACAAGTACGCGCTCATAGCTATTATTACACTCAACCCATTATAGAGTACCATTGACTTTGTTTAATGAGTAATTTCCCTACCAAACCTAGGTTGTCACCAGTCTAGGCTCTGATACCAATGTGACGACCCACCCTTCTCGACCCTCGAAAATCGACACAAAATACTCCACAGTACAATATGCCGACGATCAAGTGCCGGAAAAGACAGATTGTTAAGGGAAAAGAAAGGAGATAAAAGAAAGAAAGAACTAAACAATATCAGAATCTCACAATCGCAGCGGAACAAAATATAATATATAATATCATATCTTTACACAAAATGAAAACTATATCTATTTTATACAATATATCATTAGAGTATCACAAACAAACAACAATTACCAGCCTGACAATTTCAAAAAAAGCACAGTAGCGGATATAAATAAGTACGGAAAATACGTCTTGAACTCCAGCTCCTCTCCTGCTCTATAGCATCCTATCCTGAACATATAATTCTCGGCTTGACCCGAGCATTATAATAAATAAAACCCGAGTCAGTCTGGAACACCAGCGGTTAAAATACACCCAAATTTATTATTAAAGTTTCAAAAACCTTTGAAAATCAAAAGCATCTCGTAAGACCACGCCACAAATAAACATGTCGGGTTTTTACCTTACGATAGCTAAAACACTTTTTATAAAATCCTCTGATATTATAATAGGGACTATTTATAAATACTTATTAAAATAGCCGAAATTGTTACATTCATTAAATTCCAGCTACTAGCCACAATCGTGGGTAATACAAACAAAACTCGTAAAAGGCTCGTAGGGAGAATGGATTTCCAACTAATGACTAGGCACTGGGGTACCACCTGTCACGTACGTGGCCTATATCACCGTACCGAGGATTACTCCCAATCCCCTGCAACACAAGGCCGGGACTACCTCTTACTGGATAATCCCGAGTAAGATCACCCCACGGTTGGGATCGGCAACCGCACCACTAAGCCATTTAAAAGGGACATCTAGACAGGGATGACCTTATCCAGAAATGGGTGCTACCCACCTAGCCTTGCCGCATAACCCCTGATTTTCAGTCATTCCCGGTTGATGAGGCTTGAGGCTAAGCGTTACCTTTTAAGAACGTTTCACTTAGAATGCCCATCGTCCACCTTACGATGTGCCGAAAGCATTCATCCTTACAAGTCCGTCCTGGGTTCGAATGGAAATGAAGGCACTACTCCTACTACATCCATTTTGGAAATATCCTCAGGATTAGTAGCGACTAGCCCTTGCACTTCACTGCTCCATCTTCGACTCCGAACTCGTTTTCCCACGAAAACGTACAAACCGGATCGATTGGTTTTCGAGAATTTAATCCCGATCCCGGTTTCTTCGAAACGATCAACGCATTGTCCAATATTGATAGTCGGCGATTTATGTGACGACCCATAAAATTTAAGCAATTTTTAATTGGTTTATAACGCATTGAATTGGATTTTTGAGAAATTATTAATAATAAAATTTTGAAAAAAAATTTAATATTTAGATTACGTATAATTATAATTGATTTAGAAATTTGCATGAAATCAAGGGAATCGACGGTTACCATAAATTTTATTTTCCTGTCCGTTCAAATTTTATATCAGTCACAAACCAATCAACACCTTACCGTAATTACTCCCTGTATTCGTGCTGTCGCTCTTTAATTTTCTATCCGTTGCTATTTCATTTCGGGTTTGTTCCTTCCCTATTTATTCCATTTCAAACGTTTTCTCATCTTTCTGGCAGAAACATAACATTTTACATCATTTTATATATATATATCTGTAGCTTGCATTCATTCGTTTATTCACTTTTATGTTTCTCATACTTTCTACTTTACTGTCCTTAATTCCCGCACTTGACGTTATCATTTCTGTTTGTTTCCACTGAATGTGGCACTTTTCATGGTTAACGTTTTATTCCATTTATGTATGGCTTTCCTTTTGCAACATGTCCCATTTCTATTTCCTTCGTTTCAAAATTTGAAATGTTACAGCTGGACCCCATTATTTATTCGCTTGAATAAGGAAGCTAAATCAATGGATGACCATTGCTAATAAAATTATTACTTTTCTAACATATATACTCATTGCTACTTTTCCTGACCTTTTATTTCTACTTTCTTTTTTTCACTGTTTCATTCCGGCTTTAAAATTTTAATATATATGTTATGTATGTATTAAAATCTTCACGTCACTTGGTCACTCAAGCCGTTCATTTTCTTTCCACTAAAACTGCTTATATTTAATTCCATACGTTTCTTTGTAACGTTTTATAATATTGCTTTCATCTTGAGACTGAAACAAAATGCACCGCATACACATGTTTGTTCAAAAGAAAGTGGATAGGCCTAAAACGTGTAGCTTTTCATTTACTTTTCAATTGATTTCCTCTCTTATATTTTTACTTTACATTTCAAATTTGAAACGTGGTGCTCAAACAATAGAAATTTGCTTTTATTATTCAGCTCAATTAAGGGTGACCATTGCCATCACATAACCGGTAATAGATTTGTATATGTTTTATTTGTTTATGTGGCAACGATTCACATTTACACTATTATTGCCTTTTTAACTTCATTAGTTTTCATTTATTTGTGTACGTTTTGTTTTGTTTATTTGCGCTTGAATTTTTCCATATTCGTTACTTTACATTTATATCGGTACGTTATTTTTGCGTTCATAAAACGTTATACGTTACTTTGCATTCATTAAATTTTAAGCGGCCCACTTTATTCACCTTTATATTTATTCACTTTTGACCTTGATATTCCCAATATAAATCTTTACGTTTGTCTTTGTCCTTTCACTTTCTCTTCTCAGTCATCTGGTGTTGCTTGTGAGAGAATACAACAAAGGATATAAGTGGCCTTCTTCTCCATTCAACTGCTCATTTTGTTCTCTTTGAAAAAAAATTCGCATGCTTGTAGATAGAAGTCCCCTCCTCCTTTATTTTCCAAACCCCACCTTTCTCCTTTCCTCTACAACCTTTGCATTTCTTTTATACAAGGTAATATCTATATTATAAATATATTGTGTTGTATTTACCTAAAAGTTAAAAGCTATAATCTGT
This sequence comes from Allium cepa, assembly GCA_030765085.1. NCBI lineage: Eukaryota > Viridiplantae > Streptophyta > Magnoliopsida > Asparagales > Amaryllidaceae > Allium > Allium cepa. The sequence continues at coordinate 161,364,847 of CM060932.1, forward strand.
TTACCTTTTTATACTTATATATATATGAATTCATACGAATTATTACAAGTTGTCTTATATATATATAGTACGCTGATGATTTGTAAATAGCTTATATATACAATTGTTGTATACACTTCTGTCAACATACAATTGATTACATAAACAGGAGCATGTGTGCATATTTAGCCATATTTTACATATTGGGTCTGCATATTTGTTTGTATATATAATTGTAAGAGCTGAATTTATTTAGATTTATATCATTATTTTTAAATCGATCATTTTTTTGCAACAAGTCTTATATAAATAATATGTTCACATATATATATATAAGTATATGTATTTTAAAGTTTTAATGTATGTGTTTTAACACATGGATTTTACATTCAGACCTTTTATTTACAATTTATATTAAAAAGTATGTTATAATCTCTTGGTTTTATTCAAATTTATTATATATATCATTTGCAGTAATAAATTTTATTATTGATAAAAATGTAAGTTACATATGTCATTGTAATTACGCGCATAACTGATACGTAAAGATATATTAGAATATAAGTTTATATTTTTGTTATAGGCACGTTACTTTATATTTAAAATAATATATAAATAATCATATGTAGGTAGTTGCATGTTGTAGTGGGTGGGTTAGCTTATAGCAGTGAGGATTTGTAGATATTTGGAAATTTAAAAGGCTGTGCATATATTTTGTAAAAGGTTGTGCATATATTTTGTAAAGGCTGTGCATATATTCATAGTCTAAAACCTATTATATATATTTTGTTATAAATAGTTACAGTTATATTTTAAAGTGTGAGTCATAACAGAATTATAAAGGTTACTATACAACTTATACTTGTATGCTGAAGGGTCTGCATAGATTTATAATGGGTCTGTATACATTTGAGTAACATGAATGTAGTGGGTGGTATATATATAAATATCTTACATATATTTGTTTATACATATACATACTATTTTGGACATAAGTTGATTTCGTCGATACTAAGTTTATAACAAATATTGTTTTAATTATAGCATACAATTTATTTTATATGTTTGACTTTAGTATATAAATCCACTTATATACCTTTTACTTTCATCGATCCAGTTCTGATTCGTTTTATCAATTCTTGATCATTGGCCTTGTTCGTCCAATTCGCGTTCAAATCTTACTTTTCTTTGAGTTTTTGTTTGGACTATTCGATGGTCTAGATCGTGATCCGATTCGTATCTTGTCGAGTCGTCAAAATCTCTAGCCTCGAAAGGTGAGCAATCACTCACGATTAACGTTCTTGTATTTTATTAAATTTGATTTCAATTGAAACGACAATTGAAATATAATGCTGCAGTTATTTTGTTATATATGCTATTATCTGTAACTATTCACCTGTGGGATATGACACCATATCCTGTTGTTTATATTTTATTTAAATTATTGATGATATATGCCTATTATTATTTATTATCTGCTATCACTCTGCAAGTTCCCTGTTAGTATAGAATTCACTATGGGTTGAAATGATACATACCCGAATGGACTTTAGAATAGGAGAAAATCGTTATGGGTTGAAATGATAAACCGAAGTGATTTTCATTTGAACTGAATTGGGATTACGGGTCGAAATGATATCTTCCCGTGTGTGTGTGTGTGTGTATACTTAACTACGGATTGAAATGATAAATATTCGCATCACTTAACCATATGATAGAAGTATATACAGACGCCGTTGGTCCATATATAAATATTTTGAAATGATTTTCTATGGTTTTAGGAGAAATATAGGGTTTTAGTAAATATTGGAAATATTTTTATATATAAATATGTTTAATGTAAAGTAGATTTAATAGTAAACTTTAATTTAATAAAGTTTGATTTAATTAATAGAATATGTTTAAGTATTTTATTTTAAATAGATTTCCAATGTTTGTATATGTTAAGGAAGATAAAGTTGAATTGATTGAAATGGTATTTAATTAATAATTTTATCTAACTAAATCAAATTCGAAACTTATTGAATTTGAAAACTTAAAATATAGTTCATAACATAACTTTGACTTTAGTGATTTAATGAATATTCACGTTTAAAGAAATTGAAGGCAAATATAATGAATTGTATTATAAGGCTATATAAGTAATATTGAGTGGATATTTCAAGAATAAATAATAATGAAGTTAAATCAAGATCTGTATGAAACTGTTAGGTTTAGTTTGAAATGTTGAAGCTTTGAAATACGGGACTTAAATAGTTAAATTGTGATTCAGATCTGTATTTGAAATTGGTAAAATTTGAATTTGTTCTTTAGAAGACTAAATTGAACGGAAATTGAAATTTGAGATTTAATTTAATCTGAATAGGAAAGTCGAGTTGATTATTGAAGTGATCGATGAAACTTGAGGAAATTATAAATACTTTACTTTATAAAATTTTCAAAATATATATATATCTATTTTTATATTGAAGTGAAAATGATATTTTGATTTTGAAATATAAATTAATTTGAAAGGACCACGGTGTTATAGTGTATATTTCTACCTTGTAGATAGTTCTGTAGATCCTTAGGGGATGGTTATCCCAAACATCCTTTAAGCTACTTGTATTTCAGTTGATATTTCACTTGAGTTGGATTTATAGATATAAGAATCTTAATTCTAACTCGAGTGTTTTTGTGTTTTGCTTTATGCTCGGGTCAGACTGAGTGATACAGCACTTGAGACTCACCTTCGAAGTTGGAGTTTTGCTTGAAGATCCAGCTATCTATCCTTTCAGTCATCCAATTGATTGGTTCAAAGAAGTCATTTGCTCGTACTGGAGACTTTACTGCATCTGAGATAATCTGTTGTATTTTATTTCTAACTCTAATGTTTATATAGTAGCTTCATTAACTACTATTCATTTATTCCGCTGCGTGTTATTGTACTACTCTGTATCTGTGATTCTGTGATTGATTTATTTACTCTATATGTTAAGTTTGCCAAATTTAAATTAACAATCTGATAGTTTGAGCAATTCAAGTCCGACTTGTGCGGATGCAAATAGTTGAAAATATCATGCCGTTACAGTTGGTATCAGAGCTTTGGCTCTAGGCAAATTTAGCATGTATGGAAAATTTAATTACGGAATCACTTTCGTTCGGGCTTGAACTCCTTTCTCTTGATTGGAAGTTCCTTTGAATTTTGGAATGTCCCTCGGTTCCGAAATTCATTCTTGTCTCTCCTTATTTATATTCTTTTGATTCTGGAGTATCCTATAACTCCACTGAATTATTTGTAAAGGGGGTGAAAACTCCTTTACAATTGGTATTGATTCATCGAAGATTTCTGTATCCTCGGTTTACGATGCGGTTATATCTAGATATGCCGAATTCTATCTCTTGCGATCGAATGTCGATTTTTTTGGAATTCCACATCGTTTATATTCCTGAAGTCACGGTTGACCCAGTTAAGGTCGCCCATGATTTATAGAAGTATATCCATCTTCTATTTTGTAATTTAATTTTCTCATCTTCGATCGAGTCTATCTTCGAATCAGGATTCTATTGATTAGAGTTCCTCTAATTTAAATCTATATCTTTGTTTGAAATCCATTCTTGAATCATCTTTTGAAAATCGGGTTTTGTTTATATTTTAAATTTGTTTATATACCGAAATTTTTATTTGGGTAACTATGATTTTATTTTATATATAAAGGAGAAAATGTTTTCGATAAGGATTATATACCTATATATAAAACGAATAAGAAATGTTATTCTATATATAAAAGTTTCGAAAGGATTTGAAAATTTGAAGATTATATAAGAAATGGATTTATATAAAAATAATTTATAACTGAAGGGTTTTAATTTGAAATTCGAGAGATTGAATTCCGGTGTTTTGAAATTGGTTTTAAGATTTTGGAAATATATATATATATATATATATATATAATACGATTTAAAAGATATTTTCTGAATAAGAAATGTTTCAAATGAATTCGAATAAATTCCAATGATTTCGAAGAGATTTTTTTAAAGAAGTTTCAAGAAAATAGAAGTCCAAAACTCACTTTTGTCGCTAGGAAATAATTTCGATGATGAGTGCACGCATCATTGACATTGATTTTCGAGTTTCAGAGTGGGGGAGAGGCCACTCTAGTAGCTTTGCTATGCGAGTGATATTGTGAAACAAATTTTGACTTCAAATTCTGAAGTATAATTCGATATTCGAAAGATATATGTATATATATTTAAAATAATTTAAAGGAAGCCGGTGTTCAATCCTCTAGTTTTCAATTTTATTTAGTATAACTCTATTTATAAAAATTAATTTACTGATTTGTTGCTGATTTCCAACTCTTGGATTTGAAATTTGTTTTCACCGACTATTTTGAAGGTTCAAGTACTTCCAAATCAAGGTTTAAAATTTTAAAACTAAGAAATTTCGAAGAGTATAAAATATTTGATAAAGAATATAAGTTTTTTTGTATGTTTAAAGTATGAAGAGTATGACTTAAGTAAATTTGAAACTTTTGTTAAATAAATAATTTGCAAAAAGGAAATTTGGATTTTTCATATAGAAATAAATAGTTTAAACGTTTTAAAGGGATAGTTATAGATTTGGAAACCATTTTGGGTATAATTGATTCTGAGAAAGCATTTGGTTTTGAAAATAGATTGGAATGTAAAACCCAGTATTTATATGATGATTTTGGAAATGAATTTGTTTGACTTGAATTTTGTTAATTTGGAAACTGGGATTGTTTTCTAAACCTATCATTTCGAAAACTTTGAAAATGAAGATATTTAATTTGGAAGAAATGATTTGGTGAAATCATATATGAGTTTAAAACTGAATTGATATTGAAATAGATTGTAATTTGAGAACCATATGTTACTAAATACTTGATTTGGAAGTTATCGAACTTATATAAAATGGATTTGTATAAGAAAGATACTCAATTTTGAAAGAGAAATCTTATATAATCAAAGTCTATATAAGTATGATTTGATATACTATTGATTTTGGAAAGTATTCGATTTGATAATGAAATCCTATATATTGGACTTTATATAAGTATGACATTTGAAAGTGATTTGAAAGTACTATATGATATATATTTTCGAAGTAAAGATATGGGAAGTGCCTTCTGCTTGATATTCGCTTTGTGGCCACATTGTGGATTCATTATATTGATATTATTCTATCTGATTTTTGGTTTTTCGGATGTGATACTCGAGTATCCCACCGTGTCGTAACCCACGGTTTTTCTTACGAGCGCGACTGCATAGTGCAACTGCCTGGCTGAGCTGGCCTAGGGGTACGGATTGTTTCCTGGGGGATCCAGGCGTAACCATTGTGTATTCTGCACTCTATGTAGGTCGCATTAGTAGCGAAACCGCCTGGCTGAGATGGCCTAGAGGTGCAGATTGTTTCCTCGGGTTTCCCGGCGTAACCATTGTGTATCCTGCACTCCACTAGTCATCATGGCGTAACTCGCAGGGCTGAGAAAGCATACGAATACGGATTGTTTCCTGGGGGATCCAGGCGTAACCATTGTGTATCTGTGAACCATGGTTAGACAAAGGTTTTGGTTTGGTTGTTTTGTTTGGATTGTACTTTCCATATTGGTTTTGATGGTTTTTCAAGTATTTTCACTGGGTGTTGAAACAGGCCTACTAAGTACTTGAATAATTCTAGCTTTGCGCCTGATCAACGCATGCCAGCGTCTGTAAGAACGAGAATAAACTTGCTGAAACATCGAGTTGTAAAAGTATTTTCGAAAGGAGAATTGGTTTCAATATAAAAGTATTTTATTATAAAGGTATTTCCAACAAAATAATTTGTATTAATATTTGAAATTTAAATTCTTATGGTTTGAATTAATTATTCATGCTCGATACTATTCTTTTGAATCTACTTTATCTACTCAGCTTTATTTATTCACCTATATTCTCTTTTCGGAATCTATCTTCTTTCCTTCTTTCCTTCTTTTGAATATATCCTTTAAAATATTCTTCATTTATATACTACTGGTTTAATAGTAAAAAAATTCTAGTGTTTTATAAATAATTGATCTCATATTAATTAAATGGATTTAATAAAATGAGAATTAATTTAAAAAAAAAAGTATATGGTTTTAACTAAATTGTTTAATTTGTTTTTTCAAAGTCTAATTTTTCATCTGGTTGTTTCTATTCTCCTACTTTGTTCCTTTTCGGGGACGAAATGTTTTGAGTGGGGGAGAGTGTAACGACCCATAAAATTTTAGCAATTTTTAATTGGTTTATAACGTATTGAATTGGATTTTTGAGAAATTATTAATAATAAAATTTTGAATTTTTTTTAATATTTGGATTACGTATAATTATAATTAATTAAGAAATTTGCATGAAATCAAGGGAATCGACGGTTACCATAAATTTTATTTTCCTGTCCATTCAAATTTTACATCAGTTACAAACCAATCAATACCTTACCTTTATTACTCCCTATATTCGTGCTATAGCTCTTTAATTTTCTATCCGTTGCTATTTCATTTCGGGTTTGTTCCTTCCCTATTTATTCCATTTCAAACGTTTTCTCTTCTCTCTGGTAGAAACATAATATTTTACATCATTTTTTGTATATATATCTGTAGCTTGCATTCATTCGTTAATTCACTTTTACATATCTCATACTTTCTACTTTACTGTCCTTAATTCCCACGCTTGACGTTATCATTTCAGTTTGTTTCCATTGAATGTGGCACGTTTCATGGTTAACGTTTTATTCCATTTATGTGTGGCTTTCCTTTTGCAACATGTCCCATTTCCATTTCCTTCATTTCAAAATTTGAAACGTTACAACTGGACCACATTATTTATTCGCTTGAATAAGGAAGCTAAATCAGTGGATGACCGTTGCTAATAAAATTATTACTTTTCTAATCTAACATATATACTCATTGCTACTTTTCCAGACCTTTTATTTCTACTTTCTTTTTTTTACTGTTTCGTTCTTGCTTTAAAATTTAATATATATGTTATGTATGTATTAAAAATCTTCACGTCACTTGGTCACTCAATCCGTTCAATTTCTTTCCACTAAAACTGCTTATATTTTATTCCATACGTTTCTTTATAACGTTTTATAATATTGCTTTCATCTTGAGACTGAAATAAAATGCACCGCATACACATGTTCGTTCAAAAGAAAGTGGATAGGCCTAAAACGTGCAACTTTTCATTTACTTTCAATTGATTTCTTCCCTTATATTTTTACTTTACATTTCAAATTTGAAACGTGGTAATCAAACAATAGAAATTTGCTTTTATTATTCAGCTCAATTAAGGGTGACCGTTGCCATCACATAACCGGTAAAAGATTTGTATACATTTTATTTGTTTATGTGGCAATGATTGACATTTACACTATTATTGCCTTTTTAACTTCATTGGTTTTCATTTATTTGTGTACGTTTCGTTTCGTTTATTTGCGCTTGAATTTTTCCATATTCGTTATTTTACATTTATATCGTACTTTATTTTTGCGTTCATAAAACGTTATAAGTTACATTGCATTCATTAAATTTTAAACGGCCCACTTTATTCACCTTTATATTTATTCACTTTTGGCCTTGATATTCCCAATATAAATCTTTACGTTTGTCTTTGTCCTTTCACTTTCTCTTCTCAGTGATCTGGTGTTGCTTGTGAGAGAAAACAACAAAGGATATAAGTGGCCTTCTTCTCCATTTAACTGCTCATTTTGTTCTCTTTGGAAAAAAAAATTCGCATGCTTGTAGATAGAAGTCCCCTCTACCTTTATTTTTCGAACCCCACCATTCTCCTTTCCTCTGCAACCTTTGCAATTCTTTTATACAGGGTAATATCTATATTATAAATATGTTGTATTGTATTTACCTAAAAGTTAAAAACTATAATATGTTTACCTTTTTATACTTACATATATGAATTCATATGAATTATTACAAGTTGTCTTATCTATATATATAGTACGCTGATGATTTGTAAATAGCTTATATACACAATTGTTATATACACACTTGTCAACATAAAATTGGTTACATAAACAGGAGCATGTGTGCATATTTAGCCATATTTTACATATAGGGTCTGCATATTTGTTTGTATATATAATTGTAAGAGCTGAATATATTTAGATTTATATCATTATTTTAAATCGATCATTTTTTTTGCAACAAGTCTTATATAAATAATATGTTCAGATATATGTAAGTATATGTATTTTACAGTTTTAATGTATGTGTTTTAACACATGGGTTTTACATTCAGACCTTTTATTTACAATTTATATTAAATAGTATGTTATAGTCTCTTGGTTATATTCAAATTTATTATATATATCATTTGCAGTAATAAATTTAATTATTGATAAAAATGTAAGTTACATATGTCACTGTAATTATGCACATAACTGATACGTAAAGATATATTAGTATATAAGTTTATATTTGTGTTATAGGCACGTTACTTTATATTTAAAATAATACAAAAAATAATCATATGTAGGTAGTTGCGTGTTGCAGTGGGTGGGTTAGCTTATAGCAGTGATGATTTGTAGATATTTGGAAATTTAAAAGGCTGTGCATATATTTTGTAAAAGGCTATGTATATATTCTATAAAGGCTGTGCATATATTCATAGTCTAAAACCTGTTATATATATTTTGTTATAAATAGTTACAGTTATATTTTAAAGTGTGAGTCATAACATAATTATAAAGGTTACTATATAACTTATACTTATATGCTGATGGGTGTGCATAGATTTATGATGGGCCTGTATACATTTGAGTAACATGAATGTAGTGGGTGGTATATATATAAATATCTTACATATATTTGTTTATACATATACATACTATTTTGGACTTAAGTTGATTTCGTCGATACTAAATTTATAACAAATATTGTTTTAATTATAGCATACAATTTATTTATATGTTTGACTTTAGTATATAAATCCACCAATATACCTTTTATCTTCATCGATCCAGTTCTGATTCGTTTTATCAATTCTTGATCATCAGCCTTGTTCGTCCAATTCGCGTTCAAATCTTACTTTGATTTGAGTTGTTGTTTGGACTATTCGATGGTCTAGATCGTGATCCGATTCGTATCTTGTCGAGTTGTCAAAATCTCTAGCCTCGAAAGGTGAGCAATCACTCACGATTAACGTTCTTGTATTTTATTAAATTTGATTTCAATTGAAACGACAATTGAAATATAACGCTGCTGTTATTTTGTTATATATGCTATTATCTGTAACTGTTCACCTGTGGGATATGACATCATATCCTGTTGTTTATATTTTATATAAATTATTGATGATATATGCCTGCTATTATTTTATTATCTGCTATCACTCTGCAAGTTCCTTGTTAGTATAGAATTCACTATGGGTTGAAATGATACATACCCGAATGGACTTTAGAATAGGAGAAAATCGTTATGGGTTGAAATGATAAACCCAAGCGATTTTCATTTGAACTGAATTGGGATTACGGGTCGAAATGATATCTACCCGTATATATATGTATACACTTAATTACGGATTGAAATGATAAATATCCGTATCACTTAACCATATGATAGAAGTATATACAGACGCCGTTGGTCCATATATAAATATTTTGAAATGATTTTCTATGGTTTTAGGAGATATATAGGGTTTAGTAAATATTGGAAATATTTTTATATATTAATGTAAAGTAGATTTAATAGTAAACTTTAATTTAATAAAGTTTGATTTAATTGATAGAATATGTTTAAGTATTTTATTTTAAATAGATTTCCAATGTTTGTATATGTTAAGGAAGATAAAGTTGAATTGATTGGAATGGTATTTAATTAATAATTTTGTTTAATTAAATCAAATTCGAAACTTATTGAATTTGAAAACTTAAAATATAGTTCATAACATAACTTTGACTTTAGTGATTTAATGAATATTCACGTTTAAAGAAATTGAAGGCAAATATAATGAATTGTAATATAAGGCTATATAAGTAATATTGAGTGGATATTTCAAGAATAAATAATAATGAAGTTAAATCAAGATTTGTAGGAAACTGTTAGGTTTAGTTTGAAATGTTGAAGCTTTGAAATACGGGACTTAAATAGTTAAATTATGATTCAGATTTATATTTGAAATTGATAAAATTTGAATTTGTTCTTTAGAAGACTAAATTGAATGGAAATTGAAATTTGAGATTTAATTTAATCTGAATAGGAAAGTCGAGTTGATTTTTGAAGTGATCGGTGAAACTTGAGAAAATTATAAATACTTTAATTCATAAATTTTTCAAAATATATATATATCTATTTTTATATTGAAGTGAAAATGATATTTTGGTTTTGAAATATAAATTAATTTGAATGGACCACGGTGTTATAGTGTATATTTCTACCTTGTAGATAGTTCTGTAGATCCTTAGGAGATGGTTATCCCAAACATACTTTAAGTTACTTGTATTTCAGTTGATATTTCACTTGAGTTGGATTTATAGATAAAAGAATCTTAATCCTGACTCGAGTGTTTTTGTGTTTTTCTTTACGCTCGGGTCAGACTGAGTGATACATCATTTAAGACTCACCTTCGAAGTTGGGGTTTTGCTTGAAGATCCAGCTATCTATCCTTTTAGTCATCCAGTTGATTGGTTCAGAGAAGTCATTGCTCGTACTGGAGACTTCACTACATCTGAGATATTTTGTTGTATTTTATTTCTAACTCTGATGTTTATATAGTAGCTTCATGAACTACTATTCATTTATTCCGCTGCGTATTATTGTACTACTCTTTATCCGTGATTATGTGATTGATTTATTTACCGTATATGTTAAGTTTGCCAAATTTAAATTAACAATCTGATATTTTGAGCAATTCAAGTCCGACTTGTGCGGATGCGAATAGTTGAAAATATCGGGCCGTTACAATTTAACTATGAATTAACATTCACAAACATCCATCACACAATAAATAATTTCCCACATTACTTATTTATTAACCTCAAGATATCTTCATAAGATATGTTTCCATTTTCAGTTCCTTGAAAACAGTTTAAACCACATACTCCTTATGGAATAAATTTCCAAATATTGATTTCTATTGAAAACAACCAAGCCAAATACTTTAGATTTATAATAATTTAAATTAAAGCTATTTACATACTTTATTTGAAATATATACATACTTTTTAAATGTTTAAATAAAACCACTATATAAAATATAAATTACTTTTCTTCAAAATAAAGTTAAGTCATACTAAATTTTAGAATAAATTTATGAAATCTTATACAAGTTTCAAATAAAGCTTCAATCAAACTATCTTTAAAATAAATCCATTTTATAAACATAAATATTAATAATATTCCTTTAAAATCAAATTTAAAACTTTTAACTTTTACTTAAAAATATGCTTTAAACGTACTTGGCTTTTCAAGGAAATACTCTTCCATTCCAAAATAAACCAAAGAATTCTTTTATAAATCCTGCTGGATTTATCTCAATTCGAGTTTACGTTTAAGTCCCGTAAATTGCTTTCCAACACTTTAAAAATAAACTTTTATGCACATTTCTATTTCCTGAAATATCACTTTCAAAATATATGCTTAAAATATTTTACATAAAGCTTCTAGAAATTACTTAATCAAAAATAGTACTTAAGGAAATATATAGAGGTTTTATAAGTAATTTAAGCCAAATTTAACTTTTAAAATAAAGTTATTAAATCAAATATTTATATTATAATTTCTTTTTGAAACTTAATACTACTTTACTTTTTGAAATAATTAAATACCATAATTACTTAAATAAATGTTTACTTATATTTTAAACAATTAAAATAATATTTTTCTTTCTAAAATATTCTAAAACACAATTTAAACTGCCAACTTATAATTTGAAAGCTTTTCTTTGAAACATACCAAATTTCTAGGAAAAATGCGCTTTCCATCCTTTAAAGATAATATCATCTTTACTTTTAAAACAATTATACCTTTCTTATAAAATTTCCCACCGGAAATCAATATTTCCAAATTTATCCACTGAAAAATATAACAATTTATTTACAGACCCAATTTATAAATTTCCATTTCTCATTTCCATTCCAATCTCAGTTTCAAAACTATTTACAAATTTCAACCCAATTTCTCGAATTTAATCCCCTTAAATTCATTACCTAAAAATCCCTTTCATTTTCCTTTAATCCCAATTTATTTATTTTTATTTTTAAAATTTCAAATTATATTTATCCAACCATAAAACAACATAACAAGATCAAAATCAATTTATCACAGGATATCAATGAGATATATCACAGAATATCAATAAAATTTCTATTTGTGAGGAATCCAGTTGTATCCCTCCAACCTGTTTCCCCGCATCCACAAATATTACCACAACCATTAAATATCGATTTAGTCTGACAATAATTATCATATTTAGCTAAACAACCAATCAAACATTTAAATATTACCTATTTAAATTAACTGGTACCCAGATGTGAGTGAGATTAGCTCACCTTGAATTTGTTGAGCGTTTAAATTTTGAATTAAATCGACTGCGATCGATTTAACCCAAAATTTTGCTACCTTCGATCGTCTCCAAATTCACACTGCAACGTAGATCGCATCGCTGCGATTCCGGCGCTTTTTGTTTCGTTTGAATCTGATAAAGTATGCAAAAGATATGGGTTTTTAAAGGGTTGTATATATAATTTATAAAACAATTTTCTTTTTATTATATTTACCAAAACAAATTACAGCCACATGATACCAAAATCAAGGCCGAAGCTTCATCCTCCCTCTCTTGCGTTACAGGTTCAAACCGAACCCAATATCATCCATCTAGGGTTGCCGCCGCTCATCACACGAACGTCGAGAGTCAATCAAACCACCGCCGCACGAAACGTCACGGCCACCTCCACCCATGCCCAGAAAATCATGAAGCTCGGCTATGCCACCCTCTCGTAAAACGCGCTCGAATATTGCGCGTTCGTGGTCGATTTCTCGATGAACCACTCCACTATACACGATCATGCCCGTTGAACAGGTAGATCTAGCTGAGCCCTACAACTTCCTAGTCGGGAGTTTCCTCAAAAGGGTTGTGGATAAGGAGGAATTTGAAGAACAATGAGGAAACGTATTGGCCATTGCTTTATCTCAAGTGGCGTCCCAGAAGGAAATAGGGTTTCGGCCTTTAAAAACGTGTATATATATATATGTGTATATATATATACTAATTTAATATTAAAGTCATTCTTAAACAACTTTGTCAAACAATCTCCAAACAACGCATGCCGACAGGCGTTTATAAGGTTTTACCCACATTTCAAACACAATGGAATGTGTTTCGGAGGCTAATTCAATCATATGCGCGAGTTACGGAAATAAACGATCAATTTTAAATTAAATCGATTAAAATAGTTTCGATGCATTTTGAGCTGCCACGGTCAAATAACAATTTCGATTGCTATGAAAATTGGAATCCGATAATAACTAACTATTACGGATCCAATGGAACTAGTTTGGTCGAATTCTGAGACTGTGCCCCAGAAGGCTATTGTAACTCGTCCATTAAATCGAGCGATTCCCGAAATTGTCGAAATCACTTAAAATTTTACTAACTTTATTATAAATCATACAGGATTTATATTCACATCAGAAATCATTCTGATTCATTTCGAACCAAAATCTGATTATTTGCATTGTTATATTATTAAATTCCATTATTAAATTAATATAAAATTCCAAATTTTAAACCTTTCGACTTTTGATTCCATCCAAAAGTCCAACAACATTATTTAAATCCAAATAAACTTAATATAAACTTTAGAAACCATTTTCATAACCATTTATATCCAGATTCACCAATTATCACAATCCCAAATATTTAATTATTATTATTCAAATTCAATTGAATTGCCATATTTAAAATTTTAACTAATTTTATTAATTTAACCAAACTCTTTTTGCTTCAAAAATCAAATTATAATCCATATCCAACATTTAAAATGAATTAAATGTTAAAAATTAATGACTAGAAATTTTGGGTCGTTACAATGGATTAGGAATCGGCTGTCGAGTTCAGATGGGTATGGAATTGACTAAAGGCTTTGGTTACTGGATTTGGCATCAAACATCGACTCGAAGCAACCAAGAACGATGCATTCGGATGATATGGCTATGGACTTTGGATATCAGATTCGGAACTATTCAAAACACACCTTCTTATCACAAGGCATGTATTGGAGGGAATTGTTATCCCACCTTTTGGTCAAGGCTGGAATATCAACAAATTGGCACGGAAGAATGTATATGAGGATTGGAGATCGATTGGAAACAAGGCTGCAATCGATGTCGTCAAAATTTGGTCGATTCCCGATCAGGACAGAATCGATTGGAGATGATGATCTGGACTAGGAGAGGATATGTTTCAAATTTCAGGTCAATCGGAGTTTGTGTGTTCAAGATATGATCGATGCAAGTTAGGAAAAAATGTTGTTCGAATCCATCAGAGAGCCTTGTTCGAATCGATGCTGTTAGACTCCATCCGGGTTTAGTCTCTTCGCATCGATCTAATGATGGTAGCGTCGTGTCGATTTTACTTCGTATCCATCATGATAGAATGGCTTCGTATCGATCAGGGTGCAATACAGTTCGTATCGATCATAGGTGAGCACAGTTCGTATCCATCCCGTTCGTGGTTGTTCGAATCGATAGCATCTGAGTCCTTGTTCGTTTCCATGCCCAAGCGGGTTTATTCCGTATCGATGGTAGCAGCGATCGATACGAAATATACCCACAATTATCGATACGAGCAGGGGCTACGGTAAATGGACGCGGATTGATAATCGATTTGAAGGGCTGAAGTGGATGGACGCGGATTAACGGTCGATACGAGTGAAGCTTCGGTATTGGGTGTAACTCGGTCAACACGGCGAAGGATGTAGATCTCCCCCGGTTTTTCATTCCACGTCACGAGCAAGCGCATGCTTCTGATCGATGCGAAGGGGATGGATACGAAACCATGGACACGAACTCGGAAGCCTTCGAAGAGCATGAGATTGCATCGATCATATCTCCCAAACCACTGGTCCAAATGATACGAAATTTTTAGAGGAGCTTACGTACAAGCTAAAGAATATTCCTGCCAAGTTTCAGCTCGATCGGGCCATTTCTTGATCGACACGAAATTGATTCGTATCGATCACAGATCGAGGCGAAACTTGGTGGGATCGATCGCGTGGACTCACTCACGTGCCAGAAGAAGCCTCTCGAAGTTTGAACGCGATATCAACATCCTACACCTATAAATAGCCCCCTGAAGCCTACAGGAAAAGGATCTTTTTGGCCATTCGACGTCCAGACTCTGCCGGATTCAATTCTACACTTCATCACAACTGTTTTACTCGAATTTCTCCATTGTAATTGTTGTAATCACCTGTAACCAGTAAGGAAAATCAATAAAAGATTATCATTTGAAGTGGACGTAGGCCAAAGATAGCCAAACCACTATAAATCTCGTGTCACTGATTGTTATTTCTGAATTGTTACACTTAATATTTCTTAGATCTGAGATTTGTGTTTGGAATATTGCTGATCTATATTCATAACTTGGTGCTTTCACGATACTTGGGGTTTGTGACCAATTTTGGCGCAAAAATCAATATATATTTGTACAACTAATATGTCATTGTTTTCTTGTTTTATAAATAAGGTAGAGTCTATTTTTCCAATTAGAAAGCCAGAATTTTGTAAATGAGTTTTTAATCTTTCATACCAAGCACAAGGTGCTTGTTTTAATCCATGCCTTTTTAAGTTTAAATACATGATCAAGATATTTCTCATGAATAAATAGCGAAGGTTGTTCAGCATAAACCTTTTCTTTTATAAAGCCGTTTAGAAAAGCACTTTTTACAACCATTTAAAAAAGTTTAAAATTATGATGATAAGCGAAAGCAAGTGATGTTCTTATTGCTTTGAGACGTGCTTCCATAGCAAATGTCTCTGCATAATCAATTCCTTCTTCTTGATTATATCCTTGAGCTACTAATCTAGCTTTATTTCGAACAATGTTTCCTTTTTCATCCGCTTTTATTAAAAACACATTTTGTTCCAATTACAGATTGATCGTTGATCTTGGTACAAGTTCCCATACGTCATTTCTCTCAAATTGATTAAGTTCTTCTAACATTGCAATAATCCATATATCATCTTTTGATGCTTCTTTATAAATTTGAGGTACAAAATATGAGATAAATGCAACTTGACTCATTTGATTCAACTATTTTCTGGTTGATACTTTGGTATTTAAATCACCAATAATATTATTAAGTGGATGGTTCTTTAATATCCTAGGTGTGAAGTTATCACATTATCATTATCATTATTGATATTATTATTATTATTTTCACGTATAGGTACATTAGTTTTATTTATAACTTCTTCTTCATCATCATTTTTATTATTTATAAATTTTTCATTGAATAATACATGAAGACTTTCTTCTATAATGTTTGTTCGTTTATTAAAAATTCTATATGCTTTACTTCGATCCGAATAGCGAACAAAAATTCCTTCATCAACTTTAGAATCGAATTTTTCTAGATAGTCTTTTCTGTTTAAAATAAATTGTTTTGATCCAAATACTCGAAAATATGATACTTTAGGTTTCTTTTTGAAAAATATTTCATAACATGGGTTTTAAGCCATTGGTCTAAGTTTACACGATTCAATACATAACATGCGATAACAACAGCTTCAGCCCAAATTTTTTTGGTAGGTTACTACTATTTAGTAAGGTTCTTGAACACTCTTGTAAAGTTCATTTTTTCCTTTTTACAACACTGTTTTGTGGGGATGCACGTGAAAATGAAAAATTATGACTAATTCCATTTTTGTCGCAAAAATGTGTAAACAGTTCATTTTTAAATTCGCCCCCATAATCGCTTTGTATACTTTTAACTTTTAAGTTCATCAAATTTATAATTTGTTTAGCAAAAATTTTAAACATTTAAAATGGGTCGCTTTTATGTTTTAAAAAAAATGTCAAAGTACATTTTGAAAAATCATCAACAATTACAAAAACATATTTGTTGAGATTTATTGAGCAGACTTGACTCGGTTCGAATAAATCTAGATGAAGTAATTCGAGATATTGCTTTGTGGAAATTTCCTTTTAAGATTTAAAAGAACTTTTCTTTAATTTACCAATTTGACAAGCATCACAAAGATTTTTAACTTTATAGTTGATCTTAGGTAATCCTCTAACTAATTCATTTTTAGCTAGTTTATTGATATTCTCAAAATTTATGTGCAAAAACGTTTATGACATAACCATGAATTATCGTATATGCGGCTAAGCATAAATTTATGTTGTTTTTGAATTCATGTTTAAAACATATATGTTTCGATTCCTGAATCCTTCAAAAATCATATTTTTATTTTGGTCAAAGATAGTGTATTTGTTTTTCTCGAAATCAATATTAAATCCTTTATCACATAATTGACTTATACTTGATATGTTATGTTTTAAATTTTCTATCAATAAAACATTAGTAATAATAGGAGAGTTAAAAATACCGATATTGATGACTTCTCCAATGCCAATGACAAATCCTTTTGAATTATCTCTGAATGTCCCTGTGCCACCATCGTTCTATGTTATATCTGATAACATATAAACATTTTCAATTATGTGCTTGGAGAAACGAATAAGAAGTATCCATTTCTCTTTACTTTTTATTTTAAATTTGGGTACCTGCAAAACAAAAAGAATTAATTGGTACCCACAATCTTTGTTTAGGGACCTACGTGTTAGTGGAAGAAGGTAGTGATATCTAATAGGATTTGGTTCCTTTAGAAATGCAAATATTGTTATATACGAGTTTCTTTAAATATTCATCAATAAGCTTTTGTCCAATTAGTTTATTATTTGTTTTAGAAATCCATATTTTGATAATACTTGTGTATGAATTCTTAATCTTCGCCTCTAACTTTGGCTTTTTGAATTATGTGTATAATGTGCTATAATTCTTTGTCTTTTGTTTTCTTTTAAAGCCAGACCAATTTTGGTTTCCAGATGGTTTAGATATTCTAATCAAATTTTACAAAAATTTCTTTTCTTTGTTGAATTTTGTTAGATCATTTGTTATTTTATCTAACTTACTTTTAGGATCACAAATTTCAATATTGCTAGAATATGAATTTGCATATAATTCTAGTTTTTCTTTTTCATGATTAACTTTTTCTAACTTAATTTTCTAAATCATTTAATAAGATGTCATTTTGAGAAAATAAAGTTGCACATTTTTTTTTTGAATAATTTCTAGTTTTTCTTCTAAGATTATTTTTTTCATCTTTTTAAAATCCAATTTCTAATTCTGCTCTGGTTAACTTTTCTACATATTCCTTGTTTAATTTTTTTGATTCTCTATATTTATCATCTAATTCAATGATAATTTTCATTATCTCTTTATAAATAAGTTTAGGACGTAGCTCATCGGTGTTAGCCATAAAACATGCATTTTCTTATTCTGAGTTGCTTTCAATATCATTGTCAGATGAAGAAGATGAATTCAAATCGTCCCATGTTACTTAAAAACTCTTTTCTTTTTCTTGATTTCTCAAACCTGCATTTTCTTTTATCATTATTGAGCTATGAACAATCCTTCTTCATATGGCTAATTTTTTTACATTTATAGCATTTAATCGATGTTTGATTTGAGGGGTTTGGTTTGCCACCATTTTGAAATCTGGTAATCTTCTTGAAATTTTTGAATTTGTTGTAGTTTTTGGCAATAAAAACAATCTCATCTTTATCTAAGTCTGTATTTGCTTGGAATGCTATGTATTTCTATTCATGATTTTGTTCATTTCTAGCCTGCAAGTTAGCTTCATACGACATCAGATTTCCCATTAGTTTTTCAACTTTGAGTTGAGAAAGATCATTAGCCTCTTTAATGGCTAAAATTTTCTTTTCAATTCATTTGTCAAGGAGTTTAAAATTCGTGTGACTAAAATCAAAATCTATAAATTTAACTCCAAGTGTCATAAGATCATGTTGAATGGTTTGAATTCTAGCATGCATATTAATAATTGATTCATTTTCTTTCATTTTGAAAAATTAAAATTGGTTTTTTAAAATCAAGAATTTAGTTTACTTGACTTTTGTTCCTTCGTGTGCGACTTTTAAAGTGTGCCATATATCATATGTAGTGGTGTAAAGTATGACACATGAAAACTCATTTTGTCAAGTGCGCAAAACAATACATTTATAGCTTTGGCATCGTTAGATGCCGCTGGTTTTTGTGCTTCAGTCCAAGTGCTAATGTCGGTGTTAAGTGATTCATATTTTTTTTGAGTTGCCCGCCATATTTGAAACCCATTTACCTCCATAAAAATTCTCATACAAATTGACCAGTAAGCATAGCTAGAAGCCGTAAATAGTGGAGAATATGCAGTTGTTTAACCTTCTTGAAAGGTACTTGCCATGTTAATGATTTTTTTCAACCAAGTCTTAATGTAGATTGAAATAACCATGCTTTGATACCAAATGTAATACTATAAGATCTTTATATAATTGAAACTTATACATGTTAGTGTGAGAGTTTATGTTACAAATTACAATAAGTAGAGAATAATAACCGAATATAAAGAAGGTAAATAATAAAAGAAATCGCACTAGATACTTTATACTGGTTTGGACCTCACGTCCTACGTCCAGTTCTGAAACTCCCCTTGGGTATTTCCTTTAACCAAATAGCCTTCGCTTCACCTAGAGAAATAGGCTAATAAAGAGGTATTTCTCTGACAACCTTGTGTTCCAAATAACACGGATTTTAACTAATAGTACAATTCTTCATATAATCTCCTTTGAGTATGTGTATGTGAGTACTTTGAGTTGTGCAAACTGATTTAATCAAAATAATATTTTGATTATGATAGATTGACAATATGTAAGTAATTTATGCGTAAATACGTAAATAGAGAGTAATAAGAAATCAAGAGAATAGATTAGAATTAATTCCTCCAATTCTCAATCTTTGAAGTACATATAGGTTTGGGTAAATGAATATAAGGAGTTGTTACTATTTAAATAAACTCTATTTGTTTTAATGGTTGAAACCGTTGAAGAAGGGTGCAATTATTCAATATGAAATGAAGCATCCTTTCAAATTAGAGTAGTTGATATATGATAGACGTCTGTAGGGGAAAAGACAGACATCTGTGGCTTCAGGAATTAAATTCCTGAAAATATTCACAGACATATGTGGCTTTCCCATGGACGTCAGTAGGTGGCTATATTTGAATATCATAATTTTTTATGCCAATATTGAATATATGAATTCATGTTTGCATATATATACTCAAGGAGACCTTATAATGTTTTTCTAAGATTCTTAATACATGATTATAATCTTACTAATCATAGCATGGTCCATAAGTCTTATTTTGTCTTTGAGTCTTGATATTTTTGAGTATAACGATCTCTTGCAGTATATACATGTAATCTTTATAAGATATAATATATGTAATTATATATTTAGTATCATTAAAACCATAGAATGAAGGTTTTAACGGTTTTGGCATGAAATGGTTTCTATTATTTTAAAACAAGTACAAAGGAGCCTATATTTAGCTTAGTGGTTTTCGGTTTATAAAATCGAGGTTTTTAGATTTTCCCTCTTTAAGGTACAAACAAAATAGGAATGACATTCAATTTTATTGGGGTATTTAGTTTGAAGTGTTATACCACCAGCTATTGGAAGAAATATTTTCATACAATGTAGGCAGGAAATAGAAGTTGGAGTATTTTTAGGTTTTTGGAACTATTGTTGGTCAAAGTAGTTTTGCTGGGGCTACGTTGAATTGTTGGAGCATGGTCCAGGACTAGACGATAGGCTTTGACACTGATGTAATGAGGAGATGAATTTTTCAAATCACATTGAATCGAAGAAGATGGCGTGAAACGATTATTAGTATTTAATCCAACCCTAATTGGGTCTAGGTTCAATTAACACCCAAAGGTCATCTAGCGGTTGACTAATTAGCGGTAAACCTAGAGTGGTCTACCAGTTAACGAGTTTAGGCACAACTTGAACCTAGAGTGGGATTATAAAAGTCATGTTCGAATTCCACCAATTGCCTTCTTTCGTTCCTCCTTCCTCAACAAGACGAACCCAATCTCCATCCTCTTTCTCTACATAGCGGCCTCTCTCTTCATTCCTCCCTTAGGCGATGCAGTTTTTCCCTAGGAGCAGCAGCCTCGCCTTCCCCGAATGCTGGTTTTTCACGTTAGGTCTTTCCCTACCACCACTCTAGATTTAAACCCTGTTTTTTCCCTTCGATCATATCTTAGCCCAAGATACCTTTTCGTACTATAGTTTTTCCTCGCCCTAATATGGTCTCGACTCTCAAGAGGCCACTTGGCTGGATCGGAATGAGCAGAAGGTTTCGTCGCTTTTCGACTAGAAGAGGTATTCGTCGCGGTAGGTCTGCATTTATCCTCTGCTTCGAGACCTTTGGGTGGGAATGTTATTCATGCTACATCTGCCTTTTTGATGGAGGCAATAGCGTGATTTGTTCAGTGGTGAAGCGTGGCTTGATTGAGCTAATGAATGATGATCTTATTGAGATTTTGGAGGCCTTCTTGAAGGATGCAAAGTTGGATGATTTTAAAGCGAATGATTCAAAGATTTCGTAGTAGATATTTTTTGAGAATTTCAATGTTTGGAAGTTGGATAATCTTTGTCCGATTACCCGTCAGATTATGTGCATCATTCGGCACAACATCATCCCTAAGACAGGAAATTACGACTGGATTTATCCCATGGTGTGGAAGACCACCTATGCTAGTATTGACGGCATCGGCATCAATTGGACCCAAACCCTTTTGATTTAATTTGTTGATCAAGGATTAGCACTGCACAAAGTCACTTTCCATATTTTCATATATCCACTCTCGTCTTTAGGTAATACTGGTGAACTTTCATGGAGATACAGTTTAGTAGAAGATTTAGTCCACCATCATTAGATCCTTCTTTAGGAAGATGTCGATTCCAAAGCCATTGGCAACACCAGCAGCAACAACGACACGAGATTGGGTGTATAGCGGTCATGCCACGACTATTGAAGGGTCGCAACAATGGATCGAGCTTCAACCGCAGAGTAAGGCATCTCGTAATCTGTGGGCATTATTTTAGGATTTATGGTATTGTTATTTTTTCCTTCCAAAATTTGTTCTTTTCATTTAGGTTGCTTAGGTTTTAACTGTTAGTTGTCTCAATGCACGTGCTATATTATGAGTTTCTACTAATGTACTGTGTTATTTTTTTGGACATGCAAACCGCTCCCATATGTGCATAGTAAAGAAGCAGTATAAATATAAAAATCACATAAAGTGTAACGACCAGGGATTTTGGGCAATAACAGTTTAATAATCTGCATTAATAATTTAACTGGTTTGATAAATTTTCTTTATAATTTTAATTTAAACTAATAAATTTATTCTTTTATGGTTAATAAATATTCAATCTGATAATCGTGATCAATATCTTTTTAATAATTTAAAATGGATAAGATTTATTTTTCAAAGCTAATCAGATTTTATTCTGTTTATAATATATACATTTGATATATATTGTGAATAGAAGAGCTTTTGTTATAAATTAAAGATTAATTTTCAAATTGTAAAGTATATGTATGTATATGTTATAATTTGATTTTGCTTTAAATTTAATCTATTAATAACTGATATATGAATGGACATTGTAACTTAAAGCTTTGTTTAGAAATTATATTTTCAAAAGTTAATTCAAAGATCAATTCATTTGTTTTCAAAATATAAGATAATTGTTTGTTTTTAAAATATGATAGTTTAAAAAGGATTTAAACAAGTTTTATTTTGTTCTCTTTTAAAATGTTTAAATTTAAAAACGGTTATAAGTGCATATGTATAATGGTTTTAGATTTTTAAAATACAAAGAAATTATTTATATTAGTTTTGAAACATTTTCTTTTAAAGGTAAACTTATATATATACATATGTAAGTACTCATTTATAAAGTAAAATAAAATGTAAGTTTATATTTACATTTAAGTTAAATAAAAGTTTAAAAACACTTAAAGACATTTGTAACATGGTAAAGGATCTCTAAAACACATGTTAATCAATTAAGAGGGTTATGTGACAAGTGTCTTTATTTCAAAAAATTTACTCTCTTTAATTTTTAATAAATGTTTTTAAGAAGAAAATTTGTTTTTAAAAACATTTTTATCTCTTTGTTTCATTTCTTTCACAAATTTATGGCAACCTGAAATCTTTCTAAAATCTATAATTTCAAAATCCTGCAAAAATAAAGCTTGAATTCAAATAAAGATCAATCTGCAAAATCAAAACTAGCAACAACAATTAAAATCTGCAAAAAAAATTTCAAACCTGCAAATTGCAAATCTGTAAACCTCAATCTGCAATCTTTCAATCTGCAAATGCAAATGGAGTTCAACCTTTGGTACAACAAATTGTAAAGCATGCAAAGGCATTTGATTTTAACAGCAAACCAAAGCACAATTTTCAGATTTAAGATTCAACCTGGAAGAAGAAATTCACAAAAATTGCTCTGCTCTGCATATTATAAAAGGTGAGTAAATACTTTTTTAAAAACAGTTGATCTTATTTTACTGCCTTGCATGTGTTGTTATTGACTTGTATTAAAATTTTATAGCTTAAATTTATATGGATTAGTACCTGTATGTTGTGAAAGTTTGTTGTTTGCATGCAGGTGTGTTTACTGTAAATGATCTGTTAAAAGAAAATTTTAACTCCTCTGTTATTCCAAAGCAAAATTTCTGAGTAAACTTCAAATTTAAATACCGTAAGTTAATATCTTCAAATATAGAAGTTAGATTCAATATGAGTTAAGTGTTAAAGATAAATTTGCATATGAAACAGTTAAGAAAACTGCAGGAAGTAGGATATGCAGTAAAATCAAATAATTATATCAAGTAAATCATGATCGAATTTTGATGAATAAAATTTATATCCTAAATCTATAATGCATGATATGAATTTTGAAACAGAAATCAGAATTTTTAACTTACAGTTGAAAATGAATTTTGGATTTTTCTAAATTTGGGGGTTTTGTCAAATTCATGTGACTGGGTGATTTATAGGCTTTGAAATTTGAATCGAAGTTGTGTTAATTGATACTTAACACTAGAAAAATACTGATCGAATTTATTATGTAACACAGATTTTAGAAACTTGATTTGTAGGGTTTGGGTACTGTTATTTTTTGAGTTTGGGAAATTCGATTTTGTGGAGCGTGGAGATGATCGAGTTGGGGTTGGCTTGGGGTGGAGACGTGTTTGGGTGGTGTGAGTTCATGGCCGGAGTGGGGAGGCGTAAGGTGGTCGGTGCCGTGGGTGATGGGTTTGTTTTCCTGGCGACTGCAGTTGAATTTTGGGTTCGAACAACCCAATTTCCTTTGAGCTCGAATCGATGGGTTTTGGGTTTGTTTTCGTTGTCGCGAGAGGTTGAGTGATCATCTCCGATGGTCGCGACGACCGTAGCTGGCCGGAGGTGAGGGGAGACATGCGCGTGCACGTTCGTGTGCACTGGGCTTGGAAATTTGGAGAAGATGATATTTTCTCGTGCGAAGCTAGAGTTTCCATATGGGACGACTCGAAGTAGAGGGAGATGCTGGGTTTTGCTTCAGGGTAGGTGCGAGAGTTTGAGCGTTCGAACTCGAGTAGGTCGTGGGCTTTTTTGGTTATGTTGTGTAACGATAGAGTTGTTGTTTAAATTATTAAACAGTTTTTATAAAAGAAAATGAATGTCAAAAGTCAACACTTGTTACCTTTAAGTAAATGCAAAGATAAACTTGTAGTTGAATAATTTAGGATTAGGTTTAAAATTATAAACAAGTTTTATAAAATATACAAATTTTCAAAGTTGAAAGTTGTTATTCTGAAATAAAAGAATAAATCAAACTTTTAAAAAGTATTAATTGAATTTTATTTAAATTTAAGTTGTTAAGATGTTGGGTTTTTGAAAGTGATTATATTAAATTTGAAATTCAATTAAAAAGAGTGTTTTGAATTTAAATATTGAATCAAAGTTTTAAGATAATTTTTTAAGTAATGTTTAAAAACCAAGTTCAATTTATATTGAAATAAATAGGTTTAAAAATTAGATGATTTAAGTGTTTTAAATTTTGAAATTTGTTCCTGAATACCTTATTTTCAAATAAATTTTAAGTTATAATTATGTAAACCAAATTGAATAAATTTGTCTTTAAGGTTAATAAAATTTGATTTAATTTCAAATAATTTAATTATGAAAATAGATAGGGTTAATTTATCTTTGTTATTAACTTGAGAATATTTAATTGAATATGATTTGAAATTAAGTAAAGAATTAATTAAAATAAATGCTTTCTTATTTTATTAGGGATTTTAAAATATAAGATGTTAATTAATTAATTGTTTAATTAATTTAAATAATTAGTTAATTGTTATTTAATTTTAAATAATCACTTAATTATAGATTAATTAAGTGTAATTACTTAATAGAGCAATTAATGGTTAATTGTGAATGTAATTAAGGAAGTTAATTACTTATGGAAGTAATTAATGGAGAATACTCATGGGAGTAATTAAAGTGGATGTGATTTATGGGTAATCTCTTAATGTTATCAATTAAAGAATTGATTAATTTAATTGTTTCGAAGTTAATCAATTATGAAGTAATTAATTTATTTAAAGAATGAAGGACTGTTTGATGATGGAATTAATTAGTTGTAAGGTAATTAATTAAGAAAGTAATTAAGAGTTAATTACTTAATTATTTTAGTTAATTAATGTGATTAAGTAATTAATGAATGAGTTTAACTTAAGATTAATTTCTAAGTGTAACTAATTATAAATTGAAATTAATTAATATGTAATTAATTAAGGATTTATTATTTAATTGTTTAATAATTACTTAATGAAGTAATTAAAGATTAATTAATTGATTTAATTAATTAAGGATTAATATAATTAGAAATTAATTAATTAAGAAGTTAATTAATTAAGATAAGTAATTACAAATTGTTAATCACTAATTATGATTAATGAGTTGATTAATTATTAGTTGATTAGATAATTAATTTAAGTATTATTAATTAATAAGGATCATTAATTAATGTAATTAATGATACTAATCGAGGTTGATTAGTATAAGTAATTAATTTAATTGTGATTAATTAATTGTAATTAATTAAGGTTTAATGTAATTAATTATGATTGATTAATATTAAAGTAAATGTAGGATCATTAATTATTATAATTAATGATAGTAATTAAAAGGTAAATTACTGTATATGGTTAAGGATAATTACTTGAATGTAATTAAAGATAATTAATCAAGGAAGATTAATTAAAGAAGATCATTAGAGATGACTAATTTATTTATTTGGAATAAATAAATGAGGAAGGGTTATGGTAATCCAATTGATTAAGAGATAATCAATTCTGTTTTGGATGTTTGATTTATATGGGTTGATTGATTAATATTGGTTGATTGATTGATATTGAATGATCAATATTTGGAGATTGATATTGTATGATTGGTTGATATTGGATGTTTGATATTGGTTGATGGATATCTCTGTTAAGTGATATGCTGTTTTATGAAGATGAATGTTTTTATGAATTATCTCTTGTGATAATATAATTCATCTATCTGTTTACATATCATCCTGAATATAAGTTAAATTGTTTAAAACCCTTAAGTACAACTTGGACATTAAAATGGCGTTTGGTTTCGGTGAGACCGGGATCGGATTTCCATATTTGGAATCCGAAAACCACATCGATTCCAATTAAACGTTAGGTCGTGAATCCAAGCGGAGCAAGTGAAGACTCGAGGTATAAGGGCTATACGTCAGTATAACTCTGTGATTGATTCCGTAATGAGTCGAACGGAATGGTACTTATAGATTCAAGATGGCGAATCAGAGTGCAAGGGCTATGGTCGTTGACTCTGTGGGTGATTCCAATAATGAGTGCAACAAGATAGTGCCTTCGGTTTCGTTCGAACCCGGAACGAACTTGTATGGATTGAATGCTTTCAGAACATCGTTAGGTGGACGATGAGCATTCTAAAATAGATGTGTCCTATAAAGGTAATCGTAACCTCAAGCCTCATCAACCGGGAATGGCTAAAACAGGGGAGGTGCAGCAAGGCTTCGTGGGTAGCTCCCACTGGAGAGCAAGATTTTCCCCTGTCTAGAAGTCCCTTTTTATTCGGCTGTGTGGGCAGTTGGGTCGCGGCCAACCGCGGGGTTGTCTTGTTTGGGACTGTCCAGTAAGGGATGGTTCCGGCCTTGTGTTGCAGGGGAGTTAGGGTGGCTCCTCGGTACGTTGATCTAGGCCACGTACTGTGACGGGCGGTACCCCAGTAGCCCTGCCATTGATGGAAACCCATTTTCCCTACGAGACCCTACGGTTTTGATTGTATTACCCACTTTTGTGGCTAGTAGCTGGAATTTAATAGATGTAACAATATCGGCTATTTCTTATTTACTTGAAAACCCTAGACACTATTATAATATCACTGGATTTCCTATCAAATGTTTTGGTTAGCGTAAGGTAAAAACTTTTCCATGTTTATGTGTGGGAAGTCTTACGTGATACCTTTTCTTTTCAAAGGTTTTCTAAAATTAAGCAATTTTAACCCGTTTACTCACACCAGACCCCTGTCTGACCCGAGTGTTTATTTTCTGTTTTATTAAACTCTTGGGTACTCATATTATGTATGAGTAGTCAAGTGATTCAGGTTAGCTTGACGAATTCTGGAGGAGATATGGAGCAGGAGGCTTCGACGTGTAGATATATATTGGTTCCGCTGTGTTTGTTTGGTATCTGTTTCTTGTATACTTGAGTTGTATAATTAGACAGATGTTTATAACTGTCTAATCTCTGTTGTTAAGTTGTGTACTCTGATGTAATAAGATACCATGTAATATTTTATGTTATATATTATATTTTATTCGTTCCGCTGTGAGTTCTCTGATGTTGTTCTGTTTCTTCTTTTTCTTTCTTTTCTTCTTCTATCCCTTTCTTTCTTCAAGATGATGCGATTTCCTGGAGATAGGAAGTCGGGTCGTCACATAAAGACACTTGACTAACAGTATATGCAATATAAGACTGGAAGTTTAGAATAGTTGTAAGATTTTAGCGAAGGACATGATAAAGTTATTTTGGTATTATGTATCATTGCACATATTTCTTAAAAGCTAATTTTTTTGAGTAAATAGGCATGATGACATTTTTAAATAAAATGTTAATTTTATGGGTAAATGTTAGTTGTAGATTTTATAATTTGGTTTATGTGTTTAGCACGTAACCGAACTTCGACTATGCTGAACTTATGGCATGGTTTATAAAAATTTAAAGAAGGCAAATATTTGAAAATTTACCCTTTGATTTGAAAAGTTTCTCTTTCGAAAAAAAGGGTTCTATGGTTTAGATATTTTGACACTTAAATTATATTTAAAGTGTTTGTCTAAAAATTTGGTTTTAAGGGAAAATAAGCGATTAAATATTTTAGGATCTTATTTTGTCATTCGAATTTGAAAAGTGAGAAAGATTTTTGTAAAATCTTTAATTTTAAAGGCCATATGTTAGGCATGGGGAAGATAAATAGTGTTAGGATTTGCGAATTTAGCGGTGTATTAGGATCGACGATGCAATAAATGCAAGCGATAACGAGAGGAAAGCTGTTTTAGCCTTCGAATCTTTATTTCCATATATTGTCGATGGCGCCCGAGCTTACTTTTAGATTCAATTCCATTTTAGAGCTTGAAAATAAGCCTCTTTATGCATTTTGTACGTGGAAAATTTGAAGTAAATCTAGGGTACTGAGGAAATTTCCACTGTACTATGGAAATAGGAAGATTATATAATGGTAAGAATGTTAAATTCTCCACCTAATTTCCTTTTTCTAGCATAGGAGTAAAGTTTAGGAAGCGAACTTTCAAGCCGTTAGATTATTGGATAGTAGAAAGTAGATGCCAAAATTGGTTACTTCATACTTCTACTCGTAGGAGTATGAGGGTTTAGATTGAAAAGATTTTTCAAAAAACTGTGTACATATAGAACTGCCAGTATATATATATAGGTTGTTTGCATCATATTTTTCAAAAATGTTTTCAAAGCAATGCATCCACATAGGATGATCCGATTTAGAATCGTTCTATATACATATTTTCTATATGGTCATACGTAATACACTATGCACTTGCACATGTTGGTTGCTAAATTGGTTTTACAATCATCAATTGTGTAATTTAGCATAATTAGGAGCCAAAACCATGACTTAGTCATTCGTGAAATTTCGGGAACGAACTTTTTATGGGAGGAAGAATGTAACACCCCCTATTTTGGTGTTAGTTATTTAATAGTTAGTTAGTTAATTAATTGCTCTCTAAAAGTGGAATTTTCGCAAACGATGGAATATGACCAAGAATCTTGCACTATTATGTTCATAGCGAAATTCTGTGCAACTTTCATATTTGGAGTTTTGCGATTGGAGTCCAAACGAAGAAGTTATAGAAAAAAATGAATTCCTAATGAACAGAATTTGAAGGTCCATAGGTTAACCCACATATTGAAGCGCTCGACCAGGGACGTTTGACCGCTAGGAAAGGGGCACTCGACCACTTCGTGTTTGGCGACTTGAGTTAGACTAGGCCCAATGGCCTGAATTTAATATATTTCGATCTAATGGTTTTGGTTGCTCGAGCGCCTAAAAATTCAGGCCTAACCCTCCCTTCCCTTCTCATATTTTTTTTTCGAAGCAGTAGCGAAGCTCTGCCATTTCTTCTTATCCACGTTCTTTCTAAATTATAAAAATAAGATAATTACATCTATATACATACAAACTGGAGAAGAATAGAAATCTAATAAAAAGGAGAAGAGAATCAACTATATGCGTATTTGAGTTAATTTATATATATATATATATTTGTATTTATTTTCTCTCCTAATCTCAAATCTCTTCTCAGATCTGTAATTATAATATAAGTTTATACCCTTTTTATACATATTTCTTGGATTGAAAAGAATTTGAAGATGAATCAAAGGTTCTACTTCAGATTTGCAGATTTGGATCACTTTTAAAGGTGAATGGAAATTTTTATAGATGGTTATAATATGACAATTATCCCGTTGGTGTTTATTTGATTATTTTGCCTAACTGGATGATTATGTATGTGTTGTATGCAACAAATTTGTATAATAATGTTATGAATTTGTATTCTAGATCTGAATATAAGTTGTATAACAATGTTATGAATTTGGTTTATTACCCTAATCTTGCTGGAATGTTAACTTTACTATGTTTTGATTGTTGAAATTTATATCCGTTTAATATTCATAATTTATTCAATTTCTTTCCTTTTTAGAAAAATGCAGCGTTCGATCTAAGAAGGAATACATACAAATAAAAAGAGAAAGAATATATAAAGTATGAATTCATTGTAGTTTACACTGTCTGTTTCAGTAATATAAAAAATGATTATTCTTACTAATTTCGAACGATGTAATCTTTTATATATTAAAGTTAAATCTTCTGTTTCGGACCAATTTATGGAAATTACAGTGGATAATCTTTTTAGATATGATTCCAACTATTGAACATGGAAAATAATAGTTTTGTGAAGATATATAACTAGAATATATTTGATAAAAGTAGATATTTCTAAGTAATTTATCGCGCTTATAATAATTAAATTAAAACTTAGCTAATAATGATGCTTACTCATAATATTCGCGTTTAGGATAACTAACTGATAAGAAAGGAATTAAAAAGGTTGTAACTCCAGTGAATGGGAAATGAATGGCATTAAATATGGGAGTTGCAACAATTTGATAAGGTAAATGGATTAATGAGACTGATAAATAAAGAAGTTAAATTAATAACTATGGAATAGTTAAAAAGGTTACTAATTTGAAATTAGTAATCACACATAAATGTCTTAGGAAATGTCCATTAGGATTTTATGGACAAATTGACATTTATGAGCATAAAAATGGCATTTATAGGTAGATAAGCATTTGAGGTAAATCTTATCGCCTTAAATAAAAAGGTAATTGGTAAGCTAAGTCCAATGTCTTATAAGTAAAACTTAGGATAGTTAATTGGACTTTGTAGGTTAGTGATGTGAGGTCAATAGTGTCAATTGATGGAAGATCGTCCTTCACTTTGAGGCTACCAGCAGTCGTGTGCGCTTATTACTAATGTGAGATATCACTAATCCTAGGACTCGTTACAGCATGAGAGTTGGGACCTGCTTTCTTAATTAAAAAGTATTAAATGGTCCAAATTTGGAATTAGGAGCAGTAAGGGGTATCTTCATAGGGGTTCACTTCTGGTTTGAGGTATTAAGTGGATGAAGGTCCTCCTCTCTCCTAAAAGGAAGTATTAAGTAACCTAGTGAGATTTCAAATAAATAAGGATGTCTCTAAAAGGGTTTACATTAGTGTTGAGGTATTAAGTGGTTATTTATGGGCCCGCTTCCCTACTGAAAGAAGTAACCCAATGAGATTCCATATTTATATTTAAGAGCGATAGTGGATATCTCGAGATGGGTTCGCTTTGGGTTTAAGGTATTAAGTGACTGATCCAAGGGTTCGCCTCTCTCCTAAATAGAAGTATTAAGTAACCTAGTGAGATTTGAAGTGATGTCAACTAGATAACACAGTGAGGAGTTTGCTTGGGGATAGGTATTAAATGATGTAGGACCTGCCTAGAACATAGGTATGAAATGGTTTGAAGTTTGCTTGGTCCTTTAAATGTATTAAGTGACTTGGGTGCTGTCTTTTACATGGCTACGATTTTATTTGCGATGGACATGATAGTAGATAGACATTAAATGTCCGAAGCCTTAAATAGTGGTTAGAGCTTTGTAGCTAGAAACCACCGACCATTGACAACATTATTAGAAAACCACCATGGGAATAGGTCTTACATGACGGGGTCTATCTTTATTAAGGTCTTAAATGGCAGTGTCTGCATATTTCTCTTTTAAAAGTAGTTTGTGGTGATTATAGAAACTCGCTTCATATTTAGAAGCATTAGGTGGAAAATGGGTTTGGAAGTATGGGTCGGTTGATAAGGCTTCGTTAGTATTTTGTACCTTAGGAAGGGGTAGATAAGTAATCGTGCGTGCAATGCATGGTTAGGTTAGAATTTCTATTCTTAGTAGACATAACTATTAAATGGAAACCAATGGTATAAATTTATGTTATGGACAGTTTATAAATTTTCCAATCAACAAACATTATTCTGACTCCCTCTTCATTACAAACCATATGATAGATTTAGAGAAACAAGTCACCGGAGTTGAATATGCTTCGTTGTTAAATAATTTTTTCTTTGCTCTAAACCTCAATTGTGTGTGACAACCTGTTATCCAAGGAAAACCATTAATTCCAAGGTAATAGTCATAAACAGTATTCTTATCCTATTATTGTTTCCACTATTAGTTTAGATTTCTATCAATCTCCGATAATTCTCATGCTTATTTATAGGTACCAAATTCAACGATCTATGCTTTGATGGAACTGGGTTTCGGTTTTTGTCAAAATTTAGGCCGATTAAGGTGCGGGTTTTTATGGGAATAGTTATGCCAGTCATAATGTGAGAAATGTAGTCCCATAAAGAAAATTATAGGATAACCCAATTTTGGAAAAGTTCCAGTAGCTATTAAGCGACCATTAGTTGTCTACATGTTCCATTAGTTCTTTAATACTAGTTAGTGCAGGTGTGTATTGAGTTAAACCCCTTATGTAAAGTGAAAAAGTAATCATGAACACTTTTAGGACACGCTAGGCGACATAAATGACTATTAAGATCTACTACATATAATCACCATATATTAATGATGTAGTCATTCACTAGACATTTGTTGACTCATCCCTTTTCCTATCTTTTTCCTTATCACAAGTGCACAGGGCAGCAGGTGATAGGCCAATGATTTGTATGTGGAGAAATGAGCACATCATTGGAGTTGCTTATCATTTTATTTTTACTCTCCATGTAACTATCTATCTTACTCAATACTTAGTATTTATTAGACAATGTTTCGTATTTTTGTGCATTCTTGATTTGACTATGTACTATTTTCTGAGACTATGTTTTAAGATATTTTCTTAGATTTTTATACTCTGTATTTATATATTATTGCCTTCCGCTGTGAGTTCAAAAGGTGTAGGATATCTTAGATCATATCTGTATATCTTTAGTTATTGTAATGTTTAAAAACCTCGATAGCTCGTATTTCTCGACACTGACCCAAGTCCAAAAGTCATCGTAGGCATTAGATCGGTGTGTCCGAGGATGCAGGTTGTTACACTTAATTTGTTTCAAAATTATTCAAACATAAGATAACTAAATCATGTATTAGTTAGTGTTGTTATTTCGAATTTTTATTCACAAAGAAATTTATATGTAAACATTCAAATCTAAATATCTAGTATAAAATAGACTTATTAACAAGATTGTTGTAAAATTTAATTTTTTTAATAATAATAAAATCAAATGACGTTGGCATATAAAGATTCTTGATAAGAAGGTCAAAATCTAGGTTAAAAAATTAGAAAAATAAACATATAAAAAAGAGACAAATGAAATTATTATTATTTATAAAAACAAATAGCAAAGGATATAACAAAGTTTTTTTCATGATAAGAATATGCAATTGAGAAAAATAAGGATATTAAGATATTCAAATCAAAATCCAATTTCACACATAAAAATATAAGGG
The DNA here is from genome assembly GCA_030765085.1 of Allium cepa. Lineage (NCBI taxonomy): Eukaryota > Viridiplantae > Streptophyta > Magnoliopsida > Asparagales > Amaryllidaceae > Allium > Allium cepa. Next base: position 161,398,649 of record CM060932.1, read on the forward strand.
AGAGATAGAGAATTAAGGGGATGTAAACAAGATTAATATATATATATATATATATATATATATATATAAAATATATAGAATTACCTTAGGATGAAGCCAGGGGAAACACCTCGAATGAATGAACAATTCCTAGAACTTGTAGATCACGCTTTATTTCTGCAGCAATTAAAAGATAACCACCTATTTATATTTTATTTTGCTTGATAAAATTTTGGTATTTTTGAAGCTTTCCACCATGAAAATTCGGCTTATAGTTTCTGTAGAGAGAGAGAGAGGAAGAAAATGACAGAGGAAAATATAATTAAAGGAGGAAATAAATATGTAACAAAAATATGGTCCTTTTCTCTCCTATAATTAATATTGCCCCTTCTTTCAAGTTCAAAATCTCATCTCCTTCTCTACATCATAGCTAGTCATCAAATTGGTCTTTGGGTCAAAATAATTTCCAAAATCCAATTAGTATTATCTCCATTTAAATCTAGTTTAAATTTCCTATCGATACCATATATCGATGTGCGTGTTTATAACTTTTTATGCATGCACGTTATTAAATACTAATGGAAATCAAATGAATAAAATAAGAAATATTTTAAAGAAAATTATTTCACAAATATTAATTTATTTAATTTATTTATAGCCAATTTTAATTTTTATCCTATTTAAATCAAATTTGAACTTTCTACGGATATGGTATATCAATATGCGCGTTTATAACTTTTATATACGCAATTTACTAAATAGTAATGGCATCCGATAAATAAAATAAAATTTTGTAATTAATATTTCATAGTTATTGATTAATTTAACTAATTTTTGTGACGATTGCCCTTCACCAGCACCAGTAGTATATAAATAGTGTGTTGTTGTCATGCTCAATTGTTATAGGATGATCATCAGGGTTTAGAATGAACTAATGCAGCATATAGCCTATCCTATATCCCATAGTGCGTGGAAAAAATATAATATCACATATAAAATATAAGAGATGGTAATAATGATGGTAACAGATCGTCATTATCAGTGTATAATATCCACAGAGTTATACATTAATAATAGAGTTTATACAGTGGAAACAAACTCAACAACTGTCCCAAATAAAGGCATTTACTGCTAAGGCTCCCTAGTGTTGCATAGCAGAATAAACATACATGTATATAATAAGAGATAGCTCCACCCATCTCGTCCTTCGAACAGCTATTGCATCAGCTAGGCCAGTTATCTAGTCTGCTCATTTAAGAGTGCCCATGATAATAAGAAACAAAGTACAAAACCATGGGTCAGACAGCAGTCTGGTGTGAGCGGTAAATGAATCTCAAAATAATATACATATAAATATGGTAATGAACAAGAGTACATGAACCATACCTGACATGTTCCTACAACCAAAGAGTTAGCATATAATACTAGAAAATTCTACTCTACAATATCTTAAAGATATACCACAAACCAAATAAAGGATATAAGTCTTCCAAGTATTCCTGTCTCTAATACCTACTTCCCATGATAATTATAAGTGATAGCCTATTAAAGAAAACAACCAAGCATCCATAGCATTCCAACAATAATCCTACCTATCACTCCTTGTGCCCTAAATATATGATAACTCATATGGCCCCAAAGCCATGGACTAACGGAAATCCCGGTCCACTATTGTACACTCTTATCACGTAGCCCAGAGTTGGATACGTGTCTCACGGACCAAAGCTAGACACTAAACCCAAAGCACCGGGCCCAAGGTGTACTTGGTCCCTTAATTGACCCATAGGCATCCCCACTTACAATAATAATGTTTTGATTACAACTGAAAACTCTCTGAGCATCAATAGTTCCTTAACACGTATACTCAAGCGCACCTTTGCTCCATTTGGATACCGAGCCCTTCTTTCTCATTCCAGTTTCCATTATTCATGAACCCACCCACATTCCCCGATCATATAGATCCCTCCTTTATGAGCCACCATCTTCTAACCTACTCTCAACACAAGCCAACATCTAAAGGGACCATAGCTTTCCATCGTGCTATTATATCGTCGTCCAACCTCATACAAATAGGCCAACACCTCGAGCATAATTTACAAAGCATATTCTTCTTACCCTGAAAGTTCCATATCCATATCATGCACCATAATAACTCGATCCTAAGTTATAGGTATAACTCAGTCCTGAGTTATACACTTAGCCAACTAATGGCTAATTCCTCTTCCATGTCTCTAGTACTCCCATTCCAGTGCCTTGCCCCCTGACTCATCCACCTTTGATTACTCATCCCCTAATCCTAAGATCCACCTTTATATTCTAGAGATAGCTCGGTATAACTTTCGATCCTTAGCCAAATACGCCACATCTTGCTATAGAGTACCTCATCTAGCCAACCTCTATCCATCATGTTAACCACCAAGTCATAGCCTCCTTTTTTGTAACTCGATACCGAGTTATAGGCATAACTCGATGCCGTGTTACGTAATCAGTCCCATTTGAGTTGCAACTCATTATATGTCTTCCCACTAAGGCCCGAGCACATCTACCAAGTTTCATCCAATTCCGACTAACATAGCTTCTGATTTGCTAAATTCTCTAACCTATATTTCTATGCATAGACAACACTAGCAAACAACATCAAATCATATCATCTTAACATAAAATAACAAGAAATTTCATCCAATCAAACTTGCAATCCATCAAAATAAGATAAATAAGGCAATTTCTAACATAGATTTACATATGCATGAATATGTGAACATAAATCGAAGTGATTTCTAATCAATCTATATCATATGCATAGATTAACATACCATTAAAGTTAAAAAAAATGTTTTTATGGCCAAAATCAATTTAAAACTAGTTAAATCCTATAATTCTACCATATAAACATGTATAACATAGGGACAATGCATAAATCACTCACCAATTGCCAAATTAAACAAACTTGTGTGTAGAACTAATCTGAGCAATGAAGAAAAGCACTCTAAATCAAGAAAATCAATGATCTCTATCTATTAATTAAGGATATAATCTCTAATCCAAAATCTAGCTTGATCTAGAGAGTTAGGAGGAATTAGGATGGATTTGTGGTTAAGTAGGATTTAGATCTGATTTGGAATGAGAGGGAATAGTTTTAATTTGACTTCTGCAGTCCCTATTTATAGTTATCTTAAATTAGACAAATAGGCCAATTAATAGGCTTAAATAATTACACACTAATCTGACCAGTAGTTATCTATACTTGAAACATGCATTACGTTCCAACCATAAGTCTGTTTTTTCTATTATAACCTACAAAATTGGAAACCATCATCCTGAAGCAATGGAACTGGTATGGGACCCTAATTCGACTTCTATCAAAAGTTATAACCCAAAAATAAATTTTAGGGTCAAAATTATCACATAGAAATTCCAGAAAAATCATAGGTGTGTAAAAGATCCCTAAGAGTCATATCCCAAAATTATAGAATCATACAACCTTATACGAGTAAAGTAAAAATATTTTACGATTCTCCGATACATAAAATACGGGTCCTTACATTCTCCCGCTTTAGGAATTTCACCCCCCGAAATCCCCAAACAAGCCAAAAGTATAAGCAAATATGGTCATCATGCATACCTACCAATCATAAGCAAGCAGCAAATATCTCAAACAAGCAGCCATGCGACCAATAGTATAATGAACCTATCCTAGCACGCGGAATACTAACTTGTAGAATATAATATACAATAGTGAAAGTAAATATGATAAACGTTGGAACTTACCATTTAAAGAGCTCTAGACACCTAATCCTCATGCTTTCTTCCATTTTCCACATATGATCGTTATCACTTCTGCTCCATTGTAACTTAACTTGCTTCACTATCTTTCTCCAAAGTTGTTTTGTATTGTACCTAACAATACAAAGCAGCTTACGAGGTATAAAAACTTATGTTTCTACCTCAACATCTTCTAGCCGATCTGGTGTGATCATCATGCCTTTTTCATGCACAAACTTCTGTAGATAAGAGACATAAAAAACATTATGCACGCCTGCTATCTTCTAAGGTAAGTCGACATTATATGCTAGCTTCTCGATTCTCTTGACTATTGGCAAAGGACCTACTAATCTTGGTATCAACTTTCCCTTTCTACTGAATTGAAGTACATTCATTAGAGGAGAAACCTCTACAAAGACTATATATCTGTTAGAAATCTGTAACTCTCTTTGTCTCCTATCTGCATAGCTTTTCTTTCGATCCTGAGCAGCTTTCGTTCATCGGTGAATGACCTCAATCTTCTTTAAAGTCTCTCTAATCATATCTAGTCCAAGTATCAGTTTCTCACCCGCATCCCACCAACATAAAGGAGTGTTACATGGTTAGCCATACAATACTTTATATGCAATACTTGGCTCATAACCATTGTTGTATGAAAACCCCACCAAATGAAAATGATCATCCCATGATCCATCAAAGTCTATAATACATCCTCGCAAGAGATCTTCTGATATACGATATACTCTTTTGGTCTGCCCATCTGTTTGCCGGTGATAAGCTATACTAAGATGCAGCTCCATCCCTAACGCCTCTTGTAAGCTCTCCCAAAACCCACTAGTGAACAACGGATCTCGGTCGCTTACATTGAATTTTTTCACTATGTGAAATAGTACTGTCCAATTTACATACAAATTCTCCGGCTTGGATGTCGTTCTACTTGACTTGATAGGTATAAACGTCACACTCTTGGTCAACCGATGTACTATGACACAAATGTCATTGTGCCCTACTCGAGTCCTTGGCAACAATTAATAAAATCCATGATACTTGCTCCCATTTCCATTCAGGAATATCTAATGGTTGCAGTAATCCACTAGGTCTCTTCTGCTTAGCCTTCACCAACTTAAAATTTATGCACTTCGAGACAAATGCACCAACATCTCTCTTCATACCTTCCCAGTAGTAGGTCTGCTTCATATCTCGATACATTTTGTTACCACCGGAATGAATGGACAAACTGGAGTGGTGACACTATGTTAGCACTTCATCTCATAATCCATCACATTGGAACAAATAATCTCCCTTCCTTACGAAGCCAATCCTTTCGGTTGAATTCTGATTGCTTCATGTCTTTAGATTCTACTCCTTCAATAATCTTTGCTATGATCTCCACCAACTTAGCATCTTGCTTTTGACTAGCACTGATCCTTTTAATTGGTGTAGGTCTAATCGATAAGCTTGCCAACATTTTAAGTTCTAGCTCGTAGTGAGGCCTGAGATCAAATCCAGGAATATATTCCATCTACTTCGATTCCAAGAACATTGCTCCAAACCCAGCATGTCTTCTACTCAATGCATTGGTGACAGCGTTCCCTTTTCCTAGAGTGTAGGAAATACTAAAATTAAAAGAGGCCAAGAATACCAACCACCGTTGCTGTCTAAGGTTGAGATCCTTCTTAGAGAAAAGGTACTTCGAGGATTTGTGGTTCGTAAACAGCTCAAATCTTTCTCCTAGCAAATATTGCATACATATCTTCAAAACAAAAATACTTGCCGCCAATTTCAAATCATGAGTCGAAATATTCCTTTCTTTCGGTTTCAGCTATTGACCAGCATAGGCAACAAATTTCCCTTTTTACATCAAAATTGCACCCAATCTAGTACTATAAATGTACCAACCCTATTTTTGAAGCCGTAACATTGGGCAAATTTAATCATAGCAAAGTATTCGAATTCGATTTTTGATAATTAAGATTTTGGAAATAAGATTTCATATAATTAATGTTTATTTAATAATAGATTTTTATTTTAACAAATTTAATTAATTAATAAAATTATTTTCAAATGATATATTAAACTGGTTTAAGTGTTACCGATAAATATAAAATATTTTGAAGTGTAAATAATTATATATAATTGAAATAGATGAAAATAACTTTTATTTGATATTTAATAAAATTAATAAATTAAGGAAGACAAATAAATTGATATTATATATTCATCCAGGGAATAATTAAATAAAAAAACAAGTATTGAGTTGAAAGGAGATGTCTAGTTATCAAAATATATTCAAAAAGATGAAGTGTAGATCAATTTAGACTAGATTGAATTATATTTACAAATAAATAAAGGACAAAGATTGATATTTTAAATTTAAATGCAAATGTAAATCAACTGAGGACTAAATCGAATTAAAAGATAAGGTCAAAGCAAAAATAAAATAAAAGAAGCCCGGGCCCATTAAAATAACCCGAATTCATCTCATATACCTTGCTCAAAAACGAAACCCGATACTACATTCAGGTTCAACCCATTCTACTATCTAAATCGCGATCGACATCTAAAAAAAATCACGTTCGCATGGAAGAGTCGAGAGCCAACAATATGTCGAAGGGTGGAGGAGACATGCGACTTCCCATGGTTCGAGTAGGCGCGTGCAAAGGTAGGAGGTTTGATAGGTCAATGTCTTAGGTCAGGATGATGAAGAGAATGTCTGAGTTAGATTACATCATGGGATGCGTGAATGTAAGGGAGGTTAGTAATGGAGGAATGTGATTCGCGATTCGAGGTTGGCATATGAAGGAGGTCGAAGTTTGTGCATCAATGGTTGATGCTCAAGTAGTGATTTATGTCGACTCAGAGTCATGAGGGCATGCAAGGTGTGCTAGTGGTTGTTGGAAGGAGCTCAGGCGAACGACATTGTTCGTGAAAAGGCTCTCGTGTGCGGGTGGTTGCAAAGGAAAGTTCGGTGAGCAAAGGGATTAAGGTGATTTATTTTATTAACTTTCACATCTATATCCAAATAAAATATTGGTTAAATGTTTTGATTGATTATTGTACACCAGTATTTGGTTGAGGAGTGACTTAAATGAAATATTGTTCATCACCTGTATTTGGTTGATTTTTTGTTGATAAAGGATAGTTGTGTGGATTAATGGTGTGAATTTACAAACGGAACTTCGTCTGTATGTGAAATAAATTTTATGATATGTTGATATTTGTATTTCATCGTATGATTAGAATTATCAAAAAGTACGTAGGATCTTTATGAAATTTTATATTATGAAATGTTATTTTATAGAGCGGTGTTGGCTATAAAAGATACATATTGGATGGATTTATTTTTTGAATTGGTTAAATGTTTTAAAAGATTCTCAAATGTTATTTAATCTATTGTTATCTTCATTGGAATTTAGTTTATAGAATATAATTAAAATATATTATAATCTTAATCTATTTCTTATTTCGAAATTTCTATTTAAAGCTTTTAAAAAAACAAGTAATATTTAATTATAAAACCTTTTTGAATTTACCATTTCAAGTATATAATTATGGAAATGTTTTAGAGGCAAAAGATAAATTATTATATTATTTTATGGAAGTGGTTAGAAGAGTAATAATTTTAGTTTCAAGTGATTTTATTATAAAAGAGGTTTAAATGATTTGGAAAGAGTTCAAATGCTTTTATAAATAAGAAACTTTTTTTTTAAAATGAGTTTATGGATTTAAAGGTGATTTTCGAAGGATTATATCTTTGTATATATAAAATTAATTTAAAACACTTTCATTTTATTTATTATGGATTTGAGATTTTAAATGGATTTTAGATTTTATGAAATTTCGTGTTTTTCTATAAAACAAGAAATTTTAATAAACGATTGAATTATCGGATTGGTATGGGATTTATCGTACAATTCTTTCGTTTATTATTGTATAAATAGAGTTTGAGTGGAATTTACTAGCTTTTAGTAAATACTACAATTTCACTATCGGTATAGGATAGTAAAATTTTAGTAGTCACCACAGCGAAAGTAATTTACATTTTAGAGTTATATTATCTTATGGTGTTCAGATCTTACGTCGATAGATCCTCAAGAGCAGATGACTCATTTTTCATCAACCTGAGAGTCGATACATTCGTTATTTGTATAGTGAATGACAAAACTACTTGGTGAGGTGTTAATGACCTTGCCATTCAGGGTGAAACGGCTTAGTGAGGTGTTAGGGACTTGCCAGGACCAACGAAACTACTTAGAGGGGTGTTAGCGACCTTGTCATTCAAGTTGAAACTGCTTAGAGAGTTGTTGGCAAATTTGATAGGGCTGACAAAACTGTTTGGAGAGGTGTTAGCGACAATGTCGTTGCATTTTGGATCCCTTACTTTTGTGAAATTGGAGTTTTTGAATTGTTATACCATATTTTGATGATAGTCCATTTTAATTTTTTTATGGATTTATGAAATGGTGATTTGGATTGATATGCCTCATTATGACTAATGTTTTTAGGCATATTTTGGAATGACTTATTTTATGGTTAAGTCATAAATTCATTTATGAGATGGTGATTCTATTTGATATGCCTTTTTATGATCATTTATTCTGGCATATTTTTATTATGACTTATTTATTCTTAAGTCATATATTTTTGATATCAGTATTTTAGCTTTCTATTAGATATAGTCTAACCCATTAATTTTCATAATATTCGGGTGAGGCCGAGACTCTACTTATACATGGACTCGTTGACTTTTGGATTTTGTATTAGCTATAGAGTAGACAATTTTGGTCGTTCCAATTTACTTCATTATTGTATATGTTGGCATTTAGGATAATGTCATATATAATACTTAGCAGTTATTTTTTACCTGATATAGTAATTTAGATGCAATGTATGTATTTGCATGGATTTAGTACTGATATTTTATAGACTCACATTTTATTATGATATATGATGATTATTATTCCACTGCGATTTGTTACTCTGATTCTAATTTATCTACATTATATATTGTCCTGAATATTTTTAATCGGCGAGTGTATTACTTTGTATTAACACTGTTGTTTGCGCCAAAATTGGTCACAAACCCCAAATACCGTGAAAGCACCAAAGTATTGATATAAATCAGCAGTATTCCGAACACAAGTCACAGATCACAGCAAATAACAAACAGCAATTCAGAAATAATGAATAGAGACACAAGAATTATAGTGGTCCGGCTATCTTTGGCCTACGTCCACTTCAAAGTTTTATCCTTTTATTGATGATCCTTGCTGATTACAGATGATTACAGCAGTAGTAATGAGGTATTTCGAATACAATAGTTATATTGAAGTATAGAAATGAATCCGTCAGAGTCTGGACGTCCAATGGCCAAAAGATCCTTTTTCTGTAGGCTTCAGGAGGCTATTTATAGGCGTAGGAGGCTGAGATCGCGCTCAAACTTCGGGAGACTTTTTCTGGCACATGAGTGGGCCCACGCGACCGACCCCACCAAGTTTCGACTCGATCTGTGATCGATACGAAGTGATTTCGTATCCATCAAAAAATGATCCAATCAAGCTGAAACTTGGCAGGAACATTCCTTTCCTTGTATGCAAGCTGCTGTGAAAATTTCGTTGCATTTGGATCAACGATTCGAGAGATATGATCGATACGAATTGGCATTCTCCGTATGTTGTTGCGTTCGAATCCATGTATTCGCACCCATCTTCTTCGACTCGATCAGAAGCGGGTGCGCATCGATGACGTGGCGCTACTCTCCTGGATCGATTCGACTTTTGCGGCGTGTTGACTGGGTTGACCCACTTTGCGCTCCGAGTTGAACGCTCCTTTCCTGGAGACGCACACGTATCCATGCTTCTCCATGTACTCAACTGTTCGCATCGCATGTTCCCTTGTATCGATCGTAGGAGAGTATTTCGTGTCGATCCGATCGATACGAAATGTTGAATTTGATTGATACGTATGAAAGGCCAACAGATGGGTACGAAAACCAAATTCAATGATGGACGCGAACGAAGCCTTACCTGATGGATACGAGCGACATTTTACGTGATGGAGTCGAACTGGGCTTCGATGATTGATACGAGATCATGGACTCTAAATACACTACCTGTCCCAACCCTGATCGATACGAAACCATTGAGCCGTGTCCATGCTGATCGATATGAACAGTATCGATTCGAAGTCCTTCACCCTGCTCTGCCTTTGATCGATACGAACACTATCTAGCCGAACCAACACCTGATCGATGCGAACTTCATTGAGCCGAACCTATACCGATCGATACGAATGGTATCGATACGAAGTCCTCACTTTCTGATCGATACGAAGTGTATCGATTCGAACAACCATCTACTGATCGATGCGAAATGCATCGATACAAACCATTTCCTGCACTCCGATGGATACGAACAGCGTGCTCTTCCTATCTTGCATCGATCATATCTCCTCCATACGAACTCCGATTAACCTGAAATTTGAAACATAGCCTCTCCCAGTCCTTTTCCTCATCTCCAATCAACTTCGCCCTGATCGAAGCTCGACCAAATTTTGACGACATCGATTGCAGCATTGATTTCAATCGATCTCCAATCCCAATATCCATTATTCCTTGCCAATTTGTTGATATTCCAGCCTTGACCAAAAGGTGGGATAACAACTGTACACGTCAAAATTTTCAGTTCAGATCCCCAAAAGGTAATAAAGATGCGTCAGTGTTAGTACAAAGATATATGCACGTTTGATCTCCCTTAAACAGCTATATTCTCTTTGTTATTATACAGCATTACTTGTATGTTCTTTAACAATATGAGTATAGCAGTAGGGTCGTTTCAGCTTGTATTAAAGTTATGTTCAGAACATTATAAAATATAATTGACATAAGGTCGAGATCTATACTTAGATAGACTTAGAGTCCCGTCTCTTAGGTACGTGGAATTAGAATTTACATTCTTATTTAGGATATAAATATAAATGATTATTGGGAATAATCATCGAGATGTATTGGTAAAACATTTTAATTTTTATACTGTTATTATTATGAAAATGATCCTAAAGTTGGAACTCACTTCTATCAACATTGGGATCTAATGGATATTATAAATGAGACCTCGGATGGCATAATATTGAAATGTTATGTCTTGATCGGTTAATGATCTCTTGATCGGTTAATGATCGAAGTGCACAGTTGGAAAATATCTTTTCGCTGAAGGTGATTGTTTGTTTGTTTGATTAAACTGTATGTTGTCTACATCAATGTTTATTTTTGTTTATTCTCAGTCTAAAATTTGGAATTAAATAAGATAGTATCACTCGAAGAATTTATAATTCCATTTGAATTTTGATGAACCTAATTAATAATAAATGCTAGTGGTTTCTATAAAATAGAATCGCTGAGGAATAATAAAAATGTCTAAGCAATTAATAGTTCTAAAATATAGAATGATAAATAATATGTACCTAATTAAATTTGGAATTGGAACTTAATAAATAAAATAAGTTAAAACAAAAAAATTGATTGGTTGATGGATGCTTATTTGTTTTAAAATTTAAAGTGATTGTGCAAAATTAATATTGAGTAGAAACCACTATCAAGAGTAAAAACCTGCTCAATAATAGCAATAAGAGCTTGTGGTGTCTTCAGTAGTGTAGTTACCACAAGAAATATTGAAAATTTAAATTTATATCAAATAAAATGTTAATTCTTATGTGTGATTAATTAAAATTTAAGATGAATTAAAATTTTGATGTTTGCTTGAGGTATATGATGATGAATGAGTGTGCTATAGAATTATTATTAGTAAATTATTATTTTTATGATAATATTAAGATCGATTGAAATAAAGTTTAGTTAGAACAAGCATCTGTTTACAGTAAAATCTTTTTGATAAAATATATACTGGGTAAAATTTTGATAATGTTATTATAGGCTAGCAAAAATTTTGAATAGGCAATATGGTGTTAAAAGATATATGTGTATCTTAGAGAAAAATAAATTATGTCAAATTACCCATTGAGTGATTTAATGATTTTGGTCGATGCACCTAATCAATATTATCGATAGGAATTACTAAACAATAGGACGAGAAAGTCATACATGGTATTGTGAGTTAGAATATTTAAAATATTATAAATAACTATGAAAGAATTACAAATATGAAATAAAATATTTTAGAAAAATTTGCGTGTGTATGCATATATGCATACATATGTGTTGACTTTGAAAGAAGTGTCTTAAAGACAGATAATAATTTAAGCAGTATTACAAACTATATTTATTTTATTTGTTGGAAAGAATTAATGAAATTTTGAAAATAAGATGAAAGTGATTTTATATAGGGTTAAGTATCTCCTGAAAAGATAAAATACAGTTTGTAAAAGTATTTTAGATAAAAAAATATTTTCAGAAATAATAATTAGCAAGTATATAATATTTTTATAAAGAAGATGGAATTTTGAAATTAGTTAAATATTATACATAACAAATTGGACAGTTTGGAAAGATTGTTTCGAAGGTAAAATAGTATTTTGTCGAAGTATATAAGCTATATTCTGAAACGAGATATCCAATGATATTTTGATAAATAAGAATAAAGAATTTAAAAATAAGACTGTGCATTATTTGGGAAACTGAACTATTGCTTAAAAAAATTTGAAAAATTAAATTCCGTATTTATAAAATTTTGGATAATGGTATATTATTTAGTATTTGTAAAATTTACATATTCATTTGCATAGATATACGATGAACAAATTTTGTGTGATACCTTTGGATGATATATGGTTGAATGGTCTACTATATATGTTGATATTAATTATTTTGGATGATAGAAAAAATTAAAATTAGAACGAGTGATTTGAATTATTAATTTCCACTTTTGAATTTATTTTAATATACTGAAAATATTGCATATATTTGAGAATAAGATTTTATATTTTGTTTACAGAAATGGGAAAAAATACATTCTTATTTGAATGATTCTTCTTTGGTTTAAAATTTTGAAATAAATAAATTTCATGGGATTTTTATATCGAAAAAAATTTAGTTGGAATTATTTTCAAGTGTAAAATAATGGATTTTAGTCAAAATTGAATTTAAAATTCTATATGAATAATTTATTTGGATGTTTGGTTGATAATTTAGTATTGACTTTATGAAAAAATAATATAAATAAATATAAATAAAATAGTTTGTCCATTCACATAGTAACACATAGTGCCACTAGGGCCTCATTCACTATGCTTAAAGGATAAAATAAAATAAAATAAAGATTATAGAATAATATCTTTTCCATATAAGAAATGCATTACTATAATATATTTTTTCTTTTCATGTAAATTCCTCTCTATCTTTAAGTAGTTGAAAGTGAGTGAATAGGCCCATTTTATAGTAAGGTTGACAATTGTAATTAATGTTTATGTTATGTGATGTGATAAACCAGTAATGGAAATTATAAATAGATGATAATTATTTACTCTATCTGGTGATTGAAGGTTTAATCAACTTTGTGGAAAGGGTGCTTGGATCACCTACTATCTCTTTTATGTTTGTCTAACTATGACCGGTGTTTAATCATGTAATACTTGTTTATCATCTTTAACGGTTTGGTATTTTCTCATATGTTTCATGTTAGAAAATTATCAGGGGACCAAGTTAACAAATGGTTGCATTATATATTGATTCACCTACAATATTACTATTTATCATATTCATAATTATAAATATACAAGACATAAAATGATGTAAGAGAGCAAAGCTCATAATTTAAACATGATATACAGTCAACTTGCTGTGTAAATAATAGTAGTTTAAAAATAAAGAAGCATTCAATTTTGCAAAAAAAAGATGTCACATTCCAAATATCAACCATTGTCGATTCATTGCCGATATTAAAATATAAAGTTTTCATATTCTTCCATCCGAATGCATACCAATTAAACCCTTACCATTTTAGTTCTAGGTTCCTTTTCAAATCTGATAATGAAAGACCAAACTTTTATTAGAAAAAATAAATAATTGGACATAATAATAAATGAATGCAACACTTATTAAATATTTAATATTTATGGCTTATATTTTTTTGATTTGAGTTAAGCATAGGTACATGAAGATGATGTTTGATGTTATTGGGTGCATGCTCACTTATATGCACGCAAAAGCTAATCAAAAATACTAAAATAAAGGTACGCTTTTGGATTAAAATACATAAGTGTATGAAATATTGATATATATATATATATATATATATATATATATATATATATATATATTGTGTTTCCGATAGTGTGGTCGATGTATATCATATATATTATAATTGTGAAATTATAAGCGGCTCTCTGTACAAAGGAGACTCTACCAATTTTTTTTTTGAAGTTCTAACAGTTAGAAAAAATTTCAGTAAATTTTCATATGCAAAGAAATGAAGATCTATAAATGAATCTATAGGTTTGATTCTAACATTAATGACGCAGCGGATTAATCAAACAAACTTCAATCAATGAAATGTAGCAATCGGTGAGTTGAAGATACCAAAATGCCTAAGTTCGTTGATCCAAAGATACCGAACTCTAGCTATCTCAAACACGTTGATAGCGCACTATACCGTGTTCAAAGATCTACGATTCTTCGCACGTTGATCTAGCGCACTAGATTCCGTGAATCGGCTTCAACAAACGTGGATTCGAGCGCACTCGAATGACGTAAGTGGAGATAGGAGATTACACTCAACTACCAATTGGAGAAGAAAGCACAAAGCAATCAACAAGAAATTTTATTTCAAAATCAACCACCTCAAAAATGTACAACACACGCGTATTTATAGGTGTTACAACCCAACACAACACATTAACACCTAACTCTTAGGTCGGCAGACGACTTACGACTTAACTAAGTCGGTATCGACTTATACAATGGCGACTCAAGCTTTTACAACACAGCACAATGTAACGACTCAAAACCTGGCCGACTTAACCAAGTACGACCTGCTTACAACATACGACTCAACGTAATTACATACAGGACCGACTCAACATTTAAGTCGCACACAACTTAGTATTATACATCTCACAACACCCATAGGTCGGTAACGACCTACAATACAACACGACTCAACTGTATGACGACTTATAGATGCTGCCACTTATCAGTACCGACTCATCTTAAGTCGTAGCTTGTTAGCCCGGCGCAACTGTCTCGCTGATCTCCCTTAGCTCGGTCCCGACTCATCCCTTCTTCATTAACTCGCACCTTTCCCACTCCTGCTTCCTTAGGTCGGAGACGACCCAATATACCTCTGTTAGGTCGGTGACGACTCAATGCTTTGTTAAGTCGGCTTCCTTTTCCCCTTGGCTTGTTAACTCGTGGCCTTTCTTCCATAGCTCGTAACTCGTCATCCTTGACCCTGTTAACTCGGAAACGACTTAAGGCTTCTTTATTAGCTTGTGAACAACCTTTGTTAAGTCGTGAGTAACTTATGCTTCTCAAACGACTTAAAGTTACTTCATTAACTTGTGAATGGTTTAACTTCTGGACTTCTATAGGTCGTGCTACATCAATTAACCTCTTATAGCATATTGTACGAGTTTCAATTTGATTGTAGGTTTTGAATTCAGATAATGTTCGAGTGTATGCGTGTGATGTCTCCCCATAAGCAATAACAAGGACGTAATTTTCGTAAGGGGGATGTCTGTAACAACCATGTTTTCGAAGCCGTGATATTGGACAAATTTAATCATAGTAAAAGTATACGAATTCAATTTTTGATAATTAATAATTTGGAAATAATATTTTATTTAATTGAAATTTATTTATTAACAGATTTTTTAACAAATTTATTTAATTAATAAAATTATTTTTAGAAGATATATTAAAATGGAAAGAGCATTATCATTTAATATAAAATAATTTAAAGTGTAGATAATTATATATATAACTAAAGTAGTTGAAAAGAAGTTTTATTTGATATTTAATAAAATTAATAAATTAATGAAGATTAATTAACGTATCTTGTATCCATGTAAGGAATAATTAAATAAAAATAAGCAAGTATTGAATTAAAATTATCCAAATATATTTTGAAAAATAAACTGCAGATCGATTTAAGACTAGATTGAATTATATTTACAAATAACAAAATGACAAAGATTGATATTTAAATTTAAAATGCATAAGGAAATCAATTCAGGACTAAATTGAATTAAAATTAAGGTCAAAGAAAAATAAAATAAAAGAAGCCTAAGCCCACAAAAATAACCCAAATTCCTCTCCTATACGTCACTTAAAAACCAAATCGATATTACATTCATCTTCAGCCCATTCTACCGTCTATAACTAATCAATCCATAAATCGCGATTGACATAAAAAAGAAATCATGTTCACATGGAAGAGCCGAGAGCAAGCGATGTGTCGAAGGGAGGAGGAGATGTGCGACTTCCCATGGTCGACGTAGGTGTATGCGAAGGCATGACGATCGATAGGTCAGCGCGTTAGGTCAGTATGATGAAGATAATGCCCGAGTTCGATTACATTATGGGATGAACGACTGTAAAGCGAGGTCGGCGATGAGGGAATGTGATTCGTGATTCGACGTTGGCATCTGAAGGAGGTTCGAGTTCATGCGTGAACAGCTAACGTTCAAGTAGTGATTTATGTTGACTCAAAGTCATGAGGGCATGTAAGGTGTGTTGATGCTGTTATGGAGGAGCTTAGGCAAACGATGTTGTTTCTGAAGCTGCCCTCTTGTACGAGTTGTTACAAAGGAAAGTTCGGCAAGCAAAGGGGTTAAGGTCAGTTATTTTATTAACCCACACATCTATATCTGAATAAAATATTGTTTAAATGCTTTAGTTGATTGTTGCATAATAGTATTTGGTTTATGAGTGAATTGAATGAAATATTATTGATTACAAGTATTTGGTTGATTATTTGGTGATAAATGAATAGTTGTGTGGAATGATGGGGTTAATTTACAAATGGAACTCCATCCGTTTGTGAAATGAAAAGTCGTGTGGATTAATGGGGCGAATTTACAAACATGAACTTATTCAGTTGGTCTTTGAAATCCCAATTCATGAGATCTACAAAGTATGCTGAGGTGTTAGTCAATCCAAATGTCATCACCAACCACTCATTAAAACCCGACACCGTACGAAACACAATAATTGGCACACTCTCCTTCGCTACTCTCAACAGGTGAAATCCTATCGCCAAATCCATTTGGGAAACACCTTCCCACCATGCAGCTAATCAAACAATTTATTAATGCATGGGAGTGGATACTTATTCTCCTTCATCACTTTGTCCAGCTTACTATAATCCACATACAACCTCAAAGAGCAATCCGCATTTATTGCGAATACTACATGTGTGCCCCACTTAGATATTCTCCTTTGAATAAACCATTTCCTCAATAGGTCATTCATTGGCATCTCAATTTCCTTCTGCTCTTTGGGTGACATACACCTCCAAGACATAACTATAAGTCTGGCTTCCTTCATCGCATCTATCCGAAACTCGACCTCTTTATGCGGTGGCAATCCAGTCACTTTCTCGAAGATATTCGGATAATCTTTATTGATAAGCAATGATAACAATCCTTCCTGTGGAATCTCAAGTGAATATAGAAAGTTAACCTTTACTTCATCCTCTGGTAGGTAGCTAATCACCATCGTTTGCCTATCCACATCTCCGATTATCACTAGAAGCTTCTCACAATCCACTATGGCCGCATACTTCTTAAGCCAGTCCGTACCTAAGATACTCCCAAACCTAACAGAGTTCAAAATAAAATAATCACAAACCAAAGAACATCCACGACTCAATAAAACATAGACACGATAAACCATGCAAAGACTAGTAGAGCCTCCAACAGGGTTCATTATGATTAGGGGTTGGTCTACTATCTCAGGTTCTAATCCTAATCTATCTACTAGGTCATTACAGATGAATGAATGAGAAGCATCGGTATCAGACAAAACTTGAATAGGAAATTACCAATAGAAATCATACTTTAGATGATAACTCCCTTCCCCTTCTCCTTCGCTGAGGAGCACTCGAAGAAGTAGGGACTGCATCCAAGTTATAAGCTTTCACTACTTGATTATGCTTCACCAGTTCTAGAAAATTCTTCTTCAAATTCCCAAGCTTGTCATAGTTGTAACATTTCCTGTTCTCACTCACCTTGCAATCTTTAATCAAATGACCTTTTATATTGCATCCATAAAAAGTAGGTTCTCATTTACCCTTCTTCTTACCACCCATTCTCTAGGACTGCTTTCTCTTTCTGTTCCACTTCTTCTTGCCTTCGCCGCCTTACTGTGGCTTTGACTCTTCTTTCTTAGCAGAAACAATAATAGCATTCTTATCCTTAAGGTATTAGCACTTATGGTGAAGCGCCTTCTCTACATGCTTCTCAAATGCCTTATTTATATGGTCCATTTGCTTCTCTCCCACGTAATCATCCAAATCAAAGATGAATGTTTCATTCTTTTTCAAGGGGGTATCAATGAATGAAATTCCATACTTCGAAAAGGCATCAAATTCTACAACATACTCAATACTATCATTTCCCCTTGCTTTAAATTAGTAAAGTTCCTTAACAACACTGACTTCTGGGCTGCTGGAATAAACTTCTCCTCGAACCTCGTCTTAAAATGATCCCAAGAAAATTGGTCTTCTGGAGTAGCAATAGTGACAACATTCCACTGATTCATAGCTCAGCTCTGAAGCTGTCTCAAAGCAAATTTTCTCTTCATAGCATCTTCCACCTCCATATTACCAAAGATTTGTTCGTAAGTATCCAACCACTCTTTCACTTCTATGGCTGACTCCATTCCATGGAATGACTTTTCTCCATGAGTATAATAATCTTTGTTCAGCTTGGCGAAATCAACACTAGGCGCTTGCATGGGAGCACGTCCACCTATTACCACTCTAGAAACATTTCTCATTAAATTTGCCATTTTAGCATTGAACATGGCTTAGACATCAAGCATAGTAGTACCTAATCTTGTTCCTTCCTCTACTTCTGAAGTAAAATTCCTCGCAGCATTCCTTGTATGCCGGCACATTCTTATCTATAACAAGAATGATCAGGCTCTTATAAAGAAAACCGTGTCCATAGTACTCAAGTGCATATGACTTATAATATGTAATATATTATCATATAGCTTTGAAAACCAAACTTAAAACAAGTACGCACTCTCTCGTATGTATGTATATATACTCTTGATCCAGTCTTGTATGATAACACCTTACCTGTCTCTATTGGATCATGGTATCAACTCCAGTTAATTGTGTAACCTAGCTCTGATACCAAATGTGACAACCGCCCTACAACACCAGCGCTAATAGTATACAAATAGTGTGTTACTGTCATACTTGGCCTACATACAATGATAATCAGGATTTAGAATGAACAAATGCAGCATATAACATGTCATATATCTCATAGCACATGGACAAAATATAATATCACATATACAACAGAAGGGACAGTAATAACAATGTGAATAGATCATAATTATCAGAGTATTATATCCACAAAGTTATACATCAATAGTAGAGTCTATACAATGAAAACAAACTTAACAAATGTCTCAAATAAAAATGGTAAGCAGTCACTACTAAGTTTGTCCAATGCTATGCAATGGATTGCGCGTTGACTCTATATATGTATATAATATGAGATAACTGCATCCAGCTCATCCCTTGAACAGCTATTGCATCACCTAGACTTGTTATCTAGTTTACTCATTTAAGAGTACCCGAGATAATAAGAAGCAAAGCATAAAATCTTAGGTCAGACAACAGTCTGGTATGAGTATTAAATGAATCTCAAAATACTGTACAGGTAAATATGGTAAGGAACAAGAGTACATGAAGATTGCATGACCTATACCTATAACCAAAGAGTAAGCATATAATACTATATTACGCTACTCTACAATATCGTAAAGATATATCAAAAACCAAATAAAGGATATCAGTCTTCCAGGTAATCTTATCTCCAATACTTATTTCCCATGATATCTATGAGAGATAGTCTATTAAAGAAAACAACCGAAGCATCTACAACATCCATCAACAATCCTAACTATCACTCTTTGTTCCCTAATTATATGATAACTCGTATGGCCCCCAAGCCAAGGACTAATGGAAATCCTGATCCTCTCTTATATTCTCGTAACTTGCAGTCCAAAGCTGGATTTGTGTCTCGGAGCCAAAAGCTAGACACTAGACCAAAGCTATAGGTCCAAGGCATACAGGTCTCTTAGTTGACCCATAAGCGTCAGTACTTATAATAACCCTGCTTCGTGTACAACTGAAAACTCTTCGAGCATCAATGATTCCTTAGCACAAATATCCGAGCCCACCTTTGTTCCATTTGGAAACCGATCCCTTCTTGCTTAATCTAGTTTCCATTATTCACAAGGAACCCTCCACATTCCCCGATCATATAGCTACCTCCTTTACGAGCCACCATCTTTGGCACCCACTCCCCAACACGAGCCAATGTACAAAGACCATAACTCCATAACTTACCATCACGCTAATACTATCATCCGACCTGATACGAACGAGCCAACACCTCCAAGATGATCTACAAAGCATCTCCATCCTCCCCTGAAAGTTCCATACCTATATCATGAACCATGACAACTCGGTACCGAGTTATAGGTATAACTCGGTGTATATTTCTACACGTAGCCAACTAATGGGTAATTCATCTTTCATGTCTCTAGTAGTCCCCTTCCAGTACCTTGGACCCAACTCATCTACCTTTGATAACTCGGCTCCCAATCCAAAGCTCTACTTCTAAGTTCTAGAGAAAACTCGGTATAGCTTCCAATCCTTAGCTAAATACCCTGCATCTTGTATGGAATACTTCATATAGCCAAGCTCCATCCATCCATGTCAACCATTGAGTCATAGCCTCCTTCCCTATAACTTGGTACCGAGTTATAAGCATAAATCGGTGCCGAGTTATGTGCTTACCTCCATCTGTGTTGCGACTCATCATGTGTCTTCCCACCATGCTCCAAAGCACATCTACAGAGTTTCATCCAAATCCAACCAACTTAGTTTTCGATCTTCTCAATTCTCCGACCTATGTTCCTATACATGCACAATACTAGCAAACAACATCAAGTCATATCATCCAAATATAAAATAACAAGCCATTTCATCTAGTCAAACTTGCAATCCATCAAAATAAGACGAATGAGGCAATTTCTAACATAGATCTATATATTCATATTAACATAAACCAAGGTGATTTGTAATCAATCTATGTCATATGCATGGATTAGCATGTCGTTAAAGTTAGAAAAAGTTTTTATGGCCAAAATCAATTTGAAACATGTTAAATCCTATAATTCTACCATATAAACATGTGTAGCATAGTGAGAAGGTATAAACCGCTCACCAATTACCAATTTCAACCAATTTGTATATAGATCTAATCTGGGCAGGGTAGAAAAGCACTCCAAATCAAGCAAATCGATGATCTCTATCTTCTAATTGAGGATCTAATCTCTAATCTGCAATCTAGTTTGATTTGGAGAGCAATTTGGATGAATTATGGTGGATTTAGGGCTAATTATGGTTTAGACCTCATTTGAAATGAGAGGGAAATTTCTAATTTGACTCCTATAACCCCTATTTATAGTGAACTCTTATTAAACTAATCGACCAACTAATGGGTTTAATTAATTACACACTAATTTTGGGCAGAAGTTATCTAAAGTTAAAACAAGCATAACTTTCTAATCGTAAATCCATTTTTCTATTATGACCACTCTAAGAAATGGAAAAGCATCATCCTAAGGCAAAAGAACGAGTTTTAGACCTTAATTCGACTCTTATCAAACGATATAGCCTTAGCAAAATTTTCAAAATTAAAATGGTCACATAGAAATTTGTGAAAAATTATATGTTTGTAAAATATCCCTAACGGTCATATGCCAAAATTACAGCATGGTACGGCCTCACAAAAATAAAATAAAAATATTTTCTGATCCTTCGATATGTAAAATATCGGTCATTGCAATTTTAACAATTAAAAATTAATTAAATCGTGTGGTATACTTGGAATATTCATTTGGTTGTGTAAGTCAAAGGTGTAAATTCAGTCCACAATTAATATTGAACAATTTATATATTAGCATTCACACATTATCATAGTTAGTGGTGTGACATTTTGGCTGAATTTATTACTTACACGACCTTTGGTAAAATTCAATTTACTTATGACAAGCGTTGCCTATTAATGAAAATCATTTACGCCAATTCTCTTTGTCAAAACTATATCACCTTGGATTTATGAAATGTGGTAATGGTCAAAATTCCAATATCATCCTTATTCAACTCTATAGTCTAAACGCAAAGTCTTGCATTCAATAATTGAAATATTATTAATCGAACTGCTCTGACCAAAAGACTTTGACTTTGAATTGATTTGGCCATGATATTAACTTTATGTTGCTAAGGAGACGAATCCTCTCTTAAATAGTATTTCATTTCCAATGCTTCCACTCGATCAAAATATAGTCATTCGATTTACACTGTGCCATAATTTACATATAATCACAGTGGAGTTTCCATATTGTAGATCAATAGTATTCTTAAGTCAAGAGAACTGTGTAATTTTGTCACATCAACATTTTCTGTTTGACCTTAGTTATATCAAGCGATAGAAAACCATCAAGTGAGTCATTCCATAGTTATATAATACCCACCAGTACGTTACCCCTTGGTGCGCCAGCAGTCATGAGTAATACACTGCCCAATATTTAAATGGCGTTACGTACTCTAGTCTCAACGGATATATCAATATCTAGTATCGGTACATCTTGACTAGAAATATTTAAAATAGTGCATTTAATTTTATTGTGATAAATTGCTCACGGTCACAACACCTTGTAACTGTTATAACAAAACATATCATTTATGGATTTTCTATCAAAAATACTTTTAATTAATTAATATAACTCATTATATCAAGTATATAATAGAAAGAATACATCTTTTATTTCAAATAAGGTTGGTTATCAAGTTAAATATTTGTAACAAATTGCTTAACTTCCCTTAAGGCATATCCCTAACTCTATCGATCTAACACTTATATTTAGGGTCAATCATGGAATCTCTATATCATCACTTCAATTAGTTGATGAGAACTGATCAAGTTAGACCTTTAATGAATGGATCTGCTCTTTTTATTTAGTTATATACTCTGTCAATCAACTCTCTTCGATGTTGATAAACTACTTTTATCATGTGGAACTATTCGAAGTATATTTCTCAATTTCTAGTAAGCTCTTATTATTACATTGTTATCATATAAAAATGATTGGTATTCTTAATAATTGGAATCACCCCTAGCTCTGTAATAAATTTATGCATTTATACACACACACACACACACACAAACTTTTCTTTTATTGTGGAGATATTCAAAGTGATGCACGCAACCTTTTCACTAAATCAGCCACAACATTTCGTTTGGAACATTTCCAACTTAAAGCTTCTTAACTTGAATTTATTATTGACATATTATACTCAATATTACTTTTGAAATTTGAGTCCGAACACTCCTTCATAAGGAGTTTATTTTTTCTATAAACAATTCTCTATTATTTCACAGATACGTGACAATACCACAAACAACCATTTATTAATATCAATTTGAATTTGATATTTGCTTAATGTATCAAATACATAAAAAAATCATGATATTATATACAACCTATGCAAATCCAAAGTCAAGTATCAACTAAACCCGATTTTAAAATAACTACATCATTAACAATTAACGGTGTGTTGTTTACTTATGGTTCAGAAATATCTATGTATCTTTTAGATTTGTTTCTTACTAACACATGCGTCCTTTGTATTTCAACTAATAATAAAACTATTTGATATTTCTATCAAAAAATTTATTTAACTTTGATGCATAGTGTCACTTTCCTATTGTTCTTGGACCATATCCAAAAGGTCACAACTCAATATCTCTCCCAGTGACTATGAGACACTTTGGTTTTTATGTGCAAATGGTCAATTATTTATTATTATTTTGACTTTTCCACTTCAACCATATGTACCAAAACATAAAGTCATACCAAGCAATAGTTTTCTAAGTAAATCTGTATTAACTTGAGCCCGAATAACGAATCTATTATGCAAACTTCAGCAATTGAAATTTGTGATTTTATTCTTATTAACATTGCTTATTATATTCCAAATGCATTAGTCTTGCTCTTGAAGACTCATCCTTGACCAATGGACCCTTCCGGTAAAACTACCAAAATCATATTTTGATAATGTACTTGAAACCCGTTTTGGATTTGTGCATCATACGCTATCATAGAGTCGACACCCTTAATGGCCTAATTTAAAATCGAGGATCATCCGTTCTTGACATTAATAAGAAGCACATAGTTTATCTTCAACGTGTGAGAATACTTATTAGACACTTTAATGTGATGCGTTCATTTGGGTTAGGCTAATTTCATTTCATCCTACATAACTAGTTTAATCTTGGATCATATCCAAATCCATTTTAATATCAATAATTTCTCAAAGAAATTCTTTTGCTTTGATGTTGGTTTTTCATGAAAGAATAATTGTTTCTCAATCCAACATAATAGGTACCAATAAACACTTTATGAATTACTTATATATAAAACTGATTTGGTTTTTACTTTACAAAACTTATGTTTGAAACATAAATTGTTCATCCAATGAAAATCATCCCCAAACCCTTTTTGGGGTTGTTCATATAAGATCCCTTATATACAAGTGTTACGTACTTTGACACACAGAACCTAGCAACTTCTTAGCCTAGGATATGTTGGAGTTTCTTATAAATCTTTAACTTGTATGATTTTATAAAATATTCTTTAGATGAAATTAATTTTAACTTAATATGTACAACTCTTAAGTACATGATCTTATAGAAAAAGTTAACCCAACTTCAGTCATAATTAATCGTACTTTGTTTAATGAAATTCGATTAATCCTTGTTGATGCATCATAATGCATTATAGGAAGCAATTAGTTTTGAGGTTGAATCTTTATTTATTTTAGCTACGTTCGGAAGTCTTTCCAATATACTCACTTATTCTATCAAATCGAACCCTTTAATTCTCTTTTGAACATTATTTAATTTACTTCCGACTTTTATTTTATGAGTTGATCATCAACACACAACATGTGTATCAAATGCGCACGTTCTTATTTGTGATAACTCATCAGCGAATACAACTAAATACTTGGAACCATTTTGGATTTAATAGACTTTCGTACAAACATTTATATGTATCAATTCATAGAGTTCATCAACTTTTATGATCGTTCCCACTGAATGGGTGAATTCCCTTTATTGTTTGAGATATAATTTACTAGTACCATATGATTTGTAATCATATAATCAAAAAATTATTTATCCAACCTTTGGCTTAGTCCATAATTCCAAAACAACTACAAATAATTTAGATACTTTTTTTTCAATGCACCATACTACTATAACAGTTTTATTTTATAATGAATGCTCTTATTAACATAAAACTATGTCTATCTTTAAATCAATAATGAAAAATAATAATTATTTCATAAATAATGTATGGTATATTTTACAAAAATAATTTTCTTAACTTGATGCAACTAATAAGTGTTATATGGCATGCTTGTAATAACCCGCACCTCAGTGGGCCTAAATTTTCGCTATATCAAAAACCTATCTTCGCCAAAGTTTGAATCCATGGCATTGGTATTCTATAAATAAACAAAAGCATATCAGAGCATTAACGATAAATCTCATGGCGGAATAGTAAAATATAATAAAATATATGATTACTGAGGAAGGTTGACACCTTTGATCTCTAATGCCCTTGTTATTGTCGATGGTGTATAAGGAAATCCGTCCATCAATTTTTTCCGCCTTATACTAGTACATGTCCCTCTAAAGCTATCCTATGGGTTGTAATGAGGAGTGGGTCAGAACAAGGTTCTAGTGATTGGTAAATTACACACTTTATACATAATACTAGTTTATGTTGATTGCCTTTCATTACATGTTATATCTTTTGTTTTACTTAATCGTATTGACTTCACGTACGCGTACGATACGCCCTTCTACTCGAGGTAGACGGTACCTACATATGTACATATATATACACATAGAAGTAACACAATCTCACTTTGGACCAAGATACTTTCCTCGCCAGCATCCATAACTCAACACCTCATCAGGATACATCGTCAATGCAGCATCATGTACTTGTTGCTACGCATTCCAAGGAACTCTCGTAATACCTAATAATGATATTACAACTATTTAGCCATAATCCATCCCATATTTGAAGATCTCCATTAAAAGGTTATCTAGCCTTGCCTCCTAATAATAAACAAACTAATAAACAACTGTGAGGTGGCGCATGTCCTAAATGTGATCTACACTAGTAAAAGGTGTAGTCCATATAAGCATAACCATTGTCTTTCTGCTGACCGCTCAGGATCGATGATGACTATGACCTATGTAAATAGCTCTTAATCCTCATATATATGGTACCAACCTTACTATAATAACGTTGAGTCTACGCTCAACATTGCATTTAGATTGCCTAATGCAACCAAAGAAATGCATGTTTGGTTACTTAAAATGCACCCCCTGAAAGGTTAAAGAAGACTCTACTTACCCTTTAACACTTCGACTAGGGAAAACCATCCTACTTTGGTATATTCCCTTGCCTATACGCGAATGTACAATCCCATGGGTCCTATAGTTGGTGATGTCTGACAAATGTATACACAACCACTGGTAGCCTCTTAAGGTGGGTAGACATTTGTTGTGAAATACTACTGATCTTGCATTCTAACTCATATTAATGACTGTGTTATTTTTAATTACTCTAAATTATTGACTAAATTCAGTAATTCACACACGTCATAAACGCACACTTGAGGTTACATAAATTTATTTAGTTACTACGGCTCCAATGTTTAAATGTTGGTATTTAGTTATTTTACCTAATCGCTCGTGTTTCAATTGCGGCAATTTAATGTCATTTATCGCTTACTTCTACTTTAGTAGATTAAATATTATTTACTACTTAACTTACACTTAATACTATTAAGTGTATTCTACTGTTTCTATTTTAAATATTACCATCTTCCTTTAATTACTACAATCTTCTTACTTAACCATTTTGTTGCTTTATATTTACTTCTTTCCATATTGTTTGTTTTCTAACTTATCGCATATGCTAGATTTATGATTGAATTATTATTATTATCTTCACTTATAATATATATTTTTATACATAGGGATTTCTGTATTTTAATACATTAGAATCACATCCTCTAAATGGAAATGTTAACGCTGTAAATTTCGGTAACTTATCTAAAAGAGGACTTATGATGTTGTTATGGGTCACTTATAATGTGAATATATTTATATTTGAAGACACAATCACAATAACGTAACAATACCACTCTTGTGGGTTTATTATAAAACATGTTTGAAACCTTTAAACTATTATTTTATCAAAGAAAGCTTCTTCTCAAAAACATTAAAAAACTCCTATAATTTTAGCCATGGGTTATTCCCTTTAAAAATAAGTTTAGGTTACATAACCTTTCGATACCTTCGAAACCATGCTTTCGACTTCGTAGGATGACCTCCTTCAAAAGCACTAAAATCTATCTTCAAAACGTTAGGACCCTATATTTTAATTCTTTAAATCCTTCCTTTCGAAACCTTTCGATTATATTAAAGTATTAACATTTAACTTTAGAAGCATAGCTTCAAAACCAGTTGAAAGTACCCCTTTCGACGCCATTGGAAATATCCTTTTTGAATCATTGAAAGTCCTGATTTCGAAACCATTGGAAGTAACCCTTTCGAAATCATTGAAAGTCCCCCTTTCGAAACCACTGGGTTTATACTTAAAACATTATTTGGGTCAAAGTGAATATAGACGAAAGAATATCATTCGAGACCATTGTTTACATTATAAAAATATTAGGGAACATGTTGGCATCGGCACCATCTCTTTCGTAAGCATAAAACATCTAGGTAAAATATTGGAACGTTAATGTTGAAACCCCTTTCGAAACCATTGGCTTCGAAACCCCTAACCCCTTTCGAATGCTACAGGAAGTGGCTTAAACTTATAAAACAAAGTACCTTATGACAACATTGATATCTTCAACACCATCGAAAGGTTAAAAAACGACAGCATGGCTTCGATTAGGTAGGAACCCCTTCTTTCAAAAAATTCTTTCATAAGTAAGGAACCCAGTCGAAAGAAAACTTAAGTTAATGGCAACCCTTTCAAAACCTTTTAAAATCTCTTTAGAAACCATATGCTTTTACCCTTTCGATGGCTAAAACAAAAGAAAGGCAGGCGCTCTTCTTTTTAAAAACAAACCAAGGTTTCGATTCCTTCGGAAGCTATGCTTTCGACACCTTACCTTTCACGTTCCTCTAATCCATTACATACTATCTTTGTGATACCGTGTGTATTGGTTTTGGTTTAGTAGGTTCCGACTAAGATGAAGGAGGAAGCATCTGTGTCAAAAGTTATTTCCATAGTAGGCGGAACTAATTTTCGTGAGTAAAACCTGGTTTAGATCTTCTTAAAGTAAACTTTTCTCTAAATAACCTGCCACGCGTCAACACCGGATTGGTTGCGTTAACTTTTTCAAATTCTTCTCCAAAATAACAGGCACTAATTTCAGATCTAAACCATGGTTAAGTTAATTAATTAAGCCCTTCCATTAAAGAAAACCAATTTTACAAAGAAGTCTCTCTGCTAAAATAATTTAATTTTCATAGCAAATCACTTTGGAAAAATCTTCCAAAATTTTCATATTTAATCATGTTATCTAACATATCAAAATTCTAGACCCAAATTCTTTATATAATTTCCATAATGAATTTATAAACTCAAAAAACCATATTTTCCTTTGAAAATTCATAATAATCTTCCCATAGCTTGTGTTATCCCGCCTTTTAGTAAGGCCATGATATCAAAAGTTTAAATGGAAACCAAAGACAGTTCTCCTCGATTGCCAATCACGTACAGATCGGTCACGGATGTCGGTAAATTTTGTCTGAGTCCAAATCAGGCTACAATTGGTATGACACGATAAATAAAGCTATAGAAACCAGCGTTTCAAAATATCAAGTCAATCGAAGTTCGAATGCTTGAGATATTGATCGATCATGGTTGGGAAATCCACTCTATTCGTAACTATGCACTTTGCATCCAGCCAACCATCATTATTTCATATCCATCAAAAAGGAAACTTGCTTCATATCAGTCTTGTTTGAATCCATCCTAAGACAAGTCGTCATCGTACAAATATGTTGGTTTGTATCCATCAATGTGCAACTATAGTTCATATCCATCAAGATGCACTGCAGTTCGTATCCATCCATTGTACCGCTACGTATCATCAAGAACCGACCTAGTTCGTATCGATCACAATTAAGGTTAGTCCATATCCATCCACCCAGTAGATCATTCGTATCCGTCAGGTTCATGTTTGTTCGAATGATAGCATCCATGAGCCTTCGTATCCATCACAGTCCTTGTTCGTATCCATTAGAAAAACCCTCAAATGAAGTCACTTCGTATCGATTGTATCTACAACGATTGATACGAAGTATACCATCAGTTATCGATATGAATAGAGGTTGAAATGGATGGATGTAAATGGAGTATTACAGATGGATGTGAATGAAGTTTACAAGGATGAAGACTCGATCAAAGCGGTAAAAAATACGGATCCACCCCAGTTTATCGCTCCATGTCAATAAGCAAGCGCATGCCTTTTATCGACACGAAGGAGATGGAGGCGAAGGAGTCGATATGAGTTCGTACCCATGATGAAGAACTCAACTAGTATCGATCATAACTCACAATCTACAAGTCCAAAGACCACCAAATTTGCATAGGAGCTTACATGCAAACTAAAGAATGTTCATGCACAATTTTAACTCGATTGGTCCAAGTCTTGATCGATATGTAATTCGTTCGTATCGATCACGGATCGAGTGTGAACCACATGAGATCGATTGCGTGGGTCCATCCATGTGTCAGAAGGGATCTCTTGAGAACTGAGTGAGATATTTGCATCATACTCCTATAAATAGCGTCCTAGAGTGTACAAAAATGGACTTTTGGCTCTCTTACATCCAGACTCTGTCGAAACCATTTTTTCACTTAAAGATCACTGTTGTACTCGAAATCTACTACTATAATCTGATGTAACCAGTTGTAGTATGCAAACAAACATCAATAGAATCATCAATTTCTTAGTGGACGTAGGCAATACGCCGAACCACTCTAAATCTCTGTGTTTCTTCTGCTTTACTTTGAAATTTTGAGTGTTCTTCACATTTATTTTCTCTACATATTTGTTATTTGAGATCTGTTATTGTAAACGGATGCTTTCATCGACAATTGGGTGTTTGTGACCATTTTTGGCGCAAATATTATGGTGCTTTCATTGAGAAAGCTAGCATTCAGGGATTCTACAGCTTGGATTTTGGATTTGAAGGCTTAAGGACTTGGATCTGGAAAGCAATGGCAAGGCAATCGACAAGAAGACAGAGGAATGAAAGGAGTCAGCATGAAGGGAGTCAGGAGGCTTCCTCAGGAGAAAATCAGGCCTCAGCCTTCATCACCAAAGACGAGATGGAGATGATGATGGGAGCTATGAATGAAGAGCTTCTAAAAAGATAAGGGGAGATGATGCAGAATTTGCTTCGACAAAATGGACAAATTGGAGTGCAGAATCAAGCTAACGCAGCTGCAGGAGATGCTAGAGATAGGAGTTGAGAGCATGGAACAATCAGAACCCAGAACAGAGCGGGACCATCAAGAGTGACCCTAAAGTTAGGGGCACTCCTTAGGAGCGTGTTGATCCAACCTCAGGCAGGATACCAGGTGGTTGTTCAATACGGCGTTGATAGAGAATGGACGCCCGTCCTGAAGAGAAGATTCTAGGATTCTGTCGCAAACTCGAGGGGCGGATTGGAGGCAACAAAAAAGAACTACAGCTTGGCGACGGTGACAGATTGGCAGAGATGGTCAGACGAGCCATGAGAGGTGGACTGGTGAATAGAGATTTGGAAGATGTTAACAGATGCCCCTTCGCTCCTGCAATTAGGCAGACCAGGAATCCACCAGAGTTCAAGCTACCAACATTGGAGACATATGATAGAAGGGAAGATCCAGCTGTTCATCCGACAAGATACATGAAACATATGGAAGTATTAGGAGCAATGGAGGAAGTCATGGCCCGGTGTTTTCCATTGTATCTGACAAACATAGCAGCACTATGGTTCAGGCAATTGGAAAGAGGCTCCATTAAAACATGGACCAAGCCAACTGAGAAGTTCATGAGGTTGTTCAAAGTCCACATATCACGGCCCAAGAATGTGATGAGTCTAGCGGCACTGAAGCAGAAGACCGAAGAATCTTTGTGGAACTTCTTAACACGATTTAATACAGAAGCAGCATTGGTGGATCGTCCATATCCATCCATGGTCTTAATGGCAGCTGTTTCTGGCATAGATGATGGAAAAGAGTTCAAAAATTCACTAATAAGGGATCCACCATGGATCTAGGGGAGTTTTATCATGAGGCCGAAGGATGTCTACGATTAGAGGATTTAAATTCGAAGAGAGAAGAAGGAGAGGGAGTTGATGCAGTCAAAGCGGAGATCCGTCCGGAAAAGACACAGGCAATGATAAAGGAAAATGAAAAGCCGAGGGTGTTGGCGATGAATCAAAACGACCGCGAAAGGAACCGAGATTCACATCTTATACGGAGCTGAACGAGACTTTGGAACGGATCTACCAGGACACATAGGAGCAGGTTCCTTATCGAAAGCCAATGAGGTGGATCCAAACAACAATGAGAGGAAATCAGACAAGTACTGCTTATTCCATGAGCTAAGCGGCCATAATACCAATGATTGCAGGCACTTAAGGGATGAGATAGAAGGGCGTATTCGAAATGGCATGTTATTACCGTATGTGAGGAGGCGAACCACGACGGTGGAGCAAGAATGACACCACCTCCATCAATTGGGAACGACTCAGGATTGAGGCGTCAGCTTGTCATCAACTGATTGAAATAATGACGAATAAGTGGCAAACTCCACACCAACACGAGTAAGTCATTTACACATGTACAAGACCACAAACGATCCATAGGCATGCTCTGATACGACTATCAATCGCATCAGTGTAGGTGATTGCACTTTGACGTCTCTATTTTGCTTTTGTTTTCTATTTCTCATGTTTGGACTTGGTTTCGTTGGACATATTTGTTGAAAGACTCATTTTGAATGTAAATCTGCTATTTGTGATTCCATAACGGCTAAGCCACTTACAAATGTATGGGATCGCGAACGGTCCTCAGGCATGCACTGAGATGACGATAAACCGCCATAACAAAAATTCAAAAACTCGCTCGAACATGAAATCTGACAATAATGATACTAAATCCCCCACCACCCCCTCCCCCGAGGGCACACACAATTTGCCTCGAATGGAACCCGACCTCGAACGGCCACAACTCGCCTTGAACGGCACCCGACCATGAACGGTCAAAACTCGCCTCGAATGACACCCGACCGCGAACGGTCAATTCAACGCGAACGGCATCCGATCGCGAATGATTACAATTCACCGCGAACGACACTCGACTCTGTACGGTCACCTTTCTCCATGAATGTAACTCGACCTCGAATGGTCACATACCACCTCGACATTCGATATCGAATGATTGTCATTCGCGGTCAGGTACGATTATCAATCTCTTTGCTGGTCATTGACAGGATATGGACATCCAGCTTATGACATTACAAAACACACCATCCCATCGCAAGGCATGTTTTGTGAAGCAGGTGTTATCCCGCCTTTTAGCAAGGCCATGATACCAAAAGATTAACTGGAAACCAAAGACATTTCTCCTCGATTGCCTGTCATGTATAGATCGGCCATGGATGTTGGTAAAAAATTTCCGAGTCCGGATCAAGTTACAATTGGTATGACACGATAAACAAAGCTATAGAAACCAGCATTCTAAATTTCAAGTTAATCGAAGTTTGTATGCTCGAGATATTGAACGATCATGGTTGAGAAATCTAACTCTATTCATAACTGTGCACTTCGCATCCATCCAACCATCATTATTTCATATCCATAAAAAAGGCAATCAGCTTCGTATCAATCTTGTTCGAATGCATCCTAAAACAATCCTTCATCGTATACATCAAATATGTTGGTTCGTATCCATCAACGTGCACTGCAGTACATATCCATCAAGATTCTCGGTAGTTCGTATCCATCAAATCTACCGCTTCATATCGATCGAGAACCGACCTAGTTCGTATCGATCACTGGTAAGATTAGTCTGTATCCATCCACCCTGCAGACCTCATTTGTATCCATCAGGTTCATGGTTGTTCAATTCGATAGCATCCTGAGCCTTCGTATCCATCATAGTCCTTGTTCGTATCCATCATAAAACCTCTCAAACGAAGTTACTTCATATCGATTGTATATACAATGATGGATACGAAGTACACCATCAATTATCGATAAGAATAGGGGCTGAAATGGATGGATGCTAATGGAGTATTACAGATGGATACAAATGATGTTTACAAGGATGAAGGCTCGGTTAATGCGGCCTAAAATATGGGTCCACCCCAGTTTATCGCTCCACGTCAACAAGCAAGCGCGTGCCTTTGATCGACACGAAGGAGATGGAGGCGAAGGAGTCGATACGAATTCATATCCATGATGAAGAACTCAACTCGTATCGATCATAACTCACAATCTACAAGTCCAAAGACCACCAATTTTTCACAGGAGCTTACGTGCAATCAAAAGAATGTTCATGCTCAATTTCGACTCGATTGGGCCAAGTCTTGATCGATACGAAATTCGTTCGTATCGATCCGGATCGAGTATGAACCACATGAGATCGATCGCATGGGCCCATCCACATGCTAGAAGGAGTCTTCCGAGATCTGAGCGAGATATTTGCATCCTACGCCTATAAATAGCATCCCAGAGTCTACAGAAAAAGGACTTTTGGCTATCCTACGTCCAGACTCTGCCGAAACCATTTTTGCACTCAATCTACTGCTGTAATCCACTGTAACCAGTTATAATCAACAAACAAACATCAATAAAATCGTCAATTTCATAGTGGACATAGGCAATACGCTAAACCATTCTAAATCTTTGTGTTTGTACTGCTTTACTTTGATACTTTGAGTGTTCTTCACATTTATTTTCTTTACATATTTGTTATCTGAGATCTGTGATTGTAAATGGGTGCTTTCATCGACAATTGGGTGTTTGTGACCATTTTCGGCGCAAACAGCTTGGAAAATTATCAAAATTGAAACCCAACTCCAAAATCATGATTCTCATAACATCAAATTTTTCCATGCATTTAAATATCAACAGATCTTGGTTTTACCCTAAAATCGTACTTAACCGCTTTTAAACAATCTTGTTTAAACCGTATGAGTTATAAAACAAGCGTACCGTCATCTAATATATCATAAAAACAAATTTACCCTTAAATCGAAAATTATATGATTATAAAAACCAAAATAGAGATGAAATTATTATTCACCTTGATTAAGATAAGGAGATTGGATTGAGATTGATTTCCCTTAAGCTTGATTCTCTAGCTTTTAATTTGAATTCTTCTTGTTAATGTCGGCCTCTCTCTTGCGTTTATTTTTCAAAATGACGTGAATGGGAAGTAAAATGGTAGGAACGAAAATATATAAGGGTAAGTGTCATTAGGCAGCAAATGTCCTAATATACCTTCATGTAATTTAATTAACCTAAAACCATTCTTAAGCCCATTAATTACTATATTATGCTCGGCCTTTATTAAATTCATTCAAGTCTCAGTCACCTTATCACTTAATACTTACATTTTTCTATTTAATTTACCTAATTAAATCTCCTGAATAATGTTATAAAAAATTAGGAGTGTTACAGGCTCCCCTCCTTAAGGAATTTCATTCTCGAAATTCAGTAAGGATTAAATACTAAATATAGCAATTATCTGTAACAACTCCTAACAACCATCCTAGTCTACTTGACTAGGAATTATCTTTATAATTCCAATATAGACATACCCTCAAAGTAGATCAGGGTAAGTATCTCGAATCATGTCCTTTATCTCCTAAGTACAGTCCTTCTCGTTATCGCTCCACTAAACTTTCACCAACTTGATTGTCTTGTTCCTTAATCTTTTCTCATCTCGTAACAACCCACTGGTTGCCTCACAAAAGTCAAATTAGGCTCTACTACTAGATCTTCCAGCCCTGTCGGAGGAATAGTAGCCTCTGGATCATTCATATACTTGCGAAGATGAGACACATGAAATATATTATGGACACCTGTCATACTGCTTGACAACTCTATTCTGTATGTGAGCTTTCCAATCCTATCTATAATTTGGAATGGACTAACATATCTCAGTGCAAGTTTCCCTGACTTCTCGAACCTTATCACAACATTCATCGGTGACAGCTTAATGAAAACCCTATTTCTTACCCAGAGCTCTAGGTCTATACGTCTCTTATCATCATAACTCTTCTGTATGGATTGAGCATCCTTCATTCGTTCTCAGATCAACTCAATCTTTTATGACACCTCCATAACTAAATATGGACCTAAGACCAATCTGTCTCCAATCTCTAACCAACATACAAGGGATTTGCATGGCCTTCTATACAAAGCTTCAAAGGGCGCCATTCCTATACAAGTCTGATAACTATTATTATAAAAAAAACTCAATCAAATGTAGATGATCTTTCCAAGATCCACCAAAATCCAAAACATAAGCTCTCAACAAGTCTTCAACTACCTTGTTGACTCTCTCTGTCTGCCCATTCGTCCGTGGGTGATATGCTATACTCATCTTGGGCTTAGTGCCTAACACATCCTATAGACTCTTTTAGAATTCACTAGCGAATAAAGCATTTCTATCATTAACTATGCTATTAGGAACTCCATGAAGTCTAACTATGCTCTTCATGAACAACTTCGCCAAAACATGTGCCATCCTGGTCAACTTTATTGGAATGAAATGGGCACTCTTAGTTGACCTATCCACAATAACACATATACTCTCATTTCCTCTACATGACCTTGGCAACTCATCTATAAAATCCATGGATATCAAATCCCATTTCCATACTTGGATCTCTAGAGGCTGAAGTAACCCACTAGGATTCTGATGTTTGGCTTTCACTTGTTGATAGTCCACACACTTCCTAACCCACAAGTCAACATCCCTCTTCATGCCTTCCCAATAGAAGCTTCTCTTTATATCTTGATACACCTTGGTACCTCTAGGATGAATCGTAAACTTGGATCGATGACATTCCCCAAGAACTTCTCTCTTCAAGCTCTCCATATTTGGAACACATAACCATCCCTTCTTTCTCAACCATCCTCTTTGTCACGACAAAAACCTTTCAAATCATTGACCTTAGTTCCAACTTCAAGCCTTCTGATCCTCTTTGCTAATAATAGATCCTCCTTCTACTTAGAATCAATTCTTTCGATCAACACAGGTCGTACTTCTAAACAGGACAACATGGCAGTACTCTAACTAGAACTAGCAGTCGATCTTAACTGCACCTAACAACTGGCCAAAGCCTTTAGATCCTTCCATTCTACCAAAATAGCCAACACCACGTTCTGATGTCTTCTGCTAAGAGCATCAGATACCTTATTACCTTTCCCTAAGATATATTCTATACCAAAATCATAAATAGCCAAAAATCCCAACCATCTTTGTTGTCGCATATTCAACTCTTTCTGCAAGAGTAGATAACTTAAAGACTAATGATCGGTTTACAGCTTAAATCTCTCCCCCAAGAGATAATGCTCTAAATATTCAAGGCAAAAATCACCGTAGCTAATTCTAAGTCATGAGTAGGATATCTTACTTCGTGTGGTCTAAGTTGCCTAGATGCATAGGCAATGACTTTCCCTTCTGTATCAACACTGCTCCCAATCTAGTCCCTCACGCATCGGTGTATACTACTAACCTTTGGTTTCCATCTGGAACTACTAACCTTGGAGCATTGGTCAAAAAATGTTTTAACTTAAGGAATGCTTCCTCACATTTTTCGAACCAAACAGACTTCACTTCCTTCCTGGTAAGCTTAGTCAAAGGCGCTTCTATCCGTGAGTAATCCTTAATGAACCTTCGGTAATAGCCAGCAAGTCCAAGAAAACTTCTGATCTCGATCACCATCTCTGGTCTCTTCCAATTGTTCACAGCTTCAATCTTATTTGGATCGACCGACAACCCTTTCTCTGAAACCACGTGACCAAGAAAATTAGCTTCTTTCTTCCAAAAATCACACTTGGAAAACTACGCATTTAGTTGATGTTGCCTCAGCCTCTCTAGCACCATTCTTAGATGATCTTTTTACTCTCTTTCATAAGTAAAGTATACCAAAATTTCCTCTACAAACACCAATAAGAATCTATTCAAATACTCTCGGAAGACTCGATTCATCAAATTTACAAAGAAAGCAGGTGCATTAGTCAACCCGAATGGCATTGCTAACCACTCGTACGAACCATATCTTTTTTGAAATGTTGTCAAATGAATACTGTCCTCCGCTACTCTCAACTGATGGAACCCTATCACCAAATCTAATTGGGAAAACAATTTGACTCGACTTAACTGATCAAACAGATCATCAATTCTTAGCAAAGGATGCTTATTCTTTATCGTCCTTTCGTTCAGCTTACGTTAGTCGATACACATCCTCAACGACCCATCTGGTTTCTTCACAAATATCACAGCCACTCCCTAAGGAGATCTACTTGGTCTAATAAAATTCCTTCCTTCTAGATCCACCAATTGCACCTTCAATTCATCCCTGTCGGTGTCATACTGCTAGGTGGTCTACTTACAGGTTCAACTCTTGGCACAAGATCATCTGAAACTCAACAGCTTGTTTCGGTGGTAGTTCTGTTACTGGCTCAAAGACATCTACAAACTCTTTTGGTACTCGAACCTGACTTAGATCCTCTCCCATTTCCATTGCACTTAACGAAGCACAGCTACTCCGGTCAGAATTCCCTACTGA
The DNA here is from genome assembly GCA_030765085.1 of Allium cepa. Classification (NCBI taxonomy): domain Eukaryota; kingdom Viridiplantae; phylum Streptophyta; class Magnoliopsida; order Asparagales; family Amaryllidaceae; genus Allium; species Allium cepa. The sequence goes on from CM060932.1 coordinate 161,436,565, forward strand.
GGATATAATTCGGTTTTGACTATCAGGGTGTCTCAAAGACATCTCCCCATTCTAGAAAAATATCTTGGCCTCTTACTTTCTCCACCAATCCATATCCAAAATGATTCTGAAATCTACAAAATCATATACATACAAACTACATGCAAACTTACGACCTAACAAATCTAGTTCTAACTGGTCACATCTCATCCCCAGAGTTGCATACCCTTCTATTAGATTCGCAGCCCTTAAGGAAGTTACAAGGTATGTGGGTTCTAAGCATGACCTGTCAACAAAACAATACGATATAAATGAATATGATGCACCGGTATCAAAAAGTATCCTAACTGGTATACTCTGAATCAAAAACGTACCTTACATCACAATCTTTCCTTTATCAGCTGCAGTAGGCTTAGTTGATGATCCAATAGCAAAAACTTTCCCCATGTCTGCGCTTAATGGCTCTAGACACTGGTTTGTAATTCCCAACTTGATCACAGTTAAAGCATTTCACATTCTTCTTGTCTACAGCCTTATTTCCCTTTCCTGACTGGCACTCACTTGCATAATGACCCTTCTTATAACATTTGTATCATTGTTTTCTATCTTGGCGGTATCCCCTTTCTAGGCTTCCTTCTTCTTAAAGAATTTCCTCTTCTTTCCTTGAGGACCCTGAATTCTATTGGCTTCTCTCTAGCAGAAATAGCAAGCATATCTTCATGGCGAATGTCCATCTCCACCACCACATTAAAAGGTTCTCGGATATGGGTCTGGTCATTCTAGCAAGCTCGGGTCTTAGTCCTCGAATGAACCTTTCATTCCTTCTAACGTCAGTGTCAACCATAGCATATCCATATCGAGACAGCTCATCAAACATAGCAGCGTACTCGATCACTAACATCTCTCCTTGAACTAGATCCAAGAATTTCCTCATCAACACTGACTTAGCAACCTTATATAGGAACCTCTATTCAAACCTCCTCCCGAAATCAGCCTATGTCAGTTCTTCCTCTGGAACTTCAGCGGTAACACTATTACACCAGTGAGGCGCGCCCCTTGCAACTTCCTAGTGGCCAGCCTTCTCTTTTTCCCATAATCCAAACATAGATCAAAAAAGATCCTTTCACAGTGCAATAGCCAATTCACAACCTCAACAGCATCCTCTGTTCCAACAAACAACTTTCCACCTAGACCGGCGTAGTCTCTGCTTAGCTTAGCATAGTTATTCCAACTACAGCCACATGATTAGCTCCTCCAATATTACCAACAACTTTAGTTTTCAAAAGATTTGCTAACAATAGATACACCATCCCCGCATCTACTGGCAGATTTCCAGCACCTACATTGGCTCCAGCACTTGCATTAGCATTACCGATCGACCTTGGTTCCTCTTGGTATTAGGTCGAGCATTTCCATTGGTTGTGGTGCTTCCTCCACCTAGATTTTCTCTTCCGTTTCCTGCTTCCATATCTTCTTTCTTGTAAATCTGCATACTAGTCTTAGTAAGATACAGAAGAACGGTCTAAGAGAGATGGGAACACATACTTTTATATATATATATATATATATATATATATATATATATATATATATATATATATATATATATAATACAAGAACGTTACTATAGTGTTAACCCAAACCCCGATCATATTTTAAAATTCATTGTATTATGTTTGAAAATCTTTCTAGTTTAACTTTCTTTTAAAGTTTTATAAACCTATGCTCTGATACCAACTTGTGACATCTCCATACTTGGAGGCCCAAGGCTACGGATCCTGCAGTCATCCATAGTTATTAATCCTCGGTGACCAAATACGGCGGTGTTAGATTCATTGATACACAGAAACACATGAATATGGAAAAAAAAATTAAATTTCAAACATCACATTTCTTTTCAAAATATTTACAATTCATTACATAATCCCATATTCGTAAATTGCGTTCCGAGAACATATACTTATTACAGCATACGCCAAAAACGACATATGAAGATGCCCCCTTGGATGATAAGAGTACATATAGGCAATATAACAACTTTGCCATTACAAACAACACAACGGAATCAATAGAAAAGAGAACTCTAAATACCTATCATGCCTCCTGCACATCTCCTGAAGCTTATTTGTCTTAAGAGGCACCTGGAAACCTCAACTCTCAAACACTCAAAATCAATTAAGTACCTAAGGGTTTAAGGGGAAAACATGAACTTCGAGTCAGACATAAAGCCTGGTATGAATAATAATCTACCATCTCAAATCATTTAGACATCTAGTGAGACCATGCCGCTTAGTGGAACAGTTTTTCCCCTCACTAGTGTCTCAAAACCTTTATAAAACCATATATTGTGCTCCTACATGCACAATGGTTAAAACAATACAAAACAGTATAATATGACGATATGCAAAACAAATGAATTGATTCTGGATTACCCATCCCTATTCATTTTTGACTATCTGTCACATTTATAGTTTCTAGGGTTACTGTTAACCTAATAGTTTTCTTGGGTTGACTATTAACCGGTAAAGTATTAAGGAATCCCCGTCCAATTACATAGTTTTATGGGATCTCTAAGAATCTATTGGTAACTTCAATATCTTTATTCTTATCCTATTTTTCATGGGTTGACTAGGAACATATTGGTGACCCCAATATCCTTTCTTCTTACCCTAGTTATCATGGGCTGAATAGGAACCTATTTACATCTGTCAGTATCATAATTTGGATATAGTTTTCATGGGCTAACTGCTAACCTACTAGCCTCTGCCAACATCAAAGCATAGTTTTCATGGACTTACTATGAAGCTGTTTTTCTGACATCTTCCTTTATAGATAGTTTTCATGGGCTAACTATGAAGATATTGGCCCCTGCCAATATCTTTTCCTAAACATAGTGTTCATGGGCTTACTGAGAACCTACTGGCCCCTGCTAATATTTTTCTTTTATATTTAACATCCTATATTCTAGTCTTCCAGACCTCTTGGATGCAATTCTACTCATTTGGGCGTTAACTTGATATATATTCACTAATGGGTCAACCTAGCTGGTTCTTTTGCCCTTTTATCCCTAAAATGCAGTTATGGGTCATTTATAACGTAATATATTTATATTTGAAGAAACAATCATAATAGCATAACAATAACACTCCTGTGGGTTTAATATAAAACATGGTTAATACCTATAACCTATTATTTTATCAAAGAAAGCTTCTTATCAAAACCATTGCAAGTTTCCTTTAATTTTATCCATAGGTTTTTCCCTTTAAAAATAAGTCTGGCTTACAAAGCCTTTTGATACCTTTGAAACCTTGCTTTCGACTTCATAGGATGACATCCTTCGAAAGCATTAAAATCCATCTTCAAAACATTAGCTCCTACCTTTTAATACTTTAAAACCTTCTTTTTGAAACCTTTCTATATTAAAGTATTAACATTTAACTTTAGAAGCATATCTTAAAAACCAGTTGAAAGTACACCTTTCGACACCAATGGAAGCAACTCTTCAGAAATCATTGAAAATCCCCATTTCAAAACCATTGGAAGTAAATCTTTCAAAATCATTGAAAGTCCCCCTTTTAAAACCATTGGGTTTATACCTAAAACATTATTTGGGTAAAAGTGAATATAGGCGAAATCATCTCTTTCAAAAATATCCTTTATCATACAAAAATACTGAGGAAACATGATGGCGTAAGCACCATCTCTTTCGAAAGCATAAAACATCTGGGTAAAATATTAGAAGGTTGGTGTCGTAACCCCATTCGAAACCAATGCCTTCGAAACCCCTAACACCTTTTTAAAACTACAGGAAGTGGCTTAAACTTATAAAACAAAGTACCTTCGACACCATTGATATATTCAACACCATCGAAAGGTTGAAGAACGGTAGCACGGTTTTGACTAGGTAGGAAACCCTTCTTTCAAAACATTCTTTCATAAGTAAAGGAAACTAGTCGAAAGCAAACTTAAGTTAATGGCAACCCTTTCGAAACCATTTAAAACCTCTTTGGGAACAATATGCTTCGACCCTTTCGAAGGCTAAAACAAAACAAAGGCAGGCGCTCATCTTTTTAAAAACAAACCAAGATTTCGCCTCCTTCAGAAGCTATGCTTTTGACACCTTACCTTTCTCCTTCCTCCAATCCACTACGTACCATCTTTGTGATACCGTGTGTATTGGTTTCGGGTTAGTTGTTTTCGTCTTAGTAGGTTTCAATTAGGATGAAGGCGGAAGCTTCTATGTGAAAAGGTACTTCCCAAAGTAGGCGGAACCAATTTTCCTGAGTAAACTTAGTTTAGTTCTTCTTAAACTAAACTTTTGTCTAACTAACCCGCTACGTGTCAACACTAGATTGGTTACCTTAACTTTTTCAAATTCTTTTCCAAAATAACTGCCATTAATTTCAAATCTAAACCATGGTTAAATCAATCAATTAAGCCCTTCCATTAAAAAAAACCAACTTTACAATGAAGTCCCTCTTCTAAAATAATTTAATTTTCATAGAAATTTATTTGGGAAAATCCCAACAAATTCCAGAAATTCACTTTAATCATGTTATAAAACATATCAAAATTCAAGACCCAAACTCTTAATATAATTTCCATAATAAATTTATAAACCAAAATAACCATATTTTCCTTTGAAAATTTATAGTAATCTTTCCATCTCTTAGAAAATTATCAAAATTGAAACCCAACTCCAAAATCATGTTTCTCGTAACATTAAATTTTCCCATGGCATTTAAACATTATTAAATCTCGGTTTTACCCTAAAACCATACTTAACCTCTTTTAAACAATCTTGTTTAAACCGTATGAATTATAAATCAAGCATACCATCATTCAATATATCATAAAAATGAATTTACCCTTGAATCGAAAATTATATGATTATAAAAACCAAAATAGAAATGGAATTATTATTCAACTTGATTAAGATAAGGAGGTTGGATAGAGATTGATTTCCCTTAAGCTTGATTTTCTAGCTTTTAATTTGAATTTTTCTTGTTAATGTCTGACCTCTCTCTGGCGTTTAGTTTTCAAAATGACGTGAACGAGAAGTAAAATGGTAGGAACAAAAATATATAAGGGTAAGGGCCATTGGGTGGAAAATATCCTATATGTAATCCGACTAACCAAAAACTATTCTTAATCACATTAACTATTATATCAAGCTTGGCCTTAATTAAATTAATTCATGTCTCAATCCCTTTGTCACTTAATATTTACATTATTCTATTTAATTTATCTAACTAAAACTCCTGAATAATGTTATCAAAAGTTTGGGGGTTACAACGTCTCTTTCTTTTAAGCATATTCCTTGTTATTTCAAATGATACACTTTTATTTTTATTTATTAAACTGGATAATTTATAAAATTTACATTGCAACACATTTCCTTCCAATGAATTAAAATACTATTTAAATTCCGATCCAAATTATAATAACTTCCAATTTTACTAACATATATTATTCAACCAACAAACCTCGAATTTCTACACAATATTATAAATTTAGGAACTACTTTCACCTTTACTTTCCAAATTCAATTTTATGCTATATTTAATTCAAGTTAACAATTCACAGAATATGTCTGCATGGTTTTCAAATTCATTATATGTATACGTTTAAAGCCTACAACTCCAAAATAATTATATTCAGGCACACAAGGAACATATTTACAACGTTATAAATCCAATATTATATAAAAATATATAATTTCTCACTCACCCCTTAGTTTCCAAATCTGTAGATCTAAATCTATTCTTTTATTTCTCTTTTCCTTCTACCCAAATATATACTAAAGCATATGCATTTTTATTAGAATTACATATCCGAGAAGGATTTGAATCAAACATAATTGTAAAGTTTTAAACTTAGAACTTACCTCTTTTTCGCAGAATTGATTCACCCCTTATTCTTCTTCTCTTTTATTTTCCGATGATCTCCACACACACACACACATATATTATACAACTTTATAATTTCTATATTTCCTAAAATTTATGGAGAAAGGAAAATGACAGAGCTTTGCTCTTTGATTTAGAAAATATGAGAAGAAAAGTGAGGCGTTAAACCAATATTTATAAATATACAAATCAGTTCCATCCATCAGATTTTATCCCATTTGATTTGATCTACGTTAACCTTATTTAGTGGCTAAGTACTTGCTCAATGTGAATTAATATCATTTATTTCCTCCATGCATAAATTTAATCAGTTTAATTCTATTTAATTCTTGTGTTAACATTTGACATTTAATTTAACACCAAAATAATAGATTAGTGATACTTATTTCCTTCCGGTTCAATTTATTTATTCATTTACTTCTACACTCAATTTATTTACTTGCATGCTTTCTTAATTGGATTTAATTAGATTGAGCACCCATAATTAATGTTTATATTTAACAATTGCTTAATGCTAAGTTGAGAATATTTATTGCCTTCTTTATTTTTAAACAATAATACTCATTACTTTTACCCATGTAAATTCTATTTATTTCCTTTTCAGTGTTGATTTAATTAGATTTACATAACCATTTATTTTAATATTAACATTTGTATTTAATGCCCATTTTAATGTTAAGTTATTAATATTTACTTTTTTAACTGGTTCTGAATTATTTTCGATCCAAAAACTTCAAATGTTAATAACCTTTTCATTTGAACACCGATCGTAAAACTTTATTTATGAAAATTGATCAGAAAATCACCATAAACACAATTATTTAAATTTCATAGCCAAATTATAACGTTTACAAAAATTCTATTTTTAGGCTTTAATAATTACATACTAATTCTTTTTAATTATTTCCTTTCATTTTATGGGGTGTTACGTTTTTATCCCCATGCATTATTACAAAATAGGTCATTTGCTTTGGTTGTTTATCCCTTATTGCTTTGGTCCAACAATCAAAGTAAACGCAAACGATGCAACAGGCCTGAACTGCTGCTTCAATTGTGCAACCGAAGCAAAAAGGGTTTTCTGCTTCAGTTATTACTAACAATTGAAGCAAAAAGTTGGTTTCTTTGCTCTAGTTGTTATTAACAACCAAAGCAAAAAAAGGCGAGTCTATGGCTTGAAAAGGGGTTTCTTTTTTGCTTCGATTGTTGCTTACAACCGAAGCAAAAGACCCCTTCTTTAAAAAAAACTATAGCGTATCAACTATATATAGCACTACCCATTAAATCAGTTTTATCAATATATTAAAAATTAAAAAATATAACAAAACAGCAGCAGTAGTGAATCTAATATACCAAATATTGGAGCATCAATTTTATACAATAGTAGTGAATAGTTATCCATGCTTAAACAGTATTTATGCAATAGTAGCAAATAGATGTAAGAACCAATCCTAACTGAGACATTGCCTGTGCCATTGAAAATACTCCTGATCCAATTACTATAGCATCTATATGAGCATTTGTAGTGAGCAAAGTCTTTGGAAATAAAAAGTGATAGCAAGAGATCAATATTACCACTTATGGGAATATAAGCTGACCTTTTATCGACATTTTGGTTAGGAATAAATAAATTATTAGCAAACTGTGATTGTTGCTTTGAATATAGGTCATAACAAAATTCCAGATTAAGGTACAACATTACATTTGTAGAGTTCACTTGTATGCTTTGACAAGGTCCATAACAAAAGTCGTTACTTAGCATAGTAAAACACTCAACCAAGAAATAATCTGCCTATTAACATATATAGTAAACATAGTTGCTAATAGTTTCAATACTTACAAGTTACCAAGATTTTTGTTTTTCCCTTTCGAATTAATATGCTAATAGTTGTAAAAGAAAACAGCATTGCGAATGAAATAAGTAGTTAATTACTTGTAATAAATTGTACATAAACTAAATTTAAGAAATGCACTAAGCTATAACCATCACATACATTAACTAAACACTCTAATTTCTATTCCAAACTTACTTGATTTCAACATACATCAAATAATCTGGTATATATTGTGCTTTGAATGAATGTGCTAACACATTACCATTAATAATAGATAAAGAGAAACAAGGGTATAAACCAGATGTGAAAATAAATGTACATAAGTTTGCTAAATTAAACGTATAAGTCAATCTATACTTTGTTCTTGATATACAAAAACTCCTTCTACAAAGCCACTTATTTTCATGGTTGGGTACCTAATATATTTCACAAACAACAATTATGTATTAAGAAAATAAATTATTTATCAATGAAGATTGCATACTGCTTTAAGTACTCAGATTTCTGTTCAGGCTATACCTAAGTATTCATTTTATTTTATTTTCAAAAAGGAAGGTAGTAGTTTATATGCATAAGATAAGGTTATATACTTGTTGGTTTTTCATATACAACCAAAAAACTATTAATACACAATCAAAAAGTTATTGTATATGCCTATTCCTACACCTTCTAGTGAAATAGCATCATTTTCACAAAATATAGGAGTTTTATTTACACTGATCCCACAGGCTTTACAAATTTCCTGAAATGTTTTACATGGTTTAGGAAAATTAAACAATTATGGCATGAAAATTAATGACTCGGTATAACTTTGTTATAATTTATGAGTATATTTGATATAGTACATGCATGAATGAACGACTATATGAATGTTTCATGATAATACATTGAGTGATAGCATTTCTTAATTCTAAATTTGAGAAAATCTACATTCAAGAGTTCAAAACCAGCAAACTAAAAGATTTACCCACCATGCTAGCTATTTGTTAATGTTGGAGTTTGAGTTATTGAACCAGTGTTATTGAGGAGAAGAATACCGCTGCTTGCTGGATCCACATAAAGCTGAATAAACTGTAATAAACAACTAGTGGAATGTTATAGACTCTTATCTAACAATAATAGCAATTAAGTAATGATGTTCACTTCATGTTACATTAAACCATGTTGTAACATATCTATTCTTAACTTAGCTTTTAATAAAAAAACAATATATATTTCGAAACCCGTATACTTATGATAAATCTACATTAGCATAAGAGCAAGGTCATGAAAAGCTTAACCGGTATATTACATTCCAAATCATTTATATTATTACCTTTAGAACAGCTGCTTTAAATATAAAATTTATGTAAGCATCAGTGGTTGAACTCATAAAATGGCCTTAATCACTGTAACTTGCGGTTTTCCTAAAGGCTTTGTAAAATCAAACTCAATCCACAAAGCATCATTCTCAAAAGCAGTGATGGATAGAAAAGATGGAACATCGATTGTTGTTTATAAAATTGGTGTCAGTAGTGTACATGTCATTACCAAACATATATTACTATAGTCATTGGACAGAAATCTTTAGTAAAGATACCATAGTTGTAGTGTGATCCATCACATTTACTTTGCACAAATAACCAATTTCCATTAACTTAATAACACTTGTAGCTATCTCAATCAAAATCTTTAGTAAAAATCACATACAAAAAATCAGACATGTGTGACAAACTCGATCAAAAAGAAGCCATGGCTTGTGACTTGCGATGAAGGAGGAGAAGGAGCCGCGACTTGCGACAACAGTAGCGATTTTGAGGTAGAGGCACAGCTAGAAATGGCACTTACGGCTTGTGATTCACCAGACTTAAACTTTGCATCCTCCAGCTTAGATAAAGAGAACCTACCAATTCCAACATCAAACCCAAAACCCACATCCAATCGTAGTCTTCCCTCCATGCATCCATCCTCTTATTACAAACTCACCCTACGGATAATGTTTTAAACTTAATTAATTATTTTATTTAGTTTAAAGGTAATTAATAAATTTAATAAAGAAAATTGATAAATTATTTTTTGTAAATGAGTTTTATAAGAGATATTTTGTAAGAGAGACTTATAAATGGTATTTTATAAATAAAAGAAAGATTGATAAATGGCAATTTAAAAATAAAAATGGATTTATAAGTGATATTTTGATAATAATGAAGATTGGTGTTAATTATATAAGATTTATAAAATTGGGTTAAGGGATTTTTATAATGAATTTTTATAAAGGAGTTTGTAAAGGGAGATTTATTTAAGTGTTTACAAATAGAACCAGATTTATAAATAGAAGAGAGTTCTATTAATAGAATGATTTTTATAAATAGAAAGGAATTTATAAATTGTTTTAGATATCTATGAAAGAAGTTTCATAAATTTATTTAGAGATTTATAAAAGGATTATTGAATATGAAATGGGAATATAAAAAGGGAGTTTCAAAAGGAAAGAGATTTGATTTTTGATAAATAATCCTTCTTAATTACGGTGGAATGGAAACATTCATTTCATACTTAACACCGAAGGATAGTGGTTTGGTCTATAGTAAGTAATGCTATATATGATATTTTTTGGCCCATTTAATAAAAATTTGGAAAATAGGAAATTCTTCCTTATGTTTTGTTAATATACTTATACCATTAAGACAAATATATGGATATATTGTCTAAGCATTGAAAGTATAATGTTTGTTAATATACTTATACCGGTAAGATAAGTATATAAATGTTATCCCAAGTATTGGAAAGAGTATAAGAAGTTTGTGAATATATCATTTGTTGAGGTATTTTGAATCAAATAATTGAAAGAGATCTTAATTAACGAAAGTTTAGTTAATAGAGGCTTAGTGGATTCCACATGGAATTAAATCTATGTTGATTGTTGTTTATCTAATAGTAAATAATCGACTATCAAATCTGGACTGAATATAACTCTAGAAATATCTAGAGGAAACACGGGGATTATATGGCATAGTAATCTTTGATGATGCTGTACTGTGCAGATAAATCTTGTTTTGTTCTCCTAGGACAAAACGACAAGGAAGTCCATCCACTTAAATAGTTAGAAGGTGATCTTCATTCTTCTGTATTTTTTTATTATTTCGAAAATAATTTAAGTTGAGTTTTTACCAAAAATATTGATTTGGTTTTGGAACGACTGATAAGCCGGGGAGTGTACTTATATTAGATGGCTTGAAACCGTAACCACTCCAAAACCATATGCACGTTCTACGCTTTGAAGAGATTTAAGATTGATTCGAGATGATCGAAGACAGAGCTCTTTGAAGTGCAAGGGCTACTTGCTACTAAACTTGAGGGTGATTCCAAAATAGATGCAGTAGAAGTAGTGCCTTCATTTTGTTTATATCCTTAACAACTTGTATGAATGAATGCTGGCATTGCGTTGTTGCCTAAAAGGCAGTGTTAACATTTCAAGTGGGATTTGCTAAGAGAGGAAAAAGGTAATCGTGACCTCACAAGCCTCACTATCGGGTAATGACTAAAGATGGGATATGCTTCAGAGCTTTGTGATTTGCTACCAATAGGAGCAGTCATTCCTCGATCTAGAATCCATATTTATGGGTTTGATATGCATGTGCATGGGAAAAGTGGGGTCATGGCCGATGCACATGTTTTTTAATCTTGATGCTCGGGGAATGATGTAATCTGGCTTGTCATTTTAAAAGGGCAGACCGGATTTGATTTGCAGGGTGTCCACGTGAGGCCCTCGGTACATTTTTCTAGAGGTACACTATGGCAAAGGGTACCCGCCTTATCGTTAATGGAAATCCAATCTCCAATAGCCTTATTGTTAATGGAAATCCAATGTCCAAATGCCTTTACGGATTTAGTTGTTCCCAACTATGTTGAAATATCAGATGCAAGGATTTCGGCTATTTTATATATTTATTTTCAACCCCTAGACATTATTATAACACCACTGGATTTATTATAAATATGGTTTGGTTATCGTAAGGTAAAAACCTGTATGTGTTTATGTATGGCGTAGTCTTATGAGAAACCTTTATTTTTGAAAGGTTTCTATAACATTAAAAATCCATTTGATTGTGTTTCTTATGCTAGTTTTACCAAACTGATTGGTGTGTTATTTTTCTTAAAATGCTCGGATCAGCCCAAGCATGTTTTTCAAATTTAAGTGGACACTTCAGAGCTATAGGAGATGATCTGGATCCTCTAAGACGTATTTTCGTATTTTATCTTCTACCATTTTTACTTCTTTGTATTTATCAAATATTGTAAAGATAGTTTGTTATAACTGTCTAGGCTGATGATAGGTTAGTTTTTCTTCGATGGTAGTCTGTGTATTAAAGTCCTTTTCTTTTTGTAAAGACAAATTGTATGTTATATATTACTCATCGCGTTGTAGGATTTTGTTATGTATTTCTTTCCTTCACCACAATGATCTGTCTCTTCGGTACATGGATGTTCGGAATGTGAATACAGTGGATGTATTTTTGTCGACTTTTGATGATAAAAAAGGTGGGTTGTTACAGCTGTATTATTAGGAAGATACGGTTTTCCTTTTTTGGCCATTGTAGAGGTCGGAATAAAATTCAATGGCTTCCTTTTCAATGACTTCAGCATCATAGATCGGATCCCACTTTTTGGTGATAAGGGTAAGTAAATTGTTTCTATGTCTTCTCATAGACATTTTAACACGAAAGAATTTCGAATTAGTGCCCTTTCTTGTAGCCTTGAAATTTTGGACTTTTGTTTAGCAGTATCATGAAAAACATTTATTTGAAATTTCATGTTTCTATTAGCTTGAACTAGTTTATTAAATAACTCAAAATTAGTAGGGTCATCATCTGACACTTTCAAGGCTAGTTGAAACTTCAATTCACTATAATTTAGATTATGATTCTCCTTATCTCTAGTTTTATTCCATTTGTTAAGTTCCTTCTTGACAAGTCTCAACTTATGTATTAGATTATGTTGAACAAAACCCTAGTTTTGATGTTCAAAACTAGAAAACACTCTAAATAGTTATCCAAAAGATGCCAAGTGTTACAGTACCTAAATGGGGAAACCTTAACCTTTTTTTTAATAGGTTGAAGTTTAACCAAAATAGGGTACAATCACTGGAATAATTTGGATGAGTAATCGAAACAAATTGGGGGAAAAGGTTAAGGAATAAACATTCATTAAAACTTGGTCTAACTTAGTAGTTATTCCTCTTTATCCCCAAGCAAATTTAAAATCTACTAATTTTGTATCTAAACCAAATGCCGTTAAAAGGTTTTTAAACCTCTTAAGTGATTGAAATGAAATATTCGTCCATCCATTTTTTCATTAGCATTTAAGGCATTATTAAAATCCTTTGAAAGTATCATAGGTTTATCCATCGAGTTGATTTCTTTGCTTAAAAAATCCTACAAATTTCTCTATCTATCAGAAAGTTACTAGCGTAAATGAATGAAATATAAAATTCACATCGTCCTTATTATACACATTATACCTAATGTGTTTTTTTGCTTATAGAACAATGAAGATACCAAACTAGCGAGTCCCAACAAATCAAATTCTACCTTTTGCACCAGTATCATTATTATGAATTAATTTCCAATTATTTGGTAACTGGAGTTTTTTATACCTTTTATAGCGAGCTTACTCTCCAATAGACTAACTATATTAGGTTAATGACACGTTAGGAGTTTCATTATATCATTCTATCTTTTGTCTGTATTCATACCCCTAATGTTCCAGCTCAAAATTGTCATTTAATTTTCACACTGCTCCTTAAGTTATCTCCTTTAGGGGGAGCAATAATAGTAGTTTTTTTTTCTTTCTACCCCTTTTCTTTTTTTCAATTTTACACTAATATTTCCTGATAAATCGTTGACTAACTTGTTAATTGTGGAGTAATCCTTAATAATGTTAGTTATATTTTCAAGAAATATATTTTCCTCATCAAAAATATTATTAACGTCATCTTTTGATTCGTCTACTCTATTTGAAGTATAAGAATTATCAGAAAATATACCTTTACTATTACCTATTTTCCCCTCCTTTGAACTCGTAGTATCGGCTCCAACTACTACAATAGGGACACCAAATGTAAACTTGTATTGAACTACAAGTTGTCCCAATTGTTTATAATTGTGTTTTCCTCCATCTATCAAGATTTATAGAGGCTCCATACTGTTATCATCCTGAGCCTTCATATAAAAAATGGAAGCATGTGTACACGGCAACTTGTCACCAATTCTTGTATCCACTTGAACATGGCAGTTGACATTTGCTATCAGTGATATTGCCTGTATTTTAGCTGCGTATTTAGCACCCGTGCACTTTGTAATGTCAACCGAATCCCCTTGAATACCATCAGTCTCGTCAGTTTATCAATCACTTCAATCGAGTAAACCTGCCCAGCATTATTCGAATTCCCATACTCAACACCAAACACCTTCATCTGTTTTTTTTACCGTCAAACATTTCATTTATGTACACATACTCTGCCACAGTAACAACTGAATCTCCATGCTCAGCACTAGTCACCTTCACTTGTTTGATAATATCAATCTCTTCATGCATTTATGCTCCACTGTAACATCAATCGATTCCCTATTCTCCTCCCTAGTTGTTTTCCCCTGTTTCATTTTCTCATTCACTTCATTCGTAAACAAATGCTCCACTGTAGAATCAACTGACTCCTCATGCTCAGCACCTGTGAACTTCACCAATCTATATTAATCAGTCATTTCATTCATGCACTTATTCTCCACTATAGCATCACTTTGCCTTTCCATTTCATCCAAGACCCCTTCACCTGCTCAGCATAGTTTTCCTCTTGAGCACCCATTGTAGATATGCACACAAGCCCACCTGACACCATATCCTCAATCCCTGAAACCACTATTTTAGGACAGTTTGAATTTGTCCCCATTTCTTCTGCCTTGTCATCCATATTTCCCGCATTTAGTTTAGTCACGACTATAGAATCCCCATGCAAGTTTCTACACACTTCCCTTTGTTTAGTATGACATTGATTTGTCTCTTTGATTTGCACAATATGAGCATCTACATTAGATACACATTGCATTGCACCTTTACCTATTTTTGAAGAATTGAAATCCTTTACATTTTTTTGGTATACATAGCATTCATCTGGCACTTCAGAGAATAAGTTTTCAGTTTAGGGATCAATCTGTATAGACATAGGCCCTATGAGCTGGATTTTCCCTTTTATTGAATCACTCACTTTGGAAAAAAATTCTTCATTAATAAGGGGGCTATTGTCTTCAATAATTTTTTCCACCATTATTATTTATACACATTATAAAATAATATCCTCGACAGTTTCATGATGTCCTTATTGAGAGCTAATTCTCTATCAGTATCCTTAGAGGATGGTTTATGTCGCCAAACTTGACTTTCTTGCTAATACCACATACGTTGATTTTGAGGACAATAACCATATAGATATAGTAATTGTTGCTTTTCCAAGTATTATAGAATATTTTGTAGGATATTACATATGTTTATACAAGAATGAGATAATCGATTTTGAAGACTAATTAGTAAAAAATTAGAGATCGATATTCAGAGACGATTGAGATAATTGAAAACTAATGAGTTTAAAGACGAAGACATGAAGAGTTCAAGACTATATTTTATAACTAATAGACATTAGGTAAATTTGTTAAAGTCCTTGAATAACAACTTTCTTTTCTTTGAGTACTCTCTTATCAAAATATTAATTTTATTTTCAAAAATATATTACTACAAATATTTTATAAAAAATTTATATATTGAAAAGTATTTAAAACTATATTTAAATGATTTTACAAAATACCAGAGTTTTATAACACATGAAATGTATTATTGTTTTTCAAACATATAAATGTATGTCGACATAGGCTTCCTATGTATATCGACAAATGTACTTTTGAAGAGATGTCTTTTGAATTTCGAATAGCTATGGTTTTTGATACTATCCCTTAGCAATTATACATGCCTCTTCAAATACTATATAAATGGGGCTAGGAAACGAACTTTAATAACTATTTTCTCCATACTCTTCTTACTCCAAATTCTCAATGTATATTTCACAAAATCCACTTTTTATTCTCTTCAAATTCATTCAAATTTGTCTCTACTTTACTACATTCATTCTCTACAATCTAATCACCGAGTTGCAGTTATCCTCTCATCAATTAAAAGATCAAATTGCTATGAAGGGCTATAAAATATTTTGTATCCAAACTACAACTATTTGTAATTTGAATCAAAGTGCCTTAAGATCCATTCACACAAGTATAATTTTACCATCCAGTTTTTCACATTTGGTATCGGAGCAACAGGTTCTCAAAAACCTGTTATTTAATATTTTGAAAAGTATAAATGGCTAGCAACACTAGTAGTACATTTTTGTAGAAGGACAATCAACTACTAGACCCTCACTATTCAATGGAAGTAATTATGCTTACTAGTCATGTAGATGAAAATTTATTTGCAATCCAATGGTTTATATATTTAGAATATTACACAAAGTGAATACACTAACCCCCAAGCTGAATGTTCACAATGGAAGTAAGACCAAAAGATACAAGCACTCAATAACTAAAAGCCCATGAGTATTTTATTTTTCTCTCTAAATAAAAATAAATTTAATCAACTTTCTATTTGTATGACTCTTTATGAAATTTGGAAAACATTGCAGGTCACACATGAGGGTACTAGTAAAATAAAACAAACTAAAATTCCATGCTAACCAACCAGTTTCAACCTTTTGAAATAAAACCAAATGAGGCTATTTCTAACATATATTCTAGATTTTAGAATATAGTTCATTCGTTATTTTCATTAAGGAAAAATTTCTCAAAAGAAGATTAAGTTAGAAAAGTCCTTAATTCACTCTCTTATGAATGGGATCAAAAGTCATTTGCAATAAAGGAAGATAATGATAGTAGTAAGTTAAAAATTGAAGAATTAATTGGTAATTTAATGTCCTAAGAAGCACAATTTTAGGATAGAAAGAAAAGTAAGGCGACCGAAAAAAATATACTGCATTCAATGCAACAACTGATGATTAAGATTCTGATGACGATGGTAATGATGAGAAATTTGCTCTTATGACTCAAAATTTTAGAAGATTTCTAAAATGTAGAAATATGAAAAACTTTCACAAGACTAAAAATAAATATTCCAAAAACGGAAATGTATTTAAGTGTTACGATTATGGTTAATTTGGCCATGTACGAAAAGACTATCTGCATCAGAAGAAAACAAAGAATTCAAAAAACACCGATTCATTCAAAAAAGGGGAAAAGGGCTTATAATGCAACTTTAGATGATTATGATACAACATCCAGTGATAATAAACTAGACACTGAAAATATCGGCATGTGTTACATGGAGATGGAAGATTAATCAGGTCAAACAAAGGAAACATCAAAATCAATGCCATTTTACATTTCATATTTTATTTTTTTTAAATTACCTAATATAATAATAAATATATAATAATAATAAATATATATATGTATATATTAATATATATATATATATTAATATATATATATTAATATATATATATATATATATATATATATATATATATATATATAATAAGTATATGCTTTTTGAAAGCGGGTTAATGGATTATTGATATGGGCTTTGTGGCCCAAGCAATAATACATTGTCAAAGGAAACAACAGGGAGATTACACAAATCAAAACTCCTGCTAGCCGACACCAAAAACATTAACAACATTCTTCCTTCTAAAAAACAAAAAAAACTAGATCTGGCCAAACTAATTCACGGTGGCTTCACAAAAGCTCAAAATTCCCTGCTTGACAACAATAGATCCATCTTTCGTGCTACCTCCTCTTCTAGCTGTGGTAAGCACTTCTTACCGGAAGGGATTCTAAAGGAAAGAGGAATACGGTAAGGCCGGGAATTTTGCATTCATTAACGGCAGTTAATAGGTGTGTAGCATCTGAGCTTCGCTTGAAGTATACTATACAGCTACGCTACCTCACCGGTAGGGAGTTAGAATGTTAATGGACAAGAGTTACACGACTATTGGTAGAGCCGAAGAAGAGGTAAGCCAAACCAATAAGGAACATGTTGTTTCACACCACCAAAAAAACCAAGCCATAGGTATAATTAGACAACCAATAAGGCCAGTATATTAATTGGGGCAAATAGTATGGACCAGTTGGTTCAATGGGCCCGAAATTTAAAATAAATGAATAGTGGATCTCATAATATCAATTCTAAGAATTTGGAAACATTTCCAACCTAAAGGATGATAAGATGAGATTGCTTCTGGAATAGTTCGACAATTGATTTAATATTTGAAGGTCTCGATAGAGACCTATCCTCTTCAATACAATTTACATGTAAACTTTAACTAGCTTATTGACAACTTCTTCTCTTTTGGCCTACCTGAACCGTCTATTGTTGTGTTCCTTCCAAATATGCCAAACAATAGTCAAAATGGCTACGTTGGAGATCGAGTTTAGCAAGAAAATGTTACTCCAGTGCTTCTTCAGTATAGAATCACAAAACATAAATCTTTTATATTGTTGTTATCTCCAAGTTGAATTTGATTTTGGCCCAAATAGTCTTGCTGAAATGGCATTCAATCAAAAGGTGATTATGGTTATCATTAGAATTATTGCATAGCACACACTTGTTTTTCTGACATAATACCCCATTTCATCAGCTTGTCCATTGTAGCTAACCTCCTCAGGACTACTTTGTGAGTAGTGAATGCCATTTTAGGGACGCATTCTTTATCCCACATGAATTTGGCCCGTTCTAGCATTTGATTACTCTCTAGTCTCTTCCCATGCTATTTTGAATTAAAGTCTTTTCCAATTAGCTTCTAGACCCAAATATCATTTTGCAACCCACTAAATATAGAAATATATTGAATTTGCTGATCAAGTTGTGCAAAGATAGGGAGATTGCTAGTTCTCCATTGATTCTTTACAATAATGTCACTAATTAGAAAGTCTCTGGCTTCAAGAGCTGAAAAGGAGTCCCACCCAAGTTTATGCTCCTGTCTTCTACCCGCTAGTCGAGGATCAAACCATAAGCTAGTGTCATGCCCATTCGCAAAATGTCTATCAACCAGCCTAGGTGATTCATCCTTGCATTTAAGAATTTCTTTCCATATAACTATGCATTGATGTCTGATTTCATTAGCCAAAAATTGCCTTTCAAGTATTTCTTTCCAATCTATTTATCCCATAGATTATTAGAAGTGATAGCTTTCCATGCAATCTTAATGGCAGCAGTTTTCTTCAAATCAGATATATTTCTAAGACCAACTCCCCTTCATGCTTGGGTCTGCATAGTAATTCATAGCTCACTTTGTGAAGACCCCTTCCATATAAAGTTAGCACGTGTAGAATTAATTTTGTGAACCGAAGCCTATGGAATCTGAAATGCCTATAGCCAAAGTCTAACCTAGGAAGTTATAATTGTATTGACTAACTCGATTCTCTCTAAAAAAAAAGTAGCAACTTAGCTCCCCACCCTTGTAGTTTTTGTTTAATTTTATTGATATGCTCCATATTCTCTATCCGTAATCATATTAGAGGATAGAGGAACTCCTAGGTACTTTACAAGAAGTTGGTCTTCTTTTACATTTAAGATTTGGAGAATTTATTCTCTTCTTTGGGTATACTTAAATAAGTAGCATTTAGTTTTCATCTCATTCACTTTAATACCTGCTACATTTTGCAGATTTTTAAATATATTTTTTCAAGCAATTAGCAACCTTCTAATTAGCTTTAACACATATCAATAAGTCATCAACGTATAATAAGTGATTGATAATAGGTTGAATTTTGTAAATCTAGTCAATCAACTTATTATGACATGTAAGCTCCATTTAGAGTGTGAAAACTCCATTTCCATAAAAAGAGGTAGTGTTATAGGGGGTCTCCATGTTGCAAGCCTCTAGCGTTGTGCATAAATCCCTTAAGGACACTATTAATCAAAATGGAGAAGGTGGGGGTGCTGATGCACTCCTTATTTATAGATAGGAACTTATTAGGAAATCACATAAGATTAGGCATATGTATAATGAATCTCCTATTAGCTTTGTTATAGACATTTTGGAGGTCAACTTTTAAACACATTTTGTCACTACCCTTATTATTGATACCTCTAACTAGCTCATGGGCTAAGAGGGAATTTTCTATAATACTTCTACCTTTAATGAAGGCAGTTTGGCATTCTGCTATGATGTCTAGAAGGATTTTAATCATTCTGATGCACAACACTTTACCTAAGATTTTATATATCATGTTACAACATGAGATTACCTTTTACTCTTCGAGTCTTGTGGGTTTGTCAACTTTAGGGATAAGGCATAAGAAAGTGTGATTGATCTCTTTTAGGATTTTTCCAGAATCCAAAGCTTCCTAAATTGCATTAACCATTTTATCTTGCAGGTGCTTTCAAAAAAGTCTATAGATTTTGGAGTTCATCCCATTTGGACCTGGACTCGAATCCATATGAACGGAGTTTAGAGCAACTTCAACTTCTTGGCTATAGAGTCTATTGTTCAATAGCTACACCCCAGCATCATTAATCATAGCTCTACAATGGATAACAGGTAATTAAGAAGAATATTAGCCATTAGATAGGTCATAGAAGTACCCAATAGCTTTGTCTTCCAGGTCTTTTAAGTTGCATGTAAGATTCCCTGCTTCATCAATGTTATTACTAATGTTGTTGTGATTAGACTTGATTGACATTTTAGTACAGAAGAACTCTGCACAAGCATATCCTTCCACCAGCCATCTTTTCTTTGCTTTTTGTTTCAATTCTTTAGCTTGGGTATGCATCAGGTCCTTGAGAGTGTTCTACAGCTGACAATATTGTTCAAATAGTTAGGCATTTGAGGGGTCTGCATCTAATTGACATAGGGCTAGCTTACATTGATTTTGGACTTCATGAATTTGTCCTTGGTTCTTGTGTCTAATTTTATTCCATTCCTTTACTTGATTTTTAATAGTCTCGACTTTCATCACGAGCTTGTACATTTCATTACCTTCTATAGTTTGAACTTCATTAAAAAATAGTAGCTTTATGTTAATCTTCACAATCACACCAATGGCTAGCATATCTAAATGGCTTGCCTTTAGATTCCACTACAAAAGAAATAACTTTTTACAATGTTTTTTTTACAACTTTTCTAGGAAAAGCGTTGCAAAATATCCATTTTACTATGTTTTTGAAAAAAGAGTTGTAAAACCGTTATGTTTTGCAACATTTTTTTCATGTAATTTGTAATAATACTTTTTAACAACATTTTCCTAAAAGATTCGAAATATTGATTTATAACAACTTTTTAAATAAGTTGTTTTACACTTGAACTTTTAATAATTAATAATTACTATTAGTAATTATTAATATATACATAATAATTTACATTTAATAATTAATAATCAGTTTTAATTAAGAAGTAATAAGTGGTAATTAGTAATTAATAAATAAGGCATAATATTTAATAATTACTTTTTACTAAATAATAAATTAATAATTAATATTAAATAATGAATAATTAATAATCAAGACTATAGTTTAATATGTAATAATTAACGTTTGCAAGTAATATTTAAAACTTAAGAAGTAATGACTGATAATTAATAATTAAATAGTAATATTTAACATTTATTCATTTATATTTAATACTTAATAACTAATAGTTAAATAAATATTTAATAATTATGAATTGATAAATATATTTTATAATTTATCATTGATAGTTAATAATTACTATTAAATAATTTCTAAAACAGTTAATAATTTATATTTAATATTGATTATAGATTATTTAATGATTAATAATTACTATTAGATAATAATAATTAATATTAAATAATTACTGTAATAAACAAATCATTTACAAATAACAATTTATAATAAATATTGATTATTTAATATTAAATAATTAACCATTACTATTAATTAATTAAGAAGTAATAATCAATAATTAGTAATTAAGACTAATATTTAATAACTATTAATTAATGATTAACAAGTAATCTTTAATAATTATGAAGTAGTATTTAAAAATTAATATTTAATAATTATAAAAGATAATTATATTTAATATTTTGAAATTTTAAGTATAAATTAAAAATATTCATAAATTTAAAAAATTAAATTTTGAAAATTTCAAAAAGTTCAAAAATTAATAATTTTAAACGAATTTTAAATTTTGTGAAATACGTGAAATTCCAAAAATATCAACTGCTTGAAATATCCAAATTTGGAAAAATAAAAATATTATGTTGCAAATTATTATTTCCATGTGCATCTTGCTTTTATAACTATATTATTTGACATAAATTATTATTTTGGCTATAAATAACCAAACTTTTTGCTTCAATCCCTAAATTTTCCATCATAAGATTTTGGCCCCAAACCAAGAATATTTGGCTCTAATAATTGCTCTAACTAATGTTTATTACCACCATGCCTTAAAATTTTGGTTCCAAACACTCGTATTTTAGCTCCAAGTAATTACTTCTCCGTGCCACTCCCTTTCCCCGTTCATTTTCCAATCTTCTCTCGCCTCCTCTTTACAAACCCCACCACTGTCACTACCTTCAATTCACGTCCTCCTCCCGAAGTACGTCCTTTCATGCAACCTCAGCCCAAACAACGTCGTGTCGTTCTCCATCTCCCAAATGGCCATTTTTAACTCAAGCTCAATTCTCATTTCTCATAGCCACATCTATTTTGAAATACTATCCATTCGGACAATGCTCGATATGAGACCATGTAAAGGTAGTGATAACGGCGGGATCGCATGAACTATTAGTTATTTCGACACCTCTCTCCCGTACAATTCGATTTAGACATTTTTGAAGTACTAAAGCATGGTGGAATCAATTAATTAACAGGGTCTAAAGTTAGAAAATTGCATATTTGGTCTGATGTCATTTTGATCAAAGTCGATTTACTGCCTAACGACTTTGTTTACTTCAAGTTTGCGTTGATTTGTTTTAACAGTGTATGCTTGTAAGGATAAGATGGATTTGTTGCTATCGAGTTAGGTACGCACCAAATTAGATATATCTTCTTTTTATTTTTTAATTAGTCAATGTTGCAAGACTGCATTATGTATATACTCATTATGCAGATCACAAAGCCTTTGTAATATGATGTGTACTGGTATATCTACAACCTATGTCAAGGTGGCTAAAGATTTTGCAGATAGGAAACCATGAAAGACCTATTCTGCTACTTGGTTCACCAGTGCATGGTGTTACAAGAAACATGATGGTACATGCTTGGAATACAAAGAGCCTCCAAATGCTTAAAAGAGCAATGCATGGTGTTACAAGGTTCGCGTTACACTTTTGCAGATGTGAACTCTATATATTATGGCACATCAATGACAATTATGGATGCTACTAAGCATGTTTGATTAGCCAAAAAGCACGATGGATTGGCTGGAGATAGTGCTCAAATCATAAGAATAACAGTGGTTTGATTTTAGAGACTATTGATGTTTGTACCAAAATTGGACACAACACTCTTTGGATGTGTCTGAAGAGATAAAATGAAGAAAGTAAATGTAAAATGAGGCAGATCTAACAAACATACCAATCAACAGATAAAAAAATGTACAAAAACACATGAATTTAGAGTGGTTCTTTGTATTGCCTATGTCCACTATGAAATGACTTATGTTTATTGAATTTTACTGGCTGTTTACAAGAGATTACAATAGTATGACTGATGGTTAATAATGATTTTGGCAGAGTATCGGCGTAGAGAAACAAAAAAGTTCAATTTCTGTAGATCCAGGGTAACTATTTATAGGCGTAGGCAGCAAATATCTCGTCCAGATCTCAGAGGACTTATTCTCTCTCGTAAGTGGGCCTATGGGATCGAGTTCAGGTGGTTTCGACTCTATCTAGGAGTGATATGAATAGAATTCGTATCGATCAAGAATTGATCCTTTTTGACTGAAATTTATCCAGTACATTCTTGACGGTGTAGGTAAGCTCATATGAAAATTTGGTGGAGTTTGGACTTGTAGATTTTGAGTTATGACTGATGCAAGTTAAGGAAAACAGCTATAATTCGTATCCATCAAAGTGAATAGTGAAGCGATGCGAATAGAAGCAATGCAAACAGAAGTGATGCGAGTAGAAGCGATGCGAATTTGACAGCCTTCTACAAATTCAAACTTGCATCGATCATATCTTAAGCATATGAACACTAATTGACTTGAAATTTGAAACATTGACTTTCATAGCTTTGCTTGTCTTGCCATATCAATTGTAGCTCGATCCAAACTCAAAAAATATTTATCAATATCCATTGCGAATCCGTGTATAACCGATCTTTGAGATAGTCCGTCTTTGGTTTCCAACCAATTCCTTGGTGTCACAGCCTTGCCAAAAGGTAGGATAACATTTACCCCCCAAAGTACATCTTGTGTGAACATGATGTGCTTTGAAAAGCAGCCATCTTCATTCTGAAATGTTCTATCTGATTCGCGGAGTAGTTGCTATCTTTTTGTCAAAATATGTAACCTTTGATTGATCTTCAGTGATGTAGATGTCGAACTATTGATTGTTAATAATCATGCGGTGTTTTGTTGTAACTGATTGTTGAGCACTAGCGATTTGTTGTTCATCGTTCTGACTCCTGTTCATGTTTGCACATTTGTGGGTCATTATCAAGTTCTTTTGATCGAATTTTGTATCCATCCTCTCCTAGATTGATGTGAAATTCAAGTTGCAACAACAGTCGATGGTCGTTTTTTTTCCATTTCTTTGTATCGATCCTCTCCTGGATCGATCTGGGATGCACTAAGTTAGACTTCGTATCGATGGTTATCGATACAAGGTGGACCTACATAAGGTGTGCTTCATATTAATGGATACATAATATTGGTTCTCGAATCGATGGATACAAAAGTAATGCTTTGTATCGATGGAGTCGAACGATCCAAACATAATCATGCAGTGATGCTTCGCGGAGGATATGTCATTTCTCATTCCTCCATCCAAAAAGAATTCCCCACAGTAGGAGTCATCCATGACCCCTTTCCTTGCTTCATCTCTAAGATCGAATCGATCTTCATCTATCAATTCTTGGAATAATAAGTATTTTAACTGGGACAAAGTTTATTTGTCGCATATTCCCAGAACTGTCTAGCTTGGCCACTAATTCGGCCTTTTTGTTTTGTTCTCTGAGGATTTGTGTAGTGGTGTAATAGTCGAAGTCGGCTATTAGCTTTTGGACCCAGCTAGGATAAGGACCCAGCTAGGATAAGGAAAAGCGTTGCAAAATATCCATTTTACTATGTTTTTGAAAAAAGAGTTGTAAAACCGTTATGTTTTGCAACATTTTTTTCATGTAATTTGTAATAATACTTTTTAACAACATTTTCCTAAAAGATTCGAAATATTGATTTATAACAACTTTTTAAATAAGTTGTTTTACACTTGAACTTTTAATAATTAATAATTACTATTAGTAATTATTAATATATACATAATAATTTACATTTAATAATTAATAATCAGTTTTAATTAAGAAGTAATAAGTGGTAATTAGTAATTAATAAATAAGGCATAATATTTAATAATTACTTTTTACTAAATAATAAATTAATAATTAATATTAAATAATGAATAATTAATAATCAAGACTATAGTTTAATATGTAATAATTAACGTTTGCAAGTAATATTTAAAACTTAAGAAGTAATGACTGATAATTAATAATTAAATAGTAATATTTAACATTTATTCATTTATATTTAATACTTAATAACTAATAGTTAAATAAATATTTAATAATTATGAATTGATAAATATATTTTATAATTTATCATTGATAGTTAATAATTACTATTAAATAATTTCTAAAACAGTTAATAATTTATATTTAATATTGATTATAGATTATTTAATGATTAATAATTACTATTAGATAATAATAATTAATATTAAATAATTACTGTAATAAACAAATCATTTACAAATAACAATTTATAATAAATATTGATTATTTAATATTAAATAATTAACCATTACTATTAATTAATTAAGAAGTAATAATCAATAATTAGTAATTAAGACTAATATTTAATAACTATTAATTAATGATTAACAAGTAATCTTTAATAATTATGAAGTAGTATTTAAAAATTAATATTTAATAATTATAAAAGATAATTATATTTAATATTTTGAAATTTTAAGTATAAATTAAAAATATTCATAAATTTAAAAAATTAAATTTTGAAAATTTCAAAAAGTTCAAAAATTAATAATTTTAAACGAATTTTAAATTTTGTGAAATACGTGAAATTCCAAAAATATCAACTGCTTGAAATATCCAAATTTGGAAAAATAAAAATATTATGTTGCAAATTATTATTTCCATGTGCATCTTGCTTTTATAACTATATTATTTGACATAAATTATTATTTTGGCTATAAATAACCAAACTTTTTGCTTCAATCCCTAAATTTTCCATCATAAGATTTTGGCCCCAAACCAAGAATATTTGGCTCTAATAATTGCTCTAACTAATGTTTATTACCACCATGCCTTAAAATTTTGGTTCCAAACACTCGTATTTTAGCTCCAAGTAATTACTTCTCCGTGCCACTCCCTTTCCCCGTTCATTTTCCAATCTTCTCTCGCCTCCTCTTTACAAACCCCACCACTGTCACTACCTTCAATTCACGTCCTCCTCCCGAAGTACGTCCTTTCATGCAACCTCAGCCCAAACAACGTCGTGTCGTTCTCCATCTCCCAAATGGCCATTTTTAACTCAAGCTCAATTCTCATTTCTCATAGCCACATCTATTTTGAAATACTATCCATTCGGACAATGCTCGATATGAGACCATGTAAAGGTAGTGATAACGGCGGGATCGCATGAACTATTAGTTATTTCGACACCTCTCTCCCGTACAATTCGATTTAGACATTTTTGAAGTACTAAAGCATGGTGGAATCAATTAATTAACAGGGTCTAAAGTTAGAAAATTGCATATTTGGTCTGATGTCATTTTGATCAAAGTCGATTTACTGCCTAACGACTTTGTTTACTTCAAGTTTGCGTTGATTTGTTTTAACAGTGTATGCTTGTAAGGATAAGATGGATTTGTTGCTATCGAGTTAGGTACGCACCAAATTAGATATATCTTCTTTTTATTTTTTAATTAGTCAATGTTGCAAGACTGCATTATGTATATACTCATTATGCAGATCACAAAGCCTTTGTAATATGATGTGTACTGGTATATCTACAACCTATGTCAAGGTGGCTAAAGATTTTGCAGATAGGAAACCATGAAAGACCTATTCTGCTACTTGGTTCACCAGTGCATGGTGTTACAAGAAACATGATGGTACATGCTTGGAATACAAAGAGCCTCCAAATGCTTAAAAGAGCAATGCATGGTGTTACAAGGTTCGCGTTACACTTTTGCAGATGTGAACTCTATATATTATGGCACATCAATGACAATTATGGATGCTACTAAGCATGTTTGATTAGCCAAAAAGCACGATGGATTGGCTGGAGATAGTGCTCAAATCATAAGAATAACAGTGGTTTGATTTTAGAGACTATTGATGTTTGTACCAAAATTGGACACAACACTCTTTGGATGTGTCTGAAGAGATAAAATGAAGAAAGTAAATGTAAAATGAGGCAGATCTAACAAACATACCAATCAACAGATAAAAAAATGTACAAAAACACATGAATTTAGAGTGGTTCTTTGTATTGCCTATGTCCACTATGAAATGACTTATGTTTATTGAATTTTACTGGCTGTTTACAAGAGATTACAATAGTATGACTGATGGTTAATAATGATTTTGGCAGAGTATCGGCGTAGAGAAACAAAAAAGTTCAATTTCTGTAGATCCAGGGTAACTATTTATAGGCGTAGGCAGCAAATATCTCGTCCAGATCTCAGAGGACTTATTCTCTCTCGTAAGTGGGCCTATGGGATCGAGTTCAGGTGGTTTCGACTCTATCTAGGAGTGATATGAATAGAATTCGTATCGATCAAGAATTGATCCTTTTTGACTGAAATTTATCCAGTACATTCTTGACGGTGTAGGCAAGCTCATATGAAAATTTGGTGGAGTTTGGACTTGTAGATTTTGAGTTATGACTGATGCAAGTTAAGGAAAACAGCTATAATTCGTATCCATCAAAGTGAATAGTGAAGCGATGTGAATAGAAGCAATGCAAACAGAAGTGATGCGAGTAGAAGCGATGCGAATTTGACAGCCTTCTACAAATTCAAACTTGCATCGATCATATCTTAAGCATATGAACACTAATTGACTTGAAATTTGAAACATTGACTTTCATAGCTTTGCTTGTCTTGCCATATCAATTGTAGCTCGATCCAAACTCAAAAAATATTTATCAATATCCATTGCGAATCCGTGTATAACCGATCTTTGAGATAGTCCGTCTTTGGTTTCCAACCAATTCCTTGGTGTCACAGCCTTGCCAAAAGGTAGGATAACATTTACCCCCCAAAGTACATCTTGTGTGAACATGATGTGCTTTGAAAAGCAGCCATCTTCATTCTGAAATGTTCTATCTGATTCGCGGAGTAGTTGCTATCTTTTTGTCAAAATATGTAACCTTTGATTGATCTTCAGTGATGTAGATGTCGAACTATTGATTGTTAATAATCATGCGGTGTTTTGTTGTAACTGATTGTTGAGCACTAGCGATTTGTTGTTCATCGTTCTGACTCCTGTTCATGTTTGCACATTTGTGGGTCATTATCAAGTTCTTTTGATCGAATTTTGTATCCATCCTCTCCTAGATTGATGTGAAATTCAAGTTGCAACAACAGTCGATGGTCGTTTTTGATCCATTTCTTTGTATCGATCCTCTCCTGGATCGATCTGGGATGCACTAAGTTAGACTTCGTATCGATGGTTATCGATACAAGGTGGACCTACATAAGGTGTGCTTCATATTAATGGATACATAATATTGGTTCTCGAATCGATGGATACAAAAGTAATGCTTTGTATCGATGGAGTCGAACGATCCAAACATGATCATGCAGTGATGCTTCGCGGAGGATATGTCATTTCTCATTCCTCCATCCAAAAAGAATTCCCCACAGTAGGAGTCATCCATGACCCCTTTCCTTGCTTCATCTCTAAGATCGAATCGATCTTCATCTATCAATTCTTGGAATAATAAGTATTTTAACTGGGACAAAGTTTATTTGTCGCATATTCCCAGAACTGTCTAGCTTGGCCACTAATTCGGCCTTTTTGTTTTGTTCTCTGAGGATTTGTGTAGTGGTGTAATAGTCGAAGTCGGCTATTAGCTTTTGGACCCAGCTAGGATAAGGAACAAGATGTTGCCCTCATAGTCAAATAATCTTCCCTGACTTAGTATACTACTAATCAGTAATCACATAAGATAAGTAAAGTTTCCACTCCTAGTTTTCTTGCAAGTATTAGCATGGTGACTAAGGCTTCATACTTAGCTTCATTATTTGTTGCAGGGAAGTTGAGTTCCAAGGCATAACAGATCGATCGCTCTTCAAGAGTCACTAACGCAACTTCGATGTTAGAAAACCGATTATTAGAAGTTCCATTTGTATAGGTTCTCTATCGGTTGGACGGTTCTCTACTGCTCTTCGAATAGTCATCTAATGCAGTGAATTCAGATATGAAGTATGCTAATAATTGACCATGAATAGCTCTCTAAGGGAAATAAGTGACATCAAATTAGCTTAGCTTGATATTCTAATTGAGTAACCTTCTAAACATTTAAGGTTGTTATACGACCTATCGAGAATGGTCGATATAGACCTAAAGGGATGAGCTTATCAATAGCTAGCATTCATTATATTCTGATCTTTGGATTCATTTCTCTTCACATAGCATTGAAATGCTCATGGCGTGTGTTGACATGGCCAAATTGATGTATAAATCTTCACCGTCCAAAGGTTTAGGTAAATTGGGAGATCTCTTTAAGCGATCTATTAGAGTTGGTATTGCATCAACGTAGTTGTTAGTTCATTCAAAAGTTCTCTTCCCTCTCTTGGTCAGGTTGAAGAAGAAAATTCACTTATAGATGGTCCTAGAGTTGAATCAACTTAGGACGGTAATCTTCCGACTTGGGCTCCGTACCTACTTGGTTGTCCTTGGTAAATGGGTGTCTCTAGTTGTTGGAATTTTCTGGAAATTATCCATGATTCCACGAGAATTGATGATGAAAACAAAGAATCTTTTTGATGGTGAAAGAGCATTTCAAAGGATCGAGTTTCATCCTGCATTTTTTGGAGAGCACTGAATATCTCTGTCAAGTCATCGATATGGTTGTTTGATAGTCATGATCTCACGAGCATATTAACCACATCTACTTTCATCGATCGGCCGATCTGATTTTTGAATGATCTGTTAATCGTCCTTTGGTAACTAGAATAAGCGTTCTCAAGTTTGAATCCAGGAGTTGCAACATAGCACTATAGGCCTAGTTCAGTAACGAAACAGTTGTATTCCTGGTCTGGACATGCTTCAGTATCTGATTGTATCTAGAGTTTTGTGTCCATGGAAGTGAGCAATTCATGTCCGATGGTCGAGTCTACTAGATGGTTGATCCTTGGAAGTGGAAGGTTGTGCTTTGTCATGCCTTGTGAAATCTGCGTAGTCGGCGTACGTTCGCCACTCTCCATTTGTTTTTCTTATAAGAAAAGGATTGGATACTCATATTGGGTAAAGGACCCCATCGGTTTTGAGTAAATTCACCTCCTCTTTAAGTGCAGTGGATCCCTCCGGAACCACGTCGTATCGTTTTTGTTCACCGAGACAAGCCTCGGGTTGACATATAACATAGGGTTCTCAATAGCTGGTGAGAGTGCATATGTATATATGAGGTTGAGTTCAAGCGAACACATCAAGATTCAGCTGAAGCAAAGTCGTTTACTCTTTCTTCAACATTGCGTTGAGTTGTGATCTAATCTTTAGTACTCATGATGGGTTGTAGGCGCTTTATGTGCTTATTTGCAATGGTAAATGATCAGGCTTGTAGGGATGTTGAATCGAAGGCTTAGTAGAGTTTTGCCTTGTATCACGTGCTACAGCATAGCTGGTTCCACCTATGAGTTTGAATCTACTTGTGTTTCCGAGCAATGCGCTTTCCATTCAATGTACCCAAGATCCATTGCTCATCGAAAGGTCTGAATGACGATCAGTTACCAATAAGTCTGAGCGTCGATCTAATGATTCTATCTCTAAGCATCCTCTCGGTCGTAACTTTAAGTTGTTATAAATACTAGGCACGAGCTATAGGACTGAGTAGTCATATCTAGCTCTTGGAAGATCAGACTCATGCCTCTAGTCCAGGGTTGATGGACGTATTGTGCGAATGATCGAGCCTAGCTTTTGCTATGTTTATATTGTAGTCCAAGTTGTAAGAGCCAGGGTTGTTTAATGAAAGATCAAATTATATTCATCTTAATTCTCGCACATGCCCTCGAGTCCGGGGAATATCTCGATAAGTGGCAAGGTAGATAATGTTTGCTTCAATTTCACATTCTATCCCATTGAACCATAGGATCGAGTTAACCGATGGAAGGCTGAGTTGTTCCTTATCCTGTATTATGTCCTAGTTCTTTCCCCTAGACAAAGTACTTTGTTGCCTTGCCGACATTCAAACATGAGCTAAGTTCTGGACGGTCAATGACATTCACTTCGCATCTTATGTTGCCATACTCTGGGCAGAAACAGAAGAGTGAATCATCCAGTCAGATCTAATGCGAGATTGATGTTCCCTTACAGAATCTAGGGCAAGAAATGGTGTGCAGATGTTTAAGTTGCACATTTTTTGAATTGCTCTTTTAATAGAATCATGGTATAAGTGAAAAAATGAGTGGTTAATTGCATTCTTTTGGAGTTAGGCAATTAACTACACCATTTTGGTTTACGATCTCCCATTGGAACTAGGAGTAATGTCAGCTCAAATGCAGTCAGGTAATGCCCATCCAGTTTCATGCTTTTTCGAACGGATCGAAGGAAGGCGACAGAGGATGAATTATCAAGTCACACTGATTCATGGTTTATTCTTCTATCCATGCTCTGTTGGTCAAATGTATTCGATGGATGTTTGGGTCATATCGATTTGTAGTCGAAGAGGAATGATATTGACCGACGATTCAACGACATGATGTAGAATGTTTAGACCTCATTTCCTGTCGATCCAGTGGTATGATATGAAAGGCGCAGATCGATATTAACCATCGATCTGGTGGTACGATATAATTGGTTGCCCAGAACTTCGAGCATCATTCTGATTGGTTAGCATTAGGGTCTCCTTGTAGTCGTTTCCTTAAGTTGTAAAGGACGCTAAGCTGGAGATGTAGCGAGTCACCTTTCTCTTATTTCGGTGATTTGTACTTATGCCCCCAGCCTTGGATTAGCAGAGTTAGTTCATGGATGGTCTAATTTCACCTGTATTGAGTTTATACTCCTCATGTAGAGTTTAGGCCAGAGTTGGTGAATGAAAGGTCGAGTCACATTTATTCGTTTATCTATGCTCGTAGCCACACGTTGGGGATCATAGTGAGTTGAAGGGACATTAATCACACGTATTTGATGTTTATACCCCTATCCACACTCTAGGGACTAAGAGTTTTAGCAGATAATGGTCGGGCCATATTTTCTTTGATTAATTCCTCTGGCACTAGTCTATGGCGAATGTCGGAGTGTGGTCGGTCACACTATGATAAATTTAATATGATATTTCTCCTACTAAATTGCAAGAAGGGATTGGTTGGTGGGTAGTTGTGTCACACACGTCCATGTTGTTTGCACAATTCATTGGATCACAGGTGAGAGTTAGCAGATGAACGGTCATGCCACATTCATTTGCGGTTGGATGGTAGTAATATCAATTAAGAATAGGACATCTACCTAGGTCCGTTTTGCGAATCTGTGTCACCTTGTCGAATTCAAGGAAGATATTTTGTCTTGTAGGGCTGGAGTGTATCCCTATAAATTTATGTTATGGGTCCCATGCTGAGGACAAGAGTTGATGCATGGACGGTCGTGTCGTGCCCGCTTAGTGCTGGATGGTCGGATCGCATCCGATTTTGTATGGTAAGTGTGCCCCCCAAGTGAGGATAGAGTTGGAAAGAGGATGGTTGAACCACATCCACTTTTTGTACTATAGGACTTGCTGAGGAATCAGAGTTAATAGATGGACAGTCAAATTGCATCCCTTTTGGTATTTATATTCCAATCCTAGCTTTGAGGACTGGAGTTGGTTGATGGGTGGTCTGTCACACCCATTTGGTCTTTATA
Source organism: Allium cepa (assembly GCA_030765085.1). Lineage (NCBI taxonomy): Eukaryota > Viridiplantae > Streptophyta > Magnoliopsida > Asparagales > Amaryllidaceae > Allium > Allium cepa. Next base: position 161,469,638 of record CM060932.1, read on the forward strand.
CTCCAGTCTGTGCTCTTGGGACCAGAGTTAGTTAATGGGAGGTCAGTCACACCCAGTTGGTGCTTATACTCTAGTCCGCACTCTGGAGACTTAGAGTTAGTTGCTGTTTATAATCCAGTTCGCACTTTGGGAATCCGAAGTTAGTTGATGCGTATACTCCAATTTGCACTTTGCAAATCCAGGGTTGGTTGATGTTTATACTCTAGTTTGCACTCAGGGAATCTGGAGCTAGTTGGTGTTTATACTCCAATTCGCACTCTGGGAATCTGGAGTTAGTTGATGGGTGGTCAGTCATACCCATTTGGCATTTGTGCTCCAGTACGCACTCTCGGGACTAGAGTGAGTTGGTGTTTTATACTCTAGTTCGCGCTCTGGGAATCTAGAGTTGGTTGATGGGTGGTCAGTCAAACCTATTTGGTATTTTAGGATTAAGTCTGCACTTCGGGAACTTAAGTTGTTTTATGAATGGTTGGTCACACACGTTTTGATTTTATACTCCAGTTCGTGCTCTAAGGACTTAGAGTTAGTTGATTTTTATACTCCAGTTTGCGCTCTAGGAATCTGGAGTTGGCCAATAGATGGTCAGTCGCATCTGTTTAGGCATTTGGATCCCATTCACACTCTGGAAACAAGAGGTCGATTAAGGTTGTCAATGGTCTGTTCACATCCATCTTGATTTGGTAAGCAAATTCCTAGATGGATGGGTCCATCTCCCTCAAGTTTGGAATTGGAATTTTGTACTACATCTCGCACTTTAGGAATTGGAGTTTGTTTAAGGATTGTCGTGTTTCAACCCCTTTTGATTTAAGTGTGTCGGCCCTCGAGCTTGGGCTTCACTTAATAAGTGATTGGTTGGATCTCGATCACTTTCCACTTATCCGTCCTTAACGAAGGATAAGATTTAGTTGATGGATGGTCGAATCACATCCATGTTTGTTTGGATTCCACTTTTCTTAAGCCTAAGGAGTAAGATTACTGTTTTGGCAAGCTTTGAGCTTGAGCAGTGGAGAGCATGGTCGAACAACATTCACTTTGAGTTGTGTATTTTCCGTTAAGTTGAACCAAGAGTTGGAGTGCAGACAGTCGAGTCACGTCCACTTTATGCTTTGCATTCTTCTAGTCGAGTTGAGGAAGAAAGTCGATATGATGGCTCATGATGGTTAACGAGTAGGCAGTTAGTCGTTGATGACTTTAAGTTGAGGCTTGGACCCTGATAAAGTTGGTTTAAGGCATAATTGTTTTTGTTGAATCACAAACGCAAGCTAGAGAGTGAATAGTCAAATCATATCCACTTTAAACATATGTTCTCAAATTACCCCAAGTTTTAATGTAGGATTAGATATATAGACGGTTATGTCACATACACATGTGGTGTGATTCCAATTTTCTTGGGCATCAGAAGAAGCATAAGTATTTTGGCGAGCTTTAAGTACGAGATGGAGAGTACGTTCTTAGGACATATCACTCCAAGTCTTTCCCAGATCTCCAATTAAATTGAATAGGCGTATGAGTGGATGGTCGGTTGCATCCACTTTGTACTAGAGTCCTGACCTTGTTGGTCTCTTCCAGTTTGATGTCGTGGCCCAGTCAGGGGAATATAGTAGCCGATGAGTAGTTGAATCATGCTCATTATGGTGATACCTCAATGATTTGTTCATAGTCCGCGGAGGTTGTTTTGCAACCAACGTTAAGTACTCGGTTACCTACATCATTTGTAAGGAGTTTGATTCAAGTCGGTCATATTTCGCAACTTAAACGAAATTGAAACAGGAATAATTCAAAAGAGATCGGATTAAATCTCATTGATAAGTGAAGCGGTGTCGTATGCTTGCTATTGCACTTCAATCCAGACCTTCACAGTTGGATGTCTAACGCAAGTGGTTCAATTTGATCAAAGTTCTTAATTGTTAGGGGTCTGGTGTTCCCGGTCCTTCGTTTTATAGGGCTTGCACATATTGCCGGAGCTATCCTTTCCGTAGCAGCCTTTTTACATTAGCGTCCACTGTAGCCATCTAAAGAAGAAGAGTTTTCTGATCTAGACTATGGAGTAGGTTCCCTCCTTATCTCGCCATGTTGATCCTTCGTCTGATTCATCAAATCAATATTGGCCTGGACATGATGGTGTTGTCGTCGGCGGCTATCCATCAGTTCTCTTACCAAAGTCTGGAAATAAGTTCTGGTGATGAATTCATTTATGGGTATTAGCAGCAACTGGCTGTGGGCTTTGGATAAATTCGTTGTCTGCCAACTTCTTTATTTCCTTCAAAAGTAGAACTGGTATGTCTAAACACGATTGACAGTGTTCTTTGAGGCATGGAGGAAGACATCAGCATTTGATGGCAGTCATCACTCTTGGTGGAAGCCATGCGCAATTCTCACTTCATGAGGTAGTGTCGGGGGTTATATTCCAAAGTACACTGAAGCAGTCAGCATGTTGAATTTTCGTTGGAAAATCTACATGTAGGATGGTTTCAATAAATAGGTCCCCATTGGGAAAGATACTTCTATCAGCATTATCAGATCCATTTTATAGCTATGGGTCTTGTAATACTGGTAAACAATGTATGTACGATTGCCCAACGTTTGAGTGGTTGGTAATGCCGATTGGATGGTGATTATATTAAGATGGGCTCATAGATTGGTGATTATTTCTAATTCTCACCCAGGTAAGAGGCCCATATAATATAGTAAGGAAGTTCTCTTAAGGTTGTATGTCATGCTTCTAGTCATATCGACACGGTATGATTAAGATGCGGGCATTTGAAGATAGTTCAGCGGTGACCAGCTATGCTTTGAGTTGGCAGAGTAGGCAGAGTAGACAGTATAGGGCAGTCGTCAGTTTAGCCATCGTACCATAGTTGTCAATTCAAGAGTTTAAAAGCTAGTCAATTGAGGGAAGTTGCAGCCCACCTTAGAAGCATGATATATTAACCAACTCTAGTTCTTGGTGTATCAGCTAGGCTCTCTAGCCACTGGGAGCACCAGGTGAGTAGTATTTCTTTATTCATTCCATAATTGCAATTCATCATTTGTTGCTATTATTACCTATGTCTTGTTCAGTCATGGAACGATCAAAAGCGTGGATGGAATGTTGCTTCATTAAATTGAGCTTTGAATTCACTAACGGATGCTCTGTGCTTCCTTTTTTCAAAAATTTGGGTCGTACCTGATTTTTTTTGAAATTTTGTATCATTCTCCGCAATGTCTGAACAATACAAATGTTGGTGAAATTGGACAATCCGAAAAGTGGAAACTTGGATCGATACGGAAGGCATATAGTTGGATCGATACGAAGTGGTATCTGATGATCGATATGAATTGGACGTAGCTGGATCGATATGAAGTGTATTTGAGTATCGATACGAATTGGATGCAGGTGGATCAATACGAAGTGTATTCAAAGATCGATACGATTTGGACGCAGCTAGATTGATACGAACTGAAATTGAGTATCGATACGAATTGGACACAGCAAGATCGATACGAATTGGATTCAGCTGGATCGATACGAAAGTTGATCGACACGAATGTTATCGATACGAATGTAAATCTATATGAATGTTGATCAACACGTAAATCGATCGATACGAAAACTGATCGATACGAAATTTGATCCATATGAATGTTGTCATACCTGGACGCAAAAACATGGATGCGAAAATCTTCATATTTTCTGGATATGAAAACATGGATATGAAAATCTTCATATTTTCATGGATACGAAAACATGGATACGAAAATCTTCATATTTTCTGGATACGAAAACATGGATGCGAAAATCTTCATATTTTATGGATACGAAAACATTCACCATATTTTCTAGATACAAAAATATGGATATGAAAATTATCATATTTTCATGCATACCAAAATATGGATAAAAAATCATGATGAATGAAGTTCCTTTTAGATCTAAAGCAATCTGAATAGAATAGAAGGAACCACTCGACGATAGGTTTGGATCTCCTCCTTAGATTTTTGCAATCCAATGACGGTAATAGGTCTACAGAGCAGGAGAAAAATTAGGTTTTCTCAGTGAAAGCACCAAATTGTTTGTATCAAAATTGAGCACAACACTCTTCGGTTGTTTTTGAAGAGACAAAATGAAGAAAGTAAATGTAAAATGAGGCAGATCTAGCAAACACACCAATCAGCAGACAAGAAAATGCACAGAAACACATGAATTTAGAGTGGTTTGGCATATTGCCTACGTCCATTATGCAATGACTTTATGTTTACTGAATTTCACTTGCTATTTACAAGAGAATACAACAGTACAACTGAAGATTAATAATGATTTCGGCAGGGTATCGACGTATAGAAGCAGAAAAGTCCATTTTCTTTAGATCCAAGGTCACTATTTATAGGCGTAGGCAGCAAATATCTCGCCCAGATCTCGGAGGACTTCATCTCTCATGTAGGTGGGCCCATGGGATCGAGTTCAGGTGGTTTTGACTCGATCTGGGAGCGACTCGAATGGAATTTGTATCGATCAAGAATTGATCTTTTTGGCTGAAATTTATCTGGTACATTCTTGACATTATAGGAAAGCTCCTACGAAAATTTGGTGGCGTTTGGACTTGTAGATTTTGAGTTATGATCGATGCAAGTTAAGGAAAACAGCTACAGTTCGTATCCATAAATGCAAATAGTGAAGCGATGCGAAGAGAAGCTATGCGAATTTGACAGCCTTCAACAAATTCAAAGTTGCATCGATCATATCTTGAGTATACAACTCTGATTGACTTGAAATTTGAAACGTTGGCTTTCATAGCTTTGCTTGTCGTGCCATATCAATTGTAGCTCGATCCAAACTCAAAAATAATTTGTCAGTATCCATAGCGAATCTGTGTATAATCGATCTTCGAGACAGACCGTCTTTGGTTTCCAGCCAATTCATTGGTGTCACGGCCTTGCCAAAAGGAGGAATAAAAGTTGATAGGGAACATTAAAGTGATTTTGTGGGATTCGTGCAGTTATAGGTGGAGTTTTCAATGGTCAGGGCGAACATATTTAGAAATGTAAAGGAAAAGCTAATAAGCCCGCCAATAGCATAGTGGGTGGTTAAGTAAGTGATTGTTGTTTATTGCACTGTGGTGCTGCATTGTTTTCACAAAACAAAACCATGTACATTTATGTAATCTATATTTCTATGTATGATATTAGAAAGATTATGTTTTTACTTTTGATTAATTTTAAGTAGATTTTGGTTTATCTAGTTACAGATAAATAGATGAATGAATATGCTTATAACAGAGTAGATAAAATTGTCATTGTTCTATATTTATCAAATGTATATGCTAACAACGAAAATAAATATTTGTAGTTAAGTATGCAAAAACTTTCACTAATGGTTGTAATAAAATCTTTGCTAACATAAACTAAGAGTTGTAAGAAGGGTATTTGGTTGTGTGCAAACAAATTACAACAGTTCTAAGTAGTTGTAAAATATTTTATTACAACTTTTTATCGCAACGTTTTGAAAAGTTGTAATAGGCATAGGGCCCTATTACAACTGTGGCTAAGATGACCTTTAAGAGTACATTGCAAAAATACATAAAAGACGTTTTTTGTTGTAGTGTTCATTAGAAGCTTCAATAAGTTCTATTAATAGAGCACAATAGTCACTCGTAGAGCTAGCTAATGTAGAAACTTTTAGATTAGGGAATAGGACTATACATTCTACATTAACCAGCACTCTATCAGGTTTGCTAGATATTTGTTTTACCTGACCACTTCTCTATGTGAATTTCATCCTTATTTGGAATGGTTTCACTAATCTAGCTTCAAGGGCATAGCCATTAAATTTTTCTAATTGGGAGACTTTGAGGGTAATTCCACCTCTTTTTTCCGAGCTTTTAAAAATTGCATTGAAGTCTCTAAAAATAGTCCACTATTTATTAATGTTCTTTGATATGTCCACAAGTTGTTTCCAAAGAGTCTTCCAAGCAGAGGCTAAGTTATTAGCATAAACATAAGCAATATAAATTTGTAGGCTTCCAATGTTGCATGCTTCCACTATAACCTATTGTTCCTCAATTAGAACCACATTTGAGGATTACATTGTAATGCTCCAAACTATCATGATTCTACCTTTAGCATTAGTGTTATTATTATAAATCAAGTCCCAATCATTACCTAGTGTACGCTTAAAGTATTCAATACTATCACTTAACATCTTACTCTCTAGCACACCAAATATATCAGGCTTGTGCTTCTGTCTGATATTAAGGAGGTCAAGTTGTCAAATTTCGTTATTTAACCCCTTTACATTCCTACTGACAATCATCATTTGAGATTTTTGCCCCTTCCTCAACTTCCTAGTGGATGGCTACTTTACATTTTTTTCTTCCTTTTTATTATTGTCAAATTGGATTTTGTAAGCTTGATTTAGATTAGTAAAAGACATTCTTCTCCTCATTGCTTGAGTCTTTCTCTTCATCTGATGAATCTAACTGAATGCCTAACTATTGAAATTCTTCAATTGATTTAAATGTCTCCTCATATTTCAATGATGGCTCCTCCTTAACCACTTCTAACCCAGTCAGGGTCTTTTGCTTCTATTCTTCTCGATGAATTGCATCGGGCTCTAATTTCTAAAGGTTTGCTTCCATCGATTCCCCGACCTGGAGTTCCTTTTGTAGCTGCTCCATAGCCCCGGTAGTAATAGGTGAAATAGTCTCCATTGATGAAAAACTAGTATAGGAGGATCAACAATTTTTATGGTTTTTTGAGTTGATCCATTACTTGCTGTTTGGTTCTAAATATGAATATGACTCGTGCCTGGACACCCTGGTTCCATGCTATTGTTAGACAAATAATCTACAATGGAATTAGCTTTTTTGGCTTGACTCTTCATACTTTTTGAATTTCTTATTTATGACATTACACTGGGTCTCGAAATGGCCAAAACATTTACATTCTAAGCACCGAGGAGGCTTAAATTCACTTTCTACAACCTGCATATAGAAGTTACCCAGCAATCTTTAATTTTGATTTTTTTTTGGAAATTGAAAGTATGCATTCACCTCAATTAGAACTCGAGTGAAGTTGAGTCTTGAATTTTCCTATTGTGATCATCTAGTCTTTGTGGTTTTCCAGTCATGCTTGCCACTTTATTTACACTGTAAGTGTTCTATAGCTCTAGGTCTAGGTTACAGAATCTAACCCAAATAGGACGGGTTTCTATCATGTATCTTTCTAGTCTAAAATTTGGCTCCCATTGTTTGACGAATAGTAGCCTACTTTCCATAAACCAAAGACCTTGGTTAAGAACAAGCTGACAATCTTCCCCTTTTTCGAACCTGACCAAATAGGCTAAGTTTATTCTAGTAAAATATCCCACTACCCCTTAGATTTCCATTTACTTTTCATAAAAGCATTGAAGTGAACATAGTATGGGCATTTTCTAGCAAGGTATATGAAGATCGAGTATTTCCACATCCTCTTGGCTCCTCTTCGTCATTGGTATCAAGCTCGACAAAGGAACCTTCTTTATCTTGAACAAGAGTTATAAAGGATACATCATTGTCAATCTCCATCTGATCACCCTCAGTTGTCGCATAGAGCTAGGATTTCAAGATGGGGTGTCTTGCCTTTAGGGCCTAAATCATTGTTTGATGGGTAGAAGTCGAAGCTTTCCCCTTCCTCCTAACCTCCTGCCACCATTCAACCCCTTCAGGATCACCCGAAATCTCCATGTTTTCACCCAGTTATCAGGTTAGGGTTATATATAATCATGGTCAAAAAAAAGTTAGGTGTCATTTGATATGATAATGATAAGTATATGTAAATACACATATATACATATATAATACAAATTTATTCCTTTAATTCATAAAATTTGAAAACTTTAACATATATGTTAACAAATGCCACCTAGATATGTTGACATATTGAGCAGAAATTGAGGAATCTTTTCAAATTTAAACATTTTAAATTCCATCTCTTTTACATTAATTTCAAAATTTGAAAAGAACCTTTTTTCCTATCACATGATAATTCAAACTCTATTTATTCACTCCTTCTTACCACATCTTCTACACACACATTATTTCTAAATCAAACATATTCTTCACTCTCTTTCCTCTAAAACAAACCAATAATGTCTTCCTTAAGCCAACCCTCTACATCCAAAGCCATTAGGCTTACTAAAAGAATAAAAGATCAAATTTTCAGCGATCAAGAGTCCATTGAAACATATACTAAGTATGCTACTTATGCTATAGTCTTTTTTGTGAAGATTTTCTGATTTTAATGAATTTCATTCTAATGGTTTATAAGATCTTACTTTGGAAAATGGTACTTTTGGTTTAACCAATTTATCACAAAATGATTTCGAAATCTATCCACATTTGGTTAAATGTTTTGTGCTAATTTAAATGGAAAGTTATATTAAGGAGAAGCATGTCAAATTTGGAGTAGTGTAAAAGATACTATTTATGACGACCCACCCTTCTCTCTACAGAAAGACGTATCATCATTAAGAAAGAAAGGTATAAAAAAGAGAAAGATAAAGAAGAAAGAACAAAACAACATCAGAATCTCAACAGGGAACGAATAAATTATATTAATCACATAAGTATTACATAGTATACAACATTTAATAGAGTTACACAGCTTATACATCACATACTAGACAGTAATAAACATTTGTCTAGTCATTGCAACTCAAGATACAACCACAGAGATACCAATGCAGTGGAAAACTATATCTACAAACACTGAAGCCTCCTGCTCCATATCTCCTCCAGAATTCGTCAAAGCTGACCTGAATCTCTTGGCTACTCGTAAAAATTTGAGTACCCAAGAGTTTAAAAAAACAGAAGATAAACTCCGATTCAGACATTGGTCTGCTGTGAGTAACAGGTTAAAGTTGCTTAACTTTGAAAAGACTTTGAAATGAAAAGGTATCACGTAAGACTCCCCACACATAAACATGGGTAAGTTTTTACCTTACGCTAACCAAAACATTTGATAGGAAATCCAGTGATATTATAATAGGGTCTAGGGTTTTTAAGCAAATAAGAAATAAATGAAATTGTTACACGATTAAATTCTAGCATACTAGCCACAAAGTGGGTAATACAATCAAAACCGTAAAGGCACGTAGGAAGAATGTGTTTCCATCAATGGTAGGGCTACTGGGGTACCGTCCATCACAGTATGGCCTAGATCATCGTACCGAGGATCCACCCTAAATCCCCTGCAACACAAGGTCGGAACCATCCCTACTGGACAGTCCTGAATAAGAAAACCCCGTAGTTGTTAGCAACCAACTTCCCACGCAGGCGAAAATAAAGGGACTTCTAGACAGAGGAAGATCTTGTCCTACTTGAGCGCGACTCACTTAGCCTTGCTGCACCTCCCCTGTTTTAGCCATTCCCGGTTGATGAGGCTTGAGGCTACGACTACCTTTATAGAACACATCTATCTTAGAATGCTCATCGTCCACCTAATGATGTTCTAAAAGCATTCAATCCATACAAGTTCGATCCAGATTCGAATGAAACCAAAGGCATTACCTCGTTACACTCATTTTGGAATCACCCTCAGAGTTAACGAAAATAACCCTTGTACTCTGAATCTTCATCTTCAGTTGAGATTCACGACCTATCGTTAATTTGGATCGATGTGATTTTTGGATATCTAAATCTGGAAACCCGATCCCAGTCTCATCGAAATCCAAAACGCTATCTTTTAAGTCCAAGTTGTTTTAAAGTTAAAACAATTTAATTCTATTATCTATATTCACATAGATGGATGATTCACATTATCACAAATAGATAATTCATATCGTCACTATTTAACCAAAGCACCCAGTATCACAAATCAGCACATATCTCATATTAGAGATAAACAATTCAAGGCATTCAATATTAAATCAGCATCCATAAGCAAAGATCCATAAATCACATCATCTCTAATTAATTTAAAATGAATTAAATTAATTACTTCTATCTCTAATTAATTTAAAATAAATTAAATTAATCACTTTCATTTTATAAATCCTTCGTATTTAACCATTAATTAATTACAAATCAATTAAGTAATCACTCTCTAATTATCCATCTTAATTAATCATCCTTGATTAATTATTCTCCAATTACACTAAGTAATTATCCTTAATTAATTACACAAATTAATTATTCTTAACCATTTATAGTAATTAACCTTTAATTACTTCATTAATTAATTAACTATAATTAAGTACAGTAATGCTTAATTAATTACAATCAATTAATTACTCCATAATCACTTATTATTGATTAATTAATCTTATTTAATCAACCCTTAATTACATCATTAATTATATTAATTAATGACCCCTTAATTACATCTTAATTAATTATTAATCATATTCAATAATTAATTTTTAATTAATCTTTATTCATTAATCAATCTTGATTAATCACATTCAGTAATTAATTACATTACTTAATTACTTACAAAATAAATTTTATTAATTAATTCTTTGATTACACTAAGTAATTAATTATTAATTATTTCCACTGAGTAATTATCCCTCTTATTAGTTACACAGGGTAATTAATCCAAATTACTTTCATTCTTCAATTAATTACATCCAGTAATTACCATCAACTACTTCACCAAGTAATTGCACTTAATAAATCATCAGGTGATTATCTTAAATTAATTAAACTAATTAATTAACTTAAACTAATCACATTAATTTGATTAATTACAAAGAGTAATTAATCCCTTTAATTACTTTCATTTAGTAATTATACTTAAATAATTCCACAAATGATTATCCTTAATTAATTAACCTAATTAATTATTAAAATTAACCACATTAATTAATTACTTAATAATCCCTAGTTAATGATCTTCATTAACTATTAGCAATTCTTTAATTACTTTTCTTAAGAAATTTTACTTCAATTAACCATTATTAATTACTAATTAATTAATCTCTGATTACCAGTTAATTAATCTCTAATTATAAATAATCTAAATCATTAATTAATTAATTAACTAATTTAATTACTCCTTAATTACCTTATTAGCCTAACTAATCATTAAACCTTAATTATCTTTAAGATAAATCATTTTCTTTATTAATAACTTAATTATCATTAACATGTGTGTTTAAAACAATTTACACCTTTAAATCTACTTTTAAGTTCTATTTTTAATTAAGATTTAAAAATGATTTAACCTATCAAATTTTAAAACAATTTACAAACCTCTTAAACAAAAGTAAAGAAACATTTATCACTTAAAAAGAAACTCATATAAGGGAAAGTTTAAACTAATTTACTTAATTATATTTTAAAATCAAGCTTGTTTTAAAAAAAATAACTTAATCATTTAACTTGCAAATTATGTTAAACAAATTTATATAACTTCCCATTCAGATATTAAAGAAAACATTTATAAAAGAATTTTATATAAATAAAGTTTAAACATCTTCTTGGAAAAATAATTCATTTCAAAATAAACTTTAAACCTTTAAACTTGTTTAAATAATTTGATTTTATAAATCTTTATTTATTTCAAAACAAGGATACAAATTTAATTCGATCCCATGCTAAAAAAATTTGATTTAAAACTCTGTTTAAAATCTTGCTTTCAAATTTTTAATTCAATTTAAATTTAAAAACCTGACAGGTTTAAAACCTATAACAAAACAATTGACCTGAGCCCACACACTCAAACCCTCGAGCCAAAATCTCAAACCTTTGAGCAACAAACGCAAGTGACTCGAAAAAAACTCGAGTACCTCATCCTCAACAATCCCAGGCTTCACCAGATTTGAGAATGCACTGTGCACATGCACGGTGGCTCTGACCACCTACGGTCAACATCGCCACCCTCCCAAAGTCAGAGACGACACCCTCAGACCATCCAAACCCCAACTTCTTCGATTCCCACTCGAAATCAAAATCAAGCAGCCAAGCACAAAAACTGGAACAAAACCCAAAATCTGAAACATCCTCGACCTCTCGCCTCGGATCATCGAAACATCGGTGCCTCCGGCCATAACCTCGCTAACATCCCCTCTTCCATTTCCTAGAGTTCTGTTGAGCTCGATCATCCAGAGTCACCGTGACGATCAAAATGCCTGACCTAGTCAAAACTGGGGTTACAAAATTAATACGATCGCCGCCGCCGCCACGGTCACCTGCACACACATCTGATATTTTTCCCACCATCTCTGATCATCCTTACACTACCAGGGAAAACCCCGACCTCCCCGAGCAAGTAGATCACCAGAATCCCCCCAAACACATTATCTGGTCAACCTCAAACTGCTCCCTCAAATCAACGCTAAAAATTATGATTTCGTTCTTAAAAATCTAGTTTTAAGTTTAGGATTTAGATCGTATACCTGAATCATTGAATTAGGATGCTTGAATTCTTGACAAAACTAATGCTACCATGCTCTTTTGGTTTCCTAGAGACATTCAAGTTTTATTTTAACTTAAATAAAATTTAAAAACTTATTCTATAATTAAACAAACAAATTTTGTTTCAATTCTAAATCCTAACAGAAACTAGATCAAGAGAAAATGAATTCTGTTTGAATTCTTAGCTTTGAAACTAAGCACTGTCAAGATACAGATACAATAGCCATGTACACATCCACACATTCATATATATAGACACACACACACACACACACAGAAATGCACTTATAAATATACACACAAACATACATATTTCTAGAGATGATCGGGCAACCAGATTCATACTTAAGATTTTAAAAAATGTTACTCACCTGTTTGAAAATGAAGAACAGAGCCTTCCTTTGTTTTGAAAACAGCTTTTGAACTTTTAAAAAAAAAATTGAGTTGCTGGAATTTGTTACTGACTTTAAAACTTGATAGCTGAGAAATGTTTCTTTGATTTAAGAACTTGCATTGCTGAAGTATGAGCTTTGTTGCTGAAACTTGATTACAAAATAGAATTGTAGTTGTTTGCTTTTGAAAATCTCATGTTTGTAGAAAATTGCACAGGTTTGCTTGATATAGGAATTTGAAGAGATAACTTCAATCTGAAACAAAGATGGACTGCTTTGTTTCCAGGTTGAAGAAAATGCAGGATTTTGTTTTTGATTTACAAATTTTTATTGAGTTTGAATATGGTTACAGGTTATTGATTTTGAAAATGAACTTGTAGGCTTTTGATTAAAGGTTGTTGAATTGATTTGTTTTCGGGTTTGTGGAAGGATGACTTGCAGATTTTGTCTTCAGTATTTTAAAGGGTAAAATTTTCCTTAGCATCGAGTTTTGGAAAGATAGAAAAAAGAAAGGAAGATAAGAAAAAATGTTTATATAGGCTGAAAATATGATTTAATAAAAATAAAAGAAAAATGAAAATTAAACGACACTTGTAAAAAATTCAACATTGGTCATAATTCTTGTTTATGATTAACACTTGTTACTTATTGTCTCTTACTTTTTAAGGCTTGCCTTTTAAGTAATTAATACTTATTTTTAATGTAAATAATAAAGCTTTTATATTAATCCACTAATTCTTATTTATATATGAATTTCTTTTTAAAGAAAATAAAACAAATTATATATATAAATAAAAGCTTATACAAATACTTTAAAATCCAAAACATTTTAAAATATCTACCTTTTGAATCTCAAGAAATTCATCCAAATTCAAATTTCAAATTAGATTTAAAAAATCAAATTAAAGTCAATTTATATCACATTATTAATATTGTTTTAAAATAACAATTTGCGAGTTTAAAATAATTTATAAAAGAGATTATCTTATTATTTATAAATTACTTATACTACTCAAACAAATTAATGTATCATATGTAAATTGTATTTTAATCTTATATATATAATTTCAAATTATATTTATCAAGCTATATTTTAAAAAGAAAATAAAACAAACCTTTTATGTTAATTTATTTATATTTAAACTTAAGGTTAAAAGATACAATTTAAACATTTATCTTAAATATTTAAAAACTATATGATTATTTATTTAAATATCTTTGAAAAGTTTTATATTAAATTTAAATCAAAATTTCCAAATTACCAAAATATATATTAGAATTTGAAAATATAATTTTGTTTGTTAAATACAAACCAAAGCCTTTCTATTTATACATATATATACACACATTATAAATAGACAACATTTTATTACCTTTTTAAAAGATAAAATTTACCAATTAAATATTTATTTGCTTTTAAAAGAATAAATTTTCCAATTAAAATTAAAATTATAAAAGTCAATTATCAAATCAATTTAATCTTTAATACAGATTACTAAATTAATATTGCCCAAAATTCCGGGTCATCACACTATTATTGTTTTAGTTTGAAAATTGTTGGTTAAATTCTTGGTTTTAAAATAATGGAAACGATGTCTCCACTATTGAAATTGACTATGGAAATAAAGAAGTTATGAAAGACTTATTTTCAAATTATGAAGAGTATGGTTTTAAAGGAAAAAATCTTTGGCCAAAAACAAGATTAATAAGTTTTATATTGCAATAAAGTAGTACACATAGGATAGAGAATTACAATAACCTCAATCAAAATGTTTTCATATCTCTTTTTTCTATTTTCGAAAAATATGATATATAGGCTCAGGTTATTTTGGATGACTTTGTTGAAATGAAATTTTCTAGACATGAAAACATGTTTTATCATGATGTGTACCTCACTAGAATATTCAACTATTTTGGTATTTATTTAAGAGGAGCAAACATTTTTCTTATAAATTTTTTGACGAAACAAACTTCTCTCATCCCTCATGAATTTAAATCTTATCGGTCTCTTACCGTAAAGGAAGAAAGATTAGGAAGAGAAAATAAGCAAGAGATTCTTCAAAAAAACAAAGTGATGATTTAGAAATAGAAAAGGAGAAAGAAAGAGAAGAAGAGGAAGAAATGAATACATCTCTTGAAAGCTATGAAAAATCATATCGCTATTCAAACAAAGAGATACTTAGGAATCATATCGCTAGCAACACAAGCAGTACTTATTTTAACACTTTGTAGAATGATGGTCAACTGCTAGACCACCATTATTTAATGGTAGTAATTATGCTTACTGTTCACGTAGAATGAAAATTTATTTGCAATCTAATGATTTAGATATTTGGTGTAATTTACCGAATTTTCGACCCTCGAAAATTGACACTAATACATCCACTGTATCACATGTCGAACAGTCGAATGTCGGAAAACCCTATTGTTAGGGGAAAAGAAGAAGAATGAAGATAAGAAGAAAACTACACAACGTAGAATCACACAATGGAATGAATAATCTATAATATATCACAAGTCTTTACACAAAAGAAAAGGTGTAATATGTATATATACAAACATCAATCAGAGTATACTAACCTATTTTAGCCTGGACAGTTATAACAGTTTGTCTTTACAATTGTTAATAACACATCAATGAATATCGCGGAAAAATAACCATCTACGTGAATACGTCTCTGGGTCTCCAACCCGTCTCTTGAAGCTCGAAGCTTCCAAACTAATCTATAATATACTGGTTCTAACCCAAGCATTATAATAAATAACACACGAGTCAGTCTAAAAAACAGCGTGAGAAAACACATTCATTTGGATTTAGAGTAATAAGAGAATCATTGAAATCAACGGCATTTTGTAAGACCATGCCATACATAAACACGACAGGTTTTTACCTTGCGATAACAAAACCACTTTTATCGAAAACCCAGTGATATTATAATAATGTCTAGAGGTCAAAGTTAAATATGAAAATAGCTTAAATGCTTGCATCTCACATTTCAACATAGTTGGGCATAATCAAAACCGTACGACGCTTAATGGAGAATAGATTCCATACAGTGACTGGGCTACTGGGGTTGTCCATCACATTACATGTCTAGAAAATGTACCGAGATCATACCTAATGACCACTGCCCATACAAGACATGCTTATCCCTTACGGATAGTACCGAATATGTCATCACCCATTGCTCTGCAATCTTTTTATTTGAGATCTCATGCACAACAAATCTATAAATTGGTAGATGTATCTAAAAGGGTGACAACATACCCTAATGGGTTCGACCCACTTAGCCTTGCTGCATCTCCCTTGATTTTAGTCATTCCTGATTGATGAGGCATGAGGCTACGTTTTACCTTTTTGAATAGCATTCCCACTTGAATTGCTAACACTACCTTCCAGGCAACAATGCAATGATAACATTCATCCATATAAGTTGTTCAGGGTCTAAACAAACCAATCTCTTCAAAGATCACCATTTTCATTATCCTCAAGATTTCACAATTCGTAACGCTCAGATCTAATCTAAGTGGTTTTCAGATAATTAAATCTGATCCCGGTCTTTTCAAAATGATCAACGAAATTGGTCAGATTTGACAGTCGGTTATTTAACTATCAGATTGCACACATAAGCAAACATTGGGCCCATATTATAAATATTTCAAAAATTTATTTCAAAATACCTTTACAAAGATATATATATTCAAATCTCTTTCAATATTTCAACATTTGAAAACAATTTTGAATACTTATATCCATAACGGATATTTTTAAACCATATCAGTACTTAGAAATATTTCCAAATTCAATTTAAACTCCATTACTTAGAAAAATGTTTCTATATAAATCCTTTTGTAGTTAAAATATTTCCAAAACTTTCCCTTTCAATACTTAGGAAAATATTATAAGTTTATTTTCCAAAACCAATTCTAATATCAACATTTCAGAAATTTTCATAGCTTATCTCGATTGTATGAGTATATTTACGAAACAAAAGAGGATTTCCCCTTTTATCCACTTAATAAAACATTTGCAAATTCATTTTCAAATTCTTAACCCATTATAGCTAACTTTATAAATTCCCGGAATCCATGTTTGATTCTTTTTATAATTTCCAAAAAAACCTTTTATACTTATTCATAATCCCTTCTAAAAATTTATAACTTCTTTTATGAATTCAGAGCACTTCTGAAGTTTCTGTATCTTACTATTTTGGAAATTTTTTATGTTTTCAGAAGCACAATTATAAGATTTCTCTTATAAAATCACATCCACTCAAAAAAATCTGGTTTACAATCTCGAGAGTATTTATAAATAAATTCTAATTACTTGCTTTTAAATTCTATGTAAACTTATAAGTATTTTAAAAGAATAATAATTTAATTTCAAAACACGTTTAAGTAATTATTTAAATATCAAAACCTTTTTAAATATTCAATCATAACTCATTTCCAATTCATATTTACACAAAATTTATCAATGTACAAAGCTTATTATAAAAATAAAAATTCATTTCCGCTAATAATAAATATTTGGTAAACCAACTTCCTAAAATATTTAATACAGATAACATTTTTTAAACTACATGTTTTAATAAATAAAAATCCCTTTTTAAAACAAACATAACTTCTTGATAAAAATATATTTCTAGAATTCCAATATAACTAATTTTATATTTATAATCTCTCTCCATTTATCACAAATCGATTTATGTTTCTAATTTCATAACCTTTTCCAAATTCCAAAATAGAATCCACTATTTCTTTCTAAACAAATTTTCATATCTCATTATAAATTCTCACCGTGAATTTATATCTCCAATTTATCAAATGATAATCATTTCACTTTATTTATAAACATTTTTTATAAATTTTACAAACTCATTTCCAATTTATAACAGGTTTATATTACTATAATCGATTTCTAATTAAAATTCCATTTCTAAATCTATTTCTCAAATAATCCAAACTATATTTTAAAACCATTCAAATCTCGATTTCAACTTCCATTTCTTATTTTAAGAATCTCATTTAAAAATCCATTGTTTAAAAATCCTCAATTTAAAATTGTCTGTTTGAAACAATTTTACGAAATAGCTAAATAAATATCCAAAATCCAATCATTTATTTTATCCAAATAAATTCCTTTTTAAATAATCCCAAAATTCGATATAAATATTTTCATTTCCAAAATCGCTTTTAATTCCTTTTTAAGTTTATTTACGGTATTTAAATACCAAAATTAAGGCCAGTGCTACTATATCATCCAATAAATCAAATCACATCATAATCTATAAAAAAATTATTCAAAACACATCATATATCAGTATATGTGAAATTAAAATCAAAAATTTCAAGGAATCTAGTTGGATCCCTCCAACCTGTTTCCCTGCAACCATAGATGTTATATAATTACAAAAATATAACCACCTCTTCGAGGTGGGATATCGAAATAAAAAGGGTAATCTGCTATTATGCGGAGAGTACTGTGTCTTATCCGCTCCAATTGGCAGGAAATATACCCAAATACTAACATATATACTAATATATATAATATAACATCCAATTGATAATAATTTATCAATCCATCCAATCAACCAATAAATAGTCTTAACACTTTAAATAAAACCAGTTATCCAAAATAAGTGAGATTTTACTCACATTTATTTTTAGTTGTCGTTGAGGCGTTTCAATTGGAACTAAAATTGAGCGACGTTCGATTTTAGTCCAAATTCAACAATCTCCAAATTCGTGCAAACTAGTTCCATTGCGAAGCATTCATCGTCATGAGCGCGACGCAAAAAGTTTCATCCCAGTCGGACCTCATATGTAGGAGATATGAATTTTGGAAGTTATTGAAACATTTTTAAATTAAATAAAATAAACTACACACATTTTCATCAAAATTACCGATGTGCCATCTTCCCACAATAACTACCCCTGTCGTATGCGATGGACACAGCCATGTACATATCTCTATTGACAAGGGGCTACGCAACGCGAATCGAGAATCCGACGATTCCCTTAAACTTCTCTTGTGGATCTCCATCTGTCCATACCATTTTCATTGCCTTCGCCTTATCATAGCAAAACGTGACCTGTAAGTTTGCCATCAATCTCCCATACGATGCGAAACCCCATTGACCACCACGCCTCCTAGAGTTTCAAGCTTAAGTGAAAGGCTTGTCTCCGATTCCAAATCCAAGGTCCGATTATCGAATCGAAGACCACAAACTCCATAAAACCAAACCCTAGTTTACTGCCCCTAACTCACGATCATCCAAACCATGGTCGAGAACTATCAAACCTATATCGACACGAAGTTCTCCTCAAATCATGATTTATAAAGCTTGTTTCAATTTTTTTCATTAAGTAGATTTTTAGAAATTAATTTTTGAAGTTTCCTTTTTCTCTCACTGTTTTAGCTGCATTTAAATAAGGAAGGGAGCATAGAGGGGGCATGGGTGGTGCAGGTAGGTGCGGCTGATAAGAAAGGTTAAGGCAGTGAAAAATTAAATCGAAAAAAATATATTATTAAAATTCAAAATATCTAGCCATATAATTACGGACTCCAATCGAGACATGACATCTGGCATTCCTAATTTTATACTCCTATTCTGAATGCAATGGAACAAGTTTCGAGACCTAATTCGACCGTATGCAAAGGATTGCAGTTTGAACCCCAATTATAATATTATTTATGATATTCATTTTAGAGCGTTTCTATCCCTTACGACCAAACGGTGCATCTGATCGCTATGAAAATTGACAATGTATTATAATTCATTATTACGGACCCAATGACACTGATTTCATCGAAATCTGAGACTGTGCCCGGGATGTCTACTTTTATATGTTAATTAAAACGAGTTATTTTCAAAATTAGTTAAATCAAATTTAAAAGTTTTTATTACCTTCATTCTTGTTAAATAATGATTAAATAATCTTTTAAATTAGATTTATCCAAATAAAAATCCAAATTTCAATTATTTAAATGTTTTAAATTATTAAAATCAATAATTAAGCTATCCAATAAATCACTATATTTGGAATTTAAATTATTTAACCTATAAAATTAACCTTTGTATATTTAAAATTAATTAAATATTCTAATTTCAAATAACTAAATTATAGGTCGTTATAATTGGAACATTATATAGTGAATACATTGAACCCCAAACTAATATTCACAATGGATACCAAACCAGAAGACAAAATAACTCAATAACTCAGAGGCCATGAATATTTTAATTTTCTCTCTATATAAAAATGAATTTAATCGAGTTTCTATTTTATAAGAATGCTTATGAAATTCGAAGAAAATTGCAAGTCATATGAAATGACACTAGTAAAGTAAAACAAACTAAGATTTCCATGCTAACCAACTAGTTTTAAAAATTTTAAAATGAAACTAAATGAGTCTATTTTTAAAACGTAATCTATATGTCAGGATATAGTTCATTCATTACTATCATTAGGGGAAAATTTCTCGAAAGAAGATCTAGTTAGAAAAATCCTTAATTCACTCTCTTTTAAATTGGATCAAAAGACGTTATCAATAGAGGAAGCTAATGATATCAGCATATTAAAAATCGAAGAGTTAATTGGTAGTCTAATGACCTATAAAGCACAGTCGTAAAGTGGAGAGGAAAGTAAGGTGACCGAAAAGAAATTAAACACATTCAATGCAACAAAATGATAATCAAGATTCAAATGATAGGGAAATTACTCTTATAACTAGAAATTTTAGAAAATACAAAAAGATGGACAAATTTTGTAAAAATGAAAAAAAAAAGATTCTGGAAACGAAAATGTTTTAAGTACGGCGATTGTGGTGAATCTGGTCGTCTATGAATAGACCGTCTGCACCAAAGGAAACAAATAATTCACCAAACACTAATTCATTAAAAAAGAGGAAAAGGGCTTACAATGCAAATTTAGATGATTCTGATAACACATCTGGTGACAATGAACTAGTTACTGAAAATATCAATATGTGTTTCTGGTAATGGAAGATTAATTAGATCAAATAAAGGAAACAGTAAAATCGATACTTTATCACATTTTATACTTTATTCTTTAGAAATTACGTAATGTACGAATAAATATACAATATGATAATAAGTGTATATGAATATAAATATCTATTATACTGCCTCCTAACTAGGCAGCATATCATAAAAGTTGGCTAAATGGCTTCTGTGATCACCAAGGCAGGAAGTACGGAGAGACGGTTATCAAGCTCAAAAATCGATGATATTTGGAACTATGGACAATAGTTGGGAAGATCCAGACCGGGTCCTAATCAAGGTGCAATCAATATGAAGTGACAAGGAAGGCACCATGAGGCTATATTTCAAATTTCAGGTCAATCGGAGTTCGTATGCTCGAGTTATGGACAAATGAAGAGTTTATAAGGATCTATCTAGAATGATCCATAAAACATCATAAATCGACGAAGATCAATCAATATCTTAAAATCTATAAAGCCAATTCACATGAAACTTTCAAAGCGTTAATATATTGAAGAGTGGAGCCGTTACGAATGATTGTCGGTCAAAACTCTCAAGTTCATGAAATTACCGATCGTCTCGGTGTATTTCAGCAAGCACTCCAAATAAAATAGAGATCGACGAATATCTCACAAACTATAACTCTAAATGACATCATATTTTAGGAGCAAGGTCCAAAGACATGTGGGACCCCCTCCCAAACGATCGCACATCAATCAGAGGCCAAAAATAATGATCGGTATAGCCATTATCGATCATTCCAAAATGATGAATTATGACTATCGATCGTTATGGTGGGTCCCTATGGACCTGGAGAGCCCTCGGCCAAAATCTTAGCAAAATATCTTATCGTCTCACCCTATAAATACAGACCTATTGGTTCATTCTGAGGAACTTTACGCTGCTTGTTACTCTAGACTCTATTATAATCAATGCTAGCACAATCCTACCATTGTAATTCGATTTACAAGAGAGTCATAAAGCATAATCTTCAAAGTGGACGAAGGCATACAACGCATAACCACTATAAACTTTTGTTTTTTTAATTAATGCTTATTCACTATTGCTTACTTATTCATTTACTCTTTTTAATTTTACTCCTCTTCATTTACTTCTCTACAAAAACTATTATTGGGTTTTTATGCCATTTTTGGCACAAACATTTGGTGCTTTCACTGAGAGGGATTGCACCTGTGGATTTGGAAGATAGGATCTTGGACTTGGAATCTTGGATACTTGGATCATGATAGCACTGGCTAGGCTATCAACAAGAAGACCACTAGTAGGTAACCCACCATGGAGGGAGTCATGAGGCTTCATCTAGAGGTGGAGCAAATCAGACATATATCTAGATCACTAGAGATGAGTTGGAAACGATGACGGAACCTATGCAGAAAAGGATGCTAAAGAGACAAGAGGAGATGATCCAGAATCTCCTCGGGTAGGTAGGACAAGCCGGAGCACAAAACCAAGGAAATAGAGTAGTAGGAAACGTTGGAAATATGGATCATGGAGTTAGAGTAGCATGAGCAGAGGAAAATCAAAACCAAGACCAAGGAAACAAAGCCAACAAACAGCAAGATGGAGTAGTACAGCCAAGTGCAGTCCTCGGTCGAGACATAACGATCGGTACCGATCATTCAAGAACGATTGGCGCCGATCGATATAGACTTGGTGGGCCTGCCCCTAGGTTATGCTGGATCGATCCCAGGTGGGGTATTGAACAATGTAGAGCAGTTCGGTGTCGATCGGAACTTGGATACGTATTTGGAAATAATGATCGGAGACCAATTATGGATGCAATCTAGGACTTGGGAAACTAGCAAACTTGGCTATGGATTGGAGCAACCGAGGGAAAACCTCGGCCAAGGAGAATGGATCAGCACCGCTCCCCATGAAACTGGGGGAATGGATCTAATTGACTCTAAAAGGAATTGGATAACGGTGATGGAACGTGAGTAGCCATCGTCCACCACAAATCGGAGTGAGCCTCGTCATCTCTTGATTGTGATGGCATGAACTAAATAACTAATAAACTCTATATTAAAAGGGCTAAGCCACTTGCACATGTACAAGATAGAGAAGTATCCCTAGGCATGCTTTGAGATAGTGATAAACCACCATAATAAATTAATCTTAAAAGACTTAGATCTGCACTACTGCGATAAATAACACAGGTCGTGGTTGTGGCCCCGACCGGAGAGATGTGGCAATAATCACAAGGTGCGAGTCCCTTCTTTGGAGAGCGATAGGATGGACTCGTACACCGATTAAGTACTCGGTTGGGGATCGAGGCCGGAGAAGGATACCACACGAATTAAGTGCTCAACTTAGGATCAAAGCCGAAGAAGGATTCCCTATGGATTAAGTCCTTGACTAGGGATCGATGCAAAAGAAGGATACCCTAAGTATTGCGCTATATCCCGATCAGAGAGATGGGATCGAAAAAAGTAAGAAACGGGCCGCTTCACTGGAGAGCGACATGATTGGCTTACTTATTATTGTGCCCTTCTTTCCAGAGAGTGAGTGGAGTACAGCAAGAGCTCAAAGAACCTGTGATTGACCTGGAGAGGTCATGGATTTGGATATAGACCCAGAGCATCCCGGTTTTGGCTAACGACCCGAAGAGGTCATGGAATCAGATGTCAACTTCGAACAGCATTGAATTTGGCTTTGGATGGATAAGAATTTGGATAAAATGATTCAAAGAGATCGTAGATTTGGTTAGTGAATTTGGAATGGATTTGTAATTGGACATCAGCTCAGAATAGTCATGGATTTCAATAACGATCCGGAGAGATCAAGGAATTGGATTGGCAAAGGATTGGATTCTAGATTGGAATATTCGGCTATCAACGGATTATGGATTTTAGATTTATAGAAATTCCGAACATGCCTTCCAATTGCAAGGCATGTTTTGGGGGAAAAATGTTATATTGCTTCTTGACCAGGCAGCATATCATAAAACTGGCTAAATAGTTTCTATGATCATCAAGGCAGGAAGCTCGAAGAGATGGTTATGAGGCTCGAAAATCAATGATATTTGGAATTATGGATAGTTGGGCAGATTCGGATTGGGTACCAATCAAGGTGTAATCAATATGAAGCGACAAGGAAGGCTCCATGAGGCTACATTTCAAATTTCAAATCAATTGAAGTTCATACGCTTGAGTTATGACAAATGAAGAATTTATATAGATCGATCTAGAACGATCCATAAAACAGCATAAATCGACGAAGATCGATAAATATCTCAAAAATCTACAAAGCCAATTCACTTGAAACTTTCAAAGAATCAATACTTTTAAGAGTGGAGCCTTCAGGAACGATCATAGGTTAAAACTCTCAAGTTCATGAAATTACCAATCGTTCACAACGATCAATATATCTCAGCAAGCAATCCAAATGCAATAGAGATAGACGAATATCTCATAAATTACAATTCAGAATGACACCATATTTTAGGAGCAAAGTCTAGAGGCATATAGGACCCCACACAAACAATCACATATCAATCAGAGGCCAAAACTAACGATTGGTATTACCAATACCGATTGTTCAAAAATGACGAATTATGACAATCGATCGTTATGGTATTCCCCTATGGTCTTGGAGAGCCCTCGGCCGGAATCTTAGCAAAATATTGTCATCTCACCTTATAAATACAGACCTATTGGTTCATTTTCAAGATCTTTATACTGCTTGTTACCCTAGACTCCATTATAATCAAGTGCTAGCACAATCCTACCATTGTAATTCGATTTACAAGAGAGTAACAAAACACAATCTTCAAAGTAGATGTAAGCATACAATGCTGAATCAGAATAAACTTCTATATTTTTAATCATCGCTTATTTGTTGTTGCTCACTTATTCATTTACTCAGTTTAAATTTACTTCTCTTCATTTTCTTCTCTACAAAAAACTATTATTGGGTGTTTATTCCATTTTTGGTGCAAACAATATTTATATAATATGATAAGTGCGTGTGTGTATAAAATATATATTCATTAATCTTTAAATTTTGTAAACTAAGGCATATATGTCGACATATGCCAACTTAGTATATCGACATATCTGGCAGAATTTGAGGAATCTTTTCAAATTTTAAACTTTTGAGATTCCCACTCTTTTGCATTAATCTCAAAATTTGAATAGACACCTTTTCACCTGGCATGACAATTCGAACTCTACTTATTCATTCCATCTTACGTCTTCTCTACACATACACTTTATTTCAAAAATCAAACATATTATTTAATCTTTTTCCTCTAAAACAAACCAATAATGTCTTCCTTAAGCCAACCCTCTTCATCCAAATCCATTGGGCTTACCAAAGAATCAAAAGTCAACTTTTCAATGATCAAGAGTCCATTGAAACGTATATTGAATATGCTACTTATGGTAAAGTCTTTTGTAAAAGATTTTCTAATTTTAATGAATTTTATTCTTAAGGTTTACAAGATTTGTCTTTGGAAAATGAGATATTTGGTTTATCACAAAATGATTTTAATTTCTATCTCGATTTGGTTAAAATATTTTATGCCAATCTGAACGGAAAGTTTTATCAAGGAGAATGTCAATTTGAAATAGTGTAAAAGATACTACTAATGTTGTGATTGCGAAATTTTTGGTCAAATTTTTTGGTGTAAAAGTAGTGGAAATTATCTCTCGACTATTAAAATTGATTATGGAATAGATAGTTATGCATGACTTGTTTTCAAATGATGAAGAGTATGGCTTAAAAGGCAAAAATCTTAGGCCAAAAGCAAGGCTAATGAGTCTTATTTTACAACAAAGCATTACACCTAGGACGGGAATTACAATAACCCCAACTAAAAAAATTTCAAAGATATTTTTACTATTTTTGGAAAATATGTTATAAATTGTAATCATGTAATTTTGAATGACTATGTTCAAAAGAAAATATCTAGACATGAAAAAACACTTTATCATGGTGTGTACCTAACTAGAATTTTCAACTATTTTGGCATTGATTTAAGATGTGAAAATATTTTGCCTCGTAAAATTTTTGACAAAACAAACTTCTCTCTCATGCACATCCCTTTTGCATTTGAACTTTATGAGTCTCTTACCAAAAAAGAAGAAAGATTAGCAAGACAAATAGATTCTTCGAGAATAAGAAAGTGATGATATAAATAGAAGAGGAGGAAGAAAGAGACGAAGAGGAGGAAATGGTTAGATCTCCTGAAAGTTGTGACAAACTATCTAACTATTCAAATAAAAGGCGTGTAGGAATCAAGAGAAGCTTATTAACAATCAAATTAAGCTTAAGCGCTCTTTTCGAAATAAATTCACTAGCCCGTAAAACAAAGTCGGCAAATACTTTCGAAAGATAATGAGAAATCTTGGTAGAAATTCTTCTTCTTCATCATCACCGGGTTAGATCTACTTATCTATCCTTATGTTTTCTAGTTTTTATTCATGTCATTTTCATGTATTTTTCATTATAAGTATATTTCTATTTTATTAATGAAGTTTGCCTAGAGACTTTATTTTGTTGTTAATCATATTCTTTTGTGCTTTGGAATTATAAAATAAAATAATATAAAATATAAACAAAAGTTAAAAACAAAAAAAAACATACTAAATTCTGCATATATGTCGACATAGGCTATGTATGTATGTCGACATATTTTGGTATTTCTAGAATTCGAAATTCAAATAAATTAGTTATAATTTGGAGGGATTGGTTGCTATCATTGTTCCTAATGTCGGATTTTAGAGAAAATCACAGGTTGTTATCTCGGCTAAACTGAAGAAGATTTTAAACACTAATAAACGACCATGTTGTCAAATCTCCTATTTTAGAGAAAATCTCTGGCTGATATCTCGAATGAGATGAAGGAGATTTAAAACCTTGTTTAATAATCCGACTTTTCACTTTTATAAAAACCGTATTTATTTTAGAAAAACTCGAAAATCAATTCATCTTCTTATTTTATCTCTCTCAACACATCTCTTCATAAAAATGAATTCAATTATCAATTATTCAAAACAAAAGTTCAGTGATAATTTAGAAGAAACTCTTCAATCATTCAAGAATGCTCTTTGTTTCATTCTTCGCAATCAACAACACTTGGATTTAAGTCAAATGCAAATGATTAAAGAACAAGAAAAACAATTTGATTCTCTTCGATTTTAGATTTCTTGTTTCGCCAAAGAAGTTCAAAGCAATGCCCTGGAATGTTTGAACACTAAGGCAAAGTAGAACATAAAGATTGGAAGTTATCAATAACAATTCAATCTTTAAATTTGAACGATGGGTTGAAATTCCCAACAAAACCTAATTTTAGTTTGTATTTAAAAGCTGGATTTATTTGTACACTTTTAGTCTATATAATTAACTTTTGTTCTGATTTGTATTGCATAAGTGTTATAGATTATGACGTATGGTTTAAACAAATGAATATATATATATATCAAAAATATTATTTAACAGTTAATATTGATTTTTAATTCCATAAACAGCATTATCACATTTCATAGTATTTAACATGTCATATTTTAGGGAAGTTTATTTTTCTTTATCCATTTTGGTTGATGACATGGAGCGAGAAAAATATAAAATGTAATATATACATATACTAAGGGGGACTCATACAAAATAGGAGGAGTTACCAATTTTAGGGTAGTTACATTATATTTTACAATAAGTATATTTACATGGTTGTCATCATCAAAAATGGGGAATTGTTAATAACACAAACATTAATTTTGATGACAATAACCATATAAATGTAGGTACCGATGCTTTTCCAAGTTGTATAGAATATTTTGCAGGATATTACACAGGTTTATACAAGAAAAGGATAATCAAGTTTAAAGGATGATTAGTAAAAATGCTAGAGATCATGATTCAGAGATGATCAAGATAATTAAAGACTCATGAGTATAAAGACGAAGACATGAAGATTTCAAGATTATAATTTATAGTTAATAGACTTTAGATAAATTTGTTAAAGTCCTTAAATAGCATCTTTCTTTTCATTGAATACTCTCTTATCAAAATATATATTTTATTTTCAAAATAAATTTCTACAAATATATTGTAGAATTTTTATATATTAAAAATATTTAAAAACTATTTTCAAATAATTTATAATATATTAGTTATTTATAACACTTTAAATATATTATTGTCCTTTGAATTTTAAATAGCTGTGATTTTTGACTCCATCTCTTCGCGAATAGAGATGTCACTTCAAACATTATATAAAAGGGACTAGAAAATGAATTTTAATAACTACTTTCTCTATATTTTTCTTATTCCAAATTCTCATTATATATGTCATAAAATCCGCTATTTATTCGCTTCAAATTCATTTAAATTCAATCGCTACTTTACTACATTCATTATCTAAAATCAACTTGCTGATTTACAAGTATTCTCTCATCAATTCAAAGACCAAAGTAGTAGAGAGTAGAGAATTTGCATAAACGTATACTTGTACTATACATCCAAATCAGTATAAAACTCATTTTGTCATCTCTTTTACTTTTATTTTATTTTACCGCATTTACGTATATTTGTGACAGCCTGTTAATATATATCTATGTTAACTTTAGATTTTAAAACTGTTTATAAAATATCTACATAAGTTATAAATACTACTCACCCCCCTCAATAGTTAAAGTAGCATTAAGATCCATTCACATCATTATAATTATACTAAACAGTTTACAACATTTCTTTCCTCTTACATTGAGAATAAACATGTCCAAAAACTTTGCATAAACTGCATCAACTTGGTATGAAGTCATATTATATTTTAATTAACACTTCTGTAACATTGTATAAGACCACTTCAATTTCATTAGGAAATTCCGATGTAGCATTCATTTGAACTAAAATACGGGTAAAAGAGAGCCAAGATTTTCTAGATGTAATTTCATCTAATTCGATAGGGTTCCCAAAAGCTCTAGTAATGATGCTTAGTGCCTCCACATCCCAGAATTCGAGATCGAAGTGCAATAATTTTACCTATAAAGGAATAGTAGTGAGAATTATCTCGGTCAAATTTAAGGCCATGACACCACTTTATTATCATTATTCTAGAACCAAATAAATAGGGACCACTTTCTAGAATTTTTCACAATCATTTTAATCTTCAAATGGCTCTAGAAAGAAACCATTCTTTCTAGCGAATAATTCAATCTATTTTTCGGCTTTTGGACTTGATCTGTGTATGTTCTGAAATGAATATAATACGGTATAGTCCCCGAAACATTTTTTTTTAAAGGAGAGATATATAAATAGAAACAGAAGCTGTCAACAAGCCTGACAGGTAACCCATACCAAGAAAGACTAAAAGTCGGCGAAAGAAGCCAACGAAGGAAAAATCAAATAAAACCGATAAAAAAACGAAAAAACAAGCCAATAGAAGGACCAAAAACCAAGAAGCGGTGAAGCAGCCGTATATATAAAAAAACCCCAAAAACAGAAGCAGCGAAGATAGCTGCCGAAGGATCCTCCCAGTATGGAAATAATACAGAACGATGAGATCCAGCAACGGGAGCCGAAAAAAAAGAATGATGAAACAAGATCCAGAAAATCGACCGCCCATGGTCCCCGAAACATACATCGCTATAGAGTTTCCCCATTTTACTTTAAATCTTTGAAAAAATTATTCATGTACTAAAGGTTTCCAAACATTATTCCTTTTGCCTCACATATGTCAATTTCATGTGTCCCTTGTTCTCCTTTCCTTGATGTTTTTTCATGTTTGCTATAGTCCTTTTAGCTACATCAGCCCATGGCTTCTTTTTGTTCAGGCCAAAATTAGGGAAGTTTGAGCTAGTATTTGAACTTTTGGAATCCCTGTTATGATTGTTGCAAAATAAACTATTAAGGTTCTATCTATTTCTTGCTATACCAACATATGAAATCCTAGGCCTACTTGAATTAATACGTTGATTGATTCGAATGCAACACACCCAAACATTTACAAGAGTATTTTAGTCAAAAGACCCTCAACACCAATGGCGAAGTGATTAGTAGCAACATTGCATGGAAGAGCAGCACCAATTTCCACGATAGGAGACATCGATTTTTCCTGATGTGAGACCCCTTCCCCTCTCGATTCTGTAAGCACCTTTAAATATTTGTCTAGTGGAGTGAGATTTGGTGGAGCGAGATCTGAAGAAGGCGAATTATGATTTGTGATTAGGATTTCTGTAGTAGTCACCATGATTTTTGAATGCTTATATTTGTCTAATTTATTGCGTGATTTAGAAAAAAAATCTATAGTTAACTCAAATAAAATCATGTGCAAAAACAAAATTTATAATTTAACCTAGTTATATTTATATAATTTATTGAGTGATTTAACTTATATATACATACTCTTGCTAATATGTTTAATAAAAATTTATAATTTAACTCAATTATATATACATTTATTTATTTATTGAATTATTTAATTTATATATTTGTTTAATTTATTGTGTGATTTAAATAAGTCTATAATTTAACTTGAATAAAATCTTACATACTTTATTGAAACATAGTTTATAACTTAACCTAAATATATACACACACACACATTATTACCCGACCTTTTGACAGGATAGTACCTTGACAAACTTGATAATTCGAACTTAAAAGCTATCAAGATACGAGGCTTGTAGAGATAATCGTCGAGTCTAGAAACCAAGTACAACCAAGACTGCAAGATGGAGATAAGGCTATCTCATAAAACCCCAGAGCCAAATCTCTCCAAGTGATGAATTGGTATCGATCCGTCCCCATGGATCGATATCAATCCTAGAACCTCATCCATTCTACACCAACTTCCTTATATTCACAAATCTCGATACCAAAAACCCGTCTCAAGCTTCATTGCATCGATCACACGTAGTTTGCTATACAATGGCTCAAGCACCTGAAATCGAGAACTCTACTCCTCTACCAATCCATCCTATTCATCCAGGAACAGTCCTTTAACAGAGCTTTCAAGATGGAAAACATGAAGCTAACAACAAACTGCCATCATACAAAGCATTGGGATCGACCCATGAGTGAATCTTATGAATGGTACCAATCTATAGCTATTTGTTGAAATGGCCATGTTTTCTCAAGAGGAACCACTGTTGAACGTGACAAACATTGAGGAGATCGTGAATGAGAACTTTCAGATGACCTGAAGCTATAAATAAGTGGCTAGGAGCTTATTACCAAGATCCTTTTGCTTCCTTAAAACTTTAGCATACCTTGTAATCACCCATGGATCCTGACCGATCCATAAGAACTGTACTTAAAAATAGCAATAAAAGCAATAGAAAGCCCAAGTGGACGTAATCAATACTTGGTTGAACCACTATAAATATTTGGTGTCCTGATTTTACTCATTTTCCATTTATTTTTCTTTATTTTCATTCTCTACTTGATTTCTTGGATGTTTGTGTCATTTTTTGGTACTAATATTTTGATGCTTTTACTGAGAGTGTGATTCTCAAGCCATATGGATCCATCAACTACTATTGAATTTCTTAAATCCAAGATATAGATCCAATTTCCTTGTTTTCTACTCTTTTGAACTACTCATATTTCTAGAAAGTCTACTAGACTATTTCAGAATGGCTGCTTGAAGTGATCGATCCACCACTTCAAGAGATGCTGAGGATTTTGAGAATGTCAGTTCCCAACAAGTTGAGAATGTTGCACAGCCAAATGCTAGCGAAGGTCAGAAGCTAACGGATCTGATTACCTAGGTTGAGATGGACCATATGAGGAAGCAAATGGAGGACAAGCTCTAGGAAAGTCGTAACGAGATGAATCAACAAATGAAATAGAGCTTGGATTTGCTGAATCAATTGACTAACAACCATAAAAGAAGTAGGAGGGACTTAACACCTTCTGGTTCATAACATGATAGTTCCTCAACATTGGAGCAAAGGCAAAGGGACAAAAAGCAAAGGATGCTTAGAAAAGATACTAAAAAGTCAAAACGAAGGCCCGAACCTAACAACGACATAAGTTTATGGTTTTGTACCTATCCATCGAGAGGGATTGGTACCGAATCATCCAGTGCATGTTCGAGCTGTCGACTTCCTATGGAAGGTGCTGGTTTTGCTTCTGGTCGTGCTGTAGATGGCCAGAATGTTGGTGATCAAGTGACCACTATGGATCAGCTATGAAGAGACTATATACATGGAACAACTGAAATGAACTGTTCTCTAGAAGTCAAGGGAGGAAACACCCCACATCCCTTAGTATATCCAAAAGTGGCACACCAAAGGATATGGTGCGTTATAGGTATAACTAAAACATCACAGAGACTAAGGTTCACAAGATAATTAAGTAAAAATAGCGGAAAACGTTTAAATAATAACTTGTCATTAAAATTAAGCTTAATTTATAAATAAGTCATAAAAACATAGCGTGTCTCAAAAACTAAAAATATCTCATGTCTCATGAAAATACATCTCATTCTCATAAAATCATAGTATAAAAGTAACAATAATAATCATAATCCCTCTCACAAGTACCAATCCATCATAAGTGAAATGAAAAGGATGAAAAGTAGAATAATACATCTAAAATGAGAGAACTCCAAGAATGAATTTCCAAGCAACCTGAATCTACTCAACTCTGTTGGCCTATTGAGGGGAAAGGGAGAAATAGAGGAGTGGGTTAGACAGTAAGTCTGGTGAGTGGAAGTAATTACTAGAATTTCTAAGCGAGATAAAGATAATAGACTAAGCAAGAGTTCTAGCTTGAAAGGAAAATACAGAAAAGATAAAACTCGGATAAAATACTATTTCTAATTATGTTTGACTGTTTGCTTTGATTGTTTGATTGTTTGCACCTTTTTTTAAACTGATGTGATTATGCTAAACCTTAGTCCTATCTCAATTGTTATCTTGATTAGGCTGAAATCCTAATTCTACCCTTTGATCAACCTATTCTGTCTCTGTTGTGCCACTGTGAACCAATCATGTTGGTCATAGCAAAAGACACCTCTTATCGCTTGGAACGAAGTAGCGAATTATTTACTCTAGTTGATGTCACATGCTTGGTCATCACTGGTACACACTAACTATCGCCCCCTGTTGTGACTTCTTATTTACCCTAATCAGCATAAGCGTGCCCAACCTCACCTAACTATTGTGAGACCATCAGTCCTAGACATGAAAGGGAACGCTGCCCAGCCTCACCTAGCTATCGTGAGACCATTAGTCCTAGTTCTAAAAGAGAATGCTGTCGGTAATGGTCCTAACAAACAAATTCTAGTTGCCCACCTTGCCCAAATCCCCAGATATGAGCTTCTATCTTTTGCCCACTTATTTACCCTAATCGGCATAAGCGTGTCCCAGCCTCACCTGCTATCGTGAGACTATCAGTCCTAGATCTGAAAGGGAATGCTGCCGGTATGGACCACTGCTTCTATGTTTTCTTATTAACTTATTCTAAGTTTTAAAATATGCCTCTTCTGTTATTTCTTTCTTTTTAATTATAACCTATGTGTTACAACTATTCTTGTGCTTATTAACTTAATCCAAGATATAAGTTATAAAATAAGCCTCTTCTGTTACTCTCACTTTCTCTCTTCTTTTAGTTATAATCACTTGTTATAATTATGCTTGCAAATAACTCAAATTTGCCTATTTTAGTCTATCTCCATCTTATTACAGTTCTTCCTATTTTATGTCTGATTTCTTTAAATTTAATGTTTTTCTATTTTAATCCAAATTTGCAAATTATTCTTCTTTTTAATATTATATTCACATAAAAAGGAAAAAAAACAACAAACATTTACAGGCTAAATTCCAACTTAAAACAGATGTAAATA
Source organism: Allium cepa (assembly GCA_030765085.1). Classification (NCBI taxonomy): domain Eukaryota; kingdom Viridiplantae; phylum Streptophyta; class Magnoliopsida; order Asparagales; family Amaryllidaceae; genus Allium; species Allium cepa. The sequence continues at coordinate 161,503,227 of CM060932.1, forward strand.
ACCGTAAATAAGTATAAATGACTGAATAAAAATAGCTGAATAAAATAGATTGAAAAGAACTTCTGAAATTTACTTACAAGTTAACCGTAAATAACTTATATAAAAAACGTCTCAAAATTGTAGAAAAACTACAACTATTGATAACCCTATTATTTTAAATTACTTAAAAATCTAAAATAGTTAAAAAATCACTTGTGGTCCTTATATATACTCCTGGGCCTTCCTGGATCCATTTCTAGGGCGTAGAATATTTTTATCAAAAAGATCTCCTCCTTACAAAAATTTTTATATTTAGGTTCCAGCCTTAGGCCAATGAACCCAAATAGGAGAAAATCAGAATGAGAAAAATAGCTAGGCCTAGGGTTCTATTTATAGTGTGGCTTAGGGATCTTAGGCCGTTGGATTTGAAGATTAAATCTGATGCAACCACGTCATAGGCTCACTAGGAATAGTCGAATGGAAGCACGAACGCACGGGATCGCTCAGTAATCAAAATATGCAATGATTGCTTCGACCTGGATGAATCTACATCCATTAAAAGAGGCGGATCGACCTAGGCATCGTGGGGGTCGACCCTAAATTTGACCTGACCTAAGCTTCGGTCGACCTAAGCCTTAATATTTTTTTACTTTTTCGTTCTGATTTCTTATTTCTTTCGTAACTTCTTCATATTAACTCGGATTTCGACAAGTTATATATGGAAATTAAAAAAAAATAGCATGGATACAATGGTGCATCTCTTATGGCTCAATTATGAAAGTTTAACAAAATTATTTAATTAATTCGCTAATTAGTTATTATAGCTTAAATTTTGGGTTGTTACATTCTCGCCTCTTTAAAGGATTCGTCCCCGAAATCTCCAAGGATAGAAGAATGAATTAAATATTTTCATCCAAATTCTACAACAAAATATTCAACCATCATCCATTACATCATTATCCTTAAGTTTTCTAATGCAATTTATGTCATATGCAATAGTGTAGTCTCCATGTCCTTAACTAATGCAAAAGATTAGGCGGTCTACTGATTCAGTCGACCTTTTTTTATGCAATCATGTCTGTGCCATGTATCCAAATGAATGCAAGTTTCTTAATGATAACTGATAGTTCTATATGCATACTACAATCATCATCCAAATGCAACAATTATGATAATCGCCCATTCATAGTAACCATGAAATAAAAATGCAAGTACACACACATCCATATGCATATGCTTTAGTGACCTAGTTAGGCCGATCCCTAAGAGATAATAGTGCTTAGTGTGTGTATATGCATCCATTAGCATCCACTAGCAGATACTTGCAACCACCAGCATCCATCATACACAACATGTTCCAGTAACATGTTTACATTCAGTCCTACCATCCGTAGGTTAAATCCTAAGATCTACCCTCCCAAATGATACTAAAGGAAAGAACCTATTCAAAACTAAAGATGGAAATAGGAAATTCAAGATGTACCATCGAAGAGATGTGGGTAAGAGGTACGTATTTTCTCCTCAGCCTCCTATGTAGCGTCCTCAATACTATCCCCCCACTACACCTTAACCAATGGGACTTCTTTATTCCTAAGCTTCGTGATAGCATGCCCAATGATCTTGGTAGGAATGCGAGGAACCAATGCTTCTCTCTCCACTTCATCTTCCTCAAGTTGACTAGGTTCCACTACATTTGCTGAATCATGTAAGCACTTTCTCAAGTGCAAAACATGAAAAACATCATGAACTCCCACGAGCCTCTTCGATAGCTTTATTAGATATGCAATCTTCCCTACCCTTTCCACAATAGGGAATGGTCCTACGAATCAGGGAGCAAGTTTCCCACTTAATCCAAACCTTACTACCTTTCTTAGCAGAGACACCTTAATAAAATTCAAATCTCCTACCTCAAACTCAATATCCCTTCTTCGCATATCTACATAGAATTTCTGCCTTTCTTGGGCCATCTTCATTCTTCTTATAATCAAATCAATCTTTTTCGAAGTCTCTCTAGCCATGTCGGGACCAAGTAGCAATCTTTCTGTAGACTCCTGCTAACATGAAGGCGACTTGTAAGGTCTTCCATAAATGGCTTCAAAAAGAGCCTTCCCAATGCTAGCCTGAAAACTACCATTATAAGCGAATTTCACTAAAGGAAGGTACTCCACCCAAGTTCCTCCAAAATCGTGAATGCACATCCTCAACAAATCCTCAAGAACTCCGTTAACCCTCTCTGTTTGGCATCCGTTTGAGCGTGATAAGCTGTACTCAATCCAAGCTATGTCCCTAAAGCCTTTTGCAAGCTCCTCCCAAACTCGCTAATAAAGATAGGGTCTCTGTCGCTCACTATGCTAAAGGAAACTCCATGAAGTCGGACTATCTCACGGACGTATATAGATGCCAAATAAGGTGCTATCCTCTTACTCTTGACTAAAATGAAGTGGGCTCTCTTAGTCAAATGATCTGCAATCACCCAAATACTAGTATTCCTCTTCCTAGATCACGGTAAACCATCTATGAAGTCCATTGAAACACTATCTCACTTCCGTTCGGGTACATCCAATGGTTGAAGCAATCTGCCAGGCCTCTACTGCTCCGCCTTAACTCTTTAGCACACAAGACACATAGCTGAAAACCGTGCCACATCCTTCTTCGTGTCACTCCAATAAAACACTCTCTTTATGTCCGTATACATCTTATCACCACCCGACTGAATAGTCATTCGAGAATGGTGTGCTTCTGCTAGAACCGCTTTCATCAAATCACAAGTGCGAGGGACACAAAGTCTTCCATCTCTCCTTAGCCACCCTTTACTATCGATGGAATAGCGTTGGAGATTCCTAAAGACCTCTTCGCTGTTAATCCTATCTAGAATATCCACAAGCTCTGAATCTTCTTGCTTCCTTGAGCCAATCTGATCTATAAGGGTAGGATTAACCTCAAGTGCTACCAATAATCCAGGAGTAATGTCCGTAGAGGGCTTAAAATCAAAGGTGGAAATAAATTCTAGGCTTTTCCACTCCACGAACATTGGATTAAGGGTTGCTCTCCTCCTACATAATGCATCTACAGCCACGTTTCCTTTACCATAGGTGTAAGCTATCTTAAAGTCATATGATGCCAAAAACTCCATCCAACGCTACTGCCTCAAGTTTAAATCCTTTTGTGAGAACATGTACTTTAATGATTTATGGTAAGTGAAAAGCTCGAACATCTCTCCTAACAAGTAATGTCTCCAAGACTTGAGCGCGAAAAAAATAACAGTTGGCTCCAAATCATGGGTTGGGTAGTTCTTCTCATGAGTTCTCAACAATCTACTTCCATTGCATACTACCCTCCCTTTCTGCATCAAAACTACTCAAGACCAGTCCCACATGCATAAGTGTATACTGTAAAAGGCTTAGCTCCGTCAGGTAAAACTAACATTGGTGCACTAGTAAGCACCCTCTTTAGCATCGTGAAGGAATCTTCACAATCTATGTCCCATATGAATGTCACGTTCATCTCAGTAAGGCGGGTAAACCGTGTTGAAATCTTAGCGGAATCTCTGATAAACTTCCTATAATAACCAGCCAACCTAGGAAGCTTCTAACTTCGGTAGCGTTATTGGGGGGCCTTCCAATCTTGTATTGCTACGATCTTTTTAGGATCCTCTGCTAGACCCTCTCTTGAGACTACGTGCTCCAAGAAACGCACCTCCTTACACCAAAAGTGACACTTTGAGAATTTTAATTTCAACCGATGAACATGGAGTGTATGAAAAAACTCCTCAAGATAAATAGCGTGCTCTTCCATACTCATAGAAAATACTAGAATGTCATCCAGAAATACTACAACGAACTTATTTAACACATCTTGAAAACATGGCTCATCAAATCTATGAAAAAGGCAGGGGCATTGGTCAGCCTAACCGTCATAACCAACCATTTAAAGAATCCATCGGGTGTCCTAAATGCTGTCTTATTGATGCTATCATCAACGACCCTAATCTGATGGAATCCAGTGGCTAATCAAGGTGAGAAAATGTTGAAGAGCCAACAAACTAATCGAAAAGATCCTCTATCCTAGGAAGTGGGTGGCAGTTCTTCTTTATGGGCTTATTCAACTCTCTATAGTCTACGCAAAGTCAAAGAGAACCATCCGCCTTTGTAGCGAAGATGACTGGCGCTCTCCACTCAGATATGCTCCGTCTGATGAAGCCTTTCTCTAATAGCTCACCAATCTTCTTACTTAACTCCTTCCTCTCTCTAGGAACTGTATGTCTCACAGAAAATGCCACTGGCTTAGCATTGTCATTCAGATAGATCCTAAAGTCGACCTCTCTCTTAGGAGGTAGTCCCGTAACCTACTCAAAAATGTCTGGGAAATCTCTAACAATTGGAGAAGAATCCAACACTCCTAGTGATGAATCAAGGGAATAAAGGAAGCTCAACATGACTGAACCATGTGCTAGAAACCTTGAGAGTCCACCCTCTACATGTCTCTAGCCTAACGACTCTCCCTTAGCAGTCTAATATCGCACCATAAGTGGATAACCAGTCCATCCCCAAAATCATCCCATATCCTGAAAATCCTAATACATAGGCATCACAATCAAACTCTATGCCTAATATAAAAAATTCAAACCACTACAAATCATGGATAAATGTGTCGATCCTCCTATAGGGTTTGAAACAACCATAGGGTTTACAACTAGAGAAATATTTAAGTGCAAACAATCAACCAAGGAACTAGAAATGAAAGAATGTGATGCTCCAGAGTGAAAAAGAGTCCGAATAGGGAAATCCAAAATAGAGATCAAACCTTTTATAGAGACTTTTCTACCTCGATTCGGTCCATTGGAAGGTGCTGCCTCCAAAACCTATACTTGCGCTGTAAATGCGCCTACTCTCTGCCCTGCCTTCGAGGACAAGCTCTACTAAGGTGCCCAGGCTACCCACAATTGTAACACCTCCCTTCATCATGTCCTTCTTACAGTCCTTTGTGAAATGCCCAACCAATCCACAATTATGATATTTTTCGCCCTTTTTGAACTGCTTTTGAGGTCATCCTCCTTTCTTCCCGTCCTTTCCTTTTTATTCCTCCACCACTTCTTCTTAGAGTTTTCTGCTTTAGGAACCTTCTTAACTTCTCCTTCCTTAGCTGCCTTTGACATGAGAGCCATTTCCATAAGTGACTCATATGTCGCTCTCATAGGTACATGTTTTAATGCCAATCCTTGGAGGGGCTGGTTCAAACTCTTAGCAAACTTGATGGCCTTCTTATGAGGTGTATTAACAAGCTCCATCCTCGGCCTCTATAACTCAATAAATTGATTTATGTGCTCCTTCAACGAAAGATTCCCTTGCTTCAGACTAATGAACTTCTCTAACTGCATGCTTTCCTCAGCTTGCGACAAGAACTTTCTCTCTACCCTTTCTTGAAATCAAAACCAACCAATGTCTCTACCCTCCTCTCTAAAATCTCCCACCAGTAAGAAGCCACTCCCTTCAGCTGCCAAGATGCAAGTTGAACTCTCTGCTGGTCTTCCAATTCTAACAACCCAAATATCCACTCCGTATTCCACAACCAAGCTTGGGTCTCCACGAAATCCTCCATGCCATAAAACGTCTTGCCTCCTAAATTAGCGAAGTCCTTACATAGCTTTAAAATCTAGCTACTGCAGGTGGATTAACGGGATCTCCACCCACTGGTGCTGCATTGGCGCTTGCCTTTACACCTCTGGTGTGGTAGCTTGGAGGTATCTATGGAACCAGCTAGGGAATTGGACACCCCTTGGAAGATTTAGGGTGTCCGCTATTCTATGCAATGAAAAAAAATTTAGCCTTGAATGAATCGAAAGATGGTTGAACTGGACTTTGAGGGGATTTTTATAAAAGCTATCTTAAACTTGAAAACCATTTCTATAATATAAGTTTCTTTCTGAAAAATACTTTAAAGATATGTTCATTTTGAAAATACTTTACTTTTAAAACAAGTTTTTAGCGATCCTGTAATCTTAGGCTCCGATATCTAGTGAAACACCCACACACCCCTTAGTATACCGAAAAATGGCACACTAAAGAATATGGTGTGTTAAAGGTATAGCTAAAACATCACAGAGACTAAGATTCACAAGAAAAATAGGTAAAACAGCGGAAAACATTTATATAATAACTTGTCATTCAAAATCAAACTTCATTTCGGAATAAGTCATAAAACCATAACAAAAACTCAAAATATCTCACGTCTCATGAAAATACATCTCAGGCTCATAAAATCAGAGTAAAAAAGTAACAATAATAATCATAATCCCTCTCGCAAGTACCAATCCATCATAAGCCTAATGAAAAGGAAGAAAAGTAGAAGAATGCATCTGAAACGAGAGACATTCGGGGATGAATCTCCAAGAGTGAATCTACTCAACTCTGCTGGCCTATTGGGGGGAAAGGGGGAAATATAGGAGTGGGTCAGACAATAAGTCTGGTGAGTGAAAGTAATTAGGCTGTTCTAGCTTGAAAGGAAAATGCAGAAAAGATAAAACTAAGATAAAATACTGTTTCTGATTCTGTTTGACTGTTAGCTTTGATTGTTTGCACTTTTCTTTAAACTGATTTGATTAGGCTAAAACCCTAATCCTATCTCAACTGTAACCTTGATTAGGCTGAAATTCTAATTCTACCCTTTGATCGACCTATTATATCTTTGTTGTGCCACTGTGAACCAATCCTGTTGGTCACAGCAAAAGACAACTCTTAGCACTTGGAACGCAGTAGTGAATTATTTACACTAATCGATGTTGCATGCTTGGCCATCGTCGATACACATTATTTGTCGTGCCCTATTGTGACCTTTTATTTACCCTAATCAACATAAGCGTGCCCAGCCTTACCTAACTGTTGTGAGACCATCAATCCTAGACCTGAAAGTGAATCCTGCCAGCCTTACCTAGCTGTTGTGAGACCATCGGTCCTAGTCTTGAAAGGGAATGCTGTCGGTACTGGTCCTAACAAACAAATTCTAGTTTACGCCCCTTGCCTAAATTCTCAGAGTAGAGCTTCTATCTATTAGCCACTTATTTACGCTAATCAGTATAAGCATGTCCCAGCCTCACCTACTATTGCGAGACCATCAGTCCTAGATCTAAAAGGGAATGCTACCCGTACGGACCATTACTTCTGTGTTTGCTTATTAACTTATTATAAGTTTTAAAATAAGCCTCTTCTGTTATTTATTTCTTTTTAGTTATAACCAATGTGTTATAACTGTTCTTTTGCTTATTAACTTAATCCAAGATTTAAGTTATCAAATAAGCCTCTTCTATTACTCCTCTTTTTTCTCTTGTTTTTTTTGTTATAATCGGTTGTTGTAATTATACATGCAAATATCTCAAATTTACCTATTCAGTCTATCTCCATCTTACTACAGTTCTTCTTATTTTACATCTAATTTCTGTAAATTTAGTGTATTTCTATTTAATCCATATTTGCGAATTCTTCGTCTTTTTAAGATTTAATTCGAGCAAAAAGGAATAAAAAGAAACAAACATTTACAGGCTAAATTTCAACTTAAAGCTAATGTAAATAAAGGTAAATAACTGTAAATAATAATAAATAACTGAATAAAAATAGTTAAACAAAATAGACCGAAAAGACTTCTGAAATTTACTTAAACGTTAACCGTAAATAACTTATATTAAAACTGTGTCAAAATTATAGACAAACTACAACTATTTAGAACTCTATTATTTTAAATTACATAAAAATCTAAAATAATTATAAAACACTCACCTGTAGTCCTTAGCTCTGATCTTGGGCCTTTCTAGATCCACTTTTAGGGTGTAGAATATTTTTTATCAAAAAGATCTCTTCCTTAGAATTTTTTTCCATTTAGGGTCCAGCCTCAGGCAGTGAACCCAAATAGGAGAAAAATTGAATGAGAAAAATAGCTAGGCCTAGGGTTCTATTTATAGTGTGGCTTAGGGATCTCAGGCCGTTGGATTTGAAGATTAAATCTAGTGCAACCACGTCATAGGCTCTCTAGGAATAGCCAGATGAAAGTACGAATGCACAAGATCACTCAGAAATCAAAGTATGACGTGTTTGCTTCGACCTGGATGAATCTACGTCCATTAAAAGAGGCAAGTCGATCTGACCCAAGCTTGGGTCGACCTAGGCCTTAGTATATTTTTTCTTTTCGTTCTAATTTCTTAGTTCTTTCATAACTTCTTCATATCAACTCAGATTTCGAGTAAGTTATATATGGAAATTGATAAGTAAATTACCACGGACACAATGGTACAACTCTCATGGCTCAATTCTAACAATTTTATAAACTTATTTTATTATTTAATTAATTCGTTAATTAATTATTATAGCTTAAAATTTGGGTTGTTATAGGGGAACCCAACTATCATGAAACTAACTAAGAGCATTTGCCGGACCAAGCATATCAGATGGATCATGATTACCATCGTTCAGTAGATCCACTTGAGCCGGATTTGACTAGATGGTAAGGAGACTTATAAGTGAGAGCCAACATCAAACCAATGATGATTGGGGTTCCTTCCCGAGCCAGAATCCATTTATGGAAGAAATCCGATGCAAGGAATACCCAAGGAGTTCTGAGTTGCCAATGATGCCATCTTACAACGGGAAGACGGATCCGAGCAGCTTTTGATGAAGTACGATTAGCACATGGATTTTGCCAGAGCTTTTGATGCTATATGATATCTCGATTTTCATGGCGGGGGTGGCAATAATGTGGTTCACCCAGCTACCATCGAGATCCATATTGTCTATTGAGAAATTAGCATGAAATTTCATTGAATAATTCTGTATGCACATTATCCATCTAAAGGACGTAATGTCACTGTCCAATCTCTTCCAAGAATGGGAGAATCTTTGAAAGAGTTCTTGCACAGGTTCAATACCGCAGTGATCGAAGTGAGAAATTCTCAAGAAGATATTGTATTGATAGCAATAATTAAAGGGATCCATCATGAAACCAATTTCGAGAGGTGGTTGAAGATGAAACCCCCACCGACAATGAACATGTTCTATAGAGAGGCAACTCAGTTCTTGTGCTTGGAAAAGGCAAGCATGACCGCCAAAAAGACTAATGTTGGTCAATCGGTAGAGGTGATACAAAGTAATGTTGTTGTAAAATAATCCGAAGGAAACTCCGACATTGTCTATGTGGAAAATAGAAGTGGTGGATACAGAAAGAACAATAATGGAGCTAAAGATTAGAAATCAGATTCAATGGGACGTCCGAGAATCCTAAAGTATGACAACCATAGTCCATTGAATAACTCATTTAAAAACGTATACTTGTCAACTCAAAGCCATGAACAGTCTAGGAAGCCAGTTCTGAGGGAGTCGATTGAAAAGGAGAAGAAGTCTGGCAAGTTTTGCAGATTTCATGAAATGTACGGTCACAACACCAATGAATGTGGACACCTACATGATGCGATCAAAGATATGATTTGCAAGAAGTTGCAATAGTTTGTGCAAGGCTCGGAGGAAAGCGGGCATGGAACATCTAATCCCTAGTAGGGACAAGTAAGGCCTGGTGTTGGTGAGCCCAGGCAGCTTGAGAAAAGTCTGGTGATTAATACCATTATCGAAGGACCGCATCTAGTTGAGAAGAGATGGAATGAGATGGAGCGATATGTGGGTGCTTTGAAGCATACAATAAATGAGAGCCACTTAACTGTCACAGTGCTCTAGCGAAACAACTTAGCGCTATGACAGATGATATGGTTTTCAAAGATCAAGATGTTGATGGGGTAAAGCCCCCAACTATTGATTCGCTAGTGATATCGACCAAGTTTGGCTCTACAATTATGAGGAAGGTGCTAGTTAATTATGGTAGTTTAGTCAACATTTTTCTTAACAAAGCCTATGACCAGATGCTTCTAGAGGGTAGGGACTTAAACCAGTGTAAATCTTGGATCTAGGGATTTAACGGGACTGTTACTGAGCTAGAGAGATGTGTGGATCTTCCAATGGTGCTTAGAGAGGGTGACAGCGAGAGAGTACAGGTCGTGCCTTTTGTTGTATTGTATATTTATTGTACTTATATGCCTTCTTGGGCTGACCGGCCCTCGTTGAATTTTGAATGGGCATATCTCATTGGTGCTTAACGATGAAGTTATCGACAAAGAGCGGTGTGGGAATAGCGCAAGGTGATCGGAGGCTTAGCCAGGAATGTTATATCATTGAGCTGAAAGAGGTGAAGCAAAAGGAGAAAGGAAAGGTTGTAGAGGACTCTCTGCATCACTGCTTTGGATGCATAGCAACCACCGCTTGAGCCTTATCTTGAGTATCATAGTCGATTCAATAAGGATATTGATCTGAGAAAAGAGCTGGAGGATGCGAAGGTGGCTCTAGCCGAGTTGATGATCAACATCCCAATCAGCCAAGATGGTCCTTCACGGGTCCTGAAGGTAACATCATAGATCGATGTAAGGATAACGAAGGAGTTGGTTGGTTTTCTTTGGATGAACCTAGATATAATCGCCTATACTCACTCAGACATGTGTGAAATATTTTCAGAGATAACAAGCCAACACTAAATTCATTCTTGTGAAAAAGAAACACTGCAGCCTAGGTCTGAAGAGATCTGCTACACTCAAGAAAGAAGTGGAGAAGTTGAAAGACAATAGTTTCATCCACGACTTCTTATACTCGGAGTGCGTATCCAATGTACTCCTGGTGAAAAAAGCTAAAGTAAAGTGGAGGACATGCGTCGACTATTTCAACCTAAATAAGGAATGCTCGAAGGACAGCTTCCCACTCCCAAAGATTGATCAACTGGCTAACTCGACGTTCGAGCATGAATTGCTTTAATTTAAGGATGCGTACTCTAGATATAATCAGATTCTGATGCACATCCCGGACTAGGAGAACACCAGCTTTATCACCGACCTAGGCTTTATCATTTTCTTATCATGCCTTTTGGAATGAACAACGCTGGAGTGACTTACCAGAGGTTGGTGAACTAGAAATTTAAAGCTCTGATAATGCGCTCAATTAAGGTCCATATGGATGATATGCTCGTAAAGTCACGACGATGGAGGAACCACATCGATGACTTAGCAGAGAAGTTCAACATTCTTTAGAAGTATAGGATAAAGCTTAACCCTTTGAAATGCTCATTCGGCATTGTGTCTAGAAAATTCTTAGGCTTTATTGTGAACTCCCATGGAATTGAATCCAATCCGAAGAAGATCAACGCACCAAGGAACATTAAAGCATTGAAAGCGATCAAAGAGGTCCAGAGTTTAAATAGGAAGGTTGCCACCCTGAGTCAACATCTAGAACTACTGATAAATGCATCGCTTTGTTTGGAGTGATCAAGAAAGGGAAGAGCAATTTCGCTTGGACATAGGAATGCATATACGCATTCTAGTCACTGGTGGATCACTTAGAGAGACCCCGCATTCTGTCGAAGCCGTTGGAGGATGAGGACTTGTTTATTTATTTGGTAGTGTCGGTGCATGCCTTGAGCGCTACACTCATGCATGTGGAGTCCTGAATCTAGAGGCTGGTATACTACATCAACAAGCGGTTAACAGGAGCAAAAGGAACTATCCAAAGCTAGAGAAGCTTGCATATTGCCTATTAATCACTTCAAGAAAGCTTCGCCCCTACTTTCAGGCTTATTTGATCAAAGTTCTGACCTACCAAACTTTGAAACAGGTCCTGAAACAACTTAAGACTTCTGGAAGGCTGTTGAAATGGAACATTGAATTGAGTCGGTATGACATAACCTATCACCCTCGGAGTGCAATCTAGGGCTAAGTTTTGATGGATTTTATTGCTGAATGCACTGCAAGAGATGACACTTTGGGGAGAAGTAAAGTTTCGAATGCTAGATGAAAATTGTAGGACAGTGCATCTAACAAACGTCATTATGGTGATGGAGTTGCGCTGGTGACACCCGAGGAACGTTCAGTTTTTTACACTTTAAAACTTGATTTTCCTCCGCAACTAAATGGAGTATGAAGCATTGATCGTAGGAATCAAGATTGCCAACGATCTGGGAGTTAAAACTTTGCATATCTTCTGTGATTCGCAGTTGGTGGTATCCCAAGTAAGGAAAGAGTTTCAGGCGAAAGGAGGAAGGCTAGCTCCTTATCTAAATTAAGCCCTTGAGATGCTTAGTGACAATGAATATTGCACCATAATGCATATTCCCAGAGAGAAAAATGTGAAGGCTGAAATACTAGCCAAGTTAGCCAGTTCTAAAGATGAGCAGCTCATGGGCTTGGTCCAAGTAGAAGTGCTATAGACTCCAAGCAGCGACCAGATGGATGTCGGTTGGATCATGGGGGATGATTGTAAAAATGAGTCATGGATGATTCTAATAAAGAATTACTTGTAGAAAGGAATCCCTCATGATAGGAAAAAATGAATGACATCAACTCCTTTGTAAAGCTTCAAGGTTCATCATGCGAGAAGTTCTTTACCAAAAGGGATTCAAAGTTCATATGCTTCGTTTGTCACCAACGATGAGGCCAAGAAAGTCTTAAGAGAAGTATATGGAAGGGTCTGCGGCGACCACATCGAGGGCAAATCCTAGCTAAGAAGATTCTTTGTTACAGGTATTTCTGGCCTGCTGCCAACTTGGATGCAACTGATTACACTAAAAATTATGATAAATACAAGAAATTTGCTAAGATTCCAAGAGCCCTACTAACAAAGATTACTCAAATGGTCAGTCTCTAGCCGTTTGCACTTTAGGGAATCGATATCATTAGTGTGCTGCCAATGTCCAAAGGTGGCATGAAGTACACCATCGTTGCTATTGATTATTTTATGAAGTGGGCTGAAGGAGAGCCGCTTTCCACAATCAATACCAAAAGGCTAATCAACTTTATAGCCAAGATTGTCAACTACCGCTTTGGACTCCTAAAAATGATTATCTTTAACAACGAAACCAAACTTAACAGCGCAGAGTTTAAGATTTCTACCATCGACATCGCATTGAGAAGAGATTTGCAGCAGTAGCACACCCCTAAGGGAATGGATAAGTCAAAGCGGTAAACAAAATCATCAAGTCCATTCTCAAGAAGCGATTGGCGAAAGCCAAGGGAAAGTGAGTCGACGAATTACCATTAGAAATTTGGGCTTACAGAATAGCTCAAAAGTCCACGACCATCCGCTCTCCTTTCGCACTAGCCTACGAATTGAATAACTAGTTACGACCCCAGAACGAACATGGAACTTCTGATCGAGTCTCTCGATATGATCTATACGAAGCATGATGAAGCTAACTTGAGGGAAGCGGCACATCGAAGCTGAGTAGCTCGATACTACAATAGCAAGGTCAGGGCTTGGACATTTGATATTGGTGACCTTGTCTTAAACAAATCTTCCTAGACCCTAGGAATTTGGGCCCGAGTTAGGAAGGTCGGTATGCAATTGAGCAAAAGCTTGGAGATGGCACATTCAAGCTGACAATGGTGGACCGAATCTTGCTTCCACAGGCATGTAATGGCGAACACTTTCCATGCTATTTTAGTTGAATGTGAATTTATACATATTTTATCGGATGTATCTAACAAGATGGAATCTATCATTTCTCGTGTTTATAAGAGAAATGACTTTTGGAGCTCATGAATCTGTCTATGCTGGACTTTACACTATGAAAAATGTTATATTTAAATAAACCTGTATACGCAAAATATAGGTATGCAAATACCCATAGATAGACGCCAACTAAGCTTCCGCGGTTCTTAATTGGACACACAAAGCTCAACCACACCGGGTATCTGGAGTTAGATACCCAATAACTCCTCTAACCTATGGCTTAGGGTAGAAGTATAAACATTCAAAGGCTGAATGAGGCAGTTTTCCTCTACAGGTCATGCTCAAAGTCTGGTGGAGCATCCATGCCTTGCCTAGAGTTAGAAAGACAAAAGGTCTGCACCCGGAGATAGGCAGGATCTCTTACATCGAACAACGCCTAAAGTTAGGCATGGTCGAAGACAAACATACTAGATGGGAATTTTCAAACCACTATCTTAAGTGGTTAGTCCCAACCAACGCCTAAAGTTTAGCATGATCAAAATACGCATCTCAAAGGAGGATGCCCAAAATACCATTTAGAGGCGAATTACTTCGATTGACGCTCGAAGTTAGGCATGACCATAATCAAAATGTCCTTTGAAGGAATGTTTAAGCATCTTTCCAAATGATCAAAATTCGACCAAGTTCCATAATTAAACACGGGTGTATGTGGTCACATGTAGATAGACACCGTGATAATCATCCCTTACTCGCTTAAACAACAAAACAGACTAATAACCTAGTACAATTGTGATAAAGGGAAGAGCATTGCAATGTGCATTTCTCAAATACTTCTACAATTTCACATAAGAATTGAGCAGAACAAAAAGATTTGTTATTCATATAAAGCAAAGTTCAAACTAAATTTCAAGTGTTATCAACATTAAAACTAAAAGCAAAGTGGGTCGAACCGGTAGAAAAACGACCTAAACAAAAGTTGGTTCCTACCGTTGTACACCAAACCAAGCAAAGATCATTTCTTGAGCTTTTGCTTCTTCGGTTTCTTCCCATCTCCAGATAATGGCCCACTCGAGTCATCAGTTTTCTTTCTTCCTCTTTCCTAGCTTCCTTTTCATTTTGAAGGCAAGCTATGCAACTAAGCAGTAGACGCGCTTTGATTGCTTTCAGGCGTAGGTAGCATAACCGGGACAAAAATGGTCTAGCTAAGGAAAGTTAGGGGTAAAGGAGGAGAGTTGAATTCAACTAGGTCTTGCTTGATCTCGGTAATGGACTGTAGTTGTTCTTTAAGAAGCTAACTTATTGAAAGCCTTTGAGCAAGGTCAACTGACCTTGCGATAACACTAATTTTTTTGGAAATAAAGACCGAGAAATAAAAACCGAATTATTTTAGTCTTAGATTAAAGTCTGAACAAAGACCAAGGAAATTAGTCTTTGCGTTTAAACTATAAAGGCTGTAAATTAGCTTAGATTCGGTGATTAAATTTTGAAACTACTTAGTGATCGAGTATCGGCCTTAAATTCCACAAATTCAATAGCTGTTGGAAAACAATAAAGTTTTAAATTCATAACTCTTCCTATTAATAATCGAGTGGTTGATATCGATTTTCAATTTTCATATCCAAGGGTTATTGTTGATGATTTGAGTAACAGTACTAGAAATCCCACATTCTCCTTAAATTGAGGATCTCATACACAATCGCTTTATCAATCCCCTATAAATTAGAAATGAGCAGCAATTACTGCAGTATCTTCTTTCCATTTTCTATCCATAATTTCTCATTTACTACTCATGCACAATCTGTCTTCCTGTTATATCTGTACCAATGGCTGACATATAGTAGTGGTAAAGAATTTGGAAAAAGTTGAATGCAGAGACTACATCAGTTAAGAGCAGTGTTTTATGCATGCTGCTTCACAACTCGTAAAAGGCATTATGGAGTATAGTGAAAGGAAAATTAATGAAAAATGTGGTTGATGTCCTAAATTCTTTTTCATTACATAGAGATGCGAAAGCAAGCAGCATAGAGTTGTTGGATCTGAGGGGAAAAGCTACGGGGCAGATTTTGATTAGGAGTAATTCATAGTTATTTGAGCATGATGTTGAGAAAACTTAAAGCTTTCTGGAATGGGTTAACTGTGGGATAGTTATTTTAGTATGATGTTTGGACATTTATTTTCTTTATTGTCCACGTTATTAATTATTCTGCTAATCATGGTGGTAGAAATGCGTTGATGTTTTGGCATTTGTTAATTATAGGGTCTTGTTGATATAACTTGCTATTGGAAGGTTGCATTGAAGTGGAGAGGAGGAGTGGTGGGTGCAATGGCTTGGATCGTGAAAGTTAATTTTTGATTTGAAGCTTAATGTGTTTAATGTCATGTCAAGTTTTATATATTTTATCAATAGTGTTATATTAGTGCTAAAATGTAAAAATGTATCATGCAATCATTTTGAATATTATTGTCACATGTAAATATATTATGGGTTCAATAGACTATAGTTAAACTATATTGCCGTATTAAATGTTAATTATTTTGAAATTATGAATCTTACATGCATACATAAATTTGTAATATTTATATTTAAAATATATATGATTTAAAATGGTTTATAGATCTAAAAAGACTGACTGAAAATAATAATTCAGTCTTTAAAATTCATTCTTTAAATCATTTGTAACAAAATTTCAGCCTTTATATTTTAAGGCCGAAATTTTAGTCTTTGATTGATTTTGAGCTAAAGAATCAAAGACTGAAAATTTGTGTTTGTATCCGGTCTTTAAATGTTATATAGAGACTAAATTGTCAAATTAATAATCGGATATACCAGTCTTTAATTCAATGATATTTTGTGGTGTAATGACATCCTCTTCCATAGGAGCTCTTTGAAAGTCACCAGTGGTTTCTTCTTGCAATGCATGGATTATTTGAATGCCCGGACGTAGGGTATCATTGATTGGGATGCTTAGGGTCGTCCCAAAGACAATCACGATTATTAACTCAGATGTCATTGCATGTTGACCCAAATGGGAGCTTTCCTTCGGAAGACCTGAAATCACTGACTGGCTTGAAATTTGAAAGATGAAAGGAGAGATTAGCTTCATCGACCGTTGTCATGTGAGCTCTCTTAAAAAAGGGTGAGGTCAGTGATATACCTCTGCCAGATTGAGGATCTACGTGGCCGGCCATGCCATTCAAATTCCCCTCCCAGATCAGAGATAACATGCTTATCTTCTGTATCTATGGAGCATCTGGATTGTACGGAGGGACAGAAGGAGAAATGCATACATCAGAAGGCATAGAGTGAGGCCTATAGTGAGATTTTGCAGAGTAAGTTGGAGCTCTCAGCTTTATCTTTCTGAACCGTGGAAGCCAACTCTGGATGTAAGAAAGCTCATCCACTCTCAACGCTTCAATTTAATCCGGATTTAGAATCTCGCTCTCCCACTCCATTAGATTTACTTCACCTCCTTCCAAATGTTGTTACTCTTCTCACACAATCTGCTCCCATACCAATGCTAGAGCACGGGGATAACCTTTGCCAAGCCACATCAAATATCAAAACTTAAGTACATTGGCGTTGTAATTGGTGATGAGTAACTCGAATCTATCTTCGGCCCGCCTCTCCGTGCCTGCCACCAACTCGTCCTTTTTCTTGGCTTTTTCTAATGCATCGCTTCTTTGTTGGCGAGCATCAAGCAACTCCTCACAATAGTCCTGAGCTGTTTGAAGGGCTTCTTCCTTCTTTGTATTCTCCTTTACGTGGTGTGCCTTAAGCTCCACCGCCTCTTTAGCCAGCTCACGATTCCCATGATGGATAGAATCAACTTGGCTTAAATGGTTTTTTCTTTCTGCTTCAACATCGAATTGAAGTCCTTGACTTCTTGATCGGCATCCACCTTTGCCCACTTCATCTCGACAACCTCTTCATCAAGATGAGCGATGGTCTCATCATTATGATTCATTGTAAGTTGCAATCCTACAACCTTTGTCTCCATGCTCTCGGCATATTCGAAGTTTTGCTCGGCCAACCTCCTCTAAATGTAATACTAATCATACATGTTATCGACATATTCCACCATATAGTCTTTTACCCCCAGAGTAATATCCTTCAAATGGGGAACACATTACAACTCTTTAAGCAAGTTATTGCGAAGTAATGTTTTAATTCAGCTATTTGACGGCTGGATGAGACCGGTTGTTGTACTTCAAAAACAGGCTATTCAATAAGCATTTTACTAACTCTACATCGAGAGGAATCAGAAATAGTAGACTTTGATGATTGATTGGAACACTGAAAAGTATGAGACGAAGCTGCTTGCTCGGTAGAAAGGGAAGCACGAGAAGGATTATCACGAGGAATGTCGTTTTGGCGGCTGGAATGCTTGTTTGAACTCTTGGATTGGGACGACATGGATCTGGAAAGACACCTAGATGATGTTGTGTAATCTTTAATCCCTTTCTGCCTCCTTTCTCATGGCTTGAACGCCGACTAGAATCAGAATCATGGTTGGTTTTGTAGGGTTGTAAGCTCGGTTCGCATCTCGGTTGATTATCCATCTGATTTTCAAGAGACTCATACAAACCATGTCATTCCATTGAACCTGCAAATGAGACAATGACGAATCAACCTTGAGAAGATAAGAGCACGACACAAGTTGAGCAATGTGCAGTGCACGAGTGTGTGCGTGCAAGTGTCCTATTATCGCCCTAATGGACCATGGGTTAGAATTTTGCTAACAGCAGTAGTCTCCCCTGCTTGAGTTGAAGACACATCTTCTGGTAAACAAATAGAGGATCCAACATCCATATTGCTCATGTTGCCAATGCCTTAAGGAGGAATATCATTTGGAATCGGCCCTAAACTAGCATATATATATATATATATATATATATATATATATATATATATATATATCCTCAGAGAGCTCAATAGGAGTTTCAAATAAAAATTTAGTGGTGGAGATAGGATCGTAATCTGCCTTTTGGCAAATTTAATCTTGAGACTTCTTTTGTGAAGAGGCTGTTGATCATCGTCGCCCTCATTAACGGATGGGTCGTTCCCTGCATCATCGTCATTACGATCAGCTCTGTCACCTTTACCCTTCTCAAAGTGTTCTCTTGATCCTCTAGTCTCAACAACTAGAATTTAAACTAGGAGCACCGGTGAATGATCTCCATTATCTTTGGAGGAAGAACCGTTCCCATCACTATCGATGGCCTTTGGAGTAGGACCAACCCTACGATCAGGGTCCAATAAGTTATAGGCCTAAAGATTCTCATCGCTAAGTAGTGTCTTAGCCTCCCTTTCTGACTCTGGAATTTCATAAAGTTGTTGGAGGGTTTCTGCTAATGCTGCACTGTTAGGCTTGCATGTTACATCTGCAAAGAACAGAAAAAACCTTCAGTGATAATAGAACATGAACATGTATGAATAGGATAAAAATAAAAATCATATCTAGACAACCATCGCTGTGCAAATCTAAAAGGATAGCGAACAAAGAAGAATTCATCTTTGAAGTAGCTTAGTTTATTCTAGGTGCCAATTACAATTTTGCAACCTCTGGATGGCTGCAATAAAGTGAGGGAAGGATTTCCCTTATTGTGCTTGAAGTTAAATAGATATTGAATTTCCTGATTACTAGGAACTCGGTTGAAACGATGAGCGAAGAAGATAAACAATCTATGAAGGAACATGTAGCTATTTGGATGGAGCTGAGTGTAAGCCAGCCTCACAAATTACAAGACTCGTCACATAAACTGGTTGAACGGTAGGGAACATCCTGCTAAGCACATGTATTTATTACATGTTGTATACCCGTTTGAGGAATGATGTGCCCTTTGGTGGTGCATAGCAATTAGCACATCCTTAATCGAGATACCATGTTTCTCGTAAATTCTTCTAAGTGATCCTTCCTCAATCTTTGAAGCGATAAAATTGATAGGATTATCTAATATGATGGCATCATCAAGTGATATCGAGAGTAGCCTTAACCTATGGGCCATCAATAGGCTCTATTGGAATTTCTAGAGAAGGTTGTTCTGCTGGTGGATTCTTAAGGTGGGGTATAGGCTGTGCAGGAGTTTTCCGTGCAAACAGAACCGTGGTCGAGCTTGACTTGATGTCTAATTCGACGATCTAGGAACTAATGAACCTGCAACTTGAGTAGAGAGATGCTCGGAACATCTATGGCCTATAACAATCAAAATTCAACACACACGTTGTATCAAAAAGATTAAAGGACTGTCTTGTGTTATATTGAAAGCCCAATGTGGTGTAGACTGTAGTAGTGTGCAGTGTCTTGCAATATCGGTTTCCAATATTGTACAACAGTTTATTTGAAAATCTAGATGTTATCCGAAGTGATCATCAACGCTGATCTTCCCAATGGGATTCATGTCATTGTCCGTGCATTCAAATACGTCTCGGAACTCAGGAGAGCATTTGGGAAAAGCTTAGATATTGTTCAATATTGTGGAAGTTTTAAAGTGGTTTTGAAGGTCCAAAATCCACCAAGGTTTGGATCATTACAGATCCCTCCCCTTAGTGAGATTTTGGCTATTTTCCACTTTCATTCTCGAGCCCAAACACGGTCAAGGATTTAAAGTTCATCCAAGTGTTTCACCATCATCGTTACCTACCCAGGAGTGTCGGTGCTCGAAGATGGCGGTCGAGTCAGTGGTTGGTTCAAGTTTGTGTTTTGGAACGGGCTTGGAAATGATCATTCGAGTTCAAATGATGTAGGGTGGGCAGTGGCCAAAGCCTGAAGGTCGAAATAACTAGTGGCGGCTGCGGCAGTTCATACGTCAGGAGGCGACAATGCAAAGTTCAAGTTTGATAGCAAGAAATGTTAATGGCAGATAAAAACTTGAAATCAAAAGGTAAAAGTAAAGTGAAGAAGGAAATGAAGTGGACCGGATATATAGCACCTCCGAACCATGTTTCTTGGCTACAAACTAGCCACTGCTTCGACATCGATCCATGCCCATGGACCAGTACCGAATGGTCTATTAAAAAAAGAGAGGAATGATTATGATGATTCATCTATGCATATATGTGTATGTGTATATGCTCATGGAACTTCATAAGGATGCATATGCATATGGAATTGAACATGATAGAATATTGAAGAACAAATGTATGCAGATAGGAAATCGAAGCACGAATGTGTGCACATATTCAGCATTCAACAACTCGAATCGAACGAAAACAGATTCAAACCTGAAAAATCCATAAAAGAACCTGCTTAAAATCACTAAGCTTGGAATGACAGATCGTGACGCTCGAATTTTATAGTTCCAAATGCTGGTAAAGTATCATAATGAATAACTAAAGACACGTCACTTCATCAAAATGGTCCGAAGGAAGAATAACGACTGTCCAAAGCACAAAATGGCATTTTATATGGAAATCTTGACTTGTCTCGATTCAAAGCACATCATGTTGAAAATAAGATGTACTTTAGAGGGTATGTGTTACCCAGACTTCTGACCAGGCAGTACCTGAACGGACTTGACAAATCAAAGATGAAAGTTATCAGGCAGGAGGCCCAGAGGGATAGCCATAGAGCCTAAAAACCAAGTACAACCAAGACCGCGAGATGGAAGCAAGGCCATCTCACAAAATACTAGAGCCAAATCCATCCAGGTTATGGATTGGTAATGATCTAACCCCCTGAATTAGTACAGATCCACAAAGCATCATCCATTCTGCCCTGACTTCTTCCTATTCACAAGTCTCGATTCCAGAAACCCATCTCAAGCTCCATTGCATCGATCACATGTAGTTTTCTATCAAATGACTCAAGCACCTAAAATCAACAACTTTGCTCCTTCATCGATCCATCGTATTGACCAAGGAACAGTCCTTTAGCAGAACTTTCAAGATGGAAAATACGAAGCTAACAACCGTTCACCATCATACAAGCATTAGGATCGACCCATGAGTGAATCTTATGGATCGATACCGATCCATGCCTATGGATCAGTACTGATCCGTAGTTGTTTGCTGACATGGCCATGTTTTCTCAGGAGGAACCACTGTTGAATATACGGAATATGTGGGAGATCGTGGAGGAGAACATTCAAGTGACCTATAGCTATAAATAGGAGGCTAGGGACTCATTTTCGAGGATCATTTTGCTTCCTTGCAGCTTTTGTATAATTCCTTGTCATCACTCGTGGATCCCTATCAATCCATAAGAACTGTACTTGAAAAATAGCAATAAAAGCAATAGAAAGTTCTAGTGGACATAGGCAATACTTGGCCGAACCACTATAAACGTTTGGCGTCTTCTTATTTTACTCATTTTCCATTTATATTTCTTTGTTTTCATTCTCTACTTAATTTATTGGGTGTTTGTGTCATTTTTTGGTACTAACATATACATATATTTATTGAGCAATTTAACTTATAGAGACAACTTTTTTTAATTTATTGAAACAAAATTTATAATTTAACTCAATTGTATGTGCATTTTTTAATTTATTGAGTAATTTAACTTATATATTTATTTAATTTATTGTGTGATTTAAAAATGTTATAATTTAACTCGAATAAACTCTTATATACATTATTTAGACAAAATTTATAATTTAAAATAATTATATATATATATAAATTATTGAGTGATTTAACTTTTATAAACATACTTTTATTTAATTTATCGAAAAAAATGTAAAATTTAAGTCAATTATATGTACATTTGTTTGATTTATTGTGTGAGTTGACTTATATATTTGTTTAATTTATTGTGTGATTTGAAAAAAAATCTATGCTTTAACTTGAATAATCTCTTATATAATTTATTGAAATAAAATATATAATTTGACCTAATTGCATACATACATGCACACACATAGATATATATATATATACATATATATATATATATATAATTTTTTGAGCGATTTAACTTATATAGACATACTCTTCTTTAATTTATTAAAACAAAATTTACAATTTAACTCAATTATATATACATTTTTTTAATTTATTGAGTGATTTAACATATATCTTTATTTAATTTATTCTATGATTTAGAAAAAAATCTATATCTCATGCTCAATTTATTGAAACAAAACTTATGATTTAAGCTAATTATTGATTTGTTTAATTTATTGAGTGACTTAACTTATATGTTTCAGCTCAAACTCAGTTTATTAGAATTTTTATATGTATATAAACATAAATATTATGTAAATAGATGTATACATATAACAAACTCGGTGGAAGCATCATCTATCTAGCTATTGGCGGTGGAAGCATCCTCAAGCTCGCTCCTCAAGCTCTCATTCCTAAGGAAATCGAACACCTACACCGGTTACACGATATGATAGCGTGGTAATATTGATAAAATGTGGCGACGGAAGACTCACATGATAGTATTGTTATAACTGGTAGTGGTGGTTGGGATGGTGCTTGTGGTGGGATGGTTACCACTGGTGGTGATAACCGCCGTCATTGATTGTCAATGACTCTAGTGTTAACAACATCCCCTCTAACACTATACTGACCAACCACCACTAGTTATGACAATAGTACTACACAAGCCATGGCACCTCCTCTATCATACTCCTATGCTGCAATGTCATGCAACTGAGGTGGTGACCAAAGACACATGTAGTAGTGTTGCTATACATGTATTAAACCCAGAAATTTAAACTGGTAAGAAATTTTGAACCCAGAATATACATATTATAAATATATTAATTATTTTAGTGATAAACACCAAAACTAACAAAATAATCAACTTCTTAGTATTGCAAATAACCTACCATTCATGTACCAATTAGTTTATTCACAAATTCATGTATGTGTTCAACAATGCTACAAGTGCTAGGCTTAAGGTGAAGTGAATATATGGAAGATGAATATAAACATACTATTATAGATAATAATTCCAGATGAATATAAACATTCATGTATTAATTAGCTTATTCTCAAATTCATGTATTAGTTAAATAGTTTTTTCCCTTGACGAATTCATGCTTTTAAGAAGAATTTAAAACTTTTATAGATAGAATAGATTACCACATGTCTATTGATAAATGATATTGGCATTTATCTGACCTTCTTCTTCTAATGCTCAAATGCAAACTATGGGTCAGTGCCCTTCTTTCAATAAGCCTATCACAACTTAAAATATTCCATTTGTATTTAAAAATATAGATGTTATCAAAATTTGGCATGATAATGTAAGACAATTGAAATGTTAAAATGTTTGGAATAATGCAAAGTGTATAATTACAAAACAATGCATAAGTAAGACATTTGTAGGTATGACCATATAACTAATTTTAAAATTTTAAATTCTTACATATTTAAGTTAGGAAGATGAATAAGTTATAGAACACTAAATTAAACACAACTAACTGACCAAATAATAAAATATTATATATTGCTTTACAACGCATATATGCATAGAATATGAAACGAGTCCCACTACTTCGTTTAGAAAGCAGATGTCGGCTTTTTACCAATAACTGTAAGTGACTAAATTATTAATTATAATTGTATTTTGTGGTAGTTATTTCTTTGTTTAGTTGGTTAATCATGGCTTTTGCAGGCAATATTACCTAATGTAGCTTAATAAAATAATATAAGTAATCCTTAAAGATTGAATTCTTACTACTTTAGTTGCAAAGAATGCATAAATCATACCGATGAAAAGCAGTGATTGCGGTGGCTTAAAGGCTTGGGCTTGTGATGGTGGCTGGCTAGCTCGTTGTGGCTTGGAACCTTATGTAGTGACTTAGAGGAGGCAGTGGGGGAAGTGACAACTTGAGCTTGCGATGATGAGGTGTCCATTAGGCTTGGGAGGTGGCAATTGGGCATGAGAGGAGGCAGCTTGGGCTTGCGTCGATGAGGTGGCGGTTGCGCTTGGGTGGGGGCGGCTTGGGCTTGCGGCGATGAGGTGGTGATTAGGCTTAGGAGATGAGAGAATGGAGAGGTAGCACTAGGCTTGATGAAAGGCTTTGGCTTGTAGCAACGCGGAGGGATAAGGAGGCAACAGGAGGAGAGGTGGTGTGCTTTCATTTTTTTGATTGGAAAGGTGACGGAGGAACGGACGGTGGTTGGGTTAAATATGGATAGGGCGATGCCTTGACGACGCTAAAAAATGACATCGACATGTCGTAGGTAATTTGTGTGTAGATAATGAGTTATCTATGACTTATTGACGCCCTAATCAGAGGCATCGGCAAGGCTTGGGTAATGTCAAGTAGGTAAATAGCAAGTTCTCTAGCAGTGGGTATTGCAAACAACCACTAATGTATAGGAATAAATAATTAGACTTTCCTAAATTCCTAATGAAATTTAGTATGTGTGATAACTTCAGTTAGTCACTTATGGGGTCCTTGGTTCAAGACCATTTACCATAGCACCTTATAAAAATGTCATTTACATTAATTGAAAGTTCAAAACCAAAAGCTACTTTCATTTATGTACCGATTTCTAGATACTTAAACAATAGTTAAGTTGTGTTTATTTATATGAACAATGACTGCTTGAATCCAAAAGGACTCTAGGAAATTACTTTAAAGAGCCTTTGCTCTATAATTATTTTGAAAAATGACAGGGAATGTTGGATGTTTTCCATAAAATTATCTACAATGTTTGGCACTAAGGGGTGGGGTGACGGGTGTGGTCTAAGGAGCTAGTTGTGCAGTTAAAGCGCTTAACGGTTTTATAGAGGTGGAAATGCAAAATTTTATAGCAGGGATATAGTGGGAAAGAGCGGAGGTACAAAAGTTTCATTAGATATAAAACCAAATATTTCAAGTTAATTTGTTATCTTTTGCACATCATTTATATAGGAAAAGGAAATATTATTTCATCTTATATAAGAAAAAGAAAAAATATCATAGTTTATGCAAAGTAGATTTGGTGACTACAATAGATTTCTAACTTATATTGAGCTTTTATGCCTTAAAATTTGGTCATTATCCTATTATTGATTTGTTTTTAAAAGACAATTAGTCAAATCAACTTTTTATGTTCTTGTTGCTAAAGCAGATGCTAAAAAGTCTTGTTTTAGTGGATGTAGCGAAAAATAGCAAAGCTTAAAACGGATCTACTGTTATTGTTAATTTATTCCTATGCATGAGAATCCGTCCTCTGAGAATAGTGGGTATTACAAATTACCACTAATGTAAATAACAACTTTTATGTTCGTGTTAGACTTGGGAAGAACACTAGTTGCAATAAAGGTGATTTTGCGGAGCTTTAACTGCATAGGGAGCTGTTAAACCCCTAGGTGGATTGCGGGGACGATGTCTCCGCTGGCATAGGTTGTCTTGGCTGGTCAAATTGAATGGATCCGAGGGTAGTGCTCTATCTCGAAATAATATATTTTGTTTGTGACTTAATTTAAATTCAAAAGCCAATAGTTGTAGCCATTAGCTAAGGGGTGTCTATTGGTATCAATTGTCAACATCAACAAATATATAAATCACATCATATCTCAAGAAAAATCAAACTTTTATTTTTCATAATCCAAAATAAATACCGTATTATTAGCATAATTTGAATGTTGTTATATTTGGGTTCAGTAACCACAACTTGCATATGCATTTTTATTGTAACATGAAGGAAGGATTTCATTTTACATCGTGTGCTTTTTTTAGAAATGTGAAAAGTAATAAGGCTCAAGGCCCATAATAATATCCAAATAAGAAAGCGACAAGCTACCAAGCAAATCCGATACAACATCTTATTGTCCCAAACCCTAGCCGCTTCACTTATCTTTATACAGAAATATAGAAAACCCTAGAAATTAAGGGAGACTAAAAATAGAGATGGCAACCTGCCATTTTCTTTGGAAATCAATGCAGTCTAACTTAAGGAGGCTTCTATGGAAACTCCTTGCCTTTGCGAGTAGCTTGAGAGTCTAACATCAGGTAAATATCATTGGTTAACAAGCATTTCTGGAAGAACGCTTCACAATCTTCCAAAATATGCTGCTTTCCCTCGGATCTAAACTTATATCTCCCAAATTATGAGATTTAAAGGTGATAATCCTTGTTTGAGCCACTTGCTCTTTCGATTTGCTGCTTTCTCCCTTGCACCAAACAGATAAGTGATACACTTGATTGTTTAACCTACTTTTGTAGTGGTTGTCTCCAATTCTCTAATTATTAATGTTTAGATGGATATGTTCATCATTAACCAGCGAATGAGCTTCCACGTGAACACTGCTAGCAGAGCGGTAGCTCCTTCCACCTGTATTAGGTAAACAAAAAGTATTATTCTTTATAATTTTATTAACATCAGCATTAAAAATAACCACATTTTGTTTACTTCCCTTGCAAGATTTCATCTGGTTTACAGCGTTGGATTGGTCGACTCCAGGAAGAAAGTCCGTGGAGCTATTGTCTTGTACCAAATATGACATCTTTGACCTAAAAGCAAAACTTTGGTGGAGGCTAATGCCGTTGGTTTTCCTTCAGGAAATATCAGTAGCATATTTCTCACATTGTAAGAAACCTTCAACTCTTTCCTCATAATTATCTAAGTTTAATGACTCAGTGAATTCTGTTTCAATTAGAAATATTGAATAGATAAGGAGATATTGGATCTCTTTGTTTAATTCCCCTATTGCTATGAATAAAGCCCTTAGTGGAGCGATTAATCAACATTGAATATGAAACATTGTCAATACATTTTTTTACAAGAGCATAAATTTTTTCATTAAATCCTATATGTTGCATCATGTGTATTATAATTTGTCTATTAATTTTATCAAATGCTTTGTGTAAATCAATTTTAATACACGTAAATTTTTTGTTTTTAATACTAAAGTTTCTAATTTGCTCATGGGCAAGTAAAGTGTTTTCAGCTATAAGCCTACCAGAGATAAAAGCACACTGATTTTCTACAATCAAAAATTTCTAAACTACCTTAATTCTGCTACATAATATGTTGGATGTAATTTTATATATAAAGTTACAACAAGCAATGGGCCTAAAATCTTTAAGGCCAATAGGAATATTAACTTTTGGAACCAAAGTTAAGAATGTATGATTGAAACTTTTAAAAGCTTTATAGATCTAAAAAATTCATAAATGACATCAAAATGATTATTATTGATTTTAGCCCAATGAGTTTTATAAAACTTTGCCCTAAATCCATCAGGACCATGACTTTTATCATTGTTAGCATTAAAAATAATATTTTTAATTTCTTCCATCCTAACAGAGCTAAGAAGAATGTCATGATAATTTTCATTTATTAAGAATTTGGTATTTATACAGGGAAAATTATCAACATGCTCATTGGTGTTAAATAATTTAGTAAAATAATTAATGGCTTCCCTATCTACATCATTTATATCATTTAAAACATTTCCATTTGCATCCATCAATTTTCCAATATCATTTTTATTTTTCTGCTAGACATTCTAGCATGAAAAAATTTACAAGCTTCATCTCCATTAATCAGTCGATTAACTTTTGCTTTCTGCCTTAAATTGATTGGTTGCACTTGAAGGGAGGAAATTAGCTTATTTTGTGACAAAAAGAAATTGTTCATAATGTTACTGTTTGAGCAATCTTTGTCAAGAGCATTTCGTAATCCCTCACATTCAGCTCTTGCCATTTTAGGCTCATTTTTAATTGAATTTTTATTCCATCTTTTTAATTTTTATTTAGAAATTTGCAAAAATTTATAGAATTTATACTGAGAAGTTCCCTAAACATTTATGATTAAACTGTTTTTAATTATATCTTTGTAACCCTCTTCATAAACCCAGCCATTCATAAATCCGAACAGGATATTTTCCTTTAACCAATTTTTTTTAAGAAAAACTTAAACTGGCGTATGGTAACCTATTGCTTGAGGCAAGGTGAAACGATTGTAATATGCACATAAACCTTATGAAACTTTGATTAATTTAATATTCTATCAAGCTTGCACTGAATATTTATATATTTTCTAGATTTCCATATGAATCTATTTCCTACTAAATATGCTTCTATTAACCCAGTTCTAAACATGAAATTATTGATAAATTCCAATTTTTTGAAAAGAACGGGATTGCCCCATCTTTTTTCAAATGCATGCATAGTAGTATTAAAATCACCTAATATTATCCATGGTTGAGTAATTTTTTTTGAAAGTGCAAGTTGATTACAAAGAGAGAGTTTCTCTTTTTAAAAATTTGATGCGTAGATAAAAGTGATTTCAATATTAAAACCCCCTTTATTTATACATGAACAATGAATGAATTGAAAATTAGAAACTTGATTATTTAAATTTCATAGATTATCAACCCATAAAATCATGGTCCTACCATAACCTCCCAATTGATTGTTATTTAAAATATTCCAATTTGAGAGATGCTTAGCATGATATTCGGTAATTTTAAAATTGTCTGATTTGTGTTCTAATAATCTTATGATACTAGGCTTTTTTATGAAAAACAAATTAGATAAATCTAACTTTCTTTTGGAGGAGTTAATCCCTCTAACATTCCATGCAATAATCGACATGATTATAATAAATTTAAGAAAAATATTTAAAGGGCACACAAAGGATATGTTACTAGTCATAGTGATACACTTTGACTATCATCAACATCCTGGATAGCCAGCTTTTTGCCTCTTCTTTTACAAGTTGACTTGCCTTTTACTTTCAGCTGCTCTTTCAAATTTCATTTTTAATAATACTTTTTCCTGAATTCCATATCTTCAGCATTCTCTGCTTTCTTAGCAAATGAGATATCATTTAAACTTTTGAATCTTATTTTCTCTTTCTTACTTTTGCTTACAGAAGAGGAGGAAGATATCACTAAATTCACTGTAGTTTGAATGACTTTTTTAGAAATCTTCTTCCTTGTCCGAGGAGAGAGGGAACTTGACAATAAAGAAATATCAGTATTCTCGGGACAAGTTGACAAATCTAGATTCTTGGATATGCAGGAATTAACATTCATATTATCTAATGTTGTGATTAAACTTGGGATTTCCTTAGGGGGGGATCTCAATGACCTGTGCAGTGTTATCCTCTGAATCTTTAACTTGAGTATCAGCCGTTTGAAAATTAGTTTCTAGAAATGTTAAGGGGGATGTATATGAGTATATTCTCTCTACATTTTCAGCAGCTATCCGATCTTGCAAATTCTGTACCGAATTTGCAACATCCTCCTTATTGTTATACTACTGCTTTTCTGCATTTCCTAAGATGACAGTATTGGCACTATTTGGCTCTCTATTATCTGAACTAATGTTGCTCTGCAAAAAAGTCTCTTGATTGAGACGATCCAATTTTTTCTCTAAAACTAGGTTTTCTGCATTCATGTTTTCAACTGCATTATCTTCTTGCTCTAGGAATGAATCCTCTCTTATTTTTTCCACCAAACTTTTTTAGTGGTACAATTTTCAACTGAACGCTCAAAACAAACACATGGTTTACGTCTTGGAGGAATTCATTCATACTCAATTTTTTACACTAAATTATCTCCATCATACATTGTTATGTACACTTCATCTGACAATTCTGAATTGGCTTTAATTTGAACAGGAATTCTAGCATAACATAACCTTGTTACCTTTGCTATTGGTCCATCTAACTTCACAGGAATACCAACTACACCTGCAATTGCACTAAAAGCATCCTTGTCCCATAAACTTAAATTGTGTTCAGTTAATCTTATCTAGATAGGCATAGTATTTAATAAATCCCTATCAAGATTCAGTATTTTATTCCATTTTCTTAAAATGATAAGTTTCCATTAATGAAATAAGGCCCGCCTTTAAAAGTTTTTTCACAATCTTCAAAATTCGAAAATATGATGATGAAAAGCCCATTATTTGGAGTAAAAATTTCAAATATACCAGTGAGGTTCCAAGTGTAGGAGATGATATCCTTGAAATGATGATAAGGTGGACAATTATCGAAAACATGCTATTACTAAAAGCTCCACTTGTTCTCGGTCCTTTTGTCATTCTCTTCTTTCACAGTGACAATTTTCTTTTTGTTGATATTGATTGGAGCAACAAAGTTTTAATCAAGATCAAAAGTTGATCCCCCTTTTTAAGCTCTGTTAGTGATAAGGCCTTATTCTTATATGCCTGTATGAGTTCTGTATGGATATAATTGCAGTTTGCAACATTTTTTGCTATAGGCGCTGATCTGAGAGCATTTCTTGCTTCAGGTGCTGATGTGAAAGTATTTCTTGATTGAGTAAAATTGTTTCTTGAAGCAAATCTTCTTTCAGAATTGAATATGTGAGAAAAAGACCCATTTGAATAGGTTTGCCTCGTTGGAAACCAGTTTTTTGATCATTCTGGTTATTCTTCCTTCGATTCTGAACCCTTTGAAAACCATCTTAATCAATATCAACAAATTTCTGTTTATGCCGTGAAAGGAGAATATGATTTGACAAAGGAGAAGAATAAGAAGGGGAAGAAGAAGAGGAATCCCCGTTCTGATCAGGGATAGCAACAAATATAGGAGTATCTTGAATCTTATTTGCAGCCATGGCTTGCAAAAGTTTTAAAACTAGCCAAAAGTACAAGAAGTTTTGAAAATTAGCCTAAAATGAAATCAAGTCCTATAGAACCTTCACATCGTGTGCTTTTCTGTGAAAGAGAAATCATTGTTGAAAGAAAATGATCAAATCATTAAATTAATTTTTCCATGCAATTTATTGACAAGCACCATTATCCCAGTGGTTAAGCGATTCAACTTTGATGCGAAGGGTCACAAGTTCGAAAATTGTGTAGCGTGATTCGAACATTTATTGACATGTGAGTTGTGATATGTTGTCCCAGTAACATATTGTATCTAAGTAACATTTAAAAGAAAAGTTTTCCATGCGATTCGTTGTTTTGAGTCAATTGAAAACATTACATGGTACTATGCGCTGTTCCTATGACCGGACCCAACCTCAAAACCTCCCGAACCATGGATCACTATGGTTCAAAACTCAAGTAGACCTCGGCTGTGTGCAAATCGAATGTCGGACCTTCAAACGAACGATTCAACCATCAATTTTACATGCTGAACCATGCCTTTCTTATTTTCTTTATACATTTTCACCGTTTATCATTCTCTCTCTCTCTCTCCTGGTTCGAAGAAAATAAAAAATAAATTTACGTTTAAAAATAATCATCGTACCAAAATATAAACAACAAACTATAACACTCCGTTTTTGATGCTGCAAGCACCTCCAATACCACTATAAGCTTCGTCAAGTTCACACTACTAAGTTTCTATTGTCGTACACTGCTATTATGTGCAAAACATTGGTGTTGTTGTGTAACTGCAGTTGTGCACGGTTGCTGTAGTTGTGCACTGTGGTTGTGCAACTTCTATTGTAGACATTGACGACCTGCCATTTATCATTTTTCTTTTAATATTTTTACGTATAACTTATACTTAAATGTGTAAATTTTTGAAAATAAAAGGTTGGAAAAATAAAAGATGCGTGTATCTGACGGTTCAACCGGTTGAACAATCAAAATCTTAAATCTTGAATCGTTACGTTTTTTATTCACGGTTCGACAAATGGATGGTATTATGCCAGTGCATATCTAACCAATATTTACCGGATATAGCTATTAATAAATCAATAGATCAGAGTATCTAAAGAAAACAATATGAAGTAAGGACAAAACTATATCGAGGCACTATTTCGGAAACAAAAGCACCACACGTGTGAATGCAATGGACGTGTGCATGCATGGTAGGCCCCGCAATTAGAAATCCTATTCCATGCTTTTGCCAGCAAAGGTTATCATCTACGCAATTAACTACATGCCCACTACTGCATGCTGGTCCATATAAACAAAATTATGAAACCAATCATGCAATATAAAGCTAGGCCTAACAAACAATCAAGACTTGTTATACGACAAGTCCCATCAACTAGTGGTTCGTTGTACAATACAACCCTATTCTATTCCAATATGAGTTCCAGGTCGATTATTATTTTTGGTGAAAGCTATTTTACACGTACATATCCTTTTTGCATAAGACGAAATCAAACTTAAATACTGTTTATTTCTTTCTTTGTTCTTTTTCGCTGGAGAGAAAATTTGGTATGCAATTTGAACAAGGCACCTTATAATTAAAATTATCATTAACAATTACTTTGAGAGAGTAGATACTAGATACTCATCTTTCCAACTTTTATGAGTAAACCTGTCACAAGAGATCAGATTACATGTGTTTTGTAATTATAGAAACCTACATATATTTATCTGATCCTTTACGCACCTGATTAAGATGATTCCTTGCTTTGTACTAAAACAAATTAATTTAACTACAACAGATTGAGATTAGGTGATCTATTGATCATTGCATATCCGAGAATCTTCAGACTTGAACTTCATTATATTTTCTCTTCATATTAAAAAAAAAACAGAGAGAGAAACATGAACCAACAATGATTGATAGCAAGCATGCCTAACAAACAATCAATTAGACCTGTAAATTCATATGACAAGTCACATCAGAAAGTAGTTAGTTGTGAAGTGGCATTTTATGCCCATAAGGGTATTAGATCAAGTTGTTATATGAATGAGGTGACATTGAGTTAGAAGTGCCCACAAGTAACATGCACTTGTTGTTGGTTCGTATATGCAATTTTGTATTAGATGGAGTTTTTATCTAATCAAATATTTGTCTTCACCTTTGAAATGGAAAAACGTACGTGTTTTCATTCATTTTAGGTTTGAGTCTTATACGCATACCTTTGAAGATTTAGATAGAGGGTGTGTTGCTGACATATTTTAATCACTGTCCTAATATTCAATTCATATGTATAAACTAGTTTTAACCGATATATTTGCTGCTAATCTGCATGTGTCAAACACGACTTTGAAATACTTGGAAATAATCACTTAATCTCTTCACCGTTTTTGTTATCTTTCTCATTGATAGCGGGCAGCTGAAAAATATAGCTCAATTTAGATACAAGAATATAACTGTTATACGAAGTATATACTAGCTATCACTGTCCTGTTATAGCTCCACTGCTTGTGGTATATGATCCAATAAAGGTAGGGTTAAGTTGCTTGGTCTTTTTTGTTTTAGCCAAATATTGACAACTGGTAAGTTTGTAGATATAAAATATCCTATACAAAAGACTGAAAGCCAGGAATATATGCTATAATAAGATTATGTATTGTTTAGGCACATGTAATCTTATAGACTGGTAATAGCTCCCTCCGACAAGTTCTATTTGAGCTGAGATCCTTCTCACAAAACTAGTTTAAGTACCATGGATAAACACACAATGACCGCAATTCATTCCATTTTATCCGATCAATTAAATAATTAACAATGAACATTGAAGATTGTGTGGATACATGAGATTGAGGATAGAGGATCCCACCTTGTTTTATTTGTTCATTACTTTAACTTTTGCACAACACTTGTTTAACTATAGCATTTAATTGAACTCATTGTAACAATAAACCTATTGAAATAATTTATTTCAACAATAAATCTCATCTTCAATTTATTATAAAAATATTTCTTTTGTCAAATTTGTAAATGCATATACAAAGTGAAAACAAAGTTTATTTTTCTAGTAAATAGTGGGCGAGGCCAATTTTTATTAATTCCTCGAAAAACTCATGCCGACACCTGAAAAGCACTATATATGCTAATTAACTAAATATATTCTGAGTTAGTTTAATAGTGTGTGTACAGTAACACTTATCATTCCTCTCACAAACCTAATTAATTAATAAATAATCGAAAGTTTTTGTCCAACAACGACGGATACTTTTTAACTAATTAAACAACTCCGTTTCAAACATAATAATTAGCAATCATCAATCCTAATCCAATCAAACTTCAGTATTGTTATCGTAAAAGACACATCCTCTTATAATCCTAATTTTTTAGTTTGGTTTTAGCACATACGTACTCACAATCATATAAACTATTTGTAGTTAATTAATATGCTATGAAATAAATGGACGTAGACAAGATAATTGGTATGTATTGCCCACACAAAATTTATTGATCCATTACATCTATGATAATCAACTAATATCTACAACTAAACCCAAACAAAGCCTGCTAATTCCAATCAATGTACAATCTTTCCCTGTACTGACAAAAATCTAGCCAAACATTTCATCCTTTTTCTTTTCCTCAAAGGATGACTTCTGTGTATAGTGAGCAAAATAATTTCGTGCAGATGATTCATTTTCTATGAACTTCGATCAATACCATCTTTACTGGGATCTTCTTTATTTTTACATGACAAACATTTGTTGTCCTGTAAAAGAAAATCATTATACATAAATATTATGTTAAACAATTTCAGAAACCAGTTAAAAAGTATGTGGTACCTTTAAGCTAGTATCAGGAGAAGTGGCCGTATCTTCTAAAGATTCATCATATAACATTGGTCTTCGACCTTCGTAATTTCTACCCTTATAAAATTTCCTGTTTCCAGTTGACGAAGAATCTTTCTTCGGGTTTTGAAGAACACATGAAGCGGCATCAGAAATTGAAGAAGTGCTACTAACAATACTTTCATGGTCACCATAACCTGTAAAATCATCATCTGGAACTTTTCTACTATTCTGAGAAGCAAAGAAGTCTTCAAAATATACTGTCCATCCACTCTCTTCTGAATATTCATTTAAGCTGCTTTCTGAAGACTCCATGTCCAAATGATTCTACTGACAAAGTCCGACTGCATCCATATATAAGGAGAGAGTTATGACAAGTTGTATGAAAGAAGAAGAAAAAGGCTTGAAGTGGAACATGCCATGAAGAAAAAAAATCCATAAATGACTTATCCATGGCCCTACAGAAAATAAAAACTTCAATATCATTATTTTTAAGCTTATACTAATTTATTTCTGAACATCTGAAGGCTCAATTATTCCTAGCCGAGGTCCAGTCTAATGGTATAGATATTTAAGTTGGTTACAATTTATGACGTTTTGTGAATAAACTTGATTTATAATTTGTTAATCTAGATTTCTCTTTATATACAATATCTAGAATACATTTCCGGATATTTATAAAATAATATATTTAAAAATATATATAAGAGAGTATAATAAATACATGTGAATAATACGTAAATATTTTTATTAATAGTTGGTTTGAAGACGCAATATTTTGGTCCGACCGCGAACTTCCAAAGTTGTCCATATAAAAAATTTCTTTCTACAATATTATCAAGATTTAATTAGTATAACTCAAAAATAGGATCTTACAATTAATCTTCCATACAGATTCAAATTTTCCTCTATAAATATTATCAGGTCTTCGTATTACTTAAAAATAGGATCTAACAAATAAACTAATTTAAAATTTTGTTTTTTTATAAATATTAATAATATAAATAAAATTTTAAACTAACAAAAAAAATATTGTAATTTAGAAATAAAAATTCAAATTAAATACATATAATTCAACACAAACATATGGTTAAATATTTGTAAAAACATTTTCTTTTAAACGTATTAAAACAACACAATTTGTACAAAAACAATTTAGGCGTCTTCATCACGCGCGAAGCGCGTGCCGTAATGCTTTCTATATAATGGTTCTAAATTATGAATTTTCACTGCTTATTTAAGATGTGAATTGATATAAATAGGTGTCCCTTGTTTTTATATGCAAGGAAAAAGTACGAATATTTGTAATCAAAGTTAGAAATAATATCTTATTTTTTTCATTAAATTCATTTTTTCCTTCAATCTCTCTTCTATCTCGATTACCTTTTTCTAAAATCAAATCTATTCTCTATATAAAAACACCCAACGGTGGTATTGGATCTGAGATGACAAGAAAAAAATGGTAAGTGGATTGAATTTAGTCAAAAGTTCCTCACTCAAGAAAGAATATTATGATAATTGAAGTATCCGCATGTACTTGGATCATAAGATGTGTGTGTGCCATAGAAAATGGGTATGAGAAAACCCTGATGTCACCATTTTATCGCAAGCTGAATGGAATAATTTAAAGAGTTTGAAAAAGAAGGATCAAAGATCTCTTATTGTATCATTCGACAAGGTTTGTCGAGAAGGTAGCAAATGCATATATTAGTAAGATTGCATGGGAGACATTGGATAACGAACTCGTTTGAATTGATAAAGTGAAGAAAATTCAATTACAAACAATGTAAGTTGAGCTTGAATCTTTATATATATATGAAGAAGTGACCGAAGAGAAAATTAAAAAAATAAAAGGTAAAGTATTTACAAAATAGAAAA
The DNA here is from genome assembly GCA_030765085.1 of Allium cepa. NCBI lineage: Eukaryota > Viridiplantae > Streptophyta > Magnoliopsida > Asparagales > Amaryllidaceae > Allium > Allium cepa. The sequence goes on from CM060932.1 coordinate 161,539,916, forward strand.
TTATTGTCAAGGACAAAATTTCACAGCTTTTTAGCCTCAAGTACAGACCTTCAATATTTTATCCCGAAGGATAACTTTCTGTAGGTATCAGTTTTTAGTTATTGATAGCAGTTTTTAGGTATAAGTTTGTAGTTATCGGTAGCAGTTTTTAGGTATCAGTTTTTAGCTCGGTAGCAGTTTTATTGTCCTTATGAATAATTTTGGAAAATGTTTGTCGTTATGAATAATTTTTAGAAGAATGTTTGTCCTTGTGGTAAAAATATCGAGTTCGTGTCCTTGAGGCAAAAAATATACAAATATTTGTCCTTTAAATTAATTCCCCCTTTACAAAATACATGGAAGTGAAAAAGGAAGCTACCTAGTATTATTATGCATTTGAACCAAATGGCTTATGTCGACACGAAGACGAGATGAATCAAGAACTTGGGAATATGCTTGTATGGGCAAAAGGAAGCAACTCTAAAATTTTGAAGTTAAATGAAGCATGCTCATAATGTCGATATTGACCACAATTGTGTTTGGTACTGAAATGATTCAAGGGGGGAGCCCACCTATGAACTTTGGAGGTTTGTGTCTATGTAAGTATGGGGTAACAAACATGCTACTGTGACGACCAACATGGTCGGTCCAAGCACAATAGGTGCCGACCATAATTGTGCTTGGAACCAACATGATTTATTACCCAACTATTACTTGTTCTTCCTTCCTAGATTTTTGGATCAGAACTCTTACCCGGTCTTCCATAATCTAGATATTATGGCGTAGGATTTCGATTATAAATATAGAAGTTAGAGCAACGTCAAAAGGACTTTTGTACACTATTGGATCCTTTTGGCACATATTCTTCATCTTCCGATCTCTATTCCACCATTGTCACAAAATACTGTCAAATTGAGCACTCTTCGTTTTCTACATTTGAAAACCTTGTAAAAGCACTTTTACTTCTGACAAATCCGTAATCAATAATATCAAGTAGACGTAGGTACTTGATTTGGTCATACCACTATGAAATTTTGTGTGTTCTTGTTGTTCCTAATCGATTTTGTTAGATCTGTTCTTGGTTTTGATCGACTAATTGTAACACCATAAAAATTTAATAGAAATCTAAATGAAAATTTAATAAGAAAAATGAATTTAATTAAAACAAGGAATAAAAAGAAAATTTTCACAGATGTCCAAATTGGGCTACGAAACCAACAACATTGCATCCGTAACGATTTTTTGATAATGTTTGTGTATGGCACTTTGAAACCGGAGCTAGTACGAAGACGTAACGAGAAAATGAAGATTTGAAGTAAAATAATTTAAAACGAAAGGGGAAAAAATAATAGAAACATATGTAGGTCGACCCTGCAAATGTCATGGTTTATCTATAGGTCGACCATAAGTCTTCTTAGGTTGACCTTGGAGAATGAAAAGGCAGGAACCTGGAGCATTGCTTCGATGGCTTCGACTGATCCTTTCTGGCCAACTTTTGACTAGCGTGCCTGATTAAAGTGAAGATTCACTAATTTAAATCCAATGGCCCAAACTATTTTGAAAACCCTATAAATTCAAGCTTAACCAAACCTTATTTTTCACATAATATTTTACAGTCACAAAAATTTGTCAAAACTTTCCCTCTACTCTAAGCACTAAAATTCTTAAAAATCAAAATAAAATCAACCTAGAAGAATACAAGAAATTGGAGATAGACAGAACAAGCAGAGCTAGCATTCGAAGGGGCGATTCTCAGGCAAAGCAAATAAGAAGTGCTTTGGTTTGATGTAGGTGGGAATAATTTTAGTAAGATGACTATTACAGTTAGGATTAAACTATTTTATTTGATTTAGGATGTTAGAAACCTAATTTGAAACATGTAAAACACTAGCTTAAAACCCATCAATCATAAAACCAGAATAGATGCAAGTACATATTTTCTGTTAATTAAATTGTAAAATCCTAGAATTGGCAAACCCTAAACCTTTAACTAAATGAATTGAACAAATTGACATGGAAATTAGAATATAGATTGGTCAACTAGTAATCAGGGTTCACTGGAAATACTAGAAATAGCGATCGACATTACATAAATTAATAATCAACAATCGACAATTAATAATGCAGAAAACCCTAATTTTAATATGCGATTGGTCGATCCTAGAACCCTAACGGTCGACCTGTAGCGATCGGCCGATTAGGTTCCAGCGGTCAATCGTTCGCAACATCAATTGTTTGTTTGGACCTCAGCCTAAGGTCTAAGTTAAAGAATAATTCCATACAAAAATTATATAAATGAAAATTTGATTGTTTGAGTCTATTTTGGGCTAAGTGCACATGCTAAAGATAGTTGTAAAGTCGGTTCCTTATCAAAGGACAATAGGCCATCGCAGTTTGTATAATAGATAAATACCCCATAAGAGTAGGATTCAACTAGGGCAGTGTTTTCGCAGACACTCAGGGGATATTCCATAGTGGACACGCAACACTGATGGAGACACTGGGTGAGTGAGCCCGGTGCTAACGGGAGATTCTAAAGGACAATCAAGCCCGACGCAGCATGATAAATGGTTATAGAATAGAAAGGAGCATGGTACTAACTGGAATCCTTGTATGTACGGTACTGATGCGACGTAGTATAGTTTGGATGTCGGCGCGATATGATAAGAGGCATTTTGCCACTATGATCGAGAAATGAACACAGGTGCATACGATGAGTCAAGCATGAAGTTCGCATTTTAGGGTTTTCCTCTCTAGATGTAGTGATGGTACAGGTATTTATGAGTGAGCGGTTTCATAACCGCCTATGCGTGGTATTTTCATATTGGATAATTCTAGAAGCGTTGGTCAATCATTAGTATGAGGATTGATTTGTAGTTCGACCTTTTATGTTAGATAACAACACTTAGGTAGTGGACCTTAGGAGTTCATGAACAATTATAAAACACCCTATGTCACTTAAAGTAGTATTAAAGTAAGCTACATATGATTATCACATATTAAACTTGTACTCATTCACTATACTTACTGTCTGACCCCACCTTCTTCTTTTCATTTTCCACCACCACAGGATGATAGGTTAGCAGTTGATTAGGCATATACGTGGAGAAAGGAGCTTCATGTTGGAGTTTTCATATCATTTATGGTTCATCATATAGTTACCTATTGTGTTAAATATTGTCAAACTAATATTGTACTTTGGAAAATAGTATATATGTAAATCAAGTATTTTGGAGACTGTTTTTCTTGAGTTATCTATTTTGTTGTACTTATATTTTACTTCCTTCCACTGTGAAGTCTGAATGTGTAGAATGTCTTAGAACTTACCCTTCTAATTATGCTCTCTAGGGTATTAAAATCCTAACAACTTGTATCTTGTCGACATGACGCTTTACCGAAAGTCACTTTAGGCTTTGGATCGGTGTGTCAAGTGGTGCGGTTATTACATTTAGTATCATAGCATAGGTTTATGATTCCCTAGCTAGGCATGTATTGAGAAAATGTACTTGAAATTTTTTTGGAAAAAGAGAGAATAGTTTTTTGAAAGGTTTTCCAAAATATTTTCCAAATTTTTTTCGAAAATGAGTTTTTATAATATACTGATAAAAGTTTTTAAAAATATTTCCAAAGATTTAATCTATATGTCAAAAAAAGTTTATTTGTGATGATATTATCTATGGGAAAGTTGAAAATAATTCGCATACGATAACGAGAATGAGTACAAGACTTAGAAGACTGGCTCAAAGAAGGCAGCTAAGGCTCCAAGCGTAAACATCCCTACATTGTTATGTCGGTATCCATAATCCAGGAGATAAGATGAACCAAATCTTACTAAGAGAGCGTAATTTTCATTTTTTGATATGTGTATTAATATACAACACCTTGTACATTTGAGCACATAAGGTAATTGTTGGTATATCCCTTAAATAAGCAAACAATTATAGGTTAGAATAAATGATAAGGTTATAACAGCTGAGGTGGAAAAATAAACATTTCATGTTTATAGTGGTTTACCCCATAAAGAAGAGCTAGTAGAGGTTTTCTATACCAATCAACAGTAGTAAACATATTATGGAATTAAGGATGAACGAAGAAAATCAGCATCAAGAGACTTATACAATAAGGGTAAGATGCTAACAAAGCGCAAAGTGAACATGAAAGAGGACTTGTAACGAAAATTTTCCTAGTTAAAGTAGAAACCCTATTTTCATATTGGTAATAGTTCTAAATACTTATTTAACTTAAGGGTAAGTTAGATTATTTCCATATTAAAGTGGGATGTTGTATTGGAAAATAGAATTGAGTTAACCATATTTGAAGAGGATGACAGAAACTTTATGCAATTAAAGTAAAGTTACGAATAAGTAGGCTTTGGTAATTAGGATGCTATTGTCTACTCTAATGTAAGTGATGAAAAAATGAAAATGTTTTCTAAAAAGTTGGAAATGGTAAATAACTGATATTTGAAATAGAAAAAATTTGGTTTATGCTTTTATATAAAATAGTCAGATAAACTTTATGGGGTTTGTTTAAAAATAAAAATTAAAGAATTTGGTGAAAGGTTAGTTTTAATATCTATTTTAAAGCTTTGGTTTCGTTTTTGGGCATATTGTTGTGCTTACCTCCATGTGCACTCTGCTTTTAATAATAGAACTTTTGAAAAATTACAAAAATGTAAGACCTAACTTTTGAATTCTTTTTGTAAATAAAAAATGGTTATGTATCCAAAAATATTTTATAAATTTTTTCGTTCTACTCGAAAAATAATAAGAAGAAGATAAAATACTACTTTTTCTTTGGGAAAAAATATAATATAAAATATGCTATTGTTGAAATTTCTTATTCACAAAAGAAGATTTTTGAATTGTGTTTTTTATGTACATTTTTTCTCAGTTAAGTTTGGAAATTTAATTAAAGAAAATTATATGATGCTAGTAAAAGGAAATGGTTGTTAAAAATGAATAAAAGGTTTTAATGTTTTTAAAAAACTTACTAAGTAGTAATGGTAAAAATCAAAGGTTTTTATTTAAAAAGGTAAAATGAAAATAGTATGACTATCACTTAAAACTAAAAAGACAGGAACCAGAAGTGGATAAATAGGATTAAATAGCCTACTGAGACAAAAATTGAATAGGGAGTTTGGATGCATTGGAATGGTTGGGACATAGATAAGTAGTAACATGGGAATTTAGCGACCTTTTCAGTCAATGGTTAAATTGGAAGAATAGAGTACTCGGTCGAACTTCCTATAGTAGTGGAAGGAGAGCACCACCTTGTGCTTCCCCACCCAAGTATCGTTTAAACTGTAGAATCTTTTATATAAGGAAGATTAAAACGTACTATTTTAGTAAACATATTTTAGAATAAGAAAAGAGTAAGTCAAGATGTTTTAATCGTATCAAAGAATGCAGCGGATGCAAGAATTTTTTTGGTTTGAAATATTAAAGGGACAAGTAGGGTCTACTTCCGTCCGTATTAGGGGTGCTAAGTAAAAAATAGGAATTTCCTTGATTACGTTAGGTAATCCTAAATGGAACGGTAAGAATAAGCTTGGCACCAGAGCAACAAGATATTAGTTGGTATCATATAGATGAGAATAGGATACTTGTAGGCTACGGGAATTCCAGGTATTGTGTTGTCCCCTAAAGCCTACTAGCAAACCATTGGATAAGAATGGGAAAATATTTATTTTATACATATTATTGGATTTGTATCATAATAGTTATGTTCCATGGATGCGTAGATGTGAATCTTGGAATTGTAGGGTTGAATATTGCACATACTTGAGTATGGAAAATAATGGATAGTAGTAGTTTATGACACTTATAGATTATGTAATAGCTCTAGATTGGTAGACTCAAATCACTTAACCAAGTAAAAATACGAAATTAGTCATCACAGTAAGTTGTTGGATAATTGATATGGATTAGTAAATAAAAATTGGATGTTGAATGAGATTTAAGTAGTAGTTTAGTTCATTGGGATAAAGTATGTAGCAATATAAATTTCTATAAATTATCCAGTTGTAGTCCAAAAACGTATTGTTTGAAACAACAAGGAATATACTCAAAGAAAGTGATATACAGATCAGGGATAGTCAACATATTTTATACTTTTTTATTTCAATAATAAACAGAATGGATAATCTCTTGTATTTCCAAACATAACACAGTTCTTCTTTTAGATAATTCATGGATAGTTACAGAGTTTACATTTCCTTTTAGAAGAAAGTGTGATTCCAATGCATTAAAATACAGAAATCCCTAAATATAAACCAATGTATTGGTCATCATGTCAATTGGATTAAGATGGCAAGGCGTCATTCCACTTTAAGTAGTCTCAACCACAAGATAAGTAAATTATTGAAATGTAGTGATAAGCGGTTATGTTTGATGAAAAGGTCTCAACCATAGAATGACATCAAGGAATTGAAGAAGAAAATTTTGAAGTAAAAAATTCTAAAAGGTATCCTAGATAAAGTAGTAGCCAAGATTTTGCAATGGATGGTTAATTGAAGGATGTTGTTTTCCATCAAAAGAAAGATATGGCTAATTGCATGCATTGAGAATTCAAAGGAGATTCTCGTAGGAAAGAGGATCAGAAATTTTTTGGTAAGATTCGAAGGAAGGGATAATATCCCTCGGATTGACAGAAGACTATTTTCACAAGAAAATTCATAGAATACTAACTTAGAATGCATAGTCATGTGCATAGCAATCGCACATGAATGAAGTACCTCTTAAGTGATTATCATCATGACTAGAATGATCTTAGATTACAACTATAATTAATTTTAGGGCTTTTATTGTTAAGGTTGAATGGGGAGATAGAACAAACTTTTGTGGGTTGTAGAATTATGGATCTTAAGGCTAATTATACACTAGAGTATGCTAAGTGGTATTTTCTAGCTTATGTAAATCCTTTTAAATTTCTTTCAAGTCAAATATTAAATCACAGATTAACAACATAGAATTACACTATTAATCAGTCATAGATGCAATTACCGATAAAAATAAAAGTAGCAAAGCAAGGTAACGAGTTAAAGAGATGACACTAGGAATTTTATACTGGTTTCGATTTCTCCTATATCCAATCCCGTACAATTGTTTATAAGATTTTTTTTTAAATGCCAATCTTTAATCTGGCAGAAGGAAAATCCAAATATAATCTCGATTTTGAGGCTACGAGACACATCCTCCTGAATTTCAGATCTCAGGGTAAACTTTTTTAATTTGAACGGGCCAAAAGCACACCCACTAGATTTTCGGGTTATTATGCACGCTCATTTGATTTAAATGGGCTACAAGCACACCCAAACCAAATACAAATAGATTTGATAGTTTTTTCCAAGACAATTTTTTAACTTTGGATACAATGGATCCTATAGCTTCTTGGATAACACTTGATCTTTGAATTGAGAGAGAGATGTTTTCAAAACAGTAAGAAAGTAGTATTGCATAAATACAAAGAAGTATGAATTGATTCTGTATGATTTTGAAGAGATGTGAATATATTTTCAATGGAATTTTCAAGAGAGTAAGAGAAGGAAAGAAAATAAGTAATTAGTTGTCAAAAAATTCATTTGCACTCCCATTTATATAGTAAATCAATAGATTTGTCCATTCATGATAAGTTATGACGAATATACTGTTCCTTTAAGAATTTGAAAAAATAATTAGCGGCATATATGTCGATAGACTCTATGCATATATGTTGATATATGCATGCATATTTTGAAAACTTGTTTCTTTGAAATGTTTTGAAAATCCTAAACTTTGTAGAATAATTTGATAATTTGTAAAATAGTTTTGAACATAGTTTATAAATATTTTGAACTTTGATAAACTTTTATAAATTATCTTGAAATATATTTCAAAAAATTATTTTGTTTAAAAATGCAAAAGATAGAAAAATAGGAGATATAGATCAAATATTGCCGTCAACGACTTTAACAATATAAGCATGACTCTACACATAAAGTTATAATATTGAGTTCTTCATATCTTGGTCTGCGAACTTACCTGTGCAGTTAATGCCCCGCTCTGTGCAGTTAATGCCCCGCTATTAACCTGCTATATCTCATAGAGGATTTCTACCGCTACGTTTTTCCCATATAGCCCCGAATATAGCATTTCTGCTTTAAACCCCGCTATTTCTGCTATATCCCTTTATTCCTGCTATAATCTGCTATTTCCGCTATATCTTATTCAAAAGAAATGAAATGAAAAACTATATTTATACATTATAAAAATTATGAAATTAATTTATTTAATTGAATTTTAATATATTTTTAGAAATGAAAATAGTCTAATATTCTACTAAATTTAATTATATCATATAACAATTTTACATTTATTTACAGTATATTCACACATGTTTTTATTTAAAATTATTGTATTAACTATTATTCAATTGAACGTTAATTTTTCATTTAATTACCATTTATATATTTGTAAAAACATTAAGTACAAGTTTTATATGCTGTTTTAGAGTGATATGCTATATCCTGCTATATCCTTGTTGTATCCTCGCTATGACTTTTTGCACCTCCGCCGCATTAAATCTACTGAGCACTTTAGCTGCAGGCCCCGCTATTACCCTGCTACAACCTTGTTATATCTCATAGCGGATTTCTACCGCTACGATTTTTATATATAGCCCCAAATATAGCCTTTCCACTTTGAGTCCCGCTATTTTCGCTATATCCCGTTATTTTTTGCCATATTTCGCTATATCTTCTTTAAAACAAATGAATTAAAAAATGACATTTATACGTTAAAAATTATAAAATTAAATTATTTAATTGATTTTTAATATATTTTTAAAAATGAAAATACTCTAATATTCTACTAAATTCTATTATGTTATATAAAAATTTTACGTTTATTTATGGTATATACGCACATGTGTTTATTTTAAATTATTTATGTATTAATTATAATTCAAATGAATGTTAAATTTTCATTTAATTACCATTTATATATTTGTAAAACGCTAAGTATGAGTTTTATATGCTATTTTAGAGCCATCCGCTATATCCTGCTATATCCTCGCTGTATCTCCGCTATGACTTTTTGCACCTCCGCCGCATTGAATCCGCCAAGCACTTTAACTACATAGGTACTCATGAGTCTTTATGTCTATCTTTTGTGCTTTTATATTGTACGATCTTCGATTCAATACTTGTATAATTTTCTATAATATATACTATATAACTTGGTAAAACATTAGTATCTCTATTTTATATGATTGTATATGGTTGCATATGGTTGTTGCCATCAAAATCAGTAATTGATGTATTAACAACCTCCCATTTTTTGATGATGATAACCATTAAATATTCCTGTATATAAAATATGATATAACTATCTTGAGTTACATAACTCATTCTGAATATATGCATTTATATATTTTATACTTTTCTCGCAGTTTATCATCAACAAGAATAAAAACTCTCCCTAAATAAAATACTTAGAAAAAAATCAATACTTAGGCGCAAAAATAATCGAAACATATAATGATTATAGGATTATTATGATATGATGATAATTAAGACTAGATATATGATAAATTATAGTATAAGGATAAATAAGATAACTTAAACTATATTTATTAATTCAAATTCATGTATTCAAGTCATACCATAGATCCAAACATACAATCAAACCAAAAATATCCAAATACCAAACCAAAAAAATCAAAACCTAAAAATACTAATTTACACTTAATAAGTTATATATTTACATATTTATAATTTAAAATAGGTCGAAGAACTAGACATTCCTTAGAACTTCAATCCAACCGTTGGATCTAAGGATTGGATTTGGTTTGATGGCATCTCAATCTTCATTATCCTTGTTGATAGAGAATCCTAGGTTGTTGGTTTAATCATCTTTGATTAAGGAATAAATCACCATCGAATTACATCGACATGCCTTTCTTGCTCTTTGATCATTTGCATTTGACTTGATTCTAAATGCCTTTGATTTCATAAGATAATAAAGAGCATCTTTGAATGCTAGAAGTGTTTCTTCAAGATTTCGCATAATTTTTTATGTGGAGAAGTCATCTTTAAGAAAGAAGTTTGAGAATGAAAGGGGATGAAAGGATGAAATAATAACGATTTTTTTTGGAAGAAATAGGCTTAAATAGGAGCGAAAAGTTATTTGAAAAAACAGAAATAAAAGTAGTTACAAAATTTTCTTGAAGAAATACGTAAAGATGACATGAATCAAACCAGAATAATACACCAAAATAAAAGACAGACATCATAAGGAAATAATTAGATACGCTTAGAAAGATGTTGACGACGATGACCAATTTCCACTAAGCTTGCGGATAATTTTCCTAAAGTATTTGTCCACTTTGTTGGAGAGGGAAGTGAACTTTTTACTAAAGGAATGTTTAAGCTTCTTTTGGTTTTTAAGAAGCTTCTCCTCTTCTATAGAATATCTTTGTTGGAAGGGTGAGATGGTTTTTTGAAGTTTTCCAAAGAAGTATCCATTTCATCATCATTTTCTTCTTGATTATCCTAGAATGTGCATAAGAGAAATTTTGGCCTTGTCAAAAACAGTTCGAGAAAGAGTTGATTCTTCTCGTAAATCAACATCGAAATATATAAAAATTCTAGTAGGATACACATCATGGTAGAGCATGTTCTCATGTCTAGAAATGTTCTTTCGAATAAAGTCATCTAAGATGGCTTATCCCCAATTGATGTTGTTGTTTCCATAAATGGAAAAAAGAGATTTAAAAACATTTTGAGTAGGGTTATTGTAATTACCCGTCGTTGGAGTGATATTTTGTTGCAAAATGAGACTTCATAAGTATCGATTTTGGTCGGAGATTTTTGTGTTTAAAATCAAATGTTTCATCACTTTTGAAAATATCATGAAAAATTTGATGATTTTGTTCATCAGTTTGAAAAACAGAGGTCAATTCTACTGTATTTGCAACCAAGTATGTGGCCAAAAAGTTCACAATGTAAAACAATTTAAATGTCATTTATACCTCCAAATTTGTCCTTCTTCTCCTTGGAAAAATTTTCCATTCAAATTTGCATACAAAATTTTAAATAAATCTGGATAACATACAAAATCATTTTAAGAAGAGTCTACCAAAACCATAAATTTCATTTTGAAGGCAAAGATCTTGAAGACCATTAGAGAAGAAATCATCAAATTTAGCTAATCTTTATGGAAAAACTTTTCCAGAATTCTTTGTCATTAAAAAAAAGCCTTTAATCCTCTTTGATAGTCTAATGGTTTTTGGAGTTTGACTTGAGGATGCCATTTTTGAGTTTTGAAGATATAAGAGAATGAATAGATTTTTGAATTTCGAATAAAAGTGAGTGAATGAATGGATGGAGATAGATTGAATTAATAGAGAGTGAAGAATCATGTTCTAGTCAAAAGATTCCTTTTTTTGAACATGGGAATAAGTAAAAAAGAGAGGGAAATTCAAAACTTGAATTTGAAATGAAATGAAATTTCAAATTTCTAGCAGACATGTCGACATATATGCTCTATGTATCTATACATATCGATCGTAAATTTCAGAAAATAAAACTATATAAAAAATTCCTATATATATACACACTGATATACATTTAATATTATTATTAATCTATATTTTATTCCTAGATTTTACAAAAAAATAACAAATAAAAGGTACTATTTTGCCTCTTTCTATTGATCAGTTCTGATTAATCTGTTATTGCAATGAAACACATATCCACATACTCGGTATTTGGTTCATTGTCGATTGTGGAAGTATCTAAATCATATAACGTTGTTGTGCAAGCCCTTTTTCTTTTTTAGGATAGATCAGTAACTGGCAAGATCTTTGACTTATTATGATGCAGACAATATCTTTGCATTTTACCAGGTTCATCGCAGTTGAATCGTTTAACCGCAATTCCAGTTCCAGAAGTCTTGCATTCAGGTCTTCGAAATTTGTTCATCTTTCTATACTTCAGAAATTTATGAAATTCCTTTCCATGAAAGCAATCTCCTTATCATTATCATTATCTCAATCATGATTATCAGTTATTGTATCGAAAGTGATGGATCTCTTTTCTGTTGCCTTGTTTTCTCCTCTGCCCTGCAATTGTGACTCATAGGACATTAAATTTCCCATTAGCTCTTCAATTTTCAGAGTACTAATATCATTAGCCTTTTCTTTTGCTAGTGTTTTTTGGCAGACTCTAATGAGAGTGAATTGAGATTTTTTTTAACTTGATCCTCTTTAGAAATTTTTTTACCCAATGATACTAAAGAGTGTACTATATCTTGAAATCTACAATACATATAAAAAATAAACTCATTTTGATTCATTTAAACAACTGAAACTGATTAGTTGACATGGAAATTTTAGTCTGTTTGACTTTGCTAGTGCCCTCATGAATGACTTGCAATGTTTTTCAAATTTCATATGTAGATTTACAAATAGGGGCACTATTAAATTCATTTTTATATAATAAGAAAACTAAAATATTCATGGCATTAGAATTATTAAGTGCACGTGTCTTTTGATCAGTAATCCATTTTGAAAATTTTGTCTGGGGTTCTGTGTACTCATATTATGTAGTATTCCAAATATCTTGACCATTAGACTGTAAATAAATCTTCATCCTACATGACCAACAAGTGTAATTACTGCCATTAAATAGTGGAGGTCTAGCAATAGATTATCCTTCGACAAAAGTGTTAACAATCGCACTAATAGTGTTGCTAGCCATTAAACTTTTCAAAAATCAAATTACGAGTTTTTGAAAACTTAGTGCTCTAATACCAAACGTGGGTTGCGAAATTATGGATCTTAAGGATAATTAAATACTGAAAGGTGGGTGAATAGTATTTTCTAACTTATTTAAAAAAAATTAAATTTCTTTCAAGTTAAATGTTAAATCACAGATAAATGTCACAGAATATACTACCAAACAGTCACAGATGCAATCATAGATAAAAATAAAAGCAATGAATCAAAGTATACAGTTTGAGAGATGACATCGAGGATTTTATACGGTTTTAGATTTCTCCTACATCAAGTCTCGTACAATTGCTTATACAAAATTCTTTTCAAATGCCAATCTTAAACCATGCAGATGGCAAACCCGAATACAATCTCAATTTCGAGACTGGGAGACACACCCTCCTGAATTTTCGTACTCAAGGTAGACTCGCTTGATTTGAATAAGCTATAAGCACACCCACTAGATTTTCAGGCTACTAAGCACAGCCACTTGATTTGAATGGGCTACTGGCACTTTCAAAGCAAATACAAATAAAGTTGACAGTTTTTCCAAAGACAATTTCTTAAACTTTGGTTATAATGGATCTTATAGCCTCTTGGATAACACTTTGATCTTTGAATTGAGAGAGATGTTTTCAAAACAGTAAGAAAGAAATATTTAATCGATACATAGAAGCATGAATTGATTCTATATGATTTTGAAGAGATTTTGTGACGACCTAAAATTCTATGCCATTTGTGCCGACAATAAACCACACATGTCAGAACCAAATTGCACGGAGTTGTGGATTATCAGGGGAATAAAGAAAAATAGACAGAACATAATCTCACACGAATGGAATAACGTATAATATTGAACAAATATCTTTGAATTGAAAAAAAATTAAAATACATATATTAGAGTCTAACCTAAATTCAGCTTGGACAGTTATAAACATATGTCCTTACAATTGCCGACACACATCAAACAAAACAAACTAAGTATAACAGATAATAGAATATGCTCATACGTAGATGAATATCTCCAGCTCTCCTCTGGAAACTGCAACCGTCTTCAACTAACCTGAACTACTCGGATCTGACCCGAGTATTGAAAATACCCGGATTAGGCTTGATAACCAGCGTGAGAAAAACTCAATGATTAATGACAGTGTCATATATCAGCATTTGAATAAAATCCTTTGAAGAGAAAGAGTATCTCATAAGATCACGCCCATACATAATCACGAACAGGTTTTTACCTTATGATAACTAAAACACTTTTATATCAAAACCTTTGATATTATTTCTAATGACATTCTTTGAATACATTTGCAATTAAACTTATTAATCTTAGCCGAAATTGTTACATTGATTAAATTCCAGCATAATTGTTTACAAGCAAGTCCGTAGGTTCTTATTGGAGAATGAGTTTTCATACAAATGACCAGGTGAAGGATCTACCCTCCGAATGGGTACACCTCTAGATGGATGTCCCGAGGAACCATCACAAAGCTCCTCTACCAACACAAGACCGGACTACCTCTATAACTAGATAGTAAAGAATATGTCATCCTCAGTCGTTACCGACCTTTAACCGAGCGCTCGTTTCCATACATCACTTTAATTTATATCTCGAACGTCATAGCGAGAAGAAATATATCTAGAAGGGGATGATCATACCCTATTTGAGAATAACCCACTTAGCCTTGCAGCATCTAATCCTGTTTCGATCATTTCCAGTATGATGAGGCTTAAAGCAACGATTACCTTTTCACATAGCACATATCACATCTTTGAATTCCACATTACCATTTCCGTTGACTTCTAATTGCCTTCCACAAAAATACAACCCTTGAGCTCGTACGTCTCAAGGAGGGTATTATGCTAAGAGAAATTTCCTTCTTCGCCACCACTGATGTACGTTTGTAAAAACCAATGTACGTAATATTTAGAAATGCAATGTCAGACAAACGTCCATATAAGTTGTCCAGGAATAGGACAAACCAAAGGCACTCTCCTGCTACCACTAGTATCGAGTAGTCCTTGCAATCCATAAAATCTCCACAACAAGGAGACCACTACTATATATAACTCTATAATAGGAGCTACCCAGAGAAAGTCAACAAGCAGTCCTCACGCTATGAAGATCCACAGTTATCAATAATCATCATCTTCAACATGTCTTCACATTCGAACGTATACAGTGGTTCAAAGTGGTTTTCGGATAGGAATCGCCCAAATTTGACTCTGGTTCCTTCGAAATCAAATTATCGATAAAAAATGAATATGAGTATACATGATTTATTAAGTCTTTTTTTACTTTAATTCTTTTCGGATGATTACAAAATCTCTTTCCTTTTGACTTAAGAAAATTCTAAGTAATTTATTCTTTTACATTGGAAAATATCTCAAATTTCCTCACTTAACTCTCGATACAAATTCCTTATCTTTTAGGCGTGTCAAAAACAATGTTATTTAAGACATCGTTTACGATAAACCCTGAAATCAATCTTAGCAAACATTTTTCAGTAAGTACGTCATAGAAATCATTCATTTTTGAAGATTGCTTAAATTTTGGATAATACTAATCTTCTTTTATTTCGGAAAACTTAACAGACTTTTTATTTTAGAGCATCCGGGCGTTCCTTTTGATCCGTTCCACCCCTCGCCTAAGAAAAGAAAACATAAGCTAGGTAAGTTCGAAGCACTGGTTGCTCCATCCCTAACCTTGGTTAAACACCTTGTTTTATCTTCCCAGATCTCACAGACGGGACAAATGTACTAGTCGTTTCCGCATACTCAGTTATCGACTTTATTTTGAAATTGATTATAAAGATTCCAAATTATCTTTTAAATGCTAAGTTTCCCCTTTAAAAACATCCACAATTAATTTTGGAAAAAATTGTTATGTTTAAACTCATATTCAAAAGGTTATAAAATTCACAGCATAAAAGTGCTACGGAAAGTGCTATATAAGCTTATTTGATTAAAAAACTTTTAAATATTTGAAAATTCATATTTTCCAATCAAAATCTCTTTTAAACTGTTTAAATAGATCTATCAAATTAATTCCATATTTTTTATGTAATTAAAAACATTCATTTAAACAGATTTTCTGTTATGGTCCCTTAACTACACTAGCGCGATTTTTCTAGAAAATTGTTGTGGACATATTCCAAAATCTACTCAATGAAACTTTGATTTTCTTTCTTCATTTAGAAGATATGGATATAATGGTTTAGAATTTTCTTATCACGAAGAATTCTGAGCTATATTCCACTCTACACGTTGATTTGAACATTTCAATACAAAATCGCAAACCCCCATTATGCGACGCACCTAATTTTAACTTATTTTTTAACATTTAATATAATTTATTCAAATTGAATTCTATCACTTATAAAATTATTACAAATCATTTTAAATCAATATTTTCACTTTTTAAACAATTTAAAATGAATTTTCACCACTTCCATATTATAATATTACTATATTTCCATTATTTTAATATTAAATTTTAAATTTTAAATTCCAATTTCAATTCAATTTCAACTCTAACTTCAAATTAAACTAATTTAAAACTTAGATTTCAAATCTAATTTCAATTTAAACTCAAATTCTATCTTAATCTCAAATTCAATTTTCAAAATCGATTTCAATTTCAATTTCAATATTCATCTAAATTTCAATTTCACTTTATCTATCTTTTTTAAACCAGTTTCACTTTAAATTTCAATTTCTCTTTTATTTTTACTTTAATTTCACTTCTTATTGAAAAGAGGCTTATTTTTTCAAAATATCTCATCTCACTAAAATATGATCTTATTAATAAAGGGATTATTAAATCAAAATGAACGTAACCAATATCCATATTTATCACTAACATAACATCCATTAAACGAATCACATACATATGATTTCAAATTCAACATTCACTATTAATACCATAACGGGATATGTTATAATAATTCAATTATCTAACAAACTATCAATCATCCATGTTAATAATCAGTTGGTATAAATATTCATGTTATAAGGGTATAAATGTGATTGGTTTAACATAACCAAAATATAAATTCAAAAGCGTTGAGGATTTCTCACGTTCTTATCCACTCCATCAAACTTTAACGTAAGATACGCGTCTCTCGAACTAACGTGCTATTTCCAAACGTCTCAAATTCTCCCTTTAATTTATTTTCCTTTCGAACTGCTTTTGTTTTCCTCCCTCTTTTCTTTTTTCTTTCCTCTTTTCTTTTTTCATTTTTATATGGTCGTGACTTTTTTTGGAAGGGAATGGGGTGTACGGCCTAGGGTAGCTTGGGTAGGTGGTTTTGGGTGTGTGTACCTGGGGGTAGGAGTTTTTCCATGTGGTCTTGAGGGTGGGTAGGTGGTGCAGAGGCTCAGGTTTGGAGTTTTGAACTCGGGTTTGGGATGTATATGGGGTGCATGTGTAGGTGGGTGTGGGAGGTGGTTAGGCGGAAGTTTGGGCTTGGGTTGGCTTGTAGGTGCTCGGCTAGCGTGGTTGTGTGGAGGATGTGGGGTTTTAGAGGTGGGTAGGTGTGTTTGGCCGAGGTGGATGTAGGTTTAGGTGGTGGTGGAGCTTGGTGGAGATGGTGGAAAAGGATGGAAAGGTGGGAAGTCATGGAAATGGAGGAAGAAGGAGGAAGTAATGGAAGAGGAAGAGAATAGAGTTTAGAAATTTTTTAGAATGAAAATGCAGTGAAGAAAGAAGGGTTTAGTCTTGTATTTATAAATGGGGTTTGAGTGGCTAATGTCCTAAATAACCTTGCCTTACTTTTTGACTTTTTCTTGACATGATAATAAGTATATTAATGGTGAAATGATGGTAGGATGTATGTTTGTACTTAATGAAATGATGTTTGTCTCTTTTTCTTAAACTTTAAAATGAAAAATAATCATTTTTCTCCTTTTCCATAAGTGATATGACTGAAGCATTAAGGGTGATGGAAATGAGTGTAATGATATTGTTTATAAAGATTTAAAATAAAATTTAATTAGCCAAATCATACTTTTATACTTTTCAAAAGTAAACTCCTTTTGTATTTTAGTGCTAAATGTAAAGTGTTTAAAAAGTTTGTAAACTTATATTTATAGATCAGAAAATGTGTCAAGTTGCAAAAACTTGACGATAACTTGTTTTGGTTGAAAACGGTACTTTTGTTAACAAATTTTATAATCAAAATTTTATATTTTTGTTAAGCTATATATTGAAGTAAACCAGACTTTAAATGAACTTTTAACTTCTTTAAATAAATTAAAACATATCTCCTTATATTTTAAAATTATATTTAACTAATATAAAAATCTCTATTTTTGCAATATATGCAAAACTAACAAAATGCTACAAATTTTGGTTATTTTTGTAAAACAATTATTGACATGTTTTTAAATCTTTTAATATACTTTTATTATCTTTATTGGGTGTTTTTAATAATATTTAACTTTTCAAATAAATATTTAAAATTATTTATTTAAGCCCTTATTTATTATTAACAAAACTTAACTTTTGTTGATTGGTTCTAAAATCCAAATTTATATTTTTTAATTTATTAACTATAAGAGTAGAAAATTATTTATTATATATAACATGTTTATTTAAGTTTTAAATTCCTTTTAAATTAAAACGAACGAAATCTCTCATTTCCGAAGTAGTGAAATTGCAGGTCGTTACGTTCTCCCCTACTTAAAAGTATTTCGTCCTCGAAATGAAAGTTAGATAAAAGAATCTATCTCATAATCGTTTCCTCAAACATTTTGACTTATTTATACCGATGATAGAAAATGGCATATATATAAAAAGAAGGTTGATACCATAATAACACTAAAACAAATGATGCCAAACATACATGGAGAGATTCCATACACTAACTTGTGTACTTATCATGTACTTAGGGTTATATATACGTACATCAAGTCATACTTCTATCATACCCATCTTAGTGTGTACCACACACTTGGGATAATATATACACCAACCAAACAAGACTATACATCCAAAAACATCCACACTAATACTATATCGACATAAATGAACACATCCACATAACTCAACTTTTGACCTGAGCATGTACTATACCTGAGGCCCATATATATATATGTATGTATGTATGTATGTATGTATGTATGTATGTATGTATGTATGTATGTATACACACACACATACCAAAACATAAGTCTAACCCTTATATCTTAGTGTTTAAGATAACTATCTAACTACTATGTAGACAGACCTAGAACATCATAATATATATGATATTGATTCAATCTATTATTTGAATCCACAACTTTACTTCCGAACTAGTATCGATCCCCCGATTTTCTAGTGCGACTTTGATCAGACTTCCTAATCACAAACCCTTGCTTTCCTTGCATAGCTCTCAACTATGATAGAAATCATGAGTACATAATCACAAACCCTCATTAATTTACGCCGTCAAGAATCGAGTGATAAATCCTTTTTTGGGCTGGTGTAAACACCTTAAAGTTCTGTACCCAAATCTTAGATCAAAAATTTATGTGTCGAAATGATTTACATATAACTTATATATTTATTCACATTCATTTTTACCTAATGTATTGTTTCAAAATTTCTATTAATCCAAGTTTATTTCACGCCATTTACTTTCTACTAAATCCATTATTACTTAAGCATAAAAATATGACTTAAACTTATACAATATACCTTTACTTCCTAGGAGTATATATACATATCGCCAAACTTCAAATTGTTATTAATTCTATTAGGGGTTTAACTAATATGGAATTCCACTATTATCTCAAATTAAAAAGTTATAAAACTGAATCCTTAGCTTTATTTATCTAAGTTCTTAATTTTGCTAATATCATTTATCAATCCATATATTAATAAGACAACTTTACTAAGTGTACATCTTTTTCTTACAAATCCTATGATTAACTACTTAACTTATTTACCTACCCATTTTCTAAATAAATTTTCTTAACCTTAAATACATCAAATACCTTATTGTCAAATTGTGAAACTTAATTCAAATGTTATTTGTTGCTTAAACATTTTCATCCAACAATCAAACTACTAACCATATTATTCAAAACTATCCACTTCTAATCTTACTTCACTCTGAATCACAAATTTTACCCTAAATGTATCGCTAATTCAAAGATTTATATTGGGATGATATTTCTTATATCTCTTATTCGTAAATTTCACTTTGATTTTAACCTAATCAAAGTTTCTAAATCTCAAATTATCTTATCTCCTTTATAAGTTATAGAACTTACCCTTTTACACTATATTTACCCATAGTCTCAAATTTGGTTTATCTTATCCTATCTTATTGATAAGAATTTTTCTAAGTATGCATTTTTTCTTTACTTTCTCTAGTTACAACTTCTATCTTCAATATTATCATCAAATATCTAATAGTCAAATTGTGAATTTTACTTCACAAGATATTTGTACTTAGCTTTTAAATCCATTAATTATGATAATCACTTAATCATTATTATTTCTGAATATTAAATATCTAAGGCTATATGATTAAAGTTCTAAATTCTAGCTTTCAACTAATTGATTCTATATGGAATATCATATAGTCAAATCGTGCAATTCTAATCACATGATATTCATATTTTAGTTTTACGAAGCTAAATTACAATCAATCCTTAATTTTTAACCAAAAGTAATAATATCCCCTTTGTATATTTGAAATATAAACCCAAGGTAAAATTATTTTATTTACCAATTTCTTTAAAACCAAATCACTTTTATAAAAATAAGAAACACATGCTCATATATATATATATATATATATATATAATACTCTCACAACTCATTTTAGGGTGTTACTAACCCTATCCAATGAATTACTCATCCTAGGATATTACCAACCCTATCTTTGATGAGACTTTACCCATAACAAAGCCAAGGTTCTTGCTTAACCTTCAGCTCTGATACCAAATGTGACGAACGAGCAATTCTGTACCCGCCTCGGTAGGATTTTCAACCATCCCACTACCCTTTTGCTTTTCACCATGGGGGTACTCTTGCTTTTCAGCATGAAGGTGACCACAAGTGGTACCTGGAATCTGCTTTTACGCAAGCCTCTCGACTATCAACCACCCCTTTTACACTAGGAACATGTAGGTGTAAGAGTCTAAGCTTCGTCACTGTTCACAAAGCGAGAACCCCTATCATGCTGAACATAATCAAGCAAACCCGATATTCGGTTCCTATGAAATCCAATTATCGATAAAAAGTTAATATGAGTATACAAGATTTATTAAGTCTCTTTTCAGTTTAATTCTTTTTGAATGATTACAAAATCTCTTTCCTTTTGACTTAGGAAATTTCTAAGTAATTCATTCTTTTACTTTGGAAAATATCTCAAATTTCCTCACTTAATTCTCGATCCAAATTCCTTATCTTTTAGGCGGGTCAAAAACAATGTTATTTAAGACATCGTTTATGATAAACCCTAAAATCATTCTTAGCAAATATTTTTGAGTAAATAGGATCATAGAAATCATTCATTTTTAGAGATTGCTTAAATTTTGGATAAGACTAATCTTCTTTTATTTCGGAAAACATAATAGACTTTTTATTTTAGTGCATTCGGGCTTTCCTTTCGATCTGTTCCACCCCTTGTCTAAGAAAAGAAAATATAGGCCAGGTAAGTTTAGGAAAATGGTTGCTACATTCCTAACCTTAGTCCAACACCTTATTTTATCTTTCCAAATCTCACAGGCGGGACGAATATATTAGTCGTTTCCGCATACTCGGTTATCAACTTTATTTTGGAATTGGTTATAAAGATTCCAAATTATCTTTTAAATGCTTAGTTTTACTTTTAAAAACATTCACAATTGATTCCAGGAAAAATCGTTACGCTTAAACTCATATTCAAAAAGTCATACAATTTATAGCATAAAAGTGCTGTGGAAAGTGCTATATAAGCTTATTTAATTTAAGCAAACTTTAAATATTTGAAATTCATATTTTCTAATCAAAATCTCTTTTAACTTATTTAAATAGATCTATCAAATTTATTTCATATTTTTTCCATAATTAAAAACATTCATTTAAACAGATTTTCTGTTATGGCCACTTAACTGCATTAGCGCGATTTTTCTAGAAAATTAATTTGGACTTATTTCAAAATTTACTCTACGAAACTTTGATTTTCTTTCTTTGTTTAGAACATATGGATAAAATAGTCTAGAATTTTCTTATCTCGAAGAATTAAGAGCTATATTCCATTCTATACATTCATTTGAACTTTTCGACGCGAAATCGCGAGCTACCGTTGCACGAAATCATGAGCTACGGTTGAGCGACACGCCTAGTTTTAACTTATTTTTTAATATTAAAAATAATTTTTCAAATTGAATTCGATCACTTATAAAATTATTACAAATCATTTTAAATCAATATTTTCACTTTTTAAAGTATTTAAAATGAATTTTCACCATTTCCATATTATAATATTATTATATTCTCATTATTTTAATATTAAACTTTAAATTCCAATTTCAATTTTAACTTTAAATTAACCTTATTTAAAACTTACATACCAAATCTAATTTTAGTTGAAACTCAAATTCAATCTTAATCTCAAATTCAATTTTCAAAATCGATTTTAATTTCACTATTCATCTCAATTTCAGTTTCACTTTAACTATCCTTTTAAACTCGTTTCACTTCAAATTTCAAATTCTCTTTTATTTTTACTTTAATTTACTTTCGATTGAAAAGAGACTTATTTTTTAAAATATCCCATCTCACTAAAATATCGTCTTATTAACAAAGGGATTATTAAATCAAAATGAACATAACTAATATACGTATTTATCACTAACATAACATCTATTCAACCAATCACATAACATATTTTTTCAAATTCAACGTTCACTATTAATACCATAACAGGATATATTATCATAATTCAATTAGCTAACCAAGCTATCAATCATCTATATTAACAATCAATTGGTATAAATATTCATATGTTATAAGGGTATAATATGATTGTTTTAACATAACCAAAATATAAATTCAAAAGCGATGAGGATTTCTCACCTTCATATCTACTCCATCAAACTTTAATGTAAGATACGCGTCTCTGGAGCTAACGTACTATTTTCGAATGTCTCAAATTCAATTTATTTTCCTTTCGAACTTCTTTTGTTTTCCTCTCTCTTTTCTTTTTCTTTCCTCTCTTATTTTTATCATTTTTTTATGTGGCTGTTATCTTTTTCGAAGGGAATAGGGTGTACGGCCTAGGGTAGCTTAGGTAGGTGATTTTGGGTGCGTGTAGGAGGGTAGGTGTTTGGACGTGGGGTCTCGTGGGTGGGTAGGTGGTCTAATGGCTCGTGTTTGGAGTTTTGATCTCGACGGTGGGATGTATGTGGGGTGCGTGTGTATGTGGGTGTGGGAGGGGGTTGGTGGAAGTTTGTGCTCAGGTCGGCTTGTAGGTGCTCAACTATGGAGGGTGTGGGTTTTGGAGGTGGGTAGGTGTGTTTGGCCGAGGTGGATGTGGATTTAGGTGGCGGTGGAGCTTGGTGGAGATGGTGGAAAAGGATGGAGAGGTGGGAAGCCATGGAAATGGAGGAGGAAGGAGGAAGCAATGGAAGTGGAAGAGAACGAAGTTTAGGAATTTTTTAGAATGAAAATGTAGTAAAGAAAGAAGGGTTTAGGCTTGTATTTATAAGTGGGGTTTGAGTGGCTAATGTCCTAAATACTCTTCCCTTACTTTTTGACTTTTTCTTAACATGGTAAGAAGTGTATTAATAGTGAAATTATCGTAGGATGTAAGTTTGTACTTAATGAAATGATGTTTGCCTCTTTTTTTTGAACTTTAAAATGCTAAATAATCATTTTGCTCCTTTTGCATAAGTGATCTGACTTAAGCATTAACGGTGATAGAAATGAGTGTAATGATGTTGTTTATAAAGATTTAAAACAAAATTTAATTATTCAAATCATATTTTTATACTTTTCTAAAGTAAAATCCTTTTGTATTTTAGTGCTAAATGTAAATATGAGTTTGTAAACTTGTATTTATCAGTTTGTAAAGTGTTTAAAAAGTCTATATGGAGTGGCAACAACTTGATGATAACTTGTTTTGGTTGAACGGTGTTTTTGTTGATAAATTTTACAGTCAAAATTTGACGTTTTTGTTAAGCTATATATCTAAATAAACCAAACTTTAAAATTAACTTTCTACTACTTTAAATAAATTAAAAAATGTCTCTTTATATTTTAAAATTATATTTAATTAATATCAAAATCTCTATTTTTACAGTGTATGTAAACTGACAAAATACGACAAATTTTGGTTATTTTTTTAAAACGATTATTAACATGTTTTAAATCTTTTAATATACTTTTATTATCTTTATTACGTGTTTATAATAAGATTTAACCTTTCAAGTAATTATTTAGACTTATTTATCTGAGCCTTTATTTATTATTAACAAAACTTAACTTTTGTTGATTTGTTCTAAAATCCAAATTTATACTTTTTAATTTATTAACTTTAAGAATAGAAAAATATTTATTATATATAATATATTTATCTAAGTTTTAAATTCCTTTTAAATTTAAAATGAACGAAGTCTCTTGTTTCTGAAGTAGCGAAATTATGTGTCATTTCAGATTTGAATATAGGGTAAAATTAAGTAAGTAGCTGTCAAAAACTTTACTTGAGCTCCCCTTTATATATTGGATCAACAGATGTGTCCATTCATAAAGAGTTGCGACGAATAGACATTTCCTTTCAAAATTTGAAAAATCAATTGTTGGCATGTATGTTAACATAATCTATGCATATATACATATATATATATATATATATATAAATATGCATGTATATTTTGAAAACTTATTTCTTTTAAAATGTCTTAAAAATCCTATACTTCGAAAAATAATTTGGTACTTTGTATAATAGTTTGAACGTTGTCTATAAACAATTTGAACTTTGAAAAAAATTTATAAAGTATTTTGAAATTTATTTTGAAAATTTATTTTGTTTAAAAATAAAAAAGATAGAGAAATAGGAGATGGAGATCAATGATTTGTGTCAAGGATTTTGAAAACATAAGTTATCACTCTATACACAAAATTATAATCTTAGAGATCTTCTTTTTACTCATCAGTCTTCATGTTTATCTTTTGAGTCTTTATATCGTACGGTCTTTGATTCAATACCTATATAATGTTATGCGTTATATGTTATATAAATTGGCTAAATGGTATATCTCTATTTTATATTCTTTTATGGTTATATATGGCAGCTGTCATAAAAATAAATAGCTGAGGTATTAGTAAATTTCACTTGTAGAACTTAGGATAGGCCCATGTAGATCATAAAAATGATACAACGGTGCCATGATTTTTGAAAGACTAAGAAACAATTCATGTAACAACCCTTGTCGAGATTACCTAGAATTTAAATTTAAAATATAATTTAACTAATTCTAAATAATTAAATTGAATAAATTTGGAGAAATTGTAGGTTTTTCTATTTCCAAATTAAAATGGATTTGGATTTAATAAATTAGGAATTTAATGAATTTTCTTTTTATGATTTAATTCTTATATTTAATTATATTAAAACAATTTTGGAGAAAATGAATAAATAAGTTATGTGAAATAATGTTATTGTAGATTAATGATTTCTTAATTAACGATTTATTTTGAAAATATGAAGAATAACTTTTCACTTTAAAAGTTGTAACTAATTTTGATAAAATGTTTCCATATTGATAAAGGTGAGATTTTGACATGTAATATATATTGTGAAAATTTTTGAAATAAATTTGAGTTAAATTAGAATATTGTTTTAACTGAATTAGTATGTATAAAATGTTAAAATGAAACACAACAAATTAGTAACACTTTGATTTTGAGAGAGTTAGCAACATTTAGATATTGGATCCACATTCCTTACCCATTTAGCCCAAAACCAAACTAATAGAAATGGGAAAAATGTATGTACAACGTTTCTCATTTCTCATTTTCATCTCAAAGCCAGAAATGAAAATTACCTAAGTACTAAAATGCCAAATGCCCAAATTTGCAAATTAAAGAGTGAAATCAAGGGGCTTTCAAATTATTTTAACGTGTTTTGATAAAAGTTAATCTTCTTATCTATCTATGCATTAATTTTATGAATTATTTTAGTTCTGATTTCTGATTTTGATCAATTCCTATTCGATTTTTGTTCATAGCCTAGGTTGAGATTCAATTAGAAAGACTTAGGAGATTCTAAGCCCTAATCTCCCATCTCAGGTTTGTTTAGGAGTGTTTATCTCATAATTTCTAGATTTAAATTAGAGGTGGTTGCTGTTACATGATTGTGCTTGATTTTAGATGTGTTTATGATCTCAACTTCTTGTTAAGTTACTTGGAAATACGAATTGTGCTTGCTTTTTACTGAAACCACTAAGTGAAATCTTGCATTTCATCCATTTATACATCGTTGTATGCTTGCATGACTACATATTCGGTACCACGGATCATTAGGGAAGCAACATTAGAGAAAAAAGCAAAAACTAATAGACGAGGTATCGTCGAAATCACCTGGACGTCAGTCCAGGCGTGCCGATCGGTGGACAGATTGGTCCAACCTATGCACCGGTTGCGTTTTGGACTTGATACCCAAGTTATACTCCGGTGCTACCGATCAACCCGTTTGTCACTCATTTACCCATGTTGAATCCTATAAACTTCATGCTTGATTCTAATGATGCTTTTCTTATCGATTTCATTGACATTCTTGTATTTTGATTATGAACTGTTGAATTCGTTTAACAGCTTTCTGTTATAGAGATGTTCTATGGATCTTGAGAAGCAATGCACATTTTTATGCGCATGTTTTCAAACCAAATTTATGAAAAGGCTAAGTTCAAGGACAAATTGCTTTTGTAAAATAATTTTAAATTTCATTCTAATATATATATATATATATAAATTAGAAATACATACTTACACACACATACAGATATATATATATATATATATATATATATATTAACTATTTCGATTTATAATGGTTTTGAACAGTTTTGTGCACTAAATTGAAAAGTGTACTTATATATATATATATATATATCTGCTATAAACAAAAAATTATAAGATTATTTTGTAAGTTAAATGTTTTATAAATCGTACAATATCGATTGGACGAGGAAATAACTTAAACGGTAAAATAAAACAAGTGGTATGGAACACTCGCGTTTATTTACTAGTTAATTTCCGAACTTATTCAACCGAACCAATACTACACATGAGTGGAGTTTATTATCATATAGTGAACATTTGGGTAAACATGTGTGGTGTGGGACTCATAGTCATTACATATTCGGATGCTATATGAAAGTATATAACAACTGTATCTCGATGTTTATAGGACTTGTTCCTATCTTGATGTTATAAGTCTCGTACCTATCTTGATGTTATTGGTCTCGTACCTATATTGATGTTTATAGTCCTTGTTCCTCTCTAGATTTTTATAAGGTTATTGATCCTATCTTGATGTTTATAGGCCTATACCTATCTTGATGTTATAGGCATATACATCTATTTTGGAGTTAAATGCATACAGGTGAATTTTTTCACCAATATTGAAGTTTGGTGTATATCCCCATATTATGAGATTTTCTAGATTTCTAGTTGTGATTTCTGGAATTTGACGTTATTTATTTATCACCGAATCATTTTGGGGTTTTTCTTTTTAGAAGCAATTTGGTGCTTGATCATTAGTTGGTTTCATATTTAAAGTTGTTTAAGTATGTATAACATTTGTGGGCACTTAACTTTATAATCATATTTGAGATCTGGATCACTTTACCCTTCATTATCTTGATAATCATTTATTTTAGTCTAGACTGACCCATTTATTATTTTATAATACTCGGGTTAGACCGAGATGTTTTAGGTCCTTCAACTTAAGGCTTTAGAGTGGGTATCTTACTTGTTAGCTAGCAGTCCTCTTTTGTCATCTTATGTATATATTTGATATCATTGTACACAAATATGTGTAGATGGTCTGAAAGGTATCTTAAGAAGGCATTGATGTTGCTATTGAAGGATTCTTTTGAGGAGTTAGTTGATTTGGCCCTTAAGCTTGGAGCGGTTGAAAAAGAATAATGGTAAGGAAGACATAGTGGAGAAGAAGAGATCCCATCCGAAGAAGAAGCAACCATTCAACAAATCAAAATCCTTTCATCCTAATAAGAAGATCAAGAAGCAGGATTTTAATTCCACTCCGTCATAGCCTACTAAAGGAGAGTACTTCAATTGTGGTTCTAAGAAGCATTTCATTTAGGATTATCCTAAAGCTTCTATTTGTTGCTATTACAAGAAAGAATATCATCTCGTCGCAATTTGTCCTCGAGCAGCCAAATGACTCATTTTTTGGAAGCTTAGTGTTGTGTAGGCTTCTAGTAGATCTTCTCAGCATCGAAGTATATCTTATTCTATGCTTGGAGGTGTAATTGTTTTTCGAAACCATCCAATTAGGGTTCTCTTCGATATGGTGCATCTCACTTACTCATATCGAAGGAACTTGTTGATGCTTTATCTCTGGACATTGTGTGCTTAGTGACTTCGTTGAGAATTGTGAACCCGATTGGTCGGTTCGCAACCTTCAGTATGCTTTGTAGGAATGTCGAGGTCATCTTATGCGGTCACTCTTTTCGTGTCGATCTTCATGTTATGCATTATCTTGGTTTTGGAATGATTTTTGGAATGGATTAGCTTAACCATTATGAAGCCCATATCCTATGTCCCAAAAGAACTATTCATCTTAGACATTCGGAATCCGTTAAGTAGATTTCTATCATTCTTCGTAATATTGGTTCTAATTCGAGAGCATCCGTATTTTCTCTTGAGGCTTGGAAGATGATGACATTTCTCAAATTCCTGTTGTTTTGATTATCCTTATGTATATGAAACTGTTTCGGGGTTGCCTTTCAAATGGATGATTGAGTTCCGAATCGATCTTATTTATGATGCTCATCCAGTTAATCCTATCAAATGTCGGGTAAAGAGAATGAGGAGTTGTGGAAGCATTTGTCGAAGTTGGAAGTGAAGCTGTTTATCTAGTATAGTTCTTCTCCTTGGGGAGCTTTTTTCATGTTTGTGAAGAAGGCTGATGGTACTCTTAAGCTTTGCATTGATGACTACAAGCTTCATGAACTTACCATTACGAATAAGTATCCCTTGCTTAGGATTGACAATCTTTTCGATCAACTTAGCGGTGCTAAAGTATTTTCCCATTTAGACTTAGCGATCGAATTTCATCAGCTTCGGGAGGCTATGGATAGTATTCCTCTTACTTCACTCCGTAACCGTTATGGATCTTATGATTGGCTCATTATACCCTTCGGATTAATGAATGCTCCAGCTTATTTTGCCGATCTCATGAATCGTGTTTTCAAGAGTTCCTCGAACGATTCGTTCTTATATTTATTAATGATATTGATTATTCTAAATCTAATTAAGAGCATGAGGAACATCTTATGAAATGTTTGGAGATGCTTAGAAAGAATCGGTTAAAAGCTAAATTTTCTAAGTGTCGATGTTGTAATGATCGTAATCTTATTCTTCCTTTTTCCTTTTATGTTTATGTGGATATCATAAATGGTCTTCCTTGTTTGAAGGCTGGCCATGACAGCTTGTGGGTGATTGTTGATCGTTTAACCAAATCAGCCCACTTTATTTCGGTTAAGTCTAATCGGATTACATCTTAGCTTGCTAAGATCTATGTTAAGGAGATTGTAATACTTTATGGCATCCCTAGTGCCATTGTTTGTGACCAGGATTCCTTGTTTACAAGCAAATTCAAGAAGAATTTCCAGAAGGCTTTGGATTCAAAGCTTAATTTCAACACTGCATGTCATCCCTAGTCAAATAGGTAGACAGAGTGAGTGAATAAGATATTAGAAGACTTACTTCATGCTTGTATTCTCAAATTCTATGGGAGTTTAGAAGATCATATCTACCTTGTTGAATTTGCTTACAACAGCAGCTTTCAGTTTAGTATCGGCATGGCCCCTTTTCGAGGCCCTTTACAGAAGGCCATGCTGATCACCTTTTTGTTGGCTCGAGTCTGGGGAGAAGCTTATTTTTGGACCGAATATATTTGTGAAGCTTCTAAAAAGATCGATCTCATTCGACAGAGAATGAAAGAGGCACAGGGCAGGCAGAAATCCTATGCGGATAATAGGAGAAATCCTTGGATATTCCATAGGAGATCGAGTCTTTATTCGTGTATCTCCATTAAAGGGCATGATGCGGTTCAGTCTTTTCGGGAAACTAGCTTCAAGATATATCAGACCATACACTATCACTAAGCGTATCAGTCCTGTTACTTATCGGCCATCTCTTCCTACCCATCCTCCGGTATTTATGATGTATTTCATGTTTTAAAGGTTTGGAAGTGTCTTCGTGATTCTATTTCTATTCTTGAGCTAATAATTCTTTAGGAGCTTGAGATTTCACCAGACCTTCCTTATGAGCAAAGACCTGTTCATAGTGTTGCATTAGAAGTTAAATGCCTTCGAAATAAAGATATTCTTCTCGTTAAAGTCGCAACCCAATGTACTCTTCATAGGAGACCAGAGAATTTATCAAGTGAACGCCTTCAGAAATCCTTTGTCGTGCTCATTAGTGGTGAGACTATTGTTTTAATCATTTCATGCTTATGATTTTATCCTCTTTAGATACATCATCAGATTGTTATTGAATTTTCCTTAAGAAATTATGAGGATGCAATTTTTATAAAGGGGTAAGTCTGTAACAACCTGGTTGAGATTACCTAGAATTTAAATTTAAAACATAATTTAATCAATTCTAAATAATTAAAGTGAATGAATTTGGGGAAATTGTAAATTTTTGTATTTCCTAATTAAAATGGATTTGGAGTTTAATAAATTGAGAATTTAATGAATTTTCTTTTATGATTTTTAATTCTTATATTTAATTACATAAGAATAATTTTGGAGAAAATGAATAGATAAATTGTATGAAATAATTTCATTATCAAAAAATTATTTCTTAATTAATGGTTCGTTTTAAAAAATATGAAGAATTACTTTTCATTTTAAAAGTTGTAATTGAGTCTGATAAAATATTTCAATATTGATAAAAGTGAGATCTTGACTTGTTATTTATGGAAATCTATCAAGTAAATGTTCATTAAATCAGAATATTGTTTTAATTAAATTAGTATGCATAAAATGTTAAAATGAAACAAAAAAATAGTAACACTTTGGTTTTGAGAGAATTAGCAACACTTGGCAACTGGATCTACATTCCTTACCTATTTAGCTCAAAACCAAAGTAATAGAAACGAGAAAAACGTACGTACAATGTTTGTCATTTCTCATTTTCATCTCAAAAACAGAAATCAAAATCTCCTAAGTACAAAAACCCTAAATCCCAAATTTGCAAATTAAAGAGTGAAATCAAGGGGCTTTCAACTTATTTGTATGTTGTGATAAAAGGTAATCTCCTTTATCTATCTATTCATCAATTTATGAATTATTTCAGTTTTGATTTTTGGAATTTGATGTTATTTATTTTATCATCGAATCACTTTGGGATTTTGCATTTAAGAAGCTATGTGATGTTGATCATTAGGTGATTTCATATTTGAAGTTGTTTCAGCATGTATAACATTTGTGGGCACTTAACTTTATAATCAGTTTGAGATTTAATCACTTTATCCTTCATTATCGTGCTAACTCATTTATTTTAGTCTAGACTGGCCCATTTATTAATTTATAATACTCCGATCATACCAAGTTATTTCAGGTCGTTTAGCTTGAGGCTTTAGAGTGGATATCTTACATGTTAGCTAGCAGTCCTCTTTTGTCAGCTTATGTATATATATTTGACATTGTTGTATTTTCTATTAAGATTAGACTCCTTTTGTATACATTTTCATTTTGAGATGTAGCACTTTGTATATATGTAATCTACATCATGTATCTTCTTTGTGTCATTTAAATTCGTATTTATTATATTCTGTTGTGACTGATTCATGATTCTATGATCTACATATTATTATATGTTGTTATGTATTTTTTTATTATAGCCATCGTAGTTTTGTTTTAAGCTTGAATTGTATACATCGATCCTACTTAATTCTAGAAATGTATAGTATGTTAGTCGATGTATCAATGCTCACTTAAAGTGAAATTCACAAATGGTCGCTCTTAACTAGCCCTATTCTCTACACTAGTAACAATATTATTCTGCAATATTCTTCGTTAGTGTGGTTCTCAGGGTGGAGCGTCAAAGTTCATAATTAAAGAGAGATGACTTAAGTTGAGCTAAAGTAGGAAAGGTGTTATGCTATTTTTAACATTTAAGAGATCACCAGTTTGGGTAGCCATAAGGAAAATAGAGATATGGCTAAAAGATAAGTAGGAAGTACCATAGAAGGAAACACCATCCACACATGAGTTGTCCCACTTGGTATCTAGGAGATTGAGGTGATTTGGAATACCATTGGAAGAGCTAGGACAGTAGGTTGTGCATTGATCATTTTATGGAGCTATAGTTAGTGGGAGCATACTTACGCTTAAGTTATTTTGCACGGTGCAAGATGACATCATTTGAGTTAGTTGCAAGGATTGTGAAAGGTTATCAATATACGTATAATTGAATTGAAACTTTATGCCAGTAGTGAAAGTTGGTAAGGGTGGTCGAGATTCGATTCATATAAGGGCAAGATAGGCAGAATGCAAGTACTATTAGGAATCATATAAGGTAGTTAGTAGAGCTGAATCCATATACAGTCCATGGAGCTGAGTATATTGTAAAGGAAAGATAAGTAGAAAATCTTCAAGGCAAGATAGAATATGAACAAATTGTTGGGTATTCGTCATTAGGTACTTGTGAAAATGTCTATGCGGTGCAGCTTCCATGGTCAAACCGTGTCAGCGAAGAAAATTAAAACTAGTTAGGAAAGTATAGATTACCTTTGTATTTAGGTCTAGTTTAGGTGGATACATTGGATGGTAGGAATGGTTGCAACATATTATTATGACATGTTAAGAATGGTGGATGCTAATGGATATATTTGGATGTATTGTTTACATTGTATTTGGTTATATGTCTAAGATAGTATATCCTCTAGGTAGTATGCACACGTTTCCATTATCTCTTATTTATTGTCTAGCTTTATGATACATATGGATGTTTGATTATTATTGTGCTAGTGGATGTTATGCATGTAGATGTTTTATATGGGTTATATGGTTGTGTATACATATAGAATTGCAAGAATATTTATTTAAGATGTTGCATATATTTGGATGCACTGCATGAGCATTACATGATAGGACGTCAAATGAATCAGTAGACCGCCTACACTTTTTCATTAGTATAAGTTCAAATGCATTTCACGTCGCATATATATGTACATATTGCATCCAAAAATTTATAGGGACAATGATTTCTCATGGATGATGGTGAATTGATAGTTATAGCTATTGCTTGTTATGTGTATAAGTTACATTTTTCCATCCTTTGAGATTTCAGGGACGAAATCATTTTAAGGGAGGAGATAATGTAGTACCCCATAAATATAATAGAAATTTAAATGAAAATTTAACAAGAAAAAACAAATTAAACTTAAAAAAGGACCACAAAAAAAAATTTCACATACATTCGAATTTCGATATGAAACCTGCTTCATTGCATCTATAACGATTTTATGGACAATTTTCATGTATAATACTTCGCAATCAGAGTTCGTATGTAGAAGTTACGTGTAAAGGAAGATCTGGAATAAAATGGATTTATGAACCAAAAAAACAAAAAACAAACATACATAGGTCGACCTTGGAAATGTCATAGTTGACTATTATAGGTTGATTATATGTCTTCTTAGATTGACCTTGGAGAGTGAAATAGCAGGAATCTGTAGCATTGCTTTCATCGCTTCGATCATTACTTTCTAGCTAAGTTTGTTGAGCATGCCTGATCAAAGTGAAGATTCTCTAACCTAAATCAAATGGTATTTTGCAAATTCTATCAATTCAATTCTTACAAAACCTTAATTTTCACATAGTAGTTAACAATAAGAAAACTCTATCAAATTTTCCCTCTTTTCTAAACCTTAAAATTCTTACAAATCAAAATAACCAAGAAGAATACAAGCAATTGAAGATAGATTGAGTAAGCGGAGTTGACATTCGACGGGGCTATTCTCAGGCAAAGCAAATTGGAAGAGGTTAGACTAAAGGTGATTTTGAATAATTTTAGTAAGATGATTATTGTAGTTGGGTTTAAACTATTTTATTTGATATAGGATGTTAGAAACCAATTTGAAACATGTAAAACACTAGATTAAAACCTATATATATCATTAAACCAGATTTGATGCAAGTGCACCCTTTCTGTTAATTAAATTATCAAACCCTAAAATTGGCAAACCTTAAACTTGTAGCCTGAATGAATTGAACAAATTGGCATGGAAGTTGGAATACAGACTAGTCGACTAGTAATTAGGGTTCATTGAAATTACTGAAAATAGCGATCAACATCATAGAAATTAATAACCATCAATTGACAATTAAAAACGTAGAAAACCCTTATTTTAGTATACAACCGAACGACCTTGGAACCCAAGCGGTCGATCGATAACGGTTGACCTATTAGGTCCAGCGTTCAACTCTTCGTAACGTAAATTACGAGTTTGAACCTCAGCCTAAGTCCCAAGTTATATAATTTCGTAAAAAATTATATAAATGGAAAATTGGTTGTTTGAGCCTATTTTGGCTACATACACATGCTTGAGATAGTTGGGAAGTCAGTTTTCTATCAAAGGACAATATGTCATTACAGTTTGGGTAATAGTTAAATAAGGAGTAAGATTTGATTAGGGCGATGTATTTCGCAGACACTCAGGAGGTGTTCCATAATGGACTCGCAGCATTAATGGAGACACTAGGTGAGCGAGCCCGGTGCTAACGGGAGATCCTAAAGGACAGTTAGGCTAGACGCAACATTATAAGTGGTTACAGAATTGAAAGGAGCACGGTAATAATGGGAGTTCTTGTACGCATGGTTCTAATATGTCATGGTACAGGTGGACGTCGATACAATAATATATAATTTGTCATTACAATCGAGAGATAAGCACGGATGCATACGATGAGTCACACAATAGTTTTCAATTTGCGGCTCTCCCTCTCTACGTGTAGTGATAGTTTAGGTATTTATAGGAGAGCAATTCCCACAACCACCTACTAGGGTATTTTCGTATTGGATAGTTTTAGAAGTGTTGACCAATAATTAGTGTAAGGTTCGATTTGTAATTCGACCCTTTGTATTAGATAAGAACCCTTAGGTATTGGACCTTAGGAGTTTATGGACACTTGTACACACCCTATATCACTAAGAGTACTATTAAAGTTAACTGCACATAATCATCGCATATTAAACTTGTACTCATTCACCAAACTCTTTGTCTGACCCATCCCCTTCTTTTTATTTTCCACCACTACAGGATGGCAGGTTAACAGTTGACTACATATGTACATCGAGAAAGGAGCTTCACGTTGGAGTTCTTGTATCATTTATAGTTCATCATGTAGTTACCTATTGTATTAAATATTTGTCAAACTTATATTGTACTCTAGAAAATACTATATGTAAAACAAGTATTTTAGAGACTGTTTTTTGAAATGCCTATTTTGCTAAACTTATATTTTAATTCTTTCTACCGTGAAGTATGAAAGTGCATAACGTCTTAGAACTTTTATAATTATGCTCTCAAAGTTTTACAATCCTAATAGCTTGTATTTTCTCGTCATGATGTATGTCCGTAAGTCACATTATGCTTTGGATCGTTGTGTCGGAAGGTGCGGGTTGTTACATTAAAGGTGCCTTTCACTTTTTAACTCAATGTTTTTAGCGCTTATACTGAGAAACTAGATTTTCAAGTGAAGATCTAGCTTAGACCTTTGACTTTCAAGCATCCATAAGTTAGATCTAGAAATTTATAGTTGTAGGTCTATGGTTACTGAGATTTGAGAAGGAATCTACATCAGATCTGAAAGATATGACACAAAATTAAGAGATCTTTCATGAGATTTGGAACAGTTACCAGAGAAGATGAAGATTCTAATCAAAATGAAGAAAATATTCAGTGGATACATGCTTTACTAGGACCTTTCTCTCCATAGGAGATGGTAGCCAAAGTTGAATTTGATAGAATGATGGATGAGATGAATCAGATGGTGGTTGAAAGCTAGAACGTTATCTTTGAAAGAATGAGAAAATGCTTCTCTTTATGGCCCAGTAATCACAAAGGTGTATAAAGAGCCGCATGAGTTCATCGCCTTCATGTTCCAAATAGGAAAGTTCGTCGTTGACGTATTACAATAGGATAGAAGGTAAATCATATTGAAGGGAAAGGCTACAAGGATGTCAAAGAGGAAAACTAGAGGAAGTGGCTTAATTTTTTTCATGGCCAACATGGTCGGTACTAATCAAAATCATGTTGACATCGACCATATTGAAGGTCATTCCAATATGCAACCGGTTGATGCTATTAATTTGCTGGATAGTAAGGATAATCTACAGGACATTGGTAATGATGCTAGGCAGAATGCTGGTGCACGGACTGATGGGGTTTAAACCAATACTATTGAACCAGCAAGATGACGTAGGAGATCTAGATGAATGGCTTCCTCAATAATGAAAGAACCTAGACATCACAAAATGAAGTGAGAGCGTTTGCAGAGTCAAACACTCCGAGAAGTCCCTTGCAATTGTTGTCCAATTACTCAAACCAAAAAGAGTTCATAATGAGTATGATTAAGAGACCGCTGAACGAAAATTAGCTTAGAAATACTGATGAATGGAGTTGAACACCCAATAGTACTCCATTCACTAATGATATACTGCAAGAGAGTTACCCTAAGAAATTTGTTATGCTAATAATGTCATCATATAATGGAATAACCAATCCTAGACAGCAGCAACTGAAGTTTGAGTGGCATATGGACGGTACTAAAGAAGCCGATGCAATGAGGTGCAGTTGTTTTTATCCTATTCTTAGATGGGGTGGCTACGATGTAACTTACTCAGGTTACGCCGAGGTCCATTTCTTTATTTGAACAGTTGGCAAGAAAGTTTATGGATAAATTTAGGCTCCACACAATTAGGTTGAAGGATATGATGTCCTTTTCGAGCATCCATCAAAGTTCTGGAGATACTTTAAAAGATTTTCTGAAGCAGTTTAATAGTAATCCAAAAGTGGATATATTTTTGATTGCATCAATCCAAAGATTACACCCAGATATGGAGTTAGGTAGATGGTTAAAGAGAAAAAAGCCACCAAATATGGAAGAATTCTATGGTAAGACATCCAAATTTCCATGCTTGGAAGAGGCGGACATGGTCGTTGGACCGATTGGTGGTAAAACATTAAATGAAATAATGCAGTATGTCACTATTAAGCAAACCGGTGAGAGTACATGAAAATTTGCAGTGAATATCGAAAATGTAATAACTGGAAAAGAAGAAGATAGGGCATTAAGGGAAGAAGAATGATACCAAAAAGCATCCAAGGTGCATGAGGTTGTGAGATTACACTCCCTTAAATGATACTGTTGAGAACATCTACATTTTTATGTAAGGTACATAAAACTATAAGAAACTGCCTTATAGAGAGGCAACTAAAGCTGAAAAGTGCTCAGGAAGCAATATTACTTCCACAAAACTCATTGGAACAATACCATTGATTGTCGTCACCAGAGAGATTTGATCCCGGATTTGATCTGAAAGTTTAAGTTGTAGCAGTATGTGAGAGAACAACGGGATGGTAGATAGAACAATAGACCCCAAGGGCAAAATGCTCAAAGGGACCAACCTGGGTCCAATGGAGAAGGACCAAGGCAAACAAATAGTAGAATTATGATAAACACTATTTCTATAGGAACGCATCCAACGAAGAAGAGCTAAAATAAGATAGAGTGGTATGGAAGTTAGTTAAAACATGTGCCACATAAGAGATGTTTTATTGTCGAAGATAGAGTTCTTACAAAACAACTGAAGGCAATGAATGATGACATTGTTTTTCAAAATAGTGTTGTTGATTATGATTATTGTCAAAGGCATCGACACTGGACCTCACAGTGATTATGGCCATTTTTGGGACAACGACCATGCACCGATTTCTGCTTGACTATGGGAGCTTGGTTAACATTTTATTCAAAAAGCTGTTTGAACAAATGCAGACTAGTTCGAAGGATATAAATCCATGTAAATCTTATATTCAAGGAGTTATCAGAGAGGCTAAAGATCCTATTGGATGCATTATCTTGTCCATGGAACCAGGGGAGGGAGACCGCATGATAGTGTAGGTGCAGACCAACAATTGATGAATTTTCGAATTACAACGTTTTATTCGGCCAATGAGGCCTTGGTAGTTTCAAGATAGCACTGGCTCTATGGTGTTTGATGATGAATTTTCCATCGAGAATGGAGTTGGATCTATTCAAGGTGACTTGAACGCTATTAGAGAATGCTATGTTGCTAAGCTCGGAGAGGAGAAATGATGCGAGAAGAGAAAGGATGCAGAGAAGGCTTTTTGTGTCAAGACTATGGATGCATTATAACTACTGTCGAAGCCTTGGATTAGGTCCCATGGTAAGTTCTATAAGCCCATGGAACCCTGAAAAAGCCATAGGATGTGAAGGCATCACCTGTAGAGTTGATGATCAACATATCGATCAATGATGATGATCCCACTCAGGCTCTAAAGGTCGGTTCTCAGCTTGACTTCAAAATATAGGTTTTCTCAAGGTAAAACTGGATGCCATGCATTGAACATGGATCCAAGCCCTCCTATGAAGTAGAAAAGATGTAGCCTAGGTCGAGAGCAATCCTTTGTACCCAAAGAAGAAGGGTATAGCTGAAGGCAAATAGCTTTATCCATGACGACTTGTATCCTAAATGGGTATCAAACCCTGGTTTGTCAAGAAGCCAAATGGAAAATGGAGGATATACATTGATTATTCGGACCTGAATAAAGCATGCCTAAAAGAAAACTTTCCACTGCCAAGGATTGACCACTTTGTGGACTCAATGGCTTGATACAGACTGTTATCATTTATAGATGCACAATGTGGTTAAAATAGATAGTAATTCACATTCTAGATCAGGAGAACATAAGATTTACCACTGATTTGGGCCTGTACTATTATGGAGGTTTATGTGGATGAAATGGTTATAAGGTCATGTCATTTGATGAATCGCCTAGATGATCTTTCTAAAAATGTTCGATGTACTTGGAAAGTACGGGATGAAGCTTAATCTATTGAAATGTTCTTTCAAAGATGCAATTGACAAATTTTTAGGTTCGTGAACTCAAGTAGAATTGAAGCTAGTCCACAGTAATTTAAGAATTGAAAGAAGTTATTGTCCCTAAAAAAAGGGATATGCAGAGCTTGAATGGGAAGGTCGCTGCACCGAGTCGATTTATTTTGAAGGCAACAAACAAACGTATATCGTTCTTTGATGCACTCAAGAAAGAAAAAATAAAGTTTTTCTAGATAAAGGAATGTTAGGAAGCTTTCTAGAAATTATAGGAACACATGGAAAGACCACCAGTCTTATCGAAGCCTTTGGAAGGGGAAGATTTATTCTTTTATTTTGCAGTATTTGCACATGCACTAACTGCAGCCTTAGTACTTGAGTTTTCTAGAATCTAAAGGTCTGTATACTATATTAGCAAGCGGTTTACTGAAATGGAAAAGAACTACCCGAAGATGCAAAAACAAGCATACTGCTTGTTGTTCTTCAAGGAAGTTATGACCATACTTTCAAGCTCAGCCGATAAAGATGCTGACTGATTTACACCTAAAACGAGTACTACAAACGACCCAGGACTTTGCGGAGATTGTAGAAGTGGAATATCGATTTGAGTCGATATCATATAACTTGCCGTCCCAGGAGAGTGATATGAGGAGAGACAATGGCTGATTTCTTTTCAAAATTTAGCATTTGGGATGAAGCAGAAAAAGAAGATATGGTCCAATTCTCACAGTGGGATTATACTTAAATGGGGCTTCCAATGAATATAGGTCTAGGGTTGGAGTAATCCTTGTGACCCCTGAAGGATGAACGATATGCTACAAACTGATATGAAAGTTCTTGGTGACAAATAATGATGCCGATATGAAGTGTTGATTGCAGGGATCAGGATAGCGACAGAACTGGGAATATGATGCTGCGTGTATTCAGAAGTTCTCATTTGGTTGTCTACCAAATCAAAATGAAATTTTAGGCTAAGGAAGTGAGACTTGTACTTTACCTGACAAAAACACTAGAAATGTTCAAGGATATTGAAAATTACACAATCATACACATTCCCTCAAAAGAGAATATGGAAGATGATTCACTAGCCAAACCGGCCAGCTTTGGCGATGCGCGACTTATGAGACTCATTCTAGTGGAGGTTTTATCGGCTTCGAGCATCGATCGGATGATGTTGAGTTGATCTTGGAGGCCAAGTAAGAAAGGGGGTCGTGGATGACTCTAATCAAAGATTATTTGCTAAAGGGAACTCTCCCCAATGGAAGAAATGAAAGGTAAAATCTTCTTCGTAAAATGCCATGATTTACTATGCAGGAAGAAGTGCTATGTACGCGAGGTTTCTTAATCCCTACCGTAGTGTGTCACAAAAGATGAAGCAAAGAAAATCCTTATGGATGTGCATGAAGAAAGCTTTGGTGATCACACTAGGGGCATACTTCAGTAAAAAAAGGTTCTTTGCTAAGGTTACTTTTGGCCAACAAACAACTGGGACGCAGGTGGTACATAAAGTGATATTTTAAGTGCCAAAGGTTTAAGAAGACACTAAAATCCTATCTGTAGAACTTAAGCAAGTGGTTAACCTATGGTCGTTTGTGGTTTGGGAAATTGATAAAACCAGTGTGCTACCAATGCCGTAGGGTGGAGCGAAGCATGCTATTGTAGCTATGCACTACCTCACAAATTGGGTTAAAGCGTAAACAATAGCCATGATCACTATGAAGAAAGCAGTCAACTTTATGGTGAAGAACATCATATATAGATTTGGAGTCCTAGAGAATAACGTTACTGACAACGGAACTCTATTCAAGAGCACTAAATTTAAAGACTTCTATAACCGGTATTGAACTACAAAGGGCTTCTCGATAGTAGAACACCCGTAATCAAATGGACATATAGATGCGGTGGACAAGATCATCAAATTCATCCTGAAGGAACAACTGACAAAGTCCTAGAGAAAATGGGTATATGATTTACCACTAGCATTGTAGGCTTACATAATGACTCATAAGTCCACAACTGGGCATACTCCATTCACTTTGGCTTATAGAGCCAAGGCTATGATTCCTTTAGGATTGAAATTCCCTTCTCATTGAAGAAAGCATTATAATCCAACAATAAATAGGGAACTCTTACTTGAGTTCATGGACATGATTGAAAAGAAATGAGAAGAGGCCGAACCGAGGGAACCTTCTTACCCTAAAAAAGTAGTGAGACACTTCAATTCCAAGATTAGAAATTGTACCTTCAAGGTAGTTGACCTTATTTTAGAACTATTCTTACCTAGAAAGGGGACACCTAGCCCAAATTGGGAAGATCCCTTTGCGACTGAACAGAAGCTTCGAGATGAAACTTTCAAGCTATCGACTGTTGATGGGATCCCTATCCCGTGGGAGTGGAATAGCGAGCACTTATGATGTTACTTCACTTATATTTATCTAGTTTCTACAAATAAGCCACCCTGATTGACTAAGGGCATTGTTATAAGGCAAGCCTTGCCATTTCTTCTGTTTATATATAAAGCTAGCTTTTAGAACTAATGGAACTGTATTCCTAGAAGTTTACTTAATGCCACAAGATTAGTGATATATCCAGATACCCGAACATAGGTACCGTTGAACTTCTTTGATCCACGATCCGGTCAGAGAAGTATAATCACACTAGGGTCAATCGAACGATTTTCCTTACTTAGCCTATCTTTGACAGTGCCCAAAGATAGTCAAGTAAATAATTCGTGCTCAAAGATAGGTATCGAAGGTGCTGGGTCTTGGAGATCGGTGCTAGGATAGACTTAATCATGTTATCCGATTGACCTCAGTTACGGTTTAGCAAGACATGCTTGGTCAATGATAAGTGGTGATAGTCAATGAACGCATTCAATGAATGCCCAAAGGCAGGTGAGATCGAAGATGAATGCTCAGAGATAAGCATCCGAGACATTGATCACTAGAGATAATTGAATCTTGGTGGGAACGACCATGCTTATGGCTTAGCGAGATGCGCATGGCCAAAGATAAGTGATGATGGTCGATGAATCCTCTCGATTGATACTTGGAGCAATGTGACAACAAGAATGGATTCCCAGATACAGGCCTTCAAGGCACTGATACCCGAAGATAGAAATCAATGTATAGTGGGAACTTTTGCAGATATGATTGCGCTTAGGGCTTGATAAGAAATGCTTGGTCGAAGATAAGCGAAGATGGTCAATGAATGATTTTGATCAACGCCCTTAGATAGGCAAGATCGAAGGTGTATAATCGAAACTTTTGTGGTCACAACCAGGGTAACGACTCAATATGATACATTCAATCAAGGATAAACAAGGTTTATTGACCCGCTAACTTTAAATATCACC
Organism: Allium cepa; assembly: GCA_030765085.1. Classification (NCBI taxonomy): domain Eukaryota; kingdom Viridiplantae; phylum Streptophyta; class Magnoliopsida; order Asparagales; family Amaryllidaceae; genus Allium; species Allium cepa. The sequence continues at coordinate 161,582,329 of CM060932.1, forward strand.
TGAAGATAGGTGAAATTAAGAGTCGGTGCCCTAATATAGATGTCCAGCTCATGTTTCCTGGTGATAGGAATTGGTGCTAAGTTAATGGAAAATGTAAATACAACCACGATTATGATCGAATGGAATCCGACTAAAAAACAAGGTTCTCCATGAAATTGGCCAAAGTTAAGCATCTCTACTTATGGCGGGGAGAGATATGCCCAACCGAAGGCAAGTAAAGTTATTCGAAGAAATATAGTCCAGTTTAGCCAAGATGGAAGTATATTAACTCAATGATAAACAAAGCTAAATAATTAAATAACATCAAGAAATTGCATTCATTTATTTATATGTACTAGTAAATAAAGGCATTGCATAGACAGAGGTGAGTATAATATAAATGTGATTGAATTACAAGTAATTATATTACATATGTAGGTAGTTATATTGTCAAGTAGAAAAAAAGATGCAGAAATGTAAGTATAGAAAAGATTGAACAAAAACATTCTTTTATTTACACAAATCTTTTATACCAGGATTGTGGAGAGCCACTCCTACACAACGTCAACTTATACACAAGAAGTACAATAGGAAATAAAGTACATGAAAAGGAAAAAATAAATTGTTCAACAGGAGAAAATATAGCAACTAGTACTCTCTCCCATGCTTGCTCCTCCTCATGATAGGAAATTTGGTGCAATGCTTCTATGAGTCTTCTCCTCCTCCTTTTCTATAGGGCTCTCCACAGAAGAACAGACTTCCTCTTCGGCCATCCCGTATGATGGATCCTCGGGTTTTTTGAAGGAAGGGTTGAAGGGCTTAGATCTAGCTGCACCATGGCATTTAGAAGACTTGATTATCAATGAAAGAACTTTAGGAGAGGCTAATGGTTTTCGAGAGCCTCCCGCAGGCTTTACAGTTGTATGCTTGAGTTTAATCTTGACCTTGTCGAAGTCATGCTATAGCCTCTTCGCCATCGTAATTAAATCATCAGGGACCTTCACAAGTTTGACAGTGACCTACTCTTCTTGTGATGGATCAATGTCTTCTAACCCTTCCACCGCCCATATTTTCTCCGAGTCTGTGCCATGGCCGAAGCTGGAAAGATGAATTGGATCGATTGACATTATGGTGATGAAGGTCGACATTGTTGAAATGGCACTTGGACCCATGCCTTGAGCAGTTGGTGGTAGAGGGGGCAACAATGGATGACCTATAACTTGGCAGATAGAATAGTATAAATTAGTGACGTCCTCTAGCAAAAATTGTAGTTTCTCAAAGATTGGTTATACGAGAGAAATATCATGGCCGGATGGAGAGTCTTGGTCGATAATTTAATGACTTCTCCCTCCGGATGGAAGATTCAGTCGATTGAACGATTGGAGGAGTGAAATGGGGAACTTTAACACTTGATGCAACAGAGATAAGAGTTCTAGCAAGGGCATCCAAAGTAGTTGTTTCCTGGAAGTAGCAATGTCTATTGCACGGTCTTTCAAAATAGGAATAGTTTATTCTACTTCGTCCAAAGCACTAAAACCAGTGGGAGCCTCAATATTAGTGTTCCCTATAGCTACATCCTTTGCCGCTAAGATAGCGTTTCCTTTCTCTAGGGCCATGATGTTCTTCGCATCCAGGAAAAGTGATTTCAACTCATCTTTAGTAATGACGAGGCCAGGTTTATTGGCCCTATAGATGATCTCTTCCCAAGCATTGACCGTTATGGTAGGGTAATTCTCTCCAAGCCATTTCAAATTCCTTTTTTCAATAACATTGATGGAGAATTTCTAGAGAGTGTCTTCCATCTCTTCATTTGTTTAGTAGCCTTCACTTTGAGCTCCGTAATCTCTTCTCTAGCACTAAATAAATCAATTTGAGCCCAAACATTTGATTTTGACTTAGCCTTCAAGCCAGCTTTCAGCTTACTTACGTCAAACCGAAGCACTACGGGTTTCTCATCCATAGCTTTGAACTATTCTTCATATCTATCATTCAGAGCACGAGCTTTCTTCAGTTGATTGTTTATGTGTTGGTAGCTTATGTAGGCCTTTGATAACTTGATCATTCTTTCCTTGGACTCTTTGGCTAGCTTCTCTTATCATTCCATTTTCTTCATGGCATCAACCAATTCTGTTTTGTAGCCTAAACTATCTTATCATGGTTGACTCGCTCTAAGGAAAAAGAGTAGATAATCAACTGGTTGGCTCGGTTGACATTGAAAAGGCCCTTTGTAATCCTTTTCCATTTAAGCAGTTGCTCCATGGCCTTTTTGTGCTTGTCAAGGCCTTCATTAACCTCTTTTTTCGAGATGCTTTTGGCATTATGATCGAACATCACCCCCTCTAGGCAGGAATTAGGAAATACAACTTGCATCTTAGTAGTAATAGATGAAGATCAGCCTTTAGAGGGTGGAGGCAGCGCAACATGAATTGTAGTTCTTTTGGATTGATGGGAGACAAAGATGGTAATGGTGGGGGATGAGTTGATGGAGGTTGTTGTTGAGAAGGTTGAGAGCGGGATCGCAGTTAATGGGGTCAGATTCACACCAGAAGTGTTCACATGAACCCCGTTGTTCATTTGAGCGGCGCTATCTTTTTTCAACATCATCGCATTCTTTCTCTTCATCTCGACGCCTCTATCTCGTGTTTCTCTTAATCCTTTCTCCTTTTTCTTTCATATTAAGATTCATGATGTGAGCTTAGGCATTGATAGTAAATCTCTAGAGCTAAGGAACGATAATGGCCTACGCCCGAATTGAGGCTGCCATAGCAATCTCTGCCCATTAAACCTAAAAAGAAGAGACAATATCAAAGATAAGACACTTGATTAAGAATAAGTGTTTAGTGCTGGTGCTCGCGATCTTAAACGTGCATGAATTGCTAGTGGTTCCTTAAACAATCTATGGATATTGCTCAAGCAGCCATAGCAATGGAATTTCATCGACTTTGGCAGGAATATACCCAGCAAGGAAGTTGAATTCATTGGATATGGTATTAACAATATCTTCCGAGCTTACTTCCTTGAAGCCAAAAGTAGGCAAGTTCCCAAGATCACCCAGGGAGCCGAAGATGTTCTTGGAGGAGCATGCAGGTGGAAAGCTTTCTCTATTGTTCAAGGCTTGAACTAGACGCGAGGTGCGAAGACTTGGTAATCAACCGCTTCGGCCCGAAAGGTATAGTGATAATGGTTCCCATAGGAGATGTTTCTCCATACGACTCATTCCTGCCAAGATTGAAATCTTCATCGTCATCAACCTCTTCTTCCTCTCCATCTCCTCCTTCTTCCTTCCCTTCTTCCTCTCTTCCTTCTTCTCTTTCCTCAACGACATTCTATCCTTCTCTTATTTCCTCTTCTCCCATATTTGCACTATAACCTTATCCCTCTACATCCCCTTGATCTTCATCATTAGAGTCGCCAACTAGGATAGAGGGACTGATGGAGGCTTGACATTTCTTGGTAGATAATTTGTTTGGAACGGCGCTCCTACCATTATATAGAAGGTGGTACTAGTGGAGGTAGGAATTTGTTAAAAGGTAGGAAGCGTGCGGTGTTCGTACTCAACTCCCTTTAAGCACTTTATGTATGGGCATACACATCATTAACTTTTCGTTTTGGGAGATCCGTAAAGGATATAGAAGGGAAGTTAGACGCTTGGGTGAAGAAAACACAACTATGAAGGAGACATCGGATAAGAAGACTTGGATCGAAACCATAGCGGTTAAAGCCTTTAGGACAACGGACAGAGAAATGCTCGCTCTTGAAGCAGTTACGCTTGTTGTAAAGCTCCTTAATGACCTTGCAGTGGTCGAACGCCTCAATTATTAATGAGGAAGGTGAATTTGCCTCTTCTTGAAGCTCAAGAGGTAAGTTAGCACTTCAAAGGAGAGAGGTTGGTTCGGTTGCATCATTAAGAGAATGCATATATATAATTGAGCAAGGCACAACCAATTGGATGTACTTTTATGGGAGCCAACCCAATTTCTTGAAGAAAGGGTTTGATGAATTCGTTAAATGGTGGCATGGTTCCAGATAAACACAAATATTTTTTGCATGTTGTTTAGCCAAGAGGTAGGATATGAGCCCATTGGTCGATTTTTGAAAGGAGAACCTCATCCTTTGGAATATCATGCTTGAGACAAACCAAATAAGGTGGCTCTATCATCAGCCTAGACGGTATCTGGTCTCAGGGATTTTCTAAGACCATCAAAACATGTTGTTTATATCATGGATAAGCTTAGCCCCAAGGCTATGCAACCTAAGGAGCTTATAGTTGGAGATACCGAGTTGTAGAAAGCCTAGCTCTGGATGGAGTAAACGTAAAAGCCAAAGTTATAGAAGAGCTTGCCTCAAGAGGGTTAGAAGAACTAGTGCTGAGCTTGAGACGGGGAGATCATCTAATCATTTTGAACTAAAGAGCATGAAGGCGAACATGGTCAGATATGTTTTACTTAAATGAAACTATTTAATTAAAATCCATGTAGCCAATATACAAAATTCAACAGATTTTGACTTATGTTGACCAATCAGTTCTACACGTCGACCAAGCATTATGAAGTGCAAGTTTATGAACCGCGCATCCTATTTTTAGAGCTCTACAAATGGAATGCTTTGTGTAGATAGCCTGCTCATACAAGTAAACAAGCTATTTTGCAAGATAGAACCGTGTGTCGGATTTTACCAGTTATAGTAGAGTGTCCGAAAATGAAACCATTATCCGGCATGACCCAAATCTTCCTTTATAGAAACTTTAGATCATGTTGTTCAGCTTAGTATGTTGACTTGCATACTTCATCCGGATGCTAGAGTTCATTTAATGCAATCATCGCTTAGAGTGCAAACATTGATGTACATTCGACTAAAGCTTGACAAACTAACCACACCACTATTGTTTAGGGTCATGTACGCAAAACCAAAATTCCCACGGAAAGGCCTTAGAGAAAGGGCTTTAGGAACATGGAGCCGACACCAAGCATGAGAAGTTTGGAAAATATTTAAGAATCCTTGAGGTTGGTTGGTGTTGATCTTGAGAAGATTGAATCCTTCCAAAAACCCATGCCCCAACCCAATTTTTCTATGTGAGATGAAGGGTGGACTTGTAATCGACTATGAATTAGAAACCCTAACTACTCCCTTAACCACAACTAGGCGGCAACAATAAGATACTTATGTGGCATCTATACCATCACCCATGGTGGCACTAAAGCCATAGGATAATAACCCACCTTTGAGTTTGGATCTAGATTGGGAAAAAGAAAATCGAGGTGGGAAAATCTGTGCCAAATTAAAGTTGGTGGTTAAGAAATTAGTAGTGGAAATACTAAGGGTAGTGTAGGAGGAAGTTGTAAGTTAAGGTAGCACTAGCACCAAGGGTCACGAGGTCACGGTGGCTGGAAGTTAAAAAAGCACAAGAAAAGGCAAACTTAGAAAATATTCTAAGTAGTGAAGATTGTCTCAACACCAAAGTATATATATTCACCTTCGACAATCATGTCAGTACCGATATTATTTTTTCAGTAACGACATGTCTCAATCTTCATATTAAAATAACGAAAGAGAAAAAAGGAAGATAAGAGAGGTGGTTTACCTGTTTAAGATACGATGTAGCTTCTAGAACGATGGAAACTTCCAGTTGGCTGCTAAAGAGAGAATCGTACGCCAACTATTTGAAGTGATGAACGTATGTTCTTGAATAGATACGATGCATCGAGGTGGTGATTGGTTAACCAGTGACTCTAATGCAACTAAGACTATATTACTGGTCATGATCTAAAGCATGCATTGTTTTGTGAAAGCACACCTTGGGGGCAGGTATCATCTAGCATTTGAACCAAGTGGCTTCTAAATGAATGTGCACGTCGAGACGAAGAAAACGTGGATCAAGAAATTAGTAGGATGTTTGTAAGGGGTAGAGGAAGTAAAAAAAAACTTGAAGCTAAACGGAGCAAGCTCATTATGATCGGTACAGAGTTGATTTCAATAGGGTATATACCTTTGAATTTTTGAGCTTGGGGTCTATGTAATTATAGGGTAGCAAAAATGCTACTATGATGACCAACATGGTCAATGTCGACCAAACTTATGGTCGATACCGACATGATTTTATTACCTTCATATGACTCATACTTCCCACCAAGCTTTGTGGATTAAACTATTACCTGATATTTCATGTGTAGCGATCGTAGCAGAGGATTTTGACTATAAATTTGGGAGTTGGAGCAACGTAAAAATGACTTTTGGACACTATTGGATCCTTTTTGCTCATACACTTCATCTTATTATCTCCATTCCAACATTGTCACAAAATGTTGTCAATCCAAGAATACTTTATTTTCTAGATCTGAAAACCTTATGAAAGTAGTTGTAAATGGACGTGGGCACTTGATTTGGCCGAACCACTGTAAAAAAATTGGGTTCTTGTTGTTTCTACTTGCTTTTTCTAGATCTATTCTCGTTTTTAATCGATTGGCGATGTTGTATCACTTTTAACACAACATTAAGAAGAAAAAATTGAGGAGGTGGAAGATGATATTAAAGGGAAGGAGCAATTAAAAGAATCGATGAAGAAATACATGTCAACTTCAATGGTGTAAATGAAAATATGCCAATTGTTGTCAACACAAACAATAATGAATCAATTAAAAAAAGGTAGAATTACTTATGTTCACCTTCACCTAAATATTTTAGTTTTTTAGGTTTTTTGGAAATCCATTTTTTTAATGATTACTAATCTAGCATGAAAATCAGTTGGATTGTTGTGTATAAGAATCAAAGTTAGAAGGAGAAATTAATTACAAATAGAACTTTATCACCAACCTTTATATAATTAAATTAAGGATCTTAAATTTTTATGCGTATATGGTTTTGGACTATAAATAATAGTTTTAGACATTTAGATGATTATTAGATTGTGTATTTATTCATTTTTAGTTTTATCCATAAGATGAGCACACGGGATTGAATAGGGTGTTAAAAGTTAAGTTTGCTTTTGTATTTTCTTTGTGTTAAATTAATTATTTTAATGTTCTCTAGAGTTACCATAATTGTAGATAGATACATGTTACGAAAATTCAAATCTAGAATATATTAAAGATATTATTTCAAAATTTGTAGGAAGTTCAATGGATTAAGATAATTGGAGAATTGTAGAGATAATTTTAACTGTTTGTTAAAATATATCTCCATCGTCCGTTTGAGGGATGGATTAGCATGAATAGATGTTAAATATAATATTTTATATGCATGATAGATTATAATCAAACTTAATAAAGTCTTAGTTCCTCATTATATATATATATAGGGACGTCTATTTGGATGCAAAATGTGACACAACAGGTCTTGATTGTTGGGTTCCATTGTGTTCGATTTTGACATTGAAATCAGAGAGCAATCCAATGATTTAAATCCATTACGTCATCTGTTGTATCATCAATTTGTGTCCCAATTGGTGATACAATTGATGACACAACAAATTTAAATCATTGGATTCCTCCTATAAATTCAACCTCTTATGTAAACATACTGAGATCGAATGATCAGTATATGCCATGTCAGGTTTCATGTTACATTTTATGACCCAATAGCTCCTCCTATATGTATGTATGTATGTATGTATGTATGTATATGTGTGTGTATAATTTCACCTCTCGTCCATTTTAATCTTGTTTTCCTTTGATATCAAACTTAATTGAAACTTAGCTTGACAATAAAGTAAAGATGGCAAGTGGAATGAATTTCATTATAGTTCCTTTGCTTAAGAAAAAGCATATTGATAATTTAACTATTCACATGAAGGCGTCGTCTGGGTCATAAGGTGTATGAGAAAACGTAGAAAATGGTTAAGATGAACCTTGCGTTGTCACTATTTTATCTCAAACTAAAAGCAACAATTTAATAAACATGAAGAAAAAGGGTCAACATGCACTGCCATCATTAATGATATTCATCATAATTTGGATGGAAGCTATGCTCAAGAAGATAACAAGTGTGCAAACTAGTAAGGAAACATAAGTGATTCTAGATAATACATCAAATGTATTGATAAAATAAAGAAAAATTTGACTATAAGTTATGCAAGGCGAGTATAAATCTTTATATGTGAAATCATCTGAATCAATCGATGATTGTTTTTCACGCATCTTAGCTATTTTAAATCAAATAAAATACATATACAAAAATAGAATAAAAAAGTTGAGAATGATATCGCAGCGAAACTGCCTAAAATATAATATATACACACACAGCACACATCATAGATGTCTAAGCACGTGGATGTCTCAAAATATGTTAATATATACGTGGTGGACTATATACAAAACTGCCCAAAAATGACATCAATACCTATACCGCTAGAATCATGGACACTACATCAATCATCATCATTAGAAAGATCAAAGCGGACATAAATGCAGACTAATGTCTCATCGTAATATCCTTGATATGCCAAATAGACGCTATGAGGGTAGCAGACCATGTTTATCAACTACTCCACCCTTTGAATGCAACACACTATAGACAAGCAACCAAAAGTAATCACCTTGTAAAGGAACAACCTCAGTCTAGCCCGAAGTTGTTACATACATAACAAAACCTCGAGTCAAGCTAAAAACAAGCTGTGAGTGTAATTGTGCACATAAATAATCCATATATAGTGTCGGGTTTACATGTAATATGTCAAGTGAGTAAAATATGTCACACACACTCCATAATCTACATCTCGTCAAATAAAAATAGTGTGAATACCAATATCATGACATTATTTAAAGTGACTGCTGTCTTCAACTTGAATCAACTGGGATACCATATCCTATCTACATTTACAAGTTGTAAACTTTACAGTTATCAATAACACTATTTCAACCAATGGTAAATGAGGTCTAAAAGCATATAACTAGTAATTCTACATTGACACTGGGATATCACAAGATGTTTCACCCGTATATTCATTAACAAAAAAATATAATATTCACTTTACTAGTCTCTGCATCAATACCAAGATATCATGGCTTGTTTCGTTCATATATCCCTCAATTAGATGTTTTTGGTTCCCATACAAGATTTATTTATTGCATAGTCATTTCTTGTCCTCGTTGGCTACCTCGTCATGTTGTTGTAATATATGTATCATCTTAACTTTCGCATAATTATCTTTACTATAACCTCGTCTCACAGAACTTATCCCGTTGTGTATTCATGCAACAGATTGTTTGGACTAACAGTGACCAAAAACTAGTTCTCCATAATTCAAGTAGTGACCTTAAATCTATCCGACTAGGATGGATATTTAGCCTTTCTAGTAGCTCACCTCGTATCGTCCTCATCAATATCGTATTCTATGTATTTACAAATATTTAGCCTCACTAACGCCATTTAATCACCATGCCCTTATTACATACATTTCATGTATATGTAACATAGCAAAAAGTCGTATACTAGTATCCATAAACATGACATGAAAATATATCAACCGTAACAGGTATAACATATCATGAGATATAGTAGTTTTTCAATTCAAACTTATTTGATTCATTACATAGCATAAAAGAGATATAACGACTTTAATCAATACATAGAAATATGAGACCATTCACATATGAGTTTATCCATTTTCATAGCAACCTAATATCGTTGTGTATAATTTAATATATTCAAAAATATATTACCATATAACAACACAATGCATTTAATTCATTCATCACAACTGACACCACATGGCGAGATAATGCATAACATAGAAGGGAAACCATCTTTTTATTGATTCATGAGCAAACATAGGTATTTCATTCTTATAGATGCACTTAATTTTAGTCATAATAAGGCATTAAAACATCCAATAATGCATTACTTATCTTCATCATGTAGCATTCTTCTACACATGCTTAACAAATTTGAAAGTATCTCATTGCAAAATAAATTCATCATTCATTCGTATAGTTTTCTGATTTCAAGCAGTTAATTACTTCAAAATCATTTGAAAATTTCTTTATTTTAAAAATCAATATGTTTGCGTAAATTAATTTGCAGATATATCACCACTTCATGGAAACTTTTGTATACGTTCAAAATGATACTTCAAAAATACAATTTATGCATTAATAACATTATATATTTTTTCAAAAGTTTTAAATTCATTAAAATAAGTTTTAAAAACCCAAAATTAGAATTAAAAAAATATAATTTTTCTATCCCGGAGCTTAATGCTCCAAGCAACCAGTCGACTGGTCGAAACCTATCAGTTACTATTGGTGGCTGTTGTCTAAAACATTAAGCTCCCGGTCGAACGCCATTATTCGACCATCGATTTTAATGAACTCAAGCACTTATACACCTACTTTTAGTTATTCTATGCACTAGTGCAATCATTCATATCCAAACTAATACAAATGTGAAGCAATAAGTGAATTTGCATAAGGTTTCATACTTTAAACTTGATCATGAGGCAATAGTATCAAATTTGCATACAATGATCAAATGTGCAGCCATTTTCAAACACTTATCGTAACAATATACTTCAAAATCGGCCTAATTTTCGAATCGGAAAAGGCCCAATGAACATTAGATCCATATCATAGCTGGCTTTTGGTTGGCAAGATTAATACAATGAACAACCACAGAGCGATCTACTAATGCTATCAGAATCTCATAGCGAAAAGGATAAAATATAATATTATAAGTAGTACCCATCTTATAAAAATTCAAATCTCAAAACAAAACATAAAATCCCAATATAAGTGGTACAATATCTCAAAATACAATAACATCATGTCTAGAATGGGTACATCAAAATATATAAAAACATAAATGGATAGATAACTACAAGCAGACTCCATCTTCGCTATCATCTCATAAATCTCCATCGCCTTCTCTAACCTGTGTTTTATTAAGGAGGGAGTGAGAACAACAATGTCTAGTGAATAAAAATCTGGAGTCTTTCGATAATAGTATTTTGCAGTATAATTTACATAAGAATATGTTTTACGTATCCAGATTATATTTCTTATAAATAACTCCAATTGTAAGCCCGAAGGCTCTCCCAGTCCAATCTTATAACTTGCACTTTTCTAACCCAACTCTATGACTCAGCTTCAACTTTAGGCCCAAGTTCATTCCCAGTTTCACGCTTCTATCGTCAGTCATGTCCAAACGATATGAGAGAAAGTGCCCAGGCCACCTAATACCTTTTTAATGGAAATTAGGCAGACCCTGACCATTTAATATCTATACCTTAGGCATGTCCCCATCATTAAATACTTAACCAAAGAGGACCCATCTTTATTACTCCCTGGTTAACATCGCATGGAATCTCATCAGACCACTTAACCTTCTTTGTGGAAGAGGAAGACCCTACAATAGCCACTTAATACCTCTGATCCAAAGAGGACACTTCTCGTGATTTCCTACTACCATGACTTAATGCTAACCTCAACCATTTAATACTTCCTAATTTGGGAGGAGGTAGACCCCATAACAACCACTCACTACCTCCATCCTCGAAACAAATCCTACGTATTATGACCCACAACCTAAACTATTACATCTCATATTAGTTCAACTATTCGTACGCCTTTGTAACCAAATTAACTGGACAGGCTTGCACTATAAATTTTGGGACTAACCTCGCGTCCTCCGTGGGAACTTATTATAGATGATGTCTCACATCAGCCACAAAGTCACACTGTTGGTAATCAGATGCTAAGTAGACTTCTTTGTGCTTTTGACTGACCTAGCATCCCTATAACATAGTCGTAATTTTCACTCTCCAAACATACTATCATAATACCTCACCACATTCTGCATTAAGGCCTTATAGGAAATATCCTTGTTCTGCCTTTAATTTTAGATTACTTCTTATAATTATCCCAACTTCTTTCCTATGGGGGCTTTAATATTAATTACTAATCTATTTACTAATACATTATCAATTATAAGTTATTTATACACTAATATAAAATATACATATCTACACACACGGATTTATATATATGTGTATGTATATGTATACGAATATGTACATGTATATGTATATACAACAAAATATTCCTAAGCATGCGAAGATTGCGCCCTATACTACTCGTTTAAATGTCACTCCAATATATACAAGTCTAACTCCATACCATAACATACAAATTAGCTAATATCCTTAGCCCAATAATGGACTTTTATAAGATAATAAAATCAATTATCAAACTTATTTTATATTAAAATAGTAGAATCAACATCAATATAAATTACAATTCAAATCTTCTTGCACAGTATTCAATTTTTGCATATAAAATAAAAAGGGATTCACGTTTAAATTACGAAAATAGGGAATGCGAATTACGAATAGGAAAATCCATACTTTGCACACCATTTCCTAACTTATTGTCTTTTTAAAATTCTTAATCGCATCAAAAGAGAAAAATGGGAAGTGGAATAGAATGTAAAATATTAAAATTGCAATAACTAAAAAAAATTTGCTATTTTAATACAAAATAATTAAGATTCCAAAATGTAACAATTGACATTTCATCTTAGGGGAATTTTGTCGGTTTTGATTTTGTGTATTAATGAAAAAAATTCCCTAAGGCATATATTAAATCCAACATGTACTATACAATTAATGAGGAAAACTAAGATTTGCACTCATGGATGATTCCCAGCTTTCTCATTTGGTTTGAACATGCCTGCTCTTCTATTCTCTTTTCTCACCCCTTCATTTTGAAATATACAATAATCAGATTGTATATTAATTAGATTCAAAATTTCAAGGATTGAAGAAGAATAGAATTAGAAGTTGAATACTAACATCTAAAATCCCTTACATGAGAGTTTTAAGAATTTCTTAATCGTATGGAACAAAGAGACCGGTAGAACTTCGCTTACATTTCCAAATAATTTGCGAATAAAAGCGAGAAGGCCAGCCTCTTATTTATAATGGTTAGGAGGCACCAAAACCATCGTATTTAATTCAGTTTAAAATAATGGAATCCGAGCAATTCGTACTGTAGAAAACCCTAGCAGCCACAACACCCATCAATCGACCGCCCTTCCTTAAGTGGCTGACCGCTAACAGTTGACTGGCCCAAGGAAGACGGTCGACCGGTAGCTTATATTTGGAAGGTTTTTATTTTGCCATTTTAATTTTAATTTAATTCCTTATTAGCTTTTAACATTACCGTTAATTTTTAACATTTACTTAACCCACAATTTTCTAATTAATGTTAATTTTTAGTTTCAAATTTTAGCATTAATTATAAATTTGAATTTGAAATCCAATTGAATTATTTTTAATTTGAAAACTTCAAACGTCAATAAATTTTTCGTCTGAGCTTCGATTACAAAATTTTATATATGGAAATTTATCAGAAAATCGCCACCAACGAACGACATACATTCAAGGCCAAATTCCGACATATTAAAAGTTTCGATTTTTTAACTTTATTTTTAATTAATTTCTTATTAATTTTTATAGGATGTTACGTACTCCCCCTTAAAAGGATTTCGTCCTCGAAATCTTTAAGAGGTGGACAGTGTAATGCGTACTAAACATCCATATTATATAACCAAGTTATCTACACAACTATTTACTAAACTAAAAGTGTAATGTGATTTTGTATGTAAACATACTATAATTGAGCTCAATCCTAGCATGAATGCAAGATCGTGACACATAGGCATAAGCATCCTAAACAAGCATAAAATTCTACATGAGTGCAAAATTAAAAGTAAAAGTGTGGCAACTATCATCTACTATCTAATCTAGCAATCACGATGCAGCCAAAAACCTAAATTTTGGAGAGAAGAGTTTACCAGAGAAAAGCTCAGGATGAAAATTCCATGTTTTCCATTCAGTTTTCCAAGTGCTTTCTGTCGGATTATCTCCACATTGTACTCTAACCAGCCTAATTTCTTTGTTGTAGAGCTTTCTTGTTCTGTGCTCCACTATGCGTGTAGTGGCACGAGGTGCTATCGACTCCATCTTTATGTCTACTAACTGATCGGGCTCTACTAGGGTGGAGGTGCTATGAAGGCATTTCCTTAAGTGTGAAACATGAAATACATCATAGACCCATGTCAACTTATCTGGTAGCTCTACTCGATATGCACGTTTTCCTATTCTTTCCAAGATCGGAAAAGGTCAAAAAATATTGGTGCTAACTTCCTCGATTTCCAAATCTCATTACCTTACTAAGAGGTGAAACTTTGACGAACACCTTGTCTCCTACCATAAACTCTAATTCCTTCCTTCGCTTGTCCTCACAGGACTTTTGGCGATCCTCTACAATCCTCATTCGCTATCAAATCAACTCTATGTTTTTTGAGGTCTTGCGAATCTAATCTAGAGCAAGTAAAATTTTGTTTATAGTTTCCTACAAAAAATTAGGCAACTTGCATGATCTTCCATACAATGCTTTAGAGAATGCCATGCCAATCGTCGCTTGGTGACTATTATTGTACGCGAATTCTACTGAAGGTAAATGGTGCTCCCAATGTCCTCCGAAATCCATTATGCAAGCTCTCAACAAGTGCTTCAAAATCCTACTCATCCATTCTGTCTGACCATTAGTTTAAGGGTACTAAGCGATTCTAAGGTTCAATGAGGTTCCTAAAGCTAATTGCACACTCCTCCAAATTTCGTTAAATAAGAGGTTCCTATCACTAATAATGCTAAGCAGGAAAACATAAAATCGAACCACTTCCTCAATATAAATCTGCTCTAAAGATGCCGCAGTCCTATTACTTCCAACGAGAACAAAATGGGGGATTTTAGTGACCTATCAACTATAACCCAAATAGTTTCATTGTCCTTTTGACTCCTAGGCAATCCATCCATAAAGTCCATTGATATATGCTCCCATTTTCAAGTCGGCACCTCCAATGGTAATAACAACCCTTTGAGTTTTCATTGTTCAACCTTTATCCTTTGGCATGTCAAACTGCTAGAGACAAATTCTGATGCTCTTCTCTTCATCCCTAGCCAATAGAAAATTCGCTTCATATCCTATACATCTTATCACCTCCGGGGTGAATGGTCATCCTAGAATGGTAACATTTTAATAGCACTTCTTCTAAAATATCCTCAACCATAGGGACACAAAAGAGTTCATCTCTACACAAACGTCCTCTTTCATCAACTGCATATCTACCAACATGAAGAAAATGCAATCCTCTATTCAACTTATTGAAATATCTACTATTTCCGCATCCTTCTTTTGCTCTAGCCCAATGCGGTCCATCAATGCTGGCTTAACCTCTGTTGCTGCAAAATAGCCTAATGTGGGTTCGATTGGCAGCTGGAAATTGAAATTGTAGAGGAAATACAACTCCTTCAACTAATATAGTACTTAAAGTAGCATGCCTTTGGCTAAAGGCTTCGGTGACAACATTCTAATTTTCGGTGCTATACTATATAATAAATTAATATAATGCTATAAACTCCATCAACTTGTGCTGCCTAAGATTCAAATCGTTTTAAGAAAATATATATTTTAGTGATTTGTGATCAGCAAAAAAAATCAAGCCTTTCTCCCACAAGATAGCCTCTCCACATCTTTAAGGCAAAATGATGGCTGCTAACTCTAGGTGATGAGTTGGATATCTCCTCTCATGGTCCTTTAATTGTCTACTAGCATAAGCTATCACTCTTTCTTCTTGCAAAAGAACAATTACATCGGTGTAAACAGTGAAGGCTTCGTCCTATTAGAAATGGTTAATACTGGCGAACTCGTTAAGGACCCCTTTAGTTTTTCAAATGCTTCTGTGCACTTCTCACCACATGTAAAAACTAGATTCTTCTTAGTTAAGGAGTTAGTAGGACTGATATCTTCCCAAAGTTTTTAATGAATTTCCTATAGTAACCCTCCAACCCTCTCCTAACCTCCATGGCATTCTTTGAAATCTTATAACCTTAAATAGCATCCACCTTCATCGGATCCACAGACAACCCTTTCTCGGAAACAATGCATCCCAAAAATCTCACCTCCTTCTTCCAAAAATGATGTCTTAATAATTTGGCTTTAAGTTAGTGCCTTCTCAAAGCCCTTAGTACCTCCCTTAAATGATTTTCTTGCTCACCTTCACTCTTAGAGAATACTAACGTATCATTTACCAAAACGATGATGAATTTATTCAGTTGCCCCTTAAAAATTCTACTCACCAAATCTATAAAATATGCAAGGGGATTTTTTAATCCAAAAGGCATCACTTCCATTCATATAGTTCATTCAGAGTGTGAAATGCGGTCTTCTGCTTGTTTTCCACAGCTATCCTCAATTGATGAAATCCAGTGGCCAAGTCCAATTTGTAAAAGATTTTGGCTCCCACAAGCTGATCACACAAATTATCTATTTTAGGTAAGGGGTGCCTATTTTTTAGTCGAATTGTTGATTTCTCTACAATCAATGCATAGCCTTAGTCAGCCATCTACCATAGTGGCAAGGCAACGGGTTCTCCTCATTTAGGAGTACTTCACTGAATGAATCCTTTCTAAAACAGCTTCAAAATCTACTTATCCAATTCTTTCCTTTCTTTAGGGGCCATGTTCCATAATGATAGAGTGACACGTCTAGCATCCTTCTCCAAATCAATCCTAAACTCAATCTTCCTTCGAGGTGGGAGACACGAGACTTCTTTAAAAACTTCAACACATTCTTGAACTACGACTACGAATTGGAGCTCATCTTGTGATGGACTTAGTGAGCATAAATAGCTTAATTCGACTGTGTTTTGGAGTGTAGACCGAACATCTATATATCGCCCCTTACAACTCCTTAATCAAACAATTCTCCTATCACAATCTAAGATAGCCCTGTAGTAAGATAACCAATCCATCCATAATATAAGCTTATGCCCCTCAAAACTAAGAACATACATGTTACATACAAAATCGACATTGTATATATCCTTAACTATGTCAAATTTAGAAAGATGTGTTGACCTCCGAATAGGATTCGACACTACTATTGGATCGGTAGCAATGAGGTTAATAGACTCAAAGAGTTAACCACATTTTTAGCTATGAATGAATGCGATTCCCCCGAGTTAAATAGGATATGAATAGTATGCCCAAAAATAATAGTTATGCCTTCCGTTGCAGCTTATCCTTGATCTTTGAGGGGTAGTCTACTCGAGATAGGAATAGCCTCAATAGCATAAGCTTGCCTACTCTGTCCTTCCTTTGCAAGCTTTGGACATCGATTCTTGAAGTGCCCCTCTTCATGGAAGTGATAGAACTTCCTCTTAAAATCTTCCCTCATCAAACTCACTTTACAATCCCTAAAGATGTGTTCTTTCTTTAAGCATCTCCAACATGTTATGCTCTCCTTCTTGAACTTTCCCTTGGCCTTTTTGTTCGTCCAAAATCTTTCCTTTTTGTCTCCTTCTTGATTTTGCGTAGGTCCTACTTTCTCCTTCTCTTTCTCCTTCTTCTCCAAGCCAACCGTATGAATCAAATACATCTCAACTAAAGTCTCATAAGTAGCGCCAATGGATACTTAGGTCAAAAGCAACTCCCTAAATGGGTAATTCAAGCCTTTCACAAACTTCATAGCCTTCTTCAAGCATTTATCGATTAAACTCATTCCAAACTTAGCGAGTTATGTGAATCTACTGATATATTCCTTCGAAGTGGATTCCCTCTGCCTAAGTTATATAAACCTTTCCAATTGCAAATATACCTTAACCTTAGACATGTACGCGACTCAAAGAGCTTTCTAAACTCAGCCACATTGATTACTCTCTCAGCATTCTCCTTAATCACTATAGTCCACTAATCTAATGCTTCTCCTTTAAGATGCGATGCCGCCATTCTTATCTTGATCTGGACTTCCAATCTAAGCTCTCGAAATAAACGCTCACAATCGTTAGTCCAAGTCTTTGTCTCCACAAAACCTTTAACTCCCATAGACACCTTTCCACCAATATTTTGGAAGTCGATACACATTTTGGGAAAGTTTGTAGGGTGGGGAGGTTCTTAAGCGGGTGGGGCAGTGGGTCTCGCTGGTGCAGCTTGTTGAGGAATGGGAACTTTACTTACAAGCCTCAGGTATTGCTTGAAACATTTAGGCTTCCTTCGGATAGTGGGTATCTCTTAAGTAGAGGGGTTCCCAGCCCCAGAGGAACGGCTTTCAACAATTATCAACGATTTGTAAGTTTAAAATTTTAGTTACAATTCCTTAAGATAGTTTCATATGTTGAAGTAAAAGATTTCCCTAGTGTGTTTGCGTATGTCCAAAATAGTAGATATATACACAAAGTAGGATTTCTAAAAAATATTTTTAAAAGTAACAAGTACGCCCTTATATGTATATCTATACCCATTGATTGGGTAACTTAAGCTCTAATATCAAATTTAACAACCCGCCTCGAAAAGGGACAAATTTTCGACCCAGAATAAATACATAAAACATTAGACCCATTCTAAAGATGGTTGTTGGTTAGTAAGATTGAAATAATGAACAATACACAGAGCTGTCTACTAATGCTATTAGGATATCCCAGTGTTAAGAATGAAACACAATATCATAAATAGTACCAATCTTATAAAAATTCAAATCTCAAAACAAAACATCTTAATATCTATGGTACAATATCTTAAAATATAATAACATCATGTCTGATATAGGTATATCAAAATATATAAAAACATAAGTAGATAGTTAACAAACACTAGACTCCGTCTCCACCTTCATCTCCTAAATCTTCATCAGCTTCTCTAATTTGTGTTGTAATGAGGAGGGAGTCAAAACAACAATGTCCAATGAATAAAAATCTCGAGTCTATGTCTTATGTATCCTAATTATATTTCTTATAAAAATCTCCGACCATAAGCCTGAATGATCTCCCAGTCCAAGCTTATAACTTACACGTTTCTATCCCAACCCTATAACAAACCTTCAGCTGTAGGCCTAAGGTCATTCCCAGTCTCATGCATCTACCGCCAATCATGTCCTAACAATATGAGAGAAAATATCCATGCTACTTAATGTCTTTTCAATGGAAATTAGACAGACTCTAACCATTTAATGCCTATATGATTGGCAGGTCCTCATCATTTAATACCTAACCCAAGGCAAACCTGTTACGACCCGAAATCTAATATTCGAAAATCGACATCAAATACCTCACTTGTATTCGACTGCCGAAGATTCAAACATCGAACTCCAGTCGGATGGAGCTTATAACAACATTAGATGAAAATAAACACCGGAAAAAGAATGTATATCATTTATCAGCACCACATATACAACCTCATCATAATTTCCATTACAACTTTTAACATCAACATCAGAGTGCTATATATTGATATAACAACAACATAATGATAACTTCACAACGGAACGATAATAGAATCTTCAAAAGGATCCAACATACATCTTCTTCGATAAGGTCTTAAAAACTTCAACACTTCAAGAGGTTGCCAAAGCCAAAACTTCCAAAATCCAATAGCTTCCAAACCAAAAGACTTCAAAATCCACCTAGCACCAACACACGAAAAACCTGCTATTAGGTTGCCCGTGTGGAAATTATGGGCACACAGAGTTTTGAAAGGAAACAATAAACTTCGGGTCGGTCATGGGACTAGTATGAGTAAACAAAAACAGGTGCTTGTTTAAAATAGTTTCTAAAAGAAATTCGATATGGTTTTGGAAAATGGAACTACCTTAAGACCTCCCGCCACACGCACAATGCAATCGCAGAATTGGAGGAGATTTCTTCTTATGATAGTCAAATATGCTTGATGTGACGACCCGGAATTTATAACAACTTAAATTGTAATAATTAATTGATTTTTTTAATATTTAAAAGTTAATGTTAACTTAAATTCAAACAATATCATTACTATTTAGCAGTTGCATTATTGGATTTAATAAACTGAAATTGATTAAATTATTGAATCTGGAGTTTTGAGTCGTTAAAAATAGTTGAAGGCTTATAAAATTTATAACGATGGTATTGAAGATAATAGAATGGTTGGAATTTAATATAAAGGTGATTTGTTCAGTTTTAGTAATATATCGTTTAAATTGACATTTAAAGATAGCCTTCCGAGGCATAGTCTCGGAATTCGGCAAAACCAGTTCCATTGGATCCGTAATAGTTAGCTATCATTGGATTTCAATTTTCGTAGCAATCGGAGTTGTCGTTCGACCCTGGCAGCTCAAAACGCTTAGAAGTATTTCAATCAAATTAATTTAAAATTGATCGTTTTCGTCTGTAACTCGCACATATGATCGAATTAACTTTCGAAACACGTTCCACTGTGTTCGGAACGCGGATAAAACCTTATAATCGCCTAACGGCATTCCTTAAGAGGAGTTCGAAATTTTAATGGCAATTGACGAGATTGTTTTGAAATTTTTATAATATAATAAAATTTTGGTCTAACAGTCAAAGATTTTTTCATTTTCATGCGTACTCGAGAAGTTTCCCCAAATCTCTATTTTATTCTGTCTTCCTCTCTAAGCTTCAAGCAGAAATCGAACTTATAAAAAGAAAAGAAAAAAAGAATGTCGATAACCCTTATTCTTTCTGCGATATCCCTATTTCTTCTTCCAGTTCGAAGAACCCCTCTCTCGTCCCTGAATACATCAAAAAGGAAACCGTAATCGAACTCATTTTGTAAAAAAAAGGGAAACTTAGAGGAACCGTGTCTCCCTCTTTCCAATTCGTGTTCGATTCGAACTCGAGCAAGGGTATTCGAGGCGGCAAGATGATAAAGGGGAGGGGAGGTCTAACGCGTTCGCGAGCAGGCGAGAAGAGGAGATCGATGTTAGAGGCGGCGCGCGATTCTAAGGCGGAGGAGTTTGGTCATCGGAAAAGGGTGATAACGGCTCGAGTGGCGCTCGCAAGGCAGGGGACGTTCGTGCATGAGGGTAGATTCGAGGCCGAGTTTTTGGGTTTCGCGATGCTGGGAGGAACGTGGGGCCGGAGGTAGGTTTGGTGATGGTCGTGGAAGCGGCCGATGTCGATGTCGTTCGAGCGTGGTGGTGATCGAGGTATATTCCTGCAGATTTTTCTTTATACTGAAATCAAAATAATATTTTTACAGTAGGTATCAAACTCAATTCTGTTTTAAGATTTAATATACACCTACATATAAATTGAAAGAAATTTTATGTTATTTGATGTAGGCATATATAAATAAAACAGAATTTGTAGATAGGTAAGATATTGAGATGAAGGGATTTTATTAGATTGATGTATATGAACAGAAAATTAGTTCATATTGGCAAAGTTTGAAAAAAAAATAGGATTTTAAAAATTCTTATAGGGTTTATATAAAAGGTTTGATTTTTTATGCATATAGGGTAATTTTAGTATGTGTGGTTTCAAAGGAAATAATAGATATACATATATACATTTTAAAATTTACTAATTCTTTTAAATAAATTACTGGGGTGACTGACCTGATTTATTTATTTAATTTATTTTAGTTATTGAAAGATTTTAAAAGGGATAGATTATTTAGTTATAAACAAATTGTTAGTTGATTTAATCTATTAAAAAAAGAAATTGATTTGTTCGGTTATTTCAGATATTAATAAACTGTATAAATATTTATATAAGGTCTGAATCGTGAAGAAAATAGCCGGTTTGGATCGGATTGCAAATTTAAGGTCAAAGGTGAGTAAATCTCACTCTGTTGGATTTTTATTTAAATTTAAATGGTTAAATTTAAATATTTGGTTGCATAATTGAACTGATTGATGTGCACTGTGAACTGATGACTTTAGTTTTGGTTGATTTCTGAGTTGATTGTTGCTTGACTCTGAATATTCGGGTTTTAAATTGTTTAAACTTAAATTATAAATAAGTAAATGTCTCCAAAGATAATAAAGGTAACGATCTGTGGTTCATTAAATTAGCAGGTAATTAAAATGAATAATTAATTAATTAAATCAATTAATGAATTTGGGTTAACTAATTAAGTTTAAATTAATTAGAGTGACCATTGGGTGGTTTAATAAGTAATTACTTAGTGCAATTAATAATATAATTACTTGGTGTAATTAATCGAGAGATAAATTAAGATAATTAATTAAGGAGAACGAATTTATTTAATGAAGTAATAAAAAGGTGATAATTTCAGGTGGAGATAAATCAAGTATGATTTATACTGTGGTTTAATCAATATAATCAGTTCAGATTTAGATAAATTGAAATATAATTGGAATCAATAACTTATATAATTAAGGAAGTAATTAAAGATTCGATTAATTAAGATTAATTAAACCATAATAAGGGACTTATGAGGAATTAATTAATATAAGTAGTTAAGGATTAACGTAATTAATATAGTTAATTAATTTATGAAGCAATTAAGATTACTTATTGATTTTGGGTTAAGAATAATTAATAGCGTGAAATTGATTGAAAATAATTACTTTAATGTAAATGAAGATAATTAATCCAGTGTGATTAATTTAGATGAATAATGAAGGATTGATTAATTAATTGATTTGAAATTAACTAATATTTAATGAAGGAATTTAAGTGATTGAGATTTGAAAATCAATTTGAATAAATTGATTGTATGTGATTAAGCTTTGCTTATGGGTGATTGAATGGTAGTGGATGCTTGAATAAGTTGATATCTCTGTTATGAAATGTTGTGTATTTCATTTGGATAACTTAGGTTAGGATAACATGAGTTTCGAAGAGACCGGGGTCGGGTATTAGGAAATACCCGAAACCACTTCGGATTAAAAATAAATAGATGTGTGAAATCAATAGGCTGGAATAAAACGATTTAAGTGAATTGGATTATTTTATCTAAGTTTGGTACTTAGAAATTGATATGTGAAATAAGTGTTGTCTATAGCAAATTGTGAATTGGATAAATTGATATATGTTACCCCGGGTTTATATAAGTTGATTGCTTTGGTATTCCATATTAGTTGGGTTTACTCACGCTGGTTTCCAGCCTGACCCGGGTGTTACTTTGGTGTAATGCTCGGGTCAGACCGAGTATTACAGATTTCAGGTAGGTACGTTCTGGAGCTCAAGCGGCGAGCTGGATGGCAGGAGCGTATAGAGTATTTCCGCTGTCTTTATATTATTGTTGTCTGAGATATGATAATTGTAAATATTCAGTGACTGAATATATGAGAAACTCTGATGTATATTAAATTTAATCGACATATATAATATTCTTTGGTAGACTGTTATAATTTATTATTATATTTTATCCGCTGCGAATGTGAGATGTTAATGTTTCTGTTCTTCTTCTTCTTCTATCTCTTACATCTTTTTCATAACTATCTGGAATTTTCGGGTTAGAAAATTTCAGGTCATTACATTTGGTATCAGAGCTGAAAGGTTAAGCGAGAACCTTGGTGGGAATTACTCATTTAATAGAGTCCGTAGTACTCTAGAATGAGTTGAGTGTACATATATGAGCGCGTACTTGTTATTTGCTTATAAAGATTTTAAATGATTTTATATAAAATATATTTTGATATATATAAAGCAATATTTCCTTCTAATAAATATTAAGATGATTGGTTGTTAATTATTGAAATTAAATTAAGAAGTAATATAAAATACAACCAAACTGAAATATTGAATTGGAATTAAATTAAGTGGTAATTGAAATACAACCAACTGAAATTAAATCATGAATTTGGGAAAGGTTTCAGGATAAGGATAATCAATTAATTTATGTAATTGATTAAATCTTATTTAATGAGATCAATTAATGGAAAATAAATGGAAATTTGAAAAATAATAAATAAGTATTATATGAATAACTGGGATTTGATTGCAAAAAAATGGGTTGTTTGAAAATTGATTTGAATTTGAAACCAAGGGTGGTTTAAAATTTTAAAATAAGGCTGGGAGGGCCAAGAAATAAATATGTATGTATGTATGGATGTACATGATGTCAAAGATAATTTGAAGTAAACTCTAAAAAGGGGAGTTTTGATTTTTCCCTGAAGTGTGATGTAAAAACCCTGAGTGATATAAGTTGTGAACTTATAAGTGGAAAAGAATTTTGAAGTCTGAAGCGGGAATTCAAATTGAGTGAGGATGATTGGATTAAGTAAATTGGAATTTATCTTTGGGAAAGTTAAATAAGTAGAGAAAAAGCAGCCTGAATTGGAAATTTCAAGATGGAATTGGGAATTTGTATGATCTCAAAACGGGTTTGAGATTTAAAAATTGAAATGGGATGGACGTTTTAAAATAAATTGGATGATATCATTCTATTGTTAATAAAAATCTTTAAAATTGAGAATGGTATTGCATAAATAAAATAAATTTGAATAATTGAATTGTAAAATAAGTTGTTTAAGAACTGGCTTCAAACTGGAAGATAAAATTTAGTAATAAATTAAAACTTTAGAATAAAATTGTATTGAACTCTTATTTGAACCTTGCAACACATAAGTTGAGATAACTTAAAATGGAATTTTGAGAATTGAACTTAGAATAAGCTTTGTATGATATCATACTAGGTGTATGATTTGAAAGATACTATATGTGTATAGTATAAAGTGCTCAGGTACCAGATGTAACGACCCGAAATTTTCAAATCCGAAAATTCCAGATAGTTATGAAAAGAAGAAAGAGATAGAAGAAGAAGAAGAACAGAAACATCAACAACTCACATTCGCAGCGGATAAAATGTAATAATAAATTATAACAGTCTACCAAAGAATATTATATCTGTCGATTACATTTAATATACATCAGAGTTTCTCATATATTCAGTCACTGAATATTTACAATTATCATATCTCAGACAACAATAATATAAAGACAGCGGAAATACTCTATACGCTCCTGCCATCCAACTCCAGAACGTACCTACCCGAAATCTGTAATACTCGGTCTGACCCGAGCATTACACCAAATGTAACGACCTGAAATTTTCGATCCCGAAAATTCCAGATAGTTATGAAAAAGAAGAAAGAGATAGAAGAAGAAGAACAAAATCAACAGCATCTCACATTCGTAACGGATAAAATATAATAAATAAATAATAACAGTTTACAAAAGAATACTATATCTATCGCTTACAATCTAATACATCAAAATTTCACATTTATATACAGTCACTGAATATTTACAATTATCATGTCTCAGATAATCAAAAATACTCCATACTTTCCTGCCATCCAGCTCGCCTATTGAGCTCCAGAACGTCCTTACCTTCCATTCTTCACTCTTAGTCATTACTCTCAAAGACTGACTTCTAGAGGGACTTCCTAACCTATAAATTAGACTTAATTAGAAGAATTCAACTCTTATATATCAATTTGCTTACCGAGATATACCTTAAGTTTTAAACCACCTTTGGTTTTAATTCAAGTCCAATCTTCAAACAACCCATTGTTTGCAACAAATCTCCTTTATTAAAATAATACTTATTTATTCTTTTAGCACTTTGAAGCAATTTCAAATTCTGGATCAAGATTTAAATTTTCACAATTTAGGTATTTTCAATTTATAAATCATACTTTACCTAAACGTTTACTCCTTTAAATCCTGCTTAATTAACATCAATTAAAAAAAAACCTTTGAATAAAGGTTAATTTGGTTTAAAAAGTTAAACCAACCTTTGAAAATTTAACTCGAATTGATATAATTCGAGATAGTTTAAATTCAAGATTGAAATTGATTTAGTTCAAAATTGAATCTGGTTTGAATTAATTGGACTGGTGATTGAAGATGTATAAGTTTAGGAATTTAAATGGAAAATTGAATTGGATTATATTAAAATGATTTGAATTTGTAATGGGTTCAATTGATAATAATTCAGATTGATCGGAATAATTTGAAATTATAATTAAAGTTGAACAGGATTAAAATCAAATGGAAGTGTACATTGAATTGTTGGGAAAGTGAACAGTTTGACTCTTGACTATTTTCAATATAAATTGTTTTAATAGAAACTTATTTTTCTAAGTTATTAAATATATACAACCTTTCATTCTTAAAGCCAAATTATTTTATACTTGCTTTACAATTATTTTGGAGCAATTTAACCATTTTTCAACTATTTCTAAACTAATTACTATTTTTCAACTATTTCACAAACTAATTTTTATTTACGACTATTTTGCAATTATTTAAAATTCCTGAAACTATTCAATTATTTTCCGACTATTTTACAATTAGTTAACTATTTTATGACTACTTTGCAAACTAATAATTCTTTTTCAACTTCTTATCTATTTTTAAAATTTTCAAGCTATTTTCTAAATTGGTCGGAGTTCAAACTGTTATTGATTAAATACCCAACTGAGATGAGAATTGAAGTGATAATCCAAATGGGGATTAATGTAAATGTGAATAAAGTGAATGTGAATGGAAAGGAAATTGATTTGGATAATAATCAATGAAGTTAAATACGTAGGGTGTACGTATATTATTCTATTCGCATAGTGATATGATCTAGATTCGAGCACAGAATTTCGAGATAGTTTATCGATCCGGGTTAGGATTTTTCACTCGATTTTCGACGGCGAACCTGGATATGGATTGTTGATTGATTCTGGATATTTTCTATCATAGTTATGGCTATGCAAGGAGAATGACGGTTTCTAATCAAGAAACCATATATGTGTCCGCACTAAGAAGTCGGGTGGACGATACTAGTTCGGAGGTAAAATTATGTGATCGAGTGAGCGATCAGATTGGTATAGCGTACGGATGATAAATGTACATCGTACAGATTTGAATGAATTAATAAAAAAAAGAGTAATCAAATTTGAATATTTGATTTTGAATAAACAAAGTTATATATCTTTGTTATATACGATAATATCTCCCCTTGATAAATCTATAGCCAGAAGAAAATAGTTTTTGAAGGCGTTTGAAGTATAAAAAGAGTTTTATACAAGATTGAAAAGATCCAAAGATTTTAAAATTTTATATATCTGAATATATATATATATAAAGGATCTTATGAGGAATGTGGAAAAAGGTTGTGGGAACCTTTGGATTTGGAAAGGCTTTTGATTTTTGGGTAAAATCAATATTGAAATTTGAAAAGCCTAGTTTGAGAATTATCGATTTTGGGATAATCGATTTTATGTAAAGGAGCTTTGTAGGATATCATACTAGGTGTATGATTTGAAGATACTATATGTGTATAGTATAAAATGTTTTGATGATGGCTCTGGGCAAAAAGGCGCTCCCTTGAAATGAACTTCTCAGGAGTGCCACCAGGTGGTGCTGCCTTGAGCCCAAGGGGGTTTCTAAAGTTGATCCTGTGAGGAGTCTGGACAACACTAGTTGCTGAGGATTATTGGGTAGTGAAAGTCGAGGGCGTTGATGCCTACAGAGGCATTTGGGTTATGCTATGACGACAGTGTAACTCGATGTCGCTGCGATCTACTGTGGGGACCATAGCGAAATTCGTGTGGAGGATGAGTGCCAACAGTCTACACTTGATTTTGCCGGGAAGGCAACGCAACATCGGTAGATTGCGATCTATGGTCAAGTGGAGTGGAGAAGTTTCATATTTGGCAGCGAAATTCGATGGCGCTGATGCCTACAGTTATATGGGTTTTTGCTGTGATAGCTACATAACCCCAGTTGTAGCTGCGATCTGTCGTGGGTTCCATGGTGTAATCGAGGGGCGCGGAGGCCTACAGTTATCTATGGATTTTGTCGGGATGGCAACGTAACCATCGGGTTAACCGCGACCATGGATGGGGGTGATGATTTCAAGAGCATCCTCACTGAAGATATTTCCTCTATTTTCAAAACTGTTTTCTAGATTTCTAATAAAAAAATAATTTTCCAAGTATTTTCACTGGGTGTTGAAAACGGGTTTACCAAGTACTTAAAGATTTTCAGTCCTACGCCCGATCTACGTATGACTGAATTTCTGTGAGAACAAGGATGGACTAGTTGAGACATCGAGTTATAAAAGGTATTTTTGTAAAGAGTTATTTTAATAGTATTATATGACTTTAAAAGCTTTTCTAAAATTTTGAAATAAAGGTGTTGGGATTTTGGGGAAATAAAAGGAAATCCAAACTAGAATTTTAATGAAGTGATTTTGTAATTACAATCGAATATTGATTTAGAAGTTAGAAATAAGTTAATTGGTTAAATAATTAATCAATGAAGTATATTAATAAAATTAACTCGGTTGAAATAAACAGATTGTAAATTAATAATGGAGTTTGGGAATGAATTAGAATTATAAGTAGAATTCGACTTAGATTTAATAATGAATTAAATAAGAGGAGATGTTGTAAAAATAAAAAAATAAAAAAAAGTTGGATTGAAAATGTGATGGTTTAAATTACAAATAAAATTCAAGGGTGATTTGAATAATATTTAATGAAATTTGCAAGTAAATTGGATATAAGAGAAGTGATGTTATATTAAATAGAAGTGATTATAATAGATATGGTTTGAGTTGCAAAACAAAACCCCCAAGTGAATAGAAATAAATTAAGAATGGCCTTGTATTAATAAAATAAATTCGAATATGAATTAAGTACGTAAATTAAAATTTTAAAATGGATTAATTGAGTTAAATAATAAATGGATGAAGTCTGATAGAATAAACATTAAATCAAAGTTGTGATTGGAATTGGATTATCAGACTGAACTTAAGTTCGGTGGCATATTAATTTGAAGTGTAAATGAGTTAAGTTTGTGCTTGAATATTATTTTGATAAATTGAGAAGGTGAATTTGAAATTAAAATTTAAAATTGATGGGCTAACTGAATTTAATGGAAATTGATTAAATGAGGATCAAATAGAAGTAAACTTAAGTTTGATGTTGGAATAAATTAAAGTAAATTAACTTAAGTTTAAAATTTATGGAAGCTTGGCTTCGAATAAGAGTGGAAACTCATTAGATAAAAGCTTGGATTAATTTAATTTGGGAATGGCTTGAAGTATACAAGAATGGAATGTGTCGAGCTAAATGAATGAATTGAAATTAACTTAAAGTAGTTATAAACTAAATAAATACTCTATTAAGCGAATATTGACGAATTGGAATAGAATGAATCGTCGTATGACGTAATAAAAGTAATTAAAATGCTATGAGTCAATAGAGATCAAATAAAATTGGATTCTGAATCATTTTAAGTGAATATGAGCTTGTTTGGATTATAAATCAATGGAATGTCAGAAATTGAGTTGTGAACCATTAAAATCCAATGAAATGGCTTATAAATTGGTTGAAAGCAATTGAATTAGATTTGGAAAACATATAAATTGCTCATGGAAGTTATTTCAAATGCATTTCCTTTAGAATTGAAGTATTATAGTTGTTTAAGTAAGAGAAATATTATAAACTTCATATATATAGTACTTATATGTTTAAATTGAGTAAGTACAGTTACCGGGAAGCCGTTTGGCTGGATTTGGATGTGCTTTTGCTAAAATTAATACGCTTCTTGCTTAAAATGCTAAATAAGGTACGCCTACGCAATAAAAATAGGAAATATGAACTGTTTTTACTTTTTCCAACCGGGTGGGTCGATGTATATATATTTATATCTTTTGTCAAATTGCAAAAGCTCCTCCGTACAAA
Source organism: Allium cepa (assembly GCA_030765085.1). NCBI lineage: Eukaryota > Viridiplantae > Streptophyta > Magnoliopsida > Asparagales > Amaryllidaceae > Allium > Allium cepa. Next base: position 161,611,797 of record CM060932.1, read on the forward strand.
GGAGACTCTGCCAAAAAATTTCGAAAATTTTGGGAGTTAGAATTTTTTTTGAAATTTTTGAGAAACTTTTTGTTAAACAATTAAACGATTTTAAATATGAAACTGAAATAAATTAGTAGATGGAACTAATAAGACTCAGTTATATATGGAAAATAAAAATTTAATATTCAAAATTGACATACGTTGAATTCATATTAAAACAGGGAAAAACAAATTTGAATAGAAGTAAATATGAAAACCTATAAGAGAATGTATAAAATGATTTGTAAAGCTTAGTTTGAATATTGTTGCTAAACAAGATATGTAGGTATTAAAGGGAAAAGGAATTGGGTTTGATTCCAAAAGATAAATTTGTATTGCCTGACACAAAGGTATGTATTTTAATTTCTGTATGAATGGGATTGGGTTTTTGATGTAGCCACTTGGCTTTTGTTTTCTTTTGGAATTTGGGAGCCTGTAGAGGCCTTTTGTAGTTGTACCGAGCTAGCCGTGCAAAGGAGGCGCTGGCAAAAAATTTCGGAAATTTAGAGAGTTAGAAAATTTTTGAGAAAATATTGATAATTCAAAATTTGGTTTTAAATTGAAATTTAAATGATTGAGCAAAGGGGTATTGTTTGAAACTATAGAAGGTTTTGGAAGTTGCTTAAGGTGATAGTGGGTCTTTAATACAGGATAGTTAGTAGGATGTTGAATTGTGAGTTTTTGGGAAAAGTAAACGGGTATTGGGCCATTCTTCCTAACTAGTAATTTTGGGGACGAATTTTTTTTATGGGGGGAGAAATGTGACGACCCGGAATTTTTAACAACTTAAATTGTAATAATTAATTGACTTTTTTAATATTTAAAAGTTAATTTTAACTTAAATTCAAATAATATCATTACTATTTAGCAATTGCATTATTGGATTTAATAAACTGAAATTGAGTGAATTATTGAATTTGGAGTTTTGAGCCGTTAAAAATAGTTGAAGGCTTATAAAATTTATAACGATGGTACTGAAGATAATAGAATGGTTGGAATTTAATATAAAGGTGATTTTTTCAGTTTTAGTAATATATCGTTTAAATTGACATTTAAAGATAGCCTTCCGAGGCACAGTCTCGGAATTCGACAAAACTAGTTTCATTGGATCCGTAATAGTTAGCTATCATTAGATTTCAATTTTCGTAGCAATCGGAGTTGTCGTTCGACCCTGGCAGCTCAAAACGCTTAGAACTATTTTAATCAAATTAATTTAAAATTGATCGTTTTCGTCTGTAACTCGCACATATGATCGAATTAGCTTTCGAAACACGTTCCATTATGTTGGGAACGCAGATAAAACCTTATAATCGCCTGACGGCATTCCTTAAGAGGAGTTCGAAATTTTAATGGCAATTGACGAGATTGTTTTGAAAATTTTATAATATAATAAAATTTTGGTCTAACAGTCAAAGATTTTTTCATTTTCACGCGTACTCGAGAAGTTTCCCCAAATCTCTATTTTATTCCGTCTTCCTCTCTAAGCTTCAAGCAGAAATCGAACTTATATAAAATAAAAAAAGAATGCCGATATCCCTTATTCTTTCTGCGATATCCCTATTTCTTCTTCCAGTTCAAAGAACCCCTCTCTCGTCCCTCAATACATCAAAAAGGAAACCGTAATCGAACTCATTTTGTAAAATAAAAATAAAAAAAAGGGAAACTTAGAGGAACCGTGTCTCCCTCTTTCCAATTCGTGTTCGATTCGAACTCGAGCTAGGGGATTCGAGGCGGCAAGGTGATAAAGGGGAGGGGAGGTCCAACGCATTCGCGAGAAGGCGAGAAAAGGAGATCGATGCTAGAGGCGGCGCGCGATTCGAAGGCGGAGGAGTTTGGTCATCGGAAAAGGGTGATAGCGGCTCGAGTGGCGCTCGCAAGGCAGGGGACGTTCGTGCACGAGGGTAGATTCGAGGCCGAGATTTTTGGGTTTCGCGATGCTGGGAGGAACGTGGGACCGGAGGTAGGTTTGGTGATGGTCGTGGAAGCGGCCGATGTCGATGTGGTTCGAGCGTGGTGGTGATCGAGGTATATTCCTGCAGATTTTTCTTTATACTGAAATCAAAATAATATTTTTACAGTAGGTATCAAACTCAATTCTGTTTTAAGATTTAATATACACCTACATATTATTAGATTTATTAGATAGGTAAGATATTGAAATGGCGGGATTTTATTAGATTTATGTATATGAACAGAAAATTAGTTTATATTGGCAAAGTTTGAAAGAAAAAAATAGGATTTTAAAAATTGTTATAGGGTTTATATAAAAGGTTTGATTTTTTATGCATATAGGGTAATTTTAGTATGTGTGGTAAAGGAAATAATAGGTATACATATATACATTTTAAAATTTACTAATTCTTTTAAATAAAGCATCAGGGTGATTGACCTGATTTATTTATTTAATTTATTTTAGTTATTGAAAGATTTTAAAAGGGAATGATTATTTAGTTATAAACAAATTGTTAGTTGATTTAATCTATTAAAAAAAAGAAATTGATTTGTTCGGTTATTTCAGATATTAATAAACTGTATAAATATTTATACAAGGTCTGAATCGTGAAGAAAATAGCCGGTTTGGATCGGATTGCAAATTTAAGGTCAAAGGTGAGTAAATCTCACTCTGTTGGATTTTTATTTAAATTTAAATGGTTAAATTTAAATATTTGGTCGCACGATTGAACTGATTGATGTGCACTGTGAACTGATGATCTGATGACTTTGGTTTTGGTTGATTTCTGAGTTGATTGCTGCTTGATTCTGAATATTCGGGTTTTAAATTGTTTAAACTAAAATCATAAATGAGTAAATGTCTCCAAAGATAATAAAGGTAACGATTTGTGGTTCATTAAATTAGCAGGTAATTAAAATGAATAATTAATTAATTAAATCAATTAATGAATTTGGGTTAACTAATTAAGTTTAAATTAATTAGAGTGACCATTGGGTGGTTTAATAAGTAATTACTTAGTGCAATTAATAATATAATTACTTGGTGTAATTAATCGAGAGATAAATTAAGATAATTAATTAAGGAGAACGAATTTATTTAATGAAGTAAATAAAAAGGTGATAATTTCAGGTGGAGATAAATCAAGTATGATTTATACTGTGGCTTAGTCAATATAATCAGTTCAGATTTAGATAAATTGAAATATAATTGGAATCAATAACTTATATAATTAAGGAAGTAATTAAAGATTCGATTAATTAAGATTAATTAAACCATAATAAGGGACTTATGAGGAATTAATTAATATAAGTAGTTAAGGATTAACGTAATTAATATAGTTAATTAATTTATGAAGTAATTAAGATTACTTATTGATTTTGGGTTAAGAATAATTAATATCGTGAAATTGATTGAAAATAATTACTTTAATGTAATTGAAGATAATTAATCCAGTGTGATTAATTTAGATGAATAATGAAGGATTGATTAATTAATGGATTTGAAATTAATTAATATTTAATGAAGGAATCTAAGTGATTGAGATTTGAAATTCAATTTGAATCAATTGATTGTATGTGATTAAGCTTTTCTTATGGGTGATTGAAGGGTATTGGATGCTTGAATAAGTTGATATCTCTGTTATGAAATGTTGTGTATTTCATTTGGATAACTTGGGTTAGGATAACATGAGTTTCGAAAAGACTGGCGTCGGGTATTAGGAAATACCCAAAACCACTTCGGATTAAAAATAAATAGATGTGTGAAATCAATAGGCCGGAATAAAACGATTTAAGTGAATTGGATTATTTTATCTAAGTTTGGTACTTAGAAATTGATATGTGAAATAAGTGTTGTCTATAGCAAATTGTGAATTGGATAAATTGATATATGTTACCCCGGGTTTATATCATTACTATTTAGCAGTTGCATTATTGGATTTAATAAACTGAAATTGATTAAATTATTGAATCTGGAGTTTTGAGCCGTTAAAAATAGTTGAAGGCTTATAAAATTTATAACGATGGTATTGAAGATAATAGAATGGTTGGAATTTAATATAAAGGTGATTTGTTCAGTTTTAGTAATATATCGTTTAAATTGACATTTAAAGATAGCCTTCCGAGGCATAGTCTCGGAATTCGGCAAAACCAGTTCCATTGGATCCGTAATAGTTAGCTATCATTGGATTTCAATTTTCGTAGCAATCGGAGTTGTCGTTCGACCCTGGCAGCTCAAAACGCTTAGAACTATTTCAATCAAATTAATTTAAAATTGATCGTTTTCGTCTGTAACTCGCACATATGATCGAATTAACTTTCGAAACACGTTCCACTGTGTTCGGAACGCGGATAAAACCTTATAATCGCCTAACGGCATTCCTTAAGAGGAGTTCGAAATTTTAATGGCAATTGACGAGATTGTTTTGAAAATTTTATAATATAATAAAATTTTGGTCTAACAGTCAAAGATTTTTTTCATTTTCATGCGTACTCGAGAAGTTTCCCCAAATCTCTATTTTATTCTGTCTTCCTCTCTAAGCTTCAAGCAGAAATCGAACTTATAAAAAGAAAAGAAAAAAAGAATGTCGATAACCCTTATTCTTTCTGCGATATCCCTATTTCTTCTTCCAGTTCGAAGAACCCCTCTCTCGTCCCTGAATACATCAAAAAGGAAACCGTAATCGAACTCATTTTGTAAAAAAAAAAGGGAAACTTAGAGGAACCGTGTCTCCCTCTTTCCAATTCGTGTTCGATTCGAACTCGAGCAAGGGTATTCGAGGCGGCAAGATGATAAAGGGGAGGGGAGGTCTAACGCGTTCGCGAGCAGGCGAGAAGAGGAGATCGATGTTAGAGGCGGCGCGCGATTCTAAGGCGGAGGAGTTTGGTCATCGGAAAAGGGTGATAACGGCTCGAGTGGCGCTCGCAAGGCAGGGGACGTTCGTGCATGAGGGTAGATTCGAGGCCGAGTTTTTGGGTTTCGCGATGCTGGGAGGAACGTGGGGCCGGAGGTAGGTTTGGTGATGGTCGTGGAAGCGGCCGATGTCGATGTCGTTCGAGCGTGGTGGTGATCGAGGTATATTCCTGCAGATTTTTCTTTATACTGAAATCAAAATAATATTTTTACAGTAGGTATCAAACTCAATTCTGTTTTAAGATTTAATATACACCTACATATAAATTGAAAGAAATTTTATGTTATTTGATGTAGGCATATATAAATAAAACAGAATTTGTAGATAGGTAAGATATTGAGATGAAGGGATTTTATTAGATTGATGTATATGAACAGAAAATTAGTTCATATTGGCAAAGTTTGAAAAAAAATAGGATTTTAAAAATTCTTATAGGGTTTATATAAAAGGTTTGATTTTTTATGCATATAGGGTAATTTTAGTATGTGTGGTTTCAAAGGAAATAATAGATATACATATATACATTTTAAAATTTACTAATTCTTTTAAATAAATTACTAGGGTGACTGACCTGATTTATTTATTTAATTTATTTTAGTTATTGAAAGATTTTAAAAGGGATAGATTATTTAGTCATAAACAAATTGTTAGTTGATTTAATCTATTAAAAAAAGAAATTGATTTGTTCGGTTATTTCAGATATTAATAAACTGTATAAATATTTATATAAGGTCTGAATCGTGAAGAAAATAGCCGGTTTGGATCGGATTGCAAATTTAAGGTCAAAGGTGAGTAAATCTCACTCTGTTGGATTTTTATTTAAATTTAAATGGTTAAATTTAAATATTTGGTTGCATGATTGAACTGATTGATGTGCACTGTGAACTGATGACTTTAGTTTTGGTTGATTTCTGAGTTGATTGTTGCTTGACTCTGAATATTCGGGTTTTAAATTGTTTAAACTTAAATTATAAATAAGTAAATGTCTCCAAAGATAATAAAGGTAACGATCTGTGGTTCATTAAATTAGCAGGTAATTAAAATGAATAATTAATTAATTAAATCAATTAATGAATTTGGGTTAACTAATTAAGTTTAAATTAATTAGAGTGACCATTGGGTGGTTTAATAAGTAATTACTTAGTGCAATTAATAATATAATTACTTGGTGTAATTAATCGAGAGATAAATTAAGATAATTAATTAAGGAGAACGAATTTATTTAATGAAGTAAATAAAAAGGTGATAATTTCAGGTGGAGATAAATCAAGTATGATTTATACTGTGGCTTAATCAATATAATCAGTTCAGATTTAGATAAATTGAAATATAATTGGAATCAATAACTTATATAATTAAGGAAGTAATTAAAGATTCGATTAATTAAGATTAATTAAACCATAATAAGGGACTTATGAGGAATTAATTAATATAAGTAGTTAAGGATTAACGTAATTAATATAGTTAATTAATTTATGAAGTAATTAAGATTACTTATTGATTTTGGGTTAAGAATAATTAATATCGTGAAATTGATTGAAAATAATTACTTTAATGTAATTGAAGATAATTAATCCAGTGTGATTAATTTAGATGAATAATGAAGGATTGATTAATTAATGGATTTGAAATTAATTAATATTTAATGAAGGAATCTAAGTGATTGAGATTTGAAATTCAATTTGAATCAATTGATTGTATGTGATTAAGCTTTGCTTATGGGTGATTGAAGGGTATTGGATGCTTGAATAAGTTGATATCTCTGTTATGAAATGTTGTGTATTTCATTTGGATAACTTGGGTTAGGATAACATGAGTTTCGAAAAGACTGGCGTCGGGTATTAGGAAATACCCAAAACCACTTCGGATTAAAAATAAATAGATGTGTGAAATCAATAGGCTGGAATAAAACGATTTAAGTGAATTGGATTATTTTATCTAAGTTTGGTACTTAGAAATTGATATGTGAAATAAGTGTTGTCTATAGCAAATTGTGAATTGGATAAATTGATATATGTTACCTCGGGTTTATATAAGTTGAATTCTTTGGTATTCCATATTAGTTGGGTTTACTCACGCTGGTTTCCAGCCTGACCCGGGTGTTACTTTGGTGTAATGCTCGGGTCAGACCGAGTATTACAGATTTCAGATAGGTACGTTCTGGAGCTCAAGCGGCGAGCTGGATGGCAGGAGCGTATAGAGTATTTCCGTTGTCTTTATATTATTGTTGTCTGAGATATGATAATTGTAAATATTCAGTGACTGAATATATGAGAAACTCTGATGTATATTAAATGTAATCGACAGATATAATATTCTTTTGTAGACTGTTATAATTTATTATTATATTTTATGCGCTGCGAATGTGAGATGTTAATGTTTCTGTTCTTCTTCTTCTTATATCTCTTTTTTCTTTTTCATAACTATCTGGAATTTTCGGGTTAGAAAATTTCGGGTCGTTACACTTGATACGAGAAAATTTCTTTTGATATTATTATTAGTGCATAGTGTTGAACACCATTTCGAAAGTATAATATTAATCTTAGCCAGCATATCACATTTTGTCATATGCCTACTATAGCCACCTTGTTTTGTGGCAGGTTACCGCCACGCTGCATGGCGGGTTGAACAACTAAAACCATACGGGGCTCGTATTGTTTCTTTGGATTTTCAACAAATGGTCGGGCTAAGGAACTTCCTACTATCACATGGTTTCACCTCTGGAGGGACGTCCCGAGAACCTACCCGGCTCTCTGCCAACACAAGGCCAGGTTACCTCTATAACTAGGTAACTACTACTCGAGTATGCCATTACCCGATCGTTTGCGACCATTATCCGAGGGCCCTCAATCACAAAGCAACAACCACACAGTAATGAGATTGCAGCAAACACATAGGTTAAGTATCTGGGCTCCATACCATGACACCACCATTTTCCAAAAGGAAATGACATACCCTAAAGGGCGCGACCCTCATAACCTTGCTGTATATTTCCTGTTTGGACCATTTCTGGGGTGTGAGGTCCGATGAGGTCTCATCCACAAAGCTATGCTTTACACAAAAGCCTTGCTTTGATCAACAGATAATCAACAAATGATCAATAACACACAGCAGCACTCAGCATGCCACACTACCAAATTGGGAGTATATCACCGATAACCTTTAACTACATAACCTTTGAGCTCATACATCTTAGAAAAGGGTGTTAAGCTAAGAGAATAAATTCTCCACCACCAACAGATATGTATTTGAAATAAATCTGCTTAATATCTCAAAGTGTAGTGTCAGACATACAACCATACAAGTCAGTTCCGGGTTCAACAGAACCGAAGGCACTTCGTCTAATAAAGGAAGAAGCCATTACAATCTGGGTATCCGCAATCCCGATCGGACGCCCCATCACATAAGGAGATCTCTATACCGGAGCAACTCAGTGTAGAGACATTCTACAGGTTATCCTATCGTTCTCGTAAACACCCGGTCTTCACCACCGTCTTCAAATGCTATCCATTTCGTCGTATCACATATTCGGAATGGGTTATATGACACAAAGGTCCTCCCCCGGCTAAACCGAATAGTGAGCGCTTAATTTAAAAACCCGTGGATGTATCAAGGCACAAAGCAATTCACATTACATAGCATCACAATCACATATCAGAAATATCAATCCAATACACAGCAATCGATAATAATCAATCATCTTCAATTAAGATGAATTAATTGTGTGATTTAAAATAAATTAACCCTATAATTAATTATCCAAAATCAATGATTAATTATCCTTAATTATAAATTGATTAAATCTTAATTACCTTCATTGATTAATTATTCCTTAATTAATTATCTTAATTAATTAATTAATCCTTAATTGTTAATTAATTAAATCTTAATTACTTTTATTAATTAATTATTCCTAAATTTTTTTAGCAAGGCCAACCGGTTTTATAGTGGACCGTCCACTTTTTATTACGAACGTAATAAAAACATAAAATACAGGAGTAAGGTAGAGACACCTTAACTACTATGAAAGAAGAAAAATTACAGCACAGGAGTGTGACAGAATGTCACAGCTACAAAATAACTAACGAAGACTAGGACTCCTCCAAAGCGGAAGAAACACCAACAACATCTTCCACCAGGGAAGAGACCAAGGAGCCGTCCCCAAGAAGACCAATAAAGGGGCGAAATAGGAGTGTAATGCAAGGATCATAAATCACAACATCAGAAGTGTAAATAAAAGATCGATCCCAGGAGGTATCAGCAAGCATGACAGAATTTAATTCGGCATACAGCCCATCCAAGTCAAGAACCAAGGAATCAACAGAAGGTCTATAATAAAGGTATCGTTGGTCCATAAGATCAGCGGACACATATCTAAAATAGGAATCATCCACAGGGTTGAAACGCAAATCAGTATGGCGATCAACCCAACATCTCTCAGACTCAACCCAAAGAACTGGCAACTGAGGTGAAGCAAGATCCTGAACAGCAATGGAATCAGCAGAATCAACAGTAGGGACAATGGATGCAGTAGGGGAAGCCGGCAGAGCAAAATCAGACCAGGAAAATAAATGGGAGCTTCAGGTGGAGGAGCAACCTGAGAGACTTTGGGAACCCATTTCCTAAGCGGAGGCCGTGGCAGAGCGATCTTAGGCGTAAAAGCGGAAACAACAGATTGCGTGCAGGCAGAGACTAAGTGGCCAAAGGAGTGACAAGAGTAACAAATGTCCGAGACCCACCCATAACGTACACGGACTTCCTCCACATGGCCAACAGCAAGCTGGACAGGAATGGAGGAAGGGAGAGGCTTAGAGGGGGTAATCTCAATCAGAGCTTTAGCGTACACCAGTTTTTCACGCGCAACTGTGTTAGCATCAAAACATCTCAATTTTCCAACATTGCAAGCAAGCCAATTCAAACCAAGCAGCGGCTGTAGAGCAGAAGGTATCTGAGAAAAATAAACCCAAACTGGGATAGAAAGGACTTGTTCACGGGCACTGGCAACCGTTGGAGACCGAGGAGTAATAATAAGTGGTTTCCCATCAAAAGAAGAAGGCACGGCCTCAAGTACATGACTGCGATCCACAGAGGAGGAAAACAACAGGAAATACATAGAGTCAACAAGCTTAACATGTAGATCACCGCACAGCCGCCAAGCCCGACGCAAAACAGAAGCCACATCATGAATGCACTGAAAAGGGTCCAAAAAGAAACCAACCAAATAATCTGACCAATAGTCCAATCCGGCTTGCATAACATTAGGGGGAGGGATCATCACTCCATCTACCTCAACGATATCAAATTCAACTGGTTCACAGACACCCGCATTACGGGGCAGAGTTGTAAAAAGCGAAGACCAAGGTTTGGGACAAACCGAGGAAGGTGCAAGAGGAGGAAACTGCTCAACAACGGGAACGCCAACTGAGGCGGCACACAAAGGATTAGGACCAGCAGTGGAGGCCGCAAGCAAAAAGTCACCAGAACCAACACATTGGAAACTACATTCTCACGAGCATTTAGACAAACACCTGATGAACATCGATCAAAACTCGAAAAATCAACAGTAGCAGATCGAACCAAACTTCCAGACACATCAATATCCACACCAATTGCACCAGGGATAACAAAAACATTCTCAAGAAAGGTAGCAGGACCACTATCGGATAATAAAACATCACCTACCGACACAGACAACAACTCAGGGCACGCGCAATAGCTCACGTCAGCAGCTTGGACAGAATTCTGGACAGAAAGCAGTGGAGGAAACACAGTGACAGAAAGCATGGGCGGAGAACACGAGGACGTAGCCAAGGTATTCTTGAAAATCCTACGAGATCTAGTAGAAGAGGGCGTAGAGGAAAGAGCAACAGGGAGGGCCGGAAGATGGGGAGAACTAGGCATGGTCGATACGGGGCAAAGAGGATGGAATGGAAAGACGGGACTAAAGGAAGGAGGCTACGGAGATCTGGCCGAGAAAGGCAAGAGCGAAACAGAGTTCGCCATTAAAGGGTTCGCTAATTAATTATCTTAATTAATTAATCCTTAAATATTTACTTAATTAATCTTTAATATTAAGTAATTATTTTAATAGTTTATTCTTTAAGTAAATCATTTATCACTTCAGTAAATCATTAATTACTTATTAAATTTAAAAGATAATCCTTCTTACCTTTGTTAATTATTTTGATTATCTTGTAAACTTGGTTAAATAAATCATCCTTATTACATAAATTTACTTAAGAGATTAAAATTAGTGTACATAGCATTTTATCTTAACTATCATTCTCATTTACATTATTTAACTAATATAAATAATTTTATAAATAATGTAACAAAATTAAATTAAATTTAAAAATGCCTTACTTAAAAACTTTAATTAGTTTTAAACTCAAATCAAAATTATCATTTAAAAACATGATTTTAAAATTGTTTAAAAGATTGAACTTTATTTTTTTTTAAAGCAAAACTGTTTTGTGCATCAACACTGAGACCATTTCGAGTCTTCCCCGAATAAAAATACCACTTGCTTCGAGATTTTCAAAAAATCGACCCGTATGCCCTAAAACTTTTAAACTAAAATTTTGTCTTAAGTACAAACCCGTGTAACCCCAAGATTTACTTCGAGCATGTAACCTTATTTCCCGAAGGCTACTGTAACGTCCCGCCTTTTCGCATGCTTTAAATCGACACACGAGCCAATTCAAAGACATCCGGAAGGGCGGATTGTTATGGGGTAAATAAGAAAAACAAGGAAGAAATAAAACAAAATAGAATCTCACAGTGGAAGGATAAAATATAATAATCAAATATACAGTTCATGAAGCTGTTTTACAAATTTTGGTTATATTTATACAACACATATCAGAGTACACATACCAGAGAATAATAATTTATGCAGCGGGATTTAATAGTGTAGTGAAATAATATAAATAATAATAGTACAAATCTTCGTCTTCGTCCTCCAGGGCTAAATCTTCAAATCCTCAAACGCTCGGACTGACCCGAGCGAATTTGAAAAGACAAAAACACTCGAGTCAGAACTAAAAGATCTTATGTGAGTTAAATTAACAGATATAAATATGAGTGCAGTACCTCAAGAGATGCTCGGGATTTACATCTCCTAGTGATCCGTTAAACTATTTACTATGTAGTATATTTCGCTATTATAATAGTGTCTAATTGTAAAATAAACATACTTTTTAATAGCGTTAAGGGGTTACCCATATAGCCCTTAACACAAAATTTATTCCCATGGTCTATACAGTACCGTAATCTCCCCCATACTGGGCGTTGTCAGAGGGCACTCCATAGGTATGGTACAAAACAAAATCGTATAAGGCGCGCTAGGGTAGGTGACACGGCACAACTAGGCAATGCCAGGGTAGATATACCAATTACGCTTCCGGGTCGGTGGTAACGCGTAGCGCGCAGCAAACGCCTACCTCGAACAAACTCCTCCAAATCAAAGAAATCAAAAGTGAAGGTGGCCACCAAATCAATCCAAAGTCAGAGTATAGTATCGAAGGGAAGTGTCCGACCAAAGGTGCTACCTTATTAACCCGTCAAATATTTATATAAAGTGAAATATTTAAGGGGTTAGCTATTTATATAAAGTGAAATATTTAAGGGGTTTCAATCCCTAACAACAAATCAATACGACAACCATCACTTTCAACAAACAGCATACACAACAAATACAAAACAACCATTCAATCAAACAAACAAATAGTTGTTCGGGTTCAAAACTTTTAAATTGTACGGAATGAAGAAATAACCACTAGCGCATCATTTTCTCAACAGTCTTAGATAAAACTAAATAGATTATTCATTCACTCCAAACCAAATTTTAAAGTATCTTACTCAAACAAACATAACCAATAACAACCAATTTGAACAACAAATTTTGATTATCATTATTAATTTCATTCATACATTTGTTGTTTAATTCTTTTCATTCATATAACGGTTTATTATTTTTATTTTCATTTATTTCTTTCAATTTTATTTAGAAATAACTGCAACCCTTTCTTAAGTTTACAATTTCTCTTTATTATATTACATCCATTTATTTTCACTTACTACTTACTATTATTCATTTCCATTAACTCAGGTCATGCCATTAACTACTATAATTATTCATTCATTTATTGCGTTCCCTCGTTTATTAACATTATTCATGTCCCATTTAATTTTCTAGTATTTCCATTCTATTTACTTAAGTTGAAAATCATCTATTTGAATTACTTATCTTTAATTATATTCACTTATAGTAAAATTTCAATTATAACTTAAGTTTATAGCATTAAATTCTCATTTATAATAGCAAATTCATTGAATACTTTCATTGCCTATTTTTACTTGTAATTCTCACTACATTTCCTATCGAACATTTCAACTTTTAGTATTTGGTAAGTTATATATGATTTTAAAGAATGTACTTGAAAATTATACAAGTTTTCTCATTACCTATGATTAATTTAACGTTCAATAATAATATTCTTTATATCATAGGTTATAAATTTCAACTTTAATTTAATACCATTTATAACCTATCATTAAATCTCTTACCTAAATTTGAGGTTTCAATTATTAATTACTTACCTTTTATTTCATTATAATAATTGAAACAATCAATTAACGGAAATTTAAGAATTTAATACCGGGTTAAATTAAAAATTATTTTAAAATAATAGATAAATATATTCTTACAACCTATATATCTCTAATTATATTGGAAACAATTCAAAATTTTATATATATTTTTTTCAAAAATGAATCTGCAGTAAAACTACTACAGTGGCCTTCCCCTTCGAAACTCGAAAATGAAAGTCGATGATGCGGCCGCCATCACCGAAATTATTTTCCAGCGACAAAGAGGAAAGTACAAAACTTATTTTCTCCAAAATCCTCTTTAAAACAGTTCTTTCGAATTATACTAAAGTATTTATATCAGAAAATACTTATAAACAATATTGTTATATTCCAAAATTTATTTGAAAGAAATTTCAAAACCCCGGGACTTAAGTTCTAAATTTCCAAATTTCATTTATTTTATTCAATCTTATTTCTATCATTATTTATACACTTTATTTCCTAACAACCAATCTATTGCAGCCAAATATAGACATCGTTTGAAATTTTTTATTTTATATATAGAAAATGTAATAGGAAAAATTATTTCATTCACCTATATTAAAAAAAAATATTATGTCGGTCTTTCTTATTAACTGTTTAGAAATCCTTATTGATGTCATAGCGTCCCATGCACCAACCAGAATTTATAAATACGAAATGGAACAGATTAACACAATATCAAAACCTTTTTATAACACTAACAAATACGCTCTCTCATATATATACTCTCAGCGACTCCCATAGGGTATTACTACCCTATTAATAAAGAGTCAAACCCCATAAAGCTAAGGTTTATCGCTAAACCAAAGCTCTGATACCACGTTGTAACGTCCCGCCTTTTCGCATGCTTTAAATCGACACATGTGCCAATTCAAAGACATCTGGAAGGGCGGATTGTTATGGGGTAAATAAGAAAAACAAGGAAGAAATAAAACAAAATAGAATCTCATAGCGGAAGGATAAAATATAATAATCAAATATACAGTTCATGAAGCTGTTTTACAAATTTTGGTTATATTTATACAATACATATCAGAGTACACATACTAGAAATAATAATTTATGCAGCGGGATTTAATAGTGTAGCGAAATAATATAAATAATAATAGTAAAAATCTTCGTCTTCGTCCTCCAGGACTAAATCTTCAAATCCCGAAACGCTCGGACTGACCCGAGCGAATTTGAAAAGACAAAAATACTCGAGTCAGAACTAAAAGATCTTATGTGAGTTAAATTAACAGATATAAATATGAGTGCAGTAACTCAAGAGATGCTCGGGATTTACATCTCCTAAGGATCCGTTAAACTATTTACTAATGTAGTATATTTCGCTATTATAATAGTGTCTAATTGTAAAATAAACATACTTTTTAATAGCGTTAAGTGGTTACCCTTATATCCCTTAACACAAAATATATTTCCATAGTCTATATAGTACCGTAATCTCCTCCGTATTGGGCGTCGTCAGAGGGCATTCCATAGGTATGGTACAAAACAAAATCGTATAAGGCGCGCTAGATTAGGTGACACGGCACAACTAGGCAATGCCAGGGTAGATATACCAATTACGCTTCTGGGTCGGTGGTAACGCGTAGCGCGCAGCTACCGCCCTCCTCGAACAAACTCCCCCAAATCAAAGAAATCAAAAGTGAAGGTGGCCACTGAATCAATCCAAAGTCAGAGTATAGTATCGAAGGGAAGTGTCCGATCAAAGGTGCTACCTTATTAACCCGTCAATCGCTCCTGTTTTAGCCACCTTATACCAACTCACGGGAGTTGGGTCCACGTATTTACCTTATAGGAACCCCGCCACCAACCTACTTCATTCTGGAATCTCCACCGCGTACATGGTTGTTAAAGTGGTTTTCGGAGTTGGCAGAAAGTATGACAACTTCCGATCCCGGTCTCTTTAACAACCAAACGTTATTATAACACCGCGGTCTTTAAAATAGTTTATATTTTAAAACCAGAATAAAATTATCCATTTCAAACCCATAAATACAATATCATTTCCATTACCAAAACAAACTCATTTTGCTATTATTTTTATAAAAAACCCAAATCAATAATATCATTTATATTTCAAATATTATTTCTTTCCCAAAATCATACTACTTTTAAAATTTATAATACCTCGAAACCAAATATTTGAATTTTAACTTTTAACATAATACTTCGAAATCCATAGTTTTAAAGCCGTAACTTTCAAAACTTAAATGGTTTGGATATTCAACAGTATATAAAATAAAACAGTTGAATTTAAAATTTCTTTAAAGGTAAATAATTTCCACACCTTCACAAATTTTATTCACTTTAAATTCAGTCTAAAGCCATAACTTTTAGATTCACTTTCAGTTTGAATAAAACACGTCGATTTCAATATTTTCAAAACTTCAAGAATTTAATGAATTTCAAAACTATGGTTGGAAATTTCAAATCAACAATTCATTTTCCTATTATTTAGTTTAAAAGGTTTATATGATAAATCCATAACCATTTAAAATAAAATAAATTTATTAACACTAAAATTTCCTTTCACTTATTTATACTAGAATTATTCATCAAATCTAGTTATAAATATCATACCTTTAAAATTTCCAATTTTAATAAGTTTACATCAACTTATGGAGTTAAATTTTCAAATAAGCTCAATTCCAATTAAATCTCCAATTTATCTTTCAATCTTAATTTATTTGAATCATTTATAACTCTATATATATACAAGAACTTAAACTCATACTAAATCGTATAATATAAATTATCAAATGCCATTTTTCAACTTATTCATTTTATTTAGCATATTTATACATAGCTTAAATTCAACAATTTATCTTTGTATGTATATATAAAATATATTTATATCATATCCAAATTTAATATTTATTAAACCGTATCATATACAAACCATAAAAATCATTTCAAAATAATTTTATATATATATATATATACCGCGGTGCCTGTATATAATTTTCTATCCTATGGTCAAGTGATACGGATATTTATCATTTCAATCCGCAATTTAAAAATAAAATGCGGTTGTATATCATTTCAAACCGCAATCCCGAATGAAATGAAAATGCATGATAACTTGTAGTTTATATAAGATAGGACACATCCTCCATTCATCCAATATCAATCATCGACAAATTTATTTCAACCATCATTAATTTATTTCAATCATCGTCAATTTAAACAAACATCAATATATAGCATATGCAATTATAACAGGAAATAAATGACAGTTATTAACTAACAGTTTTTATTCAAAATAAATTTACTAACCGTTTAACTAGCAATTTTTATGCAAATAAATAAATTTTAACTGTCAAATTTATATGCAATAATAAAATAAATTAACAGTTAAATTAAATAAATGCGATTTAACAGAGATAATGAATAAAACAAGCCAAACAGTCATAAATAAATTTCTACTCATATCAAAAATCAATTTAACAAACATAAAAAAATTTAAAAGTTGTGAGTGGGTTAAAACACTCACCTTTTGGATTTAAATTGAGTTTAAATCCAATTTAAACTCAAAAATTTCACAGTCTCCAAATCCGTCCAAACCAGCGTCAAAATCTCCGGAATTTAATTATGAACCTAACAAAAAAAATCGCGCATCAATCGGATCATGTATGCAAAAATTATTCGATTTAAACGATTTGAAAAGAAAATTAAATTTATAAAACAAAACTTATAATTATCCACGTCATCAAGCACTTACGCATGCTACTATTTATCTCTCTCACGCGAATTACTCAGGAAGATGCCGAACCCTAGCCGCCACTTAGACGCCGTTGACCACGCAACTAGGTGCCCCTCCACCTCGATCAGACCACCGCTCCTCCTCCCACATGCTAGGCCGACCAACCCCCAGCCACCGTGAGACGCGCGACGCGGCCGAAACCCCCCAGGCCGAGACGAAAATCCGACCGTTCTTTACCATTTTGCGGCCAATCCAATGACCATCTCGATATTCTAGCCGTACAGATGCATGCTGCTCTACGCCACCTGTAACAGCCCGCAAATCCGTACTCTTTGAGTTAACACTATTCTACATCAATCAACTCAAGTTGCACAGAAATACGAACCATTTGGGTTAAAGAAGAAGAGGTAGAAGAAGAACATAGAAAACAACATCAGAATCTACCATCGCAGGGAAATAAAATATAATAGATAATAATGGTCTTTACTCAAAATAAAATATATCTGTTTATATATTACTTCGTCAGAGTACATCAATCACAGCTCAACATCAACATACAAATGGATACACAGCAACTCAATTACAACGGAATATGTATAAAACAAGTACGGATATACGTATCGTCATCCAGCTCGTCCCCTGAGCTCCACAGCAATCATCCTATATCCTATAATACTCGGTCTGACACGAGCATTATAGTTAAATAACACCCGAGTCAGTCTGGAATACCAGCGTGAGAAAATCACACCCAATTGATTATTAAAGTTTCAAAAATCCTTTGAAAACAAAAGCATCTCGTAAGACCACGCCACAAATAAACATGTCGGGTTTTTACCTTACGATAGCTAAAACAATTTTATAGAAATCCTCTTATATTATAATAGTGTCTATAGAAAGTAAAATAGAATCTAGCTGAAATGCTTGCATCTCACGTTTCAGCAATAGTTGGGCACAATCAAAACCGTACGGGCGCGTAGGGAAAATAAATTCCAACTAATGGCTAGGCACTGGGGTACCACCTGTCAGAGTACCTGGTCTAGATCAGCGTACTGAGGAGCCACCCTAACTCCCCTACAACACAAGACCAGAACCATCCCTTACTGGACAGTCCCGAGCAAGATCACCCCTCGGTTGGGATCATCAACCGCCCACTAAGCTGAAATAAAAAGGGACATCTAGACAGGGATGACCTTACTCTCCAGTGGGGGCTACCCATGAAGCCTTGCTGCATAACCCCTGATTTTCAGCCATTCCCATTTGATGAGGCTTGAGGCTAAGCGTTACCTTTTTAGAATATATCCCTTAGAATGCCCATCGTCCACCTGACGATGTTTCGCAAGCATTCATCCATACAAGTCCATTCCGGGTTCGAACGGAACCGAAGGCACTATTCCTACTACATCCATTTTGGAAATATCCTCAGGATTAGTAGCGACTAGCCCTTGCACTTCACTGCTCCATCTTCGAATTCAAAATCGTTTTCACGAAACGTACAAACCGGATCGAAGTGGTTTTCGAGAAATAAATCTCGATCCCGGTCTCTTCGAAACGATCAACGCAGTTGTCCAATATTGATAGTCGGTTATTTAACTATCAATTAATATTCACAACATCCAACTAAAAATAAATAATTTTCCAAATTATTTATTTACCTCAAAATATCTTCACAAGATATATTTCTATTTTCAATCCATTGAAAACAGTTTCAAACCATTCTTTCTTTCCTAGAATAAACCTTCCCAAATATTCTCTATCTCCTCTGAAATCACCAAGCACAAAACTAGATTTTAAAATAATTTAAAATCACTTTACTTTGAAATATACTTTAAAAGATTTAAGTTAAAATTACTTTAATAATTTGTTGAAAATACATACTATATGAATGTTTGAAAATAAGGTTGCTTAATAAAATATAAAACTAGATTTCTACTTTTAAAAACAAAATACTAAGTTACTTCTTAATAATTACTGCTAAAATAGATTAAAAGAAAATACTTACTTTAGAATTTAAATATTTAGAAATAATAAATTTTTCAAAACATACTTTTTTTAAACAACTTTAAACTTTTAACTTATATTTAAAAATTACTTTGAAAACGTACTTGGTTATTCAGGGAGAATTTCCAATCTCAATCACTTAAATCAATTTCCAAATTGATTCCCAATTTATTCCATTTGAAATAAGCTTCTTTAATTACTCAATTTATTTCAAAATTCGTTAATTATGCACTTAATTATTATTGTTATTATTTTCCATTTGATTTTATATCTTTTAACTGAAATATACAAATTTCAGCTTTTCCCAATTTCTTCTTTATTCTTTTTAATAATTTAAGTCTTCAATATTAAACAAATGCTTTGTTCTTTTAAAATAATAATGCTGAAGTTTAAAATTCATAAATATTCTGTTAATTCAAATTTCCTTTCCATATACGGAATTTTATTTATTAGAATTTAAAACTACTATTATTCTTAATTTATTTAAAATTTCTATAATTATTTCACTTACAAATTCTCTTCGTTTTATTTCCAAAATCCAATTCTATATATCTTGATAACTTAGTGCACCGGAATATATTCAGGGAAACCATAACATCCAATATTCCAATTATCAATAATATTCATCACAGAATATAAAATAATCACATCAAAGGGTATTACATAATTTAAATAAATGTTGAGGGATCCAGTTGGATCCCTCCAACCTGTTTTCCCTGCATCCACAGACGTTAGCACAACATAAAAACCAATCCCAAAATATACCACACTACAGCACATCAATCAATTCAATCATTTAAACAATTATTTAAATTTAATCATTTAAATTTAAATTTAATTGAGTGAGATTAACTCACCTTTTTTTTTCATTTGAAATCCACTTCCATCTCGACTAGTCCCTTCACGATTTTGGACCTTGTACAACATTTTATGTTTATTAATATTCGAACAAATCGAATGATCACTTATCACTTAAATAACTTGAAGGAATCAATTTATCATTTATTAATCTAATTAATGAAATTCCAAATGACTGTTAGCCTAACTTAGTTTACATTTCCTTTCTGCCTAATTTATAAATTTAAGGATAAGCTATATATGTTAATTCCTCAATTAAATACCAGTCACTAAAAAAAATTATTGACTGTTTTCAATATATAAAATTATACACATATTGGTTAAATATATAA
This sequence comes from Allium cepa, assembly GCA_030765085.1. Lineage (NCBI taxonomy): Eukaryota > Viridiplantae > Streptophyta > Magnoliopsida > Asparagales > Amaryllidaceae > Allium > Allium cepa. The sequence goes on from CM060932.1 coordinate 161,632,214, forward strand.
AAATATGCATAATCTCCTACTTGTATATACCTAAAACAAATTTCTGCTTTTCAAATCTTACAGCAAATTTTCTTTTATCATATACGTATACATATCCATGTGTACGTAATTTAAAACTAAAACATGCTCACCTCACTGTCTCAGGTGAACTCGAGAAGCCCAAGCCCTGTCGCACACAGATCGAAATCGCAACATCTCCCAAACTCGAACCCCAACGACCTTTATCCTGCCGAAGACCACGCGTACGCGTGCGTTGACCCTAGTTGCGACCGAGGCCTATGCGACGTGACTCACCTTATCGATAACAACCCCCCTAGCCTCTCGCGAATCCTCTAAACCGTAACTTCAATTGCGGCAACTCTAAACCCTAGCCTTCCTCAAGCCGAAGCTCGAACTCGATGTCGTTGAGTAGGCGATTGAGATCATCAACAGATTTCCGAATGAATATGTTTGAATTGAGTTCCGCCACTTATTTATTTATTTATTTTTTTCAACTGAGTGGTTTTGGGGTTTCAAAAGAAGAAAAGGGGTTCGGCCCCTATTGGGTTGCTCTTTTCTTTTATTATACGCGGCTTACAGCTTCCCCTTGAAGCTTCTTTTATTTATCTATTTATTATATATTTTATTTTATTTTTTCCGATTTTTATTTTCAAAAGGAATTGAACTTGCATGTCCTTTTAGAAGAGAAAGGGGAAACACGGATTTAAGTTAAAAGAAGTGGCGTATAAGAGAAGCCTGACTACGTAAATTTCATTAAATTATTATCAATTAGGTTTTCAGCGCGTTATTATATCGTACACTCACACACTAACTCCAATTAAAAAGAAATTTGAAATCCGATAATAATTCAATATTACGGACCCAATGGAACTGGTTTCGTCTAATTCCGAGACTGTTGCCTCAGAAGGCTATTTTTAAATTCAATTTAAACGATAAAATTTCAAAACTGAACAAACCACTGCTAATTTCAATTTTACAACTTCTATTATCTTCAATGTTATCAATATAAATTTTATATGCCTTCAAATTATATCCAACAGGTTTAAAACTTCAGATTCAACATTTAGCTCAACTTCCAATAATTTAATTCAAAAATTTTAATTGTCAAATAATTTGTGATATTCGTGATTCAAGTTAAAATTACTCTATTGAATATTTAAAATCAATTAAATATCCCGATTTTAAATGCTCGAAAATTCCGGGTCGTCACATTCCTTCCCCCTTAAAAGAATTTCGTCCCTGAAATTACTAGTTAGGGAGAAATGATACAATACCCGTTTACTTTTCTCAAATCCAAACAGTTCAACATCTATCCAACTATCTTTTTATAAAAGACCATTATCATTCTTGTTAACTTTCCAAACCCTCCCAATAGTTTCAAACAACACTATTTGTTTAACCATTCAAGTTTTCAATTTAAAACCAAAATTTTGAATTATCAAAAATTTCTCAAAATTTTTCTAACTCTCTAAATTTCCAAAAAAAATTGCCAGCGTCTCCTTTGCGCGGCTAGCTCGGTACTACTACAAAATGGCTCTACGGCCTCCCAAATCCAAAAAGAAACAAAAAGCCAAGTGGCTATATCCAAAAACCCAATCAAATTTATACCAAAATTTAAATACATACCTTTATGTCGGGCAATTCAAATTTATCTTCCGAAATCAAAATCAATTCTCTTTTCCCTTTATATTACCTGCATATCCTGCTAAGTACTAATATCCAATCACAATATCCCAAAACATTTTATCGACTTTTTTACAAAATGTCAATATTTATTCATTCCAATTATTGACTGAGATTATATTTGTAGTATCAATCTTTCATTTAAGAATTCACCATTCCTTCCTTAAGTTAGTATAAGCATTTTATATGTTTTTTTATATTTATTTTCACTTTACCACTTTAGTTTATATCCATTTCTATTCAAATCGATTCTTTCATTTCCATATGAATTCAATTTATCTTTAACTCAGAATATATAAATTTTATTTGTCATTTATTACTAATTCATGTCATTAGTTTTATTAGTTTCATTTACTAACCTATTTCAATTTTCCAGTTTTAAACCGTTTTGTCGTTAACAAAATTTTCCAAAAATTTTCTAACTCCCAAAATTTCTGAAATTTTTTGGCAGAGTCTCCCTTGTACGGAGGAGCTTTTGCAATTTGACAAAAGATATAAATATATATACATCGACCCACACGGTCGAAAAAATAAAAAACAGTTCATATTTCCTATTTATATTGCATAGGCGTACCTTATTTAGCATTTTTAAGCAAGTGGCTTATTTATTTAGCAGTTAGCGCAACCCAAATCCAGCCACACGGCTTCCAGGTACCTGTACTTACTCAATCTAAACATGTAAGTGCCATATATATGAAGTATAACAACATTTTTCTTATTTGCAATAGTTAAACATATGAATTCTAAAAGAAATTCACACCAAATATTTTTCCGTAGGCAACTTATACAATTTTCATTCTAATTCCACTGTTCCAATTAATTCATAAACCATTTTCATTCAATTTCAATGGTTTTAAATCCATTTGTATACAACTTCATCACTTTGAATGGTTTAAAACTCAATCGCTTACATTTAATTTATTTTTAAGCAAAACGAACTCATATTTAATTCAATTGTTCTCAAAATCAATTTATTTTACTCCTATGAATTCATAGAATTTTAATTACTTCCATTACATCCAATGACAATTTATTCTATGCAATTGGACGAGATCCATGTGAATAAATAAGTACTTATGTTTTATAACCAATTTAAATTGATTTCAACTCAATTTATACTTAATTTTATTCCATTTTTAAATTTATTCACAATCCATATATTCTCATTTTCATCGCATTTTAAATTTGAATTCATTCACTTGCATTTCATTTTATTAACCAAACTAGTTCATTCAAAACCATTAACAACTTAGGTTCATCTTCATTACCAATTAAATTTCCTTTTTATTTCAATTCATTCACGACCATTTATTTAGCTCGACCCATTCCAAGCTTGCACATTACTACCCATTCCCGAATTAATCCAAACCAAGCTTAATTTAATGGTCTTCCAATTTTGCTCGTTGACGAGCTTCTAATTATTCATAACTTAAGTTAATTTACTCAATTTATTTCACTTCAAACTTAAGTTCACTTCCATTTGATTCTTATTTATCCCATCCAATTATTTATTCAATATAATTATGTAACGAGTCGGATTTTGCCCGCTCAAAAATCGACATCCATACTTCATATCGTATTCGAATGCCATAGATTCGACCGTTCAAATCCGATTCGCCGGAGCTTATAACAATCATTAAGTAAACGACACAACGGAATAAAAGAATAATACATTGATATACAACTTTGATACAATATCTGATACAACAGATGATCCAATATATATCAATATACATCAGAGATATGATACAATAAAATAGCAGCGGAAAAGAAAATAGATGACATTTAACAGCGGAACAAATAACTCTAAGATAGTCTTCAACGAAGAACTCCAAATCGGAACTGTAACTCCATTTCCAAGAATCAATCCAGCAGTAGCTCGAACTCCCAATAACATATCACCAAGCTCAGCAAGACTGGTGTGGTCCAAAGACTGAACCAACTCCAGATAATCCACTATATCTAACTATCTGTAAAACCCAACTCTAGACTGCTCGTGTAGAAAATAATGAGCACCCAGAGTTTAGGAAAGAAACAATAAACTCCGGATCAGTCGTGGGACTGGTGTGAGCAACAAAACAGTTTATCTATTAAAAACATTCAACAAAAGATTTTCTAAGTCAATTCGCAATGCTTTTGAAAAATGAGACTACCATAAGGCCTCCCGCACACACACACAATGCAAACGCAGAATCGGAGGAGATTTCTCCTTATGATAGTCAAAGATGTTTGATACGCATTAAAAGGACATTTGATATTATTACTAGTGCATAGTGTAGAGAAAAATTCATTTCGAAAGTAGAATATAAATCTTAGCCAACATACGACCATTATCGTATGCCTACTATAGCTAACCATGTTCAATAGCAGGTTACCGCCACATTCCATGGCAGGTTATACAACTAATACTGTACAAGTCTCGTATTGTTTCTTTGGATTTCCAACAAATGGTCAGGCCAAGGAACTTTCCATTGCCACATGAGAATGCCTCTGGAAAGACATCCCCGAGAACCAAACCGGAACTCTGCCAACACAAGGCCGGGTTACCCCTAACTGGGTAACTACTGACACGAACACGCTATTCCCCGATCGTAAACGACCTTTCTCACGGGATCCCGATAGCCAACAACCACAAAGTAATAAATTCGTGGTAACCACATAGGTTAAATATCTGGGCTCCATACCATGATACCACCTCTATCCAGAAGGAAATGTACATACCCTAAAGGGTGCTACCCCTCATAACCTTGCCGCATCTTTCCTGTTTTGGCCATTTCTGGGGTGTGAGGCTCGACGAATTCACGTCCACAAAAACATACTTTATACAAAAGCCATGCTTTGGGTCAACAAATGATCAACACAATGATCACTAAGATAGACGATCAAATAAACGATCCTATCACAATAATCAACACAATGATCATTTACAGCAACACTCAGCATGTCACATTACCAAATTGGGAACATATCGCTGATAACCTTCAACTATATAACCTCTGAGCTCGTACGTCTCAGAGAAGGGTGTTAAGCTAAAAGAATAAATTCTCCGCCACCATAGAAATATATTTGAAAGAAATCGGCTTTACATCTCAACTTGTAATGTCAGACACACAATCCATACAAGTCTGTTCTGGGTTCGAACAGAACCGAAGGCACTTACGAAGAAGTCCTTGCAACCCGGATATTCACAATCCCGATCGGATTTTCCCATCACTTAGGGAGTTTCTATACCGGCGCGACTCGGTGCAGAAACAATCGATAGGTCTTCCTATCGCTTTCACAAATACCCGGTCTTCATCACCGGTCTTCAAATGCTATCCATAACGACGTATCACATATTCGGAATGGGTTATACGACACAAAGGTCCTTTCCCGGTTAAACCGAATAGTGAGCTATAATATTTTCAAAACATATGGATATGGGATTTCAATTAAGTCACAACTTAATAATTCAAAACTTTCTTTTAAATGGCTTAACAAATTACCATTTTCAATCTTTAAACAAAAAGATTCATTTTCACAACCTTCAACGGTTTAAACAATTTTCACATTTTAATCTTTTAAACAAAAGATTCATTCTCATTCACAGATTTTCCAAATCAATTTTCATTTCAATTTGATTAACTCGTTAAATCTTTAAATCAAAGATTTAACTTATAGCCTTCAAAACAATTACATTTCAATTTGATTTAAACAATCATCAATTTAAATCTGTTAAGAATAAACAGATTTAATTCATAGCTTTCAAAAAAAGAATTCATTCATAACTTAGGAAAATCATTTCTCCATTCAATCTTGAAATTCCCCTAATTAACTGGAATCTCAGTTCTTATTTAAGAGTGCTTATCATTTTTATAAATCATTTCAAAATCTGTGACTTAATCGATTTCCTCGTGAAATCCATATTTGTGTGTATGGTGTGGTCCAGGGGTTTAACACAATAGTGTACATCATCATCATCACAGATTAAAACACAGAAATATAGTTGATAAGCGATATAAACTATAACGCTCATCTTCCATTCACAAATTCACAGATAATATACAAATGCAAACAAATATACAACTCAATCTACAGAACAAAATATCACAAATCAGATAGGATAATCAATTCAAATCATTTCATACAATATAATTATTCATAAGCATTCAATAAACATTTGTAAGCAGGATTTAATTAATTCAATTCATTTCCAATTTAATTAATTACTTATGAATTTATTATCCAATTCTGATTAGATTATTTTCATTAAGTAATTACATTTAAATCATTTATAATTGATTATCTAAATTATTTAATCCAATAAATCATTAACATTAATCACTTTAAATCAATTACTTAATAATCCTTAGTTAATTATCCTTATTAACTAATAATATTTCTTAATCACTTCTTAAGAAATTATCTTAGATTAATTCATTATTAACCATTTCAAATTATAAATTAATCTAATTATTTATTTATAATTAAATAAATCATTCTTTAATTACTTATTAATTTAAATTAACTTTTAAACCAACTTCATAATAAATCATTTAAATTAACTTAATTAATTTATTCACTTACTTAAAGTAATTAATTAAATTTCTTACCTTAAACTGATTAACTATCTTTACAACTTTCTTTACTAAACTTTTAAGTTACCTATTAACTTAATACTAACTAACATTACTTAATTATCTAAGTTAAACACCTGTATAAAAATCATTATTCACGGCTATTTTGGGAAAGCACCGAGACCGCATCATTCTTACTCGAGAAAACTCGAGTTTCCCCTCGTGTCTCTCCCGTGTCACTCTCTCTCACCCCCTCCCTGTTCTTCTTTTTCTCAGTTCTTCTCCCCCTTTTCATTTTTTTTTATATTGGTTGAAGTTATAAAAGAACAGCTGAAACCCATTCACGAAAACGACCTAGAGGCAAACCGAAGCGACTCCTTCCTTTACTCGAGTATACACTCGAGGACTTAATCACCAAGAACACCAAGCTGTGCACGAGATCACCGTGCACCTGCACCAGACCACGACCAAATTCTGGCGATCCTCACTAGCTCCGGCAAGTCACAATCGATCACATCCTCGACCCAGATCGACCCAAAACCCCAAACATTCCCTCCATCGAATTCGAGCATAGCTGGAACCATACGACCAAAACAGCGACCAGAAAAAAATGTCTCATCGCCGCGCCTCCGACCACCAGCATCGCCGCGCCTCCGCCCCAACCTTCGTCTACGTCCCAAGCGCATTCTCTCCAAGTCCGGCCCCACTCGATGCAATGAGGTGTGAGAACGAACCCCAAAACTTCGACATCAGTTTCACATGCCTTAAACCCTACATCTAATCGAATCTCAATCTATGATGCATAAAAAAAATACTTTGCATTTTTCCCGCGATCATCGATCATGTTAGCTCCTCCCCACCAATTTTCGACTTCTCTGATCAACTGTGTTACCCAAGGCAACCCCATCTTCCCAAAATGATCAATACGGCCATGCCACTTCTACTCTTTACAAAAAAATATGAATTGAGCTTTAAAAATCCTATTTATGATTAAGCAATCAGTTCCTAAACTTGAATCGAAAATTCAAGATGTTCAAAATTTTGATTTATGTTAAGTATTACTGTCCTATGCTTATTCCCAGAGCAGCTCAACCTTTTTATTATGAATTTAAATTTTTAAAATTCACTTTATACTTTCCTAAACATAATCTGTTTATATACTTTACTCTAACAATCAATAGATTTGAGCATACATGATTTTTGAAGCAACTTAGGCTGTTGGAATGTATAAACAGAGGCAATATTTGTATATGTATATGCATTCCTGTATAAATGCAGAGAGGAGCACCAATATATACATGCATTCAACATAGAAATCCCAAAGATTTTATGCAACCAGTTTACTACTTAATTTTTTTTTTTTCAAAATGAAGTTACTCACATTGTTTTGTGGAAGACAGAGAACAGGTTTCTTCAATTTGGAACTGGTTTGTATCTTGCTTCTTGATGTTTGAGTTGAATGATATATATAGGGGAGAGTGTTTACAGTATGTTATATATGTATATTATATATATTACAATGGGTATGGTATACAATATCTTGTACAGGGTAATATTATATTTTCCTTGTACTAAAGGTATCTTTACATTATTTATGTCGGCTGAAAATTCTTCTTTGATATGCTAAAGATGCAAACATTAATTGTCTATGTACTAGCCTAAGATATTAATTGTTTACTTGTTTCATTCCATGCTTATATTTGTACTTGCTTTATAATTTAACATATATTGCTTTTTAACTTGTTGATTATGCAGTTTGGTGGCTGCAAATCATTTTCTTTGTTTTGTTCATATTTGATTTTCTTTACGGCCTACATATTTATACAACTTTGCTTTGTGCTTTGCTTTATTACTTATGTAAAAACATATACTTTGTTTTGTTTAGCAATATTTTTTTTCTTTTGTTTGCTTTACTATGGTGGCTGCAGCTTTATCTGTTTATACTTATTGATTCTGCTCTCTCTTTTCTTATATGTTGTTATATCTTTAGCTGATATGTTACTTTGTATCCATTTTATAGTTTACACACTTATATTACTTTGTCTTGTTTTATCAGTTTGTAAGTATACATGTGCTTTTGTTTATTACTTTACTTATTTATTTGGATGTAGTTCTATATTTAATTTGTTGTTAAGTTATTAGTTAATGTATTTACTTACTTCTTATTTTCAGCTGAGTATATTTATGTATTTTATTTTCTTTAAATCTTCTTGTTTTGTAATACAAATAAATTTCTATTTTATTATGTTGTTAGAATTTATTTATGAGTTACTATAGATATATTTTTTTTTCTTAATTTATTTTATAACTCAAATATTTATTAAACCATTCATCTAAGATTTAAATCAAAATATATATATATACACACACAAGATTTTATAATTTCAAATTGACTCATATATACCCAAATATACATATATATATATACATTCACATATATACATATATATACAAAAATTAAAAATTTAAATGATTTATATAGAATATATTTGAACTCGGGGAAACTCACATCACTAAATCGATTAATTTCACCGTTTTCTTCAAAAATAGATTTTAATTATCATTTTAAATTTATATAAAAATCCGGGGTCGTTACAAATTAGTTTATCCACTCAATCCATTTTGAATTTTCATTTCCTTAAATATTATTTATAACCCATCAAATTCTATTTTGATTCAAATTTATTTTTACTTGATTTAAATCCAACCCAATATCATTACACTTAGTTTTAAGTTGAATTTAATCCAACTCTTCCATTTGTTTAGCTTAAGTCAATTTACTTCACTTTATACTTAAGCTCATTTTCATTTTACAAGTAAATTTTTTTTCTTTTCTATTCAACTTAATTCTCTCTCTCAATTAAACTTCATTTTAAATTTGCAATTTCATTTGATTGGTTATTTTAGAATTTAATTTCCCAGATTCAACTCATTCAATTTATTACCTGGCTATTTTCCAATTTATCTTCACTTATTTAGATTTTATTTGCAATTCATACCATTAATATTTTAATCCATTTACATTTTTATTCGATACATTTCAATTATACTCAATTTGTTAACACTTCACATTAAATTTTAATTAATAACTCAAGTTCTGAATCCACTATCCATTTTCAATTTATCACCAAATTTCATGAACTCATAATTCAGTTACATTTACTTTACTGACAATTCAAGTCGAATTCAATTCATAACTTGAGTTTTATTCCCAAATTTCATCATAAATTCACACTTCAGCTTCTATTAAACAACAATACGTTCCCATTTACACATTTTATTAACTAATTTATTATAAAATTAGTTCTCTCCTATTTATAGTTCAATACTTGATTTTCAATTTCAAATATCACTTCATTAAATTTTCTTAAGTTCAATTTATTTTATAATTCAAGTTTTGATCTTCATTTTACTTTTCAATTCATCAAACAATATTTATTTTGAGTTTTCTATCTCACTTTTAAATTTTATAAGTCGCCACTTATTATTTTACACGATCACATTCATTCTAGGCTTGAATGTATTCATCTTTTATTTTTTTTATTCGAGTTTTACACTTATTTATAATCCAAGCATATTTTATTCTATGGATTTATATTCCTTTACAAGTTATTCTAATTTATTTATTTATATTTTCCATTCTAATTCTTATTCAACTTACCTCCATTAATCCAAGTAAAAATCTAATTCCATTTAATAACTTAATTGAATTCTTATTCCAATTCAATTTTGTTTTAAACTCAGATTTATTTAATCTCAATTCGATTTCAACTTAATTTGAATACAACTGGATATTATTTCCAACCTACTCAATTACTTCAATCCAGTTAAATCTTATTCCCAATCCAAGTTACTTTCATTTTTAACTTTCCACTTTAAATTTAAATTTTCGACATTCAAAGCTTATATTTCCTTCCTGATTTAAAAATCATCTCAATTTATAAGCTTACAACTTATCTCATCAGGATTTTCAAATACCCGACTTTTTGTTTCAAATTATCTTGAAATCTCCAACATCTCAAATCACATTTCTTAAAAAATTTAAACCAATCTGGGTTTTATTCCCAACAAATTTCCTTTGAAATTTCAAAAACAAACAGGTTTTCCTGAACAAATAATTTGGCAGCAATTCATCACTTAGAAACTCGAAAATGAACATCGATGATACTGCAGTCATCACCGAAGTTATTTTCCACTGACTGAAGTGAATTCAATGCTATCTCACTTCCAAAATCCGTTTTAAAACAAATTTCCATTCAGAAATACCTCCAAAACAATAACGTTATCATTTATCTTCAAAACACTTCGATAAACATTTCCAAAATCTCTGAAATTTTGAATTTCCAAATCCTGCTTGAATAAATTTTAACTATAATTCATTTGTACACTTTATGCTTATACAAATTCTCATCTGATTGTATTTCAATTCATAAATTATATTTATAATTCATATTTATAAATTTCATTTTATAATGAATTTGTTCCCTTAATTTTTAGTTATATTTCGATTTCTAGTTAAATTTTTATTTAACAATGATAATACTTTAATATTATCATTTTTAACATCCAAGCAACCATGTATTAGCTAAATAGTTTTCAAAAACTATTTTTTATATCAAAATATATTTTTGGGTAAAATTATTTCATTTAACCATATTTAAAACAATACCGTGTCGATTATTCTATTCAAGTGTTTAGAAACCCCTTCAATACAGTTGCGCAGACTATGTCGACGAAGGTTCATATGCCACTCAATAAATCAACCAACACAATATTGAAACAATTTATATTCACTAACAAATACGCGCTCATATTTATTAATACGCTCAAACTCATTTTAGAGTACTATAGACTCTATTATATGAGAAATTCCGACCAGAGCCAAGGTTGTCACCAACCGATGCTCTGATACCAGCTGTAACAGCCCGCAAATCCGTACTCTTTGAGTTAACACTATTCTACATCAATCAACTCAAGTTACATAGAAATATGAACCATTTGGGTTAAATAAGAAGAGGTAGAAGAAGAAAATAGAAAACAACATCAGAATCTACCATCGCAGCGAAATAAAATATAATAGATAATAACGGTCTTTACTCAAAATCAAATATATCTGTTTATATATTACATCATCAGAGTACATCAATCATAGCTCAACATAAACATACAAATGGATACACAGCAACTCAATCACAATGGAATATATATAAAATAAGTACGGATATACGTATCGTCATCCAGCTCATCTTCTGAGCTCCACAGCATCATCCTGTATCCTATAATACTCGGTCTGACCCGAGCATTATAGTTAAATAACACCCGAGTCAGTCTGGAATACCAGCGTGATAAAATCACACCCAATTGATTATTAAAGTTTCAAAAATCCTTTGAAAACAAAAGCATCTCGTAAGACCACGCCACAAATAAACATGTCGGGTTTTTACCTTACGATAGCTAAAACAATTTTTATAGAAATCCTCTGATATTATAATAGTGTCTATAGAAAGTAAAATAGAATCTAGCTGAAATGCTTGCATCTCACGTTTCAGCAATAGTTGGGCACAATCAAAACCGTACGGGTGCGTAGGGAAAATGAATTCCAACTAATGGCTAGGCACTGGGGTACCACCTGTCACAATACCTGGTCTAGATCAGCGTACCGAGGAGCCACCCTAACTCCCCTGCAACACAAAACCGGAACCATCCCTTATTGGACAGTCCCGAGCAAGATCACCCCACGGTTGGGATCAGCAACCGCCCACTAAGCCGAAATAAAAAGGGACATCTAGACAGGGATGACCTCACCCTCCAGTGGGGGCTACCCACGAAGCCTCGCTCCATAACCCCTGATTTATAGCCATTCCCATTTGATGAGGCTTGAGGCTAAACGTTACCTTTTTAGAATATATCCCTTAGAATGCCCATCGTCCACCTGACGATGTTTCGCAAGCATTCATCCATACAAGTCCGTTCCGGGTTCGAACGAAACCGAAGGCACTATTCCTACAACATCCATTTTGGAAATATCCTCAGGATTAGTAGCGACTAGCCCTTGCACTTCACTGCTCCATCTTCGAATCCAAAATCATTTTCACGAAACGTACAAACCCGATCGAAGTGGTTTTCGAGAAATAAATCTCGATCCTGGTCTCTTCGAAACGATCAACGCAGTTGTCCAATATTGATAGTCGGTTATTTAACTATCAATTAATATTCACAACATCCAACTAAAAATAAATAATTTTCCAAATTATTTATTTACCTCAAAATATCTTCACAAGATATATTTCTATTTTCAATCCTTTGAAAACAGTTTCAAACCATTCTTTCTTTCCCAGAATAAACCTTCCCAAATATTCTCTATCTCCTCTGAAATCACCAAGCACAAAACTAGATTTTAAAATAATTTAAAATCACTTTACTTTGAAATATACTTTAAAACATTCAAGTTAAAATTACTTTAATAATTTGTTGAAAATACATACTATATGAATGTTTGAAAATAAGGTTGCTTAATAAAATATAAAACTAGATTTCTACTTTTAAAAACAAAATACTAAGTTACTTCTTAATAATTACTGCTAAAATAGATTAAAAGAAAATACTTACTTTAGAATTTAAATATTTAGAAATAATAAATTTTTCAAAACATACTTTTTTTTAAACAACTTTAAACTTTTAACTTATATTTAAAAATTACTTTGAAAACATACTTGGTTATTCAGGGAGAATTTCCAATCTCAATCACTTAAATCAATTTCCAAATTGATTCCTAATTTATTCCATTTGAAATAAGCTTCTTTAATTACTCTATTTATTTCAAAATTCATTAATTATGCACTTAATTATTATTGTTATTATTTTCCATTTGATTTTATATCTTTTAACTGAAATATACAAATTTCAGCTTTTCCCAATTTCTTCTTTATTCTTTTTAATAATTTAAGTCTTAAATATTAAACAAATGTTTTGTTCTTTTAAAATAATAATGTTGAAGTTTAAAATTCATAAATTTTCTGTTAATTCAAATTTCCTTTCCATATACGGAATTTTATTTATTAGAATTTAAAACTACTATTATTCTTAATTTATTTAAAATTTCTATAATTATTTCACTTACAAATTTTCTTCGTTTTATTTCCAAAATCCAATTCTATATATCTTGATAACTTAGTGCACTGGAATATATTCAAGGAAACCATAACATCCAATATTCCAATTATCAATAATATTCATCATAGAATATAAAATAATCACATCAGAGGGTATTACATAATTTAAATAAATGTTGAGGGATCCAGTTGGATCCCTCCAACATGTTTTCCCTGCATCCATAGACGTTAGCACAACATAAAAACCAATCCCAAAATATACCACACTATAGCACATCAATCAATTCAATCATTCAAACAATTATTTAAATTTAATAATTTAAATTTAAATTTAACTGAGTGAGATTAACTCACCTTTTTTTCATTTGCAATCCACTTCCATCTCGACTAGTCCCTTCACGATTTTGGACCTTGTACAACATTTTATGTTTATTAATATTCGAACAAATCAAATGATCACTTATCACTTAAATAACTTGAAGGAATCAATTTATCATTTATTAATCTAATTTATGAAATTCCAAATGATTGTTAGCCTAACTTAGTTTACATTTCCTTTCTGCCTAATTTATAAATTCAATGATAAGCTATATATGTTAATTCCTCAATTAAATACCAGTCACTAAAAAAAATATTGACTGTTTTCAATATATAAAATTATACACATATTGGTTAAATATATAAAAATATGCATAATCTCCTACCTTTGTATACCTAAAACAAATTTCTGCTTTTCAAATCTTACAGCAAATTTTCTTTTATCATATACGTATACATATCCATGTGTACGTAATTTAAAACTAAAATATGCTCACCTCACTGTCTCAGGTGAACTCGAGAAGCCCAAGCCCTGTCGCACACAGATCGAAATCGCAACATCTCCCCAACTCGAACCCCAACGACCACTATCCTGCCGAAGACCACGCGTACGCGTGCGTTGACCCTAGTTGCGACCGAGGCATATGCGACGTGACTCACCTTATCGATAACAACCCCCCAGCCTCTCGCGAATCCCCCAAACCGCGACTTCAATTGCGGCAACTCTAAACCCTAGCCTTCCTCAAGCCGAAGCTCGAACTCGATGTCGTTGAGTAGGCGATTGAGATGATCAACAGATTTCCGAACGAATATATTTGAATTGAGTTTCGCCATTTTTTTTTTATTTTTTTTTCAACTGAGTGGTTTTGGGGTTTGAAAAGAAGAAAAGAGGTTCGGCCCCAATTGTGTTTCTCTTTTCTTTTATTATACGCGGCTTACGGCTTCCCCTTGAAGCTTCTTTTATTTATCTATTTATTATATATTTTATTTTATTTTTTTCGATTTTGATTTTCAGAAGGAATTGAACTTGCCTGTCCTTTTAGAAGAGAAAGCGGAAACACGGATTTAAGTTAAAAGAAGTAGCGTATAAGAGAAGCTTGACTAAGTAAATTTCATTAAATTATTATCAATTAAGTTTTCAGCGCGTTATTATATCGTACACTCACACACTAACTCCAATTAATACGAAATTTGAAATTCGATAATAATTCAATATTATGGACCCAATGGAACTGGTTTCGTCTAATTCCGAGACTGTGCCTCGGAAGGCTATTTTTAAATTCAATTTAAACAATAAAATTTCAAAACTGAACAAACCACTGCTAATTTCAATTTTACAACTTCTATTATCTTCAATGTTATCAATATAAATTTTATAAGCCTTCAAATTATATCCAACAAGTTTAAAACTTCAGATTCAACATTTGGCTCAACTTCCAATTATTTAATTCAAAAATTTTAATTATCAAATAATTTGTGATATTCGTGATTCAAGTCAAAATTACTCTATTGAATATTTAAAATCAATTAAATATTCCGATTTTAAATGCTCGAAAATTCCGGGTCGTCACACCACCCTTACAACGGCATAAGCCGATTGTCGATTAGCTTCATATCCACCGTTGAATCGATCAAACTCAATTACGAACCGCCCGTATTGATCTGAGATTTGTGGGAAAACGGTGAACCGATCTGGAAAACGGATTCCACCAGAAGATTATGCTCATCGAGAGCATCAACATATAATTTTTCGGAATTTTTCTGGGGACTTTAAATTTTTGACTTTGATTTGGAAATTGTAATTTGATCTAAGGTTTGGTTTGCAGCCATTGGAAAGGAGGAGTTGAGGGAAATGAACGCCCAAAGAAATGAAAATGGATGGAGGCTAGGGTTTATAATTTGGTTTATATAGATAGGCTAGAAAATAGAGTAAATGGATTCGATAAACAAACGTGCTGACCGGTAATTGGCCCAAAAAGCCCATTTCGACTACGGAACGAAATTGGGTCAACCCATATATCACAATAGGTGTTTTAACATATTCTAAACGCGATGGAAAAAGTTTCACGTCCAAATTCGATCGTATGAAGAAGTTATGCTGAAATTAATATTTTCAAATTGATTTCAATTAAATCGATTTCAAGGCGTTTCGCCTCCGTACGATCAAACGACAAGTCCGATTGCTACGAAACTTGAAACCCTACAATAATTCTCTGTTACGGATCCGATGAAACTGGTTTCGTCGAAACCCGAGTCCGTGAACAAAATGGCTATTTTTATATTAATTAAATAAATTCAAAATAAATAAATAAAATCAAATTTTATATTTAGATTCTAAAATTGACTCATTTTCACTTTTTAAAAATTCTTAATCATTTACAAAATTCCAACAAGTTTAGATGTCAAATTAAAGAAGGTAAATTGATAAATTTCAATATAAATCCTTAATTCCATTAAGTTCACAAATTATAAATAATATCCTAAAATTTCGTTTAGTTAAATAAAAGTAATTAGTATTCCATTCATTCCTGTCAACAGATGTATTAAATATTGGATTCCAAATTATCACACAAAATTTTCATATTATTCTTATTTCAAATAACGAATTATTTAACTATATCCAATCTCGTTAAATTGCAATTTAAATTCAATTATTAGACTTTAAGTTTCAATCTAAATAAATAAATCCTGATTCCCATTCTTAAATTCACTATTGATCATATTACCATCCTG
The DNA here is from genome assembly GCA_030765085.1 of Allium cepa. Classification (NCBI taxonomy): domain Eukaryota; kingdom Viridiplantae; phylum Streptophyta; class Magnoliopsida; order Asparagales; family Amaryllidaceae; genus Allium; species Allium cepa. The sequence continues at coordinate 161,648,616 of CM060932.1, forward strand.
GGTACCATTTATTTTAATATATATATCCAGATACTTTAACATTTTCCAATTGTTTATCTCAATTGCATAACATTAAATTTATATTTATTGCAATGATTTCCGATTTAATTGAATGAACTAAGTATATAACTCATAAAAATTTGTTGTAAAAATCTCAAACCCACATTTATAAGTTTATTATTTTCACTCAAATATTATAGATATTTACAGGTATAAGTTTTTATTCAATCATTACTTATTATTATGTATAAATTAAATAAATGCACTATTTAAGTCCGTTAAGTTTATTACCAAATATCCATTTACCTTTCCCATCAAAGTTGAATTCCATTCAATTAATATAAACAATCAAATTTTCATCCACACTTTATTTTAAACCTAAAATTTGCACTTCATCGTCTTGTATTAATGTCATCCAATTTCTACTTATTATTATTACTTACTTTACATTCTATAACCTACTTTGTATACTTTTTCTTATTAATTTCTTAATTATCAAAACTTAAACTTTATTCCCCAAAACCACAAATTATTACTTACCATAAGTCTATTCTTTTATTACTTTACGTTCACACTTCCGTTTCTATCAAATTAATCACCAGTTACGTTATCATCAAATCAGCATTAATTAATATTTTAAATGCTTACATTTATTTCTCTTATATGGTTATTATTTATCCACTTGTGCTAACTTTTATTACCTAAATTTTCCGTTATTATAAGCCTTTAATTTTTCCATTTAAATTAAATATATTTCAATTCAATACATCCTCTTCAACACGCAATTTATAGTAACAGCTTACAAGTACGAATGGAATTATCATTTATTATAATATTTTCTTAATTTACATTAATCATATAAATAAATATCCTTTAAATGAATTTTATATCCAGGTATAATACTTACTCTATTTCATTTATTGAAATTTATTCATATTGCTAGTAAATAGGTCTTAAGTGACCATTTATATAATTTAATTTAGAGTTCACTTCAATATTTGCTTATAAAGTTTTTTTTTTATTTCTACTAAATTTAATTACAAATTATTAATTTAACCAAATTAAATCCATGAAATTTACGGGTCGTTACACTCTCCCCCACTCAAAACTTTTCGTCCCCGAAAAGGAACAGAAGGGAAACGAAGAACTAAGAAATCAATATACCTTATTCAAACATTAACTTTATAAACAATTAAATTTACAAAATTAATTAATTTAGATAAAATATATCAATTTATAACCATTAAAAAAATTTATATACTTAAATTACTAAAGTTTGGAAAACATTTTCAAAATATTTCTAAGTTCAAAAATTACGGAAAATTTTGGCAGATTTTCCTTTGTACGTAGAGGCTTGAGAGAAAATATAATATTAAATATAACAATATACAACATATATTTCTCAAATTCATATATCCCTACCCGGGAAAATATATGAAATAGCGCTATAAACCGAAATCCGAAACGTACCTATTTGTCGGGCAATATACGCTTAATTTATGGAACCAAAAGCAGTAGTAATTGCTTCCATAATCTATATTTCACTTATAAAATCCAAAGGGTTAGCTATTTATATAAAGTGAAATATTTAAGGGGTTTCAATCCCTAACAACAAATCAATATGACAACCATCACTTTCAACAAACTGCATACACAACAAATACAAAACAACCATTCAATCAAACAAACAAATAGTTGTTCGGGTTCAAAACTTTTAAATTGTACGGAATGAAGAAATAACCACTAGCGCATCATTTTCTCAACAGTCCTAGATAAAACTAAATAGATTATTCATTCACTCCAAACCAAATTTTAAAGTATCTTACCCAAACAACCATAACCAATAACAACCAATTCGAACAACAAATTTTGATTATCATTATTAATTTCATTCATACATTTGTTGTTTAATTCTTTTCATTCATATAACGGTTTATTCTTTTTATTTTCATTTATTTCTTTCAATTTTATTTAGAAATAACTGCAACCCTTTCTTAAGTTTACAATTTCTCTTTATTATATTACATCCATTTATTTTCACTTACTACTTACTATTATTCATTTCCATTAACTCAGGTCATGCCATTAACTACTATAATTATTCATTCATTTATTGCGTGCCCTCGTTTATTAACATTATTCATGTCCCATTTAATTTCCTAGTATTTCCATTCTATTTACTTAAGTTGAAAATCATCTATTTGAATTACTTACCTTTAATTATATTCACTTATAGTAAAATTTCAATTATAACTTAAGTTGCATTAAATTCTCATTTATAATAGCAAATTCATTGAATACTTTCATTGCCTATTTTTACTTGTAATTCTCATTACATTTCCTATCGAACATTTCAACTTTTAATATTTGGTAAGTTATATATGTTTTTAAAGAATGTACTTGAAAATTATACAAGTTTTCTCATTACCTATGATTAATTTAACGTTCAATAATAATATTCTTTATATCATAGGTTATAAATTTCAACTTTCATTTAATACCATTTATAACCTATCATTAAATCTCTTACCTAAATTTGAGGTTTCAATTATTAATTACTTACCTTTTATTTCACTATAATAATTGAAACAATCAATTAACGGAAATTTAAGAATTTAATACCGGGTTAAATTTAAAATTATTTTAAAATAATAGATAAATATATTCTTACAACTTATATATCTCTAATTATATTGGAAACAATTCAAAATTTTATATATATTTTTTTCAAAAATGAATCTGCAGTAAAACTACTACAGTGGCCTTCCCCTTCGAAACTCGAAAATGAAAGTCGATGATGCGGCCACCATCACCGAAATAATTTTCCAGCGACAAAGAGGAAAGTACAAAACTTATTTTCTCCAAAATCTTCTTTAAAACAGTTCTTCCGAATTATACTAAAATATTTATATCAGAAAATACTTATAAACAATATTATTATATTCCAAAATTTATTTGAAAGAAATTTCAAAACCCGGGACTTAAGTTCTAAATTTCCAAATTTCATTTATTTTATTTTTCGATCTTATTTCTATTATTATTTATACACTTTATTTCCTAACAACCAATCTATTGCAGCCAAATATAGACAACGTTTGAAAAATTTTATTTTATATATAGAAAATATAATAGGCAAAATTATTTCATTCACCTATATTAAAAACAAATATTATGTCGGTCTGTCTTATTAAGTGTTTAGAAATCCTTATTGATGTCATAGCATCCCATGCACCAACAAGAATTTATAAATACGAAACGGAATAGATTAACACAATATCAAAACCTTTTTATAACACTAACAAATACGCTCTCTCATTTATATACTCTCAGCGACTCCCATAGGGTATTACTACCCTATTAATAAAGAGTCAAACCCCACAAAGCTAAGGTTTATCGCTAAACCAAAGCTCTGATACCACGTTGTAACGTCCCGCCTTTTCGCATGCTTTAAATCGACACACGTGCCAATTCAAAGACATCCGGAAGGGCGGATTGTTATGGGGTAAATAAGAAAAATAAGGAAGAAATAAAACAAAATAGAATCTCACAGCGGAAGGATAAAATATAATAATCAAATATACAGTTCATGAAGCTGTTTTACAAATTTTGGTTATATTTATACAATACATATCAGAGTACACATACCAGAGAATAATAATTTATGCAGCGGGATTTAATAGTGTAGTGAAATAATATAAATAATAATAGTACAAATCTTCGTCTTCGTCCTCCATGACTAAATCTTCAAATCCTGAAACGCTCGGACTGACCCGAGCGAATTTGAAAAGACAAAAACACTCGAGTCAGAACTAAAAGAACTTATGTGAGTTAAATTAACAGATATAAATATGAGTGCAGTAACCCATGAGATGCTCGAGATTTACGTCTCCTAAGGATCCGTTAAACTATTTATTATGTAGTATATTTCGCTATTATAATAGTGTCTAATTGTAAAATAAACTTTCTTTTTAATAGCGTTAAGGGGTTACCCATATAGCCCTTAATGCAAAATATATTCTCATAGTCTATACAGTACCGTAATCTCCCCCGTACTGGGCGTCGTCAGAGGGCACTCCATAGGTATGGCACAAAACAAAATCGTATAAGGCGCTGTAGAACCCATTATTACGCATTCGCCTCGCTCTTCCTCCCACGACCATTAGAGGTCACGTACTTCTGGTCAGAGCACCACCCGACCACAAAGCTTCAATTGCCACCAGTGCGAACCGTTCCGATCAACTGAGGACAGCGCAGCACTAAGATTTCCGACACATAGACAAATACCAGCTCGAACCCTAGATCATCCGAAACCGGCCCCCATAACGATTTATAAATTCATCCAAGAATTTTCTGACGATCCTTTACCATCAGACTAAATCCAATCCCAACCACGTGATTTTTCATTACTTTAATTTCCAGAAATCACCAATAAATCAAAAATCATTCAATTCACAAATTTTCGGTGGATATATGTTTAAAAATCCTGATCTTACCTTTAAAAATCCTTATTCCCAAAAACGTTTTTGATAATACAATTTAAATCAGAAAACAGAATGGTTGAATTTTCATATTATTTTGGGTTTGCCTGTATTCTTCAAATTTCCAGAGAAAACTTAAGTTAAATCTACTTAAATTTATTTTTTAACCTTAAAATATAGCTAAACAAACAAAGTTTGTTTAGATCCTAAAGCCAAATAAGGATCAAAGGAAGAGAAATTGAAATTTGTACAGGTTTTAGAAACCCGGGTACAAACAGAGGCAAATGTGCTTGTAACTCAAACATGCACATTCTTCTCTGCATATAAAAATCTACATATTTGCATGCATGTCAATTATTTACAATTTATTTTCAAACATTATCTCTAACAACTCATAATGCTCCAGATTTTTTAAGTGTTTACTCACCTGATTCGTTTTTGAAGACAGAGAAAGCTTGAAAATTTATTTTGTTCCTGAGCTTTGAAATCCTAAGACTGCTCTAGTATTTGAAACTTTATTTTTTTTCCTTTTTTTATGTGCAAAAAATTGATATAAACTTGCTTAGCTTCTTGCTTGATTACTTATCAACAAATTCAAACTTAAATTTTAAAAAGAATTTACTTGCCTTAATTTAACTCAGAGGAACCCTGCTCTGCTTCTTGAAAAAAAACTGGAGCTTGGTTTCTTTGAACTACAATTTGAAAATTTGATGTTAAATCTTGATTTTTGATTACTAATTTAGTTGATTCTGAAGCTTTAAACTTGCCTGAGGTATGGAGTTGAGATTCCTGCTTTGATGTTTGAGATGATTCTTAGGCTTTAAGCTTTGAATTCAAGAAGATGTTTGAATTCCAGATTTTTTTTTCTTTGATGTTGAGGTACTCTGTTTTGCAATGTTTACAGATTTTTTCTTTTCTTTCAAAATTTTGAGAAACCAAAGAAATGAGATAGAGGAGCTGAAAGTTTTTTTTATGAATTTAAGTTTTATTTTTATTAATTATCTAAATTGAATGACACTTGTTTATTTTGATGATGAGGTCACTACACTTGTTAATCCTCTTGTTACATGTTTAACACCTGTTTATTTTTTTAATGAGAAATATATTTATATTATTTTCTTCTTAACTTTATATATTAATCTATTTACTTATATGTATTTTTGATATAATTTCATACCTTTATTGAATACATTTCCTTTGTTAAATATTTGTACAAGTTGAAAGAAAATGTTCTAAAACAAATTTATACACTAATAAAAATCATACGTATATTACTTTCAAATCCAAGTATTTTTAAGACTCTTATATTTGAATCTTACATTCAAATTTTTATATACAATTTCCTCATAAATATAAATATATAAACAAGTACCATTTTTAATTTGATTTGGAAAATTATGACATTTATTTAAATAATTAAATTCAAATTCAAATCTATTCATATATATTTAAAATCACACACTCATTAAATTTGTTTTAGAAATTTAAATTCAATTTCAAATTAAATTCCAGAAATTTATATTAATTACTAGTTTTAAATTTGATAAAATTTTGGGATGTTACATATTCCCCTCCTTAAGAAAATTTCGTCCTCGAAATTTCAAAGAGAGAGAAATAAACAAAGAATATGCAAATACAGGAAAAAGATAAAGAAATGGCTTACCATATTAAGCCGGAATATCCACTCTACAATTGGGATAGGACCATTGCATACTATCTTCTGTTTCCCAAGTGTAGTCCATTTGATCACCGCTCCACTGCACTTTAACTAATTTCACAACTTTGTTATTTAATTGCATCTCATCACGATCCATAATCTTTATTGGTTCTCTTTTAACTGCTAGGTTGGGAGTGATTTCGAGATCCTGCTGAGCAGCTTCTTCAATGATACGATCTGGAACGTCCACATGTTTTAGGAGGTTAGAAATGTGAAACACATCATGCATGCCAGATAGCCAGCTAGGTAGCTGCACTCGATAGGCTAAATGACCGATCCTCTCCAGAATAGGAAAAGGACCAATATACTGTAGTGCCAGCTTACCAGTCTTCCCAAATCTTAACACACCACGCATTGGAGATACTTTCAAGAAAACGGAATTTCCAATCTGGAATTCCAAATCTCTTCTTCTACGATCATAATAGCTCTTTTGATGACTTTGAGCCGTTTTCAGTTTCTTCCGTATAAAGTCAACTTTCTCCATGGCTTCCTTAATCATATCTGGTCCAAGGATCACCTGACTCGATCCAGCATGTAGGTGATCGACACGGACGAGCATATAAAGCTTCAAAAGGAGCCATCTCGATACTGGCCTGATAGCTATTGTTATATGAAAATTCGACCAGATATAAATGGTCCTCCCAAGAACCACCAAAATCAAGTATACAAGCACGCAATAGGTCTTCTAAGATTCGGTTAATCCTCTCAGTCTGCCCATTAGACTGTGCGTGATAAGCAGTGCTGAAGTTCAGTTTTGTTCCCAATGCGGCTTGGAATGCCTCCCAAAATCTACTAGTGAAGATCGGGTCACGATCACTCACTGTACTGCTCAGAATGCCGTGGATACGAACAATTTCTTTTATATAAAAATTTGCCAGACTTGCTGCCGATCGATTAGATTTTACTGGAATGAAGTGAGCAATCTTGGTTAGACGATCTACGGCAACCCAAATCGCCTCATTTCCTTTCTGAGTTCTTGGTAAACCGTCTATGAAATCCATAGACACTTGATCTCACTTCTATTTTGGTACTTCTAATGGCTGAAGTAAACCCTCCATCTTCTTCTGATCGCTTTTAGTTTATTGACAAGTAGCACAATGACTCACATATATAGATATGTCCCTTTTCATTGTCTTCCACCCGAAAGTTCTTTTGATATCTCTATACATCTTATTAACTCCTGGATGGATGCTGAGTTTAGACTTATGACATTCATCTAAAACTTCATGTTTCAGATCAGGGATGTCCGTAACACAGATCATATCTTTCATCCTTATAACTCCATCATTATTGATTCCAAAACTGGAATCCTCACCTTGAAGTATTCTTTTACAATTTCCACGAAGAAACTAGTCTTCTTTCTACCTGCTGGCGATCTTTTCAAGGAGAGTAGGAGTGACAACAAGATATGCAAGAGCAGCATGTCTCCTACAAAAAACGTCAGCAACTACATTGGCTTTTTCGGGCGCATATTGAATATCTAGGTCATAGGACGCTAGAAATTCTAACCATCATTGTTGCCGTAGATTTAAATCTTTCTGGTGAAGAGATATTTCAAAGATTTGTGGTCGGTGAATAATTCAAATTTTTCACCTAAACCAAAAGGAGTTCATTAAGTATATTTATTACGTTAAGTTAAATTTCTTAAATCGTTAAGCAAGCTGAAAAAGATTCTTACCCAAAAGATAATGTCGCCATATTTTCAAAGCGAAAATGACAGCTAAAAGTTCCAAATCATGGGTTGGGTAGTTTCTTTCATGTGGACGTAATTGTCTACTCGCGTAGGCAATTACCTTCCCATTCTGCATTAGTACCGCACCCAAACCATCACCAGAAGCATCAATATAGACAGATAAACCCTGGTTCCCATTGATAATAGAGAGAACAGGAGCGGTGATTAATCTCTTCTTCAACTCCTGAAAGCTTCCTCACATTTCGAAGTCCAATTGAATTTTGCATTCTTCATTGTTAGCTTAGTCAACGGACTTGCTATCTTAGAAAAAACTTGATTAAACTTCCAGTAATAACCCGCTAAACACAAAAAACTTTGAACTTCTTTTGGAGTAGGGGGTTTCCTCCAGTCAACAATAGCGGAAACTTTGCTTGGATCAACAGAAATTCCTTCTTCATTAACCATGTGCCCGAGAAATTTAACTTCTTTGACCCAAAAATGGCATTTGGAAAACTTAGTGAATAGAATATTCTTCCTTAATATATCCAAAACAATTCTAAGATGCTCAGCATGCTCCTCTTCGATTTTGGAATAAACTAGAATATCGTCAATAAATACAAGCACAAATTTATTCAATACTTCTCAGAACACACGGGTCGTTAAGTCTACGAAGTATGCTGGAGCATTGGTTAGTCTGAAAGGCATGACTAACCATTCGTAGAACATGCTAGGACTCCTGAAGGCAGTCAAGTGAACACAATCTTCGGCAATTCGTAACTGATGGAATCCCTGGGCTAGATCCATCTTAGAAAAGAAACGAGTGTCGTGCAGTTGATCAAACAGATCATCAATTCTAGGTAGAAGAAATTTGCTCTTGAGAGTCAGCTTATTGAGATCGTGGTAGTCCACGCACAATCTCAAAGATCCGTCGGATTTAGCAACAAACACCACTGCTGAACCCCATTCAGAAACACTAAGACGAATTAACCCTTTATTTAGCAAATCATCGGTTTGCTTGACTAATTCAATCCTTTCTGTGGGTGCCATCCTGCGACTTGCGTGAACGACCGGAAGAATATTGGGCACTAGGTCAATTCTGAATTCTATTTCTCTATATGGAGGTAAGGACTTTACTTCTTCGAACACGTCTGGAAAATCCTGGACAATGGGTATGGACTCCAGACTGGGCTTGGGATAACCCAAGTTATACATCAACCCAACTTTTTTAGGACTCGGATCCTCACAAGAAATCTCAATGAAATCTCCGAATTTGGTTTTGATCGAAATCAATCGATTGTTACAATCCAATTTGGCTTCGTATTTGGTTAGCCAATCCATTCCGAGTAAGATCTCAAACTCATTAAAATCAAGAACAAAGAGACTGATAGGGAATTGGTAAAAAGAATATGAAATGGGAACATCTCTACATCGTAGACAAAGGTTCGCTGTGCCACCCACTGGATTCTTTACACAAATGAGTTCGTCAAAAAAATTAGGTTCAAGATTTAATTCACTTATAGCTTGTTAAGATATAAAACTATGTGTAGCGCCCGTGTCAAACAAAACTTTAACAATTCTACCATAAATAGTAAGGTTACCTTCTAGAACTCCTTTCCCCTTTTCTGCTTTAGAAGTTGTAGGTTTATCTTTGACTGTGTACACCTTTGCTGTCTGAGCTTGCTTCATTGTTGGGCATTCTTTAACTTCGTGCCCCAATTTCTGACAGTAATAGCATTTCCTGGGTTTTGCTCGTACAGATTGATCCCTCTTTGGCTTCTTGCAACTGTTTGAATAATGGCCCTTTTCTAGACAATTTAAACAAATAACATTCCCTACCAGGTTTTCCTGGTTTCTCTTCTTCTTCTCCTTACCCTGCCATGGTTTCTCGCCTCTAAATTTCCTTTTCTTTCAATTTTGATTGCTCGTATTTCCTTTCTCTACCGAGGTTTCTTGCATATCCAGAGTAGCATATATATACCCCATATCAGTCAGATCTGAAAAAGATTCTTTGACATGGCTAGTCATCCTTTCGCGGAACTTCTTATTCGTCCCATGAATGAACCTTTCATTTTTCTTTAGAGGTGTATTTACCAATTCTGGACCGAAACGAGACAATTCATTGAATTTGTTTAGGTACTCCTCAAATGTCAAACTCCATTGCTTTAAGTCCATAAATTCCTGGTACATTCGGGAAATACCAGCCGGTGGCATATAGCGCTTCTCAAATACTTTTTTTAAATCTCTCTCAAGTAAACTCGTCTTATAGCTCATCTACAGTAACTTTCTCCCACCATGCTAGGGCTTCTTCTTGAAGCTGCCAAGAAGCTATGAGTCGCATCTGATCGTCTTCCAGCTTTAGCCCTTTAAAGATTCTTTCACATGATCTGATCCAGGCTTGGGCCTCGACAATCGACTCCTTGCCGGTGAACGGCTTACCACCAAGCCTCAAGAAGCTTTTACACAAATTAGCCAGATTCGGCTGACGTTGAGTAGATAAAGCTGCTTCTGCTGCTGCGAGGACCTGACCAGTTGTGGTAGCATTTCCCCGACCCCTAGCTCTTCCTCTTCGCCCGCTTATTCTTACTATCTATAATTAGTAAGAAAACTTGATTTAGACATACAGACGAGATATCTTAAGGAATATCGGCAGTTAAAAAGAAATAGACTAAGAGAATTTAGGGTTTCGGTCTCGGGTTATACTCATTCTAGGGTATACTTCACCCTATCTCTAATGAGCCACCTAATGTGTTATACTCCGTAGCTAAAGTTCTTGCTCGACCTTTAGCTCTGATACCACTTGTCATGACCCGAAATCCAATGTTCGAAAATAGACATCAAATACCTTACTTGTATTCAACTGCCAAAGGTTCAAACATCAAACTCCAGTCGGATGGAGCTTATAACAACATTTGATGAAAATAAACAGCGGAAATAGAATGAATATCATTGATCAACACCACAGGTACAACATCATCATAATATCCATTACAACTTTTAACATCAATATCAGAGTGCTACATATTGATATAACAACAGCATAATGATAACTTCACAATGGAATGACCATAGAGTCTTCAAAAGGATCCAACATACATCTTCTTCGATAAGGTCTTCAAAATTTCAACACTTCAAGAGGTTGCCAAAGCCGAAACTTCCAAAATCCGATAGCTTCCAAACCAATAGACTTCAAAATCCAGCTAGCACCAAAACATGGAAAACCTGCTACTAGGCTGCCCGTGTGGAAATTATGGGCACCCAGTGTTTAGAAAGGAAACAATAAACTCTGGGTTGGTCATGGGAGTGGTATGAGTAAACAAAAACAGTTACTTTTTTAAAATAGTTTCTAAAAGAAATTCGATATGCTTTTGGAAAATGAAACTACCATAAGACCTCCCGCCTCACAAGTAATGTAATCGCAGAATTGGAGGGATTTCTTCTTATTATAGTCAAATATGCTTGATACGAGAAAATTTCTTTTGATATTATTGTTAGTGCATAGTGTAGAAAACCATTGCGAAAGTATAATATTAATCTTAGCCAGCATATCACATTTCGTCATATGCCTACTATAGCTATCATGTTTCGTGGCAGGTTACCGCCACGCTGCATGGCAGGTTATACAACTAAAACCGTATAGGGCTCGTACTGTTTCTTTGGATTTCCAACAAATGGTTAGGCTAAGGAACTTCCTGCTGCCACATGGGTACGCCTCTGGAGGGACGTCCCGAGAACCTACCCGGCTCTTTCCCAACGCAAGATCGGGTTACCTCTATAACTAGGTAACTACAACTCGAGTATGCCATCCCTCGATCGTTTGCGACCTTTATCCGAGGGCCCTCAATCACAAAGCAACAACTACATAGGTTAAGTATCTGGGCTCCATACCATGACACCACCTTTTTCCAAAAGTAAATGACATTCCCTAAAGGGCGCGACCCTCATAACCTTGCCACATCTTTCCTGATTCGACTGTTTCCAGGGTGTGAGGTCCGCTGAGGTCTCGTCCACAAAGCAACGCTTTACACAAAAGCCTTGCTTTGATCAATAAATGATCAACAAATGATCAATAACACACAGCAACACTCAGCATGCCACACTACCAAATTGGGTGTATATCACTGATAACCTTCAACTACATAATCTCTGAGCTCGTACGTCTCAGAAAAGGATGTTAAGCTAAGAGAATAAATTCTCCGCCACCAACAGATATGTATTTGAAAGAAATCTGCTTAATATCTCAAAGTGTAGTGTCAGACATACAACCATACAAGTCAGTTCCGGTTCGAACAAAACTGAAGGCACTTCGTCCAATAAAGGAAGAAGCCCTTGTAATCCGGGTATCCACAATCCCGATCTGACTCCCCATCAAATATGGAGATCTCTATACCGGAGCAACTCAGTGCAGAGACATTCGACAGGTTATCCTATCATTCTCATAAACACCCGGTCTTCACCACCATCTTCAAATGATATCCATTTCGTCGTATCACATATTCGGAATGGGTTATATGACACAAAGGTCCTCTCCTGGCTAAACCGAATAGTGAGCGCCCAATTTAAAAATACGTGGATGTATCAATCACAAAGATTCACATTCAAGGTTCGATGTGGGTTTTGGATAACCGACTGAAGTCCGACACCTTGACGCATCGAAGTTTAAATGTCGTTTTACGGGTAAAAAGGGTTTTCACATTCACATAGAAATAAATCACAGATATCACAGCTCAGCACAAAGCAAGTCACATTACATAGCATCACAATCACATATCAGAAATATCAATCCAATACAAAGCATTCGATGATAATCAATCATCTTCAATGAAGATGAATTAATTGTGTGATTTAAAATAAATTAACCCTATAATTACTTATCCTTAATCAATGATTAATTATCCTTAATTATAAATTGTAAATCTTAATTACCTTCATTAATTAATTATTCCTTAATTAATTATCTTAATTAATTAATCCTTAATTGTTAATTAATTAAGTGTTAATTACTTTTATTAATTAATTATTCCTTAATTAATTATCTTAATTAATTAATCCTTATTTATTTACTTAATTAATCTTTAATATTTAGTAATTAATTTTACAATTTGTTCTTTAAGTAAATCAATTATCACTTAAGTAAATCATTAATTATTTATTAAATTTAAAAGATAAACCTTCGTACCTTTGTTAATCATTTTGAATATCTTGTAAACTTAGTTAAATAAATCATCCTTATTACATAAATCTACTTAAGAGATTAAAATTAGTGTACATAGCATTTTATCTTAACTATCATTCTCGTTTACATTATTTAACTAATATAAATAATTTTATAAGATAATGTAACAAAATTAAATTAAATTTAAAAATGCCTTACTTAAAAACTTTAATTAGTTTTAAACTCAAATCAAAATTATCACTTAAAAACATGATTTTAAAATTGTTTCAAAGAATGAACTTTTTTTTAAAGCAAAACTATTTTGTGTATCAACACTGAGACCACTTCTTCCCCGAATAAAAATACCACTTGCTTCGAGGTTTTCAAAAAATCGACCCGTATGCCCTAAAAATTTTAAACTAAATTTTTTTTTAAGTACAAACCCGTGTAACCCCAGAATTTACTTCGAGCCTGTAACCTTATTTCCCGAAGGCTACTTCGAGACCTCATCATCCAAATCTCAATCGACACGATCGTCGACCCGTGCACAGGCACAACAATTCTGGCCATCTACGATCGAAGTTCTGGCCATCGACCAGTCCGCTATAACCCCCGCCACCACCAGATCATCCAGCAACACCAAATGACATCGAGTTCAAAATCGAGCAACTGAATTGAAACTGGAACAAAAACCCATTATCACGCATTCGCCTCGCTCTTCCTTCCCCGACCATTAGAGGTCACGTACTTCTTGTCAGAGCACCACCCGACCTCAAAGCTTCAATTACCACCAGTGCGAACCATTCGTTCAACTGAGGACAGCACGACACTAAGATTTCCGACCCATAGAAAAATACCAGCTCGAACCCTAGATCATCAAAAACCGGCCTCCATAACGATTAATAAATTCATCCAAGAATTTCTATTGATCCTTGACCATCAAACTAACTCCAATCCCAACCACGTGATTTACAATTACTTCAATTTCTAGAAATCACCAATAAATCAAAAATCATTTAATTCACAAATTCTCGGTGGATATATGTTTAAAAGTCCTTATCTTACCTTTAAAAATCCTTATTCCCAAAAACGTTTTTGATAATACAATTTAAATCAGAGAACATAATGGTTGAATTTTCACATTATTTTGGGTTTGCCTGTATTCTTCAAATTTCCAGAGAAAACTTAAGTTAAATCTACTTAAATTTATTTCTAAACCTTAATGCATAGCTAAACAAACAAAGTTTGTTTAGATCCTAAAGCCAAATAAGGATCAAAGGAAGAGAAATTGAAATTTGTACAGGATTTAAAAGCCTGGGTAAAAACAGAGGCAAATGTGCCTGTAACTTAAACATGCACATTCTTCTCTGCATATAAACATCCACATATTTGCATGCATGTCAATTCTTTACAATTTATTTTCAAACATCATCTCAAACAACTCATAATGCTTCAGATTTTTTAAGTGTTTACTCACCTGATTCGTTTTCGAAAACAGAGAAAGCTTGAAAATTTATTTTGTTCCTGAGCTTTGAAATCCTGAGACTGATCTAGTATTTGAAAACTTGATTTTTTTTCTTTTTTTTTCCTCTGCAACTAATTGATATAAACTTGCTTAGCTTCTTGCTTGATTGCTGATCAACAAATTCAAATTCAAATTTTAAAAAGAATTTACTTGCCTTAATTTAACTCAGGGGAACCCTGCTCTGCTTCTTGAAAAAATAACTGGAGCTTGGTTTCTTTGAACTGCAATTTGAAATTTAATGTTAAATCTTGATTTGTGATTACTAATTTAATTGACTCTGAAGCTTTAAACTTGCCTAAGGTATGGAGTTGAAATTCCTTCTTTGATATTTGAGATGATTCTCAGGCTTTAAGCTTTGAATTCAAGAAGATGTTTGAATTCCAGATTTTATTTTATTTTTATTTTTTTTCTTTGTTGTTGAGATACTCAGGTTTGCAATGTTTACAGATTTTTTTTCCTTTCAAAATTTTGAGAAACCAAAGAAATGAGATAGAGGAACTGAAAGATTTTTTTATGAATTTAAGTTTTATTTTTATTAATTATCTAAATTGAATGACACTTGTTAATTTTGATGATGAGATCACTACACTTGTTAATCCTCTTGTTACATGTTTAACACTTGTATTTTTTTTCATGAGAAATATATTTATATTATTTTCTTCTTAACTTTATATATTAATCTATTTACTTATATTATGATCTTTTTATACTTATATGTGTTTTTGATATAATTTCATACCTTTATCAAATATATTTCCTTTGTTAAATATTTGTACAATTTAAAAGAAAATGTTCTAAAACAAATTTATACACTAATAAAAATCATACATATATCACTTTCAAATCTAATTATTTTTAAGACTCTTATATTTGAATCTTACATTCAAATTTTTATATACAATTTCCTCATAAATATAAATATATAAACAAGCACCATTTTTAATTTGATTTGGAAAATTCCAAATTATTTTATTAAGACATTTATTTAAATAATTAAATTCAAATTCAAATCTATTCATATATATTTAAAATCACACACTCATTAAATTTGTTTTAGAAATTTAAATTCAATTTCAAATTAAATTCCAGAAATTTATATTAATTACTAGTTTGAAATTTGATAAAATTTTGGGATGTTACAAAACCCCTCTCTAGTACCCTTTAGCTAACATCATTTGGAATCTTATTAGGCCAATTAATACTTCTTTATGCAAGAGGCGGACCCTACAATAGCCACCTAATACCTCTAATCCGAAGTGGACCCTTCTTGAGATTTTCTACTACTATGCCAAAACACTAACCCCGAACATTTAATACATCATAATTAGGGAGGAGGCAGATCCCATAACAACCACTTACTACCCTGGATCCCCGAAGAAGGTCCTACATATTATGACCCGTAGCCCAAATTCTGTCGTCCCATATTATTCCAACTATTCGTAGGCATTGGTAGGCAAATTAACTAGGCAGGTGTAACCTTTAGAACTTGGGACTAACCTTGCATCCTCTTTGGGTACTTATTACAGGGGATGTCTCACATCAAGCTCATAGTTTGGTAGTTATATTAACTAGGCAGACTTCTGTATGCTTTTGACTAACCTCGCATCCCTATAACTTAGTTATAATTTCCACTCTCCTAATATACTACCATGTATACCCTACCTCATTTTGCATTAAGGCCTTATAAGGAAATCTCCTTATTCCACCTTTAATTCTAAATTATTTCACATAATGATCCCAACTTCTTTCCATGGGGGCTTTAATGTTGATTACTAAACTATTTACTATGAAATTAATATGTTATTAATTATACATTATTTATATGTTAATATATATACGCAACTAAATATTTCTAAATGTGTGAAGACTACAACCTATACAAATTATTTAAATGTTAAAACTTCCAATTTATACAGGTGTAACTCCATACCATAACATACAAATTAGCTAATATCCTTAGCCTAATAGTAAACTAGGATAAGATAATAGAATCAATTTCCCAAATTATTTTACATTAGAATAGTAAAATCAACATCAGTAGAATTTATAATTCAAATACTTTTACACTTTGTTCAACTTCTACATATAAAAGGAAAAGAGATTCATATTTAAACAACGGAAATAGGCAATGCAAACAACGAATAGGAGAATTGGTACTTTACACACATTTTATAACTTATTTTCTTTTTACAACTCTTAATCGTATCAAAAGAGAAAAATGAAAAGTGGAATAGAATATAAAATATTAAAATTGCAATAACTATATAAATTCTGCTATTTTAATATAGAATAATTAAGATTCCAAAACATAAGAATTGACATTTCGTTTTGATGGAGTTTCGGGGGTTTTCGTTTTGTGTACTCATGAAAAAATTCCCCAAGGCATATATCAAATCTAGTCTATACTATACAATTACTAGAGTGAGAAAACTAAAATTTCGACTCACGGATGATTCCCAACTTTCCCCTTTGGATTTGAACATGCCTACTTTTCTATTCTCTTTTCAAACCCCTTCCTTTTGAAATATGCAATAATCAAATTGTATATGAATTAGATACACAATTTCAAGGATTGGAGGAGAATAGAATTAGAAGTTAAATATTGACATCTAAAATTTCTTAATGAGAATTTAAAGAATTTCTTAATTGTGTGGAAAAAAGAGACCTATAGAGCTCCGCTTACGGTTCCAAATAATTTGTAAATAAAAGTGAGGGCGCTAGCCCAGGAGACACTAGAACAATCGGATTTAAGTCGGTTTTAAATAATAAATCTGACCCTTTCGCGTCTCAAAAACCCTAGCCGCCACAACACCCACAGGTCGACCGCCCTTCTTAAACGGTCGACCACTAGTACCAGCCCATGGAAGGCGGCCGATCGATAACTTATATTTGGAAGGTATTTATTTTTCTGATTTAATTTTTATTTAGATCCTTATTAACTTTTAATGTTACCGTTTATTTTAACGTATACTTAAACCCCAAGTTTATGATTAACATTAAAATTTTAGTTTCAAATTTTAGCATATTTTAATTCTAATTGAATTATTTTGGATTCGAAAACATCAAACTTTAGTAAATTTTCCATTTGAGCTCAGCTACAAAACTTTGTATATGAAAATTAATCGAAAAGTCATCACGAATGTAACAACACAACTTTTGTGGCCAAATTCCGACATTTACAAAATTTCCTTCTTTTGACCTTATTATTAGGTAATTAATTTATTATTGATTCTTATAGGGTGTTTCACTTATGCACCTAATGCAGCCTATTCTAGCAACATAACTATGATAACATATTATATAAACTCAAAAGTAGAGGCAACACTCACCTTGCCCCTATGCAAATAGAAGCTAGAACCACATATTGCATCATAAAACTCAAAAATAAACTCAAACACTATTAGATCTGAATTCAAACATGCATAACGATTCAAATTTAAACTCAATACGATCATGCTTGATGATTATATATGGTTAAGAGTTTGATTACCCTAATTTCCTATTGAAAACATCTTGAAATATGATCTGAAACCTCAAGTCTTAGGTGTTGCAGCCATTATTGATGGGTTAAAAGACCTTTGATTTAGAAATAAAGTGGAGAAGGATGAAATAAGAGTTATCTTGGTTGGCTTAAGTTAAAAATGTGGGTTTTGGGTCTTAGGGTACCCAAAAAGCCTTTTAAGAACAAAATAAAATAACTTCAAAATTAATGACTTAGTTAAAATCATTGTACTCTTTATAAAAAAATTCAAAGCCTATAAAAATCTTTTCTCAAACTTACTCTTACTATAAATAATTTTTCGATTGCTAAAGTACCATTTTAACCCTTAAAATATTTTAAAATGTTTATTTATACCCCAAAATAATTTTATAACTTACAAAAAAATTTTATTCTCCAAATATAAATTTCAAATATCTTTTGGATTCACAAAACAAAATTCAAACTTCAAATTCAAATTTTAAATCAATATTTCATAATTTATTCCAAAATAAACCCAAAAATCATATTTATTAAATTTAGTTCAATTAAAACTCCAAAATATAATATGTAATCCCATTTATCAATTATTTCGTCTCTTTATTCATTAAAAATTGTTTACATAGCTGAAAACAATTTTTAGATCCAAAAAGCCTCTTTCTAACTTCTAAATTCAAATTTCTCCATTTGAAATTTTCATTTTAAATCCAAAAATACATTTCATTATGCTAATTTTATTATGCTCCTGACCGAGATGTTATATCTTTATTATCTTTATTCCTATAGAAGCATGTGAATTGCAAAATGGCAAGTTTTCAATTAAAGTTAAAAAATCAAGATTATTGGTAGATGTTTGAAATTAATCTTGATTTTTTTTATTGTTAAAGGTGTTTGGAATACTGTTATTGGGAGATGTATACAATTTGACTAAATATTTTTCCGCGCTTAACTATTGTAAATAAATCTTATTCAAAATGTTCTTAGTTAGAGGTAGGTCGAGAAAGGGGTATCGATACATCTACGAGACTAGTGTACATAATACACCCACTGTATGGATTTCATTTACTTATAACTACTAGGTACAATAAGAGGCTGCCTACTTGTAGTTATTGAGGAATAACTATAGAACAATTTACCAAGAGTCTTCTATAGGTTAATTATATCTTATTCAAAATAGAAGACCTCTTATAGCTATGTGTAGTAGTCTTTCGACCTAAGAATACTATGAATCTTATCAGCATCGTACTTAGGTTATGGTCAAACACAAATATTGATTCATGTTATAACCACAGTTCGATGTGCGTTAAGATAAACGATATGAAACACTGCTCGAGAAAGGATTCTTCTACCTTAATGTAGAAGGTCCATGTCACTATAATTGGAAACTACCATGAAGTCATGATTCTTTGACCAAAGCAATATGGTTAATCGATAAATGCAATTTGATTGAACTAAATAACCTCTAAGACCAACCTTCGTAATTAATGTGCACAATATATATCTTTTCTTAAGGTTGCAATTATAAAAGTGACTATGGCTTAGGACTTTACCTCAATGTTCTACAAATGTATAATCTTGTGTACAATATTGCACTTCAGCTAAGTTTGTACATACTTTATTATTCGAAATGTTCAAATATCATAGAGGACCGAATGTCACATTAAGGAGTCACACAACCGTGGCTCTCACAATTCATTCGAAACTATTTTAACAAAATAATCTATAAGCATTATAGGTTGAAATGTAGATAGCACACAAAAATTATATACTAATTTATTTATGAAAATGACTGTGTTAAAGGATCATGTAATATGGATAAACTACTTACGCGGAATAATAATTAAATATGTAAATAATTAAAGCAGTAAAGTAAATGACACCAGAGATTTTTAAACTGGTTCAAACTTCCATTCTACGTCCAGTCCCAGACTCCTTCTGGAATTAAACTAGCAACTCTGACTTAACCCGAAGGAATAGGTTTACACCGCTTGAGCAACCGAACAGGACTCCTACCGCCTAAGCAACCGACTAGGACTTTTACCGCCTGAGCAGCCGAACAGGACTTACAAATAAACAGAAGTATCAGACTATAGTATGCTCTTTATGTAGCACTGATAAGTCGATTAAGTATAATCTTCTCCTTTATGATATATAGTGTAATGTGCTTGAGAAATGTGGAAGATGGAGTGATCGACGATCAAAATTTGTATGCAGTTAGAGTGCAAATTGAAAATAGATTGAGAGAAAAGAATTCAAGAATATTAAAATCAGTTGAGTTGATTGTTTGTTGAATTTTGAAATCTATTTATAGAGATTAAAAAGTTGCAACCATTGATGAAAGACAACGTTGAAAAGAAATAGGTGCAATTGTTGGTTTTGAAGATGTTTCTTTTCAATAAAGAGAAGTGTCTTTTCATAAAATAGCTGTTGAAAATATTCAATCGGCTGAAATTATTTATTCAGCCTTTTGAATTTGATAAAATCGTAAAAAACAAAGAAATAGGCAAATTTTGGCCTAAAACAGCCGGCTGAATAAACTCATTCAGCCCGCTGAATATTGTGAAATCATAAAAATGTTTCAGCAATCAGACGACTGAATGAATGCATTCAACCAGCTGTTTTCAGCCTCTTGTGCATGTTGGTGCATGTGTGTATATGTTTATATATATTTATATATATCATTTCAGGAGAGATTTTAACAATTTCTAAATAATATAAAGACTCTAGACAAAGGACTATCAACTTTAAAATATTCTGAATATGAATCTTCAATGAATCACCTGCATAAGTGATTAGCATATACAAATATTTATACAGTTTGCCACAATTAAAATGATGTAAAATCGAGATTCCAAATTCTCCCCCATTTTGATGATGGAAGCTATATGAGTATAAATAATATAAATACTTACATTAAAATTGCTACTCCCCCTGTCAATATGCGTAAAAATTTAAGCTGCTAACTTTCTCCCCCTTTGTCATCGACAAAAAGAAAGAAAGAAATGCACAGAAACATTTTAAAGCAAAGATTAAAACCCATACTTGAGATGTCATGATCAAAAGAGATTATCAATATTCATATAACATAATATTGATAACTAGATAGAGAACCATATAAGTTTGAAACAAAATATTACAATCTAAGGCAAAAACAAAGAAAACTTAAAACTGGATAGAAACATAAGGCTCATCATCATCAGAATCCGAACTCGAAGAAGACCATTAAAAGGGAGATAGGTTGTAAGCTCCAGTGGATGTAGAACCGGAACAAGAAATTTTATTCCATATTATATTAAGTAAACCTTTAATGGAGTTGAATTAATTCTCTATCTTCTTTTCAAGAGTTTTAATTTTTCGATGAAGTTTTTATTGATTACGGGAGAGGGTAATGATAGCTTGTCGGGAGGAAGTTTCCGGACCAACAACTTGAATGGAGTCATCAGCCTCTTCTTCTTCGTGTTGGGTATGCGAAGAGCAGGCAATACTAGTGTCATGAGGTTGTGGAACACCTTGTTGAACATTGTGAGACCATTCTTGTAACGACCCGCCTTTTTGGACAGTTTAAAACCGACGATCAAATACCCATGTCGATTCCAAACCATTAAAAGGGCAGATAGTTATTGGGGTAATTAAGAAAAGAAAAGGAAGGGAAATAAAGGAAATGAAACAACACAGAATCTCACAGCGGAAGGCTAAAGTATAATAATAAAATAACAGTTCATGAAGCTGTTAATTAAATGAATACACTTGAAATGAATACATTTGATTATTATTATACAACATTTATCAGAGTTACATACACAGCAAATATCATACAACAATGCAGCGGAATGGAATGAATATAATAGTAGTAGATCATATACCAAATCTTCGTCTCCGTCCTCCAAGGAAATGATCTTCAACCTAAACTGAAAACTCAGGACTGACCCGAGCGTAATGAAAAGACAAAACACTCGAGTCAGGACTAAAATATCCTTATGAAAGTTAAATCAATCGTAAATAAATATGAGTGTAACGGCGTCAGAGATGTTTACGGGGTTTGACATCTCATATCCAGTGTCAACGTGCGTGCAATAACTCAAGAGATGTTACGGGATTTTCCATCTCTCAAGGATCCGTGAAACTATCTACTATGTAGTAATATACGCTAAGTAGATAATGTCTATCAGTAATATAAAGTATCAAAATAGCGTTAAGGCGTTACCATAATCCCCCTTAACACATTTTATATTCCCAAAAGCATATACAAGACCGTAGTTTCCCCAAAACCGGAAGTCACCAGAGGGCAATCCATATACTCAAGGTACAAATCAAAACGTAGTGGTCGCGAATAGGATAATCAGTATGACAAGGTACATGAGGCGATACCAACTAGGATACTAGTAGTTGCGTGATCCGGACTGATGTTGGGCATAGCCAGCAGCTACCCCAACACCGCGAAACAACACTCCCAAATCAAGGGGTGCACCCAAATCGCATCACAAATGTAATAGATATGGTATCGAAGAAGTGTGTCCACTAGAGGTGGCGAACCTCAATGGCCCGGCGCGGCTCCTGTTTTAGTCATGTCAGGGGTCATCCAATAATCGTTGTAACGACCCGTATTTTACGAGTCGATAAATCGTAGAATTTGCAGGTCGATAGTGTTGTTTGTGTTGCTTCTAGCTTGAGTCGTTTAGAAGTTAACCCGGGTACAAGTGATGAGTCGTGACCGACTCATAGGGGACCGACTCAAGGAGGGGTAGCGGTTTAAAGTGTTGGCCGAGATAAGGATGGACCGACTCAAGAAGTTAGGCGACTCATAGGATGACCGACTCATAGAGGGCCGAGATAAGAAGTGTGGCCGAGTCAACGAGTTACGACTCATAGGGTTTGCCGAGTTAAGGAGTTAACGGGTTAAGGGTGTAGCGACTTAAGGGGTTTAGGCTTAGGTCGTGGGTAATGAGTCGGCAGGGTTTTGAGTCGTAGGGCCTGAAGAGTCGTGAGTCGGCATCATAGTTGAGTCGTGAGTGTGTATTGTTGAGTCGTCGTACGACTTAGGACTTGGGGAAAACGCGGCAGTGTCTTAGGTCGGAGGCTTTTAGGTCGTGACCGACTTATGTTGAGTCGGCACTGGTCTTGAGTCGTGAGTCGGTAGGTGTTGAGTCTGTTTGGGTTTGAGTCGTATGACCTTGTGCCTTGGTGTATGGAGTCGTTGGCTTGAGTCGGAAGGCTGTGCAGTTGAGTCGGCTGGGGTAGGTCGTCATGGCAATGAGTCGTGAACGACTCATGGTAAGTAGGCAGTGTTATGTTGAGTCGGTAAGGGCTGATAAGTCGGCAACGACTCATGATGAGTCGTGGACGACTCATAGGGACGACGACTCATGGTTGATCCAGCCTATAAATAGAGGGGTTTGGCTCACTTTTTGGCACCGGTTTTTGAAGCGACGAAGTGCTGCCATTTTGAAGACTCGACTACAACATTTCTTCATCTTCTTTTCTCCATTCCAATCTAATTCTAACATCCATCCAAGATCGAAGATCGAGATCGAAGATCCAAGTGCCAAAGTTGAAGATCTTCATCCGTTCGAGCTAGAATTCATCGATTGGAGCGAGATATTGCCGGATCAAACCTTGATCTTCGCTGTCCAGATCTGAAGTGTGTAGTTTTTGTAGTGTTTGGGTGATTTGGTGAGTGGTAGTTATCTCTCACGCGGATCCAAGGGAGTATATTGGATTGGTGGCTTGTTTGAGTGTTAAAGTTAGAGATTTCATGCATTTTTCTTAGATCGAAGTCTAGATCCATGGTTTTTGAAGATGTTTACTTATGCAAGTTAGTTTAACAAGTATTAGAGACAAAACCCATGTTTTATAATTGATAGATCTATGCTAAAAACCATGATTTCACATATGTTGGACTTTTGCTCGTTTATTTACGAAATTGCCATTATAGTTGATATTGCTTAAATTGCTTAATAGATCTTGTTTGAATGATTGATTATTTGAATGTATGATTGATTTGATTGTTTCCAAGTTAGCTAGTAGTTGATTTGGAACAAGATGATGGAAGAGGATTCAAAAGCTACGGAAGAAGGCTCTTGAATGGTGAAAGCTGCTTAAGGCATATGTAGCGGATGTTGAAGCTCATATGTATAGATTGGATGATGTTGAGATGGGACTTTGCCATGATTTGATGAGGCAAACCATGTTGTTGAGTTGAGACTTTGCTTTGATGCGATGAAGCGAAGTATGATGTGAGTCTTGGCTTAATCCAAGCAGGGATCATTCCAAGCATGTTGATAACTTGAAGAGTAGTTCAAGTTGGTTGATAATGGATTGTTCAAGAGGTAG
The DNA here is from genome assembly GCA_030765085.1 of Allium cepa. Taxonomy (NCBI): domain Eukaryota; kingdom Viridiplantae; phylum Streptophyta; class Magnoliopsida; order Asparagales; family Amaryllidaceae; genus Allium; species Allium cepa. The sequence continues at coordinate 161,672,968 of CM060932.1, forward strand.
CTTGAGCTTGTATGAGGATAGTCGTCAAGAAGGATGGCTAGGAGGCTTGGATCTCGTCGTTGTTGAAGGTTCTAGCATGCTCAAAAGCAAGAGTACATGGGGCGCCCATAACGACTACAGGAAGGTAGTCGGGACACCCAAAAGACTACAGGTAGGTAGTTGAGTACTCTGGGCAAAGTAGATAAGTCCTAGGCACAAGGCAGTGTGCGGAGTTATGGTTAGAACCGGGGTTACCATTAGCCCTTGACAGATGGTCATTCAACTAACGGTGAAATCGAGGCAAGGATAACAGTGATAGCCAGAGTCATGGATGTTTGGTTGTATTATCATTCGGCTTCAAGAGCGGTGTTTTCTGGGTGCTTATCTGATCTTGGTTTAGGCCTTGGGGGTTTGTATTTGGAAAACATCGTCCTTGACTCGAGTGGTATTTGCTTTACCTTAATTGTCTATGTTGTTATGCTTGCTTCTCCTTAGTGTATGTCTGGGGCTATCACTGTAGAAAGAGGTGGAGTGGGATGGTTTGGTTCCTATTCCTTTTATCCTTTATGCTCTTTTGGTATGCTTGATAGTTGATTTACTGCTCACTAAGACTTTGTCTGACTCAAGGTTTTATGTCTCCTCTTATTACCTTGGGCTGTTCATCCATGTTGGGATGGGCAGACTAGGTAGCAGGTGACAGGTGCTGTGCTAGGAGTTCTACGATGAAGATGACGAAGACGAGCAGGAGGCTTTGCATATTAGTTTTCTTACTATATGTACTGGGTATCCGCTGCTGTATTTGGTTGAGTGATTTGTAGTGAGGCTTTCATGTATGGATTTGAGTAGATGATTGTATAAAACTACTGTGATGCTTATATGATGATGTTCTGTTCTATGGAGCTTCACTATATAATATTTCTCTATTGTATTTTATCCATGCGCTGTGAGTTGTACGATAGAGATTCTTTTGTTTTGTTTTACCCTGACTATCATCCATGGCTGCCTGGCACGCCTTTCAGCGCATTATTTCCTTGTTTTGGTGCGGGAGTCATGGGCGGTCGTCACATTTGGTATCAGAGCTTTGGTTAATCGATTTTAGCCAACGCTCGCTGATGTAACTACGTAAGAGAGACGTAATTGTAATTTGATGGATGATTACTATATATAATATAGTAGTTTAGAAGGGTTTGAACTCCTTATGCAGTTGTTTCTTAAGGTGTTCTAATCATTCTTATTTACAGATATTAAGGATGAGTCGAAGTGAGAGACAAGCTGCGAGGGGTAGCCGTGATGCTAGGGAAGCTGTTGATTATGCTCCTATGTTTGAGGCCATGATGACTTCAATCATGAGGAGAATACCAGCTTCAGGATCATCTGTGGATGTGGGAGTTCAGGTCCAAGCTCCAAGACTAGTGGATTTTGCCAAGCTCTGTAAGGATTATACTGCTCTTGGAGGGAAGGTCTTCTTAGGGACGGAGTCGACTATTGAAGTGCAGAGATGGATTGATGCTTGTCGAAGGATCTTTGGTGACTTAGGGATTGAGGATGCAACTAAGAGGAAGCTTGCATCGAGACAGCTTCAGGGAAGAGCTGCTGATTGGTGGAATTCTATCACCATCGATACTCCAGAAGAAGAGATTACTTGGGAGCAATTCCAAGTTAGATTTGAAGCTAAGTTCATCTCTACTTCCCAGAAATCTGTCTTGTTTAAGAGGTTTGTGGAGCTCAAGCAAGGGGGAAGGCCTGTTCTTGAGTACATTTCTGAGTTTGAAGCTTTGTCTAAGTATGCCAGATCGTATATTGATTCTCCCTACCAGAAGAATGAAAAGTTTGTGACTGGTCTGGATGCTTATCTTGGGAGGCAGTTAGTGGATCATCTGGACGATCCATTTGAGAAGCTTGTGGAAAAAGCTCTTAGGCATGAGAGTTTGTTTCCTAGGGAAAGTTCTGTCGTTTCTGTAACCAGGGAAGGATCTAAACCACAGCAGAGTGGCAATAAGAAGAGGAAACAACAGCAACAGAGGGGTAGGGATGGCCAGAAGAAGCCGAAGAGTGAAGTGGCTTGCTATAACTGCCAGCAGAAGGGCCATCTTTACAAAGATTGTAAGAATCCCAAAGTGCCGGTAAAGTGTTACAACTGTGATAAGCTGGGACATATCAAGAAGGATTGTCCAGAACCGAGGAAAGATAGGCAGGTTGTGCAAGCCTATGCTTTGGGGGCTGTTCCATCGTCTTCGAAAGCTCCTACTGCTGAAGAGAAGGGGAAGAGTGTGGTTGTTCAAGGTACTCTTTCTATTTGTGGTGTTCCAGTTAGAGTGTTGTTTGATACTGGGGCGTCGCATTCTTTTGTTTGTGATGATTTGGTAAGCCGGTTAGGTATGAAACCGGATATTGTTGATAGGCCATTGGTTGTGACTAATCCGGTAGGGGGTTCGTCATGTTTGTGTATGTTATGTCGTGGTCTAGTTGTGTCGAGTCATGATTGCTCGTTTGTTTGTGATTTCTTTGTTCTGAACTTTGCGGGGTTCGGAATTATTTTGGGTATGGACTGGCTTAGGAAGTATGCGGCTAGGATTGATTGTGAGAGGCTGGAGGTGACAGTCGGGAATGTGGAAGGGCGAAAGGTTGTGATACGATGTAAGCATGAGGAAGGCGTCTTCATGAGCTTCATGTATTCGCTAGTTGTTCCACGGGATGGACTGTCATCGGTGCCTATTGTGAATGAGTTTGAGAATGTCTTTGAGGAAGTCAAAGGGTTGCCGCCGCATAGGGAGATCGAGTTTCGTATCGATCTAGTTGAGGGAGCCAGACCTGTTGTGATGCCTCTTAGGCGGATGGCACCGAGGGAGCAGCAAGAGCTGAAGGTGCAAGTTGATGACCTTTTGCGGAAAGGATTCATTCGGAGAAGTGTGTCCGAATGGGGTGCGCCCGTTGTGTTCGCAACCAAAACGGATGGATCGTTGAGGTTGTGTGTTGACTATCGTGAGCTGAATAAGGTGACTAGGAAGAACAAGTATCCATTGCCGAGAATAGATGACTTGTTTGATCAGCTTCACGAGGCTAAGGTGTTTTCTCAGATGGATTTGGCAACGGGATTTCACCAGTTGAGAGTGGCGAAGGATAGTGTGCCGAAGACTGCTTTCAGGACACCATCCGGGTTTTATGAGTGGCTGGTAATGCCGTTTGGGTTGACTAACGCGCCAGCATATTTTGTGGATCTTATGAATAGAGTGTTCAGAGATCAGTTGAATAAGTTCGTGCTTGTGTTCGTGGATGATATTTTGGTTTATTCCAGAACTGAGGAAGAGCACAAGACGCACTTGAGGATTGTTTTAGGAATCTTACGGAAACATCAGCTGAAGGCTAAGTTTTCGAAGTGTCACTTCTGGAAGAATGAAGTGAGGTTCTTAGGTCATGTTATTTCTGGAAATGGAATAGCGGTTGATCCCGCTAAGGTGGCAGCGATCCAGGATTGGGTTAGGCCTAAGAATGCATCTGATGTGAGAAGTTTTCTTGGATTAGCAGGATATTATCGTCGGTTTATCAAAGACTTTTCCAAGATAGCTGCACCGTTGACAGGATTGACGAAGAAGAATCAAGTGTTCAGATGGGATGATAAGTGTGAGCAAGCTTTCGTAATCCTGAAAGAGCGACTGACGAGCGCTCCTGTTTTGACTATTCCAAGTGGGAATGATGAGATGGTGGTTTACACCGATGCATGTGGCACTGGACTAGGAGCGGTGCTAATGCAGAAGCATAAAGTTGTTGCGTATGCAAGTCGACAACTGAAGCCGCATGAAAGGAATTATCCGACTCATGATTTGGAGTTAGCGGCGATTGTGTTTGCTTTGAAGATGTGGAGACACTATCTATTGGGAGTTAGATTTGAGTTGTTTACAGATCATAAGTCGTTGAAGTATCTGTTCTCCCAAAAGGATTTAAATCTTCGACAGCAACGGTGGCTAGAGTTCCTAGCATCTTATGATTTTGGTATAGCCTATACTCCGGGGAAAGGTAACGCAGTGGCTGATGCGTTAAGTCGAAGACATGCAGGATTGGGAGCCATGTTTTCGGAATGGAAGAGTCTTGAGTATTTGGCTGGATTTGATTTCAGGCCTAGATGTGAATTGGAACCTGAGATGTTGGCAAACTTATCGATAAGGCCTACTCTTGTGGAAAGAATTGGCGAGAGGCAAAGGAGAGATGATAAGCTTATCAAGATTATCCGTGATTTGGAACCCGGATTGGATCCAGAAAAGGATAAAGGATTTGAAGTCGATCGAGAGGGTTGGCTTCGAAAGCAAGGGCGACTAGTTGTTCCCGATGTAGATGGATTGAGAGATGAAGTTCTGAGGGAGAGTCATCACTCGAAGTTGACAATTCATCCAGGTGGAAATAAGATGTATCGGGATATGAAGAGAACCTACTACTGGGAAGGTATGAAGAAGGATGTTGGAAATTTTATTTCCAAGTGTATGAATTGCCAGTTGGTGAAAGCTGAGCAGAAGAAGCCCAGTGGATTGCTTCAGCCATTAGAGGTTCCTACATGGAAGTGGGAGCAAGTGTCGATGGACTTTATCGATGGTCTACCTAGGACAAGAGCAGGGAATGAAGGGATTTGGGTCATAGTAGATCGTTTGACCAAGAGTGCAAGGTTCATTCCTGTTCGATCGACTAGGACTGCATCGAAGTTGGCTGAATTATATGTGAAGTGGATAGTTCGTTTCCATGGTGTTCCGAAGAGTATAGTGAGCGATCGAGATCCATTGTTCACTAGTAGATTTTGGAAGAGCTTCCAGGAAGTTTTGGGAACTGAGTTGTGTTTGAGTACAGCTTATCACCCTCAAACAGATGGTCAGACTGAGAGAGTCAACCGAGTTTTGGAAGATCTTCTTAGAGCATGTGTTTTGGACTTCGGAGGATCATGGGAAGATCACCTTCATTTGGTGGAATTTGCTTATAATAACAGTTATCAGTCGAGTATTGGTATGGCACCATATGAGGCATTATATGGAAGACCGTGTAACTCTCCGACATGTTGGTTGGAAACTGGAGAAAAGCTGATACTTGGGCCAGAGATGATTCGACAGACTTCAGATTGTATAGAGATCATTCGGCAACGAATGAAGGCAGCCCAAGATCGTCAGAAAAGTTATGCCGATAATCGTCGTAAGGATTTGGAATTCGACGTAGGTGATATGGTTTTTGTGAAGATTTCCCCATTGAAGAATGTTGTTAGATTCGGGAAGAAAGGGAAATTGACTCCGAGATTTGTTGGACCATTTCCGATTATCGAGCGAATTGGAAAGCTCGCTTATAGATTGGAGTTACCGGAAAAGATGGCGGGTGTGCACAATGTTTTTCATGTATCTTATCTACGGAAGTATGTGCACGACCCAACTACGGTGGTTTCTGCTGATAGCTGTGAAGACTTGGAGGTTGATCCAGTTGTTTCGAGACCTCGTAAGCCGCTTCGTATTGTTGAAACCGATACGAAACAGCTTAGGAGGAAGACGATTACGTTGCTCAAGGTACAATGGAGTGATGATGTTAACGACTGTACGTGGGAGGAGGAAGAGAGGATGAAGGCAGCTCATCCCGGACTCTTCGAGGTATGGCCCTAAAGTGTCGTGACATCTCATGAATTTGTAGCTTGTTCTAAGTCATAGAATTCTGCATGCTAGGTTAGAATTGGATGCATGGTTTGTTGATTTCTATGGATGGTAGGCATGCGGAATAATTTTGATTGCTGTTGTTTGCTTGGAATTTCGAGGGCGAAATTCCTAAGGGGGAGAGAATGTAACGACCCGTATTTTACGAGTCGATAAATCGTAGAATTTGCAGGTCGATAGTGTTGTTTGTGTTGCTTCTAGCTTGAGTCGTTTAGAAGTTAACCCGGGTACAAGTGATGAGTCGTGACCGACTCATAGGGGACCGACTCAAGGAGGGGTAGCGGTTTAAAGTGTTGGCCGAGATAAGGATGGACCGACTCAAGAAGTTAGGCGACTCATAGGATGACCGACTCATAGAGGGCCGAGATAAGAAGTGTGGCCGAGTCAACGAGTTACGACTCATAGGGTTTGCCGAGTTAAGGAGTTAACGGGTTAAGGGTGTAGCGACTTAAGGGGTTTAGGCTTAGGTCGTGGGTAATGAGTCGGCAGGGTTTTGAGTCGTAGGGCCTGAAGAGTCGTGAGTCGGCATCATAGTTGAGTCGTGAGTGTGTATTGTTGAGTCGTCGTACGACTTAGGACTTGGGGAAAACGCGGCAGTGTCTTAGGTCGGAGGCTTTTAGGTCGTGACCGACTTATGTTGAGTCGGCACTGGTCTTGAGTCGTGAGTCGGTAGGTGTTGAGTCTGTTTGGGTTTGAGTCGTATGACCTTGTGCCTTGGTGTATGGAGTCGTTGGCTTGAGTCGGAAGGCTGTGCAGTTGAGTCGGCTGGGGTAGGTCGTCATGGCAATGAGTCGTGAACGACTCATGGTAAGTAGGCAGTGTTATGTTGAGTCGGTAAGGGCTGATAAGTCGGCAACGACTCATGATGAGTCGTGGACGACTCATAGGGACGACGACTCATGGTTGATCCAGCCTATAAATAGAGGGGTTTGGCTCACTTTTTGGCACCGGTTTTTGAAGCGACGAAGTGCTGCCATTTTGAAGACTCGACTACAACATTTCTTCATCTTCTTTTCTCCATTCCAATCTAATTCTAACATCCATCCAAGATCGAAGATCGAGATCGAAGATCCAAGTGCCAAAGTTGAAGATCTTCATCCGTTCGAGCTAGAATTCATCGATTGGAGCGAGATATTGCCGGATCAAACCTTGATCTTCGCTGTCCAGATCTGAAGTGTGTAGTTTTTGTAGTGTTTGGGTGATTTGGTGAGTGGTAGTTATCTCTCACGCGGATCCAAGGGAGTATATTGGATTGGTGGCTTGTTTGAGTGTTAAAGTTAGAGATTTCATGCATTTTTCTTAGATCGAAGTCTAGATCCATGGTTTTTGAAGATGTTTACTTATGCAAGTTAGTTTAACAAGTATTAGAGACAAAACCCATGTTTTATAATTGATAGATCTATGCTAAAAACCATGATTTCACATATGTTGGACTTTTGCTCGTTTATTTACGAAATTGCCATTATAGTTGATATTGCTTAAATTGCTTAATAGATCTTGTTTGAATGATTGATTATTTGAATGTATGATTGATTTGATTGTTTCCAAGTTAGCTAGTAGTTGATTTGGAACAAGATGATGGAAGAGGATTCAAAAGCTACGGAAGAAGGCTCTTGAATGGTGAAAGCTGCTTAAGGCATATGTAGCGGATGTTGAAGCTCATATGTATAGATTGGATGATGTTGAGATGGGACTTTGCCATGATTTGATGAGGCAAACCATGTTGTTGAGTTGAGACTTTGCTTTGATGCGATGAAGCGAAGTATGATGTGAGTCTTGGCTTAATCCAAGCAGGGATCATTCCAAGCATGTTGATAACTTGAAGAGTAGTTCAAGTTGGTTGATAATGGATTGTTCAAGAGGTAGCTTGAGCTTGTATGAGGATAGTCGTCAAGAAGGATGGCTAGGAGGCTTGGATCTCGTCGTTGTTGAAGGTTCTAGCATGCTCAAAAGCAAGAGTACATGGGGCGCCCATAACGACTACAGGAAGGTAGTCGGGACACCCAAAAGACTACAGGTAGGTAGTTGAGTACTCTGGGCAAAGTAGATAAGTCCTAGGCACAAGGCAGTGTGCGGAGTTATGGTTAGAACCGGGGTTACCATTAGCCCTTGACAGATGGTCATTCAACTAACGGTGAAATCGAGGCAAGGATAACAGTGATAGCCAGAGTCATGGATGTTTGGTTGTATTATCATTCGGCTTCAAGAGCGGTGTTTTCTGGGTGCTTATCTGATCTTGGTTTAGGCCTTGGGGGTTTGTATTTGGAAAACATCGTCCTTGACTCGAGTGGTATTTGCTTTACCTTAATTGTCTATGTTGTTATGCTTGCTTCTCCTTAGTGTATGTCTGGGGCTATCACTGTAGAAAGAGGTGGAGTGGGATGGTTTGGTTCCTATTCCTTTTATCCTTTATGCTCTTTTGGTATGCTTGATAGTTGATTTACTGCTCACTAAGACTTTGTCTGACTCAAGGTTTTATGTCTCCTCTTATTACCTTGGGCTGTTCATCCATGTTGGGATGGGCAGACTAGGTAGCAGGTGACAGGTGCTGTGCTAGGAGTTCTACGATGAAGATGACGAAGACGAGCAGGAGGCTTTGCATATTAGTTTTCTTACTATATGTACTGGGTATCCGCTGCTGTATTTGGTTGAGTGATTTGTAGTGAGGCTTTCATGTATGGATTTGAGTAGATGATTGTATAAAACTACTGTGATGCTTATATGATGATGTTCTGTTCTATGGAGCTTCACTATATAATATTTCTCTATTGTATTTTATCCATGCGTTGTGAGTTGTACGATAGAGATTCTTTTGTTTTGTTTTACCCTGACTATCATCCATGGCTGCCTGGCACGCCTTTCAGCGCATTATTTCCTTGTTTTGGTGCGGGAGTCATGGGCGGTCGTCACAATCGTTCTCTTTCTTCAGTCAACGCGTTCACCCAACCATCCACTTCATTCTGGATCAACACTCCGCGTATAATAGTTATTAAAGTGGTTTTCGGTATCGACAGAGAGTATGTCCATATCTGATCCCGGTCTCTTTAATAACTACGTATTATTACACCGTTGGCTCTTTTATATTTCAAATCGATTCGTAATTGATATCAGAATATCATATTCATTTCCAAAAATCAAATCCATTTCAAATATCATCGTATCTTTTCAAATGTAAGATTCCGTTTCAAAATCAAATTTCACATCAATATCTCATTTTGATTTCAAAATCATTTCGAATTTCGATTTAGGTTGCAACTTCGTTTAACTCAATTTCGTATTCAAATTCAAGATTTTATATATAACATTTCACCTTATTGACCAGCTTAGATTTTTTTAGAAAAATAGTTTTAAGTAGTTTAAAAGTAGTTTTTAAAAATTTAAAATAGTTAAAATACTTAAAATCTTAAAAATGGATTTGAAATAGATAAATTTAGTTTAAAATAATTTAAATTGGGTTAAGTAGATTTAAAATAGATTAAAATAGTTTAAGCATTCAAAATGGTTTATATAACCGAGTAATTTGGAAAACGGAATAAAACAGCTTCAAAACCAATCTATTTCAATTATAACTTCCCAATTTAAATCAATTTCAAATTTCCGTTCTACCGATTCAATTTCGATTTCAATTCGAATCAATTTCATATTTTGACTCAAACTTATTCAATTTTATATTCACTTTCAATTAATTCACTTTCAATTTTATTTTCACTTTCAGTTAATTCAATTTCAAATTTTTCCTATTCACTTTCAATTAATTAAATTTTCATTCACCTTTAATTTATTCAATTTCATTTTATATCGATTTTTAGCTTTATTTTCAAAATATCCATTTAAAATACTTAACAAAATTTTCCATCAATATTCACGTTTGAAACCCAATTACAAATATGATTCAATTTCAAGCTCAATTTTCAAAATATCTTTTATATCGCTTTTACTTAGAAATATTCAAAACTCGAATTTGAGGTTAAATCTTTAAACAAATCAATTTTCGACATTCAATCATATCCAATTTTCAAATTTAAAGTCTCAACTTAATTATTTAATAAAATTCCTTTAACCAAAATTTATTTCAACCTTCCAAACTAAATTTCCGATGAATTCAATTTCTATAAATCGATTTCTATTTATAACTTTTAAGTCAAAACATTTAAATAGTTTCAAATTGCCGATTTCAAAATTATTAATTTAGCCAATTCGGTGTCCGTATAAAATTTTCTATCCTATGGCCAAGTAGTGATTTATTTAAATTAAATGTCAGGGATGAGTATATATTACTTAAATTAAATCACAGTATCATATGTATGCATAGCAGGATATATATAAGCAAATAAACATCCAAACATTCAATTATCAACCAACAGCATCCATCAAAATACATCATCCAATAAACAATACAATTCATGGCAGTTTCATAGTTATCAATGTCAGGTAATTTAATCGCAATTCAATTTTAATTTCAATTTAACTGTCAATTTAATTTTTCAACGGTTAATGCAAATGACAAGCTATATGACAATTAAATTTTTACCAAACAACGACAAATAAAATCATAACACTTCATAATATCAAATTTAACTAGCATAAAATATTTAGTACGGTGTGAGCGTTATAAAACACTCACCTTGATTTTACGATTTCAAATCAAATCGAACGACGTTCGATTTAACCTAAAATTTTCTCTAGCTCCAACGATTCCAATCCAATTCCAAAGCGTAGTGCTTGCCAACATGATTCCAACGCAACTGGTTTCGTGCGTTTTCGATCTCGTATGAAAAAGATATGATTTTACAAAGATTTCACGAATTTTAATATAAATAAATTAACAATTTCCTTTGTTAATTTACCCTCAACGAATCTTAGCCATTAGATATGCCTTCATCAGATCAAAGCCGCACGTGCTTCCTTCCCCATCTTCACGTTAGCTTCCAGGCCCGTTCGAACCCATGCCGCCACCCTAGGGTTAATTTTCGAACCTCTTCCCCTCGCTTCTACATCGATCAGGCACTCCCACAACGAAGCTCGCACGCAACACCACCCACGCCCAGAATGCGGCCCCACTCGGTCACCAATTTTCCTCGAACGGCGTGCTTGAACGCGTAGCCTTTGAGCTTGATTTGCCGACGATCTAGGGCACCAGAAACGATCATGTCCGTTCACATCGAAGATCTCAACGTGCTCTACGATGTTGTAGTTGGAGATTTCTGCTAATAATGAGTGGATCAAGAGAAAAATGAGGAGGGAGTTGGACAGTTTTCGGCCATTGACTGTATGAAGGTGGAGGCCACGAACAAGCTAGGGTTTCTCAATGAAAATAATAAATAATGGAGTGCTTTTATAGAGACGATGGAAACTATTCATCCCGGGTTTTTCGAACTCCGAATTTCGCGCGATCACTGACGTTCCTAGGGTTTATCCCGCGTTTCGGACACAATGGAATAGGTTTCGGAAGCTAATTCGATCGTATGTGTGAGTTACGGAAATAAACGATCAATTTTTAAATTAAATCGATTAAACGAATTTCTATGCGTTTTGGCTCGCCCCGGACAAACGATAAATCCGATTGACCTGAAATTTGAAATATTACAATAATATCACACTACGGATCCGATGAAACTGGTTTCGTCGAAATCCGAGACCGTTTGAAAAATGACTATTTTTAACTCGGCAAATTAATATTAAACAATTTCAACGCGTTTCGAGCTGCCACGGTCAAACGACAACTCCGACTGTTACGAAAATTAAAATCCGATAATAATTAACTATTACGGATCCAATGGAACTAGTTTCGTCAAATTCTGAGACTGTTCAAAATTTGGCTAATTTCCAAGCGATAATTAAATATTAAAATATTCAATTTTCACAAATAAATTTTAAATTCAGTTTTAAAAGTTCTATAGCATCACTATAACTCCAATATGATAAAATAAAACTTTACAAATCATTTTTAATCATATTAAACCCGTTATTCGATTTATCCAATAAATTCCAATTTTAAAATCTTATTAACTCTATTCAAATCCAAATATAACTTACATTCATTTTGGAAACCAATTTGAATCATATTAAATCAAATTTCAAATATTCACTCTATTTTCATATATTAAATTTCAATATCCAATTAATCATATCAAATTCGAAATTTAATTTATTCAAACATTATAATATTAAATCTAAACAAATCTGATTATTCTTAAATCACTATCTTTTGAATTATTCAAACGAACTTATAAAATTTAACAAATTCAAATTATAGAACTACCATTTTCATTAAACAGTTATTCGATTCCCATTATTAAATTATTCAATTGATTCCAAATATTTAATTTAAACAATTTCGATTATCCAATAATTCATTATCTTTTGAAATACTGAAATTTAACTTATAAGATTCAACCTTTAAAACCAATTCACAATTTAGAACACTATTTTCATTTTACAGTTATTCAATTATTCAATAAGTTTTAAATATTTAATTTAAACACTTTACCTGTTCAATATTCCATATTTGATTTTCAATAGATTTTACTTATCAATCAATTACCCTATTATACCCAATGAATTCAACATTTATTATCCTATTCAACTTTTGATTTCAAAGGCATTCACTAAGTAGCTTTCATTTTACATTACTTGGATAATTATTGTCGCAATTCCTTTCAGTTATTATTATTCCAAACGAATTATAAATTTTTTTCTAACCCTAATTCACGAAATCTTATTAAATTAGCTATTTTAATTATCAAAAATTTACGGGTCGTTACACTCTCCCCCACTCAAAACTTTTCGTCCCCGAAAAGGGAAAAGAAAGGGAAAAGGAACTAAGTATAGAATTCAACATTAGATACATTTTATTCAAAGTTACTAACTTATAAAACAATGAAATTCCATTTATAAAGTCATAACTGTGCTTCCACTAAGTTACTCCGAACGGCTTCCTAACGTTAAAAGTTAGTTATCAAAACAAGTTATAAAAATTTTTAAAACTGGAAAATTTTTCTAACACCCGGATTTTACGGAAAATTTCGGCAGAGTCTCCTTTGCGCGGCTCGATCGGTACAACTACAAAACGCCTCTACGGGCCCCAAACCAACAAAAGAAAATCCAAAAGCCAAGTGGCTCATCAAAAATCACCAAATCCAATGATAAAATAAACATGTACCTTATATTTTTATTAGCGAGCATATACGAATAATATCACGCGAAAGCGAGCTCCAAACGCGAAGCAAGCGCAATCCGCACCTACTAAACACTCAACCAACCATGAGAAACATGCCTATATGAAAATAATATCAATATACATCCTATAGCAACATTACAACTACATGTGCGAACATAGCAAATGCAACAAACAACAAATGCAACTATCAATCAACTATCATCCAACAAATCCATAACCAAACAATATAAATTCACTTCTCATTAATATTTATTGACTTGGTTTCCAATTTTTAATCACAGTTGACTCATTAACATTGGATTTTCTAACATTCATTCTCAATTCATTTTGTTAACATTCACTAATTTATATTTGCATTAGTTCACTTCCAATTTGAATCAAATTAAATTTTATTTAAATTCATTTAACTTCCAATTTGATTTCAGTGATTTATAGCTTTCAAATTCAATAACATTTAATGAATTATATGCAATCCACTAACAATCATATAACAACCGAATCATACCCAACATAACCAAATTATAAATTTTACATTCAATTTGGTTTATCTCCTTCAATTCCAATTATACAATTTAAAAGAATCATTTTATATTTGGCATCTTCAATTTTCAATATTAGCTTAACTAATTCTGTAAGCCGTACATATATCATCCGTGAGCAATATCAATCTAATCCCTTATTCGATCACACAATTTCACTTCCAAACTAGTATCGTTCACCCGACTCTCTAGTGCGGACTCAGATTTGGTTCCTTGATTCGAAACTGTTTCTCTCCTTGCATAGCCATATACTATGATAGAGAATTCCAGAATCAAATTAAAAATCCATATCTAGGGTTCGCCGTCGAAAATCGAGTGAAAAATCCTAACTTGGATCGATATAAATCATCTCGAAATTTTGTGCTCGAATTTGGATCAAATCGTTATGTGAATAAAATAATATACGTACAACTCACGTATTACCTTCCAATAGATTTCTATCCAATTTATCTACATTTAATTATTTTATTGACTTTCATTTTATTTACAGTTAATTATTCACAATCCATTATTCAGTTAGCATGTTCATTTCTTTACATAGCATGTTCTTTAACATTATCTTTTCTTAAACATCATATCATAGAATATGCTTACTCAAGTTCATTTTAAACATTCTATATAATTTAATTAAATTCAATTTCATTTTCCAATTGATTCTTAGCTATAAGTAATTCCTTTGTTTTCATTTATTTCATTTTCATAATTTCAGTTAATAACGAATTCATTTGTGAAACATTTTATTAATCAACACTTTAGTTAATAGTCATTTCATAAAAGTCTAACTTCTCATATATGACTTCTCTTAGTTTACAGATATCTTAAAGGTTACAAATTCAATTATTTTACAATCCCTTCGTAATCTATATTTGTTTCAATAACCAATTTACAAAGATATAATACGATTCATTTCTTAAGTTCACTTACTTGTTCCATTTATCCATTCATCATTTCATGCTATATTTAAGCATATAACATTTTTCACAACCAAAATTTTCATTTATATACATTTTAATTCATTTTGAGTTTTCCTTACTTGTATACTTCAATTACTTTCAGGTTCTGTTTATTTGTACAACATCTCATTACATATCCAAAACATCGTTTTAACTTTTAACATTTGGTAAGTCATATTATATGTTATTAGAATGCAATTTTGGTATTATACAAATTTATAGAATTTCATTTTACTTAATTAGAATGTACACAAATTTGATTTATTTAAATCCTCCTTACCTTTCAACTTTAAAGTTTTCCCAAACAATAGCTTAGATATCTTAATCCTCTTATCTTATAAATTTTGGTTATTTACATTTATTCAAATAATTTGAAAATTATTAATTAACAGAACTTAGAAATTTAAATGTCCGGTTCTTTTCTAATCGTTTGAAATAAATATATACACTTATATCTTTAATATATTAAATCATACCTTTGGAGTTTAAACCAAAACCCATTTACCCAAACTAATTTTTGAAGATAAGCAAAGCTTCTTAGAAGTCTCCCCCACTTTGAGACTCGAAAATGAACGTCGATGATGCTGCGCAGTCATCACCGAAATTATTTTCCAGCGACATAAGAGAGGAGTACTAAATTCATTCCTTTCTTCAAAATCCTTTCAAAATATTTCCATAAACAATTTCCAACTAATATTAATATATATTTCTTCAAAGCTTTGAAAGCCATTTCAAAATCCCGGGTCTTAAATTCAATATTTCTTAATTTAAATCTATTTTAATTTATAAGTCACCTTTATAAAATATTCTTATAGTATTTCTTTCTTAAAACATCCGACAAGTGTTTTATCATCGTTCATTTTGTAATTCACCTTATTTATTTAAATTACAATATCTGATTAATGCTAATAGCCAATATTTCATTTCCAACAACCAAATAAGCTAGATTGATCACAATAAATTTTGAAATAAATTCTTTATATACAAAATATAATTAGGGTAAAATTATTTCATTTACCCAATTTCAAAATAATACTATGTCGAGTTGTTCTGTTTAAGTGTTTAGAGATCCCTATCAATGACGTTAATTACTCGTATTGACCAGAATCCATAAGCCACTCAACAAATCAACCGACACAATATAAAACATTTTATATCACTAACAAATACGCTCTCTCATATATATTCACTCAGCGACTCATCATAGGGTATAACTACCCTATTTATAAAGAGTCAGACCCCACAGAGCTAAGGTTATCGCTAAACCAAAGCTCTGATACCAACTGTAACGACCCGCCTTTTTGGACAGTTTAAAACCGACGATCAAATACCCATGTCGATTCCAAACCATTAAAAGGGCGGATAGTTATTGGGGTAATTAAGAAAAGAAAAGGAAGGGAAATAAAGGAAATGAAACAACACAGAATCTCACAGCGGAAGGCTAAAGTATAATAATAAAATAACAGTTCATGAAGCTGTTAATTAAATGAATACACTTGAAATGAATACATTTGATTATTATTATACAACATTTATCAGAGTTACATACACAGCAAATATCATACAACAATGCAGCGGAATGGAATGAATATAATAGTAGTAGATCATATACCAAATCTTCGTCTCCGTCCTCCAAGGAAATGATCTTCAACCTAAACTGAAAACTCAGGACTGACCCGAGCGTAATGAAAAGACAAAACACTCGAGTCAGGACTAAAATATCCTTATGAAAGTTAAATCAATCGTAAATAAATATGAGTGTAACGGCGTCAGAGATGTTTACGGGGTTTGACATCTCATATCCAGTGTCAACGTGCGTGCAATAACTCAAGAGATGTTACGGGATTTTCCATCTCTCAAGGATCCGTGAAACTATCTACTATGTAGTAATATACGCTAAGTAGATAATGTCTATCAGTAATATAAAGTATCAAAATAGCGTTAAGGCGTTACCATAATCCCCCTTAACACATTTTATATTCCCAAAAGCATATACAAGACCGTAGTTTCCCCAAAACCGGAAGTCACCAGAGGGCAATCCATATACTCAAGGTACAAATCAAAACGTAGTGGTCGCGAATAGGATAATCAGTATGACAAGGTACATGAGGCGATACCAACTAGGATACTAGTAGTTGCGTGATCCGGACTGATGTTGGGCATAGCCAGCAGCTACCCCAACACCGCGAAACAACACTCCCAAATCAAGGGGTGCACCCAAATCGCATCACAAATGTAATAGATATGGTATCGAAGAAGTGTGTCCGCTAGAGGTGGCGAACCTCAATGGCCCGGCGCGGCTCCTGTTTTAGTCATGTCAGGGGTCATCCAATAATCGTTCTCTTTCTTCAGTCAACGCGTTCACCCAACCATCCACTTCATTCTGGATCAACACTCCGCGTATAATAGTTATTAAAGTGGTTTTCGGTATCGACAGAGAGTATGTCCATATCCGATCCCGGTCTCTTTAATAACTACGTATTATTACACCGTTGGCTCTTTTATATTTCAAATCGATTCGTAATTGATATCAGAATATCATATTCATTTCCAAAAATCAAATCCATTTCAAATATCATCGTATCTTTTCAAATGTAAGATTCCGTTTCAAAATCAAATTTCACATCAATATCTCATTTTGATTTCAAAATCATTTCGAATTTCGATTTAGGTTGCAACTTCGTTTAACTCAATTTCGTATTCAAATTCAAGATTTTATATATAACATTTCACCTTATTGACCAGCTTAGATTTTTTTAGAAAAATAGTTTTAAGTAGTTTAAAAGTAGTTTTTAAAAATTTAAAATAGTTAAAATACTTAAAATCTTAAAAATGGATTTGAAATAGATAAATTTAGTTTAAAATAATTTAAATTGGGTTAAGTAGATTTAAAATAGATTAAAATAGTTTAAGCATTCAAAATGGTTTATATAACCGAGTAATTTGGAAAACGGAATAAAACAGCTTCAAAACCAATCTATTTCAATTATAACTTCCCAATTTAAATCAATTTCAAATTTCCGTTCTACCGATTCAATTTCGATTTCAATTCGAATCAATTTCATATTTTGACTCAAACTTATTCAATTTTATATTCACTTTCAATTAATTCACTTTCAATTTTATTTTCACTTTCAGTTAATTCAATTTCAAATTTTTCCTATTCACTTTCAATTAATTAAATTTTCATTCACCTTTAATTTATTCAATTTCATTTTATATCGATTTTTAGCTTTATTTTCAAAATATCCATTTAAAATACTTAACAAAATTTTCCATCAATATTCACGTTTGAAACCCAATTACAAATATGATTCAATTTCAAGCTCAATTTTCAAAATATCTTTTATATCGCTTTTACTTAGAAATATTCAAAACTCGAATTTGAGGTTAAATCTTTAAACAAATCAATTTTCGACATTCAATCATATCCAATTTTCAAATTTAAAGTCTCAACTTAATTATTTAATAAAATTCCTTTAACCAAAATTTATTTCAACCTTCCAAACTAAATTTCCGATGAATTCAATTTCTATAAATCGATTTCTATTTATAACTTTTAAGTCAAAACATTTAAATAGTTTCAAATTGCCGATTTCAAAATTATTAATTTAGCCAATTCGGTGTCCGTATAAAATTTTCTATCCTATGGCCAAGTAGTGATTTATTTAAATTAAATGTCAGGGATGAGTATATATTACTTAAATTAAATCACAGTATCATATGTATGCATAGCAGGATATATATAAGCAAATAAACATCCAAACATTCAATTATCAACCAACAGCATCCATCAAAATACATCATCCAATAAACAATACAATTCATGGCAGTTTCATAGTTATCAATGTCAGGTAATTTAATCGCAATTCAATTTTAATTTCAATTTAACTGTCAATTTAATTTTTCAACGGTTAATGCAAATGACAAGCTATATGACAATTAAATTTTTACCAAACAACGACAAATAAAATCATAACACTTCATAATATCAAATTTAACTAGCATAAAATATTTAGTACGGTGTGAGCGTTATAAAACACTCACCTTGATTTTACGATTTCAAATCAAATCGAACGACGTTCGATTTAACCTAAAATTTTCTCTAGCTCCAACGATTCCAATCCAATTCCAAAGCGTAGTGCTTGCCAACATGATTCCAACGCAACTGGTTTCGTGCGTTTTCGATCTCGTATGAAAAAGATATGATTTTACAAAGATTTCACGAATTTTAATATAAATAAATTAACAATTTCCTTTGTTAATTTACCCTCAACGAATCTTAGCCATTAGATATGCCTTCATCAGATCAAAGCCGCACGTGCTTCCTTCCCCATCTTCACGTTAGCTTCCAGGCCCGTTCGAACCCATGCCGCCACCCTAGGGTTAATTTTCGAACCTCCTCCCCTCGCTTCTACATCGATCAGGCACTCCCACAACGAAGCTCGCACGCAACACCACCCACGCCCAGAATGCGGCCCCACTCGGTCACCAATTTTCCTCGAACGGCGTGCTTGAACGCGTAGCCTTTGAGCTTGATTTGCCGACGATCTAGGGCACCAGAAACGATCATGTCCGTTCACATCGAAGATCTCAACGTGCTCTACGATGTTGTAGTTGGAGATTTCTGCTAATAATGAGTGGATCAAGAGAAAAATGAGGAGGGAGTTGGACAGTTTTCGGCCATTGACTGTATGAAGGTGGAGGCCACGAACAAGCTAGGGTTTCTCAATGAAAATAATAAATAATGGAGTGCTTTTATAGAGACGATGGAAACTATTCATCCCGGGTTTTTCGAACTCCGAATTTCGCGCGATCACTGACGTTCCTAGGGTTTATCCCGCGTTTCGGACACAATGGAATAGGTTTCGGAAGCTAATTCGATCGTATGTGTGAGTTACGGAAATAAACGATCAATTTTTAAATTAAATCGATTAAACGAATTTCTATGCGTTTTGGCTCGCCCCGGACAAACGATAAATCCGATTGACCTGAAATTTGAAATATTACAATAATATCACACTACGGATCCGATGAAACTGGTTTCGTCGAAATCCGAGACCGTTTGAAAAATGACTATTTTTAACTCGGCAAATTAATATTAAACAATTTCAACGCGTTTCGAGCTGCCACGGTCAAACGACAACTCCGACTGTTACGAAAATTAAAATCCGATAATAATTAACTATTACGGATCCAATGGAACTAGTTTCGTCAAATTCTGAGACTGTTCAAAATTTGGCTAATTTCCAGGCGATAATTAAATATTAAAATATTCAATTTTCACAAATAAATTTTAAATTCAGTTTTAAAAGTTCTATAGCATCACTATAACTCCAATATGATAAAATAAAACTTTACAAATCATTTTTAATCATATTAAACCCGTTATTCGATTTATCCAATAAATTCCAATTTTAAAATCTTATTAACTCTATTCAAATCCAAATATAACTTACATTCATTTTGGAAACCAATTTGAATCATATTAAATCAAATTTCAAATATTCACTCTATTTTCATATATTAAATTTCAATATCCAATTAATCATATCAAATTCGAAATTTAATTTATTCAAACATTATAATATTAAATCTAAACAAATCTGATTATTCTTAAATCACTATCTTTTGAATTATTCAAACGAACTTATAAAATTTAACAAATTCAAATTATAGAACTACCATTTTCATTAAACAGTTATTCGATTCCCATTATTAAATTATTCAATTGATTCCAAATATTTAATTTAAACAATTTCGATTATCCAATAATTCATTATCTTTTGAAATACTGAAATTTAACTTATAAGATTCAACCTTTAAAACCAATTCACAATTTAGAACACTATTTTCATTTTACAGTTATTCAATTATTCAATAAGTTTTAAATATTTAATTTAAACACTTTACCTGTTCAATATTCCATATTTGATTTTCAATAGATTTTACTTATCAATCAATTACCCTATTATACCCAATGAATTCAACATTTATTATCCTATTCAACTTTTGATTTCAAAGGCATTCACTAAGTAGCTTTCATTTTACATTACTTGGATAATTATTGTCGCAATTCCTTTCAGTTATTATTATTCCAAACGAATTATAAATTTTTTTCTAACCCTAATTCACGAAATCTTATTAAATTAGCTATTTTAATTATCAAAAATTTACGGGTCGTTACAATTCTTGAAAAGAAATGATTTTTTGTGGAGGAGGCCGGTGAGGAAGACCCATCAATCATAAGGTTTTTGTGCCTAACTCATTAATGCTTGAAAACTCGGAGTCAGACATTGGAATGCCGAAGTTGAGAAGGAAACGCATAATATAAGCACCATAATGGATGGTCTTATATTTTCTTCGAATTGTGAAATATTGGAATTCATCTAAAATGATTTTGCCCCAATTTACTTGTTGGTTGGAGTATATTGAATAGAGGGCTTGAAAATCTCCTTTATAAACTATTTCATAACTTCCCATTCGAGGTTGTAAGAAGAAAATGTAAGCATGATGAATAAGGCCTGCTTGTGGCCTTAAGGTGCTAGATTTTATTGCACTTAAATTCGTAAGATGATCGGTCAAGAAGCGATGTGAAACTTCATCTCTATGATACATATCAACTTCAATATCATCTATATCAACACCTTGAAATGGACAATTTAAAATATTGCCTAATCTTTGTAAAGGCAAAAAGATTTTAGTGCCACAAACTATTGACCTAACACAATCTTGTCGATGCTGAGGGTTATGGTGGTCTAGGTTCAGATTTGCTAGAAAGAGTTTAATAAAAAGATGATTAATTCTAACATTATTTGGAGCATACCCTATGAGATTATCAAAGTAAAATTGCCCCGCTATTTCTCTATTCGATAAGCTGCAAAATCCAAAAATTACATGAAATCCCCTTCAAAGATATTAGAATTTTTCATGGAATTGAAACGGGAGAATGCTATATCATTCCAAAGCCATTGACGAATCTGATCTTCGGAAGGACTGGGGGCAGATTCCCTTGAAAAAAATGCCTCAGGAAGAATTCAGCCGGTTGTTTGACTGTAAATAGCCATCTTACTTTCATCCTGCAAGAAAATAGTTCATTTTAAACCGATTCAGATGTCTATTTACAGTGATTCAACCGTCTGAATCTGGGGGAAATATTTTTCCAGGATAATATTCAACCGTCTGCTTGGTTACAGACAACCGACTGAATGAGGTTAAACATATGGCTACCTATAAATTTTATAAAAAATATTATTATTAAAGGAGCACACTAAATATTTTTGAATTAAAAAATAATATTACATTAAAATAACATTAAAATAACTTTTAAATAGTTTTGGAAGAGGAGCATGGAGTGTGATATTCGTCCGGCTCTATTTTAGTGTTCTCTTGAAATGGCCTAAGTGCTGACCAACTATTGATGCGTTCCCAACAGTTTGGAGATATTGGTGGATGCTGCGGTGATAATTCCCAAGGGTTATGTTGGGATGGAGAACAAACAGGAGACGGTTGTTGAACCGTGCTCTTGGATAAGGAACCATAGAATTTCATTGTGACTTGTTCCGAAAAGCTTAATGCTTGGCGTTAACTTTTTGTTCATAATAAATTTCGCACTGTAATTGCTGCTTTTCCCTTTAGTAGGGATGAATGTCATCTATCTTTTCTTTAGTGGATGGTGAACCAAAAAAATAAAGACCGTCATGTTCTTTTACCGGGTGGAGTGTAACCCACATGAGTAGAAGGAGGAACAATTGGAACTGGTTCATAAATCAGTGTTGGAGTAGGTAAATTCACCGATTCTGGACTAAGAGAAGAATATGATAGTTCAAAGGATTCAGAGTTTTGCTGGGAAGATATTTTTGAGTAAGAGAGATGAAACTATTTTTTTATTTGATTGTAAAAGAATTAAAAAGAGTAGAGGTATTTATATGCGAGAATTTCATATAAATAGAAGCAGAATTGATTGTTAAGTTGATCAGAACAGAGAAAAAATGGTTGTAAAGTAGTTAAAAAAATGTAAGGTAAAGAATAAACAATAAAAAAATAGAATGTAAACCAAGTTTAGCTATAAAGGAAAGAGTAGTATGGTGGTAGAGCACCAGATTTCCAAGTAAGATATCCCGAGTTTGAGTCTTAATTTTTTTTTATTATTTAAAATTATAAATCTTTTATGGATACAATTACTAATTCTCTTCTTAATTTTATGAAGATATTTTCATTTAAAGATTTTGTAAATATATTTGCCAATTTATTTTCAGAGGATACAAATTCTAGTCTGACTAGATCTTTTTCAATATTATCTTGAAGAAAATGATGATGTATGTCAATATGTTTTGTTCGTGAGTGATTGACGGATTTTTGGATAAGTTTATAGAACTGGTATTATCACAAAAAATTGTTGATTTAGATAAATTAACACCAAAATCTTGAAGTGTTCGCTCTATATAAATGACTTGAGCACATGCTAAGGTAGTATAAATATATTCTTCCTTACAAGTTGAAAGTAAAACACAATTTTGTTTCTTGCTAAACCAAGAGACTAAGGATTGTCCAATGAAGTGACAACTCCCACTAGTACTTTTCCGATCCGTCCGACATCCTCCAAAGTCAGCATCACTATATGAAACTAACTCGAAAGGACATTCTCTTGGATATAAAAGACCAAAATCTTTGGTTTTGCTTAGATAACGCGATATGCGTTTCACTGCTCGCATATGTTCTTTAGGATTTGCTTGGAATCGATCACATAAACAAACACTCATCATTATGTCAGGTCTACTAGCAGTTAGATAAAGTAAAGATCCAATTATACTTCAATATAATTTTTGGTCAACACTTTTGCCATCTTCATCTCTATCGAGATGAACTGTTGTCCTCATTGGAGTTGGTTCAGTAGAAGTATTTTCCATATTAAAGCGTTTAATTATATTATTACGATATTTTTCTTGATTAATAAAAATTCCATTTTTTGTTTGTTTAATCTATAATCCAAGAAAATAAGATAATTCTCCCATATGTGACATTTCAAATTCTTTGGTCATTATATTTGAAAATTCCTGACATGATTTTTCATTTGTAAAGCCAAAAATAATATCATCTACATAAATTTTAATAATTAAAATATCCTTTTTTGTTCTTTTAATAAAAAGAGTTTGATCAACCTTCCCAATTTCAAAACTAGAATCTATTAGATAGCTTTTAAGACGTTCATACCAAGCATGTGGTGCTTTTTTTAGACCGTATAAGGCTTTCTTAAGTTTATAGACATGGTATGGATAATTTTAATGTGTGAATAACGGAGGTTGTTCAACAAAAACATTTTCTTTTATATAACCATTTAATAAAGCACTTTTAACATCCATTTGACAAAGTTTGAAATTATGAAAACATTCAAATCCCAATAAGATACGTATTGCTTCAAGTCGTGCAACTGGAGCAAATGTTTCTTCGTAGTAAATTCCTTCTTCTTGATTATATTCTTGTGCAACTAATCTAGCTTTATTCCTAGCTAAATTACCTTTTTCATCTGCTTTATTTTTGAAGACCCATTTAGTGCCAATGACTGTTTGATCACCTGGTCTAGGAACTAGTTCCCAAACTTTATTTCATTCGAATTGGTTTAGCTCTTCTTACATAGATATACTCTAATAGTCATCAGTAGATGCTTCTTTTGCATTTTTAGGTTTAATTTTAGAAAGGAAAGCTACATGGCCCATTTGATTAAGTTGAGTAGTTCTAATATGTGGATCAATTTCCCCTATGACATTTTCTCTAGGTGATCTCGTAAAATCCTAGGAGGAGATCTTAATTCATTTTCATTATGAAAAATGATTTCATTTTCTTCAAGATTATAAATAATGTAATCATCTTCTTCAAAATTATTTTGAGTAACCGTATTTGTGACCGTCGTAATTGTGATCGTCTTAGGTATATCTTCATCATCCTCAAAAAAAATTATTAAATTTGAAATTTTCATCGAATGACACATGAAGTGTTTCTTCGATTATTTTTGTTCTTTTATTGAAAATTTGATAAGCTTTGCTTCATTCTAAATATCCTACGAAGATTCCTTCATCGGATTTTGGATCGAATTTTCCAAGCCTATCTTTTATGTTTAAGATTAAACATTTATATGAAATATTTGGTTTTCTTTGATGAAAAAGTTCATACGAAGTGTTTTTTGTATAAGGTTGGATGGAAACATGATTTAGAACATAGCAAGAAGTTGCTACATCTTTGGTCTAGAAATGTTTTGGTAATATGCTTCCATTTAACAAAGTTCTTGCACATTCTTATAATGTTTTTTTTCTTTCTACAACTGCATTTTGTTGTGGTGTTCTAGGAAAAGAAAAATTATGATAAATTCCCTTTTTATTAATTTTTTTTTCAAAAGCTTCATTTTCAAATTCACCTCCATGATCACTTCTAATATTTTTTTATATTTAAAATTTTTGAGATTTTGAATTTTCTTTGCAAAATTCTTGAAATTTTCAAAAGTATCACTTTAATTTTTAGAAAAATAGTCCAAGTATATCTTGAGAAATCATTTACCATAACAAACATATATTTACTTTGATTTATAGATTGAATTTGAGTTGGACCAAAGAGATCTAAATGTAATGGTTCTAGTGGTTGTACGGTGGAAATATTTTTCTTTGATTTAAAGGATGATTTTGATAATTTTCCTGATTGATAAGCATCACAAATATTGTTTACTTTAAAGTTCATTTTTGGTAAACCTCTTACTAAATTATTTTTAGATAATTTATTTATAGTTTTGAAATTAATATGACAAAATATTTTATGCCATTACCAATGATTATTTTCTTTGGCTCTTAAACACATATTTGTATTATAATTTATATTCATATTTAAAACATAAATACTTTTACCTCTAAAACCTTCAAAAACAAGATTTTTATTTTGATAAAAAATGCTACACTTATTTTTTCAGTAAAGGAAATATTGAATCCCTTTGTCGTAGAATTGGCTGATAATAAGTAAATTATACTTTAAATTTTTTACTAATAAGACATCTGCAATAAGAGATAAATTAGATATACCATTATTGCTCACATCGCCTTTGCCGATGACATATCCTTTGGAATTATCACCATATGTGACAGAACCTCCATCTAAGTAATTAATATTTGTTAGCATCCCTTTGTTTCCTATCATATGTTTTGAGTAACCACTGTCTAGTATTCATTTTCCTCTCTTTTTGGATGGTACCTGCAAAATATAGAGATAACATTGGTACCCACCCTTTTATTTTGGGTCCTAAAAGTTAGATCTTAGGAAGTCAAACCCAAGAGGGTTCTGAATTCCTTTTGAAAACAAATTTTTTAATTTTATGAACAGTTTTTATAAAATATTCTATATACTTATTTCTGATTGAAGAATTGTTTGTTTTTGGAACCTAAATTTTAATTGATGTTGTAAAATTTGAAATTTTATAACTAGGTTTTTCAACTTTATTACTCTTTTTATATGAAGAATTCTTTTTCTTTGGAATAATTTCAAAGGATTGTTTATAACCTAGTCCTCTTTTATTTGAAACAGTTTGAGAATTTTCTATAATTTTGAAAAGATTTTCTCTATATTTATTAAAATTAAAAACATTTTTTGTAATGTCTTCTAACTTTGTTTTAAAGCTAGATTTATCTAATTCAAAAATCTTGATATTTGCTTTAAGGTTATATTTTCAGTTAATAAAGCATCATTCTTTGCTTTCTGAATTTCACTCTCTTGATTTAGCAGAGAAAGTTGAGATGGCATATTAAAACAAGATTCTTGAGTAATTTGGTATTCTTCTTCTAAAATTTTCTTTTTATCTCTTAGCATTTCTACTTCGATTTCAGTTCTGTCAATTTTTCAAGAGTTTCTGTGTACTTTATATTTTTTCCTTTTAGTTTGTCAAATAATTCTGAATTGATTTCCAAAAGGTCATTAAAAGTTAGATCACTTACCTCATTTTTTTTGGCCATAAAGCAAATGTTAGCTTGTTCTGAATCACTGTCTGTGTCACTTTCTGATGATGAAGATGATTCTGTATCTACCCATGTGATAGAAAAAGCTTTCTTTTCGAATTTGTATTTTCTATGCTTATACTTGTCTTTCTTTTTCTCAGGACAGTCTTTCTTGATGTGACCTTTCTTGTGACATTCATAACATTCTAGTGCAGATGATGATGGTTTGTTGGTGTTGTTATTGTCACTGGAGCTGCTCTTGTTATTTCTAAATTTGTTGCCCTTCCTAAATTTCGAAAAAATTTGAAATTCTTAGCAATGAACACCATATCTTCTTCATCTTAATTTGATTCATTTTTTCTGCCTGAAATGCTATATTTTTCTTACCTTGAGCCTGTACTCATTTTGCCTAGAGATTAATTTAATAAGATGTTATATTTTCAATCAACTCTTCTGGTTTTATGATCGGAATGTCATTAGCTTCTTTGATTGCTAATACTTTTCATTCTCACTCATCCGTTAGTGAGTTAAGGATTTTTGAAACAATATCAAAATCTGTGTAAGTTTCTCCTACTGCTATAGAAGATTGACATATGTCTTGAAATCTAGAGTACATTTCATTTATAGTCTCATCTTGCTTAATTTTGAACTTTTGGAACTAATTTTTGAGCATAGAAATTTTACTTTGATTGACTTTGTTAGTTCTTTCATGTGTAACTTTAAGTGTGCGCCAAATTTCATGAGCAGTTTTACATATGCTATTCTATTAAACTCATTTTTGTCTAATGCACAATATAGCACATTCATAGCTTTAGCATTTGCAGTAGCGTCTAATTTTTGCATGTTAGATAATGTTGAATATTCAGTAGTAGGAATAATATATTCAGATTGCATAATGTTCCAGGTTCCATAACTACTTGCTTGTATATAGACTCTCATTCTAGTAGCCCAATAGTTATAGTTCATTCCAATAAATAAAGGTGGTCGTGCGGTAGATTGACCTTCTAAAAAGGTTGTATTAGCAATAGTGCTGGTGTTGTTTTCCATATTAAAACAATATCAGATAACTGTGTTACGGTTATACGATGGCCTTGCTCTGATACCAAATGAAAATGACTGTGCTAAAGGATCGTGTAATATGGATAAACTACTTATGAGGAATAAGAATTAAGTAAGTATATAATTAAAGCGGTAAAGTAAATAACATCAGAGATTTTTATATTGGTTCGAACTCCCATTCCACGCCCAGTCCCACACTCCTTCTGGATTTAAACTAGCAACCCTCACTTAATCTGAAGGAATAGATTTACACCGCTTGAGCAACCGAACAGGACTTCTACTATCTAAGTAACCGAATAGGACTTCTACCACCTGAGCAACCAAACAGGACTTCTTTACAAATAAACAAAAGTATCGGACTGTAATATGCTCTTTAAGTAGCACTGATAAGTCAATTAAGTACAATCTTCCTATAATCTTCTCATTTATGATATATAGTGTAATGTGATTGAAAAATGTGGAAGATGGAGTGATCAACGATTAACGTTTGTATGTAGTTAGAGTGCAAATTGAAAATAGATTGAGAGATAAGAATCCAAGAATATTAAAATCAGTTGAGTTGACTATTTGTTGAATTCTGAAATCTATTTATAGAGATTAAAAAGGTGCAACCATTGATGAAAGATAATGTTGAAAAGAAACAGGCGCAACTGTTGGTTTTGAAGATGTTCTCTTCGATGAAGAGAAGTGTCTTTTCATGAAATAGTTGTTGAAATTATTCAGCCGGCTGAAATTGTTTATTCAGCCTTTTGAATTTGATAAATCGTAAACAGCAATGAAATAGGCTAATTTTGGCCTAGAACAGCCGGCTGAATAAACTCAATCAGCCGGCTGAATATTGTGAAACCATAAAATTGTTTCAGCAATCAGACGACTGAATGAATGCATTCAGCCGGCTATTTTCAGCCTCTTGTGCATGTTGGTGCATGTGCGTATATGTTTATACATATATATCATTTCAAGAGAGATTTTAAAAAAATTCTAAATAATATAAAGACTCCAGACAAAGGACTATCAGCTTTATAATATTCTAAATATGAATCTGCAACGAATCTCCTACATAAGTGATTAGTATATACAAATATTTATATAGTTTGTCACAATCAAAACGATGTAAAATCGAGGTTCCAACAATTTAATTATTCAGGGCCATTAAATTTGAATTTTAGTATATAAATTCCTATACACAGATATTTAAGTCAAACCAATCGACAAACTAATTATATAATAGTCCAAACTTTGGTGGCCCAACTCCCAAATGCCTATGCTAGGGCCAAACTAAATGGAGATTGAGTTAAAAATGTTAAAGGAAATTGCTGCACGAGTTACATGTTGCTACAAGGAAGTAGTTTTATTGGTAGAGTTACAAATATAAACAGGCAATCTTCTCTAATAGGCTGTCAATGAAACCTCATTTTTTGCATAAGAAAATGCTTATCCCTCCACCATTATCTTCTCTCCACTTCATTGTTAAATTATCTTCATAAAATTATTTTATGTACAATTTTGGAATTTAGAAACTTGCCTTTTGGAAACATTTCTTTTTGTACTATATGTGACGATTAAGTCTGGTTAAAAGGTAAACTATTAATATTTCATTTCAATACATACCCCTCACCTTATTCATATATAATCTACCATTATCTTATCACTTATATGGGAATTTGCTGGGCCACCCCAAAGAAGTTTAGGTTGAACCAACAAGGGTACTATTATATCGAATTTTTTGCATTGGGCAACTAAAAGAATGAGAAAGAGCTCTAGTGAAAATATGACTAATTAGCTACCAAAAGTATAAGTTACAATCTATTAGAAGTAAGAACTATAAGCTACCAAAAGTATGAGTAACAAGGTATCAGAAGTATAAGATACAAGCTATTGGATTTTTGATTTACAAGCTATTGAAAGTATGAGTTACAAACTATTGAAAATATGCATTAAAAGCTATCGAATGTTTTGGACATACGCTATCAAAAACCTGGAATTGTCAGCTATTAAAGGTATAAGGTTATATGCTACCAGAAATATGCCATCAGCTACCCAAAATGCATGTGTTACCATGTATCACAAGCTGATTCATCCATTTCAGTCGTACTAATATAGCCTAAAGAGCTCTATACAACTACATAGATGATATCATTTTCAAAGTGACACATGTCACTACCAAAGCATGCCACATCATCATTAAGGAAAAATCTCCATCAACTAATTTCTTAATGTCAATCATCTAATGGCCATGGAACTACTATAAATAGGGTCTACCCCTACATAAGCAGTGGTCGATTTCTGATTCTCTTTCTCCTTTAGATCATTTTTATCTTGTAACCATGTAAAACTTAATAATGTATAGCCATGGAAAATTCATTTCGAATTTCTCGAATTCAGTAAAGGTCGTATCTTCATAAAAATCGCATATTGACACTTACGTTCTGTAATTTGAATCTTAACTTCTTGCATTAATTATTTGGATGAAATTTTCATAAGACATTTTGGTGCTTTCATTAAGAAATGAACTATAAAGAATCAATCTTCTCACCATCCTCTTTTACTCACTTCCAAAATTCCATCTTTACAACAAGGATTGTCGAAATTTTATATCATGGGAAATGGCATATTCGATCAAACAAAGTTTAATAGTATAGTTCAGAAGAAAGGAAGAGTGTTTTTCCTAAACATAAAGTGTCAAGTAAGGATTTAATGGTACGTCTCAAAAATAAGAAGGAAAAATAAGGAAAAGGATATGATTCCCTCTTGCTTTCTAAGATGATGGTGCTTAAATCCTATTTATGTTGGAGATACCCATCTTTGCTATATCCCAGGGTTAGTAGGACTCGAGGAATCATGTCATAGGATAAGAGAAGTGTGTACGATTCAAAAGTATTTGTTTAATAAAATACGAATATTCATTTAATCTTAAGATGAAGTAATTGTTTCAACACGGACTTATACCAAAAATTAAACATGATTCATGAATGAAAAGGAATGCAGAGGGATGAAACCAAGAAGAGAGACATTAAATTTCCTCTAAGAAAATGGAAGGGTGTTTTAGAAAGGAAAAGGAGGAGCCTGGATATTGAAGAGGAATCTCGTCTAGGGAGATCCTCTCATTCTGAGTCCAAATTACTCCTAAAATATAAGGAATATGCTCCTCGAAGATAATCATGAAAAGATGCCTATCTCTTAACAAAATCAAAAATTGAGAGTTGGCAATCAAAGAAAAAGAAAAGGAAAAAAGAAAGTAGAGGTAGATATTATGGGGACTATTGTACGTATTATTAGTTAAAAGGGCATAACACTAATAACTGCAGAGGGCATTTCATACTGATTGAAAAGCATACTAGAAAAGCATAATAATAGCATCGTGAAGATTACAACATGAAGAGATGAGACCTAAAGGTTCTTTAAGAAAGTTTAGAGTGTATACTTTAACAACATCATAATGGAAAAAAATTATATTATGACGCAGCGTGAGAAGCGAATTCGATGATGTAAATCGAATCCGTCCAGGATCTCACACGATTAGCGGAAATAATCGGTGAATCGGTGATTAATCGATGAATTTAAGAATACCGAAAGGCCCAAATCCGTTGATCACGAAGATACCGGACTTTAGCAATCTTCGACACGTTGATCGCGCACGATACCATGAGAGAAGATCTTCAATTCTTCGAACGTTGATCAAGCACACTTGATTCCGTGAATTGGCTTCAACAATCGTTGATTCGAGCGCACTCGAATGCCGAAAGTGGAGATAGGAGATAACACTCAACTACCAATTTAAATGGAGGCACAAAGCACAAACCAAATTTTATTCAAAAATTCAACAACCCTTTTACAATGACACTTTACCCCTATTTATAGGAATTTACAACACCACTCACACGACCGTTACATAGAACAA
The DNA here is from genome assembly GCA_030765085.1 of Allium cepa. Taxonomy (NCBI): domain Eukaryota; kingdom Viridiplantae; phylum Streptophyta; class Magnoliopsida; order Asparagales; family Amaryllidaceae; genus Allium; species Allium cepa. Next base: position 161,704,220 of record CM060932.1, read on the forward strand.
GACAAACGACTTAAAAAAAATACTATACGCGAAACAACACGCGACTTAAAAAATACACGGTAATACAAAGACCCGCGACCTAAAAAAAAAAAGAAAAACGACGTATGTCGCGACCTAGGATCTTCAGCGACCTACTAGATCTTCGTTTTAAGACATTCGTGACTTAAAGTGAATGGTCGTTCGCGCGTAATGATTCTCGCGACCTAAAAAAAAGGCGACTTAGGGTTAGATGGGGGGATTAGGTCGCGGCTATGGGAAGGGATTTGGGTCGTTAGGTCGCGGAGGTGATTTAGGGTTAGGTCGTGGGGTTTTAAGTCGCGGCTACGGCGATAGGTCGTTGATGTGGTTAGGTCGTGGATGATGGGGTTAGGTCGCGGATGGGGGTTATGTTGAAGGTCGTGGATGGGATGGGGTTTAGGTCGCGGACCGTGGAGGTGGCGCGACCGCAAGGTACGTTCTTCATCATCCTCCCCTTGTTGGAAGGAATTCGTCCTCGAATTCACACTCTCGTCATCTTCGACCAGTTCCTCCCCATAATACGGAATCAAATGTTTAACGTTGAAAACGTCTGCAGTGTGAATATGATCTGGCAATTTTAATTGATATGCATTATCATTGATCTTCTTCAAAACTTTCTACTGGACCAAATTTTCGAGCTTTCAACTTGTTGTAAGTTCCAGCTGGAAAACGATCTTTTGTTAACACTGCGTAAACCAAATCACCTTCTCTGAAGTCCACACTCCTTTGTTTCTTATCTGTCAGTTGTTTATACTTTTCATTTGATGCAAGCAATCGTTCATGAACAGTTCTGTGGCACTCCTGCAAATCGTTCACGAAATCACCAGCTCGTTTAACAATTCCTTTCTGATATGGTACTGTCGTCAACTCCAACGGCCCCTTCGGAATTGCTGAATATACAACTTGAAACGGACTGAATCTAGTACTTCGATTGACATCATGATTATGTGCAAATTCCGCCTGACATAACTTCATATCCCAGCTCTTCAAATTATTTTTTACAAGACACCTCAGTAAATTTCCCAACGATCGGTTAACCACCTCCGTTTTCCCATCAGTTTGCGGATGGTAAGCGCTACTAAAGTTGAGTTTCGTTCCAACCATCTTCCACAAACTCAACCAAAAATGACTCAGAAATCTGGTATCCCTGTCTGAAACTATAGATTCTGGTAAACCATGCAAGCGATAAATCTCTCTAAAGAACAACTGTGCAACACGGACTGCATCCGCGGTTTTCTTACAGGCTATAAAGTGTGCCATCTTCGAAAATCTATCTACAACCACATATATGGAAACATTTCCTCGCTAAGTTCTTGGCAAACTCAAAACGAAATCCATGCTGATATCAACCCATGGTTTGGTAGGAACAGGTAAAGGCATATACAAACCCGCATTTGTAGCTGTCCCTTTCGAAACTTGGCAAACATGACATCTTTGAACAAACTTTTCAACTTCTTTTCTCATTGATGGCCAAAAATAAGACCTTGAAATCAACTGCAAAGTACGATCCCTGCCCACATGGCCTTCTTCATGTAACTCTTTGATAATCTTCATTCGCAAACTTCCTTCTGGTATGCACAATCGATTCCCCTTGAATAGAAACCCATCAATCATCACATATTCATCCGTCTTTCCCTCCTTGACTTCATCTACAAACTTTGCAAAGTAAGGATCTTCTTCAAACAACTCTGGCAATAGCTCAAATCCTTTCACTTCATCCTTCATTGTCATCAACAAATGATTCCTCCTGCTTAATGCATCTGCTACACGATTCGTCACCCCTGATTTGTGTTTCACAACAAAAGTAAACTATTGTAGATACGTAATCCATGATGCATGCCTTGCTGAAATCTTGTCTTGCCCTTGTAGATGTTTCAACGCCTCATGATCAGTATATAGCACAAACTCCTTCTGAAACAGATAATGTCTCTAATGCTTCACAGCTTGATCAATCGCGTAAAACTCTACATCATATGTACTATATCTCAACTTTGCTCCAGACAATTTCTCACTGAAATAAGCAATTGGTCTTCCATTCTGACTCAATACTCCACCAATTCCAACCTTCGAAGCGTCAGTGTGTAACTCAAACAACAACTGAAAATTTGGTAATACTAAAATTGGTGCTGACGTCAAGAGTTCCTTGATTCATTCAAAAGCAACCCCTGCTTCCTCTGACCATGAAAATTGCTTGCCCCTCATACAATCAGTAACGGGCACCATCACACTACTAAAGTGTGGAATAAACCATCGATAAAACGAAGCTAACCCATGAAAACTTCTAACTTCTATTATTGTTCTGGGTTGTGGCCAATTTCTGATTGCTTCAACTTTATTCTGATCCACCTGTATACCTCCTTCTGATACAACATATCCCAAAAATAAAACACTATGCGTCATGAACACGCATTTCTTCGTTGCAGCTTAAAATTGTTCCTGTCACAGTATCATCAACACTTTTCTCAGATGATGCAAGTGTTCTTCTGGGCTTCCACTGTATATCAGTATATCATCAAAATACACCACCACGAACTTCCCAATACATGGTCCGAAGATCTGATTCATCACCCGCATAAATGTACTAGGTGCATTCGAAAGACCAAACGGCATAACCATCCATTCAAACAACCCCTCCCGTGTCTTGAACGCTGTTTTCCATTCATCACCTAGTCTAATTCGAATTTGATGATAACCGCACTTCAGATCAATCTTGGAAAACATAGTAGCTCCATTCAACTGGTCTAGCAACTTATCCAATCTAGGCATAGGAAACCTGTATCGGACAGTAATCTTATTCAATGTCCGACTATCGGTACACATCCTCCACGTTCCATCCTTCTTGGGCACCAACAATGCTGGTACTGCACATGGACTGAGACTCTCCTGAACACGCCCTTGCTCAATCAACTCTTCCACTTTCCAACTCAACTCCTCGTGTTGTTTCGGACTCATACGATAATGTGGCCTATGCGGTAAAACAGCACCTGGCACTAGATCAATTTGATGTTGTATGTCTCTCAACGGTGGCAATTCTTTTGGCAGCTCTTCAGGGAATACATCTTCAAATTCTTCCAGCACTGGTTTTACCTTTTCAGGAACTTCCACCACTTCACTACTCTCACGTCCAATCAACAAAAACACTTCAAGTTCCTCCTCCACCTCTTTAACAAACTCCTTCAAAGTCAACATAGTCTTTAATTCTTCAATCTCCTCCAACTTGTTTCCTTCTTGTTGTCGCTTCTTAGGAACTAACATGATTTTTGTGCCTTCAAAAATGAAACTGTAGCTATTGGTACGACCGTCATGTTGCACAACTCTATCACACTGCCACGGTCTCCCCAACAATAGATGACATATATCCATGTCCACAACATCACACCAAATTTCATCTTTATATTTCTTCCCAATCGAAAAATTTACACAAGCTCTTCGACAAACCTTCACTTCACCACCCTTCCTCAACCAAGCTAACTTGTAAGGTTTTGGATGCTTCTCTGTTTTCAATGCTAACTTCTTCATAGCCTCTGTAGAAATAATATTATCACAACTGCCCGCATCTATAACAAACTTGCAAATCTTTCCCAGAATAGTGCACGTTGACTGGAAAATATTACTCCTCAACCAGCTTGAATCATCCTCTTGCTTTGGTGTCAAACACGACCTCCTCATCATCAAATTACAACCCTCATCTCCCGACAATTCTTCTTCCTCCTCAACATATGGTGAATTGGAACATTCAGAAGATGCATCCTCATCTTCAATCTCAGCAATCATCGCCCGCTTCTTTGGCTTTAGACATTCATTTCTCTTGTGACCAAATTCTTGACAATTAAAGCACATGATACTATTGTTGACCTTGGTCTTTACAACCTCATTGACAACCGGTTTAGTAACAGCTTTTGAAACAGTAGTATTGCCACTAGTTCCCTTCACTTGATTATTGGAATTTGTAAACACACCACCTCCTCTTCTGCCTTGCTTCTCCCAAGCTAACGCCTTCTGGTGTGCTTCTGCAACAGATCTCGGATCAAACATATTTACGATATCTTGAATCTGCATTCTCAACCCTCCAACAAACCTAGCGGTTAATTGTTCTTCCGTCTCCATGATGTCATTTCGAGCAATCAGTTGATAAAATTCATCAGCGTAATCATTAACGGTCTTTGTCCCCTGCCTTAGATTTTGTAAGCGTTGATACATAAGAGATTGATAATTGTAAGGTAAGAAAGTAGCTTTCATTAACTTCTTCATCTTCTCCCATGAAACAATCTTTGACTTTCCCATCTGTTCTCGTGTAAGTTTTGTATGCTGCCACCACGCCATGGCTCTCCCTCTTAAACGAGTAGCAGTCAACTTCACTCTACGATCTTTCGGAACCTCCTTGAAATCAAAGATCTCTTCAACATTAGATAACCAATCTAGAAATTCTTCAGCCTGCATACCATCCTTAAACTCTGGAATTTCAATTTTCATTCCGGACTCCCATTTGTGATCATACTCTGAATGATTTCTTCCTTGGCTTCGATTTCGACTATGAACACTACCACCATCAAACTCCTCATCAAAATCTGATGCATATCGTTGTCGATCATGACCACCAACATTTCTACCACCACCATTTCTTCAATCTATATTTCTTCGATTTCGTTCATCAACATTCCTATCACGATCGTCAACATTTCTACGATCATGATCTTCTCTTCTCTCCCTATCTGAATGTGGTGAAACTTTATTTCCCCCATGACTCGATTCAGGTGAAACCCTTCTTCGACTTTGATTCATTTCAAGCATCATTCTCTCTAATTGACCAATCCCTTAATTCAACTTCTCGATGAAACTCTCGTTGATTCGTTTCTCCATTTCATCGGCCTCTTCTCTTCCATACAAAGCATTAATATTACGATGATGTTGAGCTCGTCTCGGTGGCATGATTGAACTTCAACAAATCAACAATCTTCAAAAACTTCAACTCAAACTTGAACAAACAAGTCACGGCTTACTCCAACACTTGGCTCTCGGCCTTGAACACTTCAAAGTGATGCACGGCTCAACTTCAAATACTTTCCAGACTTTGATCCAAAATGATATGGATCGAAAGCTCCAAACTTGTTGCAACTTCACGATGAACACGATGAACACCAAACTTCTCAACAATTGCAAATCCGATCTCCAAACTATAAATTCTCGAAACCCAATTCTCCAAATGATACAAACTTCAAATGACGCAAACTCCTTGCGATATAGCTCTGATACCAAACTGACACAGCGTGAGAAGCGAATTCGATGATGTAAATCGAATCAGTCCAGGATCTCACACGATTAGTGGAAATAATCGGTGAATCGATGATTAATCGATGAATTTAAGAATACCGAAAGGCCCAAATCCGTTGATCACGAAGATACCGGACTTTAGCAATCTTCGACACGTTGATCGCGCACGATACCGTGAGAGAAGATCTTCAATTCTTCGAACGTTGATCAAGCGCACTTGATTCCGTGAATTGGCTTCAACAATCGTTGATTCAAGCGCACTCGAATGCCGGAAGTGAAGATAGGAGATAACACTCAACTACCAATTTAAATGGTGGCACAAAGCACAAACCAAATTTTATTCAAAAATTCAACAACCCTTTTACAATGACACTTTACCCCTATTTATAGGAGTTTACAACACCACTCACACGACCGTTACATAGAACAAGACAAACGACTTAAAAAAAACTATACGCGATTTAAAAAATACACAGTAATACAAAGACCCGCGACCTAAAAAAAGAAAAACGACGTATGTCGCGACCTAGGATCTTCAGCGACCTACTGGATCTTCGTTTTAAGACATTCGCGACTTAAGGTGGATGGTCGTTCGCGCGTAATGATTCTTGCGACCTAAAAAAAGGCGACTTAGGGTTAGGTCGGGGGGGGGGGGGGGGGGGGGGAATTAGGTCGCGGCTATGGGAAGGGATTTGGGTCGTTAGGTCGCGGAGGTGATTTAGGGTTAGGTCGTGGGGTTTTAGGTCGCGGCTACGGCGGTAGGTCGTTGATGTGGTTAGGTCGTGGACGATGGAGTTAGGTCACGAATGGGGGTTATGTTGAAGGTCGTGGATGGGATGGGGTTTAGGTCGTGGACCGTGGAGGTGGTGCGACCGCGAGGTACGTTCTTCATCATATTAGATTGTAGAAGCATTCACGATGGGTTTAGAAAATCCATTGGAGCACCACGAAGTCAATGAAACACTCAAAGAAGAACCAAAGAGCTGAAAAGACAAGTATATAATTATCGACTCATTTAGTCTAGATTTATTAAAACAAAAGGTCTCCAATCCGCTCAAAACCTGAACACACCATCCAAAATATATTATCTTATTTTTAGGAAATTTTCTAGGATTTTGTAGCAAGAGAAACGAGTAAAAATACCAAAAGCAGCACACATATATATTGTTATACATAAGCAGGCACCCAGATTATAACCCTAACCAGTTGACTAGTTAGGTTGTAACTGGTAAACTAGTTATGGGTTAATTAGTGTACTAGTTACAATACTACAATGTTGTATTATGTGCTCTTTTGCCTCTAGTTACAATACTACAATGTTGTATTATGTGCTCTTTTGCCTCTTTTGATCAGTCCCTCTTCACCATCTCTTTTTTGTTCTTAGTCGCAACTTTTCAACACATTGTTTTCTAAAGAGTCACATCCACTTCCCCAAATCACATACACAACTCTATTATATAAATCCCTAATCTCCTTCAGATCAACATCCCTACTCTACTATTCTAATGTTACATAACTACACTACATTCAATTTTCTATGAAAAATTACAATGTTCCTTTTTAGATCAACGTATATTCATTCCACATCATCAAAAAATGTTATATATTCTCTAAACTACCACTAAATTCATTTGCCCAAGTTATAGGATTGCTTGTACTACAAAGGAGAAAAGTTAGTGTATTAAAAAATAACATGAAGTGTATTTCTAATTTGAAGTTCTGTAATCCATGGGGTCGGCAAGGAAAATCTGAAAAGTTGTTCAATGGGGAGATATGTTAGTAATGAAATTCGAGAAGTCAATTGGGTGAGTGGTCATTTGTGCTGAAATCCATTTTAGTTACAATAGAAACTATAGATGTCTTTCCTATGGGTCAAGTGAGCTTGACTAGTGAAACTCTAGAGGGAGTTCTAAGGTTGGATGTTCAATAAGAAGTCTGAACAAGTATAAAAATTTTGATGTATATTCTGTAATTTATTTTACATTTATTCCACTACATTACATGCTCATTTATATATTTAATTGCTTATTAGTAAGTAGCTTTCATAATAAAAGTATATTTCAAACTCGGCCATATAATCGATCTGTCCAAAACTTTTAATCGGTATTAGAGTCTAGTAATTTAAAAATCATAACAAAATTTTTATATACCAAAAAGGCCATATTCACTACATTTTTGGAAGGATAATCAACTGCATGTCCCATACTATTCATTTGAACAAATTACACTTGTTGATCTACATGAATGTATATCTACTTGCAAAAAAATGGATTTGAAATTTGGAATGGTACTCAAGTCAACCCACTATTGACTTTAGTACATGGACCAATGCTTTGATTGCACCAGTTGGAAATAACGCGAAGGCCATGATTATTTCATTTTGTTCTTTAGATGAAAATAAATTTAATCATGTTAGCATTTGAAAATCACAAAATGAATTTGAAATTCTTATAAGATACCCACGAGGGAACTAACATGGTAAAGTGGAAAACAACCTCAATGCTGAAAATATATTTTCTAATTTTGGAATGAAAACTGTTGAAACTATAAAATATATAAATTTATCCTAGCAATGAAATTCTAAATTCTAGAAAACTATTAAAACTGTTGAAGCTATGATGAAATCAGAAATTGAGAGTTGTCCATCTAATGTCCTCTTAAGTTAATTTGCTAGAAAAACGAGTAAATAAATAGATGAAATGGAGAATAGCTTTTCAAGACAAAACCAAAGATGACATAGACCTAAATGAAGGAAGTTTTGCTATGATGGCTAAAGGACTCAATGATTACTTTACTGAAGGTATAAAATATAGAAGGCAACGAAGCCCAAAAATAGTGATTTTGATCTCCAATGCTTAAAATATGGGAAAACAGGAATTTACAAAATTGCCAAAAAGGTGACGAAGATAATAGAAATCCCCAGAAAAAGAAAATAGGATTCAAGAAATATTAGAAGTAATATTTATAAGAAATATGCTCCTTATGATAATGAAAATAGTTATAACATGGGAGAAGCCAAATATATAATTTATTGCAACTACTAATGAGATACGCACTGAATTTAAATAATATGATCAAATTTTGAATTAATAAATAATACAAGGAAATGAAAAGGGCTTATAAAATTACTATAAAAAAATTAAACAGAGTCGAATAAAAATAAATATACTGGGATGAGAAGGTGAATTTGAAAGAAAATTTATAATAATCACAAGAAACTTATGAAAATTTGAAGTCTCAACTCTGCGTTCTTAATAATGACAAGTAAAAGTTTCAAAGATGAGAACGCCAAGTTTTTAAGGAAAACTATTGTTTAAACTTTACTATAAAATCACTTAATCATGAGATTAGTGACTTTAAAGTCAAAATATAAAAGAATTCCATTAATGCTACTAATATTGACTAAGGTATGGAAAATTTATCAAATTTGGTAAACAATTTCAATTTTCGAATAATAATCAAGGTTTTGGTTTTAGAAATGAGAATAATTTCAAAGTATTCCTTGAAAATACATCACTATGTATACTAAATTTGGAATTAACAAAATTATTAAATGCACAATAAGTCATATAAGCATATTTATAAACGGATCCCTAAATATAAGCATAAAATGAACGTATTTAGAGATTACGTGACCATATAGTTGAATGAAAATGACTCTTTTCAGGGTTTTGGTACCACACCCACATGGGTTTGGTCCTCTCAGACTTGATTCACTAGATTCTTTTGGGAATCTTTAAAATAAGGAATCGATGTGATTAAATGTAAAAATTATATATGCTTCCATTATATATGAATGTATATATTAATTAATCTATTAATTATTTTTCTATCAAGGGTTCTATCACATGTTTTTAGAAGTGATTACTTATGGCTAACCACTTAGACCTCAACATAAGAATTGGGTACAATTGCACAAAATTCTTATTTTTTGTAGGTACTTGACATTTTAAAGGAGAGTGGGACAATAGATGTTCTAAATAACTTAAGTAGAAGCATCATTAGAATTAGGAACATAACTGTAAAGGTACACTTCTTTAACTTTTTATACTTGAAAATCCCAAAATATAAATACTTTTATCTCATTTGCAAATTTATATAGAAGCTTTTAAGGGACAAAACAGTTTATAACAACTGTTACATGGGATGGATCTGCTCAGTACCCATTTATGTACCATACGTTTTCACCCTTTTTGTTGATGATAAAGCGTAAAAAAAAAACCAAATATTAAAGGGGTAGTATTTAAATGTATAGTTGTGTGGTTGCATCATCAAATAGGAGAAGAATGTTAGGAACAAGGTTTTTGATGATCATAACCAGACAACAATACTAATAATGAGTTTATCCATTTTTTAAGAATGATAATAAGCATTGTGAAGATTACAACGGGAAGAAATGAGGCTTAAAGTTCATTTAATACAAGTATAGTGTGTGTGAGAACGAAGAGATTTAAAATAATATTATACCAGAGTGTATGAACATTCAAGATGGAGCTAACAATATATTGGAGCATAACAAAGTCAAACAAGAAGATGGAAAGACAAAAAGGTTATGACCATAACTAGTCAAGTAGTTTGTCGAGTGTTGTACATAACCAAGGACTTCGATTATGACCACGATCGATCGGCCAATTAGGCCATATCCGATCAACCGGTTATGGGTTAATTAGTGTACCAATTATGGTTAAATAATGATGCATTACGTACCTTTTGCCTCTTCGTCCCTCTTTTCCATTTCCTTCCAGTTCTTGGATGCAACTTTCAATTACTTTTTTTTTTTAATAATCACATCCCCTAAACACATACAAAATTCCAACATATTAGTTCCCAACCTTCTCCATTTGGATATCTCTGCTTTCTTGTTTTATTATTCTGCTAATTTCTTGCATTCAACTATATACTCTAAACTACAATATTATTTCCAACTTTGTGTACTATCATTCCACATCATGAAAAACTGATCTATATCAAATCTTAACTTCTACACCTCCACTCAATTCATTTATGTGAGTTATAGGATTGCTTGTACTACAATGGTGAAAGGTCGCTGTATTAAAGACACAATATTGTCAAAGTCTACTTCTTATTTGAAGTTGTAAAAGTCAAGAGGTCAGTAAGAAAATCCAGGAAGTCGTTCAGTTTGGAGGCTAGTTTTTGAAAAATCTGATAAGTCTGTTGGGTGAGGGATCGTCTATTTAAAGGTCTATTTGTTTCCCTTTTAGCCATATATTTCTATTCCTTTTGGTAAAGTGTCGGTGATTAGCAAAATTCCTAAGTGAGTTCAAGGACAGGACGTAGGACATAATTCTAAACTGATAAAAGTTATGGCATGCATTTTATATTTAACTTTATTCCACTACACTATATACATAGTTATATATTCAATGGGTTATTAGTTTGTAACTCTTATAACTTTTATATATTCCACTACACTCGGTTATATAAATCGATCCTCCCTGAACTTTTGAAGGAAATCTTAATGAATTCATTAAGAACGCATGAATACATACTTCTTTTAATATATTTCATAATCCTATTTATTTAGACTTCTTAAATGCCCTTTCAAAAAGGTCAATTTATACCCAACGGGCAAGATTACTTCTTATATTACTTAGTTTTCATAGATCTGTTAGATATTCACAGACTCCTTGTTTTACTCAAGGTAATAAAATCCTCCATTGAATTAACGCAAATTCTCATGGACTTCAAGTTTTCCCATTGGAGACTATTTCTCATCCTATAATACATTAATATTACTTTGATTTCCTGAGTTTATCTTTGGAATTCTAAAATTTCTAAAATGGAACTCTATGTGAAAGTTCTACAGGTAGTTCAATGTGTTTCCAGTCTATTCTGTTCCAAGGATTCATCCCAAGCTAAACTATCATTATCAAAAAATTACTTCTCAATTAAGAGACTCCTAGTTAACGAATCATGACTACCTTGCTTCTTCAACTAAGATTGATTCATTTTCCGATGGCAAAATAAAGAAAGAACCCTTATCCTTGTTTGTATGTTATAACAAGCCTTTAGTGTAAAGTTTATTCTTAGTAAATAAAAGTTATAGTTCATGCATCATGACTTGCAAGTTTCTTTAACTAAGATTTACTTTTCCACTATGAGAATTGGAAAAATCTTCTCCTTGTCGGTAAGGTACAGCTTAATAGAACTAAACTATCCATTAGCCTGATGAATCATTCAAGCTAAAGAAAATTAAGGTAAGTTGTAACAAGATCCCTTAAGGAGACTTTTAATTCAAGGTTTATGACGGTTAATTAAGTTCTTGATTCAATGAGATTAATGAAATCCTTAGGTAGAATCTATTCCAGCACTAGGTGGTGTAAAACTTCAGTTCCTATTAGAAAGACTAGTTGAGGCACCTAGCAGTAAAGCCCTTAGTACCTGTTGTACATGCTCGGTCAAGGCAACAATTCGAATGTAAAAAATATTGATAAAAAGAACAGTCCAATTTCACCTTTAGTTCATGTTTGCACCAAAAAGGGCATAAACACCCAAAAAGCAATTGAAAGCTCTAAAAATGTATAGATCTAACAAAATAATGTAAAATAAGTAGAAAGGACACAATTTTTATAGTGTTCGGCAAACACTCCAACCTACATCCACTATAGTCTTTGTTATTGATTAATTCTCTCTGAATACAATGATTATAACTCAAATCCGACCCCAATCTAGTAGATCTTAGATTTGAGAGTGTTTGGAGTATTTAGGGAAGAAGAAGATAGAAGAGAAATCAAATATCACAAAGTCCAAAAAGAAGAAGGCACCTCCAAGTTGCAGGTAGCTTGCTATTTATAGGGAAATCATCTAGCAGAACCAGGTGTCCACGAAATATCAATTCTAGATCCAAGATCAAGTGTCCAAAAGTGGGCTTGGGGACCCAATCATTAATAAAAACATCTTAGTGCCAAGTGGAACCTATCCATACTGATTGGTTTTTAGGAAGGGAAATCTTTCCTCCTTCTACCTTTGATTCATTGCTTTTCAAACACATTTACTTTGAAATTTAGTTGCTTCAGAGAGGTTATGGTACTGCATGTTCTTGACTGCCTTCAATCATAAAATCCTTAGTGTTGCTTCTTCTTTCTTTAGTAAAAGCACTCCGTGGCAATCACCTGAGGTAGTGCTTCAAGTACAAGTGGTTTTTGAGGTCCATAATGGAGTAAAAAGCTCTCGGTACCAAGTGGTTCCTCTCAAGACCAAGTAGTCCACTTTGCTCCAAATATTATGGAATTTCTTGAATGTGTTCCTATTGCTCTTCTAAGCATGTTTCCAAATCCGTGAATCATTTTCTCTTTATCTTGACGTCCTAATTCTGTGAAAATATTCTTGGTTAAAAAGCTCGGTAACACTTGCCCTCCAAAGTATGCCTTATGAATGTAAGATGTAATTTGCTCATGAACATGTTTCAGCAATAGTCGTTTTCTGGCATTCATGCTTTCCAGTTATCCATCGATTCAAGTTGTGCTGAATCATCCAGTTCCTTCGGATTCTCCAGTAAATCCATTATTATTTTAGACCATCATGGCTAAGGGCTTTAATCCTTACTAAGTGTTAGTCATAAATCATAATCCATCTGTTTTCATCCAAAGTTATCATACGTATGTCAAAATCGTCCCATGTTTGTCCAAGATTTTTCTATTTTTCTCCGATTATAGAGCGTTAATACCTTGAGGTGAAGTCAAAGTCCATTCTAGGGTCCAACCTCTATGGATCATTTAACATCCAATTTAGGATTTGATCTCTTCGGATCGATTAACTTCCTATGTAGGGTTTGATCTCTCCATATCTTTTAACATCCAATCTTGGATGTGATCTCTTAGGATTATTTAACATCCAATATTGGGTTTATCTCTCCAAATCATTAATATCTAATCTATGGTTTGATACCTCACGATCATTTAACATCCAATATAGTCTTCGATCTCTCCGGATTGTCAACATCTAATCTAGGATTTGATTTATCCGAATCGTTTAACATACAATCTAGTGTTCGATCTATTCAGATCCTTTCTTAGTCTATTCCGCTCGCTCTTCGATGAGGGGAATAAACGTCCAAGCAAGTCCATCCACTCACTCTTTGGCGAGGGGACTTACTCTTATATAAGCCCAACCCACTTGCTCTCAAGCAAGTCGACTTGCATCTTGTGGACATCGCCTTGTCTCTCCAGATAGGACTACCACGATAAATGTCAGTCATCACGTTCAAGTGATTTTCAAAAATAAAATATTCAAATCAAAGCAATCAAGCAAGCATCCTAAGCATTCATAGAGCATGCCTAGAGACCGATCGGGATCTCATACATGTGTAAGCAGTCTGAAGTTATTATTATCTTATATATTCAAAATGGAAAGTAATACGTAGGAAATGAACCTAACTCTCATCCCTCTTGATCATGGGATTACCAATCTCGACTTAGATCCTTGGTCGTGTCTTGATGCGTTTATTGTAGACGGTGGCTGCTCCAGCTGCATTATTGCAATTTGGTTCCTTACGTACTATTGTAGCTGATTATTCTGAACCAGCTCATCTATCAGATCACGAAGGCATTAGCACTCCTTTGTTTCTTATCCAAAATAGGCAAAACTTTGCAGACCTTCTCTCCTGATCCATGGGTTCCTTCTTAGCAGACCTCCAATAGGAGATCTACCCAAGTATATCATCTCTGGGGTTTCTGTTAGATCAATGTAGAGAGAGAACTTTGATTCCCTACTTTACCATTTTGGTCCTTCGAAGTCGTCATTATCTTTTCTCTTCCCTTTATCTTTACCATACCCTGCTCCGGACAATACTCCATCATTCACAGCCTTAACATCAACATTATCATCCTCGGCATATAACTAGTGCAGATATCTATTATCTTAGTGATAAAACTCCACGAGATTAATCAGTGGATCCCTTTCTGATGCAATTTTGAAGTCAATATTTCTTACGACTCCAGACACTGCCACCATCAGGACTATCGATGGATTTGGCTTATTGACTGTGGTGGTTGTCGCATTAAATCTTGTCAGATAACTTCTCAAGGTTACTTCGGCCCTTTGCTTTACACTTGAAGCATTGTCACATTCTTTGGTCGAGAGATATGAACTTTGAACTTTTCAGGAATCTGTCTCCTAGTCCAACCCACATGCTTATATACCCATTCTCCAACAGCCTGAACCACATAGAAGCCAGCTCCGAGTCACTAATGCAAAAATCCTTATAGGCCTCCGTCTAGAACTTTCCCAAGGGCTAGGCTTACCATTTAACGATTTGCCTAGGCCCACCTGGATAAGGTTTATCGCTTCATGTAAGAATCAAAACATGTATTTAGGCACTGGGTAGGCATTATTTAAGGGTTGATGCCCTTATGTAAGCATTGATATGCTTGTTTTATGAGATCCTGCCTCCTTGGTAGCTCCTAAACATATTCAAAATCCAAAAATTCCAATTACATCAATCAACACTAAACAAAACATTAAAAAATTTCCAAAATACAGGAGCTGTCAAAAATTTCCCGCTCCAATTAAATCTCGAATAATCCTCACCTAAACGATTAATCCCTAGTCCATACTAACTGCCTAGCATCTGCCTAGCAATTTTTAAAATCTTGGCTCCGATAAGTATAACAGGAAGCATCGTCTTATTACCTCTTCAGATGCATGCAAGACCTCCATGTGTCAAATGCATCTCATCGGATGAACGGTCCGATCTGTCCTTCTGTTATATAATTCCAACATTGGTAACTTGCTTCAGTCCTTGTGTACTGGATGTTAGGAGTGAGTAAATTCCTATTCACATCCTCCAGTTTTTGCTCTGGAGGTCCATCTCTCACTATTCTTTGGATCATCTCAACGATCTGGTCGTTGTCGTCTAATGGTAGTCTCCGCCCCTTAGCTACGTTTTGCACCATGTTCCTACGGGAAAACTCCAATACATATTCCTTTGGTTGCACATTCGCATTATGATCCACACCTCAGGCTTCACTCTGCCCTTCGTTCCTACGAGGAAGCTCTGGCATACTCCTTTGGTTGTTGTACATTCACGTTCCGATTTGCGTTTTTGGCTCCTGCATCATTCTTTCCCCGCATTCCAGCTCACTCTAAGTTCAAATTAAAACTGCCCCCGATTAAATTCCTCTCAGTACTGATCTGATACCTATTGGTACCGACTGGCTCGGATTGTGGGGGAGAATTGGAACTTTTTTCTCTACTCCAACTCCAGATGACATGCACTAGTTTCTGCTCCTTGGTTCTGAATCACAACTGCTCCGACTTTTTTTAATCCATCCTTCTGAACAAACCATCCAACATCTCTTTTTGTTGAGCCAGTATTACATCTCGCATCTCTTCATCATTCTCTCCATCTCCTCTGTGGCAACATAGATGGAATGGTTAGAATTTGAGGACATCTTGTATATGCGTGAGACACAATCTATTAATTGGGTTTCTCCTATGCTCTGGTTGACTCCCTCCAATCATAGATCTGGTGTTAGGCCTCGTCATCTTCTCTAACCTTCATATTCAAGCTTTAGGTTGTTAAATCTAGCTCGTTCTCGTAAAAGCACCAAAATGTTTGTACCAAAAATGGCACAGACACCCTAAAAGAGATTGAAAACACCAAAAATGTATGGATCTAATGAAATACACTTAAAAGTAGTGGAAAAGAGACAGCTTTTATAGTGGTTTGGCAAATACTCCAACCTATATCCACTATAATCTTTGTTATTGATTGATGCTTCAGAACACAATGATTATAACTCAAATCTGACCATAATCCAGTAGATCTAGGATTTGCGACTGTTTGGTGTATTTGGGAAATAAGAGATGGAAGAGAAATCAAGTGCCAAAAAGTCCAAAATGAAGAAGTCCCTCCAAGTTGCAGGTAGCTTGCTTTATGTAGAGAAATCGTGTAGCAGACCTGGGTGCCCATGAAATATCAAGTCCATATCCATGTCTTAATGTCTAGAAGTGGGCTTTAGGGCCTAAATGTTAATAAAAACCTCTTGGTACCGAGTGGTTCATCTTAATACCGACTGGTTTTTATAGAGGAAAATCTTCCCTCCTACTTCCTTGCTTTCTACCTTTGATTCATTGCATTTCGAACACTTTTCCTTTGAGATTTAGTTATTTTAGAAAGGTTCTAGTACCACTTGTTCTTATCTACTTTCAGTCGGAATATCTTTGGAGTTGCTCGTCCATTCTTTAAGAAAAACACTCCATGGAAATCATATGAGGTAGTGTTTCACGTACAAGAAGTTTAAATGGTCTATAATGGAGTAAAAAGCTCTAGGAACCGAGTGATTCCTCTCAGTACCTAGTGTTCCACTTTGCTCCAAATCTTTTGGAATTTCTTGAGTGTGTTCCTACTGCCCTTCTAAGCATGTTCCAAGTCTGCAAATTATTTTGTCTTCACCTTGACGTTCTAATTCTAGTAAAATCTACTTGCTCAAAAAGTCGAACAACACTTGCCCTCCAAAGTATACGTTATGTAAGGTGTGATTTGCTTAAGAACAAGTTTCAACGGTATTCGACTTTTGGCGGTCAAGCTTTTTAACCATCCATCGATTCAAGTTATTATGAATCATCTGGTTCCTTCGGCTTGTCCTGCAAATCCATAGACATTCCAGACCGTAATAGTTAAGGACTCTAATCCTTGCTCAAGTGTTAGTCATAAATCATAATCAATCCTTTTTCATCCGGAGTTATCGTATCATACATGAAAAATGTACTATGTTAATCTATAATTTATCCATTTTAGTCTGATTACAAGGTCCTTAAATCCTGTTGTCAAGTCAACTTCCATTCTAATGTCTGGTCTCTCTGGAACGTTCGATATCCAATCTAGGATTTGATCTCTTCCGACCATTTAACATCCAATCAAGGGTTTGATCTTTCTGGATCCCTTAACATCTAATCTAGAGTTTGATCTCTCTGGATCGTTTAACAACCAATCTAGGGTTCAATCTCTCTGGATCGTTTAACATCCAATTTAGGGCTCGATCTCTTCTGATCGTTTATTATCTAATCTACGATTCAATCGCTTCAGATCCTTGCTAAGTCCAATCCAATTACTCTCCGATGAGGGGACTCAACGTCCAAGCAAGTCTATCCACTCACTCTCCCGTGAAGGAACTTACTCTCATACAAGCCCAATCCACTTGCTCTCCAATAAAGGAATTCGCACCATGTAATCATTAACCTGTCTCTCCGAACAAGACTACCACGATCAATATCAGCCGTCGCTTTCAAGTGATTTTCAAGTATTCAAATCAAAGCAATCAAGAAAACATCATAAGCATTCATCTCAAGCATCCAACTCAGAGCTTGCCTAGAGACCAATCGAGGTCTCATACAGGTGTAAGTGGTCTTAGGTTATTATTGTCTTATCCATTCAGAATGGAAAGTAAAATGTGAAAAACAAGCCTGTCAACCTTCCATTCCGATCAAGGGATTACCAATCTTGACTAGATCCTTGGTTATGTCTTGATGCATTCGCCGTAGGTGGCAACTGCTCTGATTGCACCATTATAGTTTGTTTCCTTATGTACTGTTATAGTTGGTTACTACAAATCGGCTATTCTATCAGATTATGAAGGCATCGACACTCGTTTTTTCTTGTCCATCTAGCTTATGGAACAGGAAAAACTATCCAAACATTCTCTCTCGATCCGTGGGTTCCTTCTTGACTGGCCTTCGATAGGGGATCTAACCCCTAATTTCCAGGTATATTCTCCCTCGAATTTCGATTAGATCGGTGTAGAAAGAGAACTTCGATTCCCTCTTTTGTCATTTCGATCCTCGAAAGTTGTCACTATCTTTTTGATTCCCTTAATCTTTACCATATCATGCTCCAGACGGTCCTCCATCAGCCACAGCGTTAACATCAGCATCGTCAGCCTCAATATCCTCTTGATGTAGATGTCTCTGAGCTTCATGATAAAACTCCATTAGATCCACTGATGGATCCCTTTTCAATGCAATTTTGAAGTCGATCTTGCTTGCAACTTTAGATATTGTCGCCATCAGGAATATCGATGGATCCGCCTTATCAACTATGATGGATGCAGCGTTAAATCTCGTCGGATAACTTCTCAAGATTTTTCTAACACTTTACTTCATGCTTGAAAGCGTCATCACATTCATTGGTCGAGAGATATGAACTCTGAACTAGCTCAACAATATGTCTTCCAATCAGGCCCATGTGCTTATGGACCCATTCTTTAACTGCCCGAACAACATAGCAGCTAGATCTAACAAGTTTAACAGAAAGCATCTCCCCATTACCTCTTCAGATGCACCAAACATCTACGTATGTCGAATGCATCTCATCAGATGAACGTTCGAATCTGTCCTTCCGTTATATAGTTCCAGCATCAGTAGCTTAAAATCAAGAGGATTCCTTGCATACCGGATGTTAGGAGTGAATGGATTCATATTCACATCCTCTAGTCTTTGGTCTAGAGATCCACCACTCACTATTTTTCTTATCATCTCAGTGATCCAATCATTGTCATCTACTGGTAGTCTCCACTCCAGGGCTATTTTTTCCACCACGTTCCTATAGGGAAACTCTGGCACATATTCCTCTGGTTGCACGTTCGCATTTTTATCCACACCTCCAGCTTTACTCCGCCCCTCATTCCTACTGGGAAGCACTGGCACATAATCCTTTGATTACTATGCATCCATGTTCTAATTAGCATTTTTCGCTATAACATCATTCGCTCTCTGCGTTCCATCTCTCCTCGAGTTCAAATGAAAGTTTCCCATGAGTAAAATTCCTCTCGGTATCGATCTAATTCCTGTCGGTGCTAACAAGTTCAGCTTGTGGGGGCATTGATCTCATTTCCTCTACTCAAACATTAGGCACTCTTGCACTAGTTTTTGGTCCTTGGTTCTAATTTCTAGCTGCGTCAGTTGTTCTTTGATCCATCCTTCTGAAGAATCCATCTAGCATCTCCAGTTAATGAGCCATTATTCTACCTTGCATCTCTTTCATCGTTCTCTCTATCTCCTTTCATATAATGCAGATGGATTATTTAGAGTTCAAGGACACTTCCTGGTTGCCCCATGACCTGTTGACTCTGTCCTATCATAGATATAGTGTTAGGCCACTTCATCTTCTTCAAACTTCAAATTCGTACTTTAAGTTGTTAAATCTAGCTCATACTCAATGAATGCACCAAAAATATTTGCACTAAAAATGGAACAAACATCCCAAAAGCACATGAAAGCACAAAAATGTATAGATGTAATGAAATAAATGCACAAGCACTACAAAAGAGATGATTTTTATAGTGAATTAGCAAATACTCCGGCCTACATCCGCTTTAATCTTTTTATTTATTGATTCTCTATTGAATATAATGATTATTACTCAAATCTAACCACAATCTAGTAGATCTTAGATTTGGGAGTGTTTGGAGTGTTTGGGAAAGAAGAAGATAGAAGAGAAATCAAATGCCAAAGAGTCCAAAAAGAAGAAGTTCGCTCCAAGTTGAAGTTGTAGGTAGTTTTCAATTTATAGGAAAATCATTTAGCAGAAATGGGTGCTTAAGAAATATCAAGTCCAGATCCAAGTCCAAGTGTCCAAAAGTGGACTTTGGGGCCCAAACATCAATAAAATCCTTTCGGTACTGAATGGTTCTCTCCGTGCCGACTAGTTTTTATAAGTAAAATCATACCTCCTTCTTCTACCCTGCTTTACACCTTTGATTTATTACATTTCAAACAATTTGTCTTTGAGATTTAGTTTTTTTCAAAGTGGTTTTAGTACCGCTTGTTTTTGCCTACCTTCATTCCGAAAATCCTTAGAGTTATTTATCCATTCTTTGAAAAAAGCACTCCTTGGCAATGTCCTAAGATAGTGCTTCAAGTACAAGTGGTTTCAGAAGTCCTTAATGGAGTAAAAAGCTCTTGATACTGAGTGGTTTCTCTCAGTACCGAGCGGTCCACTTTGCTCTAAATCTTTTGGCATTTCATGAGTGTGTTCAAATTGCCCTTCTAAGCACATTTTCATGTTTGTCAATCGTTTCTTCTTTATCTTGTCATTACAATTCTAGTGAGTGGCTAAATATTTATAGCTATGGAGATATGCAGGTATTTCCACTCTTGCTTTAACCTTAGAAGGCTAGGTATCAACTTCCCCTATTTTAACTATATATGGCTTGCCCCAATTATTGACCTAGCATGGTTAAAATGCCTATGACTCCCATTTGCATAAATATTTTAATTATTTTATTCGAACTCCTTCTCAACAAATCAACGTACAACTTTTATACATTTTTCTGATCGATTTTAAGCTATAAATAAGCAATTAAAATTACTATATAATATTAACACAACATTTGTGCTAATTTATTGTTAATTTATACTTAATTTATAATATTTATAAATTAAGTTTAACATTGGTCGAATTTGAAAATAACTACAATGCGGTTGTATGAACTCTTTGGCGTGAACTCAGTTCTCAGTCAATATTCAAAAAGTTTAAATATTGAAGCCTATACAGACTCTCATGAAGTACTGTATTGGGCATAATTTCAATTCTCACAAATCATTTATGCAAAATCCAACTTCTATTCTATTGTAAACTCGTATAGTAACGAAATTTTGTGTAAGTATTCTTTTCATCATCATTGTATCACCTAGATATCTAAAGTTTGGTCTATGGTCAAAAACTCTATTAATATCCATATTTAATTGCATATACAGCTATAACGTTCTTGGTTCAATCCGATAATATTTATCGACTAAACGATTTGCTTCGGGTAGAGATTTGACTTTTAAGTCGAGTACCAATTACGATGATACTAATCTTCTATAACAAAGGAGACAATCCTATCTTAGATAGTGTCTCACATGATGTAGTTTAACCTAACTATGGTCATAATAAAGTCGTTATGCTAAGTATTTAACAATAATCAAATTATAGCAATTACTTAAGATAGATAGTGCCCTTGAGTCAAATGACTACTTGCACGTCATTACCAAGATATTTTCTATATGACCAAATAATATTTGTTGGATCATGTGCATTAGCAAGGGGTAAAAGCATAATTTCAAAAAAAAAACTCTTTTATGAAACTGCATAAGATCTTATTTTGTTTTTGTGTATATAATATTTGTTTGTACTGTATCAAATTTAGTATTTAATCAATAAAAGATTTTTGGTAATATTTTAATTTATTTAATTCAACTAAAATATTTATTTATTGATGTAACGATCCGTAAAATTTTTACGGTTTAAATAATGTAATTAACTGAATATTTGTGAAAATTTAAACAATTAAATTGGGCGATGAAAATTTGATATTTGATATGCGTCTATCGAAGCATAGCGAATGCCATATTTTCATTGAGAAAAATGAAAGTTAGTTCTATTGTGCAGTTTTCAATTTCAATTTAAATCCGTTAAAATTGATGAGAATAATATATTTTTAAAATCTAAATACTTTTATATAATAAATTTTTAAATCATTTTTTGAGTAAGACGTCATATTTCGTTTTGTCAATTTTGGACTACTCTAACTCCGTTTATCTTATTTTCGGAGGTTTAGCAGCATTTTGGCAACGAACATTGAGCTTTGACAGGATAGTCGTACCTCTCATATATGTGTATCATTCTGTTGTTCTTGTCATACCGATCTCCGTAGTATATTCATTTGTGTGTTTTAACATCCGGTGCACAGCAAAATCTATAAAACGATTAGCCGTATCGGTTTTACATTTGGGCTTTCTGTGTTCTTTTTGTTTCTAGTAAAGCTAATAGCCGTTGGCCTTTATTATTTTCAGAATCTACAACGTGACTTTTGCTTTTCCCTGGTTTCAATATATTATTCTTTGGTTCGTGCCATTTCAATTTCTCTGCCTTTTCACTTTTGATCTGCACTTGCTACGAGAAAAAAAAATATAATAAGCATTCATATATTGGCATTTAAAAACTGTTGTTCTCTTCTCCATTGAAACGCTCGTCCACTCATTTTCCCTTTTCCTTTTCATTCTTGGTTCCGTCTTCTTCAAATTGATGAGAAAAAAAGATATTTATGTCTTTTTCAATTTGATGGAAAAAATATATAATATATTTATTGTTCATATGTTTCGAGCCTGCAAATATCCGCTATAAAAAAAACTTGCTTGGCCTTCACCAATAGCTGCGCCTCCCCTTTTCCCTTCACCAGAAACCACCTTCCTTCAAGCATCCCGACTGCAGTCTCTTGCCTTCCCGCCGAGCGGCCGCAACAGCGCAAGACGACCCATATCACCATGCAAATGCCTGAATCCATCGCTTTGCCTCCATGTCCTCCTGGCTGCCTCCTCCGCCTGCATGGCCGAAAAACCCTCTCTTTTTTCCAAAACCTAAACAACCTACAGCTCATTATAGTCTGATTGTTTCCACCTTCCTTTTACTGAGGTTCGACCATTCCTCTTTTGCCGATAACCATCAAAATCCACCACCGCATCACATATGCCATCGCCCACACCTTGACAGCCACCATCCATCACCATTTCTCCTACCTTCTTTTGCAACAACCGAGTATCCGTAGCCACCGCCCCTTCTTCACCCTACAACGTCGTCACATCAGCCCATCAACCCCAAGTGCAGCAGCCTTGAACCTAGCCCGATCGCATGACTCCTTTTCCGTGTCATTCTCTTCTTTCGGTCTTCTTGTTGTTAAAAAAAGGTACAAGCTAATATATATAACTATTTAAGCTTGTATATTTTGATCCAGTGAATCTCTATATCTTGTTTAAAGTTCTGTCCTATCCAAATGTATTTATATATATATGCTTATATATATGTTGGTTGACCTCGTGTATATATACACTATCATGTCACAGCTACACAAAATTTGCTTATATATATGTTGTTGTGTGCTTCAATACAAACTTATATATATGTCGCATCTATATTGCATATATGTGTTGTGTGTGTGTGTGTGTGTGTGTGTATATATATATATATATATATATATATATATATATGTTTGTTCGGCAGAAAGAATATGTATATGATGTACATATATATTGGCAGAAAGGTTATATATATGCTAGTCCATATATGTTGCATATATACATTTGTATTTTTAAGAACGAAATGTGTGTGTGTGTATATCACACATTTGTATATGTATTTGTTCTCATCGAATTCTCGAGCTAAATCTGCTTTTGTGCTTGTCGCAGATCTTTGACTTATCGTGTCCTGATTTCATATCCGTGTCCGTTGCATCGTCCTTTGCCGTCGTTGTTTTTCCATAACCATGAAAGGTGAGCGATCACTCATGATTAATGTTCTTATATGTAGTAAATTCAATTCACATAAAATGATGATTGAAATATGCTGTTAAATTTAAAATGTTTAATTGCTAAATATGATATGCCATCATCTACCATTGTTCACCTAAGACATGCGACACCATAACCTATTGTATATATTATATTTAAATTGTTACTGATGATTTATGTCTGTTGTTGATATGTTATATTATTATAATATTTGTTCTCGCTCTGCAAGTTCCCTGTTAGTTTAAGATTCCATATGGGTAGAAATGATACATACCCGAACGATATTATAGATTAGGAGAAAATCGTTATGGGTTGAAATGATAAACCCAAGCGATTTTCATTGATTTTGAATTTTGGGAATGCAGGTTGAAATGATATATACACGTAAATATTTAAAGTACAGATTGAAATGATAAATATCTGTATCACTTGACCATAGAACAGAAATAATATACGGACACCGTTGGTCTATATTTTGCAAATGATTTCCCAAGTTTTGAAAGGAAATATATGTGTTTTAATAAATATTGATTTTTTTAAAATGTAATATATAAATGTTACTTTTTTACATATGTGTAAATTCAGATTTTTTTTTAAATTATATGTTTTGGAAATTTTAAATTTATAAGTTTTGGTTTTGAAATATAATTTTTCAGATTTCTCTTGTATTTTTATTATTTTAAAAACATATAAAATAATATTTAATTTAAATTTAATTTAATTAATATATATTATGTTTTGGTATTTATTTAAATTATATGTTTATAAACAATTTTTTTGTAATAACTTTAATAAGTTAAGGTTGGGAAGATAAATTGAAATTGACTTGAAATTGTATTTGTTTGAGAATTGAATTTAAATAAAAAATGATTTGAAACTTATTGATTTGCGGTTTTAAAGATATGAAATTTATAACTTGGTAACTTTTTTTTGATTAATGAAAGTAAATGAATATTTTCGAATTTAAATAAATTAAAAATCTAATATTTAGTTTGATTTAAATGTGTAATTGGAGATTTTATTTAAATGTTATTAGAAGGGATTAAGTGAATAAGTTTAGCATTATATTTAATTTAAGTTAGATATTTGATTTATTAATTTTATTTAAATTTTCAATTTGAGACTTATTTAAATAAAAAATGATTTAGTGAATAATTTCAAATTTTGAACACGGAAATATAAATGAAATTTATAAATTTATTTATTTTAAATGTTTTAATATTTAACGATGAAATCTATTGAAAATGAAATGGTATATTGAGAATTTGAATTGAATCTTCAACCTTTTAAATTTAAATTGTTGAACTGGGATTGATTTAAATTGAATTTTGGAATTTAAGTTGATTTGAATCGATTTGTGAAATTGGAAGAAACTATTTTTATTGTATAAAATATTTTTAATATATATAAACTATTTTTAAAATATAAACTATTATAATCTATAACCAATTTTTAAATATAAACAATTTTTAATATATAACTATTTCAAAAGTATATAAACCTATATTCAATGTTTAAACTATGTAAGTTAGAAATGTTATGATTTTGATTTAATGGATTTAAATACTAATAATTTGATATACTGGTTTGAATTATTTTGTGAATATGATTTCGAAAGCGATATGATTTTTTTGAAAAATAATATGATACTTTGATATGAAGTATGAATGTTCAAAATGATTATAAAGGCAATTTTATAAAATGACCATGGTGTGAAATAAACATTTGGTTGTCCAAGAGATCGGGATTGAATATTGTCATACTCTCTGCCAATATCGAAAACCACTTTAAAAATATGCATATGGTGGGGAATCAAAAAAGGATGGTTTGGTGACGATTCTGTATGAGGTATTAATGCAGCCCTGACTCCCGCGAGTCAGCTTGATGTGGCTAAAACAGGAGCCATGTCGCGCCAAGTGAGGTCGCACCTTCGATCGGGCATATTTCTTCGATCCATTCTATTACTTTGTGATTTGATTGGGAGAACCTTTGATTTTGGGAGTGTGTCTCGAGGTGCGTGGTAGTAGCTGCTATGCATTACCACCAGTTCGGATCCGCAAAATGGTAGTACTCTACCCGGGGCATTGCCTCGTGTCCCTTGTCACATGCCTTATCGCGTCTTCTACGAGTTTGGTTTGTACCATACCTATGGAGCGCTTATTGATAGCCCTCCAGTTTACGAAGGAATTACGGTACTATATAAACAACGAGAATATATAAAAATGTGTTAAGGGGGATTTGGGTAACGCCCTTACGTTGTTTCAATACTTTACTTTACCGATAGACATATTATAGTAGCGTATATTACTACATAGTAGATAGTTCCACGGATCCTTAGAGGATGGAAATCCTAAACATCTTTTAAGTTACTTGTATTTTAGTTGACATTTCACTTGAGTAGAATTTACTGGTATAAGAATGTTAATCCTGACTCGAGTGTTTTGTGTTTTGCTTTATGCTCGGGTCAGACTAAGTGTCACAGCCTTTGAGACTCACCTTTGGAGCTTTGGAGCTTCGCTGGGAGATCTATCTTCATCTTCTCAGCTACTCTGTTATTTCAGTATTTCCAGTTGTTTGTGCTTCAGACTTGTCGGTTGATTTTGTATTCAAGACTTCTTGGTATTTGAGATTTCTTTTATATTTTACTTCAGACTCTGGTGTTCATATAATAGCTCAATGAACTACTATTTTTTTATTCTGTTGCTTATTGTTTATTATCCCGTGATTCTATGATTGATTTATTTATTGTATATGTTAAGTTATGCCAAATATAAATTAACAATCTGATAGTTTGAGCAATTCAAGTCCGACATGAGTGTATGCGGATGGTTTGAAATACCAGGTCGTTATAGTTTATATCAGAGCTCTGGTTTAAGCAAACTTAGCTTATAGAGTAAAAACTCATTTAAGATAGGGTATTGATACCCTAGAATAAGTAAAATCACTTATAGAAACGTATTCGTTCGAGCTTGAATTTCTGCGTTTGGATCCTCCTGGATTAGGATTTCTTTAGGAATTTTGGAACGCCCATTTTTTTCTGAAATCCATTCTTGTCTTATCTTGTTCATGTTCTGTTGACATTGGAGCATCCTATAGCTCTATTTCTGTTGATTGCCGTAATAAATTTAGTTCATTTTGCCATCTCAATTGGCAACTTCATCCATTGGTGTGATTAATCCCATCCGCGGCCCCACCAACCTTTAGTATGATTTGTAAAGGGGTGAATCTATTGTACAACAGGCGTCGATTCACCAGAAATTTCTACATCCTCGGTATTGATGCTATTATTTCTTGAAAGCCTGAATAGGGTCTCTAGTAGTCGACCAGGGTAATTCTCTTGTGATCGAATATCGATTGCCTTAGGATTTTGCAGGCAGTTTAATCTTTTCGTTTGATACTCAGCCTAGTGATCTCAACTCCACTCAGATAGTCAGGGATTATCCTGATGATTTGGTGAAGTCACTTCTCTACCTCCCAGGCGGGAAATTGAATTTTGTATCAATCTTACTCCTAGAGCTTGACCTGTCGTTGCTCCTTCCAGACGAATGGTTTCCATAATGGTTAGTCATCCTCTTTGGATTAACCAATGCACCTACCTCCTTCGTCGACCTCTCGAGTCGCATTTTTCGCGATGTTCTCAACTAGGTTGTCCTTGTTTTCGTTGATGATATTCTCGTTTTTCTAAGTCTCGGTTGACCCAGTTAAAGTTACTGTGATTAATTGACTATTTTATCTTCTTTTTGAACCTATATTCTTAGTTAGAATTCTCTTTGACTAAGGTCCTGCTAAATTTGAATCTCTGTCCTTGTTCTAGAATCCATTCTTGAATCATCCTGTAAGGGAGTGTATTTTTAACTTATATAAAAATGTTTTCTATTATGTTGTTTGAGTTGTTAAGTTTGATTTAGGGTTTCGATCGATTCGTCTGGCCAATGCTATCGATAGGAATTTCAAAACTCTTGAACATAGCAAACTGACACAATATTGTTTTAGAAATTGGTAAATGAATAATTTTATGTATAATTATACTATATATATATAAGAGTATAATTTTCTGAAAACTAGATAATTAAATGAATTGGTTTATAGAAATGATAATACTACAATATCATTTATTATTTTGTTAACATTTCCAAACCATTAACTATTATTGTATATTTTGAAGGAATGAAAATTTTATAAATATGGTTTATAAATAATATTGCAAATGAAATGAATTTAAATTTGAGATTTCAAAATTAAATTTTCGGCGCTTTTCAAATTTCGGTTTTCAAAGTTTTGAGAATATACATTATTTGAAAGTATTTTTGAATGGAAATTGTTTCCAATAAGAAAAATTAAATGAAGTAAGGTGGTACTCTCCTCGTTTGCCATTGGAAAATAATTTCGGTGATGACTTTAGCATCATCGACATTAATTTTTGAGTCTCAGAGTGGAGAGACCACTTAGTAGCTTTGCTACCCTTTTGTTTTAGAAATGGATTTGATTTGAATTTCTTAAGTATGATTTGATGTATAAATAATATATGTTTATTTAATTCGAATGGTCTGTAGTGAAACTAGAGGTTGAATTCTTAAATTATGTCAAGTAATGGTTTCGATTATTGAAAGGAAGCAATTTTTTTGAATAATTGGAATGTCTAAAATGAAAAATGGAATTGGAACAATTCGAAATAGTTGAACTAGGATACAATTTATTTGCAAATACTCAATCGCATTCTAAAACATTTATATAACTTACCTGAATATTCAAAAAGTTAAAAAATTTGTGAGTATGTAATTGAATAGTATACAATATAAATGTAGGTAATAAAATGTCCAAAAATGAAATTTACCTGGGTTAGTTAAAAGAATTTATAAATAAAGATTTGAGTTGCTATAATGAATGTTTATACATTTAATTGATGCTATAAAAAATGTAAGTGAAATAAATTAATAATAAAAAGAAAATGCTATTTGAGTAAATAAAATGAACTTAAGTTATAAATAGGGTGAATGCAAATAAAATTGGATATGAATGTAATTTAATCCTAAGTCAGTTAGTTAGAATATAATAAGAAATGGAATAAATAAATGAGTTAAATAAATATAAAATTTTGTTTTGAAAGAAATTTTGTAACAAATGTTAATAAATTGAAAGCAAATTGATTGAATGAAAATACATTGAAGTGGAGTCAATCGAATGTGAATACAATGAATATTTATTGATTAAATAAAATGGATTGAAATCAATTTCTTTAATATTAATCAATAAAAAAAAGAAATTTATATGGTTTTAAATTAGGTATTATGTATTTTAAATCTATCTTTTCTTTTTGTTGCTTCATTCCCCCATCTCCTTCCTCTTCGAGGATGAAATGTTTTGAGGGGGGAGAAGATAACAACCCATAAATTTTTTACGATTTAAAAAATGTAATTAACTAAAAATTTATGGAAATTTAAACAATTAAATTAGACAACAAGAATTTGATATTTGGTATGCGTCTATCGAAGCATAGCGAATGACAGATTTTCATTAGAAAATATGAAAGTTAGTTCTGTAGTGCAGTTTTCAATTTCAATTTAAATCAGTTAAAATTGATAAAAATAAAATATTTTTGAAATCTAAATATACTTATATAATAAATTAGTAAATCATTTTATGAGTGAGATGTCATATTTCGTTTCGCCAAGTTTGGACTACTCTAACTTCGTTTATCTTATTTTCGACGGTTTAGCAGCATTTTGGCAGCGAACATCGAGCTTTGACAGGATAGTCATACCTCTCATATCTGTGTACCATTCTGTTCGTCTTGTCATGACGATCTCTATAGTATATTCATTTGTGCGTTTCGACGTCTGGCGCGCGACAAAATCTGCAAAATGATTAGCCGTATCAGTTCTGCATTTAGGCTTTCTGTGTTCTTCTGTTTGTTTTTAGTAAAGCTAATAGCCGTCAGCCTTTATTATTTTCAGAATTTATGACTTCCCTGGTTTCAATATATTATTCTCTAGTTCGTGCCATTTCAATTTCTCTGCCTTTTCACTTCTAATCTACACTTGCTTCGAGAAAAAATAAATATAATAAGCATTCATACATCAGCATTTAGAGTATGTCCAACATGTGCGTAATTCTCAAATCTACACCCGAAAATGCTTCCAACAGAGGTCGAGAATCCCGCACAGTGCAGAAAGTAGGGGAAAGTGTGAGAATAACGGAGAGGACGAGACGCCTGTTAAACAGGCGCCTGGCATCCAGACGCCTGTTTAACAGGCGCCTACTTATCCCTCCCCCCAACGGCTACTTTCCAACGGCCATTTTTCTCTCTTCAAATACAACTCCCACCTCTTCTTCCCTTCACAACCAATTTGCTTCCTCCATTACAGTTTTTTCTGCCATAACTCTCACTTGAAAATGTACTCCGATTTCGACGTCGTTGCTGCAAGGTTCAGTTTTGAAGACTACGACTTAGAAGACGTTACGGTTCTTCTTGGGGGAGAAGTAACTAATGCAAGTTGGAGCCCTGTGGAAGACTATGATCTTTGCTACATTTACTGTGCCCTCTCGGTTGATCCTATTCGAGAGACCGATCAAAGTGGTGAATCTTTTTGGGGCAAAGTTACTAATTGTTACAATCGGAAGAACATCGATCGGAAAAGAACGCTATCTTCAGTCAAAGGTCATTATGGAAAAATAAATCGCCAAACGCAAACGTTCATTCTCAAATGTTCAAGCTAAAGCAAACGAATCCTAGTGGATTTGGAACTGAAACACATTTGGTAAGCTTTAATATAAATCATTGTTCTACTTTTTATCATAGTTCTCTAACTATACTAATAATTTTTTGAACAGAGATGGTCGCAAACAAGTTGTTCAAACAAATCTATAAACCTGATAGTAAACAAGCACCACATATTTATCAATTCATGCATGTTTATGACATGTTGGTCGAGCATGTTAAATGGAAATCATCGCTTCAGAAAACCGTTCAACAAGTTCAATCAAACAGTGGTCGGGGTAAAACGCCTAGAGTTGGAGAAAGCTCTAGTCCTAGAGAATCGCAAGGAAGCTACGGTTTAGGATCAGTAGAAGACCCAATCCCAACCGAAGATCATTTTGTTAGGCCATTGGGATCAAAAGCGGACAAAAAGAAGCAGACTGCTGGTGCGGATCAAGTTGACATTAACAAACTCATGTTTGAATCTGAAGATAGATTTAACCGGGCAATGGAGACTCGAGCAATTCAACACCAAGAAAAGTTATCAACAATGGATCAACTTCTTGCTGCAAACCGCCAAAGAGATGAAGATGCAATAATGTTCATGGATACGTCACACATGTCTGCAGATCAACTGGAGTATACGGAGCGAAGAAGGAGAGAAATTATGAGGCGTAGACTTGAAGAGGGTCATTAAATGAATTACTGTTTCTACCACCTTTGTATCTTTTAATTACCGTTATTTGTACTATGTTCTGAATGCAAACAATTATTAATATAAGTATTTTCATTGAAATTGCATTGCATTGAAAAAAGATTATAACAACATTACGTTAATTAAAGATAAACAGATTACAATAACAATAATAAGTAACAACAACAGAAACAACAGTAGGAAAAGTAACAACAGAAATACAGTTTCACTGATTTCCAGAAAACCTCCAAAGATGATCTATGAGATCATTTTGCAATCTGCGATGCAGTTGAACACTACGGTAAGACATTTGGCTTTCTACATGAAACTCGAGTTCTAGTGCGCCGCCAATAATATCGTTGCGCCAAACAGGTGGTGGTGTTGAAGCACCCTCGTAAAAGTAATCTTCTTCCATGTCTCTTTCATCCTCTATAATCATATTATGTAAAATAATACAAGTGTATTTTATTTTGTTCATTTTAACTGGTGACCAAAGTCTGCATGGATTACTGACTATGGTAAATCTAGACTGAAGAACCCCAAATGCTCTTTCAACGTCCTTCCTCTGCCTTTCTTGCATCGCTGCAAACTTTGATTGTTTATTGTTTTGTGGGTTAGGAATTGTCTGGACAATGGTACTCCATTTAGGATATATACCATCGCTAAGATAATATCCATGATCGTACGTGTTACCTCCTAAAGTAAAGGTACAAGGAGTTGATCTACCGTTTGCTAAATCATTGAACAACGTAGATCGTTCGACTACGTTAAGATCATTATTTGAACCCGGCATTCCAAAAAATGCATGCCATATCCACAAGTCATACGACCCTACGACTTCAAGAATAATAGAGGACCTACGAGACTTACCTTGATAAGCTCCAGCGTACGCCTTTGGACAATTTTTCCATACCCAATGCATGCAGTCTATACTGCCTAACATTCCAGGCCAGTCTCTACTACCATGCATATTTAATAACATAAATATATCCGCCTCGTTCGGTCTGCGTAAGTATTGATCACCGTAAATGTCCACAATAGCTTGACAGAAATGCTCCAAACACTTTAATACCGTGCTTTCCGCCACTTTCAAATTTTCATCAAGCGCATCCGCTGGTCCTGCGTATGCAAGCATTCTGAGTGCAGCTATCATTTTTTGAATTCCAGTCAATCCCATTGTACGAGATGCATTGGGTTTGAAGATAAAATATTTATCATGCCGCTTGACGCATTCTAGGATTCTAAGAAATAGTGGACGCCGCATGCGAAATCTTCTTCTAAAATCAGCATCTGTGTAAGTAGGATTTGGAACAAAGTAGTCTTCCATCAGTCTGTCGTTATGCCATGAATGCCTACGATTTTTATACCGACGCCCAACAACTGATCCACTGTGTTTCCTACTCGATTGACCAACCTGTAGTGCAGCCATACGTAATAGTTCATTTTCGCGACGAAAATGATCTTCCATCATTTCATCAAATTCCTTGTCGCTATCATCAAAAAATATATAATCTTCTGCTGCCATTTCTTATAGTTGAAATTGTATGAAATAAAAATGAGCAATAATACTTCTCAGCATCTAACAAGCCTGTTATAGCTTAAACCCTATGACTATTGATGTAGTGTCTCGTCCCATCATACAACCGTTGACTGTTGATGCAGTGTCTTGTCCCACCATACACTATTAACTGATGATGCAGTGTCTTGTCTGCAATGTAACGTCTGCACGGACTCGTCCCACCATACAACTGTTGACTGTTGATGCAGTGTCTTATCCCATCATACACTATTAACTGATGATGCAGTGTCTTGTCTGCGATGTAACGTCTGCACTATCTTGTCCCATCATACAACTGTTGTCATATTCTTAACGCAATAATACAGAAAGAAACAAGTCATTGTTACTGAAACACCCAAACATTAATACAGTCAACGACAATAAATACACAAACAATAATACATTCCATAATAATACACTCCATAATAATAGACTCCACAGTAGTACAACCATAATAATAATACATTCAATAATAATACACTGCATAATAGTACACTCTACAATAATACACTCCACAATAATACACTCCACAGTAATGCACTCCACAATAATGATACACTCCACTAAGAAACTAGCGGTTACGGTCAAATTGTAAGTTGTGCACGATATTTCGGAGACGTCTTATTTCTTGTTCCAGCTCGTTGGCATATGTTATGGCCCTTGGGCAAAGCCGTTCATCAACCCATTCTGCATAATTGCACCCTTCAGGCCAGAAAGGACACAACTGGATTCGACGACCAATATCTTCGCCATCAGCTCTAACCACAACTTCAACCTTATAACCACAATGGCAAAATACCGTGTAAGAGTCAGCCCCTTGTTCAACCGAAGGTTACAAATTTTGCACTTGTTCAACCTTCTGTGATTGTTGATGAACCAACTGTTCGTGTACTGGTTGAACATCTTCTTGAAGTGTGAGTTGGTCAAGATTTGGGAATTCTCGAGCAACGTCCTCATGATGTTGGTCTTGGTAATTGATATTCCAATCTTCATCGGTGTGTTCGCTTTCCGTT
Organism: Allium cepa; assembly: GCA_030765085.1. Classification (NCBI taxonomy): domain Eukaryota; kingdom Viridiplantae; phylum Streptophyta; class Magnoliopsida; order Asparagales; family Amaryllidaceae; genus Allium; species Allium cepa. The sequence goes on from CM060932.1 coordinate 161,737,759, forward strand.
GGAACGTACCCGGCATCAGAGTCAATAGATGATGACCAGGAAGGCATTGATAGGAGGATGAGAAGACTAAAAGAGCAGAGAACTGAATTGTGTGTTGGAGAAGAAAAGCTCTTCCATATATATTGAAGCGTGTGAACGTTAAAAATTAATTATGTTTAAATATTAGCGCTGTGTTTTGATTTGACAATGCATTAGAAAGTTAAAATTACTCATAAACAAGACAATAATAAATATGCATACACAAACAATAATACATTCAATAATAATACACTCTAATTATGGATATCCAAATCGTTCTAGCCAATTTTGACGTATGATATAAGCCTCATGTCCAATGAATGTGCTATGGTATTTGAGAAAGTAACGTCCTTCAAATGTAGAACGGGTTGGCTTAAACAAATTTTCAAATATAACCTCATTGATAACCGTACTGTACCGCGTACAGGCGTTGCAGAAGTTCCCATAACCAGTCCTCAACTCCATCAGCGTACGTCTACTTCTACCATCAACATTGCTATTGTAAAGTTCAGAAAAAGTGTCCCAAAACTGAGTTGCCATTATATCTTCATCATCGCACATTTGATCCGTTTGTATATAAAAATTTACTAACAGTGTCAATTCTGCAACCGAAAATATTATGTTACACATTGATTGATTTAACTGAACTTTAAATGTTGTGACATTAGAATATAACACTTTATTTTAAATAAAGAGGTCGTGATCCACATTAAAAAAATGAAGCATACGATTAACGTCCACGTGTCAAACATCCATAAAAAATTTGACAAACAAACACAACTGTGCTTGTTTGTTCAACATTCTGACTTCATATACTCTTAATAATAAACAAGCGTAAATTCACATCAACACAAAATATAATCGACACAATGCCATAACATATAGACAATCAGGTATAACAGTAGCATCATTACCAACATAATATGCAACCAACTAATGTAAGGTGTGAAAAATACTAACACAGTCTAAAACATCTAAATGCAGCACTTCAGTCTATGTGATCGGAACCGCTATCAATCTCCTCATCGTCTCCACTGTCGTCGTCACTGTCATCGTTAACATCATCAAAGTCGTGAGGCTGAGGTCCGGCATTGAGCTGCTCCTGAAGCTGCTGAATCTGGGTTTGTAATCCCTGTACCTGCGCATCATACTGAGTCTGCTGCTGCTGGATCGCAGTCTGGTAACTATGATACATCATTTGTGTATAATCAAGCGTCATACGCTCAAATGCAGCAATCATCCGTCTATCATAATCCATGTACTGAGAATACTGATATGTGCAAAAAAGAATTATACATAGGTGGAGAATATAATGACAAGTTATTTAAAGAACAGTTAAAATTCGTAAAAACCTGATGAGGCTGATACAATCCGGTGGATGGTATACCCGTAATATCGTCATCTGCAGGATACTGGAAGGGGTACTCCACCACCTGACCATGTACATCATATGCTCTAAACGAATGTGGAGGGGGGTCGAAAGTAGGAGGCTGTGTGTACTAAGATGATGTAGGCTCAAAAGTGGCAGGTGGTAGTGGAACTCTACCGGAAGAGGTACGCGGACCAATATGATCGGAGTTCAAACCCCAAATATAATCAGGCAACGCGTAAGCACGTGGGGCTACTTGAGCCCAATATGAATCAAAGTCCCCAAGAATTGTAAATGGCTCACCATCCACCCATCCCGCACCCCTCATCGCAAGAATATAAGCTGGTCCAACCCTAATATCACCATACATATCATCCCGTGGTAGCGGATCAGATGGAATGCGAACTATACCATACAACTTTAGCCAACACCGCTCCCCTAAATACCATATGAATGGACATGTGGGAACCTGAAAGCAAATCCTACGTCGTGACATGGAAAACTGAAATGTGAGTGGATGATCAGGACCGGGCTCTAGGAACTGTAAGTACTGATCCCATGGACGAACGATAATGTTACCACGCCGCCTCATATCCATCTGCTGTCTAACCTCCATCAGCTCATTGTGCACCCCTTGTGCAGCACGAGGCAAATGCATAGGAGGACCCCAACGACGCAATCTAGGAAAGTAAATATAAGGTGTGGCATTCGCCTCTACAATTAGTCGGGGGTGCATATTGGCAGTATACTCGTATTACCAAAATGGCAAAATGTACCAAAATCCATACATCTGTCTAGACTGCTGAAGTGCATAAGTATCTAATGCTACGTACAAATAACCAATAATAGCAGTACCATAATCATATATGTGTCGTCCATCCACATTAACTAATCCAGCCAAAAAACCAAGCCTAATAGTGCCCTTATTGTTACTAAAAAATGTAGACCCAAAAAGGTATAATATGAAGGCACGAATAACCGGAGTGTGCATATCCTCAACAGCCATGTACTCTACTATATACCGCTGCAAACAAGGGAGAGTAACAGCTCCTCCTCTAACCCCCTCATCGGCCAAAGTCGGTAAATAAGCTGAATATGACTCGAGCTCCTCAAATGAACTATCAAATGGAACAGGGAGACGGTCGGATCTACCAACCTCTATGCCAGTGAGCATATAAAAATCTAGAGGAGTCAGTTCTAGCTCAAAATCAGGGAAATGAAACGTGTGAGTGGTAGGCCACCATCTCTCGGTGAGGGCCTCTACCAGACAACGATCTACATGTGCAAATCTAGGTAAAGCAAGAAATTCACCAAAAGGTGACGCATGTAGCCTATCCAAAATCGGCTCCGGTAACTGATCAAAATACTTAGACATACACTTATACCAACTACTTCACATCGCTACGTGACGAACCTAAATATATGATTATTATAACCGTTAAAATAAACAAAGAATTATTATACATAACCGTATATTTACATGGTCGTTCATCAAGCAATAAATAAATAACCGTATACCTGTGGCGTCGCTATAGCTGCAGTAAGTCGATGCGAAACAGTAGATGGCAAGTTGTGCAAAGATCGAAGATCGTCTGGAGTCACGGTAGCATCGGGAGGGACATGAACAGGTCCGATATTGGCATCGGTCGTATAGCGAACGGTGCGTCTACCAGTTTTGACCGGATGGGGCGGCATTTGGACGCAAAGCTGAGTTAAAAAAATTTGCTGAAAAGAGTATGGAGGAGAAGAAAATGGGTGGAAAGGGGGAAAACGCGCCTGATATAGGCGTGTTAACCAGGCGCCTGGGCTTCAGGCGCGTGTTCAACAGGCGCCCGGTTATTTATAACACGGGCGCCTGTTGAACAGGCGCCTGTTGCCTAGGCGCGCCTGCTCAACAGGCGCCTGCCCTCATTTCTATTGTAGAAATGAGGGCTCCAACATTTTAGAGTGCGGAAAATCGAATTTCCGCACTCCAAACTGTTGGAGATGCTCTTAGAAACGATTGTTCTCTCCTCCATTGAAACGCTTGTCCACTCCTTTTCCTTTTTCCTTTTATTCTTGGTTCCGTTTTCTTCAAATTGAAGAGAAAAAATTATATTTCTGTTTTCTTCAATTTGATGGAAAAAATATATAATATATTTATTGTTCATATGTAAAGAGCCTGCATATATCCGCCATAAAAAATACCTGCTCGGACTTCACCTATAGCAGCGCCTCCCCTTTTCCCATCACCAGAAACCACCTTCCTTCACGTGTGCCGACCACGTCAGCCCGATCGCAATCTCTTACCTTCCCACCAAGCGGCCGCAACAGTGCAAGACGACCCATATCACCATGCAATTGCCTGAATCCATTGCTTAGCCTCCACACCCTCCTGACTGCATCCTTTGCTTGCATGGCCAAAAAACCCTCTCTTTGTTTCAGAACTGAACAACCTACAGCTCGTTATAGTTTGATTGCATCCACCTTCCTTTACTGAGCTTCGACATTCCTCTTTTGCCGATAGCCGTCAAAATCCACCACCGCATCACATCTGCCATCTCCCACAACCTGACAGCCACCATCCTTCACCATTTCTCCCACCTTCTTTTGTCACGGCCGAGTATCCGTAGCCACCACCCCTTCCTCACCCTATAACACCACCACATTAGCCTAGTAACCCCAAATGCAGCAGCCTTGAATATGGCCCGATCACATGACTCCTTTTCCCTGCCGTTCTCTTCTTGTTTTCTTCTTGTTCTTAAAAAAAGGTACAAGCTAATATATATAACTATATAAGCTGGTATATTTTGATATGGTGAATCTCTGTGTCTTGTTTAAATTTCTGTCCTATCCAAATATATATATATATATATATATATATAAATGTTGCTTGACTTTGTGTGTGTGTGTGTATATATATATTGCCATGTCACAGCTACACAAAATTTGCTTATATATGTTGTTATGTGCTTCAATACAAAATTATATATATGTCGCATCTATATTGCATATATGTGTTGTATATATATGTTTTGTTCGGCAGATAGAATTTATATATGTTGTACATATATATACATATACATATACATATACATACATACATATATATATAGTCAGAAAGGTGAAATATAGGCTAGACTATATATCTTGTATATATACATTTGTTCCTTCTAAAAAAACAAATGCCCACATATCAAACATGTGTGTACATATTTATTCTCATTGAATTCTCGAGCTAAATCTGTCTTTGTGCTTGTCGCGGATCTTTGAATTATCGTGTCCCGATTTCGTGTCCGTGTTCGTGTCCGTTGCATCGTCTTTCTCCGTCGTTATTTTTCCACAGCCACGAAAGGTGAGCGATCACTCACGATTAACATTCTTATATTTAGTAAATTTAATTCACATTAAATGATGATTGAAATACGCTGTTAAATTTGAATTATTAAGTTACTTAATTGTTAAATATGATATGCCATCATCAGCCATTATTTACCTATGACATGTGACACCTTAACCTGTTGTATATATTATATTTAAATTGGTTACTGATGATATATGTCTGTTGTTGATATGTTATATTATTATCATAATTGTTCTCACTCTGCATGTTCCCTATTTGTTTAGAATTCCCTATAGGTTGAAATGATACATACCCGAACGATACTATAAATTAGGGAAAAATCATTATGGGATGAAATGATAAACCAAGTCATTTTCATTGATTTTGAATTTTGGGATTGCGGATTGAAATGATATATACCCGTAAATATTTAAATTGTGAATTGAAATGATAAATATCTGTATCACTTGACCATAGAATAGAAAATAATATACGGACACCATTGGTCTATATTTTGAAAATGATTTCCTAAGTTTTGAAAGGAAATATATGAATTTTAATAAATATTGATTTTTTTAAAATGTAACATATAAATGTTATTTTTTTATATATGTTCAAATTTAGATTTTTGAAATTATATGTTTTGGAAATTTTAAATTTATAAGTTGGTTTTGAAATATAATGTTTAAGATTTTTCTTATAATTTTATTATTTTAAAAATATATAAAATAAGATTTATTTTAAATTTAATTTAACTAATATATATTATGTTTAGGTATTTATTTAAAATTATATTTTTTAAAAATGGATTTTTATAATAACTTCAGTAAATTACGGTTGGGAAGATAAATTGATATTGACTTGAAATTGTATTTTTTTAAGAATTGAATTTAAATAAAAAATGATTTGAAACTTGTTGATTTGAGGTTTTAAAGATACGAAATTTATAACTTGATAACTTGGTTTTGGGTAAAAGCGAGTAAACGAATATTTTTGAATTTAAATAAATTAAAATTTTAATATTTATTTTGATTTAAATGTTTAATTTATCTTTTATTTAAATGTTATTAAAAGAGATTAAGTGAATAATTTTAGCATTAAATTTAATTGAAGTTAGATATTTGATTTATTGATTTTATTTAAATTTGTAATTTGAGATTTATTTAAATAAAAAATGATTTATTGAATAATTGCAAATTTTGAATTTGGAAATATAAATGAAATTTATAAAATTTAGTTATTTTAAATGTTTGAATATTTAACGATGAAATCTATTGAAATCGAAATGGTTTATTGAGAATTTGAATTGAATCTTTAACCTTTTTAATTGAAATTGTTGAACTGGGATTGATTTAAATTGAATTTTGGAATTTAAATTGATTTGAATCGATTTGTGAAATTGGAAGAAACTATTTTTATTATATAAAGTATTTTTAATATATATAAACTATTTTTAATATATAAACTGTTTTAATTTATAACCTTTTTTAAATATAAACTATTTTTCATTTATAACTATTTCAAAAATATATAAACCTATATTCAATGTTTAAGCTATGTAAGTTGGAACTGTTATGATTTAGATTTATTAGATTTAAATACTAATATTTTGATACGATGCTTTGAATTCTTTTATGAATATGATTTCGAAAGCGATATGAATTTTTTGAAAAGAATATGATATTTTGATATGAGGTATGAACTGTTTAAAATGATTATAAAAGCGATTATATAAAATGACCACGGTGTGAAATAAGCGTTTGGTTGTCAAAGAGACCGTGATCGGATATTGTCATACTCTCTGCCAATACCGAAAACCACTTTAACAACTGTGTATGTGGTGGTGATTCCAGAACGAAGTAGGATGGTTTGGCTATGATTCTGTTTGAGGTATTAACGTAGCCCTGACTTCCACAAGTTAGCTTGATGTGGCTAAAAAAGGAGCCATGCCGGGGAAAGTGATGTCGCACCTCCGATCGGGCAAATTTCTTCGATACCATTCTATTACTTTGTGATTTAGTTTGGTGCACCTTTGATTTTCGGAGTATGTCTCTAGGTGGGCGGTAGAAGGTACTATACGTTACCACCAGTCCGGATCTGCAAATGGTAGTATCCTACCCTGGGCATTGCCTCACGTGCCTTGTCGCATGCCTTATCGCGCTACGAGTTTGGTTTGTACCGTACCTATGGAGTGCCCTTTGATAGCCCTCTAGTTTATGAAGAAATTACAGTACTGTATAGACTACGGGAATATATAGAAGTGTGTTAAGGGGGACATGGGTAACACCGTAATGCTATTTTAATACTTTACTTTACTGATAGACATATTATAATAGCGTATATTACTACATAGTAGATAGTTCTATGGATTCTTAGAGGATGGAAATCCCATACATCCTTTACATTACTTGTATTTCAGTTGACATTTCACTTGAGTTGACTTTACTGATATAAGAAAGTTAATCCTAACTCGAGTATTTCATGTTTTGTTTTATACTCGGGTTAGACTGAGTGTCACGGCCTTTGAGACTCATCTTTGGAGCTTTGGAGCTTTGCTTGGAGATCTATCTTCATCTTCTTAGCTATTCTTTTATTTCAGTATTTCCAGTTGTTTATGATTCAGACTTGTCAGTTGATTTTGTATTCGAGACTTCTTTGTATTTGAGATTTCTTTTGTATTTTATTTCAGACTCTGATTATTATATATTGGCTTAATAAACTACTATTTATTTATTCCACCGCTTATTATTTATTATCCTATGATTCTGTGATTGATTTATTTACTATATAGTTAAGTTTACCAAATATAAATTAACAATCTGATAGTTTGAGCAATTCAAGTCCAACATGTGTGTATGTGAATGCTTCGAAATACCACGTCATTACAATTGCTAGTGTTTAGAATAATGTTTATTAAAAATTAATTTCTTTGAATTTCGAATATTAATATTTTGTGATATCCATATTAATAATATGAAAATCACAACATACTATACATACATAGATATACAAATATATATATATATATATATATATATATATATATATATATATATAACTATCCTAAGGGTCCATGGGGAAAATCGACTGTTGTCTCCTACGATTAAAAAGATGTCATGTAGTGAGATGATGTTAATATAATGTCACAAAATTAACTATACATTATTTATGATTATAGTAATTTGAATAAAATAATTTTTTATCCATTTCAGTATTATAGATAATATATTCCTTTAATTTATATATATATATATATGTTTATTTCACATATATATAAATTTAACCTACATGTATAAATTGTTGTAAATAATTATTTTACCGTAAGATAATATTAAATAAATTAGGTAAATATATATAAAATACACATGCAAACATGCGCGCGCACACGCGTGCACGCACACACGCACACACGCGTGCACGCATACACGCACACACGCGCGCGCGCGCACGCACACACACACACACACACACACACACACACACATATATATATATATATGTCCGTGTGTGTGTACAAATCAAGTTAATTTTTGGTTTTTAAGTATTAATGTTTCTAAATTTTAAATTTTAGTTATTTGACATATTAGAAATAACATCCATAAAAAAATTTCTTTTTATTGCTACAACAGCTAGAAAGAATATATATATATATATATATATATATATATATTATATTTAGGTGCGCAAACACAGACACATTCATACATTCACACACACACATATACATATAAATAAGGTTCAAATTTCTCTTTATTTTTCAAAAATAATTTGACTTTATATATACATATACACATATGTATGAAAAATATATATTTATATTTAATGTAACCGAAAAATAGGAAATATTTTTGTTTTTGATTAAATTTTACGGGGATACACACACACATATGCATATACATACATACATGTGTACATACCTGCATATATATTATAAACAAAAACTGTGTTATCCTGCTTTTTGGCAAAGCCGTGATACCAAAAGATCGGTCAAAAACAAAAGACAGTTCGTCTCAGAGATTGGTTGTACTTCACTTCTCTATGGATATCGATGAATTTTGTCCGAGCCCGGATCAGGCTACAATTGATAGGACATGACAAGCAAAGCCACGAGAGCCAACGTTTCAAGTTTCAAGTCAATCCGAGTTCATACGCGTAAGATATGATCGATTCGACCCTATGGATTCGACCCTATGGATTCGACCCTATGGATTCGACCCTATCGATTCTACCCTATGGATTCTACCCTATGGATTCGACCCTATGGATTCGACCCTATCGATTCGACCCTATGGATTCTACCCTATGGATTCTACCCTATGGATTCGACCCTATGGATTCGACCCTATGGATTCGACCCTATAGATTCAACCCTATCGATTCGACCCTATGGATTCAACCTTATGGATTCGACCCTATGGATTCGACCCTATCGATTCGACCCTATGGATTCGACCCTATCAAGCTTGTTGACCGGAAGCACAATCTTGAATCGATCATAACTTGAGATCTACAAGTCCAAATGCTATGAAATTTTCGCAAGATCTTGCGTATACATAGAAGAATGTCCACACCAAGTTTCATAACGATTGGACACTTTCTTGATTGATTCGAACCAAGGGTCGAATCGATCCCAAAGTGGGCCCGGATCTCCAGAATTCGGCTGTATGGGCCCCCTCACGTGCCAGAAGCGTTCTCCCCGGATTTTAGGTGAAATATCCGCCTCCTACACCTATAAATAGAGCCCCTGGTCATTCAGAAAGGAAAAAAAGAATTCTTGGAGATAAAAGCACGTCCAGACTCTTCCAGATTCAGTTCTATATCTTTTCATCATCATTGTAATCAAGTATCAAAGCTACAAATTGCTGTAATCCGCTGTAACCGATTGAGAATCATCAAGTGAATCAATAAAGAGATAACCTTCAAAGTGGACGTAGGCACGATCGCCGAACCACTATAAATCCTATGTTGTTTATTGTTATTTGTAATTTGCTGCATTTATTATCTCTTAGATCTGAGTTTTGTGTTAATTATTACTGATCTGTGTTGATAAACGGGTGCTTTCACGATATTGGGTGTTTGTGACCATTTTTGACGCAAACATTTTGGTGCTTTCACTGAGAACTGATTCAGGAGAAGTTGAATTTGAGGATCTAAGAGTTCAGATCTAAGAGTCATGACAAGGCAAACCAGTAAAAGACAAAGGCCAGAGAGGAGTGAACACCAAGGAAGTCAAGAGGCTTCCTTAGGAGGGAATCAAGCGTCGATCTTCATCACTAGGGATGAAATGGAGATAACGATGAAGAGACAGGAGGAGTTGATTCAGAGCTTATTTCAACAAATTAGACAACTTGGAGCACAGAACAGAGGAACTAATGGAGTTCAGAACGGAGCAGGACCATCCGGCATAGCACCTGGATTAGGAGGCACACACTTGGAGCATGTAGATCCAATCCCGGAGGGAGAGAGAGGAGTACCTGCGCAACCTGGAGGCAGCAGAGGAATGAATGCTCAGTCAAGGGGGCAGATTCCAGAATTCCCTCGTGAACTCGAGGGGCAGGTCGAAAGCGATGAACGAGGATTGCATCTTGGAGACGAAGATAAATTGGCACAAATGGTTAGACGAGCCATGAGAGGCGGATTAACAAACAAAGATCTTGAAGACGAGAACAGGAGTCCCTTTTCTCCTGCAATTAGGTTGGCTAGGAACCCACCAGAGTTTAAGTTGCCATCGATAGAGATGTATGATGGGAGGACGGATCCCGCGGTCCATTTGACGAGGTACATGAGGCATATGGAAGTGCTGGGGGCATCACAAGAGGTTATGGCCCGGTGCTTTCCATCATATCTGACGGATATCGCAGCATTATGGTTTAGGCAACTGGAGAGCGGTTCCATAGGAACATGGACAGATTTGACTGAAAGATTCATGAGACAATTTAGGGTTCACATTGCAAGACCCATGAACGTAATGAGTTTAGCAATTTTGAAACAAAAGGCTGGAGAGACTTTGAGGGGTTTTCTGACGTGATTCAATGCGGCAGCAGCATCGGTGAATCGGCCAGATCCATCCATGGTTATGATGGCAGCCATTTCCGGAATAGCTGATGGCATGGATTTCAAAAATTCATTGACAAAAGATCCAACTATGGATCTAGGAGAATTCTATCATGAGGCGGAAAAGTTCTTGCGATTGGAAGACGCGAGTGCAAAAAGAGAAGAAGGAGATGAGCTCAATGTTTACACGATCAAAGATGGAAATCCTCCTGAGAAAGGTACAGAAACTAGCAAGGGGAAGCGAAAGGCTGAGAGTGGCTATAACAGGTCGATGCGACCACGAAAGGAACCAAGATTTACTACATACTCATAGCTGAATGAGAATTTAGAGCGAATCTATCAGGATACTAAAGAACAGGTCCCGTATCGCAGACCGATGCGAAGGGACCCAACTTCCGACGAAAGGAAATCAGATAAGTATTGCATATTTCATGAACTGAACGGTCATAACACTAATGATTGCAGGCATCTGAAGGACGAGGTGGAAGGGCATATCAGGAACGGTATGCTCCTTCAGTATGTGAGGAAACGGACTCCAGCAGTGGAGCCAGAGCGCCCACCGTCTACCTCAGCTAGAGGTGGCCCTGAGTCGGGACAACGTCTGATTATCCATTGATTGACTGAAATAACGATGAACAAGTTGTAAGCCTCTCACTAATACGGTTAAATCATTTACACATGTGAGCGATCGCGCACGATCCATGGGCATGCTCTGAATGACTACCAACCGCATCATAGTGAGAGTTTACACTTTGACATCCCTGCTTTGCTTTTTTGCTTTGATTTTGATTTGAACATTTAGATTCTGTTTGTATGGACATTTCTGTTGTGAGATTCGTATAATCATTGCTTTGATGTTTGCAATTCCATGAAAGAGTTTATTTTCATGCCCGTTGGATCGCGAACGGTCCACGAGCACCTTCTGTATGGCTATGAACCGCCAGAGTCTTTGATTCAGAAACTCCCCCGAACATGAACTCCGACATCGATAATATTAAGTCCCCCCCGGGCACACATAATTCGCCTCGAGCGGCAAACGATCGCGAACGATCGCAATCAGCCTCGAACGGCACACGATCACGAACGATCACAAATCGCCTCGAACGGCATCCGACCGCGAACGGTCACGATTCACTTATATGACAGTTGATCGCGATCGATCACAATCCGCCTCGAACATCACCGACCGCGAACAGTCATGATTCACTTATTATGAAATCCGACCTCGAACGGTCACCATTCGCCTTGAACGGCACTTATCGCGAACGATCACCATTTGCCGCGAACGGCATCGACCGCGAACGTTCCTATTCCATCCTTTGCCGCGAGCGGCGCAGACCGCGAATGGTCCCGATTCACCTCAAGTGGCATACGATCCCGAACGATCGTCATTTGAGGACATATGAAACTATCAAGATCTTTACAGGTTGATGATAAGATATGAACATCCACCTCAAGGCATTACAAAACACACCTTCCTACCGCAAGGCATGTTTTGGGGGGCAAATGTTATCCCGCTTTTTGGCAAAGCCGTGATACCAAAAGATCGGTCAAAAACAAAAGACAGCTCGTCTCAGAGATTGGTTGTACTTCACTTCTCTATGGATATCGATGAATTTTGTCCGAGCCCGGATCAGGCTACAATTGGTAGGACATGACAAGCAAAGCCATGAGAGCCAACATTTCAAGTTTCAAGTCAATCCGAGTTCATACGCGTAAGATATGATCGATTCGACCATATGGATTCGACCCTATGGATTCGACCCTATCGATTCTACCCTATGGATTCTACCCTATGGATTCGACCCTATGGATTCGACCCTATGGATTGTACCCTATGGATTCGACCCTATGGATTCGACCCTATGGATTCGACCCTATGGATTCAACCCTATCGATTCTACCCTATGGATTCGACCCTATGGATTCAATGCTATCGATTCGACCTTATGGATTCAACCCTATGGATTCGACCCTATCGATTCGACCCTTATGGATTCGACCCTATCGAGCTTGTTGACCGGAAGCACAATCTTGAATCGATCATAACTTGAGATCTACAAGTCCAAATGCTATGAAATTTTCGCAGGATCTTGCGTATACATAGAAGAATGTCCACGCCAAGTTTCATCACGATTGGACACTTTCTTGATCGATTCGAACCAAGGGTCGAATCGATCCCAAAGTGGGCCCGGATCTCCAGAATTCGGCCGTATGGGCCCCCTCACGTACCAGAAGCGTTCTCCCCGGATTTTAGGCGAAATATCCGCCTTCTACACCTATAAATAGAGCCCCCGGTCATTCAGAAAGGGGGAAAAAAGAATTCTTGGAGATAAAAGCACGTCCAGACTCTGCCAGATTCAGTTCTATATCTTTTCATCATCATTGTAATCAAGTATCAAAGCTACAACTTGCTGTAATCTGCTGTAACCGATTGAGAATCATCAAGTGAATCAATAAAGAGATAACCTTCAAAGTGGACATAGGCACGATCGCCGAACCACTATAAATCCTGTGTTGTTTATTGTTATTTGTAATTGCTGCATTTATTATCTCTTAGATCTGAGTTCTGTGTTAATTATTACTGATCTGTGTTGATAAACGGGTGCTTTCACGATATTGGGTGTTTGTGACCATTTTTGGCGCAAACAAACAGCAAAGACCAATTATTTTCTGAAGCCAAGAATATAATTAGAATGATATTGTTAAAGATTAATATACATATTTAAAATAATTATTTATATATAATATGTTTAGATCTAATTTCTTTTACATATATAAATTTCCAATAACTAATTTAATACATGTGTGTGTGTGTTTGTGTGTGTATATTTGTGTCTGTATGATATATATGTATAATTACTTTTAATGTAATTTTTATTAAATTAAATGTATATATATACACACACATAATTATTAAATAAGACACGGTCGACGCATATGATATAGGAATAAAGTGACCAACCATAAATATCTTTATATTAACATGAAATATTAATCTAGTCCTACCATGAGTCTAATATGTTGTTTGCTTAATAATTTATTTTGGAGCTTTATGATCTTTTTGATTGCTTCAGTTTGCGGTGCTAAAATGAAGGCTTCACCAACGGGGATAAGCGATTAGAGAGAGAAAGAAAGGTGTCATTGGAAATGAGTGGAGGTTGGACTATTTATAACCAAGGGTTCGCGCCCTTTTCTCCTCATTTTCCTCTATTTTTTTTGCCAAGCCCTTCATATTCAAATATATGGTTGGCCATATGCTTGAGAAAGCATGGTCAATAAGGCCATTGACTCAATTTGAATCAAGATTAAACTATTTTAATTTTTAGCTCCATAATCGATCGAACCATCATATAACTTTTATACACTGTTCTACCTAATTTTATGCTTTAAACAAATAAAATTTGAAATGGCTACAATTACTGATATAACATTCGTATTAATATATTATTAATTTTAACATTTATAAGTTATCTTTACCATTGGTTGAACTCGAAAATAAGTAACTATGCATTTGTGTTGATGCAAGTTGTGAACTCGATTCTCAGTTATTATTTAAACAATTCAAATACTAAAGCCTTACAGACTTTGTTGAAGCACAGTATTGGCCATGTTCAATTCTTATATACCATTTAGGTAGAATCAAATTTTTGATCTAAAATAAGCTCACCTAGTAATGATATACGATAACTCTTTTAGTCATCATTGTATCACTTAGATATCCAGAGTTTAGTCTGAGGTTAAAAACTCTATCAATATCCATATTTAGTTGCATAAACCACTTTAAATCCTTATTTCAAATTGATAACATTTATAAACTAACATTCTATTTTGGCTAGATAATTTGGCTTTAAGTTGGCTGTCAATTACGGTGATACCATCCTTCTATAATGAACAAGATGAATCCTCTATTGGGTACTATTTCATTTCAAGTAGTTCCATCTATACTCAACTTTGTTCATGATAAGATCGCCATGCCAAGTATTTAATGATAATTAAAATATAGCCTAATTACTTTAGGTCGATAGTACCCTCAAGTCAGAAGACTATAATACATTGTAACCCTAAGATCTTTTATTTTGACTTAGTTATGTTTACCTATATAAGACTCTTATTTAATCATTCTGTGATAGTACCAAGTAGCCACAAGTACTTAACCCCTTAGTGCCCCCAAAGGTCATGAGTAAATCAAAATACATCATATGGAGGGTTGCGTACAATAATCATAATAGACATATCGATATAATTTTTTTCAATACATCTTGACTAGAAACATTTAAGGAACAAGGGTTATATATATGTATGTATGTATTGATTCAATAATCATGGTTATGGACACATTCATTACTACAATAATAAAATATATCTCCCAAGCATTTTCTACTTGTATGTGTTTAAGGTATTTAATTCAAAATTTAATATCTCTATATAACAACAAATATAAAGGAAAATAAAACTAGATGCTAACATCATTTCAAACAAGATTCTCTTATAAGAGTTAAGTTACATAATAAATTACATAATTACCCCTAAGGAACACCCTTGACTCTATCAATATTCCACTTGTATTTCAGGCCAATCATGGTGCTTCATGTCCACACCTTTGAGCTGCCTACGTATATTAAACTGAGAAGGGGCCTCGGTGAATGGATCTATAACTATTTTTCGATTACGCTTCACCAATATTGATCAACTCTTTTATCATGTATTCATTATGGAGACCATATCTCGATTTCATATCAAGTTATCAGTTCATATTGAAATATATATTTCGTTATTGAAATCATAGTACATTTATGGATTTTCAATGGTGTGAACCACTCCTGGCTCTCTTATGAATTTGCGCATTTTTCTACTGCTTTCATTATGGAATTATTCAAGGTGATGTACCTAGCCTTTATAATTGAATTTTCCACAACCTCTTATTTGGAACATTTCCAACCTAAAGCTCCTTTGTAAATTAATTTAAGATTGAAATATTATATTCGATATCACTTATGAGGCTCAATTTTGAACGCTCTTCATAAGGAGTTCGTTGTTCCTATAAACGATTATCTTGTATTTTGCAAATACTCGAGAACACTCTTAACTTCCATTTAGTGATTTTACTTTAGATTTGATATTTACTTAATACGCCAAGTGTACAAGCAAGTTCTAATATACTATATAACATTCATGATAATCCCTATTGTCGATGCACAAGAGATTTATATCATCTGTTTCGTATTAAGCATTTCAATATGATGTTTATGTATAATGATTGGGACAATCCCAACATCCTTTTATACTTAATATAAAATATTTCTCTATCAGATCCTTTACTGAGAATTAAACAACCATATTAGACTGATTTAAACATGTGTACATGGATAATAATTAGTAGTATGTTATTTACTTATTGTATAATAAACTTATCTGTACCTTTTAATTTTCTTTCTTGAAGACACATTCTTCCACTACATTTTGAACAAAAATTAAACTATTTGATATCTTGGTCAAAAATCACACTCAACTTTAATGCTTATTAGACATCATTGTTGTATCTACCCATAGATAATATCCAAAAACCTACAATATATGTTATCATTCCCACTGATTTTGAGACATTTGGGTGTTGTATGCAAACAGTCTCTTTTACATTATTACTTAGAAATTTTGTTTCAACAATATTGTCCAAAACTCAAAATCAAATTATGCATAATTGCATGTAGAATCCAAATGAACTTAACCATGTTGACTTTCAAAATTACTTTACTGATTTGAATGTTTGAAATGAAATTATTTCCTTTCAATGCTACTTTATACAATTCCAACTACATTGATCTTCATCTCGAAGACTCACTTGCATCCAATCGATCATATCCATTTTGGTACGATTATCAAAATCATATTTTATCGATGTACTTGGAATCCATTTTATATTTAAAGCATCAAACTTTGTGATACAAATTATACTCTCAATGGCTTGTTGAGAACTGAGGATATTGTTATTGCTAATAATTTATATTCTAGACATTGATAACAAACTCATAGTTCCTTTTTGATATATGAGAATTGCCATTTACATATGTATAGTCTATTACTAGATTAGACTTTTTGAGCCTATCTAAGTCCATCATAACATAGCTAATTTTTCTAGAAAGAAATTCCTTTGGTAATGGTATCCCTTATAACATTGATATGTTTCTCAGTGAGATAGAATATGCATTTAAATTTTTTTTATGACTTTCCTGTAGACTTAAATAAAATAGATCTAGTTTGAAGTTTGTGATACTTACGTTTATAATATAACTTGGACAACCACATATCTCAAACTATTTAAGATTGAGGTTCCTTCCTAATTTTTATCTTGCATAAAGTTTTAGAATTTATTATAGAGGAAAATTTAATTTAACATGTGTACTTACTTTTAAGTACATATCCTTATAGAAAGAACTAACTCAACTTCACTCATTGTCAATCATACTTTATCCAATAAAGTCAAATTACTTCTTATCGATACATCACTATGTAGAATAGGGAGGACTGACTTTGAGAGTGAATCTTATTCACCTTTTTAGGTACTATTAAAACTCTTTTTCAATATACTCACATGTTCGAATTAATTCATTCCCTTTGCATGCTTTGTTTTATACTTCTGTTTTATATTCTATGAACTTATAATATATACCTAACTTGTCTATCAATTACACATGTTCATATCTTATATAATTCATCGATGCATTAATGAAGTAAGTGTATCTACTTTGGTATTATAAGAACTCAGACTATACACATCTATATGTATAAATCTAATGTGTTCGGTAACTCTTTTGTCACTCCCGTCAAATTTGTGTTTTGCCTTAGATATTTGAGATGAAATTCACAAATGCTATATAATTCATAACCATATGATTAAAGAATTATTTCTAAATTTAATTGTTAAATGTTTTAGATGCTTTTCTATTTTCTATATTTAATACATCATTAATGTTACGAAAATAACTTCCACTATCGAATTACTAAAAACATATTTATTATATATATATATATATGCTTAATATTCATATTAAAACAAAACTATATTTATATACGATCGTAACTGAACATGATTATTATTTCATAAATAACATTAAGCATACATGACATTCCTATTTCAAAACTTGATCTTTCCATTAGCAAATGTCATATGGTATGCTCCCACTATATCCTTTGTTATAATAACAACATATGAAATATGGTGCTTTATTCAACCACTTACAATGGGAAATTCATTTTTTTTACTGCAATTGATTTACAGTAGAAAGTTTTAGATCAAACATCTTGAACTCAAACAAATAATTTTTAAAGAAATTGGTATTCTATAAGAAAATATATTTGGAATAAAAACTATATTTCTTATTCCCATATTGAGCATCTATAAACATTATAACCAATTATGTTTCCGATGTCTCTTCATGTAGCAGAAGTGACCATTCACTCTATTTATTCCAACCGTGCCAATATAGTTACCATTCTCAAAACTCACTTCAACTTCAAAAGGTCAAACTAGTCAAAAGAGAAAACCTTTACGGCTAGATTGCACTGAATTCATTATTGAAATGCTTTCGATCACCCTTAACATCTTAAAGGTATCAAATAAGGTACACCTAAGTAAATCGATCAAAACTGACATTTCGGTGATCGAATTCCTAAGTCTGTCTATTGTTCTTGGTATAGTACTATTTCTAACATAACAAGATCATTGTTACATTCAATCATATTGAATACACGATCTTATGCTATAGTTTTTTCTTATTTTTAATGAAACATTCTCATCGAGATTGTATAACATGAAGGCGACCGTTTACTATACTACTTTTGCATGTGATCGAATATGGATCAAATATTCTTAATCTTGTATTGCTTCATAGTTCAAGACTCATATAAGGCAATACACAGTCCTGGAAAAATTAACAATATGGTAACTGTACCACAAGTGTTAATGGTTAAACAATTTTGACTCTTGCATGGGTCTTGAAGTGGCAATAAGCCAACAGATTGATTGGTAAGTATATTTTACGTTTCTTTGTCAATTTTAATTCATTTAATGTAGTATATTTTAATTGATAAACTATTCTATCAATTATATTAATTGTTCAAATATATTAAACTAGATTATTATAATATTACATGTGCTCTAATACTTATTAGATTGGTTCGTTACATTTATATGATAAGGCTCCCACAAAATTTTGCATCTTTCAAAACCATAAAAGAGATACGAGAATTTCATGAATTCATTCAGTGGATGCTTGGATCCGTTTATCATATTACTACAACCTTGAGGTTGCTTAACCAATTATAATCCTTATAAATGCTAAATAACTCTTTACTAGTATTATGTTGTATATAACTCCTAAGTTACTTTTAATTATGCTCTTAATCATCTTTATGCCCTTAAAGTTGCTTAACAAATTATGTAGTACACTAAATACCCTAAACTCGTCATATCACGATATCATAAGGGGAGTTACGTAACTCTTGAGGTTGCTCAACAAATTTACATAAACTTTCTTATTAAATAGAAATAATATAATCCTATACTTAGATATTCTATGGCATGAGATTACTCAACAACCGTTGATATGCAATGTACTTTATTTATACTATAAAAATGGAGAGCATCATTATTTTAAGTTTATAATTCAGAATTAATTTCGTAGAGTATAATCGACTATTTAAGGGATGTCAGTATAACGACTATAACTCATAATATCACATATCTTTTATATAATCCAATGTATACTCCCTTAAATCTCATGGGTTTTGAGACAACTTGCACCTTAGTGAGCCGAATTTTCGCTACATCAAAAACTAAAGTCCACTAGGATGCATATCATTTGTGTTGGTATCTTGTAATAAACAAATGTATATCAGAAGGCTATTAGTTAGAACTCATTGCAAAATAATAAAGAATAATAAAATGTATATATACAAACAAGGTTAATACCTCCGATATCTAATGCCTTTGTCAGTGCAGAGCATGTATGAGGAAATATGTCCTCCTACTGTTCCTGTCGTGTACCAGTAGTCGTTACTCTAAATCTATCCTATGTATAATAAGGAGGAATGGGTCAAAACAACGTTCTGGTGACTGGTAAATTACATACTTTATCCATAACACTAGTTTATGTTGATTATTTTCCATTGCGTGTTACGTCTATTATTTAAAGCTTAGTCATTTTGACTTCACGCATAGGTACGATACGCCCGACCTACTCGAGGTATACAATAGCTATGTATACAAGTGTAAATCGCACGTACGTGCATCTATAGAAATATTTCATTGGACGAGGGATAGTGGTTGAGGTGGCAAATGGATGTTGAGATTCCGTTGATGGATGAAGGGTATTTTTGGAATTTCAAAAAGACACCGTGAAAATCATATTCATTGAATTCTCCTTATTAATAGTAGAGATGAGTGTGTGTGTGTGTGTAAGTATCACAGTCCCTCATGGACAAAGATAGATTCACCGCTAGTATTCGCAACTTTATACTGCGTCGGGCATCCACAATCAATGTCCAGGCCGGATTGCTCCTGTACATCTAGAAACCTTTTGCTAGTACTTAGTAATGGCATTACAACTATAACATCCCGCCTTTTCGCACGCTTTAAATCGACACACGTGCCAATTCAAACCATACGGAAGGGCGGATTGTTATGGGGTAAATAAGAAAAAGCAGGGAAAGAAAAACAAAATAGAATCTTGCAGCGGAACGATAAATATAATAATCAAATATACAGTTCATGAAGCTGTTTTATAAACATTTGATTATATTTATACAATACATATCAGAGTTGCACATACCAGTGAATAATAATCAATGCAGCGGAATATAGTGTGTAGTGGAACAATATAATATAATAATAATAATGAAATCTTTGTCTTCGTCTTCCAGAAATAAAGTCTTCGGTTCCTTAAATGCTCAGACCGACCCGAGCGAATTGAAAAGACAAAACACTCGAGTCAGAACTAAAAGATCTTATGTAAGTTAAATCAACTGAATAAATTTGAGTGTAACGGCGTCGGAGATGTTCACGGGGTTTGACATCTCCTATCCAGTGTCTAACGTGAGTGCATTAACTTAAGAGATGCTCAGGATTCACATCTCCTAAGGATCCATTAAACTATTTACTATGTAGTAATATTTCGCTATTATAATAATGTCTATTAGTAAAATAAACTTACTTTAAAATAGCATTAAGGCTTTACATTTTCCACCTTAATACGTAATAGTGTCAATAGTCTATACAGCGCATGTATATCTCCTGATCGGGAGACTACGAGAAGGCACTCCATAGGTGCGACACAAATAGAAAATCGTAGTAAAGGCCTGGTATGGTAGGTGACACGACACAAATAGGCAATGCCAGGGTAGATATACCAATTACGCTTTTGGGTCGGCGGTAACGCGTAGCGCGCTGCTACCGCCCACCTCAAGCCACACCCCCAGATAAAAAATCAAAAGTGGCCACCGAATCAATCAAAAAGTCAAAGTATAATATCGAATGGATGTGTCCGATCAAAGGTGCTACCTCATTAACCCGTCGATCGCTCCTGTTTTAGCCAACTTATGCCAACTCACGGGAGTTGGGTCCACGTATTTACCTCAAAGGAAACGCCACCACCATCCTACTTCATTCAGGAATCTACACCGCGTACACGGTTGTTAAAGTGGTTTTCGAAGTTGGCAGAGAGTATGAAAACTTCCAATCCCGGTCTCTTCAACAGCCAAACGTCATTATAACACCGCGGTTATTTCAAAATTATTTATACTTTTAAAACCGAAATATAATATCCATTTCAGAACCATCTAAATACGATATCATTTCTATTTGAAAATCCAATCAATATGATATCATTTTAATTTCAAATATTTTCTTTTCCCAAAAATCATGGTGCTTTCAAATCTATATACCTTGAAATCTATAGCTTTGAAACATAACTTAATATACTTCAATGGTTTAAATATTAAATTACTTTATAGAATAAATAGCTTCTTTAATTTTTCAAATAAATTCCAAATACCGATTTGAACCTCTCAATAAACCATTTCAATTCATATATTTCAAAGTTTAAATATTCCACCATTTCAAAACTAATTCTTTGATAATTCCATATATATCAATTTCAATTACTATTATTTAGATTTAAAATGTTTGCTTAATAAATCTAATATCATTTAAGCAAGGCCTTTGCTTCAAATAACAGGATATACTTCCTATTTAAATTAACTTGATAATATTCATTTAAAGTGATTGATATTCATTTAAATCCTCTAAACCAAAAATCAAGTTATATAAATCATACCTTTATAAAATCTCAAATTTATTTAATTTCAAATCAATTTTATTCGAGGATAATTCTTAAAACACTTTAATTCAAATCAAATTCATATTTCTCTTCCAATCTTCATTATTTAAGTCATTATACTCTACAAATATAATTTAAATAAATACTTAACTGTATCATATCTTAATAAAATCAACTTTTATTATTAAACTTCTTTTATACTTTAAACCAATTTTAAACATAGCTTAAAACCAAGAAATTAATTATATATATATATAATAACATTTATAAATATCCGAATTAATATCTCATAAACCATATATTTCTTTACAAAACCATAGAAATACTTTCAAAATATTTGTATATATAGACCGCGGTGCCTGTATATAATTTTCTATCCTATGGTCAAGCGATACGAATATTTATCATTTCAATCCGCAATTTAAAAAATATAAAAATGCGGTTGTATATCATTTCAAACCGCAATCCCAAATGAAATAAAAATGCATAATAACCTGCAGATTATGATGATATAAACAAAACATCCATTCATCCATCATAAAAGTCATACATCCATCATAATCATCATCCAAAACAATCAATCAATATCAATAGATAACTAATAATATATATAACAGGTATTTAACTAGCAGTTATATTCAAAAATAAATTAAATAATGATTTAATTTAAATAAATGCAATTAACTGAGATGATGATTTAAATATACGAAAAAGTCATAAATAAATGCATAATCACAACAAAAATTTAATTTAACAAACATAAGAAGTTTTAGAAGATGTGAGTGAGTTAAAACACTCACCTTTTGAATTTAAATTCAATTTAAGCCCAAAAATTTGAAAGTCTCAGAATTCATCCAAACTAGCGTCAATGTGTCTGGAATTCAGATACGATCCTAACAAAAAAACCGCGCAAACGGATATCGTACGCGGAAATTACACTAGTTAGAGTGATTGAAACGAAATTCCAATAAAAGAAAATAAATAATTAAAACCTACAGAAGCCACGCCACGTAGCCCTAGACAATGCGGCAAACACAAACAGTGGAAAACGCGATCTTCCTGACTAACGAATCCAGCCGCCCTCCTCTTCGTCGTTGACCACGCAACTTCGCGAGCCACCCTTCGATCCAACACCGCCTTCCTTCCCCACGCTCGAGGCCGACCCCCATGCCACCACGCGGCCACCTCTGGTCAGCGATGCCACCACCATCATGTCTACTTCCTCCCCTAATCGCGGCGATTACAACAACCTCCGAGGCGAACGAACCCTACTGATGTGACCTGCTCGATCCCCTCTACCCAAAGGCACAACCCGATCGAACCCAGGACGACGATCCACCGTCCGCGACAACAACCCCACATGAATGGCCGAAAATTATTTGCCATTTTCTGACCAAACGGTGGCTCGAATCGAGAAACAAATTGTAGATCTGAGTTGCGCTCGTCAATGGCTTCGAAATATATTTTTTCTGAATTTTTCTTAGGAGTGTGGATTTTTGACTTTGATTTTGAATTGTAATTGGATTGAAGTTGTCTGCCACTGGAATGAGGAGGAGAAGATGAATTGTACGTATAGACAAATGAGAATTAGGGAGGCTAGGGTTTATAGCAGGATATTTATAGAGAAAGTTGAAATAGAATAAATGGATCGGGTTGAATACGCGCTAACGACAAAGTGGCCCAAAAAGCCCGTTTCGACTCCGGAACGAAATTAGGTTAACCTATATATAAAAATAGGTGTTTAAAAATATTTTAAACGTGATGGAAAAAGTTTCACGTCCATCGTATGGAGAAGTTATGACAAAATCAAATTATTTCAAATTGATTTCAATTGGTTTCAATTTCATAAATTTCAAGGTGTTTCGAGTCCGTATGATCAAACGAAAAGTCTGATTGCTACGAAACTTGAAACCCTGCAAAAATTCACCGTTACGGATCCAATGAAACTGGTTTCTTCGAAATCCGAGTCAGTGTCCAAAATGGCTATTTTTACATTAATTAAATAAACAAGTAAATTAATTAATTAAATCCAATTTTTAAATTTCAATTTTATAATTGATAATTTTATCACTTTTATATTTCTTAATCATTTACAAAATTTTAAACAAGTTTAGATGTAAATTAAAAGTTGATAAATCTATCAATTGCAGCGTTAATTTCTCCACTTCATTATATGTAGAAATTATAAATTAAATTCTCAAAAACTCATTTATTAAATTTTAAACTTCTTATTCACATCCAAAATAAGGATGTCACTAACATTGGTTCATGATTTATTACATTATTATCCTCAAATTTCATTTTAATTTCAATAACGTAATATTTAAATGTTTAATTCCATTTTATTTTGCAACAAATATAATTATTGAATTTTATACTTCAATTAAATTAATAAATCTTGCTTTCTATACTTTAAATCAACTAATAGTCATATTATGGATGGATTAAACATTGGATTCAAAACTATTACATAAATTTTCTCATATTTATCTTTACTTCAAATTGCATAACCTTAAATTTCAATTGCTACAAACATTATGCTTATAAGTAATCACTAACAGCCAGGTGTTGAAACTGATTACATACTCTGTTCTCATCCTATTTTATAAATTTTACACTAATTCAGCAATTAGTTCAATATGTACACTTGTTTCCTTGTATTCAATTAGCAGCTAAGTATAACATCTACATTATTCCCAACTTACAAATTTTGATTAAATTACTATTTATTATTATTACTTCATTGATTAATTCAGTATTTGCATTGGTTTTTCTTATATTAAATTTATTACCCAATATTCCTATATTCATCTTTGATTTGTTTAAATGGCTATATTTCAAAATGTGAAACCTTGTCTATTACCCATATAAATTAAGGTTTTAAAACAAATTAATAAAATTTCCTTAGTCCAAGCCTTTTTACCAATTATTTACCTTATAAATAAATTCATGTTTCTATTAAATTTACATTTATACTTCCGTTGTTATTTTAACAATTATTAAAGTAATGCTTATCCTCAACAACAAACATTATGATAAATTATCTAACATTGATTGTATAAATTTTCTATTTATTACGTATTATTGTATCAATGGATAAAATTTTAAATCTATTTCCCAAATATACTACTTTCAATCAATTAAAACTTCACAATTGTTTAAATCAATTGGGATTACACTACATTTATTATTTATCAACTTGTTTTAACTTTATTACCTAAATTTACGTTCAGTTACTATTGAGCAATACTATTTCATTTAATTCAAAAATTCCACTTGTTTTACTCAAATTTCCGTTATTGTAAACCTTTATTTGTTCATTAAAATTTAATTTCAATTCCAATTAATCAACAATTTCAACATGCAACTTATAATAATTATTTACAAGTATGAATGGAATTAACATTAATTTCAAATATTATCTTAATTCCAATTCCCTATAGTATCAAATTTCAATTTCTTACAATAAACTCATTTATTATAATTTGCATACCAATGAATTAGTTTCCAATAAATAGGATTGATTCAATTCAACCTTTTTAATTAAGTTTATATTAATCAATATAATATTTCATAGGTTAATTCTTGACATTTACTTCATTATAGATTATAAAAATTTATTCCTTTATAAATTAAATTCCAAAATCTTATTAATATGAAAAATTAATTAACGAAATTTACGGGTCGTTACAACAACCATGTATCCATATTCTGATTCATCTTAAAAACTTATGTAGGTTTTATCCAGCCTTGCCACCCAACTACAAACAAACAAAAAACTTTGAGGCAATACATGTCCCATATAGAACTTACACTACAAGGAGGTGCAGTTCATCTAGGCGTAACCCAAGTCTTTTAAATGATATCTCCAAGACCGATGGCACTCTCGACCTATATGTGCAGCCCTACTTCTCGCATATTGTAACACCCAATAAAAATTAATAGGAAATAAATGAATTAATTAAATAAGATAAGGCTAAAAATGAAAATTTTCGAAAGTCAAAATTTGACCCCGAAGTTATGTCATTGCGTTCGTAGTAATTTTCTGATCAACTTTCATATATAATGTTTTGAAAATGAAGCATAAACTAAAAAGTTATGGACGTTCGAAGTTTTTGGATTCAAAAATTTTTAATAGCCTTCAAATTCAAATAAATAATTAATTCTTAAATTTGAAATTTAAAAAGTAACTGTAATTAGACTTGGAGGTTAAGTAAACGTTAACATTAAAAATATATTAATGCATAAAATAAATAAATCAACAGCAAAGAAATAATGTTCCCAAAATAGATCAATTAGTCGATCGCCTAGGATGGATTGGTTGACCAGTTGATGTTTGTGGTGGTTAGGGTTTTGTGAATTTGAACGGTCTGGATTTTATTTATTTTAACTGATTCAAATTCGATGGTTCTGGTGCTTTCTAACCAATATAAATAAAAGCCTAGTCCCCTCACTTTTATTCATAATTTATTTTGGAAACTAGGCGAAGCTCTGTTGGTCTTTCTCTTTAAAAATTCAAAAAATTATCTAGGGTTTCAGGTAATAAATTTCAGGTGTTTATTATTTAATTTCTGATCATATTCTCCTCCGATCCCTAGATTTCTGAATCTAATTCATATACAATTTCCTTATCGTATATATCTAAAAGGAGAGATCTCTAATAGATTAGAGCGGGCATAAACTAATCCAAAAAAGAAGAGCTAAGGACTTTTTGTAACTGAAAATCTTAGTCTTTCTTATTTTACTAATTGTATATTATAACTTGGATTTGATATATGCCTTTAGGGAATTTGTTTATGAAAACTTCACATTAAAATCCCCAAAATTGTCTTAAAGAAAAATATTAATTCTTAAGTTAGAATATCAATTACCTATATTAAAATACTCGGATTGTATAGTTATTACAATTTTAAAGTTCTACATTCTATTCCACTTCTTATCTTTTTCTTTGGACCCCATTTCCGGGCTTTGAAAAAAATAAGTTAGAAAATCGCGTGTAAGTTACAGATTCTTTTATTCGTAGTTTGCACAGCTTATTTCCCCAATTCAAATAGAAATCCCTTTTTCAGTTTTATACAAAGAAGTTGAATATAGTGTAAAAGTACGTAAAAACTAGTTTTAGGGATAATTAATAATAATTATTTAATTAACTAAAAATTGATTTTTGGAATTTAAAATAAATAATTTTAATTCGTTTTAGAATATTGGAACTTTTTAATAAGACAATTAGCGATGAAATTATATAATTTTTAGAATATATGATTATTTAAGAAATAAATTAATTTGGAAATGTCTAATATTGGGTTTAAAATGAGAATATTAAACATTTGAATTTAAATGAATTAAAATGTAACAAATAAATTATAGAAATTTTTTAATATTGGGTAAATAATTTAGTATTGTAAATACAGATTTTTTTTTGGAATTTTATTATAATTTTTTTTAAATAGAAAATAGTTTATAAAAATAAATTAAATAAGAAAATAAAAGTGAGTGTGTATATGTGTATAAATTTATAAATTTAAAACCAAGCCCACATGATCAACCCGAACCAATTTCTACACTTTTCTAACTCATGATTTCTCTTTTCCCCTTTATCAAATAATAGTTCATTTATATCTTTTGCTTCACTTTGAATAACCAGAAGCTTCCTCCTTCATCAATCTTCTTCTTTCGAAAAATTATAGCAAATCAAATGAATCCTTATGAATCACCAAATTAGTCTATATTCATATGAACACCATCTTTGATCAATAGCTATGGAGGAGTTAGGGAAATTGTTAATGTTTTAGGTGCGTGTATGTAGAGAAGAGTAGAGGAAGAACAGGAAACAACAGGTAAGTGATCGCACTCACAAATTTGCGTCTTTATCATATAATTCTTAGTATTTGATGGGTTTTGATTGATCCATTCTTGTATATATTTCTATGCATTGAAGTGTTGGAGAAATGGTTGAAGGAGGAGGAAAAGATCGCCAAAATCGACGATCACCTATGCATCTTTGCCATCGATTGGTCAACCATCAAGGTCATTCGGTCGACCTCTTGCGGTCGATCGGTAGGTTTACTGGTTATGCACAATTTTTGTGTAGACGTGCCTGTGTGTTTTTCATTTACTATATATATATATACATATATATTATTAAAGTAAAAAGGTTATTAAGTAAAAGATATGTATAGAATTATATACTTTTGATTAGAGAAAAGTTTTAATGAAATTAATAACTTTGACGTATTTGAATTATTAATTATTGAAAGAAAATTTAATTTGGATTTAAATAATCATTTAAAAGCTTATACAATTTCTAGAAAAATATTAAGTAAATTCTAAATAATATTTTATGGGTTTTAAAGTATGTTTTAGACATTTTGAATATATTATAAAGTTTTAAAATATTTTTGAAAATTTTACAGGAAAAGAAATTGATTTAAATATTAAATAAATTTTGAAAATTGTAATTAATTACAGAAAATTATGAAATAATATTTACGAACAATATTTAGCATTATAAGTTCTTTAAAGAGTTTAGAGTGTGGAAATGAGATTTTTATAGAAATTTATTAATATAATAGTTTTATTTGTAAATAATTAGTTATTATATATATAAGTCTATAAGTGAATTATTTACATATGAAATGTTTTTTCGATTAATATTTGGGCATTTTGAAGTATATTCCATTAATAATATGGTTGCTTATGAATTACTATATATATATTTTATAAATGTATATATTAGAATATTTGATTTAAATGTTTAAGGAAAAGTTTTGTTGAATTTATTATTATTATTTCATTTCTGAATTAAATGAGGATTTAATATATGATTTCTATATTTTCTGATTTCTTATTTTCCTATGCTGATTTTGATACTATGAATGATTCACTTTTGATATATATTTGATTAATGAATTAAGATGACACGGTAATGGCATCCTTAATATGATTTTGTGGTATTTAATTATGTGTGATGCGAAATCAAAATAAATGGAGTTATAATACTGTATAGTATGAGACTTTTGATAACATTTCTCTGGTTATTCTTTGAAATAGAGTATTATGTAGATATAGTGTAATTTATAAATAGTGAATAAACATTTAAGTATCATGCAGTGGTATGGGACATTGTTGTGATACTTATTCGATTATTCGTTGTAATTATATGACATTCATGTGACAGGAATAAAGTTATGAGGCTGAGGTGATACACACAGTGATGAGTATAGCTTCGTGCTTATATTTAGCGAGTAAGATTAAGTCTCTGATGATAAGTATGACTTTATGTCTATCTTTGATGAGTATGGCTACATGCCTGATATGGAGTATGACTTTATGTACATATTTATTAGTTTTTAATGCTACTATTACGATATACTTCTTTTGACATTGGAGAGAACCAGATGGCTAGATGCCACCCTAGCAACCTGATTATGGGGTCGCACCCTAGATCTATGACACCATATATTTATATAGCTTCGTGCTTTCATTTCGTACATTCACCCCTGGTCACATAAGCCAGTAGCCTGTTACCTATTAGGGCTAGAGTCGGATCATGACTATTGAGTCCTCGTGCTGACGAGCACATAAATAGATACATGTCACTATACCATGAAGGTAACCAAGTCTGTGGAGACTTCGTGTCTCTAGAGCTTGCTTCATGCCATTAGTCTTCCTTTTGACAATGATGAAGTGATAGATTGGCGTATACTATTAATACACCTCACTTTAGAATAATCTCACTTTAGCATATATATATGTATGTATTATATGACCCATATATTATTATATTTATGACTCTACTTAGGACTTTGTGTCTATCATACAGTCATTCCCCATCAATGTATTCTGATAGTTTGTATGTGAGATGATGAGATTATATCTGTAATATATGTCCAGAGTATAATATATTCTTATATTAGTATTATATTTATAGGTAGTTTATCCTATCTTTCATATGTTGTTGATGTTCTATTTATTGAGATTAATAGATATATTTAGGCAATGCTATGTGCTAGCCTAATTATACTTAGTGGTATCTCACTTGTTGATATTTTCTATATTTAAATGATGATTTCTAGATATGTATGATTCAACCATTTGTATTGATTCTATGTTTTCTGAGTTATTGTGCTTCTATATGGGTGATGGCATATTTATACATAGTTTTGAGATATTCAAGTATTATGATGCATATATGATTCTCTGTGGTATTATATGTATATTCTATGCATACTGTTGAATATGCAAGTATATGATTTTTATTTGATGATAATAAACATATATATATATATATATATTCATTTAAATGTATTTGTTAATGTACTATTTTATTTTTCACATAATTAATAAATATTTGCTGAATAATATAAATAACACAGAATTTAAATTTAAACAGATATTTTGTTCAAACAAATACTGTATTACAATTTTAAATAGTACAAATTTGAGCTCTCACTATGTATACACAATTTTGATTACAATACAAATTTGATTACATCACAATTTTCAATTTACATTTGCACCACTCTACATATCACTCATTCACTCGTACTAATCTTCAACTCCATTCCAGATTGAATCCAGCATCTGAGTTATCTACAAAAATATACACAGACGCAGTAAAATTAAAAATGAAATATTTTTACAGTGTAAAATAAAATGTATTTTGAAAATATTATTTTCCTTAGTTATTTGGGTTGTTCGTCATCATTTAATTTTGAATTCATCATACACGAACAGCTTGTGACATATACACAGTGTATCACTGAATATGCGACAAGGCCTTGCACACCGATATACACTTGATAAAGTTACACGGACAAGTGAGCACAAGGTCAAACCCAAATCAAAAGCCGGGTTCAACTCAAGTAAAATAAATATTAAGTCACGATATTAGCACAAAGTCAAACCCGAGCTATTAGCTAGATACAACACAAATGCGGACCAAATTCAAATGCCAATAGACCATCACTGACCATATACAAGTCAAAGAAACAAAACTACACCAGTGAAAGAAATCAGCTCAACATCAATGTATCATATTCAATGAGCAGGCCAGAAAATCAAAATGTACAAGTTCAAATGGTCAAGACAGCTAAAACAGACGTAGAGCCATATGAGTATCAGACTGCAAATATCATAGTGAAGAATGAATGCAACAAAACAACTCTACCAGTTCAATATGCTATGCGTCATAGAATAGTGCATTCAATCTCAAACAAATGGAACCAGTTCAATATGCAAGTGAAGTCACAATGAAACTGCACTAAACCCAGAAAAGATAATTGGAAACACAAGCTAACGTACACATATATACATACATGAATGTGTGCATACACATGATGCAATGCAACAACTGGTCAGAGCAACTAGACTATAAAGAAACCAAGGCTAAAACCAATGAACTGCAAGTGTCAACCAGGCTACACAATGAACACAAGATCAAGTGAATACAAGTCAGAGAATAGCAAGCAATCCAGAAACTCAAAAGCAATGATGGAACAAAGCACTTGAAGTTCAGTGATAACAATGCAGATCAACAGGTAAAATGTACACATATATGGTGGACATCATGCATATAACTAAACAGTAAATGAAGACACTGCAACATGAATACAAGTGCAGTACAAAGCATCCATTTTTTTTCAAAATGGTGTATATAAGAAGTCTCAAAGTGTAACGCCCCACTCCGAGACCCACTCTAGTAAAGAATATTACGGAGTAATACCGTCTACTAGAACGGAGAATAGAGTATAATGGAAGCGACCATATGTAATCAAGCTATAACTATCTACTGAATACGTCGAATAGGTGGTTTTCTTTTCTCAAGTGGTTCGACATATCCAATAGATATTTATAACTAAACTACAATGGCTAAGGAAAATAGGTTCAGAACAAACATAATACTAAATGATAACATCATCATCACAGAACAGTCACATAACAGTCACAGAACATAGGTACAATATATCGTCAATACAGATCCAAGTATCAAAAGGTGGGTACAAAGCCACCGCTCACACATGTGAGTCAAAAATATGTACATAAGAGTCTGAAATAACAGAGTAGCTGAATAGTGGACAAATAAAAGAGCTATCTATCAGCATAGCAGATAATGTCCAAGCGGAAGCACAGAAAGCTAAGTCCAGAGACCAAACCTGAAACAACTCGGTCTGACCCGAGCGAAAACACTCGGGTTAGGCTAGCTAAATAATCAGTAATAACTGAGATATATATAATAATGCAGTACATAAATAAAACAATACTTCTCCAAAGAGAAGAGTAATATGGACTACATGAATATAATGACGATCCCTAATCATCAATAAACAGTATAAATCTCCAAAGAGAATACAAACACCAAAGTGTTAAATAAATAAAATCGCCTCATATCATCGGCGTAGCCAAAGCTATATAAAGTTGCCCATAGGCAATAATCCCAAGAGTGACCAGAGTCAATAATCAATGCCCAAGCAAAGATCGATGCTCCAAAAAGCAATAGGGATATAATGAAAAATTAATGAAATTGAATACAGAAATGCAGTGTCCAGAGACACTGTGAATCCACAAGGTAATCGCACTTACATCGTATGGTTCCATAGAACCAACACCGAATGGCGATACTCGAATGGGTATTAAAATCATCAGATAATACAAATTTTGCACGTGCACCGACCAGAGTCGTTGTTGCCAAGTACTGTTGAGTTGTGATCGATCACTCGCACAGATGCGGAACGCACGAAACGACAAGATCCTTCCCAAAAGGATAAAAGGCCTAGAGGCACATGCCGTAAAAACTGCTCCATAGAGCAGGTGTCCAGAGACGGTTGCCCAGAGGCGTGGTGACCCAGAGGTCCAGTACTGGCCGCCCAGAGGCTAATGTGTCACTAACTTCTTGGAGAGGAACCCGTAAAGTGTTAACAATGAGTCCCATACCCCACGTTCGCACTAAACGGTTTACTAACCAATAGCAAGCTCACACTCCAAACAATAAAAAGTCCACCTCGTATCATCGGTAAACTAGACCCAAAGGTCAAAACGATCAACCGAATAGGTCGGGGATTAACCGGAAAGAAAATACACACGGTTCCATAGGCCGGAGATTTCCTAACCGTTTAAGCACCTTTCCACTTCGCTCGACGTGCTAAAAAGTGAGTGTGAGATTTTTATTATAGAAAATAATGGTGCGAAACAGATTTTAATTGATTTTGAAATCACTTTAAAACGGCTTTTGAAAACTCTCCTATTATGGAGTAATTAATTTAATATTTAAAATTAATATTATATAATAATTTTGAAAGCCATTTAGGAGTGAAAAATCCTTTTAAAATAGTTCATAAAAACCCGTGTACGAAATCCAGAGACAAATCTCAAAGAAATCGATAAAACCAGAAAATCACTGAAAATATTCTTAAGTGTTTGAAACCATTCAAAAAACTGCTGCGAACCCAAGTTCGGCAATTTATTTGGACCAGCAAACTGTGTCCAAATGGCATGAAAACTGGTAGGCATGTAGTCCGACATCCCTACTTTAAGATGCAAAAAGAATTTATGGATTTCGAGTTGAGACGAAGTGGCAGCGACGTCTCAAAGTTGAACCCAGAAAAAAGATTCACACTGTTTTCCAACAACGACCAGCGTCTAACTTTGGCACGAAAATCAAAGTACCAAACGAACTCCAATGTTGCCCAAATTTTCCAGAGATGGAGTTCGGAACTCCACCTTTCCAACGAGCCCAAAAACGTCCAATTCCGATTTCCGATGCGAGCGTGGCGGCATCGCGAAGTGGAGATCAAAACCTGAATACTGAGTTTTTTTTTTTTGGACGCGGGCCCGGCCCGCGTCGGCCTGCCCCAGCCCAGACGGGCTGGGTATATACTGTGTGCCCCAGCCCGCCTGGGCTGGGGTTTAAGGGACGCGGGCTTCGGCCCGCGCCCTTAGTCCCCAGCCCAGGCGGGCTGGGGATAAAATGGCGCCCCAGCCCGCCTGGGCTGGGGTTCAAGGGACGCGGGCTTCGGCCCACGCCCTTAGTCCCCAGCCCAGGCGGGCTGGGGATAAAAATGGCGCCCAAGCAGAACCCAATTGGAAGAAAATATGATTGTGAAAAAATAGCTAGGCCTAGGGTTCTATTTATAGTGTAACTTAGAGATCTTAGGCTATTGGATTTAATAAATTGAATCTGAAACCACCACATCACAGGGTCGTTTGGAGCCATCAGATCTATCAACATACGACTCCGATCGAATAAAATCAACTGAAGTCGTCACCAAAACAAACTTTGGCTCCGCAAAAGTATGGGTCGACCCTACATCATTGCGGGTTAAACTATAGGTCGACCTAGAAAGGATGGGGGTCGACCTATAAGGTCCTTTCTATACTTTATTTTTTTCGTTTTTCTGATTTCTTATTCACTCGTATCTTCTTCACATTAACTCGGATTTTACAAGTTATATATGAAAATTGATCATAAAATCGGCACGAATACAGTGGTATAAGTTTTGAGCCATATTTTGACAATTCCAAAAATGCTTTTTTTTCATTATTCATCGTTATATAATTATTTGACTACCTAAAAATGCAGGGTGTTACAGAAAGAGTTGCTTTCGACCCTATTGTTTGTGACCCTTAAATTTTTTTAAAGATTAGTCCAAAGGTTCCGAAAGAGATAGTTTTAAATGGTTCCAAAAGGTGTTTCCACATGTTATAAAAATTGGACCTAAATGCTTTCGAAAGGTTTAAGGCTTTGATGCTTTCAAAAGGTTTTTAAGGAAGGTTTCTAAGAGGTGGTTCTCCAATGGTTTCGAAATGATTAAAGGGAGGCTTTTCCAATGATTTCGAAAGGTTTAAAGAAAAGGATTTTTCAATGGTTTTGAAAGGCGATGTTTAAAGGTTTTAAAGATAGAATGTCTAAGGTTTTTAGCTTTCGAAGGAAAAGGTATTTCAATGGTTTCGAAAGGTTTATATAAATGGTTTCGAAAGGAAGGTTTTGGCCTTCTGGCCTAGATGAAAGGAAAGGGTTTATCTGGTTACAAAAGGGATACTTTCAATGGGATCGAAAGGGGTACTTTCAAAGGTTTAAAGGTTTTCATTAACAAAGACTTGGGTAAAGTATATATATTGTAACATGGCAAGGCGATTTTGAGTAAAATATAGAGTATGTATGTTATTCTTTTTTATGTTAGGAAATCAAATCTATGGTTTCGATGACAACTACTATACAATGAAAATCAAATATGCATATATATTTCTATTTACAGTAATTTCTAAAGTAACATCACTAGAGAGACAAGAACAAGGCTCAAAGAACGTAACAAGAGGCTACAAGTCAATAGAATCAGAAGAGCAATGACACAGATACAAGAAAAGCAGTATGCGCAAGATCAGACGTCTGGGTGCACTAGCCAAACATCTGAATAAATCCTCCGGATTACAAACCAGACAGAATCAGACGTCTGGTTAATGTACTCAGACGTCTGAAAGGCTACTATATACAAAAAATACATAGAGCCAGACGTCTGAGACATATTCCAGATGTCTGAAACTGAACTCGGTTGTTGACATTTAAATTACAACTGTCACAATTGAAAAGACACCTTCTCTTCGCTGCAACTCTTCATCACCATCAAAAGAGACCATAGAACACTTGTTAATGGATACAACTACTCAAGGAATCTCTTTACCACTATAAATAGCATCATGAATCCAAGAGAAGATTTCACCTTACTTACTTGTTCTCTTTACTCTTATATTCTGATATATTCTTGAGCTCTAGCAATCATATATTTGTATTCCACTCTTCCATATATACAGAACTCTTCAATCAATATCCTCTAGATATATACATTGGAAGCATTTGTACTTAATAGTCAATATTCGTGTTATAGAACACACATTTGACAAGAACAAGCTTTTGTAACCAAGCATATTCCTTCGGGCGAAGTGAGGGTGTTTGATAGTCGAATTCCGAAGGAGAGCTTCGGGACTGGACGTAGGACGGGAGGTCCGTACCAGTATAAAATCCTGGTTTGCTTAGTTTATATTTTACTAGATTAATTTTATATTAGTTACATAATATAGTTAGTCACTTATACTTGCATATACAATACACGATCCATCCTATAGACTTTCAGTTTAAAGTTTGGTTTAAAAGGTTTTTAATCTATTTAGATAAAAAGGTTTTCATGGAAAATTTGGGAAGGTTTCTCTAAGTAAATGACTCAGATATTAGAATACTAGATGGGACTAGTACAGGGTCGTGCCATATACATTAGCTATTAGCCCCAACTAATTTAGTCCAAAATTCCAGTGTGTTGGGCTTTGTCATGGGTAAGACTAAAATAATTATTACATACATAAGGGAATATATGTTTGTATATAGGTAGGTCATTGCTGAGCACGCAAAACCATTAGGATCGGGTGAACCTGGGAGATGTTATGTTAGGGACAGACCGTCCAGAAGAGGCATATTTAATAGATAGTTATGGACAGACCGTCTAGAAGAGGAGTATCAAACATATGTTAGATTATTTTGTTTATATTGTCTGGTAGGCCCGAGTCAGTCAAAGGTTAGAAGTTAGCCAAATAAAACAATATAGTTCGGACAGATAGTCCATTTGTTACCTGATATGTATGTTTGTATAATAGTGCTTTTCAGTTTTAACCAGATTTGGTTGCATGAAATGGATTTGCAAAAGATATGTTTTAATTGGATACTAGTGTGGGGAAACCCGTTCCGTTAAGCGATGTGGTCTCACTTAATATTGTATATCCAAGATGTATAGTATTATCCACACCAGGATTTATGTCTGACTCGAAGTTTATATTTTCCCCTTAAACTCTTGGGTGCTCAAAATTGATTTGAGTAGGCTGAGGGTTAAAGTTTTACAGGTTTTAGTAGGTTGACGAATAAAGCTCTCGGAGATGAGCAGGTGACTGACGGATAGCTATTTGGGAGTTGCTTGTTTGTTTTGTTTTATTCCGCTGTGTTATATTTAAGACAGTTATGTATATATGGTACTTTGGTCAACCAAGGCGTCGTCATCATATGTCGTTCTTGGCGTATTTATGTAATAAAAAATTATATTTTACCTGAACCTGGAAAACGATTATGGGATTATGTAATTTGAATGTGAAACATGTGTTTTGGAAATGTAATCAGTAAAATGATGTTTTTTAAAATTAATGCTTTGATATTATGGATACTGTTAACGTAGTCGTACTTGGTCACCGAAAGTTACTATGGATGACTGCAGCATCTATAGTTCTTAGCATTGGGCCTCTAAATAAGGGATGTTACAAATTAGTATCAGAGCACGACTAATGAAAAAAGTTTAACTAGAAATGATTATTGAAAACATTATCCTAAGGAATTAGAGCTAAAATCGGGGTATGGAATAACACTATAGCAGCGTACTTGTATTTGCTATATATAAGTATACGTTATATCTCTAGTCTCCTACCTTTGTTAGGCTATTAATCTCTATCTCATGAGGTTTGAATACAGATATGGATTCAAGAAGAGTGAATCTTGACGAAAGCAGCACCATAAATGGAAATGTTAGATCGAATACTAGAAGAAACCAAGGTCAGGCACAAGCAGGGAATGTTGGTGCTGGAGTCCTACAAGTGGATATAGGGGAAATGTATCAGTATTTCATGAATATGATGCAATCTGGAATTATTGCTGGTGTGGTTGGAAGAAATGTTGGAGTAGGAGGAGTTCAGGAAGCTTTAGTGGTCAACCATTATGCTATGTCGAGTAGAGATTATGCTAGGCTTGGAGTAAAGCCATTTATTGGAACGGAGGATGCTATTGAAGCAGAGAACTGGTTGTTGCTTTGTGAGAGGATCTCTACATACATGGACTCAATGATGAGCAGAAGAGGAGGCTTGCTCCGAGATAGCTTAAGGGAGCAGCTTTATTTTGGTGGAATATTGTGACGACTGGAGTAAATGAAGAGGAGATGACATAGGCTGAGTTTGGAAGAGGGTTTCAGGAGAGGTTCATGTCTGTGATGGCGTAGTCTGCTTTGCTAAAAAAGTTCAATGAGTTAGAGCTTAGAGAAATGTCTATTTTAGAGTATGCAAGAAGATTCGAGGAGTTGGCTAGATACGATTATGCCAC
Organism: Allium cepa; assembly: GCA_030765085.1. NCBI lineage: Eukaryota > Viridiplantae > Streptophyta > Magnoliopsida > Asparagales > Amaryllidaceae > Allium > Allium cepa. Next base: position 161,775,978 of record CM060932.1, read on the forward strand.
TGTTGATACTGTGCTAAAGAGAAATGAGAAGTTCATCAAGGGGTTGAAGCCCGAGTTGGCAAGGGCTAAATTACCTCATATCAAAGATCCTTGTGATGGTAAAGTGGAGATGGCTTCAAGACAAAAGGAGATGATTGCTTGTCTAAAGAAGAGTAAGGCGAAGGAGGTCTAAGTTGAGCAAGGCTAGAAGAGGAAGTTATTTCATAAGAAGGGTGCTCGGAAAGGTGGAGTCGCAAAGAAAGGAAAGTCCGAGATGGTTTGTTATAAGTGCAAAAAAGGTGGCACTTTGCTAATGAGTACCACATAAGAAAGGCGAAGGAAGTGATCGGGAAGAAGAACATCAAGTGCTTCAATTGCGGTTAGATTGGCCACTATAAGAACCAACGCACGGAACCAACAAAGGAAGGGAGAGGAAAAGTATATGCACTGGAACCAGCTACCTCGAGGCCAACGACACAGGAAAAAGGGAAATCATTATTGGGAGGTACGCTTCAATTCCATTATATATCTGTCAGCGTTTTGTTTGATACTGGTGCATTGCAATCTTTTATATCTCGATGTTTGGTAGATAAGTTTAACCTAGAATCTACATATTTATTTACTTCCTTAAGAGTTGCAAATCTGATAGGAGGGTGTGCGACACTTGGGATAAAATGTTACCACTTAGAGTTTGATTTTCTAGGCTACACCTTTGTTTGCAGTTTGCATAAATTTGACTTTGTAGGGTTCAAAATTATATTGGGCATGGTTTGGTTAAGTAAGTACGATGCTAGGATATTTTGCCATGATAAGAAAATATCACTTAGACATTCTGATTGTAGTGATCAGATTGTATACCGTAGAAAGCCCTAGCTGTGAGGTGAATGCTTTGTTGGGTGTTATGAAGTTAGAAGACGAGTTGAATCGGATTTTCGTGGTTAGAGAATTCATGGTTGTCTTCGAGCCCGTAGTAGGATTACCACCGAAACGAGCCATTGAATTTTGAGTAGATTTGGTGCCTGAAGCAGAACCGGTTAGTAAGACGCCAAGTAGGATGACACCTACAGGCTGAAGGTGCGGTTGGTGGATTTGGAAGGGAAGAATTTTATCAGACCTGGTAGTTCACCTTGGGGAGCAGCTGTAGTGTTTTCTAAGAAGACAGAAGGATCGTTAAGGTTATGTATTGATTATCGTAAGTTGAATGAGAAGACGACAAAGAATCAATATCCATTGCCTAGAATTGACGATTTGTTCGTTCAGTTGAGTAGAGCCAAGATATTTTCTCAGTTGGATTTAGCAACAGGTTTCCATTAGCTTAGAGTGGCAGAGGTAGTATACATTTGACAGAGTTTAAGACCAGATATGCATCGTATGAATGGTTAGTTATGCCGTTCAGACTAATTAATGCGCTGGCATTCTTTGTAGACTTGATGAACCGAATTTTCAATGAGCACGTGGATAGATTCGTGTTGGTGTTTATAGATGATATTTTGATATTGTAACACCCCACACCCCTCAGTATACCCAAAAGAGCACACTAAAAGGCATGTTGCATTGTAGGTATAACTAAAACTAGCAGAGACTAAGATTCACAAGACAAAAAATACATAAACAGAGGAAACAATTTTAATAATAATAATTTATTCATAACAAAACCTCATAATTACTTTATAAATCAAATAACTCGCCAAATGCCAAATACATCAAATGTCAAAATAACCTTACGTGTCTTGCGAAATAAAATCCATAATATCAATAATATCAGAGTACAATACATCCCTCACAAAATGCCAGCTCAACAAAAAGAACTAAAAACTAAAACTAAAGAAAAGAAATACATGATAGAATCTCCTCTGAAGAAATCTTTAAATGTCTACAGTCTACCGTCCTTGCTCCTGATTGCTTATGGGGGAAAAGGGGAAAATGGATGTGTGGGTCAGACTAAAAGTCTGGTGAATGATAGTAATTACTAGAATCTTTAAGAAAAGTAAAAGTAATAAACTTTACAACAGTTCTAGTATATAAAAGGAAACAATGGAAATAGAGAGAAGGAATAAGCTGGAAATAAATACGAATTAAGTAGATCAACATAATTGATTAACTTTGATTGTTTGCACTTGTTTTTGATAGCTTCTTAATTAGGCTGAATTCCTAACACTACCCTCTGATCTGGCTGCTACACCATAGAATCTACTATGGACCGGACGCTAAAGCTCCCTACGCAGTAGACATTGGTGCCTATAAAAGGCACACATACTAAGCGCTTGGAACTCATAACGATTTATGAGCCATCACTGGAAGTCGCACGCGTGACCACTACTAAGCGTACATTACTTGTTGTTCCATCTATTGGGTCTTCTTATTACCTCAAGCACCAGCATAAGTGTGCACCTCGTCTCACTTCAGGATTATGCGAGCCACCTCGTCTCACTCAGGGTTATGTAAGACACCTTGTTTCACTTTAGGTTTATGTGAAACACCGTGTCTATAGAAATAATAGGGGAAATGTTATATTGGCCCATCATCCAAACAATATCTAGTTGCGCCCCTTGCCCAAATCTCCATGAATTGGAATTCTACTTATTGACCATTTACTACCGTTATTAACATAAGCATGCCTCTCGTTTCACTTCAGGATTATGTGAAACAACGTGTCCATAGAAATAGGGAAATTTTATTTGGTACAGGTCCTACTTTAATTCTTTGCTTTTAAACTTAGATAAATTATATAAATTAGCCTTTACTTTTATTCTTACTATCTGTGCTTATTAATTTATCCTAAGTCTTAAAATAAGCCACACTCTGTTCTATTTCTTATTATAACCTACATTATAATCAATTTTATTACTTAACCCAGTGTCTAAGTGTAAAAATAAGCTCCATTCATCTTATACTCTTTTTAGTTATAATTATATGTTATAACTAGGCCAGTTACCTTTAATTAGTCCAATTCTAACATCAATATCATAATTTGGCTCAATTTCAGTTTTAGATCCAATTTTATTACAGTCTTTACAATTTACATCTTATCTTCCGTTATTTCAGTACTCTTTTAATTTTAATCCACATTCGCGTTTAATCTATTCTAATCCATATGTGAAGAAGTAGGAGAAATAAAAGGAACTGAAAATAGAAGAAAATCCAAAGCGTAGGGAAGATATGTAAATAATGCATAAATAATAGTAAGTAAATTAAAATGCTATAAATAAATCGTAAACAAATGGAAAATCTATAATTAACAGAATAAACTAAAATTAACTGAAAAGAATAGATAAAAGAAATAGACTGAAAATAATTCTAAAAACTGTAAATAAACTACTAAAAAGGTTATTCCAAAAATCATAGTAAAACTACAACTATTGGAAACTCTATTATTTTAAATAACTTAAAAAATCTAAAATAATTACAATCACTCACTTGTGGTCCTAAGCTCTTCCCTTTTGGTCTTCTCGGATCCACTTAAGGGTATTAAAATATTTTTATTAAAAAGATTCCCTCTTTCGAAAATTATTCCTTTTAGGGTCCTTTCTGAAATGATGAACCCAAGCAGAGAAAATCTATAACAAGAAAAAGTATTAGGCCTAGGGTCTTATTTATAGGGGTAGAAGTGGATCTCAGACCATTGGATTTGGAGATTGAATAGAATGCAATCACACCATAGGCTGAATGGGAGTCGTCGGATGGTAGCACGAAGGGACCAAATGAGCTAAAAGAATGTAAATGACGTGTTAAAATCGCATGTACTCAAAGAATTCAATTCTTCGCTCAATAATGTAGGCGGGTCGACTAACAGGTCGACCTAGCCTATTTTTTTTTCTTATTCTCATTTAATTCATATCTTATTCATATTAACTTGGATTCTGACGTTCTATATATGGATATCGTCTAGAAAATTACCACGGACACAATGGTGCAACTCCCGTGGCTTAATTCTGATAATTTCACAAAGTTATTTTATAATTTGATTAATTCGTTAATTAATTATTATAGCTTAAATTTCGGGTTGTTACATTCTTCCCTCCTCAAGGGATTTCGTCCCTGAAATCTCTAAGGATAAAAGAATGAACTAAATGTTTTCATCCAATATTTACATCCAACTACTCAATCATCAACCATCCATCCATTGTTCTTAAGTTTTTCTAATGCACTTTATGATGCTTATGCAATTAGTGTAGTGTTAATGTCCCTAACTAATGCAAAAGATTAGGCAGTCCACTGATTCAATCGACCTCTTATTATGCAATTATGTCCGTGCTATGTATACAAATGCATGCAAAAAGTCCTAATGATAACAAATAGTTCTATATGCATGCTTTAATCATCATCCAAATGCAACAACCATGTGATAAACGTCCATTTATAGCAACCATGAAAATAAAAATGCAAATTCGCACGCATCCATATACATATGCTCTAGTATCCTAGTTAGGCCGATCCTTAAGAGATAATAGTGCCTAGTGCAAGTATATGCGTCCATTAGCATCCACTAGCAAACACTTGCAACCACTTGCATACATCATCCATAACATGTTCTAATAACATGTTTACATCAAATCCTACCATCCATAGGTCAACTCCTAGGTTCTACCCTCCCAAAGGATAATAAAGGAAAGAGCCTATTCAAAACTAAAGATGGAAAATAGGAAATTCGAAAAATTACTATTAAAGAAATGTGGATATGAGATACGAATTTTCTCAAAATCAAATTTAGTCTTCTCCGAAGTCTTTTTAACCTCTGTAGACTCTATCCAACACGAAAGTGACTTGTGCGGTCTTCCATAAAGAGCTTCAAAAAGTGCCACTCTAATGCTAGCTTGAAAACTACTATCTTGTGAGAATTCCACTAAAGGAAGATGTTTTCCCAAGTTTCTTCAAAATCAAAAATACTAATTCCCAACCATGTGTGACTTACTATTCTTCATTAGTCTGTTCACATGAATCAACATTCCTATGTTCTCATTAGAGTCCTACATACTTTATGGAAACTCTATTATTACTTCCGAAAGTAATCATTGTTGTCTCCTTTGTAGCCTTACACCTTTTCTGTTACACCTAGGAAATGATTCCTTTCTACTTCACATTAATGAGTTTGGTTCAGTGTTTATAGTTCCATTATAAAAGTTAAGGTTTTTAAAATTTTAAAACATCAAATACCAAAACCTTTGTCTTTAGAAGTGTTATCTTTAAGTTTCTATTAAATTCAAAAATACTAGGTTACTTAAAATCTTATCTTTCTGGCCTTACATCTTCATAGCTTTTTGAATTCACATTATTTTCCCAAACCTAGAGGAAAAACTTTCAAATTTTAAGTCCAAAACTTAGTCCTCGTTTTCTTTTAAAGACCTTTTTAGTTTTCTATAAAAATTTGAATTTTCAAATTTTACTTTTATTAAGTTTCCAAACACTTATTTACTTTTTCACAAACTTTTTTTTTGGAATATCTTTATGATATCCTTTTGTGTTTTCAAAAAAATCTTCTTATTACACCTGACATCTCATACCTTAATGTATTGGAACTATTTTTTCCTATGAGAAATTACTAACGCTAAAATCTTCTATGAACCTTTTAAAAGAGGACTTCATGTTTATGTAAAATTACAAGGAACTTATTTTATATTTTTCGAAATAGACTATACAAAATATGATGCTCCCATACCTTGTATATCTCTTTCATGCATTCCTTGTAACTTGCAAAAAACATTTTTATTGGTTTCATAGAAAATTATAGCATTACTCTTTTTATTTCAATAGATTAAAGTATGTTTAATTTATATTCTCTTATGAAAGACATCTTCTAATATCTAACTTACTCTTTTCTTTTCAGAAAACTTATTTTTAAAACTGTTTTAATATATCCATAACTAGAAAAAAAATTCTTACACTTATTTAAATAATAAGTGTATTTTATAAATCACTTTCATTTCTACTCTTAGAAATTATCTTTTATAATTCATTTTTATTTAGGTTTAAAACCAATGTTGCGTAAAACACTGTTACTACAGCCTAAAAACACTAGTGTATTGATTTAATTAAAAATAAATACTAATAACCCTTACCTACTATGTAAAACATTTCCCTTAGGAATCGCTTACTATAACGGCAGCGTTATAGTTTATGCTCCCTTCCTTTTTCATGAAAACATCTATTATAATAATAAATGTTGTAGTCTACGTTTTTGATACTTAATACGCTCTAGGTTTTCATATTTAAAATCTTTTTTTACTTTCAAAGAAACTAGTGAGCTATATACGCTCTATAATTCTTCAAAAAGAATTTCACCTTTTCAAAAAAAGATTCATCATATAAAGACCAATTTAAATTTCTTACTATATTCCCAAAATCCTAATATTTACTTTAAAAATATTGACAATTTTTTTTTCAATTCTAATAATTTCAGTTTATTTGGTTGGACATAAAGTGGATTTTCCTACTTACTATACCAGGAGTATCCTTTCTAAACCTTAGAAATCTCATTTTCTTACTTAAAGTCTTATATTCTTGTTCTTCTTATATGCCTATATTTATCTTATGGCATTACCGTTAAATCCACTTTTCTGAGGCAATTTTAATTTCTGCAATTATCTACACGTAGCTTTTCTCCTTTTCTATGATACATCTCCAATCTTTGCCTACCACTCTTTGGATTTTCACAATCCGAATCTAAAAGTACCAAAATCATTTCTCAAACTCTTTCCATGCGTAGACCTTCTCTATGCCCCAAGAAACATGCTTCCTAAAAAGTGATACTTCAAGAACTTTTCTTTCAACTGAAGAATGCAAAGTGTACAAAGTTCCTCCTCTAGATGAACAACATGCTCCTCCATACTCTGGGAAATCACCAAAATGTCGTCCACGAATACCACCACAACTTACTTAGGACACCTCGAAAAACACGGCTCATCAAATCAACAAAATAGGCTGAGGCATTGGTTAGTCCAAAAGTCCAAACCAACCAATCAAAGAATCCATCGGGTGTTCTAAATGCGGTCTTACTGACGTTATCATCAGTGACCCTAAGCTGATGAAATCCTATGGCTAAATCAAGCTGGGAGAATACCGAAGAGCCAACTAACTAGTCGAAAAGATCATCAATCCTAGGGAGTGGATATATGTTCTTCTTTGTGAGCTATTTAATTCTCTATAATCAACGGAACCATCTGCCTTAGTAGCGAAGATGAACGGAAAATCACTGACGATAGGAGCCAAATCTAACTCTGATGATGATGAATCGAGAGAATAAAGGAAGCTCAACATAACTGACCCTTATAAGAACGAAGAGTTTTTTTTAGACTTTTCCTTTTCATCCCTCTAAAAATCTATATATACTATTGAAGTTGAGTTCAGATACTCACTTTCTCCTTCATTCCTCTTTCTCTTCTGAAATTGACATGTGAGATTCATTTTGCATTGAGAAATATTCTTAGAATGTGAAGGGTTTATTAGCCCTTTCGCTTTGCCCCACTAGAAATATTCTCATAAAATTCAATCATTTCTTATCCATATTTAATAATTTATCCTTTCCCATATTTAGAATCATGTTTTTGTTTCTTACAAGAGAATCAATGTTAACCCGTCCCAACTTAAAGCATAGCCTTGTGAGATAAATGGCTAAGGAAACATCCAAGAGGGTCAATAGAAAATCAAGAATCAAAATATTTATTTCATTATTTGCTCACATCTCGTGATTCTTGCCACCACATAGTCATTCATGCAACCAAAGCTAAAGCTCCAACCAACAACTCCAATCTCCACCACCTTACTTTAACCTATCCCAAATTAAGTTGTTGTAGGTCCTAAAATTGCACGGTCCTAAATTGCATTCCCAAATTAAAATGGATCGAGTCCCCAACTCAACCAATGTGCGTAATAGTGAATAATAGTTAATGGTTAAGTTGTTAATCTTTTGTGATTGACAATTCAATTGAAGCATAATGTGACAATGTCGATGTTAATTATTCTCGTCTAAGTAAAATGACACATTAAATTTTTAGTGATGATAATTTTTTAGTTCAAATCAAGGCATAATAATCAATATTGACATATTGTTCTAGTTTAAATCAAGGGATTATGATGATTGTTGTTGTTAACTGAAAATGAAAGTGCATTGACGAATATTCTTAGAATGTGATGGTTTTTAATAGACCTTTTCTCTCTGTCTTTCTAGAAATATTCTCATAATATTTGATCATTTTTAATCCATCTTTAATAGTTCTTCCCATCCCCAAATTCAGAATCCTACTTATGTTTCTTCACGTAGAATCAATGGAAATGAAGCCTAGCTCAATGCATGGTCGAGACAGACAACTAGGGCAACATTAGGAAGGGGGCAATAGAAAATCAAAAAAATAAAAATACACTTTTCATCATTTGCCTACATCTACGATTCTCACCACATAGGGTCGTATGCTATAAATGCACCTAAAGCTTTACTTTCATTGCTTCTTAATTATCAACTCCAATCTCCATCCCCATACTTCAACTTATCCCAAACCAAGTTACTACAGTCCCTAAAATTGTACGGCTTCGAACTTCATCTCCAAATTAAAAAACGATCAAGTTCCCAGCTTAATCAACATGAGAACTGAATAATAGTTAATAGTTAATTTTTTTGAGGTAATGGATCCGTAATTGAGATTATGCAGCCACATGATAATAGATTTGAACTAAAAGGGTTGACTCGATCTAAGGACTTGAAAAAAAGATGTACTGGATTGAATGGATACTAAAGTAAAATAAAGAAGTACCACAAAGTGGTGTGAATTAAATTGTTACGCCATATTGGAAAAAATTTATTTAAAAGGCCGAATAGTAAGTCTATGGATTGTATGCATAGAAGGTGCGGATGCGATTTTCTAGGAAATTTACTTTGGAAGTTTGGATATAATTTTGAGTAAGGAATGGATGGATTCATTTTAGTCATCTCTTAGATTGAGGAGAGGCTGTCTATTCAAAGAAACTCCTTTAAAATATTGGCTTAAAGGTACATAGTTTACACTGCATATGATGTATGTGTAAACTATATATTATATAGTCGATCCTTTTAACTCTATCTCTATCTTAGGTTAGCATTTTCCTTTGGTTAGAACTCCACTAAGATTAAGGATTTTGATTTCTATGACTGCATTAGTTGAATAGAATAGGCTTGTCCTTGTTTGGATGTTTGCTTAGTTGTGGGGTATAGAATTTAGAATGGAATGTTAGGATAATTAAGGAGGCGATACTTTAAGAGCTTGTTGGATATTAGGAGAAGTGATATCATAAGCATAATGATACCACTCAAGTTAGATTTGAGATTTAGAAATGATATATGTTATATTCACGAGGTAAAACATCGATCATTTTGGATGTTCTTAGGTGAAAGAATAAATAATATGGCGATTTAAGTCTTATGGATTTGTTTTGGTAAGACACCATCCACTTTTGAGTTGCCTTACCTTAGCATTTTGAATGATGAATCAAGTAAACTACTATTGGATAATTTATGTGTTAAGTATGTGCATTTAGGGATGGTACGAGGGACTGCAATTTTATGTGGGTATGTTTGAGCTAAGGCCACCAGTTGTTATGCATTATGACATTACTGATTTGAGATGGTAGCGGAGATTGCAGAAGTTGTAGACATGCACGTACATTTGTAATTGCTGTTTAGAAATGAGTTTATACCAGCAGTAGAATTTGCTTGATTTAGTTAGGAGAACAATTTGAATAAGAATAATTGGAAAGTGGAGCAGCAAATTCGATCTTTTCAATTTGATTTCTTTCCAAAGCGTTTTCCATTTGATTATTTATTTGCTTAGTCAATATATAGGTTTGGCTGAGTTATTGCTTGGATTCATTTTTGTTTCATTTATGTTATGAATTTGGTTATTATATTGATATGTTTTGTATGCTATGATTTCATGATTTGCTATTATATGTATGTTTATCATGTGATATACTAGTGTTATTGGTTGTGCATATATATAGAATTTATATGATCATCTTAGGATGCTTACATCATGCTTTATATATCATATCATCTCATTCATATAAAAGGAGCAAAATGTTAGACATTTGCATATATAATGTCATTTGTTATCCACATGCATATCAACATGCATATCATGATGTTATATTGTTGGTTGCATATCATAAAAGTACACAAACTCTACTTAGGTACATATGTTAATAGAACAAGTGCATCTATTTGATGAAAGTTGATTTCTGATTTTGTATGTTATGTATGGATGCTTAGTTCGATTTGTTTCCTTGTTGTCTGGATGAATGGTTGGATGGTTGACTTTATATGCTTATATATATATTTATGATATGAGAGAATACGATATATTCTATCCCTTGGGAATTTCGGGAACGAAATTCTTTTATGGAGGAGAATGTAATATTTCAGAAAATTAGTAAATATGTTAATTTAATATTAGTAATATGATAATATAAAAATGATTGGGATTAATTAATGAATTAAATTAATTAATTATAAGAAGCAAAATGTTCATTTTTTACACGTTGAAATTTGACAACGAAACTAAAGCAACTGCAACCGTCTCGTCTTTCTAATTCATGTAGTATATTTATTTATTTGATTTGAAAGTTGTATGAAGGAGAAATGAGTGAATAAGTTTTGTGTTGATTGGGCTTGGGCTTTTGAATATGAATTGTTAAATTTGAGCGAAAATTTGGTTTTCCCTCTATTTACTTAAGAAAGAAATACATACGGTTATATTCAGAAACCAACATATATCATATCCTTCTTCCTTCATCTTACTCTCTAAACCACTTGCAATCAAATTAAGTTTTCTCACTCAAATCTCTACCAAATCGAGAAAGACCTACGGCGATGTGGAGATATTGGATTAGGCTACAAACCTGAAGCGAATGGGAGGCTAAATTTTAGAGCATGGGAGTGCAGCATACCCGGACATCAGAATTTTTGTACACAATTTTCAGAATTCAATGTCCAACATCAAATGGCATATCTCCTTTGTTTCTCAACGATTTGCAGGAAACTGGTAGAAAATTGAAGCATATAGAGAGTACTACACATAAATATGAGTTTGGTGACAGTAATTGAAGGTTTGGCGATGCAGTAGGGATAGACAGTAAGGAGAATAGTGTAAATCCTATAACTCATTTTCTACATGCAACATCAAACTTCAAATTCGCATATCTTCCACGTTTCTTAACGGAATTTATCAATCCACCCATCAGAATGACCGTATAGGAAAGGACTACGATCTAGAGGCAAAAAATGAAGTGTTATGGTGGGAAAATGGAAGGACAGCGAAGGTAAGAGCAAATCTTGGCGTATCGGTGAGAGAATCTTCTCCGATCATGCTATAATGCTTTGATAATGGTACAATATGGCTCGGGACTAGCCCAGGATATAACTATGAAGTATATTACCGTAAATAATAAAACCAGAGACTAAGAAGACAAAGAGAATGTATTTTCTAGGAAATCAATAGAAACCCTTTTGACATCAACTTGATTTGAAACCTAATGAAACTTCAAATTAGTGTGCATATATATGTGTTAAGGCCTTAGAAACTAAGTTTTTAGTGTATGTATATGACACAGAATCATCACAAATCAAGAAAGAAGAAGAGAAATGAAATCTGGAACAAAATATGTAAATCTGAATTGAAAACCCATATCCGGGGCTCGCACTGGTCTATTAGTGGATCACCCAGTTCAGGAATTTTAGGCCTTTTGATCGTCAGAGTAGACGTACCATGATTTGACCTTTTTCGTTACGTTCTTTCACGACTGATAGGTGACTTCATTGACTTGTATGGCCAATTTTTTTATGTATAGCTTGGAAATGATAATAATGTATGAATGTAGTATAAATAGTTTTGAATGAAGAATACCCGAATCATGTAACGCACGCGGCGGATCTTTTAGTTTATGGTATTAACATGCAGCCTCCTGTAGAGCAACGAGGCTTGTCTAGGAGTTTTGTGTGGACAAAACTCAACTTGTAGCACACATGATAAGGCTACGCGTGAGTCCAGTTCATATTACTATCCTTTACCATAGGTGGCAAGACAAGATAGTAGCTGTAGACATGTAATTTTTTACCGCGGGTGGCAAGACAGGATTACATATAGTGTAAACCATTACCAAAGGTGGTGAAACCGGATTATGTATCGTGTAGTCCTTTACCGTAAGTCGAGAGACCGGATTACATATCAGGTAAACTTTTACCACAGGCGGTGAGACCGAATTATGTATCGGGCAATCCTTTGTCATAGGCAGCGAGACCGAATTACGTACCGAGATCCTTTACCATAGGTGTTTGGCACCAGATCTTTCTCACATGGTATAGCTTATTCTACAGCACATTTGGTGGGACCAGGAAGTGTTGTATGTTAGACTTAGATCATTTTATATCACTGTCATGGTAGTACACATGGATTAAATTTGCTTCACTCACCAGACTTATGTCCGACCTAACCCTACTTTTATTGTTATTATATATATATAGTTGATGGAGTTTGGAGACGAGATGATATTGGAGATCGAATTTCATTTGTGTATATTATATAAGGCATAGATAAATGTTGTAACTAGGATCTGACTATGAATATGGTTTGGGTAGAGTTGTATTATTCAGGCGTATGTATTTAGGAGATAAACATGTTATAGTGATGTGATGTAATTATGACTGTTGTTGTATTATATATTATTTCCTTCTGCTGTGAGACTTTGAGAGTTTTTAGTTATGCTGTATATGATATTTATTTTATCTTACTCCAACAACTCGTCTTTTCGGTTCTCGAGTGTTGGCATCGGTTCGGGCTTTGAACTTGGGATCCAAAAAGGCAGGTTGTTACTATGCACACACACGTACTTAAATATTATATTATTTAATTCTGTAATATAACCTCTTAAATCTTTGCCGAAAGACACATAAGTGCGTCGTTGTTTATTAAGATGATATTTGTCCTTATCACTGTTCAATTGAATCAATGTGTGTGCCGGGTTAGCAAATTCATTTTCAAGAATCAATGAAGATTGAGTTTTAGTCTTTTTAATCAATTATATTTGCACAAATGAGATTAACCTCCAATTATCATTTGATATTATAGCATCAAGCGTGAATTATTTAGTATATAGTATTACAAAATCTAAAATATTGTTTGTAAAAGGAACAAGAATTTGAGAGAGGATAACAACAATTGTGGAGTTAAATTTTATTGCACAAAGGAAAACCTATTTGTTAGCTTTGAATAATTGCAATGAAGTGACATATCCGTTTATCAAAGTACTGTCTAGAAAAGCACATAGATGAAGTGGTGGATCTGTTGAAATTTTTGACTCCAACTTGATGCTTAACCTGTTGACTAGTTGTTTCAGTGGTCGGCTGGTTGAGCCTTTCTATCTTTTATTTTTGTCAACTAGTAAGAGATGAAGATGTGACAGTCTAAGCTGCAGGATAATCCAAGTCATGAAAAAACGACAATCGAAACTCATCAACTACCTACCAAATTACATGGAGGACATCTAAATTAACAAAGGGGTGCAAGACAAGAAGTTTCAGCCAAGGATTGACCAAGGGTCAAACTCAGAACCGAGTGTATCGTGTTTAGCTATTAACTCGAGTCATCTTGATATCTTTTGTGTTATTTTGGACTAGTCTCTTAACTTCTCTGATAATGGGCTTCTGACCCAATATGACCACCACCCTTGTAAATACAAACTATAGAGAAACCAAGACATGATCAGGATTCTACTATCATTAAGCTAGTCTGGGCAACTCTAGGACATAGAATCAATCTAATCCATGTACCTATGACTAATTCTTACTCAATCATCTTGTAATCTCATTCAAACGAGATCTAACCGATAATAATGCTATAAAGTGGACGTACACTTAGTTAACAGCCGAACCACTATAAAAATCTATGTCTCGTTTACTTTTTTGTTATTTTCTATCATATTTGCTCTGTTCTAGCAGGACTGGTGCTTTCACATATACTTCAAGGTGGTGATCCATTTTTTGGGTTAACATTTTGATGCTTTCACTAAGATTCAAACTCAGGCTCCGATCTATCTACTTTGGATTGGATATATCCAAAGGTTAAATTGGGAAGTTTGCTTGAAGAACGTTAGAGGTTTTCTATTCTAATGGCTCCTAGGAGGAAGACAACATCTGGAAGGTTTGTTGGGACTACACTTTGTGTTGATGAAACCAATCTCCAACAAATGGAAATGAACAACGCTAATAATTATTGAATAGTGACTAATGCTGGAAACCTAGAACTAGGTGCTTCCACTTAACAGGAGGTTGTAACCAGAGGAGAAATTAACTAGATGATTAATCAACTTAACCAGAGGATGGTTGATAGTCAGAAGGCTCTTATGGAAAAAATTGATGCTTTGTTAGCACTACAACCACTAACTGCCCCTAAGGACTAGGTTGAAAACTGTGGAGGCTATGGAACAGGAAAATTCCTCTATCTCGGGCTTGAATAGGAGGGACGGCAGGAAAAAGAAAAATGAGATAGGTGGTGGAGTGACTGGAATTGTTATTGAAGATATTGGAAGTACCGCTCCTGCCCGTGGAAACCTACTGCAAACCCCAACCTTGGAGTGAAGGCTTCACAAGGGAATATTGCAATGCTTATCTCTAATTCTAAAGATGACATTCAAATTGATGCTAAAGGAAAGAAATGACGGCTCTGGAGCCGTAAACAAGTGCGAATGGAGTATGGCTAGCAGCAGACTTATGGGTGGTTCTATAAGCCCGCAATGTTGTTGGGAGTTCATCCACCCACTTGCCTATAGCCTTTTTCAAACGTTTTTTCAGAATAAACTTTATAATTTTGTTCACAGCTTCAACTTGTTCATTTTCTTAAGGGTGAGCAACAGCCGCAAATCTATTATCAATATGATGTCGACGACAAAAGTCTTTGAATTCAACATTTTCGAATCGAGTTCCATTATCAGCTACAATGGTTCGTAGAAGGCTAAAACCACAGATAATGTTCCAAACAATGAAGTTGATTACTTTATTCATCACGATCACGGTAAAGGTTCTACTTTGGCCCATTTGGTGAAGTAATCAACTGCTACGATGGCGTACTTTGCACCACCTTTAGGTCCTTTCCGATAATATATATGCCCCATAGGGCAAACGACCATGGACTGACCATTTGTGTAATTTCTATCAGCGGAGCTCTCGGAACTTTTGTATACATTTGGCACTTGTCACATCGTTTAGTGCAATTAGCAGTATCTTGGTTGATAGTTGGCCAGTAATACCCATAACGGAGTATTTTCTTTGCTAGGGTCTTCCCTCCAATGTGATCACCACATTCCCCTTCATGAACTTCCCTTAGGGCTCATTTTATTTCATCATGAGCGATATACCAGACCAGGGGAATGGATTAACCCTTTCTATACAAGACTCCTTGTTGAATGATATATCATGAAGCTTTGTGGAGGATTTGTCATCATCTATTCCTCCATTTGGGAAGGACTCACCATAGCAAATAATCTTTAATCAGAGTCATCCACAACTCCTTCTCAGGCTCCATCTCTAGTACCCAATTGATTTCCATATGGTTTATGCTTTGAGAATCTAGTACTTCGACTGGAACCAAGTTCATTTATTATGCATCCCCGGTGCCAGCAAACTTTGCCTGCATCGGCCTCTTTGTTTTGATCCCAAGGAATAGGCGGGACGTCATAATACTCAAAATTAATCAATAGCTCTTAGACTCGAATAAGGTGCAGAGAGAGTCGTTGTCCTTTAGCCTAGTAATCACCCCTGACTTGGTATACCACCAATTGGGAACCGTAAAAAATTTCAAGAGATTTTATTCATGGTTCTCTGGCAAGTTTGAGTCCAGCAATCAGAGCTTCATATTCGGCTTCGTTATTCACTGAAAGAAAGTTAAGCTTCAAAGCATAGCAAATTGATTGATCCTATAGAGTTACAATTACAACTCTGGCTCCAAAACAACGATCATTGGAGACTCTATCCATATACATGTTCCATCGGATGGTAGAGGCTTAACTGCTCTCTGGGGGATCATCCTGTGCAGTGAACTTAGCTATAAAGTCCACCAGTGTCTGTCCCTAGATGGCTCCCCGAGGGAGATAGTTAATGTCAAATTGGCTCGGCTCGATGTTCCACTTGAGTAGACTTCCAGACATCTCAGGTCGCTATAGGACCCGTCACAATGACTAGTCCGTGTAAATATTGATGGATGAGCTTGAAATAGGGGCGGAGCCTTTGTGATGCAATCAACAGGTAGTATGCCAATTTCTCTTTCTTCGGTAGTTCCTTTCAGCTCATGTTAATAGCTTGCTAATATAATAGACCGGTCCCGGGATTTGATTCTTCTTGCGAACAGCACTTATAGCGTGTACCGACACGGCCAAGTAAACATACAAGTCTTCATGATCCACCAGCTTTGACAAGATGAGAGGTCTCTCTAAGTGGTTAACTAGAGCGTGGAATGGATCTTCATACTCCTATGTCCATTCAAAGTTCCTCTTCCCTCTTCTTATCAGGCTGAAGAAAGGAATACATTTAGCAATGGCTCTAAATAAACCAACTTAGGGTGGAAAATTTGCCATTTAGACTCTGTACTTGTTTGATAGTCTTTGGCGCTTGGATGTTGCGAATTGCTTGAATCTTCTCGAGATTAGCTCTGATTCCATGAGCATTGACAATAAAACCCCAGAATTTTCCTTATACAATGCCAAAGGAACATTTTAGAGGATTTATCTTCATTTTGAAATATCGAAGGTTATCGAACATTTCTTCTAAGTTTCTAATGTGGTCGCTTGATCGTCGTGACTTCACGAGCATATCATCCACATATACCTCCATCGCCTTTCTAATCTAATCTTTAAACATTGAGTTAACTGGGCGTTGATAGGTCAACACAGCATTCTTTAACCCAAATGGCATTACCACATAGCAGTACAATCCAACGTCGGTAATAAACACGTGTGCTCCTAGTCAGGTATGTGCATCGAGATTTGATTATATCTAGAGTACGCATCCATGAAAGATAGCAACTCATGTCCTGCGGTTGATTCTACCAGTTGATCGATCCTTGGAAGGGGAAAGCTATCTTTGGGGCATGCCTTATTTAGGTCCAAATAGTCAACACAAGTCTGCCATTTTCCATCTACCTTTCTCGTAAGTACAGGATTAGATACTTATTTCGGGTATAGAGCATCACGGATAAACTCATTGCTTTTAAGTCTATCCACCTTTTCTTCAAGGGCGGCAGATCTCTCCGAATCCATGCTGTGCCTTTTCTGTTCCACTGGACATGCCTCGGGTCGATATTTAATGCATGGCTCGCAATGGCAGGTGAGATCCCACACATGTCATAATGGGTCCAGACGAACACATCGAGATTTGCTCGGAAAAAACCACCAAGTCCCTTAATCATTAGGGGCTGAGCTGTGATCCGATCTTTAGGACCCACGAAGGGTCATCACGGCTGATCATGATGTCAATCGTTAGCTCAGTCGGTGTAGCATTGGTTTCTTTTGGCCTCATTCCTCGGATCTATGTCTTTGTATAACCAACTGTGGCACCCAAGCCAAGGACCAGGCACATATTGTCAATCTTCACTAGCTTGGAGGTGGAGAGACTTATCCACACCCTTACTTTTCTCCTTCCACTGAGCATCCCTCAAATCAGCCACATAGCAGACATGTCCAGTTGCATGTTCATCATATACAATTCCAACACCATTATCAGTTGGGAACTTCAAAGTCAAACACCACGGAGCAAGGGCTACCCGGAATTCAGCTAGGGCTAATCGGCCCAAAAAGGCATTGTATGGAGAGTCAACGTCCAACGAAAAATGCCATATCCACACTCTCCAGTGGTTACCTTCTCCTACCTCCACGAGTAATTCAACATAACCGAAAGCTTTGGTATGTGGTCTTAAGAAAGTTTCAAGTCGTTGGCTTCCATCCTCAACTGATCATAAGCCTTTTGAAGATTATATTCATGGAACTACCACCGTCAATCAAGATCTTCCTCACTATGGCGAGGCTGATCATGGCACAATGACCATTAGGTCGATCATCGATGCCTCCATCTTATCTGCATCTCTATTTCTGAATACAATATCATCTGCCATAGCTGCTTCCTCCTTCCAGGATTCAGTATTCTTGGATTAGGTCTGACGCTGTTGTTTGGCCAGAGTCCCTTCTTCTGTATTTGAACAGCACTCAAAATTCATATGTTTGATTGTGGTAGCATAGCGCTCTATCTCGTGCCAGCTCTTATCAGCTGCATGTGGTCCTCTAGCTATTGTATTGATTACTAATCTTCCACCAGTCCGCATAGGCTCCTCAGCCCTATGTGGCACTTATCCTCGGTTAGGTTTGGATGTCCCCTACCCGCAATCCTATGAGGTTTAACAAACTGCTATAGTTTTCTTTCCCGAATCAGTTTCTCAATAATATCCTGGAGATGCCTACACTCATTTGTGTTGTGACCATAACATTTGTGGAGCATGCAATATTTTCCATTCTACTTTTGTTTCTCCATCGATACTTTCTTAAGTGGTTTCTTATATATGTTATTGCATGTAGACAATTAAACATTCTCTAGATGTATTTAGTGGCGTGTAGGTATCATACATTAGAATCCTAGACTTTCCTCTTCCAGAATCCCTCTTTTGTTCATAGTTCCTATCACCGCCTTTCCTTTGCTGATTCGGTTTATTTTGGACAATTACTTAAACTTTTCTGAAACTCTCCATGGACTGTTTCACTGTACTCTACACTCCCTCCCCACTCAGTCCACAACATTCTTCTTCCTAAAGCATCCAGCTTCCTCTTTCCACAAATACTAAGTTGATTTCGCATAGTAACGCTCTAACATTGCGGGTGGTTTTCCTGTTAACCAATTGCTAAAGTCAGATTCTAGGTCAATCCCTCTTGTTATCGCCATCAATGTTGAATGATCATTCAGATTACTGATTTCTATGATGACTATATGAAATCTCTCCAAGTAGTCATTCAGCGACTCTCAAAGCCTAGATCACGCTCGATAGGGACATTACATCTTTGAGGCGAGTTGCCTGCATACAGAACTGCTCCATAAATTTTGTTGCCAAATTGTCAAATCTAGAGATTGATCGTGGGAGTAATCTCGTAAACCACATCATCGCTAAGCCAAAGAGAGTAATGGAAAATATCTGCATTCTATGGCATCATCAGCTCGTGCGGAATCCATTAGCCATTCATATCTCATGATGTGCACCCTGGGGTCGGTTTTTCCCTCATAGGTAGATATCGACGGCATGTTGAATCTCCTTGGATGCTCTGTGTGTAGAACAATGTCGGTGAATGGGGTATGGCTTCTCGAGATCCCCCAATCATCGTTGATCAAGCCTTGGCTCTCCCTTACTAGTTGCCTAATCATGGTCGTTAAGTTTGACGTTTGGATAGTTGCGGCCAAGCCATAGTTGTGCTCCACCTCATGTAAATGGTCCGGTTGATGTCTATGGATCGTTCCACGCCTTCTTAGCTCAATATCATATTGATGTACGTCATATTTTTCACATTTTCATCATTCTGGAGAGGAAACTGGTATGCATTAACTTTAACTCCAGCATCCAGATCGACCGGGGTGGCTCTAGCTAGAATTCCATCAGAAAAAGGGAAGGTTCCTCCTCTAGAGAACGGATCATCCATAGTCTCTATAGAGGGATCGGGTCTGATCAGTCTTGGCAGCCCGAAAATAGTTGTGTGTTGATGTCCTGATGCTTCTGCAAGATATCTTTCGGTTCTGCGACGTCTACTTTTGTGATGGTCATCTGATGAAATTGAGCTCTATGATGTAGAATAAGGAGTTTGCTCCATCCTAGTTTTCCTACGCTGTTGATCCTTGAGTACACTCATTAGATCGATATTGGCTTGAATCTGCTGGTTCAACTATTAGGTGCTATCCGTGAGCTATCTCATTATGTTTTGAAAATCAGCTCTTGTGATGGAATCAACTGGATGCTGGACATCAACTGGATTTGTAGCATTGGCATCTACTGGTAGATCGTTCTAGCTTCCTTGCTAGATGTTGGTGTTCTCATTTACTTATGCATTTTGAGAGGTAGATAAGGTGTTCCTAACCATTTTTGATAGTTTTCCTTAGACTTTTGCAAATCTGAACAAAACTGATAAATTATTTGAAGATAATTCTGGATCTCTTCCTTGGATTTGTGCATTCCAATAGCAGCAAAGGGATCTAAATGAAGTTGAGAATCTCGATTCTCAATGAGAGCACCAAAATGTTTACACCAAAAATTAGCACAAATACCCAAGAGATTTGTAGTAGAGGAATAAATAAATAATATTAAACGTAAATAGAGAGAATATAGTAATAAAGCAATAGAAACTAAGCAAAGAACATTGTCATAGCAATTTATAGCGATTCGAAGTTGTTTGCCTACGTCCACTTTGAAGAGATGACTTTATTAATCACTTTGTAAACTGAGTACAAGAGGGATCGAATGAAAATCTTTAGTTACAAAAGAATAAAAAGCAATAAGCAGTGTCCAAATCCTGAAACTGAACAATCAAGTCTGTATTTACGAAGACAGCAAAATATCTCTCGAAAAAATCGGCAGAAGGCTCTCTAGATCCACAGGGGCCTACATGAGGGATTACATGGCCTAAATCCCAAGAAATAAAGATCAAGGTCGATCCCTATTTTGGAGGAGTTAGGGGTTGCGATCCCTATGGGAGCTTCTCCATGTTGTATTATGCTTGTCCTTAAAGTTGCATGTCAATTGGACCTGTAGATATTGAGTTACTGATCGATCTTTGTCGCAATGTGTTGTGTGATTTGATTTTGGTCGATCACTCTAGAAGGAAGAGTTAGGATTTTTAGATATCAATCATTTTCTATTGAGCTGCACTGTTTAGCTGAAGTAATCCAATCCCTTTAGTAGAGAGGGATCGTACCTGATACCATTTCTAGATTAGACTATATTCCATACATAGAACATTCTGTAAAGCATATCTCTTGATTTTGCTCGATCACGGCTTCATATTATCATCTTTACTTAATTTCTAGACCCTACAATCATCACTTTAGGTTTTTGGCCTTGATGACAGTCAAGTCTTACTTGTTTAGTCAATTTGGATATAGCTGAGTCAAAATGCCGGATAACACACAGAAAATTACCGTGAAAAACAATACCTAGTTCGAGAGTGCTGAATATAAAGACATCGACAAGCATTATCAGATCAAGAAGAGTTTTTCCTTTGTAGTGCGCCCACAAGCAAATGGGAAGTGGAGGCAGTGAACAAAATCATCAAGTCCACCATCAAGAAGCAATAACGAAAGCTAAAGAAAACTGGGTAGATGAACTTCCACTTGCACTATGGGTTTATCGAACAACACATAAATCTGCAACTGGGCATTCACCGTTCGTCTTGGCATATGGTTCAAAAGTGATGATCCCAGTGGAATCAAAAGTCCCCTCTCATCGAAGATGACACTTTAAATCAACATGAAAATAAGAAGTTCTGCTTGAGTCACTTGACCAGGTCAATGAGAAGCGGGAAGAAGCAGAACTAAGGACCGCTACTTACCAGAAGAGGATAGTGAGACACTTCAACACCAAAGTAATAGCACCTTCGAAGTAGTAGATCTTGTACTGAATTAGATCTTCTAAGGTATGGGAGCACTTGACCTAAACTGGGAAAGACCCTACGTTATTGGTAAGAAACTTGGAAACGGAACATTCAAGCTCAAAATGGTCGATGGAATTCTAATTTCCCGTTCTTGGAACGGTGACTCGCTGTGGCACTATTTTATTTAGTACTTATCTATGTATTTCTTATTTCCGCAAATAAGCCATCTAGGTATGCTGGGGGTATTGTAAATAGGCGGGACTTGCCTTTTTCTTTATATTACCAGTAAAGTAATTTCGCTTCTTGAACCAATGGAATCACGCTTATGTAAGAAACCCGCTGAGTCGATGGTATCAAATCTACTCAAACTGCTGGGTCGACGTGGAAAATTGACCCTAGCCTTCTGAGAACCGGTGTTGCTTCAGCAACATCGGAAAGGTCCAATTCCCATACACATCCATTCTTTTTCCACTTGAACTGATGAAACTTCATTCAAGTACGCTCCATTTCTTCACTTCATAGACTGATGGAACTGCATCTAAGTAAGCATCCATTCTTTTGCCACTTGAACCGATGGAACTACGTTCAAGTACCCATTTCTTAGCTTCTTAGATCGATGGAACTACATCCAAGTAAGCATCCATTCTTTTTTCATTTGAGTCGATGGAACTGCAATCAAGTGAGCCCTATTTTTTCATTTCTTAGACCGATGGAACTGCGTCCAAGTAAGCATCTATCATTTTGCTACTTGGACTTATGGAACCGCATTCAAGTGCACTCCATTTCTTCGCTCCTTGGCCAGATGGAACTGCGTCCAAGTAAACATCCATTCTATTGCCATTTGAACCAATGGAACAATGTTCAAGTGCACTTTGAATCATCGATGTTACCCCGATAACATCATCAGTCTATCATAATCGCCTAAGTACCGACGCCGACATTGCTCTGGCAGCATAAGGAAATTCATCAGTTTTAGGATTGGTAGAAACCAATCGCCACCTACCAAAACTTGATGTCACTCGAAAATAGGCGAACTAAAAAGAGAATCCAAGGGACTGAGACATCCATTAGTCTCTAGAAATAGAGATTGATGCGTGGATAAAACCACGGTACCGAGCTTGAAAAGAATCAACCGCAATCAAAGTATAGGATGCTCGAAATGAATCATCCAAATTACAAGTACTCGAAGATAAGAGCTGTAATACAACTTTGACCGGGGGCAACTGGAGAGTCGCCCAAAGCACCCAGCCTCGCACAAAGTGTTCGGAATAACCAGCCTCATAGACTAGAGGGCACACAACATGCTAACATTTGGTTAGAATAAAAATCGCTCCACGGTTCTGTTACACTGGAAAAAAAATTATAGCAGCTATAATAATGCTAGGTAAAGCGGTAAACTACATAACTGAAGGTTACACTAGTTACACCATACAATTACGGTAAATAAACACATTGTATATCACATAATATAGTGGTATGTAATATGGAAATTATGAGACAAGCAATCATATTATGTACATGTACAATGGTATACAAACAAGCACGATAATAGAATATAGAAAAGAACACAAAAGAGATTATGGTAGAGATGCTATTCTTTTCGTTATTTATATCATTTTATGTACAACACCAAACAGCGGGGGCCGTATCCGCACAATATCAGCCAGTTTAGACATCAAAAGGCAACAAGTACAAACGCAACTGATGCTACTACAAAAGGAAAAATGTGCTAAGTACAGAATTTGTACTTGTACAAGACTCAAAAAGCATAAAACACAAGACAAAAAAGACCATAGAAACCCAGCTCCACTAATGCTCAAGCCCATCACTTCTTCCCTCTTTTCCCGAATCCTTTGTTGCCCCTTCTCGGGTAAATTGGGCACTTCTCCTACTATCCTTGTCAGCCTCTCCTCCCATAGAGGAGCCAAACCCCTCGGACCCTTCGGTAGCCGAACTCCCCTCCTTCGACACCTTCGACATGATGGTAGTGGGAGTCATGTGCTCTACTCTTCATTTTTCTTCTTCATCTATAGCCACTTCTTTTCCTCCTTTAGTCTCTCTACTATGGTTATCCTATCTATCGACCCAGACTCGCTGGTTATAACCACCTCTTCATCATAGATGTTGAAACATCCTCCAAGTTTATAGCACCTTTACCTGTTTGGAATTGGGCCTAGGCCTAGAACTGGAGACAAGAATTTTGTCAGAAGCCGTGGGTAGAGATGGCGGTGGAAGCAATGAAAATAGCAGCAGATCCTGAACCCTAAACGATAGGAGGAGGAGGTGGGAGAGTTAGTTGACCTACAAGTTAGGACAAAGAGGTGCAGCATTTAGAAAAGGATTCCGGAGTTCATCGAAGTGTCTGGAGCACCGGAGAGACGTGACAAATACCTAAGCCAGGAGTTTGGTCATGAACTTCAATCTCGAAGGCTTCACCGCTAATCCCTATCTCTAAAGGTTGTACTACAGCTAGAAAAAGGCATGGCTCACCTAAGGCTACAAAAGTTGCATGGGCATGAGCAGCTTTAGAAATTATAGTTGTGGCTATGAGAATGGTCGCCTTCTTTTCTTGAGAAGTATGAATAAGCGTTTGATGCTGACCTAAAGAGCTTGGGCTAGCAAGAGCTCTGGCTGCAGCATCAGCAACTTCCATCTCCCTCTTTTCTCTAAAGATCTCTCTACCATCAGCAAGAATTCTATATCTTCAGGACTGAGATAAGCAGCCTTCAGGTCCTCCTTAGAGCGCATATCATTAGCCTCATCAGATCTAACCAATACCTCCTCTCAAACCATGGCAAGAGTCTAAGGATAGTTATTACTATGCCATTTCAAGCTGCCCTTATTCACCATGCAGCTAGTATAAAGATGAAGCACGCTAGTGTCCATTTGGTTATTGCATCATCATATTCTGATCACAGCTCTGTAAGCTCTGACTTAGTGCATATATGCTTGATTTCCACCGCCAGTTTGCCAAATGCAACCTCTTCCTTCTCTTTCACCAAACGTGCATTCTCCTTACGAAGACAAGTAAGCTCAGTGGCCTACTCGGCAATGACAGTAGCATGACTAGTGATAGTTTGGTTCCGAGATTTAATGGTGTTTTCTGCTTCTGTAAGTTGCTCTTTGAATTTCCTGGATTCAATATGACCATCTTTTATTAATCATTTATTATGATAATAGCTCTATCGTGAGCTCGGTTTGCCTCAATCAGCAACTTGTCGCTGGCAACCTTTCCTTTTAGGGTCGCATCCCTCTAAGTCTTCAATTGGACTATCTCATCATCATGATCTTTGATCGCCTTAGCTTGGTCCCCCTTTCAGCCTTAAACAAGAGGATCTCCTGATAGTTAATGCAATTTACATCCGGAAGGGCCTTCACTAAATGCTACATATCACACTCGGCTTCTAAGTTCTCACGGACTGTCCTTAATTGCCAATAGAAGTGGTCCTGTTAAGGGGCTTTATTTTTTTTCAAACTTGAATCCCTTCAAGAACGGATTTGGAAAGGTAGCTCGAAGCATGGGTGGACCCGGTAGAAGAACGAACCTCTTGCTTCATCTGGAAGAAGTAAGCGTTATTGCAATGGTTCCTTCTTGAGAAGATGGAATTGTTGGCATTTTAGCAGTCTGAACATTAGTACCGGGAGGAGTAATCGATAATGAGGGCTCGCAGCGGTCGTGAACGTCTTTGTGGTGCTTGTGTATGTCATTAGGGGCACTACTCTTGTCATTTCATTTTCTCTTCTCTCCCTTCTCACGCTCTCACTCCAGGCAGTGAATCTCATCCTCTTTTCTTTCCCTTCTCTCCTTATTCGTTTCACAAGGAGGATGATAAGCTGAATCAGAAGTTTTAGTTTCGCGAGAGCTAGTGTCTTGACGTAACTGAAGGTACAACCCATATCATGTGGTATCTAAAACCAAAACAAGAATGATGTTAATACGTGAGCTTAGGAACTTAATGCGATGCAGAGATGTGTGTTTATGATCCAAAGTGAAGTGTGTATTGATGATGACACACTATATACTCTACCATCTATATCGACGAGGTTTAAGGGTTGGAGTCTTTTTACCACTGCACATAAATGCACTTGAGGAAATGTCAAGCTCCAAGCCAATCTTAGCTATCATTTTGCTAATGGAGATATCCATATATTCATCTACATAGATGGCAACTTTTCTCATGGAATCAGAAGTAGACAAATCTCCAGGCGGGGTTATGGTAGCTTAACCTTTGGTAGACTATCGGGTCTCGGTAGCAGGTATTTCTTGAGGAGGAGAAATTAGGGTCTGGGGAGTAATGCCCCAGTAGTTAACAAGTCTGGGGAAGCTAGCTTAGGAAGATCAGGACTCATTCTCGGTGACTCATCTAAAGTTTCATCTCTTTTTGTGGATATGTGAAGCTTACTATCATCACCGTCCGAGTGCTCTTTCTCCCCTTCTTCAACTATAAGGTGCTTCCCATCTTTCCTTCAAAACATTTTGTCTTCTTTAAGGATCAAAGACATCCTATGGGTCTCATCCCTATCCCGCATAATGTCCTCTCCGGAGGGTAAGTCTATGTTAGCTCTAGGAATCTCTTCGGGTTATGCTTCCTTTGACGAACCAGCCACGTCTTCTTGAGCCTCCTCGTCAAAGCCACAAGCATAAGTTAAGGAACGTGTATTCTTCTAGGGCCACTTGAAGTTAAGGGTTCATCATCTACAGCAAATCTATTAGGATGAAACAAGCCGAACTCTCAGAGTTCCTCATTCGTCAAAATAAACTCTATTGAGCGCTCGGAGGCCTTCACAGCCTTGAGAGTTTCAAGCATCGCTTTAGGCACATTGTTGCTTTTTCACTTTGGGATGACTGTAACAAAACATACGAAAAGTTATGAAGTTAAAAAAATCATTCGAAGCGGCAAATGCTAGGGAATCAAGACTTACTTCCAAATAGCTAGAAGCGGTTGAAGCCCTCTAGATGCCTAACAAAGAAAAACTTGTTCATGAAAGGCTGACTGCTTGTTATGGAGGTCTTCTATTAGTTCACATACCCTCCAGGATTTGATAATTATAAAGGGTGGGTAGTCCCGTCTTCTCCTAAAGTGTAAAAGAAATGCAATCTCATTTAGCCTTGGGGGACGCCTAGGTCTGCTCATGAATAGAATGTATAGGGAACTTAGAAGCACATAATTGTTGGGATGGATTTGAAATAGTGCCAATCCTAAATCTTGAAGCACTATCGACATGAACCAACTAAACAGTGGTACAACACCACTTAAGCACATGCATCGATTACAAGCCATAAAACCTTCTGGAGGGTTATGAGAAAATTCAGCTCGAGTAGGCAAACGAACATTACCCTTGGGGATGTCGTGCTATACGCATATATTCGCAAGCATTTTAGCTGTAAGAATTAAAGGCGCTTTCTAAGAATCATTAGTTGGAATTCTCAATTTAAGAGGCAACTGGTCAAGTATAGGTCGTACCAGAACTAGCGGCCTATAGAAATCAGAAGCTACAGGTTGACTTGGCCCTACAAGAATGGATGGGGAAGCAAGGGCAGTTGTTGATTCAGTTTCCGAAGGCATGGATGATCCACCAGTGGACTTGCGACGTGTCGACTAGCGTGTCATTCTAGACAATCAAACTTATTGATCATGGCTAGGTACACTCTAATTCTAGTAGGGATCCCCATGTGATTAACACTTGAAATCAAAGAAAGTCAGCAATTTCTAACCAATCGGATTCCAAGTGTTGACTGGGGCGAGTGCAGTGTGTCATCTACATGGAATGTGTCTAGTATCCCGAATATAACAACCGGTCCATCCCTTGTAGATAGCTAACTCATAGTGAAAATACGATCCATATTTTCCTTTGAAATCACTTTTTCCTATACCTACCCGTTATCAATCAACGGTACATAATTAATCCACTATTCGAAGCAACATGAAAAGTTCTTTCTTTTTTTGAGACACTGGATATGCAGATATGCAATGCAATGAAGCTATCTGATAAGTCTGAATCTATATTGAATCGTCATATCGGGGTTAATTCGATGAACTAGCTTTAGTCGATTTCGTGAAAAGAGATGGTTAAAACTTGAAGGCATGCCTTCTCTGGAGTCATACATGTCCAATATGAAACTAGAACCCTAAGTACATCGCCAATAAGTCAAGTTTGAATTAAACTATCTCCTTCTCCAAAATTCCAATCAACCAAAGCCAAGCACCTTCTTCAACTTCACCCAAGCATGAGTCCACCATTGCCAAAGTTTTAGTTCATCACCATCGACCTTCAATCCAAGTAAGGGATAGTTTCAACCTAGGGTTTGAGCTTTAATTCGGTTTTGACCCTCGGGGTTGGAGAATCGAAGCAGCGCGAGGACATTGGCCAACGATGAGATATTCACGGAGACAAAGGAGCTCGGTGGAGAGGTTGAAGGACGAACGATGGTGGAGCTAGGGCTTGAATCGGCACGGGTTGGATTAAGGCCTGAGTCGGCTTGAAGGTTTCTAAACTTGGGATGGAAATGATGCAAGTGAGGAGTAGTTAAGGGGAAGGGTATAAGTAAGAAACGAATTTTTTGAAAAATAGCTAAGTCCTTAGCTCGAGACAAATTAATACCCTTAATTCGATACCGAATTTACCCTCTTTACCCAAGTCAACTCCAACTCACCGTATTAGACCCATATGCCAACTTAAAGCCTTGCATAAATTTCAGAGCAAAGATTACATCGTCAGCAAAGAGAATTGAAATTCAAGTTGAAATGAAAAACAAATTACTGGTCGAAAGTCAATCAATTGAAAACAAGATCCCGAGATGGAATTCGACAATCCACTGAAATTCACAGGATAGTAATACGAATCTTGTCTTGTTTCAGAGCATGCTTTGTTTCTTACAAAAACGTATTCTAGAGGGCAAATGTTAACTGGATTTTTACCAAGAAAAAGTCAATAGGAGTTAGAACGTTGATACAAATACAACTTGGCAAAGGTACTTATAAGCACAAACGATAAGGCATAAAAAAGTATAGATCCAGAATATGCTAAGTGTTATATTCGGTGTGAATGAACATCCTTAATTCAGTACGAATATAGGTGCAAAGTCTTGGAACATTTACCTATGTATATTGGTGAAATTTCGTAGATTTCCAAAGAATCTATCCTCAAGAATGAAGACGTGACGGTCCAAACTGCAGGATAGTCCAAGTCAGGAAAGAAGGAAGCTCAACACTCATCAACAATCTACCGAATTACATGGAGGACTTCTAGACGAAGTATTAAGCTCAACTCAAAAGGAGTTGGCTATCCTATGGCTAATGATTAGATTCAGTACCGAATCTAATGGCTTGATTTGGTATCGAATTTATCACTTAACTCGGGGGATCACGATATTTCTTGAGTTGTCTTGGAATGGTTTTTGGACTTTATTCTTAGCGAGCTTCTGATCCAATATGACTACTACCACTATAAATATAAACCAAAGAGCAACTAAGAGAGGATCCGGTTTCCGCCATTACCACATCGAAGCCCTGTCATTTCTTCAACGCTTTCTTTACTCCATAGTCACCAAGGCAGTTCCTTTAGGCAATTCTAGGACATAGAATCTGTCTAACACTTGTACTTGTGACTAATTCTTCTTCAATAACTTTGTAATCAAACTCTATCAAGATCAAATCAATTGAAAAGTTATAAAGTGTGACAACCGAACCAATATAAAAATACTTGTCTCTTATTTACTTTTCTCTTATTTTCAATTATATTTGCTCTGTTCTAATAGGGCTGGTGCTTTCATATTTCACTCCAGGGCGTTGATCAATTTTTTGGGTTAACATTTATAGAAATAATGAATACCTTATGAAGGAGTACATAGACTCGAACTTTATAATTGATATCGATATAGTATGCTAATCCTAAATTCATATTCAATCTTAAGTTAAGAACTTTAAGTTGGAAATATTCTAAACAAAAAGTAGTAGCTGATTCAACCAAAGGCTAAGTACATTGCTTTGGACAGCGCTGCAATATAAGTATAAATAAATGTATACATTTTTAATTGACCTAGGGGTGGTTTCAAATGTTAAGAATCCCATGACAATGTTACATGTTAATAATGATGCGATATAGCTCATAAAAGAATCTACAACTCACATTTGAAAAACACACTCAAATGGATTTCATATGATAAAGGAAGCTTATCAACATTGAAGATAGTTAATTGACAGAGTAGATAATTAAAACAATATAACATACTCATTTTCTATAGGACTGACCTAATCTATTTTTGAGAAACTAATCAAAGAAGTTGGAATAAGATTCCATAATTGACCTCAAGTGCAAGTGGGAAACTATATATTTTGGGGTACTTAGGGACAATTATATAATTATATATATATGTAACTTGATAACAATATTTTTCATAATAAAAATGTTTGGTTTTCCTACAATATACTTTGCTACATTATGATATAATTAATTAAGTAATTAATTTAATGTTTGTACCAAAATTGGGCACAACACTCTTTGAAAGTGTTTGAAGAAATAAAATGAAGAAAATAAATGTAAAAAGAGGATTATCTAACAAACACTCCTAATAACAATCAAAAAGACAGTAGATAAACACAAAGATTTAGAGTGGTTCGGCGTGTTACCTACGTCCACTATGAAATGGTTGACTTTTATTGACTTTTACATGCTCGTTACAACGAATTACAACAGTGAATTTCGAGTACAACAGTGATTTCAGCAGAATCTAGACGTTGAAGATCCAAAGGTCCCTTTTCTGTTGGTCCCGGGCTGCTATTTATAGGCATAGGCTGCAAATATCTCACTCAGATCTCAAAAGATCTCTTCTCGCACGTGGGTTGGCCCACACGATCGATCCCATGACATTTGCACTCAGTCCGTGATCGATACAAACAGATTTTGTATCGATCAAAATTTTGTCTAATCGAGTCGAGATCGATCTTGAACACTTTTCAAGTTGTACGCAAGCACCTGTGAAAATTTGGTGGCATTTGGACTTGTAGATTTTGAGTTATGATCGATGCAAGTTTGGATTTTTTTATGGTTGTTTAATTCGCATCAATCCTTCTTCGCATCGCTTTGTTCGTATTGATCCAAGAACGTGCCTACTAGTTGAAGTGGCGCTACCTTCTTGGATCGATCCACTTTTCACGCCGAACGATCGAGTCTCCTTTTTATTTAGGCTGTGCTCTCTTTGAATAGGTCTAGGCGATGCTTTTCATATCGATGTTCTGGGTTAGCTTCGTATCAATCAAAATGGTGACTTTCGTATCGATCCTTCATGAGTATATCGTATCGATCCTTCATGTGTACTTCGTATCGATCAATGGCCGATCGATACGAAAACAGGTGAGTGGGCGGATCGATACGGAATAGCGATGTTCCATGGATACGAAGCAGTACATGGAAGAATGGATACGAAGAACGCAATTCTCTACGGATACGAACCCGTGCTCCCTTGATCGATAAAAATCATGCGCACCATATGGAGTCGAACCAGATCGATACGAAGGAGGTTTCTTCCTGCTTTCTTGATGGATACGAAAGGGTTCGAATAAGTTTATACTCTTGGCTTGCATCGATCATATCTTGAGCATATGAATTCGGATTGACTTGAAATTTGGAACGTTAGCTTTCATTGCTTCTCTTATCATGCCTTGTCAATTGTAGCTCGATCTAGACTCGGCCAAAATTCATCGGCATCCATAGTGAACCTGCGTATAACCGATCTTTGGGATGGACTATCCTTGGTTTCCAGTTAAGTTCTTGGTGTCACGGCCTTGCAAAAAGGTGGGATAACATTTTCCCCCTAAAGTATGTCTTGTGAGAATATGACATGCTTTGAAAAGTACCAATCTTCATCCTGAGATTTTGTCTTTTTGTCGAAAGGTGTAACTTTTGATTGATCTTTAGAAATATAAATTGTTGACTGCAAATTGTTGTGCCGTGCACTGTTGTAACTGAGTATTGAATGATAGCAAACTGTTATTCATTGTCGTAATTATCATTAGGAAAACATTCATTTCCTATGAATTTTGAAAATCAAATGTTAATTCATCACACACATAAATGTATGTTAACCTGACTCCCGTTAACGTTCATACGCTCATGAGTCATTGTCAGTTTTATTGTATCGAATTTCATATCGATCCTTTCCTGAATCGAAGTGAAATTTGAATTGCAACAATGTTGATGGTTGTTTTAGTGCATCTCCTCATATCGATCCTCTCCTGGATCGATGTGAAGCTGAAAGAATGTCTTCGAATCGATGGCGAACGACATGAATTAGTTGGTTTTTCACAGCATTTCGTATCGATAGATATAAGTTTCTGTGAGCTCTATGTTAATGGGTACAAACTGTAGTTGTCTCAAGTCGATGCAGAATGGATACGAAAGATCCTTCTTCATGTCGATTGGAGGTTGAATTGTTTAGACTGGTCAAAGTGACTGGGAGATGAACGAACTCTTTCCCCCATATAAATACTTTGGGATTTATTCAAATTCCTCACTTGCTCATTTTTATCATGACATTCGTATCGCTCCAGATATCAGAGGCTTAAGAAATCGTCGTTGCATTCGAACCGAATTGGACTCCAATCCTTCAAACCAATTACTAAAACTAGGTAACTAAAACACGAATGTGCATCGAAAGCGATGAGACTCGAAATTACTTGCCATTCCACCTGTTTCCGTGAACGGTTTCAATGAAGTGGTGACCGGAGATGATTGAAATGAGGTAGAGGAAGGAGGAGGTGGCCTCTGCAAAGTCCTGGAGAAGGTGAAGTGTGGGGATACGCATTCGATTCGATGGTGGGTGGAAGGAAACAAAGAGCTCATCCATATCGATCGAAGAGTTACGGTTTGTATCGATCTGAAAGCAACCAAAGTTCGTAATGATAGTTATGAATACAGTCTCATATTGAGAGAGGGAGTGCTTTCATATTGATCGGAAATGGTTGGAGGTCATATTGATCCAGGATGATCGGTACGAAGATCTAATCGTGCAATCGATATGAATTATTGATCCTACCGATCGATATGAAAACATGGTCCATGATGGATACAAGGTGATGAGTTTGGATTGATACAAACTGGCCTTGAGGTGATCGATTTTTTCTTCTACCGATTGATACGAATGGGACCTTTGTCGATCGATCCGTACTTGCATTTTGAGGTATACGAATTTTTTTGCATATTTGAACATTCAACTCCGACGTGCTTCTGCCCTGCATTACTGGACTTAACCTTTTCACTACATATTTAACCGCCCTTTGAAGCTTGTCGATGGAACTGTAACTTGACTGAATTTAACAAACTTTTACTTGGATCGGTCTCTAAAGTCTGGATGGCACGGTTGTGATGGTCACTCCTGTTTAATTTCGAAGTCTTATTGTTTGAACATTTCTTAAACTTTTGTAGAATTTCTAAAGTATTACGTAGCACTGCACTGCACAACACATTCATGCACTTCACACTGGGGAATACACGGGCTTATTATCATCTATTGACGGTATTTGATAAGTTGATTAGTTATGGAATCTACAAGTTCACAACAGCAGGAGTTTCAAAGTTCTCCTCTCTTAGTAATAGAGATACCGACCATTTGCGGTCGAAGTTACAGACCTAGCTTCAGACGAGCTGCCAGGGGCCAGCTTTATCGGGAATCCACAAGACTCTGTACTGTCCAACGTCTCGAAAGTTATGTTGGGGCGGATATATTTAAGACACAGTTTGTCATTGGATGACGTCTTATTATTGGGACCGAATGATAGACCACATGCTCCCCCGGAAGGATTCACAGCTTTTAACAAGCACTCGTGTACAGCCGGAACGCTCCGTCCATTCAATCAGTACATTCGAGAGTGCTAGCTTTCTTTGGTATCACCCCATCACAATTACATCTGAATGGATATGCACTGCTAAATAGTCTATACGTTGTATTAATGGAGCATCTTTTTCGACCTCCAACCCCGATCGAAATCAGATGCTTGTTCAATGTCAAAAGTCGGGGAGATAGCCCTTCTTTCACGTTCCTAGAGGCGGTCAGGAACTGCCAAGTTGTGACTAGTGCCTGGACCAGATTAAGCTACTTCAAAACTAAGGGGCTCTATGTCCGATGCCTTCCAGGGTTTGCCAGTCGATGGTTAGCCAGACGTAATTGCTACAATTCTTCCGGTAACTAGCAGAATAGTCATAACTGACACTAAAACTATTATCTTCTTTCCTTTATAGCTGAAATTCCACGACCTAAAGGCACACACTTCAAAGAAATAGTAGGGGTCCTTTAGGAAGTGCCAAGTGAAATGAGGGAAATCGAGTCCGTGCTTACAGATAGAAACTTGAGAATTGCTGGGCTAATAGAACAAAACCAAAGCATCAGACTTGATGGATCGCTTAGGGTGGCCCCAGTGGGACGAGCTAAGCATAAAGCACCCAAGATCGTAATAACTGAAAAGGGTGACAGAGAGGATACTCCTACTGATGACGAACCCATAGCTGGGCCTTCAGACAGTTTTCGGGGTTTAGAGAAAAGGAGAAAAGGCAAGGCAGCAGCACACATGCGTCATAAATCTTCTTGATTCAATAAACTATGGTTAAAGATCAGTACCGATCGTTAACTTCATTGTTTACTTGGACCTTAGGCTTATTGTTGGATTTTTCTGACATTTAGGCATTATTTTTAAGTTTCCTACTAAGTTTATGACTCTAGTTCTTGGTTATGCTTGACATCTGAACTCGGGTGTTATCGCTTTGGGTTACAGCTTGATAATTCTTCAGTTTAACCAACCTGAATCATCCGAACATGGCCCGGTCACAAAGTCGGATTACAGTTGCCCTCCAAAGTATATCTTGTTTTAACAAGATATGCTTTGGAATAAGCCAAACTAGAGATTCTATGCCATTGGTTTTGAGCTCTTGCTCTGAAGAGACGTTTCCTTTCCTTTGAACTATTTTCGTGAAGTGTAGCATCTTTTACCAACCGTTACATCACTTCGAGTGGTTTAGACCTGTAACTCTCAAGGTGTAAAAGAACTAGAACATGCTTTTCGAGTGTGCCATTCTAACTTCATAAATTTTCTAACAATTTCCTTCTTTGAATTAGTCAGGTAGGCCTTCAACTTAAGGATCGGTGCCTGTCCATATGCTATGCATCGGTACCAATCTATAGTATTTAATTTAGTGCCTGGAGAAGTGGTGATTCTTCTGCCTATACTTATGGGTCAGTGCTTATATAAACCCGAGGTCATACTTAGCTATTTCCATCTATCTTTGCTTTCTTGTCTCGAGGCTACTTTGCTCAAAGCTTTCCATTGGCGAAGCTTCTAATTATCATACCATCCTTTAGTCTTGAATTATTAATCTCCTCTATCGTCAAAACCATCAGAGCCACCATCATCCTCCCATAACCCATGAAAGCCAACTGATTTGAATGATTTGAAACTCGAACTTAAAAAATTTCGAACTAATAAGCACCTTCCTCTTTAGGTAGGTAGGGCGTGGCACCAACAGATTGTGTTCGTCGTCAGCTTAAGTTCCGACCACGCTTGAGACGCGATGGATCTCCATTTATTCCCTTTTAGGGATCGTGACCGACCCAGCAGTTTAGAAGTTTCCACTTAAAACTTGAGTGTTTGAAAGCACTTTGCATATATCATGAAATTACTTGAGTTTTAGCCTAATTTTTTGAAACATAATTCAAGTCCAAGTCAAAACATGCTCGGGTTTTTCTATTAATATAAGTTTTAAGTGAAAAACTCCTGAATATTCTTTGAAAATTGTAAATGGAATTTAATAATCAAATTTAGTCAATCCGCGGTTGAAAATTCACACTAATTCCACCATCGGCGAACACATAATTTCATAAGCACACAGTGCATGATTCTATATGCATACGCTACATAACACATTTAACTTCACTATATTGCCACACGTCGATTACGAGATTCGATCGGTCAACACATGTTGATATCCGTCAGGTTTGGTACATTGACTTTGCGTGGCTCTCTTTCCAGCATAAAGATTACAGCTTTTAATGTACCTGACATATCTTACATGAGTTTTGATAGTTATGGATTGTAGACATCTCTTACATGAGTTTTGATAGTTGTGGATCATAGACGCTCCTTGCATCTCTCGGCAATGGTTGTCTGGACGTAAGTCTTATTCTCACTTTCTTCTCCTAATGAAAATGTTGTAGTTTTAACTATTCACATTGTTATTCTCTGTGATTATAGATAATTTAGTAAGGCCTGGTGGCATAGCTTTAACAAACACCCTTGTGGCTCTTCATCAAGTTTCTCTTGAAGAGAGGGAAATGAGGACACTTCTTATGGATGGGAATTTAAGTGCTTGTAAGATAATTTAATAAGGCCTGGTGGCACAGCTTTAGCAAACACCCTTGTGGCTCTTCGTCAAGTTTCTCCTTAACAAAGGGAAATGAGGACACTTCTTATGGATAGGAATTTGAGTGCTTGTGACCTATAGAGGAAGGCCGTAGTGTTGGACATATTCCAGGAGTTGTAGAAGATGATGATACAAACGATGATGACTCCTTGCAAGAACACAATGCTGCCACAGACGATGGTGAAGGCCATAAGGTTCCCTCATTTTTGAGCCCCACCATTGATCCAAAACCATGTCCAAAGGTTAAAGATAGTGGAGGAACGAGGAGTGAACATGGCAAGGAAGGAGGGAATGATGGTCGGACCAATAATGATGCCGATATTGACTGTGAGTCTTCCAATGATGGAGGTGACGGTGATCAATCATTTCTCAGAGCTCTTCATCCAAAGATAAAGATCATCTCGCCACAAGATCCATACCACCTCCACCGGCCACCACGATAGTGGAGACTCCCATTCTACCCTTCGAGGAAATTTATGGGTCTTTTGGACCAATCCCAGATATATTCGGCTCATTTGGTATGGGCAACATTAGCATCGGGAATATTGGATCCGCTACCCACCTATTAGATGAGTATCTTCCACTCGTGTAGGGGAAATGACCATTTTTAGTAAATTTGAAGTCCATGGACCATAGAGAGACACTAGGACACATACACACATTTACACGACACTGCACCTTATTTAGTTTGCATCGTTCTCTTGTCCAATTAGTGCTAACTGCTTTATGTTTCACTTGCAGATTCAATGGAGCACAAGGGTATGTATGACACTATCAAAAGCTAAGGCAGCAAGCATTAGAAACAATAATCATATAGTCATCCTCATGGCTCTTCTTATGATCCTAATCCAGGGAGGCACTCGGGTTGAGACCATAGAAGACGAGACAAGAGTTATACATCTTGCAAGTCATCCTTGAGGCAAAGGTCTCGCTCACCCTTACCATACACCGTTGACATACATTCTACGAGAGCCGATTATACCTTGTCAATCGATGTACCACATGCTTCTGCTTCCATTACTTTACCGACACAGCCGACGGCGTCTTCTCATGTGCCACGATGCTCCGAGCAACCATCAGGGGTGATCACTTTTGACATTCCTTATTGGAGGCCTGACAAGAGAACAAAGAAGGAGATTGTTTTAATCCTCATATGGACGTTTTGAAGCACACTTTTTCAAAATATTTTTCGACTGCGTCGGGTTCGTCCTCGATCTGAAGGACATCGCTCAGCATATTAGAACCGACACCATGGCTTATGTCGACAAGTACGACCGGTATTTCAAGTGGAGACAGTTAGCAAAAATTATTTCTAAAGTCACTTACAAAATAAAAGTGGAGCTTGATAGGGTAAAACAACTGCCAGATCAAGACAAATGCATCATCTCCCATTTCGAGAGAGAAATTAAAGAGCTCAATGCATCATTGGCTGGGGCCAAGAAGCAAGTGGAGGATCTGACCAAGTCCACCGAGTTAAAGTGTCAAATTCAGCAATTGGGAGCCACATTCTATCACCGGAGAATGAGCACCTTAAGAAAGAAGTAAAGAAGCTGTAAAAGTAGCTGGAAAGTAAGAATAAATAAAAAGACGATTCTTTCATTTAGGACTATGGCTACAGTGAGGAGTTGTTAGATGCTTGCCAAGCTAGAGATGGTGTAGAGGCCCAAGCAAAAGATGTTGAGAAGCAGGTTAAAGCTGCAGAGAAGCAGGTTAAGGATAAGCTTGAGCCCATACTCATCTGCTATAATGCAAACATGATTAATTTTGGAAACATAATGTGGCCTGACAAAGGGTATCTTGAGGCTTTGGACTTAGCATGGGAGGAGATTGTGAATCAAGAACGAGATCTCTTTGGTAGGGTTGAGGTTAATGTAGAAGGGATAAAGATCGACCTCTTGGATGAAGAAGATATAAAGGCGCTCAAATCCAGTATGCTTATTATACATCCAGAGTTGTCTATTGAGGTACACATGGACCAGGGTGAGAGTTCCTGTCCTATTCTTCATGATTCAATGGTAGATATTAATGCTTCTTTGTCTACGAAGCCGAAAATTTCCGAGACTGTAACTTCTCTTTCTAGCTATACTATTGTTCCCACTTCTGAAGTGGTCTCCAGAGTCTCAACTTCTTCGACACCTTAATCTAATGCCTAGTATAGTCCCGATGAGCCTTCTGTAACATCCTCCATTTTGAGGCCTGAAACTAAGTGCTATAGATATTGTAGTCATCCATAGTATTAATTTCCGATTACAAAATGTGGCTATGTTAATCATATCAATAATTAGAAGCACATGAACATGAAATTTTTTGAACATAATTTAATAACATGTTTTCACATTTCATTTTCACAAATAATATTCCATATTCATTACATAATCCATTTGATTCCACGTCCAGAGAAAATATAATTATTACATAATACTCCAAGTGCGACATATGAAGATGTTCCCTTGATTGATCAGAGTTTACCACTACTTGATAGTTACAATTTCTATCATTACATCCATCCAAACAAAATGAACTACACAAGGATTAAATAGAACTCCTAATACAGCTAGCTTGTCTCCATAAGATTATTCGTCTAACTGGAAACCAGAAATCCCTTACTCTTGACTTACTCAAATGAGTAACCAAGAGTTTAAGGGGAAAAACAAAAACTTCGGGTTAGACAAATAGTCTAGTGTGAATAATAACCTACCATCCCAAGCCCAAATGGATATCTTGTGAGACCATACCGCCGAGCATAACGATTTTTCCCCTCATTAGTATCTTAACGAAAATAAATCAACCATATATTGTACTCCTACATCCACAATAGTTAGGACATAATAAATAAATTAATTCAAAGATGCAACGTACAGTGGACTACCCATCCCAATTTATTTGATTGTCTGTCTTAATTGCATCTGACCGTCTTTCTTGAATTCAAATGACTGTCCTTCTTATATTTATATGAACTACCCATCTCACATGTAAACATTAGGTGGATTATCTATCCCCTACCATATGGACTACCCATCACACATGATTTTACTATTTGAATTATATGGACTATCCATATCACAATGTTCTATTTATCTAAAGTAATATGAACTCCCCATCACACATCATATAGCTTTCCTAT
Organism: Allium cepa; assembly: GCA_030765085.1. NCBI lineage: Eukaryota > Viridiplantae > Streptophyta > Magnoliopsida > Asparagales > Amaryllidaceae > Allium > Allium cepa. Next base: position 161,815,114 of record CM060932.1, read on the forward strand.
GATAACTATGAACTTCCATTAATCATATAGAGACTATCCATCTCTGGCATCGTGTGGACTATCCATCACACATTCCATAGTTTTCTTAGGATGACTATGAACCCATAAAATCTCAATTTATAATTAGGTTATGACTTATTCTCCCAAATGCTCAATCTATGTCTATTGGTATCCTACTTAGGTTGTATAACCTTTTAAACTTATAACATCTCAAAACGATGTGCATTGTATCGCCAATGATTAATATTGGAATTATAAAATAATACACATTGGTGTCCCTAATGAATAGTGTCAAATTCATAAACTTATGGCATGTAGAAATATAAAACATCGATATCCCCAATGAATAATGTCGAAATCATAAGCTTTTGGTTCCCCATCATTAATACGGTAATATAGAAGACTTACGACATTCATATGGTTGACATGGGACGTCGCAACACTTCATATCAAAGCTTTAAAAAAATTTGATTTTATAAAAATATAAGGCTATAATGCCGAAATCAATGTTGTCGTAACATAGAAATCTTTAGGTCGCCGAGCCTATTAAACATGGTCTTTTATGCATAAATTACATAAAAGCCAACATTGATGACATGCGACACCAATATCATAAACCATTTATATCGAGCGCTTCAAAACAGTAAGGGCGAAATTGATGACTTCCGACATCAACGTCGTAAAATAGTAGAAAATGATTTAATTAAACAGGGCTACTATGCCGCTATAAAATAGAATGCCACAATTGATAATAGGTGGCATCATCGCCTAAAGAAATTAATATCGGAATTAATACTTTACGGCATTACTACCTTAAGCTATGGCATTATAAAGGAATTATGCGACATTGTTTAAAGCCATGGTGAACACTTGTAGCATCAATGTCATATGTTATAGATTTTAAAACAAAGAAATAAGGGCAGTCGACATTGATAACTCACGACATCAAAAAAAATACGCCCATAAGATGTGGTATCCCCATAACGTCAATGATGGATGCATGACTCAATGTATCACATACTTACGGCATACGTATCACATGCATTGTTTCATGTCAATGTCGCCTACCTCCGATATCGCTTACATCTATAAAGTGATAACTCCTATTGTTAATGTCGAACGTCATGGCAATGTCACATATTGGTGGCATTGTCATAATTATTATAAAAAAATTATTTCTATTAAAAATAATCCTTTTTGCCAACTCTTATTCTTTGTCAATTTTCTATTGGATAATAATATACTTTATTCAGATCTTTTCAGAAAAACTATCGCTTTTGGTTTTCTTCCCAAAAATAATCGCACCCATCAAATAATATTAATTATTTAATACTTATTTATAAACTTTTCTATCTTAATAAATTCATATAAAATCGCAATTTCCAGGGAAAAATCTCAAAAATTCACCAAAAATCAGAATTAACATATTCTTCAACACATAAAAATTTTGGGACCAAAATCATTGCTTAAGTATTTATAATAATTAAAATCCAAAATAAATGACCTTCCTTAGGAATTTCATAAAATATTCGTTTTAACTTGGAAATTTTTGAAATTAAAATCCATCTCTAAAATAATGTTTTACACAACATACCACAAAATCAAGTCGATTGGAAATCAATAATTTAGGGTTTACCCTTAAAACCTATCTAAATAATTTCATAAGAATTCCATAAATCATTATTCTATCCCAACAACGATTAAACATTCATTACTTTGCAAATTAATCAATATAAATTTGGAAATTACCCATAACCAAATTCAAATACAAAATAATATATATTGTTTATTATTATTCACCTTAAATTGGATGATGAAATTGAGATTTGATGGGGTTTAGTTTCTCTGAGCATCTCCCTTTGAATCCCTTGGTTTTCCTTTCGATTTTCCCTTCTTCCTTCCTTAGTTAATGGTCGGCCCTATTTCCTCTTTGTGATTGTTTATGAATGTAAAATGAGAAATGAATAAGAAGGTGGTGGTTTAAGGGATAAAAGAGTGATCTACTCCTATTTTTCCTTTCTTATTTATTATTTCGTACATTATGTTTAAAAAAATCATATTGCTTAATTAGTTAAGGCCCGACCTTATTAACTATCAAATCTCATTCCCATGTCCTACTACATTATTTTATTTAATCTATCCAATCAAATTTCCTGAATAATATTAAACAAATTAGAGGTGTTACACCTTCGCTTTAAAGCTACCCATTCTATCTCCCATTTTGGAGAGAGGCACAAGCGGTACTCCAACTCATAATGAATCTGTTTCTCCCGGAGGTATATTATTAACCTCGCCCGTATTTGAGATGGTTCATATGACACTGGTCGATGTCACGAACCTCTACTGTTATGTTTCTCAAGTTTTAGGTAAGCCTTCCATCTTTCCTTCGGCCTAAGAGAACCTAACACTACGTACATGTGCTACTTTGACCAAGTCGATCATCGTGTCTGCCCCAATGCCTATTCCAACTTTTAATGTGAGCACTACCTCTGGTTTCAATGTTCAAATGATACATACTTTGGATGTACAAACTGAAGGCGGTGATCATGGGGCTCAGAAAGAGGAAGACATCACCATAGTTGGGGCTTCTAATCCTTCCTTGGGGCCTACCATTGAAGAGATGTTGCGGACTCAAGTCCTATTGGCTAAAGAGATCAAGAAAGAAAAAGATGCTTATATACCTCCTCCAGTGTCGAAATTGTTGCCTGGTCAGCCCATCATTGCTCCCGTTACTATCTCTACCTTTAGAGGTGTTCAAAATGCCCATCATGTGTTCTCTGGGAGCAACCTTCTTAAGGGTCATAAAGGCAAGGATAGAAGCAGGGAAAAGCCTGGCGAGTCTGGAGCCTATTTTTCCAAGGAGAAGAAGAAGGAGTTAAAGAAGAGGAAGAAGAGTTAGTTGCATCCTTCATTCTTTTTGTTACCTTTAGTTTTATTTAAGACTTTTGAACATAGGCTGCAGTTATGCAAGTGCAGCGCTTGCTTTTGGTTTAAGTAGTTTGTTAATAAAGATTAGACTGCTCCTTTTAAGCCTTGTGTCAATATGTTAATGTTGAAGCACTGAGAAATGATTTTATTATTTTTGCTTATATGCATGTGAATCATTTCTATATCATCATTTAACTAGATCAACAGCTCACTTTGTTATCATTCAGTCGAATTTTATCCGACTAATGATAATGTCTAAAATTATATTATTTCCACTCCTGGAGAATAATGCTTGGTGCCTACCTCGGGGCATTTTCGTTCGACCAAGCCAATTTTTGGGCCTCGACCGTAATTGCTTGCTTAGAGCTGCAGTTTGAACATCTTTTTTGCAGATGTTTTCTCCTGATCCCTCCTAACTCCGGGCGTTAACCAAGATTGATCACCTAATATGGTGATTAGAACATCCATTTTGCGTATTTTTTGGCCTGATCTTGCCTAACTTCGGGCATGGATCGGGTTTGATCACTTGAAATAGTGGTTAAAACATCCGTCTCTTGGATGCTTGGGGAAAATCCTGCCTAACTCGGGCGCAGACCTTTGGCTTCACCATTCTCTTGGCGAGGAGTTTGCACTCCACCAAACTTCAAGTGAGAGTTTGTTAGGGCATAAATCGTTAAATTTGTCAACTTCGAGCAACGATTCTTAAGGTGAATTGTCTCGTTCGGTCCCCTTTGGGTTTACACTCCAATGTCTAAGTTGTGGGTGAAATGGATTATTTGGCATCTTCTCCAGATGCCTAGAATGTTTACGTTTCCCCAGTTTAGTAATGAACCGTAAAGTTCGGTTGGTACCTATCTCCAGGCACCTGCATTTATGTATTCTATGGGTATGTATTATTCAGTTATGCCGTTCGAGCAGGATTTAGCTATGAGAATGCAAATTTATCGATCCCTAAAGCCAATTCATTTCATATTCATGATAATAGCAAGTCATATCCCTTTATATTGAGATTAACAAAGTATATATAAAGATAGTTCTAAACGAAATAGCGTCACAAATGCTCACTATTCCATGCCCTTAGAGTGGAATTCCATCGGTAGTTGCTAGCTTGGGTGTTCCATCCCCAAGCTTATGTTCAGTAGCATACAAACCTTCCCAGTTCGGGCTCATATTCACTGGACCAAGGAAGATTTGATTAAGAACGAGATCGCCGATCTCGAAGGTCCAATTACTGACCTTTATGTTGGAATGCCAAGCCACTCGCTTTCGATGAGCAGCGGCTCTCAAATCAGCTTCGTTGCGCTTCTCATCAACCATATCAAGGGACTCGAGCGGGAGTTCCTCATTCCTTTTGGAATGTTATGGATCTTTCAATTAGATTGCACTTTCGACTCAGTGGGAATCAAGGCCTCTGATTTATAGGCCATTGCGAAAGAGTGAATAGTCGTAGATTTGTAGGTCGGTCGAGCGGTCTAAAGTGCCAATGGAAATTCATCGACCACTTACCTTTAACCTTAATCAATCGCTTTTTTAGAATGTACTTGATGATTTTGTTCGCTGCTTCCACCTATACATTTGGCTGCAATGTGCTATTGCGGAAAATATTTTCTCAATTTGATACTTGCTGTAGAATTTCTTGAATTCTATGCTGTCAAATTGGGCCCCGTTGTCGGAAATAATCGTTCGTGGGATCCTAAATCGATAGACACCTCTTTGTGTAGTCGATCGCATCTCTGTTGACAGTCGGCTAGAAGTATATATAGCGAAGAATCTTCTTCTCTAATATTTCCCCTTAATGTGATTGCTACAGGATCCTTCATGAACATCTACGAGGATCTTTTTAGCCTCTTCATTTGCGACACACCACATCAAGGGAATAGAGAAACCTCTTCCATATAATAGTCCATCTTAGGTAATAAATCGTGGAGCCTAATACAATATTTTCCTCCGCTCGCTCCTTCCATCTAGAAGGGTTCCATTCAGAAGTACTCCTTAATCAGAGTCATCCATGGTTATTTGTCAGGTTCAGCCTCCAAGATTCAATCAACATTTATTTAGTCATTCTCGGAGCTAAAATACCTCCGCTGGAAATAGACCCATAAGTTGTGCATCCTAAGAACCGGCCAGCTTAGAATCGGCCTTTGTGTTTTCTTCCTTAAGCATATGCATTATTGTGTGACATTCAAAATCAATAAGTAGTTCTAGAACCTTCATCAAATAAGGGGCTAGCCTAGCTCCCTTTGGTTGGAATTCCTTCCTCACCTGGCAAACCACCAACCGAGAATCACTATATATGTGCAAGGCCTTGACTCCCAATTCCTTCGCTATCCCAAGTCCCATGATCAGTGCTTCATACTTGGCTTCTTATTCTTTGCGGGAAAGTCACGCTTTAAGGCATACCAAACTTATCATTCCTTTGGGTTACCAAAACTACTCCTACTTTCGAGCAATGTTCATTGGATGCCCTATTGTATAACTTCCATTGAGCAATCTGCTCTACAGTTTCTTCCTTTCATCTTCCCAAGCAGTGAAATCGGCCAATGCCTAGACTTGGATCACTCTCCTAGGATGATATGATATATCATACTGACCCAATTTGATATTCCATTTTAGCAGTCTTCCAGAAGTCTAAAGTCATTGTAGGACCTATCTTAAGTGCTGGTCGGTCAACACCTTAATTGGATGAGGTTGGAGGTAGGGATGAAGTTTCCTCAATGCAATCAACAAACAGTAGTCCAACTTTTCTAACCTTGGATAATTTTTCTCTGCTCCCATCAATCACTTGCTGATATAATATACCGGCCTTTGGATTCTCAATTTCTCTCATATAAGGGCAGCACACAGAGCATGAATAGATATTGCTAGACAAATGAATAAATTCCCCTTCCAAGGTCTTCGATAGGACAGGCGGCCTTTCCAGGTGATCAACCAAGGCTTGGAAAGCGCCCTTGCATTCCTATGTCCAGGCAAACTTTCTCTTCCCCACTTTGCGGACATCAAAGAACGATATGCATTTTTCTATGGCACTTGAGATGAATTGGCTCAACGTAGCTACTTTCCCGTTCAGGCTACATTACTCTTTATCATCTTTGGGGCTTTAACATTCCTCAAGGCTTCAATCTTCTTTGAATAAGCCTCAATTCCTCTTGAGTTCATAATAAAAACCAAGAACTTCCCTGATGCGAGTCCGAATGAACATTTCAGAGGGTTGAGCTTCATCCTGTATTTTCGGAGCATGCTAAACATTTCTGACAAGTCCTTTGAATGATTCGTCGATCGTCACGACTTTACCAACATATTGTCTACGTAGATCTCCATTGAGCATCCAATCTGATCTTTAAACATCGAATTCACCAGTCTTTCATATATGGCTCTGAAGTTTTTAGACTGAACAGCATGATAAGGTAATAATATATTCCTAGACTAGTTATGAAGCTGGTATGTTCCTAATCTGGAATATGCCTCAAAACTTGAATGTATTTGAAGTAAGCATCCAAAATGACAGCAATTCATGGCCGCAGTTGAATCTACTAGTTGCTCAATCTTTAGTGGTGGGAAACTGTCTTTTAGGCATGCTTTATTTAGGTCTGAATAATCGATATGCGTCCTTCATTTCCCATTGCACTTCTTGACTATGACCAAATTGGATATCCACTCTGGGTATAGAGCATTGTTGATAAAGCTGTTATCTTTTAGTTTATCAATCTCTTCTTTCAAAGCAGCGGATCGCTTCGGACCCAAACTACATCGTTCCTATTTCACGGGGAGATGCATGGCAGGCCATCTCCAACGATATTCCACACACATCAAAATGTGTCTAGGCAAACACATCTAGGTTTATTTGGATGAACCCCATTAATTCCTTCTTCATCTTTGTGCTAAGTTGAGATCCCATTTTGAGGGCTCATGTAGGATCATCATGACTGACCAACATGCATATCGTTAACTCAGCAAGGGCTACCCTTGCATCTCTGGCCTATTCCTTGGGTCCATTACTTTAAGGAACATGCTATGTTGACCGAGGAAAGGCTTAGGTAAAGGTTGATATGCATCCATCGACTTGACATAAAGAGTCTTCACTACTACCCTTTTTCAAGCTTGCTTCCTTTAGCTCCACGACGTAGCACTCACGTCCGACATTCTGGTCTCCTTGAATGAATCTTACCCCGTTCTCTGTAGGAAATGTCATGTTTAAACACCATGACGTTTGAACCACCCAAAAGCTAGCTAGAGCCGGTCTACCCAAGAAAGAATTATAGGTAGAAAAATGTCCATCACTATGAACTCTCTTGTTGTCCCCTTCACCTAGAACCACCGATAAATCCACACAACCTGCACACTCTATCGCCTCTTCGTTAAATCCTTGAATCCAAGATTTACATGGCCTTAGATCTTGGCATTCCATCTGCATCTGATCGTATGCTTTTTTAAACAAAATGTTTACTAAACTACCACAATAAACTAACACCTTTCTCACAGTCGCCAGCCCAATTGTAGCCGATATCACCAAGATATCTAGCGTACGCACTTCGACCTCGTGAGCATCCCCGTTTCTAAACATAATATCATCAGTCATAGTTTTGAATTACTTTGTTAGAGCTCCATTTTCGATAGTAAAACGACTCTCACTCACAACATGCTTCGATGAGCTTATGCGCCTCTCCATCTTGTTCTACCTCTTTGTAGTCAGATGAGGTCCACCTGACATCATGTTAATAACCTATCTTTTTACAAGCTACCTAGGCTCATCATCACTGGGCTCGGCCAGACCCCTTTGGGGTAGTGGCCCTAGGGTTGAGCATCCCCTTTCCTTCCATCTTGCAGGGCTTTTATATATTGTTGAAGCTTCTTCTTTCGAATAAAAACTTCAATCATGTTCCGCAAGCGTCTACATTCATTCGTATTATGACCTAGGTCTTGTGGAAGTGACAAAACTTCCCAAACCTTTTCTCTCTTTCTCAGTCGACTCCTCGGGAGCCGACTACTTATATTGCTCAGTATCCTGTGTTGCAAGGTATATATTCTAAACCGAATTGTTAAGTGGTGTATAATTTTCATATTTTGAGCATTTATTGGAATCAGTTTTCCTACCTCCATCACCTTGATTGTTTTTCTTATGGTTATTACCATTATATGCGACATTCACAACTACATTCCGTTCATCGGATTGTTTACACCCACGTTACTCTATATCAATTCAACTGATTGATCAACATCGACCTATTTAGTGGTCGTACTTGTCTCTTCTAGGTGCAAGAACCGAGTTTCCTTCTATAAAAAAAACATCCATACTCGGTGGGGGTTTCATTTTCAACCATCTCCCAAAGTTAGTATCTGGTTGTATTCCCTTAATCAAGGCCATGAACTCTATGACTTCCTTAGCGTTACTCACTTCTGTCATTGTCATGTTAAACCTACCTAAAAATTTTTTTAACAACTCTCAAATACTTTGGAAATATTCAAGAATGACATTACAACCTTCGAATGGGTAGTGTGCAAGCAAAATTGCTCGACAAACCTCCTTGTCAACTGATCAAACGACGGTATGGATCTCGGTGGAAGTTGGGTGAACCATATTGTAGCTACACCTTAAATGAAGGTAGGGAAACATAGCATTTGACGGCATCTGTTGCCCTTGCCATGTCCATATGTCATTCATACACCAATAAATATTGTCTTGGATCCGTCGTCCCGTTATAGGACAACATCGTCGATATTGTGAACCTTCGGGGATACTTCTCATGCAATATCTCATCGGTGGATGAGTTTCTAGTGGGGGAACAGCACCATTCATCATTACTTATATGCTAGCTTATGCTCATCAATTATTTCACCATATCTTCCAATGACCATGGATCGACTTGATCTACCGAATGGCGATAATCATAGCATAACCCGATGTTTAGCGCTACAAATGGTCTCGATTAGTTCATTGATATATGGGTTCTCCTGTCTTTGAGAAAACCGTTTGTCCAGTTGACCTGCCACTTTGATTTCTACGTAGCAGGTCAGTAGCATCCATCTGGACTTCTACATTTTGGCTATCAGCAACATGACCAACATCACTACCTGCATCATCATTCAAGCTAGCAGTACCTCCAGCACCTAAGTTATGATGAGTGGGTTAGGTACCGATCCCCATGTATGGATCGATACCAACCCATATTCCTTTTTTCGAGCAACATTCAGCTTACTTTTTAGAGCACTGGTTTCCTTTCACTTCATCTTCCTTTTTCCCATCTCTATGATTTCCACCGGATTATGAAGAACTATCCTCTTTTGGATCGGAAGGCAATAATTCTCTCATGTGTCTTCTGTGACCATGGGTTAACTGATTCGGTAAGTCAAGAATCTCCTTCATTTGCTTCCTCAATTCATCTTGACTCTCTCATACCTTGTTGTTCATCTCCTTCATCGTCATGTCCATCTCAACTAGGGTTATTATATATGATGGGCTCTGAATTTCAACAACATTGGGTAAAGCTACTTCTTTAACATGCTAAGAGCCAACGTTCTCAACATCTGTAGCGGGTCCGGAAGCAGCGGATTTCTCCTTCCATGGGGCCACAACTTCAATTAATCATATGATGGATTCTGCACAAATCTAAATAATCATGGATTATGAGAACAACACGGAGGGATCTACCTCGTGGACTAAAGCAATCCAAAATTATAAAATAGATCCTGATAGCCTGATATCGATACGTTCTCATTAAAAGCACCAAATGTTTGCATGAAAAATAGCGCAAACATCAAGAGATTAAGAGTAGAGAATAAAATGAAGAAAATAACATGAGAACAAGGAAAACAGGAACACACAACGATTACAGTGGTTCGGTTAATCGGAGATCATGTCCACTTAAGATTTGTTGAGTTTTCTGATTGGTTTTGCAAAGCTGTTCTTATGGAGTGGTAATAATTCCTGGAATTACAGAAAGAATACAAGAATTTATTAAACAAGATAAAGATCCCTCAAGCAATGCTCTTCCTTTATTTATAGTTGCAGGTCGATGAAATTATCTCCTCTGTGTTCTTACCCATGTTCCCCATGTCCTAGAGAAGTTAAACCGAAATGATCGTGGCCAACTGAGCTAGTTTTAGGGATCGGTACTGAACCATGCGTCAGGGATCGGTACCGATCCATAATATGGATTGTGAATCCTTCTTTGACCTCTTGCAAATGCTTGGTTAACTCATGTTTCATCTTTAATACTTGATTGGATTGTTACGGACTTGAACTTGAGTTAATTCCTTGGTTTGGAGGTTGGATAGAGGCACTTGGTTTATCTACCAATCGTTTAAGTCGTTGTAGGCTAGCGAATCATTCCACATGGCCAGTACTAACTAGAGAATACTCTAAGTTGATGTGGCACGAGGCACATGGCAATTTTGGGCAAGTGTTGGGAATCAGTACTGACCCATGTTCAGGGATCGATATTGATCCATAATTCCATCGTTTAGTTAGACCATTGGCTTATGATTGGGGTGGCTGGTGTTTAGGCATTAATTTGAAATTTCCTGGTAAGTTTATGACTACACTTCTTGGCTTTGGTTAACATCTAAGCTTGAGAACTATCGCTTTGGGCGCCAGCTTGATAATTCTTTAGTTTAATCAATCTAACCGTCTGAACATGGCTTGGTTACCAGGCTGGCTAACAGAAAACATGGAATACGTTGTGCACATCCACCATCTTTTGAGGTAAATCAACACTATATACTAGATTCCCAATCCTTTCAAGTATCAGTAATGAATCTACGAATCTCAATGCCAGCTTCTCCTTAATATCGAATCGAACTTTATGCTTCAAAGGAGAGATCTTAACAAATGCCATATCAACTTAAGGTCTCATCTTTTCTTATCAATGTATCTCTTTTGTCTACCAAGAGTAGCTTTCATTTGTTGCCGAGTGATTTTGATCTTCTTCGTAGTCTCCCTAATCATATCTGGCCCAAGTATTAGTTTCTCCCTCGCTTCCCGTCAACATAAAGGAACGTTGCATGGCCGGCTATATAAGGCCTCAAATGGTGCCATATCAATGCGCGGTAGATAACCATTATTGTACGTGAACTTAACGAGGTGCAAATGATTGTCCTATGAGCCTCTAAAGTCAAGTATGCAAGCTCATAAGAGATCCTCTTAGACATGATTCACTCTCTCGGTCTATCCATCAATTTATGGATGATAAGCTATACTCAAACTTAGCTCCATCCCCAATGCATCTTGTAGACTCTTCCAAAATCTGCTAATGAATAATGGGTCTTGATTGCTTACATGCTCTTCGTCTCACAATGAAATGGTGCTATTTATTTCACATATAACTCAACCACGATCTATTTGACATTATGGGTATGAATCGAGCACTCTTCGTCAATCTATCGACTATGACCCAGATGTTACCACACCCAACTCTGGTCATAGGCAATTCATCGATGAAGTCCATTGATATATGCTCCTACTTGGGAACTTTGAGCGGTTATAGCAAACTATTTAGCTTCTTCTATTTAGCTTTCCATAATTGACATTTCATACACTTCGATATGTCCCAGTGTCATTCTTTATCCCCTCCCACTAAGTGTTGCCTCATATCTCGATACATTTTTTACCTCTGGAATGTATATTCAATCTCAAATGATGGCACTCACGTAGAACCACATCCCACTACCCATCGACATCGGGTGGTAACAATCTACCATCCTTACGGAGCCAACCATCTCGACCAAGCATGTACTTTTTCACACCTTCAAACTCTACTCTAATCTCTATCTTAGCAATGATTTCCACTAGTCCATACCACGTCTGTGACTAGTACCGATCTACTCAATAAGAGTAGGTTTAACAGTCGAGTTTGCAATCATATTGGACACGATCTCACATCTCGATCAGAAATAATAACCAACAATAGACTCTAACTACGTCCAACCTAGGAACATAGTGTTAGTCCCTGAGAAGATGGTTTTGATGACAACAACCTTAGAATAAGATTATAAAATATTAATACTAACATTATAGTTTATATATATTTATGTATATGCAGGATTTAACCATGCAGATACCAAGAATGAAGACTGTACAATATAGAGATTAAAGACTGAAGATATCAAGATTAAAGACTCATGAGTATCAAGATTATTTAGAGTTCAAGATTTCAATAATAAGTAATTTAATTAGGAATTTTGTTAAAACATCTAGAAAAACACTGGCATCTTAAAATCCATTTTATTTGTGGAATGGAATCCCCTTCGAGCTCGTTAAAGAGATGGAACCCTAAGTAGGATGGAACCTACAAAAAATCTGGTGGAACATTGTTTTGTATCCACTAACTTTTATTCAAATGTTTTTACAAAATTATATCTTGTTTTCAAAATGATTTCAAAATCTTCCTTTTAAAAGAATCAAAAACATCTATCCTGGTTTTAAAATACTTTTAGCCTCAAAATAATCTTTATCTTCAAAATCAAATTATCCTTGGTTTTGAACTATCTTTTAATATATTTAACTTTTAATATTTATACTTATATTTAAATATAAAATTATAGTAAAATTTTATATGTACCAAAATATTATTCTCTATACTTATTTATGTATTTTAACTATTTTTAAAGTTTAAAATAGTTTTAATACAAGATAGAAGTTATTTTCAAAGAAAAACAAATTACCAAAAATTGCTTAGGCCTATCGACAACCCCAAGATACCCTTGTCGACAAGGTGGCGGTTTATTCAAAAATTTGAATTTCAAAGGAAGTGTCTATTCGTCATGTCCTTTCACGAATGGACATGGCTGTTGTTCTACTATAAATAGGGGCAGTTTTAAATGAATTTGTATACATATTTTCTTTGATTTCATTCCTCTTCTTCTTCCACATTTCTTTATATATATTTTTACCATTACTCTGTCGTAATCAACATTGAATCTAACTATATCATTTCTAGTTCGATTCTGTGTCACTATCTCAACAAGATCCCAGTGCTATTCAGAGTTATAGGCTTCTTTGTAATTAACTGAGTGAGAAAAGGTGTGATTGTAGCTTGTGAAATCAATCAAACGAGAAAAGGTGTGATTGTAGCCTGTGAAATCAATTGGGTGGACTTGTTGCCCGTAAAATCAAGTATCTCTACCCAAAGGATTTTGAATCTGGAATGGTGTACCTTGTGGCCTTGAAATCGAGGGTGTAATTGTAAGAATTGATTTGAAAGGAAATATGTACTTGTGTGCGAGACTGGATGTAGGGTAACTCTGAACCAGTATAAAATCCGATGTGTTCTTTCCTTTATTGCTTTTACTTTATTTCTGCATCTGTGTTTGATTCTATGATCATATCTGTGTCAGAATATTGTATACATTTGTGTTCAAATTAATATAAACTCAAAAAGATTTAGTAATTCCTTAAAACACTATTCACCCCTCTCTAGTGTTAATTCTAGCCTTAAGATCCGTAATCCGCATTTCTCACATCTGATATCAGAGCAAGGTTTTCAAAGTTTCATAATATGAATTTTGAAAAAGCTTTTTAAATGGCTATGTTTAAAAAACTTGTTAAAACTAGTTTAGAAATATTCAGACCATCATTGTCTCTTGAGTCTGCACATAATCAATATTCAAATTCAAGTTGTCTACCAAAATTGTATGATGTGCAGGAAACATGTTTTATGGGTGTTGAGGAATCAATCCACAATGGACAAATTGTACAGATCAAAAAAAATAAATGGATACTCGATAGTGGATGCTCTAGACACATGACTGGTAATCCATATATGATGAATGATATAATATACAAAGATGAAGGACTGGTTAACTTTGGAGACAACTTAAAAGGATATGTGATTGGCGTCGGCAAAGTCGGTAACTCTGAAACTCCTATTATTACTAATGTTTTGCTAGTTAAGAATCTGAAACATAATCTGCTAAGTATTAGTCAACTTTGCGATAAAGGATATAAAATTAAATTTGAAAAAGATAAGTGGCACATTGAAGATAATAATTCAACCATAATATTTGATAGAATTAGGAAAAAGAATATTTATATTCTTAGTACGAAAGTTTCAAATGATAACCTGTGTCTTTTGGCAAATACAGTGACCCTTGGATTTGGCATAAGAGATTTGGGCATTTGAATTTCAAACTCTTATCTAGATGGTCAAAACATGATCTAGTAAGAGGTCTCCCTAAAATGAATTTTAAAGTAGACAGTTTATGTGATGCATGTCAATTAGGAAAACTTAGAAAAGGTTCCTTTAAATTAAAAAATATGATTTTCACTTCAAAACCTCTTGAATTACTTCATATTGATTTATTTGGTCCATCTCAAATTCTGTCAATAAATCATAGTAAATATGTTTTTGTAATTGTAGATGATTATTCTAGATTTACATGGACAATATTTTTGAAACATAAAAGTGATACTTCTGAATGTTTTTGAGAGCTTTACAAAAAGAATTCAAAATCAGCTTTCTATAAAAATTATAACCATTCATGGTGGTGAATTTGAGAATGAAAAGTTTGAGGAAATCTGTAATAAAAAGGGAATAACTCACAAATTTTCATTTCCACGAACTCCACAACAAAACGGAATAGTAGAACGTAAAAATAGGACGATTCAAGAGTGTACGAGAACTATGCTTTCAGATAGTAAATTACCAAAATATTTTTGGGCAGAAGCAGTTGCTACCGCATGTTATATTTTAAATGGAATTTTAATTAGACCTTTAACTGATAAGACATCTTATGAACTTCTTCACACAAAGAAACCTAGGGTGTCTTATTTTAGAATCTTTGGAAGTAAATGTTTTATTTTAAATACAAAAGATAACTAAGATAAATTTGATCCTAAATCCGACAAAGGTATCTTTATCGATTATTCTAATAGAAGTAAAGCATACAGAGTGTTTAATTTAAGAACTAACACCATCGAAGAAATAATGCACATTTCATTCGATGAAAGTCTCAAAAATTTTGAAGATACAAATGATGAAGAGGATTTAACCACTCAAAATCAAGAGTCAACTGAAACTAATAATGAAATTAATCATCCTAATAAAAGGATTAAACTTTTAAAATATCATCCTATAGAAAATATACTTGGAGATATGCAATCTGTTGTTAAAACTAGAAATCAACTAAGTAAAATGAGCAAGGTAGCCTTTATATCAACTATTGAACCCAAAAATCCAAAAGAAGCATCAACTAATGATTCATGGATTTTGGCTATGCAAGAAGAACTAAATCAATTCACTAGAAAAGATGTTTGGGAACTTGTTCCTAGACCTGAAAATAAAACTATAATTGCAACTAAATGGGTTTATAAAAATAAACTGAATGAACAAGGTGAGATTGTTAGAAATAAAGTCTGGTTAGTCGCTCAAGGTTATTGTCAAGAAGAAGGAATAGATTTTGATGAAACCTTTGCTCCCGTAGCAAGATTGGAATCCATTAGGATTCTACTTGCTTTCGCAAATCATAATAATTTAAAATTATTTCAAATGGATGTTAAAAGTGCCTTTTTAAATGGATTTGTAAAAGAGGAAGTATATGTTAAACAACCACCACTTTTTGAAAATGAAAAATTACCGAATCATGTTTACAAACTTAAGAAAGCTCTATATGGTCTAAAACAAGCTCCTAGAGCCTGGTATGATATACTAAGATCTTACTTACTACAATCAAACTTTGAAATTGGTAAAGTAGATAATACTCTTTTTATTAAAAGAAATAAAATGATATTCAACCAGTACAAGTTTATGTAGATGATATCATTTTTGGATCAACTAATTTTGAAATGAATAAAGAATTTTTGAAATAATGACAAAAGAGTTTGATATGAGTCATATGGGTGAATTAAACTTCTTTCTAGGATTGCAAATAAAACAATTAGATAACGGTATCTTTATAAGTCAAGAAAAATATGCTAAAGACCTAGTTAGTAAATTTGGTTTGACTACTGCAAATGGAAAACCCACTCCTATGGCAACCAATGAGTACCTAAGTAAAGAAGATCTCTCAAAGATGTAGATCAAAATTTATATAGAGGAATGATTGGATCACTACTCTATATCACTGCTAGTAGACCTGATATCATGCATAGTGTTTGTTTCAGTGCAAGATATCAATCCCAACCTAAAAAGACCCACTTAAAAGCTGTAAAACGTATCATAATATATGTTAAACACACCTTTGATTATGGCTTATTTTATCCTTAAAATGATTCTTTTGAATTAATATCTTACTGTGATGCTGATTATGCTGGTTGTAAATCAGACCGAAAAAGTACAAGTGAAACTTGTTACTTTTTAGGGCATTCTCTGATTTCCTGGTGTAGTAAAAAGCAAAACACGGTTTCTTTATCAACAACTGAAGCAGAGTATATTTCTGCTGCTTTGGCTTGTTCTCAAATAATATATATGCAACAAACTTTAAAAGATTTTGGTTTAAATATCTCAAAATCACCAATTTATTATGATAATACTAGTGGAATAAATTTATCCAAAAATATCACTCATCATGCTCGAACTAAACATATTGATATAAGACATCATTTTCTTAGAGATAATATAAGTAAGAAAGTAATTACTCTCGATTATATCAATTCCCAAAACCAAATTGCTGACATCTTAACAAAACCCTTAATTGAAACTAAATTTACTAAATTAAGAAGAGAATTAGGTATTTATTCAATAATTGAAATATAGAATATAAATAACAAAGTATAATTAAAAAAATTAGACTAAAATAAATCAAATAGTAAACATAAAGGTACCATGTCGACAACCCTTCCTTACCCCTGTCGACATGTAACGATTTTTTTTCTTTTGAAATTTTCCCACCAAAATTCAAATAACTGGTTATATATTCTTCTTATTTCGAAATTTTGTTCATTCTTTCTGTCCTTTCTCTGATCTATCGTCTGAAAACAATTAAACAATGGCCTCCTCCTCTAAATCAAATAAAAATTCAACCTTTTCGTTCCCTTCTCCTTCTACTGGACCATTTCAACGAACTAGTTTGCACGAGTGACAAAAATGGAGGACTCCTTGAAGGATGCACTGCAACTAATGACTGAAATTCAAGTAGTGCAACTCAGAATGGTCAAAAAACAAGAACGGCAAGGCAAAATCCTTAGAAACTTACAAAAGTTTCTAATGGACAATCACGCTAATCCCATCTTGATTGATGAAGAATCTTCAGGAGATCAAGTAAAAGAGGACAGCGAGGAAGAAGAAGAAGAAGCCCTCATGGAAGAAGAGCACACTTAAGATGACGACAAAGTAATTTTCGTTGCCAAAGTGTGTTTTGACAAGGAGGGAAATCTATTCGAACAACGTGGAAATTTCTGTTTCCACTACCCAAATTGTTCGGTTCATAGATCTTCCATTTTCAAGGACACACATTAGTTTCTTTTCTCTCTTTCTTATTGTTATATGATCTTACTTTCGTCTTCTACGCAAATGTAAATATAATAATATATGATTAATAAATAATTTTTGTTCTTATATTTGAACTCTCATATTATCATTATCATAAGTATTATCATATATGGATTCTTTGTTAGGATAGTTAGTAATTAAGGACTAAGTTTTAGTTTTAGAATTAAGTAATGATTATTTATGATAACACTATTATTATAATCACATGTCATATAGTATTAGATTAAGGGGGAGTTATATAGTTTGGAGTTAGTTTTTGTTGATGACAAAGGGGGAGAAGTATAATGTAGGATAGTTAGGCATAGATTAAGGGGGGGTTATTAGTTTTAGGGGGGGTTATTAGGATAGAAGTAATATTTTACAAACAAAGGTCGTCATCATCAAAAAGGGGGAGATTGTTTGTCCTTGAGAAGATGGTTTTGATGACAACAACCTTAGAATAAGATTATAAAATATAAATACTAACATTATAGTTTAAATATATATATGTATATGCAGGATTTAACCATGCAGGTACCAGGAATGAAGACTGTACAGTATAGAGATTCAAGACTGAAGATATCAAGATTGAAGACTCATGAGTATCAAGATTATTAAGAGTTCAAGATTTCAATAATAAGTAATTTAATTAGGAATTTTATTAAAACTCCTAGAAAAGCACTAGCATCTTAAAATCCATTTTATTCGTGGAATGGAATCCACTTCGAGCTCGTTAAAGGGATGGAACCCTAAGTAGGATGGAACCTACGAAAAATCTAGTGGAACATTGTTTTGTATCCACTAACTTTCATTCAAATATTTTTACAAAATTATATCTTGTTTTCAAAATGATTTCAAAATCTTCCTTTTAAAAGAATCTAAAACTTCTATCCTGGTTTTAAAATACTTTTAGCCTCAAAATAATCTTTATCTTCAAAATCAAATTATCCTTGGTTTTAAACTATCTTTTAATATATTTAACTTTTAATATTTATACTTAGATTTAAGTGGAAATTAACCACAAGGGCCTCTTTGGCAAGTGCAATTAATTTCTAGGACACACAAATAAAATAATTACTTTTAAGAACAAAATGAAAAATAATTAGTTTCTAATGCCTAAAATCTATGAAATTACATCCTCGAAAATAATTGGACTGCTGACTTTATCCTTAAAAGTAATTATTCTGATGGTTTTGGCCTTGAAATTAATTTCTATAGATGTGTGTCCTAGAAATTAATTGGACCATAAAGTTTGTCCTTCTAGTGAAATGCCCCAAGATTTAAATATAAAATTATAGTAAAATTTTATATTTACCAAAATGCTATTCTCTATGCTTATTTATGTATTTTAACTATGGTTAAGTATATTTATAAAGTTTAAAATAGTTTTAATACAAGATAGAAGTTATTTTCAAAGAAAAAAATTACCAAAAATTGCTCAGGCCTGTCGACAACCCCAGATACCCTTGTCGACAAGGTGGCGGTTTATTTCAAAAAATTGAATTTCAAAGGAAGTGTCTATTCGTCACATCCTTTCACGAATGGACATGGCTGTTGTTCTACTATAAATAGGGTCAGTTTTAAACGAGTTTGTATACATATTTTCTCTGATTTCACTCCTCTTCTTCTTCCACATTTCTTTATATATATTTTTACAATTACTCTGCCGAATCAACATTGAATCTAACTAGATCATTTCTAGTTTGATTCTCTATCACTATCTCAACAAGATACTAGTGCTATTCAGAGTTATAGGCTTCTTTGTAATTAATTAAGTGAGAAAAGGTGTGATTGTAGCCTGTGAAATCAATCAAGCGAGAAAAGGTGTGATTGTAGCCTGTGAAATCAATTGGGTGAACTTGTTGCCCATAAAATCAAGTATCTCTACCCAGAGGATTATGAATCTGGAGTGGTGTACCTCATGGCCTTGAAATCGAGGGTGTAATTGTAAGAATTGATTTTGAAAGGAAATTCATACTTGTGTGCAGGACTGGATGTAGGGTAACTCCAAACCAGTATAAAATCCAGTGTGTTCTTTCCATTATTGCTTTTACTTCATTTCTACATCTGTGTTTGATTTTGTGATCATATCTATGTCTGAATATTGCATACATTTGTGTTCAAACTAATATAAACTCAAAAGGATTTAGTAATTTCTTAAAACACTATTCACCCCCCTCTAATGTTAATTATAGCCTTAAGATCTGTAATCTGCATTTCTCACACATAGCTCCCAAGCTGGCATGTATTCTACTCAAAGCATCATCGAATACATTTCCCTTACCATACGTATAGGAAATGTCAAATTCATTGGAGGTCAAGAATTCTAACCATCGTTGGGGACGAAGGTTAAGGTCCTTCTATGAGAAAAGGTACCTCGACGATTTATGATTTGTGAATAACTCAAACCTCTCTCGCAATACCTCAAATCTTCAAAGCAAACACTATTGTCACTAACACTAAAATTGTAGGCCGGGCATTTCCTCTTATGCAATTTCAGCTACAAACTAGCATAAGTGACAACTTTACCCCACTGTATCAATAACACACCCAATACAATACAACTAGCATCTATGTATGCTATCAAGTCCACATTCCCACTCAGAATGACTAATACAGGTGCACTTGTCGGCCTCTTATTCAGACCAACAACGCATGCTCACACCTAACATCCCTAGCGAATGTCTGATTCTTCTTTATCTAGTTGGTAGATGGTGCTGCTACCTTTGAGAAGTCATTTATGAACCATCTATAATATCCCGCTAATACAAGGAAACTCCTTACATTTATAACACTCTTGGGTCTGTTCCAATTTTAAACTGCTACTAGTATGGCAGGATCCACAGCAATGCCCTGCTCAAAAACATAATGAACCAAAAATTGCACTTCCCTCCTCTACAAGTGAAATTTCAAAAACTTTGCTTTCAACTGGTGCTTCCTTAATACCTCTAGCTCAATCCTTAAGTGAATCTTTTGTTCCTATTCCATCCATGAGTAGATTGAGAATATCATCAACGAACACAACTAGAAACTTTTTTAGTTAATCTAAGAAGACACGGTATATAAGATCAATAAAGTATGTCGGTGCATTGGTTCGACTAAAAGGCATAACCAGCCACTCATAGAATTACGAAGGCATACAAATGCAGTAATTAGAACACAGGCGTACAAATACAGCAATCAGAACACTGTCTTTCAATACTTTCTGTTGGTAGAACCCCATCGCTAAATCCAATTAAGAGAACACCTTAGCACCATAGAGCTGATCGAACAAGTCATCAATATGTGGAAATTGACTTCTTCATCCTTACTTTATTTAGCTCACAGTTCAACACAAAGCCTCAAAGTGTCGTCTTCTTTATTGGAGAATACTACAAGTGCTCCATACTCAGATATTCTTCTATGAAAGAATCCTCTCTAAAAAGTTATACACTTGCACCTCTACTTTCCTATACTTTTTGGATGTCCTAGCCATAGAGGCATAATTGGCATGGCATCCTTCGGTAAACCAATACAGAACTCGATCTCCTTATGTGGCGGTAGTTTGGTCATCTTCTCAAATATGTTTGGATACTCCCAAGCTATAGGTACTGATGATAACTCATCATGCATGATCTCAAGCAATATAGAAAACTAACCGTCACCTCATCATCTAGTAGGTAATCTAACTCTGGCCTATGTCAATCGTCTGCCCTAACATCACTAGCGGTCTCTCATTATCCGCCACGACTTCGTACTTCTAAAGCCTGTCCATCCCTAATATAATACTGAACTCCACAAAACAATCATAAGCAAAAAAATACATCCACGACTCGATAATTCCATTATAACAAACCATACATATACTAGGCGAACCTTTCATAGGGTTTGACATTATCAAAGGTTTATCTACTGTATCATGTTTCAATCCTAGTCTATTTACTAGATCACTGGGTATAAAGGAATTTAAAGCTATGGCATCGAATAAAATGTGAACAAGTACATCATAAATGGGAAATTCATACCATGGATAATGATGCCTTCCCCTTCTCCTTTACCGTTGGATTATTCAACGGGGTTGGAATGGCATTAGGAGCATACGGTTTCACAATTTTCTTTAGTTCGATGGCTCAAGACAATCTTTCTAGATATACCCAAACTTATTGCGATTGTAGCACTTCTTTCCACCATTCTTGTAGTTCTTGTTTAGATGGTCATTCTCTCTTTAGTTGCAGCAAGTGGGAACCTATTTGCACTTTTTCGAGCTGTTTTAGCTTTGAAATTGCTACTTTCCTTTGTTGTTGTTCCATTTATTCTCGCCTCCCCTGCTCACTTGTGGCTTCGGCTCCTCTTTTAGAATAACAGCTCTTGACTTTGTGTAACAACCCGCCTGTTCAACCCTCGAAAGTCGATACTAAAACACCCATGGTATTCACGTGCCGAACATCTAAGTGCCAAAAAGATAGATTGTGGGGTGAAAGAAAAAAAAGGCAGAATAGAATCTTATGTCGTGACAAGTAATATATAATATACAATAGACGTTTACAAAGAAAAGTTTATATACATACATTAATCAAAGTGAACTAACATACCATCAGTCTAGACAGTTATAACTGCCTTGTTAATAGGGTTTTTAGCCTAGAAGAATTAAATGGGAGTTAGAACATTCATATTAAGTCAAAACGACTCGAGACTTGATAGAAAAACCTAAAAATACAAGATTAAGGACCCAAAGAAGTTTGAGCTAAATATATGCCATCTTATTAGATCATCATAGATCCGATCCAATTTGATCGGTACCGATCCGAATTTATCATTCCAGATGAACCCAATCCCTTCGCATTTTGACTCTATGCCTCAACCAAGCTCACCTAACAAGTTTGCAACATTCCAAGTATTCGAGTTCAAGAAGTGAAGGTTCATTTGCTTTAGAATACGGATCAATCAAACCTATAGGTGAATCATCATCAAAACAAGTCATCAAGCTAAGAGATTATATAGAGAGCATCACTATGAAGTAAGAAGCTCGACCAAACAAATCAGAGCTAAAAATTGGTTAAGGATTTGGGTTAGCACCGATCCAATTGGATCGAAACGGTACCGATTCAAAAGGATAGCCAATTTTGGCTCTAAACTTTCTGACCTCTCTCTACATGACGACTATAGGCTTCATACAAAGCACTTCTTGGCCCAAGAGCTTTCCAATCCCTATAAATATCATCTCATCTACAACAAAAGGGAGATCCGCTCTGATCTCTGCCAAGACTCTACCATTGTTTCTTCACTCTTCTTCTCCATTATAACGACTTTCGGTTGTCTCAAACAATGGTGGCTCAATCTAACTTAGGAAAGAAGAATCATATTGTAATCTAAGCTTCTTTGTAATAGTAGTTGATCAATAAAAGCTATAAAGTGGACATAGGCTTCATTATCAGTCGAACCACTATAAAAATCTCTTAACTCTTTATTTTTTCTGCTATTAACTATTGCTTTTTCTATTTTATTTGCCTTGATAAACAGGACTGATGCGTTCACACTCAATCCATGGTGTTGATCCATTTTTGGGTTAACATTCTGGTGCTTTTGCTGAGAACCAAACTCAGGTCTAGATCTAGCTATCTACTTTGGATCAAATAGGTTCAGAAGTTAGATCATCAATCTTTGTTTAGCAGATTTGCTGCTAAGAATCAACGGCACAAGGAAGAAAGAGAATTTCTTTCGAAAGATCCATAGAAACTGTAATAGCTGGAGAAGAAGCCATTTATCAGCAAGTTGAGGTCAACAGTGCCAATAATCCATTAGCTAGAGAAAATTCTACAGCTAACACAAGATCAGGTGTTGGGATATTCTATCCAGCATGAAGTTGTCACTAGAGGCGAATTGAATAAGATGGTTGATGAAATCAAATTAAAAAATGGAGAATAGCCAAAAAGATCTTGTGGACAAATTAAATGCCCTCTTGACCTCGCAATCACTTGCTGCTTCAAGAACCATGCTAGAGCCCGTGGCTGCGATGGAGCAGGAAAACTCTTCTGTTTCTAGCCTAAACAAAAGAAACGGAATGTAGAAGCAAAAAGGAGCGATGGGTGGGGTTGTAGGATCACTATAGAAGGAAACGCAGGCACTCCACCAACTGTAAAGCAGCTCGCCATGAACTTAGGGCCGAAAACCTCACGGGAAGATATAACAGTGGATCTCTCCGACTCTAAAGATGGAGAGCAACTTGACGACGACGAGTTGGAAGAAAATGGCAATGCACTCAATACCGACAGGGAGGTCCAAACTGCCCCTATCCGACCAACCGCAATCCAAGGGAACTTCGACGGAGTGGCTCTCCCGAAGACGGGAGAGCCTAGGCTACACCCTACTTACCAAGATCGTTTGCAAAATCAAATACTTAGTATAGTCACTGGCGACCAACCCATGGATTACCGAATACCCGAGGCGTATATTGCGAACATGATCAAGCGCCTAATAGAAAAAAGCAAGGATATGAGAGATGATGAATAATGATCTGCTCCAAGCCGGGCTGCCTTCAGTGATGACATTCCGAATGAACGATACCCCAAAAAGTTCACTATGCCGACTATTCTATCCTACAATGGAACTAGAGACCCACAACCTCACTTGTGTAAGTACAGTTGGTACATGGACGGAGAAAATTCTTTGAATGCTGTTTGATGTTGATGTTTTCCAATCATCCTAGAGGGAATTTGCTTCCATATGGTTCACTAGGCTCCCACTAAAATCCATCTTCACTTTCAATAACTTAGCAACAAAATTCCTTGATCAATTTAGGCTTCACACGGCACAACCAAAAGATGTGATGTCCTTATCTTGCCTATTCCAATGACGAAATGGATCTTTTAAATCCTTCTTGAGTCAGTTCAACACCACGGTGATTGAAGTAAATAACCCAAACGAAGATATAGTCTTCATGGCCCTATTCTGTGCTATCCATCTCGACACTGAATTTGGAAAATGGATCAAAATGAAACAACCTACCACTAGGAAGGACTTTAACCGAAAGGCAAGCCAGTACTTAAGACTGGAAGAGGCACGGGAGATAGAAGGAAAACCAGCTAACCTGTAACCAGCCAATGCTGGCCAGAATGGGATGGCAGCTAACTAAGACGCAAATACCTTTGGGATCGCTGCAGGAAACACGAGAAAGGATGTGAACTAGAAAATGAAGAACCAGAATTCCAACAATCGAAATGGAGGTAACGAGAGACTTAATGGCCCGAGGCCCGAAGACTACACCCCGCTAACTAATACTCCATAAAACATCTGCTTTGTGACACATGGGACAGAGGAATACAAAAGTCCGCCTAAAATGGAAGCAACTGAACAACAAAGCATTCCAGAAAGTACTGTCGCTTCCAAGACACACATGGTCATAACATGAATAGGTGTCGTCATCTGAAGAACCTGATCGAAGTGCTGATCCGAAAAAACAAGCTTCAGCAAAATGTGAGACCGCAAAATCCTAGCCAGCCTACAGCACCACAAGCTCCTAGAGACCATGGAAACCAAGCCGAAACCAACAAAGAGGGATCAAGATGGACCGACCAAAGACTCATAATCAGAACAATATTTGGGGGACCTCATCCCACGTATAATAGTTGGGGAGAAATGGAGTGATATGTAACTCACTAAGACATGCTCTGAAAGATTTTTGCTTCGCGATCGAAGACAGAACTCTTGCCAAGCAGTTGACAACCCTGAACGATGATATAGTATTTCAGAATCAAAACAACTGAAGGAATAGAAGCTTCGACCCTCAATTCCATAGTCGTGACGATAGAAACTGAACCAGCCAGTTCGACAAGTATTGATGGACAGTGGTAGCTCTGTGAATATCTTGTTTAAACACACATTTGATTAGATAAAGATCAGCAAGAGAGACGTATCTACTTGCCGAACAAATCCAAGGATTCATTGGTGAACCTAAGTAACCTGTCAGAATAATTGATTTACCCATAAAAATTGGAGAAGGCAACCGAAGAATCATCCTCATCTAGACCTTTGTGATTGTGGATGAAATATCCACCTACAATGGTTTCTTAGGCCGGCTCGCTTTGGCAGATTCAAATATTGCTTTAGCTTAGTGGTGTCTACCTATGAAATTTTCGATAGAGAATAGAGTTGGGGTGATCAAAGGAGATCAAAGTACCGCTAACGAATGCTACATCGCATAACAGTGCGAGTCTAGAAGAAAAGTAAAAGGGAAGAATGTGGCGAGAACTCTCCACATTCGTGAACCTACCAAATACCAACTACAGAGCCGCCCCTGGCTTGGGGACCATAGTCAATTCGACAAGGCTTTAGACCCTAGAAAGAAGAATTCAGGATAGGATCGGGTAGCACCGGCATAATTGATGGTGCCTGTCCCAGTCGATATGGTAGACCCAACTCGGGTCCTGAAAATTGGATCACATCTTGGAAACAAGATGCGACAGGAACTAATCAAATTTCTTCGTGCTAACCTGGGCGTATTCACTTAGATACCTTCCAATATGTACGGAGTGTCACCAGAGATTGCATGCCATGAACTTACCCCGACTGGGTATCCAACCCGGTCTTGGTCAAGAAGTCCAATGGAAAATGGAAAACTTGTATCAACTACTTGGAACTAAATAAAGCATGCCCAAAAGACAGCTTCCCTCTACCTAGAATCGACCAGCCTATGGACGGGACAGTTGGACATGAATTGCTATCATTTACGGATGCCTACTCGGGATATAACCAAACATGATGCACGAACCTGATCAAAAAAACACCAATTTCATCATTGATCTTTGATTGTACCGCTAAAAGTGATGTCATTTGGTTTAAAGAATGCTGGGGCAACCTACCAATGTCTAATGAATGCCATGTTTAAGCATCAGATCAAGAAGATTATGGAAGTCTATGTAGATGATATATTGGTTAAATCGCATATAGCTGCAAATCACTTGGACAATCTCGCCGAAATCGTTGAAATACTTTACAAATATAGAATGAAACTCAATCCATTTAGATGTCACTTTAGGATAGCCTTTGGAAAGTTCATGGGACTCATTGTAAATGCCAAAGGCACCGAAGCAGATCTCGACCAAATTACTGCTTTACGGGAATTCGATGCCCCAAGAAACCAGAAAGAGTTACAAAGCTTGAATGGAAAAGTTGCAGCACTAAGCCAGTTCATCTCAAAAGCAACCGATAAATGTATATCATTCTTTGACGCATTAAAGAAGGGAAAGAAGTACTTTAAATGGAATCAGGCTTGTCAGATTGCCTTCGAAGAGCTGCTGCGACATATGGAAACTCCACCAATCCTATCTAAGCTGGTAGATAGAGAAGACTTGTTCACCTACTTAGCAGCCCCACCCCATGCATTAAGTGTTGTGCTCGTACGAGAAGAAGCGAAGATCTAACGACTCGTGTATTACATCCGTAAACGATTCAGTGGATCCAAGAAGAACTATTTGAAATTGGAACAACTAGCATATTACGTCTTGATTGCATCCAAAAAGTTACGACCATACTTTTAGGCATACCCGATTAAAGTACTAACAGATCAACCCTTAAAGCAGGGGTTGTACCGCCTCGAGACCTCTGGACGGCATATCAACTGGAACATCAAATTAAGTTAATATGAAATCACTTATCATGTCTAGAAGGGCGATCAACAGGCTGGCGCTGGTAGACTTCATTACCGTGTTTACAATACAAGCTTGTTATCCCGCTTTTTGGCAAAGCCGTGATACCAAAAGATCATTCGAAAACCAAAGACAGTTCGTCTCAAAGATTGTTTGTACTTTGCTTCACTATGGGTATCGATGAATTTTGTCCGAGCTCGGATCAGGCTACAATTGATAGGACATGATAAGCAAAGCGACGAAAGCCGGTGTTTCAAATTTCAGGTTAATCGGAGTTCGTATGAATGAGATATCATCGATGCAAGTTAGCCAAAGTACACAGTTTGTATCCATCAAATTGTTGAGAAGATGCCCATTTCGAATCGATGGGGTTCGTATCCATCAATGATTGCCTCGTTCGAATCCATCAGGTTCCACACACTTCGAATCGATCAGATGGGCATCGTCTCAGCATGTTCGTATCCATCCCAGAGTACTATTTCGTATCCATCAGTAGGCCGCACTTCGTATCGATACGCATATCCATCACCACTCCTCGGTTCATATCCATCGGCTTCGTATCGATCGAAGAGGCCAGGCCTTCGCATCGATGGACTTCGTATCGATCGAACTTCGGCTAGAGTGTCTTATTCGAATCCATCGGCATGGCTCGGTTCATATCCATAGGCTTCGTATCGATCGCCTAACATCAACTTCGCATCCATTAGAGATTCGCCGCTTCCTCTCCATCCCAAGACCGTGTTCGAATCTATGAGCAGAGGCTTGTTCGTATCCATCAGGTTAACTAACCATGGATGACGTGTCATCCTCGATACGAACAAGGTGAATTTTATGGAGTTGAGACAGTCAACTCGGAGCGAAGACCGGATCGAGGCGAAGTATGCGCGCCACATCATCACAAGACCACGTGAGGTGATCGATTTCGAAGGGACTGATACGAACTGATGGATTCGAAATAAACAGCCAACCGAACATACTAGCTCGTATCGATCATATCTCCCAAACCGTTGATCCAAATGCAACGAAATTTTCACATTAGCTTCCACACAAGGTAGAGATTGTTCCTGCCAAGTTTGAGCTCGATTGGATCATTTTTGATGGATACGAAATGACTTCGTATCGACCTCAGATCGAGTTGAAACTTGGTGGAGTCCGTCGTGTGGGCCCACTCACGTGCCAAAAAAAGTCTTCCGAAATTTGAGCGAGATCTGTGCCTCCTGCGCTATAAATAGCACCCTGAAGCCTACAGAAAGGGGATCTTTTTGGCCATTGGACATCCAGATTCTACCGGATTCAATTCTACTCTTCATTATCGTTGTTGTAATCAGATTTCAGAGCTATTATTGACTGTATTTCGCTGTAATCGATTGAAATCATCAAGTGAATCAATAAAGACATAAACTTCAGAGTGGACGTAGGCAAGATCACCGAACCACTATAAACCCTGTGTTTCTGATTGTTATTGCTGAATTATTGTGATTGCTATTGCTTAGATCTGAGTTTGGTATTGATTATTGCTGATTTGTGTTCATAAACGGGTGCTTTCACGATATCGAGTGTTTGTGGCCAATGTTGGCACAAACAAAGATAATGAATAAGAAGTCAGGTTGGAAGTAGAGATACACTGGAAGTTATTCATCGATGATGCATCTAACAACTTTTGCTTGGGGCGGGAGTCATGCTCGTAACTACCGAAGGATGATCTGTTTGCTATGCCTTATACTTGGTATTCCTTGCAACAAACAATGAAGCAAAATATGAAGCATTGATAGTAGGGCAGAAAGTTGTAAGGGAACTCGAGATAATGTCCATACACATCTATAGCGACTCTCAGCTAATGATCTATCAAGTGAGAGGCGAATTCAAACTTGGGAAGAAAACCTTGCCCTATATCTATATAAAGTGAAGGAATTGCTAAACGACATCGAATTACTCATATCCTGAGGGAACAAAACATGAAAGCAGACTATCTATCTAAACTGGCCAGTTGTGGAGAAGCTCGGTCATGAGGAGTAGCCCCAGTTGAAATGCTAACTACTCCAAGCATAAGCTAGATGGATATCGACTAGATTTTTGACACAATAGAAGAACCAGAAACATGAATGACACCGATCAAAGACTACCTACTTAGAAGAACACTCCCCGTAGACAGAAATTAATGCAAAATGCACCTTCGAAAGGCACCACGGTTCATAATACAGGATGGGATACTCTACCAAAGGGGATTCTCTACCCCCCTACATAAGTATGTGACCAACGATGAAGCTCGAAGAATCCTCAGGGAAGATCATGAAGGCGACTGCAGAGATTACACCGGGAAAAACTCTTACAAAGAATGTTCTTCGATATGGGTATTTTTGGCCAGCAGTAAACCGCGATGTAGCGGATTATGCTAGACGGTGCGACCAATGCCAAAGATTTGGCAAGATAAAACAAACTCCTTCAACATAGCTAATGTAGATGGTCAGCCCATGGCCATTCGGAATCTAGGGATTTGAATTGATCGGTGTATTTCCAATACCTAAAGGCGGAGCTAAATACACTATCATTGTTGTTGAATACTTCACCAAATAGACCAAAGAGGAAACGCTAGCCATTATTACTAAAAAGAAAGTTATTAACTTTATCATTAAAAAACATTATTTGTAGGTTTGGACTGTAAAAAAATCATCATGGACAACGAGACTCAATTTGAAAGTGATGTGTTGAAAGACTTTTGCAAACGCTTTCGAATCGACAAAAGCTTTTCCGTTGTTGCACATCTACAGGCAAACGGGCAAGTGGAAGTAGTGAACAAAATCATTAAGTCCACCATCAAAAAGCAGCTAATTAAAGCTAGAGGAAATTGGTTGATGAACTTCCACTCGCATTATCGGCTTATAGGACAATGCACAAATCTGCAACCGGGCACTCTTCGTTCACCCTGGCATATGGTTCAGAAGCACTAATCCCAGT
This sequence comes from Allium cepa, assembly GCA_030765085.1. NCBI lineage: Eukaryota > Viridiplantae > Streptophyta > Magnoliopsida > Asparagales > Amaryllidaceae > Allium > Allium cepa. The sequence continues at coordinate 161,845,019 of CM060932.1, forward strand.
CAAGCTGAAATTCCCTTCTCATAGAAAGAAAAATTTCAATCAAAGAAAGAATGAGAAGCTCCTGCTCGAGTTGCACGATATGGTCGATGAGAAGAGGGAAGAAGCTGGACTAAGGACTACTGCTCACCAGAAAAGGGTCGCACGATTTTTCAACTTCAAGGTCCATAACCGTAATTTTGAAGTAGGAGACCTTGTCCTCAAATGGGTCTACCCTGCACGAGGAACATTCGGACCAAACTTGGAAGGGGCCTATGTGATCAGCCAAATGCTGGGGGATGGCACGTTCAACCTAACAACTGTTGATGGGACCCAAATTCCCCAAGCTTGGAAAAGAAAATTGTTATGTCATTACTTTATCTAAGACTATCTTACATATTTCTTATTTTCCACAAATAAGCCATCTCGAAATACCGAAGGCATTGTAAATAGGCAGAACTTGCCCAACTTTTACTAATGAAATTGCTTTGCTTTTTGAACCACTAAAATTGTGTTCACATAAGTAACCTGCTGAGTCGACAGGGTCAAATCGACTCAAAACCACCCAATCTCTGCTTGAGATAGTAGAATCATGCTCAAGTATGCCTCATCTACCCACCGAGTCGACGAAAGGAATTGGACTCAAACTGTTGGATCGACGGAACTCGATCCTTGCCTTCTAACAACCGATGTTGCTTCAGCGACACCGAGAAGGCCCAAATCAAAGTCGCGCATTTCGTAAGTAGCTCAACACCTCTTAGATTGTGGAATCATGTCCATCAAACACAATTACCTAAGCCTCACATCTCGTAAGCTGCACATCGCTTCTTAGTTTGCAAAACTACGACCAGGCAAGCCTCGATCCCACAATGTGTATTACGTAAGCCGCACACTACATCCTGGATCAGCAAAATTGCATCCAAAGACGAGGAAATCTCATATTGCATAATAACGTACCGCCCCCAGAGCTAAGAAAATAGCACCCCAAGGAGCGATACGTATGCGCGATAGCCTGAATGTCACCATCACGATGAAATCACTTAACAAGTAATCAAGTAATCGGTGTTACTCCGGCATCGCCGATCTACGTAAATCATTTGAGTGCATAAACTAATCATCGTGAGGCCACTAAAAATCTTCATGAATATCTCAATCCAAAAGTTCCAAAAGATAGGAGTTGCGGTATAGACCCGACTGTGGGCATTCGGAAGGCTTCGAGTGGCACCCAGTCTCGTATCAAGTGTTTGGAGTAAACAGTCCCGTAAATTGGGAGACACACACCAACACTTAACCAAAGTAGCAAATACTTCACAGTTCCGTTACTTCAAACAAAGAATTTTGGTAGTGATTAGGGGACTAAATAAAACAGTGATGAATAAAAAAAACAGTGTCATAAAAAGGACATGCATGGAACATAGATAAGCAGGCAAGTGAAGTTACAATCAAAATTTCAACAGTTTTATTACTTATAATGTTCTTCATGTGCAATAACAAATAGCAGCGGTCGTGCCCTCACAATATCAGCCAAGAATAGGAAAATACAAACGCCACTGCTATAAGAAGAAGAAGTGCTAAGTGTAGACTCTGCACTTGTACAAAAAGCAACCAAAAAAGCAAAAGACAAATCATGACTTCTTATCACCGCTTCCCCTGTCGCCTTTTCCACCACTCATCGGCAACTTTTTAGGCTTCTCCCCTCCTAAAGTGATCTCACCCTCTTAAACATGGCTATTAAAGGACCCTCATTTTCCATTGTGCTTGCGGGATCTATGAGAACTCTTTGACGACCTTTTTTGCTCTTCAACCTTCTTCTTATTTATCACTATCATCTACTGCTCCGTCGTCGCTGCTCGGCCTCTGTTTAGTCTGGTTGGTTAGCTTGATCGTCTGCTCCTATTTATCAGTAGCTGTCAAGCCTTCCTTTTGAGATACAGAGGGGTCATCCAAGCCATGCAGCGCTGTAATGTGCTCGGAGAGAAAACAGGGCTGCGAGCCAGATGCGGAGACGATGTTGATGCGATCAGAATGGCAGCAGATCCAGCATTATGATGAGGAGGTAACTCGGTAGGAAGAAATAAGAAAATTACCTACTATAGGGGTTTGTTCATGCACCACAACTTCGAAGCCTCCTTTGATGGTTGCGCAATTACAGAAGAAGTACAAACAATCCCATCATCAACACGAAGACGCAAAGACGGCTTACTTAGGCCTGAAGGAAAATTCTCGATTGCGGCCTTGGCGACGGTCACGGCATCAATAGCTTCCCTTTCCCTCTCCGGTCTTAATATTTTCTCGCCCACCACTAAAGCTTAGTGGGATTCTTCGTTCAGATATGCTAAACCAGCTCTTCTTCGGTATAACCGCTACCTATGTCTTGAAATCAGGCCAGAATCTCTTCCCAGACTACGGCAAGCGTACGAGGGAACAATGGACCTAAGTAGCTGAGACTCCCCTGATGCAGCATAAAGTTGACATAAAAGCCCAGAATAGTAGCATCCAGGCCATCCATCTTCTGCGTGAAGGTATCTTAGAGTTATGATAAGCTGGCATCCGCGCTAGCCTTCTTTACCACCACCTACGTTTTCTCAGCATCCAAAGTCAAAACTTGTTCGCGAAGAGAGGTAATTTCTTAAGCCTATTCGGCGATGGTTTTCTTCTGCATGTCAACCATCATCTTGCTTATCCTCAACTTTTCTTTAAAATCCACCTCGTTAGTGTGGCACTTTTTTATTTCATCTCAAAATATGAGTGCTCAGGCGGTGGATTATTTCAGCTCCTTAAACAAAGAAGCACTTTTCTCTCTCTCTTGAGGGCATCATCCCTTTCTTTCTTCAGCCCCACACTCTCCGCATCATGATCTGCGAGCTTCTTCTTGTACTCATCCTTTTTGAACTCGAACGGGAGAATTTCTTGGTAGTTGTTTCGATTAACAGTGGACAGCTGCATGCATAGTTTTTCGCACCGCTTGGCTTGCTCCAAACAGCTTTGAATCGCACGGAGATGGGGTAAATAAGATTCGGCATGAACCGACACCAAGTTAGGCTTATCAAAAACAACCCCCTTTAAGGACATGTTAAGGAATGCAACTTGCAGATGTGGGGGACTAGCGGGGAGAATGTAAGGCACTCGCTTGGAAATTGGGAGAGAGGCGGTCATAGCAGCATGAGTGGAGGAGGTCACGACACCGAAAGCAGGAACATTTATCCTAGTGGAAGCAGGAAGCTAAGAAGTGGGTTGCTCTTGGTCTCTTTTAGACCTCTTTGATGGATCTTCTCGCTTAGTTGGGCTCTTCCTCTTCTCATAACCACTTTCCTCTATCACGACCTTGATCTTTCTCAACACGACAACACTCTTCCACCTCCTTATCCTTCCTCCTCTTCCTCTCCTTGTCAATCTCTCGAGGAGCATGGTACTTGGAAGAGTGTCTTCGTGAATGCTGAGACTCCAAAAATCAGTCAAGATCACTATAAAAACTGCGAGACATGATTCATGCAGCAAGCAATAAAATAGCTTTAGGAAAGTGGCATTTGATGAATGAAAACATCCTAGAAAATAATAAAAATACAAGTGTGTGATCCTAGAGAAGTGTGTGCTGCAGTTTAACAACCCTGGCAGAATACACAAACCAGATCGATCACCGGCTAATGTCAAGACATTGATTGCTGGAGGATAATCTCAGTAAGTTGGGACGACAACCTTTTCGAAGTGAGGTCATCCATCAAGTCAACCATATTCACAAAAATGTCGCTTGTATCTTCCAAGTCAATATCGGCACCTTTCGGTAAAGAGCTGGATAAATATTCATTCTAGAGAGAAGCTCCTTCAATAGACTCTTTCAAAGAGGGTGAGGGAGCATGTCCCAGGCTCACCCCTAAGGCTTTTTCACCTAAGTCGACATCACCCTTGCCAGTGTCCCAATCTATTTCTTTCTCATTTATAAGATGTTCCTCGCTGATCTCCCTTCCTCTTTATCTTCAATCAATGGATCTTTACCTTTCCGTTGAACAAACTCTTCTTTTTTATCTTCTAAGATCAGTGGCATTTTGAGCGGACTGTCGACCCCAACTTGAATTGGGATTTCCTCAGTGGTCATTCTCTGACCCATCGAAAGGATCACTTTCTTCTTCCTCGTCATCATCATTATCTTCACCAGAGTCATGGAAAGAGGAAACATAACGGGTCTAGGCTCTAGAGCGGGAAGGAGCACTGACAAATCCAACGGACCTCCCAGCGTGTAAAAGCCCACACCGGCGAAGATTTTCACCTATGAGCAAGAACATAATTGTGCGCTCCTGAGCATCAACCACTTTTAGGGAGCTAAGAACAGTGTTGAGTGTCGGATCCTTGTTAATCTTTGGAAGAATTGCAAGGAATAGATGATCGTTCAGAAGGCTTTTAGCAATTAAAGGAAATTCCAAGCATGATGAAAGAGGCTTACCCCCCGTGATCCATAAATGGGTGAATCCCTTTGGACATTTAGTCAAAAAGAGTTGATTCTTGAACGAAGGAACTTTATTGGGAAGATGCAGCATAAGTTTCTAGCTACATCGCACCTAACTATAGACAAGTGATGGGTTAGACTCTCTCTTTTTGAATAATAGAAGATACCAAAACTCAGTGAAACTTGAGGCACGATTGAGCGTCCATATGAACAGAACATATAAGCACGTTGGCATGGCATTTCCATTTGGAAGAATCCGAAATGGTGCCAACCTTATGTTCTGAAGTGTTGTCATTAAGAAATGATTGAATGGGGGCACTGCACCATACATACACATATCTCAATGGCAAGCCACGTATCCAAAAGGTAGCCTATGAGCAGATTCTCCCCTTGATGGCAGAAGCACGTCGTCCTTTAGAATACCATATTGCGAGCAAATGCTTTACAACATCCTGTGTGTAAGGATTGAAGGAGCTTTCTCCGGAGGATCAAGCAGGACTTTGAAGTTGGGAGGAGTCCCATATTCCTCGAGGAAGTAGCGATCGATCGTGTGATTTATGCTATTAACGCACAAGTCCATCTCCTCATTTGATCAACTGGCTAAGGAGTTCACCGAGTAATTCAAAGTGCATGCGACTCGCCCTAAGGATGCGATGTCGTTATCCAACTTATCCCAAGCGTCGGGTGAGCCGCTCAAAGACTTTTAGCAAAGATTCAACGTCACCATCACTAAAGTGAGAAATCTAAGCGAGAATATCATGTTGGTGGTGTTGATAAGGGGAATCAACCCCAAGGCAGACTTTGGCGACTGGTAAGCTGGAGAGCATCGATCGACCTTGGATCGTTTCCATTACAAAGTGAACCAAAACCTAAGCAAGGAGGAAGTAGAGCATACTAGGAGAAAGAACAATGCAGGCCCATTGGCTGAAGAAATTCAGAGCAAGGGCAACGTTGAGGCCTTAGATGAGGACTCAAATTCTAGGAGATGAACCAGAATCCTAAAATCTAACTCATATAATCATTTGAACGATTTAAACTAAAACTTCTACTTGGAGATTTATGACTCGAAACAGTATTGGAAACCAGCCTCGAGAGAGTCCACTGAAACCCAGAATAAATCTGGGTAATGTTGTATATTTCAAGATACACGCGGCCACAACACCAGCGATTGCAGACACCTCCGAGATGTGATCGAAAAGCGGGTACGAAAAGGAAAGTGTCAACAATATGTCCAAGCCCCATAGAATGGTGGGAAAGGAACATCCGACTCTCACCAATAATGACCTTTGATTATCAATTGGACCACCTCAAACTGAGGAGGACTAGGGCAAAGTGGAATAGCGAGCATTCGACTTAGCTTCACTTACCAATAAGATTTATGACATTTTTAATTATGTTGTAAATTATGACCAACTTGAACTAAACTACTTCCAAACGATGTGGATGACCAAGTAATTAGATTTTGGTGCCAACCAACCTCCATGGACCATGATCGGACCTTTGGAGGATCATCAAGACGAGTGTGATTCAACAGCTCATCAACTACCATATGTCCCTGCCTTGGGTGTAAGGACTTGAAATGGAAAGTGGGTGTGACCCGACCATCTACTTCCTAATTTGTGCTTCAATTATGACAGAACATCTATGCCTTACTCAAAGTCTGACAAGGTTAGAATCTAATACAAGGTGGACACGATCGATCATCCACTCATCGACCTTTATGCTTGATTTAAAGACCGAAGAAACACTTAGAGTGGATGAAATCCAACCATCCACTCCTAGCTCATACTTGAAGTTCATCAAAATACTTATGCCTCTCCCCAAGCTCAGCACAATCGAGGTCTAACTAAAGTGGACGCGATTTGATCATCCGCACATTAACTCCTACCCTAGAAACATGAAACGGTCTAGAAGCTTGACTTAAAGTAGGCATGATTGATTGCCTACTCATCAACCACCGCCCTCAACACGTGACATAACTGCAGCTTGAGGTAGATGTGACTTGATGGTCCACCCGAAAACTCTCTCCCTCGAATTGCTGGGAGAAGTACTAAGCAAATTGGATGAGACCTTACAGTCGAACACAGGCTTGGATGTGATCTAGCCATCCATCACTTACTTCCTTCCCCAACTTGATTGGAGGATCTACAATCACTAAGTGGACGTAAATCAACTATCCATTTGTCAAGTTCTTCCATTGATGCTGGAGACAGAATTCCATTCCATTGTCGAACGTGGTTCGACCATTCATTCGACGACTCTTACCTCGACCTGACAATTGGAATATAAACCAAAGATAGGTGTAACCGACCACCCATTGACCAACTCTGGTCCCTATAGGGGGGAATGGAGTATAAAAACTAAAGAGATGGATGCGGTACGATCGTCCATCGACCAACTTTGGTCCCTAGAGCATGGACTGGAGTATAAACACCAGATGGGTGTAACTGACCACCCATCAACCAAATCTAGTCCTTAGAGTGTGGACTGGAGTATAAACACCAAAGAGATGGATGCGGTATGAGACTAACTCTTGTCCCCAGAGCACGGACCGGAGTATAAACACCAAACGGGTGTGACTGACTACCTCTGGTCCCCAGAGTGCGAACCGAAGGATAAACATTAAAAGGTAGATGTGGTTTGACCATCCATAGATCAACTCTAGTTCCGAGAGCGTGGACCAGAGTATAAACATCAAACGGGTGTGACTGACTACCCGTCATAGAAATTAGACCCCAGAGTGCGGACCGAAGGATAAACACAAAAGGTGGACGCAGTTCGACTGTCCATCGATCAACTCTGGTGTAACATCCCATACTTAGAGGCCTAAAACTAATAGTTATAGATGCTGTAGTCATTCATAGTTATTAATCCTCGGCGACCAAATACGGTAATGTTAGATACATCGATATAACAGAAACACATGAATATGGAAAAAATTTAAAACATCAAACAAGTTCCACATTCCATTTCAGAACATTTAAAATTCATTACATAATCCCACTATGAGAACCACGTTTAGAGAAGATATACTTATTACAACATATTCCAAGAGTGACATATGAAGATGCCCTCTTGGATGATTAGAGTATATATAGGAAATTAAACAACTTTGCCTTTATAACAACAACACAGCGGAATCAAAATGAAAGAGAACTCTAGATAGCTATCATGCCTCCTGCACGTCTCCAGAATCTTATTCATCTAAAGAGGTACCTGAAAACCTCAACTCTCAAACTACTCAAAATCAATTGAGTACCCAAGAGTTTAAGAGGAAAACATAAACTTCGCGTCGGACATAAAGCCTGGTATAAATGATAACTACCATCTCAAACCATTTACATATCTAGTGAGACCACGCCGCTTAGCGGAATGGGTTTCCCCTTACCAGTATTCTAAAACCTTTATAAAACCATATACTATGCTCCTGCATCCACAATGGTTAAAACAATTCAAAACAATATGATGATATGCAAACAAGTAAATCAATTTTGGATTTCTCATCCCCATTCATTCTGACTAACTGTCTCATTTATAGTTTTTAGGGTCACCATTAACCTATTAGTTTTCATGGGCTTACTAATAACCGGTTTAATGTTTATGGACTCCCTGTTCAATTTCATAGTTTTCATGGGATCACTAAGTACCTATTGGCCCCTGCCAATAATATCATTGTTGCATGGGTTCTCCCTGAACCTATTGGCAACTCCAATTACTTCCCTCTTTTCCTAGTTTTCATGGGTTAACTGGGAACCTAATGATATCTATCAATATCTTAATCCGGATATAGTTTTCAGGGGTTCACTACAAACCTATTGGTCTCTGCCAATATTAAACCATAGATTTCATAGGCAAACTATGAACCTATCTTCCTGACATCTTCATTTATATATAGTTTTTATGAGCTTACTATGAACCTATTAGTCTTTGTTAATATCTTTTTCCTATACAGAGTTTTCATGGGCTTACTGTGAACCTATTGGCCCCTTCCAATATCATCGTTTAATAGTTTAACATCCTATACTCTGGTCTTTCTGACCTCCTGTATGCAATTCTACTCATTCAGGAGTTAATTTAATTTATATTCACTACGGGGTCAGCCTAACTGGTTCTTATGTCCTTTCCCAAATTACAGTTATGGGTCCATTACAATGTGAATACATTCAAATACATATATATGAAGAAGCAAACATAATAATACCAACATCTGTGGTTTAATATCCTTGAAATCATTTTATATAAAACTTGGTTAATCCCTTTAACCCATTAATCAAGGAAAACTTCTTCAAAACCCCATTTCAAAACAATTTAATTATGCCATGGTTTTCCTTTAAAATGAGATTGGGAAATTTGTTTTGAAAAACTAAGGCTTTCAAAACCTTAAAACATTACTTTCGAAACCTCTGGATAACCTCCTTCGAAAGCATAGAAAACTTCTTTTCAAAGCATTACATATAAACCTTTCAAAGCTCTTTTCATCATCTCTTTCGAAACCAAAATATACCTTTCAAAGGTATCAAAACATTACTTAATAATCCTTAAAACATAACTTCGAAACCAATGAAAGTACCCCTTTCGAAACCATTGGGTTTTGCTTTAAAAACATATTTTGGGTCAAAGTGAATATATACAAAAGTATCCTTTTCGAAACCTTTAACCATCACATCAAAATTGTTTGGAGAAAGTTTGATGGCGTCGGCACCATCCTTTTGAAAGCTTCAAAACTGTTAAGTAAAACAATGAAGGTTAGCATTGAAACCCCCTTTGAAGCCATGGCCTTCGAAACCCTCGAACCCTTTCGAAAGCGTTTTGGAAGTGGCTTAGTACATCTTTAAGGCAAAAGCTACCCTTCGAAAGCATTGATGACTTCAATACACTCGAAAGGCAAAAGGACAGCAGTAGGGCTTCGACTAGGTCGGAACCACCAATTTTGAAAGCATTGTTTTATAAAAAAAGGAGCTCATTCAAAAGCATATACTTAAAAATGAAAGATGGCAACCTTCTTCGAAAGCTATTTGAAAAACCCTTTCGGTAGCTTATGTTTCTACTCCTTCGAAAGCTTTAGTAAACAAAGGCAGGCGCTTAACATTTTAAAACAAAGCAAAGTATCGACCCTATCGGAAGCAATTCTTTCGACACCATGCCTTCCGCCTTTCTCCAATCCACTTTGTACCAATAATATTGATACCAAGTGTATTGGCTTCGGCCTAAGTTGGTTTTGACTAAGTCGAAGTGGAAGCATTAGAGTTGAAAGGCACTTTTGAAAGAGGCGGAACCCACTTTTCTGGGTAAATTTGATTTAATGCCAAATTGAGCAAACACTTTCTAACTAACCTGCCTACGTGTAAGCATATGATTGGTTGCCTTAACTTTACAAATATTATACACAAAATAACTTCCACATAATTTCAGATCTAAACGAAGATTAATTTAACAAATAAGCCCTTCCATTAAGCAAAACCAATAATGCTATTAAGTCCTTCTAAAATAATTTAATTTCCATGGCAAGTCACTTAAGAAAAATCCCCAGAAATCACGTAAATTCACATTTAACATGTTGTTTAAGATATCTAAATTTCAGATCCAAATTCTTAATATAATTTCTATATAAATTTCTAAATCCAATTATCCATATTTTCCTTTGAAAAATCATAATAATCCTTCCATGGCTTGGAAAATTATCAAAATTAAAACCCAACTCCAAAATCATGTTTTACATAACATATAATTTTCCCATGGCATTCAAAAATCAATTTCAATAGGTGTGCCTTAAAACCACATAAATCCCCATTTAAACAATTTTGTTCAAATCAAACAAATTATAATTCAAGCATATGGTCATCCAAAACATCATAAAAATGAATTTAATCTTAAATATGAAAACATATGATCATAAAACAAAATAGATATGGTATAAATTATTATTCACCTTGATTAGGATAAGGAGATTGGATTGATATTAATTTCCCCTAAGCTTGAATCCCTAGCTTTAGATTGAATTCCTTCTTTCTTTATTTGGCCAGCTCCTCTATTAATTTGCGTTTGATTATTTTTGTGAAAATGAAAAACATGAACGTAAATGGAGGGTAAGTCATGGATATATATGGTTACGATAGTGCGGCTACTTCCCAGTATAACCTTGTGTAAATTAATTTTCTTATAAACCATTCTTAAGTCCATTTATCTAATTAAGCACGACCTTAATCTATTTTCATATCTCAATCCTCTTATCACGCTAATTATTTACGTTATTCTATTTAATTTATCTAATTAAATTTTCTGAATAATGTTATCAAAAATTAGGGGTGTTACATCTGGTTCCTAGAGCGCAGACCGGTGTATAAACATCAAACGGGTGTGATTGGCCACCCATCATAAAACTCTGGTCCCTAGAGCATGGACAGGAGTACAAACACAAAAAGATAGATGCGGTTAGATCGTCCACCGATCAACTCTGGTTCCTAGAGCACGGACCAGAGTATTAACATCAAACCGGTGTGGCTGAGCACCCATCATAAAACTCTAGTCCCCAGAGCGTAGATTGGAGTATAGACACAAAAGGTGGACGGTTTCGATCGTCCACTCCTCAACTCTTGCCCTTTAATTGGAGGCAAACACATGACTCAAAATGGATGCGATCTGACCATCTCCTTCCCTGCTCGAGCTCAAAGTTCTTCAAAACACTTATCTTACTCCCAAGGCTCGGTAGAAACTGGATCCAAATGGAAGTGGACATGGCATGACCGTGCACGCATCGAATCGTGCCCTGGATGTCGGGGGAAATTTAATGGCCTAAGCCTAAATTGGACGTGGTTCGACCGTCTAATCCAAAGAGGATGTGATACATCCATCCATGACCTTGCTTGTGCCTGAGGTACGGCGAACTATCCAAGCCTTACCCAGACATTGGCAATCCCAAAATGCAAACCAAGACATAGATGCGGTTTGACCATCCAGCAAATAAATCCGGTCCCCAAGTGCAAATTGGAGTATAAACACAAATTGGGTGCGGTTTGACTACCCACCAACAAAATCTTATCCTCAAAGTGTGGATATGAGTATAAACAAATAGATGAATGCGGTTCGACCACTCAATATTCCATAAACTCTAACTTGAACTCGACATGAGGAGTATAAACTCAATATGGATGGAATTTGACCATCCACAAACTAATTCTGCTAAACTAAAAATGGGAATGAGAGTACAAATTACTATAAGCTGAATACGACATCTTACTATAGCTTCGGCTGGGTGGTCTTTACAACTTAAGGCAATGACCGCAAGAAGGCCTCAATATAGAACCAATCAAAACAATGTCCGTAGTTACAACTATCGGCTATGTTGTACCATCGGGTCGATAGGCAATGTCGATCCAATCTTTCCATATTGTCCCGCTAGGTCGACGGTCAATATCGATCCACATCAAACATAAACGGATGTGACCCAGATGTCCTCCGAAATTTTTTGATCACCGGAGTGTGAATAGGAGAATAAACCACGAATGAGTGTGGCTGGATCTTCTCCAGCATCCTCCTTTGATCCATCAGGAGGAGTATGAAACCGGATGAACATGACCCGATTGCACCTGAGCTAACTCTATCCCTAGATCTGGCGGGAGAATATGAATCAAAATGGACGCGACTTACCGTCCAACTGCAAATGAATGCGACGCGACCGTTCACTCGTTGAATCCTACCATTATCTGACTAGAAGATCAATACGAAACGGATGTGACTCGACCGTCCGCACACTGATCCTTGCCCTTGGCCCAGTAGGGAGAGCATCAATCACTGATTGGACATGACTTGCCTTCCTACTTATTGGTGTATGCCCTAGACTTCAGGGCACGAGCGAGAAATAAGTTGAATGTGAACCAACCATTTATCGATCAACTCTAATTCCTTGAGCTTGGTGGGAGTATAATTATGATTAGGACGAGACTCAACCGTCCATGTAGTACACTTATCAACTTGAGACAAAGGGTAGAATGTGATCATCCAAGCCTGAATGTGATAGCTCAATACTGTGAATCATACATGGTGTTTACGATGACTTGAGGCTACGACTGAGAGGATGCCTAGAGATAGAATTTTCATATCGATGCCCAAGCTCATTAGCAACTAACCTCACTCCAACCCAAAAAATGAGTAACTAGTCATGAGTACGTTGAATGGAAAGCACATTACTCGAATACACAAAACTAAACTCCACTTGGTGTTTAATTTAGCGCTCCTTTTAGCCTGATCTTTAACTATCGCAGATAATCGCTAAAAGCATCTAAAACCCATTACTATCAGACTCAACAGTTCATGACAAGAAGCTGAGATTTGATCAGAGTGACAGTCATCATTGACCATCCCAATCGGATTTCATGTTGATTGTTACACAAAACAATTATGTTTGAACTCAAGAATCGGCTATCGGCATATAGGAATATGACTTTCATATTCAAGTTCACTCAGGGCACATGTTACAATCCATACAATTACAAATGTGCTAATCTATTCAAGTCTAAAGTGGTAGACACCTGGTTCAAGGCTATATGCTAGTTCAAGTACGCAAGTCATATATGGCATGTCCCATTGCTTGGTTTTTCACATGGTCTAATATGTTCATGTCAAATCAAAAACTACTAAGTTCCACTAAAACACGGGATCGAAACCGATCCCGTTTCATGGGCAAATCCATTTAAGCTTTTTCAGCTCACAACATAAGGCTAATACTAAGAACGAACAGCACAGTCGATTTTATAAAGATATAGACCATAAAAAGGAAGAAGATAAGCCCAAAGAATCCAAGGTTGTACCCGTTGAGTTAACGATCGACATACGGACAGCCATGACGACCCATCATGGGTCCTAAACATCGGATCACAGCTCAATACAACGAATGAAGGAATCAGATGGTTTTCTCTGAGAAAATCTTGATGCATTCGTTTGGACCCATTCTGACATGTATGGTATCTTTCCAACTATCATGAGTAATACATTAAATATCGACCCAAGGCATGTCCCGGTGAAACAAAAGTAACATGTCATGTATCCAAAGAGATCTGCTGCACTTAAAGTGGAAGTGGATAAACTCAAAAACAATAGGTTTACCCAAGACACCCTCTACCCGAAATGCGTATCCAACCCTGTTCTTGTGAGTAAAGATAATGGAAAGTTGAGCTCGACTACTCTTACCTGAACAAAGCATGCTTGAAAGATAGCTTTTGACCCTCAAGGATCGACCAGCTGGTAGACTCAACCGTTGGATATGAACTGCTTTCATTTATGAATATGTACTCTGGATACAACCAGATCTTGATACACATCCTCAAACAGGAGCACACCAACTTCATTACCGAGCTAGGGATATATCATTATGTTGTGATGTCGTTTGAACTAAATAATGCTGAAGCTACTTACCAAAGACTGGTCAACAGAATGTTCAAAGACAAGATCACTTGATCGATGGAAGTATATGTGGATGATATGCTCGTGCAGTCATGATGATCAGATGACCACATCGATGACTTAGCAGTGATTTTCAGTATTCTATGAAAATATGAAATGAAACTAAATCCCTAGCAATCAAATTCGATCCCATCGTCAACTCTCATGGAATCGAAGCCGATCCTGAGAAGATTCAAGAAATTTGAAACATCTAGGTACCAAAAACAATTAAGCAGGCACAAAGCTTAAATGAGAAAGTTACCACCCTAATCTGCTTCATGTCCAAGGCCATCAACAAGTGTATTCCTTTCTTCGACTTGATCGGGAGAGGGAAAAGGAACTTTGAATGGATGCAAGATTGCATAGATGTGATTCAAGCTCTAGTAGATCACTTAGAGAGACCTTTCATCCTATCCAAGCCACTAGATCGTGAAGACTTATACATCTATTTAGCGGTGTCGATACATAAGTGCCACACTGGTACGTGAAGAGAATCAGATCTAGAGGCCTGTTTATTATGTTAGAAAGCGATTGACAGGTGTTTACGGAAAGTACCCAAAGCTAGAAAAGCTCGTGTACTGGCTATTGATTGCATCACAAAATATTTTCCATTACTTCCAGGCTCACCCCATCAACGTCTACACCGACCAACCGTTACGACGGGTCCTATAGCAACCTCAGACGTTTGGAAGGTTGCTCAAATGGAATATCAAACTAAGCCAACTTTATCACTTATCTCCTTCGAAGAGCTATCCAAAGACAGACATTAGCAGACTTCATATCTGAATTCGCTGCATTAGACAATTGTTCAAAGAGCAGTGGAGAACTTACCAACTAACGAAAAGTGTACATGGATGGAACTTCCAATGATCGGGGTGCTGGCATTGGAGTTGTGTTAATGACTTCTGAGGAACGATCGATTTGCTACGCCTTGAAACTTGACTTCCCTGCAACAAATAATGAAGCTAAGTATGAAGCCTTGATCGCTAGACTCAAACTTGCTAGAGAACTGGGAATGGAAACTTTACATATCTTTTATGATTCCTGGATCGCAGTACGCCAAGTCAGGGAAGATTATCTTGCTAGGGGGCAGTGCCTTGCTAGTTATCTTGGCCAGGTCCAAGAGTTACTAGCCGACTTCAAGTACTACACTATTACACACATCCTTAGAGAACAAAATGAAAAGCCGAGTCATTGGCCAAGCTGGCCAGTTCTGGGGATGCGCAGCAAATGGACTTGTCCTGGTTGAAGTACTTAACATTCCAAGCACTGACAGATGAAGATCGAGTAGATCTTGGAAACGGAGCCAGAAAAGGAATCACAGATGACTCCTATCAAATACTATCTATAATGGGGAATTATTCCTAAAGGAAGAATGAAAAGCGACAGATCCTCCTTAAAGCTTCACGATGCCTCATCCAAGAAGGAGTTGTATAGAAAGGGCTTTCTCTATTCCTCTATTTCGGTGAATCACCCAGATGAAATCAAACGAGTCTTGGGAGAAGTCCATGAAGAAGAATGTGGCGATTACACTAAGGGGCAAACCTTGACAAAGAAAATACTCCGCTACGGGTATTACTGGCCAACTGTCAATCGCGATGTAGCTGATCACACTAGACAATGCAACAAGTGCTAGATGTTTGAAAAAATTCTGAGAGCCCCAACTACAGAAATTACCCAAATGGTCAATCCATAGTCATTTTCCACTTGGGGTATTGACATCATTTGCTCCATGTTGATTTCTAAAGGTGGTGTGAAATATGCCATCATAGCATTTGATTGCTCCACCAAATGGGCTGAAGCAGAACTTTTAACCATGATCACGACAAAGAAAATAATCAACTTCATTATTAGGAACATCATCTATCATTTTGGCCTTCCATGAACCATTATAACTGATAATGGAACCCAATTCGACATAAATTTAATAACTTCTGTCGTCTGCATCATATTGAAAAGGAATTTGCAGCAGTTGTTTGCCCTTAAGAAAATGGACAAGTTGAAGCTGTGAGCAAAATCATAATATCCATTCTGAAGAAACATTTGGAAATGGCTAGAGGCAAGTGGGTGGATGAAATCCCGACAGCATTATAGGCTTACAGAACCACCAACAAGTCCGCGACTGGCCATACTCCATTAGCCCTTGCTTACGGATCCGAGGCCATCATCTCTATAGAACTTGAAGTCCCCTCTCGTCGAATGACTTATTACAACCCCTAATTCATCATAAAATAATATATAAACAAGGAATTTCAATCAGATTTCCATTAAACTAAAAGGAATTGGTGACAACTCGTGAGCGTACAAACACATCCGATAGCCAATGACAAGAACGTGTACCTGAAAGTGCACGTGGATATTCAAAAAATTCGATTTCCTGAAATCGACAGAAATTGAATTTTCACCTGGAGTTATTAAAGACAAACTGGATCAAATAGCCAAAGCTTACTAGCTCCATAGAACCGGGCACAGATAACAACTGATGGAATACAACCCAAAATTTGTACTATTGGAAATCGACCAAGAATCATGATGATCAAAGAGAAATACAACACTTTAAGAAGATAATTCAATGGAAGGACATCGATATTAGGGAAACTAGATGAATTTCATTCTGGCGACTCTAACTTACTTCGATTCAAAGCACGTCATGTATGCAACAAATATACTTTAGGGGGAAAGTGGTATCCCGCATTTTGACCCGGCTATATCCAAACTGACTGGACTAGTTAGACTCAACTATCATCAAGGCAAGTGTCCCAGAGCGATGATTGTGGGGTCCAAAAATTAAGCATAGATAATAATATGAACTACAGGAATGAAAGCTCACTACTCCCCAAAGATGGATGTGGTGCAATCTGTATTCAACAATATGGATCATATCGGATTGATTCCACAACTCAATTTTGCAGCGATGATAGGTCAGTAACTCAGAATCTACACATGCTATCAACATGAAACATGGAGTACAAGCTTATTACAACATGTGGAATGCCCCCTAGGGATCTCATTCCAATTGGAGGAAGTTGGAGGGATCAGTATAACTCACTTTCGAGGGATCGGTAGAAATCAGAGTTCAAGAGACACTACTTCACGGAAATCAAGTGCAAGATTTTTGGGTGGCCTCGTCTTGGTCTCCCAAACCTTTTGCCAAAATTTCAGTCTGATCCGTGTACGTCTTCCTCTATAAATATAGCAGGCATAGCATCAAAAAAGGGATCTTTCTTTCTACTGAAAAGGCTCTTCCATTTTTATTCTCCATTCCTATACTAATGGATCCTAGCTGATCAAAACATTCTTGTAATCGTAATCAAGTGCAAGATCAATAAAAATATGAAGTGGATGTAGGCCAAGATTGCCGAATCACTATAAAAATCTTTGTATTCATTCACGATATTTTCCCTGTTTAAATTTCATTCTTCATTTAATCTCTTCTAGATTTTATTAGGTGTTGATGCTCATTTTTGGCGTCAACATAGACATTTTTCATCTTTTCAAAGTCAAGCTAACCAAAACCCACAATCCACCCTAACCATCTCTTCCAAATCAAATCACATTAAACCAAGTTGAAAATTAAAATATTGATTTGATTTTGAGAAGGTTTTGAAAAGAAGATTTGCAGTTCTTCGCTACACAATATCTAGTTCGTGTACGGACTGCGAATGATAGAAATAAAAATACAATCATGCATAACAATGTGTGATGACAAAATAATTATAAAATACACTGGTTATCTTAGTCAGTGAAAATTTTAAAATACCAACGTTCTCCATAAAAGACTTTAAACGAAAATTTAAATATTTTCCAAATTAAAAATTCTGGAAAAAATCCTATAAATTAAGTGAAAAATACAACATTAAAAATCATGTTTTTTTATTAAAAATTGATTTACTTAACATTTATTAAATTCGAATAAAATTCGAATATTTTGATAAATTAAGTATTCCTATTCAAAATGTTATTCTTCCCGCTTTAAAAGAATTTCTTCCCGAAACTCCATCACTGTCAAACCAAGAAAGAAATAAGCCCACATAATTACTAACATTTTCCATAAGCATATACAATGTATAAAAATCATCTATGCGCAATATCTGATTCGATCACTTACTTAAATACATAATTTTTCTTCCAAACTACTATTTCTCACCCGACTTTCCTCGTGCGGACTTCGATCGGGCTCCTTGCTTAGAACCTTCATTTTCCTTACAGCCATATCAATGATAGAAAACACTGGTAACATACCAAGAACCTTTACCAAGTGTTCGCTATTAAGAATCGAGTGATAAATCCTTATTCGAATCGATGTAAGTCACCTCAAATCCATGTACTCAAATCTTGGATCAAGAACTATGCAAAGAAATGCTCTACATACAACTTACATACTCATTCTAATTGGTTCTTACCTATACCAATTTCTTTTTACTTCCAAAATAGTTTATGAAAATATTTCATAAAAGCTTAACTTAAGTTTTTACTTGCATAATACCACACTATATCCTGAGAGTATATACAATATCAGATACGTTTTACTTACCCAAGATGTTTAACAAATTTAAACTTGTTTTAACTTACTATCCTCTCAAATTAAATTACAAAAATTTATTTTTTTATTTTCACAAAACACTTAGCTTCAATATTTCAAAAAATTCAAAAGTTTTCGATGGTCCAAAATCATCGAAAATTCCATTTTCACTTTAACAAATGAAAACTACCAAACAACACATCAAAACAAGAGGCACAAACTAAACTACCCTCGTGCATAGGATACATGAGTCGATAATATCACTTAACTGAAAATTTTAGAACTAAACACCGAATTTTTATTGCAAACCAATTGAAATAATAATAACATATAATATACATATCTCCTTTTGTACATCAAATCATACTTTTGGAATTTAAAACAAAGTTTGTTTTACCCAAAACAATTACGAAACAAAACTACTATGGTAGCATTTCCCCCACTTAGAAACCCAAAAATGAACGCCGAAGTCATAATCAAAATTATATTTCAACATGGAAGTGAGTTCAGTGCTTTCCATCTCTTTTTAAATTCCTTTAGATTATCTCTATTCATCAATATTTTCAACAAATACCATTATTATTTTCCCCAAAATGTTTGAAAAACAATTTTTAGGATACTCGGATTTAAGCAAATTTTCAGCTTTAATTCCCTTTTTCTTATAAATCATATTTATAAACCATACTTATATTCTTTCACTTTCTTATGTAAAGTCATTTCACAAATAAATATCTTTATTTAGATTAAAATAAACAATTTTTATTAAAATTAAATTCTAATCCAACAATATCACCAGATGCATTGCCATCAAACAATGAAACTTTATTCACCAGGTATCCGTATTTAATGTTCCCACAATTACTATATACCCCACCCATGTAGGAAAAAGGTAAAACTTCTCATAATAAATTGGCTAGAGCATAACTAATCAACCAATAAATGATAATAATTGAATATTATCATCTCCTATCAACCAAACATATCATAAATCTCTATAAATTTTAGAAGTTATTCTTTTATATATAAAGTATAATTCTAGATAAATTATTTCATGTACCTATTTTAAAATAATACTGTGTCATTGCCTTATTTAAGTGTATAGAAACCCCTCTCGATAACGTTGATCAGGCGCATCGACCAAAATTCATAAAACCACTTTGGAAAAATCCACAAAAATTCTCAAATATTTTTTTTTCCTTCTTAATATAAAAAATAACTTCAAACCCTTACAAATCATATATAATTGAATCGATCTTTCAACTGGGTTCAATACTACAATAAGTTCTATAACTATGCTACTTGTTGAATGCTGCTTCTTTGATTTTTAGTGATACAAATATATATATTTCTATAAATATAATAATTATATTTCTTGTAGGATATTTTCAAAAGAAGACGACTAGCTACTACAATCAAGGCATTGAAGATCAACCGTTAAGTATTGTTGTCATGGTAAGTTTAGAATAAGATGTACAATATCATTTTTACAACCACTCAAAATATTTTTAAATGGTCTAAAACAAAATTTCACAAAGTCTAAATATTTTTTTCAAAATCATCGGACGTCGGACTTTTGACTTATTATATCAGACATCTGAGTATTTGAAAATCATAAATTTTAATAAAGGGCTAGAAGTCTGAATGAATTTCTAAGACATTCGAATTATTTAAAAATAGCCCACAAACTATTGGGAAGAAACCCTGTAAAAGGTCAGACATTTGACCCATTTAATCAAACGTCCGAGGTACCTTTTATTTTTTATTTCATAAACAAAATCAGACGTCTGATTGATTTGACCATATATCTGATGAGGATATAGGTGTATGATCAAACCAACCAGACATTTGACCTTACATAAACCAATTTTTATAAATAAAAGACAAACATCTGAACCTTAGAGCCAAACGTCTAAAATAAGTTAATGAACATATTTCTTTTTGGAATACATTCAGACATTTGACCTTGTATTAAATTAATTTAAAAAGTAAAGAGTCATACATTTGACCTTTCAGCTCAGACATTTGAGATGTTTAAATGGCTATATTTTTGAACAGACATCAATTTCTAAGAAGAAGCATCTGTTGGTAAAAGGACACAATCTCTTGAATAATCATGATCTTTCAGCAGATCATTTCACCGCCATAAATAGAGATCGAATTCATTCATTGATTTCATCTATTCTTGCTCTCTAATTCATAATATATCAATTCTCTCTTGAAATCAAAAGCAATCAAAAACCATTCACTGCTTCCAACATCATTGTATATTCAATTCATGAATCATCAAAGAATATTATAGGAAGGGTATATTGAAGTGTGACTTATCTGTGTTGTTAAGAACACATTGTAGTCAGAAAGCAAAGTGTTTGCTTTAAAGTTGGACAGAAACATATTCCTTCGGGTGAAGCGAGGATTGTTGCTAGTGAAATTCCTAAGTGGAGCTTATGGACTGGACGTAGAATGGGTGGTCCGAACTAGTATAAAAATCTTGTTGTGATCATATTTTTATTTTACTGTATCTGCTTATCTACTTATTTATCGATTGTTAGTTATTATCCATATTATAGTAGGTTTATTAGACTTCCACTACTCTATAAGTGCAATTCATCCACTGGTCTAATCGAAATAAATGGATGTTATGCTCTGGTGTCAAATAAAGTGAAAATAGATAAATAAAAAGAGTTAAGACACCTTTGATGATAAATTTCTTCTCATTTCCATAGCCGGAGCTGCGCTTGAACTGGGAATAACATCTACTACATACACCGGAACCACCCGGGTAGAAGTCTTAGTTAAGTTTGGACACCTTTTATTCATGTGACCTAGCAGTTTACAATTTTAGCATTTGAACTTTGTTAAATTGTTCTTGTAGTTCCTAGCCAAATGCCCTTTGAAATTGCACCTCCTACACTTGAGCTCTTGCTTCTTTATCTTGCCATGAGCCTCTATTCCATATTTGTGTTGATTTTGCTGAACTAGCCTCCCTTCAACCTTCTTAGGCCCTTCCTTAGCGATTAAATTTAGTGCCATCTCAAAGTAGCTCTAGTGGGTACATGACCAAAAGCAATATCCCTCAAAGACTGATTCAAATCCCAATCAAACTTTATCACCTTTTTCACTGGTGTTTTGATTAGGTCCAAGACAAAGTTTGCCGATTGATTAAATAAATTAACATACTCGTTAACATTATGGTCTCCTTGTAATAAATGAATGAACTTTTCTAACTACACTCCCCATTCTATCTCAGAAATAAACTTAGCCTCAAACTACCTCTTAAAATTAGTCCAAGCAATCCCAGCCTCACCGATCTTAACAATAAGAATCCCCCACCAATTCAAGGTCCCCCGTGTAGGTGCCACGAAGCCAACTGCCTCTTTATCGCATCCTTCACATCCATCATAGCAAAAATCATATCACATTTCCTCAGCTCTGCCTGCGTCTCAACAAATGATTCAGTCCTAAAATAATTCTTTCTGCCGAGACTATGCAAGTCCCAACACATCTTAGGGAAATCCAATGCAGGCGGAGGAGTTGGGGTCGCACCTTGTACGTGCATTACAGGTCCTCCATTGTGGTTGAGCTTAGTTTGGTCTCTTGTTTGAAGATACCGGATGGACCATATAGGAATGTTCACGCTTGGAACTTTGGCTGCCCCACGAGAACTATTTGCAGTTTGATTTCTCATTATCACTTATTTGTAATTAGGAATTATTGGCAATTTTCCTTATATAATGTCAAGCATTATCGAAATATGAGGTGTTCAAGCTATACTTACACACACACAAACATATATATATATATATATATATATATATAATAATTTTTGAAAATATACAAGTAAGCGCTCTCAGTACACACCTAATCCCTAAAGAATCCTGAACCTAAGTTTCGAAACCAATTATTATAACCAGCACCTCCGTATACACCGATCCAAATCCCAAAATGGCATTTTAACTCGCTCTATGCCAACAAGTAAGAATCATTAGGTTTTTAGAACATTATATGGTACAGAGACACCTAAATTTAGGACATTATACAGTTTCAGATCTTATAGTGGAAGGAAATAAAATATAAGTACCGAAAATATAAGTTTGAATTGCTAGTTTGGCAAATTTGTTTATTAGATTTATTTTCATTTGTCTTCTTCATGGATTCAAATATACATATTGGATTTATTTTTAACAGGTGTTTATTTACAGTTTCCATTATTATTTATATGCAGCGTTAGCTAATTTTCCTTGATAATTGTATGTAACGTTTGAATCAATTATCTACATATTTATCAATCGATTTTCTACATGTATTTCAGTAAATCCTCTAAGTATATTTAATGTTAATAAACTTAAAGTCTAAGTAAATTCAAAGGGAATATTCATTTACTTCTTAATTTATCGAAATCAATCCAAATTTGAGGCCTAGAATTAAACTATAGAATCAGGGGTCTATTAAACCAAGTTTACCCTTCCTTTCCAAATTACAATGATTATTTTACAAATACATTACCTATTGTTTTCCAGTTCTTTCAGTTTGTAAGTACTTTTGAATAAAAACATTGGTTCAAGATTGAAAATCATATATTTAGTTCTAATAAGATGTATAATTGAAATTAACTACTTATCTACAACATAAACATTTTGTAAATAAACCCACTCAGCTCAAAGCGTTGTTTGAATAAACCCTTTACTATCCTGATTTGAATTTGCACTTTTTCTTCCCTTCCTATCTTCTTGTTGTTTCTTATTTTTTTTCCTCTAATTTCAATTTGAATTCTCTATCTTCTCTTCTCTTGATTTTTTTAAATCTATTTTGTTTTTTTAATTTTTGGTTTAGAAATTTAGAGGAGAATAGAACATGTTATTTTAATTAAGTAGTTTTTAAGGTGGAGGAAGAAGAAATGTATAAGCAAAATTAGACAAGTGGTGGCTAGGACTTAGAATGAAGAGGAGTGAGAATTAGGGTCTTATTTATAGTTGAAAACTAGGGATATTAGGTTAAATTTCGAGAGTAATAATTATAAAAATACCACTATGTCTAATTTCCGCTAATTTCGATCCATTTTATCAATTTTAACAAGCTATATATATTTTCTAACTGTAAACAACATTCCAAACGTAATGGAATAAGTCCCGAGGACTAGTTCCAACATTTGTGAAAATTTACTATTTTGTGCTTTTATATAAAACTACATATATACCTTTATTAGTATTCTAAATTTATTATTTAAAAATTTTAGGGTGTTACACAACACTTGTGGTATATCTCACAACGCATAAGAAAACATATAAGAATTACAAATATATAAAATAGGAAAGACAGTAATATGAAACATGGAATTAGACCGTAGTAGGTCATCATAGTTATATAAAACAGGGTAGTAGAATTTATACATCCAATAACCCAAAAAAAGGATCAACATCCAGTATGAGTTTGTGAAAGCACCAGCCCTATTCTGGCAGTTGTTATAGGCTGAATCGGATTACAATATGATTGAATATCCTATGTTAGATCAAGTCATAAGTACAAGAGTTCAATGGAGAATCATAGTAAACCCCTAGATGACTATTATGTGAGAGGAGAAGAGTGAAGAATAATCTCTACGGAGTTCCAATAGTCAATTTCGAAGATCCTCTTTGTGTTGTAGGTAGGACTGTATTTATAGGAGTAGGAGAGTAGTTGGGCCAAGGTCGACTTTTCAGAAGCCTCCGCTCAGTGCTAGAAAAAATTCTAGAAAAACTCAAGGCGATCCGAGCTAACATGATGGATCGCTAGCTATCCATGGGTAATCGATCGCAAGCGATCCATGCCCTTAAATTATTTTTGAGTCTACCCTTTTGGATTGCCTTCCTTTTATCTATTTAAATTCCTTGTCCAAATATCAAGTCATTTGGAGTTTGTTTAAATCTTTGAAACTTTACTTGGAAATTTGTTGAAACTTTTCTTTGAAAACTTAATCACTTTATTAACTTTAAAAACTTGAGTTACTATTTTTAAAATTTGTTTTGTTTTAAAGTAATTACGTATTAGGTTAATTATGTAATTAATTCTTAAATGTTTTTTCAAATGACATTAATAATGTAATTAAGATGTGATTAAGGTAGGAGTATTAAACTTTAATTAATAAAAATATTTTCAGATGTTTTTGTATATGGGTCATCTGGTCCAGAAAAATCATTCATAACTCGCTCAAAACATAACGAAATCAAACGAAATTTTGCATGTACACTCTAGAGGGTGTTTGGGACATGCCCTAAAAAAATTAGTTGATGGGGCCCAATCTACTTGGATCGCTAGCGATCCATCTAGTTAGGTGGCTAGCAATCCGTCTAGTCTTATCTAATCAACCTCATTTTTGGTGAATGCTTTCTTTTATATCTTCTAAGTGTTATCCTAAAATTTCAAGTCAATCCGACTTCGTATGAGTTCTCTAGGTCCATTTTAAGTCAGCTGCTTTGGTTAAAAAGTGGCTGACATTTGCCCCCGAAGTACGTCTTCTGAATAAAAGGCATGCTTTGCTTAAGAACAAGTTCCTATCTTTGATCTTCGATAGTTTAGCTTTCGAACTACTTCGGCCTTGGTGAATCGTCCAGTTCCTTCGGATTCTCTTACCAATCATAAGTCGTTCCAAACATATTATAACCAAAGACTCTAGACTCTAACTAAGTGTAATATATACATCACAATCATCCCGATTTCATTCGGAGTTATTACATAACATATCTCTAGTTAAATCATATGTTTCCAATTACATCACATATCTCCAATTGTTCCACGTTCACTCGCGATTTACATCATTATCATTTTGCTTCTCATTCAGAGTTTCACCTCATATATCAAAATCACATCATATATCAAAATCACATCATATATCGAAATCATCCTGTGTTCATCCAGGATTTATCGGTTTTATTCTATTTATAAGGCATTCAAAATCCTTTTATTAAATTAAATCTATTTTAAGGCTCGATCACTCCTGATCGTTTAAGTTTAATGCACGTTCTCTGCGGAACGTTTAATGCTTAGTTTAATGCGTGATCTCTCTAGATCGTTTAATGTTCTAAGTTAAGGGGATGGTCTCTTTGGATTGTTTGTTTGTTAAGTTAAGGGGGATTAAGTATGCCCATCCGCTCAATCTTTGGTGAGAGGACTTACTTCTTGCACTCTGGTCCAGTCTCTCCAGTCCAGACTCTATGGGATTCAATATCGTACGAGTCCATCCACTTAATTTTCTGGCAAGGGGACTTGCACCTTGCACTCCAGTCCCATGTTGGGACTCTAATGCAATCAATATCAGTCATCACTCTCCGGTGGAAATCGAAATTGAAGTACAAACAAAAGAAAACAAGCAGAAATCAAACAAGAAAGAATCAAAACAAGTAGAAATCAAAACGAGTGAAAATCAAAACAAGCAGAAATCAGAAGAAGTGGAAATCAAAATGAGTGGAAATCAAAACAAGTTGAAATCAAAATTAAAGGAAATCAAAACAAGTAGAATCAAAAGTAGAAACCAAAACAAGTAGAAATTCTAAATGTTCATCACAGACATCCAATTCATAGGGTGCCTAGAGACCGATCCGGGTCTTGTACACATGTAAGTGGTTATAGTTAATGAAGGCAGAAAAAGAAGAAAGTGGAGAGTAAGGGACGAACTTGCCCGCTGTTCCAACCGTGGGCTTTTGGTTTCGGTCATGCTGTCATGTATTCATACTATAATTTGCTACTCTAGCTCCAACATCGCCCGTTCTGGGCGTTAAAGCTCATCCTAGATCCAAATCTATTATGCTCCCAAGTCGTGTAGACATTGTTTTAGTTTGTTTTGCTCTAACTTCAGATGCTCTTGCATTGGGTCTTATTGTTTATTCCAGCGTTACCCCTAAGTATCGATTGTTCTAGGCATGGAGGCAGTATTTTAGTATGTTCCAGTCCAACTCCAATGGCTCTTGTTGTCAGTTTGATTCATACTCCTTGTAGATCTATCTATCCCTTACTACTCTATCCATTGTAAGAAGCTATTCATCATCTGTTGTTGCCTAGACAAGATCCTATCTTGCATCTCCTTCATCATCCTTTCTATTTCTTCTGTAATCATATAGATGGGTTGATGAGAAATTAAGGACACCTGTTGGCAGGCCCTAGGCTTCGGTTGACTTGCTACAGCTTTAGATCTAATATTAGGCCTACTCCTCTTCTCTAGATCTTAGATTCAAACTTCAATTCTCTAGATCTCGTTCAAGGTTCTCGGTGAAAGCACTAAAATGTTAACCCAAAAAAGGGATCAACACCCGGTATGAGTTTGTGAAAGCACCAGTCCTATTCTGATAGAGCAATAATATAGAAAATAAATGTAAAAAGAGAAGAAATAGTAAAGAGACTAGAAGATTTTATAGTGATTCGGCTATTAATGAAGCCTATGTCCACTTTATAACTTTTTATTAAGTGACCGCTATTATAGCCTGAATCGAATTACAATATGATTGAATATCCTAGGTCCGATCAGTTCATAGTACAAGATTTCACTGGAGAATCGCAATAAACCCCTAGATGACTATTGTGTGGGAGGAGAAGAGTGAAGAATAGTCTCCGTAGAGTTACAGCAGCCAGTTCCAAAGATCCTCTTTGTGTTGCAGGTATGATTGTATTTATAGGAGTAGGAGAGTAGTTGGTCAAAGGCCGACTTGTTAGAAGCCTCTACTCAGTGCTAGGAAGAAGTCCAAAAAAATAAAGCCGACCCGAACTAACATGATGGATCACTAGCGATCCATGGGTGATGGATCACTAGCGATCCATGCCCTTAAACTATTTTTGAGTTTTCCCTTTTGGGTTGCCTTCCTTTTATCTATTTGAATGTCTTATCCAAATATCAAGTCGTTCGGAGGTTGTTTGATCATCCATCTTCATGGTTCATCTGGTCCTGAAGAATCAATCATAACTCACTCAAAACTTAATGGAATAATACGAACTTTACATGTACACTCTGGAGGATGTATGGGACCTACCCTAAAAATTTAAAGTGGTGGGGCCCAATCTACATGGATCACTGGAGATACATCTAGCTAGGTCAGTAAAGATCCATCTAGCCATATCTAATCATGCCCATTTTCGATGAGTGCCTTCTTTTATGTCTTCTAAGTGTTCTTCCAAAATTTCAAGTCAATCTGACTCCGTACAGTTCTCTAGATCCGTTTTCAGTTAACTGTTTTGGTTAAAAAGTGGGTAAACAACATCAAATAATAAAATCAGATGGAAACTATCACTAAATAGTAATAGCACAACACTGATAATGCTCTGCAGCACTGCACATGAGAAATACAATGGATAAGCTCTAAAAGTAGATATATGAAAAATATGAAAAACATAGCCTTCTGCTCGTCCTTTGTACGACTCCATGCGATGTCCCACATCTACTATCTAGTCTACCCATTTAAGAGTACCCAAGATAAAAGAAGCAAAGCATAAAACTTCGAGTTAGACAACAGTCTAGTATAAGTAATCTACATTCTCAAAATAATATAAAAGTCAATATAATAAATAAGAACATAAGGCAGGGAGAATCACCCCTGACCTATCCCTACATCATAAGAGTTAGCGTATGACAATATATGACAATCTACTACCATCATGTTATTATAACGACCCTGACTCGACCTTCGAAAATCGGCACCGAATACGACACTCGTATTCAAATGCCGCAGATCCAAACGTCGAACCTGGTTCGCCGGAGCTTATAACACATTAAGTAAATAACACAGCGGAAGAAATGAATAGCATATCGATATACAACATTTGATACAATAACTGATACAACATGAATGATACAACAGAATGGTACAATGAATATACATCAGAGATACAAGAAATAGCAGCGGAAAGAAAAGATAACACAGCAGCGGAACAAAATCTCCAGTATGGTCTTCAAGAAAGAACTCCAGTATCAGTAATCTCCATCTCCAAAGCACCCATCCAGAAATAGCTCAAACTCCAAATCAAGATGAAGAGAAGCAACTCGATCCAAAATGCGATTGCCAAATCCTAAGGCTGAAAGCTATCGAATCTACACCTACCATTGATTTTTGAAAACCCCAACTCTAGACTGCCCGTGTGGGAAATAGTGGGCACCCAGAGTTTAGGAAACGAACAATAAACTCCAGGTCAGTCATGGGACTGGTATGAGCAAACAAAAACATTTGGTCTTTTTAAACAACAAAGAATTTAAATTTGAAATCCGCAATGCTTTTTGGAAAATGAAACTACCATAAGGCCTCCCGCCACACACACAATGCAAACGCAGAATTGGAGGAGATTTCTCCTTATGATAGTCAAATATGCTTAATACGAGAAAATTCTTTGATATTATTACTATAAGTGCAAAGTGTGGAAAACCATTTCGAAAGTATAATATAAATCCTAGCCAACATACGACCAGTATCGTATGCCTACTATAGCTACCATCTAAACAGTGGGGCGCCACCATAAGTAGATGGCAGGTAATACAACTAAAACCGTACACGGCACGTATTGGATGAATGGATTTCCAACAAATGGTCAGGCTAAGGAACTTCCTACTGTCTATGGGATCGCCTCTGGCGGGACGTCCCGAGAACTAACGTTACGGTTAGATCTCTGCCAACACAAGGTCGGGTTACCTCTGTAACTAGGTAACTACTACACGAATGTGCCATCCCCCGGTCCTTTGGGACCTTTATCCGAGCGCTCGCAACAACAACTACAAAGTATCACAAAGTAATAGATCTGCAGTATCCACATAGGTAAGTATCTGGGCTCCATACCATGATACCACCCTTTACCAGAAGGGAATGACACACCCTAAAGGGAGCGACCCTCATAACCTTGCCGCATCTTTCCTGTTTCGACCATTTCCGGGGAGTGAGGTCCTGATGCAGTCTCGTCCACAAAGCTACGCTTTGTGCAACAAAGCCATGCTTTGGGTCAACAGATGACCAAAGCAATGATCACAAAGATAATTGATCAAACAAATGATCATATCACAAATGATCAACCAATGATCATCACACAGCAGCACTCAGCATGCCACATTACCAAATTGGGAATATCACTGATAAATATCAATTACATAACCTCTGAGCTCGTATGTCTCAGAGAAGGGTGTTAAGCTAAGAGAATAAATTCTCCGCCACCAAGCAGAAATGTATTTGATAGAAATCAGATAACATCTCAAAGTGTAATGTCGGACATACAACCATACAAGTCTGTTCCGGGTTCGAACAGAACCGAAGGCACTTCCGAAGAAGCCCTTGCAAATCCGGGTATCCACAATCCCGATCGGACTTTCCATCACTAAGGGAGAACTCTATACCGGAGCAACTCAGTGCAGAGTCAATCGATAGGTTATCCTATCGTTCTCACAAATACCCGGTCTTCACCGCCGGTCTTCAAATGCTATCCATAACGTTGTATCACTATTCGGAATGGGTTATATGACACAAGGTCCTCTCCTGGCTAAACCGAATAATGAGCGCAATATTTAAAAATATATGGATAAGGGATTTCAGTTAAGTCACAACTTATAAAATCCAAAACTTTCTTTCAAATGGTTAAACAATTTACCATTTTTAAATCTTTAAACAAAAAGATTTATTTCACAAAGTTTCACCCAGTTTCACAAAGATCTATTCATAGATTTCAAAACAATTCCCATTTCAATTGGATTAAACCAATTAAATCTTTAAAATTGAAGATTTATAGCTTTCAAAACACGTTTCCAAAGATTTATCTAAAGTTTGGGAAACTATTTTCATTTTAGACTTGAAAAATCCTTTTAACACAACTTGGAAGTCCATTTCTTATGAGAAAGCAAGTCTAATTTATACAAGTTGAAATCTTGAGTTGAATTTAAATTTCAAAACATCACCTTTAAAATGGTTTAAAACCCATATAACCCATTTGTAAGTTGAATAACTTTTTAAACAATAGTTTCCAAGTCATAGAATTCAATTTCAAATATTGAATTCAAATTTAAATTAATTTATTTAAATTTCAAAACTCAATCAAGTTATTCAAATAACTTTTATTTTTGAAAACTTATTTTCAAGAGTTTTTCAATTCTAGTTCCAAAACTATTTTGGATTCAAAAATTAAATCTTAAAACAATTTCAAAATCCGTGACTTAACTAGTTTCCACGTGCAATCCATATTTGTGTGTGTAATGTGGCCCAGGGGTTCAACACAATAGTGCACAACATCATCATCACAGATTCAATTACTACAATTCGATGTGGGTTTCGGATAACCAAATGGAATCCGACTCCCTGTCGCATCGAAGTTTAAATGCCGTTTTACGGGCAAAAAGGGTTTCACACACATGTAGGAATAAATCACAAATCACAGTCCATCACAAAGCAATCACAGCATCACAACAAAAATATCAACCCAATACAGAACAATTGATGATAGTTAATCATCTCAAATTAGGGTGAATATGATTAAGTGTGTTAACCACACAATTTATTTTTATAAAATTTAAATCAACGATTAATTATTCTTAACTATAAACTGGTTCAATCCTAATTAACTTTATCAACTAGCTTTTCTTAATTTAATTATCTTCATTCATAAAATCCTAAATTTATAATTAAGTAAATCTTAATCTCCAATTAAGTTGAATATGATTAAGTGAATTAACCACACAATTGTTTAATTTACTTTAAATCAATGATTAATTATTCTTATCTATACATTGATTAAATCTTAATTAACTTTATCAATTAATTACTCTTAATTTATTTATCTTAATTAATTTATTCTTAATCATTAATTGATCAACTTTTAATTATAAGATAATTAAAAATTTAATCGTTTAAATCTTTATTAAATCCTTATAAAGAGATTTGTTTTTAAGTTGAATTTGAATATTTGTTTTATCCCTCAAATATTTTATCAAGTCAAATTTTTAAATGATTTTATTTTTTCTTTCTAAGTTTTAAAATACTTCATTTATTTCAGACAACTATTTAAAAAAACAAATTTTAAAAAAATCATGTTTTCAGAATTTTCAAAACTTGAATCTTTACTGTTTTAAAGCCCGACCCGAGACCTTCCCCGAGTTTCCCCCCGAGACCAACATTGCCCTGCTTCGAGTTCCTATTCGAAACCACCCGAGAGAGAAAATTTTTCACAAATTTGCCTAAGTCCAGAAATCTACTCGATAGAGCTCCAAAACTTCACGATCTCGACTTCGAGTTTTTCGCTCAATTTCCCGTGCCATGCTTCGAGCTTTCCTCACTGCTTCCCCAAACCAGTCCACTGACACAACGATCATCCATGTGCACGTGCACCGCTGGAACTGCCGCCGATGGTCAGAGCCAAGGCCACCAGTAAGTCAGCGATCCTCCCCCCAAAACCACACAACCACCCAAACTCGAATAAATTCGAAAACAAAAATTTGGGTCAACTCAACCCAACAACTCAGCACACCTCGCCAGAAAATATGGGTCGTCCCGCCTCCACCGATCATCAGAGGCCACGAGGTTTGGTCCACAGCTTCGTCGACACGTGACGCTTCTAATGGCGCCGGAGACGTGAAGTCCGGTCGCCTATCGATGGCGCAGCTCCGTCGTTTCGTACGCGAACCCAAATGGGTTCTTAAACCCTAAATTAAGCTCGAATCCAAAATCTAAACTTTTAAAAATTCAACTTGCATTTTTCCGGTGATCACGAACACCAAATCATGCGGCGACCACGAATTCGAGGCTTATAACTACATAGATCACCAGTATTGCTCAAAAATTCATTTTCAATCAACTCCCATTTTCCTGAGCAATATGCAATGAAAAAATTTGATTTTTGTTTCTAAAATCATTGCTTTTAAAGGAGATTAAGATAGTGTTATTGAATTTGAAATTCATAAAGTTCGAATTTCTTGAACATTTGAATTTTGGCTGTGTTTCATTGTTTACAGGAAGAAGAACTATATGCTGTTTTAGTTCATTACTGGAATGTAATATAGGTTTAAAACAATATTTCACTTGTTTAAAAATCTTTGTTAGAATAGAGGAAAAAGATTAGAGTTTCCTTTTTGATGTGGTTTAACCTGTAGCACAGAACTTGTATGAAACTGTGACTTCATGGGTTTCAGTGAAAAGAAATTTCAAAACTTGTTTTGGTTTTGTTACTGAAACATGGTGCAAGCTTAAAGCTCAAACTCCAACTTGTTTCATTTTATAAATGCAACAGGAAAGAGAGACAGAGGGAAAGAAAGAATGGAAGGTTTGACATACTATAGTGTTTTCACTGACTATCCTGGATTTCAGTAAACAATTTGATGATTAAATTAGAGGATATATTTAAAACTTGGATATTGAATTCATAAACATAATTTGTTTATATCCTGAGTTTTATCAGTTATTTAATTAAGGGATGAGAATTTTGTTTGTACATTTGGTCTGGAATAAAACAAGAAACAGGGGCAACTTAATTTATATAGGCAGGCTTATATTTCAACTTCAACATTTATTCACAGGAAACCACTATGCAATCACAATCATATGCAAGCTCGTTCACACACATTCATCAATACCAAATTCATGCAAACCAAAATATGTATAAGGTTAAGGGTTTGCTCACATGGACTTCAGAAGACAGAGAGGAACAGAGGCAGCAGAGAACAAGGAAAGCAGAGAAGAGTTTTTTGAGCCCGAACATTTTTTTCTTTTCTTTGATTGCTTTGCATTTCTTTTTCTTTTGATTTGTGCAAGTGCTTTGAAACTTTGGATTTCCTTCTGTTAACTGATCAAACACGATTGTTTAAATCTTTGTTTTAATACTGATTAACAGTATTTAGTTCAAATAAAAAAAAATGTTACTTGCCTCAAATTGTTTTTTCCAGATTTTCAACTTGCTTCAGGTTGAATTACACTTGAATGCTTGAAATTTTTTTTATCTGCAACTGATTTACAAAGTTGTATAAATCTTTGTTTTCCTACTAGTTAACCACTTTTAAATTCAAATTTGTAAAGAAAGACACTTGCCTTTATTATTTTTTTCCAGAGAATCACTGTACACTGGAAAAACTGAAGCTCCACTTTTTTTTTTTTTACTGAACAAATCTGCAAATATTTTCCAAATTTGTTTTTGATGTTAAAACTTGACCTTGCAATCATAATTTACTAACTATAAAGTTAAAATTTACCTGAGATTTGATCTTGCACTTGTTCTTAAACTTGTTATTAAATCTGAAATGATTAGCTCCTGTTGCTTCTTTGTTTTGAATTTAAACTTGCTGTTGAACTTTCTTTTGAATCTGGTTTGAAAAAAATGCAGACAAGATTGATTTGCATTTTGAAGTGAATTACAGGTTGAAGAATTTGTATTTGACTTTGCTCCCAGATTCTTGAGAAGAGAATGCATTTTCTTTTCTGACTTTTCTCTTCTCATCATTTTCTTTTTCTTGGGTATTCAGAATTTTAGATGCTCAAATCTTTTTACTGTGTTTTTCAGATTTGGCTAAGACTAAATAAATTTGAATTTGGGGAGCTGAAGAGTTTTCTACAAATTTTTAATTCTATTATTTTATCCAATAAAAATATCTTGAATGCCATGTGTAAAAATGAAATCATGAGCTTTAGATTTTGTTAATTCTTCTACTCCACCCTCACATGTTGATATTATGAAGCAAAAAGAATTTTATAAATTTTATATTTATAACTTATACACTTTAAAAAAAATGTATATCTTTATTCTTTTGAATGTATACATACATGTTCAATGTTGAAAGAATTTAACTAACATATATATTACAACTTAATAACTTTTTCTTAAAAAAATGCTACTTACTTTTAAAAACATCTATTTTAAATAAAAATTAAATTTTCAATCTCAACTTGAAATATAAACTCATGTATATGTACTTACATTAAATTTTTGTTCAACATGTTCATGCACTAATATATTTATACAATTTACATTCTTACATTTTTTATTCATTTATTTATTCTTGTACAACTTTTAAAAGTTTTTAATTTCTAATTTACTTTTTTTTTAATACATTTTATTTTTGAAATCTTATAAATCTCAAATTTCTATTTTGTAATCCATTTATATAAATATACATCTTATTTTCCTAAATCCAATATATATTTTTAAGCTACTTATACTTAAATCTCTTATTAAATTTTCTGTTTATGATCAAAATTATTTATTTATTCTAATTAATTCTCATTTTATTTTCAAAAATAAATTAAATTGCCAATTTAGACTTAATGAATTTCAGGAATGTTACAGATTTCCCCCCTTAAAAGAATTTCGTCCTCGAAATTGCAAAGAAGACGACAAAGAATAGATAATAGATAAAGAAATGATTGACCAGATCAGATCGAAATATTTATTCTGCATTTGGCTTACCAAATCAGAATATCAACAAATAGATACAAGAACGAATTCACTTTACAAGATGTTTGGGTTATCCAAATCTACGAAATATGCCGTAGCATTGGTTAGTTCGAAGGGATAACCAACCATTCGTAGAATATATCGGATCCCAGAGAATAGATAGATGGATTCAATCTTTTATGATTCTCAAACACTAGATATGGATTCCAAATTCAGGTCGGATACTCCAAAATATATATCAATTTGTCCCTCTTCGGACTTCAATCAACATAAGGAATTACAACAGAATTTCAAATTTGGTTTTAATCGAAATTGTTTTATCGATACAAATTATTTAACTTTATATTTTAGTTAACCAATTTATCAAAGTTCAATTTTGCTAAGGTTAAGAACGAAAAGCTGATAGAAATTTAACCACGAGAATACGAATTTGAGACTTATCCACGATTTGTAAGGCCACCATCACACCGAAGCTTCTTCCTCGAGCTGCTACAAAGCAATCAAAAGAATTGGAAAGACGAATCAAAGGAGATTGATAAAGAAAGTTATTTCCGTTGTTGTAGGGCATTGACCACTTGTACTGGTATTTCCCTGTCCCCTATCTCGTTCTCTTCTTGCACTCATACTCACTATCAGTGGATAGTAAGAGAATTTACTGAGGCATTCGATCGGATATCTTAGGGATTACTCATTCTAGGGTTTACTTCACCATATCTCTAATGAGTTACTTAATGTGTTATACTCCTGAGCTAAGGTTTTAACCATCAGCTCTGATACCACTTATAACGACCCTGACTCGACCTTCGAAAATCGGCACCGAATACGACACTCGTATTCAAATGCCGCAGATCCAAACGTCGAACCTGGTTCGCCGGAGCTTATAACACATTAAGTAAATAACACAGCGGAAGAAATGAATAGCATATCGATATACAACATTTGATACAATAACTGATACAACATGAATGATACAACAGAATGGTACAATGAATATACATCAGAGATACAAGAAATAGCAGCGGAAAGAAAAGATAACACAGCAGCGGAACAAAATCTCCAGTATGGTCTTCAAGAAAGAACTCCAGTATCAGTAATCTCCATCTCCAAAGCACCCATCCAGAAATAGCTCAAACTCCAAATCAAGATGAAGAGAAGCAACTCGATCCAAAATGCGATTGCCAAATCCTAAGGCTGAAAGCTATCGAATCTACACCTACCATTGATTTCTGAAAACCCCAACTCTAGACTGCCCGTGTGGGAAATAGTGGGCACCCAGAGTTTAGGAAAGGAACAATAAACTCCAGGTCAGGCATGGGACTGGTATGAGCAAACAAAAACATTTGGTCTTTTTAAACAACAAAGAATTTAAATTTGAAATCCGCAATGCTTTTTGGAAAATGAAACTACCAT
Source organism: Allium cepa (assembly GCA_030765085.1). Lineage (NCBI taxonomy): Eukaryota > Viridiplantae > Streptophyta > Magnoliopsida > Asparagales > Amaryllidaceae > Allium > Allium cepa. The sequence goes on from CM060932.1 coordinate 161,881,168, forward strand.
AAAGCCTCCCGCCACACACACAATGCAAACGCAGAATTGGAGGAGATTTCTCCTTATGATAGTCAAATATGCTTAATACGAGAAAATTCTTTGATATTATTACTATAAGTGCAAAGTGTGGAAAACCATTTCGAAAGTATAATATAAATCCTAGCCAACATACGACCAGTATCGTATGCCTACTATAGCTACCATCTAAACAGTGGGGCGCCACCATAAGTAGATGGCAGGTAATACAACTAAAACCGTACACGGCACGTATTGGATGAATGGATTTCCAACAAATGGTCAGGCTAAGGAACTTCCTACTGTCTATGGGATCGCCTCTGGCGGGACGTCCCGAGAACTAACGTTACGGTTAGATCTCTGCCAACACAAGGCCAGGTTACCTCTGTAACTAGGTAACTACTACACGAATGTGCCATCCCCCGGTCCTTTGGGACCTTTATCCGAGCGCTCGCAACAACAACCACAAAGTATCACAAAGTAATAGATCTGCAGTATCCACATAGGTAAGTATCTGGGCTCCATACCATGATACCACCCTTTACCAGAAGGGAATGACACACCCTAAAGGGAGCGACCCTCATAACCTTGCCGCATCTTTCCTGTTTCGACCATTTCCGGGGAGTGAGGTCCTGATGCAGTCTCGTCCACAAAGCTACGCTTTGTGCAACAAAGCCATGCTTTGGGTCAACAGATGACCAAAGAAATGATCACAAAGATAATTGATCAAACAAATGATCATATCACAAATGATCAACCAATGATCATCACACAGCAGCACTCAGCATGCCACATTACCAAATTGGGAATATCACTGATAAATATCAATTACATAACCTCTGAGCTCGTATGTCTCAGAGAAGGGTGTTAAGCTAAGAGAATAAATTCTCCGCCACCAAGCAGAAATGTATTTGATAGAAATCAGATAACATCTCAAAGTGTAATGTCGGACATACAACCATACAAGTCTGTTCCGGGTTCGAACAGAACCGAAGGCACTTCCGAAGAAGCCCTTGCAAATCCGGGTATCCACAATCCCGATCGGACTTTCCATCACTAAGGGAGAACTCTATACCGGAGCAACTCAGTGCAGAGTCAATCGATAGGTTATCCTATCGTTCTCACAAATACCCGGTCTTCACCGCCGGTCTTCAAATGCTATCCATAACGTTGTATCACTATTCGGAATGGGTTATATGACACAAGGTCCTCTCCTGGCTAAACCGAATAATGAGCGCAATATTTAAAAATATATGGATAAGGGATTTCAGTTAAGTCACAACTTATAAAATCCAAAACTTTCTTTCAAATGGTTAAACAATTTACCATTTTTAAATCTTTAAACAAAAAGATTTATTTCACAAAGTTTCACCCAGTTTCACAAAGATCTATTCATAGATTTCAAAACAATTCCCATTTCAATTGGATTAAACCAATTAAATCTTTAAAATTGAAGATTTATAGCTTTCAAAACACGTTTCCAAAGATTTATCTAAAGTTTGGGAAACTATTTTCATTTTAGACTTGAAAAATCCATTTAACACAACTTGGAAGTCCATTTCTTATGAGAAAGCAAGTCTAATTTATACAAGTTGAAATCTTGAGTTGAATTTAAATTTCAAAACATCACCTTTAAAATGGTTTAAAACCCATATAACCCATTTGTAAGTTGAATAACTTTTTAAACAATAGTTTCCAAGTCATAGAATTCAATTTCAAATATTGAATTCAAATTTAAATTAATTTATTTAAATTTCAAAACTCAATCAAGTTATTCAAATAACTTTTATTTTTGAAAACTTATTTTCAAGAGTTTTTCAATTCTAGTTCCAAAACTATTTTGGATTCAAAAATTAAATCTTAAAACAATTTCAAAATCCGTGACTTAACTAGTTTCCACGTGCAATCCATATTTGTGTGTGTAATGTGGCCCAGGGGTTCAACACAATAGTGCACAACATCATCATCACAGATTCAATTACTACAATTCGATGTGGGTTTCGGATAACCAAATGGAATCCGACTCCCTGTCGCATCGAAGTTTAAATGCCGTTTTACGGGCAAAAAGGGTTTCACACACATGTAGGAATAAATCACAAATCACAGTCCATCACAAAGCAATCACAGCATCACAACAAAAATATCAACCCAATACAGAACAATTGATGATAGTTAATCATCTCAAATTAGGGTGAATATGATTAAGTGTGTTAACCACACAATTTATTTTTATAAAATTTAAATCAACGATTAATTATTCTTAACTATAAACTGGTTCAATCCTAATTAACTTTATCAACTAGCTTTTCTTAATTTAATTATCTTCATTCATAAAATCCTAAATTTATAATTAAGTAAATCTTAATCTCCAATTAAGTTGAATATGATTAAGTGAATTAACCACACAATTGTTTAATTTACTTTAAATCAATGATTAATTATTCTTATCTATACATTGATTAAATCTTAATTAACTTTATCAATTAATTACTCTTAATTTATTTATCTTAATTAATTTATTCTTAATCATTAATTGATCAACTTTTAATTATAAGATAATTAAAAATTTAATCGTTTAAATCTTTATTAAATCCTTATAAAGAGATTTGTTTTTAAGTTGAATTTGAATATTTGTTTTATCCCTCAAATATTTTATCAAGTCAAATTTTTAAATGATTTTATTTTTTCTTTCTAAGTTTTAAAATACTTCATTTATTTCAGACAACTATTTAAAAAAACAAATTTTAAAAAAATCATGTTTTCAGAATTTTCAAAACTTGAATCTTTACTGTTTTAAAGCCCGACCCGAGACCTTCCCCGAGTTTCCCCCCGAGACCAACATTGCCCTGCTTCGAGTTCCTATTCGAAACCACCCGAGAGAGAAAATTTTTCACAAATTTGCCTAAGTCCAGAAATCTACTCGATAGAGCTCCAAAACTTCACGATCTCGACTTCGAGTTTTTCGCTCAATTTCCCGTGCCATGCTTCGAGCTTTCCTCACTGCTTCCCCAAACCAGTCCACTGACACAACGATCATCCATGTGCACGTGCACCGCTGGAACTGCCGCCGATGGTCAGAGCCAAGGCCACCAGTAAGTCAGCGATCCTCCCCCCAAAACCACACAACCACCCAAACTCGAATAAATTCGAAAACAAAAATTTGGGTCAACTCAACCCAACAACTCAGCACACCTCGCCAGAAAATATGGGTCGTCCCGCCTCCACCGATCATCAGAGGCCACGAGGTTTGGTCCACAGCTTCGTCGACACGTGACGCTTCTAATGGCGCCGGAGACGTGAAGTCCGGTCGCCTATCGATGGCGCAGCTCCGTCGTTTCGTACGCGAACCCAAATGGGTTCTTAAACCCTAAATTAAGCTCGAATCCAAAATCTAAACTTTCAAAAATTCAACTTGCATTTTTCTGGTGATCACGAACACCAAATCATGCGGAGACCACGAATTCGAGGCTTATAACTACATAGATCACCAGTATTGCTCAAAAATTCATTTTCAATCAACTCCCATTTTCCTGAGCAATATGCAATGAAAAAATTTGATTTTTGTTTCTAAAATCATTGCTTTTAAAGGAGATTAAGATAGTGTTATTGAATTTGAAATTCATAAAGTTCGAATTTCTTGAACATTTGAATTTTGGCTGTGTTTCATTGTTTACAGGAAGAAGAACTATATGCTGTTTTAGTTCATTACTGGAATGTAATATAGGTTTAAAACAATATTTCACTTGTTTAAAAATCTTTGTTAGAATAGAGGAAAAAGATTAGAGTTTCCTTTTTGATGTGGTTTAACCTGTAGCACAGAACTTGTATGAAACTGTGACTTCATGGGTTTCAGTGAAAAGAAATTTCAAAACTTGTTTTGGTTTTGTTACTGAAACATGGTGCAAGCTTAAAGCTCAAACTCCAACTTGTTTCATTTTATAAATGCAACAGGAAAGAGAGACAGAGGGAAAGAAAGAATGGAAGGTTTGACATACTATAGTGTTTTCACTGACTATCCTGGATTTCAGTAAACAATTTGATGATTAAATTAGAGGATATATTTAAAACTTGGATATTGAATTCATAAACATAATTTGTTTATATCCTGAGTTTTATCAGTTATTTAATTAAGGGATGAGAATTTTGTTTGTACATTTGGTCTGGAATAAAACAAGAAACAGGGGCAACTTAATTTATATAGGCAGGTTTATATTTCAACTTCAACATTTATTCACAGGAAACCACTATGCAATCACAATCATATGCAAGCTCGTTCACACACATTCATCAATACCAAATTCATGCAAACCAAAATATGTATAAGGTTAAGGGTTTGCTCACATGGACTTCAGAAGACAGAGAGGAACAGAGGCAGCAGAGAACAAGGAAAGCAGAGAAGAGTTTTTTGAGCCCGAACATTTTTTTCTTTTCTTTGATTGCTTTGCATTTCTTTTTCTTTTGATTTGTGCAAGTGCTTTGAAACTTTGGATTTCCTTCTGTTAACTGATCAAACACGATTGTTTAAATCTTTGTTTTAATACTGATTAACAGTATTTAGTTCAAATAAAAAAAAATGTTACTTGCCTCAAATTGTTTTTTCCAGATTTTCAACTTGCTTCAGGTTGAATTACACTTGAATGCTTGAAATTTTTTTATCTGCAACTGATTTACAAAGTTGTATAAATCTTTGTTTTCCTACTAGTTAACCACTTTTAAATTCAAATTTGTAAAGAAAGACACTTGCCTTTATTATTATTTTCCAGAGAATCACTGCCCACTGGAAAAACTGAAGCTCCACTTTTTTTTTTTTTACTGAACAAATCTGCAAATATTTTCCAAATTTGTTTTTGATGTTAAAACTTGACCTTGCAATCATAATTTACTAACTATAAAGTTAAAATTTACCTGAGATTTGATCTTGCACTTGTTCTTAAACTTGTTATTAAATCTGAAATGATTAGCTCCTGTTGCTTCTTTGTTTTGAATTTAAACTTGCTGTTGAACTTTCTTTTGAATCTGGTTTGAAAAAAATGCAGACAAGATTGATTTGCATTTTGAAGTGAATTACAGGTTGAAGAATTTGTATTTGACTTTGCTCCCAGATTCTTGAGAAGAGAATGCATTTTCTTTTCTGACTTTTCTCTTCTCATCATTTTCTTTTTCTTGGGTATTCAGAATTTTAGATGCTCAAATCTTTTTACTGTGTTTTTCAGATTTGGCTAAGACTAAATAAATTTGAATTTGGGGAGCTGAAGAGTTTTCTACAAATTTTTAATTCTATTATTTTATCCAATAAAAATATCTTGAATGCCATGTGTAAAAATGAAATCATGAGCTTTAGATTTTGTTAATTCTTCTACTCCACCCTCACATGTTGATATTATGAAGCAAAAAGAATTTTATAAATTTTATATTTATAACTTATACACTTTAAAAAAAATGTATATCTTTATTCTTTTGAATGTATACATACATGTTCAATGTTGAAAGAATTTAACTAACATATATATTACAACTTAATAACTTTTTCTTAAAAAAATGCTACTTACTTTTAAAAACATCTATTTTAAATAAAAATTAAATTTTCAATCTCAACTTGAAATATAAACTCATGTATATGTACTTACATTAAATTTTTGTTCAACATGTTCATGCACTAATATATTTATACAATTTACATTCTTACATTTTTTATTCATTTATTTATTCTTGTACAACTTTTAAAAGTTTTTAATTTCTAATTTACTTTTTTTTTAATACATTTTATTTTTGAAATCTTATAAATCTCAAATTTCTATTTTGTAATCCATTTATATAAATATACATCTTATTTTCCTAAATCCAATATATATTTTTAAGCTACTTATACTTAAATCTCTTATTAAATTTTCTGTTTATGATCAAAATTATTTATTTATTCTAATTAATTCTCATTTTATTTTCAAAAATAAATTAAATTGCCAATTTAGACTTAATGAATTTCAGGAATGTTACAGTTATTGTACTAACACCCAAAGTACAAAATAAGGTATGGTGCGTCTAGGCATCTTAGTTAACCATACCCACATCATGTGACATCCCCAACAAATTAAAGCAAACATAGAAATCATCAAGCAATCTCATATCACTCACTTATATACATTAGATATAGGACAGGTTTTACGATCATGTCAATGGTCATAGACTGGTCAACTTCTCGGTTTCTTAGTGCATGACTCCTTGCCATTTTAAAAGCCTAGAAACTAAACTTAATATACAAAAAGTCCACGGTAGGTAGATCTATAGTCGGGGATCTATGATACAATCAAATCCAGGTGAGTGTCCTCACATACCCCCTCTTTACGAGCACATATTAAAATCTTTGAGTTATTAATGATCCCTTAGTACATGTGTAACATCCCTCATTTTGAAACCTAAAGATAGAACCCTAAGCCTTCTGCTTTGTCTTTAACGTTCTTTATTCATCCATCCCAAAAGCAATTGCCAAAGCCCACAAACTCAACTTACTTGAACGAGTATCATGAGTTTACAGGGAAATAATAACAAAAACACGAGTCAGACGTAAAGTATGGTATGGAAAATACGTAACCCTAAACATAAAACATAATGAGACCACACCGCTAAAGCACGGAACGAATTTTTTCCTCACTGCAATACACTTTCATTTAATTGGCTTTAGGTCTAAACATACACAATCTTAAGTATTTTACAAGCCTTAATGTCAACCATACCCAAACTATTTGGAATGCCCATAAATGAACGTAGCCTAAACCAAAATAACTTAATGTTGGCTGCCTCCAAGGCCTTACACCCTATACTAAGTTATATGGTTAAGGTCCAAACATTTGGTTACCACAAAGGCTTATGACTTTACTATTTTCAAAGTTGTTAATTTTACAATGATTCCAATTACCACCTAGGCCTTACACCACTAAAATAATACTTCGACTGCCGCTTCCTGCCTTATGCCTACTTCGCTTTCATATTTTGATTGCTACTACAGGCCTTGCACCTACACTTTCATGTTTTGATTACCACTCCAAGCTATATGCCTACTTAGCTTTTGGTTTCGTGATTACCATTCTGGGCCTTACATCTTAAACTGTTCCCTCGATCACCATAATATGGTTTATACCGATTGGTTTCGTGTTTCGGATGCCACTGTGGACATTGTTCCAACACTTTCGGCTGTGGTTGCCACATTAGGCCCTATACTTATGCTTTCGTATTTCGATGGCCACATCAGCCTTACACCCATGCTTTCACATTTCGGCTGCCACACCCGGCCTCATGCCTACTTCGTTCTCGCTTGCCACATCAGTTGTTACACCTATGCTTTCGGTCCCTTAACTGCCACTTCAAGCCTTACGCCGCATGTCTAACCATTCATCATTAGGCTTTCTAATTTGTATATCATTAAGCTAGCTCAAGTTCAATTTCTATTCGATCAACATTTATTATTTACTACATTATCAATAATGTTTAAGTACCAACTTTGGCTATCTTAAACCTTAGCATACACTTCAGCCTTCGGAAGTTGCTGGTTTTGGTTTCAAACACCCAACCGAGAGCTAAGCAGCCCTCAGCAATCATTACCTTCAGTCTCGTCTAAGAAGCTTGCCTTAGTCTAACATTGGCGATTACGATACTTAAATCTTTCCAAAATCCCATCCTCTTCTCATAGTTCCTCTTTTAACAGCCCTTGGTCTGCCTTCAACCCTTGCTTTATCCTTTAGTTAGTAAACTTAAAGTGATAGTTCATCGCTTTTCATACTTAAGTCCTATTACTTAGGTTTTGGTTTATTACTCTCGGTTTGGTTCCACTGCCCTCAATACCTATTGGGAACCTCCTTCTATACGTCTGATAGTCTCTTTACACATATCGACTTCTGACTCGTTTGACTTGGACATTTTTGACCGTTATTAAGTAATTTCTTGACACGTTTCAACAAAAATTGTGGTCTATTGATCAATTAATTTATACTTTATTAAATTAAAATGCCTCATGGATCGAATTATTCACCTTTAGGCTCACCATTATATCCCTTCAGCTACGTCTATATTCCTTTGTAAATTATTTATTTTATTTCTTTAAAATTTATAGAAATAGTAACATGCATTTCCTTCCATACAGATGCTCAAACTCCCTGTTTCTACCCACTTTCCATAATATATAGCACTAAATTAATTCATATTGATTTATTTACTTATCAGAAAATTCTATGAATCAAAACCCATCTCTAATTATAGGTTGCCAATGTCAATTAAATCCTCCAAGCGTTTGGATTACAAGAAGCATAATTAGTATTCAATTTAAATATGACCGTGAGAGATTTATGGAAGAAAAGGAATTAGAAAATATATTACTCATATATATTCTTAGCTCATTGACATTTCTCATTCTCTTAGTCTTGACCTTTTACTTTTCCTCTTTTTTGTTTAGATCGCAAGCACCTTTAAGGAACTCAAGCTTTTTATGTTTAGTGTTAGCGAGTAATGAGATGTAGAGGGTTGATGATGACTTGAATAGGTATTATTCTTAATACGTGAGTATTGACCTTGATGCCAATAATTGCATAAATATTACTACTAATATTTCTCCGAGTTGCGGCTCCCAGCTCTAATTATTTGTCTTTCGGTTTCTCGTTATAACCCTTCGGATAAGCCTATATTCCTTCAGAAATTGCTTATTTTATCTTTAGAAAAATTATGGAAACTATTAATGTGCATTTCCTTTCTATACAAATTCCCAAACTCCCTATTTCTACCAACTTTCCATAATATATGGAAATCGGTTAATTCATACAACTTATTTACTTATGAAAAAATTATATAAATCAAAACTATTATATTTTACCAACATCATATTGAATTTTCAAAGCATTTTGTAACGACCTACAATTCCATACTCTTTGAATCGAAAATAAACCACACATATCCAACACAAATTGCACGAAAAGACGGATCATTAAGGGTAGAAAGAAAATAAAGACAGAACAGAATCTTACATGAATGGAATAACATATATTATTTCAATAATAATCTTTACAGCGGAAAATTTTGAAATACAATATCAGAGTCTAACCTAGATTCAGCCTAGATGGTTATAATACTTGCCCTTATAAATGCTAACAAACATAAAACAAAACTAACAAACCATGGTGGATAATATAGTATGTCCGTACGATGATGAAGGTCTCCAGCTCTCCTCTGGAAACTCCAACCATCTTCAACCAAACCTGAAACTACTCGGATTTGACCCGAGTATTGAAAATACCCGGATCAAGCTTGATAAACCAGCGTGAGAAACTCAAATATAAATGATAGTGTCATATATCAGCCTTTGAATAAAATCCATTGAAAAGAAAGAGTATCTCATAAGACCACGCCCAGGCATAAACACGGACGAGTTTTTACCTTATGATAAAACACTTTATATCAAAACGTTTGATATTATTTCTAATGACATTCCTTTGAAAACATTTACAATTAAACTTATTAATCTTAGCCGAAATTGTTACATTGATAAAATTCCAGCATAATAGGTTTACCGTCAAGTTCGTAGGTTCTTATTGGAGAATGGATTTCCATACAAATGACCAGGTGAAGGGACTACCTTCCGATGGGTACACCTCTAAATGGATGTCTCGAGGAACCATCACAAGCTCCTCTACCAACACAAGACCGACCTACATCTATAACTAGATAGTACCGAATATGTCATCCCTCGGCCGGTACTGACCTTTAACTAAGTGCGCTATAGCATACAAACCACATTAATTTACATCGTGAATGTCATAGTGGGAAGAAATATATCTAGAAGGGGATGATCATACCCTAATTGGGAATGACCCACTTAGCTTTGCCGCATCTAACCATGTTTCGGTCATTTCCGATTGATGAGGTTCGAGGTTACGATTACCTTTTCACATAGCACATCTTCTTTCACTTTGAATGGCACACTGCCATTCTTTTGATCACTATTTGACTCCCACAAGCATATAACCTCTGAGCTCGTATATCTCAGAGAATGGTGTTACGCTAAGAGAAGTTGCCTTCTCCGCCACCAAGCAGATGCACATTTGTAAAAGTCAAACATTGTGTCTTAGAAATGCAATGTCAAACATTCATCCATACAAGTTCATTCTGGGACAGAACAAAACCGAAGGAACTTTCCTCGGTCATTACTAGGCGAGAAGCCCTTGTGTTTTTTGAGGTTTTTCATAACAAAGAGACCACTACTACAATATAATGAATCGGGATTTTATCACCAATTAATCAACAAGTAGTCCTTCGTTATTATTTGTCTCAATACCTCCATCTTCAAACATCTTCATTTTTCAAACACGTAAACTGGTTCGAAGTGGTTTTTGGATAGGAATCACCCAAATCCGACTCCGGTTCCTTCGAAACCAATCATCACTTTAAAAAATGTTAAGTTCATATGTGGATATCAATCAATTACTTTATCTTTTATTTAAATCAAATATCTTTCTTAGATATATTCTCTTCAAATTATTCCATTTTCTTTTCCAAAGTATATGGAATCATTAAGCCTCATTTATTAAATCATTTGACTTAATCTTGAAATAATTCCAAATCATTTTCTCTTTTACTTAGGACAACCTTTCCAAATCATTCATTAAATCTTAGTCAAAGATTTCTTATATTGAAGCTATAACTTTTAACTTAGGGAAAATATATCCAAATCATTTATTAAATCTTAATCAAAGATTTCCTTCTTAACTTTAAATCATATTTTTGCAAATCGAAGATTTTCATAATAGAGTACTACTGCTACCTTAAATATGGTAAATTTCACCTCCAGGAACTAATCGCAAGTAATACTACATCATGAATACCTTTGCTTCAACGATCTTTGTCTTCAGTATATTTTATTTCGAAAATTAGTTTAAAGGGGTTTTCGGATAGGAATCGCCCAAATCCGATCCAGTTTTTTCAGATAGAAATCATCCAAACCCAATCCCGGTTCCTTCGTGCTAATCATTGATAAAAAGATGTCAGGTAGTTAAATAACATTTAAAGAATTTTTCTTTTCTTTTATCTTGGAAAAACTTAAATATGATCTTTTAGAGCATCCGGGCTTTCCTTTCGATCTATTCCACCCCTCACCTAAAAAGAGAAAACATAGGTCAGGCAAGTTCAGGGCATTGGTTGCTTCATCCCTAACCTTATTTAAACACCTTGTTTTATCTTTACATATCTCACAGGTGGAACAAATGTACTAGTCGTTTCTGCACATTCAGCTATTAGCTTTATTTTGGAATTGATTATAAGATTCCAAATTATCTTTTAAACTCTTAAATTTTCTTTTAAGAACATTTATAAATGATTCTGGAAAATATCCTTACGTTTAAACTCATATTCGAAAAGTAATACAATTCGTAGCATAAAAGTGCTACGGAAAGTGCTATATAAGCTTATTTGATTTAAATAACTTTTTAATATTTGAAAATTCGTATTTTCCATTACAAATCTCTTTTAAACCATTTTAATAGATTTATCAAATTTATTACATATTCTTAATCATTTAAAAATATAATTTTTAAAAGAATCCTTTTCTAGATTTCGAACTGCAAAACCGCGATGTTTTTAGAAAATTGTTTTGGATATATTTTAAAATCTGCTTGATGAAATCTTGATTTTCTTTCTTCGTTGGAAAACTATTATCATTGTGGATCAAAGAATTTTTATTTCGAAGAAATCCGACTTATAAACCATTCTCTACGTTAAGTTGAACTTACGGCTCGAAAATTTACGAACTACCACTATGCGACGAGCTCGATTTTGACCAATTTTGTGAATTGCTTCGGAACTCGTCCGAAACACTTCAAATTTTTTTAAATCATATTTAAACTATTTCCACTTATTTAAAACAATATTTGCATCATTTCAAACTCATTTTTCATTTCATATTATAATATTATATTACTACAATATCATTTTCAATCTTTTTAGATATTTTGAAATCATTAGAAGGCTAAATAATTTCCATACACACATTTATATGGATTTAATTTCCATTGAATTAACTATACTTGCTAGCCATTTCTCTTATCATTTATCAAACAAGTTATGAATCACATAAACAATCATATAACTAACCAATTTTTCAACCAAATTATCAAACATTTAATTATTCAACAAATACCAAACTTTTTATGTAATTAACTTGAAATAGTTTTAGGAATTAATAACTTGAAATATGAGTACTCACCTTTACCAAATCGTTTAACTTCCTAACAACATTCATATCATCCAACACTTCATTAATCCTTTTATCTTCACCAAATCTTTTTCGTAGACTTTCCTTTTTATCCCGGTAGCACTTCCTTCTCTTTTTCTCATTTCGAAGCTTCACGACTTGCTCCTCCCTCCTCCATAGGTTCAGCCTCCTCCTATTCATCCTCTTCCTCCATTGTTTCTTTACTTCTTAGATCTTAAACTATGTGTTTAATGGTATTCTAAGGTCTTTGGCAAAGTTTGGTGGTGTTTTGACTTTGTTTGATATGGTTTTGAAAAAGTTAGTAAGAAAATGGAAGAGAATAAGCCATTAGAGAAGCTTTTAGAAAGCTTGGGAAAGGAAGAAAAAGATGTAAAAATGTGTAAAAGAAAGTGGAAAGATGGTGGTCTTATTTATACAAAAGTTTTGGACTAAAATAATATTTTGTAAAAAGACCAAAATATCCTTACTGACTTATAAAGTAATCTTATTTTATTTCAGCACTTAACATCACATTTCAAATCATTACTCTATGTCATTTTCACTTAGATATTAAGTAAAGAAAGTAATAATTATTTTTCTTTGATTTGATGTTATACTTTTTGACTTTTGTACTTTTTTGTCTTTTTGTGCTTACTTTTTGTTAATTACATTTTAGAATTTTATAAGTATGTTTAATAAAAGTAAACTTAATTAGTGAATTAATTAATACTTATACTATTTGAATATATGTTTCTATATAAGAAAAAAAAGGTGCGAGAATGTTGCGACAACTTTTAACCGATAAAACGTTGATTTTCGACAAAATGTTTTACGGTCACGTTTTGACGTTTTAGTTAAACTATTTATTTATGTAAAACGAATCTAAAAATAAAATTTTTACTTCTTTAAATAAATTAAAACATGTCAATTTATATTTTAAAATCATATTTAAACACTATCAAAATCTCTAATTTTACAGTGTATGTAAAAGTGACAAAATGCGACAAAATTTGGTTACTTTTGTAGAACGATTTTTAACATATTTTTAAATATTTTAATATACTTTTATTATATTTATTAAATGTTTTCAATAAGACTTATCACTTTTAAATAAATATTTAAACCTATTTATTTAAGCATTTATTTATTTTTAACAAAACATAACTTTTGTTGATTTGTTCTAAAATCCAAATTTATACCTTTTAAATTATCAAATATAATAATAAATAATTTATCTATTATTATCTATTGTATATAACTTATTTATTTAATTTTTAAACCTTTTTAAATTTAAAACAAACGAAGTCTCTCATTTTCGAAGTAGCGAAACTACGGGTCGTCACACATTTGGATTACAAGAAGTATAAGAAATATTCAATTCAAATATAGCCATGGTAGATTTATGAGAGAAAAAGGATTAGCTAATGTATTACTCAGTAATATTCTTATTTTATTGACGTTTTATATTCTCTTAGCCTTGATCTTCCTTTTTTCCTCTTTTCTTGTTTATGCCACAACCACCATCAAGGAATTCAAGCCTTTTCGTTTTAGTTTAAGTGAGTAATGAGATGAAGAGAGCCGACGATGATTTAAAAGGTATTGTTCCTCTTTATGGGTCACTCGACCAAAACCTCTCTTTTCATTTAATTTAATTTAATTAAATTATACCAAGCAATGATCTTGAGAAGTAGTTGAACACACACTACTAATCCTATTATATAATATAAATTCCTAATATAACCACTTGAATTTTATTCTCATGATTGATTAATTAATTAATTATTAATTTATGGAGTGTTATAGACTTTCCCTTTATACGAATTTCGTCCTTGAAATTCAGATAATGCACGATAGCGACTCACTAACATTCTCATGCCCCCTTAGCATAAACACACATAAGTTCCAATCCAATGCATCTCATACAAATGCACTAGTGCATCTAACAATACATAACCAAATCAATCATAGTATAATGTATATAGTTTACAACAATAGCAAACATGTATGCTAAGCTAGACAAACAACATAGGATAAGTCCATTTGATTTTATCCTTCATTTTCCAAGTACAACCATCTCGGTATTCACTCCACTAGACCCACACAAGCTTCATCGTCTTGTTCCAAAGCTCTTTCACATCTTGGTCTAAAATTTGAATAGGCCTCCTTACATAGTTAATATTAGGTTCGATAACCAAATCCTCTATAGCTCTCAAAACTACCACATCCTTAAGGTCTTGAGCAAATTTCCTTAAACGTGATACATGAAACACATTATGGAACCCAACAAAAGCTTTTGACGGTTCAAATCAATAAGCCACTTTGCCAATTCTGTCCAACTTCGAAATGAGCCAACATATCTCGATGCCAACTTTCTGGCTTTTCCAAACCTCATAATGCCTCTCATCGGTGATACTTTAACAAAAACACGACCTCTTAAATAAAATTCCAAGTCTTTTCGCCTCCTATTGACATATCTCTTTTACCTCGATTTATCATCATTTATCCTTTGCTGAATTAATTCGACTTCCCCAAAGCTTCTCCTACAAAATTCGACCCTAGAACAAGCCTACCTCTTGTCTCACACCAACTTACTGGTGACTTACAAGGTCAGCCACAAAAGGCGTAATACTAATGCTATATTAGTAAATATTGTATGAAAATCCAATCAAGTGCAAATGATCTTCCTAAGATCCATCAAAGTTTATCATATGAGTTCTTAGCAAATCCTCAAGCATTTGGTTGACCCTCTCAGTCTAACCATCTATTTATGGATGGTATGCAGTACTCATACATAATCCCGAACCTAAAGCGCTATATAGGCTCGGCCAAAACTCATTAGAAAACAATGGGCCTTAGTTGCTAACTAGTACTTAGAATTCCATGAAGTCACCTTATGATCTTAACACATATCTAAACTAGTTTGGCCGTTGTCCTCATGGGATTTACTAGAATGAAATGAGCAATCTTAGTTAATATATCCACTATGACCTACAAACTACCTACACCTTTCGTTCCTTACCCTTGTCCTTGGCAAACCACCAAAAATCCATCAAAACCAAATCTTTCTTCCATATCGAGACTTCCAAAGGCTACAAAAGTTCACCAAGCTTCCGATATTCCGCCTAACCTATTGGCATGTGAAGCATCTCTTCACACATTCCCCAACATCCCTCTTCATTCCTTCCTAGTAGAAGCTCTGCTTTATGTCTTGATACATCTTACTACCCCATGGATTAATAGTAAACTTTGAACAACGGCATTCATCCAAAACCATTTTCCAAAGGTTTCCACTGTTCGGAACATACAACATTCCCTTCATCTAAAGCTAACCCTTCCCATCAATGCAGAATTCATTCAGCCCTTCGATCCCAGTATCACTCTTCCAAGCTTTGGATCCTTTCAGCATAAAGTGGATCTTCCTTCTATCTTTTAACATCTTCACTACGAGGTCTGGGTCAACTTCCATAGATGATAATGTTCCAAAAGTTCGACACTTGATCGAAAATGCATATTCAAAGTAGCCAGAGTCTCTAAGGCATTCCACTTTTCAATCGTGGCTAAAATAAAACTCCATTATGTTCGGCTCAAAGCATCAATAACTTTGTTTTCCTTTCCTTAAGGTATACTCTATCCCAAAAGCATACGATGCCAAAAACTCTTACATCTTTATAGCCGCATGTTTGATTTCTTTTGAGAGAACAAATATCTCAAGGAATTATGGTAGGTAAAAAAACTCAAACCTTTCTCCAAGAAGGTAATGTCCCTAAATCTTTAGCGCAAAGATAACTACTGCTGGCTCCAAATCATGAGTTAGATACCGATCCTCATGGGGTCTTTACTATCTAGATATGTAAGTAATTGCTTTCCCTCTGTACATTACACAGGTTCTAACCTTGACCCAAAACATCCGTGTATACAACCATACCTCCATTCCCCTCCGGCATTACCAGGACTGAAAGCTTCTGTTGGCCGAAGCTTCAACTCCTAGAATGCTACCTCACACTCCCTCGTTCAAGCATACCTCTCTTTCTTTCAGGTAAGCTTCATCAATGAAATTGCCATCCTAGAGAAGTCCTTAAAAAATCTTTGATAATACCCTGCTAACCCCAAGAAACTCCTTATCTCAGCAACTGCCTAGGGTCATTCCAATCATTCATGATTTCACCTTTCAAAGGATCTACGACAAATTCCTCCCGGAAAACAACATGACCTAGGAACTTAACTTCCTACTTCCAAAAATGGCACTTGAAAACTTTTTCTTCAACTTGTGTTGTCTCAAGGTCTCCAATACTAGTTTAAAATGAACATCATGATGTTGATCGTCCTTAGAATACATCGAGATATCAACTATAGAGACTAACACATATATGTCCAATTGATCGTGAACGATCCGGTTTATAAGATCTATAAAGAACACTACGACATCGGTTAGCCCAAAGGGCTTAACCAACCACACATATGAACCATATCTTGTCCTAAATGCGGTCAAAGGAATACACTCTTCGACAATTAGTCGATTGAAACTTGTAGCTAAATCTAGCTACAAGAGTACTTTAGATCCACTTAACTGATCAAATAGATCGTCTATCCTTGGCAATGGATAATGATTTTTCAATATCAGCTCATTTAACTTACTATAGTCAATGCACACTAAAGTGATCCATTAAACTTCCTCACAAATACCAATGAAGTTCCCTATGGAAAACTACTCGGCCTAATTAAACTTATATGCTCAAGCTCCATTAGTTGATTCTTTAACCCATCCATTTCCTTAAATAACATTCTGCTATGTTATCTACTAATAAGTTGTGCCCCATGTTTGTACCAAAATTGGGCACAACACTCTTTGGATGTGTTTGAAGAGATAAAATGAAGAATATAAACGGAAAAAGAGGAAGATCTAACAAACACACCAATCGATAAACAATAAAAATGCACAGAAACACACAGATTTAGAGTGGTTCGACGTATGTCCTACGTCCACTATGAAATTGCTGACTTTTACTGATTTTTTCTTGCTAGTTACGACGAGTTACAACAGTAAAATTCGAGTACAATTGTGATTTCAACAGAGTCCGAACGTAGAAGAGCCAGAAGTCCCTTTTTCTGTAAGTCTAGGGTCGTTATTTATAGGCGTAGGCAGTAAATATCTCCCTCATATCTCGAAAGTCCTCTTCTCTCATGTGGGGGTGTTCACGTAATCGATCCCCAGTCGTTGGGACTCGAACCATGATCGATACGAATGGATTTCACATCGATCAAGATTTAGCCCAATCGAGTGAGATCGATCATGAACATTCCCGAGGTTGCACGCAAGCTTCTGTAAAAATTTGGTGGCATTTGGACTTGTAGATCATGAGTTATGATCGATGCAAGTTTGGATTTGTAGAAGGCTGGTGAGTTCACATCGCTTTTGGGCACGTGCTTGCTAGATGACGTGGTGCCAACTTTTAGGACCGATCCACTTTTCATGCCAAGCGACCGAGTCTTTCTTATGGGTGTGCCTCGTTCGTATTGACCCAGCTTAGCCTTGCTCGTATCCATTATTTGCTACCCTGTTCGTATCGATCGTCACCACTCTATTTCATATCAATCAACGTAAGTGTCATTTGTATCGGTACATCTTGTATTATTCGCATCGATCACTGGCCGATCGATACGAGTGTAGTGTGTTAATGGATCGACACGAAGTAACAGTTTTCTATGGCTTTGATGGATACGAAGTGGATTTTGGTTGTTCGATACGAACAAGCTGGAGATGATGGATGCAAAGCAATATGACGAAGGATGGATACGAACATGTGTGTTCCATGGATGCGTTCGAGTTCGACCCCAATGGATACGAAGGAGGCCGCTATGGAGGGATGCGAATAAGGGTGGACACCAAGAACACTGCTCTGGATGGATACGAATGAAAGCGATGCGAAGGAGGCAAAATGATGGATACGAATGAGTTGATTTCCTTGGTTTGCAACGATCATATCTTGAGCATATGAACTCCGATTGACTTGAGATTTGGAACGTTGGCTTTCGTAGCTTTGATTGTCGTGTCAAGCTAATTGTAGCTCGATCCGGACTTGGGCAAAATTTACCAGCACCCATAGCGAACCTGCGTATATTGGGATGAACTGTCTTTGATTTCCAGTCAATTTCTTGGTGTCACGGCCTTGCTAAAAGGCGGGATAACACCCCAAGTACCAAATCAATGCGAAACTCAAGTGCTATTCTCCGAGGTAATCCCATCACTGATTCAATGACATCCACAAACTCTTGAAACCTTAAAGATTCTATCTATTTGCACTTCTAGGCTTTCCATCATACATAACGAAATCCTAGACCTCCCTTTATCTCATCCACAGAGACCATGATCCTTTCTCCTCCCTTTAGACTTCATAAGGTGATAATCCTCTCGACACATTAGATCCTTGCTTCATTTTACACTAGCCAATCCATACCTAATTTACCCTGTACACCTTAAAATCAAATGCAAATGAGTCAAAGGAAAACAAATGGCTAACATAACAAACTCTAATCCAGTGCACTTTAACTCAAGGATGGCAAACCCACCAATCATATCAATCACGTGCGAAGAAGTAACCAAATCGATAGCATCTAAACCAAATCTATCAACCATATCTTTTCAAAATGAAAGAATGTGTAGCTTCGACATCAAACAGTACTCTAATTGGAAAACTGAAAATGAAAATCATACCTTCCAACACCATATTCTTGCCTTTCTCTTTGGTAGATGGTACATCCTTTGGTCCCTCTAAAGCAAATAGCCTTATTAGCTTCATCTCCAGATAATTCTTCTTCTTATGGCCTGACTTGTCACAGTTATAATATTTGACCTAGACCATCTCTTCCGAACGCGAACACCTTGATGCATAGCTCGGCAGCATAACAGGCTCGGCCAACAGCCTGGTCTTCCTGAATAACTCGACTCCATTATCGGTGGGGAATTTTAAAGTCAAACACCAAGGGGTAATGGCAGCCCTAAACTCAGCTAGGGCCGGTCGACCTATGAAAGAATTGTATGGTGAGTCTACATCAAATACAACAAACTGCAATATCCGGACTCTTCGGTGTTCTCCAATTCCTAACTCCACTGGTAGTTCCACCACTCCAGTGGTTATAGTTGCACTCCTGTTGAAGCCATGAATACGAGACTGACAAGGCTTCAAGTCTTTTGTTTCCATTTTCATCTGATCATAAGCTCGCTTAAACAATATGTTTACTGAACTTCCACTGTCTACTAAGATCCTCTTCATTCATGCAGGACCAACTTGAGCTGATATGGAAAATGGATCAATGGTTAGGGCTTCGACCCTGTCGGCATCCTTGTTTCGAAATATGATGTCGTCTATCATCGTTTTCTGTTGCCTGGCCGGAGCTCCATCTTCCAAATTACTACAACATTCGAAGCACACATGCCTAATAGAACTGGCATACGATTCCATTTTCTTCCAGGTTTGGTCTGCTGGATGAGGACCATCACTAACAGTATTAATCACCAACCTTCCACCGGTACAAGCGGGTTCCTCCATTCTCCCCTGATTTGGTATATGGTTCTGATTCGATGGGCCCGCACCTCCTGACTGCGGCACCCGCACAAACTACTCTAACTTTCTCTCCCATATCAACTTCTCAATAATATCTTATAAATGACAACACTCGTTCGTGTTATGGCCATAGCTATCATGAAATCTGCAAAACTTTTTTGTTTGAATCTGTTTTTCCGACGATTGCTTCGGATCAGGTTTCTTATATTGAATAGTATTGCAGGTCTCCTAGTATACATTTTCCAGCGACGTATTTAAAGGGGTATAATTGTCAAACATAGGAGCCCTACGTCGTGGCCCACGATTCTGATCCCATTTCTTATTTTGATTTCCATTGCCTTTCTGTTGACTCTGTTTATTCTGTATGTTCAATTGTACCTTTTCGAAACTCTCCTCGGTTTGTTTAACAACAACATTGCTTTGGATTCCTTCGATGTTGGGCCCTACATCATCCTTTTTACTAGATTTTTTTGCATCCACCCTTCTCAAGAACTGGGCTGCCTTGGAATAAAAACGATCCAATGATGCAGGGGGTTTTCTGGCCAACCAGTTGCCGAATTCGAAATCGGGATCGATCCCCTTAGTTAGTGCCATCAGAATTGAGTTGTCATTGGGATTGCTAATTTTAGTACATGCAGCGTGAAACCTCTCCAGATAATGTCTAAGTGTCTCTCCGGAAGCTTGAGTGACACTAGACACGTTGTTAACATCTTTTGGCCTGGTGACATGCATCCGAAATTGTTTAACAAACTTTGTTGCCATCTGATAAAAACACGAGATAGATCGAGGTGGTAAACGAGTAAACCACATAGTTTCTATACCCCTTAGGGAGATCGGGAAACTTCAGCATTTGACTGCATCATCAGCTCGTGCGGCATTCATCAACCATTTGTACTTTAAGATATGCTGGTTAGGATCATAGCTCCCTTCATAAATGGTAGAGTTGACAACCTAAATCGCCGAAGTGGTTCGGCGTAGAGTATATCATCAGTGAAAGGGGTATGAATTTGGGAGATTCCCCCGTCGTCGTTGGTGGGACCCTGACTTTTACGGATCATCTAAAGAATCATTTCAGGATATCCGGCATCTAAACGTTCTGGGCATGTTGAGCCAAGGTATGGTCGGGTTCCACAATGCGAAGATGGGTCGATCGCGATCAACAATCCATATCTCGCCTCCTTAGTTCTAGTTTCTCTGGAACAGAAGGTTCTGGAGTATATTCATGTTGACGGTGGGTCAGATCTGCTTGGTTTTGAGGATCTGATCCCAAGTCAATGGCAGCGGTAGCAGCGTGATTGTCAGTAGTATGATAAGGAACAGTGCCTCCTCGGGGAGGAGGGTCCAGTTTGATGGCTGGTTGACGGGCCAATTATCGGTTGCCCAAGATTCAACGTGCGCTGATGTCTAGTAGCCTGTATACAGCTTTCATCTAGCCGTAGGCGCGTGGATCTATGATGGTAGTCAGAAGAGGCTGAACTCTTGGTAGATGAATATGAAGCTTGATTCCTTCTGGATCTCCTTGATCGTTGTTGATTCAGTTGATTGGTTAATTCTGCATTGGCATGGAGTTGCTGAGTAAGCTGCTGGCGGCTTTGAGTCAGTTCTTGCATTAGCAGTTGAAATTCTTCCCTAGTGACAGGGCCTTGCAGATCTGAAGGTCCGACAGCATTCTGATTAGTAGGAGGAAATTGTGCGGGGTTCTGTATGTCCCGTCTTTCTGGATCTATAGCTGTTGAAGTGGTCCTAGTGTTGACCATGATGGATAACAAAGCTCTTTCCTAGACTTGGTGCAAATTTGAATAGGATGGAAGAACTTTAGACTTGAAATCCGGATCTTCTCCTTAGATTCTTGCAATCCGATATCGGTAGTAGATCCAACGAGCAGGAGAAATATTGGGTTGTCATGGTGAAAGCACCAAAGTGTCTGTACCAAACACTACACCACAGATAGGATTTTGGCGCAACCTTAGGCGGCACATTTGATATGGCTATAAGCCGTATCAAATTTTAATACGGCTTATAGCCGTATCTATAATATTTAATACGGCTTTAAGCCGTATTAAAATTTGATACGGCTTATAGCCGTATCAAAATATGTGCCTCTTTTCATGAGAAAATTTTCCCCAAAATGCACACCCTCCCTCCTTTTTTTTTATTTCCAGCCTTTCCTTTTGTTTCCCGTGCTGATTTTCCCCAAATCGCCACCTCGATCGATCGAACTTTGCGTTGACGTTGTCCATCAGAGCCTTCCACGTCTTCTCGAATTCGACCGCTGCTCAGGTAATTTGTTAATTCCGTGTTTTACCTCATGTCATTTTCATGGGTTTCTCACTGGAAGCTTAATGTGCTATCATTAATTTGCACTGCAAGGTATTTCTGAAATAATCATCTCTACTGATGTTTCCATAATCTTCGACTCTATTATATTTTTAAATCACAAAACTATCATAAAACACCGACACTTACCCTTAAACTTTGGCTTTAAAATTGCGATTTAAATATAAGCTTGTAGAATCGTAGATACTGATGAATTCATCCTTTGACATAATTGGATTTGATGGATGAACTATTTTCATGATCATATGTTGCGCTATGCATTATTTCCACTTATATTTCAGTAAATTACAAGGTGTAGCTTGATAGTGTTTATCTTAAACGATGTTATGGCTTTGTGAAAATATACATAATATAAATAATTGTGTTGAATAAACATTTTGTTCTGCTTAAATTAGTTGTATGATCTGTTTGTAAGTATTGGCATTTAATAAGTTTTATATTTTTGCATCCATGTTTTTGTGCTCTTTATTTATGTATTTTTGGCTAAGGAATAAGTGAGTGGAAGATTAAATTGGTCCACAGAAACATCGCGACAGAGTGATCATCGAAAATTGGACAGAGAGATTATGGAAACAGTCTGGTTTATTCCATTTGCTTTATTTTGTTGACTTTGATCATTTTTCTCGTGTCCTTTCCTCTACATCGTATGTTTCTTTAAAGCAATTTTTTTGGAAACAGTCTGGTGCTAATGTTGTATATTGTTCTGACATTGTTGTATAAGTGGATAAAATTATTGTTAATGGCGTAAGCCAAGTATCAGGAGAGGGGTAATGCATAGACATTACTCCGGTGCTACAAAATTGCGCCGTTGTAATGGCAAATTTTTTGAAAACAGTTTGGTGCTAATGTTGTATATTGTTCTGACATTGTTGTATAAGTGGATAAAATTGTTGTTAATGGCGCAAGCCAAGTATCAGGAGAGGGGTAATGCATAGACATTACTCCGATGCTACAAAATGGCGCCGTTGTAATGGCAAATTTTTTGGAAACAGCTTGGTGCTAATGTTTAAAATAAACCCTGTATTTTGAGTTCCATTTATTGAAATTTAAATAGTCCATATATTTTAACTATTTAAAATTAATTAAATGTTTAAATAGCCCTATTCAAGGTCAAAACATGTCCATTCGTACCATTTTATTTATATTTAGAACATGAATCACGAGAAGAAAAATATATAAAATAATGTTTGTTTAAGTTGCTCTTGGTAATTAATAGGCTAATTTAATGAATTTACATGTCTTACGAATTGTACTTGTATCGGTTGATATTTTTAAGGATGTCGTCAAACATTAAGGACATCGTTTAGCGTTTTATTTTTAATAAAGCATTTCGTCTTAGTTGAGTGTTGAAAATGTGGGAGGAGTTGGAGGAATCAATGCTTTAATTTCTATACTAAACCCTCTAATAATTAATAGTGATGACTCTAGCTCTTTATAAAAAAAAATATAAAATAATTTTCGTTTTAAGTTGCTCTTGCACAACTAGTAGGCCAATTCCATGAATTTACGTCTCACCACGGTTAATATTTTTTCAAGGACGTGGTCTAAAATCAAGGATATTGTTTAGTGTTTTAATTTAACTTTTTTTCTGATTTTTTTTTTGAACATTTCTTCCCACTTGACCGGTGAAGACGCCGGAGGAATCAATGCTTTAATTTTTATGCCAAACCCTCTAATAATCAATAGCAATGCTTGTAGCTCTTTATAAAAATGTACAAAGATAACAATAGAATACACATATTGCGGATGCACGGATTTTGTAAATAGATGGAAGAAAGGAATCTTATCAAGTGATTTGAGGTGTAACCAAATGATTCTTGTTCAGAACAGGGCACACCTACGAATACGAGTGAGCGCATAAGATAAGAAGAGTAGTACGTCTGCTAAAACGACCGGTCACCAATAACAACGTCGTGTACACATGTTTTATTCATTTCTTTATTTTGGACTAAAGTTGATTGGTCCATAGTCGTGATGCAGCTGCCACCAAATATACGTACATGTACATATATCTATAATCAGTAGTCCACTTTTGTCTTGCTTTTTTACATTATGAAACGACCTTTTGTTACTTGTTTAGAATTTGGGCATTGCCGACCATTTTGATTTAATGTTTTGACATACAGTATGTTGCTGGCTTTCTAGTATGGAAGTATGGTGAATCTAAGCTTTATACATCAAGTTAATTTACTTATATAGATGAAGTATTTTAGCATATATAGGATTTGGTCTAGAATATGATATATATTGTTGGTGCCAAAGTGCTCTATAGTTTCATTAGTAATTATGTTCATTACATTGTTAATTTTCTTCCTGTGTGCCACTTTTACATAAAAGAATTTGGTGCATTCATCACTTTCATTTATCCATTTTTCTTTTGATTTCAGCTTCAAATCCGCTGTTTATTTGTGCGTTTGTTCCTTTAGTTACCGCCGATGTTCGTGCCATTAACGATCTAATAGATTTCTCCTCTTTTTACTCTGTTTACATTCCAGTTTATCAAGCTTGATTTGATATTCTTCAGTTTTTTGACCAATTTATATATTGAATTACCTTCATCTTCATTTGGTATTTGTGTGTTTATTGATGTCCTTCATATCCATCAACATCGTTGTCTATGTTTGATATTTATTATCTTAGATAATATTCCGGGATATTGATTTGGTTGATCTTGATAGAAGATAAGTATAAAAGGTTGATTACTTAAGAATCAAGCAAGTTGAAAGAATCAATTGATGCGAAAAGATGAGAAATTTGGAGGATTGGCAGGTCATTGTAGCAGTATATGATCGTGGAATGAACTGATGAAAACTACGCAAAACTAAAGCAATATAAAGGTCATTGTAGCAGTCTTGTGAAAACTTGGTACAATTTAAAGCCTGAATGTTTATTAAATGAAATGAACAAGCATAGAAACGCAGGGATGAATTGAAGCATCGACAGGCGCTGAAATGCAGGCACAAGCTATAAACTTTATCATAAAGTATGGAGATGTTGTGCGATGAAGCTACAAGTGAAGTGCATCACAGAATATGAGAATGCAGGTGGTGAGATGCTATGCAACTGAAGCTAAATGACATAAATTGAGTTGATGCTGTGTGGCAAAAATATATAGTAGTGAGGCTGAAGCTATACAAGAACAAAACTGATGTATCGCGGCAGAGTCTGAGAATAAAGAAGTGGGATTGGACTTGAAAACTACTATTGTTATAGTAAACTGAAACTCATATTGAGGAATGTAGCAACATAGTCATCGCAAAATGAAAATGAGCAGCATGGTGTAAAAAATAGCCACTGTGGAGATATCTCAACTGGATTGTGAAGAAACACTAATGTAGAGATTAAAGAGTACTGCAAACCATCGGGAAAAGTGAATTAGACTGACAAAATCTTCTACAAATAGTAATAGTAGTAGTAGTATTAGTAGTAACAATAATAATGTCTTGATAAACTTATTAAACCAAAGGATGTGCACAATTATCAAAGAATAATCTGTATAAAAATAATTCAAAATTTATGCATGAATTATTATATAATAAATTATATGGTATAAAACAAACAAGTATATGAGTTAATATAAAACAAGTATAACTCAACATTTTCACCTACAAAGTTCTTCCGCATAAGAAATTTGAAAGAAACGAAAAAGTTTGTCATCTGTTATTTAACATTTAGTGAAACCGAATTGTTAAAAACTTGAAATTCACATTTCGTTATGTATTTTATACCTTATGTAATGAGATGAACAAATGAGGTAATTTGATAATTGTTTACATTTTTGGTTGTATCACCTTATAATTGCTTGACCTTCTATCGATGCAGCCACGTTAGGGTTTGTAGGTGAAGTGTCAAATGTGAATCCTTCTATATTCAGACAGATAATTGACTGTGGGTATATTCCAGTGATTGCATATGTGGCAGAAGATTTGAAGGGGGTTCATTGTTGTCTTTGTTAACATCCAAATCAGCATGTTCAATATTCTGTATGCAATTGCCTCTTCCCCTCATTCCATTTCCACCACTACCTTTGACAAGAAAATTCGGATGTTAATGGCAATAGAAAAAAAACTATTATATTTAACAAGAATAATATAATTTAGTAAAGTTAAATATGTAGAATTAATCTTACAACAAATTTCTCAATAATTTCAAAAATATTATTTTCAAACAGTTGGAACGAGGACCCATTAAAGGGCAAGTCTCATGTTCTGTTAAATATGATATAGGAGGGCAGTATGTCTTTCAGCATAAACAAACAACGGATAAATGAATCAGATCTAAGATCTACATACTATATAGACGGGGTGCAGAAGTTCATTAGTTTTGTTGAAGAAAACGGTGGTAAGAAAGGATTGTATTTATGCCCTTGCACCCGGTGCAAAAATATAAAGACGGTCAAATTAGATGACATTCATTTTTATTTGCTTAGATGGGGTATTACCCAATCGTATATAGCATGGTATTTTCATGGGGAAAAAAGGGCGGAGATGGAAAAACAGCAACCAGTTAGTCATGGCAGAACTACTGCTGAGTCTAAACATATTAGGATGGAAGATCTGGTCAATGATGCAGATAGATTTCATCATTTTCAACCTACAAATTCGTTGCCTGATCATGCTAATGTTGGAGAGCAGTCTACTGATTATCCAGATTGGCAGGCCAATGAAAGTAAGAAGTATAAATCGTTTTTTGGTAGCGTAAAAGAGCCACTGTATCCTTCATGTTCAAAAGGGATTACGAAGCTGTATGCCATTGTGAAACTGAATAGCTTGAAGACCCAATACAGCTTTTCAGATAATGATATGACTGCACTTCTTGAACTAATAAAGGAGTTACTCCCCGAAGGTAACACGCTGCCGACAAAGTACTCCGACGTGAAGAAGATCATTAAGCAAGTTGGGATGAATTACAAAACTTATGATGCATGCATCAATGATTGCATATTGTACTGGAAAGATAATGCGAACAAAGTTGCTTGTACAAATTGCAATGAACCAAGATATATGACATCATTAAACGAAGAGAGAAAATGCACCAAAGTACCTCGAAAGACATTAAGACATTTTCCTTTAATTTCTAGATTGAAGAGACTGTATATTGTACCATGGATGGTAGATGCGATGACCTTGCATGGTCGTGCCAAGTCTGATCCAACCGTAATGTGTCATCCATGTGACACTTCTCAATGGAAAGTCGCAGATTCATTTGATCAAACTTTTGCTACCGAGCTACGAAATGTCATACTTGGAATAACAACAGATGGTTTCTGTCCACGTGCTTCTCTTTCTAACCCTTACAGTTGTTGGCCAGTAATTGTAGTACCATATAATCTTCCTCCGTCTATGTGCATGAAAAGGGAGTTCTCAATGTTAACATTGTTGATTTCTGGGCCAAAACAACCAGGAAAGGATATTGACGTTTATTTACAGCTGTTGATAGATGAGTTAAAGCAGTTATGGGAAGGAGTAGTTACATTTGACTCGTTAAATAAATCTGAGTTCACAATGTGAGCTAGGTTGCTGTGGGCAATCCATGATCACCCTGCTTTTGGGACTTTATCGAGATGTACAACTCACGGTTACTTTGCATGTCCTGTTTGTGGGGAAAACACTTTTTCTTATTATCTTCCTGAAAGTAAGAAGATGTGTTACATGGGACATCGAATGTTTCTTCCTAACGAACACAAGTTTCGATACCATAAGACAAATTTCAACAAAGAACAAGAACTTCGTTGCCCTAAATGGCCATTGACTGGTTTTCAAGTTGAAAAGAAAGTAGCGAATATCAAAATGAAAGTTGGTAAACAAAAAGAAGAAATTAGTCGAAAATGGAAAAAGTCAACCAATGAAGATGTTGACAATATTTCTGGATGGTATACGAGGTCTATCTTTTTTGATTTACCATATTGGAAAGCAAATTTGGTGCGACATAATATTGATGTTATGCATATGGAGAAGAATGTCACGGAGCATCTCATCAGAACCATTATGGACCATAAAGATAAGTCAAAAGATGGCATCAATGCACGCAAGGATTTGGAAATCATGGGTATAAAACAAAAGTTGTGGGTGATGGAAGATCCTGAAACAAA
This sequence comes from Allium cepa, assembly GCA_030765085.1. Taxonomy (NCBI): domain Eukaryota; kingdom Viridiplantae; phylum Streptophyta; class Magnoliopsida; order Asparagales; family Amaryllidaceae; genus Allium; species Allium cepa. The sequence goes on from CM060932.1 coordinate 161,909,390, forward strand.
TAAAACAATCATACCAAAGACAACTTTCGCTTTGAGCAAAGAAGAAAAGATACGGTTTTGCACCGTTTTGAAAAATCTGAAAGTGCCTAACAAATTTTCTTTTAACTTTCACAACAATGTGAGCATCAATCCTCCTGAACTAAGAAATATGAAGTCACATGATTACCATGTCATAATGCAGCATTTGCTTCCGGTATTGCTTCAACATTCTTATCCACAACATAAGGATCTACGAAATGTTGTTCATCGTATTAGTTTATTCTTTAACATTTTGTGTTCAAAGGTGATCAATAGGGAACATCTTTTAAAAGCAAAGGCTAGCTTAGTAGAAGCAATGTGTGTATTTGAAAAACATTTTCCATCTGCATTTTTTGATATCAGTGTCCACCTTATGGTTCATTTAGCCGATGAAGCGTTGATTTGTGGCCCTGTCAGATATAGATGGATGTATCCATTTGAATGGTAAATTTCAACTTTCAGTTATGCACATCATTATTTCATATAAATAGCTACCGTCTACAGTATATAATTGATCACATTTGTAGGTTGATGAAAACATATAAAAGATATGTGCGCAACAAAAGATACATTGAAGGGTGTATTGCAGAAGGATATATCGTACAAGAAGCTAGTCTTTACTGCATGGAATATATGCCAAACGGAGGTGATGGCAATCATAAACATACCTGCGAAGCATATTTAGACGAGGACGATGAGATTGCTGGTGAGATACCTCTGGATAATGGTAAATACATAACGTTAACCCAAGTGCAGTTTGAACAGGTGCGTAGATGGGTCCTTAATAAGTGTAACGACCCGTTAAATTAATAATATTAAATGAGTTAAATTAATATAATTTCTAACCTGATTTAGAAAAAAAAAGGCTTTAAGATTTATTTGAGAAAATGTAGTAATTTGTTATAGTAATTGGAATTTAATGTAACAATTTAATTTTTATGACAATAGTTTTGGATAATGTAATTGTCACACTTTGTTAAAAGTTAATGTTAAGAAACCAATAAATGTTGAATTAGTGAATATTAACAAAATATTTACTAGAATGGGATTCATTTAATATTAAAATAAATAGTAGGATTGTTTCATTTGGTGACCGTTGAATAAACCAATGCAATAAGTGTAGATAATTTTTTTTATGAATATTGTTCGATAATGAATGTACTTAAAAACGGTAATAAACTTAATATAAGAAAACAAAGGCAAATTGTGTATTAATTAATGAATTCATGAATCAGTGTATGGACTTAGTGTAACTATACGTAAATGTACGCAATAAGGTTGTGAAATACCAATGATTTGGATTTCCAATTTATATTAAACATAATGTTGGTAGAAATTGGAATTCACTGTTGTGTGAAATATATGAGAAATCAAGTCAAATGTAAATTATACCGTAGATGATATACTCTTTTAAACAGTAGGATTTTTAAATAAATAAACGTTTCACTTAGGTTTCAATTGGATAACTTATGTAGTTTAATGGAGAATCAATTGCAATTAATTGCCATAAATTAGTGATGATAGGGTAGTTTGATTTGGCCTTTAAGAAGCAAAGAAAAAGAAAGCCAAGATTTATGAATTCATTTGCAATGTGAAATGCAAATCTTGTGGATTGTTTTTTTTTTCAAATGGAATTAATATTTAACCATTACGTTAGTGGAGTCTGATAAGTTAAGGTAGATAATCTATGGTAATTTACCTAATTCAAAGGATATATTAATATAAATATGGGTAAAATGAGGTTAGACCAAGGATATAATATTAATTGATTTTTAAGGCTTAATTAATACGTGAAATAGACAAGATTCTACATTCAAACATTTATACAAAGCTAAGTTGTAAATAGAAGTACCAATGTAATATAATGTAAATAGATGGGAATCAACATTTATTTATTTATTTAATGGAATTTAATTTCTATAGTATGATAATCGCAATTAAATGAAATTGAAATAGCTAATTTATACGTTAGTTGAAATTTAGCTGGAATATGAGGATTTTTAATGAAATAGTGAAATCAAATGGAAATAAGGTTTCAATTATACATTGGAATTTATATTCACCATAAAAGGTTAATTGAAAACCAAAGGAGTTAATAAAGGAATCAAGCTTTATCTATTAATTTGGATTTAAGATATGGTAAATTGGATTTATTGCAATAATTAATTCTATAAGATGAGGTTAATACTTATTCTATTTATAATTAGACCAAATTGTTGATATAGATTTTTTGAAAGCATAATCTATAAATCAATTTGAGTATCAAATACAATAATTGCGCTTATTGCATAAATAAAGGGAATTTAACGTTAAATATTACGTTACTGAAATTTAAAATGAACTTTAAGAATAATATTGTGAATCATGAACCAAAGTATGTGGCATCCCTATTTGGATAAAGAATGAGTATATAAAAGTTAAAATCTAATATACGGGGTTTTGAGCATTTAATTTTATAATTCTTAAATATAGGAAAGTGCAGAAATTAACACTGCAAATTGATATACTTATAATTTTAATTCACATCCAAGCTTGTTAAATCATTTGAAATTGATTAAATTATATAAGTAATAAAATTTGGACAATTTTAGAATATAATATAAAATTTGGATTTTTGTAATTTATTTTGACTTATTTAATGAATATAAAAATAGCCTTTTTTTGTCACGGACTCGGATTTCGATGAAACTAGTTTCATCGGATCCGTATCGGTGAATTATTATAGGGTTTCAAGTTTCGTATTGATCGGACTTGTCGTTTGATCGTACGGGCGTGAAACGCCTTGAAATCAAATTTAATTAAAATCAATTTGAATCAATTTGGAAATTTTGTTTTCAGCATAACTTCTTCATACGATCAAATTTGGACGTGAAACTTTTTCCATCGCGTTCAGAATATTTTAAATTACCTATTTGGATATATAGATTTAATAAATTCGATTCCGGAGGCATAGCGGGCTTTTTGGGCCATAGTTTGTTCCGCACGTTCATTCTACGGTCTATCTACTCTATCTCTAACCCATCTATATAAACCTAGCTACAAGCCCTAGCCTCCACCTAATTTCTTTTCATCCGAGCGTATACTTTCTTCAAGCTCCTCTTCTTCTTCAATGGGTGCTAACCCTAGATCCAGTCAGTTCAAAAAGAAAAATTCAAATTTAACAAAAAAAAAAAAAAAAAAAAAATTCGGATCTGCAGCAGCTTCTGGTCGCGCTTCGGGTTTCAGGGGAGAAAACCCTAGAGCAACTTCGGGTTAGGAAGAAAATGACTCGGGTCGCTCCGGGTCGTTTTGGCGAAAACTCCAAGCAAGCACCGGGGAATTGAGGCGGCACACCGAAGTCGAACCCGAAGTCGACCCAGGGCCAGAATTTTTCAAATTTCCATAACTTTTGCATACGAGCTCGGATTCGCGCGCGGTTTGTTTTGATGGGATCGTATCGGAATTTCTAACGTTTTGGCGCTTGTTTGGACAATTTGGAGACCGTCAAATTTTTGGGTTTAAATCGAATTTAAATTCGATTTAAATTCCAAAGGTGAGTGTTTAAACCCACTCACAACTACTAGAAGCTTTTATGTTTGTTAAATTAATTTTAGAAATGAATAGAAATTTATTTATGAGTATTTGGCATGTTTATTTCACTCATATTTGTTGAATTGCATTTATTAAGTTTAACTGTTAATTTAATTTATTTATTGCGTATTAATTGATAGTTAGAATTTATTTGTTTGCCTATAAACTGCTAGTTAACAGTTATATAGATTATTACTGAATATAAACTGTTAGATTAATAGTTGTTAAATTTAATCTGAATAAAATTGCCAGTTATTACCTGTTATATATTATCAAATATAAATTGTTATTGATTGATATTGCTTGATGATTGTGATTGGATGATGGGTGATGTTGATGGATGTTTTATTGTATATCATTAAATTGCAAATTATCATGCATATTTCATTTCATTCGGGATTGTGGTTTGAAATGATATATAACCGCAAATTTTTATATCTTTAAATTGCGGATTGAAATGATAAATATCCGTATCACTTGACCATAGGATAGAAAATTTTATACAGGCACCGCGGTCTATATATAACTATTTTATGTGATTTCTATGGTTTGGATGGAATACGGTTTATAATAATCTTAAATTTTATATTGTATAAATATGTTTCTTCCATATATATATACATATGAAGTTGAAAATTCTGAAATTAAAAGGTGTATAAAAATCTTTATTAAAAATGGAAGAAAATGGAGTTTAATAATTTATATCATATGTTTAAATGTTAAGTTTGGAAATTTTAAGATATGATATTTATAATTGGATTTTTCCCAAAATAAATTGAAATGAATATTCTAGTATAATTTGAATTGGGAAAAAATATATATATTTTATTTCTAGAAATTGGAGTTTTTATTTATTTATGGATTTATGTGAATATTCAAGACTAATTAATAGAACATTCGATTTGTTGAAAGAATAAAATCCAACTTTAGTTTGAAATATTAATACTCCAAATGGATATACGTATATATATATATATATATATATATATATATATATATATATATATAAATTGAAGTGGTTTTGGAACTTCAGAGAGATAATACAAATTTTGGGTTAGACTTTAATAAAGAAATGTATTTGTAAAGCCATGAGAACTATTTTCTTTACAAAGTAACATTTAAGTTAAACCTTTTAATTCATATACCGTTGAATATCCAAACCATTCAAGTTTTAAAAGTTATGGTTTTAAATTATGAATTTCGAAATATTATGCTTTGAAAGGATATTTGGCTTTCAGACGTTATAAATTTTAAAGCATTTGGATTTTTGAAAAGGTTTATATTTGGGATAAAGGATATCATATTTTTTTTGGGTTTTAAAATGATATCGTATTCATAATTTTAAAATGGAAATGTTATTCTGGTTTTAAAGTATGAGCTATTTTTAAATGACCGCGGTGTTATAATAACGATGGGTTGGCAAAGAGACCGGGATCGGATATGGACATACTCTCTGTCGATACCGAAAACCACTTTGACTAACCATGTACGCGGTGGAGATTCCAGAATGAAGTAGGTGGCGGCGACGTTTCCTGTAAGGTAAATACGTGGACCCAACTCCCGTGAGTTGGCATAAGGTGGCTAAAACAGGAGCGATTCTCAGGCCAATGAGGTCATTCCTCTGATCGGACCCTCCTCTTCGATATTATACTTTGATTTTGGATTGATTCAGTGGCCACTTCTATATTTTGATTTTGGGGAGTTAGTCCGAGGTGGGCGGTAACTGCGGCTACGCGTTTCCACCAGCCTGGATAGCAATTGGTATATCTACCCTGGCATCGCCTAGTTGTGCCGTGTCACCTACCATACCGAGCCTTTACTACGAGTTTCTATTTGTGTCGTACCTATGGAGTATCCTCTGGTAGCTTCCCGATTAGGAGGTATTACGGTACTGTATAGACTATTGGCATTATTTGTGTTAAGGGCTATATGGGTAACCCCTTAACGCTATTAAAAAGTAAGTTTATTTTACAAATAGACACTATTATAATAGCGCAATATACTACATAGTAAATAATTTAACGGATCCTTAGGAGATGTAAATCCCGAACATCTCTTGAGTTACTGTACTCATATTTATTTCTGTTAATTTAACTCACATGAGATCTTTTAGTCTGACTCGAGTGTTTTTGTCTTTTCAAATTCGCTCGGGTCAGTCCGAGCGTTTCAGGATCGAAGATTTTAGCTTTGAAGGACGAAGACGAAGGATTCGTATTATCATTATCTATAGTATTGCACCACACTCTAAATTTCCGCTGCATTGATTGTATTGGTATGTGTAACTCTGATATTCATTGTATAAGTAAAATAAATATTTTGTAAACAGTTATCATGAACTGTATATTGATTATTATATTTTATCCTTCCGCTGTGAGATTCTATTTTGTTTTATTTCTTATCTGTTTTTCTTATTTACCCCATAACAATCCGCCCTTGCGTATGCTTTGAATTGGCACGTGTGTCGGTTTAAAGTGTGCGAAAAGGCGGGATGTTACAGTTGGTATCAGAGCTTTGGTTTAGCGACAAACTTTGGCTTTGTGGGGTTTGACTCTTTGTTAATAGGGTAATAATATCCTATGGGAGTCGCTCAGTGTATATATATGAGAGAGCGTATTTATTAGTGTTAATAAAGATTTTGATATTGTGTTAATCTGTTCCGCTTTGTATTTATAAATTCTGGTTGATGCATGGGACGCTATGACATCAATAGGGATTTCTAAACACTTAATAGGACAGACCGACATAATATTTGTTTTTAATATAGGTGAATGAAATAATTTTGCCTATTATATTTTCTATATATAAAAATATTTTTATAAAAATATATATATATATATTTGGTTGCTATAGATTGGGTATTAGGAAATAAAAATATTTATAACAATTGAAGCTAAGTTGAAATTATAATAAATCAAATTGGAGATTTTAGAACTTAAGTCCGGGATTTTGAAAATCTGTTTTCAATGGAATTATGGGATATAGGGATTTGGTTTATAAATATTTTCTTATATAAATATTTAGTATAATTCGAAAGAATTGGTTTAAAGAGGATTTTGAAGAAAATAAGTTTGTACTTTCCTCTCTGTCGCTGGAAAATAATTTCGGTGATGACGGCCGCATCATCGACTTTCATTTTCGAGTTTCGAAGGGGAAAGACCCCTGTAGTAAATTCTACTACAGATTATTTTGAAATTATTTAAAATTTTAATTGTTTAAAGGTAATTAGAGATATAAAACTTGTAAGAAATTAATTATCTATTATTTTAAAGTAATTTTGGAATTTGACCTGGAATTTAATTCTAAAATTTAATTGTAAAATTTTAGTGGAATAAAAAAAAAGTAAGTAATAAATGGATTGAAAACCTCTAATAAGTAAGAGAATTAATGCTAGGTATAAAGGAAGTTAAAAATTTAAATTATAAATAATGGTAAAGATTTATTGGAAAATCAATGAAAAAAAAATGAAAATGAAATTCCTTAATTTATAAAGTTTGATTGTAGGGTTATTAACTTAAGTACGCCTTAATTTCCCCTATTCTAATATAATGGAAAGTAGGAAAAATATAAATGACTGCAATCCATAGTTAATGAATGAGTAAAATCTTTCACTTATAGGAATGCAAGTTATAAGATTAATAAATTAAGTGTAAGTAGAGGGTTACTGTAATTAAATATAATGGAAACGTAAACATTAAATAAAGGAATGAAATTAAGGGTAAGTTGAAAGTGAAATTTATAAAACAAATATATATTAATTAAAGGAATTGAGAAGAAACTTGTAAATTTTCACTTACATTCTTAAAACATACATAACTTACCACATAATAAAAATTGCAATGTTAGTAAGAAAATGTAGGGGAAATCTTACAAGTGAAGCTTGAGGTAATTAAGATATTCAATAAATTTGCTGTTAAAACTTAAGCTAAATCGGAAATTTTACTATATAAGAAAGGTAAGTAGAATAAATGGGTGATATAAACTTTAGTCAATAAATTGGAACACAAATATGATAATTTTGTAATAAATGAAAATGAAAATTGTAAGAAATAAAGAAATCCCTCCATAAATGAAAGAAAGAAAATCAAACCACTGAAGCATGAAATAAAAGTATAATAAGTAAAATTTTGGTTGTTGGTTTGAATTGTTATTGTTTGATTTATGTTTGTTGGGTAAGGAATTTGAAGTTGTTGGATGAATAAATAATCTATCTTTGTTCCATCTAAGACTGTTGAGTAAAAGGATGCACTTGATAGTTAATTTCATTTCATACGAATTTCAAGTTTGAACCCAAACAACTGTTTATTTGATGGATTAAATGGTTGCTTTGCTTTGTGTATGTATGCTGTTTGTAAGGTTGATGGTTGTTGTATTGATTGGTTGATTAATGGTTGAAACCACCTAAACATTTCACTTTAATATAAATATTTAACCTTTTTAGATTATATAAGTGAAATGCAGGTTATGGAAGCAACTGCTACTGCTTTTGGTTCCATAATAATAAGCGTACTGCCCGACAAATAGGTACGTTTCCGGATTACGTTTTGTAGCGCTATTTTATATAATTTCTCCCGTGTTGGGATATAATATTTTGGATAATATATGTAATATATTTGTATATTTGGATATTATATTTTCTACAGAGTCTCTCCGTACAAAGGAGACTCTGCCAAAATTTTCCGTAAATTTTGGACTTAGAATTTTGTTAAAAATGTTTTCCAGCTTTAATAATTTAAGTATAAAAGGTTATAATGACTATAAAACGGGCATATCTCATTTAAGGAAATTAATTTAGTAAATTATTGTTTATAAGTTAATATTTGAAATAAGATGTAATGTTTTATTCTTCCTTCTCCCTTCTTTTTCCTTTTCGGGGACGAAAAGTTTTGAGTGGGGGAGATTGTAACGACCCGTTAAATTAATAATATTAAATGAGTTAAATTAATATAATTTCTAACCTGATTTAGAAAAAAAAGGCTTTAAGATTTATTTGAGAAAATGTAGTAATTTGTTATAGTAATTGGAATTTAATGTAACAATTTAATTTTTATGACAATAGTTTTGGATAATGTAATTGTCACACTTTGTTAAAAGTTAATGTTAAGAAACCAATAAATGTTGAATTAGTGAATATTAATAAAATATTTACTAGAATGGGATTCATTTAATATTAAAATAAATAGTAGGATTGTTTCATTTGGTGACCGTTGAATAAACCAATGCAATAAGTGTAGATAAAATTTTTTATGAATATTGTTCGATAATGAATGTACTTAAAAACGGTAATAAACTTAATATAAGAAAACAAAGGCAAATTGTGTATTAATTAATGAATTCATGAATCAGTGTATGGACTTAGTGTAACTATACGTAAATGTACGCAATAAGGTTGTGAAATACCAATGATTTGGATTTCCAATTTATATTAAACATAATGTTGGTAGAAATTGGAATTCACTGTTGTGTGAAATATATGAGAAATCAAGTCAAATGTAAATTATACCGTAGATGATATACTCTTTTAAACGGTAGGATTTTTAAATAAATAAACGTTTCACTTAGGTTTCAATTGGATAACTTATGTAGTTTAATGGAGAATCAATTGCAATTAATTGCCATAAATTAGTGATGATAGAGTAGTTTGATTTGGCCTTTAAGAAGCAAAGAAAAAGAAAGCCAAGATTTATGAATTCATTTGCAATGTGAAATGCAAATCTTGTGGATTGTTTTTTTTTTCAAATGGAATTAATATTTAACCATTACGTTAGTGGAGTCTGATAAGTTAAGGTAGATAATCAATGGTAATTTACCTAATTCAAAGGATATATTAATATAAATATGGGTAAAATGAGGTTAGACCAAGGATATAATATTAATTGATTTTTAAGGCTTAATTAATACGTGAAATAGACAAGATTCTACATTCAAACATTTATACAAAGCTAAGTTGTAAATAGAAGTACCAATGTAATATAATGTAAATAGATGGGAATCAACATTTATTTATTTATTTAATGGAATTTAATTTCTATAGTATGATAATCGCAATTAAATGAAATTGAAATTGCTAATTTATACGTTAGTTGAAATTTAGCTGGAATATGAGGATTTTTAATGAAATAGTGAAATCAAATGGAAATAAAGTTTCAATTACACATTGGAATTTATATTCACCATAAAAGGTTAATTGAAAACCAAAGGAGTTAATAAAGGAATCAAGCTTTATCTATTAATTTGGATTTAAGATATGGTAAATTGGATTTATTGCAATAATTAATTCTATAAGATGAGGTTAATACTTATTCTATTTATAATTAGACCAAATTGTTGATATAGATTTTTTGAAAGCAGAATCTATAAATCAATTTGAGTATCAAATTCAATAATTGCGCTTATTGCATAAATAAAGGGAATTTAACGTTAAATATTACGTTACTGAAATTTAAAATGAACTTTAAGAATAATATTGTGAATCATAAACCAAAGTATGTGGCATCCCTATTTGGATAAAGAATGAGTATATAAAAGTTAAAATCTAATATACGGGGTTTTGAGCATTTAATTTTATAATTCTTAAATATAGGAAAGTGCAGAAATTAACACTGCAAATTGATATACTTATAATTTTAATTCACATCCAAGCTAGTTAAATCATTTGAAATTGATTAAATTATATAAGTAATAAAATTTGGATAATTTTAGAATATAATATAAAATTTGGATTTTTGTAATTTATTTTGATTTATTTAATGAATATAAAAATAGCCTTTTTTTGTCACGGACTCGGATTTCGATGAAACCAGTTTCATCGGATCCGTATCGGTGAATTATTATAGGGTTTCAAGTTTCGTATCGATCGGACTTGTCGTTTGATCGTACAGGCGTGAAACGCCTTGAAATCAAATTTAATTAAAATCAATTTGAATCAATTTGGAAATTTTGTTTTCAGCATAACTTCTTCATACGATCAAATTTGGACGTGAAACTTTTTCCACCGCGTTCAGAATATTTTAAATTACCTATTTGGATATATAGATTTAATAAATTCGGTTCCGGAGGCATAGCGGGCTTTTTGGGCCATAGTTTGTTCCGCACGTTCATTCTACGGTCTATCTACTCTATCTCTAACCCCTCTATATAAACCTAGCTACAAGCCCTAGCCTCCACCTAATTTCTTTTCATCTGAGCATATACTCTCTTCAAGCTCCTCTTCTTCTTCAATGGGTGCTAACCCTAGATCCAGTCAGTTGAAAAAAAAAATTCAAATTAAAAAAAAAAAAAAAAATTCAGATCTGCAGCAGCTTCTGGTCGCGCTTCGGGTTTCAAGGGAGAAAACCCTAGAGCAACTTCGGGTCAGGAAGAAAATGACTCGGGTCGCTCCGGGTCGTTTTGGCGAAAACTCCAAGCAAGCACCGGGGAATTGAGGCGGCGCACCGAAGTCGAACCCGAAGTCGACCCAGGGCCAGAATTTTTCAAATTTCCATAACTTTTGCATACGAGCTCGGATTCGCGCGCGGTTTGTTTTGATGGGATCGTATCGGAATTTCTAACGTTTTGGCGCTTGTTTGGACAATTTGGAGACCGTCAAATTTTTGGGTTTAAATCGAATTTAAATTCGATTTAAATTCCAAAGGTGAGTGTTTAAACCCACTCACAACTACTAGAAGCTTTTATGTTTGTTAAATTAATTTTAGAAATGAATAGAAATTTATTTATGAGTATTTGGCATGTTTATTTCACTCATATTTGTTGAATTGCATTTATTAAGTTTAACTGTTAATTTAATTTATTTATTGCGTATTAATTGATAGTTAGAATTTATTTGTTTGCCTATAAACTGCTAGTTAACAGTTATATAGATTATTACTGAATATAAACTGTTAGATTAATAGTTGTTAAATTTAATCTGAATAAAATTGCCAGTTATTACCTGTTATATATTATCAAATATAAATTGTTATTGATTGATATTGCTTGATGATTGTGATTGGATGATGGGTGATGTTGATGGATGTTTTATTGTATATCATTAAATTGCAAATTAGCATGCATATTTCATTTCATTCGGGATTGTGGTTTGAAATGATATATAACCGCAAATTTTTATATCTTTAAATTGCGGATTGAAATGATAAATATCCGTATCACTTGACCATAGGATAGAAAATTTTATACAGGCACCGCGGTCTATATATAACTATTTTATGTGATTTCTATGGTTTGGATGGAATACGGTTTATAATAATCTTAAATTTTTTATTGTATAAATATTTTTCTTCCATATATATATACATATGAAGTTGAAAATTTTGAAATTAAAAGGTGTATAAAAATCTTTATTAAAAATGGAAGAAAATTAAGAAAATGGAGTTTAATAATTTATATCATATGTTTAAATGTTAAGTTTGGAAATTTTAAGATATGATATTTATAATTGGATTTTTCCCAAAATAAATTGAAATGAATATTCTAGTATAATTTGAATTGGGAAAAAATATATATATTTTATTTCTAGAAATTGGAGTTTTTATTTATTTATGGATTTATGTGAATATTCAAGACTAATTAATAGAACATTCGATTTGTTGAAAGAATAAAATCCAACTTTAGTTTGAAATATTAATACTCCAAATGGATATACGTATATATATATAAATTGAAGTGGTTTTGGAACTTGAGAGAGATAATACAAATTTTGGGTTAGACTTTAATAAAGAAATGTATTTGTAAAGCCATGAGAACTATTTTCTTTACAAAGTAACATTTAAGTTAAACCTTTTAATTCATATACCGTTGAATATCCAAACCATTCAAGTTTTAAAAGTTATGGTTTTAAATTATGAATTTCGAAATATTATGCTTTGAAAGGATATTTGGCTTTCAGACGTTATAAATTTTAAAGCATTTGGATTTTTGAAAAGGTTTATATTTGGGATAAAGGATATCATATTTTTTCTGGGTTTTAAAATGATATCGTATTCATAATTTTAAAATGGAAATGTTATTCTGGTTTTAAAGTATGAGCTATTTTTAAATGACCGCGGTGTTATAATAACGATGGGTTGGCAAAGAGACGGGGATCGGATATGGACATACTCTCTGTCGATACCGAAAACCACTTTGACTAACCATGTACGCGGTGGAGATTCCAGAATGAAGTAGGTGGCGGCGACGTTTCCTGTAAGGTAAATACGTGGACCCAACTCCCGTGAGTTGGCATAAGGTGGCTAAAACAGGAGCGATTCTCAGGCCAATGAGGTCATTCCTCTGATCGGACCCTCCTCTTCGATATTATACTTTGATTTTGGATTGATTCAGTGGCCACTTCTATATTTTGATTTTGGGGAGTTAGTCCGAGGTGGGCGGTAACTGCGGCTACGCGTTTCCACCAGCCTGGATAGCAATTGGTATATCTACCCTGGCATCGCCTAGTTGTGCCGTGTCACCTACCATACCGAGCCTTTACTACGAGTTTCTATTTGTGTCGTACCTATGGAGTATCCTCTGGTAGCTTCCCAATCAGGAGGTATTACGGTACTGTATAGACTATTGGCATTATTTGTGTTAAGGGATATATGGGTAACCCCTTAACGCTATTAAAAAGTAAGTTTATTTTACAAATAGACACTATTATAATAGCGCAATATACTACATAGTAAATAGTTTAACGGATCCTTAGGAGATGTAAATCCCGAACATCTCTTGAGTTACTGTACTCATATTTATTTCTGTTAATTTAACTCACATAAGATCTTTTAGTCTGACTCGAGTGTTTTTGTCTTTTCAAATTCGCTCGGGTCAGTCCGAGCGTTTCAGGATCGAAGATTTTAGCTTTGAAGGACGAAGACGAAGGAGTCGTATTATTATTATCTATAGTATTGCACCACACTCTAAATTTCCGCTGCATTGATTGTATTGGTATGTGTAACTTTGATATTCATTGTATAAGTAAAATAAATATTTTGTAAACAGTTATCATGAACTGTATATTGATTATTATATTTTATCCTTCCGCTGTGAGATTCTATTTTGTTTTATTTCTTCTCTGTTTTTCTTATTTACCCCATAACAATCCGCCCTTGCGTATGCTTTGAATTGGCACGTGTGTCGGTTTAAAGTGTGCGAAAAGGCGGGATGTTACAATAAGTATGATAGATTGGATGAATGGAAGAAGTAAGTTCACGAACTTGTTTGGAATTTCAATTTTTTTAATTCAATTTATGTATATACATTTTGATTTGTGTTTTTCGTAGGAGGTATAACTCCTATGTGAAAGGTACTAGATTTCAACCTAGAGGCAGGTCTACCACCATGGAAGTAGTTCAAAGTTTTAACCTATGGTTACGTAATGAGGTTTAACTTCGTCTTAAGTATTTCATGTGTTTATAAGTGTGCAATACACCTTTGTGATCATGCTTTTTTACTTATTAAAATTTATGTAGTTGTTAAAGACCATCGATGTTGATCCAACTCTGTGGCGGTTAGTGCACGGGCCGAAGTTCATAACGCGTAGTTAAATGAAGTACCAAGTGAATGGATTTTCATTTTCCACGAAAAAGTACGAAGACTGTATGGTAACACAAAATAGCAGTGTATGCATGAGAGCAATTACAAAATTTAGAGCGAGTGGCAAGGATAAAAATTATAAGGAAGCAGAAACAACGTATTACAGAGTCATTCAATAGATACTTGAGTTGGATTACACCGACTTCAAACAAACAATTTTTTATTGTGATTGGGTAAAAGTCGAGGATAAGGTCAATGGTTGCAAAATAGATCCCATTTCAAATCTCATCATGGTAAATTTAGGGAAATTGAAGAACAAAAATAACATGAATGACGAGCCATTTATTCTTGCATCAGAAGCGAGTCAAGTTTTCTACTCAAAAGATTTAAAAAATAACGGATGGTCTGTGGTCTTGCATACACCAAAACGGTTGACTACAAATGTGGATGACATTGAGTTCCCTACCATCTATCAATCAGCTTTTGAAGACAATGAAAAATTAGAAGACCTTACCAAATCCATATGTTAACTTACTAGTATTCGTACATCACATGATTGTGTGTCTGTATATTTTTAATTGCACGATTGTGTGTATTTATGGTTTTGAATATTTTATACATTCCAATGCAATTCCAGGTGTTGTCACTTAATAATTTTGTATGTGCAAGTGTGTTATATTATGGAGTTGATCAAAACTTACTTGGTATTCCAGTCTCAGATAACGATGGAAACTATGTCAGAAAATCCACCATCTTCACATTCGTCATGTTCAGAGACGAAGAAAGTTGATCAAAACTTACTTGGTATTCCGGTCTCAGATAACGCTGGAAAAACCGCTACTATGCTCGGTAAACTAGTAAGAGCTCATATGCCGATAACATATATAAGTTGGAATAAAGTACCTGGAATATACAAGGACAAAGTTTGGAACGAATTGGTGGTAAGCATCCTTATCTGTTTGACAACAACTATTTCATTCAATAGCCTTATGGTTTCAACTCTTTGCACAACACATAATTTAATATATTTTTTGTAGAAAATTTATGAGCTCGATCCGCTTTCAAAGGAAATGTCTTTAAAGAGAATGGCCGAGGCTTTTAGGAGATACAAGAAAAACTTGAGAGTAGTTTGTTATGACCCTTTCAACAATGATGAAGAACGGTTGAAAAATTGCCCACCTACAGTTGGTGAAGAAGATTGGGCAGAGTTCGTAAAAAATGAAGTAACGCCTGAAGCGAGCGGAAGAAGGGAGGCAGGCAAAAAGAACAGAGCATTGCTCAGTTATGCTCATCATGCAGGACGTAAAAGTCATGTTAAAATAGAACAAGAAATGGTAATTTATATTCATTTTCATTCAAATGATTTACACATTGTGATTGGATATTCATGTCGTTGCATCAACTTGTATTGCAGATCGTTGCTAGTCCATCAACAAATATCAGTCGTCGTCAAGTATGGGAGAAGACACACAGGAAAAAAGATGGTAGCATATCAGATTCCACTTCTTCATACTTTGTAAGTTAAACAAATATTAACTTGCATATTCTTTAAAATTCCTTATTCATATAAGTATTAACATATTACAGGATCAAATTGCGAAAGCGAAGGAAAAGATCACTGGTAGTGATGAAGAAAAATTGACAGTGGATGAAGACATCTTATCACAAGTGCTTGGTAAGGATGCAAGGGGTAGGAGCCGCGGTGTTGGGACCGTTATACCAAAGACTAAAGTTAAGGCTTGTGCCATTGCACAGAAACGACTCCGACATGTTCATGTCGAGCAGGATGAGTTGAAAATGAGGGTGGGAAGTTTGGAGGGTACAGTGGGAAATTTGTCTGGACAAATGGAGGTTTTGATCAACATGGTGGGAAATATTGAACAGGGAATTTGTGCACCGGTCAATTCTTCTGATGGAGGACGCACCACACAATTCAATGCTCCTGAATTCACTGCTTCGCAGTTCCAGGATTCGACCAATGTTACGAACAATCAAAAATGTGAAATCCTCAACTTTGATTTAGAAGTAATAGGAACAGGTATTTTTAACATTTAAACATTTATGACATAATAAGTAGAAAACTTAAATAATAATAAATATTCCCTTTTATTGCAAAACTACTATATGCCGAGATTCTACATTGTCCAACATCCATGGGAAATATGTACCATCCACACATGAAAAAGTGGTGTTGGACAGTATACTGCTACCAGATGAGAGAACCAGCAAAATGAATCATCAATTTGCACAGACCTTTGCTGATGTTGGAGTGGGTGGATATGTGTGCCATCCGAAGTGTCTTATTCGATATCTCTAGATGATGGAGCAGGTATATTTTCTGTTTATGTGGTCGATATTTCAAGTCCCATTTTCATTAATCCATGAACTTGATCTATATAGGCACATAGATCTATATTGAAACTCCAAGATTTTGAACAAGACTCCACAAGCGTAAGGAGCAAAAAAAAAAAATTAGACTCTCAATTTGATCCGTCAAAAATTTGAACCTGTGTCCAAAATGTTCGACTTTATTCCTTTATTTCATTTCTATTCATACATTAGAAATTAGTACATGGAGTTGACATCCTAGATCTAATGAAATATGATGAATTGAGACAGTATTTTGTAAATGCGTAATTATTTTGAGTATAGCAAGATTACGCTTCACAATATTGAATATGAATAATATGTAACAATAGCAAGGAACTTCGAATGGAACTAATCTATATATTTGTAGAATTTATCCTATCATTCTATGGGATAGTAGAATTTTAAAAATACAACTCGAGAACTTAGATTTCTCAAAGGCTCATCCACTCACCTACACACCGACTATTTTCCTTGCTTTGTAACTTCATCAAGGGGCTTTAACTTCCTGTTGCAACTGGGTAGCATCTGTCATCTCTCCTCGCTCTTATTCATGTTTATGCCAATGTCCATACTCATGTTCATTCATAGTCATGCTCTTATTTATGTCCACATTCATAATTTTGCCATCGCTTCAACAACGCACCTGCACCTGCATATAAGTTACAACTAGTCATTCACTGATCTTGCTGCACACACTTGTTTCAGCTAACTACATCAACATTCTCTTGAATGATCCTTCATTTATGCTTGAAACGCGTCACCTAAATTTAACAAGCACTAGCCTTACTCAATTTACCTTCCCATATCAGTGCATTGCTTCAGTCTCGCATTTGCAGCAGCTCCTAAGTTCACTAAACTGGCCCTGTCTTCCTGGCATTCCTACTCTTACCATATGCATCCTGCTTTGCAGCAACTGTATATACAAATGCCTCACTCAGTGCCTTCTTCACCGGTCATATTGCATTTCAACAACTGGTGGGTTATAAAGTTTATGAACTTTAAGGAATCTGGTTAGCAAAGACATTGAGCTTAAATTTATTTCTTGTTTTAAGATTTGGTTAGCAAAGACATTGAACTTTAAGGAAACTGGTGGGTCATTTCAATTATGCAAGTTAGATGACACATCATATTTTATGTGACATAATTGAGTTCATTTAGTATCTATTGTAGGGGAACAAAGCGTCTTAGATTGAATCCTTGGTCAAAGATGAAAATTATTCATTGACTAAGTAGGCTATACTTTGGGTTACTGTTTTAGGAAGTTCTTATACCAGAAATACTATTTGATTTTACTGCCATTATTTGACTCATCTCATGATATATGCCACTTATAACTTATTTACTTGTACATACTGGTAGCTACGTGATGCAAACACTGAACTTTCATGAGTTCCAAAATTTTTTAGCTTGTGTCATCACTTCTACAAATCTGCATAAGCATATGGTTTTGTTGTTTTTATATAATGCTTCATGCTATTCTGTCTAACTCTGTTTATAATGATATATAATGCTTCATAGTATTCTGTCTGCTAAAGTTGGTTCACTTTGATGTTGTATATGTCAAGAAAAGATACTATTACTTCTTTCCTGAATGTTAACTGCTGTCAAAATTTAATTGTAAAGCCAATAGTTTATTACTTTATTAGGATAGCCAGGCATGTTTTGAAGATGTACTAATATTTTGTACATAAAATAATTCTGCATGTTTATGAAATACAATATATATATATAGAGTTAACTCCTAAAACAAAAGATGTACTAATATTTTGTAATGCTTGTGTAGATGTTTTGGGCTGGAGGAGTTAGCTCTTTGGCTTTACATTGTGCAGTGGCTGCCGTAACAACACAGTATAACATAGGCTTGTTGTGTATTTGTATTATGTAGTAATGTGATACATTTGTATTATTGTTGTGTATTTGGATCTTGATACTGGAGCGATAGTGTTTTCTAGTATCCGCTACGGCGATATATTAATGTGCTAAATGCTAGTATTATGTAATGATATTGTTAAGTTATTACGCACTGCAATGCAGATTATTGAATCATTTGAATGTGCACTGTCTATAATATTATTTGTTTTGATGTCTCGGAATTATTATTGATTATATATTGGATATGAATAGGTCTATAATATTATATATTGGATATGAATAGGTCTATAATATTATATATTGGATATTGATTATATATCTATATCTAATTGACTAATTAGATACGGCTTTTAGCCGTATCTAATTGGTTCATAGGCGCTGCCTATTTGTACAATTAGATACGGCTAAAAGCCGTATCTAATTGGACAAATAGATACGGCCTTAGGCCGTATCTAATTGTCTCATTAGATACGGCTAAAAGTCGTATCAAAATATTAAGCTCGGCATATTTTGATACGGCTTTAGCCGTATCTAATAAGATTAGATACGGCTTTTAGCCATATCAAAATGTCGTTCACGGTGTAGTGAAAATTGGACACAACACTCTTCGGATGTGTTTGAAGAGATAAAATGAAGAATATAAATGGAAAAAGAGAAAGATGTAATAAACATACCAATCGATAAACAAGAAAAAAAGCACAGAAACAAACATATTTAGAGTGGTTCAGCGTATGGCCTATGTCCACTATGAAATGGCTGACTTTTATTGATTTTTGCTTGCTGGTTACAACGAGTTACAACAGTAAAATTCGAGTACAATAGTGATTTCGGCAGAAGAGCCAAAAGTCCATTTTCTATAGGTCCAGGGTCACTATTTATAGGCGTAGGCAGCAAATATCTCACCCAGATCTCGGAAGACCTCTTCTCTCACGTGGGTGGGCCCACATGATTGATCCTCAGTCGTTGGGATTCGATTCATGAACGATACAAATGGATTTCGCATCGATCAAGATTTAGCCCAATCGAGCCGAGATCGATCATGAAGATTCCTGAGGTTGAACGCAAGATCCTGTGAAATTTTGGTGGCATTTGGACATTTAGATCTTGAGTTATGATCGATGAAAGTTTGGATTTGTAGAAGGATTCGCATCGCTTCTATTCGCATCGCTCCTATTCGCATCGCTTCTAGGCACGTGCTTGCTAGGTAATGTGGCACCAACTTTTAGGATCGATCCACTTTTCATGCAAATTAGTCTTTCTTATGGGTGTGATTCATTTGTATCGACCCAGCTTAGCCTTGTTCGTATCCATTATTTGCTACCCTGTTCGTATCGATCGTCGCCACTCTATTTTGTATTGATCAATGTAAGCGTCATTCGTATTGGTATATCTTGTGTTATTCGCACCGATCACTGGACGATCGATACGAGTGTAGTGTGTTAATGGATCGATACGTGGTAACGGCTTTCTACGACTTCAATGGATAATAAGTGGATGTTGGTTGATTGATACGAACAAGCTGGAGATGATGGATGCGAAGCAATATGAGGATGGACGGATACGAACCATGTATGTTCCATGGATGCGTACAAGTTCGACCCCAATGGATATGAAGGAGACTGCTGTGGATGGATGCGAATGACGATGGATACGAATGAAAGTGATGTGAAGGAGGCAAAATGATGGATACGAATGAGTTGATTTCCTTGGTTTGCATCGATCATATCTTGAGCATACGAACTCTGATTGACTTGAGATTTGAAGCGTTGGCTTTCGTAGCTTTGATCGTCGTGTTATGCTAATTGTAACTCGATCCGGACTCGGGCAAAATTCACCAACATCCATAGCAAACTTGTGTATAACCGTTTTTCAGGATGAGCTGTCTTTGATTTCCAGTTAATTTCTTGGTGTCACGGCCTTGCCAAAAGGCAGGATAACACCCCAAGTACCAAATCAATGCAAAACTCAAGTGCTCTTCTCCGAGGTGATCCCATCACTGATTCAATGACATCCACAAACTCTCGAACCTTAAAGATTCTATCTATTTACTCTTCAGGCTTTCCATCATACACAACGAAATCCTGGACCTCCCTTTATCTCATCTATAGAGACCATGACCCTTTCTCCTCCTTATAGATTGCATAAGGTGATAATCCTCTTGACACATTAGATCCTTGCTTCATTTTACACTAGCCAATCCATACCCAATTTACCCTGTACACCTTAAAATCAAATACAAATGAGTTAAAGGAAAACAAGTGGCTACACATAACAAACTCTAATCCAGTGCACTTTAACTCGAGGATGGAAAACCCAACAATCATATCAATCACGTGCGAAGAATTAACTAAATAGGTAACATCTAATCCTAATCTATCAACCACATCTTTTCGAAATGAAAGAATGTGTAGCTTCGACATCAAACAGAACTCTAACTGGAAAACTGAAAATGAAAATCATACCTTCCAACACCATATTCTTGCCTTTATCTTCGGTAGATGGTACATCCTTTGGTCCCTCTAAAGCAAATAGCCTTATTAGCTTCATCTCCAAACAATTCTTCTTCTTATGGCCTGACTTGTCGCAGTTATAATACTTGACCTAGACCATCTCTTCTGAATGCGGACACCTTGATGCATAGTGCCTCTTCTGCCTATATTTATGGCAAGTAAGCTCTGAAATATCCTTACGTCACCTCCCTCTTGAGTCTTTCCTTTTGGCTACTATTCCTTCGGCCCTTTTCGGTAAGGAGAAAACCACTTCTTTGGTTCTGACATGGGCTTTATTTTCACCCTTCTTTGCACTTGGTACATTTTATCATATCTTCTTGCCATATCTAAGATAAACCCAAAGAAGACATCAGCTTACACCATCAACTTATGATCTAACCCTTGCTTCAAACCCCCGATAAACTTCTCATTCTTCTTCAATGGTGTCTTAATCAACTCTCGTCCATACTTGGCCAATGCGTTAAACTTACAAGCGCACTCTTCCATAGAAAGGTCTTCTTGCTTGAGAGCAATGAACTCTCTTAACAACACACTTCTATGAGACTCGGAGATGAACCGAGCCTCAAATCTTTCTTTGAACTGCTCCTAGCGATCTCCTTTCCAGAAGTTTC
Organism: Allium cepa; assembly: GCA_030765085.1. Taxonomy (NCBI): domain Eukaryota; kingdom Viridiplantae; phylum Streptophyta; class Magnoliopsida; order Asparagales; family Amaryllidaceae; genus Allium; species Allium cepa. Next base: position 161,930,844 of record CM060932.1, read on the forward strand.
TACAGTCACTATCTCCCACCAATCCAAATCATCTTTATGAAATTACCATGAGGTTAGCCTTCTCTTATGTGCATTGTTAAGTCCCAAGTCCCTAAAGATACACGCACTCACCTTTAGCCAATTCAATATTTCTATCGTCAGCTCTCTCGTGGTAAGTATCTTGCCTCCTAGGTTATAGTAGTCTTGATCCAATATCAAAAAACTTCTCTTATAGCTGGCCTCGGCTCTACTACTTCCGGCATGGTCTCCCTTATTATTTTAACTGCTAAAAAAACATTCATATCCATGCCCACGATAGGTGGAATAATCTCATTCACTGTTTCCGTTGACGATTTGTGTGCTATTATTCTCCCTTCTGGAATTGGCTCCTTCTATCGTAATTCTTCCACTCCGCAAATCCAGTTCTACTAAGAAGTCTTAATGGAAATGAAAAAGAAGAGAGTGAAACATCAATAAAAGAGTGGATATATCCACCCACACACACAAATATATATATATATATATATATATATATATATATATGCATGCATGCATGTATGTATATCAATCACGCGTTGTTATATCATAGTGTTTACCCTTTGGTGTTTATTTTCTAGTTTTATCTAATCCTTCACTTAACTCTGCTTCACTTAAGGGTCCCTTGACTTAAGCTTTGATACCAAATGCAACACCCGCTATTCCAAGACCCAAAGATAGAACTCCAAGCCTCCTATCTCGTCATCAACATTCTTTATTCATCCGTTCCAAAAATAACCTACCTAAGCCTACAAACTCAGCTTACTCGAATGAGTACATGTGAGTTTATGGGAAAACAATAACAAATACATAGGTCAGACATAAAGTCTGATATAAGGAATACATTGCTCTAAACATAAAACATAGAGAGAGTACATTGCTAAAGTATGGAATGAGTTTCTCCTCACTACACACAACTATCATTTAGCTTTAGGTTAAAACATACACAACTTTTAGTGTTTTAAACATGTTGCAAGGGCGCTCATACTATTTGGAATGCCTAAGCATACCAATACATGAACTTAGCCTAAACCAAAATACCTTAGTCTTGGCTGCCTCTAAGGCCTTACACCATCTCATAAGATATCCAGTTAAGGTCCAAATATTTGGCTGCCACAAAGACCTTATGCCTTTACTATTTTTAGAATTGTTAATTTTACTATGATTCCAGCTGTCACCTTAGCCTTGCATCACCAATATTGTACTTCGGCTGCACTCCCGACTTTACGCCTATTTCGCTTTCGTATTTCGGTTGCCACTCTAGATCTTATACATAAGCTTCTGTATTTCGATTGCCACTTCAAGCCTTATACCTATTTCATATTTGGTTTTTTAACTGCCACTCATGGTCTCATGTTTTACACTATTCGCTTAGTCGCTGCACTTGGCCTTACACCAATTGCATTTGTGTTTCTGATGCCACTTTTGGCCTTATTTTAACACTTTCGGCTACTACTGTCACATCATGCCTTACTCTTATGCTTTTGTACTTTGGTTGTCACATTAGGCCTTACACATGTGCTTTTGTATTTCAGTTGCTACACCCGACCTCACGCCTACTTCGTTTTTGGTTATCATATTAGATCTTATACCTACTCTTTTGGTCTCTTGACCACTACTCCAAGCCTTATGTCATCAACCAAACACACTACCTAACTATTCACTATTAGGCTTTCTAATCAATAGATCATTAAGCTAGCACAAGTCCAACTTCTATTTAGCTAATATTTGCTACTTACTACATTATCATTAATGTTTTAGTACCAACTTCGGCTATATTAAACTTTAACATACACTTCATCCTCCGAAAATCACTAGTTCAAGTTTCAAACACCTTACCAAGAGTTAAACAACTATTGGTAATCACTGTCATCAGTCTTGTTTGGGAAGTTTGTCTCAGTGTTAACTTTGGTGACTATGATACTTAAATCTTTAAATTCCGTAATCCCTTCCTCTCCCATAGTTTCTCCTTTAACCGCCCTTGGTTTGCCTTCACCCCTCGGGTTCTCCTTCTATTAGTAAATTTAAAGGCACGCTTCATAACTTTCCTTACTAATGTCCTGTTACTTAGATTTTGGTTTATTACTCTCAGTTTGACCCAGTCCTCTCTAACCTTTATTAAGTAGCACAAATTATAGATCTGGTGTATTGGCCAATTAATTAATACTTTGTTAAGTTAAAATGCTTCACGACTCCCATTATTTGCCTTTCAGCTCCTTATTTTATCCGGCTATGCCTATATTCCAATGGAAATTACTTATTTTATTTCAAAATTTATGGAAAATATTGACATGCACTTCCTTGTATACAAATGCTCAAACTCCCTGTTTCAACCCTCCTTCCATAATAAATGGCACTCAATTAATCCATCTTGATTTATTTACTTATGGGAAAATTATATAAATCAAAATCCATCTCTAAGTATATGTTCTCAACATCATATAAAATCCTCCAAGCATTTGGATTATAAGAAGCGTAAGTAGTATTCAATTTAAATATGGTCATAAGAGATTTATGGAATAAAATGAGATTAGAGAATATATTGCTCACATATACTTAGTTGATTGACATTTCTTATTCTCTTAGCCTTGACCTATTACTTTTTCGCTTTTTTTGGTTTAGGCCGCAACCACCATTAAAGAACTTAAGTTTTTTATTTTTAGTGTTAGCGAGTAATGAGATGTAGAGATCTGATGATGATTTGAAAAGGTGTCATTGTTAATACATTGAGTATTAATTTTGATGACAACAACCACAGTAATATTACCAAATGTTTCTTCGAGTTGTGCAGTATCACACATATATTATAGAAACATCATGCTGAGATAAACAGTAGCTTAGTGGAAGAAAAATAATATATGGAAATGAACTAGAGCAAATGGAAGCACTAAAGTGATTCAAGACGAATATAATACAAGTGCTTCAACGATAAAAGATATTTGAAGCATTCAGTCAGTTAGATCGAGTCTTAATTTTTTTTAAAGGTTCTCACAGAAAACATCCTTGAAATTCTTCTTCATTCAACTCTATTTTAATTCTTAACATCTTCATATAACATATAATTTGGGTTTTAAAAAGTAAGGTTTCTATTTGAACTTTAGAAAAAGAAAACTAGAATTTACCGAGTATGTTGACATACTCTTATGGACTATATTAACATATAGATGTGTATGTCAACATAATTGAAATTATATGTTGACATGTATATAGATATGTTGACATATCCAGTTGAGTATGTCGACATTCTAGCTGTTGGACAGATTTTCAAATTTAAATGAATGTACATGTTTTTTCATCCCTTCACTAATGGTCATATCTTTTCATTATCTATATAAAGGCTTTAGAAAATGAGATTTAATAGCAATTCTCTCAATTTCTCTTAATCTTTCATTTCTATGCTTTGTAAGAAAAGTTCCTGTAATGACCCGCCCTTCATTCCACAGAAAGACGCATCATTAATAAGAAAAAAAGAGGTAGAAATAGAAATAGAAAGAAGAAAGAACTCAACAATATCAGAATCTCACAGCGGAACGGAACAAAATATAATATATCAAATAGAATTTACATAGTCATTTACATCAAAGCTACACAGATACAATCAACCTTTCACATTAAACAGTTATAGGGTTCTGTCTATTGCATTTCAAATACAACAGTCAAAGACTACAACACAACTCAGCACAATGGAAATATAGGTATAGCTACGTCTGGACTCCTGCTCCATGCTTTCCAATATTTGTCAAGCCAAAACCTGATCCCTTGGCTACTCATAAAATTTGAGTACCCGAGAGTTTAAGAAAAACAGAAATAAACTCAGGGTCAGACATGGGTCTAGTGTGAGTAAACGGTTTAAAGTTGCTTAACTTTTGAAAACCTTTGAAAATAAAAGGCATCACGTAAGACTTCCCACACATAAATACGGGTAAGTTTTTACCTTACGCTATCCAAAACATTTGATAGGAAATCCTATGATATTATAATAGTGTCTAGGGTTTTCAAGTAAAATACAGAAATAGCTGGAATGCTTACATCTCACGTTCCAACATAGTTGGGCGCAATCAAAACGTACGACACTTATTGGAGATTGGATTCCATACAATGGCAGGGCTACTGGGGTACCGTCCGTCACAGTACGTGGCCTAAATCACCGTACCGAGGCGTACGCCCGCTCCCCTGCAACACAAGGCCGGAACCATTCCCTACTGAACAGTTCCGAACAAGACAACCCCGCAGTTGGCTGCAGACCAACTGCCCACACAACCGAAATAAAAAGCGACATCTAGACAGGGGAAACTCTTGTCCTACTTGGGCATGACCCACTTAACCTTGCTACACCTCCCCTGTTTTAGCCATTCCCGGTTGATGAGGCTTGAGGCTACGATTACCTTTATAGAACATATCTATCTTAGAATGCTTATCGTCCACCTGACGATGTTCTGAAAGCATTCAATCCATACAAATTCGTTCCGGGTTCGAACGAAACCGAAGGCATTATCTCGTTACACTCATTTTGGAATCACCCTCAGAGTTAACGACAATAATCCTTGCACTCCGAATCTTCATCTTCACTTGAGATTCACGACCTATCGCTTAATTTGGATCGATGTGGTTTTCGGATATCCAAATCTGGAGACCCGATCCCGGTCTCATCGAAATCCAAACGCCATCTTTTAGGTCCAAGTTGTTTTAAAGTTTAAAACAATTTATTTCAATTCAATCCAATATATTGAATTCACACAGCATTTCACATAAATAAATATCACACATTTATCACTGATATATCAAATATCATCCAATAGATATCATCCAATAAATATCATCCAATAGATATCATCCAATATAGATATGCTACACAAACAATCATCCATAAATAGGAACTATTAATCCATGTTATAATTAATTTAATCATCTTAAATTAAATTAATCACTTAAGAATTAATCTTCTAATCCTGCTTAAACAATCGTTAAGTAATTACAAACATTTAATTAATTAATCACTTCTTGATTATCCTTATCAATTAATCAATCAACCTTTATTCCCATATTAATTACTCTTTAATTCTCAACTAATAGACCTTAATTATTGATCTCCTTTAAACAAAGTAATCAATCCCTTAACTACTTAATAATTGATTAATTAACCTTTAATTAACTGGTTAATTATCCATTAACTATTAATTAATAAACTTAATTATTAATCAATATCTCTTAATTACAAATTAATTAATCCATAATTACTTTCATAATTAATTAATTAATCTTTAATTAACCAATTAATTATCCCTTATTAATTAATAAACTTAATTATTAATTAATAACCTTAATTACAAATTAATTAATCCTTAATCATTAGTTGATTAAACAGTTAATCAACCCTTATTTAACATTTGATTAATCTTTAATTACCTTTGATTAACCCTTGATTAATCCTTAATTATCTTTGATTAATCCTTAATTAATTAATCTTTAATTATAGATTAATCATCTTTTAAGTATAATTAATAAAACCCAATTATTATTTTATAAAACTTAATTACAAATTAAGTACATCTTAAATATTAATTAAAGTAACCTCTAATTACTTAAATTAACAACTCTCTAATCAAATCTTAATTACTTGATTAACTCATACTCAATTACTCAATTACTCATTTAATTAACCTTTGATCATTAATTAACAATCTTTAATTAATAATTCGTAATTATAATTAATTAACCTTTAATTAATTAAATAATAACCCTTAATTTATTTATTAATTAAACCAATTAATTACTCTTAATTAATTACTTAATTAACCCTTTATAATTAAATAAATCAAATTAATTAATTATACTTAATTTCCATAATTAACCTAGTTTATCTCAAGGTATTAAACCTTTAATCATCTTAAGACAAGACATTATATCATTAATACCTTTATTAACATTAACACTTAAAAACATTTTAACATTATAATTTATCTTTACTTAATTACATCATCAACTAAGTTTTAAAATGAATAATTATTCACTTGATAATTTTAAAGTTATCAAAGCTTAACTTCCTAAAAACTTACAACGTTATCAAGTAAAGGTTTCAAAAACTAATTCAAGTTGTATTTTAAAACTTACCTTTCTAAAAAAAAATCTTAACTTACATTTTAAACTAATCTTTAAAAATGACTTTAAAATTTTATTTAACAAATTTTATTTAAACTTCTTTTAAAACTTCATAACCTATTGTTTAAGAAATACTTATTATATATGAAGTAAGTTTATATAGAAGTTAAAACTAGATTTAACTTCAAGTACAAAAAGATTTGATTTTAAAATATTCTGAAAACTGTTTTAATCAGTTACTTCGGGTTTTCCCCTAGGTCACTCGGCCTAACTCCGAGTCAAAACACTTCTGCCCATTTTAAAACTAAAAAAAATAAAATTTTGAAGTTTATAAACCTGCAGTCTTATAACACCTAAATCTACTCGAGTTCACTCTCGCGTATTCTTCCCAAACTCTCGAGCAATGCTTCGAGTAAACTCCAATACCAACCACCAGATGCCACACCCCCCCTTGTGCACCTGCATAGTTGTCTTTGACGACGATGATCACCACCGCAATCCTCGACACACCGAACATTACCATAGCATCACTTCCCGATCCTTCAAACACAATCACAAGGCTCAATTCAAAATCGAGCTAGACAGTTGGGACTGGAATCCCAAATACTCATCAGAAATGCCTCGAACATCCTCCCTCCGACCACCTGAGTTGCCGTAGCTCCAGCCACATCATCGCCACACTTCCGTGAACCAAACCCCAAAGTTCCAATGCACTCGATTCACCAGAGAGGGAGAGGTGATCAAATCTATCAGCTCGTCCAATTTAGGGTTAGGAACTTAATTTGCTCGCTGCCAACTCCATGATGATCAGACAATCTTCCCACTATTTTTGCCGAATACCCCTATCCTTCCTCTACCCCCAGCTAAGATACCGGTCATCCCCGACCATTCAATCATCAGCAATTGCCCATAACCCCTTTTCCAGACACACTTGAATTGCTCACTCAATTTAATACTAAAATTTATGATTTTCATTTTAAAATTCATGATTTCTTAAGTCAATTCAAAATATGTACCTGAATTAACTTAATTCAACATTTAATTTTATCATGCATTTAAGCTTGTTCCTGTCCTATGCTATTTTTAGAAGTATTACAAAATCTTAATTTACTAAAATAATATTAAACTTTAATTTAGGATTAAACAAACATATTTCATTTAAATCCTAAGTCTAGATAGTATCTTAATGAAAAGATGTTGGATTTTGTTTGAATTTCAAACCTGGAATTCATAGAAACAGAGAACAAGGATATGCACAGATCAACATGAACAACCATACGATACACTTGTATTTTCAATATGCAAGCACCACCCATTTTAGACATTTTCACAAGTAAACAAGTAATAGACTAAAAAAATTAACTTAACTTTTAAACTTTTTTAAAAAAAAGGTTTACTCACCAGATTTTAAAAGCAAAGACTTGAATGCTTTTAATTGCTGAAGCTTTTAAAGAAAAACTGGAAAGCCTTTGAAAACTGTGATGATTCAAACACTTGAAACCACCCTGATAATGTAAGATCTGATACTCCAAGTTTTGCATTATGAATGTTTACAGGCTTGAGAGGATTGCTTGACAATAATCCTTAGGTTGTATTCAGGTTTGAAATGGTTCAGGCTCTTGAAATTTTTCAAAAATTTGAACAGAGGTGGGTATTTTATTCTGAAGAGAAATACAGCTTGCATGCTTCATAATATTTACTGAAGGCTTGTTTACAGATTTGAAAAGGAAGTTTTACAGTGTTTGTTTGAGGATAAAACAATTTTACAAATTCTTGAACAGTTTTGCGAATAGTTTTGCAAACAGTTAACAAAGTTTGAAATTGTTGCAGTCCTGATTTGTATTGAGAAGATGATCACAGGTTTGCATTTATTTTGGGTTTGAGAAAGCTATAAATTTTCACATGAGGTGTACATTGATTTGAAAAGATTAGTAACAGAGGTGAATTTTTGGTTTGAAAAGGTTATTGGTTTGAGTTGCATTTGATAATCTGAAGTTTTGCACTACAACTTGCACTGATTTCAGATTACATCTTTGAAGATGTAGCAGTTTACAGGATATAATTTTGGTTTGAGAGAGTGATTCGCTAATTTGTTTGAGGAGGTGTTTTCAAACTTTGATCTGGTTTCAGGTTTTAATGCAAAAGAATTTACTGGTTTGGAAAAAAAATAGTTTTTCAGGTTTGATGCAAAAGGAATTTTGGTTGTGAAGATAGAACATGGTTAAGTTTTCTTAAAAATGAAATAAGAAAGGAGATGGGAAAAGAAGAGTTAGTTTTAAATAATGTGATTTAGGATTTATTAGGAATTTAAAGAAAAATAAAATAAATAAATTTGCCACTTGTTTCAATTACTAACACTTGTCACAACCTATAATTACTTTACTCACATGTGTATTTTTAAGCTTTATTAACCTACACTTGTAATATTTTCATTTTTATTTATCTTTAAGTGATTTTAAAAGCTTTTATATAAATTTTCTAAATTAGTAAATACATTTCTAAATAAATAAATGCTTTCTAAATTTTATAAAAATAAAATCTTTAAAAGAAAATAAAGTATAAACCAATTATAATTTAAATGAAATCATATAAAATATTTTTAATCCATTTTAAAATGTTAAAATAAACCTTTAGTATTTATTTTACAATTTTATAACCCTTTCTTAATAAATTCTTTTTAAGGAAATAAATCTTATTTTAAATAAAACTCATTCATATATTATTTTAAATCAAAATACTTTTAAGATATAAATATTTATTTAAATTTAAATTTAAATCTAAATTCAAATTCAATTTGAAATCAAATTTAATATCAATTCAAATTTACACTAACTTTAAACAAACACTAATTTAATTTGAAAATAATAACTTTATCTAAAAAACTATTTTTAAAACATTACCAATTAAATTTGCAAATAATCATTTTATTAAGAATCCATTTATAACTATAATTAAAACCATCATGTTATTAATTATTTTGGTTATTTATATTTGAAAATAACAATTTTTATCTATTTTTATTAATTTATCAAGATGATTATCACATTTTAAATTCCTCGAAATTCTGGGATATCATAGTTCCATTAAATATTCTTTCACTCTCTTTGCAAATTCATACCCTTTCACCCAATTCTTCATGGATTTGCAAACCATACAATATCAGAGAGATTGTACATGAATTCTCAATCATTCTCTTTCTAGTCTCATCCTATTCCTTAAATATTTCAAAGTTATATTGCTATATGAGGTCTGTAGGATCGTTCTACTGAATCAGCAAAAATCTGTATTGAAGATACAGCTGCTTGTCATAGTCCACTGTTGATTGTAAAGGGAAAGGTGTTATCATCAGAGAAAAGTCAAGAGGTCAGATGTATCTTGCCACCCGTTGAATTGCAAGGTTGTAAATGTGTACTTGCCACCCATGAAAAGCAAGAAAGTGATAGTAGGAATTTTATATAGGGTATAAGAATGGAAGTAGGATTAGGAGTCCGAATTGGTATAAAAATTCATGGTATCATTTACTTTATTGCATGTACTTTAATTCATATTTATTCTCTTATTATTTGCATTTGTTTGCGATTTGATTACTGGTCTGAATAGATAAACTATGAATTCAGACGTTAATATTTTTGACATACACTAGTCACTACCAGTATATTAATAGCCTTAAGATCCATTTCGTATAAATGTGTTAGAGACTCTCAGTTATTCCCCTTTATGAGCCACCGACCTAATACCACTCTTCTTATTTAATTCATTGTTATTAAATTATAGTAAGCAATGATCTTAATAAGTAGACATACACCTATATTATATCCTTTATTCTCATTATTAATTCATTACATAATTATTTATCAATTTACGGGGTGTTACAACATGTCTCCATGGTAAAACACATTAATGAACTTGCCTTCAAGAATTGTCATAACAACTCCCATCATCAAGTTGTTGAAGTATGGAACATCTCCGAACATCCATCAAAAGCAATAGCGTCTCTTTGTCTCGGTCCCGAAGTCACTTCATAAAATCCCAGGTTATACCTAAAGCAACCAAACTAAGTCCCTGCGTAGATCTCACGTCATCTCCTTTACTTGCTAGACCATTCATCCATTTTGTATCTCATTATTCCTTCACCTTGGTAGGCCTGCGATCAATGGGACATACTCCTATTTTAACCTTACAAATTTACATGGTTCGATATCGACCAATCTGAGTCGGTACTAATCAATTCTTAGTCATAATTAGCCATTTTTGGCTAAGTATTTCAAACCCCAAGCCTTGCTTGAAGCTTCCTACGCACAAAAAAGACCCAAGCTCCAAGATAGCACCCCAAAGCCTTTAAGTATAAATCATTCGGTGGTGACTCCATAGAATCATTCGGTGGTAGCTTCTTGCCGTCTTTTCTCCCAAAGCACCTGAAGCCTCATGATACAAGCCTGAAGCAGCCCTCTAAAGTGCAACTTTGTACATATCCATCCCCTCTATCATTCGATACCGACCCATATAAGTCAGTGCCGAACGACTTGACTTAGCAAAAAATTTGGCTAAGTCATTTATTGATTCCCTATTCGATTCCCCATGTCTCTAGCTGCGTTATTTTGCATGGAATCTCTAGATTTACATCTATACACCCTTTTCAACTCTAAAATTATTATATACTTTGACCCATCAATTGAGTTTTCATCATTTAGGTAATTACCATGGACAACCCATCTCCTTGGCCGATCCATATGTACGAAATGCTGTCTTATAGAACTTCCCTAATTCTAAATCGCCTTTCGATCAACATTTCATCCAATACAACCATATACAATACATCCATTCAACCAATACGATACATACATACATCACATGTAACATGTGATACAATCAATTTCGGATTTAAAAACCAATGCCCTAACTCTATCTTGTTTCCTAGAATGGAGTATTCATAATAACATATGCTTGGAATCAGCCAAAATTCATTTTAAAACATGTGAAATTCGCTTATAAATCAAGGTTAATATTAGATCTAGTTATAATCACATTTTTATCATTGAAAATATTTTAAGAACATCTAAAACTATATTAACATCTCTATTAAAGTAGGAGACATAGAGCACTCATCAAAGGTCAAATCTCACCAAAAACTAGGTAAAATTAGTCTAACAAGCCAAACACAAGTCCCAAGATGCTAATTTTCGAATTCCCAAGCATCTCTTTACTAATTCTTATGTTAATCACCCTCTAATTACTTGATTTGACTAACTGTAGTAAGGATTTGATGGAATTTTTGGCTTTGGTTAATAGAGGTTTAGAGTATTTTTGGGAGGTGAGAAACGATTAGAGGTTGTCCCATCATTTATTATGAGCTAAAATCCCAGAATGAGTTAATAGGCTAAGTATGAGCTTAGTCTAACTACTCGCAATCTGTCCAAAAATTGTCCAACTTCAAATGGCCAAATCTACCAAACTGCAAGGTCAAAATTTAATATGATCACTCTACGGAAAGAGAACCATCATAACTTTGATCTCGAAGTGGTTGTAAACCTTTATTCGGTTGCTATCAAAAGTTATAACCTTTATAAATTTTTGGATCAAAACCATTTAATATTTATTATTGGGGTTAAAATGTCAATAATCAACATTCTCCAAAGTTATATCTAATTCGGACCCTACTTAATTATAAGAACAATATTTTTATGATCCACTGATATGTGAAAAATATGGGTCTTTACATTGGTGGTCCACTTGCTCTAGTTATATCCGATACTCTTTCTTAACTGATTGGGGACACCTTTCGTGTCGTTAGCTAGCATTAGGCAACATGTTACCTAGGAAAAATAGAAAATCTCTTTCTTGTTGATGCCAGTTAAACAACATAGGAACCTGGGCCACGAGGAACCAAATCCCGTCGTTAACTCGTTGGGACTTTTTTTTGAGTCGGCTCGATTTGTGTGTTTATGACCATGTCTAATAGAAGTGTTTAAACTTCTTTAACTCTAAAAAAGATTGCGTACATGCAACTGATGTGTAGAAAGAAGAAATCAAAAAATAGTTGGGGTTATGTATTGTCCACTCCACATCATTCTTTATATCGTGGGGGCAGTAATGTCTCTTTGATACCATATGTATGGTAGGACGTTAGCCCATATAGTCGAAGATGGAACCCGTAATCGTATCAATACGATGAGTTTGGACCCAGCACGAATGGTAATCCGTACTATTGACAATATTTGCTTAAATGTAGACATTAATAGATCAAGTTCAATTCGCTAGCTCAAAATTCGCTCATGCCCGATCACTGTCACTGTAAACTGAGCTCCGTCCGAGCTAGTTGAGTACTTTAAACTCATTACTTAATCCCGACTTGTTGGATTTTTCAAATTCATTGGATCAGAAAACCATCTAATATGAAGTATTTTAATTAGTATATGACAAAATTAACTGTATTTACATTATTTATATGTGCATTTATTGCATACTAATATGAAGTTGCGCCATGTCTGTTATAACGTGCTTTCTCATAATAGCAACATCAATGTGCAAATTTATTATGAGTTTAAATCGAAATGACTAGATTATTGTTATGTCCATCTCTAAAATAAGTAGGAATAGATAAAATGAAAAAAGGAACTTGATACCTTCAAACCTTCATGCATTATGCAGTTCGCTTGTCTGTTTATTTAGACAAACTTGTATAAAACATGTATCGCATCATCTATTTGTTTACGGTATGCTTATAGCCTTATATAGTTCACTTATATGCTTTAGTTTAGTTCTCACTTCTCATATAGTTTATAGTCATACATATTCACATATATGCTTCAGTTAAACTCATTTACCTTTGTTTAAATAGACTTGGAGAATGGAGACTGAAGTTGAAGAACAAAGATTGGAGACTAAAGTTGAAGAATGGTCTAAAAACTGTAACTGTGCTAAGAACCGAACTACTATATTATCTGTTTTTGAAATTGGATAGAATCACTAATGTAATGCAATAACTGTAAGTCTGTAACGATGCTTGTAATGTATGAATCAAGTAACTGAGAACAGAAGCATAAAGTATAAACTAAAGTAATGATGCCTATAATCATGTAACGTATGAACTATTGTAATTTATTGTAACATGTATTGCTATTTCATGAACTGAAGTATTAATGTATGAAATGAGTCTGAAACTGCATGAATTAGTATATATGTTGCAGTTTTATTGGTTAAACCGGTATATTTAACTTTTAATCAAATAATATGAACGGTTAACAAGTCAATGGTTAACCATTCATGTTAATCGGTTAACTGGTTAAATAAAGTGGTTAACCATGATTAATTTTGAATGGTTCAGTCGGTTAACCACAATCATAATTAACTGATTTACAATTAATCAAAATTTGGTTAACCGAACCGTCACTACTTTGTGATTAACTAAATAAATTAATCGAATGAATCGGCTAACCCACGTGTCCATCCCTACTTTGTCCAGGGGTCCTAACTAAGCAACATGGCAATGAGCTGGCCTTCCGACATTTTGTATTTTGTAGTCACATCTGGCAGAGTACATGAAAACGATAAGAGATCAAAGAAAAAATAAAAGATGTCCATCCCTCAAATTAAGCCAGTCAACATTCCAGTCGCCAAACAATACCATTTCCAAATTCCACAAACAATTTTCAACCCTTTTCGTCAACAAATTCATGCGGGCAGCTCACCGCCATCCCAGGCTTCAGTGGAAACACATGATAACTATGTAAATCCAAAATATACGCAAAAGAAAGAAGAAATAGAGAATGAAACTCCTCTTCTTCCTCCTCGTCTTCTTCCCAACACACTCCTGTTCTGCCACGTGTCCACTCGCCCTTGCCTCCTACTTCATTGCCCCGAACCAAACCCTGACCTTCATTGCCAATCTATTCAACATCGAATTTGGCCAAATCAAACCCCTAATCTTGCCGTTCAACAAAAATATCACTTCCCAAGACGTGATTATTGCTGGCACCCGCGTAAACATCCCCTTCTCGTGCGACCAATTTACCAATAACTCCTTCCTATCCCACACTTTTACGTACACAACCACGAGCGGTGACGTCTACAATACCATAGCCAGGAGTAGGTACGCGAATTTGACTACCGCAGAGAGTCTTGCTGCGGTGAATAGTTATCCGCCTACTGGGATTTCGACCGGGGCAAGTTTGAATGTTAGTGTGAATTGTAGCTGTGGAAATGAGGACGTATCTCCGGATTACGGGTTATTCTTAACGTATCCGTTGAGAAGTGGGGATGACATTAGTTCGGTAGCAAAAAATACTAACTTTACTGACTTGGAATTGTTGAGGAAGTATAATCCCAGCTCCGATTTTAAGAGTGGAATAGTGTTTGTTCCAGCAAAAGGTAAGTGATTTATTTATTTACCGCACAAAACTTACTGGTCTAGTTCGCAGTGAATATGCCATGTTAGCTAAATCTGCGTTTGTTGGTTAGTTGATACTTTTATATTGTGATGATAGTTTTATAGCTAGGTATTAATTATGGTATTAGTTAACTTTCTTCCACATCTTTGTCATATTTTCTAGGTAAACGTTCAGAAAAAGAATTTGATTTGATGGTTAATTGTATGCAACTCCCTTGTATGTTTCAGAAAGCATCAATCTTTGGAAAATCTGACTTAAATTTACAAATTTTGACTTGTACTTGATTAGTTTAATTTTTGTACTGCAAACGAATGCTACAACCAATTATGTTTTGACTTGTACTTAATTTGTTTAATTTTTGTACTGCAAACGAATGCTCAACCAATTATGTTTTTTTGATGCATCCTACGGTATGCTGGTGATGAAATGATGTTTGCGGAAGACACATAAGTCATAAGTGCATCGTTGTTTATTAAAATGATATTTGTCCTCATCACTGTTCAATTGAATCAGTGTGTGCGCCCGGTTAGCAAATTCATTTTCAAGAACCAATGAAGATTGAGATTTAATCTTTTTAATCAATTGTATTTGCACAAATGAGATTGACCTCCAACTATCATTTGATATTGTTGCGTCATGCGTAAGTTATTTAGTACATAGTATTACAAAACCTAAAATATTGTTTGTAAAAGGAACAATAATTTGAGAGAGAAGAGAACAACAATTGTGAAGTTAAATTTTATTGCACAAACGAAAACCTGTTTATTGGCTTTGAATAATTGCAATGAAACGACATATCCGTTTATCAAAGTACGGTCTAGAAAAGCACAGAGGAAGTGTGAGATCTGTTGAAATTTTTGACTCCAACTTGATGCTTAACCCGTTGACCAGTTGTTTTGGTGGTCGGCTTGTTGAGCCTTTCTATCTTTTATTTTGTCGGTTTTCGGTCAAAAATAGTTCAATTCATTTCGAATAAATTTTGTTCAAAAATAAAATCTACAGATGTGACTTGATTCATATATATAATATTTTCTAACACAAAAGCTTATTTGAATGTCTAAATAGTCTATTTCTTATTGAATTAACTTTATCTTTATTAATAGTTGGAATAGAAGCACAAACTTTTGATCCGATCGTAAAGTTCCAAAAATATCCTTATATATATTTCTTTATTAATAGTTATAATACATTTGAAGTCACCTTTTTTTTGGCGTCAGCATGAAGTACAAAAAATGCATCTCTAAAGATATTATCAAAATTTAGTTTCACTTAAAAATAGAATCTGACAATTAAGCCTTCTTTAGAAATTCAAAATTTTCTTTATAAATATTTACCAAGTCTTAATATCGCTTCAAAACAAAATCTAACAAATAAACTACTTTACAAATTCTTTTTTTTATTAATTTATAATATAAATAAAATTTTAAACTAACAAAAAATTAGATATTGCAACTTAGAAATAAATATCTAAATAGTCTACATATGATTTAACATAAAAATATGATTAAATATTTGTGAAAATAATTTTCTTTTGAAAGTATTAAACAAATACAATTTATAGAAAAACAATTCAGATGCCTTCATCACGCGCGAAACGCGTGCCGTAATGCTCGTATATGTATATATGTGCTATGTGTGTGTAAAGAGAGATATGTTGCATGTACAAACAAAGTTATTTAATTTTTCCATCTAATGTGAGAATATTGTTGTCTTATCTACTTTTATTCTTTCTCTATTTACAGTTCAAAAGTAAAATTACAAATAAACACAAAATTAAAAACAATTCTAATAATTTGCTCTTTCAAATTATAAGAAAATGAGCATAGCATCAGCAAAATGCTAGCTTTAAACTGGTGAGGGATTCAATATGCTCAATTTAGGGGTCGAGATTGTAATGGAGACTTTGATATTTTGGTCATCTTAGTTCGGTCTTGTGCAAAGTTGGTACCATTGATGGTAAAATTTATTTTTGATGAAAATTCATGTAAAAATTATAAAAAGCACCCTTTTAACCTTTGTAAACGAAAGCACATAAATTTACTTTGAATTCACACAACATAATAGTAAAAAATATTAATGTCCTCTTTAGGATAGTGACATGTCTCTAGATTGTCTATCTACATGTTATGGAATTTAATCTCATTGATATCAGTTAACCATGTTCAAAAAAAGTAAAGAATATAAAATGCTAAATTTTTTGTATTAGATCAACTTTCAATTTTATAACAGTAGCCGAAAATAAAAGAAACATATGATATTAATTTGTCACATCATGAAAATTTTATCATTTATGTTAAATGAGTTTTTATCCAAGCAGAATCAATAGAAGTTAGAATGTTGGTACAAAGATGGAACGACCTGAAACTTGATCAAGATACTCAAAAGGACAAGAGGAAAGGCTCTAGAAAGTATAGACTCAAAATAGGCTAAGTGACTAACTCGGCCCGAGTTAGACCTCTTGGCTCGGTGCTAAGTCTAAATGTCATATCACAACGTCTTCATACTTTTGCCAAGTGATCCCCTGGCCTTCTCATGCATGTTCAAGAAGTTTCGTAGAGTTCTAGCAAGCCAATCGTAAGAGAAGAGACGTGATGGTTCAAGCTGCAGGATAATCTAAGTCATGAAAAAACGACAATCAAAACTCATCAACAACCTACCAAATTACATGGAAGACATCTAAACTAACAAAGGAGTACAAGACAAAAAGTTTTAGCCAAAGATTGACCAGGGATTAAACTCGGCACCGAGTTAAGGCCTTAACTCGGTACCGAGTTTAGCTGTTAACTCGGGTCGTCTTGATATTTTTTGTGTTATCTTGGATTAGTCTTTGAACTTCTCTGATAGCGGGCTTCTGTTTTAATATGACCGCTACCCTTATAAATACAAACCAAAGAGCAACCAAGAAAGGATTGAGATTCTGCTATCACTATGCAGGATCTCCATCTCTTCTTTAACTCTTTCCTCTGCACCATAGTCATCAAAGTAGCTACTTTGAGCAATTCTAGGACATAGAATCAATCTAATCCATGTCCTTGTGACTAATTCTTACTCAATCATCTTGTAATCTCATTCAAACAAGATCAAACCAACAATCATCTTGTAAAGTTGAAGTAGACTTAGTTAACGGTCGAACCATTGTAAAAATCCGTGTTTTATTTACTTTTTTGCTATTTTCTATCATATTTGTTCTGTTCTAGCAGGATTGGTGCTTTCACATATACTTCAAGGTGGCGATCCACTTTTTCGGTTAACATTTTGGTGCTTTCATTGAGAGTTGAACTCAGGCTCGGATCTAGCTATATACTTTAGATTGGATAGATTCAGAGGTTAGATCGGGAAAGTTTGCTTGAAGAAGGTTAGAGATTTACTATTCTAATAGCACCTAGGAGGAAGGCAACATCGGAAAGGTTTATTAGGACACCACTTGGTGTTGATGAAACCAATCTCCAGCAAACGGAAGTGAACAACGCTAACAATTATCGAACAAAGGCTAATGCTGAAAACCTAGCACTAGGCGCTTCCGCTTAACATGAGGTTGTAATAAGAGGAGAGATTGACCAGATAGTTAATCAACTTAACCAGAGGATGGTTGATAGTCAGAAGGCTCTTATGGATAAGAGTGATGCTTTGTTAGCGCTACAACCACTAATCACCCCAAGGACTAGGCCGGAAACTGTGGAGGCTATGAAACATGAGAATTCCTCTATCTCAGACTTGAATAGGAGGAATGACAAGCAAAAGCAAAAGAAGATAGTTGGTGGAGCGATTGTAATTGTCATTAAAGATAATAGAAATATCGCTCCTGCCGGAGGACAACCTGCCGCAAACCTAAACCTTGGAGCGAAGGCTCCATAAGAAAACATTGCATTGCTCATCTCCGATTCTGAAGTTGACATGCAACTTTATGCTAAAGGGCTGGAATTGAATGCTGACATAGGCAGGCAAAATGCTAGAAAGGAAGTTCAAGCTGCCGCTGTAAAGTCAATCGCGCACCAATAGAATTCTGCAGGAGTGGTTCTCCTGGAAAATGGAGAACCTAGACTTCAGTTGGCAAACCAATGCCACTTGTAGAGTCAAGTGCTTGACATAGCCTCTGACAGTTGATCTGTTTACTACTAGACTAGTGTGGTATTCATTTCAGACATCGTTAAATGCTTGATGAAAGAAAGTAAGGATAAGAAGGACGGTGATTGGGGTTCTGCACTAAGCCGAACTCTGTTTACCAAAAACATTTTTAGGAAAGAGTACCCCCAGAAGTTTACAATGCCCATTATGCCGTCTTACAACGGGACGACGGACCCCAAACAGTACTTGTACAAGTATTGTTGGCATATGAGCGGAGCTAGGGCAACAGATGCTGTCCGCTGCAGATGTTTCCCTATTTTGCTAGAAGGTGTTGCTTCCATGTGGTTTACCAGACTCCTATTGAGATTCATTTCTACCTTTGACGAGTTGGCAAGGAAATTCTTGGAACAGTTCAGACTTCATACGACACGGTCAAAAATGCTATGTCTCTATCTGGCCTTTTCTATGGACCAAATGAGTCGCTAAAAACCTTTATGAACCGTTTTAATATTGTGGTTACCAGAATGAGCAATCCTAACGAAGATACGATGTTCGCGGCTTTAGTTCGAGCTATCCATTCAGACGTAGACTTTGAAAGATGGATTAAGATGAAACAACCAGCCATCATAAAGGAGTTTAATCGAAGGTGAATTAGTATCTGAGATTGGAAGAGGCAGACGCGTTGAGGGCAAGACCGCCAATGGACAACCAAATGAGATAGTTCAGAGCAATGTAGCGGTCAAGCAGGATGGAAACAATTCTAGAGCTCCGACGGGAAATGCAGGGAAAGATGGAAATCAGAAAAAGAAAAACCAGAACATGAATAAGCGTGACGGGAATGGAAAACAGACCAGAAACACGAGACCCGAGGAGTATACTCCATTGAATGACAGCTTGGAGAAGATCTACCTTGCAACTCAAGGAACTGAATGATACAACAAGCCTCCTAAGAAGGAAGAATCTGAACGACAGAAGCAATCAAGGAAGTTCTGCTGCTTCAAGAAGACTCATGAGTATAACACAAATGAATGTGGGCATCTGAAGACTTAATCGAGGAACTAATAAGGAACAATAGACTCTAACCATTCGTGAAGAAACTGCAGAACTCTGATCAACCGGTTGGATCCCAAGTCCTGAGCAATCGAGGAAATCAAGCCGGATCCAACGGAGAAGGAACTCGTCGGACTGATCAGAGACTTGTTATGAGTACTATTTCTGGAGGACCTCACCCAGCACAGAAGAGGTGGGGGGAAGTGGAGCGATACGCGAGTTTACTAAAGCACGCTCCGAAAGAAGCTTGTTTTGCAATTGAGGATGGCGCTCCGCTCAAGCAGCAAAAGACAATCAATGATGACATAGTGTTTCGAAACTTAGACACCGAAGGAGTAGAAGCACCAACTCTCGATCCAATGATGGTAACCATCAGATTTGGACTGGCAGTTGTACGCCGAGTCCTGGTGGATAGTAGAAGTTCTGTTAACATCTTGTTTCGACATACGTTCGATCAGATGAAGATCAGCATGAAGGACATGTATGCTTGCCGAATGAAAATCTAAGGCTTTACAGGAGAACCAAGATAGCCAGTCGGGAAGATTGACTTGCATGTCGAGCTCGGAGAAGGAGAATGAAAGGTATTCTTTATCCAAACCTTTGTGATCATGGATGAAATGTCAGCTTTCAACGTTTTCTTGGGTCGACCGACCCTTGCTGATTTCAGGATCGCTTTGGCTCCGTGGCGGCTTACCATGAAATTTTCGATGGATATTGGGATTGGTGTTGTAAAGGGAGATCAAAGCATCGTCAGAAAATGTTATATCACCGAGTTACGCGATTCGCAACGAAAGGAAAAAGGATAGTAGGGAAAGTCTCTCCACATTCGCGAACCATCCATAGCAATTACAGAGCCCTCCTGGCTTGGGGACCATAGCTATTTCGACAAGGCTTTGGATCGTAGAAAGAAAAGTTCAAGGGAGGAATGGGCGGCGTCGACAGAGATTACGGTGTCAGTCCCTGTCGATATGGATAACCCAACTTAAATCTTAAAAATAGGATCACAACTTGGGATCAAAATGCAATAAGAATTGATCAAATTTTTTTGCATGAACCTGAACGTGTTCGCTCGGATGCATTTCGATATGTGTGGGATATCGTCGGAGATAGCATGTCACACACTCAATATCGATCCCAAGTTCACTTTAGTAAGGCAGAAGAGACGCAGTCTGGATCCGGAGCGATCCGCTGCACTGAAGAAGGAAGTAGATAAGCTGTCGGCTAGTGGTTTTATTCACGACGCAACATATCCTGAATAAGTATCAAACCCTATACTAGGCAAGAAATCGAATGGGAAGTGGCAGACTTGTGTCGACTGCTCGGACTTGAATAAAGTTTGCCCAAAGGATAGCTTTCCACTACTTAGAATTAACCAGCTCGTGGACGGAACTGCAGGGCACGAACTACTCTCTTTCATGGACGCCTACTCAGGATATAACCAGATTATGATGCATGAACTCGATCAGGATTACACCACTTTCATCATCGATCTCAGATTGTATTGTTACCAATAATACCATTCAATCTGAAGAACGCCGGGGTAATTTATCAATGGTTGGTGAATACAATGTTCAAGGGTCAGATTGGACGAACAATGGAAGTCTGCATGGACAACATGCTAGTCAAATCACATTTGTCTGGAAATCATTTGGATAACCTCTTGGAAATGTTTGAGATTCTTCAAAAGTATGGAATAAAACTTAACCCGTTGAAATTCTCTTTCGGTGTGGCTTATGGGAAATTCCTAGGTTTCATCGTAAATGCTAGGGGCATTGAAGCTAACCCCAAGTAAATTACTGCCTTGCAGAATGTCACAGCCCCTGCAACAAAAGGACTTGTAGAGTATGAATGGGAAGGTCGCAGCGTTGAGCCGATTCATTTCCAAAGCAACGGACAAGTGTATATCGTTATTCGATCTATTGAAGAAGGATAAGAAAAATTTCGAATGGAATCAGGTCTGCCAAACTGCTTTTGAGGAATTATCATGGCATATAGAGACCCCACCGGTTCTGTCTAAATAGATGGACGGGGAAGACTTGTTCATCTACTTGGCAATGTCTCATCATGCTCTAAGTGCAGCGCTTGTGTGAGAGGAAGCCAGAATTCAACGACCCGCCTACTACATCAGCAAATGCTTCACTGGAGCCGAACGGAACTACCCGAAGTTGGAAAAATTAACATTTTGCGTACTGACAGCGTCAAGGAAGTTGCGACCGTACTTTCAAGCCCATCCAATTAGTGTTAACGGATCAACCTTCAAAACAGATACTATATCGACCTGAGACTTCAGGGCGACTTCTAAAATGGAATATTGAATTAAACCAGAATGACATAAATTATCACCCTCGAAGGGCAATCAAGTGACATGCGTTGGTTGATTTTATCGTGGAATTCACCATTCTAGATTGAAAAGAGAAAAAGATAGAGGAAGTGGTATCACAATGGAAGCTGCTTGTCGATGGCACATCAAATGAATTCTACTCGAGTGCGGGAGTTGTGTTTGAGACTCCTGAAGGACGATCAATCTCCTATGCCTTAAGATTGGAGTTTCCTGTTGCTAATAATGAGGCAGAATACAAGGTACTGATAGCGGGATTGAAGATTATAAAGGAAATGTGAATAAAAGCTGTGCATATCTACAACGACTCTCACCTAGTCGTTAGTCTAGTAAAGAGGGAATATCAAGCTAAAGGGGAAAATCTCGCTCCGTACTTGTCAAAAGCATGGGAACTGCTCAACGACATTTAACACTGCACGATAACCCATGTTCCTAGGGAACAGAACGTGAATGCCGATTACTTGGCCAAACTGGCCAGTTCCAGAGAGGCACAATCAATAGGATTGGTTTCAGTTGAAGTGTTAACATCTCCAAGCATAGATCAGATGGATGTAGATTAGGTTTTGGAGAACACGAAAGAGAAAGAAATATGGATGACGCCAATCAAGAATTATCTGCTCAAAGGAATACTCCTCGCAAACCGGAATGAACGAAATAAGCTCCTTCGAAAGACACCGGGATTCATGCTACAAGATGGAGTATTATACAGGAGATGCTTCTCCACCCTTTACTAAGATGTATAACCAAAGACGAAACCAAGAAGGTTCTGATGGAAGTCTACGAAGGCAGTTGCAGCAACCACACTGGGGAGCAGACACTGGCAAATAAGGTTTTATGTTATAGATATTTCTGGTTCATAATCAACCGAGACACAGCAGACTACGCCAAGCTTTGTGATCGGTGCCAAAGATTTTCAAAGCTCCCGAGAATCCCATCCTCGCAACTTACGCAAATGGTCAGCCCTTGACCGTTTGCAGTCTGGGGAATCGATCTAATTGGTGTATTACCAATTGTCAAAGAAGTAGCTAAATATGCTATCGTTGTAGTTGATTACTTTACCAAATGGACCAAAGCGGAACCGCTCGCCACCATTACCACTCTTGCAGGTTTGGAGTACCACATCATTTGCAGGTTTGAAGTACCACATAAATTCATCACGGACAATAGAACTCAGTTCGTAAGTGACGAATTCAAAGACTTCTGCAGACGTTATTGGATCGAGAAGAATTTTTTCATGGTAGTGCACCCGCAGAAGAACGGGCAAGTGGAAGCAGTGAATAAAATCATCAAATCCACCATCAAGATGCGATTAATGAAAGCTAAAGAGAACTGGGTAGATGAACTTACACTTGCATTATGGGCATATAAAACAACACATAAATTTACAGCCTGGCACTCACCGTTCGCCTTGGTATATAATTCAGAAGCAATGATCTTAGTGGAACTGGATGTCCCCTCTTATCGAAGATGTCACTTCAATCAAAACGAAAACGAGTAGCTTCTGCTCGATTCACTTGACCAGATCGAACGATGGAAGAAGCAGAACTAAGGACCGCTGCTCACCAAAGAAGGATAGCGCGACACTTCAACACCAAAGTTCGCAACCACACATTCGAAGTAGGAGATCTCGTCCTGAAACAGATCTTCCAAGGTACTGGAGTACTTGTCCCAAATTGGGAAGGACCCTATGTTATAGACCAGAAACTTGGAGATGGAACATTCAAGCTCACAACGGTCGATGGAATTTCGATTCCCCGTGCTTGGAACAGTGACTCGCCGCGGTACCATTTTATTTAGTACATATGTATGTATTTTCTATTTCTATAAAAAAGCCACCCAACGATACCGGGGGCCTTGTAAATAGGCATGACCTATCTTTCTCTTTATTTTATGAGTAAAGTCATTTCTCCCTTTGAACCAATGAAACCGCGTTCATGTAAGTAACCTGCTGAGTCGATGGTATCAAATCGATTCAAACCGTCAGGTTGATGGGGAAAATCGATCGCCTCCTTCTGAGAATCAGTACTGCTCCAGTGACATCGAGAATGCCCAACCCTCACGCACATCCATAAGTTGCACCTCGCTTCTTGGACCGTTGGAACTGCGTTCAAGTAAATATCCATTCTTTTGCCACTTGAACTGATGGAAATACGTTCAAGTGCGCTTCATTCCTTCGCTTCTTGGACCGATGGAATCGCGTCTAAGTAAGCCTCCATTTTTTTACCACTTGAATTGATGGAAGCATGTTCAAGTGCGCTCCATTTCTTCGCTTCTTGGATCGATGGAACTGCGTCGAAGTGTCCATTCTATTGCCACTTAAACCAATGAAACAACGTTCAAGTGCGCTCCGAATCATCGATCTTACTCCGATAACATCGTCAATCCATCAAAATCTCCTAAGTACCAACATTGCTCTGGCAGCATCGGGAAATTCATCAATTGTAGGATTGGTAAAAATCAATCCTCACCTCCTAAAACTCGATATCGCTCGGAGATAGGCGAAGTCAAAGGAGAATCCAAGGGATTGAGTTATCCATTGGTATCTGAAAATAGAGAATGATGTGCGGATAGAACCTCAGTACCGAGCTCGGAGAGAATCAACCACAACCGAAGCATAGGGTGCTCGGAATCAAACATCCAAATTACAAGTTCCTAGAGATATGAGCTACGATACATCGTGGACGGTGAGCAACTAGACAGCTGTCTAGAGCATCCAGTCTCATGTCATGTGTTTGGAGCAACCAGTCCCGTGGATTGGACGACACACAACACATTAACACTTGGTTAGAATGACAATTACTTCACAGTACTGTTACGCCGAGCATAGAATTTTGATAACCACAACAGAGCTAAGTAAAGTAGTACGGTAAAACCTACAAGTCACACTATTTACATGCACAAAAATGATGTAAATAAACACATCATATATCACACGATGCAGCAGAATATAATACGAAAAGTGCGAGATAAGCAATTGTATTATGTACACATACAATGGTATGTAAACACGCATAGTACATAGATTATAGAAAAGTATACAGAAGAGATTACAATGGAATTGCTAATCTTTTTCATTACTTAAATCATTTTATGTACAATATCAAACAGCAAGGGCCATACTCGCACAATATCGGCCTGTTTCAAGCATCAAAAAACAAAAGTACAAACGTTACCAATGCTAGAACAAAAGGAAAAAAGACGCTAAGTACAGACTCTATACTTGTACGTGCTCTGACACCATAAAATACACGAAAAGACAACAAGTATCCTGCTCCACCGGTGCTCGAGCTCATCCCGACTTCTTTACGCCTTTCCCTCAGCCTTTACTGTCCCTGCCTAGGCGAATCAGGAGCTTCTTCCTGCTATCCTTATCAGTCTCTCCTCCCGCATGGGAGCCGGATCTTTCTGACCCTTCGATAACCGAACTCCCCTCCTTTGACACCTTCAACGTGATGGTAGTGGGAGTCCTGCGCTTTTGCTCTTCCTTTTCCTTCTTCATCTACAACCCCTTCTTTTCCTCCTCCAGTCTCTCTGCATTGGTCGTCCTGTTTGTTGTCCCCGACTCACTGGTAATCACCACCTCTTCATCTACGCCTCTATTTGTTCGGAATCTGGCCCAGGCCCGGAGCTGGAAACGGGAACTATGCCAGAAACCTCTACAGAGCCGGTGGTGGAAGCAGTGAAAATAGTAGCAGGTCCCGAACCTTGAATAGCAGCAGGAGGTGGGAGAGTTGGCTGACCTATAAGTTGGGAAAGAGAGGTGCACAATTTAGAATAGGATTTCAAAGAAAATCGAAAAGTCTGGAGCACCGGAGAGACGAAAGAAATACCCGAGCTAGGGGTTTGGTCATCAACTTCAATCTCAAAGGCTTCGCCGTCAGTCCCCAGCTCTGAAGGTCGTACTACAGTTAGAAAATGGCATGGCTCACCCAAGACTACTGAAGTTGCATGAGCGTGAGCGGCTTCAGAAATAATAGCCATCGATATGGGGATGGTCGTTGTCTGCTCTTGAGAAGTATGAACAAGTGTTTGGTGCTGACCCGAAGAGCTTGGGCCAGCAAGAGATTTGGCCGCAGCCTCGGCAGCTTCCTTCTCCCTCTCTTCCCTAAGGATCTCTCTGCCGACGGCCAAGAATTCTATGTCCTCAGGACTAAGATAAGCGGTCTTGAGTTCCTCCTCAAAGTGTGTATCCTTGGCCTTCTCAAACCTGACCAAAACCCTCGCCCAAATCACTGCAAGAGTTCGGGGATAGTTATTACCAAGCCATTCTATACTGCCCTTATTCATCACGCAATTGATATAAAAATGAAGCTCACTGGTTTCCATTTGGCTTATCGCATTATCGTATTTTGATCCCAGTTTTGTAAGCTCTGACTTGGTGCTTAGATTCTCAATCTTCTCCGCCAATTTGCCGGATGCAGCCTCTTCTCTTTCACCAATCACATTTTTTCACGAAGACGAGTGAGCTCAGCGGCCTGCTCAGCAATGACAACAGCATGACCAACGATAGTTTGGTTTTAAGATTTAATGGCGTTTTCTTCTTTAGCAAGCTGCTCTTTCAGTTTCCCAGATTCGATATGAGCATCTTTGAGTTGATCCTTTATTACGATAATGACTATTGTGGGCCCGATTTTCCTCATTCAACTTGTCGTTGACAGCCTTTCCCTTTAGGAGTGCGTCTTTCTTAGTCTTCGATTGGATTATCTCATCATCATGATCTTTTGTTGCCTTAGCATGCTATGTCCTTTTGACCTCAAACAAGAGGATTTTTGATAGTTAATGTGGTTTACATCCGAAAGGACCTTCACTAAATGCTGCATATCAAATCTGGCTTCCAAGTCCTCACAGACTGGCTCTAGATTGTTGAAAGAAGTGGTCCTGTTAAGGGGCTTTATCTTCTTATCGAATTTGGCTCCCTTCAAGAAGAGATCGAGAAAGGTAGCTTAAAGCATGGGTGGACCCGATGGAAGCACAAACTTCTTGGTTCGTCTGGAAGTAGGGGTTATTGCGATAGTTGCTGCTTGAGAAGATAGTATTGTTTGCGTTTCAGCAGTCTGAACATCGATACCGGGAGGCGTAATCGATAACAAGGGCCCGCGGCTGTCATGAAAGTCTCTTTGGCGCTTGTATACATCACCCGGAGCACTACTCTTGTCATCTCGTTTCCTTTCCTCTCCCATCTTGCACTCTCGATCCAAGTGATGAGTCCATCCTCTTTTCTTTTCCTTTTCTCCTCATCCGTTTCGTGAGGAGGGTAATAAGCGATCATAAGTTTTACTTTTGCGGGAGCTAGTGTTTTGACGTAACTAATGGTATAAGCCACATCCCATAGTACTTGAAATGAAAACAAGAACAAAGTTAATATTCGAGCTTAGGAGCTTAACGCAATGCAAAGATGTGTGCCGATGACTCTCTATATACTCTACCAACTGTATCGCAGGTTTAAGGGTCAGAGTCTTTTACCACTGCTCACAAATGCGCTTGAGGAAATATCAATCTTCGAGCCGATCTCAGCTATCATTTCATTAATGGAGATATCCCTTTGTTTATTTACATAGATGGCAACATCTCTCATGCAATCAGAGCTAGACATATATCCAGTGGAGGTCCCGGTAGCTTGACCTCGGGCAGACTGTGGAGTCTCGATAGCAAGTTGTTCTTTAGAAGGAGAAATTGGAAGTTCGGTGCTTAATGCCTCAGTGGTTAACAAATCCAAAGAAGGCAATTTAGGAAGATCAGTACTCATTTTCGACGACTCGTCGAAAGATTCATCTCTTTCTATAGAGATGCGAAATTCGCTATCATCACCGGCCGAGCCCTTTTCCTCTCATTCCTCAACCACATGATGCTTCTCACCTATCCTTTGAAACGTTTCGGGGATCAGGGACGTCTTGTGGGTTTCATCCTTATTCCCTATAATGTCCTATCCGGAGGTTAAGTCTATATCAGCTTTAGGAATCTCTTCGGCCCGTGCTTCCTCTAATGGACCGGCCACTTCTTCTTGGGCCTCCTCGACAGAGTCACGAGCATGGGCTGAGAAACAAGTATGCCTCCTAGGGCCATTCAATGTTGACGGCTCGTCATCTGCAACAGTTCTATTGAGATGAAGTCAAACTGTCGAAGGTTCTCATTTATCAAAAGAAACCCCAATGTGCGCTCGGAAGCTCTCACGACCTTAAGAGTTTCAAGCATTGCTTTAAGCTCGTCATTACTTTCCTGCTTCGGGATGACTACAATAAGACATGATAGTTTACGAAACTGGAAAATCACTTGGAATGACAAGAGCCAAGGAATGAGGACTTACTTCCATATAACCAGAAGCGATTGAAGCCCTTTGGACATCGGATAAAGAAACTCGTTTTGGAAGCCGAGCTTTTATTGTGATCTTTTATTAACTTACATCCCCTCTAAGCTTCTATAATTATGAAGGATGGACAGTGCTGCCCTCTATTGAAATGTAGGAGATATGCGAGTTCATTCAACCTTGGGGGCCGCCCAGGACTAGTCATGAATAAGATGTACAAGGAACTTAAGAACGCGTAACCGTTGGGATGAATTCGAAACGGTGCCAATCCTACATCTTGAAGCACCACAGACAAGAACTGATTAAATAGCGGCACAACACAACTCATTCATATGTATTTATTACAAGCAATAAAGCCTTTTAAAGGATTATGTGCAAACTCGACTCGAGTAAGTAGGCAAACATCACCCTTGGATATACCATGCTTCACACATATATTTCCAAGTATTTTAGCTATCAAGACTGAAAGCGTTTCTTTTGGAGGGTCGGTTATAATTCTTAGCCTAGGAGGCAACTGGTCAAGTATAGTCCTACCGGAACCAGCGGGCCTTAGAAATCAGAAGTCGCAGGTTGACCTGGCCCCACGAGAATGGATGGAGAGACTGGGTAATTGTTGACTCAGCCTCTGAAGGCGTGGATGCTCCATCAACGGATTTACGGCGTGCTGACAGACGCGTCATTCTAGGTAATAAAACTCGTTGATCACGGTCAGGTACGTTTTATTTCTAATAAAAATCCCCGTGTGATTAACATTTGAAATCTAAAGGAAGTTAGCATGTGCTAACCAATTGGATTTCAAGTGTTGACTGTGGAGTGAGTCCACTGTCCCGAGCACTACGGACGGACCATCCTGTGTAGATAACTCGTTCGTATTGAAAAAACGATCTGTATCGTCCTTTGAAATTCTGTTTATGTACTTACCCATTACCATTATTGGTCGACGATCGATAACGGATCCGCTGTCGGGAGCGATATAGAAAGTTCTTTTTATTCAGGAACACTATAGAAATACAAGGCAATAGAGTTATTCGATACGTCCAAATCTAAAGCGAATCGCCGTATCGGAATCAATTCGATGATTTAGCTTCAGTTGATTCCACGAAAAAGAGATGGTTGTAACTAAGAAGCATAGTTTGTCTCCTAAGTTGTACGCTTATGACATGAGATTAAACCATAGATTCATCAATACCAAGTTTGGATTCAACCATCTCCATCACAAAAACTGCAATCAACTAGAGCCCATCAACACCCCCATCGCCGCTCGAGCATTAATTCGTCGTAGCCAACCTATAAATCCAAATTATAAGCAAAAATCCTTCGATGATGGAGGTTGGCTCAGGCGACGACGAGAGTAGCTTGGAGGCGGCGGAGCTCGACGGTGAGGCTGGAGGATGAATGATGGCAGAGTTAAAGCTTGAATCGGTTAGAGGAAATGCGTTGGAAATGATGCAAATAAGAAGAGCGGTTAAGTGGAGTAGTATATGTAAAGGAATTTTTTAGAAAACCATCAAAGTCCTTACCCGAGAGTTAAGGCTCGACTCGGCACCGAGTTTACTGAATCAACTCGGGGTAGCTGCAGTTCACCACAATAGACCTACATGTCGACTTAAACCCTTGGATAAATTTTAGAGCGAAGATTGCATCGCCAGTACAAAGAATTGGAATTCGAATCGAAATCAAAGCAAATAGCTGGTCGGAAATCAAACAATGAACTCAAGGCAGAATCCAGCAATTAATTGAAACTCATAAGATAGCAATTCAAGACTTATCTTGTTCCAGAGCATATTTTGTTTCCAATGAAGTGTACTCTGTGGGGCAAATGTTAACTAGGCTTTTATCCAAGTGGAAATCAATAGGAGTTAGAATGTCGGTACGAAGATGGAACGGCCTAAAAATTAACCAAGATACTCAAAAGGACAAGAGGAAATACTAGAAAATATGGACTCAAAATAGGCTAAGCGACTAACTCGGCCCGAGTTAAATCTTTTGACTCGGTGCTAAGTCTAAATGCCATATCACAACGTCTTCATACTTTTCCGAGTGATCCCCTAGTCTTCCTAAGCATATTCAAAAAGTTTCGTAGAGTTCTAGTGAGCCAGTCGTAAGAGATAAAGACGTGACGATCCAAGCTGCATGATAATTCAAGTCATGAAAGAACGACAATCAAAACTCATAACCTCCTACCAAATTACATGTAGGACATCTAAACTAACAAAGGAGAACATGACAAGAAGTTTCAAATTACATGGAGGACATCTAAACTAACAAAGGAGTACATGACAAGAAGTTTCAGCCAAAGATTGGTCGATAGTTAAACTCGGCACCAAGTTAAGGCCTTAACTCGGCACCGAGTTTAGCTGTTAACTCGGATTGTCTCGGTATTTTTTGTGTTATCTTGGACTAGTCTCCGAACTTCTCTGGTAGCGGGCTTTTGACCCAACGTGACTACCATCCTATGAATACAAACCATAAAGCAACCAAGAAAGGATTGTGATTCTGCTATTACTACGCGGGATTTTCATCTCTTTCATCTACACCGTAGCCACCAAGGTAGTTACTCTGGACACTTATAGGACTTAAGAATCAGTCTAACCTCTGTACTTGTGATCAATTCTTACTCAATCATCTTGTAATCTGATCAAATAAGATCAAACCAATAATCGATGCTATAAAGTGGACATAGGCTTAGTTAACAACCAAACTACTATAAAAATCTCCGTGTCTCATTTACTTTTATGATATTTTCTATCATATTTGCTCTGTTCTAGTAGGGCTGGTGCTTTCACATCATACTCCAGGATGTTGATCCATTTTTTGGATTAACAATTTATAGTCAATTTCGCGTGCAGCCTTGAACTTGAAACCTTAAGATTTGATGTAGCTGGAATTTTTTTCCATCATATTTCATTGCTTAAAGCACGAAACATAAACATTTATTGTGGAGATTGGTAAGCATAGTTCGGTTTATGGGTTTTGCTTGATTGAGTTTGCTGGCCTATCTTATCTTGTTTAAGTAATTGAATTTATTTAAGTAGTACACATAATTGTGTTTTAGTAAGAACTGTGTTGTATTTTGTTTATAAATTCAACTGTTACCGTATTTTTGTAATATGTAGAATAAGCATTGAAAATCAAAATTAAAATTATAACTAAATATATCGAAACCTGCAATATTGTTCGAAATTCGTTAAATCTCGAAAGAATTGAAATCAAATCTAAGTTTGCTTAAATAATTATACAAATAAGAAAGATATGGTGGATAATTTCTTAAGAATGTGTGTCAAAGACCACTAGTTCAAGTGGTAAGATATTCTGGTTGTAGGTCTAGAGGTATTGGGTTCAATGCATCGAAACACTCTATACTTAAAATGAAGTAGCACTTGTGCTTTAAAAAACTAAAGTCTTAAGAACATGATACAGTGTTTTTGTTTCAAAACTTTGATAACACACACATATTGACGATAACCAAAAATGAGTCATTGAGCACAAGGGAAAGGCAAATTTGAAAAAGAAGATGCGACAAAAAGAAAACCAGTTGTACGAGCAGTACTTGGTTCTTAGTGTGGACATGTTAATGAATTGCATTCAACAAATGTTACTTAGAGAATTTGTGTGGTATACAAAAGTTTTGGTCTAAAGTTCGTTGTAAGTGGTTTCTAGACGACCTAGAGCACATATATTGTCGGTAGAGCTCTTTTTATATATGTATTCTGGTTGTAGGTTTAGAGGTATTGGGTTCGATGCACCGAAACACTCTTTACTTAAAATGAAGTAGCGCTTGTGCTCTAAAAAACTAAAGTCTTAAGAACGTGATACAATTTTTTTTTCAAAACTTTGATAACACACACATATTGACGATATAAAAAAACGAGTCATTGAGCACAAGGGAAAGGCAAATTTAAAAAAGGAGATGTAACAAAAAGAAAACCAGTTGTACGAGCAGTACTTGGTTCTCAGTGTGGACATGATAATGAATTGCATTCAACAAATGTTACTTAGAGAATTTGTGTGGTATGCAAAACTTTTGGTCTAAAGTTCGTTGTAAGTGGTTTCTAGATGACCCGGAGCACATATATTGTTGATATAGCTCTTTTTATACATGTATTATTTTCAATATCATTACCGTTATTGATATATTAGCTATATTTGATAGAACAATGCATGTTAAGATTTAACAAGAGTTGATATTTGTGATTGTAGATGAATCTTGAGTGTATTATATATGAGTTATTTAATAGGGTATGAACATCAATCATAAACCTCCATTGTTGTTTACGGGTGTTTTTAACGTATCCGATAAAAAGTGTGGAGGACATTAAATTGGTTGCAAAAAATATTGTCTTTACAAAGCTGGAGTGATCAAGGAAATTTAATCCGAGCTCGATTGCGGAGTAGAATAACGTTTCTTTCGGTAAAAAGTGAGTTATTTATTGCAGTAAAATGACTACTCTAGTACGTAGGCCATGGTAGTTCCACATTTGTTTATTAGTTGATATTATGTTGTTACAATGTTTTGATAGCTAGGTACTAATCTACTTAATTTTCTTCCTTAAGTAATCTTTGTTATATTTTCTTCCTTAAGTAATCTTTGTTATATTTTCTTCCTTAAGTAATCTTTGTTATATTTTCTATGTAAATCTTCGGACAACGGATATGCAACTCCCTTATATGCTTGAGAAAGCATCGCTCTTTGTAGAAACTTGCCCAGGTCTTGCAAAAATCTTGCTTGAAGTTGCAAATTTTGACATGTTGGTTTTACTATGTATTGCTAATGAATGCTACAACCCTGTAACAACCGTGGTATTTTCAACCATTCGCATCCATTATAAGTGTATAGGTAGACACTCATGCCGGAATTAAATTGCTCAAAATACCGCGTTGTAAATAAAAATTTGGCAAATCTCAGAATATACAGTAAATAAAAATCATAGAATCACAGACACAGAGTAATAATAGTGCAGCGGAAGCAAAAGAAATAGTAGTTCATGAAGCTACTATATAAAAATATCAGAGTTACATAAAATACAATAGAGGAAATAAGGTACAAAAGAAGTCTCACTTCGTAGAAGTCAACTAATACAAGCGCTGAAAGGAACAACAGGTTTCAAAAGATAAACATGACAAGTAGATAATCTCCAGCGATTCCAATCTCCAGAAAGTGGAGATCCAAATCTGTGAATAACTCAGGCTGACCCGAGCGTAAATAAAAATACAAACACTCGAGTCAGGACATACATACTTATACAATGTAAACCAACTCAAGTGAACTGTAGTAAAGGTACAAGTAACTTAGAAGATGCTTGGGACCGCCCATCCTCTAAGGATCCGTTAAACTATTTACTATGTAGTATATTGCGCTATATACAGTAGTGTCTAATCAGTAAAGTATAATCATATAGAAAATAGCGTTAAGGGGATGGTGAACCTTAACGCTGTCGGATCTTTAAAACCAAAATCGTAGTGGGCTCGATATAAGGATATGACACGGCACGCGAGGCAATGCCAGGGTGGATACACCGTTTGCACTCCCGGACCGGTGGTGACGGCAAGCCAGCAGCTTCCGCCCACCTCGAACAATACCCCCGAATCAAATGTGGCGCCACCGAATCGAATCACAAAAGTAATAGAATGGTTTCCGATGGAGCATGCTCGATGAAAGGGTGCGACCCTTTGTGTAGCCCGGTATAGCTCCTGTTTTAGTCATATATGCCAACTCACGGGAGTTGGGTCCACGTAATATACCTCGAGAACGTCGCCACCATCCTACTTCATTCTGGAATCTCCACCGCGTACACAGTTGTTAAAGTGGTTTTCGGTATTGGCCGGCTATAAGACAATATCCGATCCCGGTCTCTTTAACAACCAATCGTTATTATAACCCGTAGTTATAACTTTAAAACATATTTTATACTTCAAAATAAAATATCATTTCAACCCAAATCTTTATCAAAATAAAGATTAAATCATTTCCAAACCATTTCAATATATCATCATACCATATCTTTCAATTCAAATATTTATCAAAGTAATTATCAAGTCATTTCAAATCATTTTTAATACATAAACATCACATCTTCCAAATTCAATATTTATCAAAATAATTATCAAGTCATTTCAAATCATTTTTAATACATAAACATCATATCTTCCAAATTCAATATTTATCAAAATAATTATCAAGTCATTTCAAATCATTTTTAATACATAAACATCACATCTTTCAAACTTCATTTTCAAATCGTCTTAATTTCAAAATATCATAACTTTCAAAACTTCATCTTCGAATCATTTAATATATACCAGAATATCATATCTTTCAAAACTTCATTTCAAATCATTTCAATATATCATATCTTTTCGAAACCACATTTCAATCATTTAATATATCAAAATATCATCTCTTTTCACAACCACATTCATTTCAATATCATTATTCATTTTATTCAATTTAAAATACCATTTCAATTCATATTTCAAAACAGTTTATATTCCAAAAATCATTTTTAATCACTAAAATGAAGTTATTATGTTTAATAATTAACTTATTAAACTTCCAAAATTTTCAACTTTCAATGTTCATTTATTCACTTAAGTTTATTAAAACAGTAAAGATTCACTTTTCGTGGCATTTAGAAAATGCTACGGAAAAATACATTCAAAACAGTTCACTTTAACAAAAGACAACATTTTAAAATGTTGTAATAGGGTTTACTTAAATTTCAAATAAACTTAGTTAAATTCAAAAATTATAGCACTTACAAAATTTTTCTATAATAGCTTTTAATTCAATTTAGCTTTTTAGTTCATTATCGTCAACTACAGCATTTACAATGCTGTAATA
The DNA here is from genome assembly GCA_030765085.1 of Allium cepa. NCBI lineage: Eukaryota > Viridiplantae > Streptophyta > Magnoliopsida > Asparagales > Amaryllidaceae > Allium > Allium cepa. The sequence goes on from CM060932.1 coordinate 161,965,943, forward strand.
TCATTCACATTGTAATTAATAGAATTTCAAAAATGCAGTAAATTAACTTCAAATATTCAATAAAATTTCTCAACCAATTATATTTTTATTTAAAACATTTTTTAACTTATAAAATCATACATTTCACATTTATAAACATCATTTAATTTTCCTCAAGTTCATGATTTTATAAAGTTAAATTTCCATTCAAAAATCAAGTTTTAATAATAATTCACTTATCAAAATGCAATGTTCAATTTTAGATTCACTACATTAAATTTCAACTTAACATTTATGTTAAAATTCTCAAATATAACTTATTTTTATTTTTATTTACTTAACTAAAATTTTCCTTTCAAGTCAATTTCATAAATTTCCAATTTTAGTTATATTTCAAAATTTCAACTTAAAATATCATTCATTTCACATTTCAGCTTTATTAAAAATCATTAATATGATATAAAATCACTTTAAATTCAATTTATATTCAAATTATCATAAATTCATATTCAATTAAATTTCCAATTATAATTAAATCAATTTTTCCAAAATAACTTACGTTCAAAATTTCTAACTTTTCCATTAATTCAATTCACTTACAATTATTCATAAAATCAATAATATTTTACAAAAATCCTTTTTAATTATATTTAAATCAAAATAATATAATATTTACATTTCTAAAATAACTTTAAAGATTTTAGGAAAACATATATTAACTACGGGTCTATATATAATTTTCTACGCTAGGTAAAGTGATACGGATATGTATCATTTCAATCCGCAGTTTAAAAAGAAAAATCCGGGTTTTATCATTTCAAACCCGCAATCCCAAGTTAAATAAATGATTTGAAAATCATTCAGGCCTATCATTTCAGCCCATAACAATTTTCCCTTATTCCAAAGTCCGTTCGGGTATATATCATTTCAACCCATAGTGATTCTAATCAAAAGGGAACTTGTAGTGTGATAAACTGATATAAATAAACAGAATAGCATAATAAACAGTAACAAGTGATATAACAGGTGTAATAACAGGTGTAAACATCATATGATCATAATATAGCAGTTATAACATGATGCAATACATTTACAGATTCAAATGGTGTCGGTTTATCAGTTATATAGGTACAGATTGTCTGGTGAGAATAACTCACCGGTTTGAGCTGGAGACACAACAACGAATTTCACGAACGGAATCTACACAAGCACAAAAGCACGACACAGATACGAATGGAGGAGCCATGGATTAATTCCCTTGAATACAAATCAAACAAACAATAACAAACATGAATTATAAACCAAGATATTACAAAACAATGCTAGGAATAAGTACACAATTCAAAGCTAGAACTTTTGCACTTGCATTCACCTTTGTATGCTTCAGCTATGGACTGGAAAAGCACTGTAATGGAATGGTTTTGGATCAGGTTTGGATGCAACAGGTCAGCGTATCATGGATTTGATGATGGTGCAAAGGTATGTGTACATGAAACTATGACTACAAGGCATAAACAAGGAATTTGGTCCATATTTGGCTCGACCTATGGCACACTTTGGCTGGCTATACTTACTCCAGATCTAGACAGTGGAGAGTGATGGTATAGCAGCACCCAAATGTCATGTGGTTGCTGGTGGTGGTGGTTCTAGGGGTGGCCAAGAGGAGTATGTGAAAGGATATTGGCATTAAGGCTCGGTTAGGCTAGTTTTAAGGGTTTGCTTGCAATTTTTGTGGAGTTTTCAACATGGGGAGGCCACGGCCTGATCTGGTTCAGGTCTGGACAGTGGGTAGGTGGAGGGTCAAAGGTTGTATCGTGGTGGTGGTGGAACAATAGGAGGTGGCCAAGGCAAGATATGAAGGAGATAGTGGAGTATATGGCTAGGCTAGGCAATTTCAAGGGGTTTGGTGCAAAGTTTGTGATGCTAACCTCAATGGATGGGCAAAACTTGGTTAATGTCAGAGGAGGGGGAGGAGGAGCTGCTGTAGATGGTGGAGGAGATGGTGGAGCTGATGGTGGAGAGGTTAGGCTGAGCAAAGCATGAAGAAGCAGGGCAAAAATCAAGGCAAACAAATGGAAAAAAAGAAGAAGATGAGAGGAGAATGGAAGCCATATTTTTCTTTGAAGTGCCGTGAGTTTTTAGGAGATGAAGGAGGACATTTGTTTACGTGCAAATGATATGTGATCAGCTGAAAGAAATGAGATATGGTTGGCCTCAATTGAATGCAAGAGTTAGAAAATGAAAAGGTGGGAAAACAAAGAGACTTAAGCAACTAAAGAGTCACAAAACCTTTCAAATTTCCACTAAATTCTTTTTAATTTTAAATAACTGAAATATATATATAAATCCAGATAAAAATACGAAAATTTAGTAAATAAACAATAATAAATAAATAAATTATTAATTATATATAGTTTAATTAAATAAAACAGCAAAATTTACAACGAGTCCTGAAAATATGAAAAATAAGTGCAATGAACTTGGAAAATTTTTTATGTACTTAAAAATATTTATAAATAAAGATAAGAACACAAAATAAAATGAATTCACAAAATAAATAAATAAATTTTAATTAAAATATAGTTTAGACGAAGAAAATAGCAGAAAAAGGAAACAGCCTTTTAAAAATAGGAAATCATCATAGTAAATTTTAGAAAAATCATATTATTATTTTTAAAATATTTAGAGATGAAAATATACATAAATTAACATATCTACCCATATTAAAAGAAATATAAGAAAGAAAAATATGATTTATAAAATTTAAAATAGGCAAAATTGCACAATAAAACAAATTATACTAGAAATTGAAATGTACATAACTTTTACATTTTAACTCCGTTTTCAACGAAACGAAAAGTGGTGTTCTTAGAATTTTATGTAATTTCATAATAAAAGATAAAATTTATAATTTTAAACTTTTAAAATTTTAAGTCAAAAGTCAAAGTTTGACTATTTTGACCAAAATCAACATTTCAGGAACATATTCAAATTACACAAGTTTGGAATTATAATTTCATATAAAATCAAGATTTATATTTAAGTAATAAAATTTAATCATTTAAAATAAGTAAAATAAGTTTTTTTTTAAAATCAAAATAATTAAAATAAAAAAAAAATACAGGTTTGTCATACTCTCCCCCACTCAAATCTTTTCGTCCTCGAAAAGGAACGAAGTACGGAAAAGCACAGAAAAAAGATAGAGTGAAATAGGATTAAGATAAGATGACAAGAAGATTGAAATTATACCTGATAACTGTTGTTATAGGTAAGTTTAACAAGGTGGAGATGATCTTTCCAAGATTCTCTAAAATTAAGAACACAGGCACGAAAAGGTAGATTCAAAATGATTACCAAAGATCTATCAAAGATTATAGAAAGATTTCTAACATAAAGATTGTAGAAAGATGCCTATACCAATCTATATCAAGATAAGGATGATAAGGACAACCAAAATATAGTTTGGAAAGCAAAATAAGGAAACAGATTTGAGAGCATGGAAATTTCAACTTAAATTGATAATTAATATTTTTACACAAGTTAAATAAATCTTAACTATATCAAGTTTTATTATCTTATTATCCAATCATCTTAAACTAACAAAAAATTTCTTATAATTGAAAATATTCTTTAAAAATAAAATTTAAGAATTAAATTTTCGATTACATTCAAACCATTTAGAGATAAGTCATAATATATATAATATGTCAAATCAAATTTCAATCATATATCTATATTATTATAAATCAAGTCATATTTTAGAAATTCAAATCAATTAAATTCCCCAAAACAAAGCTGTAGTAAGACTACATAACAGTCTCTTAACTTCGAACTCGAAAATGAACGTCGATGATGTCGCGATCATCACCGAAGTTATTTTCCAGCGACAAAGAGAAGAGCACAATTTTAAACCTTTAAAATTCTTTGAAAACAAATTCTATTCAAAATACTTTAAATAATATAACCCTTTTAAAACTTTTAAACCAAAGTTCGAGATCATCGGAAAATAAATTCTCAGATTTCTTTTCTAAATTCATTTAAGTTCCCAAATCAATTTATAAACAATTATTTATAAATTCATTTATAGAACAATAAATGATAAATCAAGTATTATCATTTCAAATTATCAATTTGAATCATTTCATTAAGTTCCATAGATATATATATCAAAATTTTATTTCATTAACCAAATTTTTAAAATAATATTGTGTCAGTTTGTTCTATCAAAGTGTTTTAGAAATCCTATCGATAGCGCTGATCAGATGAATCGATCGGAAACCCAAATCAATATCAACAACTCAAACAACACAATATAAAAAAAAATATAGATTGACAAATACAATTCAAAATGTTTGAAAATATGTTGGAAACAAAAGACAAGATGATTAAATATAGAGTAGGGAGGTGGATTAGCTAATATAAATCACGGGCAACCTTAATCGGGTCAACCGTGACTTAAAGTATAAGGTCGAAGTGGATTTTCTGGGGTAAATCTACATTCAACCTCATAAGATAGAGTTTTGGATAATAGGAGATACTAGCATCTAAACTGAGGATATAAAATCTTTGGTGAATCGATGCTGTTGTAAAGGAGTTTCACCCCTTTTACAAGAAAGTTTTTGAGATTGGCGAGACCGCCAATTCACTATAAAGATCATTCGAAGTGGAGTTATGGGATACTCCAGAATCAAATGAAGATGAATAGCGGGGAAAAAGAATGGATTTTGGAACCACAGGGAACGTTCCAAAATTCAAAGGAATCGAGTCAAAAGAAAGAGATTCAACTCGAATGAAAGGGATTCTGTAAATACATCTACTCCATATGCTGAGTTTTGCCTAGAGCTACCAAAGCTCTGATACCAACTGTAACAACCGTGGTATTTTCAACCATTCGCATCCATTATAAGTGTATAGGTAGACACTCATGCCGGAATTAAATTGCTCAAAATACCGCGTTGTAAATAAAAATTTGGCAAATCTCAGAATATACAGTAAATAAAAATCATAGAATCACAGACACAGAGTAATAATAGTGCAGCGGAAGCAAAAGAAATAGTAGTTCATGAAGCTACTATATAAAAATATCAGAGTTACATAAAATACAATAGAGGAAATAAGGTACAAAAGAAGTCTCACTTCGTAGAAGTCAACTAATACAAGCGCTGAAAGGAACAACAGGTTTCAAAAGATAAACATGACAAGTAGATAATCTCCAGCGATTCCAATCTCCAGAAAGTGGAGATCCAAATCTGTGAATAACTCAGGCTGACCCGAGCGTAAATAAAAATACAAACACTCGAGTCAGGACATACATACTTATACAATGTAAACCAACTCAAGTGAACTGTAGTAAAAGTACAAGTAACTTAGAAGATGCTTGGGACCGCCCATCCTCTAAGGATCCGTTAAACTATTTACTATGTAGTATATTGCGCTATATACAGTAGTGTCTAATCAGTAAAGTATAATCATATAGAAAATAGCGTTAAGGGGATGGTGAACCTTAACGCTGTCGGATCTTTAAAACCAAAATCGTAGTGGGCTCGATATAAGGATATGACACGGCACGCGAGGCAATGCCAGGGTGGATACACCGTTTGCACTCCCGGACCGGTGGTGACGGCAAGCCAGCAGCTTCCGCCCACCTCGAACAATACCCCCGAATCAAATGTGGCGCCACCGAATCGAATCACAAAAGTAATAGAATGGTTTCCGATGGAGCATGCTCGATGAAAGGGTGCGACCCTTTGTGTAGCCCGGTATAGCTCCTGTTTTAGTCATATATGCCAACTCACGGGAGTTGGGTCCACGTAATATACCTCGAGAACGTCGCCACCATCCTACTTCATTCTGGAATCTCCACCGCGTACACAGTTGTTAAAGTGGTTTTCGGTATTGGCCGGCTATAAGACAATATCCGATCCCGGTCTCTTTAACAACCAATCGTTATTATAACCCGTAGTTATAACTTTAAAACATATTTTATACTTCAAAATAAAATATCATTTCAACCCAAATCTTTATCAAAATAAAGATTAAATCATTTCCAAACCATTTCAATATATCATCATACCATATCTTTCAATTCAAATATTTATCAAAGTAATTATCAAGTCATTTCAAATCATTTTTAATACATAAACATCACATCTTCCAAATTCAATATTTATCAAAATAATTATCAAGTCATTTCAAATCATTTTTAATACATAAACATCATATCTTCCAAATTCAATATTTATCAAAATAATTATCAAGTCATTTCAAATCATTTTTAATACATAAACATCACATCTTTCAAACTTCATTTTCAAATCGTCTTAATTTCAAAATATCATAACTTTCAAAACTTCATCTTCGAATCATTTAATATATACCAGAATATCATATCTTTCAAAACTTCATTTCAAATCATTTCAATATATCATATCTTTTCGAAACCACATTTCAATCATTTAATATATCAAAATATCATCTCTTTTCACAACCACATTCATTTCAATATCATTATTCATTTTATTCAATTTAAAATACCATTTCAATTCATATTTCAAAACAGTTTATATTCCAAAAATCATTTTTAATCACTAAAATGAAGTTATTATGTTTAATAATTAACTTATTAAACTTCCAAAATTTTCAACTTTCAATATTCATTTATTCACTTAAGTTTATTAAAACAGTAAAGATTCACTTTTCGTGGCATTTAGAAAATGCTACGGAAAAATACATTCAAAACAGTTCACTTTAACAAAAGACAACATTTTAAAATGTTGTAATAGGGTTTACTTAAATTTCAAATAAACTTAGTTAAATTCAAAAATTATAGCACTTACAAAATTTTTCTATAATAGCTTTTAATTCAATTTAGCTTTTTAGTTCATTATCGTCAACTACAGCATTTACAATGCTGTAATATCATTCACATTGTAATTAATAGAATTTCAAAAATGCAGTAAATTAACTTCAAATATTCAATAAAATTTCTCAACCAATTATATTTTTATTTAAAACATTTTTTAACTTATAAAATCATACATTTCACATTTATAAACATCATTTAATTTTCCTCAAGTTCATGATTTTATAAAGTTAAATTTCCATTCAAAAATCAAGTTTTAATAATAATTCACTTATCAAAATGCAATGTTCAATTTTAGATTCACTACATTAAATTTCAACTTAACATTTATGTTAAAATTCTCAAATATAACTTATTTTTATTTTTATTTACTTAACTAAAATTTTCCTTTCAAGTCAATTTCATAAATTTCCAATTTTAGTTATATTTCAAAATTTCAACTTAAAATATCATTCATTTCACATTTCAGCTTTATTAAAAATCATTAATATGATATAAAATCACTTTAAATTCAATTTATATTCAAATTATCATAAATTCATATTCAATTAAATTTCCAATTATAATTAAATCAATTTTTCCAAAATAACTTACGTTCAAAATTTCTAACTTTTCCATTAATTCAATTCACTTACAATTATTCATAAAATCAATAATATTTTACAAAAATCCTTTTTAATTATATTTAAATCAAAATAATATAATATTTACATTTCTAAAATAACTTTAAAGATTTTAGGAAAACATATATTAACTACGGGTCTATATATAATTTTCTACGCTAGGTAAAGTGATACGGATATGTATCATTTCAATCCGCAGTTTAAAAAGAAAAATCCGGGTTTTATCATTTCAAACCCGCAATCCCAAGTTAAATAAATGATTTGAAAATCATTCAGGCCTATCATTTCAGCCCATAACAATTTTCCCTTATTCCAAAGTCCGTTCGGGTATATATCATTTCAACCCATAGTGATTCTAATCAAAAGGGAACTTGTAGTGTGATAAACTGATATAAATAAACAGAATAGCATAATAAACAGTAACAAGTGATATAACAGGTGTAATAACAGGTGTAAACATCATATGATCATAATATAGCAGTTATAACATGATGCAATACATTTACAGATTCAAATGGTGTCGGTTTATCAGTTATATAGGTACAGATTGTCTGGTGAGAATAACTCACCGGTTTGAGCTGGAGACACAACAACGAATTTCACGAACGGAATCTACACAAGCACAAAAGCACGACACAGATACGAATGGAGGAGCCATGGATTAATTCCCTTGAATACAAATCAAACAAACAATAACAAACATGAATTATAAACCAAGATATTACAAAACAATGCTAGGAATAAGTACACAATTCAAAGCTAGAACTTTTGCACTTGCATTCACCTTTGTATGCTTCAGCTATGGACTGGAAAAGCACTGTAATGGAATGGTTTTGGATCAGGTTTGGATGCAACAGGTCAGCGTATCATGGATTTGATGATGGTGCAAAGGTATGTGTACATGAAACTATGACTACAAGGCATAAACAAGGAATTTGGTCCATATTTGGCTCGACCTATGGCACACTTTGGCTGGCTATACTTACTCCAGATCTAGACAGTGGAGAGTGATGGTATAGCAGCACCCAAATGTCATGTGGTTGCTGGTGGTGGTGGTTCTAGGGGTGGCCAAGAGGAGTATGTGAAAGGATATTGGCATTAAGGCTCGGTTAGGCTAGTTTTAAGGGTTTGCTTGCAATTTTTGTGGAGTTTTCAACATGGGGAGGCCACGGCCTGATCTGGTTCAGGTCTGGACAGTGGGTAGGTGGAGGGTCAAAGGTTGTATCGTGGTGGTGGTGGAACAATAGGAGGTGGCCAAGGCAAGATATGAAGGAGATAGTGGAGTATATGGCTAGGCTAGGCAATTTCAAGGGGTTTGGTGCAAAGTTTGTGATGCTAACCTCAATGGATGGGCAAAACTTGGTTAATGTCAGAGGAGGGGGAGGAGGAGCTGCTGTAGATGGTGGAGGAGATGGTGGAGCTGATGGTGGAGAGGTTAGGCTGAGCAAAGCATGAAGAAGCAGGGCAAAAATCAAGGCAAACAAATGGAAAAAAAGAAGAAGATGAGAGGAGAATGGAAGCCATATTTTTCTTTGAAGTGCCGTGAGTTTTTAGGAGATGAAGGAGGACATTTGTTTACGTGCAAATGATATGTGATCAGCTGAAAGAAATGAGATATGGTTGGCCTCAATTGAATGCAAGAGTTAGAAAATGAAAAGGTGGGAAAACAAAGAGACTTAAGCAACTAAAGAGTCACAAAACCTTTCAAATTTCCACTAAATTCTTTTTAATTTTAAATAACTGAAATATATATATAAATCCAGATAAAAATACGAAAATTTAGTAAATAAACAATAATAAATAAATAAATTATTAATTATATATAGTTTAATTAAATAAAACAGCAAAATTTACAACGAGTCCTGAAAATATGAAAAATAAGTGCAATGAACTTGGAAAATTTTTTATGTACTTAAAAATATTTATAAATAAAGATAAGAACACAAAATAAAATGAATTCACAAAATAAATAAATAAATTTTAATTAAAATATAGTTTAGACGAAGAAAATAGCAGAAAAAGGAAACAGCCTTTTAAAAATAGGAAATCATCATAGTAAATTTTAGAAAAATCATATTATTATTTTTAAAATATTTAGAGATGAAAATATACATAAATTAACATATCTACCCATATTAAAAGAAATATAAGAAAGAAAAATATGATTTATAAAATTTAAAATAGGCAAAATTGCACAATAAAACAAATTATACTAGAAATTGAAATGTACATAACTTTTACATTTTAACTCCGTTTTCAACGAAACGAAAAGTGGTGTTCTTAGAATTTTATGTAATTTCATAATAAAAGATAAAATTTATAATTTTAAACTTTTAAAATTTTAAGTCAAAAGTCAAAGTTTGACTATTTTGACCAAAATCAACATTTCAGGAACATATTCAAATTACACAAGTTTGGAATTATAATTTCATATAAAATCAAGATTTATATTTAAGTAATAAAATTTAATCATTTAAAATAAGTAAAATAAGTTTTTTTTTTAAAATCAAAATAATTAAAATAAAAAAAAAATACAGGTTTGTCATAAACCCATTATGTTTTTTGACACTTGCTTCAACTTTATAGCTCGAAGCTAGGATAGAATGACGATGAAATGATATTTACGACATGACATATTATTGTATCCTTATTTGTTAAGACAATGTTTGTCCTCAATGCTATCCAATTGAATATGCATGTGCGTCGACACTATAAGAAAAAGATGATCTTGCAAGTTTAAAAAATGTCGTCTATACCCATTGACAATGTTTTTTATATGTTGTCTATGTCGGGACTACGGAAGAAGCGGGTCATTCAATTTGAAACGTTGTTAATAAAAGTTTTACAACGGTTTGTCACCATTGTATATTTTTATTTTCAATTTTTTTTAATATATTTCTATGTTGATTTAGAATCATTGTAATACATTTCAGCAACTTTGATCACTATATTGTTGATAAAAGCATTTTCATTTGTTAATCATTAATATTTAAAATAACAATTATGTTTGTGATCATTAACAATAATATATATATATATATATATATATGATATAAATTTTATATATCGTAATATTCATTTTTTAGATCAAAATTACAAAAAAAATCACAAGAAATGAGCAACCAAACTAGTATGATTATCATTTAACGAAGAGGCCAACATTAAAATACAACGTAAAAAATCATCAATCGATTCTGCAAAACCATCAAAGCCCTCTGATTTAACTCTGAACTCGAATAACCAATATTAACTGAACAAATATGAGCCTTGATATCAATATGACATTGGTAAAAGGTAACATGAAATTTGGAGACTTTAGAGTTTGAAAAAATGCATAAAGAATCATAAAAATGATAATAAGGTAGCCACTGTGTGCCTTCAAGGTGGAGCGGATATAACCAAGATTCGAGATTTCGACCAACACGTCGGAATTCCACCAGTTTCGATCCGGGTCCGGCGTTGACTGGGCCGGAATCCCCTCCAAAACCCGGTTCTGGTAGAAGAGGGCAAAAAGTAAGGGTTTAATTGGAAAACAAGCAGATTAGAGCAAATGAAATACACTTTGAGCACAAAAAATTAAATTGAAACCATGGCAAATTCATTTCTAAGGTAGCAGATTCATCAGCAAAGTAGGGATTTTCTTGTCCACCAGTAAATTCATTATCGTGCTTGGAAGCTTTTTTTTCCAAAAGGAATGCTGCTAGTTCATAATTTTAGTAGGATAAACATAAAAGAGAAGTTGGTGGAGCTATACCTAGAGAGAGAAAATGAGATTCTTTAGCCTAAAAGACAAGAAATTGCATGTGAACAAGTGGTTTGTGGTCCAATAAAATGGTCAAATAAACTTTATTTTATAATAAAATAGAGTTAAACATCAACCCACAATATTGGAAGTGAAGAGTCTGTTCTTCTCCCTATTGGTTTATTATGTGCATTTTTCAATGCATACCTTGGGTTCAGTGTTGAATAGTACAACGTAAAGTTTCAAAAAGTAGAATTTGTATTTTTTATTTATTTTTTACTTCAGATCTCATGTCTTACAAACAGTTACCTAGGCTATACAAAAAGAGGGTAATGAAATGTAATGTATTATAATCTTACAAAAATGTAGGCTACAAATTTATGTTAGTATTGATTACTTTGTTATTACTGTAATGTAAAATTATTCTCAGAATTGACAAACCGGAATTATAACGGAATTTCCAGAATTTCCGAAACGTAACCGAAATATCAAACTTTACCAATAACCGGAACGGAAACCGGAATTTTGAACCTTGAATATAACACCTTGTTTTCTTCGAGTGCAAAACGCTAGGACCTAGTAAGTTTGCATTGTTGCTTCACATGCATCACATGGGAAGATGTAATTGTTTAGAATCTAAATAATTAAAATTAGTAGTTTACAAATTCATAACCTCAAAATTATGAATAAATAGGGCTAGTGTCAGCTAGTAGGTAAAATCTGCTAATTACGATAGACAAAAAAATATAGTATAATAATACCACATTTGTATATGTGATAGATTAAATCACAATTGTAACGAGTAACAATAAAAGATGGAATCCAATGCACGAGGCTCCCACACGATAGCAGACTTTGAGGAGATCGATAATGTACGCAGCCTTTCCCCCGCAGTGCGAATATGCTGTTTCCAGACTCGAACCTGTACGTCCAGATCACCATATGGATGACTAATCATCTCGCCAAGGCTCCATCTCTGTAATGAATAACAATAATAATAGTTAATATTTTAATAAGAAATTGTATGAACTTCAGATTCAACTCTGTAATGATAAAACTGCAGACGTCATCATGATATTTTTCCTAGATGTGATTTAATAAGTTTGCTAACCTGTGATTATATAAACTTGTGGAACTTAAGCAAATGAAAAAACTAGTGCTACGTCGTGATAACTAAGCATAAAACCACGTTCTACATAACCATTGTTAAAATTAAACCAAAAGTCCATATAAGCTAAGCAAAGAGACAGTAAAAGTACATCCAATTCTTTCACGTATTCAATTAACTCTATCAATTAAATTTGGGTGGACCATAACCATACAAAAGCAAACGACGGGGTAAAAGGCATTGAGTGACCCTACAGTAACAATGTTCAAATGCATGTTTGTTGCATTAATTGAAGGAAAATATAGTAGAATGAATGATAGTAGTACACACATTTAAAAGAACATTATTGTAAGAACCTAATGAAATATACTTCAGGAGCATCTTTTCAAACCAACCAGAGTGGAGGAATGTCATGGTGAGAAAACTCCTAAAGAACGTCCACCAAACATATGTGGATTACCAAGCTCTTTAACAAGCCAGATACCAATTTCGCCATTTCTTTTGGAAGGGATTCAAAAAAAAATCTATTTCCCTGCCTCTAACAATGCCATATAGGGAGACAATGAAGGAGGTGCAATTGAACTTGGAGAAGGTTGTGCAGAGTCTATTGAATGCAAATGATGGGGTAAAATGCATTGAAAGATCCTACTATTGTAAAAGGCATTGAATGACCCTACAGTAACAATATTCAAAATGCACGTTCGTTGCAATAATTGAAGGAAAATATAGCAGAATGAATGATAGTGGTAAATGCATTTAAAAGAACATTATTATAAAAACCTAATGAAATAAACCCCAGTAGCATCTTTTCAAACCAACCAGAGTGGAGGAAGGTTGTGGTGAGAAAACTCTTAATGAACGTTTACCAAACATATGCGGATTACCAAGTTTTTTAACAAGCCGGATACTAATTTCACCATTTCTTTTGGCAGGGATTCAACAAAACAATCTATTTTCTTGCATCCACTAATGCCATATAGGGAGACAATGAAGGATGTGCAATTGAACATGGAGGAGGCTATGCAGAGTCTATTAAGATGCACCGATGGATCATCTAAATCGTTTGGATTGGAGAAGTTGAGGGATTATTATTCATTTTTATATTGATTTAGCATTTGAAAAAGATAAAGACATAATTTGGGATTTGAAGGCAAATTTCCACGGATATCTTAAAAGGCGAGGAGCATAATTTTGGAATCTTTTTAAGCAAACACTTCTAGCAAAATATCATATGCATTGCTAAGTTAATCAAGCAATACATTGTGATTCCTTGAATTACAAATTCCATTCACCAACTATTGCTGAATAAGAATTATGTAATATGTTAATTAGATATATGTATATTGTTGATATTTGTGAAATTTTTGAACAAGTTAAGCTTTTTGAAAAAAATGATTTTTTTAAAAGATATTAACTTTTAACAAATTTGAAAATTTCAATTAAAGTTGAATTATTTAAAAATATTTATTTTTTATGAAATATTTGAACTATTTTAAGTTTTTAGCTATAATAATATGTAATATTTATAAAATATTATCATGATTGTTTTTTTTACAACATTATATATTAGCGGAATTTATATCATGGTATTTAAATAATGTTATTCAAGAAAAGTTAACATTTAAAAAAAGTCATTAAACGTTGTACCTCTACAACGTTTGAAAAACATTGTTAAATCTAAGCATATCAAAAATATGTTATAAATGTTATAGAAAAAACATGTTTGTTACAGTTTTATATAATTATTTTTGAAATGGCTGTTTATAAATTTTTTGTAGTAGAAACAAAACCATTGTAACATTACTCAAGAAATTTGGCCACTAAAGCATTTTTACGATATTTTCTAAAATAAATGTTGTTAAAAGACCAACTTATTTAACGATTATGAAAATGTGGTTGGAAATGGTTATTTAAAACTATTCCAGGAAATATTGTTGGGTTTTTGATGACATTTCCGCGAAATGTTTTGAAACAAAACAGCTATAACTATGACATCCCTCAAATAACATTCATTGTGGGAATCGAATTTGGATGCTGATGGTTTTCATGGAGACTAAAATTAATTAGTGCTTTGACGAAATTTGAATATATAGTCCCATATCGCGAAATAAATACTACAAAAAGTGCTTATATACCAATTCTTCACCTCATAACGACATGGAGGTCTTTTGAGGAACAAAATCCCGCATCTTAGCTTGATTCGTGAGGCGGAGGTCATTAAGTTGTGGACAATATATGTGTTACTGAAGTACGAAACATGTCCTTTCATCAAAGTACAATCCAAAAAATCACATAAAAGAAGTGGTTGATCGGTTGATTTTCTTTTATTTCAATGGGGGTGTGTTTAACCGGTTGTTTTATTAGTTGACTGGGTTGACTTTTTATCATTTCTTTTGTTATTTTTTAGCACAAAAATGCCAATCCATATCAATAATTTTTGTCCAAAAATAAATATCACGAATGTGATTTGGTTCATGCATGTATTCTTTTCTCAACAGAAAAGCTTAATTAAGTGTACAAAGGTCTAATCTCTTATTCGGTTAACTTTATATGTGTGTTTGTGTGTATGTATGTATATATGTATGCAAGCATGCATGCATTGCTATTCACCCCATCATTTCCTTTAAAAATTATCCGATCTTAATATTATTCACACCCACTTAATATTCATTAACCAATACTCAAACGTAAAAAAACACAAGTAAACTAAATCCATAGCTCTTCTTTTTCGTAACGTGCGATAAATATTCCAAGACATCAATTTGAATCCTCACGTGTAATAAGATGAAGAAATTGTAGCAGTATGTGGATTCACAATGATAAGACAATGAAGAAACAATGAAAATAAATAATGAAATTCAAACTCTATTTTTTTGATTAGAGTCGGTTGTTATGAGTGAGATAATGAAATTTTGGATTTTAGGGTTTTGTGTTTATTGATTTTCTATCAAGCTGATTTTACTTGAACTAATTATCAGTTTTGTAGTGATTTAGGATTTTTGAGTTTCATTTCTGTCTTGAAATTGAGGTTTTATGAGTAGGGGTGACAATTAAACCTGATTCGATGGACCTAGATCCGACCCGATGGGTCTCTGTCCTAGGTGGGCCTGGTTTTTTCGGGTTCAAACTATACATTTTAAAAACTTAGAGCTGACTCGATCCGAGGTTCGGTTGGCCAATAACACTGAAAATGCATATATTTTAATTTTTTGGTCCAGCCTTTCGGGTCAGGTGTGTTCGGGTTGGGTTTAGTCGGGTTTTTATGGTATTTTTCGTCATCCAGATCTGATCCGAAACAGATCGAGTTTGGTTCGATTCGGATTTGCGTTTCTTGATTCTAATTGCAGGTCCTATTTATGAGTCAGGTGACTGAGTTGTTGTCATAAATATCTTATTCAAGAATCATTGCCGTTTGACCTTATAGTAAAGAACGTAAAATACATCAACATCTTTGTAATAATATCAACTTTCAATCTTTATGACAATAGCAAAAAATAAAAGAAACACGTAAAATTCATTGGTCACATCCTTAAAAAGTTTTCGGAACAAAACAATTAGAATTAGGCTCGGTCAACCGGAATATGTATTATCCATATGGGAGATCTTCCAATTGAGAAGATCCATCGACCTGAGACGAAGAGAAAGGTCTATCTATTTTCTTTAGTTATTCAGTTAAACCAATGATTCGTTATTGGAGCAGATAGCAACAATCGTTTCATCGGACATGTGTATTTTTTCTTTTCCGATGGATTTCCATGGTTTCATTAATGGAAATTCTTTGATGTAGTGAGTAATAGGCTCTGGTTGTTCACCGTTCAAGAATTCTTGTTTAGGCAGTTCATATCATCCATACATAGTGTTTTGATCTAAGATTTCAATTCTTCCATGCTTCAGCAGTAGCATATTGCTCCATGGAGCTAAGGTCCAAAATATGGAATAAACAAGTGTTTCCACGACTCTACCACCCGGCCAATTCTGTTCCACTTAATCCCCTTTTCATGGCCACATATCTTTACGGCTAAGGAATGGGAAATCTTTCCCCTGTTACATGAATCAAATATTTCATTTCATCCGGGAAAAGCCATCATTTGATCATCAATTTTGTGTGCGTCTCGAACTAGAATCGCTATAATTTGATCGGGCTAGAATTCTTTATCATCAAATTCATTGGTTGCAACTTGCAACATGAGAAATAAAAATTTACTATGGTGATTGGTAAGCTTAGTTTGGTTTGTGGCTTTTGCTTGATTGGGTTCGCCAGCTCACCTTATTTTGTTTAATTAATTTGACTTATTTGTTTGTATAAATAATTTTGTTATATCTGTTTATTAAGAATTGTGTTATAATCATTTTTTTATTTGTCATTTTAAATTCAAGTGTTATTGTAGTTTTGTAATATGTAGAAATAGGGGCTGAAAATTGCATCGGACTATAATCAATTTTTTTGAGATTTCCAAATTCAAAATATTTTAAATCTCCAAGGAATCTAAATCATGATCTGAAACTAGCTTAAGCAATTGTATCAATTAGAAAGTTTTGGTGTACTCTTAAGAATGTGTGATTATGTCGAAAATATCTCAAAACTTTTGGTAACATGATATAGCATTGATAATACACAAAAACGAGCCACTGAGAACAATAGAGGATAGACAAATTTAATAGAGGCGATGCAACGAGATGAAAATCAGTTGTACAAACAAAACTTACTTGGACATTTTAGGTTTTGTTGACAATGGATTGCATTGATCAATAATTGATAAAATTTAGTGATCGTTGATATTTGTGATTGTATTTAATTCTAGAACATATTAAATGTTGGTGCTATTTCATTCATATGGATATAAATATCTATCATAAATCTCCATTGCAGTTATGCTATGAATTTGAAAACTTCCTTGGAGAGAGCAGTCTCGCTTATGAAATTGCTAAAACAATGCTCAATTAAAAAGCATTTGACAAAGCGTCCATGTTAAATTGACAGTGCAGTTGGTGGATGGCAATAATTAATCAATTTGCCAACTGAATTATAAAAATTTAGCAATTCAACTGCTTAAGCAATGTGTGTAGCACCATAGTTTATACATATTTCATTCTTCTAATTCACTTATTTGATTTTGATCCCTCCATTTTATCCAAAATTGCATTGACATGTTTATATTAGTAGACGAATTGACAATTAGCTATATATGCGCGTGCTTACACATATGCGTATCTTGAAAATTGGTAAGTGATGTCCGAAATCCTAAACCTCTTGATACACACGCAAGAGGCCTTAACACCACGGTGCATTGCTAATTATCAATAACTGAAGTGAAATGGCAATTGGCAGTTTAGTTGCCAATTAGCGATTGAGAGTTAAAATGAGTGTGATGCTCGAAGAAGAAGAAAAAAAAAGGGGCTAGTCATTAAAAAATATCTTGTATTAAATTTATTATTATAATTGTATCATTGAATATAGTAAAGAAGAATGTTAGTCTGCGGCCATTGTTCAAATTGATAAGGATAGGTAAAATCCTATATTTTCTGTTCAGTTTCTATTGCTATTTTTTTAGTTACCATAATGTATCTTTACAAAATATATTTTTTCACTTGTTTTTCTATTTAGAAATTCATTTTGGAATGCATAATGTGAAAGCACACAGTTGTATATCATTTTCCATTTTTTAACATTTTTGAGTGTCTTCAACTAACTTCTATTTGTCTTTTTATTTTTATTTTTTAAGTTGGGTTTTATTTGGTAAGCATTATGAGGTTCCAATTTTACCAGACAAGTATCTGAAGGTAATTAAGAATCGATTATGACACCTCTTAATTGGTGGCAATGTCACAATATCATTGCTTTGATGAATCATCCTTTGAACTTTTCTACATGACTACTGATTATGGTCTCTGATGGGGTATTGATACACATTAAAATCATATTGAGTTCAAAATTCAACAAATAGATTTTCAATATGATTACTGATTACAGTCACCCTTTGAACTTTTCAATATGATTATTGATTATAGTATTTGAATGGAATTGATATACCTTAAAATTATGTTGATTTCAAAATTCAATTGATGTATTTGTTATTTAATGTTTGGAGTGAAGTTTATTATCATAGGAGATTATTAAAGCGACTCCAGTTTTGGATAAGGGAAGTACAATTTTAGGAGGACTTCATCCTAATATAAAATTGTTTTGAGAAGGTCATGATAAATCAAATCAAATCAAACGATTTATTGTTTTTTCACCCTTGTTCCAAGCAAATTCGGCAACATCATGTTAAAGACCGAAAAGAAAAACGATGGATGATCATTGAAAAACTAAATCCGAAGGGGTTTGATCGGAAAGAAAATCATAAAATGGTGAAGATTCACCGAAAAATTTGCATAACGGAGGTACTAAGGGAATACATTTGATTAGTTATGAGAGGACGAAATTTTTGGCACTCCTCGTAACAATTTCAAAAATATTGAAAAATGATCATCTCTTATTCAAAACCAGAGTCACTTTAACAATACCTTTATTGTAACGCATAGTCGGATAGCAGATGAGTTTTATCACTTCAAAACTATTGTGAACATATTTCATGTTAAATGATTTGTTTTGAATTGGTAGAAAGAATCGAAACTAGAATTTTGTGAAACCTCCAAAGAAATTTTGTGGAATCAAAACCGGAATCATAAGGATTTCCGTTATTTATTTTTAATCTTAAAAAAAAGAGATGTATGTCTGTTTGGAGTTAGACCTAAATGATTTGTTCTTCATTTTTGTATATGTTAATTTAAAATATCAAATTTCATTTTATGTTTTGTGGTTATTTTTATCCGAAAAGCTTGAGCCTCTACGTTTCGAGACTTACACTGTTGGGGTGGGATTCCAACTGAAGACCACTCAAATCGAAACCCCACAAGCACAGCGGAAGACGAGATTGTGATAAGAAGTGTAAAAACAACCAAGCAATAACTCAATTTCAGTCTCAATCAATCCAAAACAATCACAATTCAAACAAGCAATTCAGAAATCAAAGCAATAATGAAAAATAAATCACATAGAGATTTATAGTGGTTCCACTAACGTTGTGTTAGTGTACTCCATTTTAAGATAGAGTTTTTATTAATATTGATGAGAAAAGTACAAGAGATTGATTACAATGATTAAAATTCTAATTAGAAATTGATTTGTGGAGAAGAGAATTAAAGAAAATTAGGTTTTGATAAACCTTGATTTGTAGAGGCTAATCTCTTGCAGTCGCTTGCATACCTACAGATCTGGAACCCGAAGCTAGCTTATATAGGAGAATAGAAACCCTATACAATGTTTCGAAATTGCCCTTGCAGATATCACAAATATTCACGCCAAGTCCATACGTGAAAAACATGCGGAAGTCGCCAATGGTACTGAAAAAGTTTCTCTTCAGCTCAGACATCTGACCATTTGCTCTGTATCAATTCTGCACTGACTCAGACGTCTGACCCATTTGGTCAGACGTCTGACATCATTCTCTAAAACAGGTTTGGTGCAGATTTGCTGAAGGGTCAGATGTCTGAATTTTTTCCTCAGACGTCTGACCCTGTCAATTCAACATACTTTACATTTTCCCTTATAATTTTCACATCCGAACTCCGATTTGCGAACCGTTTTCTCCGTTACGAAGCTACTTCCGACCTTTACAATTCTCCGTATAGTGTTGCCAAAATTTAACACTTCACCTCGACACAATATGCATCTCCAACTCCAATGGTACCATATCATCAACGACAACCGGTAATACCAAACTATCATTTATACCTTCTACCAAAAATGAATGCTTTTCCAATGAGCTCCGGCAAAGCCACCGCCCATCGCACTCCACCAACGAGCTCAGGCAAAGCCTCCGTCCGCTAATGAAATGTTGAAAACATCCAAATCCTAAGCTATCTCACCAAAGACTAGCATTTACCAAGAAGATAGAACCTCAATCTCTCATCGATACTCTTCCTCATCTACCACCAAGCTCATTCCTTAACCGTGCCACCCCGTGACACCTAGTACTTCTCCAAGCGAATCAAGTTCGAGCAATGTTCGAACTTTCCAACCGGCAATGTTTTAGTGAACATGTCCGCCGCGTTATCCTTTGTGTGTACTTTTCAAAGATATACTTGCTTATCCTTATTCATGACTGCTAGAAAATGACTCTCTCACCTCAATATGCTTAGTCCGTGAGCTAAACGTCAAATTCTCTGCCAAGTGAATAACACTTTGGCTATCACATCGAACATCAATACTATTATGCCCGGATTCCAAGTCACACTACAATCGCTTCAAACAGTGCCTCCTTTGCCGCCTCTACCGCGGCTATCAACTCCACCTCCATAGTGGATAAACCAACTACGGTCTGCAATCTAGATTTTCAACTTATGGTTGTAGCCCCAAGTGTGAAGACATATCCGGAAGTTGATTTTCTTCGATCCCTATCATCGGCGTAGTCCGAATCACAATAACTAACCAACTTGCAATCCACCGCCTTACTACCGCAAAAAACAAGACCATGAGATGATGTGCCTCTAAGGTATCTCCTTTGCCGCCTCAAACAGTGCCTCCTTTGCCGCCTCTATCGCAGCTATCAACTCCGCCTCCATAGTGGATAAAGCAACTAAGGTCTGCAATCTAGATTTTCAACTTATGGTTGTACCCCCAAGTGTAAAGACATATCCAGAAGTTGATTTTCTTCGATCCCTATCATCGGCGTAGTCCGAATCACAATAACCAACCAACTTGCAATTCATCGCCTTACTACCGCAAAAAACAAGACCATGAGATGACGTGCCTCTAAGGTATCTCAGTATAAGCTTCACAACTTCCTAATGCGATTTCCCTGGATTAGCCATGTATCGACTAACCATCCCGACGACATTTGCAATATCGGGCCTTGTACATAGCATATCATATATTAGACTTCCAACCACACTAGCATATGACACATTTGCCATATAAGCCTTGTCTTTCTTTAAGATAGGTGATCCTTTACTCAAAAGCTTCATATGCAAAGGTAAATGTGTATTTGACGCCTTTGCATTCTCCATGCTAAATCGGCAAAACACTTTTTCAATGTACTGCTTTTGAGTTAGTTTCAACTCAAAATGCTTTTGATCCCTTACAAGTTCAATGTCCAATATCCTTCTTGCTTCTACAAGATCCTTCATTTCGAACTCCGATTTCAAACTCAGTTTTACCTTGTTGATTTCATTCTTATCCTTAGAAGCAATGAGCATGACATCCACATATAAGAGTAAATACACCCAACAATCATTTCTTAACTTCTTGAAATAAACACAAACATTTTTGATGCTTTTATCAAACCATTTTCAAGCATAAAATGATCAAACCTCTTGTACCATTGTCTAGGTGATTTCTTTAAACCATATAGTGATTTCTTTAACTTGCAAACCAAATTTGACTTACCATCCATAGCAAAACCTTTCGGTTGCTCCATGTAGATGTCTTCATTCAAGTCACCATGCAAGAATGCGGTTTTCACATCAAGTTGCTCCAACTCCAAGTCGTGAATAACAACTATAGCAAGTAATATCCGAATAGAAATATGACACACAACCGGTGCGAATATCTCATCATACTCCTTTCACTTCCTTTGTGCAAATCCCTTCTTTGTATCTTCCATCGTTCTTCACCTTGTATATCCATTTGCACCCAATAGCACGGTTTTCTTTAAAAAGTGGAACCAAATCCCAAGTTTGATTCTTCAACAATGATTGCATCTCTTCCTCCATGACACAAATCCATTTCGAGCTATCACTCGACTCTATGACGTCATCAAGGTCCATCGGCTCATCTTGGACTACATGAAGAGCATAGTCCAAATTATCACAAAAGCTAAGATAGTTCCAATCACCATATCTTTCGGGTGGTCTTATAGTACGACGACCAACCCGAGTAGCAATACCAACACCCAAACTCCCTTCGGCTCCACCTTGAACCGAATCTTCTCTAGAGTCATGCACATCACCAACACTACTAGAGGAACCCTGTGGACTATGTGATGTAACATCAATCGCTATCTTCTCACAAGCATCACCAACTACTCTACTCTTTATATTCCTTGGACAAAATGTGGAAATAATTTTCTTCTCCTTAGATTCACCATGAACCAAATCCGGAACATCCAATGAGCTCACATTCTTCTTGAACATCGCCGACTCATCAAAAGTAACATGACAAGAATTCACTACCTTCTTCGTTTCTGGATTCCAAATCCGATAGCCTTTCTCCATCCGTATAGCCAAACAAAATTTCCTTGAAAGCTCTAGATTCAAGCTTATCATTTCCTGGATCATGCACATAAACAGGACTATCAAACATACGAAGATAACTCAAACCAATGCTCTTTCCCTTCCTCCGGAATTTTGTTACCAATAGCTGAGTATGAAATTCGATTAATAATATGCATTGCAGTTGACAAAGCTTTAGCCCAAAATCCCTTAGTCAAACCCGATATCAATCTCAAGCATCGAGCTTTCTCAAGTAGAGTACGATTCATCCTCTCTGTAACACCATTCGACCGTGGATCTTCAGGTGTAGTAAAATGCCTCCGAATATCATGATGCTTGCAAAACTCTAAAAATTCTCCGAAAACATACTCTCCGCGGTTATCGGACCTTAGAACCTTCAAAAACTTGCCATTCTCATTCTCAACAAGAGCCTTCCACACTTTGAACTTTGAAGACTTGCCACTCTCATTCTCAACAAGAGCCTTCCACGCTTTGAACTTTGCAAATGCCTCCGACTTGGCATTCATTACATACACCCAAACTTTTCGAGAAAAGTCATCTATACAGAAAATATAATAGCGAGCTCCACCTAAACTCCACCTAAAGAGGCTACAGGTGTCGGTCTTCAAACATCCGTGTGAACATACTCAAGAACCCTTCTCGAATCATGTTTTCCCTCACCGAATGAAACTTTAGTTTGCTTCCCCATGACGTACTCTTCGCAAAACTCTTATTTGTTGAAACTTTCTCCATCGATCATCTCCCTCTTTTGAAGAACATCCAAACTTCTCTCCGAGACATGACCTAACCTCAAATGCCATAACCTAGTCGCATGCAAGCCACGAGAACTATTAACTTCACCTTTTACAGTGACTCCTTGAAGCAAATAAATACCATGAGTCCTAGCACTCTTCATTACCACAAACGCCTTGTTCGAAACCCGTAAGCTATCACTCTCAATAGTGATCTTACAATCTAAAGAATCTAGTTGCCCCAAAGAGATAAAAGACTTCTTAAGTCCCGGCACATAGCGCACATTAGTGAGTACGAACCACTCCGTCAAACATCCGAATTTGCATGGAACCAATGCCCTTCGACTTACAAATAGCACCATTTTCCATAACAATTGAATTTCCTTCTTTGATGATGCAAGAAGAAAAACAATTTCTATTTGGCGTCATATGATAAGACGCCCCCGAATCGAACACCCATTCGCTATCGAAACATCCGATTCAACCGCCGGCAAAACATTTACATCTCCCTCACCAACTCCACTCTCCACCACTACTGATGAAGATGCTACTTCCTTCGTTGCCTTCTCCTTTTCTGGACACTCATTCTTCCAATGACCGGGCTTCTTGCAAATATAGCACTTGCCTTTTCTTTCCTTCGACTTTCCTCTTCAACCGGGGTTCCTTGATTTAGAATGCCTCCGGTTCTCCTTCTTCACATACCTCTCCTTCTCCACAAATAAACCATGACCACTACTAGCACCACTACTTCCATCACCTAACTGCTTCATTTGATTCCGCAACTTCTCGCTAAGAAGACCCATCTTGACATCATCAAGAGTCAGTGTATCCCGACTATAGATCAAACTATTTGAGAAACCTGTATAGCGATCCGGCAACGAATACAACAATATCATCGCCTTTTGCTGTTCCTTAATTTTTAAATCTACCGCCTTCATCTTCATTAGCAAGTCATCAAAAGTATTCAAGTGCGCCTTTAGCGAAGTACATTCCTTTATCTTATCGGTGAAGAACGTTCGCAATAAGATCAAACAATTTATCAATGACTTCTTCGTATACAACTCCTCCAACTTGTCCCAAATACCCGTAGCGGTAGTTTCATCACTTATTTCAGTGATAACATTCTTTCCCATAGCAAATTGAAGTGTAGTGAATGCCCACTCTTTCATCTCCTTTCTCTCAACATTTGAGATGTCCGCTGGCAACAAATGTGCGTCAAACAGTACCCTATGCATTCAATTCCTCCTTAGAACCGCTTTCATCTTCCATTGTCATTTTTCAAAATCATGATCGTCATTCCACTTGTTTATTACCAATTGTGATCCTGAAGCTGCGTACGAGCTACGTACATAAGGAGCTACACCACTTGAATTTGCTATTGAGGAACTACTTGAGGTATTACTTGATTTTGGTACTTCTACAGCCACCTACCAACACCAATGCTCTGATACCAAATGTTGGGGCGAGATTCCAATTGGAGACCACTCAAATCGAAACTCCACAAGCACAGCGGAAGACGGGATCGTGATAAGATGTGTAAAAATAACCAATTAATAACTCAATTCCAATCTCAATCAATCCAAAAAAAATCACAATTCCAAACAAGCAATTCAGAAATTAAAGCAATAATGAAAAATAAATCACACAGATATTTATAGTGGTTCCACTAACGTTGTGTTAGTGTACATCCACTTTAAGAGAGAGCTTTTATTAATATTGATGAAAAGAGTACAAGAGATTGATTACAATGATCAAAATTCTAATTAGAAATTGATTTGTAGAGAAGAGAATTGAAGAAAATTAGGTTTTGATAAAGCTTAATTTGTAGAGGTTAATCTCTTGCAGTCGCTTGCAAACCTACAGATCTGGAACTTGAAGCTAGCTTATATAGGAGAATAGAAACCCTATGCAATGTTTCGAAATTGCCCCTGCAGATATCACAGATCTTCACGGCAAGTCTACACGTGAAAAACAGACGGAAGTCACCTCAGACGTCTGACCAAAATGGTCAGTCGTCTAACTTAAGTTACTGGAAAAATTTCTCTTCAGCTCGTTGGTCAGACGTCTGAATAAAGGCTCTGGAATCAATTCTGCACCGACTTAGACGTCTGATCCATTTGGTCAGACGTCTGATCTCATTCTCTGGAACATGTCTGGTGCGGATTTGCTGAAGGGTCAGACGTCCGAATTTTTTTCTTAGACGTTCAACCCTGTCAATTCAGTCCACTCCACCTTTTTCCTTATAACTTTCACCTCCGAACTCTGATTTGCGAACCGTTTTCTCCGTTACGAAGCTACTTCCGACATCTACAATTCTTCATATAGTGTCATCAAAATTTAACGTACACCTCACCATATGGACCTGAAAACGCCTCATGTACGCTTTCGTGTTTTAAAACAATACACATGACAACTTGAAGAAAGTAGAAAATATTCAAACGAAAGTTCCTCCATTAAATTAATGGAAAAAAGGTTCATTGGGCCCCAGGGGTTTGGTTTTTTTTTGGGGGGGGGGGGGGGTTGGGAATGAGATCCCTTTTATCATAATATAGTGGAGTTTGCCTGTGGTTTTTCTCTTTCGTGGATCTTCCATGTTAAATTTCTTCTCTTGGATTTCTTCTTCTTCATATTTCCACTTAGAGTAGTGTTAGAGCCAATGATGACGAAGGGATGAAGGAAGGGATGCGAGACAACAAGAAGAACAAGAAAATCTACAAGAAAATCTTTGTAGAAAAGATGCACAAAAGCGAAAGGCGGAAGTGACAATTCGATGGATAAAGAAGCACATTAGGAATAATTTCCTTCACTTATGTCGGGAAAGAAGGAATTGTTATTGTATCTCCCCATAAGTGGATAGTGTAATGTTATCCATGAACAAATGGAAATGTAATTAACTAGTTGAACGTTTGGAATTCTTAGGTTCACGAACCTGGATGGAAAAGTAATATGACCTTCTGGATTCTTCTGTTTGATATATATGGGTTGAAGAATAGCATACATTAGACAACTTGAAGAAAGTAGAAACAAACAAAAAGAAAGCTCATTCATTAAATTAGTGAAAAAAGGTTCATTTTTATCGTTGAATAGAGAGAGATTGTGTCTCTCGTATGTGAGAGAGTGTTTCTACCATAGTTGGTGCTTATTATAATATAGTGGAGTTTGACCGTGGTTTTTCTCTTTATGGATTTTCCATGTTAAATTTGTTGTCTTGAATTTCCTTTTCTTCTTCTTCATATTTCTGCTGCTTTATTCCTATCATTGCCAAGTTGAATCGAATGAATAATGTAAAAGGATTAACATGACAAGTAAGAACTATGTTTACAACTTATAACGCGCAATCTACGAATAAGGTTTGAAAATCCTAACTTCAAATTATAAATGAAATAAAAGAGAATAAAATGCACAATCGATCTTTTGTCCAACTTCTAACATGAAATGAATACCATCAAGTCGAGCAATATAATTAAATTGTCAACAAAAAAGGTTTATCATACACTACTATGCTCAATTTAGATCTATTCGTATGTTTTCTGCCATAGAAAAAAAATATAACTTACCGAACACAGAAGGAGATGGCATAGGTAAATTGCATCGAAGTAAAGAAGAGAAAATGAAATGCAAAAAAAGGATTTATCTATGGCTAAGAATTACAATGATAGAAGCGATTAACTCTCTAAGAACTATGTGACTACTTCAAGCAAAGAAGTAATTGGACAGAAACTACTAAGCTTGAAATGGAAATATTGTTGTGGCTACAAGGTATATGCTAGTGAAAATTCCAAGACAAATTAATTAAAAAAAGTCCTACTATTCCAACT
Organism: Allium cepa; assembly: GCA_030765085.1. Classification (NCBI taxonomy): domain Eukaryota; kingdom Viridiplantae; phylum Streptophyta; class Magnoliopsida; order Asparagales; family Amaryllidaceae; genus Allium; species Allium cepa. Next base: position 161,993,081 of record CM060932.1, read on the forward strand.
ACAATATTTCTCGACAATGCTTTCGAACAAGAGTAGATGTGAGAATTTTGTTTTCGATATTTTTATAAGCAGATCCAAGTAGTATACATTTTCTTCCGTTTTCACCTTAATATACTACTGATGCTTTTGAAATTTTTATCAGCCATTGTTGAGTACATCAGTATGGATAATTGTTGCAAATTTAATAACCTTTATGTCACATCACTCAACCTTGTAGAATTTAAGATTCTGCTGTATATTCCATTGCATCGATTGTTCAGTTCATTTTCTTTCCAAACTTTGCATCTTTCTTAATACATAATTTTCATCTTCAAAATCAGCATACAATTGTTTATCGGCGAGCTACCATACCAGTTCAAGTTTAATTACGATGCGAAAGTATATTTTACCAAAATTCATTCCACACACTGATTTTTGATGCATGTATAGAGTCAGCAGAAAATCAAAATTAATTGTTTCTTTATGTTTTTTTGAATAAGTCTTTTATGTTGAATTATTTGTGCCTTCATATTTGCTCTTATGGATACAATCCATGTTTGCAACCATGAACTGCTTCAGTATGAGTTCTTTAGACTTTGGGTTGAGTTTGCACTCCTAAATACAATACAATGATACACTCTAGAAAAACGTAAAAATATCATACATTACACTTATTTATATGCATTTATGATCAAATCTGAGTAGTAGAAAAATACAAGTATCGATAAACTAGCATATTGTACATTGTACATAATGACATATTTTATTTTGTGCAGATCAGAGTGGAAATTACCCTCCTTTTCTTGCATCAAGGTGAGCTTCATAGGATCTCTGTATCCATCTTTTACCTTCCATGTTTTTTTTAACATACTTTATTTTTGTTGCAGAAATAAAGGTGGTTTCTTACTCATTTGAACATATATCAATATGGGAAAGAGACGGAATGAGATAATGTTTCTTGATATTCAAGTCATGTGGCGTGTAACTTACTGCTTCTAATATATAATTTAAGCAGGAATTTCTGGTGGTGCAATAGCTGGAATTATCATAGCTGTGATTATTCTTTTACTTGGAGTGGGCATCTACTTATATTTTGGGGTCTATAAGAAAAGAAAGGCAAAAAAGTCGCAATTGATTCCGTCATCTTTGGATGAAAATTCTATTTTGCGCAGCAATGGTAATTAGCTAATTTTTAAAGATACATATCATTTTATGACTCACCATATCTAATCTTGTTTTCTTCCAATGGCAATTCGTATATTCAGGTCTGTCAGCAATGTTAAATTAAGAAACAAGACTTGATTTTTCATTTTTTAAGATATATATCATTTTATGACTCACCATATCATTCTATGAAGTTTGATAAATTAAGAAACAAGACTTGATTGTGCACTTTACAAGGAAAAGTCCCTCAACAATGTTAAACATACAAGGTATATTCAGGTTTTCAGGTTACAGATATTTCAAAATTTCAGCCTAAAACTTTCATATAATGTGCCAAACACTTGAGCTTTAGTTTGAGCTAATATAAAGTTAATTGAACTGATATAAGCACATATAGGTATTGCGCATTAGTGCAAAAACCATAGTGGAAAGAATCATAGTTGTGGTGATTGTGCAAGGCATGCCATTACACAAAGCACTGTTCTCTTGTTTGCTTTCATACCCACGGAGGGATAACAAATATGTGTGTGGATACAACCGCATTGGGGTGGAATGCTAAAACACATACACAACTTGAGTTCAATCTTGTGGGTTAATGCTCGGGTGTAGCGTGTAAGTTCATAGTTATAAACATGGACTACAATTAAACTGTTTGCGAAATTCAAGTAGTTCACCATTTTGATCAAGAGATGTAAAAGATTATAGGGATTATAGCTTTTAGTTGTATAAGATTTACAAATGTTATCAAGTAAACATTATTTTTTACTCAATTGGCTGTTAATAACCCCATTTATGTGATTACCTTTTTCAGCCGCCACTGATATTGAATTAAGTTCTGAAGAACGAAATGCATCCATGGTCAGGGGTTTTACAGTAGACAAATCTGTAGAATTTTCATATGAAGAGCTTGCTAAAGCGACTAATGATTTCAGTATGACACATAAAATTGGCGAAGGTGGTTTTGGAGCTGTGTACTACGCAGAACTTAGAGGAGAGGTTGGTGTTAAAATCATTCGATCCCATTACATACCTAATCACCAAACATAACATGCTTATTATACGCACTCAGTTTTTTGTGTGCATAGCTATGTGTGTGTGTGTGTAATATACATCTAGGGTATGATTAGTTGCTTGTAGGTTGGAAAACAATGCAAATACAACTGGATGTTGATCCAAATACAATAGTTGAAGCTGCGTTTGCATGCTTTGTTATAACAAAGTTTCATATTCATCTTTAAAGAAACCCGTATTTAACACGATTTAGTTGCCAATCCACGGCTACTATCAATGACCGTTTCCTACTCAAATCCAGTTTTGTGCACATGACATATATGAACATATTCTTAAATCATACCCAATCTGTGATTTTTCTCACCAGTTGCGACAAATTTTGTGGAAAGAAGTACGGTAATAAATAAGATATCATCATCCTAGCTTTTGTTGATTGCAGTGTTTTAAAATGCTCAACTCAAGCAGTGCTTCAAGGCAAGGAATGTAAAACGCATTTATGCTTTTTTGCCCGTAAGGCTTGCGCCTCGGTGGTCTGTGGCGTTCAAAACATATGCCACACCTCGCATGCCTCAGACCGCTGAGGTATACGCTTTAAGACGAAATTACCTCAAATTGTAATAAAACCAGGTTTACTAAAAGTTACAAAACCCTAATCATTTCATAACAAAGAAAAAAAGAACAAGATAAAAGTACAGAAGCACACATTTTCCTTGATTTGCGAATTTAATATTGAAATTGATATGAAGTGATCATTTCAAAATTGATTTCTAGGTTGAAACCAGTTTTTGATTTCAATTGAACTCTTTTTTTTTTAAATAAATCGGAGTGGATGAAGAAAAAAGAAAAAGAAAAGGAAAAGGAAAAGAATAACCTATGTCACTTGATACTGATGTTTATTGTTTAATATGCTACTACTGCCAAGTCATATGTGTAGTGAATTTTGTTTAATTTGCACGGAAGCGATTTATTTTATCAGAATCTAGTATTGCCTATTTAGATACCAATGACACTTAAAATTTTTATGCAGTCTCTCAGAAATAATAACAGAAAGAAGAGACACAGAAGATTTAACATGGTTCGGATATGAATATCTTACGTCCAGGAAGACCCAACAACTTTTTATTTCACTAAAGAAGAGAGTACAAGAGAGGAAAGAATTATGGTGGATACTCTCAAACACTTGCTTGTCACATATGAAGATGAAATTCCTTCATTTAAATAGACTTGATAATGAAGGGTTGCTTGGAAATTAAACAAATCAATTTTTCGATTACCGAAATATCTTTCCAATTTGCATGATTTGATTTTAGTACAAATGGATGGCGTAATCTTCGTTTTCATATCTTTCCTTTATTCTCCATGCCTAATCATTTATTTTTTCATATAGCACATATACATTGACTAATTAATTGATTGACTAATTAATTAATTTCCTTCAAAATATCCTTCCATATATCAGCCAAATTAATTGATTTGATTGAATCAATTAATCAATTTTTTTCCTCTTTAACAAATATTTGAATTATTCAAATTCAACACTCCACCTTGATTCAAATATAACAATCTCTTCATCATCTTATCATCAAACAATCGACATATAAGTTGTTGGGTCTAGCGTCCCATGACGCTCAAGTAACATGTATCAAACTGATCAAGTTTGAGCAATGCTCAAACTTGTCCTTAGGAAGTGACTTTGTCATCATATCTGAAGGATTATCCAAAGTACCCACTTTCAACAATTTGATCTTGCTTCGTTCTTCCTCAAGCATAGGAAAGAAACTTCTAACATTAATGTGCTTCGTCCATGAACTATAAGCTTGATTTTCTACAGGATGAATCACATTCTGACTGTCTGAAAATAGAGCAATGCTCAAACTTGTCCTTAGGAGGTGACTTTGTCATCATATCTGAAGGATTATCCAAAGTACCCACTTTCAACAATTTGATCTTGCTTCGTTCTTCCTCAAGCATAGGAAAGAAACTTTTAAAATTAATGTGCTTCGTCCATGAACTATAAGCTTGATTTTCTACAAGATGAATCGCATTCTGACTGTCTGAAAATAGCTCTACTGTCCGCTGCACCATTGAAAGATCATCCAACAACTGAAGTAAATATAATCCTTCCTTTGTTGCTTCCACAATCGATATCAACTCTGCTTCAGTAGTCGATAAAACGACAATAGATTGCAGCTTTGATCTCCATGAAATCGAGCCTATGCCAAATGTAAAAACATAGCCCGACACTGACTTTCTAACATCTCTATTCGCAGCATAATCAGAATCACAGTATCCTCTAAGAAAGATGTCACCATCCGCTCCACCATATAACAAGCCCACCGAAGAATGCCTCGAAGATATTTATGAATCCACTTTACAGCTTGCCAATGCTTTTTGTCTGGGTTAGACATATATCGACTCACAACGCCCACTGCATGGGTCAATTCTGGTCTTGTGCACACCATCGCATACATAAGACTACCAATAGCATTAGAATAAGGTATACCAGCCGTATACCTCTTGTCTTCTTCCGATGAGGGAGATAAGTTCTTTTGACAACTTAAAATGAGAGCCTAATGGAGTGCCAACCGGTTTAGCTTTCTTCATTCCAAATCGAGCGAGGACTTTCTCTATGTACTACGTTTGAGTGAGCCTTAACTCTCTCCACTTTCTATCCCTGCTTATCTCCATACCCAATATTCTTTGTGCCTTTCTCAAATCCTTCATGTCGAACTCTCTACTGAGCTTCGCTTTCAACTCCTTAATTCTAACCATACTCCGAGATGCAATCAGCATATCATCAATATATAACAACAAATAAATCATATCACCATCACATCTCCTAAAATAAACACACTGGTCTTTGAAACTTCTGGAGTATTCCTGTGAAAGCATAAACTTATCAAACCTTATACTATAGTCTTGGAGACTGCTTCAGTCCATATAGAGATTTATTGAGTTTGCAAACATAGTCTGGTCTGTTATTATCAATGAACCCTTCCGGCTGCTTTAAATAAATCTCCTCATCTAGATCACCATGCAAGAATGCAGTTTTGACATCTTGTTGCTCTAATTCCATATCATAATGAGCCACTAATGCCAAAAGAATACGAATAGAAGTATGCCTAATCATTGGAGCAAAGATATCATGATACTCTACCCCCTTCTTTTGAACATACCTCTTTGCGACTAACCTTGCCTTGTATCTGAGATTACAATTTTCACCATCTTTCACTCTATAGACCCACTTGCATCCAACAGCTCTCTTGTCGGTGGGAAGAGGCACCAAATCTCAAGTATGATTTCTCTGCAATGATTCAGTCTCCTCCTCCATAGTAGCTAATCAATTGGAACTGTTAACTGATGCGATAGCTTCTCTATAATCACATGGCTCATCATAGACAACATTCAAAGCATATGTTGCCATATCATCGAAGTTAATATCTTCGATGCTCAATCCAACAAACTCATCAAGCCACTTAGGCTTTCTTTTTTGTCTGACAGGCCTAAGTTCCGAATGAGCTTCACCTTTAGTTTGATCCTCTGACCAACATCGATATTATCCTCATCAACCACGGTGTCATCGGAAACACTATTTGAACGCCTATAGAAAGAATCAACAGATGACTTGCTTTGTGTCTGGTCTTCACATGTCCTCTCATTGTCATCCGATGAGGAAGGCTCCACCTTCAACATAGCCTTTTCATCAAAAGTCACATGCCTGCTCATAACGATTTTCTTGCTAATAGGACACCACAACCTATATCCATTCACTCCTCTCCTATAACCTAGAAAAATACACTTGAGAGCTCTAGGTTCCAGCTTTCCTTTGCTCTCATGCACATAAGCTGGGCAACCAAACACTCTGAGAAATGAATAGCTATCAGGCTCTCCTTTCCATACTTCTTCAGAGATCTTCATATCTATGGCAGTAGAAGGTGTGCGGTTGATGAGGAAAGCCACCATAGATAAAGCTTCAGCCCAAAATCTCTTCTTCAATTTAGCAGTCAGTCTAAGGCATATTATTCTCTCCAATAATCTGATTCATCATTTCTGCAACTCCATTAGACCGAGGGTCGTCTGATGTAGTGTAATGCCTCTTAATGTCTTCGGACTCACAATAATCGATGAGTTCATGTGATACAAATTCACCGTCATTATCTGAACGGAGAAGTTTCAATTTCTTCCCTGACTGCTTCTCAACCATAGATTTCCACTTTCGAAACTTGGCAAATGTTTCACTATTTGACTGAAGAAAATATACCTATACTTTACGAGATAAATCATCTATAAACGAAACGAAATATCTGGCTCCACCTAAAGACTGACAAGGGGAGGGACCCTAGACATCTGTATGAACATACTCCAAGACAGCTTTTGCTTTATGCTCTCCTATACCAAAAGAAATCTTCGTCTGCTTTTCAAGAACACACTCTTCACAAAAACCAAGTTTTGAATGATGAACTCCATCAATCAATCCTCGTTTTCTCAACTCATCCATGTTGCGCTCACCGATGTGACCCATCCGTAAGTGCCATAATTTGGAAGAATCCGAAGCAACAGATGTAACAGAAGCTGATTCACCAATTACAGTAGTGCCTTTTAATAGATAAAGATTTCCCGCTCTCACACCTCTCATAACAATCATGGAACCCTTCGATATCTTCATTTTTTATCCTTCCACTACAATCTTCAAGCAAGTCTACTCAATGCTCCAACAGAAATCAAGCTCCTCCTCAAATCAGGTGCATGTCTAACATCGGTGATCGTACGAATAACACCATCAAACATTCTAATTATCACGCCACCAACACCCACCATACGGCAAGAAGCATCATTATCCATCAGAACTTCTCCTCCATCAATTTCACGGTAAGTGGAAAAACAGTTTCTATCAGGTGTCATATGATAGGATGCGCCAGAATCAATCAACCACAAGTTGCTCTTCTCAGAAGAGTCAGAAGCTGTAAATACATCGGTGCCACTTTTTGTATCTGATTTCTCTGCTGTAGAAGCTGAGGCTTACTTTGGATCTTTTCTTCTACCTTCAAGCTTGAGACATTGTGCTATGAAGTGCCTTGGTTTCTTACAATAATGATAAGTCAAATTCTTAGGCCTCTAGACTGAGACCATGAATAATTCTGTCCTCCATCTTTTTTCGATCTGCTTTGGCTCTACCTCTCTGAACAGATAAGCCTTCAGTATCACTATCCAAGCTAGTGCTCATCAATCTACCTCTTAATACTTCATTATGAAGACCAGCCTTTACATCAGACATGCTAATTTTACTGCGGCCATAAATCATGGAATTAACAAAAGCAGTATACTCCTTAGACAAGGAACATAAAAGGATCACAGTTTGAGCCTCATCGGTAATATCAACTTCCGCTGCCTTCAGGTTCATAATCAAAATTGTCAAAGCATCTGCATGCTCCATGAGATCAGCTCCAGGCTTCATCTTGAATGAATAGAGTTGTTGCTGAAGAATAATCCTATTAGTGAGAGACTCGTCTTGATATGCATTCGATAATGCATCTCATAGTTCTTTCGCCATCTTCTTCTGAGAGAATTCTCTAAGAACTTCATCTGAAAGGCTCAACTGAATTGTTGTGAGAGTTTCATCTTGCATCTCTTCCAAATCAGCTGCATCAGTACCTTTAAGTTTCTCAGGCGTAGAAATAACCTTGTAAGTCTTCTCCTTCTTCAATGCAGCCTCAATCTTCATCTTCCAAGTACCAAAATCTCATTTTCCGTCAAAACGTGTTACTCCATAATTGACACCAGATCTACCAACAGACTTACTAGAAGTAGCCATTAATATGCAAACAGGAACAATAACACTAGCTCTGATATCAAACTGTAGTGAATTTTGTTTTAATTTGAGCGGAAGCGATTTATTTGATGAGGATCTAGTATTGCCTATTTAGATACCAATGACATTTAAAAAAAACTATGCAGTCTCACAGAAATAATAACAGAAATAAGAGACAGAGAAGATTTAACGTGGTTCGGATATGAACATCCTACGTCCACGGAGACCAAAAACTTTTTATTTGACTAAAGAAGAGAGTACAAGAGATGGAAGAATTATGGTGGATACTCTCACACACTTGTTTGTTACATATGAAGATGAAATTCCTTCATTTAAATAGACTTGATAATGAAGGGTTGCTTGGAGATTAAGCAAATTAATTTCCCGATTAGCCAGATATCTTTCCAATTTGCATGATTTGATTTTAGTACAAATAGATGACGTAATCTTCGTTTCTATATCTTTACTTTATTCTCCATGCCTAATCATTTATTTCTTCATATAGCAAATATACATTGACTAATTAATTAGTTTCCTTCAAAATATCCTTCCATATATCAGCCAAATTAATTGATTTGATTAAATCAATTAATCAATTTCTTTCCTCTTTAACAAATATTTGAATGATCCAAATTTAACAATATGTTGCTAATTTGCTAAGTTATATGTTGCTAACTTGCTAAGTTGTATTGGTGAACAATGCACGTTTGCTATTAAATTAAGAATATATGTTTATTATTTAGTAAATATTGTAAACAGTGCATGTTTATTGTTTAACAATAAGTTGTATAACCAATTGATTGCTTGACATGTCTTTCTCTGCTATGCCATGCGTTTAATATTTGCTCGAAAATTGTGCCTCAACACCTTGAGGCTTACGCCTCGCCTCATGTACGCTTTTGTCTTTTAAAACCTTGATTGATTATGATATGCACATACACACGGAACAATTGCATATGCACATAATCAAACACTCGTAGCATAGGTAGCTAGCTAGCAATGTGATATATAATGATACTACGAGATTAAAACAACTATTGAGATGACTAACAGTTTATTAATGCACCTATTATAGTTGGTAATGCAAATTGAGTGGTGATCTTACTCTTGTATTTAGGGTTCTCACTCGCATTTTTCTTCTACATTGTGTCAGTGTTCGAAGAGTTGCCTTTATCGAATGGTTTCCACACAATTGTTTGGTTTGAGGTGTCATTAGCGCATAAAATAATCATAATCTTTTGATTATGAATCAAAATTGAGCAAAATCAATGTCGATAGATAAAGTCACCAGATAGGAACAAACCTAACAAATTTAAGAACATTGTTTTCTATATTCAATTCTTTGTTACAATCTTAGATAATTATGGATTTTTTTATGATGAATTTTGTGTGGTAGGTTTTATAAATCAACACCAAACATAAAAACTACGTTGCACGAGAATTAAGGGTGAGCAAATAATTGATTCGGTTTTGAACCGCCAAAAAAAATTTGAGCTAGAGAAACCATTCAATGAACAAAAACCAAACTTAATTAGACCAATTTCTTAAAACCAAAATCAATCAAACCAAAAATTATCAGTTCGGTTTGGTTTGCTTAACCAGTCGATCCTTAAATAAATCGAATTTTTTTGTTGTCAACATAAAATGAGGTTAATAAAACACCCGACAAAGTGATATTTTTATAAAGATTTATATAAAGATAAGATAAAGTTGGAATTTCTGGAATCTTCTATTTTGAAAATACTAATGTGAATTGAAAGAAAAGTTACAATGGCAATATGAATAATAATATTGATTTTGATAATTATGTTATCTTTAATTAATTAGTAGGTCGGTTCAATTTAAAATATAAAATAAAATGAAAATGATCAAAAAATTAAATAAATACGAAAACAGAAACCATATTCAATCAATAAATGCTCATATGTAACAAGAATACCATAATTGTCAAATTATACCTCGAAATAGATACCAATACAAATCCAGGGCTGCTAACCTTTTTCGATTCCAAGTTAAAGTCTGAAAAATGTCCATTTTTGAATACGAAAACACAAACTCAGATGCCACTAATTTTTGAAATACTGCTTTCCAAGAGTTAGAATTTCAATATACTTTAAGATTGATTAATCATAAAACTCTAGATCTGAATAGCTGACCCATATTGATTTGATTGAGAAGAAATCAGAGGGAGATAAATAAATTAGCGGAAATCGTACCTGAATCATAGTTGTTGATTGAAATAGAAGAAGAATTGGTTTGATCTTTCAAATTGACACAAATTTTAGATCTAGTTTATTTTCATAGAAGAGATTAGGAGATTAACCTGAGCTTATGTAACTTGGGGACAATAACTTCTTATTTATAATATTGGCATTTTCTAATTTGGCCCTTCATCAAATTAGAATTGCTCCGGGATCTAGACATTAATACCATGTCAATTATACCTGTAAGCCTTTTAACTTTAATTCATATTTTATCACTTTAATTATGCTTTACAACAAAATAACACAACACATTTATTTTATATATATGGTCCATATGTTGGAATTTTCCAACAATCTTCCCTGGGCCATATATACAATAACCTTATAAATGTAACTTTATGAGCTCCAGAATTGCTTTCTATAACATAAGCTGTTTTCGAAATAATCTCGTCCATTAACTATGCTAGCAAAGGATCAATGCGGCTTTTGTTACTTTTAGCGTAACTAAATGCATCAATGGTCACATATACCAACACAATCAAATGACATAGATCAATCATGGATGCGTAGCATGGAAATTACATGAGATGTGATTTGTATATGTCTATTTCCAACTGGTCCTACTTTAGTGAGATAAAAAACGTTCAATATTTGAACAATCTTAAGTGCAAACAAAATTTTATTACTTTATTTTTGATCAGAAAAGGAACTTGTTATATATATCTGTTACCAAAGTATAAAGCAATGTGACATATGACATTATCAAATACAAACTCCATTTGGACCAAAATAGTCTTACATAAAAGCTACACCATTTGAGCAAGATGCTCGTGAAAGACCTTGAGTGATAATCTTTTTATAAACGGATCCGTTATTTTGGTTACTAACCATTGATCCACTTTCAATGTTAGTAAGATATCTGCCAAATAATACACGTAATATCTATGTGTATATGCCTTAGCATGCATTAGACTCCACATCGCAAATGCATAAAGAATCTTTTGCATTTAGCTTCAAAGATGTTCTTATATTACTATATAATACAACATTTTTCTATTTTAGCAAAAGAGAATCAATTGATTCGCAGTTTGCATGTCAAAATCTTTTTTATTTTTATTTTAAGCCTTATCTGCATAGCCCTTTTGTGATAATCCAAATATCACCTCATGAATAATAATGGTGTATTTGAATCTCTAATACAAAAGAGTAATGCATAAATGAGCTTCTTAAGTTGTTTCTGATAGAGTTAGGGGTATGCCTAGGGGCAATTATGTAATTTGTTACATATTTCGAACTCGTTGACCAATCTTGTTCGAAATAAAAGGTATTTTCTTTCTGTTATATACTTGATATAATGTGATTATATTAATTAATTATTTAATTGAAAGTATATTTAACAGAAAAATCCATAAATGATATATTTTGTGATAGTAGTTATAAAGTGTTGTAATCGTGAATAATTTATCACAACGAAACAAATACACCATTTTAAATGTTCTTAGTCAAGATGCATCGAGACTGGATATCGATGTATCCGTTGAGACTAAAGTACTTAACATTCTTCAAATGTTGGGTAGTGTATTACTCACGACTGCTAGGGGCACCTAGGGGTTTCGTACTAATAGTTATTGAATAATCATGGAACAACTCACTCGATAGTTTTCTGTTGATTAATATAACTGAGGTCTATATGCGGTTAGTATCACAGTCAACTCAAGTAAACTCAAAGTCAAAGTCTCTGAGCAGAGCATTTAGGTTAATAATAATTGTTATTATTGAACCGAGGATTTTGTATTTAGACTATAAAGTTGAATGTGGATGAGGTTGGAATTTTGACAATTACAAAATTCCGTAAGTCCAAAGTGATATAGTTTTGACGAAGATAATTGGTATAAACAAATGTCACAACCGGGTAACGCTTATTAAACTAAAATTGGATTTTACCGAAAATGAGTAAGCGATAAATTTGGCCATAATGTCACACCACTTGCTAAGTGACGTGTGCACGTTAGCATTCGAATAGTTCGGTGTTAATTGCTGACCAAATTTACACCCAAGAGTTAAGCAACTGAAATGATGAATTTCCTTAAGACCGAATGATTTAATTAGTTTATAATTGTTATAAATAAATTAAATGAATTAATATTTAAGAAATATTAATTATAAAATTTGAATATGGTTTGAGAAATAAAAATTGTTATATATTTATAATAGTTATAAATGTACCAATCGATATACAATATCGATAAGCGATTAAATTAGATTTTATTGCATAGCATTTTGGTTTGGGCTTAAATGCGTTTAAAGCCCATCACTAGGGCTGCGAATTTCGGTTTTGACAAGTTATTGAAGGCGGCTAAAACTTAGGATTAGACCTAGAGATAGATGATTAAGATTAAGAGAGAATATGTAATGAGATTGTCCTAATATCTCTCTTGTACAAGGCTATATATATGGATCTCTAAACCCTTAATAAAAACAACTTTTGGCTTCCATAATTATCAAGTTTGTTGGCCGAAATTAATCCCCATAAGAATTTCAAATCAATTCAAGTTAAATAAAAACACTATTTGATAGAAATTATCGACGATTTCAGACTTGCAATCTGGCGGATCGACCATAACTAGAGGAGGGAATTCATTGATTCAAGTGGACTTAAAGGCATCATCAATTGGTATTTTATTTACATATTATAGTAATCATATCATATTTTATGATTTAATATTGATTAATCACAAATCTATATATATTAATGCTGTATATCTAGTTAGGTGAGATTTTCGTAGGTATATGTAGTTGTCACAAATTTGTTTGGTTATGTGCATGGTTATATTATTATGTGTTATAATTTATGTATAAACAAATCTAATTTGCTGTGAAAATTAAATTTTTCATTATTAATTATTTTACGTATATTTATATATTAATTTAAATATAGACTAATGTATATTTTAAACATATAATTACATATGTGTATGTTTATAATGTATAAACAACTTAGAATTTTTCTTTACACCTATTTATACATAATATGAATTATCAAATTCGAAAATAATTTTTTTATATATAAATAATTTTAAATTATCCTTTATTGATTATTTGAATTGTTTATTATATCTAAAATAATTATTGCACTGAAAATTCGACATCCATGCAGTAACCCACGGAAATATTTTTAGAATTTTTCGTTAATATTTAATATTTTTAATAATTAAATTACTTTGGTTGAACATTTCTTTTATTTATTAAAAATAATATTTTATTTCAAAAAATCATGAATTTTTTTTGAACCTGTATTTTGTGATCCTAAGTTTTCATAAAATTTAAAATTTGATTTTTTTATTATTTGTTACTAATATTTTTAATTATTATGATCAAAACTATTTATTATATATATAATAATGATAAATTTATAAAATTAGTATTTTATGTTTGTTATGCTAATATCGATCTGGAAATAATTTTAAAATATATATATTTATATTTTAAGTATTCGAATGTATTATTCATATATATACATTTTATTTAACCTTATATATATAATTTTAATTATTATATATATATATATATGTATAATTTTATATGTTTAATCATGTATATATATTTATACAAATGTTTTAAATTATATATATATATAAAAAAATTTGAGACTTAGTTATAAAATATATTTTAAATATATGTATACGTATTTATATAAATATACTTTGCATTATAGATTTATGCATATATTTAGACAACATACAATATATACAAAATAAGCTAATGTGTCCGCTGCGATGTAAATCTCAACATCTATATAGGGGCATGTTATAACCTTCACGGATTATTATGTTACACATACACACACATATGTATATGTATATAATACATGTATATATATAAATTAAATCATTCAAATTAACTTTACATTACAAAATACTCAAATTTAAATAAAATACATGATTTTATTTAAAACAAATTTAGAATTGTTCTAAATCAATTAGACTTCATAGGTCCAATAAAGGTCCAATAGGTTAAAATTTTGAAATTCACTCATGACTTTCGTTGCGGGCTGGTCCAGTTCCAACAGTTTCGTCAAAGGCTCTATAAAACATTGATTTTCTTTTGAGTATAGTCTTTTCTATAATGAGCCTTATTTCTATCCACGTTACCCACTTGATCTGTTTTTGTTTTGAATAGTTGTTCATAACCAATGATCTTGTCATCTTAAGATGGTGGGAAAAATTTCAAACTTTATTGTGCTTATAGGTTTAGACTATATGTTCATACCTTAAAACCACATTTCAAATTAGTACCTTATATCGATTAATTTAAGTCCAAAGAATCATCGTCATCAATCCAATACTTATCTTTATGAAAAAAATACTACAGTCATCAGGAGTAGTATTTCTTCTTTTCAAGCGAATTTCCTTAGTGACCTTGGACTTTGAGGTTGTTGAGTTTGTTTTCTTGAAACAATAAGCCTAATTTAAAAGAAAATTTTGTTTAACATTGTCTTATCATGGTTCTTAATTTACTTCCTGTTAATGAAAGAAAACAAATCCTATACATTATCCGAAAAAGTAACTGTAGTTGATTTGAAGATAATGATTCTCCTTAAAGATAATGATCTGCACTTTATTTCTTCCACCAAACTTAACATCATCAAAAATTGTAGCATTCCCCATCTTAATTTTTTCCCCTTAGTGTGGGTTTATAAAACTTGTACCTTTTAAGTTGCTTAGAATACTAATAAAGTATCCTCAATCTATAATTATTTAGTAAGCTGAAACAAATAATCATATTAATCACCAAATCAAAATTTGAGATTTCATTATAAAAGATATTCGACATAAGTGATATAAGCTATATTTTATACATTAAGAGTTTTAATTCCAACAATATTGAATTTATTCATAAGTTAAACTTATTATTTCTAAAAGAACAATAATAACCAAATTTGTTCATATCAAAATTAGAAACCGAAATTTGTCTAAGTGACAGCATAACAAAATATCAAATAAATCCAAACAATATAACTGAAGTTTCAATGATAACTTAAAAAAAATCTAGTTTATATTATATGTTCATAGATTTCATAAAAGAAACAAGTATAAATATATCCTTATGTTATTACTTTTGTTTAGGTCCTAAGCGACTTCTTTATTCTTATTTATAAATTTATTTACAATGTATGTTAAATCAGTACTTTCAATCTTACATGCTTCAACCTCTCTTCTTCTTAACACAATGTTATGAGCTCAATAAGAGGTTATTTTATCCTTAATTAACAATAATCTTAAAATGGTTATACTGTGAATAAAGAGAGTACCCAAAAAATAACAATAACTTGAGTGCCTTTAACCTTTGAAGCAATATTTTCCATATAGTACTCATATTTCCTTTATTTTGTCTTTATAGAATCAAGCAATATAAAGCGTGTTTGTTTCTTCTACCATTTTGACAAGACGCTTATCATTCTCAGTAAAGAACCTCTTAAAAATTGGTTATCCCCATGGATACCACATCCTTGGAAGCTTTTAAATATTTTACTTTATGATCTTTTGACTCTTGCCTTTTTTTTGAATTATCCTACATCTGAATGTTTTTCATAACATTATAAGAGTATTCAATCATAATATGGGTGGGTGTAACCCTCCTAATTGCAAGAGCTAGATTTATGAAGTTAAGAAAAAACATGTTTTCTTAATAATCCTTATAGTTAGTCTCAAATAAGATGAGAACATTAAAATTGGCAGGCACTTTAGTCAAATTAGTTGAAAATTGAACAAAAATTAACGATTGATCGTATATGCCCATATCCAGTATCAGTCATAGTAAATTTAAATAATTGGTAAATCTCTTCTCAAGATACCTAGCACAACATTAATACCAAGACTTTGAACAGTAATATTAACCGCAAGTGGTACTTTTGTTGTAATGATCAATTACTGACAATAAATTCAAGTTAAATAACAATCTTTCTTTGGGCCGATTAGTTATTCACTTGTGAAACATTATAATTGTCATATATTCATCATCACATATGTGTAAGTTATTCGATCAAACATTAGTTTCCTTTGGGCCGGCTAACATCCGCATGAATACACACAAATATTAAACATTTTCATGAACAACTAAAACAAGAGATGTCACTTCAATGACATGTTATTTCGATTAGCTCACTTGGAATGTATAATATTTACAATTAGTTTGTAAAGTGGCACCAAAAATATATTTGAATTTATTTCTTAGTGTATGTAATATTTCAAATGCTATAAAATACGCCCAAAAGCCCTTTAAGTTTATATGACACTTGAAAATCTTAAAATTGCAACCGTGTCACAACATGTTTTAATCATAGCTGTTATAATTTTTTACTTTAAGTATGTAATTACATTCATGACATTTTCTAAATAAATATGATATAAGACATCATAAATAATTCAGATAACAAATGTCATTGATGAATATCAGAATTAAACGACACAGTAAATGTCATACTAAATAACATGAATGCAATAGCTATGATGTATATCTGAACCATAATATAGCTATACAGTATGCCACCGTGTCACTTTATCTTTAGTTTATTATTTGAATACTTAATTAAGGTCAGTAACCATGCATTTTGGCAAAATATGAAAACTACTACTCCTTTTATTTTATGCTAAACAAAGCACGAAAGTGAAACATGTTTTCAATAAGCATGATTCAAACATATAAAATATATGTAACTATCAAACATAAATGCATCAAATAATAAAGCATATGTTTTTTCTTATTGCAAATATAAACATGCCACATCATTAAATTTATTGCAACCGACGCATTTACTACATTTATGATAATAAATTAATTTATTACCATAACAACTACATTTAATGCAATTATGATAATAATCAATGTAATCGATCGTTATGTCGTCCAAAATGTAAATTAGTGTAATGTTAAAATTTATTTCAATACTAAAATAAACATACACTTTAAAGGAGTATACTTTATTTTTAATTAATCAAAAATTTTGAAATAACCAAAATACCTTATATATATCCAAATTACTTAATCAAAAGTTGATTACGGTAAAATAATCCGGATTTATATTGCATAAATGGTTCTAAATCATATATATATATATATATATATATATATATATATGTTTATAACACTTATAAAACATCAAAGAAAATGAATGTACATATCAGATCCAAAATATTCCTCACATTAAAATTCATAACTTATTTACAAAATTTACAATAATAAACATGTGAATGCTATATCCAACATAAAGTTGTTATTGAAATTTAGAGGAATTTTGATCATTTTCCACAAATTTAATGATCTCAAAATGACATACAAATCATGTAGATATATCTTTCTACATCGAAATAGTTTCAGAAATCAGCCTTACAATTTATAATATTAAAAAAAATCAAATTCAAAATCATCAATAGAAAATCCTTGATATATAGATAAAAAAAGATATAAAACTCGAGTAAGAAATTACAGGACTTTTAGAAAAAAGTTCAATTCAAAACTTACTCTTAAAAAATACATAAAATCTTTTTTCAAAGAAATCAATGATGGATGGCTCCGATACCACTTAGGATTTCAATATACTTTAGGAATGATTAACCATGAAACCCTAGATCTGAATAAGTGATATTGATTTGATTGAGAAAAATCAAAGGAAGATAAATAAATTAGCGGAAGTCGTACCTGAATCATAGTTGTTGATTGAAATAGAAGAAGAATTGGTTTGATCTTTCAAATTGGCACAAAGTCTAGAGCTGATTTATTTCCATAGAAGAGATGGGAGAATAAACAGAGCTTATGTAATTTTGGGACCATAATCTCTTATTTATATGTTGACATTTCTAATTTGGCTATTTAACAAATTAGAATTGCCCCGATATCACACATTAATATCATGTCAATTATACCTGTAAGTCTTTTAACTTTGATTCATAATTTCATCACTTTAATTAGTCTTTACATTAAAATAGCATAACCCATTTTATTTTACATATATAGCCCACATGTTGGAATTTTCTAACAGGAGGTGCAATATGTGGCTTTTCTCTTGTGAATTCTAACTAAAGCATGGAAAAGCTTTGTTTTTAGTCGTCAAATTTAGTACTGTTGGAATACCATACACTAGAATATTTGATGCCGGTCATTGGTTTTTAAGCGTGAGTTGTTTGGGTTTTTTTTTTGTAATTTGAAGTCAATCTGCTAGCAAAGCCCATTATTTGTAAACAGGGTTATGAAACAAAAAGACACTTGTACATGCACATATATCACAATATTATCTTAGCTTGTACTGGTTTGAGTTTATATTAGAAATGAAGGGTTTTCTTTCTGCAAACTTTCGTAACTTTAACATTGAAGTTCTCGATGAAGCCTCTTTCTGTTTAACTATTAAGATTCATCATGATAGGTTCAATCATGATATGTAATTATCTCTAACTCTTGCATTGAAAGAGTCTTGAAAATATTTTGCATGAAATATTTCTTCAATTCCAACATTAGTTGTCAAATGTGACAAAAATAATTCAGATCAATGCTTAAAAGATGATTAAAAAATAAGCAAATAAAGGATATCCCTTATGCATCAGTTGTTGGTAGCTTCAATTATTGTCGGATTTGCTCTAGATTTGATGCTGCATTTGTTATGAGTGTTGACGTCGACACCAATGTCCAAATATCAGATGAAAACACAAATTCTAATGAAATAAAGGTAAAAGCAGAAAATGAAACACAATTTCTATAGTGGTTCGGCAAATTCTCCGGTTTACGTTCACTTTAATCTTTTTATTAGTCGTTTTCTCTTTGGATTACAACTAATTTTATCAGATCTGATCGCAATCTAGTAGATCTCAGATTTACAATGGAGTTTCTAGAGCATACTTGGAGGAGGAGATAAGAGTGAAGAAGATGTAGAGCGTGATTGAGAATGAAGGTGGAGAAGATCCTTCGTCAGTTGCAGTGGAACTGATATTTATAGAGAAACTCGCCAGTAGACTTAGAAGTCCACATAGAATAAAGTCCAAATGCAAGTCGAAGTGCACATGAAGAAGCACGCCGATCCAAAGTCCAAAGAAGACCTCTCGGTACCGAGAGCTTTCTGTTAGTAAAAATTCAACTCTTTCACTTGTCTTTGTGTCTTTAATTCGATGCACTTCGAACTCTTTTATTAGTTCTTTCTAATGATTCACTTGATATGACTTGTTCTATTTTGCTTTCCTTATTTTCTTCTTAGAAATTCTTAGAGTTGCTCATCTATTTTATAGGAAAAGCACTTTACCACGATTGCTTGAACAAGTATTTGGAGTATAAGAGCTTCAGGAGATCAATGTTATGGAAATGGTAGCGCTTTGCAGAAGCTTATATCAACGGATCTTTGCCACCTAAATCTCAAAGAGATAACTTGGATTGAAAACAAGATGGAATTGAAATCAAAACGCAATAACACAAGATATTCCATCCAACCACCCATTTTATCGATTCACCAAAATTTTGTTTACAATTAGTAGAACAAAGCTAAAATAAACAAAATACAATTGAATCAATAACCAAATTGAGAAAGAGAGTGAATATTTGTATGACTAAAATTATTGGAGAAGAAGAACAATGAAGAGCAGAGGCTAACCCTAATTTCTAGATTCCAAATCTGATTGATTCGTCTCACACACTTGTTTAGGAAGATGATTTAGAGGCCTTATATAGATAATCTAATTAGTCTACACCTTCGGATCATCCCAAAAGAATCAAAGCCATTGAATAAGAAGAACCAAGCATTGAAGTTCCAGAAAAGCGCAACAAAGAAGCCATCACCCGTTGCAGCAAAAACAGAATTTTTCCAAATCTCTTCGTCACAGACATATGGTGAAAACCCACAGACGTCTGTGGGAATTCTCGGGAAACAGATTCCTGAGACCACAGACATCTGTGAGAATTCCACAGACGTCTGTCGTAAGTGCCGAAGCACATCCACTTTTCATCTTCGTTGCAACTCTTTCCTCCTATCTTCGATTGACCTCCTGACTCTTCCAAAGCATAACACACGTTGCCTGCTTCAATGCGTATGTGATTTAATACCAGAATCTCAACACTCCGCCTTGATATAAAATGACATCGAAACACTCCAACACCACAAATATGTCATCTCTAGATTTCTCACAGATCCCCATATCTCAACCATACTAAATTACAAACCTCAATCACCGCCTGCAAGTGATGCATCTCCCACATGAGGTGCACCACACAAATCGGTCTCAAAAACGTTTGTAATACCACAAAAATCTCCATCTTGTTTTTGTGGATTTTGCAACTTGACACCAGTCTATCACTCGAACTAAGCTCATTACCGATCATTATCGATCTCTCGAGCATCATCAACATGAAGTCCCCTATCTGAAATATGATTCTCAATGCTAGAATCATAAGCAGTGACCATATTAAGCTCTCCACCTTGCTGTGAACTAAGTCCTTCAACCGTCACTCGCTTTCCATAGTCGATTAGAACCAACTAAGCTATAAAGGTTTCTTTCTTTCAATAATCCTCTCATCCTTACACGACTACCTTTAACTCTCGAAGCTCCACCTTGAGTCTCATAAGTGCAACCACGGCGATCCAATTGACCGAGAGAAATAAGATTATGCGAACAAGTGGGTATATGTCTCACTCCAGAGATTTCTCAAACCACACCGTCATGCATACGAAACCGGATAGATCAAATACCGCAAATCGATAGCTCTTCTCCATTGGTTGTCCTAGACACTCTTCTTATTAAAAGAAAAACAATTCACATCTCTACAAATGTGAAAATTGGCTCGCGAATGCATCTTCCAAGGCTTATTTTCACTAAAGAGGACATCACAAGAAGTATCATTTTTGGTACATTCAGCAAAACCTGCCTGTGCATCACCACTACTATCACCATGCATAGCCTTTTTCTGATCTCTTTTATAAGCATAGCGCTTGTTGCGTATATGACATTTCTTATTACAATAATGACAATTTATAACACCTTTACCATTAACGTCCTTCTTCTTCCAAATTGTATCTTTCTTCGAGTCTTTTGCCACCATAGCCCCACTTTGAACGATTCATACCCGACCCTTTTCTTCGAAGCTCCTCACTCAAAAGACTGCTTCGAATAGTTTCCAGAGAGATGGTTACATTAGCATTGAAATTACTCAATGAAACAACAAAAAATTTTCAACTTTCTGAAAGCGAACTCATCAATAAAAGAGTCTGTAACTCATCATTAAAATTGACTTTCATATTTACCAACTGATTTATTACATCCCGAAATTCATTCAAATGCTCTGCAACAGACTTCTCTTCATCTAATCTCAGTTGTACTAATTTTCGAACCAGAAAAGCCTTACTAGTAGCACTTTTTGACTCATACAAGGATATCAACTTGTCCCACAAAGCCTTCGTGGATTCACAACTAGCCACATGATGGAAGACTGAATCATCAAGATACCGGGGAATCAAAACAATCGCTTTCTTATACATCTTCTTCCATTTTCCCTCATCTACATCAGAGGGCTTCTTCTCATCTTCATCAATCAACTCATGAAGATCATTAAGGTACAGAACATCCTCCATCTTAGGCTTTCAAATACTACAATTTTTTCCATCCAAAATAGTCATTTTCGAAAACGAAATCATATCCGACATCAGTAATTTTTCAAACCAAAATTACTCTAAGCTTTGCGATAATCTGTGCTTTGATGCCAACTGTTATAGAAATGATAGCGCTTTGCGGAAGCTTATATCAACGTGTAACGACCGAGTATTTTCAACCATTCACATCCACTATAAGTGTATAGGTAAACATTCATGCCAGAATTGAATTGCTCAAAATACCGCGTTGTAAATAAAAATTTGGCAAATCTCAGAATATACAGTAAATAATAATCACATATCACAGGCACAGAGTATTTAATAATGCAGTGGAAGTAAAAGAAATAGTAGTTCATGAAGCTACTATATAAATATCAGAGTTAAATAAAATACAACAGAAGTTTCAATATGATAACTAAGTACAAGCTGAATACAACAACAGAACCGAAATAGATAAGACTAGATAAACAGATAATCTCCAGCGATTCCAATCTCCAGTAAGTGAAATCCAAATCTGTGAATAACTTAGGCTGAGCCGAGCGTAAATAAAAATACAAACACTCGAGTCAGGACATACATACTTATACAATGTAAACCAACTCAGGTGAACTGTAGTAAAAGTACAAGTAACTTAGAAGATGCTTGGGACCGCCCATCCTCTAAGGATCCGTTAACCTATTTACTATGTAATAATATTGCGCTATTATAATAATGTTTAATAGTAAAATAAACATACTTTTAAATAGCATTAAAACTTTACATTTTCCACCTTAACACATAATAGTCTCAGTAGTCCATCCAGTATCAGCATATATCCATATCGGGAGACTACCCTAAATACTCCACGGGCTACGGGAGAAATCCAAACTCGTAGTAAAGGCTCGGTATGCTAGGTGACACGGCACATAAGGCAATGCCAGGGTAGATATACCATTTACGACACTCGGGCTGGTGGTAATGCAGCAGCCACATACGCCCACCACGGAACACACTCCCAATCAAAATCGGAGGACGACCATCTAATTAATCACAAGTATGAGTATAGTATCGAAGAAATGCGTCCGCTACGAGGTGCGACCTCAACTGGCCCGAGACCGCTCCTGTTTTAGCCACCTTATGCCAACTCACGGGAGTTGGGTCCGCGTAATATACCTCAAGAATGTCGCCACCATCCTACTTCATTCTGGAATCTCCACCGTGTACACGGTTGTCATAGTGGTTTTCGGTATCGACAGATAATATGCCCATATCCGATCCCGGTCTCTTTGCCAACCAATCGTTATTATAACCCGTGGCTACAACTTTTAAAAATAATATTTTATACTTCAAAATAAATATCATTTCAAACCCAATTCTTGATCAAAATAAAGATTAAATCATTTTCAAATCATTTCAATATTTCAAAATATCATATCCTTTCTAAATTTCCTTTCTAATGATTATTAAAATTCAAATACAAATATCAAGTTTAATACCCTTTAAAGTTCAAAGATAACATTCATTTATTTCAATTCAAATCATCTTTTAAAATGATTCATTTTCCAATTTATTTCATTCATTTAAATCATTTAAAGTGAAGTTATTCTTCTTTCAAGTCACGTATTCAAATTTCAAAGTTTCAAGTCATTCTAAGCTCATTTACTAAGTCAAAAATCATATTTATTAAAATTTCAGCCTTCCGCAGCATTTAGACAAAGCTGTTATAAGTTATACTTGAAAACATTTTAATTCAGCAAAGACAGCACTTAAAAACTGCTGTTAAAACTCAGTTTTAATTAAATTTTAGTTTAAAACAGCAAAGACTGCATTTTCAGAAATGCTGCGGTAGTTCAGATTTCAAAACAAGGTTTTAAATTGATTTCAGCAAAGACTGTAGACCACTACAACATTTTTACAGAAATGCTATAGTAGACCTGAGTTCAAGTTTAGCCTATAAGTTCAACTACAGCAACTACAACATTTCATAAATGCTGTAATAGCTCTTTTTACACAGTTTTAGTTCAATTCAGAAACCATAGCATTTCTGAATGATGTTAAAAGTGATTTCCAGATTTTAATGTATTTCCAGCAAATAATAAGCTTCATTTTAAACCTTTTAAACATTTTTAAAAATCATAATTTAACATTAAAAATACTCTTTTAATTTTGTGATTTTTATAAAGTAACAATTACAGAAAAATCCAAATTTCCAACAAATTTCACTTAACAAATTCAAGGGTATCATTTTCTTTTTTTCACATATTTAACAAATGAATTTAACACTTGCGTTTTATTTTCATTTCACAAATTAAACTAAATTTCCAATTTTATTTAATTAACTTAAACCTTTAATTAAAACCAAATTCTCCTTCCCAGTCCAGTTATATTTTAAAGTTACAATTTAAGCATTCATTTATTTAACCAATTAAATTCATAGAAAAATCAATAATACTTTAATAAATCACTTAAATTCAAATTTAAATCAAATTATCATATTTTCCATTTTTCAAATATAATTAAATTTTCATTTTATTCATATAACTTAAATATCATTTTTAACCAAAATTTCAAATTCCAAATTCCAAACTTAAGTTATATTTCAATAATCCAATTTAACCATTCATTAATTACATTTTTAACTCATAGAAAAATCATGATTTCTTTATCTTAAAACATTTAAAAATCTAATTAAATCAGATTTCATAATTTATATTTTTAAAACACTTAAAAATATCCAAAATACTTTGTAAAATAACCACGGGCCTGTATATAGTTTTCTAACCTAGGTCAAGTGATACGGATATGTATCATTTCAATCCGTAGTTTAAAAAGAAAAATCCGGGTTCTATCATTTCAAACCCGCAATCCCAAGTTAAATAAATTAAGTGAAAACCGTTCAGGCCTATCATTTCAGCTCATAACGATTTTTCCCTATTCTAAAGTCCGTTCGGGTATGTATCATTTCAACCCATAATGATTTCTAATCTACATGGAACTTGCAGTATGGTAAACAGATATAAATGAACAGTAACAACATATATATAATAACAGATGACATGACATGAAGTTTAACAAGTTTAACATCATATACAAATAATCACAGGCAGTTATACATCATATGATTTTCTACACATTCAATTGTTGTTGTTTCACAACTGCATAAGTATAAACGTCGTGTGAGTTTTACTCACCTTTTTGGTGCTGGAGATTGCAATACAAATGACACACCGGATTCAAGAAAGCACGATGACACAACAACAGGCTCAAGTTGGAAGAGATCCAAGCTTAGAACTTGTGTTACAACCCAAAACAAAACAAAATAATATTACAACTCAATACAACATTGAATAGGAATAACTTTGAAATAAAAAGAGATATGAATGTCAAATCTTTTGCCTTGTTTTCTACAATGCTTTGCACGGTCTAGGGGTTTATTTAGGTCAGGTTTGACATGGCTTTGGCTCAGGTTTGAACATAGGAACGCATGACATAAATGCTAGAACATGTGGAGGAAGTTACAAGGTAGGAATGTAAAGGGTTTTAGGCAATTTAGTGAAGTTTTGGTTCAACAAAAGGGTTTGGCCATGGGTCCTTGGGTTTGGCCTGTAAAGTGTGGGTCAGGTCAGGGGCTGGAGTGGTGAGTAGGGGTCTGGACAGAGGTGGTGGTGGCCTAAGGTGATGGTGGTGGTGGAAATGAAGGAGATGAGGCCAAAGTGGTCAAACTAGCTTGTTTTAAGGCTTATTGTTGCATATTTGAGGGGTTTGGTCATCTTGAAGGGCTCGGTCTTGGTCATGGATGGAGGTATAGGTGGTGGTGATGGCAGGGAAGAGGTGTAGGGGGTGGCGGCCGTGGCTATGGAGTGGAGGCTGAGCAAAACTAGCAAACAAGACAAGACAAACAGTATGAAAATGAGAAGAAAAGAGACCAAAAGAGAAGCCATTACCAATTTTTTTCTCCTAGCCGTGAATGAATGGAGATGAGAACTTTTTTTCACGTGAAAATAATGAAAATACACGACCACTCAAAAGATTACACGGCCAAAAGCATAAAGGATGGGTTATGGCAAGTGAAAAGACTTTATGAGGTGAAATGACTTAAGTTAAATAAGCTTTTTAACTCTTCATATTTCTTATTTCTTTTTAAAACAAATAAAACAAAATAATTTCAGAAAATACTTTTAAAAACCGAAACAAAGTGAAAAAATATGAAAATAAATAATTAAATTTAAAGGAAAATAGAAAAAAATAAAAGAAATTGTTTAAAAATCCAAAACAGTGTCCAGAAATTACAAATAAATTACCATTGACTTTGGAAAATTGTTTACTTCATTTTAAAAAGGCAGCTGGTTGAGGACTACCTTGCAACTAATGAACAAAGTTCCTTGAGGTTGCGGGTTTGAGTCCCGCAGCTGAGATATGTTCCCTTAAGGCCTTGAGCGGTCTATCCTCAACAAAGCCGAATATGGTAGAGGATTAATGCTTTTGGCTGGGCTGGCTAAAAAGGGGGGTCAGTGTGGCGGACAGCTGTATCCTCTAGCTCTACTCTCCGGAGTAGGGTTTTTTTTTTAAGTATTGTAAAACAAAATTTTGAAATAAAAGGATTTTTAAAACATTTTCAAAGTGAAATAAATAATTAAATTTAGAGAAAATAGAAAAAGAACTAAAGAAATTGTTTAAAAATTGAAAACAGGACATGAAAATTACAAATAAATATCACTAGCCTTATAAAATTCTATTTTACTTTAAAACAAATAAAAGTTAAATAAATAAAATAAATAAGGAACAAAATAAAGTAGGAATGAGAATAAATAAGTTCTTAAGAAAATATAAAGATAAATAAAGAATTATTTTAATTATTTGAAACTAGGAATTAAAATTTATAAACAGAATACATCTGACATTTGAAAATGTCAATAACACTTTTGAAAATGTTTAAAACCAAAATATATACATAGCATGTTATTTTACCGATATAAATATAATTATAACATTACATGACCAAATAAAATATTATTTATATAAATTAAAATAAACCATTTTGTTAAATACAGCAAATTACGCACACTAGTTAAAAAGACATAACTTTCACATCATAAATCAGATTTCGACGAAACGAAAAGCAGTGTTCTTAAAATTTTATTTACTTTCATAATAAAAGAAAAAATTCAAATTTTCAAATATTTAAAATTTAAATTTAAAAGTCAAAGTTTGACTATTTTAACCAAAATTCACTTTTTGGAAAATTATTCTATTTAGTCATATTTGGAATTCTAATCCATATCAAAATCAAAGTTTATATTTAAAATAACAAAATTTATTCTTTTCATAAATAAAGCTTTTAAATCTGCAAATTCAATTTAAAAATAATTGTAAATTACAGGGTTATTACACAACGGATCTTCATCACCCAATCCACAAAGAGATAATTTGGATTGAAAACAAGACGGAATTGAAATCAAAACACAATAACACGAGATATTTCATCCAACCACTCACTTTATCGATTCATCAAAATTTTGTTTACAATTAATAGAACAAAGCTAAAATAAACAAAATACAATTGAATCAACAACCAAATTGAGAAAGTGAGCGAATATCTATATGGTTAAAATTGTTGGAGAAGAAGAACAATGAAGAGAGGAGGCTAACCCTAATTTCTGGATTCCAAAATCTGAGTGATTCGTCTCACACCATGTTTTTTAGGAAGATGATTTAGAGGCCTTATATAGATGATCTAATTAGTCTACACCTTCGGATCATCCTAAAAGATCAGAGCCATTGAATAAGAAGAGCCAAACATTGAAGTTCCAGAAAAGTCCAACAAAAAAGCCATCACCCGTTCCAGAAAAAACAGAATTTTTCCAACACAGACGTTTGTGGAAAACCCACTGACATCTGGGGGAATTCTCGGGAAACAGATTTCTGAGACCACAAACTTCTATGAGAATTCCACAGACTCCGTGGCAAGTGCCGAAGCACATCCACTTTTCATCGTCGTTGCAACTCTTTCCTCCTATCTCCGATTGACCTCCGGACTCTTCCACAACATAACACACGTAGCTCGCTTCAATGCATATGTGATTTAATATCACAATCTCAACAATCAAAGTGGGAGAAAAAACCTCTCCGTACCGAGTAGTCTACTTAGTTTAATTTTTCCTTCAAACTATTTGAGTATGATTATTTTGTTCTTCTAAGCATGTTTTCAAGTTTATGACTTTTCCTTTTTTTTATTTTGGTCTTCTAATTTCAGTTGAAATCTGCGTGGTCAAAAGGCGGGTTAACAATTAGCATGCAGGTTGGGACAATACTAAAGTAATTCTAGTACCACTCGTTGGAAAGATGCAAAAAAAAATTGAGATACCTTCAAAGCACCGAGTACCACGAGGCTACTTATATAAGATATTATAATCTTATGGTAATCGGATATACGAGTTTATATTTTGTTGATTGCCTTGGTACTGGGAAGTATGCTTCTGAGCAGTATTTCCTTTTAAACAAAAAATGTTTTTTTTATCTATGTCCAGATGTTTGAACTCAAGACCCGTGTCAACAAATCAGGGTAGATGTCTTACTTATTTAGACTGGTCATTGACATATTTCCTTCTGTTCGATTGTGTTATTTCATGGAAGAGTTTCATGGAAGAGCACTTAACAATGATTGATTACTTATAGGGGTTGAGTTTGTAGCATGCTATAAGGCTACAGTTCATGCTGTATGGACACTGATTTCATATGTGGCTTAGAGCTATTGATAGCATTTTCAGAACCAATTGCTATCCGTTACGATAACCCTGTCATTCTTTTATTAGAACAAGAACAAGCAGATTGATGTTAAGTATCTTGTTGTTAAAAAGAAACATGGAAAATAAGTTTTGATAAAGCATGTCTATGCTATATCAGAGCTTGCAAAATTTACCAGTAAAGGGCACAGCTTGCATTTGCAAGAAATATGTTCGAAATGTTGTGTAGAATTTCAATTAATTTGCACTAACTTCAAAACTGCAGCAGAATACTAAAGCGTAGAAACAATCAAAAAAGGATCTAGTTTGTTGATTAATTATCGACCGTCAATTCAATGAAAAATAACCATCAAATAAAGAGAAACAAAAGAGAAGAGAACACAAATATTTAACGTGGTTCGGCTAGATTACCTACGTCCAAGAACCCAACAACCATTCTTTATTTCGCTGAATAAAGAGAGTACAAAAAAGAGAGATTACAAAATTGTAGGTAGTAGAGTGAAGACTAATCTATAATTACAAATTGAATAATCAATTTCTTCAAAAACTTGTTTGCGCTCAAAACCCCTAATTGAATTTGACTACAAAAATTAGAGTTTACTGAAGAAGAGGATAATGGTGGATGCTCTCTCACACTCATAAGATAACTTCCTTCATTTAAATAGGCATGGAAATGAGGAATGCTTAGAGATGAACATTAATTTTCAGATTATGTGACAACTTTTTCAAGTTACTTGATTTGATTCCAATGCACGTAAATGACAAAAAATCTATGTTTCCATAAATATTCATTGCTTAAATCAATATCCATGTATAAACTTGTCTATCTTCATATAACATATCCGACTAATTAATTGATTAGCAATTAATTAGTTTTCTTTCTTTAAAAAATATCATACATATTCTTCCTCTTTATCTTTTCATATATAGTCTACTTAATTGATTGAATGAATCAATTAATTATTTTCTTGTCTTTTTTGGAAAATATTTGAATTATTTAAATTCAACACTCCACCTTGATTCAAATATAACAATCTCTCTGCATCACTACATCTCGACAAATTGTTAGGTCTACGTCAACAAGCTCAATGTGAACTATTTTGGGTAATTTTGCCCAAACAGAGCTTCCAAATCTTTCCCAAGCACAAGAAAGATAGTATGCATATCAACAAAAGAAAATGCATACGGGCAAATACCAAAATTCTTCAACATATCCGATTAGGAGATGAAACTGTAGATACAAATCTTTGAGAGAGCAATGGAGACATAATAGCAAGCTTCAACTTCTCCATCCCATATTGAATAAGGACGTACTCAACATTATCTACTCCAATCTCCACCACAAGAATTTTTCTAGACTTTCCTAAGTCAACATCGACAGACTCACCAACAAGCTCCACAACATTCAAAGCATAAGATGAAGAATCATATCTACAAATAAGCTTACAAATAGGGCCAACTGAACCAAAAGGCCTTTCCTGCAAGTGAGCTTCACCTAGAGTCTGAAGCTCTGTAATCTTCTCATCAACCATGGTGTCATCGGAAATACCAATATCTCCCCGAATATGGAAACAATCCGATGACTCCAAATGTGCGTGGTAATTTTCTATGCTTCCAATGTCATCACTTGATAGGGACTCCACCTTCAATAAAGACCTCTCATCAAATATCGCATGTCTGCTAGTCACAATTCTTCTAATTGTTGTACACCATAACCTATACCACTTCACTCTTTCTTTATAGCCTAATAAAATGTGTTTGGTTTCTCTAGACTTCGACTTATCATGTTTCACATCTTCTAAATAAGCTGAACAACCAAACACATTAAGTAATGAAAAATCAACAGGCTCTTTTTTTTATTTTTCTTATGGGATATCCGTATCTATGGCCATAGAAGGTGTGCGGTTGATGAGAAATACCGCCATAGATATTGCTTCTGCGTAAAATCTCTCTTCTAGATCAGAAGTCGTTCTCAAACTTATAGCTCTCTTCCATAATATCACACATATTCTCCGCCACTCCATAACAATATGATTCGACAAAAATAGGAAAAATCTCTAATTTCAAGCTCGGACGCACAATAGTTAGTGAATTCTTGTGACATAAATTTACTACTATTTCCAACTTTGAGAACCTTCAAACGCTTACTCGACTATTTCTCTACCAAGGTCTTCCACTTACAAAACCGGACAAATAGTTCGTTTTTGACTTTTAAGAAATAAACCCAGACCTTACGTGAGAAATCATCCACAAATAAGATGAAGTAACCGGCTTCACCAAAAGATGCAACTGGAGTGGGTCCCCGCACATAAGAATGAACATACTCTAGAAACTTTGTAGCTTTAGGTCTTCCAACATCAAATGTGACATACTTCTTCTTCCAAAAGAATAATCTTCATAAGAGATAGGCTTCGACTAACAAACACTATCAATCAACCCACACTTCTTTAATACTTCAAGACTCTTCTCATCAACATGACCTAAACGAAGATGTAGTAGAATCTGGAATACTAGAATCAGTAGAAACTACCGACTCTTATAAGACCGTCTTTCCATGAAGCACATAAATATCATTAACTTATACCCCTTTTGTAACGTCCCACCTTTTCGCACACTTTAAACCGACACACGTGCCAATTAAAAGCATACGCAAGGGCAGATTGTTATGGGGTAAATAAGAAAAACAGAGAAGAAATAAAACAAAATAGAATCTCACAGCGGAAGGATAAAATATAATAATAAATATACAGTTCATAAACGGTTACAAAACAATTAATTCTTCTTTATACAATAAAAATCAGAGTTACACATACCAATACAAACAATGCAGCGGAATAGAAAGAGTGTGGTGCAATACTATAAATAATAATAATACGGATTCTTCGTCTTCGTCCTCCAAAGCTAAAGTATTCGATCCTGAAACGCTCGGACTGACCCGAGCGAATTTGAAAAGACAAAAACACTCGAGTCAGAACTAAAAGATCTTATGTGAGTTAAATTAACAGAAATAAATATGAGTACAGTAACTCAAGAGATGCTCGGGATTTACATCTCCTAAGGATCCGTTAAACTATTTACTATGTAGTATATTGCGCTATTATAATAGTGTCTAATTGTAAAATAAACTTACTTTTAAATAGCGTTAAGGCTTTACATTTTCCACCTTAACACGTAAAATGCCAATAGTCTATACAGTACCGTAATACCTCCTGATCGGGAGGCTACCAGAGGATACTCCATAGGTACGACATAAATAGAAACTCGTAGTAAAGGCTCGGTATGGTAGGTGACACGGCATAACTAGGCAATGTCAGGGTAGATATACCAATTGCTATCCAGGCTGGTGGAAACGCGTAGCCGCAGTTACCGCCCACCTCGGACTAACTCCCCAAAATCAAAATATAGAAGTGGTCACTGAATCAATCCAAGTCAAAGTATAATATCGAAGAGGAGGGTCCGATCAGAGGAATGACCTCATTGGCCTGAGAATCGCTCCTGTTTTAGCCACCTTATGCCAACTCACGGGAGTCGGGTCCACGTATTTACCTTACAGGAAACGTCGCCACCACCTACTTCATTCTGGAATCTCCACCGCGTACACGGTTAGTCAAAGTGGTTTTCGGTATCGACAGAGAGTATGTCCATATCCGATCCCGGTCTCTTTGCCAACCCATCGTTATTATAACACCGCGGTCATTTAAAAATAGCTCATACTTTAAAACCAGAATAAACATTTCCATTTTAAAATTATGAATACGGTATCATTTTAAAACCCAAAACAATATGATATCCTTTATCCCAAATATAAACCTTTTCAAAAATCCAAATGCTTTAAAATTTATAACGTCTGAAAGCCAAATATCCTTTCAAAGCATAATATTTCGAAATTCATAATTTAAAACCATAACTTTTAAAACTTGAATGGTTTGGGTATTCAACGGTATATGAATTAAAAGGTTTAACTTAAATGTTACTTTGTAAAGAAAATAGTTCTCATGGCTTTACAAATACATTTCTTTATTAAAGTCTAACCCAAAATTTGTATTATCTCTCTCAAGTTCCAAAACCACTTCAATTTATATATATATACGTATATCCATTTGGAGTATTAATATTTCAAACTAAAGTTGGATTTTATTCTTTCAACAAATCGAATGTTCTATTAATTAGTCTTGAATATTCACATAAAATCCATACATACATAAAAACTCCAATTTCTAGTAATAAATTTTTTTTTTTCAATTCAAATTATACTAGAATATTCATTTCAATTTATCTTGGGAAAATCCAATTATAAATATCATATCTTAAAATTTCCAAACTTAACATTTAAACATATGATATAAATTATCAAACTCCATTTTCTTAAATTTTTTTCCATTTTTAATAAAGAGATTTATACATCTTTTAATTTCAAAAATTTCAACTTCATATGTATATATATGGAAGAATAATATTTATACAATATAAAATTTAAGATTATTATAAACCGTATTCCATCCAAACCATAGAAATCACATTAAAATAGTTATATATAGACCGCGGTGCCTGTATATAATTTTCTATCCTATGGTCAAGTGATACAGATATTTATCATTTCAATCCGCAATTTAAAAGATATAAAATTTTGCGGTTGTATATCATTTCAAACCACAATCCCGAATGAAAGGAAATATGCATGATAATTTGCAATTTAATGATATACAATAAAACATCCATCAACATCACCCATCATCCAATCACAATCATCAAGCAATATCAATCAATAACAATTTATATTTGATAATATATAACAGGTAATACCTGGCAATTTTATTCAGATTAAATTTAACAACTATTAATCTAACAGTTTATATTCAGTAATAATCTATATAACTGTTAACTAGCAGTTTATAGGCAAACAAATAAATTCTAACTATCAATTAATACGCAATAAATAAATTAAATTAACAGATAAATTTAATAAATGCAATTCAACAAATATGAGTGAAATAAACATGCCAAATACTCATAAATAAATTTCTATTCATTTCAAAAATTAATTTAACAAACATAAAAGCTTCTAGTAGTTGTGAGTGAGTTTAAACACTCACCTTTGGAATTTAAATCGAATTCAAATCCAATTTAAACCCAAAAATTGGATAGTCTCTAAATTCATCCAAACTAGTGCCAAAACGTCAGAAATTCCGATACGATCCCATCAAAACAAACCGCGCGCGAATCCGAGCTCGTATGCAAAAGTTATGAAAATTTGAAAGATGAAAAATTCTGGTCCTGGGTCGACTTCGGTGCGCCGCCTCAATTCCCCGGTGCTTGCTTGGAGTTTTCGCCAAAACGACCCGGAGCGACCCGAGTCATTTTCTTCCTGACCCGAAGTTGCTCTAGGGTTTTCTCCCCTGAAACCCGAAGCGCGACCAGAAGCTGCTGCAGATCCGCAAATTTTTTTTTTTTTTTTGAAATTGAAATTATTTTTTCTGGAATTTGAGAATTAGGTTTTTTTTTTGCCATTAGAATGAGGAGTTGAGAAGGAGATGAAGAAAAATGTACGTACAGCCAAATGACAATAGGAAGGAGGCTAGGGTTTATGATCGCATATATATAGACAAATAGAAGAAGGCTAGGTGGGTACGGATAACGAACGCGCTAAACGGTAGTTGGCCCAAAAAGCCCGTTCTGACCCCGGAACGAAATTTGTCTAACCCATATATCCAGATAGGTATTTTAAAATATTCTGAACGCGATGGAAAAAGTTTCACGTCCAAATTTGATCGTATGAAGAAGTTATGCTGAAAACAAGATTTTCAAATTGATTTCAAATTGATTTTAATAAAATTGATTTTCAAGGCGTTTCGCGTCCGTACGATCAAACGACAGGTCCGATCGATACGAAACTTGAAACTCTATAATAATTCACCGATACGGATCCGATGAAACTAGTTTCGTCGAAATCCGAGTCCGTGGCCAAAATGGCTATTTTTATATTCATTAAATAAATCAAAATTTAGTCAATTAAATCCAATTTCCCATTTCTCTTTGATAATTGATGATTTTTATTATTATAAAATTTTCAATCACCTATACTAATTTAAACAAAATTTAACTTGTCGAATTAAATTTAGAAATCCTCAAATTTCATTAATTTCACCAAAATATATATAGATATTAAATTTCCAAAATTTAGTTAAATTTACTTTCCATTATTTATTGTCAATTAGATTGATTTATCATTGGATTCATATTTCAATATGTAAATATCCCCAATTTCATCTGCACTTATATTTACATAGTTTCTAAATATTAAATTTCAAATATTACTTCATTTAACGTTACGTATTTATTATTTATTACTTGCTGCAGTTGATTATCAATTATACTTAATATACTAAATAGATGATAAATTTTGAATACTTGTTATCATTAACGTTTTATTTCCACTTACAAAATAAATGAAATTATTACATAAACTCCCTTAATTAAGTCAACCATTATCTTATATAACTTAACTGGTAATATATATATCTGATTGCCCTAATTGGTTTATAGTTATCAGCTAAATACATACTAACTTGTAAATAAATTCGTTTAATTGCAAATGGATCTGATCAAATTTAATAGATTGAATAGATGGGTAAGCAAATAATAAATTTTCCTTTTTGTCAAATTCAAACTCATTCCTACTTAATTATCAATTACAATTTATTACGAAACATTGATTTTATGCAGTTACCTTTTATTTGCGTAGTATTACATCAATTCCTATAACCTTGGATTCATCCCAATTCACCAAATTCAATTAATTACACTTTACAAATGTGTTTCCAATATATAGGTATCGCCCAAATTAAATTTTATTAGCTAACTCATATTAATAAACAAATGACTTATATGAATGATTAAAATTTTCAATTATCTCACTTTACTCCTAAACTTCTGTTATTGTAAACCTTAAATAATTCCATCAAAATTTAATAAAAATCCCAAACTAAATCACCCATTGCAACATGCCACTGAAATAGGAATTTTATACTAATTGTTATCATACTCATAATTACACGCTTATCACTAAGTCCCACATTTGCATAAATTTATTAAATTGGAATGTTTATTAAGGTTTATGCATTTCCAACTTGTACTGATTTTACACAATCGTCATTTACCTTACATTTCATTTCCATTCAATATATATTCATTTTATTCCATTCATTTGGGTACTGCATTGAAATATATTTATTAACTAATACTAACGTTATTATCATTAATTATAATTGGATTTCCAATTTTTATTCAATACCTTGAACAATAACTTACATATTAATCAAATCCTTCTTCTACTTAATTTAAATTGGATTATATTCCAATTCCTATAACTAGGTCTTAAGTCACCATTTACATAATTAAATTTAGTGTTTATTTCAATCTTCGTTTATAATTTAAAGTTTCTACTAAATTAAATTACAAAACTTATGAACTTTAACAAATTTAATCCACCAAATAAAATTTTCTAATGTTTATATATTTGCAATTCAATTCAGTTATTATTTCATTAGTACCATTTTAATCAACTAATTATGACTTATAACCACAAACACAAATTTTCGTTATTTCAATCTATGTCATATAAACATTTTAAATTATTTACCTTTAATTACAGTTACTAGCTAACCCCTACATTTACTCCATTAAAAATCCTAAGACTTCTATTTCAATTTAAATTAGATTAGAAAACATATCAAATTGACCCATTTAATATCATTGAATTTAACGGGTCGTTACACCTTTCATCACTAGCAAAGAACCATTCGCCACTCTCATATTCTCTCCATCTATTATTATCCTCATACCAAGTCTACTTAAAGCTCCAACTGATAACAAATTTCTACGCAGCATCGGAACATGTCTAACATTCGTGATAGTCCTAACAACACTATCATGCATCCTAAACTTCACACTTCCAACGCCCACAATATGACAAGATGTGTCATTTTCCATATGAGCTGCTCCGCCATCTCTTTTCTTGTAACCGACAAAACAATAACGATGTATTACTATCACTTCTATCCGCATCTGATCTAACTGCCGGCAAAACTGAAGCTTTTTCCTTCTCTCTCTTCTTTCTAAGAGCTGGACAATCTCGAATGAAATGCCCTTTTTTCTTACAATAATAGCAAACATCCCTTCTACGACCCTTGACGTGGAACCCATGCATACCTCTTCTACCTCCAAGGTGCTTTTGCTTTTATCTCTTCCTCTAGACGAACGAAGTTGTTTCTGAAGAACACCGTCATTAGTCTTCACCTTTCATATCCCAAAAACTCCTTTTCTGAACAAATTTGGTGATACCATAATTTTTCATATCACTATTAAAAGAATTTGTCATTGATAACTAATGTAGAACAAAAAAGCTGGCTCTGATACCACTCTGTTGTGTAGAATCTCAATTAATTTGCACTAACTCCGAAACTGTAGCGGAATACTAGCGCAGAAATAATCAAAAGAATGATCTAGCTTGTCGATTAATTATCAACCGTCAATTCAATGAAAAATAACCACCAAACAAGGAGAAACAAAAGAGTGGAGAACACAAAGATTTAACGTTGTTCGACTAGATTGCTTATGTCCACGTACCCAACAACTATTCTTTATTTTACCGAAGAAAGAGAGTACAAAAGAGAGATTACAAAATTGTAGGTAGTAGAGTGGAGAGACTAACCTATAATTATAAATTGAATAATCAATTTCTTCAAAGAATTGTTTGTGCTCAAAACGCCTAATTGGATTTGACTACAGAAATTAGGGTTTACTGAAGAAGAGGATAATGGTGGATGCTCTTTCACACTCATATGAAGATGAACTTTCTTCATTTAAATAGACATGAAAATGAAGAATGCTTGGAGATGAAGAAAATTAATTTTCAGATTATGTGACAACCTTTCCAATTTACTTTATTTGATTCCAATGCACATAAATGACAAAAAATCTATGTTTTCATAAATTTTCATTGCTTAAATCAATATCGTGTATAAACTTGTCTATCTTCATATAACAGATCTGACTAATTAATTTGATTGGGAATCAATTAGTTTCCTTTCTCTAAAAGATATCACACATATTCTTGTTCTTTATCTTTCCATATATAGCATAATTAATTGATTTAATGAATCAATTAATTATTTTCTTGTCTTCACGAAATGCATGTCTAGTAGAATTTTTGTGTGATTATTACTGTCATAGTTCATTTTCATTTGGTCTCATTTTCCTTGTTCACCAGGCTTTTATACATCAAAAAATGCTTGGAGATACGTCTTTTAAATTTTATTTTAGTTCATAAATAAAAACATAATGTTTTGAACTTCAAATAAATTAAATGTGATACATGAATAATTTTCTTATAGATTTTGATAATATTGTGATAACTGAATGGTTGTACTCAAATGTAATATAGAATTTGCTACCTTGATTCTTATAATTGATATCATGGTCTGAATTGTTTGGTGTTTATTGCACAATATATATATATTTTATTCTGAATCGTGAGAATCCAAAATATTTTTAACGTGTGTGCATGTGTGTCTGTTTTCATTATTATTTAAATTTATTAGGAGCCAAGTTGCAGAATGTTAGATATTATATATTATGTTCGCTTTAAGAGACGTTATAAATTTGAAGATAGCTGATAATATATAACAAGTAACATGTTAAATAATGTTGAAGGTATCATATTCTATTACTTACTTTTCTATGATAAATTAAGACAGTATAGATTATTCCACAATAATGGTAGCGGGAATGGTGATTTTTTAAGATTCTACGTAAACTGAAGAGGTTCTCAAACGCTTTTTTTTTTTTTTTTTTTTTTTTTTTGTTAATAAAAAAAAATGGTTTCCCTCACCATTATGAAAACATAGCAGACGAGAATTATGGTAACTGTGGACACACCTTTTCATTGTATTAAAGATTTTTACGATAATGGTAGTGGGAATGGTAATTTTTTTAAGATTCTACGTAAACTGAAGAGGTTCTCAAATGTTTTTTTTATAATTATTATTATTTGTTTCCCTTGCCGTTATGAAAACTTATAAAATAAGAGAATTCTGCTAACTTATGGATACACCTCTTCATTGTATTAAAGATTGAATGGATACTGGAGCAATGCATTAACTTTGATAAAGCTCTGACAGATCCAAAGTCTAAAACATAACACATGCATATGAGCACTTTTGGAAATACTTGAGTAGTATGTATGGGTTTGTTGTTTATTATTTTTCAGGTTTAGTTATGCACAAGTATTGTGGTAGCATATTTGTTATATTGATGTTTGAAGCTGCTAATTAATTTTGAGTTTTTGTAGTTCGACTTAATTTTGATGTATGTCGGTTGGAAATGAATCAGGCTTATTTATCTTAAACATATCATTGGTACTCTTTTTTGGATAAAATGAACACATCATATGTAAAATTACATCACCATGAATTCATGTCAGATTTAGGTCTTAAGTCCGACGAAAGGATAACGTGTTACAGATATGAGATCTTAATTTTTATCTTTTTATCCTTTTGTTGTTGTAAATTCTCAATTTTAATTTCATTTTTTCATCCAAATCATCACTGTTTCACTTGTTACTTCTTCCAAACAAATGGGTAATGTTAAGAAATGTGCAGCTGATAGTAGCAGAAAACTTGGTTTGTTTTGAACTTTTGCACTAACAACTGAATTTATGAGATTGGATGCGGAGGAACATGCTTGTCCTGATAAAGACGAAGGCATTTATGGACTGGAGTTGCAAAATTTTGTGAATGTTGCCGAATCGGGATTGATTATTGATCAAGCAAAGAACAAACATGTTCCTTTCCGCTAAGGCCTCATGACATGGAAAACACTGTCGGTATAACAAACAAAACACTATTTCTGATGATAATGATTGGGATGATTGAGTTAAGGTATTTTATGATATTTTATACACGAAGTTGGTTAGCTACATGCTTTATGCTTCTGTTCGCTCAACAAAAATTTGGACAAGGAATGTTAAAATACAAAATTTGACCAATACTGAATTTGTAATATTTGGAGCAAATCTTCAAATGGGTAACTGCTGGTACACAAGTAGTCACGTTGACTCTGGCCAGTGATAGTCAGCAGAATTATCTTTTATTCTGGTTCAAATCTCACTCTCACTGTTGAAGAATCGTATTGGTTTTGGGAACACTGCCTCAAGATTGAAACGAGTGACGTTCGTACGTTTCTGGCAAACAGGAATGAAGTTGTTGAGGAGGATGAACAACCAGACAATGCTTATGCTAATGTCACCCCTTCTTATTGTTAAGGTTGTCACTATCACCAATTTTTTGTTTCTCGGTGAGAAAGGAGACATAAGTGCAACTTCTTTGTAAAGGATGCACTCGAATTTCCGGCAAAGAAAAATTTGATTCAGGTCTTTAAGTTTTGAGCGATTCAAGAATTTTGAGTGTTTTGAAAACTCCAAGTCCTGATTCTATACTTGAGGCGCTAAAGTAATGTCGATCATTACACCAGTTTAGATGAAAATTATGAGCAATGAGAGATTTTTTATTAGGTTTTGGAAAAAAAGAATTTCAGACGGGTTCAAAGATTTTATGTGATGACGGACAAGAATGCTTGTGTACAGAGAACAAGGTTGCATTACATTGAGAGTTCCTGTACCATTACGTGTTTTACATGTATGTTTATTTGCATTAGACTTTACATATTATGTTCTATCTCTCTTGCATTTGCTTTCCCATTTTATTGAAGGAATATGTGTTTTTTGTTTTTTTGTTTTTGTTTTTTTTTACAGTTATTGTATGCATACTGAGAGGTGGAGCCTTGACGCAACGGTTAGGTCGCCCGCATGGTGATCTGTGCGTCCAGGTTCAAGTCCGGAAACAGTCTCTTCACAATGCGAGAAAAATGCTACGTACATTAGACCTCTCTAGAGTCCGCTATCGTGCAGGAGCCTCGTGCACTAGGTTCCACCTTTTTTTTAGTGTATGCATACTGACTTTCGATGATTAAGTAAATAGTTATCTAATTAGTCATAAAAAAATTAAAATTACTTAAATTTTAATTATTAATCATCAAACTATTACTACTAACTAAATAATAAATTAATAACTTAAATGTTCACATATTTATTTATTTATAACAATCGATAATTAACTAATTATTTAATTATTAACAATTAAAATAAAATAGCATAATCACAGAAGTTACATTATTATATATAAATAATAAATTTTCCAATTTTGCATCTCCTTTATATATATCTCGAACCGCTAGTTCACTCAACTTTAGTTTACGCAATCCATTATCCTCAGATACACTCTTAGAAAAAGAAGATGTAAGCTTAATAAGTTATTTGAAGAGCGAGATCATAGCCAGTGAAGGAGATGAGTTATTGGAGAAGACAAGAGAAGAAAAACCGATTACTATTTTTGCTAAGAGAAACAATCTAAGCAATGGCTTTTGTACAAGTCAGACCTATAGAAAGTTCCTCGTTGCCCTTGTCTACAATGACATGGCAGATATTTTTTGATATTATCTCTCATGCTAACTGAGATCCTAGATGTAAAAAATCAATTGCAATTTTCTTAGTCCTTTTCATGTCAAAATTTATCAGTACAAAACAGAACGCATCAATTTACTAAATAGTAGAACATGTAGTAGGTTTAATAAAATAGACATTGAGTCTAATATTTCAAATTGAGGGAAAATAAAGCACCAACTTAGAATTTTAGATTGTGTTTGTTATTAGAATTTAAATAACAATTATTACACACATGGGGTATTAAAAAAAAGTTACACGTGAGCCTGGTAATACTATCATCATCATTTATCCAATCTACAAAGCTCCAGCTTGAGTGAGGTCTTAAGTGGATAAGTTATGCGTGGTCATAACCCCTCATTGGAGAGATTGTTTCTGATACTTGATCATTAGACCAAGTTCCCATACAAACCGAATCCATTGATGCGTCTAAAAATTAAACCATATTATGTTTGCATGTTTAAAGCAAACTATGCCGCATATAACATGTAAGTTACTAAATATCTATAAAGTGTGACGTTCGACCAATAAATTTAGATTAGTCACTAAGCACAGGGACATTGTTGTGATAATATCTCTACTAAGTACCAACTATTAAATAATGTTTGAATTTAAACAATATGGTGATAAAAAGTTTCAAATTCCTCTTATGATCTCTACTATTTATGCACCTTTTCCAATGATGATAAACCGAAAAAGGTTTTTGGAAACATATATAATGAGTTAAGTGATGGGCAACTGAAAGCAACAGAGCTCAACAGAGGAAGAGGATGAAAGTGGAGATCAGTGGTGCATATGTAGTGCATGTTGGTGTGCTAGTTCTAGATAAACATCATTCATCAATATATTTCTACCAAATAAATAATCAGAATTCGAAATCCATAACTCACCAAAACTACTTAAAAACCCTGAGTTCATATTAAACTGTTATTATCATCAAAGTAGAAATTTTAAACCTTGTTTTATTTTTACATTGTAATCAAACTGAGATATTTCACTATGCAGTGTTTGTCACATTAGATTACACTTGCATGCTTACCCTTAAAACTTTGA
This sequence comes from Allium cepa, assembly GCA_030765085.1. Classification (NCBI taxonomy): domain Eukaryota; kingdom Viridiplantae; phylum Streptophyta; class Magnoliopsida; order Asparagales; family Amaryllidaceae; genus Allium; species Allium cepa. Next base: position 162,035,199 of record CM060932.1, read on the forward strand.
CAGATCATATCACACATTTTTGATAAAATGTGAGAAACAAGCAATAAATAAATCATACAAGTAATTAGTGGCGACACATGATTAAAGTTATTATACCTTGTAATTTAACCATGACTGAAAGGTATTAATTATCTATAAAAAATACTATTGTTGTTATAAAGAATGAAGAAAATACACAGCCTTTTTCCCCTTGAATGAAAACAAGACCACCCATTTGAAAAAAAGAAGGTGGTTCCAATGATTAAGGATTAAGCATATCTATAGATTGTGGTTGTAATAATAGATACCTTGCAACAAAGGATACTGTTGCTCAATATGCTTATTTACAGATATAATAATGTATTCTGCCCCAAAAAATGAGAAGAAAAATATCGTGATTGTATCAATTAAGAGTGGCATTGATAATTATTTAAGCACCGACTTTGTATGGACTATGGAGCATATTGGTGTTTTTCTATCTGTACTTGATTCGGAAATTGTTGTTCACCATGTTTAACCCTTTTTTTTTTTGGGGTTCCACTGTAAGGCATGATAACTAATGCAGTAAGGCCTAACACTGATTACTGACTAAAATATTGTTCAACTGAATTAGCTTCTTAGTACAAGAAAACTAACAGACTTAAGTTAAAACATTTAAGTAATTTTTTCAGGTACATAAGTAATTTTATGGTGTAGGTGCAATCAAGGTTGATAAATGTGCACAATTTATCCATCTATTCTGTTTATTTTTCTGCAAATGTCATTGGACATCTATGACTTTCACCGAGCAACTTTTACCCATCCTTTTAGTGCAAGCTTCTTGTATCCATTTTTGTTGCTAACAGTATGAATTTGTTGCTCAGTACAACACTCATTTGCTTACTATATTTTGTTAGAAAGCTGCTATAAAGAAAATGGATATGGAGGCAACTAGAGAATTCTTAGCAGAACTCAAAGTTCTAACAAATGTCCATCACTTGAATTTGGTAAGCTGCTTTCCCAATTGCACTGATATTATACCTAAAATGTATACATTACTTGCACACATTCTCTTTCTATTCTCTGAACCCTCACATTGGTATCACACAATTTTGTAGCTCATGTTTTTTTCTGAAGTTAATCATTAACAATGTAAAACTGAATGGACTGTAATTATTTGTCTATATACCTAAATTATTATGTTTGTACATTGAAAATTGTTGAAGTTTATGAATCACCATTCACATTTGGGATTTTCTCATTGTTTTACAAAATTGTTATTTCAACGTTCTGCAGGTTAGGTTGATAGGTTACTGTACCGAATTCAACTTGTTTCTTGTTTACGAATTTATAGAAAATGGAAATTTAAGTCAACATTTACGAGGGTCAGGTATGATATTAAATTTTGAGGCTTCATCTTATGATACCTATCACACAAACATTTAATATTCTTAGCATTTCCATTTGATATTTAAAATACAGATAGGGAACCACTAGAATGGTCTACTAGGGTACAGATCGCCCTCGATTCAGCAAGAGGGTTAGAGTATATTCATGAACATACAGTTCCGGTCTATATCCATCGTGACATCAAACCAGCAAATATTTTGCTCAACAAGCAATTTCACGCGAAGGTTATAAATTTTTTGAAAATTAGAGTTCATTACTTGCAGTTTTGCATGTTTGTAACAGCTGTTGTAATTTAGGTTGCAGACTTTGGATTAACAAAACTTACTGAAGTTGGTGGTATGACCCAACCAACAAGGCTTGTGGGAACATTTGGTTATATGCCTCCAGAGTAAGCCAATCACTCTTTGACTGAATTATTCTTTGAACAGTTTTGAGTTATTTTCATGATAACAATTATCAAATATCTACGTATGTCACAAAACTAACAATGATAACTTGACTTTGCGAAATATTTTTGGTTTCCACTTTTGCTTTGGTGGATTCTGATTTCCTTATTCTTCACTAATTATCAATAAAATCTGCCTCTTGTGATTACTTTCAGTTATCATACTTTGTTTTGGTTAGTTTGTGCAACATAAAGTCTTACATAATCTACATATTTCTACCATTTTATTTCCTATATTGCTCACAATTTGTTTCCTAATTTGCTCATCTACAATACAGACATAAGATTACTTTCTAAATCAGTTTGCCTAACAAATGACAATTCCTCCTTTTTTTTTATAACCTACATGGCTTATGGTTACTATACGATAGCAAATTGTTTAGAACACTCATACAATTCCCCTGTTACCCGGGCTGATTAGCAAGAGCAAAGGATAATGACACCATATATGTGTTAAATTTTGGCGACACTATGTAGAGGTCGGAAGTAGCTTCGTAATGAAGAAAACGGTTCGCAAATCGGAGTTCGGAGGTGGAAGTTATAAGGGAAAATGTGAAGTGGGCTGAATTGACAGCGTCAGACGTCCGAGGAAAAATTCAAACGTCTGACCCTTCAGCAAATCTGCACCAGACTTGTTTCAGAGAATGAGGTCAGACGTCTGACTAAATGGGTCAGACGTCCGAGTCAGTGCAGAATTGATACCAGAGCCTTTAGTCAGCGTCTGAGTTGAAGAATTTTTTTTCCAGTAACTTAAGTCAGACGTCTGACATTTTGGCCAGACGTCTGAGGCGACTTTCGTTTGTTTTTCACGTGTGGACTTGACGTGAAGATTTGTGATATCTGCATGGGCAATTTCGGAACATTGCCTAGGGTTTGTATTCTCCTATATAAGCTAGCTTCAGGTTCCAGATATGAGTGCGTGCAAGCGACTGTAAGAGATTAGTCTGCACAAATTTGGGTTTATCAAAACCTAATTTTCTTCTTCACAAATCAATTTCTAATTATAATTTTGATTATTGTAATTAGTTTATTGTACTCTTCTCATCAATATTAATAAAAGCTCTTTCTTAAAGTAGATGTATACTAACACAACGTTAGTGAAACCACTATAAATCTGTGTGATTTATTTTTCATTATTGTTTTGATTTTTGAATTGCTTGTTTGGGATTGTAATTATTTTTTGATTGATTGAGATCGAGTTATTGATTAGTTGCTTTTACACTTCTTATCACGATCCCGTCTTTCGCTGTGCTTGTGGGGTTTGGATTTGAGTGGTCTCCAGTTGGAATCCCGCCCCAACAGTATGTACTGTGGTGACATGCATATCATTGTTTACATGTCTAAGCGTACTCTAATATTGTACATAGATTGTGTGTATGATAAGTACTGTGGTTGCTTATATAAGTTTGTGCATGCATATATACTGTATTCATCAGGTCCTGCTTAATGAGTCAAGGGATTTAACTTTTCTTTCAGTCAAATCTTATGTAAATCTGACCACGTTCTAAAAGGTTGAATCAATGCAATTGCTATTTGGGTACATTTGCGAACCCTGCTGCTGTTACAAATAAAGGGAGGGTGCATTATGTAATAATTAGATAATGTTAATTGGATGAAAATCAAAAATTTTCCTTTTTTCGTCTTTTTCCTCACTCAAAAATTTGACAATTTTCTTCTGCACCTTTTCTTGAAGGTGAAAAATAGGCATAAAGACAAACTTTGAAAAAAAATTAGACTGAAGGACAACAAGTTTCATTTTTAAATTGAAGGACAAACTTTGAAAATAATTAGGCCGAAGGACAATACTAGTAAAAATTGAATATAATGCTAGTTAGAATTAGCATTGTCCTTCAGCCTAATTTTTTCCAAAGTTTGTCCTTCATCCAAAAAATGAATTTTGGTGTCCTTGAGACAAATTTTTTATCCAAGTTTGTCCTTTTTCCTAGTTCCCTCTTCTTGAAACTCGGTTAGCATGGCAACTGGTCAAACAAATGCTAAATGCTTCACCACTTCTTTTTTCCAACAATATAAGCCAACTTTAAGTCATTTTTCTTGTATTTAAAGTTTATTGGTTACATTTTATGCTTTTTTGCAGATATGCACAGTTTGGTGATGTTTCTCCAAAGATCGATGTATATGCATTTGGTGTTGTCCTCTATGAGCTCATTTCCGCTAAAGAAGCTGTAGTAAGAGCAGGACCTGGTACTGAATCAATGGGACTGGTTGCTATGGTTAACATCTTCACTACACTATTCATTTGAATTTATAATTTTGGTTTAGTCTAAAATTAAATACCACATTTTTTTTACATATTTCTCTCTCCTCTGACCACACTGTAAAACTAGTATGAAGAAGCTCTTAACAAGCGTTTTGAATGCCTCTAATATGTTTCTTGGTTCTAGTTTGAAGAAGCTCTTAATAAGCCTGATCCAAGTGAACATTTGAAACAACTAGTTGATCCAAGACTAGGAAACAATTACCCAGTCAACTCAGTCCATAAGGTGAAGTCGCATCTCAATTCAAAATAAACACCTGCATAATATTTCTTTATGCATATTTTATATATAAGTAACGTTTAATAATTTAGGTTTCACTGCTTGCCAAGGCTTGCACACACGAGAACCCTCAGTTGCGTCCGAGTATGAGAACAATTGTTGTAACATTGATGACGCTTTCTTCCAACACTGAGGATTGGGATGTTGCATCATTCTATGGAAATCAAGCTATGGTTAATCTCATGTCTGGAAGATGAGATTATTATGAACTACACCATTTGTATATCTGTAATTGTTTCTGAGTGTCCTTAAATAATTTGTAAATATTTATTTAGTAGACGATTTAGATTTAATTAACTTTGTGCATCATTTGTAATATTGGTGGGATCCGTATCCATCTCAAACCCCATGTAAAATTACTCACTTGAGGAGTATTTTTTTTTTTTTCTTCAGGTTAGTCTATATGAGCTGGTGCATGATTTTTCCCAGATAAATTACCTTGTAAAAGTTTCCAAGTCTAGCCAACCACGCATCTCATCTGTCATGCAGCAGCGTAACTAAAACACGATCGTTGTCTTGAACGTTTTCATTTGAACTTATATATGATGTATGCTTTCGTTTGTTTCTTTATCAATGGACTTCAGAGTTACTTTGAATTTGCATACGAGGGTACTACCATGGTGCCAGTGATAACAAGTTATTTTTCCTTCCCTACCGGGGAAGAAAATAGTTTGATGATTTGCGCTCATCTGGCATGACTTTATATTGAAGTATCAAGTGTTTTCGCTATTGCATTACAGATTATATTGTGCTTCAATACTTCAATTAGTCTTCTATTAACATCTCTGCCGCACAACTTTTTTTTTATTGTCATCATAGATCGTTTTAAATGGTATTCAATTTTTGGTTGGCGTAACACATTAGATGGTTTAAAGTTTAAATGTTTTTATTTTCTTATGGCATACAAAATTGACAGGTTTAAATCTCAGTCACAACAAATGTTTCAGTTCCTTTAATTTGTAGTGCAATTTTGTTTTAATTTTTGATTCTTTTGTTCTTTTAAATATTTGGTGTTGCTACAAACTAATTTTTCCTGCTATAATGTATTACAAAATTATCCTTGCTTTTGGGCATGCTTTTGTCAATTTTTTTTTATTTTAAATATAATTCTTTTAGTATGTTTATGTTGAAAGAGCACGTAGTTTTTCCTTTGTAGCACATATGATGTCTATATTAAATTTGTGCAAACTAACTAAGCAAATAATAACACGTGAAAATCGATTCACATGTACCATATATAATTTATCATTCACTTATTATGCTACAAACCAACGCCTATATATTAGTCATTAATTTAATGTTTTTTCAAAATAAATAATTTGTTAAAATGCTAAATTTATAATTATGATACTTTTTGCAAGTTTGCAAATAACCAATACTTTATCTAGTTTGATAATTTTGGTTTAGGAATTTCTTTACGAGGGAATCAGTCTAAAGAGAAAATCCATGATCAATTTCAGCATTGAGGATATAGCATTGAGGATATAAGCTTTAAAATTTAATCTGAAGGACAATAGAATGATAAATGCATATAGTATTACACATATTTAATGCTACATTCGTATCACATTACACTGAATTTTATCAACTATCTAAATTAACCAAATTATCAATGAATATTTCTAAATATCATTAACCGTTCTTCAATTTACTCTAATAAAAAACAAACCAAGAATAAATAAATGATACTACATGTTGAACCATATGCATAGATCAAACCACATAATGAAATAATCTTGCTTTTTGCATGGTGAAGTAGATCTACGGGATACTTGTACATAACTCTTTCGTAAATAAAATAGTAAGCTTTTTGTCTCTCTTATACAAGCATACAATCGCGTTATTTGCTTCCATACAAATATGTATCATTTAGTGGCCTCCAGGGTTTCTGTTCAATGACAAATATGAAGGAACCTCAATGTTTCCTACAAATTTATGTGAATACATCATTATATATGTGTAATGCTGTATAAATATATATCATTTTGTTGTTCTTCAGATAAACTTTAAAACTTGTGTCCTTCAAATTAAAATTAATATTAGATTTTTCCTTTAGACTAATTGCTTATTGAATTTTGACAACAGTATATGAAAAATTGAAGAGGTTAAGAATAGTTTGATAATGGTGAAAACGCGCGCGAATCGGAGCTCGTGTGCTCAAGTTATCGCGATTTGAATATGCACAGGCTGAAAGTTGTGTCAGATGTCTGACAGGAATCCTTAAACGTTTGGCAACAGGTTTACTGCAGCCTAAAAGTTGCGGCAGACGTCTTAGAGATTGTGACAGATGTCTGACGTGGTGCAAATTTTTTTTAGACCTAGAATTTATGTATTTACTTGTAGGGCTTCAAGAGGCAAATCGGGTATTTGTCAAGGAAGGATGGTTCACTATATAAGTTACTTTTAGGATTTAAAGCGAAGAGAACTCCAAGGATTTTTGATCAAGGTTTATCTACCATTAACTAGGATTTATCAAAACCTAATTTTTCTTCAATTCTCTCCTCCACAAATTTATTCTATCTGAATATTGATCATTGTAATCAATCTCTTGTATTCTTTTCATGGTATTAATAAAGGCTCTCTCAAAGTGATATACATTAAGAAGACGCTAGTGAAACCACTATAAATCGGTGTGTGATTTACTTTATCGCTGTTGCTTTGTTTCTCTATTACTTTTTTGGCGATTGTGGTTGGCTTTGGATTGGATTGAGATTTGGATTGAAGTATCGATTGGTTGTTTTGCATTTCTTACCATGATCTCATTTTCCGCTGTGCTTTGTGGTTTTTGATTTGAGTGGTCTTGAGTTAGAATTCCCATAACATTTGGTATCGGAGCATTAGTGTTGGTAGGTGGTTGTAGAAATTCTTGAATCAGATAATACCTCGAGCAGTCCCTCAACGATTAGTCCAAGTGGTATCGCACCCTATGTATGTGGATCGTATGCAGCTTTCGGATCACAATTGGTTAGAGACCAAGGAAGCCCGGTTGGAGAGGAAAGTCGGGAGAAAGAAATGGCAAATGCTTTATTTGTAAGAAACCTGGTCATTTGAAGAACGAGTGTCCAAACAAGAAGAATGAAGAGAATGAAGTATCATCTTCATCCATAGCGGTAGAGAGTGGAGTTATCGAGGGAGACGTAGATGGTTTGACGATGTAGCATCGGATGTTTCAGGTAGCACATGGATGCTTGATTCGGGAGCGTTTTATCATATGACGCCGAATAAGAATTATTATTTTTCTTACATCGACAAAGAAGGAAATTCAATTGTTATGGGTAATAGTGCTATTTGTAAGTCGGAAGGCATTAGTTCCATGTAAATTTGAATGTTTGACGGAGTGGTTCATACTCTCACTAATTTACGCTATGTTTCAGGACTTCGAAAGTCTCTTATTTCCATGGGGAAACTGGATTATTTAGGATATAAGATCACTATTGAGAGCGATATCTTGTGGGTTTTGAAGGGTACACTTATGGTGATTTAGGGTGGACTCAAGGTGTTTATTTGCTTCAAGGTGTGACTATAGAAGGTGAAACTTATGTGGGAGTTGATAGCTCTCGTGACTTGGATGCGACTACATTGTGGCAGTTGAGGTTAGGTCATGTCTTGGAGAGGAGTTTGAAGATTCTTTGAAAGAGGGAGATGATTGAGGGAGAGAGTTTCAACAAACTAGAGTTTTACGAGGAATGTGTCATGGACAAGCAAACTAAAGTGTCATTTGGTGAAAGAAAACATGATTCGAGAGAGATTCTTGAGTAGGTTCACATAGATGTTTGGGAACAAGTATTGGTAGCTTCTTTAGGAGGAGCAAGGTATGATATTTCTTTCATTGATGATTTTTCTTGAAAGGTACGGGTATATATAATAAAGGCCAAGTCGGAGGTATTTGCAAAGTTCAAAGCATGGAAGGCTCTTGTTGAGAATGAGAGTGGTAAGTCTTTGAAGGTTCTAAGGTCCGACGATGGCGGAGAGGATGTTTTCGGAGAGTTCTTGGATTTTTGCAAGAACCATAGTATTTGGAGAAATTTTACTATACCGGGAGATCCGCAGTCGAATGGTGTTACGGAGAGGATGAACCTACTCTACTTGAGAAGGCTCGATGCTTAAGATTGACATCGGGTTTGTCGGGATTTGGGGCCGAAGTGTTGTCAACCGCGGTGCATATAGTTAATCGAATTCCATGCTTGGCCATTGGTAACAAAATTCCTAAGGAAGCGTGGAAGGAAAAGAGTATTTATTTGAGTTATCTTTGTGTGTTTGGTAGTCCGATTTATGTGCATGAACCAGAAAATGATTAGCTTGGGCCTAGAGCTTTCAAAGGGGTCTTGCTTGACTATACAGATGGAATAAAATGCAATTGTATTTGGAATCCGAAAACGAAGAATGTGTTGAATTCTTGTCATGTTACTTCTGATGAGTCGGCTTTTTTCAAGGAGAATGAGAGTTCATCGGATGTTTTGGATTTGGTTCACGTTGAATCAGAAGAGAAGGAAGTTACTACCACTTTTCCTCCAAGGAGTAGAGTAGTTGAAGATGCTTGTGAGGAAGAAGCGGTTGATGTTACAACACATAGTCCACATGGTTTCTCTAGTAGTGTTGGTGATGTACATCATTCTAGAGAGGATTCGATTCAAGGTGGAGCCAAAACGAGTTTGGGTGATGGTATTGCTACTCGGGTGGGTCGACGTGCTATAAGGCCTCCCGATAGATATGGTGATTGGAACTATCTTAGCTTTTGTGATAATTTGGACTATGCTCTTCATGTAGTCCAAGATGGGTCGATGGACCTTGATGACGTTATGGAGTCGAGTGATAGCTCAAAGTGGATTTGTGCTATGGAGGAAGAGATGCAATCGTTGATGAAGAATCAAACTTGGGATTTGGTTCCACTTTCTAAAGGAAACCGTGCTATTGGATGCAAATGGATACACAAGGTGAAGGGTAAGGGGAGAAACAAAGCTAGGCTAGTGGCTAAGGGTTTCGTACAAAGGAAGGGAAATGAGTATGATGAGATTTTCGCACCGGTTATGTACCATACTTCAATCCGGATATTACTTGCTATATTTGCTATTCATGACTTAGAGTTGGAGCAACTTGATGTGAAAACTGCCTTCTTGCATGGTGAGTTAAATGAAGACATTTAACGTAGAGCAACTGAAAGGTTTTTTTAGATGGTATGTCAATTTTGTTTGCATGTTAAAAAATTCACTATATAGTTTGAAGCAATCACCTAGGCAATGGTACAAGAGATTTGATCATTTTATGCTTGAAAATGGCTTTGTTAGAAGCATTAAGATGCTTGTGTATATTTCAAAAGGTAGGAAAAATGATTGTTGGGTGTATTTACTCTTGTATGTGGATGACATGCTTATTGCTTCTGAGGAAAAAAATGAAATCAACAAGTTAAAACTAAGATTAAAATTGAATTTCGAAATGAAGGATCATGAAGAAGCAAAGAGGATATTGGCCATGGGAATAGAAGAGATCAAAAGCGTTTTGAGTTGAAGTTGACTTAAAAAGAGTACATAAAGAAAGCGCTTTACTGGTTCAGCATGAAGAATGCAAATGCGTCAAATACATACCTTTTCATGTGAAGCTTTCGAGTAAGAGATCACCTATCTTGGAGAAAGACAAGGTTTATATGGCAAAAGTGTCATATGTTAGTGCAGTTGGAAGTTTAAAGTATACTATGGTATGTATAAGGCCCTATATCGCATATGCCGTTGGGATGGTTAGTCGGCATATGACTAATCCATGGATATCGCATTGGAAAGATGTGAAGATTATATTGAGATATCTTAGAGGTATATCATTTCATGGTCTTATTTTTGACGGTAGTGAGGGGATGAATTACACGTTGGTTGGTTATTGTGAATCGAACTATGCTGGTGATAGAGATCGTAGAAAGTCAACTTCCAGATAGATATTCACACTTGGTGGTACGGCCATAAGTTGGAGATCGAGATTTCAAACCATAGTTTCTTTATCCACTACGGAGGCAGAATTGATTGCCGTGGTGGAGGTAGCAAAGGAGGCACTTCATTTGAGGCGATTGTTGTTGAATATGCGCTTATATGATTTTTGTTTGATGATAATAAACATATATTCATTTGCTTAAATGTATTTGATAATATACTATTTTATTTTTTCACAGATTAAATAAATATTTACAGAATAAAATAAATAACACGAAATTTGAATTCAAACGAATTTTTTATTCAAACAAATATTTATTACATCTTTGAATAGTACAATTTCAAGCTCTCACTATAACTATACAACTTTGATTACAATTACATCACATTTCACATTTACAATTCACCTCACTACATATCACTCACACTCGTATTTATCTTCAACTTCATTCCAGTTTGAATCCAGTATCTGAGAAATCTGCAAAAATATTCACTAACGTAGTAAAATTGAAAAAGAAATATTTTTGCAAAATAAAATAAGATATGATTTTTGAAAATAATATTTGCCTCAGTTATTTGGGTTGTTCGTCATCATTTAAATTTGAATTCATCATACACGAACAACTTGTGACATACACAGTGTATTACTATATATGCCACAAGGCCGTGCACGCCGATATATACACTTGATTGTTTTACAGGGACAGGTGAGCACAGGTCAAACCCAAATGAAAAATCAGGTTCAACTCAAGTGCCAACAAAGAATCAAAGCTCGGCCAACATAATGCAACTATGTTCAAACATGACAGAAACATGATCAAAGCTATAAGTGATGCAGCATCAAGTAAACAGTGCCAAACGAAGCACAGCTGCAAACAACATGACAGTGAAAACTCGAGTCACAGTGCCATGCTACAGATTATAAAATGAAATTCATAAATGCAACAACCAAATGAAGTCAGCAGTCAACAGTGATAATGGTCAAGAACTATACAAATGAATGAAGCATGCAAGCTCAAGACATCAAGTGATACAAGGTCAGGGGAGCAACATGAATGCAACAAAGACCAAGCTGCAGCATCAAGATAAGAAGATCAAAGTGAACCAGATCAATAGCAGCTCAGTTATACAAGCTAACCAAGTTTATATGCAATGCAAAGACCACGGCTACAACAAATGTACATATATGGACAGTGAAAACAGAAGTGCACAGCAACAGTAAGGAAATGGACAAATGCAACTGAACCAACTACACAAATATGCTATGCAGTGAAGTCAATCAGAGGCATCAACAAAGACAATGCTTGACACCGAGCATGTACAAAATGATGCATGATGAATCAGACCATACAATATGAAACAGAGGCAACAAGACTATATGCAAGCAAAGTCTCTACATGGATGCAGTGATACAAGTCAGAGCAACAATATCAAAGCAATGGTGATGGGCCGAGAGGACCAGTGATATAAGTAAAGATGAGTGCAGATTCGAAGTCGAAAGCAACACCATGTACAACAATGCACTGGAACACATAATGCATATGTCGAGTTCAATGCAACATAGCACCAGGCATCACTATGATACAACTTACAAACCCAAATGACAACTCAATAAATTTTGCAGTGATACAAAACAAGTTCAACAGGCAACAGCAAAAGTTCACAGAGAAGTCGAAATCATGAAAAGTGGCACGGCAATTTTTGAGAAGAACCAACAGAAATCGCCATGTCAATGTTGAACAAGTCAAAGTAAAAATACCAAGAAATCAACATGAAATATACGAATATGACAAAGTCAAATTAAAGCCGTGCTCATCACAATTTTTAAAGCCGTGTCAATCAAGCAATCGAGTATTTACACAATTGATTTAGTCAAGGAAAAATCACGAGCATCCAAGTGTAATCGAATGGCCAGAGCAAACAATTTGACAAATTCATATATATTCGAACGAACGCAAATCTAGGGTTACAAACCCTATATAAAGAAATCATCATCGGCAATTTTATTTATCGAGTTCAACCAAGCATAAAACCAGCAAAAACAAAAGCATAAAATTACATACCGAAGAAGGGACGAACTTGATCAACGAAGCAGCCGAAGTGAGCAACCAGGGGTACGATCGATCAAGGCTAAACGCAAATACTCACTGAATCGATCAACATAACGTCGGCTTTTAGAATAACTCTAAATTGGATCAAGGAGCAAAAGCCCCAAAATTCACAGAAGCCCTAGTTTTTAATCAGGAGGAACGAGAGAAAGAAAAGCCGCCATTAACATAAAGAAAAGAGACGGGCTAGAATATAAAAGAGGCCGGCCTATTGTTTTAATTTTTTTTTTTTGGGAATTTGCAACTCGGTAGTTGAGTTGTGGTCAAGGTTTTGAGCGTAGAGTTAGATTAGTCAATAGCGGGTATAGCGAGTTTACGTGTGTAAGCGAGGGACTATCTAATTTCTAGTAGAAACCTTGGGGGCAGCACGTAGGCAGGTTTTTGCCGAAGCTGGGTAAATTCTGTGTTGTTCTGTTCTGCATTTTATTATTCTGCTATTTATTTCTGTGCTGGTAGTATTCTGTGATCTGTGTTAATATTAGTTTATAAGCTTCCGCAATTAATTTTTATAATTAACACTATCACCCTATTCACCCCCCCTCTAGGGTGAAATCGATCCTACAAGTGGTATCAGAGCTAGGAATAGAAGTCAACATTTGTTTTAAAAATTCTATTTTTTTTTTTAAAAAAAATCAGTTTTTGTTTAAAAATTCGAATTTTTAAAATGGCTTCTTTTAATAATGCTTTTGCAGAAGGTCAATCCATAGTTAGACCACCAATGTTCAATGGTGAATATGCTTTTTGGAAAAATAGGATGAATTTTTTTTTGAAAACCATTGACGCTTGGGATATTGTTGAGACAGGTTATAGAATACCAACTATAACTGTAGATGATCAGGAAATAGAGAAACCAAAAGAACAATGGACAGAACTAGAAAATAAATTACAGAATACTAATGCCAAAGCTATGAATTCTATTATCTGTTCATTAGATCAATTTGAATTTAATCGTGTCTCACATTGTCTAACTGCGCAGGAAATATGGCACATATTAGAAGTAACTCACGAAGGAACATCTCAAGTCAAAGAATCTCGCCTTGCCATGCTAAGCAGCGAATACGAGAACTTTACAATGGCGAAAGAAGAAAATGTCAAAGAGATGTACGGACGACTTTCCAACATCATATACAAATCAAAAGCTCTCGGAAAAACATACACCGAATTGGAAATAGTCCGTAAAATCCTCAGAGTCCTTCCACGAAGCTTTGAAGCAAAAGTAACTGCCATTCAAGAATCGAAAGATTTAAAACAACTCAAAGTCGAAGAACTCATCGGAAATCTCACCACTTATGAGCTAGAAATGAAATTCAAGGAAGAGCGTGAAGGTGGAGATACTCGAAAGAAATCAATAGCTCTCAAAGGAACGACTGAAAGTGATGATGAGAATGATGACGATGATGATGGAGCAGCAGAGCTAGCGCTACTAATAAAGAAATTCAAAAAGTGGAATCGCAAATACGGAAATCCAGCTCGAAATCATGAATTGAAAAACAGAATAGGCAAAGCACTAGACAACCCAGAAGATCAGAAAATCATCTGTTACAAATGCAACAAACCCGGCCATATCAAGCCACAATGTCCTCAAAAACGATCAAATCAAGGAAAGAAACTAAAGAAGAAAAGCTTTGCGGCTACTTGGGATGAAACTGACGAAGATGAAAGTGATAACACCGAGAGTGAGAGTGAAAAAGCAAATATGTGTCTTCATGGTGAAGTTACAGACAGTGATGACGACGAGCCAAGCGAGGTATCAAAACTCACTCATTCTGAATTACTAATTTATTTCCATGAAGTAAATGGCTGTTATGAACGACTTAGGGAAAAATATGCTAAACTTGAATCTCAAAAGGATACTTTGATAGAATGCAATAAACAACTTGATCAATTAGTTAAGAACTATCAATGTAGAATTCCTAAGTGTGATAAGTGTCCAACATTCGAAGAAGAAATTAAAAAATCGGAAATCAATATAAAATCACTTGAAAATGAAATTCTGATTTTAAAAGAGAATGAAAATACTAGGAGAGAGAATTCTATTAAAAAGTGCACACAGTTGTTAAACGAAAATGAATCTCTCAAATCACAAGTCCAACAATTGTCAACGACTTTAGATAAATTTTCAAAAAGTGAAAAATCGTTGAATATGCTATTAGGAAAGCAAACTGTTAATACGGTTAGACAAGGACTTGGATATAATAATTCGAAAATTGTTGAAAACAAGATTAATCAAGTTAATTCTATGTGCACAATTTGTAGAAAATTTGGACACGGTCACAATAATTGTTGGTATAGACCCAAACATGTGAAAACTATACCGATTTGGGTTTCAAAAGGCACAAATATAAAATCTCTCAAAGTTAAACAAATTTGGGTGCCAAAGGGAACAATTATAAATAGTTTTGGGTCTACACAAAATTATTTTTCAAAATTTTCTGCCACTAACAACCATGGACCTATAAAAACAAATAGGTCACTAAACTCTCTTCTCGTGTAGGTATGCTGGCAGGCTAAGGAACAACAGCAATGGTACTTGGATTCTGGCTGTTCCAGGCACATGACAGGCGATAAATCGAAGTTCCTTAGCCTAGAAAAGTACAAAGGTGGCAGAGTCACAATGGGGAACAATGACAAGTGTAAAATTGTCGGTAAAGGTAAAGTAGGTAACAATACATTTACCTTGAATGACGTTCTATATGTTGAAAATCTGCACCACAATTTGATATCAATAAGCCAGCTATGTGATAAAGGTATGAATGTTATCTTTGATTCTGACATGTGCAAAATTGTTGACAAATCATCAAAAGAAATCTTATTTTCAGGAAAAAGGAAAGGTAATATATATTCTCTATCTTTTGATGATCTCATCCTCTCCAAATGTTTGGTAGCTAAGGATATAGAAGTGAATTTATGGCATAGACGTTTAGGGCATGCTAGTATGAACTTATTAAACAAATTAAAAAGAAAAGGTTTGGTAAGAGGGTTGCCATCATATGAGTTTGAATCTGAAAACATCTGTAAAGCATGTACTTTGGGAAAACTTAGAAAATCATCGTTTCATGCCAAAAACAATGTAAGCACTTCTAGAGTTCTTGAACTTATTCATATGGATCTATTTGGACCTAATGACATTGCTAGCTTAGGAGGTAAGAAATATTGCTTTGTGTTAGTTGATGATTACTCAAGATATACATGGGTATACTTCTTAGCTAAAAAATCAGAAACTTTTTCATACTTCACAAGATTCGCAAAATTTGTGCAAAATGAAAAAGAAGTCTCTATTGTTTCGTTAAGAAGTGATCATGGTGGAGAATTTGAAAATTATGAATTTGAAACTTTCTGTGATGAAAACGGAATCAAACATGAGTTCTCTGCACCACGTACTCCACAACAAAATGGGGTAGTTGAGAGAAAAAATCGAACTTTACAAGAATTGGCTAGGTCTATGTTAAATGAATATGAACTACCTCTGCATCTCTAGGCAGAAGCTGTAAATACAGCATGTTATGTAATGAATAGAGTTATCATCAGACCGATTCTTAACAAAACCCCCTATGAGCTATGGTTCAACAAAAAACCAAACATCGCTTACTTCAAAGTGTTTGGATGTCCTTGCTATATTCTTAATACAGGTGATCAGTTAGGAAAATTTGAAGCAAAGGCTGATGATGGCATCTTCATAGGTTACTCTTCGAGAAGCAAAGCTTATAGAGTCTACAACAAAAAGACTAAAACAATCGTAGAGTCAATCAATGTGAAATTTGATGAAGGCATTGACGAACAGGATACATCCAAAAGCAACGTTGAAGAGGAGAAAGAAAAAGATGAATTTGAAAAACCAAAAGAAACTGCTGATGCTAGAGAAACTACCACAACTCAAGAAGTCCGAAGAAATCTGGATCCAGAAAAGCTGAAATACAAAACAGACCATCCACCAGAATTGGTAATTGGAAACCCTATAGCAGGTATACAAACTCGTTCATCTTTTAAAAATCTATGTGATCTGTGCTTATATAGTGGATTTATTTCAGAAATAGAACCAAATAACATAGATTCAGCCCTTAATGATGAAAACTGGTTCATGGCCATGCAAGAAGAGCTAAATCAGTTTGAACGAAATAATGTTTGGAGTCTAGCACCTAGACCTAAGGATTATCCAGTTATAGGAACAAAATGGATTTTTAAAAATAAATATGATGAATCTGGAAATATAATTAGAAATAAAGCTAGACTAGTTGCTAAAGGATACAATCAAATTGAAGGAGTTGACTTTGATGAAACTTTTGCGCCTGTAGCTAGACTAGAATCAATTAGAATATTGTTAGCTTTTGCTTGTTACAAAGGATTTAAACTAAGACAAATGGACATTAAGAGTGCTTTTCTTAACGGAGTTTTAAAAGAAGATGTGTTTGTTGAACAACCAGAAGGTTTTGAAAGTCATGAATATCCAAACCATGTATACAAACTAAGGAAGGCATTATATGGATTAAAACAAGCTCCCAGAGCTTGGTATGAATGTCTTACTTCTTATCTCCTTGAAAATGGGTTCAAAAAGGGATGTGTAGATACCACACTATTTCTGTTGCATGAAAACAATGATATTTTGATTGTTCAAATATATGTTGATGACATCATTTATGGTGCTACTAACAAGTTATTGTATGAGAAATTTGAAAAAGTCATGCAGGAAAAGTTTGAAATGAGCTTGGTTGGAGAGTTAAAATTCTTTTTAGGATTTCAAATCCAACAAAGCAATAAAGGCACATTCATTTCTCAAACAAAATATATTAGGGAACTTGTCAACAAATTTGGATTGAAAGATGCTAAACCAGCAAGAACTCCCATGAGTACAACACTTAAACTTGACAAAGATGAAAAGGGTAAGACAGTTGATCAAAAGCAGTACAGAGGTATGATTGGATCACTCCTTTATCTTACCGCCTCTAGACCTGACATCATGTTTTCTGTCTGCTTATCTGCACATTTTCAATCTAACCCAAAAGAATCTCATTTAAAAGCTGTTAAAAGAATTATAAGATACAGGAAATTATTGTCAAGGACAAAATTTCACAGCTTTTTAGCCTCAAGGACAGACCTTTAATATTTTATCCTGAAGGACAACTTTCTGTAGGTATCAGTTTTTAGTTATTGATAGCAGTTTTTAGGTATCAATTTGTAGTTATCGGTAGCAGAATTTAGGTATCAGTTTTTAGCTCGGTATCAGTTTTGTTGTCCTTATAAATAATTTTGAAAAATGTTTGTCCTTGTGAATAATTTATAGAAGAATGTTTGTCCTTGGGGTAAAAATATTGAGGTCGTGTCCTTGAGGCAAAAAATATAGAAATTTTTGTCCTTTAAATTAATTCCCCCTATAAGATATTTATTGCACACCCCACGATTTGGTCTTTGGTATCCATCAAATGATAATTTTGAATTGAAAGGTTTTTCAGATGCTGATTATGCCGGAAACTTGGTTGATAGAAAAAGTACTAGTGGAGCATGTTTTATGCTAGGACATTCATTAGTTGCATGGTCGAGTAGAAAACAAAATTGTATTGCATTATCCACAACAGAGGCAGAGTATATTGCTTTGAGCGGTTGCTCTGCTCAAATCTTATGGATGATACAAACTTTGCATGACTATGGTCTAAATTTTAAACGTGTACCACTAATGTGTGATAGCAAAAGCGCAATTGATCTCACAAATAATCCTGTACATCATTCGCGAACAAAACATATAGATGTAAGACATCATTTTATTAGAGATCATATTTCCAAAGAAAATATCTGCATAAATTTTATTTCAACTGATTCTCAATTGGCAGACATCTTTACAAAACCCCTATCAGAAAATAGTTTTTGTAAACTACGACTCAGTCTAGGTGTTTTAGAAATTTGCTGAATATTTAACATTTTTTTCTCCCTACAAATCATCGAAAAGAAAAATAGTGATTGAAAAAGTGATGAGTGTTGATATTGATTATATATTATAACTCGAGAAAGTATAATTAGAAAATTTCTTTAGAAATGTAAACAAGAGTTATAAAACTTTTTGTTGGTAAAAATTCCATGACCATCTCATACCTATCATATTTCTATCAACCATCATTCATCAAAATTCTATATAGTTTGTCGATATGTGGTACTTTAAACAGGAATCGTTCGTTTTTCATTTTTTTTAAATAATAAAAAAAAAATAAAAAAAAATAAAATAAAAAAATAAATAAAAAATTAATAACAATAAATAAATACCAAAGTGTTCACTCTCATTTAAAAGTCCTCACGGTTATGCATGGGTGAATTACTTGGAATTTGTTATGTGCTTCCATGCTCATTTAAAAGTCCTCACGGTTATGCATGTATGGAACACATATCAAAAGTTGAGTTTTAAAAAAATAATAAACAAGTTGATTCTAATCCCATTTAAAAGTCCTCACGGTTATGCGTGGTTAGAAGATACTTGAATTCATTTTTCTAAAATAAATTTGGAATGCTACTAATCTCATTTAAAAGTCCTAACGGTTATGCATGATTAGTAGATATTCAAATTCCTGATATAAAAATACCACAAATAGACACAATTGTATGGTTTTATATGATGACATCATCTCCATCATTCTAAAAGTGGAATATGCGCCTAACAAAATTTTTATGATTTTTGTTTGATTTTTTTTATTGAAATTTGATATTTATATTAAATTGAGTTTTAATGTTGAATTGATATCGATTACTTTATCTCTATTTTCTCTAACACTATTATTCTTTTGCTGATAACAAAAGGGGGAGAGAAAAGTTAAGATTTTGTCAAATAAAATCTAGCAAAGGTCAAATAATTTTCCATTTTGCATCTAGACTCTTTTGCATATTTTATTTGTATGCATATATGTAGGGGGAGTTTTGTGTAGAGAGGAAGCAATTAAATAGGGGGAGCAATTAGGATATATCAATGATCAAATACATTTAACATATTCAAAATCTTAAATATATGTTTGTTATCATCAAAAGGGGGAGATTGTTGAATATGCGCTTATATGATTTTTGTT
The DNA here is from genome assembly GCA_030765085.1 of Allium cepa. Lineage (NCBI taxonomy): Eukaryota > Viridiplantae > Streptophyta > Magnoliopsida > Asparagales > Amaryllidaceae > Allium > Allium cepa. The sequence continues at coordinate 162,054,630 of CM060932.1, forward strand.
TGATGATAATAAACATATATTCATTTGTTTAAATGTATTTGATAATATACTATTTTATTTTTTCACAGATTAAATAAATATTTACAGAATAAAATAAATAACACGAAATTTGAATTCAAACGAATTTTTTATTCAAACAAATATTTATTACATCTTTGAATAGTACAATTTCAAGCTCTCACTATAACTATACAACTTTGATTACAATTACATCACATTTCACATTTACAATTCACCTCACTACATATCACTCACACTCGTATTTATCTTCAACTTCATTCCAGTTTGAATCCAGCATCTGAGAAATCTGCAAAAATATTCACTAACGCAGTAAAATTGAAAAAGAAATATTTTTGCAAAATAAAATAAGATATGATTTTTGAAAATAATATTTGCCTCAGTTATTTGGGTTGTTCATCATCATTTAAATTTGAATTCATCATACACGAACAACTTGTGACATACACAGTGTATTACTGTATATGCCACAAGGCCGTGCACGCCGATATATACACTTGATTGTTTTACAGGGACAGGTGAGCACAGGTCAAACCCAAATGAAAAATCAGGTTCAACTCAAGTGCCAACAAAGAATCAAAGCTCGGCCAACATAATGCAACTATGTTCAAACATGACAGAAACATGATCAAAGCTATAAGTGATGCAGCATCAAGTAAACAGTGCCAAATGAAGCACAGCTGCAAACAACATGACAGTGAAAACTCGAGTCACAGTGCCATGCTACAGATTATAAAATGAAATTCATAAATGCAACAACCAAATGAAGTCAGCAGTCAACAGTGATAATGGTCAAGAACTATACAAATGAATGAAGCATGCAAGCTCAAGACATCAAGTGATACAAGGTCAGGGGAGCAACATGAATGCAACAAAGACCAAGCTGCAGCATCAAGATAAGAAGATCAAAGTGAACCAGATCAATAGTAGCTCAGTTATACAAGCTAACCAAGTTTATATGCAATGCAAAGACCACGGCTACAACAAATGTACATATATGGACAGTGAAAACAGAAGTGCACATCAACAGTAAGGAAATGGACAAATGCAACTGAACCAACTACACAAATATGCTATGCAGTAAAGTCAATCAGAGGCATCAACAAAGACAATGCTTGACACCGAGCATGTACAAAATGATGCATGATGAATCAGACCATACAATATGAAACAGAGGCAACAAGACTATATGCAAGCAAAGTCTCTACATGGATGCAGTGATACAAGTCAGAGCAACAATATCAAAGCAATGGTGATGGGCCGAGAGGACCAGTGATATAAGTAAAGATGAGTGCAGATTCGAAGTCGAAAGCAACACCATGTACAACAATGCACTGGAACACATAATGCATATGTCGAGTTCAATGCAACATAGCACTAGGCATCACTATGATACAACTTACAAACCCAAATGACAACTCAATAAATTTTGCAGTGATACAAAACAAGTTCAACAGGCAACAAGCAAAAGTTCACAGAGAAGTCGAAATCATGAAAAGTGGCACGGCAATTTTTGAGAAGAACCAATAGAAATCGCCATGTCAATGTTGAACAAGTCAAAGTAAAAATACCAAGAAATCAACATGAAATATACGAATATGACAAAGTCAAATTAAAGCCGTGCTCATCATAATTTTTAAAGCCGTGTCAATCAAGCAATCGAGTATTTACACAATTGATTTAGTCAAGGAAAAATCACGAGCATCCAAGTGTAATCGAATGGCCAGAGCAAACAATTTGACAAATTCATATATATTCGAACGAACGCAAATCTAGGGTTACAAACCCTATATAAAGAAATCATCATCGACAATTTTATTTATCGAGTTCAACCAAGCATAAAACCAGCAAAAACAAAAGCATAAAATTACATACCGAAGAAGGGACGAACTTGATCAACGAAGCAGCCGAAGTGAGCAACCAGGGGTACGATCGATCAAGGCTAAACGCAAATACTCACTGAATCGATCAACATAACGTCGGCTTTTAGAATAACTCTAAATTGGATCAAGGAGCAAAAGCCCCAAAATTCACAGAAGCCCTAGTTTTTAATCAGGAGGAACGAGAGAAAGAAAAGCCGCCATTAACATAAAGAAAAGAGACGGGCTAGAATATAAAAGAGGCCGGCCTATTGTTTTAAATTTTTTTTTTTGGGAATTTGCAACTCGGTAGTTGAGTTGTGGTCAAGGTTTTGAGCGTAGAGTTAGATTAGTCAATAGCGGGTATAGCGAGTTTACGTGTGTAAGCGAGGGACTATCTAATTTCTAGTAGAAACCTTGGGGGCAGCACGTAGGCAGGTTTTTGCCGAAGCTGGGTAAATTCTGTGTTGTTCTGTTCTGCATTTTATTATTCTGCTATTTATTTCTGTGCTGGTAGTATTCTGTGATCTGTGTTAATATTAGTTTATAAGCTTCCGCAATTAATTTTTATAATTAACACTATCACCCTATTCACCCCCCCCTCTAGGGTGAAATCGATCCTACAATTGTTGTGTGACTTTGGATTCGATCATGATAGTATCGATATTCAATGCAATTGCCGGAGTGCTATTCATTTGGTGGAGAATTTAGCGTTTAGCTCACGTGCCAAGCATATTGAAGTGAGAGAGTCATTTTTAGTAGCCATGGATGAAGATAAGCATGTATATCTTTGAAAAGTGCACACAAAAGATAACGTGGTGGATATTCACTAAAGCATTATCAATTGGGAAGTTCGAGCATTGCTCGAACTTGATTCTCTTAGGGAAGTACTAGGTGCCACATGGTGACATAGTTGAGGGAGGAGCATGGTTATAGACAATGAAGTGTATCGATGAGAGATTGTGGTTTTATCTTCTTGGTGGGTACTAGTTTACACTTCTTAGTACTTTAGTCATTTAGTGAGACAGTTTTAGATTTGGATGCTTTCAACACTTCGTTAGTGGGTGGGGGCTTTGCTTGAGCCGATGGCTTTGTTGGAGCTCATTGTAAAAGCATTCAAACTTGTTTGGTAGAATGTATAGATGATGATAGTTTGGTACTATCGTTCTTGGTGATGGAGATGGATATAATATTGAGGTGGAGTGTTGAATTTTGGCGACACCATGTGGAGAATTAAAGAGGTCGAGAATATCTTGATAACGGTGAGAACGGAGCTAGGATGCTCAAGTTATTGCGATTTGAAGATGCATAGGCTGAAAGTTGTGTCAGATATCTGACAGGAATCCTCAGGTGTCTGACAGCAGGTTTACTACAACCTGAAAGTTACGACAGATGTTTGAGAAGTTGCTACAGACGTCTAATGTGATGCAATTTTATTTTTTGGGCCCACAATTTGTGTTTTTGCTTGTAAGGCTTCAAGGGCAGATCAGGTATTTTTCAAGGAAGGATGGTTCACTCTATAAGCTATTTTTAGGATTCAAAACAAAGAGAACTCCAAGGGTTTTTTTATCAAGGTTTGTCCACCATTAAATAGGGTTTATCAAAACCTAATTTTTCTTCAATTCTCTTCTTCACAAATTTATTCTATTTGAATATTGATCATTGTAATCAATCTTTTGTACTCTTCTCATGAGTATTAATAAAGGCCCTCTCTCAAAGTGGATGTACACTAACAAGATGTTAGTCGAACCACTATAAATTAGTGTGTGATTTATTTTATCTTTGTTGCTTTGTCTCTCTATTTCTTGTTTGGCGATTGTGATTGGTTTTGGATTAAATTGAGATTTGGATTGAGATATCGATTGGTTGTTTTGCACTTCTTAACACGATCTCATTTTCGGCTGTGCTTTGGGTTTTTTGATATGAGTGGTCTCGAGTTAGAATTCCCATTATATTCCCTCTCTCTTTTTTATACTAATTTTGGATTTGTACAAGGGTGTTGTTATTAACACTCCAGTTTTGATCAAAAGGGATCATTTTAATTTTGGTAATAATCAAAATAGCTCCCTTGTAAAATTACAATCAAATTGGTCTAATTGCATTTTCTTTTGTTTACCCTAATTTTTCCTTAATCATCATCAACCTTTAATCCAAAATCATTAATCAGACAATGGAGAATTCAAAATCACCTCCAGATGAAATAGCAAATGAGGAAAAGAAAATGTTGATTCTTACTTAAGAATGCATTCAACATGTAGATTTTGTTCAGGAAAACAGTCAGGCAATTTATTTGTAAAATTTTAGGGTTTATAACGATTTTAAGGTTTATTTTTATAAATTCTAACTCAACAAATGAGTTAATAAGAGAAATGAATGATGATGAAAGTTAGGTTTAAAAGTAATTTTAAACCCTAATTACTACAGTTAGAAAAATGCATGATAAATTTGGTTAAAAAGAAACTTGTCATCACCTTCTCAACAAAGTTTGGATCTGGTTGTGAAGAGCGGGATAAATATTTTGTTCTTATCATTATTATTATTTTGAATGGAAAGAAAAGGGGACAGTAAATGAAAGTGTTCAGGGCTTTAATCATTTAACCAAGGGAAAAGAGATAAAAATATTTTTTTTTACTAATAGGACGTATACCTCTCATATCAGTTTAATGGGTGCTCATAAAATTTTGTCCCTTTATATTCAAAACTGGAGTGTCAATAATAATGTTAACTAATTTTTGTAAGGTTAATTTAGTAAAATCCTTTTCAGACTAAACTAGAAAGAAAATTTATTTCTTAACAAAAAATGTTTTTCAATCATCTATTGTATTTAAAGACCGTTCAAAGGAAGAAGAAATTGTTATAAAAATCCATCCATTATTCGTTCAAAGTTGCCATTCATTATTTTTTATTCCCTAATATACATATTATATTATTAAAGTTGAGTTCACATCCTTGCTTTCTCATTCATTCTATTAGTTTCTCTCCTTAAACTGATGTAGAACACTCATTTTGTAGAGAAATTCTAATAATCAAGAGTTTAATTTTTCTTGCAAGGAAGGATGGTTCACAATCAGGTATTTTGATAAAAGTATAGAAACATATTATTTGTTTGTGCTTACAATTAATGATAAATACAGACAAGAACAAATTAAAACGGAATAATAAAAGAATATAAGATACATGAATACGTCTTGGAGAATCCACCTCGTCACCTAAAAGCTCCAAAGAATCCTGCTAAATCTAGAAAATATGCTTGGGATGACCCAAGCATTATAAGAAAAATAATGTTCGGCTCAGTCTGGTAAAACCGGCGTGAGAAACTCAAATCACAAGAAATTTTATTTATTGTAATTTCTAAAATCCTTTAAAATCAAAGGTATCTCGTAAGACCACGCTGCACATAAGTACAGACGGGTTTTTACCTTATGATAACCAGAATATTTTCTACACAAAATCCAATGATATTATAATAATGTATAAGATACAAATACATATTATTCATAGCCGAAATTATTACATTAATTAAATTCCAACATAATAGGTATACAATCAAGTCCGCCTTATTGGCGAATGGATTCCAACTATGAAAGGGTAAGGGTCTACTCACCGAATTCGTACATCTCTAGATAAATTGTATATGAGGCTACAACATTCCTTAACAAATCAAAAATATATATTTTCAAAATCACTTTGAAATCCTTTTTAATTTGAAATCATCACTTTAATATTTTAAAATTCCAAAATATGGCCTAATGCTGCAACAACACTAAATAAGGTGATTCATATCAATCATATCATCCAAACATTATATTTCATATGATAACAACTTATATAATAATAAATGTAAATAAAATCAACACAGGTGAGGAATCCAGTTGGATCCCTTTAACTTGTCACTTGCAACAAATACACATATTAGAAAATATGTACAATGTCCGCTTCGAGGCAGACGCACATACAAAGTGTCATCCGCTCATACACGGGAACATGTAGGGTCTCATCTGCTTCAACAGGCAGGAATATATCCAAATACCAATCGATATATCGATAATACATTATATATCATCCAAACAATCGTCAATCATCACAAAATAAATTTATTCTCACTTATATAAAAATATAAGCGAGTCAGAAAGAGTGAGTTGCACTCACTTTGGTCCCAATAGTCGTTGCAGTGTTTTATTCCAAATAAATTAAATGAGCATATAATTTTATCCATAATTCTGACTAGTTCCAATCAACTCCAAACTAACTATAAATGTAGTGCTTGTCAATATGATCCCAACGCAATTTGTTTTGTCGAAAACGGACCTCAAATGAAGAAGTTATGACTTTTTAAAGTTTAAACAATTTTATATAAGTAAATTTACAATGTTTTATTTATTTTTAAACCTCAAATTACATCTAGCCGTTTGCTTTTGAATTACAAGATTTGGGCCACGAATGTTTTCTTCTCCACGCTCGTTCCAGGTTCATGAATGAATCCATAACCGATCATTTCAATCGATCGTCGATCATCCTACGTTCGTCGAGACGACGATCAGCTACCAGCCATTAAATGCCTCTAATGCCGTGCACCCCCGCCCCAAACCCCATCGATCTTGGCCCCACCGTCGCATCGAAAAGCACGCATGAACTCCGGCCGTTCAAGGCCATTTTTCCATCGATCCACTTCACCAAAGACGATCATGGTCGTTGGATTTCTAGAGCTCGAGGTGCTCTACAATATTGCAGAAGGAAGTTTTCGCTAATAGTCGACGGATTAAGAGAGATCCGAGGGGAAAGATTTAAGCAGTTTCGGCTATAGAAAATAAAATGGCGGCTAGACCTAGATAGATTAGGGTTTGTGAAAAAATAAATTAATGAAGTCTTTTTATAGAAAATTTCGTGACACTATTCATCTGAAATTTTTTTGAATTTCAAACGAAGCATGCCGCCTAACATTTATAATGTTATACCTCTATTCCGAACACAATGGAATATATATCAGAAGCCAATTCGATCGTATTTGGAAGATAGGTTTTCAATCGACTTATTTTAATTAAAATTTACTTAAATAAATTTGTATACGTTTTAGCTTGCCTAAAATAAACCGTAAATCCGATTGACATGAAATTTGAAATCCTACAATAATATAATATTATGGATCCAATGAAATTGGTTTCATTGAAATCCAAGACCGTGTCAAAAATGACTATTTTTACACGTTAATCAAATACTAAAATTTCCAATTTCTATAAATGAACTTTTAGTTCAATTTTAAAAGTTTACTAACATCGTTATAATTCAAATAGAATTTGATTCAAATTTACAAATCATTTTCATTCTTATTAAATTCAAATTTTAATTATTTCCACAATTTCAAATATTAAATTAACAATTTAATTATCCAATTAAATCAAGATATTCGAAATATAATTTATTCAACTTATAAAATTAACTTGTGAATATTTAAAATCAATTAATATACGAATTTAAATTGATTGAAATTCTGGATCGTTACAAAAAACATATTTGAATTAAGCATCAATATTTTTTTTTTCTTAATTTAAAGTGAAACATACAAATGTTATAAATAGGAATTTAATTTTTTTTTTAAATTTAAAAGTACGATAAATTTTATAAATGTTATAACTACAAATTTAAATTATTTTATGTTTAAAATAAAAAATGTAAATGTTATAATTGCAAAATTCAAATTGTTTGGGTAAAGGCAGAAGTTAAATCTGAAGTTTAGAAATTTTAAGTTCCATAAGTTTGAATTTTCTTAAAGTATCAAAAAAATTAAAATAGTTTACAAGTCTAGAAAAAAAATCATCCATTCTATTTTTTTAATCTTTCAATATTAAAAAAATGAAACTTATATTTATTATTAAAAGTTTCATTTATGGTTTGCTTTCTAAAAGGGTAAGAATCCAGTACTTATAATTTTAGCAAGAAAAATAACATACTTCTTATCCCCCTCATCAAATTATTTATTCCCTTAAGACAACTACATAACGATAGTTATAATTCTAATAGTTGTAATAGTAATTATTTATAAGGGTATTATTTAGAATAAATAACAAATTGAAAAATATGTGAAAATTAATCAAATATTTCGCTAAATCCAAGAAATAGTAAATAATAATGATGATATAAAATAATTGTTAAAGGAAAATTTGGTAGTCTTTTAACTCACAAATCCAATTAGTAAATATGCCCAAGGCCTAGACATGCATCTTGGTTGAAACTGCATCTCTGTCTGAGCCATAAACTGAAAGATACGGTCGTCTTAAAATCGATCCATTACCTTCTCATTTAGAACCCACTTTGAAGAGCTACAATGTACTTCACCCAAACAAAAAAAACTAAGGGCACATGAGTGTTCTACTCAATGATACAAAGCTATTGGTCCAAGTTTCACTCAATTTTGACTTAAAACGAAGAAGTTAAAGCTGGACTAACTGTCCTAAAACTGATTATACCAAAATAGCAGTATCTTTTATGCTAAATAATGGATTATCTGTCCATAAAATAGGTAAAAAGGTGGACAAACTGTCCTTAAGAAGTAGCAAGGTCCGTTATGCTAACAAATGAACTAACTGTTCATAATCTGGGCTAACTGTCCTTAACTGGACTTACTGTCCTCTGGGATGACAACCCTCAAAATGAACTAACTGTCCGAATTTAAATGACTAATTGTCCGAATTTTCTTTGGGTTAACTACCCTTTAAATTTTCCTTGAAAACCTTTCTTAAAATGATTTAGTCCGTCAAATCATGCATAAACAGGGAAAATATAGCTTTAGCCTAAGCTAATTTGCCATGTTATATATACCCAAATAATGTTGGTGATGTTCAATAAGGATTATCTATCCTTTTAAAATAAGTTAAAATCCTTTATAACATAAAACACTTTGGCTATCTACCTATTCATTATATTTGAAACCTTTGTTTAAAACCTTTAAACAACCCTTTCAAAACCATTGAAGGTAACCCCTTCGAAACCATTGAAAGACCCTTTCGAAACCCTAGAAAGTACCCCTTTCAAAAACAATAAAGGCAACTCCTTCAAAACCAATAAAAAAGTCTTTCCTTTAAAAGCTTTAAAATATATGACATCGACCTTTAAAGCCATTTAAACCTTACCTTTTGAAAACATAGGAAAAACCTTCGTTTTCATCTTTGTTGAAACCCTAGGGAACCACCTCTTTCGAAACCATTCATAAAATCTTTCTAAAGCATAAAACAAACTCTTTCCAAAGCACTTTGGGTTCAATTTAAAACAAGTGGAAACCTTTCAAAACCATTCAAAGTATCTATTCAATACCCTTTAAATGTTTTGATTTAAATCATTTGGATTATGCCTTCAAGTAGAGAAAAGGATTAAAAAAACAATGGAGTCAAAAGTATCTGCTTCGAAAGCCTTTGAAAGAATCTTTTTAAAAATTATTTCTCAAACAATGAAGTGATGATGTCGAAACCATCCCTTTGAAAGCAACGAAGAGGTGGCCAATTTCAGAAAACGAAAAGGCTCCCTTCGAAACCATCTGGATAGAAAGGTTGGAAGAGGCAGCCATAGGCTTTGAAAATGTCGAAAGCACTTTGTGACGACCTGAATTTTTAACGGACATTAATTGGTAATTAACCGAATTAAATTGCTAGAAATGCTGATTTATAAGATGAACAAATAAAATAATGTGATAACCCAGAATTTTTGGCAAATATTAATTTGATGATTTTCTTATATAATTATTAGTTTGCCAAACTTATTCTTTTCAAAACAAAATGAATGTGCTTTCTAATTTCTATTGTGTATATATATATATATATATATATATATATATATATATATATATATGTAGATTGTAAATAGAACTATGATTTGAAATTCAAAATAAATTTCTTTAAAATAAATTAGATTTAAAACTCTACATTTAAACACTAGTGTATAAATACATAGTTACTAATTAAAATATAAATAGCTTAGGCTTTATCTTATATCTTTTTAAGTAAACATTGTTAATATAAATATAAATAAAAAGAAAATGTATAAATAAAAACATAATATAAATGCATGCATAAAGACATGTGTAAGTTAAGAAGTATAATGCAAACACAAGTGGCAAGTTTATTTGTTTTCTTTATAAAGAAAAGAAAAATGAGAAACCATGTATATAGTTTGAGGCAGTATATATATATATATATATATATATATATATATATATATATATATATATATCAACTCTTTTCATCTTTCATTTTTATCAAACTAAAAACCAGAAAACTAAACTAAAAACAACTTCACCTAGTTTTCTAACTGAAGCAAAGATTTAAAGCAAGAATTAAGTTCAAGTTCAACTAAAATCAAGTAAATCAAGCCTGCTGTTTCAATATCAAGTGCAGTTTTCAACTTCAAACATCCAAGTTCCTCCGTTCAACAATTTTAAGTGAGTAAACTAAATTTTTAAAAGCTAAACTCTCTTATTTCTGTGTGCATGTGAGATCTAGTAGTGGTAATGATCTGAATATTAATTGCATGGATGAGATTGGATGTTGTCTGTGCGTACATATTGAAAATACTGTGTGCATGTCTCTGTATGTTCTAACGAACTAAAAATCATTCAAAATTTCAATTCACTTCACTCAATCCATTTTAGGATATGATGATTTAAGAAGATAGGTATGTATTGACTAATTTTTTTTTTGAAAAATGTTTGTATGTGAGATTATTAAGTATTAACTATAAAATAAGAAATTACAATAAAACTCAAACCATCTTAAGAATTCGATTTTCATGTTTTTTGATTTTCGTATATAATCTGATTCGACTTTTGAAACCATGATTTTTAATTATAATTTCAAGATTTTTAGGATAGTATTTAGGTAGAAATTATAGGTTGAAAGGGGTTTGAGTTTTTGCTAATTTCTGGCGATCGAAGGATCTGGGATGGTCGTGGTCGTTGCTGGAGATTGCTTGTTGATCGAGACGCTTGGGAAAATTGGTTGGAAGTTTTTCTAATCACCGTGATTGCGTGGCGAGGAGGATTTAGGGTTTAAGACCCGTTCGAGTCGACGATGTTGTTGTGGCGATTTCATCGGCATAGCGGCATCGAGTGGGACCGGGGTAGGGGAATAGGGAGGTGGTCGAGTGGCGAAGGTCTGGACGTGATGGCGAGGTTTCTCGGGTTGGAGGTAGCGGCGCGAGGAGATTCTACGTGAGCGAGTGCTTTCCAGATGGGTTTCAATTTCACTCGATTTCGATTCATGTGGTCGACGTGGGTCCTGGGTGGTCAATGGGTCGAGATGATCATCGGCGACTTGGTGACATGGTCGATGGTGATTGCCGTAGCTTCGACGCTTTGTGCGCATGCACGTGTATCTATGAATGTGTCTAGGTTTGGGGTTGCTGTGTTAAGAAGGGAGAAGAAGAAGGAAGGTCGGGGGAAATTGGGACTGGCTCGAGTTTGCATCGAGGTTTGCTCGGGTCTGTTTCACAAGTAATTAACAAGTTTTCTAAGAAAAATAAGTAGAATGAAAAGAAGGGAAGTTCACATGAGTTTAGGTTTGGCTTGGGCCGTAGTTTTCTTTTAAAAATAGATTAAAATAAAATGGAAAATGAAATCAAAGTTTCAAGTAATTAAGTTAATGTTTTTACTTAAATGTATGGGAAATAAATACATAAATTTTAAGGTTTAAATTTAACCATTAACTTAGGTAAATAATGATACTAATTTAATTAAGTTGAGATAACTATATTTATGTTTGTTATTTAGTCAATTACAAAAGTTATTAAGTAAAAGTTAATAATGTAATTAAGTAATGGTTAAGATAAATGGTTTATACTTTTAATTAATTAAGGTCTTAAATAATTGTAAATGATAATTAATTAATTCCAATAATTAATTAAAATTAAAAAAGGGATTGAAATTAATTAATGATAATTAAGCAGGATTTATATTTAATTTAATTTATTTTGTGATTTAAATTAAATTAATTAGAAAAGGTGTGACCAGTTAATCTAGCTTATAAACGTTTAATTTGAACTGAATGCCTCAGATTCCTTAATATCTCCAGTATGTTAAATTGTGATATTCTGTGATATGAATTGCCTTGGATTAAGCTGTGATAAATGTGAGTTATTTATCTATGATGATTTTCGGTGTGAATATGACATTCTGAAATTTAAATTAAACTATTGTTTTACTTAAACAACTTGGCTTAAAAGATGGCATTGGATTTGAAGAGATCGGGTTGGATATCAACGATATCCGGAACCACTTCGATTAGTAACTACTATAATTCTTTATACAATCCGATTATTAAATCGAATGGGCTGGAATGGAATAAATTAAGTAACTTGACCATTTAATCTAAGTAACGAAAGTTTGATATTATTTTGTGAAATAAATGTTTGGCTATAGCAAGATCAAACTCATAGTGATAAACGAGTTACCTTGGTTTTCGAAGAAACTTTATAACTTAAATATTACATATTAGATGGGTTTACTCATGCTGGTTTCCAGTCAGACTCGGGTGTTTCTTTATTGTAATGCTCGGGTCAGACCGAGTATTACAGATTTTTCAAATTAGGATGTTCTAGAGCTCAGGTGGTGAGCTGGATGACAGGAACGTATGAAGTATATTCCACTGTGTATTAGAGTTGTATTGATTGTTTTTAGGGAAAGTTAATTATAACTATCCAGTTTATTTGTGAATGATTGTACTCTGATATATTGTATAAATTGACATTTACAGCTTTCTTTGTGTAAATGTTGCTATTTGTGTATTATATTTTGTTCTACTACGATTGTGAGATTCTGTGCTGTTGTTTCTATCTCTTTTTCTACCTCTTTTTCTTCTTTAACCTAACAATTTGGAATTTCCAGCGTTCGATTGCTCGGTACTTCTACAGTGAACGTATTAATGTCCAATTTTTAGGATCGAAAATTCTAGGATCGAAAATTCTAGGTCGTTACACACTTATTTAAAATAAAAAACAACCCAATCGAAACCTTTCGTCTTAAACCATTTGACTCAGTCGAAAGCATTTAGGTCGAAAGCAACTTAATCGAAAGCAAGCAGGCGTTCTTTCCTTAAAATCAAAACAAAGCTTCACCTCTTTTAGAACCCCTTGGTTTCGACCTTATACCTTTCGCCCTCTTACAATTCACTACGTACTAGTTGCTTGATACCATGTGCATTGGTTTTGACTATGTCAGAAGGAGAGGAACAAAGGTGGAACCGAGGTGCCAAAGGAGATGAAACAGTTAGAAACCTGTTTATTTGTACTTTAAAGCTGTCCTTTTGTACCTAACCTGCCTTATTTGTCTAAATCTGATTGGTTGCCAGATTTTTATATTCAAAAGTGCTTCCATCTATCCATTTTTTGAAATTTAAACATTTTATAAAAGCTCATTCTCCTTTATAATCACACAAAACATTTAAGTCTCGTACCTTAAATAATTTTATATAACTATTTAAACACCTTGGAAAAATCTAGAAAAATTCCAGAAAATCACTTTACATATGTTTTCAACATATAAAATTTTCGGACCCAAATAATAAATTATTTTCCCATAAATAATTTTATAATCCAAATTACCATTTTCTTTACTAGAAAATTCATAATAACTCCATGAAAATTCAAAAAAATCTGAACATTGAAACGCATCCCTAAATTATCATTTTAGATCTACTTAAAAATTCGCAAGATAATTGGATGTCATTCAATAGGGTTTTTATCTCAAAACATGTCATAAAATCTATATGAACATACATACATCATCAACAAGTATATATAATTATTCTATCATTCAAAAAACATGGTAAATCATTACAAAATATTCGAATTTAACCTTAAAACTCAAACCAATAAAAATTAGAGATGTAAACGATATTCACCTTAGCTTTAAAGATTAAAGGAGCTTGAGATTTGAATGGATATGATTTGAATTAGCTTTTCATTTAGCTTTTCTTAGTTTCTTCTTCCTCTTTTCTTGTTAATGGTGGTCGGCCTCTTTTTTATAATTTTTGAAATGTAATGAATGTGCAAAGTTATACACGATATGGGAAGTAAATATAGGAATGACCTCTTTCCCATATTACCCCTCCTCTAATTCATTTTAAAACCCTTCTTTTAATTCATTTGTTTTAATAGCACGGCTACCTTAATTAAAATAAAATCTCAATCCCCAAACATTATTTTATTTAGTTTAACTAAATAAATCTCCTAAATTGTGTTACCGAAGAATCAGGGGTGTTACATACTCCCCTCCTTAAAGAATTTCGTCATCGAAATTAGGATAGGCACGCAACAAATCAAACAAGAAGGTAAAACATAACGTCAAACAAGTCAGGATAAGTATCTCTAATCGTGCTCTCAACATGCCAAGTACAGTATCAGTCATCGCCGCTCCACTAGACTTTGACTAATCTTACCGTCGTGGTTCTAAACCTATTCTCATCTCAGGCAACAATGCGAACTGGCTTCCTCACTTTGGTCAAGTCCGGTTCTACCACTAAGTCATCTAGCACTGTCAGGTGCATGTAACGACCCGTACTTTTGACTATTGTAAGTTATTAAGTTTAATATAATTATTAGATAAATATGGGTAGAAATAAAAATTTAAGGATTTAGTAATATTGATTTATTAGATAATTAAATCATTTAAATTTAATATTTAAAATTATTTGAATAATTGAATTCGAGATTTAATGAGAATGAAAATGACATCGAAAATTGGTTTAAATTTTTATTTAAACATGAATGAAGATGTTTAATTTTTAAAATTGGATTTAAATGTGAATAGTTAAAAATTGGAAATTTTATATTTTTATTAACGAGTAAAAGTAGCCATTTTAAACATTATCTTTGATTTTGACAAAACTAGTTTCACTACATTTGTAACAGTGAATCAATGTAGGATTTCAAGTTTCGTATCAAATAGACTTGTCATTTGGCCGTGCGAGCTTGAAACGTGTAGAAATCTACTTCAGAATTTAATTAAAATTATTGATTATGAAAAGCTATCTCCTGCATATGATCGAATTAGGCTTCGAGACTAGTTCCATTGCATTCGGAATGAGGGTAAAACATTTTGAACGCTAGGCGACATGCTTCGTTTAGAGCTTGAGAATTTCAGGCATTTATATTCGAGATATTTACAAATTAAAACAATATCGATTTCTTGCCTAGACCATTCGTACCCCAAGGCCCAATCTTATCTACTCATACATTTTCCTTCCCCTCCCTTTTCGAATCACAGCCCGTATATCCCTCCTTCCTCTCTCTTTCAAAAATTAAAATCACCGACATCAGATCGAGAAAAAAATTATATAAAAAATCAAATCGCATTGTTGACATGGGAAGCCGAGCGACCGGAGGCACGTTGGCTGGAGTAGTGCGAGAGCCAGGTACGTCGATGATGTGGTGCAACGGCGACAACTCATGTTAGGGTTTCTATGCGATTCTTTGTTGTGCGCACGTACGTGGATTAGGAGAAGGTCACGACTAGCATTAGACGTAGGGGAGCGATGGCTGGATGTGGCCTGAGGTGGCCGCGCATAGTCGTGATCTTTTTTTGGTTCCGGAGTGCGACCTATACGCGTGAGAAGGAGATTAGCTTCTGAGCATGATTAACAGGAGTTAACTAAATACTAATTACTTTTCCAATTAATTAATTATATCGAGTGCTAATTATTGTACATCTCTTACATACGAGGTCCGTTTCGAGTGAAACTAATTGCCATGGGCTCATATCAAAGTTGTCTATGACCTGGGATCAAGCTGGAATTTATTTGAAGCTAAAATTATTTTCAGTTTCAAATAAAGGTGAGTGTTTTATACTCTCGCAATTGACTGGAATAATTTTTTGTGTTAGTTAAATTAATATCGTGAAGTGATTGAAATTTATTGGTTGTTGTTTAATAAGTTTAATTGACATTTAAGTTGACACCTGAATAAATTTATAGAATTTTAATTAACAATTAAATTGAACTAGAATTTAATTGCTCGTAAAATACCCGATATTAATAATTATGAAATTATTGCGAATTTTATTGACTATTTGGATGATTGGATGCGATGGATGCTATTGGTCGATATTGGATGTTTATTTATTTTGATATATCATTTTTTCATTCTGTATATTATTTACAGTATATAAAACTGTAAATTGAATTATTTCGAATAAATAAAGAAATAAGTTAAAATGATATATACCCATGACATTTATTTTGTATTGAAATGATATATATCCATTCCTGGAAATAAATTGAAATGATTGATTCACTTAGCCATAGGATAGAAAATTTTATACGAACACCGGATTGGTTAAATTAAACCATTTTAAATTTTGATTTGAATGTTTTTAAATGATTTGGTTTAAGAAATAAAAATTGAATTTAGGAAAATCGAATTAAAATATTTGATTACCATCGATTATTGGTTGAATTAAAATAAAATGGATGCTTTTTAAATTTATTTTGTGAAACATTCGATAATTAAAATGAATTGAAATAAATTAAAATATGAATTGGTTAAAATGACCAAGTTGTAAATTAATGAAATAGTTTGGTAATAAGGTAAGGAAATTTGTATAAGTATATTTATAATATAGCTTATAAATAGAAATGATTTTTGAGAATTTTAGAATTTAAATCCTTTTGTTTTCAAAAAATTGTTTTCGAAGACTTTAAAATTTATAATAATATTATTTGAAAGAGTTTTGACTAGAAAATTTATTTTAAAAATATTTTGGAAGGAAATAAAGCATTAAATGCGCTTTGGTCGCTGGGAAATAATTCTAGGGATGACTACAGCATCGCCAGTATTCATTTTCGAGTTTCTGAGTGAGAATTGCTAGCGGAAGAAATTTATTTTCGTTTAAAACAAGTTTCGATTATGAAGAGTAAAAAATCATATTCTAATATGAATTAATATTTATATGAAAATAGTTTGGAACTTATAATTGAAATTAGTATTTAAGAAATAAGTTTGTAACTTATAAATTTGAATCGAAAAGAAATAAGTTATAACTTATAAATACAAATAAGGAATAAACCAAATTTAAAGTGGTTAAATTCTAGTTAAGAAAACAAAGGAAAAAAAATATAAAAGAAATTTGAATTCGAGAAATGAAATAAAATAATAAACTTAAGAAATCTTAAATTAGTTGAGTTAGTGAAATGAAGTAAATAAATTATATATAACTCATGAAAGCTTAAATAAAATAAATTGCATTTGAAATGAAGTAGATAAAATAACGAAATGAAATTTTAAAAGTTTAATTTTTAAAAATTATAAATTTGAGAATCAGTAAGCTAAAACGAATTTAAATTTTTTGAATGTGAATGATTAGAAAATTTAACATGAATAAGATTAAATAAAATGAGTAGTGGATTAAAATGAAATGAAGTTTAGCTTAATATTAAAAAATATTTGAATTGAATATTAAGTGAAACTGGATAAATTAGTAAAGTGGGTTTATTTTATTTAAGCTATAAAATGAATTAAAAATGAATATGAACTTGAATTTTAAAATGAAATGTAAAATTTATTGTGAGAAATTGAATAAAAACAAATAAGTGTAAGAAAAATTAATTTGAGTAATTGGATTTAATTTAAAATTTGATGAAAATAAGTTAAATACAAATGAAATTAATTTTAATAAGTTGCATGTTAACTAATTGAATATGAAATAACTAGAGGGAATAAAGTATAAATTGAAGTTTAACTTATAAGGAGTTGAATAAAATTGATGGTGATGGAATAATGATTTTTTTGAAACTGCTATGCTTTTCGAAATTATGTATATATAACACTGTATTTGTGTATGAAGCCACACATACATTCAAAATTAATATATCTTCAAAACTTGTTTATATATTCAAAGCTTATATTTCCATAGACCTGGTATGTTTTCAGAGATTGTACATTTGAGACTTGCACATATGCAAAATTTGATTATATATGCATATACGATCGATCTATAAAATCCATATATATGAAACTATCCCTGTTTCATGAGTTTATACATACCTTAAAACTTAGTGCACATGAATATTTGAATCTTTGAAGCTATATATTTAAACCAAAACTCACATGAAATATAATACTTCAAAACTCAAATATTTGCATAGATCTTATATCTTAAAACTCGAAACCTATAGACAAGTACATTGAAATTATTTTCAGATATTGTTTTGTATAGGATAATTTATGTGACACAAATCGTAAGCAGGTGAAGTTTTTAGCATCTTTGAAATCTCTTGTTTTCAGAAACCATTCATTGTTCAAGTGTATATATTGAACTAGCTAGATCGAACGTTATGTAAGCATTTAAAATTTTCATACATTCAAAATCTTGTGTATGTAAAAGGTTTCATGCATCCGAAAATCTACTGCACTCAAAACTGTTGCACTTGGAATTTTGTAATGTCTGTAAGAATATACCATACATATTCAAAATCATGTATGAAACTAGATCCATTTGAAACTAAAGTATATATGCATAACTTAAATGTTTGAGAGTTTCACACTTTTGGAATCATACTCATACAAAACATGTATATTTGAAATTGAATATAGGCATAAAACTATTATAAGTCAGAAAGCTTATGTTTCATTAAAACCGTGCATTCTAATATTTCAAAGGTTAGGATCTGTTTGAAAATCCAATATACATGTTTGAACTCTTCGTATATCATACTTTAAGTTCCACACTTACTTGGAACCAGAATAGGTACCTGAATTCATATGTGCACTTTTCAAAACTCACATAATTTCACTACGAAGAACTAAAACCTACGATGAAGTCAAGTAATTTACAAAATTGAACTTCTTTGAAAATTTTCATTTTTGAAATTAGTAAACTAGCAAGCTGGAAATTGAATAATAGTATGGTTATGAATAAAACTTGCATGAATATGGTTGTTTAGAAGTTTTTTTTATTGCATGGCTATGTTTGCTTATACGGTTGTTGTATAGTTATGTTATATATTGGTTTCTCTTTCTATATACATATTCTCATCTATTATTAAGTGTCAAGTAGGTACGGAAGGGCATATGCTAGCTTTTGGAGCTCGTTGTGACGACGCGGAATTTTTGAGCATTTGAAATTGTAATATTTAATTGACTTTAAATGTTTAAAAGTTAATTTTTAACTGAATTCAAATATCACTATTTATTTGATAATTGGATTATTGAATTCAATAATTTAAAGTTGGGTAAAATGTTGAATCTGGAGTTTTAAGCCTATTAAAAATAATTTAAAGGCTTGCAAAATTTATATTGATAACACTAAATATAATAAAAGTGTTAAAATTGGATTCGGAAGTATTTTTATAAGTTTTGAAATTATATCGTTTAATCGATATTTAAAAATAGCCTTCCGAGGCACAATCTCGGAATTTGACGAAATCAGTTCCATTGGATCCGTAATATTGAATTATTATAGGATTTCAAATTTTGTAGCTTTTGGAGTTGTGGTGTGAGCGTATGATATATAAACGCGTTGAAATTTGTATCGAAAACTCAATATAATAACTGGTCCAAAAGCTAGCTTCTCCATAAGATCGAATTAGGACTCGAAACCTTCTTCTTTGTGTTCGAAATAAGGATTTAACATTTTAAACGCCTAGTGGCATGCCTCGATTGGTGATCGGAATTTTTGGCTTCGTTTTCTCAACAGTTTAAATTTGAATTTAAATTTAAAGATGGGTAATGAAATTGCATCGAATACTATAGCTAGCATCACGTATAGGGATTTAAAAAAACTAGCGTTACCTTCTCCTATACGCTTCTTTTTTTAATAATTAAAAATAGGAGATATTTTCTTCGTTTAGAAAACAAACGCGTAATCTCTCTCTCCCTTCGTTCAGAACAATAATGGCCGATCTAAAATCATTCATCTCCCTCGTTTTCTTATACGACCGAAAGCCGATCCCTAAATTAAAATAAATAGGGCCGATCCCTTTCATTTCAAATCGATCTCGAAGAAAAATGGCAGTCCGCTTAGAATCGATTTCGCAAATAAATGGGGGAAGTTTGGATGGGTCGCGGTGGCTTCGAAGAGACATCGAGAAGGAGTCGTTCGCAAGGGGTTAGGGTTTTGTGGCATCGCGTACTCGATTCGAGATGGGGTAAGCTCGAGGCAGTGGAAGGCAATGATTCGCGAGCTCGATTCGCGCAAAGCTTAGCGGGGAGCCGCGTGAAGCAGGGTGGAGAGTTATCGACAGTTGATCGCATGCGCACGTGACTCATGGTGGATGGTGAAATGGAGGGTGTGCGTCGAAATACTGAAGGAGGCACGAGTTCGAGATGAGGGTGGAACTTTGGCAGTGTCGTTAGTGGGTGATGTGCTCGAGTGGCTGCAGTTTTCTCGAATAGATCTGGGTTCTCTGTAGACAATGAGGTATTTTCTTATTTATTTTAGTTTAACAATTTGGAATAGTCAAATTTATCATAAAGAAATATATATATTGTGGAGAAAAGAGTTTTGCAGTAAGACAAATTACTGTTTGATAAAAAAATATAATAATAAAATTATTATTTAGGCAAATTAGATTTAAAACAGTTGCTTAATTAGATAGGTATGATTTTGGAAAAAAAGAAGAAAAAGAAATAGGAATTTTGAAATGATTGGAAACTTATATAAAATTAGATTTTAAAATCTATATAGATTATTTTTATAAGTAT
The DNA here is from genome assembly GCA_030765085.1 of Allium cepa. Classification (NCBI taxonomy): domain Eukaryota; kingdom Viridiplantae; phylum Streptophyta; class Magnoliopsida; order Asparagales; family Amaryllidaceae; genus Allium; species Allium cepa. The sequence goes on from CM060932.1 coordinate 162,075,185, forward strand.
ACATGGGTTTCAAAATAAAATAAAATAAAATGAATAAACTTATACACATTTTGATCTACTTGTTTAATTTTAAAATAAAATATATTATGGAGGTATATTTATTTAATAAAACTTATTTAATTATTTTAGTTGCTAAAAAAATATTTTATTAAAAAGGAAAATTTGTTTAAATCAAATTGTTAGCTTAAAAGCCAAATTCTTAGTAAATTAAATTAGTAGATGGAAATTTAATTGTTTAATTGATTCGAATATTAATAAAAATTATAAATGTTTATACAAGGTTATAACCCAGGGAACCAAGTTGAGTTGAAGTGGGTTGCAAACGAAAATCAAAGGTGAGTTAATCTCACTCATCTGGTTTGATTCCCATTTAAATAGTTAAATTTAAATAATTGATTGGATGTCTGAATTGTTTGGATGTGCTATATTATATATAGTAGTATATAATCTATCTTGGAATGATTGATTTCCCGCATAAAATAGCGGATGAGACCCTATGCGCCTCATAATAGCGGATTGATTTTTATATTTAAAACCCATACACCGCGATATTCCACCTCGAAGTGGAATTGGTATTTTATATTGTGCTAACATCTGTGGATGCAGAGAAACAGGTTGGAGGGATCCAACTGGATTCCTCAACATTTATTTAAATTATTTAATATTCTCTGTCATGATTATTTTATATTCTGTGATGAATTATATTGGAATATTGAATGCTATGGTTTACCTGAATATATTCTGGTACACCGAGTTATCAAAATATATAGAATTGGATTTTTTAAAATAAAATGGAAAGAATTTGTAAGTGGAATAATTATGGAGAATTTAAATAAATTAAAAATTGACTGGATAAGAATATTAGTGGTTTTAAGTTCTAATAATTAATTCCGTGTATGAAAAGGAATTTTGTATAAACAGAAAGTTAATGAATTTTAAACTTCAGTATTTTTATTTAAAAGACAAAGCATTTATTTTAAATTTAAGACTTAAATTTTGGAAAGAATAAAGAAGAAATTGGGAAAATCTGAAATTTTTATGCTTCAGTTAAAAGTTTTAAAATCAAACGGAAAATAATAATAGTAAGTCCTAATTAATGAATTTTGAAAATGAATTGAGTAAGTAAAGAAACTTATTTCAAACGGAGTAAATCGTAAATCAATTTGGAAAATTGATTTAAGTGATTGAAGTTGGAAATTCTCCCTGGATAACCAAGTACGTTTTCAAAGTGAACTTTTAAATATAAGTTAATAATTTTAAGTTGTTTTAAAAAGCAAGATTTGGAAAATTTATTATTTCTAAATATTTAAATTATATAGTAAGTATTTTCTTTTAATCTATTATAGTAGTAGTTATTGAAAAGTGACTTAGTATTTGTTTTAAAAGAGAAAATCTAGGTTTATATTTTATAAAAGTAACCCCATTTTTAAATATTCCTAAAGTATATATTTTTAATAAAATATCGAAGTAGTTTTTAATTGAAATATTTTAAAGTATATTTTCTAATAAAGTATCTTAAAACTATTCTAAAATCTAAGTGGTTGTCCTTGGTGATTTCAGTGGAGATAGAAAATATTTGGAAAGTTTATTCTGAAAAAGGAAGATGGTTTGAAACTATTTTCAAAGAGTTGAAAATGGAAATATATCTTGCGAAGATATTTTGAGATAAATAAATAATTTGAGAAATTATTTATTGTTTGATGGTTGTTTGTGAATGTTAATTGATAGTTAAATAACCGACTATCAATATTGGTCAAATGCGCTGATCGTTTCGAAGAGACCAGGATCGAGATTTATTTCTCGAAAACCACTTCGATCCGGTTTGTACGTTTTCGTGGGAAAACGAGTTGGAGTCGAAGATGGAGCAGTAAAGTGCAAGGGCTAGTCGCTACTAATTCTAAGGATATTTCCAAATTGGATGTAGTAGGAATAGTGCCTTCGGTTCCGTTCGAACCTGGGTCGGACTTTATGGATGAATGCTTTCTGAACATCGTCAGGTGGACGATGAGCACTCTTAGTGAAACGATCTAAAAGGTAACGCTTAGCCTCAAGCCTCATCAACCGGGAATGACTGAAAATCAGGGGTTATGCATCAAGGCTAGGTGGGTAGCACCCATTTCAGGGTGAGGTCATCCCTGTCTAGATGTCCCTTTTTATTTCGGCTTAGTGGGCGGTTGCTGATCCCAACCGCGAGGTGATCTTGCTCGGGACCGTCCAGTAAGGGATGGTTCCGACCTTGTGTTGCAGGGGACTTAGGGTGGGTCCTTGGTACGTTGATCTAGACCGGGTACTATGACAGGTGGTGCCATAGTGCCTAGTCATTAGTTGGAAATCCATTCTCCCTATGCGTCTTTTTCGAGTTTTGTTTGTATTACCCACTCTGTGGCTAGTAGCTGGAATTTAATAATGTAATAATTTCGGCTATTTTAATAAGTATTTGTATATAGACCCTATTATAATATCATAGGATTTTAATAAAAAAATGTTTTAGCTATCGTAAGGTAAAAACCCGACATGTTTATTTGTGGTATGGTCTTAAGAGATGCTTTTGTTTTCAATGGATTTTTGAAACTTAATAATCAATTGAGTGTGGTTTCTCACGCTGGTATATCCAGATTGACTCGAGTGTTATTTAACTATAATGCTCGAATCAGACCGAGTATTATAGGATACAAGATATGATGCTGTGGAGCTCAGGAGACGAGCTGGATGACGATACGTACTTCCGTACTTGTTTATATATATTTCGTTGTGTTGAGTAACTGTGTATCCAGTTGTATGTTATTGATGTTAAACTATGATTGATGTACTCTGATGATGTAATATATAAACAGATATATTTGGTTTTTTGTGTATATCTATTATATTTTATTCTGCTGCGATGGTTAGATTCTGATGTTGTTTTCTATCTTCTCCTTCCACCTCTTCTTCTTTAACCCAAATGGTTCGTATTTCTGTTCAACTTGAGTTGATTAATGTAGAATAATGTTGACTCAAGGGGTACGGATTTGCGGGCTGTTACACTTGGTATCAGAGCTCAGGTTGGTGATAACCTTGGCTCTGGTGGGAATTACTCATTTAAATTAGAGTCTGTAATACTCTAGAATGTGTTTGAGTGTATTAATAGATATGAACGCGTATTTGTTAGTGAATATAAATTGTTTTAATATTGTGTTGATTGTTTATTGAGTGGTATATGAACCTTCGTCGGCACAGTCTGGACAACTGTATCGAAGGGGGTTCTAAACACTTGAATAGAACAGTTCGACACGGTATTGTTTTAAATGTGGGTGAATGAAATAATTTTACCCAAAAATAGATTTTGATATAAAGAAAAGTTTTTGTAAACTATTTAGCTAATATATGGTTGGTTGGATGTTAAGAATGATGATATTTAAATTTTTATCATTATTGTGTGGAAATTTAACTAGAATTGTAATAATGTAACCAAAGGTTAAGGAAAATAAATTCATTTAGAAGAAGTTTATAAAATTTAAATTAACAACATGATTTATAAATTGAAATATGATCAAATGGGAATTTGTATAAGCATAAATTATACAAATGAATTATAGATAAAATTTGATTTAAACCAGAATTTGGAAATTTAAAACCCCGGAGATTTTGGAAGTATTTTGAAGACAAATAATAGCATTATTGTTTTAGAAGTATTTCTGAAAGGAAATTGTTTCAAAAAAATTTTAGGAAGGGATATAGCATTGAATTCACTTCAGTCGCTAGAAAATAACTTCGGTGATGACTGCAGCATCATTGATGTTATTTTCGAGTTTCTAAGTGATGGATTGCTGCCAAATTGATTTGTTCAGAAGAACTAGTTGTTTTGAAACTTCAAAGGAAATTTTTTGGGAATAAAAACCAGGATTGGTTTAAATTTTTGAGAGATGTGATTTTGAGATGTGGGAGATTTCAAAATGATTTGAAACCAAAAGCCGGGTGTTTAAAAAAAAATCCTAATGAGATAGGTTGAAAGCTTATAAATTGAGATGATTTTTAAATCAGGAAGGAAATATAAGCTTTAAATGTTGGAATTTAAATTTAAAGTGGAAGGTTAAAAATGAAATTAACTTGGATTGAGGAAAAAAATTGAATCGAATTAAATTATATAAGTCTGGGTTGAAATAGAATTGGATTGGAATAAAAATTCAGTTGAGTTATTGAATGGAATTAGATTCTTACCTGAATAAATGGAAATAAGTTGGAATAAATAAATTAGAATAACTTATAAAAGAATTAAAAATCCATAGAATAAAATATGCTTGGGTTACAAATAAGCATAAGGCTTGAGTTAGAAATAAAGGAAGAATATATTCAAGCCTAGAACGAATAGAAATGTGTAAATGGAGTTTAATGTAGTTAAATAGAAGCTGAATTGTAAGCTAATAATGTAGTTTAGAAATAAAACTCCAGTTATAAATTAAATTCGACTTGAATTGTTAGTGAAGTAAATATGATTGGAAATAGATTAAAGTAGGAATTGTTTTGGTTGCAAATAAAACCCTTATGAGTAGAAATAAATTGGAAATGGCCTTGTAATCAATTGAATGAGTTGAATATGAAAAGTTAAATTTTATAATAACTAATCAAATGAAATTGTAGATTTAGAACGAGATTTGATTGAAAAGGTAATTAAGTTGAATAGAAAAGAAAATTTACTTGTAAAATGAAAATGAGCTTAAGTATAAAATTTGAATAAATTGAAGTAAATTATCTTAAGCTAAATAGATGGAGGAAAGTTGAATTGAAGTCAACTTAAACTAAGTTTAGTGATATTAGGTTGGATTTAAATCAAGTGAAAATAAATTTAAATCGAAATAAAATTCGGTGAGTTATAGATAATATTTAATGGAATGAAATTCTAAATAAATAATTGTAGACCATTTAAATTGTTAAGGAATTGAAATAACTATAGACAATAAAGAAAAATAGAATATTTTCAAGTTTAATAGAATGGTTTTAAATGAATGCGTATAAGAAATGAAACACAAATGAATGGATAGTGAATAAAATTGAAATGGAATGTGTCGAGCTATATAAAATGGTTGTGAATGAATTAAAATAGAAGGAATTAAATAATAAACTGAGTTTGAATCAATTTAAAATGGTCATCGGCTCAAGTGGTTATTTACTTGAATGAATATTACCAATTTCCGTGAGAAAAATTGGTCGTTGGACGAAAATAGAAGAAAATAAAATTCTATAAATCATTGTAAGTAAATAAAATTGATTTTTAAATCAATTGGAATAGTATGGGTTTGTTTAAAATTAAAAATGAATTGAAGATAAGCAAGTGGGTTGTAAACCATTCAAATTGAATGAAATTGGTGGATGAATAAATTGATAACAGTTGAATTAGTATTAAAACTATATAAATTGCTTACAGGAAGTGTTTAATGTGCACTGCTGTTAGAATTCATGTGTTTAACTATTGAAAATAAGTGAAATATTGTTAAACTTCATATAAATGGCACTTACATGTTTAAATTGAGTAAGTGCCGATACCTGAAAGCCGTATGGCTGGATTTGGTTGCGCTAATTGCTTAAATTTTAAGCCGCTTGCTTAAAAATGCTAAATAAGGTATGCCTAGGCAATAAAAATAGGAAATATGAACTGTTTTTGTTTTTCCGACCGGGTGGGTCGATGTATATATATTTATATCTTTTGTCAAATTGCAAAAGCTCCTCCGTACAAAGGAGATTCTGCCAAAATTTTTTGAAAATTTTGGGAGTTCGAAAATTTTTGAAAATTTTTGGAAAATTTTGTTAACGACAAAACGATTTCAGATTTGAAATTGAAATAAATTAGGGAATGCAACTAATTTAGAATAATGACATGAATTAGTATAAATGGAAGATAAAATTCAATATTCAAAATTGAAAAAAAATTGAATCCATATGGAAATGGGAAAACTAATTTGAATAGAAATAGATATAAACTAAAATGGTGAAGTGAAAATAAGTAAAGAAGCATATAAAATGCTTATACTAAACTTAAGAAAGGAATGGTGAATTCTTAAAAGGGAAATCCATATTACAAACATATTCTAAGTTAATATTTGAATGAATAAATATTGACATTTTGTAAGGAAGTCGATAAAATGTTTTTGGAATATTGTGATTGGATATTATTGCTATATAGGATATACAAGTATTATAAAGGGAAAGGAAAATTGATTTTGATTTCAGATAGTAAATTTGAATTGCTCGACAAAAGGTATGTGTTTTATAGTTGTACCGAGCTAGCCACGCAAAGAAGACGTTGGCGAAATTTTTCGGAAATTTAGGGAGTTAGAAAAATTTTGGAGAAAATTTTGATAATTCAAAATTTGGTTTCAATTTGAAATTTGAATGGTTGGGTATATGATATTAGTGGGAACCTAATGGGACAAGTCTGGAAAGTTGGGAATAGTGGTAGGGTGTTCTTAATAAAAAGGTTGTTTTGGAAAATTGTTAGAAACTGTTGGGTTTTAGAAATAGTTATGGGTATTGAATCATTTTTCTTAACTAGTAATTTTGAGGACGAAATTCTTTTATGGGGGGAGGAATGTGACGACCCGGAATTTTTAAGCATTTGAAATTGAAATATTTAATTGACTTTAAATGTTTAAAAGTTAATTTTTAACTGAATTCAAATATCACTATTTATTTGATAATTGGATTATTGAATTTAATAATTTGAAGTTGGGTAAAATGTTGAATCTGGAGTTTTAAGCCTATTAAAAATAATTTAAAGGCTTACAAAATTTATATTGATAACACTGAAGATAATAAAAGTGTTAAAATTGAATTCGAAAGTATTTTGTTAAGTTTTGAAATTATATCGTTTAAACGATATTTAAAAATAGCCTTCCGAGGCACAGTCTCGGAATTTGACGAAACTAGTTCCATTGGATCCGTAATATTGAATTATTATTGAATTTCAAATTTCAAAGCTTTTGGAGTTGTTGTGTGAGCTACGATATATAAACGCGCTGAAATTTATATAGAAAATTCAATATAATAACTGGTCCAAAAGCTATCTTCTCCATACGAACTAATTAGGACTCAAAACCTTCTTCTTTGTGTTCGAAATAAGGATTTAACATTTTAAACGCCTAGCGGCATGCCTCGATTGGTGATCGGGATTTTTGGCTTCGTTTTCTCAACAATTTAAATTTGAATTTAGATTTAAAGATGGGTAGTGAAATTGCATTGAATATTGTAGCTAGCATCACGTATAGGGATTTAAAAAAACTAGCGTTACCTTCTCCTATACGCTTCTTCGTTTAATAATTAAAAATAGGAGATATTTTCTTCGTTCAGAAAACAAACGCGTAATCTCTCTCTCCCTTCATTCAGAACAATAATGGCCGATCTAAAATCATTCATCTCCCTCGTTTTCTTATACGACCGAAAGCCGATCCCTAAATTAGAATAAATAGGGCCGAGCCCTTTCGTTTCAAATCGATCTAAAAAAAAGGGCAGTCCACTTAGAATCGATTTCGTAGATAAATGGGGGAAGTTTGGATGGGTCGCGGCGGCTTCGAAGAGACATCGGGAAGGAGTCGTTCGCAAGGGGTTAGGGTTTTGTGGCGTCGCATACTCGATTCGAGATGGGTAAGCTCGAGGCAGTGGAAGGCAATGATTCGCGAGCTCGATTCGCGCGAAGCTTAGCGGGGAGTCGCGTGAAGCAGGGTGGAAAGTTGTCGACAGTTGATCACATGCGCACGTGACTCATGGTGGATGGCGAAATGGAGGGTGCGGGTCGAAATACTTGAAGGAGGCACGAGTTCGAGATAAGGGTGGAACTTTGGCAGTGTCGTTAGTGGGTGATGTGCTCGAGTGGCTGCACTTTTCTCGAATAGATCTGGGTTCTCTATAGACAGTGAGGTATTTTCTTATTTATTATAGTTTAACAATTTGGAATAGTCAAATTTATCATAAAGAAATATATATTGAGGAGAAAAGTGTTTTGCATTAAGACAAATTACTGTTTGATAAAAAAATATAATAAAAAAATTAATATTTAGGCAAATTAGATTTAAAACAGTTGCTTAATTAGATAGGTATGATTTTGGAAAAAGAAGAAGAAAAAGAAATAGGAATTTTGAAATGATTGGAAACTTATATAAAATTAGATTTTAAAATATATATAGATTATTTTTATAAGTATACATGGGTTTCAAAATAAAATAAAATAAAATAAAATAAATGAACTTATATTCATTTTGATCTACTTGTTTAATTTTATAATAAAATATATTATGGAGGTAGATTTATTTAATAAAACTTATTTAATTATTTTAGTTGTTAAAAACATATTTTATTAAAAAGGAAAATTTGTTTAAATCAAATTATTAGCTTAAAACCCAAATTCTTAGTAAATTAAATTAGTAGATGGAAATTTAATTGTTTAATTGATTCGAATATTAATAAAAATTATAAATGTTTATACAAGGTTATAACCCAGGGAACCAAGTTGAGTTAAAGTGGGTTGCAAACGAAAATCAAAGGCGAGTTAATCTCACTCATCTGGTTTGATTCCCATTTAAATAGTTAAATTTAAATAATTGATTGGATGTCTGAATTGTTTGGATGTGCTATATTATATATAGTAGCATATAATCTATCTTGGAATGATTGATTTCCCGCATTATATAGAGGATGAGACCCTATGCGCCGTATAATAGCGGATTGATTTTTATATTTAAAACCCATATACCGCGATATTCTACCTCGAAGTGGAATTGGTATTTTATATTGTGCTAACATCTGTGGATGCAGGGAAACAGATTGGAGGGATCCAACTGGATTCCTCAACATTTATTTAAATTATTTAATATTCTCTGTCATGATTATTTTATATTCTATAATGAATTATATTGGAATATTGAATTCTAATAAATAATTCCGTGTATGAAAGGGAATTTTGTATAAACAGAAAGTTAATGAATTGTAAACTTCAGTATTTTTATTTAAAAGACAAAGCATTTATTTTAAATTTAAGACTTAAATTTTGGAAAGAATAAAGAAGAAATTGGGAAAATCTGAAATTTGTATGCTTCAGTTAAAAGTTTTAAAATCAAACGGAAAATAATAATAATAAGTCCTAATTAACGAATTTTGAAAATGAATTGAGTAAGTAAAGAAACTTATTTCAAACGGAATAAATTGTAAATCAATTTGGAAAATTGATTTAAGTGATTGAAGTTGGAAATTCTCCCTGGATAACCAAGTACGTTTTCAAAGTGAACTTTTAAATATAAGTTAATAGTTTTAAAGTTGTTTTAAAAAGCAAGATTTGGAAAATTTATTATTTCTAAATATTTAAATTCTATAGTAAGTATTTTCTTTTAATCTATTATAGTAGTAGTTATTGAAAAGTGACTTAGTATTTGTTTTAGAAGAGAAAATCTTGGTTTATATTTTTATAAAAGTAACCTCATTTTTAAATATTCCTAAAGTATATATTTTTAATAAAATATCGAAGTAGTTTTTAATTTAAATATTTTAAAGTATATTTTCTAATAAAGTATCTTAAAACTATTCTAAAATCTAAGTGGTTGTCCTTGGTGATTTCAGTGGAGATAGAAAATATTTGGAAAGTTTATTCTGAAAAAGGAAGATGGTTTGAAACTGTTTTCAAAGGGTTGAAAATGGAAATACATCTTTTGAAGATATTTTTAGATGAATAAATAATTTGGGAAATTATTTATTGTTTGATGGTTGTTTGTGAATGTTAATTGATAGTTAAATAACCGACTATCAATATTGGCCAAATGCGCTGATCGTTTCGAAGAGACCGGGATCGGGATTTATTTCTCGAAAACCACTTCGATCCAGTTTGTCCGTTTTCGTGGGAAAACAAGTTGGAGTCGAAGATGGAGCAGTGAAGTGCAAGGGCTGGTCGCTACTAATCCTGAGGATATTTCCAAAATGAATGTAGTGGGAATAGTGCCTTCGGTTCCGTTCGAACCCGGGTCGGACTTGTATGGATGAATGCTTTCAGAACGTCGTCAGGTGGATGATGAGCATTCTAAGTGAAACGATCTAAAAGGTAATGCTTAGCCTCAAGCCTCATCAACCGGGAATGATTGAAAATCAGGGGTTATGCTGCAAGGCTAGGTGGGTAGCACCCATTTCAGGGTGAGGTCATCCCTATCTATATGTCCCTTTTTATTTCGGCTTAGTGGGCGGTTGCTGATCCCAACCGCGGGGTGATCTTGCTCGGGACTGTCCAGTAAGGGATGGTTCCGGCCTTATGTTGTAGGGAACTTAGGGTGGGTCCTCGGAACACTGATCTAGACCAGGTACTGTGACAGGTGGTATCCCAGTGCCTAGTCATTGGTTGGAAATCCGTTCTCCCTACGCGCCTTTTACGAGTTTTGTTTGTATTACCCACTCTGTGGCTAGTAGCTGGAATTTAATAATGTAACAATTTAGGCTATTTTAATTAGTATTTGTATATAGACCCTATTATAATATCAGAGGATTTTAATAAAAAAATGTTTTAGCTATCGTAAGCTAAAAACCCGACATGTTTATTTCTGGCGTGGTCTTACGAGATGCTTTTGTTTTTAAAGGATTTTTGAAACTTAATAATCAATTGAGTGTGGTTTCTCACGCTGGTATATCCAGACTGACTCGGGTGTTATTTAACTATAATGCTCTGGTCAGACCGAGTATTATAGGATACAGGATATGATGCCGTGGAGCTCAGGAGACGAGCTGGATGACGATACGTACTTCCGTACTTGTTTATATATATTCCGCTGTGTTGAGTAGCTGTGTACCAGTTGCATGTTATTGATGTTGAACTGTGATTGATGTACTCTGATGATGTAATATATAAACAGATATATTTGATTTTTGAGTAAAGATTATTTATTATCTATTATATTTTATTCCGCTGCGATGGTTAGATTCTGATGTTGTTTTCTATCTTCTCCTTCTACCTCTTCTTCTTTAACCCAAATGGTTCGTATTTCTGTTCAACTTGAGTTGATTGATGTAGAATAGTGTTGACTCAAGGGGTACAGATTTGCGGGCTATTACACAGCTTGCGTGTATTATGCTTTTGCTTGCTTAATACGAGCGAATTCGCTCGTATTATTATTAATAAAATACGTACCTTACATACCGCGATTTTATATTTTTGCCCTTCGGGAAGCCTCATCATTGAGATGAGATGTATATTTGATATCTATTTGGTATATTTGTGATATATATTGATATTGTAAAAAATTTCGATCGAGTCGCGCAAAGGAGACTCTGCCGAAATTTTCCATAAATCTGAGAGTTAATTTTTTTTGAAGTTTTAAATTTTTTTATAACTTGTTTTGATAACTAACTTGTCAATTCCGTAAACCGATTGGAGTGGCGTAGTAGAAATGTAGTAATAGTTTTGTAAATAAGATTTTGAAGTTTTATAAGTTAACAGTTTTGAATTAAATATATCAAGTGTTAAATTCTGTACTTAGTCCCTTTTCGAGGACGAAAAGTTTTGAGTGGGGGAATATATAACGACCCGTACTTCTGACTAATTTTAAGTTATTAAATTTAATGTAATTATTAGATAAATATGGGTAGAAATAAAAATTTAAGGATTTAATAATATTGATTTATTGGATAATTAAACCACTTAAATTTAATATTGACAATTATTTGAGTAATTGAATTCGAGATTTAGTGAGAATGAAAATGGCATCCAAAATTGGTTTGAATTTTATTTAAATATGAATGCAGATGTTTAACATTTAAAATTGGATTTAAATGTGAATAATTAAAAATTGAAAATTTTATATTTTAATTAACGAGTAAAAATAACCATTTTGGCCTCTATCTCGGATTTCGACAAATCCAATTTCATTGGATCCGTAACAATGAATTATTGTAGGATTTTAAGTTTCGTAGCAATTGGACTTGTCTTTTGGCCGTGCGAGCTTGAAACGCATATAAATCTATTTTGGAATTTAATCAAAATTATTGAATACGGAAAGCTATCTTCTGCATACGATCGAATTAGGCCTCGAGACTAGTTCCATTGCGTTCGGAACAAGGGTAAAACTTTATGGATGCCAAGTGGCACGCTTCGTTTGGAGTTCGAGAATTTCAGGCACTTATAGTCGAGATATTTACAAATTGAAATAATATCGATTTGTTGCCTAGACCATTCGTACCCCAAGGCCCAATCTTATCTACTCGTGCGTTTTCCTTCCCCTCCCTTTTCGAACTATAGCCCGTATATCCATCCCCCATCTCTCTTTCAAAAATTAAAATCACAGGCATCGGATCGAAAAAAAAATTATACAAAAAATCGAATCATGATGTTGACATGGGAAGTCGAGCGACCGTAGGCATGTTGGCTGGAGTAGCGCGAGAGCTAAGGACGTCGATGACGTGGTGTAGCAGTGACAGTTTGTGTTAGGGTTTCTAGGCGATTCGTTGTTGTGCGCACGTACGTGGATCGGGGCGAAGGCCGCGGCTGGCATTCGACGCAGGGGAGCGATGGCCAGAGGTGGTCTGAGGCGGTGGCACGATGGATTCGTGGTCGATTTTTCGGTCTGGAGTGCGTCCTATACACATGAGAAGGAGATTAGCTTATGAGCATGATGAACAGGAGGTAATTAAATACTAATTAATTTGCTAATTAATTTATTATATCGAATGCTAATTATTGTATATCTCTTCCGTATGAGGTCCGTTTCGAGTGAAAATAATTGCGATTGGCTCGTATCAAAGTTGTCTACGATGTGGGATCGAGCTGGAATTTATTTGTAGCTGAAATTATTTTCAGTTTTAAATAAAGGTGAGTGTTTTATACGCTCACAATTGACTGCAATAATTTTTATGTTAGTTAAATTAATATCATGAGGTGATGAAATTTATTGGTTTTCGTTTGATAACTTTAATTGGCATTTAAATTGACAGCTGAATACATTTATAGTATTTGAATTAACAATTAAATTGAACTAGAATTTAATTGCCCGTAAAATACCCGATATTGATAATCATGAAATTATTGTGAATTTTATTGACTATTTGGATGATTGGTTGTGATGGATGTTATTGGTTGATATTTGGATGTTTATTTATTTTGATATATCATTTTATCATCCTATATATTATTTACAGTATATAAAACTGTAAATTGAATTGTTTCGTATAAATTAAGGAATAAGTTTAAATGATATATACCGATGGCATTTATTTTGGATTGACATGATATATGTCCATCCCAGAAAATAAATTGACATAATTGATTCACTTATCCATAGGATATAAAATTATATACGAACACCGGATTGGTTAGACTAAACGATCTAAAATTTTGATTTGAAATTTTTTAAATGATTTGGTTAAGAAATAAATATCCAATGTATGGAAATCGAATTATTTTTGAATTGGAACTCAAAATGTTGAAATTTATATTTGAAACAGAAATTGTTTAATTAATCGAGGTTGAGATTTTTAAGCTATAATCGGAATATGATGTAAATTCCAAAAGTTGATTCATTTAAAAGATTGTACTTTTATTCGAACCCTGAATAGTGCTAAGTAAAAGTAATATAAACGATATTTCAAAATTGAGCTCGGAATTGAATTTAAATTTTTGATTTGGATTTAATTTTGAATATTGAAAGTTAATTTGATTTAAGTGGTTTGAATCGATCGAACGCGAAATTGATACAAGTCGAAATGGTTTAAATTTAAGGATTGAGTTGAAATTAAATCATTGAATCGGATAATTGAAATTTTAAATTAATTTGGAATTGAAATTGATTTGAATTGGAACTGGAATCGCTGTAAAATTCGACATGAAATCGGAATTGAACCAATTGTATCGAAATGGAAATGGAAATCGATTTGAATTGGAAATTTGGAATTGAATCAGTTTGGCTTGAATTAAATAAATTATTTTAGTATAACTATTTCAAATGTATTTTATTTAAATATTCAAACTATTTTGATTTTCCTAATTATTTTACTATATAAACCATTTTAATACTCAAATTATTTTCTATTAAACTATTTTAACTTTTTAACTACTTTAAAATTATTTAACACTATTTTCTAAAATTCAAACTGGTTATAAGAGTGGAATTTTTATATTTAAATCTTGGATTTAAATACAAATTGGGTTACAGTGAAGTTATAACCTAAATTTTAATTCGAATCAAATTTTGAAGTGAATCGATATATCGTATTGAATTGACATTTTAAAGTAAAATATGATTTTGATGCAAATATAGTAAATTTCAAAATGGATTTGATTTTGAAGCAAATATGATAATTTTGATATCAAGTACAAATTGTTTTCGAAATGTAAAAGTACCAACCGGTGTGTAGAATGACATTTGGTAATTAAAGAGACCGGGGCCTTTTATTGGCATACTCTTTGTCAATATTGGAAATACTTTAACAACTTTGTACGCGGTGGATGATATCCAGAATGTAGTAGTTAAATTGGCGATGTTTACTGGAATGATGTTAGAGAACGATGATGGATAGCTTTGACACTTGTGTCATAATTAAAGTGACAAAAGCAGGAGCCTATGTCTGGCCAATGAGGTTAGGTACCTCTAGTGACGTTGATCCCTCGTATTACTTTTGAGATTTCGTATTATATGGGTGCACCTTTTTGTCATTTGGATTGATTTTCGTAGTCGCCCATGGATGGGTTACGACCAGCGAGAAATGGCAAACTAGTTGAATCCTACCTTGGGCATTGCCTCGCGTGCCTTGTCATACTTATCCTTAAATGAGCCCTTGCAAATTTGGTTTGTACCTATAAAAATACGTTAAGGTGGATCAATGTAAAGCCTTAACGCTATTTTGATATTTATTTTATTGATAACATTATCTATTATAGCGTATACTATTATATATAAATAGTTTAACGGATCCTTAGGAGATGGAAAAAACCCGTAACATCTCTTAAGTTATTGCATTCATATTTCATGATATTGATTTGACTTACATAAGAGTATTTTAGTCCTGACTCGAGTATTTTGTTTTCTATTACGCTCGGGTTAGTTCTGAGTTCTTTTTCATCGTATTGAAGATTAATCTCTGGAGGAAAGATAGAGATTTGGTATATTACTATTATTATTCTCCCCTTATTCATGCTATCCTGTATATTGATCACTTATCCCTGGTGTGTATCTATATAAATGTGTATGGTTTATAATCAACGTATAGTAAACGACTTCATGAACTGTTATTTGATTTTTACATTTTATCATTTCCGCTGTGAGATTCTGTGTTTGTTTTCTTCTTCTTTTCTTATTTTTCTTGTTTATCTCCATTGATTATCTATGTTCCGGATTGTTTAAGTTGGAAATGTGTGGATTATTGTCAATTTAAATCTTTCGAAACGTGGGCCGTCATAGTGCAATAGAAGTTTCCTGGTCTTTAACACACTTTCTGAGATGAGAAGCATGAAAAACATCGTGGACACCTACCAAACTGCTCGGTAACTCAAGTCTATATGCGATCTTCTTGATCCTCTTAAGAATAGGAAAAGGTCCAACGAACCTAGGAGATAACTTCCCCGATTTCCCAAACCTAATCACACCCTTCATCGGTGACACTTTGATGAAAACCTGGTCCCCAACCGAGAATTCCAAATCTTTCTATCTCTTATCTGCATAACTTTTCTGCCTAGACGGAGCCTCCTTCATTTTACGCTGAACATCAATCTTGTCTATAGCCTCTCTAACCAGATATGGACCAAGAATCAACCTCTGGTCTCCAATTAACTTATGCGAGATTTACATGGCCTTCCATATAATGCTTCAAATGGTGCCATCCTAATACTAGTCTGATAACTGTTGTTATACGAAAATTCGACTAAATGTAGTTGGTCCTCTCATGATTTAATGAAATCTAGAACACAAGCTCTTAACAAGTCTTACAAGACCTTGTTAACTCTTTTCGTTTGCCCATCTGTCTATGGATGGTAAGCGGTACTCATCATAAACTTGGTTCTTAAAATGTCTTGTAGACTCTTCCATAACTTGCTAGTGAACAAGTAATCTCTGTCACTAACTATACCGCTTGAAATTCCATGAAATCTAACCACATTCTTCATAAACCACTTTGCTAAAACAGGTGTCATCCTGGTTGACCTAACTGAATGAAATGGGCATTCTTATTCAATCTGTCAACTATGACGCATATACTTTCATTACCTCCGTTCGACCTTAGCAACCCGTCTATGAAGTCCATAGAAGTAGAATCCCACTTCCATACTGGAATATCTAACGGCTGAAGCAAACCACTTGGCTTCTGATGTTCGGCCTTTTCCTGCCGGCAATTCAAGCACTGCTTCACACACTAGCCAATTTCTCGCTTTCATATCCTGATACATCTTGGTACCTCTGGGATGTATAGTGAACTTCGAATGATGGCATTCTGCTAAAACTTCCTTTCTTATGTTTCCTACACTCGGAACACATAATCTTCCTTTCTTACTCAACCACCCATTCTGGTCAAGACTAAAACCTTTCAAGCCATCGCTCTCTGTTCCTTCCTTAAGCTTCCCGATCCACTCAGCTAACACTAGATCTTCCATCTTCTTAGAAGCAATCCGCTCGATCAACATAAGTCGAACTTCCAAACAAGACAATACAATTGTATTCCCACTAGACCTGGCCTCAGATCTCCACTTCACCCTACAATCTACTAATGCTTCTAAATCTTTCCACTCAGCAATCATCGCTAACTTTACATTCCGATGCTTCCTGCTAAGTGCATCTGCAACCTTGTTGTCTTTACTTAGTGTGTACTTAATCCTAAAATCATAAGCAGCTATGAACTCTAATCACCTCTACTGTCTCACGTTCAACTCCTTCTGAGAGAACAAATATTTCAACGACTTATGATTTGTGTATGGCTCAAACCTCTCTCCCTAAAGGCAATGTCTCCACACCTTCAAAGCAAAAATCACTACGACCAAGTCTAAATCATGCATCAGATATCTGACCTCATACGGTCTAAGCTGTCTAGAAGAATAGGCAATCACTTTACCTCTCTGTATCAGCACAGCTCCTAATCATGTTCCACATGTATTGGTATAAACTACCAAATCTTGATTCCCCTTGAGAACAATCAACACTGGTGCATGGGTCAATAATCGCTTCAAACTCTAGAACGATTCCTCACACTTATCGATCCATACAAATTTCACATCCTTCCTCATTAGCTTGGTCATTGGTGCCGCTATCAGCGATAAATCCTTAATGAATCTTCGATAATAACCAGCCTGCCCAAGAAAACTCTTTACCTCGGTTACTATCTCGACTCTCTTCCAACTATTCATTGCCTCGATCTTAGTCGGATCTACCGACAACCTTCTCTCTGAGACTACACGACCAAGAAACTTGACTTCCTTCTTCCAAAAGTGACGTTTCGAAAACTTCGCTTTCAGCTGATGCCGCCTCAGCATCTCAAGCACCACTCTAAGATGAACTTCATGCTTTCTTTTATCCTTAGATTATAGAAAGATATCATTTATGAACACCAAAACAAACCTATCCAAATGCTCTCAAAAAATCTGGTTCAACAAATCCATAAAGAAAGCTGGCGTATTCGTCAGTCTGAACAACATAACTAACCATTCATATGACCCATATCTGGTCTCGAACGTCATCAAAGGTATACTATCCTCTCCTACCCTGAGCTGAAAGAAACCTATTGCTAAATCCAGCTAGGAAAATACCATGGCTCCACTCAACTGGTCGAATAAATTTTCAATCCTAGGTAATGGATATTGATTCTTTATCTTTCTCTCATTCAACTTACGATAATTGATACATAGCCTCGACGATCCATTCGGTATTTTAGGAAACAATGCTGTTGCACCCCAAGGCAAACTACTTGGTCTGATGAAACTCTTGCCTTCTAAGTCCAACAACTGCACCTTCAACTCCCTCATATCCGAAGGGGTCATCCTGCTTGGCGGCCTACTCACCATTTCTGCTCTTTGAACCAAATCTATTCGAAACTCAATAGCTCGCTTCGATGGCAATCCAATTACAGGCTCAAATATATCTGAGAATTCTCTAACCATGAAAACTCAAGTTAACTCATCATCTGATTCCAAAGCACCCAATAAAGCAAAAACCTCACTGCTAGAACCTCGTACGGTATAAACAGTCATGTCGTTACAATCAGGGTGTCTAAGAGATATCTTCTTATCCTAGAAAAATATCCTAGCATTGCACTCACTTAACCAACCCATACCAATGATAATCCCAAACCCCCCAAAAAAACACTTGCAAACTGCACACAAAGGTATGACCTAACAGGTCAAACTCAAACTGGTCACACCTCAATCCTAGGGTTACATACCCTCTTATTGGAGCCATAACCCGTAAGGAAGTAACTAAATATGTGGGTTCAAGGTTAAGCTTATCTATCAAACATCTAGATATAAAAGAATGCGATGCACCAGTATTAAATAAAACGCTAACAGACATACCATGAATCTGAAGCGTTCCATCGAGAATTGCCTTTCCCTTCTCCTAGGTTGTTGGCTCAGCAGCAAGCTCCAATGCACGCACCTTGCCCTTCCCATCTCTATTGGGCTCCTTGCACTGGTTCTTGTAATGGCTTATTTGGTCACATTTGAAGCACTTGACAATCTTCCCCTTAGCCACATCTTTTGCCTTCCCTGAGCGACACTCATTAGCATAGTGCTCCTTCTTGTCGCACTTATAGCAGTCAATCTTAGACTTTCCTTTCTTAGCTGCTCTACCTTTCTGAACAACTTTCATGGGAAAGAATTTCCTCTTCTGGCCCTGCCCAACCTAGACCTCCTTGGCCTTTCACTTCTCCAGAGACTCAAGGACTTCCTTCTGTCTCATGGCCATCTCCACAACAATATCAGAAGGATTCTTAAGGTGAGACAAAGTAGCACTTGCCAATTTTGGATTCAATCCCCCGATGAACTTCTCATTCCGCTTCAACACTGTATCCACTGAAGCATATCCATACTAGGCCAACCCTTCAAACTTTCTGGCATACTCTGTAACAGACATCTCACCCTACACCAATATAGCAAACTATCTGATCAAAGTTGACTGTGCTATAACAAACATGAACGGCTCTTGGAATCTTCTCTTGAAATCCTCTCAGGTCATTGTTTCCTCATCAACCGTCACAGTCACACTATTCCACAAGTACAAAGAAGCTCCCTACAGCTGTCTAGATGCGAACCTCCTCTTCTGCTCATCATCGAGCCCCAAATCGGCAAATATACTTTCGTAGTGCAACAACCAGTTCTCAACTTCAATGGCATCCTCTGTTACCATAAAAGGCTTCCCTCTGAGCTTCACAAAATCACCACTCATCTTAGCAAAATGGTTAACTACCAGAACTTACAAAACCCTTGCTTTTGTAGCATTACTTCTTAACACACCAGCTGCAATTCCCACCTACACCATATTCCTGAAAAAATGATACATGGCTTCAATTTCGACTTGGGGGCCTCTGCATTACATTCTCTGCCTGACCTGGGTTTCTCCTGACATTTAGTCCAGCATTCCTTTCGGTGCTTCCCCTTCCTGCTACATCTATATTCAAACTTAACGAGATACAGAAAGATAATCCTAATCAAAGATAGGAGAATAGAGATAAAGCATACACTTATATATAGTGAATGCAAGTACGCTACTATAGTGTTATCTCAACTCCAATCTTACTCTAATTCCTTTGGATTTTTGTTTTCAAAATTATTTTTAGTTAAAAATGTTCGAAAACCTTTGTTCTGATACCAAGTTGTAGCATCCCGTATCTGAAGCCTAAAGGCTAAGCACTACAGATGTTGCAATCTTCCATAGTATTAACTTCTGGTCACGAAATACAGTAATGCTAATGGTATCCGTAATATCAGAAGCGCTTGAATATGAAAACAATTATAGATTTCCAAAACAATAATTTCAGTGATTGCATTTCAAATAAAATCATATCCAAGTTACAAAAATCCCAAACGTATTCCCAGGCGACGATCAATTATAATTTACAAAAAGACGCCAAGTGCAACATATGAAGATGTCATCTTGGATGATCAAAGCAATATAGACATAACTATCGTAATGCACAGCGGAAACAAATAAAGGAACAAAATTCCTAATTTAGCTATCCGTTGGCCACCTGCTCATCTTCGAATGCTTTATTTGCCAAAACTGCTTAAACCCACAGCCTAAACCCTCAGCCTACTCAAATCAAATTTTGAGCAACCGAGAGTTTAAGGGAAAACAAAAACTTCGAGTCAGACATAAAACCTGGTATGATTAATTTTTTTGCATCTCGGTTTACTGATATTCGGTGAGACCACACCGTTTAGCAGAACGAATTTCCCCTCACTAATATCCTTTTTGAAAATATATTTTACAAATCCTTTTCTACAACCAAACTAGTTAATAAACTTATTATAATAATAATATAGCAAGATCTGTTATGCTAAAAACCGGAAATAAATAGACTAATTGTCTGAAATCTGAGTTAACTGCCCTCTACTAGACCAACTGTCCTAAAATTGATTATACCGAATTAGCAATATCCTTTATGCTAAATATGGAATATCTATCCATAAAATAGGTGAAAAGGTGGAGTAACTGTCCTTAAGAAGTAGCAAGATCCGTTATGCTAACAAATGAACTAACTTTTCATAATCTAGGCTAACTGCGCTTAACTATACTAACTGTCCTCTGGGCCGACTGTCCTCAAAATAGACTAACTGTCTGAATTTAAATGAGCTAACTGATCGAATTTTTCTTTGGGTTAAATACCCTTTAAATTTTCCTTAAAAACCTTTCTCAAAATGTTTTAGTCCGTCAAATCACGCATAAACAAGGAAAATATATCTTGAGCTTTAATCTTAGCTATTTTGCCATGTTATATATACTTTACTCAAAATAATGTTCATGATGTTCAATAAGGATTATCTATTATTTTTCCTTTATAACTAAAAACACTTAGGCTATCTGCGTATTCATTATATTTGAAATCTTTGTTTAAAACCTTTAAACAAACATTTCGAAACCACTGAAGGTGACCCTTCGAAACCATTGAAAGACCCTTTCGAAACCCTTGAAAGTACCACTTTTGAAAACAATGAAGGTAAGTCCTTTGAAACCAATAAAAAGCCTTTCCTTTAAAATATATGATATCCACCTTTAAAACCATTTAAACCTTGCCTATCGAAAACATAGGAAAAACCTTCCTTTTCTTCATTGTCAAAACCTAATGGAACGACCCCTTTCAATACCATTCATAAAACCTTTCAAAAGCATTAAACTAAACTCTTTCGAACGCACTTTGGGTTCAATTTAAAACAAGTGGAAACCTTTTGAAACCATCGAAGTTATCTACTTCAATACCCTTTAAACGTTTCGATTTAAATCATTTGGATTATACCTTCAATTAGGCAAAAGGATCGAAAAAATAATAGAGTCGAGAGCATCTGCTTCAAAACCCTTTGAAAGTAACTCTTTCAAAATCACTTCTTAAATAATGAAGTGATGATGTCGAAACCATCCCTTCAAAAGCAATGGAGAGGTGTCCAATTTAAGAAAACAAAAAGGTCCCCATCGAAATCATCTGGATCAAAAGGTTGGAAGCGACAGCCATAGGCTTCGACTATGTCGAAAACACTCATTTAAAACAAAAAACAACACAATTGAACGTTTCCTCTTTGAACCATTTGACTTAGTCGAAAGCATTTAGGTCGAAAGCAACCTAATCGAAAGCAAGAAGGCATTCTTTCCTTAAAATCAAAACAAACTTCACCTCTTTTAGAACACCTTGGTTTCGACCCTATACCTTTCGCCTTCTTATAATTCACTATGTGCCAGTTGCCTGATACAATGTACATTGGTTTCGACCATGTCGGAAGAAGAGGAACAGAGGCGGAACCTAGGTGCCAAGGAGACGAAATAGTTAAAAAAACCCGTTTGTTTGTACTTTGAAGCTGTCCTTTTGTACCTAACTTGCTTTGTTTGTCTAAATCTGATTGGTTGCCAGATTTTTATATTCAAAAGTACCATCATCTCTCCATTTTTTGAAATTTAAATTTTCTATGAAAAGCTCCTTCTCCTCTATAATTATATATTTATTTAAGTCCCAAACTTTAAATAATTTTATATAACTATTAAAACACTTTGGAAAAATCTGAAAAAATTCCAGAAAATCACTTTACATATGTTTTTCAACATATAAAATTTTCAAAAAAAATAATAAATTATTTTACCATAAATTATTTTATAATCGAAAATACTATTTTCTTTGCTAGAAAATTCATAATAAATCCGTGAAAATTCAAAAAAAAATCTAAACATTGGAAGCCATCTCTAAATTATCATTTTAGATCTACATAAAAATTTGCAAGACAATTGGATGTCATTTAATGGAGTTTTCATCTCAAAACATGTCATAAAATCTATACGAACATACATATATCATTAACAAGTATATACAATTATTCTATCATTTAAAAAACATGGAAAATCATTGCAAAATATTTAGATTTAACCTTAAAACTGAAATTAATAATAATTAGAGATGTAAACATTATTCACCTTAGCTTTAGAGATCAAAGGAGCTTGAGATTTGAATGGATTTGATTTGAATTAGCTTTTCTTAGTTTCTTCTTCCTCTTTTCTTGTTAATGGTGGCCAACTTCTTTTCTATAATTTTTGAAATGATATGAACATGCAAAGTTATACATGGCTATGGGAAGCTAATATAGTAACGATCTCTTTCCCTTATTACCCTCCTCTAATTCATTTTAAAACCCTTCTTTAATTTCATTTGTTTTAATGGCAAGGCTACCTTAAGTGAAATCAAATCTCAATCCCTTAATCAACACATTATTTTATTTAGTTTAACTAACTGAATCTTCTAAATAATGTTACCAAAAAATCTAGGGTGTTACAAATAACCTCATGATCTATGGAATCAGAACTTTGCTTGTTACAAATCTAGTATTCCATAATTATTGTAACTAATCCAGAGTGATCAGGCAAGCTTTTTTACAATTGTAAATCATATCATAATAAAAGATATAAATTAGACGTAAACTAGAGATCTCTAAACCACTATAAAGATTCTATATGTCATTTACTTTTCTACACTTTACCACCTGCTTAAGAATATCTATCCATGATTTATGATCTAAATTATTGGACTAGATTCATAAGTAGTGGTTCAATGAGAGAAATTTCAAAAAGAATTCATTTTATTAGTTTGCACTAGATCTTATTTTGTGGTTGCGTGAATAATGTATTTGCACCAAATCATATTTAGTGGTAAATAATAAAAGAGTTTGTTGTTTCTACTTTTGATTTAATTAATTTAAAATAGAACATTTATTTATATATAATATGATTTAATTGTAAAATACGTTAATATTTAGTTTGATTTTATATTTTAGTTTATAATATGTTCGCATTCACAATGCAAACATTATAACTATATTAAATATGGTGAACTAGTCCAGGTCTACATAATGAATGAATGACATTGGTTAATAATCAATCAATGTGATCTATGGTTAATACATGCAAAACACAATGTCACGGTGATGATAACTTTAACATGGAAATGTCAAATATATAATGAATAAGCATGTATGTGTGTGTGACTCTATGTGTATTTATATTTTTAATAAAAATTTCAACCATTAATTAGTGTTATATATAATTTGATAAAGTACGGCCCATAGTCTTGCAATAGATTCAAATTGATGAAATGTACATTACAGTGATGAAGGAATGGCTTCAAAGACTCAAAGAATATCAAAATCGATAAAGGAAAAGAGCATAAAAGGTTTGAATAAGTTTGGGACTACTTCAATCATATTAGTACTGAGTGGTCGACCATTTGGTACCGAGATGGTTTTGTCATGGAGCATGGGTTGGAAAACCATAAAGGCTTGGAAGAAAGCTCAAGCTCAAGAAAAAGATGAAATTTGATGCACTTTAGAGTAACAAGGACATGCAGGTACCGAATAGTCTACTAGTAGGTGGCAACATGGTTTGTTGTCTCAATATTTTCATGGGATAGCCTGTTCTTCATGCTATATAGAATATGAATATTGGGACATACTCGGACCTAGAGAGCGAGCTTTATGCGTGAGATCATCTATATATAGCTAGGTGACATCAACTAAAACAGGACCATTTGGGAACTTTGGAATATTTTCTATCTTCTTCTCTTTTAAACCTCATAAATCTAAGATCTACAAGAGGGTAGTCAAATGTGATTGTAATAATTGTATTCTAGAGAGGAAACATCAGATAATAAGATTAAAGTGGGCATATGTTGGAGTATTTGTTGAACTAGTATAAAAATTAAGTGTTTGTTCTTATTATTATCATTTTCATACTTGCTATATTAGATCTAATTGATTTCGAGATGTTGTGTCAATTTTTGGCATAACATTTTTGGTGCTTTCACTGAGAGTTGAAGTCAGGATTTGATTTGGAAGAGACAAAGAGACCCAGCACAAGAGTTATTGCTACACTAAGTCAACCAGAGCATGGCAAGTCACGAGGTATCCTCAAACAAAATCCATCTTATATATATATATTACCAGAGAGGAAATGGAAGGAATGATAATGAAGATGTAAACAAGACTGATGGCTGGGCAAGAGGAAATGCTTAATGGATTTTTTACAGGAATGAAGTAGAAAAAGGCAACTGTAACTCATAACTAGAAGCCAAAAGGCAGAGAAAATGCATAAGAGAATGGACTGAAGCAAGTTGGAACCATTACCCATAACACCATCATGTCGATACTGATAAGAATCAGTTCGGTACTGACAGGTTTCGTTAGGGGGCACAACTGATTTAACTTTGGACTAGCTAGGGCACTAGAATGGGTGATGCCAGAATTAGAGATGTGGACTAGAATGTGAATAACTAGAGCCACATGTTCCCTATAGAAATGGGTGGCAGGATAAAGATGTGAATCAGAGGCTTCTGTTGGACGACAGCGATAAGATTGCTAATATGATATGACAAGTGCTGAAAAGTGGACCTCGGTTTGGAGTTTGGATGATGTAAATAGAAATTCTTTCAATTCAAACTTCTACTACGCTAGGAATACACCTAATTTCAAACTACTAAATTTGAAGTTGTATGATGGAAGGGCAGACCTGACAGTTCACTTAATGAGATATATCCAACACATGGAGGTGTTGGGTGCTTCTTAGGAAATTATAGGACTGTGTTTCCAATTATACTTGATATATTTAGTTGTGATGTGGTTCAGACAACTAGAGAACGTGTCCATTAGCACATGGAAAGAATTAGTGTAAAGATTTATGAAATAGTTTAGAGTTCATGTAGTTCAACCAAAGAATGTAATGAAACTTTTGAATGTGAATCAAAGGGTTGGTGGTACCTTACAGAGCTATTTAACCAGATTCAATGGAGCAACAGATACAGTGTAGAAACAAGACTCATTGATAATTCTAATGGCAGTGGTTTTCGAAATTGCAAATAAAATGGATTTCAAAATTTCTTTGGAAAGAGGATCACCGGTGAATATAGAGGATTTCTACTACAAAGCCGAGATATTCCTACATTAGGAGGATGCTGAAACCAATAAAGGCGATGAGGTAAATGCCACGGAGGATGGAGGACCATCTAAGGAAGGATACGGGAAGGACAAGGGAAAGCGGAAAGCTGATGATGACATCGGAAGATCAAAGCAACAAAGGAGGGAACCGAAATTTTCCTCTTACACCGAGTTAACGGAGACCCCGAAGAGGATTTACTTGGATATGAAAGGGTAGATCTCCTACAGAAAACCAAGGAAATGAGAGCCTACCGACTCCATGAACTGGACATGTATGAGACTAACGAATGCAGACATATGTACGACTTGATAGAGGATCCGGTTCGAAGTAACCGACTTCAGCAATATTTAAGGAATCAGACCACAACGGTGCAGCAGGAGCAGCCATCATCTGTGGATGATGCTCCTCCCGATCGTGGATCTGGTTCGAGAATGATTATCCTATGATCGGGATGGATTGAAATCAGGTTTAATTCCATCATTTTTCTTTTTTCTGAATAAACCATGAAGGATTACCACCGAGCTAGTTGCACATGTAAGAGATCTCAATTAGTACCATGGCATGCTCTGGGTTAAGATCTAAGGGTAATACTAGACTGGATTAGATTTTTTATAATTTCGCTTGATGAATGTGATTTAAACTTTACTAATGATTGATTGATGGATATTTGGATTTAGAAATCATTCAAACATGACAATTGATAGTGATATTGCTGATGGATACTATCAGAGCACATTTATCCCTTAAACCTAATATATAAATTGATAGGACTTGGTTCCCCCAACCGAAGGGATGGGGTGATGAACCATGAAGTGTAAGTTCTCTTACCGAAGAGCAAGTAGATGAACTTAAACTGGATAACAATTTCCCTCACCGAAGAGTGAGTGGATGAACACACTCGAATAGCATGTCCCCTTACAGGAAAGCGCCCCGATAGACGTACTTGAATATTGGGTCCCCCTGCTAGGAAGTGGTATATTTGTTTCAATCTGGATTAATGATAATGCGATCTAGAGATAAATAAACTTAACTTTTGGACTTGAGTGCCTTATGAATAGATAATGATCACTGAATAATTAATGAATGTCATTGTTTTTATTCAGTTGACTTAATATAATGGAATTTTAGGTGATGCTAGACGATTTATAAGTAATGTTCCAATCAGTGGCAATGCACTCATTTGATTTATAATGCACGATATGTAAGTAACCTAAGATAAATAAATTTTAAGTGAACACAAGATGATATAGTTATTGATTATGATAACTCTAATCCTGGGAGAAAACATGACGATATTGATTTATGATATGACAAATTCTAAGTGAACACAAAATGATCATGATCCATGACTAACACTTAAGCAAGGATATGAGTCCTTAGCTATGATGATCTAGAAGGACTTTTGATTTTCAGGTGAATACGAAGGAACTAGTTGATTTTCCATAATCATAATCATGGGATTGCCAGAGAGTATGAACAATGATAATTTGCCGGTCGCAATACTTGTTCTAAAGAAAGAACACCTTATAGTCATAAGGTATACTATGAGGGGTAAATGTTACCAACATATTTTCAATAGTTTAGGAAAAGATTCAAATTGATGAAGTGGAATTCAGAGGAAAGAAAGAATGGGTCCAGAGACTCGTAGAATATCAAAAATGATAAAGGAAAAGAGCACACAAGGTTTAAAAAAGTTTAGACAACTGGAATCATGTCAGTATCAAGTGGTCGACAACCTATTACTGAGATGATTTAGTCATGGAGCATGGGTTGGAAAACCTTGAAGACTTGGAAGAAAGCTTGAGCTCAAGAAAAAGATGAAATTTGATGTACTTCATAGCAATAAGGTTATGTCGGTACTGAGTCGTCAACCGATTAGTACCGGCATGATTTGACATCTTGATATTTTCATGGGATGACTCATTCTTTATGATATATCTTTGGATCTGAAGATTGAGGCATATTCAAACTTGCAGAGCGAGATTTTTTCAGGGAAACGTCTACAAATAACAAGGTGACTTCAACTAGAACAGGATTTTTTTTGGAACTTTGGAATATTTTAAATCTTCTTCTCTTCTAAACCTTGTAAATCTGTGATCTACAAGAGGTTGGTCATATATGATTGTAATCATTGTATTCCAGAGAGAAAATATATGATAATAAGATTAATGTGGACGCATGCCATAGTATTTCCCAAACTACTATAAAAATTACATTTTGTTCTTGTTTATATCATTTTCATACTTGCTATATTTAGATCTAATTAATTCGAGACGTTGTGACAATTTTTGGCGCTATATGTGTGTGTGTGTGTATAAATTTATGAGTGTTTCTAAATGCGAAAAATGATATATATATATATATGATATAAAACATTTTATTTTGTACTCAAAGTTTATATATTTGACTATTTAGATAGTAATACATTTGACTTATTCAAATATAAAAAACTACTTTCCCTTTCAAAATGAAAGCCGGCGGCAAATGTTTAAAATTAAAAATTATATACAAATTTGAATGAACATAATTACCTTAGTTTAATAATTCAAAACATAATTAAATCATACACACACAAAAACATATATATATATATAATATATACATATATATAATTTTAGTTTTAAAAAAATTTAACAAGAAGAAAAAAATCAAATATGTTTAACAAAACATAAAGCTGATTTTGATTTCAAATTCAAATTCATAAATTGTTATATGTTTATATATATATTTTCAAAATCTAAGCCGCGAGCAAAAGTAATTTTCTTTATGAACCCGAATTATAATTCTTCTTTTATATATTCATATATATACATGTATATATAAATGAGTCATTGTCAAAAAAATGTGTATGTATATATATATATGAGTGTATGTATATTATTAAATTGTATAAAATATATAAATTTATTAAAATTTTCATTTTTTTTCATTTATATGGTCGAGTACAAAATAGGTTATATATATATATGTATATATGAATTAAACTCTAATAATGAATTTACCTTTTTAAACACTATAGAATGCCAATAGCTTGGTTGTTTGATATTTCCTCTTTAAACTCGTAACACTTTGTTTTCGACTACAATTTGCAACTCCATCTACAATGCGCCACCAACTTTTAACAAGGGCTAAGGTTTAATTATTTATTGAGAATATTGAGGGTATGACTATTTGTAGACAACCTGATCATGAATATCTTGCATCCTTCCCTCTATATCAAGAGATCAAATCTTCAACCCCTCTCTCCCATTGGTTTGGCCAACCTCATTATTGAGATTTCTAAACATAAATCTTAACTAATTTAACAATTAAATTAATTATTTAATTAGTTTATTAAGCCCATATCTTAATTAAATGTGTATATATATAACACAATTATTTACTAACTTATTTAATTTTAAGGTTTTAAATAAATAATTAAAATGCCATAAAAAATCAATATAATAATTTTATTATTTTTATTATTAAGTTATAACATTCATAAATTAGTCAAACTTGGAAATTAAGTAACAACACGGTTGTATTGACACTCTATTGTGAACTCGGTCCTCCGTCAATATTTAAGCAATTTAAATACTAAAGCATGTACTAACTTTGCTAAGTATAGTATCAAGCACAAGTTCGATTGCTTATAGATCGTTTTGGAAAAATCTAATTTTTTACCTTTATTAAGCTATACCTTGTAAAGATATTTTGTGTGTGTTTTCTTTTTATTGTCACTATATCACTAAAATGTTTAGAGTTTCGGAATGGCAAAAATTCCAACAATAATCATAATTGATTGTATAGACAACTTTAAATTTCTTGATTCAATCCAATAACATTTTATCGATTAATCGATATATTCTAACCAGATATTTTGACTTTAAGTTGACTACCAACTACGATGATACTTACATTCTACAATGAAAGAAACAGACCAGTGTTCCACTATAAGTAGTCAATGCGTACCCAACTATGGTCATATCATTATCGTAATGCCATATAGTTCACCATAATCAAATTATAACCTAGCTACTTAAGGTCAACAATACCCTCAAGTATGAAGATTACTGCATGTCATTACAATTAGATCTTCTATTATGACTTAGTAGAATTAACCTATAGAAGACTCATATTAAGTCATTCTATGATTGTTCCAAACGATCATAAGTACATAACCCTTGATTCCCCTAACAATCATGTGTAATTCACCATCGTATGGAAAGCGCTGTGTACACTAGTCTCAATGATGTATCGAGATCCTTTTCTTGATACATCTTTGCTAGGAACAATTAAGGATGAAGTATTTAAATATCAATTCCATACTCGTGGTTACAAACATATTCATTACTGCAATCAATAAAATAATTCTTTTAAATATTTTATACTTATATATGTTTAATATATTTATTTCATTAGTTATATCTCTATATAACAATACATATAAAAGAAAATAAAACTAATAACTTACTTTATTCCAAACTTGGTTATTTACAAGAGTTAATTTATTCAACAAATTAAATAATTTGCCTTATGGTACACCTCTAACTCTAGGACAAATTTTCAAAGTGGGCTAGTTTTCGAAAGAATTTTGCGATCGACACTGGTTTTGAAACTTATTACCAAATAGGGCTAGTTTGTGCCCAGTCTATAGCCAAGTCAACAAACATGTAACTGCCCAGATATAGGTGCAACTCTTAGTTGCACCTATATTTTTTTAACTCATCAAAATAGGCGCAACTATGAATTGCGCCTGTATTGATTTAGTTTAGGCACAACTCATAGTTGCGTTTGTATTGTTTTGGTATAGGCGCAACTATGAGTTCCACCTACACAGGTTTCTCTCATCATACAAAGGCAGCAGCAACCCATTACCCCCCACCCCATTTCATTTTCACCAATTTCTTCCCCTTGTCCTCAAGCTCGAAACCAGCACTCCCAAGCCCTAGTTTTATGTTTTTTTCCATCAATTTCTCTTAAATTTTACATATTTCTTCATCAATCTTCAATTAGAACAAAGCTACAACGATCCCTCTGCCCCGCACATTCACATTACCATTCATTCATCCTTCCAAATTTCCCAATTCCGAAACCTGAGCTACAAGAATCTTCGCAAGGTAATTGATCAAACCCTATTTTCGAATCTTTTTTCATTTTGAAATGTTTTATTTTTTTGTGTTGATTTATAGTTCCATGCCATTCATATTAAGCTAGCCGAACCGATATAGTTAACTAGGAGATCTCAGATGAAGTATTGGTGAAATATGTTGAACAGATGGAAGTTGAATCTAAATTTGTTCCTGAAACTCAGTTTGAAAAAGTTCGTGAAACTCAATTTAAGATATTGCTCAAAATATTGGTGCTTTTGTTCAATCTGCCTTTGATAAGCAGGTTTTCTTAGGTGAAATGAATAAAAGACCGGGGAAACAAATTAGATGCTAAGGTCGAGTGAGACAACCAACACATCTAATTTTTCACTGTGGAGATATTTGTGAGGTAGTTATATATAAGACTCAAAAAAATGTTGGACGTCGGTTCTACAGATGTGCTAGTTACCTTGATTATATAACTAACCCGAAAAGTGTTCAGTGCTGTAAATTCCTTAAATGGTTAGATCGTCCAATTAACTCCATGGATAGTTGATTATGCACTAGAGATGCAAGCCGAAGTGAGAAGATTAGAAAAGGAAAATAGTATGCTACAACATCAAGTAAACTATTTGCAGTCCTTAAATCCAATTTGAAAAGGGGTCTAGTAAACTGCTTAGTTATGTAATGGTTCTGCATCAGACTTGTTTAATGGAGTTATTAATGCATTAGTTTTAATGAGTGTTGTATTACTAGGGTGTTCTGTTACTTGGTTGTTGTAATGGTTATGCAATATTTGATGTATTACTGTTTGGTTGTTATGTTTATTTAATGTTTGATGTAACACTTTGTTGTTTTTCCATGTTGTGTACCGTGGATAATACGTACAAACTTTGCGTACAAAAAAAAAATGAAAGTTACAGAACATAGCAACTAACATAAATGTTCGACAAAAGATAACTTTTAATATCAAAGTTGCGTATAGAATAAAAATAGAAGTTATATAATATACGAATGACATAAGTAGTAAAAATAAGTTAATTAATTATTGCTTCCCACACGTTCTTCTCGTATGACCCAAGTTACAGCATTGTCCACATCTGTCCTGTTTTCTGTGCCCCATTTCATCCATGACACCCCTAATTCTTGTGGAATTTGGTTTTTTTGTATTCCTACGCATTAGCGGCGAGAATATAGTTGGGCTTTCATGTACATCCCAATATCTACTGTCGGGTACATGATGAAAAACCAAAGAATAACTTTGTCTATAATTGTCTACTGTAAACCAGGACAAAATATGATCATGGTAAGCTCTGTTTGCTCCTCCTCTACATCATGCACATGCAGTCAAAACATGGAAACATGGAAAATGCACAAGAATATGAATATTGCATGAACAGCTGCAGTTCTCATTGGCAATATTTACTTTGTAGTTGCATGTGTTTATGTCTTTTATTTGCCACTCCATTAAGTTGAACTTGTTAGTGCTTATATTTCGTGCTTCTGCTTTATATTTTTCCATCATTTTTTTATAAGTTGGCGTGAGCACAGATGTGTATTCCAGTCCATCAGTATGCCTTCTACAAAAGTAGTTATCGAGATGATGAAAGGTACATGCTACTAATGCCTTTACCGCTAAAGATCTTGCATCTTTTAGAACTCCATTGAAACTTTCCAAAGCATTGGTAGTCATCATACAAAACCTTCACCATTGTCCTTGTAAAGAGCCCATTGTTCATCCTTATGTCTAAGAGTTCTATCAGTCCATCTATCAGCAGCCGGACATACAATATTTAGTTTCACTCTTAGTTCTTTGTATGTTAACTTGTCTCTTGCTTCAGCACAAGCATGAAATAAGTTTTTCAAAATCTTACTTCCAAAACCAGCCATTTTGAAGTTTGCTTTTGAATGATGAATGCAGAAGTGATGATGATGCGGTCTTCTCCATTTTTCTTGCAAGGAGGTTGGTATTACTTTCATTCTATCAGAAATGAATGTAATGCATCTTGAAGTTAAAGATGGAATTAAAATATCATATAATATGATTATAAATATAATCTCCTCCAACTAGTCTTCACTCTTTCCATCCCATCCCTCTCTTTTATTTCTTTTATCCTTTGCTTATAGAAATAAAACCCAATCGCCCCCTTTCTTCAATTCTTCTCAGAGATTTAGAGGCGATGTATTCCAACGAGTTTAGTGGTGATCAGACGTGTTAGGTTATCTTGCGAGCTAGAAACATGAATCGATAAATTAGAAAATTAAAATATCATGTAATATGATTATAGATATAATCCCCTCCAACTAGTCTTCACTCTTTACTTCCCTTCCCTCTCTTTTATTTCTTTTTTCCTTTGCTTATAGAAATAAAACCCAAATGCCCCCTTTCTTAAATTCTTATCGGAGATTTAGGCAACAAAATCGAGCGACAATGGATCCGTTGGACTCGTGTGGTTGGAGGCATCAAATCCGTATCTTTAGAGTTTGGTGTGGCGACGAACGAGGAGGAGCGAAGTGATGAGGCTAAAATAGGGTTTGGTTAGGGAGGTGCTAGGGGTGATGATTGACCAAGGAAAAGGTGGTATCATGTTTCTCGCACAAAGGAGCATCTTTCCATAAGTTTTCATCATCTCCATTGGACTAGAGCAAAACGTGAAATTTGAAGGGGGGCCTGGCTTATCGGTCGCATGAAGGAGGAAGGGATCGAGTTTAATGTCGTTGGGTTGGGAAATGAGCTCATGTGAAAAGAAGAACGTTGGCGAAGGTGGTGCATGATTTCATGGTCTGTAGCTTCAGTAAGGAGGAGGGGATGCACGACCATGGGTAATGATATATGTATATCATTGTGTGTACTATTTGGGAGGTAGAAGAAGATTATTAAGGGTAATTAATAGTTAATTAAGTTGTTAAGTAAATTAATTATTTTAACTAATTCAAAATACTATAAATTAAATATCTTCTACATATGAGGTCCAATTGAGATGCAGTTTTTTTGCATTGCACTTGTATACTCATTATCTACGCACTAGAGTTGATTTCATCCAATTTAGAGCAAGTGGAATTTTAAAATTGAACGGCATTTGATTTTAGACTATCCGGAGACGCGTAAACATCAGCTGTAATCTTGGTAAGTTAACTCACCTTTGGATGAACACTTTGTTATAAAAAAAATTTGTGTGCTTGAATGATTTCTTTACTTGATTTGGTTGAATTCCCGCATTGTAAAGCGAATGACATGTGAAATGAAATACAAGAAATTTATAAAATTTTGTAGAGGAATGGGGATTCCTCATCACTATTGAATTTAATTTCATTTATATACTTGGTTTATAAATTGTTGAATGTCAAAAGCTTGGTAGCTTGGCCTTATTAGATGTGATTTTGATATGTGACTTTATATTGGCCTTATTGTTGTTATACTTGTCATATTTATATAGAAAGTACTTGTCAAGTGCTATGGTAGCTTTAGGTCTAGTTATAATATTTTGGAAATATTGTTACTTGCTATTTTTTATTTGAAAATGGGTTTATTTGGAGAATGATTTTAAATATGACTTTTGATATTTCTATGGAATTTTATTTAAAAATGATTTTTAAACATCTCTATTTCACTTCAACCTTTTTGTTATTCATTTCTAACATATATGGAAATGTTATGAAAGTATTTTAGGAAGTATTTGTTATTTAGAAAAGTTAATATAATGTCTATTTTGAAAACAAAGAGGAGTTTATCTTTTATAATAAAGTTATTACGATTTAAGAGAAGATAAAATTATTTTGGAATAAATATTTGTGAAAATATAAAATGCTATATGGAAAGAGAGATATATAAATGGTATTTTATAGAAAAATGAATAGATTTGAAAATAATATTTTATGGAAGGGAAAAGATTTTTTTGATCGCATTTTTGAATCTATAATGATATATCGAATGATTTTTTTATGAAAAGTATTTAAGCCTATCTTAAAACCGAAGATTTGTAGTAAGTATATGAGATTTGAAATCAGATGATTTATATAACGAGTTATAAATACAAAGGAGATTTATAAAAAGGAGTTTTGTAAATATAAAGGAGATTTATAAAAGAAATTTTCTAAGTATAAAAGAGATTTATAAAAAAGGATTTTTATAAATATAAAAGAGATTTGTAAAAAGAGTTTTGCAAATATAAAGAAGATTGATAAAAAGGAGTTTTATAGAAGGAATGAGATCTGATATCCATAAATGATCTTTGTAACTTACGGTGGTATGGAAAGGATTCTTTTCATACTCAAAACTAAATTCCGAGTTATGGAAATACGACATATCTTTGAGAATTAGGAATGTATATCGAGGCAAGGGTAGTTTTTTGACTTATTCGACTTCATTGTTGATCGATGGATAGTACAAGTTTGAAATCGAAAAGTGGTGGTAAGTATATTTGGTCTAATTTCTATGCAACCCTATTACTTACACCAAAAGTGTTTTAGGTTATCGTTGTCAATGTTTCTAAACGACATTTGTTTCAACCAAGATAAGTATGGTTCTGGAAGTGAAATCTTTGATTTTGTGAATATACTAATACCGTTGAAATAAGTGTATAAAAAATTTCTAGGTATTGAAAGTGAAGGGGTTTGTGAATATATTTATACCTTCGAGATAAGTAAATGAACATTTTCCAAGTATTGAAAAGAGTATAGAATATTTGTGAATATATCTTTGTAAAATATTTTAATACAGGTATTTACAAAGTGATATAACTAATGAAAGAATGAATAAAAGAGGCTTAGTGGTTGCTTAGGTGCTTAACCACGCTTGGTCCTTGTGTTATTAAATCTTTAATTGAATTGTTTGTTCATTTTATAGTTAAATAACCAATTATCGAATCTTGGCTAGTTTTGAAACTATCGTTGTCGGGAAACTACTTCAAACCAGCATAAGCATTCTAATTGGAGGCATATTAAAGATGATGTAACCGAAGACAGACTTCTTCAAAGTGCAAGGGATACTTGCTACTAATCCTGAGGATGTAGCAGAAGTAGTGCCGTTGATTTTGTTCATATCCTGATCAATTTGAAGGGATGAATGCCGGCATTACATTGTTGTTTGAAGGAAAGTGTTAGCATTCTAAGTGGGATTTGCTAAAAAGTTAAAGTATAACCTCATACACAGTAATGACTAAAACATGGATATGCTTTAGGGCTATGTGATTCGCTACAATTAGGGCGTGTCTCACCCGATCTAGATCGATATTTATGGATTTATGTATACATCGGGCTAGTATGGTTTGTCAATTTAGAAAATGGGGTGATGACATATTCGCTACTATCCAGGATGGGGTAGGTTGATCCTGATTCGTAGGGAGTCCATATGGTTCTTGGTACATTTTTCTAAAGGTGTACTATGACAGATGGTACCTCAGTAGCCTTATCATTAATGAAATCTATTTTCCAATACATGCCTTTATGGACTTAGCCGTATACTAATATGCTGGAATATAATTAATGTAACAATTTCAACTATGTTAAATATTTATTTTAAACCCTAGACATTTTTATATTATAACTGGATTTTTAAATAAAATGGGGTTGGTTATCGTAAGGTAAAACCTATCCCTACTTATGTACGGCATGGTCTTATAAGATACCTATATTTTTAGAAGGGTTTTTAAATATAATAATTCATATGATTTGAGTTTCTTACACTGTTTTTTCAGACTGATCCGGGCGTTATTTTCTTATAATCCTTAGGTCATCTTGAGCATATTTCCAACTTTAGTTATGGATGCTTTGAAACTTCAGGAGATGAGCCGGATGCCTCCAAGATGTTTCATATATCTTTTATTTCTACTAAATTTCTTGTTTTATATGCATTAATGTTTGTGAGAATAGGTTGTTATAACTGTCTAGGCTAATGATAAGTTAGTTTACTCTGATTGATGTATGTATATTACAGTTTTCTCTTATAAAGATGATGTGTATATTATATATTACTCATCAGATGTGAGATTCTGTTCTGGCTTTTATTTTCTTTCACCTTGAAAATCTACCTTTCCAGCACGTGGATGCTCGATCCATAATACCATGGATGTATTAGTGTTAACTTTTGAGGATTGAAATGGCAGGTCGTCACACATGGTATCAGAGCTTAGGTTGAAGGAACAACTAGGCTTTAATGGGGTAAACTCATTAGAGATAGGGTTAATAACACCCTATATGAGCTTTTGTGTGTGTGTGTCTGAAAGCATATATTTGTTAGTGCTATAAAATTGTTTTATATTGTGTTGATTGGTCTGATGAGTGGCTTATAAATTATGGTCGAGACGTGTGATGCCACGGTATCGATAAGGGTTTCTAAGCACTTGAACATGGCATTACAACACAGTATTATTTTTAAATTTGGTAAATGAAATAATTTTAACTAAGATTAAATTTTATATATAAAAGAATAATTTTCAAATTTTTATTTATTTAGTTATGATGTGTTTGGTTGTTAGGAGACGAAAATATTTGATTATTATCATTTATTGTTTGATTAATATGCTTGGCTAGTTTATGAGGATTTTTTGTTTTGGCTAAATTAAATACGAACAACTTGTGAATTCAGTTTCACGATTTGACTATAAGACATTCGATGATAATATTAGGTTAAAAAATTAATTTTAGTAAAAGGAATTTATTATAATATAAATGAAGGTAAACATTTGCGAAATAATTTTATATAAGAAAGTGAAATTATATAAACATGGTTTATAAATAAAAAGGATTTAAATTTAAAATTTGAGAACTTAAATCCCTGTGTCTTGAAAATTGTTTTTCAAAGTTTTCGAGAAAGATAATAATATATTATTTTAACGTATTTATGGACAGAAATATTGTAAAGGAGTAGAAAGTTATGAACTCACATTTGTCAATGGAAAATATTTCTAGCGATGACTACAACACCATCGGCATTCATTTTCGAGTTTCTAAGTGGAGAATGCTACTATAGTAATTTTCTACAGAGTTGTTTTGGTAAAACAAATTTGATTTAATCACAATTATGATTTGTTATACAAAAGGATATATGTATAGTAATATTGCAAAATGATTTCAAATAAACACAGTGGTTAGTTCTTAAGTTTTCTATTAAGTTATTTTATGGACATGTCTCCTATGTTTTAGGATAGTTTGGTGTATGCATCTCATTATGATGTGTTGTTTGGTAGTTTTCATTTTTTTGGAATGAAATGAATTTTTGGTGATTTTAAACAGTCGAAAACTTCTGAACTTGAAGTTACATGGCACTGAAAATATAAAAGTAGAGTTTTGTAACTCTAGAATGGAAAGATAATGTAACGACTCACCTTTCTGACCCCTAGGAATGACACTTAACACATGCTTAGTGTTCACGTGCCATTGCCCAAGCATCGGAAACCCAAGCACAATTTGAAACAAAAGGTTTCTACGAAGTGTGAAATTTTTTAAAGTGCCAATATAGCGACAATCGTTATGCATATAGTTGGGCAAACTAGTTCATGTCATTTTTCTTCCATCGGGTCATCACACAACATGTGAGCAAGCATATAAACATGGTATGTACATTTGAACAACAGGTAGGAAACAACACTTGCAAAATTTCAACTTTAGCTTACTAACTTGTTAAGTTATCAACTAACTTCCAAAGTGTTAACTTTTTGATCCACAAGTCAAGCCAACAACCACCATAACACAACATATATCCAACAAGCATCCACCAACAATATAAATGAACTATATTTAAAGTTACAAACTTGGACTTTTAAAGGTTAGATTTTTAATCACCGGAATGCACTAAAACAAAGTCTAACTTCCACCGAACTTGCCTAAACTCTTAGCAACTTGCCTTAACTCCAATATAGGGCCTAATGTGGGCTTGTAGGGTACAACATGGCTTGACAAGGGAAAAATTAGGTTCGACTTGGGCATAAATGTGATTGGCCTTGGGGTTTTGAGGTCGGAATGGCTTTTGTTTTGGTGGAGGAGTGTTTGTATATAAATATATGGAGTTTTACTTGATTTTTGGAAGTGTGTTCACTAGTTTTTGGCTTGGAAACTTCTTTTGAAAGCCATGGAAGTATTCATGTACATGAAGAGAAGAGAAATAAAGATAGAATGAATATGTAAAGTGGAAAATTTGTGGAGGTGAGGAGTATTTATAGGAAAAAGAAATGAAGTAAGAATTTAAATTAATTTTAACATTTAAAATATATTAATATTGTCATGTACAAGCTCCCATATCCTCCCCCTTACCCTAGGTGCACACACATCCTTCTGGGCCCCCCTTCACTATGCCTTAGATTCTATCCTAGATAGTTTAGTTTATGGTTAGGGTACTTAATTAATTTCCTAAGGTTATTTAATATATTTTGTGCATTTTATGTCAAATCAAGTTTTATATTTAAACTAACCTTGATTGTTAACTTTAACACACTGATTATCTTATCACATGACATAGTGCATGTGTGTCCATGTGTATATGATTAATACAACAATGTGCACAACATCTTTGATGCCTTTCCGAGGCCGAAAAGTCAAAATTTCGGAAAATGTTTTTCGGTCACATTTTCTATTTTTATTTGAACTAATTATTTTGGTAAAAAAAATTGAAAATTATTTTAATATCATTAATTTATATTTATAATATGTTTATCTGGCTATTAAAATCCATTATTTACATATTTTAAAAATGATTTAAATATTTAAATACAAAGTAATTAATTCACGGCTCGTTTCACTCTCCCACTTAGGAGAATTTCGTCCCCGAAATTACTAAACAAAAAGACACCAAACGGTATATATTATACCAAGAAATTCATATAACAATGCACAATGACAATGCCACAAAGGAACATATATAATGCATTCAAACAACAAATAAACAATCGACCTAAGATTACATCAGGGTAAGTTTCTCTAATATGATCCTCAGTCTCCCAAGTACAATCGTGGGGGTCATCACTCCACTGAACCTTTACTAGCTTCACTATCTTGTTTCTCAATCTTCCTTCTTCACGATCTACAATATGAACTGAGTGTCGGACTAACGTCAAATTCAATTCTATCTCCAAGTCATCCTAAACAGATGTCCCTAGAATCAGCGACGAATCATGAACATGTTTTCTTAGATGAGATACTGAAAGACATTATGAGCTTCAGACAATCATTTAGGCAAACCTACTCTATGGGCCAACTATCCAATTCTTTCAAGGATTCTAAATGGTCCAATGAATCTGGGTGCTAGATTTCTTGCTCTTCTGAATCTTATAACTCCTTTAATCGGGGAAACTTTCATAAATACCAAATCCCCGACCGCAAACTCTAAGTCCCTTCTACGTTGATCGACATAACTTTTCTATCAATCCTAGACTTCTTTCGTCCTTTCCTTGATCATAGCCACTTTCTCTTATGCTTCTCAAATTATCTTTGGCTAAATAACTAATTGATCTCCAGTCTCAATCTAACAGGAAGGTGATTTACATGGCCGTCCATACAAAGCCCCGTAGGTGCCACACCAATACTAGCTTGGTAACCATTGTTATAAGTGAACTTTACCAAATATAGATGATCTTCCTAAGGACATCCAAAATCCAAAATATGTGCTCTCAAGAGATCTTCCAAAATCTAGTTCACCCTTTCGGTTTGTCGTCTGTCTACAGGTGATAAGTTGTGCCCAAATTCAACTCTGTCCCTAAAGCAGCTTGCAATGCTCCCCAAAAATGACTGGTGAAGATGGGATCTCGATCACTGACTATACTTATTGGAATTCCTTACAGGCGAACAATCTCCCTTAAAAAATCCCTACCAAAGAAGCTACAATTCTTGTTGACTTCACCATAATAAAGTGGGCACTCTTTGTTAATCGATCAACAATCACCCAAATGCCTTTGTTACCTCTTCTAGTTCTGGCAACCCATCGATAAAGTTTATGGATACCTTCTCCCACTTCCAATTTATTATTTCCAATGGTTGGAGTAACCCACCAGTCTTATGTTGGTCACTCTTGACTTGTTGACAATTTGCATACAGGCTCACAAAGATCAAAATGTATCTCTTCATCGCTTCCCATCAAAAGGTCTTCTTCATATTCTACAACATTTTAGTTACTTCTGGGTAGATAGATAACCTTGGCCAATGGCACTCTCTCAGTACATCCAATCTAATTCCATTAACATCCAGCACACAAATTCATCCATTCATTGTTAAAATACCTCAAGAGTCAATTTGAAAACTAGAGACAGTTCCATCTTCAACACCATTCTTAAGCCGAGCTAGAATAGGATCTTCTTCTTGGAAATATGCAGGTTACTCCATTAGTGATGGCTTAACTTTTAAATTTTCAATCGTCGCCACATTCCTACTCAACGCATATGCAACGACATTTGCTTTTTCTTGAGTATTAAGAATCTTCGATCATAAGAGGAGAGAAATTCCAGCCAACTTTGTTGTCTTAATTTTAAATCCTTTAAGGTAAAGAGATACTTTAATGACTTGTGATCTATATATAACTCAAACTTTGCACCCAAATGATAGTGCCTTCACACCTTCAATGCGAAGACAACTGCCAACAGCTCCAAATTATGCATAGCATAATTCTTCTTATGTTGTTTCAACCATCGAATCACATATGTTATTACTTTACCATTCTGCATCAAAACTGCTTCCAATCTGGTCCTACAAGCATCCATGTAACCTGCTAATTCTGCACCCCTATTTGGAATAGTTAAAATGGGAGCACTTATCAATTTCTCCTTTAACTCATTAAATGCTTGATCATACTTGGGTTAGCTTCTTTCTTTGTTAACTTTGTTAGATGAGAAGAAATCTTCGAGAAATCTTTAATGGACCTACTATAGAAACCTGCCAATCTCAAGGAACTTCTAACCTTCGAAGCATTTTCAAGTTTCTTCTAATATTGAACTGCAACTGCTTTAGCAGTGTCCACTAATATGCCTTCTTCCGAAACTATGTGCCCTAGAAATCTAACTTCGAATTTCCAGAAATGGCACTTAGAAAACTTTGCCTTTAAAACAAGACTTCTTAATGTACATAGAACAACTTGAAGATTGTACTTATGCTCTTCCTTCGTTTAGAATAAACGAGAACATCATATATAACGACCAGGACAAACTTATTAAGAAAATCCCAAAAAACTCTATTCATCAAATTTACGAAATAAGCAGGTGCGTTAGTTAATCCGAATGGCATGACTAACCACTCATAAAATCTATCAGGGGTACAAAAAGCTGTTAAGTGTACACTCTCCTCTGCCACCCATAATTGGTGAAAATCAGTGGCATGATCCAATTGAGAAAACATCTGAGCTTCGTAGAGCTGGTCAAACATATCATCAACCCTAGGTAAAGGATAATTATTCTTGATAGTCCTCTTATTCAACTCTTAGTAATCTACACAATCTAAGAGAACCATTAGCCTTAGTAACGAACACGACTGGCGATCCCCAACTCGATGTGCTACGTCTGATCAAACTCTTCTGCAATAAATCAAACATTTTCTTCTCTAATTCTTTTCTTTCCTTTAGAGCCAAACTTTGAGGAGGTTTTATAATAGGTTTGGTTCTTGGAATCAATTCAATGCAAAATTCCACTTCTCAATGAGGAGGTAAACCTTGAACTTCTTCAAAAATATCCTTAAAGTCCCAAGTATTTAGTATATTCTTTATCCCCTCTTTGGTTAATTCAAAGGAATAAAGGAAACTGCTAAATAATTTTTTTGGCCATCCATAATTTATTTCTACCCCAATATTTCTAACATCACTAACTATAATAATCCTTCTATCATAGTCTATGATTTCTCTAAACTTAGGTAGCCAATCCATCCCTAATAATACCCTAAAATCTATGAACCTGAGAACAAATAAGTCGGAAAAGAAAGGCCAATCTTGATAAGAAATAGGCATATTCAAACATATGATATCAAGATTGGTCAGACCCCCAACTTGGTTTGACACATAAAGGGAATTGTTTAAAAGAATGGGTTTGTGGTTAAACTTATCAACAAGATCTCCTGAAATGAAACAATGGAATGCACCGATATCAAATAACACACTAACAGGAATATAAAAATGGATAATGTACCTTGCAACACCTATTTTCCTTTTGAGTCCATAGAAGTAGATGGTATTTTCTTAATAGTAAAAGCTTGTTCCTATGATCCCATCTTCGAAAAAGGGAACTGGTACTTCATATGGCTGTGTTTGTTGCATATGGCTGAAGATACCCGAATATTCTTTCACAAAAGCGGAGCCATGTTTGAACTTTCAAAATATCCACAGTTCCATAGAAAGGCTTACTACCTAAAGTAGTGTAATTCTTGCATAAGGTCACAAAGTTCTGAGGTGGCTGAACTTGCATCATTGTTTCTACTACTAGCTCTACAACTGACTCATTTTTAAGAGCTCTACCATTTGTAGCCGTGCCGGTTCTAGATCCCCTCCCTCTTCTTCCTCTTGTAATCATTTTCAATAACATGGATAAGTGACAGGTATCATTAAAATACAAAGATTTGGTCAAGGATGAAAAAGGAAAACTGCAATAAAGGATCTAAAACTAGACTTTTAGGGGAGAAAAGGAAACTCTCTCCCAAGATTAACTCATTCTAGGGCATTACTCACCCTATCTCTAATAAGTTGTACCCCAATCGGGCTAAGGTGTTCGCTCAACCGATGCATTAATACCAATTGTAATGACCCACCTTTCTAACCCCCAAGAATGACACTTAACACATCCTCGGTGTTCGCGTGCTATTGCCTAAGCATCAGAAAGATGAATCGTTGTAGGGTGAAATAAAGAATAGAATAGGAAACTTCATAAAAAATGCAAAATAAAACATAAAGTCAATAGTACTACAAATCAGCTAGGTAGTTATAACATACTGCCTCTACCTATGCTGAAATAAAATACACTTACACAAACTAGAAAATATACTGAAATTGATAACTAAGAAGATGAAAGCCTCTTGCTTGGATGCCATCTTCAAAAGAGCCCAACAAGAGACCTGCTACTCTCGAACTACTCAAATAAAATGAGTACCCGAGAGTTTAGAGAATACAAACAATTCACGTCAGACGATATGTCTGGTATGAGTAAAACTTTAAGAAATAAGTGTGAAATTAAACACAAACATGTGAGACCACGCTGTTGAACATGGAACAGGTTTAATCCCACATAAATCAACAACCAAATGTAAAGAATGGATAAATAATCAAACACCAAGAAAAGTGGTTGACTCTTCGAGATGCAAATAAGAAAATAAATTTGAGGGTTCAAATCACATAAGAAAAGAAAAATCTCCAACAAATGACTAGGAGGGTGCACCCCTTTGAAGTATACCTCTAGTAATACACTTCTAAGAAGGTCATTTACTCTATGACACTTCTCAAAAACGTCCAACCCGGACCCCGCCAAACCTTACGGAGAATCTGAATATTTCAAATCTAATAGCGCTACTGAATCCGATCAAGGTGAGATTTCAAAGTATCCAAATGGGAGAAACCCCACATAGCTTGGCCCTCTCTCAAGCTTTGGTTTTAGTCATTTCTGACAAAGGACATCAAAGCTCAACGGAGCAACACATCATCTTAGAATGATGATAATAAAGAAGCTAAAGTAATCGATAGCCGAAAAACTGACTATCAAGGAAATCAAATGATCCTAAATGGAAATTAAGTCTTATATACTTACCACCACTCGTTGAATTTAAACTTGCACTATTTGTTGGCTAGCAATAATACTGGACAAGTCAAGGAAGTGTTACCTCAAAGTCATGTATCATGATTATTCTTAACTTTCGAAATAGTGATAAACCTACTTCTTTGATGTTTAGTGCTATAAATAAATCATTTCCATATAAGTGAATCGCTTCATGGAAATTAATTCAGTTCCATAAACAAAAAATCCTTTCTTTTAAAAATCTGAAAGTGTACTTGACTTTACATTAACAGAGTTCATTAACTTCAAAATAACATTAAAAAGGATTTAATAACTTAAAATATTCTTATTACATTGATTAATCAACTTTAAAACTTGGTTAACTAAGCTGATTAATTTACTTCAATAACCTTTAATTTAAAAGGGAAAATGACCTTTAAAACATCATCAATTTAATTAATTAATAATATAACTAATTAAATAATAATTAAATATCATTATCTAAAAGTTATTAATTAATTTAAAATTTTATTTCAAGGAAAGATTAATTAATGTTAAACAGATTCTATTAATTTTTTAAAAGTCATTAATTACAAAAGGATTAATTAATT
This sequence comes from Allium cepa, assembly GCA_030765085.1. Taxonomy (NCBI): domain Eukaryota; kingdom Viridiplantae; phylum Streptophyta; class Magnoliopsida; order Asparagales; family Amaryllidaceae; genus Allium; species Allium cepa. Next base: position 162,120,118 of record CM060932.1, read on the forward strand.
TAAAAAAACCACATTAATTAATAAATTAATAAATCTTATCAAAAGATTAACTAGCCTTAAACATCATTAAATAAAATGAATAATTAATTTTAGAACATCATTAACTAAGTGATTAGTTAAATTACAAACACATCATTAATAAATGAATTAGTTAACCTTAATCCTTATTAATAAAATAATTCATTAAATTTAAAAATCATTGATAAAATAATTAATCAAATTTGAAATCACTATTATTTCGAAAACCTATTTAACTTGTAAAAACAAACCCAAGCACAGGTTGAAACTAGAGGTTTCGATAAAGTGTGAAATTTTCGAAAGTGCCGATATAGCGACTATCGCTATACGGGCTGTTCGACAAACTAGTTCATGCCATTTTTCATACATCGAGTCATTGCACAACACATAAGTAAGCATATAAACATTATATGTACATTTGCACAAAAAGTAGGAAACAACACTTGCAAAATTTCGACTTTAGCTTACTAACTTGTTAAGTTACTAACTAATTTCCAAAGTGTTAACTTTTCGATGCATAAGTCAAGCCAATAACCGCCATAACACGACATATATCTAAAAAGCATCCACCGACAATATAAATGAACTATATGTAAAGTTACAAACATGGATTTTTAAAGGTGAGATTTTATCAATCGAAATGCACTACACAAAGTCTAACTTCCACCGAACTTGCCTAAACTCTTAGCAACTTGCCTTAACTTCAAAAGAGGACCTGGTGTGTGCTTATAAGATACAACATGGCTCGACCAATGGCAAAATTGGGTTTGGCCTGGGCATAAATGGGCTAAGCCTTGGGGTTATGAGGTGGAAATAGCTTTTTTTGGTGGAGGAGTGTCTGTATATGAATATATGGAGTTTTACTTGATTTTTAGAAGTATATTCACTAGTTTTTGGCTTGGAAACTTCTCTTGGAAGCCACGGAAGTATTCATCTATATAAGGAGAAGAGAAATGAATATGTAAAGTGGAAAATGTGTAGGAATGAGGAGTATTTATAGGCAAAAGAAATGAAGTAAGAATTTAAATCAATTTTAACATTTAAAATATATTAATGCTGTCATGTACAAGCTCCCATATGCTCCCCCTTACCCTAGGTGCACACACCCTTCTTGGCCCCTCTTTTATCATGCCTTAGGTCCTATCCTAGGTAGTTTAGATTATGTTAGGGTACTTAATTGATTTTCTAAGGCTATTTAGTATATCTTGTGCATTTTATGTCAAATCAAGTTTCATATTTAAACTAAGCTAGATTGTTAAATTTAACACATTGATTATCTTATCACATGATATATGCGCTTGCGTTGGCATGTGTATATGAATAATACAAAAATATGCACCACGTTTTTGATGACTTTCTGAGGCTGAAAAGTCGAAATTTTAGAAAACATTTTTCGATCATATTTTCTACTTTTATTTAACTAATTATTTTGGTTAACAAAATTTGAAAAGTGATCTTAATATCTTTAATTAATATTTAAAATATTTTTAATTAGCTATTAACATCCATTATTTAAATATTTTAAAAACAATTTAAATATTCAAATACAAAGCGAATAATTTATAGGTCATTACAGATAGTAAGTTAAAATAAGTTTTGAATTCGTTGAACATCTTAGTTAAGTAAAAAAAATCTGATATTGTGTAGATACTCATAGGATGTAGTGGAGTGATATATGAATATGAACCTAAGTCGTGAATGTTCAAAAACGTAAGTATTTGTTATGAAATGGTTCATAAATGATTTTATTATCAAATAGAATATTATTGGTGTAAATAAATAAGAACTAAAAATAATTGGTATATTTAAGAAACCAATGGAATAAATATGTAAGTTGTGCATAAATCATTTTATTGACATGACAGTTCTTTATCCAAATTTGAGTACACAATTTCGAAGTGGTTTACACCAATCCAAACAGGGATTTTTCACTCAATTCTTAACGACAAACACTTGATATGAATTTTTGATATAATTGTAGGATTTTATATCATAGTATATGGCCATGTGAGGAGAATGGAGGTTTCTAATCATGGAACCTGATTATAATCTACACTAGATAATTCGAATAAGCTATATTAGTTTGAAAGAGAAATTTGTGTGATCAAGCAAATGATCAGATATTGCATACATATGACATATGTACATCTATAGGCTTTGATGTAGTTGTATGCTTCTTACAGTAGAAATGAAAATTATATTGTTTGATAGCATGTTGATGTGAGGTGACTGCTATATATGATTGAGCATGCTTAGATTCATGAGATGACAAATGAACTATTGTATTATTTCATTTGTCGTGTTTAACTCTCTTTTGGGTTACATAAGTGGAATTCAGGTACGTGGAAGCAAAGGCTTGTTGGTTGTTTTTGGTTTCATGGATAGAGTTAGCTTGATCACAAAACGGTATGTGTTTATGCTTAACGGGTGTGCTTTCTATATGAAATACACACTCTATAAGGAATATCATAAGTATATATTGTTGTTGTGTCGTTCAGAGATATGGGAGGTCCCTGATATGCGCTTATATTGATGTTGTGATTTTTTTTCAGACCCAGCAACGCAAAGGAGGTGTTGTCGAAATTTCTGTAATATGAGAAGATTTTAAAAGTCTAAGGGTGAGAAGGCATTTTCTTCCTTTGGGAATTTCTAAGATGTAATTCATTTAAGGGGGAGAATGTAATGACCCAAATTTTATAAATTTAATTTTGAATACTTAGTTAATTTTAAATATTCAAATAATTGATTTAAAAAAGCTTAATAACTTCTTTTAAATATAAATAATGATGGTAGAATAATTATAGAAAAATATTTATAAAAATAAATAGTTCGAATAAATATCGTTAGTGGGACTGAATTTTACCGGTAAACACTTTCAAAATTCATGAAATTATCATTCCAGGGCACTATCTCATATTTTGAAGAAACTATTGTCATCGAAATCAGAATAATAAGATAATGTACGCCAACGAGTTTCGTGGCAATAGGACGTATCGTGTGATCTTGCAAGCTAGAGACGCGAATCTATATATTAGAAAAATAAAATAAAATATAATATGATTATAAATACAAAACCCTACCATTAATCTTTACTCTTTACTTCTCCTTCCTCTCTTTTATTTCTTTTTTTCCTTTGCCGGTAGACATAAAACCTAGCTGCCCCCTTTCTTCAATTCTTGCTTGAGATTTAGGCAACAAAATCAAGCGACAATTGATGCGTTGGACTCATGTATTTGGGGGATTCAAATCCATAGCCTTGGAGTTGGGTGCGGCGACGAATGAGGAGGAGGAACATGATGAGGCCAAAATAGGGTTCGGTCGGGACGGTGCTAAGGGTGACGATTGGCCAGGACGAAGGTGGTATCATGTTTCTCGTGCAAAGAAGCATCTTCCTATAAGTTTTCATCATCTTCGGTGGATTAGAAAAAATTTGACATTTCAAGAGGGGGTTCAAACTTCTAAATTGCATGGAGGAGGGGATCGAGTTTAATGTCATTGGGTTGGAAAGGGAGTTCACGTGAAGAGAAGAACGTTGGCGAAGGCAGCATGCAATTTTGTGGTCTGTAGCTTTAATTAGGAGGAGGGAAGTGCATGGCCATAGGTAGTGATACAAGCATATCATTGTGTGCATGATTTAGGAGGGAGAAAAGGGTTATTCAGGGCAACTAATAGTTAATTAAATTGTTAAGTATATTAGTTACTTTAATTAATAAGCTTAGAAATTCAGTATCTTCTACATATGAGGTATAATCAAAACGCAGTCTTTTGGGTCGCACTCGTATGAGAGTTATCTACACACTAGAGTTGATTTCTTCTAGTTTATAGCAAGTGGAATTTTGAGCTAAAATCAAACGGCGTTCAATTTTAGACGATTTGAGAATGTGTAAGCATCGGCTGGAAATTTTCAATGATTTGACTCACCGTTGGATGAACACTAAATGGTATATGTGTTATTAAAATCATTGTTTGTGTACTCAAATGATTTCTTTGGTTGGTTTGGTTGAATTTTCACTTTGAAAAGTGAGTGACATAAAATGAGATAAAGAGAATTAATGAAATTTTGTAAAGGAATCAGGATTTCTCATCATTGTAGATTTTAATTTAATTTAATTTATATACTTTGTTTATAAACTGTTGAATGTCAAAAGCTTGGTAGCTTGACCTTATTGGATGTGAATTTTATATGTGACTTGATATTGGCCTTATGGTTGTTACACTTATCACATTTATATGGAAAGCACTTATTAAGTGCTATAACAGCTCTGGGCCTCATTATAGTATTTTGAAAATATTATTACTTGTTGTTTTTAATTTGAAAATGGTTTCAATTCGGAGAATAATTTTAAATGACTTTTTGAACTTTCTATGGCGTTCTATTCAAAAATGGTTTTTGAACTTCTCTATTTCACTTTAACCTATCTGTTAATCTTTTCTAACATATATGGAAATGTTTTAAATGTATTTATTATTCAAAAAAGTTAATTAATGTTTATTTGAAAATAAAAAGGAACTTATCTTTTGTGATAAAGTGATTTTTTTGATAGAAATATTTTGAAAGAAATATTTGTGAAACACTTTATATTAAATGTTGTATGGAAAGAGAGATTTGTAAATGGTAATTTATAAATAAAAGAATTGATAATATTTTATAGAAGGGAAATGATATCATTTTGATAATTTGGAGGGACAAATCACATTTATGAATTTATAATGATATATGGAGCGATCATTTTATGAAAAATATTTAATCCTATCTTGAAACCGAAGATTTGTAATAGGTATATGAGATTTAAAATCAAGAGCTTTATAAAAGGACTTCTATAAATATAAAGAAGATTTATAAAAGAAATTTTTATAAATATAAAGGAGATTTATGAAAAGAAGACTGTAAATATAAAGGAGATTTATAAAAGAAGTTTTATAAATATAAAGGAGATTTATAAATGAAATTTATAAATATAAAGGAGAATTGTAAAAAGGAGTTTTATAAATACAAAGGTGATTTATAAAAGGAGTTGTTTTTGTAACGACCTCCCATTTCGAACCATTCAAATCGACAATCATCCACACGTGTCGGACTTGAATTACTCACAACAATAGATTGTTAATTTATATTTGGCAAAACTTAGCATATGCAATAAATAAATTAATCATAGAATCACATACATAGAGTATCATAACAATAAGCAGCATAATAGATAAATAGTAGTTCATGAAGCTACTACAGAACATAAGAGTTTAAAACAAAATACAACAGAAATCCCGAATACATAAAAGTCTCAATACATAGGTAAATGACGAGTCTGAACATAAACAACTGGAAATAACTAAAATAATCAAAAGCTGAACAGATAGAAGATAGATCTCCAAGCAAAGCTCCAAAAGTGAGTCTCAAATGCTACGACACTCAGTCCGACTCGAGCATAAAGCAAAACACAAAACACTCGAGTCAGGATTAACATTCTTATGCAAGTAAATCAACTCAAGTGAAATGTCCAAGTGAAGTGCCAATAACTTAAAGGATGTTTGGGATTCCATCCTTTAAGGATCCATTGAACTATCTACATACATAGCACAATACGCTACATGGATAATGTCTACAGTAAAGTAAAATATTAAAATAGCTTTAAGGTGTTACCCATATTTCTCTTAACACATTTTATATAAATGTCGTAGTCTATACAGTATCATAATTCCTCCGTAAACTGAAGGGCTACCAGAGGGCATTCCACAGTGTAAAACAGAATCCAAACTCGTAATGGGCTCGATAAGGCATGTGACAAGGCACGCGAAGCAATGCCTAGGGTAGGATACTACTGTTTTGCAGATCCGAACTGGTGGTAACACATAGCACTACTACCGGCCACCTTGAGACACACTCACAAAATCAAAGGTGCACCCAATCAAATCACAAAGTAATAGAATGGTATCAAAGAAGTGTGCTTATTGGAGGTGCGAACTCACTTGGCCCAGCGTGGCTTCTGTTTTATTCACATCAAGATGACTCGAGGGAGTCAGGGCTGCGTTCACACCTCATACAGACATCGCCAACCATCCTACTTCGTTCTTGATTCTCTACCACGTACATAATTATTAAAGTGGTTTTCGGTATTGGTAGAGAGTATGACAATATCCAATCCCGTCTCTTTAACAACCAAATGCGTATTCCACACCGTCGTCATTTTCATTTCAAACGGTTCATAATTCATAGGAAAATATCATATTCATTTCAAAATCGCATCACTTTCGAAATCATATACACTTTCGAAATCATATCACTGTCGGAATCATATTTACTTTAAATTATGATTCACTTTAAATTATAATTCACTTCCAAAATCATAACCGCAAAATATGTTTAACCATCATATCAAAGTATCCATATTTAAATCCATTAAATGTAAATCATAACAGTTCCAACTTAACAGTATAAACATTGGAAGTGGTTTATATATTAGAGTAATTATTCATTAAAGATAGTTCATATTTAAAAATAGGTTATAGATTAAAATAGTTTATATATTAAAATAGTTTATATATTAAAAATAGTTTATATATTAAAAATATAAATTAAAATTGTTTATAAATTTAAAATAATATATATTAAAATAGTTTAGATTTAAAAGAGTTTATATCAAAAATAGTTTCAAGTTATAATTGGTTCTTCTAATTTCACAAATCAATTCATATCAACTTTAGTTCCAAAATTCAATTTAAATCAAATCTCAGTTCAACAATTTTCAATTAAAAAGGTTAAAGGTTTTATTCGAATTCTCATTACAACCATTTTTAGTCTATATCGATTTCAAATCCAGGTTTGAGCTACAAATTTAAACCACTTCCAATTCAATAGGTTTCAAAGTTTAAATATTCAAACAATTTACTATAACTCAATTTAATAAATTTCATTTATATTTTAAATTCAACTTTAATTTTATTTATATTTGAAAACATTCGCTTAATCATTTTTAATAGCATTTAAAATCTCAAATTACATATTTAAATAAAATCAATAATTAATATTTAACTTCAATTATATTTTATTCTAAAATATTCACCTGATCACTTTTTATAAGCATTTAAATAAAATCTTAAATTATAAATTTAAATTTAAATCAAAATTAAATATTAAATTTGAAATATTCATTTAATCACCTTTAATTAAATCGAGGTATAAAATCATACCTTTCAAAATCTCAAAATTAATAAGTTTCAAACCAATATTTATTTAAATACAATTCTTAAACAAATCAATTTCAAATCAATTTCAATATATCTTTCCAGCCTTAATTTTTTAAAGTTATTGCAGAATATACTTTTAAAATACTAATAAAATTTTAAATACTTAAGCATATTACATATATTAAATTAATTTTTTATTAAATTAAGTTAAATTAAAACCTAATATTAAATCTATTTTAAATCTTATTTTAGACATTTAAAAATAATAAAAATATAAGTAAAATCTTACAAATTACCTTTCCAAAAATTAACTTATAAATTTTTAAAATTTCCAAAATATAATTTAAAAATCTAAATTTTATACATATACTAATATAATTTCTTTTCAAAATTCAAGAAATCATTTAAAAATAGACAAACTATGTCCGTATATAATTTTCTATCCTATGGTCAAGTGAAGCGGATATTTATCATTTCAATCCGCAATAATTTATTATTTGCGTATATATGTCATTTCAACCTGCAATCCCAAATTCGAAATCAATAGAATCGCTTGGGTTTATCATTTCAACCCATAACGATTTTCCTAATCTATAATATCGTTTGGGTATGTATCATTTCAACCCATAGGGATTTCCTAAACTATCAGGGAACTTGCAGAGTGAGAAAAATAAAATAATAGCGTACATGACATGGCATATCAATGGCAATTATGATCATAACTAACAATTTAAATTTACACAAGAGGTTATGGTGTCATATGTCAATTTATATAGGTAAACAATTGCAGAAAATAACATATCATATTTAACAATTTAAATTACTAACTAATTAAATTTTAACAACACATTTCAATCGTCATTTTAAGTGAATATAAATTTACTAACATATGAATGTTAATCGTGAGTGATCTCTCACATTTCGAGGCTAGAGAAATCAACAAGAATGAAGTAAGAGACACGTACACGGACTAGCGGAATAGTGACAAGCTAGAAGCTTCGACAAGATAGATAGCTTAAACTCGAATTTGATGACAACAAATATATATATATATATATATATGTAATATATATATACCTTTTCTTTTTTCTATGAAAGGAGAAGAGGCTAGGGATGTTCGGCAAAAATGAAGTGGCTACCATTAAGCTCCGAACAACAGCACAAGACAATGACTTGGACTCAATGTAACATAATACACACACACACACACATATATTTATGTGTGTGTATATACTTCGTTTTCTTTATATATATAATGGAAGAAGAAGCGACTAGTGGTTGAAAAGGCAGCTCGTGCATGAGGAGCAAGGAGGCTGTGGTGATGAACACGGTCAGGGGAAGTAGGTGATGCTGGGTATTAGTGGAAGGGTTGTGTGGTGTTGGTTACGTTGCGAGCGGTCAAAGAGTTGAGGCGTGGAGCTATGGTTGTCAAGAAGTGCAGTTGAGGGAGTTGCTGCGTGGAGGCTTGGCAGACGATAGAGAAGGGGTGGCAGGCGGATGGGCGGAGCGGCTGCTATTGAAATAGCGAAGCAAGGTGTAACATCCCGTTTAAATCGACGATAAACCACACACGTTAGACTCAAACCATACAAAAGAGAGGATTGTTATTGGGGTGAATAAGAAAAGCAGAGAAAGAAATAAAACAAAACAGAATCTCACAGCGGAACGACAAAATATAATAATCAAATAACAGTTCACGAAGCTGTTTTACAAAACATTTAATTATACTTATACAACACAGAATCAGAGTTACACATACCACAAGTAATAAATAACAATACAGCGGAACAATATAGTAAATAATAGTCATACAATCTTCATCTTCGTCCTCCAGAAGTAAGGTCTTCAAACCTAAAATGCTCAGGCTGTCCCGAGCGAATTGAAAAGACAAAACATTCGAGTCAGAACTATAAGATCTTATGTAAGTTAAATCAACAGAGATAAATATGAGTGGAATGGTGTCAGAGATGTTTACGGGTTTTGACATCTCTAATCCAGTGTCTAACGTGTGTGCAGTAACTTAAGAGATGCTCGGGATTCACATCTCCTAAGGATCAATTAAACTATTTACTATGTAGTAATATTTCGCTAATATAATAATGTCTACAGTAAAATAAACTTACTTTTAAATAGCGTTAAGGAGTGACCCAATATTCCTCTTAACACATAAATATGCCAGTAGTCTATATATTACCATAATACCTCCTGATCGGGAGGCTACCAGAGGATACTCCATAGGTACAACACAAATCAAGCTCGTACAAGGCGCGCTAGGGTAGGTGACACAACACAACTAGGCAATGTCAGGGTAGATATATCAATTACGCTTCCGGGATGGTGGTAATGCATAGCGCGCAGCTACCGCCCACCTCGAGCCACACCCTCAAATCAAAAGTTTCCACCAAATCAATCCAAAAGTTAGAGTATAATATCGAAGGGATGTGTCCGATCAAAGGTTCTACCTTATTAGCCCATCGATCGCTACTGTTCTAGCCACCTTATGCCAACTAACGGGAGTCGGGTCCACGTATATACCTCAAAAGAACACCGCCGCCATCCTACTTCATGCTGGAATCTCCACCGCGTACACATTTGTTAAAATGGTTTTCGGAGTTGGCAGAGAGTATGACAACTTCCGATCCCGGTTTCTTTAACAACCAAACGTTATTATAACACCGATGTCATTTCAAAATAGTTTATACTTCAAAACCAAAATATCATTTCTATTTTGCATATATATTCATTTCCAAAATCATAGTACTTTCAAAGTTATAGTACTTCCGAAACCAAAACACTTTGAAACCAAAATACTTGGAAATCCATTATACTTTCAGATCATAATACATTGGAAGTCATAACATTTTAAAATACTTTATAAAATAAAACGGTTTCCTCAAATCTCACATGTCGATTCCAAATCTACTTGAATTCCAAATTCAAATTTAATCAGATCTCAAATCATTAATTTCAATTTAGTTCTAAATAAACCATCCAAAATTATATCGATTTCAAACACAGATCTGAACCACAAATAGACCATTTCAAATTATATATTCCAAAGCATCAAATATGCTATAGTTTCAAAAATAAATTTGATAAGTTCATATGTATCTTTAATTCAATTTTTCTATTATTTAGTTCTGAAATATTTACTTACCAAATCCAATATCATTTAAGTAAAACTTCAAATTTCAAATAACTGAATATTCCTTCAATTTATTTAAACTTGACATATTCTTTCAAATCACCATATCCAAAATCAAGTTATAAAATCATATCCTTGAAAAAGTCCCAAATTCAATAAGTTCCAAATCAATTTTAATTAAATATAATTCTTAATTAAATAAAATTTCAAAATCATCTTGAATTTATCTCCCGATCTTAATTTATTAAAATCATTGTGACACTATATTAAAATATAACTTAAATAAGTACTTAACCACATTATATTTTAATAAAATCAAAATTTATTAATAAACTTATTTTATATTAAAACAAATTTATACATAGTTCAAAATCGAGAATTTAACTATATATAAATAACCTTTATATAATATATAAAATCAATATTTATATAAAAACATATATTTCTTTTCAAAACCATAGAAATCATTTTCAAAATATTTATATATAGACCAACAGTGTCTGTATATAATTTTCTATCCTATGGTCAAGTGATACGGATATTTATCATTTCAATACGCAATTTAAACAATTTACGGTTGTATATCATTTCAAACCGCAATCTCGAATTAATAAAAATAAATCCATAACGAACTTGCAGATTATAATGATATAAAATAAAACATCCATTCATCCATCATCAAAATCACACATCCGTCACCATCATCGTCCAAATAATCAATCAATATCAATATATAACTGATAATAGATAACAGGTATTTAACTAGCAGTTATGTTCAATAATAAATTAAACAATGATTTAATTTAAATAAATGCAACTAACTAAGATGATGATTAAAAATATACGAAACAGTCATAAATAAATTCATAATCACAATAAAAATTGAATTTAACAGACATAAAAAATTTAAGAAGTTGTGAGTGGGTTAAAACACTCACCTTTTGAATTTAAATCCAATTTAAATCCAAAATTCAAACGATTTTAGAATTTATCCAAATCAACGTCCAAGTGTTCGGAATTCCAGTACGATCCTAATAAAAGAAACCGTGCATAAATCGGACATCGTATGTGAAAGTTACGCGTGTTAGATCATTCAGAAATTAAATTTAATTAGAATAAATAAACAAATAATCTTACACGTCACGCCCACGCGCATCGTCACGTTCTAACCCGACCTGCTCTTCTCGTTTCAGCGCACGATCACCGTTGACCGCCATTACCTCGTGCCTCCGGTCGCGATACGCCGTGCCACCACCGCCGTTCTCTTCCCCATGATGGGGCACACCCCCGACCCCACCGATATCGCCTCCGGTAGTCAAATTTGTCGCGCCGCCGCCGTATGGGTTTCGAAACCCTAATTGACGATTTGCTAACGATCCATCCATCACTTTGACGAATCTCTTGCATCGATGAGCTCCGCTCGGTCCCCTCCACAATGCTGTACCATTTATTTGACGATCGAATAATGTCGATCAACAAGCGATGAACGGCCGTGGATAATTCATCAATTTCTGGACAAACAGAGCTTCAAATCTAAAAATAAATTTCAAATCTGAGATACGCTCGTTGAGAGTTCAGATCGATATATAATTTAATGTTATTAGAGGAGTTTGAATTTTTGTCGTTGGATTTTTGAATTGGAATTGAATTGGAAATGTAGGGTTTGCAGCCATTGAGGAAGAGGAGCAACATAAATTTTATACATACAGAATGAGAAATAGAAAGGCTGCTAAGCTTTATAACCAGATATTTATAGGTAGATCTGAAAACAGAGAAGTGGATACGATTGATTTGGGTTTTGCACGATAATTGACCTGAAAAGCCCGTTTCGATTCCGAAACGGAAATGGGTCAACCCATATATCAAAATATATGTTTTCAAATATTTTAAACTCAATGGAACAGGTTTCAAGTCCTAATTCCATCGTATGAAAAAGTTATGCTAAAATTAAATTATTTCAAATTGATTTCAATTAAATTGAGTTCTAGGCGTTTCGAGCCCGTAAGATCAAACGACCAGCCAGATCATTACGAAACTTGAAATGCTACAGTAATTCACCGTTTATCATATTTTTTCATTCTTTTTATTTAACCAATTAACATAATATTACGAAACTTGATATTATGTTTTCATTCTTTTTATTTAACCAATTATCATATTATGAATAAAATTAACATTACTTTCAAATATTAACTTAATTTACATTAACATAATATTTTATTACATTTATGGAATTTATTTCCAATTTAAATTAACAGGTAAAATAGAGGGGTGACATATAATAATTGTTACCGTTGGCTTTTAATTACTCTTATAAGCTATTATTAACAAACCAATGTTACAATTGTTTACATAACACTGTTTTTATCCAATTATCAATAATTATATACTAATCCACCAATTGATTCAATATTACACTTGTTTTCTTATATTCACTTTATAACCAAGTTATAACTTTTAAATTATTTTGTTTAATTGGAATTTCATTCAAGTTCATTAATTGTTAACTTTAATTAACCTTGTTCCATTTCATCTTAGTTATTTTTCCATTATTACCTTACAACTTTTTATTTCTTCCAATATTAAGTAACAAGATTCATTAAATTATCAAATTTAATTATCGGAAATTACGGGTTGTTACACTCTGCCCTACTTAAAACTTTTCGTCTCCGGAAAGTAAAGAGAAGGGAAAAGAAAGAATTAAGTAGTTAACACATCTTGTTCAAAAATATTAATTTTATAAAAAAATGATTTACAAAATTTAATAATTTAAATAAAATATATCAATTTATAACCATTAAATCTTCTTAGACTCAAATTAATAAAGTTTAGAAAACATTTTTCAAAATTTTTCTATGTCCAAAATTTATCGAAAATTTCGGCAGAGTCTCCTTTGTACGGAGAGGCTCGGGAGAAAATATAATATCAAATATAACAGTATATAACATATATTTTCCAAAATAATATATTCCAACATGAGAAAATAATATCCAACGCTACAGAACCGTAATCCGAGAACGTACCTATTTGTCGGGCAAACAACGCTTAATTATGAAACCAAAAGCAGCAGCAATTGCTTCCATAACCTGTATTCCACTTATATAATCCAAAAAGAGTTAATAATTATATAACACGAAATATTTAAAGTTGTTTCAACCACCAATAAACAAATTAATATAACAACAATCACTTGCAACCAATATACAATCATCATGTAAAATCAACACAAATCAATTATCCTTTCATATCAAACAATACAAATAGTTGTTCGGGTTCAAAAACTTTAAATTGTACAGAATGAAAAATAAACTAATAAGTGCACCATTTACTCAACAGTCATAGATGAAACCAAAAAGATTATTCATTCATCCAAACAATTTTAAAGTATCCTTACCCATACAACCATAAACCAAACAAATAATGACCCCGAGCATGAATTAAGTTCATTCTTATTAATTCCATTTCACACATTTATTGCTTCATTTCCTTTTCATTAATATAATGATTTATCTTTTTACTTTACATTTTATTTATTACAGTTTTCATTTATTTCTATCCACTACTTACAAATTCATTTTCTTTTATCCATATAATGCAAATTTCTTTTATTTGCATTACATTTATTTATTCATTACTTAATTTCATTTATTCACAGCATCATGTGTAATTCAATTATTTAGCATTTCAATATATTTACTTAAGTTTCTAATTACTCATTTGCAATACTTACTTTCTATCTCATTTTATTATAGTAACATTTCAATAATAACTTACGTTTATAACCATTATAACATCAAATGCTTATTTATAAAAGTAATTCAAATCTTTCTGTTACATAAGTTTTGCTTGTAAATTTTTCCATTACATTTTCTTATTAGACATTTCAAATTTTAATATTTGGTAAGTTATATATATGCTTTTTAGAATGCAATTGAAATTATACAAGTTTATCTCATTTCTTTTAAATTAATTTAATGTTCAAAAATCATATCTTTTGTTTTTATAGGTTACAAATTTCAACTTTCTTGAAATTTCATTTATAACCTAGCATTTAATCTCTCATTTTAATTAGAGGTTCCAATTATTAATTAGTTACATTCCATTTCACTACAATAATTGAAATTATTAATTAATGGAAACATAAGAACTAAATACCGGGTTAAATTTCAAATCATTTTAAAATAATAGATAAATATATATACTTACAACTTATATATCCAATTATATTTAAGATAAATAAAAATTTATATTGTTTATCCAAATAAATCTACAGTAAAACTACTAGAGTGGCATTTCCACTTAGAAACTTAAAAATGAATATTGATGATGCGTGCACTCATCAGCGAAATTATTTTCCAACGACGGAGATGGGAGTACAGAACTTATTTCTTTTCAAAATTTCTTTAAAACAATCCTTTCAAATTATATTGAAATATTTATATCAAAAAATACTTCTAACTAATATTATTATTATATTCCAAAATCATTCGAAAGAATTTTCAAAAACCTCGGAAATTAAGTTCTAAATTTCAAATTTTTCTTTATTTTTATTTGTAAATTTTATTTTACAACCAATATTTATAAATTTCAATACCTACCAACAAATATGTATTATGACCAAATATATCATTCATAAATTTTTTTTATTTTATATGTAGAAAATATAATAGGAAAAATTATTTCATTTACCTATACTCAAAACAAATATTGTGTCCGTCTGTCCTATTAAGTGTTTAGAAATCCCTATTGATGTCATAGCGCCCTATGCACCAACCAGAATTTATAAATACCAAATGGAACAAATTAACACAATATCAAAACCTTATAAATAATAACGCTAGAGAGTCTCCATCCATGGCTCTTCTCGATAGATTTTTTTGTTGGTGATGAAATCGAAGACAAATTCCCAATCTGTAGAGTCTCTGGTTTACCTTATACATACTTCGACCATTGTCCAATTATACTTACTTGTGAATACCATAGAGTTATTATCAACATTTTTAAATTTGAAAAGATGTGGCTTTTGGAATCTAACTTTGTGAATCTAGTTAAAGGTAAATGGGTTTCTTTGAGTTTTCATAATATCAGAAATAAGGAAAATTCTGCTAAAGCTTTTGTTTCTAAACTTAGGGATCTTAGGATCTTTCTTAAAAACTGGAACAAAAATGTTTTTGGCAATCTAAAAATTAAAAAGAAAATATTCTTAATGAAATGCTTGAAATTAATAAGACAGAAGAATCTAGATCTTTAAATATAGGTGAACGTAATGTTCTCGCTAATTTAAAGGATGAATTAAATTCTATTTTAGAAAAGGAGGAGGTAATGTGGAAACAGCGATACAGAATTCAATAGATCAATGAAGGTGATAATAATACCAAATTTTTTCAAAATATAGCTAATGGTAAAAAATGTAGTAATACAACTAATTCTATATTTGTTAATAATATAGAGTTAGTTGATCAAAGAGATCTCAACCAAGCTTTTACAGACTATTATAAGGATATTTTTGGTTTTAAAATCAAACATAGAATAATTATTAGATGGATAGATTTGTATCCATCTGATTCTATTATTGATTTATCAGAGTTAGATTATCCTTTTACTGAAGAAGAAATTAGAAAAGCAACTAATGACATGCTAAGTGATAAATCCCCGGGACCTGATGGGTTTCCTATTTTATTTTATAATACTTTTTGCGACATTTTAAAATTTGATTTAGTTAATATGTTTAATGATTTTTACAATGGTAATTTGCAATTAGGGAGATTTAACTTTGCAAATGTTAGGTTGTTACACAAAAAAGTAGGAGCTAAAAACTTAAAGGACTTTAGACCTGTTTCTTTGATTAACTTTTCAGTTAAAATCATTTCTAAAGTTCTAGCTAATAGACTTAGTAAAAGAATGAATGAATTAACCGATCGTTCACAATCAGCTTTTATTAAAGGGAGAAATATCACTTATGGAGTGGCAGTTGTTCAAGAATATTTTAGTTGTTGTTGTAAGAATAACATAACTTATGCAATTTTAAAACTTGATTTTGCTAAAGATTTTGACTCAGTAGATTGAGATTTTCTTGTTGATACTTTTTATGCTAGAGGCTTTAGTCATAGATGGATCAATTGGATCTTGACTTTGCTTAGAACTGGAAACTCTAGTATTATGGTTAACAATATTTTAGGTAATAGAATTCAATCTAAGAGGGGTTTAAGGCAAGGGGATCCCTTATCGCCTTTATTATTTAACTTAGCCGTTGATGTTTTTGCTAAAATTATTAAAAGAACAGTGGATAATGGATCTCTAGGATGTGTGGACAATGAAATTTCACGTAACGGTTTATCGGTTCTTCAATTTGCTGATGATACCTTACTTATTTATTCCTATCTTCCTAGACACATCATTACCCTTAAGGTTAACCTTCACAGTTTTGAACTTTTATCCGATTTAAAAATAAACTTTGACAAAAGTTCAGTGCTAGTTTTAAATGGTATCGATAAAGTTGAAAACTTAGTTGCTAATACTCTTAATTGCAAAACTATGAACTTTCCTTTTGACTACCTAGGTTTTGTGATTAGACCCACCAAACTCAAGCATGATGACCGGATTATTATCATTGATAAAATTAAAAATAAGATTTCTAACTGGAATGGGAGATGTCTATCTAGAGCGGGCAGGTTAATTTTAATAAATTCGGTTTTATCGGCTCTTTCGATTTATTGGATGTCCTTACATTTGTTCCCGGATTGGGTTATTGATAAAATAGATAAGATTAGAAGAGATTTCTTATGGAGTGGAGAAAACTCTAATAATAATAATATTAAATGTCTAGTAAATTAGGAAACAGTCTGTAAGGCCAAAAAGGAAGGTGGATTAGGTGTTATTAATTTGCGTAATGTGAATTTGTCTCTGTTAGGTAAATGGCTTTGGAAGTTTAAAGACATAAATGATAATGCTATTTGGAAAGAGATCATTTCTAAATATTACTATAATGGAAATAGCAATTTATACCAAATTTCTTCTCCAACCACTCAAAATATATCTAACTTTTGGAAAAACAAATTAAAATGTAATGACATATTTAACTTAGGAATAAAGACAATTATTCATTCAGGTAATCGTACTTCGTTTTGGCATGACCGTTGGATTTCGATCTTGCCTCTTAAGATAGAATTTAAGGATCTGTATGATATTGTAACTTTAAGTATGCTTTAATCAATGAAGTTTATTCTCCTAATAATGATCCTCCTAAGAATTCCAGTTTTAACAGAATTTTAGCTAATTCAACTTTTAGACAACTTTCTTTACTTTATGCCAGATTAAATCTTTATAATATTGATATTGATAATGATTTTATTAGCTGGGAATGGGATAAAAGTAAGAAATCTACTTCTAATTCTTTCTACAGATTCATTAATTTTTCGGGTACAATAAATAACTCATTTAAATATATGTGGAAAACTAATGCTCCTCCCAAATCCAAAATTTACATGTGCTTAATTCTTCATGGAAAACTTAATACAATTGAATTTTTAAAGAGAAAAAAATAGTCAAAATGAAAGTAAATGTTATTATTGTAATATGTATCTTGAGGACATTAATCATATATACTTTAATTGTATGGATTCTAATTATATTATTATTAATACTCTTAAAATTTTTAACTTTAATATAATAACTAAAATTTCGGATTGTGAATTCTACTGGAATAATTATAGATTCAAATTTAAAAAGAATATTAGATTTTTATTAGGCACTGTATTCATTATTATTAGTTGGTTTATTTGGTTTGAAAGAAATCAAAGAATTTTCAATTATAATAATTGTCATTTAAACAAACTGATTTTTACAATTTCTTTATTTTTTTAATTGGATCTCTAACCCCAAATATAATTTAGCTAAAAATATCCTTTTCAAAAGATATCTTAACAAGGTAAATCATAATATTAGTTTTTTTTAAACAAAACAATAATTTTTTTTACATTAATAATAGTATTTTTAAAATTTTGCTCTAATTTAGATGATGACATCACTTCTAATCATAACTTACTTATGATTAAAGGTTCATAAGATAGAATTCCCACAACATTTGTACTAGTCTCTGTTTGGTTTTGGTTTTTAGGTTCTTTAATTTTACTGTTATTATTCAGTTAGTCTTATTTAGGTTTTTATTTTCTTCTTTATAAATACGTATATATGTATATTTATTAAATAAATACATACATATATATATATATATCATTCTAATTTTTTTTCTTTAGTCATTTTTCAGTTACAGGTGTGGGAGATAGGATATCAGATTTATTTTGCAGGTTTCATATCTTCAGATTGCTGGACATCAGATGATAGAGAGGTCATGAGAGCAGAGTATCTTCATCCAGGATTACTAGTAGTTTCTCCTCAGATTTAGAGGCTTCAGAGCGGTTTCTTTTTTCTGCAGATTCACTTTAGTGTAGATGCTTATTCATCTCTCATGTTTCAGTTGGTTGGAGCTTCCTCATCAGTTTGGGACATCATCTAGTAGTTTTTGTCTTTCCTCTAGTTTTTTAGATACTTCTAACACCTTAATATTGGGCGGTGGCTATGCCGTAACTCGATATTGGGGTGTGATAGGTGGTGGCCTTATCGGAACTCATCTTAGGAGTACCCAAGTTTTGATATATATGTATTTGGTTTTTGTTACCTGCCAGGCATGTTGGCAGCACCATATATTCGTGATATATACATATTTGCATGTGTGCTCTCCTCTATTCATAGAGGACCACACATTTTTCTCAAAAATATCAAAACCTTTTATAACACTAACAAATACGCTCTCATACACACACACACACACACACACACGCTCAACAACTCATCATAGGGTATTACTATCCTATTAATAAAGAGTTAGACCCCACAAAACTAAAGTTTATCGCAAAACCAAAGCTCTGATACCAAATAGAACATCCCACCTTTTTGTATGTTTTAAATTGACGATAAACCACACACGTTAGACTCAAACCATACAAAAGAGCGGATTGTTATTGGGGTGAATAAGAAAAGCAGAGGAAGAAGTAAAACAAAACAGAATCCCATAGCAGAAATACAAAATATAATAATCAAATAACAGTTCATGAAGCTGTTTTACAAAACATTTGATTATACTTATACAACACAGAATCAGAATTACACATACCAAAACTAATAAATAACAATGCAGCGGAACAATACAGTAATAATAGTAATACAATCTTCATCTTCGTCCTCCAGAAGTAAGGTCTTTAAACCCTGAAATGCTCAGGCTGACAAGAGAAAATTGAAAAGAAAAAACACTCGAGTCAGAACTATAAGATCTTATGTAAGTTAAATCAACAGAAATAAATATGAGTGGAACGACGTCAGAGATGTTTACGGGTTTTGATATCTCCTATCCAGTGTCTGACGTGTGTGCAGTAACTTAAGAAATGCTCGGGATTCACATCTCCTAAGGATCCGTTAAACTATTTACTATGTTGTAATATTTCGCAATTATAAAATTTTTATAGTAAAATAAACTTACTTTTAAATAGCGTTAAGGAGTAACCCAATATTCCCTTAACACATAAATAGTGCCAATACTCTATACAGTACCATAATACCTCCTGATCGGGAGGCTACCAGAGGATATTCGATAGGTACGACACAAATCATACTTGTACAAGGCATGCTAGGGTAGGTGACATGACATAACTAGACAATGCTAGGGTAGATATACTAATTACACTTCCGGGGTGGTGGTAGCGCGTAACATGCAGCTACCACCCACCTCGAACCCATGCCCAAATCAAAAAAAATCAAACGTGGCCACCAAATCAATCCAAAAGTCAGAGTATAATATCGAAGGGATGTGTCCGATCAAAGGTGCCACCTCATTAGCCCGTCGATCGGTCTTGTTTTAGTCACCTTATGCCAACTAACGGGAGTCGGGTCCACGTATATACCTCAAAAGAACGCCGCCAACATCCTACTTCATTTTGGAATCTCCACCGCGTACACAGTTGTTAAAGTGGTTTCCGGAGTTGGTAGAGAGTATGACAACTTCCGATCCCAGTCTCTTTAACAACTAAACGTTATTATAACGCCGCGGTCATTTCAAAATAGTTTATACTTCAAAACAAAAATAGCATTTCCATTTTGCATATATATTAACTCCCAAAATCATAGTACTTTCAAAGTTATAGTACTTCTGTAACGACCCTAGATTTTAATTTAATTTAAATTAATAATTTATCGAATTTTTGAATTAAAATTTGTAAAATTGATTATAAATGATGCGAGTTTCCCCGATTCAAATAGAAAATATATTAAGTCGTATGAATTTGAAAATTTGTATATATGAGAATATATATGTATATATTGGATTTTAAATAAATGATTTTGGAAAAAATAAATAATATACTTTGGACACAATTATAAAAAAATAAATAAATTGATTTAAAAATTTATAAATGATGATAATTTGAGTTATATAAAATATATGTGTACAAAGAGAAATGTAAAACAATAATTTTTAAAGTAAAATTTATGATAAGTATTTAAACCAAAAATAGAAGTAAAATAAATATTTGAGTTATAAATAGAGATAAATAAAAGTTAAGTATGGAACCAGATAAATATATATAAAACATCTATGTACAAAACAAAGTTATGGAATTTCAATTATATTTTAAAGTAAGTAGACAAAATAAAATGACAGTAAACAAAAAAAAAACAAAAGAAAAAAAAAACAAATCAAATACAAGAGCTTGTAAATTAAATCAAGCAAGTTAAAATATATCTTAGTAAACAAAATAATAAAGTAACTAGATACAATGTAACATATGAAACAAGTCAATATAACAAAACAAATACATAAGTATGCAAAGAAAAAAATTTGCTGAAAAAAAAAGGGAAAAAAAGAAAAGAAGATCAAAACTGCAATTATTCTCAAAACCAGACTCTCTGTTAATTAATTCAAGGTGAGTAACATTTGTTTTAAATTTTAAAAATATTGATCTGTATTGTGATAAGTATGTTTGGTCATAAACATTAATGCTCTGTGTATACTGATTTATGAATATGGATGTGTAGGCTGATGTTATAAATACTCTCTGTTTAAAGATTTTTAAACACAGGATTTTGATTCAAAAATCCATTATCACTTGATCTAATCAAGGTTAAAACTTAGCATTAAAACAACCATTGTCAGTATAACATATACTTAAGGTACAAATTTAATTAAGTTGAAAAAAAATTTGAAGTGCTTCTGGAAACCAAGAAGAAACTGGGAAAACTCAAAATTTGTCAAAATATAAATCTCTGGTTCCATGAATTCAGGTATGTAAGTCGAATTCACACACATTAATATGAATTTTAAAGCAGTAATTCAGATTTTTAGTGATTGGGATTAAGGGCAATTGGTGTTTATCTGTTTTGGGCATTTCAAGTCGCCGTGGTCGGTCACGATGATGGGAGGGGTCGGAATTTTGTCTGGAGTTGGAGGAGGCTAGCGTGGGTCAGGGAAAAATAACCTGAGGTGATGGAAGCGACTGTGGTGGCGGCGGCGTGGGTTTTTTTTCTCTAAACCTAGTTTTAACATGGTGCGGTATTTGGTCTCGTTCGTCACCAAGAAGTGATCGAGTGCTTCGGGGTTTGGAGCGAAGGAAGCTGGGGTGTAGATGAGGCGGTGGCCGGAGTTGCACGAACTCCGGTGGACGAGGCGGCGAGGACGTGGCATTGCCAGGGTTGATATCGAAACCTGAACGTGTTTCCAGGTTTGGATTTTTGGTCGATTTTAGATTTCAAGGTTGTAACATGGTTCTGGCGATCGAAGACTGGTATTTGGATGGACTACGACTTGCTCGACCTAGTGGCGATGGCCGGAGATGGGTACCGGAGCTGTACACGTGCACGAGCACGGTTGCTCTGATGGTCTGCAATTTTGTTAGTTTGGGGATGAAGCAGGATAGGTGACTCGAGTTTTACTCGAGTATTTTCATGTTTGGCCCGAAGCACTAGGGTGTTAGACTCGAAGTCATCTTCGTTTGGCTCGGGTAGGATACTGGTAACAGGTTTTTAACCTGTCCAGTTTTCAAAATTTTAAAATGATTGAACGTAAATTTATAAATCCAGGTTTAAACTGAGTTTAAACTTTAAGTTAAAATGTAAATTCAAGTTTAGTTTTGAAACTTAGTTTAAAAATTTAAATAAATAAAAAAAATTGTTTTAAATAGAAGTTTTTAAGAAATTAAGGAATTTGAATTTAAATTGGAATTTGAAAGTTATAAAGAAATGAATTGTAACAAAGATTTAATCAAAGATTTAATTTGGATTTAAATCTAAATTTGAATTCAAGATTTTGAATATAATAAAGTTTATAAATTTAAATGTTTAAATAAGTTTAAATATTAAAATTCCTTTAATATGTGAATTTAATAAGGAAATTGATTTAAATTCTTTTAAATTTTCTTTATAATAAAATATCACTTCAATAAGTAATTTAAAGGATTTTAAAATTAGTTTCAAACTTTACTAAAGATAAATGAGGGTTCATTTTAAGTCTTGGGTTTAAAATGAAGTTTAGATTGAAATTAAAAAGGGTTTCAAACATATGTGTAAATGATGTTTAAATCACTACTAAGAATGAGTTCACCTTAAATTTAATAAAAAATTGAATGATTTGTAATACATTAATTATTAAGTTAATTAGAATGGATAATCAATGGTTTGATTCAATTTAATTAGTAATTGTAAGTTTAACTTTATTAATTAAGGTTTAATTTCTTTAAATAATTAATTAAAGTTAATTAATTAGGAAATTGATTTAAAATGTTGATTTAATTAATATGATAAATTAAGAGGTTAATTAAGTAAGGTAATTGATCAATTAATTTATATTAAATGACTTGAAATTAATTCATCAGGATTGGATAATTATTTCATAAGTAATTAATTTAATTGGAAATAAATAGAATTGATTTGGGTTAAACGATTAATTAATCCTGCTTATAAATGACTATTGAATACATAATCATACTTATGAATGATTGTATTATATGTGATGCCTTGAATTGATTGTCCTAACTGATTGTGATATTTTGTACTGTGGATTGAGCTGTGTATGATTCATTCATTTGTTTACATTGTATATTATCTGTGAATCTGTGAATGAGCGATAAGCGTTATAGCTATATCGCTTATCAATTATATCTCTATGTTTTAATCTGTGATGATTGAATGATGTTGCACTATTGTGTTAAACCCCTGGACCACACCATACACACACAATTATGGATTTCACGAGGAAATCGATTAAGTCACAGATTTTTTGAAATAGTTTAAAATTTGAATTTTTAAATTCAAATGTTTTGGAATTGGAATAGAAGTGAAAAGCTTTTGAAATGAAATTTCAAAGATGGAAATTTATTTTGAATAACTGTATTAAGTGTTGGAATTTAAGTACTTTAATTTAAATTTGAATTCAATATTCAAATTGAATTCTGTAATTTGAAACTAGGGATTAACGATATTATACTAGTTATATATGAGTTAAACCATTTTTAAAGTATTATTTTTGGGAATTTGAATTTAACCCAAGGATTTCAACTCGTATAAATGAATCAGATTTCCAAAATGAAAACGGTTGTTTTCAAATGATAAACACTCTTAAATAAGAACTGAGATTCCAGTTAATTAGGGGAATTTCAAGATTGAATGGAGAAATGATTTTCCTAAGTTATGAATGAATTCTTTTTGAAAGCTATGAATTAAATCTGTTTATTTTTAACAGATTTAAATTGATGATTTGTTTAAATCAAATTGAAATGAAATTGTTTTGAAGGCTATAAGTTAAATCTTTGATTTAGAGATTTAACGAGTTAATCGAATTGAAATGAAAATTGATTTGGAAAATCTATGAATGAATCTTTTGTTTAAAAGATTAAAATGTGAAAATTGTTTAAACCGTTAAAGGTTGTGAAAAAGAATCTTTTTGTTTAAAAGATTTAAAATGGTAATTTGTTAAGCCATTTGAAGAAAAGTTAGGGGTAATAAGTTGTGACTTAATTGAAATCCCATATCCATATGTTTTGAAAATATTTTCGCTCACTATTCGGTTTAGCCGGGAAAGGACCTTTGTGTCGTATAACCCATTCCGAATAAGTGATTCGACGTTATGGATAGCATTTAAAGACTGGTGTTGAAGACCGGGTATTTGCGAGAGTGATAGGATGACCTATCGATTGTCTCTGCACTGGGTAGCTCCTGGTATAGAGATTCCCTAAGTGATGGGAAAATCCGATCGGGATTGTGAATATCCGGATCGCAAGGACTTCTTTGGAAGTGCCTTCAGTTCTGTTCGAGCCCGGAACAGACTTGTATGGATTGTATGTCTGACATTACAAATGGAGATATAAAGCCGATTTCTTTCAAATATATTTCTGTTGGTGGCGGAGAATTTATTCTCTTAGCTTAACACCCTTCTCTGAGACGTACGAGCTCAGAGGTTATATAGTTGAAGGTTATCAGCGATATATTCCCAATTTGGTAATGTGACATGCTGAGTGTTGCTGTGAAATGATCATTGTGTTGATTATTTGTGATAGGATCATTTGTTTGATCGTCTATCTGGGTGATCATTTCTATGATCATTTGTTGACCCAAAGCATGGCTTTTGTATAAAGTATGTTTTTGTGGACGTGACTTCGTCGAGCCTCACACCCCGGAAATGGTCAAAACAGGAAAGATGCGGCAAGGTTATGAGGGGTAGCTCCCTTTAGGGTATGCGCATTTCCTTCTGGATAGAGGTGGTATCATGGTATGGAGCCCAGATATTTAACCTATGTGGTTACTGCGAATTTATTACTTTGTGGTTGTTGGTTATCGGGATCCCGTGAGAAAGGTCGTTTACGATCGGGGAATGGCGTGCTCGTGTCAGTAGTTACCCAGTTAGGGGTAACCCGGCCTTGTGTTGGCAGAGTTTCGGTTTGGTTCTCGGGGATGTCCATCCAGAGGCATTCTCATGTGGCAATGGGAAGTTCCTTGGCCTGACCATTTGTTGGAAATCCAAAGAAACAATACGATCTTGTACGGATTTAGTTGTAGAACCTATCATTCACTTATGGTGGCGCCCCACTGTTTGGATGGTAGCTATAGTAGGCATAGTTCGAAATGTCTATGTTGGCTAAGATTTATATCTTTACTTTCGAAATGATTTTCACTACACTATGCACTAGTAATAATATCAAATGTTCTTTTTAATGCGTATCAAGCATCTTTGACTATCATAAGGAGAAATCTCCTCCGATTCTGCGTTTGCATTGTGTGTGTGTGCGGGAGGCCTTATGGTAGTCTCATTTTTCAAAAGCATTGTGAATTGACTTTAAAATCTTTTGTTGAATGTTTTAAAAGATAAACTGTTTTTGTTGCTCACACCAGTCCAGTCCCACGACTGATCCGGAGTTTATTGTTTCTTTCCTAAACTCTGGGTGCTCATTATATTTCTACACGAGCAGTCTAGAGTTGGGTTTTTCAGATAGTCAGATTAGTAGGTTATCTGGAGTTAGTTCAGTCTTTGGATCGCACCAGTCTTGCTTAAGCTTGGTGATATGTTATTGGGGGTTCGAGCTTCTGCTGGATTGATTCTTGGAAATGGAGTTGCAGTTCTCGGAGTTCTCTTTTGAAGATTATCTCAGACTTATTTGTTCCGCTGCTAGATGTTATCTATTTTCTTTCCGCTGCTATTTTATTGTATCATGTCTCTGATGTATATTGATATCTATTGGATCATCTGTTGTATCAGATATTGTATCAAAGCTGTATATCAATGTATTATTCTTTTATTCCGCTGTGTTGTTTACTTAATGATTGTTATAAGCTCCGGCGAATCGGATGTGAACGGTCGAATCTATGGCATTCGAATACGATGTGAAGTATGGATGTCGATTTTCGAGCGGGCAAAATCCGAGTCGTTACTTTTGGTATCAGAGCTAAGGGTTGAACTTTAGCTCAGGAGTGTAACACATTAAGTAACTCATTAGAGATAGGGTGAAGTAAATCCTAGAATGAGTAATCCTTAAGATATCCGTTTTAATGCCTCAGTAAATTCTTTTACTATCCACTGATAGTGAGTATGAGTGCAAGAAGAGAACGAGATAGAGGACAGGGAAATACGACTATAAATGGTCGATACTCTGTAACAATAGTGGAAAAAACTTTCTCTATCAATTTTCTTTGATTCGTTTCCAAATTCTTTTGATTTCTTCGTACCAGCTACAAGAAGAAGTTTTGGCGGTGGTGATGCTCTACGATTCGTTATAGAAAATCCTTATCTTTATCGATTTCTTATCAATTTCTGATTTAAACTTTAATGAATTTGAAATTTAGAATTAAAATTTTGAATAAATTGGAAATTTTAATTGAATTAAATTGATTAAGAGAATATGAAGAATGATTAGAATTGTATCGATAAAACGATTTCGTTTAAAACCAAAATTTGAAATTCTGTTGTAATTTCTTGGGATGGTTGAAGTTCGAAGAGGGACAAATTGGTATATATTTTGAGATATTCCGACTTGAGTTTGGAATTCATATCTTAAGTTGAGGAATTATAGGAGATCGAATCTGTCTATCTCTGTGTTGTTTTCGTGCCTGCGAATTTCGAGGACGAAATTCTTTTAAGGGGGAAGTCTGTAACGACCCCAGATTTTAATTTAATTTAAATTAATAATTTATCGAATTTTTGAATTAAAATTTGTAAAATTGATTATAAATGATGCGAGTTTCCCCGATTCAAATAGAAAATATATTAAGTCGTATGAATTTGAAAATTTGTATATATGAGAATATATATGTATATATTGGATTTTAAATAAATTCTTAAATAAATGATTTTGAAAAAAATAAATAATATACTTTGGACACAAGTATAAATAAATAAATAAATTGATTTAAAAATTTATAAATGATGATAATTTGAGTTATATAAAATATATGTGTACAAAGAGAAATGTAAAACAATAATTTTTAAAGTAAAATTTATGATAAGTATTTAAACTAAAAATAGAAGTAAAATAAATATTTGAGTTATAAATAGAGATAAATAAAAGTTAAGTATGGAACCAAATAAATATATATAAAACATCTATGTACAAAACAAAGTTATGGAATTTCAATTATATTTTAAAGTAAGTAGACAAAATAAAATGACAGTAAACAAAACAAAACAAAAGAAAAAAAAATAACAAATCAAATACAAGAGCTTGTAAATTAAATCAAGCAAGTTAAAATATATCTTAGTAAACAAAATAATAAAGTAACTAGATACAATGTAACATATGAAACAAGTCAATATAACAAAACAAATACATAAGTATGCAAAGAAAAAAATTTGCTGAAAAAAAAAGGGAAAAAAAGAAAAGAAGATCAAAACTGCAATTATTCTCAAAACCAGACTCTCTGTTAATTAATTCAAGGTGAGTAACATTTGTTTTAAATTTTAAAAATATTGATCTGTATTGTGATAAGTATGTTTGGTCATAAACATTAATGCTCTGTGTATACTGATTTATGAATATGGATGTGTAGGCTGATGTTATAAATACTCTCTGTTTAAAGATTTTTAAACACAGGATTTTGATTCAAAAATCCATTATCACTTGATCTAATCAAGGTTAAAACTTAGCATTAAAACAACCATTGTCAGTATAACATATACTTAAGGTACAAATTTAATTAAGTTGAAAAAAAATTTGAAGTGCTTCTGGAAACCAAGAAGAAACTGGGCAAACTCAAAATTTGTCAAAATATAAATCTCTGGTTCCATAAATTCAGGTATGTAAGTCGAATTCACACACATTAATATGAATTTTAAAGCAGTAATTCAGATTTTTAGTGATTGGGATTAAGGGCAATTGGTGTTTATCTGTTTTGGGCATTTCAAGTCGCCGTGGTCGGTCACGATGATGGGAGGGGTCGGATTTTTGTCTGGAGTTGGAGGAGGCTAGCGTGGGTCAGGGAAAAATAACCTGAGGTGATGGAAGCGACTGTGGTGGCGGCGGCGTGGGTTTTTTTTCTCTAAACCTAGTTTTAACATGGTGCGGTATTTGGTCTCGTTCGTCACCAAAAAGTGATCGAGTGCTTCGGGGTTTGGAGCGAAGGAAGCTGGGGTGTAGATGAGGCGGTGGCCGGAGTTGCACGAACTCCGGTGGACGAGGCGGCGAGGACGTGGCATTGCCAGGGTTGATATCGAAACCTGAACGTGTTTCCAGGTTTGGATTTTTGGTCGATTTTAGATTTCAAGGTTGTAACATGGTTCTGGCGATCGAAGACTGGTATTTGGATGGACTACGACTTGCTCGACCTAGTGGCGATGGCCGGAGATGGGTACCGGAGCTGTACACGTGCACGAGCACGGTTGCTCTGATGGTCTGCAATTTTGTTAGTTTGGGGATGAAGCAGGATAGGTGACTCGAGTTTTACTCGAGTATTTTCATGTTTGGCCCGAAGCACTAGGGTGTTAGACTCGAAGTCATCTTCGTTTGGCTCGGGTAGGATACTGGTAACAGGTTTTTAACCTGTCCCGTTTTCAAAATTTTAAAATGATTGAACGTAAATTTATAAATCCAGGTTTAAACTGAGTTTAAACTTTAAGTTAAAATGTAAATTCAAGTTTAGTTTTGAAACTTAGTTTAAAAATTTAAATAAATAAAAAAATTTGTTTTAAATAGAAGTTTTTAAGAAATTAAGGAATTTGAATTTAAATTGGAATTTGAAAGTTATAAAGAAATGAATTGTAACAAAGATTTAATCAAAGATTTAATTTGGATTTAAATCTAAATTTGAATTCAAGATTTTGAATATAATAAAGTTTATAAATTTAAATGTTTAAATAAGTTTAAATGTTAAAATTCCTTTAATATGTGAATTTAATAAGGAAATTGATTTAAATTCTTTTAAATTTTCTTTATAATAAAATATCACTTCAACAAGTAATTTAAAGGATTTTAAAATTAGTTTCAAACTTTACTAAAGATAAGTGAGGGTTCATTTTAAGTCTTGGGTTTAAAATGAAGTTTAGATTGAAATTAAAAAGGGTTTCAAACATATGTGTAAATGATGTTTAAATCACTACTAAGAATGAGTTCACCTTAAATTTAATAAAAAATTGAATGATTTGTAATACATTAATTATTAAGTTAATTAGAATGGATAATCAATGGTTTGATTCAATTTAATTAGTAATTGTAAGTTTAACTTTATTAATTAAGGTTTAATTTCTTTAAATAATTAATTAAAGTTAATTAATTAGGAAATTGATTTAAAATGTTGATTTAATTAATATGATAAATTAAGAGGTTAATTAAGTAAGGTAATTGATCAATTAATTTATATTAGATGACTTGAAATTAATTCATCAGGATTGGATAATTATTTCATAAGTAATTAATTTAATTGGAAATAAATAGAATTGATTTGGGTTAAACGATTAATTAATCCTGCTTATAAATGACTATTGAATACATAATCATACTTATGAATGATTGTATTATATGTGATGCCTTGAATTGATTGTCCTAACTGATTGTGATATTTTGTACTGTGGATTGAGCTGTGTATGATTCATTCATTTGTTTACATTGTATATTATCTGTGAATCTGTGAATGAGCGATAAGCGTTATAGCTATATCGCTTATCAATTATATCTCTATGTTTTAATCTGTGATGATTGAATGATGTTGCACTATTGTGTTAAACCCCTGGACCACACCATACACACACAATTATGGATTTCACGAGGAAATCGATTAAGTCACAGATTTTTTGAAATAGTTTAAAATTTGAATTTTTAAATTCAAATGTTTTGGAATTGGAATAGAAGTGAAAAGCTTTTGAAATGGAATTTCAAAGATGGAAATTTATTTTGAATAACTGTATTAAGTGTTGGAATTTAAGTACTTTAATTTAAATTTGAATTCAATATTCAAATTGAATTTTGTAATTTGAAACTAGGGATTAACGATATTATACTAGTTATATATGAGTTAAACCATTTTTAAAGTATTATTTTTGGGAATTTGAATTTAACCCAAGGATTTCAACTCGTATAAATGAATCAGATTTCCAAAATGAAAACGGTTGTTTTCAAATGATAAACACTCTTAAATAAGAACTGAGATTCCAGTTAATTAGGGGAATTTCAAGATTGAATGGAGAAATGATTTTCCTAAGTTATGAATGAATTCTTTTTGAAAGCTATGAATTAAATCTGTTTATTTTTAACAGATTTAAATTGATGATTTGTTTAAATCAAATTGAAATGAAATTGTTTTGAAGGCTATAAGTTAAATCTTTGATTTAGAGATTTAACGAGTTAATCGAATTGAAATGAAAATTGATTTGGAAAATCTGTGAATGAATCTTTTGTTTAAAAGATTAAAATGTGAAAATTGTTTGAACCGTTAAAGGTTGTGAAAAAGAATCTTTTTGTTTAAAAGATTTAAAATGGTAATTTGTTAAGCCATTTGAAGAAAAGTTAAGGGTAATAAGTTGTGACTTAATTGAAATCCCATATCCATATGTTTTGAAAATATTTTCGCTCACTATTCGGTTTAGCCGGGAAAGGACCTTTGTGTCGTATAACCCATTCCGAATAAGTGATTCGACGTTATAGATAGCATTTAAAGACTGGTGTTGAAGACCGGGTATTTGCGAGAGTGATAGGATGACCTATCGATTGTCTCTGCACTGGGTAGCTCCTGGTATAGAGATTCCCTAAGTGATGGGAAAATCCGATCGGGATTGTGAATATCCGGATCGCAAGGACTTCTTTGGAAGTGCCTTCGGTTCTGTTCGAGCCCGGAACAGACTTGTATGGATTGTATGTCTGACATTACAAATTGAGATATAAAGCCGATTTCTTTCAAATATATTTCTGTTGGTGGAGGAGAATTTATTCTCTTAGCTTAACACCCTTCTCTGAGACGTACGAGCTCAAAGGTTATATAGTTGAAGGTTATCAGCGATATATTCCCAATTTGGTAATGTGACATGCTGAGTGTTGCTGTGAAATGATCATTGTGTTGATTATTTGTGATAGGATCATTTGTTTGATCGTCTATCTGGGTGATCATTTCTATGATCATTTGTTGACCCAAAGCATGGCTTTTGTATAAAGTATGTTTTTGTGGACGTAACTTCGTCGAGCCTCACACCCCGGAAATGGTCAAAACAGGAAAGATGCGACAAGGTTATGAGGGGTAGCTCCCTTTAGGGTATGCGCATTTCCTTCTGGATAGAGGTGGTATCATGGTATGGATCCCAGATATTTAACCTATGTGGTTACTGCGAATTTATTACTTTGTGGTTGTTGGTTATCGGGATCCCGTGAGAAAGGTCGTTTACGATCGGGGAATGGCGTGCTCGTGTCAGTAGTTAACCAGTTAGGGGTAACCCGGCCTTGTGTTGGCAGAGTTTCGTTTTGGTTCTCGGGGATGTCCATCCAGAGGCATTCTCATGTGGCAATGGGAAGTTCCTTGGCCTGACCATTTGTTGGAAATCCAAAGAAACAATACGATCTTGTACGGATTTAGTTGTAGAACCTATCATTCACTTATGGTGGCGCCCCACTGTTTGGATGGTAGCTATAGTAGGCATAGTTCGAAATGTCTATGTTGGCTAAGATTTATATCTTTACTTTCGAAATGATTTTCACTACACTATGCACTAGTAATAATATCAAATGTTCTTTTTAATGCGTATCAAGCATCTTTGACTATCAAAAGGAGAAATCTCCTCTGATTCTGCGTTTGCATTGTGTGTGTGTGCGGGAGGCCTTATGGTAGTCTCATTTTTCAAAAGCATCGCGAATTGACTTTAAAATCTTTTGTTGAATGTTTTAAAAGATAAATTGTTTTTGTTGCTCACACCAGTCCAGTCCCACGACTGATCCGGAGTTTATTGTTTCTTTCCTAAACTCTGGGTGCTCATTATATTTCTACACGAGCAGTCTAGAGTTGGGTTTTTCAGATAGTCAGATTAGTAGGTTATCTGGAGTTAGTTCAGTCTTTGGATCGCACCAGTCTTGCTTAAGCTTGGTGATATGTTATTGGGGGTTCGAGCTTCTGCTGGATTGATTCTTGGAAATGGAGTTGCAGTTCTCGGAGTTCTCTTTTGAAGATTATCTCAGACTTATTTGTTCCGCTGCTAGATGTTATCTATTTTCTTTCCGCTGCTATTTTATTGTATCATGTCTCTGATGTATATTGATATCTATTGGATCATCTGTTGTATCAGATATTGTATCAAAGCTGTATATCAATGTATTATTCTTTTATTCCGCTGTGTTGTTTACTTAATGATTGTTATAAGCTCCGGCGAATCGGATGTGAACGGTCGAATCTATGGCATTCGAATACGATGTGAAGTATGGATGTCGATTTTCGAGCGGGCAAAATCCGAGTCATTACAACTTCCGAAACCAAAACACTTTGAAACCAAAATACTTGGAAATCCATTATACTTTCAGATCATAATACATTGGAAGTCATAACATTTCAAAATACTTTATAAAATAAAATGGTTTCCTCTAATCTCACACGTCGATTCCAAATCTACTTGAATTCCAAATTCAAATTAATCAGATCTTAAATCATTAATTTTAATTTAGTTCTAAATAAACCATTCAAAATTATGTCGATTTCAAACACAGATGTGAACCACAAGTAGACCATTTCAAATTATATATTCCAAAGCATTAAATATTCTATAGTTTTAAAACTAAATTTGATATGTTCATATATATCTTAAATTCGATTTTTCTATTATTTAGTTCTGAAATATTTACTTCCCAAATCCAATATCATTTAAGTAAAACTTCAAATTTCAAATAACTGAATATTACTTCAATTTATTTAAACTTGACATATTCTTTTAAATCACCTTAACCAAAATCAAGTTATAAAATCATATCCTTGAAAAAGTCCCAAATTCAATAAGTTCCAAATCGATTTTAATTAAATTTAATTCTTAATTAAATAAAATTTCAAAATCATCTTAAATTTATCTCCCAATCTTAAATTATTAAAATCATTGTAACTCTATATTAAAATATAATTTAAATAAGTACTTAACCATATTATATTTTAATAAAATCAAATTTTTTTAATAAACTTATTTTATATTAAAACAAATTCATACAACACTCAAAACTGAGAATTTTACTATACATAAATAACCTTTATATAATATCTAAAATCAATATTTATATAAAACCATATTTTTTTTCAAAACCATAGATTCATTTTTAAAATATTTATATATAGACCGACGGTGTTTGTATATAATTTTCTATCCTATGGTCAAGTGATACGGATATTTACCATTTCAATCCGCAATTTAAACAATTTACGGTTGTATATCATTTCAAACCGCAATCCCGAATTAATAAAAATAAATCCATATTGAACTTGCAGATTATAATGATATAAAATAAAACATCTATCCATCCATCATCAAAATCACACATCCGTTACCATCATCATCCAAACAACCAATCAATATCAATATATAACTGATAATAGATAACATGTATTTAACTGGCAGTTATATTCAATAATAAATCAAATAACGATTTAATTTAAATAAATGCAATTAACTGAGATGATGATTAAAAATATACGAAATAGTCATAAATAAATTCATAATCACAACATAAATTAAATTTAACAGACATAAGAAATTTAAGAAGTTGTGAGTGGGTTAAAACACTCACCTTTTGAGTTTAATTGAATTTAAATCCAATTTAAACCCAAAATTCAAATGATTTTAGAATTCATCCAAACCAGCATCAAAGTGTCCGGAATTCCAATATGATCCTAAAAAAAGAAACCGTGCATAAATCGGACATCGTATGTGAAAGTTACGCGTGTTAGACCATACAGAAATTAAATTTAATTAGAATAAATAAACAAATAATCTTACACGTAACGCCCATGTACATCATCACGTTCTAACCCGACCTGCTCTTCTTGTTTCAACGCACGATCACCGTTGACCGCCGTTACCTCATGCCTTCGGCCACTCTACATCGCGCCACCATCGCCGTTCTCTTCCCCATGATGAGGCGCACCCCCGACCCCACCGATACCGCCTACGGTGGGAATTTTTCGTGCCGCCGTATGGGTTTTGAAACCCTAATCGATGATTTGCCAACGATCCAACCATCACTTTGACGAATCTCTTGCACCGATGAGCTCCGCTCGGTCCCTCCACAACACTGTACCATTTATTTGACGATCGGATGATGTCGATCAACACGCGATGAACGGCCGTGGATAATTCATCAATTTTTGGACAAACAGAGGTTCAAAACGGAAAACGAACTTCAAATCTAAGATGTGCTCGTTGAGAGCTTCAGATTGACATATAATTTAATGTTATTAGAGGAGTTTGAATTTTTGTTGTTGGATTTTGAATTGGAATTGAATTAGAAATGTAGGGTTTGCAGCCATTGAGGAAGAGGAGCAACAGAAATTTTGTACGTACAGAAAGGCTGCTAGGGTTTATCACCGGATATATATAGGTAGAGTTGAAAATAGAGAAGCGGATACGATTGATTTGGGTTTTGCACGATAATTGACCTGAAAAGCCCATTTCGATTCCGAAACGGAAATGGGTCAACCCATATATTAAAATATATGTTTTCAAATATTTTAAACTCAATGGAACAGGTGTCAAGTCCTAATTCCATCGTATGAAGAATTTATGCTAGAATCAAGTTATTTCAAATTGATTTCAATTAATTTCAATTAAATTGATTTCTATGGGTTTCGAGCCCGTACGATCAAACGACCAGCCAGATCGTTACGAAATTTGAAATCCTATAGTAATTCACCGTTACGGATTCGATGAAACTGGTTTCATCGAAATCCGAGTCAGTGGCCAAAATGGATATTTCCCAATTAATCAATAAATTTAGTAAATCAAATTTTCAATTCCAATCCAACAATTAGCAATATTTATCATTTTTGATTTCTTGAACAATTTCAATAATTTGAACAAATTTAGATGTCAATTTAAAGTTGACCAATCCATTAATTTCAGTGTTTAATTTCAATTTCATTAAATTCAAAAATTATAAATTAAAATTCCAAAATCCATTTATTAAATTTCATTTATTTGCAATAAATCCAATTACTATCTTTTAAATTCAATAAATTAATAAATCTTGATTTTCATTCTTTTTATTTAACCAATTATCATATTATGAATAAAATAACATTACTTCCAAATATTAAATTAATTTACATTAACATAATATTTAATTACATTTATTGGAATTGTTCCAGTTTAAATTAACAGGTTAAATAGAGGGGTAACATACAATAATTGTTACCGTTAGCTTTTAATTACTCTTATAAGCTATTATTAACAAACCAATGTTATAATTGCTTACATAACACTATTTTATCCAATTATCATTAATTATATACTAATCCACCAATTGATTCAATATTACACTTGTTTTCTTATATTCACTTTATAACCAAGTTATAACTTTTCGATTATTTTGTTTAACTGGAATTTCATTCAAGTTCATTAATTGTTAACTTTAATTAACCTTGTTCCATTTCATCTTATTTATTTTTCCATTATTACCTTACAACTTTTTATTTCTTCCAATATTAAGTAACAAGATTCATTAAATTAACAAATATAATTATCGAAAATTTACGGGTTGTTACACAAGGCGTGGAGGAGAGGAGGACTTGGCTGACTCGGGTGGCACAGCGGCTGCTTGGTGCGGCTGTTGTTGAAGATGTGGGTGGTCGAAGGGACGAGAAAGCTTAGTGAATGGAGAGGCGGGGTTTCGGTTAAGCTGTGCTATTTGGTGGAGGAGTGTCAGGTGAGGGAAGGTTGTGTCATGGCAGTGAAGGGGAGGCTGCCTGAAGGCCATCCGGGTTTAGATTTAGAGGAAAGTGGCAGACGATGTTTCGAAGGGTGGTTGATGCAGTCAGGGAGTGTGTAGGGAAGGCTGGCGTTCGGTGTGGAGCTAAGGCGGATAGGGCTGGAGGTTGGTGGTGGGCTTGACAGCGCTGTGGTGAGGAGTAGGGTAGGCTGTTGTGGGGAATGGCAGAGGCGGATGGCATGGAGAAGTGTGGGACGAGGACAAGACGGCCAAGCGGAGGGGAAAGAGAAATATGGTGGAGGAGCACAGACGAATAGGGATGTTATGGGTTTCTAAGAGACGAGCACACGCAGCCAACAAGCTTTTCAAAACAGTTATATATATGCGTTGATACTTTTTTTATGAGTACGGAATGAAGAAGAACGAAGAAGAGGAGGAGACAGAATAGAAAGTGAATGGACGACTAGGATATAAATTGAACTGTGGAAAAGTGACATCCAGAACGTTGAATTCTGAGAAAATAATAAAAGCTAAAGGCTAGTGGTTTTCAACCGGTGGACATTGAATGACCACAGGGAAACTAAAATATTAAAATTGGGTACCGATACAGCAAATCGTTTTACTGATTCCATCATGTATCGGACTCTAAAATGCACAAACGAATATACTACGGAGATCAGCACGATGAGACGAACATAATGGCACATAGATATCGGCGATGCGTCATCTTATCAAAAGTCGATATTCGCTGCCAAAATGCTGCTAAAGTCTCGGAAATAATTAAATGGAGCTAGAGCGGTCCAAATTTGACGAAACGAAATGCGACTCTCACTCAGAAAAATATATACAATTTTATTATATAAAAATATTTAGATTTCAAAAATATTTTATTATCATCAATTTAACCGATTTAAAATAAAAAAACTAAAATTTCACAACAGAACATACTTTCTTATTTTTCAATGAAAAATCTAACACTTGCTATGTTTAAGTAGATGTATATCAAATATCTAAATTTTCATTGCAAAATATAATTGTTTATTTTCAAGAAAAATTTAGTTAATTACATTATTTAAATCACTAAAATTTCAAGGTCATTACACTCTCCCCCACTCAAAAATTTTCGTCTCCAAAAAGGAACGAGATAGGTGAATAGAAGCAAACAGAGAGGTAAGGTAGATTCAAAATATATAGTACCAGATATAATAATTAATTCAAAGCAATATAAATTTCATTTGTTTTATTTCATTCACGTATTACATTTCCTTTAATGTCAATATCACTTAATTAACCCTTCAACAAATTATTTAAGTTTAATATTAACATTCCATTTATTATTATTATTCTTCTAATTAACTCTTAATTTACGTTCAATTTATTTATTTAAACAGCATTCTCTTTTTATTATTCAATTTATTTCACTAAACATATCTTGCAATATAGATTAAGTGTATAAACATTTATTATAACCACTTAATTTTTATTTATAAATTCCCTTAATAAAATTTCATTTTTGACATCTTATTACTTACATTTTACATTATATACTATTCAATTACATACTCTAATTACATTTTAACTTTTTGAACATTTCAGGTAAGTTATATATGTTTAAGAATGCAATTGAGTATTATACAAATGAACTTTATCCTAGTTTTCACTGTTTCAATTTATTTCAATTCCATTTCTCATTTAGACACTCTAATTATTCAAAAGTTTTGCTTCATTTCAATAATTGAAAATCGTCACTAAACATAAAAAATTAAGAGTTAAATTTCCAGTTTCACTTCAAAACCTTTTAAAATAAATATATACATATATGTATTTTATACATCAAATCATACTCAAGAAATTCAAATTAAATCTATTTTCCAAAACATAAGTGTAGCAAAACTACTAGGTGGTCTCCCCACTTTGAGACTCAAAAATGGATGTCGATGATGCTGTAGTCATCGTTGAAATTATTTTCCAGCGACACAAGAGGAAAGTACTAACTTACTTCTTTTAAAATCCTTTGGAAACAATGTTCATTTAAAACTACTTTCAAATAATATATTTTTCAAAACCTTGAAAACCAAATTTTGAAAACCACTGGAAATTTAATTCTCAAATCCTTAATTTAAATTCATTTCATTTGCAAATCAGATTTATAAACCATGTTTTAAAGAAATCATCTCCTTATAATATACAACAATAGTTAATAAATTGGGAATGTTGACAAAATAATAAATGATTATCTAATACTATAGTTTCTAACAACCAATTCATTTAACTATCTATTTTAGTAAATAATATTTTGTATATAAAATATAATCATACATAAAATTATTTCATTTACCAGTTTCGAAAACAATATTGTGTCAGTTTGCTCTGTTCAAGTGTTTTGGAATTCCAATCGATAGTGTTGGCCAGACGAATCGATCGAAACCAAAAATTCAAACTTAACAACTCAAATAACACAATATAAAATATTTTATATCAATTAAAAATATGCTCCATCATAGGATGATACAAGGGTAGATTTTAGAATAAGGATAGAGATTCAAATTTAGAGGGACCCTAATCAAAGAGAATTCTAATCAAGAAGATAGGCTTGAAAGGAAGACAAAATAATTAAACTATAAAAGAGGAAAGATAGATGGAACTACATTAATCGTAGAGACCTTAACCGGGTCAAGCGAGACTCCATTTTCAGAGACAATATGCCCAAGGAATCAGACTTCATCCCTCCAGAAATGGCATTTAGAAAATTTGGATTTCACCTGATGACTCCTAAGAGTTTCGAACATATAGCCCAAATGAGATTCTTGCTCCTTCTTTGACATAGAAAAAACAAGAATATCATCAATGAAAACCAGGACAGACTTACTGACAACATCATGGAAAACGCAATTCATGGGATTGACGAAGAAGGCAGAAGCATTGGTTAATCCAAAGGGCATGACTAACCATTCATAGAAACCATTTGTTTAGGAGGAAGGACAACAGGTCGAGCTTCAGGAACAAGATCGATGTGGAATTAAATTTCCCGCTTAGGAGGTAAAGAAGTGACTCCACCAAAACCTCAAGATAATCCCTGACTATCGGGGTGGAGTCAAGATCACTAGGCTGATAATCAAACGAAAAGATAAAACTGCTTGCAAAAATCCTAAGGCGGTCGACATTCAATCACAAGAGAATTATCCTAGTTGTCTACCAAAGAAATTGTTTGGGATTTGCAAAAGATAACAGCATCAAAACCGAGGACGTAGAAAACTTTGGGGAATCAACACTTGTTGTAAAGGAGTTTCACCCCCTTTACAAATCATACTAAGGTTGGCTGGACCACCAATAGGATTAGTCACACATAAGGATGAAGTTACCAATTGAGGTTGCAAGATGCGCTCAAATTTATTACAAAGATCAAGTGAAATAAAGCCATGGGATGCTCCAGTATCAAGAAGAACATGAACTGGAAAAGACGAGAAAGGGTTTTAGAAGGAAGGTACAGTTCCAGAATTCAAAAGTAATCAAAATCAAAGAGGATCCTAACAATGAATTTCAAGCTCGAACGATGATTATTCTGTAATTAATTTTACCCATTCTAAGGTATTACTACCCTATCTCAAATGAGTTTTTACTCTATGTGCTAAGTTTTGCCTAAACCATAGCTCTGATACCACATGTAATGCTCAAACTATAGTGTTCTGCTTTTGTGGCCAGCCTCTTGATTGCACCAACCCCGTGGGACATGTAGCACTAAGAGTTATCCGTTCGCCACCAAATCTAGCAGCGAGAACCCCTATCATGTTGCACCCTCCAAGTGCCAAAGCAGACACACATGTCGAACATGAATTACTCAAAACAATAGATTATTAATTTGTATTTTTCAAAACTTAGCATATACAGTAAATAAATCAATCACAGAATCACTGACATAGAGTATCACAACAATAAGCAACGAAATAGATAAACAGTATTTCATGAAGCTACTACAGAACATCAGAGTTTAAAACAAAATACAACAGAAATCTCAAATACATAACAGTCTCAATACATAGGTAAATGACGAATCTGAACATAAATAATTGGAAATAACTAAAATAATTGAAAGCTGAATAGATAAAAGATAGATCTTCAAGCAAAGCTCCAAGCTACAAAGGTGAATCTCAAATGCTGTGACACTTAGTCTAACCCAAGCATAAAGCAAAATACAAAACACTGGAGTCAGAATTAACATTCTCATGCAAGTAAATCAACTCAAGTGAAATGTTCAAGTGAAGTGCCAATAACTTAAAGGATGTTTGGCATTCCATCCTTGAAGGATCCGTTAAATTATCTACATATATAGTACAATACGCTACATAGATAATGTCTATGGTAAAGTAAAATATTAAAATACCATTACGGCATTACCCATATCCCCATTAACACATTTAATATAAATGTCATAGTCTATACAGTATCGTAATTCCTCCGTAAACTGAAGGGTTATCAGGGGGCACTCCATAGTTACGACACAAACCAAACTCGTAATGGGCTCAATAACGCATGTGACAAGGCATGCGAGGCAATGCCTAGGGTAGGATGCTACCTTTTTGTAGATCCGGACTGGTGGTAACATATAGCAGCTACTATCGCCGATCTCGAGACACACTCCCATAATCAAAGGTGCACCCAATCAAATCACAAAGTAATAGAATGGTATCAAAGAAGCATGCTCGATCGGAGGTGCGACCTCACTTGGCCTGACGTGGCTCATGTTTTAGTCACGTCAAGCTGACTCGAGGGAGTTAGGGCTGCGTTCATACCTCATACAGACGTCGCCAACCATCCTACTTCGTTCTGGATCCTCCACCACATATACAGTTGTTAGTGATTTTTGGTATTGGCAGAGAGTATGACAATATCCGATCCCGATCTCTTTAACAACCAAATGCTTATTTCACACCGTGGTCATTTTCATTTCAAACAATTCATACTTCATATTAAAATATCATATTTATTTCAAAATCACATCACTTTCGAAATTATATATATTTTTAGAATCATATTCACTTTAAATTATGATTCAATTTAAATTATAATTCACTTCCAAAATCATAACCACAAATTAGGTTAAAACATTATATCAAAGTATATGCATTTAAATCCATTAAATCTAAACCATAACAGTTCAAACTTAACAGTATAAATATTAGAAGCGGTTTATATGTTAGAATAATTATTCATTAAAGATAGTTCATATTTAAAAATAGTTTATAGATTAAAATGGTTTATATATTAAAAATAGTTTATATACTAAAATATATATATATTTAAAATTGTTTGTAAATTTAAAATAATATATATTAAAATAGTTTCGATTTAAAAGAGTTTATATCGAAAATAGTTTCAAGCAAGAATTGGTTCTTCCAATTTCACAAATCATTTAGATCAACTTTAGTTCCAAAATTCAATTTATATCAAGTCTCAGTTCAACAATTTTCAATTAAAAACTTTAAAGGTTCAATTCAAATTCTCATTAAAATTATTTTTAATTTTTATCGATTTCAAATCCAGTCTTGAACTACAAATTTAAACCACTTCCAATTCAATAAGTTTCAAAGTTTAGATATTCAAACAATTTACAATAACTCAATTTGATAAATTTCATTTACATTTAAATTTTAAAATTTAATTTTATTTAAATTTGAAAATATTCACTCAATCAATCTTAATAACATTTTAAATAAAATCTTTAATTACAAATTTAAATAAAATCAATAATTAAATATCTAACTTCAATTATATCTAATTCTAAAATATTCACCTAATCTCTTTTTATAAGCATTTAAATAAAATCTCAAATTACAAATTTAAATCAAAATTAAATATTCAAATTGAAATATTCATTTAATCACCTTTAATTAAATCAAGTTATAAAATCATACCTTTCAAAATCTCAAAATCAGTAAGTTTCAAATCAACCTTTTTTTGGCAAAGCCAACGGGGTTGAATGGACC
The DNA here is from genome assembly GCA_030765085.1 of Allium cepa. Taxonomy (NCBI): domain Eukaryota; kingdom Viridiplantae; phylum Streptophyta; class Magnoliopsida; order Asparagales; family Amaryllidaceae; genus Allium; species Allium cepa. Next base: position 162,162,345 of record CM060932.1, read on the forward strand.
CCTACCATTTTATTGTAACAAATAATAAAAACAAGCACTACAGGCGATTGTCTGATTGTTAATCAACGACTTAAATGGAAAGATTCCAGAGAAAACAAAAGCAGAAAACAGGTGAGTGACAGAGCGTCTCAGCAACTAATATTACATTTCAAAGACTGCTAGCTCATATAGCAAACCGAGAACGTAGAGCATAGCAAGTTCCAAAAAGATACCATAAATCCAAAACAGACGGTTTAAATGTCCAACAACCTGCTGCATCATACCAATAATATATCGAATTCAAGAACATTGTCACTCATCACCCGCTGCAGCACACGCTCTACGTTGGGAGGGCGAATTGTTCAACATCTCGATCTTCATGCGTCCAGTGTCCCGCCCACTACCTTTCGATGAAGCAGTGGGAGAAGAGGTGACTAAATGGTCAATAAGTGGAGTGGGGGCTTTATCCGCCACTGGAGGAAGAACATGATCATAGAAATTAACTTGAGATTTTTTTGGAGGTTTGGTCAGTGACATAGCTATGGATGGAGACGAGAGAGCTTGATTGGTTCAAAGGAGGAGACATTTAGATTAACTTTGTGAGAAGAGGACGCTAAAAGCTCACCGCACTCAGCTTGACTTGAGGGGATCATGGAGGCTTGCAAGGAGCTGGCTTCACCGAGTTCATCAGGGACAGACGAGATTAGAGGAGCAGTTGCATTACTATAGGGGATGTTAGTAACCTGTTTTTTGTTGACACACGCAAGTGCAAATACGTGCATATGACCAGTGCAGATCATGCCGCATTGCATATTAGAAGATTGTTCATTTGCATTTAATTTTCTCAAATCAAGTGCTCGATGCCCCTCAGCATTTAATTTGTCACAACGTTGTATTATTTCATCATTTTCCTTCTCGTTAGTGACATATTGCAGATAAATGGTCTGATCAGTACTTCAATCATGGATACAAGACTCCGAGCTCATCATGCTTTTCCTCTCTACATTTGCGATCTCTATACTATTAAGTATTGATTCATTTCCCATAACCCTTTCATTCTTCTTCTTTTTCTCTAATTCACCAACCAAATCACTAAGAATGTTAGTGGTGTTAGTGGCTTAATGAACTGGATCTTTCAATGTAACTACTCCTATAGTAGATAATATGTTGACATGTTTTGGAACCCTCACAACATCCAAAGCAGATATTTCATTTTGATCATCACCATATTTATCTAAACAAATTGGTTCAACCTAACAGTCTGTCATTTTATTTCGATCACTGTTTCCAGAGGCAAAGGATTTCAATATCCATTTTTTGCTTTAAACAAAACTTGCTTTCTCTTTTTCATTACAGGAACTACTGCTTTTCCCTTTTGACTCATTTTATCATCTTTGAATTCAACATTTTCTTTATATTTAAAAATCTTCTCAACATCTAATTCAACATCCCCTACTTTATCACATTCCTTTTCCTTACCTTTCTTAATACAACCAAAATGATCATGGCCAAAAACATTACAGTGGCAACAAATAAGAGGTTTCCGTAGATAGCTAACTCGAACAAATTGCACCGAACTATCAACCGTTTGAATAGGAAACTCGTCAGGCAGAGGATATTGTGCGGAGACTTCTGTTGGAATTCCTAGTGTAAATGAAATACACTTGTCCCACATCGCCAGATTTGCAAAGCCATTCCAATATATAAGTGGCTTTGCAATGAAGGTGTTGGGGCCTGGGGGCACCCAAATGTATGCTTCGTTGTGAGGAGGGAGATCATGCATCTCCATTAAACACGCGCCCGTGCGCCGCCGCCGCTGTCCGTCCGTCCGACCGACCGAACCGGGCCGGGCTCGGGTTTGGGTCTAATATGATCCTAAAACTAGGCCGGGATTTTTATCAGTTACAGGCTAATGAACAGACATGACTGTTCATAAGCGGACGCGGGTTACTGAAGCGAGCGGGTGCGACCGGACTGAAGAAGCGGGTGCGGCCCGACTGAGGAGGCGTGGCCGAATGGATACGCAGCAGGCGGGTGCGACCCGTTAACGAACAGCAGCGTTCAAAAGGCAGCGGGTGCGACCCGTCGAGTGGATGCGACTGTTTGAAGGGATGCAGACAAAACTATAAATAGGAAAGAATGATGATCACATTCTCAATCCAATTCAGTTTTGTTTTTCCTCTAGTTCTTTTCTCTACCGCTCTATATATATCACAGAGTTGACATGCTCATTACAATCTCGAGCAGAGTACGTTTGTTGTATCTTGGGGGAATTTTCAAATAAAATTCTTGAGGAAATTGTTACGACAAGCCTCAGACGGAATTTTCTTTATATACTGGTTAGATTCTAGTTTATTATGTAATCTTTCCTTTATACGTTGTGTTGTTTCTATAAATAGTATAACGTTGTTGTTGTAATTTATTTACAACGTAACTTATAGTTACAATTATCTAATACAGAATTCCAGCGTAGTGGAATTCTAATTTATAAACTTGTGCGACGAGTTTATAATTGATTATTCTCTGTTTTGGTATACTTGCCATATAACATCTTAAGAATTTTACTGTTTTCTTACTGAAATAGAGATGACAACAGTAGAATTTTCAAAGAATACTACTCACAACAAAAATATGTATTCCGATTGTGCTATTAATAAAATTGAAGTTTCTTATTTGCTTGAGCACGAAATTTTACTATGGCATGATAGATTGGGACACATAAATTTCCACAAAATGAAAACATTATCAAACTTGGGATTAATTCCAAAATTCCAAGTAGATAAGAACTACAAATGTGAGACATGTGTAGAAGCAAAAATGGTCAAACAACCATTTAAATCTGTTGATAGAAGCACCGAACCATTAGGTTTGGTACATACAGATTTATGTGATTTTAAATCACTACCTACAAGAGGTGGGAAAAAGTATTTCATTACTTTTATTGACGATTATACGTGATATTGATATGTATATCTTTTAAATAGTAAAGATGAAGCAATAACAGCGTTTATAAAATACAAGGCTGAGGTAGAAAATCAGTTAAATAAAAAGATCAAGATACTAAGATCTGATCGAGGTGGAGAATATGAATCACCATTTGAACAGTTCTGTGTCGAAAATGGTATAATTCATCAAACAACAGCTCCATATTCACCACAACAAAATGGTGTAGCCGAGAGGAAGAACCTTACGTTAAAAGACATGATTACTGCCATGCTTTTAACTTCTGGTCTACCGACGAACTTGTGGGGGAAAGCCTTAAATATGGTTAATCACATATTAAACAAAGTTCCTCACAATAAAACGGGAACAATTCCATATGAGATATGGAAAGGACATGAACCAAGCTTTAAATACCTCAAAGTGTGGGGGTGGTTGGCAAAAGTTCCAGTTCCGCCTACCAAGAGAGTCAAACTTGGACCAAAAACAGTAAATTGTTATTATCTTAGGCCAGCCCAAAATAGTAGTGCCTACAAATTTTTGGTATTCAAGTCTGATATAACTGATATTCATGTAAATACAATCGTGGAATCAAGAGATGCCTCATTCTTTGAAGATGTGTTTCCGCACAAAAGGAATGAAGGAAATAATGTCCCAAAAAGGACAAGGGAAGAATCAAACGATTCGCATGAAGATGAAACTCATCATGAAATTGAGGTTGTTAAACCAAGAAGAAGTGTAAGGGCTAGGACTTCCAAAACATTTGGTTCATATGTATTAGATCACGAACCTCAAACGTACAATGAAGCAATGTCATCTTCTGAATCCTCATGTTGGAAAGAAGCAATTCAAAGTGATATTGATTCAATTCTAAGTAACAAAACTTGGGAAATTGTTGATATTCCACCAGGAATAAAACCAATTGGCTGCAAATGGATTTTCAAGAAGAAAATAAAAGCAGATGGCTCTATCGACAAGTATAAAGCCAGATTAGTAGCCAAAGGATATCGTCAAAAAGAAGGAGTAGACTTCTTTGATACATATTCGCCGGTAACAGGAATAACCTCTATAAGAATGTTAATAGCAATTGCATCCATCTATAATCTAGAGATTCATCAAATGGATGTAAAAACAGCATTCTTAAATGGAAATCTCGATGAGGAAATTTACATGGAGCAACCTGAGGGATTTATTTCCAAAGGAAATGAAAACAAAGTCTATAGATTAGTCAAATCATTATACGGACTAAAACAAGCTCCAAAGCAATGGCACGCAAAATTTGATAGTGTCATGATGAGAAATGGTTTTCGTATAAATGAATGTGACAAATGTGTTTATTATAAACAACTTGGACAATCATATGTGATGATCTGTCTATATGTGGACGATATGCTAATATTCGGTCCAAATACTCAGGTAATTGAGACCATAAAGAAAATGTTGATCAACAATTTCGACATGAAAGACTTGGGTGTTGCAGATATTATTTTGGGAATAAAAATAATATGAACACCTAATGGTATTGAGTTATCTCAATCACATTATGTAGAAAAAGTGATTGAAAGATTTCAAAATTTTGGAATTAAAGGAGTAAGTACACCTTTTAATCCATCAGAAGTACTGCATAAAAATACTAATGAGAGTGTAATGCAACTGGAATATTCTCGTGTAACATGATGTCTCATGTATCTCATGAATTGCACAAGACCTGATATAGCTTATGTAGTAAGTCGATTGAGCAGGTATACAAGCAATCCAGGGAAGGAACACTGGAAAGCACTAATGAGAGTGCTTGGATATTTAAAAAATACCACTAACTATTCCTTACATTATGGAAAATATCCTGCCGTTTTAGAAGGATATAGTGATGCAAACTGGATTGCAGATTCAGAGGAATCAAAATCAACGAGTGGTTATGTCTTTACCTTAGCAGGGGCAGCAGTGTCATGGAAATCTACTAAACAAACATGCATAGCTCGATCCACAACGGAATCAGAGTTCATCGCATTTGATAAAGCAGGCGAAGAAGCAGAATGGCTTCGTCATTTTTTAGAAGATATTCCATTTTGGCCTAAACCTGTACCGGCCATATGCATACACTGTGATAACCAAGCTGCGTTAATTAGAGCGCACAACTTTGTGTATAATGGAAAATCACGACATATTCGTCGTCGCCATAATACAGTTAGGCAGTTACTCTCAAATGGAACTATTTCCATAGATTATGTGAGAACAAATGATAACCTAGCGGATCCATTTACTAAAGGTTTATCAAGAGAGAAAATTGACTGCGCATCGAGGGGAATGGGTTTAAAAGCCTAAACCAACAAGAGTTACCTTATACGGAAACCTATCCTAGCGACTGGAGATCCCACGGACTAGGATCAATAGGCAAACCAGTTATGAGTAACTCAATAAGTAATGCATTTGTCTGGACTTGATCCTACTCCATTCCTATGGTGCAAAATATAATGCATGCCTACAGAAGTTTTAAAGGTTAAAACTATGTTTTTTAATGATGACCATATCTTCGAAATAACAAGTGGGGTATATATAGGATACTCTTAATGGTTGCGATCACCTATGTTAGTGTGAGCTGGGTCGGCTCTATAAGAATATTAAAAGGCTTTTATTCTCTAAAACACTCGCAGAACCAAAAATTGTTCAGGACCAAAATGAACACAACCAAGAGATTGGATGAGAAGGGAATCAATGCTTCGTAAAGCTTATTGTCTGGATATACAATAAAGGCCGACGGTTCAAGATGAAATAATTCACCGATTAGCCAAGTAGATCCGATAAGTTTTAACTAGGGAAAGTTCAAAGTGAAATATCTACTTATCCACGATAAAGCATTATTCCATATGCACTCTGTGATATTTCGCTTTGTGTGGGGGAAAAGTATATTATCATTTATGTGGGGGATTGTTGGAATTCCTAGTGTAAATGAAATACACTTGTCCCACATCGCCAAATTTGCAAAACCATTCCAATATATATATGGCTTTGCAATGAAGGTGTTGGGGCCTAGGGTCACCCAAATGTATGCTTCGTTGTGAGGAGGGAGATCATGCATCTCCACCACACACGCGCGTGCGCCGCCCCGCCGTCCGTCCGTCCGATCGACCGAACCGGGCCGGGCTCGGGTTTGGGTCTAATATGATCCTAAAACTGGGCCAGGATTTTTATCAGTTACAGGATAATGAACAGACACGACTATTCATAAGCGAGCGGGTGCGACCGGACTGAAAAGCGGGTGCGGCCCGACTGAGGAGGCGCGGCCGAATGGATACGAGCAGCAGGCAAGTGCGACCCGTTAACGAACGGCAGCGTTCAAAAGGCAGCGGGTGCGACCCGTCGAGCGGACGCGACTGTTCGAAGGGATGCGGACAAAACTATAAATAGGACAGAATGCTGATCACATTCTCAATCCAATTCAGTTTTGTTTTTCCTCTGCTTCTTTTCTCTACCGCTTTATATATATCACAGAGTTGACATGCTCATTACAATCTCGAGCAGAATACGTCTGCTGTATCTTGGGGGAATTTTCAAATAAAATTCTTAAGGAAATTGTTACGACAAGCCTCAGACGGAATTTCCTTTATATACTGGTTAGATTCTAGTTTATTCTATAATCTTTCCTTTATACGTTGTGCTGTTTCTATAAATAGTATAACGTTGTTGTTGTAATTTATTTACAACGTAACTCATAGTTACAATTATCTAATACAGAATTCCAGCGTAGTGGAATTCTAATTTATAAACTTGTGCGACGATTTTATAATTGATTATTCTCTGTTTTGGTATACTAGCCATATAACAACTTCAACCATGCATTTGGCATATTCAAGCCTATTTAGTCTTTCTGTAGCTTCATCCATACATATTATGGGTAGAAAATTGCCTATTCTTGAGGCTAACCAGGTTATACCTAATAGTGACTAGGCATACATAGATATGTTAAATAATTCAATCCAAGCGGGAACTTTTTTAATACTACTACAAAAATTACCTATTGAGGAATCCCATAGCTTAATGATGAAGAGCTTATTCCTCAAGATGATTGGGTCTGAATCAACGATTTTTCTTTGGTCTTCATCACTAGAAAGAAGGAAGAAAAATAGAAAACCATTCGATTTCACCTTGATAGAACCCTTGAGCTTTCAGATACGTTTTAGGAGGAAGGTTACATTAGAGTATGGCAGGGGATCATCTAAAGCCAACAAGATGATTTTGCCATACCTCATCTTATCAGCTTGTAAAATGTCTTTGGTGGGAACATGAGTATCACTGGAGTAATGTAGAGGAAACTTTGACTGTTTTGAAACAACCTGCATTCTTCGGCTTCGACTTGAAAAGAGCAGACCACAATGGCTTCGGGGAAGGCAAGGAGGGAACATAAGGCACTAGATTAGGATCGGGAAGAGGAGGAGATTAGTGCAGTGGTATAGAGAGGTGAAACGATGAAGTAGGCTTGGGGTAAGGAGGGGGGAGAAGGCGAAGGAGGGGGATCTGGATCGGGAGGGGCGAGCGGCGAGAATCAACGGTTGGGGGAGGAAGTGGGGCGATGTGACTGGGCGGGAAGTTCAAGGAGAGGAGAGGTGAAAGAGTGTCAGTGCCAAAAGTAGCTGCTGCATTTTTTATTGAATACACAAAAAAGGTTTCCGATTTTATTTCGTTTCAAATCAATCTTTATTTAAATACAATTCTTAAATGAATAAAATTTCAAATCAATTTCAATATATCTTTCCAACCTTAATTTATTAAAGTTATTATAAAATATACTTTTATAATGTTAATAAAATTTTAAATAAATACTCAAACATATTATATATATATATATATTAAATTTTTATTAAATTAAATTAAATTAAACCCTATTATTAAATCTATTTTCAATCTTATCTTATATATTTAAAAATAAAAAAATGCAATTAAAATTTTAAAAATTACCTTTTCAAAACTTAACTTATAAATTTTTGAAATTTCCAAATATATAATTTAAAAATCTAAATTTTACACATATATTAAAATAAAATCCCTACATTTATTTTAAAATCCACATACACAATTTCTTTTCAAAATTCTGGGAATCATTTAAAAATAGACCAACGGTGTCCATGTATAGTTTTTCTATCTTATGGTCAAGTGATACGGATATTTTTCATTTCAATCCACAACGATTTAATATTTACGGGTATATATCATTTCAACCCAAAATCCCAAACTTTTAAAATCATTAAAATCACTTGGGTTTATCGTTTCAACCCATAACGGTTTTCCTTAATCTATAATATCGTTTAGGCATGTATCATTTCAACCCAAAGGGACTTTCTAAACTATCAGAGAACTTGTAGAGTGAGAAATATAAAATAACAGTATACATGACATGGCATATCATTGGCAATTATGATCATAATTAACAATTTAAATATATACAACGTGTTATGGTGTCACATGTCAATTTATATAGGTAAACAACTGCAGATAATAACATATCATAGTTAAATTTTTTAATTACTAACTAATTAAATTTAATAACACATTTCAATCTTCATTTTAAGTGAATACATATGAATGTTAATCGTGAGTGATCGCTCACCTTTCGAGGCTAGAGAAAGCAACGGTAATGAAGGAAGAGACACAGACACTCACATGGACTAGTGAGACAGTGACAAGCTAGAAGCTACGACAAGGTAGATAACTTAAATTCGAACTCGATGGAAACAAATAAATAAATAAATATATATATATATATATATACCTTTGATTTTTTTTCTATGAAAGGAGAAGAGGCTAGGGATGCTCGGCAAAAATAAAGTGGTTGCGATCAAGCTCTGGACAGCGGCATAAGACAATGACTTGGATTCGATGGAACATAATATATATATATATATATGTGTGCATGTGTGTTTGTATATATCCTTCTTTTATATATATATATATATATATATATATATATATATATATATATATAATGGAAGGAGAAGCAGCTAGTGGTTGCAAAGGCTGCTCGTTTGTAAGGAGCAAGGAGGCCGTGGTGATGAACACAGTCAAGGGAAGTAAGTGATGCTAGGCTATTGGTGGAAGGACTGCCTAGTGTGGGTTGTGTTGTGGGCTGTCAAGGAGTTAAGTCATGGAGCTTTGGTTGTCAAGGAGTGCAGCTAAGAGAGTTATTGCATGGAGGCTTGGCTAGTGATGGAGAAGGGACAGCAGGCAGATGGGTGGAGCGGTTGCTGTGGAAATAGTGAAGCAAGGCGCGGAGAAGAGGAGGACTTGGCTGACTCAGGTGGCACAACAGCTGCTTGGTGCGGCTGCTATTGAAGATGTGGGTGGTCGGAGGGACGAGCGGGCGTGGTGAACGGAGAGGCGGGGTTTCAGTGAAGCTGTGGTGTTTGGTGGAGGAGTGTCAGGTGAGGGAAGGTTGTGTCACGGTAGTGAAGGGGAGGCTGGTTGAAGGCTATTCGGGTTTGGCTTTGGAGGAAAGTGGCAGACGAAGTGTCAAAGGGTGGTTGATGCGATCAGGAGTGTGTAGAAAAGGCTGGCATTTGGTATGGAGCTAAGGCGGGTAGGGTTGGAGGTTGGTGGTAGGTTTGATAGTACTGTGGTGAGGAGTGGGGTTGAATGTTGTGGGGAATGGCGGATGCGGATGGCATGGAGTGGTGTGGGAGGAGGACAGGCGGCCAAGCGGAGAGAAAGAGAAATATGGCGGAGGAGCACAAGAGAATTGGGGATGTTCTGGCTTTCGGAGAGACAAGCACGTGCATGCAATAGGCTTTTCAAAATAAATATATATATGCATTAATATATTTTTATTTATTATAAGCACAGAATGAAGAAGAATAAAGAAGAGGAGGAGAAGGAACAAAAAGTGAATTGGGTGACTAGGATATAAATTAAACCAAGGAATAGTGACAGCTAGAACATTGAATTCTGAGAAAATAATAAAAGCTAATGGCTGTTGGTTTTCAGCTGGTTGTAACGATCCAGAACTTCTGTCAATTAAAATTTGTATATTTAATTGATTTTAAATATTAATAAGTGAAATTTATAAGTCGAATAAATTTTATTTCGAACATAAGGATTTAATTGCATAATTAAATCGATAATTTAATATTTGAAATTATAGAAATAATTGGAAATTGGGTTAAATATGATTGAAAATGATTTGTAAAATTTTATTTAATCATATTGAAATTAGAATGATGTTATAGAACTTTTAAAATCGAATTTAAAGTTAAATTGTGAAAATTGAATATTTTAGTATTTAATTGACGAGTTAAAATAGCCATTTTTCAAACAGTCTCGGATTTCGACGAAACTAGTTTCATGGGATCCGTAATGTGATATTATTGTAAGATTTCAAATTTCGTGTCAATCGGATTTACCGTTTGTCTGAGGCAAGCCAAAACGCATAGAAAATTCGTTTAATCGGTTTAATTTAAAATTAACCGTTTATCGCCGTAACTCGCACAAATGATCGAATTGGCTACCGAAATCTATTCCATTGTGTCCGGAACGCAGGGTAAACCCTAGAAACGCCAGTCGGCACGCTTCGTTTGGAGTTCGGAAAATTTCGGATGAATAGTGTTTTGGGCAATTTTCTACAAAAGCACCTCAACTTTCACAATTTGCAACAAAAAGAAAACCTAACCCTAAATAGCTTCAGGCTGCTGCTTCTATTACATCAATGGCTGAAATTTCAATTCCTTCCCCCTTAATTTTCTTCAAATATACTAAAAGATTCAAAAAGTTTTCAACTGCAAATGGTAGAGGATGAAGAGATCGACATATCCAACGGCTATGATCGGATATAGTTGAGTGGATTGATGGAAAAAGGGGTTGAAACGTGGTCAGATTGCGCATGGATTTTGAGGCATGGGGGTGGCCGAGTTCATCAATATCCTGGCTGTTGGTGGAGCACGCGTAGGCGAAGGGAATGGAGGTTGCTGATCGTCGTATAGCTCGATGATGGTGGAGTATAATTCGAGTTTGATGTTGGCGGCTATGGGTAGGTTGGAACGTGATTTTCACGTAAAGGAGGAAGAAGATGATTCATGGCCTTGATTTCCTGATGCAGAAACGAACGGCCCTGATTCAATTAAGTTAAAATTTAAAATAAAAATTGTAAATGTTGATTATATTATAATTGTACAAACTTTAAAATGATGTAACGCTTTCATACGAGGTCCGTTTTGGACGAAACGAATTGCGTTGGCTTCGTTTTGTCGAGCACTATGCAATGGAATAGGATTGGAGTCGTTTGGAGCTAATGAGAATTTCGGGTAAAATTAAACGCACGTTTATTTTATTTGAAATAAAATGCTGAAACTGAATTGAAATCAAGGTGAGAACTTCTCACTCAATCGAATTGTTTCGATTTAAATTTTAAATAGTTAGATTTAAAATTGATTGATTGTGTTGATTTGTATGATTGAATGATAAATTATTATCCGTTGTATAGTAATAGAACCTATACGCCGTATATTAAGCGAATGTTATTTATTAAAAACATATACCGCGATAATTCCATCTTGATTGGAATTGGTATTATATATGTACTTGGAGTTGATTTCCCGCATTATATAGCGGATGAGACCCTATTGCGCCGCATAATAGCGGATAATATTTTATGAATCCCATATACCGCAATATTCCATATTGGAATGGAATTGGTATTGTGCTAACATCTATGGATGCAGGGAAACAGGTTGGAGGGATCCAACTGGATTCATCACAAGTATTTATTTGATTACAGATATTGTGATATTTGTTGATTATCATATTGATATATGATGTTTTGATTGTCGTGATTGATATACTGTTGTTGTTGCAGCATTGGCCTATTTTTGGATTTTTAAAAATATTAAAGTAACGATTTTGAATTTAAAAGGATTTTAAAGTGATTTTTGAAGGTATACGTTTATTAAATTTTGAATTGTTAAAATAAATAAATGTTATAATTATTATTATTATAAAAGTTATATTTTTGGAAAATAATACTTAAGTATGATTTTGGAGTTATATATAAGCTTTAATAACGATTAGTAAATTATAAAAAAGAATGGTTTAAATTGGGATTTTTGAATTATTATAAACGATTTATATAAAAGATTTATAATATTGATATTTATAAATTAAAAATATAGGAATTATAAAATGAGTTTTATTAAGTGTTAAAACGAAGTATAAATGGATTTCATAAGTGAATGAAATTTATAGATTTATAAATTGTGAAGTTATAAAATGAGTAGATTTTGTAAAATAAAAGATTTATAAGTAATTAACTTATAAATTGGATTTTGGCATCTAATTAGGTTATAAATAGAATTTGTTAATAAAGTGATTTTATAAGTTGAAGTTGTTATAAAATATAAATGGGATTTATAAACATTGTTTTATAAATCCGAAACCGACTTATTTTGATAAGTCAATTATTTTAGATTTTTAAAGGAGACATATTCACGATTTTGGACGGTGGATAATCCTTTAAATAAAATGTGTAGAAAAAATGTTGAATTTGGTTAACGAAAAATATTCACGATTTCGGACAGTGAATAAATTATTAAATAAAATGGATATGTTTTGGGGAAGTGATATTATAAAATGAAGTTAATTGTTTTAAAGATGTTTTAAATTGCGTTAAGTATCGAATACATAGATTTCAACATTTATTGTTGAAATAGACGTTTTCGAGAAATAGAAATGGTGGGCTATAACACCGTTGTTATAGTAAATGATTTCTGAAAGGAAATGTTTTATATATTATTGGGATTTATATATCTATCTTAATTTCGAATCCCTATACTAGTGATTTTGGGTCGTCGTAACGATGTTTTACGCAACATTCGTTTTGACCACATAATTGTGTTTAAGAGAATGTTTTCTTTAAAGAATGAAATATATGCTTAATTTCGATTTAAGTATATTGAATATTTTCCAAGTGTTGAAAATAAATGGATTTGTGAATTACTTATTATTAAATAAGTATGGAAATGTTTTCCAATATGAAGTGAATGTTTTGAGATTTTATCTTTTAAAGATAAATTGAAAATGAATATTAGAAATCGATTTGGAAATCGTCTATTCATAGATATTTTGGAATTGTAAATTCACCATGGAATTTTTAAAGAAGGGGAAATTTGTTTAAAAATAAACGTTGATTTATTTTTGAAGTGTGGAAATAAATTTACGGATTTGGAACGTAAATATAAAGTAAATTGGTAAGGATTTATTTAATTGGTTTAAATGAACCATTTTGAAATGAAAATGAATAAAGATTTGTGAATATATCCCGTATAGGGAAACGATTTGAAATTTGTTTTCAAATGTTGAAGTGCTTAAAATATATATATATCTTGTAAAGATATTTTTGGAAAATAAATAATTTGGAAAATTATTTGGAATCTGGTGATGTTATGCATGCCTATTGATAGTTAAATAACCGACTATCAATATTTACCTTTAAATGGGTATTTATTGTGATTTGCTTGAATTTGAATGCTACACTTATTTTTAAAATAAGCGCTCACTATTCGGGTTAGCCGGGAAAGGACCTTTGGGTCGTATAACCCATTTCGAATATGTGATACGTCGTTATGGATTGCATTTGAAGACCGCTGTTGAAGACCGAATATTTTTGAAAACGGAAGGATTACCGTCGAATGACTCTGCATCGGCTGATCTCCGATATAGAGGTTTTATCACCCTTAGAGACGGGAAGTCTGGACGTGATTAGTGAATATCCGGATTGCAAGGACTTCTTTGGAAGTGCCTTCGATTCCGTTCGATCCCGGAACGGACTTTTATGGATATGTGTCTGACGTTACAATTTGAGATGTAAAGCTGGTTTCTATCAAATATATTTCTGTTGGTGGCGGAGAATTTATTCTCTTAGCTTAACACCCTTCTCTGAGACGTACGAGCTCAGAGGTTATGTAGTTGATGGTTACTAGTGATACATTCCCAAATTGGTAATGTGGCATACAAAGTGCTGTTGAGCGTTTGATGATCAAAGCACAGCTTTTGTATAAAGCGTAGCTTTGTGGACGAGACTTCGTCGGACCTCACACACAGGAAATGGTCAAAACAGGAAGGATGCAGCAAGGTTATTATGGGGTAACGCCCCTTTAGTGTATGTCATTCCTTCTGGATAGCGGTGGTATCATGGTATGGAGCCCAGATACTTAACATATGTTATTGCTGCAAATTTATTACTTTGTGGTTGTTGGAATTGGGGATCCTCGGATATCGATCGGTTACGATCGGGGAATGACATATTCGTGTCAGTAGTTACCTAGTTAGGGGTAACCCGGCCTTGTGTTGGCAGAGATCTAACCGTAATGTTAGGTTAGGTTCTTGGGGGCATCTTTCCAGAGGCGTACCTATGTGGCAATGGGAATTTGCTTGGCCTGACCATTTGTTGGAAATCCAAAGAAACAATACGAACCTTGTACGGTTTTAGTTGTAGAACCTGCCATCTAATATGGTAGCTATAGTAGGCATAATATTATGGTACCTATGCTGGCTAAGATTTATATTCTACTTTCGAAATGTTTTCTACACTATCACTAATAATAATATCAAAAATGATTTGATTTTGCGTAATAAGCATCTTTGACTAACATAATAAGAAATCTCCTCCAAGTCTTGTGTTTGCATTGTGTGTGTGGTGGGAGGTCTTATGGTAGTTACATTTTCAAAAAGCATTGCGAATTGACTTCAAAAATTATCCTGTTGTTTGTTTTTAAAGATAAACTATTTTAAGTTCTCACACCAGTCTCATGACTGACTCGGAGTTTATTGTTTCCTTTCTAAACTCTGGGTGCCAACCAATTTCCACACGGGCAGTCTAGAATCAGGTTATCAGGTCATTCTGGAATTCGGGAGTTGCTGTAGAGATCTAGAGGCAAGCTGGAGGGCATGGCATTTCAACTAGTATATAGTATTTATTTTCCGTTGTTTGTTGTTATACACTCTGATGATGTAATGTAATATGATGTAATGTAATAACTGATATAGTTCTTTGTTTAAAGATTATTCATTTATCTCTTATATGTTGTTCCGCTGCGATTGTGAGATTCTGATATTGTTTTCTGTTTCTTCTTCTTTCTTCTTCTTCTACCCTTTTTTTCTTCTTTAACCATAACGGTACAGTTTTCCGGCATTCGATTGCTCGACAGTTGATACAGTGGACGTATTGATGTCGGTTTTCGAGCGTCGAAAAATCACGAACGTTACACTGGTGGACAATTTAATGGCCATAGGGAAAAACAAAAGATTAAAATTGGATACCGATACGGCTAATCGTTTTACCGATTCCGCCGCATGCCGGACTCCGAAATGCACAAATGAATATACTGCGGAGATAAGGACCATGAGATGAACAGAATGACACATAGATATCGACGATGTGATCATCTTATCAAAAGTCAATATTCGCTGCCAACATGATGCTAAACCCTCGAAAATAATGTAAATGGATTAGAGCAGTCCAAATTTGGCGAAACGAAATGCGACGCCTCACTCAGATTAAGATTTACAATTTTAATATATAAAAATATTCAGATTTCAAAAATATTTTATTATCATCAATTTAACCGATTTAAATAATAAAAAATTGACATTTCAAAACAGAACGAACTTTCATATTTTCCAATGAATATTTGACACTTGCTACGTTTAAGTAGACGCATATCAAATTTTCATTGCAAAATCTAATTATTTATTTTCAAGAATTTTTTTGTTAATTACATTATTTAAATCGTTAAAATTTTCGGTTGTGACATTTTTACATATAAAGGAGATTTATAAAAAGAAGTTTTATAAAATAAATGAGTTTTGATTTCCATAAACACCATTATAACTTACGCCGGTATGGAAAGGATTCTTTAATGCTTAAACCAAAATTTGAGGTATGGAAACTCATCTCTATCTATGAGAAGTAGGAATGTATGTCGTGGCAATGATAGTTTTCCGACTTATCCAACTTCATTGCTAATCGATAGATAGTACAAGTTTGAAATCAAGAAGTGGTGGTAAGTATATTTGGTCTAATTTCTATACAATCCCATTACATACACCAGCTTTTAGGTTATCGTTGTCAATGTTTCTAAATGACATTTGTTTTAACCCATATAAATATGGTTTTGAAAGTCTAACCTTTCTTAAGATCTTATGAATATACTTATACCATTGAGATAAGTATATAAAAAGTATTCTAAGTATCGAAAGTAAAGAGGTTTGTGGATAAACATATACCGTCAAGATAAATATATGAATATTTTTCATGTATTGAAGAGAGTAGAGAAGATTTCTGAATATATCTTTGTAATAGTAGTTTAATACAAGTATTTACAAAGTGATTTTAAATTAATGAAAGAATTAATTAAAGAGGCTTAGTGGTTAATTAGGTGCTTAAACATGCTTGGATTTTGTGTAATGAAATCTCTAATTAGATTGTTTGTTTATTTTATAGTTAAATAACCGATTATCAAATCTTGGTCGATTTTGAAACTATCGTAGTTGGTTCGGAAAGACCGAGATCAGATAAACATGAGTTATCCAAAAATCACTTTGAACCGGTATAAGTGTTCAAATTAGAGATATAATGAAGATGATGGAATTGAAGATCTATTTTTTTGAATTGCAAGGGTTACTTGCTACTAATTATGAGAATGTAGTAGAAGTAATTCCTTTGGTTTTGTTCATATCTTGAATAACTTGTAGAGATGAATGATGGCATTGCATTGTTGCCTGGAGGGCAGTGTTAGCATTCTAAGTGGGACTGTCAGAAAGGTAAAGCATAACGTCAAGCCTCACATCTGGCAATGACTAGAACAGGGAAAATGCTTCGGGGCTATGTGGTTCGCTACCGTTATAGAATGGTCAACACCTGTTCTAGGTTGATATTTATGGATTTATGTATGCTTCGGGCCAGTAAAATTTGTCAAGGTTGTAACCAGGATAATGAAATATTTGGTACTGTCCAAGAAGGGATAGGCTGGTCCTGATTCATAGGGGGTTTGTGGGAAGCCATCAATACATTTTCCTAGAGATGTACTTTAACAGGTGGCACCCAAATAGCCTTGTCATTGATGGAATTCATTTTCTAATACGTGCCTTTATGAACTTAGTTGTATAATAAATATACTGGAATGTGATCAATGTAACCATTTTGGCTATGTTAATTATTTATTTCAGTCTCTTGACATTATTATAATATCACTGGATTTTCAAATAAAATGAGTTGGTTATTATAAGGTAAAATATGTCTTTGTTTATGTATGGCATGATCTTACGAGATACCTTTATTTTTGGAAGGATTTATAAATATAACAATTCATATATATGATTTGAGTTTCTCACGCTGGTTTAGTAGACTTATCCCAAGCGTTATTTTCTTAGAATGCTTTGATTATCTCGAGCATATCTTCTGGTTTAGTTATGAATGCTTTAGAGCTTTAAGAGATGAGTTGGATGCCTTCAAGATGTATTCACGTATATTTTATTTCCACTGCATTTCTTATTATATATTCATCAGTGTTTGTGTGGATAAGCTGTAATAACTGTCCAGGCTGATGATAAGTTTGTTTACTCTGATTGGTGTATGTATATTGCAGTTTTCCTTTGTGAAGATCATGTGTTATTATATAATACTCATCACGATGTGAGATCCTGTTCTATATTTTATTTTATTTTACCTCGAAAATCTGTCATTCGAGCACTCAAATGCTTGGTGCGTGAATATTATGGATTTATTAGTGTCGATTTTTGAGAGACAAAACGATGGATCATCACAGTTAATGCTACTATTGGATATCCAATAAACTCTAAAACCACTTTTCATAGAAAATGAAGTACTTCTATATGCTATAATGTTTCTAATATCTCTAGAATTCAAAACCATTGACAGGAAATATGAACAAAAAACATCAAAGTATTTGGGTTCTTGTTATGAAAAAACGGTGAAAAATACATTGATGATTATTTTGATGAAGTAGATAATAATGAAAATTATATTTTTAAAGGTTCCACGAAACTCCGTTTAGTATGCTTACCTTCAATCTAAGCTCTTGTACCATAATGTAGGAAGTGGGTACCAAAATATAGAATGAATTTTTTTGCAGATACCTAAGAAAGACAAAAGGATGAGATGGATTTCAAATATTAAATGTTTCGTACACATGATGGAGAACAAGTATTTAAGGATAATGGAACTACAACAAATTCATACACATATATCTTTGGTTTTCGTTGTACTTTTACTCCTTTTGGTTGATGACAAAGGGGAGAAAATATGGTGAAGGGGGGAGCATTCATTATGGGGGAATTAAAAGTATATATATACATACACACACATATATAATATATATAGTTGTTATCATCAACAAGGGGGAGAATGTTACAACCGTGATTGTATGATTGTATTAACAATGACAACTATATGTATATCTGTGTGTGTGTGTGTGTCTTGTAGCATCTTCTATACAGGAGTTTGAAGGCATCGATGATTCGAAGAGACAAGAAGCAGTAGAAAGAAGGATTAAATCATCTACAAGAGAAGAGTACGTAATCGTGTCTTAGATTTATTTGTAAAATATCCTAGATGATTCATATGCATATACACATATCACTGGCACACAAGATTTTCAATAAAAAGACCAAAGTATTTAGAAATTAAGTTACAAAGCTTTATATATGTGTGTAACCAAAATAGAAAGGTTAACTGAATTTAAATTCAGTTGACTAAGGGTGTCTTCTGAATTTAAATTCAGTCATCTGAACTTTACATTATTCTCAAAAAATTTGCTTCTAAGTTAGTCAACTGTATTTAAATTCAGTCAACTAAACTAATTAAAAATTATACTTTGGTTATTGAAAAATTAACTTTTTCTTGGGAATGAATTTTATACTAGGTGGGTCGACTGATCATCATTTCAAGTCGACCGAATATCCTGTAACAGCTATTTTTAGAAATGACACTTCAAAGAGTTGTGATCGCTCGATGATTCTTCTTCAAAGAGTAATGACTTTTCTGAGTAGAAACCACGCTTCCAAGCAACATTTGACTTCTATAAATATAGCCTATTTTAGAAGTGAGATTAACAACTATAGCCTAACTCCAAAAGTGAGATCAACAACTTCTCTATCTTACTTTCTTAAAACTACTTGTTCTTAAACTCTTACTATTCATTCATTTAAGAAGGCTTTATGTACTTCATAATCACTATGCATGTATCTTGTGTCATCAAAGGAGATTATGGGAAGTCTTGTACTACAAATCAAAATCTATGTTGATCGAACATAAGATAGTCAAAGACAACAAATTATTGCATCGCCCATTCCTTCGGGCTAATTGAGGGTATTTTTGTTTACTGGAAAACGCGACGGGAAGCTTCGGGATTATATGTAGGATGGAAATTCCCAACCAATATAAAAACTCTGGTATGATCATTTTTATTTACTTTACTTAACCTTATTTGTATTTAGCTTGATTATGGATATTTGCATATTAATAATAGCTAGCCATATTAGGGACCCTGTGCATTTTCAAAAGCCAATAGCTAGAAGGCAAATATCGAGAAGGATGATGTCGGATGGATAGCAGTCTTCTTATGAAGGTAGCTGGGAAGCAACGTCTGATCCGAGTTAACTAGTCAACTACCTTACTAAGGAGGAAGTGCAGGAGATGATGGAAAATATCAAAGTTTCTATATTAAACAAGCGGTAGGAGATGATTTATGCATTCCTTAAATGCATGGAGAAAGCAACATCGGTTCACGTCTAGAGAGACGTAATCAAGAATTATTTTGGCAACCCATTAAGTGTCGATACAAGAGAGCAAGTAAGGCAATAAGAAGCCATGGAGATACATACTTCCATACAGTCAATGCGCCAGGGCTTGAATCAATTCATCTTAGTACCGGACCAAATGGTATAGCCTATGTCAGGACAATGGATTATGTCCCACCCAAAGTCAGTGTTGATGTTGGAACCACATATTTAGCAGCTAAAATGGAAGCGCCTTAGTTTGGACCAACTGGTCCATATTTGGTTGATCCACTATGCAACGGAAATGACATTACCCACCAAGCACCATAAGGACGCACTCTAATGGAAGAGGATAAAGTCACTAAGATAATACAGCATGTATTGGTAAATAAAATAGAAGACCGGGGTTTGATGAGATGAACCAGAGTCTATTAAATCTGAACATTCGATACATAGTTAAACCCCTTAAGTTTAAGATGCTAGTTATGGAACCTTTCGCTGAAAAAATTGATTTACAACGCATTTGAGGTGCTATATTTAGCATATAGTGGAAGTTAGAGTTACAGAGGTTGCAATGTATCGTTGTTTTACCTTATTATAGTCAGACATAGCGACTGTGTGATTTGACTTTAGAATACGGATCCATTAGCACTTTAATTGTATTGAAGAACCAATTTAGGGTTTATGTTGTTAAACTTACAAATGAGATATGCTCAGCAGATATCAAGAAAAGGGATGAAAAACTCTACATTGCTATCTTGCACGATTCGATGTTATAGTCGCTATAGGTCAAACGGATTGTCCGCATGATTATTGTTTTAGGAAGTAATATAAAGACGTAGTTTTGTAGAGAATTTAAGAAAACCCCAACCATCAACTTGGAGGACTTCTACCATCAAGCTTACAAGCAAATACGCTTAGAGAATTTCGATATTGAGGTAGGATTGATCAATGTCCATCAAGTTGGAGATGAAAAGCCTTAGGATAAAAATAAATACAAGATGGATGAGGAAGTTAGAGTAAAGAAGAGGAGAAAAAAAGCAAGGTTTCCTATTTATAACTTACGACCTAAAAAGGATCAACCTTGCGACTAGGGAAAACCATGGATTATGGTGAACAAATGACCTCAGGGTCCTCTACAGTGGAGATGGAAATTGGTAAATACTGCATCATTCATGAGATCTATGGAAATGAATGCTGACATATAGAAATACCATCGAGAAGCACAATTTATAGAAGAGGTTGTTGCATTACCTTTAGAGCCCACTAGATAGTGGTCAAGCTTCAATTGGATGACAATCTTAGCAACCAACAAATCATGTGGTGATTACCGGTGATAGCTGGGTGGTGCATCAAGGTGTATGGTCATCCGTCAGGACAAAGGGACAATTTTTATACTTTTATTTGTTTATTTCTTGTTAAAATAAAATTGGGTGTGTACCTTGGTATGCCTACACATGTATGAGATCCATAGGCAAATATCGTAGGCATGCTTTATGCAGAAACCCAAGACGCATTTTGATTCGAACTCTAGATTTGATTTGATTTTTTTACTTCCTAAACTTTGTTTGAATTGCTTGTTTGTCAACTTCATTTTCCTAGGTCGACAAAATGTGTCTTATGATTGATTTATGAACTGATTAAATTGTAATATGAATCGATAGTAATGTGTTCTGCTTTATGGTACAACACTGTAAAATCGATGTATGAATTGTCAGGCTTGATTTTCCTTTTGTACGTAACTCCACCGGAAGTACCATGAACTCTAGTTCGCAAGACATTGATGGAAGTGAGTCCTTATAGAGGAAGAATATAAACCATGCTTGGGGCATGATGTTGGATGTTAATACCTTGAATACTGATTTTGATGACAACAGCTATATATATTACAACTAATGTCTCTCCAAGATGTGCTATATTTCAAATATATTACAAAGACATTTAATACGGATAAAAAAGAAGCTTAGTTAAAAAAAATGAGATATATATATATATAAAGATTTATCAAAGAAAATGAATGAGCAAAACTGACTTAAGTCGAATAAAACATAAGTTCTTCAATTAAAGAGTTGTTTTGAAGTATTCAGTATGTCTGTTTGAGCCTTAAAGAATATTGTTAAAGGCCCCATAACAAATATCCTTAATATTTATCTTTAATTTCACTCTATTTTTAGTCCCTAACATTTCTTTACCAATGGACACATCCTTTCATCATCTGTATAAAGGGTTCGAAAAATGAATTTTTTACAAAGTTCCATTGTTCTCTTACTCTTTCATTTTTATAATTTTTTGAGAATGACCCAATAATATACTTTCACTCTCTTTGCAAATCCATATTTTTTCACTTTAATTTTTCAAGGATTTGCAAACCATATGGGACCTAAGAGTTTATACTTGAATTCTTGATCATTCTCTGTATTGTATCATCTTGTTCTCAAAGATGTCAATGATATATTGCTAATTGACATTTATACGATCACTATACTAAATCTATAAAAATTTGTATTAAAGATACAACCACTTTCCATACTCGGTAAATAGAAAGGTATTCTTTCCACCCTTGGAAAATCAAAGGGAAAAGTGTATTTTGTCGCCCATATGGAATTGCAAGGCTGTAAATTTGTCCTTGCCATCCATAGAATTGCAAGACTATAAAGGCGTTCTTCCCAGCCATATAGGACTAGACATAGGATTGAATATCCAAATCAATATAAAAATTCTTGATGTCATTTACTTTACTACTTTTACTTTATTTATATTTACTCTTTGATTATATGCCTTCATTTGTGATTTGATTACTGATCTAAGTAGATAAACTTTAAATTCACAAGTTAATTTTTGCATAGTTATTATACAGTATTCACCCCCTCTAGTGTATTAACGGCCTTGAGATTCGTTCCGCATTGGTATGTTTGGGTATCCCACATCCCACACTTGTATCAAAGCATATAATTTTTAGAAGAATTATAATATGATATTTGAAAAGGATCAATGAAAAATAATACTAGTAACACACATTTCAACACTTTTGTAGAGAGTATGTTCCTTGCTAGACCATCAACATTTAGTAGTAGTAATTATGCATACTAGTCTAGTATGATAAAAAATTATATGTAGTCAAATGGTTTAATTATTTGGAATATTAGACAAAATGAATACATTAAGCTCCAAACTGATCACACACAATGGACCAATGATGCAATGACACATGCACTCAATAATTAAAAGGCTATGAACATTATATTCTATGCTTTGGATAAATTGTGTTTAATAAAATGTTGGACTATAAAAGTACATATGAAATTTAAAGGATCTACAAATCACAGTAAAGGTACTAGTAAAGGTAAATAGACTAAAATATCTATGATGATAAATATGTTCTAACTTTTTAAAATGAAACAAAAATGAATCCACATTTGACATGTATTATTGATTTTAATATATTTTATATGCGCTAGTATCATTAGAAAAGACTTTTTTCGAAAGAGGACCAAGTTAGAAAGACCTTAAATTCACTCTCTAGTGAATACGATTAGAAGAATTTGACCATAGAAGAAGCCATGTTATTAGTACAATGAAAGTAGAAATTTTTTTAAGGTATCTAATGTCCTATGAAGTACGATTGCATGCTAGAAAGAAAAGTCAAGAAAATTGAAAAAAAACCATTGGCATTCAATGCTACAAATGATAATCATGGATCAAATGATGCTGTTGATGAGGAAATCGTTTTTATGACCATGAATTTTAGGAAATTATTAAAACATAAAATGAATAAACTTTAGAAAACTGACGATAATGGATAATTTTGGGAATAGAAATTTTGTCAAGTGTTTCAAATGTGATAAAGTTGGTTGATAAAACATTATCCTAAACTGAAAGATCAAAGTACTCTTCGAATACTTGTACATTAAATAAGAAGAGGAGATGAGCTTTCAATGCAACATGGATGGCTTAGATACATCTTCGAATGATAATGAGCTAGAAATTGAACATGTCAACATATGCATTAGGGAAGATGGGACCATGCTATAAATAAAAAGGGAAAAATTGGTATTCGACAATGGATGTTCAAGCCATATGATAGGAGATCCACAAATATCGAGCGATATTATTTACAAAGATTGTAAAACCATGAAATTCGAAGATAATTTAAAGGGATATATCATTAGAATCATCAATGTCTATGACTCTAAAACTTCTCTTATTCCAGATGTTTTATTTGTTAAAACTTTAAAACACAATTTATTAAACATAAGTCATTTATGTGATAATAATTATAAATTATGTTTTAAGAAAAATTCATGCATTATTTTAATGAAAAAATGAAAAATTATTTATAAAGGAAAAAGAAAGAATAATATTTACTATACTAAAAATTCATGCATGTTGATTGTTGGGAATTATTTTGAATACTATATCTCTTTATGAATAGTTACTCAAATCTTGGAAGTTGAGATAGTTTTATTCGAAACATCATTTATTTAAAGTATTATAATAAATAATAGTCCGTGTGTATATCTTCAAACTCTACATCGATTTTGATTCTCCCGGTGCTTGTTATTTACAGACATTCATATAACACATTTCATACAAACTCTATATACATTGTCTATTTCCTCTTAAACTATTCATTTTTTTTCCATTTTTTGACAATAAAGAGAGAGTAATGGTATAAATATACTAGGAAAAATGATAGGGGGCGTGCATAGAGTCAATAGGAGTCAAGGATAAAAATATCATATATTATCTCTTAAATATTTTATGGTTTTCATCGTCAGAAAGGGGAGATTGTCAAAACCCTGAATATTGATTTTGGTGCAAACGACCATAGAAATAATACCACTAACTTTTCTCTTAGTTATGTAGTATTTTCATATATGCATTATAGATACATTTTATAAAGATAAACAAGAAAATTAGTTATAGTTCTATATATATAGGAAATTGATCAGAGTAAATGATATAATAAAATGACCCAAGACGAATGAAATACTATTGCTTCAGCGATAAGATATTTAAATTGTTTAGTAAGCCTGTTTGAGTCTTTGAAATTTTGTTAAATGCCGCATAGTGAATATCCTTGATATTTCTCTTTTGTTTTACTCTATTTTTTATTCCTAATATCTCCATATAAATATACAATCTGAATTTTAAATATGGGAATCAAAATCGTATTTTGAACAGGAACATCAAATTTTACTAGAGTATGTCAATATACTCTTTATGGATATTTGATATACATGTAGTTATTTTGGAATTCAAGTTTTAAATGAAAGGATTTTGATATCGTCTCATCAGACACATTCTTTCATCCTATTTAAAGGGTCTGGTAATTAATTTTTCCAATAGTTCTATGTTTCTCTCACTCTTTCATTCTTATAATTTTATTTGAAAGATCCATTAATATACTTCCACTTTAAATCCATACTCTTTCATTATAATTCTTCAAGCATTTGCAAACTACACAAGATCAAAGACTTTATACTTGAATTTTCAATCATTTTCTCTCTGATCACATCTTATTCCTTAAAGATTTTGAAGTTATATTGTTGTTGAAAGTGGAGTATTATTTCACTAAATCTATGAGAATATGCATTGAAGATACAATTACTTGTCATACTATACTATTGTTTGTAAAGAAAAGGGTGTTCACGCAGCTTATGGAAACTCAAGAGAAAATGTTTATCATGTCAATCCTAGAATTGCAAGATTGTAAAGGTGTAATTGCCACCCATTTAAAGCAAGAAAGTGCTAGTGGAAATTATACGCGAGGAGTACAGAATTAGACGTAGGATTGGATATCCGACCAGCATAAAAAAAATTGGTGTCATTTACGTTACTTCTTTTACCTGTACTACTATGCAGACCATACTAGACCCCCTCGGAAGAGGAGGCATCACTCCCATCCTTAGAAGAGGCAGGGCCTATGACATACAAGTATCCAATAAAAAAAGAGAACCTAAAGAGAGAACAAAATCCACCGAATCAATTCGGTATAAATACTTCTTATCCCAAGTGCCATCTTGCAACACGATATTGTTACTCTCACCAAGATCACCTAGAACACATAGGGAAAGCACTCCACCTTCCGCCTGATAGAACAAGCATCTCTCCTCACCTAAATCTCCTACATACTTGAAAAAACCCCCACTAAACGGTCTGTATCTCATTTCCGAAGACATGTGGACCCGAACTAGCTTAGAATGGCTTTAGCAAAAATCAAAAGGGGATGGAACCACTATCGATGCCACCAGGGAAAGATCACCAGAGGAACTTCATTTTAACTCTCTGATTATCTATTTTTGTTTGTGATTTGGTTACTGATCTAAGTAGACAAACTTAAAATGTAATTTTTTACTTGTGAATATAAACCATTCACCCCCTTTAATAGATCAGTGGCTTTAAGTTCCATTCTGCATCAGTGTGCTTAGGTATCCTACATCTCATATTGGATCCCCCACATACTTTGGAGCATGTCCTTCTTCTATTGGGAATCCAGAGACAAATGTGCATGTTAATGTAAAGAACATAATAACTGTAAGTTCTTTCCATTTGTTGAATTACTAGATAGGTTCATCGAATGCCTCCTGATCTTAAAGACACAAGTCCCATTTGCCGATGAGTGAATTGCTGGACATGTCAGGTTCTTTTTGACCTACAAACCATGAACCCCTTTCAATGCCAAATGTTTGAAATGCCTTATCGGTTTTTCTCTAACTCTACCTGATAATAACAAAGCATAAACTCATCTAACCCTGCCAAAGATAACAGAGCATAAATTCATCCAATTTTTCCAAAGGCAATGGAGTATAAACTAAAACATCTCTAGTAGAGAGAGAAGATTATAAAATTCAGATACAATGCAGTATGAACTAACCCAACTCTGCCAAAGATAGCAAAGTATAAACTTCTTAACCTCAAAGGTATGGTTTAACTCCATCAGAGACAATGTTGTGTATTATTGTTTAACCTCAGTGACAAGGTATAACTTTGCTAGAGATAGTAAAGTATCTAGTTGTCCAGCTTCAGAGACTAGGCTCAAGTTCCCAAAAGACAATGAAGTGTAATTTTGACCAGTCTAAGAGATAGGACCTGTTTCCACCAAAAGCCGTGGATTATAATTTTTCCATAAAGCCTTAGAGGTAGGGTCATACTCATTTGAACATGAAGTACAATATTCTAGAGATTGAGTACCCTTATGGATTATGAGGACTGTGACGCAAAAATATG
Organism: Allium cepa; assembly: GCA_030765085.1. Classification (NCBI taxonomy): domain Eukaryota; kingdom Viridiplantae; phylum Streptophyta; class Magnoliopsida; order Asparagales; family Amaryllidaceae; genus Allium; species Allium cepa. The sequence goes on from CM060932.1 coordinate 162,189,267, forward strand.
ACTTACTTTTATGAATTTTAATTTATATTTGATAGAAATACATTAGGTCATAATAACACCATGCCACTTGAATATGTGAAACCCATGAGAGTGGAAGAAAAGACCGATGACTAGGCAAGGATGGATGTTCTTAACATACGGGTCGGATGGACCTCTAATCTTACAGGCTAGACTAATGGTCACAACTGAGCAATATGTAATTCTTCCTTGACTGGACCATTCCCAACTATGATTGGATCTTGAGCAAAGCATGCTTTGCATACACGAAATACACTTTGATGGGTAAAGTGTTATAAAAAATTTGGCACAACCTCCGAATATGACAAACCAATTGGAAATATGCGTAAGGTCCAAACATGCACCTTGGCAAAATCATATCCCAATCCAAGCTATAAGATGAAAGACATGACAATCTTAATGTCAGTTGTTACTTAATTTGGATCCCCACCTTGAAGACCTACTGCCTACCTCATCTAATAAAAAAATTGAAGGGTGATAGAGTGTTCTAATTAAAGCTACTGGTCCAAATTTCACTAAACTCTAACCTAAATCGAAGAAGTAGGACATTGTTATCCTACCTTTTGACTAGGCAGTATACAAATAGACTCAACGAATCAAACTTCGAAATTATCGAGGCAACACCTAGAGAGATGACCATGAAGCCCAAAAATCTAAGTACAACCAAGATCACAACACAAATACAAAACCACCACAAAAATACCAAAACCCATACTTTCCAAGTGTAGGGTCGGTACCGACCCATCTCTAAGGGTTGGTATCACTCCAACAAATCTTCCCATCATCTTCCCATCACCGCTCCTTGATGCTAGAACCCTATTTCCAATGTTGTTTTGTTGATTTCATGCAACGCTCCATCAATCTCCATAAACTCCTAAATCAGCAACTTTGTACTTCTACAACTCCGCCATTTAGACTCTAAAACAAGCTATTATTGATGCAAATAGCTATGGAATCATGAAGTTAATCATGAGATGAGCTGAAACGAAGAGTTGAAAGCCACCAATTTGGCCAAATTAGGTGTCATTACCGACCCATACCCATGGAGTCATACCGACTCATAATATTTGGTGATTTAGCACCTCTATTTTATGGAGAACTGATCTATAGCAAGGAGATGGGTTGGAGATCTTTTGTGCGAGATTTTAGGCTCCCTACCACTATAAATAGAGGGGTAGTGCTCATTTTTCAAGATTTTTGACTCTAATTCCACTCTACTTCATATTCTTGTAATTCTGAAAATCTAAGTGTCGGAGTTGCACTGACCCTTAAGAACTTCTTCCTCTAACTTTTAAGTTAAGCAATAAAATCATTAAGTGGACGTAGGCCAGAGTTTTTGGAACCATTATAAATCTATGTATGTTCATTTCTTACTCATTTTTATTTGTTATCTTTACTTTTTATTCTCTTCTACTTTGTACTGGATTTTTTGCCATTTTTTATTCAAACATTTTGGTATTTTCACAAAGAGAACATTTGAACTCATTGATTTAAGATTTGAAAAGGACCTTAAATGGCTAGAAAATCAACTAGAAGGACTGTTGTTAGAGGAAATCAACCAGGGGAAGTCAAGAGGCGTCCTCAGGAGCAAACCCTCCATCAATCTACATAATCAGGGATGAGATGGAGACTATGATGAATGGATTACAGGAAAGGTTGATGGCATGCCAAGAAGAGATGATGGAGAATTTTTTTAGGAGGATGGGACAGATAGGAATAGCTAGAGTTGCAGAAAATCAGAATCAAGGGCCAAAAGCCAGAGTGTAAGTAGTTGAAGTTGGAGCAGAAAGACCTAGAGTAAACCCATACCCAAACATATGGGTCGTCACCGACCCATTGCTAGGAGTCGATAACAACCCCTAATGGCTTGAGGGCATAGGTCGTCCTGGCATTGGAAGGAATGATATGTATATTCGAACTGAGGTGGAGCATTTGGATGCGAATCAGAATGCAGAAGCACAATCAGGGGAGTATGTACCAGAATTCCCTCGTAGAGTCGAGGGGCAGGCTGAGAATGCTAACCTTAGAATTCCTTTGAATGACGAAGACAAACTTGTTGAGATGGTGAGGCGAGTTATAACGGGTGGATTGCCTAATCGGAGCATGGAAGATCTGAATATTCAATACGTTATAAATCCCCCCAATTTTAAGTTACCAACATTAGAAATGTATGATGAAAAGACAAATCCAACAGCTCATTTAATGAGGTATACCCACCATATGGAAGTGTTGGGTGCTCTGAAGAGGTAATGTGTCGGTGTTTCCTTCTATATTTGACAGGTTTGGCAGCATAATGGTTTAGACAGCTGGAGAGTGGTTCTATTAGTGTGACGACCCGCAAATCCTACCCTTTGAATCGACAATAATCCACACATGTCCGACCCAAAAAGCACAAATTGATGGAAAGTCAAGAGAAAGAAAAGAAGAGAGAAGAAGAGGAGAAGATAGAACCAAACAGAACAATATAGAATCTCACATCGCAGTGGAAAACATATAATATCATATCAATGATCTTTACAAAGCAGAAACTGCATACACACACACACATCAATCAGAGTTCAACAATCAATCAATTGTTATCAGCTTGGATAGTTATAATAACCCGTCCTCACAATTACCGATAATACACAATAACAAACAAAGCACAGCGGATAATTAATAATCAAAACATATACGCGTATACGAAATGAAGATCTCCATCTCTCCTACTGAAGCTCCAAAGGAATCAAATCTAGACCTATAAATATACTCGATCCGACCCGAGCATTGAAAGGGAAGAACGCCTGGATCAGTCTGGTAAAGCAGCGTGAGAAACACACTCAACTGAATTTATTAAATTACCAAACTTTTCCTTAGTTTTGAAAAACAAAAGTATCTCGTAAGACAAGTCCACACATAAACACGGACATGTATTTACCTTACGATAACTAAAACATATCATATTAAATCCTCTTATATTATAGTAGTGTCTACTATATACAAATAATATTAATCATAGCCGAAATTGTTACATTGATTAAATTCCAGCATATAGTCTAATTGGGTAATACAATCAAAATGGAAAACATGTAGTGGGGTTTGGATTTCTACACAAATGACCAGGTGAAGGGGCTACCTTTTAGCAGTACATCTCTAGAAAAATGTACCGAGGCACAGAACATCTGCCCTCTACCAACACAAGACCGACCCACCTCTATAACTAGATGGTACCGAATATGTCATCCTCCAGTCGTTACCGACCTTTACCGAGGGCCCTCATAGCATACAAACCACAATAATCAGATACACGAAGTCATAGCGTGTAAAGATATATCTAGAAGAGGATTATTATATCCTAATGGGAATGACCCACTTAGCCTTGCCGCATTTAACCCTGTTTTGGTCATTTTCGGTTGATGAGGCTGGAGGTAACGATTACCTTTCACAAAGCACAATCACATCACTTAGAATGCCACACGGCCATTTCCGTTGACTACTAATTTCCTTCCACAAAAATACAACCCTTAAGCTCAAACGCCTCAAGGAGGGTGTTAAGCTAAGAGAAGTTGCCTTCTCCGCTACCACCGATGTACGTTTTTAAAACCAATGTACGTAATCTATAGAAATGCAATGTCAGACAAACATCCATACAAGTTGTCCAGGAACAGGACAAACTGAAGGTACTTTCCTACCACATCCTGTCAGGAAATCCCTAGGATTAGTAGCGAATAGTCCTTGCATTGGATGTTTCATAAATGAAGAGACCACTGCTACTGGATGTATATTGGGATTTTAACCCCAAACGATCAACAAGCAGTCCCCCACTATGAAACTCCAGAATATCAATATCATCACAAGCAACCTGCACAATCGTCGCATATACGTTGGTCCGAAGTAGTTTTCAGATAAAGCTGATCCCAGTCTCTTCGCATCAACAACGCAAAAGCGTTTCTTAACCTCACACAGAAACTAAGTCTCATAGACTTATCACGTCTCCAACTTTCAACTTGCTATCCTTCGAGCCAAGAATGAAGCTTGATAGATTAGAGTAATACTCCGCACTATACGAATCAACATCCTCAACACAAATGATAATCAAGCCTACACAGTAGGCAACGTACTAAGTGTACGACTAAATAGTTCCCACATCAAGTCGAGGAACTAAAAATTTGGCCAAGTCTGATAGTCGGTTATTTAACTATCAAAACGAACAAACAAATATTCAGCACCATAACAATCACTGGGCCCTTTTAATTAATCTTTTATTAATTAAATCACTTGTCAAATATCCACTTCAAATTATCATTAAAAAGATATATCTCAAAATCATTTCAACATTGGAAAACATTTCCATATACTTATTTACTAATAAGCAATTCAAAATCAATTTATTTTCAACATTTGGGAAATATTACATATGCTTAAATCATATTTAAGTATAGGTTTTATTCTTCTAGGAAAACATTCTCTTTAAACACATTTATTTGGATGAAAACGAATGTTGCGTAAAACATCGTTACAACAACCCAAAATCAATAGTATAGGGATTCGAAATAAGATAGATATATAAATCCCAATACTATACAAAAACATTTCCTTTAGAAATCATTTACTATAACAATAGTGTTATATCCATCATTTCCTTACTTCTCGAAAACGTCTATTTCAACAATGAATGTTGAAATCTATGGTTTCGATCCTTAATAAATTTAAAATAACTTCAAATCGTTTAATTCCATTTAAATATCACTTTCCAAAACATTTCTATAATATATTATTCACTGTCCAAAATCGTGAATATAAATCGTTTACCAAATTCAATACTTCTACACATTTTATTAAAAGAATTATCCACTGTCCAAAATCGTGGATATAGTTCTTTTACCAAATCTTTGCTTCTATATATTCATTAGAGGAATATCCACTGTCCAAAATCGTGGATATATCTCCTTTAATAAACTTCTATATTTAACTTATCAAATTCAATTGATTTTGGATTTATAAAACAATGTTTATAATTTCCATTTCTATTTTATAAAAAAACTTCAATTTATAAATCTCTTTTATTAACCAATTCCATTCATCTCATTCATATGCCAAATCCAATTTATAAGTTAATTACTTATAAATAATTTATTTTACAAAATCTATTCATTTTATAACTTCACAATTTATAAACCTATAAATTTCATTCACTTATGAAATCCATTTATACTTCATTTTAACACTTCTAAAAACTCGTTTTATAGTTCCAATATTTTAATTTATAAAATATCAATTTTATAAATCTTTTATATAAACCTTTTATAATAAATCAAAAATCTCAATTTAAACCATTTTAAAAAAATCATTAACTCCATATTCACAAAAATCACATTTCAATTATATTTCCCAAAACATCATAATTTTTATAACATAAAAATTATCACATTTATTTATTCAAAATAAATCAATTCTTAACGATTCAAAAATTCAATAAAACATTTATTTTCAAAATCATTTTTAAAATTCTTTTAAATTCGAAATCGTTACTTTAACATTTTTAACATTCCAAAATAGGCCCAATGCTGCAACAGCACTAAATACATCAATCATGGCATCCAAAACATCATATATCATATGATAACAGAATATATAACAATATCTGTAAATAAATCAATACTGGTGAGGAATCCAGTTGGACCCTCCAACCTGTCACCTGCAACAAATATGCATATTAGAATATGTGTACAAAGTCAGCTTCAAGGCAGACGCGCGTACAAAGGGTCATCCGCTCATACACGGGAACGTATAAGGTCATCTGCTCCACTAGGCAGGTATATATCAAAATATCAATCAATATATCATATATCATCCAAACAATCATCATATAATAAATTATTTCTCACTTATATAAAAATACCAGTGAGTCAGAAAGAGTGAGTTGTACTCACATGGTTCCAATAGCAGTTGCAGTTTGTTCCAAATAAAATTAAACGCGCGTTTAATTTTACCCAAAATTCACACTAGCTCCAATCAACTCCAAACCAACTCTATCTTGTAGTGCTTGTCAATACGAACCCAACGCAATTCGTTTCGTACGAAACGGACCTCGTATCAAACAGTTATAGCGTTACAAAGTTTATACGAGTTAAAAGATAATTAATTTACATTTTTCTATTTTATTTTTAAACCCTACTTGCAATCTGGACCATTCATTCCCCACGGCAAATCATGGCCATATAACTTTGCTTCTTCTCCATCAGTAAAACACGCAAGCACGAGACCCAAAGGCCGCCACCTACCACCAATTAACGCGACCTCTACGCACATGTACACCACGACCGAAGACCGCCATTTGACTCGCCTACGAAACCCCTCCATCGGCCACTAACCGCTCGAGCTCGGTCAACTATAGCTTGTGAAAATCAAGCTCGAGTATCACGCGTTCAAACCCTAATAGCCACCGATCCACCACGCGAAACTCCATCGCAGCCGTTGATTTTAAAGAGCATGACGAGCTCTTCAATTTGTTAGTTGGAAGATTTTGGTAAAAGTTGAGAGATTGGGAGAGAAACGAGGAGAAAGAAGGTGAATTCCTGGCCGTGCAAACCGTTATTGGCGGCTAGACCTAGATGATTTAGGGTTTTTGCAAAAATGAAGAAATGATGGCCTTATATAGAAAATTCGCGCGCACTATTCATCCAAAATTTTTCTGAACTCGAAACGAAGCATGCCGCCTGGCGTTTATAATATTTTACCCCCATTCCGAACGCAATGGAATATATAATGGGAACCAATTTGATCGTATTTGGAAGATAAGTTTTAAAATCGACCATTTAAATTTAAAATTCACTTAAACCGATTTCTACGCATTTTAGCTTGCCCCGGACAAACTGTAAATCCGATTGACACGAAATTTGAAATCTTACGATAATATAACATTACGGATCCGATGAAACTGGTTTTGTCGAAATCCGAGACTGTATGAAAAATGGTTATTTTTACTCGTCAATTAAATATTAAAATATTCAATTTCTACAAATCAACTTTTAATTCAATTTTAGAAGTTCTCTAACATCATTCTAATTCAAATATGATTCAATTCAATTTTATACAACATTTTTATTCATTTTAAATTCAATTTTCTATTATTTCTACAATTTCAAATATTAACTTAACAGTTTAATTATCCAATTAAATCCAGATATTCGAAATATTATTTATTCAGCTTATTAAATTTACTTTTGAATATTTAAAATCAATTAAATATACGAATTTCAAATGACAGAAATTCTGGGTCATTACAATTAGCATATGGGTTGAGTTAGTAAATAGATTTGTGAAGCAGTTCCAAGTCCATATCTCATGACCTAAGAATGGAATGACATTAGAAAGTATGAAGCAGAGGGCCAGAGAGGCGCTCAGGATTTTTCTAATAAGGTTCAATAGCGGCGGTGGCTGTAGTTGATAAGCCGGACACTTCGATGGTTTTAATGGCAGCAGCGGCATGGATAGCCGCGAAGATGGATTTTAAGGTGGCTTTGGAATAGGATCCTTCTTGGGATCTTGTGGAATTTTATCATTAGGCTGAAAGGTTTTTGCGCCCGCAGGATACTGTAGCCGATGAGGAAGAGTTAATGACTTGGATGGCAGAGGAGCATTTGGAGAAGGATGAAGTAAGGATAAAGGAAAAGGAAAGATGGATGACATCTTTGATGGATCAAAGTGAAAGAGGAGGGAATAGAAATTTCCTTCTTACATGGAATTGAATGAAAACCGAAAGCGTATGTAGCTGGGTACTATGAGGCATATCCCCTATTGAAAGCCGATGAGAGAGGGCCCACAAAGTGTGAAAGGGCATTTGGAAAATATTGCATATTCCATGAGCTGGTTAGGCATAACATAAATGACTAAAAATATCTGTGATCTGACTGAAGAACAGATCAAAGAAAACCAATTGCAGCGATATGTAAGGAATCGAATTACGATGGTGGGATAGATGCAGCCATCGACCACAGCAAATGGGAATGGTCCAAGATTGAAGTCAAGGATAGTCATCTGTTAATCGGGATCATAGGGAATCTGGTTTGGTTCTCGCACTTTATCTTTCCCTTTCAATAAACTATGCAATAATATAGTCTAGACTCTTACTCGTGTACGGGATCTCGGTCGGTCCCTGGGCACGCTCTGAGCTAGATGCTAGATTGTAATGCCCGAAGAGGCATCCATTGTAACGTTTGGCTTTTTTCTTAGTACTTGAATTTGATTCATTAGATAAATCTTTGATTATTGAAACCCACTTGAAGGTTATGATTAAAATTGATCGCTTTAAAGTCCTGTCTGGAAAGACAGGCCATTGTGCAAGGTGTAAGCTCCTTTATCGGAGAGTGAGCAGATGGACTTATATAATATTAATCGATGTAAAGTCCTATCTAGAGGAATGGGACTGGATTGCAAGAAGTAAGTCCCATCCAGATGGATTTTGATTTTCATCCCCGAACGGCCATAAATTTGATTATTGACCCTAAACAGTCATTGACTTGATTAACGGTCCAGCGAGACCATGGATTTGACTAACGGTCTGGGGAAACCTAACTATTGGCCCTAATCGGCCATGAGCTCAATTAACGATCCAGAGAGGTCACATATTAATTTAGTTATAGAACGATCCGAAGAGATCGCACATTGAAAATTGGACATTTAACAATTCGGAGAAATCATGCGTAAAATTAAATTTGAAAAAATCTAGAGAGATCAAATCTTAGAGCATATACTAATTTGATATAAGGATTTGAATGCCTTGAAATTAGAAAATTGATAAATATTAGATGAACATGGGATGATTTTATTATGCAACTCTGAATGAACTCAGTATGATAATGATATAAATCCCGGATGAACACGGAATGGTTTTGATATATGATGTAATAAATCCGAACAAAATTGGAATTGTGATAATGTATAGACAACACCTAGGTAGAGTCTAGAGTCTTAGGCTATGATAGGTTAGGAATGACTCATAATTGACAAGAGAATCCTAAGGAATTGGATGATTCATCAAGATTGATGTAGCCAAAGAGTTCAACCACCAAAGATTGGCATTACATTTATTTTTGAATAAAGCACACTTTCCATTCGTAGGACTTTCTTATCCTGCCATTGACCAAGTAGTATACAGACAAACTAGACGAATCAAATTTTGAAGTTTTCCACGCAAGACAGCCAAAGAGATGACCATATAGCCCAAAAACCCAAGGACAACTAGGATCATAACACGGATACCAACCACTACAAAAATGCCAAACCCCAAACTTCCCAAGTGTGGGGTCGGTACCGACCCATAAAACCTCCACTAAATCTTCTCATCTTCTACCTATGACTCCTCCTTGATGTAGAACCCCATCTCCAATTTTATTTTGTCGATTCCATGAATTTCTCTATCAATCTCTAGGAACTCTTGAATCAGCAACTTTGTTCTTCTACATTTCCATCGTTTGGACCCCGAAATAAGCTATTATCGATGCAAACGACTATGGAATCACGAAGTTAATCACAAGATGAGCCAAAGCAAAGAGTTAAAGATGACCAATTTGGCCAACTTAGGGTCAGTACCGACCCATACCCATGGAGTTGTACCTACCCATAATATTTGGTGATTTGGCACTCTTATTTTCATAAAAAACTAGTCCATAGTAAGGAGAACGGCCTTAAGATCCTTTGTGCAAGGTTTTAGGCTCCCTTCCTCTAGAAATAGAGTGGTAGGCACATTTTTCAAGATTTGACTCTAATTCCACTCTAATCCATATTCCTGTAATTATAAAAATTAAAGTGTCGTAGTTGTATGGACCTTTAAGAACTTCTGCTTCTAACTTGGAAGTTAAGCGATAAAATCATTAAATGGACATAGGCCGGAGTTTGCCAAACCACTATAAATCTCTCTGTATTCATTTCTTACTCATTTTAATTTGTTTTCTTTAATTTTAATTCTCTTCCACTTTCTATTGTGCATTTATGCCATTTTTGGTTCAAATCGATACAAAACGATCAATCTCGAAAGGAACAATCGAAATAGTTTAATAGGGAGTAAGCGTCGAACATGAAAAACGATCTGGTAATGTGCTTGTTGAACCATCTGATTATGAATTATTTTCTTATGAAGTATTTCCTATGGAACCGAGTACTACCTTACCGAATTTGTTATACATGAAAAGTGCCTATTTTGTAGGAACCTCAACCCTATATTTACTAAATGGATAAATAGTAATGGTGGACAAGTTTGGAGAAGTTGAAACTACACAACTGAATTTCTAAAGCTCTTTTGATAGAGTTAGGGTATGCCCTAGGGGAAATTATGTAATTTGTTATATATATCTAACTCGTTAACCAAGCTTGTTCAAAATAAAGGTATTTTTTCTATTATATACTTGATATAATGTGGTTATATTAATTAATCAATTTAACTAAAAGTATATTTAATAGAAAATCCATAAATAATATGTTTTCTGATAGTAGTTAAAAGTTTTGTAACTATGAGTAATTTATCAAAATGAAACAAATGTACCATTTTAAATATTCCTAGTCAAGATGCATCGAGACTGGATATCAATATATCCGTTGAGACTAGAGTACGTAACGCTCTCCAAATGTCGGCCAGTGTATTACTCATGACTATTGGAGGCACCACGGGGTTACGTACTGATAATTATTGGATAACTATGGAATGACCCGTTCTTATTTTTCCGTTGGTTAATATAACTAAGGTCAAGTAAAGAAAATCAATGTGACTAATCTACATAGTTCTCTCGACTTGAGAATACCGTTGATCATCAATGTTGTAACGACCCGTCATTTTGAACCATTCAAATCGATAATAATCCACACATGTCGGTCTTGAATTGCTCAAAAAACATATTGTTAATTTATATTTGGCGAACTTTTCATATACAGTAAATATACCAATTATAGAATCGCGACATAGAGTAATATAACAATAAGCAATGGAATAGATAAATAGTAGTTCATGCTTCTACTATAGAACATCAGAGTCTGAAACAAATACAACAGAAAATCCTAAGTACATATAAGTTACTAATACAAAAGCAACTTACAAGTCTGAACATAAACAGCTGGAAATAAGTGAAAGCTGAACAGATAAAGATAGATTTCCAAGCAAAGCTCCATGCTCTAAAGGTGAGTCTCAAATGCTGTGACACTCGGTCTGACCCAAGCAAAAAGAAAAACACAAAACACTCGAGCCGGGATTAACATTCTTATGCAAGTAAATCAAATCAAGTGAAATGCAATATAACTTAATGGATGTTTGAGATTCCCATCCTTTAAGGATCTGTAAAACTATCTACATATATAGTACAATACGCTACATAGATAATGTCTAAAATAGCGTTAAGGCGTTACCTATATCCCCCTTAACACATTTTTATATAATTCTCATAGTCTATATAGATACTTAAGCTCTACCGAACCGGTTGAATACTTAGGGAGCACTCCATAGGTACGGTACAAACCAAATTCGTAGTGGGCGCGATAAGGCATGTGACAAGGCATGCGAGGCAATGCTAGGGTAGGATTCTACCGTTTGCATTTTTGGACTGCTAGTAACGCATTGTAGCTACTACCGCCCACCTCGAGACACACTCCCAAATCAAAGGTGCACCCAATCAAATCACAAAGTAATAGATATGGCTTCGAAAAAGCATGCTACATTGGAGGTTCGACCTCACTTAGCCCAGCATAACTCCTGTTTTAGTGATATCAAGCTGACATGAGGGAGTCAGGGCTGCGTTCATACCTCATACACAATTGTTCGCCAAAACCATCCTACTTCCTTCTAGATTCTCCACCATGTGCACAGTTGTTAAAGTGGTTTTCGATTTGGTAGATTGTATGACAATATCCCATCTCGGTCTCCTTAACAACCAAACATTTATTTCACACCGTGGTCAATTTCTTTTCAAACAGTTCATACTTCGAATCAAAATATCATATCCATTTCAAAATCATATCGCGTTCGAAATCATATTCACTTTCGAAATCATATTGCTTTATGAAATCATTATTCACTTTAAATCAAAACAGTCCCAACTTAAACAGTTTGAATATTAAAGTAGTTTATATATTGAAATAGTTATACCTTAAAAATAGTTTATATTTAAATAGGTTATAGATTAAAATAGTTTATATATTAAAAAGAGTTTACATCGAAAATAGTTTCAAATTAGAATTATTTCTACCAATTTCACAAATCAATCCAAATCAACTTTAATTCCAAAATTCAATTCAAATCAATCTCAGTTCAACAATTTCAAAAGGTTAAAGGTCTAATATAAATTCTCGTTAAAACCATTTTTAATCTATATCGATTTCAAATCCAGGTTTGAACTACAAATTTAAACCACTTCAAATTCAATAGGTTTAAAGTTTAAATATTCAAACAATTTACAATAACACAATTTGATAAATTTCATTTATATTTCCAAATTCAACTTTAATTTTATTTAGATCTGAAACATTCACTTAATCATTTTTAATAACATTTAAGTAAAATCTCATATTACAAATTTAAATCAACATTAAATATTCAATTTCCATTTTGGTTAAATTTGAAAATATTCACTTAATCATTTTTGATCAAAAATCAAGCTATCTAGTTATAAAAATCGTATCTTTAAAATCTCAAAATTAATATGTTTCAAATCAATTTTTATTTAGATACAATTATTAAACAAATAAAATTTTAAATCAATTTCAATTTATCTTTCTAACATTTATCTATTAAAGTTATTACTAGAATCTATTTTTAAATATTAATATAATTTTAAAAATAAATACTTAATCATATTATATATATACTATTTAAATTAAATTTTATTAAATTTTATTATGTTACATTTTACTAAATTAAATCTTATTACTAAATTTATTTATATAAACTAGTATTTTATATATTTAAAAATAATAAAATTATAAGTAAAATCTTAAAATTTACATTTTCAAATTTAACTTATAAATTTAAAATTTCAAAATATGTAATTTAAAAATCTAAATTTACGCATATATTAAAATTAAAAAATCTTTATATTATATTTTAAAAATTAAAAAACGTATATTTTTCTTTCCTCAAACATTCTGGAAATCATTTAAAAATAGACCAATGGTGTCCATATATAATTTTCTATCCTATGGTCAAGTGTTACAGATATTTATCATTTTAATCCGCAGTAATTTAAATTTTACGGGTATATATCATTTCAACCCGCAATCACAAAATTTCAATAAATTGCTTTGATTTATCAATTCAACCCATAACGATTTTCCTTAATCTATAATATCGTTTGGGTATATATCATTTAAACCCATAGGCATATCCCAAACTGACAAGGAACTTGCAGTATGAGAACAATAAAAGAAATGACATGGCATATTAAATGGAAATATGATCATAATTAACAATTTAAATATAATATACATACTAAAAGGTTATGGTCTCATATGTCAATTAACATAAATAAACAATTTTAAATATTAACCTAACATATTCAACAATGAAATTATTAACTAATTAAAACTTAACAATATATTTCAATCGTTATTTCATGTGAAATCAATTTACTAAACAATTGAATGTTAATCGTGAGTGATCGCTCACGTTTGAGGCTGGAGAAAGAGGACACTCGCATGGATAAATGACAAATCGAAGTGATTAACTGTCGTAATACGGACAGCGATGAACAAATTAAGCAAGGCAAAGCGAACTAGATTCGATGAACAAAGCAAAGCTAACATGAGTTGATGGAAATACAATACACACACATATGGTATAATATATATATTCCTTTTTTATAAGAAAAGGAAGACTGCTTGGTGCTCGGCCAGGGAAGCGAGAGCGAAACGACTATAAGTGGATGAGCGACGAGCAAGTTGGTTTTGCAAGGATGAAGGATACGAGTAACAGGTATAAATACAACTTATTATATATTATATATGAACTTAAATTATATATATATATATAACAATACCACGCTTAAAATTCTTAAGACAGTATAAAAAATTTCAAATACACTTGAATCTTATAAAACAAAGAATTATAAACTCACTTTTTAAGTAATTGGGAAGGTAAAAAAATAAAACAGGCAGTGGAAAGCTTCAGGCGAGAGGAAGGGTTAGTGGTGGTGTTTTATGTGGCTGCTTGCTGTTCGAAGGGTGAGCTACTAATCGGCGTTCGGCCACGGCAAGCTTCGGCTCGTGGGAATTGCAGTGGGTGGAGCAAGGGCTGAGTTGCGTGGTGGAGTGGCGTTAGTGGGTTGGAGGCTCGATGTTTGACGTGGTTATCGAGTAAGGTAGAAGGGTGCAGGCTACGTAAACTAGAGGGGTGATCGAGGTCGGGTTTGTGTTAGGCAGTTGGTGTGTGGGGAGAGGTGTACGGTTGTGTGAAGCTGGAGGGTGGGAGGAGCACGACTATGACTCAGGAGGCGGTAGAGTGGGAGGTTGCCGGCAGAGGGAAGGTGGAGGTGGTCAGAGGAGTAAGCATGGTGCGGTGGAAAAGTGGGAGAGGGGAATGGGTGAGTTTGTGTGAAGAGAAGGAAATGAGGAGAGCACTTTTTTTTCTTCCAATGCAACTTTTTTTTAAGAACAGAAACGAAAAGTAAGGGGAAGAGAATGAAATGAAGGGACATCCCAATATAGATTGAAACTAGGTAATCTTAACAGCTAAGATGTAGAATTCAGAGAATAATAAAGTCTAGTGTCCGTTTATTTTCTCAGGGCTGGGCAAATGAATGGACACAGTGAACCCAAAAGGCCCGAAATGGGTACCGATATGGGTAACCGTTTCACAGATTTCACTACGTACCAGACGTCGAAACACACTAGTGAATATACTATGGAGATCAGCATGAAGAGACGAACTGAATGGTACATAGATATGAGTGATACGACCCTTCAATTAAAACACAATTTTCGCTGCCAAAAATGCTGCTAAAATGCCGAAAATAATATAAATGGAGCTAGAACGGTCCAAATTTAGTGAAACGAAATACAACGTCTCACTCAAAAAATGAACATTTTTCTTATGTAAAAGTATTTAGGTTTCAAAAATATTTTATTTTCAACAAATTAATTAATTTTTAATTCAAATTTGAAATTCCACAACCAAACAAACTTCCATATTTTCTGATGGAAATCTGCCATTTGTTATGTTTAAATAGACACATACCAAATATCAAATTTTCATTGCAAAATTTTATTGTTTAATTTCATGAAAAATTTAGTCAATTACGCTATTAAAAATCATTAAAATTTATGGGTCGTTACAAATGTGGAAGCTCCGCTTTGATTATAGTTAAATTGTGGCATGACTTCCATCGAATGACTATAGTTGGGTCGAATGGAAGCTTTGGAAGTGAAATACTATCCAAGAGAGGATTCGTATACGAGGTTAGTATCGCGGTCAACTGGAGTCAACTCAAATTCAAAGTCTCTGGCCAGAGCATTTCGGTTAAAAAAAATTGTTATTATTAAATTAAAGACTTTGTGTTTGGACTACAAAGTTTAATGTGGATGATACTGGAATTTTGACAACCACTAAATTTCGTAAGTCCAAAGTGATATAGTCTTGACAAAGAGAATTGGTGTAAATAATTATCACTATTAGGTACCGTTTATAACAAGTAAAATTCGATTTTGCCAAAAGATGTGTAAGCGATAAATTCGACTAAAATGTCATACCACTTGTTAAGTGACGTGTGAACATTAATATTCGAATAGTTCAATATTAATCACTGACTAAATTTATGCCTATGAGTCACACAACCGTAATGATGAATTCTTTAAGAAAACCATATGATTTAATTAATTCATAAAATGTTTTAAAGTGATTAAATTAACCGATATTTGAGAAATCTTAATTATTATTTATTTGATGTTTGGAAGTTTTTTGTAATTATTTAATGCATTTATAGAAGTTATATTTGCGCACATTGATATACGACGTTGATGTAATTTAAAGATAATTACATGAAATGATTTATGGAAATTTTATTTCATTTGATGACATGATTTATGGAAATTTTATGTCATTTGATGACATGATTTATGGAAATTTTATATCGTTTGATGACATACGTGTAAAGAAAGGATTGGAGATAGAGAAACAATCAAGGGAATTACTTAGGGAGGTTTAATTAAAGAATGGAATAATGACATGATTTATGGAAATTTTATGACATGATTTGTGGAAATTTTATGTTATTTGATGATATACGTGTAAAGAAAGGATTGGGGATAGAGAAATAATCAAGGAAATTAATTAGAGAAGTTTTAATTAAAGAATGGAAAAGATTTCTATCTTTCAAATAAAACATATTCTCTAATTCATTCTATATTTACAATTCATGTCATATTTTGATTAGTCATTAACTTTATTTTATTAATCAATTATTTAATTTAATTAAGAGAAGGAAATGAAAAGCTTCCTTCTCTAACTAAATTTATGATCTCTAATTAATTGGATAATTTAAGAGAAATGAAATGAAAAATTTCCTTCTCTAAATAAAATTTATGCCCCCACATTAATTGAATAAGTTAAGAGAAAGGAAATAAAAAGTTTCCTTCTCCAAATAAATTTATGCCCCTCATTAATTGAATAAGTTAAGAGAAAGGAAATGAAATATTTTCTTCCCTAAATAATTTAAAAAGTAAACGTTAGACACAAATTTGTGTATAAGAGTATAATTGATATACTCTAACTTACTTATACATTAAACTAAAGTGAAACTTTATTTACGAAGTTAAATAAAATATTGAATTTATTTAAAAGAAACTTAAAAAAGTTTCAAATGAATTTAGACTTCATAGGCCCATTAAATATCCAAAATATTTAATTTTTTTGAAATTCACTCATTTCTTCCACTGCGGGCTGACCCAGTTCCAACATGGGTATCATAGGCCAATAGCCTATGCGGTCTAAATTAGTCATGTTACGGCTAACTAATTAAGCTTGCGCACTTAGTATGATGTCTAGAAAGGTGTTGTCTAAGATTGGAATTGGGTAATCAAGTACCATGTCCTACCTGATTACCTACCTGGCCTAAAAGGTGAATTGAGCTCAAAGATTGATCCTGACAGAAAAGACCCAAGTTGAATTGGGCCTTGGGCTAACTTTCAAAATAATTTTGAAAATTAAGACTAGATTTTAAATTTAAAAGTTAAATTTAAATTAAAAACATGTTTATTATAAAAGTTTGTAATATAACATAAACTTTCAAAATGTTTGAAAAGGTAATAAAAATTTCAAAATGTTTGAAACTATTTAAATATTAATTTCAAAATTTAAAATTTATTGATAAGATTAATAAAATAAATTAACCAAATGAGTTAATTAATTAATACTTATATGCACGTATTATATATGTTGATATATGTTATGTTATTTAAAGGTGTTTGAGATAACATAAGTATACATATATGTGTGTAAGATAAATTTTGAAATGATATAATTTAATTAAATTTTTTTAATTAAATAAATAAATTAAAGGTTAATTAATTAAATAAAAATAAACATATATAAGATGTATGTGTTACAGTAGAAATGTTATAGTAGATATTTCCAATATAAAAGTGGTACTGGAATACTAATATAAAATTAATTAAAGAGTTAATTAATTTAATATTTAATTAATGAAATATTATACATAAGATTATCATATAATTAATATAAAATATAAAATATCTAACAATAAAACTTATTGATATGAATGTATAAACTAACGGTGGAAAATTGAAGAAGCCCAAATATACGTGAGGAATAAATACAATCGTAAATATGTGTATACCTTGTTTTTGATGGGTCTAACACTTGAATCATGAGGGATTTCATAAGAAATACATTATTTCATAAGTCGATATCACTCAATATAATATATTGAAGATTATGAATCTTCAATATAATGTTGTCCTCTACCGTATATATGTATATGTATATGTATGTATGTATGTATGTATGTATGTATGTATGTATGTATGTATGTATGTATGTATGTATTAATAAATTACTTGCATACTACTAAGTTGTTGAGCAAACTCAATCTAGGGATGTTATGTGTAGTATTATTAATATATTGAATATATGAGGTAAGATAACTCTATGTATTTGTTGAGCAAACTCAAGGTACATATATTATACTTAGGTTATCACAATATGGTAGGTATGATTGAATAATCTCTTTCAATTTGTTGAGCAAACTCAAACTTGAAATGAGATTAGAACATGATAACATGGGTTAGGAGTTGTATGTGATACAACCGATAAGGAGTTATTCGTCATTTGTGGGGCTATGATTTGTTGAGCTAACTCAAGGTCAGAATACCAAGACAGATGAGTCCTAACATCCACTAGTGAAGTCGAGAGACTTTTATGTTTCATCTTAGGGTTTGGAGAAACATAACAGACTAGTGGGGCCTAAGTAGAAAAATGAAATGGTAACAGCTAACCTTTCTAATATTGTAAAAACATATGCTAAATAATGTTATAATTATATACAATGATAAATTTGTGCATTTAATATGATTGATAAAACATTTATCAACTAATATATACAAATGAACTGAATTGAAAATTGACAAATGGAAATATAATATAATACTTAGTGTTAGTTGTCCGTTGTATGTTAAGGTTTTCTATATCCATGCAAGTGCCTAATATTTACAGCTACTTAATACATTTATAAAACGATCGCTTACGTGTTTATTGGTTTTAGACCGTGTACTACATTTTATTAGTGTTGGACTCTAAAGCAATACAAGACAATGGATGGATATTTGATCCATATACTATCACATATAAATTTTATATGGTGAACGGTCATAGTTTGTAATATACGATACTTCAATTAATATAGTTCATTTGAAATAAGCCAATAAACAATACAATGAGATCAAGTATTCAATTTGATTGATTACATAAAAGATCATATTGTGTTAGTTATAGCACAAGACCAAAACTACCAGATGGATCTAAGAACTCGATCGTTGAAATGTCATTTTAATTAGTTTATGCAAAGAGCAACATATTTGATGTCATTAAATGTTAAGGATAATCAAATGCGCTTTTGTAAAGGGTTCGTTATGATATTAAAGTAAGAGTTTTCTTTTCAGTGGTTTGATCATTTAGAAAGAAAAAAGAATGTATAAGAGTAAATGTGATTTAAGGTATAGTTGGGATGGAGAGAGTGAATAGTCATTTCTTCTTCATAAAGAAACAATGAAAATAAGAATTGTAATAATAATTAAAGATACATAACATTGGAATAAGAAATATGATTTCCATTTTGAAATGTATTTTAATATAGAAATTTTTTTTCTATGAGATTTATTTCTATGATCTCAAGATATTTGATCAACGAGCTCTCCACTGCAAATAGTTGTAGTGCATTAAATAAACAAATTGATTAAGTGAATGATGGACCTCCGAATTTAGTACACTATTATAGTAACGGTGGAAATAGTGGGAGCATGTCATATAGCATTTATTAATTGCATCATAGTATGAAAATTATTTTCGTAAAACTTACCATACATTATTTACGAAATAATGATTATTTTTCGGCATCGACTGAAAAAATAAAATAGACATAGCTATATTTCAATATGCGTATTTTTTGTGAAATAAAACTATAATGTGGTAATTTTTTATAGCAAAAGTGATGCATTGGAAAATAAAAAAGTATGTAATATTATTTACAGTTGGTTTGGAATTATAGACTAGGCCGTAATTTTGGGAAATAATTTTATTGTATGATTTTGAATCATATGATACTTGTTAATTATATCTCAAACAATAAAGGGTTATGCACCCATTTAGTGGGAGTATCATTAGAGTTGATGAACTCTTCGGATTGATACATGAAGATGTATGCAATAGTAATTCTACAAACACCAAAACGGTTCCACATACTTCGTCATATTCACCTATGAGTTATCATCGACATGGACATTTGTATTTGATACACATGTAGTATGTCTATATTAAACTTATAGAATATAAAATAGAAGGAAATAAAACAACATGCGATATAAATAATTGGATATGATCGAATGAGTGAGTATATTGAAAAATGTTCCGAATGTACCTAAAATGAATATAGAATCAATCTCAAAATTACTTCTCCATATGATACATAATGATGCATTGATATGTAGTAATCAAACTATATTGGAAAATGTACAATTAATTGTGAGTGAAGTTGAGTTAGTTTCTTTTTAGAAGGTAATGTACTTAAGGGTAGTACACAAGATTAATATTATTTTATGTGAATAACAGTTTACAAAATTTTACAAGATAAGGGTTTATAAGAAACTCCAACATATTCTAGGCCAAGAGTTGGAAGGTTATGTGAGTCGAAAGATTACACGTAATAATTGTTCGTGAAGGATCTTGCATGAATCTCCATAATTTTTTTTTTGAAAAGACTATCATTGGATGACATATTTATATTTCGAACATAATTTTTGTAAACTAAAACCAATTCAATTTTATAAATAAAGAAATACATAAAATGTTTATGAATACATATTCCATTGCACTGAGAAACAATTGTTGTTTCAAGATATAACAATTTCATTGTGAAGAAATTTCTATAAGGAATTATTCGTAGAAAAATGGAATTGGATACAATCCATAGATAGAACTGATTATATGAGATGAAATTAAATTAAATAACCTAACGAACAAATAGCATCAGAATGTCTATTAAGTATTATCGCACATCGAAGAGAAACTATGAGTTTCTTATTAATGTCGTGAATATATAATCCTGGATTATTTAATTATACCATTGAGTGTGTTTACTATGTATGTTATGATGCGCAAATCAAAAAGAATTCCAAGTACGCTATCAAAATATAGATTTTGGTGGTCATAATTGAAGGGATATGATCCATTGACCATGACTATGTCTTTAGAGTAAGATTAATGCAGTTGGAATTAAATGAGCAATGTTGGTAAGAAAATATCACAAATTTCAATTGTTGAAATTAGCTTAATAGATTTGATATTCAATATGTTCAAGTCAATTCGGATTTACTCACAAAATTATTGCTTGATAAGTCCTAGTGTTTTGGTACATATTTATTGAAACAAAAAAATTCTAAATAACGATTTAGAGTAAGCTGTTTACACATATTAACCAAAAGTGTCACAAAGTTAGTGGGAGCGATATTGAGTTTGTGAGTCTTAGGATATGACCTAAGAAATGATACAAAAGTATCATTTTATTAGCATCATGATTGAATAAGTATTTCGATAGAAATATCAAATAGTTTGACTTTCAATCAAAGTGCAGAGGAAGCGTGTGTTCATAACAAAGAACACTAAAAATGTACATTGATATTTCTAAACTACAAGCAAACAACACGTTATTGATTTTAACGACGTACTTGAGTTCAAATCAGCCTTAGCTATTTAATTGGATTAGTAAATAATGTCTTTTATATTAAGTATAAAAGATGTCAGGAATGTCCCAAATGATATGCAAGGACACCTTATTAAAATGTTTAATATGGAACATGTAAGGTTGATTCCTTTGCATTGGTAAAAGGAATTACCATACATGCTATGTTGCCTATGATTTCATGATTTTTTTTATGTGTTTCATACATGAAGAAAATATCAAATCCAAATTGATATCACTAAATGGTTGTTTGAAGTATTCTCATGTATTTATGAAATACTAGAGAATTGTTTGCAGAACAAAAACTCCTTATGAAGGAGTGTTCAAACTCAAACTTCATAAGTCATATTGAGTGTAGTATGTCAATAATAAATTCAAGTTAAGAAACATCAAGTTAGAAATGTTCCAAATAAAAGGCTATAGCTTATCAATGAAAAAAGGCTACGTACATCACCTTGAATATTGCCGTAATAAAAATAATGTATATAAAATTACAAGTCCATAAATTTATCGCTGAACCGATTCCAAATGTTAAGAATCTCATAACATTTTTATATGACAATAACGTCACAATACGGTGCATAATAGAACTTAGAGCTCACTAGAGGTGACATACATACTCTGAATTGTTCGACGTGATAAAGCAGTTTATCACTGTTAGAGAGAGTTGATTGACAGAGTAGATAACTAAAACTTAATAGCACGCCCGTTCACAAAGGGACTAATCTAATTGGTTCTAAGAAAACTGATTGGAGAAGTTAGAATATGATTCCTTAATTGACTCCAAGTTCAAGTGGGAGATTGATAAATTTAGGGGTATTCCCTAGGGGAAATTATGTAATTTGTTGCATATATCTAACTCGTTGACCAATCTTCTTTGTAACAGGTATTTTCTTTCTATTATATACCTGATACAATGTGGTTATGTTAATTAATCAATTTAATTAAAAGTATATTTAATAAAAAATCTATAAATGGTATGTTTTGTGATAGTAGATGCAAAGTGTTGTAATCATGAGTAATTTATCAAAATGAAACAAATGTATCGTTTTAAATGTTCCTAGTCAAGATGCATCGAGACTGGATGTCGATGTATCCATTGAGACTAGAGTACAAAGCGCTCTCCAAATGCTGGCCATTATATTACTCGTGACAGTTGGGGGCACCAAAGGGTTACGTACTGGTAGTTACTGGATAGCTATGAAATGACTCACTCAATAGTTTTCTTTTGGTTAATATAACTACAGTTAAGCAAAGAATATCGATGTGACTAATTTACACAGTTCTCTTGACTTGAGAATACTATTGATCTTCAATGTGGAAGCTCTACTTTAATTGTAGTTAAATCGTGGCACGACATCCATCGAATGACTATAGTTGGGTCTAGTGGAAGCTTTGAAAGTGAAACACTATTCAAGAGAGGATTCGTCTCCTCGATTATATGAGGTCAGTATCACGGTCAAATGAAGTCAACTCAAAGTCAAAGCCTCTGACCAGAGCATTTCAGTTAATAATAATTGTTATCATTGAACCAAGGACTTTTTGTTTAGACTATAAAGTTGAATATGAATGATGTGAGAATTTTGACCATCATCAAATTCTGTAAGTCCAAAGTGATATAATTTTGACGAAGAGAATTGGTGTAAATAATTGTCACTATTAGGTACCGCTTATAATAAGTAAAATTGGATTTTACCAAAAGATGCGTAAGCGATAAAATAGGTCAAAATGTCACACCACTTACTATGTGACGTGTGAACATTAATATTTGAATAGTTTGATAATAATCGCTGATTGAATTTACACCTTTGAGTCATACAACCGTAATGATGAATTCTTTGAAAAATCACGTGATTTAATTAATTTATAAAATATTGTAAATTGATTAAATCAATTGATATTTGAGAAATGTTAATCATTATTTATTTGATGTTTGGAAGTTTTTTATTTAATGCATTTATAAAAGTCATATTTGTGCACATTAATATATGATGTTGATGTAATTTAAAAGTAATTGCATGAAATGATTTATGAAAATGTTTCATCATTTGATGACATGATTTTTTGAAATTTTATGCCATTTGATGACATGATTTATGGAAATTTTATGCCATCGATGACATGGTTTGTGAAAATTTTATGTTATTTAATGACATACGTGTAAAGAAATGATTGGAGATAGAGAAATAATCAAGGGAATTAATTAGAGAAGTTTTAATTAAAGAATGGGAAAGGTTTCAATCTTTTAATTCTCTGATTCATTCTATATTTATAATTCTTGTCAAACTAGTTATTAATGTTATTTTATTAATCAGTTATTTTATTTAATTAAGAGAAGGAAATAAAAAGCTTCCTTCGCCAACTAAATTTATGAACTCTCATTAATTGAATAATTTAAGAGAAATGAAATGAAAAGATTCATTCTCTAAATAAAATTATGCCCCCTGAGTAAGTTAAGGGAAAGGAAATGAAAAGTTTCATTCTTGAAATGAATTTTTGTCCCCTCGTTAATTGAATAAGTTAAGAGAAAGGAAATGAAATATTTCCTTCTTTAAATAAATTTGAAAAGTAAACATTACACACAAATTTGTATATAAGTGTATATTTGATATACTCTAACGTACATACACATTAAATTAAAGCGAAACTTTATTTATGAAATTAAATAAAATATTAATTTTATTTAAAAGAAATTTAGAAAAGTTCCAAATGAATTTAGACTTCATAGACCTATTAAAGATCCAAAATGGTTTAAGAAAATTCACTCATTTCTTCCGCTGCGGGCTGACCCAGTTCTAACGACTTTTTTGTAGCAAGGAATCATCTCAACTTACCCGATCACCTTCAACCATCCAATACACTATCCAACATCGGGTTGTCATGGAATAACCTCAAAATCTAGGATATTGGGGCCTTCTCAATCACTGATCTAGTAACCCAATGTTGTTGTAATCGATCCAGAGAGATCTACCAACCACTATAACAATTACAAATCAAAGAGTCGTAACAAAAGATGTAAAATGGGTGTAGTTAGAGATTGTTGAACCACTATAACAATTTTGCATGTCATTTACTTTTTATTTTCCACTTTATTTCTAATATATCTATCTAAGGTTTGTGATCTGAAATAGAGCATGAGCTTAACATATTTGATGAGCAAAGATCCCACCACCTAAAAATCTGCACTAAGATCACACTTAAGATTCTAGGCTTTACTAAGTCTCTATTTTTGGGTGTTTGATCATTTTTGACGTAAAAAACAACGATCATATTAACATTGATAATAATAAAAATGTAATGATAATATTAATAATCAACAAATGTTAATAATTGTTATCATTACAAAAATACTAATAATATTTACTAATTGTAATAATAATACTAGTAATAAAAATAATGAACAAATATTATTGATATCAATGTTGTGCTGATATTAAAAATATGAAAATTTATACTACTGATAATAACTAAAAGTAGAAGTAACAAAAAAATGCTAGCAATAATTATAATTCCAATAATAGTATTAATAATCAACAATAATATTCCAATCTTCTTCTTGATTCTACTATTTCAGATAATCCAAAGCTTCTTTTAGTTTTCTCCTATCATGCTATACTTAAGTGCATATGATAATTTTTACTGTTGTTGAAACATTTTTACCTCATTCTCTTACTTTTCTACATTCATTTCCATATTATTATACAAAACAACTTATGATGTTAAAGTTCAAACCAATTAATTAATTTAATTAATTAATTTTCTTAACAAACATTAAATCCTAAAAATTATAATATTAATATACATATCACATTCATATTAAATGAGAAGACAAAATTTCTTTCCTATTCAAAGAGAAAGGCATACTAATCACATAATAAACAATAATAAAATATATACTTAAATGATAGCGTAAAGTATAATTTAAAATTATACAAGTAAAGTCACCATGAATTGCATAAATTTCTTTTTTTACAGAATATTAACATTGTGCTTTTACAACTTTAACGTGTGCATTGCACATGTTTCATGCTCGTTTAATTATTTGTTTAATAAGTAATGTTGTTTGTTTATGTTTATGATAAGGGTATTTATGGAAATATTTTTATAAGAAATTAAATACGACCAAATACTTGCTTCTACTATAGATTTCAGGATTTTTTAGAATTCTTCTACTATCTTCGCTCCTCTTATCTCAGTTGTCCTTTTAGCAATTCCTAATTTTTAATCCTATTCTTCTCCACCATCTTCCCACCTAATACAATTTACTGAGAAAAAAATCTACAAAAATAGTATTGTCTCGAACTCTCAATATGAAAAACCAAAAACAGGATTCACTCCTCATTCTCTGTATCATTTTTTCATTTTGATTTAAATTAAGTTACTTTAATTTTTTGTCTTATTCCTTTATTCATTCATATAATTAACTATTTTTATCTCTACTTAATTTAGTTGTTGTGGTATTTTTCTATTTCTATCAGTCTATTATCTCCCTTTCTTTTCTTTTTTCTTTTTCAAAATTAGGTAATGGACTAAAGCTGGAGCACCTAGCCATTGAGATAGTAGTGTTGGATGTCTATTATCTCGTTAATATCTTTTAATTTTTTATTACTAAAATCATATATATATATATATATATATATATATATATATATATTTGATTTAATTAGAGTATGTTTTTCTACTTGTTGGTTGTCTTTTGTTTTTCAATTTAAGCTAATATCTTGGTTACTTGGTAATCGGGTAAATAGTCAATTTAAATCTTGGTGTAATACTGGTGCTGGTTATGGCAACTACAGTTTTGATTTAATATGCTAAATTAGAATGATAATCAAGGGTTTATATTGAGCTTTTATTTTGTGCAATATTTCATAAAATATGTGAACTTTTTTTAAGTGATGTTAAATGCAGTCCAATTTATTTTCCATTTTATCCATGACAAAAAATAAACAAAAAGATAAAACTTTTTTTCCCTTTGCCCTAATCAATTGGTAATGTGCTATTGCTTGATAAATATTTTTGATCGTAAAATTAAGATAATTTCCATGCTACAAGCGCAAAAGTCAACACATTAGATCATCACTATAATGTCGATCGATCAAAGTGATTTAGTTGGGTATATGTTTTTTGTATTGGATAATATGAAGTAGGTAGTGAAATTGTGACATTTAGCATCATTTTAACTTCTAGTTGGAAAAATAAAATAATTATGGATATGAATGGCAAATTAATGATCTTTTGAGATTTTAATGTGATTATAAAAGCTATTTTTTACCATATGCATGATTACTGGATATAACTTTAAATTTGATTTTTAAGATCAGTTTTAAGATTTCATAATTTCTCTTTCCTATTTTTCTATTGCAAGGTTTAAAAGGAAAAGGTTTCATTCTAGATTTTGAATTGTATACACATACATGGTAAAATTAAATATGAAGGGTCTATATGATTTATTAGCTTAGGGGGAGTTTACTAGGATTTTTTCTTCTGATCATGCTTCACCTTTTGTTTGTCCCCTCACCATCGTATTCTTTCTCCCACTCCAAATTGATTCTGGCCCTCAATATGTTGGTGTAAATTATAATAAATTTGTGTGATTAATTTTTATTTTAAAGAGGAAGAGAGAAGAAGAAGAGAAAGAGAAGAGAGATGGGGGAATACTCCCACATTTTAGAATAGAAAAAGGTGTGTTTGTTTAAATATATTTTCCATAAGAGAAAGTGTGGGTCCATTCGGCATCCAATTAAATTCTCTTGGCTTAGAAATGAAGGTCATGCATGTTAACATATGTTCGTGCGCTGTCATCATCGTCCATTCGATTTGGCTGGGTTTGGGTTTAGAAATATTTTTGGATAGTAATTTTATTTGGAACGAGTCAATTTAAGCCTATTTAAAAACCTTAAATAATGGGAAAGGTGGCAAATACTACAGTTGGACCAATAAACATCTTTTTGAAATGAACAATCTGTCTCCTTTGACGGACAGATGCATCTTTTGACGAACAAACACCTCTTCATGCCTATATAATGTTAGTTCTTCTTGAAATCACTCAAAAATTTCCGAACGCATCTTCTCACTTTCTCTCAGGCACTTATCTCATTTTTCTTGAATAATATATCAGATCTTTTATATTAAAGATCACGAACTCAAAGCTCTTGTTCACTACAGTCATTCTAAAGGATAATTTGAATCGAGTCAGTAATGCAACCCTAATCGATTAAAGATTTAACATCCCAGCTACATTTTATCTTGTAAGATGGTTTGTTATTAGTCTAAGCACATATTTGTTTGTTTAATCGAGTGGAGAGGACAAATATTATCTTAAGAAAAACATCATCAACGTGCCTCGAAGCAATCTCTATGTATTTTATTTTGTGTCATTTCATCAAAATCCAGAAATCTACACAAATAATCTTAAGACAATATTCAAACAATGGAATGACACAGTTTGAGATAGTTTCCTTCAAATTTCACAAAATCAGAGAGATTTGATGGTGTTTTGTTTTCTCGTAGAAGAAAATGCATTTTTTATTGGCAGGATTGAAAGTTGTATATGTGTTACCTATGCTAAAACAACAGAAGGCAAAGGAAACAATTATTGTAAATATAAGAGCATAAAGCAAATGGGAACAAGATGGCTGTAACGACCCAGTATTTTCAACCCTTCGCATCCGCACATGTCGGACTTGAATTGTTCAAAATACTGCGTTGTAAAATAAATTTGGCAAAACTCAGAATATGTAGTAAATAAATCACAGAATCACATACATATATCAGAACTCACAGCGGAAATAAAATATACAGTGGTTCATGAAGCCACTATAAAACTTTAACCAAATAGAATTTACATAGTTTAGAATCTGCAATACAGCTGTAGACATAAATAGAAACAGAGTCTTCCAATTTGATTGATTGCAAATAAGATAAAGACTGAAAGGCTTCCGGCAGTATGAATGATCTACGGGATGACATAACTCCGGAGAGAAACTGAAACTGCAACTCAGGCTGACCCGAGCGTAAAAATAAAACATAACACTCGAGTCAGGACATACATACTTATATAATGTAAGCTAATTCAAGTGTACTGTAATATAGAGCAAGTAACTTAAAGGATGCTTGGGACCGCCCATCCTCTAAGGATCCGTCAAACTATTTACTATGTAGTATATTGCGCTATTATACTAGTGTCTATTTATAAAATAAACTTACTTTTAAGTAGCGTTAAGGCTTTACATTTTCCACCTTAACACATAATAGTCCCAGTAGTCCATCCAATATCATAGCTCCTCCTGATCGGGAAGCAACTAGAGGATACCACACGGGCTACGGGAGAAATCTAAACTCGTACAAGGCGCGGTATGGTAGGTGACACGGCACAACTAGGCAAAGCCAGGGTAGATATACCAATTACGCATCCGGGCCGATGGTAACGCGAAGCCGCAGCAACCGCCCACCTCGAAACAACTCCCCAAATCAAAATAGAAGTGGCCACTGAATCAATCCAAAGTCATAGTATAATATCGAAGAGGAGTGTCCGATCAGAGGAATGACCTCATTAACCCGTCGATCGCTCCTGTTTTAGCCACCTTATGCCAACTCACGGGAGTCGGGTCCACGTATTTACCTTACAGGAAACGTCGCCACCAACCTACTTCATTCTGGAATCTCCACCGCGTACACGGTTAGTCAAAGTGGTTTTCGGTATCGACAGAGAGTATGTCCATATCCGATCCCGGTCTCTTTGCCAACCCATCGTTATTATAACACCGTGGTCTTTTAAAACAGTTTATACTTTAAAACCAAAATAAACATTTCTATTTCAAACTATAAACACGATATCATTCAAAACCCAAAACAATATGATACCGTTATATTCAAGTATAATTCTTTTCCAAAAACCATACTGCTTAAAATTTATAATATCTGGAAACCAAATATTTAAATTATATCTTCAAAACATAATATTTTGGAAATTTACTTTAAAACCATAACTCCCAAACACAATGGTTTGGACATTCAACGGTATATAGAATAAATGGTTTAACTTTATGGTTACTTTGTAAAGAAGATAATTTACAAAGCCTTACAAATATATTTCTTTATTTTAAACCATAATTTAAATATCACTTCATGTTCCCAAGACCATTTCAATTCCTATATATATATCTAATTGGAGTATTAATATTCAAAACTAAGGTTGGATATTTTTTTCTTTCAACAAATTAGTGTTTATTATTTCGTCTTGAATATTCCCATAAATTCCATAGATAAAACTCCAAAATTATGCCATTAAATAATTTCAAAATTTACTTAACACTAGAATGTTCATCTTAAATTTATTAAGAAAAATCCAGTTATAAATCTCATATCTTAAAGGTCTCCAAAACTTAAACATAAATATAATTTATCAAATTCCTTAAATTTCAAAACAATCAAATTCCAGATTCTATAGCACTTAGGAAATGCTACCTAAAGTTACGGGTAAAACTAGTCCAATTTCAAAAGACGGCATTTAAAAGCTGTAGTAGATTTTTATCCTAATAAATATTTCCAAATATAACTTATTTATTTATTTATTTATTAACTGAAATCTTATTCTTTCAAAAATCCAGAATTTCCAAAATAAGTTATATTCCAAATTTTTATTCAAATATTTATTTATTTATTTATTAACATTTATAACTCATTCAAAATCAATATAAAATCCTTTAAAGATATTAAATCAAATATTTAACTTCCAAAATAATTTTAAATATTTCAGAAAATATTATAAGGACCACGGGCCTGTATATAGTTTTCTAGCCTAGGTCAAGTGATACGGATTTATATCATTTCAATCCGTAATTTACAAACCCCGGGTTCTATCATTTCAAACCCGCAATCCCAAGTTAACAGTTAAGCAGTTAACAGAATGATTGAACAATAATAATCATTTAGGCCTATCATTTCAGCCCATAACAATCTGAATTTAACAGGGAACATGTAGTGATGAAATTTAACTGTAAATAAACATTTACTAATATAACTGCAGAAATAACACAACAGATAAATAACTGATGAGGTGTCAATTTACATGGGGTTCATCATTCTACGTTATACTACAGACAGATAATAGTGAAATAAAATTTTACACATACACTTGCGATAATTTACCAAAATATATGTACGTATGTCTGGTGAGAAATACTCACTTGGATGTTGCAGAAAATTTGAATTTAACAACGACAATTCACCGGTGAAGAACGACAGAGGGTAACGATCAAAATTCTCGGATGACGCTTAGATTCAGATCTAGAACAAAGTTTCAAATATAAGATACGCGACTTTAGATTTTGCGGTCAAAGAAAAATAGAATGAAAATTTGGTTGTCTTGCTCGACCACTCCACCGTGTAAAGTGACCAAAGTATACCCAAACGTGAACCGTGCAATTGCTAAAATCTACGACAAAATTTCCTAAGGACGAACTAAGGAAAAATGGTGGGGTTTCCTATTATATGCCGTGACATGTACATATGCACGTGCACCATGCAAATATCTATTTTACTCGGATTCAAATTACATGGTTTCAGCTCCTATTTCCTTTACCCACTTTTTCTTTTTCCCCTTAGTTCATGCATCTTCCAGTCTTTTAAAACTGAAACATGCTAAAAGACCCAAGCCTATTTTTCTACCCGAGCCAACCTCAACAGTGCTTCGAGACACTCCAGCCTTTTCTTCGAGTCGACCAGGGAATTGCTTCGGGAAAATTGGTAAAATCTTCGAGACAACCATAAAGGCTTCGAGTCAGCTTTTTGCAACTTCTTCGTGCAACTTCCCACCTTCTGCTCATCATTCGGGGACTACTCTATCCACCACCACTGCACTTGAACCCACTACTCCCACTGCATGCTTTATCCATGCTCTTGCCGTGCACAACGTGCACAGATGCACACTCCAAATAGCTCCATCTCCTCTACTTCTTCCAACCCAGGCACTGAAGTTATGTTAGTTTGAACAATGTTCTCTTTCCTATTATCTTACACCTCCTTTATCTATTCAGATTTTAAATCAATGTTTATTGTTAATGCTGGTCATGGTTTCAAGCTTCTTTGCAACACTGTAAAAGGTTTTCTGGACCCCAAAACTTCATCCAAGATACACGTGAGTGACATCCTGCTTTTTTTTTTCCTTTAGCTTCGAACAGACCTGTACATGCAATATATTTACCACTTCTCTGCCACTGCCATACTCCTCAACTCAGATCAATTAACATGCACAGAATGTTGGTGATTCGTGCATCCCTACAATCACTACACTACACCCTATCTACCCAAATCAGTTCTACTCAACATGGTCCAAACTCAACTAAAATTTTCATCTCAATACAAACTTTCCAGACTTGAACTATCACCCCACCTAACTAATTCTAGTATCAGTCATGCACCTTACTCATATCAGTTCGAACATGCACACTTTGATAACAACATGTACAGCCTAATGCAAGTCTTGTATATATGCAGACTTATTCCTATTATATGAATGCTGATCTGAAAACTTACTTACTAGTTCCCATCCTATCTCTAGCATTAAACACATTCGAGACTTCACTATATAATTTATGTCAGGAATGGGGTATTTGTTCAGCTCAGTTTTCTATCAAAATTTTGTTGCCTAATAGGTTCCAACTACTAGAATATCATTTTCTACTGCCAGCTTTCATCATTCATTTTTTTTTTTTTTATATTTCTTCAAGTTTTTACACTTAAATCCTTTCAATATATGCTTACCAGTTTCCATTTGCACCAGATCATCTTAAATACAGACAGTTACTACTCCCACGTGTAAAACCACTTGAGCTCGACCACTTCTTCAATTTCAGGCCTGCCATCCCATCAGCTAGCTGTTATATAAAAGGTGTGGCATATCTTCTAGTACCACTCTTATTTAGGCAGGCAACTCATGTGTCAAAAGGTATCCAGACTAACTCTATGAGATTTATGCAAAACCAAAGACTTATGCACACCCATTTATTCCCCTGATATTTTAAGTTTGTATGAAATCCTCTGTAACACTGTCTGCGAATTCACTTACAATATGTAACATGTTTTACTTAATATTTTTGCATTACTTCTTTACACTTAATCTCTTTAAATTTTTAGCCTAAGTCCTATACTATTTATCTATGCACATATATACAGTTGGGCCACCTATTAAGACATAGATTATAGTCTTATTTTTTCTTCAGCTTTACTTATACACAACTTGTCTGAAAGGAGAAAAATGCTCAAATTCCTTATTAAACCCCTGGTCGAACCCCTGATTTTTTTCAATCAAAAGAAACTCAGATAAATGAGATGTTTGATAGAATCTTGGTTTTCATATGTATAGAAATTTTTTTCCAAGTAACCTCTCAGCTCTATACAGTTAGTTCCTCTGACTCATTATGTATACTAGAATAAAAGAAAACTCTATAAACCCAGATCCCTACATACTCAACTACCACCCTATATTACAGGCAACACGGTGGGAAAAAAAAATGGCCGAGCAAAGCAAAAGACAGAGGAAACTTATAAGAAGAGATGAAATAAAATTTACCTGATGGCTTGAGCAAAGAATTGGAATAAGATGCAGAGCAAAATGATGCAGAGGAGCAAAGATTTATAGGCAGTGCGAATTTGAAGGAGAGGTAAAAGGAAATAACGTATCAGTTTTTTTTTCTTGTCATAAATTTGTGAATACGGATACGTGATTTAAGGTCTTGATTTAGCAGAGAAACAAAATGGCAAGCGTGATAAAAGAATGTCCAGTTATAAAGTTGGAACGTTACTTCATGTTGATTTTCAAAATCAGTTATCAAAAGAAGTAAATAGCATAATAAATGCAAGGAAAAACAGAAATGGATAAAGGTCTAGATCCTAGGCGAGATCAAAGGGAAAGGAGAAGAAGTAGCTGTAGAGGTTTAAAGCAATCAGAGATAAATGTGAGCTGGGTGATTATTGCATGCGTGCTCAAAGGTTGAAAATGAATAGGCTAGTGATATGTTTGTCAAGAATAAATCTTAGCTCTTGATTGAAATAAATTTGAACGGTCAAGTACACCAAGTAAAGTTTTAAGAAAAGAAACGTACACAATCAATTTAAAATCTATTTTATCACCAAATGGTCTGCTAAGCAAAGTCCGTTATAAAGTCATCGACTGGTATTTTTCCTCAAAAATGTTTGAAAATATTATTTTTACACTACGCTAAACAGACGCAGTCCAAAACATCAAAAATTTCTGTAAAAATAACATTTTAAAAACACGCGTTTTACTACGTTGCTTATAACCTATAATTGACGTGTCTTTTGAACGCGAAATTTAACAGTTCAAACATAGCTTAAATTTTCACAGTTATTATAAAATTTTATTGACATACATAATTTTATAAATATATCTCCAAATTAAATAATTTAACTATATTTGGTAAACACAATTTATATAAAATATATTTCAAAATTAAATAATTAAATAAAATAAATAGCTACAAACTAGGGCTGTTACACTCTCCCCCACTTAAGAACTTTTCGTCCTCGAAAAGGAACGGAAGAAGAGAAACAAAGGAAGGTAAGCTAGATAACAAGAACCTTAAACGAATAGTTCCGGATTTGAAGCACGAAGAAGATCCTCTAGAATCGGTTTTACCCTTTCAGATTGACCGTCAGTCTATGGGTGATAAGCGGTGCTCAGGTCCCGATGAGTAACAAAGATTTTCAAAGGTTATAGAAGGATTTCTGAATAGACTGGCATAAGCAATAGCCTCCCCATTCTGTAGCAGATAGGGCAACCAAGGACACTCGAAGATAGTTTGAAAACAAAATAAGATAATAAATTTGAAATCATAATGCTTTGGAATCACAATACTTTGAAAGTCATTAAAATTCATAGATATTATCATTTGGAAATCATACTACAAAAATCATAACACTTTCAAAATAATCTTCATTTATACCTTTTAAATTCAATGCCAAACAATATTCATTTCAAGGTTGAAATATTCCTAAGTTCATTTATAAAAAAAAAAAATTCCAAAACATTTTATTTTTAGAAACAGCAGCACTCATAATATGCTATAGTAGATATAATAGTATTCCTAATCAGTTTATTATGTACTTAACTCTGAATTTTAACAAATAACCTAACACTTTATTAAAAATACTTATCTTATAAATAAGATATTCCTTCAATAAGTTACCCTTGAATTTCCATTTGAAAACCAATTCTCAATTATCAAAATTTAGTGATATTAGAATACGTCTTAACTATTTATTTAGACATCAATTAAACTATGATTTGAAGATATATAATCCTTACTCCAAAAATATCCCTTTCAAATATATTTTCCTTATTCAAAGATACCTTGTTTATTACACAAACATATTCATTTCAGGAAATAACCTTTTATTAAAATCTCTTGGTTAGATTTACGGCTCCATATTAAATTAATTTGATTATTAAGACATTTGAATAAAATTCCTTAAATTCCTTTTCCTTATTTATCCCCATTAATCTTTTATAACTAAAATTTAAGTGTATAATATTTATTATAACCACTCAAATTTTATTCATAAAATCCATTTATATTGTATATTATCCAATTACATGTTAACTTTTGAAAATCAAGGTAAGTTATATTAAATGAAATTGGGTGTTATACAAATAAAACTTTCAATTTAATTATCTCCAATTGGAACCTTTTTATTCAAATTTTTGTTATTATATTTATTTTCCTCCCTCAAGATAAACTTTAAGAATTAAATTCCTGATTCCCTTCAAACCATTTAGAGATAACTAAATATATATACCTAATATGTCAAATCAAATTTAAATTATATATCTATATATATTGAGTCATACTTTAGAAATTCAAATCAATTAAAATCTCAAGGAAACACTGTAGCCAGACTACAGAATGGTCTTTTCACTTCGAAACTCGAAAATGAATGTCGATGATGCTGCAGTCATCACCGAAATTATTTTCCAGCGACAAAGAGAAAAGCACTAATTTTAAAATTTCTTTGGAAACAAATTTCTATACAAAAATACTTATTACATCCTTTTAAAATTTAAACACAAGGTTTGAAATCATCAGAAATTTAATTCTCAAGTTTTAGTTTTAAATTCATTTCTGTTTCCAAATTAATTTATAACCATTGTTTTATATTCACTTATTTATTAGACAAACACATGGCTTACAACACCATAAATAAAATCAAAACTATTATCTCTTGACAACTAGTTAAATTAATTATAAAATTTTGAAAATTATACTCATATATATAATATTAGATTTTAATTTCAAATATAGGAATAAACTTCTCAAACCAGGATAGAGACTCAAATTTGATGAACTCAAATCAAATAGAATTCAAGATAAATTGAAATCAGAAGATCAGAATAAGGAAACTGGGTAAGTCTATATAAGTCGCGGACAACCTTGACCTAGTCATCCGTGACTTAAAGAGTCAGATCGATGTGGTTGGGGTAAATCTACATTCGGTCTGAAGAGATAGAGTTCGGAATAACCAAAGATACTAGCATATAAACCGAGGATAAACATAAATTCCCGATGAATCAATGCTAATTGTAAAGGAGTTTCACCCCGTTATTTGAAAATTGCGAGACCGCCAATTCACTGTAAAGATCATCCGAAGTGGAGTTATGGAATACTCCAAAATCTAAAGAAGATGAAAAGTGAGGGACACGAATGAACTTTGGAACCGTAGGTAATGTTCCAAAAATTCGAAAAGAAAGTGGTTCAATCTCGAATGAAAGTGATTCTGTAAATCAAATTTACCATACATTCTAAGTTTTGCCTAGAACCAAAGCTCTGATACCAAATGTAACGACCCAGTATTTTCAACCCTTCGCATCCGCACATGTCGGACTTGAATTGTTCAAAATACTGCGTTGTAAAATAAATTTGGCAAAACTCAGAATATGTAGTAAATAAATCACAGAATCACATACATATATCAGAACTCACAGCGGAAATAAAATATACAGTGGTTCATGAAGCCACTATAAAACTTTAACCAAATAGAATTTACATAGTTTAGAATCTGCAATACAGCTGTAGACATAAATAGAAACAGAGTCTTCCAATTTGATTGATTGCAAATAAGATAAAGACTGAAAGGCTTCCGGCAGTATGAATGATCTACGGGATGACATAACTCCGGAGAGAAACTGAAACTGCAACTCAGGCTGACCCGAGCGTAAAAATAAAACATAACACTCGAGTCAGGACATACATACTTATATAATGTAAGCTAATTCAAGTGTACTGTAATATAGAGCAAGTAACTTAAAGGATGCTTGGGACCGCCCATCCTCTAAGGATCCGTCAAACTATTTACTATGTAGTATATTGCGCTATTATACTAGTGTCTATTTATAAAATAAACTTACTTTTAAGTAGCGTTAAGGCTTTACATTTTCCACCTTAACACATAATAGTCCCAGTAGTCCATCCAATATCATAGCTCCTCCTGATCGGGAAGCAACTAGAGGATACCACACGGGCTACGGGAGAAATCTAAACTCGTACAAGGCGCGGTATGGTAGGTGACACGGCACAACTAGGCAAAGCCAGGGTAGATATACCAATTACGCATCCGGGCCGATGGTAACGCGAAGCCGCAGCAACCGCCCACCTCGAAACAACTCCCCAAATCAAAATAGAAGTGGCCACTGAATCAATCCAAAGTCATAGTATAATATCGAAGAGGAGTGTCCGATCAGAGGAATGACCTCATTAACCCGTCGATCGCTCCTGTTTTAGCCACCTTATGCCAACTCACGGGAGTCGGGTCCACGTATTTACCTTACAGGAAACGTCGCCACCAACCTACTTCATTCTGGAATCTCCACCGCGTACACGGTTAGTCAAAGTGGTTTTCGGTATCGACAGAGAGTATGTCCATATCCGATCCCGGTCTCTTTGCCAACCCATCGTTATTATAACACCGTGGTCTTTTAAAACAGTTTATACTTTAAAACCAAAATAAACATTTCTATTTCAAACTATAAACACGATATCATTCAAAACCCAAAACAATATGATACCGTTATATTCAAGTATAATTCTTTTCCAAAAACCATACTGCTTAAAATTTATAATATCTGGAAACCAAATATTTAAATTATATCTTCAAAACATAATATTTTGGAAATTTACTTTAAAACCATAACTCCCAAACACAATGGTTTGGACATTCAACGGTATATAGAATAAATGGTTTAACTTTATGGTTACTTTGTAAAGAAGATAATTTACAAAGCCTTACAAATATATTTCTTTATTTTAAACCATAATTTAAATATCACTTCATGTTCCCAAGACCATTTCAATTCCTATATATATATCTAATTGGAGTATTAATATTCAAAACTAAGGTTGGATATTTTTTTCTTTCAACAAATTAGTGTTTATTATTTCGTCTTGAATATTCCCATAAATTCCATAGATAAAACTCCAAAATTATGCCATTAAATAATTTCAAAATTTACTTAACACTAGAATGTTCATCTTAAATTTATTAAGAAAAATCCAGTTATAAATCTCATATCTTAAAGGTCTCCAAAACTTAAACATAAATATAATTTATCAAATTCCTTAAATTTCAAAACAATCAAATTCCAGATTCTATAGCACTTAGGAAATGCTACCTAAAGTTACGGGTAAAACTAGTCCAATTTCAAAAGACGGCATTTAAAAGCTGTAGTAGATTTTTATCCTAATAAATATTTCCAAATATAACTTATTTATTTATTTATTTATTAACTGAAATCTTATTCTTTCAAAAATCCAGAATTTCCAAAATAAGTTATATTCCAAATTTTTATTCAAATATTTATTTATTTATTTATTAACATTTATAACTCATTCAAAATCAATATAAAATCCTTTAAAGATATTAAATCAAATATTTAACTTCCAAAATAATTTTAAATATTTCAGAAAATATTATAAGGACCACGGGCCTGTATATAGTTTTCTAGCCTAGGTCAAGTGATACGGATTTATATCATTTCAATCCGTAATTTACAAACCCCGGGTTCTATCATTTCAAACCCGCAATCCCAAGTTAACAGTTAAGCAGTTAACAGAATGATTGAACAATAATAATCATTTAGGCCTATCATTTCAGCCCATAACAATCTGAATTTAACAGGGAACATGTAGTGATGAAATTTAACTGTAAATAAACATTTACTAATATAACTGCAGAAATAACACAACAGATAAATAACTGATGAGGTGTCAATTTACATGGGGTTCATCATTCTACGTTATACTACAGACAGATAATAGTGAAATAAAATTTTACACATACACTTGCGATAATTTACCAAAATATATGTACGTATGTCTGGTGAGAAATACTCACTTGGATGTTGCAGAAAATTTGAATTTAACAACGACAATTCACCGGTGAAGAACGACAGAGGGTAACGATCAAAATTCTCGGATGACGCTTAGATTCAGATCTAGAACAAAGTTTCAAATATAAGATACGCGACTTTAGATTTTGCGGTCAAAGAAAAATAGAATGAAAATTTGGTTGTCTTGCTCGACCACTCCACCGTGTAAAGTGACCAAAGTATACCCAAACGTGAACCGTGCAATTGCTAAAATCTACGACAAAATTTCCTAAGGACGAACTAAGGAAAAATGGTGGGGTTTCCTATTATATGCCGTGACATGTACATATGCACGTGCACCATGCAAATATCTATTTTACTCGGATTCAAATTACATGGTTTCAGCTCCTATTTCCTTTACCCACTTTTTCTTTTTCCCCTTAGTTCATGCATCTTCCAGTCTTTTAAAACTGAAACATGCTAAAAGACCCAAGCCTATTTTTCTACCCGAGCCAACCTCAACAGTGCTTCGAGACACTCCAGCCTTTTCTTCGAGTCGACCAGGGAATTGCTTCGGGAAAATTGGTAAAATCTTCGAGACAACCATAAAGGCTTCGAGTCAGCTTTTTGCAACTTCTTCGTGCAACTTCCCACCTTCTTCTCATCATTCGGGGACTACTCTATCCACCACCACTGCACTTGAACCCACTACTCCCACTGCATGCTTTATCCATGCTCTTGCCGTGCACAACGTGCACAGATGCACACTCCAAATAGCTCCATCTCCTCTACTTCTTCCAACCCAGGCACTGAAGTTATGTTAGTTTGAACAATGTTCTCTTTCCTATTATCTTACACCTCCTTTATCTATTCAGATTTTAAATCAATGTTTATTGTTAATGCTGGTCATGGTTTCAAGCTTCTTTGCAACACTGTAAAAGGTTTTCTGGACCCCAAAACTTCATCCAAGATACACGTGAGTGACATCCTGCTTTTTTTTTTCCTTTAGCTTCGAACAGACCTGTACATGCAATATATTTACCACTTCTCTGCCACTGCCATACTCCTCAACTCAGATCAATTAACATGCACAGAATGTTGGTGATTCGTGCATCCCTACAATCACTACACTACACCCTATCTACCCAAATCAGTTCTACTCAACATGGTCCAAACTCAACTAAAATTTTCATCTCAATACAAACTTTCCAGACTTGAACTATCACCCCACCTAACTAATTCTAGTATCAGTCATGCACCTTACTCATATCAGTTCGAACATGCACACTTTGATAACAACATGTACAGCCTAATGCAAGTCTTGTATATATGCAGACTTATTCCTATTATATGAATGCTGATCTGAAAACTTACTTACTAGTTCCCATCCTATCTCTAGCATTAAACACATTCGAGACTTCACTATATAATTTATGTCAGGAATGGGGTATTTGTTCAGCTCAGTTTTCTATCAAAATTTTGTTGCCTAATAGGTTCCAACTACTAGAATATCATTTTCTACTGCCAGCTTTCATCATTCATTTTTTTTTTTTTTATATTTCTTCAAGTTTTTACACTTAAATCCTTTCAATATATGCTTACCAGTTTCCATTTGCACCAGATCATCTTAAATACAGACAGTTACTACTCCCACGTGTAAAACCACTTGAGCTCGACCACTTCTTCAATTTCAGGCCTGCCATCCCATCAGCTAGCTGTTATATAAAAGGTGTGGCATATCTTCTAGTACCACTCTTATTTAGGCAGGCAACTCATGTGTCAAAAGGTATCCAGACTAACTCTATGAGATTTATGCAAAACCAAAGACTTATGCACACCCATTTATTCCCCTGATATTTTAAGTTTGTATGAAATCCTCTGTAACACTGTCTGCGAATTCACTTACAATATGTAACATGTTTTACTTAATATTTTTGCATTACTTCTTTACACTTAATCTCTTTAAATTTTTAGCCTAAGTCCTATACTATTTATCTATGCACATATATACAGTTGGGCCACCTATTAAGACATAGATTATAGTCTTATTTTTTCTTCAGCTTTACTTATACACAACTTGTCTGAAAGGAGAAAAATGCTCAAATTCCTTATTAAACCCCTGGTCGAACCCCTGATTTTTTTCAATCAAAAGAAACTCAGATAAATGAGATGTTTGATAGAATCTTGGTTTTCATATGTATAGAAATTTTTTTCCAGGTAACCTCTCAGCTCTATACAGTTAGTTCCTCTGACTCATTATGTATACTAGAATAAAAGAAAACTCTATAAACCCAGATCCCTACATACTCAACTACCACCCTATATTACAGGCAACACGGTGGGAAAAAAAAATGGCCGAGCAAAGCAAAAGACAGAGGAAACTTATAAGAAGAGATGAAATAAAATTTACCTGATGGCTTGAGCAAAGAATTGGAATAAGATGCAGAGCAAAATGATGCAGAGGAGCAAAGATTTATAGGCAGTGCGAATTTGAAGGAGAGGTAAAAGGAAATAACGTATCAGTTTTTTTTTCTTGTCATAAATTTGTGAATACGGATACGTGATTTAAGGTCTTGATTTAGCAGAGAAACAAAATGGCAAGCGTGATAAAAGAATGTCCAGTTATAAAGTTGGAACGTTACTTCATGTTGATTTTCAAAATCAGTTATCAAAAGAAGTAAATAGCATAATAAATGCAAGGAAAAACAGAAATGGATAAAGGTCTAGATCCTAGGCGAGATCAAAGGGAAAGGAGAAGAAGTAGCTGTAGAGGTTTAAAGCAATCAGAGATAAATGTGAGCTGGGTGATTATTGCATGCGTGCTCAAAGGTTGAAAATGAATAGGCTAGTGATATGTTTGTCAAGAATAAATCTTAGCTCTTGATTGAAATAAATTTGAACGGTCAAGTACACCAAGTAAAGTTTTAAGAAAAGAAACGTACACAATCAATTTAAAATCTATTTTATCACCAAATGGTCTGCTAAGCAAAGTCCGTTATAAAGTCATCGACTGGTATTTTTCCTCAAAAATGTTTGAAAATATTATTTTTACACTACGCTAAACAGACGCAGTCCAAAACATCAAAAATTTCTGTAAAAATAACATTTTAAAAACACGCGTTTTACTACGTTGCTTATAACCTATAATTGACGTGTCTTTTGAACGCGAAATTTAACAGTTCAAACATAGCTTAAATTTTCACAGTTATTATAAAATTTTATTGACATACATAATTTTATAAATATATCTCCAAATTAAATAATTTAACTATATTTGGTAAACACAATTTATATAAAATATATTTCAAAATTAAATAATTAAATAAAATAAATAGCTACAAACTAGGGCTGTTACAATGGCTATATATGTAAGGGGCATATATGCAATGTTATGATGAATATGTTGTTCGATACTATCTAGTTAAAGTACTTAACAGTTCTGTAGCTGTGGAGCTGCAAAAAGTTATGGCAGAGATATAACGGAAAAGAGTGGAGGTGCAATAAGTTTTATTAAATATAAAATCAAATATTTAAAGTTAGTTTATTCTCATTTTCACATCATTTTGTGGGAAAAAAAGAAATATTGTATAACATTATATAACAAAACTGATGAATGTCATGATTTATGTAGTCTAAATTTGGTAACTACAAAAGATTTCTAACTTATATTGAGTGTTTCTGTCTTAAAATTAGGTCTTTACCCTAATTTTTCTAATTTGATTAGAAGAAAACTGATCAAACCGATCTTTTTATATTTAGTGTTGCTAAAGGGGATGCTAAAAAGCTTTCATTTAGAGGTATAGCAGAAAATAGCATGGCTTAAAGTGGATCCACTGTTAATATCGCTAAATTGAAAGGGTGTAGCAGTCGAAGAGTATGATGCACTACTGTGGATTTTGCGAGGCTTTAGCTATATAGGTTCGATATGTACTACAACAAACCGATTGCAAAAGGTGTTTAGGACGAGGTTGATGAAAAATATGTAATTGAGAATGCAATAAATAAGAAATTTCTTGCTACTAAATTTTAATTACAAAATTACCGATGATGGGCTCGTAGTAGAGTAATTTAGTGATATTATGCACATTCAAAACTAATTAAATCGGCATAAAACAAATATGGATGAGGAGATTAAAGTCTCATTCATAATAGACAAACTTCCCCTTTCTTGAAAAATCAAAGGAAAATATTAAAACAAAAGAAGGAGGAAATGAGTTTTGACAACATAGCACGATATCTGCAAGTTGAAGAAAATTTAGGGCAGAAGGAAAATGGTGAACCAATAGTATATTCATCCAAGAGCCATATAGTGAAGGAAAAGGAGATAAATAATGTCTCCAAATCGCTTTTTTATCAAAAGAAGTTTCAAAATAAAAACAATTTCAACAACAACAAGAAATCAAAGAAAGTGAATAGGTGTAACAATTATGGAAAATCTGGTCACTTTAAAAGAGATTGTCATTTCTTCATAAAGAAGTAACAATCATCGAAAGAGAGCTTTGTAGCTGTTATTCCTGAATTCAATATAATTAAAAGAGAGGATTTTTAGTGGGTCAACTTTGATGCCACTAAGCATATCTTTAATGACAAGAGTCATTCAAGAAACTTTAACAATTTGAGGATGAAAGCTATCTCTACATGGATAACTCGGTCAAAGCAGAGGTCAAGACGAAAGGGATGGTAGATTGGAGTTCACGTCTTGAAAGATTCTGACACTAAATAACATATATTATGTACCTGATGATAGAAAGAACCGTGTATTTGATAGCCTTTTAAATAAGTTGGGTTTCAAATAGATCTTTGAGGCAGATATATACGTGCTGACTAAAGACAGTATGTTTGTGGGTAAAGTGTACATGGGGTGATGGAATGTTCAAACTCAATATCAATAAAACTGTTGCTTCCGCTTATGTCGCTGACCCTTTTTCTTTAAGGTATAATATATTAGGACATGTTAATACTAGACTTATAATAAATATGATTTTATTAAACATGATCACTATGTACGATAATAAATTTAATGATTGATATAGGGTATGCTCTTTGACAAAAATAACTAAACCCCATTTCAATAAAATCTATTAGTACCATTAATTCTGTTACAACTAATTCGTAGTGATGTCTATGATATGCATAGTATTCCTAATAGAGGAGGAAAAAATATTTTGTTACTTTTATATATCATTATTCAAAATATTGTTACATTTATCTGA
This sequence comes from Allium cepa, assembly GCA_030765085.1. NCBI lineage: Eukaryota > Viridiplantae > Streptophyta > Magnoliopsida > Asparagales > Amaryllidaceae > Allium > Allium cepa. The sequence continues at coordinate 162,233,303 of CM060932.1, forward strand.
TTCATGGTAACGTCAAAGTATTGAAATCATTTGTAACCTGTTAATGGAAGTAGAAAACTACTGTAGTTTTAAAATTAAGACCCTTAGATCAGGCAAAGGAGGTGGATATCAATTCCCTGCATTTTGTGAATATGCAGGAATTATACATAAAATGTGCATAGCCTATGCACCACAATAAAATGAAGTAGCAGAATGTAAATAAGATACTCATTGAAATAGCTAATTCTATATTGTGTAATACTGGTCTTAATACTAGTTTCTAGGGTAAAGCATTATTGACTTCATGTTACATATAAAACATACCTAGCGGGAAAACCGAAGTCACCCCATATGAACTTTGGAAGAAAAGAAAACCTAATCTGAACTATTTGAAAGTCTGGGATTGTAAAGCAAAAGTTTGATTACATGAACCAAAAATAACGAAATTAGGACAAAGGGTATTGCATGTATCTTTCTAGGATACCCTCAACACAGCGAGTGTTATAAATTTATAGTAATAGAACTAATAATTCGATCAAGGTAAACACAATAATCGAATTAAGAGATGTAGTGTTCTATGAAAATAGATTCACATTTATTCCATCTAAATTCATCTACTGATGAAATGGTGGAGGTTAATAAACCTATTCGTGAAAGGTTGAAGGTCAATAAACATGTTTGTAAAATTTAAAACACTCAGCTAGATAATGATGAAACTAGTGAATCTCTTTGGAGAAGTAAAAGAATGAGAACTGAAAAGTCATTCGAGCCAAATTTTCTCATTTATTTGGTAGAAGAATGAAGAAATATGTTATTAAAATTCAAACCATGCTTTCGAAAAACATAGAGGTCAATCCTTTAACATATAGTGAGGTAATAAAGCATTAGGATTCATCTTTTTGATAAGAAGCCCTAAACGATGAAATGATTTCTATTATGGAAAATAAAACTTGGAAACTAGTAGACTCACATTCTGATTCTACACCAATAAGATGTAAGTGGGTAATTAAAAAAAAGTTAAGATTATATGCCACAATAGAAATTTTTTTGACTAGATTAGTCACTGAAGGACTTACTCAAAAAGAAGAAATGGATTATTTTGACACATATGCACGTATAGCTCGAATTTCAACAATCGGGAGACAAATTGTATTAGCTTCTATTTATAAACTTAAAATTCATCAAATTGATGTTAAGACTGCGTTCTTAGATGGAGAAGTTGAAGAAATATATATATGACATAACCAGAAGGTTTTGTGATGCATGCATAAGAATGTAAAATATGCAACTTACTAAATCACTTTATGGTCTTAAAATGCACCAAAATAGTAGTATGAGAAATTTGATAAAACCGTAGTATCAAATGTTTTAGGTTCCGTAAATCAAACATATGTGTCTACAACAAATTCCCTGCTACTAGATGAGTAATAATATGCATTTATGTTGATAATATTGATATTTAGGGCTGATACCTCGAGTATTGAAGAAACAAAAGGTTTTCTAGCTTCATGCTTTGAGATGAAGGATATGGGGGAAGATGGAGTGATTTAGAAATAACAATCATAAAAGAAACAGAAGGATTGGTCATTAAAAGATCCTAAAAAGGTTCAGTCATTTTGATTGCAAACCTATAACTACCCCCATTTAATCCATTTCTGCAATTATATTCTAATACTGGTAGATCGGTGGATCAACTAGAATATATAAAGTTACTGGGAGTTTAATGCATGTCATGACATGCACTAGACCTAATATTGCATAAGTTGTAATCAAAATAAATAGATACACCGATGAAATCATAGTCATTTTCATTAGATGGATGTACAATTATTTTTTAAAATACTTGAAAGGAACTATAAACTATGATATTTTGTATGGTGGGTATCCAAGTGTACTAGAAAGATACATGGATGGTAATTGGAATACTAAAAAAATGATAATAAATCAATTAACGGATGGATATTCACTTTTAGTGGGGGAGCGATAACTTGGTCCTCAATGAAACAAAAGTATATTTTTGGTATGGCGGCTTAAATTGTAACGACCCAGTATTTCATGTAATTCGCATCCATACATGTCGGACTTGGCTTGCTCAAAATATCATATTGTTAATTTTATATTTGAAAAACTCAGCAAATACGGTAAATAAATAAATCACAGAATCACAAACACAAAGTAATATAATAATAAGCAGCGGAATAGATAAATAGTAGTTCATAAAGCTACCATATAAGCATCAGAGTATGACAAAAAATACAACGGAAATCCAGAATACATAAAAGTCTCAAATACATAAGCAATGACGAGTCTGAACATAACAACTGGAACCAACTGAAATAACTGAAAGCTGGATAGATAGTTGGTTCTCCAAGCGAAGCTCCAAACTTCAAAGGTGAGTCTCAAATGCTGTGACACTCAGTCTGACCCGAGCGTAAAGTAAAACACAAAACACTCGAGTCAGGATTAACATTCTTATATCAATAAATCCAACTCAAGTGAAAAGTCAACTGAAATACAAGTAACTTAAAGGATGTTTGGGATAACCATCCTCTAAGGATCCGTGGAACTATCTACTATGTAGCAATATACGCTATTATAATATGCCTATAGTAAAGTAAAAGTATTAAAATAGCGTTGAAGCGTTACCCATATCTCGCTTAACACATTTTATATATTCTCATAGTCTATACAGTACTGTACGCTCTTCCAAGAGGTTTACACAGAGGGCACCCCATAGGTATGGTACTAAGCAAACTCGTAGAAGGCGCGATAAGGTATGCGACAAGGCACTCGAGGCAATGCCAGGGTAGATATACCGTTTGCGGATCCAGACTGGTGGTAACGCATAGTAGCTACAACCTCCCACCTCGCGACACACTCCCAAATCAAAAAAGCACCCAATCAAATCACAAAAGCAATAGAATTGTATCGAAGAAATGTGTCTGATAGGAGGAATGACCTCACTTGGCCCAGCATGGCTCCTGTTTTAGCCGCATTGAGCTGATTCGCCGGAGTCAAGGTCACGTAAATACCATATAGAATCGTCACTAAACCATCCTACTTCATTCTAAAATCTCCACCACGTACACAGTTGTTAAAGTAGTTTTCGGTATTGGCAGAGAGTATGACAATATCCGATCCCGGTCTCTTTAACAACCAAGCGTTATTATAATATCGTGTTCATTTCAAAACAGTTCATACTTCAAAAAATAATCATATCCATTTCAAAACCATATCAATACGATATCATTTCCATTTCAAATATATTCACTTTCAAAATCATAGTACTTTCAAAGTTATAACACTTTCGATACCAAATACTTGAAATTATAACCCTTTGGAAATCATAACATTTCGAAATCATAGCACCTTGGAAATCATAACATTTTGTAATCATGGCACCTTGGAAATCATAACATTTTTGAAACCATAACACTTTGTAAAATGAAATAGTTTCCTTCAATTTCGCAAGTCGATTCAAATCAGCTTAAATTCTAACATTCAATTTAAATCAACTCCAGTTTAACCATTTCAATTTAAAGTTCAAAGATCCAAGTTTAAATATTCAAACATTTACAATATGAATTTTACTTATATTTCCACATTTAACTCTAATATTATTCAAATTGGAAAACATTCACTTAATCAATTTAAATAGCAATTAAATAAAATCTCAATTTATAAATTTAAATATTCAGTCTCAGTTTTATTTAAAGTTGAGAATATTCATTTAATCACCTTTTTATCAAATCAAGTTACCAAGTTAAAATTTCATATCTTTAAACCTTAAAATCAATAAGTCCAGATCATTCCTTATTTAAATTCAATTGTTAATCAAATTAAATTTCCAAATCGAACTTAATTTATCCTTCCAACCTTTTTTTCAAAGTTATAAAATCTATTTTAAAATATTAAAAATAAATTTAAATAAATACATAAACATTTTATATTCTAATTAAATTAAATTTTATTAAATTAAGTATTATTATTAAATTTACTTTTATATTAAAAATTTATTTTTATATATTTTTAAAAATAGTAAAATTATAAGAAAATCTTTAAAATTATACTTTTTAAAACTTATACATTTAAAATCTACAAATATATAAATTTAAAAATATAAATTTTAAACCTTTATAAAAATAACATTTGTGTATAATAGCTTAAAATCAATATTTATTAAAACCATATATTTCTTTTCAAAACCTTGAAAATCATTTTCAAAAAATATATATAGACCAATGGCGTCTGTATATAATTTTCTGTCCTAAGGTCAAGTGATACAGATATTTATCATTTCAATCCGCAAATTAAATATCTACGGGTATATATCATTTTAACCCGCAATCCCAAATTTAATTCAATAAAAATCGCTTGGGTTCATCATTTCAACCCATAACGATTCTCTCCTATTCTACAAGATCGTTCGGGTATGTATCATTTCAACCCATAGGGAATTCTAAACTAACAGGGAACTTGCAGAGTGGGCACAGATATAATAATAATATCAACAACAGATATATATCACCAGTAACAAATACAAATATATACAAACAGAATATTGTGTCATATCCCACATGTGAAAAATTACATATAATAGCATATCATATAGCAATTTAAATAACTAACAACAATATATTTCATTTGTCGTTTCAATTGAAATCAAATTTAATAAATATAAGAATGTTAATCGTGAGCGATTTCTCAACTTTCAAGGCTTGAGAGATTCGACAATGAAATGAGTTACGAATCCATATGCGAATTCCAAAGCAAATCAAGATTGGTACGAATTTGACGAACAAATCTGATAAATGGGAATCGATGAAAACGAATTGAATTAACTTGATATAAACAGAAAAGATATATATTATTATTATTTTAATAAGATCAACAATTTAATTCAAGACAAATATAAAATAAAATATATACATATAATTCAAAATTCCTATTTCTCAAACCCATCAATAAAATCAATATATATATATATATATATACATATATACATATATTAAAGTCTATATGCATTTTAAGGTTAAAATATCTACATATAATATATATATATATATATATATATAAACACATATATAGTCAAACAAAAATTTTCTTCCATTCCCGCCATTAGTTTAAATTCTAACATATATAAAAAAATTATACGCAACATATAAACTAAAAGAAATGTATTCACATACAGTCGATACATACATTCTAAATCAGTATTACAATAACACATGTAGACAAGATAGCCACTGAGCAAAATAGCTTTGGAGACATAGATGCACACTAAAATAAACACGTATACAACTTATATATTTTATATTAAACAAATAACTTCCATAATCCACATATAACTACACATGTAAACATTATATATATAATAACTTTCATACATATATAAACGGATAATTTGTTAATTTAGGCCAGTTTTAAAAGTTAATTACAAATTTAGACCAGTTTAATAACTTATTACAAAAATAGGCCACTTTGTGCCACATCAGCGTAAAATGCACTGGAGGCATCTCAAATGCCGTCAATAAAAAAAAATTTAAAATAAAAGTTTGCAGCATTTGAGAGACCGTATTTTGCGGCATTCGAAATGCCGCCCAGAGTTGTTATTTTTGTAAAATAGGTTGCGGTATTTGAAATGCCGCGAACTATTTAAAGCAAATTTTTTTTGCATTGGCGGCATTTGAAATGCCTCCAGTGCATTTTTCGCTGATGTGGCACAAAGTGGCCTATTTTTGTAATAAATTATTAAACTGGTCTAAATTTGTAATTAACTTTTAAAATTGCTCTAAATTAACAAATTATCCTATATAAACACCTATACCACTACACGTATACAACTTATGTAAAATAACTATATAATATTTATAACATTTTATATACAGTCTTATACAAACAACATATATAAACTTATACTATATAAAAATAAATAAATACTTTTATGCTCACAAACACAGCAGCATATTATAACCCATATACTTGACATATAATATGTTTTACATGAACCGTCATATATAACTAATACCATATGCATATAATATACTGATGTCTCTACAATATAATATATAACAAACATGTACCTATCTTTCTTTTCCTTTCAAATATATACACTAACATATATATACACACAAAAGAATACCGAAAATATATAACAAATCATAAGTTTAAATAAATAAATAAATATATATTAATATATCTACAAACCCATATATGGACTGACACATATATTTAAAAAATATATATGTATCTTATCTTTCAAATCAACACTTATATGGATATACTTGTTTTAAAATCATCCTACCTATATACAAGCATATGCAGAGTATAAATTTATCTATATACAAACAAAATATGCGTGCATGCTTGTTCAACAAATATGTACATATAGACATATACTATTCAGAGTTTTTAAACCAAACATATTATAAAACAGATTATATAAAACCAGATATCAAAATAGGCACAAGCTTTAATATATATACTTATATATAATAAACACTTACATGCTTACATACAAAATAGGCAAGATTTTTGAGGTGGTGGAAAACCATTAAAGTGAGAGGCTCGGTAGGCAGAGGCTGGCACGGAGGAGCTGCTTTCGTTGATGGATGGCTGATGGCATGGCCTCGGCCACAGGGGAGGAGACAGCTCGACATTAGGCCAGAGGGAGGAGGGAAGATTTGGATGTTGGTTGGGCGAGTGAGCACACGGGAAGTGAGGTGGCTAAGGCTTGGTGGAGTGGATCTCGGGTGGCTGTGGCCATTCATGGCGATGGAGAGTGTGAGAGGGGCGGACGGTTTGGTGATGGTGCGATGAAGGTGACGGGTGTGCTAAATAGAAGGGGAAGATGGGACGTTGGTGGGAAGCACGGGTTTGGAGGAGGTAGTAGGCATCAATATAAGCTTATACATATATTTCTTTTTCTGAGGCAGGCTTAGGAAACGAACAGGTTAAAGGCAAGTAGGGTATGGTTTTTTTTGAAAGGTAATAATATGACCGATAATATATTACAATATGGAATCATAAAAGTCAGCAAGAATTCAGGGATTTGAAAAGCAAAAGGCTGCAATGAATCTAAAAGTTGATAGATGAAAATACAAGAACCCAAATGATTAAGATTTGAGTATCGATACGGTGCGGCGTTTTACAGATTCCACCGCGTTACGGACTTCAAAACACAGAATTGAATATACCACAGAGATCGGCTCGACGAGACGATCAAAATGGTATACGGATATCAGTGGTACGATCATCCGATCAAAAATCGATAATCGGTAACAGAAATGCTGCTAATTTGCCGAAAATAAGATAAACGGGACAATAACAGCACAAATTTGATGAAACGAAGGATGACGTCTCCCTCGGAAGATGATTTACAAATTTATTGTATAAAAATATTTAGGTTTGAAAATAATTTTATTACCATCAAACATTAACTGATTTTAAATTTAAATAAAATTACACAGTAAAATAAACTTCCATATTTTCTAATGAAAATTTACCATTGTTTAAATAGACGTATTTCAAATATCAAATTTTATTTCAAAATATTATTATTTAAAATTTCACAAAAATTCAGTTAATTACATTATTAAAACCATTTGAAATTTACCGGTAGTTACAGAAATTATATCATCATCGGCTTATTGTAGTAAAAAAAGGAATGGTTAAGGAATTTACTTTTAAAAATTCATGTATGGCCAAAGTCAGTGCTACAAATATCTATATATTATGATGGTCAAACAACACTATCATGAGCATATAGCCAGATATATAATGGCATATTAAGCCATATTAGTGGCATAGCACGGTAAGACAAATGCTTACTGATGGGGTAATTACCATAGATTTCATAAGATCTAGCCGAAACTTGGCAGATCCATTTTCAAAAGGACTTGCAAAAGACTTGGGGTTGGAAACATCAAGGTGAATGGGATTAAAGTCGGTATTTGCCTATGATAGAAACTCGACTCAACATAATGAAAATCATTATCTTAAGTTAAATAGCAAAAGTACAAAACTTTACGCAATTGGAAGCACTATAATATTAGTAAGGACAACTAATATTATATTTCATTCCAGAAAAACGCTTGGTACCTATAATGATATGGTGGAGATTGTACTGCTTGCTTGATACCTAATAGGTTTACAATAGAAATACCGTCGAAGTGTACAATTATAGGGCACTTTAATAAACCTACTTATATGAATGCACGAACAAGGTGCCACCTTCCACGAGACCGTGGCTTAGTCTTTAAGGGCATTTCATGAAACCGAGATACTGCCAATCCACGTATCGGCTTATAAATTATTTAAATGAAAAAAAAAGAATGTTTGTAATACATCTCATATACTACATATGATTGATGGTTCAATGCTTAGTCAACCACTTCAACCTGACATGCTTTGATATGTTATCACTCTGTATATATTCAAATCCGTAATATATATACAAACACACACACATTTATGCATGAATGTTCCTACAACACGTGACAACAGAAATTTTATAAAAATTTAGTGGAGAATTGTTATTGTAAATTTTAATAAATTTTGTGCAAATAGTTTTATTTTAGAAAGGAAGAGAAGAGAAGATGAGAAAGAAAAGAGGGACGTGTGAATAATCCAATATCTTAAAATAGAAGAAAATATGTTTGTTTAAACATATTTTTCACAGGAGAAAGAATGAGCCCTTTGCACATCCAATTACTTTCTCTTAGGTTAAACGAAAGTCATGCATGCTAACATGAACATGCGCATCGCAGTCCTCCGATCTCCGATTTAAATGGGTTTGGGTCCAGAAATATTTTTGGACAATAATTTTATTTGGAACGGGCTAGTTTATATCTTCAAGTCTATATAAAGGTTGTCCTTGAAATCACTCGGAAATTTTAAAACTCATCTTCTCTCTTTCTCTTAGGCTCTGATCCTATTTTTCTTAAATATAATATCTTGTTTGTGCTGCTGATTACAAAATCAAAGCTTCTGCTCACTACAGTTAGTCTGAATGATTGTTTGAATCAATTTTGCAACCGTACTCGATTAAAAAAAGGTTAATACTTTTTAACTCTATGGTATCTTGAGAGATGGTTTGTTGTTATTTTGAGCACACATTCTATTGTTTAGTTGAGTGAAGAGAGCAAATATCGTCTTAAGGAAAGCATCAGTAACGTGTTTTGGAACGATCTATACATATTCATTTTTACTGCCGCTGTGCCATTTCATCAAAATCTGGAAAATTGTATGAACATGTTGTGATTTAATTGCGTATTTGTTTTCTTTTATTTCGTTAGAGGTGCCGGTCTGGTCAGCTATTTCTGAGTAAATTTATCCACATGTCATATATCGTGTATAAACCAAAAGAAATTTCATCATTTTGTAAATTCTAGAATTTCTGTTGCAGCAAAGAAGAACAATTAGGCATGAGTTTACGCAGAACAACAAATATAAATGACTCGTTTACAGATTGCATTCCGAGAGACTCACATACAACTCAACCAGTGCCCATGACATAAACTAAATTACTCGAAGCCTAAAATTATAACTTGATCATCAGTTGGATGTAGTTCCCCGCAAAATACTTGCTGAGCGAGATAAGTCGTTTCTATTACTTGAATCCCTTTGGACTTTCACAATTCACCAGTGAATGTGCAATCGGATAAATTATATAAGCTGGATTTGCAGTGTGGGACCAATATTCTTTCACAAGTTCTGCAAACAAAGAACCTTCCCTTTTCATCAGTTTCATTGGTTCATCGTACTCGACCATTTTACCTGAGAACATCAGTAAGAAATCCTTCAAGATGCATATCCATACATAAGAATACGTTAATGTTTCATATATGTTATGACTAGCAGTTGATAAACCTATAACATTTTACAATGTATGATAGACTCACCGTCGCTGATAGACAGAACCATAGTACAATCCATGACAGTTGGAATCCTATGTGCCACTGTTATAACAGTACGATCTGCAAACTCGCTCCTTATGGTTTTTTGAAGAATGGCGTCAGTTGCATTATCAATGGATGCAGTAGCTTCATCTAGTACTAATATTCTACTTCTCCTAAGCAAAGCTCGTCCCAAGCAAAATAACTGCCTTTGTCCCATGCTCCAGTTTCCTCCATCCTCAGTCACTGCATTTGTAATTTGCATGGTTACGAAAACCACTCTAAACTCTAGCACTATGATTAAAAATTTGTTATATAGTAATACAAGGACATGGTAGAAAGTAGAGACACTTGCCTAAGGAATTCAATCCTTGCTCTTTTTCCAAAACTGCATCTCGAAGTTGACACTTATCCAATACCTTCACGGCACATAAGATTGAAAAAGAAAAAAAAGAGTTTGGGAACACGTTGAATATAGAATAGATTACTTTACACCTCAAATAGAATGAATTCATGCATATTACCTCCCATATCTGTTGATCGGTATATTGACACAGAGGATCGAGGTTATATCTAACAGATCCTTGGAAAAGAGTTGGATCTTGAGGGATAATGCCAATCCTAGACCTCAGATCGTGTAGCCCAATCGTGGTGATATCAACGTTGTCAATTATAATTTTTCCAGCTGTAGGCTCCACAAGGCGAAATAATGCACCTATTAGTGTGCTCTTCCCACTTCCTGTTCTTCCTACAATTCCTATTTTGTGCCCTCCTTCAAATACACAACTGATTCCTCTCAGCACTAGTGGACTATCTTCCCTATATCGAATCTGCATGAATGGCATGGTGCTCTCATTATAATACACTACTTTAAAGCTACTTTATATGTATGCTAGCTATGTCAATGTAGAGACAAACTTTCCGATGATCAAATACAAAATCAAGAAAAGTCCCCACAGCAACGAATTCTCTATCTAAATAAACTATTACTATCAAATCTACTCTAGAAATTTTAACCTAGAAACTCTAAGCTACAAACAATGCACCATATGACTATGCTAAATTTAAAGCAAATATTGAAAATAACCTGCAAATTTTGAAGCTCCACTCTACCAATAGCAGGCCAACTAGGATTGGGTCGGTTAGATTCAATAATTTTAGGAGCTTCACTTGGTACATGCATGTACTGGTTAATTCTTTCTACTGATATAATGTTGTTTGCAATTATGCATTGGTTTTGTATTGAGAAAACAATCGACATGTTAAGCGAAAGACCATAAGACAGAGCCATTCCCACAAAACCTGCACTGACCAAAATAAGGTAACAAAATCTCCAAAAACTGAACAGGTTAATAAAAGTTGCAATATCAATTAAGTTTAAAATTGACCAGGGGTAAAAGTTCCAGGAGGAAGCAGAACCATGGCAAGGGCGGAAGAAGAAAGCATAGCAGCACTAACTGTCTCTAATCTTTGTATCAGCCATTCAGTTGCAGCAAAATTATGAAAGAAAGGACTAGCATTTTTATCAATAAGCTCATAATTTTTAGCAAGGAACTGACTTTCCTCCTCAAAAGCACGTATTGTCATAGTTCCTGATATCGACTCAGCGAGATGATTTGCGAACTTCGATCTTGTTGTACCATTTAACCTCATCAATTCTTTTGCAGCAGCATAGTAGTACCTCTGTGGTAACCCATAAATTAGTTATAATACTTTTGATGCAAAATATAATCAACATGTGTTAGCTTTGTGCACGTACCTGTATCCTTAAAGTTATGTACAGTAATGGTACAGCAACAAATAGAACTGGCCACGTAACAACAGATAAAACTCCAAGATTGCTAATTGCATTTAGTGAAGCACAGCATGAGAAGAATAAGGTAAAGGGGATGTCGAGGTCAATTATGCTTAAATCCGAAGAAATCTTCAATTGGAGAAAAAAAAAGTTACACAATAACTGAAATACCGGCCAAAGATAAATAAAATTATAAAAACCTTACACGACTTAATATTCTTCCAAGTGGAGTGGAGTCAAAAAATGACATTGGGGCATGAAATATAGAGTCTAGCAACTGAGAGAATAAAGATCTTGATGATTGCATGCCAAGAACAACCACCAATAAAGATCTGCCGAATACAAAAAAAGTCGTACTAAAAGCAATCACCAAATATACTGATATTAGCTTAAGCATGCTAACTTCTGGATTTTGAACATTGGCGGCCATCCATGAGTTCTGTGAGATTTGTCCAGCAATGAACACTATATGAAAAAGAATTCCAACTGAAAAATAAAGAAGACCCTTATTTTGATTCAGGTATAGTAGATATGGCTTTAAACCCATATCACCAGTTTCCTTTTCCTCTTTCTTGATTAACTGATCGACTCCAAACACTTTGTCTTTTTTGTTCAAATCGGGATAGTTTTGGACGCTTATCTCTGTTTTAGACTTAATTTTTTCATGAGAAACCAGTTGGTTCATTCTTTCAGAGTCCATAGTTTCATTGTGTGCATTAACCAAGTCTTGAAATTCTTTGCAGGATTCAAGTAAATAATGGTATGGAGCTGCTTTTAATATTTCACCATCAGACATCAACTGGAAAAAAAAAACACATATCATTTTACAGACTAAATATTCGTGTACTTTAGAAATTTAGGGCGACACCAACCAATATGGAGTTAAAGGCAGGAAGAAAATCAACTTGATGTGTCACCAATAAAACTGTTTTACTAGACAAAGCATCCACGACATATTCCTATAGGTGAAGACAAAGTAATGTTAATATTTATACGATTTAAACAAGATGTTAGTAAGGAAAATTTCAACATTTACATTAAATAAACTTGAAGCAGTGTGGGCATCAACTGCGCTGAAAGGATCATCTAGCAGATATATGTCTGCATTTTGGTACAATGCCCGCGCAAGCTGCACACGTTGCTTCTGGCCACCACTGAGATTTACCCCTCTTTCTCCAATTTCAGTCTGATCTCCAAATGGTAGCATTTCTATATCTTTAATTAAAGAACAGTTCTCTAGTGTTTCTTGGTATCTCTGGTTATCCATTGGAGATCCAAAAAGAATGTTATCTTTTATCGTTCCTGTCTGTATCCATGCATTTTGAGAAACATATGCAATTTTTCCGCAAATGTGTACCTGAAGTGATAAGAGATATTTACGAAATTAAGTAGAATGCAAGCATCAAACTTTTCGTAGCTTATTTTATAACAAAACCATAATGGATATTTCAAATCAATTAAAAAATAATGAAAAAATACCATGCCATCTGTCCTAGGTATTTCTCCAAGAATAGCTGCCAAAAGAGAAGATTTTCCTGAACCCACTTCTCCACAAACTGCTACTTTCTCTCCAGCTTTAACCACTAAACTTACATTCTTTAATGTGGGTTTTATCAATTGCTCATCCCAAGCAAAACTAGCTGATTTAATCACAATTGGGTCTTTTGTCTCTGCACTAAATTTTTTCTTAACATGAACATTTTGCAATTCAGATGCATCAAGAAACTTAACAATTCGAGCAAAAGCAACTTTTGCTTGAATTACAACTCCAATGACATCAGGAATTGACCTAACTGGGTCTTGAACCAGTCTCAGTGTAGCAACAAATGTGAATACGTTTCCTGCATTGAGAGGAATTCCAAGAAAATAACATGAAGAAAACGTTGCAGCTGATACTATTACAGGTGACATCCAAAAGAGGCAAATGTTGTACGTTCTTCGAAGCTGAAATGCTCGAAGCCATACACATTCTTCTTCTCTATATCCTTCAATAACTTTCTGGAAATGTGTTTCCCATGCATAAAGTTTCAATACTTTCATGTACACTAAAGCCTCAGATACAGCCTTTAACCGTACATCTTGAGCCTCCATCAGTTTTGTTTGATATTTATGTTGTAACTTTGCTAATGGGGCATTCAAAGCAACTGTTAGAATAATTACAGCTAATGCTGATATTGTTGCAAGACCCAATGCATTGTACAGAATAATCAAAGCCAAGCATAGTTGAAAGCTAGTTGTCCAAATTTGATGAAACCAGTATGGAAATTCTCCAATTCTATATGCATCCACAGTTGCATAATTCATAATTTCTCCAGATGAATGGACGAGCTTTGCTGAATTAGATAGTTTCAGCTGTTTCTTATAAATGGCTGCTGTTAATAAAGACCTTAACTGCAGCCCTAACCTTCTAGCTCTAAAGTACCACTGTCTTTGTGATAATGATTCTAAGCATTTTGCCAGAAATAATCCAAAAGCTAACGCATAGCCTTCGTATTCAAAATGCTCATTCCCAGAAGCAACATTAATAAAAGAGTTCAAAATTACAGGACCCGCAGAGATCATGAGTACTTTTAGCAGTGCAAAGAAACCAGAAATTAGAATGTCATTTCTATGACAAGAGATTATAGTCCAGAAGATTAGCGATGAGGCTGGCTTATTTGATTGCTTTTGTTTGTTGAGTTTGTCTAGAAATTGGGTATATTGAAACTCTGCTCTGTCTTTTTTGCTTAGCAGAGGCAAATCATTTTCTTCTAGTGGTTTCTCATAACCCTTTCTCATTAAAGAGTTAAGCCACCAAAATGATAATCTACTGAAAATCCCCGCATTTGCGAAAGGAGTGACAAAATCATCCTTGGGTTGCTCGTCGTTTAAAGGTGTATACAAAGTTTCTTCACTAGTCTTGATTTGATCATCAAGTTTTTCGGATTGAATAAACGAAAATAGCAGACAAAAGAGTGATATCGGTAGAGAGAAAATATTCAAGAAATTCTCTATGGACATTTTGTGCTCTACTACAATTTGGAAAATTGAACAAGCAAAAAGAAACAGAGAGAATATAATAACAAGTGAAAGTAGTACTTTAAAATTGTTTTGAGTGTTCAAAACCAATCCCACAAGAATCCAAGTTACACCTTGTGTTAATAAAGCTAACCAAGAATGCAAGGGAGCAAAATCCTTTCCCATTCTAAAAATTTCTTCCAAAGTATATAGTCCGAAGGCAACATAGGCTAATCCCAAAAATCCGTTCAACATTAATGATAACTTAAACAAGGTTGGCCTTGATCCATCATTCCGTGAAGAAAATTTATAGAATAAATTGTATAGTAACACAATGGAGAAGATGACATCAACTATGATTACAAGAGTATTGTTTAAGCAGCTTGAAGCATCTAAAACATTAGCAAATCCGCAACTATGTGAAGATTGATTATTCATTTTACATAGAAAATCGCCACAGGATAAAGCCATTTTTGCACCTAACAAAATTTCAAATTCCTATTCAATTGCATGAATCAAGTGTAAAAGCAAATACATTTCGAAAAAGAAATGACGTGTAGGCTTACTAGTCAGAGACAGAGTATCCATTTCTTGTTATGAGCAATTCTCGATAAAACCTTTAAAGCAATTAAGAAACGAACAGTATTATTCAGAGCATTGTCGATATTAATTTAGGGTAAAACAAACAGAAATATTTTGAGAGAAAAAGCAACTTCTACGTACCTTAAGCTTGATATTTCGAAAGACAAGGACGTCAAAAACGGATTTCGATTCTAATCATAAGAAAGACCGGGGAAGCAGAGCTAGAAAAAACGATGGAACGGTTAGAAGAAGGCAACACGGAACTGGTTATAGGAACAGAGAAGATGGAGTAAAAACATGAAACAAAGTGCACAAAGGAGAGTTGATGGATCTGCAGTAGAGTAATGTATTTTATATATGATAAAAATGTACCTAATATTAGTCTGTTTGATATAATTTTATAGTAAACTTGGCTGGCTTCTGTTGGATTTGATCATGGAGAGTCTTTTATGTCCTTGGCTTCCGTTAGATTTGATCATGGAGAGTCCTATATGTCATTGGCTTCCGTTAGATTTGATCGAATCCTATATGTCCTCCAACAAAATAATTTTTACTTCTCTAAGTGAACGAGTGGCTTATGAGCATCTAACAGGAAAGAGCCGTGCTATGCTTTGAACCTTTGCCGCCTGGGAAGCTGAATTTCATTAGAAAAAACATTAGTTACTGCTTAGAAAATAAAATAATTCAAGGATTTACTTTCAGAAGATTTTGCCAATATGACCGAACCTTGATTCGGTCAAAATGCATGAATCGGCATTAATTTGCAAGTGGGATTAGGTACCGCCCTTTCTTTTCGAGCTTGCTAGACGGCAGAAACCTTCAAAACCTAGTTTCATCAAACATTCCTCACTAAATTTCAAAATTATTATTATTTTGCGTTTTTCTTTTCAAATTTTTGATGTGTGCTTTTGCTGCTATTTCCAAACAAAAAACGTTTAGTAGAATGCGTTTTTGAAAGGGAGAAGTCGAGTATTTCGAAACTTTGAAAAGAGAGTTTTATAAGTTGTCCCAATTTGAAATTCATAAAAATTATTATTTGTTTCCTTCTGTTTATTTATTTTTCCTACCAAAGTTGATAGAATCAAAATATGAGTAAAATTTTTTTTTCCATGAATTCTACGGTGGTCGGCTTTTTTTGGACTTCCATTTACCGACTCTTGTACTTTTCCTGTCCCCCAGCATGTTTTGATAGAATGAGCATCACATGATATAAAATCATTAACTTTCAAATACTACAACTAGATAGATGAGTCATTTTGAAAACATTCGTCATATAAGGCACGTATGTAAAATTTAAATGTGTGATACTGTCTTTTGGTTAAATTTGTCTTCGTACACAATGAGATATATCATTTTATCAAATGTGACATTATTATAAATAACAGTAGTATGATCCCTGAATTACATATGCATTATTTTATATAAACACTCTTTTATACAGAAATATCGATTTACGGTTGTGTGCTAATAAGAAAAAAAAATGACAGGTCTTAAAAATAAAGAATATTAGAGCAGAAGTGCTTATGTAATTTGACATTACCAGTGTGATGCATCTAATGACCGCAGTTGACGACAGATGGAAGGAACGAATGATGTGATAAATGAGACTATCAAGAGATTTCTTCAAAGGGAAATCAAGATGATGATTGGGCAATTGCTTTTAGTCCTAATCCATTTACCATGGGAGATTAGTGCGGTTTGATACCCAAGGAAGTTTGCGATGTTATTCATGCTTATGTACAATGGACTGATGGATCCTATGCAACATTTTCTTAGGCATGACTGACACATGGATGGTGCGAGAGCGGATGACTTCGTGATATGTAGTTTTTTCCACTTATCTTCATAGGATTTGGCAATGATATGATTCTACAGACTTTAGATGGGATCCATAAAATCGTATGATCAATTGGAAAACAAATTTCTAAGTTAATACATGGTTCACTCGATGCAACCAAAGGATGCAATTTTATTGGATAATGTAAAGCAAAGGGCAACAAAATCATTAACGAGCTATCTGACGAGATCAAATGTTGTACTGATTAAAGTAAGGAACCATGAGGACGGCCTCGTGTCGATGGCTCTGGCTAGAGGAGTAGATAAGGAATCAGGTTTTGGAAAGTGAATATTAAGAAGATAGCCATGTTGAAAGATTTTTGTATAAAAGCCAGTCAGTTTCTACGCTTGGAAGAAGCAGGGATGGCAAAGTGGCTAAAAGTTGTGGGGATGGGAAAATCAAGTAGTTCAGTAAAGAGCAATGAGGTTGTGAAGAAGGATAGTAGATGTAACGATCCGCCTTTTCGACCTTCAAAAGTCAGCACTTAATACATTCACGGTATTCAAATGTCAAGCATCTAAGTGCCGAAAGGGCAGATTGTTAAGGTAGAAAGAAAAAAGAAGAGGGAAAATAGAATCTCACAGTGGAACGACGATATATAATCTATTAAAGACAGTAAAACCTGTCACTCTAAGTTACAACGTGTATTAGAGTTAAAAATAAATCTCATCGGCCTGGACAGTTATAACTACCCGACCTTACAATTGCTAATGTGTATACATAATAATCCAACGGAAAATAAAATACTACGGCAGGTGAACATCCAACTCTACTCCATGAGCTTGGTCTAACCCGAGTATTATAATAAAATAACACCCAGATCAGTCTGAAAAATTAGCGTGAGAAAACTCAAGAAATATGAAGAACATATAATAATTCTGTGGGACCATGCCGCTAGACACGGGAAGGGTTTTTAGCTCACAAGAACAACATCCATATATGAAAAAACGAAAATGAGCCGGGACAAAATCAGACTTGAAATAATGGATACAAATAGTTAAACACCGAGAAGAGCACCAAGCACTTCTTGATGTAATTAAGAAAACGATTCAAATATTTGAATCAAATAAGGAAAGAGAATTTTTCTAACAATGACTAGGAGGGCGCGCCTCTTTCCCGAAAGTACGATGGCTAGGAGGGTGCGCCCCCATACCTTTAGAAAATATACTTGAGAACTACGATGGCTCTTAGAAACCTCCATGCCAGACCCCAACCAACCTTACCGAGTATTCGAGTATTCCACATCCCCGTGCGCATGCAATCGAAACCAATCTAGGGTAGATGTGATAATACTCTAATAGGAGCAACCCCACATAGCTTGACCCTCACTCGCTCTTTATTTAGTCATTTTCGACAAAGGATATTAAAATTGATAGTCGATGAATTAATTATTGCGAACAAACTAGCACTACCCCGCGGAAAACAATGAAGCTACATAAGATAGGCGGTGTTGCTTCCTATCTTGACTCGATAGAATTCTTAACTTTAAGAATAGCAAGAGTTTAAATGCCCCAAATGGGCAATAAAATCCTCTTGAATCGACGAGCACAAAGAACGTAGCAGAACTGATAGTCAATAAATCAACTATCGGGAATAGAAAAATGATCGTATATGAAAATTATATCTCTTAAAACATTTAACTCGCATTTTCTCTTGATTTTCACATCACGAATATTTGTAAAACACTTTAAACTACTCTTTAAAATATTCTTTTTAAAAGAGCTAATTATATTTCTAAGTGTATTACAAAGAAGGGTCAAAAATAAATGTCATTAAAAACATCATTTACTATAAACACAAAACAATTTACCCTTATCTCTATTTTTAAACATTCCTTTTTCAAGATTTTCTTATTTATTAACCATCATTTATAACTTTAAAACAACATTTATTATCCTGGAAGATAATAAGTCAGTTTAAAATATCTTGAAAATTTAAAACAATGTTAATCATCCCGAAAGATAATTGATATACCTCTTTTATAAATTTTGAACCACATTAATTATCCTAAAAAAATCAAATATATATTCCTTTTATAAATTTAAAACAACATTAATTATTCGAAAGACAATTAATCAAATCTGCGATCTTTGTTATAAATTTATACAACATTAATTATCCCGAAAGATAATTAATCAAATTTATAATCTTTTTATAAATTTAAAACAATAATAATTATCCTGAAAGATAATAATCAAATTTATAATCTTTTCATGAATTTAAAACAACATTAATTATCCCGAAAGATAATAAATCAAATTTATAACTTCTTTTATAAATTTTAAACAACACTTATCCTCTATTTCAAAATTCTCAAAAATACTTGAAAATATAGTTTAAAAAACTTTCAAAGTGCAAAAATGCAACCAAACATTTATTTTATAAAAATACAAGAACAAGTTCAACACACACAAATTAAATGACACAATATTTCATATGTGATGGTATAACGATAATCACTATAACGACACTTACACAAATCAAATGATATGTCATAAATATTTCAACCAAGGATCAATATAAGCAACACAAGAATATAAGTAAATCAATATTGGCAAATGCCTTAGGGTCTCTCTACAAAAGTCTTTAGTAAATCACACATATGAATGTCGAAGTATTCCATAGAAATCTATCCGCTACGCATACACTTTGACTTCCTCTTGTTTTTGTTCTCTATAACACAATGGTTATTTATGCCATTTAATTCCTAGCGGGAATCAAATCCAAACAATCAATCAAACAATCCAAAAACAAAATATAGACTGTCATCTAAGCATTCAACAATAATCCGTAACAACACAGATATCATGTAGTTTATTTAGAGGTAAGTAAACTCATTAAAATTCCAATTGATGCTTTCACGTTCTTCTTTGATCTATAATCAAACGGAACTCAATTTTAGCCCAACATCCTACTAGCTATTTATTTAATGAAATTAACTTCAATAAGTAGATAACATCGATATGAGTCCAACAAAAAAGATCGCGTCCAAATCCAACCTCATTTGAGTAAGATATTGAATTTCTAAGATTTCAAATTAATTAAAATAATTAATGACTTAATTAATTAAAAAATCAAGTTAATTTCCCTAATCATAGTATTAATCCTTCTTCCCTGTTTCTCTAATTATAATACATGTACATGTGCATGATGTGCAGGAACCATCACCGACACAGAGCTACACTCCACTAAAACAAGAACCGATCGTTCCAACGTCTCTATCTCCGCGAGCTCCGCCTTCCCAACCCAAAAACACGATGCTCAACCTCCTCCTATAGGATTCGACGGTAGGACTTTGACCGGTTATATGAAACCATCGCGACCCCCTAGATACGATCACGCATCACAAAACTCAGCCATGAGCTACTACAACACACGAGAAACTCAAAGCAATCGACAC
Source organism: Allium cepa (assembly GCA_030765085.1). Classification (NCBI taxonomy): domain Eukaryota; kingdom Viridiplantae; phylum Streptophyta; class Magnoliopsida; order Asparagales; family Amaryllidaceae; genus Allium; species Allium cepa. The sequence goes on from CM060932.1 coordinate 162,253,789, forward strand.
TAAACCCAAACTCCACCTAGATTGACCAGAATATCTCCCCTTCATTGACGGAATCCTCACAACCCATCACTGCACTCTACCAAACTATATGGATTTGTGTATCTTGGCCTCACGAGTTCAAAGAATCCAACTTCTTATTTTTTCCTTGAGCAAATGTTTTGATTTTGATCTTAAAAGGTCAATGTTTAACTATACTAAGCCTGCAGAAAAGAAAATAGAAAAGAGAAAGAGGAAGAGAAATGCCTAAGTGTTGAATTGTCTTAGGATAGTAGTTTGTTTATATTGCAATTTCTGATACATCGCTATAAAGCATTTCATTCGCGTACGAACCGTGAACGACAAAACAAAAATATGACATGATTACAAAACAATAATAATATACACTGGTTATCTTATTGTGAAATTTCAAAAAATACCATTGTTTGTTGAAAAATATGTCAAACGAAAATTCAAATATTTTCTTAATTAAAAATTATGGAAAAATCCTATAAATTCATTTAAAAACACGTCATTAAAAATCAAGTCATTTATCAACAATTGATTTTCTTGTTACTTATTTGAACTATTTATTATTGTAAATAAATTTACAAAAGGAGTTCACCATTATTATTAACTAAAAGGAGTTAAGTAAAGCTATTAAATCCATTTAATCAATATTTTAATTCACAATTGAAATATTTAGACAATCCCTATATTTGAATATGAGTTATTTATATTATAAAAAAACAATTATTGAAATATTTAAAATTAATTAAACAGATGATAAAATTTCTGGATCTTACATTCTTTCTACCTTGAAAGAATTTAGTCCCCGAAATTCCCAAAAGAAGAATCCCCTCACCCTTAGGCTTTAAAACTTATTAATTGAAATGCGTTATTAGACTTTTAAATTCCATTATGTTTCGAAAAATTTCGATACCACCTCTTTTACGTGGCTAGATCTAGAAAAACTACAGCTCACCGCAACTAGCCCAAATCAACAAAAGAAAACAAAGCCCAAAAATTGGCCTCCCATATCTAGGGCATAAAATCATCATTCAGTTACTAATTGCTAAGTCTACTACATACCACTTTTGCGTTTGATTTTTGGAAAGCAACTTACTATCTCAATGTGAATGGAGGTTTGCAAGAAATCAAATAGCAATATCTTGCTTCCCTATATCTATCATGTACTTACGTAATTCAAAAGAGAACCATGCTGACAAAAGAGCAATACTCGAGCTATTTCTATCATAATCAATAGCAACATAAACAATATGACAATTACATGCAACATTGCAATATAATGAAACTTATAATAATGATGCAACTCTAGTGTTATATAAAGCCACATGTAACCTAAAGCAATACAATAACCATGTGCAACAAAAATACAAAGAATACCCTGTAATAAAATACTAAGCATCCAATCTTTTCCAAAAATAAATTTAGATCTAAATGCCAGGGTTTTTATATTCAAAATATATTTTCAATTTCCTCTAAAGAGAAATATATCAAAACCAAATTAATGATGACAAGGAAAGGACTTCTCCTACCAAAGCATGGTATAATTTTAGAATCAAAACAACATGGAGCATCCAGTGGTATTTTGATTCCTTCTAAAACAATAACTAAAGTAAACAAATATACATTGCGAGTCTTCTAAATCAAAAAACTCCCAATCGCCCAATCTTTAATCATAACTAAAAATATTTGAAAAACCACTTCATAAAAAATCTTTTCAAATACCCTGAAATAATTATACTGTACTAAAGTTTTCAAAATAATAATATTATTTCTTTTACAAATCCTTTCGAAATCACTTTTGAAAAGCACTGAGATTTAAGTCCTAATAAACAACAATTTAAAAATCCTTCGTTTATAAATTTAAAATTTATAAACTATAGTATATAAAATCACACCATCAATCAAATCAAATTTTCATAAAGGATAGAATTGACACTTAACATTATTTAACATGTTAAATGACTCACAAACAAGATTTAGAATTTTTCTTAAGTTTACATATATCTCGATCGTCCAAGGATACTAATAATTTCTTAAGCGTACCATTACACTCATCAGCCTTAATTATTGCTTAGAAGATTATCTACGCTCCTTTCAACAAAATTGAAAGTCACTTCCCAAACTTTTCTAAGCCATACAACAAATCATACAAATATACTTAAGCCTGTATGATGTACACAAATCATCTGTACGCAATATCTTATCCGACCACTTGATTGGATACATAGACTTTACTTCCACACTAATATAACTCACTTAATCTCCCTAGTGTGGACTTCGATCAGGTTCCTTAATTAGAAACGTCCGTTCTCCTTACATAACCATACACTATGATAGAAAACCACAGTATCATATCATGAATCCGAATCAAGTGTTCACTGTTAAGAAATAAGTGAGAAATCCTTTTTTGGACTGGTGTGAATGACCTTGAAGTTATGTATTCAAATCCGAAATCAAGAACCGTGCAAATAAAATGATCTGAGTATCACTTACGTGCTTAATCCGATTGATTTCTTGACTTCACCAATCTATTTCTAAATCACTTTCATTTTTATTTATAATATTTCATTCAATACTAAAATTATTTTTGAATTACTTCATAAATTTTCACTTAAGTTTATAAACATTTTCTAAAGACACATCTTTATAAAACACTAAATTAAAAACTTATTCCATTTTTATTCACTTGTATAATACTCTTCTACATCCTAAATATATATGCAAAATAACAACTTTATTTTATTTATTATATATATACATTAAATTCAAATGGAGGCCTAAATAAAATATAGGTCTTAAAACTGAGTCAACTTTTCGACCTCTTCACCTTAGAGTGTTTTAAGGAAAGATTTTTATACGTTAGCCCAATAACATCAAATAGTTTATACAACTTAGATGTTTAAACAAAATTAGGGTTTTATGTTTATTAAAACCTTCCTATCTAATTTAACCCATTTAAAACCTGAGTTAAATTTTCTCTTTTCTATTCAAGAGTTAAAAAATTTCATTTATAAAATTATTCTTTTACCAAAATACCTTTTATTTAAAATCAGTTTCCTTTAAGGAAACTTAAGAACTAATTACCCGGTTTTTATTTCACAACCCTTTTGAAAATCATACTACATATATTTCTATATATAAATAATTTTAACAATTTATCCACTAACACTTGCTTTGGGTTCATTTGGATTGGGACTCATTTTGATTGCATAATGATAACGTGAATAATTCACTAGGTACACTATAACATTCTCCTAATCAAACATTCGATCTTTACTTTGAAGATTATTCAGATTATCACAAAACTAGTCGAGATCTTTAATTCGAATTATCCAAAGAAAATGTATCTTCATTAAAAATTCTCATTGAAATATTTATATTTAGGAAAAATTCCAAGTAATACCACTATTATTTTCTGAAAAATCTTTTTGAAATCAATTCAAGAAATTTCAGGAATTAAATTCACAAAAAAACTTTTTACTTATAAAATGCCCTTTATAAATAATATAAATCATTTTATATATACCGTACTAAAATTGTATCTTTAAAATAATCATATATTATAATAACTTCCCTTTATTATAATAAAGTTTTCATAAATATTTATTCTCTAAATGTCTTATCTTCCTATTTTGATTATATTAAACAACTTTATTAAAAGATTATTTTTAACTTAACATTTTCACCAAACACCTTAGAGTCACACCATGAAACTTAATTCACAAGGGTTTCGTGTTAATGTACTCATAATTATCAAAACAATAAATGCTCATAAACTGGTCGAGCATAGATCAACAATCAATAAAAAATGGTCAGTGCTCCTAAACTATCCAAGCATGACAAATCAAACAATAAAGATAATAAAGAAATATTATCATTAGCAAACAGACACCATAAATAACTATATAAATTTGAGTTCCTTTATATATAAGCAATATATGATCCTAAGTAAAATACTTCATTTACCAACTTTCAAAAATCAACATCATTTCCATTTTCCTTGTTCGAGCGTTTTGAAATCTCTATCGACACCGAGGCATACCAGAGTTCGTAAATAACTCAATAGACTAATTAATATATTTTTATAACAATAACAAATATGCTTTCATATATATATATATATATATATATATATATATTACTCTCTACACATTCTTGGGTGTCCCTTACCCTATCTAAAATAAGTTTACCCTACCAAAGCCAAGGTTCTAGCTTAATCTTCAGCACTGATACCAAATGTAACAACCAGCCTTTTCGACCCTCGAATGTCGATACATAATTCATCCATAGTATTCAAATGCCGAGAATCCAAGTGCCGAAAAGGCAGATTGTTAGGGTAAAATTAAAAAGAACAAGGAAAATAGAATCTTATAGTGGAACGATAACATATAATATAACAAAGACAATAAAAGCTACCACTCCAAGATACAAGGTGTATCTAATTTAAAAGCGAACCTCATCAACCTTGACAGTGATAAATTTCTGTCCTTACAATTTGTAACGACCCTAGATTTTTATTTAATTTAAATTAATAATTAAATGAATTTTTGAATAAAAATTTGTAGAATTAATTATAAATGGAAGCGAGTTTCCTCGATTCAAATAGAAAATATGTAGAGTCATATGGATTTGAAAATTTGTATATATGTGAATATATATGTATGTATTGGATTTTAAATAAATTCTTAAATAAATGATTTTGAAAAATAAATAATGTACTTTGGACACAAGTATAAAAATAAATAAATAAATAAATTGATTTAAAAATTTATAAATGATGATAATTTGAGTTATATAAAATATATGTGTATATAGAGAAATGTAAAACAATAATTTTTAAAGTAAAATTTATGATAAATATTTAAACTAAAAATAGAAGTAAAAAGAATAAGTAAAAGAGATAAGAATAAAACATAAAGTACATAAACAAATAAAGCTTTCATCTCAACTCAAACAAACACATATATAAACTGTACATACATAATAGAATAACATAAATATGTACACTTAAAACAAAACCAAAGCAAAAGCTTGTAAAGAAAGTACAAATAAAGCATCTCTAAGTATATACAACATATCAGCAGAGATGATAGCTTCATTTCAGTAAACAAAAAAAGTATGCTAGGCAAATAAATATTATAGGTTGCCTGTAAAATTTTGAGATGCAAAGCTAAGGAAATCTAAAGTAAATCTCATCTCAAAAAGCTTAAACAAAATGCCAGGTAAGTAAGGCAAGCAATAACAAACAAAGACATATCAGCCACCAAAGCAAGAATAAAATATAACAAATAAAAATATAAGTACAAAGCATAAAAACAAGACAAAAGAAAATACAAGTATGAGCAACCTGGGAAAGCAAGCTACAAACATCTCAGCCATACCCTATTGAATAAACAAATAAACATCACTTTGTACAAAAAGAACATGTTATCCCTGTACAAATAATACTCACAGTAAACCCATATATATCAACTTCTTTTATATATCAATCATCCTCATCAGTTCATCTCCTTCAAGCTAAAAGGTTTGAAGTAAACACCATTTCAAACATAAACAAATCTCAACTTAAATAATACAATCAACTCGAGCCAGAGAATCAAGTAAAAGATTTCAACAAAAATAAAGCTGCTTTCAAAACATGCCTGTTCTGTGCTCTGTCTTCATTCTGCAAACAGGTGAGAAAAACATTCTTTTATTGGAATATGAATCTGCTATGATATCTTTATGATATCTGCCTGAAGTTGCTCGTATAAATGTTAATATGCATGAATGCCTATGTGTATATATCTTTGAATACATGCCTGAGTTGTGTACTACTTCTTCTTCTCTGTTTTATGATACAGGGTGGAAACTAATAAGGAAATTTCAATTTCACTTCATATGATCATTTTTTTGGGTTTCGAATTTAAAACCAAACTAGTTTCTTTTCACCTGAATGAAAATTTAAAAATGGTTTCAAGCTTTATGGTGATATACAGTATTTAAAAATTTGATTTTTACAGGAGAACTCAAACTTATGATAATTTCGAATATGATGAATCATTGATTCAGGTATAAATCGTGAATTGTTGTTCGAAAACATGATTTTTAAAACAAAAATTTTGATTTTTAATTGAGTATTTCACGTGCAGTTTGAATATGAACAAAAATAGCATTTTGATCATTATCTGGTGATCGAATTGAAATCGAATGCTAGGATTTTGGTTAAAGCAAGATTGATCATCGTTGAGTTCGGGAAAAATGTTGAAGAATTTTTCTATTGCATAAATTGTGAATTCGAATCTAAACTAGGGTTCAAAAACTATTTCCGGTTCACGTTGTAAACGTGATCGCCGCTCCGCCTATGGGTGATCGGAATTCACGTCTCCGATGCCAGTCGAGGCGTCACATCTCGGTGAAGCTTCAGTTAGATTTTCGTGGCTTCTGATGGCCATACGTGGGAAGACGAGACGGTTTAGTGGTGGTGTGCCGTTGGGTTTGTTCGATCGAATCACCTGAAGTTGAACCACGGTGATATCAAGACTTCTGGGGGGTCGGCTAGGTTGAGATAGTCGTCATCGACTTGCCGATGGTCGCGAGGAGGGTCGGAGCATCACTGTTCAGGCGTACACGTGCGCGCGTATCATCGTGTATCTGAACAATTTTGGGTTGTGGAAGAAGAAGTGGCGTGGAGGAAGACTCGAAGTATATCTTGGGGGAACTGGGGTTAGACTCGAAGGGAGACTCGTGTCGTTTAGTGGAATGTCGAGTAGGTTTCTGGGACTTAGAAAAATAAAGGAAAATATTTTCTCTCGGGTTAAATTTCTGAGTAACCCGAAGCAAAGACAAGTTTGTCTCGGGGGTGACTCGAAGTAGTTACAGGAGCCACTCAAAGCAGTTTGTATTTTGAAGTTTTTCTACTTTTCAACAATTTTAAATAAAACCCAAGTTTTAAAATAAGGAGATGATTAAAGTTTTAAATAAATTAAAGTTAAATAAAGGATTTTCAAAATGATTAAGTTTTAAATTTATTTAATCAAGATACATTATTTTACAAAATTGTTTAATAAATAAATAATGTAGTTTAAAATGAAAATTAAGATAAAATGTTGTTTAAACTAAATCTTAACCTTTTAAGGTATCTAATGTGATAAAGGTGATTTATTAAACAAGGTTTAAAAGGATAAACAAAGTAATTAATTAAAGATAATTAATTTAATAGTGAATTAAATAATTAAAGATTAATTATTTAATAATTAAAGGTTGATGAATTATAATTAAAGGTTAATTAATTTATTATTAATGGATAATTAATAACTGATTAAAGAATAATTAATCAAAAATGGTTTATAATTTATTAACAATTAATTAACCAGGATTAGTAATTAATTCATAAGTAATTAATCTAATTTGAATTAATCGGACAATTTAATTGATCTTACTTATGGATGTTTGGATTATATTGGATGTTAAACTGTTTGATATCCCTGTTATATGATGCTTTATGATTATCCTGATTTGTGTTGTGATCTGTGATGTAATTTATTATCTGCGATATATAAATATATCTGTGATCTGTGAATGAAGATAAGCGTTATAATTTATATCGCTTATCAGATATATTGTTGTATTTGATCTGTCATGATTGAATGATGTTGCACTACTGTGTATAACCCCTGGACTACACCATACACACACAAATATGGATTTCACGAGGAAATCGGTTAAGTCACAGATAATTTAAATGTAATGTTTTTGAAATTAAAAGTTTTAATTTCAAATTGATTTTGAAAATGGATTTGGGTTAAACGGTAAAGCTTTTGAAAAAGGTTTTCACAGATAAAAGCTATTTTGAATAACTCGGTAAAATCTCCAATTTAAATAATTCAATTTGAATTTGAATTCGATATTTGAAATTGAATTCGATGATTGGAAATTATGGTTAAAGATATTATAAACATGTTTGTATGAATTTAAACCATTTTAAAGGTATGGTTTTGGGAATTTGAATTTAACCCAAGGATTTCAACTCGTATAAATGAATCAGATCTCCAAAATGAAAACTGTTGTTTTCAAATGATAAACACTTTTAGATAAGAACCGAGATTCCAGTTAATTAGGGGAATTTCAAGATTGAATAGAGAAATGATTTTCCTAAGTTATGAATGAATTCTTTTTGAAAGCTATGAATTAAATCTGTTTATTTTTAACAGATTTAAATTGATGATTTGTTTAAATCAAATTGAAATGAAATTGTTTTGAAGGCTATAAGTTAAATCTTTAATTTAAAGATTTTAAACGAGTTAATCCAAACGAAATGGAAATTGTTTTGAAATTCGTAAATGAGATTTTGTGAAATAAATCTTTTGTTTTAAAAAGATTTGAAATGGCAATTCGTTAAACCATTTGAAAAGAAAATTTTGAATTATTAAGTTGTGACTTAATTGAAATCCCATATCCATATGTTTTAAATATTTTCGCTCACTATTCGGTTTAGCCGGGAAAGGACCTTTGTGTCGTATAACCCATTCCGAATATGTGATACGTCGTTATGGATAGCATTTGAAGACCGGTGATGAAGACCGGGTATTTGCGAAAGCGATAGGATGACCTATCGATTGTTTCTGCACCGAGTCGCGCCGGTATAGAGACTCCCTAAGTGATGGGAAATCCGATCGGGATTGTGAATATCCGGATTGCAAGGACTTCTTTATAAGTGCCTTCGGTTCTGTTCGAGCCCGGAACAGACTTGTATGGATTGTATGTCTGACATTACGAATTGAGATATAAAGCCGATTTCTTTCAAATATATTTCTGTTGGTGGCGGAGAATTTATTCTTTTAGCTTAACACTCTTCTCTGATACGTACGAGCTCAGAGGTTATATAGTTGATGGTTATCAGCGATATATTCCCAATTTGGTAATGTGACATGCAGAGTGTTGCTGTGAAATGATCATTGTGTTGATTATTTGTGATAGGATCATTTATTTGATCGTCTATCTTGGTGATCATTTCTATGATCATTTGTTGACCCAAAGCATGGCTTTTGTATAAAGTATGTTTTTGTGGACGTGACTTCGTCGAGCCTCACACCCCGGAAATGGTCAAAACAGGAAAGATGCGGCAAGGTTATGAGGGGTAGCGCCCTTTAGGGTATGTGCATTTCCTTCTGGAAAAGGGTGGTATCATGGTATGGAGCCCAGATACTTACTCATGTTGAAAACACTTTATGATTGTGTGAATTGATTACGAGCGCTCGGTGAAAGGTCCCAAAGGACCGGGGGATGGCATATTCGGTCAGTTGTTACTCAGTTAGGGGTAACCCGGCCTTGTGTTGGCAGAGATCCGGTTTGGTTCTCAGGGATATCCTTCCAGAGGCATTCTCATGTGGCAATGGGAAGTTCCTTGGCCTGACCATTTGTTGGAAATCCAATTCCCAATACGAAACCCTGTACGGTTTTAGTTATAGAACCTGCCATTTACTTATGGTGGTCACCACTGTTTAGATGGTAGCTACAGTAGGCTTAGTTCGAAATGTCTATGCTGGCTAAGATTTATATCTTTATTTTCGAAATAAATTTTTCCTACACTATGCACTAGTAATAATATCAAATGTTTCTTTTTAATGCGTATCAAGCATCTTTGACTATCATAAGGAGAAATCTCCTCCGATTCTGCGTTTGCATTGTGTGTGTGTGCGGGAGGCCTTATGGTAGTCTCATTTTTAAAAAGCATTGCGAATTGACTTTGAAAATCTTTTGTTGAATGTTTTAAAAGATAAACTGTTTTTGTTGCTCACACCAGTCCCATGACTGATCCGGAGTTTATTGTTTCTTTCCTAAACTCTGGGTGCTCATTATTTTCTACACGAGCAGTCTAGAGTTGGGTTTTTCAGATAGTCAGGTTTAGTAGATTATCTAGAGTTAGTTCAGTCTTTGGATCGCACCAGTCTTGCTCGTCTTGGTGCATCGTTATTGGGAGTTCGAGCTATTGCTGGATTGGTTCTTGGAAATGGAGTTGCAGTTATTTTTGGAGTTCTTCCTTGAAGACTATTTTAGAGTTATTTGTTCCGCTGCTAGATGTTATCTATTTTCTTTCCGCTGCTGTTTTATTGTATCATATCTCTGATGTATATTGATATCTATTGGATCATCTGTTGTATCGGATATTGTATCAAAGCTGTATATCAATGTATTATTCTTTTATTCTGCTGTGTTGTTTACTTAATGCTTGTTATAAGCTCCGGCGAATCGGATTTGAACGGTCGAATCTATGACATTCGAATACGATATGAAGTATGGATGTCGATTTTCGAGCGGGCAAAATCCGAAACGTCACATTTGGTATCAGAGCTAAGGTTGAACTTTAGCTCAGGAGTGTAACACATTAAGTAGCTCATTAGAGATAGGATGAAGTAAATCCTAGAATGAGTAATCCCTAAGATATCTGTTTGAATGCCTCAGTAAATTCTCTTACTATTCACTGATAGTGAGTATGAGTGCAAGAAGAGAACGAGATAGGGGACAGGAAAATACGACTATAATTAGTCAAAACTCTGTAACAACAGTGGAAATAACTTTCTCTATCAATCTCCTTTGATTCGTTTTCAAATTTCTTTTGATTGCTTCGTGGCAGTTACATGAAGAAGTTTCGATGCAATGATGGCCCTACGAATCATTGTAAAGAATTCTTATTTCGTATCTTTATCGGTTTCTTATTAGTTTTTCGATTTAAACTCTACTGAATTTGGAATTTGAAATTAAAAATTTAAATAAATAGGAAATTTAAATAAACTGGAAATTTTGAATTGAGTTAAATTGATTAATAGAATATGAAGGATAATTTGAATTGAATCGATGAAACCATTTTGTTTGAAACCAAATTTTGAAATTCTATTGTAATTTCTTGGGTTGGTCGAAGTCCGAAGAGGGACAAATTGGTATATATTTTGAGATATTCCGACTTGAATTTGGAATCTATATCTTGTATTTGAGGAATTATAAGAGATCGAATTTGTCTATCTCCGTGTTGTTTTTGTGCCTGCGAATTTCGAGGACGAAATTTTTTTAAGGGGGGAAGTTTGTAACGACCCCAGATTTTTATTTAATTTAAATTAATAATTAAATGAATTTTTGAATAAAAATTTGTAGAATTAATTATAAATGGAAGCGAGTTTCCTCGATTCAAATAGAAAATATGTAGAGTCATATGGATTTGAAAATTTGTATATATGTGAATATATATGTATGTATTGAATTTTAAATAAATTCTTAAATAAATGATTTTGAAAAATAAATAATGTACTTTGGACACAAGTATAAAAATAAATAAATAAATAAATTGATTTAAAAATTTATAAATGATGATAATTTGAGTTATATAAAATATATGTGTATATAGAGAAATGTAAAACAATAATTTTTAAAGTAAAATTTATGATAAATATTTAAACTAAAAATAGAAGTAAAAAGAATAAGTAAAAGAGATAAGAATAAAACATAAAGTACATAAACAAATAAAGCTTTCATCTCAACTCAAACAAACACATATATAAACTGTACATACATAATAGAATAACATAAATATGTACACTTAAAACAAAACCAAAGCAAAAGCTTGTAAAGAAAGTACAAATAAAGCATCTCTAAGTATATACAACATATCAGCAGAGATGATAGCTTCATTTCAGTAAACAAAAAAAGTATGCTAGGCAAATAAATATTATAGGTTGCCTGTAAAATTTTGAGATGCAAAGCTAAGGAAATCTAAAGTAAATCTCATCTCAAAAAGCTTAAACAAAATGCCAGGTAAGTAAGGCAAGCAATAACAAACAAAGACATATCAGCCACCAAAGCAAGAATAAAATATAACAAATAAAAATATAAGTACAAAGCATAAAAACAAGACAAAAGAAAATACAAGTATGCAGGCAAGAAGCAACCTGGGAAAGCAAGCTACAAACATCTCAGCCATACCCTATTGAATAAACAAATAAACATCACTTTGTACAAAAGGAACATGCTATCCCTGTACAAATAATACTTACAGTAAACCCATATATATCAACTTCTTTTATATATATCGATCATCCTTATCAGTTCATCTCCTTCAAGCTAAAAGGTCTGAAGTAAACACCATTTCAAACATAAACAAATCTCAACTTAAATAATACAATCAACTCGAGCCAGAGAATCAAGTAAAAGATTTCAACAAAAATAAAGCTGCTTTCAAAACATGCCTGTTCTGTGCTCTGTCTTCATTCTACAAGCAGGTGAGAAAAACATTCTTTTATTGGAATATGAATCTGCTATGATATCTTTATGATATCTGCCTGAAGTTTCTCGTATAAATGTTAATATGCATGAATGTCTGTGTGTATATATCTTTGAATACATGCCTGAGTTGTGTACTACTTCTTCTTCTCTGTTTTATGATACAGGGTGGAAACTAATAAGGAAATTTCAATTTCACTTCATATGATCATTTTTTTGGGTTTCGAGTTTAAAACCAAACTAGTTTGTTTTCACCTGAATGAAAATTTAAAAATGGTTTCAAGCTTTATGGTGATATACAGTATTTAAAATTTTGATTTTTACAGGAGAACTCAAACTTATGATAATTTCGAATATGATGAATCATTGATTCAGGTATAAATCGTGAATTGTTGTTCGAAAACATGATTTTTAAAACAAAAATTTTGATTTTTAATTGAGTATTTCACGTGCAGTTTGAATATGAACAAAAATAGCATTTTGATCATTATCTGGTGATCGAATTGAAATCGAATGCTAGGATTTTGGTTAAAGCAAGATTGATCATCGTTGAGTTCGGGAAAAATGTTGAAGAATTTTTCTATTGCATAAATTGTGAATTCGAATCTAAACTAGGGTTCAAAAACTGTTTTCGGTTCACGTTGTAAACGTGATCGCCGCTCCGCCTATGGGTGATCGGAATTCACGTCTCCGATGCCAGTCGAGGCGTCACATCTCGGTGAAGCTTCAGTTAGATTTTCGTGGCTTCTGATGGCCATACGTGGGAAGACGAGACGGTTTAGTGGTGGTGTGCCGTTGGGTTTGTTCGATCGAATCACCTGAAGTTGAACCACGGTGATATCAAGACTTCTGGGGGGTCGGCTAGGTTGAGATAGTCGTCATCGACTTGCCGATGGTCGCGAGGAGGGTCGGAGCATCACTGTTCAGGCGTACACGTGCGCGCGTATCATCGTGTATCTGAACGGTTTTGGGTTGTGGAAGAAGAAGTGGCGTGGAGGAAGACTCGAAGTATTTCTCGGGGGAACTGGGGTTAGACTCGAAGGGAGACTCGTGTCGTTTAGTGGAATGTCGAGTAGGTTTCTGGGACTTAGAAAAATAAAGGAAAATATTTTCTCTCGGGTTAAATTTCTAAGTAACCCGAAGCAAAGACAAGTTTGTCTCCGGGGTGACTCGAAGTAGTTACAGGAGCCACTCAAAACAGTTTGTATTTTGAAGTTTTTCTACTTTTCAACAATTTTAAATAAAACCCAAGTTTTAAAATAAGGAGATGATTAAAGTTTTAAATAAATTAAAGTTAAATAAAGGATTTTCAAAATGATTAAGTTTTAAATTTATTTAATCAAGATACATTATTTTACAAAATTGTTTAGTAAATAAATAATGTAGTTTAAAATGAAAATTAAGATAAAATGTTGTTTAAACTAAATCTTAACCTTTTAAGGTATCTAATGTGATAAAGGTGATTTATTAAACAAGGTTTAAAAGGATAAACAAAGTAATTAATTAAAGATAATTAATTTAATAGTGAATTAAATAATTAAAGATTAATTATTTAATAATTAAAGGTTGATGAATTATAATTAAAGGTTAATTAATTTATTATTAATGGATAATTAATAACTGATTAAAGAATAATTAATCAAAAATGGTTTATAATTTATTAACAATTAATTAACCAGGATTAGTAATTAATTCATAAGTAATTAATCTAATTTGAATTAATCGGACAATTTAATTGATCTTACTTATGGATGTTTGGATTATATTGGATGTTAAACTGTTTGATATCCCTGTTATATGATGCTTTATGATTATCCTGATTTGTGTTGTGATCTGTGATGTAATTTATTATCTGCGATATATAAATATATCCGTGATCTGTGAATGAAGATAAGCGTTATAATTTATATCGCTTATCAGATATATTGTTGTATTTGATCTGTCATGATTGAATGATGTTGCACTACTGTGTATAACCCCTGGACTACACCATACACACACAAATATGGATTTCACGAGAAAATCGGTTAAGTCACAGATAATTTAAATGTAATGTTTTTGAAATTAAAAGTTTTAATTTCAAATTGATTTTGAAAATGGATTTGGGTTAAACGGTAAAGCTTTTGAAAAAGGTTTTCACAGATAAAAGCTATTTTGAATAACTCGGTAAAATCTCCAATTTAAATAATTCAATTTGAATTTGAATTCGATATTTGAAATTGAATTCGATGATTGGAAATTATGGTTAAAGATATTATAAACATGTTTGTATGAATTTAAACCATTTTAAAGGTATGGTTTTGGGAATTTGAATTTAACCCAAGGATTTCAACTCGTATAAATGAATCAGATCTCCAAAATGAAAACTGTTGTTTTCAAATGATAAACACTTTTAGATAAGAACCGAGATTCCAGTTAATTAGGGGAATTTCAAGATTGAATAGAGAAATGATTTTCCTAAGTTATGAATGAATTCTTTTTGAAAGCTATGAATTAAATCTGTTTATTTTTAACAGATTTAAATTGATGATTTGTTTAAATCAAATTGAAATGAAATTGTTTTGAAGGCTATAAGTTAAATCTTTAATTTAAAGATTTTAAACGAGTTAATCCAAACGAAATGGAAATTGTTTTGAAATTCGTAAATGAGATTTTGTGAAATAAATCTTTTGTTTTAAAAAGATTTGAAATGGCAATTCGTTAAACCATTTGAAAAGAAAATTTTGAATTATTAAGTTGTGACTTAATTGAAATCCCATATCCATATGTTTTAAATATTTTCGCTCACTATTCGGTTTAGCCGGGAAAGGACCTTTGTGTCGTATAACCCATTCCGAATATGTGATACGTCGTTATGGATAGCATTTGAAGACCGGTGATGAAGACCGGGTATTTGCGAAAGCGATAGGATGACCTATCGATTGTTTCTGCACCGAGTCGCACCGGTATAGAGACTCCCTAAGTGATGGGAAATCCGATCGGGATTGTGAATATCCGGATTGCAAGGACTTCTTTGTAAGTGCCTTCGGTTCTGTTCGAGCCCGGAACAGACTTGTATGGATTGTATGTCTGACATTACGAATTGAGATATAAAGCCGATTTCTTTCAAATATATTTCTGTTGGTGGCGGAGAATTTATTCTTTTAGCTTAACACTCTTCTCTGAGACGTACGAGCTCAGAGGTTATATAGTTGATGGTTATCAGCGATATATTCCCAATTTGGTAATGTGACATGCAGAGTGTTGCTGTGAAATGATCATTGTGTTGATTATTTGTGATAGGATCATTTATTTGATCGTCTATCTTGGTGATCATTTCTATGATCATTTGTTGACCCAAAGCATGGTTTTTGTATAAAGTATGTTTTTGTGGACGTGACTTCGTCGAGCCTCACACCCCGGAAATGGTCAAAACAGGAAAGATGCGGCAAGGTTATGAGGGGTAGCGCCCTTTAGGGTATGTGCATTTCCTTCTGGAAAAGGGTGGTATCATGGTATGAAGCCCAGATACTTACTCATGTTGAAAACACTTTATGATTGTGTGAATTGATTACGAGCGCTCGGTGAAAGGTCCCAAAGGACCGGGGGATGGCGTATTCGGTCAGTTGTTACTCAGTTAGGGGTAACCTGGCCTTGTGTTGGCAGAGATCCGGTTTGGTTCTCGGGGATGTCCTTCCAGAGGCATTCTCATGTGGCAAAGGGAAGTTCCTTGGCCTGACCATTTGTTGGAAATCCAATTCCCAATACGAAACCCTGTACGGTTTTAGTTGTAGAACCTGCCATTTACTTATGGTGGTCACCACTGTTTAGATGGTAGCTATAGTAGGCATAGTTCGAAATGTCTATGCTGGCTAAGATTTATATCTTTATTTTCGAAATAATTTTTTCCTACACTATGCACTAGTAATAATATCAAATGTTTCTTTTTAATGCGTATCAAGCATCTTTGACTATCATAAGGAGAAATCTCCTCCGATTCTGCGTTTGCATTGTGTGTGTGTGTGGGAGGCCTTATGGCAGTCTCATTTTTAAAAAACATTGCGAATTGACTTTGAAAATCTTTTGTTGAATGTTTTAAAAGATAAACTGTTTTTGTTGCTCACACCAGTCCCACGACTGATCCGGAGTTTATTGTTTCTTTCCTAAACTCTGGGTGCTCATTATTTTCTACACGAGCAGTCTAGATTTGGGTTTTTCAGATAGTCAGGTTTAGTAGATTATCTAGAGTTAGTTCAGTCTTTGGATCGCACCAGTCTTGCTCGTCTTGGTGCATCGTTATTGGGAGTTCGAGCTATTGTTGGATTGGTTCTTGGAAATGGAGTTGCAGTTATTTTTGGAGTTCTTCCTTGAAGACTATTTTAGAGTTATTTGTTCCGCTGCTAGATGTTATCTATTTTCTTTCCGCTGCTGTTTTATTGTATCATATCTCTGATGTATATTGATATCTATTGGATCATCTGTTGTATCAGATATTGTATCAAAGCTGTATATCAATGTATTATTCTTTTATTCCGCTGTGTTGTTTACTTAATGATTGTTATAAGCTCCGGCGAATCGGATTTGAACGGTCGAATCTATGACATTCGAATACGATATGAAGTATGGATGTCGGTTTTTGAGCGGGCAAAATCCGAAACGTTACACAATTGCTGATGTTTATACATAATATAGTGGAAATAAAATTACCACAGTAGGTGAACATCCGGCTCTGCTCCATGAGCTTCATGTTCCATGTAACGACCCTATTTTTGATAATTAAAAGTATTAAATTAAATAAGATTTTAAAATTTAATATTGTGAGAAATTAAAATTGATGATTTATTTATGAGAAAAATAATTATAATATGATTTAATAATGTTGTTTGAATGTTATTGACAACTATTTTAATGTAATTTCAACCAATTGAAATAATTGTAAACTTAATATGGTTATAATTGTAAATAAGGAATAAATTAAATGTTGGATTCAATATTGAAATTATATGTTATTAATTGGAATAGATTTATTATAGAATACGAAATAAATAAATTAGTACATAAATTTATTAGCTTTATTTATAAACAATAACTTTAGAAATGTGTTTGGATTACTAATATATGGCAATTGTTTTATTTATCACCTTATTATTTAATCTGTTGAAATAATTTGGAAATCAGTGAGAATTTAATATAATTGAATATTACAGTTAATATGAGTAAAGATGATAACCGTAGAATACGAATGCAATAAAATGTAAACTAATGTTAATTATATTCAAAAGGTAATAGTTGGTTCAATAATAAGAGTGTAAATCGAAATAAAAGAATTTTATTGAAATTAAAATATAATTATCTGGGTTTTATTACAGTTGTAATTGAATGCTGAAATTTGTGCAATATTTAAATCTTGGATGTAATATGGAAAATTGTATTTTAAAAGATTATAGAAACCTGTTAATCAAGAATGATATAATTTTTAACTTTTAAATTTGAATTTAAGGGTGATTAAATCAATTTAGTAATAATTTATTTAATTAACGTGAAAATTAGTCATTTTGGCCACTGTCTAGAATTTCAAAAAACTAGTTTCATCGGATCTATCATAGTGAATTATTGTAGGATTTCAAGTTTCATAGCGATCGGACTTATCGTTCGGTCGTGCGAGCTCGAAACGCATAGGAATCAATTAATAGAATTTAAATGAATATAATTTGATGTTAAATGCTAATTTCTATGTACAATAGAATTAGGGTTTGAAACTAGTTCCACTGAGTTTAAAAATATCGAAAACCTATATTTTGATATATGGGATGACCAATTTCATTTCGAAAACGAAACAGGCTTTTCGGGTCGTTGTTATGGTTTCGACCCAAATCGATCTGTCCATTCGTGTTATCCATTTTTGTCTATATAAATAGATTTCTCTTGAAAATATAATAGTCTTTTAATCTTTTCTAATACATATAATTCTATTTCTGATCTATTCCTTCCTTCCGTATTGTTCCTTCTCAAACATGTCAAACCCTAATTCTCAAATTCAAAATCAAATCGAAAATTCAATCTCCTCAAAACCTATTGAATAATATATTATTGGAAAGCCCTCGAAAAATGCATCTACATTTCTAATTCATTTTTGCAATTGAGTCTTGGTTTGGTTAGAATTTGGCAATCTTTCTCAACCGTCCGTTGCTAGGGTTTTTGGATTTAATGGCGGATTGTCGACCAATCGACGATCAGGACGTTGCGTCTGAAAGAGGAGGACGAGAAGGTCTCAGATCTGGTCTTGGTTCATCGTATGGAGACATGAATTTGCCAAAAATTGACAATCTAGTGGCAGCGGAGGTTGTGAAATTGGGGGCGTTTTGGGCTCGCACACGTGGTCAGGGTGGTCGGAGGGACGCGGCGGTTCTAGTGGTGAAGTTGGATCTGGTGGAAGATGAAGGATGGAGGCGGCGACAAGCAGTGTTCTCGACGACTATAGCTTGGTTCGATCGTGGGTCACAATTGAGATAATGGTTGGAGTTTTGAGAGGTAACAATTACCAAATTGCCCTTGTTTAATTCTAATTTTAAAATTTAAATTTTCAAACTTATAATCCATATAACTTTTGCATACGAACTCAGATATGGACGCGGTTTCTTCCGTTGGTATCATATCGAAATTTCGGATAGCTTGGAACAAGTTTGCTTAGATTCTGAGACTGTTGGATTTTTGGGCTTTATTTGGATTTTAAATCGACGATAAATCAAAAGTGAGTGATTTAACCCACTCACAAATACTAAACCATCTTTGTTAAATCAAATTTAAGACGTGCTAAGAATATTTTTGGTTATTGTTTGGTAGTTTAATTTGACATTTTAATTAAAATTGAATTTTATTGAATTGAGTTGCCATTTAAATTAATGTTGAATTTAAATTGCTAGTTAATTGTTGTGATTTATTGGCTGATTTGGATGTTGATTGTGATGGATGTTATTTGTTGACATTTTTGATGATTTGATGTTTATTTATGTTTATATCTCTATTATCACTATGGGTTGAAATGATACATACCCGAACGATCTTATAAATTGGGGATAATTTTTATGGATTGAAATGATAAACCCAAATGATTTTATTGATTTGGAAATTATTGACTCGGGATACGGGTTGAAATGATATATATACCTGGGAAATTTAACTACTTTAGGTTGAAATGATACATGCCCAATCACTTGACCATAGGGTAGAAAATTATATACGGACACCGTTGATCGATTTTAAATTATTTTCTAAACAGTAAAGTATGTTTGATTTATAAATTTGGTTTTTAAATTTAATTCAATGGTTTAATTTAAAATTTATATTTGGAAAATGATTTATTTTAGTTTTAATGTTTCAAATTATAAGTTATATATATGGTTTTAAATGAAATTTTGAGTTTTTAACTTATAATTTTATTTAATTTTTAATATACAATTTAAACAGTTTAAATTTTTAATTTAATAAATATTTAATATAGTTTTAGGACATTCATATAAAAATTGATCTGATAAAATATTTAAATGTAGTTTTTGTAAGAGATTTTACAGTGGATTTTATAAAAGGATTTTATAAAAGATTTTTGTAATGGATTTTATAAAAGGGTTTTATAAAATAACTTGTGTAAAGGGATTTGGAAGCATTTTAAAGGAATTTGCGTAGAATTTTTTGACAAGAGAAAGATTGTAAACTGTTTTGAATTTATAAATAGCTTTATAAATATTTTTAAAGCATATAAATAGTTTATAAATGGTTTAGGAGGGATTTATAAATTATTTTCGAAATTGATTGAAAGAAATATTTCTTGGTATTTATGAATATATTTATACTTTTGAAATAAGTATGTAGATATCTTGATATAAAGGTATAAACTGTTTTCTGGTTTATTAAAAATATTTTTTTTAAATGACCACAGTGTGAAATAAGCGTTTGATTGTTAAAGAGACCGATGTTGGATATTGTCCTACTCTCTGCCAATTCTAAAACCACTTTAACAACCGTGCATGTGATGGAGAATCCAGAACGAAGTAGGATGGTTTGGCAAATGCTACTGGTATTAGGTAAGAATGCAGCTCTGACATTCGGGTCAGCTTGACATGACTAAAACAAGAGCTATCCCAAGCCAAGTGAGGTCGCTCCTCCTATCGAACACGCTTCTTCGGTACCATATATGTTACTTTGTGATTGATTAGGTGGCTACCTTCGATTTGATTATGGGAGTGTGTTTCGAGGTGGGCGGTAGTAGCTACTATGCGTTACTACTAGTCTAGGCATGTAAAATGGTAGAATCCTACCATGGGCATTACCTCACGTGCCTTGTCATATGCCTTATCGGGCCCACAATGATTTTGGTTTGTGTCGTATCTATGGAGTGCTCCCTGATAGCCTACCGGTTTGATGGAGTTTATAGTACTGTATAGATTACAACATTTATAAAAATATGTTAAGGGGGATATGTGTAACGCCTTAACGCTATTTTAGTACTTTACCGATAGACTCTATATATATAGCGTGTATATATAGATAGTTTAACAGATCCTTATGAGATGGAAAATCTTAAAACATCTCTTAAGTTATTGCATGCACATTATACACTGGATAGGAGACGTAGAAATCTCGTAAACATCTCTGAAGTCATTACCCTCATATTTATTTATTGTTGATTTAACTTACACAAGATCTTTTAGTTCTGATTTGGTGTTTTGTCGTTTCATTATGCTCGGGTTAGCCTGAGTTTTTCAGTGTTGAAGACTTTATTTCTGGAGGTCGAAGACGGAGTTTGGTATATTATATTATTAGTAATTTTCCGCTGCATCATTATTGGTATGTCATTGTTTGTACTCTGATTGTTCTAAAAGTTATATAATCAAATATTTGTTATAAAACAGCTTCACGAACTGTTTATTTGATTATTATATTTTGTCATTCCACTGTGAGATTCAGTGTTTTTCCTTCTTTTCCCTTATTTTCTTGTTTAATGCATTGACAATCCTCCCTTTTGAATGGTTTGAGTTGACATATGTGGTTTATTGTCGATTAAAACTATCCAAAAAGGTGGGTCGTTATAATTGATATCGGAGCTTTGTTTTATGGACACCTTACCTGTTTGAGGCTAGCTCATTAGAGATAGGGTTATTAATACCCTAGAATGAGTTTGAGAGTATATATGAGAGAGCATATTTGTTAGTGATATAAAAAAATTTGTATTGTGTTAATTTGTTCTGTTGAGTATATATGAATTCTGGTTGGTACATAGGATGCTGTGGCATCGATAGGATTTCTAAATACTTAATAGGGCATATCGACACAACATTATTTTTGAAATATAGGTAAATGAAATAATTTTACCTAGTATTATATTTTGTATATAAAAGAATAATTTTTATAATTAGATATAGTTGTATATGATATGTTTGTTTGCTGTGAAATTTTATAAATATTGGTTGCAAAATGGATTTACAAATAAAGTGAATATGAGTTGGAAATTTAAGAACTTAAGTTCCAGGGTTTTGAAATTAGTTTTCAAAGATTTTGGAATGTAATATTAGTATTGTTTGAAAGTATTTTCGGATATAAATATTTTCAATGTGATTTAAAAGAAATGTTTTAAAAGAATTTAAAATGAAATAAGTTTTGTGCTCCCCTCTTCTATCGCTGGAAAATAATTTCAGCGATGACTGCACAACATTATCGACTTTCATTTTGAGTTTCATAATGGAAAGACCACTACAGTAGCTTTGCTACACATTTGTCTTGATAAACAAATTTTAATTTTATTATCTTAAGTATGATTTGATATATATAAAAGAAATGAATATATGTATATTATTCAAAATGATTTGAAATGAACCTGGTATTTAGTTCTTAAGTTAAAATTAATGATTTTCAGTTGTAGAAATAAAGTGAAAATTTAATAGTTGGAAACTTCTAAAATGAAAAATAAGAAATTATACGCTAAGTGATTAACGAAACTGTAAAGAATTAAAGATTTGTCACTTGCAAATTAAAGGGTAATGAAATTTAGATGATGTAAATTATTGAATATTTTTGCTAACTTAAATGAATAAGATAAATTTGTATAACACTCAATTACATTATAAAACATATATAAACTTACTAAAAGTGTTTAAAAATTTGAAATGTTAATATGAATATGTAATAGAATTTTATACAAGTAAAACTAAAGTAATGGAGTTATGTCTACAAATAAAAATTATGATGTACGGGAAATATTTTAAACATAAGTTAATAACTCAAGAAAATGACTAAAATGATTCATTGATGAATATTAATATTATAATGGAAATCTAGGTTATAAGTACATGATAAATGTGAAATAAACTTCAATGAAATATAGGTAATACTTTAGTAATGGATTCGTTAATGATTTCAAATATTAATGGGAAATAAATTTTGTAAGTAATGAAGAAAAATTAATAAAAGATAATTATCGTATGAATGAATTAAAACAAATGAAAAGTAAATAATGATGTGAAAAAAACCAATAGAATAAAATATGTAAATTGTGTGTAAATCATTTTATTCGCATAACAGTTCTGATTCAGATTTGAATACAAGATTTGTAGTGATTCACACTAGTTCGAATTAGGATTTTTCGCTCGATTCTTGACGGCGAACAATTGATATGAATTTGAAGTTTTCTATCATAATTTATGGCTATATAAGGAAAAAGAAATTTCGAGTCTAGAAATCGGATCAGAGTCCGCACTAGAATACTAGTTCGAAAGTGGAATGTGTGTATTGAAGAAAGCGAATAGAATTAATATTGTGTATAAAAGGTTTACGTACATCGTGCAAATTTACATAATACTTAAATTCTTTGTTTTTTTGGCTGATGGAAAGTTTGGAAAATGATACTTCAAATTGTTTAAGGATGTATGAGTAATTTATTTTCAAAGGCTGTTGAGCGTAAGGTACACTTGGTAGTTTATTTATCACACTTGTACGATGAAATGTTTCTAAACCTGAGCAAACCATTAGTTTTTGTTGCTATGAATGTGTGATGGATTCTTTGGTTGCGTATGATGGTTGTACTGTTTTGTTTGCCTATTATTATTATTATTATTATTTATGTTGTGTTGTTTGTATTATTAATTGAAATAACTAAAATAGTACCCTTTTACATAATTTTAACTATTTTGGATTTTATAAGTGAAACACAGGTTTGTGGAAGCAATAGTTGCCGCTTTTGGTTTCATAAATAAAGTTGTTTGCTCGACAAATATGTACATTTTCGGATTACGGTTTTGCAATGATATTTTATTTTTCCCCCTAATTTGGGATGTTTATTTTTGAAGTATTATATATATATATTGAAATTATTAATATTATTGTTTTTTCGAACCTAACCGCGCAAAGGAGACTCTACCGAAATTTTTCATAAATTTAGGACTTGGAAATTTTGTGAAAGTTGAGTTATTTTCAAATTTTTATAAAAATAAATTATGAAAATTAATTGTTTATAATTGGTTTTTTTTGAATAAAAAATATATCAACTTCTTAATTCCTTCTTGTTCCTTTTCAAGGATGAAAAGTTTTGAATGGAAGAGAGTGTAACGACTCGTATTTTTTATAAATAAAAATACTAAATTAAATAAGATTTTGAAATTTAATATTTTGAGAAATTAAATTTAAGACTTTTTTATGAGAAAAATAATTAGAATATGATCTAATAATGTTGTTTGAATGTTATTGACAACTATTTTAATGTAATTTCGACCAATTGAAATAATTGTAAAGTTAATATCGTTATAATTGTGAATAAGGAATAAATTAAATGTTGGATTCAATATTGAAATTATATGTTATTAATAGGAATAGGTTTATTAAAGAATGTGAAATAAATTAATTAGTACATAAATTTATTAGCTTTATTTGTAAACAATAAATTTAGAAATGTGTTTGGATTACTAATACATGATAAATTTTTTTTATTTATCACCTTATTATTTCTTCCATTGAAATAATTTGGAAATCATTGTGAATTTAATATAATTAAATATTACATTTAATATGAGTTGAGATGATAACCATAGAACATGAATGTAATAAAATGTAAACTAATGTTAATTATATTCATAAAGTAATAGTTGATTTAGTAGCAAGAGTGTAAATCGAAATAAAAGAATTTGATTGGAATTAAAATATAATTAACTGGGGTTTTATTACAATAGTAATTGAACGCTGAAATTTACGAAATATTTAAATCTTGGGCTTAATATGGAAAATTGTATTTTAATATATTATAAATTCCCGTCAATCAAGAATGATAAAATTATTAACTTTTAAATTTGAATTTAATGGCGATTAAATCAATTATTAATAATTTATTTAATTAACATGAAAATTAGCCATTTTGGCCACTGTCTCGGCACTAAAACCAATTTCATTGGATCCGTAATATTGAATTATTGTAGGATATCAAGTTTCGTTGCGATCGAACTTATCGTTTGATCATGCGAGCTCGAAATGCATTGAAATCAATTAATAGAATTTAAATGAATATAATTCGATTTTAAATGATAAGTTCTATACACAATAGAATTAGGGTTTGGAATTAGTTCTAATGAGTTTAAAAATATCAAAAACCCACATTTTAATATATAGGATGATCCACTTTCGTTTCGGAAACGAAACGGGCTTTTTGGATCGTTGTTATCGTTTCGATCCAAATCGATCTGTCCATTCATCTTATCATTTTATGTCTATATAACTAGATTTCTCTTGAAACCCTATAGTCTTTTATTCTTTTCTTGTACGTACAATTCTACTTCTCATCAGCTCCTTCCTTCCGTATCGTTCCTTCTCAAACATGTCAAACCCTAATCTCAAATTGAAAATTCAAACTCCTTAAAACCTATCAAATTATATATCGTTGGAAAGCTCTCGAAGAAAGAGACCTACATCTGCATTTCATTTGCAATTGAGTCTCAGTTTGGCAAGAATTTAGCGATCTTTCTTAACCATCTGTTTGCTAGGGTATTGGATTTAACGGTGTATCAAATCGACCAATCGACGATCAGGGAGTTGCATCTAGAAGAGGAGGACGAGAAAGTCTCAAATCTGGTTTGGGTTCATCATATGGAAACATGAATTGGCAAGAGATTGCCAATGTAGTGGCAGCGGCGGTTGAGAAATTGGGGGCGTTTTTGGGCTCGCGCGCGTGGTCAGGGAGGTCGGAGGGACGTGGCGATTCTGGTGGCAAAGTTGGATCTGTTGGAAGATGAATGATGGAGGCGGCGGTAAGTAGTGTTCTCGACGGCTATAGCTTGGTTCGATCATGGGTCGCGATCGAGATAAGGGTTAGGATCTTGAGAGGTAACAATTACATTATTGCCCTTGTTTAATTCTAATTTTAAAATTTCAAACTTCTAATCCACATAACTTTTGCATACGGACTCGGATTTGGACGTGGTTTCTCCCGTTAAGATCGTATTGAAATTCCGAACAGCGTGGAACTTGTTTGGTTAGATTCTGAGAAAGTTGGATTTTTGGGCTTTATTTGGATTTTAAATCGACGATAAATCAAAGATGAGTGATTTAATCCACTCACAAATACTAAACCATCTTATGTTTGTTGCATTAAATTTAAGATGTGCTAAGAATATTTTTGGTTGCTGTTTGGTAGTTTAATTTTACATTTTAATTGAATATGAATTTTATTGAATTGAATTTCCATTTAAATTAATATTGTAAATTGCTAGTTAAATACCTTATAATGATAACCAGTTAATTGTTATGATTTATTGGCCGATTCAGATATTGAATATGATGGATGTTATTTGTTGACATTTTCGATGATCAGATGTTTATTTAAGTTTACACCTCTGTTATCACTATGGGTTGAAATGATAAATACCCAAATGATCTTATGGATTAGGGAAAATTGTTATGGGTTGAAATGATAAACCCGAGCGATTTTACCGATTTGGAAATTATCGATTTGGGATATGGGTTGAAATGATATATATCTAGGAAATTTAACTTGTTTAGGTTGAAATGATACATACCTATTCACTTGACATAGAGTAGAAAATTATATACGGACACCGTTGGTCGGTTTGAAATTATTTTCTAGATAGTAAAGTATGTTTGATTTTTAAATTTGATTTTTAAATTCAATTTAATGATTTTATTTAAAATTTATATTTGGAAAATAATTTATTTTATATGTTTTGAAGTTTCAAATTATAAGTTAATATATGGTTTTAAATGAAATTTTAATTTTTAACTTATAATTTTATTTAGTTTTAAATATACAAATATAGTTTAAAATTTTAATTTAATAAATATTTAATATAGTTTTAAGAGATTTATGTAAAATTTAATTTAATAAATATTTCATATAGTTTTAAGAGATTTATATAAAATTTAATTTAATAAAATATTTAATATAGTTTTTGTAAGAGATTTTATAGTAGATGTTATAAAAGGCTTTTATAATGGATTTTATAAAAGGGTTTTATAAAATAACTTGTGTATAGGGGTCTGGAAGTGTTTTAAAGGAATTTGCGTAGAAGTTTATGAAAACGAAAAAAGTTGTAAATTATTTTGGAATTTATAAATAGCTTTGTAAATGGATTAAAAGCATATAAATAGTTTATAAATGGTTTGAGAGGGATTTATAAATTATTTTCGAAATTGATTGAATGAAAACTTCCTCGGTATTTATGAATGTATTTATACTTTTGGAATGGTGGAAATTAGCCACAAGGGCCTCTTTAGCAAGTGTAATTAGTTTCTAGGACACACAATTGAAATAATTACTTTTAAGGACAAATTGTAAAATAATTAGTTTTTGAGGCTTAAAAACCTATGAAATTATGTCCTTGAAAGTAATTGGACTGCTAACTTTGTCCTTAAAAGTAATTATTCTGCTGACTTTGGCCTTGAAATTAATTCTTGTGGATGTGTGTCGTAGAAACTAATTAGACTACAAAGTTTGTCCTTCTAGTGAAATGCCCCTTTGGAATAAGTATATAGATATCTTGATATAAAGGTATAACTACTTTATGGATTTATTATTAAAAATATTTTTTTTTAAATGGCCACGATGTGAAATAAGTGTTTGGTAGTTAAAGAGACCGGGGTCGGATATTGTCATACTCTCTGCTAATTCTGAAACCACTTTAACAACTGTGCACATTGTGGAGAATCTAGAATGAAGTAGAATGGTTTGGCGAATGCTACTGGTATAAAGTAAGAACGCAGCCCTGACTTTCGAGTCAGCTTGATATGACTAAAACATGAGCTATCCCGGGCCTAATGACGTCGCTCCTCTTATCATACACATTTCTTCGATACCATATTTATTACTTTGTGATTATTTGGTGGCCATCTTTGATTTGATTATGGGAGTGTGTTCCGAGGTGGGCGGTAGTAGCTGCTATGCGTTACCAACAGTCTGGAAATGCTAAACGATAGAATCCTACCCCAGGCATTGCCTCTTGTGCCTTGTCGTATGCCTTATCGAGCCCACTACGATTTTAACGTGTCATACCTTTGGAGTGCTCCTTGGTAGCCCATCAGTTTGGTGGAGTTTACAGTACTGTATAGACTACGGCATTTATAAAAAATGTGTTACAAGGGATGTGGTAACGCCTTAACACTATTTTGATACTTTACTTTACTAATAGACACTATATATGTAGCATATATTACTACATATAGATAGTTTAATGAATTCTTAGAAGATGGAAAATCCCGAAACGTCTCTTAAGCTATTGCATGCATGTTATACACCGGATAAGAGATGCAAAAATCTTGTAAACATCTCTGAAGCCATTACCCTCATATTTACTTATTATTGATTTAACGTACATAAAATCTTTTAGTTCTGATTTGAGTGTTTTTTCTTTTCATTACGCTCAGGTCAGCCTGATTTTTCAGTGTTGAAGACTTTATTTCTGGAGGACGAAGACGGAGTTTGATGTATTATATTATTAGTAATTTTCCACTGCATCAAGAAATATGAGGAACATAGAATAATTCTATGAGATCACGTTGCCAAACACTGAATGGGTTTTTACCTCACAGGAACAATATCCATACATGAAAGAGTGGAAACAAGTTGGAACAAAATCATACTTGAAAGAACGGACACAAATAATTAAATACCGAGAAGAGCTCCAAGCACTTCCCAATGCGACTAAGAAAACGATTCAAAGATTTGAATCAAATAAGTAAAATGAATTTTTCCAACAATGACTAGGAGGGTGCACCCCTACCAAATGTTTACCTCTAGAAAATATACTTGAGAACTAAGATGGCTCGCAGAAACTTCCAAGTTGGATCCCGCCAACCTACCGAGTATCCAAGTATTTCACATCTCCATGCGTATACAATCGAAACCAATCTATGGTAGATGTGACAATACCCTAATGGGAGAAAATCCACATAGCTTGCCCCTTACTCACTTTTTATTTAGTCATTTATGACAAAGGATGTCAAAAATGATAGTCAATGAATTAACTATCAGGAATAAACTAGTACTACCCCAAGAAACAAATGAAACTGAAAAGATAGAGTAGTGTCATTTCCTATCTTGACAAGGCAACATTCTTAACTTTAAAAATACCAAGAGTTTAAATGCCTCAAATGAGAAACATAATCGTCTTGAATTGACGAACACAAATAAGATAGGAGAATCAATAGTCAAATCAACTATCCGGAATAACATAATGATGGTGTATGAAAATCAAACCTCTTAAAACATTTAACTCACACTTATTATTGGTTTACATCCTAAATGTTCATAAACCACTTTATAGATACTCTTTAAAATATTCTTTTTAAAGAGCTAATTATATTTCTAAGTGTATTACAAAGAAGGGTCAAAAACAAATGTCAATAGAAACATCGTTTATTATAAACCAAAAACAATTTACACTTATCTTTATTTCTAAACATGCCTTTTTCAAGATTTTCTTACTTATTAACTATCATTTATAACCTTTAAAACAAATCTTATTATCCCAAAAGATAATAAATTAATTTAAAATACCTTTATAAATTTAAAACAATGTAAATCATCCCGAAAGATAATTGATATAACTCTTTTACAAATTTAAAACAACATTAATTATCCTAAAATAAATCAAATTTATGTCCTATTTATAAATTTAAAACATCATTTATTATCTTGAAAGATAATTAATCAAATTTAGAATCTTTTTATAAATTTTAAACTACACTAATTATCCTAAAAGATAATTAATCAGATTTGTAATCTTTTATAAATTTAAAACAATAATTAGCCTAAAATATAGCTAATAAAATCAATAATCTTTTATAAATTTAAAACAACATCAATTATTCCAAAAGATAATTAATGAAATATATAACTTCTTTATAAGTTTTAAACAACATTAATTATCCCGAAAGATAGTTAATCAAATTTATAACTCCATTTGTAAATTTTAAACAACACTTATCCTTTATTTCAAAATTCTCAAAAATACTTTAAAATATATTTTAAACAACTTTCAAAAGTGCAAAAAAGCAACATTTATTTTAAAAAAATTCGAGCATAAGTTCAATACACATAGGTTTAAGGAGATGATATTTCATAAGTGACGGTATAGTGATAATTGCTATACCGACACACACAAATCAAACAGTATGTCACAAATATTTCAACCAAACATCAATATAAGCAACATAAGATTATAAGTAAATAAACATTGACGAGAAACCCCTTAGGGACTCCCTACAAAGGTCCACCGTGAATCACATATCTGAATGTGTATTTCGAAGTGTTCCATAGCGACTTATTCGCTATGTATACACTTCGACTTCCTCTTGCTTTTGTTCCCCGCAACACAATAGTTATTTGTGCCATTCATTTCTAAGAGGGAATCAATTCCAAACAAACAATCAAATAACAATATATAAACTGTCTTCCAAGCATTCAACAATAATCTATAGTAACATTGATATCATATAGTTTATTTAAAGGTGAGAAAACTCACCGAAATTCCGGCTGATGCTTTCGCGTTTTGGTTTGATCTAAAAATCGAATGACATTTGATTTTAATTCAAAATCCTACTAACTCTAAATTTAATGAAATCAACTCCAATGCGTAGATAACATCGATAAGACTGCAACATAAAAGACCGTGTCCAAATCCGACCTCGTATGAGTGAGATATTGAATTTACAAGATTTTGAGTCAATTAAAATAATTAATTAACAAATCAAGTTAACTACCTTACTCACCATATTAATCCTTCTTCCTTTTTGCACTAATTGCAACACCTGTATATGTGGATAACGTGCACAAACTATCCTCGACATGGAGCTTCGCTCAACTAAAACACGAATCGATCGCGCTAACGTCTCTCTTTTCACGAGCTCCACCTTCCCAACCCAAAAACATGACACTCGACCTCCTCCTGTAAAATGCAACAATAGGGCTTTGACTGACTACAGGAAATAATCACAACCCCTAAACACAATCGCACATCATAACACTCGGCCACGAGCTACTACAACACATGAGAAACTCAAAGCAAACGACCTCGAACCCAAACTTCATCTAGATCGACCAGAATCTCAAACCCGAGCTCCCTTTCATTGACTCGATCCTCGCAACCCATCACCGCCTGCTACAAAACTATATGGATTTATAAAGCCTCATGAGTTTAAAGTATCCAAATTTATATTTTTTCATTAAGTAAATATTTTAATTTTGTTTTTTTAAGATGGATGTTTAACTTTTCTTTACTTACCGGAAAAGAAAATAGAAAAGAGAAAGAGAAAAAGAAAAGTTTTGGTGTTGAATTGTTTTAGGGTAGTAGTTTGTTTATATTGAAATTTTCGGCATCTCGCTACACAACATTTCGTTCACGTACGAGCTGTGAACGACAAAATAAAAATATGGTCGCACACAAATTGCGACATGATCACTAAACTATAATATACACTGGTTATCTTATTTTGTGAAATTTTAAAAAAGCCATCATTTGCTAAAAATACGTTAACGATAATTTAAATATTTGTCAAATTAAAAATTATGGAAAAATCCTATAAATTCATTTGAAAAATACATTATTAAAAATATTATTTTGTTAACAATTAATTTTCTTATTATTTATTCAAACTATTTATTATTGTAAATAAATTTATAAAACGAGTTCACTATTATTTATTAATTAAAAGGAGTTAAGTAAAGCTATTAAATCCATTTAATCTGTACTTTGATTCACAATTGAAATATTTAGATAATCCCTCTATTTGAATATACGTTATTTATATTATAAAAACAATTATCTGAATATTTATAATTAATTAAATATTCAAAATCAAAATGATAAAATTTTGGATGTTACATTCTCCCCACCTTGAAAGAATTTCATCCCCGAAATTCCCAAAGGAAGAATCCTCTTACCCTTAGACTTTAAAATATTGTTAATTAAAATGATTTATTTGACTTTTAAAGTCCATTATATTTCGAAAAATTTCGATAGCACCTCCTTTGTGTGGCTAAATCCGGAAAAACTATAACTCGCCGCAACTGGCTCAAATCAACAAACGAAAACAAAGCCTAAAAGTGACCTCCCGAATCTAGGGCATAAAATCATCATTCAATCACCAATTTCTAAATCTACTACATACCACTTTTGCGTTTGATTTTTGGCAAGCAACTTACTATCTCGATGTGAACGAAGGTTTGCAAGAAATCAAATAGCAACATCTTGCTTCCCTATATCTGTTTTGTACTTACGTAATCCAAAAGAGAACCATACTTATAAAAGAGCAATACTCGAGCTATTTCTATCATAAGCAATAGCAACGTAAATAATATAACAACCTTATGCAACAATGCAATATAATGCAACTTATAATAATGAGTCAACTCTAGAGTGATATAAAGCCACATGTAACCAAAATCAATACAATAACCATGTGCAACAAAAGTACAGAGAATACCCTGTAATAAAATGCTATGCACCCAATCTTTTCTAAAGATAAATTTTGATGTAAATGCCCAGGTTTTATATTCAAAATATATTTTCAAATTCCTCCAAAGAGAAATATGTTAAAACCAAAATCAATTATGACAAGGAATGGACTTCTCCTACCAGAGCACGTTATAACTTTACAATCAAAACAACATGGTGCATGCGGTAGTATTTTGGTTCCTTCTTAAATAATAACTAAAGTATACAAATATGTCGTGCGAGTCTTCCAAATCGAAAAACTCCCAATCGCCCAATCTTTAGTCATAACTAAAAATATTTGAAAAACCACTTCATAAAAACTCATTTCAAATACCTTGAAATAATTATACTTAACTAAAGTTTTCAAAATAATATTATTATTTCTTTTACAAATCCTTTTAAAACCACCTTTCAAAAACATTGAGATTTAAGTCTTAATGAGTTAAACTATCTTTTTTCTATTCCAGAGTTAAAAAGTTTCATTTATAAAATTATTCTTTTATCAACATACCTTTTATTTTAAATCAGTTTCCTTTGAGGAAACTTAAGAACTAAATACCCGGTTTTTATTTCAAAACCCTTTTGAAAATCATACTACATATATTTCTATATATAAAATAATTTTAATTCACTAAGTACACTACAACGTTCTCCTAATCAAACATTCGATCATCATTTAGAAGATTATTCAGATTACCACAAAACTAATCGAGATCCTTAATTTGAATTATCCAAAGAAAACGTGTCTTCTTAAAAATTCTCGTTGAAATATTTATATTAGGTACACTTCCAAGTAACACCACTATTATTTTCTTAAAAATCTTTTTGAAATCAATTCAAGCAATTTCAGGATTTAAATTCACAAAAAACCTTTTTACTTATAAAACACCTTTTATAAATAATATAAATCATTTTATATATATCATACTCATATAAAATGTATTTTAAAAATCATCTTATATTATAATAACTACCCTTTATTATAATAAACTTTTCACAAATATTTATCCTCTAAATGTCTTATCTTCCCATTTAAATTACGTTAAACAACTTTATTAAAAGATGACTTTTAATTTAACATTTTCACCAAAAACCTTAGAGTCATACTGTGAAACTTAATTCACAAGGGATTCGTTTTAATGTACTCATAATTATCAAAACAATAAATGTTAACAAACTAGTCGAGCATATATCAACAAATCAATAAACAACGGTCAATGTTCCTAAACTATCCGAGCATGACATATCAAACAATAAAAATAATAAAGAAATATTATCATTAGCAAACAAACACTATAAATAACTATATAAATTCGAATTCCTTTATATATAAACAATATATAATCCTAAGTAAAATAATTCATTTACCAACTTTTCAAAAATCAATATCTTTTCCGTTTTCCCTATTCGAATCTTTTGAAATCTCGACACCATGGCATCCCACGTCTCGACCAGAGTTCTTAAATAACCCAATAGATTTATAGAAATAATAAATACGTTTATATATATAATACTCTTAACACATTCAAGTGTGTCCCTTACTTTATCTAAAATAAATTTACCTCACCAAAGCCAAGATTCTCGCTTAATCTTTAGCTCTGATACCATATATGTAACAACCAGCCTTTTCGATTCTAGAAAGTCGGTATTTAATACATCCATGGTATTCAAATGCCGAGCATCTAAGTGCCGAAAAGGCAGATTGTTAGGGTAAAAGAAAAAGAAAAGAAAATAATCTCACAATGGATCGATAACATATAATATAACAAAGAAAATAAAAGATAACATATAATATAACAAAGAAAATAAAAGATACCACTCCAAGATACAAGGTATATCAAATTTAAAAGCAAACCTCATCAGCCTAGACAGTTATAACTTTTCGACCTTACAATTGCTGATGTGTATACATAATAGTACAATGGAAATAAAAATACTACGGCAGGTGAACATCTTGCTCTGCTCTATAAGCTTCATGTCCCACCAACGACAACTCGAAAAAAAATCGGTCT
The DNA here is from genome assembly GCA_030765085.1 of Allium cepa. Classification (NCBI taxonomy): domain Eukaryota; kingdom Viridiplantae; phylum Streptophyta; class Magnoliopsida; order Asparagales; family Amaryllidaceae; genus Allium; species Allium cepa. The sequence continues at coordinate 162,288,020 of CM060932.1, forward strand.
GACCCAAGTATTATAATAACATCCAGCATGAGGAAATTCACGAAATATGGGGAACGTATAATGAATCTATGAGATCACGTCGTCAAACATAGAATAGGTTTTTACCTCACAAGAAAAACATTCATACATGAAGGAGTGGAATAAGGTCGAAACAAAATCAAACTCGAAAGAATGGACACAAATAAATACCAAGAAGAGCTCCAGGCACTTCCTGATGCAACTAAGAAAACGATTCAAAGATCTGAATCAAATAAGGAAAAAGAATTTTTCCAACAATGACTAGGAGGGTGCGCCTCTATAAAAAGTTTGCCTCTAGAAAATATACTTGAGAACAAGGATGGCTCTTGGAAACCTCCAAGTCAGACCCCGCCAACCTATCGAGTATCCAAGTATTTCACATCTCCGTGCGTATACAATCGAAACCAATCTAGAGTAGATGTGACAATACCCTAATGGGAACAAATCCACATATCTTGGCTCCCACTTGCTCTTTATTTAGTCATTTCTGATTAATGATGTCAAAACTGATAGTTGATGAATCAACTATCGGGAATAAACTAGTACTACCCTGGGAAACTATCGAAATTGAAAAAGATAACGTATTGTTGTTTCCTATCTTAACTAGACAGCATTCTTAATTTTAAGAATAACAAGATTTTAAATGCCACAAATGAGAAACAAAATCATCTTGAATTGACGAACATAAAGAAGATAGCAGAATCGATAGTCAAGAAATCAGCTATCGGGAATAACAGAATGATCGTGTATGAAAATTAGATCTCTTAAAACATTTAACTCACACTTGTGCTTGATTTACATCATAAATATTCATAAAAAACTTTAAAAATACTCTTTAAAATATTCCTTTTAAAGAGATAATTATATTTCTAAGTGTATTATAAAGAAGGATTAAAAAAATGTAAATAAAAGCATCGTTTACTATAAACCAAAAATAATTTACACTTATCTTTATTTTTAAACATTACTTTTTCACGATTTTCATATTTATTAACTATAATTTATAACCTTTAAAACAAATCTTATTATCCTGGAAGATAATAAAATAATTTAGAATATCTTTATGAATTTAAAACAACGTTAATCATCCCGTATGATAATTGATATAACTCTTTTACAAATTTAAAACCACATTAATTATCCCAAAAAACCAAGTCAAACTTATACTCTTCTTATAAATTTTAAACACATTTATTATCTCGAAAGATAATTAATCAAATTTAGAATCTTTTTATAAATTTTAAAGAACATTGATTATCCTAAAAGATAATTAATCAGATTTGTAATCTATTTATAAATTTAAAACAATAATTATCCCAAAATATAATTAATCAAATTTATAATCTTTTATAAATTTGAAACAATACTAATTATCCTGAAAGATAATTAATCAAATTTATGACTCCTTTTATAAATTTTAAACAACATTAATTAGCTCAAAAGATATTTAATCAAATTTACAACTCCATTTAGAAATTTTAAACAACACTTATCCTTATTTCAAAATTCTCAAAAATACTTTAAAATATAGTTTAAACATCTTTCAAAAGAGCAAAAAGTAGCATTTATTTTATAAAAGTACAAGCATAAGTTCAATACACATAGGTTTAAGGAGTTGATATTTCATAAGTGACGGTATAGCGATAATCGCTATAACGATACATACAAATCAAATATAATGTCACAAATATCTCAACCAAACATCAATATAAGCAACATAAGAATATAGGTAAACCAAAATTTCAATTTTAGCTCAAAATCCTACTAACTCAAAATTTAACGAAATCAACTCCAAATCTAACACAAAAGGCCTTGTCCAAGTCCAACCTCGTAGGAGTGAGATATTGAATTTGCAAGATTTTGAATCAATTAAAATAATTAATTGCTTAATTAATTAAAAAATCAAGTTTATTACCCTAATCACCATATTAATCCTTCTTCCCTTTTGCAATAATTGCAACACCTGTATATATGCACAACGTGCACGAGCTATCCCCGACATGGAGCTACGCTCCACTAAAACACAAATCGATCGCACTAACGTCTCCCTCTCCATGAGCTCCACCTTCCCAACCCAAAAACATTATGCTTGACCCCCTCCTATAAAATGCAATGATAGGGCTTCGACCAGCTACGGGAAATAATCACAACCCTCTAAACATAATCGCACATCACAAAACTAGGCCATGAGCTGCTACAATACACGAGAAACTCAAAGCAACTAACCTCAAACCCAAACTTCATCTAGATAAACTAAAATATCAAACCCTAGCTCCCTTTCATTGGCGCGATCCTCACAACCCATCGCCGCATGCTACCAAACTATATGGATTTGTTGATCTTAGCCTCATGAGTTCAAAGAATCCAACTTTATATTTTTTCGTTAAGTAAATGTTTTGATTTTTGAAGGTGGATGTTTATCTTTACTTAGCTTACAAGAAAAAGAAAATAGAAAAGAGAAAGATGAAAAGAAAAGTCTTAGCGTTGAATTGTCTTAGGGTAGTAGTTTGTTTATATTGCAATTTCCAACACCTTGCTATGCAACATTTCGTTTGCGTACGAACCACGAACGACAAAACAAAATATGGTCGCACACAAAAACACGACATGATCACTAAATAATAATAATATACACTAGTTATCTTATTTTGTGAATTTTAAAAATGACATCATTTGGCAAAAAATACGTTAAACGATAATTTATAAAATTTTCTAACTAAAAATTATGGAAAAATCCTATAAATTCATTTGAAAAATACATTATTAACAATTAATTTGTTTTGTAAATAATTAATTGTCTTGTTATTTATTTGAACTATTTATTATTGTAATAAATTAACAAAATGAGTTTACCATCATTATTTATTTATTAAAAAGAGTTAAATAAAGATATTAAATCCATTTAATTACTATTTAATTCACAATTCAAATATTTAAATAATTGATATGTTTGAATATAAGTTCTTTATGTTTTAAAAAATTATTTAAATATTTAAAACTAATTAAAAATCGAAATCAAATGATAAAAATTTGGAATATTGCAATAGCAGTGGAAATAACAACAACAACAATAAAAGAACAACAATTCTATGGGGCAATCTCAGGAAATATTTTTAGTTTGCACAGAATGGTAAATATACGAAGTTGAATGACTCTATGAAAAATATTTATCTTGCGACCAAAAACATGATTAGATATAGGAAACCAGCTTTGAATGAAGCTATGGAGGAAGAGCAAAGATCTAGATAGTATTATCACTTCCATATGACTCATAGGCATTGTGCGAATGAATGCAAACGTTTGAAGGATATAATTGAGGAGTTGTTAAGGAGAAAACAACTACAGCATTGCACAAAGAACCTATAGGATGGTGACCAGCGGAATAACCAACCTCCGAGGCAACTAGCACGGGGTAGTGTTAAAGGAATAAGTGGAGCTGGCCCATGTTCACCTAGATATGACTTGATTACTAACATTATTTTTGAAGGTCTACATCACGTGGAAAAGAGATATAATGAGGTGTAGTGCTATGGGAGCTCTTTGAAGCGTATTCTACATGAGACATGTTATGAAATCGAGTATTGCACTCTCGCTAAGCAGTTGAAGTGGACAGACGATGGTACAGTGTTTCGAAATAGAGATGAAATGACATCGAGGCACCAACATTTGGTTCAATGGTGAGTATGGCTTAGATTGGGCCAGCTATTGTTCAACGAGTGCTTCTTGATAGCGGGAGCTCGATGAGCATTAAGAGGGTGTTTGCCGAGATGTTTTTGAGTGAAAGGTACCTTTTTCTTGATATTCCAACCTGTACGGTTTTATTAGAGAGGCAACATCTACAATCAATTGTATCCAGTCGACTATGAAATTGGGAGACAACCTTAAAGGGTTGTGCAGATGGAGAATTTTACCATGGTAGATATATATTCTACTTGCAATGCATTTTTGGTCAATTGTCCCTTCCCGATTTTATGGTTACCTATCTCCATAGTGTTTAACTATGAAGTTTCCCATGGATTGTGGAGATTAGGTAGTTTATGGAAACCAAGGAACATGATGAGAGTGTTATGTTACAGAGTAGGGGAAGCATGTTGTAGGGAGAAAGGAAAGAATGCAAAGAAGGACCTCTACATCAATAATCAAAATGCATAGAAGCTAACATCTGATTCTTGCCTTGGGTCTAATAGCGGCAGGTATGAAGCAGTGTACCTACGGAAGGATTATAAAGAGGTAAGGGAAGGATCGATGGAGCTGATGGATGAGGTTCAAATTGACGATGATTATCCAATGAAGCTCGTCAGGATTGGTTCCTAATCGTCTTAAGGATAAAGAAGGAACTAACAGGGTTTCTAAGGGAAAGCTGCGATGTATTTGCATGGAAAATTTCTGATATGTGCGAGATTTTGCCTAAATTTGCATGTCATACATTAAATATTAGCCCGACGTTCATTTTTGTAAAGCAAAAGAAGCGTAGTATGGAGTTAGAGAGACTAGATGTACTAAAGGAAGAAATGGATAAATTGTTGGCAAATAACTTCAACCATGAATCACTATACTCTTACTGGGTTAAAATTTCCATGATGGTTAGGAAGCCTAATGGAAGTAGAGACAAGCATTAGTTTTCAAACCTAAATAAAGCATGCTCGAAGAACTGGTTTCTGCTTTTGTAGATTGACTAACTCATGGATGGGACGGTCAAACATGAGCTGCTATCTTTTATGGATGCATACTCAAATTGTGATGCAGGGTCCAAATCAGGAGCATACGAGTTTCATTACAGATCTAGGACTGTATTGCTACAAAGTAATGTCATTTAGTTTGAAATGTTGTAGCTATTTTCCAATGTTTGGTCAACAAGATGTTTTTTGGAAGAAATCAGACAGATATGCAGGTGGATGTGGATGATATGCTAGTAAAATTGAGGAGACTAATGGACCATATAGGTTACCTATTAGAATGTTTGATATGCTCCTAATGTATGAAATGAAATTGAATCCATTGAAGTGTTCTTTTGGAGTTGCATCTATTTAATTCTTAGTGTCTGTCGTGAACTTATGGGCTATGTAGTTAATATAGAATAATATCGTTGATATATTGTTAATATATCTCATATCTCTCCTTAACCGATATATCTTCCAAAATATCATTATTGATATATCGCCTGATATTTTCTAATATATCGCTTCAATATTTAGTGTAAAATCCCTGATATTTTTTAAGAACATCGTTCATTATTGTATGTCTTGAAGAAAATAAATTTACAAACAAATATATTCAGAGTCTCAATATTTTTTTAGTATATGCTAAATGTTGTGCAGCTAAAGCTTTTAGTCGTTCTATAGCAGTAGAAGTGTAAAAAGTTGTAGCGAGGATATAACGGAAAATAACGGAGATGCAAAAAGTTTCATTAGATATAAAATCAAATATTTAAAGTTAATACATTATCATTCCCACATCATTTGTGCAGAATTTTTTTAATCTTATATAGAAAAACCAAATAATATCATGATTTATGCAAAATAGATTTGGTGACCACAACATATTCTAACTTATATTGAGCACTTTAGCCTTAAAATTTGGTCTTAACCTAATTTTGTTGATTTCGATTAGAAGAAAACCAGTCAAATGAACCTTAGCATATTAATGTTGCTAAAGCAGGTGCTATAAAGTCTTGATTTAGCGACATAGTGGAAAAGTAGGGCCTAAAGCGGATTTACTATTTAGTAGCGCTAAATTGAACTAGCATAATGGTTGAAGAGCGCTACGCACTATAGCAAGGATTCTGCGAGGCTTTAGCGAGACTTTATCTGCATAAGTAGAATGATAATATGTATAAATCCCAATGCACTAAATTGTTTTAGTTTTATCCATAATTTGTTAGTCTATTTCATTTGTCTTTTAACAAAGAAAATTATGCTTATTCCATTTTTTTTTTATTTCATGTGAATGCTTTACCACTAAAAACTAGATCGTTTAAGAGCTACTCCTCTTTTTAATTATATTTTGGTTCACCATTTTTAATTAGTAAGTTGAATTACGAAAATTTATAATATTAGCTATTATCATGCACCACGAACTAAAACCTTGAAGAGTAGTAAAGTTATATTTTAGAAAAATCTATAATGAATAAGCTAGAAGTTGAAGTGGATGGACAAATCAACATTAGCTATTTGATAAATTAAGTGGAAAATAAAACGAAGAAACTATAGATATGAAAAAAATTGCAGATTAATATAGATGATTAGATGACTTAAATACGAATACAGTATAAAATGAATAAAATAATAAAGACGCATATTATACAAATTTCTCGATTTTATAAGCTTATTCTACAACTTATTTTCAATAGAATATTCTGGTAAAAATATTGTAATCTTCAAATTGTGTGCAATCACTCTTTAATAGTAATATGACAATATTGATCCGAATATTTAAAAACATAAACCCACTATAACATTATTTAACAATAGAATATAGTTTATAACATGTTCTACACATGTATGATATATCACCGATATGACCCGATATTATCATTATATTATAAATATTTCATATCTGTACTTGACCGATACGTATCTGATACCGATATTAACTACTTAGCTCATAGGACATAGAAGTTATTCCGAAGAAGATTTAAGCATTAATACATGTTACAACCTCAAGGAATAGAAGGGAGATGCAGAGCTTGAATGGCAAGTTGCCTCTTTGATAGGTTCATCTCAAAAATTAACTGACAAGTGTATATAATTCTTTGATCCAATCAAGAAGAAATGTGGGAAGTTCCAATGGATAGGTGAATGTGAAGCAGCTTTTCGACAAGCATTGGAGCATATTCAGAAACTACTTGTTCTATCATAGTTGGAAGGAGCGACCTTATATATGAAGGAACTAAGCCGTATCAATAGGTTAAACAGATGATTTTTTTTTCCATATTTGGACCTTTGTTATGCCTATAAAGTCAAATTATTTTCCATCCAATCTAAAATTGATTTAATTAAAAAAAATTCATTTTATTTATTTGAGAAAGTTTTATTAAATTTAAACTAAGTTAGTTAATATATGCATATCAAACACACTGATATATGTGTAGTGCATGTTCAATATGTAAATAGTGTACATGATTAATGTGTACGTTTATAGGTGCTGAGATTTACACTACAATGGACACATTGACCATTTATGTCTTTGTTGTCCCTAGTTATTATTTAAAATTACGCATATGTATAATTATTGATCAATTTTGTAGTAATAATAATAACAATAATAATAATTACAAATATACTTAAAAATCAATTTTAACAAATCCAATATATTTTCAAATTAAAATAATATCTTAAAATCCATTTTGACTTAGAAAAATTCAAACTCATGTCTATAAATTTTAAATAAAATATTTATTTATAATCTTAAATCTAATATATATATATATATATATAGTATTCACGAATTTAATTTTATATTTGAATATACATACATACATATATTCATACTCAGTTTTATAAATTAGATTTATTTATAAATATAATAATATTAATATTAAAAAAATAAATATTAAAATAAATCAATAATATATTTTCGACTATAAAAAATTATTTATTTTTTATTATAAATTCTTTATGGAATCTAGAAAAAAATATGCATCCATATATCTAAAATAGTTTTGAAATTATTTATCAATTATTATTTTGTGAAAATATATTAAATTTTTATTTAGTTAAAACCTAAGTGCAAACATTTATAAAATAATTTTTAACATTTAATATATACAATATATATATATATATATATATATATATTTAAGTGTTCAATATGTTTTAAAATTATTTTTATCTTATTAAAAATAGTTTTAAAATCCAAAAAATAATATTTATTTATAAAAAAACCATGGCTGAAACATATTATTATATTGATATGTTGTATAATGAAAAAAAGAATTTGGATATACAAATTAAATCAGACAATATATGCACACATAAATTCATTATAAAGCATATGTTATCTAACCTAAATGAATATAATGATGTATGGAAATAAAATTAAGATTAAAAGATTATCAAAAGAAGTCGCATATGATTTGCAGCTTGAATGAATGAATAAATCCAAGATTGGTTGAATCAACCTTCGGAATTTGCTACGGCCTAAAGACGAACATCACCTTATATTATTTGATTTTGTTTGATTTTTTTCTTTTGGAAATAATGGCTATAGCCTCCTATAATTTTAGACTAGAGCAAATGAGGGGGATAGATAAAAAAATATCAAGTGTGATGGTGCATATAGGTGGCAATAAGAAGAGTTAAAGGAGGAGAAAATATCTCCTTTTTTTACTCTTTCTATTTTACCTTTTCAAACCAATTTTGAAACACCTAAAATGCCCTCTCCCCAAGCTCCTATGGCTTGCCATATATGTGCCTAGATAGGACTTTAAAATTCCCAAAAACCGTTTAGTAATTAACCATTTTGAATCAAATTATTGATATCGTACATTGACACATACATATATAACTTTTATATGCACACCCAATGAATTTCTAATACCTCCCAAAAATCAAATAAAATTTAATAAATATTTTGTTAATATTAATTAATTTAATAAATTTACAATAATTATAAATTAATTAAATCCTGTGCTATTTCACAGTATTCAACATTACGGTTTGCGACTCAAATGTGTAAACTCAGTCGGCGCTTAATCTTAAACAATTCAAACATTAACGTTCACACATCATGTTAGCCAGTAGTATCATAGTTTATTTGAATTTATTGCTTACACTTCTTTTCAGTAAAATCCAACTTTACTATTTTAAACAGTACTTGGTAGAAAAGAATATTTACATTGATTCTTTTTGTCAAAACTATATCACTTTAGAACTTATGGAATTTTTTTATTCATAATTCCAATATCATTCACATTCAATCAGTTAATCTACATAAAAAGTCTTGGTTCAATAAAGCAATTATTATTAACCATACCACTCTAGTCAGAAACTCCAATTTTATTGCATATCATCCTTTAAGATTCTTTGTTTGACCTTAGTTATATTAACCAGCAAATAACTCTTGAGCGAGTCATTCCATAGTTATCTAATAACTATCAGTATGTAACCTCTTGGCACTCCTAGCAGCCATGAGTAATATGATGTCCAACATTTTGGAGAGAATTATGTACTCCATATGTATATGAACCTTGCCTTATAGAAAACTATATGCCCATCTGTTTTTAGCCTTTTCTTTAAAATCCATTTACAGTCGATGGATTTTATCCCTTCAGGCATGTCATCTAAAGTCCACACTTTGTTTTCATGCATGAATCCATTGTCAATATAGGCATTGGCCCAGATACATTAGTATCTACAAGATCCAAGAGTTCATTAACTCTTTTGTTTCTCCCACCGAAAGGGTTCTTGGTCATTTTTCAATTTATGACAATACTCATATATGTCAAATAATTCATAATCAACTAATAGTCGTAAACCTTTATTTTTCAGTTTGTGCATTTTTTTTGACTTATTTGACCTAGACTAAGTGCCATAAGTAAGTATTATTAAAGTCAGTGGAAGATTTATTGACAGGGCATATATAATTCAAAGTAAGTACATAAATGTCAATATCTGAAACACCATTGCAGTTATTATTTCCACCAAACACAATATTCATAATACTGTCTTTATGACGAAAATCAAAATTGTCTCAAACAATCTGCAAATAAATATAATACCACAGACAATTTTTTTTTAACATAATAACAATAATTCAAAATTAAATCAAACCCATTTAGAAAAATCAAGCGATAGTCTAACTATGGTTGCATCTGCTTGAGATCCTTTAGCAACTTAAAGCCTTATTTCATCCTTTGCCTCATGCCATTTGTTCCTGAGTCCCAGTAATGAATTACAAATATGAGTTATAGATCCAGCATCCAAAACCCAAGATAATTTATTGATTGCAAAATGGTTTTGAATCATAAACATACCTTTAGGAGTGATAAAACCACTCTCCTTCCTTCCTTTGCCTATCTTCAAATAGTCTAAATAATTGCACTTCCAATGCCCCTTCTTATGACAATAGATAAATTCACCTTTATCGGTATGCGCATCCTTCTTACCTTTCTTATAACCCCATTTTTGTTTCTTCGAACCTTTCAAAGATGTGGCCTTACCCTTCATACCTAGCACCGTGTTTGATCTTTGAACGATCCCTCAGCTGACCTCGACATATTTAGTAGCTCGATGAGGTTTAGGATTAAGCGGTTCATATTGTAGTTCAATATATGGCTCAAACTAAGGAATCAGTGAGCTTATGATCAAATCCACTTGCAATTCATCTCTTATCACCTTGCTCTTAAAGGCTATCAATATAGCATTTTATGATTAAAAAAAATCCTTAAAGTGTTTGGTCATCCTCATGTTGAAAATTATCTTTGTAATCTCTTACCTTGTAGGTTGCTCTCTAAATGTAGCTTTGAGGCTTATGAAGATTTTATGGAAAGACATACGACTTGTCTAATGTAGATAACATGAAAATTTAAGCGATTTCGCGGTCAACTATCTAAGTGTTATAAGCTTTTACTACCTCAGTGTAACACCCCTAATTTTAAATAACATTATTTAAGAGATTTAATTAGATAAACTAAATAGAATAATGTAAAGATTAAGTAGTTAAGAGACTGAGATATGTAGAGTATTACGGTAGCCATTCCTTGATGAATAAGTAAATGAAAATTTAAGATAATAAGATAAGGGAAAAATAGGAATAGGTTATATTCATATAGCTTAAACCATTAACCCACTCTCATTTGCAACATTCACGAACTAAAACTTAATACCAAGCTTGGCTGGTCACCATTAGAAGATAACAAGGAGAAGATAAGAAAGATTTCAAGAAGGAAGCTTAATCAAGTTAGTTCTAGAGAAAATCTCAAACTTTTTAGTGTAAGGTAAAGGTGAACAATAGATTACATCTTATTTTTATATCTTTCAGTTTCTAGATAAGACCCGTGTCATTTTGCAAATGATTTTGCCATGTATTGATTGTTTAAATGGACATATATGCTTGTTGATGATTTAGGTCATACAGATTTTATGATAAGATTCGATTTGGAGAACTTATTAGATAACATCCAAAGGACTTGCATTTTTTTGATAAGGTCTGAAATATTATTTTAGAGATGGGTTTCGAGTTTCATTATTCTCTGAATTATTGTTTATTGTGAATTTTCTAGTAAACAAAATGGTACATTGGGTTTACATTAATTACGGCTATTATATGTTAGCTTTGAGTTAGAAATTTAAATATGTTAGAAACCATATTAAAAGTGACTTATAGGAATTTTAGGGAATTTTTCTAAGTGTTTTATTAAGTATATAATTTATTTAAGGTACGGGACTTAAATTTTTTATATGTTTAAAATAGGTGAAGTGGCAATTTGCTAAATGTTTTAAATTATTAAATACTGAATTCGGCGGCACTTTTAGAAAAGAAATTGGCAACCAATTATATATTGAAAAATAAGCAAGTTAGTTAGAAAGATATTGCTTTATAAGGAAATGGTTTTTGTCAAGGTTTGTTGTTGTAACGACCCTGGATTTCGGCCTCGGTTATTTTAATAAATGTTTAATCTAATTAAATATAAAATGTGAATTGATCATATTAAATGAATATCATTTTGGAAATATTGCCATCTATTTATATAAACTGTATTTTAAAAGAAGATTGATTTGGAAATTTGAAATAAGCATCTCAATAAAATTTATAATAAAATTTATCTTATATATTTAAATTAAAAGGTTTTACATTTGCTAAAATTTGATAAACATATACATATGAATAATAATGTTTGAAATTTAAAATCAAATTCTAGTAATATAAAATATAAATGTAAAATATGAGTCAAACTTATGTACATAATTTGAATAAATTATAGTTGGAGATAAATATAAAAATAAGTATTAAATATAAGTAAAACTTAAGAACATAATGTAAATATTGATAATCAAAATATAAAATACAAATATAAATAAGTAAGCAAGCAAATAATAAAATTGTTCTTTTATATCTTCACATGTAATCCAAACTCAAAGTATAAAATGAAATAAAACAATTTATAACATAATATAAGACAAGTGTTTATACAAAAACAATAAATATTTTCATAAACAAAGCTTCACACTCAAAAACTAAATATCTATCTGCAAATGTACTTTTCATACAACAAAATCTTTGCACACAACAAAATGTATTCCTATACAAGCCTAAGCCTACCTGCTAAAGTACATATCATACATACAACATCTTTAAACAACCAACCATAATTATATGATGTCAACTAAGCTAGAAAACAACATAATAACTAAACAAATATTTACTCACAAATATCTTCATTTATATTGATTAAGTGTTGCCATGTAATAATGTGTGAAAAGGAATCATAATTTACAAATGAACTACTGGATGTCCTTATGCAGATGCAAAAAACTTTTTAATAACAAAACAAAGATCTTTATTCAATAGCTTCATACACAAGCCATATGTTTACCTGCATATGTACATGATTGCAGGTAGTATCTTTACACAGCAACACAATTAATAATTGTGTAAACATATTATAAAACAAAGTATGTACTTAATATCAGCTCAAAATATTTTTTTCTAGATTTGCTCATATCAAAACAAAAATGAGAAAAAGCCTAACTGGTTATTACCTACCTGCTTTCAGTCCTTTTCTTATTTATAAATAGATACAACTGACCAAATTAGTTCGTTCAGTAAGAAAATAAATTTGCAAACCTGAAAATAAAAATAAAGGAAGATCAAGTTTTAAATTTCTAATTCAAAAACAAAAAGAAACAGAGAGGATCTTAAGACAGTTCAAAACTTATGTTTCAATCAACAAGGTTCCAACTCAATGCTTTCTGTTTACATTCAGGTGAGTAAACAAAAAGTTTAAAAGCTTTAAGTTGATAGAATAACAGTTCAGAGGATTGTTTATGGTATGACTGTTTATGCTTTGATTTCAAATATTGCTGGGTTGCTCTGTACTACTCTGGAAAAATGATACAGGTTGAATATTGTTCAAAACAAATCACATATGATTCACATTAAATCATTGCTAAGTTTTAATCTTTCAACCAAACATAATATTTAAACTTGTAATTAAGATTTTTAAATGCTAATTTAAACCCTGGTTTGTAAACATACACTTAACTTTATTTTACAGGTAAGCAAGCATAAACTGGATAATTGGATTGATGTAAAGTATTAAATTTACTTCATAGCTTGAATCTTTACCACAAAACATGATTTTTAAAACTGGAATGAAATTTTTTAACACAGTATGTCCAAGGCAGTTTGTATTCGAATCAAAATGGTATTTTTGCAAATTTCCTGGTCTTTAATCAATAATAAAGGTTGAAATTTGGGATGAAGCAAGTATAAACGTATGTGATTACAAGAAAATTATCAGAATTTTTTTATGTTGTTCGAGATTAGAACACGAAATCAATTTTGGGATCGAGTTCCAGAATTTTTTCCATGTCTGTAAAGGGTCGAGATCGCCTTCATCAAGCAACCAAGTGCCACAAAATCATGGTGGAGGGTTACTTGGTGAGATGACGTAGTGTGGCCAAGGTTCGAGCGCCTCCAGTGGCCGGTACGTCGAAGACGAGGTGATTTTGTCAGTAGTTTTATTGGCTGGTTTTCGTTCGATCTACTGTTTTTTTTCTTTTCGATTGATTTGAGACAATCTGGGCTTGAATTTCGAGTATGGAGGTGGCTTGTGACATGCCGGTTGTGTCGGAGTTCACCGGAGTTGGATCGTGCCGCCGTGCACGTGCACGGTGGCGTTGGAGGTGGACTGGCTGTCATGGAGTGCCGCTTCGTGTCGCGCGCGTGAGGATGACGCTAGTGCTTCGAGTTTGTTCGCGTGCCTATATTTTGAAAAATGTTGTCCAAATTATGTTTTAACTTATAACTAACTTACTGTAAGAAATTTTTTAAAGAGAAGAAGAAGAGATTCAGGGGGAAACTCGGGAAGATTGAGTGGGAACCCGGGGTTTACTCGTGCATAGCAAGATTTGCCTCGGTGTTGTTCAAGAGCTTAAGCGGAACAAAACTTGGTTTACTAAACTAAATTAGTTCGAAGTAAAAATAAAGTTTATTGTTAAAAATGTTTTCAACTTAAATGAATATCTTAATTTAGTGATTAATTAAAGATACGTGGTTAGATTTAACCAACATTTAAACATTTTCAGTTAATAAGTGTTTAATTTTAAGTTAATAAGAAAAGATTCTTGACTCTTATTCAATTAATTTGTAATTAAGAAGTTTAAATTAGTTAATTAAGTTAATATATGAATTATGGTAACAAATGAAGTAATTAATTACATTAAATATAAGGTTATCCAATAATTTAGTTTGGAGTTAATATTATAATTGGTTTTCAAAATTTAAGAGAAGACTTTTAAATGTTTAATTAAGTTGAACATTTAATTAGTTTAGAAAGAAATTAAGAACAATTACTCTTAAATTGTAATTGGTCATAGTTTATAAATAATTGATAAATTTGTAATTAACTACTTAAGTTAATGTATGAATGATTAATAGTTATTTAATCGAGTAATTTAATTAAGAATAAATAAAGGGTTAAGAAAGTAATTAGCAGTTAATAAATGGGTAATTAAGTTGATTTATAATTAAGATTTTTAATTAAATGGTTAATTAAAGTAAATAACCGAGTTAAGAAATAATTAGGTAATTGATAGTTTGAAATAAAATAAGTATGTAATTAAGACTAAATGATTAATTAAGAAATCATTAATAAACAATTTGAAATGAAACAGGAAATTAATTGTTAATTAATGATTAATTAAATAGAGTTAAGTGATTAACTCTCAAGTAATTAATTCTAAATTGAATTAATTACAAATAAGATTTAAAGGTAATTGCTTATGAACTGTTGTGTTGAATATCTGATTGTGATATTTATGTGATGATATTCTATGTTACTCTATGGTATGCTGTGTTATATCTATGATGCTTGTATATGTTTTATCTGTGATAAATGCTATGTTAATTCAATTGTTGAATTTAAATTATTTAAACTGTTTAAGTTAATTAGACAACTTGGCCCTTAAAATGGCGTTTGGATTCGATGAGACCAGGATCGGAAGAATCAAATTTGATTCTCCGAAAACCACATCGATCCAATTTAAACGTTAGGTCGTGAATCCTGAAATGAAGATCAAGATGGTGTTTTCAAAATGCAAGGGTTATCGTCGTTGACTCTGAGGGTGATTCCAAAATGAGTGTAATGAGATAATGCCTTCGATTTCGTTCGAACCCGGAACGAACTTGTATGGATTGAATGCTTTCAGCACATCGTCAGGCGGACGATGAGCATTCTAAGTGATATGTTCTTTAAAGGTAATCGCAGCCTCAAGCCTCATCAATCGGGGATGGCTAAAACAGGGGAGATGCAGCAAGGTTAGGTGGGTCATGCCCAAGCAGGACAAGATATTTCCCCTGTCTAGATGTCCATTTTTATTTCGGCTTAGTGGGTGGTTGGTCGCGCCAACTGCGGGGTTTATCTTGTTCGGGACTGTTCAGTAAGGAATGGTTCCGGCCTTGTGTTGCAGGGGGTCGGGAGTGATCCTCGGTACGGTGATCTAGGCCCCGTACTGTGACGGGCGGTACCCCAGTAGCCCTGCCATTGTTGGAAATCCATTTTCCCTACGAGACCCTACGATTTTGATTTGTATTACCCACTTTTGTGGCTAGTAGCTGGAATTTAATCATGTAACAATTTCGGCTATTTTCTATTTACTTGAAAACCCTAGACACTATTATAATATCACTGGATTTCCTATGAAATTTTTTGGTTAGCGTAAGGTAAAAACTTACCCGTATTTATTTGTGGGAAGTCTTACGTGATACCTTTCTTTTCAAATGTTTTTCAAAGTTAAACAACTTTAAACCGTTTACTCATACCAGACCCATGTCTGACCCAGAGTTTATATTTTGTGTTTTCATAAACTCTTGGGTACTCAAATTTTGATGAGTAGCCAAGTGATAGGTCTCGGACTTGATTTCTAGAGAAGCTTGGAGCAGGAGATTCCAGACGTATGTAGATATCTATCTACTTCCGCTGTGTCTGTAGTTGTTGTGAACTGTATCTCTGATGTATATAGTGGTAGGTGTATGTATATGACTGTCATATGTATTGATATTGTATAACTCTGATATATGTAAAAACTATGTAATATTTATGTGATATATTATATTTTGTTCCGTTCCGCTGTGAGATTCTGATGTTGTTGTTCTTTCTTTCTCTTTCTTTCTATTTCTATCCCTTTCTTTTCTTAATGATGATACGTCTTTCTGGTTGTAGAATGGCGGGTTGTCACAGTTGGTATCAGAGCGTAGGTTGGTGATAACCTTGGATCTGGTAGGAATTACTCATGGAATAGAGTCAGTAGTACTCTGAAATGAGTTTGAGTGTATTAATAGATATGAGCGCGTATTTTTAGTGAATATAAAATTATTTTTATATTGTGTTGATTTATCTGTTGAGAGTTTATGGATTCTGGTCGATGTGTGGGACGCCATTTCATCGATAGGGATTTCTAAACTCTTAAACAAGGTAGACCGACATAGTATTGTTTTTAAAGGTAGGGTAAATGAAATAATTTTACCCAAAATTATATTTTTATATAAAAGAAATATTTTTCTGAATTAACTATATATACTTGGATGTTTGATTGTTAATAGTACAATCAGATAAAAATTTAAATGTGAGTGGTTTATAACCAAATAAAATTATTTAAGAATGATTTTAAATAAAAAGGAATATAACTAAAATTTGATTAAACAGAATTTAAGTCCCGGAAATTTGAAGTATTTAAACAAAAGGATTTGGGCATTTGAAATCTTGGGAATGTTTGAAATGTTTTTCCAAAGATTTAAAGGCAATGATGTATTATTGTTTTGGAAAATATGGTTGAATGAAAATTGTTTGGAAAGAATTTGAGGAAGTAGAGAAGCACTGAACTCACTTCAGTCGCTGGGAAATAATCCTGATGGTGATGGCCACATCATCAGTATTCATTTTCGAGTTTCTAAAGTGATGGATTGCTATCAGGATATTGGTCATGATATTGTTTGGACTTGTTGGGTATACAAGATGTTTTAGAAATTTGAAAAAAAAAGAGAGAAAATTTTGTTTTGGTGAAAAAAAGTGTTTGGAATTTGAAATTTTGATTTGATATACCAAGAGGGTATGTGTAGTTATCATTTCAAAATGGTTTTGGAAGTGAAAGCTGTGACGCCCCACCTCTATACCCACGCTAGCCAAGAACACTCCGGAGTAGTGCTGTCAACTAGCACGGAGAATAAGGCTGTTGAGGAGCGACCAACCATGTAATTGCTTATCACACGGTGGCTATAAATAATCTTCGGAAACAAACATAGAAATAATCATATCACAAATCAGTCACAGATATCCATATCACAAAGGCGAAAGAAGATATGAATATATAACTAACACATGAAAGTGTACATCAGAGTAGTGGTCAGTAAGATCCACGATAATACAAAAGAATAGCAACACGTGCTATACAAAAGAATACAACTATGAGTCTATCTCTCAAGTGTATACAACAAAAACTGCTAATCTAAACAGTTAGCCAAATGTCAGAGTGATGAATCCCTGGGAAGAAGTCAAGCAGAAGCACCTGTAACATCTCGGTCTGACCCGAGTATTATTTAAGAAAATAATAAACGGGTCAGTCTAGCTATAAATATCAGATGACATGATATAACATAAAAGATATGGCATAAACATAAACATCCATAATGACATACCACTATAAGTATGTAAATAATGATCAACAGAAGATCAATCAATAAGAGATAATCAATATCACAAGAATCTTCTCAAAGATTCGAAGAGGGCATCATACCCTAAACTTGTACTCATAACAAGTCAATGACATAAATTCCAGAAATCAACACGAGAAATCCAGAAATCATAAAAAGGGAAAGAGGCCTATCACATGACGGTCCGAAGACCAAGGGGAGCTACCCCACATGTGTGAATGGAATCACACAGATTAAGGTCAAGACTAACCAAAAAGCAGAAAGGTATGTGTGAATGGAATCACACAAGTGGTGTCTAGTCTAACCTTGCAATGAAAGAGACATCGCGCAATTGCTAGTCTAATTCATAAAGCGATCATCATGATCAACGAGAAGTGTCAATTACACTAAGCTAGTAAATATAGAAGTTTAGCTTCATGTCCCATAACCACTTGCTTAACTTAAATTTTTACGAACAAACTGTAAATATTCACTAATAAAATTGTCACAAGAGGTTCAATCGAACAAGTCCAAGAATTAACCGACGAAGTGAACGCAAGCGTTTCATACCACTTGTTTTACTAAGTCGTTTAATTAGATTTCTCATCCGAGTGAGGTAAAGGCTTGTATATACTAATAGATTGGAAAA
The DNA here is from genome assembly GCA_030765085.1 of Allium cepa. NCBI lineage: Eukaryota > Viridiplantae > Streptophyta > Magnoliopsida > Asparagales > Amaryllidaceae > Allium > Allium cepa. The sequence goes on from CM060932.1 coordinate 162,306,537, forward strand.
CGGTTTAAGAAAAGAGCTTTGTTATTAAAAATAGAGCTGAAATTGTTTGTTAAAAGAGTTTTGATATTTACTACTAGTATTGAAACCTTTATATTATAAAGTGACAAAACACAGAAGCAATTGTAGAAACAATCAGTCACAAAAATCGCATACGGAGATGTGAATAAAATCCAAGGAAATTAGCTCAATGTTTTTCAGATAAGATCCCCTATGGAGGGGGGGTCCAGGGGGGGTGGAAACCCCCCAAGGTGGGGGTGTGGGGGCAACGCCACCGCTTACGGGGTTCGACCTGCCCGGTCAGGTCGCGGGGGTCCAGGGGGCAGCGCCCCGTCCAAAACGGTACGACCTAAGTGAAGACAAGCGGCCTATGACCTAAAGCAAAATGAGGTCTAACGACCTAAGGGTTCACGCGACCTAACACAATGGCCGAGCGACCTAACTGGAGTTAAGGGAGGCAAGCGACTTAAGGTCCAACGACCTACGACTCAAACAAGTCGAGCGACCTAGTGTGGAGGGGTCGAGCGACTTAAGGAAGGCGAACGACTTAACAAGGTTCGCGGGCTAAGGATGAGCGACCTAACAAGGTTCACGACCTAACGGAGATGAGGTCATGCGACCTAAAGTGGTTCGCGACCTAAAGGGGAACGACCCATCGAGTTATAGGTCTAACGACTTAACGGTTTAAAGGTCATGCGACCTAAAAGTGAAACAACCTAAGGTCGAAAACAAGGCCACGCGACCTAACAGGAAACAAGGTCAAGCGACCTAAGGGGTTACGCGACCTAACGTAACACGGGTCAAACGACCTAAGGCATCACAGGACGAACGACCTAACTGCTTAAGCGACAGGCGACCTAAAGAGGTTCGCGACCTAATAGGGTTCGCGACCTAAAGGTGCACGACCTAAGGTCTTTCAACCTAAGGGTATATAGGTAACGCGACCTAAAGATGTCGCGACCTAAAAATAGAAAGCGTGGCCGAACGACCTATCGAAGTAGAAAGGCATGCGACCTAACGGTCAAAAGGCCAACGACCTACGACCTAAAAGCCATACGACTTACGACCTAAAAGCCATACGACCTACGACCTAAAAGCCATACGACCTAACGTGAAACGACCTAACTCCGAAGTGAAGATTCAAGGCAGTGCGACTTAGCGCGATAACACGCGAACGACCTAAGGGTTAGGTCGCGAGCGACCTAACTCTGAACACCAAAAATGGCCAGAACGACCTAAGTGCAGAAAATTCACCAAAATGCTAAAAATTGGAGTTTTTCGTCAATCCAATCCAAACCAAATGCTAATGTGCATGCAAAAGTGATAGGGAATCATTCCCAACAGTCCAATATAGTTATAGACTAGATTTGTGAGATAAAAATCTCACCTTTGCACTAAAATTTATGAAGATGAAGCTTGAAAGCAAGGAGAAGCAATCCAAAGCTTGAATCCAATATCTTCTACTTGAATTTGGAGTTGAATGTTGGATTTGCAATTGAATTTGTGCTTGGAGTTTTAATTTCCCATTCTTTTCACCATTAATGCCCAAGCTTGAGTTAGTTAGGAAATTTATGAAGAGTGAGGAGAAGGGGGTTAGAACTTGGGCTTAATAGGCTAAACTAACCCAAAGTCCAAAGCGGGAAAAGCTAGTGAAATTTCACTAACTCCAAACCTATCGATGTTTATACTTAAAAAATTTGTAAACGACATTTCGAACTCAATGGAAGTGGTCTCGAGTCCTAATTTGACCGTTTGCAAAAAGTAGCTTTTCGGACCAAAATTCGATTAACGAGTTAATATTTAAATAAAATATTTAAATACAAACTCGATAAATATGCGGGTTGTTACAAAAGCCGGGCATTTGAATTCTAAGAATTCTAATTAATAATGTGAAAGGTTTGAACAAATCAACTATTGGATTTATAAAGTAAAGTTGATATTAATAAGAAGAAATCGGGAATTGTAATCCCAGAATTAAAATTTAACTTAAGTAAATGAAGATAAGAAACATATTGGAGGTTAACCTGAGATAAGTTAAATTGAAGTTCAAAATGAACTTAATTGGATATAAAAACTGGAAAGGAAGATAATTGTAATGACAGAATGAAATTTATACTTTAAGGGTTATATATAACCTGAAATTGTGATTATAAGATGAAATGACTCAAATGAGCAATATAAACTTTTAAGGAAACAAATAAGTTCTGAGCTCATATAGTGAGAAATAAAATTTAAACGAATGGTAAGTAGATAAATTTAACTGAAGTTGAGTTAGAATAAAACTGAATTTGAATGTAGATAAAATTGAATGAAATAAAATTATTATGTAAATAAGTAAATGTAAACCAAAGTAAGTATTGAATTGAATTAGAATAGAATTGGTGTGAGTTGTAAACAAATCTAATTCAAGCATCAATTAAACGACTTTATTATAAACTCAATAATAAATTGTTCATGTAAATTTAAGAGTAGATAAAAGAATAAACTAATCAGTAAATAATTGGGATTTGATTAAAGGAAAAACAAATCAAAGATTTACATGGACATTTGTGAAATAGAATAAACCTAAGTTGTTAAGTGGAACAGTTTGAAGAAAATAAATGACTTAGGTAAATTGTGAAATGGTTATTTGAAATATTGGTTGTCAAGTTTAATAAAATGGTTTGGAATCAAACCTGTTGAAATGAAAGAAAATGCAATGAAAGGATTGTGAATAATTTAATTGGGATGGAATCAAGTGTAAATTGAATTGGAATCAATTTAAAATTTGTTATAAAGCTTAAGTGATTATTTATTCACAAATAGTATTGTGAATTTCATAAGAAAATGGGTTGTTTGAAGTAAATGAAATTTGATAAATTTTATGGGATGATTTTGGAATCTTTAGGAATGAATATGTGTTTGTTTTGTTCAAATGGATTATATATCTAAACAAGTAAGTTGTAAATCACTTAAACTGAAGGGAATGATTTGAGAATTGGATGGAAGTAATTGTGATAAGGATTGAGACCTTACATATGTGCTTATGAAAATATGTAATAGAAACTCTGCTAAAACTTTTCGAAATTTTGGAAGTTAGGAATTAAAAAAAAAACTTAGCAACAAAACAAGTTCAAATTTGAAATTGAAAATAAATTAGTGGATGAGATTAATTTAAAATAATGATAGAAATCGGTTATAAATGAAAGACAGTCAATAAAATTAAATATTCAGAGTTGAAGAAAAATTAAATTCACATGGAATTAGAAATTCAAATTGGAAATAAGTAGATATAAGAGGATATAAAGGCTAAAGTGGTAGAGTAATAATATAAGAATATATAATGCTTAAATTAAACTTAAGGAATGAATGGTGAAATTCTTAAGTAAATTTGATATTGAGAGAATTATTTTCAAGTGGATAGAAATCAAAATAATGTGAATAAAAAGAAAATTGATATGGTTGATAATCAATGGATATAAATACGTAGGATGTACGTATATTATTTTATTCGCATAACAATTTGATCTAGATTCGAGCACAGAATTTCGAGATAGTTATATATCGATCCGAGTTAGGATTTTTCACTCGATTTTCGACGACGAACCATGGATTTGGATTTTGATTGATTCTGGAAAATTCTCTATCATAGTTGTGACTATGCAAGGAGAACGACAGTTTCTGATCAAGAAACCAGTTCTGAGTCCGCACTAGGAAGTCGGGTGGACGATACTGGTTCGGAAGTGAAATTGTGTGATTGAGCGAGCGATCGAACTTGATATTGCGTACGAATGGTATATGTACATCGTACGGGCTTGATTATATAAATATTGAAATTCTGTAAAGAGTCAATAAAATGTGGAAAGTGTTAATACTGTAAGTTTTCAGAATTGAAATGCCAGAGTGGATATCTGGAATTTATTGTGTATTCCATATATCCCATCTTAGAAATTTGTTCATAAATCATCATTAGTTGTTAAACCAGTAATTCAGGAATTTAGGAGTTAAGACGATTTTGACTATGGTCAGAAATCCAATTCGGATTGTTGATCATCGAGAGACAACTCTGGATGATTGTAGGAAAACTATCCGGATTCATGTTCAGATAGTTAGTGTTGGTTGTTAAAATAGACTGTTTAATTAGTTGTTTGTTAATATGTAAATGATATTTATGATTGGCAAAACAACTTTTAGATTATCTTTGTTTTAAATTTCGGGGATGAAATTCTTTTAAGGGGGGAGGAATGTAACGACCCTGGATTTCGACCCCGGTTATTTTAATAAATGTTTAATCTAATTAAATATAAAATGTGAATTGATCATATTTAAATGAATATCATTTTGGAAATATTGCCATCTATGTATATAAACTGTATTTTAAAAGAAGATTGATTTGGAAATTTGAAATAAGCATCTCAATAAAATTTATAATAAAATTTATCTTATATATTTAAATTAAAAGGTTTTACATTTGCTAAAATTTGATAAACATATACATATGAATAATAATGTTTGAAATTTAAAATCAAATTCTAGTAATATAAAATATAAATGTAAAATATGAGTCAAACTTATGTACATAATTTGAATAAATTATAATTGGAGATAAATATAAAAATAAGTATTAAATATAAGTAAAACTTAAGAACATAATGTAAATATTGATAATCAAAATATAAAATACAAATATAAATAAGTAAGCAAGCAAATAATAAAATTGTTCTTTTATATCTTCACATGTAATCCAAACTCAAAGTATAAAATGAAATAAAACAATTTATAACAGAATATAAGACAAGTGTTTATACAAAAACAATAAATATTTTCATAAACAAAGCTTCACACTAAAAAACTAAATATCTATCTGCAAATGTACTTTTCATACAACAAAATCTTTGCACACAACAAAATGTCTTCCCATACAAGCCTAAGCCTACCTGCTAAAGTACATATCATACATACAACATCTTTAAACAGCCAACCATAATTATATGATGTCAACTAAGCTAGAAAACAACATAATAACTAAACAAATATTTACTCATAAATATCTTCATTTATATTGATTAAGTGTTGCCGTGAAATAATGTGTGAAAAGGAATCATAATTTACAAATGAACTACAGGATGTCCTTATGCAGATGCAAAAAGATTTTTAATAACAAAACAAAGATCTTTATTCAATAGCTTCATACATAAGCCATATGTTTACCTGCATATGTACATGATTGCAGGTAGTATCTTTACACAGCAACACAATTAATAATTGTGTAAACATATTATAAAACAAAGTATGTACTTAATATCAGCTCAAAATATTTTTTTCTAGATTTGCTCATATCAAAACAAAAATGAGAAAAAGCCTAACTGGTTATTACCTACCTGCTTTCAGTCCTTTTCTTATTTATATATAGATACAACTGACCAAATTAGTTCGTTCAGTAAGAAAATAAATTTGCAAACCTGAAAATAAAAATAAAGGAAGAGCAAGTTTAAATTTTTAATTCAAAAACAAAAAGAAACAGAGAGGATCTTAAGACAGTTCAAAACTTCTGTTTCAATCAACAAGGTTCCAACTCAATGCTTTCTGTTTACATTCAGGTGAGTAAACAAAAAGTTTAAAAGCTTTAAGTTGATAGAATAACAGTTCAGAGGATTGTTTATGGTATGATTGTTTATGCTTTGATTTCGAATATTGCTGGGTTGCTCTGTACTACTCTGGAAAAATGATACAGGTTGAATATTGTTCAAAACAAATCACATATGATTCACATTAAATCATTGCTAAGTTTTAATCTTTCAACCAAACATAATATTTAAACTTGTAATTAAGATTTTTAAATGCTAATTTAAACCCTGGTTTGTAAACGTACACTGTAACTTTATTTTACAGGTAAGCAAGCATAAACTGGATAATTGGATTGATGTAAAGTATTAAATTTAGTTCATAGCTTGAATCTTTACCACAAAACATGATTTTTAAAACTGGAATGAAATTTTTTAACACAGTATGTCCAAGGCAGTTTGTATTCGAATCAAAATGGTATTTTTGCATATTTCCTGGTCTTTAATCAATAATAAAAGTTGAAATTTGGGATGAAGCAAGTATAAACGTATGTGATTACAAGAAAATTATCAGAAATTTTTTATGTTGTTCGAGATTAGAATACGAAATCAATTTAGGGCTCGAGTTCCAGAATTTTTTCCATGTCTGTAAAGGGTTGAGATCGCCTTCATCAAGAAACCGAGTGCCACGAAATCATGGTGGAGGGTTACTTGGTGAGATGACGTAGTGTGGCCAAGGTTCGAGCGCCTCCAGTGGCCGGTACGTCGAAGACGAGGTGATTTTGTCAGTAGTGTTATTGGCTGGTTTTCGTTCTATCTACTGTTTTTTTCTTTTCGATTGATTTGAGACAATCTAGGCTTGAATTTCGAGTATGGAGGTGGATTGTGACATGCCGGTTGTGTCGGAGTTCACCGGAGTTGGATCGTGCCGTCGTGCACGTGCACGGTGGCGTTGGAGGTGGACTGGCTGTCATGGAGTGCCGCTTCGTGTCGCGCGCGTGAGGATGACGCTAGTGCTTTGAGTTTGTTCGCGTGCCTATATTTTGAAAACTGTTGTCCAAATTATGTTTTAACTTATAACTAACTTACTGTAAGAAAATTTTAAAGAGAAGACGAAGAGATTCAGGGGGAAACTCGGGAAGATTGAGTGGGAACCCGGGGTTTACTCGTGCATAGCAAGATTTGCCTCGGTGTTGTTCAAGAGCTTAAGCGGAACAAAACTTGGTTTACTAAACTAAATTAGTTCGAAGTAAAAATAAAGTTTATTGTTAAAAATGTTTTCAACTTAAATGAATATCTTAATTTAGTGATTAATTAAAGATACGTGGTTAGATTTAACCAACATTTAAACATTTTCAGTTAATAAGTGTTTAATTTTAAGTTAATAAGAAAAGATTCTTGACTCTTATTCAATTAATTTGTAATTAAGAAGTTTAAATTAGTTAATTAAGTTAATATATGAATTATGGTAACAAATGAAGTAATTAATTACATTAAATATAAGGTTATCCAATAATTTAGTTTGGAGTTAATATTATAATTGGTTTTCAAAATTTAAGAGAAGACTTTTAAATGTTTAATTAAGTTGAACATTTAATTAGTTTAGAAAGAAATTAAGAACAATTACTCTTAAATTGTAATTGGTCATAGTTTATAAATAATTGATAAATTTGTAATTAACTACTTAAGTTAATGTATGAATGATTAATAGTTATTTAATCGAGTAATTTAATTAAGAATAAATAAAGGGTTAAGAAAGTAATTAGCAGTTAATAAATGGGTAATTAAGTTGATTTATAATTAAGATTTATAATTAAATGGTTAATTAAAGTAAATAACCGAGTTAAGAAATAATTAGGTAATTGATAGTTTGAAATAAAATAAGTATGTAATTAAGACTAAATGATTAATTAAGAAATCATTAATTAAACAATTTGAAATGAAACAGGAAATTAATTGTTAATTAATGATTAATTAAGTAGAGTTAAGTGATTAACTCTCAAGTAATTAATTCTAAATTGAATTAATTACAAATAAGATTTAAAGGTAATTGCTTATGAACTGTTGTGTTGAATATCTGATTGTGATATTTATGTGATGATATTCTATGTTACTCTATGGTATGCTGTGTTATATCTATGATGCTTGTATATGTTTTATCTGTGATAAATGCTATGTTAATTCAATTATTGAATTTAAATTATTTAAACTGTTTAAGTTAATTAGACAACTTGGCCCTTAAAATGGCGTTTGGATTCGATGAGACCGGGATCGGAAGAATCAAATTTGATTCTTCGAAAACCACATCGATCCAATTTAAACGTTAGGTCGTGAATCCTGAAATGAAGATCGAGATGGTGTTTTCAGAATGCAAGGGTTATTGTCGTTGACTCTGAGGGTGATTCCAAAATGAGTGTAACGAGATAATGCCTTCGGTTTCGTTCGAACCCGGAACGAACTTGTATGGATTGAATGCTTTCATCACATCGTCAGGCGGACGATGAGCATTCTAAGTGATATGTTCTTTAAAGGTAATCGCAGCCTCAAGCCTCATCAACCGGGAATGGCTAAAACAGGGGAGATGCAGCAAGGTTAGGTGGGTCATGCCCAAGCAGGACAAGATATTTCCCCTGTCTAGATGTCCCTTTTTATTTCGGCTTAGTGGGTGGTTGGTCGCCCCAACTGCGGGGTTTATCTTGTTCGGGACTGTTCAGTAAGGAATGGTTCCGGCCTTGTGTTGCAGGGGGTCGAGAGTGATCCTCGGTACGGTGATCTAGGCCCCGTACTGTGACGGGCGGTACCCCAGTAGCCCTGCCATTGTTGGAAATCCATTTTCCCTACGAGACCCTACGGTTTTGATTTGTATTACCCACTTTTGTGGCTAGTAGATGGAATTTAATCATGTAACAATTTCGGCTATTTTCTATTTACTTGAAAACCCTAGACACTATTATAATATCACTGGATTTCCTATGAAATGTTTTGGTTAGCGTAAGGTAAAAACTTACCCGTATTTATTTGTGGGAAGTCTTACGTGATACCTTTCTTTTCAAATGTTTTTCAAAGTTAAACAACTTTAAACCGTTTACTCATACCAGACCCATGTCTGACCCGGAGTTTATATTTTGTGTTTTCATAAACTCTTGGGTACTCAAATTTTGATGAGTAGCCAAGTGATAGGTCTCGGACTTGATTTCTGGAGGAGCTTGGAGCAGGAGATTCCAGACGTATGTACATATCTATCTACTTCCGCTGTGTCTGTAGTTGTTGTGAACTGTATCTCTGATGTATATAGTGGTAGGTGTATGTATATGACTGTCATATGTATTGATATTGTATAACTCTGATATATGTAAAAACTATGTAATATTTATGTGATATATTATATTTTGTTCCGTTCCGCTGTGAGATTCTGATGTTGTTGTTCTTTCTTTCTCTTTCTTTCTATTTCTATCCCTTTCTTTTCTTAATGATGATACGTCTTTCTGGTTGTAGAATGGCGGGTCGTCACAGTTGTTCGCCACCATCGACAGCTAACTTTCGACTTCATACCCCCGCTTCCATCATAGTCAAAACCAGTACACATGGTATCAATGCCTTTGTATGTAGTGGATTGGAGTTAGGCAAAAGGTACAAGGTCGAAACATGCTTTCGAAGGGGTCGAGACCTTGTTTTGTTTTTAAAAGAAAAGTCGGTTTCTTTGCTTCCAAAGATTGGTTTTGAAAGGGTTTTAATATGGCTTTCGACAGAGGTTGCCAACTTTTTTTATAAACAAGCTTTCGACAGGGTCAAAACACTCGTTGTCGCATTCTACCATTCGACCTAGTTGAGGCCGCATTGCCTTTAAACATTGGTTTTGAAAAGGTGCTTTTGCTTTTAACCAAGAAGCCGATTCTCCATGCTTTCGGAAAGGTTGGTGTTGAAAACCACCCACTTTCTTTTACTTAATAAAATTTCTTTCGAAAGTGTTGCTTTCGACCTAATTATTTTTAGACCCTTTGTTCTATTGAAAGATAAACCCACAGGTTTCGAATGGAATGGTTATAAATGGTTTCGAAACAATGTTCCACAAGCTTTTACTTGAACCTAATACTTTCGAAAGATTTGTTTTTCATAAAGGATTTAATGCTCTCGAAAGGTATAAACTAAGGTTTCAAAAGGATTCCCCAATGGTTTTGAAAGGCACTTATAGTATTTAAATGGAAGGTTTCCAATGCTTTGAAAGGAAAGTTTAAAGAGTTTTGAAAAGATGATGTCTAAGGTTTATAATGGTTTTGAAAGTATACCTTCAATGATTTTGAAAGGTTATTATAAAGGTTTCGAAAGGTATATTTTGGCCTTTTGGCCTAGTGTTTCAAGGTATAGTAGATAATATATTTTGAATGATGTACTTTCAATGGTTTCGAAAGGTTTGTTCAAAGTTTTTAAACAAAGGTTTCCAATGGTTTTCCTTGGCTTTATGCCTAAGATCTTTTAAGTTAAAAAGGATTTTAACTTACTTTGGAGGGATATATAACCCTCAATATATTTCATCAACATTGTTTTGAGTAAAGTACATATAACATGGCAGAGAGATTTGAGTAAAGCAAAGAGTATATTTTCCTTGTTTATGTTTGATTTAAAGGGTTAAATCAATTTGCAAGAAATGTTTTCAAGGGAAATTTTGATGGGATATTTGACCCTAAGTAAATGACTCAGGTATTAGAATACTAGATGGAACTGGTATAGGATCACGCCCTATACTTTAGCTAGTAGCCCGTAGCTAATATAAGTCCAAAATTCTAGTGTGTCGGGCTTTGTCACAGGTAAGGCTAAAATGATGTTACACACAGAAAGGAATATACAGAGAATGATAGGTTATTAGTGATCCCGCAAAACCATTAGGATTAGTTAACCCTGGGAGAAGTAAGTTAGGGATAGGCCATCTAGAAGTGTACCTAACCGAAGTTAGATTATTTGTTATGTCTAGAAGGCCTAAGTCTGCGAAAGGTTAGTAATTAGCCAAACAAAGCTATATTGTTTGGATATGGTCCATTTATTTTATTATTTATATGCATATATGATATTTCTATGATGGCTTTAATTAGTTTGATTGCGGGATTTTGGTCTGCAAAAGATATGTTTTGAAAAGATATATTAGTAAGGGAAACCCGTTTCGCTAAGCGGCGTAGTCTCACTTAATATCAAATAACCGAGATGTATAATATTATTCACACCATGCTTTATGTCCGACTCAAAATTTATGTTTGTCCCCTTACACTCTCGAGTGCTTCAAATTAATTTGAGTAAATTGGGAGTTAAGGTTTTTTAGGTTAGTAGAATAGATGAATAAAGCTTCTAAAGACGTGCAGGAGGCAAAGCTAGCTATATAAGAGCTATTTAGTTTTATTTCTGTAGTGTTGTATTAAGGCTAATATGTCTCTTAGTACTCTGATCATCCAAGGGGGCATCTTCATACGCCGCTCTTGGTGTATTTTGTAATAGTTGTATTTGATCAAAATCTGGGAATTAATTATGGGATTATGTAAGTTGAATATGAAATATTGCTTTGAAATGTAATCAGAAATAGTTTTTTTTTTTAATCTGTATTGATTTTGTTTCATATATACGTGCTTCTAACATTATAGATACCATTAACATTATCGTATTTTGTCATCAGAAGTTAATACTATATACGACTGCAACATTTGTAGTGTTTAGCTTCGGGACTTAAGATAGGTGATGTTATAACTTGGTATCAGAGCATAGGTTTATGAAAAACTTAAAAGAGTTACAAATTCAAAATAATTTTTGAAAACGTAATCATAAGGAATTAGAGAAAAGGCCAGGGTCTGGGATAATGCTATAGTAACGTACTTTTATTTTCTCTATATAAGTATACGCTATATCTCTATTCTCCCAACTCTCTTAGGCTATCCTTCTATATCTTACAAAGACTCGATAGAAGATTTTACAAACGTTAGATAGGATGCTAGAAGAGTTAACCTGGGTGGAGGAAGCACCACAACTAATGGAAATGATAGACCAAATACCAGAAGTAATCCGGATCAGGCACAAGCTGCTAATATGGGTGCTGGAATGCCGCAAGCTGATATGAGAGCTATGTACCAGTTCTTTGTTAACATGATGCAAGCAGGAGCTGCTGTAGGATTAGTTGGAGGAAATTAGGAAGCTCAAGTGATAAAGTATTATGCTGTGCTAAGTAGAGATTATGCCAGGCAGGGAGGAAAGCTATTCATTGGAACTAAAGATGCAATTGAAGTGGAGAATTGATTACTTCAATGCGAGAGAATATTTGCTGATTTAGGGCTCAATGACGAGCAGAAGAGGAGGCTTTCTTTTTGGAAGTCACAAGGAGCGACATTGTACAGGTGGAACAGTGTTACGGTCGAAGTCAATAAGGAAATATGACACGGGCTGAGTTCAAGTAGAGGTTTGAAGAAATATTTAACGTCAGAGATTGTTAAGTCTATGCTGCTTAGAAAGTTTGCTGAATTAAAGCAGTTACATATGACAGTGCTTGAGTATGCAACCAGATTTGAAGAGCTATCAAGATATGGGTATGCTACGATTAAGAGGAATGAGATGTTCATTCGTGGGTTAAAGCCTGAACTTGCTGAGGCCATATTGTCACACATTCGGGATCTGTGTGATGTAGTTGTTGAAATGGATCTAAGGCGGGAAGGGATGTTAGCTTTTCTTAAAGGTAACATGATAGGTGGAGCTCGCAAAGGACAAACACAGAAGAGGTAGTCTTTACACAAGAAGGGAGCTTAGAAGAGTGGAGCTGCCAAGAAGGGAAAGGTGGAGGTTATCTGCTATAAATGTCACAAGAAAGGGCATTTCGCAAATGAATGTTACTCGGGAGATGGAAAGAAGGTGATCGGGAAGAAGAATATCAGATGCTTCAACTGCGATCAAATTGGACGTTATTAGAAACAATGCAAGGAGCCAACCAAGGATGGGAAAGGCAAAGTGTTTGCATTGGAGCCAGCTGCCTTGAGACCAATAGCAGAGGAGAAAGGAAAAGCTATGTTGGGAGGTACACTTTTGATTCATGGTATGTCAGTTAGAGTTCTATTTGATAATGGTGCATCATCTTCTTTTATATCTCATTGTTTGGTAGATAAGCTTAACTTAGAACCCTCACACCTATTTACTTCCTTAAGGGTTGCAAATCCGATAGGAGGTTATGCGACTCTTGGGATGAGATGTGACTACTTAGAATTTGAATTGTTAGGTCATGTGTTTGCTTGCATTTTGCATGTATTTGATTTCGTAGGGTTCTAAATTATTATGGGGATGGATTGGTTAAGTAAATACGATGCTAGGATATTTTGCTATGATAGGAAAATATCACTTAGACACCCCGACTGTAGTGATCGGATAGTATACTCCATATAAAACCCTAGTTGTAAGGTTAATGCTTTGTTGGGTGTTATGAAGGCAGAAGACAATTTGAATCGATTTTCTGTTGTTAGAGAATTCACAGATGTCTTTGAACCTGTAGTTGGAATACCATCGAAATGAGCCATTGAGTTTTGTATAGATTTAGTACCTGGAGCGGAACTAATGAGTAGACCGCCAAGTAGAATGACACCTACCAAGATGAAGGAGTTTAAGGTGTATTTGGTGGGTTTGGAAGGAAAGATTTTAATCAAACCAAGCAATTCACCTTGGGAGCAGTGTAAAGAAGCCTGATGGATTGTTAAGTTTATGGATCGATTATTGTAAGTTGAACGAGAAGACGATAAAGAATCAATATCTGTTACCTAGAATTTACGATTTGTTTGACCAGTTGAGTCGAGCCAAAGTATTTTCCCAATTGGATTTAGTAATAGGGTTCCATCGGCTTAGAGTAGTAGAGGATAGTATTCCTTTGACGACATTTAAAACCCGATATGGATCGTACGAATGGTTAGTAATGCCGTTAGGACTAACTAATGCCCTAGCATTCTTCATAGATTTGATGAACCGAGTTTTCTAAGAGCACTTGGATAGGTTCGTGTTTGTATTCATAGATGATATTTTCATATACTCTAAAGATGAAAGAGAGCATGAAGTTCATCTTAGACTAGTGCTCGAGATGTTAAGGCAGCATCAACTAAAAGCGAAATTTTCCAAATGTCATTTTTGGAAGAGAGAAATGAAGTTTCTTGGTCATGTAGTCTCATAAAAAGGGTTACCTGTAGATCCGGATAAGATCGAGGCGGTGATTAATTGAAAGATACCAGATACAGTGGCTGAGATAAAGAGTTTTCTTGGATTAGCCGGCTGCTATCAACGATTCATTAGGATTTCTCGAGAATAGTGGCACCGATGACTAGCTAACTTGAAAAGATGTGAAGTTCGTCTGGACCGATATGTGTGAGGAAGCATTCCATAGATTGAAACACTTATTGACAAATGCACCATGTAGTTATTCCAGAAGGGAATCCGGACTTAATGGTGTATATGGATGCTTATGGTATAGGATTAGGAGCTGTGTTAATGCGAAGCGGTAAAAGTGATTGCCTACGCTTCTCGACAGCTCAGACCGCATGAGGTTAGATATCCCACACACAATTTAGAATTAGCTACAGTAATTTTTACATTGAAGGTGTGGAGACATCACCCTTTGGGAGAGAGATTCGAGTTGTATACGAATCATAAGTGATTAAAGTATCTATTTTCTCAAAAGGAGTTGAATATAAGACATCATAACTGGTTAGAATTTTTTGCCACTTATGACTTTGGTATTGAGTACACACCAGAAAAAGGCAACAAGGTTGCGGATGCACTAAGAAGAAAACAATAGAATGCAATTTTAGAAATGATAGCCGAGTGGAAAGATTTAGAAGCATTGACTACCTACAGAGTACAGTGGAGATCTGAAGCTAGGTCTAGTGAGGAAACTACTATGTCGTCGTGTTTAGGAGTTCGACCGATGATGATCTAAAAGATTGCTTCTAAGTAGATGGAGGATCCATTATTAGTTGAATGGATTTGAAAGTTAAGAGATGGAACAGAGATTAATGACTTGAAAGATTTTAGTCTTAACCATAATGGATGGTTAAGGCAGAACAAGAGACTATGCATTCTGAATATGGGAGACATTAGGAACGAAGTTCTAGCATAATGACATCATTTGAAGTTCACTATTCATCCAAGAGGAACTAAGGTATACCAGGATATGAAAAGAAGTTTCTTCTGGGAAGGTACGAGGAGAGATGTATTATGGGTGAAACGTTGTTTAAACTGTCAACAGGTAAATGCCGAACATCAGAACCACATGGTTTACTTCAGCCATTAGATATTCTAGTTTCGAAATGAGATTCTATCTCGATGGATTTTATAGACTGATTGCCAAGATCAAATCGAGGGAATGAAAGTATTTAGGTTGTAGGGGACAGATTGACCAAGAGCTCACATTTCATTCTAGTTAAATCAACCAGAATGGCACCTATTTTGGCTAAGTTATTCATGAAGAATATAGTTAGAATTATGAAATTCCTAGTAGTATAGTAAGGGATAGAGATTTCCTTACTCACTAGTGAGTTATAAAAGAGTCTATAGGATACCATAGGTACTAAGCTCAAGATGAGTACTACTTACTATCTGCAAACAAAAAAAGTTAACAAAATCATAGAAGTTTTGTTAAGAGCTTGTGTGCTAGACTTTGGGGGATCATGGAAAGACCATCTACACTGAGTCGAGTTTTCATATAACAACAGTTATCAAACTAGCATAGGGATAGCACTGTTTTAAGCTTTGTATGAAAGGCCATGCAAATCTTCCGTTTGTTGGTTATAAACCGGGGATAGGTTAGTTCTTGGTCCAGATTTGGTTAGGGAAGCTGTAGAAAAGATTGAGTTAATTTGAGCTAAAGTGAAGGAAGCTCAGTCTAGGCAGAAGATTTATGCTGATAAGAGATGGAAAGACATAGGGTTTTCAGTTGGAGATCTTGTTTTCGTTAAGGTATCACCAATGAAGGGTGTGATCAGATTTGGCAAATCAGGAAAGATAGCACCGAGATTCGCTAAACCATTTCCTATTATAGAGAGGATCAGGAAACTCACATATTGAGTAGAGTTACCAAACAGTTTAGCAGGATTCCACATTGTTTTTCATATTTCTCATCTAAAGAAGTGTATCTGAGATCCAAAGAGTACTATAGCACCGACTGTGTTAGATGACTTAGTAGTGGAGCCAAATTTAACTATAGTTACAAAACCAATTCATATAGTCACGAGAGATGAGAAGAGACTATGGAACAAGACAGTCAGATTTGTTAAAGTCCAGTGGAGTGACGACGAGAGAGACTGTACTTGGGAAACTTAGAGCAAGATTGGAGACGCTTATCCTGATTTGTTTCATGGTATGTTTTATCTTTATGATTGATTTTGTGAGTACCTTATCGTAATTTCAAGGGAAAATTATTTAAAGAGGGGAGTCTGTAACACCTCTAATTTTAAATAACATTATTCAGGAGATTTAATTAGATAAACTAAATAGAATAAGGTAAAGATTAAGTGGTTAAGAGATTGAGATTTGTAAAGTATTGGGTAGCCATGCCTTAATGAATAAGAAAATGAAAATTTAAGATGAGAAGATAAGGGCGAAATAGGAATAGGCTATATTCTTATACCCTAAACTCTTAACCCACTCTCATTTGCAACATCCACGAACTAAAACTTAAGCTTGATCGACAACCATTAGAAGATAACAAGGAGACGATAAACATGATTTCAACAAGGAAGCTTAGTTAAATTAGTTCTAGAGCAAATCTCAACCTCTTTAACACAAGCTAAAGGTGAATAATAGATTACATCTCATTTTTATAGTTTTCAGTTTCTAGATAAGACCCATTTTATTTTGCAAATGATTTTTCCATGTTTTCATTGTTTAAATGGATATATATGCTTGGTGATGATTTAGATTATTTCATATAAATATTATAATAAGATTTGATTCGGAAAACCTATTAGATGACATCCCAATGACTTGCATTTTTAGATAAGGTAAGAAATATTAATTTAGAGATGGGTTTAAAGTTTCATAATTTTCTAAATTATTGTGGATTTATGTCTTTGGATGCCTATCTTTGGGCATCTGCTCCATATTTCTCTTATCTCATGGTATTGATTCATAGTATCCATTAATCATCCTCGGTCTTCCTCGGCCATCCTCGGCCTAGCATACCATACCAAGCTACATGTGTGGTCATTAGAGTTTCAACTATGCTCTAGCATCTGTCTCCTGAAGCTGGCTCTTTGATTATTCGATTCCAAGCATTCCTTCTTGACACTGCCTAACTCCAATCAACAGCATTTACCTGAAGCCGGGTTTAAATTATCTGATCGACCCTATGTGGACTTTCCTTTTAGATGTTGCCTAACCACGGACAATGGAAAATAATAAAAGTTGGGGTCGAATTATCTGATTGACCCCTATGTGGTCTTTCCTTCTTGACGTTGCCTAACTCCATGAAATTGAAAATACATAAAGATTAGGGTCAAAGTCAAATTATCTAATCGACCCCTCTGTGGTCTTTCCTTCTTGGCATTGCCTAACTCAGGGCATCAACAAATGGTTGAAAATTGGGGTCAAACTATCCAATCAACCCCCACGTTTAATCGCCCTGGTCCCAATCCTGGATTAAAAGAGCTAATACCTTAGGGTCGATTTATCCGATCGACCCTTCAAATTATACTCCCCAACTCTGATTCTAGGCCAGAGGAGTTATAACTATTTCCAGGTTTCGGAATAATGGAGTCGAAATATCCGATCAACCTCGATGATTATCCTCCTTAGTCTTGATCTTAGACCGAAGGATCCTGTACCTGATCGCACTGCTTAACCTACAGTATAGAATTTTTTATTATAAGGACAAGGTTCCATCGATTCAAGAAGTGAATTATATTTGTTAGCGAGAAGCAGGGTAGGTCCCGCCTTATCACACTGCCCCCGGAATTGGGATTACATCCATGAAATCGGGATTCCATTAATTGTGGCTAGCTTCAATGTTGTTCCATCTTCAAGCATTCACTTAATTCCAAAAGGACCTTCTCAATTCGGACCAAATGTTTCTTGGGAGAACTTGTTTTAGAAGGAGACCTCCTACATCGAAAGTACAGTTTTGATCTTGGTGTTAGAGTGCCGTGCTACCTATTTCTAGCAAGCAGCTACCCTTAATTCTGCCTCCTCCCTTTTCTCATCTACCAAATCAAGGGACTCAAGTAAGAGTTCCTCGTTTGACTTTTGATTATAAATTTTTTTATGATAAGAAGGGACTTCCAACCCTATCGAGATCATCTCCTACAATCTGTAAGCCAAAGAAAATGGTGTAATCTAGTCACAGACTTGTGAGTCATCCAATAAGCCCACAATGCCAATGGAAGCTCATCGAACAAACTATCTTTGGATTGTGTTAAATATTTCTTCAAAGTGGACTTGATGATTTTATTCACTGCCTTCACAAGTCCGTTTGGTTACGGATGTGATACCCATATAAGCTCTTTTCGATCTTATACCTGTTGTAGAAATCCTTGAACTCGATACTTTCGAACTGAGTTCCATTGTCAATTATAATGATCCGAGGTACTCCGAAACTATAGATAATGTTCTTCATCGTGAAGATGACCACCTTTTCGTTGTGATTATGACAAGCGGTTCCGCTTTAGCCCACTTCGTGAAGTAATCCATAGCAAGCATACTTAAATCCTCCTTTTTCTATCAGCAACACTCCGATAATGTCAATTCCCCAAACTGCAAATGGCCACAGGAAAATCATTTGCGTATTCTCTATCGATGGGGCTCTTGGAACCTTTGCAGATCATTGGCAATGATCACCTCATTTGTGTAATCGGTTGCGCTGCAATTTATAGTTGGCCAGAATTACTCGTAGCGAAGTAACTTAAGTCTACCCCTCGATATAGTTACCACCACTACCCTCATGGACTTTCATAAGGACTTTCCTAGCCTCATCCTTATTATACACCAAAGCAAGGGGGTGGAGGATCCTCTTTTGTACAACACTCCTACTTACATCATGAATCATGGCACTTTTCAAAGTAATTTCTTTTGCTCATTCTTGTCTCTCAGGAGATTTCCTTTGAGAAAATATTCCTTGATTGGAGATAACTATGTATCTTTTTCCTCCATGGTCTCTAAAATCCACTTGACATCCATCCGGTCGATACTTGGAGCCATAAGCACCTTCACTGGAACCAAACCCATCATCTACACTTCCTTAGAACTAGCCAATTTTGACAAAGAATCGGCCTTTGCGTTCTCCTTCTTGGGGATGTACATGATCGTGTAGTGTTCTATGTCATCCAATCGTTCAAAAGCTTTTGTCGGGTATTGTGATGACCCGCCTTTCATTCCATAGAAAGACGCATCATCAATAAGAAAGAAAGAGGTAGAAAGAAGAAAGAACTCAACAATATCAGAATCTCACAGCAGAAATGGAACAAAATATAATATATCACATAGATATTACATAGCCATTACATCAGAGTTACACAGATTACAACAACATTTCACATTAGATAGTTATAAGGTTCTGTCTAATCCATTACATTCAAATACAATAGACAAAGATTCCAACACAAAGGAAACAGATAGATATAGCTATGTCTGGACTCCTGCTCCAAGTTATCCAATATTCGTCAAGCCAAAACCTGATCTCTTGGCTACTCATAAAAATTTGAGTACTCGAGAGTTTAAAAAAAACAGAAATAAACTCCGGGTCAAATATGGGTCTGGTAAGAGTAAATGGTTAAAAGTTGCTTAACCTTAAAAACAAAGACTTCCCACACATAAACATGGGTAAGTTTCGCTAACCAATACATTTGATAGGAAATTCAATGAAATTATAATAGGGTCTAGGTTTTCAAATAAATAAGAAATAGCCGAAATTGTTACATTCATTAAATTCTAGCTACTAGCCACAAAAGTGGGTAATATAATCAAAACTGTAAAGGAACATAAGAAGAATTGGTTTCCATCAATGGAAGGGCTACTGGGGTACCGCCCATTACAGTACGTGGCCTAGATCAACGTATCGAGGATCACTCCTGATCCCCTGCAACACAAAGCCAGAACCATTCCTTACTGAACAGTTCCGAACAAGACAACTCCGCAGTTGGCTGCAGATCCAACTGCCCACAGAGCCGAATAAAAAGGGACATGTAGACAGGGATAAATCTCATCCTACTTGAGCACGACTCACTTAGCCTTGCTGCACCTCCCCTGTTTTAGCCATTCTCGGTTAATGAGGCTACGATTACCTTTATAGAACACATCCATCTTAGAATGCTCATCATCCACCTGACGATGTTCTGAAAGCATTCAATCCATACAAGTTCGTTTCGGGTTCGAACGAAACCGAAGGCTTTATCTCATTACACTCATTTTGGAATCACCCTTAGGGTTAACGACAATAACCCTTGCACTATGAAACTCCATCTCGAACCTGAAAGCACTATCTTCGTTATACTCGTATTGGAATCACCCTTAGAGTTTTAATGACATATAGTTCTTACACTTCGAGTCTTCAAATTGATCTTCACTTGAATTCACAACCTAATGTTTAACTTAGATCGATGTGGTTTTCGGATAATCAAATTTGATACCCGATCCCGGTCTCATCGAAATTTTAACGTATCTTAAAGGCCAAGTTGTTTAAAAGGTTTAAACAATTCATTTCAATTCAATACTTTGAATTCACACAGCATTTAACATAGATAAATATCACACATTTATCACTGATATATCCAATATCACATCACAGAATATCACAACATATCATCCAATAGATATCATCCAGTAGATATAATCCAACAGATATCATCCAATAGATATCATCCAATACATCTTCTACACAAACAATCATCCATAAACAGGAATTATTAATCCATATCACAATTAATTTAATCAACTTAAATTAAATTAATTACTTAAGAATTAATCACCTAATCCTGCTCAATCAATCATTAATTAATTACAATCATTTAATTAATTAATCACTACTTGATTACCTTATCAACCAATTAATTAATCTCTATTATAGATTAATTATCCTTTAATTATCAAATAATAAACCTCAATTATTAATTAACCTCCTTCAACACAAAGTAATCAATCCTTAATTACTTTTATAATCAATTAATTAACCTTTAATTAACTGATTAATTATCGATTAACTATTGATTAATAACCTTAATTATTAATTAGTATCTCTTAATACAAATTAATTAATCCATAATTAATATTACAATTAATTAATTAATCATTAATTAACTAATTAATTATCCCTTAATTATTAATTAATAAAACTTAGTTATTAATTAACAACCTTAATTACAAATTAATTAATCCTTAATTACTAGTTGGTTAAACAGTTAATCAACCCTTAATTAACATTTGATTAATCTTTAATTACCTTTAATTAATCTTTAGTTACCCTTTTGATTAATTATCCTTTAAGTATTAATTAATAAAACCTAATTATTAATTAATAAAAATTAATTACAAATTAAGTACTTCTTAATTATTAATTAAGTAACCTCTAATTACTTAATTAACAACTCCCTAATTACTAAATTAATCAAATCTTAATTACTTGATTAATTCATTCTTAATTACTTAATTACTCAATTAATTAATCTCTAATCATTAATTAACAATATTTAATTAATAATTTTTAATTACAATTAATTAACCTTAAATTAATTAATTTACAACCTTAATACTTAATTAATTAAATCAATTAATTACTCTTAATTAATTACTTAATTAATCATTTATAATTAATTAACCAAATTAATTAATTATACTTAATTCCCTTTATTAAACTAATTAATCTCAAGTCATTATAACCTTAATCATCTTCGGATAAAACATTACCTTATAAATACCTTAATTACCATTAACATTTTAACATTATAATTAAATAAACTTATTTAAATCCTTTAATTAAGATTTGAATTAAGATAACCATTTAACTTGATTATTTAAAGTTAACGAAACTTAACTTCCTTAAATAACTTAAAACATTGTCAAGTAGAAGTTCTAAAAGCTAATTTCAATTTGTAATTTAAAACTTGCCTTTATAAAAATCTTAAACTTTCACTTTAAATCAAGTTTAAAATCACTTTAAATTTTATAAAATTTAAATTTAAAAAAAATTCAAACTTCTTAATCAATATTTAAAGAAAACAATTAGAAAAAGGCAAGTTTAAACAAGTAAGTTTGAACTAGATTTGAATTTAAATTTCAAAAACAAATTGATTTAAAAACATTTTAGAAACTGTTTATCATCTATGCTTCGGGTCAAACCCGAAGACAACTCGGGTCTAACCCCGAGTAAACCCCTTCTTTCCAATTTTTTTTTCCAAAACTTAGATTTTATTTTAAGTTTGAAAACCTGAAGCTCTTAACATCTAAATTTACTCGAGTTCAAACTCGAGACGTCTGCCCAAATACTCGAGCAATGCTTCGAGCAAAAACCCTACACCAAAGCACGGTCACCAAACTCCACTGTGCACCTGCACAGCCACCTACGACGACGGTGACCATCGCCGTAACCTCCAACACAACGACCATCATCCCAGCATCCATTCCCAATCACCCAAACACCATCACAGGCCTCACATCAAAATCAAGCAGGGAGACTGATATTGGAACCTTTAAACATCACCAGAATTTGCCTCGAAACACCTTCCTCCGACCACCAGAGCTGCTGTAACTCCAGCCACGTCTTCGCCAGTCTTCCACGAACCCATTCCCAAAGTCCCATTGAACTCGATGCATCAGAGAAAAGGCAGAGATCCAATTTACCCAGATCGTCCAATTTAGGGTTAGAAACCTAATTTGCTTTGTCGCCGATGCCACATTGATCGGTCACCCTTCCATCCATTTTTGCCATACCCCCTGATCCTTCACCTATCTTCAGCCAAGATCCCGACCACCATAGATTCTGTGGCCACCAGAAACTCCCCCAAAACCACTTTCCAGTCAACACTGAAATGCTCTTCTATCCAACTACTAAGAATCTTGATTTTTGTTTTAAAAATCCTAATTTCCAGTGATGATTCAAGATATAAACTTAAATCAATAAAATTTAACATTTGGTTTTATCAAGTTATTATGATTTACTACTTGTATTTCCATATTTTTTCATATTTTTAAATTTAAAACATTTGTACATATTTTTAAATCTTATATCAAGTTAAAAACTTAACTAATTTGTTTGAAGTCCAAGTTTAACAATGATCAGATAAAATAATTGTAATTTTTTTTAAAAATTTAAACCCTGTATCAGGAACAAGGTAGCAATGAACATGCATACCTATATCTTAATCACATACTTCAACTTTCATACAGAAAAAAAATCACATAAATATTCACAAGCCAGCATCAATTATCACAGGAATTTTCACAAGCAACTAGCTATAATTTACTTAAGCTTTTAATTTAAAAGTTTACTCACAGATTTTTTTTAAAAAGGTAGAGACTTAAAGCTTTGAATTTGAAAACTGAAAGACTTGAAATTTTTCTTTGTTGAAGAAACACTTTGAAAAAGAAAAACTTTGGTTACAACATTTGATTTAAACACTGAAATACTTGATGATGCTTGAGAAGGTTTCTTGACATTGTACTTTCAGGTTGTATTTGAAAAATCTGAAGTTTTGCATTACTGCTTTGATTTCAGGCTTTCCATTTTGAAAATCTGCTATAGGCTTGAGTTTGCTTTGATAAAATACTACTGGCTGAAAATAAGGTGGTTGACAGGGTTTTTGATTTTGATTCGAGGAATTTACATACTTGGCTATTACAGGCTTGAGGAGGAAATAGTTTACAGGGTTGCATTTGTTTTGGTTTGAGTTTGAGAAAGGGTTTTCAGGTTTGATACTTGCTTGAGAAATTTTTCGAATTTTTCAAATTTTTTACTGATTTGCTTTGGTTTTGGAAGAATAATTCAGGTGAATTTTTCTTAGAAATGAAAATAAGAAAGCAGATGGAAAAAGAAGATGATAGGTTTATATATATATGTAGATTTGGATTTATAAAAATTAAAAGAAACAAAAAAATAAAGGATGACACTTGTTTTTAAAAGTTAACACTTGTCAATATAAAGGCTAATTATCTTACATGTGTTTTTAATATGGTTTGAAAAGTTACACTTGTAATAATTTCATTTTTATTTATTTTTAAAGGATTTTTTAAAGCTTTTATATTCATTTTCCAAATTAATAAATACATTTCTAAATTAATAGATGTTTTCTAAATTTATATAAATAAAATCTTTAAAATAAAGTATAAACCAATTATAATTTAAATAAAATCATATATAATATATTTAATTTATTTTAAAAAGGTTAATATAAACCTTTTGTATTTATTTTACAATTTACTAAACACTATCTTAATTAATAAAAATAAATTCTTTTTAAGGAAAACAAATTCTATTCTAGATAAAAACTTTTCATATATTTTATATCCAAAATAATTTCAAGACATATATCCCTTAAATTCAAATTTAAATCTATATTCAAATTCAAATTTGATTTTAAAATCTAATTTAAAAATCAATTCAAATATATATTAATTTTAAAACAAACACAAATTAAATTTGAAAATAATAACTTTATTTAAAAATCTATTTATAAAACAACGCCAATTAAATTTGAAAATAATTATTTCATCTAAAAAATCTATTTATAACTATATTTAAAATCATCACATTATTAATTATATTGGTTATTTATATTTGGAAATAACAATTTTATCAATTTAAATTTATTTAAATAAGCAGATTATCACATTTTAAATTCCTCGAAATTCCGGGATATCACGGGTATGGATCTAGCCTCACACCCATGCCTAATATTCCTTCCTTGCTTGATAAACCATGAGTTGGGAATAATTGAATATGTGCGACATCCTTACCCTTAGCTCCTTAGCTATCCTAAATCCCTTCATCAACATCTCGTACTTATCTTCATTACTGGTCGTGGGAAATTCCATTTTTAATGCATAATAAATTGATCACCCTTCCAGGGTCACAAGTACTACTCATATGCTTGAACTATGTTCGATCAAACCTCCATCCACAAACATTTTCTACGGGGAAAGTGCAACCATATCGTCCTCCTCTTCCCTATCTCGTGCGATAAACTCAACGATGAAGTCTGCCAACACTTGGCCATATATCGGTCTCTCAAGTTGGTGTTCAACTTCAGCAACCTCCTCAAAGTCTCAGGTCGGTATAACACCTGCTTTAAGGGTTGATCCGTCGGCACTTTAATTGGATGAGCTTGAAAGTATGGCGTAACTTTCTCAAATCGATCAACAAGAAATATGTGAGTTCTCCAACTTTGGATAGTAATTTTTAGCTCCCGTAAACCGCTTGCCAATACAATAGATCGACCCCTGAACCCTGGCATTCTCGCATACTAATGCTGGACTTAGGGTATGAGGAGGCATTGCCAAATAAACAAAAAATCCTCTCTGTCTAATGATCTGGATAGTACAAATGATATTTCCATGAGCCTCAATAACTCCTCAAGGTGTTTTGTCATTCCTAATTCCACTTAAAGTTCTTTTTGCCCTTTTTAAGGGCAGCGAAGAATGGTATACATTTGTCCATTGCTCTCAAGATGAATCAACTCAAAGTAGTGATCTTCCAATTCAAGCTTTATAATGATTTCTTCATGGTCGGGGTCTTACATTCCATATGGCATCAATCTGCTCTGGATTGGCCTCGATGACCCTTGCATTTACAATAAATCACAGAAATTTATTGATGCCCCACCAAAAGAACTAATCAAGGAATTCTGCTTCATTTCGTACTTCCGTAAAACCTCAAGCATCTCTAAAAGGTCATGCAAACGGTTTCGTGGCACTCATGACTTCATAAGCATGTGAGCCATATAGACCTCCATTATCCATCTGATTTGATTCTTGAACATAGATTTTACCCATCACTAGTACGTGGTTTCGACGTTCTTCAAACCGAACAGTATTACTCGGTAGCAATACAATCCTACATCGATGATAAAGCTGTTATTCTTTGGATCCAATATTATGCATCGGAATCTGATTATAACCTTAAGCATCCATGAATATGAGGATTTCATGTCATGTAGTCCCATCAACTTGGTTGGTTAATTCTGAACAAAGGAAAGCTGTCCTTTGGACATGATTTATTCAAATCCAAATAGTCGATACACATCCACTACTTTCCGTTTGATTTCTTGACCAACAAAGGTTTTAATACCCATTCAGGGTTCAAAGAATTATGGATAAAGTCATTTTCCATCAGCTTATCCACCTTTTCTTACAACGTAGGCGATCGCTCCAAACCAAGACTGTGTCTTTTCTATTTTATTGGTATAAATTTTAGATCAATATTCAGTGCATGGCATGCTATCTTCGAAAAAATCCTATACATATCCGAATCATCTAACCAAACACATCCAAATTCTCTCGAAGGAAATTAACCAATTCCTTCCTTAAGTTAAGGTTAAGCTGAGATCCAATCTTTAGAACCCATGTATGATCGTCCATATCGGTTGAAATATTCACCGTTGGCTCTGTTTGCGTTGTTTGCCCTTCCTCTTACTTATTCCTTGGATCCGTAGATTTATCAAATAGTTATCGAGCCAGGGTTCAGGCTTTAATTGCTATGTTTGGGAGACTTGAATGCAAAGGGTCCCTCCTACATTCATGCCTTTCTCCCATCGCTTTGCTTCTCTTAATCCACAACATAATATTCCCTTCCAATGCTCTGATCTCCAACCTACCAATCCAACCACATTCTCCATGGGAAACTTCATCATAAAGCACCAAGAAATCGGTGTTGTCTTAAAATCAGCTAGGTTCGCTTAGTCCAAAAAGGCATTATGCATCGAATATTCTTCCACGATCACAAATTTCTGAATTTGAACCATACTATGCGCAACACTACGTAAAAATTAATAAAATAATAAGGTTAAAGAAGAAAATCTGGTAAATTTTGGAATTTGTCATGAACGTTGTGCCGTTGTGTTCATGGTGATTTTTTGATTAATTTTCATATATAAGGTTTTATAATCAGAGCTCAAACAGGAAAGTTATTAACGTTTTATGTTTTAAAAGTTAAAGTAATTCAAATGAAATTGAAATTCATAATTAATGTTAAGACTTTGAAGTTTAAAAATCAACGCAGATTATAAAATGGGTAAAGAAAACATTAAAATAAACAATGACTTTAAAAGTTAATAAGGAATTAAATACAAAATAAAATGGAAAAATAAATACATTCCAAATATAGGCTACCGATCAACCGCCTTCCTTGGGTCGGTTGACCGTTAGTGGTCAACCACTTGAGGATGGGTGGTCGATCGGTGGGTGTTATGGTGGCTAGGGTTTTGTGTGACACAAATGGCTTAGATTTTATTATTTTAAATCAATTTAAATTCATTGGTTCTAGTGCCTCCTAATCATTATAAATATGAGGCCAGCCTTATCGCTTTTATTCACAAATTATTTGAGAACGTAAACAGAGCTCGGTTAGTTTCTTCCCTATGATTTAGAAGATTTTCGAGTAAGGGATTTTAAATATTCAATATTCAATTTGTAATCCTATTCTCCTCCAATCCATGGAATTCTGAATCTAATTCATATACATTCCAATTATTTTATATTTCTAAAGGAAGAGGTCTGAAACAAGAATATAAAAGCAGATGTGTTCAAATCCAAAGAGAAAGCTAGGAATCGTCCATGAGTGAAAATATTAGTTTTTCTCATTTTAGTAGTTATATAGTATAGGTTGGATTTGATATATGCTTTGGGGAATTTTTTTCATGAAAACACCAAAATAGAATCCCCAAAATTTCCCCAAAGGAAAATGTCAATTCTTATGTTTTGGAATCTCAATTATTCTATATTATAATAGAAAATTTTGTGTAGTTATTGCAGTTTTAATGTTTTGCATTCTATTCCACTTCTCACTTTTCTCTTCTGATGTGATTAAGGATTTTGAAAAGAAAATTAGTTAGGAAACGATGTTAAAGTACAGATTCTCCGATTCATAGTTTCTATTGCCTATTTCCATCATTTAAACATGAACCCCTTTCATTTTATATGTAGAAGCTGAATAGACTGTAAAAGCATTAGAATTGTAAATTATGTTGACATTGATTCTACTCTTTTAATATCTAATAAGTTTGGTAATTGATTCTATTATCTTATACATGTCTTTTGTTGGGCTAAGGATATTAGCTAAGTTGTATGTTATGTATGGAGTTAGACTTATATAAATTGGAAGTTTTGACATTTAAATGATTAGTATAGGGCGCAGTCTTCCCACGCATAGAAATTTTTAGTTACGTATTTATACATATCAGCGTATGAATAATGTATAATTAATAACATATTAGTTGCACTAAATAGGTTACTACTTAACATCAAAACCCATTAGGAAAGAAGTTGAGATAATTATGGAAAATAATTTAGAACTAAAGGCGAAATTAGGGAATTTCCCTATAAGGCCTTAAAGTGGAATGTGGCGAGGTATATATGGTAGTATGTTAGGAGAGTGGAAATTATGACTAAGTTATAGGGATGCGAGGTCGGTCAAAAGTACATAGTAGACTGCCCAACTAATCTAGCTACCAACAATGTGACTTTAGGGTTGATGTGAGACATCACTTATGATAAGTACCCATGGAGGACGCGAGTTTACTCCTAACTCTTTAGGGTAAGTTTGCCTAATTAGTGTGGCTACTAGTAACTACGAATAGTCAGACTAATTTGAGACATTACAGTTTGAGTTACGAGTATAATATGTAGGATCTACATTAGGGATTAGGTGTAGTAAGTGGCTATTGTAGGGTCTGCCCCCCTAATTAGGAAGTATTAATTAGTCAAGTTTAGCGTTTAGACACATTAGTAGGAAATCCTGGGAATGATCCGCTTTGAGTTCAAGGTATTAAGTGGCTATTATAGGGTCCCCCTCTTCCTTAAGAAGTATTAAGAGGATTGATGAGATTCTGTGAGATATCAGATAGATAGTATCAGAGAGGAGTCTGCCCTGGCTTAGGTATTAAATGATGGGGACCTGCCTAAGATATAGGTATTAAATTGTGACGCCCCACCTCTACTCACGCTAGCTAAAAACACTACGGAGTAATGCCATCAACTAGCATGAAGAATAATGCTGTTGAGGAGCGACCATCCGTGGCGTTGCTTTGCGCAAGTACCGTTATGTCAGATAATATAACATGCATTTCATTTCAAGAGGAAATCCGACATACCAATACAAACTCAAAGCTACTACATAGTGGTTTTGTGGTCTTCAGAAGCAAATATAGAAATAAACATAACACAAATCGGTCACATATATCCATATCACAAAGGCGGAAATAGATATGAATATAACACATAGAAGTGTACATCAGAGTAGTGGTCAAACAAGATCCACAATATCATAAAAGAATAGATACAAGTGCTACACAAAAGAATATGTATACATCAAGGAGTCTCGATCTCATATGTATGACAACAAAAACTACTAAATAGTGTAGTTAGTCAAAAGCCAGATAATTTTCCTAGAAGATGAGTCAAGCAGAAGCACCTGTAACATCTCGGTCTGACCCGAGTACTATTTAATAAGAAAATAATAAACGGATCAGTCTAGCTACAAATATCAGATAAAATGTGTAACATTCCTTTTTTTAAATCAAATTTAAATTGGTAAGTAATTTAATTTTTTAAATTAAATTGTAAATTAAATGAAGTTTTTCCAAAATAAAAATATTTGTTGGTTTATATATATATATATATATATATTGATTTTTAATTGAAAATTTGAATTTGAAACTCATATTTTAAATAGAATTGGATTGTAAATAGAGAAATTAATCAAGACATTCAAAATGTATTGAAAATGAATTGGATTTAAAATTTTATTTCAAAGTTAATAAAAGTTTGTTTTAAGATTTTGTATATATAATATATATATATATGTATGTATGTAAATATAAAGATGTTTTGGAAGTTGTGTGTTGAATTCAATTTTTTCCAAAAGTTATTTAAAAAAAAGATTTAATTCAAATGGATATGTATTTGTATATTAGTGATTAATTAATTATTAGATTATATTATTTAAAGTTATATATATATTTATTAGATTTGATAAAAAGATTTAAAACACATTATCTTTTGAAATAAATGAATAAGTTTGTATATTCATGAATTTAAAATGTAAAACATTTACATATGTTAAGATATGAAATATAAATAATTAAAGGGTTTAAAAAAATAATTCGTAAAATTTTTTAACATAAGGATATAAACATAAAAATACAAGTTGATGACATTTGAAAATATAAAAAAATTATATGTAAAATACATTTGTAAAAACACGAATACAAGCATTAACAAGTGTAAAAGAATTAATTCATGCATATAGACAAGTGTACTTAAATTACAAGTGGCAAATTTATTTTCTCTTAAAAATAAAAATAAAAACATATACAACATGTTTTACAAAACAAAAGAAATAACCAAGCTATTTTCATTTGTCTCAAATCTGAAACCAGAGTATTACAAAATCAAAACTCAGATTTGAAGCAAGGAAGAAATCAAAAGTCTGAAAATAGTTCAAAGCAAAATAGATTCAACATCAAAAGTAAAACCAAAGTAATTTAAAGGTTCTGAGATCAAAAGTAAAACCTGGAAACAAAAAGCAAGCTCAAATGAATCAAAGAAAGTTTAAATTAAAGCCTGGAAATGAAGCAATTTGATTAACTTCAACAAGCAATCAAGTTCAACTCAGTTTTAAAAATCAAAGCAAAAAAACCCATATCAAACAGCATCTTCAACTTGAGTACGATTCAAACTGTTTCAACATAAACTCAAATCAAACCTGAAGCAAAGATCATCAAGATCAGGCATGCAGTAGATAAATTCAGATCCAAACTCAACAAGGTCCAGATCGTAGATCAATTCAGTTTTCAAATGATTTCTCCAGGTTCTCTGTCTTTCCAAGATACAGGTGAGCAAACCTTATTTTTTAAAGCCTTGATATGTTAATGGATGTGATGAATGATTTAAGTATTGCTATAGATATGTTTGCATGAATGCTTTGAACTGGAATTAAGTCTGAATTACTCGGTATCTTGATATGCATATCTGTGTATGTGCATATTCATCTCTGGTTGAATTAACAGGTTTAGCTTAATCAAAATAAATCATTATCTCTCAATTTAAACGATTTCTGGCAAGGATCCCTAAAGGAATTAGGTTTGGATTAACTAGATCTTATTTTTGAAAACAATTTTTGATGGAATTAGTCAATGTTAAATGGGAATTAGAAAAACTACAGTAAAAATGTATAAAACAAAAGAAAATCGATGGATTAAATTCCCTTTTTTGAATATATAACTGAATTCGAATTGAAAAATCATGAATTTTGATATAAATCTTTAGATTTCTAAGTTCGGTAATCACGTGCATTTGCGAGATGATTTGCTTTGGTCTTTTCATCAATTTCCAGTAATCAATGACGAATTAAAGGATGTGTTTGTTATCGAATATATTTGAAGGATGATGATCATGAAAAATATGGCGAGATAATTTATTTCGTAACGTGGTGGCTGAACGAGAACGAAATAGGGTTTTGTACCCGATATTGATCGCGAGTCTTCAAGTGAATATTACGGCGTCAATGGTGATTCGGGCGAGGCCGGACCTGGGGGAAGTGTGCATGGAAATCCCAAGCTGTGGATGTGATGGCATGGATGATGGTGGTTGGGATCATCGGGAAGTGGGAGGTTGGTTGACGACGATGGGTTCCAGTTTCTGATCATGATACTCGAATTCAAATTTACGGCGAATCGATGGCATCTGAAGGGTTGTGTGAGTCAGCAAGGTCGATCATGGTGTGTCGAAGGTTACGATGGTGGCCAGAGTGTCGCCGTGTGACTGTGCACGTGCACCATGCACTTGCGTGCCTGGGTGGTTTCGATATTTGGAAGAAGAAGTCGACTCGAGGAGTGTCTCGGGTAGAGGGGTAGATGGCTCGGGGAAATTTCCAGTTTGGTTTGCATGAGTGTGATAATAGTTTTAACAATTAAAATTTTACAAAGTTTAAAAAGAGAAAAAATATAATAGGTAACTCGAAGGGGGACTCGGGGGATTTATTTCTTGACTCGGGTAAAGACCCGAAGTGGCTTTGGGGTTGTTGTTAAAACAGTTTCAGTTTTTAAACAAAATTTTCCAAATTTGAAATTAAAACAAATTTGAACACTTTCTTGATTATCCTTTTGATTTTGGGATTAGTAGAGTTTTAAAGGAATTATTCCAAAATTAAAGTGTTTTTATATCCATTTATAACCTTATTTTAAAACTTATTTCAAATAAATTTGATTCTTGCAATTTTATAAGTAAATAAGTAAAATAAAATGTTTCCAAATTATTAATTTAATTTACTTGAAAATCTAGAGTTAGTTAATGTATTAATGATGATTTATTTTCTATAAGTCATTAACAAGATTTTTAAAGATAAATAAAATAATCATTTAAGATAAAAGACTTTAAGCGACTAATTACTGAAGGTAATTAAGAGGCCAATTTCTTAATATAATTCGTTAAAAAGGTTGATTACTTTAATTAAAGGTTAACTAATTTATAATAAGTAATTTAAGGGTGATGAATTACGTAAAAAATATTACTTAATAAAAGTAATTAAGGATAGTTAATTAATGATTAGAGGTTAATTAATCAAGTGATTAAGCAATAATTACTTAAGGATAATTAGTTATGTGATTAATTAATTAAAGTAATTACTTTGAGGATAATTAATTAAGGATTAGTTAATTAATGAAAGTGATTAAGGATAATCACTTATTGTAATTTTATTAATTAAATGATAATTAAGGGTTAATTAATTTTGTAATTAACTTAAAGTTAATTAATTATTGTAACTAATTAAGGATAATTTATTTAATGGTAATTAATTAAGGGTTAATTGATTTATTAATTAAGGTTGATCAATAATTTAGGGTTAATTAATTTATTATTAAAGGTTAATTAATAAATGATTAAAAATTAATTAAAATGGTTTGTAATTAATTAATGTTAATTAACCAGGATTAGTAATTTATTAACCTGGTTTAAGTTAAGTTAAAATCAGGATTGAGTAATTAGTTCATAAGTAATTTATTTAATTGAAAATTTAATTGGATTAACAAAGGATTAAATAATTAATTAATCCTGCCTATAAATGATTATTGAATGCTTGGATTTCTTATGAATGTTTGCATTGTATAAAATACCTTGAATTGATTATCCTAGCTGATTTGTGATATTTTGTTCTGAATTGAACTGTGTATAATTTATTTATTTATCTGTGATACATTTATATATTATCTGTGAATCTGTGAATGAACGATAATCGTTATAGATTATACCGCTTATCGATATTGATATGATTGAATATGTGATGACTGATGTTGCACTATTGCGTAAAAACCCTAGACTACACCTTACACACACAAATATGGATTGCACGAGAAAATTGGTTAAGCTATAGATTTTTGAAATGGTTTTAAAGTTGAATTTTGATTCCAAATGGTTTTGGAAATACAATTGGGTTAAACGTGAAAAGCTTTTGAAAAGGAGTTTGAAGATAAATGTTTTTTGTAACTCGATAAAATTTTGAAATTTAAATAATTTGATTTGAATTTGAATTCAAGTTTTGAAATTGAATTCCATGTTTGGAAATTATGGTTTAAAAAGGTTATACAAGTTATAAATGTGTTTATATGGGTTTTAAACCATTTTAAAAGTATTGTTTTGGGAACTTGAATTTAACCCAAGGACTTTAATTGTATAAATGAAATCGGATTTTTCCGAAACGAAAACCTTTGTTTTTCAAATAATAATAGCTTTCATATAAAGAAAGGATTTCCAATTTGTATTGAAAGGATTTCAAGTTTTGAAATGAAATTGTTTTGAAAGCTATGAATTAAATCTTTGATTTAAAGATTGGAGGAGTTAATCCGATTTGAAGTGGAAATTGTTTTGAAATCTGTGAATGAATCTTTGTGAAAAATGGGTGAACTTTGTGAAGTGAATCTTTTTGTTCAAAAAGATTTGAAATGGTAATTTATTTAAACCATTTGTTTTGGGCTTAAGTTGTGACTTAACTGAAATCCCAATATCCATATGTTTTAAAATATTGCGCTCATTATTCGACTTAGCCGGGAGAGGACCTTGTGTCATATAACCCATTCCGAATAATGATACGACGTTATGGATAGCATTTGAAGACCAGTGGTGAAGACCGAATATTTCCAAAAGCGAAAGGATAACTCATCGAATGTCTCTGCTCCGGCAGATCCTCGGTATAGAGATTTGATCACCCTTTGTGAGGGAAAGTCCGAACGTGATTAGGGATTATCCGGATTCGCAAGGGCTTCTTTGAAGTGCCTTCAGTTCTGTTCGAACCTGGAACAGATTTGTATGGATGTATGTCTGACATTACACTTTGAGATGTAAAGCTGGTCTCTATCAAATACATTTCTGTTTGGCGGGGGAGATTTATTCTCTTAACTTAACACCCTTCTCTGAGACATACAAGCTCAAAGGTTATGCAGTTAATGGTTGCTAATGATACATTCCCAATTTGATAATGTGGCATACGAAGTGCTGCTGATCATTTGTTGATCGAAGCATGGCTTTGTGAAAAAGTGTAGCTTTGTGGACGAGACTGCATCAGGACCTCACACCCTGGAAATGGTCAAAGTAGGAAAGATGCGGCAAGGTTATGAGGGTCGCACCCTTTAGGGTATGTCATTCCCTTCTGGAAAAGGGTGGTATCATGGTATGGAGCCTAGATATTTAACCTACATAGTTATTGCAAATACATTGCTTTGTGGTTATTGGTGTTGAGGATCCTCGGATAAAGGTCGCAAACGACCGGGGTTGGCATACTCGAGTAGTAGTTACCTACATACATTGTGTTGGCAGAGAGCCGGGTAGGTTCTCAGGGCGTCCCTCCAAAGGCGTACCCATGTGGCAGTAGGAAGTTCCTTAGCCTGACCATTTGTTGGAAATCCAATCTCCAATACGCGCCTTGTACGATTTTAGTTGTATAACCTGCCATTTACTTATGGTGGTCACCACTGTTTAGATGGTAGCTATAGTAGACATACAATAATGGTTGTATGCGGGCTAATAATAATATTATACTTTCGAAAGGTTTTTCTGTACTATGCACTAATAATAATATCAAATGGTTTTCGCGTATCAAACATTTTTGACTATCATAAGGAGAAATCTCCTCCAATTCTGTGTTTGCATGGTGTGTGCGACGGGATGCCTTATGGTAGTTTCATTTTCCAAAAAGCATTGCGGATTTCAATCTTAAATTCTTTTGTTATTGTTTTTGTTTAAAACTTTTTTTGTTTTCTCACACTAGTCCCATGACTGACCTGGAGTTTATTGTTCTCTTCCTAAACTCTGGGTGCCTACAATTTTCCACACGGGCAGTCTAGAGTTGGATTTTTCAGATAATCAAATCGTAGGTGTAGATTCAATAGCAGCCAGTCTTTAGATTTTGGCAATAGCATTTTGGGATCGTATTTGCTACAAGTTCAGCAATGATGGTGGTTCGAGTTTGGAGCATTGGAGCTTCAGCATTGAAGACTCAGTTTGTTGGATTCCCGCTTTCTCACTTGAAAGATTCTATTGATGGTCATCCTTTCTCTGTCGATGGTCGCAAAGTTTTGACTATCCTTGTTGTGCTATTCTTTCCGCTGCTGTGTCTTGTATCTATGATAGTATGTGATATCATTTGTATAAATCCGCCGTATCGAATATTGTGTATCAATGATATATTCAATGTTTTCTTCCGCTGTGTTGTTATACTTAATGTGTTATAAGCTCCGGCGAAACAGATTCACATTTGAATCTGCGGCATTCGAGTACAAGTGAAGTACGGGTGCCAATTTTTGAAAATCGAGTCAAGGTCGTCACAAAATGAGATAGAATAAGAGATATAAAAAAATTTATGATAACAATAATGCCATACTGCGACAAGTATACATTAAATAACACAAAAATCATACAATATCACAAGAAATCTCAAAACACAGAGAAAAAAATGTCATATTCTTTATTTTATTCACCAAACCACAAAAATTGACAAATATATCAATGCCAATCGCAAAATTAGTGAATCATAAATTCTAGAAATCATCAACTAGAAATCCAAAAATCACAAAAGGGGGAGGCCTATCACAAAACCGGAGCATGAAAACTCACCAACATGTGTATCACAAATGGAACGCTATTTCATGGTTGCTAACCATCAATTTTGAGCCGATGCCCCACAAACGGCCCGAAGGCCATGGGTCGCTACCCCACCAATTTTGAGCCAAAACTCCACAGAAACGGGATTTAGTCACCCTCGCAGACAAAGAGACATCGCACATTGCTAGTCTAAACCACAAAATGATCATCGTCGATCATCAAGAAGTGTCAATTACACTTAGCTAGTAAGTAGTTAAGTTTAGCTTCATGTCCGATAACCACTGGCTTGACTTAAATATTTACAAACAAATTTTAGATCTCCACTCGAAAATTGTCATAAGATTTTTAATCGAACAAGTCCAAAAAATTAATCGACGAAGTAAACACAAGCGTTTCATACCACTTGTTAGCTAAGTCGTTTGATTATATTTTCTCATACGAACGAGGTAAAGGTTTGTATATACTAATAGGGGGGAAAATGTTTTTATAAACGAGCTTTGTACTAAAAATAGAGTTGAAATCATCCTTATGAAAGAGTTTGATTATTTACTACTAGTATAGAACCTTTGTATTTCCAAGTGACAAACCACCAAAAATGATTGTAAAAATAACCATTCACCAAAAAATTCACATTCGAAGACGCGAATCAAATCCAAAGAAATCGATACCAAATCCATTGAAATGGATATTCCAAAAAATCCCAAAAAAGAAGTTATCAAAGTCAACAAAGGTGATAACAACAAACTGGATCAACACGAATCGATTAAAATTGGAAACCCAAGCAAAATAGGCAAATTTGGCTGAGACAGCAGATTCAGTCGACTGGACCAGGGCAGTCAGTCGACTGACACAATTCCTGGAAACAATCTGTTTCCAGGTTCAGTTGACTGAACTAGGGTGGTCAGTCGACAGAATCATGCTTGGAAACTTTCGGTTTCCTGGCTCAATCAACCGACCCAGAGTGGTCAGGCGACTGATACTGGCCCAGGAAATTTCATGGGTTCAGTTCAGTCGACCAACTTCCTAGTTCAGTCGACTGAACTGGAATTTCCAGTATTTTTAGCCTATTCCCCAAATGGGGAAAAAATCCAACAACTTGCGATCGGACGAGCGATGGGCGTAGGGGTTTATGCCAAACGGCAACCTAGCCCTATAGGCTCTTTGATATACCACTAAAAACATGTCCAAACATCAAAGCTAGGATTTTTAAAGATTTGATCTCAAAACACCAAAAATTAGAATATTCATAAAACCAATTCAGACCAAAGCAAATGGACAAGGAATAGATGTTAGGAATCACTACCTAACAACTATCAAAGATATAGACATAGATGTGAGTTCAAAAACTCACCTTTTACACAAAAACAAGGAAGGAGAAGCTTGAAAACAAAAGAAGATCAACCACTCTTCAATCTCAACTCTAAACAGCTCCAATCTAAGATCATAAGCAAATATTTCCTAAGTTAGGTTGTAGGAAATTTCTGAAATTAGAGAGAGATTGAGATGGAGAAGAAGAAGAGAATGCTTATCTAAGCTTCTCTTTGATTTTGGAGCTAGAACTTGAATTTGCAAAAGAAACTAGGGCTTAGGATTTTGAGTTTCCACTCTCTTCTCCCATTTTTGATAAAGCTTGAAGTGTTAAGAAACTGAGAATGAATGAAGAGGAGAGGGGGTGGAGCTAGGGTCTTATGTTAGGTTCTTGGGCTGAAACCCAAACCCAAAGCCCTAAGTGGAAATGTCAAAATTCAAGCTAACTCCAAACATATCGATTTTTATACTTAAAAGGTCGCAAACGGTATTTTGAACTCAATGGTGGTCTCGAGTTCTAATTCGACTGTTTGCAAAAAATAACATTTCAGACTTAAATCCGACTAACAATGCTATATTTAAATAAATTATTTAAATATACAATCGTAAAATATGCGGGTTGTTACAGACTCCCCTCCTTAAAGAAATCGTGTCCTCATAATATTTAAGAAGAAAATAAAGAGTAACAACCATAAAAGCATATCAACACAAAAGAAATTTGAAGTAAGAAGTTCACCTCTAAGGAGCACGAGAGAGTAAGTCCAGATGTGATCGGTCGATGAATTATCTAGATTCCCAAGAGCAATCTTTAGGATATGAGGACCATTGGACTTTCACAAGAGGGACATCTTTATTACGAAGACGTTTAATCTCCGTAGCAATGATACGAATTGGATGTTGCTCATAAGTCAAATTAGGCGAAACTTCAATTTCTTCCACAACACCAGGCTCAAGAATGGAATTGGAATCTCGAAGACATTTCCGTAGTTGAGAAACATGAAATATGTCATGTATAGCAGAAAATTAAGCCAGTAATAAAAGGCGATAAGCCACAGAACCAATGCGTTCAGTGATAGGAAACGGACCAATATATCGAGGCGCTAATTTTCCCGATTGACTGAAATGCACAACACCCTTCATAGATGAAACACGAATAAACACCAAATCTTCCATAGAAAATTCTAATTTCCTTCTTCGGTTATCGACATATGATTTTTGTCTACTTTGAGATTCTTTCATCCTAGGGCGAATAATGTCAATCTTTTCTGTGGAATCACGAATAAAGTCTGGATCTAAAACCAGCTTCTCGTCGGCCTCAAGCCAACAAGAAGGAGATAGGCATGACCTTCCGTAGAGTGCCTCGAAAGGTGTCATACCAATGCTAGATTGGAAGCTAATATTATAGGAAAACTTAACAAGAGAAATATGATCTTCCTAACTTCCACCAAAATCAAGAACACATGCATGCAGAAGACCTTCAAGAGTTCGATTCACACGCTCGATTTGTCCATCGGACTGAGGATGATAAGCGGTGCTAAAATTAAGCTTCGTTCCCAAAGCTTTTTTGAAGACTCTTCCAAAATCCACTAGTAAACAATGGATCACAATCGCTAACAATAGAAGTTGGAACTCCATGCAATTTAACAATTTCTTTAACAAAGAGTTTGGCCAAGGGAGGTACAGTCCGATTGGACTGAATGAGTATAAAATGGACGGATTTAGTAGGTCTATCAACTATCACCTATAAGCTATCATGACCTGAACGAGAACGGGGAAGACCGTCAATAAAATCCATGGAAATTTGGTCCTACTTCCAAATTGGAATGTCCAAAGGTCACAATAACCCACCGGGCCTTTGATGCTCGACCTTAACAAGTTGGCAAGTCATGCAACGCTTAATGAAGTTAGCAATATCAGATTTCATTCCATCCTAATAATAAAGCCGCTTCATATCCGCGTACATTGTACTACTACCGGGATGCATGGTAAATTTAGAACGATGAGAATCTTCTAAAATGTCTTTACGAAGATTACCAATATTTGGCACGATAAGTCTACCAAATTTTTGAATGCTGCCACGAGCATCAATATCAAAGTCTTTCAAATCTTCTACATTAATTTTATCCCTACAACTTTGGCTAAGAAGAGCCAATTCAGGACCTAGCTTTTGAGCTTCAAGAATGCGGTTTAAAAGAGAAGGATGAGCCTCATGGCTACATAGAACAAGAGAAGAACATAAATCGAATTCATGACCTCGAATCTCGCAAGAGGAAAAAATCCCGAGATCGTTCCATTCGGATATCATCATAGAAACAACCGCTTGTTGCTTACGACTAAGGGTATCGGCAATGCGATTTCTCTTTTCGGGAGTATAAAGAATATCAAGATCATAGATGAGAAACTCGAGCCAACCTTGTTGATGCAAATTAAGTTCATTTTGAGAAAATAAACACTTCAAAGATTTATGATCGCTATAGAGAATAAATTTCTCTCCCAAAAGATAATGACGCCAAATTATAAAGGCGAAAACAACAGCCGCGAGCTCTAAATCATGAGCGGCATATCTAGTCTTGACAGGCTTTAATTGCCTAGAAGCATAAGCAATAACACGTTCCCTTTGCATGAGAACGGCTTCCAAACCAACACGACTAGCATCGGTATAAACTATAAAGTCTTGGTTCCCTTCGGGAATCACAAGAATAGGAGCATCGAAAAGGAGTTCTTTTAATTTCTGAAAAGAAGCTTCACATCAGTCCGACCAAATGTACTTAACTCCCTTCTTTGTCAAATTAGTAAGAGGCACAGAAATTTTAGAAAAGTCTTTTATAAAACGACGGTAATAACCCGCCAATCCAAGAAAACTATGGATTTCCATCACACTCTCCGGTCTCTTCCAATTTTGAGTCGCTTCGATCTTTGAAGGATCCTCAGAAATTACGGATTCGAAAATAATATGACCGAGAAATTTCACACAAGATTGCCAAATGTGGCATTTAGAAAATTTTTCTTTCAATTGATTGCTCCTAAGAGTTTCTAACACAATTCGAAGATGCTTTTCCTGCTCTTCCTCGGTTTTAGAATAAACAAGAATACCTTCTATAAAGATGAGAACAAATCGATCGAGGAAGTCTTTGAAAAGTCAATTCATAAGGTCAATGAAGTAAGCTGGGGCATTCGTTGAACCAAATGGCATAACAAGCCGTTCATAAGATCCATAACGAGTACGGAATGATGTCAAAGGAATGCTATCCTCTGCAATTCGAAGCTAATGAAAACCGGTTGCTAAGTCTAACCGTGAGAAGACCGGAGCACCACTAAGTTGATAAAATAAATCATCAATCCAAGGTAAAGGATATTTATTCTTGATAGTAAGATCATTAAGCTTGCGGTAGTCAACACAAAGCCTAAGTGTACCATCGGATTTCTTCACAAAAATAGCCGAAGCTCCCCGAAGAGAGGAACTAGGACGAATAAATCTCTTCTCTTCCAATTCGGATAATTGTTTACCCATCTCCTTATT
Source organism: Allium cepa (assembly GCA_030765085.1). Classification (NCBI taxonomy): domain Eukaryota; kingdom Viridiplantae; phylum Streptophyta; class Magnoliopsida; order Asparagales; family Amaryllidaceae; genus Allium; species Allium cepa. Next base: position 162,347,193 of record CM060932.1, read on the forward strand.
TTCTTTATTGGACATACGATAAGGAGGACGAGTGATAGGTAGAGCTCCAGGGATTAGATTAATTCTGAACTCAATTTCTCGCTTAGGTGGTAATCCTAAAACGGGCTCAAATATATCGGAAAATTCACGAACAACGTGAATGAGAGAAATGACATATTCCTCATTATCATTATCGTCGTCATGAGGGTTTAGTGAATACAAGGATGCTGCCAATTTAGAATCCGAATCCTTGAGAACAATATAAATCTGCTTAACAAATTGAGGGTGTTGACGATGAATAGTCCGCTCAGGACATAGGATATGGGCTTCATAACGGTTAAGACAATCCATTCCCGAAATCATTTCGAAGTCTAAGCAACGCATGACATGCATATCAGCTTGGAAAGAATAATCACATAAAATAATCTCGACATCTTTACAAAGTAAATCGAGTGTTGCGGATACACCAACCGGACTCACAATTCTCAAAGAAGTCATCAAAGCCATAACACTTAAAGAAAAAGTATCAACAAGTTCTTTTGATATGAAAGAATGGGATGCGCCTGTATAAAAAAGAACTCAAATAGGTTGGTTATGAACATAATAATGCAATCAAGGATAGAATGAGAAATACCTTGACCACGAGAAGTGTTATTAGGGCCTTGCACAACATTTAGCTTTCCCTCATTCTTGCTTTGATGCTTGGGACATGCAGATATATAATGACCCGAACTTTTGCAATAGCGACAAGCAAGGGGCTTTGAACACTTATTTGCATAATGGTCCTTAGAACCACAATTGTACCATTGCCCACCATTAGAGGTAGAAGTCTTTGCTACCGATGTTGCTTGTTTCCCTTTCTTGTTGGGATAATGACCTTTGAACTTATTAGGCCTCTTCTTGCTGTTGTTGAAGTTTGGTTTGGCACTCCTAACTTCAATATCACTCTCTTTATCTGCCTCTTCAAGTCAAAAAGCGATATCAACAAGTTGGTCGAAAGAAACTTCCAATTTCAAAAGTAAAGGCTTTTTGAGATTCTTATTCAAGCCATAGATAAACCTCTGATTTTTCTTCAATGGGGTATTTATATACTCAACCCATATTTAGAGAGGGATTCAAAAGATGCGACATAATCTGCACAGAAGATTCATCTTGAACAAGGTCAATAAAATGAAGGGCCAAAGTCACTTTTTCAACTTTTGGTACAAACTTTAATTCAAATCTTTCCAGGAATTGCTCCTAAGTAAGATCCGCTTCAATAATTTTAGAAATCAGAAGCTCATACCAATCTAATGCTCTTTCTTGGAGCATACTAGAAGCCACTTGGACTCGATGAAGATGAATAAGATTCATGCGAGAAAAGATGCGATCGCATGTTCTTAGCCAAGCTTGGACTTCTATAACGCTTTCGGAACCCTTTAATGGCTTTCCACCCAAATTGGTATAATCACTACACAAGCGTGCAAATCCGGATTTTGGGTGAGTAGGCTTTGGAATGGATCCGACAGCTTGAGCATTCTTTACAAGATCTAGAAGCTATTGGGTAGACATGAATACTCCATCCTGAGGAGTAGCACTAGATTGATTGGCGTTGGGTCGGCCTGGTCTAACCATTTCTCTTCTTTAAGAAAGAAAGAAAGAAGAAGAAAAAGGTTATTCACAAAATGAATATCAAACAATCATGATTGATAAAACAAGGCACCATAAAAGAAAATAGGATACTTGGATAAATCCTAAAGCACCACTCCTAAGAAGGACTTAGGACGATGATCCTTGCTAGATTATTCTACATTGTTCCGAAGTTTGGCTCTGATACCACGCTGTGACGCCCCACCTCTATGCTCACGCTAGCCAAGGACACTACGGAGTAATGCCGTCAACTAGCATGAAGAATAAGGCTGTTGAGGAGCGACCATCCGTGGAATTGCTTTGCGCGAGTACCGTTATGTCAGATAATATAACACGCATTTCATTACAAGAGGAAATCTGACATAGCGATACAAACTCAAAGCTACTACACATTGGCTTTGTGGTCTTCGGAAGCAAATATAGAAATAAACATAACACAAATCAGTCATAGATATCCATATCACAAAGGCGGAAATAGATATGAATATAACACATAGAAGTGTACATCAGAGTAGTGGTCAAACAAGATCCATAATATCACAAAAGAATAGATACAAGTGCTACACAAAAGAATATGTATACATCAAGGAGTCTCTATCTCGTATGTATAACAAAAAAACTACTAAACTAAAGTAGTTAGTCAAAAGTCAGATAATGTTCCCAGAAGATGAGTCAAGCAGAAGCACCTATAACATCATGGTTTGACCCGAGTGTTATTTAATAAGAAAATAATAAACAGATCAGTGTAGCTATAAATATCAGATAAAATTAGATAGAATAAGAGATATGACAAAAACGTATGATGACAATAATGACATACTACGAAAAGTATACATTAAATAACACAAAAATCGTACAATATCACAAGAAATCTAAAAACATAGAAAAAATGTCATATTTTTTTTATTTTATTCACCAAACAACAAATATTGACAAATATATCAATGCCAATCGCAAAATTGGTGAATCACAAATTCTAGAAATCATCAACTGGAAATCCAAAAATCACAAAAGAGGGAGGCCTATCATAAAACGGGAGCATGAAAACTCACCAACACGTGTATCACAAATGGAACGCTATTCCATGGTTGCTAATCATCAATTTTGAGCCGAGGCTCCACAAATGGCTCAAAGACCATGGGTCGCTACCCCACCAATTTTGAGCCGAAACTCCATAGAAATGGGGTTTAGTCTCCCTCACAGACAAAGAGACATCGCACGTTGCTAGTCTAAACCACAAAATGATCATCATCGATCATCAAGAAGTGTCGATTACACTAAGCTAGTAAATAAATGAGTTTAGCTTCATGTCCCATAACCACTGGCTTAACTTAAATATTTACAAACAAATTGTAGATCCCCACTCAAAAATTGTCATAAGAGTTTCAATCGAACTAGTCCAAAAATTAACCGACGAAGTAAACGAAAGTGTTTCATACCACTTGTTTTGCTAAGCTGTTTAATTAGATTTTCTCATACGAACAAGGTAAAGGTTTGTATATACTAATAGGGTGGAAAACGGTTTTATAAACGATCTTTGTATTAAAAATAGAGTTGAAATCATCCTTATGAAAGAGTTTGATTATTTACTTCTAGTATAGAAACCTTTGTATTTCAAAGTGACAAATAACCAAAAATGATTGTAAAAACAATCATTCACCAAAAAATTCACATTCGAAGACGCGAATCAAATCCAAAGAAATCGATACCAAATCCATTGAAATGGATATTCCCAAAAATCCAGAAAAATAAGTTATCAAAGTCAACAAAGGTGATAACAACAAATTGGATCAACACGAATCGATTAAAATTGGAAACCCAAGCAAAATAGGCAAATTTGGCTAAGGCAGCAGATTTAGTCGACTGGACCAGGGCGGTCAGTCGACTGACACAATTCCTGGAAACTTTTTGTTTCCAGGTTCAGTCGACTGAACCAGGGTGGTCAGTCGACTGAATTATGCTTGAAAACTTTCGGTTTCCAGGCTCAGTCGACTGACCCAGAGTAGTTATTCGACTGATACTGGCCTATGAAATTTCCTACGTTCGGTTCAGTCGACTGACTTCCTGGTTCAGTCGACTGAATTGGAATTTCCAGTATTTTCAGCCTAGCCCTCAAGTGGGGCAAAAATCCAACAACTTGCGACCGGACGAGCGATGGGCGCTAGGGGTTTATGCCAATCGGCAACCCATCCCTATAGGCTTTTCGATACACCACCAAAAACATGTCCAAACATCAAAGCTAGGATTTTTAAAGATTTGACCTCAAAACACCAAAAATTGGAATATTCATAAAACCAATGCAATCCAAAGCAAATGGATAAGGAATAGATGTTAGGAATCACTACTTAGCAACTATCAAAGATATAGACATATATATGAGTTCAAAAACTCACCTTTTACACAAAAACAAGGAAGGAGAAGCTGAAAACAAAGGAAGATCAACCAATCTTCAGTCTCAACTCTAAAAGCACCAATCTAAGATCATGAGCAAATGTTTCCTAAGTTAGGTTATAGGAAATTTCTGAAATTATAGAGAGATTGAGATGGAGAAGAAGAAGAGGTTTCTTACCTAAGCTTCACTTTGATTTTGGAGCTAGAACTTGAATTTGCAAAAGAAACCAGGGCTTAGGATTTTGAATTTCCATTCTCTTCCCCCATTTTTGCTAAAGCTTGAAGTGTTAGGAAAATGAGAATGAATGAAGAGGAGAGGGGGTGGAGCTAGGGTCTTATGTTAGGTTATTGGGCTGAAACCCAAACCCAAAGCCCTAAGTGGAAATGTCAAAATTCGAGCTAACTCCAAACATATCGATGTTTATACGTAAAATGGTCGCAAATGGGATTTTGAACTCAATGGACAGAGGTTTATAAATTATTTAAATATAAAATATGCGGGTTGTTTCATAAATGGACAGAGTCTGCCTAATTATCATTGAAAAGGTATTAATTGGCTTAGGTACTTTCTCTCACATTATTAGGACATGATTGACGGTGGATGCATGGGACTGAAAAGGCCTTTGGCCTACAGTTGAAGATAAGTTATGGAGTTAGGTTAGAAAAGTTGAAGTTATAGGATTTGACTAGGAGAGCCTTCAGGCTTACAGTTGGAGGTATTTATAAAACATATAGTTAGGATATGTAAAACTTATTCTTATCTGAATTATACCACCCAAGTACTATTTATGGAAAGAATTGAGATATTTATTCACCAGATATTGTTATTTTGACTCCCTCCTCATTATAACATAGGTTAGGGAAAGATGATGTCGATTTTGGAGATGAAGGCAGAGACGGAGTCTTGTTGCGTTATCTATCTACTTATGTTCATCTATTTTGATGTACCCATTTCAAACATGATGTTATTGTATTTTGAGATGTAGTACTATGGATATTGTGATGTTAAGTTTTTGTTATGGAATTTGAATTTTCATAAGATGGCTAATATTTCCGATATTATATATTATCCTTTCCGCTGCGAGATTCTGATAGCATTAGTAGATAGCTTTGTGTACTGTTCATTGTATCAATTTGACAAACCAACATCCAGCTTTGGAATGGGTCTAATGTTCAATGATTTGTTTCTGGATCGAAAATTAAGCCTGTTTCAAGGTGGGTTGTTACACTGCAATCTCCATCACCTAACTCCATGGCTAATCGATCGTTCCAATTATTTGTTTCGCTTTGCTTGTATACCCTTAACTCTTAGTCTTACAAGTCATGACCTCCTTTATGTTGATCTCCATTTTATCAAATGTTATTCTAAAAAATATGTTCACAGAACTTCCATTATCTACCTAGACCCACGTCCTATTGCCTATCCAATACCAACCTTTATAACCATGGGGTTGAAAGTTAGTGCTTCAATACTATTAAAATTTTTATTCTTAAAAACTCATCATCAGTTATCATCCTTTGTTGTTTGGTCAGAGCTCCGTCTTCTATAGCGATGCAATCCTCCTGTGGTACATGCTTTAATAAGCTCGTTTACCATTCCATTACCCTCTAGCTTTTCTCCACCAGATGAGGTCCTCCAATTATCGTGTTATGTCAATGAATTTCATGGAAACAACAATACTTTGCTGAGTGTCTTTCTTCCTTGGTCGCCTCTTCCATAGGTGGCTTTTTATACCGTTCTGTTCCCTACGTAGCAAGGTATATGTTCTCCAATGTATCATTCAGAGGTGTATATTCATTAGGTCTTATATTCCCGAGGTGCTTTTTGTTTCCATTTCGCCTACCATTAGAGCCATGGTTCCTTTTATTCTAATTATTCAAATTTCCAATATTAACTGTGGCATTACTAGAGCTTTCTCCTTTCTACTTAATCGCCACACTGCTTTGTAGTACTTCCTTCGACTTCTTACCATCAGTCCACCCATCTTTTTGACTTTCTTCCTCCAAATGCCAGAATTGATTGGCCTTTCAATGGAATTCCTCCATGGTTGTTTATTATTTCAACTTCATCTATTTTCCAAAATCCATGTCCGGGTGTCTTCCCCGGACCAAAGCCATAAATACCAACTTTTCATATGGATTACTCACTTTTGTGAATGCAATATTATACCTATTCTAGAATCCTTTCAAAGATTCCTTAGGACCTTGAGAAAAGCTCAACAAGGACGTTATGTCTTTAGATCGAGCGGCGTGGACCTAAGTGGAACCTAAGACTATAAAAGGAGATGCTACCAATTGATGTGGAATACAACTTTTAAGCTATTTTGATGAGCCAAATCCGAAGGATTGAGGAAACGATATTATAGGTTGCACATATTAAAAATTCAGAGGTGTTCTCATGGTTAGCAAGATTTGGTGATTCAAATATAACTTAGAAAGGGTATTAGATAGATTATTTTCAATCACCATTATTTATTCAAAAAAGCTATTTTGAAGCAATGAATTAAGAGTACATGGTTTGTGTTGAATTCCATATGCACGTACAAAATGTACTACTTAGTTGATCACTTAAACACTATCACTACTTTATTTTATTTTTTCCAAGGTAGACCAGCTTTATAGTGGACCATCCACTGTTTTATAAAACTATAAATATTTATGAGGCATTATAACTCAAAGACTTTGAATACAACAACTATGGACATGAGAAAATTAATATATAAACTACTGTGCTAGAACTAAATTAGTTTTCCACCAAGGAGGAAAGCTATGAGAAACTGGAATTAAGGTAGGCCGATTCCATGGACAAATAAATATAGTCAACCGAATAAATAAAATTCCTATCCCAGCCTTCATTATGATAAGATTATGAGGCTGCTCTTCCTTAGATTACCCTCAAAGATGAGGGATAAGGCATCCCCGTCAACGTGATAAATGATTTTTTTTTATCTTTGTTCCATTCAAATCATCAGCAAACTTGAAGTACATATCATTAGTAAGTGAATATCTACACTGTGTAGGAAAACGAACCTATGTATTCTTAAGATGATTCCACATGATAAGGACATTTGGCATGGAAGGTAAAGGTGTGTCTATAGAAGGATAGTCTATAACAATGGGAAGAATAATATGATCAAGATCGGTAGAGTTAACGTTTGAATTGGGGAGTATATCTATAACACGCCATAAAATTTATAAGAAATTAATTAATTAATGATAAGGCTAAAAATAGAAATTTCATAAATATCAAAATTTGACCATGGAAGTTACACCATTGCATTTGTGGCTATTTTTTGATCAACTTTCATATACAAGGTTCTGTAATTAGAGCTCAAACGGAAAAGTTATTGACGTTTGAAGTTTTCGAATTCAAAATAATTCAATTGGAATTCAAAATCAATTTTTAAATTAATGTTAACATTTGAAATTTAAATTATTAATAAATATGTCAGCATCAAGTAGAAACTTATGGGATAAATGTGAAAATAAATGTTAAAGTTAATTGAATGAACATGGAATCAAATTATAATTTAAAACGATAAACAAATATGTTCCCATTTATAGACCATCGACCGACCGTCTTCCTTGGGTCGGTCAATCTCGTGGGTAAGGATGGTTGGCCGGTGATTGATAGCAGCTATGATTTTACTTGGCACGAATGACCTAGATTTTATTATTTTAAACTAACTTAAATCCGATGGCTCTGGTGCTTTCTAATCTATATAAATTAATTAGGAATGCAAGTTGAGCTCTGTCTGTTTCTTCTATACGATTCAAAATTTCTTTAGATTTTCAGGCAAGGGATTTTAGGAGTTCAATTTTTAATTCTGTTCTTCTCCAATCCCTAAAATTCTAAATCTAATTCATATACAATCCAATTGTTGTATATTTCAAAAAGAAGAAGTCTAAAAAGAGATTAGGAGCAGGCATACTCAAATCCAAGAGAAGGCTAGGAATCATCTATGAGTGGGAATCTTTCCCATTTTAGTATTTGTATAGTTGAATTTGTGTTTGTTTTATACTTTAGGGAATTTTGTTTACAAAGAACCAATTAAAATTAAAACCCAATTTTGCCCAAGTGAAATGTCAATTCTTATGGAATTTTAATTGTTTTGTATTAAAATAGTAGAGTTATTTATTGCCATTTAGGTATTTTATATTCTATTCCACTTCAATTCTCCTTTATCGATCTGTTAAAGGATTCGAGTAGGAAAATTAGTTTGGAAATAATGTGCAAGGTATGAATTCTTTTATTCGTAGTTTGCACTGCCAATTTCTTAATTTGGATATGAATTCCTTTTTCACATCAGATTCTTTTATGTAAAAGTTTAATAGAGAATAAAAGATTTAAATTATAAATGTTATTCCTTAAAATTAGAGCATTGATTCTACTATTTTAATATAGATTAAGTTTAGTATAAAGTTCTATTTTATTTTATGCAAGTTTATTGGTTTGGCTAAGGGTATTAGCTATTTTGTAAGTTATTGTTTGGATTTGGACATGTAAAATTTGGAAGTTTTGACATCCAAATGATTAGTTTAGGACGCAAAATTCAAGGCATGCGTAGAAATTCGTTTTAATCTCGTGCGCGCACACACATATTAACGTATTAATTACATAATATAAATAATTTAATACTTAACATAAAACCCCCTTAGGAAAGAAGTAGAGATAATTATGGAAATTAATCCATAATTAAAGGTGGAATAAGGAATTTCCCTTATAAGGCTTTAATGTGAGATGTGGTGAATTATATATGGTAGTATGTTAGGAGAGTGAAAATTATAACTAAGTTCTGGGGATGTAAGGTTAATCAAAAGCAAATAGAAATCTGCTCATCTAATTAGGCAACCAGCATGTGACTGTGGGACTGTTGGGAGGTATCACCTATAATAAGTACCCATAGACGACGTGAGTTTAGTCTCAAGTCTGTAGGGTAAGTCTTCCTGCTGACCTAGCTGTCGGCGCCTATGTAAGTTAAACTAATGTCAGACGACGCAGTTTGGGTTATGGGTCATAATACGTAGGAGCCGCTTCGAGGTCGGAGGAATAAGTAGGTGTTATATGATCCATATCCTCCCTACTTAAGAAGCATTAAATGGTTTGGGTTATTGCTTGGGCACTTTAGCGGGAAATTTCAAGAAGGTCCGCTTCAAAGTTGAGGTATTAAGTGGCCATTGTAGGGTTCGCCTCTCTCATGAAGAAGTATTAAATGGCCTGATGAGAATTCATGCGATGTTGGGTAAAGAGTACCAAAGAGGGGTCTGCTTTGGGTGAGGTATTAAATGAGGGGGACCTACCTAAGATATAGATATTAAATGATCATAGTCTACCTAATTTCCATTGAAATTGTAGTAAGTGGCTTAGGTGCTTTCTCTCACACTGTTAGGTTATGATTGACGGTAGTTGCATGGAATTAGGAAGGGCCTTTGGCCTACAGTTGATGGTAAGTTATGGACTTGACTTGAAAGATCATAAGTAGTACAATTTGGGTGGGAAAGGATTTTGGGCTTACAATAGCAGGTATTTTGTTAGGATATAGCTAGAATGCGAAGACTATTACTCATCTAAATGATACATACTATCATGGTAAGATTTGAGATTTTCATTTATCGGACTTTGTTGTTCCGACCCTCCTCATTAAAACACATAGGTTATGTGATATGATGATGATTTAGAGGATGAAGGCGGAGGCAAGGACTCATGGAAGCTATCTGTTTACTTATGTTTTCATGCATTTTGATGCACCCATTTCAGACATGATGTTGTTTGATTTTGAGATACTATATTTTGGATATTAGGATGTTATGTTTTATTATGAGATTTGAATTTTATAAAATTGGTACTAATACTGATATTGTATTTTATCCTTTTTGCTGTGAGATTCTAATAGCGTGGATAAATAGCTCTATGTATTATTCATTATATCAATTTTACCTTCTAGCATCTAGCTTTGAAATGGGTCTAAGGTTCGAATGGACTTTCCTAGGTCGAAAGTTAGGCCTATGTTGAGATGGGATGTTACATTTGGCATCAAAGCTTAAGTTTCCTGATCAAATATTATATGTGCACAAGTGAGTGCGTACTAGTTATTTTTGAGAGTATTTTTCAGAACCCAATTATGTATGTATACTTATTTGATCATAAGCAAACACAATGGGAAACCTTTTGGATTAGCAATTAATACCATCTTAGGAAATTGTAGCTAAAGGTTTAAACCTACAAATAATTGATTATGGCTGAAAATCATTCCTCTAAGACTGAGAACCCCTCTAGCTAGGAGATACCTACTATCCAAGAGATGCACGAATGGTTCAAGCAATACCAAAGGCATGTAGGGCAAGTTTCCATTTCCAACAAGATGCACCAGCAACACCCACTGCCCTGCCTACTGAAGCACCGCCCTCCCTTATAGACTTTCCCAATATGTGCAAGGACTTTTAGAATATGGAAGGAAAGGTGTATACGCGAGTTCCAGGTTTTTTAGAGATGAAGGCTTGGATTAACGATTGTGAGCATATATTTTAGGACCTTGGTTAGGAAGACCAGATCAAGAGGAGAATGGCAGCATGGCATCCTAAAGGAGAGGCCGTTGATTTGTGGACTATAGTGGCAGATGAGAATGCTAAGGGAGGAATCACTTAGGCGGAGCTCAGAAACAACTTTTAGTCGTGATTCATGTCAAGGGCTAAGGTGAATTTATAGCTGGGAAGGTTTATAGAACTTAGTAAGGGAGACTCCACTTTAAGGAATATATCATTAGGTTGACATAACTAGCTAATTTTATAACGAGTTTAATTGACACCCCCATGAAGAAAGCCATGAAGTTAGTTAAAGGGCCGAATTCCCTACCTAGGGAGCTACTTTTAACCTAAGTACCAACTAGCACCACTTATAAGATGTTAGTTGGGATGGCTTTACTTCAGTCTATTGGCTGGGAGGAGAAGGAGAAAAGGAAGGAGAAGGTGGGACATGTGCAGAACCAAGGTGGACCTAAGAAGAGAAGATTTTGGGTGAACAAGAAGGCTAAAAGGATGGTAAAGGAGAGTATAACTTTTTGAAGATGCCAAAAGAAAGGGCACGTCCCTAAGGATTGTAAAGTGAGTTTGAGGAAGGAGGAGTTCAAGAGGAAGTGTTATTACTATCACGAAGAGGGACACTATAAAATCAGTGCCCCAAGCTGGTGAAAGAAGGATAGTTTAGGCAAGCTTATGTCACAGAAGCTGTTCCTATCTTGAATAGCTTTCTGCGAGAGATCAAGGAAATGACACAATGGAAGGTACAACTATTACTTTTGAGCATACTATTCCTACCTTATTTGACTCAAGAGCATCGCATACATTCATATCTAGAAGTATAAGCAACTCCTTAAGTCTAAAATCCCTAGTTGTCACCAACCCAATAGTGGTATCAAATCCTATTGGGGATCGACACTTCTTTCTTTAATTTGTAAAGACCTAGTAGTGAATGTATATTATGTTAATTTTACATGTAACGCGTATGTTCTAAGTTTTGAGGGGAATAGACTTATCTTAGATATGGATTGGTTATCTTACTACAGGGTTATCTTAGATTGTGATAATAGGATTATTGACTAAGGAGTTGCAAGGGGTGAGATGTAGATGTTCGTTTAACACCCTAAAATTCTACTGAGTTAAGCTATTTATATTCACTTAGCCTATTATAAGACGATCTCTGTATGTGCCCGTAGGTTGAGAATTTCTTGATGGTTTTGAAGAACTCTTGGGTCTTACACCAGGAAGGAAGATCGAGTTTAGGATCGACTTGAAGAAGGAAGCTAGACTTGTCGCTCTGCCCTTAGTACACATGGCCTCCAAAGAAAGGCCGGAGTTTGATAAGAAGATTTTGAAGCTATTACATAAAGGATTTATTCGTCGAAGTACTTCTAAATGGGGAGCACCTACAGTATTTTCCACTAAGACAGAACGCTCACAAAGGCTATACGTCAACTGTAGAGAACTCAATAAGTTGAGCAAGAAAAATAGGCACCCTTTATATAGAATAGATGATTTGTTCGATCAGCATATTGGAGCCAAGATCTTTTCCAAATTGGATTTAGCCATTGGATTTCATCAAATGAGAATAGCAAGAAAAAGATCGCATCTCATGCTCCAAATGGACTGTGTGAATGTAAAGTGATGCCTTTCAGACCGAAGAATGCCCCTACGTACTATGTAAATTTGATGAGTAGTATCATTAGGGGGCGGCTGAATAATTTAGTCAAAGTATTTATGGATGATATTCTCGTATTCTCTAAAAGTGAGGGTGTGCGTGAAAACAACTTAAGGGAGGTAATATGGACTTTGAGCAGGCAACAACTTAAAGCTAAATACTCAAGATGTCATTTTTGGAAGAAGTACGTAAGATTTCTCGGTCATATAGTTTCCATGAGGGGATTGAGATTTGATTTTAAATAAGGTGTAGTCGTGCCATGTAACCATGAATTAAAATAAGAGATAACTTGAAATAGAGGAGGGGTAAACTAGGAAAAGGGCCATTCCTATATCCCCCAAACCTTGGCCGTGTATAATTTTACACGTTCATTTCATTTTCAAAATTTATAAGAGGTTGCCCACCATTAACAAGGAAGAGAAGAAGAAAAGATAGGATGAAGCTAATTCAACTCAAATCTATTCACAACTCAATCTCCAAAATCTCTAAGGCTAAGGTGAATAATGTCTACATCTCATTTTTGATTACGTTTTCGGTTTTAATATGAATTCCAAATATTTTGCAATGATTTTCCATGTTTTTGAATGATGGAATACACACGCACTTATTGATGAATTATGGTTATTCATATTGAATTTATGACATTTTTAAGATGAAAACCTTATAAATTTTCGTTCAAATGCCTTGAAAATTTTAAGAAGGTCATAAATAATATTTTAGGGATGGGTTTCAATTTTCGAATTTTTTTGAAATTATGTGGAATTTTTATGAATTTTCTAGCAAAGAAAATGTTTATTTGGGTTAATAATTATTTTTGGTTAAATAATAAAAGATTGGGGTCTGAAATTTTTCTATATTGGAAATATATTAAATAAGATTTTATGGAATTTTTATAGATTTTTCCTAAGTGTTTTAAGGATTATATAAAATTATTTAAGGTATGAGACTTAAATATTTTATATAATTAAAAGAGGAGAAGGGACTTTTTATAAAATGATTTAAATTATTAACTCTTAAAATTTAGCAGCCCTTTTGATAAAGTGCAGTACTTTTTATTGGTAATGAAAGAGACAACCAATCACAATTAGACATGTAAGGCAGGTTAGGTGGAGAGAACTATTTGCTACAAGTTTTTTGCTGTTTCAACACCGTCGGCACCTGGTTCTGCCTCCTCATCTTCGCTTCCGACACAGTCGAAACCAATGCATATGGTATCAGATAACAGGTACGTAATGAATTGGATGTTGGCGGAAGGTAGGGAGTCGAAACCAGGGGTTTCGAAGGGGTAGAGGAGATCCTTTTTTTTTAAATAAAAGAAATATACTTGCTTGCTTTCAACTAAATGGCTTTTGACAAAGTAGTTTTTGACCAAGTCAAATTATTTAAAGGAGATGGTTTTACTTGGGTTGCACCTTTGTTTTTAAATAATAGCTTTCGACTAAGTCGAAACCTTTTTTCTACCGGCTTTCTACCTTTCGACCCGGATGGTTTCGAAAGGGTTGTTTGGTTTTCAAAAACCTGGCCACCTCTCCAATGCTTTCAAAGGGATGGTTTTGATACCATCACTTTTAGTTAGGAAATGGTTTTGAAGTAATAGTTTTAGACTTAAATGTTTTAAGGACCCTTTTTCTTTGAGTAAAGTAAAACCTAAATGGTTTCAAAAGACATAGTTTTAATTGTTTTCAACACAGATGCTTTTGACTTTAATGGGTTTCTGATTCTTTTGCTCTATATGAAAGCAGAATCCAAATAGGTTCGACCAAGACGTTCTCAAAGGGTTTGGAAGGAGTTAACTTTGAATGGTTTCAAAAGGTTTCCACGTGTTTTAAATTGAACCCAAATTGATTTCGAAAGGATTGAGTTTTGTCTATTTTGAATGGTTTTATTTAATGATTTCGAAAGGGGCGGTTCCCCAGGGTTTCGACAAAGTTGAAAAGGAAGGTTTTCCCAAGGTTTTTGAAAGGCATAGGTTTAAAAGGTTTTAAAGGAGGATGTCTAGTCTTTTAAAGCTTTTTAAAGAATTTTTTTTATTGGTTTCGAAAGAGTTGCTTTCCATTGTTTCGAAGAGGTTACCTTCAAGGGTTTCGAAAGGGTTGTTTAAAGGTTTTAAAAAAAGGTTTTGAATGTATTGAATAGGAAATATAGCCTAAGTATTTCAAGTTAAAAAAGGACTTTAACTTATTTTTAAGGGATAGTTAATCCTCTTAAAATTCATCAACATTATTCCAAGCAAAGTTTATATAACATGGCAAAATGTCTTAGAATAAAGCTAAAGATATATTTTCCTTGTATATATACATATGTATACATAAGATTTGAAGGACTAAATCATTATGAAAAGGTTTTCACGGCAAATTTAAAGGGTAGTTAACCTAAGAAAATGATTCGGACAGTTAGTCCATTTTGTAGGCAGTCAGTCAAGGGTTCGGACAGTTACTCCAGTTTGCGGCCAGTCAGCCAAGTTGTATGGATAGAAAGTTTGCTTTTAGCATAATGGACCTTGCTATTATTTGTGGGTAGATAGTTCACATATTACCTATTTTACGGACAAATAATCCATTTATTAGCATACATGATATTTCTATTTTGATAAAATCAGTTTGGTTAACCAGTTTGGTTGTAGGAATGGATTTGCAAAAAAATGTAAAGAGGATATTATTGAGGGGAAACCCGTTCCATTAAGCGGCTTGGTCTCACTTAATATCAGTAAACCGAGATGTAACATAATTATTCACACCAGGATTTATGTCTGACTCGAAGTTTTTGCTCCCTTTAAACTCTCGGATACTCAAAATTGATTTGAATAGGCTAAGGTTTGAGGTTATCAGGTTTAGTCTTTTGGCAAATAAAGCTTCCAGAGATGAGCATGTGGATGACAGATAGTTAATTAGGAATTGTAGTTGTGTTTTGATTCTGCTGTGTATATAAGTCAGATATGACTATATTGCTTTGATAAACCAAGGGGGCATCGTATATGTCATTCTTCGCATATTTTTGTAATGATATATTTAATCAATGCCCGGGAAATGTTAAGGGATTATGTAACATGTATATGAATTATGGTTTTGAAATGTAATCGGCAAAGTGTTGTTTTTGAAATTTATGATTTTGTTCATATTCATGTGCTTTTGATATTATGGGTACCATTACAATACCATATTTTGTCACCAGAAGTTTGTACTATGGATGACTACAGCATCTATAGCGCTTAGCTTTTGGCCTCCAAATACTAGATGTTATAACTTGGATTAGAGTATGGTTTATGAAAAACTTTAAATTTAAAATGGTTTTTTAAGTGTAATCCTAAGAAATTAGAGTAAGATTGGGGGGCATGGGATAACACTATAATAACATACTTGTATTTTCTATATATAAGTAAGCGCTTTGTCTCTAGTATCCTAACCTTGTTAGGTTATTTTTTGTATCTTATACGGTTTGAATAAAGATATGGTAGGAAGAAGAGGAAGAGTTATCAAGGATTAGAGGGCACCGAAGGAAATGCCAGGCCTAATGTGAGATGAGGTCAAGGTCATGCACAAGTAGAGAATACAGGTGTTGTAGTCCCGCAGGTGGACATGAGGGCTATGTATTAGTTTTTTGTGAATATGATGCAAGCTGGAGTTGCAGCTGGAATGGTAGGAGGAAATGCTGCTGAGGTAGGAGTTTCGGAAGCTTCGGTAGTTAATCACTATGCTAAGTTGAGTGGAGATTACATTTATCTTGAAGGAAAGTTGTTTGTTGGAATAGAGGATGCCAGTGGGGTAGAGAGTTGATTGTTGCACTACGAAAGGATTTTTGCAGATTTGGGGCTCACTGATAAGCAGAAGAGGAGGTTGCCATCTAGATTGCTTTTGGGAGCAGTTCTGTTCTGGTGGAATAGCGTGACTGCGGTAGTGGATGAGGAAACTATGACCTAGGAAGATTTCAAGGAAAGGTTCTAGGAGAGGTTTATGTCAGCAATGGCACAGTCGGCTCTGATGAGGAAGTTTGGTGAGTTAGGGCAGGGGGAGATGTCAGTTCTAGAGTATGCTAGGAAGTTTGAGGAATTGGCCCATATGGATATGCCTCAGTAGACGTAGTCATGAAGAGGAACAAAAAGTTTATTAGGGGTTGAAGCTTGAGTTGGCCTGGGCTACATTGCCTTATATTATAGATCCATTTGACTTTGTTGTGGAGATAGCCTTGAGGCATGAGGAGTTTCTCGATTCTATAGATAAGAATAAGGCTAAAAAAGTCCAGGTCGGGCCAAATCAAAAGAGAAAATTTTTCCTAAGAAAAGTGCTCTGGAGCAGCTAAGAAGGGGAAGTTTGAGATTATTTGTTTCAAGTGCGATAAGAAAAGGCACTATGCTAATGAGTGTCCTGTTGGGAAAGCTAAGGAAGTGGCTGCAAGGAAGAATGTTAGGTGCAACAACTGTGACCAAATTAGCCATTATAATATCCAGTGCAAGGAGCACGCAAAGGATGGAAAGGGCAAGGTGTATGCATTGGAGCCTACTGCTTCTAAGCCTATAGCTCAGGAAAAAGGAAAGTCAGTTTTGGGAAGTTTGCTTCACATTCATGGTATGGCTGCTAGCGTTCTATTGATACCGGTGCATCGCATTCTTTTATATCTAGATGTTTGGTAGATAAGATTACCTAAGAAACCACTTATTTAGTAACTTCCTTATGGGTTGCGAATCCAATAGGAGGGAGTGCAACTCTAGGGATGAGTGATCAATTAAAGTTTGACCTGTTAGGTCATACTTCTTTTTGAAGTTTGCATGTGTTTGATTTTGTGGGATTCAGGATTATTTTTGGGATGGATTGGTTATGCGAGTACGATGCTAGGATATTTTGCCAGAATAGGAAAATATCACTTAGACAACTAGATTGCAGTGATCAGATAGTTTATAACGTAGAAGGTTCTTGCAGTGAGATGTATGCTTTGTTGGGTGCTATGGAGTTGGATGATGAGTTGAGTGGGGTTTTCGTGGTTAGAGAATTCGCTGACATTTTTGAGCCTGTAGCAGGATTTCTACCAAAATGAGCCATTGTGTTTCAGATAGATTTGGTTCCGGGAGCTATACCAGTGAGTAGACCACCAAGTAAGATGACCCCTACAGAGATGAGGCGGTTGGAGGTGCAGTTGGTGGATTTAAAAGCCAAGAGTCTTATCAGGTCGAGTAGTTCGCTATGTGGAGCAGCTGCAATGTTTATTAAGAAGCCAGATGGATCGTTAAGGCTATGTATCGATTATTGTAAGTTGACTGAGAGAATGATAAAGAATTGATACCCATTGCCATGGATTGACAATTTTTTCAACTAGTTGAGTGGGGCTAAGGTATTATTGCAGTTGGGTTTAGAAACAGGTTTCCACCAGCTCAGGGTAGTAGAGATCGTATACATTTGACAGCGTTTAGGGCCAGGTATGGGTTGTACAAATGGTTAGTTATGCCATTCAGATCGACTAATGCGCCAGCTTTCTTTGTGGATTTGACGAGCCAGATTTTCCAAGAGATTTGGATAGGTTTATATCGATTTTCATAGATGATATCTTGATTTATCTAAGGATGAGAGAGGGTATGAAGTTCATCTTTGAGTGGCGCTTGAGACGCTGAGGCAGCATCAGCTGAAGACGAAGTTCTTGAAGTGTCATTTCTAGAAGAAAAAAGTGAAGTTTCTTGGTCATGTATTCTCAGAAGAAAGGTTGTCAACAGATCCGATTAAGATTGAAGCTGTAAATAGTTCAAAGATGCCCGAGACAGTAGTCGAGATAATGAGTTTCCTTGGGTTGTATGGTTATTATCAAAGGTTTATTAAGGATTTTTCACGGATAGCGGCATCGATGACCAAGCTGACGAGATAGGATGTTAAGTTTGTATGGACCCATAATCGTGAGGGAACATTCCAGAGTTCGAAACACTTATTGACCCATGCACCTGTATTGGTTGTTCCAGAAGGGAATCATGTTTTGGTGGTTTATACCGATGCGTGTGGAACAGGATTAGGAGCTGTGCTGATGTAGAGAGGTAAAGTGATTGCCTACGCTTCTAGACAGCTTAGACCACATAAGGTCAGATATCTGACGCATGACTTAGAATTGGCTGCGGTTATTTTCACTTTGAAGGTGTGGAGACATTACCTTTTGGGAGAAAGGTCTGAGCTATATACAGATCATAAGTCGCTGAAGTATTTTCTCTCTCAAAAGGAGTTGAACATGACGCAGCAGAGATGGGTAGAGTTTATAGCCGCTTATGATTTTGGAATTGAGTACACACCGTAGAAAGGCAACAAGGTTGCATATGCACTTAGCATAAACATTAGAATGCAGTTTTGGCAATGATTGCTGAGTGGAAGGACTTTGAAGCATTAGCAAATTGCAAGGTGCAGTGGAGCTTTGAGGCTACGTCCAGTGGAGATTCAGTTATATTAACTTGTTTGGAAGTTTTCCAGTGTTGATCGAAAAGATTGCTTCTAAAAAGATGGAGGATCTAGTGTTAGCCGAGCATATCTGGAAGGTTAGAGATGGAAATGAGAGCAATGACTTGAAAGATTTCAACCTTGACTAGAATGGGAGGTTGAGAAAGAAAGGAAGATTATGTGTTTCGAGTGTAGGAAATGTAAGGAAAGAAGTCTTAGAGGAATGCCATCGTTCATAGTTCTCTATTCACCTAAGAGGTACCAAGATGTATCAAGACATGAAGAGGAGTTTCTTTTGGGAAGTTATACAGTGGGATATGGGGTTGTGTGTGAAGCAGTGCATGATTTGCCAATAGGCAAAGGCCAAACACCAGGAACCAATTGGCTTGCATCAGCCATTAGATATTCCAGTATAGAAGTGGGATTTTACCTCCATGGATTTTATTGACGGGTTGCTAAGGCCGAACAGGGGAAATAATAGTATATGGGTCATAGTGGACAGATTGACCAAGAGTGCCCATTTCTTTCTAGTTAGATCAACCAGAATGACACCTGTTTTGGCAAAATTGTTTATGAAGAATTTGGTTAGGTTGCATGAAATTTCTAATTGCATAGTCGATGATAAAGAATCTTTTTTCACTAGCGAATTCTGGAAGAGTCTGCAGGAAGTTTTGGGAACCAAGCTCAAGATGAGTACCGCTTACCATCCGCAGACAGATGGGCAAACGGAGAGAGTTAACAAGATCTTGGAAAATTTGTTAAGAGCTTGTGTATTAGATTTTAGGGGATCAATGGAAGACCATCTGCCTTTGGTCGAATTTTCGTATAACAATAGTTATCAGACTAGTATTGAGATGACACCATTTGAAGCTTTGTATGGAAGACCATGCAAATCTCCCATTTGTTGGCTAGAGACCAAGGATAGGTTGGTTCTTGGTCCAGATTTATTCAGAGAAGCTGCAGTAAAGATTGAGGTTATTCGGGCCAGAATGATGGAGGCTCAGTCTAGGCAAAAAATTTATGCAGATAACAGATGGAAAGATCTAAAGTTCTCAGTTGGAGACCAAGTCTTCGTCGAAGTATCACCGATGAAGGGTGTGATAAGATATGAGAAATCGAAGAAGTTTGCTTCGAGATTCGTTGGACCTTTTCCAATTGTTAAGAAGACTTGGAAGCTCGCATATAAAGTGGACTTACCGAGTAGTTTAGCAGGAGTCCATGATGTTTTTCATGTTTCCAGTGTGTTAGGGACCCGGAGACTACTATTGCACCGACTATAGTGGATGATTTAGTTGTAGAGCTGGATTTAACCATAGCGAGGAAGCCATTTCACATAATTGTGAGAGATGAGAAGAGGCTTAGAACCAAGACGGTCAGATTATTCAAAGAGTGCAGCGACGATGATAAAGATTGTACTTGGAAGATTAAGAGCAAGATTAGAGATACTTATCCTGACTTTTTTGCTGGTATGTTTTACCTTCTTGTTTGATTTTGCTGTGTACCTTATCGTAATTTCGAGAACGAAATTCTTTAAGGAGGGGAGTCTGTAACACCCCATATTTTTGGTAACATTATTTAGGTTATTTAATTAGTTGAACTAAATAAAATAATGCGTTGATTAGGGGATTGAGATTTGATTTTAATTAAGGTGTAGCCATGCCATTTGACATGAATTAAAATAAGAGATAACTTGAAATAGAGCAGGGGTAAAGTAGGAAAGGGGCAATTCCTATATCCCCCAAACCTTGGCCATGAAAAATTTTATACGTTTATTTCATTTTCAAAATTTTAAAAGAGGCCGGCCACCATTAATAAGGAAGAGAAGAAGAAAAGCTAGGAAGAAGCTAATTCAAATCAAATCTATTCACATCTCAATCTCTAAAATCTCTAAGGCTAAGGTGAATAATGTTACATCTCATTTTTGATTATTTTTTTCGGTTTAATATGAATTCTGATTATTTTGCAATGTTTGCCATGTTTTTGAATGACGTATTGAATTTGTACTTGTTGATGAATTATGGTTATTCATATTGAATTATGACATGTTTTAAGATGAAAACCCTATAAAATGACATCCAAATGAATTGGGAATTTTTATGAAGATCATAAATAATATTTTAGAGACAGGTTTCAATTTTTGGAATTTTACGAAATTATATGGAATTTTTATGAATTTTCTAGTAAGGAAAATATTTATTTGGGTTAATAATTATTTTCGATTAAATAATAAAAGATTCAGGTCTAAAATTTTTATACATTGAAAAACATATTAAAATAGATTTTTTGGAATTTTCGTCGATTTTTCCATAGTGTATTAAGGGTTATATAAAAATATTTAAGGTATGGGACTTAAATGTTTTATATAATTAAAAGAGGAGAATGGGCTTTTTATAAAATGATTTAAATTATTAACTCTGAAAATTCGGTAGCACTTTTAATAAAGTGTAGTACTTTTTATTGGTAAAGAAAGAGGTAGCAATCACAATTAGGCACGTAAGGAAGGTTAGGTGGAAAGAACTATTTGCTACAAGTTTTTCACTGTTTCGACACCATCAACACCAGGTTCCTCCTCCTCATCTTTGCTTCCGACACATTTGAAACCAATGCATATGGTATCAGGTAATAGGTACGTAATGAATTGGTTGTTGGCGGAAGGTAGGGAGTCGAAACCAGGGGTTTCGAAGGGGTTGAGGCAATCCTTTGTTTTTAAATAAAAGGACTAAATGACTTTCGAAAAAGTAGTCTTTGACCAAGTAAAATGATTTAAAAGAAATGGTTTTGATTGGGTTGCGCCTCTGTTTTTAAATAATTTCTTTCGACTAAGTCGAAACCTTTTTGCTGCCGCCTTTCTACCTTTCGACTCAGATGGTTTCGAAATGGTTGTTTTGTTTACTAAAACCTGGCCACCACTCCAATGCTTTTGAAGGGATGGTTTCGATACCATCACTTCATTACTTAGGAAATGGTTTTGAAGCAGTAGGTTTCAACTTAAATGTTTTAACGACCCTTTTTATAAAGTAAAGTAAAACCCAAATGGTGTTGAAAGAGATAGTTTTAAATGGTTTCGAAACAAACGCTTTCGACTTTAATGAGTTTCTGATCCTTTTGCTCTGCTTGAAGGCAGAATCCAAATGGGTTCGACAAAGACGTTTTCAAAGAGTTTCTAAGGAGTTAACTTTGAATGGTTTCAAAAGGTTTCCATATGTTTTAAATTGAACCCAAAATGCTTTCGAAAGGATTGAGTTTTGTCTGTTTTGAAAGGTTTTAATGAATGATTTTGAAAGGGGTGGTTCCCCAGGATTTCGACAAAGTTGAAAAGGAAGGTTTTTCCTAGGTTTACGAAAGGCAATGTTTAAAGGTTTTAAAGGAGAATGTCTAGTGTTTTAAAGCTTTCGAAAGAAAGACCTTTATTGTTTTCGAAAGATTTTCTTTCAATGGTTTCGAAAGGGTTACCTTCAAGGGTTTCGAAAGGGTTCTTTAAAGGTTTTAAACAAAGTTTCGAATGTATTAAATAGGAAATATAGCCTAAGTATTTTAATTTAAAAAAGGACTTTTACTTATTTTTGAAGGATAGTTAATCCTCATTAAAATTCATAAATATTTTTTTGAGTAAAGTATATATAACATGGCAAAATGGCTTAAAATAAAGCTAAAGATATATTTTCCTTATATATATATATGATTTTAAGGACTAAATCATTTTTAAAAGGTTTTCAAGGAAAATTTAAATGGTAGTTAACCCTAAATAATGATTCGGAAAGTTAGTCCATTTTGCAAGTAGTCGGCCTAGATTTCAGACAGTTAGTCCAATTTGCAGCCAGTCAACCCAGTTGTATGGATAAATAGTTCATTTGTAGCATAACTGACCTTGCTATTATATATGGGCAGATAGTTCACATATTACCTGTTTTACAAATAGATAGTCTATTTATTAGCATAAAGGGTGTTTTTATTTTGATGAAATCAGTTTGATTAACCGGTTTGGTTGCAGGAAAGGATTTGCAAAAAAAATGTTAGTGAGGGGAAACCTGTTCTGCTAAATGGCATATTTTCGCTTAATATCAATAAACCGAGATGTAACAGAATTATTCACACCATGTTTTATGTTTGACTCGAAGTTTTTCTTCCCTTTAAACTCTCGGGTACTCAAAATTGATGATAGTAGGTTGAGGGTTAATGTTTTCAAGTTTTAGTCTTTTGGTGAATAAAGCTTCTAGAGACGAGCGGGTGGATGACAAATAGCTAATTAGGATTTGCGGTTGTGTTCTGAATCCACTGTGTATATAAATCAGATATGACTATATTTCTTTGATTAACCAAAGAGGCATCATCATATGTCGTTCTTGGTGTATTTTTGTAACGATATGCTTAATCATTGCTTGGGAAACGTTAAAGGATTATGTAACATGGATATGAATTAATTTTTTGAAATGTAATCGGCAAAGTGTTGTTTTCGAAATATGTGATTTTGTTCATATTCATGTGCTTCTGATATTATGGATACCATTATCATTACCGTATTTTGTTACCAGCAGTTAATACTATAGATGACTGCAGCACCTGTGGCGCTTAGCTTTTGACCTCCAGATGTGGGATGTTACACCCCACAGTGGTCGAAGCTATTCAATATTGGAAGATCCCGAAGAATGCCATGGAGTTTAGGAGTTTTCTTGGATTGGCGGTTCACTATAGGAAATTCATCAAGGACTTTGTGAAGATAGCAGTCCCAGTAACTCTCTTAACCAAGTAGAATCTATTTTTTATATGGGATGAGAAATGCACAAAAGCATTTGAGAAGCTAAAGGAGCTATAACTAGTATGCTAGTACCGACTATTCTCGATGGGACGAAGCCTTTCATCATTTACACCGATGCATGTGGTATAGGATTAGGAGCTATTCTTATGCAAGAAGGAAGAGTGATAGCATATGTTAGTAGACAATTGAAGGACCATAAGAAGTGTTACCCAACCCATGACTTAAATTAGTGGCTATCATCTTTCCTTTGAATATGTGGAGGTACTATCTTTTGGGAGAAAGGTTTGAATTGTTTACTAACCACAAATCTCTCAAATACCTATTTTCCCAAAATGATATAAATCTTAAGCAATAGAGGTGCATGGAGTTTATAGCATCATATGAATTTAAGATACAATATACCCACGAAAAGGGAATGTCATCCCTAATGCACTAAGATGGAGGCATGCTACTCTAGATGTTATATACAAGTGGAGGCAGTTGTAGATCTTCTCCAATTTAAATTTCCAACCGCTCTAGGCTATTTGGCAGTAGTAGAGGTTAGTCCGGCACCGACGGATCATGCTGGGTAAGAGCAAAAGAAGGATGTCACGATGGTCGATGTTTTGGGAAAGTTGGGGAGAGGAGAATACTTTATTTATGGCAGTAGGTATGCAACTAATAAAAAAGGATGTTTGAGGAGAGATGGATGCCTTTATGTTCTTATGGTTGAGAATGTTTTAGAGGAAGTGCTAGCAAGGTATCACCATTACAGGATGACCATTCACCCCGGGGGAGATAAGATGCATAGGGATATGAAGCAAATTTTATATTGGTCGGGGATGAAGAAGTGGGTTTCAGAATTTGTCTATAGGAGTTTGACATGCTAGAGGATAAAGGCAGAGGAAGGAAAGCCCAGAGGGCTGATATTACCATTGAAAGTGTCAACTTGGAAGTGGTAGCATACATCAATGGACTTTGTAGGCGGGTTGTCTAGGAGTCAAAGAGGCAATGAAGCTATTTGACTTATAGTACATAGACTCACTAACCCATTTTATTCCCTTACTAGTAATAAAACCACAACATCCCTTGCTCAAATTTATATCAAGGAAGTAGTATGAATCCACGAAGTTCCAGTTAGCATTGTTGGTGATGGGGACCCTTCATTCACTAGCGAATTTTAGAGGATCTTACAACCAAACTTAGGAACCACATTGAACCTAAGCATAGCTTATCACTCAAAGAATGATGGCCAGTCGGAAAGGGTGAATAGGGTTTTGGAAGATTTACTGAGATTGGCATCATGGATTTTGGAGGACATTGGGAGCAACATTTACCCTTAGTAGAATTGTGTACAATAATTGTTATCAAGCGACGATTGGAATGGCACCCTTTGACGCAATATATGGGAGGCTATGAAAGTAGCCAAACTGTTCGTGGGAAACCATTGAAAAAATCCTACTTGGACTAGTTTGATTCGCGAACCCTTGAAAAAGATGGAGATGATTAGATAGCGAATGAAGGCCATACAGGATAGTTAGAAGTCCTATGCTGATAATCAAAAGAAATAACTAAAGTTTGAGGAAGGAGATACGGTGTTCTTTATGAATTCCCCTCTTAGAAATGTTATGAGGTTTGGTAATTCGGGGAAGTTAGCACCAATGTTCATTGGGCCTTTCTCGATCTTGGAAAGAACAGGGAAACTTGCGTAACGAGTGAAGCTACCAAATAAGTTCGTTGGAGTTCATAACGTTTTTCATGTTTCACACTTGAGGAAATGCCGATACAACACCGCCACTATAGTAGAGCTTGATCGGTAAGTGGACATCGCCACTCCACGCACAGTGGAGCACAAACTAGTAAGCTCTGCAACGAAAAATTAGACTGGTCCGAGTACAAGGGGGAGATAATCCAGAGGAAAGAATGGAAAACTGAAGAGAAGATGAAGGCTTCTCATCCTGAGCTTTTATCTAGCGAACTTTCTCTCTCCAAAATTAGGTTTTTGGTTGCAGCGTAGTTATTAGATTGATTGGTAAGTGATGATTACCACTCTTTTGCTATTATTTTTAAACTCATAGAGAAATTCTATGCATATTTAGGATGTTTGCACACATGCCAATATGTCACGATCTTCCATTCACGCTAGGACTGAGCTCACCTATAGTATGTTTGCATATATAGTCACATTGCACTTTTGGTTAAGTTGATGGTTGTCTAAGTAACTTGGTTGTATAACATGGATGTTAAGTGCGTGTTGCGCTATTTATCATATAGAGAATTCGGGTACGAAATTATTTTTAAGAAGGGGAGAATACAACACCCCATAAAATTTAATAAAAAATTAATTAATTAATAATAAGGCTAAAATGGAAAAATTTTAAATATCGAAATTTGTCCATGGAAGTTACACCATTACCTTCTTGGTTATTTTTGATCAACTTTCATATATAAAGTTTTGTGATAAAAGCTCAAATGGAAAAGATAATGATATTTGTAATTTTTGAATTTAAAATAATTCAATTGGAAATCAAATTTAAATTCTAAATTAATGTTAACGTTTGAAATTTAAATTATTATTAAATATGTTAACATTAATTAGAAACTTAAAGGGTAAACGATAAAATAAAAATTAACATTAATTGAATAAATAAGGAATTAAATAACAATTAAAATGGTAAATAAATATATTCCTATTTATAAACCATCGATCGACCGCATTCCATGGGTCGGTCGATCGCATTTCCTAAGCCGATCGACCGCTAGCTGTCGATCACTCAAGGAAGGGCGGTAGACCGATGAATGCGATGGTGGCTAAGGTTTTGATAAATGCAAATGTCCTGGATTTTATGATTTCAAACTAACTTTAATTCGACGATTCTGATGCTTTTTAACCATTATAAAATAAGAGGCTAGCCCTCTCACTTTTATTCACAAATTTATTAGGAATGCAAGTGGAGCTTTTTAGTTCTTTTATAAGATTTAGAATTTCTTAGGATTTTCAGGTGAGAGATTTTAGATACTCAATATTCAATTTCTAATTCAATTATTTTCCAATCCCTAAAATTGTGAATCTAATTCATATACAATCTGATTTTTGTATATTTTGAAAGGAAGAAGTCTAAAAAGAGATTAGGTGTAGGTATATCAAATCTAAGAGAAAGCTAGGAATCATCCATGAGTAAGAATCTTAAGTTTTTCTCATTTTAGTATTTGTATAGTTGAATTTGGATTTATTTTATACCTTGGGGAATTTGGTTTACAAAAACACCAAATTAAAATAAAAACCTTAAAATTCTCCTAAGCGAAATGTCAATTCTCGTGGAATCTTAGTTGTTTTATATTAGAATAGTAGAGTTGATTGGATATTGCAATTTGGGTATTTTATATTATATACCACTACTAATTCTTCTTTACTGACGTGTTAAAGGATTCAAGTAGGAAACTTAGTTAGGAAATAGTGTGTAAGGTACAAATTCCCTTATTTTTAGTTTGCACGGCCTTTTTTGTAATTTAACCACAAACTCCTTTTTTACTTCAAATTCATTTTTGTACAAGTTTAATAGAGTATAAAGATTTAAACTAAAATGTTATTCCTTAAAATAAAAGCATTGATTCTACTATTTTAATATAGAATAAGTTTAGTATAAGATTCTATTTTATTTTATGCAAATCTAATGGGTTGGCTAAGGATATTAGGCATTTTGTAAGTTATTATTTGGAATTGGACTTGTATAATTCGGAAGTTTTGATATTCAAATGATTAATTTAGGACAGAAAAATCTATGCATGCTTAGAAATTAGTTTTAGTCTCGTGTGTGTGTATGTATGTATATTAGGTATAATTAATAACGTATTAATCACATAATATAAATAAGTTAATAATTAGCAATAAACCCTCTTAGGAAGGAAGTAGAGATAATTATGGAAATTAATCCATAATTAAAGGAGATATTAGGAGTTTTCCTTATAAGTCCTTAATGTGAATTTTTTTGTGGTGAGGTATATATAGTAGTATGTTAGGAGAGTGAAAATTATGACTAAGTTATAGGCATGTGAGCTCAGTCAAATGCACACGGATGTCTATCTACGTAATCTGGCTACAGGCAGTGTGACTTTGGGACTGATGAAAGACATCGCTTATAATAAGTACCCATGAAGGATGCGAGGTTAGTCCCAGTTTTGTAGGGTAAGTCTGCCCAGCTAATTTGGCTACCAGCGCCTATGAAATGTTAGATTAATGAGAGATGTCATAGTTTGGGTTAGAATCATAACACTTAGGAATTTCTTCAGGGTTGGGGTATTACGTGGGTTTTGTAGGGTCCGCCTTCTCCCTACTTAAGAAGTATTAAATGGCTGAGGTTATTGCTTAGGCACGGTAGTGGGAATTCTCACGAAGGGTCTTCTTTGGAGTTGTGGTAATAAGTGACTAATATAGGTTTCACCTGTCTTATAAAGAAGTATTAAGTGGCCTGATGAGATTCCATGTGATGTCGTCTAGAAACTACCAGAGAGGAGTCTGCCTTTCGGTTAGGTATTAAATGATGGGAACCAACCTAAGATATAGGAATTAAATGGTTGAGTCTACCTAATTCCCATTGAAAAGGTATTAAATGGCTTGGGTACTTTCTATCATATTGTTAGGATACGACTGACAGCAGTTACTTGGATCTGAGTAGGGCTTTTGGCCTATAGTTGATGATAAGTTACGAAGTTGGACTAAAAGAGCATAAACTATATAATTTTGGACTGGAAAGGCTTTTGGGCTTACAATTGTAAGTATTTTGTTAGGATATAGTCAGAATGCGAAGACATATTACTTATCTAAATGATATCATCCAAATACTATCATGGTAAGATTTGAGATTTTCATTCTTCAAACTTTGTTGTTCTGACCCCATCCTCATTATAGCACACGGGATACGTGAAACGATGATGATTTAGAGGATGAAAGTGGAGGTGAGGACTCATGGCAGTTATATATCTACTTATGTTTTTATATATTTTGATGTGCCATTTTAGACATAATGTGGTTGTATTTTGAGATATTGTATTTAGGATTTGGGGATGTTATATTTTATTATGATATTGAGGTTTTATAAAATGGGTACTACTTCTGATATAATATTTTATCCTTTATAAAATTGGTCCAAGTTTCAATGGGTCTTTTCTAGGTTGAAAAGTAGGTCTATTTCGAGGTTGGTTGTTACAATATCATTGGGAGGGGAGGATACAGAAGGAGAAGAAACTTTATGGATCCACATCCTAGCAGGAGGTATGGGAAATGAATCATCTCTGGAATAGGAAAATCTATATCATCCAATTTCACTAGAATGGAGTTGGAGCTATGGGTGAGTTCTTAGAAATGAAATCTAAATGACCAAAGGAAAGAGAAGTAGTAGTATACGGGTAGTTCCAATTGTAACTGACTTCAACTAAGGCAACCTTCCCTATGTAAGTTTCGATTGCCAACCCTTCCCTATGGAAATTTCAACTGGCAAGAAAGATGGTAATACTTTATAAAATTTACGTTAATCAAAGCATTCGCATACCCAAGTCTACCTCGCTTAACCGTTTCTATATCAAAACAAACCGATTGACTAATCAAATTTTCCAAGCAATTAATTCCAAAGGTAGACCGAAGGACAGATGGAATTTTTTAGAAATAAGCCCATACAAGGATAGTAAGTTTCTGCTCATGAGCGGTGTCAATGAAGGTACTCTAAAGAGTAACGATGAAAAAATGGCTTTCGATGATAGTGGGTTCTTCTTATAGAACGTTTTGCCTATCTTCAAGAGAAGGGAACTTGAAGATAAAAAGCAAGCTGTCAAACCACATCTTAATCTTTCCATTATGCCGACAACAATGAATAAGGTGACTCCTAACCATGGAGTATGGAGGGTTCATATCAAGAAAAAAAACCCGCTATCTGATTAATCCTAATGTTATTATCAAAACTCAATTCAACCTTGTCGAAGCTTAAAAGAATACAAAAAAGGCTTCTTAAAGAATGATGTTGATACAAAGACCTTTCGAAAGAGTCGAAGGGATGCTTCTGCAAATATTAAATGAACTAAGGCTTTCGAAGTGGTCAGAAGAGGACAAGTCTACCCTTCTTCTTCAGTTGATCCCTTCGAAACAGCCAGTTCCGCATGCATATTGGGGTTTCATATATGTTAAAAAGGCCTATCGAAGGCATCAAAAGAAAGGTTCCGCATCAATCAAAGGGATTTCTTTCGAAAGATACCTTCCACGATCATCTTCTATCCACTAAGAAGACTCCTCTGTTACAATTGGCCTTTCGTAATGATCCATCCCCACCATTAAATCCTTTTGAAACTTTCCAAATGCCCTTCCACACTCATTCAAGTAGCAATATATCAAGATGACACTAAATCTTAGAAATACTAAAGAAGCCAATGAAGCCTTCTATTACACTACAAACCTTTCAAAACTAAGTAAATACCTTTCCGATAGTGTTGAAAGCTTTCAAAGATGCATACGAGTGGATTGCAAACCGGTTTGACACCCAGTGATGGAAGGAAGATCCAAGTTTTTCAAAAACTCGAACAAAGAAAGCATCACCACCTCTCGCAAGCCTTGGATGAGTACCTTTCAAACACATTTGAGCTTCCTTTATGCTTACTCAACACATCAACAATAAGATGAGGGTCGATCCTATGCCTTTCGATGACGTTTAAAGCACCCAAGTCCCATTCGAAAGCAGTGCTAAAGAGGCGCCCTAAATTCAAAAGTGACGGAAGGTCATCAAGACACCCTTTCGACCAAGTCGAAAGGACTAGTGCGAAAGGGTCCAACCTACACTTGTAAATAAGACTTTAGGCTTGTTGTTGAGGGGATCTGAATTCATTTGTTCTATACTTATTCATTTCTTGAGTTTGTAAACCCTAATTACAATATCAAATTGGGGTTTTCACTTTCTTGTAATACTTAAACCCTTTTATTCATGGAAATTATCATTAAAGAAAATACATGGTACTTACGAATATATAGATTCTGATTCACTGCTTATATATAGTTTCGACAACGGAGTGTATGTATTAATGCATTTAGAAGAGGTACCTTTCGAAGGAGTAAGATCGTTCTGACTCAATTATAGCCCATTAGGTCCCATTAATTGATAACCATAGATTACCTTAACCAATTTGAAAGGTGGTTTCGAAGGGGTGTTAAATTACTTTCAACTGACTAGAAAGGTGGTATCGAAGAGGTCATTCACACTTCTAATTTCACTTTGGGGCATTGACAAGTTTTCTGTTAACATTTTTGGCGCTAGAAGGAGGGCTCGAATCTCTATCTTTGTTGAATTCCCAACCTTACTTTCGTCTATCACTATTCCATTCCAAGCTAAATTTAGACCCTTCCCCATAATGCTTAGAAAAATCAAAAGTCTGAGCAAGGATCTTCAGAACCTTACTTGGTTGGATTCTCTTATGAAACTATTGAAGATTCTAAATTATATGAAGAATAAATATTAATATTGGAGGCTTTATGTTCATGAAAAAGAAGAAAGCTGAATCATATGATCCGGACAATTGGAGCTTAAATCCATTTCACATTGGCCCTACACCCATCTTTACTTTAGGAGGAGGAAAAAGTAGCGGTGATAACTTGTTTGATCAAATGAGGAAGACTATTCAATTCTATACTAAAAGCACTATCTTTGAAGAAGGAATGGTGGCTGAATATTACACCTTTGCTAAAAAATGGCATCAAGCAATAAGTGGATCATTACCCACATACGAACTTCGAAAGGTATTAAAAAGGAATTTGGTCATTAAGGGTGAAGCTCCTGGATCAAGCAATAAAAGATCTAGAAATCGGCCTAAAATGACAAGCTTCAAATCAAGACTCCCTAAAGAATGCAAATTGACTACATCTATTGAGAACATATACATACTAACAAGGGAAGAACTCAATTACTGGTGATCCAAAAATAAAGAGCCCAAGCATGAGAGAAATCTAGGAGGACTTTATTGTCACCATCGTACGATGAATGGGCAGAAAACAAATCAATGTAAAGCTCTTGAAGGAATGGTCATCAACTTTTTCAGAGAAGTAAAGATCAACTGTTTTGTAAGCAATCCTAGAGAAATTCAATAAAACACCTTTTTAAGAAAATCTACACGGCCGAAAGTAAAATTCTCCTCAAACTTGGAAATCACCTTAAATGGTTATAATCCTTTATTTGCGCCAAGTTAGCAAGGTCAAAGCTCCTCCTGAAGGGAGGCTAGAGTAAACCTTTATCCATGCCACGTTTTAGCCAGGATAAAGTATCTACAAGCTCTTGACCGCACCATGTTATGGTCAAATCAAGGTGCCTCCTGGAGGAAGGATGGAGTAAGGCCTTAAATGCGTCACGCTATGGCCAGGTCAAGGCACCGACCAGCCTTCAGTCCTGCCTCTAAGGCCTGGCTGGAGCACCTCCTAGAGGAAGGATGGAGTAAGCCCTTGATCCCACCACGCTATGGCCTGGTCAAGGCACAGAACAAGCCTTCAGTCCCGCCTATAAGGCCGGGCTGGAATGCCTTCTAAAGGGAGGTCGGGTAAGTCCTTGGATCCTGCATGTGGATAAGCTAACCAAGTGCACCGGACAATAACAGACTAAGGCGTCCAAGCCCAAGAAGTGGCACGCAAAGCGCTAACAATATATGAAGCCTAAAGGATGGCACAATTCAAAAAATTCAAGTACATGTGATCAGAGAGGTGGCACAAAGCAGAAGAAGCGAAAAACCAAAGAGCCAAAGAGTGGTGTAGACAAAAGGCTCAGATAAAAATTTCAGAATTTTTATTCAAATAATATTTTCTAAACTTTCCTTCTTATTTGCAGGAGCGGAATTTTGGTCTTCTATTATTTTCGGACAATAATTCCCACTACTTTTATTGTTTATGGTCTTCAGCTAATTTCTAGAAGATTATTCCTAGACTTCTGTATCAATACCCGAATCTAAGTTTCAGATCTTCTATTATAAATTCGTGTCTTCCACGATATCTAAAAGATGACTTCTAGGCCTCTATTTCTAATACCCGAGTTTAGGTCTCGGGTCTTCTACTATTAATTTCTAGATTACACTTAACAATACCCAAATCTGGGTTGTGGGTTTTCTATTATTTCCAGGTGATGATCTTTAGGCTTTCATTATTACCAGACAATTGTTCTTGGTCTTCTATTAATTAATTATTTAGAATAGGATTTCTATTAATAAGGCTAGACTTGAATTTCTGGTTCTTTGTTACTATTTCCATTTCTGCTCTTCTCTCATTACCAAAATTGGATCTCAAGATTTCTATTATTGTCAGATGAGAGTTTCTAGTCTATAATTGTTCCTAATTGTGGACTTATCGTCACTTACTATCTTCGAATAACGATTTGTTGATTCCCATTATTCCCAAATTTAGATTTTTGGAATTCTAATACTATCGCCAATAATATGGACAAATTGACGAATAAATTCTTACATAGACTTTAGATCACGGTAAGGAATATTGTCTACCTTGTGCTTTGTAGAAGAACAAGATTGATAAGAACGATCAAATGATTCAGCGAATACAAGAAACTATAACCAAAGTTATCAAAAAGAGATTCAAAAACTACATTACATGTACATGGAAGGGCAACAAACCAGGTGATATTTATATAATTTACATACTTTACAAAATTATTTACATGTCATATTATACAATACACATTTGTACTTCAAAGATCTTGTACAACCTTGTCTAAATTCTCAAAAATTAAAGGATCAACAATGTGGCGAATCGCAATACAAAGAATTTCTTTGGGTTTCTTTTTCTTCTTCTTAATTTCATCGGCATTATCAATAGATTCAATACGAATCTTCAAAGCATGATTGAAAGCATCGTTTGCGCCTTTAAGAGTCTTATTTTGTCTTTTTAAATCAGCAATACACTTTTGAAGAAGATTTTTTTCATATTCAAGCTTTTGAATTTTGGCTGCATACTCGTTGATACGCTGTAATACCCCATATTTTCGTAACATTATTTAGAATATTTAATTAGTTAAATTAAATAAAATAATGTGAAGATTAATAGGTTGAGATTTGATTTAAGTAAGGGTAGATGTGCTATGTTAAATGGAAATTAAAAATGAAACAACATGAACTAATATGATAGGAAATAAGGAAGGCAAAATGGGAAATAAGAGGGTCTTAAACCCTAAACCCTTAGGAAATGAAACAACAAGGCCCGCCACCATTTTATTCTTAAGGAAGATAAAGCTAAGATTCAAGAGAAAGAAGATAATCAACTAATTCAACATCAAATCTCACATCTTTTAATCTCAAAGCTAAGGTGAATAATTAGTGTATCCCATTTTCTTATGGTTTTCTGTTTCAAGATGGATCCGAAATGTTTTTGGAAGTTTATGCAATGTTTTTGATGATTAAAGTTTCATATATGCTTGTTGATGAATTGTGTATATTCATGTTAGTTTTTTATGATATGTTTGACATGAAAACACTATTAGATGACATCCAAATGCCTTAAAATTTTAAATATAGGTCAAAAATGATATTTTGAATATGGGTTTCAATTTTCTTAATTTCCTCAACTAATGTGGATTTATATTAATTTTCTAGTAAAGAAAAGATTTATTGGGCTATAAATTATTTACGACTAAAATAATTATTATTTGGGTTTGGATTATATGTTGGAAAACATATTAAAATAGATTTTCTGGAATTTTTCTAGATTTTTCCTAAGTGTTTTGAGGAATATATAAAATTATTTAAGGTATGAGACTTAAATGTTTGATATGTTTAATTAAGGTGATGGGCATTTTACAAAATAAAATCATTGTTTGTTTCTGAAATTATTGGAAGCACTTTTCTAAAAGGTATTTGTCAACTAATAAGAATTTGAAAAATAAAGACAGGTTAGTTGGAAATCTACCTCTTTTATGTTAAAAACAAGAAAACCATGCTTTTAGCATGTTTCAGCCATTTTCGGCATCAAACCTTCCGACCAAGACCATTCTTCAAGTTCGAAATGTATTATAGCTTTCGACAAGATCAAAAACCAATGTGTATGGTATCAAGTAATTTGGTACGTAACAAATTGGACAAGGTCGAAGGGTACTTGGTTGAAGCCTTAGTTTTCGAAGAGCTTAGAGTATGTTTGTTTTATAAACCAAAACTAACGCCTGCTTTGCTTTCGAAAATAAGCTTTCGAATTGGTTGCTTTCGACCAGGTCAATTGTTTAAAATAAAAGATTAAACCATTCAACGAGGTCGAAAGGTTGACAAGTTTTCGAAGGGGTCAAAATCCCCTAGCTTCGCCTTTCAACCTTTTGAATCATGCTTTCAACAAGGTCAAAAGTTTTATTTGTTTTTAAAATCAATCGCTTCTCCCATGCTTTTGAAAGGAAGCTTTCGACTTAGATGATTTACCCTTTTAATTCTAATTGAAGTATAACCTAAGCTTTCGAAGGAGGTGTTTCAAAGTGCTAATAACGCTGAAGCCTATTATTTTTAAAGAACTGTTTTAAAGCTTTCGAAGGGGAGCTTCCGAAGTGGTTGGAAGCTAAGCTTTTGGCAAAGTCAAAAGCTTGCTTTCGATGAAGTCGAATGGTTTTAAAAGAAGTTTTTTCCACACGTTTTGAATTGAGCCAACCGAACTTTCGAAAGGTTTATGTTTTAAAGATTTAATGCTTTTGAACGGTACTATTTACTGAATGGTTTCAAACGGTCGAAAGCCAAGCTTTTGAAGGGGGTCGAAAGCCAAGCTTTTGAAGGGGTCGAAAGCAAAGCTTTCGATGGAGTCTAAAGGTAGCTTTCAAAGAGGTCAAATGGTAGCTTTTGACAAGGTGGAAAAGTTCTATTTTCTGAACAATTTCGAAAGGGTTGAAATGGAAAGTTTTCCTAAGGTTTTCTAAGGCAATGTTTTAAAGTGTTTTAAACTACGATGTCTAATGTTCTATTGCTTTCGAAAGGAAAATTTTAATGGTTTCGAAAGGTTTCAAGTATGGTTTCGAATGGAAAGGTTTTGACCTCTAGGCCTAGATAATTAAAGAGTTTTATTTGGTTTCGAAAGAGATGTTTTCAAAAGATTTAGAAAGGGGTACTTTCTATGGAATCGATGGTGGTACTTTCTAATGTTTAAATGTTTTCATCAACTAAAGTTTGAGTAAATATATATATATGGCATGGCAAAGTGATTTTGTGTAAAGCATAAAGCTTATATATTTTCCTTGAGTGAGTTGATTTAAAGATTGTGATCATTTCGAAAAAGGTTTTTCAAAGAAAATTATACGAAGGTATCCCTAAGTGAAAATGACTCAGATATTAGAATACCAGATGAGACTGGCATAGAGTCGCGCCCTATACATTAACTATTAGCCCCAACTAATTGTTGTCCAAAATTCCACTGTGTAGGGCTTGGTCAGGTAGACTAAAATTATGATTACATACCGCAGGAATATATGTTTATATATAGATAGGTTAGGGTGAGCCCAAAAACCATTAGGATCAGGAAGTCCTGGGAGAAGGCTAAGTTAGGGACAGACCGTCCAAAAGAGAAGCATTTAACAGATAGTTAAGTACAGATCGTCGAGAAGCAGTAGTGTCTAAAAGATGTTAGATTATTTTGACATGTTGTCTGGTAGGCTCGAGTCAGCCAAAGATTAAAAGTTAGCCAAACAAAACGTTTGTGTTTGAACAGATTGTTCATTTATTGCCTAATATTTATGTGTATTTACATAATGATGCTTTATAGTATTTTAACTAGTTTTAGTTGTAGGAAAAATATAACGACCCATATTTTTAGCTATTTTAAATTATTGAGTTTAATGTAATGATTAGATAAAAATGGGTAGAAATAAAATTTTAATGATTTATTATTGTAGTTTATTGATAGTTAAGTTGTTTAAATTTAATTTTGGAAATTTTTGAATAATTGAAATTTTGAATTAATGTGAGTGAAATGATATCAGAAATTGATTTAAATTTTATTTAAATATAAATGAAGATGGTTAGCATTTAAAATTGGATTTAAATGTGAATAATTAAAAATTGAAAATTTTATATTTTAATTAACGAGCTAAAATAGTCATTTTGGCCATTGTCTCAGATTCCGACGAAACTAGTTTCATCGGATCCATAATAATGAGTTATTGTATGATTTCAAATTTTATAGCGATCAGACTTGGTTGTGTGAGCTTGAAATGCGTAGAATTTAAATTCATAATTAAAATAAATAATTCAATTCGAAAACCTATCTTTTGCATACGATTGAATTAGACGTTGAGACTAGTTCCATTGCGTTCGAAATGTGGGTATAACATTAGAAACGCCAGGCGGGACGCTTCGTTTGGAGCTCGAGAAAATTCGGACGTCTTAGGCTAGATATTTTCTGATTTAAATAATATTATGTATAGCCCAAACACTTCTATTCCAACGAGTCAAACCCAAATCCCCTTTTCATTGTCGTATCTCGCTCCCTCCCCTTTTCTTCTAATTGAAATTTGCTGATTCAAAGGGAAAAAAGGAAAAAAACGCAGCTGCTCGAAATAAAAAATTAAGTTACAACCAATCGCGATCGAAGAATGTCGGGGAAGGAAGCATCGCGCGTGGATGGCAGTGGCAGTTAGGGTTTGGTCGTGATTTCTTGGAGTGGCATGTGCATGCGCTCGTGCGAGAGGCTGGAAAGGGTGGCGCTTGGGGCGATGATGGCTAGGGAGGAGGCGGTTAGGCGTTTAAGGTATTAGGGTTCGAACTGCGATCGCGGTGGTGCTACATGCGATGTCGACTGCAAATTTTGGGTTCTAAGGTTAGGGTTGCGATTATCTTTCCGCACGCGCGACCATGGAGGCTCAGAGGCGATATGGCGTGTCGGGGTGCTGGGTATGGCCATGGTGTGGAAGTTAATCGTGATATAAAAAAATTATACGAAGAAAGTAGCGAACGTTATAGATGCAGTCCTGAGCCAATTATCGTGAGGAAGAAGGTAGCTTCTGTTTATTTTATATAAATTTTGTTTGTTAATTTTATTGTTAATAACTTTTTTATAACTACCGTTATATTAATTATAACGTATCTCTTTCAAATGAGGTCCGTTGTGGGTAAACGAATCACATTTTCTATCGTATCGAAGTCGTCTAAGACATGGATAGAGCTGAAATTTTTCTAAATTATGACAAATAAGTTGAGTGTTTTTAATGCGCACGTTTGACTATTATATCTTATGTTAGAAAAATTTATATCTTGAAGTAATTTGAATTTATTGATGGTTGTTGGATAAATTTAAATTGATATTTAATCGACATCTGAATAAATTGATAGAATTTAGTTCTGATTGTTAAAATTGAATTAGGATTTTAAACTGCTGGAAAAATCCCTGATTTATCGAAAATTGGTTGACTGTTGTGAATATTGACTATTTGGATGATTGATTGAGGTGGATGCTATTGATTGATATTTTGGATGTTTGGATGTTTATTTATATATCATGTTATCATCCTATATATTATTTACAGTGTATAAAACTATAAATTGAATTATTTTGAATAAATTAAGAAATAGGTTGAAATGATATATACCTATGACATTTATTTTGGATTGAAATAATATATATCCATCCCCTAGAATTAAATTTGAATAACTGATAAACTTGGCCATAGGTTAGATAATTATATACGGACACCAGATTGGTTAAATTTAATGATTTTAAAATTTGTTTTGAAATTATTTTAATGATTTGATTTTAAGAAATGGAAAATCGAATTTATGGAAATCAAATTATTTTCGAATTTGACCTCGAAATGATGAAATTTGAATTTGATAAGCAAAATTATTTAAATAATAAAATTTGAGATTTTGAAATTATAATCAAAATATGATTTGAATTTCAGAAATCGATTTGTTCTAAAGATTGGGTTTTAATTCGAACTTTGGATATTGCTAAGTAAAAGTGATAAAACGTTATTTTAAAAATGAGCTCAGAATTTAATAATATTTAAAGATTTGGATTTTTAATTGGATATTAAAGATAAAATTGATTTAAATGTTTTGAATCGATGTTCTGCAAATAGACTCGTAATTTATGTAAATCGAAATGGTTTAAATTTGAAATTCGAATTTAAGTTAAGTTTAGGTTGGAGTTGAAATTAATTTGAAAGTGGAATTTAAATTAATTTGAAAATTAGAAGTGTAATTAATTTAGAATTTGAATTTAAATTAATTTGGAGTTGAAATTAAAATTTGCTTGAAATCGAAATTGAATCGAGTATATCGAAATAGAAATGGAAATTGATTTAGGATTGGAAATTTTGGAATTGAATTAGTTTGGCATGGAAACTATTTTTAGATAAATTATTTTTATATAAACTATTTCAAAGCTATTTCTTTAAATATTTAAACTATTTTAATTTTCCTAACTATTTTACTATATAAGCCATTTTATTATTCAAACTATTTTAACCATTTAACTATTTTTAACTATTTTCTAAATCCAAACTGGTCAAAAGGGTGGAACGGTTTATATTTAAATCTTGGATTTAAATGTGAATTGGTTTAAAGTGAATTATAACCAAAACTGTAAATCGAATCAAGTTTTGAAGTGAAATCAATATATCGAGTTGAATTGACATTTTGAGTAAATATGATGATTTCAAAAATGATTTTGATTTTTGAAACGAATATGATATTTTGATATTAAGAACGAATTATTTGAAATGAAAAAGATCCCACCGGTGTGTAAAATGATGTTTGGTTGTTAAAGAGACCGGGGCCTCTTATTGGCATACTCTCTGTCAATATTGGAACCACTTTGATAACTGTGTACGTGGTGGATGATATCCAGAATGTAGTGGTTGAAATGGCGATGTTTACTGTAATAAAGTAAGAGAACGATAATGGATAGCCTTGACACTTGTGTCATAATTAAAATGACTAAAACAGAAGCCTATGTCTGGCCAATGAGGTTAGCTACCTCTAGTGACGTTGATCACTCGTATTACTATTGTGGTTTTTTTGACTTGATGGGTGCACCTTTTTGTTCGGATTGATTGTCGCGGTCGACCATGGATGGGTTACGACCAGCCAAAAAGGGTAAACTGGTAGAATCATACCTTGAGCATTGCCTCACGTGCCTTGTCACATTTATCCCTATACGAGCCCATCATGACTTTGGTTTAAAATGTAAAAATATGGTAAGATGGATCAATGTAAAGCCTTAGCGATATTTTGATATTTATTTTACTAATAGACATTACCTATTATAGCGTATACTATTATATATAAATAGTTTAATGGATCCTTAGGAATTTGGAAAATCTCGTAACATCTCTTAAGTTATTTCACTCATATTTGTGATATTGATTTGACTTACATAAGTGTATTTTAGTCCTGACTAGAATGTTTTGTCCTTTCATTACGCTCGAGTCAGTCCTGAGTTTTTTCAGCGTATTGAAGACTATCCTCTGAAGGATGAAGATGGAGTTTTGGTATATTACTATTATTATTACCCCCGCATCATGCTATTCTGCTGTATTGATTATTTATCCCTGATGTATAGATATAACTCTAATAAATGTGTACAGATTATTATCAGATGTATAGTAAACAGCTTTTGAATTGTTTATTTGATTATTATATTTTATCGTTTCAGCTGTGAGATTCTGTGTTTTTTTCTTCTTCTCCTCTTATTTTTCTTATTTAACCCCATTGATTATCTGCGTTTTGGATTGTTTAAGTCAGTCATGTGTGGATTATTGTCGATTTAAAGCTTCCGAAATGTGGGTCATTACAGTTGGTATTAGAGCGAAGGTTCAGCGATAATCTTAGCTTTATGGGTTTGACTCATTAGAGATAGGGTAGTAATACCCTAGAATGACTCTGTTTGAATGTATATATATGAGAGCGTACTTGTTAGTGTTATAAAATGTTTTATATTGTGTTTACTTATTGCTTGAGTTGTTTATGAATTCTGGTCGATGTGCGGGACGCCGTGTTATCGATAGGGGTTTCTAAACACTTAAACGAGGCAAGTCGACGTAATATTGTTTTAAATCGGGTAAATGAAATAATTTTAACTAAGTATATATTACATGTATAAAATGATAATTTTAATGAATGTTAATTTTTAGGAGTATCATCAATTATTGGTTGAATAAAAAAATAAACGAATACTTAATGAATTTTATTTTATGAAGCAATTGATATTTAAATTGAATTAAAATCAATTAAAATAAGAATTGGATAAAGGCACCAAGTTGTAAACTAATGAAATATTTTGGTAAATATGTTTAGGGAATTTGTATAAGTATATTTATAATATAGCTTATATATAGAAATGATTTTTAAAATTTGATAATTTTAGAATTAAAATCCTTTTGTTTTCAATTTTTTTTGAAAGCCTTAAAAATTAATAAATAGTATAATTTGAAAGAGATTTGGCTAGAAAAATATTTTGAAAATATTTCTGAAAGAAATAAAACATTAAACTCGCTTTAATCATTGGAAATAATTCTGGGGATGACTGCAGCATCGTCAGTATGCATTTTCAGGTTTCTGAGGGAGAATTGCTACAAAAAAGAATTTTAATTTCGAATAAAACAAGTTTTGGTTGTAAAAATATTCTAATATACAGAAATAGTTTTGAACTTGTAATTGAAAATAATATATAAGAACTAAGTTATAAATTATAAATTTGAGTAGAAAAATAAAAACCAAATTTAAAATGTTTAAATTTTGGCTAAGCAAACAAAGAAAATTTTGAATTTGAGGTAAGAAATAAAATAATTGGCTTAGCATTGATAAATTAAATGGAGTTAGTGAAATTAAATAAATAAAATGAAGTCTAACTCAAGAAGCTTAAATAAAAAATGAAATGAATTAGATAAAATGAATTTTGAATGAATAAATTGTATAATTTGTAGATTTGAGAATTAATAAGTTAAACAAATTTAAATTTGTTAAATGTGGATGCTAAGAAAATTTAACTTGAATAGGATTAAATAAAATGAGTAATGGATTAAAATAAAATGAAGTTTAACTTAATATTAAATAAAATTAGATTAGATATTAAGTGAAACTAGATAAATTAGTAAAGTGGATTAATTTCTTTTAAGCTATAAAATGAATTAATCAAATGAATATGAACTTGAATTTTAAAATGAAATGTAATTTAAGTGTGAAGAAAAAATTTAATGTGAGAAATTGAATAAAAAGAAATGAGTGTAAGAAAATTTTTATGTGAGTAATTGGATTTAATTTAAAAATTTAATGAAAATAAGTTAAATATAAATGATATGAGTTTTAATAAATTGAATGTTAACTAATATAATATGGAATAAGTTATTAGAATAAATTTAAATTGAAGCTAACTTAAGAGATGTTGAATAAATTGATTGTGAATATATATATATATATATATATGAATTGAGTTATATAGTAAATTAATAAGATGAATTTGAATAAATAAAGTGAATCGATGAGTTAGTAATAACTTCGGATATGAAGTAATAAAAAAATAAACGTGATTGTGTTGTATAAAATATCTATAATAAACTTAGATAATTTATAAATGATGTTAGTATAATAAAAAGGAAGATATACTAAGTGGAAATAAAACAGATTTAACTTAAAGCAAGATTAAGTGGAATAATTTTATAAATGATTCACCAATGAATTTATATGAAATAGGTTAAACAAAAAATGAAACAATTGGAATTTCGTAAATTGAATTGAATAAAATTGAACATAATGAATTTGTAATGAATATTAATAAATTAAAAGAATTCAATAGAATGTAAACTAATTTAATATGGATGAGATTAATGAAAATAATTGGAATAAATCGGTTGAATGTAAATACATTTGATTGTAATAAATCAAATATGAATGCAATAAATATTAATTAAAAGAAAATGGATTGAAACCAGATTAGTTGAATGTAAATCAATTAAAAGCAAAGAATTTATTATGAATCCATTATATGATTAACGATTGAGTATTAACAAGTGAATCTGAATCAATTTTAAATATATGGGATGTGGTATGGAATTAAATTACTTCTTTAATGTAATTAATTATATGAATGGGTTGAATGAAATAAGTGCATGTGACCTTAATAATATTTAAATGAATGAAAAAGAATTTGGAAATAAATGAGATTGAATATAAGTCAATTCAATGTAATGAATAAATAGAAAATGAGCAAATAAAATGTTAATAAAAATTTAATGTTAATAAGGATGAGAGTGTATAAATTAAATATTGACATTGAAATGTAAATTGTGATAGTTATGAATTGAATTGAATGAATAATGATTTGTCAGATGATTTGTTTGTTGTAAATCCTTGGTTAATTATTTTGAGTGCATATGATGGTTGTGTGGTTGCATATTGGTGCTCTTGCTTGTGATTTGGATTCAGAATGCATGTTTTATACTTATTTGAACTTATGCACGTTCTACATCTTCTTATAAGTGACTAAGATTCCAAATTGAGTTGAGATAGGTGCATACGAGGATCTTTTGGGCATATACAAAGATTTATATGCTTTGCTTGCTTAATACGAGCGAACCCGCTCGTACTATTAATAATAAGGTACGTATCTCAGATTACATACTGCGATTTTATATTTTCGCCCTTCGGGATGCCTCATCATTAAGATGAGGTATATATTTGATATATATTGGTTATACTTGTGTTATATATTGAATTGTAAAAATTTTCCGATCGAGCCGTGCAAAGGAAACTCTGTCGAAATTTTCTGTTATTCCGGGAGTTAGAATTTTTTTGAAGTTTTAAAAGTTTTATAACTTATTTTATATTCATTTTTCGTAAAATCAATATCGAAATGTCATAGTAAAAGTGTAGTAAATATTTTCTAATAATATTTTAAATTTTTAAGTGATTAT
Source organism: Allium cepa (assembly GCA_030765085.1). Taxonomy (NCBI): domain Eukaryota; kingdom Viridiplantae; phylum Streptophyta; class Magnoliopsida; order Asparagales; family Amaryllidaceae; genus Allium; species Allium cepa. The sequence continues at coordinate 162,390,420 of CM060932.1, forward strand.
CTGAATAAAATCCGTTGTATGTTAAATTCTTTACTTATTGCCTTTTCAAGGACGAAAGTTTTGAGTGTGGGAGTATGTAACGATCTGTATTTTTTGCTATTTTAAATTACTGAATTTATTGTGACGACTAGATAAAAATGGGTAGAAATAAAATTTTAATGATTTATTATTGTATTTTATTGATAGTTAAGTTATTTAAATTTAATTTTGGAAATTTTTGAATAATTGAAATGTTGAATTAATGTGAATGAAATGATTTTAGAAATTGATTTAAATTTTATTTAAAAATAAATAAAGATGGTTAACATTTAAAATTGGACTTAAATGTGAATAATTAAAAATTTGAAATTTTATATTTCAATTAACGAGTTAAAATAGTCATTTTGGCCACTGTCTCGGATTTCAACGAAATCAGTTTCATCGGATCTGTAATAGTGAGTTATTGTATGATTTTAAATTTCATAGCGATCGGACTTGTTGTTTGGCCGTGTGAGCTTGAAATGCATAGAATTTAAATTTATAATTTAAATAAATAATTCAATTCAAAAAGCTATCTTTCGCATACGATTGAATTAGACCTCGGGACTAGTTCCATTGCGTTTGGAATGGGGTAAAACATTAGAGACATCAAGCGTCACGCTTCGTTTGGAGCTCAAGAAAATTCGGACGTCTCGGGCTAGATATTTTCTAATTTAAATAATATTATATATAACCCAAACACTTCTATTCGAACGATTCGAACCCACATCCCCTTTTCATTGCCGTATCTTGCTCCCTCCCTTTTTCTTCTAATCGAAGTTTGCAGATTCAACGGAAAAAAAAGAAAAAAACGCAACTACTCGAAATAAAAAATTAAATTAAAACCAACCACGATCGAAAAACGCCTGAGGAAGGAAGCATCGTTCATGGAGGACAGTGACAGTTAGGGTTTGGTCATGGTTTCTTGGAGTGGCACATGCATGCGCTCGTGCGAGAGGCTAGAAGGGGTGGTGCTTGGTGCGATGATGGCTAGGGAGGTGGCGGTTAGGCGTCTAGGGTTTTAGGGTTCGAACTGTGATTGCGTTGGTGCTACAGGCGATGTTGACTGCAAATTTTGGGTTCTAAGGTTTGGGTCGTGACTTTTTGTTCACGCGCACGACCGTGGAGGCTCGAAGGCGATGTGGCATGTCGGGGTGCTGGGTACGACCATGGTGTGGAAGTCGATAGCGATATAAAAAAATTATAAGAAGAAAGTAGCGCACATTATAGATGCAGTCCTGAGCCAATTAGCGTGAGGAACGAGGTAGCATCTGTTTATTTTTAATTTTTATATAAATTTTATCAATAATTTTTTTTATAATTACCGTTATATTAGTTATAATGTATCTCTTTCAAATGAGGTCCATTTTGGGTAAACGAATCACATTTTCTATTGTATCGAAGTCTTCTAAGACATGGATAGAGCTGGAATTTTTCTGAACTATAACGAATAAGGTGGGTGTTTTTAACGCTCATGTTCGAATATTATAACTTATGTTAGAAAATTTATATCATGAAGTAATTTGAATTTATTAATGGTTGTCGGATAAATTTAAATTGACATTTAATCGACATCTGAATAAATTGATAGAATTTAGTTTTGACTGTTAAAATTAAATTAGGATTTTTAAACTGCTAGAAAAATCCCCGATTTATCGAAAATCGGTTGATTGTTGTGAATATTGACTGCTTGGATGATTGATTATGATGGATGCTATTGATTGATATTTTGGATGTTTGGATGTTTATTTATATATCATGTTATCGTCCTGTATATTATTTACAGTGTGTAAAACTGTAAATTGAATTATTTCGAATAAATTAAAGAATAGGTTGAAATGATGTGTACCCATGACATTTATTTTGGATTGAAATAATATATCCATCCCCTGGAATTAAATTTGAATAACTGATTCACTTGGCCATAAGTTAGAGAATTATATATGGACACCGGATTAGTTAAATTAAATGATTTTAATTTCTTTTGAAATTATTTAAATGATTTGATTTTAAGAAATGGAAAATCGAATTTATGGAAATCAAATTATTTTCGAATTTGTCCTCGAAATGAAGAAATTTGAATTTGATAAGCAAAATTGTTTAAATAATCGAATTTGAGATTTTGAAATTATAATCAAAATATGATTTGAATTTCAGAAATCGATTTGTTTTAAAGATTGGATTTTTATTCGAACTTTGGATATTGCTAAGTAAAGGTGATAAAACGTTATTTTGAAATTAAGCTCAGAATTTAATTATATTTGAAGATTTGGATTTTTAATTGGATATCAAAGATAAATTTGATTTAAATGTTTTGAATCGATATTTTGGAAATAGATTCGGAATTTATATAAATCGAAATGGTTTAAATTTGGAATTAAAATTAGGATTGGAGTTGAAATTAATTTGAAATCGGAATTTAAATTAATTTGAAAATTGGAAGTGTAACTAATTTGGAATCTGAATTTAAATTAATTTGGAGTTGACTTCAAATTCGACTTCAAATCGGAATTGAGTCGAGTATATCGAAATGGAAATGGAAATTGATTTATTGGAAATTTTGGAATTGAATCAGTTTGGCATGGAAACTATTTTGAAATAAATTATTTTAGCATAAGCTATTTCAAAGCTATTTCTTTAAATATTTAAACTATTTTAATTTTCCTAACTATTTTACTATATAGGCCATTTTATTATACAAACTATTTTCTATTAAACTATTTTAACTATTTAACTATTTTGAAACTATTTTCTAAAATCCAAACTGGTCAAAAGGATGGAATGTTTGTATTTAAATCTTGGATTTAAATGCGAATTGGGTTAAAGTGAATTATAACCAAAACTGTAATTCGAATCAAGTTTTGAAGTGAAATCAATATATCGAGTTGAATGGAAATTTTGAGTAAATGTGATGATTTAAAAATGATTTTGATTTTGAAAAGAATATGATATTTTGATATTAAGTACGAATTGTTTAAAATGAAAAAGAACCAACCGGTGTGTAAAATGACGTTTGGTTGTAAAAGAGACCGGGGACTCTTATTGGTATACTCTCTGTCAATATTAGAACCACTTTGACAACTGTGTACGCGGTAAATGATATCCAGAATGTAGTGGTTGAATTGACGACATTTAAAAAAAAACGAAGTAAGAGAACGATGATGGATAGCCTTGAAACTTGTTTCATAAATAAAATGACTAAAACAGGAGCCTATGTCTGGCCATTGAGGTTGGCTATCTCCAGCGACGTTGATCACTCGTATTACTATTGTGTTTTTTTGACTTGATGTGTGCACCTTTTTGTTCGGATTAATTGTCGTAATTGGCCATGGATGGGTTACGACCAGCCAAAAAGGGTAAACTGGTAGAATCCTACCTTGAGCATTGCCTCACGTGCCTTGTCATATTTATCCCTGTACGAGCCCATTATGACTTTGGTTTAAACTGTAAAAATGTGGTAAGGTGGATCAATGCAAAGCCTTAATGCTATTTTGATATTTGTTTTACTGATAGACATTACCTATTGTAGCATATACTATTATATATAAATAGTTTAACGGATCCTTAGGAGATGGAAAATCACATAACATCTCTTATGTTATTGCACTCATATTTGTGATATTGATTTGACTTACATAAGAGTATTTTAGTCCTGACTTGAGTGTTTTGTCCTTTCATTACGCTCGAGTCAGTCCTGAGTTTTTTCAACGTATTGAAGACTATTCTCCGGAGGACGAAAATGGAGTTTTAGTATATTACTATTATTATTATCTCCTGCATCATGCTATTCTGTTGTATTAATTATTTATCCCTGATGTATAGGTATAAATATGATAAATGTTTATGGATTAAAATCAGATGTATAGTAAACAGCTTTTTAATTGTTTATTTGATTATTATATTTTATCGTTTCCGTTGTTAGATTATGTGTTTTGTTTTCTTCTTCTCTTCTTGTTTTTCTTATTTAACCCCATTGATTATCTACGTTCTGGATTGTTTGGACATGTGTGGATTATTGTCGATTTAATCTTTTCAAAATGTGGGTCTCCATAAAAAAGGTTTTGCAAAGATATGTTTTAAAAGGATGTTATTGAGGGGAAACCTGTTCCGCTAAGCGCCATGGTCTCATATAACATATTAAATCGGGATGTATAGTACTATTCACATCAGGCTTTATGTGTGACTCTAAGTTTTTGTTTTCCTCTTAAACTCTCAGGTGCTCAAAATTGATTTGAGTTGGCTGAGGGGTTAAGGTCTTTTCAGGTTTTAGTAGGATGACGAATAAGGCTACCGGAGGCATGTAGGAGGCAAACAGATAGCTATTTAGGAGTTGCAGTTTTATATTTTGTTGTATTTTCGTTGTGTTTGTATTAAGTCAGTTATGACTATATGACTCTGATCATCCAAAGATGTATCTTAATATATAGCTCTTGGTGTATTTTGTAGTAAGTATATTTTATCTATGCCTGGGAACATATTGGATTATGTAGATGAATATGGAATATCTATTTTAAATCTAATGAAGAAAAGTTGTTTTAAAATCTGTGTTTTGTTTCATATTCAAGTGCTTCTGATATTATGGCTACCATTTACATAGCCGTATTTAGTCATCAGAAGCTGATATTATAGATGATTGCAGCATCTATAGCGCTTAGTTTTGGGCCTCTAGATAGGGGATGTTACATACGCTATGTGAATCTTTCTTTTTGTTGATTGTCAACATATTTCATCATTTCAAATTTGACCTTTTTACACCATTTGCCCACCACTTTTTCATGTAAACTCGAAGGAGGGTTTGTTGTAGCAGGGAATTTTTGAATAGCTAAGGAAGAATTCCTTGTCGATTTCACAACAAATGAGGTGACTGGAGAAGTTGGTAAATTAATGTTCGAAATATCACTCCCATGATAAATTCCACGGATTACACCAAGCTTGACTATCTTTTAATTTATCTCCAAATCACTTACCTGTTGAAAAATCTTAGACATTTCGTGATCAAAGTCGATAAAAAGGTTAGATTTTATTTATCTCTTCAACTAAGAAATTGTCACATCTTTATTCTTGATACCCACTTCGAGGCTAGTGATTTGATCATTAAGGTCTCTAATGATCCTTTTAGGGGCAAAAATTTCCTACGACGTTTCAATACTTGAGTATTACCTTGAAGTCTACTAGATAAATGATCTTTAGATAGGCTTCACTTTTCGAGATCTGCAATCAACCTATCTCTAATACTGGTGAAACGAGATAAAGGATTTGATGAGAGTGGCATGGTAGCTAACTGTATTTCCTATTCAAATAAAAGAAACAGAAATTAATACTCAAATAACAAATTCAGTTTATTACAATACTAAAGGTTACAGCTCAAGAAGAAATAAAATAGAGTGTACAATCTCATTGTTATAATCAAGTATTTGTTTTATCACACTTAAAGTCTGGAAACATCATTTTAACTTTATTCAAAAAGTTAGCAAAAAGAGTAATTGTCGATTCAAAAAAGGCATTAAATCCATCTACGGTAATGACGGGAGGACATTTTCTATAATCCCATTCTCCAGTTGGAGGACTCTCATGACCACAAATCAATTTTGTATGATATGTTCGAATTTCCTTAAGGATCTTTTCCTTTTCTTTGCCTATAAAATCAATGTGAAGACGAGGATGTTGCATATAAAGCCTTTGTAGATCTCTAAGAAAGCAATATTTAGGCAATCTTAAGGATTTCAAAAGCGAGGCTTTTTCCAAATAATCTATTTTTAATTTGACATATTTTCCTAAATAATCCCTAGTAACTGAGCTGCTTGAGAGATATTTACTCTATAATAACGTAACAAAATAAAACTAAGTGCAAAGGAACTAATACAAAAGATCCATAAATCATTATAATTATATAATTTTGTACAAGATTATGTTTTTGAATTACTCAAAAATAAACTTATCCTTATAATATTCAAGTTTTTCTAGAGGCAATGTACGAGGAATTGAGTTCACTCTTGGTAAATTCTAGCAAGCCTCCGAGTGAGAATCGGATCAGAATTCGTCAAAGTACCTCTTATGTGAGTATCTAAGTAAACCCCTACTAAACTCACCCAAGTATTAATAATTTATAGTCGGATGTCTACATAAGCTTTATATACAAAGTCTACCAGGATATCTCTATCCTCATATCAACATTCAAAAGAGTGTCATCAATTCTCTATTCTCTTCCAAGAGCTTGTCATAATGAAGACATTACCTTTTAGTCGAGGGGCCGCTTCTTGATCTTTAAAAAACACTAATACCGCAGCACCTTTATTATGCCTATAATACTTGTTAGAGAGTGCATTGTGTTCTTTTAATTTTTTGTCTAATTCCCTATATAGACTATTTATTTCCACATGTTTACTTTCATATTTTGTTTTATAAGGGTGAATGGATTTTTTCCTTATCTAAAATTGAAAGATATTAGCCAGTGTTATCTTCGAAGTGAGCCATTTTGATAAAGAATTCCATACCTGAGAAACTGGAATTGAAGTTTGTAGGGTTCTCCCCTTTCTCTTTTTCTCTCTAGAATCAATATTGGCAACTTTTCTTTGGGGATCAGAGGAATCAAGGACTTTAGTCTGGCCCTCCTCGTGTGCTATAGGATCAGGTTGACATAATCCAGAGCCCTAGAGATGTCTCTGTCATCCCCTCTATAAGAATCATCGCAATCACACTCGTTGTCGCCAAACCCCTGACCTTTGTCACCTTCATCAGCTTTATCGTCATCATTATCATCGTCGTTGTCGTCTTCATCAACAACAACTTCATCGCCCTCTTCGTCTTCCTCCTCATCTGAATCAGAATCTTCTTCTACGGGAGGGACTTCAAAAGATAGCAGTCTGGCGGCATCAATTTCTTCTCTATAAGGGACCTAAATCCCTTGCTCCATTTCTTTAATTTTGGCCATAAATCTTTTGACCAGTACAGGGTCGATAGAAGGAAAGCTTAAATATAGGCAGATCTCTATATTATCGGAATAAGCCAACATGAGTGCTCTTCATAGGAATTTACGATGATATCATTTAGATATGTGCTCAAAATTAAGACACCTTTTGTTTAGCCTCAATAATGGTTTTGATGGCCTTGGATAAAGAATCATTTTTCTTCACCAATTCTATTTAAATAAAGTACACTTCTTCTTGAGAGAAACATGTTTAGCGTTAACCCTAGCCTTTTCGTCCTCAAACTCTTTCAAAGTCATTTTCCTAGCCTAGGCTTTGTCGGCTAAGATCTGTATAGCCTTCCTCTCCTCAAAAATTAAAGATTCTACTTAAGCATGAGAAGTGCTCAATCTTTCTTGTTCCCTCACTATGTTATCTCTGGCAGTAGTCAGGGAAGTGATTCTAGCTATTTAGGATTGAGACTTCTTCTTTGAGCTTTGACCTCTCAGTAGAGGACTTGGAAATATTTTCTTGAAGAGAGTACTAGATTTTAGAGATCTAAAAGGAAAACACGAGTCATGATTCGGTATAAAAAAAGTAATAAGAAAATCGAGCAGTTTGGAATATACCAGAAGTTGTTGTTTAATAAGAGATCGACAATGACTTGACAGATCAGGTACAGAGATAGGCGGCTGAATAGCAGAAAATGATGGAGAGCTCATAATTGATCGTAAAACATTCTCAAAATCATTAGGAGCCACTGGTGTTGAGGGTCTAGAAGGTTTTAACTCCTAGAAAGGAGTAGAAGTACCTAAATCCTTCTACATTTTCTTGGTAACACTTGGAGAATCGAAAACAACTATATAGGACATAAAGTCGTCCTTTAAAGTAATCATTCTGGTTTGATCAGCAGTAGCAGCAGAAGGTAAATCGTCCATAGAAGAAGTAACATCAAGAGTAGGATTCTCTAGTGCTTTGCTTGCAACAAAAAATTCACCCTCTTTTTGAGGGAGAGAAGATTGAACATTGGTAATTTTGGCCCTCTCGGGAGTAGAGGCCGCGATAGTAACTCCGCTTAACTTTCTCTTGGCAATCATTCTTGACCTAGCGATAGCTTGGGTCAAGGCTAGCGTGTCAAACTCTAAAAATGGAGTGAGTGGATCCCTTATAGGTAGTTCCGTTGATGGAGCGGCTATTAAAACCGAAAGTATAGAATAGCAAAAACAAACTAAAGAATAACATGACGGCAGGTTATAAATAATACAATTAAATTTACCCGGTTGATCGGGACAAATTAAAGACAGAGGTGAAAAATTCTGAGGGTCACCCAGAGCTATGAAGAGTTTGCTTTTTAAGGTATGTTGGATAAGAGGAGGCTGTCCAAAAATCCTCTGGCCTTCTGGTAGAAGGAAATGCTTCTGGAGGTCGCTGGGATTAAATAATTTAAGTCTATTCCCAATGTGGCTTGATGCAGCAGTTGCAGTTTTACAGTTCTTTTTCCTTCATCATCGAGATCCTTAGGAGCAGGGCCTAATAAGAAGGCATTATTTAGCAAAAGAAAACAAGTTAATAGAAATGATAGTGATGATCTACTTACAAGGAGAAGAGAAGCCTCTATTAATATTTGGAAAGCATATATATAGAAGAATTGTGTTTACCAATCCTTGAACTTATTTATTCTCTCCAAAACTAACTTTTTGAGTGGGTTAGCCCAAAAAATCTAGCTATTCAAATTGCTAAGTTTGACGAGGTGTACTAAGTAATTAAGAACTTTGGCACTTAGGGAAGGAAGGCCCGACTCTAAGGCCATGAGCTCCAAGGAGAAGAGGTATGTATATATGTTGGGTGATAATTGAATAGGAGTTATGCCAAGGTAGTTTCAAAATCTCAACAAGAATTCGAGGAATGGAATAAAACCTCCATGCCAAATATGGATGATAATGTAAGAAAAATATCCTTCAGAGGGTTTTGAATGGTGCCATTATCGCTAGGATGAATAACTTCAACTCTTGTAATCCAAATTCATTGAGGGTCGAGTCAACTTCAACTTAAGAGGTTATAAGAGAATGCCTAGAAATCGCTTCAACCTTCTTTGGAGAAGACTCTAATTCCGAGACTATATCCTTTTTAGATCTCTTAGAAGTTCTTTTAATGACCATGATTCTGTCAGGTGATATAATTACATTAAAATTATAACTTATTTTACTAATAATCCCATTTGAAGGTGTCAGAAGCCTATTACAACGGCTCAAATACCCAATGTAATATTTGGTTCCATACCTTCGATAAGGGGTCAAAGTTAATTAAAAATATATGAATCAGTAAGCTTTCCACAATGCCGAAACTAAAGTCAACATCACCATTTTATGGCATATATACACCTGGACATACCCTTCTATAACGTCTAAACCTATAAATTTTACTCTACAATAATAAGGGTAGCTATCCGCACAACGTCAATTTGAAAATGTACATTGCCGAAATGATATACGCCAATTAAGTCGAAGGACTTGAAACAGAGTGGCATGTTGGGAAAGTGATGCCCGCTACATTCCAATTAATTATTATAGGTTTCGAATGAGTCGAAAGGACATAATAGAATTTTAAGGCGTCAATACTGAATTGAGATAATCACAAACAAATGTGGTTATCTCAATTTTGGGGTTTCTATCGAATCAGAAAGTTGATTAAGGGTTTCGATAATAACAAAAACATGCAATTCTTAATTCAATTAACAGTAAGGGATGTTAATTTTTTAAATTTTAATACTTTCCAAGGTAAATTAAAATTGGGCAAAATAGGATTTGAGCTTAAATCAGCATCCAATAGTAGGAAAAAAACCCTAAATTTGATGAATTCAAGCTTGAACCCTAACTTTTACCATAGATTAGTCAAAACCAATACAAAAATTGAAGTTAAAATCATCTAGCATTAGAAACAAACTTGAATCAATTTGAAATTTTAAAAGTGCAACAAGAACTCAAACCCTAAGAATTCAAACTCAAAATTGAACATGAAAATCGAGTTTAGTATAGAACAATGGATACTCACCTTAAATTTGAATTTACGTCTCCTGAAACTATGACTTTAGTGAGGGACTGAAATTTTTGATTCTTTCTCCAATATTTTTAATCGTAGGTAGATGAAAGGGGGGAAGGAAGCATAATTTATAAGTGAAGCATATGCAAGGAAAGCCATTCAATCAGATTTAAATAAACAGCCAATATTCATTCAGGAATATCAAAAGACAGGAAAACATTATGCTGAATTAATGATGGGTGTCGAAATAGTTGACCTGAGAAGTCAAGGGCATCCCTTCGCTAAGGGGTGCAAATGTTATCATCAATAAATCACTTCAACCTTGTCGAAGCCTAAAGAATATAATAGAAGGCTTCTTGAAGAATGATGTCGATAGTAAGACCTTTCAAAAGAGTCAATGGGATGCTTCTGTAAATATTAGATGAACTAAGGCCTTCCGAAGAGGTAGAAGGAAGGCTACCCTTTTGCTTCAGTTGATTCCTTCGAAACAGTCGATTCCACATGCATAAGAAGGTTTCATATATGTTAAAAATGCCTTTCGAAGGTATAAAAAGAAAGATTTCGCATTAATCAGAGGGATTGCTTTCGAAAGCTACCTTCCGCAATCGTCTTCTGTCCAATAAGTGGCTTCCTTTGTAACAATTGACCTTTTGCAATGTTACATCCCCACATTAAATCCTTTCGAAGCTATCCAAATGCCTGCTAACTCATTTAAGTTGCAATATATCAAGTTGACACCTGATCTTAACAACAATGAAGAAGCCTAGGAAGCCATTTACTATGCTACAAACCTTTCAGAAAGGAGTAAATACCCTTCCGACAGTTTCAAAAGCTTCCAAAGATGCATACAAGCAGAGTGCAAAACGATTTGACACCTAGTGATGGAAGGAACATCCTAGTGTTTTGAAAGCTCGAACAAAGAAAGCATTACCACCTTTTGCAATCCTTGGATGAGGACCTTTCAAACACTTTTGAATATCCTTTCTGCTTACTTAACACATCAATAACAAGACGAGGGTCATTTCTATACCTTCCGTTGAAGTCAAAAGCACCCAGGTCCCATTTGAAAGCAGTGTTAAAGACCTCCATGAATTCAATTGCAGTGGAAGGTCGTCAAGACACCTTTCGACCAAGTCGAAAGGACTGGTGCAAAACGGTCCAACCAGCACCTATAAATAAACCTTTGGGTTTTTTTTGATGGGATCTGAATTCATTCATTCTATACTTGTTCATTTCTTGAGTTTGTAAACCCTAATTACTAAATCAAATTAGGGGATTTCACTTTCTTTTAATACTTAAACCCTTGTATTCATGGAGATTATCATTAAAGCAAATAATGGTGCTTACGAATACATAGATTTTAATTCACTGCTTATATATGGTTTCGACTATGGAGTGTATGTATCAATGCATTTCGAAGAGGTACCATTTGAAGGAGTAAGATCCTTTTGACTTCATTAGAACCCAATAGATCCCATTAGGTTATAACCATAGATTACCTCAACTAACTCGAAAGGTGGCTTTGAAGGAATCTTAGGTTGCTTTCAACTGATTCGAAAGGTGGTATCGAAGAGGTCATTTGCACTTCTAATTTCACTTCGGGGTTTTGACAAGTTTACTTGTTAATGCCTAAATTCAATTCCTGCCTCAATGATTAACAAAGAAGGTTATCTTATTCCATTAACACAATCGATATCAAAGTTGTGAGGAGAATACTCATCAACCTTATATGATTTTTCAAAGAAAAGATATGACCAAGGCTTAGGGAGCCTACAACAAGGACAAATTGGCTTGACATATTATTGCATTCCAAAGCTTGAGCTTTAACTAATAGTATCCTGTAAATGAACAATGAGAAATTTCGAGCCTTTAGAGACTATAGCATGACCCATTTCACCATTCTCCTTTACAAAGCCAGGAGTCACATGCCCAACTACAGTAGGCAAAACTAATATAGCAGAAGAATGTGGAGTTGTCAAGGTCAGAGGAGGGATATCATTATTGCATTACAAATTAATCTCTGAGACAACATTAGGATACTAGGAAGATTTCGGTTGAGAATTTTTGCAACATTGGAGTTGTGACATCGCGAGGCAAGTGTGACTGATCAAAGGACGATGCAATAGCTATGCAATGCAAGATGCAGGATCATGCTTTTTTATTATTTGTCATCATGGTCGAAAATAAAAATGGAGTGAAAATGCAGTGAGGAAAGTTTGAATAGGGAAGGACGAGCGCGAAGGAGGAATATGTCGAGGTGGCTTAAGGAGATAAGTGAAAGAGGGGGAATCCAGAATCCTAGACGGAAAATCATTCGCTATTATCAATTATAATTATGTGCTTGAATGTTATAGAACTTCAAATAAAACTCTTGTAGATTGAGAATATGATATTTCAGTATCATAATTGTTAGAAGTTTGGAGAAGTGATATCATAAATGAAGCAATAATACTAAAATTGGATTAAGAGTAAAATGTAAGGTTATGCTTTTTTCATAGGTTAAGACATCACCCGATTTTTATGTTCTTAGGTAAAACGAGGAATCACACATTGATTCAAGTTATTGGTTGCTTAGACGGGACACTATCTACTTTTGAATTGTCTTACCATAACATCCAGAGATAAAGTGTAAGTTCAATACTAGGATTTTTCGAGCGTTGTGTATGTGCATTTAGTGATTTTATGAAGTTGCAGTTCAGTTGGGGAATTCTTATGCTAAGGCTACTAATTATTATGTGTTTATGTATTAGGTTATTCAGATTAGTGTTAAACTGCAAAAATCATAGTTGTGTACATACATTTGAGAAGTGTTTGGGAAGCAGTAAATGTGATAGTAGTGGAGTCTATATGGTTAGAAGTAAAAGTGGAATCCGGTCTTGATAAGTTGGAAAACCAAAGAGATGACCTAAGGTTTTCTTCTCAACTCTTTTCTATGCTACCTTTTCATTTTCTTATTTTTTTAGTATAATTAACTTATATAGGTATGGTTGAATGGTTGCTATAATTTATTTTTGTTTGTTAGGACATGATAGTCTGAACAGTTTGTTTTATACATGATATGAATTGTACCTGTTTAATTTTAATCTATTTTTTATGCTTTAATTTTATAAATTAATGATTTATGTGTTCATCTTGTGATATGTTAAATTCGATGAGTTTTGCATACATATAGAATCTATATGCCCACACTATGATGCATGCATACATAGCCGATATATCATCTCATTTCACTCATATCGGAAGGCACCGAAAATAGATTGTTGCATTTTACTTTATATATCATATGTTGTGATGAGCACATATGTTTGTTCATATCTTACATATTTTCGAGTTTTCGTCGTTCAAGTGAATGATATGGATATTAGGAAATTTGTGGTGTATGTTGGTTGGATGATTGTCTGGACGATTGAGGTTGTATGTCATTGCTACTTTTCTATGTCACCGCGTATATGATATGTGATATGAGAGAGTGCGATATATTCTTTGTCCCTTAGGAATTTTAGGGATGAAATTCCTTTAAAGGTAGAGAATGTGATGCCCTGTAAAATATGTTACTACAATAATAACTTATATTTAAATCAAAATGATAACTAAATTAAATTGAATAATATAGGAGCAAAATGGTCATCTTTCAAGATGAAAGCCGAACCATTGTATAGAGCGCATTATTTTGGTCAGTTTCGACTATTCTCTTGTTCGAATTAGAGGTCATATGAAGGAGATACAGATGAAATGGGTTTTGGGCTTTGGAGATTGAATTTTAGGTTTAGGAGTTATTCAAAAATTTCCCTCCAAATATAAATAGTTATGTACATAATAACCAGAATTGAAACTTCCATTCTCTTGACAAATGAAATGGGTTTTGGCTTTGGAGTTCGAATTTTAAGTTGAGGAGTTATTCAAAAAGTTCCCTCGAAATATAAATAGATATGTACATAACAACCAGAATTGAAACTTTTATTCTTTTCACCATTTCATTTACCCGTTCCTCTTCCCTCTTCAGCATTCAACTTCAATCATGTGTAACTTTTTTTTTTAATGAAATCTAGCGAAACTACTGGCGAAATAAAGGCATGAAACATACTTAGAACTATTATAATTTGGAGATGGGACTCGAGGAATTTAAGGCACTACAGATCATGACAGCGAAGGGCAAAGCGGTTTAGGTAATTCCTTGAGTTTTTGATGAGGAATCTTCGCTAAACTTCGATATGATGCAATGGTGATGTTATAATTAGGATTTGGGCATAATTTAGGGATAGTAATTAGCTAATTACCTAAATATAATAAATAAATGAATAGGCTATGTGATAGTTAAAGTAATAGTGAATGAAATGTATATCATTGCATTAAAATAATAATCGATGCTTATAAACTGATACTTAACGGTAGGGATGTTATAATTATAATCATAAAACATAGTATAGTGAAGTAATAATCAATATAAATCAAATAAAAGAAGATCAAAACAAGAAACATATGAGGAAGAAAGATGAAGAATAGAACGAAATTAAAGCTCGAGAAAGAAGATAAAAAATAAAATGCATCTTCATTGGTCAACCACCCATCACCTACGATCAAACGTTGGTCGAGTTAGGGGTCAATCGAGGAATAAAATTTAGGATTGGGTTGAACCGAGACCTAACCAAGCCTGGTCTATTCGCTGGAGCTTCGTACCTTGAACTTTGCTTAACATTTGGAGTTATTATCGGAGACGATTTCGATGCAACGAGGTCAAGGTGAAGTACATAGATGTTGATTGTTGTGTAGTGTATAATTTGGTATATTTAGTTAACGATAGAATTATTTAATATCAGTTCGATTATGTATGATCCTGAAGTACACGGGGGTAGGTCTAGGATATGAACTTAAATGACAATTAGGCGGGTCCAGGGAGCTTGTTCTCTTGTAGTGTATGAGGTAGGTCTTGAAGGCTTGGCGTAGAGCATTCTCATAGTGTAAGGGGCGGGTCTAGGACATGATTCTAGCATGAGATAGATATGAGATAAGATTTTATATTGCATATGCCAAATGTGGATTGTGAGTTAAGAATAGCATGACTTGCAGTGTGTATGGCAAGTTTAGGATGCATTTACGAATGCATGACACTGATCTTGTTATAATAGTGTCTTTGTAGTATGTGTGGAATAGATATGTTTCATTAACTCATAATTATGTCTGATCCACTCATATTTTCCTCTTTATCTGTATCACTTAAGTTGATGGTTCTCGGGGAAGTGAAAGATTAGACGATGAAGATCATATTGTATACTTATGGTAAATGATGTATGTAGGTTATACGACCTATATATAGTGTGGATTAGTGTTTGATGTTAGAATTGTATAGACCTATAGTATGATGTAAATCGACATAGTTTGATCACAAATAAATGATAATTATTTAGTACTATATTTTATTTCCTTCACCTACGAGATCAAAAGTAATAGTTAGAAATGTGTTTGTTTATTGGTTATCATATCCTAGTAGCACGTTATTCGATTTTCGAGGTGTTAACATCATTTGTGAAGTTAAACCTAAGGATCAGAAAAGAATAGTCATTACAGATCATGAATATGGCATACATACATACATACATACATACATACATATATACATACGTATATATATATATATAATTTGCATGCTATTATATTAATGCTAACATCATGTCGGCTATAGAATAACTAATGTGATATGGTCTTAAAATGACATGAGTAAGCAAGCAAAAAAACAAAAGAAAAATTAATATATATATATATATATATTCATAAAGAAATTAGGTTTCTAAAGGAACATCACCTATTATAATACTCAGTAATTTTGATAACAATATTAGGATACTTAATCACATAATCATGTTTTATTATAAAATCAAGCAAAGTTAGAAAAAAATGCCAAGATGATGTGCATATTTATATGGTTGTAAGTTCATGAACATCGTCGCCTTTCCTACTAATATAAAAAGTGTTTTTTAAAGATTAGAAAAGAGTTACATAGACATCTATGACTCGAGAATTCAAAAACCAAAATATAATCGGCAGTTAAGATGAAATGAGTGATTATATTACTTTGTTCGGACCCAATAAACTAATTATAAAATTAGAACAAGAAATAGGAAAACTCATGGTTATCACTAAAATAATAAAACAAATTTGCTGATAGTATTTTAAATTCAACCAGTTAAAGCAATTCGTGTGAAATGCATATTCAACCAGAATTCTTAAAATGTTCTTCATTCCTTTAATTTCTAATCAAATATTTTTCTCAAATCACAAAATTTGTATTTTGTCAATGAAATAAATAATGAGTGACTACGCTACCACTTGTAGGAATTCATTATACTTTAGAATCGGTTATTTATCGACTTGTATAATTGAACAAATAATCTGTTTTGTTTTCAGCATGGAGAATATAGATAAAGGAATTACAAATAAGGTAATCCTACTTGATTCCATTAGGTTGTTGATAGAAAATTGAATTTAATTTGGCCTTCCAAATTAGCACATGAATGCTATAGGATTCACCCCCTATTTATAATTAAGCTTGGGCTAAGGGCTTCAATAATTATGTAGTGTAGTGAAATGATCTATTTTTAAAACTTAATATTGAAAACATCTACATCTCCATCATGTGACTAAAAAAAAGTTTGTCCTCTTAAGAAGGCAACAAAAGCCACCTATAAAATTAAAAAGGAATAGAAGGTAACATAACTTTATAATTTACATAAAAATGCAATGTTTTATGGAGTTTCATGCAGTTTTCAAAAGAAAAGTGCTTAAGTCTTAAACTTCTGGAAATAATGTAAATTATGCGAACATAAATATGCAAAAAAAGATCTAAAAATGAAAAAGTTAAGGAACAAATAGGCACCACCTTATTTATGTTAAAAAGAGTAAATGCATAAAATACTTACTTTAAGAAAATGCAGAACGTCTGCACTTTTAAGATATAAAATTGCAGAACATTTTTCAAAAACGTGTAGAATAATTATAATTGATATGATCACTATATTACACCATTTTGCAATAAGAAATTACAAAACAATTAATTTTTGGCTGTAAGAAGTATAAAGTTCACACATTTTCCAAAGTAAAAAAAATGTAAAAGAGAAAACATTCAACCAAAAATCGAATATATGCTTTGCGAATAATAGTGGTACTTTATTCAAGTAGAGCACTCATCTTGATGTCTCGAGAATTTAAACCTAAGATCTCTAGAATCTCAATCTAGAGCATCTTACCACTTTTCACTTTAGCCAATGGTCCTTATAAATTGAATATGTGGTTATATATTAATATCTTTACGAAGAAAATTATTATACCCAATTTTCATAAGGAAGAAAAAAGCGGATGCTCACAAAGGTGTTATCAAGTCTATAAAGGTTGGCTATTGAGTCTATATGGGAAAGATATCGATTTCATAAAAAAATATGTTTTCAATCTACAAAGGAGGGTTATCGAGTCTATAAAAAAGGGCTATCGATTTTATAAAAGCCTATCGAGTTTATACGAGAAAGATGTTATCAAGTCCATAAAGAAGGGATATCAAGTCTATAAAGATGGCTGTTGAGTTTATATAAGAAATATGTTGTTCAGTCCATAAAGAAAGGCTACCGAATCTACAGATAAGGATATCAATTTTATATAGAAAAGATGTTATCAGTTTTATAAAGACAGGCTATCGAATCTATAAAGTAGACTTATTGAGTCTATAAGGGAAGGTTATCGAGTTTATATAAAAAAGATACTATTGAATTTGCAGTAGAATTGCTATAAATTTTGTAGCAGATATTATATGTCTGTGGTAGAAGTGTTATCGGGTTTGTAGTAGATGTGCATTTGAGTTCGTATCAGAAGTGATAATGATTTTGTAGCAGAAGTTCTATAGTGTTTGGAGGAGTGCTATCGTGTTCATACTAGGAGTACTATCAAGTTTGTACCAGGAGTCTTATCGAGTTTGTAACAGAATTACCATTGACTTTACAAAAGTTACTTGGATTGTCCAAATGTTAAACCCATATTGGATCGTTCATGCCACATTAATACAAAATAAGAAGAACTAGAGTAAAAGAAAGAAATTGTCTTAGGGGTGCATGTGCCACATTGACATAATCATCTACCAAAGAGAGAATCTTAACCATCTAAAGCTACTACTTACCACATGTCAAGAACCCAATGATGTAATTTTACTATAAATAGGCATGTATCCCTACATTAAGAAGGCGCTTTCTTTAAATTTTCTTTTCTCTCATTTTCATATGTAGTCAAGACATTAGTAGAAGCTTAATTTAGTATATCCATGGTCACCTAGGTCAAATCAAGATTTGCAAATTGTGACAAAGGACTTCCAAAATTTGTATCTGCATACTTGTCCATGAGGATTCCTTATTTCACATGTATCATCAAATTTATTCTCTAGTATTTGAAACTTAGGCCAAAATTTAGGCTTAGTATTTTGGTGATTTCATTAAGAGTACTATCCAAATGTCTATAGTAATCAACCATCCTACTTGTATCAACTCAAACCAAAATGGCAACGCTAAAGAAGGTTAATGTTCGAAAACAAGACGTCTTTGATAATGCCAACCTAGAAAAAAAGTAACCCCGGATTTCAATGTAGATAAATTGCAGCCGGGCATGCTTCCCTACATATTGTAGATGAAAATGATTATTTAACATTAAAGAGAATGCAAAAACAACTTGACACGATGCATGGATTAATTAAGATGCTTGTATCATGAAAATCATCAAAAACCCAATTACGAAGGATAATGGAGAAAAGGTGGAATCTCTAATAAAGGACAACTATGTAACTCTTTCGAGAAAACGTGATCTTGATAAGGGTATTCCAAAATTGAAGGGGTAAGGAATAGCAACTCCTGGGAAGGCAATGAGAACTTAGTCGAAGCTTAATTAATATATAGGAAGGGGTGTCGTGGTAACCGATCAGTATGTTCAAAAGGCATCTAAATGGTCCTAAAGTTTTTAATATATCCCCAATTAGAAATGCACTAGGTCCACTTATAGGATGGAATATAAGCCTAATAGAAGAGATTAGGAAGATGCTAAAAAATATTTAAGAGATAGGTGCAGAATGGCCATGAATATAAAGTAAAGTAGAGGATCTAATGGTCAACAACAACATAAGGGGAGCTTCATTTATAGAAGAGATAATGAAAGTTCCATTTCCTTTAGATATTAAAATTCTAACGATAAAGCATGGTAGATCTAAAGATCCAAATGACCATATTTTGACTTTTGAAAGCCAAATGGAAATCTTTGGTGCATCTAAAGTTGTGAGGTGCTGATTATTCCCAACATCATTTCTTAGAGCTACTAACAAATAGTATGGATGATACCATGAATTCAATGAGTCAATTTGCACACTAATTCTTTAATCACTTTTGCATCTCAAAAGATCCTACCATATATTCGAGTATGTTAGAAAATATAAAGCAACGCCCGAGAGAATTACTAAGAGATTATTTAATAAGATTTAATGTTAAAGTTAATTGATCCGAGAAAGTGAGTGTTTAGGAGAAGCTTATGGTAGTTAAATCAGGATTGATCAAAATACTACATTCTAGTAGGAGTTATATATTCATGAATGTAGAGGTTTGCAAGGCTTTCATTTCCAGGATAATAATGTTATTTATCTTGTTGAGATCATTCATGAAAACAAAAGATTGTAGTAAAGGAGAACAGAGGGTGAAAGGATTAGTTTCCCTATACCAAACAAAAAGGAAGATGGGTTGAAACCAAAAGGACCAACTTTGTGTCTTTAAATCAACCAATTTCATACATCTATCCAATTACCAAGGATTGGATAGAATACTCCAATCCAATGATGGTCGGAACTAACCCAAAAAAAAATAAGAGGGGATATTATTGTGTTTATCATAGAGCTAACATGCATAAGACCGATAATTAGGCGCTTTAGCTTCTATAATTTAAGGAATGGTCAAGAGATGGGCATTGAAGGAATTGTTAAAGCAGACCAAAAGTTCCCACGAATGATTGTTAACACAAGTCCACCTATTATCAATACAAATATTTTAGAGAATGCACTTCAAGGAGAATTACCTCCACCAATAAACTATATATATGTAATTTATGAAGGCCCGCATAACGCTGGGGCAAGCAAGGAAGTGACAAATGGATACATAAGGAGGGCCAAGGAAAGGATCTTTTTTGTTTGGGTAGAAATCCTAGTAAAGACTTTCGAAAGTGGAACTCCAGATTTAGCTATGACCACTAAGGAGCTACGTGAATTAAGGCATCTATGTCATGATCAGCTAATGATCACTACACAAATTAGGTTGTCTCCAATGTCCAAGGTTTTGGTAGACAAGAGAAGTGCGGTAATGTGATCTTTAAGCATGTTTTTTTTATCAAATAGATATCCCAGAAGCATACCTTAAACCAAGTCTTGAGCCAATCTATGGATTCATGAAAAAGGATCAACCCTAATAGGGAAAATTAAGTTGTATGTGCAAGTGGATATTCTCTCGGCTACAATGATCTTTGAGACATCTTTCGAAGTGATGGACTACTCTTATTACAGTGCTTTTTTGGAGACTAGAAATAGATGATATGGACACTTTTGTCTCACCAAAATATCTGATCTTAATGTATCTTACTAAATTTGGACGGGGAGCATTGATGGTGAGTAGTTTAGTGCTAAGGAGATTTATTTCGCAAACCTAGAAAAATTGAATAAAGAGAATGAGTCCATTTATGATCGGCACTAAATAAAAGTAAAGAAATTAAAATATAAATCCCTTGGACAACAAGCATCAACAAATGTTAGTCAAGGCAAATAAGCAAGATTTTTCATTACTAAGTTGAAGGAAGCAAAAATATGATGAAACAACCAAAGCAAATAATGGAGTTACCTAAGATGAAGAATAACAATAAAAGTTCATTCCTGAAATCGACTTAAGATACTTAAGGAAATGTTAATCTGTAGAGGAATCAAAATAAGTTTCTATAGATCCTCAAGATATAACAAAATTATTCAAAATAGGATGTGAATTAGATGTGTATATGAGAGAAAAGATAACTTCCTTTCTTCAATTAAGTAAGGATTTTTTGCTGGGAATTATTTGGATATGGTTGGAATCGATCCTATGACAATGGGTCAAACTCTAAATATAGATCCAAACTTTACTCTAGTTAGGAAAAGGAAAAGGTAGCTTGCTAATGTTCAATTGATTGCTTTATAAGAAGAGGTTAAAAGATTGTTTAAAATGGATTTATCAGGGACGTTTGTTATCCTAAATAGCTGGAAAATCCAGTGTTAGTTAAGGAGTCGATTAGGAAACGAACCTTTACAGATTTAAATAATGCTTGGTTGAAAGTTTTCTATCTACTTCCAAGATTTGATTGACTAGTTGATGCAACTAGCGGGCATAAACTACTATCTTTTATTGATGCATATTCGGGTTATAATCAAATCTCAATGCATAAGCCGAGTCCTTGATGAAGAGCATATTAGCTTTATAACCGATCGGGGAAATATTGCTAAAAAGCAATGCCTTTTAGCTCATGAATGAAGGAGCCACCTATCAACAATTATTTGATAGAATGTTCGAAAGTCAAATTGGGAAAAATATAGGGAGTTCATGTGAACAATACATTGGCCTAGTAATTGAAGGATGAAGTTAATCTCATAAAGGAATTAGGGGAAATGTTTGGAATTTTGCATAAATCAGTATATGAAGTTGAACCCACAAAAATGCTCTTTTAGGATACAGTCGAGAAAATTTTAAGGATACATAATTAGTGCATATAAAATGAAGGCTAAACCCAACTGAATAAGGACAATTTGGATATGGCAGAGCCAAAAACCAGTAAGGATATATTAAGTTTAAATGGGAGGATAGCCACACTCAATCATTTTATCTTAAAGGTGATTATGTACTGAGGTATTTGATGTAATCAACAACTGTAGAACATTTGAATTGATGGATGTATATCAAAAAGTTTTCCTGAAATCGAAAAATAATTTGGGAAAACCCCTAATTATTTATAGTCCCAAAGAAGGTGAAGAATTATTCTTGTACATAGAAATATCTGAACATTCCATAAGCTCGGTTTTGATAAGAGTGGAAAATGGAGTGCAACTACCCATATGTTATACATGTAAAAGGTTGAAAGATGTAGAAATCAAACACCAAATCAAGGAAAAATTAGCATACTGTTTAGTACTAACAACTCGAAAGTTATCATGCATATCCCATAAAAGTTTTGGCCAATTACCCACTCAAACTAGTGTTTAATAAACAAGAAATATACTATAAATGTTTAGATTGCTTATGCTTAGGAGCTTAAGTGGGTGAATTGTAGATGACATTTTGTTGTTTCTGGCTTCCTTCTTACGATGGACATCAAACTGTCCTTATTGAACTTTTATATGATCCTTCAAGTTTTTTGGTATTAGGCGAAATGTGATTTGGATTGCTTATGATTACACTTTTTTCTCTCTCGAGGGTACTCTTCTTTTACTCTATATGCGCGGGGGAGGGAGGGGCAAAAAGAAACATATGGGCGGTAGACAAAATGAGGATTGGAACTATGCCCATATGACATAACCTACTGCCAAGAATCATAACAAAGGGACATGCACCAGCCGATTTATAACTGAATGCACATGATGATAGAGTGAGGAGTATACCTAAGGGAAATTATGTAATTGGTTTCATATATCTAGCTCGATAAACAATCTTATTTAAATTAAAAGGTGTTTTTCTATTATATATTTTTTATATTGCGTCATAATTAATTAAGTAATTAATTTAAAGTATATTAAATATAAAGTCCTCAAATGATATGTTATGTGATAGTTATAATGTGTTGTAACCATGAGAAATTTGTCACACTAAAAATAACATGTTATTTTAAATATTCCTAATCAAGATGTTTCTAGATGAGATATCGATACATTCATTGGGACTAGAATGCATAATGCTCTCCAAATGTAGGTAAGTGTATTACTCATGGTTGCTGGGGAAACATGGGGCTGTGTACTGATTGTTATTGGATAATAATGGAATGACTTGCTCGAGAGTATTTTATTGGTTAATATAACCACAGTCAAACAAAGAATCTTAAATGATGATTTTACACAGTTTCTCGACTTAAGAATATCATTGAACTTCAATGTGGACACTCTACTTTTATTATAATTAAATCGTGGCATGACATCCATTGAATGACTAAAGTTGAGTCTGAGTTGAAGCATTGGAAGTGAAACACACTATTTACTAGAATTCGTCACTTTAGTTATACAGGGTTAGTACCACAACTATATTCAACTCAAAGTCAAATTCTTTGGCCAGAGTAGTGCGATTCATAATAATTTTTGTTATTGAACAAAAGATTTTGTGTTTGAACTTACAAAGTTGAATGTGGACAATGCTGGAATTTGGTTTTGGAATTATGACCAAAACCAAATTTCATAAGTTCTACTATGATATAGTGTTGATGAAGAGAATTTGTGTAAATAATCATTACTACTAGGTATCTTATAATAAGTAAATTTAGATTTTACTGAAAAAATCTTTTCAAACATATTAAATAAAATAGCGATTTTATTTGATATATTTCAGATTGGATCTAAAATCCATTTAGGCTTCATAAGCTCAACAATGATCAACATGGATTTTTTTTTGAAATTTTCCTATTCAACCCGCTTCCAACTGGCCTAGTTTCTTCTTTGCTAGCAAATCTTGATAATCTATGTGGTTTAAAATTAGCAGTGTTACGGCTAACTAATTAAAGCCTATCATTTGGTAGGGTGTCTCGAAAGGTAGTGTTGAAGTTTAGGTAACAAATAATCTGTCCTACTTATCTACTAGGCCAGCTTGGCCTGACGTATGAAGTAATCCCAAGGGTTATTTCCGATATGAAGGCCTAAATTGATTTTGGGCCTTGGGCTAATTTTAAAAAATTTATTTGGAAATTTAAGAATTATGGATTTAAATTTACGTTTAAAATTTGACATGTTATAAATGTTATAAACTTTTCACTATTAGTTTTGAAACGTAATAGATTAAATTTCAAAATTTTCACTTTTGTTATTCAATTAATTGGATTATTAAATAATTAATTGATTTATTTATAAAAACTAATTAATTTTAAACATATATAAAGATATGTGTATATTTAACTTAAAATGTTTAAGGTAAATGAAGATAAAATTTTAAATTTAGTTAATATTATTTAAAGATTGTTTTAATTGATTAAATTAATTAAAAGTTAATTAATAAATAATATACATGTATAATAATATGTGCACATAAATATTATAAATGTCATAGTCCATATTCTTCTTTAAATTATTAAGGATGAATGAAGTAAAATTCAATAGTTGAAATTTATATTTAAATTTAAAGTGTTAATTAAAAAATTATTAGTTAAATCAATTAAATGTAATTTAATTAATAAAACTAAAATATAGTTGGATTTAACTAGATATAGTGGAACGATAAGAAACTCAAATTAGATTTAGGAAATATATACATGTGTATTCTATGTATATCGTGATATCTGATATGTCTGACACTTGAATCATGAGGGTGTTTCATATAAAAACACGTTTCTCGTAAAATCAACGTCCCTTTTATATGTATAATAAAGATAAAGAATCCTTAGTATATAAGTTTCCCTCTACCACTTATATGTCAATACATTGCTTGCATACTCTTTAGTAGTTGAGCTTTCCTCGTACTAGAGATGTGATCTATTAATATATTCACTAGACGAGGTAAGACACACGCGTTTGTCAAACTTTCCTTAAGGCATGTATATTATAGTTAGGCCATCACAAAATTGTTCATACAAGTGAATATTTTCTCTTGATTTGTTAAAATTTCCTCAAGGTCAGGACGAGATTAGGACAAAGATCACGAGCTAGAAGTTGTATATAATACAACCGATAAGGTGTTATATGTTAAGTCAATAATTGACACAACACCACAAATCAATCATAGACAAAAATAAATCAACTTCTAATGAAAATGAAAATCAAAGACATAAGAATTTTTATAGTGGTTCGACGTCAAATCATTGCTACGTCCCCTATAATTTTATTTCAAGAAATTTGACATGAACATAAATGATTTACAAGGCTTCAGATCTAGAAAACAATGCAAATTCTGGTTCGACAACAACTCGTGGCCAAATTATATTAAGGGAGAGAATATAAATCATGATCCTCCTATTTTTTTCTCTGAGTAGTTATTTGTTGACAAATCCACCACTTAAGTCGTTAGCTCGCGGAAGACAGGCAAGAACTTAGATCCACGTGATTAGGAAGGAAGAATGGGTATTTTCCACAATCAAAATCAAGTTGGTACCGACCACAAGTATGTCGATACCGACTATAATTTGCTTAGCGGTGGTTCACTTTACCTTCACGCTTGTTTATATCTTCAAGTTTCCAAGCTTCATTCATAAAAATTGCTCTATCAAATCATGTCAGTACCGACATGATTTTTCATATGTGAGATTTGCCTTTTCCAACAAAGTATTAGAGCAGTTCAACTGCTTATTCAAAAGTAGGTCCCCCAGAATCATCTCAGTGATGACCATGATTATGGTGCGTACCGACTAAAATTCAGTTACTCTAAATTTTTCCAAATTTCTTATGCTCCCTCATTCCATCGTTCCAAGAAACCCCTTCGGTTCTTAATTCATTTTGTCTTTTTCTCGAATTCAATATTCACCAAGAAGTCACTCGGTTCAAATGTTGAATAAAACTTGCCCCTCAACGTTTATTTTCATGAAAACAAAGCATATTTTGGATCTATACAAGCATTATAGTTTTAGTTGCATAAGATTCACTAGTCTACCAATCATCATCTTTAAAGCATCGCATCTATTTCAAGAGCGTCCTTTCATCACTTTACATGGTCGATGCACCACTATTTTTTCATAAATAAAATGGAAACTTCAAATTTCTCAATGCTGTGTTGTATCTCGATCAAGTCGGCATTCCTTTCCATATTTTTATTTTTAAAAAAAACCAAAACATGTCGGACCAACCATAATCATGTCAATATCGACATGATTTCTGAAGTATGTTTATATATTCCAACACTTAGGAATTTTTTTCACTTTAATCTATTCCTTAGCATTCTTAATTTCCTTTACAAATCCCAATTTAAACCGTCGACGTCCTTTACTTTAACCATCAATGCCGCCAAATCATCTACTGCATACAACATCACCATAGTCGATTTTATTACCGTCAACATCAAGTCAGCACTAATTACTCAACCCGATGCCTTTTTTTAGATCTCGATTTTTTCACTTATGTGGGTTTATGGCCTTGGGCTTTGGAGTCTCCATGGTTGCTACTACCATTTCATATTTACCGATGTCAGTTGCAGTTGTTGGTTCATAGTCGAATTTTTACAACCGAATTATTATGTCAATTTTGGGGACAATTCCACTAAAGAGAGGTCAACACCAAGCTTTCTCGGGCTTGCACCCAAGTTTTATTCATTTTCGTCCATTGATGTTGGCTTCGCGTTTCCAAACCCCTTCTTTGATTTTTCCCTATGATCGACCTTGATTTTGCATACATGATAACATCTCACATGTTAAAGTGTTGCGACTAACCTTCATCGAACTTTGGTTGAATGTGAATTGATGGCTTAATTTAGGTGAGATGATTTCATGAAATGGTTACATCGAACACACTTTGGCATTCAATTAGAACACATGCTAACACTTCAAGTTCAACTCCACAATCTTATGTTCTTGCAAAGAAAATTCAATGCCACTCCTGATAACCGTTCCACTATCGTATATCCTATGATAACGGGTAAAATTCTACACACGGATCTTTAGCGTAACATGGCTTGATGCCATTATGTGCAGGCTATCTATATAGAGTGTTCACGTACACCATTCTCTGGACATAGAACATACACTTCCTATATTGACGCTTCACATTACCTTGGTCAATATAGAGAATCTGATTGGTTAACACACATCGACATCTATTAGATTCTTTACATAGACTACATAGGTTTTAATTTTAAATAATTCATTAAAAGAAAACGTAACTAACCACGTTCATCATCAAGTTTTCTAGTTTAAAATGACAAATACTAGATGATATCCTCGTATTAGACATAGTAGCACCCTTCCACTCCTTCGACAGAAGCAGGCTCCTCTACTGCTCAAGCATCCACTTCTACTTTGTTTACAGTGAGACATTCAATCATACAGGAATCTAAACTCCAAGCTATTCAAACAGCTCAAACTTATGGCCCTACCCCTCTAAAGGAGGATCTACCTATTCTTTATGTCTTGGATAATGCTCATGATCAAACATCGTTGAAACTGACCATAAAGCGACTTCAATCAATCTATTTTAAGCATGAAATTCACAACGATTAGGTCCTCCTTCCAACACTTTTCCAACGGGCTCATCTCCCGCTTCCATGCTATTCCACATGCAATGGGTATGTGTGCTTATCTGAAGCTATGCCACCATTCAATGATTTGCTCAGATTCTTCCTTCGAGAAATCGAGCTGGATCACACTGAAATTCATCCTAATGGCTCTACCCTGATCCTCAAGAAGGAGGCAAGATTCATCTTCTTTGCTAATAGTTGAAGCCTACAACTTTTGCAAGGTTATTGAGGTGCTCAAAACAAGCACGGTTATTTTAAAAGCGAACATTTCACCGTTCACTGGCCCATAGGCTTCAACTGCTTGTGGTTGCCCAGCTGCAAGTCTTCTTATCCAATGTCTTCTCTATATATGAGTTTTCTTCATCCATGCATCTAACACTCTCTCTGTGTGCTTTACAGATCTCCTCGATCGAGAAATATCCAATGCTCATACCCATGCTTTGAAGTTCTCGAAGAAGATTGACTCATAACTTCCTACAACTTCTCATCTTCTCATAAATTCTCGGATGCACTAGTATCATTTCCTGTACAATGGTAGAAGTGTCATACTAAATTTACTCTACACTAGAAGAGCTTGAACTGCCCTCTGTCCCTTTGACCGAGCCTACGATTCTAACGATGAAGACCAAGGAGACGAAGAAGGTCAAGAAGGCAAGGAAAATCTAGGATAGAATAATAGAAGAGAAGAAGAAAAATCAAAAGAAGGAGATAGAGGGTGAGAGGAAGAAGAAGATGAGGAAAGTGATGATGAAGGTGATGACGGTGGAGGTGAATCATGCGAAGAGACATCTCTTGAGGGTATCATAGTCACAACTCCTCGCTGACTGAGGTGACTTATCATCAAGTCTTCATAGCTTCTCCTAGACCAAGCCTTGAATTAATCGAATAATGAACTCCTCTTGTAGGATCCTCCGATAACATTTTTAGCTCCTTGAGTGATCTTGGGAACTTGTCGGCTTTTGGCTCCAAAGGAATAAACTTTGAAGACAATCTTAATACCAGTCCCCAAGAATTTAGCTTCCGTTCGAGGGATATTTTTATGACTGTAGAGTGTTACAAATCTCTATCTCTAGGAAACCTCGAGCATGGTCCATAGATTACTTAGTGAAACACAAACACTTCACGCGCTTCTAGGACCATGAGCACAAACACTTAGCACTCTTTCCTAATCCAATGCTTTAGTTCTACATATTCCTTCTTCTTTTCAGGTACAATAGAGAGACCATGCTTTGGCCAACTCTGTGTTGGTGCAGACCAGCACCATTCTTCAAGTCTTAAAGCCAATTGACGATGCTCCATCTCTAACCAAGAGTTGGATTCCACAAGAAAGAAAAGAAAGGACCAAGAGTGCAGAGATGTAGAGGACAAGCAGTACCATCATGAAGAATAGGTGCGATGCAACGTTGAAAGAAAATAGTACCACCAAGATAAACAACCGAGACCGTACGAGAAGTCCATGTGCGACTCTGATCCCTTTCAACAGCGTTCTCACTTCCAGTCTTCTCAGCTACTACCTCTGTCATTTTAGTTTATTACTACTATTGTTTCTCCTTCCAACTGATCCAAAGTAGCCGACCTATCACAATCTATGCAACCCTATAAAGTTTGCAAAGGAACGTTAAGTCACGCTGCTCCTTCTCTACCCCACCTCGGAAATCTAATCTTCCACCATTACTAAAAGGATGCAAGTGGCTCTGCCTAGCTTTTTCTTGAAGGAGGTGATGTTCGATTGAAATGTTAGGAACATATCTTGAAAAAATTAATGAAGGCATTGAAAAAGTTAAGGAGGCCACAAAGAAATTATTCGAATGAAAAAAGCTTGCCAAAGGCCTCTTTAACACCCCTAATTTTTGATAACATTATTCAAGAGATTTAATTAGATAAGTTAAATAGAATAATGATGATAAAAGGATTGAGATATGAATAAAACTATAAGAATGTCATGCTTAATTTACCTTAAATGGGCTTAAAATGGCTTTTTAATTATAAATTAAAACATGGCCATATTAGTAGATATAGCCACCACTTATTATTTACGGGCATACACTTTTATTTGCCCATTCACGTTCATTTTCTCAAAAACTCAAAAAAAAAAAATAACCTAAGAAGAGCCGGCCTTTAACAAGGAAGAAGAGGAAGAGAAATTCAATCAAGTTAAGGAGTTAAAGCCAGTAGATTAATTTCAAATCAAATCTCAAAGCTCTTATCATAATAAAGGTGAATAATAATTCATTCCATCTCTATTTTGTTTTTATAGTCATACGTTTTTTGATTTAAGATTAAATTCGTTTTTATGATATTTTGAATGATGATATGCTTGAACTATTATATGTTCGATTTAAACCAATTCATTTACATATAATTTGCACGGTTTAGGGAAAAACCAAGGGTTATTGATTTTAGAATGCCATGGAAAAATTATGCGTTGGATAATCATGATATTAGAGATGGACTTTAATTTTTTATAATTTTCCAAGCGATGGAAAACTTATTATAATTTTCTAAAGGAAAATATGACATATTTGGGTTTAAATTTTATTTCGGTTATTTCAGAAAGAAATTGGGTCTGAAATTAATATGTTTGATAACATGATTAAAGTGAATTTCTGTGATTTTTAAGGATTTTTCCTAATTAATTTGCTAAGGAAATAAATTACTTTAAAAGAAGGACTTATTTGCAATATTAGTTTTGCTTAATGGAAGGGCCTACACGTTAACTTTTCCTTTGATTTTGATCTGATAAATGCGATAGTTATATTTTAAAGTATTTGAAAGGTTTTAAGTTAACCAATTAAAAGATTACACATAGGCAGGTTAATTAAAGCAATTACTAAAAATGAGCACGATTTCAGCCTTTAATTAGAAAAGAGAGTTCCGCCTCCTTTAGTAGCACCTTTCGACTCCACTGCTTCTGCTCTAACTCAGTCGAAACCAATCCAGTTGAAAACCACCTACCAGAAACCAATACACAAGGTATCACTTGGATGGTATGTAGTGGACTGAAGGAAAGGTGGAAGCCATGGTCTCGAAAGCAATGCTTCCGATGGGTTTGAAACCTTTGTTTTTTTTTCAAATGTTAAGTACTTGATTTGTTTTACTTAAAATTTTTGATGCAGTCGAAGCATATGTTTTCAAATAGGGTTTTTCTAATAGCTTTCAAAGTAGGTTGCCATATCATGTTTTAAGTAGAAGCTTTCAAATGGATTTCTTTGTTTTTAAATAATGCTTTCGAAAGAGGTGGTTACAGCCTGGTCGAAACCAAGCCACTATTCTATTACCTTTCAAAAGTATTTTAGCCATCAATGCTAAAAAGGGTTCTTTTTTTAACTTATGTTAAGTCATTTTTGAAATGCTTTCGAAGGGGTTTAGGGGTTTTGAAGGCCATGGTGCCGTAAGGGGGTTTTGATGCTATCCTTCAAAGTTTTACTCCATGGTTGTGAGCTTTCGAAAGATGGTTCCAACACCATCAATTTTTCCCCTAATTTTTTTTATTAAAGGTTTCAAAAGAGATACTTTCGTTTGTAACTATTTGACCCGAAAGATGTTTTTGAAGAGTAAAACCCAATGCTTTCAAAAGGGGTACTTTCATTGGTTTAGAAGTTATATTTCTATGGATTATTTAGCAATGTTTTGACACATTCAAAAGGTATGATTTGGTAACGAAAGGATTGATTTATAGATCTTCGAAAGATATATATTAAAGAGGTCTTCCATGCTTTCGAAGGAGGTCATCCAGTGGTTACGAAAGAGATGTTTAAGGTTTCGAAACAAATAACCCTTTCTCATTTTAGGAAAATCCATTGCATAAATAAAGATTTTTGAGAGTATTATCTTGTTGACTGTTCTTCATATATTCATTCACATTGTAATTAACCCATAATAGTACTTTGGAGAAGGGTGAAACAACCCGCTAGGTTGACCCAGTAGTGAATATAATTTAAGAAATGTTAAAATCTTAATTAAAGATATTGGCAGGAGAAAATAGGTTCACAGTAAACCCATGAAAACTATGTAAAGGAAAAATATTGGCAGGGGCCAATAGATTCATAGTCAGCCCATGAAAACTATGATTTATTATTGGCAAGGACCAATAGGTTTATAGTTAGCCCATGAAAACTATATCCAGATTAAGATATTGACAATTTGTTAATAGGTTCCTAGTCAGCCCATGAAAACTAGGATAAGAGTAATTGGAGTTACCAATAGGTTCTTAATAATCCCATGAAAACTATGTGTTTCATTCGTTTCATATATCATCATATTATACTGTTTTGAATTGTTTTAACCATTGTGGATGCAAAATCACAGTATATGATTTTAAAAAGGTTTTAAGATCAGTAGATATCTAAATGATTTGATATGGTAGATTATTATTCATACCCGGCTTTATGTCTGACTTGAAGTTTTTCTTTTCCCCTAAAACTCTCGAGTACTCAATTGATTTTGAGTAGTTTGAGGTTTAGGGTTTTCAGGTGTTCTTTTAGCCAGA
This sequence comes from Allium cepa, assembly GCA_030765085.1. Taxonomy (NCBI): domain Eukaryota; kingdom Viridiplantae; phylum Streptophyta; class Magnoliopsida; order Asparagales; family Amaryllidaceae; genus Allium; species Allium cepa. Next base: position 162,422,300 of record CM060932.1, read on the forward strand.
TAAAGCTTCCGATGACGTGTAGAAGGCATGTTAGCTACTTAGAGTTCTTTTATTTTTTTGTGTTTGGTTGTAAAGGAAAACTTGTTTTATTGCCTTATTATATACTCTGATCATCCAAATGGGCATCTTCATATGTCGCTCTTGACGTATTTTGTAATAAGAATATTTTTCCTAAACATGGTCTGTGCACTGGGATTATGTAATGCATTTAAAATATCTTGAAATGGAATATGGACTTTTTTTACTGTTTTAATATTTTTTCATATTCATGTTTTTCTGTGTATCAATGTTTCTAACATTTCTGTATTTGGTCGTCAAGGATTAATAACTATGGATGACTATAGCATCCATAGTCGTAAGTTTTTGGCCTCTAAGTGGGGGATGTTACAAGTTAGTATCAGAGCATATGTTTGTGAAACTTTAAAAGAAACTTAAACCTAAAATATTTTTCAAACATAATCTAATAAATCATATAACGAGATTTGCATTTAGGTTAACACTATAGTAAGGTACTTGTATTTAATATATAGTTACATATTAAAGTATGTATTTGCCGCTCTCTTAGACCGTTCTTTTGTATCTTCTAAGACTCATGTGCAGATTTACAAGAAAGAAGTTATAGAAGCAGGAAACAAAGGAGGAAATCTTGGTGAAGGAAGCACCATAACTAATGGCAATGCTCGACCCACCACCAGGAGGAATCGGGGTCGACCAGCTAATGCTAATAAAAAAATGCTGATGCAAATGTGGGTGTTGGAAATCTACCAGTAGATATAGGGGCGATGTATTAGTTCTTCGTCAATATGATGCAAGCAAAGGATGCTGTCGGAATTGCTGAAAATGTTGGAGGAGCTAATCTTATAGCTCTAGTTGGAAATAATTATGCTAGGCTAAGAAAGGACTACACCAGCCTCGGTGGGAAGCCTTTCATGGGGACGGAGGATGCTATTAAGGTTGAAAATTAGTTGTTGCATTATGAGCGTGTATTTGCTGATTTGGGTTTAGATGGTGCACAAAAGAGAAGATTGGCCTTTAGATAGTTGTAAGGGTCAGCGCTTCTTTGGTGGAATAGTGTACTATCGGAGTTTCGTAAGAACAATTGACTTGGGTTGAGTTTAAAAGGAGATTTGAGCAATAGTTTATGTCTATGTTTTCTAAGTCAAAGCCGATGAGGAAGTTTATGGATCTGGAGCAAGTAGAGATGTTGGTCATCGAGTATGCCACTAAGTTCAAGGAGTTGTCCCTTTATGGACATAATACTGTAGATACCTTCATAAGAAGGAACGAGAAGTTCATTAGGGGACCGAGGCCCGAGATTGCTAGGGCAGTTCTACCACATCTTTGCGATCCTAGTAATTTAGTTGTGGAATGGCCATTCACCATGAGGAGATGCTTGCTAATTATGTTTGAGAGAAGCCAGTGCAAATTCAGGGTTCTTAGGGGAAGAAGAGAAAGTTCTTCAAGAGGAAGGGAGCCTAGAAGGGAGATACTGCCAAGAATCCAAGGCAGAGTTAGTTTGTTATAAGTGTGATAAAAAGGGTCATTATGCAAATGAGTGCTAGTCAGGTAATGGGAAGGAGGCTGCAAATAAGAAGAATGTGGAGTGCTTCAACTGCGATCAAGTTAGGCATTACAAGAATTAGTGTCCAGAGTTAGTTAGGGAGGACAAATGGATGGTTTTCGCTATTGGAACAGCTAGGCCTATTACAGCTTATAAAGGGAAGATTGTGATGGAAGGTACGCTTTTGATTCAGAGTATACCAGTTATAGTACTTTTTGATACCGATGCAGCACATTCATTTATATCTCAATGTTTGATTAATAGATTATGCTTAGAACCCACCTACCTTGTTACTTCCTTAAGGGTTGTTAATCTAATAGGTGGGTATGTAACTTTAGGGTTAAGATATGACTAGTTAAAATTGGATTTGTTAGGTTATAAGATTGCATGCAGCTTGTATGTTATTGATATCATAGATTTCAGAATAATTTTTGGTATGGATTGGTTGGGTAGATACGAGGCTAGAATATTTTAGCAGGATAGGGAGATATCACTGAGACATCCAGATAGTCATAACCGGGTAATATTTTCCACTGAGAAATCTGACCGGAGTGTTGGCACTTTGCTTAGTGCTATGGAGATAGGAGATGAGTTAGGTTAGGTTCGAGTAGCAAGAGAGTTCGTAGATGTCATTGAGCCAGACATAAGACTACCATCGAAATGAGCAGTTGATTTCCGTATAGATTTTGTGCCCGGAGCTGAACCTCTTAATATACCACCTAGCAAGATGACACCTACAGAGATGAAGGAATTGAAGGTGCAACCAGTGGATCTTGAAGGAAGGAATTTTATCAGGCCAAGCAGTTCGCCTTGAGGAGTGTCCCTAGTGTTCGTAACGAAACTAGATGGGTCATTGAGGATGTGTATCGACTATTGTAAGTTGAATGAAAGGAAGATTAAGAATAAGTACCCTTCACCAAGGTTAGATGATCTGTTCGATTAATTGAGTGGAGCCAAAGTGTTTTCCCAGTTGGATTTGATGATAGATTTCCATCAGTTAAGAGTGGAAAAGGACAGTATTCCTATGATAGCATTTCAGACTAGGTAAGGTTCGTATGAGTGCTTAGTGATGCTACTTGGATTGATGAATGCACTTGCTTTCTTCGTGTATTTGATGAATTGAGTTTTTCGAAAATACTTAGATAGGTTTGTGCTAGTGTTTATGGATGACATTTTAGTATACTCTAAGGATGAGAGAGAGCGTGAAGTTCATCTTGGAGTGGTACTTGAGATGCTGAGGCAGAATCAGCTAAAGGCGAAGTTTACGAAGTTTCAATTTTGAAAGAAAGAGGTTAAGTATCTTGGTCACGTGGTTTCAGAGAAAGGCTTGTCAGTCAATCCAAATAAGATTGAAGCTGTGAATAATTGGAAGAGGCCAGAGACGGTGATTGAGATTAGGAGTTTTCGTGGACTTGCTGGCTACTACTGGAGATTCATTAAGGATTTCTTGTAGGTAGCAGCACCTTTGACTAAGTTAACTAGGAAGGAGGTGAAGTTTATTTGGTTCGAAAAATGTGAGGAATCATTCCTTTAAGTTAAAGCATTTATTAACCAATGCACCAGTTTTAGTATATCTAGACGGAAACTAAGGGTTGGTGTGTATACCAATGCATGCGGAACTGGATTAGGAGCGATATGGATGCAGAAGGGTAAAGTTATTGCCTACGCGTCTAGACAGCTCAGACCGCATGAAGTGAGGAATCCAACGCATGATCTGGAGTTGGCTGCGGTTGTTAACCCACCTTTTGTTCAAAACTGGAATATCAACAAATCGGCAAGGAATGATGGATAACTGGATTGGAGATCGATTGGAAACAGGGCTGCAATCGATGTCGCTAAAATTTGGCTGAGCTCCGATCAGGATGGAATCAATTGGAGATGATGATCAAATCAAGAAGAAGTTATATTTCAAATTTCAGGTCGATCCGAGTTCGTATGCACAAGATATGGATGGGCTAAGACGCATAAGGAACGGTTTGTATCGATGCATTTCGCATCGATCGGTAGATGGCATTTCGAGTCGATACTGTTCATATCGATCAAAGACAGAGCATAGTGGTGGACTTCGAATCGATATCGTTCGTATCGATCAACATAGACTCGACTCAATGGTTTCGCATCGATCGGCAAAAGGTGGTTTGAGTCGATACATTTCGTATCGATCGTCAAGCATGGTTTCGAATCGGTATCGTTCGTATCGATCGGCTCGACTTGATCGTTTCGTATCGGTGATAGAAGGATTTGGCACTTTCGTACCCATAGGAAGCTATCGTAGTTCGTGTCCATCAGGTAAGGCCTCACTCGTATCCATCAGGTAAGGCTTCGTTCGTATCCATCAGTGTCTAGCTTCGTATCCATATGATTGGCCCTTCGTGCGTTTTTCGTATCGATCGATAATGCCTCGCATACCATTATTTCGTGTCGATCGGATAGATCGATACGAAACACACTCTTGAAATCAATATGAAGAACGGTACGATGCAAGCAGTTGGATACAGATGCAAAGCAAAATTATCGGCACGAACGAACACAAAGTATGGATGCGAGCGCGAATCAAGGGAAGAAGCGTTCAAAGCGGCGAAGGACATGCATGGTTCGAAGGAAGAAACCTTCAATTCGGCACGAATTTAGTATCTGGCCTGAGAAGTAGCGCCACGTCAGCAGATAGGCGCGTGCCTTGATCGAGACGAAGCAGATGGATGCGAAAGCATGGATTCGAAGACAGCAGGCTACGGAAAACACGAGATTGCATCGATCATATCTCCTAAACCGCAGATCCAAATGCAATGAAATTTTCACAGCAGCTTGCATACAAGGTAAAGAATGTTCCTGCCAAGTTTCATCCCGATTGGATCATTTTTTGATGGATACAAAATGGATTCGTATCGATCACAATTGAGTCGAAACTTGGTGGGGTCGGTCGCGTGGGCCCACTCACGTGCCAGAAGAAGTCTCCCGAAGTTTGAGCACAATATCATCCTCCTACGCCTATAAATAGCCCTCTGAAGCCTACAGGAAAGGGGATCTTTGCCTACTGAACGCTCAAACTCTACCGGATTCATTTCTACACTTCAAGACAACTATTGTATTCGAAATTCTCCATTGATACTGCTGTAATCATCTGTAACCAGCAAGGATATCAATAAAAGATAAAACTTTGAAGTGGACGTAGGCCGGAGATAGCCGAACCACTATAAACCTCGTGTTTCTGTGTGTTATTTCTATATTGCTGTTTGTTATTTGCTGAGATCTACAACTTGTGCTTGGATATTGCTGATTTATATTCATTGTTTGGTGCTTTCACGATATTTGGGGTTTGTGACCAATTTTGGCGCAAACAGCGGTGATCTTTGCATTGAATATTTGGAGACATTATCTCTTAGGGAGAGATTTGAGCTTTATACTGATCATAAGTCTTTGAATTATTTATTCTCTCAGAAGGAGTTGAATATAAGACAGTAGAGGTGGCTGAAGTTTTTAGCTGCTTATGGTTTTGGTATAGAGTATACTCCAAGGAAAGGAAATAAGGTGGCGGATGCCCTTAGCCAAAGACATCAGAATATGGTATTAGCTAAGTTGGTGGAGTGGAAGGATTTAGAAGCTTTGGCCAGTTGTGGTATGCAGTTAAGATCAACTGCTAGTTGTAGTCAGAGTACCGCCATGTTGTCCAGTTTAGAAGTTCAACCAGTGTTGACCGAAAGGATTGCTTCTAAGAAAAAAGGGAATCCAGTATTAGCTGAGCAGATTAGAAGGCTTGAGATTGGAAATGAGATCAATGATCTAAAGGATTTTAGCCTTGACCAGAGAGGATGGTTGAGAAAGATGGGATGAATGTGTGTTCCCAATGTCGAGGACTTGAGGAAGGATGTTCTTAGAGAATGTCATCGGTCCAAATTCATGACTCATCCTAGAGGAACCAAGATGTATAAAGATATGAAGAGGAGCATCTATTAGGAAGATATGAAGAGGGATGTTAGCTTGTGGGTTAGGCCTTGTGCAAATTGTCAACAACTAAAAGCTGAATCTCACAAGCCGAGTGGGTTGCTTCAGCCTTTAGAGATTCCATTTTGGAAATGTGATTCGATATCCATAGATTTTATAGATGGGTTGCTAAGGTCAAATAGAAGAAATGAAAGTATATGGGTTATAGTGGACAGGTTGACCTAGAGTGTCCATTTCATTCCAGTTAAGTCAAACAGGACGACACTTGTTTTAGCTAATTTGTTCTTGAAGAACGTAGTTAGACTACATGGAGTTCCTAGTAGTACAGTCAGTGACAGAGATTCCTTGTCCACTAGTGAATTCTGGCGGAGTCTATAGGAAGTATTGGGTACCAAGCTTAATATAATTATTTCATATCACCCTCGGATAGACAAGCAGATGGAGAGATTCAACGAGGCACTCGAGGACCTATTGAGAGCTTATGTATTAGACATTGGTGGACCTTAGGAAGATCACCTACATTTGGTCGAGTTTTCCTAAAATAATAGTTACCAAACTAGTATAGGAATGGTTCCTTTTGAAGCTTTATTTGGAAGACCATGCGAATCACCAGCATGTTGGTTGGAGATAGATTAGTCCTAGGTCCAGATCTGGTTCGGGAGACATCAGAGAAGATTGAATTAATTTGAGAAAGGATGAATGAAGCTCAGTCCAGGAAAAAAAGTTACATAGATAAAAGGCGTAAAGACCTAGAGTTCTCAGTTAGAGATAAGGTTTTTATTAAGGTGTCACTGATGAAGAGTGTGGTGTGATTTGGAAAGTCACGGAAGTTAGCCCGAGATATGATGGACCATTCCAGATTATGGAGAGGATTGGGAAGCTCGCATATGGAGTAGAGTTTCCGGGCAGTATGATAGGTGTCAAAAATGTATTTCATGTGTCTCATCTTCGCAAGTATATGCATGATCCAGAGACTATTATTCCTCCGAAAGGGTTGGATGACTTGATAAAAGAGCCTAATTTGACTTTTATTAGACAACCACTTCGGGTTGTAGCGAGAGATGGGAAAAGATTGAGAAACAAGACAGTCGGGTTGGTGAAAGATTAGTTGAGCGACAACGAGAAGGACTATACTTAGGAGACAGAAGATAGGATTATAGATACTTATATTGATCTGCTGTAAGGGTATGTCTATATTAGATTTATATAGATATTTGCTTGTCAGATAGGCTAGTATGGATGGTAGGAATTTTTATAGATGATTGCTATGTTTAGTATTTAGTCCTTACTGAATTTCGAGGATGAAATTCTAAAAGGGGGAGCTTGTAACACCCCTAATTTTTGATAACATTATTCAAGAGATTTAATTAGATAAATTAAATAGCATAATGATGACAAAGGGATTGAGATTTGAATAAAACTATAAGAAGCTCGTGCTTAATTTAGCTTAAATGGGCTTAAAATGGCGTTTAAAGTATTAATTAAAACATGGGCATATTAATAAATATAGCCGTGCCTTATTATTTATGGCCATACACTTTAATTTGCCCATTCATGTTCATTTTCTCAAAAACACAAAAAACGTAAATTTAACCTGAGAAGTGCCGGCTGTTAACAAGGAAGAAGAAGAACAGAATTCAATCAAGTTAAGGAATTAAAGCCAGGGGATTAATTTCAAATCAAATCTCAAGGCTCTTTTCATAATTAAGGTGAATAACAATATATTCCATCTCTACTTTGTTTTTATAATCATGTGCTTTCGGATTTAAGATTAAAATTCGTTTTTATGATGTTTTAATGATGATATGCTTGAATTATTATATGTTTGATTTAAACCAATTCATTTACATATAAATTTGCATTGTTTTAGGGCAAAACTAATGGTTATCGAACTTAGAATGCCATGGAAAATTTATATGTTAGATAAAACATGATTTTGGAGATGGATTTTAATTTTCATAATTTTCCAAGCTATGGAAAATTTATTATTTCTAAAGGAAAATATGATATATTTGGGTTAAAAATTTATTTCAATTATTTCAGGAAGAAACTGGGTCTAAAATTTTAATATGTTTGGTAACATGATGAAAGTGAATTTCTATGATTTTTGGGGATTTTTCCTAATTAATTTGCTATAGAAAATAAATTACCTTAAAAGAAGGACTTATTTGCAATATTCGTTTGCTTAATGGAAGGGCCTATATGTTAACTTTCCTTTGATTTAGATTTGATGAGTTATTTTGTAAAGTATTTGAAAAGTTTTAAGGCAACCAATTAAAAGATTACACATAGGCAAGTTAGTTAAAGCAATTCCTAAAAATGAGCATGATTTCAGGCCTTAATCAGAAAAGAGGGTCCCGCTTCCTTTAGTAGTACCTTTTAACTGCAATGCTTCCGCTCCAACTCTGTTGAAACCAACCCAGTCGAAACCGACCTAACTGGAACCAATACACAATGTATCACTTAGATGGTATGTAGTGGATTGAAGTAAAGGCGGAAGCCATGGTGTCGAAAGCAATGCTTCCAATGGGGCCGAAACCTTAGTTTTGTTTCTAAATGTTAAGTGTCTGCTTTGTTTTACTTAAAGCTTTCGATGCAGTCGAAGCATATGTTTTCAAAAAGGATTTTTCTAACAGCTTTCGAAGTAGGTTGCCATATCATGTTTTAAGTAGGAGCTTTTGAATGGGTTGCTTTGTTTTTAAATAATGCTTTCGAAAGAGGTGGTTACGACCTGGACGAAACCAAGGCACTGTTATGTAGCCTTTCATATATATTGCAGCCATCAATGCTTTCGAAGGGTTTCTTTTGTTTTAAATTTAAGCTAAGTCACTTCCTAAATGCTTCTGTCAGGGGTTTTGAAGGCAATGGTGTGGAAAGAGGGTATCGATGCTATCCTTCGAAGTTTTACTCCAAGGTTGTGAGCTTCTGAATTGATGGTTCCGACACCATCAATATTTCCTCCAAAAATATTTCATTAAGGGTTTCGAAAGAGATACTTTCATGTGTAACCTTTAACCCAAAAGATGTTTTTAAAGAATAAAACCTAATGTTTTCGGAAAAGGTACTTTCATTGGTTTCGAAGCTATATTTCTAAGAATTATTTAGAAATGTTTTGACAGATTCGAAAGGTATGATTTGGTTTTGAAAGGATTGATTTCAAGAGCTTCGGAAGGTATATACTTAGATTTTTGAAAAGAGGTCTTCCATGATTTCAATGGAGGTCATCCAGTGGTTTCGAAAGAGACGTTTAAGGTTTCAAAACAAGTAACCCATTATCATTTTAAAGGAAAATTCATTGCATAAATAAAGATTTTTGAGAGTATTATTCTGTTGATTGCCTCTTCATATGTTCATTCACATTATAATTAACCTATAACGGTACTTTGGGGAAGGGCAGAAGACCAGCTAGGTTGATCCAATAGTAAATATAACTTAAGAAAGGTTAAAATCTTAATTAAAGATATTGGAAGGGGCCAATAGGTTCACAGTGAGCCTATGAAAACTGTGTAAAGGAAAAGATATTAGCAGGGGCCAATGGTTCATAATCAGTCCATGAAAACTATGATTTGATATTCGTAGGACTAGTGGGTTTATAGTTAGCCCATGAAAACTATGTCTGGATTAAGATATTGATAGTTAGTCAATAGGTTCCTAGTCAGCCCATGAAAATTAGGATAATAGTAAAGATGTTGGAGTTACCAATAGGTTCTTAACGGCAGTTTCTTGCCGCCGCTCCCCTTTCTGCCCTTGATCAGGAGTTTCTACTTCTTCTCAGGAGTGGTTCACTACTGGTAATGCCGAGGAATAGCACGGTGGCAATGTCTCATCTTCCTCCGAAGCCTTCTCAGGAGCCTCTCCCTTCGTTTTTCGCCTTTGAGATTTGCAGGAGCTTTTGGAAGCTTTGATTGCTTCGACCTTTTCCCCCTTGACGATAACCAGCTCGTGTTGAGTCTTCTACAGTGGCTCCATCCGAATCTCATGGTCCTTGGCCTCTATAGTAGTTATGTCACCTTCTGAAGACACAGAAGGGTCATCCAAGACATGGAGCATAGCTATCTTCTCGGCCTTTTCCCCCGGCTGCGAAACAAACACGGTAGTGAGAGTCGGAGCAGGAGCTGAAATAACCATAGAAGATGTGGAAATGGCAGCTGGGATAGAAGCCGAAGTAGCTGGCATGTCGACTGGGAAAGTACATGTACCTCTGCTCTTGTGGCGTAAGCTGGAAACTCCCAAATTCGGAGGAGGCAAGGACATTACCTGGGCTAGAGGGATGCTCGAGAATTTCTACTTCGTACTCACCACCCTCGCCCTCTTTTGATGGCTCCACCACCTAAGGAATATTTCAAGTCCTAAACTCGGTGGCCTCCTTCTCTCTTTCAACTTGAAGAATTTCCTAGCCCTCAGTAACAACTTCTTGGATTCGTCATTGAGATAGGCATCTCAAAACTCTCGATCGGAATAAACATCACCGCCATTGGCAAAACGAGATAAGATTTTTTCCAAACAAGAGCAGGAGTGTGCAAAAACTTCGGGCCAAGATAGCTGAGGCTTCCTTGAAGCAACGGAGAGTTGACATATAAATTCAGAATAGTCCCATCCAACTTCTCCATTTTCCTTTTGAAAGCACTTTGGAGGACCAAGCAATCTGCTCTATAGCAGCTTTCTCAACTTCAGCAGCTGTCTTGTCGGCACTGAGCTGTACGACCTGGGCCTGTAACTTTGCAATGATCTCGTACTATCGGAAATAGTTTTGTTGTGCCCTTCAATGATGAGGTCATGATCAGCGATAGTCTTTCGTTGAGCCTCAATCGTTGTTGTTTTAAATATTTTGAAATAGAATGTGGACTCTATTTGTTGTTTTAAATTTTTCCATATTCATATGTTTCTGTGTATCAATGTATCTAACATTGTCGTATTTGGTCACCGAGGATTAATAACTATGGATGACTGCAGCATCCACAGCCATCAGTTTTGGGCCTCCAAGTAGGGGGTCATTACAACCCTATCAATGTTAACTAGGCTCACAAGTTGATTATCCATTCATTCAACTCGGAGAAGGCAAATCACGACAGGATAGTCGAAGGCTATAAATAGGGCCTGGTTGCAATTACAATGGAAAGGGATGAAGTAAAAAGATTAGCCAAGAATTCTAAAGAGAGAATGGCTGTGCTATCCAAGGTCCATTCACAAGTAATCGTAGTTATGAATACTCAATCGAAGGCCGCATATGATGATGTAGAAAACTAAAATAGTCGAGTCAAAATCCAAAGCATAAATTTAAATCGAGCTTGCCAGGGCCCGATAGGAAACCGTAGAACTCACAGCAAGGCCACTCAGACAAAGGAAGAGACGGAAGTTATCCTACTCTAATTCTTTGCTAATGTTATTAAGATGAAAAACTTGAAGTGTCTTGGATATAGCTATGCAGTAACACTGGCCGATGCTTGGGAAGAAATCTTATGTATGGTCGATAAATCTAGCTATGGCATTGATGAGACTGTATAAAATCAATATTTTTAGATAAAGATGAATTAGTGGCCCTAGAAAGGGAAAGATAAATTGGCAGCATACATTATAGCTAAAGGAAAAAAGCATGCAGAAGCTACCATTGGTCCTAGCAAATTGGACCACCCAAAAAATTCCACTTTGCCTTTTAAAGAAACTTCAACAGACATTGTAAATTCCACAACGACCACCTCTAAGACCGTCATTACTTAAACTTCTATCTTTGTTGCATCCAATGCTAATACATCACATCTTAGCCCACCAGTTTTTTGACCAACCCAATCTACTCTCGAGGACAGGGAAGTTATCAAGTCTCTATCTATGGACAACTCAACTAGCCAAGGTATATGCTAGTCTCTCCGATCTTCGAGAAACTTCAATTTTCGCCTAAGGATATCAATAATCTATACCTTTCTCTCTATCAAGTTACAAGTCATTCATGCTACCTCCTCCACCCTCGCTACCTAAGCTCTAACCCCAAGTGCCATTACAACAATGTCTACCTCAGTTACCAAAATGCTCATCACTCTAATTCTTCCTTCCAGCATTGGCCCCAACACAGACTTAGAAAAGATAAGGGCATTGAAAGGGTTGGAGGACGTTGATCCATCTTTAAAAGAGAAGGTAAAAATCATAAGTACTAATGGTCCTGATTCTACTTTAATGGTGGAGAGGCTAAAATGCGAATGATAAGATAAAGGTTAAGAAGGAACTGGGAATAGAGAAGCCCCCGACCAATTTTGGCAAATCTGCGTCTACCTGCAAGACCCCTCCCTTAAAATCAAGGCTTCTCGAGGTCATATTGTTGGTGTTTCAAAAGTCTCCAAACTTACCTCCTTAAAACTTATGGATCCTCTTTATTAGACGACCAAGGAAGAAGCTTCTTCCAAAAAAAATTCTATAGAGAAAAAAAGTAAAGGAGGATGAGATTAAGGCTACCCCTAAGAAACGATCGGCTAAGCAAATAACCACTGGTGGTAAGCGATGAAGAGTGAAGTAGAAGATCGCCATGGCCTTTGGAGACATTTTTCTTTTGCCTTTGTTTTATTTTATTTTTCTTTTCTAGCATTTCGTGTATATAGGCTGTCTTTGTGCATGAACGGCGTCCACAATTTCTAGACAAAAGATATGCAAATAAAAGGTTGTTTTACGCACAATCTTTTTTGTATTTACATTACTATTTATTTTGTTTCATTCGCCTATATACCTGCATGCATATATGATATAATCATTTGTACCTCAATTACATTTATATTATACGTCCATGTGTCTATGCAATGCCATTATTTTCTGTAACTTTCTATATATAAATAAATTTCTACAATTGACTTGTATTATTTTATTACTTAGTTTTATTTATGATTTCCAATATGCTTCTTACTTCGCTAAACAGAATTATACTTATTTAGCTAATCTACTTATCTTTGGCAAAATGCATCTCACTCAACTATAAATAGATCACTTTAGGCAATTCTATTGCCAGCCTTGTTTACCTTTGGTAAGATGCACTCCATTCATCCATAAACAAGGCCATATTTACAAGAAACTATTAACTTTGCAGCATTTTCTATCTTCAAAAAATAAAATTTTGGACATTTATCTCTTCACATCCATCCTTAATTAAGCCAATTTCCAAGTGATATCAAAGACATATTATCAATCAATCTCGTTTATTGTCAGCAGAACATACCACGTTGAGTTGTAAACATGGCTATACCTATAGAGATTCAATTATACATCGACCACAATCTCTGGGAATTGGCGTCTCGAATGTCTATTTCTAGGCATCAATCCTCGAACTTACCCATCTTCGGGTGTTGATCGAGAGCATTCGTCGACCATCTTCGTTTATCTTCGGTCGACGGTCTTTTCAGGCCGTAAGCATTGTCATTCCTATGAAAAGATGAAATTCTACAAAGTCTCCTATCTCCGGGATCCACTATCTCCAATACCTATCTTCGAGCACTGATCCTTGACCTAGCCAATCTTTGGGCACTGGTCGAAGATTAGATGTGTAAGAAAAATTTATTGATTGACTTTTATATGATTATACTTCATCAACCCTACCATGGAAATGAGGGGTTTATTGGTACCTATCTCCGAGTACCTAGACATTTTTTTCCCAAAATACATAATGTCTACTTTTGTGACTAATCACGAAGCACAAAGTTAGAATTTTAAGAATGTGGTTCCATTGATTCCAAAAGTCAACTTTATTTATAAACAAAGGAATGGAAGACCCTATCTTATTACATTTCAACCCATCAATCGAGAAACCTTACTTACAATAAATAAATAAATCTTAGTGAAATCGGACCATAGGTGCTTGCTATTCCATTCCTATGGAATAAGGATCCCATCAATAGTAGATAGCTTGAAAGTTCCATCTCCAAGATTTTGTTCAATCGTATAGGGATCTTCCCAATTCAAACCAACTGCTTCTATACCAAGGAAGACCCATTTTAAAATGTGGTTGCCTATTTCAACGATATGGTTCCTGACCTTGGTGTTAAAATGCCTTGCTACTCTTTTCTGGTCAGCAGCTACCCTCTGTTTAGCTCTTCTGATTTTTTATTAACCAAATCGATGAACTCAAGCAAAAGTTTCTCGTTCATCTTAGGATTCTTCAGTTGGACGAGATTCTACTTCAATCATAATCATGGCCTCGGCTTTGTAGGCCAAAGTGAATGGAATACGCCTAGTTGTAGACTTATGGTTCGTCTTATATGCCTACAATGCTAGTGGTAACTCATCATCCTAGTTGTCCTTGGGTTTCGTCAATCTTTTCTTCAAGATGGATTTAATGAACTTATTTACCACCTCTACCTGTCCATTCAACTGTGTGTGCGCTTCAACCGAAAAACTCTTCTTAATTTGGTGCCGGTTATAGAAATATTTCAACTCAGACTCTCGAATTGAGTTCCATTACTAGTAATGATCTTTTGTGAAATTCCAAATCTGCATAAGTATTCTTCGTCACAAAGTTGATCATTTTCTTCAAAGTAACCATGGCTAGTAGTTCCACGTTAACCCACTTTATGAAATAGTCCACAACAATAATAACATACTTTTCTCTTCCCTTCAATGTTGGTAGCACAATGATTATATTAATTCACTAAGCTACAAATGACCATGTACTAATCATTTTCTGAATTCTGTAGATGGCTCACGTTACATTTGCAATGCTTATACATCTATTACATTGTCTAATTCAATTAGTTGCATCTTAACTGATTGTTGGCCAAAAGCATCCTTAGGAAAGAACTTTGTTTTCCAATGTCTGCCCCCGATGTGATCACCATAGCTTCCTTCATGCACATCCAAAAGGATTTTCTTAACTTCATCTTTGATGACACATCATGGCAAGGGGGTCGAGAATCTTCTCCTATATGGCACTCATTTCATTTAGAAATTTATGCATGAGATTTCACCATTCGTTTCTTCCATTTGGAAGAGTTCCCTTTAGTAAATAGTCTATAATTGGAGTCATCCATGATTCCTTTTCTTCGTTAGCATCCATGATCTAATCAACATCCATCTGTTCGATGCTTAGAGCCGACCAAATCTCTACTGGAATGAGTCCCAAAATCTATGTATCCCCAAAGCTGCCTAGTTTGACTAATGAATCGGCTTTTGTATTTTCTTCTCTAGGGATATGCATTATCGTATAATGATCGATGTCGTCCAATAGTTCTAGAAATTTCATAAGGTAAGGAGCAAGTCTCCCTCCCTATGCTTGAAATTCTTTCTTAACCTAACATACCACCAACCGAGAGTCGCTAAATAAATATAGTGTCATGAATCCTTGTAATGATCCACCTTTTTGGATGGTTCAAATCGACAATAAATCACACATTCAGACTCAAACCATTCAAAATGGAGGATTGTTATGGGATAAATAAGAAAAAGAAGAGAAAAGAAAAAATAAACACAGAATCTCACAACGGAATGACAAAATATATAATCCAATAAACAGTTCATTAAGATACTTTACAAATAACATTTGAATACACTTTTAAAATACAGATCACAGTTATACATACAATAGAAAATAAATAAATAAATAATGCAGCAGAACAACATAATACAGTGGAATATATATATATATATATAATAAATAGTAGACATACCTCCATCTTCATCCTTCAAATAAAATGTTCTTCAATAGACTAAAAAACTCAGACCGACCCGTGTGAAATGAAAAGACAAAACATATGAGTCAGAACTAAAAGATCTTATGTAAGTTACATCAACAGTAAATAAATATGAGTGTAACGACTTCAAAGATGTTTACCGATTTGACATCTTCTATCCAGTGTCAAACGTGATAACTTAAGAGATGTTAGGCATTCCATCTCTGAAGGATATGTTTAACTATCTACATATACAGAACAATATGCCATTATAATATGTCTATAGTAAAGTAATGTATTAAAATAGCATTAAGGCATTACCCATATCCCCCTTAACACATTTTTATATATTCCCGTAGTCTATACAGTACCGTAATTCCTCCGTAAACTGAAGGACTATCAGAGGGAACTCCAAAGGTACGGTGCAAACCAAACTCGTAATGGGCTCATTAAGGCATCTGATAGAGTACACGAGGCAATGCCAGGGTTAGATTCTTCCATTTGCAGAACTGACTGGTGGTAACGCGTAAAAGCTACTACCGCTACCTTGGAACACACTCCCATAATCAAATCGAGGGGTGGCCACCAAATCAATCATAAAGTAATAAATATGGTATCGAAGAAGCATGTCCGATCAGAGGTACGACCTCACTTGGCCCAGGTACAGCTTTTGTTTTAGTCACATCAAGCTGACTCGAGGGAGTCAGGGCTATGTTAATACCTCATACAGAATCGTTTGCCAAACCATCCTACTTCATTCTAGATTCTCCACCACGTGCACAATTATTAAAATGATTTTCAGTATTGGTAGAGAGTATGACAATATCAGATCTCGGTCTCTTTACAATCAAACGCTTATTTCACACCGGATGGTTCTTTTACATTTCCAAACCAATTCATAATTGATATCAAAACATCAAATTTACTTCAAAATCATGCTTTCGAAATCATATTCATTTTCGAAAGCATAACACTTTCAAAATCATATCCATAAAATAGGTTAAACCCCCCACTTCAAAATCATCATATTTCATTAAATATGTCATTTCACTAGAAAATACCATTTCAAACTCCAACTTAGCTTATAACATCATTAAACCGTATTCGCTTTTAAATCAAGGATTTAAATATAGACAATTCAACCTTGCACCGTTTAAATTTTAGAAAATAGTTGAGATGGTTATAAGTACTTTAATAGTTTAAAATACTTTAAAATCCTTTACAATGGTTTAAAATAGATAAAATAGTTTAGGATAGTTTAAAATAGTTTAAATTAGTTAAATAGTTTTAACAGGATTAAAATAGTTTAAAATAGATTAAAAAGGTTTAAATAGTTTAAAATAGTTTAAAATAAATTAAAATAGTTTAAAATAGATTAAAATAGTTTAAATTATTTAAATAGTTTAATATAGAATTAATACAGTTTTAATAGTTTAATATAAATTGGTTTGATTATTGGAAATGGTTTATATAGTAATTAGTTTGAAAATCTAAATAATTCTGAATTTAAAATAATATATTTTTAAACGGTTTATATTAAAATAATTAATTTGAAAATAATATCAAATCAAACTTTTTCTTCCATTTTAACAAATCTAGACCATACCCAAATTTCAAATCAGCAAACTCAATTTAAATCTTTCCATCCGAATTCCCATTAAAACCCATTTTCTTTCCTTTAAAATAATATCATTTAACCATATTCACAATTTAGGATTTAAAATCATATAATTTAATCAATCCTGTGTCCATATATAATTTCCTACCCTATGATCAAGTGATACAGATATATATCATTTCAACCCGCAATAAACTTAAATTTACGGGTATATATCATTTCAACCCGCAATCCCGATTTGAATTTTCAAAATCCATAAAATCGCTCGAGCCTATCATCTTAACCCATAATGATTTTACCCTAATTTATAGATCGTTCGGGCATGTATCATTTCAACCCATAGTGATTTTTCTAGCAATAACTAAGGAAACATGCAGTGTGATAACAATATATAAATATAACATCCATTCATCCAATATCAAAAATCAAACATCCATCACAATCATCATTCAAACCAACCAATAAATAACAACAATTAGCTAGTTATCATTAACAGGTATTTAACTGGCAATTTAAATTCAATATTAAATTAAATGCAATTAAATTCAATAAAAATTCAAATTAAACTCGAATGACAATTTAAATATACCAAACATCAACCAATCAATTTCTAATCACATCATAAATTTAATCTAACTAACATAAGACAATTTAGTAGTCATGAGTAGGTTAAAACACTCAGATTTGATTTCAAATCGATTTAAAATCAAATTATAGCCTAAAATTTGAATAGTCTCGGAATTAGACCACACCGGTCCATAATGTCTGAAATTTTGATACGATTGTGGCGAAGAAAAATGTGTGTGAATCCGAGCTCGTATGCAAAAGATATGACGATTAGAAGATTATAGGATTTATAATATAAATAAATAAACAAAAAATATATATACACGTCACCTTCGTACAAGGAAAGGAACCTTAGCTTACTTGACTAGCCCGCCATCTCGTTCAACCCTGTACCTGCTACCTACTATCGTCATCGTGCTGCCCATCGTCGCCTTTGACCAGATCAAACACCTCCATCCGAACGCCAAGCCCACCTCGACCCTCACGTGACCATGTGAGCCTCCCAGCGCCACCAGAGACGCCAGAGCCGCCACTATGATGTTCGAATTTTATGGCCAACTCCGATCATCTCGACCCCTAAACCACATGGATGCACTTAGCTCGACGATCTCTACAAGCCCATGCCTCCTGATCGTCGCAAGGATGAAGGTCCACCGTTAAAATGAAAACCCTATAATGGATGGCCGAGGTTCATCCTTAATTTTTG
Source organism: Allium cepa (assembly GCA_030765085.1). Lineage (NCBI taxonomy): Eukaryota > Viridiplantae > Streptophyta > Magnoliopsida > Asparagales > Amaryllidaceae > Allium > Allium cepa. The sequence goes on from CM060932.1 coordinate 162,440,332, forward strand.
GCCAAACGATGATCCAAATTGAAGAATGAATTTCTGCAATGGATTGCGCTCATCGAGAGCTTTCCAACAATATATAATTCAATATAGTTTGGAGAGTTTGAACTTTGAAATTGATTTTTATTTTGAATTTAGGGTTTGGATTTGCAACCATTGGGAAGGAGAAAGAAATAGATAGATTAAATAGATAGATATGTATAGAAATAAGAAAATAGTGGCTGCTAGGGTTAGAACAAAAATCTATTTATATGGACAAGGCTCGATAAGAAGGAATGAACATATCGAATTTGTTCGAAACGACAATAACAACCCGAAAAGCCTGTTCCGATTCTGAAACGAAAGTAGGTCATCCCATATATCAAAATAGATGTTTTCGATATTTTTAAACTTAATGGAATAGGTTTCAAATCCAAATTCTATTATACATAGATGTTAACATTTAAAATCATCTTATTTAAATTGAATTTATTTAATTGATTTCTACGCATTTCAAGCCCGCACAATTAAACGACAAGTCTGATCGCTACGAAACTTGAAATACTACAATAATTCACCGTTACAGATCCGATGAAACTGGTTTCATCAAAATCCAGGAAGGTGGCAAAAATGGCTATTTTCTCATTAATTAAATAAATTATCATTAAATTGATTAATCATCTTTTGAGTTTCAATTTAAAAGTTAACAATTTTTATTATTTTTGATTACCTAGTAACTTATAATCTTTTAAACAAATTACTCACGTCAAATTCAATATTCAAATATTGCACTAATTACAGCGTTCAATCGCAATTGCAATAAATTCATTAATTATAATTTAAATTCCAATAAATTCATTTATTTTGATTTTCATCTTATTATTCAATCATAAAATATCATAAGAATATAATTATCATTAATTTACATTTTATTACATCAATATTCTACACTTTTCATCTTAACTTATATTAATAGCAATATTTAATTACATTAAATTTTATTAATTTCCAAATAAATTTCAATTGATTAAATAAGAGAATAAATAAGTAATAGTTACTCTTACGTAATTTAATCACCTATATAAGTTTGTTTTTACAACAAGGTTACAAATTTAAATACAAATAATTGATTTCACATTATGTACAAATCAATTAAATAAAATGACATACAACTTCATTATTAATGCGATATTGAATTTATTCTCTATTTACGATTATAACCAAATTAACTTTACAATTATTTCAAATGATTGAACTAACATTAAAATAAATGTCAAAATATAAAGCAATCATTATTAAATCAAATTCCAATTATTTTTCTCATTAATAAATCATAATTTTTATCTTGTTCCAATATTAAAATTCCAAAATATAAATTAATTTAATATTTTTATTATCGAAAATTATGGGTTGTTACACTCTCTCTCACTCAAAACTTTTCGTCCTCGAAAAGGGGAAAGAAGGAATTAAGCAATTAATATATTTTATTCAAAGTATTCAATTTTAAACAATTAATTTAAATAATTAAGTATTTTAAATAAAATATACTAATTAATAGACAATTAAATCTTCATATTCAAGTTTAATACAAGTTTGAAAATATTTCACTCATATAATATTTTCTAAGTCTAAAATTGACGAAATTCGGCCAAGTCTCCCTTGCGCGGCTAGGTTCGGAAAAATAACAATATCAATAATTACAATATATGTATATATATATATATCAGATTTCAATAACAAAAATATCCCAAACCATGAGAGAAAAATAAAACGTCCCTATAAACCATACTCCGAAAACATACCTATTTGTCGGGCAACAATACTTTATTTATGAAACCAAATGCAACAGCTATTGCTTCCATAAACCTTTATTTCACTTATATCATCTGAAACAATGAGAATTATATAAAAGAGAAATATATTTAGTTGTTTCAATTAGTAACAAAAGCAAATCAACACAAAAAATATGCAAACAAAACAGTACAACCATCACTACGCCGTAGATGGCCTTCTGCAACATTTTTGCAAGGTGTTCCTAGGTAAAATGTTGCGATAGCTATACAATTTTGGTCCTACCGCGACGTTGAATTTTTGGTGTTGCCTTAGCCATAAAAATGTGTTGCTCTAGCTAAACAAGTTTAATTGATGCAACATTTTTTTATAGTGTTGCTGTAGCAGACCTTTGCATATCTTTCACGCCGATCCACGCCAATCTACCAAGGCAAATCCTACGTTGGAGAATGTGACACCTCATCAATCCGAACACCACTCCTTGATCTTTTAGAGCCGCGAAGAAAAAAGTCCCCGCAAATAACTTTTTATTTTCATTCTTCTCTGTCTTCTTACAAAGGTTCAAGCGAACATTCTTAATTTGGGGTTCAACGATTTCGGTTCGATTAGGGCTTCGATTTGGGGGTTCAAACTTTATTCAGCGATTTCGCTTTGATTTGGGGGTTCAAGCATTGTTCACATCACTTTAGGGCTTCAATTTCGATTTTGAGGTATAACACTCTCTCCCATCACTTTAGCGTTTCGATTTAAACTACTTTAAATTCTTAATTCAGCCTGAATTGACAATTCAATTTGTCTAGGTTTCCTTTTGTTGGACACACACAAATTTTATCTTTTTATGTTAAAATACTCATATTCATAATTGTAGTGATGGACAGCGAAAACATTTGGATAGAACTTCCAAAGTTTAGTGAAGGATATATTAGTGGGACAAGAGCCTTTATACAAAATGGTTTTTCTAAATTGGCCGTAGGCGATGAAATGACGTGCCCATGCAAGAATTGTAAAAATAGCAAGTGGCGTCGTCCAGATATAATTTATGATCATCTCATCTGCAATGGTCCATCTCCATTGTATGTGAAATGGATTTGTGAGGTTTCTCACCCAAAATTTGGAAGGAGTGATGAAGATGTAGACTGTGATGCTGGTGATTTTGGAGATAATCTAGGTGAAATGTTGCACCGTACTCGTGGAAATATGCAGATTTGTGAAGATGAGAATTCTGATGCACCAAATGCCGATGCTAACAGATTTTATCGCCTTGTCGAAGATGGAAAGCAGCCATTATATCCTGGCTGTTCAAAATTTTCGAGATTAAGTTTTATCATCAGGCTTTATTCTTTAAAATGTGTACATGGAATTACATAGTCTGCAGTTGGGGATATACTAGAGTTGATGAGAGAGGCTTTTCCACAGGCCCACATACCTTTATCTTTTAGAGTCGCGAAGAAAATCATTAAAGATTTAGGTCTTGATTACAAAAAATACACGCATGTCCAAACGATTGCATGCTCTATTGGGAAGAAAATAAAGATAAAGATGTCTGTAACTCTAGTGGTATTTCGAGGTGGGAAGAGGAAAAGAAAGGCACCCGTGACAATGACCTAGAGAAGTAGATTCACAAAGTCCCGGCAAAAGTAATGCATTACTTTCCACTAAAACCAAGGCTACAAAGGCTGTTTATATGCAAGGAGTATTCACAACTTATGAGATGGCATTCTGTGGGCCGAAAAAAAGACGAAAAACTTAGACATCCAGCTGATAGCGAGACTTGGAAGGCGATGGATGCTATGTATCCTGATTTTTCATCAGAAAATAGAAATATCAGATTGGGTGTAGCTTCTGATGGATTTAATCCTTTTCGTACAATGAGTACAACTTACAGTACATGGCCATATGTATTAATCAACTACAACCTTCCACCTTAGTTGTGCATGAAGCCCGAAAATCTAATTCTTTCAACACTCATCTCCGGTCCAGAGTCTCCAAAGAATAAAATTGATGTATATATGCAGCCTCTAATTGAAGAGTTGAAAGAATTATGGGATCTAGGCATAGAAACTTATGATGCCTTTACTGATCAAAAATTCATGTTACGTGCAAGTGTGTTGTGGATCATTAGCGATTTTCCGGGGTATGCAATGTCATCCGGTTGGAGCACAAAGGGTAAATTGGGTTGTCCTGTATGCCATTATGAGACTTCTTCAATGCACTTGAAACATAGTAAAAAAATGTGCTACATGAATCATAGAAATTTTTTGGATCCGAAATACAAGTGGAGTTTTGATAAGTGGAGGTTCAATGGTGAAGTTGAAATAGGACAGATTCAGGGAAATTTATCAGGAACAGACATTGAAGAACTGTTGCGTGACTTTGAAAATAATTTTGGGAAGAAAAAGGATTCCCCTTTCAAAAAGAAGTCAATATTTTTCAATTTACAGTATTGGAGCGACAATTTATTGCGACATAACCTTGATGTTATGCATATAGAGAAAAACATATGCGAAAACATACTCGGTACTTTGCTAAATATTAGTGGCAAGTCAAAAGACCATTTGAATGCTCGTTTTGATTTACAGAAAATGGGCATCAGGAAGGTCCTGCATCCCATTTTATCAAATGACGGCGAACACTTTGAGATTAGGGCTGCCATATTTGACATGACGAATAAAGAAAAAGAAATATTTTGCTTAGTACTGGAGAATGTTAAATTGCCATACGATTGTGCAACCAATATCAGTCGGTATGTTCACACGAAGGAAAGGAAAATCTCAGGGTACAAGACCCATGATGCTCATTTTCTACTTCACTACTTGTTGCAATTTGCTGTGAAAAAAACAATGAAGCCTGAGGTTGCATTGCCTCTGATAAGATTTGGTGCATTCTTAAGAGGTCTTTGGGGCAAAGTAATTGATTTGGAAGATGTGAAGAGGCAACAACAAGTAATTGTCGAAATTCTTTGCCAATTTGAGATGATATTTCCACCGGTTTTCTTTGACATAATGGTTCACTTGACGGTTCACTTGTGCAAGGAAGTTGAATACGGTGGACCTGTGCACGTTCGATGTATGTTTCCGATTGAGAGTTATCTAGCTAAAATCAAATCTTATGTGCGCAACAGATCTAAACCGGAGGGTTCCATAGCCGAAGGTTACTTGACAGAAGAATGCTTGACATTCTGCTCAAGATTCTTAAGTGGTGGTGATGCAGTACCTAAATTTGAAAGTTGTCCACAAAATATGGAATATGCTATTGGTACAAGAAGAAATAAAGACGGAAAAGCTATTCATTTAAAAGAATCTGAGTGGATGGCATGTCATCGGTACATTCTATTCAATTGTGGTAACGAGGAAATAGATAATTTAAAAGAGTAAGTTTTTATGTTCTAATTTTATTCTAGCAAGTACTAAAGAATTAGAATATTTCTTTATTGATGTTAATACCATCATAGTTATTATAGGGAACATCGAGCTTTAATTGATGGTCATGCAATATCGAGAAGATATAAAAGAGAGAGAGCACATACTGAAGAATTCTGGAAATGGCTGAAGGATGAGGTTGGGAAAAAAGAGGACATTTCGAAAGAGCTAGAAGTGCTTGTAATGGGCCCTAATCGAACAGCTAGGAAATTTAGTGGATATGTTATTAATGGATACAGATTCCATACAAAATATAGAGATGCTAAGTGTAAAACATAGAATAGTGGTGTATTCTTGACTGCCTTGACCACTAGCTTTGCAAGTTCAAAAGATCAAAATCCATTGATTGGTAATGTTAGTTACTACGGAGCAATTGAAGAAATACTAGACATTGATTATTGGGGAGAAATTTCAGTGGTTTTATTTAAGTGTTGCTGGTACCAAGAAGAGAAAGATTTGTATGGGATGACTCGAGTTAATTTTAATAGATTGTGCCAGAAATCTGATCCGTAAGTTATGGCTTCACAAGTACAACAAGTATTTTATGTACAAGATCCAACTGATACGGCACTTTATAATATTTTCAGGAAATTGCCGAGGGACTGGTGTGAAGTCGAAAATGAAAATGGAAATGAAGATGATCCAGTTTTACATGATATTCAATGTGGTAATGGAATAGGAAATCAAGTTAGTGATGTTAGGTGGTATAGAGATGACGTCCCGGCAACACAAATCCTCATTCCGCCTAGCATAGAGGAAACTTCCTCTTGATTTCTATGTAGCAATATCAAGTGACTTCTATTTATGTATTGGTTCTTAATTAAGGGACGACTTCTATATCTGTTGATTTTCATAATTAATTTACTACTTTTTAATTACTTGACTGCTTGTAACTTATTCTGATTTTATGTGTTCCCTTGTTATTTCTAGTGCTTTATATACCTGCACACACATATGTACTTAATATACCTGCCCATTTTATTATTTCATATCTTGTTTCCAATGTAAACTCACCATTATGTATCCATTTTGTATAGGATGGGGGAACTCATGCAGCTCACATTTCATCACAAAGGTGCATTTCAGAAGGCACAATATGTTGGTGGAACTGATACTGTGGTAAAGAGGGTTGATCCTGACTACTTCTCGTACACAGTGCTCATGGAGTTTGTGAAGGATGACCTTCAATACACCGAAATAGGAGGAATTTATATGAGAAATGGTGAGAAGGGTAGGTGGAAGTTAGTGACGAATGATGCGAACCTCTCCGAATTAGTCAAAGGAGTTAACAGTGGTGGCAACTTGGATTTTTATATCGACAACGTTGTCGATACTGCAATTGAGCCACTGAAGCAAATGCAGCCGCATGTAATCATGCGGCCAAGGCAGAATCTGGTTAGAGGTATATATAAATGGATAGTTAATATCATTTACAGATTGTGATATTTTGATATAGCAAAAAAAATTTATTGTGATATTTTGATTATAACATTCAAAGATTATGATTATAATATCATTGTATTGTTGCAGCTACAAAACCAGTGAAATGACAGTACGTGACGGCTCATCAACTACAACAGAACCAAAAAACAAGAAGTTAGCTGAAGTCAACAGTCCTTGGAAGTCAGCACGGCTGAATAGCAATGCAACTGTGAATCTATAGTTAGGTGAGGTGAACAGTCCTCGGCAGTCGACGCGGCTGAATAATCCAGAACCCAACGATGCAACCGTGAATCTAAAGTTAGCTGAGGAGAAAAGTACTCGGAAGTCGGCACGACAGAATATTCCAGAACCCAGCAATGCAACCGAGAATCTAAAGTTAGCTGAGGTGAGGAGTCCTCGGAAGTCGACAAGGCTGAATAATCTAGAACCCAACAATGCAACCGTGAATCTAAAGTTAGCTGATCAGGTAAATCCTCAGAAGATGACACAGAAAAAAAAACCAAAAATCAGTGATTCAACAGTGAATATGAACTCATCAAGTGTTAAGAGGAAGTTGGAATCACATTTACCAACATCGGAAGAAGAAGATATGGATGAAAATGGCATGCAAGTTTGAAGAATTCTTATTATGATGATCTTATTGTAATTTGAATATTTTGTACCACTCTTCCCGCATACTTACTATGATGTTCCCGTTTATTATATACTTGCAGGATGTTCATCTACCACCTCCACCACCTCTAAATGAGTATTCTACACATCCACTATCTCTAAAAGATTATGAAGTACAGAGAGCTGCTAAGATGATGATGAACCTAAAAGATTATGAAGTACACAGAGCTGTTAATGTGATGAGGAACAACGAAGTTCTTGCTTCTCTAGGTGTGCCTGCAATTTCAGCTAAACTCAAATGCAAACAAAAAAAAGATGAAGGAAAAGAAAGATGCAAGAGGATGTGGATACTGATCAGGAATATAATCCGGACCATGAGGAGCATAGTGAAGATGATACTTCACAAAGTCCTAGAAAGGTGTGTGATTGCTACGTATCTTATTTTTTCTGCTTATGAAGATAATAACTATAAAATCCAATCTTATTTCCTACTTATATATACAATTTAGAGAACTAAAAAAGTTGAGAAGCCCAAGCCTGTTAGTGGACCACAAACTCGTTCAGCTAGTGGTATCGCAAAGGAAAAGGAAAAGTTGAGAAGCACAAGCCCAAGCCTGGTAGTAAGTTCAACTGAGAAGGATGTTGAAGGAAAAGGAACAATGGCTGATTATTTGGCTCTGCGGGAACGACAAAAGAAAAATGCTGCAAAAGCTAGTGCAAGTGGTATGGCAAATAAGTATGTTGCGGAGAATGTCTTGCCAGACATTGAAAATGCAGGTACTGAATTAATGTGATAATAATATTTAATATTACAGTAGGATTAATATTTAAGTACCGAATTTACATTATGATTTATGTTATTATTTGATGGGACTTTTCATTTTAATTATAAGTGAAGTTCCTAAAAGACTCAGAGGTCACACAAAGATGTTTAATGTTTATACAAGGGCGAATGACAAAAGAGTTGTAATTATGATGAACCAGTGGTTCCAACCTATTTCAGATGATGACAAAGTAATATCTGAACTTAGCAACTTTTTAGGAACATTGAAAAGGTCTGTGCCACTTACGTATAAATCTTGGTCGGATGTTCCTGAAAAGTTGAAGAAATCTCTATGGGATTATGTTAAGGTAATCTACTATTAACTATAATGTTGCTGAATTTTACTTTAATAAGTAATATTGATCTATTAACTATAATGTAGCTGAATTTTGATTTATTTATTCTTTTTTATCTTTGATTTATATTTAAGCAACGGTATATTATTCCGGATGAATGTGAAAACTGGGTGTTGAAGTCTATTCGTGACTGTTGGAAGGGGTACAAGAGTCGCATAAAAACAGCTCATTATAAAGCTTATAAAACTGATGAGGAGAGGCCAGATAACAAGCCGGACAACATCCTAGTGGAGGATTTTAAAGTGCTCTTCAAGTATTGGGAAGATGATGAGATTCAGGTATACATACATATTATTTATTTCACAAGATAAACTAGTACTTTTTTTTGTGAGATAAACGAGTACTTTGTTTTTTGTGTATTTTTTAGCAAAAAACCCTGAAAAATTCTGATTGTCGTAAGTCGTATCAAGACACACACACCGCTGGTCCAAAGTCGTTCGCCCAGCTTCGTCATAAGATGGTATGTGATACTTTACATTTTTGACTGAAGAGAGTGTATGCTAAACTATCTATTGAACTTGTATAAGGAGACACCATCCGATGTAGCACTTTTTCTTAAAAGTCGTAAGAGAACAGATGGACGTGAGTGCGTGTCTAATCCTCAAGTAATGAATTACAAACTTGTAAGTAATAATTCTGTTTTGTAATAATTTTGTTCTGTTTTGCACATGCTGCACATTGTTCATGTCTTGCTCATGTGCATGTATGCTCATGTCCTTGAAACTGTCCTTGAACACTTATTGAACCTGAGTTTCGCAAACGTACTAATGGCATAGATGTTTGCTTTGGAAATTGTAATTGAATATATTGTAAGATTAAGAATTTTGATCCCTCAGCCATTTTTTTCCTTTTCTAGTCGAATGAAGAGGACTTGCTTTTGCGTTTGGCTAGAAATGACACAAAAACTGGAAACGAAGAAATGAATTTGGTTAAAGGGATTACTGACTTGGTTTATATAAAAATATATGTCTATAGTAATACACATATGTGCATAAATAAAATGAATGGTCATTTGAAGCCTCAGAATCCAGATGACGAAGCCGTAGCTGGCTGTCGACGGAATTGTTTTCCAATTTTTACTAGTATATATGTTACAAATTGTTTTCTAATTACATGCACATAAACAAATTGTTTTCCAAAATGTGGCTTTCTCTGCATTTGCTGTACATAATCCATATGTAAGCATTTGCTGCATTCTCTGCATTTACTGTAGGGTAATTTTGATGTGGCTTTATTTTGTAGGACTTAGTTCAAAAGGCAATGGCCGGTGGAGAAGGAGGAAATACTGTTGAAACAGTAATTTCGAATGGAAAATCACAGGGTCGTCCTTTTCTTATAGGGAGGCATGCAAAGTGTGCAAAAAAAATCAACCGAGGCTCTAACAAATGCTTACGTACATGACTTAAGGCAAAGGTTTGTCGAAGAAATGGAAGCACAGCTAGAATCCAAGGTAAATCAGAAGGTACAAGAGAATTTGGCTAGGGTGCTTAAGAAATTAGGTGATGCCAACCCGGAGATGAACATCAATATAGAGGATCTAACTTCCACAATCATGTCCAGCGAGACTGATAATCTGACTGGAGGCACCAGCTCTTAAGTCTCATTTATGAATTGTTACGTGTACCGGATATTTTGGGGTAGCTTTGTAGTATTTTGGGGTAACTGGATATTTTGGGGTAACTGACATGAATTGTGATGTGTACTGCTGTATGAATTGTTATATGTACTGTGTATTATTCTGTGTATTACGCAAGTGTTTTATGTGATATTGTATTGTGTATTATGCAAGTGTTCTATGTGATATTGTACTGTTCTATGTGCTCTTAGTGTCCCTTCAGTATAGTGTTGCAGTAGCTTCAGTATAGTGTTGCAGTAGCTTCAGAATTATGTTGTAGTAGCTTCAGAATAGTGTTGCAGTAGCTTCATAATAGTGTTGCCACCGGGTTATAAATGTTGCTTAAAATAATGTTGCAATAGTCATTCAAGGTGTTGCCATAGGGATGGACCCACTTGGGTCGTGGGCCCTACATTGTGGGCCCCACAAGATGTGGGCCCCACAACTTCAGAAAGTTATTATCTATAGCAACTTTTTTGGAATGTTGCTACAGATACCTATGGGTGTTGCCATAGACCCAAATAGGCTTCTATTGCAACAATATTACTTATGTTGCCTTAGATAGTCAAAATGTTGCCTTTGAGGTCTAAGGCAACGGTAAAAATGGCATCACCCTAAAAGTGTTGCCATAGACCTATGACAACATTTTTCAGGCCTGAGCCAACATTTTTTTTGTGTTGCAGAAGGCCATTTATGGCGTAGTGCATCATATGCAATAAAAGAAATCAACCACACATCCATAGCAACCAAAGTAATGGTTTGTTTAGGTTCAGAAACTTCTTACCATTCAAAGGTGATAAAGAAACTACTAAGTGTGCCTTACCCTCAACAACCTTAGGTAATTGCTTAATAGATTGTTCATACATCCTTAAACAAATTAAAGTATCCTTTCCCAAACATCTCATAAGCCAAAACATCCAAGAAAATCAAACATCATCTAAGTTTATTCTTTAATTTACTTTCACATCATTTATTGTTCATCCGTTTTCATTCACTCATACAATGATTATTTTATAGACTAATTGATCTTCATTACCTACTAGATTTATTTCTCATTCTATATTCGAGATTATCATTGAATACATGTTAAAGTATTACATACACTCCATTTTAGGTTATTTCACATTTATTTTCTACTTAAAATCCTTGATATCCATCTTAATATTAATATTCATCAAGGAATCATTTCAGTCATTTTTTTGAGTTTATATCATTTACTTAAACAGTATTTACTTTTTTGTACTATTTAATTTAATTACAAGCATTTCACAATATTAACTTATTTTTATAACATTTCTTGTAACATCAAACTCTTATTTATAGAAGTAATTCCATTTGAACACTTTCATTACTTAAGTTTTACTAGTATAATATCCTATTGCATATTACTATTTAACATTACAACTTTTTAAACCTTTGGTAAGTCATATATGTGTTTCAAGCATATAATTGAATGTTACCCGAGTTTATCTTATTTACTTTAGTTAACAAAATGTTCAATAATTACATCTTCTAAATTTTCATATCCTTTAGATTTACAAGTTACATATTTCCAATTTCTTATGTATTTCATTAATCACTTAGCATCTAATTTCTTATTTTTCCATTTTAGAAGTTTCCAATTATTAATATAATAAAGATTTCATTTATTATAATAATTAAAGTGTCTAATTCAAGGAAAACTTAAGAAATAAATTTTGGATGTCATTTCAAATCATTTTGAATTATTATATTCATATACTTCATATATCAAATCATACTTAAGAGGATAAAATTAAAATTATTTTATCAAAACAAATGTGTAGTAAATCTACTATAGTGGTCTTTCTACTTTGAAAATCGAAAAGGAACGTCGATGATGCATGCACTCATCGCCGAAATTATTTTCCAACGATAGAAAAGAGGAGTACAAAACTTATTTCCCATAAAATTCTTTTGAAATATTACTTTTCAATCACATGGAAAATATTTGTATCCGAAAATACTTCCAAATAATTCTAATATTGTATTCCAAAATCTTTTGAAAACACAAACACTGGAACTTAAGTTCTCAAATTTTCAGTTCTTATTTACTTTACTTGTAAATCCTATTTTACCATCAATATTTATACAATTCCTCTACCTAACAAACAACCTATCATATCCAACTACATCATTTATAAGAATTATTCTTTTATATACAAAATGTAATACTAGACAAAATTATCTCATGTTCCGATATTTCATAAAAAATATTGTATTGGTCTGCCCTATTAAGTGTTTAAAAATTCCTATCAATGCCATAGTGTCCTAGTGCCGATCGGAATTTATAAATATTAAACAGAATAACTTAACACAATATAAAAACATTTTTTAACACTAACAAATATGCTCTCTTATATATGTATGCTCAAAATAACTCATTTTAGGGTATTACTACCCTATTCTTAATGAGTCAAACCCCACAAGGCTAAGGTTATCGCTAAACCAAAGCTCTGATACCAAATGTAACGACCCACCTTTTTGAACGGTTCAAATCGACGTTAAACCACACATGCAGACTCAAACCATTCAAAATGGAGGATTGTTATGGGGTAATTAAGAAAAAGAACAGAAAAGAAAAAAAACACAGAATTTTATAGTGGGATGACAAAATATAATATTCAAATTAACAGTTCATGAAGCTTTTTTGCAAATAACATTTGATTACACTTTTACAATATAGATCAGAGTTATACATACAGCAGAAAATAAATAAATAATGCAGCCGAACAACATAATGCAGTGGAATATATATACAATAAATAGTAGACAAATCTCCATCTTCATCCTCTAAATAAAATGGTCTTCAATACACTGAAAAGCTCAGACTGACCCGGGTATAACGAAAAGACAAAACACTCAATTAAAAAGTAAAAATCTTATGTAAGTTAAATCAACAGTAAATAAATATGAGTGCTTCATTGATGTTTACTAGGTTCGACAAGTTCTGTCCGGTATCAAACGTGAGGGCAATGACTTAAAAGATGTTTGGGATTCCATCTCCTAAGGATCCGCTAAACTATCTACATGCATAGTACAATACGCTATAATAATATGTTTACAATAAAGTAATGTATTAAAACAGCGTTAAGACTTTACCATATCCCCCTTAACACATTTTTATATATTCCTCTAGTCCATACAGTATCGTAATTCCTCCGTAAACTAGAGGGCTATCAGAGGGCACTCCACAGGTACGTTATAAACCAAACTCGTAATGGGCTCGGTAAGGCATGTGATAAGGCACGCGAGCCAATGCCAGGGTAGGATTCTACAGTTTGCAGAACCGAGCTGTTGGTAACGCATAACAGCTACTACCGCCCACCATAGAAAACTTCCCATAATCAAATCAAGGGGTGGCCACTAAATCAATCACAAAGTGATAAATATGGTATCGAAGAAGTATATACGATTGGAGGTGCGACCTCAATTGGCTCAGGTATAGTTCCTGTTTTAGTCACATCAAGCTGACTCGAGGGAGTTAGGGCTGCGTTAATACCTCATACAGAATCGTTCGCCAAATCATCCTACTTCGTTTTGGAATTTCCACCACGTGCACAGTTTTTCGGTGTTAGCATAGAGTATGACAATATCTGATCTTGGTCTCTTTAACAACCAAACACTTATTTCACACCGGATGGTTCTTTTACATTTCGAAACCGATTCATAATTGATATAAAAACATCATATTTACTTCAAAATCATATCTCTTTTGAAATCATGTTCATTTTCGAAATCATATCACTTTCGAAATCATATCCACAAAATAGGTTAAACCACCCATTTCAAAATCATCATATTTACTCAAATATGTCATTTTACTATAAAATACCATTTCAAATTTCAACGTAGGTTATAACATCATTAAACCATATTCGGTTTTAAATCAAAGATTTAAATATAAACAATTCAACCTCGCACCGTTTAAATTTTTAGAAAATAGTTGGAATAGGTCATAAATAGTTTAAAAATAGTTTAAAATACTTTAAAATAGTTTAAATTAGTGAAATAGTTTAAAATAGATTAAAATAGTTTAAAATAAATTAAAAAGGTTTAAATGGTTTAAAATAGTTTAAAATAGATTAAAATAGTTTAAAAAGAATAAAATAGTTTAAACGATTTAAATAGTTTAAAATGGATTTAATACAGTTTTAATAGTTTAATATAAAATGGTTTTATCATTGGAAATGGTTTATATAGTAAATAGTTAGAAAATTTTAAATAAATCTGAATTTAAAATAATATATTTTTTAATAGTTAATATTAAAATAATTAATTTGAAAATAATATCAAACCAAAATTTTTCCTCCATTTTAAAAAATCTGAGCCATATATAGATTTCAATTCAACAAATTCAATTTAAATCATTCATTCAAATTCTCATTAAAAACCATTTTCTTTCCTTTAAAATAATATCATTTAACTGGATTCAAAATTTAGGATTTAAAATCATTTAATTTAACCAATCCGGTGTCTGCCTATAATTTTCTACTCTATGGTCAAGTGATACGGATATATATCATTTCAACCCGAAATAAATTTAAATTTATGCGTATATATCATTTCAACCCGCAATCCTGATTTAAATTTCCAAAATCTGTAAAATCGCTCGAGTCTATCATTTCAACCAATAACAATTTCTCCCTAATCTATAGATCGTTCGGGCATGTATTATTTCAACCCATTGTGATTTTTCTAGCAATAACTAAGGGAACTTGCAGTGTGTTAACAACATATAAATACAACATCCAGTCATCCAATATCAAAAATTAAACATCCATCACAATCATCATTCAAACCAACCAATAAATAACAACAATTAGTTGGTTATCATTAACAGGTATTTAACTGGCATTTAAATTCAATATTAAATTAAATGTAATTAAATTCAATACAAATTCAAATTAATCTCGAATGACAATTTAAATATTCCAAACATCAACCAATCTATTTTTAATCACATCATAAATTTAATTTAACTAACATAAGATAATTTAGTAGTCGTGAGTGAGTTAAAACACTCACCTTTGATATCAAATCGATTTAAAATGACGTTATAGCCCAAAATTTGCATAGTTTTTGAATTCAT
Organism: Allium cepa; assembly: GCA_030765085.1. NCBI lineage: Eukaryota > Viridiplantae > Streptophyta > Magnoliopsida > Asparagales > Amaryllidaceae > Allium > Allium cepa. The sequence continues at coordinate 162,455,474 of CM060932.1, forward strand.
CCAAAGCAGTTCATAATGTCTGGAATTTCGACACGATCACGGTGGAGAAAATCGCGTGTGAATTCGAGCTCGTATGCAAAAGATATGATGATTAGAAGATTGTACGATTTTTAACGTAAATAAATAAACAAAATATATGTATAAACTTCACCTTCATACACGGTAAAGGAACCCTAGCTTACTCAACTACTCCCTCCATCTCGTTCAACCCTGAAGCCCCTACATACAATCGATCATCGTGCTTCCCATCGTCATCCCTGACCAGATCGATCACCTCTATTCGAATGCCAAGCCCACGCCGACCTTCACATGACCATGCGAGCCTCCCAGTGCCACTAGAGACGCCAGTGCCGCCACTATGATGTTCGAATTTTGTGGCCAACTCTGATGATCATCTCGACTCCCAAACCACATGGATGCGCTCAGCTCGACGTTCTCTACAAGCCCATGCCTCCTCATCGTTGCAAGGATGAAGATCCATCGTTAAAATGAAAACCCTAATGGACAGCCGAGATTCATCCTCGATTTCTAGCCAAACGATGAACCGAATTGAAAAACAAATTACTGTAGTAGATTGCGCTTGTCAGAGCTTTCCAACAATATATAATTCAATATATTTTGGAGAGTTTGAATTTTGAAATTGATTTTGATTTTGAATTTAGGGTTTGGATTTCCAACCATTGAAAAAGAGAAAGAAGTAGATATGTTGAATAGATAGATACATACAAAAATAAGAATATTGAGGTTGCTAGGGTTAGAACAAAAATCTATTTATATGGACAAGGCCCGATAAGAAGGAATGAACATATCTCGATGTGGTAGGCTTGTTCTCTTGTATGGCTTCTGATATGAGTTATCTCGGTCTTCCGTTAATAACTAAGAGAATAGCTAATGTTGACTGTTTAACCCTATACAATAAAATAACCTCTGTCATGTCCAAGTGGGGCAACATGCACCTATCTCAATGTGGTAGGCTTGTTCTTATAAAAGCTGTTGTTTTTCCTTCCCTTGTCTATTGGGCTCGTACATTTATCTTACCTGCTAAGCTTTTGATGTTAGTTAGGTCTGCCATGAATAGGCATTTCTGGACTGGAAGTGTTCACAACAGAAAGTTATTGCCTTGCTCTTTTTCCTTATTTGAGTCCACTTTGAAACAGGGTGGGCTTGGAATTATCAATGTTAGGAAGTGGAATACTGCTGCTTTTAGTAAACACTTTGATGATCTTATCAACAAGAAAGACAATTTATGGGTCAAATGGACATGGCAATACAATATTAAGAGTAGATATTTTTGGAGTATGGATATACCTCAGAACTGCAGTTGGAATTGGAGAAATCTGCTGAAACTTAGGGATGTTTTCTTACCAATGGTTCACTATCATCTTAAACCTAATACTGCTGTTAGTTTTTGGCATGATCCATGGGTTAGGAAGGGTTTGATTCTATCTAAAGTATGTGAATATTCCCTGATTCAGCAATCTGGAATTCATAGTGATGCTAAGGCTAATGATTTTTAATTAAAGGCAATATGTTGTTGCCTTACAATAGCAATCAGTTGATAAGGAAAATGTGGAGGGATATTATTTATTTTTTCAAGTCTGCTAATCATCCTATTTCTGTTACTTGGGAACAAAAGTTACACTCTATATCCTCTGTGTACAACCACTTATCTGCATCTACTCCTCTGCCACTACTAGGTGGTTCTCTGTAATCTGGACAAAAGACTCTGTGCTAAGGGAGAACTTGATGATGTGGAAGGTTGTTAGTCATGCTTTGATGACTAGGAATGTTTTGAACAAGTTTGGGTTGACTTGTTGCACTGATTTTGTTTTTTGTGACTTGTGTGAAGAAACTATTAAGCATCTCTACTTTGAATGCCCAGTTTTACTTATCATGATGAGTAGAATAAGTTGTATTACTGGGTTTGATTTAGCATTTGCCAACTCTTTCTTTGTTTGGAGTATAATTTATAAAGCAACTAGAAGGAGGAGTGATGACGTTAGAGCTTTGGTTGTTTGCTTGAAAATTTATTTGGATGTGATTTGGAGAGAAAGGAATGCTATAATCTTTGAGAACTTGAGGAAAAATCTTGATACTCTCTGGTTTGAAGTGAGGACTAGAGTTTTCATGCAACTTAAGAGGAGCATTAAGCTGTACCCTGATGGCATTATTCATGCTTGGGCTTCCTAGTTTAATTCTACCTTGTTTTTCTTCTTCTCCTTTTTCTTTTTCTTTTTTAGCTTCATTCAAAGCTTGTTTGAATCTTTATTTTATTGTTTTGCAATAAATCTGGTAGGCGTCCAGTCAACCTCGCTAGCTTTGCCAAAAAGAAGGAATGAACATATCGTTTGGTTCAAAATGACAATAACAACCCGAAAAGCCCGTTCCGCTTCCGAAACGAAAGTAGATCATCCCATATATCAAAATAGATGTTTTCAATATTTTTAAACTCAATGGAACATGTTTCAAACCCAAATTGCATTGTACATAGATCTTAGCTTTTAAAATAAGCTTATTTAAATTGAATTCATAAAACTGATTCAATGCGTTTAGAGCCCGTATGATCAAACGATAAGTCTGATCGCTACGAAACTTGAAACCCTACAATAATTCACTGTTACGGATCCGATGAAACTAGTTTCATCAAAATTCGAGACTGTGGCCAAAATGGCTATTTTCATGTTAATTATATAAATTATTATTAAATTGATTAATCAACTTTTGAAATTAAAATTAAAAGTTATAATTTTATCATTTTTGATTACCTAGTAACTTATAATCTTTTAAACAAACTACTCATGTCAAATTCAATATTCAAACATTGCACTAATTACAGCGTTCAATTGCAATTGCAATAAATTCATTAATTATATTATAAATTCCAATAAATTCACTTATTTTGATTTTCATCTTATTATTCAATCATAAAATATCATATGAATATAATTATCATTGATTTACATTTTATTACATCAATATTCTATAGTTTTCATCTTAACATAATAGCAATATTTAATTACATTAAATTTTATTAATTTCCAAGTAAATTTCAACGGATTAAATAAGAAGATAAATAAGCAATAATTATTCTTACGTAATCTAATTACCTTTATAAGTTTATTATTTACAACAAGATTATAAATTTAAGTACAAATAATTGATTTTACATTATATACTAATCAATTGAATAAAATGACATACAACTTCATTAATAATGTAACATTGAATTTATTTCCTATTTACGAGTATAACCAAATTAAGTTTACAATTATTTCAATTGATTGAAGTAACATTAAAATAAATGTCAAAATATTCAAACAATCATTATTAAACCAAATTTCAATCATTTTTCTCAGTAATAAATAATAAATTTTCTCTTCTTCTAATATTAAACTTCCAAAATCTAAATCAATTTAATAATTTTTAATTATCGAAAATTACGGGTCGTTACACTCTCCCCGACTCAAAACTTTTCATCCTCGAAAAGGGAAAAGAAGAAATTAATATATTTATTCAAAGTATTCAATTTATAAATAATTAATTTACATAATTAAGTATTTTTAAATAAAATATATCAATCAATAAACAATTAAATCTTCATTTTCAAGTTTAATACAAGTTTGAAAATATTTCACTCACACTAAATTTTCTAAGTCTAAAATTCACGAAAAATTTCGACAGTCTCCCTTGCATGGCAAACAAAACAGTACAACCATCATATGCAACAAAAGAAATCAACCATACATCCATAGCAACCAAAATTATGGTTTTTTCAGGTTCACAAACTTCTCATCGTTCAAAGGTGATAAACAAACTACTAAATGTTCCTTACGCTCAACAACCTTAGATAATTGCTTAAAAGATTGTTCATGCATCCTTAAACAAATTAAAGTATCCTTTCCCTAACATCCCATAAGCCAAAACCTCCAAGAATTTCAAATATCATCTAAGTTTATTCTTATTAATTTCCTTTCACATCATTTGTTGTTCATCTGTTTTCATTCATTCATATAATGATTATTTTATACATTAATTTATGTTCATTGCTTACTAGATTTATTTCTCATTCTATATTTGAGATCATCACCGAATACATGTTAAAGTATTACATACATTTCATTTTAGTTTATTTCATATTTATTATTTACTTATAATCTTTGATATCCATTTTAATCTATATTCAGCAGAGGACCATTTAAGTCATTTCCTTGAGTTTATATCATTTACTTAAATAGTGTTTCCTTTTTTCTCCACAATAATTTAATTACAAGCATTTCACAATATTAATTTATTTTTGTAACATATCTTCTAACATTAAACTCTTATTTATAGAAGTAATTCCATTTGAACGCTTTCATTACTTAAGTTTTACTTGTATAATATCCTATTACATATTCCTATTTAACATTACAACTTTTTAAACATTTGGTAAGTCATATATACGTTTCAAGAATGTAACTGAATGTTACCCAAGTTTATTTTATTCACTTTAATTAACAAAATTTTCAATAATTACAACTTCTAAATTTTCATATCTTTTGGATTTACAAGTTATAAATTTCCAATTTCTTATATATTTCATTAATGACTTAGCATCTAATTTTTTATTTTTCCATTTTTGAAGTTTCCAATTATTAATATAATCAAGATTTCAATTATTATAATATTTAAAATTCTTGTTTCAAGGAAAACTTATGAACTAAATTCCGAATGTTATTTCAAATCATTTTGAATTAAAATATTCATATCCTTCATATAATAAATCATACTTAAGAAGATAAAATTAAAATTTGTTCAATAAAAAAAATGTGCTGTAAATCTAGTATAGTGGTCTTCTCATTTTGAGACTCAAAAATGAACGTCGATGATATGTGCACTTATGACCGAAATTATTTTCCAGCAATAGAAGAGGGGAGTATTTCCTTTAAAATTCTTTTAGAAACATTTCTTTTGAATCACTTTGAAAATATTTACATCCGAAAATACTTCCAAATAATTCTAATATTGTATTCCAAAATCTTATAAAAACAAGTTTCAAACCCTGGAACTTAATTTCTCAAATTTTAGTTCTTATTTATTTTACTTGGAAATCCTATTTTACCATCAATATTTATAAAATTCCTCTACCTAACAAACAACCTATCACATCCAACTATATCATTTATAAAAGTGGAAATTAGCCACAAGGGCCTCTTTAGCAAGTGCAATTAGTTTCTAGGACATACAACTGAAATAATTACTTTTAAGGACAAAATGCAAAATAATTAGTTTCTAATTCCTAAAAACATATGAAATTATGTCCTTGAAAAAATTTGGACTGCTGACTTTGTCCGTAAAAGTAATTATTCTACCGACTTTGGCCTTGAAATTAATTTCTCTGGATGTGTGTCCTAGAAACTAATTGGACTGCAAAATTTGTCCTTCGAGTGAAATGCCCCTTTATAAAAATTATTCTTTTATATACAAAATATAATACTAGGTAAAATTATTTCATTTTCCCATATTTCATAAACAATATTGTGTCGATATGCCCTATTAAGTGTTTAGAACTTCCTATCGAAGCCATAGGGTCCTATGTACCGATCGAAATTTATAAATACTAAACAGAACAAATTAACACAATATAAAAACTTTTTTATGACACTAACAAATACGCTCTCCCATATATATACGCTCAAAACAACTCATTCTAGGGTTTTACAACCCTATCCTTAATGAGTCAAACCCCACAAAGCTATGGTTAACGCTGAACCAAAGCTTTGATACCAAATGTAACGACCCACCTTTTTGGACGGTTCAAATCGACAATGAACCACACATGTCGAACTCAAACCATTCAAAAAAGAGGATTGTTATGGGGTAAATAAGAAAAAGAAGAGAAAAGGAAAAAACACAGAATCTTACAAAGGAATGACAAAATATTATAATCAAATAAACAGTTCATGAAGCTGTTTTACAAATAACATTTTATTACACTTTTACAATACAGATCAGAGTTATACATAGAGCAGAAAATAAATAAATAATGCAGTGAAACAACATAATGCAATGGAATATGTATATATAATAAACAGTAGACAAACCTCTATCTTTATCCTCCAAATAAATGGTTTCCAATACACTGAAAAGCTCAGACCGACCCGAGCATAATGAAAAGACAAAACATTCGAGTGAAAACTAAAAGATCTAATGTAAGTTAAATCAATAGTAAATAAATATGAGTGCTTTAGAGATGTTTACGGGGTTTGACATCTACTATCCAGTGTCAAACATGATGGAAATAACTTAAAAGATGTTCGGGATTCCATCTCCCAAGGATCTGTTAAACTAACTATATACATAGTACAATAAGCTATTATAATATGTTTACAGTAAAATAATGTATTAAAATAGCATTAAGGCATTACCTATAACCCCCTTAACACATTATTATATATTCCCATAGTCTTTATAGTACCGTAATTCCTCCGTAAAATAGAGGGCTACCAGAGGGCACTCCATAGGTATGGTATAAACCAAACTCGTAATAGGCTCGATAAGGCATATGAGAGGGCATGCAAGCCAATGCCAGGATAATATTCTACCATTTGCAGAACCGGGCTGGTGGTAATGCATTGCAGCTATTACCGCCCACCTCGAAACACACTCCCATAATCAAATCGAGGGGTGGCCACCAAATCAATCACAAAGTAATAAATATGGTATTAAAGAAGCATGTCGAGGTGCAACCTCAATTGGCCTAGGTATAGCTCCTTTTTTAGTCACATCTCATACAGAATCGTTCGTCAAACCATCCTACTTCATTTTGGATTCTCCACCACGTGCGCAGTTGTTAAAGTGGTTTTCGGTGTTGGTAGAGAGTATGACAATATCCGATCTCGGTCTCTTTAACAACCAAATGCTTATTTCACACCGGATGGTTCTTTTACATTTCCAAACCGATTCATAATTAATACCAAAACATCATGTTTACTTCAAAATCATATCAATTTCGAAATCATATTCATTTTTGAAATCATGTCACTTTCTAAATCATATCCACAAAATAGGTTAAACCCCCATGTCAAAGTCATCATATTTACTCAAATATGTCATTTCACTAGAAAATACCATTTCAGGTTCCAAGGTAGGTTATAACATCACTAAACCATATTCGTTTTTAAATCAAGGATTTAAATATAGACAATTCAATCTTCCACCGTTTAAATTTTAGAAAATAGTTGGGATATTCATAAGTTGTTTAATAGTTTAAAAATAGTTTAAAATACTTTAAAATAGTTTAAAATTGAATAAAATAGTTTAAATTAGTGAAATAGTTTAAAATTGATTAAAATGGATTAAAATAGTTTAAAATAAATTAAAAATGTTTAAATGGTTTAAAATAGATTAAAATAATTTAAAATAGTTTAAATGATTTAAATAGCTTAAAATAGATTTAATACAGTTTTAATAGTTTAATATAAAATGGTGTGATTATTGGAAATGATTTATATAGTATACAGTTTGAAAATCTAAATAAATCTGAATTTAAAATAAAATATTATTAAATAGCTTATATTAAAATAATTAATTTGAAAATATATCAAATCAAATTTTTTCTTCCATTTTAACAAATCTGGACCATATCTGAATTTCAAATCAACAAACTCAATTTAAATCTTTCCATTCAAATTCTCATTAAAAACCATTTTCTTTCCTTTAAAATAATATCATTTAACTGGATTCAAAATTTAGGATTTAAAATCATTTAATTTAACTAATCCAGTGTTCGCATATAATATTCTACTTTATGGTCAAGTGATACGGATATATAACATTTCAACCTACAATAAATGTAAATTTACGGGTATATATCATTTCAACCCGCAATCCCAGTTTAAATTTTCAAAATGCACAAAATCGCTCGAGTCTATCATTTAAACCCATAATGATTTTTCCCTAATCTATAGATCGTTCGGTCATGTATCATTTCAACCCAAAGTGATTTTCCTAGCAATAACTAATGGAACTTGCATTATGACAACAATATATAAATATAACATCTAGTCATCCAATATCAAAAATTAAACATCCATCACAATCATCATTCAAACCCAATAAATAACAACAATTAGTTCGTTATCATTAATCGGTATTTAACAGGTAATTTAAATTCAATATTAAACTAAATGGAATTAAATTCAATGTAAATTCAACATAAATTCAAATTAAACTCGAATGACAATTTAAATATACCAAACATCAACCGATCAATTTCTAATCACATCATAAATTTAATTTAACTAACATAAGATAATTTATTAGACATGAGTCGGTTAAAACACTCACCTTTAATTTCAAATCGATTTAAAATCAAATTATAGCCTTAAATTTGAACAGTCTCAGAATTCATCCAAACCAATCCATAATGTCTGGAATTTCGATACGATTGCAATGGAGGAAACTGCATAAGAATCCAAGCTCATATGCAAAAGATATGACGAATAGAAGATTATGCGATTTATAACATAAATAAATATACGAAATATATATATATATATATATATATATATACACACACACACATGTCACCTTCGTACACAACTATGCCTGCCATCTTGTTCAACCCTTAAGCCACCTCCTACAATCGATCATCGTGCGGCCCATCATCGCCCCTGGCCAAAACGAACACCTCCCTCTGAACGCCAAGCCCACGCTGACCCTCACGTGACCATGCGAGCCTCCCAGTACCGTCAGAGCCGCCGCTATGATGTTTGAATTTTATGGCCAACTTCGATGAACATCTCGACCCCCAGACCACATGGATGCACTTAGCTCGACGATCTCTACAAGCCCATGCCTCCTGGTCATCACAAGGATGAAGATCCACCGTTAAAATGAAAACCCAAGAATGGACGGTTGAGATTCATTCTCAATTTATTGCCAAACGATGAACCAAATTGAAAAATGAATTACTACAGTGAATTGCACTCGTCGAGATCTTTTCGATAATATATAATTAGGTATAGTTTGGAGAGTTTGAATTTTGAAATTGATTTTGATTTTGAATTTAGGGTTTGGATTTGCAACCATTAGGAAGGAGAGAGAAGCATATAGATTGAATAGATAGATACGTACAAAAATAAGAAAATCGAGGATACTGGGTTTAGAAACAAATCTATTTATATGGACAAGGTCCGATAAGAAGGAATAAACATATCGAATTGGTTCGAAACAACAATAACAACCTGAAAAGCCCATTCTGCTTTCGAAATGAAAGTAAGTCATCCCATATATCAAAATAGATGTTTTTGATATTTTTAAACTCAATGGAACAGGTTTCAAACCCAAGTTCCATTGTAAATAGAAGTTAGCTTTCAAAATCAGCTTTATTTAAATTGAATTTATTAAATTGATTTCTACGTGTTTTGAGCCCGCACAATCAAACAAGTCCGATCGCTATGAAACTTGAAATCCTACAATGATTCACTGTTACGGATCTGACGAAATTGGTTTCATCGAAATCCAAGACAGTGGCCAAAATGGCTATTTTCACGTTAATTAAGTAAATTATTATTAAATTAATTAATCATCTTTTGAATTTAAATTTAAAAGTTAACAATTTTTATCATTTTTGATTACCTAGTAACTTATAATATTTTAAACAAATTACCTATGTCAAATTCAATATTCAAATATTGCACTAATTACAGCTTCAATTGCAATTGCAATAAATTCATTAATTATAATTTGAATTCCAATAAATTCATTTATTTTGATTTTCATCTAATTATTCAACCATAAAATATCATATGAATAGAATTATCATTAATTTACATTTTAATACATTAATATTCTACAGTTTTCATCTCAACTTATATTAACTGCAATATTTAATTACATTAAATTTTATTAATTTCCAAGTAAATTTCAACGGATTAAATAAGACAATAAATAAGCAATAGTTGCTCTTACATAATTTAATCACCTTTGTAAGTTTATTGTTTGCAACAAGATTATAAATTTAAGTACAAATAATTGATTTCACATTATATACTAATCACTTAAATGAAATGACATACAATTTCATTATTAACGCAACATCGAATTTACTCCCTATTTACAATTATAACCAAATTAATTTTATAATTATTTCAATTGATTAAAGTTACATTAAAATAACTATCAAAACATTTAAAAAATCAATGTTAAATCAAAATACAATTATTTTTCTCATTAATAAATTATAAATTTTATCTTCTTCCAATATTAAACTTCCAAAACCTAAATTAACTTAATATTTTTGACTATCGAAAATTACGGGTCGTTACATTCCTTCTTCTCTTGCAATCTCGAGTCCCGCAATCAATGCTTTATATTTGGTTTTGTTGTCTTTCCCTAGGAACTCTAGTTTTAAAGCATATTCCCCATCCTTCTAGGGCTACAAGAATTTCTCCTACCGAGAACTACGTTCGTCGGAGGCTCCATTTACGTATAATTTCCACTATGACGGTTGGACCACATCTTATTCCACTTCCTCATCCCGTATGGTGAACTCAAAATGAAGTTTGCCAATGCCAGTCCACATATTGCCCTTCCTAGGATGGTAGGTTATATCATATTGACTCGACTTGGTATTACATTTTAGCAATCTCTCTGAAGTCTTAGGTTGATGTAGTACCTGCCTTAATGGCAGATCGATCATAGCTTTGATCGAGTGAGCCTGGAAGCATGCTCGTAACTTCCTTGAAGTTATCAACAAACAGTTACCCTCTTTTCTTTCTTTGAATAATTCTTTTTTGCTCCAACGAACCGTTTGCTCATGTAATACACGGGCCTTTGGATTCTAGACGCATTATGCACCAAGGCTGCACTCAGTGTGTGAGCAAACACCGCTATGTAAGCCAATAGAACTCCTTGCAAAGGCTTTGACAAACTGATGGTCGCTCCATATGTTTTAGTAAATTCTAGAAAGCTTCCTGGCATTCCTTCATCCAAAAAAAACTTCCCTTTTTCCTTCTTTAGGGCATTAAATATTGTATACATTTGTCTATCGCTTTCGAAATCAATAAACTTAGTGTAGTAACTTTCTATTCAAGCTTTGCATCTCCCTCCTTGTCCTCAAGCATTAACCTTTTTCAATGCTTTAATCTTCCTAGGGTTAGCTTCAATGCCTTCTTGAGTTTGAAGTGAATCCAAAAGAATTTATCTGATGTGACTCTGAAAGAACACTTTAATGGATTAAGCTTTATTCCACACTTCTAAAGCACATCGAAATCTCTTGGAAGTCATTAATTTGATTCATCGATTGTTATGACTTCATAAAGATATCGTCTAAATGAATCTCCATTATCTATTCGATTTGATCTTCGAACATCTTATTCATCGGTCATTGGTAAGTTGATCTAGTATTCTTTAAACTGAATGGCATTATTTGATAATAATGAAGCCCTAAATCAGTAAGGAAACACATATGCTTTTGATTTGGAATGTGCATTTTAATTTGATTATACCCGGACTACACATCCATAGAGGATAGCAGTTCATGTTCAGTTGTAGCATCCATAAGTTGGTTAATCTCCAGTAATGGAAAGCTGCCTATCGGGCATGCTTTATTCAAGTCAGAACAGTCAATGCATGTTTATCACTTTCTATATGGCTTCTTGACCGATACCTGATTTGATACCTATTCAAGGTCTATTCCAATGCCAATAAAACATTTTGTCTTCGGCTTGTTAACTTCTCCTTTTAGTGCAACGGATCATTAAGGACACATGTTGCGTCTTTTTTGCTTTACAGAAGGGCGTCTCTGATCCACATTCAATGCATGATATGCTATCTCCGACATAATTCCACACATATCAGAATGCAACCTAGCAAACACATCCAGGTTTATCTAGAGAAATCCTACCAACTCCTATTTCATTTTTATGCGAGCTGAGATCTGACCTTGAGAACCCGAGTGGGATCATCACCATCAGATGTTACTCTTCAGCTTCATTGGTGTCGTCCTCACATCGTCTACCTCTTTTCAATGGTTAATAGGTTTGTAGAGCTTATTATGAGACTCGAGCTACAGGGCTTGGTGGTGGTTGATATGTATCAGCAGTTTTAATGGAGGGAATCTTCTCTGCATCCTTTCCTTGTTTGTGTCACTTTGCATATCTGAGCTCTACGACATAACATTCTCGACCACTACTTTGGTTGCCTTAAATAGCTCCTATTCTATTCTCAATGGAGAACTTCATCATCAAACAGCATATGGCAAGGGAGATTTTGAAACTACCAAGGGCCGGTCAGCCAAAGAAAGCATTGTAGGCCAAAAATCCATTGACCGCCATAACTGTCTGAACCTGCACTATCTAGTGGTCTCAAATGCCTGATTCTATAGACAAGTCAATATAACCAATAGGTTCCTTAGCTTCACTAGTAAATTCCCGAATACAAGATTTACATGGCTTCAGATCGTTCGCATCAGTCTTTAACTAACCAAATCTTTTCTTGAACAAGATGTTAACTGAGCTTCCATAATCAATCAGAACTCAATGTATTGTAGTTAGCTCAACAACGACCATAATCACCATAGGATCAAGCATAGGCGCTTCGAACTTGTCCGCATCTCTATTCTTAAAAATGATACCATCATTCATCATCCCTCTGTAGCTTTATTGGAATTCCATGCTCTATGAAAAAGCATATTTCATGAGTCACATGCCTCAATGAACTGCCATATCTCCCCATCTCATTCCAGCATTTTTCTACTGGATAGGGTCCTTTAGATATAGTATTTATAATAATCCTTCTCTCAAGCTACCTAGTTCCCTCTCCACAAGACCAAACATGATCCCTTTAGGCATTCTGCCATTGGGGTTTATCATTCGTTTATCCACCAATTTGTGGATTTCTAATTTATTGTTGTGGTTTCTTATTTCAAATTAAATATTTTTTTACGTCCCTTAAATGACAACACTCTTTAGTATTGTGCTCGAGAGTTTTCTGAAAGTAAAAATACTTCCCCAAGCATTATTGTTCTTCAATTGCGTCCCTTTGGGATGACTTCTTATAATTTTCAATACCTTGTGTAGCATGGTAGATGTTCTCGACTGAATCATTCAAGTCACTGTAATCTTCCATTCTCATTATACATCATGTGCTTCATAATGTCCTACTTCTTTCCACCAATGCCTTGGTTTATCCTCTTTGGATTTTTATTCCCAAAATTTACAAAAATATTTTTGATGCTCTCACAGTTTTTCCAAATAGCAACAATTCTCAATACTAAATCATCCTATAGTCTACCACCAACTGGTCCTACAGCCAGGCCTGCCTCTTCTAACTGCAAAACCGGGATGTCTTTCAGTAAAACTCTTATATAGTAGCAGCTACTTTCTTTTAGGCCATCTAGAAAAGTTCATATCAAGGTGAACTCCCAAGATCAATGCCATTAAGACAATCTCTTCCCCTAGATTACTAACTTCAGCTATTGTAGTCCTAAATCATTTCAAGAAATCCTTTAGAGTCTCTTCGAAACTCAATTAGAATCGACAAGGACATCGCATCCTTTTGTTAAGAAATATGGAGTTCAAAATACTCCATAAACTTCTTCACTAACCGGTTAAAAGATGATATAGACCTCGAAATAGGCCGAGTGAATCACATCGTGGAAACTACATCTAAGAATATGAGAAAGCTTACTACATCTCAAGTACCATCCATGTGCCATCAGTACCTCATTAGATGCTATCTTGGATCAGTCATTCCATCATAAGATGACATCATTAGCATCGCAAATTTCTAGTATAACTCTCTATAGAATGTAATCAGCGAAGGTGGTTCAGCTTGTCGATGAACCCCTCTCGTCATCACCCTTATGTTTACTTTCATTCAACAATCTCCTCTTTATATCCTCTATATACTCCTAATTGGATCGGGTAGCTAATGGAGATCGTCCATAGTAGCCCTAAGTCCTGAAAATGATCTCGGTTCTGCCTAGGCTCCCTTATCTTTAAAGAGCCATTTGTCCAGACCCTCTACGATGCCTTGCCTGTTCTATAGAATTCGCTTGAACACCAAAAATATATGCATTGGTATCTTATATTTCATTAGAACTAGAATCCTGCAAATGTCCCTCATTATTAGATAAATTTAGAGCTTCATGTGGTTGCTCATTGCTCCAAACTCTAATCAACTCGATACCAACCTAATTATGGTCGGCGCTGACCTGATTTTTTGTGGCCATAATGGCTCCATCTCCTACCATCTTCTTCTTTGTTTCTCCAACTGCCCTTTACCTTACTTTTTGCTTGTCGTCTATTTTATTTTGATCTGATGAAGATGAACCTCCTAGGAACTTGAAGATGATGAATCCTTACGAGTCTTCTTTTGTTTTTGAGGCTCATAGGAGAGAATAGCAAAGCATTTCTCCATTCTTTCACATACAACATTCAAGATATCCACAATCATCTTATTCATCTCAGCTATCATTCTATTTAACTTGGCCTTTGTCAGTCTCCTATGTGGAAGAAGGTCCTGCCTAAGAAATCATTGGCTGAGTAATCTCTTTATAATGCTAAGAAGCTCATCTTATCTAGAAATAGCTCCAGATCTCATGGAAGTCTTTCCTAAAGGCCACACCTTTCAGATTTGTTGTAGACTCTTCTTCGAGTCTTAATAAATTCAGATCTGCTGCAATCAATGTCTAGATCTATCTTCTTAATGTTACAATCCAATGATCTAAGTTAGATCTTCACTTTAGAATCCTGCTTCTCAACGAAAGAACCAAAAATATTGAGTCAAAATTAGATACATAACACTAGATCTATAATAAATGAAGGAAAATCAACTTCTAATGAAACTAAGCAGCAATCACATAAGATTATTTACTATGGTTTTCAAATCCCTACTTATGTCCACTTTAACTTTATTTTAAGAGATCTGACATGGATACAAATGATTTACAAGGCTTTATATCTAAAAACAATGCAAACTATGGTTAGATAGTAATTCATAGCTATATCGGATTTAGGGATAAAACAAAAATCAAGATCCTCCTTTTTGTTACTTAAACGTGATTATTTATAGACATATCCATCGACTAAAGGCGCCACCTCTTGGAAGCCCAGGTAAGAACTTTGATTTACATGACTAGGAAGGAAGAATTGGTATTTTCCATAGTCAAAATCATGTCGATACCAATCATAATCATATTGGTGTCGATCATAATCATGTCGGTACCGACCAAAATTTACTCAGTAATGGGTCACTTTTCCATTACATTTGTTCATACCTTCAAGTTTCCAAGATTTATTCCCAAATAATGTTGCATTAAATCATGTTGGCATAGGCCTAATTTGCCCTATGTGATACTTCCCTTTTTTGGCGAAGTACGGGCATAGTTCACATACTTGTTCAGAAGTAGGGCCCTCCAAAATCATCTTGGTACCAACCATGATTGTAGTTGGTATTGACCATAATTGAGGTTCCCCATTTTTTCTAAAATTATTTTGCTACCTCATTCCATCGTTCCAAGCAACCTCTTATGTTCTTAGTTCATTTCATCTTCGTCTTAAATTCTGGATTCCTTAAGAAGTCACTCGGTTCAAATGCTCGATAACATTATCCATCACTTGTGAGCCTATGATTTATTGATATTTCCTCGAGGTTAGAATCCTCGGCAAACAAATTCCAACACCTACTAGAGATATCGAAAGTTTTCAGTGTATTTTCTTAGGGTTTTGAGAAACATGAAATTCTAGTGGGAGACTTACAAAAAAATGGAATGGTAATATTTATTCTTTCAATCATTGTAAGAACTTTTGCTGTATAAAGTTAAAATAAGCTACATAGATAAATTTGTGTAACTAATAAAATTGATAAAATGTTTATCAATTCAAATATACAAATGAATTAAATTAATGACTGATAAAGAAATATAAACTACACTTAGCTTTAAATCCTATAGCATATTATCTACTATCCAGCCATTGAAACATGCAGTTCCTAAGTAGATTGGGACATCGAGATGAAGACGAAATGGATCAAGAGCTTGGAGGCATACTTGGAATGGCTAAAAGAATACTCTGAAAGTTTGGAGACAGTGGGAGAAAGTAACATGGTCGGTATTCGCCACAATTATGATCGGTACCGAATAGATTTCTCTAAATGAGGTCTGCTTTTGACTTTGGAGATTTGAAGCTTGAAGAAATATGGTAGAGCTCAAGTCATTCGAACAGCCATTTTGGTATGTACCGAACACAATTGTGGTTGGTACCAACATGATTTTTATCTTCGGATGGACTTGTGTAACAACTCATATTTTACGTATCAGAGGGTCGTAATTATTTTTAAATTCATATTGAGCCGCATGACACTATAACTCAAGGAAATGTTGAGTAGTTACATTTTAGATCCTTAAAATTTTATTGGACAATTGTACACATAAAAAATTGTATTGGCTATAACTTTTGATAGATGCTAAATTAGCATCCAAGACCACTTCTGTTGGAAAGATAAGATAGTGTTCCTTTTCAAAGATTGGTTATAAAAGTAATTTGAACATTCTGGCCTAGAGATATGGCCATTTGAAGTTTGATAGTTTATGGAGCAACTTATTGAATAATTAGTAAGTTTGGGAGAGGCCCAATAACCCATTTAGGTTTAGATGCTATATTGGCATAAATAAACATCTCTAAATCATTTCTACCATCCTCCAAATAGATCTAAGCCTCCATTAACCCATTCTGCACATAAAACCTTCTATTATTCCCTCAAACTCAAGTCCAAATCATAGACTAAGGGTAGATTGGTAGGGGGATTCATTATGAAACTTCAATCTCTATTATTACGGAAGAAAAATCAGGGCTTAGCTGCTCATTTTTGGATTTGCCTCGATTTGATTGCAAAACTTGGATTTTGGAGGTTGTATGCACTTGATTTATCATTTCTGGCTTCATTATATATGTATCTATATGTTTTAACATGTTTACATCCACTTTTGAAGTGAAAATTATGTTTCTTCGTCTTTTTAAACCATACCTATAGTAAAAATGAGAATAAATAGATTTTGGTGCTCTAGACATGTTATTCGGAAATATGATTGCCAGTATATATGTTAGGCTATGTTGTAGGTACCATATATGCTGATTGCTATGATGGTTGTGTAATCCGCATGTTTGAATGTTGTTTGTGCATGTATGATGTTTATTTGCATGCTTGTATGGTTGAAAACACTCATTAGAATGAATTAAAGGTAGTAACTGTAACACCCCTAATTTTTGATAACATTATTTAGGAGATTCAGTTAGATAAATTAAATAGAATAATGTAATAATTAGAATGATAAGGAGACTGAGATTTGAATAAATAATAAAGAGCCGTGCTTAACAAATTAAATGGGTTTAAGAATGGTTTTTAAGTTAATTAAATTGCACAAAGGCATATTAAGAATTATCCACACCTTTTTACCATAACCCTAGTATATTTTCATTCCTTATACCATTCACGTTTATTTTTCGATTTTTCACAAAAAAAATCCAAACACAAACTAATAGAGGAGCCGACCATTAACAAAGAAAGAAAAGAGGAACTCAATCAAAAGCTAGGGATTCAAGTTTAGAGGAAATTAATCTCAATCCAATCTTCTTATGCTAATCAAGGTGAATAACAATTTATATTACCTCTATTTTGTTTCATGATCATATGTTTACAGATTTAAGATTAAATTCGTTTTATGATGTTTTGGATGATGATATGCTTGAATTAGAATATGTTTGATTTAAATCAAAATATTTAAATAAGGATTTATGTGGTTTAGGGCAAAACCAATTGTAAATGATCTTTGAATGCCATGGAAAAATTTTATGTTATGTAAAACATGATTTTGAAGTTTAGTTTTAATTTTGATAAATTCAAGCTATGGAAAGATTATTATGAATTTTCAAAAGAAAATATGGTTAATTGAGTTTAAAAATTTATTTTAGAAATTATATTGAGAATTTAGGTCTGAAATTTAGATATGTTAGATAACATATTAAAAATGAATTTATGTGATTTTTTGGGATTTTTTCTAGTGAATTACTATGAGAATTAAATTATTTTGGAAGGAGGACTAAATGGTTTAATTTTTTTGCTTAATATAAGGGCTTATTTGCTAAATTAATCTTGGTTTAGATCTAAAATTATACAGTAGTTTTTTTGTGTAAGGGATTTGAAAAGTCGAGGCAACAATCTTATGCTTACACGTTGGAAGGTTAGTTAGAAAATGTTTGCTTTAATAGGTATTAAGGCAGGTTTACCTAGAAAAGTGGGTTCCGCCTCTATTAGAAGCACCTTTCGACTAATAACTTCCGCCTTCAATCAAGTCGAAACCAATACATAAGGTATCACTACGTAGAGGATTGGAGGAAGGCAAAAGGCATGGTGTCAAAAGCATTACTTCCAATGGGGTCCATACCTTTGCTTTGTTTTAAAATGTTAAGCGCCTGCCCTTTTTTTACTAAAGCTTTCGAAGGAGTCGAAACATATGCTGTCAAAAGGGGTTTTCTAAATATCTTTCGAAGAAGGTTTCCATCTTTCAATTTTAAATATAAGCTTTCGAAAAAGATCCTGGTTTATAAAACAATGCTTTCGAAAATGGTGTTTTCGACCTATTCGAAACCCTACTGCCGTTCTTTTGCCTTTCGAGAGTATTGAAGTCATTAATGCTTTCGAAGGGTGCTTATGTTTTAAAGATATACTAAGAAACTTCCTAAATTCTTTTGAAAGGGTTCAAGGGTTTCGAACGCAATGGTTTCGAATGGGAGTTTCAATGCTGACCTTCGATGTTTTACAAAAAGGTTTTGAAGCTTTCAAAAAGGATGGTGCGTATGCCATTAAACTTTCCCCAAAACAACTTTATATGATGATTAAATGTTTCGAAAGGGATACTTTTGTATATTTTTACTTTGACCCAAAATATGTTTTAAAGCAAAACCCAATGGTTTCTAATGGGTTACTTTCATTGGTTTCGAAGCTATGTTTCTAAGGAATTCTGAGTAATGCTTTGATACTTTCGAACGGTATATTTTGGTTTTAAAAGAGATGACTAAAGAGCTTCGAAAGGTATATATTTAATGTTTTGAAAAGATGTTTTCTATGCTTTCGAAAGAGGTTATCTGAGGGTTTTGAAAGTGATGTTTTAAGGTTTCGAAAGCCTTAGTTTTCAAAACAAATAACCCATTCTCATTTTAAATAAAGACCATGGCATAAATATAGTGTTTTTAATGGAATTTTGAAGAAGTTTACCTTGTTTAATGGGTTAAAGGGAATAACCAAGTTTTATATCAAATGATTTCAAAGATATTAAACCACAGGGGTTGGTATTATTATATTTACTTCTTCATATATGTATTAGAATATTTTCTCATTGTAATGGACCCATAACGACAATTTGGGGAAGGGCAGAATAACCAATTAGGTTGAACCAGTAGTGCATATGAATTAAATTAACTCCTAAATAAGTAGAATTGCATCTAGGAGGTCAGGAAGCCTAGAGTATAGGATGCTAAAATATTAAAAGTAGATGTTGGCAGGGGACGATAGGTTCAAAGTAAGTCCATGAAAACTATGTATTGGAAAAAGATATTGGCAGGGGACAACAGATTCATAGTAAGCCCATGAAAACTATGTATAAACGAAGATGTCAGAAAGACAAGTTTATAATTAGCCCATGAAAATTATGATTTGAAATTGGCAGGGGCCAATAGGTTTCTAGTTAGCCTATGAAAACTATATCTTGATTAAGGTATTGACAGAAGTCAATAGGTTCCTAGTTAACCCATGAAAACGAGGACATGAAGAAAGATATTGGAGTTACAAATAGGTTCAAGGACAACCCATGACATTGTAAAGGTATTGGCAAGGGCGAAAAGGTTCTTAGTGATCCCATGAAAACGATGAAACTGGATAGGGAGTCATTAACATTAAATAACTTATTAGTACGGCCATGAAAACTAATAGGTTAATAGTGACCCTAAAAACCATAAATGACACCATTAGTCATAAATGAATGGTGATGGGAAATCCATATTTGATTTACTTGTTTGCATATCATCCTATTTTTTGAGATATTTTAACCATTGTGGATGCAGGAGCACAATATATGGTTTTATAAAGGTTTTAGGATTCTAGTGAGGAGATATTACATTCCGCTAAGTGGCGTGGTCTCACTAGATGTCTAAATGGTTTAAGATGATAGATTATTATTCATACCAGGCTTTATGTCTGACTCGAAGTTTATGTTTTCATCTTAAACTCTCGAGTACTCAATTGATTTTGAGTAGTTTGAGAGCTACGGTTTTCAGGTACCTCTTTAGATGAGTAATCTTATGAAGACATGCAGGAGCCATGATAGCTATCTAGAGTTCTCTTTTATTTTGATTCCGCTGTGTTGTTATTATAAAAGAAAAGTTGTTAAATTGTCTATATATACTCTGATCATCCAAGGGGGAATCTTCATATGTCGCTCTTGGCGTATGTTGTAATAAGTATATTTTATCTGAGCATGGTTACCATATTGGGATTATGTAATTAATATTAAATGCTTTGAAATAGGATGCGGAACTTGTTTGATGTTTTAAATTTTTTCCATATTCATGTATTTTTTTGTATCAATACATCTAACACTACCGTATTTGGTCATCAAGGATTAATAACTATGCATGACTACAGCATCCGTAGCCGTTAGTTTTTTACCTCCAAGTGGGGGTTGTTATAAGTTGATATCAGAGCATAGGTTTATGAAACTTAAAAGAAATTTAAACTTAAAAGATTTTCAATCATAATCAACTGAATCTAAATATAAGATTAAGGTTTGGGTTAATTCTACAGTAACGTACTTGTATTTGATATATATAAGTAATTATTCCCCTCTCTTTTAGACCGTTCTTCTTTATCTTACTAAGGCTCATATGCAGATTTACGAGAAAGAAGATACGGAAGAAGGAAATGGAAGAGGAAATCTCGGTGGAGAAAGCACCACAACTGATGGAAATGTTTGACCTAATACTAGGAGGGACCAAAGTCGATGGGCTAATGCTAACCAAAAAGCTAATGCCAATGTGGGTGCTGGTAATCCACCTATGAATATGGAGGTGATGTATCAGTTCTTCGTCAATATGATGCAAGCAGGAGTTACTGGAAATGTTGGACGAGCTAATCTTGTGGCTCCAGTTGGGGATAATTATGCTAAGCTGAACAGAGATTACACCAGTCTTGGTGGGAAGCAATTTATGGGGACGGAGAATGCCATAGAGGTAGAGAATTGGTTGTTGCACTGTGAAAGAATATTTGCTGATATGAGTTTAAATGTTGAGAAAAAGAGAAGGTTGGCCTCTAAGCAGTTGCAAGGTTCGGCACTTCATTGGTGGAACAGTGTTACCAACGGAGTTCTGGGAGAGGAATTGACTTAGGCTGATTTTCGAAGGAGATTTGAATAGAGGTTTATGTCTAAGGTTGCTAAATCATCGCTGATCAGGAAGTTTTTGGATCTAGAGTAGGGAGAGATGTCAGTTGTTGAGTATGTCATAAATTTGATGAGTTGTCCCGTTATGGATATAATACTATAACGTCATCATCAGGAGAAATGAGAAGTCCATTAGGGGACCAAGGCCTGGGATTGTGAGGGCGACCCTGCCACATCTCTATAATCCTAGTAATTTAGTTATAGAGATTGCAATTCTCCATAAGGATATGGCTGTTTATGCTAGAGAGAAGCCCGTTGAAATCCAAGATTCTCAAAGAAAAAAGTGAAAGTTCTTTAAGAAGAAGGGAGCCCAAAAGGGAGAAGCAGCCAAGAAGGCTAAGGCTGAGTTAGTTTGCTTCAAGTGTGTCAAGAATGGTCATTTTCTCACGAGTGTCGGTCAGGCAAGGAAAAGAAGGATGCAGATAAGAAGAATGTGAAGTACTTTTACTATGATCAAGTTGGACATTATAGTGTCCAGAGCCAGTCAAATGGACAAGGGAAAGGTTTTTGTTGTTGGACCATCATCTACAAAGCTAACTGCAGCTGAAAAAGGAAATACTATGGTGGAAGGTATATTTTTGATTCAAAGTACAGCAGTTAGGATACTATTTGATACCAGTGCATCACATTCATTTATATCCCAGTGGTTAGTTGATAGGTTATGCTTAGAGCCCACATATCTTGTTACTTCCTTAAGGGTACCAAATCCAATAAGTGGGTATGCAACTCTGGGGATGTAATGTGACCAGTTAGAACTTGATTTGTTAGGTCATAAGTTTACGTGCAGTCTTTATGTTTTCTATTTCATAGATTTCAGAATCATCTTAGGTTTGGATTGGTTGGGTAAGTATGATCCTAGTATATTTTGCCAAGATGGGAATATATCACTAAGATACCCTGATAGTCATAACCGAATCATATTCTCAGTGGAGAATTCTGACCGAAGTAGTTGTGCTCTGTTAAGTGTAATGGAAGTGGGAGAAAAGCTAAGTTAGGTACGAATAGCAGGGGATTTTGCAAATGTCATTGAGTCGGTCACAGAACTACCAACGAAACGAGTTGTTGAGTTTTGGATAGATCTTATGCTAGGGACTGAACCTGTAAGAAGACCAACTAGCAGGATGACACCTACTAAGATAAAGGTATTGAAGGTGCAGCCAGAGGATCTAGAAGGAAGGAATTATATTAGACCAAGCAGTTCGTCTTGGGGAGCGGCCACGGTGTTTATGAAGAAACCAGATGGGTCGTTGAGGATATGTATCGATTATCATAAGTTGAACGAGTGGACAATCAAGAATAAGTATCCTTTGCCGAGAATAGATGATCTATTTGATCAATTTTATGAAGCTAGAGTGTTTTCTCAGTTGGATTTGGTGACATGCTTCCATTGGTTAAGAGTGGTTGAGAGAAATATTCCTTTAACAACATATCGGACTAGGTATGGTTCGTATGAGTGGTTAGTAATGCCATTTGGGTTAACGAATGCACCTGCTTTCTTCGTGGATCTGATGAACCAGGATTTTCGAGAGTATTAGGATAGATTCGTGTTGGTATTTATATATGACATTTTAGTATACTTTAATGATGAAAGAGAGCATGAGGGTCATCATAGAGTAGTAATTGAGACACCGAGGCAGCATCAGCTAAAAGCGAAGTTTTTCAAGTGTCATTTTTGGAAGAAAGAGGTTAAGTTTCTTGGTGACATGGTTTCAGAGAAAGGGTTGTTAGTCGATCTAGATAAGATTGAAGCGGTTAATAATTGGAAGAGACTAGAAACGGTGACCTGAGATTAGGAGTTTTCTTGGACTTGCTGGCTATTACCGGACATCAAGGATTTGTCGCGGATAGCAGCACCTTTGACTAAGCTCCTGGAAGGAGGTGAAGTTTGTCTAGTCCGACAAATGTGAAGAAGCATTCCTTAAGTTAAAGCATTTGTTGAATAATACACCTATGTTAGTCGTTCCAGACGGAAACCAAGGATTGGTGGTGTATACTGATGCATGTGGAACTGGATTAGGTGCTGTGTTGATGCAGAAGGGTAAAGTGATTACCTACGCTTCATGACAGCTTAGACCGCATGAAGTGAGATACCCAGCTCATGATTTGGAGTTGGCTGCGATGATCTTTGCATTAAAAATTTGGATGCATTGTCTCTTAGGGGAGAGATTTAAACTATACAGAGATCATATGTCTTTAAGGTACTTGTTCTATCAAAAGGAGCTAAATATGAGACAATAGAGGTGGTTTGATTTTTTAGTTGCTTATGATTTTGGTATAGAGTATACTTCTATAAAAGGAAATAAATTAGTGGATGC
The DNA here is from genome assembly GCA_030765085.1 of Allium cepa. Taxonomy (NCBI): domain Eukaryota; kingdom Viridiplantae; phylum Streptophyta; class Magnoliopsida; order Asparagales; family Amaryllidaceae; genus Allium; species Allium cepa. The sequence continues at coordinate 162,479,267 of CM060932.1, forward strand.
TCTTAGCAGAAGACATCAGAATGTGGTCTTAGCTATGTTGGCAGAATGGAAGAATTTAGAAGCTTTGGCTACATGTAGTGTCAATTAAGATCGATGCTAGTTCTAGTCAAATACGGCTATGTTGTCATGTTTAGAAGTTCGACCGGTATTGGTCAAAAGGATAGCTTCTAAGCAAACAGAGGTCTAGTATTTGCGGAGAAGATCAGAAGGCTTTAGTTTGGAACTGAGTTCGATGATCTAAAGAATTTTAGTCTTGACCAGAGAGGATGGTTGAGAAATAAGGGATGATTATGTGTCCGAAATGTTGAGGACGTGAGAAAAGAAGTTCTGGGAGAATGTCATCGGTCCAAGTTTACAGTTCATCCTGGAGGGACCAAGATGTACCAAGATATAAAGAGGAGCTTCTATTGGGAAGGTATGAAGAGGGATGTTGGCTTATGGGTTAGGTAGTGTGCAAACTGTTAACAAGTGAAAGATGAACATCAGAAACCAAGTGGGTTGCTTCAACCTTTAGAGATTCCAGTTTGGAAATGAGATTCAACATCCATGGATTTTATTAGTAGTTTTCCAAGGTCAAATAGAGGAAATGAAAGTTTATCAGTTGTAGTGGACATGTTGAACAAGAGTGCCCATTTCATTCCAGTTAAGTCAACCAAGACGGCAGTTATTTTAGCTAAGTTTTTCATGAAGAACATAGTTAGACTACATAGGATTCCTAGTAGTATTGTAGTGACAGAGGTGCTTTGTTCACTAGTGAATTATGAAAGGGTCTATATGAGGTGTTAGGCACTAAAATTAAAATGAGTATTGCATATCATCTTAGATGGATGTGCAGACAGAGAGAGTTAATGAGGTACTCGAGGATTTGCTAAGAGATTGTCTATTGGACTTTTATAACTACCCAGAATTTGACTGCTTTAAAATATACTATATAGACCGATTTTAAATATAAAATATAAAAGGTTTTATTATTTAAACAATATTAGATAGGATTTGGAAATAGAAATTTACATAAAAATAGTAACATTTGCTTATATCGACAAAAGTGACAAAATCTAGATTTCAGAAAAGTAGGTTTCAATAGTTAAATAAATTATTTTAATTAATTTACGAGTGTTTAAATTTTTAAATAACATTATAAAAATTTATTTTTAAATTTTCTTTACATAAATAAATAGATTAACAAAAACATCAAAATGTGACCGGAAAACGTTTTGTCAAAAATCTACGTTTTGTTCAAAATTAGTTGCCGCAATGTTATCGAACCTTTGTTAACATATTTTAACACATATATTACACATTTTAATAACTAAACATGTTTAATTTTACTAAATAGGATTATAAAACTTTTAGAAGTCATTAGTAAAAGTAAGTAAGAATTAACAAAAATAAGAAAAGTAAACATCAAATCACATCAAATCAAAGTCCAACAAAATAATTACTTTTCTTTACTTAATCTATGAGTAACTAAGACATAAAGTAATAAGTGAAAGGATGATGTTAAGTTTTTAAAAAGTGGATGTTTCTTTAGGTTGAAGTAAGGATAGTTTGGTAATTTGGTAAGAGGTTATTTTGGTATATTTACCACTTCTTTCATTTTCTATAAATACCCACCTCCTTCACTTTCGTTCCCATTTATTCTTCTTTTCTCAAGCTTTTTCGTACTCTTCCTCTTCTCTTTAATGGCTTCTAAGCTATAGGAAAAAACTAAAAAGAAATAATGTCAAAATATTTATAAAATATTTAAAAGAAATCAATGTTCATCCTCTTCAAATCAAATTTCTTTTTTCTCCATATTTTACCACTTCTTCTCTCGGTCATAACTTCATCAAAATAGAACCAAAATGAAATTTTTTTCTTCCAAAACATGCATTTTTCCAGTGGATACAACTTTTATGTTGACCACTTTATCTCATTCCAAACGTAACCGTGTCAAAAATCTACTTCTTTCGAGTTCATTCTCTGGCCCAGTTTTGAAGCCAGAGAATGGGTCATTTTCTTTTGATCATAACTTGATCATAACCGATCAAAATTAAGAAATTCTTTATTTTAAACCAAATGAAATTCCGGTGGCTAAAACTTTTATGTTTATCATGCTTTCCAGTTTTGAGGTTTACTATACCTGAAATTCAATTTTTTGCAGTGCATTTTCGGGCTTTATATTTGTGAATCCGAGAATAGCTCTTTTTCTTTTGACCATATCTTCCTCAAAAATAATCAAAATCAAGTGATTTTTTTTAAATTCAATTGAAAATAATTTGCAAAAACTTTTCAGTTAACAAGTTTTTTAAATTTTGAGGGCAAGAGAGCCTAAAACCAGATAAAAGATAACCTATTTTTCAGATGTAAATCTTGAAAATTCAAGTTCAAAGCTCCATGACTTCTTCTTTATACTTTCGGCCAACTTCCATCTCAAGCCTTGGCCAAGCACTAGGAAGGAGGAAATTAGGCTTATTTTCATTTGGTTCCAAAGCATGGTAGGAAGTATGCGTTAGATCTCAAGTTCCTTGCCTTAAAATTTGACGGAGTGGAATCCAAAGTAAGTTATTTCTTATTTTAAGTTCATTAAAATCATTTCTAAGTTGAAGAAACTTTAAGTTTCAAGTGTTATTTGAAACCCTTGTTGAATGCTCGTTTACTTTGTTTTCTAAAACAATGGTTTGATTTCCTTGCTCTATATTATGTTTAGATGGTTAATTAAGTAATTTAAGATTTACAAGTTAAATACTTAATGGGGTATGCGAAAACGACCAGTACATGCGTTTCGTCTGTGAGATCCAAGGAGACTTGGGCGAGGGATAGAACATGTCGAAGGGAAAGTCCGGATGCTCTAAAAGATCATATTTAAGTTTTTCCAAAATAAGGGAAAAGAAATAAATTCTTTGAATGTTAACTAACCACTTAACATCTTTTATCGATAATTAGTACGAAGGAACCGGGATCGGATTTGGGTGATTCCTATCCGAAGAACCGGGGTCGGATTTGGGTAATTCCTATCCGAAAATCACTTCGAATTAACTTTTAAAACTCCATATGAAATTAACATCTTTTCATTGATGATTAGCATGAAGGAACCAGGATCGGATTTGGGTGATTCCTATCCGAAGATCCGGGATCGGATTTGGGTGATTCCTATCCAAAAACCCCTTTAAACTAATTTTCGAAATAAAATATATTGAAGACAATAATTATTGATAACAAAGATCTTCATGATGTAGGATTACTTGTCATTAGTCCCTGAGGTGAAATTTACCATATCTAAGGTGGCAGTAGTACTCTGTTATGAAAATCTTCGATTTGCAAGAATATGATTTGAAGTTAAGAATGATTAAGATTTAATGAATGATTTGGAAAAGTTTTCCTAAGTAAAAGAGAAAATGATTTGGAATTAATCCAGGATTTAAGAAAGGCTTAATAAATCAAATGATTTGATAAATAAGGCTTAATGATTCCATATACTCTTGAAAAGAAAATGACTAAATTGAAAAGAATATATCTAAGAAAGATATTTGATTTAAATAAAATATGAAGTAATTGATTGATGATTGATATCCATATATGAACTTAACATCTTTTAAGCGATGATTGGCTTTGAAGGAACCGAAGTCGGATTTGGGTAATTCCTATCCGAAAACCACTTCGATCCAATGTATGCATTCGAAAGTGAAGACATGTTAAAGATGATGATTATTGAAGACCGTGGATCTTCATAGCGTGAGGACTGCATGTTGACATGCTCTGGGTCGCTCCCATTATGGAGTTATTTATAGTAGCGATCTCCTCGTTGTGGAGAATTTTTCGAATTGCAAGGGCTTCTCGCCTAGTAATGGCCGAGGAAAGTGCCTTCGGTTTCGTACAGTCCCAGAATGAACTTGTATGGAGGAATATCTGACATTGCATTTAGGAGATACAAAGTTTGACTTTTACAAATTTACATCTGCTTGGTGGCGGAGAAGGAAACTTCTACTAGCTTAACACCTTTCTCTGAGACATACGAGCTCAGATGTTGTATTCTTATGTGAGTCAAATAGTGATCAAAGGAAGGGCAGTGTGGCATTCAAAGTGGGACCCATTATGATCAAATCGTGGTTTTGTATGAAAAGCTTGGCTTTGAAGAAATTAAGCTTAACCTCGCAAGCCTCACACCCCAGTTATGATGGGATTCTATATGGTCAGACGTATGCTCGCATTTCAAATAGTAGTGATTTGGTTATCAGATGTTCTAAGCCGTAGGTACCAGATACGTCTGGGCCTCATGGCAGGGATGCACGAAGTTTGAGTCCTTGGATGTTATTTTCAGACTGTATCCACTTTTAGCCATTTGTTTTATTATATAATGGCGTTTGAGTATTAGACGTAAGCCGTGGATATAGATTGATCTTTCCGCTAGTTCCCTATCATGTTGGAAATCAAATCCCAATACAAAATTTACTGTTTTGATTGTATTCCCAAAATATCTGTAATGACTTGCAAACATTTCAGCTGCTCCTTTGGTATCATACATTCCGTTGGTATATTCCGTTGACCTAGTCCGGATATATTACCTTAGACTTAGTCTAGATATTGATATCTTATTTGAATAAGTTTATTTAGAAGTGTTTTCAAAAGAATGTCTTTAGAAATAATATCAAACATTTTGATATATAAAAGTGTTTTAGTTATCATAAGGTAAAAACACGTCTGTATTTATGTATGGGCGTGGTCTTATGAGATACCCTTCTTTTAAAAGGTTTTGATAGCATCGTCATGACATATACATTTAAAATTTCGAGTACCTCATGCTGGTTTATCAAGCCTAATTCGGGTAATTTTAATACTTGGGTCAGATCCGAGTAGTTTCAGATTTAGTCGAAAAAGGTTGGAGTTTTCAGAGGAGAGCTGGAGATCTTCATCATCGTATGGATGTCTATTATTCGCTGCATCTATTGTATTTGTTTTGTTGTTTGTCAGCATTTGTAAGAGCGTGTGTTATAAATGTCCAGGCTGAATCTATGTTAGACTCTGATATTGTATTTTAAAATTTTCCGCTGTAAAGATTATTATTGAAATAATATATGTTATTCCATTCGTGTGAGATTTTGTTCTGTCTTTATTTTCTTTCTACCTTTAATGATCCGTCTTTTCGTGCAATTTGAGTTAGATATGTATGGTTTATTGTCAATTCAAAGGGTATGGAAAGGTGGGTTGTTACTTAGTGACGTCCGTACATGATAGGGGGTTCTTGCTTCTTGTTAGGTAGCGAAATGATGACTCTTACTCCTACATGTCCCTGAGATCTAGTATCGAAGGGTTAGTTTGCTAGTTTGGCTTATAGTCGAGAGGCTATCCGTAAAAGCAAAACGTGAGGTATCCATGTGAGCTATGGTGGAGTTATCCACTGTCAACAGGCCGTTACACGTGGTATCAGAGCTTAGGTTAAGTGCCTAAGTAAAATTAATCTAGGTTTAGTATATCAACCAAGAAATTTTAAAAATGAAACTACCTTAATTTGATAAATAAAATGGATAGGATAAGGCACAATACCTCCTATCGGGGTTATGGGTGATATTAATATTTTTGGTGTGCTTAACTATTTGTTAATTGTTTGTTTTTCGTTATATTTTTCCACCATTGTAATTTCGAGAATGAATTTCTTTTAAGTAGAGGAGAATGTAATGACCCAGAATTTGACCACTTTAAAATATAATATTTAGAGTGATTTTAAATATAAAATATAAAAGGTTTTGTAATTCAAACAATACTATATAGTATTTGAAAATAGAATTATACATAAAAATAGTAACATTTGCTTATATCGACAAAAGTGAGAAAATCCTAATTTCAGAAAAGTAAGTTTCAATGGTTAAATAAATTATTTCAATTGATTTATGAGAATTTATATTTTTAAATAAAATTATCAAAATTTATTTTTAAATTTGGTTTATATAAATAAATAGTTTAACAAAAACATCAAAATGTGTCGAGAAAATGTTTTGTCAAAAATCAACGTTTTGTTCAAAATAAGTTCCCGCAACGTTATCGCACCTTTATTAGCATGTTTTAACATACATGTTACACATTTTAATAACTAAACATGTTTACTTTTACTAAATAGGATTAGAAAACTTTTAGAAGTCATTAGCAAAAGTGATTAAGAATTAACAAAAATAAGAAAAGTAAATATCAAATCAAAATCCAACAAAATAATCACTTTTCTTTACTTAATCTTTAAGTGACTAAGACATAATGTAAGAAGTGAAAGGATGATGTTAAGTATTGAAAAAGTAGATGTTGCTTTAGGTTTAAGTAAAGATAGTTTAGTAATTTGGTAAGAGATTATTTTGGTAAATTTACCACTTCTTTCTTTTTCTTTAAATACTCACCTCCTTCTTCACTTTCATTCACATTTCTTCTTCTTCTTCTTTTCTCAATCTTTTTCACATTATTCCTATTCTTTTTAATGGATTTCAAGCCATAGCAAAAAAATAGAAAGAAATAATGTAAAAATATTTACAAAATAATTATAGAAATCAATGTTCATCCTCTTCAAATCAAACTTCTTTTTTCTCCATATTTTACCTCGTTTTCTTTCGGCCATAACTTCTTCAAAATAGAACCAAAATGAATTTTTTTTTTCTCAAATCATGTATTTGCAAATGGCTACAACTTTCATCTTGACCACTTTATCTCATTTCAAAACTAACCATGTCAAAAATCTACATCTTTCGAGTGCATTCTCTGGCCTAGTTTTTAAGCCAGAGAATAGGCCATTTTGTTTTGATCATAACTTAATCATAACAAAACCAAATTGAGAAATTATTTATTCTAAACCATATGATATTCCAGTGGCTAAAAATTTTATGTTTATCAATTTTTCAAGTTTTGAGGTTTGTTATACCTGAAATTCAATTTTTTGCAGTGCATTGTCGCCCATTATATTTGTCAATTCGAGAATAGCTCTTTTTCTTTTGACCGTATCTTCTTCAAAAGTAATCATAATCAAGTGAGTTTCTTTTTAAATTCAAGGGAAAATAATTTTCAACAACATTTCAGTTAACAATTTTTTTAATTTTGAGGGCAAGAGAGCCTAAAACCAGATACAAGATAACCTATTTTTCGGATGTAAATCATGAAAATTCAAGTTCAAAGCTCCACCACTTCTTCTCTATACTTTCGGCCAACTTCCTTCTCAAGCCTTGGCCAAGCACTAGGAAGGAGGAAATTAGGTTTATTTTCATTTGCTTTCGAAGCATGGTAGGAAGTATGCATTAGATCTCAAGTTCCTTGCCTTAAAGTTTGATGGAGTGGAATCCAAAGTAAGCTATTTCATATTTCAAGTTAATTAAAATCATTGCAAAGTTGACGAAACTTGAAATGTTAAGTATTGTTTGAAAACCCTTTTCGAATGCTTTTTTACTTTGTTTTCTAAAACAATAATTTCCTTGCTGGTTATTATGTTTGGATGGTTAATTAAGTAATTTAAAATTTACAAGTTAAATACTTAATGGGGTATGCGGAAACGACTAGTACATGTGTCATCTATGAGGTCCAAGGAGACTTGGGCGAGGGATGGAACATGTCGAAGGGAAAGCCCGGGTGCTCCAAATAAATATCAAACCATTTTAACCCAAGATAAAATAAAATGTTATAAATATTTGACAGAATGAAGCATTGATTTATCATTTATTGTTGTGTTTGTTTTGTTAATTGATTGTTTGGTTGTTTGGATTGCACTCGACCAATTTATGGGCATTGATTATTATTTATTGATTGTTGACTTTGCTCGACCAATTTATGGGCAATTAATTATCCTTATGCATGCGCTGGATAGAAAATAATTATAAGTTAACACTTTCTGATTTACTTTACGATTTGACTATAAGGTGTTTAGCGGTATTTGGTTCATTTTAATTTGATGAATTGTTTTGAAGATTGATTTTAATGTTGAAATGCTATGAAATGTTTTCTTTTAAAAGAGAAAAATAAATAAATTTGAGAATAAATACTTTGAAATGATTTATATAATGAATGGATTTATAAAAGTATTTTATAGAACTGAAAGAATTTCGAGGACTAAACCTAATGGTTTAAAGATGATTTTTGAAAGGATTGAGAAATGAAAATTATAATAGATTTGAAGCATTTGTAATTACTAGTGTAAATGATTTTTCCACTTTGGGATATTAAGTGATTTGTTATGTTACCGACGATTCGGGTAACCCGTACTAAAATGTGGGCATATATTTGGTGTAGTCTGCTCTTGGAATAAAGAGATGTACTTATTTATCGATTGTTTGAAGGCTGGGACCCAGTTGCCTTGTTATGGCAAGAAACCTCCTGGTCGGGTAGCATATAGTTTTGTATGCTCGTATATTGATATCGTTTTCAAAAAGTGATTTGTTTTCAGATCCCAAAGTAAATGACTAGTTTGAATATAAAAAATTTATTTCAAAAGCTTTGAAATAAGAATTCGAGAATAAAGTCCAAAGAGATAATTTCCGTAAAGATAACTAGATTTGAAAATCTAAAATTGAAGATTAAGCTTAAGTGGGTAGTTTTGTGAATTGCATATTTGATTGTTGCATCGTAGGCTCCATGAGTCCTATTTGCGGTAGGAGAACTACGTTGGCTTGATCCTGTATCTAATTGGATATCCAATTAGATAGGGGTACGTAGGCAGTCACAAGTGGTAGTGATGCGGCCCGTAAAATAATATAACCCTTTCATATTTATTTGTTATTGGTTGTTGTTTATCTTGTGTTATTTTATCTTTCCCGCTAACTATTTTATTCCGCATTTACATTGTATATCGAGTTTGCAGGTACGGATAGTACTGTCTCTCTCATCAGAGTTGTAGAGTGGTGGACTTATAGTCATAGTATTTGGTATGTATAATAAATAAATTGATTACTATGATAAGTTATATAATTGAAATTGTATCCTATACATTTAGTAATGTTGAATATTTTCAAATATGGTGTATTAAATTGGTAGTTTTCATTAGTAGTTTTAGAACGGACGGATTTTTCGGCAATTTTAACTGGTCCGAAAATCCGGGTCATCACAACTGTGGTGGATCTTCAGAAGATCACCTACATTTGGTTGAGTTTTCCTATAATATTAGTTAACAAACTAGCATAGCAATGGAGCCTTTTAAAGCTTTGTATGGAAGGCCATGCAAATCACCAGCATGTTGGTTGGAGACAGGCTAGTCTTAGACCCAAATTTGGTTAGCGAGGCATTAGAGAAGATTGAGTTGATTCGGGAAAGGATGAAGGAAGCTCAGTCCAGACAAAAGTTACGCAGACAAGAACCAACCTAGAATTCTCAATTGGAGATATGCTTTTCATTAAAATATCACCGATGAAGTGTGTGATACGGTTAGGAAAGTCGGGGAAACTGGCATCGAGATATGTTGGTCCAATCCAGATTATAAGGAGGATTGGAAAGCTCGCATACATAGTAGAATTGCCGAGCGTTATGACAGGTGCCCACGATGTATTTCATGTGTCTCATCTTCACAAGTATGACATGATCCAGAGACTATTGTTCCTCCAATAGGGTTGGAAGATTTGATAGTAGAGCCTAATTTGACTTTTGTTAGACAATCGGTTCGAGTTGTAGCGAGGGATAAGAAAAGATTAAGGAACAAGACAGTCAAGTTGGTGAAATTTCAACAGAGCGAAAATGAGAAGTACTGTATGTGGGAGATAGAAGACAACATTCGAGATACTTACCCGGATCGGCTTTGAGGGTATGTCTATATTAGATTTATATAGATAATTGCTAGTTAGGTAAACTAGTATTGTAAGACCGCTAATTTGGATAACATTATTGAAGTGATTTAATTAGATAACTTAAATAGGATAATGATGATAATGGGATTGAGATTTGAATAAAAATATAAGAAGGCCGTGCTTAATTTACTTTAAATGGGCTTAAATGGCTTTTAAATTATTAATTAAAAGCACAAGAATATTAGTAAATAGCCGCACCAATATTACTTATGGCTATACATTTCACGTTTTGCCTATTCTTGTACACTTTTCATTTTCAAGAACGCAAATTAAAAAAAAAACCTAAAATAATAGAGCCGTCCATTAACAAGGGAGAAGAGGAATAGAAATTCAATCAAGCTAAGGAAATAAAGCTAAAGGATTAATTTCAAATCAAATCTCAAAGGTCTTATCGTATTTAAGATGAATAATAATTAATTCCATCTTTATTTTGTTTTTATAATAATATGTTTTTAGATTTAATATTAAATTTGCTTTTATGATTTTTTGATCATGATATGCTTGAATTATTACATGTTTCATTTAAACCAATTCATTTACATATGAATTTGCGGAGTTTTAGGGAAAAATTGATTGTTATTGAATTTAGAATGCCATGGAAAATTTGTATGTTAGGAAAAACATGATTTTAGAGATGGGTTTAAATTTTCATAATTTTACAAGCTAGGGAAAATTTATTATGATTTCTTAAAGGAAAATATGATATTTTTGGGTTTAAAATTTATTTCGATTATTTCAGAAAGAAATCGGGTCTGAAATTTTAACATGTTAGATAACATGATGAAATTGAATTTCTGTGACTTTTATAGATTTTCTTAAATGATTTGCTGTGGAAAATAAATTATTTTAAAAGAAGGATTTAATAGCAATATTTGTTTTTCTTAATGGAAGGGCTTAAATATTAATTTTCTTTTGATTGAGATTTGATAAGTGCGGTAGTCATTTTGTAAAGTATTTGAAATTTTTTAAGGCAACCAATTAGAAGATTACACATGGGCAGGTTAGTTAAAGCAATTACTAAAAACGAGCATGACTTCAGCCTTTAATCAGAAAAGAGTGTTCCACTCCAACTCAGTCGAAACAAATCACAAGATATCACTTAGATGGCATGTAGTGGATTGGAGGAAAGGTGGAAGCTTTGGTGTCAAAATCAATGCTTCCGATGGGGTCGAAACCTTAGTTTTGTTTTCAAAGGTTAAGTGCCTGCTTTGTTCTAACTAAAGATTTTGACATAGTCAAAACCAATGTTTTCGAAAGGGTTTTTTTTTTAAAATAGCTTTCTAAGTAGGTTTCCATACTACATTTTAAGTAGGATATTTCGAATGGGTTCCTTTGCTTTTACATAATGCTTTCGAAGGAGGTGGTTCTGACCTAGTCGAAACCCAGCCACTATTCTTTTACCTTTCGGATGTATTGCAACCATCAATGCTTTCAAAGGGTTCTATTTATTTTAAATTTAAGTTAAGTCACTTCCTAAATGCTTTCGAAGGGGTTCAAGTGTTTCGAAGGCCATGGTATCGAAAGTGGGTTTCGATGCTATCCTTTAAAATTTTACTCCGAAGTTTTGATCTTTCGAATAGATGGTTCCGACACCATTAATTTTTCCCCAAAAATATTTTATTAAAACGTTTTGAAAGAGATACTCTCATATGTAACCACTTTGACCCAAGAGATATTTTTAAACAGCAAAACCGAATGTTTTCGAAAGGGATATTTTATTGGTTTCAAAGCTATATTTCTTAAAATTATTTAGCAATGTTTCGACACAATCGAATGGTATAATTTAGTTTCGAAAGGACTAATTTCTATAGCTTCGAAAGGTATATACTTAGAGTTTTGAAAAGAGGTTTTCTATACTTTCGATGAAAGTCATCTAGTAGTTTCGAAAGTGATGTTTTAAGGTTTCAAAACAAATAACCCATTCTCATTTTAAAGAAATTCCATGGCTTAAATAAAGATTTTTGAGAGTATTACTTTGTTGTATTGATTACTTCTTCATATGTCTATTCACGTTGTAATAAACCTATAACGGCTCTTTGCGGAAGGGCAGAATAACTAGCTAGGTTGACCCAGTAGTGAATAAAACTTAAGAATGTTAAAATCTTAATTTAAGATAATGGCAGGGTCCAATAGGTTCACAGTAAGTCCATGAAACTGTGTAAAGGGAAATATATTGAAAGGGGCCAATAGGTTCATAACCCATGAAAACGATGATTTAATTTTGACAAAGGCCACTAAGTTTATAGTTAGCCTATGAAAACTATATCCGGATAAGATACCGACAGTTAGTCAATAGGTTCCTAGTTCGCCTATGAAAACTAGGATAAGAGAAAAGATATTGGAGTTACCAATAGGTTCTTAGTAATCCCATGAAAATTATGAAATCAGACCGGTTGTCCGTAAACATTTAACCGGTTGTCCGTAAACATTTACCCAGTTGTTAGTGAGCCCAAGAAAACTAATAGGTTAATAATAATGCTAGAAACTATAATTGAAATAGATATTCAGAATGAATAGGGATGGGAAATCTAGAATTAACTTCTCGTTTGCGTATCATCATATTATTCTGAATTGGTTCAACCATTGCGGATGTTGGAGCACAGTATATGGTTTATAAAGGTTTTAAGATACTAATGAGGGGAAAACTCGTTCCGCTACGCGGCGTGGTCTCACAAGATATCTAAAAGATTTGAGATAGTAGATTATTATTCATAACAGGCTTTATGTCTGACTCGAAGTTTTTGTTTTCCCCTTAAACTCTCGGGTAGTCAATTGAATTTGAGTAGTTTGAGGCTTAGGATTTTCATGTGTTCTTTTAGAAGAATAAAGCTTCAGGTGACGTACATGAGACGTGTTAAATACTTAGTGTTCTTTTATTTCCGTTGTGTTTGGTTGTAAAGGCAAACTAGTTTTATTGCCATATTATATAATCTGATCATCCGAGGGGGCATCTTCATATGTTGCTATTGTCATATTTTGTAATTAGTATATTTTGTCTGAACATGGTATGCGCTCTAGGGTTATGTAATGAATTTGAAATATTTTGAAATGGAATGTGGACTTTGTTTGTTGTTCTAAAAAATTTCCATCTTCATGTGTTTCTGTATATCAATGTATCAGACATTATCGTATTTGGTCGCCGAAGATTAATAATTATGAATGCTGTGGCATCCGTAGCTGTTATTTTAGGCCTCCAACTAAGGGGATGTTACAAGTATAGCTTTTAGGGGGTCGCTACAGATGATTGCTATGTTTAGTACTTACTCCTTACTGAATTTCAAGGCCTAAATTCTTTAAGGAAGGGAGCCTGTAACACCGCTAATTTTTTATAACGTTATTCAGGAGATTTAATTAGATAATTTAAATCGAATAATGTAATAATTAGAATGATAAGGAGATGAGATTTGAATAAATAATAAGGAGGCCGTGCAAAACAAATTAAATGGGCTTAAGAATGGATTTTAAGTTAATTAAATTGCACCTGGGCGTATTGGGAATTAGCCGCATCTTACTACCATAACCCTTATATATCTTCGTTTCTTATACCATTCACGTTCATTTTTCTCATTTTCACAAAAACAATCCAAACAAAAACTAATAGAGGGACTGACCATTAACAAAGAAAGAAAAGAGGAATTCAATTAAAAGCTAGGGATTCAAGCTTAGGGAAAATTAATCTCAATTCAATATCTCCTTATCCTAATCATGGTGAATAATAATTTATATCATCTCTATTTTGTTTCATGATCATATGTTTTTGGATTTAAGATTAAATACGTTTTTATGATGTTTTGGATGATGATATGATTGAATTAGAATATGTCTAATTTAAATCAAAATATTTAAATATGGATTTATATGGTTTTAGGGCAAAACCTATTGTAAATGATCTTTGAATGCCATGGAAATTTTTTATATTATGTAAAATATGATTTTGGAGTTGGGTTTCATTTTTGATAATTTTCCAAGCAATGGAAAGAATCTTCAAAGAAAAATATAGTTAATTGAGTTTAGAAATTTATTTTAGAAATTATATTGAGAATTTGGGTCTAAAATTTAGATATGCCAGATAACATATTAAAAGTGAATTTCTATGATTTTTCCTAAGTGAATTACTATGAGAATTGTTTGAAAGGAGGACCTAAATGATTTAACTGTTTTGCTTAATGGAAGGGCTTGTTTGCTAAATTAATCTTTGTTTAGATCTACAACAATGCAGTAGTTATTTTATGTAATGTATTTGAAAAGTTGAGGCAACCAACCAAATGCTTACGCATAGGCAAGTTAGTTAGAAAGTGTTTTCTTTAATTGGTATTAAATCAGATTTACCCAGAAAAGTGGGTTTCGCCTCTATTAAAAGCGCCTTTCGACTCATAGCTTCCGCCTTTAATCAAGTCGAAACCCCAAAAAGCCAAAACTAATACGCAAATGTATCACTTAGATGGTTCGTAGTTGATTGGAGGAAGGCATGTTGTCAAAAGCATTGCTTTCGATGGGGTCGATACCTTTGCTTTGTTTTAAAATGTTAAGCGACTACCTTTTTTTTGCAAAAGCTTTCGAAGGAGTCCAAACATATGCTGTCGAAGGAGGTTTTCTAAATAGCTTTCAAAGAAGGTTGCCATCTTTCAGTTTTAAGTATAAGCTTTCGATTGAGATCTTTGTTTATGAAACAATGCTTTTGAAAATGGTGGTTCCGACCTAGTTGAAACCCTACTACCGTTGTTTTTCCTTTTGAGAGTGTTGATGTCATTAATGCTTTCGAAGGGCATCTTATGTTTTAAAGATATACTAAGCCACTTCGTAAATGCTTTCGAAAGGGTTCAATTGTGTCGAAGGAAATGGATTTGAAAGGGGGTTTCAATGCTAGTTCAATGTTTTACTTAAAGGTTTTGAAGCTTCCGAAAGGATGCTGCCAATGCCATTAAACTTTCCCCCAAACAACTTTATATGATAATTAAAGGTTTCGAATGAGATACTTTCGTATATATTCACTTTGACCCAAAAGATGTTTTTAAGCAAAACCCAATGGTTTCGAAAGGAGTACTGTAGCATCCTCCTACGTAGAGACCCAAAACTAGGAGCTACCGATGCTGCAGTCATCCATGATAATTAATCCTTGGCGACCAAATATGGCGACATTAGATGTGCTGATACAAAAAAACACAAGAATATGGAAAAAAAATAACAACAAACAAATTCCACATTCCATTTCAAAATATTCCAAATTTATTACATAATCTCAATTTGCAAACCACGTTCAGACAACATATAATTATTACGAAATATGCCAAGAGCAACATATGAAGATGAACCCTTGGTAGATTAGAGTATGTGGATAGGCAAGAAAACAATTTTCCTTTACAAACAAAACACACAACGGAAATAAAAGAACTCTAATAACAAGCTTGCCTCCTACACGTCCTTGGAAGCTTTATTCGTCTAAAAGAACATACAGAAACCTTAACTCTCAACCTACTCAAAATCAATTGAATACCCAAGAGTTTAAGGGGAAAATAATAACTTCGAGTCAGACATAAAGGCTAGTATGAATAATAATTTCCTGTCTCAAACCATTTAGATATCTAGTGAGACCACGTCGCTTAGCGGAACGGGTTTTTAACCATATATTATGCTCCTACATCCACAACAGTTAAAACATAATATTTCAAAACATTATGATGATATGCAAACAAATAAATCAATTCTGGATTTCCCATCCCCATTCATTCTGACTATCTATCTCAATTATAGTTTCTAGGATTACTATTAACATGTTAAATTTTTATGGACTATCTGTCCAATTTCTTTGCCTTCATGGGATCACTAAAAACCTATTGGTAACTTCAATATCTTATTTCTTATCCAAGTTTTCATGTGCTAACTAAGAACTTATTAACTGACTGTCAATATCTTAATCTGGATATAATTTTCATGGGCTAATTACAAACCTACTGGCCCCTGCAAGTATCAAAACATAGTTTTCATAAGCTAACTATGAACCTATTTTCCCTTGCCAATATCAAACAACTTTCATGGGCTTACTGTAAATCTATTGGCCCTTGGCAATATCTTTAATTAAATCTTAACATATGTTAAGTTATATTGACTACTAGGTCAACCTAACTGGTTATCCTGCCCTTTTTTCAAAATAAAGTTATGGGTTAATAACAATGTGAATAACATTTTAAAAATCTTTATTTATGCCATGGTTTTTCTTTAAAAATGAGAATGGGCTATTTGTTTTGAAACCTTAAAACATCACTTTCGAAACCACTGGATGACCTCCTTTGAAACCATGGAAAACCTCTTTTCAAAACTCTAGGTGTATACCTTTCGAAACTAATGATACCTTTCGATGGTATCAAGAAAACTTTATTTTAAAACATAGCTTCGAAAAAAATATAGTATCCTTTTGAAAGCATTCGTTTTACTCTTTGAAACACCATTTGGATGAAAATGGTTATATACGAAAGCATCTCTTTTGAAACCAATAAAAATTAATTTGCGGAGAAGTTGATGGTGTCGGAACCATTTGGTCAAAAGCAAAGACCTATAAAAAATTAAGACTTTGAAGCGCAGTGTCGAAACCCCCTTTCGGCTTCATTACTTTCGAAACCCTCAACTCCTTCCGAAAGCAATTAGGAATCAGCTTAACCTAGGTAAAAGCAATGACAACCTTTCGAAGGCATTGATGACTTCAGTACTTCGGAAGGAAAATAGTGGCTTGGTTTCGACTAGGTCAGAACCAACCCTTTCGAAAGCTCTTATTAAAAAAAAAGGAACCTCTTCAAAAGCTAATATTTTAACATAATGTGACAACCTTCTTCAAAATCTATTTATAAAACCCTTTCGAAAGCATATGTTTCAACTATGTCGAGCGCTTTATGTAAAACAAGGCAAGGCTTTATCTTTTGAAAACAAGGCAGGGTTTCGACCCTGTCGGAAGCTTACCTTTCGACACCAAGGCTACCGCCTTCCTTCCTATCCACAATGCCCACTAGGTGATGCCTTGTGTAATGGTTTCGACTATGATGGTTCGATTATTCGACTAGGATGAGGTGGAAAAATTAGAGTTGAAAAGGTTAATAATTGAGGCGGAACACCTTTATCTGAATTAAAGGCTGAAATATAGCTTCTTTTAGTAATTGCTTTATAGCAACTTGTCTATTTGTAAACTATTGATTGGCTGCCACAAACTTTTCAAATAGTTTAAAATTAAAACTGCCGCTTTTATACCAGATCTAAATCATAAAAATGCAACTTTTAATCCTATCATAGAACAAAAGTAATATTTGTAGAAAAGTCCCTCTTTTAAAATATTTTATTTTCCACATAGTAAATCAATTGTGAAAAATCGCTCAAAATCATAGAAATTGACTACATCTATTAATCAAACATATTAAAATTTTAGACCAAATTTCTTTCAGAAATATTCATAATAAATTTTAAATTCAATTAATCATATTTATCATCAAAAATTCATAATAAAATTTCCATAACTTGGAATATTCTGAAAATTAAACGCATCTTCAAAATCATGTTCTACTTAACATAAAAATTTTCCATGGCATTTTAAAATCAATAACCTAAATTTTTGCCCCTAAAAAGATACAAATTTCATGTACTAACAAAGTTTTTAAATCAAACAATTCATAAATTAAGCATATCATCATCCAATAAATCTTAGCAACAAAATAAATACTCAAATCTGAAATCATAGGATTTTAGAATCCAAAATGAGTTGGAATGAATTATTATTCATCTTAGATATGATTAGGAATTTAGGATTTTTTATTGATTAATCCTTCCTAACTTTGATCCTTAGCTTTTAAATTGTAATTGTCTTCTTTTCCTACTTGTTAATGGCCGGCTATATTTTTATTTTTCGATTTGTGTTTGTGATGTGAGAAATGAAAAATGAATGAATAAAAGTGAGAAGTGTATAGCAATGTAAAATGAAATGGCTATTTACTAATATGCCCACGTGTAAACTAATTAACCTTTATACTAATTTAAAGAACATTTATTTAATTATTAAGCACGACCAATCATATAATTTATTCAAATCTCAATCCCCTTATCATCATTATTCTATTTAATTTATCTAATTAAATCTCTTGAATAATGTTATCAAAAACTAGGAATGTTATAGGTATTTTCATTGATTTTGAAGCTATGTTTCTAAGGATTTCTGTGTGATGTTTTGAAAGGTATATTTTGGTTTTGAAAGAGATAAATAAAGAGCTTCAAAAGGTGTATATTTAATGTTTGGAAAATAAGCTTTCTATGCTTTCGAAGGAGGTTTTCCCTGGGTTTCGAAAGTAATGTTTTAAGGTTTTGAAGGCCTTAGTTTTCAAACAAATAAACCAATCTCATTTTAAAAGAAGACCATGGCATAAATAAAGTGTTTTGTAATGGAGTTTTGGAGAAGTTTTCCTTGATTAATGGGTTAAAGGGACTAACAAGTTTTATAGCAATTGATTTCAAGGATATTAAACCATAGGGGTTGGTATAATTAAGTTTACTTCTTCATATATGTATTAGAATATATTCACATTGTAATGGACCCATAATGGTAATTTGGGGAAGGGCAGAATAACCAGTTAGGTTGACCCAGTAGTAAATATAAATTAAATTAACTCCTAAATGAGTAGAGTAACATTTAATAGGTCTGGAAGACCAGAGTATAGGATGCTAAAATATTAAAAGAAGATATTGGCAGGGGCCAATCAGTTCATAGTATACCCATGAAAATTGTGTATAGGAAAATGATATATGCAAGGGCCAATAGGTTCATAGTAAGCCCATGAAAACTATGTATAAACAAAGATGTCACGAAGACATGTTTATATTTAGCCTATGAAAACAATGATTTGATATTAGTAGGGGCCAAAAATTATATAATTAGCCCATGAAAACTATATTCGGATTAGGATATTGATAGAATTCAATAGGTTCCTAGTCAACCCATCAAAACGATGATATGAAGAATGATATTTGAGTTACCAATTGGTTCAAGGAGAACCCATGAAATTTTAAAGGTATTGGTAGAGGCCAATAGGTTCTTAGTGATCCCATGAAAACTATGAAACTTGACAGGTAGTCCATAAACATTAAACAGCTTGTTAGTAAGCCCATGAAAACTAATAGGTTAATAGTGATCCTAGAAACTATAAATAAGAGAGTTAGTCAGAAATGAATGGGGATGAGAAATCCGTATTTGATCTACTTGTTTGCATATCATCATATTATTTGAGATGTTTTAATCATTGTGAATGCAGGAGCACGGTTATTAGTTTTACAAAGGTTTAAGGATTCTAGCGAGGGGAAACCCATTCCGCTAAGCGGTGTGGTCTCAATAGATATCTAAATGGTTTGAGATGGTAGATTATTATACAAAACAGGCTTTGTGTCTGACTCGAAGTTTTTTTCCCCCTTAAAATCTCTAGTAATCAATTGATTTTGAGTAGTTTGAGAGTTGATGTTTTCAGGTACCTCTTTAGACAAATAAGCTTTCGAAGATGTGCATGAGCCATGATAGCTATCTAGAGTTCTCTTTTATTTTGATTCCGCTATATTGTTGTTGTAAAGGCAAAGTTGTTAAATTGCCTATATATACTCTGATCGTCCAAGGGGGCATCTTCATATGTTGCTCTTGGCATATGTTGTAATAATTATATATTATCTGAACATGGTTCTCATACTAGGATTATGTAATGAATATTATATTCTTTGAAATAGAATGTGGAACTTTTTTGATGTTTTAAAAAATTTCCATATTCATATGTTTCTGTGTATCAATGTAACATTACCATATTTGGTCATCGAGGATTAATAACTATGGATGACTGCAACATCCATAGCCGTTAATTTTAGGCCTCCAAGTAGGGGATGTTACAATAATTATGAAACCGAACTTTGACAAATTAGTTGGAGGATGTTAGGAGTTATATCGATACATACAGATGGCATATAGATCGAAGAATAGAAGACTGCAATGGAATTGACATGAAATTAGGATTTAGAAATGAACAACATTTTGGAAAAGTGGTATGTGTTCGGTGCTAAGGCTGCCCAGGTTTGGTGAAGGTTTGGCTTGGGCTTCACATTGGGTCGCTGTAGAGGAAGACCAGACAGCAAATGATGTCCAATGGCGCTATGTTGGGGATCGAACAAGATTCGTGGTCCGGTATTTGCTTTGAGGAATGCTTGGAGATTTTGTGAAGATGCTTCAACAAGGTACATGAGCAAGTTTTCTGGTCTAGGGTTTTGGCATGCTTTAGGCTTATGGGGAAGTGACATTGGGATTTTCCTTTGGCGACTTCGGGCTTGGTTCGGGTATAGCTGGATAAGGAATGAAGGTGAGGAATTTTTGTTGTGGAAAAGAAATACTTGGGGATTTCTTCATGGTGAGTTCAAGGGTCTTAGAGGTGATGTAAGGTTAAGTAGACTACACTAAGCAATCGAGATTGACCTTGGATTTCGTATGGCTAGTGAAGCAATGGCTTAGTGCTTCGACGCCACAATGGCTGCGACGACTTCAAAATTTTGGTATGATGACTCTATGGTTTGTGAGGGTGTCTAGAGGCACTCTAAAGATGAGGACTAGATGTGCTAAGTGACTATAGGATTTAGTGCTGGACATGGTAGTCTATGTGAGTTTTCAGCATTTAGCTATTAGTGATGCTCGTGAGTAAGACATGGTAGTCTGTGTGTCCCCATGGCAGTTTGCGTGTTCCCATATTGTTGGACGTCTGCGTGTGTCTAGTCACTAGCCATCTGTGTAGGTATGAGTTGAGAATTTGTGAGGTAGTTTTACTATAGGTATGTGTGCTAAGGGATCAATGGATAACTCTGAGGTTGCGATGCTCATAGTTGAGACATGATAGTCTGTGTGTACCTATATTTTTAGACGTCTGCGTGTATCATGTCCCTAACCATCTGCGTGGGCAATGAGTTGAGAACCTATAAAAGTTATCAAGGCTATATAATGCGAGGCTATACAATGGATGGTAAGAGGCTAATATGCTGGATGATACCCCTACAACCCATAGTTTCCACTTGTGTTAGTACTTAGTAATTTAGCATATACTATATGTATGTGCTAACTCTTTGGATTCCAGGAAGGTCAAGTATGGCTATACATACCTTATGCCCCTATTTATTATATATGATTTTTTATAGTATTGTTTCTCACATTAGATTATTATACAACTCAAGATTTTATTCTTTTCTTATTATTATCTTGGGTACTCTTAAATGAGTAGATTAAGGATAACTCGTCTAGATAGCACATGGAGTTGTATGGAGTACGAGAAGAAGGCTACGCTTTCATATATCTATTCTTAAAGGTTACTATCGCTTATATTTTGTTGTGCGGTACTATGGAGCTATACTAGTACTTGTATTACCTTAGAGAAGGTTATAGAGTTTAATTTGGGAGATTTGGGATGTATGAACTCTATTATTTTAGTTTTGTATAATCTGTGAACTTGTTGTGCTTTGATGTTCTTATTTATGGTTCATTTGATTTTATCACTGTCATGTCTATTTTACATCTATGTTATTATAGTACATTTTGTCCGTGCACTTTAAGATGTTCTATAGGTTCGGTTTTTAGATTTTTATTTCTTTTCATTCTTGGCTATCGTCCTACATCGGCCGGATACCACCATAATGCGTTATATAAGTATATTAGGTATTAAAGTTGTAAGGTGGTCACCATATTTGCTATCGAGCTTAGGTTGCATAGACGACCTAAGTTGATACTTGGATCCATTAGAGATAAGGAAGGAGCTATCCCCTTAGAATGGATCGAGCGAAATATGAGAGAGAATACTTGTTATATTTGGGTTTTTAAAACTATGTAGTAGTGCATATATAGTACATAAGTTGCATTGCATTCATGGACAATGTATATTTCTTTTTAGAGAGACTGATCATTCTTATTACAGCTTATAAGAATAAGCTGGTTAATGAGAATGTTGCTAGGAATTCCATTTCTAGAGTAGAGGAGGGGGCGAGATCAGGGGCTGCTAACCCAAACTTGTAAAACATGTTTGCTAAAATGGTACTGGACATGGTTTATAAGGCCTAAGTTGCTCTTGCTATGGTTGTTTGGTGGAGGTCCGATGCAAGCACCGAGGGATGACTTTGCCAAACTAAGAAAGGATTATTCCACTGTGGAAGGCAAACCATTTTTTAGAATAGAATCAATCGTCGAAGCGCAGGATTAGTTAGACATCGACGAATGCACCTTCGAGGATATGGAGCGAGAGGATGCGATAAAAAGGAAGCTAGCCTCTAGATTGCTTCATGGACGAGCTATGGGGTAGTGGAACGCCGTCAAGATTACTACTCCCGAGGATTAGATTACTTGGGAGTAGTTTAACGCAAGGTTTGAAGAGAATTATATACTGACCACTCAAAAGGCAGTGTTGTTACATAAGTTTGCAGACTTGACACAAAGAGAGATGTTTATGTTGGAGTACGTAGCCGAGTTCGACATGTTGTCGAAGTATGGTTTACTTTTCATTGGTACTCCACTCAAGAAGAATGAGAAATTTATTATGTTCTTAGATGATTATCTTAAAGAAAATCTAGTAGTACATATTGATGAGTTGTTTGAGAGGCTGATGGGGAAGGCTCTTTGACATGAGAGTTTATATCCTAAGCCTAATCTGGTTGTTTTGCCCAAGGATTGCCCAAAGCCGCAAGCTGGCGGGGAAGCAAGAGCAAGTGGGACAACAATAAGAAGTGGTAGCTTTAGAAGGTTGCCAGATGAAGGGAAAATGGGAGCTTACTTGTTATAATTGTAAAGGGAAGGGCCATCTTTGCAAAGATTGCAGAAACTAGAAGAAAGGATGTTTTAACTACAAGAAGCCAAGGAATACGAAGAAGGATTGCCTAGAGCTATTGAAGAATAAGCAATTTGTGTTTGTTTATGCTTTGAATACTGCTACGACTTCTTCGAGTGCTCCATCGATAAAAGAGAAGGGGAAGTGTGTCATTATACAGGGTATGCTTTCTATTTCTGATACACTTGTACATGTTTTATCTATTGCTGGGCTTCACATTCCTTCATATCTAGTCATTTGTTATATAGATTAGGATTAAAACCTGAGATAGTTGACTAACCTTTGATTGTCACAAAACCTATTGGAGGATCAACTGGCTGTGCATGGTTTGTTAAGACTTAGCCTTATCAAGTCATAGATGTTTGTATGCTTGTGATTGCTTTGTTTTGGGTTTCGTAGGGTTCGATATTATTCTAGGGATGGATTGGCTATAGAGGTACATGGTAGTGGTGTATTGTGAGAGGCTGTTGGTGACAATAGGGATGGATGATGGGCATAGGTTGGTGATAGGATGCCCACCTAACGGTGAGGTGATAGTTAGCTTTTTGTACTCGCTCGAGATCGTACAAGATGAGTTGTCATCTATGCCTATAGCCAGGGAGTGCACTTACATATTCGAAGAGTTGACCGGATTATTTCCATATAAAGAGATTGATATTCATATAGATTTAGTGAAGGATGGCAGACGGACTGTTGTGCCATTGAGGCATATGGGACAGGGAGAGCAGAATGAACTAGAGGTGCAAGTGAACGACCAATTACGATGAGGGTTCATTTGATGAAGTATATCGGACAAGGGAGCACTTGTAGTGTTTACCGCTAAAGAAGATATCTCTTTGAGATTGTGCGTAGATTACCAGATTTGAATAAGGTAACGAGGAAGAACGAGTATCCACTGCTATGTGTTGATGACTTATTCGATTAGCTCCATGGTGCTAGGGTTTCCTCTTAATTGAACCTTGCAATGGGGTTTCATTAACTAAGAGTGGCAAAAGAGATTGTGCCAATCACAACATTTCATATGCCATTTGGGTTCTATGAGTGGTTGGTTATGCCGTTCGGCTTAACTAACGTACTAACATAATTTGTTGATCTTATGAACATGTTTTCAGGGATTAGCTAAATAAGTTTGTTTTTGTTCATGGACGATATCCTTCTTTATTTGAGGACGGAGGAAGAACGCAAGGAGCATTTGAGGATGGTGCTTGAGGTGTCGAGGAAGCAACGACTGAAAGAGAAATTTTAAAAGTGTCACTTTTAAAGGAGAAAATAGTGATTTTTGGGGCATGTTGTTATTGAGCAGGATATTGCTGTAGATCCTACAAAGGTGGCAGTAGTGCAAGATAGAGATAAATCCAGGACTGCTACATAAGAATGGAGTTTCCTTGGATTGGCTGGATATTATAAACGTTTAATCAAGGACTTCTTTAAAGTAGAAGCAACATTAACTAACTCTGCAAAGAAGAATCGGACTTTTAATTATAACACGAGGTGCGAGCACACGTTCAAGAGTCTGAAGGAGAGGTTGACGAGCACGCCGGTGTTAGTCAACCCAAACAGGAATGAGGAGATAACAGTATACATGGACATCTGTGGTACTGGACTAGGCGTGGTCTTGATGTAGATAGGAATGGTTGTCCCCTACTCTAGTTGATAGTTGAAACCACACAAGTGGAAGTACCGATTAATGATTTTTAGTTGGCAGCAGTAGTATTTTCTTTGAAGGTATGGAGGCATTTTTTCTTGGAGAGGTTCGATTTGTAGCGGTCTTAGGTCATTGATGCTTTGAGTTCCTTACGTCCTACAACTTTAACGTCTTCTATATACTTGGTAAGGGAAATGCAGCTGTTGATGCTTTGAGTAGGATACATGCGAGCTTCGAAACGATTTTCCTAAAGTGCAAGCAGTTGGGGCTTATCGCTGGCTATGATTTTAGACATCGATATGAGCTAGATTTGAAAGCATTGGCTAGCTTGACTATCAGAACTACTTTGATTGAGCGGATCGACACTAGTCAGAACTGAAATAATAGACTAGCGGAGATCATAGCGAAGATGGATGAAGGATTAGAGTTTGAGGAGATAAAGCAGTATAAGCTCAATCCTGATGGTTTGTTTCGTGAAAATGGGAGAATTTTTGTTCCTAACGTGTTAATAGGTAATGGGATGAGGTGCTATGAGAGTGCCATCATTCGAGATTGACTATCCATCCCGATGACAATAAAATGTACCATGACACGAGGCATATATATTATTGGGAAGGGATGAAGAAGAATGTTGGGGAATTCATCTTAAAGTGCATGAACTATCAGTTAGTAAAGGCAAAGCAAAAAAATCCAAGTGGTTCGTTACAATTTCTCGAGATTGTCGAGTGGAAAAGGGAACAAGTTTTAATGGACTTCATCGACGGAGTGTCGAGGACCAGAAGAGGGTATGATAGCATTTGGGTCATAGTTGATTGATTTAGGAAGAGTGCCCTATTCATGCCCGTTATGTCTTATAGAATGGCATCCAAATTGGCCGAGTTGTATGTAAAGTGGTTATGCGATTCCATGATGTGCCAAAAAGCATTGTGATGATTGAGACACTTTGTTCACTAGCGGGTCTTGGAAGAGCTTACAAAAGTCGTTGGGGATGAAGCTGCCTCTTAGTATAGCTTATCACCCACAAACTAATAGGAAAACTGAGAGGGTAAATTATGTCTTGGAGAATCTCTTACGAGTATGCAATCTCGATATTGGTGGCTTCTGAGATGATCATTTGCATTTAGCAGAGTATACATATAACAATAGTTATCAATTCAGCATGGTATGGCACCATTTGAGGCGTTATAGGGCCGACCATGCAATGCTTCTTCGTGATGGTGGGAAGCAAGCGAAAAACTGGTACTTAAGCCATATATGACCAGAGTGACTTCAAAGAAGATTGAGATCATTCGTCTACAAACAAAAGCTGCTTAGGATAGATAGAAGAGCTATGCTTATAGGAGAAGATGCGACCCTAAAGTTCTCCATCGGCGATATTGTGTTTGTCCAGGTCTCTTCGCTAAAGAATGTTAACCGATTTGGTGCTAAGGAGAAGTTGGTACCGAGATTTATTTGTGCTTTTTGGATACTTAAGGGGATTGGGAACCGGGCTTACAAAGTCAACCTACCTCAGAAGATGATGGTTGTGCATAACATGTTCCACATGTCTCATTTGTGGAAGTTTGTGCATAGTTCAGGCGTGATAGTTGAATCAATTCAGCTTGATGATACTAAGATCGAACCAGAAGCATCGAGTCCACATAGGCTTATTCGTATCATCGGACATGATATGAAGTAGCTTAGGAGGAAGACGGTGGAGCTGGTAAAGGTTCAATGGAGTGAGAGCAAAAGCGATTGTACTTATGAGACCAAGGAGAGAGCATGAGGACCACTTATCCGGAACTCTTTACTTTACGAGGCTTTTTGTTTATCACATTTACTTTCATGTTTGATGTTTTACATATTTGCCCATGGATGTTAGGAATGCGAGGTAGCTATGTTTGGTTTTACCTTATCTATATTGGGGATTTTAGGTGTGAAATTTCGAAAGGGGGAAGAGTGCAATGACCCGTATTTTATGTATTGAAGGATTGTAAAATATTATTTTTACATTCATATCGCATCGTGTGACAATATAACTTTGGGAAATGTTGAGCAGTGAAATTTTTTGTCCTGATAAATTTTATTGGATGGTTTTATGTTGAAAATCTGTATTAGCTATAACTTTTGATAGAAGCAAAATTACCATCCGAGACCACTTCCTTTGGAAAATGGTGATGGTTTCCAGTAATAACCCTAATTTTGACTAAACATTAATTAGGACATTTAATTAGATAAATTAAATGAAAAAAAAATGTATCAGGGATTGAGATTCGTATGATCATAAGGTAGTCGTGCCTTTAAGCCAAAGAGAATTAAAATGAAATAAGTAAGAGTAATAAGATAAGGTCAACATAGAAATAAACCAAGTTCTTATACCATAAACCCGTGTTACTTTTATTCATTTTAAACATTTGGAAACAAAATTAAAAATGTTCAAAGCTTAGCCATCCACCATTAAGGGAAAACGAAAAGAAAGATAAGAAAGAATTCAAGTAGGAAGCTTAAGCAAATCAATTCAAGACAAAATCACAACCTCCTTAACAACATGCTAAAGTGAATAATAGACTACATCCCATTTTTATTGTTTTCGGTTTCTAGATGAGATTCGAATTTAATTTGCAAGTAAAGTGCCATGTTGTTTGTTTGAATGGATACATACATACATATATATACATATATATGCATGATGATGGTTTATGTTGCTTCATATATATTTTATGATAAGTTTTGATTTGAAAAACATATAAATGACATCCTAATGACTTGCGTTTTTGATATAAGGTCAAAACATTATTTTGGAGATGAGTTTCAAGTTTCATAATTTTCTAAGTTAATGAGGATATTTTATGAATTTTTTAGAAAAGAAAATGGTTAAATTGGGATTAAAATTATTTTCAGCAAATATACGACAGCCTTGGGTATGAAATTTAAATATATTAGAAAACATATTAAAAATGATTTATGGGAATTTTTATAGAATTTTCTAATTATTTTATTATGGATATAAAATTATTTTAAGGTATGGGACATAAATGTTTTATATGCTTCTAAAAGTTAAAGGGGCTAATTTGCTAAATGTTTTTAATTATTAACTAAGATCGGCAACACTTTTAGAAAACAGTTTTGAAAAAGAATTGGCAACCAATTATATTTTGACAAATAAGGCTAGTTTGTTGGAAAGATGTTAGTTTAAAAGGCTAATATTCAGTTTTGCAAAGAATTACCGCTTTGCCAGTTATAGCGGCTACTTTTCAACCCATACTTCCGTCCCAACCGAGTCAAAACCAATACACATGGTATCAATGCGTTGGTATGTAGTGGATTGGAGTTAGGCGGATCGAAACATGCTTTCGAAGTGGTAGAAGCTACTATTTTTTTTACTACGAATCACTTATGTTTATAAAGAAGGCTTTTGAAGGAGTTATATTAGCTTTTGAATTGGTTAAATGCGCCTTTGTTTTACCAAAAGGGCTTTCGAAAGGGTTGCTGCCTTTTTATTTTAAAACGAAGCTTTTAAAAGGGTTCGAAACCCATGTTGCCACATTCAACCCTTTGAATCAATGCTTTGGCCTTTAAACTTTGAAGCTACTTCTTCATGCTTTTGAAAGTGTTGGTTTCAAAACCATAAACTTTCTTTTACTTAGGAATAATGCTTTCACCCAAGTTCTTTTAAGACGTTTTGTTCCATTAAAAGGTAAACCCAAAGGTTTCAAACGGAATGGTTTCAAATGGTTTTGAGGCTATGTTCCACAAACTTTTACCTGGACCCAATGCATTTGAAAGGTTTATTTTAGGTAAGGAATTTTAATACTTTCGAAAAGTACATAATATAGGTTTCGAATAGAAGGTACCCCAATGTTTTCGAAAGGTTTACTTGAGTCTTTAAATGGAAGGTTTCCAATGCTTTCGAAAGGCAAATTTAAAGTATTTTGAAAAGTGGAAGTCTAAGGTTTTATAAAGCTTCTGAAGGGATGCTTTCAATGATTTCAAAAGGTCTATTTAGGTTTAAAAAGGTATGTTCTGGCCTTTTGGCCTAGTGTTCAAGGTAAAGTAATTAACCTATTTTGAAAGGGGTACTTTCAATGGAATCGTAAATGACTTTTAAAGTCTTTAAACAAGGGTTTAGAAGGTGATATCTTGGATTTAAAACCTAATGTAGTCTACTTTAAAGAAGGGCTTTAGCTTGTTCTAAAGGGATATATAACCCTATTGATTTAGGTTTTCATTAACATTGTATTTTGTAAAGCATATACCATGGCAAAGATATTTGAGTAAAGCAAAGAGTATATTTTCCTTGTTTAAGTACGCTTTAAAGGGTTAAATCATATTGAAAGAAATATTTTCAAGGAAAATTTGATGGGGTAGTAAATCCTAAGTAAATGACTTGGATATTATAATACCAGATGGGCCTGGTATAGGCTCACGCCTTATTGCTTTAACCAGTTTGATTTAAGACTCCGTTAAATCATTTTTCACCCAAAACTTCTCCTTTCTCCTCCAAATCAAGTTTAAATCATAGACTAAGGATAGACTAGTAAGGGTATTCATTAGGGATCTTCAAATCTACAATTTTCGGGAAGAAAAATTCGGGCTTCACTGTTTAGTTTTGGATTTGCCTTGATTTGCACGCAAAACATGAATTTTGGATGTTTTGGTGAGCGGTTTATCATCTCTCACCTTATTATATATGTATCTATAGATTTTAACATGTTTTGCATCCATTTTTAAAGTCAAAATTATGTTTTGTTGTTGTTTCAAAGCCTTACCTATAGTAAAAGAAAAAATGTTCTAGATATGTTGTTCGGATATATGATTGCCTTGATATATGTTAGGCAATGTTGTAGATACCTTTTATGATGATTACTATGATTGGTTGTGTAATCTGCATGCTTGAATGTTTTTTGATGCATGTATAGTGCTTGTATGCTTGTATGCTTGAATATGCTCATCAAAGTGAATTTGAGGTTGGAACAATAAAACCAGACTTTAACGGATATGCTCGAGGATGTTAGAAGTTATATCAATATGTACATAAGGCATACAAGTCAAACAATAGAGCGTAGCGATGGAATTGACATGAAATTAGGATACAGAGATATTACTGCATTTTGGTTTGGTGGTATATGTTAAGTTCTAGGGCTACTCGGAGTTTAGGGAAGGTTTAGCTCGAGCTTCATTTCGAGTTGGTGTAGAGGATGACCGAACAATAAATGTTGTCTGATGGTGCTATGTTTGGGGCCGAACATGGTTCGTGGTCCGGTGTTTGCATCAAGGGTGCTTGGTGATTTTTTAGGGATGCTTCAATCTGGTACCCGAGAAAGTTTTCTAGTCTGGGGTTTTTGTGTGCTTTGAACTTGATAGGAACCGACTTCAGGATTTTCCTTTAGTAGCTTCGGGCTTGGTTTGGATATAGCCAGAAAGGGAATGAAGTTAAGGAATTTTTTCCACGGCGAGGTGAAACTTAAGAGAATTCCTCATAGTGTGTTCTTGGGGTGACATGGGGTTAAAATACATAATTCCTAACGATAAGAATAGACTTGGATTATGTGTGGAACTAGTGAAGCGATGGCATAGTAATTTGATGTGATGATGGCGACGGCGACTTCAAAACTTTGGTCTGATAACTCTTTGACTTGAGATGGGTGTCTAGAAGCAATCAGAAGATGAGGATTCACTATGGAGGGTTACTATGGCATCTGGTAATGGACTAAAAGGAGGAGTTCTGTATGATATCCCCTGAGGTAGAACATGAGGTTATGATGCTCGCAAGTAGGGTAGAGTAGTCTCTATGTACCCAGTTTAGTCTATGCGTGCCAAAATTGTTGGATGTTTGCGTGTGTCCAGTCCCTAGCCATATGCATGGGAATAAGTTGAGCATTTATGAGGATGTATTGCTATCGATACATATGCTAAGGGATTAATGGATAACTTTAAAGTTGTGATTGTTATAGTTGGGAAAGAGTAGTCAGTGTGTAACCATATTTTCGGATGTTTACGTATATCCTATCCCTAGCCATTTTTGTGGGCAATGAGTTGAGCTTTTATAAGAGTTATCGTATATCTAAAGCACGGTAGTGAGATATGCAAGGCTCCGTAATGGGTTCCATGTTTCTTGTGTACCTTATATGCTATGTGATACCCATATTCCCCATATTTTCCACTTGTGATAGTAGTTTAGCATATACTTTATTTCTGTGCTAACTGTTTGGAGGCAGAGACAGATCAGGTATGGCTATTTATACACTATGCCCCTATTTACTATATATGACTTTCATAGTATTTTTCACATGATGCATCACTCATGCCATATTGTTGTTTAACCCAAGATTTTTTTCTTTGTTTCTTATTATCTCGGGTACTCTTAAATGAGAAGATTTAGGATAACATGTCTGGATGGCGCATGGTGTTGTACAAATACGAGCAAGTGGCTATACTTTCATATATATCAATACTTTGAGCCGACTATCGCTTATATTCCAATGCGTAGTACTATGGAGCTATCCTACTACTTTCATTACCTTAGAGACAACTATAAAGTTTATTTTGGGAGATTTGTGATGTATAAACTCTATTATTTTAGTTTTGTATAATATGTAAACCTGTTGCACTCTGATGTTCTTATTTACAGTTCATTTAATTATTTCGTTGTGTTGCCTATTTTACATCTATGTTGTTATATTATATTTTGCCTATACACTATTAGATGTTCTATAGTTTCCATTTTTGAATTTAGTTTGCTTTCCACCCTTGGCTATCATCCTACATCGGCCGAGTACCTCTAAAATGCATTATACAGGTATATTGGATAACAAAGGTGTAGGGCAATCATCACAACTTGTTCTTTCTCCTTATTCTCTTGGATCTAAAGTTTTAACTATTATTTGATTATTTGGTGACATAGACAATTCCAACTATAAATAGAAGTACTACATCGACTTAGAGATGACTTTGGACTTTGATCTTTGGCCTTGATATTCTTAATCTCCTGCCGTCTACTCTTACCCTTTTCACTAAGTGCTCTAAATCCCGAGCATACTTTGCTTTCAAAATCTAAAACAATTATACTGCTCTTATACAGGTGATGAATCTAAATGTAATATGATTAAGTAGATGTAGGCACAAATTTTAGTCGAGCTTCTATAAAAACCATGCATTCTTTGCTTTTTCAACTTGAATCTATTTAGATCTTTCTCTTTTTTGTTCGATTGGGGTATTGTATCACTTTTTGGTCCAACATTTTTGGTGCTCTCACTTGGGAAAGA
This sequence comes from Allium cepa, assembly GCA_030765085.1. Taxonomy (NCBI): domain Eukaryota; kingdom Viridiplantae; phylum Streptophyta; class Magnoliopsida; order Asparagales; family Amaryllidaceae; genus Allium; species Allium cepa. The sequence continues at coordinate 162,510,789 of CM060932.1, forward strand.
AGCTTCCCGGGTGTAGATCTGACTTAGTATTGTGGATTGCAAGCATCCAAAAGTTAGATTTAAAAGATTGTTACCATAAATCTGAAGTTATTATGATTCTAGAAGGATTCAACATCAAATTTGAAGAAATGACTTCTACGAAACCCTGCATGAGATCTATAGCCATTAGAGGAGAAGATGAAGCTTCCCACCATAATGAAAACACCGTTCAGCCATTTAATGCTTTACCGAGACCATATGCTCTACAAAAGATGGTGAAAAAAGTTAAACTTGATAGGATGATGACTGAGATGAACATGAATTCTTGATATTCAAAAAGCTTACTTTGATAAAATGGAGGAAATTTTGTTTTGCTAGCACAACAGACATAAAGGCATAGAAGGAGAAGTAGGAATTCATCGCCTTCAAGGAAGAAGAAAGCTTGTCTTCATCTTATTAGAACATGAGAGAAGGCAAGCGAAAGATGAAAGAAAAGGCTAATGGGATGCCAAAGGGGAATACAAGAGGAAGTGGCCAAATATTGGCCATGAACAAAATGGTTGGTACCGACAAAATCAAGTTGGTACCGGGAATGTATTGCATGGTGCCAAAGTGCAATTACCTAAAGCCATTAATTTTTTTGATTGCAAAAATAATTTGTAGGATACTGGCATCGATGTTGGGAAGAATGCTAGAGTGCATAATTTTGGTGGTCAAATGAATGCCACATAAGTAGCCAGGACTTATGGAAGGTCTGGGCGAGTGGCTCTCCCAAAGATAGGGGAGCTTAAATGTCATCGATCGAACTAAGAGCATTTGCATAGTCAAACACTCGGGGCTGTTCCTGATGGTCGCAATCTAGAAAATCAATTTAATCAAGAGTGTATTGCAGATATGGTAAGAACTACTAAATGAGGATCAGTGGAGAAAAAACAAGGAATAAGGCTCTGCACCCAACATGACCTTGTTTATTGATGATATATTACAGGAGAAGTATCCCAGAAAGTTCGCCATTCAAATGATATCATTATATAATGGGAATATAGAGCCTAAACAACATCTATTGAAATATGCATGGAACATGGATGGTTCGAAAGTGATCGATGCAGTGAGGAGTAGGTGTTTCCTCATATTCCTAAGTGGGGTAGCTATGATGTGGTTCAATCTGCTTGCATTGAAGTCCATATCTTCATTTGATCAATTGGCGAGAAAGTTTATGGAGTAGTTCAGGATCCATACTGGTCAACCGAAGTAAGTGATGCCTTGTTAATTATTCATTAAAGTGACGGAGAGAACCAAAAGGATTGTGAGTTGATTTAACATTATCATGGTCGAAGTGAGCAATATAAAGAAGGATATTATGTTGATGGAATTGATCTAGAGGATACACCCGAATACAGAGTTTGGTAGATAGTCAAAGAGAAATTAGCCGCGTACTATGGAGAAGTAATATCATGAGGCATCCTGGTTTCTACGAATGGAAGGGGAAGTCCTGGCCATTGGAAAGGTTGGTGGTAGATTGTTAAATGAAGTTGTACAGTGCAACGTCACTGTTAAGCAAACCAGTAAGAGTGCCGGTAATGTCGCATTGAATGTGGGAACTAATAAAAATAAAAAGAAGAAAAGAAATCAGGGTCCTGGTGGAATAAGAAATAATAGTGAAAAACGTCCGAGGTACTTAAAGCCGGGGGATTATACTCTGGTAGACGATATGAGCTAAAATATATACCTTACTATGTAAGGAATGAAGAATTATAAGAAGTTTCCTTGGAGGGAGCCAACTGAAGCTGAATAACACTTGGGGATATATTGGCATTTCCATAACACTCATGGGCACAAAAACAATTACAGTCATCACTGGAGAGATGTGAATGAATATCTTATACGTAAAATGAAGTTACAACAACATCTTAGAGATCTGCAGAATGATCGGTAGAATGCTAGACCTCATGGGCAGAACACTTAGAGAGATCAACTTAGGCCAAGTGGAGAGGGCCTAGGAAACTAGATGGTAGAATTATGTTTAACATAGTAAATGGAGGACCTCATCCAACAAGGAAGAGCTGGAATGAGATGGAGTCGTATGGGACTTCATTAAAACACGTGCCACAGGGGAGTTGATTTGCTGTCGAAGATGAAGCACCGCTAAGAAAACTAATAACAAGAAACGAAGATATTTCATTTGAAATAGAAATGCAGATAGGGTGAAAGCATCGATGCTTGACCTCATGGTGATTACAACCGTGGTAGGGCCAGTAACTGTGCACCGATGTAACAACCAGGTTTTTATGTAATAATTAATTCACGTCAATAATAGTAATTTAAATAATTAAGTTAGGATTTGGAGATTTATTTGATAAATTGATTTAAATAAAAGAATTTGAATTATGAAATTATAATATTTAAAATTTAAAAATAATTTAAAAATGTGGGATATAAATTTCGTAAAATGAAGTGTTTGAAATATAATGTTGAATTGATGGTGAAGTGATTTTGAAATACATTTGTTTTTATTTAAATTAAAGAGAAATTTAGTATGTAATTAAAAGAAATAAATCTATATTTATATGAACTTGTTTACCTTATAAATTCAAGGCCTAATTTCTAGTACCCATGCCAAAAACCCAACATCTAGAATTTTCTTTGCTTATCACTTAAACACTTATGCATAACTCTTCCCTAAGAGAGAACATTCACTAAAAACATTTTCCTATTATAATCTTCCTCATGAATTTTTTTTATAAATTATAAAATTCAAGTATGAGGTTCACAATTCCATATTGCATCGCTGCTATATGGCGTATTGGGTTGCCTGAAGATGGAGTGTATGTGTGCGGGTGTATGCTGAAGGAGAAGGAAATAGAACGCAAGTTTTCAGATGAGTTAATCTAACTCACAAATATGTGTTTACTCCTCTCATTTATCAAAATATATTATGCTTGGTTGCGAATTTATCCATGAATACTAGATATTTATACTTGCTATGTGTGTGTTTGTAAATGTAGTTGTGCATGTATAATCGGTTTTGTTTGTATATCTTTATGCGTGTGCATTCATGTGCTGCTAAATGTGTGGTTTTAGTAATATATTTTGTAGCAGAAATTGAATCTCACCAAACAACTCACATTTAGGAAGGGTCTTGATTACAAATTCTTAAAACAAATAATTGATAAGCTTTTGGCACTTTATATTTTCTTCCTTACTAATTTAAATTGATTTGTCCATATTCACTATAAACCACTATAATACTTTGTCCCTATATACTGGATGTTTTCAAATGATTGAGAATGTTATTTCAGTGCTTATCCAACACAGACTCACACCTGACCTTCAAGTAACATGTTATATTATTTATAAGATGCTAGAAATGTAACACCTTCACACCATATTTCACTATGTTTTCTCATTCCATATAAATCCACATACACACATTCCTTTTGCCCTACTGCATTTGCATGAAACTTTAATTATTTTGCGTGCAAGCCTTATTCACTGTTTACATGCATATTTCAACGGCTTTGATTGAAATTTCATTTTTCTTTCTCAGTAAAAATTCAAGTGTTGTTGCCTTATATTTGTTGTTGCAATATACATATATATCCATATTCTACTGTGTATTTCCTATGTGTGCATGCTAGGGTCTGAATGAGTGTAATATGTATGCGTGTGTGTTATATATGTATGGTGGGTTTAATAAAGTACAACTGTGTCTTTGGGGTTGTATGTGCTAGCGGCAGTACATAAGTATATGAGTGAGCTTTTACATCTTTGCACTGCTTTTATTATAGGCGAGTATGTGCACTGAGAGTGGATGAGGAGCTGCTACCATGTACATGTAATTGGTTGTGCATGTGCTTATATAATTTTGTGAGTGTGCAAGTGGTGGTGTGTGAACAGTTGATTATACACACACACACACACACACACACACACACACACACACACACATACATACAGACACAAACTGGAATACATGGGTAGGAGAGATAAACTTGCATATGTTTATCAGTAATTTTTTGTATTGTGTTTTTTTGTTATACTAATTTAGATGCATATTCGGGTATTTCCTAAATTTGCTACCCTATTTACTACTTCATGACTTCATACTTGTCCATGATCTGAGTATGGATGGGCAATACATTTTTTATGTTGTTTGTTTGTCTAGTTGTTTTCCCAAAACCAAGCTAATGTATTATTACTTTTTAGAATTTGAGTTTGTTACCGCATTTGGTATTTGTGAAAATCATATATGTATATAAGCCTCACAATTTATAATTAAAAATATAATATTCAAGCTTGAGGATATATTTATTAGATTACGAACAATTTAAACTAATTTTGATAACTAAACCAAAAAAGTAATTAGACTTTATTATTATGCAATCGATATTATGTTCAACAATTTGTTCTATAAACTTTTTTAGGAATTTAAAATGAGCTTTCCCAATATTATTAATGAATATTTACTAATTGTCTAATGGTATAAGAGGTTAAGAAATTTATGATTATTAATATAGAGTATAATATATTTTAGTTAATAATTATTTATTTAATACTAGAATATATATTTATTATTTATTATCCCATTTCTAAGCATTTATTTGTTAAAAGAAATTATATATTGTGAAGTGTCATTATTAAACACTAATTTTTTATTTTTTATTTATTTATATAATATATTGTATATCTTTATTCTAATATTTTCTTGTTTAGTTATATAAAGACTATATGAAAGATTCACCATTGATATTGATTGAGTTGTTGATTTTAATATGACACGGTAATGACAACCATTTTATTTGATTTATTGTTATTTATTCTATGTGACGGGAAAACTAAATAAAATGTTTAATGACATTATTGGTATAGGACTTTCGGTAACACTTTTTTAGTTATTTTCTGGGCTCGTTGTATAAAACTAAGAAAGGGAGTGTGATGTGTAAGTACCAAATAAATGGACTAGTAACACACGGCGGTTTGGGACGCCATTTTGTTATTTATTTAGTTATTCTTTGCTTGTGGATGACAATTATAGGAGGCATGTCATGTGTGACTCATTGTGGTGAGTATATATGGAGGCTACTTTTTAACCACATAGTTTGTGTACACTATATATCTACCTACCTTTGTCTAACTCCCTTTATGTTTCGGGAGTATCCCAGATTGGCTAGTATTCACCCTAGCAGCCTGATCATGGGGTCACGCCCCAGATCCATAACATTATTATAATTCATGGTATTTGATGCATATCATAAGATTGTTAGCTGCCCCTTGTGTCATATAGGCCAGTAGTCATTTACTATAGGGGCACATATTGGTAGTCATGGCTGAAGTGGTTACGTGGTGTCGATCCTGTAGTGGATCATTGTCACGATATCGATAGGGGAGAGGTAATGGTAATTGATGATTATAGGAGTCGTGTTATATAAACCACATGTGGCTCTTGGAGCAAGCAGACGTGCTGTCAGTCTCCCGTCTTTTTCTAGTGTATGTGGTGTATGTGTATGTATGTGGGTAGTAAATAGACATATATAATATATGGATGAGATTATACCTGAGACTGTATCTAGAGTATGATCAACCTTGTATCCTTCTCAGGCAGACAACCTACTTATTATAGGTTTATTGTTTCCATCTCTTAGGACCTTTCAGTCAAGACTTTTGCCTCTCCAAGGGCTGTGGGTTGAGATATATGATTTAGCACAGTGCGACATTGTTATGAGATGGCTCAAATCTTTCTTATTGTTTTTATTGATTTGATATTAATTATTTTAAAATCATCTATTAAGTATGAAATAAATGGTTGGAGTAGTAAGGATGAAAGGAGTTAGTCCAACCAGTAGCTTTTCTACTTATAATTTTGGATGGTTTGATACTGTATTTGAGATGTGATTTGCTTTTATAAGAGTGTGCACTGAAATTATTAGGTTTCGCTGAGTACCTTTATTCAGTCTCTTATGCTTCTTTGATAATTTAATTTTGCAGGAATTGAACTTAATTTTTAATTTATGTATATTTGTCAAATCTATGAAATGAATTTAATTATATAGTCGATACTTATTGTAAATATATATGTTAGAAATGACAATTATGTTAACTTGTCCATTGAGTGCATTAAGGATTTTGGTCGATGCGGGTGCATTCATATTCAATAGAAATTTTTAAACGCTTGAACAAGACATTTGGACATGATGATTTAGATAGATGTAAATAAATAGTGGAATTTTAAAGTATTTGTTAACCCAAAAATGGATTAACACCTAGATTAAGTGTGAAAGCGCAAGCCCTGTTCTTACAGAGCGATGATATAGAAAATAAATGTAAAAAGTGCCGAAACGGTAAAATGACAAGAAGATTTTTATAGTGGTACGGCTGTTAATGAAGCCTACGTCCACTTTATAACTTTCTATTAACTGACCGCTGTTACAAGTTGAATCAGATTATAATATTATTGAATCTTCTAATTTAGAGCAAGTCACAAGAACAAAAGTTTATTAAAGAATGATGGAGGACCCCTAGATGACTATTGTATGGGAGGAAAAGAGTGAAGAATAATCTCTATAGAGTTCTAGGAGCCAGTCCCCAAGATCCTATTTATCTTGCAGGCAAGATTGTATTTATAGGGGTTAGAGAGTACTTGCGCCAAAGTCGCTTTGCTAGAAGTTTGTACTCAGAGTCATAAAGGAGCATAGAAAGTTTGAAGGCGACTCGAGCTAACTTGATGGATCACTAACGATCCATAGGTGATGCATCGCTAGAGATCCATGTACTTAGCCTATTTTTGAGTGATCCCCATTTGATTGTCTTTCTATCTTCTATTTGAGTGCCTTGTCCAAATATCAAGTCATTTAGAGTTTGTTTGATCATCCATCTTCATAGGTCATCTAATCCAAAAGAATCATCCATAACTCATTCAAAACCTAGCAAAATTAGAAGGAACTTTGTAAGTACACTCTAAAGGGAGTGTGGAACCTACACTGAATTTTAGGTGATGGGGACCAACCTACATGGCTCGCCAGCGATCCATCAAGATGGATTGCCAACGATCCATCAAATCTTCTCCAATCATTCTCATTTTTTGTATGGCCTTCTTCTTATGTATTCTAAGTGTTCTATCAAAATTTCAAGTCAATTTGATTCTATATTGGTTCTCTAGGTCCAGTTTAAGCTAGCTGCTTTGCTCAAAACAGTTTAAATCAAATGAGTCTTTACTTCTTTAACTACGCAGCTTGGAATGCTGTAAAACTTGGTAAGTATTCTTAGAAGAGGTAGTAGATAATGATGCAAGATGCTTTGACAACTCATGATGCTTCCTTTTGGCTCACTATTGATCCACCCATTTAGGGTATTTTTGGCTTATTTCTCTTAAATTCCATTGGCTTGTTGTTTTAGATGTCTTGTTCAAGTTTCAAGTCATTCTGGCTTAGTCTGGATGTTCTAACTCCTGTTACATTCAGCTAGGTTAAAAACGGAGTTAACTTTTGCCCTCAGAATATGCTATCGTTCGAAGTAAAGTGTGCTTTGGAACAAGACATGTTTTGGATTACTATTATGTGAATTTCAATGAATCATCGGAGTCCATTTCAAGATGTTGTTCTCAATTGACCGACTTCTGGTAGCCATTCGTTTTTTGATTTCGATCTGAATTTCTATTCCTGGCATTGACAATGCAATCTTTGCTCCGTAGTTTATACAAGGATTTAGGTTGATAAGTGGGTAAACGACATAGGTTTGGATTCAATTCATATAGTTTTAACTCAGTCGACGGTGAAGCTAAGTTTTTTCTCGAACGATTGTATGTTGTTCCAAAGCAAAAATCTTGCTCTTTGTCTTTAGCTGTTTCTTTTCAAGGACTTCGGACAGCGGCTCCATTATCGATCATTGATCGATAATTAGTAAGTATGGAAAAGGTAATTTCAAAGGACAATATAAATTATTTTTCAAATGTAAGCAAGCTCTCTACACTAGATTATTTGTTTGCAGTATTTAGGATACTGGACTCTTCTCATGTAGATAACACACTACATCTGCCCCGATTAGCGCTCTGAACCCAACTGGTCAACATACGCCGACTTCCATTGGATTTCGGGTGTTGGCTATATGGGGATATTATTTAAAGTAAAACATACCCGATAGGTTGAATGCCAGGTTCTATTGTTGAAAATGATTTTTCGGCCATCCAATCTTGAGTCTGACGGAGGGACTTCCACTCCTCCTGAAGCTGGGTCCTTTGCAACTTAGGCTACTCTTAATCTTATAGAGTTGAAGTTCAATTAGGCATAGTTTCAATCTTCGAAAACTAGCGCATGACTTGTTTGATTGTGATTATCCTTCCTTTTCATTTTTTGGAATTCAACATGCACACCAACCTCTATCTCCGAGGACTATTAATTAATTGATCGATTCCGAGCATTGTTTTTTCTCATTGCACCTCTTATGTTCATCTGCAGCATACTCATTTACTGTAATTCTATTCATGTAAGTAATACTTTTGCGATCATTTAGGCATATTCTATTTCATAGCTTTGTTCAAAACTATAGGTAGCTTGGCCTAGCCAATTCTGTAGCTATTCTTATTTATGCTACGTCGAATTCATTCAACAAAGTGTTGGTGTATAGGTCGTAGTCCATAGGGCTGATTACTCTGAATATTAAGTCTATATGTTTTCGGGAGGTAAGGTCTCTTAGGCCATATGTCCTATTGTCGTAGTTTGATTGACATGATAACTCCTATCTACGGAAACTAGGGACTTTGCTGCTTGATTCCAAGCTTTGATTTTTTTTCAATGATGTTTTTTTCTTGACTACAATTGAATTCCTCCAAATTGACATCATCATTCGATGTCATTCTGGGTACATCTGTTGGAAAGACGAGTCGCCATCATCTTTTGCTAAAGTGAACTCTTTCAAGTCCAATGTTGAGATCCTAATCATTTATCGGTTTCTATCTTCGAAAACTCGTGCACTGTTCTCTCGACTCTATGGATTTTTCCTTGATATTGTGAATCTTCAAATAGCATAAGATGCCAGAAGGTAGGGCTAAAGATTTAGTCAAGCTCTTGCTTTGGTTTGCAAAAGCCGATGCATCGGTAGTTTTATTCTAGGGTTTCTTCTTAGCATCACCAAACTTCGGGCGATGGTATATTCCTGCCAATTATGACTAAATGATCTAGTCGGACCTTGAGTAAGTCATCAATCCTTCTCGTCATCGCCAAACTTTGAGCGACGGTAAGTTTCTTGCAATTATTCGTGTAAGGACTTGGCAGCGTTTCTTTCAACCAATTATTTGTGTGTCTATCCCCGTTCGAAGGGCTAGCTATTTTGAATGCCAGTATTCGGGCATTTGCGAGAGATGGAAAGGTGTGGGACAAATGATTCAATTGCCATAGGTCTGGCCTTCGATCCTTGTCGTTGTCTATCTTCAAATAACAGATAGTTTTCTGCAAGTTGGGGTTTGAGACCTCAGTTGAGCATATGTGTTACATCCCCTATTTGGAGCCCCAAAACTACCCACTACAGACGCTGCAGTCAACCGTAGTTATTAATTCTCGATGACCAAATGCGGTAACGATAGATACGTCGATATACCAGAAACACATGAATATGAAAAAAATTAAAGTCAATTTAAAAAAAATCTCATTTCGTTACATATAGAATTTTTAATTCATTCCATAATCCTATACGTCAACCATGTTCAAAGAAATTACAATTTATTACAAAATACGACAAGTGTGACATATGAAGATGCCACCTTGATTCATCAGATTCTAAATATAGGCACTAAACAACTTTTCCATTACATCCAAAATACAGCGGAATCAAAATGAAGAAAAAACTCATAATAGCTAGCTTGCCACTTGCACGTCTCCGGAAGCTTATTCATCTAAAGAAGAACCTAAAAAGCTTAACTCTCAAACTACTCAAAATTAATTGAGCACCCAAGAGTTTAAGGGTAAAACATAACCTTCGAGTCGAACATAAAATCTGGTGTGAATAATAACATAACATCTCGAACCATATAGATATCTAGTGAGACCAGGCCGCTTAGCAGAATGGGATTTCCCCTCACTAGTATCTTAACCAAATTTAAAATAACCATATACTGTGCACCTGCATCCATAATGGTTAAGACATAACAAAATAAAACGTATCATGATGATATGCTCTGGATTTTCCTTCCCCATTCACCTGACTACTTGTCTCTAGTTATAGTTTCTAGGGTCACTATTAACATATTAGTTTTCATCGGCTAACTAATAATGTGTTCCAAGCTTACGGACTATCTGTCCGGTTTCATAGTTTTCATGTGATCACTAAGAACCTATTGGTGTTTATTGATAAAATCATCTAATCATAGTTTTCATGAGGTCAATATGAACCTATTGGATTCTCCAATAACATCTCTCATGTCATGATTTTTATGGGATCACTTTAAACCTATTGATCTCTTTTAATAACTTATTCCGGACATAGTTTTCATTGTATCACTAAGAACCTATTGGCCCTTACCAATAATACTTTCTATACATAGTTTTCATGAGCTTACTCATTTTTATAAGTCTATAAAGGAAAGCAGACTTTAACCAATTCAAAAGGTATAAATGTGGTTGCTTGGTACCGAATGAGTTCAAAATGCGGGAACTCTTTCGAAAGCTTCTTTCTAAAAGCAAAGGCAAGTTGATGGATTCGAAAGCTTGTAAAAGCGACTTCAACTCCATCGACATGGACCCTTCCACCTTTTTCTAATACACCCATGTACCAATTGCTTAATACCATGTGCACTAGTTTCGAACGGGTTCGAAAGGCTTGCTGGGCATGGTGATGGAAGCAAGCAAAGGAAGTGGCAAAGTTTTAATTCATGACAAAACTAATTTTATGCCTTTCAAAGTTATTTATTTTCACCTAACTTACCTAATTTATCAAAATGTGATTGATTGCCATTTCTTTATCAAAATCATTTTTCTAAAAAGGCTATCGAATTCACAATTATCAATTTAAAATATTTACAGAAAATAAGCCCTTTCCCATGATAACATATATAGAACATTTGAGTCCCTTAACCTAAATAATTTTATAACCATAGTAAGTACTTAGGAAAATTCCCCAAAAATCACAGTAATTAACATTTAATATATTTTCTAACATATATAAATGTCTAACCCAAATTCATTATATAATTGCCTTAAATAATTTAAACTCAAAATTATCTATTTCTTCCATTCAAAATTCATAATAAATTATCCATAGCTTGGAATATTATGATAATTTAAACCCATCTCCAAAATAAAGTTCTACATAACATATTCAAATATATGACATTCGAAAATCAATATGCATGATTTCAACCTTAAAATCAAATTATATTACCCATAAAAATCCTTGTTTAAATTATAACATGGCATATAATATAAGCATATCATCATTCATCCATCCAAACTATTTTAAACCTTAAAATTGAATTTAAACATTCAAGAAGACATATATGAGATGGCTTAGATCATTATTCACCTTTTCGGATAAGGAATTTGAGATTTGTTCTTCACTTTAATCTTTCTATCTTGAATCTTGGCCTCTAATTGATTTTGAACTCCTCTTCTCCTAGGGTTATGACCGGCCTTGTTTCTCCTTTGTCTTTGTTTTTGGTTTATGTAATATGAATCAGAACGGGGTAAGGGTTTAGGGGTTATGGTATACGGCTATTCCTTTTTTACCCTTCCTTATTCTCTTAAATCTTTAATTTATATATAACACATATATCCGTTTAGTCAACGCACAACCCTAATTAGTTCTCAATTCCCTTATCACTCTAATCTCTACATTATTCTATTTAATTTATCTAATTAAATCTCCAAAATAATGCTATTTAAAATTACAGGTGTTACAGGCCCCCTCCTTAAAGAATTTTATCGTAGAAATTCAGCATGGACTAAGTATTAAACGTAGCAATCATCTGTAACATCTTCTAATTACCATACTAGCATACTTGACTAGCAAACAGTCCATATAATGTAAATATAGAACATAAACTTAAAGCAAATTATGATAAGTATCTCTACTCTTGTTTTCTTTCTCCCTACTACAGTTCTTCTTGTTGTCGCTCCACTGAACTTTCACCAACTTGACTGTCTTATTTCTTAATCTCTTCTTATATCTCACTACATCTCGAACTGGTTGCTTAACAAAAGTTAGATTTGGTTCTATTATTAAGTCTTCCAATACAGTCGGAGGAATAGTAGTATCTGGATCATGCACCTACTTACAAAGATGAGAAACATGAATAGTATGGACACCCGCCAAACTTCTCGGCAACTCTACTCTGTATGCGAGCATTCTAATCCTCTCTATAACTAGGAACGGTCCAACATATCTCGGTGCTAGTTTCCTTGACTTTTCGAATCATATCACACCCTTCATCTATGATACTTTAATGAAAATGCTATCTCCAACTGAAAACTCTAGATCCTTACGCCTCTTATCTACGTAACCCTTTTGTCTAGACTGAGCTTCCTTCATCCTACCTCAGATCAACTTAACCTTCTGTATTTCCTCTCTTACTAGATATAAACCTAATATTAATCTTTCTCAAGTTTCCAACCAACATGCTTGTAACGATCCCGGTTTTTAATTAAATTTAAATTGATAATTAAAATAAATTTTTGAATAAAATTGTAGATTAATTTGAATTTTTCAAATTAGATAGGATATTTATTTATCTGGACATTTTTTTAAAAAATTTAACTGTGGATTTGAATGTGGATATTTAATATCTTATTAATAAAAAGCAGCATCCTAAGATTTATCAATTAAAATTAATAACATATTTTAAACCTTTAAAATTTAATTTAAAAATAAATTAAGAAAAATCTCAAAATAAATAAAATAAGTAATAAACTATGTATAAAATATTGAATTTAAAAAATGTATTAAAAATAAAATAGAAATTAAAAGCTTTAAAAAATTAATAATAGTTTGCTTTCTAAAGTATTAAATATATTTGGAAGATATAATAAATTTCAAAAAGATTTATTTTTAGGATGTAGTTCTCTTGTATAAATAAATGTAACAATTGTTAATATGAATCAAAAGTTTTAAATCCTTATTTTATTTTTATAAAAATTGTACAAAAATAAATAAATAAAAAATTATGTATGAAGGTAAATTGTGTAAATATAAATTTTTATATAAATGTATGAACTAAATTAAAGATTGAGTGTGAAAATAAAAGAATTTTTTTTTTGTATTTATTTAAATGTGAAAATAATATAAAGATTGTGATATATGTTAATAAATGTTTAAAAAAGTAAATATGATATAAAATTTTATGTAAAAATTCCTTTTATCTTTGAAAATTACAAATGTAAACAAACATAAAGGAGATAGAGTAAAGAAGTGAACATTGCATTGGAATTTCACAATCATGATAATTTTTACACATGGCATTCACCATATCTAATTAAATAAAATAATGTAATTTAAAATTACAAAGAAACTTTCGGGTTTCCCATATGCCATTATTAAACATCTCAGAAAAAATCTGAAGCAATAGTAACGATAAATTTGAGAATCTCAAATCTCAACATCCAAGAAAAAAATAAAGTAGAAGATCAAGTTTTAGTTCAAAGCAAGCCTAGAAAACATGCAAAATTCAAAGCAAAGCAAGTTCTAGATCTTTCAAAAAAACTAAAGCATTTCAAAGATCTGGAAAACAGAATGAAAAAAGAAGAAAGAAATGGTAGTTTAAAATTCAAGAATGCAAAGGTTTTCAATCTGAAAGCAAATCAACTCAAAGGCAAGTAAATTTCCTTTTAAAAAAATTTGAGTTTAATGTTGTAATCAGTAAATAAAACAAAGATTTGAACAACTTTAAGTTGCAGGAAATCAAACTAAAAGAGCAATTGAATCTGGAGCTTCAAAAAACATGGAGTGATCAAACTCGGGTTATTCAGAAAAAAGCCCATAATTAAAAATTTAAAACCTAGAGCAATTTAAAACCATAATTAACTTTGGTATTTTCAACTTGAGGGAAATGATGATCAACTAAAAAAAATTCAATTTCTCAAAGCAAGTTCAAGATCTTTCTTTCCAGGCCATTCTCATTTGAAGCTCTCTGTTCGTGTCCTTTGTCAACATATTTCAGGCGAGCAAAACTTTTAAACTTAAAAACTAGATCTGTTACAGCTTGATGGTTCTTGAAAGAATTTTGTTGTGATATGTTTGCATGTGAAATTTGAGTAACTTCACTTTTAAAAGTCAAAGTAAAATTATGGTTGCATGTTTTGTTTATCTGAGTCCTTTCTGTTCATGTTTTTCCAGATTCTTGTTTTAATTTAAAATCAAAACTCTTGAGTTAATCTCTGTTTAAACTTAAGTTATAAACAAAACTTGTTGTTTCATCTCAAAATTGAGATCAAAATAATACTTAAGTTAAAGATATTGAAGTTTATCTAGAAATTATCAGGGAATCAAAAGTGACTGGGCAACAAAAATAAAAATGTGTCAAAACCCAAACTTTGTAATTCATAAATTCAGGATTTTAATTTGAACTCATAAATTTAAACATGATTTTTAACACTAAAATCGTAATTTTTAATTTGGGATTGAGTGGGCATTTCTGGTTTAACCAGAAATGGGTTTTGGGGAGTTTTCTGGTCATTTCTGTGATCTGAGGTGTCACGATTATTTCTGAAGGCAGTAGAGTAATCAGGGAAGTGGGGAAAAATAACTGGAAGATGATTAGAGAATTGTGGAGGTGGTGGTTGTGGTTTGAAGGTTGGAACCCTAGTTTTAACTAGGTAGAGCGAATCGATCACCACGGCCTATTGGATGGATCGAGTATTATGAGTTTTTGGGGGGTGATAGTTGGGTAGTTCACGAATTCATGGCCGAAGTCGCTAATGCTCAGGTGGCCGGAGTTGAAGGAGCGAGACGTTGACAGGTTTAGTTGAGGAGGATTTCAACTGTTCCAGGTTCGATTGCGTCGTGTCAAATTCAACTTCGAGATTTGAGGTACGATCTGATGATCGTATTAGAATGTTTGGCTGATGAGTGGTATGGGAAGATCATTATTGATGATCTAAGGTGATCAACGACACCGTTCATATGCACGGTTCACTGTTGTTCCAGTGAGGGTGATTTGGTTTGGATGGTGCTCGTGTTAATTTATGATTGACTCGGAGTGTTGGGAAGTTTTTCTCGGGGAAGTCGGCTTTTGGCTCGAAGTGAATTAAGTTTGCCTCGGGTAAAAATATTGATAAAGGTTTTAACAGAACCTGAAGCGTTTTGTTTTAAAATTTTAACCGAAGTCTAAAAATGAAATCAAGGTTTTAAACCTAAGTTTGAATCCGACTTTAAGTAAGTTTGAACCTAGGTTTTGAAATGATTTAAGTTGTTTTGTTTTAAATTTAAACTTGTTTTAACACCTTTAAGTATTTAAAGTGAATCTGGCCTGAATTTAAAACTGAAAGTTGAATTGTAAGTAAAGGGTTAAATAAGTTTAAATATAAGTTTAAAATCTGGAATGTGAATTTGAATCTCAGTT
The DNA here is from genome assembly GCA_030765085.1 of Allium cepa. Taxonomy (NCBI): domain Eukaryota; kingdom Viridiplantae; phylum Streptophyta; class Magnoliopsida; order Asparagales; family Amaryllidaceae; genus Allium; species Allium cepa. The sequence continues at coordinate 162,526,306 of CM060932.1, forward strand.
TTTTAAAAATAAAATAAAGTTTTTAAATTTAAATTGTTTAACTACTTTAAAAATGGTTAAATGATGTGAAATTTAAAATGAAGTTTAAATGTAAGTAAGTTTTTGAATCTAGTAACCTGGAATCAAAATTTAATATGTATTCCAGTTTTAAAATGAAAACAAGTTTTTAAATTTAAAAATAATTTAAACAACTTTTTTTTAGCCAAGCTAGCCGGCTTTAGAGTGGGCCGTGCCACTGTATATAAAATAAACAAACAGGTGCTTTGCACATGCACAGAACAACTAAAGGAGCAGAAAGCCCAAAACAACAAAATAAGCACAGGAGCTAGACAAAAAAGCCTAAACTACTACCATAGAATGACTAAGCTTCCTCAGAAGAGGGAGGGCTATCACAATCAATATCCAAAGAAGGACCAGTCACAAGTGAATATCCTGAAAAAAGAGCAGCAAGCTGCGGATCATAACCAACAGAGTCAGGAGAGTAGATAAATTTCCTATCCCAAGAGACATCATAAAACTTACTCTTATTCTCCTCCCCAATCGCACCAACCCTAGTAAGGCACAAACCATCCCCCTCAATATGGTAGATTAGACACCTACTCTCACCCTCATTCTCACTAATAAATGCATAGAATATGTCTTTCTCAGGGGAATATCTCATATCAGAAGGAGCATGAATCCAAGCACGCTCAACAGAATTCCAGGTTATAATATCAGACAAGGGAGCAGAAGGGAATTCCTCCGATGGCAATGGAGAAGGTACGGAAGATGGAGCTATCAAATGCAAAGAAGCAGATGGTGGCACACTAACCAGAGTAACAACAGGAGGATCCGTAGAGGATGGAGCAGCAATGGGAGGCACCATCGCAACGGCTATAGGGACATCAGGGGAGACCTTCGGAACCCACTTCTGAAGGGAAGGACGAGGAAGTGGAGACCGAACAACAAGGGGAACAACCGAAGAAGTACAAGAGCCAGCAAGGTGGCCAAAAGACTGACAAGACGAACAAATCTCAGGTTTCCAACTATGGCAAACTCTGACCTCAGCAACGTGGCTCTCATCTAATCTGACCAATAATACTTCAGGCAGAGGTTTATCAGGCGTAATCTCAATTAGTGCTTTGGCATAGACTAGCTTTTTCCTGGCAACAGTATTAGCATCATAACATATAACCTTGCCCACGAGACCAGCAAGCCACTCAATACCAATAAGAGGCTGGAGAACATAAGGGATATGAGAAAAGTGGGCCCATACAGGAATTGAAAGAACTTGCTCCTTCGCACGATCAACAGAAGGACTCCAAGTTGTAATAATGAAAGGTTTCCCATCAATTAGTATGGGATCGGCCTCGAGAATTCGTTGTCTTTCATCACTACGCGAAAACTTAAAATAGAACATTTTATTATCAAAGTGTACACTCAGTCCACCCTTAGGCTTCCACACGGAGCTGCACTGCGCCTTAACTAGATGGTAGGGGGGATTGGAGTCAAGAAAAAAACCAACCAAGTGGTCTTTCCAAAATTCCACTCCAGCATCAATTACTTCCGAAGGTGGGATCAACACACCCTCAATCTCAACATTATCAAAGTGTCGGGGAGTATGCTTACCAACATTATTAGGTAGCTTGGAAAACAAGGATGTCCACTTTGGGGCAGGCCGTGGCAGAGGAGGATCCAACAAATTAGCGTTTGGAACTGCAGTCAGCAAATTGGTGAGTGATGCATTTCCACAAGCACCATTGGCGCATCCATCCGAATCCCCAACAGTAGGTTTGGAGAGAACACTAGCCTCCTTCAAGCAATCACCTTGTGCTTCTACCACATTACTACTATAATCAAGTGCATTACAAGGCCGCCCTTCAATATTTTCATTCCCAATCACTATAACAGACCAGGACGACTCACATCGTTTCGTAAGTAGCGGCGAAAAAGGGGAAGGAACGAGAGGGCTATCAGATACCTGAAGATCAGAATGCGGCATCGAATTGGATAAGTCAACCAATAGGGAAGCTATTGGGTTGAACATTAACAGATTACAGACGAGAGATGAAAGCACCCAAACTGCAACAACGCGAAAACAAGAGGCACCTGGAAACGGCGATGGCGGAGACACGGCGCCGACAGAAGAGGCGCGATCCAGCAGAACGCGAAAACCAAATTACGCTAAATTCCAGATCGCAAAATTCCCAGCACGCGATCCAGCAGAACGCGAAAACCAAATTACGCTAAATTCCAGAACGCGATATTCCCAGCACGCGATATTCCCAGCACGCCATTTTTTTGAAATTGATAGTTGTTGACTTGGAAAATAAAACTTTGGGGCCAAATAAACAACTTTGAATGTTATAGTGTATTTTTAAATTGATTTGAATTTAAAGATGAATTTGGTTTAAAAATTCTTTTAAACCTCATTTATAAAATGAATATTCTTTAACTTGTGAGATAGAAAGGTTTTATGAATTATTTTTAAAACTTTGTTTAAGTTAAATTCATATTCATTTTAAATCTTAAATTTAAAATGAAATTTAAAGTAAATTTAGAAGCAAATTGTTTTTAAATGCTTTGATTAAGTAAGAAATATTTTATCTTAAATATAAATAGAATTTAATGATTTGGATTCATTAAATTATTAAGTTAATTAATCAAGTAATTAATAAATGATTAAATAAAAATAATAATTACTTAGTGAAAGTAATAAGGAGTAGATAATTAAAGATTAAAGATTGATTTATCAAATATTAAGGGTTAATTACTTTAAAGAATAATTAATTAATGTGGTTAATTAATTAAGACAATTAAATTAAGAATAATTAATTAAGGGTTAATTAACCTAAAGTGATTAAGAAATCATTATTAATTGAGGAGTAATTAATTTTTGTAATTAATTAAGGAATAATAAACCTATTAATTAATAAATTAAGGATAATCAATTATAATTAAGATTTAATTAATAATTAGGGGTTTGTTAATTAAAGTAATTAATTAAGGAATAATTAATTAATAAAAGTAATTAAGATTTAATTAATTACAGTTAAGGGTTAATTAATTAATTAAAGAAATGATTAATTAATGAAGGTGATTAAGACTAAATCAATTGAGATTAATGATAATTAATCACTAATTAAAATTTACTAATGAAGGTAATTATGTGGGTAATAAATTTATAACTACACGGTATTCATCTTAATTAAAGATGTTTGATTGTTATTGAATGCTAGGTGATGGATTGGCATATTTGATATATGTGTGATGCTATGTAATGCTTTGTGCTAAGCTATTATATCTGTGATGTATATATTGTTATATGAATATGCAAACCCCTTGTCCCGTAAAACGACATTTGAATTTCGATGCGAAAGGGAGTCGAATTCAAGTTGGTTATCTGAAACCCACATCGAATCAAAATAGTGAATCTCTGTGATTGATAAATTTAATTTATCTATGAATCTGTGAATGAAGATAAGCGTCATGAGTTATACCACTTATCGATATTGATATGATTGATGTTGTGCACTATTGTGTAAAAACCATGGACCACACTGTACACACACAAATATGGATTGCACGTGGAAATGGGTTAAGTCACAGATTTTGAAATAGTTTTTAAAGATTGAATTTTTTGAATCCAAAATAGTTTTGGAATTAGAATTGAAAACTTTTGAAAATGAGTTCAAAAATAAAAGTTATTTGAATAACTTGATTGAGTTTTGAAATTTAAATAATTTAATTTTAAATTTGAATTCATTATTTGAAATTGAATCCTATGATTTGGGAACTAGGGTTTAAAAAGGTTATTCAACTTATAATTGGGTTTATATGGGTTTTTAAACCATTTTAAAAGTGACGTTTTGGAACTTAAATTTAACCCAAGATTTCATTGTATAAATTGGATTTTTCTGAAACGAAAACTATTTGTTTCAAATAATAAAAGCTTTCACATAAGAAATGAACCTCCAAATTGTGTTAAAAGGAGTTCAAGTCTAAATTGAAAATAGTTTTCCAAGTTATAGATAAATACTTGGAAACGTGTTTTGAAAGCTATAAATTAAATCTTTAGTTTAAAAATCCATTTGAAATGGAAATTGTTTTGAAATCTATAGATAGATCTTTGTGAAACTGGTGAAACTTTGTGAGATAAATCTTTTTGTTTTAAACATTTAAAATGGTAATTTGTTTAATCATTTGAAAGTAAGCTTTGGATTTTTAAGTTGTGACTTAACTGAAATCCCATATCCATATATTTTTAAATATTGCGCTCATTATTCGATTTAGCTGGGAGAGGACCTTGTGTCATATAGCCCATTCCGAATAGTGATACGACGTTATGGATTGCATTTGAAGACCGGTGTTAAAGACCGGGTGTCTTCAAGAACAATAGGATAACCTTTCGATTGACTCTGCACTGAGTTGCTTCGGTATAGAGTTCTCCCTAAGTGACGGGATGTCCGATCGGGATTGTGGATACGCGGATTTGCAAGGACTTCTTCGGAAGTGCCTTCGGTTCTGTTCGAACCCGGAACAGACTTGTATGGTTATATATCTGACACTACACTTTGAGATATTAAACTGATCTCTATCAAATACATTTCTACTTGGTGGCGGAGAATTTATTCTCTTAGCTTAACACCCTTCTCTGAGACGTACAAGCTCAGAGGTTATGTAGTTGATATTTATCAGTGATATACTCCCAATTTGGTAGTGTGGCATGCTAAGTGCTGCTGTGTGTTGATGATCATTTGTTGATCATTTGTGATCAAAGCATGGCTTTTGTATAAAGCTAGCTTTATGGTCGAGACTGCATCAGGACCTCGTACCCGAAAATGGTCGAAACAGGAAAGATGCGGCAAGGTTACGAGGGTCGTGCCCTTTAGGGTTTGTCATTCCCTTCTGGAAAAGGGTGGTATCATGGTATGGAGCCCAGATACTTACTCATGTGGATACTGCAGACCTATTACTTTGTGATTGCTTTGTGGTTGTTGGATTAGAGGTACCTCGGATAAAGGTCCCAAAGGATCGAGGGATGGCACGCTCGTATAGTAGTTACCTAGTTACAGAGGTAACCCGGCCTTATGTTGGCAGAGAGATGGTTAAGCTCTCGAGATGTCCCTCCAGAGGCAATCTCATGGACAGTAGGAAGTTCCTTAGCCTGACCATTTGTTGGAAATCCAATCAAAACAATATGCGCCCTGTACGATTTTAGTTGTATAACCTTCCATGGAATGTGGCGGTAACCTACTATTGAACATGGTAGCTATAGTAGGCATACGATACTGGTTGTATGTTGGCTTGGATTTATATTATACTTTCAAAATGGTTTTTCTACACCGTGCACTTATAATAATAGTATCAAAGAAATTTTCTCGTATCAAGCATATTTGACTATCATAAGGAGAAATCTCCTCCAATTCTGTGTTTGCATTGTGTGTGTGGAGAGAGGCCTTATGGTAGTTTCATTTTCCAAAAAGCATTGCGGATTTATTTTTTGTTCCTATGTCGTTTGGTTTTAAAGATAAACTGCTTTTGTTTGCTCATGCAAGTCTCATGACTGACCTGGAGTTTATTGTTCCTTTCCTAAACTCTCGATGCCCACTATTTTCCCACACGGGCAGTTTAGAGTTGGGTTTTTCAAATAATTGAATAGTAGGTGTAGATTCGATAGCTTTCAGCCTTAGGATTTGGAAATCGCATTTGGATCGAGTGGCTTCTCTTCATCTCGATTGAGAGTTCGAGCTATTTCCGGATTGTGCCTTGAATATGGAGTTACAGTTCTGGAGTTCTTTCTTGAAGACTATCTTGGAGTTATCATTCCGCTGTTGGTGATATCTTTTCTTTCCGCTGCTATTGTCATGTATCATGTCTCTGATGTATATTGATATCTATTGTTTCATCCGTTGTATCATATTGTATCAGTCATTTGTATCAATGTTGTATATGATATATGTTATTCTTTTTCTTCCGCTGTGTTGTACTTAATGTGTTATAAGCTCCGGCACGACTCAAATTTCAACGTTTGAATCTGCGGCATTCAAGTACAAGTGGAGTACGGATGTCGATTTTCGAACACTGGAATTTGGATCGTGACAATGCTGGTGAGTTTCATAGCCTTCCGTACAAGGCTTCAAAGGATGCCATTCCTATACTAGTCTGATGTCACGACCCGAAATTCAGCGTTCAGAAATTGACATTAAATACCTCACTTCTATTCGACTATCGAAGATTCAAACGTTGAACTCCAGTTCGGATGGAGCTTATAACAACATTAGATGAAAATAATCAGTGGAAACAAAATGAATACCTTTGATCACAACACAGATACAACACCATCACAATATTCGATTACAATCATCAGAGTTCATATACATGATACAACAACAGGCAATAACAGATTTGTCTCAACTTCAAGAGAGTTCCAACATACTTCGACTTTGAGATGATCTTCCAAAAACTCCTACACTTCAAAGGATTTCCAAGGCCAATAGCTTCCACAATTCGATAGCTTCCAAAGGAATTCAAAAGATACCAAAAGACTCCTAATCCGAATAGCTTCAAAACACGAATAACCTGCTTCTAGGATGCCCATGTGGAAATTGTAGGCACCTAGAGTTTAGGAAGGGAACAATTAACTCCGGGTCAGTCATGGGACTAGTATGAGTAAACAAAAACATTTGTTTGAAAAACAAAATAAATTTTAAAAGAAATCTGTGCATGCTTTTGGAAAATGAAACTACCATAAGGCCTCTCGGCAACACACAATGCAATCACACACTTGGGGGAGGTTTCTCCTTATGATAGCCAAATATGCTTGATGCGAGAAAATTCTTTTGATATTATTATTAGTGCATAGTGTGAAAACATTTTGAAAGTATAATATTAATCTTAGCCAGTATACGTACCATTATAGTCTGCTAACTATAGCTACCATATTAGATGGCAGGTTCTACAATTAAAACCATACTGGGCGCGTATTGGTGATTGGATTCCAACACATGGTCAGGCTAAGGAACTTCCTTATTAATTGGAACGCCTCTGGATGGACTCCCCTAAGAACCAAATCGGTTTCCAACCAACACAAGGCCGGGTTACCTCTGTGACTAGGTAACACCTACAAGTATGCCATCCTCGGTCGTTACCGACCTTTATCCCGGGATTCACCAACAAATAGCAACAACCACACAGTTAAATATCTAGGCTCCATACCATGATGCAACCTCTTATCCAGAAGAAAATGGACATACCTTAGGAGCGCAACTCCTAAAAACCTTGCCGCAACATTCCTGTTTCGATCATTATCGGGTTGTGAGGTTGTACGAAGTCTCGTCCACAATGCTACGCTTTTCACAAAAGCCATGCTTCGATCAACCAATGATCAGCAGCACTCAGCATGCCGCACTACCAAGTTGGGAGTATATCATTGATAACCTTCAACTACATAATCTCTCGTACGTCTCAGAGAAGGGTGTTAAGCTAAGAGAATAAATTCTCCGCCACCAATAGAAATGTATTTGAAAGAGATCAGCTTTATATCTCAAAGTGTAATGTCAGACATACAACCATACAAGTTTGTTTCGGGTTAGAACAGAACCGAAGGAACTTCCAAAGAAGCCCTTACAATCCGGGCATCCATAATCCCGATCGAATTTCCCGTCACATACCTAGATCTCTACGCCGAAGCAACTCAGTGCAGAGTCATCCGACAGGTTATCCTATCATTCTCGAAGACACCCGGTCTTCACCACCGTCTTCAAATGCTATCCATTTCGTCGTATCACTATTCGGGATGGGTTATATGACACAAAGTCCTCTCCCGGCTAAACCGAATAGTGAGCGCTCAATTTAAAAACATGTGGATATATCAATCACAAAGATTCATCATTAATATTCAATGTGGGTTTCGGATAACCAACTGGAATTCGACTCCCTGTCGCATCGAAATTCAAATGTCGTTTTACGGGCCAATGGGTTTTCGGATTTACATAGAAATATATTCATCACAGATATCACAGCTCAGCACAAAGCAATCACATAACACAATAATCATATATCAAAGATATCAATCCAATACACAACATTCAATAATAACCAATCATCTTCAATTAAGATGAATTAATCATGTGGTTTACATTAATTAACCACATAATTACTTTCAATAATTATCTTTAACCAACGATTAATTATCCTTAATTATAAATTAATTAAATCTTTGTCGCCTTCATTAATTAATTATTCCTTAATTAATTATCTTAATTAATTAATCCTTAATTGTTAATTAATTAAATCTTAATTACTTTTATTAATTAATTGTTCCTTAATTAATTAATTATTAATTACAAATTAATTAACCTTAATTATTTATTTAATTAATCTTTAATATTAAGTAATTAATTAAGTAATTGCTTTTTAAGTAATTATATTAACAAATCATTAATTGCTTAATAAATTAAAAGGTAAATCTTTTTATCTTTATTAATTACTTTGATTATCCTTTAAACCTTATTTAATAAATCATCCTTATCACATTATTTGCTTTAAAAGGTTAAGTTTAGTCTAAATAACATTTTATCTTAAATATCCCTTTTTAACTACATTATTTATTTAATATAAATAACTTAATAAAATAATGTTACAAAATTAAATAAATTAAATTAAATTCCTTTAAAAATATCCTATTTAAATCCTTAATTAATTCAAACTTTAATCAAAATCATTAATTGAAAACATGGTTTTAAAAATATTTAAAAGTTTGAATTTTATTTTAAAGTAAAAACTGTTTTACATATTAGACCCGAGGCCCACTTCGAGCACCCGAGATCATTTCTGGTTTGCTTCGAGTTTTACAAAAATCTACCCATATGCTTTAAAATTTTCAAGCTTGAATTTTTTTCTAAGTGTTTACCCGACGCATCTATAAATTCACTTCAGCCCAACTTCGAGCTATCACACAATCCTCCCGAAGATCGCTTCGAGTTAGCATTCATCTCCAAACATTGATACAACCAGAACCATCGTGCACATGCACCGATCAACGCCTGATCTCCGGCCTCTAAGACCACCGCCGGTAGATCACCTTTGATCCACTCTTGTTACCCGAACACTTAGAAGCACAAATAAAACTCAAAAACAAAATCAAGTTGCCTCGATCAAAATAGGCACAGCAGTCATCACCAGAGGATCACCTCGAACACCCCACGCTGACCACCAGAATGTTTAAGACTTCGACCACACCTAGCTAGCCTTCCCACTACCATTTCCCAAACCCCATGCAACTCGATTAATCAGAGACGCGGCGGTGGCAACCATTTTGACCCCAACCCATTTTAGGGCTTAGACCCTTCACCGATCGAATTTTAACGCCACAATGATTGAGAAAATCGCCTGTCATTTTTCCTGCCCTCGGCAACTCCCCAACCACCTTCAGGAAAAATCCCGACCTTCCCAAATGCTTCAATCGTCAGTAAAGTCCCAAAACCCATTTCCTATTCATCGTCGAAATGTTCACTCTATACATAATTTAAAATCTTGATTTTAATTTTAAAAATCAATGCTTTCAAAGACGTTTTAGGTTATATAATCAAATCAAACAATTAAAGAAATCTACTTTTTATTATGAGTAGGGTTTACATTACTTCCTCGTCCCAAACTCCATACACTTGATGTTTGTTTTTAAAAGTATTTTTTAAATTAAGTTTTGATGAATTTGAACACTTTTTACTTTAACACCTCAATCTAACAACAATTAGAGGCAGAGCTTTTAGGGTTTTGATAGGTTTTTTGAAAACCTGGAACTAGTAACAGGAATTTATAAACCTATACATGAACATGCGCAGGCAAAATATGCACATATTCACAGATTTGTGCATGCAAACCAATGTTCAAACTTGGTTAAATCATGCATTCAAACAACAGATCAGATATCAGGGCTTCAATAGGTTTAATCATCTATGAAGAAAAAATGAAAGAGGAATCTGGAAGTTAATTACTTGAAAACTGGAATTGGTTTTTGTGTCTGGATTTGATTATGATGCTCTGATCCCTGTTGTTTAGATGATGAAATTTTGATTTGTTTAGCTGAAGCTTTGCTGAGTTAACTTTTTCTTACAGCTTGAGATTATTTCCGTTTTTTTTTTGAATTTGTTTGATCACCTGATGACTTTGCTAGGCTGTTTATTTCTAGACTTGGTTGATTGCTTGTGATTTTCTTGAATTTGTTCTTGTTATCTTTGCTTCTGATTTGAATTTGTTTTTCTTTAGAATTGCTTGTTAAATTTTTTTTCTTCTGGTTTGAGATTTTACACTGGTTTTGTAAAAAATGAAGGTGAAAGAAATTGGAAAAGAGGAGATGAAGTGTTTTTATAATCTTGTTTTCTTACTTTAATTAAATTTTCAACAATGAAAACAAAGAAAACTGACACTTATCTTGATTCATTAACACTTGTAAATTTACTTACTTATGACTCTAACACTTGTTATGCATGCATAAAGATTTAAATAAATTTTTATATTTTTTTCTTATTTATATAATTACATTCCTTTTTGTATTTATATAGTTTTTTTAAAAGAGGATGTTTTTAATACTAATTTACACATTAATAATAGTCATACACATATGTTAATATTTTGAATCCAAATATTTTTATTAAGATATTTATTTAAATTCAAATTCAAATACAAGTGCAAATTCAAATTAAAATTAAAATTTGAATTACAATCCATTCTATATATATAGATATATAAATAAAAAAACATAATATCCCTTTGTTTTGAAAATTTAAAATTAATTCAAATTAACTCCAAATTAAATTATAGGAATTCAGACAAATTACTAATTTAAATTGATAAAATTTTAGGGATGTTACATATTTCTCCTCTTAAGAAAATTTCGTCCTCGAAATTTGAAAGGGAGAGAAAAGCAAACAAATAATATAAGAACACAGAAAAAGATAGAGAAACGGCTACCAAATTAAGTCGGAATATCCACTCTGCAATTGGGATAGGACTTTTGCATGCTATCCTCTGTTTCCCAAGTACAGTCCTTTAGATCACCGCTCCATTGCACGTTAACTAGTTTCACAACTTTATTCCTCAATTGATTTTCCTCATGATCTATTATTTTCAATGGCTCTCTTTTAACTGCCGGATTTTGTGGGATTTTCAAATCCTGCCGAGCTATCTCTTCGATAATACAGTCTAGATCGTGCACATATTTCCGAAGATGTGAAACGTGAAACATCGTGTACGCTAGATAACCAGCTGCGTAGCTGCACTCGGTTAGCTAAAAGACCGACTCTTTCCAATATAGGAAAATGACCAATATAACGCGGTGCCAGCTTACCAGTTTTCCCAAACCTTAACACACCACACATTGGAGACACTTTCAAGAATACAGAATCTCCAACTTGAAATTCTAAAGCTCTTCTTCTACGGTCGTAATAACTCTTCTGACGACTTGAGCAGTTAACAATTTCTTTCGAATAAAATCAACTTTTTCCGTGGCTTATTTAATCATATCTGGTCCAAGAAAGAGTCTTTCACCTAACTCGGTCCAGCATGCAGATGATCGACACGGATGACCATATAAAGCTTCGAAAGGAGCCATCTCAATACTGGCTTGATAGCTATTGTTATATGAGAATTCGACCAGATGCAAATAGTCCTCCAAAGAACCACCAAAGTCGAGAATACAAGCGCACAAAAGGTCTTCTAATATTCGATTAATCCTTTCAGTATGCCAATCAGACTGCTGGTAATAAGCAGGGCTGAAGTTCAGTTTTGTTCCCAATGCAGCTTGAAATGCCTCCCAAAATCTACTAGTGAAGATCAGATCACGATCACTCACTATACTGCTCGGTATACCATGGAGACGAACAATCTCCTTTATATACAATTCGACCAAACTTGCCGCTGTCCAGGTAGATTTCACTGGTATAAAATGGGCAGTCTTAGTCAGACGGTCTACAATAACCCAAATTTTTTTGTTCCCCTTTTGATTTCAAGGAAACCCATCTATGAAATCCATAGACACTTGATCCCACTTCCACTTTGGCACTTCCAATGGTTGGAGTAAACCCGCTACTTTCTTTTGATCACTCTTAATTTGCTGCCAGGTAGCACAACACTCGCATATATAGATATATCCCTCTTCATTGTTTTCCACCAGAAAGATCTTTTAATATCTCGATATATCTTACTAACTCCTAGATGGATACTAAGTTTGGACTTGTGACACTCATCCAAAACTTCACGTTTCAGAACAGGGATATCTAGAACACACATCCTGCCTTTCAATTTTATAACTCCACAATTATCGATTCCAAAACTAGAATCTTCACCTCGACAAATCCTCCCATAAATATCTCGAAGAAACTTGCCTTCATTTTGCCTGTTAGCTACTTTCTCAAGAAGAGTAGGAGTGACAACAAGATGAGCACGAATAGCGTTTTTCCTATTCAAAGCATTGGCAACTACATTGGCTTTAACGGGTGTATACAGAATGTCTAGGTCATAAGATACCAGAAATTCCAACCAGCGTTGTTGCCTTAGATTTAAATCCTTCTGTGAAGAGATATTTCACAGATTTGTGGTCGGTGACCAATTCGAATTTTTCACCTAAAACAAGAAGGTTTATCGAGTATATATTAGGTTAAGTTGAACTTTAAAAAATTTCTTTAGAAAAGCTGAAGGAGATTCTTACCCTGAAGATAATGTCGCCAGATTTTTAAGGCGAAAATTACTACTAAGAGTTCGAGATCATGGGTTGGGTAGTTTTTCTCATGCAGACGTAATTGTTTACTCGCGTACAGCACCACACCCAACCCATCACCACAAGCGTCAGTATAGGAGGATAAGCCTTGGTTCCCATTGATAATAGCGAGAATGGGAGCAGTAGTCAATCTCTTTTTTAACTCTTGGAAAGCTTCATCAAATTTTGGAGTCCAATCAAATTTTGCATTCTTCATTGTTAGCTTAGTCAATGGACTAGCTATCTTAGAAAAATCCTTAACAAACTTTTTGTAATATTTTGCTAAACCTAGAAAACTTCAAACTTCTTTTGGAGTAGTGGGTTTCTTCCAGTCAAGAATAGCAGAAATCTTGCCCGGATCAGCAGAGATTCCCTCTTCATTAAAAATGTGCCCTAGAAATCTGACTTCCTTGACCCAAAAATGGCATTTGGAAAATTTGGCGAATAAAATGTTCTTTCTTAATATTTCCAAAGCAATCCTTAGATGCTCAGCATGCTCCTCTTCGATTTTGGAATAGATCAAGATATCATCAATAAACATAAGAACAAATTTGTTCAATACTTCTTGAAATACACGAGTCATTAAATCTATGAAGTATGATGGAGCATTGGTTAGTTCAAAAGGCATGACTAACCATTCGTAGAAAATGTCTGGACCCCTAAAAGAAGTCAAGTGAACACAGTCTTCGGCAATTCATAGCTGATGGAATCCTTGAGCTAGATCCATCTTTGAAAAGAAATGAGTATAGTGCAGTTTATCAAACAGGTCATCAATTCTAGGTAATGGAAATTTGTTTTTGATCGTTGGTTTATTAAGATCGCGGTAGTTTACACACAACCTCAAAGATCCGTCAGACATAGCAACAAATACCACAGCTGAACCTCATTCCGAAACACCAGGACGTATCAATCCTTTCTCTAGAAATTCACAGGTTTGCTTGATTAAATCTATCCTTTCCCTGGGTGCCATCCTGCGACTTCTTGAACGACAGGATGAGCATTGGGTACTAAGTCAATTCTGAATTCAATTTCTCTGTGTGTGGGTAAAGATTTGACCTCTTCGAACATATCGATTTGACCTCTTCGAACACATCTGGAAATTCCCGGACAATAGATATGGACTCCAGACTAGGTTCGGGATATCCTAAAGTATACATCAGTTTATCTCTCTTAGGACTCGGATCCTCACAAGAGATTTCAGTGAAATTCCCAAATTTGGTTCTGATCAAAATTGTTCGATTGTTACAATCTAAATCGGCTTCATACTTTGTTATCCAATCCATTCCGAGTAAGATTTCAAATTCATCAAAGTCGAGGATGAAAAGGTTGATAGGAAATTTATAACAAGAATACGAGATAGGAACATCTCTACATCGTAGACAAAGATTTGCCGGACCACCAACTGGATTCTTTACGCAAAAAGGATCATCAACAAATTCAGGTTTTTGTTTTAACTCATTAACGGTTTGTTGGGAGATAAAGCTATGTGTGGCGCCCGTGTCAAACAATACTCTAACAACTTTATCATAAATGATAAGGTTACCTTCTAAGACTCCTTTTTATTTATCCTCCTTTGAAGTTAAGGGGTCATCATTTATTGCATACATTTTCGCTGCTTGTGCTTGCTTCTTTTTCAGGCAATGTTTAGCTTCGTCACCTGTCTTGTGACAATAAAAGCATCCCTTAGTTCTTCGACTCATCTTCACAGGCTGATATTCCCTTACTCATTTCTTTGGCTTCTTACAATCATTTTTATAATGGTCTTTTCCCTGATTACTTTTCTTCTCCTTGCCTTGGTCCAGTTTCTTCCCTTCGGACTTCCTTTTCTTCCAGTTTGGATTGCTTGAGCTTCCCTTCACTTCCGGAACTTCCTACATATCCAGTGTCGCATATCGATAACGCATATCGATCAAGTCCGAAAAGGATTCTTTTACGTGGGTCGTCATCCTTTCATGGTACTTCTTATTCATCCCTCGTATAAACCTTTCATTCTTCTTCAAAGGTGTATTCACCAGCTCTGAACCAAAACGAGATATTCATTGAATTTATTCAAATACTCCTCAAACGATAAACTTCCCTGCTTCAAATCCATGAACTCCAGGTACATTTGGGAGATACCAGCAGATGGTATATAGCGTTGCTCAAACACCCCTTTAAATTGGCTCCAAGTGAATTCATCTTTTGGCTCATTCACAGTAACTGTTTCCCACTAAGCTAGAGCTTCCTCTTGGAGCTACCAAGAAGCTACTAGTCACATTTGATCATCTTCCAACTTCAGCCCTCTAAAAATTCTTTCACACGATCTAATCCAGGCTTGGGCTTCGACGAAAGATTCCTTGCCAGGAAACGGATTTCCGCCAAGTTTGGAAAAACTTCTATATAGATCAGCCAGATTCGGCTGAGGTTGAGTAGGTATAGCTGCTGCTGCAGGGACTTGACCAATTATAGTGGTATTTCCCCGTCCCCTACCTTGTCCTCTTCTTCCTCTCATTCTAACTATCTGTAAATAGTAAGAAAACCTAATTTAGGCATACGGACAAGATATCTTAGGGAATATCAACAGTTTAAAGAAATAGACTAATAAATTTTAGGGTTTCGGTCTTTCGGTTAATACTCCTTCTAGGGTATATTTCACCCTATCTCTAATGAGCCACCTAATGTGTTATACTCCGTAGATAAAGATCTTACTCAACATTTAGCTCTGATACCACTTGTTACGACCCGAAATTCAATGTTCAGAAATCGACATCAAATACCTCACATGTATTCGACTATCGGAGATTCAAACGTTGAACTCCAGTTCGGATGGAGCTCATAACAACATTAGATGAAAATAAATAGCGGAAACAAAATGAATATCATTGATCATAACACAGATACAACACCATCATAATATTCGATTACAATCATCAAAGTTCATATACACGATACAACAACAAAGCAATAACAGATTTTCTCAACTTAAAGAGAGTTCCAACATACTTCGACTTTGAGATGATATTCGAAAAACTCCAACACTTAAAAGGATTTCCAAGGCCAACAGCTTCCACAATCTGATAGCTTCAAAAAGACTTCAAAGGATTCCAATGGACTCCTAATCCAAGCTAGCTTCAAAACACGAATAACCTACTTCTAGGCTGCCCGTGTGGAAATTGTGGGCACCCAGAGTTTAGGAAGGGAACAATAAACTGCGAGTCAGTCATGAGACTAGTATGAGTAAACAAAAATAGTTGTTTGAAAAACAAAAACAATTTTAAAAGAAATCCATTCATGCTTTTGGAAAATGAAGCTACCATAAGGCCTCTCAGCACACACACAATGCAATCGCACACTTGGGGGAGATTTCTCCCTATGATAGTCAAATATGCTTAATACGAGAAAATTCTTTTGATATTATAATTAGTGCATAGTGTGAAAACATTTCAAAAGTATAATATTAACCTTAGCCAGCATATGTACCATTATAGTATGCCTACTATAGCTACCATATTAGATGGCGGGTTCTATAACTAAAACTGTACTGGG
Organism: Allium cepa; assembly: GCA_030765085.1. Classification (NCBI taxonomy): domain Eukaryota; kingdom Viridiplantae; phylum Streptophyta; class Magnoliopsida; order Asparagales; family Amaryllidaceae; genus Allium; species Allium cepa. The sequence continues at coordinate 162,542,567 of CM060932.1, forward strand.
CGCGTATTAGTGATTGAATTTCCAACAAATGGTCAGGCTAAGGGGCTTCCTTATTAAATGAAACGCCTCTGAAGGGATGCCCTAAGAACCAAATTGGTTCCCTACCAATACAAGACCGGGTTACATTTGTGACTATGTAACACCTACAAGTATGTCATCCTCGGTCGTTACCGACCTTTATCCCGGGATTCACCAACAAATAGCAACAACCACACAGTTAAATATCTGGGCTCCATACCATGATACAACCTCTTATCCAGAAGAAAATGGACATACCCTAGGGGCACGACCCCTAAAAACCTTGCCGCGACATTCCTGTTTCGACTATTGCCGGGTTGTGAGGTTCGACGAAGTCTCGTCCACAAAGCTATGCTTTTCACAAAAGACATGCTTCGATCAACCAATGATCAGCAACACTCAGCATGCCACACTACCAAGTTGGGAGTATATCACTGATAACCTTCAACTGCATAACCTTTGAGCCCATATGTCTCAGAGAAGGGTGTTAAGCTAAGAGAATAAATTCTCCGCCACCAACAGAAATGTATTTGAAAGAGATCAGCTTTATATCTCAAAGTGTAACATCAGACATACAACCATACAAGTCCGTTCCGGGTTCGAACAGAACCGAAGTCACTTCCAAAGAAGCCCTTGCAATCCGGGAATCCACAATCCCGATCGGATTCCCCATCACATATGGAGATCTCTATACCGGAGCAACTCAGTGCAAAGTCGTTTTATAGGTTATCCTATCGTTCTCGAAGACACCCGGTCTTCACCACCATCTTCAAATGTTATCCATTTTGTCATATCACTATTCAGAATGGGTTATATGCCACAAAGTCCTCTCCCGGCTAAACCGAATAGTGAGCGCTCAATTTAAAAACACTTGGATATATCAATCACAAAGATTCATCATTAATATTCGATGTGGGTTTCGGATAACCACCTGGAATCCGACTCCTTGTCGCATCGAAATTCAAATGCCGTTTTCTAGGCCATTAGATTTTCACATTGACAGAAATATATTCATCACAGATATCATAGCTCAGCACAAAGCAATCACATAGCACAATAATCGTATATGAAAGATATCAATCCAATACGATGCATTCAATAATAATCAATCATCTTCAATTAAGATAAATTAATCGTGTGGTTTAAATTAATTAACCACTAATTACTTTCATTAATTATTTTAATCAATGATTAATTATCTTTAATTATAAATTAGTTAAATCTTAATCACCTTCATTGATTAATTATTCCTTAATTAATTATCTTAATCAATCAATCCTTAATTGTTAATTAATTAAATCTTAATTACTTTTAATAATTAATTATTTCTTAAGTAATTAATTATTAATTACAAATTAATCAACCATAATTATTTATTTAATTAATCTTTAATATTAAGTAATTAATTAAGCAATTACTTTTTAAGTAAATATATTAACAAATCATTAATTTCTTAATAGATTAAAAGATAAATCTTTTTATCTTTATTAATTACTTTGATTATCCTTTAAACCTTGTTTAATAAATCATCCTTATCACATTGGTTGCATTAAAAGGTTAAGGTAAGTCTAAATAACATTTTATCTTAAATATCCCTTTTCAACTACATTATTTATTTAATATAAATAACTTAATAAAATAATGTTACAAAATTAAATAAAATTAAATTTAATTCCTTTAAAAATATCTTATTTAAATCCTTAATTAATTCAAACTTTAATCAAAATCATCATTTGAAAACGTGGTTTTAAAAATGTTTAAAAGTTTGAATTATATTTTAAAAAACTATTTTACATATCAGATCCAAGGCCCACTTCGAGTCTCACCCGAGATCATTTCTGGTTTGCTTTGAGTTTTACAAAAATCAACCTGTATGCTTTAAATTTTTCAAACTTGATTTTTTTCTAAATGTTTACCCGGCGCATCTATAAATTCACTCGAGCCCAGCTTCGAGCTATCACATGATCCTCCCGAAGATCGCTTCGAGTCAGCATTCATCCCCAAACACTGATACCACCAGAACCATCGTACATATGCATCGATCAACGCCTGATCTCCGGCCTCCAAGACCACTGTCGACAGTTCACCTTCGATCAACTCTTGCTACCCGAACACTTAGAAGCACGGATAAAACTCAAAAACAAAATCGAGTTGCCTCGATCAAAATAGGCACAACATCCATCACCAGAGCATCACCTCGAACACCCCACGCCGACCACCGGAATGTCTAAGACTTCGGCCACACCTAACTAGCCTTCCCCACTACCATTTCCCAAAACCCCATGCAACTTGATCAATCAGAGACGCGGCGGTGGTAAGCATTCCGACCCCAACCCATTTTACGGCTTAGACCCTTCACTGATCGAATTTCGACGCCATAGTGATTGAGAAAATCACCTATCATTTTTCCTCCCCTCGACAACTTCCCAACCACCTTTAGGCAAAATCCCGACCATCCCAAATGCCTCGATCGCCAGTAAAGTTCCAAAACCCATTTCCTGTTCATCGTCGAAATGCTCACTCTATACATAATTTAAAATCTTGATTTTAATTTTAAAAATCAATGCTTTAAGAGACGTTTTAGGTTATATAATCAAATCAAACAATGGAAGATATCAAATTTTTATTATGAGTTGAGTTTACAGTACTTCCTCGTTCTAAACCCTATACACTTGATGTTTGCTTTTAAAAATATTTATAATATTAAGTTTTGATGATTGAACACTTTTTATTTTAACACCTCAATCTAACAACAATTAAAGGTGGAGCTTTTGGGGATTTGACGGGTTTTTGAAAACCTGGAACTAGTAACAGGAATCAATAAACTTGTACATGAACATGCACAGGCAAAATACACACATACAAAACAGATTTGTGCATGCAAACCAATGTTCAAACTTGCTTAAATCATGCATTCAAACAACAGATCAGATATCAAGGCTTTAAAAGGTTTATTCACCTATGAAGAAGAAAGCAGAGAGGAATCTGGAAGTTAATTACTTGAAAACAGGAATTGCCTTTTGTGTTTGGATTTGATTATGATTCTCTGATCCCTGTTGTTTAGATGATGAAATTTTGATTTGTTTAGCTGAAGTTTTGCTGAGTTAACCTTTTCTTACAGCTTGAGACAATTTTCGGTTTTTTTGAATTTGTTTGATCACTTGATGACTTTGTTAGGCTGTTTATTTACAGACTTGGTCGATTGCTTGTGATTTTCTTGAATTTGTTCTTGTTATCTTTGCTGCTGGTTTGAATTTGTTTTTTTAGAATTGCTTGTTAAATATATTTTTTCTTCTGGTTTAAGAGTTTACACTGGCTTTGTAAAAAACGAAGGTGAAAGAAATTGGAAAGGAGAAGATGAAGTGTTTTTATAATCTTGTTTTCTTACTTTAATTAAATTTTCAAAAATGAAAACAAAGAAAAATGACACTTGTCTTGATTCATTAACACTTGTAAATTTACTTACTTATGACTCTAACACTTGTTATGCATGCATAAAGATTTAAATAAATTTTTATATTATTTTTTTCTTATTTATATTATTACATTCCTTTTTATATTTATACAATTTTTTTAAAAGAGGATGTTTTTAAGACTAATTTACACATTAATAAAAATCATACACATATGTTAATATTTTGAATCCAAATATTTTACTTAAGATATTTATTTAAATTCAAATACAAGTTCGAATTTAAATTAAAATTCAAATTTGAATTACAATCGATTATATATATATATAGATATATAAGTAAACAAACACAATGTCCATTTGTTTTGAAAATTTAAAATTAATTCAAATTAACTCCAAATTAAATTCCAGGAATTCAAACAAATTACTAATTTTAAATTGACAAAATTTTGGGGATGTTACATCTGATAACTATTATTATAGGAAAACTCAACTAAGTGTAGGCGATCTTCCCATGATTCACCAAAATCTAGCACACAAGCTCTTAAAAGACCCTCGAGTACCTTGTTGACTCTCTCTGTCTATTCATATGTCTGTCGATTGTAAGCGGTACTCACCCTAAGCTTGGTACCTTATGTCTCCTGTAGACTCTTCTAGAGCTCGCTATTAAATAAGGAATCTATGTCACTTAATATACTACTAGGAATTCCATGCAATCCGATTATGTTCTTTATAAACAATTTAGCTAAAACAGGTGTCGTCCTAGGTTGACTTGACCGAAATGGAATGGGTATTCTTAGTCAACCTGTCCGCTATGACCCATATACTTTCATTTCCTTGATTGAACCTTGGAAACCCGTGTATAAAATCCATGGATATCAAATCTCATTTCCAAACTGATATCTCCAAAGGTTGAAGCAACCCACTCGACTTTTGATGTTTGGCCTTCACTTGTTGACAGTTCATGCACTGCTTTACCAACAAGCCAACAACCTTCGTCATACCATCCAAGTGGAAACTCCTTTTCATGTCTTGATACATCTTGGTTCCCATAGGATGAATCGTAAATTTTGATAGATGACATTCCCCAAGAACATTTCTTCTTAAGTCCCCAACATTCGAAACACACAATTGTACCCCTTCTTTCTTAACCATCCCCTCTAGTCAAGACTAAAATCTTTTAGATCATCAATCTCTAATCCAACCTCAAGCCATTTGATCTTCTCAGCTAATAGTGCATCCTCTTTCTGCTTAGAAGCAACCCTTTCGATGAGTACTGGTCAAATTTTCAAGTAGGAAAATATGGCAGTTCTCTGACTAGAATTACCAGTCGATCTTAACTGCACAGTACAAGTAGTTAAAGCCTCTAGGTCCTTTCATTTTGTTAACATAGTTAATACCATATTCTGATGTTTTCTGCTAAGTGCGTCTACTACTTTATCTCCTTTTCTAGGTGTATACTCTATGCCAAAATCATAAGCTGCTAAAAACTCCAGCCGCTGCTGCTATCTCATATTCAATTCCTTATGAGAGAATAAATATATTAAGAACTTATGATCTATGTATAATTCAAATCTCTCCCCTAAGAGATAATGTCTCCATACTTTTAGCGCAAAGATCACTACTGCCAACTCTAGATCATGAGTAGGATATCCCACTTCATGCGGTCTAAGCTATCGTGAAGCGTAGGTAATAACTTTACCTTTTTGCATCAACACAGTCCCTAATCCAGTTCCACATGCATCGGTATACACTACTAATTCTTTATTTCCGTCTGGAACAACTAATAGTGACGCATTGGCCAACAAATACTTTAACTTAAGGAATGCTTGCTCACATTTTTAGACCAAATAAACTTCACGTCCTTTCTGGTGAGCATAGTCAAAGGCGTTGCTATCCGTGAGAAATCTATAATGAATCTCCAGTAATAGCTAGCGAATCCAAGAAAACTTCTAATCTCAGTCATCGTCTCTGGTCTCTTCTAGTTGTTAACATCCTTGATCTTATCCAAATCAATAGAAAAACCCTTCTCTGAAACCACATGACAAAGAAACTTAACTTCTTTCTTCTAGAAATGACACTTTGAAAACTTCTCTTTTATGATGCTGCCTCAGTGTCTCAATCACTACTCTAAGATGAAATACATGCTCTCTTTCATCCTTAGAGTATATTAAAATGTCATCTATGAATACCAATACGAACCTATCCAAGTGCTCTCGGAAAACTCGGTTCATCAAATCCATTAAGAAAGCTGGCGCATTCGTTAAGCCAAATGGCATCACTAACCACTCGTACGAACCATACCTAATCCGAAATGCCATCAACAAAATATCATACTCTGCCACTCTTAGCTGATGGAAACTTGTCGCCAAATCCAACTGGGAAAATACTCTGGCTCAACTCAACTGATCAAATAATCATCGATTCTTAGCAAAGATACATATTCTTGATCGTCTTCTCGTTCAACTTATGATAGTCGATACACATCCTTAACGACCCATCTGGTTTCTTCACAAGTACAATGGCCGCTCCCTAAGGCGAACTGCTTGATCTAATAAATTTCTTTCCTTTTAAATCCATTAATTGCACCTTCAATTCCATCATCTCGGTAGGCATCATCCTACAAGGTGGTCTACTTACTGGTTTAGCTCCAGGCACAAGGTGTATCCAAAACTCAATGTCTGGCTTCGGTGGCAGTCCCATGACTAGCTCAAAACATTTGCGAACTCTCTTGCTACCAAACCTGATTCAACTCTTCTTCTATTTCCATTACATTCAACAAAGAACAAGTACTTGAATCTGACTTCTCCACCGAGCACATAATTACGTTATGACTGTTGGGGTGTCTTAGCGATATTTCCCTATCTTGGCAAATTATCCTAGCATCATATCTATCTAATCAATCCATACACAAAATGATCCCGAAGCCTATGAAATCAAAATCATACAAACTGCTTACAAACTTATGACCTAACAATTCAAGTTCTAACTGGTCACATCTTATCCCCAGAGTTGCATACCCTCCTATCGGTTTCTTAATGCATAAGGAAGTAACAAGGTATGAGGGTTCTAAACATAACTTGTCTACCAAACACTAAGATATAAATGAATGGGATGCACTAGTATCAAATAGTACCCTAACTAGTACACTATGAATCAAAAGCGTATCTTCCATCACCATCTTTCCCTTCCCAGCAGCAGTTTCTCTAGAAGAAGATGGTTTCAAAGCAAAAATCTTCCCTTGTCCACTCTGGCTAGTTCTGAACACTGGATCTTGTAGTGTCCAGTCTAGTCACAGTTGAGAACTACACTCCTTTCTTATCTGCAACCATTTTCCCTTTTCCAGTTTAACATTGATGATTATAATGTCCTTTCTTGTCGAACTTGTAGAAAACTACACCGGCCTTCCCTTTCTTGGTAGTTCCTCCTTTTTGAGCTCCTTTCTTCTTAAAGGATTTCCTCTTCTTGCCCTGAGAATCCTGGGTTCCAACCTACTTCTCTTTCCCATAAGTAGAAAGCATCTCTTCATTCCTAATTGCCATCTCCACTACAATTGTACTTGGATCATGGAGGTGTGACATAGTCGCCATGGCAATCTCGGGTCTTAACCTTTGAATAAACTTCTTGGTCCTTTTAATGACGGTGTCAATGGTAGTATATCCGTATTTGGACATCTCATCAAACTTCATAGCATATTCAATCACCGACATCTCACCTTGCACTAAGTCCATGAACTTTCTTAGCAATACTGGCTTGGAAACTTTAGACAAGAACCTCCCTCCGAATCTCCTTCGAAATTCTTCCTAGGTTAACTCTTCCTCGAGAACTCCCACCATAACATCATTACACTAATAAAGTGCTACTCACTGCAACTGTCATGAAGCAAGTCTCCTCTTCTGCTTATCATCTAATCCTAAGTCAGTGAAAATTTTCTCGCGGCACAATAACCAGTTTTCCACTTCGACAGCATCCTCTATTCCCAAAAACAGCTCTCCACCAGGACTGGTGTAATCCTTAATTGGGTTGCTATAGTTATTGCCAACTGAGGCCACTAGATTAGCTGCTCCAGTAATCAGAGCATTTCCCCTAGCTATTCCTACAACTTCTCTAGCTTGCATCAGAATGACGAAGAACCGATACATCATCCCCATATCTATAGGTGGGATTCTAACACCTACATTGGTATTTTCATTTGGATTAGCATTTGCTTGTCGACCCAGATTCCTTCTAGTACTGGGTCGAGCATTTTCATTAGTTGTGGTGCTTCCTCCACCAAGATTTCCTCTTTTGTTTACTACGTCGTACCTTCATTTTTCACAAATACGCAAATGAGCCTTAGTAAGATACAGAAGAAAGGTATAAGAGAGGGGAATACGTACTTATATATATATAACAAATGCAAGTTTATACTATAGCGTCAACCCAAACCCCAATCTTATTATCTGATTCTATGGATTATGTTATGAAAATCTTTTAGGTTCGAATTCCATTTAAATTTACATAAACCTATGCTCTGATACCAACTTTAACATCCCCCATTTGGAGGCTTAAAACTAACCACTATGGATTCTGCAGTCATCCGTAGCTATTAATTTCCGGTGACCAAATGCGGTAATGTTAGATACATTGATATACCAGAAACACATGAATATGAAAAAAAAATTAGACTCAATTTAAAACAAAATTTTCATTTCATTACAGATAGAATATCTAATTCAATATATAATCCTATACATAAGCCATGTTCAGAGAAGTTACATTTTATTACAAAATACACCAAGAGCGACATATGAATATGCCATTTGGTTGATCAAAGTCTAAATATAGGCACTAAATAACTTTGCCATTACATCCAAAACACAATGGAGTCAAAATGAAGAAATAAATCCTAACAGCTAGCTTGCCACCTGCACGTCTCCGGAAGCTTATTCTTCTAACGGAGAACCTAAAATCCTTAACTCTCAAACTACTCAAAATTTATTAAACCCGAGAGTTTAAGGTGAAAACATAAAATTCGAGCCAGACATAAATTCTGGTGTGAATAATAACCTACCATCTCGAACCATATGGATATCAAATGAGACCATGCTGCTTAGCGGAGGTTTTCCCCTCACTATTATCTCAACCCAATTTATAATAACTATATACTGTGCACCTGCATTTACAATAGTTAAGGCATAACATAACAAAATGTATCATGATGATATGTAAACATGCAATATGCTCTAGATTTCCCATCCCCATTCACCTGATTACCTGTCTTAAGTTATTATTTCTAGGTTCACTGTTAATCTGTTAATTTTCATGGGGTAACTAATAACCTATTCCATGCTTACGGAATATCTATCCGGTTTTATAGTTTTCATGGGATCATTAAGAACCTATTGGTGTCTACCAATAACATCATTGATGTGCACGTAATTGTGCATATATTTACATCCATATTTTATCTCTTTTTTTAAATAATCATCATATTTGGGCATTTTAACATGTTTAAAACCAAAATTCAATTATTTCCAAACCATCATATTTTCATCATCATTCAGGGGCAAAACGGTCATTTTTGTGCATGTGTCAATGTAAGAATTTTTGGACATTTTTTTGATTATTTTTATAGGAATTTGGATGCATATGGAAGAGACTTATATGAAGATACATGCATGCACAAGGAAATACAAAGGAATGAAGAGGAAATAATTCAAGTTCAAGATCATGGAGGACCCCACCCACTTACCTAACTTCCAATTAGAAGCTAAGCACATGCTAAAAGGACTTAAAGCTTCATGTACATATTAAGTGGGGGATTAGTGAATGTTAATGATTACTTGGAGGCTACACCACCTCAAGGGTATTTTGGGAGGACAGTGTCTATGGAAGACTGGCAGTTATGAATGGAGTAGTGGTTTGAAGATTGTGATGGCTGTAGTGGATGCACAGTTGCTGGTGGATGTTAGATGATGTGAATTTGGTTGAAGGCAGGAGGTGGAAGTTGAAGTGGAACTTTGCTAACAGTTCAAAACTGAAGAGAAGTTGAAGCAAGTGAGAAGTAGAAATGAATAGAGAAACTTTGAACAGAGAAGTAGAAATGACTGCAATTGAACAGAAAAAGAAATGCACAGAGAGAAAATGCACAGAGTGGAACTATTTGCAAATGTAAAAGCTAAATTTGTGAAATCACAGCAAAAATTACAGATGTAAATGAAATAAATTGTTTTTTTTTTCGTTTTTGTTTTCTGTATGTTTTTTTTTTTAAATATGAAATGCAAATGAACAAATCACTAGAAAACAACAACAAACACACAAACAAAAAACAAAATCAAATAACAAACACAACACAACTTTTTTTTAATGCAAACAAACACACAAAATAAACACACAAAACCAAACAAAAATAATTCGAAGAATAGAAAATAAAAATCAAAACAACTCCCCGGCAACGGCGCCAAAAACTTGTTCGTCGACGGAAATTCTATCGGTTTAGAAAACCGTCGAACGAATTTAAATTAAAAATAACCGCAAGCGCACGGTGTACGAGTGTAGCACGCGGCGAATACGGGTCGATCCGCAGGGAATTGATGATTTTAAAATTCTACTCAATCAAATTAACCAAAGTTGGAAGAGTGATTAACTAAAAAAAAGAAGAAAAATGACAAAAGAAAATAGATAAAAATATGAGAGTGTTAAGACAATTTAGAGGCAATTTCCACTCTCTAGATCACATAAATCAAGAAAATGGAGTTATGATCTACTCTTTCATTTTACTTAGGAAATTAAGAAATCAAAGTGTAAGCTCAATGTTCTATGAAATAAAAATGGCTTCCAAGCCTCTTTCTTCTCTCTTTTTTACATGTTTTTCTTTGTTTTATTGTTAATGTTTATTTATATGCTCTCTTTCTCCTTATGTTCATAGCTTAGATTTACATTTATGCAAGTAGTTAGTAGCTAATCTCTTTTGCTTTCTTTGCTTATTTTCTATTTTCTTTTCTTTAATGTTGAAACTTACTTGTAATGCTTCAATGCCACAAATGAGTAGCTAAACCCCTTCAATTTAGGGGTGATGAAGCTCTCTAACTTTATGTTATTTCAACATTTTTTATGATTTATGATCTTTTTGTTTATGCTTCATGATTGTGAATTTTGATGTAAGTTTATACAAGTGGGTTTGATAGCTTATATTGCTTATGCAAATGAGATATTCTTACTCAACATAAACACAATTTACATCAACTTTTGCTAATTAATTTTTGATTATGAAATGAAAGTAAAAATGAAATTTGATGATCTATGTTACTAGTTACAATAGTAAATAGATCATACTTAAAATAGTTTTTGCTTTGGCTTCTTTTTCATAAGAATTGTAAGTGGTATAATTGTTGTATTATAGTTTGATGGTTTGAGTTATGTTAACTAATAACATAAACAAACCATACTTATGATAAATGCAATGATTATTTCACTTAATATCAAAGTTAGAGATCATAAATTATGTGTTTGTTGATTTACAAAAATATGAGAGTGGATTTGCCTCTAAATTGTTCTCTAGTTCAATAGTTTACTAATCACATTTCAATTCTAGTTTAGCTTCATTTTAGTTCTATCCAACAATTTCACTCGACTTTGGTATAATTTGATTGAATAGAAATTTTTAAAATCATCAATTCCCTGCGGATCGACCCGTATTCGCCACGTGCTACATTCGTACACCGTGCGCTTGCGGTATAAATTTTATTTCTAAATTCGTTCGACGGTTTTCTAATCCGATAGAATTTCCGTCGACGAACAAGTTTTTGGCGCCGTTGCCATTTTCTTTTTACCATTTTGATTTATTTTTGAAGAAACACTATGGGATAAGTATAAGTTTTGGTTAATAAATTGAAATTTTTGAAAATTTATTTGTCTTAACAAAAATAAAAATGAAGTTTGATTACAAATAACAATGGTTTTACAAGTATATAGGAAGGTTCATTTATGTTAATTATGAAGTATGTTCTAATTGAAAATCGTTGTTTAAAAAGTGGTAAATTTAAAGTAAAGGATATAACATTTTTGTCTTCTAAGTTAAATGGTGCTAAGATGATTTTGCAAAACTCTCTCTCTCTTAAAAAATATATATATAAAAAAAAACAAAAAACAAAATAATAACATCCAAAGTATTCACTCTCATTTAAAAGTCCTCACGGTTATGCATGGGTGAATTACTTGTAATCTTTGATTATGTGCTTTCATACTCATTTAAAAGTCCTCACGGTTATGCATGTATGAAGCACATATTAAGAAAAAAGAACAAACTTAATAAAAACCACCTACGGTCGATAGGTGTATGCACGAAAGTGTGTACACTCGCCATGCTCTGTACTCCCCTCACATAAGCCCGAAAGGCAGTGCATGGGTGGTATATCTGGCCTCAGTTTACCTGGGCTAGGTGTGTAATTTTTCTTGCAAATAATGAGAGAGCAAGCAATTGAAACCCTAGCACTATTTTAACTTGTTTGACCTAATTTGTTATTGAAAAGAAATGAAAATACCACTTTAATAAACTTTGATAATCAACTAAGGATCCATTTCATAATTACATTGTGTTATCAACCGAAACAACTAGCCAAACTATGGTCTATCTGTCATGACAACTTGATTTTTATTGGAAATTTTGACGAGTAAATGACTTAAATTTTCAAGACAATGACCAAAACTTGTATTTAACTTATTCGTGTCAATTTAAAAATAAATCCTTCATTTGTAAATATTTCCAAAAAATTCGCATTCATCTCTTTGTAAATAAATCTTGCAATTTGTAAATATTTTCATCCTGCATTTGGATTTTGTGGGTAGTATCCGCTGAAAACCCTCACGAGACAACACTCGTCCTACTAGGGACACCCAGAGGTTTAACGGCTTGTTGCATACGCTCAATGCAATCGTGCTCCCTACGAAAACGGATTTATCTTAGTTTTCCTTTATTCGAGGACGAATAAAAAGATAAGTGTGGGGGTATTTGATGTGCATGTAATTGTGCATATATTTACATCCATATTTTATCTCTTTTTTTAAATAATCATCATATTTGGGCATTTTAACATGTTTAAAACCAAAATTCAATTATTTCCAAACCATCGTATTTTCATCATCATTCAGGGGCAAAACGGTCATTTTTGTGCATGTGTCAATGTAAGAATTTTTACTTGGACATTTTTTGATTATTTTTATAGGAATTTGGATGCATATGGAAGAGGCTTATATGAAGATACATGCATGCACAAGGAAATACAAAGGAATGAAGAGGAAATAATTCAAGTTCAAGATCATGGAGGACCCCACCCACTTACCTAACTTCCAATTAGAAGCTAAGCACATGCTAAAAGGACTTAAAGCTTCATGTACATATTAAGTGGGGGATTAGTGAATGTTAATGATTACTTGGAGGCTACACCACCTCAAGGGTATTTTGGGAGGACAGTGTCTATGGAAGACTGGCAGTTATGAATGGAGTAGTGGTTTGAAGATTGTGATGGCTGTAGTGGATGCACAGTTGCTTGTGGATGTTAGATGATGTGAATTTGGTTGAAGGCAGGAGGTGGAAGTTGAAGTGGAACTTTGCTAACAGTTCAAAACTGAAGAGAAGTTGAAGCAAGTGAGAAGTAGAAATGAATAGAGAAACTTTGAACAGAGAAGTAGAAATGACTGCAATTGAACAGAAAAAGAAATGCACAGAGAGAAAATGCACAGAGTGGAACTATTTGCAAATGTAAAAGCTAAATTTGTGAAATCACAGCAAAAATTACAGATGTAAATGAAATAAATTGTTTTTTTTTTGTTTTTGTTTTTTGTATGTTTTTTTTTATGCAATGTTATTTAGTGTTTCCTTTTAATTACATGTTCATTTTCTTTTCTTGTTTATTTTCTTTCATGTTCTAGTATAGATCTCTTTTATTTTATGCAAGTATAATAATTTTTCTTTTCATTTTGCTCTCTTTCTCTCTTCTTGTTTAATGTTGTTTTCTACATTTGTTCATATGATAACAAATATGAGAGCTTAATCCCTTCAATTTAGGGGTAATGAAGCTCTCTAGTATGTAGATCCAACATTTTGATGTTTATGCTCTCTTTATGTGCTTAATGAGAATGATTGAAGTGGTTTAATGATTTTGTTTAGCTTTGAATTTGATAGTCTATGTTGTTCATAACAAATAGGCTATACTTAAACAAACAAAACACAAATTGCCTCTCCATTTACATATGATTATGGCAAGGAAGTGATTGTTGAAATTAAAATTTGATGGCTTATATTTCTAATTAATAGTTAATAGGCCATGCTTAAAATAGATTTTGCTTTCAACTTTGTTGTCATATTTTATGAAATTTAAAAGTGTATTAGTGGTTGTGTTATAGTTTGATGGTTTATATTGAGCTAATTAATAGCACAAATATATCATACTTATGATAAGCACATCAACTAATTCACTAATGACAATAAAAGAGAGATCATAACTCCATTTTGTTGATTTATGTGATCTAGAGAGTGGAAATTGCCTCTAAATTGTCTTAACACTCTCATATTTTTATCTATTTTCTTTTGTCATTTTTCTTTTTTCTTTTAGTTAATCACTCTTCCAACTTTGGTTAATTTGATTGAGTAGAATTTTAAAATCATCAATTCCCTGCGGATCGACCCGTATTCGCCGCGTGCTACACTCGTACACCGTGCGCTTACGATTATTTTTAATTTAAATTCGTTCGACGGTTTTCTAAACCAATAGAATTTCCGTCGACGAACAATCATCTAATCATAGTTTTCATGGGGTCACTATAAACCTATTGGATTCTCCAATAACATCTCTCATGTTATAGTTTTTATGGTATCACTATGAACAAATTGATCTCTTTCAATAACTTATTTTGGACATAGTTTTCATGGGAGCACTAAGAACATATTAGCCCATGCCAATAACACTTTTCATACATAGTTTTCATGGGCTTACTAAGAACCTGTCTAAACCAATAATCCTGTGATCAGTCTTTGGAAATCCTATATTCCGGTCTGCCTGACCTTATGGATGCAATTCTACGCGCTAAGGAGTTAACTTAATGTATATTCTCTACAAGGTCAACCTAGTTGGTTATTCTTCCCGTAACACTTTAAAATCTAGTTATGGGTTAATTATGAAGTGAATTTGTATAAAGAAACATACATGATAAATGATCACAACATAATAATATACACATCTATGATTTAATTCTTTATAATCATTTTTCTAAGGAAACGCAGTTAATACCCTTAACTCACTATCTTTAGCGAGGAAAGCTTCTTCAAAAATTCCATTAAATGCCATTTCAAAACTCTTTCACATTACCATGTGTTTTACCTTTAAAAATGAGGTTGGGTTTATTGTTTGAAAACTAAGGCTTTCGACTAGTTCCTTCGGCTCATTATGACATCATGAGTTACCCTTCATCACTCTTCCTTTCGAAAGCATTACTTAAATCTTAGACCTTCTCTTTCGAAACCCTTAAAAACATACCTTTGGAAAGCATTTAAACCTTCCTTTTCGAACTAATTGTTATAATGCTATAAAGGAAAGCGACCTTTAACCAATTCGAAAGGTATGAATGCGGCCGCTTGGTATCGAGTGAGTTCAAAATGTTGCAACTCTTTAGAACACTCCTTTCTAAAAGCAAAGACAAGTGGATGGATCCAAAAGCTTATAAACGAGACTTCAGCCGCTTCAAAAGCATGCCTTCGACATAGACCCTTCCGCCTTTCTCTAGTACACTACGTACCTATTTCTATACCATGTGCATTGGTTCCAAATGGGTTCAAGAGGCCTGCTGGGCATGGTGATGGAAGCAAGCAAAAGAACAGGCAAAGTTGCTATTCGTAACAAAACTGATTTTATGCCTTTTAAAGTAACTTCTTTTCACCTAACTTGCCTAATTTGTCAAAATGTGATTGGTTTCCATTTCTTTATCAAAATCCTTTTTCTAAAAAGACTACTGAATTCACAATTAGCAATTTAAAAATCACAATAATTCATTTTTAATATATTTTCTAACATACAAAATTTTTAGATCCAAAGTCATTTATAGTTGCCTTAAATAATATAAATCCACAATTATCTATTTCTTCCATTCAAATTCATAATAAATTATCCATAGCTTGGAATATTATGAGAATTAAAACCCATCTTTAACATAATGTTCTACATAACATATTAAAACGTCATGGTATTTGAAAATCAATTTGCATGATTTTAACCTTAAAATAGAACTATATTATCCCACAAAAACCCTTGTTTAAATAATAACATGGCATATAATCAGAGCATATCGTTATTCTTCCATCCAAACGGTAAACCTTAAAATCGAATTTAAACGTTCAAGAAAATACATATGAGATGGTTTAGATCATTATTCACATTGTTTGGAAAAGAAACTTGAGATTTGTTCTTCGCTTCAATCTTCCTAGCTTGAACTTAGCTTCTAATTGATTTTGAGCTCCTCTTCTTCTAGGGTTATGGCCAGCCTTTTTTCTTCTTTGTTTGTGTTTTTGGTTTATGAAAATGTGAATGAGAATGAGGCAAGGATTTTGGGTTATTGTATATGACTATTCCAATTTTACCCTTGCTTTATTCTCTTAAATCTCTCATTTATAAATCACACATATATTCATTTAGTTAAGGTATGACACTAATTATTTCTCAATTCTTAATTTTATTATCGTTCGAAACTCTACATTATTTTATTTAATTTATCTACTCTTTAATAATGCTATTTAAAATTAGGGGTGTTACAACCTACTTTTGTCTTTTGGAACTTGTGGGTTGATGATCTAATTGTGGAAATGCCTTCCGTTGTCTCCTATCTCTGGACGACGGTAAGTTCCTCCTTTTATTGCAAGTTAGACTGATTTTTTATCCTGGCAAAGTGTTATTGTGTCAAGTGCCCCTCGGTCCACAGGGCTGATTATTCTGAACAATTGATGTGAGACTTGATGTTTTAGGTGGCTCTCTAGATGCCCATAGTCAAAGGTGCGTCGCAGCTCCTATCTCTGGGAACTCGTGATTGGATGTTTTAAATTTAGACATTTTGTACATTAACTTTGGTCAAAGATCAGAAATCTTTGCCTACTTCTTAGTTTGTTAACTTTGCTGCACCAATAGAGCAATGTTGGTTATTTCAAGTTACGATGGTTGATTCCTATTAATCCTGCAATAGACAAGTTTCCCTATGTTGACGGGTTAACACCGATACTTAGAAAATTTTAACGGTTCATTGTTGATTCCAAAGCAACATCAAGCCGTGTTCACGCATTTTATCAGATGCACGGCTTACGAAAATGCACGGCTTATGAAATGTGTGACTTTTGAGAGTGTGCATCTTATAAAGTGCATGGCTTTTGAGAGTGCGTGACTTAAAAAATGCAAGATTTTGAGAGTGCGCAGCTTACGAAATGTGCGTCTTTTGAAAGTGTGTGGCTTATGAAATGCACGGCTTATGGGATCGAAACAACCCGTCGATCCAGAACGGTTTGGAACTTCTTGGCGATGCCAATCTTCGGTAACGTGAGTAATTTGTGCTTTTAGTGTGTGGCTCCATGGCTCAAGAAGCGATGTGCAGCTTATGGGAGTGCATAGCTTATGAGATCGATAGGACTCGTCGATCTAGAACATTTTGGAACTTCTCAACATTGCCAATCTTCGGGTAACGTAAGGAGTTCGTGCTTCGAGAACATGGTTCCATGGCTCAAGAAGTGATGTGCAGCTCATGGCACTGCACGACTTATGGGATCTATACGACCCATCAATCCAAAATGATTTGGAACTTCTTGACGTTGCCAATCTTCGGGTAATGTGAGGAGTTTGTGCTCCGAGAGCCTGGTTCCATGGCTCAAGAAGTGATGCACGACTTATGGGAGTGCGCTGCTTATAAGATCGATATAACCCATTGATCGAGAAGGATTTGGAACTTCTTGACATTGCCAATCTTCGGGTAACGTGAGGAGTTCATGCTTCGAGAGCATGGTTTCACGGCTCAAGAAGTGATGCATGGCTTATGGTAATGTGCGGCTTATGAGATCAATACGACCCGTTGATCCGAAATGGTTTGGAACTTCTTGACGTTGCCAATATTCAGGTAACGTAAGGAGTTTGTGCTTCGAAAGAGTGGTTCCACTAGGACGGTTGGACCACATCTTATTCCACTTCGTCATCCTGAATGGTAAACTCGACAATGAAGTCTGCCAATGCCAGTCCATGTACTGCCCTTCTAGGATGGTAGGTTATATCATATTGACTTGACTTGATACTACATTTTAGCAATCTCTCTGAAGTCTTGGGTTGATGTAGTACTTGCTTTAATGGATGATCGATCATAGCTTTGATGGAGTGAGCCTGGAAGTATGCCGGTAACTTCCTTGCTCTTTTCTTTCTTCGAATAATTCTTTTTTGCTCCAATGAACCATTTGCTCATGTAATACACGGGCCTTTGGATTCTAGAATTATTATGCACCAAGGCTGCACTCAATGTGCGAGCAAACACCGCTAAGTAAGCCAATATAACTCCTTGGAAAGGCTTTGACAAGCTGATGGTCACTCCATATGTTCTAATAAATTCTAGAAAGCTTCCAGGCATTCCTTCATCCAAGAAAAAACTTCTCTTTTTCCTTCTTGAGGGCATTAAACATTATATACATTTGTCTATCTCTTTCGAAATCGAAAAACTTATTGTAATAACTTCCCATTCAAGCTTTGCATCTCCCTCCTTATCCTCAAGCAGTACCCTTTTTCAATGCTTTAATCTTCCTTGGTTAGCTACAATGGCTTCTTGAGTTTAAAGTGAATCCAAAATAATTTATCTAATGTGACTCTGAACACTTTAATGGATTAAGCTTTATTCGACACTTCTAAAGCACATCGAACATCTCTTGGAAGTCGATAGTGTGATTCATCGATCGTTATGGCTTCATAAACATATAGTCCACATGAATCTCCATTATCTATTCGATTTGATCTTCGAACATCTTTCTCACCGACCATTGGTAAGTAGCTCCAGCATTCTTTAAACCAAATGGCATTACTCGATAACAATAAAGCCCTAAATCCGTAATGAAACTCATATGCTTCTGATATGGAATGTGCATTTTCATTTGATCATACACGGACTACACATCCATAAAGGATAACATTTAATGTTCAGTTGTAGCATCCATAAGTTGGTTAATCTCCAGTAATGGGAAGTTTCCTTTCGGGCATGCTTTATTCAAGTTAGAACAGTCAATGCACGTCTACCAAATTCTATGTGGCTTCTTGACCAATACTTGATTTGATACCCATTCAAGGTATATTATATTTCCAATAAAGCAATTTGTCTTCACCTTATCAACTTCTTCTTTTAGTGCGGCGGATCATTAAGGAAACAGGTTGTGTCTTTTCTACTTTACAAAAGGGCATCTCCGATCCACATTCAATGCATGATACGCTATCTCCGATAAAATTCTACACATATCAGAATGCAACCTAGCAAACACATCCAAGTTTGCTTAGAGAAACCCTACCAACTCCCATTCCATTTTCATGTGAGCTAAGATCTGACCTTGTGAACCCGAGTGGGATCATCACCATCGAATAGGATGTTGATCTTCATCTTCATTGGTGTCAACCTCACATCCTCTACCGCTTTTCAGAGGTCAATAGGTTTGTAGAACTTATTATGAAACTCGAGCTAGGGCTTGGTGGTGGTTGATATGCATCATCAGTTTTGATGGAGAGAATCTTCTCTACATCCTTTCCTTGTTTATGTCACTTCGCTTATTTGAGCTCTATGACATAAAATTCTTGACCACTACTTTGGTTACCTTAAATAGCTCCTATTCCATACTCGATGGGAAATTTCATCATCAAACAGCATATGGCAAGGGAGATTTTGAAACTACCAAGGGCCGGTCGGCCCAAGAAAGCATTGTAGGGCGAAAATCCATCGACCACTATAACTGTTTGAACCCGCACTATCTAGTGGTCTCCATTGCCTAATTTTATAGACAAATCAATACTACTAATAGGTTCCTTAGCTCCACCAGTATATCCCTGGATATGAGATTTACATGTCTTCAGATCGTTCGCATCAGTCTTTATCTAACCAAATTTTTTCTCAAAAAAGATGTTAATTGGGCTTCCATAATCATCTAGAACTCAATGAAAATAGTTGGCCCAACGGCGGCCATAATCACCATAGGACAAGCATAGGCACTTCGATCTTGTCTGCATCTCTATTCTTAAAAATGATACCATCATTCATCATCCTCTATAGCTTTATTGGAGTCCCATGCTCTATGACAGAGCATAATTCATGAGTCACATGCCTCAAGGAACTGCCATATCTCCCCATCTCATTCCAGCATTTTTCTACTGGATAGTGTCCTCCAGATATAGTATTTATAACAATCCTTCTCTCAGGCGGCCTAGTTCCCTCTCCACTAGACCTAACATGATCCCTTTAGGCATTCTGCCATTGGGGTATAACATTTGTTTATCCACTGATGTATGGATTTCTAACGTATTGTTATGGATTCTTATTTCAAATTAAATCATTGTTTATGTCCCTTAAATGACAACACTCATTATCCACCGGCTTGTTATAATTTTCAATAGCTTGTGTAGCATAGTAGATGTTCTCGACTGAATCATTCAAGTTGCTGTAATCTTCCATTCTCATTATACATCATGTGCTTTATAATGTCCTAGTTCTTTCCACCGGTGCTTTGGTTTTCCCTCTTTGGATTTTTATTCCCAACATTTATAGAAATGTTTCTGATGCTCTTATAGGTTTTTTTCATAGCGATAATGCTCAATACTAAATCATTCTATAATCTACCACCAACTGGTCCTATGGATAAGCATGCCTCTTCCATGTGCAAAAACTGGGATATCTTTCTTTAAACTCTTCCATAGTAGTGGCTTCTTTCTTTTAGGCCATCTACCAAAGTTCATGTCAAGGTGAACTCACAAGATCAATGCCATTAAGACAATCTCTTCCCTGGATTACTAACTTCAGCCATTGTAGTCCTAAATCTTTTCAAGAAATCCTTTAGAGTCTCTTTGAAACTCAATTGGACAATCGACAAGGACATCGCATCCTTTTGTTAAGCAGTATGGAGTTCAAACTACTCCATAAACTTCTTCGCTAACTGGTTAAAAGATGACATAGACCTCGAAATAGGCCGAGTGAATCACATCGTGGAAACCATATTTAAGAATATAAGAAAGCTTACTACATCTTGGGTACCATCCATGTGCCATCAATACTTCAGTATATGCTATCATGGATCGGTCGTTCCATCATAAGATGATATCATTGGCATTATAAACTTTCTAGTATAACTCTCTGTAGAATGTTATTAGTGAATGGGGTCTGGCTAGTCGATGAACCCCTCTCGTCGTTACACCTATATTGATTTTCATTCAGCAATCTCCTTTTTGTATCCTCTATATACTCCTCACTAGATTGGGTAGCTAATGGTGACGTCCAGAGTAGCCTTAAGTACTGCAAATGCTCTCGGTTCTACCCAGGCTCCTTTATCTTTAAAGAGCCATTTGTCCAGACCCTTTATGATGCCTTTCTAGTTCTATGGAATTCGGTTGAACATCAAAAATACGTGCATTAGTATCTTGTATTTCATTGGAACTAGCATTAAGCAAATGCCCATCACTGTCAAATAAATTCAAAGCTTCATGTGGTTGTTCATTGCTCCAAAATCTAATCAACTCGATACCAACCTAATTAAGGTCGATACTGACCTGATTTGTTGTGGCCATAATGACTCCATCTCCTGCCATCTACTTCTCTGTTTCTCCAGCAGCCTTTCACCATACTTTTTGCTTGTCGTCTTTTCTATTTTGATCCGATGAAGATGAACCTTCTAGGACTTGAAGATGATGAATTCTTACAATCCTTCTTTTATCTTTGAGGCTAATAGGACAGAATAGCAAAGCATTTCTCCATTCTTTCGCAGATTGCATTCAAGCTATCCACGATAATCTTATTCATCTAAGCCATCATTCTATTTAACTTGGCCTTTTCCACCATCTCCTATGTGGAAGAAGGTCCTGCAAAAGAATTCATTGGTTGAGTAATCTCTTCATTATGCTAAGAAGCTCATCTTTTCTAGAAATAGCTCCAGATCTCATGGAAGTCTTCCTAAAGGCCATACCTTTCAGATTTGATATAGAATCTTCTTCGAATTTCAATAACTTCAGAGCCACTATAATCAACTTCTAGAACTACCTTCTTAATGTTACCATCCAAAAGTCTAAGTTAGATCTTCACTTTAGAATCCTGGTTCTCAATGAAAGAACCAAAAACATTAAGTCAATATTAGACACAAAACATTAGATCGATAATAAACGTAAGAAAATCAACTTCTAATGAAATTGAGCAGCAAACACATAAGAATTTTTACAGTGGCTTTCAAATCCCTACTTGTATCCGCTTTAATTTCATTTCAAGAGATTTGACATGGATACAAATGACGTACATGGCTTTAGATCTAGAAAACAATGGAAACTGTGGTTAGATAGTACTTTATTGCTATATCGGATTTAGGGATACAATAAAAATCAAGATCCTACTTTTTGTTACTCAAAGGTGATTATCTATAGACAAATCCACCCATAAAGTCGCCACCTCTTGTAAGTCCAGGTAAGAACTCTGATTCACATGACTAGGAAGGAAGAATTGGTATTTTCCATGGTCATAATCATGTTGATACCGATCATAATCATGTTGGTGCCGATCATAATCATGTTGGTACCGACCAAAATTTGCTCAGTGATGGGTCACTTTTCCATCACACTTGTTCATATCTTTAGGTTTCCAAGATTTATTCCAAATATTGTTGCATCAAATCATATTGGCACATGCATAATTTTCCCTATGTGATACTTTCCCTTTTCGGCAAAAGTATCAGCATAGTTCACATACTTGTTCAGAAGTAGGGCCCTCCAAAATCATCTCGGTACCAACCACGATTGTAGTTGGAATTGATCACAATTAAGGTTCTCCAGTTTTTTCTAAAATTATTTTGCTACCTCATTTCATCGTTCCAAGCAACCTCTTAAATTCTTAGTTCATTTCATCTTCGTCTTAAATTATGGATTCCTCAAGAAGTCACTCGGTTCAAATGCTTGATAACATTATCCATCGTTTATAAGCCTATGATTTATTTATATTTCCTCAAGGTCAGAATCCTAAGGAAAACAAATTCCAACACCCACTAGAGAAATCGAAAATTTCAATGTTTTTTCTTAAGGTTTTGAGAAACATAAAATTCTAGTGGGAGACTTACAAAAAATGAAATGGTAACATTTATCCTTTCAAACATATAAGAACTTTTGCTGTATGAAGTTAAAATAACCTACATAGATAAATTTGTGTAACTAATAAAATTGATAAAATGTTTATTAGTTCAAATATACAGATGAATTAAATTAGTGATTGATAAAGAAATATAAACTGCACTTAGCTTTAAATCCTTTAGCATATTATCTAATATCCAACCATTGAACTAAGCGGCTTCTATGTAGATTGGGACATCGAGATGAAGACGAAATGGATCAAGAGCTTGGAGGCATGCTTGGAATGGATAAGAGAATCAACTTTGAAGTTTGGAGCCAAGTGGCGAAAGTAAACATGGTCGGTGTTTGCTATAATTTTGGTCACTACTGAATTGGTTTCTCTAAATGAGGTCTGCTTTTGACTTTGGATATATTTGGAGCTTGAAGAAATATGGTAGAGCTAAGTCACTGAGACAGCCATTTTGAATTAATATTTTTAAATTCATATTAAGCCGTATGACACTATAACTCGAGGAAATGTTGCATAGTTACATTTTAGATTCTGAAAATTTTATTAGACAATTTTACCCATGAAAAATTGTATTGGCTATAACTTTTGATAGGTGCCAAATTAGTATCTAATACCACTTCTTTTGGAAAGATACGATGGTGTTCCTTTTCATAGATTGGTTATAATAGCAATTTTGACATTCTTCTTGGAGATATGGCCATTTGAAGTTTGGTAGTTTTTGGAGGACCTTAGTGAATAAATAATGAGTTTGGAGAGAGGCCCAATAACCCATATCGGGTTTAGATGCTATATTAGCGAATACAAATATCCCTAAATCATTTCTACCATCCTCTAAATAGATCTAAGCCTCCATTAACCCATTCTGCACACAAAACCTTCTCTTATTCCCTCCAACTCAAGTCCAAATCATTGATTAAGGGTAGATTAGTACAAGGATTCATTACATAACTTCAATCTATATTATTGGGGAAGATAAATCAGGGCTTGGTTGTTCATTTTTGGATTCGCCTCGATTTGATTACAAAACTTGGATTTTGGAGGTCGTGGGCACTTGATTTATCATCACGTCCCCATTATATATATATATGTGTGTGTGTGTGTGTGTGTGTGTGTGTGTGTGTGTGTGTGTGTTAACATGTTTACATCCATTTTTGAAGTGAAAATTATATATTTTTTTTTAAACCATAACTATAGTAAAAATTGAATAAATGGAATTTGGTGCTTTAGACATGTTATTTGGAAGTATGATTGCCTATATATATGTTAGGCCATGTTGTAGATACCTTATATGATGATTGTTGTGATGCTTGTGTAATCTGCATGTTCGAATGTGGTTTGGTGCATGAATGGTGTTTACTTGTATGCTTATATGGTTGAAAACACTCATCGGAATGAATTAGAGGTAATAACTGTAACACCCCTAATTTTTTGTAACATTATTTAGGAGATTTAATTAGATAATTAAAATGAATAATGTAATACTTAGAACGATAAAGAGACTGAGATTTGAATAAATAATAAAGAGGCCATGCTTAACAAATTAAATGGGCTTAAGAATGGTTTTTTAAGTTAATTAAATTGCACAAGGGCATATTAGGAATTAGCCGCACCTTTTTACCATGACCCTTGTATATTTTGTCCCTTATACCATTCACCTTCATTTTTCTCATTTTCACAAGAATAATACAAACACAAACTAATAGAGGAGCCGGCCATTAACAAAGAAAGAAAATAGGAACTCAATCAAAAGCTAGGGATTCAAGCTTAGGGGAAATTAATCTCAATTCAATCTCCTTATCCTAATCATCGTGAATAACAATTTATACCATCTCTATATTGTTTCATGATCATATCTTTAAGGATTTAAGATTAAAAAAATTTATGATGTTTTGGATGATGATATGCTTGAGTTAGAATATGTTTGATTTAAATCAAAATATTTAAATAAGGATTTATACGGTTTTAGGAAAAAACCGATTGTAAATGATCTTTCAATGCCATTGAAAAATTTTATGTTATGAAAAACATGATTTTGGAGTTGGGTTTTAATTTTGATAATTTTTGAAGCTATGGAAAGATTATTATGAATTTTCAAAGGAAAATATGGTTAATTAGGTTTAGAAATTTCAAAAATTATATCGAGAATTTGGGTCTGAAATTTAGATATGTTAGATAACATATTAAAAGTGAATTTTTGTTAATTTTTGGTATTTTTCCTAAGTCAATTCCTATGATAGGTAACTTATTTTGAAAGGAGGACCTAAATGATTTAATTATTTTGCTCAATAGAAGGGCTTATTTGCTTAAACGTAGGCAGGTTAGTTAGAAAGTGTTTGCTTTAATAGGTTTACCCAAAAAAGAGGTTCGGCCTCTATTAGAAGCACCTTTCGACTGATAGCTTCCGCTTTGAATCAAGTCGAAACCCCACAAAGCCGAAACCAATATACAAGATATCACTACGTAGTGGATTGCAGGAAGGCAGAAGACATGGTGTCGAAAGCATTACTTCCGATTGGGTCGATACCTTTGCTTTGTTTTAAAATGTTAAGTGTCTGCCTTTTTTTACTAAAGATTTCAAAGGAGTCGAAACATATGCCGTCGAAAGGGGTTTTCTAAATATCTTTCGAAGAATGTTGCCATCTTTCATTTTTAAGTATAAGCTTTCGAATGAGATCCTTGTTTATGAAACAATGCTTTCGAAAATGGTGGTTACGACCTAGTCGAAACCCTACTACCCTTTTTTTCATTTTGAGAGTACTGAAGTCACCAATGCTTTCGAAGGGTAGCTTCTGTTTTAAAGATATACTAAGCCACTTCCAAAATGCTTTCAAAAAGGTTCAAGAGTTTCGAAGGCAATGGCTTCAAAAGGGAGTTTCAATGTTAACCTTCAATGTTTTACTTAAAGGTTTTGAAGCTTTTGAAAGGATGGTACCGGTGCCACTAGACTTTCGCCTAAACAACTTTATATGATGATTAAAGGTTTCGAAAGGGATACTTTTGTATACATCCACTATGACCCAAAAGATGTTTTTGAAGCAAAACCCAGTGGTTTCGAAAGTGGTACTTTCATTAGTTCCGAAGCTATGTTTATAAGGATTTCTAAGTAATATTTTAATACTTTCGAATGGTATATTTTGGTTTTAAAAGAGATGATTAAAGAGCTACAAAAGGTATATATTTAATATTTTGAAAAGATGTTTTCTATGCTTCCGAAAGAGGTTTATCCAGGGGTTTCGAAAGTAATTTTTAATTTCAAAAGCCTTAGTTTTCAAAACAAATAACCCATCTCATTTTAAAAGAAGACTGTAGCATAAATAAAGTGTTTTGTAATGGAGTTTTGAAGAAATTTTCCTTGATTAATGGGTTAAAGGGATTAACTATGTTTTATATCAAATGATTACAAATATATTAAACCACAGGGGTTGGTATTATATGTTTGCTTCTTCATATATGTATTAGAATACATTCACATTATAATGGACCCATAACGGTAATTTGGGGAAGGGAAGAATAACCAATTAGGTTGAAATTAACTCCTAAATAAGTAGAATTACATCCAGGAGTTCAGGAAGCCAGAGTATAGGATGCTAAAATATTGAAAGAAGATATTGGTAGGGGCCAACAGGTTCACAATAAGCCCATGAAAACTGTGTATAGGAAAAAGATATTGGCAGGGCCAATAGGTTCATAGTAAGCCCATGAAAACTAAGTATAAATGAAGATGTCAAGAATTTATCCCATGAAAATTATGATTTGATATTGGCAGGGGCCAACAGGTTTGTAGTTAGCCCATGAAAACCATATCCGGATTAAGATATTGACAGATGTCAATAGGCTCCTAGTCAACCCATAAAAACGTGGATATCAAAAAAGATATTGGAGTTACCAACAGGTTAGACAAATTGTAAAGGTCTTGGCAGGGGCCAATAGGTTCTCAGTGATCCCATGAAAGCTATGAAACTGGACAGGGAGTCAATAAACATTACACAGGTTATTAGTAATCCCATGAAATAGTCAACCTAGAAACTATAAATGACACAGTTAGTTAGAAGTGAATGAGGATAGAAAATCCATATTTGATTTTCTTGTTTGCATATCATCATATTATTTGAGATGTTTTAACCATTGTGGATGTAGGAGAACAGTATATGGTTTTATAAAGGTTTTAAGACTCTAGTGAGGAGAAATCTCGTTCCGCTAAGTGGTGTGGTCTCACTAGATGCCTAAATGGTTTGAGATGGTAGATAATTATTCATACCAAGCTTTATGTCTGACTCGAAGTTTATGTCTTCCCCTTAAACTCTCAGCTACTCAATTGATTTTGAGTAGTTTGAGAGTTGAAGTTTTCAATTACCTCGTTAGATGAATAAGATTCTGGAGACATATAGAAGCCATGATTGCTATCTAGAGTTCTCTTTTATTTTGATTCCGCTATGCTTTAAATTGCCTATATATACTCTGATCATCCAGGGGGGGTCTTCATATGTCGTTCTTGGCGTATGTCGTAATAAGTGTATTTTATATGAACATGGTTCTCATATTGGGGTTATGTAATAAATATTTAATGCTTTGAAATGGAACGTGGAACTTGTTTGTTGTTTTAATTTTTTTCCATATTCATGTGTTTCTATGCATCAATGTATCTAACATTACTTAATTGGTCATCAAGGATTAATAGCTATGGATGACTGCAGCATCCGTAGCCGGTAGTTTTAGGCCACAAAGTGGGGGATATTATAAGTTGGTATCAGAGCATAGGTCTATGAAACTTAAAAGATTTTAAAACATAATCAATTGAATCTGAAAATAAGATTAGGGTTTGGGTTAATTCTTCAGTAACATACTTGTATTTGATATATATATAAGTAATTTTTCCCCCTTCTGTTAGACCGTTCTTATGTATCTTACTAAGGCTCATATGCAGATTTACGAGAAAGAATATATGGAAGCAGGAAATGGAAGAGGAAATCTCGGTGGAGAAAGCACCACAACTAATGGAAATGTTTGACCTAATACCAGGAGGAATCAAAGTCGACAGGCTAATGCTAACTATGATGCTGATGCCAATGTGGGTGTTGGAAATCCACTAGTGAATAGGAGGAGATGTATCAGTTCTTCATCAATATGATGCAACTAGGAGTTACTAAAAATGTTGGAGGAGCTAATCATGTGGCTCTAGTTGGGGATAATTATGCTAAGCTGAGCAAAGATCCACTAGTCTTGGTGGGAAGCAATTTATGGGGACGGAGAATGCCATAGAGGTAGCGAATTGGCTATTGCATTGTGAAAGAATATTTGCTGATCTGGGTTTAGATGATGAGCAGAAGAGAAGGTTGGCCTCTAGGCAGTTGCAAGGGTCAGCACTTCATTGGTGGAACAGTGTTACTACCGAAGTTCCAAAGGAGGAATTGACTTGGGCTGATTTTCGAAGGAGGTTTGAACAGTGGTTTATGTCTAAGGTTGCTAAATCAGCACTGCTGAAGAAATTTTTTAGATCTAGAATATCTGTTGTTGAGTATGCCATTAAATTTGATGAGTTGTCCTGTTATGGACATAATACTGCAGACACCATCATCAGGAGAAATGGGAAGTCCATTAGGGAACTGAGGCCCGAGATTGCAAGGGCAACCCTGCCACATCTTCATGATCCCCATAATTTAGTTATAGAGATTACAATCCGCCATGAGTAGGTGCTTACTATTTGTGCTAGAGATAAGCCCATTGAAACCGAAGATTCTCAAGGAAAGAAGAGAAAGTTCTTTAAGAAGAAGGGAGCCCAGAAGGGGAGGCTACCAAAAAAGCTAAGGCTGAGTTAGTTCGCTTTAAGTGTGATAAGAAGGGTCATTATGCTCATGAGTACCGGTCAAGCAAGGGGAAGAGGGTTGTGGGAAGAAGAATGTGAAGTGCTTTAACTATGATCAAGTTGGGCATTATAAGAACCAGTGTCCAGAGCCAGTCCGGGTGACAAGGGAATAGTTTTTGCTATTGGACCATCGTCTGCAAAGCCAATTGCAGCTAAAAAAGGAAAGACTGTGATGGAAGGTACGTTTTTGATTTAAAATATACTAGTGCATCACATTCATTTATATCCATGTGGTTGGTTGTAGGTTATTCTTAGAACCCACATATCTTGTTATTCCTTAAGGGTTACGAATCCAATAAGAGGGTATGAAACTCTAGGGATGAGATGTGGCCGGTTAGAACTTGATTTGTTAGGTCCTAAGTTTGCATGTAGTCTGTATGTTTTCGATTTCGTAGATTTTAGAATCATCTTTGGCATGGGTTGGTTGGGTAAGTATGAGGCTAGTGTATTTTGCCAAGATGGGGAGATATCACTAAGATACTATGACAGTCATAACCGAATCATATTCTCAGTGGAGAATTCTGACCGGAGTAGTTGTGCTTTGTTAATTGCAATGGAAGTGGGAGAAGAGCTAAGTAAGGTGCAAATAGCAAGGAATTTGCAGATGTCATTGAGCCGATTACAGAACAACCACCGAAACGAGCTGTTGAGTTTTGGATAGATCTTGTGCCAAGAGCTGAACCTGTAAGTAGACCACCTTGCGGGATGACACCTGCTGAGATGAAGCAATTGAAGGTCTAGCTAGTGGATCTAGAAGGAAGGAATTTTATAAGACCAAATTGTTCGCCTAGCGGAGTGGCCGCTGTGTTTGTGAAGAAATCAGAAGGGTCATTGAGGATGTGTATCGACTATCATAAGTTGAACTAGAGAACAATCAAGAATATGTATCCTTTTCCAAGAATAGATGATCTATTTGATCAGTTGTGTGATGCTAGAGTGTTTTCCCAGTTGGATTTGGCGACGGGCTTCCATCAGTTAAGAGTGGTAGAGGACAATATTCCTTTGACAACATTTCGGACTTGGTATAGTTCGTATGAGTGGTTAGTAATGCCATTCGGGTTAACGAATGCACCTGCTTTCTTCGTGGATCTAATGAACAGAGTTTTTCGAGAGAATTTGGATAGATTCTTGTTGGTATTTACAGATGACATTTTAGTTTACTCTAAGGATGAAAGAGAGCATGAGGATCATCATAGAGTAGTGCTTGAGACGTTGAGGCAGCATCAGCTAAAAGCGAAGTTTTCCAAGTTTCATTTTTGGAAGAAAGGGGTTAAGTTTCTTGGTCACTTGGTTTCAGAGAAAGGGTTGTCGGACGATCCAAATAGGATCAAAGTTGCTAGTAATTTGAAGAGACCAGAGACGGTGACTGACATTAGGACTTTTCTTGGACTTGCTAGCTATTACCAAAGACTCATCAAGGATTTCTCGTGGATAGCGGCACCTTTGACTAAGCCAACCAAGAAGGAGGTGAAGTTCGTCTAGTCGGACAAATATGAGGAAGCACTCCTTAAGTTAAAGCATATGTTGACCAATGCACCTATGTTAGTAGTCCCAGAAGAAAATCAAAGATTGGTGGCGTATGCCACTGCATGTGAAACTGGATTAGGAGTTGTGTTGATGCTGAAGGGTAAAGTGATTGCCTACGCTTCACGACAGCTTAGACCGCATGAATTGAGATACCCTACTCATAATTTGGAGTTAGCTGCGGCGATCTTCGCGTTGAAGATTAGGAGGCATTGTCTCTCATGGAAGAGGTTTGAACTATACACAGATCATAAGTCTTTAAGGTACTTATTCTCTTAAAAGGAGCTGAATATGAGACAACAGAGGTGGCTGGAATTTTTAGCTTCTTATGATTTTAGTATAAAGCATACTTCTGGGAATGGAAATAAAGTAATGAATGCTCTTAGCAGAAGACATTGGAATGTGGTGTTAGCTATGTTGGCATAATGGAAGAATTTGGAAGCTTAGAATACATGTAGTGTGCAGTTAAGATGGGCTGCTACTTCTAGTCAAAACATTGCTATGTTGTCCTGCTTAAAAGTTTGACCAGTATTGATTGAAAGGATAGCTTCTAAGCAGATGGAGGATCCAGCATTTGCCGAGAAGATCAGAAGGCTTGAGGTTGGAACTGAGATCGATGATCTAGAATTTTAGTCTTGACTAGAGAGGATGATTGAGAAAGAAGTGATGATTATGTGTTCCAAATATTGAGTACTTGAGGAAAGAAGTTCCAGGAGAATGTCATCGGTCCAAGTTTATGATTCATCGTGGAGGGACCAAGATGTATCAAGATATAAAGAGGAACTTCTAATGGGAAGGTATAAAGAGGGATATTGGCTTGCTTGTTAGGCAGTGTGCATACTATTAACAAGTGAAAGCCGAACATTAGAAACCGTGTGGGTTGCTTCAAACTTTAGAGATTCCAATTTAGAAATACTATTCGATATCCATGGATTTTATTAACAGTTTTCCAAGGTCAAATAGAGGAAATAAAAGTATATAGGTTGTAGTGGACAGGTTGACCCAGAATGCCCATTTCATTCCAGTTAAGTAAACTAGGATGACACCTGTTTTAGCTAAATTATTCATGAAGAACATAGTTAGACTACACATGATTCCTAGTAGTATTGTCGGTGACAGAGATGCTTTGGTTACTAGTGAATTCTAGAAGAGTCTACATGAGGTGTTAGGCACAAAGTTTAAGATGAGTACTACATATCACCCTCAGACGAATGGGTAGACAGAGAGAGTCAATAAGGTACTTGAGGATTTACTAAGAGCTTGTGTATTGGAATTTGGTGGATCTTAGGAAGATCATCTACATTTGTTTGAGTTTTCCTATAATAATAGTTATTAGACTAGCATAGCAATGTCACCTTTTGAAGCTTTGTATGAAAGGCCATGTAAATCACCAGCATGTTGGTTGGAGGCTGAAGACATGCTAGTCTTAGGTCCAGATTTAGTTACTGAGGAGTTAGAGAAGATTGAGTTGATCCAAGAAGGATGAAAGAAGCTCAGTCCAGACAGAAAAGTTCGCAGATAAGAGGCACGAAGACCTAGAATCCTTAGTTAGAGATAAGTTTTTCATTAAAATATCATCGATGAAGGGTGTGGTACAGTTATGGATGTTGGGGAAACTGGCATAGAGATATGTTGGTTCATTCAAGATTATAGAGAGGATTGGAAAGCTCACATATAGAGTAGAGTTGCCGAGTGGTACGATAGGTGTCCATAATGTTTTTCATATGTCTCATCTTTGTAAGTATGTGCATGATCTAGAGACTTCTAGTCCTCCAACAGGGTTGGAAGATTTGATAGTAGAGCCAAATTTGACTTTTGTTAGACAACTAGTTCGAGTTGTAGGAAGAGATGAGAAAAGATTGAGGAACAAGACAGTCAAGTTGGTGAAAGTTCAATGGAGTGACAAAGAGAAGGACTGTACTTCGGAGATAGAAGACATGACTCGAGATACCTGTCCTGGTCTTCTTTGAGGGTATATCTATATTGGGTTTGTATAAATAATTGCCAGTAAGGTAAACTTGTATTGTAAGACCCCTAATTTTGATAACATTATTCAAAAGATTTAATTAGGTAAATTAAATAGAATAATGATGATAAGGGGATTGAGATTTGAATAAAACTACAAGAAAGCCGTGCTTAATTTACCTTAAATGGGCCTAAAATTAATTTTAAATTATTAATTAAAAACACGGGAATATTATTAAATGGCTGCACCATTATTACTCACTGCTATACATTTCATGTTCTTGCTTATTATCGTACACTTTTCATTTTCGAGAACGGAAATTAGAAAAAAAAAACCTAAAAAATAGAGCCGGCCATTAACAATGGAGAAGAGGAATAGAAATTCAATCAAGCTAAGGAATTCAAGCTAGGGGATTAATTTTAAATCAAATCTCAAAGCTCTTATCATATTTACAATGAATAATAATTCATTCCATCTTTATTTTGTTTTTATAATCATATGTTTTCATATTTAGGATTAAATTTTTTTATGATGTTTTGGATGATTATATGCTTGAATTATTATATATTTGATTAAAACCAATTCATCTACATATGAATTTGCACGGTTTTAGGGCAAAACTGATTGTTATTGAATTTAGAATGCTATGGAAACTTTATATGTTAGAAAAACATGATTTTAGAGAATGATTTAAATTTTTATAATTTTACAAGCTATGGAAAATTTATATGAATTTCTAAAGGAAAATATGATATATTTGGGTTTATAATTTACTTCGATTATTTCAGGAAGAAATCGGGTCTGAAAATTTAATATGTTAGATAACATGATGAAATTGAATTTCTGTCATTTTTGGGGATTTTTCCTAAATGATTTTCTTTGGTAAATAAATTATTTTAAAAGAATGACTTATTTGCAACATTGGTTTTCCTTAATGGAAGGGCTTAGACATTAATATTCCATTGATTTAGATCTGATAAATGTGGTAGTTATTTTCTAAAGTATTTGAAAAGTTTTACGACAACCAATTAAAAGGTTACACATAGGCAGGTTAATTAAAGCAATTACTAAAAAAAGAGCATAACTTCAGCCTTTAATCAGAAAAGAGTATTCCGCCTGCTTTAGTAATACCTTTCACCTCCTTTAGTTATTTTGTAAAGTATTTGAAAAGTTTTAAGGAAACCAGTTAAAAGGTTACACATAGGTAGGTTAGTTAAAGCAATTACTTAAAACGAGCATGACTTCAGCCTTTAATCAGAAAGGAGTGTTCCACCTCCTTTAGTTATTTTGTGAAGTATTTGAAAAGTTTTAAGGCAACCAATTAAAAGGCTACACATAGGCATGTTAGTTAAAGTAATTACTAAAAAAGAGCATGACTTCAGACTTTAATCAAAAAAGAGTGTTCCACTCCAACTCAGTCAAAACCTACCTAGTCAAAACCAATACACAAGGTATCATTTAGATGGTACGTAGTGGATTGGAGGAAAGGTGGAAGCTTTGGTGTCGAAAGCAATGCTTTCGATGAGGTCAAAACCTTAGTTCTGTTTTCAAAGGTTAAGTGCCTGCTTTATTCTACCTAAAGGTTTTGACATAGTCGAAACTTATGTTTTCGAAAGGGGATTTTTCTAAATTGCTTTCTAAGTAGGTTTCCATACTATGTTTAAGTAAGATCTTTCAAATGGGTTCCTTTGTTTTTCTATAATGCTTTCGAGGAGGTGGTTCTGACATGGTCAAAACCCAACCGCTATTCTTTTACCTTTTGGATGTTTTGCAGCCATCAATGCTTTCAAAGAGTTCTATTTATTTTAAACTTAAGTTAAGTCACTTCCTAAATGCTTTCGAAGGGGTTCAAGGGTTTTGAAGGCAACGATGTCGAAAGGGGCTTTCGGTGCTATCCTTTAAAGTTTTACTCCAAGATTTTGAGCTTTCGAATAGTTGGTTCCGACGCCATCAATTTTTTCCCAAAATATTTTGTTAAACGTTTCGAAAGGGATACTCTCGTGTGTAACCACTTTGACCTAAGAGATGTTTTTAAAGGGTTAAACCCAATGTTTTTGAAAGAGATACTTTTAATGGTTTCAAAGCTATATTTCTAAAGATTATTTAGCAATGTTTCGACATAATTGAAAGGTATGATTTGGTTTCGAAAGGGCTGATTTCTATAGCTTCGAAAGGTATATACTTAGAGTTTTGAAAAGAGGTTTTCTGTACTTTCGAAAGCTATATTATATAATCTGATCACTTAAAGGGGCATCTTCATATGTCGCACTTGTCATATTTTATAATAAGTATATTTTGTCTGAACCTGGTCTGCGCTCTGGGATTATGTAATGAATTTGAAATATTTTGAAATGGAATGTGGACTTTGTTTGCTGTTCTAATTTTTTTTCCATATTCATGTGTTTCTATATATCAATGTATCAAACATTGTCATATTTGGTCATCGAAGATTAATAACTACGGATGACTGCAACATCCGTAGTCGTTATTTTAGGCCTCCAAGTATGGTGTAATTACAAGTATGGTTGTTAGGAGTCGCTACAGATGATTGCTATGTTTAGTACTTACTCCTTACTGAATTTTTCTTTAAGGAGGTGAGTCTGCAACACCCCTAATTTTTGATAACATTATTAAGGAGATTTAATTAGATAAATTAAATTGAATAATGTAATAACTACAATAATAATGAGACAAGATTTGAACAAATAATAAGGAGGCCGTGCATAACAATTTAAATGGGTTTAGAATGGTTTTTAAGTTAATTAAATTGCACATGGGCATATTGTGAATTGGTCGCATTTTATTACCATAACCTTATATATTTCCATTTTTATACCATTCACGTTCATTTTTCTCGTTTTCATAAAAACAATCCAAAGGAAAACTAATAGAGGAGCCAGCCATTAACAAAGAAAGAAAAAAGGAATTCAATCAAAAGCTGGGGATTCAAGCTTAGGAGAAATTAATCTCAATCCAATTTCCTTATCCTAATCAAGGTGAATAATAATTTATACCATCTCTATTTTGTTTCATGATCGTATATTTTTGGATTTAAAATTAAATTCGTTTTTATGATGTTTTTGATGATTATATGCTTAGAATATGTTTGATTTGTATCAAATTATTTAAATATGGATTTATATGGTTTTAGGGTAAAACCAATTGTAAATGATCTTTGAATGTCATAGAAATTTTTATGTTATGTAAAATATGATTCTGGAGTTGAGTTTTAATTTTGATAATTTTCCAAGCAATGGAAAGATTATTATGAATGTTCAAAGAAAAATATGGTAATTGGGTTTAGAAATTTATTTCAGAAATTATATTAAGAATGTGGGTCCGAAATTTAGATATGTTAGATAACATATTAAAAGTGAATTTCTTCGATTTTTTAGGAATTTTCCTAAGTGAATTACTATGAGAATTGTTTGAAAGGAGGACCTAGATGATTTAATTATTTTGCTTAATGAAAAGGCTTATTTGCTAAATTAATCTTGGTTTAGATCTGAAATTATGCTACAGTTATTTTATGTAAAGGATTTGAAAATTTGAGGCAACCAATCATATGCTTACACGTAGGCAGGTTAGTTGAAAGTGTTTGCTTTAATTGGTATTAAATCGGGTTTGCCAAGAAAAGTGGGTTCTGCCTCTATTAGAAACACCTATCGACTCATAGCTTCCGCATTCAATTAATTTGAAACCTCACAAAGCCGAAACCGATACACAATGTATCACTTAGATGATATGTAGTCGATTGGAGGAAGGCGGAAGGCATAATGTCAAAAGCATTGCTTCCGATGGGGTCGATACCTTTGCTTTGCTTTAAAATGTAAAGCGTCTGCCTTTGTTTTACTAAAGCTTTCGAAGGAGTCGAAACTTATGTTGTCGAAAGTGGTTTTCTAAATAGCTTTCAAAGAAGGTTTCCATCTTTCAGTTTTAAGTATAAGCTTTCGAATGAGATCCTTATTTATGACACAATGCTTTCGAAAATGGTGGTTCCAACCTAGTTGAAACCCTACTGCCAGTTCTTTTGCCTTTCAAGAGTACTAACGTCATCAATGCTTTCGAAGGGTATCTTATGTTTTGAAAATATTCTAAACCACTTCCTAAATGCATGCAAAAGGGTTCTGTTAGGAACTAGAGATAGTGGTTCAGATGACAACAACCTTTATAACTTATTTTATTATTACTTATATACTAACACCATTGTCTAGATATATATGAGTATTATTATGCAGGATATGTATAAGGCAGGTACCGATTATTGAAGACTGTACAGTATAAAGATCAAGAATGAAGAAATCAAGTTTGAAGACTCATGAGTATAAAAATCAAGATTTCAAGATATGTGTCTAGTTTTTTTGTTAAAACTTCACAATAGCATGGAAATTTTCATTCCGAATTTCATTTGGGATGGAACCCATTTCTACATTCTTAGTGGCTTACAAACCCACGACAAGTAGCTTACAAACCTACGACAAGTGGCTTACAAACCCACGAACATCCTGGTTGTGTACAAGTTCTCGAGTCCTGATGTGATGAGATATTCTGCAGGAAGAAGCTTGCAAAACTACTTCAAAATGGTTTTCCAAAAACGATTTTAAAAACTGCTTTTCAAAATGTTTTAGCCTTAAAACTATCTTTTCAAATGATTTTCAAAAAGATGTTTTAGCCTTGAATATTCTTTGTTTTTGTGTTTTAAAAACATAGTAAAATTAGTTTATTTTACTCCAGAGTTATTTCATTTTGTTTTCATTTCAATATCATTTTCGAAACAAATTTTATACTATCTAACATAGGGATGTCGACATCATGGGATACCCCATGTCGACATGGTGGCCATTGAATTCAAAAGATTCAATTTTCAAAAGAAGTGTCTATTCGTTTAAATCTCTTCACGAATGGTTATGACAGTTGGTACTCTATAAATAGCCTTCTCAAACAAATTTTTTAACAAACAATTTTCATATTTTCTTCACTTATTCTTCTCCACAAATCCATGTTCTATAATTATCATATTTTTAAGATCGTACTGAAATTCTGCCAAATTCTCAAGTGAATTAAATTAGAATTTC
Source organism: Allium cepa (assembly GCA_030765085.1). NCBI lineage: Eukaryota > Viridiplantae > Streptophyta > Magnoliopsida > Asparagales > Amaryllidaceae > Allium > Allium cepa. Next base: position 162,579,778 of record CM060932.1, read on the forward strand.
ATTCTTGTTTGATTCTCTGTCCTCTCTCAAAGATCAAAGTGCTATTCAGAGTTATAGGATCAATTTGTAATCAAAAGTTTATCGAGTCCCTCTATAAGGTATGGTTTTGCCTGGGAATCAATCGGGTAACCTTGTGGCCCATAAATCAAGAGAGTTTGCCCCGGACTCGTGAGACGGGAGGGTACCTCAAGGCCTTTATAAATTGAGGAGTGTAATCTCGACACTGGTTTAATAAAAATCTGTATGAGGTGGTTTTCCTTGGTACAGTACTGGATGTAGGGTAACTCCGATCCAGTATAAAATTCGGTGTGTTCTTTCCCTTTACTGCTTTTTATTTACTTTCTGCATCTGTGTTTGATTCTGTGATTGTTCAGTGATTAAGTTCTACATTTTTTGTGTGTCATAATTTCAGTTTAGTTCATATAAGTCTTATAATTCATTAAACACTATTCACCCCCCTCTAGTGTTAAATTAGCCTTAAGATCCTTAATCCATTGTCCCTTTCAATTGGTATCAGAGTATAGCTTTTCATAGTTTTCATAATCTGAAACTTGAAAGGCTAAAAATGGCTTTTTTAGAAAATTTTATTAACACTAGTTTGAATTTATGCATTTCATCAAAGTATCATAAGTCTGCATATAGTTTTTATGAAAAATCAAGTTATCTACCGAATTGGTTTGTTATGCAGGAACAGACATGTAACATGGCTTTTGGAGAATCAATAACCAATGGAAAAACTGTGCGAATTGAGAAAGATAAATAGATACTTGATAGTGGTTGTTCAAGGCATATCACTGGAAATCCCGAGATACTCAATGACATTATATATCAAGATGGTGGATTGGTCAACTTTGGAGATAACTCAAAAGGAAATAGGATTGGCATCGGCAATGTTGGTAATTCTAAAACTCCTCTTATTTCTGATATTTTGCTAGTTAGGAATTTAAAACATAACTTGCTTAATATAAGTCAACTATGTGATAAAGGTTTGAAATTAAATTTGGAAAAGATAAGCGTCACATCGAAGATAATAAGTCAAATATTATATTTGAAGGAATTAGGAGGAAAAACATTTACATCCTTAGTATGAAAGTTACAAATGATAACTTATGTCTTTTGGCTAATACAAGTGACCCTTAGATTTGGCATAAAAGATTTGGTCATTTGAATTTCAAACTATTATCTAGGTTATCAAAACTTGACTTAGTTAGAGGTCATCCCAAGTTAAACTTTAAAGTAGTTAATATATGTGATGCTTGCCAATTTGGAAAACTTAAGAAAAGTTCATTTAATTAAAAGATTTGATTTCTACTTCTAAACCTCTAGAATTACTTCATTTAGATTTATTTGGTCCATCTCAAGTTCAATCAATTAATCACAATAAATATGTTTTTGTAATTGTATATGATTATTGTAGATATACTTGGACAATTTGTCTTAAATTTAAAAGTGATGCTTTTGAATTATTTAAGAATTTTGCTAAAAGAATTCAAAATCAACTTTCTTTAAAACTAAAAAATATTCGTAGTGATCACGGTGGAGAATTTGAAAATAAAATTTTTGAGAATTTCTGTAATCAAAAAGGAATTGCTCATAATTTCTCTTTTCCAAGAACTCCACAACAAAACGGATTAGTAGAACTCAAGAATAGAACGATTCAAGAGTGTGCTAGAACACTGCTTTCTGATAGTAACTTATCTAAAAACTTTTGTGCTGAAGCAGTCGCTACAGCTTGTTATATATTAAATAGGATATTAATTAGACCATTAATTAATGAAACTCCATATGAATTACTTTACAATAAGAAACCCATATTAACTTATTTTAAAGTTTTTAGTAGTAAGTGTTTTATTCTTAATACAAAAGATAATTTAGATAAATCTGAACCTGCATGAGATAAAAGTATCTTCATCGGATATTCAAATAGAAGTAAAGCGTTTAGAGTTTATAATTTCAGAACTAAAACTATTGAAGAAACAATGCATGTATCTTTTGATGAAAATTTTAAAAATACTATACAAATAGAAGATGAAGAAGATTTTGTAACTTTAAATAATGAATCTAATGAAGCTAATTGTGAAATCATTCAACCTAATAAAAGAATTAGGCTATTAAAAGATCATCCTGTAGAAAATATACTAGGAAATATTGAATCTATAGTTAAAACAAGAAATCAACTAACTAGTATGAGTAATGTAGCTTTTATATCTACTATTGAACCTAAAATTCCAAAGGAAGCATCATCTGATGATTCATGGATTCTTGCTATGCAAGAAGAATTGAATCAGTTCACCAGAAATGATATTTGGGAACTTGTTCCTAGACCTGAGGATAAAAGTATAATTGGAACAAAATGGGTTTATAAAAATAAAATGAATGAACTTGGTGAGGTCGTAAGAAATAAATCTCGTTTAGTCTTGCAAGGTTATTGTCAAGAAGAAGGAAATGATTATGACGAAACCTTTGCATCCATAGCAAGACCAGAAGCTATCAGAATTCTACTTGCTTTCGCAAACTACAATAATTTCATGTTATATCAAATGGATGTTAAAAGTGCTTTTCTAAATGGTTTTGTAAAAGAAGGTGTTTATGTAGAACAACCTCCACTTTTTGAAGATAATAAGTTTCCAAATCATGTATACAAATTAAAGAAGGCTTTATATGGTCTGAATCAAGCTCCTAGAGCTTGGTATGAAAGACTAAGATCTTATTTACTACAATCTAGTTTGAAAATTGGTAAAATAGATACAACTCTTTTTATTAAAAGAAAAAAAAATGATATTCAATTAATATAAATATATGTAGATGATATAATATTTGGATCAACTAATGACATAATGAATAAAGAATTTTCAGATATAATGACTAAAGAATTTGAAATGAGTCATATGGGAGAACTAAGCTTCTTCTTAGGACTTCAAATCAAACAATTAGATAAAGGAATTTTCACTAGTCAAGAAAAATATGTTAAAGATTTAATTAATAAATTCGATTGACCACTTCTGGTGGGAAACCAACTCCAATGATAACTAATGTAGCTTTAAGTAAAGAAGATAAACAAAAGATGTTGATCAAAAATTATATAAGGGAATGGTTAGTTCGCTGCTTTATATAACGGCAAGTTGTCCTGACATCATGCATACTGTCTATCTCTGTGCAAGATACCAATCTCAACCTAAAGAAACTCACTTAAAAGCGGTTAAGAGAATTTTAAGATATGTAAAACATACTTTAGATTATGGTTTATTTTACCCTAGAAACGATGTATTTGATTTAATTTTATATTGTGATGCTGATTACACTGGTTGCAAATCAGATTGAAAAAGTACAAATGGAACTTGTCACTTTCTAGGATATTTTTTGGTTTTTAGGTTTAGTAAGAAGCAAAACACTATATCCTTGTCAACAACTGAAGCAGAATATATATCTGCTGCTTTGGCTTGTTCTCAAGTTATATATATGCAACAAACTTTAAAAGATTTTGGAATAACTACAACTAAATCACCAATTTATTGTGATAATACTAGTTTAATAAACTTATCTAAGAATCCAACTCATCATGCTAGAACAAAACATATTGATATTAGACATCATTTTCTTATAGATAATATAAGTAAAGAAGTCATAATTCTTAAATATATTAATATTGAAAAACAAATTGCTGATATATTAACCAACAATTAAATGAACAAAACTTTACTAAATTTAGTAGAGAATTAGATATATGTTCATTAACTGAAATATAAATTATAAATAATACAAATATAGTTAACAATTAATATAAAAAATTTCTCAAAAATTGAACAGGGCATGTCGACATGACCTATCCCCATATGTCGATATGTTGGCCGAGATTTTCAAATTTAAATTTCCCTCTAAAATTAGTTATTTGGTTATATATTTATATATTTTGACTTTTAGTCCTTTTCTCTGTTCTCCTCTCTGTAATAAACTTATAAAACAGTAAATTAATAGCTTCCTCCTCTAATAATGAACCTTCTTCACCCATTTCTCCTCATTCTACCCCTTTTCAATGTTCCACACATGTACGAGTCATCAAACTGCAAGGGAAGATGAAAGATTTACTTCAAATGATGGTGGAAATTCAAGTAAGTAAACTGCGAATGGCTAGAGAACAAGATAGGCAAGGCAAAATCCTAAAGAATTTACAAAAATTCCTTATGGATAACTATGCCAATCCCATTGTCATCGAAGAATCATCACAAGCCATGAACTCTGAAGAAGAGGCTCTAGAAGAACCACAGGAGGATCAAGAAGAAGAACATCCTCTACCGAATCTGGATATTCATATGGACGAAGACGATGGCGTAATTTGCGTTGGAGAGGTCCTTTTTGACGCTAATGGAAACTTGGTCGAACATCGTGGAAACTTTTGTCTCCATTATCCAACTTGTTCGGTCCATAAATCACCAATAGTTAAGGGTCCTCGTTACGCGTTTTTTGTTTTCATGATTGTATTTTAGTTTGTTAATTTGTATATAAGTGTTATCTTAATTAATGTTCTTCTAAAAACAATCTTCGATGTATAGAAACATGAATTCCAGTTAGGATGCTATATTTCATATGTTATTCTTATGTCATATGTTTGTTTATCTCTTTTTCTATTAAATTCAAGGTTTATAGGTTTTTGTTGATGATAAACGGGGAGATAAGTTGTATAAAATAGTAGTTTTGGAGTAAGGGGTAGTTGCTAGTGTAAGGTGGAGTTATGGTATGATTGAAGTGGTAAGTATATTTTATAAGGTTGTCATCATCAAAATGGGGGAGATTGTTAGGAACTGGAGATAGTGGTTTTGTAGGATCGATTTCACCCTAGAGGGGGGGGTGAATAGGGTGATGGTATTAATTGTAAAAATTAATTGCGGAAGCTTATAAATAATTTCAACACAGATCACAGAATAATAGCAGCACAGAAAAATAGCAGAATAATAAATTGCAGAAATAGAACGACACAGAATTTACCCAGCTTCGGCAAAATCCTGCCTACGTGCTGCCCTAAAGGTTTCTACTAGAAATTAGATAGTCAGACGCTTACACACGTAAACTCGCAACACCCGCTATCGACTAAACCTAACTCTACGCTCAAAACCCTGCCACAACTCAGCCGCTGAGTTGCGAATTCTCAAACTACGCCACGTAGTTTGTCCCCTAGTCACACGACTAGAAATTTAAACGGTTTAAAAAGAAATTACAAATTAAAAAACAATTTAAAATAAAATAACCCTAATTATATAATTAAAAGCCCTTATTAAAATAGCCGGCCCTTTTTGTTTATTATTCGGCTCGTTCTCTTTATTTTGGTTAGTGGCGGCTTTGTTCTCCGATCCAAATTAGGGTTTTTGAAGCGCCTGCTCTATGTTGATCGATCGCGTGGATAATTCGCGAATAGCTTTGATCGATCTTTTCTCGTTGCTCACTTTGGCTGCTTCGTTGATCAAGTTCTATCTTTGCTTCGGTATGTAATTTATGCTTTTGTGCTTTAATGTTTTCGTACTTGAACTCGATGATTATGCCGGTGATGATTATTGCAATTTATAGAGATTGAATCCCTGTATTTGCGTTCGTCTAGAGTTAGTTGAATTTGTCAATTGATATAGCTCGGCCATTCGATATTGATTGAATGTTGACGATGATTTCTGACTTTGTCAATTCGTATATTTTTGGTTACTTGATATTCACGGCTTTGATTTTGAAATTGCGATATATTTGGTCAAAATGGAATTTTGATTTCTTTTCATGATGACCATGGCTTCGACTACGTTCCTTTTTCTGTTGACTTGTTTGATTAAAAACACGGCTTTGACTTGGTTACACACAGCTATGTACATGAATTTTTGTATCACTGTAACCTGTACTGTTGCCTGACCTTTGTTGCCTCTGTTCATTGTTTAGCTCGGCTAGATCACTTGTTAGCATTTGGTTGTAGTTGGTCTGACCTTAACTTTACTTGAGCATCAACTGGTCTCTGATCTTTTGTTCAGTGTAGTCATTGTATACACGATGGATATTTACTTGGTTGAAACTGGTCACTCATGTTGTAAGTGATTTGTGCATTTGGCTTGAGTCACTGATTTATGCATTGAGTTGCATCACTGGTCTTCGCACTGTGTAGTAGCCATATCTTGTGCTCGAGCTCTTTGCATACTGATGCATTCTGGAGTTGGTCTTGTTGCAGTTTGGCTTTGTGTACATGTATATAGTTGTGTAGCTTCACTTGCATTTGTATTCTGATTCATTTGTTCTTCTGTTCAGCACCTTTTCTTTGTTTTTCATTAAGGTATGCATCTCTGATCTGGAAGCTTCACTATTTCATCTGATAGTTGAGTTTGTGCATTTTCTTTGTGGTTACTTTGGTTACTGGTTCATATCTTGTAATTGTAGACTAGCTTGCACACTTTAATCTACTTCATACCAGTAGCATTCATTAGCTCATGTGTTTCCATTGTTTATGTATTTTTGATACTCTAGTTTTGTATCTCTTGATTTACAGTGCATTGTTGCTTCTGTATACTTGTGTGGTGGTGCACTTGCTTTGTGATTCTGTTGGACCTAGTTGTCCTATCTGCAGTGCACTGTCCACTGTTCAATATGTTTGCTTCATGCTTCATTGATATCTAGTAGCTCTCGAGTCTGTTGGCACTGGTTCGTGTATATGAGCAGTTTTACTTTGTTTTGGTTTATTTTGATTTTGGTCGAGGCTTTGCATTTGAGTTGTTGTTTGGTGCCTTCTTAAATTTGTGTAGACTGTGCATTACACTTAAGTTGAATCCAGTTTCAACTCGGGTTTGACCTTGTGCTGAAGTCGAGATTTTATTTATGTTGCACCTGAGTTGAATCCGTCTTTTTATTTGGGTTTGACCTTGTGCTCACCTGTCCTGTAGCATTATCAAGTGTATATTGGTGTGCACGGCCTTGTGGCATATACGGTGATACACTGTGTATGTCACAAGTTGTTCGTGTATAATGAATTCAAAATTAAATGATGACGAACAACCCAAATAACTGAGGCAAATATCATTTTCAAAATTCACGTTTTATTTTATATTGCAAAAATATTTATTTTTCAATTTTACTACGTTAGTGAGTATTTTTGCAGATTGCTCAGATGCTGGATTCTAACTGGAATGAAGTTGAAGATGAACTACGAGTGTGAGTGATATGTAGTGAGGAATTTATGTAAGTTAGATTGTGATGTAAACAGAATCAAAATTGTATATGTATAGTGAGAGCTTGAATTTGTACTATTCAAAATTGTAATAAATATTTGTTTGAATAAAATTTTTGTTTGAATTCAAATTCTGTGTTATTTAATTTTATTCAGCAAATATTTATTTAATCTATGAAAAATAAAATAGTACATTAACAAATACATTTAAACGAATGTATATATGTTTATTATCACCAAACAAAAATCATATAAGCACATATTCAATAGGTTTTGATGCCAACAACATTTGTAACTTATTTTATTATAACTTATACACTAACACTATTGTCTAGATATATATGAATATTATTATACAGGATATATATAAGGCAGGTACTGATTATTGAAGACTGTATAGTATAAAGATCAAGAATGAAGAAATCAAGTTTGAAGACTCATGAGTATCAAGATTTCAAGATATGTGTCTAGTTTTTTGTTAAAACTTCATAATAGCATGGAAATCTTCATTCCAAATTTAATTTGGGATGGAACCCATTTATACCATCTTTGTGGCATACAAACCCATGGCAAGTGGCTTACAAACCTACGACAAGTGGTTTACAAACCCACGAACATCATGGTTTTATACAAGTTCTCGAGTCCTAATGTGATGATATATTCTGCAGGAAGAAGCTTGCAAAACTACTTCAAAATGGTTTTTCAAAAACGATTTTCAAAACTACTTTCCAAATTGTTTTAGCCTTAAAACTATCTTTTCAAATGATTTTCAAAAAGATGTTTTAGCCTTAAAATATTCTTTGTTTTTGTTTATTAAAAACATAGTAAAATTAGTTTATTTTAATCTAGAGTCATTTCATTTTGTTTTCATTTCAATATCATTTTTAAAACAAATTTTATACTATTTCCAACATAGGGATGTCGACATCATGGGATACCCCATGTCGACATGGTGGCCGTTGAATTCAAAAGTTTCAATTTTCAAAAGAAGTGTCTATTTGTTTAAATCTCTTCAAGAATGGTTATGACAGTTGGTACTCTATAAAAAGCCTTCTCAAATGAATTTTTTAACATACAAGTTTCATATTTTCTTCACTTCTTCTCCACAAATCCATGTTCTATAATTATGATATTCTTAAGATCATGCTGAAATTCTGCCAAATTCTCAAGTGAATCAAATTAGATTTTCATTCTTGTTTGATTCTCTGTCCTCTCTCGTAGATCAAAGTGCTATTCAAAGTTATAGGATTAATTTGTAGTTTAAAGTTTATCGAGTCTCTCTATAAGGTGTGGTTGTGCTTGGAAATCAATTGAGTAATTTTGTGGCCCGTAGATCAAGAGAGTTTGCCCCGGACTCATGAGACAGGAGGGTACCTCAAGGCCTTTATAAATTGAGGAGTGTAATCTCGACACTGGTTAAATAAAAATCTGTGTGAGGTGTTTTGCCTAGGTACAGGACTGGATGTAGGGTAACTCCGAACCAACATAAAATTCGATGTGTTCTTTCCCTTTACTGCTTTTTATTTACTTTCTGCATCTGTGTTTAATTCTGTGATTGTTCTGTGATTGAGTTCTGCATTTGTTTGTGCCACAATTTCAATTTAGTTCATATAAGTCTTAAAATTCATTAAACACTATTTATCCCCCTCTAGTGTTAAATTAGCCTTAAGATCCTTAATCCGCTGTCGCTTTCAGGTTCAAGTGTTTCGAAGGCAGTGGCTTCGAAAAGGGGTTGCAATGCTAACCTTCAATGTGTTACTTAATGATTTTGAAGCTTTTGAAAGGATGGTGCCGACGCCATTAAACTTTCCCCCAAACAACTTTATATGTTGATTAAAGGTTTTGAAAGGGATACTTTCGTATATATTCATTTTGACCTAAAAGATGTTTTTAAAGAAAAACCCAATGGTTTCGAATGGAGAACTATAACATCCCACTACTTGGAGGCCCAAAACTAACGGCTACGGATGCTGCTGTCATCCATAGTTATTAATCCTCGGTGACCAAATACGGTGACATTAGATATATTAATACACAAAAACAGAAGAATACGAAAAAAAATTTAAACAACAAACAAATTCCACATTTCATTTCAAAATATTCCAAATTGATTACATAATCCTAATTCGCAGACCACGTTCAGCCAACGTATAATTATTACAAAATACTCCAAGAGCGACATATGAAGATGCCCCCTTGGTAGATTAGAATATATAGATAGGCAAGAAAATAATTTGCTTTACAAGATTAGAATATATAGATAGGCAAGAAAACAATTTTCCATTACAGACAGAACACACAGCGAAAATAAAAGAACTCTAATAACAAGCTTGCCTCCTGCACATCCTCAGAAGCTTTATTCATCAAAAAGAACACTTGGAAACCATAACTCTCAACCTACTCAAAATCAATTGAGTACTAGAGAGTTTAAGGGGAAAACAAAAGAATTCGAGTCTGGTGTAAAGTCTGGTATGAATAATAATTTACCATCTCAAACCATTTAGATATCTAGTGAGACCACGCTGCTTAAGTGAACGAGTTTTCCCCTTAATAGTATCCTAAAGCATGTATAAAACCATATACTGTGCTCCTGCATCCACAATGGTTAAAGCATAATATTTCAAAACATTATGATGATATGTAAACACATAAATTATTTCAAGATTACTCGTCCCCATTCATTCTGACTATCTGTCACAATTATAGTTTCTAGAGTTAGTATTAACCTATTAAATGTTTATAGACTATCTGTCCAATTACTTAATCTTCATGAGATCACTAAGAACCTATTGGTAACTTTAATATCTTATTTCTTATCCTTGTTTTCATGAGCTAACTAGGAACCTATTGACCGACTGTCAATATCTTAATCCGAATATAGTTTTCATGGGCTAACTACAAACCTACTGGCCCCTGCAAGTATCAAAACATAGTTTTCATGGGATGACTATGAACCTTTTGGCCCTTGCCAATATCATACAGTTTTCATGGGCTTACTGTAAACCTATTGGCCCTTTCAAATATCTTTAATTAAGATTTTAACATCTGTTAAGTTATATTAACTACTAGGTCAGCCTAACTGGTTATTTTGCCCTTTTCCCAAAACAAAGTTATGGGTTAATAACAATGTGAATAATATTTCCAAAATCTTTATTTATGCCATGGTTTTTCCTTTAAAATGAGAATGGGTTATTTATTTTGAAACCTTTAAACATAACTTTCGAAACCATTGGATGACCTCCTTCGAAAGCATAAAAAACCTCTTTTCAAAGCTATAAGTGTATACCTTTCGAAACCAATGATACATTTTGATGTATCAAGAAAACATTCTTTTAAAACATAGCTTCGAAACAAATAAAGTACCCTTTCGAAAGCATTTGGTTTACTCTTTAAAAACATCGTTTGAGTACAAATGATTATATAAGAAAGTATCTCTTTCAAAACCCACAAAAATTAATTTGGGGAAAAGTTGATGGTGTCGGAACCATTTTAGTCGAAAGCAAAGCCCTTTAAAAAATTAAGACTTTGAAAGTTAGAGTCAAAACCCTTTCGACTTCATCACCTTTGAAACCCTCAACCCCTTTCAAAAGCAAATAAGAAGCGGCTTAACCTAGGTAAAAGCAAAAATAACTTTTCAAAGGCATTAAGGACATCAATACTTCGAAAGGAAAATAGCGGTTGGGTTTCGACTAGGTCGGAACCAACCCTTTCGAAAGTTCTTATATAAAGAAAAAGGCACCTCTTCGAAAGCTAATATTTTAACATAATGTGAGAACCATGTTCGAAAGCTATTTATAAAACCCTTTCGAAAGCATACGTTTCAACTATGTCGAAGGCTTTAAGTAAAACAAGGCAAGGCTTTAACTTTTGAAAACAAGGCAGGGTATCGACCCCATCGGAAGCTTACCTTTCGACACCAAAGCTTCCGCCGTCCTTCCAATCCACTATGCACCGCTAGGTGATGTCTTGTGTATTGGTTTCGACTATGATGGTTTCGACTAGATAGGTTTCGAATAGGATGAGGTGGAATCATTGGAGTCAAAAGGGGTAATAATTGAAAGGGAACACCTTTATCTGAATTAAAGGCTGAAATATAGCTTCTTTTAGTAATTGCTTTATAACAACTTGTCTATTTGTAAACCATTGGTTGGCTGCCATAAAACTTTTCAAATACTTTATAATTAATACTGTCGCTTTTATACCAGATCTAAATATAAAAACGCAACTTTTAAGCCCTTTCATATAACAAAAGTAAAATTTGCAGAAAAGTCCCTCTTTTAAAATAATTTACTTTCCCTAGTAATTCAATTGTGAAAAATCCTAAAAAGTCACTAAAATTCGATTTCATCTTGTAATCAAACATATTAAAATTTTAGACCCAATTTCTTCCTGACATATTCAATATAAATTTTAAATCCAATTACATCATATTTATCATCAAAATTCATAATAAAAATTTCATAGCTTGGAAAATTATGAAAATTAAAACCTTTCTCCAAAATCATGATTTACTTAACATAATAATTTTCCATGGCATTTTAAAATCAATAACCCAAGGTTTTGCCCCTAAAACGATACAAATTTCATGTACTAATAAATTGTTTAAGTCAAACAATTCATAAATTAAGCATATCATCATCCAATAAATCTTAGCAACAAAATAAATACTCAAATCTGAAATCATAGGATTTTAGAAACCAAAATGAGATGGAATGAATTATTTATCATCTTAGCTATGATAAGGAATTTGAGATTTGTTGTTGATTAATCCTTCCTAACTTTGATCTTTAGCTTTTAGATTATAATCTTTCTCTTTTTCTCCTTTTTAATGGCCGGCTATATTTTTATTTTTTGATTTGTGATGGTGAGAAATGGAACATGAATGGACAAAAATGAAAAGTGTATAGCCATGTAAAACGAAATGGTTGTTTACTAGTATGCCCATGTGTAAAATAATTAACCTTTAAACTAATTTTAAGCCAATTTATTTAATTATTAAGCACGGCCTATCGTATAATTTATTCAAATCTCAATCCCCTTATCATCATTACTCTATTTAATTTATCTAATTAAATCTCCTTAATTATGGCATCAAAAGTTAGGGATGTTACGGGTACTTTCATTGGTTTCGAAGCATGTTTCTATGGATTTCTAAGTAATGTTTTGATACTTTCGAAAGGTATATTTTGGTTTTGAAAGAAATGATTAAAGAGCTTCGAAAGGTGTATATTTAATATTTGGAAAAGAAGTTTTTTATGCTTTTGAAGGAGGCTATCCTGGGGTTCCGAAAGTAATGTTTTAAGGTTTCGAAAGCCTTAGTTTTCAAAACAAATAACCCAATCTCATTTTAAAAGAAAACCATGGCATAAATAAAGTGTTTTGTAATGGATTTTTGAAGAAGTTTTCCTCGATTAATGGGTTAAAGGGATTAACAAAGTTTTATATCAAATGATTTCAAAGATATTAAACCATAGGGGTTGGTGTTATTAAGTTTGCTTCTTTCTATATGTACTAGAATATATTCGCATTGTAATGGATCCATACTGGTAATTTGGGGAAGGGAAGAATAATCAGTTAGGTTGACCTAATAGGGAATATAAATTAAATTAACTTCTGAATGTGTAGAATTGCATCCAGGAGGCCAGTAAGACCATGGTATAGGATGCTAAAATATTAAAAGAAGATATTGGCAGGGGCCAATCAGTTCATAGTATGCCCATGAAAACTGTGTATAGTAAAATGATATTGGCAGGGTCTAATAGGTTCATAGTAAACCCATGAAAACTGTGTATAAACGAAGATGTCAGGATGATAGTTTAAAGTTATCCCATGAAAATAATGATTTGATATTGGCAAGGGCCAGTTAGCCCATGAAAACTATATTCGGATTAAGATATTGATAAAAGTCAATAGGTTCCTAGTCAACCCATGAAAACTTGGATATGAAGAACGATACTAGAGTTACCAATAGGTTCATGGAGAGCCCATGAAATTGTAAAGGTATTGGCATAGGCCAATATGTTCTTAGTGATCCTATGGAAACTGGACAGGGAGTCCATAAACATTAAACAGTTCATTGGTTTGTACATGAAAATTAATAGGTTAATAGTGACCCTAGAAACTATAAATAAGAGAGTTGGTCAGAAATGAATTGGGATGAGAAATCCAGATTTGATTTACTTGTTTGCATATCATCATATTATTTGAGATATTTTAACCATTGTGAATGCATGAGCAAAGTATATGGTTTTATAAAGGTTTTAAGATTCTAGTGAGGGGAAAACCCGTTCCGCTAAGCGGTATGGTCTCACTAGATATCTAAATGGTTTGAGATGGTAGATTGTTATTCATACTAAGCTTTATGTATGACTTGAAGTTTATATTTTTCCCTTAAACTCTCCAGTACTCAATTGATTTTGAGTTGTTTGAGAGTTGAGGTTTTTAGGTACCTCTTTAGACAAATAAGCTTCTGGAGACGTGCATGAGCCATGATAGCTATATAGAGTTCTCTTTTATTTTGATTTTGTTGTGTTGTTGTTGTAAAGTCAAAGTTGTTAAATTGCATATATTTACTCTGATCATCCAAAAGGGCATCTTCATATGTCGCTCTTGGTGTATGTTGTAATAATTATGTTTTATCTGAACATGGTTCTCATATTGGGATTATGTAATGAATATTAAATGCTTTGAAATGGAATATGGAACTTGTTTGATGTTTAAATTTTTTTCTATATTCATATGTTTCTATGTATCAATGTATCTAACATTACTGTATTTGGTCACCGAGGATTAATAATTATGGATGACTACAGTACCCGTAGCCATTAGTTTTGGGCCTCTAAGTGGGGGGGGGGGGGGTTCTAATAGTTGTGAAACTAGACTTCGAAAGATTGTTTGGAGGATGTTAGAAGTTATATCGGTACATACGGAAGGCATGCAGATCAAAGAATGGAGGATTGCAATAGAATCGACGTGAAGTTAGGATTCAGAAATGACACTTCATTTTGGCAAAGTGGTATGTGTTCAGTGCTATGATGCTCGAGTTTGGTGAAGGTTTGGCTTGGGCTTCACATTGGGTAGGTGTAGAGGAAGTCTGGATCGCAAATGATGTCCGATGGCACTATGTTTGGAGACCGAACAAGATTCGTGGTCCGGTGTTTGCTTTAAGGCATGGTTGTTGATTTTGTGAGGATGGTTCGGCAAGGTACATGCGCAAGTTTTCTGGTCTAGGGTTTTAGCATGCTTTGGGCTTAAGAGGAAGTGACTATGGGATTTTCCATTGGCGGCTTCGAGCAATGAGTTGAGCAGCTGTAAAATTTATCAAGGCAATATAATGTAAGGCTATACAATGGATGTTATGTCTTCCATGAGCCTGATATGCTGCGTAATACCGCTATAACCCATATTTTCCACTTGTGCTAGTACTTAGTGGTTTAGTATATACTATATGTATATGCTAACTCTTTGAATTCCGGGAAGGTCAAGTATGGCTATTCATACCCTATGCCCCTATCTACTATATATGATTTCTAATAGTATTGTTGGGACGATGTATCGCTCACATCCGACTATCATCGAACTCAAGGTTTAATTCTTGTCTTATTATTATCTTGGGTACTCTTAAATGAGTAGATTAGGTATAAATGGTCAAGATAGCACATGGAGTTGTATGGAGTACAAGAAGGAGGCTATGCTTACATATATCTATTCTTAAAGGTTACTATCGCTTATATTTTATTGTACAGTTTTATGGAGCTATACTAGTACTTGTATTACCTTAGAGAAGGTTATAGAGTTTAATTTGGGAGATTTGGGATGTATGAACTCTATTATTTCAGTTTTGTATAATCTGTGAACTTGTTGCGCTTTGATGTTCTTATTTATGCTTCAATTGATTATATCACTGTCTCATCAATTTTAAATCAATGTTATTTTAGTACATTTTATCCATGCATTATAAGATGTTTTACAAGTTCTGTTTTTAGATTTTTATTTCTTTTCATTCTTGGTTATCGTCCTACGTTGACCGGATACCTCCATAATGCATTATATAAGTATATTAGGTATCGGAGGTGTAGGGTGGTCATCACATTTTCTGTCGAGCTTAGGTTGCATGGACAACATAAGTTGATACTTGGATCCATTAGTGATAAGGAAGGAGTTGTCGCCTTTGAATGGATCGAGCAATATATAAGAGAGCATACTTGTTATATTTGGGTATTTAAAACTATATAGTAGTGTATATATCGTATATAAGTTGCATTGCATTCATGGACAACACATATTTCTTTTTAGAGAGACTGATCATTCTTATTACAGCTTATAAGAATAAGCTGGTTAATGAGGAATGTTGCTAGGAATTCCATTTCTAGAGTAAAGGAGGGAGCGAGATCAGGGATTGCTAACCCAAACATGCAAAACTTGTTCGCTGAGATGGTACTAGACATGGTTCATAATGCCTAAGTTTCTCCTGCTATGGCTGTTTGGTGGTGCTCCGATGCAAGCACCAAGGGAAGATTTTGCCAAAATGAGAAAGGATTACTCCACTCTAGAAGGCAAACTGTTTCTTGAAATAGAATCAATCATCGAAGTGCAGGATTAGTTGGACACCGGCGAATGCACCTTCGAGGATATAGAGTCAGAGGATGCGATGAAGTGGAAACTAGCCTCTAGACTGCTTTATGGACTAGCTACGGGTGGTGGAACACCATCAAGATTAGTACTCCCAAGGATTAGATTGCTTGGAAATATTTTAAGGCAAGATTTGAAGAGAAGTATATATTGGCCACTCAGAAGGCAGTGCTCTTACATAAGTTTGCAGACTTGGCACAAAGGAAGAATTTTTTTGTTGGAGTACGTAGCCGAGTTCGACATGTTGTTGAAGTATGGTTTACTTTTCATTGGTACTCCACTCAAGAAGAATTTTATTATGGGCTTGGTCGATTATCTTAAAGAAAAGCTAGTGGACATATTGATGATTCATTTGAGAGGCCGATGGAGAAGGTCTTTGACATGAGAGTCTATATCTTAGGCCTATTCTGGTTGTTTCTTCCAAGGATTGCCCAAAGACGCAAGCTCGTGGGGGAAGCAAGAGTAAGTGGGACAACGATAAGAAGCGTTAGCTTTAGTAGGTGGCCAGATGAAGGGAAAATGGGAGCTTAGTTGTTATTATTGTGAAGGGAAGGGCCATCTTAGCAAAGACTGTAGGAACCGAAAGAAAGGATGTTTTAACTAAAAGAAGCCAAGGAATATAAAGAAGGATTGCCTGGAGATATTGAAGAATAAGCAAATTGTGTTTGTTTATGCTTTAAACACTGTTACAACTTCGTCGAGTGCTCCATCGGTGAAAGAGAAGGGAAAGTGTGTAATTATAAAGGGTATGCTTTCTAGTTCTGATACACTTGTACATGTTTTATCTAGTACCAAGCTTCACATTCCTTCATATCTATTGATTTGGTATATATATTAGGATTAAAACCCGAGATAGTCGACCAACCTTTGATTGTCATAAAACCTATTGGAGGATAGATTAGCCTTTGCATGGTTTGTTGAGACTTAGCCTTATCGAGTCATGGACGTTTGTATGCTTATGATTGCTTTTTTTGGGTTTTGTAGGGTTCGACATTATTCTGGGGATGGACTGGCTATAGACGTACATAGTAACGGTGTATTGCGAGTGGCTGTTGGTGACGATATGGATGGATGATGGGCATAGGTTGGTGATAGGATGCCAACCTAATGATGAGGTGATGGTTTGCTTTATGTACTCGCTCGAGATCCCACAAGATGAGATGTCATCTATGCCTATAGTGAGGGAGTATCCTTACATACTTGAAGAGGTTACCAAATCACTTCCATATAAAGAGATCCAGATTCATATAGATTTAGTGAAGGATGGAAGACTGATTGTTATGTTATTGAGGCATATGGGACTGGGAGAGCAGAAGGAACTAGAGGTGCAAGTGAATGACCAATTGCGATGAGGGTTCATTTGAAGGAGGAAAGAATGATTTTTGGGGCATGTTATTACCGAGCAGGATATTGTTGTAGATCCTATAAAGGTGGAAGTAGTGCAGGATAAGTATAAACCTAGGACCGCTACAGAAGTAAGCAGTTTCCTACATAAGTTTTATCTAGGACTTCTTTATGGTAGCAGCATCATTAACTAACTCTATAAAGAAGAATCAGACTTTTATTTATGACGCGAGGTCCAAGCACGCGTTCAAAAGTCTGAAGGAGAGGTTGACAAGCACTCCGGTGTTAGTCAGTCCAAGCAGGAATGAGGGCTAACGGTATACAAAAACGTCTGTGGTACTGGACTAGGTGTGGTATTAATGTAGATTGGAAAGGTTGTCCCCTACGCTAGTTGACAGTTGAAACCGTAAGAGTGGAAGTGCCGAATAATGATTTGGAGTTGGCAGCAATAGTATTTGCTTTGAAGGTATGGAGGCATTGTTTTCTTGGGGAGAGGTTCGATTTTGTAGCAGTCTTGGATCGTTGATGCTTTGAGTTCCTAGCCTCCTACAACTTTAACGTCTCATATATGCCTAGTAAGGGAAATGCAGTCGTTGATGCTTTGAATAGGATACATGCCAGCTTCGGAGGATGTTCTTAAAGTGGAAGCAGTTGGAGCTTATCGCTGGCTATGATTTTAGACTCCGATATGAGCAAGAGTCAAAAGTATTGGCTAGCTTAACTATAAGAACTACTTTGATTGAAAGGATTGATACTAGTCAGAATTTAAATAATAGACTAGCGTAGATTATAAAGAAGATGGATAAAGGATTAGAGTCTGAGGAGATAAAGTAGTACAGGCTCAACCCTGATGGTTGTTTCATGAAAATGGGAGAATTCTTTTTCCTGATGTTAATGGGTTATGCAATGAGGTGCTATGAGAGTGCCATCATTCGAGATTGACTATCCATCCCGACGACAATAAAATGTACCATGACATGAGGCAGACATATTCTTAGGAAGGGATCAAGAAGAATGTTGGGCATTCATCTCAAAGTGCATAAACTATCAGTTAGTAAAGGCAAAGCGAAAAATCCAAGTGGTTCGTTACAATTGCTTGAGATTACCGAGAGGAAAAGAGAACAATTTTCAATGGACTTCATCAACGGATTGCTAAGGACCAGAAGAGGGTATGATAGCATTTGGATCATAGTCGATAGATTAAGGAAGAGTGCCTAATTCATGCCTGTTAAGTCTTGTAGAATGACATCCAAATTGGTCGAGTTGTATATAAAGTGGGTTATGTGATTCCATGATATGCCAAAAAGCATTGTGAGCGATCGAGACCCTTTGTTCACTAGCGAGTTTTGGAAGAGCTTACAAGAGTCGTTGGGCATGAAGCTGCCTCTCGGTATAGCTTATCACCCACAAACTAATAGGCAAACCGAGAGGGTAAATCATATCTTGGAGAATCTCTTGCGAGCATGTATTCTTGATATTGGTGGCTTCTGAGAGGATTATTTGCATTTAGCAGAGTTTTCATATAACAATAGTTATCTGTCTAGCATCGATATGGCACGATTTGAGGCATTATAGGGCCGACCATGCAACGCTCCTTTAAGTTGGTGGGAAGCAAGCAAAAAACTGGTACTTATGGAATATATGATTAGAGAGACTTCAAAGAAGAACGAAATCATTCGTCCACGAATGAAAGCTGCTCAAGACAAACAGAAGAGCAACGCTTATAGGAGAAAATGTAACCCAAAGTTCTCCATTGATGATATTGTGTTTGTCCAGGTCTCTCCACTGAAGAATGTTAACCGATTTGGTGCTAAGAAGTTGGTGCCAAGATTTTTTTGTCCTTTTTCGATACTTAAGTGCATTGGGAACTGGGCTTATAAAGTCAACTTACCTCAGAAGATGATGGGTGTGCATAACATGTTCCACCTGTCTCATTTGTGGATGTTTATGCATAGCTCAAGCGTGATAGTTGAATCTAGTCAACTGATGATATTGAGACTGAATCAAAAGCAATGAGACCTCGTAGGCTTATTCGTATCATCGAACGTGATATGAAGTAGCTTAGGAGGAAGACGGTAAAGCTGGTAAAGGTTCAATGTAGTGAGAGAAAATGCGATAGTACTTAGGAGACCGAGAAGAGCATGAGGATCACTTATACGGAACTCTTTACTTTATGAGGCTTTTTTTATCGCATTTACTTTCACTATCGATATCATGTAGGATAGCTTAATACCATGCATTCTTGGGTAGGCGTAGATACCTTATCCAACTTCTATGTACATGTTTGATGTTTTGTATATTTGCCCATGGATGTTAGGAATATATGGTAGCTATGTTTGATTTTACCTTGTCTACGTTGGGGATTTTGAGGGTGAAATTTTGAAAGGGGAAAGAGTGTAACAACCCGTATTTTACATATCGAAGGATCGTAAAATATTATTTTAAATTCATATCGCGTTGTGTGACAATATAACTTTGGGGAAAGTTGAGTAGTGAAATTTTTTGTTCTGATAAATTTTATTAGATGGTTTTGTGTTGAAAACTTGTTATAGCTATAACTTTGGATAGAAGCAAAATTACCATACGAGGCCACTTCTGTTGGAAAAATGTGTTGGCTTCCTGTAATGACCCTAATTTTGACTAACATTAATTAGAACATATGATTATATAAATTAAAAATAAAATAATGTAGATGGTTAATGGATTGAGATTCGTATGATCATAAGGTAGTTGTGCCTTAATTAACCTATAGGCTAAAGAGAATTAAAATGAAATAAATAAGAGGAATAAGATAAGGGAAAAACAGGAATAAACTAAGTTCTTGTACCCTAAACCTTTCTTACTTTCATCCCTTCTTCAATTTAAACATTTGCAAACAAATTTAAAAACGTTTAAAGCTTGACCGACCACCATTAAGGGAAAACAAAACGAAAGATAAGAAAGAATTCAAGTAGGAAGCTTAAGCAGATCAATTCAAGAGCAAATCTCAACCTTCTTAACAACATGTTAAAGTGAATAATAGACTACATTCCGTTTTTATTGCTTTTGGTTTCTAGATGAGATTCGAATTTATTTTGCAAGTAAAATGCCATATTGATTGTTTAAATGGATATATATATATATATATATGCTTCTTGATGATTTATGTTGCTTTATATAGATTTTACGATAAGTTTTGATTTGAAAAACCTATTAAATGACATCCTAATGACTTGCGTTTTTGATATAAGGTCAAAAAAATTATTTTAGAGATGGGTTTCATTTTTCATAATTTTCTAAGTTAATGTGGATATATTATGAATTTTCTAGGAAAGAAAATGGTTAAATTGAATTTAAAATTATTTTCGACATATATATAATGGCCTTGGGTGTGAAATTTAAATATGTTAGAAAACATATTAAAAATGATTTATAGGAATTTCTGTAGAATTTTTCTAAGTATTTTATTATGGATATAAAATTATTTAAGGTATGGGACTTAAATGTTTTATACGGTTCTAAAAGGATAAAGGGCTAATTTGCTAAATGTTTTTAATTGTTAATTACAGAATTCTGCAGCACTTTTAGAAAACGGTTTTGGAAAAGAATTGGAAACCAATTATATGTTTGAAAAATAAGGCAAGTTTGTTGGAAAGATATTAGTTTAAAAGGATAATTGTCAGTTTTGCAAAGAATTACTGCTTCGCCACTTACAACGACTACGTCTCGATCCCATACTTCCGCCCCAACCAAGTCAAAACCAATACACATGGTTTCAATGCCTTGGTACGTAATGGATTGGAGTTAGGCGGAAGGTATAGAGTCGAAACATGCTTTCGAAGGGGTAGAAGCTACTATTTTTGACTATGAATCAATTATGTTTATAAAGAAGGCTTTCGAAGGAGTTATATTAGCTTTCAACTTAGTCAAATGTGCCTTTGCTTAATTAAAAGGGCTTTCGAAAGGGTTATTGCCTTTTTATTTTAAAATGAAGCTTTAAAAGGGGTTCAAAACCCATGCTACCGCATTCAACCTTTCGAATCAATGCTTACGAAAGGGTTCTTTTGCCTCTAAACATTGAAGCCGCTTCTTCATGTTTTTGGAAGGGTTGGTTTCGAAACCATCCACTTTCTATTACTAAGGAATAACGCTTTCGAAAGATATGCTTTCGCCCAAGTTCTTTTAATACCCTTTGTTCAATTAAAAGGTAAACCAAAGGTTTCGAAAGGAATAGTTTTAAATGGTTTCGAAGATATGTTCCTTAAACTTTTACCAGGACCCAATGCTTTTGAAATGTCTGTTTTAAGTAAGGAATTTTAATACTTTTGAAAAGTATATAATATAGGTTTTGAAGAGAAGGTACCCCAATGTTTTCGAAAGGTTTACTTGAGTCTTTAAATGGAAGGTTTCCAATGCTTTCGAAAGGCATATTTTGAAAAGAGGATGTCTAAGGTTTTATAAAGCTTTTGAAGGGATACTTTCAATGATTTCGAAAGGTATATTTTGGCCTTTCGGCCTAGTGTTCAAGGTAAAGTAGTTAACCTATTTTGAAAGGGGAACTTTCAATGGATTCGAAGGGACTGTTTAAAATTTTTAAACAAGGGTTTTGAAGGTCATAGCTTAGATTAAAACCTAATGTTTTCTAAGTTAAAGAAGGGCTTTAACTTGTTCTAAAGGGAAAGATAACCCTATTAATTTAGGTTTTCATTAACATTGTTTTATGTAAAGCATATATCGTGGCAAAGAAATTTGAGTAAAGCAAAGAGTATATTTTTTGTTTATGTATGATTAAAGGGTTAAATCAATTTGAAAGAAATTTTTTCAAGGAAAATTTGATGGGATAGTTAACCCTAAGTAAATGACTCAGATATAAGAATACTAGGCTAGCGCTCTATACTTTAGCTAATAACCCTAGCTAATATAAGTCCAAAATTCTAGTGTGTAGGGCATTGTCACAGGTAAGACTAAAATGATGTTACACACAAAAAGGAATATATGAAGAAAGATAGGTTATTAGTCAGCCTGCAAAACCATTAGGATCAGTTGACCCGAGAAGTAAGTTAAGGACAGACCATCCAACAGTGTGTCTAATAGAAGTTAGATTATTTATTTTGTCTGGTAGGCCCGAGTCAACCAATGGCTAGTAGTTATCCAAACAAACTATATTGTTCGGACAGATATTCTATTGATTACCAGATATAGGTGCATATATGATATTATTACTTTAATCAGTTTGACTGCAGGACTTTGATTTGCAAAAGATATGTTTTAAAAGGGACATTAGTAAGGGGAAACCTTTTCCGCTAAGCGGTATCGTCTCACTTAATATCAATAAATCGAGATGTAATAGTATTACTTACACCAGGCTTAATTTCTGACTCGAAGTTTATGTTTTCCCCTTAAACTCTCGGGTGCTCAAAATTAATTTAAGTAGATTGAGTGTTAGGGTTTTACAGGTTCAGTAGGTGGACGAATAAGCATTTGAAGACATGCAAAAGGCAAATTTAGTTATATAGGAGTAATTTGTTTTATTTCCAATGTGATGTATTTAATACTAACATGTCTGTTGAGTACTCTGAACATCCAAGGGGGCATCTTCATAGTTTCTCTTGGTGTAAATTGTAATATATATATATATATATACGATCGAAACCTGGGAATCGTTTGGGATTGTGTAATGGAATATGAAATATGGATTTAAAATGTAATCAGCAAAATGTTTTTTTAATCTGTGATTTAGTTTCATATTCGTGTGCTTTTGATATGATAAATACCATTACCATTACCATATTTTGTCACCGGAAGTTATTACTATAGCTGACTGCAGCATTTGTAGCTCTTAGCTTCGAGCATCAAGATAGGGAATGTTACATTTCCCTTTCCATAGTGTGGTCATGATAACGAATTGGACTCTCTGGCTAGGAGATATGACTGTTGAAGTTTGACAGTTTTTGGAGCTGCCTAGTGGATAACTAGCGAATTTGGGGAAACATCCAACAACCCATTTTGGGTTTAGACGCTATTTTGGCTGAAATACACATCCAAAAATCATTTCTACCATCTCCTAAAAAGATTTAAGCCTCCATTAACTCATTCTTCACCTAAAACTTCTCCTTTCTCTTCCAAATCAAGTCTAGATCATAGACTAAGGATAGATTAGTAAGGGGTTTCATTAGAGATCTTCAAATCTACATTTTCAAAGAAGAAAAATTAAGGCTTCACTGTTTATTTTTTGATTTACCTTGATTTGCGCGCAAAACATGAATTTTGGATATTTTGGTGAGCAATTAATCATCTCTCACCTTATTATATATGTAAATATAGATTTTAACATGTTTTGTATCCATTTTTAAAGTCAAAATTATGTTTTGTTGTTGTTTCAAAACCTTACTTATAGTAAAAGAAAAAATAAATGGATTTTTGGTGTTCTGGATACGTTGTTCGGATATATGATTGCCTTGATATATTTTAGGCAATGTTGCAAACACCTTGTATGATGATTACTATGATTGGTTGTGTAATCCTCATGTTTGAATGTCGTTTTATGTATGTATGGTATTTGTATGCTTGTATGGTTTGATATGCTCATCAAAGTGAATTAGTGGTGGCAACCATGAATCCGGACTTTGACGGATATGCTCGAGGATGCTAGAAGTTATATCAATGTGTACAGAAGGCATACAAGTCAAAAAGTAGAGCTTAGTGATGGAATTGACATGAAATTAGGATACGGAAATGTTTTTGCGTTTTGGTTTGGTGGTATATGTTCGGTGCTAGGGCTGCTTGTGGTTTAGCGAAGGTTTAGCTCGAGCTTCACTTCGAGTTAGCATGGAGGATGATCGAATAACATATGTTGTCTAGTGGTGCTATGTTTGGGACCGAACAACATTCATGGTCTTGTGTTTGCGTCGAGGCGTGCTTGGTGATTTTCTAAGGATGCTTCAGTCTGGTACCCGAGAAAGTTTTCTGGTTTGGGGTTTTGGCGTGTTTCGAACTTGATGGGAACCAACTTAAGGATTTTCCTTTAGCAGCTTTGGGCTTGGTTTGAGTATAACATGACAGGGAATGAAGTTAAGGAATTTTTTCCGTGGTGAAGTGAAACTTTAAAGAATTCTTCATGGTGTGTTCTTGGAGTGATGTGAGGGTAAACTATGTAATTCCTAACGATCGGGATGGACTTTGATTTCATGAGGCGACTAGTGAAGTGATTGTAGGATCGATTTCACCCTAGAGGGGGGGTGAATAGGGTGATAGTGTTAATTATAAAAATTAATCGCGGAAGCTTATAAAATAATTTCAACACAAATCACAGAACAATTGCAGCACAGAATAATAGCAGAATAATAAATGTAGAAATAGAACGACACAGAATTTACCCAGCTTCGGAAAAACCCTGCCTACGTGCTGCCCCCAAGGTTTCTACTAGAAATTAGATAGTCCCTAGCTTACACACGTAAACTCGCGACACCCGCTATCGACTAAATCTAACTTACGCTCAAAACCCTGCCACAACTCAACCACTGAGTTGCGAATTCTCAAGCTACGCCACGTAGCTTGTCCCTAGTCACACGACTAGTAAATACAACTGTTTAAAAGAGAATTTAAATTAAAAAACAAATATTAAAACCCCTTTTAAAAACAAAGCCCCAAAATTTAAAAACTAATCCCTTAAATATAAATAAGCCGGCCCTATTCTTTTTCCTTTATCTTCTATCGGCCCGTTCCTTTGTGAGATAATGGCGGCTCCGTTCCTTTTCCTTGTTCGATCAAAATTAGGGCCTGTTTCTGAAGTTGCCGACCTTTGGTTGCTCAATCAAAAAATGATTTTCAGTTTGTTTCTTTCGTCGATTGCTTGGCTCTTTGAATTGTCTTCGGCTACTTCAATTTGGTCGAGTTAATTGTCAAAAAGGATATGCGATTGTTCTTTTTCAATGTCGATTTTTGCTCGACCTTTGATTCGAGTTATTGATATTGCTCTGTTGTTACTTGAATTCCAATTCTTTTTAAATTGCCGACGATGTTAATCACTTTTATAGGGTTCGACCCCCCTGTATTTTCGTCGTATATATTTTATTTGAATTTGTCAATTATTCATCTCGGCCACTTGATGATGCTTGAATGTTTGAGATTGATTCTGACTTCTTCTATTTACTTGAATCATACAGTATTGATGTTTAACTCGGTCAATTTTCTTTTGCCACCACGATTTTGACTTGTTCATCATATTCTTGCTATCCACGGTTTGTTGATTAATTTCGTGATTTTCTCTGGTTGACTTCGACTTGGATTTTGTGATGACCACCGGCTTTGACTTGGTTATATATTTTGATTTATCGGCTCAGTCATTGATACTTTGTAAACTTTGCATTCTTGTTTTGCATGTTTTAACAAATTGTTGTTGTGTTGCTTCGACTCTGTTCATTTTTGTATTCGTCCCCGAGGATATTTGATCTGTAGCTTTGTTGCATATACAAATGTTCATACATTGGTTGGTCTGGTCATTCAAGTTCAATGAATTTGGTTTTGTTGATGCTGAGGCTTGGTCTGGTTTGTTGTTTCTCGGCCATGTGTTCATCTGCTTCTTGTATGTGAGTTGTTTCACTGGTGGCCTATGTACATGCTTCACTGTATCTTGTCCTTTCTGTGTTGTCATCATGTTGGTTTGGTTGTGCACTTGCTTGTGTTTCACTGAGCTTTGGCATGTGGTCTTTGCTGTGTTAAATTCATCAAGTCACTTGTTTTATTCGTCTGGTTTCCATTGGTAACATTGTCGACTTATGTGGTCTTGAGTATTGCTGGTCTCAAACTTTGTCTTGTTCGGCATTGCTTTTGGTCATTATGGTTGCATATATGTGAGTAATTCTGTTCTTTGACATTCCTTCTTGATGCTGCACTGTTCACTGTTGCACTCGATCATATTGACTTCAGTTGTATTTCTTTGAGATGCTTACAAGCTTGGTCTACTTAATGATACTGCATGATCGATTTGTTACTGTTCGAGTTATTGTACATTCAGGTCTGCATTCACTATGTTCATTTGAGTGCCGAGTCTTTGAGCATTGTTGTGAGTTGTTCAGTGCACTGTTGAGCTTCTGACCTTGATATCATGTGAGTTGTATTTCATTTGCGGTTGGTCTGACTTGGACTGATCATTGAAGTATGTGTGTCTGTTCGTTGCATTTGTAGATTGTAGTTCATGTGTTCACATTGATTATGCTTTGTCTTCGGTCGCTGTTGTGCATGGCTTGAAGTCTGGTTGTTTGATATGTTGTTTTGAACCATTGTTTGTTATGGCATTGCATTATTGTGCATTGAGCATTGTACTTGCAGTTTGCTGACTTCACGTCGCCTTAAATTTGGTTGATGCACTGAGTTGAGTAGTGACTTGACCTTTGCATTTTGTTTATTTTTTTAATTTTCACCTGAGTTGAATCCGGCTTGGATTTGACCTTGTGTTGAATGACATTGTTTTATTGAACTTGAGTTGAATCCTGTATTTGGGTTTGACCTGTGCTTACTTGTCCCTGTAAATCGATCAAGTGTATATCGGTGTGCACGGCCTTGTGGCATGTACAGTGATTCACTGTGCATGTCACATTGTTCGTGTGTGATGAATTCAAATGTAAATGATGACGAACAACCCAAATAACTGAGGCAAATAATATTTTCAAAATCCATATTTTATTTTATATCGCAAAAATATTTCTTTTTCAATTTTACTGCGTTAGTGAATATTTTTGCAGATTGCTCAGATGCTGGATTCTAACTGGAATGAAGTTGAAGATAAATACGAGTGTGAGTGATATGTAGTGAGGTCAACTGTAAATGTAAAATAGTGATGTAATTGAATTTGTATCAAAGTTTTATAGTGAATAGTGAGAGCTTGAATTTGTACTATTCAAAAATGTAATAAATATTTGTTTGAATAAAATTTCTGTTTGAATTCAAATTCTGTGTTATTTAATTTTATTCAGCAAATATTTATTTAATCTATGAAAAATAAAATAGTAAATTAACAAATACATTTAAATGAATATATATATATATATATATGTTTATTATCATCAAACAAAAATCATATAAGCGCATATTCAACAATCTCCCCCTTTTGATGATAACAAACATATATTTAAGATTTTGAATATGTTAAATGTATTTGATCATTGATGTTCTCTAATTGCTCCCCCTATTTAAATGCTTCCTCTCTACACAAAGTTCCCCCAATAAATATGCATACAATTAAATAATATGCAAATGAGCCTAGATGCAAATAGAAAATTATTTGACCTTTGCTTGATTTTATTTGACAAAATCTTTACTTTTCTCTCCCCCTTTTGTTATCAGCAAAAGAATAATAGTGTTAGAGAAAACAGAGATAAAGTGATCGATATTAATCATTAAAACTCAAATGAATATAAATATTAAATTTCAATAAAAAATTAAACAAAAATCATAAATATTTTGTTAGGCGCATATTCCACTTTTAGAATGATGGGAATTATGTCATCATATAAAACTATACAGTTGTGTCTATTTGTGGTATATTTATATCAGGAATTTGAATATCTACTAACCATGCATAACCGTTAGGACATTTAAATGAGATTCGTAGTATTCCAATTTTATTTAAAAAAAAATGAATTCAAGTATCTTCTAACCACGCATAACCGTGAGGACTTTTAAATGGGATTAGAATCAACTTGTTTATTTTAAAAATCAACTTTTGATATGCGTTCCATACATGCATAACCGTGAGGACTTTTAAATGAGCATGGAAGCACATAACAAATTCCAAGTAATTCACAGATGCATAACAGTGAGGACTTTTAAATGAGAGTGAATACTTTGGTATTTATTTATATATAATTTTTTTTTTAAAAAATGTGAAAATGAAAAATGAACGATTCCTGTTTAAGGTACCACATATTGACAAGCTATATAGAATTTTGATGAGTGATGGTTGTTATAAATATGATAGAAATAGAGATGGTCATGGAATTTTTACCAACAAAAGTTTTATAAATCTTGTTTAAATTTCTAAAGAAATTTGCTAATTATACCATCTCGGGTCATAATATATGATAAATATCAACACTCATCACTTTTTCAATCACTATTTTTCTTTTCGATAATCATTAGGGTGTCAGATTAGTCAAAATAGTCATTTAAAATCAAATTCAAAAAAAATTATGAAATTAATTTTTCCAAATGACTAATCTGAAAATATGGTCAAAAATGATTTTCTCGAGGGGATTTTATAAGAAAATTTTCTGCTATTTGAAAATTATTTGAAATGAAAAATATGCAGATATTTTCTTTGAAAAACGATGCGGTTACAAAATGTCTCAAAAATCACGTTCAACTAGTAATTTTTCTATCAACTAGATTACCCGTGTAATCTGCATCTGAATTTCTTTTTCACTCAAAATCATCATTAATTGAATTTGATTGACCAAACCATAAAGTGCGCTCCAAAAATTTCAAACTCAATTTTAACAGCAATTTAAATGACATTCTCTTGAATTTGAAATGAAGCCGTGTTAATAATCAAAAACCGTGAATATAGAGTTAGCCGTATTATAACCAATTGTATTATCCAACAAAAACACTATTTTTAATCCAAACTGATATATATGAAGTAATTCAAAGAATCTAGAGATTATTATAGTGTTTTTGGCATAAGAATATACTTGGCCAACTATGTTGAATAAGTCAGAGTCAAAATCATCAACTTTTCATCATCTCAATATTGGCTGATTTTAATTCAGAATATGGTGCAGATTATCACATTTAATATATCGCTCAAATTAATATACCGTTACCTGTTTTACCTTTACGATATTTTTCATGGTTGTCTATTGTGATTCTGTCACCTTTGAACTAGGCTAAGGAACTTTGCTTCGTCGTCCGTTGTGTTTCTGGAATAGCCAAAAATCCAGAGAACACTATTGTTGTTCCTTAGCCTACCACCACACCTACACGATGAAAGATTTATGTGACCTATTTGTTTTTATAGGTCCATGGTTGTTAGTGGCAGAAAATTTTGAAAAACAATTTTGTAAAGACCCAAAACTATTTATAATTGTTCCCTTCGGCACCCAAATTTGTTTAACTTTGAGAGATTTTATATTTGTGCCTTTTGGAACCCAAATCGGTATAGTTTTCACATGTTTGGGTCTATACCAATAATTATTGTAATTGTGTCCATATTTTCTACAAATTGTGCACATAGAATTAACTTGATTAATATTGCTTTCAACAATTTTCGAATTATTATATCCAAGTCCTTGTCTAACCGTATTAACAGTTTGCTTTCCTAATAGCATATTCAACGATTTTTCACTTTTTGAAAATTTATCTAAAGTCGTTGACAATTGTTGGACTTGTGTTTTGAGAGATTCATTTTCGTTTAACAACTGTGTGCACTTTTTAATAGAATTCTCTCTCCTAGTATTTTCATTCTCTTTTAAAATCAGAATTTCATTTTCAAGTGATTTTATATTGATTTCTGACTTTTTAATTTCTTCTTCGAATGTTGGACACTTATCACACATAGGGATCCTACTTTGATAGGTTTTAACTAATTGGTCAAGTTGTTTATTTAAATCTATCAAAGTGTCTTTTTGTGATTCAAGTTTAGCGTATTTTCCCTAAGTCGTTCAAAACAGTCGTTTACTTCATGAAAATATATAAGCAACTCAGAATGGGTAAGTTTTGATACCTCACTTGGCTCGTCATCGTCACTGTCAGTTGTATCACCTCGAAGACACAATTCTACGTTTTCGCTTTCACTGCCAGTGCTTTGATCATCCTCGTCTATTTCATCCCAAGTGGCTGTAAAACTTTTCTTTTTCTGTTTCTTTCCATGGCTGATTTTAATTTGTGGACAATCGGGCTTGATATGACCGGGTTTGTTGCAATTATAACAAATAATCTTTTGTTCTTCTGAGTAGTCTAGTGCTTTGGCTATTCTGCTTTTCGCTTTTTGAATTCGAGTTGAATTTCCATATTTGTAATTCCAAGTTTTGAATTTCTTTATTAATAGCTCCAGTTCTGTTGCTGCTTCATCATCGTCATCGTCATCTCTTTCAGTTGTTCGTTTGAGAGCTATTGATTTCTTTCGAGTATCACTTCCTTCACGCTCTTCCTTGAATTTCATTTCTAGCTCATAAGTGGTGAGATTTCCGATGAGTTCTTCAACTTTCATTTGTTTTAAATCTTTTGATTCTTGAATGGCAGTCACTTTCGCTTCAAATTTTCGTGGAAGGACTCTGAGGATTTTTCGGACTATCTCCAACCCTGTGTATGATTTTCCAAGAGCTTTTGATTTGTAAACGATATTGGAAAGTCGTCCATGCATCTTTTTGACATTTTCTTCCTTTGCCATTGTGAAGTTCTCGTATTCGCTGTTCAGCATGGCAAGGCGAGATTCTTTGACTTGAGATGTTCCTTCGTGAGTCACTTCTAGTGTGTGCCATATTTCCTGCGTAGTTAGACAATGTGAGACACGATTAAATTCAAATTGATCCAATGAACAGATAATAGAATTAATAGCTTTAGCATTAGTATTTTGTAATTTATTTTCTAGTTCTGTCCATTGTTCCTTTGGTTTATCTACTTCCTGATTATCTACAGTTATAGTCGGTGTTCTATAACCTGTCTCAACAATATTCCAAGCGTCAATGGTTTTCAGAAAGATTTCCATCCAATTTTTCCAATAAGCATGTTCACCATTGAACATTGGTGGTCTAACTATGGATTGACCCTCAGCAAAAGCAGTATTAAAAGAAGCCATTTTAAAAATTCAAATTTTTAAAACAAAAATTGGTTTTTGTAAAATCAAATTTTTAAAACAAAAACGGCTTTTGTTCCTAGCTCTGATACTACTTGTAGGATCGATTTCACCCTAGAGGGGGGGTGAATAGGGTGATAGTGTTAATTATAAAAATTAATCGCGGAAGCTTATAAAATAATTTCAACACAAATCACAGAACAATAGCAGCACAGAATAATAGCAGAATAATAAATGCAGAAATAGAATGACACAGAATTTACCCAGCTTCGATAATACCCTACCTACGTGCTGCCCCCAAGGTTTCTACTAGAAATTAGATAGTCCCTCGCTTACACACGTAAACTCGCAACACCCGTTATCGACTAAATCTAACTCTATGCTCAAAACCCTGCCACAACTCAGCCACTGAGTTGCGAATTCTCAAGCTACGCCACGTAGCTTGTCCCTAGTCACACGACTAGTAAATACAACTGTTTAAAAGAGAATTTAAATTAAAAAACAAATATTAAAACCCCTTTTAAAAACAAAGCCCTAAAATTTAAAAACTAATCCCTAAAAAATAAATAAGCCGGCCCTATTCTTTTTCCTTTATCTTCTATCGGCCCGTTCCTTTGTGAGATAATGGCGGCTCCGTTCCTTTTCCTTGTTCGATCAAAATTAGGGCATGTTTCTGAAGTTGCCGACCTTTGGTTGCTCAATCAAAAAATGATTTTCAGTTTGTTGCTTTCGTCGATTGCTTGGCTCTTTGAATTGTCTTCGGCTACTTCAATTTGGTCGAGTTAATTGTCAAAAACGGTATGCGATTGTTTCTTCTTCAATGTTGATTTTTGCTCGACCTTTGATTCGAGTTATTGATATTGCTCTGTTGCTACTTGAACTCCAATCCTTTTTAAATTGTCGATGATGTTAATCACTTTTATAGGGTTCGACCCCCCTGTATTTTCGTCGTATATATTTTATTTGAATTTGCCAATTATTCATCTCGGCCACTTGATGATGCTTGAATGTTTGAGATTGATTCTGACTTCTTCTATTTACTTGAATCATACGGTATTCATGTTTAACTTGGTCAATTTTCTTTTTCCACCATGATTTTGACTTGTTCATCATATTCTTGCTATCCATGGCTTGTTGATTAATTTCGTGATTTTCTCTGGTTGACTTCGACTTGGATTTTGTGATGACCACCGGCTTTGACTTGGTTATATATTTTGATTTATCGGCTCAGTCATTGATACTTTTTAAGCTTTGCATTCTTGTTTTGCATGTTTTAACAAATTGTTGTTGTGTTGCTTCGACTCTGTTCATTTTTGTATTCGTCCCCGAGGATATTTGATCTGCATCTTTTGTTGCATATACAAATGTTCATACATTGGTTGGTCTGGTCATTCAAGTTTAATGAATTTGGTTTTGTTGATGCTGAGGCTTGGTCTGGTTTGTTGTTTCTCGGCCATGTGTTCATCTGCTTCTAGTATATGAGTTGTTTCACTGGTGGCCTATGTACATGCTTCACTGCATCTTGTCTTTGCTGTGTTGTCATCATGTTGGTTTGGTTGTGCACTTGCTTGTGTTTCACTGAGCTTTGGCATGTGGTCTTTGCTGTGTTAAATTCATCAAGTCACTTGTTTTATTCGTTTGGTTTCCATTGGTAACATTGTCGACTTATGTGGTCTTGAGTATTTCTGGTCTCAAACTTTGTCTTGTTCGACATTGCTTTTGGTCATTATGGTTGCATATATGTGAGTAATTCTGTTCTTTGACATTCCTTCTTGATGCTGCACTGTTCACTATTGCACTCGATCATATTGACTTCAGTTGTATTTCTTTGAGATGCTTACAAGCTTGGTCTACTTAATGATACTGCATGATCGATTTGTTACTGTTCGAGTTACTGTACATTCAGGTCTGCATTCACTATGTTCATTTGAGTGCCGAGTCTTTGAGCATTGTTGTGAGTTGTTCAGTGCACTATTGAGCTTCTGACCTTGATATCATGTGAGTTGTATTTCATTTGCGGTTGGTCTGACTTGGACTGATCATCGAAGTATGTGTGTCTGTTCGTTGCATTTGTAGATTGTAGTTCATGTGTTCACACTGATTATGCTTTGTCTTCGGTCGCTGCTATGCATGGCTTGAAGTCTGGTTGTTTGATATGTTGTTTTGAACCATTGTTTGTTGTGGCATTGCATTACTGTGCATTGAGCATTGTACTTGCAGTTTGCTGACTTCACGTCGCCTTAACTTTGGTTGATGCACTGAGTTGAGTAGTGACTTGACCTTTGCATTTTGTTTATTTTTCTAATTTTCACCTGAGTTGAATCCGGCTTGGATTTGACCTTGTGCCGAATGACATTGTTTTATTGCACTTGAGTTGAATCCTGTATTTTGGTTTGACCTGTGCTCACTTGTCCCTGTAAATCGATCAAGTGCATATCGGTGTGCACGACCTTGTGGCATGTACAGTGATTCACTGTGCATGTCACATTGTTCGTGTGTGATGAATTCAAATGTAAATGATGACGAACAACCCAAATAACTGAGGCAAATAATATTTTCAAAATCCATATTTTAATTTATATTGCAAAAATATTTCTTTTTCAATTTTACTGTGTTAGTGAATATTTTTGCAGATTGCTCAGATGCTGGATTCTAACCGGAATGAAGTTGAAGATAAATACGAGTGTGAGTGATATGTAGTGAGGTCAACTGTAAATGTAAATAGTGATGTAATTGAATTTGTATCAAAGTTGTATAGTGAATAGTGAGAGCTTGAATTTGTACTATTCAAAAATGTAATAAATATTTGTTTGAATAAAATTTCTGTTTGAATTCAAATTCTGTGTTATTTAATTTTATTCAGCAAATATTTATTTAATCTATGAAAAATAAAATAGTAAATTAACAAATATATTTAAATGAATATATATATATATGTTTATTATCATCAAACAAAAATCGTATAAGCGCATATTCAACAGTGATGGCATAATGCTTTGATGTGGCGATGGCGATGACAACTTCGAAACTTTGTTCTGATAACTCTATGACTTGCGATGGGTGTTTAGAGGCACTGAGAAGATGAGGATTCACTATGGTGAGTTACTAAAGCACCTGGTGCGGGACTAAAAGGAGGAGTTCTATATGATAGCCCCTGAGGTAAAACATGAGGTTGTGATGCTCGCAAGTAGGATAGCGTAGTTTGTGTGTACCCAATTTAGTCTATGTGTGCCTAAATTGTTGGAAGTTTACATGTGTCCAGTCCCTAGCCATATGCATGGGAATAAGTTGAGCATTTATGAGGTGGTACTACTATCAATACTTATGCTAAGGGATAATGGATAACTTTGAGGTAGGGATGCTTATAGTTGGGATAGAGTATCCAGTGTGTACCCATATTTTCGGACGTTAATGTATATCCTATCCTTAGCCAATTTTGTGGGCAATGAGTTGAGCATTTATAATATTTATCATCTATTTGAAGCACGGTAGTGAGATATGCAAGGCTGTGCAATGGATGCCATGTTTGTTATGTGCCTCATATACTTTGTGATACGTATATTTTCCACTTGTGATAGTAGTTTAGCATATACGTTGTTTTTGTACTAAATGTTTTGGGGTAGGGACAGGTCGGGTATGGCTATTTATACACTATGCCTCTATTTACTATATATGACTTTTATAGTATTTTTCACATGATGTATCACTCATGCCAAATTGATGTTTAACTCAAGATTTTTTGCTTTGTTTCTTATTATCTCGGTGATGTTAAGTGATTAGATTTAGGATAACATGTTGGATAGTGCATGGTGTTGTACAAAGTACGATCAAGAGGCTATACTTTCATATATCAATACTTTAAGTAGAGTGTCGCTTATATTCGACTGTGCAGTACTATGGAGCTATCCTACTACTTTTATGACTTAGAGACAGCTATAGTGTTTATTTTTGGAAATTTGTGATATATAAATTCTATTATTTCAGTTTTGTATAATCTATGAACTCGTTGCACTCAGATGTTCTTATTTACAGTTCATTTAATTATTTCACTATCTTGCCTATTTTACATCTATGTTGCTATATTATATTTTCTCTATACACTATTAGATATTCTATAGTTTCCATTTTTGAATTTAATTTTCTTTCCACCCTTGGTTGTCATCCTTCATTGGTCGGGTACCTCCAAAATGCATTATACAGGTATTGGATACCAGAGATGAAGGGCAATCATCAAAACTTTTCCTTTCTCCTTATTCTCTTGGATATAAAGTTTTATTTATTCTTTCAATATTTGGTGACACAAACAATTCCAATAATAAACAGAAACACCATATCGACTTAGAGATGACTTTGGTCTTTTGATCTTTGGCGTATATTCTTAATCTCCTACCTTCTACTCTTACCTTTGTCACTAAGTGCTATAAATTCTGAGCATACTTTGCTTTCAAGATCTGAAATCATTGTAATGCTCTTGTTCTGGTATTGAAACTGAATGTAATAAAGTGGATGTAGGCATAAATTTTGGTCGAGCCGCTATAAAAACCATGTGTTCTTTGCTTTTCAACTTGATTCTATTTAGATCTTTCTAGTTTTTGTTCGACTGGTGTATTGTATCCCTTTTTGGTACAACACTTTTGGGTGCTTTCACTTGGGAATGAAGCTTCCCAGGTGTAGGCCTAACTTAGTATCGTGGATTGCAAGCATCCAAAAGTTAGATTTAAAAGATTATTACTATAGACCTGAAGTTATTGTGATTGAAGGATTCAACATCAAATTTGAAGAAATAACTTCTAAGAAACCTTGCATGAGATCTAGAGCCGTTGGAGGAGAAGATGAAGATTCTCACCATAATGAAAAAACTGTTCAGCCGTTGAATGCTTTACTGGGACAAACTGCTCAACAGAAGATGGTGACAAAAGTTTAACTTTATAGGATGATGACAGAGATGAACATGAATTCTTAACACTCAAAAAGCTCACTTTGATAAAATGGAGGAAAGTTTTGTTTTGCTGGCACAGCAGACACAAAGATGTAGAAGGAGAAGCTGGAATTCATCGCCTTCAAGTTGAAGAAAGAAGCTGATCTTCATCTTATTAGAACAGGAGAGAAGGCAAGCAGAAGATGAAAGAAAAGGCTAATGAGATGCCAAGGAGGAATACAAGAGAAAGTGGCCAACTATTGGCCATGAACAAAATGGTCGGTACCGACCAAAATTAGGTTGGTACCGAACATGTATTGCATGGTGCCAGAGTGCAATTACCTAAAGCCATTAATTTGTTTGATAACAAAGATGATTTTTTAGGATATTGGCACCGATGTTGGGAAGAATGCTAGAATGCATAATTTTGGTGCTCAAACGAACGCCACATAACTAGCAGGACTCATGAAAGGTCCATGCGAGTGGCTCTCCCAGAGGATATGGTCGTAATCAAGAGTGTATCACTGATATGGTAAAAATTACTAAGTGAGGATCGGTGGAGGAAAAGATAAGGAATAAGCTAAACACCCAGCATGAGCCCATTTATTGATGATATTGTTATTGGAGGAGTATCCCAAAAAATTCGTCATTCAAATGATGTCATTGTATAATAGGACAATAAAGCCTAAACAACATCTTTTGAAATATGTATGGAACATGGATGGTTCCAGCGCGATCGATGCAGTGAGGTGTAGGAGTTTCCTTATATTCCTAGGTGGGGTAGCTAAGATATGGTTCATTCGGCTCGCGTTGAAATCCATATCTTTATTTGATTAGTTGGCGAGAAAGTTTATGGAGTAGTTCAGGATCCGTATTGGTCAACCGGAGGAAGTGAGATCCTTGTCAAGTATTCATTAAAGTGCCAGAGAGACCCAAAAGGATTGTGAGTTGACTTAACATTATCATAGTCGAAGTGAGCAATCCAATGGAGGGTATTATGTTGAGAGCATTGATCTAGCGGATACACTCGAATACAATGTTTGGTAGATAGTTAAAGTGAAATTAGCCGCCTACTATGGAGAAGTAATACCGTAAGGCATCCTGGTTTTGCGATTGGAAGAGGAAGTCCTGGCCATTAGAAAGGCTGGTGGTAGATTGTCAAATGAAGTTGTACATTGCAATGTCACTATTAAGCAAACGACTAAGAGTGTCGGTAATGTTTCAGTGAATATGGGAACCAATAAAAATAATAAGAAGAGAAGAAATCAAGATGCTAGTGGAATAAGAAATGATAACAAAAAACGTCCAGGGTACTTAAAGCCGGAGGATTATACTCTGTTAGATGATATGAGCTAAAATATATAACTTACTACGTAAGGAATAGAGAATTATAAGAACCTTCCTTGGAGGGAGCCAATTGAAGCTGAATAACACTTGGGGTTATATTGTCACTTCCATAACACTCATGGGCACAATAAGAATTACTGTCGTCACTTGAGAGATGTGATTGAATATCTTATACATAAAATAAAGTTACAACAACATCTTAGAGATCTGCGGAATGGTGGGTATAATGCTATACCTCATGGGTAGAACACTAAGAGAGATTAATCTAGGCCCAGCGAAGAGGGGCTTAGGAAACTGTATGGTAGAATTATGATTAACATACTAACTAGAAGACCTCATCCAGCAAAGAAGAGCTGGAATGAGATGGAGTCGTATGGGACTTCATTAAAACACGTACCATAGGAGAGGTTATTTGCTGACGAAGATGAAGCTCCACTCCAAAAACTAATAACATAAATGAAGACATTTTATTTGAAATAGAGATCCAGATGGGGTGAAAGCATTGATGCTTGACCTCATTGTGATTACAACTGTGGTAGGGCCAGTAACTGTGCACCGATGTAACAACCAAGTTCTATGTAATAATTAATTAACGTCAATAAAAGTAATTTAAATAATTAAATTAGGATTTGGAGATTTATTTGATAAATTGATTCTAAAATTATATAAATAAAAGAATTTGAACAATGATATTATAATATTTAAAATTTAAAAATAATTTAAAAATGAGGGATATAAATTTTATAAAAGTGAAGTGTTCGAAATATAATGTTGAATTGATGGTGACCGTTGCTTTCTAATTAGCTATTTTTGCATTAATTGTGACTTCATCAATCTTACTTATTATTGTACCCGTTGTATTTGCTTCTTTTGATGGTTGGTCAAGTAACAAAATGTTGTATTTTTCGGTACATCATTATGGATTGGATTAGTCTTTCTGGTAGCTATCCTTAATTCTCTCATCTCTTGAAATTCTTTGGCATTTTCTCGACCCTAAAATGCCATTCTTTCTCCAAATTTTGGATTGTGAGACACATGTAAATTCAATCTGAGTAAAAAAAATTAAATGAAATTTGTGATTAGTTATTAATTAGCTATTTGAAGACAATAAGTATCTTATCTTAATTGGAATCGATTTTGAAATATAGTTGTTTTTATTTAAATTAAATATAAATTTGGTACGTAGAAAAAGGAAATAAATATATATTTATATGAACATGTTTACCTTATAAATTCAAGGCCCAATTTCTAGTACCCAAGCCCAAACCCAACATCTAGAATTTTCTTTACTTACACTTAAACACTCATGCATAACTCTTCCCTAAGAGAGAACATACAAAAAAAACATTTTCCCTTTTATAATCTTCCTCCTGAAGCCACCCTTCATTATCTTCTATACGTTTTAAATTAGAGATTTAATTGAAAAAAATTAGCATAAACTATAAAATTCAAGTATGAGGTTCACAATTCCATATTACATCGCTGCTATGTGGCGTATTGGGTTGCCTGAAGATGGAGTGTATGTGTATGGGTGTGTGCTGAAGGAAAATGAAATAGAATGCAAGTTTTCAAATGAGTTAATCTAACTCACAAATTTGTGTTTACTACTCTCATTTGTGAAAATATATGATGCTTGGTTGAAAATTTATCTATGAATACTTGATGTTTATACTTGCTCTGTGTGTGTTTGCAAATATATTTGTGCATGTATAATCAAATTTGTGTGCATATCTTTATGTGTGTGCATTCATGTGCTGCTATATGCATGGTTCTAGTAACATATTTTGTAGCAGAAATTGAATCTCCCCCAACATCTCACAATTGGGAAGGGTCTTGATTATAAATTCTTAAAACAAATAATTGATAAGCTTTTGGCTTTTTATATTTTCTTTCTGACGAATCTAAATTGATATGTCTATATTCACAATAAACCACTCGAATACTTTGTCCCTGTATACTGAATGTTTACAAATGATTTAGAATGTTATTTTAGTGCATATCCAACACAGATCACACCTGACCTTCAAGTAACATGTTATATTATTTATAAGATGCAAGAAATGTAACACCCACACACCATGTTTCACTATATTTTCTTTTTCCATATAAATTCACATACACACACACCCCTTTCACCCCCACTGCATTTGCATGAAACTTTAATTATTTTGCATGCAAGCCTTATTCACATTTCACTTGTTTGCATGCATACCTCAATGACTTTGATTGACATTTCATTTTTTTCTCAGTAAAAATTCAAGTGTTGTTGCCTTATTTTTTTTGTTGTAATATACATACATACATACATACATACATACATACATATACATATATATATACATATATATATATATATATATATATTCTACTGTGTATTTCCTATATGTGCATGCCAGGGTCTGGATGGGTGTAATACGTATGCATATGTGTTATATGGTATGGTGGGTTTAATAAAGTGCAACTGTGTCTTTGGGGTTGTTTAAGCTAGCGACAATACACAAGTATATGAGTGAGTTTTTACGTCTTTGCATTTTGCTTTTGTTATAGGTGAGTATGTGCACTGAGAGTGGATGAGGAGCTGCAATCATGTACATGTAATTGGTTGTGCATGTGCTCATGTAATTTTGTAAGTGTGCAAGTGGTGGTGTGTGAGCAGTTGATTACACACATATGCACACGCACGCACACATATATATATAGACACTCACACTCGATCACATGGGCAGGAGAGATAAACTTGCATATGTTTATTGGTACTTTGTTGTGTTGTGTTTTTTTGTTATACTAATTTAGATTCATATTTGAGTATTTCCTAAATTTTCTACTCTATTTACTACTTCATGACTTCGTACTTGTCCATGATCTAAGTATGGATGGGCAGTACATTTTTTATGTTGTTTGTTTGTCTAATTGTTTTCTCAAAACCATGCTAATTTATTATAACTTTTAAGAATTTGAGTTGGTTAATGCGTTTGGTATTTGTGAAAATCATATATGTATACAAGCCTCATAATTTATAATTAAAAGTATAATATTCAAGCTTTAGCATATATTTATTTGATTATGAACAAATTAATCTAATTTTGATAACTAAATCAAAATAGTAATTAGACTTTATAATTGTGCAGTCGATATTATGTTCAATATTTTATTCTATAAACTATTTTAGTTATTTAAAATGAGTTTTCCCAATATTATTAACGAATATTTACTAATTTTCCAATGGTATAAGAGGTTAAGAAATTTATGATTACTGATATAGAGTATATTATGTTTTGGTTAATAATTATTTATTTAATGCTAGAATATATATTTTATTAATTATTATCCGTTTCTAAGTATTTGTTTGTTATAAGAAATTATATGTTATGAAGTGTCATTATTAAATACTAATTTGTTATTTTATATTTATTTAGATAATCTATTGTATATCTCTATTCAAATATTTCTTTCCGAGTTTAATTATATAAAGATTATATGAATGATTCATCATCGATATTGATTGAGTTGATGATTTTAATATGACATGGTAATGACATCCTATTTGTTTTATTTATTGTTATTTATTCTATATGACGAAAAAACTGAATAAACGGTTTAATGATACTGCTGGTATGGGACTTTCGGTAACACTTTATCAGTTATTTTTTGGGCTCGTTATATAAAATAAAGAAAGGGAGTGTGATGTATGAGCACTAAATAAATAGACTAGTAATACATGGTGTTATGGGATACCATTGTGTTATTTATTTAGTTATTCTCTGCTCGTGGATGACAATCAATATAGGGTATGCCATGTGTGACTCCCCGCGGTGAGTATATATGGAGGCTACTTTTTAACCACATAGTTTGTGTACATTATATGTCTGCCTACCTTTGTCTAACTCCTTTTATATTTCGAGAGTGTTCTAGATTGGCCATTATTCACCCTAGCTGCCTGATCGTGGGGTCGCACCCCAGATCCCTGACATTATTATTGTTCATGGAATTTGATGCATATTGCAAGATTGGTAGTTGCCCCTTATGTCACGTAGGCTAGCAGCCAGTTATCATAGGGGCACATGTCGGCGGTCATGGCCGAAGTGGTTACATGGTGTCGATCCTATAGTGGATCATTGTCACGAAACCGATATGGGAGAGGTAATCGTAACCGATGATCATCGGAGTCATGTTATACAAACCACATGTGGCTCCTGAAGCAAGCAGACGTGCTGTCAGTTTCCCCTCTAGTTTCAGTGTATGTGGTGTATGTATGTGGGTAGTAGATAGGCATATATTATATATGGACGAGAT
Organism: Allium cepa; assembly: GCA_030765085.1. NCBI lineage: Eukaryota > Viridiplantae > Streptophyta > Magnoliopsida > Asparagales > Amaryllidaceae > Allium > Allium cepa. The sequence goes on from CM060932.1 coordinate 162,621,268, forward strand.
TATACCAGAAACTGTGTCCAGAGTATGATCAACCTCGTATCCTCAGGCAGACAGCCTACTTATTATTGATTTGTTGTTTACTATCTCTGAGGACCTTTCAGTCGATACTTTTGCCTCTCCATGGGTTGTGGGTCGAGATATATGATTTAGCGCATTACGACATTGTTATGAGCTGGCTTAAATTTTTATTCTTGATTTTATTAATTTGATATTGATATTTTATAATATAAGAATGAGACAGAAAGTGGGCATTACTTCATTACTACTTGATTTCACTTGAGGATGTCTCATTGTCGATTATTTGGATTTGATGTTGATTTTTGAATATATACAATTCACCTATTTCTATTGATTATGTGATTTTCCCATTTGATGTATTTCTATATGGGTGATGATATCTTTTAATATTAGCTTTGATTTCTCGATATGAAATCGAGTTATTTATGAGGCAAGATGCCTTGATAAAATTCTATTGTATTGTATAAATATTTCAGACTTACATTTCTATACTTATTTACCTGACTTGCCATGCTAGTTGATGATTTGAGTATTTCATTTTGATATCATATTGTTATTTCTTGTACACTCTATTACCCTTATTTATGATTCTTGGTTAGACATAGTCTGACCCATGTGTTATTTTATAATACTTGTGTCGGTCCAACACATTTCAGATACGGGGATGATACAACCAGCATTTGTTTACTTTAGGCTTAAAAGAGTATTATATTAGGATGATTACCTGATATTTGTATGACATTGATTCACTATATGTATAGATATCTATAGAATTGACATTTGACTTGTATTGTATTATTATAACATTATCGTGTTATATATTTTATGTTATCGCTATGACTGACTCCGTGTTCTCTACTGTTCATTATATATTGTGTATTGTTCTGTCCTAGAGGCACACATGTCTGTTGCTTTGTACTGATACTATGTACATACGAATTAGTTATATATCAGATGTTTTAATACGTATCAGCGTCAGTCCAAGAGAATATTCACGAATGTACCCCATATGGCCTCTTCTCCGTATTATTTAATAGTATTGCTCTGTAATACTCTTGGATAATATGGATATAGAGGTGGGATGTTGTAAATTGGTATTAAAGCAGATTTAGAACAATACATTGTATAGTAGAGATGCGTATGGATATAGAGGTCTGAATTTCAGTGAATCGTCGGAGTCCATTTCAAGATGTTGTTTTCAATTGATGGACTTCAGGTAGCCATTCGTTTTTTATTTCGATCTGAATTTCAATTCCTGATATTGATAATGTAATCTTTGCTCCATGGTTTATATAAGTGTTTAGGTCGACAAGTGGGTGAACGACATAGGTTTGGAGTCAATTTATATAGCTTTAACTTGGTCAGTGGTGAAGCTAAGTTTTGTCTCGAATGATTGTACGCTGTTCTAGAGAAAAGTCTTGCACTTTGTCTTTAACTGTTTCTTTTCAAGGACTTGGTTAAGTTCCTGTCGTCATTTTGAATTCTAATGCGATGATTTATTTTAAAATCAGATATAGTGGATGATTCAATCGTATCGCTCTTCCCGTTTTTGTACTGGAGTGATCCTAAAAAGAAAAGCTTCCTGTGTCGCTTCGGATAGCGGCTCCATTATTGATTATTGGTCGATAATGAGTAAGTGTGGAAAAGATAATTTCAAGGACAATATGGATTCTTTTTCAAATGTAAGAAAGATATCTACACTAGATTTTTTATTTGCAATATTCGAGATACTAGACTCTTCTCATGTAGATAACACACTACATCTGCCTCGGTCAGCACTCAGAACCCTACTGGTCAACATACACCGACTTCCATTGGATTTCGGGTATTGGCTGTATGGGGATATTATTTAAAGTAAAACATACCCGATAGGGTTGAATGCCATGTTTTATTGTTGAAAATGACTTTCTGGTCATCCAATCTTTAGTCTGACGGAGGGACTTCCACTCCTCCAAAAGCTGGGTCCCTCGCAACTTAGGCTTCGCTTTTTAGTCCAGTCATATTGGGATTATTGATTACAGTTAAATTACAAGGCACAATTATTCCTATAGAGTTGTAGTTAAAGTTCGATCAGGCATAGTTTTAGTCTTCGAAAACTAGCACATGACTTGTTAGATTGCGATTACCCTTCCTTTTCATTTTTTGGAATTCAACCTGCACACCAACCTCTATCTCCGGGGACTATTAGTTTAATTGATCGATTCCGAGCATTACTTTTTCTCGTTGTTGCACCTCTTGTGTTCATGTTCAGCATACTCATTTATAGTAAATCTATTCATGTAAGTAATACTTTTGCGGTCATTTCATTATATTCTATTTCATAGCTTTGTTCAGAACTAAGAGGTAGCTTGGTCTAGCCAGTTCTATAGCTATTATTATTTATGCTACATTGAATTCATTCAAGAAAGAGTTGGTGTATATGTCACAGTCCATAGGGCTGATTATTATGAATACTGTGTCTATATGCTTTCAGGAGACAATGTCTCTTGGGCCATATTTCTGATTGCCATAGTTTGATTGGCACGATAGCTCCTATCTTCGAAAACTAGGGACTTTGCAGCTTGATTCCAAGCTTTGATTTTTTCAATGGTGTTTTTTTCTTGACTACAATTGAATTCCTCCAAATTGACATCATCATTTACTGTCATTCTTGGTCATGTGCTGGAAAGATGCGTCACCGTCATCTTTTGCTAAAGTGAATTCTTCCAAGTCTAGCATTGAGATCCTAATCATGTATCGGTTTCTGTCTTCGAAAACTAGTGCACTGATCACTCGACTCTGTGGATTTTTCCTTGATGTTGTGAATGTTCAGATAGCATGAGATGCTAGAAGGTAGGGCTAAAAATTCAATCACGCTCTTGCTTCGGTTTGCGAAACCGATGCATCGATAGTTTTATTCTGGGGTTTCTTCTTAGCATCATCAAACTTCAAGCGATGGCATATTCTTGCCAATTGCAACCAAATGATCTAGTCGGACATTAAGTGGGTCATCAATCCTGTAACGACCCGGAATTTTAGGCAATATCAATTTAATAATCTGTATTAATAATTAAACTGGTTTGATAATTTTTCTTTATAATTTTAATTTAAATTGGTAAAATTTAATCTTTTAAAGGTTAATAAATATTTAATCTTGCAATAATTGGTAAAATTTATTCTTCAAAGCAAATAAAATTTTATTCTATTTAAAATATATATATTTGATATATATTGTGAATAGGAGATCTTTTGTTTTAAATAAAAGATGAATTTTCAAATTGTAATATATATGTATGTATATGTTATAATTGATATTGTTTTGAAATTTAATTTAATCTGTTGATAATTTATATAGGTATGAATTGTAATTTAAAGCTTTGTTTTAAAATGAATATTTTTCAAAAGTTAATTTAGATTTATTCAATTTGTTTTCAAAATATAAATAATTGTTTATTTTTAAATACGATAGTTAAAAGGGATTTAAACAAAGTTTTGTTTTGCTTTCTTTATAAATGCTTAATATAAAATGGTTATAAATGTGTGTGTGTATATATATATATGTTTTAGATTTTTAAAATACAAGTATAAAGAAATTATTTATATTTTAATTAGTTTTAGTACATTTTCTTGTAAAGGTAAACTTATATTTACATATGTAAGTATTTATTTATATAGTAATTAAATAAGTAAGTTATATTATCATTTTCAATTAAATAAAAATTTATAAAAAAATGCTTAAGTACAAATGTAAACATGCTAAGGCATCTCTAAAACACATGTAAGTCAATTAAGCTATATTAGTGATAAGTGTAAGATTTATTAACAAGTGTCTTCAATTAAAATTTAATTTCTTTAATCTTAATAAAACATAACACTTTTTCTTTGTTTATTTTTCTTAACTAAAACCAGAAATTTACTTCCTCAAATCTGAAATCAAAACCAAAAGCAAAGATAAAATCTGAAGTTCTTCTTAACAAAAAGCAAAAGCAAATTTAAAATCTGCAATGATCAAAACTGCAACTTCAAACTTCAATCTGTAAATTGAAAATCTGCAATTTTCAAATCTGCTGCAACCTTCAACTGCAATTTAAATGAAGATCTACATCAGTTCTATCTTTTAAAATCAAAAATTGAAGCATGTAAGGGAGCAAAATCTATCAGCAAACATCAAAAGCTATTTCAGATTTTAAATGTTCTGGCCTGGGAAAAACTGCTATGTTCACCGCAAAATTTGGTGAGTAAATTATTTTAAAAACAAATTAACTAATATATAGTTGGTTGTTGATGCATGCAATGAAATTTGGCTTGGATTATGAATATTAGCTTACATGAATGTATGTTTGTTCTGAATGCCCGTACATTGGAATGTAGGTTCTGTAGTTTTAAACAGATTTTGATCTTTTCCCTCTTTAATTTCAATATCTCATTTTTATTCATTGTTAATCTGTAATTTGCAAATAGGAAATGATTGAAATCATGTAACTTCACTACTAAAATCATTCCAGGTGTTTAAAATAAATATTCATGTTGAAATCTTTAAAATAACAGTGAAAACTAAGTTTTTGTTAAAAATCAACTATTTTAATTTCCAACTTGGACTACATGCATGTAATCACGATGGGAAATCGTGAACTTTGATATGCATAATGTAAATTTTAGTTGAGGAATTATCGTGAATTTTGGGTTTGAATGTTTTTGGAGTTTTAATGATTGCCGAAGATCAACATGATGATTGTAGCTAAGATTTAGATCGAAGCTTGCTTGTAGGTCATGGATTAGGGGAAAAATACAATTGGAATTTTTAAATGGAAGAATTGTTCGTATTTGATCGTACTAGGGTTTAGGACTTTGTTTTGTTCGACTTGGTTGCCGAGAATTTTGCGACAGGATTAATGGATCGGGAACGTTCGCGCTGGGGGAAATGGAGGCTCGGGGTCGAGATGCTTCGTTGGTAAGGAGGGCATGGGCTAAAGACGTCAGGTTCATCGGCGTTTGGGGTTTTTGGTGACCGAAGATTGCTGTAGTTTTCGAGCAATAGGTCAAATTTCGATGTGTGGTAGGATTTTTGGTTCTGGGTTGAGGGATGGCACGTGGTGGTCATCGGAGATTTGGAGATGGTCGGAGGGAGGTTCGGCGACGTTTGGTCCACCGTGCAATGTGCACGCGTGTATGATTTGGGGGACAGGAAGTTTGGGTTTGGAGAGGACGATAGAATCTCGAAGGAGCTCTCGCGTTTCAACGCGATCGACTCGAAGTGGGGAGGTAGTTGATTTGCTTCGGGGTAGGCATGAGAGGTTCTTGTGTTCGACTCGAGTTTTGTTGGTCCTGTGTTTCAGGTTAGTTCAGTGTAGTGATGAAGTTGCAGAGTTATCTCGAGTTTTGATGGTTTGGTTCTGTATATTGTTAAAATGCAGTTAATACTTGTTGTTTGAATTATATAAAAATCAAGTTTGAGCTTTATAAAAGAAAACAATTTAAAACTTGTAGTTTGTAAATAAAAGTTAATCGAACCTTTAAAAGTGTTAATTGATTCTATTATTAAAATTTAAATTTGTTTAAAAATGATTTCTTATTAAGTAATTAACTTCATTAAATTTTGGATTTTAATTTAAAAGGGAATGTTTTGAGTTTAATTATTAAATCAAAGTTTTAAGCAAGATTTTAAAAGTAATATTTAAAAACTTAAGTTTCAAATTTTATTTAAAATGAATAAGTTTGAATCAGATAATTAAAGTATTTTTAAATTTCAAATTTGATTTCTAAATTCTTTAATTTCAAATGAAGTTTAAGTTATAAATTTTATAATCCAAATAGGATAATTTGTTTTTAAGTTATTAAAATTTGATTATGAAGTTAAACAAGGTGAAATTATTTGGATATGAACTTAAGAATACTTGATTAAATATGATTTGTAATTAAGTAAAAGATTAATTAAGATTTATGTTTTTTCTAAATTAATTTAGGATTTTCTTTAAAGATAAGAAGTTAATTAATTAATTGTTTAATTAATTTTAATAATCAGTTAATTGTTTATTTAATTTTATATAATCACTTAATTATGGATTAATTAAGTGTGATTGCATAAGGAAGTAATTAATAGTTAATTATTGAATGTAATTAGGAATGGTAATTACTTATAGAAGTAATTAGTGGAAATTACTCATGGGAGTAACTAATTGGAAGTGATTAATAGATAATCACTTGATGTTATTAATCTAAGGATTAGTTAATATAACTGTTTTGAAGTTAATTAATTATGGAGTAATTAATGAATTAAGAATTATGTAATGATTGGATTAATTATTTGTTAAGTAATTAATAATAGAATAATCGTCTAATGAAAGTAATTAGAAGATAATTACTTATGTAAGTAATTAAGGGTTAATTACTTAGTTAATTTTAGTTAATTAATTAATGTGATTAGTTAATTAATGAATGAGATTAATTTAAGATTAATCACTAAGTGTAATTAATTAAAATGAAATTGATTAATAAAGTAATTAATTAAGGAATATTAATTAATGTAATTGATTAATAATTACTTAATGAAGTAATTAAATATTAATTAGATTAATTAATCAAGGGTTAATATAATTAGTTAAGAAGTTAATTAATTAAGATAAGTAATTACAACTTATTAATTACTATTTATGATTAATTAAGACTGATTAATGAGATGATTAATTACAAGTTAATTATTTAATTAAAGAGAATTATTAATTAATATGGATCATTAGTTAATATAATTTATGTTATTAATCAAGATTGATTAATGGAAGTAATTAATTTAAGTGTGATTAATTAATTGTAATTAATTGAGGTTTAATGCAATTAATTATAGTTGATTAATTAATGGAAATAAACGAAGGTTCATTAATTATTGTAATTAATGATAGTAATTAAAGGTTAATTACTCAATATGGTTAAGGATAATTACTTGAACATAATTAAAGGAAAATTAATCAAGGAAGATTAATTAAAGAAGATCATTAAGAGATGTTTAATATATTTATTTGGAATAAATTAATGAAGAAGGATTTAGATAATCCAATTGATTAAGAGTAATCAATTCTACTTTGGATGATTGGTTTATATTGGAAGATTGATATTGGGTGATTGGTTGATACTGGATGATTTGGATATCTCTGATATATGTTATGCTGCTTTGTGAGATGAATGGTTGATATGAATTATCTATTGTGATAATGTGATTCATCTATCTGTTTATATCATCCTGAATATAAGTTTAAATGTTAAAACCCTTAAACAACTTGGACATTAAAATGGCATTTGGTTTCGGTGAGACTGGGTTCGGGTTTCCATATTTGGATATCCGAAAACCACATCGATTCCAATTAAACGTTAGGTCGTGAATCCAAATGGAGCTTAGTGAAGACTCGAGGTGTAAGAACTATTCGTCAATATAACTTTGTGGGTGATTCCGTGATTAGTTTGACGGACATAGTACTTACAGGTTCGAGATGGTGATTTAGAGTGCAAGGGCTATGGTCGTTGACTCCGAGGGTGATTCCAAAATGAGTGCAACGAGATAGTGCCTTCGGTTTTGTTCGAACCCGGAACGAACTTGTATGGATTGAATGATTTCAGAACATCGCCAGGTGGACGATAAGAATTCTAAGATAGATGTGTTCTATAAAGGTAATCGCAGCCTCAAGCCTCATCAACCCGGAAATGGCTAAAACAGGGGAGGTGCAGCAAGGTTAAGTAGGTCATGCCCAAGTAGGACGAGATTTACCCCTGTCTAGAGGTCCCTTTCTATTTCGGCTTAGTGTGTGGTTGGTCGCGCCAACCATGGGGTGGTCTTGTTCGGGACTGTCCAGTAAGGGATGGTTCCGGCCTTGTGTTGCAGGGGAGCGGGCGTACTCCTCGGTATGGTGATCTAGGCCACGTACTGTGACGGGCGTTACCCCAGTAGCCCTGCCATTGATGGAAACCCATTCTTCCTACGAGACCCTACGGTTTTGTTTTTATTACCCACTTTTGTGGCTAGTAGATGGAATTTAATAGATGTAACAATTTCGGCTATTTCTTATTTACTTCAAGACCCTAGTCACTATTATAATATCACTGGATTTTATGTCAAATGTTTTGGTTAGCGTAAGGTAAAAACTTTTCCATGTTTATGTGTAGGAAGTCTTACGTGATACCTTTTCTTTTCAAAGGTTTTTCTAAAGTTAAGCAATTTTAACCCGTTTACCCACACCAGACCCCTGTTTGACCCGAGTGTTTATTTTCTGTTTTATTAAACTCTTGGGTACTCATATTATGTATGAGTAGTCAAGTGATTCAGGTTTTCTTGACGAATTCTGGAGGAGATATGGAGCAGGAGGCTTCCACGTGTAGATATATGATGGTTCCGCTGTATTGTTTGGTATCTATATCTGTTGTATTTGAGATGTATAATTAGACAGATATTTATAACTGTCTAATATGTGTTGTTTAAGTTGTGTACTCTGATGTAATGTGATACTATGTAATATTTTATGTGATATATTATATTTCATTCGTTCCGCTGTGAGTTCTCTGATGTTGTTGTGTTTTTTCTTTCTCTTTCTTTTCTTCTTCTATCCCTTTCTTTCTTAATTAGTGATGCGACTTTCTGGTGTTAGGAAGTTGGGTCATCTCATTTGGTATCAGAGCATTAGGTTGAGTGAATACCTAGGCTCTGGAGTGGTTTCTTTCTTGAGAGAGCGTACTTGTATTTTTATATATAACTATACATATATATATCTATATCTACCTAGTCTGTTGGGTTACCTGTTCGGATTTTCCAACATAAGTTTTAGAGGTGGATGGTGTAGTGGTGTGTATGTGTAACACGACTACCACTGATCGAAGAGGTCCATGTGTTGAGGTTGGATGAGTAATTGTCGAGATTGTAGACCTAGTACCGTCTCGAGTGAGATTTGTAGTTTGGAGTAAGGATTTCTCTGATATCCGAAGGAAATCTTTTAAAGATTCGGAATTTATCTTTGAAGTGTAAGTTTGGATCTGTCGGAAGTGCAGAAGTAAGTGATGACATCTTGATAACTGCGTGATGAGATGCAGTATCCATGGATATTCCAGAAGACGTTTTCTCTTGAAGCGGTTTTAGAAGTAGTTGAGGAGCAGTCTTTACCTGCCGCAGGGAAGACTCGTCTGTGTAGAAGTTGTCTAGATCTTTAGCATGGAGGTTGGCTGTTCTGAATATGAGACTAAGGTTTATGAGTTGTTTCGCTTCGGCATGGTCTCATTTGTCATTCCTTAAGGAGAGCGTGATGTTGATGCTTGGTTTGGAGCCCGAATCTCTTGAGAAGATGTCTGCTATCTTGAGGGTCCGTCGTGTGGTTTGTTGATAGTTTTGGTTTTTGAGAAGCCTTTGCATTAGAAGTTTTTTGGTTAGTTGTGGTAGCAGTGCAACTAGAAGTGTTCGGTGTGCTGATGAGAAGGTCTTTTAGCTTCGCAGTATCATTGAGGTAGAGTTTGGAAGCAACAGTGTGGTCGTTTCTCCGATGGTTTAGGAATCTTTGTGGTTCTTCTATCAGCAGTCCGGGCAGTTGGTGATGTTTTCGTGAAGGTTAACCTTGTTTGGAAAAGCTTAAAGCTATTCTATTTGGTAAAGAGAGGCCAGATTCTTTGGAATCCGAATTAGGTAGGATCGCAAAAGTGACTTGCGATTAGTTTGGGAATTTTTCTTGAGTAATCTTTTGTTTAAGACTGAGGATTCTCATGTAGAAGTAGGAACTACTGATGTAATTAGAAGTTTGTTTGCATCTGGAGTTGAGTTCCATATTGTTTTGTTCCAGAAGCGATTTTGGTAGTTAGCCTGGTAGTAGAGTTGGTGTAGCAGCTCAGAAATTTTTTGGATTTGGATTGGTCAGATCTAGTTTCTGAGTTGGATTTCTGTTATAAGGTTGTGTGACCGAGTCAGATGTGTCACTCAGATTTTATGGATTTGATGAACAAGTTTTTCGGATATATTGGATAAGTTTGCACTCGTGTTCATCAACAGTATTCTCATCTATTACAGAATCAGAGTTGTGCAGCAGAAGCGAGGTAGCAGCTGTGCGAGGGAGGAAACAAGTTCAGTTTTCTATTGCTTGGGAAGTAGAGTTTGTGTTCTGCATTTCGATGGATCTTGGAAGACTTTTCTGTTGAATAGGATCCAGGAACTGGTTTGTTTTGGTCTAGTTGTTTCTGGAAGCATCAGCATAGGTTGAGCTGATCAAGAGGATTGGCAGCTCAGGATTGTCTGTTGAGTTTTGCAGATATGAGATAAGGAGTTTGGAATTCGAAGTTGGAGACTTCATTATTGTTAAGATTTCTCTGGTTAAGAGAATAGTAATTGGGTAAGATTGGATGGCTAGTGCTGAGGCATTTGAGATTTCTTATCTATGTTTTGATAGGGCAAGATTGAATTGCCAGTTTGGATAGCTGGAATTCAATGTATTTCACGTATCTCTGAGGGAGTACGTGTATGATTCATCGTTGGTTGTTGAATCTGTAGTTCAGTTGGATTTGGAGTTGAGCTGGACTTGAGTATAGTCTGATGTTCTGTTTAGATTGATGGATCTAGAGGTGAGAAGAGCTTTGGATTTTGGTGGTGTTGTTTGTTTAGCTTCTGTAGAGCGAGTCTCCCGATGATTTATACTTGGGAAACTCTAGATAGTATTAGTAAGAATTATTCCGATCTGTGTCAGGAAAAATAGTTAGGTTTGTTTGTTGTTTGATTGATTGCTATAGTTGTTAGTTACTGGTTGTTAGGTATGCTTTGCTGTTTGAAATTGAAATCTTTGATGGGTTATTAAATTACCTTTGCTTTTAAATTTCGGGGACGAAATTCTTTTAAGGGGGGAGGATTGTAACGACCCGGAATTTTAGACAATATCAATTTAATAATCTGTATTAATAATTAAACTGATTTGATAATTTTTCTTTATAATTTTAATTTAAATTGGTAAAATTTAATCTTTTAAAGGTTAATAAATATTTAATCTGGCAATAATTGGTAAAATTTATTCTTCAAAGCAAATAAAATTTTATTCTATTTATAATATATATTTGATATATATTGTGAATAGGAGATCTTTTGTTTTAAATAAAAGATGAATTTTCGAATTGTAATATATATGTATGTATATGTTATAATTTGATATTGTTTTGAAATTTAATTTAATCTGTTGATAATTTATATATGTATGAATTGTAATTTAAAGCTTTGTTTTAAAATGAATATTTTTCAAAAGTTAATTTAGATTTATTCAATTTGTTTTCAAAATATAAAATAATTGTTTATTTTTAAATATGATAGTTAAAAGGGATTTAAACAAAGTTTTGTTTTGCTTTCTTTTTAAATGCTTAATATAAAATGGTTATAAATGTATATATATAAATGTTTTAGATTTTTAAAATACAAGTATAAAGAAATTATTTATATTTTAGTTAGTTTTAGAACATTTTCTTATAAAGGTAAACTTATATTTACATATGTAAGTATTTATGTATATGATAAATTAAATAAGTAAGTTATATTATCATTTTAAATTAAATAAAAATTTATAAAAAATGCTTAAGTACAAATGTAAACATGTTAAGGCATCTCTAAAACACATGTAAGTCAATTAAGCTATATTAGTGACAAGTGTAAGATTTATTAACAAGTGTCTTCAATTAAAATTTAATTTCTTTAATCTTAATAAAACATAACACTTTTTCTTTGTTTATTTTTCTTAACTAAAACCAGAAATTTACTTTCTCAAATCTGAAATCAAAACCAAAAGCAAAGATAAAATCTGAAGTTCTTCTTAACAAAAAGCAAAAGCAAATTTAAAATCTGCAATGATCAAAACTGCAACTTCAAACTTCAATCTGCAAATTGAAAATCTGCAATTTTCAAATCTGCTGCAACCTTCAACTGCAATTTAAATGAAGATCTACAGCAATTCAATCTTTTAAAATCAAAAATTGAAGCATACAAGGGAGAAAAATCTATCAGCAAACATCAAAAGCTTTTTCAGATTTTAAATGTTCTGGCCTGGGAAAAACTGCTCTGTTCACTGCAAAATTTGGTGAGTAAATTATTTTAAAAACAAATTAATTAATTTGGTTGTTGATACATGCAATGAAATTTGGCTTGGATTATGAATATTAGCTTACATGAATGTATGTTTGTTCTGAATGCCTGTACATTAGAATGTAAGTTCTGTAGTTTTAAACAAATTTTGATCGTTTCCCTCTTTAAATTCAATATCTCATTTTTATTCATTGTTAATCTGTAATTTGCAAACAGGAAATGATTGAAATCATGTAACTTCACTACTAAAATCATTCCAGGTGTTTAAAATAAATATTCTTGTTGAAATCTTTAAAATAATAGTGAAAAGTAAGTTTTTGTTAAAAATCAACTATTTTAGTTTCCAACTTGGACTACATGCATGTAATCATGATGGGAAATCGTGAATTTTGATATGCATATTGTAAATTTTAGTTGAGGAATTATCGTGAATTTTGGGTTTGAATGTTTTTGGAGTTTTTAGTGATTGCCGAAGATCAACATGATGATTGTAGCTAGGATTTAGATCGAAGCTTGCTTGTAGGTTATGGATTAGGGGAAAAATACAATTAGAATTTTTAATTGGCAGAATTGTGCGTATTTGATCGTACTGGGGTTTAGGACTTTGTTTTGTTCGACTTGGTTGCCAAGAATTTTGCGATAGGATTAATGGATCGGGAACGTTCACGCTGGAGAAAATGGAGGCTCGGGGTCTAGATGCTTCGTTGGTAAGGAGGGCATGGGCTAATGACGTCAGGTTCGTCGGCATTTGGGGTTTTTGGTGATCGAAGATTTCTGTAGTTTTCGAGTAATAGGTCAAATTTCGATGTGTGGTAGGGTTTTTGGTTCTGGGTTGAGGGATGGCACGTGGTGGTCATCGGCGACTTGGAGATGGCCGGAGGGAGGTTCGGCGACGTTTGGTTCACCGTGCAATGTGCACGCGTGTACGATTTGAGGGACAGGAAGTTTGGGTTTGGAGAGGATGATAGAATCTCGAAGGAGCTCACGCGTTTCAACGCGACTGACTCAAAGTGGGGAGGTAGTTGATTTGCTTCGGGGTAGGCACGAGAGGTTCCTGTGTTCGACTCGGGTTTTGTTGGTCATGTGTTTCGGGTTAGTTCTGTGTAGTGATGAAGTTGCAGAGTTATCTCGAGTTTTGATGGTTTGGTTCGGTATATTGTTAAAATGCAGTTAATACTTGTTGTTTGAATTATATAAAAATCAAGTTTGAGTTTTATAAAAGAAAACAATTTAAAACTTGTAGTTTGTAAATAAAAGTTAATCGAACCTTTAAAAGTGTTAATTGATTCTATTATTAAAATTTAAATTTGTTTAAAAATGATTTCTTATTAAGTAATTAACTTCATTAAATTTTGGATTTTAATTTAAAAGGGAATGTTTTGAGTTTAATTATTAAATCAAAGTTTTAAGCAAGATTTTAAAAGTAATATTTAAAAACTTAAGTTTCAAATTTTATTTAAAATGAATAAGTTTGAATCAGATAATTAAAGTATTTTTAAATTTCAAATTTGATTTCTAAATTCTTTAATTTCAAATGAAGTTTAAGTTATAAATTTTATAATCCAAATAGGATAATTTGTTTTTAAGTTATTAAAATTTGATTATGAAGTTAAACAAGGTGAAATTATTTGGATATGAACTTAAGAATACTTGATTAAATATGATTTGTAATTAAGTAAAAGATTAATTAAGATTTATGTTTTTTCTAAATTAATTTAGGATTTTCTTTAAAGATAAGAAGTTAATTAATTAATTGTTTAATTAATTTTAATAATCAGTTAATTGTTTATTTAATTTTATATAATCACTTAATTATGGATTAATTAAGTGTGATTGCATAAGGAAGTAATTAATAGTTAATTATTGAATGTAATTAGGAATGGTAATTACTTATAGAAGTAAATATATAACATACCCTTCTACGTACCTACTAGCACACCTGACTAGCAAACAGCCCATATGATGTAAATATATAACATACCCTTATAGCAGATTAGGATAAGTATCTCTAATCTTATTTTCTACGTCCCAAGTATATTTCTTTTCGTTATCGCTCCACTGAACTTTCACCAACTTGACCGTCTTATTTCTTATCCTCTTCTTATATCTCTCTACAGTCTGAACTGGTTGTCTAACAAAGGTCAGATTTGGTTCTACTATTAGGTCTTCCAATACAATCGGAGGAATAGTAGTCTCTAGATCATGCACATACTTATGAAGTTGAGACACATGAAACCCATTATGGACACCTTCCAAACTTCTCGACAACTCTACTTTTTATGCGAGCGTTCTGATCCTCTCTATAACTAGGAACGGTCCGACATATCTCGATGCTAGTTTCCTTGACTTTCCGAATCATACCACACCCTTCATCTATGATAATTTAATGAAAAAACTATCTCCAACTGAAAACTCTATATCCTTATGCCACTTATCTGCGTAACTCTTTTGTCTAGACTGGGCATCCTCCATCCTACCTTAGGTCAACTTAATCTTCTCTATTGCCTCTCTAACCAGACTAGAACCTAAGACTAATCTATCTCAAGTTTCCAACCAACATGCTGGTGGCTTGCAAGGCCTTCTGTACAAAGCTTCGAAGGGTGCCATTCCTATACTAGTCTAATATTTGTTATTACAGAAAAAATCAACTAAGTACAGGTGACCCATGATCCACCAAAATCTAGCACATAATCTCTTAACAAACCCTCGAGTACCTTGTGGACTCTCTTTGTCTGTTCATCTGTCTGCCGAAGGTAAGCGGTACTCATCCTGAGCTTGATACCTAAAGTCTCATATAGACACTTCTAAAACTCGCTAGTAAATAAGGAATCTTTGTCACTTAATATACTACTAGGAAGTCCATGCAGTCTAATTATGTTCTTCATAAACAATTTAGCTAAAACAGGCATCGTTCTGGATTGACTTGACTAGAATGAAACGGGTACTCTTGGTCAACCTGTCCACTATGACCCATATACTTTCATTTTCTCGATTTGACCTTGGAAACCCGTCTATAAAATCCATGGATATCAAATCTCATTTCCAAACTGGTATCTCGAAAGGTTGAAGCAACCCATTCGGCCTTTGATGTTCGGCCTTCACTTGTTGACAGTTCACACATTGCTTTACCCACAAGCCAATATCCTTTGTCATACCTTCCAAGTAGAAACTCCTTTTCATGTCTTGATACACTTGGTTCCCATAGGATGAATCATAAATTTTGATCGATGGCATTCCCTAAAATCTTTTCTTCTTAAGTCCCTAACATTCGAAAAACACAATTGTCCCTTCTTTCTCAACCATCCCCTCTGGTCAAGACTAAAATATTTTAGATCATCAATCTCTAATCCAACCTCAAGTCTTATAATCTTCTCAGCTAACAGTGGATCCTCTTTCTGCTTAGAAGAAACCTTTTTGATAAGTACTGCTCAAACTTTCAAGAAGGAAAACATGGCAGTGCTCTGACTAGAAGCAACGGTCGATCTTAACTGTACTCTACAAGTAGTCAAAGCTTGTAGGACCTCCCATTATGTTAACATAGCTAACACCATATTCTGATGTTTTCTGCTAAGTGCATCCGCTACTTTATATCATTTTCCAGGTTTATACTCTATACCAAAATCATAAGTTGCTAAAAACTCCAGCCACTGCTGCTGTCTCATATTCAACTCCTTATGAGAGAATAAATATCTTAAGTACTTATGATTTGTGTATAATTCAAATCTCTCCCCTAAGAGATAATGCCTTCATACTTTTAGTGCGAAGATCACTGCTTTCAACTCTAGATCATGAGTAGGATATCTCACTTCATACTGTCTAAGCTGTCGTGATGCGTAGGCGATAACTTTACCATTTTGCATCAACACAGTCCCTAATCCGGTTCCACATGCATCGATATACACTACTAATTCTTGATCCCATCTGGAACTACTAATACTGGTGTGTTGGCAAAAAAATACTTTAACTTAAGGAATGCTTCCTCATATTTTCAGACCAAATAAACTTCACGTCCTTCTTGGTTAGCTTAGTTAAAGGCATTGCTATCCGTGAGAAATCCTTAATAAATATCTAGTAATAGCTACCAAATCCAAGAAAACTTCTAATCTCAGTCATTGTTTCTGGTCTCTTCTAGTTGTTAACATCCTCGATCTTATTCAGATCAATAGACAAACCCTTCTCTCAAACCACATGACCAAGAAACTTAACTTCTTTCATCCAGAAATGACACTTTGAAAACATCGCTTTCAGTTGATGCTACCTTAGCGCCTCAAGCACTACTCGAAGATGAATTTCATGCTCTCTTTTGTAACGATCCTGATTTTAAAGACGAATTTAAATTTATAATTTAATTGAATTTTAGATTAAATTATGGATTTATTTGAAAATTTCAAATTTAATAAGAAAAGTATACTTATTGGTTTTTGGATTTGATTTGAAACTCAAAAATGAATATTTCTAGTTGAATTGAATTATAAATAAAGTGTTTAAAATAAAATAAAAATACGTATCAATATTGAATATAAGTGATAAGTGTAAAATATAAATAAAATAAAATATACATTATACATTAAATGTTTGAAAATTTTAAAGTTTAGATAGATAAAAATAACAACATTGAATTCATTAATATTGTGAAGCAATAAGATAAGAGCCTGGAAATTAAATCAAGCAAGCAAATAAAAAAAATCAGAGTTTATGTTTATTATGTGGTTATAAAATAAACCATAATGGAATAAATATAGGTTGCATATAAATTATGTAAACTAGGGAGGTAACAAAAGAGAGTAAAACAAAATACTTAGACACAAACAAAGCAAGCATGTCTTGAAATCATCCATCAGCCGAAAAGCAAAACAAATATAGTATATAAAAAAATGAAACGAAATCTTTAGCACACAAAAAAATCTCTCAGTACAAGACAAAAGAAAAAAAAAAGAAGTAAAACCTGTAGATAAATTATGCAGGCTAAGTTAAAGAGATGCAAGCTAAAGTAAGTATAAACAAAGAAGATGTAAATATCTATGAAACATGAAGTACTTACTCATTTAATGCAGGCAGCAAACATGTCCATTCGAATGTAATAAAATAAAAAAAATTAAATGGTGTACCTGAAGTTGCTTAGCCAGAAGACACACCCTGTACTTTGCCTTTTTATATACATGTCTCCTTGTATCTTCATTCGTTCATCACATAGCAAACCTGAGAGCAATAAAGTAGCATTTCCATTTTTATAAAACTGAAGCTTTATACCTCAACAAGGCAAGAAGATTAAAGATCAAAAGCAATGCCATTTCCAGTTTTGTTAAAAGTTCAAACTGCTTTTCAAAAGAAAAACTAGCTGTGCTCTGTTCAAAAACAGATGAGCAAACCTACCCAAATCTATGATGTGTGCAATGATAAATGTTGTTCTATTGTTAAAGTGCCTGCTTGCCTGTGTGTATGTGAGAATATATATATATATATATATATATATATATATATATATATATATATATATATAAACCTGCTCTCTACCTTGTAATAACAGTGAGTAGAACCTGGAATGTAAAAAAAATAGTTTTGAATCTGGACTTAAATTCAAACCCTTTTGATTTATTTATTTTCATGATTTAAATTTAATATTCAAAGCAAACTGGGTTGTCCCATCACAATCTTTAGTTTTAAATTTTACTTAAGTTAAAATCGTTTTGCATTATCTTTGGAAGTCATTAACAGCTGATCAAACTTCAAAATAGAGAAAATTTAAATATCATGATTTAATGTTTCTGGGTTAGGGCCTGAAACAACATTCGAAAACGTGAATTTTAAAACTAAAATCAAGATTTTTAATATCTTATTTGTTGAGAAATGCAAAGTTGAACAGTTTTGGGGTTTTTATCAAATTCTGGGAATTGCGTTGTCGATTAACCTCGTGATTGAATTTGAAGCTCGCTGGACGATCATAGATGGTGGGAAAAATGCTAGAAATACTTTCTATTGGTTGAGGAGATGGGATTTTGGCAGGGTAGGGTTTTATGTCAGGTTGTAACGGGTGGGGTTCTCGTGAGTGCTGCGTGGTGGTGGATGGATCGAGTGCCACCGCACCCATGCCAAACGAGGCGTCGAACATGGTGGAAGGTTCATGTGTATTCGCATGATCGACGATGGCTTGAGGTGATGGCGCTGGGCAATCTCCTAAGGATGTCACGTTGGGTTCATTTGGTCGAGATGACTCGATCTCGTTTCCAAAGTTGATTCGAGTTTATGGGTGCTTGGATGGCTTGGGGCAATCGAAGGCGACTGGTCGGCGGTGGCTTTGGAGGCCGGAGCTTCGGCATCTGATGGTACACGTGCACCGCGTGCACGCGTCACGTCGCGTATCTGGGTGATGCATTTGGGAAGAAAGAAGGGTACAGGGGCAATGGGTGTTCGCATGTTCCAGCTGGGTTTACTTGATGCTTTTGTTTAACTTAAAAACTTAAGCAAGCTAAAAAAAACGCAGAAGAAAAGAAAGCAGGGAAGAAGAAAAGGGACGCGGGTAGAAGTGGGGGAAAACTCGTGCCTTGCTCGAGTGATTCGAGTAGTATACTCGAAGTAAGGGATGGGAAGTCTCTGGTCAAAGTCTTGTTCCAGGCTTTGAAACCTGAACTTTCTTGTTTTGGGAAATTTGAAACTAAATTAAATTTTAAATCAAGTTTTTTTTTAAAACTGAGTGATAAATCAAAGTATAAATATAATTCAAGTTTGAATGCAAGGGATTATACGTTTAAATGTGTGAAGTTAGAAGAAAATTTGATTTTTTTCATTCTTCTAAATTTCTTTATAACAAAAGTACTTCTTTAACATGAGATTTAAAAGGTGTTGAAATTGTTTAAACTTTATTAAAAATAAATTTTATTTATTTTAAAAGCTTGAAATTTAATTTGAAATTTGAAATCAATATTTCTAAACATAGTGTAAGTAATAATTTAATCATAGATGTAAATAAGTTTTACTTTAAATAATGAAGATTTAATGACTTATAATTCATTAAAAATTATCAAGGCAATTAAGGTGGATAATTGATTAATTCAATTAGATTACGATTTGGAATTAATTTATCACATAATTAAGAATGAAATTGGGATTAATCAATGAGATATAAATGGTAAATTAATTTATAATTAATGTTAATTGATCTAAGTTAATTACTTTAGAAAGTAATTTAAAGAATAGTTAGTAAAAATTATTAACTAAGCATTATTAAACAATTAATTTATTAAGAAAATCAATTGTAAATTGTTAATTACTTAGTAAAAGTAATTAATGAATTAATTACTTATTGTAATTTATTTTGGATACTTTAATTTATTAAAGTTCATTAATTTAGTTTAAGAAACTTATGAGATTAAATTGGAAAATTAATGATTTTTGGTTATGAGATAATTACTTTAGGATAAGTAATTAAAAGTTTAATTTCTTAAGATAATTAATCAAGGGGTTAATTAATTATGTAATTGGTTCAGAGGTTAATTTAATTAATATGATTAATTAAGAATAATCTAATTAATTAAAGTGTTTGATAAATTCGTTTATATCAAATGATTTGTAATTAATTAGGATTTGATCATTAATTCATACGTAATTAAATTAATTAAAAAAAATTATTGAATTAATTAGGATTAAATAATTAATTAATCCTGCTTATAAATGATTATTAAATGCTTGACTTTACTTATGAATGATCGTATTATTTGTGATGCCTTGAATTGATTGTCCTGTCTGATCTGTGATATTTTATTCTGTGATTTGTGCCGTGTATGATTTATTCATTTATATCTGCATATTGTCTGTGAATTGTGAATGGATGATAAGCGTTATAGTTTATATCGCTTATCAACTATATTTCTGTGTTTTAATCTGTGATGATTGAATGATGTTACACTATTGTGTTAAACCCCTGGACCACACTTACACACACAAATATGGATTTCACGAGCAAATCAATTAAGTCACAGATTTTAAAATGATTTTTTAATTGAATATTTGAATTCAAATATTTTGAAATGGATTGGGTTTTAAGTGAAAAGCTTTTGAAATGAAATTTCAAAGATGAAATTTATTTTGAATAACTTGATTGAATTTTGTAATTTAAACATTTTGATTTAAATTTAAATTCAATATTCGAAATTGAATTCTGTGATTTGGAAATTAGGGACTAAAGATGTTATACCAGTTTATAGGGGTTAAACTATTTAAAGGTACTGATTTGGAAATTTGAATTTAAATTCAAAGGCCTTAACTCATGCAAATAAAATTGGATCTTTCTGAAACGAAAACTATTTGTTTTCAAATAATAAAAGCTTTCATATAAGTAGTGAACGTCCAATTTGTGTTAAAAAGGATTTCAAGTTAAAAATGAAAATGATTTTCCAAGTCATGGAAACGGTTTGAAAGTTATAAGTTAAATCTTTAATTTAAAGATTTTAAACGAGTTAATTCAATTGAAACGGAAATTATTTTGAAATCCGTAAATGGATCTTTGTGAAACTGAATGAACTTTGTGAAATAAATCTTTTGTTTAAAAGATTTGAAAATGGTAATTGGGTTAAACCATTTGAAAGAAAAGTTTTGAATCATTAAGTTGTGACTTAATTGAAATCCCATATCCATATGTTTTAAATGTTGCGCTCACTATTCGGTTTAGCCGGGAGAGGACCTTTGTGTCGTATAACCCATTCCGAATATGTGATACGTCGTTATGGATAGCATTTGAAGACCGGTGGTGAAGACCGGGTATTTGCAAGAACGATAGGATGACCTATCGATTGTCTCTGCACTGAGTTGCTCCGGTATAGAGATTTCCTAAGTGATGGGAAATCAGATCGGGATTGTGAATACCCGGATTGCAAGGGCTTCTTTGGAAGTGCCTTCTATTCTGTTCGAACCCGGAACAGACTTGTATGGATTGTGTGTCTGACATTACATATTGAGATATAAAGCAGATTTCTTTCAAATACATTTCTGATGGTGGCGGAGAATTTATTCTCTTAGCTTTACACCCTTCTCTGAGACGTACGAGCTCAGAGGTTATGTAGTTGAAGGTTATCAGCGATATATTCCCAATTTGTAATGTGACATGCTAGGTGTTGCTGTGTAATGATCATTGTTTGATCATTTGTGATAGGATCATTTGTTTGATCATTTATCTTTGTGATCATTACTTTGATCATTTGTTGACCCAAAGCATGGCTTTGTACCAAAGCGTAGCTTTGTGGACGGGACATGCTTGTCTTAGTGAAATGTGATGGGGGATTCTCGCTTCGCGGTTTGGTGGCGAACGGGAGACTCTTGCCCCCACACGGCCTCTGTACGGGGTTGGTTAGGCGTAAGCCGTGACAGTCGAGAGGCTGGCCGTAAAAGCAAGGTCTGGGGTACCATTGTTATGCCACGGTGGGTCTGGGATGGTTGCAAAGCCTACCGGTCGCCATTGCCTCGGGCCGTGACAACTTGGTATCAGAGCTAAGGTGAAACTTTAGCTCAGGAGTATAACACATTAAGTAGCTCATTAGAGATAGGGTGAAGCAAACCCTAGAATGAGTATCCCTAAGATATCCATTCGAATGCCTCAGTAAATTCTCTTACTATCCACCAATAGTAAGTATGAGTGCAAGAAGTGAATGAGATAGGGGATAGGGGAATACGACTATAAATGGTCAATTTCTTGCAGCAGTGGAAACAATCTTATCTCTATCAATCTCTTTTGTTCAGCGTCTCTTCTCAATTCTTTGATAGATCCTGGTAGATCCAGAAAGGAAATTCGATATATTAATATGGGACATAAACTCCAATTTAGCCAGAATTGTTTGTTTGGATGAATTGGTTGCTTTGGTTGTTATGGTTGATAAGTATACTTTAGTTTTAAACAAAAGAAAGTTTTGAAATTGTATCCATATCGGTCTATTTCACTGGGTTCTGATATAATCTACGAACGGTTAGTTATCCCTTCGGACTAACCAATACCCCTGTATACTTCGTAGATCAAATAACCCAATTGTTTCGTAGTTGATGGAGTTTGTTCTTATATCTATTGTTGATAATTCTGATTTGGTAAGCCAAATGCAGAATTGATATCCAGTTTGATCTGGAAAGATATTTCTCTATCTTTCATCTATCTTTGTTATCTCCTTGGCGAATTTCGAGGACGAAATTCTTTTTAAGGGGGGAAGTCTGTAACGATCCTGATTTTAAAGACGAATTTAAATTTATAATTTAATTGAATTTTAGATTAAATTATGGATTTATTTGAAAATTTCAAATTTAATAAGAAAAGTATACTTATTGGTTTTTGGATTTGATTTGAAACTCAAAAATGAATATTTCCAGTTGAATTGAATTATAAGTAAAGTGTTTAAAATAAAATAAAAATACGTATCAATATTGAATATAAGTGATAAGTGTAAAATATAAATAAAATAAAATATACGTTATACATTTAATGTTTGAAAATTTTAAAGTTTAGATAGATAAAAATAACAACATTGAATTCATTAATATTGTGAAGCAATAAGATAAGAGCCTGGAAATTAAATCAAGCAAGCAAATAAAAAAAAATCAAAGTTTATGTTTATTATGTGGTTATAAAATAAACCATAATGGAATACATATAGGTTGCATATAAATTATGTAAACCAGGGAGGTAACAAAAGAGAGTAAAACAAAATACTTAGACACAAACAAAGCAAGCATGTCTTGAAATCATCCATCAGCCGAAAAGCAAAAAAAATAAAGTATAAAAAAAATGAAACGAAATCTTTAGCACACAAAAAAATCTCTCAGTACAAGACAGAAGAAAAATAAAATAAAGAAGTAAAACCTGTAGATAAATTATGCAGGCTAAGTTAAAGAGATGCAAGCTAAAGTAAGTATAAACAAAGAAGATGTAAATATCTATGAAACATGAAGTACTTACTCATTTAATGCAGGCAGCAAACATGTCCATTCGAATGTAATAAAATAAAAAAATAAAATGGTGTACCTGAAGTTGCTTAGCCAGAAGACACCCCCTGTACTTTGCCTTTTTATATACATGTCTCCTTGTATCTTCATTCGTTCATCACATAGCAAACCTGAGAGCAATAAAGTAGCATTTCCATTTTTATAAAACTGAAGCTTTATACCTCAACAAGGCAAGAAGATTAAAGATCAAAAGCAATGCCATTTCCAGTTTTGTTAAAAGTTCAAACTGCTTTTCAAAAGAAAAACTAGCTGTGCTCTGTTCGAAAACAGGTGAGCAAACCTACCCAAATCTATGATGTGTGCAATGATAAATGTTGTTCTGTTGTTAAAATGCCTGCTTGCCTGTGTGTATGTGAGAATATATATATATATATATATATATATATATATATATATATAAACCTGCTCTCTACCTTGTAATAACAGTGAGTAGAACCGGGAATGTAAAAAAAATAGTTTTGAATCTGGACTTAAATTCAAACCCTTTTGGTTTATTTATTTTCATGATTTAAATTTAATATTCAAAGCAAACTGGGTTGTCCCATCACAATCTTTAGTTTTAAATTTTACTTAAGTTAAAATCGTTTTGCATTATCTTTGGAAGTCATTAACAGCTGATCAAACTTCAAAATAGAGAAAATTTAAATATCATGATTTAATGTTTCAGGGTTAGGGTCTGAAACAACATTCGAAAACGTGAATTTTAAAACTAAAATCAAGATTTTTAATATCTTATTTGTTGAGAAATGCAAAGTTGAACAGTTTTGGGGTTTTTATCAAATTCTGGGAATTGCGTTGTCGATTAACCTCGTGATTGAATTTGAAGCACGCTGGACGATCATAGATGGTGGGAAAAATGCTAGAAATATTTTCTATTGGCTGAGGAGATGGGATTTTGGCAGGGTAGGGTTTTATGTCAGGTTGTAACGGGTGGGGTTCTCGTGAGTGCTGCGTGGTGGTGGATGGATCGAGTGCCACCGCACCCATGCCAAACGAGGCGTCGAACATGGTGGAAGGTTCATGTGTATTCGCGTGATCGACGATGGCCTGAGGTGATGGCGCTGGGCAATCTCCTGAGGATGTCACGTTGGGTTTATTTGGTCGAGATGACTCGATCTCGTTTCCAAAGTTGATTCGAGTTTATGGGTGCTTGGATGGCTTGGTACAATCGAAGGCGACTGGTCGGCGGTGGCTTTGGAGGCCGGAGCTTCGGCATCTGATGGTACACGTGCACCGCGTGCACGCGTCACGTCGCGTATCTGGGTGATGCATTTGGGAAGAAAGAAGGGTACAGGGGCAATGAGTGTTCGTATGTTCCAGCTGGGTTTACCTGATGCTTTTGTTTAACTTAAAAACTTAAGCAAGCTAAAAAAACGCAGAAGAAAAGAAAGCAGGGAAGAAGAAAAGGGACGCGGGTAGAAGTGGGGGAAAACTCGTGCCTTGCTCGAGTGATTCGAGTAGTATACTCGAAGTAAGGGATGGGAAGTCTCTGGTCAAAGTCTTGTTCCAGGCTTTGAAACCTGAACTTTCTTGTTTTGGGAAATTTGAAACTAAATTAAATTTTAAATCAAGTTTTTTTTAAAACTAAGTGATAAATCAAAGTATAAATATAATTCAAGTTTGAATGAAAGGGATTATGTGTTTAAATGTGTGAAGTTAGAAAAAAATTTGATTTTTTTCACTTTTCTAAATTTCTTTATAACAAAAGTACTTCTTTAACATGAGATTTAAAAGGTGTTGAAATTGTTTAAACTTTATTAAAAATAAATTTGTATTTATTTTAAAAGCTTGAAATTTAATTTGAAATTTGAAATTTGAAATCAATATTTCTAAACATAGTGTAAGTAATAATTTAATCATAAATGTAAATAAGTTTTACTTTAAATAATGAAGATTTAATGACTTATAATTCATTAAAAATTATCAAGGCAATTAAGGTGGATAATTGATTAATTCAATTAGATTACGATTTGGAATTAATTTATCACATAATTAAGAATGAAATTGGGATTAGTCAATGAGATATAAATGGTAAATTAATTTATAATTAATGTTAATTGATCTAAGTTAATTACTTTAGAAAGTAATTTAAAGAATAGTTAGTAAAAATTATTAACTAAGCATTATTAAACAATTAATTTATTAAGAAAATCAATTGTAAATTGTTAATTACTTAGTTAAAGTAATTAAAGAATTAATTGCTTATTGTAATTTATTTTGGATACTTTAATTTATTAAAGTTCATTAATTTAGTTTAAGAAACTTATGAGATTAAATTGGAAAATTAATGATTTTTGGTTATGAGATAATTATTTTAGGATAAGTAATTAAAAGTTTAATTTCTTAAGATAATTAATCAAGGGGTTAATTAACTATGTAATTGGTTCAGAGGTTAATTTAATTAATATGATTAATTAAGAATAATTTAATTAATTAAAGTGTTTGATAAATTCTTTTGTATCAAATGACTTGTAATTAATTAGGATTTGATCATTAATTCATACGTAATTAAATTAATTAAAAAAATTTATTGAATTAATAAGGATTAAATAATTAATTAATCCTGCTTATAAATGATTATTAAATGCTTGACTTTACTTATGAATGATCGTATTATTTGTGATGCCTTGAATTGATTGTCCTGTTTAATCTGTGATATTTTATTCTGTGATTTGTGCCGTGTATGATTTATTCATTTATATCTGCATATTGTCTGTGAATTGTGAATGGATGATAAGCGTTATAGTTTATATCGCTTATCAACTATATTTCTGTGTTTTAATCTGTGATGATTGAATGATGTTACACTACTGTGTTAAACCCCTGGACCACACTTACACACACAAATATGGATTTCACGAGGAAATCGATTAAGTCACAGATTTTAAAATGATTTTTTAATTGAATATTTGAATTCAAATATTTTGAAATGGATTGGGTTTTAAGTGAAAAGCTTTTGAAATGAAATTTCAAAGATGAAATTTATTTTTAATAACTTGATTGAATTTTGTAATTTAAACATTTTGATTTAAATTTAAATTCAATATTCGAAATTGAATTCTGTGATTTGGAAATTAGGGACTAAAGATGTTATACCAGTTTATAGGGGTTAAACTATTTAAAGGTACTGATTTGGAAATTTGAATTTAAATTCAAAGGCCATAACTCGTGCAAATAAAATTGGATCTTTCTGAAACGAAAACTATTTGTTTTCAAATAATAAAAGCTTTCATATAAGTAGTGAACGTCCAATTTGTGTTAAAAAGGATTTCAAGTTAAAAATGAAAATGATTTTCCAAGTCATGGAAACGGTTTGAAAGCTATAAGTTAAATCTTTAATTTAAAGATTTTAAACGAGTTAATTCAATTGAAACGAAAATTGTTTTGAAATCCGTAAATGGATCTTTGTGAAACTGAATGAACTTTGTGAAATAAATCTTTTTTGTTTAATAGATTTGAAAATGGTAATTGGGTTAAACCATTTAAAAGAAAAGTTTTGAATCATTAAGTTGTGACCTAATTGAAATCCCATATCCATATGTTTTAAATGTTGCGCTCACTATTCGGTTTAGCCGGGAGAGGACCTTTGTGTCGTATAACCCATTCCGAATATGTGATACGTCGTTATGGATAGCATTTGAAGACCGGTGGTGAAGACCGGGTATTTGCAAGAACGATAGGATGACCTATCGATTGTCTCTGCACTGAGTTGCTCCGGTATAGAGATTTCCTAAGTGATGGGAAGTCAGATCGGGATTGTGAATACCCGGATTGCAAGGGCTTCTTTGGAAGTGCCTTCGGTTCTGTTCGAACCCGGAACAGACTTGTATGGATTGTGTGTCTGACATTACATATTGAGATATAAAGCAGATTTCTTTCAAATACATTTCTGATGGTGGCAGAGAATTTATTCTTTTAGCTTTACACCCTTCTCTGAGACGTACGAGCTCAGAGGTTATGTAGTTGAAGGTTATCAGCGATATATTCCCAATTTGGTAATGTGACATGCTAAGTGTTGCTGTGTAATGATCATTGTTTGATCATTTGTGATAGGATCATTTGTTTGATCATTTATCTTTGTGATCATTACTTTGATCATTTGTTGACCCAAAGCATGGCTTTGTACCAAAGCATAGCTTTGTGGACGAGACTTCGTCGAGCCTCACAAATCAGTAATGGTCGAAACAGGAATTGTGCGGCAAGGTTTCAGGGGTAGCTCCCCTAGGGTATGACCATTCCTTCTGGAAAAGGGTAGTATCATGGTATGGAGCCCAGATACTTACTCATGTGGACACACTATATTTATTTATGTGTGTTGTTGGATTAGAGGTACCTCGTTTAAAGGTCCCAAAGGACCGGGGGTGGCATATCTGAGGGTTTATAATATCCCTTGGGAAAAGGGGTTCCCGGCCTTGTTTGGCAGAGAACGGTTTGGTTCTCGGGGCGTCCCGCCAGAGGCGTTCCCATATGGCAATAGGAAGTTCCTTGGCCTGACCATTTGTTGGAAAAATCCAAAGAAACAATACGCGCCTTGTACGGTTTTAGTTGTATAACCTGCCATGGAATGTGGCGGTAACCCGCTATTGAACATGGTAGCTATAGTAGGCATAGTTCGAAATGTCTATGCTGGCTAAGATTTATATTCTACTTTCGAAATGTTTTCTGCACTGTGCACTTATAATAATAATATCAAAGAAATTTGCGTATCAAGCATGTTTGACTATCATAAGAAGAAATCTCCTCCAATTCAGCGTTTGCATTGTGTGTGTGGCGGGAGGTCTTATGGTAGTTTCATTTTCCAAAAGCATTGCGATTTAGAAATTTAAATCTTTGATTGTTTTTAAAAGACCAAATGTTTTTGTTTGCTCATACCAGTCTCACGACTGACCTGGAGTTTATTGTTCCTTTCCTAAACTCTGGGTGCCCACAATTTTCCACACGGGCAGTCTAGATTTATTTTTTAGATAGTTAGGTTCAGTAAATTATCTGGAGCTAGTTCAGTCTCTGGACCACACCGTACTTGCTTGTCTTGGTGCAATCTTGATGGTGGATCGAGCTAGGAGTTTTGGAGCTTTTGGATCAGAGTTGCAGTATTGGATCTGTAAAGACTTATCTCATTTCGTGTTATATTCCGCTGTATTCTATGTTGTATATTCTCTGATGTTGATGATTATCATTGTATCATACTGATGTATCAGATATTGTATTTATGTTATATCTGTGATATCATCTTTTATTTCCGCTGTGTATTTATCATTTAATGGTGTTGCAAGCTCCCGCGATACGAATTTGATGTTGTTTATCGGACATCGATTTCGGGTCGTGACATCTTTCATCCTTAGAGTATATTAAGATGTCATCTATGAATACCAATATGAACCTATCCAAGTGCTCTCGGAAAACTCGGTTCATCAAATCCATGAAGAAAACTAGCGTATTCGTTCCAAAAGGCATCATTAACCACTCGTACAAACCATACCTAGTCCAAAATGCCATCAACAGAATACTATACTCTGCACTCTTAGCTGATAGATACCTGTCACCAAATCCAATTGGGAAAATACTCTGGCTACTGATCAAATAAATCATTGATTCTTAACAAAGGATACCTATTCTTGATCGTCTTCTCGTTTAACTTACGATAGTCGATACACATCCATAACGACCCATCCGGTTTCTTCACGAACACCATGGTCGCTCCCTAAGGCGAATTGCTTAGTCTAATAAAATTCTTTCCTTTTAAATCCACAAACTGCACCTTCAATTCCTTTATCTCGGTTGGAGTCATCCTACTAGGTG
Source organism: Allium cepa (assembly GCA_030765085.1). Classification (NCBI taxonomy): domain Eukaryota; kingdom Viridiplantae; phylum Streptophyta; class Magnoliopsida; order Asparagales; family Amaryllidaceae; genus Allium; species Allium cepa. The sequence continues at coordinate 162,650,114 of CM060932.1, forward strand.
ATCTACTTATCGGTTCATCTCCTAACACAAGGTCTATCCAAAACTCGATGGTTGGCTTCGGTGGCAGTCTCGTGACTAGCTCAAAAACATCTGCAAACTCTCTTGCTACCAAAACCTAATTCAACTCTTCTTCTACTTCTATCACATTCAGCAAAGCACAAGCACTTGAGTCTGACTTCTCTATCGAGCATATAATTCTGTTATGACTATTTGGGTGTCTTAACGATATTTTCCTATCTTGGAAAAATATCCTAGCATCATATTTATCTAACCAATCTATACCCAAAATAATTCTGAAGCCTACGAGATCAAAAACATACAAACTACATACAAACTTATTACCTAACAATTCAAGTTTTAACTGGTCACATCTCATCCCTAGAGTTGCATACCCTCCTATCTGTTTCGCAATGCATAAGGAAGTAAGAAGGTACGATAGTTTTAAACATAACTTATCTACCAAACAATGAGAAATAAATGAATGGGATGCACCAGCACCAAATAGTACCCTAACTGATATACTATGAATCAAAAGCGTACCTTCCATCACAGTCTTTCCCTTCCCAGCCGAATTTGCTCTAGAAGAAGATGGTTCTGAAGCAAAAACCTTTCCCTTATCCGCTCTGATTGGTTCTAGACACTGGTTCTTGTAGTGTCCAGTCTGGTCATAGTTGAAGCACTTCATTCCTTTCTTATCTGCAACTGTTTTCCTTTTTCTAGTTTGACATTCATGAGAATAATGTCATTTCTTATCGCACTTACAGCAAACTACATCACCCTTCCCTTTCTTGGTAGTTCTTTCTTTCTTCTTAAAGAATTTCCTCTTCTTGCTTTGAGAATCCTGGGTTCCAACCCGCTTCACCTTCCCATAAGTAGAAAGCATCTCTTCATTCCTGATTCCCATCTCCACTACAACTATACTTGGATCATGGAGGTGTGGCATAGTCTCTATAGCAATCTTGGGCCTTAACCCTTGAAATAAACTTCTTGTTCCTTTTAATGACGTTGTCAATGGTAGTATATCCATATTTGGACATCTCATCAAACTTCATTGCATACTCAATCACCGACATCTCACCTTGCACTAAGTTCATGAACTTTCTTAACAATACTGGTTTGGCAACTTTAGACAAGAACCTCTCTTCGAATCTCCTTCAAAATTCTTCCTAAGTCAACACTTCCTCGAAAACTTCCACCGTAACACTATTTCACCAATAAATTATTGCTCCCTCCAACTGTCATGAAACAAGTCTCCTCTTCTGCTTATCATCTAATCCCAAGTCAGTGAAAATTCTCTCATTGTAAAAATACCAGTTTTCTACTTCGACATCATCCCCTATTCCGAAAAACAGCTTCCCACCCAGACTAGTGTAATCCCTACTCGGGTAGTTATAGTTATTGCCAACTAGGGCCACTGGGTTAGCTCCTCTAATATTCAGAGCATTACCCTAGCTATTCCTGTAGGTGCTCTAGCTTGCATCAGATTGACGAAGTGATACATCATCCTTATATCTACAGGTGGGATTGCAGCACCTACATTGGTATTTGTATTTGGATTAGCATTTGTCTATCGATCTGGATTCCTTCTAGTATTAGGTCGAGCATTTCCATTACCTATGGTGCTTCCCGCACCAAGATTTCCTCTTCTGTTTCCTACCTCCATACCTTCGTTTTTCATAAATATGCATATGAGTCTTAGCAAGATACATAAGAACGGTATAAAAGAGGGAATACGTACATATAGATATATATATATATACACACATACATATATAACAAATGCAAGTATGTTACTATAGCGTTAACCCAAACCCTGATCTCATTATCCGATTCTTTGGATTATGTTTTGAAAATCTTTTAGGTTCAAATTCCTTTTAAATTTACATAAACTTATGCTCTGATACCAACTTTTGCATCCCAGTTGAAGGCTCAAAACTAACCACTACAGATGCTGCAGTCATCCATAGTTACTAATTTTCGGTAACCAAATGCGGTAATATTAGATACATTGATATACCAAACACATGAATATGAAAAAAAAATAGACTCATTTAAAACAAAATTTTCATTTCATTACAGATAGCATATCTGATTCATTATATATTCCCATACGTAAAAAACATTCAAAGAAATTACATTTTATTAAAAAATACGCCTAGAGAAACATATGAATATGCCCCTTTGGTTCATTTGAGTCGAAATATAGGCACTAAATAATTTTGTCACTACATCCAAAACACAGCGGAATCAAATAGAAGAAAAAACTCCTAATAGCTAGCTTGCTACCTACACATCTCTAAAATCTTATTCGTCTAAAGGAGAACCTGAAAATCATAACTCTCAAGCTACTCAAATTAATTGAGCACCCGAGAGTTTAAGAGGAAAACATAAACTTCGAGTCAGACATAAATTCTGGTGTAAATAATAATCTACCATATCGAACCATATAGGTATCTAGTGAGACTATGCTGCTTTGCGGAACGGGTTTTCCCCTCACTAGTATCTCAATCCAATTTATAATAACAATATATTGTGCTCCTGCATTCACAGCGGATAAGGCGTAACATAATAAAATGTAACATGATGATTTGCAAACATGCAATATGCTCTGGATTTCCCATCCCCACTCACCTGATTACATATCTCAAGTTATGATGTCTAGGTTCACTGTTAACCTATTAATTTTCATAGGCTAACTAATAACATGTTCCAAGCTTACGGAATATCTGCCAGGTTTTATATTTTTCATGGGATCACCAAGAACCTATTGGTGTCTACCAATAACATCATCTAATCATATTTTTCATGGGGTCACTACAAACCTATTAAATTCTCAAATAACATCTCTCATGTCATAGTTTTTATGGGATCACTATGAACCTATTGATCTCTTTCAGTAATTTATTGTCGACATAGTTTTCATAGGATCACTAAAACTTATTTGCCCCTGCCAATAACACATTTCATACAAAGTTTTCATGGGCTTACTAAAAACCTGTATATACCAATAATCCTTTGATCAGTCTTTGGGAATTCTATATTCATGTCTGTCTGACCTCTTGGATGCAATTCTACTCACTCAATGTACATTGACTACAGGGTCAACCTAGATGGTTATTTTGCCCTTAACACCCGAAAATGCAGTTATAGGTTAATTATGAAGTGAATATGTTTACAGAAACATGCATGTTAAATGATCACAACATAATAATATACACACCTATGATTTAATTCCTTGTAATCATTTTTCTAAGGAAACACATTTAATACGCTTAACCCACTATCTTTAGCGAGGTAAGCTTCTTCAAAAATTCCATCAAATTCCATTTCAAAACTCGTACATATTACCATGTGTTTTACCTTTAAAAATGAGATTGGGTTTCTTGTTTGAAAACTAAGGCTTTCGACTAGATCCTTCGGTTCATTGTTACATCATGAGTTTCCCTCCATAACTCTTCCTTTCGAAAGCATTACTTAAAATCTTTGGAATTTCTCTTTCAAAAGCTTTAAAAACATACCTTTGGAAAGCATTGAAACCTTCCTTTTCGAAACCTTTTAAAGTATCTTTTGTGAAACCATCAGGTTTAACATTAAATATAACTATTGGGTCAAAGAGAATAATAGCAAAAGCTTTGTTTTTGAAAGCATTAATCTGAAGAAAAAGAATTGGGGAAGATGATTGTAACGATCGTGATTTTTTCGTTGCCGAAAAATCGAACCGTTAGGGTTTTAGAAGAAGAAAGAGGTAGAAGAAGAAAGAAAAGAAAGAGAAGAGAAAACAGAAAAACAAGCAACAGAACGAGAAACAATAACAGAATCTCACAGTCGCAGCGGAACAACATATAATAGATAAATGAATATTCATTAAAACAAAAGAACTATACATTTTATACATTACATCACATTACATTACATCAATCAGAGTGTATGACAACAACAGCGGAAAGAAATACTATATACAATAAATAATAGACCACGCTATCTGGCTCGCCTCCAGATCTGCACAGCAACTCCCGAATCCAGAATAACCTGATAACCTAACTCTAGACTGCCCGTGTGGAAAATAGTGGGCACCCAGAGTTTAGGAAAGGAACAATAAACTCCAGGTCAGTCATGGGACTGGTGTGAGAACTCAAAACAGTTAATCTTTTAAAAAAAGCAACAAGAAAAATTTCAATTTTTGAAATTCGCAATGCTTTTTGGAAAATGAAACTACCATAAGGCCTCCCGCCACACACACAATGCAAACGCAGAATTGGAGGAGATTTCTCCTTATGATAGTCAAAGATGCTTACTACGCGAAAATCAAATCATTTTTGATATTATTACTAGTGCATAGTGTAGAAAACAATTTCGAAAGTAGAATATAAATCCTAGCCAGCATAGACATTCCGAACTATGCCTACTATAGCTACCATCCAAACAGTGGTGACCACCATAAGTGAATGGCAGGTAATACAACTAAAACCGTACAAGGCGCGTATTGGAGGAATGGATTTCCAACAAATGGTCAGGCTAAGGAACTTCCTACTGCCACATGGGATCGCCTCTGGCGGGACGTCCCGAGAAACTAACGTTACGGTTAGATCTCTGCCAACACAAGGCCGGGTTACCTCTGTAACTAGGTAACTACTACACGAATATGTCATCCCCCGGTCCTTTGGGACCTTTATCCGAGCGCTCGATACCAACAACACCACACAGAAATAGATATAGTGTTTTCCACATGAGTAAATATCTGGGCTCCATACCATGATACCACCCTTTTCCAGAAGGGAATGACATACCCTAAAGGGCGCGACCCTCATAACCTTGCCGCATATTCCTGTTTCGACCATTTCCGGGGAGTGAGGTCCTGACGAAGTCTCGTCCACAAAGCTACGCTTTGTGCAACAAAGCCATGCTTTGGGTCCACAGATGACCAAAGCAATAATCACAAAGATAAATGATCAAACAAATGATCATATCCAAACGATCAACCAATGATCATCACACAGCAGCACTCAGCATGCCACATTACCAGATTGGGAAATATCGCTGATAACCTTCAACTACATAACCTCTGAGCTCGTACGTCTCAGAGAAGGGTGTTAAGCTAAGAGAATAAATTCTCCGCCACCAACAGAAATGTATTTGAAAGAAATCTGCTCTATCTCTCAAAATGTAATGTCAGACACGTAACCATACAAGTCTGTTCCGGGTTCGAACAGAACCGAAGGCACTTCCAAAGAAGCCCTTGCAATCCGGGTATTCACAATCCCGATAAAATTTCCCATCACAAAGGAAATCTCCATATCGTAGCTAACGATGCGGAGACAATCGATAGGTCATCCTATCGTTTTCACAAATACCCGGTCTTCAACACCGGTCTTCAAATGCAATCCAAACGACGTATCGCATATTCGGAATGGGATATATGACACAAAGGTCCTCTCCCGGCTAAACCGAATAGCGAGCGCTTATTTTAAAAATAAGTGTGCATTCAATTCCAAACAAACACAATCAATACCATCCAAGGGTAAATATTGATAGTCGGTTATTTAACTATCAATAAAGATGCGCCACATCATCAGATTCCAAATAATTTTTTTCCAAAATTATTAAATCCCAAAATATCTTTGCAAGATATATATACACAATTTCCAAATAATTTCCCAATTTATTTGCTTTACCGAAACACCTTCACAATAAAATTTTCCACACTTTACCCATTTGAAAACCCATTTCAAATTAAACACCTTAACCATTTGAAAACAAATTTCAAATTACACAACTCAACCATTTGAAAACAAATTTCAAACCACCATTCATCCTTTATCCCTTTTGAAAACAAATTTCAAAACAACATATAAATCCTTACCGATTTATTTTTAAATTTTACGCTCCAAATTCGTGAATTATATTTTCATATTTCAAAATAAATCAACATTTATTTTTAAACAAATTTCCCTTCATATATATAAATTCCAAAGTGGATTTAAATTCCAAGCATCTACTAGCATACGATTCCCAAATCGATTTCAAGTTATTTGCTTTCAATTACTTTAAAGGTGAATTCACAAAAACCGTTCCATCTCATATTAGAAAACCATTCCCATGCTTATTTTAAAAATAAGTAATTCATAAATTTATTTATTTTCAACAATTTGGAAATATTCAATATACTTAAGTTACCGTTAAGTATTTTATTCCATTCTCTTTAAGAAAACATTCTTTTATTCACATTTATTTGGGTTAAAAACGAATGTTGCGTAAAACATCGTTACGACAACCCAAAAACACTAGTATATGGATTTGAAATTAAAAATAGATATATAAATCCAATACTATACAAATTATCCCCTTCTGTTTCTCGAAAACGTCTATTTCAACAATCAATGTTGAAATCTATGTTTTCAATACTCAATACATTTTAAAACACCTTTAATTCGTTTTAAATTCCATTTAAAACATTCCTTTCCCAAAAACAAACCCATTTTATTTAATAATCTATTCAATATTCAAAATAGTGAATATAGCCCACTTAACAAATTCCCATATTTCAATTTATCAAATTCGATGAATTTCAAATTTATAAACATAGTTTATAAATTCCATTTCTATTATAAACCCCAATTTTATAAATTCCTTTATTAATCCGATGCAATTTTACATAACCCAATTTCATACCCAAAAGCCATATTGTAAGTTAAATACTTATAATATTATTTATTTACCAAATCGTTCCTTTGAACTTCACCAATTGAAAATCTTATCACTTACAAGATTTCTTTACGGTTTATAATAATTTCAACTAATGAAATCTTCATTTATTAACAATTTCTATAAAATTCCCCTTTTTATGCCCCAAATTCATTTTTATAAGTGAATAACTTATAAACTTAAAATTTTCCAATAACCATTCGTTTTATAAATTTCACATTTATTAATCTATAAATCCTAGTGAAATGCATGTTATACATCAACTTAACACTTTATAAATTTATTCTATAACTTCAATAATTTTTTATTTAAAAACATCCATTTATAAAATCCTTTATATAAACCATTAATAATAATAACTCCCCAAAAAACCAAATTTAACTATTTTATAAAAACCTATTATTGTTAAAAATTTCTTTTAAGTTATATTTTATAAAAATATAAAATTTTAAAACATAAAATTTTATCCATCTATTTATTTTAAAATTTAATCAATTCAAAATTTTAATAAACCATATTCTTTGAAAAATCGATTTAAAACCCCTTTTAAATTCAAAACCGTTATTTTAATTTTTAAAAATTTGAATCCGATGATGCAACAACATCAGATGGTCAATCACGGGAATAAGTGTCATATATCAATATGATTATCAACAATCAACATAATATTTATAAACAAATAAATATGCGAGGAATCCAGTTGGATCCCTCCAACCTGTTACCCTGCAACCACAGACGTTAGCACAATACCAATTCCACTTCAAGGTGGAATATCGCGGTATATGGGATTTTATAAATATTCCGCTTAATAACGGCGCAATAGGGTCTCATCCGCTATACGAGGCGGGAAATCAAATCCGATATATACATATGCCAATATATATATATCGCTATATATAGTATATGTCCTATTATATCTACTACCACAATCAATCAACAATTATCAATCAATATTAACTATTTAAAATTTTAAACAAAACCTTTCGATTGAGTGAGGAGTTCTCACCTTGGTTTTATTTCCGGTTTTCGCGTTCGTTTCGAATAAAATTAAACGAACGTTTAATTTTACCCGAAATTCAAACGAGCTCCAATCGACTCCAAACTGGTTGCATTGCGAAGAGCACGACCATACGATTCCAACGCACTTTGATTCGCCCAAATCGGACCTCGCAGCAAAAAGATATTGATTTTTAAAGTTTGAATTGAATTTCGAAACAATTCCTTTTAAATTAATTTACAAATACCAACCCAACGGGCCCCGCGTCCCCCTTCTCCTTCACCAAGATCACGCACGCAACTCTCCCCAGGCTAAGAAACACGTACATGAACCCATATGCACAAATCTAGGGCTTGAATTCGCGACCACCACACTCGCCTATGCATCGATCAGAGAGCACCACCTCGTAGCCCACGACAAGAGCCACCTTCGGCCAGGAGCTTGCAGAGCTCGGTCAGCATATCCCCTAGGAAAACGTGCCAAACGCAAGCACGAACGCGGCTCCCCATGCCCTCCAAACGGCGATGATAGCTGAGATCCACCGTTGGATCTGTAGTCCACACCATGCTCTACAACTTTCATGTTGTAAGTTTCTCGATTCGATGAGCGGATTTGGAGATTTTGAGAGGGGAAAATGGGATGATTTCGGCCATTGGACCTATAGGAGGCGGCTGGTGATAGTGATTAGGGTTTTGGAAAAGAAGATAACATATATGTTAATATTATTTTAATAATAAAATGCCCAATTTAACACTTTTGCAAACGAACTCCAAACGACGCGTGCCGCCAGGCGATCCTAAGGTTTTTCCACGTTCCGGACACAATGGAACAAGTTTCGGAAGCTAATTCCATCATATGTGTGAGATACGGTAATAAACGCTCAATTTAAATTTAAACCGATTTAAGCGATTTCTAGGCGTTTTGGCTTGTACTGGACAAACGACAAATCCAATCGACTTGAAATTTGAAATCTTGCAATAATATCACATTACGGATCCGATGAAACTGGTTTCGTCGAAATCCGAGACCGTTTGAAAAATGGCTATTTTAACTCGCCGAATTTATATTAAAACGATATTGATGCGTTTCGAGCTGCCACGGTCAAACGACAACTCCGTTTGCTACGAAAATTGAAATCCGATAATAACTAACTATTACGGATCCAATGGAACTCGTTTCGTTCAATTCTGAGACTGTTCAAAAATTGGCTATTTTTCAGTCGATAATTAAATATTAAAATATTCAATTTTTACGAATTAACTCCAAATTCAATTTTACAAGTTCTAAAATATTCCTATAACCTTAATATGATAAAACAAAATTTTCCAAACCATTTTCAATCATATTTAACCCAATATTTAATTATCTACGGAATTTCACTATTAATTAATCGATTTAAATGACCAATTAAATCCAATATTCAAGAAATAAATTATTTAACTTAAAATTTTCACTTATAAACATTTAAAATTAATTAAATACTCAAATTTAAATTACTAAAAATTCTGGGTCGTTACAATCTTCCCCCCTTAAAAGAATTTCGTCCTCGAAATTGCAAGTTAAGGAGAATAATTCATAATCCGTTTATTATTTTTCCAAAACTAATAGTTTTATCAACCTTCTAACACCAATCTTTTTATTAAAGATTTACTATCATTTCAATTAGCTTTCCAACTTCAATTATAGGTTTCAAACAACATTGTTTACTCAACAATTCAAATTTAAATTTAAATTCAAATTTCAAACTTTCAAAATTTCTCAAAATTTTTCTAACTCCCTAAATTTTCGAAAAATTTCGCCAGAGTCTCCTTTGCGCGGCTAGATCGGTACGACTACAAAATGGCACTACGGCCCCTCAGAATCAAAAAGAAAAGAGAAAGCCAAGTGGCTGGAGAAGGAAATCATCAAATCTCATATAAAAATTGAAATACGTACCTTTTTGTCGAGCGTTACAAATTTTTAACTTTGAAATCAAAATCCCAATTCCATTATAACCTGTATATCTTGCTAGCATAATATCTAATTATAATATTCAAACAAATTTGCCAATTCAATTATAAAATTTCCAATACATGCTTCTTATACCACTTTTAGTTTACTATTAAAGTTGCATATTCATTTTCATTCAACTTTGCATTTCAATTTTCATTTGAATTCAATTACATAGCTTTCAAATTTTACTAATTCAATTTCATTAACACTTAATGAATTTACATACAACCAACCAACAAGCAATAACGACCAATGTACATCCAATACAACCAAATTTATTTATTTTACTTACATTCAATTTGGTTCAACTGTTTTAATTTCAATTGGTTTAACATTCAATTGATTTTCATTCTATTATTAAACTATTTTCAAATGAATTTACACTTGCATGCATCATTTCATATCAACTTATTCATATTCTATTGATTAACATTCAATTCATACTTTAATTCAATTGCTAGTTCTTTTTACAAATAAAATTGAATTTCATTTATATAACTTAAGTTCACACCTTTAACAATTTCATTTACTCACTTTATTCACTTACTTTGATATTAACATCAATTCTTTCAACATTACTTAACTTGCATTCCATTTCAACTTTATTTACATCATTTAATTCACTTGATTATTTAACTTTGATACAAATATCAATTTTTTATTCAACTTCACTTAAGTTATTCCATTTAAACATCATTTGTTAATCAAACTTAAGTTTTACTTATCAATTCAATTCGGATTTTAAATTCCAAAGTAAATCCTATTTAACTTTTACTTAAGCCAAATTCATATCAATATTCAAATTCATATTCCATTTTACTTAACTTAATTGTTTAACCACTTCAATAACTGGTTTCACTTACATTTTCCCATTCTATAAGTTATAAAACTTATTATTCAACTTCTAACTTATATTATAAGTTCAAAACCTTTTTCACTTATACTTAACAACTTCAAGTTGAATTTTAATTTCAAATTGATTTATTACAACAAAACTTCAATTTTTAAATTCATTTTTGTAGCAAATCCATCACATAGAAACTCGAAAATGATACTGATGATGCTGCAGTCATCACCCTTATTATTTCCCAGTGACAATAGTGAAATCAATGCTAATTATTCTTTCAAAAATTTCCTTTCTATTCATAAATCACTTTTATAACCCTTTTACTTATATAATTTTACTTCTTATATACATACATGCTTATCTTACAATTGTAAATCATCATTAATTATTATTTCATCTTATGATTCATTGGTTTATACCATTATTCTTTTTACAATAGTTGCTTTTATTAGCTTATTCAAACAACTTTTAATTATTTTATATATATATATATATCATTTACAACAACCAAGCAATCAATTATATACACACTTCAATAATTCTTGAAAAATTATTTTCTTTTTATATATAAAATATAATCGAGGTAAAATTATTTCATTTACCCAATTTAAAACAATATTGTGTCGAATTGTTCTATTCAAGTGTTTAGGAACCCCTTCGATTCAGTTTTCGAGGCTGCGCCGACGAAGGTTCATATACCACTCAACAAACCAATCATCACAATATAAAACAATTTTATATTCACTAACAAATACGCACTCATATCTATTATTACACTCACACTCATTCTAGAGTACTACTGACTCTATCTCTAATGAGTAATACCCAACAGAGCAGGTTGTCGCTTAACCATATGCTCTGATACCAAATGTAACGATCGTGATTTTTTCGTTGCCGAAAAATCGAACCGTTAGGGTTTTAGAAGAAGAAAGAGGTAGAAGAAGAAAGAAAAGAAAGAGAAGAGAAAACAGAAAAACAAGCAACAGAACGAGAAACAATAACAGAATCTCACAGTCGCAGCGGAACAACATATAATAGATAAATGAATATTCATTAAAACAAAAGAACTATACATTTTATACATTACATCACATTACATTACATCAATCAGAGTGTATGACAACAACAGCGGAAAGAAATACTATATACAATAAATAATAGACTACGCTATCTGGCTCGCCTCCAGATCTGCACAGCAACTCCCGAATCCAGAATAACCTGATAACCTAACTCTAGACTGCCCGTGTGGAAAATAGTGGGCACCCAGAGTTTAGGAAAGGAACAATAAACTCCAGGTCAGTCATGGGACTGGTGTGAGAACTCAAAACAGTTAATCTTTTAAAAAAAGCAACAAGAAAAATTTCAATTTTTGAAATTCGCAATGCTTTTTGGAAAATGAAACTACCATAAGGCCTCCCGCCACACACACAATGCAAACGCAGAATTGGAGGAGATTTCTCCTTATGATAGTCAAAGATGCTTACTACGCGAAAATCAAATCATTTTTGATATTATTACTAGTGCATAGTGTAGAAAACAATTTCGAAAGTAGAATATAAATCCTAGCCAGCATAGACATTCCGAACTATGCCTACTATAGCTACCATCCAAACAGTGGTGACCACCATAAGTGAATGGCAGGTAATACAACTAAAACCGTACAAGGCGCGTATTGGAGGAATGGATTTCCAACAAATGGTCAGGCTAAGGAACTTCCTACTGCCACATGGGATCGCCTCTGGCGGGACGTCCCGAGAAACTAACGTTACGGTTAGATCTCTGCCAACACAAGGCCGGGTTACCTCTGTAACTAGGTAACTACTACACGAATATGTCATCCCCCGGTCCTTTGGGACCTTTATCCGAGCGCTCGATACCAACAACACCACACAGAAATAGATATAGTGTTTTCCACATGAGTAAATATCTGGGCTCCATACCATGATACCACCCTTTTCCAGAAGGGAATGACATACCCTAAAGGGCGCGACCCTCATAACCTTGCCGCATATTCCTGTTTCGACCATTTCCGGGGAGTGAGGTCCTGACGAAGTCTCGTCCACAAAGCTACGCTTTGTGCAACAAAGCCATGCTTTGGGTCCACAGATGACCAAAGCAATAATCACAAAGATAAATGATCAAACAAATGATCATATCCAAACGATCAACCAATGATCATCACACAGCAGCACTCAGCATGCCACATTACCAGATTGGGAAATATCGCTGATAACCTTCAACTACATAACCTCTGAGCTCGTACGTCTCAGAGAAGGGTGTTAAGCTAAGAGAATAAATTCTCCGCCACCAACAGAAATGTATTTGAAAGAAATCTGCTCTATCTCTCAAAATGTAATGTCAGACACGTAACCATACAAGTCTGTTCCGGGTTCGAACAGAACCGAAGGCACTTCCAAAGAAGCCCTTGCAATCCGGGTATTCACAATCCCGATAAAATTTCCCATCACAAAGGAAATCTCCATATCGTAGCTAACGATGCGGAGACAATCGATAGGTCATCCTATCGTTTTCACAAATACCCGGTCTTCAACACCGGTCTTCAAATGCAATCCAAACGACGTATCGCATATTCGGAATGGGATATATGACACAAAGGTCCTCTCCCGGCTAAACCGAATAGCGAGCGCTTATTTTAAAAATAAGTGTGCATTCAATTCCAAACAAACACAATCAATACCATCCAAGGGTAAATATTGATAGTCGGTTATTTAACTATCAATAAAGATGCGCCACATCATCAGATTCCAAATAATTTTTTTCCAAAATTATTAAATCCCAAAATATCTTTGCAAGATATATATACACAATTTCCAAATAATTTCCCAATTTATTTGCTTTACCGAAACACCTTCACAATAAAATTTTCCACACTTTACCCATTTGAAAACCCATTTCAAATTAAACACCTTAACCATTTGAAAACAAATTTCAAATTACACAACTCAACCATTTGAAAACAAATTTCAAACCACCATTCATCCTTTATCCCTTTTGAAAACAAATTTCAAAACAACATATAAATCCTTACCGATTTATTTTTAAATTTTACGCTCCAAATTCGTGAATTATATTTTCATATTTCAAAATAAATCAACATTTATTTTTAAACAAATTTCCCTTCATATATATAAATTCCAAAGTGGATTTAAATTCCAAGCATCTACTAGCATACGATTCCCAAATCGATTTCAAGTTATTTGCTTTCAATTACTTTAAAGGTGAATTCACAAAAACCGTTCCATCTCATATTAGAAAACCATTCCCATGCTTATTTTAAAAATAAGTAATTCATAAATTTATTTATTTTCAACAATTTGGAAATATTCAATATACTTAAGTTACCGTTAAGTATTTTATTCCATTCTCTTTAAGAAAACATTCTTTTATTCACATTTATTTGGGTTAAAAACGAATGTTGCGTAAAACATCGTTACGACAACCCAAAAACACTAGTATATGGATTTGAAATTAAAAATAGATATATAAATCCAATACTATACAAATTATCCCCTTCTGTTTCTCGAAAACGTCTATTTCAACAATCAATGTTGAAATCTATGTTTTCAATACTCAATACATTTTAAAACACCTTTAATTCGTTTTAAATTCCATTTAAAACATTCCTTTCCCAAAAACAAACCCATTTTATTTAATAATCTATTCAATATTCAAAATAGTGAATATAGCCCACTTAACAAATTCCCATATTTCAATTTATCAAATTCGATGAATTTCAAATTTATAAACATAGTTTATAAATTCCATTTCTATTATAAACCCCAATTTTATAAATTCCTTTATTAATCCGATGCAATTTTACATAACCCAATTTCATACCCAAAAGCCATATTGTAAGTTAAATACTTATAATATTATTTATTTACCAAATCGTTCCTTTGAACTTCACCAATTGAAAATCTTATCACTTACAAGATTTCTTTACGGTTTATAATAATTTCAACTAATGAAATCTTCATTTATTAACAATTTCTATAAAATTCCCCTTTTTATGCCCCAAATTCATTTTTATAAGTGAATAACTTATAAACTTAAAATTTTCCAATAACCATTCGTTTTATAAATTTCACATTTATTAATCTATAAATCCTAGTGAAATGCATGTTATACATCAACTTAACACTTTATAAATTTATTCTATAACTTCAATAATTTTTTATTTAAAAACATCCATTTATAAAATCCTTTATATAAACCATTAATAATAATAACTCCCCAAAAAACCAAATTTAACTATTTTATAAAAACCTATTATTGTTAAAAATTTCTTTTAAGTTATATTTTATAAAAATATAAAATTTTAAAACATAAAATTTTATCCATCTATTTATTTTAAAATTTAATCAATTCAAAATTTTAATAAACCATATTCTTTGAAAAATCGATTTAAAACCCCTTTTAAATTCAAAACCGTTATTTTAATTTTTAAAAATTTGAATCCGATGATGCAACAACATCAGATGGTCAATCACGGGAATAAGTGTCATATATCAATATGATTATCAACAATCAACATAATATTTATAAACAAATAAATATGCGAGGAATCCAGTTGGATCCCTCCAACCTGTTACCCTGCAACCACAGACGTTAGCACAATACCAATTCCACTTCAAGGTGGAATATCGCGGTATATGGGATTTTATAAATATTCCGCTTAATAACGGCGCAATAGGGTCTCATCCGCTATACGAGGCGGGAAATCAAATCCGATATATACATATGCCAATATATATATATCGCTATATATAGTATATGTCCTATTATATCTACTACCACAATCAATCAACAATTATCAATCAATATTAACTATTTAAAATTTTAAACAAAACCTTTCGATTGAGTGAGGAGTTCTCACCTTGGTTTTATTTCCGGTTTTCGCGTTCGTTTCGAATAAAATTAAACGAACGTTTAATTTTACCCGAAATTCAAACGAGCTCCAATCGACTCCAAACTGGTTGCATTGCGAAGAGCACGACCATACGATTCCAACGCACTTTGATTCGCCCAAATCGGACCTCGCAGCAAAAAGATATTGATTTTTAAAGTTTGAATTGAATTTCGAAACAATTCCTTTTAAATTAATTTACAAATACCAACCCAACGGGCCCCGCGTCCCCCTTCTCCTTCACCAAGATCACGCACGCAACTCTCCCCAGGCTAAGAAACACGTACATGAACCCATATGCACAAATCTAGGGCTTGAATTCGCGACCACCACACTCGCCTATGCATCGATCAGAGAGCACCACCTCGTAGCCCACGACAAGAGCCACCTTCGGCCAGGAGCTTGCAGAGCTCGGTCAGCATATCCCCTAGGAAAACGTGCCAAACGCAAGCACGAACGCGGCTCCCCATGCCCTCCAAACGGCGATGATAGCTGAGATCCACCGTTGGATCTGTAGTCCACACCATGCTCTACAACTTTCATGTTGTAAGTTTCTCGATTCGATGAGCGGATTTGGAGATTTTGAGAGGGGAAAATGGGATGATTTCGGCCATTGGACCTATAGGAGGCGGCTGGTGATAGTGATTAGGGTTTTGGAAAAGAAGATAACATATATGTTAATATTATTTTAATAATAAAATGCCCAATTTAACACTTTTGCAAACGAACTCCAAACGACGCGTGCCGCCAGGCGATCCTAAGGTTTTTCCACGTTCCGGACACAATGGAACAAGTTTCGGAAGCTAATTCCATCATATGTGTGAGATACGGTAATAAACGCTCAATTTAAATTTAAACCGATTTAAGCGATTTCTAGGCGTTTTGGCTTGTACTGGACAAACGACAAATCCAATCGACTTGAAATTTGAAATCTTGCAATAATATCACATTACGGATCCGATGAAACTGGTTTCGTCGAAATCCGAGACCGTTTGAAAAATGGCTATTTTAACTCGCCGAATTTATATTAAAACGATATTGATGCGTTTCGAGCTGCCACGGTCAAACGACAACTCCGTTTGCTACGAAAATTGAAATCCGATAATAACTAACTATTACGGATCCAATGGAACTCGTTTCGTTCAATTCTGAGACTGTTCAAAAATTGGCTATTTTTCAGTCGATAATTAAATATTAAAATATTCAATTTTTACGAATTAACTCCAAATTCAATTTTACAAGTTCTAAAATATTCCTATAACCTTAATATGATAAAACAAAATTTTCCAAACCATTTTCAATCATATTTAACCCAATATTTAATTATCTACGGAATTTCACTATTAATTAATCGATTTAAATGACCAATTAAATCCAATATTCAAGAAATAAATTATTTAACTTAAAATTTTCACTTATAAACATTTAAAATTAATTAAATACTCAAATTTAAATTACTAAAAATTCTGGGTCGTTACAATGATAGCTTCGAAACCATTGCCTTCGAAACAATTTATAAAAGCGGCTAAAAGGACCCTATTGAAAGCATTGTGAAGGCGGCTTCAATGTTAATAAAACGAAAGCCTTCCTTTTGAACTCATTGTTATAATACTATAAAGGAAAGCGGCCTTTAACCAATTCGAAAGGTATGGACGCGGCAGCTAGGTACCGAATGAGTTCAAAATGCGGCAACTCTTTCGAAAGCTCCTTTCTAAAATCAAAGACAAGTTTATGGATTCCAAAGCTTATAAATGAGACTTCAACAGCTTTGAAAGCATGCCTTTAACACGGGCCCTTCTGCCTTTTTCCAGTGCATAACATACCAATTGTTGTATAACATGTGCATCGGTTTCGAATGGGTTTGAATGGCCTGCTGGGCATTATGGTGGAAGCAAGCAAAAGAAGTGTCAGAGTTGGTATTCATAACAAAACTGATCTTATTCCTTTCAAAGTAATTTCTTTTCACCTAACTTTCCTAATTTTTCAAAATGTGATTGGTTGCCATTTCTTTATCAAAATTCTTTTTCTAAAAAGGCTGCCGAATTCAGAGTAAGAAATTTAAAACATTTAAGCAAATAAGCCCTTCCCCTTGATAAAACATATATAACATTTAAGTCCTCTAACTTAAATAATTTTATAACCATAGTAAAATACTTAGGAAAATTTAACAATAATCAAAATAATTCCTTTTTAACATATTTTCTAACTTATATAAATTTCAGATCTGAAGTCGTTATATAGTTGCCTTAAATAATTTAAGTCTAAAATTATCTACTTTTTCCATTCAAAATTCATAATAAATTATCGATAGCTCGGAATATTATGATAATTTAAACCCATCTTTAAAGTAAAGTTCTACGTAACATATTAAAACATCATGGCATTCAAAAATTAATTTGCATGATTTTAACCTTAAAATCGAACTATATTATCCCACCAAAATCCTTATTTAAATTATAGCATGGCATATAATCAAAAAATATCGTCATTCATCTATTCAAATGGTTTTAAACCTTAAAATCAAATTAAAACATTTAAGAAAACACATATGAGATGGTTTAGATCATTATTCACCTTCTTTGGTTAAGGAACTTGAGATTTGTTCTTCGCTTTAATCTTCCTAACTTGAATCTTAGCCTCTAATTGATTTTGAGCTCCTCTTCTTCTAGAGTTATAGCCTGCCTTGTTTATTCTTTGTTTGTGTTTTTGGTTTATGAAAATGTGAATAAGAATGAGGTAAGGATTTCGGGTTATGGTATACAGCTATTCGCTTTTTACCCTTGCCTTATTATCTAAATCTCTAATTTATAAATCACACATATATTCGTTTAGTTAAGGTACGACACTAATTATTTCTCAACTCTCAATTCCCTTATCGCTCTAATCTCCATATTATTCTATTTAATTTATCTAATTAAATCTGTTGAATAATGCTATTTAAAATTTGGAGTGTTAACCCCTGCTTCTATCTTTAGGAATCGGTGGGTTGATGATCTAATTTTGGAAATGCCTTTCGTCGTCGCCTATCTTTGGACGGCGGTAAGTTCCTCCTTTTATTGCAAGTTGGATCGATTTTTTTATCCTGGCGATGTGTTTTTGTGTTATGTGCCCCTCAGTCACAGGGCTGATTATTTTGAACAATTGATGTGAGACTTGATGTTTTAGGCGGCTCTCTCGATGCCCCTAGTCAAAAGTGCGTCACAGCTCCTATCTATGGGAACTCGTGATTGGATGCCTTAAATTTAGACATTTTGTACATTAACTTTGGTCAAAGATCAGAAATCTTTGCCAATTTCTTGGTTTGTTAACTTTGCGGCACCACTAGAGCAATATCGGTTCTTTCGGGTTGCAAGGGTTGATCCCTGTTAATCCTGCAATAGACAAGTTTTCCAATGTTGTTGGAACAACACCGGCACCTAGAAAATTTTAACAGTTCATTGATGATGCCAAAGCAACATCAAGCTGTGTTTGTGCATCTTATTAAATGAGCAGCTTATGAAAATGCACAGCTTATGAAATGCACAACTTTTGAGATGGTGCATCTTATGAAATGCATGGCTTTTTTAGAGTGCTTGACTTACGAAATGCAAGGCTTTTAAGAGTGCGCGGCTT
This sequence comes from Allium cepa, assembly GCA_030765085.1. Lineage (NCBI taxonomy): Eukaryota > Viridiplantae > Streptophyta > Magnoliopsida > Asparagales > Amaryllidaceae > Allium > Allium cepa. The sequence goes on from CM060932.1 coordinate 162,669,191, forward strand.
ACGAAATGTGCGGTTTTTGAGATTGCGCATCATGAAATGCTTGATATATGAGACCGACACGACTCGTCGGTCTGGAACTTCTTAACGATGCCAATCTTCGGGTAACGTGAAGAATTTGGGCTTTGAGAGTGTAGTACCATGTCTCAAGAAGTGATGTGCAGCTAATTGGAGTACATAGCTTATGAGATCGATACGAACCATCGATCCGAAACTGTTTGGAACTTCTCAACGTTGCCAATCTTTGGGTAACATAAGGAGTTCGTGCTTTGAGGGCATGGTCCCATGGCTCAAGAAGTGATGTGCGGCTTATGGCACTGCACGATTTATGGGATCAATACGACCCGTTGATCCAAAACGGTTAGGAACTTCTTGACATTGCCAATTTTCAGGTAACGTGAGGAGTTCGTGCTCTATGAGCATGGTTCCATGGCTAAAGAAGTGATGCACGGCTTATTGGAGTGCACGGCTTATAACATTGATATGACCCGTCGATCGGGAACGATTTCGAACTTCTCGACATTGCCTATCTTCGGGTAACATGAAGAGTTCATGCTTCGAGAGCATGGTTCCAAGGCTTAAGAAGTAATGCGCGGCTTATGGCAGTGTGTAACTTATGGGATCGATACGACCCATTGATCCAAAACGGTTTGGAACTTCTTGATGTTGCCAATATTTGAGTAATGTGAGGTGTCCGTACTTCGAAAGCATGGTTCCATGGCTCAAGAAGTCATGCACAACTTATGGGAATGCGCAGTTTATGAGATCAATATGACACATCGATCCGGAAAGGTTCGGAACTCCTCGAGGTTGCCAATCTTCGGATAACTTGAGGAGTTCGTGCTTCAAGTGCGTGATTCTATGGCTCAATAAGTGATGCGTGGCTTATAGGAGTGCGTGACTTAAGGGATCGATGTGATCCATCGATCCAGAATGGTTTGGAACTTCTCGACATTGCAAATCTTTGGGCAACGTGAGGAGTTCGTGCTTCGAGAGCATGGTTCCATGGCTTAAGACGTGATGCGTGACTAATGGGGGTGCATGCAATGGTTTGGGTCTTCCTGGTGCTGGAGAAGCGATAATAGTTCGTAGAAGGTAAGGATCGAGTTTTCCTATCAATCTGGCGATTTGACTTCACTGGAATGCGATTTCGTTGGTTCTAAGAGATAAGTTGTTTTTGGATCGGGTAACCATGGCTTGGACGATATTTTGAGAAGATGTACACAACCAAACAGATAAGTTTGTCATGGTGGAGAGATCTACAACTGACCGTATGGAGATGGTTATGAAGAAAGAGCTTGTGAGTGTTCAGGGTAAGACTCTCATTTTTTGGGGTCTAAACTTCTTTTAAAGAATTGTTCTTCAACCGGCATACAGTCTAAGAGGAAGAGAAACTAGTCGCCGAGGCTTGTAAAGGAGGAGTTAGGAAGAAGTAAGCAAGTACTATGCTTCTATTTCGATTGTTGCGCTAGATAGGTCGTTAAGTCCGTAGTTGTTAAAATGCCAAAATTTTCGATCGGGCGTAACCGAACTGTGGTATGATTAGTCTTAGCTTTCCTTATAAATGTGTGGTGCCACCATGCTATAGAGCTGTATTCTTGCTTAAACTATATCTGGGGTTTCTCCACAACCCTTTTGTTGCACTCAGTCCAGTGGATGCAACTGTGTCTTTTAGACGATTAAAGCATGGGAATGCCTTTATCTTTAGAGACTTATATATTAGGGATCTGCGATACTTGGTTCTTCCAGGTGCTGAAATTTGGCCTGATTCGAGTTGGCCTCTGATTGATCACATGGTTGGTTCCGTTTTGGCTTAGCTTCTTTGAGCGACTTTGAAGCTCTAGAATTCAGCACGATTTGTCTCATTGGTTGTTGGAAGTGATTCCGTTAATTTTGCAGAGTGATAAATGTGGTTGTTGATTCATGGCCTAAGAGCATGAATTTACTAATTTTGGGATTTTTGGATGAGATGACTGCTGATCTTCTAGTTGGCCTTCACGACGCTTTAGTTCATAAAGGATTTTTGGATCAGAAGACTGCTGATCCACCAGTTCGCCTTCACATCACTTTAGTTCATGAAGGATTTTTTATGATTGGATGTCTAGTGACCAAACGGCCGTAGACGATAATTAATCGATTTTGAGAGCAATTTTGGTCAGATTTCCAATGACCAGATGCCCTAGAGAGATTATTCATTGACTCCAACAAGAGTTTCGGGTTGTGTATACGACGACCAAGTGGTCTTAAAACGATGGTTCATAACCTTTAAGAGGAATTTTGGCCGAATGTCCGGCGACCATATGGCCTTGGAGCGATAATTTATTGACTCAGAGCTTTGGGTCATGTATCCGATGGCCCGACAGCCTTAAAGTGATGATTCATTGACTTCATAAGAAATTTTGGTTGGTTGTCTGGCGACCAGATAGCCTTGGAATGATAATTCATCGACTCCAAGAAGAGTTCTAGGTCATGTGGCCAACAGCCCGACGGTACCAAAGCAATGACTTATCTCCTTCAAGTGGAATTTTTTGGATTCATCTTGCGGGAGCACAGTTTATCTATTCCTAGAAACTAGGGGATGTATCTGCTTGTTCGATAATACTTTGTACAAGCCTTCTCGACGCTACCAGAGGAATGCCGGTTCTCAATAGGGGGATCGACATGACTTGTCAAGGGCATAGAAGCATTTCTTTTGCCGTGTTGTCTTCAATGCCGCCAATGTCTTAGTACGACTCAATTGGAAATGGAAAGTAGATAAGGATGGATGAAAGGCATCGCTTTAGGTTGCTACCCCATTCTTTAGTGGCTAGCTAGCCAATTTTTATTTGATAATCATCCTTTTGTCTATTTTCATCAGTTAGCCAAGGCGCTTTTCTACTGGGTCTTAGTAGCCTTGCTTGGGTAGGAGGTCCCTACGGTCATGTAGCTTCTTCATCGTTCGGTATGTTCTTTGGCAAATTATTAGGTTTGTCTTCTACTAATTGCACTACCTCTAGTGTCTAGAACTGGTTTTCCTTCCCATAAAATTCTTCCAGGGTGGTAGGTTGTTTCATCCTTTAGTGGTTCCTAAGGTCTGGTAGTAAATCGCATCCATCGCCTTTGCTTCGTTCATATGCAAGGCATACCTGTAAAAAGAAATTTCGAATCAATTATATAGTTGTAGAAAGGTATAGTTGGCATGATAAACTTCTTTGGATATTCTGCATGCTGAATAGCTTCCGTGAATTTGTTTCGACTGGGGAAGAAGCTCTAATTATCGTTAGTCCAGTCTGTTTTCAAGTTACAGCTGTTTATAATGCTTGAGAATGATATATGCATTATTGTCCTATGCTTGAATGATTGGAAATGCCGATTGAATGGCAAATCACTTAGGATGAAGTCATGGATCAGCAACGATCCTAAAATTCTCAAACTAGGTGAGATCGTTCTGGGTGACAAGGAAGGCCGCATAAGGTTACATTCCAAATTTCAGGGCATTTGGAGTTTACATGTTCGAGTTATAGGCAAAAAAGGTGGACGGTCATTGATGGATCGGTGGTACTTTATTTGGAGTCCGACTCGAGAAAATTTGCCATTTGCTTGTAGTCAGCACATGGTTCACTTGGAGTCCCAAAATTTGAAGTGCTGGATTGGTGACGAATGGCACTTGGAGTCATTTTCATGTTTGCTTGGAGAAAATCTTGGTTTTACTCGAGTATGATTTTGGGCCAGCATTTCCTGGGTTTGCTTCAAGTCAAATGGTGATTACCCGAGTTTGACTTCGAGACAGGACTTCCAGAATCTTCTTTGAGTCAAATAGGCAATTACCCGAGTTTGAATTCGAGTCAACCCTGAAGTGAGTTTTTCAATGACCATTTTGATGATTTTTGAAGATTGTTAACTGCTTGCGCCAAAATTGGTCACAAACACCCAATATCGTGAAAGCACCCGCTTATGAACTCAAATCAGCAACAATCAATATAGAACTCAGATCTAAGCAATAACAATCACAATAATTCACAAACACAGGATTTATAGTGGTTCGACGATCTTGCCTACGTCCACTTTGAAGCTTATGTCTTTATTGATTCACTTGATGATTCCAAACGATTACAGCGGATTACAATTGATGATAGCTTTCAAATCTGATTTCAACAGCGATAAAGAAGCATGGAACTGAATCCGACAGAGTCTCGACGTTCAATGGCGGAAGATCCCCCTTTTCTGAAGGCTTCAGGGAGCTATTTATAGGCGTTGGAGGCCCAGATCTCGCTCAAACTTCGGGAGACTTTTTCTAGCACATGAGTGGGCCCACGCGACCGCCCTCACCAAGTTTCGACTCGATCTGAGATCGATTCGAACTCCATTCGAAGCGATCAAAAAATGACCCAATCGAGCTGAAACTTGGCAGGAACAAACTTTACCTTGTATGGAAGCAACTGTGAAAATTTCATTGCATTTGGCCTCGTGGTTTGAGAGATACGATCGATTCGAGTTGATATGTTTCGGTTGGCTGCTTGGTTCGAATCCATCGGTTCGAACCGATACCTTCGAATCGACCTTGTCACGTGGTTCTTTAGTGGCGTAGCGCGCACTCCTCGCATCGATCCTATTTTTTCTCCGAGTCGACCGCTTCGCATCCATGATCTTCGCCTCGTTTGTATCGTTGAATGACACGTCATCCAAGCTAGTTGACTTGGTGGACACGAACGAGTGATTGTCCATGGATTCGAATCTGATGGATGCGAAGACGATGATACGAAGCAGTGCTTGGGCACGAGACCGATCGATTCGAAGTAGGGTATACTGGTGGTGATGGATTTGAAGTGCTCTGGACTCGATGGATACGAAACAGTGCTCTAGCATGGATACGAATGTGCTGAGGGGATGCCCATCTGATGGATTCGAACCGATCGATTCGAAGTGATCAATATCCTGCTGATCGATTCGAATGTGATCAATTCGAAGTACATGGAGCCTGATGGATTCAAACTTGACAGACAGTGATGGATACGAATCCAATGGATTCGAAATGAGCATCTCTTCATCTTTTTGATGGGTTCGAACGACATACTTTGGCTAACTTGCATCGATCATATCTCGTTCATACGACCTCCGATTAACCTGATGTTTGGAACACTGGCTTTCATGGTCTTGCTTATCATGTCTTATCAATTTTAGCCTGATCCGGGCTTGGACAAAATTCATCGATATTCATAGCGAAGTGAAGTACAACCAATCTCTGAGACGAACTGTCTTTTGTTTTTGACCGATCTTTTGGTATCACGGCTTTGCCAAAAAGCGGGATAACATTTGCCCCCCAAAATATGCCTTGCGGTAGGAAGGCGTGTTTTGTAGTGCCATGAGCTGGATGTTCATATCGTGTTGATGTCCTACAAAGGAATTTATAGTTTTATGAGACCTCAAATGACGACCGTTCGGGATTGAGATATTTGAGATGAAGTGCGACCGTTCATGGTCAAGCGCCTAACTTCAAATGACGATCGTTCGGGATCGAGCCATTTGAGGTGAAGTGCGACCGTGCGCGGTCAAGTGGTGGACCTCAAATGACGACCGTTCGCGATCGAGCCATTTGAGGTGAGGTGAGTTGTGCCGTTCGGGGCGAGTTGTGACCGTTCGAGGTCGGGTGCCGTTCGAGGCGAATTGTGACCGTTCGATGTCGGGTGTCATTCGAGGCGAATTGTGACCGTTCACGGTCGGGTGCCGTTCGAGGCGAGAAAGTGTGTCCGGGAGGGCTTGGTGTTATCGATACCAGGGTCACGTTCGGGTGAGTTCCTGGATCGTTTGTGTGCCTATTAAAGGCGAATAAGTGTGCCCGGGGGGCTTGGTATTGTTGATACCAGGTCCACGTTCGAGTGGGTCCCTGGATCATTTGTCAAGGCATATCGCCATCTCAGAGCATGCCTAAGGACTGTTCGCGACCCCGTACATGTGTAAGTAGCTTAGCCATTTCAGAATTATCAGAACCAAATATCTATTCAACAGATGAGCTTTAAAATAGAAATGTCCAAACAAACCAAGTCTAAATGTCCAAATCAAAACGAAACAAAAGTAAAGCAAGGATGTCAAAGTGTAATTTCCCACTACGAAATGGTCAATGATCATTCAGAGCATGCCTGGGGATCGTTCGCGATCTCATACATGTGTAAACGATTTAATTATGTTAGTGGGAAGCTTACGACTTGTTCATCGTTATTTCAATCAATTGATAATCATACGGTGTCCTGGTTCAGGGCCACCCCTGGCTGATATAGACGGTGGCCGCTCCGACTCCACCGCTGGAGCTCGCCTCCTCACGTATTGAAGCAGCATGCCATTCCTGATGTGCCCTTCCACCTCATCCTTCAGATGCCTACAGTCGTTAGTGTTATGACCGTTTAATTCATGAAATATACAAAACTTATCTGATTTTCTTTCGTCAGAGGTTGGATCCCTTCGCATTGGTCTACGATACGGAACCTGCTCCTTGGTATCCTGATAAATTCGTTCCAGACTCTCATTCAGCTCTGAATAGGTGGTGAATCGTGCCTCTCTCCGCAATCGCTTTGGCCCGTTACCACTGTCCTCAGCCTTTCGTTTTCCTTTATCCTTGCCTGAATCCTTTTCGAGAGGCTTTTTGTCTTTAAGCACATAAATTTCTATTCCCTCTCCTTCTTCTCTTTCTGCATTCGCATCCTCTAATAGTAAAAACTTTTCTGCCTCGTCGTAGAATTCCCCTAGATCCACAGGTGGATCTTTAGTCAATGAATCTTTGAACTCTGTGCCGTTAGCTACTCCGGACACAGCTGCCATCACAACCATAGATGGATCTGCTCGATCCACCGAAGCTGCTGCTGCATTGAATCGCGTTAGATAACTCCTCAAAGTCTCTCCGGCTTTCTGCTTTAGGGTTGCCAAAGTCATCACATTCTTGGGTCTCGTAATATGAATCCTGAATTGCCTTATAAATCTCTCAGTTAAATCATTCCATGTTCCGATAGATCCACTCTCTAGTTGCCTAAACCATAACGCTGCAATATCCGCCAAGTACAATGGAAAGCACCGGGCTATAACCTCCTCTGATGCCCCCAGCACTTCCATATGCCTCATATACTTCGTCAGATGAACCGTGGGGTCCGTTCTCCCGTTATACATGTCCAACGATGGTAACTTGAAATCCGTTGGGTTTCTAGCTCGTCTGATTGCAGGAGTAAAAGGACTCCTATTGACATCCTCCAAATCTTTGTTTACCAAACTACCTCTCATAGCTCTTCTAACCATCTCTGCCAATCTGTCATTGTCTCCGAGATGCAATCTTCGTTCCACACTCTCAACCTGCCCCCCAAGTTCACGAGGGAACTCCGGGATCTGTCCCCTTGACTGAGCGTTCACTCCTCTGCTACTCCTAGGTTGCGCAGATGTACCTCTCCCTTTCTCCAATATTGGATCAACATTCTCCATGTGTGTGCCCCCTAGTTCAGGTGCTACGCCGGACGGTCCTGCTCTGTTTTGAACTCCATCTACTTCTTTATTTTGTGCTCCAAGTTGTCCTATCTGTTGAAATAAACTCTGGATCAACTCCTCTTGTTTCTTCGTCATTGTCTCCATCTCGTCCCTAGTGATGTAGACCGATGCTTGATTCGCTCCTGAGGAAGCCTCTTGACTTCCTTGATGTTCACTTTTCTCTGGCCTTTGTCTCTTACTTGTTTGTCTTGTCATCACTCTTAGACTCAAATTCTTAAATCTTCAAATTCAACTTATCCTGAACCAGCTTTTCTCAGTGAAAGCACCAAAGTGTTTGCGCCAAAATTGGTCACAAACACCGAATATCGTGAAAGCACCCGTTTATGAACACAAATCAGCAACAATTAATATAGAACTCAGATCTAATCAATAACAATCACAATAATTCACAAATAACATTCACAAACACAGGATTTATAGTGGTTCGGCGATCTTGCCTACGTCCACTTTGAAGCTTATGTCTTTATTGACTCACTTGATGATTACAATCGATTACAGCGGATTACAATTGATGATAGCTTTCAAATCTGATTACAACAGCGATAAAGAAGTATGGAATTGAATCCGGCAGAGTCTTGATGTTCAATGGCGGAAGATCCCCCTTTTCTGAAGGCTTCAGGGTGCTATTTATAGGCGTTGGAGGCCCAGATCTCGCTCAAACTTCGGAAGACTTTTTCTGGCATGTGAGTGGGCCCACGCGACCGACCCCACCGAGTTTTGACTCGATCTGAGATCGATTCGAACTCCATTCGAAGCGATCAAAAAATGACCCAATCAAGCTGAAACTTGGCAGGAACAAACTTTACCTTGTATGGAAGCAACTGTGAAAATTTCATTGCATTTGGCCTCATGGTTTGAGAGATACGATCGATTCGAGTTGATATGTTTCGGTTGGCTGCTTGGTTCGAATCCATCGGTTCGAACCGATACCTTCGAATCGACCTTGTCACGTGGTTCTTTGGTGACGTGGTGCGCACTCCTCGCATCGATTCTATTTTTTCTCCGAGTCGACCGCTTCGCATCCATGATCTTCGCCTCGTTTGTATCGTTGAATGACACGGCATCCAAGCTAGTTGACTTGGTGGACACGAACGAGTGGTTGTCCATGGATTCGAATCTGATGGATGCGAAGACGATCGATACGAAGCAGTGCTTGGGCACGAGACCGATCGATTCGAAGTAGGGTATACTGATGGTGATGGATTCGGAGTGCGCTGGACTCGATGGATACGAAACAGTGCTCCAGCATGGATACGAACGTGCTGAGGGGATGCCTATCTGATAGATTCGAACCGATCGATTCGAAGCGATCAATATCCTGCTGATCGATTCGAATGTGATCGATTCGAATTACATGGAGCCTGATGGATTCGAACTTGACAGACAGTGATGGATACGAATCCTATGGATTCGAAATGAGCATCTCCTCATCTTTTTGATGGGTTCGAACGACATACTTTGGCTAACTTGCATCGATCATATCTCGTTCATACGACCTCCAATTAACCTGAAGTTTGGAACACTGGCTTTCATGGTCTTGCTTGTCATGTCTTATCAATTGTAGTCTGATCCGGGCTTGGACAAAATTCATCGATATCCATAGCGAAGTGAAGTACAACCAATCTCTGAGACGAACTGTTTTTTGTTTTTGACCGATCTTTTGGTATCACGGCTTTGCCAAAAAGCGGGATAACAATAACGATGACCATTCATGATCCATAATGGGATTAGAAGCTGGTCAGCTGCGAGTGGTGACAATATACCATGGGATCTTGGCCTTGTAATCTATCCTGGTTTGTGTCATATCTCCTCGGTTCTCCCACCATAATTGTGGTCGTACCAAGTGTATTTCTCTAAAGGGTGTCCACTTCCGACTTTGGATTTTAAAGTTTGAAGAAATAAGGGAGGGCTCAAGTAACTAGAACGGCCATTTTGGTCTCTATTGACCATAATTTAAGTCAACACCAACATGATTTTCTGTCTACGACGACTTATTCTTCCTTCCTATTCACAAGGATCTAAAGTTTGACCTATTCTTTCATGATTTGGTGACTAGGATGGATGATTCCATCTATAAATAGTAATACTGGAGCAACTTAAAGAGCACTTTTGACCTTTGACCTTTGGCCTCCATATTCTTGATCTCTTATCTTCTACTCATACTTGTTGATAAGTGTTATAAAACTTGAGCATACTTTATTTTCAAGATATGAAAATCATTGTAAAGCACTTGTGCTTGTGACGAATTCGAATCTAATAAGATTAAGTGAACGTAAAAAATAATGTATTATTTGTTGTTTGAATTAGTTCTAATTAGATCTATCTCGTTTTTGTTCAATTAGATTGTTATATTACTTTTTGGTCCGACATTACCGCTTCAAGAATAACTCAAGAGCCAGTTTGAACAACTACTAAAACATTCATGTCTTGGTCGTCTAACTATTTATTATACTAGACTATATACAATCTACTATGAGCGTCGAACTCTAATAGAAATATAAGAATATAGATATTTGATCCATACTGAATCATATATAAATTATATGGTAAACGGTCATGGCTCATAATGTACAAAACCTCATTGAATTAATTCACTAGAAATAAACAAAAAAAAAATAAGAAATCGTGTATTTAATATGATTGATTATAATAAGGATCTCCTTTTAATGGTTTGGCTATTTTGGAAATGAAGCAAATATACATGAATGGATGTAATGTAGGCATGGTAGGAATGAAGAAAGTCGATGATCAGCCCTACTTCATAAAAGGATATCGAAAATGATAATTGTACAAAAATCTAAAAGATACTTTATATAAAATGAAATATGTGGTTTCTTTTCAAATTGTGTTATAATATAAAAGATTGCTCTCAATAAAGGTTATTTCTATGGGTTTAAGTTATCTGATTGTAAAATCTAATTGTAAACTAGTAGTTATAGTAAAAGAAATAAATAGTTGGTATTTAAATAAAGCTTTACATTTCTTTTGCTATTATAGTAATGGTGGAAATAGTGAGAGCATGTCACATATTATTTATCAATGGATCGATGCATCAAGAAAGAAAAAATTACTTCATAAAATACTAAATAATATATATATGAAATAATAATTGTTTTCAGCTTCACAAAAAACAAATATAGTTTATTTTATTATGAGTACTTTGAATATTCTTTATGAATAAAACTATTAGAATAACAGTATTTGTTGCGTTAGCTACATAACACAAATGTATCCAAACATTTTTACAATATTTTTGGAATTATGGACAAAGCAACTATTTTGAGAAATAATTCTTTAATCACATGATTATGAATCATATTGTATTAGTGAATTATATATTAAATGATTAAGGGTGAAGCGCCCATTCAGTGGGAGCAATATAAGATTTGGCAAAATCTTAAGATTGATACATATAGATGTATACAATTCAAAGTCTTATAATACCAAAATGGCTCCATATATTAAAATTCACTGATGAATTATCATAAGAATGAACATGGTATTTGATGCACAAGAAGTATGTTCATGATAAGTTCATAGAATTTAATATAGAAGTAGAAAACATAACATTCAAAGGTAATAAAAGAATTTGATTCGATCGAATAGTGAGTGTATTAGAAAGAGTTCCAAATGTACCTAAAAGGGAATAAGTTTCGATCTCAAAAGTCACTCCTCCTTATAAATTTAGAAAAACTAAACATATCTTCTGGTCATGACTCCACTTACTCAACTATCGATTTCATCTCATCTTAATAAAATAGTACTTACGTATCGCCAACAAAAACCTAGCCTCTGTCAAATTAATTGGCCTCACTAAATATTGTGGCATCATCTACGTATCACACCGACTGGTCTCCTAAGGGAAAAAGCTAAACGAGCTATTGATCTTGAATCAACGTCTCTCAACACTAAAGTTAATGCAATATATCCTTATCAATAAGAAATAATGGGAGTTCAACGAGAAATGTATTATGTGAAATGACGTCAAGGATCTCAGCTTAACTTTCTTGAAAAATGTATTCTAGCAATTTATGGTCATTCACCAACAAAAATTGCATACATAAAAATCTCCTCATTTAATAGAAACTCATGTAAAAACTTGCAACATTACTTCAAGAAATTTATGGCAGAAAGGGCCATCAAACCAAAACTGGACTAATACTCTGGCTCACCTAAGTTGGTCTCCACTTAAGCCTCAAAATAAGCAAACTAACACAAACCCTTGGGATAAAAATGAATTCATAAATTCTTCAACGGATGAATAATTTAGACACATACACACACAGATATATATACATATACATATATATATATAATGCCATAATGGAAATCTGTTTATCCACGACCAAAAGCTAGTTATTAAATCGTAGGTTAATTAACACGATAATTCTCCAGCTAGTAAATCATGAGCAAATATATGAAAATGACCACAAAGCCCTATATGCTATATTTGGTGTAATTCAAGTTAATCGGGCTAAATTTATTCATGATTGAAACTAAAAGTTTTTGGACTCACCATCGGGGCACAATTATATATGCTTCATATATCATGTATCTATTACATGGCCTCGAAGTACCTTCTAATATTTCTTATTTCCAAGAAATTCCATAAAAGAAAGTGGTATAAGGGTTTTATGCTTAATGCTCTTGAAAGACCACCTTCAATCATGTCTCTTGCTCAGTGGACTAATTAGCAACAACAACAAATGCCAGTTCCTTCACAATAGGCTCAAGCACCTCCTCCTCTAGGCTCAATCACCTCGTTCTCCACAACAATCTGGTTCTTCTCACCATACTATCGAATATCATTCTGATTCAAAGATTTATGAAGCTTGCACGGATATGTCCTGGCCCAATTCTTCAGCACCACAACAAGTGAATATTTCAACACTTCAAGGATGGTATATACATGAAAATGAAGAATATATGCAATGGCAAAAAACTATCATTATACTTCGTCTGCCTACCATGACTGCTCTGATGATTACGATGATTTCTTTAATTACAATTACCACGACTATCAGTGACTATTCCTTGCATTTTTAGGATTGTTTATTTTTTGTTCTTTGTTGTTCATTTATACTAGTACTGATGTTGTTATTTCCCTAACTCTTTCATCATGATTTTTGTGGATTTATTTTTAGTTCATTTTCGCTATAACCATTTTTTGATAATGCCAGAGGGGGAGATAAATATGCATATACATAGGGGGAGATAACATACATGGGGGATTATCTTTTCATTACTTATTACTAACTATTGTATAGTTGTCATCATCAAAAAAGGGCAGAAATTTAGAACATCTATTCTGCGATTTCAATGACAACAACTATACAGGTTATATCTTATCATATTATAGGTATATATATATTATAAGAAGATCGCAGTGTGCAAAAAAACCATGGCTCATAGACAATTAAAGAAAGATGGATCATACTATTTAAAAGTATGGTCATACTATTATATTATAGTCATAGATATATGTTGTACGATCTTCTTCAGTGATCATAACACACACAATTTCACATCGACAAATCTTTATAACAAACTACCCTGTTTTTATACTTCACAAAGTGATAGACGTATTTCCCTCTATCATAGATGTTTATGACATATCTCCATTGTTATTTTCAGACGTCCACAAACGTCTATGACGTAAGGATAGACGTCGGTGACCTGTCTTGGCCTGTCAACGTAAAACTGCAAATGTCATTTTTGAACAGACATTTCTCTCTACTTTGATCAAACTCTTCCTCCTTCAACAGTTTCAATCATTAATCAAAGAACAATCTTTCAAGAAGTCATAACATTTCAAGTACAACTTTTTGATTCTATAAACACTTCAATCGATTGAGATTTTTAATTTAACTTGATTTACTATTCTCTAACTTCTATACTCATATTCTCTTGTGTTATCACCGACTTAATATGCTCAATCACTTTCAACCAGAATCTATATATTTTGATTAAATTATTTCCTACAAATCTAATCAACTCACACTCATTATCATTTAAAGGAGATTATAGGAAGAATTGTACTAGCAGTCAATATCAATGTTGTATTGAAAACAAGACTGTCAAAGGAATACTTTTGTATTAATCTATTCCTCCGAGCAAAGCGAGGGTTATTGTTTAATGAAATACAAAAGGGAGCTTCGGGACTAAACGTATGACAGGAGGCCCAAACTAGTATAAAACTATAGTGTGTGCTCGTTTTTATACATTGCTTTTTATACTTTGTTATATTACTATATTTAGCTCATATATCGGTATACAGCCACATGCTAATACACAAGTCATATTAGATATGATCCACTAGACTTTCATTTGGTATCATAGCGAAAAAAATTTCCTATTTTACACAATCATTTTTCATCGTTTAAAACGAAAGAAAACGAGTACATTATTGATATGTATGCTGGATTTCAAACTATACGACATTATTCATGGCACCTTGGGTCAAATTCACTAATTTTGATCTAATTACATGAATCTTAAATTATTTGACTATCGAATGGAAAAGAAAGGTTTTTAACCATCGAAGAAGCTAATGATCTATCTTAACTCAAAGTCAAATAAATAATAGGAAATCTGATGTCATATGAAGCTAATTTGCAGGCAAGAAAGGAGCAAAATCAAGAAAAGAATAATATTGCTTTTAAAGAAAATAATGATAGTTCTGACTTAGATGAGAAAGAAACTATATTCATAGCCAAGAGCTGAACAAATTCAGGAAATTCAAAAGGATGACAAAATTTCAAAATAGTGGCAATTCAACCTCATTAATTAGACATTAATCAAACTATTATGAATGTGACAAGTTTGGCAATATGAAGAAAGATTGTCCACAACTAAATAATGACAAAAAGAAAAGAAAATTTGAGAAATTAAAAAAGAAGCGAAGAGCCTTTCAAGTAACTTGGGATAACTCTGGCTCTTCTTCTTCCACTAATAGTGATAGTCTAATGTCTGTTTTATGGATAATACTGATAAGGCACACCCTGAATTAACATATGATGAAATTTTGGAAATTACATATAGAATTAGATGATAAATATAGAGAATCTAAGAAACTAAACAAGGAATATATAGAAAAGATAACCAGAGCAAAAATAGAAATTGGTTTATTGCTAGAAAAAGAACTAGAAATGGTTCAAAAATAATGTAAAAAGTTATATTCTCAAAATACTACTCTATTACATGATTTAGAAAATGCCAAACCTGAAAAAGAAAAACTAGAATTAAGGCAAGTTTAGATTCTAGCAATATTGAAAATTTTCATCTTAAGAATAGGTTAGATAAAATAACTAATAATGTATCAAAATTTAATAAAGGAAAAAACTTAGAAAATTTGATTCAAAATATCAAATCCATCTAGAAATTTAGATGGATTAGGGTTTAAAACTAAGCAAAAACATAGAAACTATAGTACACTATATATTGAGTTCATATCTCAAAAGGTTAGATTCTCGAAACAAATAGTGTCAAAATATGGATTCCTAAATCAAATAACAATTTTATTAGACAAGTACATATAGATGAATACTTGAAAAATATTATTTATAACAATTATTATGTCTTTAAAGGTCCCAAACCCACTTGGGTTTGGCTACCATCACCCACATACACATAGGGTCCTAATAAGGAAGTGAGTACTAATTGAACTTTTAATATTTTGTCGGTGCATAAAAATAAAGTAAAATGCAAGGAGAAATAGATACTCGATGGTGGATGTTATAAGCATATGACAAGAATTGCACACATTTTATCAAATATAACATATATCAATGGCAGCACTGTGAAATTTGAAGATAACTCAAAAGGATTTGTTATTATCCCGCCTTTTGGTAAGGCCGTGACACCATGAACTTGACTGGAAACCAAGGACAGTTTGTCTAGAAGATTGGTTATACGCAGTTTTACTATGGATACTAGCGATTTTAATCTGAGCTTGGATCAAGCCACAATTGATATGGCATGACAAGCAAAGCTGTGAAAGTCAATGTTCCAAATTTCAAGTCAGTCGGAATTCGTATGCTCAAGATATTGGTCGATTAAAATCAAAAAAACCAACCTCATTCATATCCATGGGATTTCGTATCCATCAACTCATAAGCATCTATTTCATATCCATCCCTCAAGCTACTTCAATGCGTATCCATCAAGAAGAAACAACCTGGTTTGTATCGATCGCTCACCTGATCCATACGAAAAAAGTCATGACAGATCAATGCAAAAAGTACAAGTTCGCAGCGATACGAAATAGAGTGGAAGTTATCGATACGAAGGAGCTTCAGGTGAATGATACGAATGACTAAGTTGGAACGATATGAAAAGTGTTGTCTTAGATCGATATGAAGAACATGGGCAAGCATCGATACTAAATACATGAGTTCGTATCGATACGAAGTAGTTACAAACCATCGATAGGAAAGGAATACTCTAGATCGATACGAACAAGGCATGAAAAGTGGAAGACTTGGTAACTCGGCATGAAAAGTGGATCGATCCTAGAATATAGCACTACGTCACGTGAACGACACGAGCTAGCATGGATATGAACATATCGATACGAACTAGATCGATACGAAGATGCCAGCTCATTGAAATGTCAAACTTGGGTCGATCATAACTCATAATCTACAAGTCCAAATGCTACCAAATTCTCATAGAAGCTTGTGTACCACCTCTACTTGGTCTCTTGTCGATCTCAGCCTAATTGGAGTCATTTTTTATCGATATGAATTGTATATGTATCGATCACAGGTCGAGCCTAAATGTCCAGGGATCGATCTGGTGGGCCTACGAACGTAAGAGAAGGGGTCTTTCGAGATCTGAGCCAGATATTTTCAGCCTACACCTATAAATAATAGCCCAAGGCATTTAGAAAATGGACTTTTGACTCTACAATGTCTATACTCTGCCAAAAAATCCATTGTATCTTGAGTGCTTGAGAGTGTACTATTGTAATCGGTTTTAACTAGTTAGCAAAGTCAATAAAACAACAAACTTCTGTAGTAAATGTGGGCTACAACGCCGAACCGCTCTAAATTCTCATGTTTTTACATTTCTGTTTGTCTATTTTGGCGTGTTTGTTAGATTATCCTTCTTTTCCATTTATATTCTTCATTTTAATCTCTTCAAATACACCTAAAGAGTGTTATCCCTAATTTTTGTACAAATACTTTGGTGCTTTCACTGAGAAACCCCAACTTTTCCCTACTCATTGGATCTACTACCGTCGTTGGATTGCAAGGATCTAAGGAGGAAGATCCAGATCTAGCGTCAAGGAGTTCATCCTATACTATTCATATTGCATCATATCTAGGAAGGAACTGCATTCACCATGGTTACTACAAGCGCCGCCTCTGCTACAGATCCGAAAGGACGGGATCGACAGAACACTGCATAGCTGCCCGCTACAAGTTAAAACTCAGTTGGACCTTCAGATCCACAAAGCCCTGTCACCAGGGAGGAATTCCAGATGCTAATGCAAGAACTAACTCAAAGCCACCAACAAACTACCCAGCAAATCCGTGCCAATACGGAGCTAACCAACCGACTGAAGGAGGAGAGACGAAGGAGATCCAGAAGGGATCGTGCTTCCTATTCATCCACTTAAAGCTCAACCTCCTCTCATTACAATCGCAGATCTACACTTCCATGGCTAGATGTAAACTACACGCAAGCCCCTGGGCACCAGCGCACTCTAAACCTTGGACAAGTTGGAGCCAGACTTTCTACAGGGCACCAAGTTGGACCCTCCTCCTATTGAAGGGCACTTCCCTATCACACCACTGACAACCATGCAGTTGTCGCCGCTATGGACTTGGAAGCTGACATTCAGAACCAAGAAAATCCGATCCTTTGTCAATGCAATCATACTCCTGAACCATATGTGCCCATAGATCTGGAGCAAAGGAGGCGAGGCAAAGACCATCGGCCGTGCCCAGACAGTCCTCGCATTGTGGAACCCAACCACACCTTGGCCCAGAATGTTCAATGCCAGTCATTCCAACCATGATCCGTCAAATGATCCGTGAAAGTCAAAGTCTCAGTAATGATGATTAAGGAATCTCCAAGAGTGATACACCATTCACCAATGACATCCTTTATGCTGAACCGCCCCGTCGATTCAGAATGTCGACTTTAACTGCTTACGAAGGGAGTTCCAACCCTAACCAACACATCCTAAAGTACGAATGGCTCATGAATGCTGCACGAGCTGATGATGCGGTCAAGTGTAGAAGCTTTCCTATCTCCCTAGAGGGAATCACGGCCATGTAGTTTACTCGCCTAGCCCCCCGATCCATATCTTGCTTTGATCAGTTAGCTACGAAATTCGTCAAACAATTTCGTATGCACGTCACGATAAGAATGTTAACATCATATCCAACGTCACCCAAGCTCTGGGAGAGACACTCAGAAGTTATCTGGAAAGGTTCCATGCTACTTGTGCAAAGATCAGTAATCCTAATGACAATTTCATATTGATGGCACAGACTAATGGAATCGATCATGATTCCAAATTTGGCACTTAGTTGGTTGGGAAAACCCCCACGTCATTGGATCATTTCTATGCTAAGGCGGCCCAATTCTTGAGGCGTGAAGACGTTAGACAATCTAGAAAGCAAGATGATGCGGGGGCTGGTGTATAAGGCATTCAAAGTAACGTCACTGTGAAACAAACCGGTGAGAATTACGGTAAAGTGCAGTTGAATATATAGAATAAGCAGACTCAATAGAAAGGCAATGGAGGTCGGGGTAAGAAGCGAGATCAGAATCATGGACCGAGACCCCAAGCTCCCATGTTTGATAGTTATAACCCTCTGACTGCCTCTCTGGAGAGTGTTTACTTACAGGCATGTAACACTGGCCAATACAAGAAGCCTGCTCCGAAACAATCGTCATAAAAGAAGATTCAGACTGGAAAGTTCTGTAGATTCCAAGATTTCTATGGTCACAATACCAATGAGTGTTGCCATCTACAAGACATCGTTAAGAATTTAATCCGAGAGAGGAAGTTGGAACAATTTGTTCGCGTGCTCCAGGCTGGAGGTGCAGGCCCCTCAAACTAGAATCAAGGTCAGAATCGGGCTAAACCGGAGGAACCCACGCTTACTGGTGGAAGGTTGGTTATTAACCAAGTTAGTGGTGGTCTTGATCCAGCTGATCGGATTATGCCAGCTCGATTAGGCATGCGAACATCGGATGTTGCGGTAATCTTGACGATGGGGCTTCGACGAAACAACAAAAGACGATGACAGACAACATCGTTTTTTGGGACAGAGATGCCGATGAAGTCGAAGCCCCCACCATTGATCCATTAGTCATATCAGCTCAAGTAGGTCTTGCTTGGATGAAGAGGATTTAGGTAGATAGTGGAAGCTCCATGAATATTCTGTTCAAACGAGCTTATGACTAGATGAAAATGGAAGCTAAGGATTTGAAAAAATGTCAGCCTCATATACATTGCTTTAATGGAAGTGCAATGATACCCCCTGTGATGGTGACCAGTGGAGCTAGGAATAAGGGATCGTCGGAGAGTCCAAATTCTATAGTTTATTGTGTTGGATATCTACTCTCCATATAATGTATTCTTGGGCTAACCAGCCCTAGCTGAATTCAGGGCAGCCATCGACCCATAGTGTCTAACTCTTAATTTCCCCATAGACAACGGGGTTGGAGTTGTCCAAGGAGATCAGGCGGCCGAACGTGCCTGTTATGTTGCTGAGCTGTGGGAGGCGCAGTGGAAAGAGAAGGGCAAGGACTAGAGGAATCTCTCTGCATCCATTTCCTGAGAATTGACAACTAACACTTAGGCCCGGGTGCCACAGCCAGTTCCTTAAGGACCCTGATCCCAGAACCTTCGGAGTTGACGGGCTTTATTTATTCATTTAGTCTACTTTTCATTTGAAACTTGTTTATGCATTTCGAAATTTGAACTTGTAATAAGGCAACTAACTTTACCGTACTTTCTTATTTCATCAATAAAATAAAAACTAATCAAACCAGAGTAGCGATTCTTGAAATGCATCATGTGACCATCACAATGCGCGAAGAGCAAAGTTCCATCCAAAGGTGGGACTTATTCAAATAAGGAGTGACTCTGATACAACCGGTCACTCGCTAAGTGAAACCCCGGGCTCGGAGGCAAACAAATTCACTAAAGTGAAAAAGGATTGATGCATGACAGTCCTCCAACAAACTCCGGTTCACAGAGTGTGAGCCGAAGTATAAATAGAAAATCCAAAATGTAGGTTCGAGGAGGGTGGACCCGTCCACCCACAACTTCACCCATGTACAATCTAAACCCGAGGAGGATGGACCCGTCCATCGAACGACCTCGCTTTCCATATTTACAAGCTTGAGGAGGATGTATTCGTCCATCTACGACTTCGCTTGTCTACTCGGGGTGGATGTGACCCGACCATCCACGTCCTGATCAATTTACCGTTCCTAAAGTGCGAACGAAATCTCAAAACTTACTTACAACAGATGTGATCGACCTTTTGTTAACTAACTCCAGATTCGTAGAGCGCGAAGGAGTATAAACACTAAGACGAGTGTGACTGACCACCCATCACGAACTCTAAGTCCCCAGAGCGTCGATTGGAGTATAAACATTAATCGGGTATGAACCGACCACCCCTAAGACAACTCTATGTCCCCAAGGCGTGGACCATAATATAAACACAAAACGGGTGTGACTAACCACCCACAAATCAACCTAATTCCCCATAGTGCGGACGTAGTTCTGACTATTAAAGCGGGCGTGACCAACCGTCGGCCTACAAGTTCAATCCCCATAGGGTGGATGCGATTACTAATAGATGAGCTAGTGTGATCCGACCATCGTACTCATCTCACTATAGCTTAATTACGACTAAGTTGACTTACAATTGTCGACAACGGAAAGAAATTATCGTTCGATCATTTCAATTCTCTCCGAGGCTGGGGGAGCACGAGCCGCTAACCGAGATAGCGCAACATTAGGACTCGACTTGACGTTTGATTATGACCCAAAGCCATGACTCCAGGATTTAACAACCGAACTCAAGTCCTATCTAGAGAGTAAAGCTTCACAAGTACAATGAATGGAAATTCAAGCGCTAAAACACTTAAGCAAATAAACTCGGAATTATGCAAAAAACAAAAGGAGATTTTATTTCATCTATTCTTTGGAAGCAAAACAAGTACAAAAAACTTATTCCAAGAATTCCTATAAGCATGGGCCGAACTCGCATCTATACATGGCCTACGGAAAGCAAAATAAATTTCTATTCTGCCTATCTACCAAAAATAGGGAAACAAATAGACATGTCTACCCCCTATGTTTCTTCTTTCTCTTCTTCTTCGGTGTTGATCCACTGGAATTACTGCTCAGATGTCTCTTCAAGCTCTTGCCTTTCCCTGGTTGATCCTCGGCTGGCGGAATTATGGTAGTCTCTTCCTCCGAACTCACGGTGATTGGGATACTTTTTGAATGCACAGTTGGAGGAACAGGGACACTTTCAATATGAGAGGATACATGAGGTACGCCAGCGACAATGATTCTACCAACGGGAGAAATCTTACGCAAATTGGCCGAGCCAGGATCCACCATGCCACCTCCAATGCTGTTTCTCAATGCAGCACTTGCCATATCAGCGTCGATCTCTACCGTTATTGCCTCTTCTCGAGCTGCTTGTCTTCCCACTAGGATGCTGCAAGTTAGGCCCACGGAGCTAGCTATAAACACATCATCACCTATGATGAATGGCAAGTCGGTAAGAAGGTAACTTTGGTGACCAAGGAGTTCTTCCATCATTTGTTCGTCAAGCACAAAGCTAATTTCATGCATATCCTCAGTTGATGCCGTGGAAGTCATCTTCGTCACCTCCATCGTAATAGCCTCCTGCTCATGATGCAACTCTTGGGTTGTAGGAGGCTCGATCGGTGCAGATCCTATAACTTAATGGAGACAAGAATAGATATTAATAATGTCCACTAATAGTGCTCTAGACGTTGAATGAATACAAGAAGAGTTCAAAATAACTTCCTTATATTTGCTCATGGGTGGAGCCAGAGCGCCTTTAGAAATATGCTCGCAAACCGGAATTAAGTGCGGCAGATCAGGGTCATAAGCTGGAACAGCCGGAGGTTATGCTGTAGAAATAAGTTCGGGTTGAGTTGATGCTGGCATTTCGGAACTTGCTTCGTGATGTTCAACTCTAGACCCCTCTCCAACTTCAAAGTGTTGAGCGGAAAGCTTCTCCTTTTCTTATGTAACAATGGCATCGTGGAGAACTTTTCTCTCATCCTCAGTCGACACCTGATTCTCCAGCTCAAACTCATAAATAGATGTTTTGCGATGGTCTGCCTTTTCATCTTTAACCAATCGGCACAAAGCACTGTACAGATGAAGCGGATAATAGTCGAGCTAGCTTAGGTTGCGGTGCTTTAGGACATTGACATTATAAGTGACCAAAAGGTCTTCGATGTCACCTTCCAACCTGGCCCCCGCCGCTCTAACATCGATTTCTATCCTGGCTTCGGTTTCTCGAACCTTTAACTTGGCCGCATCTCGCTCACCCCTGAGTGCCACGGCCTGCTCACAAAGCTCTTGGGCAGCTTAGTTAGCATCGTCTTTCTCTTTGACAACTTTAGTAAATTTTGTTTTAAGCTCCTCAAGCTCTATAAGCGCGGCATCTCTTTTTGCCATGATGATGGGGGTTCTGTGGCCCATCTCCTCGACCAAAGTCAGGTGCTCCTATAGCATATATTCTATCTTCTTGTTTTCTCATCGATCTTATAAGGGCCTCCATTTCTGAGTTCCTTAGAGTTTCATTATCGGTGGTAAGCACTTGCACTGTGCGATCTTTTTGGGTGAGATTTTTTTTCTAGAGTTTCAATTGTCTTTGCCCGATCCAAAGCCACTGCTAAAGCTTTCTCTGCGGCCTTCATCCACTCTCGATACTGGTTGTAGATGTCATATATATAGTCATGCATAGTTTGTTCAACCCATAAGGAATTCGCTTCAAGTTTGGGGGTAAGTGAAAATCATCAAAGCAAATATTAGGCAATTTTGTTTTCAACTGAGATATCCGGATGGCTCCCTCTCCCATGGGCTCCATAGCCGCTGATGTAGTGACGGCAGGAGCATCTGTCCTAGTTTTACGGAGCTGCTTGCCGGATCTTGAAGTTTGTGGAGGCACTATTTGGCATAAGGTTTCAATAATTTGTTTTCTAGAGCCGGAGGGTTGCGTTGTACCTCTAGGTGGCGAAGAGTGCAACCGGGAACGGCGCCTATACTACATCTCCCTATCTATTTCCCTCTTGTAACGCTCCCTCTCTTGATTGGAGTAGCCGCGAACTCATTCTCTTTCGGCCTCACGCCTAAGAGACTCGAAATATAAGCTAGACGAATGGCGCGCAGAACGAAGACTGTCGAGCATGGATCCTCGTTTCGACATCGTATCTGTAAAGTGAAAAAGAGAAACGGAGTTAGATATCTTCAAAGTTTTGAAAAACATGTGATTAGATATTGTGTGGTGCCGTGAAGTGTGTGCATGCATGTCCAAACCCCCCAACTAACCAGTGCAATAATTGTACTCGAAGGAGTTGGCTCTCCATGTCTAAGGCACTTTGAAGCCCCTCTAGTTCGATATCTTGACGTAATGGCATGTCATCCAGAATAGGGATGTCCGCCAGTCCCTCAAAAAAACTCTCCATCCACGGAGGAGGAATCTCTTGACTTGCAACAGGCAAAGACACCACAACCATATTATGCCTCAAAGATTTGCGAACAACAGTCTCGCCTTTTCTTTTTCCTAATGCATGAGAGTCTGGCGAAGGCACAACTATGGACTCATCTGTAGCAGGCGAGCTCTCATCATTGCCTTATTCGGTTATAACAATCCTAGGAGCTTTCCTTCTCATCTGCCTCACCGGAGCCGCCCTGAGAACTCCTACAAGTCCGTTGCTCTGGTCTTTATCAATTAACCCCATAACAATCAAATTTTCATTTGTAAGGACTTCGTCAGTTTCTCTATATGCGGCGGGCACCTTTTGAAAAACACTTACTATCTCCTTAAACCGAACTCCTTCGGGCCGTAGAATCGAAATTGTGAAAGAAGCATAGTGTTAGTCTCCACTTCAATTAATATTGTCGTGTTAATCACAAAGGAGTTGAAGCACTTATGTCTGACCAACCACCTTTTGGCAAACCCCGGTGGACACCGAATGAAGAACCATTCGGTCTTAAAGTAACTCAGCTTTCATCAAGCTCTGACCATGAATTGATAGTTCCTAATTGCTTCTAGGAAAGTGAAGAAAGGGTTGTCCCCGCGACTCTTTATATTAAATAAGTATCTAATATCTTCTACCGTCGAAAGTCGAAAGAGGTGTTCAATAAAGATAGCAAACAAACTATTGAGCAAAGCATATCCATTCGGGTGTAGCTGAGATGGAGCGATCCTCAAGAAAAGTAAAACTCCCATATAAACTAATGGAAAGGAAAAAGTGTCCCGACTACACACATAAACCTATTGCAGGCTGTGTACCCTCCAAGGGGGTTATGGGCTCTATCTTATATCCCTGGTAGTAAAACATCGGTCAGTGGCAACCCATGCCTTAGGCAAATCCTACTTAACCTGTCTCCAGAAATGTTGGAGCAGATAAAATCATATGGATGTGCAACAAAAATTGCTCCCGGTAGCTCATTCGAAGTAGGTCTAATAACCTACGCTACGATAGTTGGCATTTCGATTATAGGAAGAGGTGGACTCTGAGCTACCTGCCACTGCGAACTTTCGGGTTCCATAGCTATTAAACTCAGTAAAAATCATCGTTAGACAACAATAAACCCGTGTTTCCCCCAATGTGAAGTGCGTGAATGTGTTGTGTGGTGCAGTGCTACATAATACTTAAGAAATTCTATGGGATATGTGAGATGTTCAAACGACAAGACTTCAAAATTCAACCAAAGTGACTGCCATAACTGACCGTCACAACCGCGCCATCCAGACTTCGGAGATCGATCCAAGTTAAAGTTCGTCAAATTTGTCATGTTATAGCTCCATCGACATGCTTTGAAGGGCAGTCAAATATGAAATGAAATGGCTAAGTCCAACTATGCAAGGCATAAGCTCATCGGAGTCGAATGTTCAAGTGTGTAAAAATTTCGTATCCATCAAAGTCCAAACTCGGATCAATCTACAGAAAGCTTCAAGTTTGTAACGATGAAACTCATTAACTTCGTATCGATCGAAACTCATTAACTTCATGTCGATCGTAACTCAACAACTTCATATCGATCGGGTTATATATGGCTTCGTATCGATTAAGGATTTTTGGCTTTATATTGATCCCCAACCATGATTCATATTGATCACCAACCATAAGTTTCGTATCGGTCGTTGGCTATTCGATTTCGTATTAATCGCTTCGAATCGATACGACTTGTCACCTCTCCGAATCGATACGAAACTCACCATTCCAATATTCAATTCCTCATCGATACGAATCCCATGCTCTAGGTAGATACGAATTCAAGCCTTCTCCTTCCTTTTATCGATATGAAATTGAATATGTAACTCCCTCTACACTTCGTCTTCCCCAATCAACTCAAATGACATTTCCACCTTCTCCAGCCAACTCCGGCCTCAACAAGACTAGAATCGCCCAGATTATGAATGGGATGGCGTCATATTTTGAATCTCATCACTTGAGTGTGGATTAGAAATCAAAATTACCTAAATTTAAGAAGGTAAGTGGATTGGATAACTCGAAAGCAAAGGCGGTTCTAATTTTTCTTTAACTCGGAGTGATACAAAAGTAAGAGAAAATATGAAAATGATAGCAAGTAAAAATTTCTCAAAGTACGAAATCGTATTTATATGGTTCAAACATGGGCTGATGTCGTTTCGTCTCCTGGTGCCAGTGACCGATCAAAGCAGTCTTCCACCCAATGAATTCGAAATAGCCTATTCGTATCCAGTAAACAATCAAAATAGTTTTAATATCTTCGATACGAAGCTTCTTCCCTATCCATCCACAACCCATCTATGATGAAGCAACTCGTATCCATTGATACAAAATATTTTAGAAGGCCAACTGATTCGTGTCGATCATCATCGATACAAAGATAGTTTTCCAACTTCTCAAATCGATCAAGGAGAGGATCGATATGAAGGGATACAGTAAAACGTCCATCAAGCATTGTTACAACTTGAATTTCACATCAATCTAGAAGAGGATCGATATGAAACTCGATTCAGAAAAAAAATTGACAACGACTCGTGAACATGCAAACGTTAACGAAAGTCAAACATTGGTTCATGCATAACGAACTAACATTCAATTTTCAAAATTAACAGGAATTGTATGCTCAACTGGTGATAATTACAACAGTGAACAATAAATTGCTAACACTCTACACTCAGTTACAATAATCCACTGTACAATCATTGGCAGTCAACAATTTAGTATTTATATTGTCGATAAATCAATCGAAGGTTACATCTTTTGATGGAAAGACAACTATTCAACGAATCAGGCAGAACTTTTCAGACTGAAGGTCATAGCTTTTCATAGCACATCGTGTTCACACGAGACGTACTTTGGGGGCAACTATTATCCCGCCTTTTGGCAAGGTCGTGCCACCAAGAACTTGACTGGCAACCAAGCACAGTCCATCCCGAAGATTGGTTATACGCGGGTTCACTATGGATACTAGCAAATTTGGTCCGAGCCCAGATCGAGCTACAATTGATATAGCATGACAAATAAAGCCATGAAAGTCAACATTCCAAATTTCAAGTCAGTCGGAGATCATATGCTCAAGATGTTGATCGATTAAAATAAAAAAAACCAACCGCATTTGTATCTATAGGATTTCATGTCCATCAACTCATAAGTATCTATTTCGTATCCATCCCTCAAGCTACTACAGTGCGTATCCTCCAAGCAGAAACAACCTGGTTCATATCGATCACTCACTTGATCGATATGAAAGAGGTCATGATAGATCGATGCAAAAAGCACAAGTTCATATCGATACGAAATAGAATGGAAGCTACCGATACAAAGGAGCTTCAGGTGAACGATATGAATGAAGTAAGTTGGAACGATACAAAAAGGGTCGTCTCAGATGAAGAACATGGACAAGCACCAATACAAAATCCATGAGTTCATATCGATACGAAGTAGTTACAAACCATTGATACGAAAGGAATACTCTAGATCGATATGCATAAGGCATGAAAATTGGAAGACTTGGTAACTCGGCATGAAAAGTGGATCGATCCTAGAATATAGCGCCACGTCACCAGATCAATACGAGCTGGCATGGATACGAACATATTGATATGAACCAGATCGATATGAAGATGCCATCTCATTGAAATGTCAAATTTGGATCGATCATAACTCAAAATTTACAAGTCCAAATGCTAATTTTCAAAGAAGCTAGCGTACCACCTCTACTTGGTCTCTGATCGATCTCAGCCCAAACGGAGTCATTTTTGATCGATACGAATTGTATATGTATCGATCGTGGATCGATCCTAAATGTCCAGGGATCGATCTGGTGGGCCCACCCATGTAAGAGAAGGGGTCTTCCGATATCTAAGCTAGATATTTTCATCCTACACCTATAAATAGCAGTCCTAGGCCTTCTAAAAATGAACTTTTGACTCTACAATGTCGATACTCTGTCGAAAACTCCATGGTATCTCGAGTGCTTGAGAGTGTATTGTTGTAATCAATTGTAACCAGTTAGCAAAGTCAATAAAATAGCAAACTTTCTATAGTGGATGTAGGATACAACACCAAACCACTCTAAATTCTTGTGTTTTTACATTCCTTTTGTCTGTTTTGGGGTGTTGTTAGATTATCCTCCTTTTGCATTTATATTCTTCATTTTAATCTCTTCAAAT
The DNA here is from genome assembly GCA_030765085.1 of Allium cepa. Classification (NCBI taxonomy): domain Eukaryota; kingdom Viridiplantae; phylum Streptophyta; class Magnoliopsida; order Asparagales; family Amaryllidaceae; genus Allium; species Allium cepa. Next base: position 162,696,610 of record CM060932.1, read on the forward strand.
ACGCTCAAAGTGTGTTACGCCCAATTTTGGTACAAACATTTGTCATTGGCATTTTAGACGTCATCAACGTTGGTATATCCGCTTCTCCCCTTATTACTAATGTTTTGCTAGTAGAAAATTTAAAACATAACTTATTAGGCATAAGTCAATTATGTGATGAAGGATTTAGAATCAATTTCGAAAAGGATAAATGTATAATATTTGATCAAAATAAAATTTTAAATTTTGAAATATTAAGAAAATGAAATATATATGTTTTAAATATGAATATTAAAAACAATAATGCTTTTGTCACATAAATTTTAAATATACAAACAAATTAGCAAAGAATAATTTAGTAAGAGGATTAACCAAACTAAATTATAAAATTAAAAATCTATGTGATGCTTTTCAGCTTGGAAAATTAAAGAAACGTTCTTCTAAATCTAAGAAAGAAATTACTACCAACCAACTGCTTGAATTACTTCATCTAGATTTTTTGGCCCAACTTATGTAAGATCGATAAATCATAACAAATATGTATTTGTTATCGTCGATGATTTTTCACGATACACTTGGACATTATTTTTAAAACATAAAAGTGATACGTTTGAAATGATTAAAATCTTCACAAAGAGAATTAAAAATTTAACGAACTTAAAAATTAAAAGTATAAGAAGTAATCATGGTGGAGAATTTGAAAATGATATCTTTGAAAATTTTAGCAATAAAAAGAGAATTAGTCATAATTTTTTGTCTCCACGAACACTACAACAAAATGGTACGGTAGAAAGGACAATTGAACACTACAAGAATGTTCAAAAACATTACTTAGTAGTAGTAGTTTACCAAAGATTTTTCGGACCGAAGCTATTGCTACCGCACGTTATATATTAAATTGTGTAACAATTCAACCTCTGACTAAGAATACATGTTACGAAATGTTTTTCGAAAAGAAATCTAAAGTATCATATTTTCATATTTTTGGTTCCGAATGCTTTATTTTGAATACAAAATATAACATTAGAAAATCGATCAAAAAACCGACGAAGTAATTTTCGTTGGATATTCCGATTGTAGCAAAGCATATAGAATTTTAATAAACAAACTAAAATTATTAAAGTAAGTCTTCATGTTTCTTTTGACGAAAATTTTTCGAATACCAAAAATGACAATGACGACGAAGTATTAAATAAAAATATTATTAATAATACTTCTATAACAGAAAAAAAATAACACCATGAATAATTATGATAATATTTTAAGATCACCGTCTCGAATCTTAAAAGATCAACCAATTAATAATGTAATTGGTGATTTAAACATCAAAGTTTCATCTATAAATCAATTAAATCAAATAAGCCACATTGCATTTATATCTAATTTTAAACCTAAAAATTATAAATAAGCGTCAAAAGATGATTTTTGGATTATCGCAATGGAAGAAGTACTTAACCACTTTGAAAGAAATGATGTATGAGAACTTATACCAAGACCAAATGATCATCACGATAGGAACTAAATGAGTTTTGAAAAATAAAGGAGGTGAAAATGGAAACATTGTTCATAATACCACAAGATTAGTTGCTCAAGGTTACAACCAAGAAGAAGGAATTGATTATGGAGAAACATTCACCCTTGCAGCATGTCTTGAAGCTATACAAGCATTACTTGCTTTTGCATGTCATCAAAATTTTAAATTAAGTGCATTTTTAAATGGTTTCATAAAAGAAAAAGTTTATGTTGAACAACTACCCTTATTTGTTCATGAGAAATATCCAAACCTTGTTTTTAAACTTAAAAAGATATTATACGGATTAAAACAAGCACCCTATACTTGGTATGAGAGATTAAAAAAACATTTATTAAATTATGATTTTCAAATTGGGAAAATTGATTCTACATTATTTATAAATAGAGAAGATAATAATACACTAGTTGTACTAACATATGTTGATGATATCATATTTCGATCAACTAATGAGAAACTATGTAACGATTTCTCTAACATAATGAAAAATGAATTCGAAATATCGCATATAGGAGAATTAAATATCTTTTTAAGTTTACAAATAACACAACTAAAAAATGATTTTTTTTTATAAATCAAGAAAATATTAGAGGGAATTATTAAAACTATTTGGAGTGGACAATACTTCAAGTAAATCAACTCCAATGTGCACGAGTTTACATTTAGGCAAAAATGAAAATGGAAAGGATTTTGATCAAAAATTATACCAAAGTATGAAAGGAGCTTTGTTCTACTTAACGGCTAGTAGACTGAATATTATGATAAGCGTTTGTCTATGTGCAAGATTTCAAGCACAACATAAGGAGTCACCTCGAGCAGTTAAAAGAATTTTGTGATACTTAACCAATATCAAAGATTACAGACTTTTCTAATCAAAGGTAGCTCTTTCGAATTTGTATCATCTAGCAATGCAGATTTCGGTGGTTGCAAGATGGATAGAAAAAGTGCGGGTGGCACATGTAATTTTATTGGTCAATTTCTAGTTTTATGCTTCAGTAAAAAGCTAATATGTGTTTCTCTCTCAACATGTGAAGCCGAATATATATCAGCAGCCTTAGTTAATTTCTGCATGATTAATTTATATGCAGCAAACACTTAAAGATTTTGGGAAATTTATAACTAATTCTCCTATATACTGTGATAATATCAGTGCTATAAATTTACCGAAGAATCCTATAATCATTCTACAAAGCATATCGACAACCATTACCATTTTTCAAAAGGTAATGTAGAAAAATGAATCATTTATCTTGGATTTGTCAATATAGAGAATCAAATTGCGGATATGTTCACTAAACCACTATATGAATCTACCTTTATAAAGCTACGACGATACTTTGGACTATGTTCAATTAATGAATTGATTTATGAATATATGTCATATTTATTTATCATTATAAAATTTTGAACATTATTTCTTTATATAAAATTTTAACTTGAATTTGTTTTAGTTAATCTTTTAACAACCATAAAGAAAAAAAACCATTCACAAATTTATGGTCAAAACAGTACTATCCATACAAAGTTTTAACTATAAATAGATTATACATTCTATTTATACGTGGTTAAAGAAAAATAAAAATAGAAATATTATTTGTAACTTTATAGAAACTAAACATGTCTTCTGATCACGACTCCACTTATTCACTATCGAATTTAGCTTATCTTCATCAAATAACACTTACGTATCACCTACAAAAGCTACACCTCTGTCAAATTGATTGGCCACACTATATATTATGGCATCACTTACGTATCACAGCGACTATCCTCCTAAGGAAAAGAAAGCTAAACGAGTGATTGAACTTGAATAAACATCTCTCAATACTAAAGTTAATGAAATGTATCACTATCAATAAGAAATAATGGGAGTTCAACGAGAAATGTATTACGAGCAATAATGTCAAGGATCTTATCTTAACTTTCTCAAAAAGTGTATTCTAGCAATTTATGGTCATTAAACTAACAAAAATTGCTTACATAAATAATTTACTCATTTAACAGAAAATCCTGTAAAAACTTGCAACATTACTCCGAGAGATTTGTGAAGGCAGGGCCATTAAACCAAGACTGAACTGATATTCAGCTCGTCCAAGTTGGTCGCCACTTAAGCCTCAAGATAAGCAAACTAACATAAACTTTTAGAATCAACCAAAATTCAAAAATTCTTCAGCAAATGAATAATTCTATAGACACATAGAGGTGTATATATGTATGTATGTATGTGTATAAAAATAATGTCGCAATGGAAATCCATTTATTCACGAACAAAAGCTAGGTTATTAAGGTGTATGATAATTAATGTGATAATTCTCCGGTTAGGAAGTCATGAGAAAACATATGAAAATGACCGCAAAGCCCTATATGCTATATTTGTTCGAATTCAAGTAAATTGGACTAAATTTACCCATGAGGAAATTAAAAGTTTTTGGTCTCACCATGAACGCGCAATTACAATTGCTCCATAAAACTTGCGTCTTTTACAAGGTCTTGGAGTGCCTTTTTATATTTCTCATTTCGAAGAAATTACTGTAAAAGAAAGTAGTATAAGATTTTTATCCTTAATACATCTTCCTGAAAGACTACCTCCAATCATATCTCTTGCTCAATGGACTAATCGACAACAACAACAAATGCATCTGGTTCCTCCACAAATGGCTCAAGCAGCTCCTCCTCAACAACAAGCTCAATTGCCTCGTCCTCCACAACAATCTGATTCTTCTCACCATACTACCGAATATTATTATGATTCAGAGATTTACGAAGCTCGCATTAATTTGTCTTGGCCCGATCCTTCAACACCACAACAAATGAATCTTTCGACATTTCAAGGATTGTATGTTCATGAAAATGTAGAATATACGCAATGGCCGAAAAACTATCATTCTACTTCGTCTGCCAATCATTACAATTCTGATAGTTATGGTGATTTCTTTAATTACAATTATCACGACTATCAGTGACCATTCCTTGCACTTTTAGGATTGTTTATTTTCCATTCTTTGTTGTTCATTCATACTAGTACTAATTTTGTTATTTCCCTAACTCTTTCATCATGATTTTTATGGCTTTGTTTTTAGTTCATTTTCAATATTATTATTTTTTGATAATGCCAAAGAGGGAGATAAATATGCATATACATAGGGCGAGATAACATTCTAGGGGAGTTATCTTTTCATTACTTATTACTAACTATTGTATAATTATCATCATCAAAAAGGAAGAATGTTAGAACCTCTATTCTTTGATTTCAATGCCAAGAAATATACAATCACATATACAGGATATGTCATATCATATTACATGTATATATATTAGAACCAGGTCACAGAGCATAACAAAATCATGGCTCATAGATAATTAAAGAAAGATGGATCATACTATTTAAAAGTAAGTTTGTATTATTGTATTATAGTCATAAATATATGTTGTACAAATTCTTTGAGTGATCATGACATACACAATTTCATATCTACAACTCTTAATAACAACCTACCCTGGTTTTATACTTCACAAAGTGACAAACGTCTGTCCCTCTATCACAGACTTCTATGACAAATCTCTGTTTGTTATTTTCAAACATCCACGGACGTCTCTGACATAAGGAAGACGTCTGTCGACTATCTTGGCATGTACATATAAAACTGCAACTATCATTTTTGAACAAAGCTTCCCTCTTGCTTTGATCAAACCTCTTCCTCCTTCAACAGTTGCAATCATTAATTAAAGAACAATCTTTCAAGAAATCATAACTTTTCAAATACAACTCTTCGATTCTATTATACTTCAATCGATTGAGATTTTAACTTAACCTGATTTACTATTCTCTAAATTCTATATTTATATTCTCTTATGCCATCATTGACTTATTATTCTCAATCACTTTCAACCAAAATTTATATATTTTGATTAAATTATTTCCTAAAATCCAAGAAACTTACACTCATTATTATTCAAAAGAGATTATAGGAAGAATTGTACTAGCAGTCAATATCCGAGTTCTATTAAATACAAGATTGTCAAAGGAATTCTTTTGTATTAGCCTATCCCTACGTGCGAAGCAGGGGTTATTGTTTGGAGAAATACCCAAGGGGGGCTTCGGGATTGGACGTAGGACGGGAGATCCAAACCAGTATAAAAACTCCAGTGTGCTCGTTTTTATACTTTGCTTTTTATACTTTGGTATATTGCTATATTTAGCTCATTTATTGGTATACATTCACATATTAATACACAAGTCATATTAGATACGATCCACTAGACTATCAAATATACTTATAACGGGATTGTTGCCTTATGGAGTTGATGTTAGTATAGAAAAAATGCAGCATCATGGGCATCGCTATAAAATTTTCTACATTATCAATGTAAAAATAAAACATGTCGTATAAAACAGATGACATAAAACATATGCGGCATTACCAACGCCGCGGGCATCAAGGTCGACATTGATATATAAGCCCTAACCTCAGTGCAATCATTGCATACTAACGAGGTTGATTTCGTATGCTTCCCTATAGGTTAGTGATGGCAGCAACATAGATGGGCTACGTCATTGATTAATAGGCGCATGGAAATATCGTAATTAACATGAAAACTGTTTTATTTCTTTAAAAAGCAATATCATTTCACCAACTCCAATTATTTATCAAATTCTTATTGGATAATAAATTTCTTTTCCAATTTTTTAAAAAAACTTTTATAGATCTGATTTCTTATTTCAAAAATAATTTGTAACCCATATAGTTTATATTAATATTTTAATATAATTATTAAACTTTTCTAGCCTAATAGATTCATAATAATCTGTAAACACTTGGGAAAAATCCTCAATCAAATTTATCTTATTCTTTAACATATAAAATTTTAGAGCCCAACACATTATTTAATTATTTTTAATAATTAAAACCTGAAATAAATCAATTTCCTCACTTAAAAAATTGCAAAAATATTCATACTGTCTTGGAAAAATATATAATTAAAAACTCACTTCTAAAATAAAGTTTCCAACACCTATCAAAATTTCAAGTCATTTGGGTGTCATATGACATGTTTTCATACTTAAACCTATTAACCAATTTCATAAATAAATCCAATAGACCATCGTCAAGTATATAATCATCAAACATTCACATCATGGCAATATAACACATATAAGTTTCGAATTTAATCATAAAACCAAAATTAAATTAGCAGACTTGAGATGGACTATCAATATTCACCTTGATTAGATAACGAGACTTGAAATTTGAGTGTTGATTTGGTTTCCTTAAGCTTTTTCTTCAATTTCCTAGTTTTTCTTCCTCTTATTTCTCTAATAATGGTCGGCCTTCCTTACTATTTAGTTTGTATGAATGAATGTGAGGGAGGAAATGAGAGTGGAAGGGTGAATGTTAAGGAAATGTAGCCTTTTTTACTTTGCCTTTCATCTAAATCCAATTTATTAATGTTCTAATCAATCTTATTAGTTCAATAAATTAAGGCTTGACCCATATTATAATCATCAAATTCAATAAATTAAGGCTTGACCCATATTATAATTATCAAATCTCAATCTCCTTATCCTCTTACATTGTTTTATTTAATTTATCTAATTAAATGTCCTAAATAATGTTAATCAAAATTAGAAGTGTTGTACAATCCCCTCTTTAATGAATTTCCTCCTCGAAATTATGATCAGGTACACAACATCTAACATAATTATTGACATATAGCATACCATCACAACAAACCAAGATAAGGTTCTCTAATCTTTCAAGTACAGTCTTTCTCATTGTCACTCCGCTGGACCTTCACTAATCCGACTGTCTTGTTTTTTAACTTCTTCTTATCTTAGCTACAACACAAACTGGCTTCCTAACAATAATCATGTTTGGTTTCACTACTAAGTCTTCTGATATAGTTAGAGTGATAGTAGTCTTTGGATCTCAAACACACTTCATAAGATGAGAAACATGAAAACATTATGGATTCCCGCCAAACTGCCCGGTAACCCTATCTGGTAAGCAAGTTTTCTAATCCTTTCTATAATAAGAAATGGTCCAACAAATTTAGGTGCCAATTATGCTGACTTTCTGAATATTATTCACCCTTTATCGATGATACTTCAACGAAGACATGATCTCCCACTAAGAATCCTAAGTATTTCTGCTCTTATTTTCCTAGACCGAGCTTCCTTTATCCTAACTTGGATCAACTTAACATTTTCTATGGCTTGTCTTACTAAATTTGGACCAAGAGTCAATCTATCTCCGATCTCCAACCAATATATGGGTGATTTATAGGGGCCTTCCAAATATAACCTTAAAACATTACATCCCTATACTTGTCTGATAACCATTGTTATAAGAAAATTTGACTAGGTGTAGATGGTATTACCATGATCCTCCAAAATCTAGTACACAAGCTCCTAAATAATCCTCCAAGACTTTGTTTGCTCTTTCCGTTTACCAATCTATCTATGGATGATAAGTAATACTCATCTTGAGCTCGGTACCTAACACTTCTTGTAGACTCTTTGAGAATTTGCTGATGAATAAAGTATCTCTATCACTAACTACACTACTAGGGATCGCATGCAGTCTAAATTATTTTTTTTGTAAATAGCTTAGCCAAAACAGGTGTTGTCATTATCGATTTAATTAGATTAAAATATGCACTCTTGGTCAGTCTTTATACTATGACTCAAATACTTTCATTTCCTCTATTCAACATTAGCAATCCATCAATGAAATCCATAGATATAGAATTTCATTTCAAACCGGTACATCTAAAGGTTGAAGCAATCCAGTTGGCTTCTGATGCTCGGCATTCATTTGTTGGTAGTTTAAGCATTGCTTTACCCATAAGCCTACATCCCTTTTCATACCTTCCTAGAAGAAACTTCTTTTCATATCCTAATACATCTTAGTTCCTCCATGATGAATAGTAAAATTCGATCAATGAAGTTCTTTATGAACTTCCTTCCTTAGGTCACCAACATTTGGAACACACAATCTTTCCTTCTTCCTTAACCATCCATTCTGAGATCAAGATAAAATTCTTAAAATATCAATCTTAGTTTCACCTTCCAATCTTCTAATCTTTTCGGCAAGCAATTAATCATCTCTCTTTAGAAGCAATCCTCTCAATCAATACTAGTCGAACATCCAAACAAGGTAACATTGCAGTAATCTGACTAGAACTAGCCGTCAACCTTAACCGCACACTACATGTAGTAAACACCTCTAAATCTTTCCAATCTACAAACATAACTCCATATTATGATGTTTCCTACTAAATGCATCTGCAACTTTATTTCCTTTCCCTGGTATATAATCAATACCAAAATCATACGCTACTATGAACCCTAACTACTTTTGTTGTCTCGTATTCATCTCCTTCTGAGAGAATATATATCTCTAAGACTTGTGATCCACAAACAACTCGAATCTTTCTCTTAAAAGATAGTGTCTCTGTACCTTCAAAGCAAAAATTACTGCTTTCGACTCTAAATTGTGAGTTGAATAGCTAACTTCATGCGGTTCAAAGTTGTCGAGAGTATAGGCAACCACTTTACCCCTTTGCCTTAACATGACTCCTAATCTTGTTCCGTATGCATCAGTATGCACCACCAGATCCTGATTCCTATTTGGACCAACTAACACGGATGCACTAGTCGATAAATGTTTTAGCTTCAAGAATGCCTCCTCACATTTATCGACCAAACATATTGCACCTCCTTCTTGTTAGTTAATTCATCGATGTTGCTATACGAGAGAAATTCTTGATGAATCTCTAATAATAGCCATCTAATCCACAAAAACTCTTTATCTCAATCACCCTCTTAGGTCTCTTCCATTTGTTTATGTCTTCCATCTTAGCTGGATCTACCAGCAACCCTTTCTCTAAAACTACATGACCAAGAAACTTCACTTCTCTTTTCCAAAAAATGAAACTTTGAAAACTTCGTTTTTATTTGATGTTGCCTCAATGTCTCAAACATTATTCTAAGATAAGTCTCATAGCCTTGCTCATTCTTAGAATATATCAGAATGCCACCTATAAATACTAACACAAATCTATCCAAATGCTCTCGGATGATCTAGTCCAACAAATCTACAAAGAAAGCAAGCGCATTAGTTAATCCGAATTACATTGCTAACCAATCGTACGAACCATATCGTGTTCAAAATACCGTAAAAGGAATATTGTCCTATGCTACCCATAGTTAACGGAACCCTCTCGCCAGATCAAGTTAGGAAAATACCTTGGCAATACTCAACTGATCAAATAAATAATTTATTCTTGGCAAACGATAAATATTCTTTATCATCTTCTCATTTAACTTATGATAGTCAATACACAATCTTAACGACCCATCTGGTTTCTTCACGAACACCATAGCTGCTCTCTAAGGCCAGCTACTTGGCCTAATAAAATTCTTTCCTTCTAAGTCCACCAGTTGCACCTTTAGCCCCTTCATCTCGGTTGCTGTCATGCTACTAGGCGGTCTACTCATGGGTTCGGCTTTAGGTACAAGATCTATTCTAAATTCAGTAGCTCATTTCAATGGTAGTCCTATAACTGGATCAAAGACTTCTACAAACTCTCTAACAACAAAAACTCGATTCAGCTCATCTTCCTCCTCCATTGCACCCAACAAAGTGCAAACATCAAAATTTGAGTCCTCTACTAAGTATATAATTCAATCGCTACTATTATAGTGTCTTAATGATATTTCTCTATGTTGGAAAAAAATCATAGCATCATATTTGCTTAAACAGTCCATGCCCAATATAATTCCAAAGCCCAGAAAATTAAACACATGCAAACTGAAGGTAAATATATAACATAATCACTCAAACTCTAAATGGTTGCATCTCATCCCAAGAATTGCATACCCTCCTATCGGATTCGCAACCCGTAAGGAAGTAACATGGTATGATGGCTCTAAACTTAGTTAATCTGCTAAACAATGAGAGATAAAAGAATATGATATACCGATATCAAACAGTATTCTAACATGTATGCTGTAACGACCCGCCGCCTTGACCGCCTCTAGTCGGTAATTAAACCAACTAGAAACGTTCAAAATGACGGATTGTTATTTAGTTTATAACATTTAAACAGAATCAGCTACAGAATCACAGAATAGTAATCATATTTTATAAACAAACTTTTCTTTTATATACAAATATCAGAGTTTACAATACATTACATTTTATACAGCGGAAACAATTTATAAATTTAAGTACAAGAGAAAAAATTTTAGCTAAAACTTTAGTGGTGCTGAAATCCCCCTCTCTCTAACTTCGCTGCGAGCAAATCTTTAAGCTGCAAAAATACTCGGTCTGACCCGAGCGTTATTGCAAAACACAAAAACACTCGAGTCAGGATTAATCTTTATTCAAGTAAATAAATTTGAAATGAACTGAAATAAATGGTTACAGAGATGGTGAAACAAATGAATCGGTCTAATCTATTATGGACTTTACATTAACAATTTCAATTTTTTAAATTCTGTCAAACGTGTGTGGCTGTAGTACACACGTATGTTTACACACATGTGCACTGCCTTGCCGACACGTATGCAAGTGCAATCACAAAGACCACAAAGATACAATAACAAGCCAGAACAGAAACAACACAGCAGGTCAAAGGCAGAGAGCACAAGTACAGGCCGCAATGCACAACAATTTCAGCAGCCCCAAATACAACTACAAGCACAAGGCATATCAACAACCATAGAATCAACATGTATGCACAACAACCCAGCTACACAAGTAGTGCAGACCACAAGGCTGAGGTAATAGAACTCAAATACAAACCCAAGTGCTCAGTGCAGACTACACAATCAGTGCCACAACTCAATGCCAACAATATGGACTGGACAGTGCCAATTTGAACAAGTATACATGTATCAGAGGGAACTGGGAACTGTGTGCACAGGGAAAACACTACACAGTTCAAATGGAATGCAAACATGTATCAGAGGATATGTACAGTAATAGGCAGTGACCAACACAAGTGACGGTGTCAATTTGAACGAGTATACATGTATCTGAGGGAACTGGCTACAAAATTTTAAGTAAGACCAACAACAAGTTGGACTGCAACAGTCAATATGCAGACCATACCAGCAAAGAACCATAAATACAAGTAGAGAGCAAGCTACAAAATACATATGCAACATCACTACAGACTGCAACATGCACAGAGAAGTGAATGGACATGCAAACTGCCACAAACCAAAGTGCATGAACACAGGGAAGACTTAAATGAAGACTGAATACATCAGGCATGCAAAATGGAATGGATATGAAGACTGAACATATCAAAGTTTTGGAAATACAAGGTGTTCAAAATGAACACAGTAAGCTTCAGTTACAAAACTTAAGTGAAACAAGTAATGCAACAGTAGCAAGTACAACATGACAGTATAAAAGTATCACAAGTTCAAGTGCAGATGGAACAAACAAGTTTCATTTGAAACCTAAGTTTTAAACAGAGGCTAGATTAAGTGGTTTTGAGTTTAAATCAAAACTTTAGAGAAACTGAAGTTATAGACATAGAGTATTCTGGAAATAACAACACAAAAGAACCTGGAAAAGCATACAGTGATTTCCAAAGCAAAGAAAAAAATATACAAATCAAACAGAGCTTCAGTTTTCAACTCAGTTCAAAGCAAAATGTTAATCTGGAAATCAATTCAAGTAGTAATGCACTCTCAGGAAAACAGTTTTCAAAAGAAGAAAATGGAGTGCAAGGCAAAAATGAATTTTGTTTCAAACAGCAGTTCATCCTAGAGACAAAATCCAGTAAGAATTCTTTTCAAATCATTAGTTATAAACAGAAGATTTAATCAGAGGATTCCCTACATTTGTTTTGCTTGAATAAGATTTTTTTTAAACTTAAATTAATGTTTAAACAAGCATATCATGTTCAAACCTTAAATCCTAACAAGGAACTGATCAGAAGATTTGAATTCTTCTTCTATTCTTACTCTCTGTAGTTTAAAACAGAGAAGAGCAATCCAAGTAAATACAGGCACAAGTCATTTAATTCATACACACAGATCATATACTTATATATACTCATGCAAGCATCAATTATATCAGAAATTTGTCAAGCAAAATATAACTAACCACTTAAGTTATAATTAAAATGTTCATTCACCTAGCAGTTTAAAACAGAGAAGCTACTTGATGCTTACTAACATTTTAATAAATTGTTTTACACCATCACAACCTACTTCCATTTGAGCATCCCATGCTAAAGATAATCAGATAAATGGATTTACTTTTTCCCCTTTTTAACATATTATTCATATGTGCACATTTTCAAACAGAGAGACATTTTGATATTTCATTCACATGCAAACAAATTTTAAACAAGTATACTTAGTTCAATCACATGCAAAAATGGGAATGCAGACAGGAACAACATGGATGAAGTACTAACAGTACATACAAAATGGAGATGAAGACTTGAACACCCAGGAAAACAATGACCAGACCAAAGTGCAACAGCATGGATACAACTTGACATGGAAACTGAAACATATCAGATAATGCAAATTGAAACAGAAGTTTCGAGTCAAATATGAAGACCACAAGTGAAGTGAATCAACTGCAATGCAACACATACCAGGATGCAAACAATAATGACATGAAGAGTAGAACAATCAGGAGAGCAGAGACCAGACCCAAGTGCAACAGACATGAAACAAATCATGTCGAAGATAATTCACAAAGTAAGCAAGTGCAGACAACAGGGAGCAACAGCACAATCCCGAAACACCCCAAATACATAGATCAACAGATTTTGGCAAACACCCAAGTTACAGAAAATTTTCCAATTCATATCCAATTCAAATCTAAAAATCATAATTTTCATTTTAAAAATCATGTTTACCCAGACCAATTCAGGCTATGTATTTGGATAAGAGAATTGTAATGATTGATTTTAACATATATATATATATTTTACTGCAAATTTTAATTTCCAGTTACTATATATATACATAAAACATGTTTACACTATTTTTAAATTCACGTTCAAGTTTAAACAAACTAAATTTGTTTTGGAACTAAGGTCTAACAAAGATCAAAGAGAAGATTTTGAATTTAGATAAAAAAACTTAAACCTGAACTGAGAACAGAGATATTCAAGAACAACAGTCATGCATGCTTTCAAACAGATTCATATACATATGCAACACATTCAATATACATATGCAACACATTCATATACATAACTAATACATATATATATATATATTCATGCAAACATAAGCATTTCAGAAATCTATATAAGCAACAGATCGTTATTTCTCAAGATTTTTAAGTTGATGTTTACTCACTAGCATAATTATAGGAATGAATCAGGAATGAAAGTTTGTTTACTGGTTTTAAAACAAAGGGGCTGCACTGTTTAAGCATGAGACAGCATTTTCAAACTTAAGTGAACATGCAAGATCAATCTTTCAACAGCAAGCATAACAGAAGTGCAAGCATAGGTGAATGTGCAGACAACATCAAGTATGCTTACAGAGATGTTTGCATGTTTGTTTATGGTTACAGAGATGCCCAAACAAACATGCACATGAAAATTTATAGACAAACACAAATGGAATTGAAGACTGAAGCAACATGAGGCATGCAATACTCAAGACATATCTTTATTACAAGAACAATTTTGCACTTCAACTACTTAGTTAAACAAAATATTTTAGTAGCATCTGTACTTACCAATTTAATAACAAGATAAACATAGCATCTGTTCTTAACAGTTTAACAATTCAAGCAAATCGAGCAAATGACAGCAAATAGCAACCGAAAATCCAACATGCAGTAACCAATCTACCCATATCAGTTTCAAATTAAATTAGCCGAGCAAAAGATAACAAAATCACCCCAAAACATAGCATGCAACCAATATTCAATCCAAACAAATTTAAACACCTGAATTAAAAATTAATCGTGAGCAGAAAACTCACCATAACAAAGTCGAAATAGCCCCAAATTTGATTACAAGCCCTAGTTTTTGAATCGCGAGAAGTAAAGCCCCAAATTTTCCAAAGCAGAACGAGTCGAGAAGAACGAAGCCGCCATATTTTTTTTTCTCGTGCTTTTTTTTTTTTTTGTTTTAGGGTTAAAAAAAATGGGAACGGGTAAAGTGAAATGGAAGGGGATCGGGTTAAAGATAAAGGCAGTAGTATTCAAACGTGGGCCGGTATAAATTTCAAAGCCCAAACCATAAACAAGTTTTCCTCTTATTTTTTTTTTCTATTTATCTAAATCCAATTTGTTTTGTCTAATTATTTTCATTACTTTGTTTTGTAAATTTTTGTTTAAGTTATGTTGTTAATTTTTTTTACTAAGTGTATTTGTTTATTTTATTTTGTATTGATTTTTTTTTTTATTTAAGCTAAAGAAAAGAATGTTATTAAAATTTTAACCATCAATTTATTAATTTACATAAATAAAAATTCTTGTATCCAAATTATTTTCTTAAGTCATTAGTTTGAATTTCAATTACAAATTAAATATTCAATTTCAACTCCAAAGTCAAGTTTAAATTTTTCTTCAGCTTTGTATAGATTAAATTTTAAATATTTAATCACCAATTTCATTGTTATATCGGAAATTCAGTTTAAATTATCATTCAAATATTCAAAATTAATTAAATATTCACAATTTAAATTGTTCAAAATTTAGGATCGTTACAATCTCCCCTCCTTAAAAGAATTTCGTCCCGAAATTACAAGTAAGGAAAAATGATTGTTAAAATTTCACTAATATTTATATTTTACTCAATTTTATCAAGTTCAACACTTATTAAAGATGAATGAATATAGGATTCATTCTATTTGTTTTATCTCGCTAGCTTTGCTAATTAACTCTTTTGTCTATTATTTTCTACAATCAAGACACAAAAATCTTTACTAAAATTTTCAACTTACAACCCAAAATTTTAAATTTGAAACACTTTATATTAGAGATTTACATATTATAACTTTTCCAAAGCTGTGGACTTTCAAAACCTTTCAAAAATCCTCTTCCTTAATTCATTAGGTTGGAATTATGCGAATTCTAATTCTAGATAATTGATTTTCTATTAAAGTTCGAAAATACTTGCTAACTCGAAATTTAACAAGTCTACTGTCGTTCTTAAAGACATTAGGCATACGCTGGCCAGGCGCAAGTCTAACAATCTCCAAGTACTAAATATACTTGCTTCAATTCCCAGTGAAAATACTTTTAAAAATTCTTTTAAAAATGGATATGGAAAGCACATTCCCCCATGGATCGCGGTACACACGGCGGTTACGCTACTATCCCAGTAGAATCGCTTGTGACCGTAGGCATCTCGCCCCTCGAATTTCGCCATGGTTGTTGCCATAGATCGCGGTCCACACGGCGGTTACGCTACTATCCCAGTAGAATCGCTTGTGGCCGTAGGCATCTCGCCCCTCGAATTTCGCTATGGTTTCTAGATTGCAGTTACTCGGCGGTTACGCCACTATCCCAGTGGAATCGCTTGTAACTGTAGGCATCTCGCCCCTCAAATTACGCTAGTCACTCCAACTAATGGAAAACAAATGGCCTATCCAACTAATGGAAGACAAAGGGCCAATCCAACTAATGGAAAACAAATGGTCAATCCAACTAATGGAAATATAAATGGTCATCCAACTAATGGAAATACTACGTAGCTACGATTTTTTAAATGGATACTCATCTCGAGTTCCATCACCATCACACAGTCACACAGTATAAATGGAAGGTACCTTTCCATATCCTCAATTTTGGAAAACATAATATTATACATACATATATAATATTTCACTTCACATTTAGTACATATCATACTCATGTACTTACATAAGTTTTCCACAACAATTACTTTTCCAAACTAATTGGTTTTCGAATTAATCGTATTCACACATATACGTTATGAAAACCACAACATTTCATACCCATAACAAATAGAGGTTTCACAAATTTCCATTTCATTATCCATTTAAAATTTTCCTCTAAGTCGATTTGGAATTTTAAGGTTATATCAAACCTAATACACATTCACAATCCAATTTATTATCGACTTCACACACTCGATTTGGATTTCACGCTACATCGTCAATTCTCAACACATAATTGATGTCTATCGATATATAACCTCTGAGCTCGTACGTCTCAGAGAAGGGTGTTAAGCTAAGAGAATAAATTCCCCGCCACCAACAGATATATATTTAATAGAAATCAACTGATATGTCGTCAATTCACGACGTTAGACATACAATCCAAATCATCCATTTAAAATTCAAAGTTCAACTTACTTTGTTTTGGGTGACAAAGTTAAACTCAATTTAACTCAAAATTCAATCACTTTGAAAATTTCCAAATTGAACTAATTGTTCAAATTTCCCAAAAATAATATCTTTACAAGATATAAAAAATTTCACACTTAGCCATTTGAAACAAATTCAAATCATTTTGCACCTTTTAATCTTTGAAAACAAATTTCAAAGCAATTTCCTTAAATGGAAACATTTCCAAATATTTATCCATTTTAAACTTCAAATGGTTCACTTAAATTAATCAAATAAATCCTTACCGATTTATTTTAAACTTACGTTCCAAATCCGTAAATTTATTTCCACATTTCAAAAATAAATCAATATTTATTTTTAACAAATTCCCCTTTTCTTTTATAAATTCCATAGTGAATTTACATTTCCAAAGTATCTATGAATATACGATTTCAAATCGATTTCACAAATTCATTTTCAATTTATCTTCAAAAGATAAAATTTCAAACATTCACTTCTCACTTTATCTCTAAAAGATATAATTTCAAACCTTTCATTTCATATTGGAAAATATTTCCATACTTATTCAATAATAAGTAATTTACAAATCAATTTATTTTCAATACTTAGAAAATATTCAATATACTTAAACCAAAATCAAGTATATATTTCATTCTTAAAAGAAATCATTCTTTTAAACACATTTTATTTGAGTCAAAACGAATGTTGCGTAAAACATCGTTACGACGACTCAAAACCACTAGTATAAGGATTCAAATTTAAAAATAGATATGTAAATCCCAATACTAAACAAAATCATTTCCCTTTTGAAATTATTTACTATAACAACAAATGTTATAATCTACCATTTCCATTTTTCCACTCGAAAACGTCTATTTCAACAACAAGTGTTGAAATCTATTCTTTCGATTCTTAACACATTTCAAAATGAATTATCTTCATTTACATAATGTTTCTTCCCAAAAACATTCCCATTTAAGTTTTCAACTTCAACTTAATTCATGGTTTGAATTCCACATACACTTCAAAAATATTGGTTTTAAACCGATTTCAAATTCCCAATACTAAGTTTTCCACTCAACTTAATTCCATGCCCGTTCAAATTCAAATGCATCATTGAATCTATTTAAATCTATTTCGAATTTTCATTAGATTCATATCTCTTTTGATATTTTATTCACCGTTCAAAAACCATAGATATAATTCCTTTAATAAGTTACAACAATTTACTTATCAAAATAAGTCGTTTGCGGATTTTACAAACATCTCTAGAAATTCCATTTCTATTTATAAAACTTCGTTTTATAATCTCCTTTATTAATTTGATTCAATTCAGCTCATATAACTTAGTTATATACCCAAAATTTCATATTATAAGTTAAATACTTATAATCCATTTATTCACTAAATCGTTCTTCACAACATTTGAAATCAATTTTTCAAAAGAATTCAAAATTAAATTTCCAAGTTATAGTTCAATAATCCGCTTGGTTATAATCAAATTGACATATCATTTTATTTTCCAATTACTACTTTGGAGATATTCAAAATATTTGATTTAAGTCAATCTAAACCAATTCATTAATCCACTTGACTTACATTTCATTTTCCATAACTCTCAAAAATTCGATAATGAGTTTCTGAACGATCGAAACTCAAGTCTAACGAGACCTCACCGAAGAGAAACGGTCGCAAACCTAAATTTAGAGAGGGGAATTTCCAAAAATAATTCTAATTTTCAAAATACCTTTTATTTTAAAGAAAACAATTTTAAACTTCTTTAGATTTGAAAACACTTCATTTAAAGTGATTCTAGTAACTATTCATATTAAACGCCATAAACTAAGCTTTGTGCAAACCAAAGCTCTGATACCACTTTTGTAACGACCCGCCGCCTTGACCGCCTCTAGTCGGTAATTAAACCAACTAGAAACGTTCAAAATGACGGATTGTTATTTAGTTTATAACATTTAAACAGAATCAGCTACAGAATCACAGAATAGTAATCATATTTTATAAACAAACTTTTCTTTTATATACAAATATCAGAGTTTACAATACATTACATTTTATACAGCGGAAACAATTTATAAATTTAAGTACAAGAGAAAAAATTTTAGCTAAAACTTTAGTGGTGCTGAAATCCCCCTCTCTCTAACTTCGCTGCGAGCAAATCTTTAAGCTGCAAAAATACTCGGTCTGACCCGAGCGTTATTGCAAAACACAAAAACACTCGAGTCAGGATTAATCTTTATTCAAGTAAATAAATTTGAAATGAACTGAAATAAATGGTTACAGAGATGGTGAAACAAATGAATCGGTCTAATCTATTATGGACTTTACATTAACAATTTCAATTTTTTAAATTCTGTCAAACGTGTGTGGCTGTAGTACACACGTATGTTTACACACATGTGCACTGCCTTGCCGACACGTATGCAAGTGCAATCACAAAGACCACAAAGATACAATAACAAGCCAGAACAGAAACAACACAGCAGGTCAAAGGCAGAGAGCACAAGTACAGGCCGCAATGCACAACAATTTCAGCAGCCCCAAATACAACTACAAGCACAAGGCATATCAACAACCATAGAATCAACATGTATGCACAACAACCCAGCTACACAAGTAGTGCAGACCACAAGGCTGAGGTAATAGAACTCAAATACAAACCCAAGTGCTCAGTGCAGACTACACAATCAGTGCCACAACTCAATGCCAACAATATGGACTGGACAGTGCCAATTTGAACAAGTATACATGTATCAGAGGGAACTGGGAACTGTGTGCACAGGGAAAACACTACACAGTTCAAATGGAATGCAAACATGTATCAGAGGATATGTACAGTAATAGGCAGTGACCAACACAAGTGACGGTGTCAATTTGAACGAGTATACATGTATCTGAGGGAACTGGCTACAAAATTTTAAGTAAGACCAACAACAAGTTGGACTGCAACAGTCAATATGCAGACCATACCAGCAAAGAACCATAAATACAAGTAGAGAGCAAGCTACAAAATACATATGCAACATCACTACAGACTGCAACATGCACAGAGAAGTGAATGGACATGCAAACTGCCACAAACCAAAGTGCATGAACACAGGGAAGACTTAAATGAAGACTGAATACATCAGGCATGCAAAATGGAATGGATATGAAGACTGAACATATCAAAGTTTTGGAAATACAAGGTGTTCAAAATGAACACAGTAAGCTTCAGTTACAAAACTTAAGTGAAACAAGTAATGCAACAGTAGCAAGTACAACATGACAGTATAAAAGTATCACAAGTTCAAGTGCAGATGGAACAAACAAGTTTCATTTGAAACCTAAGTTTTAAACAGAGGCTAGATTAAGTGGTTTTGAGTTTAAATCAAAACTTTAGAGAAACTGAAGTTATAGACATAGAGTATTCTGGAAATAACAACACAAAAGAACCTGGAAAAGCATACAGTGATTTCCAAAGCAAAGAAAAAAATATACAAATCAAACAGAGCTTCAGTTTTCAACTCAGTTCAAAGCAAAATGTTAATCTGGAAATCAATTCAAGTAGTAATGCACTCTCAGGAAAACAGTTTTCAAAAGAAGAAAATGGAGTGCAAGGCAAAAATGAATTTTGTTTCAAACAGCAGTTCATCCTAGAGACAAAATCCAGTAAGAATTCTTTTCAAATCATTAGTTATAAACAGAAGATTTAATCAGAGGATTCCCTACATTTGTTTTGCTTGAATAAGATTTTTTTTAAACTTAAATTAATGTTTAAACAAGCATATCATGTTCAAACCTTAAATCCTAACAAGGAACTGATCAGAAGATTTGAATTCTTCTTCTATTCTTACTCTCTGTAGTTTAAAACAGAGAAGAGCAATCCAAGTAAATACAGGCACAAGTCATTTAATTCATACACACAGATCATATACTTATATATACTCATGCAAGCATCAATTATATCAGAAATTTGTCAAGCAAAATATAACTAACCACTTAAGTTATAATTAAAATGTTCATTCACCTAGCAGTTTAAAACAGAGAAGCTACTTGATGCTTACTAACATTTTAATAAATTGTTTTACACCATCACAACCTACTTCCATTTGAGCATCCCATGCTAAAGATAATCAGATAAATGGATTTACTTTTTCCCCTTTTTAACATATTATTCATATGTGCACATTTTCAAACAGAGAGACATTTTGATATTTCATTCACATGCAAACAAATTTTAAACAAGTATACTTAGTTCAATCACATGCAAAAATGGGAATGCAGACAGGAACAACATGGATGAAGTACTAACAGTACATACAAAATGGAGATGAAGACTTGAACACCCAGGAAAACAATGACCAGACCAAAGTGCAACAGCATGGATACAACTTGACATGGAAACTGAAACATATCAGATAATGCAAATTGAAACAGAAGTTTCGAGTCAAATATGAAGACCACAAGTGAAGTGAATCAACTGCAATGCAACACATACCAGGATGCAAACAATAATGACATGAAGAGTAGAACAATCAGGAGAGCAGAGACCAGACCCAAGTGCAACAGACATGAAACAAATCATGTCGAAGATAATTCACAAAGTAAGCAAGTGCAGACAACAGGGAGCAACAGCACAATCCCGAAACACCCCAAATACATAGATCAACAGATTTTGGCAAACACCCAAGTTACAGAAAATTTTCCAATTCATATCCAATTCAAATCTAAAAATCATAATTTTCATTTTAAAAATCATGTTTACCCAGACCAATTCAGGCTATGTATTTGGATAAGAGAATTGTAATGATTGATTTTAACATATATATATATATTTTACTGCAAATTTTAATTTCCAGTTACTATATATATACATAAAACATGTTTACACTATTTTTAAATTCACGTTCAAGTTTAAACAAACTAAATTTGTTTTGGAACTAAGGTCTAACAAAGATCAAAGAGAAGATTTTGAATTTAGATAAAAAAACTTAAACCTGAACTGAGAACAGAGATATTCAAGAACAACAGTCATGCATGCTTTCAAACAGATTCATATACATATGCAACACATTCAATATACATATGCAACACATTCATATACATAACTAATACATATATATATATATTCATGCAAACATAAGCATTTCAGAAATCTATATAAGCAACAGATCGTTATTTCTCAAGATTTTTAAGTTGATGTTTACTCACTAGCATAATTATAGGAATGAATCAGGAATGAAAGTTTGTTTACTGGTTTTAAAACAAAGGGGCTGCACTGTTTAAGCATGAGACAGCATTTTCAAACTTAAGTGAACATGCAAGATCAATCTTTCAACAGCAAGCATAACAGAAGTGCAAGCATAGGTGAATGTGCAGACAACATCAAGTATGCTTACAGAGATGTTTGCATGTTTGTTTATGGTTACAGAGATGCCCAAACAAACATGCACATGAAAATTTATAGACAAACACAAATGGAATTGAAGACTGAAGCAACATGAGGCATGCAATACTCAAGACATATCTTTATTACAAGAACAATTTTGCACTTCAACTACTTAGTTAAACAAAATATTTTAGTAGCATCTGTACTTACCAATTTAATAACAAGATAAACATAGCATCTGTTCTTAACAGTTTAACAATTCAAGCAAATCGAGCAAATGACAGCAAATAGCAACCGAAAATCCAACATGCAGTAACCAATCTACCCATATCAGTTTCAAATTAAATTAGCCGAGCAAAAGATAACAAAATCACCCCAAAACATAGCATGCAACCAATATTCAATCCAAACAAATTTAAACACCTGAATTAAAAATTAATCGTGAGCAGAAAACTCACCATAACAAAGTCGAAATAGCCCCAAATTTGATTACAAGCCCTAGTTTTTGAATCGCGAGAAGTAAAGCCCCAAATTTTCCAAAGCAGAACGAGTCGAGAAGAACGAAGCCGCCATATTTTTTTTTCTCGTGCTTTTTTTTTTTTTTGTTTTAGGGTTAAAAAAAATGGGAACGGGTAAAGTGAAATGGAAGGGGATCGGGTTAAAGATAAAGGCAGTAGTATTCAAACGTGGGCCGGTATAAATTTCAAAGCCCAAACCATAAACAAGTTTTCCTCTTATTTTTTTTTTCTATTTATCTAAATCCAATTTGTTTTGTCTAATTATTTTCATTACTTTGTTTTGTAAATTTTTGTTTAAGTTATGTTGTTAATTTTTTTTACTAAGTGTATTTGTTTATTTTATTTTGTATTGATTTTTTTTTTTTATTTAAGCTAAAGAAAAGAATGTTATTAAAATTTTAACCATCAATTTATTAATTTACATAAATAAAAATTCTTGTATCCAAATTATTTTCTTAAGTCATTAGTTTGAATTTCAATTACAAATTAAATATTCAATTTCAACTCCAAAGTCAAGTTTAAATTTTTCTTCAGCTTTGTATAGATTAAATTTTAAATATTTAATCACCAATTTCATTGTTATATCGGAAATTCAGTTTAAATTATCATTCAAATATTCAAAATTAATTAAATATTCACAATTTAAATTGTTCAAAATTTAGGATCGTTACATATGCCATGAATCAAAAGCGTACTCCCATCACAGCTTTTCCTTTCTTCTCTGCTATTGGTTTCAGGGCAGAAGGTTCCAAAGAAAACACTTTTCCATTCTTAACCTTAGCTTGTTTTTTGCACTAATTATTGTAAAGCCTAATCTATTTATAATTGAAGCACCCATATTCTTCTTCCCAATAACCATCTTTCCATCCTCGAAAAGTCACTCATTGGCAAAGTGCCCTTTCTTGTCACACTTGTAGCACATAACATCCGCTTTTTCTTTTTGGGCAGCACCACCCCTTTGAGCTCCCTTTTTCTGAAAGAACTTTCTTTTCTGATATGACCACCCTAAGCCTCTACTGGCTTCTTATTACTAAACAGCGCAAGCATCTACTTCGTTCTTCAGTTCCACCTACACTACTACATCATAAGGGTTACTAAGACACGATAATGTTGCTTTGGAAAGCTTTAGTTTCAACCCTTTGATAAACTTCTTGTTTCTCTTAATCACAGTATCCATAGTTTCGTATCCATATCTGGACAGCTCCCTAAGTCTAGTCGCATGCTCAAGCACTATCATATCTCCTTACTCTAACTTAGCAAACTTTCTAAGCAAAGTTAACTTTACTATCTCAGACATGAATCTATCCTCGAATCTCCTTTTGTATTCTGCCCAAGTCAAGTTATCTTTTAGTACTCCTACGGTTACACTATTCCACTAATACAATGCAACCCCGTACAATTGGTTGGATGCCAATCTCCTCTTCTTCTCATCATTCAGACCTAAATCAACAAAAATCCTTTCACTACAAAGCAACCAGTTCTCTACTTCGATAGAATCCTCAGTTCTAATGAATGGCTTTCCTACAAGTCTTGCATAATCCTGGCACAAAACAGCATAGTTATTGATCATAGAAACTTCAGGATTTGCTCCTCCAGCATTACCACCAACTAACCCAGCTGTAACCCCAGCTTGCATTATGTTAACAAATAATTGGTACATAGCTCTCATGTCTACCAAGGGTGTTCTAACACCCACATTAGCGGTCGGTTGTCGACTCAGATTCCTTCTAGTATTGGGCCTAACATTTTTATTGGTTGTAGTGCTTCCTCTACCGAGATCCACTCTTCCATTTCCTACCTCCGTATCTTACTTTCTTTACATTTGCATTCGAACCTTAGGAAGATGCGAAAGAACGGTCTAAGAAAGAGGGAAGAGTAGAGATAAGACATATACTTATTTATAGCAAATAAAAGTACGTTACTATTGCATTATCCCATACTGTAACATCCCATATCTGGAGGCCAAAAGCTAAGCACCATGGAGGTTGTAGTCATCCATAGTAATAACTTCTGGTGACGAAATACGGCAGTGTAAATGGTATCCATGACATCAGAAGCACTTGATATGAAAAAAATCACAAATTTTCAAAAAATAATAATTTCAGTGATTACATTTCAAAAAAAAAAATATCCAAGTTACAAAAATCCCAAACGTAATCCCAGGCATTGATCAAATATAAATTTACAGCAATTGTAACGACCCGTATTTCTAACTGTTTCAAATTACTGGATTTAATGTGGTTATTTCATAAAAATTGCTCGAAATAAAATTTAATAATTTATCAGTGTAATTTATTTGAATACAAACTTGAATAAAACTTTGAAATAACTAATTTCGAAGATTTTGACGATAACAAGTATGAAATAAATTCTGTGTATTGATTGTGTTTATAATCATTAACTGAAGTTGAATAATAAATGTGAATTATTTAAATAGAAGTAAAATAATGTTGATAACTAAAATTTATTTGAAATTTTAAGATTTATTAATATTGATTTATCGGGTAATTAAATTTTTTAAATTTATGTTGAAATTTTGTAAATAACGGAATTTTGGATTTAATGAAAATGAAATAGCATTGAAAATTGATTGAAATTTTATTCAAAAAAGAATGAAGATGGTTAACATTTAAAATTGGATTTTAAAGTGAATAACTAGAAATTGGAAATTTTATATTATAATTAACGATTAAAAATAGCCATTTTCGCAACTGTCCCGAATTTCGATGAAATCGGTTTCATCGGATCCATGATAGTGAATTGTTTTAGGATTTCAAGTTTCGTAGCGATCAGACTTGTCGTTTGGTCGTGCGAGCTTGAAATGCCTAGGTATCAATTAAATGAATTCGATTAAAATTAATTGATTTGAAAAGCTATCTTCTACATGCGATCAAATTAGGCCTCGAAACTACTTCCATTATATTCGAAGTGGGGGTAAAACATTATGAATGCCAAGCGGCACACGTCGTTTGGAGCTCGATAAATCTCGGACATTAAACGACGGATATTTTCAAAATTAAATAATAATAAATATCCTTACTTATCCCTAAATTTATCATGCAAGCTCATACTTCTCTGCCCATACTCTTTCCCCTCCTTTCCCTTTTTTATTTCGATTCAAATCATGAAAAAAGGGTATCGATTGAAGTATATAAAAAAACATATGATCGAAACGCTTTTGATCAGGGAGAAGGAAGCGTGCGGTAGTAGGCCGAGGCGAAGGTGAGGCAGTCGTTCTTTGCGACTTCGACTAGGCGAGGGCGAGGCAGACTCCGATGGTATGCTATAGGGGCGATCACGTTTGTATGATAAAAAAAAGTCGAATGGAGAGGGGTCGCGATTTGAAGCCTGGGGAGGAGCGGATACGAACGATGCAATGGAGAGGAAGAAGGAAGGTCGGCCTAGAGGAAGCACGAACGTGAGAAGGGAGAGGCGAGCATGAGATATTGAGTAAATTATTAACTATTGTATTTTTTGTTGTTGATTTAGTTCTAGTATTGAATCGCTAATATATATTACCGCGTATCTTTTGCTTACGAGATCGATTTCGGATGAATCAAATCACGTTGGAATCATATCGACGAAGGCTTCAACAAGGAATCGAAGTGGAATTTATTTGAAGCTGAAATATTTTCAGTTTCAAATAAAAAGGTGAGTGTCTTATACACTCATGTTTGACTAATATATTTTTACATTAGTAAAATTTATATCGTGAAGCGAACCGATTTTATTGATTGTTGTTTGATAAATTTAATTGACACTTAAATTGACATCTGAATCAAATGATAGAATTTGAATTAACGGCTAAATTGAATTAGGATCTAATTGCCAGTAAAATACTCGATATTGATAATTATGAAATTGTTGTGAATTTTATTGACGGTTTGGATGATTGATTGTGATGGATGCTACTGGTTGATTATTTTGATGTTTATTTATTTTCATATATCATGTTATCATCATGTATATTATTTACAGTATATAAAACTATGAATCGAATTATTTCAAATAGATTAAGAAATAGGTTGAAATGATAAATACCTATGGCATTTATTTTGGATTGAAATGATATATATCCATCCTTAGAATTTAACTGAAAATTTATTCACTTGGCCATAAGATAGAAAATTATTTATGGACACCGAATTGGTTAAATTAAATGATTTTAAATGTTGATTTGATCGAATTTGCAGAAATCTAATTATTTCGAACTTGAGCTCGAAATGTTGAAATTTAAATTTGGTAAATGAAATTGTTTAAGCAGTCGAAGTTGAGATTTTGAAGTAAAAATCGAAATATGATTTGAATTTCAGAATTGATTTGTTTTAAATGATTGGACTTTTATTCGAACTTTGAATATTGCTAAGTAAAAGGGCTATGAAATAATATTTCAAAAATTGAGCTCGGAATTGAATTATATTGAAGATTTGGATTTTTGATTGGATACTGAAGGAAAATTTGATTCTAAATGTTTTAATTGATATTTTGAAAATCGAACTCGGCATTGTTATAAATCAAAATGGTTTAAATTTGAGAATTGGTTTGAAATTAATTTGGAATTAGAATTGAAATTAATTTGGAATTGGAATTTAAATTAATTTGGAATTGAAATAGGAATTAATTTGAAATTATAACTTAAATTAATTTGGAATTGGAAGTGAGATTAATTTGGAATTTGAATTGAAATTAATTTGGAATTAAAGTAAAAATTCGACTTGAAATCAGAATTGAATCCACTAAATCAAAATGGAAATTGGAACTAATTTGAATTGGAAAATCGAAAAGTGAATCGGTTTGACTTTGAAACCTTTTTTTATGAATAATTTTATTATAAACGATTTAAAATTTATATTCATTAAATATTCAAATTATTTTGATTTTCCAAACTATTTTACTATATAAACCATTTTTAATACTCAAACTATTTTCTATTAAACTATTTTAAATATTTAACTATTTTAAAACTATTTAAACTATTTTCTAAAATTTCAAACTGGTCAAAAGGGTGGGATATTTATATTTAAATTTTGGATTTAAATGCGAATAAGGTAAAGTGAACTTATAACCTAAATTTTAATTCGAAACAAATTTTTGAAGTGAAATCGATATAATTGATATTTTAAAGTGAAAAATGATTTTGAAGTGAATATGCTGATTTCGAAATGGATTTGATTTTGAAGCGAATATAATGATTTGAAATGGATTTGATTTTAAAGCAAATATGATGATCTCAAAATGGATTATTTTGTAGCGAATATGATATTTTGATATCAAGTACGAACTGTTTTCAAAATGTAAAATAACCAAAGGGTGTGTAAAATGGCGATTGGTTGTTAAAGAGACCGGTGCCTCTTATTGGCATACTCTCTTTTAATAGTGAAACCACTTTGACAACTGTGTACGTGGTGGATGATATCTAAAATGTAGTGGTTGAATTGGCGAGCATTTACTGGAATGAAGTAAGAGAACAAAGGATAGCCTTGACACTTGTGTCATAATTAAAATGACTATAAAAGGAACCCATGTCTGGCAAACGAGATTAGCTACCTCTAGCGACGTTGATTACTTGAATTACTATCTGATTTTGTACTCGATGGGTGCACCCTTTTTGTTAGGATTGATTGTCGCAGTCAGCCATGGATGGATTACACCAGCCAGAAAGGATAAACTAGTATAATCCTACCATGGGGATGCCTCACGTGCCTTGTCATATATATGCTTATACGAGCCCATTATGATTTTGGTTTACCTATAAAATGTGTTAAGGTGGATCAATGTAAAGCCTTAATGCTATTTTGATATTTATTTTACTGATAGATATAACCTACTATAGCGTATACTATTATATATAAATAGTTTACGGATCCTTAGGAGATGGAGAATCTCGTAACATCTTTTAAGTTATTGCACGCATGTTATACACTGGATAGGAGATGTAAAATCCTGTAAACATCTCTGAAGCATTTACACTCATATTTATTGATATTGATTTGACTTACATAAGAGTATTTTAGCCCTGACTCGAATGTTTTGTCTGTTCATTACGCTTGGGTCAGTCCTGAGTTTTTCAGCGTATTGAAGATATTCTCTCGAGGACGAAGATGAAGATTTGGTATATTACTATTATTATTATCCCATGCATCATGCTATTCTGTTGTATTGATTACTTATCCTTGATGTGTATATATGTATATATATATATAACTCTGATAAATGTGTATAGATTATAATTAAATGTTTAGTAAACAACTTCATGAACTGTTTATTTAATAGTTATATTTTATTATTCCGCTGTGAGATACTGTATTTGTTTTCTCCTTCTTTTCTTATTTTTCTTAATTAACCCCATTGATTATCTACGTTCTGGATTGTTTAAGTTTAACATGTGTGGATTATTGTCGATTTAAACCTTACAAAATGTGGGTCGTCATAACAATACGCCAAAAGCAACATATGAAAATGCCCCCTTGGATGATCAAAGAAATATAGACATACTGTCTTAATACACGGCGGAAACAATTTTAAAACGGAATTCCTAAATTAGCTATCCATTAACCACCCGCTCATCTTTAGATGCTTTATTCTCCAAAATCTGCTAAAACCTAAACCCAGCCTACTCAAATCAAATTTTGAGCACCCAAGAGTTTAAGGGGAAATAAAAAGTTCAAGCTAGACTTAAAGCCTGGTATGAGTAATATCTATTACATCTCAGTTTACTGATAAATAGTGAGACCACGCCGCTTAGCAGAACGGGTTTCCCCTCACTAATATCTCTTTTCAAACATATATTTTGCAAATCCTTTCCTGCAACCAAACTGGTTAATCAACTGATTATAATAATAATATAGCAAAATCCATTATGCTAAAACAGGGAATGAAATAGACTATCTATCTAAAATCCAAACTCTCTGTTCTAAATTCTGAGCTATTTGCTCTTTTATGGACTATCTGTCCTAAAACTAGTTATACCAAAATAGGAATATCTTCTATGCTATATAATGGGCTATATGCCCAAAACATGTAAAAAGGGTGGATTGTCCTTAAAAATTTAGCAAAATCCGTTATGCTAATAAATGAACTATTTGTTCATATCAGAGTGGACATCTCTTTCTGGACTAACTGTCTTGGACTAACTGTCCTTTAGGCTGACTGCCCTAAAAATGGACATACTGTCCGAATATAAAATGAGCTGATTGCACGAATTTTCTTTTGGGTTAAATACCCTTCAAAATATCTAACCTACCGCTCTACAATATCTGAGCTAACTGCTTTTTAATTTTTTCTTGAAACCTTTTCAAAGTGATTTAATCTGTCGAATCATATACATACATATATATATGTATACACAAGGAAAATATATCTTTAGCTTTAATCTAGGCTATTTTTTCCATGTTATATATACTTTATTCAAAAAAATGTTGATGATATTCAATAAGGATTGACTATCCTTTAACATAAGTTAAAGTCCTTTATAACTTAAAACCCTTAAGCTATCTGCCTAGTTCGTATATTCGAAACCTTTGTTTAAAACCTTTAAACGACCATTCGAAAACATAGACGGTAACTCCTTCAAAACCATATATAAAACCTTTCGAAAGTATTGAAGTTATATCCTTTAATAAACCTTTTGAAATCTTGAAGGGAATTCCTGCTAAACCTTTTGAAAGCTTTCTTTTCGTAAGCTTTAAAACATATGACACCCGGCTTTTAAATCCTGTAAACCATAGCCTTTTGAAAACATGGCAAAACTATACCTTTTGACCTTGTCGAAAGGTCCTACCTTTCTACCTTGTCGAAAGGTCCTACCTTTTGACCTTGTCGAAAGGTCCTACCTTTTGACCTTGTTGGAAGGTTTCTTTTCGACCTAGTCGAAAGGTTTCACCTTTTGACTTTGTCAAAAGCCTGGGGTACCTCCCCTATATAATAATACATTCGAAAGCAATGTAACTCAAAACATTTCGAAGACATTGGGTTCAATTTAAAAGCAGTGGAAACCTTTTGAATCCCTTCAAAGTTAACTACTTTGAAACCTTTAAAATGTTTCGACTTAAAACATTTGGATTATGCAAAAGGATCAGAAAACATTGGAGTCGAAAGCAACTTCTTCGAACCCTTTATAAAAACTTTCGAAAACAACAAAGTGTTGGTGTTGGAAAAAACCCTTCGAAATCAATGGAGAGAGGAAGCAATTTTTGGAAAACAAAAATAACCTTTGACTCCATATATGTCGAAAGGTAAGAAAACGGCAACTATGCTTTTGGCCTTGTCGAAAGCCATACCTTTCGACCATATCGAAAGGTTTCATTTAAAACAAGAAAGAAAACCAATCAAAACCTTTTTCTTTTAAACCTTTTGACAATTTTGAAAGCTAGCGAGCGTATTTTCTTTAAACCAAAACAAAACTTCATCTCGTTCGAGAGCAATAACCTTTTGTCCCTAAACCTTTCTACATCTTTCAATTCACCACGTACCAGTTGCCTGTTACCCCATGCCTTGGTATTTGACCTAGCCGAAAGGCTTGATACCTTTCGACCTTGTCGGAAGGTCTGGAATGATGGCGGATGCTCTAATGAAAGGGTTGAAATCGAAGAAAAACTATTTATTTGTACTTTAAAACAGTTCTTTTGTACCACACCTGCCTTGTTTGTCTAAATTTGACTAATTGCTAGAATTTTATATTCGAAGGTGCCGCCGACTTTCCTTATTTGGAAATTTAAATAATTTTGAAAAGGCCTCTTTCTCCTTTATAATTATATAAAACATTTAAGCCACATACCTTAAATAATTTTATATAACTATTAAAACATCTTCAAAAATTCGAAAAAAAATCCGGAAAATCAAATAATATGTTCTCTTTAATATATAAAATTTTCGAATCCAAATATTTCTTCCGTAAATAATTTTATAATCTAAACAAACCTTTTCTTCCTTAGAAATTTCATTAGAATTCCACAACAATTTAGAAAATTCTGAAAATCGAAACTCGCCTATAGAATAACTTTTTAGATCCTCGTAAAAATTTGCAAGGCTAACGGATGTCATTTAATAGCGTTTTCCTCTTAAAACATGTCATAAAATCTATATGAAGATATATAAATCATCAACGTGTACATATATATCATTTTATCTTTCAAAAACATGGCAAACCTTTGCAAAATCATTTGGAATTAACCTTAAATCCAAAACCATAAAAAAATTAGATTTAAACATTATTCACCTTTTTCTTTAATGATTAAGGAGCTTGAGATTTGAATGAGTTTGATTGGAATTTGCTTTCCTTAAGCTTCTCTTTTGTTTCCTCTTCTTCTTCCTTCGTTAATGGTGGCTGACCAAGCTTTTAATTTTTGAACATGAGAGTGAATGTGTGTTATGAAATACACAATCTAAGGAAGTCAATAAAGGAATGGTCTCTTTCCTATAATACCCCTCCTCTGATACATTTTAAACCCTTCATTTAATTTATTAGTTAAAAGGCACGACTACCTTAATTAAATCAAATCTCAATCTTCTAATCAACATATTATTTTATTTAGTTTATCTAATTAAATTTCCTAATAATGTTTACAAAAATCTAGGGTGTTACAGACTCCCCTGCTTAAAGAATTTCATCCTCGAAATTAATAAGGCTCAAAATAAAAAAGAAGGTAAAACATACCATCAAAACAAGTCAGGATAAGTATCTCTAATCCTGCACACAACCTCCTAAGTACATCTCTGTCATCGTTACTCCAATAGACTTTGACTAATCAAACCGTCTTGGTTCTAAGCCTATTTTCATCTCTTGCAATAATGCAAATTGGCTTCCTCACTATGGTCAAGTCCGGTTCTACCACTAAATCAACTAGCACTATCGGTGCAATAGAAGTCTCTGGGTCTCTAACACACTTTCTGAGATGAGAAATATTAAAAACAACATAGACACCTGCCCAACTGCTCGGTAACTCAAGCCTATATGCGAGCTTCTCGATCCATTAAAGAATAGGAAAAGGTCATATGAACCTAGGAGATAACTTCCCCGACTTCCTAAATTCAAGCACACCCTTCGTCGGTAATACTTTGATGAAAACCTGATCCCCAACGGAGAACTCCAAATCTTTTCGTCTCTTATCTGCATAAATTTCTGCCTAGATTGAGCGTCCTTCATCCTATCTTGAATGACCTCAATATTTTTTGCATCTTTCCTAACTGAATCTGGACAAAGAATAAAACTATCCTCGGTCTCCAACCAACAAATGGGAGATTAGCATGGCCTTCCATACAAAGCTTCAAATGTTGCATCCCAATACTAGTATGATAACTATTATTATATGAAAACTCTACTAGACGCAGATGGTCCCCCCATGATCCCCTAAAATCCAGAACACATGCTCTTAATAGATCTTTCAAGATCTTGTTAACTCTTTATGCATGCCCATCTTTCTGCGGATGGTAAGCGGTACTCATCATAAGCTTGGTTCTCAAAACTTCCTGCAGACTCTTCGAAAACTCGCTAGTGAAGAAGGAATCTATATCACTAACTATGCTACTAGGAACTCTATGCAGTCTAATTACAATCTCCATGAACAACCTTGCTAAAATAGGTGTCGTCCTAGTTGACTTAAATGGAATGAAATGGGCACTCTTGGTCAATCTATCCATTATAACACATATACCTTCATTTCCCCGATTCGACCTTGGCAACCCATCTATGAAGTCCATAGAAATAGAATCCCACTTCCACACTGGAATATCTAATGGCTAAAGCAAACCACTCAGTTTCTAGTGTTCGGCCTTTACCTGTTGGCAATTCAAGCATTGTCTTATACCCAAACCAATGTCCTGCTTCATTCCTTCCTAGAAGAAACTCCTCTTCTTATCCTGAAACATCTTGGTACCTCGGTATGTATAGTGAACTTCGAACGATGGCACTCATCCAAGACTTCCTTTCTTATGTTTTCTACACTCGGAACACATAATCTTCCTTTCTTTCTCAACCACCAATTCTGGTCAAGACTGAAATCTTTGAAGTCATTACTCTTGGTTCCTTCTTTTAGTTTACCGATCCGTTTAGCTAACACTGGATCCTCTACTTGCTTAGAAGAAATCCGTTCGATCAAAACCGGTTGAACTTCCAAACAAGACAATACAACTTGTCACCACTAGACCCTACCTTGAATCTCCACTGTACTCTGCAATCTGCTAATGCTTCTAAATCTTTCCACTCAGCCATCATCGCTAACACTACATTCTGATGTTTCCGGCCAAGTGCATCTGCAACCCAGTTGCCTTTCCTTTATGTGTACTCAATCCTAAAATTATAAGCGGCTATAAATTCTAACCATCTCAGCTGTCTCATGTTCAGCTCCTTCTGAGAGAACAAATACTTCAACGACTTATGATCAGTAAACTGCTCAAACCTTTCTCCTAAAAGGTCATGTCTCCACACCTTCATAGCAAAAATCACAGCTGCCAACTCTAAATCATGCATTAGATATCTGACCTCATGCTGTCTAAGCTGTCTAGAAGCATATGCAATCACTTTGCCTATCTGCATAAGCACATCTCCTAATCATGTTCCACATGCATTGGTATAGACTACCAAATCCCGATTTCCCTTTGGAACTGCCAACACGGGTACACGGGTCATTAACTATTTCAAACTCTGGAATGCTTTCTCACACTTATCGGTCCACACAAACTTCACATCCTTCCTCGTCAGCCTGGTCATCGGTGCTGCTATCTGCGAGAAATCCTTAATAAATCTCCGATAGTAACCAGCCAACACAAGGAAACTCTTAATCTCGGTTACTATCTTGGGTCTCTTCCAACTATCCACTACCTCGATCGTAGTCGGATCTACTAATAATCCTTCCTCTGAGACGACATGACCAAGAAACCTCACCTTCTTCTTCCAGAAGTGACACTTCAAAAATTTCGCTTTCAGCTAATATTGCCTCAGCGTCTTAAGAACCACTCTAAGATGAATTTCATTCTCTCTTTCATCTCTAGAGTAAATCAAGATATCATCTATGAAACCAGCATGAACCTATCTAAGTGCTCTCGGAAAACCTGGTTCATCAAATCAACAAAGAAAGCTGGAGCATTCGTCAGTCCGAATGGCATAACTAACCATTCGTACGATCCATATCTGGTTCTGAATGTTTTCAAAGGTATACCATCCTCTGCTAATCTTAGCTGACGGAAACCCATAGCCAAATCTAACTAAGAAAGCACCTTTGCTCCACTTAGTTGGTCGAACAAATCATCAATCTTGGGCAATGGATATCGATTCTTTATCATCCTCTCATTCAGCTTACGATAGTCGACACACAGCTTTAACGATCTGTCTGGCTTCTTAGCAAACACTATTGTTGCACCCCATGACAAACTGCTCGGTCTAACAAAACTCTTGCCTTCTAAATCCACCAACTACACCTTTAACTCCCTCATCTCTGAAGGGGTCATCCTTCTTGGCGTTCTACTCACTGGTTCTACTCTCGGAACCAAATTTATTTGAAACTCAATGGCTCGTTTTAGCGGTAATCCAACTACAAGATCAAACACATCTGCGAATTCTCTAACCATGAAAAGTCGGCTCATCTCATCAACTATATCCAAGCACCCAACAAAGCAAACACTACACCGCTAGAATCTCCTACGGTGAAAACTATTTGATCGCTACAATCCGGGTGACTAAGAGGTATCTTCCTACCATGGCAAAATATCTTAGCATCATACTCACTTAAGCAATCCATACATAGGATAATCCCAAACCCCACAAAATCAAGCACATGCAAACTGCACTCAAAGGTATGACTTAACATGTCAAACTTAAACTTGTCACACCTAAACCCTAGAGTTGCATACCCTCCTATTAGATTCGCAAATGCACCACTACCAAATAAAACGCTAACAGACATACCATAAATCTAAAGAGTTCCCCCAAGAAATGACTTTCCCTTCTCCTAGGCTGTTGGCTTGGAAGCAGCAGGCTCCAATGCATACACCTTTCCCTTACCATCTCTAATGAGCTCCTTGCATTGGTTCTTATATGGCCTATCAGGTCAAAATTAAAACACCTGATATTCTTCCCCTTAGACACATCCTTCGCTTGCCCTTAGCGACACTCACTAGCAAAGTGCCTTTCTTGTAGTATTTATAGCAAACAACTTCAGACTTCGCTTTCTTGGCTGCTCCACCCTTTTGAGCATCTTTCTCAGGAACGAACTTCCTCTTCTGGCTTAGGCCAACCTGGACCACTTTTGCCTTGCTCTTCTCCAAAGACTCAAGGACTTCTTCCTGCCTCAAAGCCATCTCTATAACAATATCAGAAAGATCTGTAGGATGAGACAAAGTAGCACTGGCCAATTCTGGCTTCAATCCTCTAATAAACTTCTCATTTCGTTTCAATGCGGTATCTACAGAAGCATACCCATACTGAGCCAACTCTATGAACTTCCTGGCGTACTCAGCAATAGATATATCTTCCTACACCAGCTCAGCAAACTGCCTAATCAAAGCCGATAGTGCCATTACTAACATAAACCTCTCTTAAAATCTCCTTTTGAAATCCTTCCAGGTTACGGTCTCCTCATCAAATATTGCTGATACACTGTTCCACTTGAACAATGTAGTCCCCAGAAGCTGCCTGGATGCCAAACACCTTTTCTACTTATCGTTGAGCCATAAATCTGCAAAAATCCTTTCGCAATGCAACAACTAATTCTCCACTTCAATGGCATCCTCTGTTCCATAAACGTCTTCCCTCCTAGCTTCACATAATCGTTGCTCAATTTAACGAATTGATTAACTATCGAAACTTCTAGAACCCCTGCTCCTACGACATTTCCTCTTGCCACTCTGGCTGAAACTCCTGCCTGCATCATATTCCTGAAAAACCAATACATGGCTTCCATTCTGACCTACGAGACTTTAGCACCAACGTTCTCTGCCTATCCTTGGCCTCTCCCTACATTAGGTTCGACGTTCCATTCAGTGCTTTCCTCTACTTGGTTTAACTTTGCTTCTTCTACCATCCATATTGTATTCAAACCTCATAAGATACAGAAAGATAACCTAATTAAAGATAGATGAATGGAGATAAAGCGCATACTTACATATAGCAAATACAAGTACGTTACTATAGCGTTAACCCAACCACAAATCTTACGCTTATTTCTTAGGATTTTTGTTTTCAAAAACCATTTTTAATTAATTTTTTTTGTAAACCTATGCAAAGCTTTAACATCTCGTGTTTGGAGGTCAAAAGCTAAGCGCTTTGGATGCTGCAATCATCCACAGTATTAACTTCTAGTGACGAAATAAGGCAGTATTAATGGTAACCATAATATCAGAAGCACTTGAATATGAAAAAAGTTCACAGATTTCCAAAAAACAATAATTTCAATGATTACATTTTAAATAAATCATATCCAAGTTACAAAAATCTCAAATGTAATCCCAAGCATTGATCGAATATAAATTTACAACAATACGCCAAGGGTGACATATGAAGATGCCTCCTTGGATGATCAAAGAAATATAGACATGCTGTCCAAATACATAGTGAAAATAATTTTAAAATAGAATTCCTAAATCAACTATCCGTCAGCCTACTGCTCGTCTTCGAATGCTTTATTCGCCAAAGTCTGCTAAAACTTGAAAACTTAAAACCTTAGCCTACTCAAATCAAATTTTGAACACCCAAGAGTTTAAGGGGAAATAAAACCTTCGGGTCAAACTTGAAGCTTGGTATGAATAATATCTGTTATATCTCAGTTTACTGATAAATAGTGAGACCAAGCCGCTTAGCGGAATGAGTTTCTCCTCAATAATATCTCTTTTCAAACGTATATTTTGCAAATCCTTTCCTGTAACCAAACCGGTTAATCAACTAATTATAATAATAATATAGCAATATCCATTATGCTAAAACAGAAAATGAAATAGACTATCTGTCTAAAATCTGAACTATCTGTTCTAAATTCTAAGCTATCTGCTCTTTTCTGGACTATCTATTTTAAAACTGGTTATATAACATAGCAATATTTTTTATGCTAGATAATGGGCTATCTACCCAAAACGGGTAAAAAGGGTGGATTGCCCTTAAAAATTTAGCAAAATCCGTTATGCTAATAAATGAACTATCTATTCTTGTCAGAGCTGGCTGTTCTTTCTGGACTAACTGTCCTTGGGCTGACTGCCCTCAAAATTGATAGACTATCCGAATTTAAGATGAGCTGACTGCCTAAATTTTCATTTGGGTTAACTACCCTTCAAATTATCTGAGATAACTCCTCTCTAATATCTGAGCCGACTACTTTTTAAATTTTCCTTGAAACCTTTTCAAAGTGATTTAATCCGTCAAATCATATATATATATATATATATATATATGTATGTATGTATGTATGTATGTATGTATGTATGTATGTATACATATATACATACATACACGGAAAATATATCTTTAGTTTTACTCTAAGCTATTTTTTTTATGTTATATGTACTTTACGCAAAATAATGTTAATGGTGTTCAATAAGAATTGACTATCCTTTAAAATAAGTTAAAGTCCTTTATAACTTAAAACTTTTAGGCTATCTTCCTAGTTCGTATATTCAAAACCTTTGTTTAAAACCTTTAAACAACATTTCAAAAACATAGAAGGTAACTCCTTCTAAACCATTTATAAAACCTTTCGAAAGTATTGAAGGTAACTCCTTCATATCCTTTAATAAATCTTTCTAAATCATTGAAGGTGACTCCTTCAAAACCTTTTGAAAGCTTTCTTTTTATAAGCTTTAAAACATATGACATTTGCCTTTTAAATCTTTTAAACCTTAGCCTTTCGAAAACATAGCAAAATTATACCTTTTGACCTTGTCAGAAGGTTTCTTTTCGACCTATAGTCGAAAGGTTTCATCTTTCGAGTTTGTTGAAAGCCTGGGGTACCTCCCTATATAGTAAAACTTTCGAAAGCAATGTAACTCAAAACCTTTTGAAGACACCGGTTCAATTTAAAAACAGTGGAAACCTTTTGAAACCTTTTAAAGTTAACTACTTTGAAACCTTTAAAATGTTTTGACTTAAAACATTTAGATTATGCTAAAGGATCAGAAAACATTGGATTCGAAAGGAACTGCTTTGAAACCTTTATAAAATCTTTCGAAAACAATGAATTGTTGGTGTAGGAACCAACCCTTTGAAATCAATAGAGAGAGGCGGCAAGTTTTAGATAACAAAAAATAACCTTTGACTTCATCTGTGTCGAATGGTTAGGAAGCGGTAACTAAGCTTTTGGCCTTGTCGAAATCTATACCTTTTGACCTTATCGAAAGGTTTCATTTAAAACAAGAAAGAACCAATTGAAGCCTTTTTCTTTTAAACCTTTCAACAATTTTGAAAGCTTTTGACGAAGGCTAGCAGGCGTATTTTCTTTAAACCAAAACAAAACTTTATTTTTTCGAAAGATATAACCTTTCGTCCCTAAACCTTTCGACCTCTTTCGATTCACTACATACCAGTTCCGTGATACCCTATGCCTTGGTATTTGACCTAGCCGAAAGGCTTGATACCTTTTGACCTTGTTGGAAGGTCTGGAACGAAGGAGGAAGCTCTGCCGAAAGGGTTGAAATAGAAGAAAAACTATTTATTGTACTTTAAAAAAGTTCTTTTGCACCCCACCTGCCTTGTTTTTCTAAATTTGATTGGTTTCAAAAAATCTATATTCAAAGGTGCTACTGACTTTCCTTATTTGAAAATTTAAATAATTTTGAAAAAGCCCATATCTCCTTTATAATTATATATAACATTTAAGTCACATAACTTAAATAATTTTATATAACTATTAAAACACATTCAAAAATTCTGGAAAAATTCTAGAATCAAATAATATGTTCTCCCAACATATAAAATTTTCGAATCTAAACCATAATTATTTTTCCCATAACTAATTTTATAATCCAAATAAAACTTTTCTTCCTTAGAAAATTCATAAGAATTCCACAAAAAGCAGAAAATTTTGAAAATCGAAACCCACCTCTTGAATAACTTTTAGATCCTCATAAAAATTTGCAAGGCTAACGGATGTCATTTAATAGGGTTATCCTCTTAAAACATGTCATAAAATCTATATGAACGTACATAAATCATCAACTTGTGTGTGTATATATATCATTTTATCTTTCAAAAACATGGCAAACCTTTACAAAATTATTCTGAATTAACCTTAAAACTAAAACCATAAAAATTTTAAGATGTAAACATTATTCATTTTTGCTTTAATTATTAAGGAGCTTGAAATTTGAATGAGTTTGATTTGAATTTGCTTTCCTTAAGTTTCTCTTTTGTTTCCTCTTCTTCTTCCTTCTTTAATGTTGGCCGACCAAGCTTTTAATTTTTGAAAATGAGAGTGAACGAGTGTTATGAAATACATGGCCTAATGAAGTAGATATAGGAATGACCCCTTTCCCACAATACCCCTCCTCTAATACATTTTAAACCCTTCATTTAATTTATTAGTTAAAAGGTACGGCTACCTTAATCAAATCAAATCTCAATCTCCTAATCAACGTATTATTTTATTTAGCTTATCTAACTAAATTTCCTACATAATGTTATCAAAAATCTGGGGTGTTACACGTACCCCAATATCATGCTTTAATTCATCAGGATTATGTTTTCAAAAACTATTTTAAAGTTAAAAATATTTTTGTTTTTACATATACCATTGCTCTGATACCAAGTTGTAACATCCCCTACTCTGAGGTCCGAAAATAAACGACGCTGATATTGTAGTCATCAGTAGTATTATTCTTCGATCATAAAATGAGATCAGTTAATAGTATTGTGACGACCCAGAATTTTTAGATGTTTGAAGTTGGAATATTTAATTGATTTTAAATATTTAAAAGTTAACTTTTATTTGAATGCAAATATTATTACTATTATTTAGCAATTAAGTTATTAGATTTAATAAACTGAAATTGAGTAAATTATTGACTCTTCAGTTTAAGCCTGTTAAAAATAATTTGAAGGGATGTAAAATTTATATCGATAGTACTGAAGTTAGTAGAAGTGTTAAAATTGAATTTAAAGGTGATATGTTTAGTTTTGAAAATATATCGTTTAAATCGATATTTAAAAATAGCCTTCTGAGGCACAGTCTCGGAATTCGATGAAACCAGTTCCATTGGATCCAAAATAGTTAGTTATTATCGGATTTCAATTTTCGTAGCGTTTTGAGTTACCATTTGTTCGTACGGGTGAGAAACGTGTTGAAATTAAAATCGATAATTTAATATTTAAACTCGATTCAAAAGGCTATCTTCCATATATGATCGAATTAGGTTCCGAAACACGATCCATTGTGTTTGGAATGCAGGTAAAACTTTATGGACACCTAGCGGCAAGTCTGATTCGGAGTTCGACATTTCCCTATATATAATACGAGATATTTTGAATAAAAAAATATAAATAAAATAATAAGTCAAACCCTATATAAGCCGGCCTACCCTTATTGAGCCAACCTACATCTGATCACGCCGCTCCCCTTTCGTTAAAAATCATGACATCTCTTTTATTTCTTACTCGAGGTCGTGCAGAATAAAAAAAACAACAAATCGATAAATAAATAAAAATACGAATCGAATTGAGTCATGAGGCCAGAGGAAGGGGGAGGCGAGCTAGGGTGGAGGCACGTTCATCTCGGCAAGGACACGCGAGTCGAAGCTTCGGCATGGAGCTCGAATCGAGCAGGGTCGCGGCGAGCTTCGCGAATAGGGGAGCACGCGCTCGCACGTGCTGAGGCATCCACGGCATGTCGTCGTCAGGAAGCTAGGGTTTCGCATTAATTTTAGGGGAGACGCGATTTAAGGGAGAAGGGAAAACGCAAAGCAGTGGGGGTTCGTCAGTGGAAGGCCGGCGATGTTGGTTGGGTAGTGCAGCGACGATGTTCAACGTCGAGTTGAGGTTTATCTGCCCTATTTTAATTTAATTCAATTAATGTATATGCAGAAAGACAAAAAAAAGGTGGTGGCTCAGGACCTAATTCGAAAACAAAACCTGTTGTCTCAGTAAATGATAGAGATTAACAAGTTTTTAAGTTAAAACAAAATTCAAGTTTTAACACTAATTTTTCTTAAAAACGGTTTCTTTAATAATAATAATGGATTAATTAAAAGTTTGGTTCGGGATTGTTTGTGTATTAGACCGAGGTGTTGTTCGAAGATCTATGGATTGGTCTCGGGTTGTTGTTATAATAGTTTTGTAACATGGGGAGTAAGTGCTATCAGGTTTAAGTTAGATGACCAAAGATCTAAAATATATGGAAATAAACAAGTTTCAATGCAAAGTGAATCCTAAGACAAGCTTTTAAAGTTTTAAAATGTTAGAGATTGTTTGTTTAAAATAATTATATAATAGGTAAATTTTTAAATGTTTCAAAAGTGATTTATTTAATGGAATTAAATCAAGGATTAATTATTTGAGGATGGTTAAATAGTTAACCAAATCAGTTTAAGGAGTAATTAATCAATTTATTAAGATAATTGATTAAAGGTTGATAAATTTGTGTAATCAATTTTAATGATTGATTTATTAATGTGATAAGTTAATTAAGGTAATTCAAGATGATTAATTTATTTAAAGTTGAATTACTTAATGTAATTAATTCATGATAATTACTTAACTTAAGTAATTTAAGGGTTAATTTGTTAATGTAAATAATAAATCAAAGAATAATTAATATAATAATTTAAGGGATAATTAAGTAATTGAGGATAATTACTTAAGTTGGATAAGAAGGGATGATAAACTAATTTTATCAATTAAAGTAATAATTAAGGCCTGTAATTAATATTAATCAAGTATGGTTAGATAATTTATTTGATTTAAATTAATTGTGTGGTTAATTAACCTTGCTTATAAATGATTGGATTTTATTGAATGCCTTAAATTGGTTGATATCTCTGATAAGAAATGTTTGTGGTATGATATGTTGGATGAACAGTGATAATGTGATTATCTATCAATTATGAATTGCTGTGTAAAAGTGTTATCTGATAATTAAAATTTAATTGTATTTAATTGAATAACTTGGGTTTAGATGACATTGGGTTCGGAGAGACCGGAGTCGGGTATTAGAAAATACCCGAAGCCACTTCGAATTTTTTATAGATTGATATGTGAAATCTATAGGCTAAAATGAAATGATTTAAGTGAATTGGACTATTTAATCTAAGTTTTGGTGCTTAGAAAATTGATGTGTGAAATAAGTGATGTCTATAACAAATTGTGAATTTGTAAATTGATACGAGTTACCCTGGGTTTTATATAAGTTGTATGCTTTGTATTCCATGTTAGATGGGTTTACTCACGCTGGTTTCCAGCCTGACCCGGGTGTTACTTTGATGTAATGCTCGGGTCAGACCGAGTATTACAGATTTTCAAATAAGGACGTTCTGGAGCTTAGGAGACGGACTGGATGACAAGAACGTACAGAGTATTTCCGCTGTATTATATTATTGTAAATCTGAGACATGATAATTGTGTATATCCAGTGTCTATATATATATGTAACTCTGATGTACTATAAATGTATTTGACAGATACAGAATTCTTTTGTAAACAGTTATTATTTGTTATTATATTTTATCAGCTGCGAATGTGAGATGTTTGTTTCTGATCTTCTTCTTCCTCTATCTCTTTCTTCTTTTTCCTAACTATCTAAGATTTTCGGGATCCAAAATCCCAGGACGTTACAGTTGGTATCAGAGCTGAAGGTTAAGCGAGAGCCTTGGCTCTGCTGGGATTACTCATTAAGCATAGGGTCAATGGTACCCTAGAATGAGTTGAGTGTATATATATATGAGCGCGCACTTGTTATTTTCTTATATAAAGGTTTTTAATGATTTTATATAAGAATATATTTTGATATATAAAGCAATATTTCTTTCTAATAAACATTAAGGTAATTAGTTGTTGTATTATTTGAAAATTTTAATAATGAGAATTAAGTGGTCATAGAAATACAACCAAATTAAAATGAAATGAAGGTAAGTTTGAAATGGATCCAGAATTAAATGGTTTAACAAGATAAGTTGATTTGATTTAAGAGATTAAATCAACATTTAAAAATTTAACTCGAAATTATATAATTCGGGATGGTTTAAATTTGAAATTTGAATTGAATTCATTCAAATTGAATCTGATTTAAATTAGTTGGATTGTGATTGAAGATGGATAAGTTTAAAAATTCTAATGGAAAATTTGAATTGGATTGACTTGAAATGATTTGAAATTGAAGTGGGTTCAATTGATATTAGTCCAAATTGATTGGAATAATTTGAATTGTAATTAAAGTTGAGTAGGTTTAAAATTCAATGAAATTTGATTTGAAATTGGAAAGAAATCAAGACTGATTCAACTTGAATTGGGGCTAAATCAATTTCAATGGAAATTGAAGTTATTTAAATTGGAATTGAGTCAATTTAAATGGAAGTGGAAATTTAAATTGAATTGAAGGGGAAGTGAATAGTTTTGATTCTGGACTATTTTCAATATAAATTATTTTAATATAAACTTATTTTTCCAAGCTATTCAATATATACAACCTTTCTTTTTAAAGCCAAATTATTTTATATTTATTTTACAATTATTTTTGGAGCTATTTAACAAATTTTCAACTGTTTTATAAACTAATTACTATTTTTCAACTATTTACAAATTAATTACTATTTTACAGTTATTTTGTGATTATTTTAAAAAAAATTCCATAACTATTTGACTATTTTCCAACTATTTTACAATTACTTAACTATTTTATAGCTATGTTACCCACTAATACTTATTTTTCAACGACTTATCTATTTTAAACTTTTCAAGATGTTTTCTGAATTTAAGCTGGACAGAGTTTAAACTGTTTATGATTGAATATCCATTTGGGATAAGGATTAAAGTGATAATCCAATGGATTTAAAACAATTGTGATTATGTGGATATAAATTAAAGGAAATGTGAATAAAAAGAGAAATTGATTTAGTTAATAATCAATGAAAATAAATACGTAGGATGTACGTATATTATTCTATTCGCATAGTGATTTGATCCAGATTCAGCACATAATTTCGAGATAGTTTATCGGTCCGAGTTGGGATTTTTCACTCGATTGTCGACGGCGAACCTGGATATGGATTGTTGATT
This sequence comes from Allium cepa, assembly GCA_030765085.1. NCBI lineage: Eukaryota > Viridiplantae > Streptophyta > Magnoliopsida > Asparagales > Amaryllidaceae > Allium > Allium cepa. The sequence goes on from CM060932.1 coordinate 162,741,520, forward strand.
GCATCTGGATATTCTCTATCATACGCAAGGAGAATGGCGGTTTCTGATCAAGAAACCAGATCTGTGTCCACACTAGGAAGTCGGGTGGACGATACTAGGTCGGAAGTGAAATTGTGTGATCGAGCGAGCGATCAGATTGATATAGCGTACGGATGATATGTGTACATCATACGGATTTAAATGAAATTGATATTGAAAATTTGTGAATAAGAAATGTGAAATGATTTCTTTTGAAATGAAAGTATATTTTGTGAAATATACAATGGATAAAGGTGAACATTGAATATATTTTTTATGATGATAAGTAAGATGGAAACAACTTTAAAAAAAAGAGTAATCAAATTTGAATATTTGATTTTGAATAAACAAAGTTATACATCTTTGTTATATAAGATAAATCTCCCCTTGTTGATCTATTGCCCGAAGAAAAGGATTCTGAAAGTGCTTAAAGTATAAAAGGAATTATGTACAAGTTTGAAATGATCCAAAGTTTTTTAAAAAATTATATATATCTATATAAATATATGTAAAGGATCTTATGAGGATTTTGGAAAAGGGTTTTGGGAACCTTTGGATTTGGAAAGGCTTTTGATTTTTGGTTAAAATCAATAATGGAATTTGAAAAGCCTAGTTTGAGAATTATCAATTTTGGGATAATCGATTTTGAGAAAGGAGATGTTGTAAAAATAAAATGGAATTGGGTTATAATAGAAATGGTTTGAGTTGCAAACAAAACCCAGGTGAATAGAAATAAATTTAGAATGGCTTTGTATTAATAAAATAAATTCGTAAATGAATTAAGTAGGTGAATTAAAAAATTAAAATGGGGTGAATAAATGTGTTAATTGAATTAAATAATAAATGGATGAAGTCTGATTGAATAAATATTAAATCAAAGTTTGAATTGGAATTGGGTTATCAGAATGAACTTAACTTATGAGGCGTATTAATTTGAAATAAAATTACTTAAGTCAATAAAAGCTTGGTTTCGAGTAAGAATGGAAGACCATTAAATTAAAGTTTGGGTTAAAATAAATTGAATGTAAGCAATTGAGTTGTAAACCAATAAAATTGAACGAAATGGTATATGAATTGGTTGAAAACAATTGAATTAGTGTTGAAATCATACAAAATGGCTTGTGGAAGTTATTTAGAATGCATTTTTTTACAGTTGATGTGTTGTAGTTGTTTAAGTAAGAGAAAGGTTATAAACTTCATACATATAGTGCTTACATATTTAAATTGAGTAAGTACAAGTACCGGGAAGCCGTTTGGCTGGATTTGGACGCGCTAAATGCTAAAGCAATAAGCCAGCTGCTTAAAAATGCTAAATAAAGGTACGCCTATGCAATAAAAATAGGAAATATGAGCTGTTTTTTATTTTTTCAACCGCGTGGGTAGATGTATATATATTTATATCTCTTGTCAAATTGCAAAAGCTGCTCCGTACAAAGGAGACTCTGCCAAAAAATTTGGGAGTTAGAAAAAAAAATTGAAAATTTTTTTTCGGAAATTTTTTGTTAGCGACAAAACAATTTCAAATTGAAAATTGAAATAAATTAATGGATGAAACTAATTTAAAATAATGATATGAATCAGTTATAAATGAAAGATAAAATTCAGTATTCAGAATTGAAGATAAATTGAATTCATATGGAAATGGGAAAAACTAATTTGAATAGAAGTAAATATGAAAACTTCTGTAAGGAAATGTATAAAGTGATTTTAAAAGCTATGATTGGATATTATTGCTTAGTAGGATATGCAAGTATTATAAAGGGAAAGGAAAATTGGTTTTGATTTCAGGAGATAATTTGAATTGCCCGACTAAAAAAGGTATATGTTTAAATTTCTATATGAAATTTGATTGGGTTTTTTATCTAGCCACTTGGCTTTTCGTTTCTTTTGGAATTTGGGAGCCCGTAGAGGCATTTTGTAGTTGTACCGAGCAAGCCCCGCGAAGGAGACGCTGGCAAAAAAATTCGGAAATTTAAAGAGTTAGAAAATTTTTAAGAAAATTGTGATAATTTAAATTTGAATTTAAATTAAATTTGAATAAGTGGAGAAAATGGTGTTGTTGGAACTTATTGAAGGTTTTGGGTAGTTGGTTGAAGTAATAGTGGGTCTTTAATAAAAGATAGGTTATGGCAAATTGATAAAACTGGTTAGTTTTTGAAAAAAAATAGTAATGGGTATTGGACCATTCTTTTTAACTAGTAATTTCGGGGACGAAATTCTTTTAGGGGGGAGGAATGTGACGACCCGGAATTTTTGGATGTTTGAAGTTGGAATATTTAATTGATTTTGAATATTTAAAAGTTAATTTTTACTTGAATGCAAATATTATTATTATTATTTAGCAATTAAGTTATTGGATTTCATAAACTGAAACTGAGTAAATTATTGGCTCTTTAGTTTTAAGCCTGTTAAAAATAATTTGAAGGGTTATAAAATTTATATCGATAGTATTGAAGTTAGTAGAAGTGTTAAAATTGAATTTAAAGGTGATATGTTCAGTTTTGAAAATATATCGTTTAAATCGATATTTAAAAATAGCCTTCCAAGGCGCAGTCTCGGAATTCGACGAAACAAGTTCCATTGGATCCGAAATAGTTAGTTATTATCGGATTTCAGTTTTTGTAGCGTTTGGAGTTATCGTTTGTCCATACGGGTGAGAATCATATTGAAATTAAAATCGATAATTTAATACTTAAACTCGATTCAAAAAGCTATCTTCCACATATGACCGAATTAGGTTCTGAAACACATTCCATTGTGTTCGGAATGCGGGTAAAACTTTATAAACGCCTGGCGGCATGTCTGATTCGGAGTTCGAGATTTCCCTATATATATAATACGAGATATTTTGAATAAAAAAATAAAAATAAAATAATAAGTCAAACCCTATATGAGCCGACCTACCTTTATTGAGCCAACCTACGTCTGATCGCGCTGCTCCCCTTTCGTTAAAAATCGCGACATCTCTTTTATTTCTTACTCGAGGTCGCGCAGAATAAATAAAAAAAACAACAAATCGATAAAAAAATACGAATCGAATTGAGTCACGAGGCCAGAGGAAGGGGGCGGCGAGCTAGGGCGGAGGCACGTTCATCTCGGCAAGGATACACAAGTCGAAGCTTCGGCATGGAGCTCGAATCGAGTAGGGTCGCGGCGAGCTTCGCGAATAGGGGAGCATGCGCTCGCACGCGCTGAGGCATCCACGGCATGTCGTCGTCATCAGGAAGCTAGGGTTTCGCATTAATTTTGGGGGAGACGCGATTTAAGGGAGAAAAGCAAACGCAAAGCAATGGGGGTTCGTCAATGGAAGGTCGGCGATGTTGGTTGGGTAGTGCAGCGACGATGTTCGACGTCGAGGTGAGGTTTATTTGCCCTATTGTAATTTAATTCAATTAATGTATATGCAGAAAGAAAAAAAAAGGGTGGTGGCTCGGGACCTAATTCGAAAACAAAACCTATTGTCTCAGTAAATGATAGAGATTAACAAGTTTCTAAGTTAAAATCAAATTCAAGTTTTAATACTAATTTTTCTTAAAAATTTGTTTCTTTAATAATAATGGATTAATTAAAAGTTTGGTTTGGGATTGTTTGTGTATTAGACCGAGGTGTTGTTCGAAGTATCTATGGATTGGTCTCGGGTTGTTGTTAAAATAGTTTTGTAACATGGGGAGTAAGTGCTATCAGGTTTAAGTTAGATGACCAAAGATCTAAAATATATGGAAATAAACAAGTTTCGATGCGAAGTGAATCCTAAGACAAGCTTTCAAAGTTTTAAAATGTTAGAGATTGTTTGTTTAAAATAATTATATAATAGGTAAATTTTTAAATGTTTCAAAAGTGATTTATTTAATGGAATTAAATAAAGGATTAATTATTTGAGGATAGTTAAATGATTAATCTAATCAGTTTAAGGAGTAATTAATCAATTTATTAAGATAATTAATTAAATGTTGATAAATTTGTGTAGTCAATTTTAAGGATTGATTTACTAATGTGATAAGTTAATTAAGGTAATTCAAGATGATTAATTTATTTAAAGTTGAATTACTTAATGTAATTAATTCATGATAATTACTTAACTTAAGCAATTTAAGGGTTAATTTGTTGATGTAAATAATAAATCAAAGAATAATTAATATAATAATTTAAGGGATAATTAAGTAATTGAGGATAATTACTTAAGTTGGATAAGAAGGGATGATAAATTAATTTTATCAATTAAAGTAATAACTAAGGCCTGTAATTAATATTAATCAAGTATGGTTAGATAATTTATTTGATTTAAATTAATTGTGTGGTTAATTAACCTTGCTTATAAATGATTGGATTTTATTGAATGCCTTAAATTGGTTGATATCTTTGATAAGAAATGTTTGTGGTATGATATGTTGGATGAACAGTGATAATGTGATTATCTATCAATTATGAATTGCTGTGTAAAAGTGTTATCCGGTAATTAAAATTTAATTGTATTTAATTGAATAACTTGGGTTTATATGACATTGGGTTCGGAGAGACCGGAGTCGGGTATTAGAAAATACCTGAAACCACTTTGAATTTTTTATAGATTGATATGAGAAATCTATAGGCTGGAATGAAATGATTTAAGTGAATTGGACTATTTAATCTTAGTTTTGGTGCTTAGAAAATTGATGTGTGAAATAAGTGATGTCTCTAACAAATTGTGAATTTGTAAATTGATACAAGTTACCCCGGGTTTTATATAAGTTGTCTGCTTTGTATTCCATGTTAGATGGGTTTACTCACGCTGGTTTCCAGCCTGACTCAGGTGTTACTTTGATGTAATGCTCGGGTTAGACCGAGTATTACATATTTTCAGGTAAGGACCTTCTGGAGCTTAGGAGACGGGATGGATGTCAAGAATGTATAGAGTATTTCCGCTGTATTATGTTATTGTAAATCTGAGACATGGTAATTGTGCATATCCAGTGTCTGTATATATGTGTAATTCTGATGTACTATAAATGTATTTGACAGATATAGAATTCTTTTGTAAACTGTTATTATTTGTTATTATATTTTATCAGCTGTGAATGTGAGATGTTGGTGTTTCTGATCTTCTTGTTCTTCTATCTCTTTCTTCTTTTTCCTAACTATCTGGGATTTTCGGGATCGAAAATCCAGGGTCGTTACAAGTATCAACATCAAAAGCACATGAATATGAAAAAATTTCAAAACACAGATTTCATTGATTAATTTCCAAATTCATTACATAACCCCAAACATTGCACAAGTTCAAATAAAATATAATTATTACAAAATACTCCAAGAGTGATTATAAAGATGCTCCGTTGGTTGATCAGAGTTTACTACTAAATAGATACAATTTCTGGCATTACATACATACAAACTAAAGTCATAACAACATAGTGGATAAATAATAGATAGATTCCTAAATAGCTAGCTCCACCTCCTGCATGTCTCCGAAATCTTCATTCGTCCAACCTAATTAACCTAGAAACATTACTCTTGAACTGCTCAAGTGAGTATTCAAGATTTTAAGGGGAGAAACAAAAACTTCGAGTTAGACAAAATGTCTTATGTGAATAATAATATGCCATCTCCATAGTATATATCTAGTGAGACCACGCCCCTGAGCGGAACGAGTTTTCCTCTCACTAGTATCCTTTAAAAATATGTCTTTTAGAAATCAAGCACCTGCAACCATGATGGTTAAACTAGAATATAACCAATTATATGCATGCATGCAACCATGGTAATCATGACCAATCTGTCCAAGTAAATGGGCTATCTATCCCACATTATAGGTTTCTCAAGGTAACTACAAACTTATATGGCTGACTCTGGCCTACCAGATATATCAAATTCTCCAACTTACTATTAGAAGGAAACTAAATAACCTGTCCAAAACTTAATGTTCATAGGGTCATTTTGATCTAATGGTTTTACCGGCCAACTAATAACGTATCTCATCTTTGTTTATTACTTTCTGCATGTAAACCTACTTTTAATCTTACCCTTGATGAAGCCCTATGCATTGGAATTTTGGACGAATATCAGCTTGAGGCTAACAACTAAAGTATAGAGCGACCCTACACCACTCCCATCTCGTTTTCTAATCTCTGAGTCGGTCATCCTATCATAATTTATATAAAAGATGATAAGAATAATCATCTAATAAAATTCTAGGCTAAATACCATTTTTATTTCCTTGAAAACGTAAACTTTATAATTGATTTAACGTTTGAAATCATACTTTAAAAAAGAAAACTACAGAATTTTACCTTATCCAAAATATTATGCCAAGATATATATGCTTTTATAAAATATTATTGATGAATTTCAAAGTCACTTGGAGGTTTTCGCACCTCAAACCCTTAGTTTATGAAGCCATATACAATAAAACCATTTATATTGATAAAGTGCGGCATTGATATTGCCTATATGGGTTAATGCACCCCTTCTATACTGAAACCATGTTAAAGCGTCTAATTTAAAAAGCATAAGGCCATAAGACCAAAACCATTTATGCTGCATATCATAAATAAATATAGGTTGCTGATTATAAGCGGCATAATTTTAGGTTCGCATAGTACAAATCTTTAAACTTAGAAATATGAGAATGTCGAAATTTAGTTTAGGCAGTGTCATTGCCATATAAATCAGTGTCAAAAATAGCTTATAGTGGCATCATGGCCAAAACACGATGGCAAAAGAAACTAGCAGATTCATTTCCTCTTTATAATCAATGTCGAAATTCATACATGCATCATCAATGCCATGGCATAGCTTATGTCGAAAATATACTTGTAACTGCATTGTTGCCAGTATAGAAAATATATGGCATCATGGAAGTTGCTATAAAACTTACGTCATTATCAAAGTCACAATAAAACAAGCTTTATAAAATAGGTGGCATAAAACGTATGTGGCATTACCAACATCAGGCATCAATGTCGGCATTGATATATAAGCCCCAACCTTAGCTGAATCATTGCATACCAATGATATTGATATCATACGTTTTCGTACAGTTTACTCATGACATGCAGCATAGATGTGCTACGGCGTTGATTAATAGCGCATGGCAATATCGTAATTAATATGAAAATTGTTTTATTTCTTTAAAAAGCAATATCTTTTCTCCAACTCCAATTATTTATCAAATTCTTATTGGAGAATTATTTTCTTTACCAAATCTTTTCAAAAAACTGCTATAGATCTGATTTCTCGTTCCCAAAATAATTTGTAGCCCATACAATTTATATTAGTACTTTAATATAATTATTAAGCTTTTCTAGCCTAGTAAATTCATAATAATCCGTAAGTGCTTGGAAAAATTCTCAAAAATCATAGTAAATCAGATTTATCATATTATTTAACATATAAAAATATCGAGGCCAAACACATTATTTAATTATTTTTAATAATTAAAACCCAAAATAAATCAATTTTCTCACTCAAAAAATTCACGAAATATTCACACTTGCTTGGAAAACTACGAAATTAAAATCCCACTTTTAAAATAATGTTTCTAACATCATATCAATATTTCAAGTCATTTTGGTTTCATATAATAAGATTTCGTACTTAAACCTATGAACTAATTTCTTAAATAAATCCAATATATCATCCTAAAGCATATAATCATCAAACATTCACATCATGGCAATATAATACATATAAGTTTTGAATTTAATAATAAAACCAAAATTTAATAGGCGAACTTGGCATGGGTTATCATTATTAACCTTGATTAGATAATGAAACTTGAGATTTGAGTGTTGATTTGGTTTCCTTAAGCTTTCCCTTCAATTTCCTAGCTTTTCTTCCTCTTAGTTCTCTAACAATGGCCAGCCTTCCTTACTATTTAGTTTGTATAAATGAATATAGGGAGGAAATGAGAATGAAAGGGTGAATGTTAATGAAATGCAGCATTTTCCTATTTTTCCCTTCACCTAAATCCTCCTTCTTATTAATGTTCTAGTCAATCATATTAGTTCATTAATTAAGGCTCAATCCATATTATAATTATCAAATCTCAATCTTCTTATCCTCTTACATTATTCTATTTAATATATCTAATTAAATGTCCTAAATAATGTTAACCAAAATTAAGCGTGTTACATATGGGAAGTTTATAAAATATTTACGAATACTAGTTAATTTGAACTAAGAAACAATTGTTGTTTCTAGTTAATTTGAACTAAGAAACAATTGTTGTTTCTAGGAACACCAACTTAACGATGAACGAATTTCTTTTAGAAATTTTTGGTAGTAAATTGGATTTGGATATAATCCAATGATAAAACTTATTACAGTGAATGAAATGAAATTAACCAAGCCTAAACAGGCAAGTCTAATTAGAATTTCTAATAAGAATTCTAGCGCAATAAAGAGAAATTGTGATTTCTTATCGATGTCGAGAATAGAATTTCCTCAGTTGTCAATAAGCTATTAAAAGGGTCGACATTACCATATGGCATGATGTGTAAATTCAAAATGGATTCCAAGTACATTATCAAAATATGATTTTGATAGTTGTACCTGAAGGGATATGATCCACCAACCGCAAAAGTGTCTCTAAGAAGAAGACCAATGAAGTTGGAATATGGTAGGCTACATCACTAGAATAATATCGTAAATTTAAATTGTTGAAATTGATGTAACAGATTTGTCATTCAATTAAATTAATTCGGATTTTACTCATAAAATTATCACTCGATATGACTTAGCTTTGGTATATGCATGTTGAAATGGAAAGTCTAAATAATGATTTAGAATATGTTGTTTACGCTTAATAACCAAATTATCTCAAAGTTAGTGGGAGAAATTCTAAGTTTGTGCGTTAGCAGATATGATCCAAGAAATGTGATAAAAGTATCATTTGATAAGCATTATAGTTAACAAAGTATTTTGATAGAGAAATCAAGTAGTTCGATTTTCATTCAAAATATAAAGGAAGTGTGTGTCTGTAAGAAAGAATATCAAAAGCACTAAATTGTTTCTAAAACCATAACTAAATAATAAACTTACGATTTGTAACGATGTATTAGAGTTAAAATCATGTTAGTTTGGTTTTTTAATACTCGATATTGGATTTGAAAATGATATCTTTTATAATCCACATAAGGGTGTTAGGTTGTCTCAAATGATATACGTAAACATGATATTGAAATTATTTAACACGAAGCACGTAAGATGAGTTCTTTATGCATCGGCAATAGAATTTATCATAATAAATGTTATATTGTCTACAATATCACACTTTGCTGATGTATTTGATGTGTAGAGTAAGTAACAAATCCGAATTAAGATCACTAAACGATAGTTTAGAGTATTCTTAAGTACTTATGAAATACTAGAAAACTGTCTATAGAAACAACAAAATCCTTATGAAGGAGTACGTAGACCCAAACTTCATTAATGATATCGAGTATAAAATGTCAATCCTAAATTAATGTTCAAATTTAAGTTAGGAACTTTAAGTTTGAATTGTTCCAAACAGTAAGTAATGGCTGATTCAACCAAACGTTGTATAAATCACCATGAACATCGTTGTAATATAAAAGAATAAATGTACAAATCTATAATGAGCTAAGGACGATTCCAAGTTTTGAAAATTCTATGGCATTATTATATATGATAATAATGTAATTAGTAAGAGTACCTATATCTCATTAGAAGTCAAAAAATAAGCTCCGAGGGTTCCACATGATAACGGTGGTTTATTAGTGTCGGAGAGGGTTGACATAGTAGATAATTAAGATAAAATAGCATACTCGTTCACCATGGTACAGATCTAATTAGCATTTTAAAAAAAAACCAATCGAAAGAGTTGGAGTAAGATTTCATAATCGACCCTAAGTGCAAATGGGAGATTGATAGAGTTAGGGGTATGCACCATGGGCAATTATATAATTTATTACATATATCTAACTCGATAGCCAATCTTATTCAAAATTAAGGATGTTTTCTTTCTATTATATACATATTTTTTGTGATGCGGTTAATTAAGTAATTAATTTAAGTAAATCAAGCAGAAAATCATTAAATAATACGTTATGTGATAGTTATGTAGTTAGAGTGCTCATTGATTCTATATCGGTGGGGTACAAAGGTTATAGAGTGGATAAAGTGGGTGTATAACGGAAAATAGCATAGGTACAAAAAACTTTATTGGAAATTAAATTCAATTTCTAGAGTGAAATTATTCTCATTCTTACCTCAATTGTGTAGGAATAAGAAATATTTTGTAATGTTATATAACAAAACAGAGAATATCATATATTTATAGTCCTAACTTGGTTAGTAAAATAGATTTCTAACTTATGTTGGGTACTTAGGCCGTAAACTTAGGATTTTACCCTAACTTTATTTACTTGTTCTAATAGAGAACAAGTCAAGTTAACCTTTTTTATTAATGTTGCTAAAGCGGTAGTTAAAAAACATCGATTTAGTGGCTGTAGCGGAAAATAACATGGTTTTAAGCGAATCTACCATTTAATACCAATAAATTAAAAAAATCGACGGCCGAAGAGAACTATGCGCTTTAGTGGGGATTCACCAAGGCTTTAGCAGGGCTTTAGCTGCATAGTGTGATAGTAATTATAATGTGTTGTAATCATGAGAAATTTATCACATTAAAAACAACATATTATTTTAAATATTTCAATTCAAGATCTTTTGAGATGAAATATTGATACTTCCGTTAAGACTATGGTGCATAATGCTCTCCAAATATTAGGCAGTGTATTACTCTTAGCTTTTGGGGGCACTAAGGATATATATGCTGATACTTATGAGATGACTATAGAATGACTCACACGTGAGTTTTCTATTGGTTGATATAACTAAGGTAAAGATAGTGAATCTCGAAGTGATAATGTTACACAGTTCTCTTGGTCTGAGAATACTGTTCAATTTCACTATGGACACTGCATTTTGATTGTAGTCAAACTATCGCATGTCGTCCTTCCGACGACTATAGTTAGGTCCGAATTTATGCATTGGAAGTGAAACACTATTCATTAGAGAATTCTTCTCCTTAGTAATATGAGGTTGATATCAATGTTTTAACTGTAGTCAACTCATAGTCAAAGTCTCTGACCAGAGTAATACAGTTAATAATAATTTTTATTATTGAACCAAAGATACCGTGTTTGCACTTCAACGTTAAATATAGACGGTGTTAGAGTTTTCATCAAAACCAAATTCCATAAGCCCCAACATGATTTAGTGTTGATGAAGAGAATTGGTGTAAATAATTGTTACTAGCAGTACCACTTGTAATAAATAAAATTGAACCTTATTCGAAGAAAAAAAAATTCAAACATATTAAGTAAAATGAAGATTTTATTTAAAATATTTTAGATTGGATCTAAAATCCATTTAGGCTACGTAAGCTCAACAAAGATAAAATTGGAAAAGAAATTGAAACTCACCCATCTAGCCTGCTTTGGATTAGCCGGGTCCCAACACTAGATTCATTAAAGAACAAATAGAAAAGGAAAATGAGTGATCCAAAGTGACAATTATTTATAGATGGATCATCTAACGAGCAAGGTATTGAATATGTAATAATAATTCCAGATGGACATCGGTTCATTATGCTAGGAAGTTGAATTCTTTTTACAACTAATAGCATCGTTGAATATAGGAAATGATCCACAAATTCAGCACATTGTTTATTACTTAATTATTAATAACCATTTAAATTAAATTGATGATAAAAGGCAATTTTGATTAGAGTGGTCTTTTTAGGTTTGGTTCGGTGTTGCGTTTAGAAATATCAAAACCCTAAATTTCAATATTTAGCATGATATACTTTTGTTGGCATTTGAAAATGGGTTTTTCGGGCTTTATGACCGCTCTAGCAAAACATAACCCTTTTTGTCTATAAATAATCTGTTATGAAGAAACCCTAGCAGACTTTGCTTCATATCTTCTTCGTTTTCCAATTTCTTTATGTTTAATCTTTTCTGTCCAATGGAGATCAACATTGCTGACTACAAAAGAAGGTTATTTTCAAGTCAAGTCGAAACCATGCAAATTACATATCGAAATAGAGACCTCGATGAGTGGAGTGGTTACGAGGCAACCTTTTGTTGAGAAAGTGTATGGGTTGGCCAAAAAACCCAATAAAACCCTTAGTAGGTTGCATTTGACTAAGGTGTCTAAGGTCGAGTTTGGTAGCGGTACCATTTGGTTATTGCCGAAGAGTGGAGTCTATTGATGGGTTTGGCTATGATGAAGGTGGCCAAGAAGCGATATAAATTGCACTAGAGTTCAGTAAAAGGTGGTGGTGGTTGGCTTTAACCGTGACGACGGTTGGCGTTGGAACATCGAGGTAGTGGGTAGGGATGGTCGGAAATGGACTTTGGTAGAGTCACTGTGACTACAGGAAGGTAAGACATTGATGTTGAGGTGGAGCCACTACTTAGGAGACAAGAATGATAGGTTTCTCAAATGATGAATTGATTGGTTTTTCATAGTCCCTCAAAATTCTATCAGTTACAAATTTATTTGTCAACCTTCTAACCACGATATCTTTTGCATACAAACTCCATTTCACACGCGATTTATTTAGTTGGACTCGTGGAAAAATTCTTGAAAGTTTGGTATAATGTTTGCTGGATTTTGAAGCTGTGTGTAAAGCGTGTTGACATGATTAAATAATCTTAGTTATTTATATTTTAAAAATATTAAATAAATATTCACCAATGAAAATATAAATTGATTGATATATGCTAAGCCTTTTCATGATTATTTGGTTTTTGAAGTGTTTTGACATGCTGTTGAAGCATTAGAAGCGAAATTACTCAATAGAGAATTCTCATGCTCAGTTATATGAGATTAGTATCACAGTCAACTATAGTCAACTCAAAATCAAAGTCTCTGGCCAGAGTAGTACAGTAAATAATTATTATTATTATTGAACTAAGGACTTTGTGTTTGGACTAACCAAGTTGAATGTGGACGGTATTGGAATTTTGACCGAAATCAAATTGCATAAGTTTTCAAGTGATATAGTTTTGACGAAGAGAATTGGTATGAATAATCGTTGCTACCGGATATCGCTTATAATAGTAAATTGGATTTTATCGAAAAGATGTGTGAGAGATAAATTCAGCTAAAATGGTATGCCACTAGCTAAGGTGACGTGTGAACGATAATATTCGAATTGTTCGATGTTAGTCGCTGATTGAGTTTACACCTTTGAGTCACATAAACGTAAAGATGAATTTTCTGAAAAACTACACAATTTAATTAATTTATAAAATATTTTAAATAAACTAAACTGGTAAATATTTGAGAAATATTAATATTATTTAATTTATTTGATGTTTAGAAGTAGCATGTGATTATTTGAATGAATTTATCAAAACTATCTTTGCGCGTCAATATACGATATTGACGTAATTTTTAATGGGTTTAAATGAAAATTGCATGAAGGTATTATGAAAAAAAATTCCCATTCGATAGCATGTATTTTCAACCAAACATGTAAAGAGAAAGGAGTGAAGAGAAAAAAATTAAGGGAACTTATTAGGGAAATTTTAATTAAAAGAATGAGAAAGGTTTCATTCTTCTAATAAAAATAAACTCATTAATTCATTTTCTACAGACATTCATTTTTTCGTTCACTTTTTCTCTTCTCTTCTTCCAACCTTCCGTGGATGGAAATCAAATGAACATTTTTAAAATTTTATCAACTCCACACCATATGAAAACATTAAATAAACCAAAACATAAATGGTTTATCCATCTCTTGCAAGGATTGGGTGTGGACCTTGGAAATTTGAAGAGTTATTCATTCATTCAAGGTGTGAATTCTAGGCTATTTCTTAAGGTAAGTATCTAGTCTCGATTTTAATTATATATATCACATCTTAATAGTATATATTAGATCCTTTTTATTTTACAATGGTTTTATATGTGCAAATATTGCCTATAACTGGTTGAATCAACATACACTCCACCCCTTCCCCTTTCAATCTTATGTGTGTTGTGAATATTATTTTTGGAGTTTTGTATTAATTTAACAAAATTATTTGTTTGGCCGATTTAAAAAAAATAAAGTTAGCTTTATTACAATGTGTATATTTCGAACTTGTGCTTTTTTAAGTAGTTTACTTATTTTAAATTAATAATAAATTTAATTTATTTTTGTCTACTTATTTATTTTACAAAATTATATATGTATACGTATGTATGTATGTATGTATGTATGAATATGTGTGTGTGTGTGTGCGTATATATTTTGCATATTCGAAATATTTTAACTATTTTATAGTCTTCAATTTGATACTTAAAATTACTTACTTAGAAAAATATTTTAAATTATTTATTGACTTAGTCAAATCTATTTAAATATTTTAAATTATTCATTTCATTTAATGCATAGTTTAATTTTGGTACACATACATATATACATACACACATAAATTTAGTTTAAAAAGTTTTAAAATTAAGCTAAATAAAGAGTAAATGTTGCCTTTTACTCTTTTTTAATGCCACTTAAATGCACTACTACCCATTCAAAATCAAATATATTTTATTGATTTAGTGAAATATATTCAAATGCTTTGAATTGTTTCTTTCATTTAATACATAAATTACTATTATTTTTATGTAAACACATGCATACATATGTTTAAAATGTTTGAAAGCAAGCTAAAGATAGAGTAAATGAGTGCCAAAAGATCTCCACCTTTTTATCTCTTTAATTGCCACTTAAAGGTCTTTTATTCTTTCTTCAATGCCAATTAAATACATCAGTAACCATTCAAATTTGAATCTATTTTATCGATTAGTCAAATCTACTTAGATATTTTAAATTATTTATGTCATTTAATACATAAGTTAATTTTGATATGTATGTATGTATGTATGTGTCTATGTATATATGTATGTATATTGAAGATATTTTTGACAACCGTTGCATGTATAAATGGCGAATGTATATGTTACGGATGCAAATCTCAATGTTGACATAAGTATATATTAACTATATACATCTTATATCATTGTTGCACATGCACTATATACATATGAGTGTATCTGATATACTCATAATAATATTGTAATACAAATTAAATAAAACCTCTTTTAAACAGATGAAATGAAATAATAATTTATTTTAAAACAATATTAGATTGGATCTAATAAACCCTTTGAACTTCATAGGCTTAATAGATCCAATGAAATCTACATATTTCTCCACTTTCGACTAGTCTGGTTCCTCCACTTCTAACATCATGATATATGGAGCGTGATCCATCTTCTTGATGGGGTTTGCCTTATCCTTTCAAAGAGCATAGCAAACTCTCCAATGACTACTCATTGCGTTGCTTCCGTCCTTTGGTTAAGAGTAGTCATCTTCCCGCTTAACCCCTCTCTAGTAAGAAAATCATGTGGAGGTTGCGTAGTACCATCAATTCTACTTGCATTTCAGTGCTTCCTCCATCAAGTACCTCTCTAGTATGCCTTCTCGAGTTCTTCTTAGGTCTCGTATGGTATGACCTTCTCATCTCTTTAATTGTCAATTAAATGTCTTTTACTCTTTCTTCAATGCCAATTAAATGCATCGCTAACCTTCAAATTTGAATCTATTTTATTGACTTAATTAAACCTATTGACATATTTTAAATTATTTATTTCATTTAATACATAAGTTAGTTTCGATATATATATATATATATATATATATATATGTATAAGTTTAAAATATTTTTGACAACCATTGCACATATAAATGGCAAATGTATATGTTACAGATGCAAATCTCAACATCGATATAAGTATACATTAACTATGTACACCCTACATCATGTTGTTCGTGCATTATACACATATGAGTGTATTTGATATACGAATAACTATATTGTAATACGAATTAAATAAAACCTCTTTTAAATAGATGAAATAAAATAATAATTTATTTTAACAATAATATTTGATTGGATCTAATAAACCCTTTAAACTTCGTGGGCTTAATAGATCCAATGAAATCTACATATTTCTCCCACTTTGCGAGTGGTCTGGTTCCTTCACTTCTAACGTCATGATCTGTGACGATCCGGAATTTTCGAGCATTTAAAATTGGAATATTTAATTGATTTTAAATATTTAAAGGTTTAATTTTAACTTGAATTCAAATATTATAATTTATTTGATAATTAAATTATTGAATTAAATAATTTGGAATGGAATGAAATATGAAATCTGAGATTTTAAGCCTATTAAAAATAATTTGAAGGCTTATAAAATTTATATTGATAATACTGAGGACAATAGAAGCGTCAAAATTGAAATTAACAGTGATCTGTTCAGTTTTGAAATTTTATCGTTTTAATTTGAATTTAAAATAGCCTTCCGAGGCACAGTCTCGGAATTCGACGAAATTAGTTCCATTGGGTCCGTAATATTGAATTATTACCGGATTCCAAATTTCGTAGCTTTAGGAAGTAACGTGTGATCGTACGAGGTATAAACGCTTTGATGAAAATTACCAATTTAAATCAAATTATAAAGATCAAATCAACAGCCGTCCTATACCTTCTTGAGCCACCCTCTCTCTGAATTTTAGCCACTCTACCCGGTACGCTCAGCCATCATGTCCCATTTCCCTTTATTTTCAGCTGAGATTTTCATTTATTTTCAGAAGGGGAAATTATTTTCATCAATGGCTGATACTTCATGCCGAGATCAAGATCAATTAGGGCCGAATTTTGTTTTCTTCTTCCCAAAACTCCAAGCAGTCCAATAATAAAAAAAAGAGGGATATAATCATGGCCGAAGAAATCAAATTCAATTTCAAATCGCGAGGTCGTGCAGGGGAGCGTCTCGAATTTTAGCTCGAACCAAGTATTGAGTGAAGCATGGTTGCACGCGAGGGATTTTAGGGTTTGGGCCGTTGGTAGCGTGGTCGATTTGGAGGATTGGTTGTCGATCGAGCCCAGGTGAGGGTTCGTGAGCCATTTTCGTGTGCGGTGGCCATGGAACAGCGCGACGTGGAGATGGCGATCTTTGGGATGCGAAGACGAGCTCGCGTGCGTAGGAGGCCGCGGCTGCTCATGTGGGTGTCGAAGCCGTATATGGCTTGGAGCTTGGTCGATGTGGTCGACGTATATGGTGTAAGCTGGTTGCGTTAGAAGCTCGGTCGTGTCATGGAGCTCGGCGAATTCGAGATTGTCGCATGGTGAAGACGAGAGCATTAGCTTGTTTTGTGTTCCTGCTGTTTTGGCTTGCATCTATGAGGTATCGGGTTTTATTTTGTTTGATTTTAATTGGGAAAATAAAATGTTTTTACATATATTGATTTTTACAGTAAAAAAAAAGAAGTATATATATAGGTAGACAGAAAATCTCTACAGTAGGAAAATATTTATAGGTGAAGTTTTCAACTTTAATATATATACACGACTATTTTAAATTAATTATATAGGTAAGCTAGAAAGTTAGATACGGATAAGGTTTTGAAAAAAAAAATTATTCTTATATGGATATGAATGTTAAAATGCTGAACAGTATGTAAAATTAGTTTTTGAAGCTATATAAATTAATTTTATAACTGTATGAGTTTCAAAGACAAGGAGGGAAAAAATAAAATAAAATAAATAGATAGTAAGAAATGGTTCGATCAAATTCAGATATTGATAAATAGTATAATGTTTGTACAAGGTCAAAAATAATGAAGAACAAGCTGGATTGGAATGGATGCTAATAAAATAAAAGGTGAGTTAATCTCACTCAGTTTATTTAAATTTAAATTTAAATGATTAAATATAAATAATTGTTTAAATGGTTGAAATTCATTGAAGTGCTGTAGTATGGTAATTTTGGAATTGGCATATTATATTGTGCTAACATCTGTGGATGCAGGGAAAAAACAGGTTGGTGGGATCCAACTGGACCCCTCAACATTATTATTTAATATTCTCTATTTGTGATTACTTGATATTCTATGTTGAATATATTGGAATATTGAATGATATGATTGGATTGGATATATATATATATATATATATATATATATATATTGGTCAAAATGAATTACCAAAAATATATAAATTGGATTTTGGAAAGAAAATAAAGGAAGTAAATTTGTGTACGAAATAATCTTAGAAAATTTAATAAATTAGGAATGGATTGAAAAAGAATTAGACGTATGTTAAATACTGATAAATAACTTCGAGTATGAAAAGAAAAGAGTTTGAATAAACATTAATTAATGAATTGTAAAATTATGTAGTATTAATTTAAATGAATAAAGAATCATTTTTAAAACTCAAAGTTTTAAATTTATTTAAAGGAATTAGAAGTAAACTAAGAAATCTAAATTGGTATTTCAATTAAAAGTATCTAAAATCATAATTAAGAAATAAAATATGAAATTAAAAAGTTTTAAATTTATTTAAAGGAATCAAAAGTAAACTAAGAAATCTAAATTGGTATTTCAATTGAAAGTATCTAAAATCATAATTAAGAAATAAAATCTGAAATTAAAGGATTTTTGAATAAATGAAGTAAATTGGAAATCAATTTGGAAATTGATTTAAGTGTTTGAAATTGGATATTTGGAAGAATAAATTCAAGGTGGGAATTTATTAAGGAATGAGAAAAATTGTTTAAAAGTAAATAGTGATTTATTTTTAAAGGTTGTGAAGAGAAGTATATTTCTCTGGATAGCCAAGTACGTTTTCAAAGTAAGTTTTTAAATAAAATAAAGGTTTTAATGTTGTTTTACAAAGCATGTTCTTGGAAATTTATTATTTCTAAATGTTTAAATTCTAAAGTAAACATTTATTAAAATCTATTACCGTAGTAATAATTTATAAAGAGGGACTTAGTAATTCTGTCTTAAAGGTGAAAACTTAGTTTATATTTGTAAAGTTACCTTATTTCAAATATTCATATAGTATATATTTTTAATCGATTATTGAAGTAGTTTTAACTTAATTATTTTAAAATACATTCTAAAGTAAGAAATTTGTTAATCTATTATCGTAATAATTATTTTAAGAATGATTTAGTATTTTGTTTAAAGAAGAAAAATCTAGTTATATTTATAAAGTAAACTTATTTTAATTTGTTTCTAAAGTATTATTTCAGATTAAGTACTAAAGTAAAGTTTTCTAAACTAAATATTAAACATACTTTACAATTAAAGTGTTTTGAAATTATTTTAAAAATCTAAAACCTTGTGCTTGGTGATTTCAGTGGAAATAGAAATATTTGGAATTTGTTCTGAGAAAGAAAGATAGTTTGAAAATTGTTTTCAAAGGGGTTTGAAAGTGAAAATATATCTTTTGAAGATATTTTGAGATAAATAAATAATTTGGGAAATTATTTATTGGTTGATGGTTGTTTGTGAATATTAATTGATAGTTAAATCACCGACTATCAATATTGGCCAAATGCACTGATCATTTCGAAGAGACCGGGATCGAGATTTATTTCTCAAAAACCACTTCGATACGGTTTGTACGTTTCGTGAAAAACGATTTTGGATTCGAAGATGGAGCAGTGAAGTGCAAGGGCTAGTCACTACTAATCCTGAGGATATTTCCAAAATGGATGTAGTAGGAATAGTGCCTTCGGTTCCGTTCGAACCCGGGACGGACTTGTATGGATGAATGTTTGCGAAACATCGTCAGGGGGGACGATGGGCATTCTAAGGGATATGTTCTTTAAAGGTAACGCTTAGTCTCAAGCCTCATCAAATGGGAATGACTGAAAATTAGGGGTTATGCAGCAAGGCTAGGTGGGTAGCACCCAAGCAGGGTGAGGTCATTCCTGTCTAGATGTCCCTTTTTATTTCGGCTTAGTGGGCGGTTGCTGATCCCAACCGTGGGGTGATCTCACTCGGGATTATCCAGTAAGGGGTAGTACCGGTCTTGTGTTGCAGGGGAGTGGGTGTACTCCTCGGTACGGTGATCTAGGCCCCGTACTGTGACAGGTGGTACCCCAGTGCCTAGTCATTAGTTGGAAATTCATTCACCCTACGAGCCTTGTACGAGTTTTGTTTGTATTACCCACTCTGTGGCTAGTAGCTGGAATTTAATCATGTAACAATTTCGGCTATTTTATAAGTATTTGTATATAGACCCTATTATAATATCAGAGGATTTCTATAAAAATTGTTTTAGCTATCGTAAGGTAAAAACCCGACATGTTTATTTGTGGCGTGGTCTTACGAAATGCTTTTGTTTTCAAAGGATTTCTATAAAAAAAAATTGTGTTGAGTTGTTGTGAATCCATTGTATGATATTGATGTTGAGCTGTGATTGATGTACTCTGGTGATGTAAAATATGTAAGCAGATATATTTGATTTTGAGTAAAGATCATTTATTTTCTATTATATTTTATTCCGCTGCGATGGTTAGATTCTGATGTTGTTTTCTATTTTCTACTTCTACCTCTTCTTCTTTAACCTCAAATGGTTCGTATTTTTGTACAACTTGAATTGACTTAGGTAGAGTAGTGTTGACTCAAGGGGTACGGATTTGCGGGTCCTTTCATGATCTATGGGGCGAGATCCATCTTTTTGATGGGGTTGCCTTATTCTTTAAAACTGCCAAGCGAACTCTCCAATGACTACTCACCACGTTGCTTCCATCCTTTGGTTAAGGAGTAGTCATCTTCCCGCTTAACTCCTCTCTAGTAAGAAAATCATATGGAGGTTGCGTAGTTCCATTGATTCTACTTGCATTTTCAATGCTTCCTCTATCAAGTACCTCTCTTACGTGCCTTCTCGTATTTTTCTTAGGTCCCATATGATATGACATCCTTATAGATTTTATTCATATCCTAGTAACAACAGAGATCTTACCCGATTTTTAAGTTTTTAGTGAAAATACCGAATAAATGTTAGTTAAAAAAGTTGTCTAACACCCCCAACTAATTATTTTCGTGAAGATTATGATCATAGGTTACCAAATCAAATCAAATTACAGTTGATCAATATAAAAAATGTATAAAAATATGAAGCAGAAAGTAAGAAAAACAAGAGATAAAAGTTTATGGTGGTTCAGCTATGCCTATGTTCACTTTGATGTTATTTTATCATTGTTGTTCACTAAATCTAGAAGAGAATACAATTACATCTTGAAGTCTACACAAAAATAGTAGGATCGATTTCACCCTAGAGGGGGGTGAATAGGGTGATGGTATAAATTATAAAATTAACTGCGGAAGCTTATAAAATATTTTCAACACAGATCACAAAACAATAGCAGCACAGATAATAGCAGAATAAATGCAGAAATAGAACGACACAGAATTTACCCAGCTTCGGCAAAAACCTGCCTACGTGCTGCCCCCAAAGTTTCTACTGGAAATTAGATAGTCAGACGCTTACACACGTAAACTCGCGACACCCGCTATCGACTAAACTTAACTCTACGCTCAAAACCCTGCCACAACTCAGCCACTAAGTTGCGAATTCTCAAACTACGCCACGTAGTTTGTCCCCTAGTCACACGACTAGAAATTTAAACGGTTTAAAAATGAAAATACAATTAAAAAACAATTTAAAATAAAATAACCATATTTAAAATTTAAAACCCTTAAGAGAAAAAAAAACAGGCCAGCCCCCCTTTTTTAATTTAACACGTTCTCCTTTGCTCGTTCGTTTATACGAAGATGGCGGCCGTTCCTCTAACTCAATTAGGGCTTCGTTCCATGCGATCCAATTTAGGGTTTTCGTGATTTCAAAGAGACCGACTTTAGTTGCTAGATCGAAAGGAAGATTTATCAATTTGTTTGCTTCGTCGATCGCTTGCTTCTCTGTTTTGCTCACGGCTTCAATGAAATTGATCGAGTTCGATTACAATTTCGGTAAGTACTTTATTCCTTTTGCTTTGCTGGTTTAGGCTTGCTTGAACTCGATGATAAAATTGCCGGTGATGATTAGGGTTATATATAGGGATTCAAATACCTAATTTTTCGTCATATATTCTTTACTCGAATTTGTCAACTGATATAGCTCGGCCATTGATTTTCGTTTGGATGTTGAGATTTATCTCTGACCTTTCGTATGTACTTGATTCCTTGATTGTCACGGTAGAACATTCTCGGCTTGAATTTGTGACATTTGCTTTTCGTTCCGTGACTTTCTCTGACTTGATAAATTTCGTATAATTTGATTTTTGATACTTGATTTGTACGGCATTGATTTCGAACTTGTTTACTTCGGCTTTGACTCTGGTTGTTACTGCATTCATGGTTTTGCTTCGACCACTGTCTTGCATTTTTGCTTGAGTACTGGGTTGCTCCAACTCTCCCTGTACTCAGTGTTGTGCGCATAGCACCGAGCTTTATATATTTTGTAAATTTTTGACTTTGTTTTAAAAAAAATGTTACATGACTTCGCTGTGTAGTCTGCACATATTGATTCCATTCATGTGTGTGTTTGAGCTTTGCCTCTCTCAGGTCAGTGCATGTAGTCCATTATGTTTGATCTACAAGTTCTTTTGCATATGATACTCCAAATTGTCACAGTGCTTCTTTTGTTGGTTGCTGTTCTTTGAATGCATCTGTGCATGTCACTGTGTTTATGACCACTGGTTCATTGTGAAGCATGGTTTACTGGTGCATACATGTTGCTTGATTTTGTTCATGGATGGTTTTTTGGTACTGTGTCACTGTGTTGGGCTTGTAGTACTTGGATATTTGCAGTTTGTAGTTGCCGTGTACTTTGGTGACTGACCATCCTGTAGCATATCTCTGTTTTGAGTTGAAACTTCATTATATATATACTTGATAATGATGTGTTGCACTGCATCACTGTATCAGCCTACATTGTTCATGTCTTTCTGCTTGAGGAAGAAGTTGAACTGTTGTTTGGTGCATTGTGTAGTTGCCATATCTTGTGCTCGAGCTCTTTGCACACTGATGCATTCTTCTCTGTTCATACCTGTATCATGCTTGGCTTTGTGGTCTGGTTTCACTTGGGCTTGTAGTTGATGTTTATATTTGTTTGACCTGGCATTTGGTCTGTAGTTGGTCTTGTTTCATGTATTGGTTTGCTGTACATTTCTGGATTTGGTTTCTTGATGCAGTTTGGTCTGGTATTTTAGTCCGATTCAGTTTGCAAATAGTTTTGTTCATTTGTGATTATACTGGTCTTGTTTATATTGGACTAGTCGACACTTGATTCTTGAGTTTTGGCCATTTGCACCTGTGTTGAATCCAGTTTCACAACTCGAGTTTAACCTTGTGCTGAAGTCGTTATTTTATTTATATTGCACCTGAGTTGAACCCGGCTTTTCATTTGGGTTTGACCTGTCCTCACCTGTCTCTGTAACATTATCAAGTGTATATCGGTGTGCACGGCCATGTGGCATGTACAGTGATACACTGTGCATGTCGCATTGTTCGTGTGTGATGAATTCAAATATAAATGATGACGAACAACCCAAATAACTAAGGCAAATAATATTTTTAAAAAATCGTATTTTATTTTATATTGCAAAAAAATTTCTTTTTCAATTTTACCGCGTTAGTGAATATTTTTGCAGATTGCTCAGATGCTGGAATCTAACTGGAATGAAGTTGAAGATAAAATACGAATTGAGTGAATGAGTGATGTGTAGTGAGGTTAAATGTAAATATGAAATTGTGATGTATTTGCAATCAAAATTGTATATGTATAGTGAGATCTTGAATTTGTACTATTCAAAATTGTAATAAATATTTGTTTGAATAAAATTTCTGTTTGAATTCAAATTCTGTGTTATTTAATTTTATTCAGCAAATATTTATTTAATCTATGAAAAATAAAATAGTACATTAGCAAATACATTTAAACGAATGTATATATGTTTATTATCATCAAACAAAAATCATATAAGCGCATATTCAACAATCTCCCCCTTTTGATAATAACAAACATATATTTAAGATTTTGAATATATTAAATGTATTTGATCATTGATATGCTCTAATTGCTCCCCCTATTTAAATGCTTCCTCTCTACACAAAGCTCCCCCTACAAATAGAAAATTATTTGACCTTTGCTAGATTTTATTTGACAAAATCTTAACTTTTCTCTCCCCCTTTTGTTATCATCAAAAGAATAATAGTGTTAGAGAAAATAGAGATAAAGTGATCGATATTAATTCAACATTAAAACTCAATTGAATATAAATATTAAATTTCAATAAAAAATCAAACAAAAATCATAAATATTTCGTTAGGTGCATATTCCACTTTTAGAATGATGGGAATGATGTCATCATATAAAACCATACAGTTGTGTCTATTTGTGGTATATTTATATCAGGAATTTGAATATCTAATAACCATGCATAACCGTTAGGACTTTTAAATGAGATTAGTAGTATTCCAATTTTATTTTAAAAAAAATAAATTCAAGTATCTTCTAACCATGCATAACCGTGAGGACTTTTAAATGGGATTAGAATCAACTTGTTTATTTAAAAATCAACTTTTGATATGCGTTCCATACATGCATAACCGTGAGGACTTTTAAATGAGCATGGAAGCACATAACAAATTCCAAGTAATTCACCCATGCATAACCGTGAGGACTTTTAAATGAGAGTGAATACTTTGGTATTTATTTATTTTTTATTATTTATTTATTTATTTATTATTATTATTATTATTATTATTATTATTATTTTAAAAAAATGTAAAAATGAAAAACGAACGATTCCTGTTTAAAGTACCACATATCGACAAACTATATAGAATTTTGATGAGTGATGGTCGTTAGAAATATGATAGATATAGAGATGGTCATGGAATTTTTACAAAAAAAAAGTTTTATAACTCTTGTTTAAATTTCTAAAGAAATTTACTAATTATATCGTCTCGAGTCATAATATATAATAAATATCAACACTCATCACTTTTTCAATCACTATTCATCTTTTCGATAATCATTAGGGAGTTAGATTAGTCAATGTAATCATTTAAAATCAAATTCAGAAATAATTATAAATTAAATTTTCTAAACGACTAATCTGAAATATGGTCAAAAATAATTTTCTCGAGGGGGTTATATGAGAAAAATTTCTGCTATTTGAAAATTATTTGAAATGAAAAATATGCAGATATTTTCTTTGAAAAACGATGCAGTTACTAAATGTCTCAACAAAAATCACGTTTCACTAGTAATTTTCCTATCAACTAGATTACCAGTGTAATCTGCATCTGAATTTCTCTTTCACTCAAAATTACCATCAATTGAATTTTATAGACCAAAACATGAAGTGTGCACCAAAAATTTCAAACTCAATTTTAACAGCAATTTAAATGACATTCTTTTGAATTTGAATTGAAGCCGTGTAAATAATCAAAAACCGCGAATAAAGAGTTAGCCGTATTATAACCAAATGTATTATCATCCAATAAAACACTATTTTTAATCCAAACTGATGTATATGAAGTAATTCAAAGAATCTAGAGAATTTTCTAGTGTTTTTGGCATAAGAATATAATTTGGCCAACTATGTTGAATAAGTCAGAATCTAAATCATCATCTCATTATTGGCTGATTTAATTTGGAATATGGTGCAGATTATCACATTTAATATATCGTTTTAAATAAATATAGCTTTACCTGTTTTACCTTTACGATAATTTTTCGTTGTTGTCCGTTGTGATTCTGTCACCTTTATACTAGGCTAAGGAACTTTGCTTTGCCGCCTGTTGTGTTTCTGGAACAGCCAAAATCTAGAGAACACTGTTGTTGTTCCATAGCCTGCCACCACACCTACACGATGAAAGATTTTTGTGACCTATTTGTTTTTATAGGTCCATGATTGTTAGTGGCAGAAAATTTTGAAAAACAATTTTGTAAAGACCCAAAACTATTTATAATTGTTCCCTTCGGCACCCAAATTTGTTTAACTTTGAGAGTTTTTATATTTGTGCCTTTTGGAACCCAAATCGGTATAGTTTTCACATGTTTGGGTCTATACCAACAATTATTGTGATTGTGTCCATATTTTCTACAAATTGTGCATATAGAGTTGACTTGATTAATATTGCTTTCAATAATTTTCGATTTACTATATCCAAGTCCTTGTCTAACCGTATTAACAGTTATAGTGGCCACTGATTCGTACCACTATGCGATCATCCGGGAATTTTGCCAGCCTTCATTGGTCCGCTCGGTTGATCTCTCTGCTAGGGCCGTCTTGCGAACCACACCTGTCTCGCAGGGCTGTCTCATTAGTGACAGTCCGGCTTGGGTTAGGTTCCTACAGCATCGTGGGATTCGTATTACCATCTCCCCTACATACTTTCGTTTCCTTCCGAAAGATCCGGTTCCTCCAGTACCATCGTCTGCATGTTGTTCTTCTCTTTGTTCCCTTCCCTCTTCCTCTTGTGCTTTATCGATCTCCATTCCGATGCTTAGCGTAGAGGAGATTGCGATCATTAATGATCGTCTTAGTCGTCTAACTAAGAACTCGGCTCCCTCCAGATCTTCTTTTAGGCAGCAGGGCACGCTGGGGCCGTTTGGAGTATCCGCGGAGTCCGAACCTCGGATCGCGGATTCGCATCTTCATCGAGCCTCTCGACGCAGATCGAGGTCTTCCTGTCACTCCACGCACTATCCGCACTCGCTCTATAGCGGCGAATGAGCAAACCGATCGGTCTGCTCTTTATTCATTGTATCTTATCTGAGTTGCGTTTGCTCTGCTTTCCTTTGCTTGCTTTCTTCCTCTCTGTTGTCTCTGCATTCATGTCGAACTTTCTCTTCTGGAATATTCGTGGTATTGGCAATGATGCTTCTTCTGCTAGGCTGAAGCGCATTGTCCGGAAGCATTCTATTTGCTTGGTGACTCTATTAGAACCTTTTTTGGGTCCTGGAGAGGTTACCAAGGTTGTGCTGTCGCTTGGGTTTGGCGGTGCCTTGTCCAATGCTTCGGGTAAGATCTGGATTCTATGGTCCAAAGACTGTGTTGTTCGCCCTATTTTTGACTCGACCCAGCTTATCTCTGTGGTGTGTACCGCTCCCATTTTCCCTCAACCGTTTCTTTTCTCGGCAGTATACGCCAAGTGTGATCGGTTGGAGAGATTATCCCTTTGGGATGACATTATTTCACTAGCTGAGATGGGGTTCTCATACTCTGTGGTGGGTGGTGATTTCAAGGTTGTCGCTAGTCAGGCTGAAAAATTAGGGGGGGTGGCCGTCAATCGACCCTCGGTTTCTAACTTCAATTCTTTCATTGTGAGCTCTGGTTTATCAGAAATCCCTTTCGTAGGCTCTGCATATACTTGGTCTAACAACCAGGAGGGTCCGGACCGGATCTTATCCCGGTTGGATAGAATTTTTGGTTCTCCTGACAGGATTAATCTCCCCTTCTCCTTCTCTACTTCTCATCTACATCGTTCCTGTTCTGATCATGCCCCATTAGTTTTGCACTGTTCTCCGCGTTCTCTATCGGGGCCTTCATCTTTCCGCTTCCTAAGTATGTGGAGCTCCCACCATACTTTTCTTCAGGTAGTGGATGACTCGTGGTCCTCACCTATTTCTGCTTCTCCCTTGGGGGCTTTCTCCCAAAAGCTGAAATGTCTTAAGGCCTGCCTTAAGAACTGGAATTCTCTTGTTTTCAGGAACATTTTCGGCCGTGTTCGGGCTGCAGAAGAGACCCTCATCCTTGCCGAATCTTTGTTCGACGAGACTCCTTCAGCCGAAAACAAGGAGAAGTGGGCTTCTGCTCAACTGGCATTCTCATCGGAACTTCGTATCGAAAACTCCTATCTCCGCCAAAAAGCGAGGGTCAAATGGGTGGTCGAAGGAGACTCGAATTCCAAATTTTTCCATTCATCTATTCGTAAGAAAGCCAATTTGCTTTCTATTCGTGAAATTTTAAGATCGGATCTCTCTGTGGCTACAACTCCTACTGGAGTCAGAGAGATCATTGTGACTCACTTCCAATCCTATCTGGGTTCTCCTTCTGTATCAGAACCGGATTTGGACCTCCTTTCCTTCATTCCCCGTCTGGTCCCTTCGGAGGGAAGTGACGCTTTAGCTTTTCCACCTTCATCGGAAGAGATTCGTGCCTGTGTCTTTGCTCTTAGCAAGGATAGTGCCAGTGGGTCGGATGGCTTCAACGGTTCCTTCTTTCGAAGTGTTTGGCCTATCATTCAGCCAGACTTCTGTCTGGCAATCCAACATTTCTTCTCCGGATGCATTCTTCCCATTAGTTGGTCTTCCACTAACTTGGTCCTTATTCCGAAGTGTGATAACCCTCGGTCATGCGTGGAATTTCGTCCGATCAGCCTGTGTAATTTCTCTAACAAAGTGATTTCTAAGGTATTGGCCAATCGTTTGGCTCCGTACCTTGATCGTATCATCTCCTCCTCTCGGGCGGGTTTTGTTAAAGGACGTTTAATCACTGATAACGTGCTATTAGCCCAGGAGCTGATTTCTCATATTGACCGGAAGGTCAGAGGATCTAATATTGTTTTCAAACTAGATATGGAAAAGGTCTACGATCGTATGTCGTAGTTTTTCGTCATTAAGGTTCTACGTGCCTTTGGGTTTCCTGAAACCCTTATCGATTTGGTTTGGATGCTCATATCCAACTGTTGGTTCTCCGTTCTCATTAACGGATCGGCCAATGGTTTCTTCAAGGCGGGTAGAGGTCTTCGTCAAGGTGATCCTCTATCTCCTTCTCTTTTCGTGATTGCGGAATAGGCTTTCATTCGAGGGATCCACACCTTAACGATTTTTGGCCAAATTCACCGATTTGGCCTTCCGAGAGGGTGCCCGCTCGTCTCATCCCTATCCTTTGCGGACGACATTGTCATTTTCTCCAACGAAAGCCGGACTTCTGTTCGCCGGCTTATTCGATTTATCCACCTGTATGAGAGGTGCTCGGGCCAGCTCGTTAACTATTCGAAGAGTTGTTTCGTCCACGCGAAGGATATGGACCCTTCCAGGGTTTCTTGGGTCGAATCTTTTACCGGTTTTAGGGAAGCCTCCCTTCCTCTTCCTTATTTGGATATTGTTCTTTACAGAGGTAGGAAACTTAATGCCCTTTTCGATCCTCTGACGAACAAAGTTGGGGGAAAGATTATCCATTGGAATGCGTCTCTTCTTTCTCAAGCAGGAAGATTGGTTCTCATCAAGTCGGTATTAGGATCGTTGGGCACTCATGTTTTCGCCGCGATGACCCCTACGTCTTCTTTCTTTCGGTCATTACAATCTTTGGCCTCTTCCTTCTTCTGGGGGTTGAAGGTTGACAATCACCGTCATCACTGGGTATCTTGGGACGTCGTACGCCGTCTCAAGAACGAGGGCGGGCTTGGTTTGCGAAACCCAAAGGACATTTGTTCGGCTTTTGCTTGCAAGTTGTGGTATAGGTTTGGGACAAACGATTCCTTATGGGCGACGTTCCTACATGCCAAGTACCAGAGGCCGACGTCTGTTGGCTTTTCCGGATCTCCATCATTCGCAAGTGAGACTTGGAAGCACATGCAATCGGTAAAATCATTTTCTGATTCACATGGAGGTCATTCCGGATGGGATGGCGGTCCGTTTTCAATCTTAAAGGCCTGGAGCTCAGCTCGTAATCCCGCTCCCGTTCTCCCTCTTTTCTCTTTCATCTGGGACGCTAGAATCCCTCCTAAAGTGTCTTTGTTCATGTGGCGAACTCTTCATAAAGGGTTGCCAGTTGATGAGAACATTCAGAGGATTGGCATTCCTTATGTCTCCCGATGTAGATGCTGCGGAAATGGGGATACAGAATCTTTGGATCATTTGCTTTTTCCAGGTTTCTCTGCCAGATCCTGCTAGAATTACTTCGGAAATCTGATGGGTATCCAAGGTAGCAACAGTTCGACAGATGAATTACAGAGAACCTGGTGGAATGGAATCTCTGGTAAATCTCTTCGCTCTATCATCCTCCACTTGATTCCTTGTCTGATCCGTTGGCACATCTGGTGCGCGTGGAATAAGGTAATTTTTGAGGAATCATCCATGGATCCCTTTTCCATTATTCGTCGGGTTAGAAACGATGTTTTCTTGGCTTTTCGTGGAAGACCTTTCAAGGGCTCGGTCAGTTCTCGTTCTGGTCGCCTTGTGGACCTGTTATCTATTACCTGTTCTCAGTCTTCCTATAGAGCGGGAATTGGATGACACCCGATACCGAGCCAGGTGGCTATGGCTTTCTCGTCTCCGATTCATCCTCCCCCCTTTTTTCCCCTGATTTTGTGGCTATTGGTTTTCAGGCTCTGGATATTCAGGTTTGGATCGGAGACTTTACTCCTCTTCTTATATTGGATCACGGGTGGTGGAAAACCCGGAGCTCATTGTCGGCGTTCTCATTTGCGGTTGTTTGGATCTTGGCCGGTTTGTTTGGCATCTATATCATGAGGGCGACTTCCTCTCCTTATAGTCTATTCTCGCCGTTTCTACGGTCGTCTGTTATTGTTTGTCTTATCGCTTTTTCGGCGCTTTATGTATTTCCTTGTGCTTTGGTTACCTGTCA
This sequence comes from Allium cepa, assembly GCA_030765085.1. Taxonomy (NCBI): domain Eukaryota; kingdom Viridiplantae; phylum Streptophyta; class Magnoliopsida; order Asparagales; family Amaryllidaceae; genus Allium; species Allium cepa. The sequence continues at coordinate 162,772,000 of CM060932.1, forward strand.
GACATGTTGACAGCTTTTGGGGTTATTTATAAAATTCAATTTTAAAAAAAAAAACCGTATTAACAGTTTGCTTTCCTAATAGAATATTCAACGATTTTTCACTTTTTGAAAATTTATCTAAAGTCGTTGACAATTGTTGGACTTGTGCTTTGAGAGATTCATTTTCGTTTAACAATTATGTGCACTTTTTAATAGAATTCTCTCTCCTAGTATTTTCACTCTCTTTTAAAATCAGAATTTCATTTTCAAGTGATTTTATATTAATTTCTGATTTTTTAATTTCCTCTTCGAACATTGGACACTTATCACACTTAGGGATCCTTCTTTGATAGTTTTCAACTAATTGGTCAAGTTGTTCATTTAATTCTATCAAAGTGACTTTTTGTGATTCAAGTTTGGCATATTTTTTCCTAAGTTGTTCAAAACAGCCATTCACTTCGTGGAAATAAATAAGTAATTCAGAGTGAGTAAGTTTTGATACCTCGCTTGGCTCGTCATCGTCGCTATCAGTTATATTTCCATGAAGGCACATATCTGCTTTCTCACTCTCACTGCTATAACTTTGATTATCTTCATCACTTGCATTCCACGTGACTGCAAAACTTCTCCTTTTTGATTTCTTTTTAAAGTCGCATTGATTTTGAGGACAATTGGGCTTGATGTGTCCTGGTTGGTTGCACTTGTGACAGATGATCTTCTGTTCTTCAGAGTAGTCTAGTGCTTTGGCTATTCTGCTTTTCGCTTTTTGAATTCGAGCTGAATTTCCATATTTGTAATTCCACTTTTTCAATTTCTTTATTAATAGCTCCAATTCTGCTGCTGCATCATCATCGTCATCGTTATCACTTTCAGTTGTCCCTTTGAGAGCTATTGATTTCTTTTGAGTATCTCCTCCTTCACGCTCTTCCTTGAATTTCATTTCTAGCTCATAAGTGGTGAGATTTCCGATGAGTTCTTCGATTTTCATTTGTTTCAAATCTTTTGATTCTTGAATAGCAGTCACTTTGGCTTCAAAACTTTGTGGAAGGACTCTAAGGATTTTTCGGACTATCTCCAACTCTGTATATGATTTTCCAAGAGCTTTTGATTTGTATACGATATTGGAAAGTCGTCCATGCATCTCTTTGACATTTTCTTCCTTCGCCATTGTGAAGTTCTCGTATTCGCTGCTTAGCATGGCAAGGCGAGATTCTTTGACTTGAGATGTTCCTTCGTGAGTCACTTCTAATGTGTGCCATATTTCCTGCGCAGTTAGACAATGTGAGACATGATTAAATTCAAATTGATCCAATGAACAGATAATAGAATTCATAGCTTTAGCATTAGTATTTTGTAATTTATTTTCTAGTTCTGTCCATTGTTCCTTTGGCTTCTCTATTTCCTGATTATCTACAGTTATAGTTCGTATTCTATAACCTGTCTCAACAATATTCCATGCGTCAATGGTTTTCAGAAAAATTTCCATCCTATTTTTCCAGTAAGCATATTCACCATTGAACATTGGTGGTCTAACTATGGATTGACCCTCAGCAAAAGCAGTATTAAAAGAAGCCATTTAAAAAATTCAACTTTTTAAAATAAAAATTGATTTTTGTAAAATCAAATTTTTAAAACAAAAACGACTTTTGTTCCTAGCTCCGATACCACTTGTACGATCGATTTCACCCTAGAGGGGGGTGAATAGGGTGATGGTATAAATAATAAAATTAATTGCGAAAGCTTATAAAATATTTTCAACACAGATCACAGAACAATAGCAGCACAGATAATAGCAGAATAAATGCAGAAATAGAACGACACAGAATTTACCCAGCTTCGGCAAAAACCTGCCTACGTGCTGCCTCCAAGGTTTTTACTAGAAATTAGATAGTCAGACGCTTACACACGTAAACTCGCGACACACGCTATCGACTAAACCTAACTCTACGCTCAAAACCCTACCACAACTCAGCCACTAAGTTGCGAATTCTCAAACTACGCCACGTAGTTTGTCCCCTAGTCACACGACTAGAAATTTAAACGGTTTAAAAATGAAAATACAATTAAAAAACAATTTAAAATAAAATAACCCTATTTAAAATTTAAAACCCTTAAGAGAAAAAAAACAGGCCGGCCCCCCTTTTTTAATTTAACACGTTCTCCTTTGCTCGTTCGTTTATACGAAGATGGCGGCCGTTCCTCTAATTCAATTAGGGCTTCGTTCCATGCGATCCAATTTAGGGTTTTCGTGATTTCAAAGAGGTCGGCTTTGGTTGCTAGACCGAAAGGAAGATTTATCAATTTGTTTGCTTCGTCGATCGCTTGCTTCTCTGTTTTGCTCACGGCTTCAATGAAATTGATCGAGTTCGATTACAATTTCGGTAAGTACTTTATTCCTTTTGCTTTGCTTGTTTTGGCTTGCTTGAACTCGATGATAAAATTGCCGGTGATGATTAGGGTTATATATAGGGATTCGAATCCCTAATTTTTCGTCATATATTCTTTGCTTGAATTTGTCAACTGATATAGCTCAGCCATTGATTTTCGTTTGGATGTTGAGATTTATCTCTGACCTTTTCGTATGTACTTGATTCCTTGATTGTCACGGTAGAACATTCTCGGCTTGAATTTGTGACATTTGCTTTTGGTTCCGTGACTTTCTCTGACTTGATAAATTTCGTATAATTTGATTTTTGATACTTGATTTGCACGGCATTGATTTCGAACTTGTTTACTTCGGCTTTGACTCTGGTTGTTACTGCATTCATGGTTTTGCTTCGACCACTGTCTTGCATTTTTGCTTGAGTACTGGGTTGCTCCAACTCTCCCTGTACTCAGTGTTGTGCGCATAGCACCGAGCTTTATATATTTTGTAAATTTTTGACTTTGTTTTAAAAAAAATGTTACATGACTTCGTTGTGTAGTCTGCACATATTGATTCCATTCATGTGTGTGTTTGAGCTTTGCCTCTCTCAGGTCAGTGCATGTAGTCCATTATGTTTGATCTACAAGTTCTTTTGCATATGATACTCCAAATTGTCACAGTGCTTCTTTTGTTGGTTGCTGTTCTTTGAATGCATCTGTGCATGTCACTGTGTTTATGACCACTGGTTCATTGTGAAGCATGGTTTACTAGTGCATACATGTTGCTTGATTTTGTTCATGGATGGTTTTTTGGTACTGTGTCACTGTGTTGGGCTTGTAGTACTTGGATATTTGCAGTTTGTAGTTGTCGTGTACTTTGGTGACTGACCATCCTATAGCATATCTCTGTTTTGAGTTGAAACTTCATTATATATATACTTGATAATGATGTATTGCACTGCATCACTGCATCAGCCTACATTGTTCATGTCTTTCTGCTTGACGAAGAGGTTGAACTGTTGTTTGGTGCATTGTGTAGTTGCCATATCTTGTGCTCAAGCTCTTTGCACACTGATGCATTCTTCTCTGTTCATACCTGTGTCATGCTTGGCTTTGTGGTCTGGTTTCACTTGGGCTTGTAGTTGATGTTTATATTTGTTTGACCTGGCATTTGGTCTGTAGTTGGTCTTGTTTCATGTGTTGGTTTGCTGTACATTTCTGGATTTGGTTTCTTGATGCAGTTTGGTCTGGTATTTTAGTTCGATTCAGTTTGCAAATAGTTTTGTTCATTTGTGATTATACTGGTCTTGTTTATATTGGACTAGTCGACACTTGATTCTTGAGTTTTGGCCATTTGCACCTGTGTTGAATCCAGTTTCACAACTCGGGTTTGACCTTGTGCTGAATTCGATATTTTATTTATATTGCACCTGAGTTGAACACGGCTTTTCATTTGGGTTTGACCTGTGCTCATATGTCCCTGTAACATTATCAAGTGTATATCGGTGTGCACGGCCTTGTGGCATGTACAGTGATACACTGTGCATGTCACATTGTTCGTGTGTGATGAATTCAAATATAAATGATGACGGACAACCCAAATAACTGAGGCAAATAATATTTTTTAAAAATCATATTTTATTTTATATTGCAAAAATATTTCTTTTTCAATTTTACTGCGTTAGTGAATATTTTTGCAGATTGCTCAGATGCTGGATTCTAACTGGAATGAAGTTGAAGATAAAATACGAATTGAGTGAATGAGTGATGTGTAGTGAGGTTAAATGTAAATATGAAATTGTGATGTATTTGTAATCAAAATTGTATATGTACAGTGAGAGCTTGAATTTGTACTATTCAAAATTGTAATAAATATTTGTTTGAATAAAATTTCAGTTTGAATTCAAATTCTGTGTTATTTAATTTTATTCAGCAAATATTTATTTAATCTATGAAAAATAAAATAGTACATTAACAAATACATTTAAACGAATGTATATATGTTTATTATCATCAAACAAAAATCATATAAGCACATATTCAACAGTTCACTGAATCTAGAAGAGAATACAATTACATCTCGAAGTCTACACAAAAAATTTAATGGTAGTCCTACCCTTAGGTACGTAATAGTAAAATGCCGAGTCCCTTTTTCTATTGCATGTAGCTTTGTGTTTATAGTGTGATTGATCATTGTTTGGTTTTTGAGTCGTTAGATCGAATTAGAACTCATCAAGTACTAAGATGCATGGAAATAGAAGAAGTTTAGATTCAACATCAACAGTCATGGATCGATATCGATCTATCTCCTTGTGATTTCGCTTGTTGTTCCATAAGGATTCTTTGTTACATCTCATGTTGATTCTCTCTGTATACTTACAAGCTTGTTGCTTCATGTAGTCATGGAACGTTGACCAAATAGGCAAATCTATGGATCAGCTATGATCCGTAGATTTAGACCAATTTTCTCTATTTTTCTTCTTGCCTTGTTATTTCTTATATTCAACAAAGGATGAAGACGAAAAGTGGAAAATAATATATTTGTGCTCATCCATGGATGGATTGGTATATACCCATGAACTTGGTCATTTTTCACTTTTCTATCTAGTCACTCTTCGTACTTAATTGTTTTTGACTTTGGCATTTGTTCTTTCATCACTTTATACTCCAACATTATTGAAAACAACAAAAACAACAATGATGGGTCATTTTTACCATTTATTAATGTTTTATACGTAAAGCGCATGTCATTTGTATTGTTTAATTTTATTTTTATTTTTAGCATGACTAGCCAGCTTTTAAGTAGACCATCCACTTTTATTTATAAACAATAATAACGGATGTTTGGCACAAATGTTAGAACAGCTAAGAAAAGAAAATACAGGAGATAAGCAGAAGCACCTACGCTAATAATATGTATTGTGTATATGTATATAAGTGTATGTATGTATATACATATGTACGTACATATATGGATGTGTGTATACACATGAGTTAGGATTAATAACCCATTTTATTTGGCAACATTTTGCGGTCCTCTTTTATCATCTACATATTTCTGTATAAATATTTGTCCTTTCTCTTTTAACACATGGACAAAATATTTAAGTATAAATTTATGGTCGATATTAAAAGACCACGGATGATGCTAAATAAAAAGGGCTATCGATCATGTGTGTATCGTACTAATCGTGTTGTTATCTTGTATGTGCACGATTGAGTTAAATTAAAAAAGTTGACCGTTGGGCGGTCAAAGCGACGCCAATGATAAAAGAAATAAACAAACTTTGCCTAAATACGCCATCGGTGACGTCAAGATGCTGTCACTTTCGTGGTTAAGTTACACGGACTGCTTTATAGGATGGGTAGAGCGTGTTGGAGCTAGCTTTTCTTCATGTGGTCATCGTTGATGTGTGATGGATTGGATTTATGTTTGTAGATGGAGAAACAAATTTTGATTAGCAACCTAATTATGTCGCCACTGAGGTGATTAAACAAATGAACGAGGCACGTCTACTCTACAGTGTCGTGGTTGCGTTTTCATTAAACAACAAATGAAACGTTTTGAGGGGCGTATATTTGAAATTCGTACTGTTTTGTGAACGAAAGCCTGTTGCACCTAAATAAACAGCAAGCGTGAAGGGATAAACAAATCAAATTTACACAAGATGTTAGTGTTACATAGTATGGAACCGTTCCAGGGCTTAAATTTTGTTGTGAGATATATGTAAACATATAAGTAGCGTCAGTGCTGGCGTATTTATGATTTACCAACCTCACAAATAGGTCCAAGCAGATGCGTACATGCACTTACGTCTGGTCTCCACTTTGTTTAATGCTTCTCTTTCTCTGTCCAATTTATTACTAAAGTTTATGTTTACCAGTGTTGGGGGTTGGTTGTTTACATCTTTTTTCTGCTGCAACCCCTTGAGAATGGCAGGAAAATCGATATAAATCTTTATTTGTTTGCTGCTTTTTATACCATTAATTATTGGATGTTCCCAAGTTCATTATTGCCCATCGGTTTTTTACAAGTTTGCCTAAAATTTACAAGTACGTAGATACCATGGAATTAGCATAATAGCCAGTGTGATCTAATTGCAAACGGAGTATATTAATATGTCTATATGTGTTTTATACTGCATGATAAAGTAACTAATACACAATTTCAACATTTCACGCACGAAAAAGATTTAACAACTGTACAAATTACCCGTGTTTTGCATGTGAAAAACATAATAATTAATACAAACGAGCACATACTCCATACGTAACAAATAAAGGTAATAATTAGAAATTCTAGAACTTAAAAGTTATATGGTAACACATTAATATCAGTTCAACAAATGTAACTAGTATAATATAAGGGTATATGATAAAACAACACATTAAATGCAAGTGTATCAATTATTTTCCTTCCTTTTTTCGGATATATATACCCAGATAACAAGGATCAAATACAGCTTATTTTCGCCACACTCCAAATCCTATAAGTTTTGAATTAAGTAGTTTTGAATTAAGTACCGAACATGTGTTCGATATTAAAGAGGATTTCATATATACCCAAAAAAGAAAAATGAGGTGTAGTCGATCTAGCTAAGTCCAACGGTCCACTTTATTTTGAATCATTTGGTAGTCCCCACTACAAGTTTTTATTTATTTTTTTATTTTTCTTCTGTTATGTTAATCAAATATTTAAATGTAAACTTATCTCTGATATCAGATAACTACAAATGATGTTAAATAGAAGGTAAGAGAAGAGTTCAACAAAACCTCTATTTTGCAGCACCCATGCGGCCTTTTAATTCCCACCCACATTCCTATTTAAATGATATGTCCTTCGCATTCTTCGGTCTCGTAATATTATTTAAATCGGTTGCGTGATGAAAATTAAAATGGCCATAAGAATGTTGCAAAAGGTGGGATGACATTTTATGCTCATACACACGCGCACGTGTGTATGGACACACACATTGAACGCACTGAATGCAAAAGTTCAATAACACCTTTGCTTTGCAACATCTCTATAGCTCGTGTTTTCATCACATAATCTGAATTAAATAGTATAGCTAGTGTGAAAATTAAAAGCCCATATGAGTGCTTACTATTTGAGATGAAATTGAACCGTCGTCGTACACTTCGATGTGTAGCCTATGTATGCATGTAGGTAAAGCACTAGAAATTTTTCTGGTATAACCCAAAATGCTAAATAGCCTATCAAAATTAAGTATTATTGTTCATTTTTCTAAAACTAGTTTCAAACTTTGTCAACGATTACCAGCTGTTAAAGCAAAAAACTAATTTATCTGAAAATTGCTTACGAGTGAAATTGAAAGACATATCAATATAAACTATCAGGAGTACAGTACTTTGGCAAATGTAATATGCGCGTGTAAAAAATTACTTTACAGGAAAATACATATTTAGTTGGAATTTGTTATTTAACTGCATGTAGTATTGCTAAATAAAAGAAATTCTAAAAAACATGTAATTTGAATCAGGGTGTTGTAAAATTCTGTTTAGACATCTAACCAGTCCTCGTGTACTTGCTAATTAAGCAAGACATACCGCTATTCGGAATCTGGATGGGCAATTAGAGCCTAACAATCAAAACCGCTAACTATAAATCCAAACCGGATCGGTTCGAGAAGACCCGAATTTGAATCGAAATCGATAGGCCTTGGGTCGGATCCGAATGATGAAAAATACCGTAAAGAGCTGATCAAACTTAATAAAAAAATCTCAATTAAAAAACATTAAAATGTATATTTTTGATGTTATTATCCAAGAGGCCGTGTATACCCGGCTAGACACTATGTAAAGTCTGCCACCTCACCAAAGTATTTATGCGTGGTTGCTGTCAAAGTATATAGTTATGTACATAGTTACACTTCATGGATGGACAGACATTTAATAATACAAACTGCTCAGTTGAAAATATATACTGCACTCGCCTCTACCTTCTGAGATTGGTCGCCAAATGATTTGCTGTCTTCTTGGTGGTCTGATTGCACTGGGAAATCGCTTCGCTCTATCCTCTTTCGATTGATTCCGTGTTTGATTTGTTGGCATTTGTGGTGTGCGAGGAATAAGGCTTTATTCGAAGAGGTTTCTATGGATCCTCTATCCGTTGCTCGGCGGGTTAGGGATGATGTCTTCCTCGCTTTTCGTGGCCGGCCTTTCAAGGGATCGGCCAGTGCTCGTTCGCGTCTCTTAGTCAAGCTTTTATCTATTCACTGCTCTACCTCCTCTGATAGAGCGGGTATTGGATGATTGCCGAACCAGGGACTCCTTATTGGTCCATCTGTTTCCTTTTCCTCTTCTTCCTTCCCCCCGCCCCCCCCCCCCCCTTTTACCTCTGACTTCGTGGCTATTGCTCCAGGTTCTTGTCTTTTGGAAGTCTGCTGTTGGGTTGGAGCATTTCTTCCCGCATATTGGTTCTTTCTCTGCGCTTCCAGCTCTGTTGTGCGTTGGTTGTCGGTCGTCTGGCTTTGGTTTTCTTGTTCGCTAGTTCTGTATCCAGTTGCTGCTGTGCTTGGTTGGCTATTGACATCGGCTTCTGGCGGTGGCTATGCCGGAGCTCGATGTCGATGTTGGCGGGACGGTGGTTTTCCCGGAACCCCTGGTTATCCTAGGCCAGCTTTCTTATTTCTTCTGTCCTTTTCCTGGCAGAGTGGGTTTATTTTGCTCCGCTTTTTGTTGCTTATTTAGACTATGTATGGAGTTTGATTGATTCGGTTGCTCTGTTTTGGTTTTGAGTTACCTGTCAGGCTTGTTGACAGCTTTTTGGTGATGGTTAATTTTATTATTATTTACAAAAAAAAAAAAAAAAAAAATACCTTCTGAGATTGGAACTAAAATAAAGACTTGGCTGGTGTTCACTTGCAGATATTGCACTGAAAGACATGGTAGTGGTTCACCATTTAGTAAACCAGTGCTTTGGTTCGAAGCAACAAAAATGTGAGATTTGTCTCTCTAAAACTAATAATACATCTCTATCTCTACTTCTCTATTACTAATAAAGAAAATTAGATGAGCTAATTTACTCGGCTTTTTTTGAAATTTCGAAAATGTCTTTACTTTCCGTTTACAATAATTTAAACAGTCCGTGTACGATGTTACATTTTCCATGTTCCCCATGGATCAAATAAATGAAAGGGCTGATTTGACACTACAAGGGGAGGGGGGATTTCCGACGGCTGAAAACCGTCGGCGGCCGTCGGAAGCCGTCGGCGGCCGTCGGAAAAAGCCGTCGGAAATGAAGGCGTCGGGAAGCAGTATTTCCGACGGCCACCGACGGGTGATGCCGTATACATTATCGACGGTTTCCGGCGGTTTCCGGCGGTTTCCGACGGCTTCCGACGGCCGTCGGAAACCGTCGGAAACCGTCGGAAATCAGGCCAATAAGCCGTCGGAACCCGTCGGAAACCGCCGGAAAATTTCGACCAATAAGCCGTCGAGAGCCGTCGGAAGCCGTCGGAAACCTGCTGTTTTTTTTTAAAATCTGCTGCAAATAGAGCCTTCCAACCACATTTCTCTTCCAAACACTACAATATCAATACTGCACAATCAAATAAACAATAATCCAACCAAACATGCAAACCAATACTCCAAAATATTCAATAGACACAGAAATAAACTAAATTAGAATAAAAATAAAATACAAAATATACATAACATTCCAACATTAACAATAATACTAACAATAACTGTTCTAATCATGCATATCCTGATACAGCTACAGAACCAAGTGTATTATACATAATTATACATATCAACAATTAATTGTTCCTTCTACCAAATCATTGTAAACTAAAACTAAACATACCTGCACGAACGAATTAGAAAGCAATGAATCAATCTGCCCCAGATCCAGAGCCAGCCGATGAAGGGAAGCGGCCACCAAACTGCTGCATGTACTCAAATAACTGTGCCGTCTGCATGGCCTGTTGGCGGTTCTGCTCCTCCAACTGCTGAACTCTAGTCTGTAATTCTTCTATACTTGCTAGCTCGCTCTGAGGTCTACTCCGCCGTCTCCTACTCTGACTACTGGACTGCAATAATTGAAAAATAAATAAAATCAAAGTTTATTGTTTTGAAAAGGTAAGAATATCATATTTTAAGTATTTTAAGAAAAATTAAATTATTTACCGCTAAATTGCCAAATCCGTATCGTCGACCATGCTCTGGTGGACTCATAACGGACTCAAAAATAATGTCCTCTTCATCGGTCGTCAGCTGCTCTCGACCCGTATCAGAAAGGAGTTTCTGTCGCTGCTCCATAAACATCTCCTGCATTGACAAATTAATAATATCATATCTTATTTCATAATAATTTGACAACTAAAACAATTACTAATACTGAATAAAATGAAATATGCTTACATGGCTTTTACTGGATTTATCGTCCTGCCATGTGTACGAAACAGTCCCGTCTGGATTAACATGCTCAACAGCATGCGTACGGGTGAACACGTCCATATAGCTGACAGGACCATGTGCCTCGGCTTCCTGAAGTTGATTGTTACATACAATTATTATACATTTAAAATCATATAGCATAAACTATTTACATTTATTATTCAGTAATTAAATTTACCAACTCCTGCCGATACTGCTGAAACGACTTCGATCCTCCGCGATGAGTAACGGGATTCTTATTTCTATTTGCAGAGTTTCTATCTGACTCTGCCTGTACATTCAAAATTTGATACATTATTTTTCAATCACGTTAAATTAATAATTGAAAAAAAATTAGTATACTTGCCTTCGCCTCGTCCGTCTCCCAGTAGCTCAACCAAGCTTGCCACACGCTCTCCCCCATCCACCGTGGTCTCTTCCCGGATTTCTTAACCTCAGATATCGTGTCTCTGTAGTTCTTTCGCATCTTCCTCATCCAGTATGCTCGTGCCAGCTGCATATCATCTGTCTGGATGTCTATCTCAGCCTGTGTTAAAAAAAGATTACACTTTAAACGATAAACGGTAGAAAAACGACAAAAACGAATTAAAAATGGAAAACATAAAAATTACACATACTAGGACATCCTGCCATATGCACTCTATGATGTGCGGAGGGATGGTATCCCACTTTGGCCAGCACACACTCATCCTACTACGATATGCTGCTCTGGAGACGTCCAACACTACCTTAGTGGGTAGTAGCTCGAACCCCCTGTTTTTAAGTACGATACAGATAAGTACATACGTATAGTATAGAAAAAATAAGATGATGAATAAGATTTAATTTTTACCCATCTGCTTTGGGGGCTAACGTAACAACTGGACGGTGTGGCGCTTGCGATGGGCCACTGCCATCGCCTCCTGAAGAACGGGAAGAGCTCCTCCCTCTATGTGACATAATGATAAACCTGTGACGTTTACACATCATTATATAAGAGAATAAAAACATGATAATGAAATATATTTCATATGAACATGACATCAATGGTATAAATTGCTTAATTATAATGACTGAAATGTAAATAGACATGTAAGTTTGTTATACCTGATTCATGATGGGTGTACTCTTCCTACGATAAGCAGAGTTCATTGCATTTTTAATAAAAATTGCTAAATAAATGACAAATTGAAATAACATAAAACAATAGTAAACGGATTTAGTTTCATAGTTACATCAATTTCATAATACATCAAGAATTCAACATAGTTACATCAATTGCAAAAAAACAGATTCAAATTTATATCAGTCATCATCGTCTTCTGATTCAGATTCGGTCTCGTTTTCGACGATATTTTGTCTCACTTTTTTCTTCAGATGATTCAAATATCTATGCAACATTAATTTATATTAACTTCATCTTTCAAATGCAATTAAATTACGTTATAACATATTACATACCTCTCAAATGGATACATCCATCCGTATTGGACAGGACCTCGAAGTCGTGCTTCAGATGGAAGATGAACAGGTAAATGTTCCATCACATTAAAAAAACCTGGCGGAAATATTTTCTCTAATTTGCAAAGCAATATAGGAATGTCCACTTCAAGTTTACGTAAACGTTGCACTTTTAAAGTAGTCGAACAAAGCTCTTTGTAAAACATACTAAGCTCCGTTACTACCTTCCAAACTTTTAACGGCAGTAGTTCTTTTTAAACATAACGGGAAATAAATTTTCCATCATTATGTGACAGTCGTGAGTTTTCATTCCGCTCAATCTACTATTTTTAAAGTCAACACATCTACGAAGATTTGATGATATCCCATCAGGAAATCTTAACCCTTCCACCCATTTTAACACAGCTTTAACTTGATTATTATCTAATTCGTAACAAGCTTTTGGTTTTTTACTGTCATTTGGTTTCATATGAAGCTCGGGACGTTTGCATAATTCTTCTATATCACGTCTTGATTTCAAATCATCCTTCGTCTTCCCTTTCACATTCAAAATTGTGTTAAACACATTATCAAATACATTTTTCTCATTGTGCATCACATCTATGTTATGGCGAAGCAGAAGATGTTTCCAATACGGCAACTCCCAAAAAATAGTTTGTTTGCACCAGTTATGAACAACTGATTTGCCTTCAATTTCTGTTTGCTCCCCCGTTTCATATATCTTTGGATAGTCCTTAACAAGTTCATATATGTCTTCGCTTGACCATATCGTCGGTGGTTGTCTATTTTCTACTCTATTAGCTAAAAAGTTTTTCTTGTCTCCTCTGAAGGGATGATTTACATGGAGAAAATATCGATGACAGTCAAACCATGAAATTTTCTTACCATGAGGTAAAGAAAACGCTCGTGTTTCATCCATGCAATATGGACATGCTAGACGACCGGCAGTACTCCATCCCGAAAGCATTGCATAGGCAGGAAAATCACTTATAGTCCACAACAAAGAAGCAAACATACGAAAATTTTTCTTCTTTGACACATCGTATGTTTCTACTCCTTCGTTCCACAGTATTTTTAACTCCTCAATCAACGGTTGTAAATATACATCGATTCCTTGTGTCGGATCGTCGGGGCCAGGAACGACAACAGTAAGAAACATATATTGCGTTTTCATGCACATCCATGGAGGTAAATTATACGGTGTGACGATAATGGGCCAGGATGAATATTTAGAACCAAATTGAGAAAATGGAGAAAAACCGTCCGTACATAATCCTAATCTAACATTTCGACTCTCCGCTGCAAAATTTGGATACGTTTTATCGAAATGCTTCCATGCTTCTCCATCGGCCGGATGTGTCAACGTACCCTCTTCCTCCGTTCTCACGCTATGCCACCTCATATTAGACGCAGTTACAGAAGATGCGTATAATCTTTGAAGTCTTGGAGTTATGGGTAAGTAGTGCATACGCTTGTACGGAACTTCCTTACCCTTCTTTTTTCTTGGTTTGTATCTCTCCTGGTTACAAACTTTACAATTTCTAAGGTTTGCGTCTTCTTTCCAAAACAACATGCATCCTTTTAAACATGTATCTATTTTCTGATACGGTAAACCAAAAGCCGACATAAGTTTTTTAACTTCGTAGTGATTTTCACACATTAGATTATCGGGCGGCATATGTCTTTTTGCAGCTTGTACAACAGCCGTAAACCCAGCTTCAGTGATGTTGTATTTTGACTTCATCGCAATGTATTCTGCGATTACTGACAGCTGCGTGCCGCTTTTACAACCATCCCAAATAGGTTTTTTAGCTGCATCTAGTAAATCATAAATTTTCTTAGCTTCAATATTTGGTTCTTCAACATTTACATCATCGTCGTCAACTTCAACCATAGGAAACATTGATCGTGCTGCATCTTCGACCATATTTTCTATACGGGTCGTTGAAACTATTTCGTTAACGACACTTTCAGACTCTACAGAAGTATTTGCTACAACTTCTCCATGCCGATCCCAAACATAATATTCGGGTGTGAAACCGTGTTGGCACAAATGAACTTTCACAATATCTGGTAACAAAAACTTCAAATGTCTACACCTACTACACGGACAACGAATTTCTGGATCGTTTCCGTTATTACTTAAGGCGAATTCAACAAACACGTTTATACCGTTATAAAAATCTTCTTTTATTGAGCCCCTCATTCCTTTTCTTTGGTACATCCATCTCCTTCGATCAACAAAATAATCAATCATTTTTCCTATTTGACAAAATGAGAAGTTCAAAATTTAATATTTATTTTGAAGAATACACATTCGAAAAAGATTATTTTCATGTTCGTATAATATTTTGAATTTAAAGAACAACTTCACAAATTTAAAAATATTTTCAAATAGGGCACATTTCATTTTTTAACGTACGTAACGATTAAAAATATATAATTTTTTTTCATTGGTCAGACATCCTACCTCCCATTACAAACACAGTAAGCATTTACATTTCGTATATTACTTCGTCCCAAACGATTCAATAAAATTTCGGCAGCATTTCCCTTTTGTTCCCTGCATTGTACACAAATGCGTGTACGCAGGAAACAAAAAAGAAAAGTTAGGGCGAAATTTTATGAACCGTTTGAGACGAAGTAGTATACAAAATGTAAATTCTTACTGTGTTCATAACTTGTCCAATACAGGGACAAATCCGACAAACATTGTACCAGATGAATATAAATGGTCGTTTTTCGAAAAAAACGACTATTTATACAACGATCATGTACAACACTCGTCAGACGGGGCCAAAAACTCTCTAAGGGACATTTGTCGGTTAACATGCGCGCATTTTACTCAAAAATACAGTTTTACTCACTGTTCACATTTATATATTAATTTCACACATTTATTCGACGTATTACGCATCAACTTAGGGCTGGTTTAACATTTTGTCATTTTTCAATACACACAATTATAATTTAGAGTAATGCATTTTTTTTGTGTCATAAGTAAAAACGTGCACAATATAATACTCCTAGTTCATTCAATCATTTTATCTTATTCCAAATAACGTATACAATCGTCGAATCAAGGCATACACAACAAAATACATATACATGAACATGCACAAATTATACGTGTTTATCACAATTTCACGATAAAAGATGAAATTGGTATACCATGTGATGCTATAAACCGTTATTACGCTAGTGGAAACAATTGCAATCATTAATTCGCCCTAATTTATCAATTTATGCAAATCTATAATTAGGGTAAAAACTGAATTTTTCATAAAAATAAGAGATTATACCTGAGATTAAGAGTACTGAAGCTTGATTAGAGTGCGTTGGAAGATCCGGAAGCTAAAAATTAGGGATTGGAAGCTTAGGGGTTGAATTTGGGGGGTTTTTTGGGTTTTTTTCGTATGAAATGGAGGAGGAAGAAAGGGCTCGGCTGGCTGGTATAATCGCAAATTTGCGACGGCTTCCGACGGCCGCCGACGGCCCGTCGAAAGCCGTCGGAAAATGGCCGTCGGAAGCCGTCGGTCTTGGCTGTCGGTATTCTGCCTTTTTCTTGTAGTGTGAGGTGGTCCATGAGTTCATGTATAATTGGGATCAGGTGCTGCATTTTTTATTATGTACATAGATAGATGAGTAAACGATTGAATGTATTCATTCATGCCTTATATATATATGTGAATGGTCTGTAGTTCAATTAATTATCACATATCAAATTAGTATGCTAGAACTATATGTGTTGATTTCATTGATTTATTTGTATTATATGTGTTCATATAGCTGGCATTTTAATGATGCCCCTGTAGCAAATTATTTTGAAATGCATATAGCATTTAAAAAAGCAACTTGTATATTGATCATCAAAATGCATATATGGTCCACGCAGGAAAGGGAAGGTGTAATGTTATTAATATAGCATTGTATATGTTTAATGGAAATGAATATATCTGTCTGTTATCATTCCAACTAAATTTTAAAATCAGTGTCCTTCAAAATGAAATTGATCTCAACTTTTTACTTTAACCTAATTCTATACACACACTAGTATCTAATTAATTTATTCAATACTAATCAATATCAAAAACTAATTTACGATTAATCCCTGCTTGGATGATCAAGTTCTAGTTCATACCTAACAATCGGTTAGAGATCTAAACAATTGTGGTTAGAATTAATTCCAAAACGCTGAATTCTAGAACTAAAAAAAATGTTACCTAACTATGTAATCTTAGTTTTTACCTATAATAATATTTCCCTAAATAGCTGTAAAGTTTTAGAAAAAAAATTGATTGTCATAACAAAATATTATTTAAATATAATTTTATGTACTATCGACGAAATTGTCATTGATTTTAGATATGTTAAATAGCATTTATTTCACAAAGCAAACTAAATTTATACACAATTGAACCAAAGAGTGTCGTTTGATAGAAATTGTCATAAACGAAGCGTGGATACATTGATGTTTTCTTAAAAGAAAACATATTGATTTCCGGGCAAAAACATCACAATACGAGCAATTTCTATGTTTTGTTGATGGATAAAAAAGGTCATCCACGTAGAATACTTTAATAAACATGCATAATGTCTTATGATAAAAATAAAGCATATGCAATGCTCTGAATGGCGTAAGCATACAACAATACAAGACAATATACAATCGACGTATAAATCTTGTGAATTATCATGGTCTTCCAACAAGCGATGTGCTAATATGAGGTGCAGTGCAGTTTGCTGTAAGGTTGATTCTTTGAAGTAGCTTGAGAATGAGTGAATTCATTTTACATGTATAGGATCCATAGACTCGTCTTACAAGAATCAATAAACAATGCGATTAACCAAGTTAAGCTCCAAAAGAAGTCGAAAGTCATTGAAAACATTTATGATGTTGCATGAGTCGTTGGGACAAGCATCCTCATTCTTGGGAAGTATTTCTAGAAACCAAAAGATGACACCAGCCAATAGATTCTTTAAAGTGCCGCTACTTCACAAGTGACCAGTACATTAAATTCTTGGAAGAAACTGTAGGCTACACAACTAATGGCTGAAAGAAATGGATCCAATATAAGATCCTAAAACATCAATTCATGGAGTTATTGAATGGTCGGTGACCAAAGTTTAGTGAATTCTATATTTAATGGTGTACGACAATGTGTCGACGCTTAAAAAGTCCATTGGATTCAATTCAGAAGTTTTAACTTTAGTGTGAATAGTAACATCAAAATGGAAGTATTCTAATAAAGAAATAGACATAGTGAAATAAAAATGTTTCTAGGACAAGAAGGACCACCGATGCTTAGTAAGGACGCTTGCAAGAATGTATTTAGGATGCTTACATTCAACCTCCTAAAAGAGTCGTTGTAGCTTTACTGAGGGTGGCTTTCGTGGTGAAATTAGTGACCATTTATTGGTGACATTAAAAAAAAGATAAATTAGCGATAAAAATGTTAGAATTCTCAAAAATAGTGAATGAGATATATCACACATCGTCGAAAAATAAGTGCATTTTCTTGTTTACATAGTTTACTCTCAATCTCTATATTGACCCTTAGGCTCAGGTAATTTTGTACGAGGGAGAAAAACTATATAGCCATGAACTAACACATGCACCGCCCGTCCGACCGAACCGGGCTGGGTCAGGTCGGGTGCAGGTCCAATGAGATTGGGCTGTCCCATATATTTTTGCTACCTAAAAAATGGACTGATTTTAAAACAGAAGCGTGTTTAAAAAGATACGGATTTTCCAACGGTTGTGACCGTTGCAAACTGACGAAAAGACGCGATTTTTTCAGATGACCGTTACAAGGAAAAGTAGCAGTTCTGAAACGTTGCAAACGAACGGACGCGGCTGTTACGAACAGTGATACTTTTTGGCGTTGTAAATGAAGGGATGCTACTCTTCTCAGCAGGTGTATCCATTGGGAATTCGACTATAAATAAGGAGGAAACCTGATCATTTTCTATACTTAATTTTAAAAATCAAGTTATCTCTTCTTTATCTTTATTTCTTAAAATCATAATTAGTCCTATCACACAGAAGATCATATACATCACGATCTCGAGAAGCTTACGTCTATTATATCTTGGGAGACTTTGAATAAAGTCTTAAGCATATTGTTACGACAAGCCTCAGACGAAATTTCTATCTTCAGCCGGCTAGATTTCCAGTTGATTTATATGTTTATATATATATATATATATATATATATATATCGTTTTCGTTTATACGTTGTACTATTAGTTTAAATAGTATATCGTTTGATTTGTCGCTATAGTTATTATTACTATAGTTGTTAGTTTGTTGTTGTAATTAATTACAACATACATATTTTTAAAAATAGCTTATACAAAATTTCAAAGTAGTGGAAATTTGATTTGCAAACTTATGAGACAGGCTTATTATCGATTAGTCTCTGTTTTGGTATACTAGAAGTATAACATCTTAAGACTTTTCTGTTTTCACTAATACAGAGATGACAACAGTTGAACTATCAACAAAGGCTACTACTCACAACAGGACTGATCCGTTCGAAGGAGATGGTGATGACTTCATAACATAGCAAAATCAAATACAGTTTTATCTCACCATGCTAGGGCTGCAGAAGTGCATCGAGGAGGATGAACCAAAGCCTAAAGACGGACAAACTAGAGAAAAAGATGCAGCTGTTTTTCTCGAAAACGACTCATGGAAGCATTCAGACTTTCCGTGCCGAAACTACGTTTTGAATTGTCTGGATAAAGTACTATATAAAGTATATCAACCACACCAGACAGCAAAATCCTTATGGACTGCACTTGCACATAAATATAGAACGCAAAATGTCAGTTTGAAGAAGTTCATCGTAGATAAGTTTATGGAATACAAAATGGTTGACTCCAAATCCGTAATTAGTCAAGTAAAAGAACTCCAACTCATAATTCATGAACTTAAAGCAGAAGGACATAAAGTTGGAGAATCATTCCTTGTTGAAGCGATAACAGGGAAATTATCACCATCCTTGAAAGACTACCGCAATTATTTGAAACATAAAAAAAAAGATTTCCTTAGAAGATCTTATTGTCAGACTAAAATTGAGTCCGAAAACCGCGGAGTGACAAAACAAAGCGAAGAGGCATTTGTGGCAGAAGAGTCAAAGAACAAAGGGCATTTCAAGAAAAACAAGAAGAAGAAATTCCCGTAGAAGAGAAAAGCGCCTGAAAACAAACCCAAAGACAACAAGTGAACCAAGAAGTTTAATGGCGAGTGTTGGGTTTGTGGAAAAGCAAGACACGCAGCTAGAGATTGCAGACATAAGAAGGAACACAATTCAGAGGCAAATATGGTGGATAACATGGAAGTTGACGTGTCTTATTTTTTAGTAGTTATATCTGAATGCAATTTGGTTCAGAACCCTAACCAATGGTGGGTGGGCATAGGCACTACTCATGTTTGCTCTGACAAATCCATGTTTTCTACATACCATAAATTTGATCAGGAAGAAAAACTTTATATGGGTAATTCTGCAGTTTCCACGATCGAAGGCAGTGGCATAGTAATCCTCAAGTTTACTTCTGGAAAAATGTCCAGTTGAATGATGTGCTCCACGTTCCAGACATACGCAAGAACCTCATCTCTGGTCCAGTGCTATCAAAGGAAGGATTCAAAATGGTCTTCGAGTCAGACAAGATGATTCTGTCCAAAGCTGGAATGTATATAGGAAGGGGATATTTACGTGATGGCCTATTTAAGGCAAATGTAGCCATTGTCGGCAATAAAAATATGTATTCTGATTATGCTATTAATAAAATTGAAGTTTCTTATTTGCTTGAGCATGAAATTTTACTATAAAACGATAGATTAGGACACATAAATTTCCAAAAAATGAAAAAACTATCAAACTTGGGATTAATTCCGAAATTCCAAGTAGATAAAAAGTACAAATGTGAGACATGCGCAGAAGCAAAAATGGTCAAAAAACCATTTCATATAGTTGATAGAAGCACCAAACCACTTGGTTTGGTTCATACTGATTTATGTAATTTCAAATCATTACCTACAAGAGGTGGGAAAAGGTACTTTATTACCTTTATTGAAGATTATACACGATATTGCTATGTATATCTTTTAAATAGCAAGGATAAAGCAATTACATCGTTTATGAAGTACAAAGCCGAGGTAGAAAATCAGTTAAATGAAAAGATCAAGATATTGAGATCTGATCGAGGTGGAGAATATGAATCACCATTTGAACAATTCTGTGCCGAAAATGGTATAATTCATCAAACAACATCACCATATTCACCAAACAAAATGGTGTAGCTGAGAGAAAGAATAGAACATTAAAAGATATGATTAATGCGATACTCTTAACTTCTGGCCTACCGACGAACTTGTGGGAGGAAGCCTTAGATATGTCTAATCACATATTAAATAAGGTTCCTCATAATAAAACAGGAACAATTCCATATGAGTTATGGAAATGATAGATACCAAGTTTTAAATACCTCAAAGTGTGGGGGTGCTTGGCAAAAGTTCCAGTTCCGCCTCCCAAGAAAGTCAAACTTGGACCAAAAATAGTAGATTGTTACTATTTAGGGCCAGCCCAAAATAGCAGTGCCTACAGATTTTTGGTATTCAAGTCTGATATAACTGATATTCATGTAAATACAATCATGAAATCAAGAGACGCCTCATTCTTTGAAGATGTGTTTCCGCACAAAAGAAATGAAGGAAGTAATGTCCCCAAAAGGACAAGAGAAGAATTCAGTAAATCACATGAAAAATGAAACTCATCGTGAAACTGAGAAAGTTGAACCTAGAAGAAACATAAGGGCAAGAACTTCCAAGATATTTGGTTCAGAAATTTTAACATATATGTTAGAACATGAACCCCAAACGTGCAATGAAGCAATATCATCTTCTGAATCCTCATGTTGGAAATAAGCAATCCAAAGTGAAATTTATTCAATTCTGAGTAATAAAACTTGGAAAATAGTTGATCTTCCACCTGGAATAAAACCAATTGGTTGTAAATGGACCTTCGAAAAGAAGATGAAACTCGATGGCTCCATCGACAAATACAAAGCAAGATTGGTAGCCAAAGGATATCGTCAAAAAGAATGTGTAAACTTCTTCGATACCTATTCACTAGTGATACGAATAACCTCTATAAGAATGTCAATAGCAATTGCATCCATATATAATCTACAGATTCATCAAATGGATGTAAAGACGACATTCTTAAATGAAAATCTCGATGAGGAGATTTACATGGAGCAACATGAGGGTTTTATATCCAAAGGGAATGAAAACAAAGATGTAGATTAGGCAAATCATTATACGGACTAAAACAAGCTCCGAAACAATGGCACACAGAATTGGATAGTGTCATGATGAAAAATGATTTTCGAATAAATGAATGTGATAAATGTGTTTATTACAAACAACTTGGACAATCATACGTGATGATTTGTCTATATGTAGACGATACGCTAATCTTCGTTCCAAATACTAAGGTAATAGTGACAACTAAGCAGATGTTAATCAACAATTTCGATATGAAAGACTTAGAAGTTGCAGATGTTATTCTGGGAATCAAAATAATAAGAACACCTAATGGAATTGAATTATCTCAGTCATATTATTTTGAAAAAGTGATTGAAAAATTTCAAAATTTTGGAATTAAAGGAGTACGAACGTCGTATAATCCACCCGAAGTACTGCATAAAAACACTAATGAGAGTGTAATGCAATTGGAATACTCTTGTGCCAAAGGATGTCTCATGTATCTCATGAATTGCACAAGACCAGATATAGCTTATGCAGCAAGTCGATTAAGCAGGTATACAAGCAACCCAGTGAAGGAACACTGAAAAGCACTAATGAGAGTGCTTGGATATTTAAAACACAAACTATTCCTTACATTATAGAAAATATCCTACCGTCTTAGAAGGATATAGTGATGCAAACTGGATTGCTGATTTAGAGAAATCAAAATCAACGAGTGGTTATGTATTTACCTTAGCAGGGGCATTAGTGTCATGTAAATCTACTAAAAACATGCATAGCTCGATCCACTATGGAATCGGATTCTCGCTTTAGATAAAGCGGGCGAAGAAGCAGAATGGCTTCATCACTTTTTAGAACATATTCCGTTTTGGCCTAAACCTGTACCGGCTATATGCATACACTGTGATAACCAAGCAACATTAAGAAGAGCATAAAACTTTGTGTATAATGGAAAGTCACGACACATTCGTCGATGTCATAACACAGTTAGGCAGTTACTCTCAAATGGAACTATTTCCACAGATTATGTGCGAACAAACAATAACCTAGCGGATCCATTTACTAAAGGTTTATCAAGAGAGAAAATTAACTACGCATCGAGAGGAATGAATTTAAAAGCCTAAACCAATAAGAGTTATCTTATACTGAAACCTATCCTAGCGACGGGAGATCCCACGGACTAGGATCAATAGGCAAACCAGTTCTAAATAACTCAAGACGTAATGCATTTGTTTGGACTTGGTCCTACTCCATTCCTATGGTGCATAATATAAATGCATGCCTACAGAAGTATTTAAAGGATAAAACTATGTTTTTTAACGATGACCATATCTTGAAAATAACAAGTGGGGTATATATAGAATACTCTTAATGGTTGTGCTCACCTATGTTAGTGTGAGCTGAGTCGGCTCTATGAGAATATTAAAGGCTTTTATTCTCTAAAAACACTCACAGAACCAAAAATTGTTCAGAACCAAAATGAATACAACCAAGAGATTGGATGTGAAGGGAAATAATGCTTTGTAAAGCTTATTGTATGGTTATACAATAATGGCTGACGGTTCAAATTGAAATAATTCACCGATTAGCCAAGTATATCCGATAAGTTTTATCTTGAGAAATTTCAAAGTGAAATATCTACTTATCCTCGATATAGCATTATTTTCATATGAACTGTGTGATATTATACTTTGTGTGGGGGAGACATATATCGTCATTCATGTGGGAGATTATTAGAATTCTCAAAAATAGTGAATGAGATATATCCTACATCGTCAAAAATAAGTCTATTTTCTTGTTTATATAGTGTGCTCTCAATCCCTAGATTGGCCCTTAGGATCGGGTAATTTTGGACGAGGGGGGACCTATATGGCCATGGACTAATACACGCGCACGCAACGTCGTCCGTCCGACCGACCGAACCATGCCGGGTGTGGGTGCGGGTCCAATGAGATTGGACAGTATCGTATATTTTTGCTACCTAAAAAATGGACTGATTTTAAAATAGAAGTGTGTTTAACAAAATAAGGATTTTCTAATGGTTGTGACCGTTGCAAACTGATGAAGAGACGTGATTTTTTCAAAAGACCGCTCCAACGAAAAGTAACAGTTCTGAACCGTTGCAAACGAACGGACACGGCTGTTGCGAATAGTAACACTTTTTGGCATTGCAAATGAAGGGATGCTACTCTTCTCAACGGGTGTAGCATTGGGAATTCGACTATAAATAAGGAGGAAACCTGATCACTTTCTATACTTAATTTTAAAAACCGAGTTATCTCTTCTTTATCTTCATTTCTTAAAATCATAATCAGTCCTATCACATAGAAGATTATACACATCACGATCTCGAGAAGCTTACGTCTGTTGTATCTTGGGAGACTTTGAATATAGTCTTAAGGATATTGTTACGACAAGCCTCGGACAAAATTTCTTTCTTCAACCGGTTAGTCAGTTGATATATATATATATATATATATCATTTTCGTTTCTACGTTGTACTATTACTTTAAATAGTATAACGTTTGATTTGTCTCTATACTATTATTACTATAGTTGTTAGTTTGTCGTTGTAATTAATTACAACACACTTATTGTTAAAAATAGCTTACACAGAATTCCAAAGTAGTGGAAATCTGATTTGTAAACTTGTGAGATGAGTTTATTATTTATTAGTCTCTGTTTTGGTATACTATACTAGAAGTATAACATCTTAAGACTTTCCGTTTTCACTAAAAACAGAGATGGTAATAGTTGAACTATCAACAAAGGCTACTACTCACAATGGGCCTGATCCATTCAAAGGAGATGGTGATGACTTCATAACATGGCAAAATCAAATGCTGTTTTATCTCACCACGCTAGGGCTGGAGAAGTGCATTGAGGAGGATGAACCAAAGCCTAAAGATGGACAAACTAGAGAAAAAGATGCACCTGTTCCTCACGGAATTGACTCATGGAAGCATGCAGACTTCCTATGCCGAAACAACGTTCTGAATTGTCTGGATAAAGTACTATATAAAGTATATCAGCCACACCAAACAGCAAAATCCTTATGGATAGCACTTGTACATAAATACAAAACGAAGAATGTCAGTTTAAGGAAGTTCATCGTAGATAAGTTTATGAAATACAAAATGGTTGAATCCAAATCCGTAACTAGTCAAGTGCAAGAACTCCAACTTATAATTCATGAACTTGAAGAAGAAGGACATAAAGTTGGAGAATCCTTGCTTGTTGAAGCGATAACAGGGAAATTACCACCATCCTGAAAAGACTACCGCAATTATCTGAAACATAAGAAAAAGAAGATTTCCTTAGAAGATCATAATGTTAGACTAAAATTGAGTCCAATAACCGCAAGTGACAAAAGAAAGCGAAGAGGCATTTATGGTAGAAGAGTCAAAGAACAAAGGGCATTTCAAGAAAAATAATAAGAAGAAAATTTCGTAGAAGTGCAAAGCGCCTGAAAACAAATCCAAAGACAACAAACGAACCAAAAGGTTTAATGGCAAGTGTTGGGTTTATGGAAAAGCAGGACACACCGCTAGAGATTGCAGACACAAGAAGGAACGCAACTCAGAGGCCAATATGGTGGATAACATGGAAGTAGACGAGTCTAATTTTTTAGCAGTTATATCTGAATGCAATTTGATTCAGAACCCTAACCAATGGTGGGTGGATACAGGCACTACTCGTCATGTTTGCATTGACAATCTATATTACCATAAATTTGATCACGAAGAAAAATTCTATATGGGCAATTCTGCAGTTTCAATGATCGAAGGCCTTGGCACAGTAATCCTCAAATTTACTTTTGGAAAAACTGTCAAGTTAAATGACGTACTCAATGTTTCAGACATAAGCAAGAATCTCATCTCTGGTCCAGTGCTATCAAAGAAAGGATACAAAATGGTCTTCGAGTTAGACAAGATGGTTCTGTCCAAAGCTGGAATGTATATAGAAAGGGGATATTTATGTGATGGCCTATTTATGGAAAATGTAGCCATTGTCGGTAATAAAACTATGTATTTTGATTATGCCATTAATAAAATTGATGTTTCTTATTTGCTTGAGCATGAAATTTTCTATGGCATGATAGATTAGGACACATAAGTTTTCGAAAAATGAAAAACTATCAAACTTGAGATTAATTCCGAAATTCCAAGTAGATAAAAACTACAAATGTGAGACATGCGTAGAAGCAAAAATAGTTAAAAACTATTTCATACAGTTGATAGAAGCACCGAACCACTAGGTTCATAACGATTTATGTGATTTCAAATCATTACCTATAAGAGGTGGAAAGAGGTACTTTATTACCTTTATTGACGATTATGCACGATAGTGCTATGTATACCATTTAAATAGCAAGGATGAAGCAATTACATTGTTTATGAAGTACAAAGATGAGGTAGAAATTCAGTTAAATAAAAAGATCAAGATATTGAGATCTAATCGAGGTGGAGAATATGAATCACTATTTGAACAATTCTATGCCGAAAATGGTATAATTCATCAAACAACAGCACCATATTCACCACAAAATGGTATAGCCAAGAGAAAGAATAGAACATTAAAAGATATGATTAATGCGATGCTCTTAATTTCTGGCCTACCGACGAACTTGTGGGGGGAAGCCTTAAATATGATCACATATTAAACTAGGTTCCTCACAATAAAACATAAACAATTCCATATGAGTTATGTAAAGGACACATACCAAGTTTTAAATGCCTCAAATTGTGGGGGTGTTTGGAAAAAGTTCCAATTCCGCCTCCTAAGAAAGTCAAACGTCGACCAAAAACAGTAGAATATTACTATTTAGGGCCAACCCAAAATAGTAGTGCCTACAGATTTTTGGTATTCAAGTCTGATATAACTGATATTCATGTAAATACACTCATGGAATCAAGAGACGCCTCATTCTTGAAGATGTGTTTCCGTACAAAAGAAATGAAGGAAATAATGTCCCCAAAAGGACAAGAGAAGAATTGAGTAAATCACATGAAGATGAAACTCATCGTGAAACTGAGAAAGTTGAACCAAGAAGAAGCGTAAGTGCAAGAAATTCCAAGACATTTGGTTTGAAATTTTTAACATATGTGTTAGAACACGAGTCAAACGTACAATGAAGCAATATCATTTTCTGAATCATCATGTTGGAAAGAAGCAATCCAAAATGAAATTGATTCAATTTTGAGCAATAAAACTTGAGAAATAGTTGATCTTCCACCTGGAATAAAACCAATTGGTTGTAAATGGATCTTCAAAAAGAAGATGAAACCAGATGGCTCCATCGACAAATACAAAGCAAGATTGGTTGCCAAAGGATATCGTCAAAAAGAAGGTGTAAACTTCTTCGATACCATTCACCAGTAACATGAATAACCTCAATAAGGATGTTAATAGCAATTGCATCCATCTATAATCTATAGATTCATCAAATGGATGTAAAGACGCCATTCTTAAATGGAAATCTTGATAAGGAGATTTACATGGAGCAACCTGAGGGTTTTATATCCAAAAGGAATGAAAACAAAGTTTGTAGATAAGTCAAATAATTAGACGGAGTAAAACAAGCTCTAAAACAATGACACACAAAATTTGATAGTTTCATGATGAAAAATGGTTTTCGAATAAATGAATGTGATAAATGTGTTTATTACAAACAAATTGGACAATCATACGTGATGATTTTTCTATACGTAGACGATATACTAATCTTCGATCCAAATACTAAGGTAATAGTGACCATCAGGCAGATGTTGATCAAAAATTTCGATATGAAAGACTTAGGAGTTACAGATGTTATTTTGGAAATCAAAATAATAAGAACACCTAATGGAATTGAATTATCTCAGTCACATTATGTAGAAAAAGTGATTGAAAATTTCCAAAAATTTGGAATTAAAGGAGTACGAAAGCCGTATAATTCATCGGAAGTACTGCATAAAAAAAAATAATGAGAGTGTAATGCAACTAGAATACTCTCGTGTAATAGGATGTCTTATGTATCTCATTAATTGCACAAGAACAGAAATATCTTATGTAGTAAGTCGATTAAGCAAGTATACAAGCAACCTAGGGAAGGAAAACTGGAAAGAACTAATGAGAGTGCTTGGATATTTAAAAAATACCACAAACTATTCCTTACATTATGGAAAATATCCTGCCGTCTTAGAAGGATATAGTGATGCAAACTGAATTGCTGATTCAGAGGAATCAAAATCAACGAGTGGTTATGTATTTACCATAGCAATGGCATCAGTATCATCAAAATCTACTAAACAAACATGCATAGCTCGATCCACTATAGAATCAGAGTTCACCACTTTAGATAAAGCAGGCAAAGAAGAAGAAGGGATTCGTCACTTTTTAGAAGATATTCAGTTTTGGCCTAAACCTGTACCGGCCATTTGCATACACTGCGATAACCAAGCAGCATTAAGCAGAGCGCAAAACTTTGTGTGTAATGGAAAGTCACGATACATTCGTCGACGCCATAACACAGTTAGGCAGTTACTCTCAAATGGAACTATTTCCATAGATTATGTGCGAACAAATGATAACCTAGCGGATCCATTTACTAAAGGTCTATCAAGAGAGAAAATTAACCGCGCATCGAGGGGAGTTGGTTTAAAAGCCTAAAACAACAAGAGTTATCTTATACGGAAACCTATCCTAGCGACTGGAGATCCCACAGACTAGGATCAATAGGCAAACTAATTCTGAATAACTCAAGATGTAATGCCTTTTTTGGACTCCGTCCTACTCCATTCCTATGGTGCACAATATAAATGTATGCCTACAGAAGTATTAAAAGAATAAAACTATGTTTTTTAATGATGACCATATCTTGAAAATAACAAGTGGGGTATATGTAGAATACTTTTAATGGTTGTAATCACCTATGTCAATGTGAGCTGAGTCGTCCCTATGAGAATATTAAAGGTTTTTATTCTCTAAAAACACTCGCAGAACCAAAAATTGTTCAGGACCAAAATGAACACAACCAAGAGATTGGATGTGAAGGGAAATAATGCTTTGTAAAGCTTATTGTCTTGTTATATAATAACAGCTGACGGTTAAAGATGAAATAATTCAACAATTAGCCAAGTATATCCGATAAGTTTTAACTAGGGAAAGTTCAAAGTGAAATATCTACTTATTCTATATATAGTATTATTTTCATATGAATGGTGTGATACTAGACTTTGTGTGGGGGTGACATATATCGTCATTCATGTGGGAGATTGTTAGAATTCTTAAAAATAGTGAATGAGATATATCCCACATCGTCAAAAATAAGTCCATTTTCTTGTTTATATAGTGTACTCTCAATCCTTATATTGTCCCTAAGGGTCGGGTAATTTTATGCAAGGCCGAGGACTTATATGGCCATGGACTAACACACGCGCACGCGTCGTCGCCCGTCCGAACGACCGAACCAGGCCAGGTCGGGTGTGGGTGCAGGTACAATGAGATTAGGCAATGTCATATATTTTTCCTGCCTAATAAATGGACTGATTTTGAAATAGAAGTGTGTTTAAAAAGATACGGATTTTACAACGAAAAGCAACAGTTCTGAAACGTTGCAAATGAACGGACGCGGCTATTGCGAACAGTAACGCTTTTTGACGTTGCAAATTAAGGGATGCTGCTCTTCTCAACCGGTGTAGCCATTGGGAATTCGGCTATAAATATGGAGAAAACCTGATCACTTTCTATACTTAATTTTAAAAATCGAGTTATCTCTTCTTTATCTTCATTTCTTAAAATCATAATCAGTCCTATCACATAGAAGATTATACAAATCACGATCTCGTGAAGCTTACGTCGATTGTATCTTGAGAGACTTTGAATAAAGTCTTAAGGATATTGTTACAATAAGCCTTAGACGAAATTTCTTTCTTCAACCAGTTAGATTTCCAGTTGATTTATATGTTTATATATATATATATATCTTTTTCGTTTCTACATTGTACCATTTCTTTAAATAGTATAACGTTTGATTTATCGCTATAGTTATTATTACTGTAGTTGTTAGTTTGTTGTTGTAATTAATTACAACATACTTATTGTTAAAAATAGCTTATACAGAATTTCAAAGTAGTGGAAATCTGATTTGTAAACTTGTGAGACGAGTTTATTATTGATTAGTCTCTGTTTTGGTATACTAGAAGTATAACATTTTAAGACTTTCCTATTTTCACTAAAACAAAGATAGCAACAGTTGAACTATCAATAAAGGCTACTACTCACAATAGGCTTGATCCATTCAAAGGAGATGGGATGACTTCATAACATGGGAAAATCAAATGCTGTTTTATCTCACCACACTAGGGCTGCAGAAGTGCGTCGCGAAGGATGAACCAAAGCCTAAAGACGGACAAACTAGAGAAAAAGATGCATCTATTATTCTCAGAATTGACTGTTGGAAGCATTCAGACTTCCTGTGCCGAAACTACGTTCTGAATTGTCTGGATAAAGTACTATATAAAGTATATCAGCCACACTAGACAGCAAAATCTTTATGGACTGGACTTGCACATAAATACAAAACGGAGAATGTCAGTTTGAAGAAGTTCATCGTAGATAAGTTTATGGAATACAAAATGGTTGAATCCAAATCCGTAACTAGTCAAGTGCATGAACTCCAACTCATAATTCATGAACTTGAAGTAGAAGGACATAAAGTTGGAGAACTCTTCCTTGTTGAAGTAATAACAGAGAAATTATCACCATCTTGGAAAGACTACCGCAATTATCTGAAACATAAGAAAAAGAAGATCTCCTTAGAAGATCTTATTCTTAGACTAAAATTGAGTCCGATAACCGCACAGTGACAAAACAAAGCGAAGAGGCATTTGTGGCAGAAGAGTCAAAGAACAAAGGGAATTCAAGAAAAACAACAAGAAGAAATTCCCGCAGAAGAGAAAAGCGCCTGAAAATAAACCCAAAGACAATAGACGAACCAAGAAGTTGAATGGCGAGTGTTGGGTTTGTGGAAAAGCAGGACATACTGCTAGATTTTGGAGACACAAGAAGGAATGCAACTCAGAGGCAAATATGGTGGATAACATGGAAGTAGACGAGTCTAATTTTCCAGCAGTTATATCTGAATGCAATTTGGTTCAGAACCCTAACCAATATTGGATGGGCACAGGCGCTACTCATCATCTTTGCTCTGATAAATCTATGTTACCATAAATTCAATCAGGAAGAAAAACTTTATATGGGTAATTCTGCAGTTTCCACGATCGAAGGCAGTGGCATAGTAATCCTCAAGTTTACTTCTGGAAAAATGTCAAGTTGAATGATGTGCTCCACGTTCCAGACATACGCAAGAACCTCATCTCTGGTCCAGTGCTATCAAAGAAAGGATTCAAAATGGTCTTCGAGTCAGGCAAGGTGGTTCTGTCCAAAGCTGGAATGTATATAGAAAGGGGATATTTACGTGATGGCCTATTTAAGGCAAATGTAGCCATTGTCGGCAATAAAAATATGTATTCTGATTATGCTATTAATAAAATTGAAGTTTCTTATTTGCTTGAGCATGAAATTTTACTATGGCATGATAGATTAGGACACATAAATTTTTGAAAAATGATAAAACTATCAAACTTGGAATTAATTCTGAAATTCCAAGTAGATAAAAACTACAAATGTGAGACATGCGTAGAAGCAAAAATAGTCAAAAGAACCATTTCATATAGTTGATAGAAGCACCGAACCACTAGGTTTGGTTCATACTGATTTATGTGATTTCAAATCATTACCTACAAGAGGTGGGACAAGGTACTTTATTACCTTTATTGATGATTATACACGATATTGCTATGTATATCTTTTAAATAGCAAGGATGAAGCAATTACATCGTTTATGAAGTACAAAGCTGAGATATAAAATCAGTTAAATAAAAAAAATCAAGATATTGAGATCTGATCGAGCTGGAGAATATGAATCACCATTTGAACAATTCTGTGCCGAAAATGGTATAGTTCATCAAACAACGGCACCATATCCACCACACAAAAAATAGTATAGCCGAGAGAAAGAATAGAACATTAAAAGATATGATTAATGCAATGCTCTTAACTTCTGGCCTACCGACGAATTTGTGGGGAGAAGCCTTAAATATGTCTAATCACATATTAAACGAGGTTCCTCACAATAAAACAGAAACAATTCTATATGAGTTATGGAAAGGAAACATACCAAGTTTTAAATACCTCAAAGTGTGTGGGTGCTTGGCAAAAGCTCCAGTTCCGCCTCCCAAGAAAGTCAAACTTGGAAAAAAAACAGTAGATTATTACTATTTAGGGCCAGCCCAAAATAGTAGTGCCTACAAATTTTTGGTATTCAAGTCCGATATAACCGATATTCATGTAAATACAATCATGGAATCAAGAGACGCCTCATTCATTGAAGATGTGTTTCCACACAAAAAATGAAGGAAATAATGTCCCCAAAAGGACAAGAGAAGAATTGAGTAAATCACATGAAGATGAAACTCATCTTGAAACTAAGAAAGTTGAACCAAGAAGAAGCATAAGGGCAAGAACTTCTAAGATGTTTGGTTCGTAATTTTTAACATATATTTTAGAACACGAACCTCAAATGTACAATGGAGCAATATCATCTTATGAATTCTCATGTTGAAAAGAAGCAATCCAAACTGAAATTGATTCAATTCTGAGTAATAAAACTTGGGAAATAGTTGATCTTCCACCTGGAATAAAACCAATTGGTTGTAAATGGATCTTCAAAAAGAAGATGAAACCAGATGGCTCCATCGACAAATACAAAGCAAGATTGGTAGCCAAAGGATATCGTCAAAAAGAAGGTGTAAACTTCTTCGATACCTGTTCACCAGTAACACGAATAACCTCTATAAGAATGTTAATAGCAATTGCATCCATATATAATCTACAGATTCATCAAATGGATGTAAAGACGGCATTATTAAAGGAAATCTCGATGAGGAGATTTACATGGAGAAACCTGAGGGTTTTGTATCCAAAGGGAATGAAAACAAAGTATGTAGATTAGTTAAATCATTATACGGTCTAAAAAAAGCTCCAAAACAATGGCACACAAATTTGATAGTGTCATGATGAAAAATGGTTTTCGAATAAATGAATGTAATAAATGTTTATTACAAATAAATTGGACAATCATACGTGATGATTTGTCTATACGTGGACGATATGGTAATCTTTGGTCCAAATACTAAGGTAATAGTGACCACTAAGCAAACGTTAAACAACAATTTCGATATGAAAGACTTAGGAGTTGCAGATGTTAGTTTGGGAATCAAAATAATAAGAACACCTAATGGAATTGAATTATCTCGGTCACATTATGTAGAAAAAGTGATTCCAAAATTTTGGAATTAAAGGAGTACAAATGCCGTATAATCCATCGGAAGTACTGCATAAAAACACTAATGAGAGTGTAATGCAACTGGAATACTCTCGTGTAATAGAATGTCTCAGGTATGTCATGAATTACACAAGACCAGATATAGCTTATGTAGTAAGTCGATTAAGCATGTATACAAGCAACCCAGGGAAGGAACAATGGAAAGCACTAATGAGAGTGCTTAGATATTTAAAAAATACCACAAACTATTCCTTACATTATAGAAAATATCCTACCATCTTAAAAGGATATAGTGATGCAAACTGGATTGCTGATTCAGAAGAATCGAAATCAACGAGTGGTTATGTATTTACCTTAGCAGGGGCATCAGTGTCATGGAAACCTACTAAACGAACATGTATAGCTCGATCCACTATGGAGTCGAATTTCATCGCTTTAGATAAAGCATGCAAAGAAGTAGAACAGCGTCGTCACTTTTTAGAAGATATTCCATTTTGGCTTAAACCTATACCGGCCATATGCATACACTGTGATAACCAAGCAACATTAAGAAGAGCGCAAAATTGTGTATAATGGAAAGTCACGACACCTTCGTCGATGCCATAGCACAGTTAGGCAGTTACTCTCAAATGGAACTATTTCCATAGATTATGTGTAAACAAATGATAACCTAGCGGATCCATTCACTAAAGGTTTATCAAGAGAGAAAATTAACTGCGCATCGAAGGGAATGAGTTTAAAAGTATAAACCAACAAGGATTATCTTATACGGAAACCTATCCTAGCAATTGGAGATCCCACGGTCTAGGATCAATAGGCAAACCAGTTCTGAATAACTCAAGATGTAAGCGTTTGTTTGGACTTAATCCTACTCCATTCCTATGGCAAACAATTTAAATGCATGCCTACATAAGTATTAAAAGGGTAAAACTATGATTTAATGATGAACATATCTTGAAAATAACAAGTGGGGTATATGTAGAATACACTTAATGGTTGTGATCACCTATGTTAATGTGAGCTGGGTCGGCTCAATAAGAATATTAAAGGCTTTTATTCTCTAAAAACACTTGCAGAACCAAAAATTGTTTAGGACCAAAATGAACACAACCAAGAGATTGGATGTGAAGGGAAATAATGCTTTGTAAATCTTATTGTATGGTTATACAGTACGGCTGACGGTTCAAGATGAAATAATTCACCGATTAGCCAAGTATATCGGATAAGTTTTAACTGGGGAAACTTCAAAGTGAAATATCTACTTATCCTCGATATAATATTATTTTCATATGAACTATGTGATATTACGATTTGTGTGGGGAAGACATATATCATCATTAATGTGGAGATTGTTAGAATTCTCAAAAATGGTGAATGAGATATATCCCACATCGCCAAAAATAAGTCCATTTTCTTGTTTATATAGTGTACTCTCAATCCCTATATTGGCCCTTAGGGTCAGGTAATTTTGTGCAAGGGGGAGGACCTATATGGCCATGGACTAACACATGCGCATGCGCCGCCATCCGCTCGTCCAACTGACTGAACCGGGCCGGGTTTGGTGCAGACGCGGGTCCAATAAGATTGGGCTGTGTCGTATATTTTTGCAACCTAAAAAATGAATTGATTTCAAAATAGAAGTGTGTTTAAAAGAAATACGGATTTTACAACGAAAAGCAACAGTTCTGAACCGTTGCAAACGAACGGACATGGTTGCGAACAGTAATAAGTTTTGGCGTTGCAAATGAAGGGACGCTACT
The DNA here is from genome assembly GCA_030765085.1 of Allium cepa. NCBI lineage: Eukaryota > Viridiplantae > Streptophyta > Magnoliopsida > Asparagales > Amaryllidaceae > Allium > Allium cepa. The sequence goes on from CM060932.1 coordinate 162,806,630, forward strand.
CTTCTCGATGGGTGTAGCTATTGGGAATTCGGCTATGAATAAGGAGGAAACCCGATCACTTTTTATACTTAATTTTAAAAACCGAATTATCTCTTCTTTATCTTTATTTCTTAAAATCATAATCAGTACTATCACTCAGAAGATCATACACATCACGATCATGAGAAGCTTACGTCTGTTGTATCTTAGGAGACTTTGCATAAAGTCTTAAGGATATTGTTACGATAAGCCTCAAATGAAATTTCTTTCTTCAACAGGTTTGACGTCCAGTTGATTTATATGTTTATATATATATATATCGTTTTCGTTACTATGTTGTACTATTTCTTTAAATTGTATAACGTTTGATTTATCGCTATAGTTATTATTACTATAGTTCTTAGTTTGTTGTTGTAATTAATTACAACATACTTATTATTAAAAATAGCTTATACAGAATTCCAAAGTAGTGGAAATCTGATTTGTAAACTTGTGAGACGAGTTTATTATTGATTAGTCTATGTTTTGGTATACTAGATGTATAACATCTTAAGACTTTCCTATTTTCACAAAAACAGAGATGGAAATAGTTGAACTATCAACAAAGGCTACTACTCACAATAGGCATGAACTATTCAAAGGAGATGGTGATGACTTCATAACATGGCAAAATCAAATGCTGTTATATCTCACCACGCTAGGGCTGCAGAAGTGCATCGAGGAGGATGAACCAAAGCCTAAAGACGGACAAACTAGAGAAAAAGATGCAGCTGTTTTTCTCAGAATTGACTCATAGAAGCATTTAGACTTCCTATGACGAAACTACGTTTTGAATTGTCTGGATAAAGTACTATATAAAGCATATCAGGCACACCAGATAGCCAAATCCTTATGGACCGCACTTGCACATAAATACAAAACGCAGAATGTCAGTTTGAAGAAGTTCATCATAGATAAGTTAATGGAATACAAAGTGGTTGACTCCAAATTCGTAACTAGTCAAGTGCAAGAACTCCAACTCACAATTCATGAAATTGAAGCAGAAGGACATAAAGTTGGATAATCCTTCCTTGTTGAAGCGATAATAGGAAAATTACCACCATTCTGGAAAGACTACCGCAATTATCTGAAACATAAGAAAAAGGAGATTTCCTTAGAAAATCTTATTGTCAGACTAAAATTGAGTCCGATAACCACGGAGTGACAAAACGACGTAAAGAGTCATTTGTGGTAGAAGAGTCAAAGAACAAATGGCATTTCAAGAAAAACAATAAGAAGAAATTCCCGTAGAAGAGAAAAGCGCTTAAAAACAAACCCAAAGACAACAAACGAACAAAGAAGTTGAATGGCAAGTGTCGGGTTTGTGGAAAAGCAGGACACACCGCTAGAGATTGCAGATACAACAAAGAACACAACTCAAAGGCAAATATGGTGGATAACATGAAAGTAGACGAATCTAATTTTTCAGCAGTAATATCTGAATGCAAATTGGTTCAAAACCCTAACCAATGGTGGGTGGACACAGGCGCCACTCGTCATGTTTTCTCTGACAAATCCATGTTTTCTACATACCATAAATTCGATCAGGAAGAAAAACTCTATATGGGTAATTCTGCAGTTTCCATGATCGAAGGAAGTGGCATAGTAATCCTCAAGTTTACTTCTGGAAAAACTGTCGAGTTGAATGACGTGCTCCATGTTCCAGACATACACAAGAATCTCATCTCTGGTCCAGTGCTATCAAAGAAAGGATTCAAAATGGTCTTCGAGGCAGACAAGATGGTTCTGTCCAAAGCTGAAATGTATGTAGGAAGGGAATATTTATGTGATGGCCTATTTAAGGCAAATGTAGCCATTGTCGGCAATAAAACTATGTATTCTGATTATGCTATTAATAAAATTGAAGTTTCTTATTTGCTTGAGCATGAAATTTTACTATGGCATGATAGATTGGTACGCCTAAATTTTCGAAAAATGAAAAAACTATCAAACTTGGGATTAATTCCAAAATTCCAAGTAGATAAAAACTACAATTGTGAGACATGCGTAGAAGCAGAAATGGTCAAAAAACCATTTCATATAGTTGATAGAAGCACCGAACCACAAGGTTTGGTTCATACTGATTTATGTGATTTCAAATCATTACCTACAAGAGGTGGAAAAAGGTACTTTATTAACTTTTGTTGACGATTATACACGATATTCCTATGTATATCTTTTAAATAGAAAGGATGGAGCAATTACATCACTTATGAAGTACAAAGATGAGGTAGAAAATCAATTAAATAAAAAGATCAAGATATTGAGATCTGATCGAGGTGGAGAATATGAATCACCATTTGAACAATTCTATGCCGAAAATGGTATAATTCATCAAACAATAGCACCATATTCACCACAACAAAATGGTATAGCCGAGAGAAAGAATATAACATTAAAAGATATGATTAATGCGATGCTCTTAACTTCTGGCCTACCGACGAACTTGTGGGGAGAAGCCTTAAATATGTATAATCACATATTAAACAAGGTTCCTCACAATAAAACAGAAACAATTCCATATAAGTTATGGAAAGGACAAATACCAAGTTTTAAATACCTCAAAGTGTGGGGGTGCTTGGCAAAATTTCCAGTTTCACCTCCCAAGAAAGTCAAACTTGAACCAAAAACAGTAGATTGTTACTAATTAGGGCCAGCCCAAAATAGTAGTGCCTACAGATTTTTGGTATTCAAGTCTGATATAACTGATATTCATGTAGATACAATCATGGAATCAAGAGACGCCTCATTCTTTGAAGATGTGTTTCCACACAAAAGAAATGAGGGAAATAATGTCCCCAAAAGGACAAGAGAAGAATTGAGTAAATCACATGAAAATGAAACTCATCGTGAAACTGAGAAAGTTGAACCAAGAAGAAGCGTAAGGGCAAGAACTTCCAAGACATTTGGTTCGGAATTTTTAACATATATGTTAGAACAAAAACCTTAAACGTACAAGGAAGCCATATCATCTTCTGAATCCTCATGTTGGAAAGAAGCAATCCAAAGTGAAATTGATTCAATTCTGAGTAATAAAACTTGAGAAATAGTTGATCTTCCACCTAGAATAAAACCAATTGGTTGTAAATGGATCTTCAAAAAGAAGATGAAACTAGATGGCTCTATCGACAAATACAAAGCAAGATTGGTAGCCAAAGGATATCGTCAAAAAGAAGGTGTACACTTCTTTGATACCTATTCACCAGTAACACGAATAACCTCTATAAGAATGTTAATGGAAATTGCATCCATCTATAATCTACAGATTCATCAAATGGATGTAAAGACGGCATTCTTAAATGGAAATCTCGATGAAGAGATTTACATGGAGCAACCTAAGGGTTTTATATCCAAAGGAATGAAAACAAAGTATGTAGATTAGTCAAATCATTATACGGACTAAAACAAGCTCCAAACAATGGCACGCAAAATTTAATAGTGACATGATGAAAAATGGTTTTCAAATAAATGAATGTGATAAATGTGTTTATTACAAACAAATTGGACAATCATACGTGATGATTTGTCTATACGTAGACGATATGCTAATCTTCGGTCCAAATACTAAGGTAATAGAGACCACTAAGCAGATGTTAATCAACATTTCGATATGAAAGACTTAGGAGTTGCGAATGTTTTTTAGGAATCAAAATAATAAGAACACCTAATGAAATTGAATTATCTCAGTCACATTATGTAGAAAAAGTGATTGAAAAATATCAAAATTTTGGAATTAAAGGAGTACGAACGCCGTATAATCCATCAGAAGTACTACATAAAATCACTAATGAGAGTGTAATGCAACTAGAATATTCCCGTGTAATATGGTGTCGCATGTATCTCATGAATTGCACAAGATCAGATATAGCTTATGTACTAAGTCGATTAAGCTGGTACACAAGCAACCCTGGGAAGGAACATTGGAAAGCACTAATAAGAGTGCTTGGATATTTAAAAATACCACAAACTATTCCTTAAATTATGAAAAATATCCTGCCATCTTTGAAGGATATAGTGATGCAAACTAGTCTGCTGATTCAGAGGAATCGAAAATCAACGAGGGTTATGTATTTAACTTAGCAGGGGCATCAGTGTCATGGAAATCTACTAAACAAACATGCATAACATGATCCACTATAGAATCGGAGTTCATCGCTTTAGATAAAGCAGGTGAAGAAGCAGAATGGCTTCGTCAATTTTTAGAAGATATTCCGTTTTGGCCTAAACCTGTACCAGCCATATGCATACACTGTGATAACCAAGCAGCATTAAGCAAAGCGTAAAACTTTGTGTATAATGTAAAGTCACGACATAATCGTCGACGCCATAACACTGTTAGGCAGTTACTCTTAAGTGGAACTATTTCCATAGATTATTATGAACAAATGATAACCTAGCGGATCCATTTACTAAAGGTTTATCAACAGAGAAAATTAACTGTGCGTCGAGGGGAATGGGTTTAAAAGCTTAAACCAACAAGAGTTATCTTATACGGAAACCTATCCTAGCGACTGGAGATCCCATGGACTAGGATCAATAGGTAAACCAGTTCTAAATAACTCAAGACGTAATGCATTTGTTTGGACTTAGTCCTACTCCATTCCTATGGTGCGCAATATAAATGCATGCCTACAGAAGTATTAAAAGGATAAAACTATGTTTTTTAGTGATGACCATATCTTGAAAATAACAAGTAGGGTATATGTAGGTACTCTTAACGGTAGTGATCACCTATGTTAGTGCGAGATGGGTCGGCTCTTTGAGAATATTAAAAGCTTTTATTCTCTAAAAACACTCGTAGAACCAAAAATTGTCAGGACCAAAATGAACATAACCAAGAGATTGGATGTGAAGGGAAATAATGCTTTGTAAAGCTTATTGTCTGGTTATACAATAACGGCTGACGGTTCAAGATCAAATAATTCACCGATTAGCCAAGTATATCCGATAAGTTTTAACTAGGGAATGTTCAAAGTGAAATATCTACTTATCCTCGATATAACATTATTTTCATATGAACTGTGTGATATTACACTTTGTGCGGGGAGACATATATCGTCATTCATGCGGGGGATTGTTAGAATTCTCAAAAATAGTGAATGAGATATATCCCACATCGCCAAAAATAAGTCCATTTTCTTGTTTATATAATGTACTCTCAATCCCTATATTGGCTCTTAGGGTCAGGTAATTTTGTGCGAGGGGTAGGACCTATATGGCCATGGACTAACACACGCGCCGCCGTCCGCCCGTCTGATCGACGGAACCAGGCCAGGTCGGGTACAGGTCCGGGTCCAATGAGACTGGGTTGTGTCATATATTTTTGCTACCTAAAAAGTGGACTGATTTTAAAACAGAAGTGTGTTTAAAAAGATATGGATTTTCCAATGGTTATGACCGTTGCAAACTAATAAGGAGATGCGATTTTTTCAGAAGACCGTTACAACAAAAAGCAATTGTTCTAAACCGTTGTAAATGAACGGACGTGGCTGTTGCGAACAGTAACACTTTTTGGCATTGCAAATGAAGGGATGCTACTCTTCTCAACGGGTGTAGCCGTTGGGAATTCGGCTAAAAATAAGGAGGAAACATGATCATTTTCTATACTTAATTTTAAAAACCGAGTTATCTCTTTTTTATCTTCATTTCCTAAAATCATAAACAGTCCTATCACTCAGAAGATCATATACATCATGATCTCGAGAAGCCTACGTCTGTTGTATCTTGGGAGACTTTAAATAAAGTCTTAAGGATATTGTTACGACAAGCCTCAGACAAAATTTCTTTCTTCAACTGGTTAGATTTCCAGTGATTTATATGTTTATGTATATGTGTGTATATGTATATATCGTTTTCATTTCTATGTTGTACTATTTCTTTAAATAGTATAACGTTTGATTTATCGCTATAGTTATTACTATAGTTATTAGTTTGTTGTTGCAATTGATCACAACATGCTTATTGTTAAAAATAGCTTATATAGAATTCCAAAGTAGTGAAAATCTGATTTGTAAACCTGTGAGACGAGTTTTTTATTGATTAGTCTCTGTTTTAGTATACTAGAAGTATAATAAAAAAGACTTAGGGAGGCAATCACTAAAAATGATAAAGGATAACTTTTAGATTAACACCAAAATAAGATTATATGATTATCATATATCATGGTTCATAAAATTGTCGACAAGTACAGGGTATGTTTAAACTAAAATGGATGAATATATATGACATAGTTCGTAAATGCAAATAAATACAAGGGAAAATACGTTTGAAATGATGCTATATGTATACTTATGTTCTGGTGATTTTATTGCATAATATGATTGAATTTCGGTAGTTGATTTAGTGAGGGAAAAACTGTTCCACTAAATGACATGGTCTCACTATATGTTATGGTTACGGAAATGTACTGCTCATACTAGGTTTTGTCCGACTCGTGTTTTATTGTTATTTTCCCCATAAACTCATGATTACCGATTTTCAATAGGCTAAGTACATAGATTTATGCGGGTTTTCTTAATGGCGAATAAAAGCTCCAAATTAAGATGGAGGCTTGTAGATATTAAGGTTTATGTTGAATTCTGCTGTTAACCAAGTTATATAACTGATTAATTGTTTGTGTCGACATCTTCATATGTCAAAGCATTCAAATAAAATCTTTGCTACAAGATCATACCAAACTCTTTACAAAGTGCATTTGGTCAATGTTTAAGGATATCAAATAAGTCGCACTTTATGTAAACTGATCAAATTGACATTTCGGCGATCAAATTCTTAAGTCAATCTTGTTTCTCTTGTGTTATTGCTAAATCTAACACAAATAGATTCTTATTGCAATTAATCATATTGAATACATGATCTCACATTATGGTCTACTTGCACATTTCAAATTAACTAGTTCCATCGAGGTTCTGTATATTACGAATTACGACCACTTACCATATAATATTTTTATATGATTAAATATTCATATTCTTATATTGCTTAAGAGTTCAAAACTCATTGAAGATAATGGACAATCTTGGACAAGTAAACACTTGAGCGACCCAGGCATGGTTGTATTAGTAGTTGTTAATTAAGCGCACACTAGTCTATAAATAACAACATGCCAAAGGATTTATTAATAAATGTATATTTATATTTATTTTGTCAATATTAATTTAGTTCATTTGTATATTTTAATCGAAAATTTTCTTCAATTGTATTATTTGCAAAAATCATTAAATGGATTAATTTAACGTTTATGCATATATTCTTACAATATTTGAAAGCTTAAATGTTATCATTTCATATTTCTAACAAGACTCCCAATAGATGTTTATGTTCCTCAAAACCCTAAGAGAAATACAAAAACCTTATGTTTCCTCCAATGGGCGTTAGGCCTTGCTTGTCTTAGGATTCTGACATTGAGTTTTCTCAACAAATCATAGGCCGCAAGAGATGGATGGCTCTTTCTCAGCTGTACCACATACAACTCCCAACCATGGTCTTTGCCCTAATCTCATCTCCGTCATGAGTTCACTAAAAAAATCAAAAGAGATTAAACTCTCATACATATCATTTCTCAACAGCTTAGGTATAATGCACATACCTTAAGTCTACCCAACAACTACATACATGTATCTTACCTCGTCTTGGCAATATACTGATGTACTACGTATAACATACCAAGCTTGAGTTTGCTCAAAAATTAAAGAGTATGCAAGTTATCTGTAAATATATAAATGGTAGAGGACACCTTTAGGTATTAGAGATTCATAATCTTTAATATATGTACCTAGAGTGATATCGATATTGATATAAGGAACAATTTGTTTCTTATGAAATGCCATCTTGATTCAAGTGTGAGAGACATCTAAAATCACGGTATACATACTTTACATTTGTACTTATTCCAAAAATTTATTATGGATTTATTTTTGTTCCGCATACATAATTGTGTATACATACATACATACATATATAAGTTTAATTGTTTATAGCTGTTATAATTTAATTAACTTATTTTATGTATATATGTAATTTATTAATTAAACCTTATTTAACTAATTTTAATTATTATTAATTAAATTATATTTAATTAATTTTTATCAATTATATAATATTTATTTAATTCTAATATATTAATTTGATAACAAATTAATTAAATTATTTTAAGATTCAAAATTTTATTTTATTCAATGTAAACAATTTAAGGTGAATATTAACTATAACATTTATTGTTTTATATACCTATATCATTATATGCGTATATATGTTTTTATTAATTAACATTTAATTAATATATTTATGAAGTAATTATTTTATTTAATTAAAACAATTTTAATTAAATATTATTTAATAAATTAACAAATTATTTTATAAATTAATAAATTATTTATTTTAGTTATCAAGATAACTACTATATGTATTTTAAACTTAACTTTTAAATTTTGATATATTATTTTTAAATTTTCAAACTGAATTTTGAAAATTAGCCCAAGGCCTAAGTCAATTTAGGCTTTACAACTGGGCTAATTTTCGGACTTACTCTACCCACTAGGCATGACCAGTAGCCAAGGAGAGGAGAATACTCGATTACCCAACTCCAAGTCTAGAAACTACTGTTATAGACACGCATCTCATAGGTAGGCTTTATTAGTTGGTCCTAAGCTGTTAATTTAGATACATAGACCATTTGCCCTCTTATACCATTGATGGATTAGCAGTGGATGAAATATGTATATTTAAAAAAAATTCATATTTTGGATCAATATGGGCCTATGTAGTCAATATGGTTATACTAGATCCAATCTAGATTATTTAAATAAAATCCAATTTTATTCAATTTTCTAATTTAATCAACCAATGAGATTTAAAATGTTTGATACTAAAATAATTTGAGTATATCGATATATACTCGTGTATACAAGATGTGCAAGTGTTGCATATTAATGTATGCATAGTTAATGTATACATATATGGATGTTGAGATTTTTATCCATTGAACCAAAAATTTACATAATTAATGTACTGGAAACGAGATAGATTTAATTCAAACAGCAGAAAACAAAGAAAAAACATAAAGAATTTTATAGTTTTTCAAGAAAATCTATGGCATGCGTTCACTTAATCTCATTAGAGATTGATTGTCATAAGTATAAGAGCTTTGCAATTTGATTTCAGGTCTTGAACAACAAAAGTAAGCTCAAAAGTGACAATGTTATGTAGAGAGTAGATGATGAAGAATATAGAGGCCAAAAGTGTATAGAAGTTCTTTTCTAGTTGCCATAGTGCTCCTATTTATAGCATAATTACCCATCAGAGTCACCAAATTACGAAATACTAGGCCAAACATTAGGTCCGTGAAGACAGGAAGAAAGATGAAGTCTTTTGGTATGAACAATCATATCTGTACCGATCATGTTGGCCAGGTGCCAAAGTGGCACTTACCATATACAGCTCCTTCACTATATGCTAGCATGTCCACACATCAAGAACCATCTTCATATTTGTAATGATTTCTCTCATATGGGGCTTGTCTTCTTCTGCATAGCTTTGGAATAGTTCTCCCACACTTTCAAAAATAGCCCCCATACTAGAAATCAACTTGATGCCAATACAACTGCTATAATACTTCACTCTTTAATCACATTACAAGTTCTAAGGAGGTAGGCCAATTGCCTAACGAAGATCATAGACCGATCACAAATGTGATCGGTATCGATCAAACTCCCTTATCCAAACTTGTTTCAAATTTATAGGGACTGCTTCTCTTATTATTCCAAGCCTAACCCAAGTTCTTGATTCTTTTTGTCTTCGTTTCAATCTCCAAAATTAAGTTGAAAGCTGCTTGATTCAAATGTTGGATAACACTTTTCCCGCAAAGTATCCCTCTATTGAAAACAAAGTATGCTTCGGATCAAGACAAACGGTATAAAATCGTCTGCAATGACTTCGCTGCTTAACCAACCATCACTTTGAAGAGTCGCCTCTATTCCAAGAGTATCTAATTAATCACTTTAAATTATCGACGTACCATTCTCTACATTAAGGTTAGGATCTACTTTATCACGAAGATCATTCCATGCCTTAGCTAAGCGAGTACTCTTTCATTTTTTCTCTCTCTTTCTTTTCTCTCTCTTTCTTTTCTCTCTTTTTTTTAAATTAAATCATTTCAGTACCGGTAACTTTTTTGGTCCGTTCCAAGATGTTCCCTTTGTACCTAACTGGTACCTTTTTCATTGATTTAGACTTTTTCGTGCCCACCTTCATTTGCTTAGCCCACATTATTCCCAATTTTCAACCTTAAAGCTTGCTGCTATCACCAATCTTCTCGAATCCATCTTCAAGCTTTCAACGCTACTATCAACGCCACCACAAGCATCTCCAATGTTGCCGTGGTTGATTTAATCATCACTCAAGCCAATTCGATCTCGATTTCTTCTTCCCTAACCCTTTATTTCTAAATCTTCTCGAAAAAGACTGGTTCTTTTGTTCATGTCACCGTTATGGCCATCATGGGTGATGCAAGGTTGCCATCGCTATTGGGTTATGGTTGATGCTTGAATGATCTTTGCTTGCACACCAACAACCACCAATCCTCCATAGCATGCAGTTAAATTGGACTTATGATTTCCTTGGAAGAACTCGGGTCATTCCTAGGGACAACATCAAGTGGGTTTGAGCCTATGTCCAATTTCCAAGTATTCAGGGATGCTTGGTCTGCCACCTATAACTTTGCACCTTTTCCCAAGTCCTTCCCTGACTAATCTTAACTCGACCGTATGCGACAAGTATTCACCTTATTGAATTTTGGTCGAGTGAGGATCAACGACTTGATTTCGGTGAGATGGTTATAAGGAACGGTTGTGTTGTATGCACTTTGGCCTCCAAATAGGCTATATAATTCAATACTTTAAATCATCATAGTCCTGTGTCCATACAAAGAAGACTCTATGTCGCTTTGGACTATGGTTCCTTTATCGTTCACTCATTGATAACGGATAAGATCTAGCACACAATTCCAGCGCACAATAAAGCTCATTTATCGACACGAGCAGGATTTCTACATATAGTGTTATGTACACCGCGCTATGGATACAGAGCACACACTGCATAGATTGATGCTTCACATTTCCACAGTGATGTTCAAAACCCGATTGGTCAACACATGTTGACATCCATCGAATTATGCATATCGGTCATAGGGTACTATTAAAATAAAAATATTCAAAGTAAAAGATACATGACTATGTTCACTATCAAGCTTTAAGTTCAGAATGACTAGGCAATCTCCCCACTTTAAAGTCAATTTGATCATTCTACTCCTCCTGAGGCCAGTTTTTCTCTCACTCAAGCCTTTATGTTTACTTTATATAGAGAAAAATTGTAATGACCTATGTTTTACATAAAGAAGGATCGAAAAATATTAGTATTAAATTCATATGAGGTCATATGACTTTACAATTTAAAGAAATGCCTACTAGTGACATTTCTTATAATTAGTATTTTTTGGATTAATTTTACCTTTGAAAACTTGTAACAGCTATAATAGAAGTCGAATTAACATCTGAGACCACTTCCACTGGAAAGATATATGGTTTTCCTTTCCGTAGAGTGGTCATACTAGCAATTTGCACATTCTGGCTAGGAGATATGACTATGTGAAGATTGTCAGTTTTTGGAGCAACTTAAAGGGTAATTAGTGACTTTGGGCAAGCCCACTAACCCATTTCGGGTTTGGAGACTATTTTAGGCTGAACTGTCATCCCCAAATTACTTTTACCACCTCCTAAATAGATCCAAGCTTCCATTAACTCATTCTCTACCCAAAACCTTCTCTTTTCTCCTACAAATTAGATCTAAATCTTGGATTAAAGGTAGATTAGCATGGGGATTCACTAGAGATCTTTAAATCTATATTTTTGGCGAAGAAAACTTAGGGCTTGACTGTTGATTTTGGAGATTTATGTGAAAAAATAGTTTTTGGAGGTTTTGGTGAATGATTTATCATCTCTCACCTTATTATATATGTATCTGTAGGATTTAACATGTTATGGATTCATTTTATAGTCAAAATTAGGTTTTAATGCTGTTTAAAAACCCAACCTAGAGAAAAACATGAATAAATGTATTTTTGGTGTTCTAAACATGTTATTTGGATATGTGATTACCTTGGTCGGTGTTAAGCTATGTTGTATACACCTTGTATGATGATTTCTGTGACTGATTACATGATTTACATTTTATATATTGTTTGGTGAAAGTATGATGTTTGTTTGTATGCTTTTACAGTTGAAAACACTCATCAAAGCGAACAAAAGGTAGAAACCATAAAATCAGGCATCGATGGATAGGTTCTAAAGCATTTGGAGTCGTATTAATGCATAGATGATGCATGAGGATCGAAGTGTTGAGTGTAGCGATGGAATCAACATGATGTTGAAGTACTAAGGGAACTACAGGTTTGGCTCTGTGAAGCTTGGTCCGCCGTGGGGTGGTCCGGCGGTTAGCTTTAGGATGGGCATGCATTTGGTTCAAAGATGCTTGATTTGGTAGTGCTTGGCTTGGTAAGTGAAGGACCGAATAGGAAATCTTGTTCAGTGTATGTTGGCTCGATGGTTAGCTTGGCTCGGCAAGTGGAAGACCAGATGGAAAATCCTGTCCGGTAGGTCTTTGGTTCAGTAGTAAGAGGATGTCAAACATGAAAGGTGGTTCATGCTGGACAGAGAGATGCCGAACAGAGCATGTAGTAAGGCTTTTAGGGTGTTGGCATCAGGACATGACTTAGGGTTGCATGGTGGTCTTGGGAGTTAGTGTGGGGTAAGGGTGGAGGACCTATGGATAACTCTTGATGACTTTGGAATGGTAACCGATAAAGCGCATTGACTTCGATGACTCGATGCGGCGAGCAATTATAGAATTTGATGGTAGATCGAAATGACGAGTTCTACGTAATAGCTCGAAGAGTAGAACATGAGGTTGCGATGCTCATGAGTAGGACAAGATAGTCTACATGTACCCATGGTAGTCTGTGTGTACCCATGTGTTTGGACGTTTGCGTATGTCCAGTCCTTAACACCTGCATGGGCATGATTGAGCATCTATGGAGTAGTCCTATTATCGGTACATGTACCAAGGGATCGATGGATGACTCAGTGGTTGCAATGCTCATTGTTAGGATAGGGTTGGCTGCGGTACCCATATTTTGGACATCTATATGTTTCCAATCCTTTGCCATGCATATGGGCAATGATTTGAGCATCCGAAAGAGTTATTGTACATTTGAAGCACTTGAGTGAGAGATGTAATGCTGTGTGATAGATGCTATGTTTATTGTGTGCCTGATATGCTATGTGATACCCTTATCCCCTTATGTTTCATATGTGATAGTAGTTAAGCATATGTTGTGTTTATATGCTAACTCTTTGGATATAGGGATATGCCAGGTATGGTTGTTCATACCCAATACCCTATTTACTATATACGATTTTATAGTATTTTTAGATGATGCATTGCTCACACCAGATTATTGTCTAACCCGAGATTTTATGCTTTGCTGCTTATTATCTTAGTTACTCTTTAATGAGTAGATTAGGAATAATAGGTTTGGAGAGTGCATGGAGCTATACAAAGTACGAGCAGGAGGCTATGCTTTCATATATCTATACTTTGAATCTTACCACCGCTTATATTCCATTGTGTAGTACAATGGAGCTATGTAAGTAATTGTACTTTAAGAGATAATTATAGCGTTTATTTTGGAGACTTGGGATGTATAAACTCTTTACTTCAGTTTTGTATAGTCTATGAACCTGCTGCATTCTGATGTTATTATTTATGGTTCATTTGATTATATCACTATCTTGCCTACTTGATATCTATCTTGCTATATTATATTTTCGTCTATGGGCTATGAGATGTTTTACAGTCCTATATTTGAATTTTCTCTGCTTTACATTCTTTGCTACTGTCCTACATCGGTTGAGTACATCCACGGCGCGTTATGTAGATATATTGGGTATTAGAGGTGTAGGGAGGTCGTCATATTTGGTATCAGAGCTTAGGTTGCGTAAACAACCTAAGTTGATTCCTAGATCCATTAGGGATAAGGAAGGAGTTATCGCCTTAAAATGGATCAAGCGATACATAAGAGAGCGTACTTGTTATATTTTGGTTTTCAAAACCATATGGTAGTGTATACATATAATATATAAGCCGCATTGCGTTCATGAACATCACTTATTCCTTTTAGAGAGATTGATCATTATTTTGACAACTTGTAAGATTGAGCCTGCTAATGAGGAATGCTTCTAGGAATTACATCTCTGGAGTTGAGGAGATGGCGGGACCGAGGGCTACTATACTGATCTGTAGAACATCTTCTTCGAGATGGTGCGAAACATGGTTCAGAATTCCTAAGTTTCTTCAATAAGAACTGTCGGTGGTGATGCTCCAATGTAAGCACCAAGGGCTAACTTTTCCACATTAAGCAAGGATTACTCCACTATATCGTTTTTTGAAAAGAATCAGCTGTTGAAGTGTAGGATTGATTGGACACCTAGAAGGCATCTCTGAGGATATTGAGTTAGAAGATGTGATAAGGAGGAAGTTGGCCTTTAAATAACTTCAGTGACAAGCTATGGGGTAGTGGAACGCCATCAAGGTTACTACTCCCAAACACCAAGGGTGCAATTTAAGACGAGTTCTGAAGAGAAGTATATACCGACCGCTCAGAAACCAGTGCTCTTTTGAAAGTTATCTGACTTAAAATAGTGTGATATGTCTACAACGGAGTACATGGTCAAGTTCGATATGCTATAGAAGTATGGTCTATCATTTATCGATACTCTGCTTAAAAAGAACGAGCATTTTATCATGGGCTTAAATGATTATTTTGGAGAGGAGTTAGTAGGGCATATTGATGAGTCATTTAAGAGGTTGGTAGAGAAGGCTCTTCGACATGAGAGTTTGTATCCTAAGCCTAGTTGGTTGTTGCTCTTAAGGATGAGACAAAGCTGCAAGCTGGCAGGTAAGAGGAAGTGGGACAAGAAGAAGAATGTTTAGAATAGTGGCCTGAAGAAAGGCAAGTGGGAGCCTAATTATACAATTGTGGAGAGAAGGGCCATCTTAGCAAATATTGCAGAAATGAGAAGAAATGATGTTTAATTGCAACAAGCCAGGGCATATGAAGGATTGCCCAAAGCTGCTGAAGAATAAGTAGGGTGTGTCTGCTTACGCTTTGAATGCTATTCCGGCTTCATCGCGTGCTCCATCGACGAAGAAGAAGGGGAAGGGCATCATTATACAATGCACGATTTCTATTTCTGATACACCTTTACGTGTTTTATTCGATTTTGTGGCTTCACCTTTCTTCATATCTAGTGATTTGGTAGATAGACTGGGATTGAAACCTAAGCTATTTGACCGACTTTTGATTGTTACGAACCCTGTTGGAAGATCGACTACCATGTGTATGGTTTTTTGAGACTTAGCCTTATCGAATCATGGACGTTTGTTTTCTTTTTATTTCTCTAATTTAGGTTTTATGGGGTTCGGTATTATAATAGGGATGGATTGACTGAGGAGGTAGGCAATAGTGGTGGATTGCGAGAGGCTAATGGTGATGATGGGGGCTGTAGAGGGGCGGATGGTAGTACTTGGCTACCAACCAAAGGTTGGAGTTATGGTTAGCTTTCTATATCTGCTTGAGATTTCGTAGAATGAACTATCATTTATTCTTATCACAAGAGAGTTCCGGACATGTTCGAGTAGGTGATCGATTACCCCCCATGAAGAGATTGAGTTCCACATAGACTTAGTGATGGATGCTAGACAGATAGTTATGCCCTTGAGGAGTATGGCACCTAGAGAGCAAAAGGAGTTGGAGGTGCTAGTGAATGACCCGTTGAGGTGAGGGATCATTCATAGGAGCATATCTGAGTGGGGCTCACCTGTAGTATTTTCCATTAAGGTGGATGGTTCTTCGAGATTGTGTGTAGATGAGTTGAATAAGGTGCCGAAGAAGAACAAGCATTCACTCCTACATATTAATGACTTGTTCGATCTGCTCCATGGTGCAAGGTGTTTGACCAAGTGGATTTGACAATGGAATTTCATCAGTTAAGAGTAGCAAAGTAGAGTCTGTCGATCATCATGTTTCGTACGCTGTTTGGTTTCTATGAGTGGTTGGTTATGCCATTTAGGCTAACCAATGCTCCCGCATATTTTGTTGATCACATGTACTGCATCTTCAAGGATAAACTAAACAAGTTTGTACTTGTGTTCTTGAAAGATATCTTTGTTAACTCGAGGATGGAGGAAGAACACAAGAAGTATTTGAGGATTGCGCTCGAGGTATTGAGGAATCACCGATTGATTCAAAGTTTTCAAAGCATCACCTTTGGAGGAGGGAAGTGCGATTTTTAGGTCACGTTGTTTTTGAGCAGGATATTGTTGTAGATCCTGAGGAGGTGGCAGCACTACAGGACTGAGATCAACTCAAGACTGCTACAGATGTGAGAAGTTTTCTTGGACTGGCGGGATACCATAGACCTTTTTATCAAGGACTTCTCTAAGGTAATAGGGCCGTTAAGAAACTTGACGAAGAAAAATTGGAATTTTATTTGGGATGCAAGGTGCAAGCACACATTTGTGAGTCTTAAGGAGTGGTTGACGAGCACCCCAATGTTAGTCAGTCCAAGCGGGAATAAGGAGTTGATAGTATATACAAATGCGGTATTGGACTAGGTGTAGTGTTGATGGAGAGAGGAAAGGTTGTCATCTACGCTAGTTGACAGCTGAAGCCGCACGAGAGGAAGTATTCAACTTATGATTTGGAGTTGGTGGCAAAAGTATTCGCTTTGAAGATATGGAGGCATTATTTGCTTGGGAGTGGTTTGAGTTGCATACGGACCACAAGGCATTGAAGTATCTATTCTCCCAAAAGCATCTCAACCTTCGCCAGCAGCAATGGTTAGAATAATTGGCCTTCTACGACTTTGACATTTCCTATACACCAGGTAAGGGAAATGTGGTCACCGAGGCATTGAGTAGAGGACATGCCAGTTTGGAAGCGATGTTCCTGGAGTGGAATTGGTTGGTGTTTATCATTGGGTATGATTTTAGACCTCGATGTAAGCTAGAGCCGAAAGTACCGACTAGCCTGACTATCAGACCTACCCGGACTGAGCGCTTTAGTACTAGTCAAAGGGGAGATGCTAGACTAGTGGAGATCAAGAGAAGTTAGATAGAGGAGTAGAGTCCGAGGAGATGAGATAGTACGGGGTCGACCATGATAGTCGGCTCCATAAGGACAATATATTGTTTTTCCTAATGTCGATGGTTGAGAGATGAGGTGCTATGAGAGTGCATTCATTCTAGATTGACTATATATCCTAGTAGTAATAAAATGTATTGTGATATAAGGAAGACGTTTTATTAGGAAGGGATGAAGGACATTGGGGTATTCATCTCAAAATGCATGGACTGTCACTTGGTAAAGGCAGAGCAGAAGAAGGCGAATAGTTTGTAGCAACTTCTTGAGATCCTCGAGTGGAAATGGGAACAGGTTTTAGTGGACTTCATGATGGATTTTTGAGGAATAGAGAAAGATATGATAGCATCTGGGTCATAATCGATGGATTAACGAAGAGTGTAAGATTTATAACCATCAAGTCTAGTAGTTTGACATCCAAATTGGCGAAGTTGTATGTGAAGTGGGTTGTGCAATCCCACGGTGTGCCGAAGATTATTATAAGCGACCAGACCCTTTGTTCACTATCAAGTTTTGGAAGAGCTTACAAAAGGCGCTAGGAACAGAGCTGCATCTCAATACTGCTTATCACCCACAAACAGGTGGGGCGGACCGAGAGGGTGAATCCAATCTTGGAGGATCCTTTCAAGCTTGCATTCTCAATTTTGGTAGCTCAGGGATCGATCACTTGCACTTATTAGTGTTTGCATACAAAAAAGTTTACTAGTATAATATTGATATGGCACCACTTGAGGCATTATATGGCCGACCATGTAATACTCCTTCATGTTGGTGGAAAGCGGACAACAAACTGATACTTGGCCTATATATGATACGAGACACTTCGGAGAAGATCAAGATCATTCGTCATTGAATGAAAGCTTCTCAAAATAGACAGAACGACTACAATAATAAGAGAAGGCATGATTTAGAGTTCCCCATTAGCGACATGGTGTTTGTCAAGATCTCTCCACTGAAGAATGTTGTTCAATTCGATACTAAGGGGAAGTTGGCACCAAGATTCGTTGGTCCTTTTTCAATACTTGAAAAGATTGGAAACCTGGCTTGTAAAGTCAACTTATCTCAAAAGATGGCGGTGCATGCATAATGCATTCCACGTCTCTCACTTGCGAAAGTTTGTGAATGACTTAGGCATGATAGTTGGACCAAATCAACTTGATGATATCGAGATTGAAATAGAAGCTTTGAGACCTAATAGGTTTATTTGCAACATCGAATGTGATATAAAGCCTTTAAAAGGAAGATGGTAGAGATGGTGAAGGTTCGGTAGAATGGGAGCTAAAACGATTGTACTTGGAAGACCGAGGAGAGCATGAGGACTGCATATCGAAAGCTCTTTACTTGGTGAGATTTCTATTTATCGAATTTACTTTTACTTTTGATATCATATAGGGTAGTTTAGTATCCTTCATGCTAAGGTAGTCATCGATATCATTTTAGCTTTTGTGTGCATGTTTGATGTTTGATATGGTTGCTTGTGGTAGTTACGCATGTGGGGTAGCTATGTTTGATTTTACGTTGGTGTGTTGGGGATCTCGAGGGTGAAATTTCTAAAAAGGGGGAGAGTGTAACGATCTATATTTTACGTCTCGAACGATCGTGAAATATTATTTTTGAATTCACATGAAGTTGTATGACTATAATTTACGGGCCTGCTAATGACATTTCTCGTATTTAGAATTCTTTTGGAGGATTTTACCACTGAAAAATTATAACGGCTATAACTTTTAATGGAGGCCAAATCGGCATCCAAAACCATTTCCATTTAAAAGATGTGATGGTTTCCCTTTCTATAGAGTGGTCTTATTAGCTATTTGGACTTTCTATCTAGGAGAGTCTAAAAGGACCGCTTCTCATCTGACCAAGCTTTATATTAAAGAAATCGTGAGACTTCACGGTATTCCTAGTTCGATATGATGCCAGAATTATTTGTTCTGAGAGAGTTTTATATCTTCGACATCTTGATTTGTCTGCTTAGCTATCACTTGTTCTTCGGAATGTTGATAGAGGTTTCGAAGTACCTTTATTTTCTCTCGACTCACGAGATGATGATGTTATATCTTGTATTCCTGGTATTTGTGTTTTCCTTGATGTCTTTGAGCCAGTCTTGAGGTGGGGCATCACAGATTGGTATCAGAGTTTAGGATAGGCTACTCTAAGATTAATAGTTTTTTGAGCAGCTCAGTGAGTAATAAATGACTTTGGGAATACTATAAAGAAAGGTATGTTTTTGGATTAATTTTTAAGTGTTAAATGATGATATATATTGTGTTTTCGACCTAATGGTCGATGTATATTATATGAATCATTTTTGTAACAATGTAAATGTCCCTCCGTATAGAGAAGACTCCGTCGGTTTTTCTGAAATTTCAAACACTAAGAAAATTTGAGTAACAAATATGAAAATAAGATGTTTAAGACAAAGCTATAAATGGTTTGAAGATTAATAGTTTTTTAAGCAGCTCAATGAGTAATAAATGAGTTTGAGGGCAAGCCCACTAACCGATTTTGAGTTTGGAGGCTATTTTGGGCTAAACATTATCTTTCAAGTCACTTTTACTACTTCCTAAATAGATCTAAGCCTCCATTAACCCATTCTCCATCTAAAACCTTTCATTTTCTCCTCTAAGTCAAGTCTAATCATAGATTAAGGGTAGCTTAGCATGGGGGTTCACTAGAGACCTTCAAATCGACTTTTTGGGATAAAAAACTTGGGGCTTGGCTATTGATTTGCAGATTTACCTTGATTTGCATGCAAAATTTAGATTTTGGAGGTTTTGCTTAGTAATTTATTATTTCTCACCTTACTATATATATATAGGATTTAACATCTTTTGGATTCATTTTTAAAGTTAAAATTCGGTATTAATGCTGTTTAAAAACACAACCTATAGTAAAAACATTAATAAATGAATTTTTGGTGTTTTAGACAGGTTATTTCGATATGTGATTTCCTTGATCGGTGTTAGGCTATGTTATATACACGATGGTTGCTATGATTAATTGCATAATTTACATGCTTGTATTTTTTAGGTGCAGGTATATGTTTGTTTGTATGCTTATATAGTTGAAAACACTCATCGGAGCAAACTAGAGTTAGGAAACATGAAATCAGGGTTTGACGGATGGCTCTAGAGCATTTGAAGTCATATCGTTTAATAGGCGACACATGAAGATCGAAACATTGAGTATAGCGATGGAATCAACATAATGTTGAAGTGCCGAGGGAGCTAAAGGTTTCGGTTCGGTGGAGCTTGGTATGGCATGGGGTGGTTCGATGACTGGCTCTAGCAATAAGAAGAATTTGGTTCGGAGGTGCTTGGTTCTGTAGTTGCTTGGCATGCAAGTGAAGGACCAGATAGGATATCGTGTCTGGTAGATATTGGCTCGGTGGATGGCTTGGATCGACAAGTGGAGGACCGGATAGGAAATCCCATTCGGTAGGTTTTTGGTTCAGCTGTAGGAGGATGCTGAACGTGAAAGGTAATTCGATAGTTTTTGGTTTGGTGTAGAGGGAGCCTAACAGGAAATATTGTTTATTGATTCTGTTCAGTGGGAGTATGATTTCTGGTCGAACATAGGGATAGCAAACAGTGCATGGAATAGCGCTTTTAGGGTGTTGACTTCAGGACAAGACTTGGGGTTAATTGGTGGTCGTGGGAGTCAATTCGAGGTAAGGATAAAGGACCAAGGATGACTCTAGATGACTTTAGGATGACAACCAACGAAGTGCGGTGACTTTGATGACTCGATGTGGCAAGTGACTATGGCATCTGGCGGTAGCCCGAAAGGATGAGTTTTGCATGATAGCTCGAAGAGTAGAACATGAGGTTGTGATGCTCGTGAGTAGGATAAGGTAGTGTTCGTGTACCCATGTGTTTGGATGTTTGCTTATGTCTATTCCTTGACCATCTCCATGGGCATGAGTTGAGCATCTGTGGGGTGGTTCTGCCATCGGTACGTGTGCTAAAGGATCGATGGATGACTCTGTGGTTGTGATCATTGTTTGGATAGGGTAGTCTGCATGTACCCAGGGTTGTCTGCATGTACCCACATTTTAGACTTTTGCAAGTGTATTGTTATTTTCCATCTGCGTAGGTAATGAGTTGGGAATCTAAAAAAGTTATTGTATATCTGAAGCACTTTAGTGAGAGATGCAAGGTTGTGTGATGGGTGCTATCTTTGCTATGTGCCCGATATGTTGTGTGATACCCCTATAACCCTTACGTTTCACATGTGATAGTAGTTTAGCATATGTTGTATTTATATGCTAACTCTTTTTGGATGCAAGAACAGGTCAGGTACGGTTGTTCATACCATGTACCATATTTACTATATACGATTTTATATTACTTTGAGATGATGTATCGCTCATACCAGACTGCTATCTGACCCGTGGTTTCATACTTTGCTTCTTATTATCTCGGGTACTCTTGAATGAGTAGATTAGAGATAACAAGTTTGGATGGTGCATGCAGCTGTACGAAGTATGAGCAGGAGGCTATGTTTTCATTTATCTATACTTTGGAGCTTACTATTGCTTATATTTCACTATATAGTACTATGGAGCCATGTGAGTACATGTATTTTGAGAGACAATTATAAATTTTATTTTAGAGACTTGGGATGTATAAAGTCTTTACTTTCAGATTTATATGGTCTGTGAACCTGATGCACTCTGATATTATTTATAGTTCATTTAATTATATCACTGTCTTTCCTATTTTACATCTATGTTGCTATATTTGATTTTTCTATGCATTATGATATATTTTATAGGTTTTGTGTTTGGATTTCCTCTACTTCACATTCTTGACTACCATCTTGCGTCAACCGAGTACCTCCACAACGTTTCACGCGGGTATATTGGGTACCGAAGGTGTAGGGCGGTCGTCACAAAGATGTAATATAACAACCGGACTTCAAGGCTAAATCATTCCAATGGCATTGATTCCAAATCAGCCTCTTCCATTAAGCGAGCAACAATCCCCGGTCTTAGACAACCTTCTTGACCAAACACCATCTCTACTAACTGCGAAATCATTCTATTCTATCTATCTGAAGCATGGGATCTCATAGGATGATTTCTTATTGCCTAAGATTCATGAATGAGTGCGCAATCTGTCTTCAAGTTATACAACATATAATAAGTACATATGTTTAGGTGAAGCTGTCCCACCTTCTAATAAGCTCATAAAATTCTTTCTACAAGAGATTAGGATTGTCCCAATATAGGTGCATCCCGATGGCTATGCTTTACTCAACTCCTTGTACGTCCAGTTCATGATGCGATTGAATCTTCCACTCAATTCGTAGAGTTCATGGTCTTTTAAGCTTTAAGAAAAGAGTAAGATCGCCTTTCTTTGCTAATTGTTTTGAATTATATTCGCTGTAAATTCATTGGAGAGCTTCATAATAAGTGGAGCTAGTTCAAAAGAGAGTACTTCTTTATCCACTGTCCATTTGATTTCAACTACCTCTAGTTGTCCGGACTTAAGTTTCTTGCTCTAATGTCCTTCGTACACTTGGATTCTCCTTCTTCAAGCGCCTAACTTCTTTCCTATACACTTCACAGATCTTCCCAACTGAGATTCCAACGATGCATATACCAGCACCATAGAGATTTTAAAGAGCGTTGGCTTTGAATTTCGCACCACTAACTTCCTTCTTACTAATGAAAGGCTTAGCCAGTATGGCCTTCTCATCCCAATAGATATGCTATTCCTCTTTTGCTTCCTTTTAAAAAGTCTTAGGCTACTATCAGGTCCTCTGGCCGCTCATGACTCTATGGATGATAATCAAGGGCATGACAAAGATCAGGGTAGCGAGATGAACATCGATGAAGGAGAGGAGAGAGTGGTGGAAGAAAATACGGTCAACATAACAGTAGAGGGGAGAAGAGAGGAAGGAGAAGAAAATGATAAGGGAATAGAAGGATAAAGAGGAGAAGAGAGAGGAGAGGAAAGAGAAGTAGATGGTGAGGGAAGCAATGAGGATGACGACGAAGATGAAGATTTCGATCTTAGAGACAATGAATCATACAAGGAAACATCTCCCGAAAGTACAGCCCTTGTACCTCATCAACTGAAGCGATTGGTAATCAAGTATTCGCAACAAGCGCTTGATCCAAGTTCACCGCTAGTTGTAAATTCAACTCCTTCCATGGGCTCCCTAGAGAATATTTTGGCTCTTGAGGCGATGTGGACATCCCAATCAACAGCATTTTCAGTAAGAGCCCCGAATAGTTCAGCTTTCCTTGTTGGGATCTCTTAGTCTTAACTAACGGAGATGAAACCAATTTTTACAAACCATCGAGCATAATTTGTAGAATACTTAGGGAAAAATCATCGCTTTATAAAGCTTTAGGATCACGAATACCATCATTCTGCATTCATCTGTAAGCTAGTGCGTTAGTTGTAATATTCCTTCTTCTTCTTCTTCTTTTCAGGTACAATGGCAAGAAACGGTATGGACTATCTCCGTTCGGGCATTGGTCGGTGCTGCTCATCCACCTTGGGTCCCTACTCATAATGTCCAAGAACATATCGGTAGATAGAGGAGGAAAGAATAATAAGAAAGGGTAGAAAACATCAAGAGGCTTGAATTATCCCAACACAAGTGCATCCCGATGATTATGCTCTACTTAACTCCTTGTACGTTCAATTCATGATGGGATTGGATCGTCCACACACAATTTCGGAGAGCTCGCGCAACTTTTAAGCTTTAACAAAAGAGCAAACTTGCCTTATTTGTTCATTGTTGAGAATTATAACTACTGCATCATTAGAGTGCTTCATGAGTGGAGCTACTTCATAAGAGAATACTTTTTGACCGATGCCTATTTGATTTAAATCGCCTCTAGTTGTTCAGATGTAAGTTTCCTTCTCTAATGTCCTTTATACACTTGGATTCTACTCATTCAAGTGTCTAACTTCTTTCCTATACACTTTGCAGATCATCCCAACTGAGATTCGATTGATGCACTTACCAGCACGATAAAGACTTTAAAGAGTGTTGGCTCTGAATTCGCACCACTACCTTCCTTCTTACTAATGAGAGGCCTCGATGGTTTGGATTTCTTTATCCCAACAAATATATCATTCCCCTTTAGCTTCCTTTCAAAATGTCTCTGGCTACTATCAGGTATTCTGGCCCTACTTATGACTCTAATGGTGATAATTAAGGGCACGATGAAGACCAGGGTGCCGAGATGAACATCGATGAAGGAGAGGAGACAGTGGTGGAAGAAAATGTGGTCAACGTAGCAGAAAAGGGAATAGGAGAGGAAGGAAAAGAAATTGATGAAGGAATAGAAGGAGAAAGAGGAAAAGCGAGAGGAGAGGAAAGAGAAGAAGAGGGCGAGCAAAGCAATGAGGAAGATGACGAAGTTAAAGATTTTGATCTTAGTGACAACGAATCATACAGGGAAACATCTCCCAAAGATGATAGAACCCTTGTGCCTCATCATCCGAAGTGATTGGTAATCAAGTCTTCACAACAAGCACCCGCTACAAGTTCACTGCTAGCCGTAGAAGCAACTCCTCCCATGGGACCCTAAGAGAATATTTTTGGCTCTTTGGGTGATGTGGACATCCCGATCAAGATCATTTTTAGTGAGAGTCCTAAAGACTTTAGCTTTCCATATAGGGATTTCCTAGCCGAAGAAGATAAAATCCATCTTTACAAATCACCAAGCACAATCTATAGAATACTTAGGGTGAAATCACCAATTTATACAACTTTAGGATAACGAATACAATCATTATGCATTCGTCCCTAAACTACTACGTTAGTTCTAATATTACTTCTTCTTTTTAGGTATAATGGCAACCAACTGCATGGACTATCTCTGTTCGGGCATTAGTCTGTGCCGCTCATCTACCTTGGGTTCCTACACACAATGCCCAAGCACATACTGAGAGTAGAGGAGGATAGAATAATAAGAAAGGATAAAAAACATCTGGAGAAGGGGGAGAGAAGGAGATGTCGGGAAATGAAGAAAGAACATTACGACTTAGGGAAGAGGACATGCGATTCCCATTATTGTTTAGGACCTATCTTTGGCTCTTCTAAGTAGTGTACTTAACCCTAAATTCTTCCACATTAACTCTCGGTGACTTAGCCTCCAATATTCATCGTGTCGACCTCCCATAAATGCAAGGAAGTCTCAACCTATACTGCTCCACTACTACCTCCTCCAAGTCAATCTACTACTAGTGGCATTAGATTGTAGGCCACTTTAACTGATTATTTCCTCACAAGGGTACTATTCGATCACAATGTCGAAGACATCTCCTATCAGGATGCCATCCAAGGTCGAATGGATGAACAAAATGATCGACCAAGAATTGAAAAGGCTAACCACTGCCCTCTCTGACATTAATCAAATAAATCAAGTAACATTCGTCATTCAAGTCAGAGAGGAGAACCCATGACAACATTGTGGTAGGCAACAAATTTGAGCTAGAGGAAGTCATAAAGAAGAGGAATGAGGCTCTCAAATTGGCCCTGAACATCAGAAAGTTAAACGTAAAGCTGGTGACAACACACATTTGGGCCCTTACCATCATAAACAAAAAGCGCAAGAAAGTCCATAGAAGCTTGCTTACAGCGTAAGTCAAGGTTAAGGAAGAGGCTCTTCAGACAAAGGATGCAGATCTTAAAATACTTTAAGCTAAAGTTGAAATGCTTAAGGCTTATTTGAAAGCAAAACAGACTCCAAGGACCAGGCTCAATTCAACCTTGCTACAACTGAACTCAAAATCAAAGAGCTTAAAGAGTAGGCTAGAAAGATAATGAGCAGATAAATGCTAACCACTAACAATTCTTTGTAAATGTCATTAAGGAGAAAAGTCTAAAATGGCTAGGTGATAGCTATCTCGTTGCAGTCGTCGATGCTTGGCAGAAGATTCTCTGCCAATAAGCTTGCGAGGGCTTGACCGAGGATGGGCTAAAAGCGAAATTGTTAGATGAGGGAGGTATCATAGCTCTAGAGAAAGGAAAGGCTATCCTAGCTGAAGAAAGTGTGGATGTGAGAAAAATAGTCATTAAGGCTCATGCTGATCCTAATGCACTGGATTGAGCATAAACATTGATTCCAAAATCTACAGAGCCTTCAATAATATTACGACTCCTGTGGTGGCTACTTCATAAGTAGCCCACACCGAAATCCCAGTCTCTACAGCAAAGACTACCTTTGAACCTTATACTCTTCCCTTTGTTACTTATCCTATTCAGTCAACTATTAAAGAGGGAAAAACTCCCAAGTATCCTATCATAGTAACTTCACCTGACAATGGTATTTCTACATCTCTCTAGTATTCGAGAATCTTTAGTTCTTATGTAAAGCGGTTTCTAACCTTTTTTTCAATGTTTATCAACTTACAGGTCATTCGTCACTTCCTCCTCCACCACCAGCGACTGAAGGCTTAGGTCCTAGTGCTATATCTACTATGTTAACCTCCATCACTAGAGAACCAATCATTCCAACTCCTTCCAGTTTTGGGCCCGATACCGATTCATAGAAAATAGGGACATTGGAAGGGTCGAAGGAGGCCTACCTACCCCAGGAGGAATACATTAATGTTATAAGTGAGAAGGACCTAGATGATCATATTATAATGGCAGAGAGACCGATGATGATTATGAGAAAATCAAAATCAAGCTTGAGTTGGGAACTGAAAAACCTACCGCCGTCTCCGACAAGCCAAGCCATATTCCCAAGCTTCCTTTCTTGAAAATCAATCCTCTGAAAGGTTGTGGTGCTGGTGGTTCTTTATTCTCTTTCAATCCTACTGTTAACAAGTATGAGGACCCTATCATGTCAACTACTAAGGATGAGACTACAAGTTCTAAGGGTGTCACTCCAGAAAAAGGAAGTTCGAGGATAAGATCGATTCAAAGAAGTGCTAGGAGAAGGTTGATCCTAATAGTAGCAGTAAGCGAGGGAAGAAAAAGTAGGCCTCTAGCTTGAGTTTTTGTAAAAGTGGCTTCATAGCCTTTTGATGTATTTTGTTTTTATTTCCGTATAGGATAGCACTGTGCTGGAGTGGCCCTAAAATTCTTGTATATAAAACGTGAATTTAAATGAAAGACTGTTTTTCTGTACAATCTATGTCATATTACATATTAATACTTTTTGCTTCATCTATCTACATACTACTGCCTGTAAGATAATATAATTATTAGTGATGCTAGTTCATTTATATTATACATACCTGTGTTTATGCAATGTCATTACCTGCTGCAACTATATATATATATATATATAAGTAAATCTCCACAATTGTTTCATAATATTTTCTTTTATAGTATTGTTTATCATTGCCAGATTATTTTTATTTTAGCTAAATAAAACTTTGCTACTCATTTGGCCAATGTCGTGGCTAACCTTGTTTATTCTAGGCCAAGTTCTATTCAACCATAAATAAGGTTGTGGTTGGGGAAGCAGTTACCTTCATTTGTTTCTTGTCTGTAGGAAACAACTTTCTATATGTCTATCTCTGGAAATAAAATTTTGATCTCGCTTACTTTCATGGTTCATTGAGACAAGTGTGGTCATATTAATAGATGATTCAATAATTTATATTTCTTAGTCTTCAGGGATTGATATTTCAAATGTTATCTCTAAGCGTCAAATTCAACCTTGTTGATCTCCAAGTGTTGATCAAAACGTCTCCTCGACTATCATCACTTATCCTCGGCCGAGCATGTCTTACCAAGCTGTAAAAGTAGTCTTGAATGGTTCGATCACATATTGATTCCTTTCTCAAGGGATTCATATTTCAGGTGATCTCACCTTCCTCAAGGTGTTGATCGAGAGTATTCATCGATTATTGTCGCTTATTCTTCGCCAAGCATGTTCTACTAAGTCGTAAGCATGGTAGTGAAAGATTCGATTCCATTCCAGTTCCTATCTCTGCAATCCGAAGCTTCAGTTACCTGTCTTTGAGCATCATTCATTGACTTTTCCTATCTTCGAGCATTAGTCAAAGATTGAAGGGATAAGGATAAATCGTCTGACCAACCCTTATATGGTTATGCTCCCCTAACATCATGGGTCAAAGGAGTTAGCAGTAGCTATCTTCGGGTACCTGATTACACCGCTAATCATTCATCACACATTTTAGCTTACAAGAACACCGTTCCGTTGGTTCTAGAAGCTAGATTTATTTTTAAACAAAGGAAATGACAAGTCCTGCTTTATTAAGTTGCCCTTGGTTCAATCTAGTGGCTTATTTTTAGAAAAAAAAATGAACAAGTCTAAGTGAAATAGCATCACAAGTGTGTTCTATTCTACACCCTTGGAATTGGGATCCCATCGATAGTTGCTAACTTGAAAGTTCTATCTCCAAAATTTTGTTTAATCGAACATAGGGACCTTTACAATTCAGACTAAATGTCTCTATACCAGGAAGAACCTATTCCAAAATGATGTCCTTTATCCCAAATATAGATATCTGACCTTGGCATTGAAGTATCACGCTACACTTTTTTTCGTGAGCAGCTACCCTCAGTTTAGCTTCTTTTTGTTTCTTGTCAATCAACTCAAGGGATTCAAGCAAGAGTTCTTCATTCATCTTACGATCATAATGTTTTCTTTTGTAGAAAGTAATTTCCAATTCTATCGAAATCATTGCCTCAGCTCCATAGGATAAAGCAAGTGGAGTGTGTTCAACCATGGATTTATTGGTCATTTGGTAAGCCCATAGAGCTAGGGATAATTTATCGACCCAATTGCCCTTAGCTTTTGTCAGCCACTTCTTTAAGATGGACTTTATCCATTGCCCTACCTATTCATTCGCTTGCAGGTGCATCGAGAAGCATTTCTCAATTTTGTACCGGTTACAGATGTCCTTAAACTAGAAACTTTAAAACTGAGTTTCGTTGTCTGTTATAATTTTCCATGGAACTCCAAATTTACATATAATCTTCTTGACCGCAAAGTTGATCATTTTCTTCATTGTTATTATGGCTAACGGTTCTACTTCAGCCAACTTTGTAAAGTAGTCCATGGTTACAATGGTATACTTCGTTCTTCCTTTCAACATCAGTAGCACACCAATCATATCAATTCCCCAAATCGAAAATGGTCATGGGCTAACCATTTACGTAATCTCAGTGGATGGGGCTCTTGGAATCTTTGCAAATATCCTGCACCTATCTCACCTCTGGTGTAATCAACAGCATCTTGATTAATTGTCAGCTAGAAGTATCTAGAGTGTAGAACTTTCTTTGCTAATGTTTGCCCCCACAGTGTGATCACTATAGGTTTCTTCATGTACTTTCATAAGGATTTTCTTACCCTCATCCTCGGTGACACGCTGCGATAAAGAGGTAGAGAATCCTCTCATGTACGACACTCCTTCTTGCATTATAAATGGTGATATTCTACAAAGGATTTTTTGTCACTCATTTCATCCATTTGAAAGAGCTCCCTTCAGCAAAGAGTCTTTGATTGGATTCATTCATGTCTCATTTTCCTCTTCATTCTCCAATATTCAGTCAACATCCATTTGATTGATGCTTAGAGCTGACAAGACTTCAAGTGGAACCAATCCCATCAACTATGCATACCTAGAGCTGGCAAGCATAGCCAGTGAATCAACCTTTGTATTTTCTTCTATGGGAAAATGCTTTATTGTGTATTGTTCAATATCATTTAACAATTCCTATGTCTTTGTCAGGTAAGGGGCAAGTCTCGCTCCCTTGGCCTAAAATTACTTTTTTACTTGGCAGACCATCAATCGGGAGTCACTATATACATGCAGTGTCTTGACTCCTAATTCATTTTCTATCTCGAGTCAACCAATCAATGCATCATACTCACCTTCGTTGTTTATTGTTGGAAACTCTAGCTTTAGTGCATTGCATATTATTCATCCTTTCAGGGCTACTAGAACCACTCCTACCCTAGAATGACGTTCGTTGAAAGCTCTTTCTATGTATAATTTCCATTGAATGGGTAGGACCATAACATCTTCCTCTTCTCCATCCCATACGGTAAGTTCAACAATGAAATCAACCAACTCCTATTGCCTTATTACTTTTCTAGGATGGTATGTTATATCGTATTGGCTTAGCTCAATTTTCTAATTTTATAATCTTTTCGAGGTCTTGGGTTGATGTAGTAGTTGCTTTAAGGGCTGATCTGACAACACCCTTATCGGATAAGCCTGAAATATGATCGTAGTTACCTTGAAGCAATCAATAAGCAGCATGCCAGCTTTTCCAATTTTGGGTACTTCTTTTCTACTCTAGTAAACATCTTACTGATTTAGTATGCAGGCCCTTGGATCTTTGACTCCTTATGTACAAAGGATACACTCATTGCATGAGGAAACTCTGCTAAATATATAAACAGGTCTTCAACTTTAAAGGCTTCGATAGGATCGGTGGTCACTCTGTGTGCTTTAGTAATTCCTAGAAAACATCTTGGCATTCCTTTGTCTAGACAAACTTTCCTTTTCCATTTTGAGGGCATAGAAGTGCGGTATACACTTGTTGGTTGCTTTTGAGATGAATCGACTCAAGGCAGCAACTTTCCCATTCAAGCTCTACATTTCCCTCCTTATCTTCGGAAGGGTTACATACTTCAAAGCGTTAACTTGTTTTGTATTAGCCTCAATGCCTCTTGAATTCACAATAAATCCCAAACATTTCCCTACTGCAAATTTGAAGGGACACTTCAATAGATTCAACTTCATTCTGTACATTCGCAACACATCGATCATTTCAAAAAGATCATCAATGTTCTTCATCGATAGGCATGACTTCGCAAGATATCATCCACAAACACTTACAAAGTTTGCCCGATTTGATTTTCAAACATCCTATTTACTAATCGCTCGTAGGTAGCTCCAGTGTTCTTCAAATAGAATAACATAACTCAATAGCAGTACGGGCCCAAATAAGTGATGAAACTTGTAAGGTTCTGGTTAGGAACATGTATTGCTATTTGATTATAGCATGAATATGCATCCCTGATGAATAATAGTTCGTGCCCGGCTGTTGAGTCCATAGGTTGGTCAATCTTCGGTGGTAAGAAGCTGCGTTTTGGGCATGCTTTATTCATGTCCAAACAATCGATGCATGTTTACCATTTTCCCTTTGGCTTCTTGACCAACACTAGATTCTATACCCAATCAAGATATAAGGCGTCGTGGGTAAAGCCATTTGCCTTCATCTTATCCACTTCTTCTTTCGATGTAATGGATTACTCCGAAATCAGAATGCTTCTCTTCCGCTTCACATGAGGCCACTTTAGGTATACATTTAATGCATATCAAACTACCTTCGACAATATTACACATATGGCCGAATGTGTCCAAGCGATCACATCCAGGTTTGTATGGAGAAAACTAACCAACTCCTTTCTTAACTTGGTACTAAGACGAGATCCATTATTAAGGACCTAAGTAGGATCATCCATATCAATCATGACGTTGATCGTTAACTCTGCTGGCACTGCCCATGCATCTTCTAGCTCCTTCGTGGGATCCATAGACTTAAAGTATTTACTATGGCTCCCGAGGCAGCACTTGGGAAGTGATTGCTATGCATCCGTGGTCTTGATGTAGAGAGCTTTCTCTATATCATTTCCTTCCACATGTCGCTTCACGTCTCTGAGCTCAGCGATGTAGCATTCAAAACCTACACCTTTGTCACCTTGAATAACACCAACTCAATTCTTCGTTGCAAACTTCAACGCAAGCACCAATGAGCCATTGCTATTCTGAAAATGGCAAGGGCCGGTCGACCCAAAAATACGTTATAAGCTGAAAACTTGTCAATAATGACAAATATTTGCATTCTCACAATCTTGCGATCTCGTTTACCTAATTTCACTACTAGGTCAATAATTCTGATAGGCTTCTTTGCCTCTCCAGTAAATTTTCGAATCTTAGCTTTACTTGGCTTGCTCTCCTTTGGAATAATCTCCGTCTGATTAAAATTCCTTCTAAACATAATATTTATTGAGCTTCCATTATCATCAACAATCGGCATACAGTAACGAGCCTAATGAAGACCATAATTGATAGAGTTAGGGGTATGTCTTAGGGGTAATTTTATAATTTATTGTGAATTAATTAACTCTGTAATCAATTCTCATTGGTAATGAAGGTGTTTTTCTTTCAGGTATATATTTGTTATAACGTGTTATAAATAATTAAATGTTTAATTAAAATATATTTAAACAGAAATTCTGTTAATGAAGTGTTTATGATAGTAACTACAAATAGTTTTAATTCTGAATATTGTATCATAATTTTACAAAAAACACATCATTTTAAATGTTCCCAGTCAAGATGCATCGAGAATGGATATCGATGTATCCATTGAGACAATAATACGTTACATTCTCCCAATGTTGGGCAGTGGATTACTCATGACTATCGAGGACACATAGAGTTTACGTACTAATATTTATTGGATAACCGTAGAATGACTCACTTGATATTTTTATGTTGGTTGATATAACCAACGACAAATAGAAAATATCGACGTGACTAATTTGTTGAATATGCTAGTATATGATTTTTGTTTGATGATAATAAACACACACACACATATATATATATATTCATTTAAATGTATTTGTTAATGTACTATTTTATTTTTTCACATAGTTAACAAATATTTGCTGAATAAAATAAATAACATAGAATTTAAATTCAAACAGATATTTTATTCAGACAAATAATTTATTATAATTTTGAATAGTACAAATCTGAGCCCTCATTATATATATACTATTTCAATTACAATACAATTTTAATTACGTCACAATTTTCCATTTATATTTGCACCTCACTACATTTCACTCATTCGCTCGTATTTATCTTCAACTCTATTTCAGATTGAATCCAGCATCTGAGTTATCTGCAAAATACATGCTGGCACAGTAAAAATGAAAAAGAAATATTTTTTGCAGTGTAAAAAAAAGAGTACAAAAATTTTTAATTTTTAAAATGACAGCTTAAGCTATTCTTTTGAGCATGATTCATTATGAGTCTGCAAAACTTCTGTGACAGCTAAAACTTTTTTCGAATTTTAAGTCAATTCGACGACCTATTGTTACTGATTATTACGCACTGGAGTAGGAAATGAATCATTGTTGTGCTCTACTTTAGTGAAGCAACAGTATAGGCTTGTGGTTGTTAATTCGAGGCCTAACCCTACTATAAAACCACGGTATGCTAGGAAAGCATTAAAGGGTATCGTGTTTAGCCGTTTAATCTAGGGTCAAAACTAATCTATAACTATAGGTTTGCGAATCAAGATTTATTATTCGAATTAAGACTTTTATCTAATTGCAGATGTTTTGTGTAAACTCATAATTGAATTGTGTTCAAAAGACCCTTCTCTATGGAAAATAATAAGATTATTACTCTAGACACACATAAGTGTCAATTTGATCTGAATACTGAACAATATGAGCATGTTGTTCATATCCCCACTCATAAAAACCCAGTAAATGGGATTCATAATTTTATGATTGATCTACTTCAAGAAATTAAATTAGAAGTTAAAGATATAAGTAATAAACTACAAAAACAAATAGCAAACGTAGGATTTGGTCGAAATACACCAACAATCCATTCACTTAACAACATCAGAATGGTTAAATATACTTCTGAAGAAAATAACAAAATAAATATTGCAGATATTGACCCTACGTACTATGAAAATAATCTTACTCTTCAAAGAAAAGAATTTGCAGGAGAAATAGATAGTACTAAACTTTATTCTTATTATGAAGAACATTCGACGGCAATAAACTATTTTAAATATAAAGCAAATGAAGAAAATTCTTCATTTGAAGATTCTGAACAAGAATCTGAAAATTCCACAGAATTTGATTATAATTCAGATATATCAGATAAACTTATTTACAACATAAACGCTAATGAAGCCGGATCTAGTAGAGGGGCTCTAATTTTACCTCCACAACCTCCTCCGAATACTGCTTCTGTTGTGAACGATCTTAACTCTGATATAATTATGAAGATCAAGAACGAGAAGAAAACACATATAATAGGCCTCATACTGATCCTTACCCTGAAATGCTTAGACATGGTACTAGATCAGATTGGATTAAATTTCACTCTTCTAGAAAGCAACTTAAAGATTTTTATAACGAACAACCCTCTTCAACATATACCCTAACTTTTAAAATAGATAGACTTCCACATAGAAAAATAAGAAAATATATTATAACATGGCTTCAACATATAAGTGGAACAATCTATTTATTACCTCCGAAAGGCACAATTACATACATATCTTCCAATAACGATATGTATCCCCGAATATCAAGAATTCACGGTACATGCGTTACTGGATTATGGTGCAGAAGCCAGTTTATTACAAGAAATGTTTATTCCCTAGCAACTCTGGGTACCTTTGGACAATAAAGGAATGCTAAATGATTTTATGGGAAGATAAGTCCCTGTTACTCATAAAGCTAAACACTTGCAGGTACAACTACCAGATATACATGGAAATAATAAAATATACAACTTTGACTTTGCATTACTACCAAAGGAATTTGATAGTGATTGCATCCTTGGGATGGACAATTTAAGACATCTCCCTCCATTCAACAAATATTATTTTGAATTAGATGGCGTTCTTGTACTTCGAGTAACGCTAGCCGCTACAATTGCACCACATTATACTCCAGCAGCACAGCGTGGTGAAAAACCTGTTACATTAATTGAACATGTAAAAACACCGAAAATAATACAACCAAAGATTTGTACATACAATATACCAACCACCAACGAATTTGAAATATTAACACACAATATGTTAGAACCCCTTTATTCATACAATCCGTTAAAATGGTTTGACAAAGCACCAAGGTATTGTAAAATTGAATTAATGGAACAATACAAAGATAGCTAAAGTCCAAGTTAACAGTATCATGGTATCACCAACTGATAAATAAGAATTTGCGAAACAAATAAAATACCTACTAAATTTAAAATTAATACAGAAAAGTTTTAGTACCCACTCATCCCCAGCTTTCTTAGTAAGAAATCATGCTGAAATTAAAAGAGGAAAAGCTCGAATGGTAATAAACTATAGAAAACTTAATAGCTATACAAAGTTTGATGGATATTTTATTCCTTCTGCTGAACATCTAACAAAAAAAATTCAAGGAGCAAAATATTGTAGTAAATTTGATGCAAAATCGGGTTTTTGGCAATTAAAACTTGCTGATAAACAGTCCATAGAGCTAACTGCCTATAGCTGCCCACAAGGACATTTTGAATGGTTAGTTATGCCTTTTGGATTAAAAAACGCACCACAAATATTTCAAAAATGGATGAATTCTATGTTCGGACATTTACCTTTTGTATCTGCCTATATAGACGACATCCTTGTTTTCTCTAATTCTGCAGAAGAGCATAAACAACATCTTCTAGAAGTTGTTCAAATACTACTTCAAAACGGTGTTATTTTAAGTCCTAAAAAAATCGAATTATTTAAAAAAGAAATAGATTTTCTTGGAAAAAGAAATAAAAAATGGACAAATAGAGTTACAACAACACATTTATACTAAAATTAAAGATTTTCCCGATAGATTTAAAACATTAAAAGAACTCCAAAGTTTCTTAGGATTATTGAACTATGGCAGAAAATTTATTCCTAATTTATTTGCTAAAACCCAACATTTACAGAAAAGGCTTACCGTTGAACAAGCAAAATATAAACAGCATAATGGAGAACAACCAAGAAGATGGAACACAGGCAAAATTCCTATTACCTTACAAAAGCAAGAAGAAGAAGAAATACAAAAAATTAAAGATCTAATAAAGGATCAAATGATCCTCTATTTTCCTTTAGACGAAGAATTACTTACACTACAAACTGATGCTTCAGACAAATTTTGGGCTGGAGTATTAATTGCGAAACAAAAAAAAGTTGTAGCATATTCCTCTGGAAGGTTTAGTAAACCCTAGATTAAATACGCTACCTATGAAAAAGAATTACTAGCTATTAAATTAGCAATCAAAAGTTTACGAATTTATCTCTTGCATAGACAGTTTATAATAGAAATAGATAACAAATCTGTTGCTCAATTCTTAAAAAAGAAAACTGTAAACAATCTAGAAGAAAATCTTCGGAGAATTAGATTAGCTATGTATTTAGAAATTTACAACTATGATGTTAAATACATTACAGGCTACACTAACTTTGCTGCCGATCTTCTTACCAGGTTATGAAAAATGGATGAGGACGACATAAAAAGAATCAAAGAATTATTAGAAACCATGAAAAGAGAGGAAGATTTCCAACAAGTGAAATCATCTAAAAAAGCTAAGCAAGCCTCCAAAGAGGCTTCATCTTCGCAGGAATCCGAAGAAACTAATGCTCCCACAGGAGTAAATGAAGAAAAGGTCCAACAAATCAAAACCACTCAAACATACAAAGACAAGGCAACACCTTCCAATACAACTCAGAAATTTGTTCCAATGAACAAAGGAAAAGCAATTGCTCCCACAGGAGTAAAAGACCATACATCTCAGCGGTGGTCAAAGATTGGTACAATTTAGACATGAAAGCATCGAATCCTAATTTATATGACAATTTCAATGGATGCTTTAAAGCCATCCAATCAGTAGACCATAGAGCTGCAAATTTCTGGTTAACTCAACCAGAAAAGGCTTATTTGGGATTAAAGCATACAATATCCCAGAAAGAGAAAAAATTGCAAGAAACTCAGAAAATAGTGTCTAAATTATCACAACATTCTTTTACATCTAGATCTGAAGCTCTAGATTTGAAAGAAGCAGAGTTGTTCACTGATAACACAGCTGAACATAGCCATTTGAAATAATATTTTCTCAAATGCAAACATCTGATCTCGTAAATCTAAGAATTCAAGATTTTCTAGAATTACTTAGACTCTATGAGATAGATAACACAAAAATCAAAGAGTTGGAAGCTGAAATGACGGTCCAGGATATGATCTTCTTATATCAGCAACATCTCATTGATGAAAGTAATCTTCTTCTATTCTTCAAAAAGTTAGAAGACATGGAGTTAATTAAACTCTTAGAAAATGAAGAGTAATTCTCAATAACAACAGAAGACCACGGCTTATAGCCTGTTTTTCTGAAATACAAAAATATCAAAAACATATCAAAAAGGGCCTAGTGCACGAAATTTATGTCAACACAAGCCATCCTGAAGAATATTCAGGTTATATTCCAGATATATGTACAACAAAACTTGCTGAACATTCAAGCAGATTTTTTACCATGACCATTTTCAGAATTTGAAACGTTTGGGAAGAAAGACAGTACATACGTCTTTATCCCTCTATCCAATTATGGGAATTACATCGGGTAACCAAAAATCCTCAACATGAATTCGTTAAATTCAACCGCAAAGAATTTAATGAAGAAAACGAAAGAATCCTAGCATCACAAGAGTTCTTCTCAGAAGCCATTAACAAAGGCGAAATTGGATCACACTCTGCCACTGAAGGCAAAACAGTATTACTGTTGGACTACCTATCGGCTTTCAAACCATCAACAGACAGAATAATGAAGGTTCAGCGTTTTTTAGACAGTCTCAAAATTGGCCCAGTTGGCACAATGGTTCAAGAAGAATACTTTGAAGAACAAGTAGAAAAGGAAAGACTTAGACAAGATTCTATAATGAGAGATACTATGGGTACCGACCCTTTCGACGACGAATCTCTGGCTAATCTAGAAATTCAAAATTAAATAAGAAGCATGGTGGACCAGCATCCAGGATAAAAGGACAAAGAACGCATCCTTTACACTAGGTTGACATATCACCCTTTAGCGTTTCCAACTCATCCTCTGCAAAGAATAAACTAAATGACACATCCTCAGCCTAAAAGCCTAAAGGGGACACATATTAGCCCTATAACGGACCGATATCCAGCCTAAGTAATGATAAATAAAGAAGAGAAGACGCGATAAAGGGAAGAGACTACTCTGAAGATGATCATCAGAAAAAATTTCTTCATTTTCGTTCTTTCTCTTCATTGTATCCGAGATCTTTAATATTATCTACTGTAGTAACAAAATTTATGTTTCTGTAAGAAGTTTATGTTGCTGTATATTTTCAATTCCGCATTCAAGTTTTCTGCTTTCAAGTTTGGGTTTTTAATTTGGTATTAGAGCCTGGTTAACACTAGGTAAGTTATTCTGTTTTAGATCGTTCTGTTCTATATTTTCTTAACTCTATCATTCTGTATATGTTCTAGTGAATTAAAAAAAAGTACAAAAAATTTTAATTTTTAAAATGACATCTTAAGCTATTCTTTTGAGCATGATTCATTATGAGCCTGCAAAACTTCTGTGAGAGCTAAAGCTTTTTTCAAATTTTAAGTCAATTCGACGACCTATTGTTACTTATTATTACACACTGGAGTAGGAAACGAACCATTGTTGTGCTCTACTTAAGTGAAGCAATGGTATAGGCTTGTGGTTGTTAATTCGAGGCCTAACCCTACTATAAAACCACAGTATGCTAGGAAAGCATTAAGGGGTATCATGTTTAGCCGCTTAATCTAGGTTCAAAACTATTCTATAACTATAGGTTTGCGAATCATGATTTATTATTCGAATTAAGACTTTTAACTAATTGCAGATGTTTTGTGTAAACTCATAACTGAATTGTGTTCAAAAGACCCTTGTCTATGGAAAATAATAAGATTGTTATTCTAGACACACATAAGTGTCAATTTGATCTGAATACTGAACAATATGAGCATGTTACCAAATTGAAAACCCAAACTTGAAAGCAGAAAACTTGAATGCGAAATTGAAAATATGCAGCAACATAAACTTCTTGCAGAAAGAAATTTTTTATTACTACAGTAGATAATATTACAGAGCTCGGATACAATGAAGAGAAAGAACGAAAATGAAGAAAAATTTTCTGATGATCATCTTCAGAGTATTCTCTTCCTTTTATCGCGTCTTCTCTTCTTTATTTATCATTACTTAGGATGGATATCTGTCCGTTACGGGGCTAATATGTGTCCCTTTTAGGCTTTTAGGCTGAGGATGTGTCCTTTAGTTTATTCTTTGCAGAGGAAGAATTGGAAAGGCTAAGGGGTGATATGTCAACCTAGTGTAAAGGATGTGTTCTTTGTCCTTTTATCCTGGATGCTGGTCTACCATGCTTCTTATTTAATTTCGAATTTCTAGATTAGCTAGAGATTCGTCGTCGAATGGGTCGGTACCCATAGTATCTCTCATTATAGAATCTTGTCTAAGTCTTTCCTTTTCTACTTGTTCTTCAAAGTATTCTTCTTGAGCCATTGTGCCAACTGGGCCAATTTTGAGACTGTCTAAAAAACGCTGAACCTTCATTATTCTGTCTGTTGATGGTTCGAAAGCCGATAGGTAGTCCAATAGTAATACTGTTTTGCCTTCAGTGGCAGAGTGCGATCCAATTTCGCCTTTGTTAATGGCTTCTGAGAAGAACTCTTATGCTGCTAGGATTCTTTCATTTTCTTCATTAAATTCTTTGCGGTTGAATTTAACGAATTAATGTTGAGGATTTTCGGTTACCCGATGTAATTCCCATAATTGGATAGAGGGATAAAGATGTATGTACTGTCTTTCTTCCCAAACGCTCCAAATTCTAAACATGAACATAGTAAAATATCTGCTTGAATGTTCAGCAAGTTTTGCTGCACATATTTCTGGAATATAACTTGAATATTCTTCAGGATGGCTTGTGTTGACATAAATTTCATGCACTAGGCCCTTTTTGATATGTTTTTGATATTTTTGTATTTCAGAAAAACAGGCTATAAGTCGTGGTCTTCTGTTGTTATTGAGAATTAACTCTTCATTTTCTAAGAGTTCAATTAACTCCGTGTCTTCTAACTTTTTGAAGAATAAAAGAACATTACTTTCATCGATGAGATGTTGCAGATATAAGGAGATCATATCCTCGACCGTCATTTTAGCTTCCATCCCTTTGGTTTTTGTGTTATCTATCTCATAAAGTCTAAGTAATTCTAGAAAACCTTGAATTCTTAGATTTACGAGATCGGATGTTTGCATTTGAGAAAATATTGTTTTCAAATGGCTATGTTCAGCTATGTTATCAGTGAACTACTCTGCTTCTTTCAAATCTATAGCTTCAGATCTTGATGTAAAAGAATGTTGTGATAATTTAGACACTATTTTCTGAGTTTCTTGCAATTTTTTCTCTTTCTCGGATATTGTATGCTTTAATCCCAAATAAGCCTTTTCTAGTTGAGTTAACCAGAAATTTGCAGCTCTATGGTCTGCAGATTGGATGGCTTTAAAGCATCCATTGAAATTGTCATATAAATTAGGATTCGATGCTTTCATGTCTAAATTGTACCAATCTTTAACCACCGCTGAGATGTATGGTCTTTGTATTCCTGTGGGAGCAATTGCTTTTCCTTTGTTCGTTGGAACGAATTTCTGAGTTGTATTGGAAAGTGTTGCCTTGCCTTTGTATGTTTGAGTGGTTTTGGTCTGTTGGACCTTTTCTTCATTTACTCCTGTGGGAGCATTAGTTTCTTCGGATTCCTGCGAAGATGAAGCCTCTTTGGAGGTTTGCTTAGCTTTTTTAGATGATTTCACTTGTTGGAAATCTTCCTGTCTTTTCATGGTTTCTAATAATTCTTTGATTCTTTTTATGTCGTCCTCATCCATTTTTCATAACCTGGTAAGAAGATCAGCAGCAAAGTTAGTGTAGCCTGGAATGTATTTGACATCATAGTTGTAAATTTCTAAATACGTTGCTAATCTAATTCTCCGAAGGTTTTCTTCTGGATTGTTTACAGTTTTCTTTTTTAAGAATTGAGCAACAGATTTGTTATCTGTTTCTATTATAAACTGTCTATGCAAGAGATAAATTCGTAAACTTTTGATTACTAATTTAATAGCTAGTAATTCTTTGTCATAGGTAGCATATTTAATCTGGGGTTTACTAAACCTTCCAGAGGAAAATGCTACAACTTCTTTTTGTTTCGCAATTAATACTCCTGCCCAAAAATTGTCAGAAGCATCGGTTTGTAGTGTAAGTAATTCTTCATCTGAAGGAAAATAGAGGATCTTTTGATCCTTTATTAGATCTTTAATTTTTTTTATTTCTTCTTCTTACTTTTGTAAGGTAATAGGAATTTTGTCTGTGTTCCATCTTCTTGGTTGTTCTCCATTATGCTGTTTATATTTTGCTTGTTCATCAGTAAGCCTTTTCTGTAAATGTTGGGTTTTAGCAGATAATTAGGAATAAATTTCTTGCCATAGTTTAACAATCCTAAGAAACTTTGGAGTTCTGTTAATGTTTTAAATGTATCGAAAAAATCTTTAATTTTAGTATAAATGTGTTGTTGTAACTCTATTTGTCCATTTTTGATTTTTTTCCAAGAAAATCTATTTCTTTTTTTAAATAATTCGATTTTTTAGGACTTAAAATAACACCGTTTTGAAGTAGTATTTGAACAACTTCTAGAAGATGTTGTTTATGCTCTTCTGCAGAATTAGAGAAAACAAGGATGTCGTCTATATAGATAGATACAAAAGGTAAATGTCCGAACATAGAATTCATCCATTTTTGAAATATTTGTGGTGCATTTTTTAATCCAGAAGGCATAACTAACCATTCAAAATGTCCTTGTGGGCAGCTATAGGCAGTTAGCTCTATGGACTGTTTATCAGCAAGTTTTAATTGCCAAAAACCCGATTTTGCATCAAATTTACTACAATATTTTGCTCCTTGAATTTGTTTTGTTAGATGTTCAGCAGAAGGAATAAAATATCCATCAAACTTTGTATAGCTATTAAGTTTTCTATAGTTTATTACCATTCGAGCTTTTCCTCTTTTAATTTCAGCATGATTTCTTACTAAGAAAGCTGGGGATGAGTGGGTACTGAAACTTTTCTGTATTAATTTTAAATTTAGTAGGTCTTTTATTTGTTTCGCAAATTCTTATTTATCAGTTGGTGATACCATGATACTGTTAAATCGGACTTTAGCTATCTTTGTATTGTTCCATTAATTCAATTTTACAATACCTCGGTGCTTTGTCAAACCATTTTAACAGATTGTCTGAATAAAGGGGTTCTAACATATTGTGTATTAATATTTCAAATTCGTTGGTGGTTCCATGTATATCGGGTATTTGTACCTGTAAGTGTTTAGCTTTATAAGTAACAGGGACTTGTCTTCCCATAAAATCATTTAGCATTCCTTTTTTGTCCAAAGGTACCCAGAGTTGCTGGGGAATAAGTATTTCTTGTAATAAACTGGCTTCTGCACCAGAATCCAGTAATGCATGTACCGTGAATTCTTGATATTCAGGGATACGTATCATTATTGGAAGATATATATGTAATTTTGCCTTTCTTTTAAGACCTATGGATCTAATCATGATGTTTTACATTTTCTGTAGGAACCTTTATAACCATTCGGTTTGATTCCTGTTCTTTTTGTTTTTCAAGTATTCTCATTGTTCTTCCTTCTATTGGACTTTCTTGTTTAAAGCTCATGTGATGACTGATATTTTTTAATATATCAGGAGTTAATTCAACATCAGACTTTTTATTGTATGATTAAGTTCTTTTTAATGTGTTGGGTGAATGTGTATTTTCTTCATTATTTTTGGTTATGGTAGAAATGGTATTTCCTGATGCTATAAAATATTCTGTAGGTAACCAAATTCTTGGTTTAAGTGATTTCACAAAAACTTGAATTTCATTATCGAATTTTAAATGTCTTATGTCAATCAATCTGGGTTGAATTGTTTTTCCTAATCCGACTTCGAATAGTTTAACAAATTGTTTGGGTGTAATTGATTTGAATGTGGCAGTATCATTCAAGGCCATACAATGTTCCCATTGTATGCCAAGAACTTTGGATCCTGATAGAAGTTCTATATTTTGTAAATTTACCGATAAAGTACAAGCCTTTCCTATATTTTGATCATTAAGACTTATACAAAAATCGGGATGTATATTTACTCTAAATAATCTATTTGCTAAATTTGACTTAGCTCCTCCAATAATACTGTTTAAAGGATTATTGATAATTCTTTCATCCATACAAACTATCATTATTGGAGTATCAATTCCGAATCTAAACAATCCTGTTATTTTTAGTTGTATTAGACCTATATGAAGGTATTTCATTTTTAGATATTTGGCTTTTAGTTTTTCTATTTTATTTTTATTTTAAAAGGCTTATGGAAGTAAAATCTTCCTCCCCCTTTAACTCTATATTTCCTTGCATACGTTCATATATATATATATATATATATGTATGTATGTATGTATGTATGTATGTATGTATGTATGTATGTATGTATGTATGTATGTATGTATGTATGTTGATTTAAAAATCTAGATTTAAAAGTTAAAGGTTTACAAATATCCTTTTTGTCTGAATGACGGATTGCCTCTTTTAATTTTTCTAAATCTTCGTCTGTAACCTCGAATTGTTCTCCTGTGCTATCTTGCAATTGTGGGTTAGATGTTTCTACAGATGTAAAAGTGTTCATGTATATCCTATATTCTTGATATGATTCTGACTCTTTATTTCTTGATGATCGGGATGTAGAACCACTTAATGGGGTAAATGTATCGTGATCGTATATTTCTTCTTTTACAATTGGAAGATCTTCATACTTATGTATAATCCTATTGGGTCTCCTTGCTCTATAATATAGTCTTTATCTTCCATACTAGTGCTTTTAAATAGTATAGAAACGTTATTTTTAGAAAGAGGTTCTATTAATCCATGAGTTATAAAAATATTTTCTTTAGTATGTTTAGGTATATTATAAATTTGTCCATAATATCCGAGTGGGATTTTTATTAGTAGATCTAAGAATACTTCGGTCGTGAAGTACCTTCTTAATCTAGAGCATTTTGCTGCATATAATGTATAATCCGAAGAATTTACTTTTTCCTTTTTGGGAAGTATAGCATATACGGTTAACGGAATTATTTTTATTTGGTTGTGTCTGATTGATTGTAATCATATTTATTTTAAAATTATCAAAGGAATCATTAATTTCATCGTCATTTTCAGTAGTGTCAGAATAAACTGATTCAATTTCATATACAGACGAATTAGCATCACTAGATATATCCTCTATAGTGCCAACATTAGTACCGTATTCTTCGATATTTGATATAAAAATATTTTGTATATTTGTAGGACATTCATTAGCATAATGTCCTTCTTTATTACATTTGA
Source organism: Allium cepa (assembly GCA_030765085.1). Classification (NCBI taxonomy): domain Eukaryota; kingdom Viridiplantae; phylum Streptophyta; class Magnoliopsida; order Asparagales; family Amaryllidaceae; genus Allium; species Allium cepa. Next base: position 162,851,142 of record CM060932.1, read on the forward strand.
AACATTTGCAGCCATTACGGAAAATTTTCTTTTTAATAAACTATTTCTTAGAAAACTTGTTTTCTTTTCTAAATTTTTTCTTATATTCTGGTTTCCATTTTATCCTAGTGATACCATATTTTGGTTTTGCTCTTCTTTTGGAATTTCTTGTTCTCTTTCTTTCAAATTCAGGAGAACATCCAAACTGTGTGTTAATATCTTCAGTGTATTTGGTACAACAAGTAAATCCCAGTTTTGAGTTTCTAATTTTATTTTTCATTTGTTTGTGTGCACTAGCTTGCTTACAAACCCTTTCCATAGTATCCATACATGCCTTTTTTAATAAGCCCGTGTTATGATTTTCATCAGTATTACTTTGTCTTAAAATGTCGTATCTTTCTTGAAAAATGTTATTCGATGGATAAGGTATTTTTGTAAAAAAGCCCTTTACCCAGAAAAACTTATGGTCGTTATTTTTTAAATGAAAAAGTAGGCCTATGCATTTTGCAGCGAATTCTTCTAACATACATATGTCACATAATTGTATTTTTAATAATTGTTTTTCATAATCAGTATCTTCTAGGAAAGTTTCTCCTGTAAAGTCTGCTAATAATAATTTTAATAATTCCCCAAGAGCTTCTTGTTTAGATTGAATATTTCTAATTCTTTGTAATTCATTTGGATTTATTCTTTCAAGGTTTAGTAACCAAGCTAAAGCATCTTCTGTCCAATAACTGGTAGCATAATGTATGTATTCCATTACATTCATATTCGGAGGTAATAAATAGATTGTTCCACTTATATGTTGAAGCCATGTTATAATATATTTTCTTATTTTTCTATGTGGAAGTCTATTTATATTAAAAGTTAGGGTATATGTTGAAGAGGGTTGTTCGTTATAAAAATCTTTAAGTTTCTTTCTAGAAGAGTGAAATTTAGTCCAATCTGATCTAGTACCATGTCTAAGAATTTCAGGGTAAGGATTAGTATGAGGCCTATTATATGTGTTTTCTTCCCGTTCTTGATCTTCCATAATTATATCAGAGTTAAGATCGTTCACAACAGAAGTAGTATCCGGAGGAGGTTGTGGAGGTAAAATTAGAGCCCCTCTACTAGATCCGGCTTCATTAGCGTTTATGTTGTAAATAAGTTTATCTGATGTATCTGAATTATAATCAAATTCTGTGGAATTTTCAGATTCTTGTTCAGAATCTTCAAATGAAGAATTTTCTTCATTTGCTTTATATTTAAAATAGTTTATTGTCGTCGAATGTTCTTCATAATAAGAATAAAGTTCAGTACTATCTATTTCTCCTGCAAGTTATTTTCTTTGAAGAGTAAGATAATTTTCATAGTACGTAGGGTCAATATCTTCAATATTTATTTTGTTATTTTCTTCAGAAGTATATTTAACCATTCTGATGCTGTTAAGCGAATGGATTGTTGGTGTATTTCGACCAAATCCTACGGTTGCTGTTTGTATTTGTAGTTTATTACTTATATCTTTAACTTCTAATTTAATTTCTTGAAGTAGATCAATCATAAAATTATGAATCCCATTTACTGGGTTTTTATGAGTGGGGATATGAACAACATGCTCATATTGTTCAGTATTCAAATCAAATTGACACTTATGTGTGTCCAGAATAACAATCTTATCATTTTCCATAGACAAGGGTCTTTTGAACACAATTCAATTATGAGTTTACACAAAACATCTGCAATTAGATAAAAGTCTTAATTCGAATAATAAATCTTGATTCGCAAACCTATAGTTATAGATTAGTTTTGACCTTAGATTAAGCGGCTAAACACGATACCCCTTAATGCTTTCCTAGCATGCCGTGGTTTTATAGTAGGGTTAGGCCTCGAATTAACAACCACAAGCCTATACCGTTAGTTCACTTAAGTAGAGCACGGCAATGGTTCGTTTCCAACTCCAGTGCGTAATAATCAGTAACAATAGGTCGTCGAATTGACTTAAAATTCGAAAAAAGCTTTAGCTGTCACAGAAGTTTTGCAGACTCATAACGAATCATGCTCAAAAGAATAGCTTAAGATGTCATTTTAAAAATTAAATTTTTTTTACTCTTTTTTTTCACTAGAACATATACAGAATGATAGAGTTCAGAAAATATAAAACAGAATGATCTAAAACAGAATAACTTACCTAGTGTTAACCCGGCTCCGATACCAAATTGAAAACCCAAACTTGAAAGCAGAAAACTTGAATGCGGAATTGAAAATATACAGAAACAGAAACTTCTTGCAGAAACAGAAATTTTATTACTACAATAGATAATATTACAGAGCTCGGATACAATGAAGAGAAAGAACGAAAATGAAGAATTTTTTTCTAATGATCATCTTCATAGTAGTCTCTCCCTTTTATAGCGTCTTATCTTCTTTATTTATCATTACTTAGGCTGGATATCTGTCCTTATAGGGCTAATATGTGTCATTTTTAGGCTTTTAGGCTGAGGATGTGTCCTTTAGTTTATTCTTTGCAGAGGATGAGTTGGAAAGGCTAAGGGGTGATATGTCACCCTAGTGTAAAGGATGTGTTCTTTGTCCTTTTATCCTGGATGCTGGTCACCATGCTTCTTATTTAATTTTGAATTTCTAGATTGGCTGGAGATTCGTCGTCGAAAGGGTCGGTACCCATAGTATCTCTCATTATAGAATCTTGTCTAAGTCTTTCCTTTTCTACTTGTTCTTCAAAGTATTCTTCTTGAGCCATTGTGCCAACTGGGCCAATTTTGAGACTGTCTAAAAAACGCTGATCCTTCATTATTCTGTCTGTTGATGGTTCGAAAGCCGATAGGTAGTCCAACAGTAATACTGTTTTGCCTTTAGTGGCAGAGTGAGATCCAATTTCGCCTTTGTTAATGGCTTTTGATAAGAACTCTTGCTAGGATTCTTTCATTTTCTTCATTAAATTCTTTGCGGTTGAATTTAGCGAATTCATGTTGAGGATTTTCGGTTACCCGATGTAATTCCCATAATTGGATAGAGGGATAAAGACGTATGTACTGTCTTTCTTCCCAAACGCTCTAAATTCTGAACATGAACATAGTAAAAAATATGCTTGAATGTTCAGCAAGTTTTGCTGTACATATTTTTGGAATATGACCTGAATATTCTTCAGGATGGCTTGTGTTGACATAAATTTCATACACTAGGCCCTTTTTGATATGTTTTTGATATTTTTGTATTTCAGAAAAACGGGCTATAAGCCGTGGTCTTCTGTTGTTATTGATAATTAACTCTTCATTTTCTAAGATTTTAATTAACTCTGTGTCTTCTAACTTTTTGAAGAATAGAAGAAGATTACTTTCATCGATGAGATGTTGCTGATATAAGGAGATCATATCCTGGACCGTCATTTCAGCTTCCATCTCTTTGGTTTTTGTGTTATCTATCTCAAAAAGTCTAAGTAATTCTAGAAAATCTTGAATTCTTAGATTTACGTGATCGGATGTTTGCATTTGAGAAAATATTGTTTTCAAATGGCTATGTTCAGCTGTGTTATCAGTGAACAACTCTGCTTCTTTCAAATCTAGAGCTTCAGATCTAGATGTAAAAGAATGCTGTGATAATTTAGACACTATTTTCTGAGTTTCTTGCAATTTTTTCTCTTTCTGGGATATTGTATGCTTTAATCCCAAATAAACTATTCTAGTTGAGTTAACCAAAAATTTACAGCTCTATGGTCCGCAGATTGAATGGCTTTAAAGCATCCATTGAAATTGTCATGTAAATTAGGATTCGATGCTTTCATGTTTAAATTGTACCAATCTTTGACCACCGCTGAGATGTGTGGTCTTTGTACTCCTGTGGGAGCAATTGCTTTTCCTTTGTTCATTGGAACAAATTTCTGAGTCGTATTGGAAGGTGTTGCCTTGCCTTTGTATGTTTAAGTGGTTTTGGTCTGTTGGACCTTTTCTTCATTTACTCCTGTGGGAGCATTAGTTTCTTCGGATTCCTACGAAGATGAAGCCTCTTTGGAGGTTTGCTTAGCTTTTTTAGATGATTTCACTTATTGGAAATCTTCCTGTCTTTTCATGGTTTCTAATAATTCTTTGATTCTATTTATGTTGTCCTCATCCATTGTTCATAACCTGGTAAGAAGATCAGCAGCAAAGTTAGTGTAGCCTGGAATGTATTTGACATCATAGTTGTAAATTTCTAAATACATAACTAATCTAATTCTCCGAAGGTTTTCTTCTAGATTGTTTACAGTTTTCTTTTTTAAGAATTGAGCAACAGATTTGTTATCTGTTTCCGTTATAAACTTTATGTAAGAGATAAATTCATAAACTTTTGATAGGCTTCTTTGCCTCTCCAGTAAATTTTTGAATTTTAGCTTTACTTGGCTTTCTATCCTTTGGAATAATCTTCATCTGATTAAAATTCCTTCTAAACATAATATTTATTGAGCTTCCATTATCAATCAACAATCGACATACAGTAATGAGCCTAATAAAGACCATAATTGATAGACTTAGATGTATGTCTTAGGGGTAATATTATAATTTATTGTGAATTAATTAACTCTGTAATCAATTCTCCTTGGTAATGAAGGTGTTTTTCTTTCAGGTATATATTTGTTATAACGTGTTATAAATAATTAAATGTTTAATTATAATATATTTAAACAGAAATTCTGTTAATGAAGTGTTTATGATAGTAACTACAAATAGTTTTAATTCTGAATATTGTATCATAATTTTACAAAAAACACATCATTTTAAATCTTCTCAGTCAAGATGCATCGAGAATGGATATCGATGCATCCATTGAGACAATAATACGTTACACTCTCCCAATGTTGGGCAGTGGATTACTCATGACTATCGAGGACACATAGAGTTAACGTACTAATATTTATTGGATAACTGTAGAATGACTCACTTGATAGTTTTATGTTGGTTGATATAACCAACGACAAATAGAAAATATCGACTTGACTAATTTGTTGAATATGCTAGTATATGATTTTTGTTTGATGATAATAAACATATATATATATATATATATATATTCATTTAAATGTATTTGTTAATGTACTATTTTATTTTTTCACATAGTTAATAAATATTTGCTGAATAAAATAAATAACATAGAATTTAAATTCAAACAGATATTTTATTCAGACAAATAATTTATTATAATTTTGAAAAGTACAAATCTGAGCCCTCATTATATATATAATATTTCAATTACAATACAATTTTAATTACATCACAATTTTTCATTTATATTTGCACCTCACTACATTTCGATCATTCACTCGTATTTATCTTCAACTCTATTTCAGATTGAATCCAGCATCTGAGTTATCTGCAAAATACATGCTGGCACAGTAAACTTGAAAAAGAAATATTTTTTGCAGTGTATAATAAAATGTGGTTTTGAAAAATTGTGTGCCTTGGTTATTTGGTTTGCTCGTTGTCATATATTTTGAATTCATCATATACGAATAACTTGTGACATGCACAGTGTATCACTGCACATGCCCCAAGGTCGTGCACACCGATATACGCTTGATAAAAAAGCAGGGATAGGTGAGCACAAGGTCAAACCCAAATCAAAAGCCTGGTTTAACTCAAGTGAAATAAATATTAAGTCACGGTATTGAGCATAAGGTCAAACCCGAGCTTTAAGCTGGATTCAACTCAGGTGCAATACAAAACTTTGGGTCAAGATACATACAACACAGCCTCGACCAAAAATTTGAATGTACAATTGAACCCCGGCTGGTTAGAGAAACAAGTAATCAAGTCAAACTACAACATGAACCAATGGCCAGATTCAAACAACAAAGTGCACCATAAATTGATACAAGTCTTCAGACATGCATACAATCAACAGCCAGAGGATCAAGTGAAGTATACAAGCAAATGCAGACTGCATAAGAATCAATATATAGTGTATCAAGCTTTAAAAGGTACCAGACTCAAAGCAACTCAAGCTAGCTCAATGAACCAACTAAATGCACATGTTCAACCAAGTGAATATGCAACATGCACATAATAATTGGTGCACCAAACAGTTAGAATGCTAGCAAAATAAAGTTTGCATATACATACATACATACATACATACATACATATATACATATATATATATATATTCACATACATACATACATACATACATATATACATACATACATATATATATAGTCAATGCAATTCAGAACCTCAAACTTTCGAAGTGGTCAAGTGCATATATGTGTAATAGTTCAGAATTTCAACTACAAAACAGTTTCAATTGAAATCAACACAGATTCAGTTACAAAATGCATATATATAGAGCAGGTTACATATTGCAATGAGACAACTACACCATACGCATATATATACAACAAGCACATGGAATCAAGTGCATGACAACATAGCAGTTTAGAAAGCAACATGAACAAGCTTCATGGACCCAACAGACTCACATAGACCAGATACAACATGCACCAGTGAAACAAAAATGAAGCAGTTCAATATCCAAGCAGGATAGAATGAAGCATATATATATATATATATATGTATGTATATGTATATATATATATGTATATGTATATAAATGGTGCTTGACAAACTACAAACTGCACATGAAACAGCAGCTCGAATGAGCAGTACAGGCTCAACAACAAAGTGTATAGGAAAACCGAACTGCAACAGAAAAATGGCCAGAACATGAAGTAATGAATACAACAGTTCGAATTAGACTTGGGCAGTGCAATCAAGAAGCATATATATATGTAGTGACACACATTCACAATGATCGATGCATAGTGAAGCCTGCAAGCATTTCAAACTCTTATGTAATCTTCAAGTGATAACAGAATCTCGAGTGTTCAGACTCAAGAAAAAACCAGAGGAAACAGCAAGCTAATGAACAAATCCAAATCAAAACCATATGATAACATGAATGAACAAGTCAAGATAAATCAACATCGTCGTTGCAAAGTCATAGCCGCGGAAATCAAGAAATCGAGCAGGTACAAAAGTAAGCCGTGGTAGCCAAAGAATCAAACATAAGTCAGAATCGAGCCATGATAATCAAGCATCGAAACATATGAAAAAGTCAATATAAATCATAGCATTCAATCATAATCAAGTGGTCGATACGAATTCAAGTAAATTATCAGACAAACGAAAATATAGGAATTCAAATCCTATTTAAACCCATCTCATCATCGGCCTCAAGAGCATCGAGTTCAAGCAAGCTAACCAGTAAAGCAAAAACGAACAAAATGACATACCATTTTAGTCAAACTCGATCAAATTGGAGCAGCCGTGTGCAAAATCGAAGAGATGATCATTCGACTGAGCAAGCAACGCAGGATTATATAATCGAACGATCAATTGAAGCGGCGCTTCAATTTCAGGAAGCCCTAATTTTCTCAAGGAATGAAGCAGCTAATTTTTCAAGGAAACAAGGTACAAAGACAACAACCAAATAATAGAAAAGAAAATGGATTTATTTTTGGGCCGGTTATTATAAATAGTATTTGGGCTTTATTGTTTAAAATTACGGTTTTGTTAATTGTTTTTAATTTTTTTAAATTTGTATTTTTTCTTTTAAACTTTTGTAAATTCTACCATGTGACTAGAGATGAACTATGGTAGTGTAGTTCGAGAATTTACAACTCAATGGCTGAGTTATGGAAGGGTTTTGAGCATAGAGTTAAATTAGTCGATAGCGAGTGTCGTGAGTTTACATGTGTAAGCGTCTGACTACTTAATTTCTAGTAGAAACCTTGGGGCAGCAAGTAGGCAGGGTTTTGCCAAAGCAGGGTAAATTCTGCATTGTTCTATTTCTGCTTTTAATATTCTGCTATTATCTGCGCTGCTATAATTCTGCTATATCTATGTTGCAATTATTTTATTTAAACTTCCACAATAGTTTTTATAATTACACCCTTTCACCCCCCAGGGTGAAATCGATCCTACAATGGTATCGGAGCTAGGAACAAACGCCATTTTGCTTTAAAAAATTGATTTTTCAACGACCAATATTTGCTTTACAAATTTGTATTTTTAAAATGGCTTCTTTTAATAGTGCTTTTATTGAGGGTCGGTCCAATAATATTCCTCCTGTTTTTGATGGAATAGATTTTTTGAACTGGAAATTAAAAATGGAATTTTATTTAAAATCTGTTAATGTTAAATGTTGGGATATTATTGAAAATGGGTGCGGTATAAAGATGAGAAAAATACTTCGATTAATGCTCTTGCTATGCATATGTTATATTCTCATATTAATCAAGATAATTTCAACTTTATCTCTTACTGTGAAAAAGCATAGGAAATCTGGAATACTTTTGATGCAATATATGGTGCAAAAGTCAACAATTATGAGAGATCCCCCATAATCGACTCAATTAAAGAAATGCGCTTGACAGGATTGGCAAAATGCAGCAGTGATGAAGATTCAATAGCCGATGAGATAAGTGATTTTCCAATCAATGATTTAGTACTCTTGTGCCAAAAATTAATTGAAAATAATAAAGCTCTTGAGTTGAAAAATAATAAGTTGGAAAAGGAACAAGCTAAACTTCATCAAAAAAATAATGATTTGGAAAATGAGCTTAAAAATATTAAGAAAAATAAAAAATCTAATTGCAAAATGTGTTTGAATCATGAAAAAGAATTTGCCTGTTTTCATGAAAACTTTCAAAAGTTAGAAAATGAAAATTTAATTCGAGAGAAAAATATCAGCTGATATGTAAAAATAATATTTTGCAAAAAGAGTTGGATAGCTTTAAGAAGTCGAAAATTTCTAAATGTGCGAATTTTGAAAAGACACTAAATGAGATCAATGAAAATTTCAAAACCCTTGAAAGTGAAAACGTGATTTTGAGCAAATCTGAAATTATTCGATTAAACCACGAGTTTGGAAAGAAGATTGAAAAAATCAAGGATTTTGAAAAAATTGAATTTAAAAAACTCCAACTCTTTGAAACTGAGATGCTTGAAATTGAGAATAAAATTAAAGAGCTTCAAAATATGCAATTAAAAATGTGTAATATCTCAGAATTTCGAGGAATTTAAAATGTGATAATCTCTTAATTAAATCATTTAAAATGGATAAAATTGTTATTTTCAAATATAAACAACCAAAATAAAATTTATGTGATGTTTTTAAATTTAGAGATAAATTGATTTTAAACAGAATAATTATTTAATTGTGTTATTTTATAAATTTGATTTTAATAGGCTTAACATTTCAATTTAATAAGTGTTGTTTAAATATATATTTATTTTAAAATTAACTTTAAAATTAGAATTTAATATTTCAAGATTTAATAATGTGTTTCTTTAATTTAATATAAATATATTTGATTTGATTTTAAATTGAATTTTAAATTGAATTTGGATTTAAAATTTGAAATTTGAATTGAAATTTGGAATTTAAAAAGAATTTATATCTTGAAATAATTTTGGATATAAAAGGATTTATGAATGAAGTTTTTATTTTAAAAATAAGATTTGTTTTATATTAATTTGAAACAAAAGAATTTTATTTATATAAATTTAGAAAATATTTATTTAGTAGTAAATAAATGCAAAAGCATTTAAATTAGCATTTAAAATGGATCAAATAATTTTATATGATCCAATTGGTTTTTATTTGATTTCCTTTTAAAAGTTTTATTTTTATAAGATAAGAAAAAGCATTCATAAACTTATAAAAGCATCTACATATTAGGAAAATTAATAATAAAGGCTTATAAGTCATTTAAAAATAATTTAAAAATAAGAAAGGACAAGTGTTAATTTCTAAAACTCATTGATTAACATGTGTTAAGAATTTAAGAGGGTTTGGGACAAATGTGTTAAAATTAAACAAATGATAACAAGTGTCTTTCTCTTCTTAATTTTGATAAACTACAAATTACAAAATATAAACTTCCATTTCCTTCTTCATTCTTTTTCTTTCAAATCAGAAATTAATGGCCACTCTTGTATTCAATTTCTCAAAATCAAACTGAAAACATTTTTACAAAAGTTCAAACTGAGATCAAAACCTGAAATTATCTCCTTTGAAACATTTTCAAAGCCTGTAATGTTATCTTCAACCTAAAATTCATTCCTCAACAAAAATCTTTTTCAAAAAATAATAATCAAACATCAGATTTAGAAATTTGTAATCCTCTTCTATCAAGCCTGCCATCAAAACACTACAAGCATTTCCAAAGCCTGTAACCATTTATATCAAACCCTGTAACCTCTTTTATTAAGCATTTATCAAAAACCTGTAGTTTTTTTTCAAAGCTGCAATCTGGAATCAACAAATTTTAAAAGTTTGGAGTCATCATCACCTTGTTCCAGTTAAGCAATCAAGTGTCAAGCATTTCAGTTCTTAAGTTTCAAGAATACAAGTTTCAGATGTCAAAAGCAACAACATTGATATTCAAACTTTTAAAGGGCTTCAGTTTTCATCCCAGTTTCAAGCTCTACCTTTTTAAACTGTGAGTAAACTTTTTAATTAAAAAGTTTAAGAAAGTAAATGATTGTTGCTTATGAAAGTTCTAAGTTAAATGATGCTTGTTTGTGGAATTTCTGCATATATATACATATATGTTTGTGATAATGTGTGCATGTCAGTTTTCATTCTGTTTTGAACTACAGGGTGTAATATAATTCAGAATCAACTAGTTTGGTTAGTTTTATGATGCGGTGTTTAAACAAAGTTTGTTTAAAACAACAAGAATTAAATTTTAAAAATATATAAAGCAAGGATTGAGGATGATATCAACCGGGGTATGGGTTTTACAGTATAAACTCAGAAATGGTCAAAAATTGATTTCAACAATTAAAAGATTCGAGTATATAATCTGAATTGTAGTTGAAAACTAAGAATTTTAAAGGTGAAATTAGGATTTTTGATGCAATGTTGAGTATGCATTTTGGTAATATATGGAAAATCATTCTTAAGCATTTTTTGATAATCGGAAGTATTAGAGTGAGCGAGTTTTCGTCTGAAGCTAGAGTGTCGATCAGGTTGTTGGGCAAAAATAGTGGTTGAGACGATTGTGGGCCGTAGTGGCGGCAGTTGATCAAAAGGGTTTTTAACCCTAGTTTGTGTCTTGGTCGGAAGAGGAATCACCACGACAACTCTGGTGATTCGAGTTGCATAAGACCTGAGGCATTGTTGACATGGAAGATTGGCGAAGCTGGGAACGAGGTTACTTAACCTTTGGTGGTCGAAATATTGTGGTCGAAGGGGTTTTGCTGGAGGTTGTTTTGGGTTTTGATCCATCAGAGATGCTCGATTTCAATTCGAGGCGCACACGAATGTTTTGGTGGTCGTTTTGTGTTGTAGCGATGATGAGTGACGTGCCGAAGGATGTGGCGATGGTCGGAGTAGCCTCAGGTGGGGATGCATGTGCACGTGATGGTGGGTGCGTGTCAAAAGGGTTTGGGCTGTGAAGGTCTCGAAGTCGAGTTCGAGTATTTGGATGGGTAGATTGAGTTCGTTCTCGAGTATATTGGATGGGATTAGCCTATAGATTTTGAACTTAAAATTTAGTCTAAGTTTAAAAGAAATGGGAAGAAAGGGAAAAACTCGAGTTTGACTCGAGTAAGCTTCGGGTTCGACCCGAAGCAGAGAATATTAAACTGTTTTAAAGGTTTTAAAAGTTATAAAACTTGTTTTTTTTAAATTTAAATTAGTTTAAAACTTTTATATAAATTACTTGATGTTTAATAAATGTTTTCTTACACATTTTGATTAAGAAGTTTGAGGTTTGATAAATTTAAATTTTGTTAAGTAAATTTAAATTGATATTTAAAAACTGAATTATGAAAGAAATTTTTAAAGTTTAGATAAAAGACAAGTTTTTAATTTCAAATTGAAATTAGTTTAAAAAACTATTAATCGATAAATGTTTACGCTATTTAAAGTTATGTTTTGATAACTTTAAAATTTTAAGATAAATGGTTATTTTTTATTAAAACTTAATTAATGATTTAATTAAGTAAAGATAATTTTTAAGGTAACTGGTGAAATTATGTTAATGGTAATTAAAGCATTTATAAGATAATGTTTTATCTTAATTAAGTTTTAATATCTTGATTTTGATTGAATTATTTAAAAGGGAGTTTAATATAATTAATTAGTTTAATTAATGATAAAGTATTAATTAAGAAATTAATTAAGGGCAATTAATTTACTTGATTAATAAATGATTAAGGATTAAAGGTTAATTAATTTAAGGTTAATTAATTTGTAATTAAAAAGATCATTAATTAGATTATTAATTAATGATTAGGGATTCATTAATCAAGTAATTAAGTGTAATTAAACTTAATGAATCAAGTGATTATGATTTATTAATTAAGTAATTAACGAGTAGTTAATTAAGTAAATAAAGGTTACTTAATTAGTAATTAAGAAGTGCTTAATTTGTAATTAAATTTTATTAATTAATAATTAAGGTTTTATTAATTAATAATTAAAGAATAATTAATCTGTAATTAAGGATTAATTAAGAAGTTGTTAAATGGTAATTAATTGATTAATCAATGATGATTAAGGATTAATCAAATGGTAATTAAGGATTGATTAACTGTTAACTAAAGATTAATCAAATGGTTAATCAAATGGCAATTAAGGAATAATTAATCTTTAAGTATGTTGTTAATTAATAATTAATAATTAGATTTATTAATTAGTAATTAAGAGATAATTAATTAGTTAATTAATAATTAACTAATTAATTATAAGGGTAATTATGGATTAATTAATTCGAATTAAGAAATATTGATTAATAATTAAGGTTATTAATCGATAGTTGATGGATAATTAATCAGTTAATTAAAGGTTAATTAATTGATTATGAATGTAATTAAGGATTAATTACTTTGTATTAAAGGAGATTAATTAATAATTAAGGTTTATTAATGATAATTAAAGAATAATTAATCTGGGATTAGAGATTGATTAATTGATTAATTAAGTTAATCAAGGAGTGATTAATTAATTAAGGTTAGTAATTAATTAATGATTGCATGAGCAGGATTAAGTGATTAATTCTTAAGGGCTAATTTAATTTAAGTAATTAGATTAATTATGATATGAATAGATAATGCTTGCTCATGGATGATTGTTTGTTGAATGTCTGAATTGGATGATATCTATTGAATGATATGCTATGACATTCTATGATATGATATTGGTTCTGTCAATGATAAATGTGTGATATTTATCTGTGTTAATGCTGTGTGAATTCAAGTGTTGAATTGTATTGAATTGAATTATTTAAACCTTTAAACAACTTGGCCTTTGAGATACGTTTGGATTTCTATGAGACCGGGATCGGGTATCAAATTTAATTATCCAAAAACCAAATCGATCCAAGTTAAACGTTAGGTCATGAATTCAAGTGAAGATCGAGTTGAGGACTCGAAGTGTAAGAACTATCAGTTAAAAACTCTGAGGGTGATTCCAATACGAGTATAACGGAGATAGTGCTTTCAGGTTCGAGATGGAGTTTTCAGAGTGCAAGGTTTATTGTCGTTAACTCCGAGGGTGATTCCAAAATGAGTGTAACGAAATAATGCCTTCGGTTTCGTTCGAACCTGGAGCGAACTTGTATGGATTGAATGCTTTCAGAACATCGTCAGGTGGATGATGAGCATTCTAAGATAGATGTGTTCTATAAAGGTAATCATAGCCTCAAGCCTCATCAACCGAGAATGGCTAAAACAGGGGAGGTGCAGCAAGGCTAAGTGGGTCATGCCCAAGTAGGACGAGATTTACCCCTGTCTAGATGTCTCTTTTTATTCGGCTGTGTGGACGGTTGCTAACTAGAACCGCCAGGGTTGTCTTGTTAGGAACTGTTCAGTAAGGAATGGTTCAGACTTTGTGTTGCAGGGGATTTAGGGTGGATCCTCGGTACGGTGATCTAGGCCACGTACTGTGACGGGCGGTACACCAGTAGCCCTGCCATTGATGGAAACCTATTCTTCCTACATGCCCTTACGGTTTTGATTGTATTACCTATTTTTGTGGCTAGTAACTGGAATTTAATGAATGCAACAATTTCGGCTATTTTCTATTTACTTGAAACCCCTAGACCCTATTATAATATCACTGGATTTCCTATCAAATGTTTTGGTTGGAGTAAGGTAAAAGCTTATCCATGTTTATGTGTGGGAAGTCTTACGTAATACCTTTTGTTTTCAAAGGTTTTTAAAAGTTAAGCAACTTTAACCCGTTTACTCACACCAAAACCATGTCTGACCCAGAGTTTATTCTGTTTTTCTTAAACTCTTGGGTACTCAAATTTTTACGAGTAGCCAAGGGATTCAACTTAGCTTTGACGAATTCTGGAGGAGATATGGAGCAGGAGGCTTCAGCGTTTGTAGTTATATTGTGCTTCCGCTGTGATGTATCTTGGAGTTGTATTTGAGTTGTATAATAGACGGACTTTTATAACTGTCTATTTTGTGTTGATGTATTTTTGTAACTCTGATGTAAATGACTATATAATAGCTATGTTATATATTATATTTAGTTCCATTCCGCCGTGAGATTCTGATATTGTTGATTTTTTTTCTTCTATCTATTCTATTTCTACCTCTTTCTTTCTTAATAATGATGCGTCTTTCTGTGGAATGAAAGATGGGTCATCACACTTGGTATCAGAGCATAGGTTGAGATAATACCTAGGCTCTGGAGTGGTGTATATCTTGAGAGCACGTATTTGTTATTTTTATATAACTATATACTTATATAAATTTGTTGGGTATCTGTTCGGATTTCCAAGTTGAGTTCTAGAGGAGTTTTATCTCTCTCTTTGTTTAGTTGACCGTCCTATCTTTGTATCCAACCTTATAGATGGAGTAACCAAGATAGATAAGATCTGTAGAGGCTTAAGATTTTCTTATCTCCCCTATAGTTTTTCTGGAGACCTTTTTATTTGATTTAAAGGGTTTTGATCTTGTTTTGGATTTGGGTTGGTTGGATAGTATTGGACTATTTTGATGGTGAAGCAAGGATTGTATCTTTGGAGGCTGAGTTGGGAAGGATCGTAAAAGTGACTTGCGATGATGCCAGAGTTCTTTTGAGAGATCTTCCGCATAGAGTCGAGGCATCTCCAAGAGGTGTAGAGTCCTTGAGTGGTTAGAAATTTTTCGGATGTTCCGAGGGAGCGATGATTTTCCTCATCGGGAGATAGAGATTTGGATCGTCTTAGTTTTGGAAGCAGTGCCTGTTGTTCAGCCTAGTTTTTTTCCCAGTTGGAGTTTAGTTGTTGTCTTTGTGGCCTAGACGGATAAGTCTTTTTAGATCCTGTGTGGATTTTATGAATCGAGTTTTTGGGATGTATGGTATAAGTTGTTCTCGTTTTCATCAATGTTTTTCTTGTCTACTCCTAGTCTGGAGAGGAGCGCAAGCGGCATTTAGAGTTAGGATTAGAGGCTTTCTAGAAGCATTTTGTTTTGGTGAAGGTATTTCTATAGATCCAGCCTGGATAGCTACTATTCAGGAGTATAAGCAATCGAAGTTTTCTAGTTTGGCAGAGTTGTACATGAAATATAAGTGGACCCGAGTGTGAAGAGATTTTCTCAGATTTGAAGGCAAGGCTGACTAGTGTGCCTATTCTAGCTATCTCTGATGGCAAGAATAAGTTTGAGATCTGCTCGGACGTTTGTGTAGTGATGGATGGATTGAGTCAAAGAATGGTCAGCGTTCCAATTTTGAGATTAATGGCCAAGGAACATTGAGGATCATCGGAAAGGATTTGTGTTCCAAATTCTAGGATTTGAAGTAAGAAGTTTTGGCAGGGAGTCTTCGCTCCAGGTTGAGTAACTAGCCCAGGGTGATCAGAGATATATGGATATGAAGAGAGTTTTCTGGTGGCCGAGCTTAAAGAGGGATGTTGCTGTTTTCATCATTGGGTGTGCGATCTGTCGGCTAGTGGAGGTGATCAGCAGAAGAACGTCGGTTTGTTGCAACTTTTGGAAGTTCCAGTGGGAAGTGATTTATTTGGATTTCACCAACGGTTGGACAAGAATGCCCATTTTATTCTGGTTAAAGCAATCCGTTCTATAACATCTTTGGCTGAGTTTTTCTTGAAGAGTTGTCCGACTACTTGGTGTTCCGAACAGCATTGTTAACGATCATGATCTTATCTTCTCCAGCTAGTTTTGGGAGGCTTTATGATCAGCTTTGGATTCGAAATTGAGTTTGGATACAGCCTATCATTCCCAGACCAACGGAAATGCTGAACCAAATTCTAAGAGATTCGAGAGGGCTTGTATTGTGGATTTTTTTTGTGTGGATGTTAGGAGGATCATCTGCATTTATTGGAATTCTCGTATAGTTATCAGGCGAGTATCTAGACGGCACCCTGTGAATCTTTGTTTAGAAGACCTTGTAGATTTCCATTCTATTGGGAAGAGCCGAGAGATCGTCTGGTTCTTGGTCCAGTTTTGGTCTGTAAGGTATCTGCGATGGTGGAGCTTATCAGGAGAAGATTAGTGTTGTAGTCTTCAAGGTTGAATTGCCAGTTTGGATGGCTGGAATTCACATTGTTTTTCACGTATCTCATCCGAGGAAATACGTGAACGTTCTGTCTTTTGTTGTGGAGATAGAATTTCGAAGTTTGTCTTCGGAAAATCTGAGTAGTTTAGAAAGACTTATCCGGATCTATGTCCGGATAGCTAATGTTGTTTATTAGAATGAATTGTTTGTTTAAATAAACTGTTGTTTGAGTGAATTGCTGATAGTGAATGGTTGATAGGAATGCTTGAATGGTTAAAATGAAATAAAAGAATTTGGATTATCCTTATTTTAAATTTCGAGGACGAAATTCTTTTAAGGGGGGAGGAATATAATATCCCAGAATTTTGAGGAATTTAAAATGTGATAATCTCATAATTTAATCATTTAAAATGGATAAAATTGTTATTTTCAAATATAAATAACCAAAATAAAATTTATGTGATGTTTTTAAATTTAGAGATAAATTGATTTTAAATAGAATAATTATTTAATTTGTGTTATTTTATAAATTTGACTTTAATAGGCTTAACATTTCAATTTAATAAGTGTTGTTTACATATACATTTATTTTAAAATTAACTTTAAAATTAGAATTTAATATTTCAAGATTTAATAATGTGTTTATTCAATTTAACATAAATATATTTGATTTGACTTTAAATTGAAGTATATATTGAATTTGGATTTAAAATTTGAAATTTGAATTAAAATTTGAAATTTAAAAAGAATTTATATCTTGAAATAATTTTGAATGTAAAAGGATTTATGAATGAAGTTTTTATTTTAAAAATAAGATTTGTTTTATATTAATTTGAAACAAAATAATTTTATTTATATAAATTTATAAAATATTTATTTAGTAGTAAATAAATGCAAAAGCATTTAAATTAGCATTTAAAATGGATCAAATAATTTTATATGATCTAATCGGTTTTTATTTGATTTTCTTTTAAAAGTTTTATTTTTATAAGATAAGAAAAAGCATTCATAAACTTATAAAAGCATCTACATATTAGGAAAATTAATAATAAAGGCTTATAAGTCATTTAAAAATAATTCAAAAATAAGAAAGGACAAGTGTTAATTTTTAAAACTCACTGATTAACATGTGTTAAGAATTTAAGAGGGTTTGTGGCAAATGTGTTAAAATTAAACAAATGATAACAAGTGTCTTTCTCTTCTTAATTTTGATAAACTACAAATTACAAAATATAAACTTCCATTTCCTTCTTCATTCTTTTTCTTTCAAATCAGAAATTAATGGCCACTCTTGTATTGAATTTCTCAAAATCAAACTGAAAACATTTTTACAGAAGTTCAAACTGAGATCAAAACCTGAAACTATCTCCTCTGAAACATTTTCAAAGCCTGTAATGTTATCTTCAACCTGAAATTCATTCCTCAACAAAAATCATTTTAAAAATAAAATCAAATCAAACATCAGATTTAGAAATTTGTAATCCACTTCTATCAAGCCTGCCATCAAAACACTGCAAGCATTTCCAAAGCCTGTAACCATTTATATCAAACCCTGTAACCTCTTTTATCAAGCATTTATCAAAAACCTGTAGTTTTTTTTCAAAGCTGCAATCTGGAATTAACATATTTTTAAAGTTTGGACTCATCATCACCTTGTTCCAGTTAAGCAATCAAGTATTAAGCATTTCGGCTCTTAAGTTTCAAGCAATACAAGTTTCAGAAGTCAAAAGCAACAACAGTGATATTCAAACTTTTAAAGGGCTTCAGTTTTCATCCCAGTTTCAAGCTCTACCTTTTTAAACTGTGAGTAAACTTTTTAATTAAAAAGTTTAAGAAAGTAAATGATTGTTGCTTATGAAAGTTCTAAGTTAAATGATGCTTGTTTGTGGAATTTCTGCATATATATACATATATGTATGTGATAATGTGTGCATGTCAATTTTCATTCTGTTTTGAACTACAGGGTGTAATATAATTCAGAATCAACTAGTTTGGTTAGTTTTATGATGCGGTGTTTAAACAAAGTTTGTTTAAAACAACAAGAATTAAATTTTAAAAATATATAAAGCAAGGATTGAGGATGATATCAACCAGGGTATGGGTTTTACAGTATAAACTCAGAAATGGTCAAAAATTGATTTCAACAATTAAAAGATTCGAGTATAATCTGAATTGTAGTTGAAAACTAAGAATTTTAAAGGTGAAATTAGGATTTTTAATGCAATGTCGAGTATGCATTTTGGTAATATCTGGAAAATCGTTCTTGAGCATTTTTTGATAATCGGAAGTATTAGAGTGAGCGAGTTTTCGTCTGAAGCTAGACTGTCAATCAGGTTGTTAGGAAAAAATAGTGGTTGAGACGATTGTGGGCCGTAGCGGCGGCAGTTGATCAAAGGGTTTTTAACCCTAGTTTGTGTCTTGATTGGAAGAAGAATCACCACGACAACTCTGGTGGTTCGAGTTGCATAAGACCTGAGGCATTGTTGACGTGGAAGATTGGCGAAGCTGGGAACGAGGTTTCTTAACCTCTGGTGGTCGAAATATTGTGGTCGAAGGGGTTTTGCTGGAGGTTGTTTCGGGTTTAGATCCATCGGAGATGCTCGATTTCAATTCGGGGCGCGTGCGAATGTTTTGGTGGTCCTTTTGTGTTGTAGCGATGATAAGTGACGTGCCGAAGGATGTGGCGATGGTCGGAGTAGCCTCAGGTGGTGGTGCATGTGCACGTGATGGTGGGTGCGTGTCGGAAGGGTTTGGGATGTGAAGGTCTCGAAGTCGAGTTCGAGTATTTGGATAGGTAGCTCGAGTTCGTTCTCGAGTATATTGGAAGCGATTAGCCTGTAGATTTTGAACTTAAAATTTAGTCTAAGTTTAAAAGAAATGGAAAGAAAGGGAAAAACTCGAGTTTGACTCGAGTAAGCTTCGGGTTCGACCCGAAGCAGAGAATATTAAACTGTTTTAAAGGTTTTAAAAGTTATAAAACTTGGTTTTTTTAAAGAATTTAAATTAGTTTAAAACTTTTATATAAATTACTTGATGTTTAATAAATGTTTTCTTAGACATTTTGATTAAGAAGTTTGAGGTTTGATAAATTTAAATTTTGTTAAGTAAATTTAAATTGATATTTAAAAATTGAATTATGAAAGAAATTTTTAAAGTTTAGATAAAAGACAAGTTTTTAATTTCAAATTGAAAATAGTTTATAAAAACTATTAATTGATAAATGTTTACGCTATTTAAAATTATGTTTTGATAACTTTAAAATTTTAAGATATATGATTATTTTATATTAAAACTTAATTGATGATTTAATTAAGTAAAGATAATTTTAAAGATAACTGGTGAAATTATGTTAATGGTAATTAAAGCATTTATAAGATAATGTTTTATCTTAATTAAGTTTTAATATCTTGATTTTGATTGAATTAATTAAAAGGGAATTTAATATAATTAATTAGTTTAATTAATTATAAAGGATTAGTTAAGAAATTAATTAAGGGTAATTAATTTACTTGATTAATAAATGATTAAAGATTAAAGATTAATTAATTTAAGGTTAATTAATTTGTAATTAAAAAGATCATTAATTAGATTATTAATTAATGATTAGGGATTCATTAATCAAGTAATTAAGTGTAATTATAACTTAATTAATAAAGTGATTAAGATTTATTAATTAAGTAATTAACGAGTAGTTAATAACGTAAATAAAGGTTACTTAATTAGTAATTAAGAAGTGCTTAATTTGTAATTAAATTTTATTAATTAATAATTAAGGTTTTATTAATTAATAATTAAAGAATAATTAATCAGTAATTAAGGATTAATTAAGAAGTTGTTAAATAGTAATTAATTAGTTAATCAATGGTGATTAAGGATTAATCAAATGGTAATTAAGGATTGATTAACTGTTAATTAAGGATGGGTTAACAGTTAATTAAGGATAAATCAAATGGTTAATCAAATGGTAATTAAGGAATAATTAATCTTTAAGTAAGTTGTTAATTAATAATTAATAATTAGGTTTATTAATTAATAATTAAGAGATAATTAATTAGTTGATTAATAACTAACTAATTATAAGGGTAATTATGGATTAATTAATTTGAATTAAGAAATATTGATTAATAATTAAGGTTATTAATCGATAGTTGATGGATAACTAATCAGTTAAATAAAGGTTAATTAATTGATTATGAAAGTAATTAAGGATTAATTACTATGTATTAAAGGAGATTAATTAATAATTGAGGTTTATTAATTGATAATTAAAGAATAATTAATCTGGGATTAGGGATTGTTTAATTGATTAATTAAGTTAATCAAGGAGTGATTAATTAATTGAGGTTAGTAATTAATTAATGATTGTATGAGCAGGATTAAGTGATTTATTCTTAAGGGATTAATTTAATTTAAGTAATTAAACTAATTATGATATGAATTGATAATGCTTGCTTATGGATGATTGTTTGTTGAATGTCTGAATTGGATGATATCTATTAAATGATATGCTGTGACATTCTATGATATGATATTGGTTCTGTCAATGATAAATGTGTGATATTTATATGTGTTAATGCTGTGTGAATTCAAGTATTGAATTGTATTATATTGAATTGAATTGTTTAAACCTTTAAACAACTTGGCCTTTAAGATAAGTTTGGATTTCGATGAGACCGGGATCGGGTATCTAATTTGATTATCCGAAAACCACATCGATCCAAGTTAAACGTTAGGTCGTGGATTCAAGTGAAGATCGAGTTGAAGACTCGAAGTGTAAGAACTATCTGCCGTTAAAAACTCTAAGGGTGATTCCAATACGAGTATAACGGAGATAGTGCTTTCAGGTTCGAGATGGAGTTTTCAGAGTGCAAGGGTTATTGTCGTTAACTTTGAGGGTGATTCCAAAATGAGTGTAATGAAATAATGCCTTCGGTTTCGTTCGAACCCGAAACGAACTTGTATGGATTGAATGCTTTCAGAACATCGTCAGGTGGACGATGAGCATTCTAAGATAGATGTTTCTATAAAGGTAATCGTAGCCTCAAGCCTCATCAACCGAGAATGGGTAAAATAGGGGAGGTGCAGCAAGGCTAAGTGGGTCATGCCCAAGTAGGACGAGATTTACCTGTGTCTAGAAGTCCCTTTTTATTCGGCTGTGTGGGCGGTTTCTAGCTAGAACCGCCAGGGTTGTCTTGTTCGAAACTGTTCAGTAAGGAATGGTTCCGGCTTTGTGTTGCAGGGGATTTAGGGTGGATCCTCGGTACGGTGATCTTGGCCACGTACTGTGACGGGCGGTACCCAGTAGCCCTGCCGTTCATGAAGACTCATTCTTCCTACGTGCCCTTACGGTTTTGATTGTATTACCCACTTTTGTGCCTAGTAGCTGGAATTTAATGAATGTAACAATTTCGGCTATTTTCTATTTACTTGGAAACCCTAGACCCTATTATACTATCACTCGATTTCCTATCAAATGTTTTGGTTAGCGTAAGGTAAAAACTTACCCATGTTTATGTGTGGGAAGTCTTACGTAATACCTTTTGTTTTCAAAGGTTTTTAAAAGTTAAGCAACTTTAACCCGTTTACTCACACCAGACCCATGTCTGACCCGAAGTTTATTCTGTTTTTCTTAAACTCTTGGGTACTCAAATTTTTACGAGTAGCCAAGGGATTCAGGTTAGCTTTGACGAATTCTGGAGGAGATATGGAGCAGGAGGCTTCAGCGTTTGTAGTTATATTGTGCTTCCGCTGTGATGTATCTTGGAGTTGTATTTGAGTTGTATAATAGACAGACTTTATAACTGTCTATTTTGTGTGGATGTATTTGTGTAACTCTGATGTAAATGACTATAAAATAGCTATGTCATATATTATATTTAGTTCCATTCCGCTGTGAGATTCTGATATCGTTGAGTTCTTTTCTTCTATTTATTCTATTTCTACCTCTTTCTTTCTTAATAATGATGCGTCTTTCTGTGGAATGAAAGGCGGGTCGTCACAAAATGAATAGTCTTGAAAAGAGAGATAGTACCGTTAGTTGTTGTTCGAAGCTAATAAATGAAAACAAACTTTTAAAATCCAAAGTTAATAAACTTGAGTTGGTTACTCAGAAATTTTTCACTAAAGATAAGTCATTTAATGCACTCTTACAAAATCAACTCTTCGAGAATAGAAGGAATGCATTTGGATTGGCAAAAGTGTCAAAATATAAACAAACAACTAATAACATCGTTAAAGGGAAAAGTTTGATACCCAAACACGTGATAACCATACCATACTGGGTCCCTAAAGGTGCAAATACAAAATCCTTTAAATCAAACAAATCTGGGTGCCAAAAGGAACAATATAAATTGTTTTGGGTCTCCACAAACTAATTTTCCAAAATCTGTATCCACTAACAATCATTGACCTATAAAATCAAATAGGTCACAAAAATTCTTTATCGTGTAGGTGTGGTGGCAGGCTAAGGAACAACAACAGTGTTATCAGGATTTTGGCTGTTCCAGATACACAACGGACAACTAATAAAAGTTCCTTAGCCTAGTACAAAGGCAGCAGACTCATAATGGGCAACAACGAAAAATTATCGTAAAGATAAAATAGGTAACGGTATATTTATTTTTAATGATATATTTAATGTGAAAATCTGCACCGTAATCTAATCAGCCAGTTATGTGATAATTTTGATTCTGACTTATTTGATATCTTCTTATTTGACTTGTTCTTATTTTTTTTGGTTCTTTTTTATGCAAAGTGTTGACCAATCATCATTTCATTTTTGAACTAGGTCATATTCGTTTGATTACTAATGATGTTTTATTACTTGATGATTGGTCAAGTTACAAGCGGATATATTTTCTCATCTTATTGCTTCTGGATCTGACACTATGGTCACTGTTTTTTATTTACACGGCTTCAATTTGAATTCAAGAGAATTTCATTTAAAATCCGTTGAAAATGATACCAGATGTAACATCCAGCCTTTCACACGCTTTAAATCGACGATAAACCCCACACGTCAGACTTAAAACATACAAAAGAGCGGATTGTTATGGGGTAAATAAGAAAAACAGGGGAGAAAAAGAAAACAGAATCTCACAGCGGAAGGATAAAATATAATAATCAATATACAGTTCATAAAACTGTTTACAAAATAT
This sequence comes from Allium cepa, assembly GCA_030765085.1. Taxonomy (NCBI): domain Eukaryota; kingdom Viridiplantae; phylum Streptophyta; class Magnoliopsida; order Asparagales; family Amaryllidaceae; genus Allium; species Allium cepa. The sequence goes on from CM060932.1 coordinate 162,874,775, forward strand.
TTGATTCTTCTTTATACAATAAATATCAGAGTTCACATACCAATAAATATCAATGCAGCGGAATACAATAGTGTAGTGGAATAATATAGTAGATAATAGTACTACTAATCGTCGTCCTTTTCCTCCAGAGCTAAAATCTTCAAATCCTGAAACACTCGGACTGACCCGAGCGAATTGAAAAACAAAACACTCGAGTCAGAACTAAAAGATCTTATGTAAGTTAAATCAACAGGAATAAATATGAGTGCAGTAACTTAAGAGATGTTCGAGATTTACATCTCCTAAGGATCCGTTAAACTATTTACTATGTAGTATATTTCGCTATTATAATAGTGTCTAATTGTAAAATAAACTTACTTTTAAATAGCGTTAAGGCTTTACATTTTCCACCTTAACACATTTATATATTCCCATAGTCTATACAGTATCGTAATCTCCCCCATACTGGCGTCGTCAGAGGGCACTCCATAGGTATGGTACAAAACCAAAATCGTATAAAGCGCGCTAGGGTAGGTGACACGGCACAACTAGGCAATGCCAGGGTAGATATACCAATTACGCATCCGGGCTGGTGGTAACGCGTAGCCGCAGCTACCGCCCACCTCGAGCCACACCTCCAAAAAGAAAATCAAAAGTGGCCACCGAATCAATCCAAAAGTCAAAGTATAAAATCGAAGGGATGTGTCCGATCAAAGGTGCTACCTCAATTGGCCCGAGAATCGCTCCTTTTTAGCCACCTTATGCCAACTCACGGGAGTTGGGTCCACGTATTTACCTCAAAGGAAATGCCGCCACTATCCTACTTCATTTTGGAATCTCCACCGCGTACACGGTTGTTAAAGTGGTTTTCGAAATTGGCAGAGTGTGTGACAACTTCCGATCTCGGTCTCTTCAACAACCAATCGTTATTATAACACCGTGGTTATTTCAAAATAATTAATACTTTAAAAGCAGACTATAATATCCCTTTCAAAACCATATAAATACGATATCATTTATATTTTGAACCCCAAATCAATATGATATCATTTTTATTTATGAATATCCCATTTCCCAAAATCATAATAATTCCAAATATATATATCTTAAACCCCATAGCTATGAAACAAAATTTCTAATACTTAAATGGTTTAAGTATTAAACCGCTTTGCATAACAAAATAGCTTTTTAAATTTCATAAATAAATTCCAAATATAGGTTTAAATTCCCAAATAAACCATTTCAATTTCCATATATTTCAAAGCTTAAATTATTCCACCATTTCAAAACTTATTCTTTGATAATTTCATATATATCAAATTCAATTACTATTATTTAGATTTGAAATATTCACTTAATAAATCAAATATCATTTAAGTAAAACCTTTAAACTTCATATAACAGGATATTCTCTCGATTAAATTAACTTGATAATATTCATTTAAATCGACTTGATATTTATTTAAGTCCTCTAAACCAAAAAACCAAGTTATAAAGATCATACCTTTTTAAAACCCCAAATTAATTTATATTTCAAATAAATTTTATTCGAGGATAATTCTTAAATACCTTAATTCAAAGCGGATTCATATTTATCTTCCAACATTTATTTTATTTAAGACATTACAAACTCCATCAATAAATTTAAATAAATACTTAACCGTATTATATCTAAATAAAATTTAACTTTTATTTTTAAACTTCTTTTATTCTTTAAACCAAATTTATACATAGCTTAAATTCAAGCGTTTAACTACATATAAAATAATATTTAAAAATATCAAAATCCATATTCATTAAACCATATTCTTTCCAAAACCATAGAATATCATTTCAAAAATAATTATATATATATATATATATATATATACCGTGGTGCCTGTATAAAATTTTCTATCCTAAGTGATACGGATATTTATCATTTCAATCCGTAATTTAAAAATAAAAATTACGGTTATATATCATTTCAAACCGCAATCCCGAATGAAATGAGAATTCATACTAACTTGTAGTTTATACAATATAAGTACAACATCCATTCATCCAATATTAACCATCAACCATTTATCACAATCATCATCCAAATTCAACAATACATTAATATATAACAGGTGATAATAACATATATCAATTATCAGTTTATATTCAAAATAAACTGTAACTGTTTAACTGGAAATTTGTATGCAATAAAATAAATAACAATTTAACTGGCAGTTAATATGCAATAATGAATTAAATCAAAAATTAATTAAATAAATGCAAATTAACTGAGATAATAATGAAATATATGCCAAACAGCTATAAATAAATTTCAAATCACATCATAAATGAATTTAACGAACATAAGAAATCTTAGAAGTTGTGAGTAGGTTAAAGCACTCACCTTTTGGATTTAAATTGAATTTAAATCCAATTTAAACCCAAAAATTTTACAGTCTCCAAATCCATCCAAACTAGTGCCAAAATCTCCAGAATTTGAATACGATTCTAATGCAAGAAACCGCGCATGATTTCGACCTCGTATGTAAAAGATACGCAAGTTATAGCGATTTGAAATTGAAATAAACCAAAATAAAAAAAAGACAAAACAAACCCATGCCACGTTTCATCTTCTCACGCACATGCTACAGCAATCCGCCTTCCCCAGTACGCAATCGAACCCAATTCCACCAAACCAAATGAAGCCGTTGACCACGAATTGATGCCGCCATGACCAACTTCAGCAAGATCTGACATCGCCACCACGAACACCACCTCAAGCCGCCTCTCCATGATGTTGCGGCCCCCTCTTGGTGCCTCCGGTGGTATGCAACCGCCGTATGAAAATTGACCAATTCTGTCGATTTCGTTGGCCACCTCGATAATGAATCCTAGCTCCGTGCCCTACTCTCCACCCTCTTCCCAACGCCACCTTCCGATCGTCGATCGACAGCAGATCCACCGTTGGATCGATCAAACTCCACTACGAACGGCCCGTATTAATCTGCGATTTGTGGGCAAACGGTGAACCGATCTGGAAAATGAATTCCAACAGAAGATTACGCTCATTGAGAGCTTCAACATATATTTTTTCCATATTTTTCTAAGGACTTTGAATTTTAGGCTTTGGATTTGTTAATTGGAATTTGAAATTGTAATAAATACAAATAAATGTTACAGTTTGTGTGGAATGTAATACAATGGTTGGGAGTGTTAGAATGGATATATTAAAGTAATGAATGGGAAAAACAAATCAATTAATATATGTATTTATTTCTTTAGTATGTTGCGTAAAATTTGGAAATCAAATTGCAATTAAAGGAAATTAGGTAGTACGTTATTTTAAATAAATTTAAGGGTATGATAACTACTATTTTAAATTTCCTAATAAATTGGTCAATGAATTTATTGGAAAATAAGTTCAAATTATGTTAATTAATTAATACGTAAAGTATGTTATCACCCGTACACATGTTTTGTTCTTGATTATGGTCTGCATAATTGTAAAAATGTATAACAGTTTCATTATATTTTTAGTACATGTAGTTATAATATATAAAAGTTTATATCACAATGTGTTTTATATATGTTATATTGTATTGTATTATAATATGGTAGATCATATTTTAAGTTTTAGCCCGTTGTAAGTACATATTATTTTAAGTAAGCTATGTGACAGAGTAACATATTTTAGATGTTATAGCATACCGGATTTATAAAAGAAGTATAATGGGAAGTAAGTTTTAAATATATATATGTTATATATTAGTTTATAGTACAGGTTATATTATTAAGTTTCTAGCATGTATACTTGATTTAGTAGCATGTATAAACTGTTGCATATATAGTCTGGGATATGTAGTGTAGCCTGAATATGTACATTTAGCTGTAATCTTATATTGTGTCTGCATGTGTGTATATATATGTATATATGTATATATATGTATACATACATACATACATACATACATATATATATATATATATATGCATGTATAAATATATATCACTCTGCATATAGAAAGGAACAGTCTGAATTATATATATACATTGTTTTGCATATAAAATAGTATAGTTGGATTACATATATTTGGGTATAAGTATAGTTGCACATTTGTTTAGAGTGTGCACATATATTGTTTTGTTTATTGGTTTTCAATTTTTTTTATATAGAAGTCTCATTTGAGGAATACATACAGAGAATTTTAAAATTATATGTATATGTATATATGTTTTTATCCTTGTTTTATAAGTTTGTTTACGTAGCTAAGAAGCTGTTGATTTTGGTATTGACTTTTAAATACGATATGTAAAGATTTTGAATTTTTACAAGTGTTTTAAATTAAAATTTTACTTTCATAAAGTAGTAGTAATAATAATAATAGTAATAATAATATATTTTCTATTTATATCAAGCTGATCTTTATTTGTTTCATCAATTTCGATTTTCAGCTTTTTTCGTTGAATTCGTATCCACCTTGCTTTGCTTTAAGATCTGTCATTTGAATTAGTCAATTGTCGAGTTCGTGATCCAATTCGTAGCTTGTCGTATTGTTCAATTTCTCTAGCCTCAAAAGGTGAGAAATCACTCATGATTAACGTTCTTATATTTATTAAATTTGATTTCAATTGAAATGATAATTGAAATATGCTACTATTAGTTATTTACATTGCTATATACATGTTATTATCTGTATCTGTTCACCTATGACAACTGACATCATTATCCATTATTTATATTGATGATATATGCCCGTTGTATTATTATCATATATGTTCTCACTCTGCAAGTTCTCTGTTGGTATAGAATTCCCTATAGGCTGAAATGATACATACCCGAACGATCTGTAGAATAGGAGAAAATTGTTGTGGGTTGAAATGATAAACCCAAGCGATTTTTATTGAATTGAATTTGGAATTGCGGGTTGAAATGATATATACCCGTATATATTTAAATTGCGGATTGAAATGATAAATATCTGCATCACTTGACTATAGGATAGAAAATTATATATAGACACCGTCGGTGTGTCTATATATATATATGTGTGTGTGTGTGTGTGTGTATTGAAATGATTTCCAAAAGTCATAAAGATATATATATATACATTATTTTATATAAATATTGATTTTAAATATTTATATATAAATGTTATTCCATGGTTAAATTCTTGATTTTTAAATTTATATATTTTGAAAATTTTGAAATTATAAGTTGATTTTGAAATTATAATTTTAAGAATGTACTTATAATTTTACTAATTTAAAATATATAAATTAAGTTTTCGTATAAAATAAGTTTGATAATAAGATTTAATTTGATAAAGTTTATTTGATTAACATGTAATATATTTAAGTATTTATTTAAAATTATATTTTTAAAAAGATTTTATAATGATTTTTGTAAGTTAAGGTTGGGAAGATAAAATTGAATTTATTTGAAATTGTATTTAATTAAGAAATTTATTTAATTAAATCGATTTGGAACTTATTGAATTTGAGATTTTTTAAAGGATTTGATTTTTATAACTTGATTTTGGTTTAAGGTGATTAAATGAATATTTCAATTTTAAATAAATTGAAGGAAATATTTAGTTTATTTGTAATTTGGGTTTATTTAAATGATATTTGATTTATTAAGTGAATATTTCAAAACTAAATAATAATGAAGTTAAATTAAATTATATTTGAAATTGTCAATTTTAGTTTAGGAATGTGGAATATTTAAAGATTTGGAATATGTTAAAATTGAAGTGGTTTATTTTATGGTTTAAATCTATATTTGAAATCGATATAAATTGAAATGGTTTATTGTGAAACTGAATTGGATTGAAATTGATGAATTGAGATTGAATTAAATTTGAATCTTGGAATTCGAGTTGATTTGAATCAATTTGTGAAATTTTGAGGAAACTATTTTATTATATAAAGTATTTTAAATTTTATTTAAAACTATTTTATATTTTACTTTATAAATTATTTTAATATAAATTATTTTAATATAAATTATTTTTAATATAAATCATTTTTAATATAAATTACTTTTAATATATACTATTTTAATATACTAATTATTTTAATATAAACTATTTTAACTTTTAACCATTTTATATAAACTATTTTACATTATAAACTATTTTACATTATAAACTATTTTATTATATATGCTATTATTAATATCTAAACTGCTTAAAGGAAAGTTTTATGATTTCAATGTGTTATGATTTCAAGTGTTATGATTTCCAAAGGGTTATAATTTAAGTATTTTGATTTAGAAAGTGTTATAACTTTGAAGTGCTATGATTTTGGAAATGATATTGTTTGTTATGGTTTTGAAATGGAAATGATATTTTGGTTTTGATGTATAAACTATTTTGAAATGACCGCGGTGTTATAATAACGTATGGTTATTAAAGAGACCGGGATCGGTTATTGTCATGCTATCTGCCAACACCGAAAATCACTTTAACAACTGTGTATGCGGTGGAGATTCTTGAATGAAGTAGAATGGTGGCGACAATCCTATATGAGGTATATACGTGGACCCAACTCCCGTGAGTTGGCATAAGGTGGCTAAAACAGGAGCAATCGACGGGCCAAGTGAGATAGCTCCTCCGATCGGGCACACTTCTTCGTATGCCATTCTATTACTTTGTGATTGATTTGGTGCGCACCTTTGATTTAGGAGTGTGGCTCGAGGTGGACGGTAGTTGTTGCTACGCATTACCATCAATCCGGAAGTGTAATTGGTATATCTACCCTGGCATTGCCTAGTTGTGTCGTGTCACCTACCTTAGCGAAACCACTACGAGTTTGTTTTGTACCATACTTATGGAATGCCCTCTGATAAGCCCAGTTTACGAGAAGTTACGGTAATATATAGACTATGAGAATATATATAAAATGTGTTAAGGTGGAAAATGTAAATCCTTAATGCTATTTTAATAGTTTACTTTACTTTAGACATTATTATAATAGCGTATATTACTACATAGTAGATAGTTTAATAGATCCTTAGAGGATGGTTATCCCAAACATCCTTTGAGTTACTTTTATTTCAGTTGATATTTCACTTGAGTTGAATTTATTGATATAGGAATATTAATCCTGACTCGAATGTTTTGCGTTTTGCTTTACGCTAGGGTCAGAATGAGTGTTACAGCTTTTGAGACTCACCTTTGGGGTTGGAGCTTCGTTTGGAGATCCATCTATCTATTCAGCTTGTAGATCTTCAGTTGACTTATGTGATATATTCTGATCTTGTATTTGACTATTCTATTTGAGACATCTATTGTATCTTATTTAACTCTGATATACATATAGTAGCTTCATGAACTACTATTCATTTTTTTCCGCTGCATATTGTTATATTACTATGTGTCTATAATTCTATGATTTATTTATTTACTGTATATGCTAAGTTTTGCAAATATAAATTAACAATTTGATATTTTGAGAAATACAAGTCCGACATGTGCGGTTGCGAATGGTTGAAAATACCAGGCTGTTACAGTTGGTATCAATGCTTTGGTTTTAGGCAAAACTTAACATATATGGTAGAATTAATTACAGAATTACTTTAGTTCAAGCTTGAATTCCTCCTCTTTGACTCGGTTTCTTTTGAATTTTGGAACTCTCCCATTTGTTCTAAAATCCATTCTCGTCTCTCCCCATTCACGTTCTTCTTGATTCTGGAGCATCCCATAGCTCCACTGTATGATTGTAAAGGGGTGAAACTCCTTTACAACAAGCATTGATTCACCGAAGATTTCTGTGTCTTCGATCTACAATGCTATCTATCTCCTGCTATGCCTGAATATTATCTCTTGCGATTGAATGTCGATTCACCTCAGAATTCTGCATCGATCTTATTCTTGAAATCACAGTTGACTCGGTTAAGGTCGTTCGCGATTTATATAAGTGTATTCATCTTTCTCTTTTGTAATTTAATCATCTTATATCTGTTTTGAGCATATCTTCTTTGTGTGATTTCTCTTTGATTAACGTCCCTCTTAATTTGAATCTCTATTCTTGTTTTGAAATCCATTTTTCTGGTATCATCGAGTGAGGGAGTGAATTTGTAATTAATGTTAAAATGTTTTATATATTGGGTTGTTTGAGTTGTTATTATTGATGTGGGTTTTCGATTGGTTCGTCTGATCAACGCTATCGGTAGGAATTCCAAAACATTTGAACTGAGCAAACTGACACAATATTGTTTTCAAATTTGGTAAATGAAATAAATTTTGTATGATTATATTATATATATAAGAAATTTTCTAAAATTAAGGAGTTAATTGAATTGGTTGTTGAAATGATAATATTTGTTTTTTATTTATTATTTTGTAAACCAATGATTATTACCACATGATATAAAGGAAATTATAAAACTTGGTTTATAAACTGATTAGGAATTCAAATGAATTAAAAAGTAAGAATTTAAGAATTTAATTTCCAGTGATTTCAAATTTTGGTTTTAAAAGTTTTAAAATGTATATTATTTAAAGTACTTTCGAACAGAAATGGTTTTTGTAACGACCCACCTTTTTAGACGGTTCAAATCGACAATAAACCACACATGTCAGACTCAAACCATTCAAAAAAGAGGATTGTTAATGGCATAAATAAGAAAAAAAAGAAAAAGGAAAGAAAAACAAAATACAGAACCTCGCAGTGGAACGACAAATATAATAATCAAATAAACAGTTCATGAAGCTGTTTTACAAAAAACATTTGACTACACTTTTACAAATTCAAGTTGAAGTTATACATAAATCATAAATAAATGAATAATGCAGCGGAACACAGAATGTAGTGGAATAATAAATAGCAATAATATATTGAAACTTCATCTTCGTCCACCAGAAAATAGTCTTCAACACTGAAAAACTCAGGCTGACCCGAGCATAATGAAAACAACACACTCGAGTTAGAACTAAAAATTCCTATGTAAGTCAAATCAATATCAAATAAAAATATGAGTGCAATGGCTTCAGAGACGTTACAGGATTTTTCATCTCCAATCTAGTGTACAACCTGAGTGCAATAACTTACGAGATTTCAAATAATTCAAAATACCAATTTTAACCACTTCATTTAAAATAAATCCGAAGTTTAAATTAAAAACATAAACTTTTTATATAATTCAGTTTCAGTAAATAATCCAAATGCAAGAAATTACATGGTATATATCATTTCAACCCATAATTTAAATTTCTTAATTATCCAATTCTAAAATGATCCGGAGGACCATTTAAATGATGTCAATAATATACAAGGTGATAACAGGAACATATTAAAATAAATAAACAACCATACATCCAACATATCAATCAATAAGCATCCATTGCAAATAACATCCAAATCAACCAATATATTTCACATATAATAGTTATCAATATCGGGGTTTAACTATCATTTAAATTCCAACATAAAATTAAAAGTCAGTTCAGACTCAATATCAATTCAAATGTCAACTTAAATTAGAAAACCGCAATAAAATATTTATATATCACATCATACATTTTATTTAACTTGCAATGGAATTTTTAGTATTGCGTGAGTGGGCTTAATCACTCACCTTTGATTTGTAGCCAATTGAAAATCCAATAAAAGCTCAAAATTTCAGTGGTCACCAAATGCAACCATACTAGTTTCATGTTGTCTGGAATTTTGATACGAACCCAGAGGAAGAAGCCGCGCACTAATCGAAGTTCATACGCGGAAGATATTCAAGTTATAAGAATATATTGGAAATGAAATAGAAAACCATGTACACTATATTAATAAAAAAATAAAATACGTTAGTTTCTCACATTAAGAATTTTGAAGCCTGCTCATGTTTCTAAATTCTAGAGAATCAACAAAAAAAGAACATGATGGCTCAGCCAAAGAGGAAGAAGGCTTCAGCAAATGGATATGTAAACAAATGGAAAAGATTGGCTTCATGAAAATAAGTTGCTCACATTTGTTTGTTTTTTTAGAAGAGAAAGAAAATTTCAGGAAAAGAAATGATGGAAGCATGTTTTGAAAATGGAAAGCTAGAGGAAGAGATTTATGAAATAGGAAATGAATAAGGGAAAAGCACGTGTGGAAATTGGAATATGAAAGGGAAGGATATATGAAGATATAAATTTGCAAAATAAAAAGAGCCTAATATGCAGGTAATTAACAAAAGATGAAAGACACACGTTGGAATTTGATGAGACATGTTTACATGGCAAGCAAATCTTTTGGTATAAAATTTAAAAACATGTGCTAACTCAATTAATTTCATCAACACACATGAAACAGTTCAAGGCAAGGCTCGCGTGTAAATAAATAAAACTTACTGGAAAATCAAAAGAGGCATGTATTTAATAAAAGAAAGTAATAATAAAATAAAATAAATGAAAGCGATGATTTAAATTTCAGAATACAGACCATACATAGAAATCAAAAATATAATATACTAAAAAAATAGTTCATTTTAACATATTTTATTCACCCTAATACGCTCAAATTTACACATATATATGTATTTTTATTTAGTACACAGTAAATAAAATTAAATACTACAACTAACATGATGAGGACCGCCACCCCCCACATTAAAAGATGAACTAAGACTCCAACGTCAAATTTGAAACGGAATAAATCTCCTATGTAAATATGCTAACTATTGTAAATATACTTCATACAACCATGTCATTTCTTTATCAATTAATTTCCTATTATCATCATATTTGTAACAAATATAAGTACTCGCAATTTGAACGTAATAATTCTCATTGAAATTCTCATTATATTTTTAACACAAAACGTATGTTGCACATATCATTAATTAATTACCATTTACTTCTTTCTCTTATTAATGGCAAGATATAATTACTATTAGTTACAATAATTAAATCTCAAAACATACCCTAATACATGGATGATAATTAATCCAATTGTTTCCTTTGAAATCCAATTTTCCATGTTAAACCCAATATCTATCTGCTAAATTAATTCCAACATTTAATTACAATTGTAATAAAACCCTTTCATTATATAGTTATATTCCAAACAAATCCTTTTATTTGATTTACATTCTTATTATTAAATCAACTATTCCCTTATGCAATTGATTAACATAAGTTTTTATTTTATTACACTCACCACTCAACAGTTAACATTTCTTCTTATATCAATTGTAATGTTTCAATTACAATAATTCTCCATTAATTACCAAATAAATTTCTAACGGATTTAATAATAAGATAATAAATAAAACAATAGTTATACATTAATAATCCATATCTATTAACTTATTGTTTACAAACATTAATAAATTTACGTACAAAATAATTGATTTCATACTTCATATTAAAACCAATTGCAATTAATAACGTATGATTACATCAATTTGTATATCATTTATTCTATTCCTTATTAACCTTTATTATTTAAATTGATTGAAATTACGTTAACATAATACAGTAGTCAATTACATTCAACCGATATTAGCAAATTATATGTTAATACGTGTTACCATCTTTTATCTCATTAAAATTAGTTGTTTTAAGATTTATCTTAAGGTCAAACTTTCTAATCTAATAAGATTCAATTTAATAAATCATAAATTTTAATTCTGATAATATTAAAGTCCAAAACCTTATTAAATTTAATATTTTTAATTATTAAAACTATGGGTTGTTACAGTCTCCCCCGCTCAAAACTTTTTGTCCTCGAAAAGGAAAAAGAAGGAATCGAGGAATTTGGAATATTTTATTCAAAATGATCAATTTATAAAAAATTTAACTTACATATTTAAGTTTAATATAAATTTGAAAGTAACTCAACTTCCATGAAAAATTTCAGCAGCATCACCTTTGTATGGTTAGATCCATAAAAATAATAGTATCAATAATAAACGTAAATATATTATGTCTCGAAAATAAATATTCTAAACCATGCGATCGCTATAAAACCGTAATCCAAAAACGTACCTTTTTGTTGGGAAAACAACTTTATTTATGAAACCAAAATTGCTTCCATAAACCTGTATTTCACTTATATTATCCAAAATAGTGAGAATTATGTATTAGAGAAATATTTAAGTTGTTTCAATTTGCAACAAAAGAAAATTAGTATGAAACATATTCAAACAAACAATACAACCATTTATGAAACCAAAAAATCCATCATACATCCATAGCAATCAAAACGAATGGTTTGTTTAGTTCAGAAACTTTTAATCTTGCAAGGCGATAAACAAACTATCAAGTATACCCTATGCTCAACAGCCTTAGATAATTACTTAATAGATTAGTCATACAACCTCAACAACTAGAAATATTCTTTCCCAAACTTACCATTAGCCAAACTACAAGAATTCTAAATTTATTTGAGTTTATTCTATTGGTTTTTTTCATCATTTACCTTTCATTCATTTATTTATATAAAGATCAATCACTTATATTATTTGGTTTCCATTAAAGATTTAAGTCATTAATGAATCATTTCAAAAAAAAATATTACTTAAGCTTCTACTGCCCTACTCGTGTTTATAACCAAATTCGGTTATTGAATAAAAATTAAAATTTTTGGTATTCGCCCTTGAAGAGAAAAGAAATATTTCAACATATCCAAAAATTCAGCTAAAACATTTAACCTCATTCACTTAGTAAAAATATAAGATATATTTAAAACATCCTCATAGCATTATGCAAAGATTTTTCAAAAGTCTAAAACAATATTAGAAATTTATATCAAAACATTATAATAAATTTTAAAATAAAGTTCCTTAAATCCTATAATTTATCAGACTCGTTATTTTTAAAATAAGTATAAGCTCAAGATTATTAAACTGAAACGAATAGTATACTCAAATCTTACATTTAATTTCTAAATCAAAGTATAAAATTTCATATCTTCCTAATTAATTTTACACACTTGTTTTAAAATGAATATTCAAATCATGGAAAAACATTTATTTTGGCAAATAAACCAATAAATTTACTGTTAGTACGTTGAAATCAATTAAATATTCCAAACTATACTTGCAAAATAGAGATTCAAATTTATTTGTCAAGTATATTATATAAATAAACTTCGCAAATCATTTTTTTCCATTTATATAATATCTTTAAATATACACCAAAGAAACTTATATAAATTTTACTTGAAATAGTCATTTGAAAACTTCATTTGCAAATAAATCATCTTTAATAATTTAATACTTTTCAAAAATTCATTTTCTTGCTTCATTTATAAATACCATTTAAATATTTTAAATAAAATCTTCATAAATATATGTAAACTATTTGAAAGTAATTATTTACATCATTACTTATATTTACAAAGAAGCTATTGAAAACCTTAAATCCATTATTTATAAATTTATTAGTTTTATCTAAAGATACTTTTCAAACATTATTGATAAATCAATAATCATTTACTTTAAATATGTTTTATTGAATTAATAATTTCTCACGGTACTTACAATACTAATAAACCATGCTGTACATAAATAGATAATATTTTAAGCATTCTAAAGTATTTAGAAAAGAAAAAAAATGACCGCAATATTCCTTATATAATACTTTATCAAAATACTTTTATAACTCGATGTCTTAACAGGTTTATCCTTGTCTTGTAGACTCTGGCCATGCGTTGAACAGGCGCAAGGCTAGAATTCTTCAAGTACTTAGTAGACCTATTTCAATACCTAGTGAAAATACTTAAAAATAGGTATGAGAAGTACCGCTCAAAATCCAATGTGAAATGATGATAATACGATAGCAGTGGCCCGCTGCTGATCCAGTATTAAGGCAATGGACACAAAACTTTTCAGAAGATCCTTCTACCTTTCGGATTCTAGAAAAATATTGTAGCCAGTTTGTAAATAAGGGACCATCGACCCCTGCTGCAGTGGTACGCTGTTGATTCAATGATTTACGCAATGGATGTACTCCCTTCCCAGAAGATCCATAAACAACAGATCCTAGGATCGAAAGCACCTCCATTGGGTAAACTAAAGAACCATCTACCTTGAAATTGATGACAGGTCACTCAGCTGCATTCCATACTCAGTCATACAAGACATTCAAAGCCACCATCTATGACTAAAACATGAAGGGCGGTACTTTCTTCTTTTGTATATGAATACGTAGCTATAATTTATTCACGCATCACACTAACATTGCAAGATATGAAACTATATCTTAAGCAAGAACTTGACATCAAACACAATTGAATCACGGGCGTGTGCACAGCTGTATTTCTTATGCAACACAATGAAATAACAAAAGCATTCAAATATGACAGAATCAGCTTAAGTTAAAAATTACATGCCAAGAGAAAAGTCGTTCGTTACCAATAACACAATTACAGCTTAAAAGATACACGAATGTTTTGGGACTAGCATAGACAGAAATGTCAAACAGACCGAAAGATATCCAGATCAAGTCAAGGAATCGGCTGCGTCGGGGCTTCACCTCTATCCTGCCGGATTGGAACTCTCGGCATGTTGACCAGAGGTAATGGGTGCTCCAGAGGTCCCGCCTGTCCAATTCAGGAGAGAATCCATTAATAGTCATAAACGATAAGCAATCAAGTTATGAGAGGCTAAAAGAGAAGACTTACCAGCATCTGCTCCTTGATCATCATCCTCTAACTGCACACCAACATCCTCAGCAGTAAGCAGCCGCATACCCTCTTTCACCGCCGCTTTCTCCTCTTGGTGAATTGAGCCGTGACCGCATCCATTCCAAAGGCCACGCCACCCTCCTTATCTGCATTGGCCTTAGCCTCCTCCAGGGCGCTGAGATAAATCCTGGCCATGACTCGAGGATAATCATCCATCCAAAATAAGTTGCCCTGTTTCCAAGTGCGAAAGTATATGTCCTGAAGCATCTCATCCATTATCCCCTCATTCTCCTCAAACTCCCTTATTCGGTCCTCAGAAGCCAACAATTTTACAGTAGCAGCATCCCTCTCCGATTGGTATCGCGAGCAGTCATCCTGGAAGGATTTCCTCATCGCCTCCATCTCCTCCTTCAGCTTGGTTTGAATAAGCTCTGCGGCTTCAAGTTTTCCGGATAGCTCCTGTACCCGCTCGAGATCCGCTTTCCGGACCTCATCCACCGTTGCAATAGCCATATCAATCCTTTCCTTACAAGCAGCCTCCATTTTCCGTAACTCTACTCTGTTGGCCTTTTTCATGGTTTTCTTTAGTTGTCTTGAGGTGGCCTCATGTTGAGAGATCTGAATAGCTTGATCAGCAAGTTGTTTGGCCTGGTCGGAAACCATTAACCGCAGTCGAATGTTAGCACTCCCAATTTCTTCTCCAGCCTTGACCAGTCGGGCATGATGCCTCATCAGCTTCCTGGTTTCCTCAGCAACCCGGTCAATGTTCGCCTTAGCTTCGTCCCCCAAAGTTACAACCCGAGTGGTAAGCAAATCAAGGTCCAGGGACTTAGCTTCATCTAGTACTCTTACCATAGGATTATGAGGGAGAAAGTGCTCACCGGTAGCCTCATCAAAGGTAATATCGCAAGAACCCGGATCCAGATCTGGATGACTTGCAAACAGATTACGAGCCAAGCCGGGATGATCTATCTGGGTAACAGTAGGATTTTCAGACGGGTGCGGAGAATGTATAAATTCAATATCCCCCTCCGTGGTGTCCCAAAGAGGCTGAGTTGGGGACTGAGGACCAGGTAAGGATTCAAACAAGGAATGACTCCTGTTCTTCCTTTGGACATCCTCTTCGATAACTTCAAGAAGAGGGTGGTAGCCGACTACGTCTCCAGGGCGGTTGGTCGGAGGACTTGGTTTAGTTGAAGCCTTGAGAAGTTTGTATTGTTCAAGACGGTGCCGAATATCTGACGTCTTGGCCGCCTTACCCGCTTCTGGGATAAAAACAACGTGTTACAGGCATACATTAAACTATAACTCAAGAAATATATCAAGTTAAGAAGAGTAAAGATATGCTTTGTTATACAAACCTCGGGAAGGAATAGGATACTGCAATAAGTCCTGGATCTCATTCCAGGACGGGAGTTTGCCATAAAATGTTTCTAAATCCTTATCATAAATGGAGTCTGCAGGAGTCAAAAATTCACCTTGAATCGCAGGAATTGCCTCAGCTGAAGCGCTCTTGGAAGATGAATCGGCGCCGGTCTCGGCCTTGTCAGCTTTCTTAGGCTTCTCCACTACAGCCGATCCTTCCTCCAACCCTTCAAAAGCTAGGCGGAGAGCATCGTCTGTCCACTCCTATATCACACCTGCTTTCTTAGAAGACAAAGCCCCAGTACCATCACCACTCTGTCCGTCGCCACCATCATCGCTATGACCATCACCCTCACCTTCTCCACCACTTCCACTCTCCACCTCACCTCCTTCATCCTCGCATCTTTCCTCCTCCACATCTTCCTCCTCCGGGATGTCTGGACATGTGCTGGGGGAGGGTCCATCTGACTTCTTAAGTCTCTTCCCCCCGGCAATTGGATGTTTCGAGAAGGGTTTCCTTTTGCCACTCTTCGCCGTAGCCCCTCCTTTACCTTGACGGCCTTCTCCTCAGCTGTGTCTCTTTGCTTGACCACAGACTGGTGTGGCAGAATCAACTTGAGCCCCAAAAGAGTAGCATTCCTGATCAAATAAGAAGCTGCCCTCTCATTTTCCGGAATGGCTTCTACTTCCTCAGCCATCCAAACCAGACGATCGTTCTCTACAACCGCAAAGCCACCTGTCGCTAGCAAGAAATAAAGCACATAAGGAGAAGCATTGCAGTCAGAATGAAAATTATAAATGAGATTCAACTTACAGCCAGAGGTGAAGCGGTAGAAAGAAACAGAGTCATCCCTGACAAAGAACCATTCCTTCTTGAACATGCTAAATTTTGAATATAAGTCCAGGACTGGCTTGAAAGACACGGCCGATTCTAAGCTTATATATGGAGACCCCTTCTTATAGCCTCTCAAGTTATACAGGTACCGGATCTCCCGGTTGGAAGGGGACGCCCGTATTTTCTCTGGAAGATAATGAACAGACTCACCATGATGGCATAGGAGTTGGGCTGAAGCAGGAAAGGGGCCACCTTCAAGTATGTGATGAAGCTGGCTATCCAAGCGTTGATCGGAGGGATGGCTCCACACATGCAGTGATACCTACTATAAGCAAAATACCCTTCTGGAGGGTTATACGGCATCACTCCTTCCCCCGGCAACATCATATGCGCTTTGTCAATCCCAAAAGATCGAGATATAACGTCAAGCTGCTCACCTTTGAGGGAGCTGGGAAAGCAGTCAGGCGGTGAGTTCAAGAGCTCCTGAGGATCGTACCCGTCTACTAATGATCTCGGGGTTGGTCCATGACATTCTGGTTCTGCTCGAACTGGGGGCACTATGGAGGACTCTCCTTTGTCCTTGGATTTCTTCTTGTCAGAACGAGTTTCTACTTTATGAGACATTATCTGCAACACGAGAAAACACATCGTTAGAGCAAGGAATGTAGACAAACAAGTACCTACAGTCTGGAATCTCATTCATAATTCAAAACATCAAATCCCATTCGGCACTTGTACTCCCCGAGTTCATTCGGTAGTTCGAGGCTAAAAGTCCATTCGACACTCGTATTCCCCGAGTTCATTCGGTAGTTCGAGGCTAAGGGCCCATTCGGCACTCGTACTCCCCAAGTTCATTCGGTAGTTTGAGGCTGAGGGCCCATTCAGCACTCATGCTCCCCAAGCTCAATCGGTAGTTCGAGCATGAAGTTCGTTCGGTAGAAGAAAGCCTCACCTAGTCCGGCAGACAAAACTGGTTCAGTTATATGGTATTCGGCAGAACAAAGTTTGGTTCGGCTATTTCAAATAGTGAGGAATAACAGAGGCGTGAAGCCCATACTTATAGGGAAGCGTAGGATGACCGTACGAACTGGTTCGGCACTTGGGCCGAATGAGAGTGTCCAAACTGAATGATCTAAAACAAAGCACGACATATGCAGGCATATGCCCCACTTTGGGGGGAAACTGTTCGGCGTATTTCTACCGGACCAAGACCACCGGACCAGAACTCAACTCCACTCACCACCGTACCAAGGCCACCGGACCATAACTCAACTCCACTCACCACCGGACCAATCCATGCTTTCACCACCGAACCAATGCTACCGAACCAAAGTGAAGAAGGCGTTACCGAACCAGCATTGCCAGGCCAGATCACATCAGCCCAGGCCCACCAGCAGCTATATAAATCCAAGGCCCCTACCCCCAGCTTCACTCTATAAATAGAGGGGTAGGGGTACAACAATAGGGGACAAGGTTTGAGGGCTCAAGCACGGACAGAACTTTCAAACAGCTTTCATACACTTATAATAAAAGCCTTGTACTTGTAATCTAAACAGTGAAAGAGAATAACATATAAAGTGGACGTAGGCATATTCTGGCCGAACCACTATAAATCTATGTGTCTTTTACAGTTTAGTCCCTGCTTTTTACATATTTGTATAAATCATCCAAATCATTAAGAACAACATAAAATCGACTAAATCATACGACTTGGAGTTGTTTGTCCATTTTTTGTGCCATACGACATGGAGTTGTTTGCCCATTTTTTGTGCAAACAGTTTGTAAATAAAATAGTTTCTAAATAGTTTTGTAATAAAATAGTTTATAAAATAGTTTTGTAAATAAAATAGAATAAGATAGTTTGTATAAGAAAAATAAAGGAAAATAGTTTTGTAAATTGGTTTTAAATCAATAGTGGTTTGCATAAAAGAAAATTCTAATTTAAATTACAAAGATATCAAACCCAACAACTTTCAATTTCAGCGCCAAAGCATATCAGTAATATTAGAACATAAGATGTACGTACATATGTCATTATTCCGTAAAATCACATTCGATCGCTCGCTCGGCCATAAAAAATTCGCTTTCGAACTAGTATTGTCCATTTAACTTCCTTAATGTGGACTTCGACATGGTTTCTTGACTAGAAACCATGGTTCTCCTTGCATAGCCATGTACTATGATAGAGAATTCTAGAATCAAACCAAAAATCCATATCAAATATTCGCCGTCAAGAATCGAATGAAAAATCCTAACATGAAGTGATGTAATTCACATAGAATTTGTGTACTCAAATCTGGATCAAATTAATTTTGCGAACAAAATAACATGCATACAACTTATGTAATTATTCCAATTTGTTTCATCATAATTTCATATCAATTAAATTCATTTTAATCTCATCGATTAACACAAATATCACTTCATACTTTAATATTTGTTTCACAGAATTTCTCCATTTAATATAAACATTAATATATCCAATCTCATAATATTGCTTATAATTTTCTTTAATTTAAATTACATTCATTTCACATGTAATATTTCTCATTTAATACTACATTTATTTGCAAATCATTTCATAAGGAATTTTCTTACGTTTATAACCAGTTTATAAAACCTAATTCCTTTTTATAAGACGTTGTTCGAGTTTAAAGTTATCACAACTTTATTTATAATCATTTATTACAACATCCATTTATTTTATAACAATTTACAAGTCATGGCTTTATTTGAAATCATTTCACTTTTAATTCATATTTGCTTATTCCATTTAGTTTTGCCTTTACCTTTCAATTTATTTATGACACACTTCATAAATGTTAATTAAGTTTACAAACATATTTTTCCAAATTAAATCTCATTTACAACATTTCCTTAATCACAATTTCAATTTAAACATCCTAAGGCTTAAAGCTCACACTTGTATATTATTACATTACATGCTAAGAATGTATGCACCAATTCTATTCATTTACCATAATTCAAAAGGTTTCGATTATCCAAAATATCCAAATATTCTATTTTTTACAATATTTGAAACTACAGGACAACAAGCAACAAAATTCACAACAACATTTCAATTTCATAAACAAATATCCTAATTATTCATTTTATTCGCTTTAATACACCATTATTAAACTAGTGTTTAGTTCATTAATTCAATCAACAATAATTAACCATTGTTTATAATTTGATTAAATACAACAAGTCAAATAAAATGGTAATAATTAAATATTACCATTTCATAAATCAAACACAATACTAATAACTGTATTAGTTATAAAAATTTATTCCTTTATATATATCATATAATATTAGGAAAAATAATTTCATTTCAAAATTTATTTAAAACAGTCTTATAACAATAACAAATACACGCTCTCGTATATACACTCAGACAAATCATTCTAGGGTATTACAACCCTATCTCTAATGAGTTAACCCCAACTGGCTAAGGTATGTCTAAACCAAAGCTTTGATACCAAATGTAACGACCCACCTTTTTGGATGGTTCAATAAACCACACATGTTAGAGTCAAACCATTCAAAAGGGAGGATTGTTAATGGGGTAAATAAGAAAAAAAAAAAGAAAAAGGAAAGAAAAAACAAAATACAGAATCTCGCAGCGGAATGACAAAATATAATAATCAAATAAACAGTTTCTGAAGCTGTTTTGCAAATAACATTTGACTACACTTTTACAAATTCAAATCAGAGTTATACATAAATCATAAATAAACAAATAATGCAGCGGAACATAGAATGTAGTGGAATAATAAATAGCAATAATATATTGAAACTTCATCTTCGTCCGCCAGAAAATAGTTTTCAATACTGAAAAACTCAGGCTGACCCAAGCATAATGAAAAACAATACACTCGATTCGGAACTAAAAATTCCCATGTAACCCAAATCAATCTCAAATAAAGATATGAGTGCAATGGCCTCAGAGATGTTACGATATTTTTCATCTCCTATCATGTGTACAACCTGAGTGCAATAACTTACGAGATTTCAAATAATTCAAAATACCAATTTTAACCACTTTATTTAAAATAAATCTGAAGTTTAAATTTAAAACATAAAATTTTTAAATAATTCAGTTTCAATAAATAATCCAAATGCAAGAAATTACATGGGTATATATCATTTCAACCCATAATTTAAATTTCTTAATTATCCAATTCTAAAATGATTCAGAGGACCATTTAAATGATGTCAATAATATACAAGGTGATAATAGGGACATATTAAAATAAATAAACAACCATACATCCAACATATCAATCAATAGACATCCATTGCAAATAACATCCAAATCAACCAATATATTTCACATATAATAGTTATCAATATCGGGGTTTAACTATCATTTAAATTCCAACATAAAATTAAAAGTCAATTCAGACTCAATATCAATTCAAATGTCAACTTAAATTAGCAAACCGCAATAAAATATTTATATATCACATCATATATTTTATTTAACTTGCAATGGAATTTTTAGTATTGCGTGAGTGGGCTTAATCACTCACCTTTAATTTGTAGCCAATTGAAAATCCAATAAAAGCCAATAATTTCAGCGGTCTTCAAATGCAACCATACTAGTTTCATGTTGTCTGTAATTTTGATACGAACCCAAAGGAAGAAACCGCGCATTAATCGGAGTTCATATGCGGAAGATATTCAAGCTATAAGAATATATTGGAAACGAAATAGAAAACCATCTACACATATTTTATTAATAAAATAAAACACGTTAGTTGCTCACATTAAGAATTTTGAAGCCTGCTCATGTTTCTAAATTTTGGAGAATCAACAAAAAAAGGACATGATGGCTCAGCCAAGGAGGAAAGAGGCTTTAGGAAATGGATTTGTAAACAAATGGAAAAGATTGGCTTCATGAAAATAAGTTGCTCACATTTGTTTGTTTTTTTTAGAAGAGAAAGAAAACTTCAGGAAAAGAAATAATGGAAGCACGTTTTGGAAATGGAAAGTTAGAGGAAGAGATTTATGAAATAGGAAATGAATAGGGAAAAGCACGTTTGGAATTTGGAATATGAAAGGGAAGGATATAAGAAGATGTAAATTTGCAAAATAAAAAGAGCCTAACATGCAGGTAATTAACAAAAGATGAAGACATGCGTTGGAATTTGATAAGACATGTTTACATGGCAAGCAAACCTTTTGGTATAAAATTTAAAAACATGTGCTAAATCAATTAATTTCATCAACACACATGATACAGTTCAAGGCAAGGCTCGCGTGTAAATAAATTAAACTTACTGGAAAAAAGAGAGGCATGTATTTAATAAAAGAAAGTAATAATAAAATAAAATAAATGAAAGCGATGATTTAAATTTGAGAATGTAGACCGTACATAGAAATCACAAACTAATATACTAAAAAAATAATTCATTTTAACATATTTTATTCACCCTAATACGCTAAAATTTACAAACATATATGTAATTTTATTTAGTACACGGTAAATAAAATTAAATACTACAATTAACATAATGAGGACCGACACCCCACACATTAAAAGATGAAATGAGACTCCAAAGTCAAATTTGAAACGGAATAAATCTCCTATGTAAATATACTAATTATTCCAAATCAAAAATTTAACCAAACCTTCAAGTGATTTTCTTACCATTTTATTATTGTTATTTTTTTATAAATTAAATTCAACTCAAGTTTGAATATTTAAATAAATCAAATATTCCAACTAGAAACATACAACAAAATTCAATTTTTTGTTTTAATGAAATTAAATTTACACTCACAAATGAAATATTCACTTTATTTGATAAGAATATTCTTTTCAAGCAACCACCCTTTTCTTTTATTTTTATTGAAACATATTTCTTTTTATTACACATTAATTTACAATTAACACCTCCCCTTTTAAAACCAACTTATATTTAAAGATTATCCCATTAAAGAGTCATAGAAATAATACTTCGTACAACAATGTCGTTTCCTTATCAATTAATTTCCTATTATCATCATATTTTTAACAAACTTAAGTACTCAGTATTTGAACGTAATATTTCTCATTGAAATTCTCATTATATTTTTAACACAAAACGTATGTTGCACATATCATTAATTAATTACCATTTACTTCTTTCTCTAATTAATGGCAAGATAAAATTACTATTAATTACCATAATTAAATCACAAAAGATACCCTAATACAGGGATGATAATTAATCCAATTGTTTCCTTTGAAATCCAATTTTCCATGTTAAACCCAGTATCTATCTACTAAATTAATTCCAACATTCAATTACAATTGTAATAAAACCCTTTCATTATATAGTTATATTCCAAACAAATCCTTTCATTTTGATTTACATTCTTATCATTAAATAACCTATTCCCTTATGCAATTGATTAACATAGTTTTTATTTTATTACTCTCACCACTCAATAGTTAACGTTTCTTCTTATATCAATTGTAATGTTTCAAATACATTAATTCTTCATTAATTACCAAATAAATTTCTAACGGATTTAATAATAAGATAATAAATAAAACAATAGTTATACGTTAATAATCCATATCTATTAACTTATTGTTTACAAAAAAGGTTAATAAATTTACATACAAAATAATTGATTTCATACTTCATATTAAAGCCAATTGCAATTAATAACGTATGATTACTTCAATTTATACATCATTTATTCTATTCCTTATTAACATTTATTATTTAAATTGATTGAAATTGTATTAACATAATATAACAGTCAATTACATTCAATCAATACTAGCAAATATATGTTAATACGTGTTACCATCTTTTATCTTATTAAAATTAGTTGTTTTAAGATTTATCTTAAGGTTAAAATTTCTAATCTAACAAGATTCAATTTAATAAATCAAAAATTTTAATTTTGACAATATTAAAGTCCAAAACCTTATCATTTATTTATTAAAATTATGGGTTGTTACAGTTTCAAAGAATTTTTAAATGTTTACATCAGTGCTTTCAAATTTTGTCACTTGAAAATAATTTCGATGATGGCGGCCGCATCATTGACATTCATTTTTGAGTTTCGAAGTGGAGAGACCAATCTGTAGCCTTGCTACACTTTTGTTTTGGAGAATTAAAATGATTTGAATTTCTAAAGTATGAATTGATTTATAATGTGATTATAGACTTGATTTGATATATATATATGTATATATGTATGTGTGTGTGTATATATAGTACATATATTTATCTCTAAATGGTCTGAAGTGAAATCGGAAATTTAATTCTTAAATTTATGTCAATGGATGTTTTAATTATTAAAATGAAGTCAAATTTTGAATAAATATTTAAAAATTGAAATAGTAGATTTACTTGTATAATACACAGTTTCATTCTAATACAACTTACCTAAATTATTCAGAAGTTGAATATGTAATTGGATAATATACAATATAAATTGTTTTTATAAATAAAATTTGAGTGTTTATAATAAATGTTAAAAACTTAATTTTTGATTATAAAAATATTAGTAGAGATAAATAGAATAATAAGTTAATTGAATAATAAATGAGTTAAATAAAATAAATTTTGTTTTGAAGAAGTTAATAAATTGAAATTAGATCAACTTAATGAAATACCTCAAATTTAAAATCAATTATTGAATATAAATTAATGTAAATTGAAATTTATATATTTTAAATCAATTTACTTTATTTTGTATTTCAAACCTATTTTTCATTCTGTTAGTTTATATTCTCCTACCTCAATCCTTTTCGGGGCCGAAAAGTTTTGAGTGGGGGAGAGTGTAACAACCCATAAAATTTAATAATTTTATTTATGTAATCAACTGAATTTGGTGAAATTTTAAATATTTGAATTTAAAATAAAACTTTATTATTTGAAATACGTTTGTTTAAACATAGCGAATGGTAAATTTTCAATTAATAATATGGAAGTTTACTTTCTTGTGTAGTTTTATTTCAATTTAAATCGGTTAATATTGATGATAATAAAAAAAATTCCAAACTTGAATATTTTGTTAGAATAAATTTGTAAATCATCTTCTGAGTGAGATGTCATATTTCGCTTCTCCAAATTTCAACTACTACTACTCCGTTTATCTTATTTTCGGTAAATTAGCAGCATTTTTGGTACCGATTATCGACTTTTGCCCAAATGGTCGTACCACTGATATCTATATACCATTTTGATCGTCTCTCTGTGCTGATCACTGCGTATATTCGATTCTGTATTTCAGAGTCCGGTACATGGCGAAATCGATAAAAAACAATTTCCATACCGTTACAAGTTTTAAACTTTCGGGCTTCCTTGTTTCTATTCCGTTATCCTCTGGTTCAAATCCAATAGCCATCAACATTTATTAATTCAACTTTTGGCTTTTGCAATGACACTGTTTCATTTATTTATTATTTTTATTCCATTTATGTTCATTTTAACCTTCAGTTGCCATTTTCTTCGGCCATCCCTTCTTCTTCCTGTTCATATACATTTGTAAAATTAAATACAGATCTGCTTCATCTTCATTTCATTTTTTTCCTTCATCGCCAATTCATGGCCAAAATCATTTCCTTTCCTCCATGCCCACCACCACCGTATGTTGTAGCTTCACCATCTCTCCCCTCAACGTGAGCAGCTTCACCATCATGAACAAGCCCACGCTTCAACGCTCGACCCGACCCCACTTCCGCCACCACTGACCGAACCCATTGTCACCCTTAGACCCAATCCACTACCTCAAGCACCGCCTCCCTTTCCTCTAGCCGATTCACCATGCAGCAACCCCAGTGAACCACCGCATAACTGCCACTTCTTCCATCCCATCTCAATCATCTCTTCTCCGTTTGTTGCCAGATCGGCCTTCACTTCTCCTCCTTTATAAACGTATAAGGTATATTTATGTTTAAATTACTATTTATTTACGGTTTAAATGTTTGGTTTGTGATAACTTGTACATATATATTTTTCACCTATTTGCTGTTAATTTATTCTACCATTCCAATTCCTTATTTAACAGTTAGTTTATATATTTTCACTGTTAGTATACAAGTAAGTTATCCTCTGTGTTTATATATATATATATATATATATATATATATATATATATATAGACACACACACACACACCTATATTTAGTTTGCATGCAATTTTGTTTCACCTATAAACATGTTTTGTTCTTGTTTATTGTTTGTGTAGTTGTTAATATATATAACAGTTTCATTATATTTTTAGTATACTTAGTTATAATATATAAAAGTTTATATTATAGTATGTTTTATATACATATTATATTGTATTGTATTATAATATGGTAGATCATATTAAGTTTTAGCCTATTGTAAGTATATATTATTTTAAGAAAGCAATGTGACAGAGTTATATATTTTAGATGTTACAGCACACCTGATTTATAAAAGAAGTATAACAGGAATGTAAGTTTTAAATATACATATGATATATATTAGTTTATAGGTACAGGTTATATTATTAAGTTTCTAGCATGTATATTTGATTTAGTAGTATGTATACACTGTTGCATATATAGTCTAGGATATGTAGTGTAGCCTGAATATATACATTTTGCTATAATCTTATATTGTGTCTGCATGTGTGTATATATATATATGTATATGTACACACATATATATGTATATGTATACATATAGATGTGTATATGTATACATATATATATATGTACACTTATATATATATATGTATACATATACACATCTATATATGTATACATATACATATATATATGTATACATATACATATATATATATATATGTGTGTACATATACATATATATATGTATCAGTCTCCATATGGGGAGGAACAGTCTGAATTATATATATACATTGTTTTGCATATAAAATAGTATAGTTGGATTACATATATTTGGGTATAAGTATAGTTGTACATTTGTTTAGAGTCTGCACATATATTGTTTTGTTTATTGGTTTTGAATTTTTTATATATAAAAGTCTCATTTGAGGAATATATATAGAGAATTTTAAAATAATATATATATATATATATATGTATGTATATTTTGATCCTCGTTTTATAAGTTTGTTTACACAGCTGAGAAGCTGTTGATTTTGGTATTGACTTTTAAATATGATATGTAAAGATTTTGAATTTTTACAAGTATTTTAAATTAAAAATTTACTTCCATAAAGTAGTAGTAGTAATAATAATAATTTATTTTCATTAAGTTTCTAGCATGTATACTTGATTTTGTAGCATGTATAAACTGTTGCATATATAGTCTGGGATATGTAGTGTAGCCTGAATATTTACATTTAGCTGTAATCTTATATTGTGTCTGCATGTGTGTGTGTATGTGTCTATATATATATATATATATGTGTGTGTGTGTGTGTGTGTCAGTCTGCATATAGAGAGAAACAGTCTGAATTATATATGTATATTGTTTTGCATATAAAATAGTATAGTTGGATTACATATATTTGGGTATAAGTATAGTTGCACATTTGTTTAGTGTCTGCACATATATTGTTTTGTTTATTGGTTTTGAAAAAAAAATTATATAGAAGTCTGATTTGAGGAATATATATAGAGAATTTTAAAATAATATATATATACACACACATATTTTGATCCTCATTTTATAAGTTTGTTTACATAAATGAGAAGCTTTTGATTTTGGTATTGACTTTTAACTACGATATGTAAAGATTTTGAATTTTTACAAGTGTTTTAAATTAAAAATTTTACTTTCATAAAGTAGTAATAATAATATATTTTCTATTTATATCAAGCTGATCTTTGTTTGTCTCGCCTATTTCGATTTTCAGCTTTGTTCGTCGAATTTGTGTCCACTTGCTTTGCTTTGAGATCTGTCATTTGAATTAGTCGATTGTCAAGTTCGTGATATAATTCGTAACTTTTCGTATCATTCAATTTTTCTAGCATCGAAAGATGAGCAATCACTCATGATTAACGCTCTTATATTTATCAAATTTGATTTCAATTGAAACGACAATCGAAATATGCTGCTATTAGTTATTTACATCGCTATATATATGTTATTATCTGTATCGGTTCACATGTGATATCTGACACCATTATCTGTTATTTATATTGATGATATATGCCATCTATATTATTATCATATATGTTCTCACTCTACAAGTTCTGTAACAGACCGCCTTTTTGTACGTTTTAAGCAGACACACATGTCGACTCAAACCATATAGAAGGGCGGATTGTTATTGGGGTGAACAAGAAAAGAGGAAGAAATAAAAACAAATACAGAATCTCGCAGAGGAAAGACAAAATGTAATAATCAAATAACAGTTCATGAAGTTGTTTTACAAATAAATTTGATTATACTTATACAATACAGAATCAGAGTTACAAACAACAAGAATAAATAAATAAATAAATGCAATGGAACAACATGATGCAGCAGAATATAATAAATAATACTAGTAAAATTTTCGTCTTCGTCCTCCAGAATAAGGTCTTCAAATCCTGAAATGCTCAAGATGACCCGAGCGAATTGAAAAGACAAAACACTCGAGTCGAAACTAAAAGATCTCATGTAAGTTAAATCAACAGTAAAATGAGTGTGACGGTGTCAGAGATGTTTATGGGGTTTGACACCTCCTATCCAGTGTCTAACGTGTGTGCAATAACTTAAGAGATGCTCGGGATTCACATCTCCTAAGGATCCTTTAAACTATCTACTATGTAATCAAATACACTATTATAATAGTGTCTACAGTAAAGTAAATTATTAAAATAGCGTTAAGGCGTTACCCATATCCCCATTAACACATTTTTATATATTCATATAGTCTATACAGTACCGTAATTCCTTGTAAACTGGAGGGCTATCAGAGCACACTCTATAGGTATGGTACAAAACAAACTCATAGAAGACGCGATAGGGCATGTCAACATGGCACACGAGGAAATGCCAGGGTAGATATACCGTTGCAGATCCGGACTGGTGGTAACGATAGCAACTACTATCGCCCACCTCAAAACACACTCCCAAATCAAATCGAAGGGTGGTCATCAAAACAGTCACAAAATCAGAATATAATGTCGAAGAAGTGTGTCTGATAGGAGGAATGGCCTCACTTGGCCTGGCGTAGCTCCTGATTTTAGTCACATTTAAGCTGACTCACGGGAGTAAAAGTCACATAATACCTTATACAGGAATCGTTCGCCAAACCATCCTACTTCATTTCTGGAATCTACACCACGTACACAGTTGTTAAAGTGGTTTTCGGTATTGGCAGAGTGTATGACAATATTCGATCCCGGTCTCTTTAATAACCAATTACTTATTACACATCAGATGGTTCTTTTACATTTTAAAAGTCAGTTCCCAATTGATATCAAAATATCATATTCACCATAATACTTTCAAATCATATTTACTTTCTAATCATATTTACTTTAAAATCCCCATTCACTTTCAAATCATATCGTTTCCAAAATCATAATTTTTCCCAAAATCATATTTCCAAAACAGGTTAAATTATTACTTCAAAATCATCATATTCAATCAATTGTAACAATAAAATCATAACTTAGGTTATAACATCATGTACCCTTATTTTCTTTTAAACCAATAAATTTGGAATATAAACACTTCCCTTCACTTAGTTTGAAAATTTAGAAAATAGTTCAAATGGTTATAAATAGTTAAAATAGTTATAAATAGTTTGAATAAATTTTCAATAGTCAAAATACTCTAGAATAGTAAATGTAAATTTAAAATAGTTAAATATATTTAAAATAGATTAAATAAAATTAAAATAGATTAAATAAAATTAAAATAGATTAAATAGCTTTAAAATAGACCAATTAGATTTAATATAAGTTAAAAAGGTTTAATTAGTTTTTAAAAATAAATTAAATGGTTTAAAATAGGTTAAATTGATTTAATATAGTTAATATAGGTTAAAATAGTTTATGAATCTGAAAATCTTAAAATTTAGAATCTTAAAAATAATATAATTTGAAACAGTTTATATTTGAAAAACATGACTTTGGATTTTATATCAATTTAAAACTATTTATTTCATTTCAACACAATCAGACCATTTAATTTAATTCCTTAAAACAATTCCTTTTAAGCCAATTCACATTTCAACACAAGCTTGATTTTCCAAAAATACTTCAATTTATATAAATCAAATTTTTACTTCAAAGTATCTTTTAATTCCATTCGAAAATCAAGGATTTAAAATCATTTAATTTAACCAATCCGTTGTCTGTATATAATTCTCTACCCTAGGGTCAAGTGATACAGATATTTATCATTTCAATCCACAATTTAATATCTTATGGTTATATAACATTTCAAATCGCAATCCCGAATGAAATAAAAATCCATAAGAACTTGCAGTTTATAACAATGTAAAATACAACATCCATTCATTCAATATCAACAGTCAAACATCTATCACAATCATCATCCAAATAAATCAATAAATATCAGAATAGAATAGATAATGAATAACAAGTATTTAACTAGCAATATATAGTCAATAATAACTTAAATAATGATTTAATTTAATAAATTCGAATTAACTGAGATGATGATTAAAAATGTAATAAACAACCATAAATAAATTCCTAATTATATCATAAATCAATTTAACAAACATAAGAAATTTTAGAAGTTGTGAGTGGGTTAAAACACTCACCTTTTGAATTTAAATTGAATTAAAATCCAATTTAAACTCAAAAATTCAAACTCTCTCAGAATTCGTCCAAACTAGCGTCAAAATGTCCGAAATTTTAGTATGATCCCAACGCAAGAAACTATGTGTGAAACAGACCTCATATGCGAAAGTTATGCGCGTTAGAACATTCAGAATTTAAATTAATTTAAAACAAATTAAAGGGTAAACTAGTAATCAATCCTCACCTGCTATGTCCCCATCCATAACAGCTAACCAAACTGTTTGAATCCAAATTCACGAACATGACTCCAACGTTGATCGAGAATCCCCGCCGCCATAGGCCGCTAGCGCTTCAACCGCGCACCCGGTCGCACTCGCCTGATCAAGGCACACCTCAGCTTGGCCTCCAGCCCCCCCATGTGCTAGCTGTCGCCGCCAACACACGTGTTTGCCGAAACCCTAATCCACCAATTGCCGACGATCCAGCCATCAATTCACAAAAGGAAACATAACGATGAACTCCACTCGATGACCTCAACAAAACGCGCAAGTCAATTCGACGATCGGTTGCAATCGATCGCGATGAAAAGAACGACCGAGAATTAATTCGCGATTCTGGACAGACAGTGACCGGAATCAAAAAACAGACAGCATATTCAGCCTGCGCTCGTCAAGAGCTTCAGATCGATGTAAAATTCAATATTATTTGAGGAGTTTGAATTTTTGGCTTTGAAATTGATTTGAAATTGCATTTAGGAATCAGGTTTTTGTTTGCCATTGGAATGAGGAGTAGCGAATGGAATTTTACGTATAGAAATTAGATATAGAAAGGCTGTTAGGGTTTATAACGATATATATATATATATATATGTATGTATGTATGTATGTATGTATGTATGTATACTGAACAAAATAGAAACAAATGGGCTTGATTGGTTTGGAAAATTGAACGATAATGACCCGAAAAGCCTTTTGGACTCCGGAAAGAAAATGCATCAACCAACATATCAAATTAGATGTTTTAAAATATTTTAAAATCAATGGAACAGGTTTCAAGTCCTAATTCCATCGTATGAAGAAGTTACGCTTAAATCCGCTTATTTCAAACTGATTTCAATTGATTTTAATTAAATTGATTTCTTAGCGTTTCGAGCCCGTACGATCAAACGACAAGTCCGATCGATACGAAAAATGAAATTCTACAATCATTCACTATTACGGATCCGATGAAACTGGTTTTGTCGAAATCCGATTCAGTGGCCAATATGGCTATATTTCGGTTAATTAAATAAATATTAAATCAATTAAATCAAAATTTTCAAATTCCATTTTCGTAATTTGCAAATATGATCACTTTTGATTTCTTAAACAATTACAATACTTTAAAAAATTTAGATATCAATTCAAAGTTAACTAATTTACCTATTTTCGTATTTAATTTCAATTTTAATAAATTCATTAATTATCAACTGAAATTCCAATAAATCCATTTATTCGATTTCTCAACCTAGTTATGAAATCAATTATTAACTTATCATCTCATAGGTAATGCTAACATTGGTTTATATACTAATACATCAATAATTTCCCAATTCATCCAAATATCAATTGTAACAGTATTTAACTTCATTTATTGTGAATTGAATTCCATTTAATTATAATTAATTCCAAATTACTGATTTGTCTCAATTCTAATCCTTTTTATTAAGTCCTTTATTACTCTATAAACCTAGTTAATATTTGTTTGTCTTTCGTTACATTAATATTTTTAAATTTTCATCTTTCCTTTGTATTAACTTTAATTTCAATTGTATTGAATTTGTCAAATATATACATTTATTATAATTAAAACCTCAATTAATTTATTCAACTTGGTTTCGTTCCTTTATTTTATCTATGAATAAAATATACGTTTCCATTTATTTTATTACATTCGCACTTTACAATTACTGTCCTCACTCACATTAATGAACATTTACTTTCATTTAAATGTAACTGATTTTCAATTAATTTCATAGACTAATTATATAGGTAATTTATGATGATTGTTACCATAACCTTAAATTTACACTTAAGTTTATTATTTTCAACTCATTATTATAATTACTTGCATAATATGAATTCATTCAATTCATTTATTAAACTAATGTTTACATTGGTTTCCTTATATCAATTCTATAACCAAGTATAACAATTTTACATCATTTCATTATGGGAATTTCATTTTCAATTCTTAATATTTAGTTTTAATTACACTGTTACATTTCATTTTAACATTCCTTTCACTATTAAATTACCAAGCTTTTATTTCTTCCAAATTTATTTACCAAAATCTTATTAAATTAACAAATTTAGCCATCAAATTTTTTTGGATCGTTACACTCTCCTCCACTAAAACTTTTCGTCCTCAAAAAGGAAAAAGAAGGGAAAAGAAACGAATTTAGAAATCAATATACTTATTTAAAATATTAACTTTATAAACAAATAAATTTACAACTCAAACAATTTAAATAAAATATATCAATTTATAACAATTAAATCCTTTTTACACAAATTATTAAAGTTTGGAAAACATTTCATATAATTTTCTAAGTCCAAAATTTTCAGAAAATTTCGGTAGAGTCTCACTTGTACGGGGAGGGTCGGGAGAAATGATAATATAAATAAAACAATATATATCATAACTTTTCAAAATAATATATCTCAATAGCGGGACAAACAATATAATATCGCTAGAAAACTGTAATCCGAGACGTACCTATTTGTCGGGCAAACAACGCTTATTTTATGAAACCAAAAGCAGAAGCAATTGCTTCCATAACCTGTATTTCACTTATATAATCCAAACAGAGTTGATAATTATGTAAAATGATATATTTAAAGTTTTTTCAACCACTAACAAACAAATCAATATAAAACAACATTCACTTGCAACCACAACATACAACCATCACATGAAATCAAAACAAATCAATTATCCATCCATATCAGCCAAAACAAATAGTTTGTTCGGGCTTAGACACTTTTAAATTGCATAGAATGACAAATAAACTATTAAGTGCGCCATTTACTCAACAGCCTTAGGTAAAACTCAATAAATTATTCATACATCTTAAACAATTAGAAGTATCATTGCCCAAACAACCATAAACCAAACAAACAATAACTCCCAGCATAAATTAAGTTCAATTTCATCATTCATTTTTTCCCAAAGATTATTCTTTAATTTAAATTTATTTCTTACAAGGATTTAGTTCTCATTCATTCATTTAGTGTTTATTGCATTTATTTTCATTTATTTCTTATAGAAATTAGTTTTCATTTATTCATATCATGTAAATTTCTTTTCATCTGTTTATATTTAAATCTTACATAAGTTTTTTTCATCCAATTGATTATAGAATTTATGGATTCATCATTTAAGTATTTCAACCTTTTTATTGCAGTTCAGTTTACATTTATAAATTTATATACATGATTTCAGTTGGATATTAAAATTCATTACTGTATAAGTTCATACTTAAGTTTCTTATTCAAACTTTTGCTTATTTTTTTATAAATAACCTCAAACATTTACTTAAGTAATAAGCATTTATTTATAGTATTCAGGTTCAATTCAATTATTTAACATATCAATTCACTAACTTAAATTTATAATTATTTATTTACCATACTTACTATATAGTACATTTCAATTATAACTTAAGTTATAACAATTATGACATCATATTCTTATTTATAGAAGCAATTTATTATACATTTTCATTGTGTAAGTTTTA
The DNA here is from genome assembly GCA_030765085.1 of Allium cepa. Lineage (NCBI taxonomy): Eukaryota > Viridiplantae > Streptophyta > Magnoliopsida > Asparagales > Amaryllidaceae > Allium > Allium cepa. The sequence goes on from CM060932.1 coordinate 162,909,002, forward strand.
CCTGTAAAATTTCCAATACGTATTCTTTTAACATTTCAACTTTTAAAATTGGTAAGTTATATATATATGTTTTTAAGAATGCAATTGAAAGTTACACAAGTTTGACTTGCTTATTTTAATTAGCAAAATGTTCAATAATCATATCTTTCAGATTTCATTCTTTTGATTTACAGGTTACAAGTTTCAATTCTTGTATATTTCATTCATAACTTGGCATTTAATCTCTTATTTCATTTAGAAGTTCCAATTATTAATTAGTCACATTCCATTTCACTGCAATAATTGAAACTATTAATTAATGGAAACTTAAGAAATAAATACCGAGTTCCATTTCAAATCATTTTCAAAATAATAGACAAATGTATATACTTACAACTTATGTATCCAATTATATTTAAAAAAAATTAAATTTATATTTGTTTATCAAAATAAATTTGTAGTAAAATTACTATAGTGGCCTTCCCACTTAAAAACTCAAGAATGAATGTCGATGATGCATGCACTCATCCCCGAAATTATTTTCCAGCAATAGAGAGGGGAGTACAGAACTTATTTCTTTCCAAAATTTCTTTAGAAAAATTCTTTCAAATTATACTAAAATATTTTTATCAGAAAATACTTCTAACAATATTATTATTATATTCCAAAATCATTCGAAAGAAATTTTCAACAACCTCGGAACTTAAGTTCTAAATTTTCAATTTTCATTTATTTTATTTTCAAATCTTATTTTCAAATCTTATTTTCAACCAATATTTATAAATTCCATTACCTAACAAACAAATATATTACAACCAAATATATCCTTTATAAAATTTATTATTTTATATACAAAAATATAACAGGCAAAATTATTCTGTTCACCTATATTTCAAAACAAATATTGTGTCGATCTGTCCTATTAAGTATTTAGAAATCCCTATCGATGCCATAACATCCTATGCACCACCCGGAATTTATAAATACAAAACGGAACAAATCAACACAATATAAAAACCTTTTTATAACACTAACAAATACATTCTCTCATATATATACTCTCAGCGGCTCATCATAGGGTATCACTACCTATTTAATATGAGTCAGACCCCACAAAGCTAAGGTAATCGCTAACCAAAGCTCTGATACCAATTGTAAAAGACCGCCTTTTTGTACGTTTTAAGCAGACACACATGTCGAGTCAAATAATACAGAAGGGTGGATTGTTATTGGGATGAATAAGAAAAGAGGAAGAAATAAAAACAAATATAGAATATCGTAGTAGAAGGACAAAATATAATAATCAAATAACAGCTCATGAAGCTATTTTACAAATAAATTTGATTATACTTATACAATACAGAATCAGAGTTACAGATAACAAGAATAAATAAATAAATAAATAAATGCAACAGAACAACATGTTGCAGCGCAATATAATAAATAATACTAGGAATTTTTTGTCTTCGTCCTCTAGAATAAGGTCTTCAAATCCTGAAATGCTCAGGATGACCCGAGCGAATTGAAAAGGCAAAACAATAGAGTCAGAACTAAAAGATCTTATGTAAGTTAAATCAAAGGTAAAATGAGTGTGATGGCGTTATAGATTTTTACGGGGTTTGATACCTCCTATCCAGCGTCTAACGTGAGTGCAGTAACTTAAGAGATGTTCAGGATTCACATCTTCTAAGGATCCGTTAAACTATCTACTATGCAATAAAATACGCTATTATAATAGTGTCTACAGTAAAGTAAAGTATTAAAATAGCGTTAAGGCATTACCCTTATCCTCCTTAACACATTTTATATATTCCCATAGTCTATACACTACCGTAATTCCTCCGTAAACCGGAGGGCTATCAGAGGGCACTCCGTAGGTATGGTACAAAACAAACTCGTAGAAGCCATGCTAGGGCATGTGAACACGGCACACGAGGAAATGCAAGGGTAAATATACTGTAACAACCCACATATTTTACGACTGAATATTTAAATATTATATTTTAATATTTTATCGTTGGTCGGATTTTAGTCCGAAAAGCTACTTTTTGCAAACAGTCGAATTAGCACTCGATACCACCCTCATTGAGTTCAAAATGCTGTTTGCAACCGTTTTGAGTATAAGCTTTGATATGTTTGGAGTAAGTTGATTTTTGCTACTTTTCCACTTTGAGATTTGGGTTTGGTTTAGCCCATTAGCCTAAGCTATTAACTCTAGCTCAACCCCCTTCTCTTCATAACTTGACTTTCATTTCCTAACACTCAAGCTTCATCAAAAATGGAGGAAGGAATGGGAAATTAAAACTCCAAACTCAAGTTCATTTGCAAATCCAACATCCAACTCCAAATTCAAAGAGAAGCCATTGATTCTTCCTTGCTTTCAAGCTTCTTCATAAATTTTGTGTAAAGGTAATATTTTTATCTCACATCTTTATCTATAACTATCTTTGATTGTTGGGTATGAATTCCTAACACTTTTACATATGCATTTGCCATTGATTTGGATTGAATTGGTGAAAATCCCAATTTTTAGTGTTTTGGGTTCATATCTTTAAAAATCCAATCTTTGATGTTTGTACACGTTTTTGGTGATGCATCGAGTAGCCAATACGACCGGGTAGCCGATAGGCGTAATCCCCTAGCGTTCGTGGTCGATCGGTTGCAAATTGAGTGAGTTTTGAGCTTCAAAACCCTTAGGTCACTCTGCCTGCATATGAAGGATTCTCGGCCTGCATTTAGGTCGTTCCTCCCACATAGGTCGTTAGGTCGCTCGGCCTTAGGTCGTAAACATTGGTCGCTAGGTTGCTCGACCGTCTTCACTTCCTTACATTCTCTCAGCATGCAACCACTAAGTCGCTAGGTCGTTCCACTGCTAGGTCGCTCGTGCTTAGGTCGCGCCTTGGATAGGTCGTTGCACCATTTTCTCGGCTCTCTGCAACTAGGTCGCTCCGTGTTAGCTCGCAACTGCTAGGTCGTGCCTTGTTCTTTAGGTCGCGTACCCCTTAGGTCGCACTACATTGGCTGCGTCTCCTTAGGTCGTATGCACGTTAGGTCGTACATGAGTTAGGTCGCTCGGCCATTTCCTTAGGTCGTTTGCACGTTAGGTCGGCCATGTGTTGAGTCGCACCATACCTTAGGTCTTTCGGCCTCCACTATTGCCGCTACCACTTAGGTCGCTCAGCTGCTAGGTCGCGCCGTGTTGAGTCGCTAGGCCATTCCCACTTTGATGAATTTGGAATTGAATTTCTTTGGATTTTATTCACGTCTTCGAATGTGAATTTTTGTGATTTATTGTTTCTACAACCATTTTTGTGATTTGTTATTTCATCTCACTCGTACGAGAAATCTAATTAAACGGCTTCGTAAAACAAGTGGTATGAAATGCTTACGTTTACTTCGTCGGTTAATTCTTGGACTTGTTCGATTGAATCTCTTGTGACAATTTTCTAGTGGAAATCTACAATTTGTTCGTAAATATTTAAGTTAAGCTAGTGGTTATGGGACATGAAGCTAAGCTTATATATTCACTAGCTTACTGTAATTGACACTTCTTGATGATCGATGATGATCATTTTTGTGATTTAGACTAGCAAATGTGCGATGTCTCTTTGTCTACGAAGGAGACTAAACCCCGTTTCTATGGAGCTTCGGCTCAATTTGGTGGGATAGCGACGCATGGTATTCGGGCCGTTTTTGGAGCTTCGGCTCAAAATTAATGGTTAGCAACCATGGAATAGCGTTTCATTTTGTGATACACGTGTGGGTGAGTTTTCATGCTCCCGTTTTGTGATAGGCCTCCCCCCTTTTTGTGATTTCTGGATTTCCATTGATGATTTCTGGAATTTTGTGTTTCACCAATTTTCGTGATTTACATTAATAAGTTTTATTAATATTTGTGCATTGGTGAATTTGTGTGTCTTTAACTTTTGTGATTGGCATTGATATTATTGTCAATATTTATAATTTGGTGATTTGGTAAATAAGGAGTATGACATTCCTTGTGATCTTTGGGAAGATTCTTGTGACATTGATTAATCTCTTATTGATTTTCAATTACATACTTATCACAGTATGACTTTATGGTTATCATATGTTTATGTCATATCTCTTATTCTATATCATTTTATCTGATATTTATGGCTAGACTGATCCGTTTATTATTTTCTTATTAAATAATACTCGGGTCAGACCGAGATGTTACAGATGCTTCTGCTTGACTTCACATCTGGGATTATCACCCTGACTTTTGGCTAACTACTTAGATTAGTAGTTTTTGTTGCATACATTTGAGATATAGAATCATAGATGTATCCCTATTCTTTTGTCTAGCACTTGTAGCTATTCTTCTGTGATATTGTGGATCTTGTTTGACCACTACTCTGATGTACACTTTCATGTGTTATATTCATATCTTTTTCCGCCTTTGTGATACAGATATGTGTGACTGATTTGTGTTATGTTTACTTCTATGTTTGTTTCCAAAGAATATATATAGCCACTGTGTAGTAGCTTTGAGTTTGTGTCGGTATGTCGGATTTCCTCTTATATTTTCTCTGGCATATTGGTGCTCGCACAAAGCAATTACACGGATGGTCGCTCCTCAACAGCCTTATCCTCCGCGCTAGTTGACGGCATTATACCGTAGTGTCCTTGGCTAGCGTGGGTATAGAGGTGGGGCATCACAGCTTGGTATCGGAGCCAATCTTCGGAACAATGTAGAATAATCTAGCAAGGATCATCGTCCTAAGGCCATCTTAGGAATCGTGCTTTAGGATTTAATTCGAGTCTTCGTACCGATTCATCCTATTTTCTTATGATTCCTTGTTTATCTATCAAGATTGCTTGATATTCATTTGGTGAATAACCTTATCCTTCTTCTTTCTTTCTTTTAAAAGGAAGAGAAATGGTTAGACCTGGCCGTCCCAGCGCCAGTCAATCTCGTGCTGCTCCTCAAGATGGAGTATTTATGTATGCCCAGCAGCTTCTTGATCTAGTAAGGAATGCTCAAGCAGCCGGATCTAATCCGGAGTCTACTCACCCTAAGTCTGGATTTGCACGCTTGTGCATCGATTATACCAATTTGGGTGGGAAGCCATTCAAAGGTTCTGAAACCATTATTGAAGTCGAGGCTTGGCTGAGAACGTGTGATCGAATCTTTTCTTGCATGAATCTTGTTGATCTTCACTGTGTTCAGGTGGCCTCTAGTATGCTCCAAGAAAGAGCATTAGATTGGTATGAGCTTTTGATTTCTGAAATAAATGAAGCGGATCTCACTTTGGAGAAATTCCGGGAACGCTTCGAATTGAAATTTGTGCCAGAAGCTGAGAAGGTGACTTTGGCTCGCCGATTCGTTGACCTTGTTCAAGGTGAATCCTCCGTGGCAGATTATGTCGCATCATTCGAGTCACTTTCTAAATACGGGGTCGAATACATATACGCCCCATTGAAGAAAAATCATAGATTTGTCTATGGCTTGAATAAAAATCTCAAGAAGCCATTACTTCTAAAGTTAGAAGTTTCTTTTGATCAACTCATTGATATCGCTCTTCGACTTGAAGAGACAGATAAGGAGAGTGATGTTGAAGTTATGGGTACCAAACCGAACTTCAACAACAAGAAAAGGCCTAATAAGTTCAAGGGTCCTTATCCCAACAATAAGAAAGGGAAGCAAGCCTCTCCGGCAGCTAAGACTTCTACCTCTAGTAGTGGGCAATGCTACAATTGTTGTTCTAAGGACCATTATGCGAACAAGTGTTCAAAGCCCCGTACTTGTCTCTATTGTAAAAGCCCGGATCATTATTTATCTTCTTGTCCCAAACTTCAAAATAGGAAAGAGGGAAAGCTTAATGTTGCTCAAGCCCCTGGCAACACATCTCGTGGTAAAGGTATTTCTCATTCTATCCTTGATGGCATTATTTTATTTCGTGATCATCCTATTCGAGTTCTTTTTGATACGGGTGCATCCCATTCTTTTATATCAAAAGAACTTGTTGAAACTTTTTCTTTGGATGTTTTATGTTCAATGACTTCTTTGAGAATTGCGAATCCGGTTGGTGGATCCGCAACAATTAGTTTATTGTGTAAAGATGTCGAGATTATTTTGTGTGATTTTTCTTTCCGGGCCGATTTGCATGTTATGCGCTACTTATGCTTTGGAATGATTTTGGGAATGGAATGGATTAACCGCTATGAAGCCCAAATTCTATGTCCTGAGGGGACTATTCATCATCGACATCCTCAATCTGTTAAGCAGATTTCCATTGACCTTAAAGATTCGGATTCCAGCTTAGTTGCATCTTTATATTCTTTAAATCCTCATGATGACGATAATGATGATGAGGAAGATATTATTCTCTTATTCACGTTGTTCGTGAATTTTCCGACATATTTGAGCCCGTTTTAGGATTATCACCAAAGCGAGCAATTGAGTTCAGAATTAATCTCATCCCTGGAGCTCAACCTATTACTCGTCCTCCTTATCGTACGTCCAATAAAGAAAATGAGGAGATGTGTAACGACCCGTATTTTTAGCTATTTTAATTAGAAAATTTAAGGTGATTATTGAAGGAAAATGATTATTAATGTAATTTGTTGAATAATTTAATATTTGAAATTATTTGAATAATTGGTTAACGGGTTTAATATGATTAAAAATGATTTGTAAAATTCTATTTTATCATATTAAAGTTAGAATGATGTTGTAGAACTTTTAAAATCGAATTAAAAGTAAATTTGTGAAAATTGAATATTTTAATATTTAATTGACGAGTTAAAATAGCCATTTTTCAAACAGTCTCGGATTTCGATGAAACATGTTTCATCGGATCCGTAATAGTAAATTATGGTAGGATTTCAATTTTCGTAGCAATTGGACTTGTCGTTTGGCCGTGCGAGCTTGAAACGCGTAGAAATTTAATTTCGAATTTAATTAAAATAATCGACTTCGAAAAGCTATCTTCCAGATATGATCAAATTAGGCCTTGAAACTAGTTCCATTGCGTCCGGAATGGGGGTAAAACCTTATAAACGCTTGGCGGCACATCTCGATTGGAGTTCGGATGATTTTGGACCTACCTATATAAATACGCACGCAAACCGAGACAGTTTTATTATTATTTTAATCCAAAAACCCTAATTCTAAATCATGACCGCCACCTATTCCATGGCCAGAAATTTCCGATCTTCTTTCCTTAATATCTCTCAATCCGTTCGACGAAATCGAAAAATTCCAAAAGCAAAAGTGTAAATCTCGACGAGCTCTTCAAATGCATACGGTTGATATATGCTAATTTTTCATGGATTCGTCCTGATCTGACTTGGAAGTGTGTACGTATTTCCTTAGATTGCGTGCAAACGACGGCGAATGACGGGATGAAACTTGGCGCGTAGGTGGCTCTAGTGAAGGGCTTCGTGGTGGCGCTAGCTGATCGTTCTGGAAGTCGACGAGGTGGTCATGAAAATTGCTTGAAGATCGGCGGCTAATGGGTTTGCATACGTGAATTTCACGTTGGGGAAGAAGCGCCGGAATCACGGAGATGAGAGCTGCGCTGCAGTGCAGATCCGAAAGTGTTTGGAGCTCATTAAAATTTTATGTTAAATCGAACGTCGTTCGATTTGATTTAAAATCGTAAAATCAAGATGAGTGTTTTATAACGCTCACAACGTACTGAATATCTTTATGCTAGTTAAATTTGACATTATGCATAGTTATGATTTTTATTTGTTGTTGTTTGATAAAATTTAATTATCATATTGATTGTCATTTGAATTCACCGTTAAAAAAATTAAATTGACAGTTAAATTTAAATTAAAATTGAATTGCAATTAAATTACCTGACATTGATAAATATGAAATTGCCGTGAATTGTATTGCCTATTGGATGATGTATTTCGATGGATGTTATTGGTTGATATTTAAATGTTTGGATGTTTATTTGTTTATATATATCCTGTTATGCATACATATGACACTGTGATTGATTTAAATGATATATTCATCCCTGACATTTAATTGTAGTAACTAATCACTTGGCCATAGGTTAGAAAATTATATACGGACACCGAGTTGGATAAATTAAATGATTTTAAAAGTTGTTATGAAATTATTTAAATGAATTGATTTTAAGAATAAAATCCAATTTATGGAAATTGAATTATTTTGAATTGGAGCTCGAAATGTTAGAATTTAAACTTGGTAAACGAAATTATTAAATAAAATCGAAGTTTAGATTTAAATTGAAAATTGAAATACGGTGTAAATTTTTGAAAGTTGATTTGTTTTAAAAGATTGGACTTTTAATCGAACTCTGAATATTTCTAAGAAAATTGATATGAAATGATATTTCAAGTTTGAGTTTGGAATTGAAAATTTATTTGAAATTTGGATTTAAATTAATTTGGAATTGAATTGAAATTTAAAGAAATTTGTGAATTGAAATCGAAATTTACGTGGAATAGAAATTTGTTCAAGTTGAAATTGGAATAAATCGATTAAATCGAAATGGAATTTGGATTTGATTTGGATAGGAAATTTGGGAAGTTGACCGGTTTGACTTTGGAATTATTTATCAAATAATTTTTGATTTTTCCAAACTATTTTATATATAAACCATTTTATATTCAAATTATTTTCGATTAAACTATTTAAATATTTTCTATTAAACTATTTTGAATTATTTAACTATTTTAAACTATTTAAACTATTTTCTTAAATTCAAACTGGTTAAAGAGACGGAAATGTTTATATTTAAACCTTTGGTTTAAATACGAACTAGGTTAAAGTAGAGATTATAACCTAAATTGAATTCGAATCAAATTTTGAAGTGAAATTGATTTATCGGACAAAATTGATAATTTTGAATATATGATGATTTTGAAATGGATTTGATTTTAAAGCGAATATGATATTTTGTTATCAATCATGAATCAATTTGAAATATAAAAGAGCCATCAGTGTAATAATACGTAGTTATTAAAGAGACCGGGATCCGATATGGACATACTCTCTGTCGATACCGAAAACCACTTTAATAACTATTATACGCGGAGTGTTGATCCAGAATGAAGTGGATGGTTTGGTGAATGCGTTGAATGAAGAAAGAGAACGATATTGGATGACCCCTGACATGACTAAAACAGGAGCCGCGCCGTGCCATTGAGGTTCGCCACCTCTAGCGGACACACTTCTTCGATACCATATCTATTACATTTGTGATTTGATTTGGGTGCACCCCTTGATTTGGGAGTGTTGTTTCGCGGTGTTGAGGTAGTAGCTGCTATGCTCAACATCAGTCCGGATCACGCAACTACTAGTATCCTAGTTGGTATCGCCTCATGTACCTTGTCATACTGATTATCCTATTCGCGACCACTACGTTTTGGTTTGTACCTTGAGTATATGGATTGCCCTCTGGTGACTTCCGGTTTTGGGGAAACTACGGTCTTGTATATGCTTTTGGGAATATAAAATGTGTTAAGGGGGATTATGGTAACGCCTTAACGCTATTTTGATACTTTATATTACTGATAGACATTATCTACTTAGCGTACATTACTACCTAGTAGATAGTTTAACGGATCCTTGAAAGGTGGAAAATCCCGTAACATCTCTTAAGTTATTGCACGCACGTTGACACTGGATATGAGATGTCAAACCCCGTAAACATCTCTGACGCCGTCACACTCATATTTATTTACGATTGATTTAACTTTCATATGGATATTTTAGTCCTGACTCGAGTGTTTTGTCTTTTCATTACGCTCGGGTCAGTCCTGAGTTTTCAGATTTTTGAAGATCTATTCTGGAGGACGAAGACGAAGATTTGGTATACTATTACTATTATTATCTGTGCATCATGTTGTCTGCTGCACTATTTATTTGTTCTGTTGTATATGTATAACTCTGATAAATGTTGTATAAATAATTGTCTAAGTATAGTAAACAGCTTCATGAACTGTTTATTTGACTATTATATTTTATCGTTCCGCTGCGAGATTCTGTGTTGTTTCATTTCCTTTATTTCTTTTCTTTTCTTAATTACCCCAATAACCATCTGCCTTTTTTTAATGGTTTGGAACCGGCATGTGTATTTGATCGTCGGTTTAAACTGTCCAAAAAGGCGGGTCATTACAGTTGGTATCAGAGCTTTGGTTTAACGATAAACCTTGGCTCTAGTGGGGAATAACTCATTGAAATAGAGGTAAACTATATGAATGAGTTGAGTGTATATGAGAGAGCGTACTTGTTATTTGATATAAAATGGTTTTATATTGTGTTAATTTGTTCCGTTGAGTATTTATGAATTCTGGTCGATACTTGGGACGTCAAGGCGTCGATAGGAATTTCTAAACACTCGAATAGGACAAACCAACACAATATCATTTTGGAATATATTTTATATAAAAGAATTATTTGAATATTTATTCATTTTGATTGAATTGATTGTTAGGAGATGATAATATTAGATTATTATCGGTATTGTTTGATCAGTCAATATTTACAACAATTGATTAAATAACAATGGATTTAGGAAAATGAAATCTTGTAAACACAATTGATAATGAATATAAATGAATTTTAACTTGGATTTGGGAATTTAAATTCCGGTGTTTGAGATTGACTTACAAGAATTCGAAAAATATAATATGAGCATTATATGATAGTATAATTGAGTTGAAATTGTTTTCGAAGGATTTTTTTTATGATAAGTGTTATATTCCCTTCTCTTGACGCTAGAAAATGATTTCGATGATGTGTGCACGCATCATTGGCGTTTATTTTCGAGAGTCCGAGTGGGGGAGACCACTTAATAGCTTGTCTAAACCTTGTTTTGACTCAAATTTTATTTTGTTTTGCATTCTCTGTAGTATGATTTGATATATAAATTATATAAGTATATATTATTTCAAACCTTGATTTGAAATGAAACCGGGATTGGAATTCTTAAGTTCTTTAATAATTAATGATTTTTTTTTATGATTGAAATGAATTTAGACTTGAATCATTAAGGAACTTCTGAATTGTGAAATGAGAAATGAACCTAAGAGCTAAGTGAAAATATCAATTGAAGTAGAAATCCTTAGAATTAGGAAATTATGAACTTAAAATAAAATTGAAACTGTAAAACTCGCATAGTATTAAATTTCATTCTATAGCTTAGATATAACTTACCAAAATACTTAAGAAGTTCAAAAATGTTATATGAATTGTTAATTGGATAATATACAAGTATAGGTTTGAATAATGAAATATGCATTTAATTAATGGTTTGCAAATATAAATAAAATTGTTAGTAAATAATTGGAATTTAAATTAACATTTAAAGGTGATTCACAATTATGTTAATATAAAATGAAAATACTATATGTGAATGTAAATGTGAAATTAAATTATAGTGAAATTTAAGTAATGACTTAAGAATTGATAAATTGAAAATTCAACTTTAAATGAAAAGAAGTTGTATGTTGTTTAACTACATTCTATTTGCATAACTATAACTTACCAAATACTTAAAGGGTTTAAAATGCTAATAAGGATAAGTAGAGAAATAATATACCAGTGTGAGAGTGAAAAATAAAATGTAAAGATCTATTGATAGTTGTAAATATAAAAGAAATTTAAGCTGTAAAATGAATGATACATGTATAAGTGAATGAATAAAATTTAAACTTAATGAAATATAAAATTGGTAAATGGAAACTAATTAAATTTGAATATAACTAAATGTCAATAAACTTGGAAGTGTATGAAATTAAAATTGACTTGGAAATGTATAATTGATTTAGTGTAGATTTTGGATGGATGTTAATGTTTGATATGCATTGGTTGTTAGATGGATGACAACTGATTAAGTAGAATTCATTAGTGTTATGGAATTGAATAAACGGGATAAAATTTTAAATAGTTAAATTCAAATTGGGAGCAAATTGACTTGAATTAAAAATGTGAATGAAACAAACTTGAATAAATCGGAAACAAATTGAATGTAAACCTATTGCATGGATGAATAAGAAAATAGATGACTTTGTGTTTATGATTGTTCTTTAGAAAATTTGAAGTTTTGATGTTTTGTACTTTGAAATAATAAAAGCAAATTTTTGGAGAAAAAAAAATCCAACATTGTCCAATATATGCTGAAACGAAAACAACCATAACTTTTAAATGGCTGAACGGAATTCGATGATTTTGGACTTTTCGGAAAGCTTAGAAACTATAGCACAACTTTTGTTTAGATAAATTGAGAAAATTCCTTCGTCTTCTTGGTTAAAAACTTGAATGTTACTCGCTGTCCTGTGTAAAAATAAGTAAAATCAGTAGTATACACCCTTAGTATTTTCGCCATATCTTTTGACTGGTTTATCGGATTTTGATGATCTTGCACTTTATGGAAATCTAAGAACTTAAGCTAAAACTTTTGTTTTAAGTGTTTTGTGTTTTGATATCGTTTAGAAGGTGAAAAACGTGGGTGAACGTCACTGACATGCGCAATTCGTTGCCCAGGCTGAGGCGTATCCTCTAAGTAAAACGGCCGTAACTTTTGAATGTATGGTCCGAATTCGATGATTTTGGATATTCCGGAAATCTTGAAATGAATACAACAACTTTTGTTTAGTTTCTATTGCCAAATTTTATAGTTTAGGTGACCTAAAACTGAGATTTGTTTGCTGTCCTGAAATTGGAATCTCAGTTTTGAAGCTAAATAGGTTATATATATGTTGTGTAGGCTAAATATATCGATCTATCTTTATATGCATGGTTCTAACTTAGTTATTGAGCATTTTAGTAGGTAGCAAAGGGGTTGCGCTTCGTTGTAGAGCTCGCTTCTGTGCTAAATACAAAATGTAAGTAAACTGCTAATAAATGCTAAATAAAAGGTACGCTTATGGCTTTATATGGTATTGGTGATATATATATGTTGTTTCCCCAGATATGGGATGCCTCATCATTGAGATGAGATGTATATTTGATATATATTGGTTATATTTGTGTTATATATTGAATTGTAAAAATTTTCGATCGAGCCGCGCAAAGGAGACCCTGCCCAAATTTTCCGTGAATCCGGGTGTTAGAAAATTTTTCAAGTTTTTAAATTTTATAACTTGTTTTGATAACTAACTTTTAAATTTAGAAAGCCGTTCGGAGTAACATTGTGGAAGCGTAGTTATGACTTTATAAATGGAATTTCATTGTTTTATAAGTTGGAAACTTTGAACAAAATATATCTAATGTTGAATTCTATACTTAGTTCCTTTTCCCTTCTTTTCCTTTTCGGGGACGAAAAGTTTTGAGTGGGGGAGAGTGTAACGACCCGTATTTTTAGATTTTTAATTAGAAAATTTAAGGTGATTATTGAAGGAAAATGATTATTAATGTAATTTGTTGAATAATTTAATATTTGAAATTATTTGAATAATTGGTTAACGGGTTTAATATGATTAAAAATGATTTGTAAAATTCTATTTTATCATATTAAAGTTAGAATGATGTTGTAGAACTTTTAAAATCGAACTAAAAGTAAATTTGTGAAAATTGAATATTTTAATATTTAATTGACAAGTTAAAATAGCCATTTTTCAAACAGTCTCGGATTTCGACGAAACTTGTTTCATCGGATCCGTAATAGTAAATTATGGTAGGATTTCAATTTTCGTAGCAATTGGACTTGTCGTTTGGCCGTGCGAGCTTGAAACGCGTAGAAATTTAATTTCGAATTTAATTAAAATAATCGACTTCGAAAAGCTATCTTCCAGATATGATCAAATTAGGCCTTGAAACTAGTTCCATTGCGTCCGGAATGGGGGTAAAACCTTATAAACGCCTGGCGGCACGCTCGATTGGAGTTCGGACGATTTTGGACCTACCGATATAAATACGCACGCAAACCGAGACAGTTTTATTATTATTTTAATTCAGAAACCCTAATTCTAAATCATGGCCGCCACCTATTCCATGGCCAGAAATTGCCGATCTTCTTTCCTTAATATCTCTCAATCCGTTCGACGAAATCGAAAAATTCCAAAAGCAAAAGTGTAAATCTCGACGAGCTCTTCAAATCCATACGGTTGATATATGCTAATTTTTCATGGATTCATCCAGATCTGACTTGGAAGTGTGTACGTATTTCCTTGGATTGCGTGCAAACGATGGCGAATGACGGGATGAAACTTGGCGCGTAGGTGGCTCTGGTGAAGGGCTTCGTGGTGGCGCTAGCTGATCGTTCTGGAAGTCGACGAGGTGGTCATGAAAATCGCTTGAAGATCGGCGGCTAATGGGTTTGCATACGTGAATTTCACGTTGGGGAAGGAGCGCCGGAATCACGGAGATGAGAGCTGCGCTGCAGTGCAGATCCGAAAGTGTTTGGAGCTCATTAAAATTTTATGAGAAATCGAACGTCGTTCGATTTGATTTAAAATCGTAAAATCAAGGTGAGTGTTTTATAACGCTCACAACGTACTGAATATCTTTATGCTAGTTAAATTTGACATTATGCATAGTTATGATTTTTATTTGTTGTTGTTTGATAAAATTTAATTATCATATTGATTGTCATTTGAATTCACCGTTAAAAAAATTAAATTGACAGTTAAATTTAAATTAAAATTGAATTGCGATTAAATTACCTGACATTGATAAATATGAAATTGCCGTGAATTGTATTGCCTATTGGATGATGTATTTCGATGGATGTTATTGGTTGATATTTAAATGTTTGGATGTTTATTTGTTTATATATATCCTGTTATGCATACATATGACACTGTGATTGATTTAAATGATATATTCATCCCTGACATTTAATTGTAGTAACTAATCACTTGGCCATAGGTTAGAAAATTATATACGGACACCGAGTTGGATAAATTAAATGATTTTAAAAGTTGTTATGAAATTATTTAAATGAATTGATTTTAAGAATAAAATCCAATTTATGGAAATTGAATTATTTTGAATTGGAGCTCGAAATGTTAGAATTTAAACTTGGTAAACGAAATTATTAAATAAAATCGAAGTTTAGATTTAAATTGAAAATTGAAATACGGTGTAAATTTTTGAAAGTTGATTTGTTTTAAAAGATTGGACTTTTAATCGAACTCTGAATATTTCTAAGAAAATTGATATGAAATGATATTTCAAGTTTGAGTTTGGAATTGAAAATTTATTTGAAATTTAGATTTAAATTAATTTGGAATTGAATTGAAATTTAAAGAAATTTGTGAATTGAAATCGAAATTTACGTGAAATAGAAATTTATTCAAGTTGAAATTGGAATAAATCGATTAAATCGAAATGGAATTTGGATTTGATTTGGATAGGAAATTTGGGAAGTTGACCGGTTTGACTTTGGAATTATTTATCAAATAATTTTTGATTTTTCCAAACTATTTTATATATAAACCATTTTATATTCAAATTATTTTCGATTAAACTATTTAAATATTTTCTATTAAACTATTTTGAATTATTTAACTATTTTAAACTATTTAAACTATTTTCTTAAATTCAAACTGGTTAAAGAGACGGAAATGTTTATATTTAAACCTTTGGTTTAAATACGAACTAGGTTAAAGTAGAGATTATAACCTAAATTGAATTCGAATCAAATTTTGAAGTGAAATTGATTTATCGGACAAAATTGATAATTTTGAATATATGATGATTTTGAAATGGATTTGATTTTAAAGCGAATATGATATTTTGTTATCAATCATGAATCAATTTGAAATATAAAAGAGCCATCAGTGTAATAATACGTAGTTATTAAAGAGACCGGGATCCGATATGGACATACTCTCTGTCGATACCGAAAACCACTTTAATAACTATTATACGCGGAGTGTTGATCCAGAATGAAGTGGATGGTTTGGTGAACGCGTTGACTGAAGAAAGAGAACGATATTGGATGACCCCTGACATGACTAAAACAGGAGCCGCGCCGGGCCATTGAGGTTCGCCACCTCTAGCGGACACACTTCTTCGATACCATATCTATTACATTTGTGATTTGATTTGGGTGCACCCCTTGATTTGCGAGTGTTGTTTCGCGGTGTTGAGGTAGTAGCTGCTATGCTCAACATCAGTCCGGATCACGCAACTACTAGTATCCTAGTTGGTATCGCCTCATGTACCTTGTCATACTGATTATCCTATTCGCGACCACTACGTTTTGGTTTGTACCTTGAGTATATGGATTGCCCTCTGGTGACTTCCGGTTTTGGGGAAACTACGGTCTTGTATATGCTTTTGGGAATATAAAATGTGTTAAGGGGGATTATGGTAACGCCTTAACGCTATTTTGATACTTTATATTACTGATAGATATTATCTACTTAGCGTACATTACTACCTAGTAGATAGTTTAACGGATCCTTGAAAGGTGGAAAATCCCGTAACATCTCTTAAGTTATTGCACGCACGTTGACACTGGATATGAGATGTCAAACCCCGTAAACATCTCTGACGCCGTCACACTCATATTTATTTACGATTGATTTAACTTTCATATGGATATTTTAGTCCTGACTCGAGTGTTTTGTCTTTTCATTACGCTCGGGTCAGTCCTGAGTTTTCAGATTTTTGAAGATCTATTCTGGAGGACGAAGACGAAGATTTGGTATACTATTACTATTATTATCTGTGCATCATGTTGTCTGCTGCACTATTTATTTGTTCTGTTGTATATGTATAACTCTGATAAATGTTGTATAAATAATTGTCTAAGTATAGTAAACAGCTTCATGAACTGTTTATTTGACTATTATATTTTATCGTTCCGCTGCGAGATTCTGTGTTGTTTCATTTCCTTTATTTCTTTTCTTTTCTTAATTACCCCAATAACCATCTGCCTTTTTTTAATGGTTTGGAATCGGCATGTGTATTTGATCGTCGGTTTAAACTGTCCAAAAAGGCGGGTCGTTACAAGATGCGTAAACAATTATCGACGAAGCAATTTATTCGCTCTAGTTCCTCGCCATGGGGAGCTTCGGCTATTTTGTGAAGAAATCCAATGGTACACTTAGGCTTTGCGTTGACTATCGCAAGCTTAATGATCTTACTATCAAGAATAAGTATCCTTTACCTCGGATTGATGTTCTATTCGATCAACTTAGTGGTGCTAGAGTCTTTTCACAATTAGACTTAGCTACCGGTTTTCATCAGCTTCGTATTGCAGAGGATAGCATTCCTTTGACATCGTTCCGTACTCGTTATGGATCTTATGAATGGCTTGTTATGCCATTTGGTTTAACGAATGCTCCGGCTTATTTCGTTGACCTTATGAATCGAGTTTTCAAAGACTTCCTCAATCGGTTTGTTCTCATCTTTATTGATGATATTCTTGTGTATTTTAAAACCGAGGAGGAGCATGAAAAACATCTTCGGATTGTGTTGGAAACTCTTAGGAGCAATCAATTAAAAGCAAAATTTTCTAAATGCCACTTTTGGCAATCTCATGTGAAGTTTCTCGGTCATATTATTTCCGAATCTGGAATTTCCGTAGATCTTTCAAAGATTGAAGCGATTCAAAATTGGAAGAGACCGGAGAGTGTGACGGAAATCCGTAGTTTTCTTGGATTGGCAGGTTATTACCGTCATTTTATAAAAGTCTTTTCCAAAATTTCCGTGCCTCTTACTAGCTTAACAAAGAAAGGTGTTAAATACATTTGGTCGAACAAATGTGAAGCTTCTTTTCGGAAATTAAAAGAACTCCTTTCTAGTGCCCCTATTCTTGTTATTTCCGAGGGGAATCAAGATTTTGTTGTTTATACCGATGCTAGTCGCGTTGGCTTGGGTGCCGTTCTTATGCAAAGAGAACGTGTTATTGCTTACGCTTCTAGACAATTGAAGCCAGCCGAGTCTAGATATGCCACTCATGATTTAGAACTCGCAGCTATAGTTTTCGCCCTTCGTATTTGGCGACATTATCTTTTGAGAGGGAAATTTGTTCTCTATACCGATCATAAATATTTGAAGTATCTATTTTCTCAAAAGGAACTTAATTTGCGTCAACAACGTTGGCTCGAATTTCTTGCAGCTTATGATCTTGAGATTCTTTATACTCCCGGAAAGGGAAATCGTGTTGCTGATGCACTTAGTCGTAAGCAACAAGCGGTTGTTTCTATGATGATATCCGAATGGAATGATCTCGGAATTCTATCCACTTGCGAGATTCGAGATCATGTTTCCGATTTATGTTCATCTCTTGTTTTATGTAGCCTTGAGGCTCATCCTTCTCTTTTAGACCGCATTCTTGAAGCTCAAAAGCTAGATCCCGAATTGGCTCTGCTTGGCCAAAATTTTAGGGATAAAATTGATATTAAAGATTTGAAAGACTTTGATATTGATTCTCGTGGAGGTATTCGAAAATTTGATAGACTTATCGTGCCAAATATTAGTAATCTTCATAAAGACATTTTAGAAGATTCTCATCGTTCTAAATTTACCATTCATCCCGGTAGTAGTAAAATGTACGTGGATATGAAGCGACTTTATTATTGGGAGGGAATGAAATCTGATATTGCTAACATTGTTAAGTGTTGCATGACTTGCCAACTTATCAAGGCCGAACATCAAAGACCTGGTGGGTTATTGCAACCTTTAGAAATTCCAATTTGGAAGTGGGACCAAATTTCCATCGATTTTATAGACGGCCTTTCTCGTTCTCGTTCGGGTCATGATAGCTTATGGGTGATAGTCGATAAACTTACTAAATCCGCCCATTTTATTACCGTTCGGTCCAATCGAACCGTTCCTCTCTTGGCAAACTCTTTATTAAAGAAATTGTAAAATTGCATGGAGTTCCTTCTTCTATTGTTAGTGATCGTGATCCATTGTTTACTAGTGGATTTTGGATGAGTCTTCAAAAGGCTTTGGGAACGAAGCTTAATTTTAGCACCGCTTATCATCTCCAGTCTGATGGACAAACTGTGTGTGTTAATCAAACTCTTGAAGATCTTCTTCGTGCGTGTGTTCTTGATTTTGGTGGAAGTTGGGAAGATCATATTTCTCTTGTTGAGTTTTCCTATAATAATAGCTTCCAATCTAGGTATTGGTATGGCACCTTTTGAGGCACTCTATGGAAGGCCATGCCGATCTCCTTCTTGTTGGCTTGAGGCAGGTGAGAAGCTGGTTTTAGGTCCAGATTTTATTCGTGATTCCACAGAGAAGATTGACCTTATTCGTCATAGGATGAAAGAAGCCCAGAGTAGGCAAAGATCCTATGCCGATAACCGGAGAAGGAAGTTAGAATTTTCTGTGGGAGATCTTGTGTTTATTCATGTTTCACCTATGAAGGGTGTTGTACGTTTCAGTCGATCGGGAAAGTTAGCGCCTCGATATTTTAGACCATTTCCTATCACCGAATGTATTGGTTCCGTGGCTTATCGCCTTTTATTACCGGCTCAGTTTTCTGCTATTCATGACGTGTTTCACGTTTCTCAATTACGGAAATGCCTTCGAGATTTCGATTATGTTCTTGAGCCCGGTGTTGTGGAAGAAATTGAAGTTTCGCTTAATTTAACTTATGAGCAACATCCTATTCGTATTATTGCTTCGGAGATCAAGCGCCTTCGAAATAAAGATGTTCCACTTGTTAAAGTTCAATGGTCCTCAAATCCTAAGGATTGCTCTTGGGAATCTAGAGAATTCATTGAGCGAACACATCCGAATTTACTTTCCCGTGCTCTTTGAGGTGAACTTCTTATTTCAAATTTCTTTTGTGTTGAATATGCTTTTATGGTTGTTACTATATATTTTCTTCTTAAATATTGCGAGGACGCAATTTCTTTAAGGAGAGGAGTCTGTAACAACCCGCATATTTTACGATTGAATATTTAAATATTTTATTTTAATATTTTATCGTTGGTCAGATTTTAGTCCGAAAAGCTACTTTTTGCAAACAGTCGAATTAGGACTCGATACCACCCTCATTGAGTTCAAAATGCCGTTTGCAACCTTTTTGAGTATATGCTTTGATATGTTTGGAGTAGGTTGATTTTTGCTACTTTTCCACTTTGGGATTTGGGTTTGGTTTAGCCCATTAGCCTAAGCTATTAACTCTAGCTCAACCCCCTTCTCTTCATAACTTGACTTTCATTTCCTAACACTCAAGCTTCATCAAAAATGGAGGAAGGAATGGGAAATTAAAACTCCAAACTCAAGTTCATTTGCAAATCCAACATCCAACTCCAAATTCAAAGAGAAGCCATTGATTCTTCCTTGCTTTCAAGCTTCTTCTTCATAAATTTTGTGTAAAGGTGAGATTTTTATCTCATATCTTTTTCTATAACTATCTTTGATTGTTGGGTATGAATTCCTAACACTTTTACATATGCATTTGCCATTGATTTGGATTGAATTGGTGAAAATCCCAATTTTTAGTGTTTTGGGTTCATATCTTTAAAAGTCCAATCTTTGATGTTTGAACACGTTTTTGGTGATGCATCGAGTAGCCAATACGACCGGGTAGCCGATAGGCGTAATCCCCTAGCATTCGTGGTCGATCGGTTGCAAATTGAGTGAGTTTTGAGCTTCAAAACCCTTAGGTCGCTCGGCCTGCATATGAAGGATTCTCGGCCTGCATTTTCGCCGTTCCTCCCCCATAGGTCGTTAGGTCGCTCGGCCTTAGTTCATAAATATAGGTCGCTAAGTCGCTCGGCCATCTTCACTTCCTACATTCGCTCGGCATGCAACCACTAAGTAGCTATGTCGTTCCACTGCTAGGTCGCTCGTGCTTAGGTCGCGCCTTGGATAGGTCGTTGCACCATTTTCTCGGCTCTCTGCAACTAGGTCGCTCTATGTTAGCTCGCAACTGCTAGGTCGCGCCTTGTTCTTTAGGTCGCGTACCCCTTAGGTCGCACTACCTTGGCTGCATCTCCTTAGGTCGTATGCACGTTAGGTCGTACATGAGTTAGGTCGCTCGGCCATTTCCTTAGGTCGTTTGCACGTTAGGTCGGCCATGTGTTGGGTCGCACCATTCCTTAGGTCTTTCGGCCTGCACTATTGCCGCTACCACTTAGGTCGCTCAGCTGCTAGGTTGCGCCGTGTTGAGTCGCTAGGCCATTCCCACTTTGATGAATTTGGAATTGAATTTCTTTGGATTTTATTCACGTCTTCGATTGTGAATTTTTGTGATTTATTGTTTCTACAACCATTTTTGTGATTTGTCATTTCATCTCACTCGTGCGAGAAATGTAATTAAATGGCTTCGTAAAACAAGTGGTATGAAACGCTTGCGTTTACTTCGTCGGTTAATTCTTAGACTTGTTCGATTGAATCTCTTGTGACAATTTTCTAGTGGAAATCTACAATTTGTTCGTAATTATTTAAGTTAAGCTAGTGGTTATGGGACATGAAGCTAAGCTTTTATATTTACTAGCTTACTGTAATTGACACTTCTTGATGATCAATGATGATCATTTTTGTGATTAGACTAGAAAATGTGCGATGTCTCTTTGTCTACGAGGGAGACTAAATCCCGTTTTTGTGGAGCTTCGGCTCAATTTGGTGGGGTAGAGACCCATGGTCTTCGGGCCGTTTTGTGGAGCTTCGGCTCAAAATTAATGGTTAGCAACCATGGAATAGCGTTCCATTTTGTGATACACGTATTGGTGAGTTTTCATGCTCCCGTTTTGTGATAGGCCTCCCCCTTTTTGTGATTTCTAGATTTCCATTGATGATTTCTGGAATTTTGTGTTTCACCAATTTTCGTGATTTACATTGATAAGTTTTATCAATATTTGTGCATTGGTGAATTTGTGTGTCATTAACTTTTGTGATTGGCATTGATATTATTGTCAATATTTATAGTTTGGTGATTTGGTAAATAAGGAGTATGACATTCCTTTTGATCTTTGAGAAGATTCTTGTGATATTGATTAATCTCTTGTTGATTTTCAATTACATACTTATCACAGTATGGCTTTATAGTTATCATATGTTTATGTCATATCTCTTATTCTATATCATTTTATCTGATATTTATAGCTAGACTGATCCGTTTATTATTTTCTTATTAAATAATACTCAAGTCAGACCGAGATGTTACAGGTGCTTCTGCTTGACTTCACATCTGGGATTATCACCTTGACTTTTGGCTAACTACTTAGATTAGTAGTTTTTGTTGTATACATTTGAGATATAGACTCATAGATGTATCCCTATTCTTTTGTCTAGCACTTGTAGCTATTCTTTTGTGATATTGTGGATCTTGTTTGACCACTACTCTGATGTACACTTTCATGTGTTATATTCATATCTTTTTCCGCCTTTGTGATATGGATATCTGTGACTGATTTGTGTTATGTTTACTTCTATGTTTGTTTCCGAAGAATATATATAGCCACTGTGCAGTAGCTTTGAGTTTGTGTCGGTATGTCGGATTTCCTGTTATATTTTCTCTGGCATATCGGTGCTCGCACAAAGAAATTACACGGATGATCGCTCCTCAACAGCCTTATCCTCCGCGCTAATTGACGGCATTACACCGTAGTGTCCTTGGCTAGCGTAGGTATAGAGGTGGGGCGTCACATATACCGTTTGCGGATCCGGACTGGTGGTAACGCATTGCAACTACTACCGTCCACCTCGAAACACACTCCCAAATCAAAATCGAAGGGTGGCCACCAAAACAATCACAAATCAGAATATAATATCGAAGAAATGTGTCTGATAGGAGGAATGACCTCACTTGGCCCGACGTAGCTCCTGATTTTAGTCACATTTAAGCTGACTCACGAGAGTCAAAGTCACATCATAACTTATACAGGAATCGTTCACCAAACCATCCTACTTCATTTCTGGAATCTCCACCATGTACACAATTGTTAAAGTGGTTTTCGGTATTGGTAGAGAGTATGGCAATATCCAATCCTGGTCTCTTTAACAACCATTCGCTTATTATACAACGGGTTCTTTTACATTTCAAAGCTCAGTTCACAATTGATATCAAAATATCATATTCTCAAAACCATAATACTTTCAAATCATATTTACTTTCAAATCATATTCGCTTTAAAATCCCCATTCACTTTCAAATCATATTGTTTCCAAAATCATAATTTCTTCCAAAAACATATTTCCAAAACAGGTTAAATACTTACTTCAAAATCATCATATTTAATCAATTATAACATTAAAATCATAAACTTAGGTCATATTATCATTTACCCTTATTTTAAACCTATAAGTTTGGAATACAAACACTTCCTTTCACTTAGTCTGGAAATTCAAAAAATAGTTCAAATGGTTATAAATAGTTATAAATAGTTTGAATAAATTTTCAATAGTTAAAATACTCTAGAATAGTAAATGTAGATTCAAAATAGTTAAATAGAATTAAAGTGGATTAAATAAAACTAAAATAGATTGAATAGCTTTAAAATAGACTAATTAAATTTAATATAAGTTAAAATGGTTTAATTAGTTTTTAAAAATAAATTAAACGGTTTAAAATATGTTAAATTGATTTAATATAGTTAATATAGGTTAAAATAGTTTATGAATATGAAATTCTTAAAATTTAGAATCTTAAAAATAATATAATTTAAAATAGTTTAAATTTTAAAAACATGACTTTGGATTTTATATCAATTTAGAACTATTTATTTCATTTCAACAAGATCAGAGCATTTCAATTTAATTTCTTAAAACAATTCCTTTCAAGCTAATTCACATTTCAACGCAAACTTGATTTTCCAAAAATACTTTAATTTATATAAATCAAATTTTTACTTCAAAATAACATTTAATTCCATTAAAAAAATTAAGGATTTTAAATTCATTTAATTTAACCAATCCGATGTCCGTATATAATTCTCCACCCTAGGGTCGAATGATACAGATATTTATCATTTCAACTCGCAATCTAATATCTTACGGTTATATATCATTTCAATTCGCAATCTAATATCTTATGGTTATATATCATTTCAAACCTCAATCTCGAATGAAATAAAAGACCATAAGAACTTGCAGTTTATAACAATGTAAAATATAACATCCATTCATTTAATATCAACAGTCAAACATCCATCACAATCATCATCCAAATCAATCAATAAATATCGGAATAGAACAGATAATAAATAACAAGTTGTGATGACCTGGAATTTTGGGCAATATCAACTTAATAATTTGCATTAAAAATTAAATTGATTTTGTAATCTTTGTTAACAAAATTTGAATTGATTTAATAATTTTCTTTTAATTAATAATAAATTGGTGAATTTATCTTTTAAAAACTAATAAATGTTTTCTATTTAAAATGTATATATATATATATATTTGTATATATTGTAAATAGAAAAGCTTGGTTTTAATAAATAAATCTAGTTTTCAAATTCTAAAATATAATTGGCAATTTGAAAATTATGATTTATTTAATATAAAGCTTTTCAAAAACTATTTAAATAAGTAACTATATAGTTTCAAATTATTTAATATGATTTTTAATTGTTTAAAATACATTTTAACTTAAGTTTAAATTTAAATAAAAATTAATAAAAAAGTTTGTCTTATTTCTTTTTAAAATATTGTTTAAATAAGTATGATACATTAATTCATTTAAGTGAAATAAGTAATTTATTAATAAAAAGATAATTTCTTTTATAAATTATATAAAATTGAATAAAAGTTTTATTTCCACATAATAATTTTAATACTTATTTTTTTAAACATAAATAAATTTTAGTGAATATATGATTTATTATTTTCAAAATATAATATGCAGTTATATATGCATATATATAACTTGACTTTAAATTTGGATTTTAGAATTTAATTTGAATTTGAATTTAAAGTTTTGAAATTCAAAAGATAAATATTTAAAATGTTTTGGATCTTAAAAATATTAGGATAAGCTTTTATTTATAATTTGTTTTTATTACATTTTCTTTACATAAGAAATTCATATACATATTTACATAAGAATTAATAAATTAAGTTAAAAGCTTTATTTAACATTTTAAATTAAAATAAGATACTTAAAGGACAAGTGTTATCATATTAAAACTTAATATAACATGTGTTCATTAATGAACAAAGATAAATGACAAGTGTAAATTTATAATTAACTTAAGATGACAAATGTTGAAACATTAACTAGCGTCACTCTTTAATTTTCATTTTCTCTTATCCTAAATGAATCACATTTTTACTTATATAAACTTAAGACTTCCATCTTCTATTCTTTTTCAATTCTTTTTCAAAAATTAAGAAAACTTCAGCTGAAACAATATGTAATAACCATTCAAAACCAGAAATTTTTTTCAGAACAAAACCTGTAAATCCCCTCAAAAACAAATCTGAAATCAATATTTCCTTTAACCAAATCAAAATTTAACTATCTGAAATCATCTTCAAAACCAAAAAACAAATCTGCAACTCAAACCTGAAGTATTAAAACCTGTTTTCTTCTTCAAACCTAAGATCTGTTCAAAAGCAAACATTCTTTTTAACCTGTATCATTTCTTCAACCAAAGCCTGAACTAAATTCTTTCAAATCTGAGAACAACAAAAGCATGCAAAGCAAGCTCAAAATCGAAGCCTGATTCTTTTCAAATTTGAATCATCTCTGCATGTTTCAATGACAAGCAACTCAAGCATTCCAGTTTCAAGTTTTTAAGATCAAAGACCATTTCACCGCAACTCAAGTTTTAAAGTATCAAAAGCTTTTTCAAAATAAAACATGTGTGTCTGTTCTTCAATTATTTTCAGGTGAGTAACATTACTCTTTTTAAAAATTAATTATGAATCTGGTTGCTTGATTTACTCTGGAAATAATTATGTTTGTATGCCTATTTATAAGTGCATTGCTGGGTATGTATATGAATGTATATATTCGTGCATGCTGTTGTGTATCTGATTTTTTCTGTTCTTAGTTTCTAGGTTCAAGAATTGTTAAAAATCCATTATCATTTGATCTAATCTATCTGAAGGTTTAAGTTTCAAACAAAATGTGAACATAGATTAAAGTTTAAAATTTTATTTAAGATAAAATAATTTTGTATTTTCGCTGGAAATCAAAAATAACAGAGCAAACTTTATATAAGTGAAAATTCAATTGTCCCGATTCACTGTTTCAGAATTGTAAACGAGTATCTAAACTAAAACATGATTTTTAAAACTAAAATCATAAATTTTAGTGAAGGGATGAATGCGCAGTTCTGGGTTGAAATGAAAATCGAAAATTGGGTAACTCTAGTGATCTCAGTGGTTTGGAATATTGTATTCTTCAGTGATGGTAGTGGAGTGATCAGAGATTGAGAGAAAATTATCAGGAAGAAGATGCTGGCACTGCAGCGGCGGCGATGATTGATATAAGTGCAATGACCCTAATTCTTAAGCAAAATTTTTTTTTTTTGCTTACATACTTAACTAAGACTACCTAGGGTCATCCTTACCTATTCTCATATTATCCAGGATCTTTCTCAATATAAAAATATTGTTTTAAATCTAAATCTTTCCTAACATACATATATGAAGATATCTATGTTATATCCTACTAGAATCAGAGCATAATAATAATAGGGAAGTAGAAATCTTTTTAAATCTATTAAAATGTGATAATTCCCTAATAAAAGATTTATTTTCACATTCTGATTATTGACCATAGAATCCACTGTAAACATGTACTTTGGTCTGTTATTCTAATTAAGGAATGATTAAGTAATAATCTAGTGGAAGAAAGCTTTTTAATATGGATGTTTGTGTTAAAATCTGCATAGTTTCAAACTCAAGCTAAAAGAAAGTGGATCCTAAGTGAACACAAGCAACATCTAGGCGTAATGGAAACGCGCCTAACTTACACATGAGAGGTCACGAGTTCAAGTACTATGCTGGTCAGTTCAAACTCAATTTTTGCTTTCTTTTTTTTTTTCCTGCAGGGTTTTAAAATCTGATACCTACCTATCTCTATACATATACACTTAAGTTTTGCCTATAATCTAACATACAAAACAATATTTCTTGCTTTATTATTTTCAAAACCCATTCCTACTACTTTTCTAGGAATTTGTATTTATTTTGTTGCCTAAATATCAACATGTACACAGATATACAGGTACATGTCTATGTTTCTGTTCATTTTCCAGAAAAACTGGGTTCAAATGGTTCCTAGCTCCATTTTTTTTAAAGTGTGTATGTGGCCTGACCTATGGTCTAACTGTTTGGTTAAAGAAACCATTCTTTTACTTGCATTTGGACAAGTTTCAGTATCAAGACATGAAAGTGTAACAGTTATAATTCTTTCTGGATTTTCCCAATATAATTTCCTATATATCTATCTTTTGAAAAGATTTAGGATTAACTAAAACCATCATAAAGTGATCATACTTATAAAATCCAGTTTTTCCTTTAATCAAAACAACTTTAGCAAATAGATAATCAATTCAGCTTAACTTCAATATTCTTAATACATACCAAACCAGAAAACAGAAATAACATAACACATATCTCTTGCAAGTTCTTCCCACTTAATACATCACTAGATTCATTTAAAATAACTGAATAATTCCAAACTTTCAAGGTTTTGCATAACAGCCTAAACAGAACTATCAAATTTTCCAGATTACATGCAAATATCTCATTCTAAGTTCTTATTTAACTCTAGTTTAGCATGCTTATCCAATCATTCTCATTAGCCTTAGCAGCTTCCTATTTAGAGCCAGCATTCCCTGAAAAAGCATTAAGGGCTGCCCCATTTTAAATGAGACACCCCAGTTGCCATAAACAAACAAGGGTCAGATACAAGATCTGGTATGAGCATCATCAAAAATTCCATGATATTAAGTAATTAAGTGAGACCTAAACATTTTGTATAGATTGCATTTACCAAATTTCTTCCTAGCCTCATCTGCCATAAGGAATCATGGGGACACATTGCAATAAAATAATTCACAATATTGCACAAAGATCTCAGGGCTTAAACAAACCATGTGTCAACTTGCATACTTTAAATACAACAAGCATTCCAGCAGTTCTCTTGGCTCACAATCCTTTGTTTATTTACTAAGTGTTCATGTTTGATCCTATCATGAGATAGCTAGGTGACTGAATCACAGTGTACATGAAACATTATATAGAGCTCTCAAGCATAATTCCAGAACAAGCTAACTTTCATATCCAGGGAATTCATATCTACAAGTATTCTGGTTTAAAAGAAAATACAAGAATATTTGTAACTGGGAATAAAGACTAGGCATGTGGGTTATTATTGTTTCACAAGCAACCATGTTTGAACTAAATTCAAGATCTAGCTTAAACAAGAT
This sequence comes from Allium cepa, assembly GCA_030765085.1. Lineage (NCBI taxonomy): Eukaryota > Viridiplantae > Streptophyta > Magnoliopsida > Asparagales > Amaryllidaceae > Allium > Allium cepa. Next base: position 162,937,241 of record CM060932.1, read on the forward strand.
TTCTGGCCCATGGTTTTCTATTTGATCAAAGGTTCAGCACATTAGGAATTTCCATTGCAACCTTGAATCTTTCATTTGAGCCTCAGCACTTACACAAGTGTAATGCAACTCATATACATATGTTTGTCATGCCATAACTAAACCAGCTACAAGCATTCTCTATTTACTATTACATTTTCATACTATAACATTTCTGGGTATAAACAATCAGAGCATAATACTCACTATCAAAACTAAAAGCATTTAGAAACACCCATTAAAGCATCCATTAAAATCATAGTAATAAAATCCAAAATATGCAGAAAAATTAGCATAAGCTAGGCTGCCTCATAACAGGACTTAATGCCATGGATTAGTGAGATTACTCACAGAAAAATGCTTCTCCTGCTTAAATCAGAAAGAAAACCTTTTAAAACTTGCTTTTCTGCTTGCAAATATTTTCCTCTTTGTTTTCTTAAATGTTTTGGGTAGCAAAATGATTCTTTTCTGGTTTATACTTGAATTTATAAGAGAAGTTTTCTAGGGTTTATCATTGTAAAATCCCATTCCTACCCTGGCCAAGACTCATGCATTTTGCATTTCAGATTTGTTCATTTTCACTTTTGATACCCCGGCCATATGTGGTGCTTACTTTCCCTTATATTTTTTTTTTCTTTACCTTTTCAAAATATATCCTATTCTTACCAAGTCATGAAAATTGTGTGACATTGTCACTTGTTTATTTTCTAGAAATCCTCCTTTCTATTTCTGCCTAAAGCAATTATTCTGCTTGCAATTTGTCTTTTGCCATTTTAGTATTACAGTTTTCTTTTACTTGCTTATTTCTTTTTAACATTTTCTATTCTTACAGAAATGTACATTTGCATACATATCCTATCTAGGCTTATTTAACTCCTCCTTAATTTCAGAAAGATATGCACCTATATGTGCATACAGACTTTTAAATCCCTGTAATATTTTCTTTTCTGGGTTTAAATAAAATATGTTTACTGATTCAAAACAAAACTTACTTTTCCTTATTTTCTTGGATGATTCATATAATTCCAGAGATCAAATATCCATATCACAAAATTATGTTTGTAATACTTTTTAATTCTTGTTTTGATTTCAGTGGATTTGGAGTTCTTTCTTGTGCCATGTCAGTGCACACACACTTGAACACTTTATTTTTTTTTCATGTATTCTTATACAAATGAATTCATATATTTTCAAAATTCAACCAAATAAGATTCTATGAATTTCTGGGGCATTACAATCACCCCACCTTTTTAGGAATTGTGTCCTCACAATTTTCTCATTCATTTTTTTTTTTTTATATTTCTAGATTCTCCTAAAATCTTTCAGACGTTGCATAAGCAAACAATTCAGTCAAAACAACCATACATATTAAACTTTTAGGAATTTAGTTTTTTTTTTTACCTTCCACTACAAAAAGTTTAGGGTAATCCATCTTTATTTTATCCTCCAATTCCCATGTACAGTCCTTAGGGTCTAGGCTCCATTGAACCTTTACCAATTTTAAAGTTTTGTTCCTCAACTTCTTTTCCTCTTTAGCCAAAATCCCCACGGGTTCTTTCTCATAGACCAAATCAGAATTTATTTGAACCTGAGTGGGTTTCTCTAGAATCTCTTCTTTATCATGTACCCATCTTCTAAGTTGTGATACATGGAATACATTGTGCATTGCACTCATCTCTTCAGGCAGCTCTAGCCTATATGCTAATGAACCTATTCTTTCCAAAATCTTGTAAGGTCCAACATATCTTGGGGTAAGTTTTCCTTGCTTGCCAAATCTTAACACCTTCTTCATAGGTGAAACTTTGATGAAAACATAATCACCAACTTCATATTCTACCTGCTTTCTCTTTTTATCTGCAAACTTCTTTTGCCTATCTTGAGCTGCTGCCATTCTTCTCCTCACCAGTTCAATTTTCTCTGTGGTCTCTTTTACATACTCAGGCCCTAAGACAGCCTTTTCTCCTGCTTCAACCCAACATATTGGTGACAAACATGGTTTTCCATACAAGGCTTCAAATGGTGCCATGCCTATGGTGCTTTGATAACTATTGTTATATGTAAATTCAGCCAAATGGAGGTGATCTTCCCAATTACCTCCAAAGTCTAATATACATGCCCTCAATAAATCCTCCAAAACCTTATTTATCACTTCAGTTTGACCATCTGATTGGGGGTGGTATGCTGTACTCAAGCATAATTCACTCCCTATGGCTTTTTGAAAGCTCTTCCAAAATCTGGAGGTAAAGATTGTGTCCCTATCACTCACTATAGTTTTAGGGATTCCATGCAACCTTACTACTTCTTTCATGAATATCTGAGCTAGTTTAGGGGCACTTCTTTCTGCCTTTACTGGTATAAAATGTGCCACTTTGGTCAATCTATCAACTACTACCCAAATGCTTGTATTTCCTCTCTTTGATCTAGGCAGACCATCTATGAAATCCATAGATATATCTTCCCACTTCCACTGTGGTATACTTAGAGGTTGTAATAGGCCTGAGGGTCTTTGGGTTTCTGCTTTGACTTGTTGGCAAGTCATACACTTTGCAACATATTTGGCCACATCAGCTTTCATCCCTGTCCACCAATAATCCCTCTTCAAGTTTTGGTACATCTTGGTGCTACCTGGGTGTATAGAATACTTGCTTCTATGATATTTATTAAGTATCTCTTCCTTCAATCCTATATTCTTTGGAACACATATCTTACTCTTATTCCTTAAGTAACCATTCTTATCAATGTGGTAGTTTGGTACTTCTTCTCCTTTTTCTATTAGAGATTTCTTTTCTAACAAATCTGGATCTTCCTCTTGCATTTTTCCCACTTTCAAAATTAAATCTGATTGCAAAGTTATCAAACTTAATTTTCCCTTTTTCCCTTCTTCAATCATCTCCATGTTTACCTCATTGTCTTCCTCAATTTCCAAATCAGTAAGTAGGGATAAATTTTTAAACTCTTCTATCATTAACATGGCTACTTTTGCGTGCTGCCTGCTCAAAGCATCTGCAACCTTATTAGCTTTTCCTGGAGTATAAAGTATGTCTAAATCATATGCTGCTAAAAATTCAACCCATCTATGTTGCCTCATATTCAGATCTTTTTGTGAAAAAAGATATTTCAATGCCTTATGGTCAGTGTATAAAATGAACTTTGCACCTAGAAGATAATGTCTCCAGAGCTTTAGTGCATATACCACTGCTGCCAATTCAAGATCATGGGTTGCATACTTTGATTCATGCGGCTTCAGTTGCCTTGATGCATAGGCTATAACTTGGTCTTGCTGCATCAATACAGCTCCTAGCCCAGAGCCACTTGCATCAGTATAAACAATCAAATCCTCATTTCCTTCTGGTACTCTCAACACTGGTGCATTGACTAAAGCCTCTTTGATTTTACTAAAGGCTTGTTCACATTTCTCAGTCCATCTAAAGGGTTGGTTCTTTCTAGTTAGGTTGGTAAGAGGTGATGACATCTTAGAAAAATCTTTTATAAATCTTCTATAATACCCTGCCATTCCCATAAATGACCTAACTTCTCCCACTGTGCTTGGCCTTTTCCATGCTTGGATAGCCACAACTTTATTGGGGTTCACTGAAATGCCTTTGGCAGATACAACATGCCCAAGGAAATGCACCTCTTCTTTCCAAAATGCACACTTAGAAAATTTGGCTTTTAAATCTTTTTCTCTTAATCTTGACAAAACAAGGTGTAAGTGATTTTCATGTTCCTCTACTGTTCTAGAATAAATCAAAATATCATCAATAAAAATCAATACAAACTTGTCTAAATAATCCCTGAATATCCTATTCATTAAGTCTACAAAATATGATGGGGCATTTGTCAACCCAAATGGCATGACAAGAAACTCATATAAACCATACCTAGTGTTAAAGGCTGTATACTTAACACTTGAGTCTTCAACCTTCATCTGATGGAATCCAGATGCCAAGTCTAACCTAGAAAATATTTTTGCTCCACTAAGTTGATCAAAAAGATCATCAATTCTAGGTAAGGGGTACTTGTTCTTGATAGTGACTTTGTTTAACTCCCTGTAATCTATGCACATTCTTAAAGTACCATCATGTTTCTTTACAAATACTACTGGAGCACCCCAGCAAGAGTTACTTGGTCTTATAAATCCTTTGCTTTCTAACTCTTCTAACTGTTTCTTTAATTCCTTCAACTCATTTGGCCCCATCCTAGTGGGTTTCTTAATAATTGGACTTGCTCCTGGTATCAGACTAATCTGAAATTCCACTGGTCTGTGGTGTGGAACCCCCTCAACTTCTCCAAACACATCTATGTATTCGTTAATTATGGGGATTTCTTCAATAGAAGGCTCACTGGAATCCTTATTTAAGTCGATCAAGTGATATAATTTTCTTTCTTTGGCTGTTTCACACAAAATTGTGATTCTTTGACCTCTAGAATTTTGTAATGATATGGTGGATGAGTCTAAATTAATTATGGCTTTGTATTGCCTTAACCAGTCTACACCCAATATAACACCTATATTTGGGTAATTTAAAACATATAAATTGGAAATAAAAACATTTCCTCCTATGTTTAATCCCACATCCACACAAATCATGTTTAAAACACTAGAACTTCCCAATGGGCTTTGCACTAACAAAGGAGTTTCAACCAATATGCAATTTAATTTAAGCAATGCAACTAATTCATGGGAAATCATAGAATGTGTTGCCCCTGTATCATACACTACTGATATAGGTAAGGTACAAATAAATAAGGTACCTTCTACTTGACCATGATTTTCTGCAATAGTCTCTACTGTGGATTTGCCCTTGCTCTCCAAACTTGCTAGCTTTCCTTGCTGTTTATACTCAGGGCAGTTTCTCTTGATATGTCCCTCCTTTCCACATAGATAGCACTTGAAAGCTCCTCCCTTCAATTCTGGGCACCTTGGTTTGATATGTCCTTCTTTTCCACAATGATTACATGTTATTTTCCTTTTTGTATCAGTGGTCTTAGTATCATTAGTTTTCTTACTTTCTATCTCCTCCTTCCTCTTGTCATAGGGGTGATATCTTCCTTTATTCTTCTTATTGTTGTTATTCTTAAAACTCCTATACTTCTCCCTTTCCTTGTCATGTTGCTCAAATTTTAAGGCCAGATCAATGACTTGATCAAAAGTTTTATCTACATATGGCAACATGGCCCTACTAAGCCCTGGATTTAAACCCTTAATATACCTATCATTCTTTGATGCCTCATCAGCCACAAGCATAGCTCCATACTTAGACAAGCCTTCAAACCTATGAGTATATTCAGTCACATTAAAAGTTCCCTGCCTAAATCTGATGAATTCTTCAAGCAGTAGAGTTTTGGCTGATGCTGGAACAAATCTAGCTTCCAACATCTCCTTGAATTGATTCCAAGTGATTTCATTCTCAATCCTCCCAGCTATGACTACCTCCCACCAGCTCAAAGCCACACCTTTCAGTTGTCTTGAGGCCACTTGCCTCTTCCTTTGATCATCCAACTGCATGTCATTGAAAATTCTATCCAGTGTTCTCAACCATGTTTGAATTTCCATCACATTTTCAGTCCCTTCAAAGCTCTTGCCTCCTAAATTGGTATAAGTCTTTAATAGTTTGGAAAGTTCCTCATGTGGATTCTCAAGTCTCTGCCCTACTCCATCCCTCAAAGCCCTCATAAAGTCTTGCATATCAAGCATTTGTGGTGTACATGACCCTGCATTGTGTTGAGATCCTCTTCCTACCATAATTGGACAACTACAGTATGGGTAGATAAGGTTAGTTTATCATGAGAGTATATATATATCTATATATTTTAACTTTCTATCTATACTATTATTTTACTCAAACAGTACATACATATGATTATAGTGCTTCAATCAATCAATACAATCTTTCTTAGCTATGTATAAATTTAACATAGCTCTGATACCAAATGCAATGACCCTAATTCTTAAGCAAAATTTTTTTTTTTTGCTTACATACTTAACTAAGACTACCTAGGGTCATCCTTACCTATTCTCATATTATCCAGGATCTTTCTCAATATAAAAATATTGTTTTAAATCTAAATCTTTCCTAACATACATATATGAAGATATCTATGTTATATCCTACTAGAATCAGAGCATAATAATAATAGGGAAGTAGAAATCTTTTTAAATCTATTAAAATGTGATAATTCCCTAATAAAAGATTTATTTTCACATTCTGATTATTGACCATAGAATCCACTGTAAACATGTACTTTGGTCTGTTATTCTAATTAAGGAATGATTAAGTAATAATCTAGTGGAAGAAAGCTTTTTAATATGGATGTTTGTGTTAAAATCTGCATAGTTTCAAACTCAAGCTAAAAGAAAGTGGATCCTAAGTGAACACAAGCAACATCTAGGCGTAATGGAAACGCGCCTAACTTACACATGAGAGGTCACGAGTTCAAGTACTATGCTGGTCAGTTCAAACTCAATTTTTGCTTTCTTTTTTTTTTTTCCTGCAGGGTTTTAAAATCTGATACCTACCTATCTCTATACATATACACTTAAGTTTTGCCTATAATCTAACATACAAAACAATATTTCTTGCTTTATTATTTTCAAAACCCATTCCTACTACTTTTCTAGGAATTTGTATTTATTTTGTTGCCTAAATATCAACATGTACACAGATATACAGGTACATGTCTATGTTTCTGTTCATTTTCCAGAAAAACTGGGTTCAAATGGTTCCTAGCTCCATTTTTTTTAAAGTGTGTATGTGGCCTGACCTATGGTCTAACTGTTTGGTTAAAGAAACCATTCTTTTACTTGCATTTGGACAAGTTTCAGTATCAAGACATGAAAGTGTAACAGTTATAATTCTTTCTGGATTTTCCCAATATAATTTCCTATATATCTATCTTTTGAAAAGATTTAGGATTAACTAAAACCATCATAAAGTGATCATACTTATAAAATCCAGTTTTTCCTTTAATCAAAACAACTTTAGCAAATAGATAATCAATTCAGCTTAACTTCAATATTCTTAATACATACCAAACCAGAAAACAGAAATAACATAACACATATCTCTTGCAAGTTCTTCCCACTTAATACATCACTAGATTCATTTAAAATAACTGAATAATTCCAAACTTTCAAGGTTTTGCATAACAGCCTAAACAGAACTATCAAATTTTCCAGATTACATGCAAATATCTCATTCTAAGTTCTTATTTAACTCTAGTTTAGCATGCTTATCCAATCATTCTCATTAGCCTTAGCAGCTTCCTATTTAGAGCCAGCATTCCCTGAAAAAGCATTAAGGGCTGCCCCATTTTAAATGAGACACCCCAGTTGCCATAAACAAACAAGGGTCAGATACAAGATCTGGTATGAGCATCATCAAAAATTCCATGATATTAAGTAATTAAGTGAGACCTAAACATTTTGTATAGATTGCATTTACCAAATTTCTTCCTAGCCTCATCTGCCATAAGGAATCATGGGGACACATTGCAATAAAATAATTCACAATATTGCACAAAGATCTCAGGGCTTAAACAAACCATGTGTCAACTTGCATACTTTAAATACAACAAGCATTCCAGCAGTTCTCTTGGCTCACAATCCTTTGTTTATTTACTAAGTGTTCATGTTTGATCCTATCATGAGATAGCTAGGTGACTGAATCACAGTGTACATGAAACATTATATAGAGCTCTCAAGCATAATTCCAGAACAAGCTAACTTTCATATCCAGGGAATTCATATCTACAAGTATTCTGGTTTAAAAGAAAATACAAGAATATTTGTAACTGGGAATAAAGACTAGGCATGTGGGTTATTATTGTTTCACAAGCAACCATGTTTGAACTAAATTCAAGATCTAGCTTAAACAAGATTTCTGGCCCATGGTTTTCTATTTGATCAAAGGTTCAGCACATTAGGAATTTCCATTGCAACCTTGAATCTTTCATTTGAGCCTCAGCACTTACACAAGTGTAATGCAACTCATATACATATGTTTGTCATGCCATAACTAAACCAGCTACAAGCATTCTCTATTTACTATTACATTTTCATACTATAACATTTCTGGGTATAAACAATCAGAGCATAATACTCACTATCAAAACTAAAAGCATTTAGAAACACCCATTAAAGCATCCATTAAAATAATAGTAATAAAATCCAAAATATGCAGAAAAATTAGCATAAGCTAGGCTGCCTCATAACAGGACTTAATGCCATGGATTAGTGAGATTACTCACAGAAAAATGCTTCTCCTGCTTAAATCAGAAAGAAAACCTTTTAAAACTTGCTTTTCTGCTTGCAAATATTTTCCTCTTTGTTTTCTTAAATGTTTTGGGTAGCAAAATGATTCTTTTCTGGTTTATACTTGAATTTATAAGAGAAGTTTTCTAGGGTTTATCATTGTAAAATCCCATTCCTACCCTGGCCAAGACTCATGCATTTTGCATTTCAGATTTGTTCATTTTCACTTTTGATACCCCGGCCATATGTGGTGCTTACTTTCCCTTATATTTTTTTTTTCTTTACCTTTTCAAAATATATCCTATTCTTACCAAGTCATGAAAATTGTGTGACATTGTCACTTGTTTATTTTCTAGAAATCCTCCTTTCTATTTCTGCCTAAAGCAATTATTCTGCTTGCAATTTGTCTTTTGCCATTTTAGTATTACAGTTTTCTTTTACTTGCTTATTTCTTTTTAACATTTTCTATTCTTACAGAAATGTACATTTGCATACATATCCTATCTAGGCTTATTTAACTCCTCCTTAATTTCAGAAAGATATGCACCTATATGTGCATACAGACTTTTAAATCCCTGTAATATTTTCTTTTCTGGGTTTAAATAAAATATGTTTACTGATTCAAAACAAAACTTACTTTTCCTTATTTTCTTGGATGATTCATATAATTCCAGAGATCAAATATCCATATCACAAAATTATGTTTGTAATACTTTTTAATTCTTGTTTTGATTTCAGTGGATTTGGAGTTCTTTCTTGTGCCATGTCAGTGCACACACACTTGAACACTTTATTTTTTTTTCATGTATTCTTATACAAATGAATTCATATATTTTCAAAATTCAACCAAATAAGATTCTATGAATTTCTGGGGCATTACAATAAGGCTACAACCCTAGTTTAGGCATGGTCAAGATTATGGTTTACCACAGCTCCTCCGGTGCATCGAGTTCATCGTTACTCTAGGAATTTGAAGCTTGGACGTCAACGAAGTCGTGGCTGGAGTTTCTGACTTTCTGGTGGTCAGAGAAGTGAGCACGAGGTGGTTTCTAGTTTGAGTGAATGTTTCCAGGTTTTGGTTTGAACACTCGAATTCGATTTCGAGTTGTTCTGGGAATTTTATTGATCGGGGTTGTATGGTTGGATGATCGGCGACATGAGAAAGCCTTCGGCGATGACCAGAGGTAGTCAGAGCTACCGTGCACATGCACGGTGCATTGGTTGTATCTGATGAAGTTGGTTGAGCGGTGATTTGTAATCGAGCTTTTACTTGAGTTGTTTACGAAATTGCTCGAAGATTTTTAGTGTTGGACTCGAAGACTTAGGGTAGGGGCTCGGGTCATTTGCAGATTATAGGTTTTAAAAGAAAACCTGTCTGTTTTCAAATTTTTTAAATTGATTTTAAAAATTTTGAAAGAAAGATTTAAAATAAGTTTTAAATCTAAGTTTAAATCTAAATTCAAATCTAAATTTGTATTCTAGTTTGAAATAAAATAAAGTTTTACCAAATTTAAAATGTTTAAACAACTTTAAAATTTAATGTATATTTTAAAAGTGATTTGAATTTAAACTGAATTTGGTTTTAAAACTCTTGTAAATTTCTTTTTATAACATAAGTATGTCTTTAACATGTGATTTAAAGAATTTGTAAATTGTTTCTAAATTTTGTTAAGTTAAGTTTGTATTCATTTTAAATCTTAAGTTTGAAATGAAATTTTAAAATAAATTTGAAAGTAAAATGTTTTTAAATGAATATATTAATGATAATTAGATCATTAATAAAAGAAATAATTTATCTTAAAAATAATTTATATTTTAATGATTAATAATTAAATAAATAAATTAATAAATGATTTAGTATTAATTAATTAAGTAATTAAGGGTTTCAAATTTATTAATTAAGGTTTAAGTTAATTAATTAAGGAATAATTAATTTGTAATTAAGGATCATTAATTAGATAAGATTAGATTATTAATTAATGATTAGAAATTAATTAATCAAGTAATTAAGAATTCATTAAGTTACAACTGAAAATTAATTGGTTAAATAGTTAGAGATTAATTAATTGGTTATTAAAGATTTATTAATAAATAATAATGATTAATCTAAGTTTAATTACTTAAGAGAAGTAATTAAGGAATCATTAATAGTTAATGAAGATCATTAACTAGGGATTATTAAATAATTAATTAATGTGATTAATTTTAATAATTAATTATATTAATTAATTAAAGATAATCATTTATGGAAATTGTTTAAGTATAATTACTTACGGAAGTAATTAGAGGAATTAATTACTCAAGGTAATTAATTAAATTAATATGATTAGTTTAAGTTAGTTAATTTGTTTAATTAATTTAAATAATCACTTAATGATGGGATTAAGTATAATTACTTAATGAGATTTATAAAGTGTAACTACTTCGTGAAGTAATTAGTGATGGTAATTACAGGATGTAATTAATTGAAGATTTGAAAGTAGTTTTGGTTTTAATTACTTTGTGTAATTAATATGAAGGATAATTACTTAGTGAAAGAAATTAATAATTAATTACTTAGTGTAATTAATTTAAGAATTGATTAATAATGTTATTTGAAGATAATCAAGTGAAGTAATTAATTAAGGGTAATTAAATACTGAATGGGATTAATCAAGGGGATTAATAAAAATAATTAATTAAAGGTTAATTATTAAAGATAATTAATTAAGGAGTAATTAATTTATTTAGTGAAGTAATTAAGGGTAGTTAATTACTGAATGTGATTAATCAAGAGTGATTAATAATTATGGTTTAATTGAAGATTAATTACTTAATTAATTTAAATAGAGCAATTAATAATTAAAGAAGTAATTAAGGGGTCATTAATTAATGTAATAAATGATGAATTAAGGATTGATTAATTATGATAACTAATTAATAATAAGGGATTATAAAGTAATTAATTTATTGTAATTAATGAAGGATTAATGTAATTAATTATAGTTAATTAATTAATAGAGTAATTAAAGGCTAATTATTGAAATTGGTTAAGAATAATTAATTTGTGTAATTAATTAAAGGCTAATTACTTAATGTAATTAGAAAATAATTTATCGAGGATGATTAATTAAGATGGATAATTAAAGAATGATTAATTAATTGATTGGTAATTAATTAATGGTTGTGTAAGCAAGATTTATGTGATGAAGTAATTAATTTATTTTATTTTAAATTAATTAGAGATGAAGTAATTAATTTAATTCATTTTAAATTAATTATAATGTGATTAATTAAATCCTTGCTTATGTATGGATGGATGATATTGAATGCCTTGGATGGTTTGAGATCTCAGATACGAGATAAGTAATGCTGTGTGATATGGATGCTTTGGTTGAAGTGTGATGATAATGTGGATTATCTGTTTGTGATGATAATGTGAATTATCTATTTGTGATGATAATGTAGATTTTCTATTGCGATATGTGAATTATCTATTTGTGTGTATATAGATAATGAAATTGAATTGTTTTAACTTTAAAACAACTTGGACCTAAAAGATGGCGTTTTGGATTTTGATGAGACCGGGATCGGGTTTCTAGATTTGGATATCCGAAAACCACATCGATCCAAATTAACGATAGGTCATGAATCTCAAGTGAAGATGAAGATTCAGAGTGCAAGGGTTATTGTCGTTAACTCTAAGGGTGATTCCAAAATGAGTGTAACGAGATAATGCCTTCGGTTTCGTTCGAAAACGAAATGAACTTGTATGGATTGAATGCTTTCAGAACATCGTCAGGTGGACGATGAGCATTCTAAGAGATGTGTTCTCTAAAGGTAATCGTAGCCTCAAGCCTCATCAACCAGGAATGGCTAAAACAGGAGAGGTGTAGCAAGGCTAAGTGGGTCATGCCCAAGTAGAACAAGATTTACTCCTGTCTAGAAGTCCCTTTATATTCGGTTGTGTGGGGCAGTTGATTACAACAACTAGCGGGGTTGTCTTGTTCGGGACTGCCGAGTAAGGGATGGTTTCGGCCTTGTATTGCAGGGGATTAAGGGTGGATCCTCGGTACGGTGATCTAGGCCACGTACTGTGACAGGCGGTACTCCAGTAGCCCTGCCATTGTATGGAATCCAAACTCCAATAAGTGCCGTATGTTTTAGTTGTGCCCAACTATGTTGGAACGTGAGATGTAAGCATTCCAACTATTTCTGTATTTTACTTGAAAACCCTGGACCCTATTATATTATCACTGGATTTCCTATCAAATTTTTTGGTTAGCGTAGGGTAAAAACTTACCCATGTTTATGTGTGGGGAGTCTTACATGATACCTTTTGTTTTCAAAGGTTTTCAAAAGTTGAGCAACCTTAACCTGTTACTTACACCAGACCCATGTCTGACCCGGAGTTTATCTTCTGTTTTCTTAAAACTCTTGGGTACTCAAATTTTTACGAGTAGCCAAGGGATTCAGGTTAGCTTTGACCAATTCTGGAGGAGCAATGGAGTAGGAGGCTTCAGCGTTTGTAGATATATATATAGTGTTCCATCGTGTGATCTCTGAGTCAAATATTTGTGTTGTATTGAGTTGTAATAACTAGACAGGTGTTTATAACTGTCTAGTATATAACGTATAAGCTATGTAACTCTGATTGATGTTGTATATTATGTAAATACTTATGTGATTAATATAATTTATTCATTCCGCTGTTGAGACTCTGATGTTGTATATTATGTAAATACTTATGTGATTAATATAATTTATTCATTCCGCTGTTGAGACTCTGATGTTGTTCTTTCTTTCTTCTCTATCTTTCTCTTTTCTATGCCTTTATTTATTAAAGATGATGGACTTTTTATGGACAAAAAGTCGGGTCGTCACAGTTGGTATCAGAGCGCTAGGTTAAGTGAATATCTAAGCTTTGGAGTGCTTTCTTTCTTGAGAGAGCGTACTTGTATTTATATATATATATATATATATATATATATATATATTATTTCTACCTATTTATTGATTTACCTGTTCGGGTTTTCCAATATAAGTTATAAAGGTAGATGGGGTAGTGGTGTGTGTAGCATGACTACCAATGGTAAGAGTCCGATGGTTGAGGTTGGAAGTGATCTGTCAAAACTGTAGACCAAATACCGTCTCGAGTGAGCTTTGCTGTGGTGAAGGATTTCATCAATCCCTGAATGAAACCTTTTTGAAGGTTCAGAGTCCATCTTTGAAGTTGGTTGAGTAGAGTTTGGATCTATCGGCTGGGCAGAAGCGAATGATGGTATCTTGATACCTTAGGAAGTGATAGCTGCGTGATGAGATGCAGTGATTATGGAAGTGTCCGAAGATGTTTCTTTGGAACAAGAGTAAGGAAGTTTGTCTTCTTCGGTGATGTGGCTGAGTTCAGCAGGGTGTTTGTGTATGGCATTGAGGCGCGAGTTTCTCGAGGAGCTTCTAGTTTAGGAAGTCTTTGGCGTCTGTGGCAGTGTTGCAGCTTGTAGTGTTCTGCATGACTGCAGGAAGGTCATCTGGCTTGGCAGTTTTCTTGAGATGGAGTTTGGAAGCTGCTGAGTGGATCCATTCCTTCCATGGATTGGCTTGATGAGTATAAGCTTTTCTGATTGGTAAAGAGATAACAGTTTCTTTGGATATTAGGCTGGGTAGATCGCAAAAGTGACTTGCGATGGTTGAATGTTCTCTTGAGTTGTCAGAGGTTTGCCTTAGCATCTGGAGTTTGAGTTTTCTTATCGACTAGGATTCCAGGAGTGGTACTGGTGGTTCAGCTTAGTTGAAGGATGGTTCCTAGAGATAGAGTTTGATGAAGCAGCTCTGGATTTGGTGCAATTTCTAAGTTTTCTTTTGTGGATCTATTGAGCCATATTTCTGGGATGTGTTGTCCTGTTTGTGCTCGTGTTCTTCATCAACATTTTCATCTACTCTAGATCAGAGTTGTGCAGCGGAAGCAGTTTGGGAGCGTATCTATTTGACTTTTTCGAAAAGGGGAAGTTGTTTTCTACTGATGATAGTAGAGTTTGTTATTGATTTTGGTTGATCTTGAGAGGATCATTCTATTTGGTTGTTTTTGGTCCTGTATATTTCTAAAAGCACCAGCGAAGGTTGGGCTAATCAGGAAGGATGAAGGCAGACCTGGATCGTTAGAAGAGTTTTGTGGATAAGAGACGGAGGGATTTGTATTTGAAGTTGGAGATTTGATTTTGGATAAGTTTTCTTCGATCGAAGGAGCTATAAGTTTGGTAAGAATGGGAAGTCAGCTCCAAGATATTTTGGATCTCTTTCTGTGTTATTGTGAGGATAAGTGCTTTGGTATTCAGGATTGAATTGCCAGTTTGGATAACTGGGATTCGATGTATTTCACGTATCTCTAAGGGAGTACGTGTATGATCTATCTCTGGTTGTGGAACCAGCAGTTCTAGAGGATTTGGTTGATGAGTCAGACTTGCCTGTAGTCTGATATCCTGTTCAGTTTTGTAGATGTAGATGAGTAGGAGATCTATAGCTTAGTAGTGTAGATTGTTTGGATTCAGTAGAGCGAGTATCCTGGTACTTATAACTGGGAAACTCTAGAAAGTTCTATCCAGAATTTTGTCTGGATAGTTAAATTTGTTTGATTGAGTGAATTGGTTGCTATAATTGATAGCATATGATTGATAGGATATGTTTATGATTTGAAATAAAATCTTTAGTAGATTATTAAATCACCTTTGCTTTTAAATTTCGAGGACGAAATTCTTTTAAGGGGGAGGAATGTGATGACCCAGAATTTCAGGCAATATCAATTTGATAATCTGCATTAAAAATTAAATTGATTTAATAATCTTTGTTAATAAAATTTAATTGATTTAATAATTTTCTTTTAATTAATAATGAATTGGTGAATTTATCTTTTAAAAACTAATGAATGTTTTCTATTTATAATGTATATATATATATATATTTATATATATTGTAAATAGAAAAGCTTGGTTTAAATAAATAAATAAATCTTGTTTTAAAATTCTAAAATATAATTGGCAATTTGAAAATTATGATTTAATTTAATATAAAGCTTTTCAAAAACTATTTAAATAAGTTACTATATAGTTTCTAATTATTTAATATGACTGTTAATTGTTTAAAATACATTTTAACTTAAGTTTAAATTTAAATAAAAATTAATAAAAAGGTTTGTCTTATTTCTTTTTAAAATATTGTTTAAATAAGTATGATACATTAATTCATTTAAGTGAAATAAGTAATTTATTAATAATAAGATAATTTCTTTTATAAATTATTTAAAATTGAATAAAATGTTATTTACAAATAATAATTTTAATACTTATTTTTATAAACATAAATAGATTTTAATGAATATAGAATTTATTATTTTCAAAATACAATATGTAGTTTTATATGCATATACATAACTTGATTTTAAATTTAGATTTTAGAATTCAATTTGAATTTGAATTTAAAGTTTTGAAATTCAAAAGATAAATATTTAAAGTGTTTTGGATCTTAAAAATATTTGGATAAGCTTTTATTTATAATTTTTTTTATTACATTTTCTTTACATAAGAAATTCATATATGTATTTACATAGGAACTAATAAATTAAGTTAAAAGCTTTATTTAACATTTTAATTTAAAATAAAATACTTAAAGGACAAGTGGTATCATATTAAAATTTAATATAACATGTATTAATTAACGAACAAAGATAAATGACAAGTGTAAATTTATAATTAACTTAAGATGACAAATGTTGAAACATTGACAATTGTCACTCTTTAATTTTCATTTTCTCTTATATTCTTAATAAATCACATTTTACTTATATAAACTTAATACTTCTATCTTCTATTCTTTTTCATTTCTTTTTCAAAACTTAAGAAAACTTCAGCTGAAACAATCTATAATCAACATTCAAAACGAGAAATTTTGTTCAGAACAAAACCAGTAAATCCCCTAAAAACAAATCTAAAATAAGTATTTCCTCTAACCAAATTAAAATTTAACTATATGAAATCATCTTCAAAACCAGAAAACAAATCTGCAACTCAAACCTGAAGCATTAAAACCTGTTTTCTTCTTCAAACCTAAGATCTGTTCAAAAGCAAACATTCTTTTCAACCTATATCATTTCTTCAATTAAATCCTGAACTAAATTCTTTCAAATCTGAGAACAAAAAAAGCATGTAAAGCAAGTTCAAAATCAAAGCCTATATCTTTTTCAAATCTGAATCATCTCTGCATTTTTCAATGACAAGCAACTCAAGCATTCCAGTTTCAAGTTTATAAGATCAAAGAACATTTTACAGCAACTCAAGTTTTAAAGTATCAAAAGCTTTTTCAAAATAAAACGATGTGCTTTGTTCTTCAATTATTTTCAGGTGAGTAACATCACTCTTTTTAAAAATTAATTATGAATCTGGTTGCTTGATTTACTCTGGAAATGAGTATGTTTGTATGCCTATTTATAAGTGCATTGCTGGGTATGTATATAAATGTATATAGTTGTGCATGCTGCTGTGTATCTGAGTTTTTCTGTTCTTAGTTTCCAGGTTCAAGAATTGTTAAAAATCCATTATCACTTGATCTAATCTATGTGAAGGTTTAAGTTTCAAACAAAATGTGGTTGTTGTAACATAGATTAAAGTTTAAAATTTTATTTAAGATAAAATAATTTTGTATTGTCGCTGGAAATCAAAAATAATAGAGCAAACTTCATATAAGTGAAAATTCAATTGTCCTGATTCACTGCTTCAGAATTATAAATCGAATACCTAAACTAAAACATGATTTTTAAAACTAAAATAATAAATTTTAGTGATGGGTGAATGCGCAGTTCTGGTTTGAACTGAAAATGGGATCGGGTAACTCTGGTGATCTCAGTGGTTTGGAATGTTGTATTCTTTAGTGATGGTAATGGAGTGATTAGATATTGAGAGAAAATTATCAGGAAGAAGATCCAGGCACTACAGCGGCGGTGATGATCGATATAAGGCTACAACCCTAGTTTAGGCATAGTCAAGATTATGGTTTACCGCAGCTCCTCTGGTGCATCGATTTCATCGTAACTCTGGGAATTTGAAGCTTGGACGTCGGCGAAGTGGTGGCTGGAGTTTCTGACTTTCTGGTGGCCGGAGAAGTGAGCACGAGGTGGTTTCAGGTTTGAGTGAATGTTTCCAGGTTTTGGGTTGAACACTCGAATTCGATTTTGAGTTGTTCTGGGAATTTTGTTGATCGGGGTGGTATGGTTGGATGATCGGCGATATGAGAAAGTTTTTCGGCGATGACCAAAGGTGGTTGGAGCTACTGTGCACATGCGCGGTGCATTGGTTGTTTCTGATGAAGTTGGTTGAGTAGTGATTTGTACTCGAGTTGTTTAGGAAATTGCTCGAAGATTTTTAGAGTTGGACTCGAAGACTTAGGGTAGGGTCTCGGGTCATTTGTAGATTACAGGTTTTAAAAGAAAACCTGTCTGTTTTCAAATTTTTTAAATTGACTTTAAAATTTTTGAAAGCAAGATTTAAAATAAGTTTTAAATCTAAGTTTAAATCTGAATTCAAATCTAAGTTTTAATCTGAATTCAAATCTAAGTTTTATTCTAGTTTGAAATAAAATAAAGTTTTACCAAATTTAAAATGTTTAAACAACTTTAAAATGTTAAAGTATATTTTAAAAGTGATTTGAATTTAAACTGAATTTGGTTTTAAAACTCTTGTAAATTTCTTTTTATAAGATAAATGTGTCTTTAACATGTGATTTAAAGAATTTGTAAATTGTTTCTAAATTTTGCTAAGTTAATTTTGTATTCATTTTAAATCTTAAGTTTGAAATGAAATTTTAAAATAAATTTGAAAGTAAAATGTTTTCAAATGCATATATTAATGATAATTAGATCATTAATAAAAGAAATGATTTATCTTAAAGGTAATTTAGATTTTAATGATTAATAATTAATAAATTAATTAATAAATGATTTAGTATTAATTAAGTAATTAAGGGTTTCAAATTTATTAATTAAGGTTTAAGTTAATTAATTAAGGAATAATTAATTTGTAATTAAGGATCATTAATTAGATAAGATTAGATTATTAATTAATGATTATAAATTAATTAATCAAGTAATTAAGAATTAATTGAGTTACAATTGAAAATTAATTAATTAAATAATTAGAGATTAATTAATTGGTTATTAAAGATTTATTAATAATTAATAATGATTAATCTAAGTTTAATTACTTAAGAGAAGTAATTAAAGAATTATTAATAGTTAATGAAGATCATTAACTAGGGATTAGTTAATAATTAATTAATGTGATTAATTTTAATAATTAATTATATTAATTAATTAAAGATAATCATTTATGGAAATTGTTTTAGTATAATTACTTAATTGAAGTAATTAGAGGAATTAATTACTCCAGGTAATTAATTAAATTGATATGATTAGTTTAAGTTAATTAATTGGTTTAATTAATTAAATAATCACTTGATGATGGGATTAAGTATAATTACTTAATGAGATTTATAAAGTGTAATTACTTAGTGAAGTAATTAGTGATGGTAATTACATGATGTAATTAATTGAAGATTTGAAAGTAGTTTTGGGTTTAATTACTTTATGTAATTAATATGAATGATAATTACTTAGTGAAAGAAATTAATAATTAATTACTTAGTGTAATTAATTTAAGAATTGATTAATAATGTTATTTGAAGATAATTAAGTTATGTAATTAATTAAGGATAATTAATTATTGAATGGGATTAATCAAAGGGATTAATAAAAATAATTAATTAAAGGTCAATTATTAAAAATAATTAATTAAGGAGTAATTAATTTATTTAGTAAAGTAATTAAGGGTAGTTAATTACCGAATGTGATTAATCAAGAGTGATTAATTATTATGGTTTAATTAAAGATTAATTACTTAATTAATTTAAATGAGTAATTAATAATTAACGAAGTAATTAAGGGATCATTAATTAATGTAATTAATGATGTAATTAAGGATTGATTAATTAAGATAATTAATTAATAATAAGGGATTATAAAGTAATTAATTAATTGTAATTAATCAAGGATTAATGTAATTAATTATAGTTAATTAATTACTAGAGTAATTAAAGGCTAGTTACTGAAATTGGTTAAGAATAATTAATTTGTGTAATTAATTAAAGGCTAATTACTTAATATAATTAGAAAATAATTAATCAAGGATGATTAATTAAAATGGATAATTAAAGAATGATTAATTAGTTGATTGGTAAGTAATTAATGGTTATGTAAGCAAGATTTATGTGATGAAGTAATTAATTTATTTATTTTTAAATTAATTAAAGATGAAGTAATTAATTTAATTCATTTAATTTAATTATAGTGTGATTAATTAAATCCTTGCTTATGTATGGATGGATGATATTGAATGCCTTGGATGGTTTGAGATCTCAGATATGAGATAAGTAATGTTGTGTGATATGGATGCTTTGGTTAAAGTGTGATGATAATGTGGATTATCTGTTTGTGATGATAATGTGAATTATCTATTTGTGATGATAATGTAGATTATCTATTGCGGTATGTGAATTATCTATTTGTGTGTATATAGATAATGAAATTGAATTGTTTTAACTTTAAAACAACTTGGACCTAAAAGATGGCGTTTTGGATTTCGATGAGACCGGGATCGGGTTTCCAGATTTGGATATCCGAAAACCACATCGATCCAAATTAACGATAGGTCGTGAATCTCAAGTAAAGATGAAGATTCATAGTGCAAGGGTTATTGTAGTTAACTCTGAGGGTGATTCCAAAATGTGTGTAACGAGATAACGCATTCGGTTTCATTCGAACCCGGAACGAACTTGTATGGATTGAATGCTTTCAGAACATCATCAGGGGGACGATGAGCATTCTAAGATACGTGTTCTCTAAAGGTAATCGTAGCCTCAAGCCTCATCAACCAGGAATAGCTAAAATAGAGGAGGTGCAGCAAGGCTAAGTGGGTCATGCCCAAGTAGGACGAGATTTACCCCTGTCTAGAAGTTTCTTTATATTCGGCTGTGTGGGGCAGTTGATTGCAACAACTGCCGGGCAGTTGATTGCAACAACTGCCGGGGTTGTCTTGTTTGGGACTGTCCAGTAAGGGATGGTTTCGGCCATGTGTTGCAGGGGATTTAGGGTGGATCCTAGGTACGGTGATCTAGGCCACGTACTGTGGCAGGCGGTACCCCAGTAGCCCTGCTATTGTATGAAATCCAAACTCCAATAAGTGCCGCACGTTTTAATTGTGCCCAACTATGTTGGAACGTGAGATGTAAGCGTTCCAGCTATTTCTGTATTTTACTTGAAAACCCTAGACCCTATTATAATATCATTGGATTTCCTATCAAGTGTTTTAGTTAGCGTAAGGTAAAAACTTACCCATGTTTATGTGTAGAGAGTCTTACGTGATACCTTTTGTTTTCAAAGGTTTTCCAAAGTTAAGCAACCTTAACATGTTGCTCACACTAGACCCATGTCTGACCCAGAGTTTATCTTCTGTTTTCTTAAAACTC
Organism: Allium cepa; assembly: GCA_030765085.1. Lineage (NCBI taxonomy): Eukaryota > Viridiplantae > Streptophyta > Magnoliopsida > Asparagales > Amaryllidaceae > Allium > Allium cepa. The sequence continues at coordinate 162,958,056 of CM060932.1, forward strand.
TTGGGTACTCAAATTTTCCCGAGTAGCCAAGAGATTTAGGTTAGTTTTGACGAATTCTAGAGGAGCAATGGAGCAGGAGGCTTTAGCGTTTGTAGATATATATATATATATATATATATATATATATATATATATATATATATAGTGTTCCGTTGTGTGATCTCTGAGTCAAATATTTGTGTTGTATTGAGTTGTAATAAATAGACAGGTGTTTATAACTGTCTAGTATATGATGTATAAGCTGTGTAACTCTGATTGATGTGGTATATTATGTAAATACTTATGTGATTAATATAATTTATTCGTTATGCTGTTGAGATTCTGATGTTGTTCTTTCTTTCTTCTCTATCTTTCTCTTTTCTATCCCTTTCTTTCTTAACGATGATGCGACTTTTTTGGAGAAAAAGTCAGGTCGTCACACAAGTATTTAACTGGCAATATGTGTTCAATAATAAATTAAATAACGATTTAATTTAATAAATTCGAATTAACTGAGATGATGATTCAAAATATAATAAACAGCCATAAATAAATTCCTAATCACATCATAAATAAATTTAACAAACATAAGAAATTTTAGAAGTTGTGAGTGGGTTAAAACACTCACCTTTTGAATTTAAACTGAATTCAAATTGTCTCGGAATTCATCCAAACCAGCATCAAAGTGTCCAAAATTTTAATACGATTTGTAACGACCCGCAAATCCGTACCCCTGAGTTAACGCTATTCTACATCAATCAACTCAAGACGAACAGAAATGCGAACCATTTTAATTAAATAAGAAGAGGTAGAAGAAGAGAAAATAGGAAACAATATCAGAATCTTACCATCGCAGCGGAATAAAATATAATAGATAATACATATCTTTACACCAAAACAAATATATCTGTTATACATTACATTATCAGAGTACATCTTCAGAGTTCACACAACATCAATAGCATACAACTAGATACACATCCACTCAACACAGCGGAATATACATATAAAACAAGTACGAGAATACGCATCATCGTCTAGCTCGTCTCCTGAGCTCCACAGCATCAAAACCTGTATCCTATAATACTCGGTCTGACCCGAGCATTACAGTTAAATAACACCCGAGTCAGTCTGGAATACCAGCGTGAGAAAATCACACTCAATTGATTAATAAAGTTTCAAAAATCCTTTTGAAAACAAAAGCATCTCGTAAGACCACGCCACAAATAAACATGTCGGGTTTTTACCTTCCGATAGCTAAAACAATTTTCTATTAAAATGCTCTGATATTATAATAGGGTCTATTTACAAATACTTATTAAAATAGCCGAAATTGTTACATCTATTAAATTCCAGCTACTAGCCACAAAGAGGGTGATACAAACAAAACTTGTACAAGGCTCGTAGGGAGAATGGATTTCCAACTAATGACTAGGCACTGGAGTACCACCTGTCACAGTACGGGGCCTAGATCACCGTACCGAGGAGTACGCCTGCTCCTCTGCAACACAAGGCCGGACCCATCCCTTACTCGATAGTTCCGAATAAGATCACCCCACGGTTAGGATCAGCAACCGCACCACTAAGCCGAATAAAAAGGGACATATAGACAGGGATGACCTTACTCTCAAGTGGGGGCTACCCACGAAGCCTTGCTGCATATCCCCTGATTTTCAGTCATTGTCGGTTGATGAGGCATGAGGCTAAGCGTTACCTTTAGAACGATATCCACCTGACGATGTTCCGGAAGCATTCATCTATACAAGTCCGTCCTGGGTTCGAACGGAACCGAAGACACTATTCCTACTACATCCATTTTGGAAATATCCTCAGGATTAGTAGCGACTAGCCCTTGCACTTCACTGCTCCATCTTCGAATCCAAAATCGTTTCCACGAAACGTACAAACCGGATCGAAGTGGTTTTCGAGAAATAAATCTCGATCCCGGTCTCTTTGAAACGATCAACGCATTTGTCCAATATTGATAGTCGGTTATTTAACTATCAATTAATATTCACAAACAACCATCCAATAATAAATAATTTCCCAAATTATTTATTAACCTCAAAATATCTTCACAAGATATATTTCTATTTTCAATCCTTTGAAAACAGTTTCAAAACCATCTTTCCTTTCAGAATAAACTTTCCCAATTATTTTCTATCTCTTTTGAAATCACCAAGCACAAAACTAGATTTTAAAATAATTTAAAACACTTTACTTTGAAATATACTTTAAAACATTTATTTTAAAATTATTTCAATGATTTGTTAAAAATACATAATATATGAATATTTGAAAATAAGGTTACTTAATAAAATATAAAATTAGATTTTCACTTTTAAAAATAAAATACTAAGTCGCTCTTTAAATAATTATTGCTATAATAGATTAAAAGGAAATACTTACTTTAGAATTTAAATATTTAGAAATAGTAAATTTTTCAAAACATACTTCTTAAAACAACTTTAAACTTTTAATTTATATTTAAAAATTTACTTTGAAAACGTACTTGGTTATTCAGAGAGAAATTTCCAATCTCAATCACTCAAATCAATTTTCCAAATTGATTCCCAATTTATTCCATTTGAAATAAATTTCTTTACTTATCAGTTCATTTCAAAATTCATTAATTATGGACTTTATTATTATTTTCAATTTGATTTTTAAATCCTTTAGCTGAAATATACAGATTTCAGGTTATTCCCAATTTCTTCTTTATTCTTCTTCAATAATTTAAATCCTAAATTTAAAATAAATGTTTTGTTCTTTTAAACAATAACATTGAAGTTGAAGTTTCGTTAACATTCTGTTTATTTAAATTTTCCTTTCCATACTCAAGATTTATTTATTAAAATTTTAAAGTCACTTTATTTCCTTTTCAGTTCATTCATAAATTTATTCAACTTTTCTATAATTATTTTACTTACAACTTCACTTCTTTTATTTTCATTCCCAAACTCAAATTATAAATTTGGTAATTCATTATTGCCCGATTATAACAATCAAGCCATAACATTTAATATTTCCACATAATTCATTACAGAATATCAAATATTCCGAACAGAGAATATTAAATAATTAAATAAAGTTGAGGGGTCCAGTTGGATCCCTCCAACCTGTTTTCCTTGCATCCATAGATGTTAGCACAATATAAAATGCAAATTCCAAATATCTACCGCACTACAACACATAAATCAATTCAACCATTTCAAACAATTATTTAAATTTAATCATTTAAATTTAAATTTAACTGAGTGAGATTAACTCACCTTTAGCTTTTAGTTTGCAGTCTATTTCACTCCAGTTCCATTCCGACTTGTTCTTCTCGATTCTAGACCTTGTATAAACATTATATGGATTTGTTACTATTGGAATTAATTAAACAACTAATTGCCATTTATTAATTTAGTTAAAACACTTTAATCTCCAAATTCATTACTTTAAAATAATCTAGACTTTTTTTCTGAATCTATAAATATACTTATTAAAATCCATATAGCTTCCAAAATCTTCCTTTAATATATTCTAGTAATTAAATAAATTAATAAAACAAAATAATCTCCAAACCCATTAGTTAAAAATAATTAACAACATTTAAAACTTAGCTATTTATTATCATTATTATTTTCTTCTTTAAAACTACCTATATATATATATATACATATGTGTACATAAATCCTTTAATTGAAATGAGGAAAAAGTGCATTTATTTATATCAGCTTTACTCCGTTCTATACATCTTATTCAATATATATTATTATACGTAAATGATATAAATTTGAACTGAACGAATGCGATCGAAGATTACCTCGCTGCCCTAACGAAAACGCACTCCTACTACCGCGAAGCTCAAACCCTAGTCTCGCGAAACCTGCACGAGCCGATCCTTCCAATGATCGCCGCCCGCAACCACTTGCTCCTGGAATAACTCCACCAAATCGCCTATCGCGAGCACCCAGGCCTCTCCCGAGTTGCACCCTAACACCGCCACGCACGCGATGTCGATATCGCTGGCCTACCACACGCGACATCGAATGTCGCAGCGACTCGAGCCACCCCAGATCTGCCTCGAAACCCTAATTCACCCATCACCCATCGCGACGTCGAGATCGTTATTGTTGTCGCCATTGATTGACTCATTTGGAGTTTGATTTAATTGCGAACGATTGAAGGAAGGTGCCTTTTTTTTACAAAACTGATATCGGCCATTTATTATCTCGTGTAGAAATTTCTATGTTCCGTCTCATGTCTTAAAAGAGAAGAAAGGAAACAAGACGGGATGTTAAAGAGAAGGTAGCGTGTACAAATGATGCAGCAGAGGTTTGAAAAGAAAGCAAAAGATCTGATGTTGATATAATTTCAACTACAATTTGACAAGTATAAATATACAAATAAATTCAGATTCGGATGCAACTTAAAATTTTAAACCCCCGTCAAGGCATGCCGTTAGGCGTTCATAACGTTATACCTCTGTTCCGAACACAACGGAAAAGGTTTCGAGGCCAAAACCGATCGTATGGAGAAGATAGCATTTTAGATCGAGTTATTATATCAAATTTCGATATAAATTATAGCGCGTTTAAATATTGTACGCTCATACAACTCCAAATGCTACGAAAATTGAAATCCGATAATAATACACTATTACGGATCTAATGGAACTGGTTTCGTCGAATTCCGAGGCTGTGCCTCGGAAGGCTATTTTTATATTCAATTTAAACGATATAAAATTTCAAAACTTAACCAAACGCTTTCAAATTCAGTTTAAAAGTTTTATCACCTTCAGTATTATTAATATAAATTTTATAAGTCTTCAAGTTATTTTTAACAGGCTTAAAATTCCAGATTCAATAATTTACCCAATTTCGATAATTAAATTCAATAAATAAATTATCCAATAAATACTGATATTTGAAATTAAAGTTAAAAATTAACCTTTGAATATTTAAAATTAATTAAATATTCCAATTTCAAATATACAATAAAAATTTTGGGTCGTCACATTCCTCCCCCGTTAAAAGAATTTCGTCCCCGTAATTACTAGTTGGAAGAATGATCCATAACCCATTTAACTATTACCTCAAACCCAAACAGTTTTAACAACTTACCAAACAAATCCTTTTATCAAAGACACTCTAACTCTTTTCTAACCTTCAAACTTATCCAAAAATTCCCAAACAATTATTACTTTCTTAGCCATTCAAATTTAAATTAAAACCGAATTTTAAATTTCAAAATTTCTCAAAAAATTCTAACTCTCTAAATTTTGGAAAAATTTCGCCAGCTTCTCCTTTGCGCGGCTAGCACGGTACTACTACAAAAATGGCTCTACGGCCTCCCAAATCCAAAACGATAACAAAAAGTCAAGTGGCTAGATCAAAAACCTAATCCAATTTCATACAGAAATTTTAAATACATACCTTTTTGTCGGGCCATTAAATTTTATCCTCTGAAATCAAAATTCCCAATTTTATCCATGCTTTTATACACCTGTATATTCTACTAAGCAATAACATCCAATTACAGCTTCAAAACCATTTTATATGTTCCTTTACAAATTTTCAATATTTGTTTTACTTAAGCCCGTACGATGCGCATATATCATTCGTACGCAATACCAAATCTGATCGCTCACTCGATCACACAATTTCACTTCCGAACTAGTATCTTCCACCCGACTTCCTAGTGTGGACTCAGATCTGGTTTCCTGATTAGAAACCGTCATTCTCCTTGCATAGCCGTAAACTATGATAGAGAATTTCCAGAATCAATCAAAATTCCATATCTAGGCTCGCCGTCGAAAATCGAGTGAAAAATCCTAACTCGGATCGATATAACTATCTTGAAATTCTGTGCTCGAATTCTGGATCAAAATAGCTATCGTATACAATAATATACGTACATCCTACGTATAAATTTCAATTGATTATCAATTATTTCAATTCCCTTTTATTCACATTCATTTTGATTGTTATTCACTTATCCACAATCCTCACATTCACAACTATCAGTTTTAAATCTTCATTCCATTATTTACTTAGCATATTTCCCAATACCAAATCTACTTAAGAATTTCCTCCTTCATTTCTTAAGTTCAATGTAAATATTCTTTGTATTCATTTTTACTTCACTTTTGAAGTTTATATTCAAATTGAATTCCAGTTCCATATAAATTTCAATTTGCTTCAATTCTACTTGAATTCAATTCATCTTCAAACTTTAAATATTGAATCTTATTTTCCTTATCTCAACCCATATTTATTAACCATTTCTTTTTCTTAGTTCACTTGCTAATTTATTTATTTGCAAACTTTTCTATTTTTCATTTCTTCGAACAAATTTTTTTTTCCGATTCGTCTTACTTTACATACGCAATTTTAAATTAGATTTTAAAAATTCAGTTTCAATTCTAATTACTTACCCATTTCTAAATCATTTGTCGTTAGTGAAAATTTCAAAAAATTTCTAACTCCCAAAATTTTCGGAAAATTTTGGCAGAGTCTCCTTTGTACGGAGGAGCTTTTGCAATTTGACAAAAGATATAAATATATATACATCGACCCACACGGTCGGAAAATAGAAAAACGGTTCATATTTCCTATTTTTATTGCGTAGGCGTACCTTTATTTAGCATTTATAAACAAGCGGCTTATTATTTAACAGTTAGCGTGTCCAAAAATCCAGCCAACGGCTTCCCGGTACCTGTACTTACTCAATTTAAACATGTAAGTGCAAAATATATGAAGTTTATTAACATTTCACTTTTTTTAAACAACTACAACACATGAATATTAAAAGCAATGTAACTAAACGATGTTTATAAGCAACTTATATGGTTCTTAACACTTACGCATTTGTTTCAACCAATCCATACGCCATTTCATTTAATTTTAATGGTTTACAATACCATCTCTTACCTTCAATTTATTTTAACCCCAAACAAGCTCATAGTCAATTTAATTGATTTCAAAATCAATTCCATTTCACTTTTATCAATCCATAGCTTCTTAATTACTTTCATTTACATCAAATAACAATTTATTCTACGCAATTTGACGAGATCTATGAGAATAAATAAGTATTTATGTTTTATAACCAATTTAAATTGATTTCAACTCAATTTATACTTAATTCTATTCCATTTATAAATTTATTCACAATCCATATACTCTCATTTCCATTGCATTTTAAATTTGAATTCATTCACTTGCATTTCATTTTATTAACCAAACTAGTTTCATTATTCAACAGGTTCCATTCAAAACCATTCGATCTAGTTCGACACATTTAGTTTAAATTTCATTCCATATTTGTTTATTCCAGCTATTTTATTTAGCTCGGAAATAATCCAGGATATTTCATTCAATAACTATTTCTCAACTTATTTAAACCACACTTCATTTTGAGTTCGGCTTTCATTCAACTCTTACTTAAGTCAATAACTTAAGTTCATTTCCATTTCTTTTTACAACCAGTTCTATTTCCATCTTTCATTTGATTCTTTTTGTTCCATCCGTTTATTTATTCAATATAAGTAGTTTATCCACTCAATCCATTATGAATTTTCATTTGCTTAAATATTATTTATAACTCACCGAATTCTATTTCGATTTAAATTTATTTTCACTTGATTTAAATCCAACCCAATATTATTCAACTTAGTTTAAGTTGAATTCAATTCACCCTCCTCCATTTGATTATATTTCAATTTATAAATTACATTTATAATTCATATTTTATAAGTTCTTCTTATAATGAATTTATTCCCTTAAACTTTGGTTATATTTTCAATTTCTAGTTAAATTTTTTTTTTTTGCACAACGATGATAATAATTTAATATTATCATTCCTAACATCTAAGCATCCATATATTAGCTAAAATAGTTTACAAAAACTTTTCTTTATATCAAAATATATTTTTGGGTAAAATTTATTTCATTCACCCACATTTAAAACAATACCGTGTCAAACTATTCTATTCAAGTGTTTAGAAACCCCTTCGATACAGTTGTCCAGACTGTGCCGACGAAGGTTCATATGCCACTCAATAAACCAATCAACACAATATTAAAACAATTTATATTCACTAGCAAATACACGCTCATATCTATTAATACGCTCAAACTCATTCTAGAGTTCTACGGACTCTATTTGAGTAATTTCCCACCAAAGCCAAGGTTATCACCAACCTAAGCTCTGATACCAAGTGTAACGACCCGCAAAACCGTACCCCTGAGTTAACGCTATTCTACATCAATCAACTCAAGACGAACAGAAATGCGAACCATTTTAATTAAAGAAGAAGAGGTAGAAGAAGAGAAAACAGGAAACAATATCAGAATCTTACCATCGCAGCGGAATAAAATATAATAGATAATACATATCTTTACACCAAAACAAATATATCTGTTATACATTACATTATCAGAGTACATCTTCAGAGTTCACACAACATCAATAGCATACAACTAGATACACATCCACTCAACACAGCGGAATATACATATAAAACAAGTACGAGAATACGCATCGTCGTCTAGCTCGTCTCCTGAGCTCCACAACATCAAAACCTGTATCCTATAATACTCGGTCTGACCCGAGCATTATAGTTAAATAACACCCGAGTCAGTCTGGAATACCAGCGTGAGAAAATCACACTCAATTGATTATTGAAGTTTCAAAAATCCTTTTGAAAACAAAAGCATCTCGTAAGACCACGCCACAAATAAACATGTCGGGTTTTTACCTTACGATAGCTAAAACAATTTTCTATTAAAATCCTCTGATATTATAATAGGGTCTATTTACAAATACTTATTAAAATAGCCAAAATTGTTACATCTATTAAATTCCAGCTACTAGCCACAAAGTGGGTAATACAAACAAAACTCGTACAAGGCTCGTAGGGAGAATGGATTTCCAACTAATGACTAGGCACTGGGGTACCACCTGTCACAGTACGGGGCCTAGATCACCATACTGAGGAGTACGCTCGCTCCCCTACAACACAAGGCTGGACCCATCCCTTACTGGACAGTTCCGAATAAGATCACCCCACGGTTGGGATCAGCAACTGCACCACTAAGCCGAATAAAAAGGGACATCTAGACAGGGATGACCTTACTCTCAAGTGGGGGCTACCCACGAAGCCTTGCTGCATATCCCCTGATTTTCAGTCATTCCCGGTTGATGAGGCTTGAGGCTAAGCGTTACCTTTAGAACGATATCCCTTAGAATGCCCATCGTCCACCTGACGATGTTCCGGAAGCATTCATCCATACAAGTCCGTCCCGGGTTCGAACGGAACCGAAGGCACTATTCCTACTACATCCATTTTGGAAATATCCTCGGGATTAGTAGCGACTAGCCCTTGCACTTCACTGCTCCATCTTCGAATCCAAACTCGTTTCCACGAAACGTACAAACCGGATTGAAGTGATTTTCGAGAAATAAATCACGATCCCGGTCTCTTCGAAACGATCAACGCATTTGTCCAATATTGATAGTCGGTTATTTAACTATCAATTAATATTCACAAACAACCATCCAATAATAAATAATTTCCCACATTATTTATTAACCTCAAAATATCTTCACAAGATATATTTCTATTTTCAATCCTTTGAAAACAGTTTCAAAACCATCTTTCCTTTCAGAATAAACTTTCCCAATTATTTTCTATCTCTTTTGAAATCACCAAGCACAAAACTAGATTTTAAAATAATTTAAAACACTTTACTTTGAAATATACTTTAAAACATTTATTTTAAAACTACTTCAATGATTTGTTAAAAATACATAATATATGAATATTTGAAAATAAGGTTACTTAATAAAATATAAAATTAGATTTTCACTTTTAAAAATAAAATATTAAGTCACTCTTTAAATAATTATTGCTATAATAGATTAAAAGGAAATACTTACTTTAGAATTTAAATATTTAGAAATAGTAAATTTTTCAAAACATACTTCTTAAAACAACTTTAAACTTTTAATTTATATTTAAAAATTTACTTTGAAAACGTACTTGGTTATTCAGAGAGAAATTTCCAATCTCAATCACTTTAATCAATTTTCCAAATTGATTCCCAATTTATTCCATTTGAAATAAATTTCTTTACTTATCAGTTCATTTCAAAATTCATTAATTATGGACTTTATTATTATTTTCAGTTTGATTTTTAAATCCTTTAGCTGAAATATACAAATTTCAGGTTATTCCCAATTTCTTCTTTATTCTTCTTTAATAATTTAAATCCTAAATTTAAAATAAATGTTTTGTTCTTTTAAACAATAACATTGAAGTTTAAGTTTCGTTAACTTTCTGTTTATTTAAATTTTCCTTCCCATACTCAAGATTTATTTATTAAAATTTTAAAGTCGCTTTATTTCCTTTCCAGTTCATTCATAAATTTATTCAACTTTTCTATAATTATTTTACTTACAACTTCACTTCTTTTATTTTCATTCCCAAACTCAAATTATATATTTGGTAATTCATTATTGCCCGATTATAACAATCAAGCCATAGCATTCAATATTTCCACATAATTCATTACAGAATATCAAATATTCCGAACAGAGAATATTAAATAATTAAATAAAGTTGAGGGGTCCAATTGGATCCCTCCAACCTGTTTTCCCTGCATCCACAGATGTTAGCATAATATAAAATGCAAATTCCAAATATATACCGCACTACAGCACATAAATCAATTCAACCATTTCAAACAATTATTTAAATATAATCATTTAAATTTAAATTTAACCGAGTGAGATTAACTCACCTTTAGCTTTTAGTTTGCAGTCTATTTCACTCCAATTCCATTCCGACTTGTTCTTCTCGATTCTAGACCTTGTATAAACATTATATGGATTTGTTACTATTGGAATTAATTAAACAACTAATTGCCATTTATTAATTTAGTTAAAACAGTTTAATCTCCAAATTCATTACTTTAAAATAATCTAGACTTTTTTTTCTTCTGAATCTATAAATATACTTATTAAAATCCATATAGCTTCCAAAATCTTCCTTTAATATATTCTAGTAATTATATAAATTAATAAAACAAAATAATCTCTAAACCCATTAGTTAAAAATAATTAACAACATTTAAAACTTAGCTATTTATTATCATTATTATTTTCTTCTTTAAAACTGCCTATATATATATACATATGTGTACATAAATCCTTTAATTGAAATGAGGAAAAAGTGCATTTATTTATATCAGCTGTACTGCGTTCTATACATCTTATTCAATATACATTATTATACGTAAATGATATAAATTTGAACTGAACGAATGCGATCGAAGATTACCTCGTTGCCCTAACGAAAACGCACTCCTACTACCGCGAAGCCCAAACCCTAGTCTCGCGAAACCTGCACGAGCCAATCCTTCCAATGATCGCCGCCCGCAACCACTTGCTCCTGGAATAACTCCACCAAATCGCCTATCGCGAGCACCCAGGCCTCTCTCGAGTTCCACCCAAACACCGCCATGCATGCGATGTCGATATCGCTGGCCTACTACACGCGACATCGAATGTCGCAACGACTCGAGCCACCCCCAGATCTGCGATGAAACCCTAATTCACCCATCACCCATCGCGACGTCGAGCTCGTTATTGTTGTCGCCATTGATTGACTCGTTTGGAGTTCGATTTAATTGCGAACAATTGAAGGAAGGCACCATTTTTTTTTACAAAACTGATATCGGCCATTTATTATCTCGTGTAGAAATTTCTATGTTCCGTCTCATGTCTTAAAAGAGAAGAAAGGAAACAAGACGGGATGTTGAAGAGAAGGTAGCGTGTACAAATGATGCAGCAGAGGTTTGAAAAGAAAGCAAAAGATCTGATGTTGATATAGTTTCAACTACAATTTGACAAGTATAAATATACAAATAAATTCAGATTCGGATGCAACTTAAAATTTTAAACCCCCGTCGAGGCATGCCGTTAGGCGTTCATAACGTTATACCTCTGTTCCGAACACAACGGAAAAGGTTTCGAGGCCAAAACCGATCGTATGGGGAAGATAGCATTTTAGATCGAGTTATTATATCAAATTTCGATATAAATTATAGCGCGTTTAAATATCGTACGCTCACACAACAACTCAAAATGCTACGAAAATTGAAATCAGATAATAATACACTATTACGGATCTAATGGAGCTGGTTTCGTCGAATTCCGAGGTTGTGCCTCGGAAGGCTATTTTTATATTCAATTTAAACAATATAAAATCTCAAAACTTAACCAAACGCTTTCAAATTCAATTTAAAAGTTTTATCACCTTCAGTATTATTAATATAAATTTTATAAATCTTTAAGTTATTTTTAACAGGCTTAAAATTTCAGATTCAATAATTTACCCAATTCCGATAATTAAATTCAATAAATAAATTATCCAATAAATACTGATATTTGAAATTAAAGTTAAAAATTAACCTTTGAATATTTAAAATTAATTAAATATTCCGGTTTCAAATATACAATAAAAATTTCGGGTCGTCACACGATTCCAACGCAAGAAACCGCTCATGAAACAGACAACGTATGCGAAAGTTACGCGCGTTAGAACATTCTGAATTTAAGTTAAATTAAAACAAATTAAAGGGTAAAATAGTAATCAATCCTCACCTGCCACGTCCCCATCCTCAACAGCCAACCCCAACTGTTTGAACCCAAATTCATGAACACGACTTCGACGTTGACCGAGAATCCCCGCCGCCGTAGGCCGCTAGCGCTTCAACCATGCACCCAGTCGCACTCACCTGATCATGGCGCACCTCCACCTCCCCTCCAGTCCCCTTATGTGCTAGCCGCCGCGGCCAAAACACGTGGTTGCTGAAACCTTAATCCACCAATTACCGACGATCCAGCCATCAATTCACAAAACGAAACATACCGATGAACTCCACTCGATGATCTCGACAAAATTCGCAAATCAATTCGGCGATCAGTTGTAATCGATCGCGATGAAAAGTACGATCGAGAATTAATTCGCGATTTCTGGATAGACAAAGACCCGAATCGAAAAACAGACAGCATATTCAACTTGCACTTGCGAGAGCTTCAGATTGATGTAAAATTCGATATTATTTGAGGAGTTTGAATTTTTGGCTTTGAATTTGATTTGAAATTGCATTTCGGAATTAGGTTTTTGTCTACCATTAGAATGAGGAGTAGCAAATGGAATTTTACGTATAGAAATTAGAAATAGATAGGCTGCTAACGTTTATAATGATATATATATATATATATATATATATATATAGGCAGAACAAAATAGAAACAAATGGGCTTGATTGGTTTGGAAAATTGAACGATAATGACCCGAAAAGCCATTTCGACTCCGGAATGAAAATGAGTCAACCAATATATCAAATTAGATGTTTTAAAATATTTTAAAATCAATGGAATTGGTTTCAAGTCCTAATTCCATTGTATGAAGAAGTTACGCTTAAATCCGCTTATTTCAAACTGATTTCAATTGATTTAATTAAATTAATTTATTGGCGCTTTGAGTCCGTATGACCAAACGACAAGTTCGATCGATACGAAACATGAAATCCTACAATAATTCACTGTTATGGATCTGATGAAACTGATTTCGTCAAAATCCGAGTCAGTGGCCAAAATGGCTATATTTCAGTTAATTAAATAAATATTAAATCAATTAAATCAAAATTTTCAAATTCCATTTTCGTAATTTGCAAATCTTATCACTTTTGATTTCTTAAACAATTACAATGCTTTGAATAATTTAGACATCAATTCAAAGTTAATTAATTTACCCATTTTCGTATTTAATTTCAGTTTTAATAAATTCATTAATTATCAATTGAAATTCCAATAAATCCATTTATTTGATTTCTCAACCTAGTTATGAAATCAATTATTAACTTATCATCTCATAGGTAATATTAACATTGGTTTATATACTAATACATCAATAATTTCCCAATTCATCCAAATATCAATTGTCACAGTATTTAACTTTATTTATTGTGAATTGAATTCCATTTAATTATATTAATTCCAAATAACTAATTTGGTTCAATTCTAATCCTTTTTATTAAGTCTTTTATTAATCTATAAACCTAGCTTATATTTATTTGTCTTTCATTACATTAATATTTTTAAATTTCCAACTTTCCTTTGTATTAACTGTAATTTCAATTATATTGAATTTGTCAAATATATACATTTATTATAATTAAAACCTCAATTAATTTATTCAACTTGGTTTCGTTCCTTTATTTTATCTATGAATAAAATATACGTTTCCATTTATTTTATTACATTCACACTTTATAATTACTGTCCTCGCTCACATTAATGAACATTTACTTTCATTTAAATGTAATTGATTTCCAATTAATTTCATAGACTAATTATACAGGTAATTTATGATGATTGTTACCATAACCTTAAATTTACACTTAAGTTTATTATTTTCAACTCATTATTATAATTACTTATAGAATATGAATTCATTCAATTTATTTATTAAACCAATGTTTACATTGGTTTTCTTATATCAATTATATAACCATGTATAACAATTTTACATCATTTCATTATGGGAATTTCATTTTCAATTTTCAATATTTAGTTTTAATTACATTGTTACATTTCATTTTAACATTCCTTTCATTATTAAATTGCCAAGTTTTTATTTCTTCCAAATTTATTTACCAAAATCTTATTAAATTAATAAATTTAATTATCGAAGATTTATGGGTCGTTACAAGATCCCTGTTAGTATAGAATTCCCTATGGGTTGAAACGATACATACCCAAACGATCTGTAGAATAGGAGAAAATCATTGTGGGTTGAAATGATAAACCCAAGCGATTTTCATTGAATTGAATTTGGGATTGCTGGTTGAAATGATATTTACCCGTATATATTTTAATTGCGGATTGAAATGATATATATCCATATCACTTAACCATATGATAGAAAATTATATATACAGACACCGTCGGTCTATATGTATACACACACACACACACACACACACACATATATTGAAATGATTTCCGAAAGTCTTATAGAGATTTATATATGGTTTTATATAAATATTGATTTTAAATATTTATATATAAATGTTATTCCATGGTTAAATTCTTGATTTTTAAATTTATGTATTTTGAAAATTTTAAAATTATAAGTTGGTTTTAAAATTATAAATTTTAAGAATGTACTTATAATTTTACTATTTTAAAATATATAAATTAAGTTTTAGTATAAAATAAGTTTGATAATAAGATTTAATTTAATAAAGTTTATTTGATTAATATGTAATATATTTAAGTATTTATTTAAAATTATATTTTAAAATAGATTTTATAATGATTTTGTAAGTTAAGGTTGAGAAGATAAATTTGAATTTATTTGAAATTGTATTTAAGTAAGAAATTTATTTAATTAAATCGATATGGAACCTATTGAATTTGAGATTTTTTAAAGGATTTGATTTTTACAACTTGATTTTTTTTTAAGGTGATTAAGTGAATATTTCAATTTTAAATAAATTGAAGGAAATATTTAGTTTATTTATAATTTAGTTTTTTTAAATGATATTGGATTTATTAAGTGAATATTTCAAAACTAAATAATAACGAAGTTAAATTAAGATATACTAGAAATTGTCAATTTTAGTTTTGGAATGTGGAATATATAAAGCTTTGGAATATATTGAAATTGAAATGGTTTATTTTGTGGTTCAGTCTGTATTTAAAATTGATATAAATTGAAATGGTTTATGGAGAAATTGAATTGGATTGAAATTGATGAATTGAGGTTGAATTAAATTTGAATTTTGGCATATTTGAACCGGTTTGTGAAATTTGACGAAATTATTTTATTATATAAAGTATTTTAAATTTTATTTAAAACTATTGTGTATTTTACTTTATAAATTATTTTAATATAAACTATTTTAATATAAATTGTTTTTAACATAAACTATTATTATTATAAACTAGTTTAATATACTAATTATTTTAATATAAACTATTTTAACTTATAACTATTTAAATAAACTATTTTACTTTATAAACTATTTTATTATATATACTATTATTAATATCTAAACTATTGAAAGGAAAGTGTTATGATTTCAAAGTGTTATGATTTTTAAATGTTATGATTTCATGTGTTTTGATTTAGAAAGTGTTATAACTTTGAAGTGCTATGATTTTGGAAATGATATTGTTTGATATGGTTTTGAAATGGAAATGATATTTTAGTTTTGAAGTATAAACTATTTCGAAATGACCGCGGTGTTATAATAACGTTTGGTTGTTAAAGAGACCGGGATCGGTTATTGTCATACTCTCTGCCAATACCGAAAACCACTTTAACAACTATGTACTCGGTGGAGATTCCAGAATGAAGTAGGATGGTGGTGACGATCCTATATGAGGTATATACATGGACCCGACTCCTGTGAGTTGGCATAAGGTAGCTAAAACAGGAGCAATCGACGGGCCAAGTAAGGTAGCTCCTCCGAACGGACACACTTCTTTGTATGCCATTCTATTACTCTATGATTGATTTGGTACGCACCTTTGATTTGGGAGTGTGGCTCGAGGTGGGCGGTAGTTGCTGTTATGCGTTACCACCAGCCCGGAAGTTTAATTGGTATATCTTTCCTAGCATTGCCTAGTTGTGCCGTGTCACCTACCTTAGTGAGACCACTACGAGTTTGTTCTGTACCATACCTTTGGAGTGCCCTCTAATAAGCCCATTTTACGAGAAGTTACGGAACTGTATAGACTATGGGAATATATATAAAATATGTTAAGGTGGAAAATGTAAAGCCTTAACGTTATTCTAAATGTTTACTTTACTTTAGACATTATTATAATAGCGTATATTACTACATAGTATATAGTTTAACGGATCCGTAGAGGACGGTTATCCCAAACATCCTTTGAGTTACTTGTATTTTAGTTGATATTTCACTTAAGTTGAATTTATTGATGTAGGAATGTTAATCCTAACTCGAGTGTTTTGTGTTTTGCTTTACGCTCGGGTCAGATAGAGTGTTACAACTTTTGAGACTCAACTTTGGGGTTGGAGCATCGTTCGGAGATCCATCTATCTATTCAGCTTGCAGATCTTCAGTTGACTTCTGTGATATATTCTGATCTTGTATTTGACTATTGTATTCGAGACTTCTATTATGTCTTACTTAACTCTGATACATATATAATAGCTTCATGAACTACTATTCATTTTGTTTCCATTGCATTTTGTTATATTACTCTGTGTCGGTGATTTTGTGATTTATTTATTTACCGTATGTGCTGAGTTTTGCCAAATATAAATTAATAATCTGATATTTTGAGCAATTCAAGTCTGACATGTGCGGATGCGAATGGTTGAAAATACCAGATTGTTACAATATATGTGCACCTATGATAATGTATATACTGCATACATATATGCATGTATATGTCGTATGGCAGAGAGTTATATTCTTTTTATCTGAGCCTACACGTGTCATATATAATACCTATATGCATTGCTGATCAAATTATACGTCACTTCTGAAATTATCGACAAGAAATATATGTGTTATATATATTTGTTCTTTCGAAAAATGTATATTTCTTATATATGTATTTGTTTCCATCAAACCATCGTGCTAAATCTGTTTGCTTATCGCAGCTATTTGAAATGCCATATCTGTGTCTGTATCTGTATCAGTGCTTTTCAATTTCCATCGTTCTCTAGCCACGAAAGGTGAGCAATCACTCATGATTAACATTCTTATGCTTACTAAATTGGTTCGTAAGAAATGAAAATTTAAATGTGCTGTTAAATATGAATTGTTAATTATTAAATATTAAATACGACCTGTTGTCATTTTAAATCGACCAATTAGGGAAATTGACACCATGATATGTTTACTAATTATTTATTTAAATTTTTATTGGTCACATATGCTAGAGTTGTTATGTTAATGTTATTTATTATTCTCACTCTACTAGCTCCCTTTGTTCTAGAAATTACTATGTGTTGAAATGATACATACCCGAATGAACTTTAGAATAGGAGAAAATTTGTTGTGGGTTGAAATGATAAACCTAAACGATTTTCAATTATTATTAAAATTTCTGGGATTGGGGTTTATTAATATAAACGCATAAAAATTTAATCTACTACGGATTGAAAAAACAAATATCCGTATCACTTGATCATAGGATAGAAAATTATATACGGACACCATCGGTCAATTTTTTAAAAATGATTTCCAAATATTTGAAAGGAAATATATGAGTTTGATTTTGAAACGCAATAATTACTCTATTTTATTTTTGAAAAATTTATAACCCTAAATGTTGATTTGAAGGTATAAAAAGTATAGGTTTAATCTAAAGGAAATTCGATTTTTTTTTACTTATAGTTGTATTTTTTGAAATAAATAAAATAAGAATTTAGATATATAAATAAAAAAATTTATTTCTTTTGAATTATATAAAATAAGTTTTATCTAATATTTATATATATAAGGGTTTAATTTAAATTTAAAACAGATTTTATAATTTTAGTAAATAAAAGGGTTGGAAAGGTACATTTGAATTTGATTGGTAACTTAAACTGGTTATTAATTTAATTTAAATGGAGATTCATTCAAGACTTAACGACTTGGAAATGATTTATAACTTCTTTTACTAAAAGGTGATTCAATGAATACTTTAAAATTTAAATAGAAGTAAATTTGACTATTCATTTTACTTAAAAATTTATTTGATATTTTATTTAAATATTTGCAAATTAATTTTATAAATGACCACGGTGTGAAATAAGTGGTTGGTTGTTAAAGAGACCGGGATCGGATATTGTCATACTCTCTGTCAATACCGAAAACCACTTTAACAACTGTGCACGTGGGGGAGATTCCAGAACGAAGTAGGATTGTTTGGCGAACGATTCTGCATGGTATTTACATAGCACTGACTTCCGTGAGTCAACTTGATGTGGCTAAAACATGAGCTATACAAGGCCAGGTCCCACCCCCTATCGGACACATTTCTTTGAAACCTTATCTATTACTTTCGTGATTCTATTTGGTGTGCACATCTTTGATTTGGAGCGTGTCTCAAGGTTGGCAGTAGTAGCTGCTATGCGTTACCACCAGTCCGGGAGTGCAATTGGTATATCTACCCTGGCATTGCCTCGCCTGCCTTATCACATCCCTTATCGCGCCTTCTACGAGTTTGGTTTTTACCATACCTATTGAGTGCCCTCTAACAGCCCTCTAGTTACAGAGGAATTACGGTACTGTATAGACTATGGGAATATGTAAAAATGTGATTAGAGGGATATGGGTAACGCCTTAATGCTATTTTTATATTTTACTTTACTATATACATTATATATGTAGCATATTGTACTATGTATGTAGATAGCTTATCGAATCCTTAAAGGATGGAATCCCAACATTCTTTTAAGTTATATTGCAATTACTTAATATTTCACTTGAACTTGATTTATCTGCATAAGAATGTTAATCCTAATTTGAGTGTTTTGTTTTGCTTTACGCTCAGGTCGACCTGAGTGTCACAGTTTGAGATTCATCTTTTGGAGCTTGGAGTTCGCTTGGAAGACCTATCTTATCTTTTCAGCTTTTAGTGATTTCTATTATTTAAGTTGTATGTTCAGACTTTTCAGTTATTTTTGTGTTAGCGACTTCTATGTATTGGGATTTCTGATGTATTCTGTTTTAGACTATGTTATTTCTGCAGTAGATTTATGAACTACTATTTATCTTTCCACTGTTTGTTGTGAACTCTGTGTCTGTGATTCTGTGATTGATTTATTTACTGTATATGCTAATTTTTGCCAAATAAATATATTAACAATCTGTTATTTGGAGCAGTTCAAGTCTGCATGTGTGGGTTGTCGATTTGAATGGTTTGAAATAGTGGGTCGTTACATATAGAAAACTAAAATCAATTTGGTTTTATATATAAGGAAATTCATAAAGTGTTTATGAATACCTATTTCGTTGCATTGAGAAATGATTATTGTTTCAAGAAATACCAACTTTATAGCGAAGGAATTTCTTTTCGGAATTATTAGTAGTAAAATGGATTTGGATACGATCCAAAGACGCAATTGATTATATGGGATGAATGAAATTAACCAAACCTAAATGAACACAATGCAGTAGAATATATAATAAGTACTCTTGCACATTGAAGAGAAACTATGAATTTCTTAACAGTGTTAAGAAATGGATAGTCCTCAATTGTTAATTAAATCATTAAGAGCATTGACTTTACAATATGGATGATACACAAATCCGAAAGGATTCCAAATACATTATCAAAATATGATTTTGATAATTGTACCTCAAGGGATATGATCTATTGACTGCAAATTTTTCTTCAAGCGAAAGGCTAATGGAGTTGGAATATAGTCAGCAACATTTATAGGAATAACATAGTCAATTTCAATTGTGAAAATTAACGTAATAGAGTAGTTATCTAATGTACTCAAGTTAATTCAAATTTTACTCATAAAACTATCGTATAACATGACTTTGTGTTTTGATAATATGTATTGAGACAAAAAATTATAAATAATGATTTAGAATAGACTATTTACATATAACAATCAAAGTGTCTCGAAGTCACACCACACCATAATCATCTATTAGAAACGGTTTATAACCGTTGCTTACACCATTACCAACGGTTAAAAACCGTTTCTAATAACGGAGTGGTAAACTTTAGCAACGGTAACTAACCGTTGTTTTTTGATCATAAGCAACGGTTTTAAACCGTTGCTTAATGTCCATAAAGCAACGGTTATTGCCCGTTGTTTATTTACAAATAGCAACGGTAATTAACCGTTTCTTTTAGATCATAAGCAACGGTTTTAAACCGTTTCTTAGTGTCTATAAAGCAACGGGTATTGCCCGTTGTGTTATCGTAAATAGCAACGGGTTTTAGCCGTTCCATTTGAGCCATAATTCCATGGCCTTTACTCATAACGAAACGGGCAGAAACCGTTGTTATGTACTATATTACAACGGTTCTTACCCGTTGTAATTCTGTCCGTTTGAAAAAAAAAATATAGGCATTAAAAGCATTAGTCATGACACAGTATTATCATACATTTACAAACAGCTACCAGACATACAATTACAAACAGCTACCCGACATACAAATATAGTGCTACCAGACATACAATTACAAACAGCTACATAAGTCATGACACGGTATTATCACAGTGTTATTACATAACATATAATAATAGCATCCATCGTCCTAAGTTTGAAGATAACAGTATTTTCACCATACATATGATAACAACACTTAACTTGAGCAGTCTAAGATAATTCACACAAGCATACGTTCTTAATACAGCGTTCATTTACATGCTCAAACAGCTTTCCTCGTAACCAGGCCTTCCATGCAGCTGCAAAATGAATAAACATGAGTTAGCATTAAACTAACCTATACATATAAATGTTAAAACCCAACGCATTCTGGTTACTGAATCATATATAACATGAAATACAAGAGAACATAAAATGGTATTAATAGTTTAAAGGTTATAAATTAAGAGATTTTACTAGACTGCACATAAGAAAACATGTTTCCTATGATGTCCAAGGATCAATCAGTTTCAGGTTATGATTAAATTAAGACTGATATGAAACAACAAAGTGCATGCTAAAATTGAAACAACAAAGCCCCAAACTTCCAGTCCACTTTCAAATTAAGACTGAATTCTTAAAAGTCTGATACTCATGCTCCAAAAATATTTCAGTTTGTAATAACTGGCCATACATCAGCATGCTACATATCAGACAATGGTTTTAGGTGCTTCAAACACTTCAACTCATTGGTACAACTACAACAGAACATTGCTCGTGCAGTCTATCTAGTCTTAATAGTCCAACTCACCTGATCAACCCTATTGCCACAACTCCTGATTCTATCAATTTACTACTGACCAGTCATGTGTTTCAGCAACTATGATGTGTGCTTTCATCAGAAATCACTCCTACATGACGTTTGTTCATTGTTGTTTTAGCTACAATTTTCAGTATGGTATACTATTTAAAATCCTGTACACATGGAAATATGGAACCTAGATTGTACCAGTAAACAATTTAATCATAACGTTCTTGTTACATGGGTAATTTTAAGCCAAGTAATTCTAATTAAGATATCATTTGCTTTACATAAAACGAATATAAATAACTAATCTAAATATGTGTTACTACTTGCATTCGAGAAAGCAGACATAGAACAAAAATGACGCAACGAAGCCATTACGTGGTTTGAATCCAAATCAGGTTTACATATAAATTATTTCATGTTTACATATATGAAATGAACCAAGATTGGCTACATACACAAATTTTGGTCAATGTACAGGCAATCGAAGTGAACCTAAATAGTTTAATCAACATAAGCATACTACTCATTTTGATCAAATTAGTCATAATTTCTGATTTAAAAGGTACAAAGTAGGCTAATTCAAATTGACTGAAATTCACAACAACTACTCTCAAATTATTTAGCAACCCAAATTTACTAATCAAATATAATTATGTATAGAACAGTCTTGTAAGAAAATGTACCAGTGCTCTTTCGTTTGGACACCTGAATGTAAGTACAATAGAAGCTGCCTGCACATAAATCAAAGAAATTCCATAAGCAATAGTGAAAACTCAACATACTTCGCCACAATAAAGATAAAACAAATATGATTGATATCGTATCAATAAAGATAAAACAAATACATATTACAAGATATATTAATCATGCTCAAGTAAGTAATACAAAAATAGTCTTAGATGAGTAAACATTCTGAGAAATTTTAGAAGTGAGATCTTGTTATAGAATACGTTTTCAATTGCCATCAGATTTAGAAGACTTCATCCAATAAGCTCTACGCGATGGTATAAGTCACGTCGTCTAATTTCAATATTTGTAAAATTATCATTTTGCCTTTAGTATTAAAATAACGATTAATACAGGGTATTATACCCACCCACCCAGACCTCCACCCCCGCCCAAATATTTTGAAAAAACTTCTAACAGGTGGTGCACCAGGCCCCTTGTATTCAGATGCAAACAATTCTCCATTATTTGTCTGAGCTTGTCTATGCAGCATTGCAGCATCTTATGATTCTTATCAGCTAATAAATCCAAAAAAAAAAAATTGTATCACATTCACATGTACAGATCGGTTACCCTATCTTAATCCACGTATGATTAATTTTAGTAATTGATGATTCCTCACGGCATCCCGTTCAGTAGCCAACGCACTGCATTAGCAGCCAATATCACGGGGTATAAACCACCTACTCCCTTTCATTCCAAAATTATTTTCAAATGCAACCATATAACATGGACGATGATATCAAAAACTCATTATTTACATCACAACCATGCTCAGAAAATGTGAAACAACTTGAGTAACAAAGAAATCGACTACTCACCCTTCACGTCCCTTCATTCAAATTCAGTTTGTGTTTACATACACAACATCCTAACCATCTATACAAGATTTCTTATTGAAAATATATAAATAATACTACCCGTTTACCCAGAAAAAAAAGAAAAATTTAGTAAGAAAAATACATGTATAGTACTTCCAACCCAAAGCATCCTTGTATAACCATCCTCTCCTTTTTCAGCATTGATCAATTTGACCTCTGTAACGACGAGATAGCTCTCATCTAAAATAATGTATTCAAAATGATGTGCAACTCTACCTAACAAAATGGACTACTATTCTCAAACAAAAGATTTGCCTTTCAGTTACACAAAATGTGTGCACTTCATTTCAAAACAACAGAATATAACGTGAATGTTCATCTGCATAGTTATCACGAATTCACTATAAACCAAAGAGCGATCGCTAACATTGAAGATCCGATGCTAATGTATTGTTATAATAACGTAAAAATAAAAATTACCATGGAAAGCAAGCTGTATATTGCTAAACAAATATAAAACAAAAGACATACCTCCGACTAAAGATATCGTATCAAACCCTTTTGATGGCACACATAACCTCCGACTCCAATGTCCCTAAAGGTCTCGGCCATATGTCGATTCATTTTGGCAGTTCGCTCATCCTCCAACAAAATTTTGTCTAACAAAACTTTTTCATATGCGAGTGGTACTGGTTTTCCATGACATACTGATTGTGTGGAATCTCGGCATATAGTACCTGTTATATCATTGGTATATGTATAATATGGATTTAATAATATCATACAGATTTAATAAGCATTCCAGGAGTAAATATATGTCGAATTATATACACTGATATATAAAATAGTACCTGTTGCAATTACTTCATCCTCGAAGTTCAGGATTTCACATCTTTGGTCGATTGACGGATTGGTCGGAATGAGATTCTGAGAAGTACCGGTGCTACTGCCTACTTGACCACCTTCGGCTAGCTTGAGAATACGCTCCAGTTTATCATCCATGCTATCCACCTTCAACAGTTTTTGCTCCACAGCTTGCAGCCGCTGCTCATATTCTCCTTTGGCCTCTTTGAGTCGTTTGCATGGAATGGCAGCACCCTTAACTTGACTAGGAGATATATTGGTCCCAATACATCGGCTCCTGCCCTTTACATCATTACCAAACACTTTTATAAAAACTTCTTCATCACCACCACTCGCCGTTTCCTTTTCTTTTCCAATTTTGTCCTGAAATGTAAATACATACATATATATATATATATAATGAATAATGAAAAATTAATTTAAAGGCGTTATTATTTGTTTAACTTACAAAGAACGAAGATGACGCATCAGACACGCTGCCATCTTTTTTCTTATGTGTTTTCTCCCATACTTGAAGACGTGATACTTCTGCTCCCGAACTTGTATCGACCTGCGTACAAGAAATCAAATGCAGATAAAAACAAATATATATATATATATATAAGTATGGTATTTAAGCAGCTGTACTTTGCATGTGCTATGCAAACATGGGAAAAGAACATACAAATTTCAAATCTTAAAAACTACCAGCATTTTCATCCATTGTGCATTTTCAAAGTATGTATAGACTGGGTTATTCCCAAAGTTTATTTAGTCAAAAAGCATGGAATAGTGTAAAACGAGCGATGCGTTGCTATATCAATTCAACTTGCATACTTTGCTGTCATGTTATAAATCTAAACAAGGGAACATGCTGCCATTTGAGTTTAAGCAATAAAACATGTATAAGAAGTTTTTTTTTCTGCACACATTCACTGTCGTTTTTTGCTCCAAGATCAATTTCTTTGAAGTTTGAATGGGTTTGAAATAGAGTGAGCATACTCCCTTGTTTGAAGTTTTTTGCTCACTCTACAGTATAATATGCAACTACTATAACATGATTAAACTACAAAACTTAAATGCAAATTCTTCTTTTAATGCAAATTAACAAAGAAAATAAAATTCACTAAAACCTGATAATACATTGACAGTACAAAATCTCTGGTCAAGCAACGATATACCGGTTATGCATTTGTAGTGCCAAAAATCAGGCATAGTGTTCGTTTCTGCAAGTCTAAAACAGTAGCATACACATAGTACAGTCACGGGAATAGCAGTACATAAAACTTCTCCCTAAATTTGATGTTGATATTGCATGTGAATTCCTGTTATCTTTTAGATAAACCACTGTCACATTGTGCACTAATCCCAGTATTATACTTTAAATCCTAGACCTTGCAGCTAACAAAATACAAAGCACCAAATTTGAAAAAGCAATGGGAACTGGAGCACTTATATCCACGCTCTTACCACACTTATCCCATGTACTACATCCACTACATGACAAGACATTCTTAAAAGAAAAACTACAGTATATTCACTGACCATGACAACCCTCAAAACAGCATGATCATACACACAAAGGTAGATCAGAAATACCCCAAGACATCTCAAAACATTCGAAAACAGTATCACAACTTGAATAATACTGCACCACTTCACCTGACACCCATTCATGCATATATAGTATAACAAATTTGACCTAGGTCGTATAGGAGTCTTTTTAATCCTATCTGAATAATCAATTTTAATACACAAAAAAACAACCCTTCAATAAAAAAAATTGAATTACATACCTATTTTATTTCTGATTATGTTATCTTTATATGCATAGCTCAATTTCTTGAATCGGTATGTAAGGAAAACATAGTAAAAACACGTACCATTTCTTGAGTAATCCTAGCGTGACTCTTACGTCCCGAATGATGACAATATTCGAGCTTTGATCTATTTTGTTTGCCTTTCTTCCTTTTTTCTTTTGCCTCGGGTGTTGATTCGTATCTTATGAACTCCTCCCAATCATTTTTACCAATTTTCGGCGGACAATTTTTCATTCTTTCTTCGTCAGTGTTGAAAATATCATAATAATTCTTGCGCAAATCACTCTTGTGTCCCCTAAAAATCTCGGACATCTTTTTGAACATAAGGTCCTTTGATAGAGGATCGAGCTCAAAATATTTCTGTATAACAAACCAAGATTTGACGGAACTTTTTTCATTGATGTGTGTGACCGTATCATATGATACTCCAAATTGAAAAAACAATACCTCCAATTGATTCCACACGTCTTCCTTGTAATTTGACGGAACTTTTTTCCAACTTGGATAGGAGATTGGCACATGATTTCTTACTAGTTTACCCATCTTCGAGGCGACCTTTGAAGCATTTTTTCCGACTGGAGAACCGTAGTTGTCTATATCAATTTTCTCCCGGTTTAAAGTGGATGATTGTGACGATTGTGACATTATTTCCTGCAAAATGCAAACTTGATTTCATTAATATGCAAACTTGATTATTATTATCTAAAATACTGGCATCGCACAAAATCTTTTAATACAGAAAAAAAGGAACATGACTCAAACAATATAAAAATATAACTTCCAAAATCAAATAGAAAACATACCTTAAAATCATAATTTGAGTGTCTCTTTCGCGTAGGCCTGTCCAAAATAGTTAAAGGAACTGCGTCTTCGTCATCATCTATGAATACATAAGCATTAGTATTGACAAAAAAGAAAAAAATGATTGTGATTTCAGCGGAAGAACCTATTAATAGAAAAAGGAGTTTACCATCGAGGACAACATATAACACACCATTTTATATTTTACAACATATATCAGGATATTATAATGGCACTAATAAAAAATATAATGCATCTATTACTATCATATAACACACCATTTTATATTTTACACCATTTTAAATAAATATTTTGTTAAGGTACAATAACATAACTGAAATACAAAGTTAACATATGCATTTGATAAGATCTTCTAATTTTTCATTGTCTTCAAAAGCTGATTGATAAACGGTGGGAAACTCAGTGTCATCCACATTTATGGTCAACCGTTTTGGTGTATGCAAAACCACAAACCATCCATCATTTTTTAAATCTTTTGAGTAGAACACTTGACTCGCTTCCGATGCAAGAATAAATGGCTCATCATTCACGCTGTCTTTACTCTTCAATTTTCCCAAGTTAACTGTGATCAAGTTTGAAACAGGATCTATTTTACAACCATTGATCTTATCTTCGACCTTTACCCAATCACAATAAAAAACTGTTTGTTTGAAGTCAATGTAATCCAACTCAATTATTTGTTGAATAACTCCGTAATACGTTGTTTCTGCTTCCTTAAAATTTTTATCCTTCCCACTCGCTCTAAATTGTGTAATTGCTCTCATGCATACACCACTATCCTGTGTTAGCTTTCGCTCTTCATAACTTTTCGGAGAAAATAAAAACCCATTCACTTGGTACTTCATATAACTACGGGCATCAAACATCGGCCCGTTAACTAGCCGCCAAAGAGTTGAGTCAACATCGACGGTCTTCAACAACTACAACAAACACAATAAGTAAAAAAAACATTGTCAAGGAGGTGTATGACCAACTTAAAAATACGTTAAATATCTAATATGTATACCTCCTCACGTAACCAAAAAGTGAAATTCTTAATAGCTTCCCCAGATGTACCCCCGCCTCGAGTTCGAGATTTGGTGCTTTGAACATAGGAGTTATACCTCCTACGAAAAACACACAATAATTACTATATATATGAATTGATGAATTGATTTACAATAATAAAAATTCAGAACAAATTTATGAACTTACTTCTTCCACTCATCCAATCCGTCATATTTATCAAGGACCCATTTACGCACTTGTTCAAATTGCACTCGAGTTAACGTTATATCTTTACCATTATCTAGTGCTATTTCATCAGCAAACTCATCATCCTCATCTAAAAACGCTTCACGGGTATGTTTATGAGTGCCATCACCTCCCTTTGGCATATACTCCATGCAGTAAAGACTAGCTTCTTGTACAATATATCCTTCTGTAATACATCCTTCAATATATCTTTTGTTGCGCACATATCCTTTATATGTTTTCATCAACCTATGAAGATGAACAGTTGTAAATTGTAGACATCAATAGCTATTTAAATCGAATAATGATGTACATAATTGAAATTAGTAATTTACCGTTCAAATGGGTACATCCACCTATATCTAACAGGACCAGAAATCAATGCTTCATCGGCTAAATGAATCATAAGGTGAATACTGATATCAAAAAATGCAGGCGGAAAATGTTTTTCAAGAACACACATTGCTTCTACCAAACTAGCCTTTGCTTTTTGAAGATGTTCCCTATTGATCACCTTTGAACATAAAATGTTATAAAAGAGACTTATGCGGTGAATAGCATTCCGTAGATCCTTATGTTGCGGAAAAACAATGCTGAAGCAATACCGGAAGTAAATGTTGCATTATGACGTGGTAATCATGCGACTTCATATTTCTTAGTTCAGGAGGGTTGATGCTCACATTGTTACGGAAGTTAGAAGAGAATTTGCTCGGCACTTTCAAATTTTTCAAAATGGTGCAAAACCTTATCTTTTCTTCTTTGCTCAAAGTGAAAGTCGCAATTGGTATGGTTAGTTTACTTGTTTCAGGATCTTCTATCACCC
Organism: Allium cepa; assembly: GCA_030765085.1. Lineage (NCBI taxonomy): Eukaryota > Viridiplantae > Streptophyta > Magnoliopsida > Asparagales > Amaryllidaceae > Allium > Allium cepa. The sequence goes on from CM060932.1 coordinate 162,987,080, forward strand.
ACAACTTTTGTTTTATACCCATGATTTTCAAATCCTTCCGTGCATTGAAGCCATCTTTTGACATGTCTTTATGGTCCATAATTGTGTTAATCAAATGTTTCATGACATTCATCTCTGTATGCATAACATCAATATTATGTCGGGTCAAATTTGCTTTCCAATATGGTAAATCAAAGAATTTCGACCTCCTATACCATGCAGGAACTTCTTCATCGATTATCTTTTTTCGTTTTCGACCAATTTCTCGTTTTTCTTTACCAACTTTCATTTTTATATTCGCTACCTTTTTTTCAACTTGATAACCAGTCAGTGGCTTTGGAGGACGCTTAAGTTCTTGCTCGTTGTTGAAATTTGTCTTATCGTATCGAAACTTGTGTCCGGACGGAAGAAATCTACGATGTCCCATGTAACAAATTTTCTTACTTTCAGGGAGATAATAAGAATCAGTTTCTTCCCCACAAATAGGACATGCAAAGTAGCCGTGAGTTGTACATCCCGATAAAGTCCCAAGAGCGGGATGATCATGGATTGCCCACAACACTCTAGCTCTCATTATGAACTCAGAATTCGTAAATGAATCAAATGTAACGACTCCTTCCCATAACTGCTTTAACTCGTCTATCAAAGGTTCTAAATAAACATCAATATCCTTCCCTGGTTGTTTTGGCCCAGAAATCAACAGTGTTAACATTGAGAACTCTCTTTTCATGCACAAAGACGGAGGAAGGTTATATGGTACTACAATCACTGGCCAACAGCTATAAGGATTTGTTAAAGAAGCATTCGGACAAAAACCATCTGTTGCTATTCCAAGCGTGATATTTCGTGGTTCGGCAGCAAACGAAGAATCAAAAGAATCTAAAGTTTTCCATTGAGAAGTGTCACGCGGATGACGCATTACGGTTGTACCGGACTTGGCACGACCATGCCAGGTCATCGCTTCTGCTATCCATGGTACAGTATACAGCCTCCTCAATCTAGAAATTAAAGGAAAATGTCTTACCGTCTTTTGAGGTACTTTGGTAGCTTTTCTCTCTTCGTCGAGCGTTGTCTTATATCTTGGTTCGGGGCAATTTGGACAACAAACTTTGTTTGCATTATCTTTCCGGTACAAGATGCAGTCATTAATGCATGCATCATAAGTTATGTAATCCATCCCAAGTTGCCTAATGATCTTCTTCACGTCGGGATACTTTGACGGTAGCGTGTTACCTTCGGGGAGTAACTCCTTTATGAATTCGAGTAGTGCAGTCACACCATTGTCTGAAAAGCCGTATTGGGTCTTCAAGCTATTCAGTTTAACAATGGCATACAACTTTGTAATCCCTTTTGGACATGAAGGATACAATGGCTCTGTTGCAGTTGCACTACCGAAAAATGATTTATCCGTAGACTGCTCTCCAATACTAGCATTATCATGCAACTGACTTGTAGGTTGAAAATGATGGAATCTATCCGCATCATTGACCAAATCTTCCATCCTAATTTTTGCAGACTCATCGGTATTAGTGGCATGACTAACCGGTTGTTGTTTTGGCTTCTCCGGTATTCTTTCCCCGTGAAAATACCGCACAGTGTATGATTGATCAATACCATATCTAAGCAAATGATAATGAATTTCCTTTAATTCAAATGTATCTTCGTTTTTGCACCGCGTGCAAGGGCACGAAAACTTTTCCTTATTGCCACCATTTTCAGTAACAAATTTAATGAAATTTATCACTCCTTGCACATATTCTTCATTTCTTCAATTAGATTCATTCATCCATTGTTTGTCTATATTAAAAGACATACTGAAAGAAAATAATGAGCTACTAAGTACGTGAATAATTTCATGTTTAAATGCAAAGGCTTCGAGGATTAAAATGCATAATAATTCTAAAATAATTATCATAATTAAATAAATTAACTAAGTTAACAAAATTTTATCATAATTAAATAAATTAACTAAGTTTATTATTTTAGTATCAAACTATTTCCAAAAAAAATTGACATTACAACGATTAACTAGGTTTATTATTTTACTATGTTTTATAAAAATTAACTAAGTTAACAAAATTATATCATAATTAACTAAATTAACTATGTTTTATAAAAATTAACTAAGTTAACAAAAAAGTTATTCTTATTTTTAACATTAGCACCAAACTGTTTCCAAAAAAATTTGACATTACAACGACATGAATTTTAGCACCGGCATAACGTCTATGCGCTACTCCTCTTTTACGCAACACATGGCTCGCGTCATTTACAAAATTTAATTTACCCAATAATAGTTATCTACAATTACTACTAAACAATTATTTATCATCGATTAATAATCAACTACCAATCGAATAATATCACTAGTTGATATTATCCTACAACAATCAACTCAATCAACTACCAATCAAATAATATCCCTACTGGTTATTATTTTTCACAATCAATCTTATTTTTAACACTAGCACTAAACTAGTGAATGTGACAACTAGTGAATGATTCAACCGAACATATATATCAAAATAAAAGGACTGATAATTAAGGAATCCACATACTACAAATCAATCTTTTGCTTCTTCTGATATAAAACCAAATGAAGCCAAATAAAACCAAAATCGAATACTGTAAATAAATAAAACATGTAACACATAATCTAGCATGCATGTACAACATATAAATAAATAGTAATCATGCATGCATGTACAACATATAAATAAATTAGACAAATGATATAAAACTTTTATTTAAGGGAATTAAATGGTAAACTAAACTTTTATCTAAGAAACCACTAAAATAAACAAAAACAACAGAACCACGGGAAGAACAGAAACTGAGGGTGGAGAAACTAATGATGAAAACAGATTTTGTCATATTAAAATCTTTGACTTGGTGAATTCTTGAATGTATCATGTATGGGATTAAGTTCATGTTAGGTTTGCTTTTACATCATGATTCTGAAAACAGATTCTGGGTTACTAATTTGTACTTACAAATTAATTATGGCGATTATGAATTTCTTTTTTTTTTTGTACATCTGAATACTTGTAATCCTTTGGATTGACAGTGGCAATTAATCACCAAATGAGACGTATTCAGATACGAAAATTTATCACCAAATTGCATAATTAATAATTTAGAAGCAGTTTACAATTGGTACCAATACGTATTCAATGTACGTGATCAATCCAGTTAGATGTACCTAATTAACTAATACCTGATACCAATACGTATTCAGATGTACCAAATTAACTAATAGAATTCACTTTGATAACTTTAGAAGCTGAAATCAATTTAAGTGCAATAGTTTAGAATGATATTAAGTACATCTGAATATGTGTAGACGTTTAATGCATCATCAAAATATAAAATACACATAATTTAGTAATTGATTTGAGTAGCAAACTTAATAAATAAAAAAGCAGAAAATCAAATTTGGGTACTAATTAATGATAATTAAATAATTCATGCATACAAATTCTGTAAGCAAATTAAAACTGCTAATAAAATCATTCAATCCTAACAATTTAAGTAACCTAAATTTTGACCTAGCCATTCAACTCGTCCTAATACTCAAGCCCTAATCAGTCCCACTGCAATTTCACAATTTCAGTAAGCGAAACGACTTACTCGCCGCGATTGGTGGCACGCTCCTTCCTTGATTGGCACGCCGCGATTGATTGGCACGCTCCTTCCTTGATTGGCACGCTCGGCAGCAACCTGCTCCTCGAAGTGGTCTTAGCTCTGGCTCTTTCGGAAGAGGCGGAGGTGGTGGAGATATTTTGGGGCGAAATCGATTAATTTAGGTCGAATGGGGAAATAATTTGGGACGAGAAATGTTTCGTGGTTTGTTGTAAACATTATGGCGCAAAGGTACTAAATTATACCGCCAGAAATTAGCACAATATAAACGACGGTTAAATCCCGTCGCTAAAAGAAAAGAAACGGGCAAAACGTATGGCGCGAAAGGTGAAATTTCCCTCCAAGTTGCTAAATACATAACAACGGTTAAAACCCGTTGTATTTTAACAACGGGAAATTACCGTTGCTAATTAGGCGGAAGGCTTGTTGTAAAATTCAGCTTTTGGTGTAGTGTCAGTGGGAGAGATATCAAGTTTGTAGGTTTTCAAAAATAATCCAAGAATAGATACCAACGTATCATTTGACAAGCATCAAAGTTGAACAAGCATTTTGATAGAACTATCAAATAGCTCGATTTTCAGCAAAATGCGTAGCGTGTGTCTACAAGAAAGAACATGAAAAGGTATATATAGATATTTCGTAGTTATATGTAAACAACATACTATTGATTGTTAATGTAATGACCCATAAATTTTGATAATTAAATTTATAAGTATTGGAATTTAATGTTGTGAAAAAAAATTGTGATTTAATAATAAGAATATAACTGGAATGAAATGTAATAGTATTAATTTAAGGTAATTAATAGCTGCTTAAATGTAATTTCAATTAATTAAAATGAAGAAAGAGTTATAATGGGTAATAGATTGTAAATTAATTGTAATAATGTGGGTATTAATTAATAATTGGATTAAAAGAGTAACTGGTCATTTAAATGTTGTATTAATTAATGAAATAGTAAGTAATAAATTGTAATTGAAAAAAATTAGTGTTGTGTAAATAACTATAACATATGTGTGTAAATTCAAAAATACAAATGTGATTTAATATATGAATAGTGACAATTGTTATTTGTTACCAATTTATTTAATCAATTATAATTAAATGAAATTAAATGTTACATAAAATGAGTTAAGACGATAACTGTAAAAGGAGAACGCAATAAACTATAAAGAAATTTCAATTATATTCATACGGTAATAATTGATTTAAATAAAAGATAGAAAACTATGTTAATAATTTCATAAGGTATTGGTTGATTTAATAGTAGGAGTGTAAATCAAAATAAAATAATAAAAATGAATAAGTTTAGTAACGGAGTAAGTATATGTTTATTTATTTGAAATGTTTGATGGCTGAAAGATTGATTGTAGAGACGAGAAACTATTACTTAGTAAGAAATGTATAATTACTGGTTGTATCTAATAGTGTATAAATATGTTTAAATTGCTATTAGATAGGAAATAATTGTTCTACTTCTCATTACATTCGTTTAGTCCATTTTGAAACTTTATTAACTGAAATTAATGTGATTGAAAATTTCCAATTAATCAGAGAGAGGATACTAAATGGTAAATTTATAGATGTAATTAAAAGTAGCTTATGTTTTGTGAAAATATAAGGAAAGTTTGGTTTAATGAAAAAAAATTTACATCAAATAAAATGAATGTTTCACTTGTGAATGTTGGTTTAATTTCATTAAAATAAAGAATAGAATGATTTATTTTAAATAAAGAAATGTATGTTTATTTGAATTGTATTTTAGCTTACAGATTGATTACAAGAATAGGAAAATAATCTATTTCAGTAGGTTATTTATTACTCTTGTGTATAAATAATAAATTTATAAACGTGTTTAAATAAATAACTGTCCTATTTTTCATCCATTTTAGTTGTCTGTTTTGAAATTTAACTTTGTAAGTAATTGCAATTAATGTAATTCAAATATTTCAGTTAGAAGGAAAGTAGATGTTGATTGCAATTAATAGATTTAATAAAAGAAACACACGTTTTGTGTTAAACAAAAAAGATGTTTTAATGAAAATAAAAGATCATTTGGGAAAACCAAATTGAACGTTATTATTTTTAAGGTAATTATAATTTTTTATTATCATAGATAAAAACCTAAATGCGTACAACTTTGAATATTATTTGAGTTAATGAAGTTAATTTGGTTACGTTTCACAACATATGAATTTCAAAAGGTTGTGCGCTGTACATCAGCCCTTCATTGCTTTTGTTATTAATTGTTGCAAAAACGTTTTAAAGTAGTTACCTTATTATTAATAATCGGTCCGTTTATTTCTCTTTCTACTTAATACCCGAGCCCAGACTTTTATGTTGTATTTAATTCTTACCACCTCATTTTCACATATACAAAATTTTACTTTCCTTTGGTTTGCAAACTTTTCTATTCCTATGTACATTTCCTTATGCATTATTAATGCCTGGAGCTTTCAGAATAAAATGTGACATTTATTTTTGTCCCTCCACCTTCATTTTCTAATTATAAATAACCTGCATCATATTCCTTCATTTGCGTTTTGTTTCTCCTAAAACCTCATATTCAAAAGCTCTTATTCTTGCAAATCTAAAAGCTTTCTTTTATGAAACATGATTTTTTTCCATTTTTCGTACATGTCCTGTCCTCGTCTTAGCTGTTCTTCAATCTTTTCCCGAAGCCTCATTTTGAGAAAAACATAAATATTAAAATTTGTTTTTTTTGCGTGCTAATCATTATTTTAATAATATTTTTATAGCATGAATATCTTTTGCATATAAACTTTGATCCACGTGCAGTTTCTTCTATTGGATTCATATTTAAATTTCAAACAATATGAAATTGAATTAGTTGAATTTGGAGACTGTTGAGTTTTTACGCTTCTGTTTGGATTTTTATATGCTAAAATCAAAGGTGAGTGTTTTAACCCACTCACAATTACTATGTTATCTCATATTAGTAAAATTGAATTTATTATTTGATTTGGAATTGATTGGTTTATGTTTGGTATATTTAAATTGTCATTCTAGTTAAATTTGACTTTTATTGCATTTAATAATCGTTCAATTTAATATTGAATTTAATTATCAATTTAATACCTGTTAATGATAATCGGTTATCAATTGATGTTTTTTGGTTGATTTGGATGATGATTGTGATGTATGTTTGATTTTTAATATTGGATGACTGGATGTTATATTTTGTATTGTTATAATAATGCAAGTTCCCTATGTGTTGAAATGATACATACTTGAATGATCTATAGATTAAGAAAAAATCATTATGGGTTGAAATGATAAACGCGAGCGATTTTATGGATTTTGAATTTTATTTGTGAAAGTGGGTTGAAATGATATATATCCGTAAAAATAAAATGATTGCGGATTGAAATGATAAATATCTGTATCACTTGACCATAGGGTAGAAAATTTTATAAGGACACCAAATTGGTTAAATGAAATGATTTTAAATCTTTAAATTTTGAAGTCAGCTAAATGATATTTTGAAATAGAATTTGATTTGTATAAATTGAATCATTTTAAATGAATTTTTTAAAGGATTAAATTTGAAAGTTTGGAATTGTTTTAAGTAAATTGCTTAAAGGATTTAATTTGAAATTCTAAAGTTGAATTTGAAGTATAAACAAAATTTATCGAAATGGAATTATTGAAGGTATTTGAAATTGTAACCTTGAAATCTATTAAAATTGGAATAGCTTAAAATTGATATTTTAAGATATGAAATTAGATTTGATTTGAAATCTGGATATGGTCCAGATTTGTTGAGATGGAAAAAAATAGTTAAATTTGATGTTAATTTCTGATTTATTATATTAATATAAATTGTTTAAGGATATTCCATTTTAAAAATCCTGATTACTAAGATTTTGAACTATTGAACTAGTTTAATCCATTTAAACTATTTAATTTATTTTAATCCAATTTAACATATTTTAAACTAATTAATCTATCTTAATCTATTTCAATCTATTTTAAATCATTTAAACTTTATTAAGCTATATTAAACTATTTCAATTTAATTCAAACTACTTTTATTTGTTTTAAACTATTTCAATTTATTTTAAACTATTTAATCTATTTTAATTTTATTTAACCTATTTTTGGAAATATGAATTCGGAAGTGATACGATTTCAAATGTGATATAATTTCAGAAGTAAATGTGATTCGAAAATGATATGGTTTTGAGAATATGGTATTTTGATATCAGTTGTGAATTGACTTTTGAAAATGTAAAAGACCCAACCGATGTGTAATAAGAGTTTGGTTGTTAAAGAGATCGGGATCGGATATTGTCAAACTCTCTGCCAATACCAAAAACCAATTTAACAACTGTGTACTTGGTGGAGATTCCGGAAATGATGTAGGATGGTTTGGCGAGTGATTCTGTATAAGGTATTTACGTGACCCTGACTCCCGAGAGTCAGCTTAGATGTGACTAAAACGGGAGCCATGTCGGGCCAAGTAAGGTCATTCCTTCGATCGGACTTTTCAATACCATATTATGACTTTGTGATGATTTGGTGGCTACCCCTTTATTTTGATTAAGGGAGTGTGTTCTGAGATGGGCGGTAGTAGCTGTTATGCGTTAGCACCAGTCCGGATCCACAATCGGTATATCTACCCTGGCACTGCCTCGAGTTCCATGTTCACATGCCCTATCACGCATTCTACGAGTTTGTTTTGTGTCGTACCTATGTTATGCTCCCTGATTTCCCACCTGCGAATGAAGTTTACAGTATTTGTATAGACTACGACATTAGATAAAATGTGTTAAGGGGGATATGGATAACACCTTAATGCTATTTTAATACTTTACTTTACTGTAGACACTATTATAATAGCATATTTTACTACATAGTAGATAGTTTAACGGATCCTTAAGAGATGGGAATCCCGAATATCTTTTTAGTTATTGCACTAACGTTAGACACTGGATAGGAGATGTCAAACCCCGTAAACATCTCTGATGCCGTTACACTCGTATTTATTTACCGTTGTTTTAACTTACATAAGATCCTTTAGTTCTGACTGGAGTGTTCTGTCTTTTCAATTCGCTTGGGTCAGTCTGAGCTTTTCGGTGTATTTGAAGACCACTTTCTGGAGGACAAAGATGAACATTTAGTATTATTACTATTTATTATATTCATGCCACTGCATCATGTTATTCCGCTGCATTATTTATTTATTCCTGTTGTATGTTACTCTGGTTTTGTAGTGTAAAGTGTAATCAAATGTTATTTGTAAAACAACTTCATAAACTGTTTATTTGATTATTATATTTTGTCATTCCGCTGTGAGGTTCTATGTTTGTTACTTTTCTCTTTCTTTCTCTGCATTTTCTTACTTATCCCATAACAATCCTCCCTTCTGAATGGTTTGAGTCCGATGTGTGTGGTTTATTGTTGATTTAAATTGTCCAAAATGGTGGGTCGTTACAGTTAATGGTGCACTTGTCTTAAAATCAATTCTAGTTTGGTTGTTTAATACTCAATATTGGATGTTTGAATTACATACTTATAGCAAGTGTAATGTAGTGAATTCAAACGATATGCAAAGACTTCTTTTATATGTTTAATATGAAACAATTAAGATGGATTCCTTATGCATTGGCAATAGAAATTGTCGTACATGTTGCATGTCTATAACATCATATTTTTTTGATGTATTTAATGCAGGAAGTGAATATGAAAGCCAAATTAAGATCACTGAATGATAGATTAGAGTGTTCTTGAGTATTTATGAAATTCTTGAGAATTGTTTACTGAAACAATAAATATCTTATGAACGAGTGCTCGAACTCATACTTCACAAGTGCTATTGAGTATAATATGTCAATATCAAATTCATGTTCAGACCTACATTAAGGAGCTTTAAGTTGGAAATGGTCTAAATGGAAGGTTGTTGCCAAGTCAACGAAAAGGTACGTTGCCTTGAATAGCTCAACAATAAAAGCAAGGGTCAATATAAATGCATAAATTTGTAGTTGAACTAAGGGTGATTCCAAACGTTAAGAATATCATGACATTGTTATATAACAACTATATCGCGATGCAGATCATAAGAAATTAGAGCTCACTAAGGAATCAAGAGTCATACTTTGAATAATTCCACATGATAAAGGCAGTTTATCAGCATCAGAGATAGTTGATTGACATAGTAGATAATTGAGCCAACATAGCATTCCTTTTCACTGAAGGGAGTAATACGATTAGTTTTTAAGGACTATTGATGAACTTATAATAATTTTCCTTGATTGACCCCAAGTGCAAGTGGAAGATCGATAGAGTCAGGGCATACCCTAAGGGCAATTATGTAATTTGTTACGTATATCTAACTCGATAACTATTCTCGTTCAATAAAAGGTGTTTTCTTTCAATCACATACTTAATATAATGTTTTATAATAATTATTTATTTAACTAAAAGTATATTTAATAAAGAATCCATAAATGGTACATTTTATGATAGTAGTTACAATGTGCTGTAATCATGAGTGATTTACCATAATAAAATAAACATATTATTTTAACTATTCCTAGCTATGATGTATCACGACTACGTATCTATACATCCATTTAAAATAGAGTACTTAACGCTCCAAATGTTGGACAATATACAACTCATGGTTGTTGTGGGCACTAAAGGGCTACATACTAGTAGTTATTGGATAATTATGGAATGACTCACTCGATAGTTTTATAATGTTTAATTGAACTAAGGTCAAACAGAAAATGTCGATGTGGCAATTATATGCAATTCCCTCGACTTGAGAATACTATTGTGCTTCAGTGTGCTTGCTTTGATTATAGTTAAATAATGGCACATCGTCTATCAAACAACTATAGTTGGTCCACTGGAAGCATTGGAAGCAAAATACTATTCAAGAGAGAATTCCTCTCCTCGACTACATATGGTTAGCATCATGGTTTCAACTCAAAGTCAAATTCTTTAACCAGAGAAGTATGGTTAATAATAATTATTATTATTGAACCAAGGATTTTATATCTGGACTTACAAAGTTGAATGTGGCAAATGTTGGAATTTTAACGAAAACCAAATACCATAAGTCCTAACATGATATAGTTTTGATATAGAGAATTGGTGTAAATTATTATTACTATTGGGTAACGCTTAAATAAGTAAAATTGGATTTTGTCAATAAAGATGTATAAGCGGTAAATGCGATCAAAATATCACTCCATTAGCTAAGATGATCAGTGAATGTTAATATTCAAATAGTTCGATATTAATTTATAATTGAATTTACATTTATGAGTCGCACAACTACATTGATAGATTCTCCAAAATACCCTATGATTTATTGATTTATAAATAGTTATAAATTAGTTAAATTAATTAACATTTATGAAATATTAAATTTATTTATGTGATGAGTTAGGTTCCATTAGTATTTGTAAATGCTATTAGTAATTAATTGAGTGCATATACAAAAGTTATATATGCATTTGTCAATATACGATATCGATGCATAGTTAAATTTGATTTAAATAGAATTAATTGCAAAGTATTTTGGTAACATTTTGAAGCCTATGGAAGCTTTGTTATGGCCAGCCATAGGGGAGGTAAGGTTGGGTTTTAAAATTCAAAAGTTGGATATCGAACTTGAAAGGAAGAGTTAAGAAATTAAAGGAGGAAATTCATTGCTTGATTCCCTTTATAAATACCATACTTAACTCCTTATTTCCTCTCTTAATCACTCTCTTTCAAACCCTAGCCTCCACCTTATTTCTTCCACTTTCATGGTTGAAATTTTTTAGCAATAGAAGAAAAAAATTATTTTGATGGCATCGAATTAAATCAATCAAAAAATGTGGTACTCCAAGCTGTTGCAAAGCTAGGAGCTAGGAGATCAGATCTAGGATTGAATCTATCAATCTAGGTCCATTCAAAAAGGAAACATCAATAAGGTATATTCTATTTAATTTTATTTACATATAATATGATGTTGTAGATCTTTAAATTTATTTACTTTGATGAATTTATATACGCATTTGTTATCCCTTTTCATATGTAAGTATAGATCTAATTTTTTTTATAATTTGTCAACATTTTATTTGGATTTGAATTTTTTTTTTTATTGATAATTTTATTTATTAATTTCTATTGATGTGGTTGTTGTTTTAAATCTACATCTAATAGTTACTTTATATTTTATGTATATTTATTTATTTAAATACTAATGTCAATTTCCACTGATTCTAATTGGTTTTCTTTTTCAAAAAAATGTATATGTATTAATATATGTATATTTGTGTGTGTATCTATGTTATGAAAAGCGCGCTTAAGCAATGCTTAAGTGTTAAATGCATGTACAATGCTTAATTTTTTGAAAAGGCAATATAAATAAGCGATGGGCGCTTAAGCGCGCTAAATTAGTGCGTATTTATGCTTTGCTTAGATTTAAGCGACCATAAGCACTACTAAGAAAAATATATATTATTTTTAAAATAAGAAGAAAGTGGGTTATAACATAAAAGTGACACTCCCTAACAAAATTTCCTCATTTTCTGTAACATGGGCTGATGGATGGTGAGTAGCTTTTTACATTAAGATATGTCTATTTGTTAGAGAAATATGCATAGCTTATATTCAATTCGAATATGCTTACTTTTAATGAATAATGAAAGAAAAATCTAGCTTTTATAACATATGAATTAATAAGTTAACTTCAAAGTGAACCTTTACTTCGTTGATATTAATTTGTACATACACAAAAAAAGATGCACTTATATAATCTCTATAGATAAGTTTATATTAATACAAATAATGTATGCTCAAAAATTAAGTAGCGCTTAGGCAATGCTTAAGCGACGCTTAAGCAACATTAAGCGAAGCGAGGCTTCGATCGCCTCGCTTGGCGCTTAATATAACACACACATACACTTATATATATATATATATATATATATATATATATATATATATATATATATTAAAAATTAATTCGAAAAATATTCTATAATAAGCTTTTTTATAAAAGAAAATGATAACATTAATACACAATATGTATGTATGTATGTATGTATGTATATTAATATTAAAGGAGATTCATCTTAATGTATAAACATGTATAAATTAACATCCTAACCTTGTTTTATAAAACTTTTCTTCTGGATTAAAATGAAAGGTTATGGTTTTGGCAAATAAATATTTTTCAAAATATCTTTATTTTCATTTTCATTTTATATTATTGATATATAAGTTTTTTAAATTTGTGGATCTAAATCTATTTTCTTATTGGATTACCAAATCAAACAACGTGATATTCTGGAAATAAATTTTTTGATTTAGATTTATTGATTTGGTCAAATCAGCTTAGATTCATTTAAAGATTTAATTAGTAAGAAATTTTTGTAATATTAGTATATAAATATATATACACACACACTTACTTATTTGCAAGCAATGTTTTAGATACTAATGCTTATATAAAGGGTGAATGTGTCTGCTGCGGTGTAAATCCCAGCACAAATGCACATACACGTTAACTATGTACACAGTTTGAAAAGTTGCACTAACATTATATAAACGTGAGTATATTTACATATACTCATAAAATATACCAAGTATGAATTTGGTAAAACTATCATTTAATCAAATCAACCAACAAATTTAATTAAGAGAGAGGAATGAAAGTTTCTCTCGTTAAATAAAATAAAACCTTCCCCTAATTAATCAGAGAGTACTAAAAGAGGGAAACGAAAGGTTTCTTTCTAAAAATAAAATAAAACCTCTCTCATTCTTTTAGTTGAATTTGATTCACTTAAATGCTTTTAGTTAATGAGATTAATTAAATATGATAGATTAAATAGTTTACTTAATTAATAATTGGACTCTTCACTTATTAATAACACAAAGCAATCAATTGTCACACACATATACTTACACGAGTATATTTAAAATTTTAGATTAAACCTAATATCAGTTTAGGCTTTGTAGGCTTAATTAAGATCCATATAGGAAACATTTTAAAATTTACCTATTTCACCCGCTTTCCACTTGTTTGGTTCGTTCAATATTTACATTTTTAATTCCAATTAAGTATACCCTATACTTAACATACATGTATGTACTAAATCATCCGATCATCCATTATGCATTTACACATCATTTAATCTCTTATTTTAGATGTTCAACTTTAAGCTATCATTAATTTGTTTCACTAATTACCTCCCTAGATCTGTTTATCATTAATTTATCTTTTCTCGAACACCTTCAGCAGATGAAATGAACACTCACTCCACCAATGGAGCCACCTTGATTAGACTAAAAGGTTGAATGTAAGCATCCCGAATACGTTCTAGTAAGCATCCTTACTAAACGTCAATAGCCCATCTTAGTCTCTGAACCACCATGGTTCACGTAGCTGATTTATTTATTTTAGTTATAACATCACCTTGATATTTTGGCATCCTGCCATAACTCCCATTTGTAGTTTATAAGATATTTCAACATTGAACCTCATCGTGGCATTCTGCCATCTACCATTGGACTTTAGACTAATAGTCATGGTACCCTGCTATCAAATAATTCCATGAGCCGGTATATCTTTACGGTCTTGGTTCAACCCTTTTCTTTTATTCATCTATAGATCTTTATCTTTTATTAGATGATACCAAATCATTCATTAGCTTCTCCAAGCTTTCTTTCATTTTCAAAAATAAGTTCATACAATTTTAACTTTTAAAATTCTTTCATTATTTCACCCTTATGAAATAGTCAATTAACACTTGGAAATGGTTTCCCAAAGTGCATCCATTCTACTTAGAAAATTATATCTTCTCAAGCTATTATGAGTTAAACTCAGCGATAGCATATTGGTTATCCCAAGGCCTTTGCAATTTGAGTCTAGCTATCACATGTTGGATATCTCATAGACTTCGCGTGTTGATTCTCCTGAGTCATTGCTAGTTGACCCTCAGTTATCCATTGCATGTTGTTAGTTTATTAGCTATCGTGAGTTATGCTCTTATGAGCTACCATGGGTTGATAGTTACCCAAGCAATCATAGGTTGAGCTGCAAAGAGCTATTGCAGGTTGACTTCCCCAAGCCTTCGCACATTGAGTTTCTATATAATCTATGCACGTTGATCTTCCTCCAAGCCATCACAAATTAAGCCAACTTTAGCTATTAATAGTTGATAACTATTGAAGGTTGAGTTCTTTAGGAGCACTTGCATATTGGCTTTCTCAAAGCTATCAAAGGTTGATAGTCATAGTGCTATCGAGAGTTGATAACCTAAATAGCTATTGCAAATTGACTACTTTTATGCCATCGCTCGTTGAAATGGCATGTTCATAATTAACTTGAAAACTGATTTGTTTCCTTACTAAGTAATTACTTTACCCCCAATCCCATTCGGCATCGAATTCTTATTGGTTAATCTATTCTTTCTCAGTTCTCTTTTCAGAATTAGCTAATTACACTCCCCATTCATTAATTAATTACCATTTATTAATTATTACTTTCTTTAGCCAGATAATTTGTATAAAATTGAAAACTAGAGGAAAAATCCCAAAAATTCACCAAGTCCAATTTATCATATTTTACCTCATATCAAAATTTTAGATCAAAATAATTATTTATATTTAATTAATTTTCCTAAAATTACCATGTTCTCAACATATTAAATTCATAAAAAAAATTCCAAAAATTATGAAATTAAATAAAAATCACCTTTATTTCATCATTATAACCGCCACATTTAATTTCCATGGCATTTAGATATGGTTAAATCATGTTATATCATAAACATGAACTAATTCATTTCAGCTAAGTTTAAAATCATATTCTAAACAAGGTTAAATTATTCAAACATGTTTATCATCATTAAAACATTCATTCGCAATCAGTTCCAAACCTTAATGTGTTAGGAAAGGTTTTAGAGAAAATTTTACTCACCTTGATTTACAAAAACTTGATTAAAACCTTGCTATATTTCTCTCCCTTTGACTTAAATTTGAAAGATTGAGTCTTTTGACTTTGATTTTTCCTCTTCTCCTTTGTAAAAATGGTGGCCGAACTTTCTAGTTCTCAAGGATTTTGCTTTGTAAATGAAAGTAGTAAGGAATGAGGGGATATGGCTAAAGAAATGGGCTAGTGATTTTGGCTTAAGCTAATATTCCTTCTAGGCTAGTCTCACCAATACTTCTTCCCTAACTCAAATCCTTCCCATTTTAAAACATTTTATTCATACTGATTAACAAGGCCAACTTTAATTCCTTTAATTACCCTTAGTCTATTCAAATAACTTTCTAAAGTGTCACATACTTAATTAGCCCAATCTTCCTAGCAATTCTTATAATTAAATTTACATTTTTGTCTCTTTAATAATATCCACTTATTATTAATTTAATTTAATCGTTCATTTCATGGACCCTCCAAAATATAGGGTATTACAGTCTCAACTCATTATAAAAATTTCATCCGAAATTTCAAAAAGAAAAAAGAATATTTATGCTAGCATCCTGAAAGTGTAAAGTCGTCTTCATATAAGTACATATATGTACAAAAGATTACACTAGTACCCTACTAATGAAAACCAATCAATCATTAAGTAAAACTTAGTAGTGTAACTACTAGCACACAATCATATTATATCACAAATACACTAGTACCATAGTTGTTCATAAAATAGACAAACAAAGCACTCTACTGATACATGGATGTCTAAAACAACTTGAGATAGGTAATTCTAGTCCCATCCTCTGCCTCCCAAGTACTTTTTCATCACTTCATTGTATGTGTACAAGTCTGATAACTTTATTTCCTAGCTCCTTCATATCATGACCTACTATTCCTTTCGGACGTCTTACATATTTCAAATCTGCTCCACAGATAAATCCTCTATCTCCCTCGATTCCACTACTAGGAATGGTCCTACATACCTAGGTGCTAATTTCCCTGCTTTCCCAAAGCCCATAACTCACCGCATTGGAGAAAACTTCATGAATATATAATCGCCTACTATGAAATCTAGCTCTTTCCTTTTCTTGTTGGCACAACTCTTCTGCCTTGAATTCCCTTCCTTCATCCTGGTGTGAATCAACTTTACCTTCTCAATAGCATATCTTACCAAATTAGGCTCTAATACAAGTCTATCCTATGTGTCCAAAAAATAAACTGGCGACTTACATGAACGACCATAAGCGTCTGAAAGGTGTCATCTCGATAATTGTATACAACTATTATTGTAGGCAAACTCTACCGAATGTAAATAATCTTCCTTTGACTCATGCTCTAAACAAATCCTTGAGTATATGGTTCACCTTTTAGTTTGACAATTAGTATATGGGTGGTAAGCTATGCTCAAGTTGAACTCCTTACTCGATACATTCTAAAAATTTATCCAAAACTCATTGGTAAGGAATGGGTCTCTATCACTCATGACACTCCTGAGAATCCTATGTAGTTTAACTATAATTTTCATATATAGCTTTGTGAAGCTAGCTTCCATTGTTGTCGAACTCAACGAAATAAAATAGGCACACATAGTAAATCTATCGGCTATCATCCAAATGTTGTCATTTCCTGTCCTCGGCCTAGGGAACCCATCAGTAAGTCCATGGACACTGAATCTCACTTCCAATTCGGTACTTCTAAGTGTTGAAGTAAACCGCTTGACTTTTGATGTTTAGCCTTCACTTGTTAATAGGTGAAGCACTTCTTTACATATTTCTCTATGTCTCGCTACATCCTTTTCCAAAAGAAGACTATCTTTATGTCATGATACATCTTTGTGCCCTTATGATGAATTGTAAATTTAGATCGATGAACGTCCTCTAAGACTTCTTTCCAAAGGTATCATATATTCAGAATACATAGCCTTTCTCTCTTTCTAGTCCATCCCTTCGAGTCTGTCTCAAATCCTTTCAAATTCTCAACATCTGCCCTTATCTCTAGTCCCCTAATTCTTTCAACTACCAGTGGGTCCTCATTTTTCCTTGTAGCAAACCAATCCACAAGTGTTGAACATAACTTATAACTTGCTAATATGCTAGGATCTTTACTTGATTTTGTACTGCCTATAATGCATTCTACAAGAGGCTAATCTGCCCCTATCTCAAACATCTTCCATTCTTCAATTATGGCTAACCCTCTTTACTACCGCTTTCTGCTCAAGCCTCAACAACCTTGCTCCTCTTTATTAGCATGTATTCTATTCCAAAATCATATGCCACAAGAACTCTAACCATCTCTTTTGCCTCATATTGAACTCTCTTTTGCCTCATATTAAACTCTTTATGAAAGAATAAAAACAAAGGGATTTATGGTCCGTATACAACTCGAACCATTCTTCAAACAAGTTATGCCTCCAAATATTCAGTGCAAACACACTCTAAGTCACTAGTCGGATATCTAACCTTGTGTGTCCTCGGTCACCTTGATGCATAAGCGATCACTTGACCTCTTTGCATCAATACTACTTGCAAGCCCATTGCACATGCGTCAGTATATACTACCAACTCATGATTCCCTTCGGGCATGATTAAGATAGGAGAATTTATTAATAACTTCTCAAACATCTAAAATGACCCTTCACAAATATTAATTATAGGAACTTTTCATGATTTTTAGTAGTCAAAGATGCTGCTATATGTGAGAAATCTTAACGAATCTACGATAATAGCCATTTAAACATAAGAAACTCATCTTTGTGACCATCTCTGGTCTCTTACAACCATTAATAGCTTCTATCTTTGATAATCTACTGCGAAAACCATCCTATGAAACAACATGCCCATGAAACATAAACTACCATTTTAAAAATGGCATTTTGAAAACTTCGCCTTTGACTTGTGTTGTTTCAATGTCTCCAATACCAATCTAAGATGGACTATCTTATCTCTCTCATCCATAGAATATACCAAGATATCATTAATGAAGATCATGTAACACCCAGATAATTTCAACCATTCACATCCATTATAAGTGTATAGGTAGACACTCATGCCGGAATTGAATTGCCCAAAATACCGCGTTGTAAATAAAATTTGGCAAATCTCAGAATATACAGTAAATAAAAATCACAGATCACAGACACAGAGTATTTAATAATGCAGCGGAAGTAAAAGAAATAGTAGTTCATGAGGCTACTATATAAATATATCAGAGTTAAATAAAATACAACAGAAGTTTCAATATGATAACTAAGTACAAGCTGAATACAACAACAACACCGAAATAGATAAGACTAGATAAGCAGATATCTCCGGCGATTCCAATCTCCAAAAAGTGGAAATCCAAATCTGTGAATACTCAGGCTGACCCAAGCGTAAATAAAAAATACAAACACTCGAGTCAGGACATACATACTTATACAATGTAAACCAACTCAAGTGAAGTGTAGTAGAAGTACAAGTAACTTAGAAGATGCTTGGGACCGCCCATCCTCTAAGGATCCGTTAAACTATTTACTATGTAGTATATTGCGCTATGTACAGTAGTGACTAATCAGTAAAGTATAATCATATAGAAAATAGCGTTAAGGGGATGGTGAACCTTAACGCGGTCAGATCTTTAAACCAAAATCGTAGTGGGCTCGATATAAGGAACATATGACAAGGCACGCGAGGCAATGCCAGGGTGGATACACCGTTTGCACTCTCGGACCGGTGGTGACGGCAAGCCAGCAGCTTCCGCCCACCTCGAGCAATACCTCGAATCAAAGTGGCGCCACCATATCGAATCACAAAAGTAATAGAATGGTTTCCGAAGAAGCATGCTCGATGAAAGGGTGCGACCCTTTGTGTAGCCCGGTATAGCTCCTGTTTTAGTCATAATTAGGCCATCCATCAGCGTTCTCTTACTTCATTCCAGTAGCGTTCGCCAACCAACCTGCTTCGTTCTGGAATCTCCACCGCGCACACGGTTGTCAAAGTGGTTTTCGATATCGACAGAGAGTATGCCAGATATCCGATCCCGGTCTCTTTCCAACCAATCGTTATTATAACTCGTGGTTATAACTTTAAAACAATATTTTATACTTCAAAATAAAATATCCTTTTCAATCCGAATCTTTATCAAAATAAAGATTAAATCATTTCCAAAACCATTTCAATATATCAACATAAAATATCTTTCAAATTCAAATATTTATCAAAATAAATATCAAGTCATTTCTAACCATTTCAATATATTAAATTATCATATCCTTTCAAAAACTCCTTTCAAATCAATTTAATATATTAAAATATCATATCTTTTCAAAACTTCCTTTCAAATCACTTTATTATCAAAATATCATATCTTTCAAAACTTCATTTTTAAATCATTTTATTATCAAAATATTATATCTTTCAGAACTTCACTTCAAAACATTTTTAATATCAAAATATCATATATTTCCATAACTTCATTTCAAAACATTTTTAATATCAAAATATCATATCTTTCCAAAAATTCATTTCAAATCATTTTAATATATCAAAATATCATTTCAATGATAGTTTATAATTCAAAACCAAAACCATTTTATTTCAAAGCTTTGATATCTCACATTTCATAAATCCAATATTATTTAAACAAACTCAAATAATATATATATATATATATATATATATTTTAAATATCCATCTTTCAAATAACTTAAATAAATCAACAAATATCATTTCAAAATATCAAAATACCAAAGTATTATTCAAAACATCATTCATTTTTAATTTATTTAAATACCATTTAAAACCATTCATTTTATTTAGAAATTAATCACCATTTCAAACTTACATTTCAAAGGAGTTTATATTTAAAGATTAAATCTTTTCATAAGAAAAAATAAAGTCAATTCCTTATTAAATATTTAATTTCCAAAAATTTAAATCTTATTCCAAAGATTAATCTCGTTAAAATTTAATAAAATAATAAAATTCAGTTTCTGTAGCACTTAAAAATGCTACGTAAAGTTATAGTTTAAAACAGTTCATTTAACAAAATACAGCATTTAAGTGCTGTAATAGATTTTCTTTAAATTTCAAATAAACTTTAAATGTTAAGTTTAACCACTATAGCACTTACAATGTGCTATAATAGCCTTTATTTCAAATTACATTTTAGTTCATTTAAAACAACTACATCATTTACAAAATGCTGTAATATCCTTTACATTACACTTCAAAAATGTTGTTAAATCAAAGTCAGGGTTTAAAGACAAATTTCACCAACAGTTAATCTTTAATTTAAATCATTTAACTTATAAACATCATATAATTTCATATTTTAGAATCATCATTTCAATACACTTATTTTTATGATTTTTATAAAGTTAAATCTCATCCAAAAAAAACCAAATTTTAACATAATTTCTTATTTAAATTCAAGTATTAAATTCCATTTCTTTAATTAAATTATTAACTTAACAATTAGGTTTAAATTTACAAAATATAACTTATTTCCATAAATTTTTTAATTAAAATTTCACTTTTTAAAACAAAATTTAAAATTTCACATTTAAGTTATATTTCAAAATTTACCTAAACATTCATTTGTTTAACATTTTAACTTATTCAAAAATCATTATTATTTTTATAAAATTATTTAAAATATATTTTTAAATCAAAATATTATATTTTTATTACTTTACATAATTTCCTTTTTAAAAAAAAACATAAATTCCAAAATTTACTTACAGTTTAAATTCTACTTTACCGTTTACTTAATTCATTATTTAATTTATAGAAAATCACTAATATTTCTACAAAATCATTTTTAATTAAATTTTAATCAAAATATTATAAATTTTACATTTTAAAATATTTTAAAACATTTTCAAAAATACTACATAAACCACGGGTCTATATATAGTTTTCTAGCCTAGGTCAAGTGATACTGATATATACCATTTCAATCCGCAGTTTACAAAGAAAATCCGGTTTCTATCATTTCAAACCCGCAGTCCCAAGTAAAATGAATGATTTTGGAAACCGCTCAGGCCTATCATTTCAGCCCATAACGTTTTTCCCCTATTCTAAAGTCCATTCGGCTATGTATCATTTCAACCCATAGTGATTCTAGTCTACAGGGAACTTGCAATGGTGATAACTGATATAAATGATAGAATAGCATGAAACAACAATAACATATAATATAAAAAGTGTACTAACAGGTGTGAACATCATATGATAATAATATAGCAGATATAGCATGATGATAAACAGTTACAGATTCAAATGGTGTCAGTTTATCAGTTATATAAGTACATATTAGTCTGGTGAGATTTACTCACCTTTTTGTGCTGGAGATATCAACTCAAATGACATAACGGATTCCAGAAGGCAATAGCAAGATTTTTGATTTGAGTGGAGAGCAAATCCAAGCTATAGAACTTGTGTTACAACCCAAAACAAAACAAAATAAAATTACAATTCAACATTGAATAGGAATAACTTTGAATTGAAAAGCAATATGAATACACAACTTTTTTCCTTGCTTTCTACACTTGCTAGCACGACTTAGGGAATGTTTTGGCTCAGGTTTGGACATGATTTGGTTCACGTTTAGGTCCTATAAGGCATGGCTATAAGGTATTGAAATGGTGGAGGAGTTATTACACATGAATATGAAGAGGCTTATGCAAAATAATGGTTTTTGGTTCATTTTGGGCTCGGCTACATGGATCTATGGCTCGGCTATGACATGTTTCAGATCTGGACAGAGGATGAAGGTGATGGTTAGGGGTGTGTAAAGGTGGTGGTGGAGCAATAGGAGGTGGCTAAGGTCATCTAAGGTGATGGTGATGAAGACTAGGCGGCTAGACAAGCTTTTAAGGAGTTTTGTGCAACTTTTGAGGTGTTTGTCTTCATTTAAAGGCCATGGCCTGATCTGGTCAGAGGAGGAGAGAGGAATTTGAAGTCGTGGAAGGGGAGGAGGAAGGTGGAGGTGGTGGAGGAGGATAGGCCGAGCAAGTACAAGGAAGAGGTAAGGGAAAATTCAATGGAAAAATCAATAAAATGAAGAGAGAAAGTAGAAAAAGAAGAAGAAGACATTACCATAATTTGCTTTAGCCGTGCAAATGAATTGAGAAAGAAACTTTTAACGTGAAAAGAAAAGTGAATACATGGCTATAAAACCGAAAATGGACAGCCAAAATGAATAAATGAGATGGTTATGGCATTTGAAACGTTTTTGGACAATGAAACGTCTAGAATTGAAAAGCCTTAAACTCTTCACGTTTCCTTTTTCTAAAGATCAAATAAAAAAAAATCAATCAAAAAATACTTTTAAAAATAGAAACCAAGTAAAAGTGTAAGGAAAAAAATTAATTTTAAAGAAAATATAAAAACAATGAAAGAAATTACTTATAAATACAAAACAGTGTCCAGAAATTACAAATAAATCACTACTAGTCTTGGAAAAATGTCCACTTCATTTTAAAAATATTATGAAGTGAAAATTTGAAATAAAATAATTTATTTATCATTTCTAGAATAAAATAAAGAATTAGATTGGAGAAAAATAGAAAAAGAACTAAAGAAAATGTTTAAAAATTGAAAACAGGGCATGGAAATTACAAGAAAAATACTACTAAATCTAGAAAAATTCCTACCTCACTTTAAAAATATTAAAAGACAAGAATATACATAAAATAACATATTAATACATATTAAAATAAAATATGACAAATAAAATATAATTTATACAATTTAAAATAACAAAATTGCAGAATAAACAAATTGCACTCAATATTGAAATATACATAACTTTTACTGTTTAATTCCGTTTTCAACGAAACGAAAAGCAGTGTTCAAGTTATTACATCTTTTTTAATAGTAAAATATAAAATTTAAGATTTTAAAAATTTTAAATTTTAAGTTTAAAAGTCAAAGTTTGATGAGTAGAAATTCACCTTTTTATAAAATGTCCAATTTATACTATTTTGAACTATAGTTCACTTAATAATCAGCATTTATATTTAAAAATGAAATATTTGAAAAAAAAATTAAAATAATTAAAAATAAAATAAAATAAAGTCAAATTTAAAATATATAGGGAAAAATCTAGGGTTATTACAGATCAACACAATTTTATCCATCTGATTATGAATGATTCGGTTCATAAGATCAATAAAAAACATAAGGGCTTTGGTCAGCCCAAACGGCATCGCTAACCACTCATACGAATCGTACCTTGTTTAAAATGCAATCAATGGAATACTAACTTCCGTTACTCTCACTTAATGGAAAATCCTTGCTAATTCTAGCTACGA
Source organism: Allium cepa (assembly GCA_030765085.1). Taxonomy (NCBI): domain Eukaryota; kingdom Viridiplantae; phylum Streptophyta; class Magnoliopsida; order Asparagales; family Amaryllidaceae; genus Allium; species Allium cepa. The sequence goes on from CM060932.1 coordinate 163,010,944, forward strand.
AAACACTCGAGTTCTACTCAACTGTTCAAACAAGTCATCTATCCTAGGCAAAGAATAATGATCCTTTACGATCAACTCATTCAGTTTTCGATGATTGATACACATCTATAAAGATCCATCGAACTTCTTTACGAATATCATGAACACTCCCTACGATGAACAACTTGGCCCAATGAAACTTTTATCCTCAAGTTCCATTTGCTGCTTCTTCAATTATTCCATCTTAGTCATCATTCTACTAGGTGGTCCACTAACGGTTTATGCTTTCGGCATCAATTCTACATGGAATTTGGTTACCCTTCTTGGCGGTAATCGTGTTACGGGTTTGAAGATGTCCGTGAATTACCTAACCACCCATACTTCATTAATCTCATAATCCTCTTCCATTGCACATAACATTAAGCATGACTTCTCCTTCATTATGTCCAAAACTATCATAGTTCTTTCTCCACTCTAGGATTTCACAAGGCAATGATCCTATCTACATAATAGACCATAGCATCATTTCACACTAACCAATCCATGCCCAAAATTACACTGCACCATATGAAATCAAATACATATGGGTCATAAGAAAACGAATGTCCATGAAAATCAAATGCAAGGTAATTGCACTTTAGTTCGAGAAAAGTATATCCATTGATCAAATTAACTGACTTAATCAAATAGGTATTGTCTAGCTTAACCTATCAACCAAATCACTCGAAATGAAAGAGCGAGTAGCGCTAGTATGTAACGAAATTCTAACTGATATAAGGGAAATCAAAATCATACCTTTAAGCATACCCTTTCCTTTCTTATCTATGGTTGGTCTAGATAAAGGTCCCTTTAAAGCATAAACCTTTATCATCTTTTCATCCAGGAAATTTGTAATCACCAGTATTTTACACATCAGAGGATTGTAATTTTTTTATTTTATTCATATAAGGTCTTATGAATCTAAAATTTTGAAAGTTACTCTAAGGGAGATTTTCCACTTCTACGATTTTTTCGAATTTCTATGTGACCATTTTGACAGTAAAAACCTTGTTTGAACTATAGCTTTTGATATGAGCCGGGTTAGGGTCTCAAACCAATTACATTGCTTCAAGATGATGGTTTTCCATTTCGACAAGTGATCATAATAGAAAACTTACTGTTTGAAAGCTACAATTGTTTTAAGTTTTGGCTGCTGCTGGTCTGCATTAGTGGGTACTTAACTGCGCCGGTGCTTAGGTCCATTAACCCACTTCGAAAACTATAATAGGGAAAAGTTATAGGAAGTGATCTAAGTCATTTCCATCTTCTCTAAAATAGCTCTGAACCTCCATTAACCCCAATTTCATCAAAAAGCCTACTTTTTCCTTACAAGTCTTGATCTAATTCATAATTAGATGGGTAATTAGCATCTAGGGATTGGAGATTATTATTTTGGTTGATTTGTGTTCATTCCTATTAATGTTCACTTTAGATCTAAAGAAAGAAAATGGTATTTTGGGTATTTGGTGAGTGGTTGACCTCTCACTCTATTATGCATTTTAGATAGTTATAATTGGTTCTTTTAGTATGATTTTAATCCTAAATGTTGTCTAACTTTAATCACAACCTAATATAGGTTTACTGTTGAATTTTAAATGTTTTAAAGTGGTTTTAAATAGTTTTGTAACTCCATTTATTCATATTCATATGTTAGAGCAAAAGCTAGATTAGATTAGGATTTACTTAATTATCATGTTGTTATGTAATGAATGTGTGAACAGATGTTTATATATGATATTTCATATTTGTATGTTGTGCTTTGATGTGGTTTGCTAGTGCTTTTAGGTGATTAGGAAAGGAGTGGGCAAATTGGCAAATTAAAGGTAGAAATGTTCAGAATTGGATAAAACTTGGAAGAGGGGTTCTGGAGCATGGTGGAATCCAGGATTCGAATCGCACCAAAATTGAAGCTAAGGAAAGGACTGGTACCAAAAGCTTCTGGTCGGTACCAAGTGCTTTAGGTTTTTGGAAAATTGTTGGTGGATGGTTGGTTCTTCAATTCAAGGCTAGAGGTGATGAGTGAAGGTAAAGTGTAAGAATTTTGCCAAGTATTGGACTTCAAAAGAGGAGCTTTTGAGGGTGCCAAAATAAGATTTTTTGAGTTTGTACCAAGAGATTTGGGGGGGAATGGTCGTGGTCAAAGCACTTGGGTGATGGAATACTAGAAGTAGGGCAAGAAAGTGTAACGAGCTACCTTTTTGGATGATTTTAAATCGACAATAAATCACACATGTCTAATTCAAACCATTTAAAAGGGATGATTGTTAATGGGGTAATTAAGAAAATAATAGAAAAGAAGGAAAAACAAATCACAGAATCTCACAGCGGAATGACAAAATATAATAATCAAATAAACAGTTCATGAAGCTGTTTTACAAATAACATTTGATTACACTTTAGAAATTTAAATTAGAGTTATACATCCATCATAAATAAATAAATAATGCAGCGGAACACGGAATGTGGTGGAATAATAAATAGCAATAATATATTGAACTTCTCCTTCATCCTTTGGAAAATGGTCTTCAATACACTGAAAAGCTCAGGCTGACCCGAGCGTAAGGAAAACAAAACACTCGAGTCAAAACTAAAAGATCTTATGCAAGTCAAATTAATGAAAATATGAATGCAATGGCTTTAGAGATGTTATGGGATTTCATTCTCCTATCAAGTATACAAAGTGAATATATTTATTAAAAGTTTTAGAATAATTCGAAATATCAATCTAAACCATCTAATTAAACAAATCCAAATTTTGAATTAACTTAAACCCTTCAAATAATTCAGTTCCAAATAAAATTTAAATTCAAGAAATTATATGGGAATATGTCATTTCAACCAGTACCAAAAATCAGCATTTCAAATCAATAAAAACTGTTCAGATTTATCATTTCAACCCATAACGATTCTTCCATAATCAATAAGATCGTTCGGATATGCATCATTTCAACCCATAGTGAACTTGCAGTATTATAACGATATAATACAACATCCATTCTTCCAATATCAATAATCAAACATCCATCACAATAATCATCCAAATCAATCAATAAAAATCAATAGATAATTGAAAAATCAATAATAGGTACTTAATTGGCAATTTATATTCAATAATAAGTTAAATAACGATATAATTCATATTAACTGAGATGACGATTTAAAATATACCAAACAGCTTTAAATAAATTCTAGATCACATCATAAATTCAATATAACAAACATAAGAAATTTTCAAAGTTGTGAGTGGGTTAAAACACTCACCTTTTAATTTAAATTGAATTTAAATCCAATTTAAGCCCAAAATTCAAATAGTCTCCGAATTTGTCTAAACCGGCAACAAAATGTCCGGAATCTTGATACGATCCAAATGAAACAAACCCCGCATGAATTGGACCTTATATGCGAAAGTTATGATAATTAGAACGATCGAAAATTTAAATTAAAGCAGAAAAAAGAGAAAAAATAAAATAAAATAAAAACATTACCCACTCGTAAGCGAACATGTCAACATCATCTCTCCCATGCAACCACTCTAGTCTATATCGAAACCTGACTTTGACCGTCGATGTCCTGCGCCTCCGGCCACCGTTCGCCAGCCACCTTCGCCATCGACCCTGTCTCCCTCCAACCCACCTTCCATGGCCAAGGCCGTTACTTCCGATCGCCTAAAAGGAGCAGTCGCCACCACCGTGTTAAAACCCTAATCGAAATTCCGCCGACGATCCAGCTGTCGATAACACCCATGAACCACACTGATCAACTACACTCGGTCCCCTCTACACATCCATACCACTGATTCGTCGATCGGACGAAGTTGATCAACGCTTGATTTAACGACCGTGAATAGTTCATCGATTTCAGGCCACATCGAAGACCAAATCGAAAAACAATCCATAGATTTGACTTGCGTTCGTCAAGAGCTTCAAATCGATATATAATATGATATAGTTTGAGGAGTTTGAATTTTTGATTTGGTTTTGAAATTGAATTTGAGGATTTTGAGTTTGAATCAATTTTTGCCATTAAGTAGGAGAGGAGCAGAAAGAATTGTACGTATTTTCAATGAGAAATAAGAAATAATTAGGGTTATAACGAGGTATTTATAGGCAGATCAGAAAAATAGAATCAATGGACCAGATGATTTGGATTGGAACGATAAACGACCCTAAAAGTACGTTCTGCCTCCAGAACGAAAATGGGTCAACCCATATATCAAAATAGATGTTTTCAATATTGTTAAACTTAGTGGAATAGGCTTCAGGTCCATTTCCATCGTATAAAGTAATGTTAAAATCAGCTTATTTCAAATTGATTTCAATTGATTTTAGTTAAATTGGTTTCTAGGCGTTTCGAGCCCATACGATCAAATGACAAGTCCGATCGCTATGAAACTTGAAATTCTACAATAATTCACCATTACGGATCCGATGAAACTGGTTTCGTCGAAATCCGAGCCAGTGGCCAAAATGGCTATTTTCACATTAAATAAATAAATTGATATTAAATTAGTTAATCACCTTTTAAATTCAAATTTGATAATTTACCATTTTTGTCATTTTAGATTACCTTGGTAATTAAAAATCCGTTATAACAAATTTCTATATCAATTTTATAATTGAATATTTCATAATTTCCAATGTTAAATTCAATTTCAAATAAGTTCAGTAATTATAAATTTAATTTCCAATAAATTGTTTTTATTTGGTTTCATTCTTTATAATCAATTCAATTATTATTCTATAGATATGGTTTGCATTGTTTTTTATTTCATTACATCAATATCCTCCAATTTCCACCTTTTATTTGTATTAATTACTATATTTCAATTATATTTAATTTTGTCAGTTTTACACATTAATTAAAATTTAAAATTCCAATTTATTTATTTATCTTGATCTCATTCTTTTATTAAATCAATTATTAGTTTATGAAAAAAACTAATATTTCTATTCATTTTATTACATTCACATTTTGCAATTGTTGTCTTAATCTCATTAATGTAACAATAAATTTCATTTAATTTTAATTGATTTTCCATTTTAATTTAATAGACCAAATAAATAAGTAACATATAATAGTTGCTTCCTTTTTACTTTTTATCACACTTGTAAGGGTTTATTGTTTACAATCAACTATTATAATTACTTACATGATATTGATTTTATTCAATTACCATTAATTAATTCCATATTTACATTTGTTTGCCTATATTTACTTTATAACCAAGTATAATACTTAAATCATTTCAGTTAATTGAATTTTCATTATAATTGTTAACAAATGACATAAATTAACATTGTTACATTTAATTTTAGTAATCATTTCATAATTAAATTACAAATTTTTATTCTTTCCACTTATTAAACCACAAATCCTATTAAATTAACTAATTTAAATTATTGAAAATTACTGGTTGTTACACTCACCCCCACTCAAAACTTTTTGTCCCCGAAATGGAAAAAGAAGGGAAAAGGAGAGATTAAGAAATCAACATATATTATTCAAAATATTAAATTTATAACACACAAATTTACAAAATTAAATAATTTAAATAAAATATATCAATTTCGAAACAATTAAATCCTTCCATATTCAAGTTAATAAAATTTTGGAAAATATTTCAAAAAAATTCTAAATCTACAATTCACGAAAAATTTCGGCAGAATCTCTTTCGTACGGAGAGGCTCGAGAGAAATCATAATATCAAAATAACAAAATAAATCACATATTTTTAAAATAATATATCCCAACTATGGGAAAAACAATATAATATCGCTAGAAAACCATAATCCGAGAACGTACCAATTTGTCGGGCAAACAACGCTCAATTATGGAACCAAAAGTAGTAGCAATCGTAACGACCCAGAATTTTCGACCTCGAAAACTCGACACTAATACGTTCACTGTAGAAGTGTCGAGCAATCGAATGCCGAAAATTCCAAATTGTTAGGGTAAAGAAGAAAGGAGGTAGAAGAAGAAATAGAAAACAACAGCACAGAATCGCACATTTACAGCGGATTAAAATATAATATCAAATAATAGCATCTATACAAAGAAATTGTATCCGTCAAATTTACATACAATACATCAGAGTTCATCAAAACTGGACAGTTGTAACGACTTGTCTCAGAATACAAACAATATAACTTCAATTCACAACGGAATAAACTCCATACGTTTCTGCCTTCCAGCTCGCCTACTAAGCTCCAGAACGTCCCAACCTGAAAATCTGTAATACTTGGTCTGACCTGAGAATTGCATTAAAGTAACACCTGAGTCAGGCTGGAAACAAGCGTGAGTAAACCCATATAACTTGAAATACTAAGTTATAAAATTTCCTTGAAAACCAAGATAACTCGTACCTCACTACGAGTTCTTATCTTTTTATAACCAATTACTTATTTCATAAAATAAATCGAAGTACCGTTACTTAGTTTAAATGACCAAGTTTACTTAATTTATTCCATTCCAGCCCATTTGATTTTAAAATCAAATCCATAGAGAATTTATTAATTACTAATCAAAGTAAACTTTATACTTATATACATGCAACCATATACATACATTCATGCAAAACATTTCACAACATTACAACTATGATTTATCACTTGCATCAGAATATAAACAGATTTGATTTTAAAAAGATGAATGTTTACTCACTTGTTGTGCACAGAGAAATAGCCTTGAGATTTGAAAACTGGAATTGTTTTTTATCATTGAAACAACTGCTTGATTTTGACCTGTAGCTTGATGTTTGATTTGAATCCATTTTATTTTGAGTTGATCTTGAATCTACTATGTTGCTTTAGCTCAGTAGAAATTTGAAAGGAGTGATGACTTTTTTCTTTTTAGTTCAGTTTTGGTTTGAGAGAAGGTGAAAGAAAAAAAGCAAAGAGAGAAATGAAAATGAATATGTATTAACCTGGTTTCTCAAAACACTTTTACTTATATATATTACAATTTTAAAGAAAACATTTGCCACTTGTAATTTGCATGTTACTCAAAAGCTACAAATGTCCAAACTCTTCATTTAATAATTTCTTATGTTTTTATTAGCTTAAGTTTTTATGTTTAATATTTTTTATATATGCAACTTATTTTTATTTCATGTATATTTTAAAGAAAATATATTAACCTTTATTAAACCCTATTTTAAACTTAAACTATTATATATTTTGTATTAATAAATATTATCTTTAGTGTTTAAAAAGTATAAAATTTAACTTCAACTAGCTTTTGAAAATTATTACATTGAATTCAAATCCAGGCTTTCAAATCACAATATATATACATAAATATATATATATATACACACACACGTACTTATATACTTTTATATGTATACACTTATAATTTTCAACATTATAAAGTTTGCATATATGTATTTATATATTTGTTAATTTACTATAAGATTTATCATTTCCAGATGTTTTTAATTATTAGAATTTACTTATTCACTTATAAATCAGTATTTCTAATAATAAAAAATCAGTTAATTATCCAGTTATTAGATTTCCAAAAATCCAGGTTATCACATTCCTCCCCCCATAAAACTTTTCGTCCTCGAAAAGGAACGAAGTCGGAATTTGTTAAAAAGCTTAGTTTAATTACTCTTTGAACATTTTTAACTAAAAACTCTTTTTATTTAATTTTTTAAAAAACACTTTAAAAATCTACATAATATTATCAAAATAATTTTTATAAATATACTTTTTATAACTTGATGTCTCAACAAGTCCATCCTTGTTCTCATAGAAATTCAATCATACGTTGATCAGGCATACGACTGAAAATCTATAAGTACTTGGTAAACCCGTTTTCAACACCTAGTGAAAATACTTGGAAAATATTTTGGTGAAAATATTGAAAACATTTTTGGTAATATAGAAAACATTTTTGAAAATATAGATAACATTTTTGAAAATACAGAAAATATTTTTGGTGAGAATGCACTGGAAATCATCACCCCCTCCATGGTCACAGTCAACCCGATGGTTATGTTGCCATCCCGGCAAAATCCATAGAAAACTAGAGGCACTCCGCGCCCCTCGATTACACCATGGAACCCGCCATAGATTGCAGCTACACCCAGGGTTACGTCGCCATCACGGCAAAAACCTATGTAACTGTAGGCATCAACACCCTTGAATTTCTTTGCCGAATGAAACTTCACCACTCCTACATAGATTGCAGACTACATCAGTCGAGTCCTAATGTAGACTGTAGGCACTCACTGCCACTGACTTCCGTTATGTCTTCATAGATCGCAGTCTACCATTGTTACATCGCCCTCCCGGCGAAATCAAACGTAGATCGTGGGAAATTGTTGCCCCTCGACTTCTGCTATGGTGCGTAGTAGATCGCAGTGACATCGAGTTACACTGTCGTCATAGCATAACCCAAATGTCTCTGTAGGCATCAACGCCCTCGACTTTTGCTGCCCCAACCACAATCCTCAGGAACTTCAGTTAATCCGGACTTCCTCCCTGGATCAAATTTAGAAACCCCCTAGGGCTCAAGGTAGAACCACCCCGTGGATCTCCTACTAGAAGTTCATTTAAATGGGAGCACCTTTTTCCCAAAGCTCATCTCAAAATACTTTATACTATACACATATAGTATCTTTCAAATCATACTCTTTATGATTCATATAAAAATCTCCTTTACACAAAATCGATATCTCAAATCCATAGTTCCAAACTTGGCTTTTCAAATTTTCAAAATTGAGTTTTCCCAAAAATCAAAAGCCTTTCAACATTAGTGAGTTCCAAAAACCCGTTCCTAAAATCATTCTCATAAAATCATTTTTATATATAGATATATATAATCTTGGAAAATCTTGAGATCACTTCATACTTATATAAATTCCCTTTTATACTTCAAATACTTTCAAAGACCACATCTTCTGGTTATAATTCCAGTAAGGGGGAGTTTATCATATAAAACAATTTTATATAATTTTATTCATGCCAAATCAAATATTCAAGTTTGATTTCTTAATAAAGTTATTTACCACCTTACTTACTCTTCATAAAGTGAATTTCAACCATAGAAATATCCAACTTCCACTTTTATTCCACATATATTTCTCAAGATACGTTTTTCCATTACAAAAATCATTTTTTAAATTTCTTACAAAATTTTCAATATCTATTTCATTCAAGCACGTACGATGTACTTATATCATTCATACGCAATATCAAATCTGATCGCTCACTCGATCACATAATTTCACTTCGAACTGGTATCGTTCACCCGACTTCCTAGTGCGGACTCAAATCTAGTTTCTTGATCAGAAATCGTCATTCTCCTTGCATAGCCATAACTATGATAGAGAATTTCTAGAACCAATCAAAAATCCATATACAGGGTTCGCCGTCGAAAATCGAGTGAAAAATCCCAACTCGGATCGATATACTATCTTGAAATTCTGTGTTCGAATCTGGATGAAATCATAATGCGAATAGAATAATATACGTATATCCTACGTATTTACCTTCATTTATTATTAGCTAAAACAATTTTCCTTTTATTCACCTTGATTTCTATCCACTTATTCACAATTGCTTCCATTTTCATATGGGTTATCACTTCAATTATAAACAGCTTGCACTCTGACTAGCTTAAATTTAGAAAATAGCATGAAAAGTTTAAAATAGATAAGTAGTTGTAATATAGTTATTAGTTGTAAATAGCTGTAGAATAATTAAGTAATTATAAAATAGTTGTAAAATAGTTAGAAGTTGCAAAATAGTTATAAAATAGTAATTAGTTTGTAAAATAGATGAAAAATTGTTGTAAAATAGAAATTAGTTTTCAGAGTAGTTGAAAAATAAGTATAAGATAGTTTGGGTTTTAAAAAGAAAGGTTGTGTAGTAAATAACTAGGAAAAATAGATTTAAAACAATTTATATTTATTTTAAAATAGTTTCAGTGTCGAACTGGTTCAGTTTTCCCAATCTCCATTTCCAATCAATTTCTAATTTCCACCAGCTTTTCAATTGATTAAGTTCCAATTCAATTTGAATTAACTTCAATTCCTATCCAAATTCAAATCAATTCCCATTTGAATTTAAACTTATTCAACTTCAATCTCACTTCCAATTAATTCAGTTCAAATTTTCCATTTGATATCTCAATTCCAATCTCAAATTTAAACCATCTCGAATTACATAAATTCGAGTTAAATTTTTAGATGTTGATTTAATCCTTTAAATCAAATTATCCTTTGCTTTTAATTTAACAACCTAAGTTTTTAAACGATTAATTTTGAGTCCAAATTTCAAACATTCATTTTAAATTACCTTTACTTAACTTATTTCAAGGTTTAAGTAGGAGTTCAAAACTTTTTAAACAATATAATCTTCAGAATCCAATTTATTACCCAAATTCAACTTCTAACTTTGAAAGTGATTCTTAACAATTTTAGTTTGCAAATTTATTTTTAACATTTAAATCTTAAGTTCATAGTGATTCCATTACCATATGTTCAATCTTTATTTCTTAAAATCAAAATTATTTCAATAGTTTCAAATCAAAGTTTTATTTCCATTTTATTTCAGTAATGGATATATATTATCTCAATCCACTTATTAATTCAATTAAAATAATCCAATTCTCAGTATCAGAGATTACTAATAACAATAGGATGATATCAGGTTAAACCAAGGTAAATAAACATCCAAATTATCCAAACATCAATCAATAGCATCCAATACAAATTTCCTGATCTTAAACTTGTTTTGAGATCACACATAACTCCCATTCAAACCAACCATTTAACTTCCCTAGGTTAAATCTCAATTTCATCTTGAAATTTCCAATTCAGGTTGTTTGTTAAACTTATTTAACTTTCCCTAAGTTAAATTCAATTCATTTAATCCAGTCAATCTTACTCAATTTGAATTCTCCATTTCCAATTTTAAACTTCTTATCAATATCCTATCCCACTTATAAGTTCAAAAGCTTATCACATTTCAGGGAAAATTCAATACTCAACACTTAGTGTTTACTTCCAATCAACTTGTTATTATGTATATCCCATGTATATACATATTTATTTCTTTTGCACCCCAAGACATGTTTTAAATTTTAAACCATTCTTGGTTTTTAGTTCAAAACATATTCTTTAAAATTTTAAACAACTTCTGTTTAAAACAAGACTCCTTCATTCAAATACATTGTAAATGATACTATTTATCATTTCTTTTAATACTTTGAAACAATTTCAAATTTTTTAAAACTTCACAATTTAAATCCACTCCAATTTACAAGTCATACTTATCTAAATATTACTTCCTTAAAACATTTCATTTTGCTTTATCATTATTTATCTTAGAAAGATAAACATCCCTTTATTAAGATACAACAACCATCTTATGATAATGACCAAGATTATCATATCTGGGAACCAATTCATTATATATTATCTCATAATTTATTGGAAAATAAAATCAGGGTAACTTAATTTAGTATTCTGAAAATACTTCTAAAAATTTCGAGATTTAAAATTTCGGGTTTGAATCCATTTCTAGCTAATCTTATTTGCATAGTTCATATTATCCAATTTCTATTTGGTTATATATATTACCACTTAAATTCTTATGATCTTATTCAATCTTAAATAATCAATAACCAATTACCTTAACATAATAATAAATAGAAAAACTATTTCTTTATTTATCAAAATATAGGCTTATATAAAAATCATTTTTAAAACCTTTTAAAATCTTTATATAAGAAAATAACAAGTAAGCTCGCATATATATATTACACTCAACTCATTCTAGGGTACTATTGACCCTATCCTTAATGAGTAACCTACCAGAGCCAAGGTGCTCTGATACCAAAATGTAACGACCCAGAATTTTCGACCTCGAAAATTCGACAATAATACGTTCACTGTGGAAGTTCCAAGCAATCAAATGCCGAAAATTCCAGATTGTTAGGGTAAATAAGAAAGGAGGTAGAAGAAGAAACACAAAACAATAGCACGGAATCTCACATTCGCAGCGGATTAAAATATAATATCATATAATAGAATATATACAAAGAAAGCTATATTTGCCAAATTTACATACAATATATCAGAGTTCATCAAAACTGGACAGTTGTAACAACTTGTCCCAGAATACAAACAATATAACTTCAATTCACAGCGGAATAAACTCCATACGTTCCTGCCTTCCAGCTCGCCTCCTGAGCTCCAGAACGTCCTAACCTGAAAATCTGTAATACTCGGTCTGACCCGAGTATTACATTAAAGTAACACCCGAGTCAGGCTGGAAACTAGCGTGAGTAAACCCACATAACTTGAAATACTAAGTTATAAAATTTCCTTGAAAGCCAGGGTAGCTCGTACCTCACTATGAGTTCTTATCTTATTATAACCAATTAATTATTTCATAAAATAAATGTAAGTGCCATTACTTAGTTTAAATGGCCAAGTTTACTTAATTTATTCCATCTAGCCCATTTGATTCTAAAATCTAATCCATAAAGAATTTATAGATTACTAATCGAAGTGATTTCGGATATTGCTAATATCCGACTCTGGTCTCTTCGAATCCAATACCATCTTTAAAGCCAATTTGTTTATGTAAACAATTTAATTACATTTAGAATAATATATTCTCACAGTAATCTATCACAGATATCTAATTTATAAATGATTCACATTTATTAATAGATCAATCCAACCATTTCATATCACAGCACATCACAAATTACATATCAGAGATATCAAACAAACCAAGGCATTCAATTCGGCTTTATCATTCATAAGCAAGATTAATAGTCGTAAGATTTCCTAATTAATTTAATTAATTTAATTTACTCTCCAAATAAATTAAATTAATTAATTTAATTACTTTTAATTCCTACTTACTTAACATTAATTACAACCCATTTATTATTATTTATATTAATTGATGAAATTAATTAATCATCCTTTAATCATTCGCGTTAAGTAAATATTAGAGTAATTAATTAATCATCCTTTAATTAATTTCCTTAAGTAACCATCCTTTAATTACTAATACCTTAATTAATTAAGATAAACCATTTATCTTAATCAATTACTTAATTACATCCTTAAATTATATTTGAAAACACTTAGAAAATAAATAATTAGCCTAATATAAAATTATTCAAATCAAAATAATTAATCTTAAAAACATTTTAAATTTGAATCACGAAATTGTTTGATAATTGATCTCTACCTTTGCTTTTGAAACCAGTTTAACATTTTGTTTTGAAAACTTTGGAACTTGTACATTTTCTTTATTTTAAAAACATGGTTAACATAAAAAGAAACTCGACTCCAAAGCAGAAATACCCCAAGCCAAAACTCGAGCCAAACCCCATTTTCCCCCGAGCTCTCTCTCTCACACAACTGCTTGCGTACAAACTCGATAGCCAACTCGAGTTCCCCCCGAGCCTTATCCTTCTTCTTCTTCTATACAGCAATGTCCAATCACTACAAATACGTGTGCACATGCACATGTCACTGGATCATCTCCGACCATCGTCGCGATAACCAGCAAGTCGACGACGACCACTCTGACCCCTCCGGCTCCCTATTTCTCTTCGATTTCGCTCGAATTCAAATTCAAACTTCACAGCCACACCTAAAACGATAACCCTATCACCAAAACACCACGCTCCGCCCATCTCTGACCATCTGAACCCTTGTGCTTGTGCCTGGAGCTGCACCAGTCCCTCATCATACTATTTCCCCACCTCCGATCCAACTCGAAACCATTGTGACGCCGCATTCACCTCGAGACCATCGTGGACCCAAACAGGGTCTTAAACCCTACAACGTCGTCATCTCACCACCATGATGAACTGAAAAATCTGACACCATTTTTCCCGAGCTCCTCGACCTTCATGCTACCTCTAGCAAAGATCGCGACTCTCTCTTTTGCTTCGATCGCCAGAAATCGCCCAAAACATGATTCCCGTTCAACCCAAAATTCCTCAATCATAACTTTTTTAAAATCTTTATATTTCCATTAAAATTCATGATTTTGAAAGATGAATCAGATTATACAGGTGAAACTAGAAATCATGGAAGTCGAATTTCTGAGTTGTTTGATTTTTTATTGTAAGTTCTTCTTTCCAATTAAAACTGGTAGCTAACTATACTTAAAAACATTTTTAAAATTAAGATTTTGTTAATACAAATACATTTTCTTTAATCATCATAATCTATAAAGGTTTATAGGAAGAGGAATTGAATTTAGAGTAAGTTTTGGTCTGTTGAAAACTTAAACGGAGACTGGCACATCCAAAACTCAGACATACACACACAACTTTATACTTATATACATGCAAACATATACATACATTCATGCAAAACATTTCACAACATTACAACTATGATTTATCACTTGCATCAGAATATAAACTGATTTAATTTTAAAAAGGTGAATGTTTACTCACCTGTTGTGCATAGAGAAATAGCCTTGAGATTTGAAAACTGGAATATATTTTTTGATCGTCGAAACTGCTGTTTGATTTTGATCTGTAGCTTGATGTTTTATTTGAATCCATTTTATGTTGAGTTGATCTTGAATTTACTATGTTGCTTTAGCTTGGTAGAAATTTGAAAGGAGTTTTGATTTTTTTACTTTTTAGTTTAGTTTTGGTTTGAGAGAAGACGAAAGAAAGAGAGCAAAGAGAGAAATGAAAATGAATATGTATTAACCTGGTTTCTCAATACACTTTTACTTATATATATTACAATTTTAAAGAAAACAATTTGCCACTTGTAATTTTCATGTTACTCAAAAGCGACAAATGTCCAAACTCTTCATTTAATAATTTCTTATGTTTTTATTAATTTATGCTTTTACGTTTAATACTTTTATATATACAACTTATATTTATATCAAGTATATTTAAAAGAAAATATGTTAACCTTTATTAAATCCTTTTTTAAACTTAAACTATTATATATTTTATATTAATAAATATTATCTTTAGTGTTTTAAAAATATAAAATTTAACTTCAACTAGCTTTTGAAAATTATTACATTGAATTCAAATCTAGACTTCCAAATCACAATACATACATACATACATACATACATACATACATACATACATACATACATACATACATATATATATATATATATAAAAAAACACACACACACACACACACATATATACTTTTATATGTATACACTTATAATTTTCAACATTATAGAGTTTGCATATATCTATTTATATATTTGTTAATTTACTATAAGATTTATCATTTCCAGATGTTTTTAATTATCAGAATTTATTTATTCACTTATAAATCAGTATTCCTAATAATAAAAAATCAGTTAATTATCCAGTTATTAGATGTCCAAAAATCCGGGTTATCACAGTAATTGCTTTCATAACCTGTATTTCACTTATACAATTCAGAGGAGTTAATAATTATATAAAAGAGAAATATTTGAGTTGTTTCAATCATCAACAAAACAAATCAATATAATACAACAACAATCACTTGCAACCAAAAGCGTACAATCATTATATGAAGTCAAAATAAATCAATACAACATAACAACAATCTTATGCAAACAAGCATACAATCTTCATAAGGGATAAAGTAATCAACCATTTCTAAAGTTACAATCATTAAATTTAGTATAGTATTCATTTTATTGTTTACTTTAATTATCAGTAGCTTCAAACATTAACTTAAGTTCATAATTCTTTGCTTACAATATTCACTTTTTGTTTCATTTTATTTAGTAGCACTACAATTAAAACTCAGGTTTGTAACTATTTTCATATGAAATTTCTTATTTATAAAAGTAAATTTCATTGAACGTTATCGTTATTTAAGTTTTTCTTGTATAATATTCCATAACAATAATTTAAATTCTAATTTAAATTTTCTTTAGTTTATTCTACTGGCTTTATTTTTCTTCTTCTCATTATTTACTTTTCCATTCATTTATTTATATAAAAATCAATCACTTAAATAATTTAGTTTTCATTAAAGATTTAATTCATTAATGAATCATTTCAAAAATATTACTTAAGCTTCTACAGCCTTACCAAAGTTTATTACTTAATTCTGTTATTAAATAAAAATTTAAGTTTTTGGTATTCGCCCTTGAAGAGAAAAGAAATATTTTAATATATCTAAAAATTCAATTAAAACATTTAACCTCATTCACTTAGCAAAAATATAAGATATATTTAAAACATTCTCATAACATTATGAAAATATTTTTCAAAAGTCTAAAACAATGTTCGAAATTTATATCAAAACATTATAATGAGCTTTAAAATGAAGTTCCTTAAATCCGATAATTTATTAGACTTGTTATTTTAAAATAAGTATAAACTCAAGATTATTAAACTGAAACTAATAGTATACTCAAATCTTACATTAAATTTCTAAATCAAAGTATAAAATTTTATATCTTCATAACAAATTTTAAATACTTGTTTTAAAATGAATATTCAAAACATGGAAAAACATTTATTATGTTTATTACAAAAATTCAAACAGTAAATAACCCAATAAATTTTACTATTAGTACTTTAAAATCAAGTAAATATTCCAAACTATACTTCCAAAATAGGGATTCAAATTTATTTGTTAATTATTTTACTATAAACAAACTTTTAAAAAAAATTATTATATAATATCTTTAAATTATACATTCAAGTAAACTTATACAAATTTTACTTGAAATATTCATTTGAAAGCTTCATTTGCAATCATCTTTAATACTTTAATACTTTTCAAAAATTCATTTGTAAAATTTCTAGCTTCATTTGTAAATACCATTTAAATATTTTAAATAACATCTTTATAAATATTTATAAACTATTTGAAAATAATTATTTACATCATTACTTATATTTACAAAGCTATTGAAAATATTAAATCCATATTTATAAATTTATTAGTTTTACCTCAAGATACCTTTCAAACATTATTAGTAAATCAACAATCATTTACTTTAAATATATTTTATTTAATTAATAACTTCTAAAATATTTATACACTAACGATTTACTATTAAACCATGTTGTATATAAATAAACAATATTTTAAACATTTTAAATTATTTAGAAAGGAAAAATGATCTAAATATCATTTATATAATACTTTATAAAAATACTTTTATAACTCGATATCTTAACAGGTTTATCATCGTTCGTGTTGGCTCTGGCCATGCGTTGATCAGGTGTAAGGCTAGAATTCTCTAAGTACTTAGTAGACATGTTTCAACACCCAGTGAAAATACTTAAAAATAGGTATGAGAAGTACCGCTCAAAATCCAATGTCAAATGATGACAATACGATACAAGTGGCCCACTATTGATCTGGTATTTATACAAAGGACACAAAACTTTCTAGAAGATCCTTCTACCTTCCGGATTCCAGAAAAAATCGTAGCAAGTTTGTAAATGAGGAACCATCGACCCTTGCTGCAGTGGTACACTGCTGATTCAATGAGTTACGCAATGGATGCACTTCCTTCCCGGAAGATCCATAAACAAAAGATCCTAAGATCGAAAGTGCCACCATTGGGTAAACTAAAGAGCCATCTATCCTGGAAAAAATCGAGGAACTTATAAGTTTATGTCCGGATAACCATATCAGTTCGAATCCATTTTTGAATTCATCCAAGTCCATTAGGGTTTATCGGTCGAATCCATTCTTGGATTCCCCAAGTCCATCTGGGTCGATGCATATCATACTATACTTCTTTACGGAGGGTAATTCACCATACCTCTTAATTCAAAATATAACAAACCATATATATTACCCTTTCAAAATCATAGGTTCAAACATCGCACTTATATAAACACCATTATATATAAGATTTCATTTTCAAATAAAGTACTTTCCAAAATCAATAATCTCAAATATATCAAATCATTCTTACACAAATTTTGTTATATACAAGATTTATCTCTTCAGATCGAATACCTTCCAAAATCAACAGTTTCAAAATCACTTGTACTTATATAAAGTCCATCTTATACAAGAATCAAAATTTTCCAAAATCAATTTCACCGTATAAAAGGCCATATGGGATTGAACATCTTTTCTTTATAAAAGGTTTTGAATTCTCAATAGTTTCGTATATAAATATTTTTGTAAAATAGTTTGTATATAAAATAGTTTGTTAAATTGTTTGTATATAAAATAGTTCGTAAAATAGCTTGTATATAGAATAGTTTGTAAAATAGTTTGTATATAAAGTAATTTGTAAAATAGTTTGTATATAAAATAGTTTGTAAAATAGCTTGTATATATAATAGAATAAATAGTTTGTATAAGAAAAATAAAAGAAAATAGTTTCGAAAAATGGTTTTAAATTAGTAGTAGTTTTGCATAAAAGAAATTTCCAATTTAAATTACGCAGATATCCAACCCAACAACTTTCATTTTCAGCACCAAAGCATATCAATAATATTAGAACATAAGATGTACATATGTCATCATTTCATAAAATCACATTCGATCGCTTGCTCGATCACACAAGTTCACTTTCTAACTAGTATTGTCCATTCAACTTCCCTAATGCAGACTTCGATATGGTTTCTTGACTAGAAACCATCATTCTCATTGCATAGTCATATACTATGATAGAGTTAGAATCAAACCAAAATCCATATCAAATATTCGCCATCAAGAATCGAATAAAAAATCCTAACACGAAATGGTGTAATTCACCTCGAACTTATGTACTCAAATTCGGATCAAATTAATTATGCGAATAAAATAATATATGCACAAAATTTATTCCAATTTGATTCATCCCAATTACATTTCAATTAAACTCATTTTTTAATCTCATTGATTAAAACAAATATCAGTTCATACTTCAATATTTGTTTCACAGAATTTCCCTATTTAATGTAAAATATTAATATATTCATTCTCGTAGTATTGCCTATATTTCTCTTCAATTTAAATTACATTCATTTCTCATGTAATATTTCTTATTTAATACTACATTTATTTGCCAACCATTTCATAAGGAATTTTCTTAAGTTTATAACCAATTTATAAAAGCTTAAATTTTTTTGTAAACATTATTTGGGCTTAAAGTTATCAAAACTTTAATTATAACTATTTATTGCAACTTCCATTTATTTCATAAACAATTTTACAAGGCATGACTTTATTTATATTCATTTTATTTTTAGTTCACCTTTACCTTTATTATGACACATTTCATGAATGTTAACTAAGTTCACAATTTCAATTTTAAAATATTATTACATTATGTGCCAATAATGTATACAATAATTCTACACAATTATAGCAAACTAACCTTGTTTCACTTGCTTTCAAATTAAGGTTATAAAATTCAACTACATAATTCAACACAACTATTAAGTCTCAACTCACATATTAATTCAGAAGTTTTGACAATCAAAATATCCAATATTCCATTTTATTTCAATTATTGAAACTACCAATCAACAAATAATAAGTTTCACAACTAAACATTTCAATTCCATACACGATCCAAACTATTCATTTTATTCACTTTAATACACCATTATTAGTCTAGTTTTTTCTATTAATTCAGTCAGTCATAGTTAGCCAATGCTTATAAACTGACAAAAACTAAACTAATCAACAATAAATGAAAATAATTAAATATTACAATTTCATAAATCAAACACGTTACAAATAACTATATCGGTTATAAAATCTATTCCTTTATATATGTCATATAATTATAAGAAAAAAACTTTCATTTCAAAACTTATATAAAACATTTTTTATAACACTAATAAATACGACCTCTCGTACATACACTCAGAGAACTCATTCTAGGTTATTACTATCATATCTCTAACGAGTTAACCCCAACAAGCTAAGGTATGTCTAAACCAAAGTTATGATACCAACTGTAATGACCCACCTTTTTGGACGATTTTAAATCGACAATAAACCACACATGTCTAATTCAAACCATTGAAAAGGGAGGATTGTTAATGGGGTAAATAAGAAAATAATAGAAAAGAAGGAAAAACAAAACACAGAATCTCACGGCGGAATGATAAAATATTATAATCAAATAAACAGTTCATGAAGCTGTTTTACAAATAACATTTGATTACACTTTTACAAATTCAAATCAAGTTTTACATCCATCATAAATAAATAAATAATGCAGTGGAACATAAAATGTGGTGGAATAGTAAATAGAAATAATATATTGAACTTCGCCTTCGTCCTCCAGAAAATAGTCTTCGATACACTAAAAAGCTCAGACTGACCCGAGCATAATGAAAACAAAACACTCGAGTCAGAACTAAAAGATCTTACGTAAGTCAAATTAATAAAAAATATGAATGCGATGGCTTCAGTGATGTTACGGGATTCCATCTTCTATCAAGGGTACAATGTGAATATATTTTTTAAAGGTTTCAAATAATTCGAAATATCAATCTTAATCATCTAATTATACAAATTCGAAGTTTGAATTAACTTAAACCCTTCTAATAATTCGGTTCCAAATAGAATTCAAATTCAAGAAATTATATGGGAATATTTCATTTCAACCAGTACCAAAAATCAACATTTCAAATCAATGAAAACCATTCGGATTTATCATTTTAACCCATAATGATTTCCCCTAATCTATAAGATCGTTCGGTTATGTATCATTTCAACCCATAGTGAACTTGTAGTATTATAACGATATAGAATACAACATCCATTCATCCAATATCAACAATCAAATATCCATCGTAATAATCATCCAAATCAATCAATAAACATCAATAGGTAATTGAAAAACCAATAACAGGTATTTAAATGGCAATTTATATTCAATAATAAATTAAATAACGATTTAATTCAAATAAATTCGGAATAACTGAGATGACAATTTAAAATATACCAAACAGTCTTAAATAAATTCTAAATCACATCATAAATTTAATTTAACAAACATAAGAAGTTTTCTAAGTTGTGAGTGGGTTAAAACACTCACATTTGAATTTAAATCCAATTTAAGCCCAAAATTCAAACAGTCTCTGAATTCTTCCAAACTAGCGTCAAAATGTCTAAAATCTCGATACGATCCCAATGAAACAAATCTCGTTTGTATTGGACCTCGTATGCGAAAGTTATGATAATTAGAACGATCGAAAATTTAAATTAAAGCAAAAAAAGAAAAAATAAAATAAAAACATTACCCACTCGTAAGCGGATACGCCAACATCATCTCTCCCACGCAACCACTCCAGTCAACATCGAACCACCCATGAGAACCCGACTTTGACCACCGATGCCCTATGCCTCCGGCCACCGTTCGCCACGCCACCTTCGCCATCGGTCTTGTATCCCTCCGTCGCGCCTTCCATGGCCGAGGCCTTTACTTCCGATCGCCTAAAAGGAGCCGCCGCTGCCACCATACTAAAACCTAATCGAAATTCCATCGACGATCCAACCGTCGATTACACCCATGAACCAAACTGATCAACTACACTCGGTCCCCTCTACACAACTATACCACTAATTCGTCGATCAAACGAAGTTGATCAACGCTTGATTGAATGGCCGTGAATATTTCATCAATTTCAGACCACATTGAAGACCAAATCAAAAAAATACAAGCAAATTTGATTTGCGTTCGTCTAGAGCTTCAAATCGATATATAATATGATATAGTTTGAGGAGTTTAAATTTTTTATTTGGTTTTGAAATTGAATTTGAGGATTTAGAGTTTGAATCTGTTTCTGCCATTGAGTAGGAGAGGAGAAGAAAGAATTTTACATACTGTCAATGAGAAATAAAAAATAATTAGGGTTTATAATGAGGTATTTATAGGCAGATCATAAAAATAGAATGAATGGACAAGATTGATTTAGATTGGAACGATAAATGACCGAAAATCCCGTTCTGCCTTCAGAATGAATATGGGTCAACCCATATATAAAAATAGTTGTTTTCTATATTTTTAAAGTCAATGGAACAGGTTTCAGGTCCTAATTCCATCGTATGAAGAAGTTATGTTAAAATCAGCTTATTTCAAATTGATTTCAATTGATTTTAATTAAATTGATTTCTAGGCGTTTCGAGCCCGTACATTCAAAAGACAGTCTGATCGCTATGAAACTTGAAATCCTACAATAATTCACTGTTACAGATTCGATGAAACTGGTTTCGTCGAAATCCAAGTCAATAGCCAAAATGGCTATATTCACATTATTAAATTAATTAATCACCTTTTAAATTCAAATTTGATAGTTTACCATTTCTGTCATTTTAGATTACCTTGGTAATTTAAAATCCTTTATAACAAATTTCTATATCAATTTTATTATTGAATATTTCATAATTTCCAATGTCAAATTCAATTTCAAATAAGTTCACTAATTATAAATTTAATTTCCAATAAATTGTTTTTATTCGGTTTCAATCTTTATACTCAAGTCAATTATTATTCTATAGACATGGTTTGCATTGTTTTATATTTCATTACATCAATATCCTCCGATTTCATCTTTTATTTGTATTGATTACTATATTTCAATTATATTGAATTTTATCAGTTTTACACATTAATTAAAATTTAAAATCCTAATTTATTTATTTATCTTGATTTCATTCTTTTATTAAATCAATTATTAATTTATGAATAAAATTAACATTTCTATTCATTTTATTACAATCACATTTTGCAATTGTTGTCTTAATCCCATTAATGTAATATTAAATTTCATTTAATTTTAATTGATTTTCCATTTCAATTTAATAGACCAAATAAATAGGTAACATAATAGTTGCTTCCTTTTTACTTTTTATCACACTTGTAAGGGTTTATTATTTACAATCAACTACTATAATTACTTACATGATATTGATTTTATTCAATTACCATTAATTAATTCCATATTTACATTTGTTTGTCTATATTTACTTTATAATCAAGTATAACACTTAAATCATTTCAGTTAATTGAATTTTCATTATAATTGTTGATAAATGACTTAAATTAACATTGTTACATTTAATTCTAATTATCATTTCATAATTAAATTACAAATTTTTATTCTTTCCACTTATTAAATCACAAATCCTATTAAATTAACTAATTTAAATTATCAAAAATTATGGGTCGTTACAAAAGTTAGCCAAATTGGCAAAGTACCTAACTTGGTATCGAAAGCTTTTGATCCGTACTGAGGGGTTTTAAATGATGGGTTCATGGTGAAAGTTCTAGGGAGAGAAGTAGAGGCTATGCTGGTCATGTTGAAGGTGTTTATTTATTCGCTCGAGGTTAGATGGTGAATGGAGTTATGATCTGATGATGGCAGCTCGAAGTTGAAAGGAGTCGTGAGATGGTTATCTACAATGAGGGGTTCTAGGAAAGGTGACACGTGCATAGAATATGAGAGCGGTTCTATCATGGAATGGTGGAATGTGGAATGGTTCCTCGAGAATAATAAAAACTGTATGGGGGCAAGGAAAGGGCTCGGATATGCATGTTAAGGGATAGTTGATACTTGGAGTGTTTGTACCCAAAAGCAGAGGTATTATGAGTGCACTCATGGGTACTTAGAAAGGCTACCCCAGATTATTGGAATGGATCCATATACCTTGGACCGTGGGAAAGGTCTAGTATCAGCTTCTGGCTAAGACAAGTATGCGGAAAATCAAGATTTCAATTAGTCCTTGGCACTCGAAAGGGCATATGAGTTATCATATATCAAGATCACATTGAGTGGTAGTGAGACTTGTATGATGGATGCTATAGTTACTTTGATTGTTTCCTTCCATGGTCTATTACTCTGGGGATGTCACTGGAAATAGGTATTGGATTTAGGGATACCTGGACATCCATCATCATACTTGATTTGCGGTATGCCTTTATTATATTTGTAGAGTAGCATATTATGTTTGTTATGTGATAATTCTTTGGTTGCAGGGATAGGTCTGGTATGGCTCGTACACCTTGTTCATTACTATATCTACTTGAATAGTGTTTTGAGATTCATGTACCACTCACACTAGACTGTTGTCTGACTCGAGGCTTTATGTTTTGCTTCTTATTATCTCAGGTACTCTTAAATGAGTAGACTAGATAGCAGGTCTTAGTGCGATGCAGTAGCTGTGCAGAGGACGAGCTGGATGGAGCTATCTCGTATTATATATATATATTACTATGCTCGTTCCACTGTGCTACACAGTGGAGCCTTGATAGTGCTCGCTTGTTTCTATTATCTAGAGATAGTTATTTGAGTTTGTTTCTATCCATATAAAATATACTACTTGATTTATAACTCGATGAATATATACTCTGATATTTGGATCACGTAGTTATTACTATCTCTCATGTTTTATATCTATGTTGTATATTATATTTTACCCTATGCATTATAAGATATATGATAGGTTCTGTGATGTTTTATTTTATTTCAACCCTTGATGATAATCCTATATCGATCGAGCTCATCAACAACGCACCATTTAGTTACATTGAGTGCCGGTGGTGCAGGGCGGTCGTCGCATTTGGTATCAGAGCATAGGTTACCCGATTAACCTGAGTTGTACTGTAGTCCAATAGAGATTGTTAAGTAGTTATTACCCTAGACTAGATCAAGTGTGTGTGTATATACAAGCGTATGCGTACTTGTTATATATCGTGGTTTTCAAACTATATAGTATATATATAGTATATAAGTCACATGGACACATGAGTCACATCAACATAGTTTTCTTTTTGAGAGATTGATCTTTCTTTCTATAGATCGAGAATTAGCCGGTAACCAAGAAACACTATAAGGAACTCCATTTCCAGAGTTGAAAAAGGAGCGGGTTTAGAGGCGACTAACCCTGACTTGCAAGCTATGCTCTATACGATGATGGCGAACATGCTGCAGAATTCCTAAGCGGCCTCTTCAAATGTTGTAGTTGGTGGTGGTGCTCAGGTGCAGGCGCCAAGGGCTGACTTTGCCATGTTATGCAAAGACTACGCCACCTTAGGAGGTATACCATTCCTTAGGACATAATCAACTATCGAAGTGCATGATTGCTTGGACACCTACGAGCTTATCTTTGGTGATATGGAAGTAGTTGATGTTATGAAAATAAAGCAGGCCTCTAAACAGCTTCAATGGTACGCCATGATCTACTGAAATACCATTACTATTGCTACACCCAAGGATTAGTTTACTTAGGACTCTAGATTTGAGGAGAAGTTCGTTCCAACTGCTCAGAAATTAGTTCTATTGGGTGATTTTCTAATCTAAAGTACAGAGATATGTCTATCTCCAAGTATATTTCTAAATTTAAAGCCATGTTGAAGTATGGGATGTCTTCCATTGACATTCCATTGAGAAGAAATAAGAAGTTTCTAATGGGTTCGGATGATGTTTTGGAGGAGAAGTTGATGAGTCATATCGATGAGCCATTTGAGAGACTTATCGAGAAATCCCTTCACAGTGAGAGTTCATTCCCCAAGTTCAAATAAACTATTGTTAAGGAGTGGCCAAAACCACAACATGGCGGTGGGGGAAAGAAGAAATGGAATGGCAAGTGGAACTAGTCTAAGGGATATAATACTCAGAGGAAAGGTGAATGGAAGTCCGTTTGTTTCGGCTCTGGAGATAAGGGTCACCTGATAAAAGACAGCAAAGCTGATGGGAAGAAGAAATGTTACAATTGTGGCAAGTTCAGACATATGCAAAGATATTGTTCAAAACCAGCACAACAAAGTAGGTAGTGAAGGAATATGCTTTGGATGATGTTCCGACTTCGTCGAGTGCTCCTACATTGAAGGGAAGGGAAAGTGCATTTTTATTCAAGGTATGCTCACCATTATAATGTTTCTATACATGTTTTATTCGATATCAAGGCTTCACATTCCTTCATATCTAGCGATCTAGCTGATATATTGGTATTAAAACCTAAAATAGTTGACTGGCATTAGACTGTGAAAAACCCCGTTGGAGGCTCCACTAGCCTGTCTATGGTTTGTTCTTATCGAATCATGGATACTCTTTTACTTGTGACTGCTTTGTTTTGAATTTATTTGGGTTCGGGATCATCTTAGGGATTGGCTAGTTAAGGAAATACACGGTAGTAGCGGATTCGATAAGCTGTTGGTGACGATCGAGGTTGTGGAGAGGTTGACAGTAGTGATTGGCTGCCCGGTAGAGAATGGGGTTATGGTTAGCTTTCTACATTTTCTCGAGGTTTCACTGGATGGGTTTTAATTTGTGCCTATCGCAAAAGAGTATCTAGATGTATTTGAGGAGGTGATCGGATTATCGTCGCATTAGGAGATTGAGTTTTTATAGACTTAGCAAGCTAGACCGATAGTTATGCCTTGGAGGCATATGACACTCAAAGGCGGAAGGATTTAGAGGTGCAAGTAAATGACCTATTGAAGAGGGGGTTAATTCATAGGATTATATCCGGGTGGGGCATACCTTTAGTATTCACCATTAAGGTTGATGGCTCTCTGAAGTTGTGTGCAGATTACCATGAGTTGAATAAGGTAACTAAAAAGAACAACTATCCGCTATCATGTATTCATGAATTGCTTGATTAGCTCCTTGAGGCGAAGGTGTTCTTCCAATTGGATTTGACAATGGGATTTTTATTAGTTGAGAATAGCGAAGGTGAGTGTGCCAATCACCGCATTTCATATGACATTTGGATGTTGTAAGTGGTTGATTGTGCAATTCGAGCTAACCAATGCTCCGACATACTTTGTTAATCTCATGAACTGCATCTTCAAGGATCAACAGAACAAATATATGCTTATGTTCACGGATGATATTCATGTCTACTCTAGAGCCAAAGAGGAATAAAAGGCATACTTAAGGATTATGCTTGAAGTGTTGAGGAGGCACAAGTTGAAAGCGAAGTTTTCAAAATGTCACTTCTGGAGAAGGGAAGTGAGATTCTTGGATTATACCATCTCTGAGTACCGCATCACAGTAGATCATATCAGGGAGGCAGCGGTTTAGGACTGGAGCAAACATAAGAATACTGTGGATGTGAAGAATTTTCTAGGGTTGGCGGGATATTATAGATGCTTTATCAAGGATTTCTTGAAGCTAGCAACACCGTTGACCAGTTTGACGTAGAAGAATCAGACTTTTGTTTGGGATGTGAAGTGTGAGCATGCGTTTTGTGAGTCTAAAGGA
Source organism: Allium cepa (assembly GCA_030765085.1). Lineage (NCBI taxonomy): Eukaryota > Viridiplantae > Streptophyta > Magnoliopsida > Asparagales > Amaryllidaceae > Allium > Allium cepa. Next base: position 163,038,121 of record CM060932.1, read on the forward strand.
GAGGTTGATGAGTGATCTAGTATTGACCACTTCGAGCAGGAATAAGGAGCTGACAGTATACACAAATGCATGTGGTACTGGATTAGGTGCAGTGTTAATGCAAAAGGGAAAAATTGCCGTCAAGGCTAATCAATAGCTGAAGCCATATGAGAGAAGGTATCTATATCATGATTTAGAGATGGCGGTGATAGTGTTTAATTTAAAGATTTGGAGGCATCATCTAGTAGGAGAAAGGTTCAAGTTGTTTACGGACCATAAATCCTTGAATTATGTTTTCTTCTAGAAGGATCTCAACCTTCGCCAGTAGCAATGGTTGGAATTCTTGGCCTCATACGACTTTAGCAATTCCTATACACTCGGTAAGGGAAATGTAGATGTCGATGCATTGAGTAGAAGACATGCCAGTCTTAGAGAGATGTTCATGGAGTGGAAGCAGTTGAATTATGTTGATGGTTATGACTTTTAGATCTCACTGCGAGTTAAAACCAGAGATGTTGGCAAGTTTAACGATTAGACCAACTTTTATTGAGCGGGTTAGTACTGGTTAGAGGTAAGATGCTACACTAGTAGAGATAATGGCAAGAATAGAAGGAGGAATAGTGTCTAAAGACATGAAGTAGTGTGGAATAGACCGAAAAGGTTAGCTTCATAAGGATGGAAGATTGTTTATTCCCGATGTTGATGGATTACAAGACAAGGCGCTACGAGAGTGATATGAAGCGGACCTATTATTGCAAGGGGATGAAGAAAGATGTCAGGACATTCATCTTAAAGTGTATGAAGTGCCGGTTGGTAAAGGCATAGCAAAAGAATCCAGGTAGGTTATTACAACCCCTTGAAGTTCCCGAGTGGAAGTGGAAGCTTGTATGGATGAATTTTATTGATGGACTGCCAAGGACTTGAGCATGGTACTACAACATTTGGGTCATAGCCGATCGATTGATAAAGAGCACTAGATTTACAGCTGTCAAGTCAAGTAGAACGACAACCAAACTGGCCGAGTTATATATGAAATGGGTTGTACAATTTTATGGTATGCCAAGGAGCATTGTGAGTGACCCAGATCCGTTATTCGCTAGTTGGTTTTGGAAGAGCTTACAAGTAGCATTAGGGACTGAGCTACATCTTAGTAGAGCTTATCGACTACAAACTGATGGGCAGACCGAGAGAGTGAATCGTATATTAAAGAATCCCTTGTAGGCTTGGATATTCAATTTTGAAGGCTCATGGGATGATCACTTGCATTAGGTGGAGTTCGCAAACAATAATAGATATTAATCTAGTATCGGTATGGAACCATATGAAGCATTGTATGACTGGCCGTGTAATTCCCCAACATATTGGTGGGAAGCGGGCAAGAAGTTGAAACATGTGCCATATATAGATAGAGAAACCTCGGAGAAGATAAGATCATTTGAAAATGAATGAAAGCTGCTCAGGATAGGAAGAACAGCTATGCTGATAGAAGACACAAGGATTTGGAATTTTCTGTTGGCGATATGGTGTTTGTGAAGATTTATCCTTTGAAGAGTGTTATTCTAACAGTAGTAGGGGAAATTGGCGCCCAGATTCATTGGTTCTTTTCTAGTAGCAGAGAGGATTGAGAACCTAGCATATAGGGTCGAATTACCTTAAAAGACTATGGGTATGCTTTCATAGGTTATTTTTTGGTAGTAGGATAAATGGTAGGCCCATGTGTCTCACTTTTGGAAGTTTGTGCATGACTGTAACATTCCTGATTTTAAGGCCAAATTAATTTAATAATTAATTTGATCTTTGGAACTAAACTTTGAAATAACTGATAATTAATATAGAATTTTGAATTAAATTGTGAGGTTAATTGGTAAAATTTATTTGAGTTTCTCCAAAAACAATTAAAATATGGGTTTTATAAATAGATTGAGTTAATAAAAGCTTAAAATTTATATATATGTATACAAGTGGATTTTTAAATTGAATCTAGAATTTGAAATTCAAGAATAAATATTCTAAGAAATAAATTGGATTTAAGAATTTTATAAACTAGTAGAGATTTGTTTTCTATTATATATACATGTATGTAAATATATACATTGTGATCTGGAAGATAGGATTTAAGATCAATATAAGAATCATTTTCTTAAGAATGTATAAATAGTTATAAAAGGAAATATAAATAGAAAATAATACAAATATATTTGAATTTAATTTTATGAAATGGATTTTAAAAGTTGTTTGAAGTTAAACCTTTATTCCGAAAGACTTATATACATATATAATCTATATATGTGTTTATTATTAAAATACAACTAAAATTTGAAATTAATTTCTTTACAAAGTTATGATTTGTACAACGAATTGAATTTAAAATTTAAAACAAGAATGAATATAAAATATTTACCTTTTGAAATTTAATAAATGTATTGAAAGTAAAGAAAAGAACTGAATTTAATAACTTATAAATATTTATAAGTTAATAAATTTTTTGGACTTCAAATCATTTCCTTGAAAGTTGTATAGATATAAATGGTAGAAAAATGTGTGAATATATTGGGATTATATTATGAAAAAAAATTGAGATAAACCTGAATAAAATAATATTTAAGAAGAAAAATTTATATACTTTCTTTTTTTGAGTTTGCTTGAACTAAGTTTGTATAAAAATATATGACCATTTGAAAGTATATATATGTATAAATATTGGAAATATAAGTATAAGATTTAGGATACAACATATATATATATATATAAGTGTAAAATAGATAGAACATGTTTTATAAATTAAAATAAAATGAGGTTTAAAACACAAAATTGTAGGAAGGGGTTTAAACACAATTTTTATCACATGTGACAAATGTTAAGTAAGTAACATATTGATTTACAAGTGTAAACCATGCAACAAGAAATTAATCAAGTGGAAATTTTCTTTCTCTTAAAAATTTAAAATGTAATATAATGCATAAGAGGAAAATTCTGGCCAACGCATGTCTTCAAAATTCTTTCATCTTTAACCTGAAACAAGAAAATGAAACTCAAACCAAAAAATACAAACAGAGATCAAAAGGGAACAAAAGTAGTTTCAATTCTGGAACCAAAACAAGGTAAATTAGCAAACTGGAAATTCATAACCTGCTATCAAAGATCTGAAACAAATCAAGTTCAAGCGATCAAAACAAGTATATAGGATAAGCAAATGAAGCTTCAGGAAAATTAAAGGATGCATGCAATCCAAGTTACAATTCAATCAAGTTGTTTTCCAATTTTTCAAACTCAAAAGCAAAATCCTCTGTCTTAACAGTTCTAGGCTTCTTCTTTGTCAAACAATTCAAGTAATTTAAGTAAACCCATAATCAAAATTAAAATTTAAAAATTTGAAGCAATTAAAACCATAATTAACTTTAGTATTTTCAATCTGAGGAAATGATAATCAAAACAAAGATAAAAAATCAGGAGAATCTCAAATCAAAGGTAGAGCAATTTAAAATTTTCATGTTCCAGGCTTCACTGTCTCTGCTTCATCCTTCCATGGTGAGCAAACTCTTCAACCTGTATGAGTAAATCTGGTTTGTATGTGTGTTTGAATCTGAAATGATGTGGTGAATGATGGTTGAATAGGTGCAAATATGTTGTGTATACATATAATGTTGAATGTGAACAGATATATTCATATCTGTTCTTAGTTTACAGGGTTCAGAAAAAGAAAGAAAGAAAAAAAATTAAAGGCTCAACATCTTAGCCTATAATTATGTATAGACTTTGACGTCTGAATGAAACTAGTTTGAATTGGTAAGATCAAAATTTTAAAACACTTTTAGGTAGTTAAAATAAAAGGGTTTACTGGGAAATTATAAAAACACAGCAAATTCAAATTTTGTTCAAAATTAAATTGATAAAAACTCGAGTTTTGAATTCATGATCTGGTTCGTTTTCATAAAACATGATTTTTAAATATGAATTCATGATTTTTAAGTTAGAAAATCTCGAGCATGTGGAGGTTGAACAAAATTGCTTGGATCGTCAAATTCCGATGATCAAAGTGAAATTAAGTATCGAGTTTGAATTTAAAGGAAGATGAAGTGTTGTAGATTTATGGAAAAATGGGCACATATTTTTTGATGATCATAGAGGTGTCGCGATGGGTTTGTAGGGTTTTAACCCAGTTTGTTCGATATGAAGGGAGTGACAATTTTGGTTGTCTCCATTGCATCGAGTTGCACTGGATTGAGAGGAAGAGGAGCGTGGCAACGTGACGTAGCTCGTGGTCGGTCGGCATAAGCTCTGATAAACCATATCGGCGGCGCGAGGTGATTTTCGACGGCCGGGTTCTGTTCCAGGAAATGATTGAATAGCTAGATTTCGAGGGGGTATTGGGTTTCTGGGTAGTGGAAGCGGTCATGCTTGGTAACGGCAACTTGCCGGCGATGATGGCGAGGGTAGGAACGCCGGCGTTCGTACTTGCATGTGCACGTGTGTCTTCATGTATCAGTGGGTTTAGTTGGATGTTGTTGGCTTGAGAAGAAGGTGATGTCTCGAGTGGGGTCTTGGGGAAATGAAGTGTTGGCACGAGTGTGCGTCCTGGTGTTCGCGAGTGATTTAAATGGCTTTGAAATTTTAAAACAAATTAAAGGTTAAAAAAAAGGGTTTGAGAAGAAGAAATTTCTCTGTAACGACCCAGAATTTTTAGAAATTAAAATTTGAATATTTAATTAATTTTAGATATTCACAAGTGAATTTATAAGTCGAAAAAATTTTATTTTGAATTATTGGATTTAATTGGATAATTAAATCGATAATTTAATATGTTAAATTATGGAAATAATTGAAAATTGAGTTAAATATGATTGAAAATGATTTATAAAATTTTATTTTATCATATGGGAGTTAGAACGATATTTTAGAACTTTTAAAATCGAATTAAAAGTTAATTTGTGAAAATTGAATATTTTAATATTTAAATCGACTAGTGAAAATAGTCAATTTTTGAACAGTCTCAGAATTGAACGAAACCAGTTCCATTGGATCCGTAATAGTTAGTTATTACCGGATTTCAATTTTCGTGTCAATCGGAGTTATCGTTTGATCGTGGCAGCTTGAAACGCATCGATTTACTTTTAATTTTAATTTGACGAGTAAAAATAGCCATTTTTCAAAAAGTTTCGGATTTTGACGAAACTAGTTTCATCGGATCCGTAATGTGATATTATTGTAAGGTTTCAAATTTCAAGTCAATTGGATTTACGGTTTGTCCGGTACAAATTAAAACGCCTAGAAATCGACTTAAATCGGTTTAATTCAAATTGAGCGTTTATAGCCATAACTCGCACAGATGTCCGAATTAGCTTCCGAAACCTATTCCATTGTGTCCGGAACGCGGGGTAAACCCTAGAAACGCTGGTTACGGCGCGTAAATCGGAGTTCGGAATTTCCGGGATGAATAGTGTTCGAATTTTCTTTATAAATAGCCCCTACCCCTTCACAAAAATTAAAAAAAAAATAAAAAAAAAATAAAAATAAAAACAAACCCTAGCCGCCACCCCCCCACCCCTGAACGGCCAGAAACTCATGAACTTCCTCCCTCCAAATCTCCAAATCCATCAAGAATTAGCAGGAATGTTCAACTAGAGAATTGAAGAGGGCGATGAGAGCTAGAGATTCAACGTTTATGATCGGAAACGGAGTCGTGTGGAGGAAGCTACAGGCCTGCGTCCCTGGGCTGTTGCGCACGCATTCCAAGGCAGCACATGAGGCCGAGTTGGCCAGGGTTCAGGCCGAGTGGAGTGGTGGGTGAGGCCTTCGATTCGGCGCTACCTGATCGACGCGTAGATGAGTATTTTGCTCGCGATTTGTAAACCTAATTTTGATTTTGGGTTCGGCCATAACGTGTATAACCTGGAGCTTGTTGCGTGATGGGGAAGGAGAAGGGAGGGGCCTTGGATGCAGATCACACGGCCTGGAATGGTTTGAGATTTTAAAAAATAAAGTTAGTTATAAATTTATGTATATAAAATCGTGTATCTTTAAAAATTCATAACTTTTTCATACGAGGTCGAAAAAATGCGAAATCAGTTGCGTTGGAATCGTATGGACGAGCACTACGCGATGGAGTTGGTTTGGAGTCGTTTGGAGTTAGTGAGAATTTTGGGTAAAATTAAACGCGCGTTTAATTTTATTCGAAATAAATCGCTAAAAAGGAAAATAAAATCAAGGTGAGAACTTCTCACTCAATCGAATCAGTTTCGATTTTATTTTAAATAGTTAGATTTAAAATATTTGAATGCATGTTTGAATGTTGATTGATATCTATTGATTGTTAAAATAGACATTATACGCCGTTAGTAAGCGGATGTTATTTAATAAAAACATATACCGCGAATATTTCATAAACAGTGAAATTGGTATTATATATATAGTAGCAATATATATATATTGGCATATGTATATATTGGAGTTATTGATTTCCCGCATTTTTTGTTTAGCGGATGAGACCCTATTACGCCGTTATTAAGCGGATAATATTTAATAAGAACATATACCGCGATAATTTCGTACTGGAGCGAAATTGGTATTGTGCTAATGTTTGTGGATGCAGGAAAACAGGTTGGAGGGATCCAACTGGATTCCTCAACAGTATTTATTTGATTTCAGATATTTTGATATTTGATGGACTATCATATCGATATATGATGTCGTTGTAGTCGTGATTGACTATTTGGTGTGTAGCATCATTGGACCAAATTTTGGGATTTTAAAATGATTTTTAAAGTGATTTTTGAAAAGATAAAATATTTTTGGAATTGATCCATTATAAATAAATAAACGATATAATTTTTAAAGTTATAAAAATTATGATTTTGAGAAATATAGTTAAAAACTGATTTTTGAGAATATGATGCTAATGGTTTTATAAAATAGTTTAATCGGGATTTCTGAAATAATTGTGAAAAGTTTAAATATAGGATTTATAAAATTTGATTATTTTATAAATCAAAATGATGAAATTATAAAGGAGTTTAAAGACGTTTTTAAAATATTAATATGAATTGATTTATATAAGAGATTTATAAATGGATATTTATAAATTGAAATATTGACATTTTAAAACGAGTTTTTATAAGTGTTGGAATGAATGGTGAATGAATGTCATTGATGAATGAAATTTATAGAATTATAAACTGTGAAGTTATAAATGAAATTTATAAATAGTAAGATTTATAAATTTGGTGAAATTATTTGAAGAATAGATTGGTTCAATAAATGGATCTTATAAGTTATAAGATTTATAAATTGGAAAGTCTTTAAAAAAGAACAATTTTGTAAAATAATCGTTTTATAAGTATTTAACTTATAATATGAACGTTTAGTTTATAATTTAGTTATAAACTGGAATAGGTTAATATGGAAATTATAAAAAGGAAGTTTTTACAAATAAATAGAAATGGAATTTATAAACGTTGTTTTATAAATCCGCAAACAACTTATTTTGATAAGTTAATTGTCATAACTTATTTAATGGAGTTATATTCACATTTTTGAATAGTGAATAATCCTTTGAATTAAAACGAATAAAAGGATGAGATTTCTTAATGAAGTTTATTCACATTTTTGAATAGTGAATAACACGTTAAAGAAATTGTTTTAGATTTGGTGTTTTAAACAGAATTAAAACGATCTAACGATGTTTTAAAAGATGTTGAGATTCGAAACCATAGATTTCAACATTTATTGTTGAAATAGACATTTTCGAGAAATAGAAGGAAATAGTGGACTATAACACTGTTGTTATAGTAAATGATTTCCGAAAGGAAATGTTTTGTATAGTATTGGGATTTATATATCTATTTTACTTTCGAATCCCTATACTAGTGATTTTGGGTTGTTGTAACGATGTTTTACGCAACATTCGTTTTGGCCCAAATAAATATGTTTAAGAGAATGATTTCCTTAAAGAATGAAATATATACTTAATTTCGATTGAAGTATATTGAATATTTTCTAAGCAGGGAAAATAAAAAGACTTGTGAATTACTTATTTAATAAGTATGGAAATATTTTTCCAATGTGAAATGAATGTTTAGAATTTATCCTTGTAAGGTAAATTGAATGTGAATATGGAAAATCGATTGAAAATCGTAATATGCATGGATAGTTTGGAATATAAATTCACTATGGAATTTATAAAAGAAAATGAGATTGGTTTAGAAAAATAAATATTGATTTATTTTTGAAGTGTGAAATTTTATATCTTGTAAAGATATTTTGTGAAATAAATAATTTGGAAAATTATTTGGAAACTGGTGATGTGTGCATATCCAGTGATAGTTCAATAACCGACTATCAATATTTCCCTTTGAATGGGTAATTGATGTGATTTGTTTGAATGTGAATGCTACGCTTATTTTTAAATAAGCGCTCACTATTCGGGTTAACTGGGAAAGGACCATGGGGTCGTATAACCCATTCCGAATATGTGATACGTCGTTGTGAATTGCATTGAAGATCGGTGTTGAAGACCCGGTATTTGTGAGAGCGATAGGATGACTTGTCGATTTACTCTGCACCGAGTTGCTCCGGTATAGAGTTCTCTATATGTGATGGTGAATCCGATCAGGATTGTGAATATCCGGATTGCAAGGACTTCTTTGTAAGTGCCTTCGGTTTTGTTCGAGCCCGGAACAGACTTGTATGGATTGTGTGTCTGACATTACAAGTTGAGATATAAAGCCGATTTCTTTCAAATATATTTCTGTTGGTGGCGAAGAATTTATTCTTTAGCTTAACACCCTTCTCTGAGACGTACGAGCTCAGAGGTTATATAGTTGAAGTTATCAGCGATATATTCCCAATTTGGTAATGTGACATGCTGAGTGTTGCTGTAAATGATCATTGTGTTGATTATTGTGATAGGATCGTTTATTTGATCGTCTATCTTAGTGATCATTGTGTCGATCATTTGTTGACCCAAAGCATGGCTTTTGTATAAAGTATGTTTTTGTGGACGTGACTTCGTCGAACCTCACACCCCGGAAATGGTCAAAACAGGAAAGATGCGGCAAGGTTATGAGGGGTAGCACCCTTTAGGGTATGTACATTTCCTTCTGGATAGAGGTTGTATCATGGTATGGAGCCCAGATATTTAACCTATGTGGTTACTACGAATTTATTACTTTGTGGTTGTTGGTTTTCGGGATCCCGTGAGAAAGGTCGTTTACGATCGGGGAATGGCGTGCTCGTGTCAGTAGTTACCCAGTTAGGGGTAACCCGGCCTTGTGTTGGCAGAGTTCCAGTTTGGTTCTCGGGGATGTCTTTCCAGAGGCATTCTCATGTGGCAATGGGAAGTTCCTTGGCCTGACCATTTGTTGGAAATCCAAAGAAACAATACGAAACTTGTACGGTATTAGTTGTAGAACCTATCATTCACTTATGGTGTCGCAACACTGTTTGGATGGTAGCTATAGTAGGCATACGATAATGGTCGTATGTTGGCTAAGATTTATATTCTACTTTCGAAATGAATTTCTTCTACACTATGCACTAGTAATAATATCAAATGTTATTTTAAATGCGTATCAAGCATCTTTGACTATCATAAGGAGAAATCTCCTCCGATTCTGCGTTTGCATTGTGTGTGTGTGCGGGAGGCCTTATGGTAGTCTCATTTTTAAAAGCATTGCGAATTGAAATAAAAATATTCCTCTATTTTGATTTTAAAGTTAAATAAACTGTTTTGAGTTCTCACACCAGTCACATGACTGACTTGGAGTTTATTGTTTTCCTTCCTAAACTCTGGGTGCCCACCAATTTTCACACGGACAGTCAAGAGTAAGGTTTATCAGGATATTCTGGATATTCTGGAGTTGCTGGAGGCAAGCTGGATGGCATGGCGTATTACTACTATATAGTATTTCTTTTTCCGCTGCACTATTTGTTGTTGTTGTTGTACACTCTGATGATATGATGAAATGTAATGAAATGTGATGTAATGTAATAACTGATATAGTTCTTTGTTTAAAGATTATTCATTTATTATTATATGTTGTTCCGCTGCGAATTGTGAGATTCTGATGTTGTTCTTGTTTTCTGTTCCGTCCTATTTTCTTCTGTTTCCTTTTTCCTCTATTCTCTTTTTCATTCTATTTTCTAATTTTCTCCATCTTTTCCCTATCTAAATTTTCTATCCTTTTCTTCTTCTTTTTCTCTCTTCTTCTTTTCTTTCCTTTTTTTTTAACCCATAACTATTCGGTTTTTCGGCAACGAAAATCCGCGTACGTTACATTTGGTATCAGAGCTTATGGTTAAGCGACAACCATGGTTCTGTTGGGTATTATTCATTAGAGATAGAGTCAGCAGTACTCTAGAATGAATTTGAGTGTAATAATAGCTATGAGAGCGTATTTGTTAGTGAATATAAAATTGTTTTATATTGTGATGATTGGTTTATTGAGTGGCATATGAACTTTCGTCAGCGCGGTCTGTCAAACTATGCCGAAGGGGTTTCTAAACACTTGAATAGAACAATTCGGCACAATATTGATTTTTAATTGGGTAAATGAAATAATTTTACCTTGGTTATATTTTATATATAAAGAATAATTTTTCAGAATTATTAAAGTGTATATAAATTGATTGTTTAGTTGTTTGAATAATCTAAATAAAGGAATTGCATAAGCAAAAAGAATTATAAGAATTGAATTATAATTAAAGTGATTTACAATTGTGAAATAAACTTATATATATAAGAAGTGAAACTATATGAATATATTTATGAATATGAGTTGTAAATAAAAATGAATTTAAAGTTAAATGGAAATTTACTTTAGAAATGGAATTGATATTGGTATCAAACTAAATTAATAAAGTTAAGTGATAGATATGAACTTGAGTTATATAAATGAAATTCAACTTTTGTAACAGAATTGAATGAATGAATTGGATGTTAATCAATTAAATGTAAATTTAAGTTGATATGAATAATGAATATAAGTGTTAATTCATTAAAATCTAAAGTTATTGAAAGTTGAATAAATTGGAATGAAAATCAATTTAATTAAACCAATTGATAAGCAAAGGAATTTGGTTGTAATTATATATACATTGGTTGTTATATGGTTGTTAGTTGATTGTATATAATTCATTAAGTGTTAATGAAATTGAAAGCTATGTAATTGAATTCAAATTAGAAGTAAATAAATTTGAATAGAATTGAATTTGAATTGGAAGTGAACTAACTTGAATATGAATTAGTGAATGCAAACTAATTGAAAATGAATGTTAGTAAGAACATCCACTGTTAATGAATCAAATGTGATTAAATTGAAAAACCAATTCATTGAATATGAATGAGAATATAAATGAATATTGATATTGGTTATGGATTATAGTTGGTTGATGGTTGAATATGTTTGCATTTGTTGTTTAGTTGCATTTGTTATGTGACATATATAGTTATTATGTTGCTATATGATGTATATCGATACTATTATCTATATGCATGATTCTCATGTTGTTTGTTGAGTGATTAGTAGGTGCGGATCGCGTTTGCTTCGCATTTGGAGCTCGCTTTCGCGCTATATTAGCCGTATAGGCTCGCTAATAAAATATAAGGTACATATCTCGGATTACATATCGTACTTTTACACTTTTTTCCCTGCGGGATGCCTCATTACTTGATGAGATGTATATTTGTGATATATATACTGTCATTTTTTTTTCGGATCGAACCGCGCAAAGGAGACTATGGCGAATTTTTCCGGAAATTTAAGGCGTTAGAAAAAAATTTGAGAAAATTGAAAAATTTTGAAAACTTTAAACTTTGACTTGAAGTTGAAAGTTAAACAATAGTAGTTGTTTTTGAAAGGATAACTAAGTATGATTTGAAAACTTAGTAAAGTTATTGTAAGAAGTTTAACTATGAATTTTGGGAAAATTAATAAATTCTGTAACTTTTCTTACTTAATAATTTCGAGGACGAAATTCTTTTAAGTGGGGAAGATTGTAACGACCCAGAATTTTTAGAAATTAAAATTTGAATATTTAATTAATTTTAGATATTAACAAGTGAATTTATAAGTCGAAAAAATTTTATTTTGAATTATTGGATTTAATTGGATAATTAAATCGATAATTTAATATGTTAAATTATGGAAATAATTGAAAATTGAGTTAAATATGATTGAAAATGATTTGTAAAATTTTATTTTATCATATGGGAGTTAGAACGATATTTTAGAACTTTTAAAATCGAATTAAAAGTTAATTTGTGAAAATTGAATATTTTAATATTTAAATCGACTAGTGAAAATAGTCAATTTTTGAACAGTCTCAGAATTGAACGAAACCAGTTCCATTGGATCCGTAATAGTTAGTTATTACCGGATTTCAATTTTCGTGTCAATCGAAGTTATCGTTTGATCGTGGCAGCTCGAAACGCATCGATTTATTTTTAATTTTAATTTGACGAGTAAAAATAGCCATTTTTCAAAAAGTTTCGGATTTCGACGAAACCAGTTTCATCGGATCCGTAATGTGATATTATTGTAAGGTTTCAAATTTCAAGTCAATTGGATTTACGGTTTGTCCGGTACAAATTAAAACGCCTAGAAATCGACTTAAATCGGTTTAATTCAAATTGAGCGTTTATAGCCATAACTCGCACAGATGTCCGAATTAGCTTCCGAAACCTGTTCCATTGTGTCCGGAACGCGGGGTAAACCCTAGAAACGCTGGTTACGGCGCGTAAATCGGAGTTCGGAATTTCCGGGATGAATAGTGTTCGAATTTTCTTTATAAATAGCCCCTACCCCTTCACAAAAATAAAAAATAAAAAAAAAATAAAAAAAAAATAAAAACAAACCCTAGCCGCCGCCACCCCCCCTGAACGGCCAGAAAATCATGAACTTCCTCCCTCCAAATCTCCAAATCCATCAAGAATTAGCAGGAATGTTCAACTAGAGAATTGAAGAGGGCGATGAGAGCTAGAGATTCAACGGTTATGATCGGAAACGGAGTCGTGTGGAGGAAGCTACATGCCCGCGTCCCTGGGCTGTTGCGCACGCATTCCAAGGCAGCACATGAGGCCGAGTTGGCCAGGGTTCAGGCCGAGTGGAGTGGTGGGTGAGGCCTTCGATTCGGCGCTACCTGATCGACGCGTAGATGAGTATTTTGCTCGCGATTTGTAAACCTAATTTTGATTTTGGGTTCGGCCATAACGTGTATAACCTGGAGCTTGTTGCGTGATGGGGAAGGAGAAGGGAGGGGCCTTGGATGCAGATCACACGGCCTGGAATGGTTTGAGATTTTAAAAAATAAAGTTAGTTATAAATTTATGTGTATAAAATCGTGTATCTTTAAAAATTCATAACTTTTTCATACGAGGTCGAAAAAATGCAAAATCAGTTGCGTTGGAATCGTATGGACGAGCACTACGTGATGGAGTTGGTTTGGAGTCGTTTGGAGTTAGTGAGAATTTTGGGTAAAATTAAACGCGCGTTTAATTTTATTCGAAATAAATCGCTAAAAGGGAAAATAAAATCAAGGTGAGAACTTCTCACTCAATCGAATCAGTTTCGATTTTATTTTAAATAGTTAGATTTAAAATATTTGAATGCATGTTTGAATGTTGATTGATATCTATTGATTGTTAAAATAGACATTATACGCCGTTAGTAAGCGGATGTTATTTAATAAAAACATATACCGCGAATATTTCATAAACAGTGAAATTGGTATTATATATATAGTAGCAATATATATATATTGGCATATGTATATATTGGAGTTATTGATTTCCCGCATTTTTTGTTTAGCGGATGAGACCCTATTACGCCGTTATTAAGCGGATAATATTTAATAAGAACATATACCGCGATAATTTCGTACTGGAGCGAAATTGGTATTGTGCTAATGTTTGTGGATGCAGGAAAACAGGTTGGAGGGATCCAACTGGATTCCTCAACAGTATTTATTTGATTTCAGATATTTTGATATTTGATGGACTATCATATCAATATATGATGTCGTTGTAGTCGTGATTGACTATTTGGTATGTAGCATCATTGGACCAAATTTTGGGATTTTAAAATGATTTTTAAAGTGATTTTTGAAAAGATAAAATATTTTTGGAATTGATCCATTATAAATAAATAAACGATATAATTTTTAAAGTTATAAAAATTATGATTTTGAGAAATATAGTTAAAAACTGATTTTTGAGAATATGATGCTAATGGTTTTATAAAATAGTTTAATCGGGATTTCTGAAATAATTGTGAAAAGTTTAAATATAGGATTTATAAAATTTGATTACTTTATAAATCAAAATGATGAAATTATAAAGGAGTTTAAAGACGTTTTTAAAATATTAATATGAATTGATTTATATAAGAGATTTATAAATGGATATTTATAAATTGAAATATTGACATTTTAAAACGAGTTTTTATAAGTGTTGGAATGAATGGTGAATGAATGTCATTGATGAATGAAATTTATAGAATTATAAACTGTGAAGTTATAAATGAAATTTATAAATAGTAAGATTTATAAATTTGGTGAAATTATTTGAAGAATAGATTGGTTCAGTAAATGGATCTTATAAGTTATAAGATTTATAAATTGGAAAGTCTTTAAAAAAGAACAATTTTGTAAAATAATCGTTTTATAAGTATTTAACTTATAATATGAACGTTTAGTTTATAATTTAGTTATAAACTGGAATAGGTTAATATGGAAATTATAAAAAGGAAGTTTTTATAAATAAATAGAAATGGAATTTATAAACGTTGTTTTATAAATCCGCAAACAACTTATTTTGATAAGTTAATTGTCATAACTTATTTAATGGAGTTATATTCACATTTTTGAATAGTGAATAATCCTTTGAATTAAAACGAATAAAAGGATGAGATTTCTTAATGAAGTTTATTCACATTTTTGAATAGTGAATAACACGTTAAAGAAATTGTTTTAGATTTGGTGTTTTAAACAGAATTAAAACGATCTAACGATGTTTTAAAAGATGTTGAGATTCGAAACCATAGATTTCAACATTTATTGTTGAAATAGACGTTTTCGAGAAATAGAAGGAAATAGTGGACTATAACACTGTTGTTATAGTAAATGATTTCCGAAAGGAAATGTTTTGTATAGTATTGGGATTTATATATCTATTTTAATTTCGAATCCCTATACTAGTGATTTTGGGTTGTTGTAACGATGTTTTACGCAACATTCGTTTTGGCCCAAATAAATATGTTTAAGAGAATGATTTCCTTAAAGAATGAAATATATACTTAATTTCGATTGAAGTATATTGAATATTTTCTAAGCAGGGAAAATAAAAAGACTTGTGAATTACTTATTTAATAAGTATGGAAATATTTTTCCAATGTGAAATGAATGTTTAGAATTTATCCTTGTAAGGTAAATTGAATGTGAATATGGAAAATCGATTGAAAATCGTAATATGCATGGATAGTTTGGAATATAAACTATGGAATTTATAAAAGAAAATGAGATTGGTTTAGAAAAATAAATATTGATTTATTTTTGAAGTGTGAAATTTTATATCTTGTAAAGATATTTTGTGAAATAAATAATTTGGAAAATTATTTGGAAACTGGTGATGTGTGCATATCCAGTGATAGTTCAATAACCGACTATCAATATTTCCCTTTGAATGGGTAATTGTGATTTGTTTGAATGTGAATGCTACACTTATTTTTAAATAAGCGCTCACTATTCGGGTTAACCGGGAAAGGACCATGGGGTCGTATAACCCATTCCGAATATGTGATACGTCGTTGTGAATTGCATTGAAGATCGGTGTTGAAGACCCGGTATTTGCGAGAGCGATAGGATGACCTGTCGATTTACTCTGCACCGAGTTGCTCCGGTATAGAGTTCTCCATATGTGATGGTGAATCCGATCAGGATTGTGAATATCCGGATTGCAAGGACTTCTTTGTAAGTGCCTTCGGTTTTGTTCGAGCCCGGAACAGACTTGTATGGATTGTGTGTCTGACATTACAAGTTGAGATATAAAGCCGATTTCTTTCAAATATATTTCTGTTGGTGGCGAAGAATTTATTCTTTAGCTTAACACCCTTCTCTGAGACGTACGAGCTCAGAGGTTATATAGTTGAAGTTATCAGCGATATATTCCCAATTTGGTAATGTGACATGCTGAGTGTTGCTGTAAATGATCATTGTGTTGATTATTGCGATAGGATCGTTTATTTGATCGTCTATCTTAGTGATCATTGTGTCGATCATTTGTTGACCCAAAGCATGGCTTTTGTATAAAGTATGTTTTTGTGGACGTGACTTCGTCGAACCTCACACCCCGGAAATGGTCAAAACAGGAAAGATGCGGCAAGGTTATGAGGGGTAGCACCCTTTAGGGTATGTACATTTCCTTCTGGATAGAGGTTGTATCATGGTATGGAGCCCAGATATTTAACCTATGTGGTTACTACGAATTTATTACTTTGTGGTTGTTGGTTTTCGGGATCCCGTGAGAAAGGTCGTTTACGATCGGGGAATGGCGTGCTCGTGTCAGTAGTTACCCAGTTAGGGGTAACCCGGCCTTGTGTTGGCAGAGTTCCGGTTTGGTTCTCGGGGATGTCTTTCCAGAGGCATTCTCATGTGGCAATGGGAAGTTCCTTGGCCTGACCATTTGTTGGAAATCCAAAGAAACAATACGAAACTTGTACGGTATTAGTTGTAGAACCTATCATTCACTTATGGTGTCGCAACACTGTTTGGATGGTAGCTATAGTAGGCATACGATAATGGTCGTATGTTGGCTAAGATTTATATTCTACTTTCGAAATGAATTTCTTCTACACTATGCACTAGTAATAATATCAAATGTTATTTTAAATGCGTATCAAGCATCTTTGACTATCATAAGGAGAAATCTCCTCCGATTCTGCGTTTGCATTGTGTGTGTGTGCGGGAGGCCTTATGGTAGTCTCATTTTTAAAAGCATTGCGAATTGAAATAAAAATATTCCTCTATTTTGATTTTAAAGTTAAATAAACTGTTTTGAGTTCTCACACCAGTCACATGACTGACTTGGAGTTTATTGTTTTCCTTCCTAAACTATGGGTGCCCACCAATTTTCACACGGGCAGTCAAGAGTAAGGTTTATCAGGATATTCTGGATATTCTGGAGTTGCTGGAGGCAAGCTGGATGGCATGGCGTATTACTACTATATAGTATTTCTTTTTCCGCTGCACTATTTGTTGTTGTTGTTGTTGTACACTCTGATGATATGATGAAATGTAATGAAATGTGATGTAATGTAATAACTGATATAGTTCTTTGTTTAAAGATTATTCATTTATTATTGTATGTTGTTCCGCTGCGAATTGTGAGATTCTGATGTTGTTCTTGTTTTCTGTTCCGTCCTATTTTCTTCTGTTTCCTTTTTCCTCTATTCTCTTTTTCATTCTATTTTCTAATTTTCTCCATCTTTTCCCTATCTAAATTTGCTATCTTTTTCTTCTTCTTTTTCTCTCTTCTTCTTTTCTTTCCTTTTTTTTTAACCCATAACTATTCGGTTTTTCGGCAACGAAAATCCGCGTACGTTACATTCTCAGATCTGCTCGTGGGAATTTGTGGGCTCGGGTTATATTAAATAGATAGCAAGTTTTTTTAAAATTTTCAATAAATCAAGCTTTAGGATTTTAAAACAACCAAGTTTTTAAAACTATCTTCTTAAAATAAAATATTTTTAAATGATTAATGATAATTTAAAAGGTTTGGGTAAATACGAGTTGAATAATTTATTTTTAACTTGAATTAATAAACTTAATTTCCAAGTTTATTTAAAATAGATTGAATGGGGTAATTAAGAAATGTTTGTAAGTTTTAATTTACTTAAAGGTTTAAGTTAATCTATGGGCTAATAATAAATTTTATTTTAAAGGTTAAATCTTAAAGGTTAATTGTTTTTAAAATTTATTGATTAATTAAAAAGTTAATTAATTTAGGATAATTAATTACTTAAAGATAATTAAGTAATTAAGTTTTTAATCAAGGGATTAAAGTATAATTGCTCAATGTAATCAAATTATGGTTTGTTAACATAAGTTATTAAGGATAATCACTTAATGTAAGTAATTAAGGATAATCAATTAAATGGAAATTAATTTAGGGTTAATCAATTAATGTAATTTATTAAGGATAATTAATTGGAAAAATAATAATTGAATAATTAAAGGTTAATTATTTTATGATTAAAGATTGATTAATTCATAATCGAAGAATAATTAATTTATCATTAAAGGATTGATTAATAAGTGATTAAAAGATAATTATTTGAATTGGTTTGTAATTAATTAATATTAATTTAACCAAGATTAGTAATTAATTTGATTTAAATTAATCAAATGATTAATTGATCTTACTTATGGATGTTTGGATTTATGAAATGCTTTGAATTGTTTGGTATTCCCCGATATGTGTTGCTTGGTGATATGAATCATTTGAAGTTATGCACTGTGATGTAATTTATTCATCTGTAATGTAACTCATTTATCTGCGATGAATTTATATTTATTTATCTATAATCTGTGAATGAAAGATAAGTATTATAGTTTATACCGCTTATCAAATATATTTCTGTGTTTGAATTGCAATGATTGATGATGTTGTTGCACTATTATTGTGTGTAAAACCTCTGGACTACACCTTACACACACAAATATGGATCGCACTTAGAAATCGGTTAAGTTACAGATATTTGAATTAAATATTTTAAAATGATTTTTAAAGTTGAATTTTGAATCCAAAATAGTTTTGGAAATGGAATGGAATTGATATGAAAAGCTTTTGAAAAGGGATTTCAAAAATAAAAGTTATTTTGAATAACTTAATAAAATTTGAAATTTGAATAATTTGATTTGAATTTGAATTCAATATTTGAAATTGAATTCAATGATTTGGGAATTATGGTTTGAAAAGATTACACAAGTTATAAAGGTGTTTATATGGACTTTAAACCATCTTAAAAAGTATTGTTTTGGGAATTTGAATTTAAAACCTAAGTTTTATACTTGAATGGCTTTAACTTATGTAAATATAATCAGTTTTTCCCAAAACGAAAACTATTTGTTTCAAATAATAATAGCTTTCATAAAAAGAAAGGATTTCCAATTTGTATCGAAAGATTTCAAGTTTCAACTGAAATTGTAAATAGTTTTGAAAAACTATGAATTAACCTTTGTGAAAGATTATTAAACCTTATTTTGAAATCTATGTATAAATCTTTGTAAAAGAATTGTAAACTTTGTTTCCAAATTGAAGAGAATCTTGTGGGTGTATCTTTATATAAAAAGATATGGAATTGTAAATAGTTTTCAAAACTATGAATTAAACTTTGTGGAAAATTAGTGAACTTTGTGAAATGAACCATTTTGTTTAAAATATTTGGAATGGTAATTTATTTTAAACCATTTAAAGAAAGGTTTTGGATAATAAGTTGTGACTTAACTGAAATCCTATATCTATATGTTTTTAAATATTGCTCTCATTATTTGGTTTTGTCGGGAGAGGACCTTGTGTCATATAACCCATTCCGAATAATGATACGTCGATATGGATAGCATTTGAAGACCGGTGGTGAAGACCGGATATTTTCAAGAACGAAAGGATAACCCGTCGATTGCCTCTGCACTAACTCGAGCCGGTATAGAGATTCCCTAAGTGATGGGAAGTTCGATCGGGATTGTGAATACCAGGATTCGCAAGGGCTTCTTCGGAAGTGCCTTCGGTTCTGTTCGAACCCGGAACAGACTTGTATGGATGTGTGTCTGACATTACACATTGAGATGTAAATCCGGTTTCTATCAAATACATTTCTGTTTGGTGGCGGAGATTCATTCTCTTAGCTTAACACCCTTCTCTTAGACGTACAAGCTCAGAGGTTATGTAGTTGATGGTTACTAGTGATACATTCCCAATTTGGTAATGTGGCATACGAAGTGCTGCTGATCATTTGTTGATCAAAGCATGACTTTGTGAAAAAGTGTAGCTTTGTGGATGAGACCTCATCGAGCCTCACAACCAGGTAATGGTCGAAACAGGAAAGATGCGGCAAGGTTTCAGGGGTCGCACCCCTAGGGTATGTGCATCCCTTCTGAAAAAGGGTGGTATCATGGTATGAAGCCCAGATACTTACTCATGTGGACATTGTATATTTATTATTGTGTGATGTTGTTTGTATATTTATTATTGTGTGATGTTGTTGGTATAGAGGGCCCTCGGATAAAGGTCGCAAACGACCGGAGGTGGCATATCTTAGGTTTTACCCCTGGGAAGGGGGTAGACCAGCCTTGTGTTAGCAGAGAGCCGGGTAGGTTCTTGGGACGTCCGTCCAGAGGCGTTCCCATGTGGCAATAGGAAGTTCCTCGGCCTGACTACTTGTTGGAAATCCAATCATCCAATACGCGCCTTGTACGGTTTTAGTTGTATAACCTGCCATCTACTTATGGTGGTGCTCCACTGTTTGGATGGTAGTTATAGTAGGCATAGTTCAAAATGTCTATGCTGGCTAAGATTAATATTATACTTCCGAAATGTTTCCCACTATGCACTAATAATAATGTCAAAATAGTTTTCGTGTATCAAGCATTTTTGACTATCATAAGGAGAAATCTCCTCCAATTCTACGTTTGCATGGTGTGTGTGGCGGGAGGCCTTATGGTAGTTTCATTTTTCAAAAAGCATTGCGGATTTGAACTTTAAAACTTCTGTTGTTTGTTTTAAAAGATAAAAACTGTTTTAGTTTGCTCATACCAGTCTCATGACTGACCCGGAGTTTATTGTTCCCTTTCTAAACTCTGGATGCCCACAATTTTCCATACGGGCATTCTATAGTTGGGTTTTTCAGATAATCCCATAGTAGGTGGAGATTCGATAGCTTTTTGAATCCTTGGTTTGGTAGCATTTGGAGATCTTCTTCAGTCTTTGGACGACTAACCTTGCTTAGCTTTGTACAACTTGATGAGGGTTCGAGCTAGCTTTAGATCGAAGATGGAGTTTTAGGAGTTTGGCATTGAAGACATTATCTTTTCGCTGTTATTTCTTGTATCTCTATAGTATTGATATCTATTGTATCATTCTATTGTATCATCATTGTATCTGGATATTGTATCAAATGTTGTTTATCAATGTTATTATTTCATTGTTTTCTTCCGCTGTGTTGTACTTAATGTGTTATAAGCTCTGGTGAACCAGATTCAACGTTTGGATCTGCGGCATTTGAATGCAAGTCACGTATTTGGTGCCGATTTTCGAAGGTCGAGTCAGGATCGTTAGAATTGGTATCAGAGCTGAAGGACGAAACTTTAGCTCAGGAGTATAACACATTAGGTAACTCATTAGAGATAGGATGAAGTATACCCTAGAATGAGTATTCCCTAAGATATCCGTTCGTGTTCGTCACTAAATTCTCTTACTATCCACTAATAGTGAGTATGAGTGCAAGAAGAGGACGAGATAGGGGACAGGGAAATACCAGTACAAATGGTCAATGCCCTGCAACAACGGAAATATCTTTCTCTATCAATCTCCTTTGATTCGGTTCCAATTTCTTTGATTGCTTCGTGGCAGCTCGAGGAAGAAGCTTCATTGTGATGGTGGCCCTACAAATCGTGTAGATAAGTCTCTATTTCGTATTCTCTTCGTCAATTTTCTATCAGCTTTTCGTTTTTAACTTTAGCGAAATTGAAATTTGATTTGAAATAAATTGGTTAACTAAAATATAAAGTTAAATAAATTGTATCGATAAAACAATTTCGATTAAACCAAAA
The DNA here is from genome assembly GCA_030765085.1 of Allium cepa. Lineage (NCBI taxonomy): Eukaryota > Viridiplantae > Streptophyta > Magnoliopsida > Asparagales > Amaryllidaceae > Allium > Allium cepa. The sequence goes on from CM060932.1 coordinate 163,059,916, forward strand.
TTTGAAATTCTATTGTAATTTCTTGTGAGGATCAAAGTCCGAAGAGGGACAAGATATATAATTTGGGGTGTTCCGACTTAAGTTTGGAATCCATACATAGTATTTGAGAATTTCGAAAGACTATCCAATTAACTGTTCTTTTGGGGTCCAAATATATACTATGAATGGTTAGTTATCCCTTCGAACTAACCAATGCCCATGTATATTTCGTAGATCTGGATGACCCCGAATATCTTGTACAGAGTTAAATAGATTCGTTCTTGTATTTATTAATCATATTCAGATTTGGTAAGCCAAATACAGAATAGATAATCGGCTTGATTTGTGAGTCGATTCTCTATCTTTGTGTATCTATCCATTCTTTGTTGTCTCCCTGGCAAATTTCGGGGACGAAATTTTCTTAAGGGGGGAACCTACAACATTCCTGATTTTAAGGCCAAATTAATTTAATAATTAATTTGATCTTTGGAATTAAATTTGAAATAATTGATAATTAATATAGAATTTTGAACTAAATTGTGAGGTTAATTGGTAAAATTTATTTGGGTTTCTCCAAAAACAATTAAAATGTGGGTTTTATAAATAGATTGAGAAAACATGAATTAATAAAAGCTTTAAAATTTATATGTATGTATATAAGTGGAATTTTAAATTCAATCTCGAATTTGAAATTCAAGAATAAATATTCTGAGAAATAAATTGGATTTAAGAATTTTATAAACTAGTAGAGATTTGTTTTCTATTATATATACATGTATGTAAATATATACGTTGTGATTTGGAAGATAGGATTTAAGATCAATATAAGAATCATTTTCTTAAGAATGTATAAATAGTTATAAAAAGAAATATAAATAGAAAATAATACAAAGATATTTGAATTTAATTTTATGAAATGGATTTTAAAAGTTGTTTGAAGTTAAACCTTTATTCTAAAAGACTTATATACATATATAATCTATATATGTGTTTATTATTGAAATACAACTAAAATTTGAAATTAATTTCTTTAAAAGTTATGATTTGTACAATGACTTGAATTTAAAATTTAAAATTTAAAACAAGAATGAATATAAAATATTTACCTTTTGAAATTTAATAAATGTATTGAAAATAAAGAAAAGAATTGAATTTATTAACTTATAAATATTTATTAGTAATGTTTAATTTGGACTTCAAATCATTTTCTTGAAAGTTGTATAGATATAAATGGTAGGAAAATGTGTGAATATATTGAGATTATGTTATGGAAAAAAAATTGAGAAAAACTTGAATAAAATAAGATTTAAGAAGAAAAATTTATATACTTTCTTTTTTTGAGTTTGCTTGAACTAAGTTTGTATAAAAATGTATGAGCACTTGAAAGTATATATATGTATAAATATTGGAAATATAAGTATAAGATTTAGGATACAACATATATATGTAAGTGTAAAATAGATAGAACATGTTTTATAAATTAAAATAAAATAAGGTTTAAAACAAAAATTTGTAGGAAGGGGTTTAAACACAATTTTTATCACATGTGACAAATGTTAAGTAAGTAACAATATTGATTTACAAGTGTGAAACCATGCGATAAGAAATTAAACAAGTGGCAATTTTCTTTCTCTTAAAAATTCAGAATGTAATATAATTCATAAGTGGAAAATTCAGGCCAATGCATCTCTTCAAAATTCTTTCATTTTCAACCTGAAACCAGAAAATGAAACTCAAACCCAAAAAAACAAAGATCAAAAGGGAACAAAAGTAGTTTCAATTCTGAAACCAAAACAAGGTAAATTTGCAAACTGGAAATTCAAAACCTACTATCAAAGATCTGAAACAAATCAATTTCAGGCAATCTAAACAAGTACAGAGGATAAGCAAATGAAGCTTCAGGCAAATTAAAGGATGCATGCAATCCAAGTTACAATTCAATTAAGATGTTTTCCAAGTTTTCAAACTCAAAAGCAAAATCCTCTGCCTCAACAGTTCCAGGCTTCTTCTCTGTCAAACAACTCATGTAATTTAAATAAACCCATAATTAAAATTATAATTTAAAAATTTGAAGCAATTAAAACCATAATTAACTTTAGTATTTTCAATCTGAGGAAATGATATCAAAACAAAGATCAAAAATCGGTAGAATCTCAAATCAAAGGAAAAGCAATTTTAATATTTCATGTTCCAGGCTTCACTGTCTCTGCTTCATACTTCCAAGGTGAGCAAACTCTTCAACCTGTACAAGTAAATCTGGTTTGTATGTGTGTTTGAATCTGAAATGATGTGGTGAATGATGGTTGAATAGGTGCAAATATGTTGTGTATACATATAATGTTGAACGTGAACAGATATATTCATATCTGTTCTTAGTTTACAGGGTTCAGAAAAAGAAAGAAAGAAAAAAAATTAAAAGCTCAACATCTCAGCCTATAATTATCTATAGACTTTGATGTTTGAATGAAACTAGTTTGAATTGGTAAGATCAAAATTTTAAAACACTTTTAGGTAGTTAAAAAAAAGGGTTTATTGGGCAATTATAAAAACACAGAAAATTCAAATTTTGTTCAAAATTAAAATGATAAAAACTCGAGTTTTGAATTCATGATCTGGTTCATTTTCATAAAACTTGATTTTTAAATGTGAATTCATGATTTTTAAGTTAGAAAATCTCGAGCATGTGGAGGTTGAACAAAATTGCTTGGATCGTCAATTACCAATGATCAAAGTGAAATTATGCCTCGAGTTTGAATTTAAAGGAAGATGAAGTGTTGTAGATTTATGGAAAATGGTCACATATTTTTTTGATGATCATAGAGGTGTCGCGATGGGTTTGTAGGGTTTTAACCCAGTTTGTTCGATATGAAGGGAGTGACAATTTTGGTTGTCACCATTGCATCGAGTAGCACTGGATTGAAGGGAATAGAAGCGTGGCAACGTGACGTAGCTCGCGGTCGGTCGGCGTAAGCTCTGATGAACCATATCGGCGACTCGAGGTGATTTTTGACGGCTAGGTTCTGTTCCAGGAAATGATTGAATAGCTAAATTTCGATTTTGAGGGGGTATTGGGTTTTTGGGTAGTGGAGGCGGTCGTGCTTAGTAACGGCAACTTGCCGGCGATGGTGGCGAGGGTAGGAATGCCGGCGTTTGTACTTGCATGTGCACGTGTGTCGTCGCGTATCAGTGGGTTTAGTTGGATGCTATTGGCTTGAGAAGAAGGTGATGTCTCGACGGGGTCTCGGGGAAATGAAATGTTGGCCCGAGTGTGCGTTCGCGAGTGATTTAAATGGCTTTGAAATTTTAAAACAAATTAAAGGTTAAAAAGAAAAGGGTTGGAGAAGAAGAAATTTCTCAGGTTTGTTCGTGGGAATTTGTGGGGTTGGCTCGGGTTATATTAAATAGATAGCAAGTTTTTTAAATTTTCAATAAATCAAGCTTTAAGATTTTAAAACAACTAAGTTTTTAAAACTATCTTCTTAAAATAAATTATTTTTAAATGATTAATGATAATTTAAAAGGTTTGGATAAATATGAGTTTAATAATTTATTTTTAACTTGAATTAATTAAGTTAATTTCCAAGTTTATTTAAAATAGATTGAATGGGGTAATTAAGAAATGTTTGTAAGTTTTAATTTACTTAAAGGATTAAGTTAATCTATAGGCTAATAATGAATTTTATTTTAAAGGTTATGTAACGATCCCAATTTTTAAGCTAAATTTAAATTGTTAATTAATTTAATTTTTGAATTTAATTGTAAATTAATGGTGAGTTAATTTGGATTTTTCTAAATTTTATAAAGATATGTGTTTGGTTTGTGTTTATATTTATATATATAAATAATAATTTGAGATTTGAATTTGAAATTCAAATGTAAATATATTGAAATTTAATTGGACTTAAAGAAATTTATATTTGAAACAAAAATATAATAAGCATGATTACTTAAGTTTAAGATGAAAATTTTAAAATAAGTATTTAAGTTTAATATCTTAAGTTTAAAAATATGATATGTATTAAGGTATAATTTGTTTTAAAATCATTTCCTTTAAATTGATAGAATTGTAAAATTGGTTTGTAAATTTATAAAATGAGATTTTCAATAAATAAAATTAATCGATTTGAAATCCAATGGATTATAAATAGAATTTGATGTGGAATTTAAGAATAAGTTTTTATAAATAAATATTGGATATATCAAACTTTATATTTCAAAGATAAATAGGATATGTATTTGTTATAAAGAATTTAATTTGAACTTTAAAAGAAATAGATGATAAATGGAATATAAAGACATATTTATAAAAAGGTATTTGATTATTTATTCATTTATAAGTACAAATTAATTATATATTAAATTTTGAATTTGAATTTAAGATGTAAAATTAGATTTGAACATAAAATTAGATTTGATAAAAAGATTTAAAACATTGGAACATATAAACAATGGTTGTATATTCATGAATATAAAATGTAAAAACATTTACATATCACATAATTATGATAGAGTAAAGATTTAAAATTAAAAATATACATATGTAAAATATTAAAATAAAAAAGAGTTTAAAATAAAAATTATAAATAAAATCAAGACAAGGTTTAATAACAAAATTTGTAAATTAATTTAAAATTAATTTGAATAAAGGACTTAAACACAAAATTTAATATTTTAACAAGTAATACTACAAGTGTTAGATTAATATAACTTAGTATTAACAAGTGTTAACAAAAAAACAACAAGTGGCAATCTTATTCCTTAAAATTTGAATAATGTAAATAAATAGTAAAAAGAAATATAATAATAAGAAAACAGGCCTATTTTCTTTCATGAGAAAAAATTGAATCAAAATGCTTAAGATCAAATGAAAATAAAACAAAACCAGATCAATTCTTTGTTCAACTGCAACCTGATTCAAGATGCAAGAATCATCTCAGAAATCAAATCAGTACAAACCTGGAAATTGAATCTCAAAAACCAGAAACTAAGAAGTAAATGAATATAACAATTATCTGCAAACTAGAAAGAAAACCTGGAAGCAAGATTTACATTCAACAACAAATACAAGTTCCAGTTTTGCAAAAATAGTTAAGCTTCTCTGTTTCTCTGTCTTCATCAATACAAGGTGAGCAAACCTTTTTAACCTACCATTCTATCTTGATATTGGATAATGCTTGAAAGTGTGATGAGTTTATCTGAGAAGAATGGTTGAATTCCTCTGTATTTATGGGATGCATGCTTGTATTTAGTTCTCTGTTGATATTACAGGCTCATAGTTCATCAAATAAAAAATCATAGCTTCCTATCTAAACATGTTCAAGCTATAATCTTTAAAAGTAAAATGATTGTAACTTAGTAATACCCTTTTTAAAATAAATTCAGGTGGATTTAGTGAATAATCATTCCAAAAAAATCAGAATTTACAGTAATAGCTTAATTTAAGTAAAAAATTAATGATTTTGATTTTGTATCTTGGCTTTACAAACAGATTCGTATTACAAATCATGAATTTTAAGGGGAAAATTTAGATTTTTAGGTAAGTATTAATTGGGAATTTTGGCTTTGAACTAAAAAAAGATTTTCGTAAATTCTCATTAACTCCCGATGAATTGGACGTTGTGGTCATTGGTGAAGGTTGTATGAGCATCAAGGATTAAGGGAAAAATACAATTTGAATTTATAAATGATCGAGGCATGGGAACGATGATGTTTTTGGGTTTTAAAATCTAGTTTGCTTGTCTGTTTTTGAAATGGAACTGCATCGTCGTTATGGGACCGGAGGGGATCAGACCGGGGGGAAATGGGTCGTGGGTCATCGGAGCAACTAGGGTTGTGGTCGCGTGGCGTCTGAAGGTTTGTGGTGGTGGTGCTGGGTACTTTCTGGTGGTTAGTCAATCTATGTTGGTTCCAATTTGATCAAGCATACTCGATTTTGAATCTCAGACCCTTCGACGAATCTAGATGGATAGGTGGTTTAGGCAGGTCATCGATGATCTGTAATCGTCGATCTTGGTGATCAGAAAGCTGGCAAACTTGCATGCACGTGCACGAGTTACCATTTGTGTCAAATGGCGTTGGTGCTGGGTTGTCTCGAAGATGAGCTTGGGGAAAAGCGAGAGTGGCTCGAGTTATAACTCGAAGTAGGTATGCGGTGCGGAAGTAAAAACACTTGGAAAAATTTTTAGATCAAAATTTTGCAGCACTCGGGTAAAATTTGGGAAAACTCGAAGTAAAACTCGAGTACGTTGGGGTTTAGCTCGGGGAACACTCAGGTGGGCTGTAAATTCTTATGTTTTCCAGTTTTAAAACTTTAGTGAATTTGTTAAATGAATTCCTGAAACTATTCCTTTTTATAAATGATGATTTATTTATTAAGAAGAAAGTATAAATTAAAAGTTTTGAAATAAAGGGATTTTAAAACAATTAAGTTTTAAGTTTATATTTGTAACAAGTTATTTCAAATGAAGCCTCATAAGTGATTTAGAAATAAAAATCAAACGTTTTAAATTTTTAACTTAAAGGTAAGTCGATTTATATCGTTAATAATAATTAAATAAGTAATAATTTGTAATTAAGATCAATTCATTAATAATTAAGAAAATCAATTAAAGAATAATTAATTATAATTAAGATTAAATTAATAAATAATTGAGGGTTTAGTAATTAAAGTAATTAATTAATAATTTAAGTTAATTAATAAAGTAATTAATGAATAATTAAATGAAAATAGTAATTACTTAGTGAAAGTAATTAAGAGAAGATAATTAAAGGTTAAAGATTGATTTATCAAATATCAAGGGTTATTACTTTAAAGAATAATTAAGTAATGTGGTTAATTAATTAAGGTAATTAAATTAAGAATAATTAATTAAAGGTTAATTGACTTAAAGTGATTAAGAAACATTATTAATTAAGGAGTAATTAATTATTGTAGTTAATTAACGAATAATAAATCTATTAAAGATAATCAATTAAGGAAAATTAATTATAACTAAGATTTAATTAATAATTGAGGATCTATTAATTAAAGTAATTAATTAAAGATTGATTAAAGAAGTTAATTAAAGGATAATTAATAAATTAATAATTAAAGGTGGATTAATTTCTAAATTATTACGGTAATTAATTAAGGTAAATATATTGCTAGTTAATTTATGATTAACGATGACTAAGTAATTAAGAATGATAACTTATTATAATTAATTATGGGTAATTAATTAATGTGATATATTAATTTAATGGTAAATTATTTATGAAAATAGTTAAGGGATGATTATTAATTAAGAATTAATTGAATAAATCTTTGTAATTAATTAAGGATGATTAATCAAAGGATTATAATTAATTAAAGGTTAATTAATGATTAAAGTGTAATTAATCAAAATGGTTTGTAATTAATTAATGATTAATTAACCAGGATTAGAAATTTATTCATAAGTAATTTATCTGATTTAAATAAATCAGATAATTAATTGATCTCACTCATGGATGTTAGGATTCTATGGAGTGCTTTGAATTGATTGATGTCCTTGATTTGTGATAATGTGTGATATGAATTATTTTGTTTTATGAACTGTGATGTAATTTATTCTGCGATGAAATTAATTATCTGTGATGTAATTTATTATCTGCGATGAACTTATATTATTCATCCATGATCTGTAAATAAAGATAAGCGTTATAGATTATACCGCTTATCGATATTTCTATGTTCGAATCTGTAATAGTTAATGTTATTACACTATTGTGTGTAAAACCCCTGGACTATACCATACACACATAAGTATGGATTTCACGAGGAAATTGGTTAAGTCACAGCTATTTGAATTTAATATTTTGGTTTTAAAGTTTGAACTTTGAATCCGGATGGTTTTAGAAATGAAATAAGGTTGAATTTGAAAAGTATTTGAAAAGGAGTTTTTAAAGATAAAAGTTAATTTAAATAATTTGATTTAGTTAGAAATTTGAAATATTTTGATTTGAGTTTGAATTCAATATTTGAAAATGGAATTCAATGAATTGGGAACGAGTTTGAAAACTATTAAACCTTTGATTCAAAGATAGAATGAGTTAGTCCAAACTGAAATGGAAATTATTTTGAAAGCTTTAAACAAACCTTTGTGAAGGATTGATAAGCTTTGTTTTGGAATCGAAGAGGATTCTAAATGATGTATCTTTTATATATAAAATATTGAAACGAGAATTGTTTTGAAAGCTATGAAATGAGTCTTTGATCATAAGACCGGATGAGTTAATCAAATTTGAAACGGAATCGTTTTAAAAGGCTATAAATGAATCTTTGTGAAAGATTGGTGAATCTTGTTTAAAATTGAAAAGGGTCTTAAAAATAAATCTTTTGTTTAAAAGATTTAAGTATGTAAATTATTTAAACCATTGAAGGTTTTTGAAATGAATCTTTTTGTTTAAAAGATTGGAAATGGTAATTTGTTTTAACCATTTGAATGAAAGGTTTTGGGTTTTAAGTTGTGACTTAACTAAAATCCCAATATGTGCTCATTATTCGGTTTAGCCGGGAGAGGACCTTGTGTCATGTAACCCATTCTGAATAATGATACAATGATATGAATAGCATTTGAAGACTGGTGGTGAAGACCGGTGGTGTAGACCGGATACTTTCGAAAGCGAAAGGATGACCTGTCGAATATCTCTGCACCGAATGACCCCGGTATAGAGATTTGAGCACCCATTGTGATGGGGAATCCGGACGTGATTAGGAATTATCCGGATTGCAAGGGCTTCTTTGGAAGTGCCTTCGGTTCTATTCGAACCCGGAATAGACTTGTATGGATGTGTGTCCGACGTTACACTTTGAGATGTAAAACTAGTTTCTATCAAATACATTTCTTTTGGTGGCGGAGATTTATTCTCTTAGCTTAACACCCTTCTCTGAGACGTACGAGCTCAGAGGTTATGTAGTTGACGGTTAATAGTGATACAATCCCAATTTGGTAATATGGCATATGAAGTGCTGCTGATCATTTTGTTGATCAAAGCATGGCTTTTGTGAAAAGCGTAGCTTTGTGGACGAGACTTCGTCGAGCCTCACAACCCGGTAATGGTCGAAATAGGAAAGATGCAGTAAGGTTTCAGGGGTAGCACCCCTAGGGTATGACCATTCCTTCTGGAAAAGAGTGGTATCATGGTATGGAGCACAGATACTTACTCATAGGGGCACTGTAGTATATTTGTTACTATGTGATGTTGTTGGTATTGAGGATCCTCGGTTAAAGGTCCCAAAGGACCGGGGGTGGCATATCTTAGGTTTTATTCTCCGGGAAGGGGGTAGCCGTCCTTGTGTTAGCAGAGAATTGAGGGATGGTTCTCGAGGCGTCCCTCCAGAGGCGTATCCATGTGGCAATGGGAAGTTCCTTGGCCTGACCATTTGTTGGAAAACCCAAAGAAATAATACGTGCCCAGTACGGTTTTAGTGATATAACCTGCCATTGAATGTGGTGGTAACCTGTTATTGAACATGGTAGCTATAGTAGGCATAGTTCGGAATGTCTATGTTGGCTAAGATTAATATTATACTTTTGAAATACTTTTCACTAAGCACTAATAATAATATCAAAAAAAATTCACGTATCAAGCATATTTGACTATCATAAGGAGAAATCTCCTCCAATTCTGTGTTTTCATGGTGTGTGGCGGGAGGCCTTATGGTAGTTTCATTTTCCAAAAAGCATTGCGTATTTCAAATTTAATTTCTTTTATTAATTTTTTTAAAAAAGATAAACTGTTTTGTTTGCTCATACCAGTCCCACGACTGACCTGGAGTTTATTGTTCCCTTCCTAAACTCTTAGTGCCCACTATTTTCCACACGGGCGATCTAGAGTTGGGTTTTTCAGATGGTAGATGTCAATTTAGTAGCTTTTAGCTTTCTCGTTGGTATCCATTGGAGATCTTGGATATTGGAGTCTTTGGATTCACATACCAGTCTTGCTCATCTTGGTGAAACATGATGGTGGTTCGAGCTAATGGCTTGGAGCATTGGAATGGAGTTATCTCTTTTGCTATTCGTTTTCCGCTGTTGTTTATTGTCTCTGATATTTCTTGTATCTCTGATATTGATTCATATTGTATCATTATTGTATCAAATAATGTTGTATACGATATTCATTTCTTTTTCTTCCGCTGTGTTGTTATACTTGATGTGTTATAAGCTCCGGCGAACCAGATTCGACATTTGGATCTGCGGCATTTGAATATGAGTTCGTATTCGGTGCCGATTTTCGAAGGTCGAGTCCGGGTCGCTACAGGTTAAATCTTAAAGGTTAATTGTTTTTAAAATTTATTGATTAATTAAAAAGTTAATTAATTTAGGATAATTAATTACTTAAAGATAATTAAGTAATTAAGTTTTTAATCAAGGGATTAAAGTATAATTGCTCAATGTAATCAAATTATGGTTTGTTAACATAAGTTATTAAGGTTAATCACTTCATGTAAGTAATTAAGGATAATTAATTAAATGGAAATTAATTTAAGGTTAATCAATTAATGTAATTTATTAAGGATAATTAATTGGAAAATAATAATTGAATAACTAAAGTTTAATTATTTTATGATTAAAGATTGATTAATTCGTAATCAAAGAATAATTAATTTATCATTAAAGGATTGATTAATAAGTGATTAAAAGATAATTATTTGAATTGGTTTGTAATTAATTAATATTAATTTAACCAGGGTCAGTAATTAATTTGATTTAAATTAATCAAATGATTAATTGATCTTACTTATGGATGTTTGGATTTATGAAAAGCTTTGAATTGTTTGGTATTCCCCGATATGTGTTGCTTGGTGATATGAATCATTTGAAGTTATGTATTGTGATGTAATTTATTCATCTGTAATGTAACTCATTTATCTGCGATGAATTTATATTTGTTTATCTATGATCTATGAATGAAAGATAAGTGTTATAGTTTATACCGCTTATCAAATATATTTCTGTGTTTGAATTGTAATGATTGATGATGTTGTTGCACTATTATTGTGTGTAAAACCCCTGGACTACATCATACACACACAAATATGGATCGCTCTTGGAAATCGGTTAAGTCACAGAAATTTGAATTAAATATTTTAAAATGATTTTTAAAGTTGAGTTTTGAATCCAAAATAGTTTTGGAAATGGAATGGAATTAATATGAAAAGCTTTTGAAAAGGGATTTCAAAAATAAAATTTATTTTGAATAACTTAATGAAGTTTTGAAATTTAAATAATTTGATTTGAATTTGAATTCAATATTTGAAATTGAATTCAATGATTTGGGAATTATGGTCTAAAAAGATTACACAAGTTATAAAGGTGTTTATATGGATTTTAAACTATCTTAAAAAGTATGTGTTGGGAATTTGAATTTAAACCCAAGTTTTATACTTGAATGGCTTTAACTTATGTAAACATAATCAGTTTTTCCCAAAACGAAAACTATTTCTTTCAAATAATAATAGCTTTCATAAAAAGAAAGGATTTCCAATTTGTATCGAAAGATTTCAAGTTTGAAATGAAATTGTAAATAGTTTTGAAAAACTATGAATTAACCTTTGTGAAAGATTATTAAACCTTGTTTTGAAATCTATGTATAAAATCTTTGTGAAATAATTGTAAACTTTGTTTCCAAATTGAAGAGAATATTGAGGGTTTATCTTTATATAAAAAGATATGGAATTGTAAATAGTTTTCGAAACTATGAATTAACCTTTGTGGAAAATTAGTGAACTTTTTGAAATGAACCTTTTTGTTTAAAAGATTTGTAATGGTAATTTTTTTTAAACCATTTAAAGAAAGGTTTTGGATAATAAGTTGTGACTTAACTGAAATCCTATATCCATATGTTTTTAAATATTGCGCTCATTATTCGGTTTAGCCGAGAGAGGACCTTGTGTCATATAACCCATTTCGAATAATGATATGTCGATATGGATAGCATTTGAAGACTGGTGGTGAAGACTGGATATTTTCGAGAATGAAAGGATAACCCGTCGATTGTCTCTGCACTGACTCGCGCCAGTATAGAGATTCCCTAAGTGATGGGAAGTCCGATCGGGATTGTGAATACCTAAATTTGCAAGGGCTTCTTTGGAAGTGCCCTCGGTTCTGTTCGAACCCGGAACAGACTTGTATGGATGTGTGTCCGACATTACACTCTGATATGTAAAACTGGTTTCTATCAACTACATTTCTGTTTGGTGGCGGAGATTCATTCTCTTAGCTTAACACCCTTCTCTAAGACATACGAGCTCGGAGGTTATGTATTTGATGGTTACTAATGGTACATTCCCAATTTCATAATGTGGCATACGAAGTGTTGCTGATCTTTTGCTGATCAAAGCATGACTTTGTGAAAAAGTGTAGCTTTGTGGACGAGACCTCATCGAGCCTCACAGCCCGGTAATGGTCGAAATAGGAAAGATGCGGTAAGGTTTCAGGAGTCGCACCCCTAGGGTATGTCCATTCCTTCTGGAAAAGGGTGGTATCATGGTATGAAGCACAGATACTTACTCATGTGGACATTGTATACTTATTACTGTGTGATGTTGTTAGTATAGAGGGCCCTCGGATAAAGGTCGCAAACGACCGGGAGTGGCATATCTTAGGTTTTGCCCCCGGGAAGGGGGTAGACCGGCCTTGTGTTAGCAGAGAGCCGAGTAGGTTCTCGGGGCATCCCTCCAGAGGCGTACCCATGTGGCAATAAGAAGTTCCTTGGCCTGACCACTTGTTGGAAATCCAATCATCCAATACGCGCCTTGTATGGTTTTAGTTGTATAACCTGCCATCTACTTATGGTGGCGCCCCACTGTTTGGATGGTAGCTATAGTAGGCATAGTCCGAAATGTCTATGCTGGTGAAGATTAATATTATACTTTCGAAATGTTTTCCGCTATGCACTAATAATAATATCAAAATAATTTTCGCGTATCAAGCATTTTTGACTATCATAAGGAGAAATCTCCTCCAATTCTGCGTTTGCATGGTGTGTGTGGCGGGAGGCCTTATGGTAGTTTCATTTTCCAAAAAGCATTGCGGATTTGAACTTTAAAAGCTTTTGTTGTTTGTTTTAAAAGATAAAAACTATTTTCGTTCGCTCATACCAGTCCCATGAATGACCCGAAGTTTATTGTTCCCTTTCTAAACTCTGGGTGCCCACAATTTTCCACACGGGCAGTCTAGAGTTGGGTTTTTCAGATAATCCTATAGTAGGTGTAGATTCGATAGCTTTCGGAATCCTTGGTTTGATAGCATTTGGGGATCTTCTTCAGTCTTTGGATGACTGACCTTTCTTAGCTTTGTGCAACGTGATGAGGGTTCGAGCTAGCTTTGGATTGCAGATGGAGTTTTTGGATTTTGGCATTGAAGACATTATCTTTCCGCTGCTATTTCTTGTATCTCTGATAGTATTGATATCTATTGTATCATTCTATTGTATCATCATTGTATCTGGATATTATATCAAATGTTGTATGTCAATGATATTATTTCATTGTTTTCTTCCGCTTTGTTGTACTTAATGTGTTATAAGCTCCGGCGAACCAGATTCGACGTTTGGATCTGCGGCACTTGAATACGAGTGACGTATTTGGTGCCCATTTTCAAAGGTCGAGTCAGGATCGTTAGAATGACTATGGCATGACAATTGCATTGGATCAACTTGATGATATCAAGATTGAACCAGAAGTTTCGGACCTTGTAGGCGACTTTGTATTGTCGGATGCGATATGAAACAACTTAGGAGGAAGAGGTGGAGTTAGTGAAGGAAAATACACGTGGGAAACTAAGGAGAGCATGAGAGCCACATCTTGAGCTCTTTGTATGGTAAGGCCTACTATTATCGTATTTAATTTCACCTTCGATATCACATAGGGTAATTTAGTATCTCACATGCTTTGATAGGCTCACCCACACTATTGTTTGCACGGCTGCTTATTTGATATGTATAAAGGTTGCATATGATTATTAGGCATTGCATGATAACTATGTTTGATTTATTTTGGGGATTTCGGAGATGAAATTCCTAAAGAGGGAAAAGTGTAGCAACTCGTATTTTACGTAATAAAGAATCGTAAAAAATTTATATTTTATTCATACGAGGTTGTATGACTCATAAAATTTAGAAAGTGGCTCTTAGGGACATTTTCTGAATCTATGATTTTTGTCGAATTTTTATATGACCATTTTAGCCCAAAACTTTGTTTGGACTATAACTATAGGAGCCTAGTTAGGATTTTAAATCACTTCCATTACTTTAAGATGATGGTTTCCATTCAATAAAATGGTCATAATAGAGAAAGGAACTTAAGGTTTGAGAGTTATAGATGTTTTAAGTTTTGGTTGCTGTTGGCTCGCATTAGTGGGAAATTAACTAATCCCTTGGCCCGTTAACCCACCTTGAAACTGTGCTAAAGTGAGGTTGTAGTACGTGATTTCAACCATTTCCATCTTTCCCAAAATAGCTCCATATCTCATTAGCCCTAATTTCATCAAAGAGCCTACCTTTACATTACTAATCTTAGCCTAAATCATAATTAATCTAGGGATTGGAGATTATCATTTTGGATGATTTGTGTTCATTCCTTTGCCATCCACTTCAAATCTAAAAAAAGAAATTATATTTTGGGTATTTCTTGAGTGATTCTTAACCTCTCACTCTGTTATGCATGTTTATATAGTTAAAATTGGTGTTTTTGATTTCGACCCTAAAATTCTTTCTAATTTTAATCACATCCTAATATATATTTATGGCCAAATTTTAATGGTTTTAAAGTAGTTTTAAATGGTTTTGCAACTCTTTTTGTTCATATTCATATGCTAGAGTAAAAGCTAGATTTAGATTAAGATCTGCTTGATTATCATGTCATTATGTATTGCATGTGTGAATGGATGTATATGTATAATATTCCCTGTTTTTATGGTATGCTTTAATGTAGTTTGCTAATGCTTTTAGCTGGTTAGGAAAGGAGTGGTCAAATTGGAAAATTAAAGGCAAAGATTGTCGGAATTGGGTGAAACTTGCAGGAGGAGTTTTGGAGCATGGCTGCAGTCCAGGATTCGAATCGAACCAAAATTGGACGAAAGCTTTGGGTTGGTACCGAGTGCTTTTGGTTGGCAGAAAATGCTTGGTGGATGCTTGGCCTTCAAGTCAAGGCTAGGGTGATGAGTGAAGGTCATGTGCAAGAATTTGGCCAAGTATTAGACTTCGTACCAAGAGCTTTGGAGAGCATAGAAATGAGAGCTTTTGGAGTTTATACCAAGAGCTTTGGTGTGGCTGCCGAGAGCTTTGGTCGGGAGTCGTCAGGGTCAAAGCACTTAGGAGATGGAATATTAGAAGAAGGGGTTTTAAATGATGGGTACAAGGTAAAACTTCCAGAGGGGTGAAGTAGAGGATCGACAGGTCATGCTGAAGTTGTTTATTTGTTCGCGTGAGGTTTGATGGTGATGTGGTAGCACGATGATAGCTTCGGGACTTCGGTATTGACAACTCGATGGTGAATGGAGTTAGGTTCCAATAATGGCAGCTCGATGTTGAAAGGAGCCATAAGATGGTTATCCATAGTGGGTGGGTTCTAGGAAGGGTGACCCAGATAGAACATGAGAATGATTCTATCGTGGAAGGAAGGAATGTGGAATAGTTCCTTTAGAATAATGGAAAGTAGGTGGGGTAAGGAAAGGTCTCAAATACGCGTGCTAAGGAATCGTTGATACTCGAAGTGTTTTCTGATGTACTCGAACGTAGGGGTATTATGAGTGCACCCATGGGTACTTGGAAATGCCACCCTAGATTATTGGAAAGGATCCGTATACTATGGTCCATTGGAAAGTATCCAGCATCAGCTTCTGGCTAAAGATGAGTACACTGAAAACTGGTATTTCCACTAGTCCTCGGCATGGGAAAGGGCATATGAGCTATCATATATCTAGAGCACATTTAGTGATAGTGAGGATTGATTGATATTATGGTTACCTTGGCTGTCTACTTCCATAGCCTATCACTTCGGGGATGTCATTGGAAATAGGTAGTGGGGATAGGGATACCTAGACACCCATCATCATACCTGATTTATAGTACATCTTTATTATATTTATAGAGTAGCATGTTATGTTCGTTATGTTCTAACTCTTTGGTTGCAGGGACAGGTTTGGTATAGTTCGTACACACTTGTTCCTTACTATATCAACTTGTATAGTATTTTGAGATTCATTTGCTACTCACACTAGACTTTTGTCTCACTTGAGATTTTATTCTTTTCTTTTTATCGTCTCGAGCACTCTTAAATACGTAGACTAGAAAACAGGTCTAGGTGCTATGCAGTAGCTATGTAGAGGATGAGCTGGATGGAGCTATCTCGTATTATATATATGGGCTACTATGCCTATTCCACTGCACAACAATGTGGAGCCTTGATGGTGCTTGCTTGTTCCTATTATGCACAGGCGGTTATTTAAGTTTATTTCTGTCTGTATAAACTCTATTACTTGATGTATAACCCTGTGAATCTGTACTCTGATATTTGGATCACTTTGTTATTACTATCTCTCCTATTTTATATCTGTGATATATATATATATATATATAATATTTTGCTTCATCTGCTATGAGATATACAACATGTTTTTTGATGTTTTATTTCATTTCACCCCATGATGATCATCCTACATCGACTGAGCGTGTTAGCTGCGCCCTATTTAGTTATATCTAGTGTCAGTGGTGTTGGGCAGCCATCACATAATCCCTTTTTTATGGCCATCCCAATTATAGATGAAGAACTTGGCCCTATCCTTGTTCTTCGACTAGGAACACTGTGTGGAATAGTGCCTCTTCTACCCACAGCTAAAACGTGTAACATCTGCCACATTTGGTCTCTGAGCTCCTCCTCTAGAAGCCTTACAAACTTTCTAATTCTTTCCGCCCTTTAGATACAAATTAAAAAATAAATTCTTCCATCTTCCTTTTGGTCTGATGTCATTTTTCCTCTCTTATTAAAACGAGCGATCAAATTGTCCATCATTTCCGTTATCATATCAAAAGGAGCCAACAGACGAGCCATCACCTTGTGATACACCCTCTTCCTCATACCTCCAATAAACTTCTCATTCTTCTTCAATTGTGTATTGATATGCTCCCTTCCGTACTTTGGCAAAGCATTGAAATGCTGAATATTCCCTACTAAAGTCAACTCTCCTTGCTTCAAATCAAGAACTCCCCACACAATGCATTCTTTTGAGATTCTAGGATAAACTGAGCCTCCAATCGCCTCTTAGAATTCTCCTAGGTTATCTCCTCCTCTTGAACTTCGATAATCACAGCCTTCCATCAGTCCAATGCATCCTCTTAAAGCTTACAATATGCCAGCCTCCTCTTTTGGGCATTATCATGTCCTAAGTCTTCAAAGATTCATTCACATGCTTCAACCAGTTCAGCACTTCCAAGACAAATTCCTTCCTTGTGAAGCCCTTTCCTCTACAACTCTTGATATCTTAGAAAAGTCTACTTTTCTTCCCACCTCTTGTCTTGACATAAACATGCTTGTTATCTGTTGCCTTATTCTTTCCATCATAAATTGGCAGGATAAAGCATTCATGTCCATTTCCTTTTCAACTGGGGCATGCACTTGAGTATCGGCTTCATTATGAACTTTCAACACTATCTCCCCTCCTTGGCCATTAGTTTGCGTACTTTCCATTCCTCTACTAGGATTCACTCTTATACTTCCTATAATCAAACACCGATTACATAGGTCCAATCTTGCCTTCTGCATAAGTAAGGGTTCATAGGAAATAGAAGTAAAAAGGGTGAGAGTAACAATAGAGGGGCAGATGTTTCCTTCTATATATTTATATCAAAATACAAGTATGTTGTATGTGTATATTCTCCCCAAGGTGTTCGTTTTCTATTGATTAGTTTCCACTTAACTTTGTTTTACTTAGGTGTTCCCCTAATCTGGCTCTAATATCACGTTGTAATATCCCCTACTTTAAGATCCAAAAATGAATATTGACGATGCTGCATTTATTGTCATAATCATTTTCAAGTGACAAAATGAGTTCATACTATGTTGCACAACATTAAGTAAACAGGGCAACTAAATAAATTTCTGTTACATCAAATTGTTTTTAATAATTATTTAAATTATCATGAACCTTCTTTGTTCCCATGCAGGATAAATACAATAATAAATAAGAGTAGTGTCATGTCCGGCATATGCAGTTGCGAGCATGATAAATAACTAGTTATAATTCCTGGTTTTACATATCGAAATTTTCAAAATAATTTTTATTAGCTTGATAAGCATCTTGCTTCATCTTTTGAATATTTATTCACCTTTCCAAAAGATACCTGCCTGATCTATAAAATCAGCATACTCGATGATTAAATATGAGTATGGAAAATAATAAAAACATGGATCATACGTAAGGCTTAGTATTAGTAAATTTTTTACTTTAAGCAATCAAAGTGAGATAATGTCGCTATAGCATGAAACGGGTTTCCCCCTTACCATCTCATCACAGCAATCACTTCACATCATAAATAAATATTACATCAAAAGCAACCATATGCATCATATTCAATCCATATATGTACCTTATAGTTGACATCTAGTTATTAACCATGTCATGTTTATATTTTCAATTCCAATTAAGTATACTTTATACTTCATATTCGTTCATGAACCAATTCATCCGATCATCCACCATCCATTCACACATCACCTAATCTCTTGTTTTAGGTGTTTATTTGTAAGTTATCATTAACTTATTTTAGTGATTACCTCCCTAGGTGTTTCTATCACTAATTCATCTGTTTTTAATCAACATCAGAAGATGAAATGGCCACTCATTCCATAATGAGAGCCACCCTGACTAGAGCCACCCTGACTGTCCTAAGAGGTTAAATGTAAGCACTCTAAATACATTCTAGTAAGAGTCCTTACTAAGTTTAATAGTCCTTCCTAGTCCTTGAACTTCTATCATTCATGTTGCTAATTTACTTATTTAATCATAACACCACCTTGATGTTTTGGCACCCTACCATAACTCCACTTTAGAGTCCACAAATCTTTTAAGATTAAACCATATTATAGCACCCTGCCACATACTAGTATACTTTTGTAACACCTCATAATTTTTATGATAATTAATTAAAAAGAAATTAATTAATAGATAATAACATCGAAAATACAACTTTTATAGATTTCATAATTTGGTTATGAAACTTACATCATTGGATTCGTGTGATTTTCGAATTAATTTTTAACATAAAGTCTTCCAATCATAGTTCAAATGAAAATATTATTGACGTTTGAAGTTTTTGAATTAGAAATAATTATATATGTAATAAGGAAATAATTTTGATAAACATTAATGATTACTCAGGGTTTACATAAATGCTAATATAGAAATAAATTATGTCGAAAGGTTGAAAAAGGAATTAAATAAATAAAATATAATGTCAGTAATTAATTAACCTAATTAGCACGAAATGGTCGACCTCTAGCTTTAGCCGATCGATCACTGGCAGTCGATCGGTAGGGTGCAGTGGTCAACCAATTGTGGCATTGAATGTGAGATTTTGATGTGACCGAACGACCTAGATTTAATTAATTTAATCGAACGGCTGGCATTGATTCAAACCCTATAAATACGGGCCTAGCCCCTTGCTTTCTTCTTGTATTTTCTAGAGTGACAATGGAGCTCCTCCATTTTCTCTTCTCTGTAAAATTCTTAATTCTAAAAATAGTTATAGTTTATATATGTATATACATATTGAGAATAGAAGAGGATAATATAAAAAAGAACAGGGTTGAATCAAATCATTAAAGCTAAGGTAAACTACAAAACTAGATCTTAAATCCAAATTAAATCCAAATCTTTTCTCTGATCTAGATTTTTGATAGATATATGTATGCTTGCGGTATATGTATTCAAATAGGGAGAAAAAGGGAGTCAAACTGAATAACATGGATTAGGGCTAGAGATTTGAAAAGCTAAAAAAGTGGGAAAGAAATTATATATTTTTATATGATATTGGATTTATACCATTGTAAATATATTTATGTATGCATAAATGTAAAATTAGAATTGTAGGCAAAAATTGTATACATGTAATGAATTTATATACTCGGCCTACATATTCTATGATGAATAACTTGATTTTTGTATATGAATCCAGAACGTATTAGGTAGTAGTAGTTATTGTAATTGATAAATTATTTGATAATTCTAGGTTTGTAGATTTAAACGACTTATGTCAAAAAGATTTAAATTAGAGCCATCATAATAAATTATAGGGATTTAAGTAGTATTTTAATTCATTGGAATGCAGAGTATAGCAATGTAAATTTCTTTAGATTATCAAGCTCAGATTCATGAATAAAAGTGTAATGTTTGAAATAATAAAGAATATGCTTAAATGAAAGTGATGTATAAATAATGATATTTACTATATTTGTACTGTCTATTTTAATAATTATGAAAAAGATAATTCCTTGTAAATTCAAACATAACATAAATTCTCCTTTTGTATATGACATATAAATTTATAGTGTTAACCTTTCCTTTTGAGAGGAATCTAATTCCAATGCATTAAAGTGTGGAAATCCCTAAGGATTAATTAAAGAACTGTAAATGTGATAATAGTAACGGTTTAAGTGAAGAATTGATATGTGTGTGTGTGTATGCGTATGATAAACGCAAGACATAAATCAAATAATAAACAATAAAAAAAATTAGGCAATTAATTGATGCAAATAAAAGGGCATGAAAAGTCCATTAAATAAGGAAGGGTGGTAAAGGTTAAAAAGGAATAAATGTAGAAATTTAATAAGGCATGAAAAAATGAATAAGGAAAGATATTCAGATCTTTTAATAAAAGTGTTAAACGACGCTAAATTGATAGATGGAATAGGAAGTAGTCGCAAGAAAAAGTAAAGGAATATTACTAACAGTTGAACACTAAAGGCATAATAAATACACATAGACACACACAAATACACACACATATACATAGCCTCAAGTAAGCATTTATGAAGGGTGTGAATTATTAAGTTGTTAAATAACTTAGATCAGATAAGAATGACATAGTTATCAAAATAGGTTGGAATGTGAGGTCAGTAGTTTTAGACAACAGAAGTCTGCCCACCGTAAGGGCTACCAGCAGTTGTGTATACATTATACTGCTGTGAGACACATCCAACTATAGGATCCATGGAGTTATATATGTTTGTGTGTAGGTGAGGGATGCTCAAGTAGGAAGGTTCGCTTCGGTCGAAGTGTCAAAGGACAAGTAGAGTCTAATTCAACCATTTAGGGGGTAATAAGTAACAAGCAAATATTACCTTGATTGCATTAGAATATTTAAATAGGACGGTAAGAAATTCTCGACGCTATGTCAGCATGTATATTCGATACCATCTTAGGGAGTAGAAGATGCACATAGGTCGAGAACGTCATCAGTCCTATATAGTCAGCGGAAAGAAAGGGGTTACTCCTAAATAGCTACACCTCCTACTTGTGTAGATCATATTTAGGTCATGCACTACCACAGTTGTTTACCAGATTGTTTATTGTGGGCAAGGCTAGATAACCCTTTATGGAAGTCTTTCAAAATGATAGAATACAATTAACTATTATGAGGCTGTTATTAGGCATTGTAGGAGTTCCTTGGTATGCACGATAACAAGCGTGATACCGCATTGATGATGGATCCTAACGAGGTGCTGGGTTAGGATACTTGTAGGGATAGTACTATGGTCCAAAAGGGAAATGTAGTACTTAATTATACACACATACGTATGTACTCGTATTCTACATTGACTAGATAGGCTGTATCATACACATATATGGAGTTGAGAGGACCAAGTGAAATAAAATAAGAGATAACATGTAATGCAAAGAAATCGTAAACTGGTGTTATGTATAAAATGTGTAATTTACCAGTCACCAGAATGTTGTTTTGACCTCCTCTTCATTACAATCTATGGGATAGCTTTAGAGGAACGAGTACCAGTGCAAGGCGGGAATGGTAGAAGAATGGATTTCCTTATGCATGCTCGGAACTGACATAGACGCTAGATATTGGAAGTGTCAATCCTGGTCAGTAACTATATTTTTATTATACTTTACTATTTTTCTGTGACTTTACATTGATGGTGATTTGATATTCACTTGTTTATTTTCAAGATACCAAAACCGACGATGTATACTTTTGTGGACATAGGTTTTCGATTTAACAAACATGAAGGTCCACGGGGGTACGGGTTGTAACATTTGGTATCAGAGCTTAAGTTAGTCGATCTTAAGAAATAGGAAATGTTGAGTGAGCATATTTGCTTTTTTTCCATAATTATAAATAAATATATTATATGCAAAATCCGATAAATTCCAACTATATAGTAGTTGCAACCATAGTCTAAAAGGATGGACAAGTCGACTATGAGTCGGAACAATGGGTGAAGTTGAAAATATTCACCAATCCCGATTATCCTACAAAAATAGGTTGTATGGGAAGGCGTTGACTTAAGAAGAGTATGAATGTGACATATGGAAAATGTCCCTAAAGTTGGATAGCTCTTGGCTCTCTTGTAGAGCATAGATTGCTCTATGGTTGTAGATCCCCCAAGGATTTTCGATTGACAATACACGGTAGGTCTAGATAAGTGGAAAGTAAGAATCTATATGTTGTAGATATCCGAAAGTATGAATTAAATAAGTTCTTGAAAGTAGGTGGATAATCACTCTAAGATGACAGTCGGAATTTTAATATGTTGGAAGAATATAAGTTAGTAGGTAGAAAAGAAGAAAAGTCCAAAAGAAGGGACAAATAAAAATCTACTCTAAGCCCGACCCTATAAAAAAGAATTTATTATAAAAGTTGAAATGATTTTAGTATAAAAGTTGAAAAAATATATAAATAATATATTTGAAGGTAGAAAACCTCTTTTTTTAAAGTAAGTTAATATTAAATTTTCGAAACTACATTTTATTAAATAAATTTTTTAATACAATTAAAATTAATTAAATTGGTAATTTTAGTAAATGGGGTTTAAATGAAAAGTTATTTCTTTTGAATAAGAATGTATAGAGCGTATATATAGCTCATTTATTTTTCTAAAATGAAAAATTTTAAGTTGAAAATTTCCTTTTAAGGGTGGACTACAGGAAGTGGTACTAGTTTTAAATAGGGTAAATAATACGGAAAACAAGAATAGATCCTGAAAATAAAAACATGGTTCAATAAGAGGACAGTCAATTGAGAGGAAAAGTTTTATAAGATTGAGCAATTTAAATAGGAGTAGTTTAGGTAGAAGACAAATAAATAGCAGTAACATCATATGAAGTTTATATAAAATTATATTAGTAATCAGAAATAATGTTAGGAATATTAAAAATAATGCAAGTAATCTAATTAGAAGCATCGTAGTAAATTAAAGGCAAAACAAAAAAATTTGGATATTTTACATGGTGGTGTGCATTGATTGCACATATCTCTTAGAAAATGCCCCTTACATGATATTAGAGACTCTACCAAGGACTGGAAGTAGAGATAGAACGAGTGATAGGAAATTAATAGGATGGAAGTGTCATTATCTACTCCATTTTCATTATTTAAAATTATAAAAGATGTTTTGTAAATATTGTAAAGTGTATTTCTAAAGAAATGGTTTATATAAGAATTAAGTTTGTAAAAACAAAACTTAATAAATTGTTTGAGTTTAAAATCCCAAAAGTAAAAAAAATCATTGTTGTTGAAAAAGGGTTTTATAAGACAAGTTGATATAGAGGAAAATGAAATGAACTTTTAAAATTAAATTATTAACATGTTCTTTTGGAATTGATGAATAATGCTTAATTTAAAAATCTAAAATTACAGTTTTAAAAGTTAAGACACAAAGTTACATTGAATTAAGAAACAAGTTTTTAAGCATGTACTTTTAATGATTAAAATTTTGGTATTAAGTGCTTAATTTTTGAAAAAATTTAAAAATTTAATTTTTGAAAAAAAATGACGAAAATTAAACCAAAATTTTAATATGGAGTAGATAAGGATGACTATCTAGGTAAGATGGAGTAAAAGGTAAGCTATGAAGAAAATAGCGATTACTGCTCATAGAGTAGCAATAAAGAATCCTCGTAAAGTGTAAGGAATATTGGTATAAACTTAGGAATATTTAGTAAGACATAAGTGAAAGCCGTAATAAGAACACGTAGAGGAATGATGAATGGTATCAAAGTACACTTCTACTAGTTCTAGAGTATACTCGCATGAAAGATCAAAATAAAGCAATCAATACCAAGATTTGAGAATATTATCAAGAGAGTTGGATTAAAAGAAGGTAGTAATAAAGGGTAATGAGACGACAAACACACATAAAGGATGTTGGTTGGCTCAGGATTAAAAAAGGTAAGATGGAGGGTAGGAAATTTATTTCACCAAGATAAATTTTCTTGTAGGTTATTCTAAAGGTGAATAGTTTGTATTCCTTTGTCTACTACAATATGCAAATGCTTAATTTATTTCATAATTAGGTGTGATAATGGAAGTAATGAATAGACCTTGTTTAGCAGAAGTCATAAAGGAAAGTATATGTGGATTATGATAAGATGACATGTTAGAAAGGTCTATTCAATTTAAGTAAGATGAAAGGGCTATAACAACATTAAAGTCAGTTAATGCTGAAGGAAAGCTTCCAGCTAGGATAGTTGGGTTGTAGCATTTGTTGTTTCTACTATATAAAGCGTGTACTATATTGCGATAAAAGTTCCTCTTAAATTGGCTTACTAGATTGACAGCTATACTTATTGGAAAATTGTGTAAGGAAATCTCATATAGACACTTAACTTCTGTAAAGTAAGACTGGAAGTATAAAATAAATTAGAAAATATATATTCAACTAAAAGTAAAACAATGTTTACTCCTAAAAGCCTTAAATATATAGGAAGATAAATTTAGCAAGTGAAGGACAGGGAAAAGTTATTGCGAAACCAAGGGTCGCTATCCATATGCCTTAAAAAGCTAAAATTTATAAATGAACTTGTGTGATGGTTGTTATTTAAAGAAAAAAGTTTTTGAAACCGAAAATATACCATCTAAAAGGATAGAGTCCATTATGGACGTTAAACTATTAACTAACTCCCGACTACGAAGGATGTGCATAATTTGTTTTGAGTGGAAAAAATATGTATATTATACTTTTGGAAATTTTTGCTCAAAATTCTTTAATTTTGAATACAAATATAATTATGAAAAACTTTGGAAAAACTTGAATTTTTTTAAATTTTAAAGATTTTCTGACTATTTCAAAATTTTAACTCAAAAGGTTTTTTAATATAAAAGAGGAAAACCTCTAATTTTTGAAATGTCACATGCTTAGTTGAGGAAGAAGTCGATTGGTTAGGAAGTAAAAATTTTATAGTGCAGCAGAGGTGACAGTAAAATAAGATATAGTTAGTAATAAGGGAAAAACCTATTTTACTGATGGAATCTCATTCTCTGTACCTTATCGATAGGTGAACCAAACTTGTTTTAAAATAACTCTATTTAAAAAAATTAAAATTTAAAAGTAAACTTTTGTGTATGGATCGTACTTGGAAAATTTGGAAAATGTGGAGGTAAGAAAAGAAGGTTCTAAGGTATAGTGGAAAATGGTACACAAGAGAAGGATGGAAATATGAAATTCTCTATCTAAACTTTTTTCAACATCAGAGTATAGGTTTAGAAAACCGGATTTTTGAAATTTTGGATGTTAGAAAATTGTGTGCTAGTTATTGAATAATAGAGATTGGATGAAAAATTGGTTGAACTATACTTCTATTTGAAGAAGTGTGGGAAATTTTGGATGCAAAAACAAATATTTTTGATTTTTTAATATTTTCATACATATAGAACTGTCAGTATACATAAGTTGTTTACACCATATTTTCAAAATTATTTTAAATGCATTCATACAAAAGGTGACAGTTAGAATTACACCGCATACATATCATATGTATTAGGATACACCATGCACTGGTACAATATTAGTTGAAAAATTGTTTGCACACTACTTGTTTGGTTAGTTTAGTATGGTCGCACGTTATGTCACATGATTCAGTTCTTGAGATATTTCAAGGATGAAATTATTTTAGGGTGGAGAATGTAACACCCCATAATTTTTATGACAATTAATTAAAAATAAATTAATTAATAAATAAAAATGTTGAAAAATAGAATTTTTGCAGATGTTAGAATTTGGCTATGAAACTTGCATCGTTGGGCTTGTGATGATTTTTTGATCAATTTTCATATATAAAGTTTTTCGATTGGAGTTTAGACGAAAAAGTTACCAATGTTTGAAGTTTTTGAATCAAAAATTATTATATATGTAATTAAGAAAATAAAATGAAATTAGTGAAACTAATCAAAGTTAATAAACATTAACAGTTACTTGGGGTTTAAGTAAATGCAAGTTCATAAATAAATTATATCGAATAGTTGAAAAAGAAAAAAATAAATGAAAAATAACGTTAGTGATTAATTAACCTAATTAGCATGAATTGGTCGATCCCTACCTTGGGCCAGTCGACCACTATTGGTCGAGCGGTAGAGGTGCGACGTCGATCGGTTGTGATGTCGAATGTGAAAATTTGACATGACAAAACGGTCCAGATTCATATAATTTAATCTAACAGCTGGCATTGATTCGGACCCCTGTAAATATAGGTCTAACCCCTCACTTTCTTCTCATGTTTTCGGAATCAATGACGAAGATCTGCCATTTTCTCTTTTCCATAAAATTCTTAATTCTAAAAATATTTATAGTTTATATACGTATATACAAGTGGAGAATAATAGATGATAATTGGGAAGAAGAATAGTGCTGAATCAAATCGTCAAAGCCACGGTAAATTATAAATCCAAATCTAAAATTCAAATTAAATCCAAATCACTTGTCTGATCTAGATTTTTGATAAATATATGTATGCTTGCGGTATATGTATTCAAACAAGGAGAAAAAGGAAGTCAAACAGAATAACATGAATTAGGTCTGCAAATTTGGAGAGCTAAAATGATAAGTGGAAAATTATATATTTTTATATGATATTGGATTTATATTATGATAGATCTATTCCTGTATGCCTAAATGTAAAATTAGGGTTGTAGGCTAAAATTATGTACATGTAATAAATTTATAACCATACTTACATATTTTGTGATCGGTAACTTAATTTTAATATTGCGTGTGTGAGAATACAGAAAGTATTAGGTAGTAGTAGTCCTTGAAATCAACAAGTTATGTGAGAATTCCAGGTTTATAGATTTAAATGACTTATTTAAGAAAGATTTAAATTATAGTTATCACAATAAATTATAATGATTTAAGTAGCATTTTAAGTTAAGTCGTATTTTAATTGAATGAAATGTAGAGTGTTGCAATGCAAATTTCTATAGATTACCAAGTTCAGATTCATTAATAAAAGTGTAACGTTTTAAATAATAAGGAGTACGTCCACAAGAAAGAGATGTATAAAATAGAGATATTTACCGTATTTTGTATTTTTTATTTCCATAACTTTGAAAAATATAATTCCTTGTAATTCCAAACGTACATGAATTCTTCTTTTGGATAAGACATAGAAATTTACAGTGTTAACCCTTCCATTTGAGAGGAATGTAATTCCAATGCATTAAAATGTGGAAATCCCTAAGGATTAACTAAAAATTGTAAATGTGAAAATAATAACGGTTTAAGCGAAGAATTAATATATATACACAGTAGAGGCAAGACAAATCAATTAATAAACAATAAAATAGTAGGCAAGTAATTAATGTAAATGAAAAGGGTATGGAAAGTCCACTAAATAATGGAGGGCGGTAAAGGTTAAAATGGAATAAAAACAGAAATTCAATAAGGCATGAAGAAGTGAATAGAAAAGGATATTTAGATCTTTTAATAAAAGAAGTAAATGACATTTAATTGATAAACGGAATAAGAAGTAAACACACGAATAAAATAAAGGAATATTACTAGATCCTTCTTCAACCTTTTAGAGGATATTAAGTAATAAGCTGGTATTACCTTGATTGCATTAGACAATCTAAATAGGATAGTGAGCAAGACTTGGCACTATGTCTATGTGCGTGTTTGATACCATCTTAGGGAGTAGGAGGAGCTACACTAGGTTAAGAATATCATCAACCCTAAATGGTCAGCAAAAAGATAAGGGTTATGCTTAAACGGCTATACCTCCTACTAGTGTAGGTCATGTTTAGGTCATGCACCACCACAGTTTTTTGCTGGATTATTTGTTAGGGGCAAGGCTAGATAACCCTTTATAGAAATCTTTCAAAATGGATAGAATACGGCAAACTATTATGGCGCCATTATTAGGCAATGCGGGAGTACCTTGGTATGCACTACCATTAGGACTGATGCTACATTTGTAGTGTACCCAACACTTTTTTTAGATAAAACATCTTGATATTTAATTAAATGATACCCTATCATTCACTATCTTTTCAGAGCTTTCTTTAATTTCCAAAAATAGGTTAAGATGATTTTAACTTATAAACTTCTTTTAGTATTTCACCCCTATGGAATAGTCAATTTACACTTGGAAATAGTCTTCCAAAGTGCACTCATTTTACTTATAAAATTATAACTTCCCAAGCTATAGTGAGTTAAAATTAGGCAGCACATATTGGCTATCCCACAGCCTTCGCAAGTTAATCCTAGCTATCACTTGTTGGCTATCAAATAGCCTTTGGATGTTGATTATCCTAAGCCATCTCTAGTGACCCTCAACTAGGCATTGCATGTTGATAGTTTAAAAGTTATGAGTTATTCTCTTATGAGCCATCGCAGATTGACAGCTTCCCTAGCTATTGCGCATTGTGCTACAACGATCTATCGCAAGTGGACTTCCCTAAGCCTTTGCACGTTGAGCTTCTATATAAGCTTCGCATGTTGATCTTCATTCAAGCCATCACAAACTATGGCACATTTAGCTATCTCAAGTTGATAACTATTGAAGGTTGAGCTCTTTTGGAGCTATTGCGTATTTGCTTTCTCAAAGCCATCGAAGGTTGATATTCATAGTGCTATTGCAGGTTGATAACCTAAATAGCTATCACAAGTTGACTACTTTTTAGGCTATCACAGGTTGAAACGTGTTAATAATTAACAAGAAAACTGATTTGTTTCCTTACTGAGTAATTACTTTACAACCAATCTCATTCAGCGTTAAATTCTTATTGGTTAATCTATTCTCTCTCTGTTTCCTTTTTAGAATTAGCTAATTACACTCTCCATTTATTAATTAATTACTTCTTTTCTTAGCCAAGCAATTCGCCTAAAATTGAAAATTAGTGGGAAAAATCCCAAAATACCCATATTTCCCATTTTACCTCATATCAAAAAAATTGGTCTTTTTTTTGTTTTTTAAAAATTAATTTTTCAGAAATTACCATTTTCTAAACTTAGAAAATTCGTAAAAAATTCTAATTTAGTTCCAAAAATTATGAAATTAAGAAAACCCATCTTTATTTCATTATTATAATCATCACATTGGATTTATGTAGCATTTAAATATGGTTAAATCATGTTTTACCGTTAAACATGAACTAATTCCTTTCGTCCAAATTTCAAATTATATTCCAAATAAGGTTAAATCATTTAAACATGTTTGTCATATTCAACACATTCACTTACAATCAATTACGAACCCAAATGAGTTAGGAAAGGTTTTAGGGAAAATTTTATTTACCATGATTTATAAAACCTTTATTAAAACCATATTTTAATTATCTTCCTTCTTAAAGTTGAAAGCTTAATATTTTCTAATTTTTTTCTTCCACTTTTCCTTCGTAAAAATGGTGGCCGACCTTATAGGTTTTAGGGATTTTTTTATAAATGAAAACAGTAAGCAATGAGGGGATATGGCTCAAGAAAATAGGCTAGTGATTTAGCTTGGGCTAATATCGCTTCTTGCCTAGTCCCACTAATACGTATCCTCCGACACAAATCCTTTCCATTTTAAAACATAATTTATTTATCTTGATTAACAAGGCCAATTTTAGTTTCTCTAATTACGCTTGGTCCATTCAATTAAAATTTTCAAGTGTCTCGCACTTAATTAACCAAATACCCCTTAGGATATTCTTAGAATTAAATTTATCTTATCCATCTCTTTAATACCTTCTTCTTATTATTAATTTAATCTAATCTCCATATTATGGAAGCTTGAAAATATTGGGTGTTACATTTCTTCACTAAGTTTCATTCATTAACCACCTTACTATATCGGCAATATATTTCTCACAGGCTCGATTATCTGGAAAAGGACTGTTAGGAGCAGCCTCGAGTGTTTGACGCCACAAATGGCCATGGTTTACTGGATGATGTCTAGGCTCTCCTGTCTCTGGGAGAGCCACTCGTTTGGATCTTCTATGATGCCCAGCTGGTTTATGGTGGTCCTTTGAGCAATAGTCTTTTGCATCCTAATGTTCTGCGCAACGTTGTTACCAGTATTCTATAATTCACCATCACTGTCTGATAAGTTAATGACATTAGGTAACTAAAATTCGGAACCACACACATTTTGATCAGAACAGATCTAGTTTTGATCGGTATAGATCACTCTAGCGGTAGCCAATACCTGACCACTTCTTCCTCTGGTTTTCCTTCAAGCTCTAGCAGATTTCTCATTCATTTTTTGCTTCCCATCCCTTTTGTTCTGATCAGATGCAGATGAATTCCCTTCTCCAGAACTTGAAGATGACGCATCCATCTAACTTTTCTAATGCATTTGGGATTGTTGGGTCAACAAAGCAGTACTTGCCTTCATCCTATGAAGGATCACCTTTTGTATGTCCACCATCATTTGGTCAATTTAACCATCATCTTGTAAAATACAATCTTTGTCACTAGCTGCTACAGGGCAGAAGGTCTTGAAAAAGCAACCATCGGTTGGTTAGTCTCTTCATTGGGGTAAGAATCTTCATCTCCTCCACCTAATACAACTACAGATCTTTTGGATCTCCTAGGGTCTATTACTTCCAATCTGCAACAACAAAGTTGCGGATCTAACATCTAAATGATTTAATCCAAAGTATTAAGCTATATATACTCCTAAGAAGCTCTGTTCACAGTGAAAGCGCAAAAAATGTAAAACCAAAAATTGGCACAGCATCCAAATCTACTAGAAATAAGATAGCTCTAATTCAAACAACAGAAATGTTTTAAAGATGCGAAGGATTTTACAGTGCATCCACTTTAATTTTATTAGAGGCCGATTGTCATAAGTACACACTATAACAAAATTCACTTTTGACAACAACTAGTCTCATCATTTAAGCATAATCGCAGGTAAAGATATTTACAAATGTGGACATTTTAGGGTTAGCGCTGAAATTTTAATGCGTGTAATAAAAATTCTTTTTAGCCACCTTTTCTTTTTACTCTCATATTTCGTCCCCAAAAAATTTCAAGTCTATTCTTCTACGAAACAAGTTGCATTTCATTCTCCAACCTAATTTCTTCAAATATAATCTTAGTTTTCTCATTCATACTTTATTTGTTTGTATTCATTCATTCATTTTACACCCAATATACCCATATATAAAACCTACCCTAAATCGTCATTGTTAGCATTTGTCCAACCACTGCTTCAATTGTACTACCATAAGATGCGAACCACTAATTGAATCACCATAAGGAGCACCGGTGTTTCAATTGCCATCAAGATGGGTAAATTAATGAATTCAATCTTAGATTTTAAACTATTTTGAACTATGTATTTGATTGTTAATTTTTAACCCTAAATCAATCAATACAGTGTTTGATGGCTAACCTATTTTGTTGTTACTGTTATCTTTAGTGTTTTTGAGTTTGAGTGTTATGATTGAACTTTAGTTGGATTGGATTTGTTTCTCATATTTGAACTATAATTTACAGTGAACTTTTGACGCAGCGGATTATCACGATGACAACGAAATGTGGATTTCGTGTCAAACTAATCGATGAAACGATTAGATGAAACAAGATAAATCGATGGATTGAAAATACCGAACGCCCAAATTCGTTGATCTCGAGAGATACCGAATTCTAGCTATCTCCAACACGTTGATCGCGCACGATACCGTGTTAAAAGATCTACGACTCTTCTACGATGATCTCGCACACGAGATTCCGTGAATCGGCTTCAAATCCGTTGATTCGAGCGCACTCGAATAACCGAAAATGGAGAAAGGAGCTCACACTCAACTTCTAATTTCAAAGAGGCACAAAGCACTCAAACAAAGTTTTATTCAAATTCAACCACCTTTTTTTACAATGACCAACACCCCCTATTTATAGGCAGTTTACAACTCACACCAACTCAGCCGACCTATCATAGGTCGCTAACGACCTAACAAATCCGACCTAAACATCACGGTTTACGACCACAATATTTGTACAGACCACACGACCTAACAAGACCGACCTACGACCTATAGTACAAACGACTTACCCAGTTACAACTCACACGACCTAATATGTACAAACATATTACAACATCAGCGATATAACGAGTTACAACATAACACATCCACACGTCATAACAATATGCGACTCAATGACTTATGACCTAAGAAGTAAATGCGGCCTAAGCAAACCAGCTTCAGGAACTCCTCACGCGACCTAAGCTTGAACGTCATAAGTGAGTAGGCGACCTAGCTTCCCGCGACTTAACTAGGTCGTAGCTCGTTGGTTGTACCTCGCTAGGTCGCTTGCGACATATATTAGGTCGCTGGAAATAGTAGGTTTGAAAATCATGCTGCGCTTCATCGCTAGGTCGTTCGCGACATTCGTTAGGTCGCTGGTCACCATAAGATTGCAAAACCTGATGCGCTGCATCATCCTCCCTGGGTTGGAAAGAATTCGACCTCGAATTTGTACTTTCCTCTTCCTCAACAAGCTTATCCCCATGATACGGAATCAAATGTTTGACGTTGAAAACGTCTGCCGTGTGAATATAATCCGGTAATCTCAACTGATATACATTATCATTGATCTTCTTCAAGATTTCCACTGGACCAATTTTTCGAGCTTTCAACTTATTGTAAGTTCCAACAGGAAATCGATCTTTGGTCAGCACTGCATACACAAAAATCTCCTTCCTTGAAGTCAACATGTCGTTGTTTAATATCTGCGGATTGCTTATATTTCTCGTTTACCTTAAGCAAGCGTTCCTGTACAACTTTGTGGTATTCTTGCAAATCATTCACCAAATCACTTGCTCGTTTAACAACCCCTTTCTGAAATGGAACTATCGACAAATCCAATGGTCCCTTTGGAATTGTTGAATAAACAACCTGAAATGGACTGAAACCAGTGTTACGATTAACTGCATAGTTGTGTGCAAATTCAGCTTGACATAACTTCGAATCCCAGCTCTTCAGATTATCGTCCACAAGGCATCGCAACAGATTACCTAGGGATCTGTTCACGACTCCAGTCTGTCCATCCATCTGTGGATGATAAGCACTGCTAAATTTCAACTTAGTTCTAACCATTTTCCATAGACTCATCCAAAAATGGCTCAGAAATCGAGTATCTCTATCCAAAACAATAGATTCTGGTAATCCATGAAGTCTATAGATCTCTTTGAAGTATAACTGAGCGACATTAACGGCGTTTGCAGTCTTCTTACAAGCAATAAAATGTACCATTTTTGAAAACCTGTCCACCACCACATAGATAGAATCATTGCCACGTTGCGTTCTCGGCAATCACAATACAAAGTCCATGCTAACATCCACCCACGGTTTAGTTGGTACAGGCAACGGCATATAAAACCCTGCATTTGTCGTTGTTCCCTTAGAAACCTGACAAATATGACACCTCTGAACAAATTTTTCAACTTCCTTTCTTATTGACAGCCAAAAATAAGATTTTGCAATCAACTGTAAAGTACGATCACGGTCCACGTGTCCTTCTTCATGTAACTCTTTAATAATCTTCAGTCGCAAACTGCAATCTGGAATACACAATTGATTTCCCTTAAATAGAAATCCATAAACCATCATATATCCATCCATGTTTCCCTGTTTAACTTTATCTAGGATTCCCGAAAAATATGAATCTGACTTGAGCAATTCTGCAACCAAGTCAAAACCCATCACTTCCACTCGCATGGTAGTGAGTAAATGATTCCTCCGACTCAATGCGTCGGCAACTCGATTAGTTATTCCAGATTTGTGCTTCACAACGAATGTAAATTGCTGCAAATAAGCTATCCACGATGCATGCCTAGCTGCAATTTTATCATGCCCTTGCAAATGTTTCAAAGCTTCATGATCCGTATAAAGAACAAACTCCTTCTGAAACAGATAATGCCTCCAGTGCTTCACAGCTTGAACAATCGCGTAAAACTCCACGTCATAAGTGCTATATCTCAACATGGCTCCAGACAATTTCTCACTGAAATAAGCAACTGGTCTTCCATTCTGACTCAATACTCCACCAATCCCAACCTTCGAAGCATCAGTATGTAACTAAAACAACAACTGAAAATCCGGCAAAACTAGAATTGGTGATGTCGTCAAAAGTTCCTTGATTCGCTCAAAAGCAAACCTTGATTCCTCTGACCATGAAAATTGCTTTCCTGTCATACAATCGGTTACAGGTGCTATCACACTGCTAAAATGTGGAATGAATCTTCGATAAAAAGATACCAACCCATGAAAGCTCCTCACTTCAATAATTTCCTTGGGTTGTGGCCAACTCCTGACAGCTTCCACTTTGCTTTCATCCACTTGAATACCCTCCTTCGACAGAACATATCCCAGAAACAAAACACGGTGCGTCATGAACACGCACTTCTTCGCTGCTGCATAGAATTGCTCCTGTTGTAGAATAAACAGCACTTCTCGCAAATGTTGGATATGCTCTTCCATACTCCCACTATAGATCAAAATATCATCAAAGTAAACTACTACGAACCTCCCAATAAATGGTCTGAAAATCTGGTTCATCACTCGCATAAAAGTACTAGGAGCATTTGATAAGCCAAACGGCATAACCAGCCATTCGTGTAGACCTTCCCTAGTTTTAAAAGCAGTCTTCCACTCATCCCCCGGTCTAATACGAATCTGATGGTATCCACTCTTCAAGTCAATCTTTGAGAACACAACAGCCTCACTCAACTGATCAATCAAATCATCGAACCTCGGCATAGGAAACCTGTATCTCACAGTGATCTTGTTTAGAGCCCGACTGTCCGTACACATCCGCCAAGTCCCATCTTTCTTCGGTACCAATAAGGTTGGCACTGCACAAGGACTCAAGCTCTCCTGAACATGCCATTGTTCTAACAATTCCTCCACCTGCCTTCTCAGTTCCTTATGCTCCTTAGGACTCATCCTGTAATGTGGCCTGCGAGGTAATGCCGCTCCTGGCACAAGATCAATATGATGCTGAATATCTCTCAATGGTGGTAACTCCTTTGGCAACTCTTCAGGAAACACATCTCTGAATTCTTCCAATACTGCCTTTACTCCCTTTGGAACTTCAACAGATTCAATAGCTTCATGACCAATCAACAAGAACACCTTTGGACTCTCCTCTACTTCTCCAACAAACTCCTTCAAAGTCAACAAAGCCTTCAGCTCCTCAATCTCTTCTGATTTGCTCTCTCCTTGCTGTCTCTTCTTCGGAACTAAAATGATCTTAGTGCCCTCAAACATAAGCTGTAGCTATTGGTTCAACCATCATGCTGCACTGCTCGGTCATACTGCCATGGTCTTCCCAAAAGCAAGTGACAAACATCCATCTCCACCACATCACACCAGATCTCGTCTTTATACTTCTTCCCAATAGAAAATGGAACATGAACTCTCCTGTCCACCTTCACCTCCCCTCCTTTCCTTAACCACGCTAACTTGTAAGGATTTGGATGCTTCTCCGTCTTCAACATCAACTTTCTTACAGCTTCGGTAGAAATGATATTGTCACAACTTCCTGCGTCAATCACAAATTTACAAACCTTCCCCGGTATAGTGCATGTCAACTGAAAGATATTACTCCTCAACCAACTAGCCTCATCCTCTTGCTTTGGTGTCAAACACGATCTCCTCATCATTAAATTACACCCTTCGTCTCCCGACAATTCTTCCTCCTCAGTTTGTGGTGAATTAAAACATTCTGCTTCTGCATCCTCATCTTCCACCTCAGCAATCATCGCTCGCTTCTTTGGCTTCGGACATTCATTGCTCTTGTGACCAAATTCCTGACAATTAAAGCATTTGATACCACTATTGACCTTGGTCTTAGCAACTTCATTGACAACTGGTTTCGCAACAGCCTAGGAAACATTCGCATTGCTACTAGCCCCTTTCACTTGATTGTTGGAATTTGTAAACACACCACCTCCTCTTCTGCCTTGATTCTCCCAAGCTAACGCCTTCTGGTGTGTTTCTGCAACAGATCTAGGATCAAACATATTCACCATATCTTGAATCTGCATTCTCAACCCTCCAACAAATCTAGCAGTCAGCTGTTCCTCCGTCTCCATGATATCATTCCTGGCAATCAATTGATAAAATTCATCCGCATAATCATTCACTGACTTTGTTCCCTATCTCAAGTTTTGCAATCGCTGATACATAAGAGACTGATAATTATAAGGCAAGAACGTAGCCTTCATCAACTTCTTCATCTTCTTCCATGATTCAATCTTTGACTTCCCCATTCTCTCCCATGTAAGTTTAGTTTGCTACCACCATGTCATAGCTCCCCCCCTCAATCTTGTAGCAACTAACTTAACTCTTCGATGCTCAGGAACTTCTTTGAAGTCAAAAATTTCTTCAACATTAGATAACCAATCCAGAAATTCTTCCGCAATCATTCCACCTTTGAATTCTGGAATTTCAGTCTTCATCCCCGACTCTCATCGACGATCATCTTCAACATCCCGGTATGAATTTCGAACTTGGTCTCGATCTCGATAATGAATACTAGTTCTATCACCATCTTCATCAACATCAAGTGTACGTCTATATCGATCTCGACCATCAACTTCTCTTCGATCATACATATCTCTTCTAATATATCTTTCTTCATCACGATATGGCTCATGCTCATACTCTCGTGGAGTTCTTCCCTCTTCATTTCTATACTCGTGATGTTCTCGTCTCAATGAAACTGATGATTCTCTTCTTTCTCGATAAGATTGTGGAGACACCCTCCTCGCTTCCGTAACCGATGGCGAAACTCTATTTCCTCCATGGTTCGAGACTGGCGACCTTCTCCTTTGACTTTGATTCATGTCAATCATCAATTTCTCTAACTTTCCAATACCTTCATCAAACTTTTCGTTGATGCGTTGTTCCATTTGCTCAGCTTCTTCTCTTCTATACAACACTTCAACATTTTGATGACGATTAGCTCCCTCGGTGGCATGATTGAATCAAATAATCTTCAACAACTCGGCTTAAACTTCAACAACTGAACTTTCGGCCTGTACTTAGCTCGGCTCGGTTTCTAACTTGCAACTCTCGGCCTTCATCTTCAAAATGACGCACGGCTTCAACTTGAACAAATCTCCCACAAACTTGAACAAGTTCGGCTCGGCTTTGAACAACACTTCACTTAGCTCGGCTTTGCTTGATTTAGCTCGGCCTTGACTCTTCAAACTCTTCTCTTTGGCTCCAAGGACTCGGCTTAGCTATGATTGGCTAAGCCTGGTTCTGATACCAAACTGACGCGGCGGATTATCACGATGATAAGAAATGTGGATTTCGTGTCAAACTAATCGATGAAACGAAGAGATGAAACAAGATAAATCGATGGAATGAAAATACCGAACGCCCAAATTCGTTGATCTCGAGAGATACCGAATTCTAGCTATCTCCAACACGTTGATCGTGCATGATACCGTGTTAAAAGATCTACGACTCTTCTACGTTGATCTCGCGCACGAGATTCCGTGAATCGGCTTCAAATCCGTTGATTCGAGCGCACTCGAATAACCGAAAATGAGGAAAGGAGCTCACACTCAACTTCCAATTTCAAAGAGGCACAAAGCACTCAAACAAAGTTTTATTCAAAATCAACCACCTTTTTTTACAATGACCAACACCCCCTATTTATAGGCAGTTTACAACTCACACCAACTCAGCGACCTATCATAGGTCGCTAACGACCTAACAACTCCGACCTAAACATCACGGTTTACGATCACAATATTTGTACAGACCACACGACCTAACAAGCCCGACCTACGACCTATAGTACAAACGACTTACCCAGTTACAACTCACACGACCTAATATGTACACACATATTACAACATCAGCGATATAACGAGTTACAACACAACACATCCACACGTCATAACAATATGCGACTCAATGACCTACGACCTAAGAAGTAAATGCAGCCTAAGCAAACCAGCTTCA
The DNA here is from genome assembly GCA_030765085.1 of Allium cepa. Lineage (NCBI taxonomy): Eukaryota > Viridiplantae > Streptophyta > Magnoliopsida > Asparagales > Amaryllidaceae > Allium > Allium cepa. The sequence goes on from CM060932.1 coordinate 163,098,337, forward strand.
GGAACTCCTCACGCGACCTAAGCTTGAACGTCATAAGTGAGTAGGCGACCTAGCTTCCCGCGACTTAACTAGGTCGTAGCTCGTTGGTTGTACCTCGCTAGGTCGCTTGCGACATATATTAGGTCGCTGCAAATAGTAGATTTGAAAATCATGCTGCGCTTCATCACTAGGTCGTTCGCGACATTCGTTGGGTCGCTGGTCACCATAAGATTGCAAAACCGGATGCGCTGCATCAACTTTGGTTGAAATGAATATTCTGGAACAACCTATAATGAATATTAAAGTACCAAATGTGCTTTGTGAGAATAATTATGTTTACCTTGAAATTGTTAAACTACTAACAATTTGTACACATATTAAAAATAAACCAACAATGTAATGCAAACCACACACATTATGCTTATATTCATAACCTTGCGTGTGAAATTGATTCCATAATTTATACGACAACCATTTTAATATTTATACACGGTAAAGAATAAAAAAGGGAAATGCTACGATTTTTTAGCATTCTCTTTGCTTTTAGTACCAAACAAAAAGGCAAGAACTAAAAAAATTATTTTGATGTTTTATTTGTAATCATAATTGATAGTGGGGTATGGGCTATAGATAAATATCTTTTTACTTATAATGTAGTCACACTCCTCTGAAATATGTAAAATGAAAAAAAATTATCCTTTTAAATTAAACATGAAACCATGTTCCATTTGCTGATTTTTCATTGGATCATTTTTCTTCTTCTTCTATGTTGAGTTATTATTATGTACAAGTTATCATATAACTAGTGTACATACTAACTGAATACATCTGGGTACATGTACATACATAAGTAGTTGTTACTTAAATTCATATATAGGTGTTGATCGGTATATTTTAGGCTGCTCTGTTAATAGCTTCATTTTGAACTAATAAGATAAAAGCTAAAAATTTAGTAACGTGTGTATCAAAGAGCTAGCTTTCTTGTGTAAAATTATTTCTGAAACCTTTAATTATCTTATTGTGGCATAATAGTATTTGTTATTATTTTCTACCTAATTATTAAACTAAATTATTTAGTATACGAGCAGCATGCTTATTTAGTAAAAGTGGACAAAATATGTACTAAATTCCTTACATATGGGTCAAATATATATAAATAACTTTTTATGAGCATTCAAAGGTTAAAAAATCTATGTACGAAACATGTATCTCAAAATAAGTTGTGTATAAAAAAAATTATAAATATATCTTAATAATGTAGAATAGATAAGCAATCAAATCAAAACTAGTGCACTTCGAAAAAGCTAGACATTGAATTTTTATTAGTAAAATATTAACAAGCCAATCTATCAAAATATGAGAAATCATTAAAAATGGAAAGGTCATACAGAGGAGAGCCTAGACAAAATCTACCTCATCTTTATTCCTCTTCCATTTTACTGATCAGCTCTTTAGTGTCCCTTAAAAAAGTTAATATTCTATTTCCTTGTTAGGCATTTGCTTTTGATGTTTTATTACTATCAAATAACCAAAAGCTCTCGTAACAAGCAAGTTCCCATCTAATAGAACTGACCAATGCATTAGTTAGTAGAGGAAACTCATGGGTTTATTTGATAAGATGTAAACAATTGACGTGTTCATACAACATCAGCACACGTGTTATTACTAAACCATAGAACTTCAAAATGTAAAAACATTGCTTTACAAATTTAATTTGTAATTGTCCACCTTGCAAATTAAATTTAACTACATGCTGTATCGTGTGATATTATATTTCCTCATTGTATTCAATATACAACACATCACAAAAGAGCAAGTGACTGTGTGTGTGTGTTTGTCTACGTGTATGGTAGTAATCCCAATAAAATTTTAGACCATTACATAATGTATACTAAATTTCTACAAACTTACACAGTATTATTTCATCCAGTTTGAAATAAGAGCATTTAAAACATAGACAACATATGCTTTAATTGGGATATTGTTGATATAAACGAATATATTAGGTACAAATGTAGACAAAGGGTAAGTTGTCCGCATTATTTTACATTATACACATTAAGATGACTTGGTGATTACTTCATACTATCATGTACGTAAACGTTTGTTTATAAATGGAAAATTTAAGGTTTAACACACATGCGAACACATAGACACATATATCTATCAGTTACTGAAAAAGGATCCTCTATATACATATTTTTATGCACAATGAATAAATAATAATTTCTAATCTACAAATTAAATATCCTTCAAAATGCAAATTCAATGACAGTTGCTAAATGCAAGTTGATTGATATTGATTAGATGGAAAGTAAATTACCGAAGGAACTACAGACTGGACTCAACGTATGGTAAATATTTTAAGTGGTTTTTAGAATTGTTTAAAAAGGCATGCATTAATGTTTAAACCATCAGCAATCAAGCACGTTGATTTATTATGAGTTAGGCTAGAATATAAAGATAAACCTCTTTTTATAACAAGCACTAGCTTAAAGTAACATTAAAAAAATAGCTAAATGAATAATTTGATACTTAACGAGGTCTAAAGTAATCAAACAATCTATCTATCACAAATAACTTTCCAATACGAGTATTATACTGTAAAATAATAACAATTTCTATTTTATGTTGAGTACCTCTACATTTATTACTCAATAATGCATCGTATAAAAATGTGAATTATTTATATTATGTACATAGATTAATATATTTGTGTGCGTGCGCGCATGCATGTGTGTAAAAATAAAAATGATATTAGTTACATAAATAAATTATATACATAAACTGCATATATAAACTGCATATAAACATTGTATAAATAACAAATAAAAATTATATAAATTAATACTATATAAACTACACACATATGTATGTATGTATATATGTATGTATATAAATTAATAGTACATAAACTATACATCCATTACAATGCTATTTCCTTTAGAACACATTTTTAAAACTTCCCAACTTTTGAATTTTTTGTTTTCTTTTGTCTCTTAATATTATTATTAGTCTATTGACTTTATTATCAATTTATAACAACTAAGAGAATTTAAAAGGTTATATATGGTAGATAAATCCTTAAATATTCAAAAGTAATGTGTAAAAGGGTTGTCAAGATGATGTTTATAGTAGTTTTTGATGAAGACATTAAAGAATATTGCAGGAGATTTCATATTTACTACTTACCTATTATATTTTGTATGTGTCCTTCAGTTATAATATTTCTAATTATATAATTATTTGGTTTCAAGTAATTAGATATAAATATGAGTCATGTATTGTTGAATTATTAATCAAGTCATTAATAAAGATGTGGTCTTTGATAGCAATTTCTTTCTTCTTCTCTTCCACTTTCTTCTTTACTGCTTTATTTTTCTTTCTTCATTAATTTCAACATGGTATCAGAGCATATTTTGATTCTAATAAAATAATTTTGTGATTCAATTTTCAATCTCAGTTTGGGAACTATAATTCAATTCATCAATTGTAATCAGAATTCATCAATGCTCGTTCAAAGATTGCGTTCTAACACCATCCCGATTTGAAGTTTAAAGATTTGGAACCCATCAGATGTATTATGCAAATTGTGCTTCCGCTATTAGTGAAATAATCTAAAGTATTGTATCATTTTTTTGATTTTTGATTTCTTTTCCTAATTGTTGTCAACTTATAGCAACAAGTATAATGAGTCTCAATTGGGATTCCATTTTCATCCCCAAGGGAATCTCCTTATTCCTATTTTCATTTTTTTTGGATTTTGACTTCGGGATTCAGAATAGAATTATACTTCCAATCTCGATTGGAATTCAACTTCCAATCCTATAGGAATTTTCTTATTCTCGATTTTATTGAATATGCAAGTATATGATTTTTTTGATGATAATAAATATATATATATATTCATTTAAATGTATTTGTTAATGTACTATTTTATTTTCACAGGTTAAATAAATATTTGCTGAATAAAACAAATAACACAGAATTTAAATTCAAATAGATATTTTATTCAAACAAATATATATATTACAATTTTGAATAGTACAAATTTGAGCTCTCACTATATATATACAAATTTCAATTACATCACAATTTTTCTTTTACAAATGCACCTCGCTACATATCACTCATTCACTTGTATTTATCTTCAACTCTATTCCAGATTGAATCCAGTATGAGCTATCTGCAAAAATACACACTGACGCGGTGAAAATAAAACATTTTTGCAATATAAAATAAAATGTGACTTTGGAAATTTTATTTGCCTCGGTTATTTGAGTTGTTCGTCATCATTTAAATTTGAATTCATCATATACAAACAGCTTGTGACATGCATAGTGTATCGCTGTACATGCCACAAGGCCTTGCACACCGATGTACACTGGATAAAATTACAGGGACAGGTGAGCACAGGTCAAACCCAAATGAAAAGTCGGGTTCAACTTAAGTGCAATACAAATAAAGTCACGACACGAGCACAAGGTCAACCCCGAGCTATTAGCCGGATTCAACACAGACGCAAATCAAAATAAACAAATACAAAAAGTAGCACAAAACTGAGCCACCGAGCACAAAAATTCAAGTACAACCAAACAAGAACGCGTCCTCAGCTAAAACAGCACCAGATTCAGCCAAGACCACATACAAATAGCATGATCAGACTAGTGAGCAGTGCACATGTATACCAGACCAGGCAACTAACAAGAACAAAATGTTTACACACTTGTATACATACATACATACATACATATATGAACATGAAGTGTAACTGAATACAAATGGACAGAACGGTGCAGACTTGATGAACAAAAATGCAAGAAACAACTATGGATCACAACATCAATAAGCAAGGCCAAATGAAGACACCTAGATATGCTACAGAGAGCAGTGCAACATGCTTAGTTCCAACATGAACACAAATAATATAAAGACAAATGCACATGACTTAAATGCATCAGATCAGAAGGTCAAAGTGAACCAGACAAACATAGTTCGAGTTTCAAACACAAGAACTCAATGCATCAATGAGACAGCAAGCACATATATGTACAGTGGAACTAAAAGAACAAAAATGAAATAGAGGAGGAAATATGGATGTGCAGACCAACAGATGCAAGCTTCAAAAGGTACCAGACTCAAGTACAATATGCACAAAGTCAATGCAACAGTAGTGAAAACGGAAAGCATAAGAGTTTGAACATATCCAGGCCAGATGTCAAGGTGACAGCATGTACACATGAATCATGGAAGTGTGCAAATTCAAGTACATCGTACTACAATGCAACATATGTCTAGACCACGAACATACATAAAAAATCAAGCAAAACAGGAAACAATAACATATAAAACAGTGCAACAGGACAACTCGGCTGTCATGAACATAGGAGCCAGGATGAACACAACAAGATATATGTATATATATGTAGTGTCGACCTGCACACATCAAGTATACAGGAACCAGACCACAAGAAGCCATGTAAGTTCCAACAAATCCATGTCAAAGCCAGGTGATAAAAATCACATATTGAAAGTAACCAAAGTCAGTAGCAGGTTTTACAAAAACCAGAAAAGATTCAAAGTCAAAGTTTCAAATGAGAAATGCAATGCCGAAATCAATAAATAATATGATGAAAACGAACAAACCAAGTCAAAGACAATGGTTTAAAAATCATGGAATAGCAATGCCAAACCAAATCAAACTATGGTGGCAAGGGAGTCAAGCATGAAAGAAATCAAGCCGTGAGAAGCAAGAAATCAAAATATATACGAAGTGAACAAGTCAGTAATAATCGTAAGCATCAATATAATAACTGAACAAGTCATGAGACTAGGGGACGAACTACGGTGGTGTAGTTCGAGAATTTGCAACTCAATGGCTGAGTTGTGGCAGGGTTTTGAGCGTAGAGTTAATGTTAGTCGATAGCGGGTGTCGCGAGTTTACGTGTGTAAGCGTCTAACTACTTAATTTCTAGTAGAAACCTTGGAGGCAGCACGTAGGCAGGGTTTTGCCTGCCGAAGCTGGGTAAATTATGTATTGTTCTATTTTTGCATTTTTATTATTCTGTTATTATCTGTGCTACTAACTATTATTTGTGCTGAAATTATTTTATATACTTCTAAAATAAATTTTTAAAACTTATAGAATCATCCTATTCACCCCCCCCCCTCTATGGTGAAATCGATCCTACAAGTGGTATCAGAGCTAGGAATAAAAGAAAAAATTTTAATAAAAAAATAATTTGTTTACAAAAACCAGTTTTTGTTTAAAATGACTTCTTTCAATAAGGCTTTTGCTGAGGGTCAGTCCATAGTTAGACCACCAATGTTCAATGGTGAATATGCTTACTGGAAAAATAGAATGAATTTTTTTTTGAAAACCATTGATGCTTAAAATATTGTTGAGACGGGTTATAGAGCACCAACTATAGTGGTAAATAATCAGGAAATTGAAAAACCAATTGATCAATGGACAGATCTAGAAAAAAAGTTACAGAATGCTAATGCTAAAGCCATGAATTCTATTATCTATTCATTGGATCATATTGAGTATAATCATGTCTCACATTGTCCAACTGCGTAGGAAATCTGGCACACACTTGAAGTGACTCAAGAAGGAACATCTAAAATCAAGGAATCTCGCCTTGCAATGCTTAGTAGTGGATACGAGAACTTCACAATGGCCAAGGATGATAATGTTAAAGAGATGTATGCACGACTTTCCAATCTCATATACAAATCAACAGCTCTTGGAAAATCATACACATAGTTGGAAATAGTCCAAAAAATCCCTAGAGTCCTTCCACGAAATTTTGAAGCAAAAGTTACAGCCATTCAAGAATCAAAGGATTTGAAACAAATCAAAAGTTGAAGAGCTCATCGGAAATCTCACCACTTACGAGCTAGAAATGAAATTCAAGGAAGAACGAGAAGGAGGTGATACTCGAAAGAAATCAATAGCGCAAGAAACAACAGAAGATGATGATGATGATGATGGAGCAGCTGAGCTGGCGCTATTAATGAAGAAATTCAAAAAGTGGAATCACAAATATGGAAATCCAACTCTAAATCAGAAATTGAAAAGCTGAATAGCCAAAGCACTAGACAACCCAGAAGAACGGGAGATCATCTATCACAAGTGCAACAAACCCAGACACATCAAGCCAAATTTGTCCTCAGAATCGACACGGCCTAGAAAAGAAATCAAAAAGGAGAAATTTTACAGCCACGTGAAATACAAGCGATGAAGATAAAAAGTACTAGCAGTGAGAGTGAGAAAGCAGATATGTGTCTTCGAGGAGATATAACTGACAACGACGGTGACGAGCCAAGCGAGGTATCACAACTCACTCACTCAGAATTACTTGCATATTTCCATGAAGTAAATGGCTGTTTTGAACGACTTAGGGAGAAGTACACCAAATTTGAATCACAAAAAGATACTTTGATAAATTTAAATAAACAACTTGATCAATTAGTTAAAAACTATCAAAGTAGGATCCCTAAGTGTGATAAGTGTCATCATTCGAAGAGGAGATTAAAAAATCAGAAATTAAAAATAAATCACTTAAAAATGAAATTCAGATTTTGAAAGAAAGTGAAAACAGGAGGAGTGAAAACTCAATTAAAAGGTGCACACAGTTATTAAATGAAAATGAATCGCTCAAAACACAAGTCCAACAACTATCTACGACTTTAGGAAAATTTTCTAAAAGTGAAAGATCATTAAAAATTCTTTTAGGGAAACAAACTGTTAATACAGATAGACAAGGACTTGGATATAATCAATCAGAACATGATAGAGGTGAAATTAAACAAGTCAATTCAATGTGCACAATTTGTAGAAAAATTGGACACAATCAAAACATTTGTTGGTATAGACCCAAACATGTGAAAACAATTCCAATTTAGGTTCCAAAAGGCACAAATATAAAATCCCTCAAAGTTAAACAATTCTAGGTGCCAAAAGGAATATATATAAATAGTTTTGGGTCTCCACAAACATATTTTTCAAAATATCTTGCCACTAACAATCATGGACCTATAAAAACAAATAGGTCACAAAAATCTTTCATTATGTAGGTGTGGTGGCAGGCTAAGGAACAACAACTGTGTTACTTGAATTCTGGCTGTTCCAAGAACACAATGGGCGACAAATCACAGTTCCTTAGCTTAGTATAAAGGTGGCAGAATTACAATGGGCTACAATGAAAAATTAACGTAAAGGTAAAAGAGATAACGGTATATTTATTTTGAATGATATATTTAATGTGAAAATCTGCACCGTAATCTGATCAGCCAGTTATGTGATAAAGAAATAAATGTTGGTCTTGATTCTGACTTATTCTTATTTGATATATTCTAACTTGACTTATTCTTATTTTTGAATCTGATTCGTGCAAAAATACTGACCAATCATCAATTGTTTCATGTAGGTTTGCTTGGACTAGTGATCTTTTATTAGTTGATGATTACTCATGGTACATGTGGATATAATTGACTTGACATTATAATTTTTTGCCTGTATATTTGGCTTCAAATTCAAATTCAAGAGAATTTCATTTAAAAGCTGTTGAAAATGATTTTAAGAAATTTGTTGAAACTTCACAGTCTGGTCTATGAAAATCAAACTAATAATAATCTCGAGTGAAAGAAAAATTCAGATGCAGATTACACTGGTAATCTAGTTGATAGAAAAATTGCTAGTGGAATGGGATCTATGTTGAAACATTCATTATCTGCATTTTTTTCAAAGAAAAATTTTGCATATTTTTCATATCAAAAATTTTTCCAATAGCGGACATTTTTTCTTATATAAACCCCTTCTAGAAAATCATTTTTGACCTTGTTTCAGATTAGTCATTTTTAGAAAATTTGACAATTATTTTTGAATTTGAGCTTTAAAGATTACATTAACTAATCTGACTCTCTACTGATTATCGAAAAGATAAATAGCGATTGAAAAAGTGATGAGTGTTGATATTGATCATGTATTATAACTTGTGACGGTATAAATAGTAAATTTCTTTAGAAATTTAAACAAGAGTTATAAAAACTTTTTGTTGGTAAAAATTCCATGATCATTTCTATTTCTATCATATTTCTATCAACCATCACTCATCAAAATCCAATATAGTATGTCAATATGTGGTGCTTTAAACAGAATCATTTGTTTTTCATTTTTTTTTAAAAAGATCCAAAGTATTCACTCACATTTAAAAGTCCTCACGGTTATGCATGGGTGAATTACTTGGAATTTTTGATTATGTGCTTCCATGCTCATTTAAAAGTCATCACGGTTATGCATATATGGGACGCATATCAAAATTGATTGATTAAATAGGCAAGTTGATTCTAATCTCATTTAAAAGTCCTCACGGTTATGTGTGGTTAGAAGATACTTGAATTCAATTTTTTATAAAAAATTTGGAATACTACTAATCACATTTAAAATTACTAACGGTTATGCATGTTTAGTAGATATTCAAATTCTTGAGATAAATATACCACAAATAGATGCAACTATATGGTTTTTGCATCATCCCTGTCATTCTAAAAGTGGAACATGCACCTAATAGAGTATTTATTATTATTTTTGATTTTTTACTAGAATTTAATATTTATATTCTCTTGAGTTTTAATGTTGTATTAATGTCTATCACTTTATCTCTATTTTTCAAACACTATTACTCGTTTGCTGCAAAATGGGGAGAGAAAGGTTAAGATTTTGGCAAATAAAAGTCGAATATTTTATTTTCTATATGCGCCTAGGTTCATTTACTCATTTACATATTTTTATGCATATATGAAGGGGGAGCTTTGTGTAGAGAGGGTGCATTCAAATAGGGGGAGCAAATTGAATAATCAAATATATTTAATATATTCAAAATCTTAAATATGTGTTTGTTATCATCAAAAGAGGAAGATTGTTGAATATGCAAGTATATGATTTTTATTTGATGATAATAAACATATATACATATATATTCATTTAAATGTATTTGTTGATGTACTATTTTATTTTCACATATTAAATAAATATTTGTTGAATAAAATAAATAACGTAGAATTTAAATTCAAATAGATATTTTATTCAAACAAATATTTATTACAATTTTCAATAGTACAAATTTGATCTCTCACTATATACACACACACACACACACACAAAAATTTCAATTACATCACAATTTTTCTTTTACAAATGCACCTCACTACATATCACTAATTCACTCGTATTAATCTTCAACTTTATTCCAGATTGAATCCAACATTTGAGCTATCTGCAAAAATACACTCTGACGCAGTAAAATTTAAAATAAAATATTTTTGCAGTATAAAATAAAATATGATTTTGAAAATTTTATTTTCCTTAGTTATTTGGGTTGTTCGTTATCATTTAAATTTGAATTTATCATACATAAATAGCTTGTGACATGCACAGTCTATCACTGTACATGCCACAAGGCCGTGCACACCGATATACACTTGATAAAATTACAGGGACATGTGAGCACAGGTCAAACCCAAATGAAAAGCCGGGTTCAACTCAAGTGCAATACATATAAAGTCACGACATGAGCACAAGGTCAAGCTCGAGCTATTAGCTGGATTCAACACAAGCGCAAATCAAAATGGACAAATAAGAGGTAGCACAAAACTGAGCTATCGAGCACAAAAATTTAAATACAACCAAACAAGAACGCAGTCTCGACCAAAACAGGACCAGACTCAACCAAGACCACATATAAATAGCATGATCAGACCAGTGAGCAGTGCACATGTATAACAGACTAGGCAGCTAACAAGAATAAAATGTATACACGCTTGTATACACACACACACACACACACACACACACACACACACACACATATATATATATATATGAACATGAAGTGCAACTGCATACAAATGGACAGAATAGTGTAGACTTGATGAACAAAAATGCAAGAAACAACTATGGATCACAACATCAATAAGCAAGGCCAAATGAAGACATTCAGATATGCTACAGAGAACAGTGCAACATGCTCAGATCTAACATGAACATAAATAACATAAAGGTAAATGCACATGACTTAAATGCACCGGATCAGAAGGTTAAAGTGAACCAGACCAACAGAGTTCGAGTTTCAAACACAACAACTCAATGCATTTATGAGACAACAAGCACATATATGTACAGTGGAACCAAAAAAACAAAAATGAAATAGAGGAGGCAACATGAATGTGTGGACCAACAGATGCAAGCTTCAAAAGGTACCAGACTCAAGTCCAATATGCACAAAGTCAATGCAACTGTAGTGAAAATGAAATGCATCAGAGTTTGAACATATCTAGACCAGATGTCAAGGTGACAACATGTACACATGAATCATAGCAGTGTGCAAATTCAAATACATCGTACTACAATGCAACATATGTCTAGACCACGAACATACATAAACAAATCGAGCAAAATAGAAAACAATAACATATAAAACAGTGAACAACAATACAGTGCAACAGGACAACTCGACTATCATGAACACAGGAGCCAAGACGAACTCAACAAGATATATATATTTAATATTGACCTGCATACATCAAGTATACAGGAACCAGACCACACGAAGTCATGCAAGTTCGAACAAATCCATGTTAAAGCCAGGTGATAAAAATCACATATTTAAAGTAACCGAAGTCAGTAGCAGGTTTTACAAAAAACAGAAAAGATTCAAAGTCAAAGTTTCAAATTGAGAAATGCAATGCCGAAGTCAATGAATAATATGATGAAAAAGAACAAACCAAGTCAAAGACAACAGTTCAAAAATCATGGAACAGCAGTGTCAAACCAAATCAAAACGTGGTGGCCAAGGAAGTCAAGCACGAAAGAAATCAAGCCGTGAGAAGCAAGAAATCAAAATATATACAAACTAAACAAGTCAGTAATAATCACAAGCTTCCATACAATATCATAAGGCCAGAGATAAATTATTTGACGAACTCAAATGAGTATATTTGAAGAAAATATAGGAATTAGAATCCTATAAAAGCGAATCATCACCGGCCGTAAAAAGGCATTCGAGTTTAAGCATATCACAGATCACAACATCAATTAGGAACTCGAATCAAGTCGAGTATATTATAAATAAAAAAGGAACAAACGTACCAATTCTTTCAACAATCAAACTCGACTAATTGGAAGTGACCGCAAGCTAAATTGAAGAAGCTTTGAAGCCATTTGAGGAACGACCATCAATTGGCGCTCCAAAATAACGAACCCTAATTTCAGAACGAACGAGCAAAGCAACCATTTTTCACAAAGAAAGATTACAGTGCGAATAAAAGGAAAAGGAGAAGAGGATATTTTTATTGGGCCGACATCTTATAATCATTTGGGCTTTAATATTTAAAAATTAGGGTTCTATTTTATAATTAATTTTACTTTTGTAATTTACTTTTAAACTTTTGTAATTTCTAGTCGTGTGACTAGGGGACAAACTACGGTGGTGTAGTTCGATAATTCGCAACTCAATGGCTGAGTTGCGGCAGGGTTTTGAGCGTAGAGTTAATGTTAGTCGATAGCGGGTGTTGCGAGTTTACGTGTGTAAGCATCTGACTACTTAATTTCTAATAGAAACTTTGGGGGCAGCACGTGGGCAGGGTTTTGCCGAAGCTGGGTAAATTCTGTTTTGTTCTATTTCTGCATTTATATTATTCTGCTATTATCTGTGCTGCTGACTATTATCTGTGCTGAAATTATTTTATATGCTTCCGCAATAAATTTTATAACTTATAGTATCACCCTATTCACCTCCCTCTAGGGTGAAATCGATCCTACATTTTTCTCTTCTTGAATTCCAACTTTGGATTTTGGTTCACTATGGTAATATTTTTAGATAGTTGTCTACTAATCAGGTATTAGTTGTATTTGAAAATATCTCTCTAACAGCACTTGAAATCAGTATTCTGCAGCATCGGATTGTTTTGATGATAGCGTTGATTTTATATTCCATTTTTTATCATGTTTCTTTTGACAAACTCCAATTGTAATCATCTTGTGTTTGGGGGTGTTAGAGATGCTAAAGAATATTGTAGGAGATTTCACAATTTATTACTTACATATTGTATTTTGTAGTTTTCATAGTTATATTATTTCCGGTCATAAAATTAATTAGGTTTCAAGTAATTTAGATATAGATATGAGTCATGCATTATTGTATTAATTAACTCATCAATAAAAATGTAGTCTTTGATAGCTATTTGTTTCTTCTTCTTCTTCTCTTCACCTTTCTTCTTTCTATTTTATTTTGGTTTCTTCGTTTATTTCAACAGTTTCTTGTTTGTTCATGAGTCTTTCTAGGTTGTAAATTGTGTTGTTTTAGACTAGTTCACGAGTCTTTATGGCATGGGAAATAAAAGTGGTATTGTAAACCATGTACATCCAGATTATTTATTGATTGAGAAGTTTCATACAAATTTACTTGTTAGTAACATTTCGAAGGAGTCATAAATGACTTTTAAATATTAATATATTTGAACAGATTGAAATATATTATATTTTCCAAGCAAAAGTATATGTACAATATCAAAGACACCTGAATGAATCTCTAAATAAACTAATGAAAGTACTTAAGTATATTTCCTATCTATTTACAAAAAATATAAGTGTTGGTTCCGTATAACTTATTACTTGTAACATGTGAATCATATTTTTCTAGGAAAATTTCTCTACAGCTAAAACATGTTACTTAAGAATATCAACTGCAAATATTGAATGGTTAGGTGTTGCAACTACTAATTTAGCTAGTAAGCATTTATGTTCATTCAAGTTTAGACCAATTGTCTTGTTTCTTAAAACCCATTCAAAGAGTGACCATATATGCTTGTGTTATTGTATTTGTTGTCTTACTGGGAGTTTAACCCAAAGTGTAGCTTTAGTCAAATCAAAGTTGTTGTAGTTTTGTACATTTTATGTGTAGGCGGGTATAGTCTATACAATATTGCTGAAGCTTAGTACGACTGACCTTTCGTAGTAGTACAAGCTAAAATGGAACCTCCAATCAATTGAAGTAGTTCTAATGCTATGTTATACTGGTGTAGTAATGCTGAAGTAGGATGTATTGGTGTAGCACATTCCATCTGTTAGATCATAATATATCATAGCGGTGATTTAACATGGTTAATCTTGCTTAAGAAAAGATATAATAGCTTCGGCAATCTTTAGCATAAACTGAAATAGTTTGCATCAAAATAGTTAATGTGCATCGGTGCAACCAAAGTGTAGCACCTCCTACTTCTTTCGCTCATCAAATGTGCTAATCTGCATGTTTTACATTAACCATTTTTCACTATATTGCTAGCTTTGAGCTATCATATTAGAGAGGAGGCAACCAGAACAAATGGAAGTTCATCTACCTTAGTTGGTAAAGTGCAGTGGGTGCGATCCTCGCATCTTGGCCTTTAGGTTTGTTTAATAAATGGTATCTCATTTTTATATGTCTTCTTTAACCTTATTATTCTATTAGCATCCTACTTTTGTAAATATTAAATTATTATTACATATCATCTTTGGCTGTACAACCTTAAGTTATCCCAATAGCTAATGAATCTTTTATAAGTTTTTAATGGTCTTATATGGCTTATTGTTTTTCCGACTTAATGGTTATTTCAGCATTAATGATAAATATTGAACTAAACATGTTCTTCTTCATAAAAAGAGTAATGAACATCATCATGATGTCAAAATGTTTAATCTATCAAATAGAAGCCCCTACGTTCCAGTCTTCTATTCTATTAAGAAATATATTAGGTTGTGTGCTTAATATGTAAATAATGATTCAAAGAAAGAAAGATTTTATACGGTTGAATGAATGTTTGTATATGGATGCGCACACATGTATATAATAATTGTAGTATATTTTTGCTATAATAGGCATTTAAGGGTCTATAATAACCATTTTTCTTAATTATTTACTCGAAATAGTTGATTTCAAAATTTTGATAATATCTTTCAAGGACTTAGATTTAAATGATAAAGCTAGACCAAAAGAAGTGTTTGAGTAAGCTTTTTATTTATAGTGGAATATGTTAGGAACTTTTCAATGGAAGTAAATTGGCTTCCTTCATGCGAAATCTTGGTGATAAAACGAGATATATAACCATTAAAACCTTTACCAATTATTTTTTCTTTTGAAATGCTAATCATATTAATACTTTTACCAGATTTAGTGTATATATATATGTACATTTAAGTGATAGAAGGTTGGGATCATGCATTAAGGTAAGAAATTTATTTCTTTCCCATATATTGATAAATTTTATATAAAGTAACTTTTGAGTGCATATAATCTAAGCAGTTATGATGAATACAAAATTCATATATTATATAACTTAGATACCTTAAATCATATTTTATTTGCCAATGGTTCAAAACATATTAAATTCTTTAGCATAAATAGCAAGAAGAAATAAAAGCATAAACTTTCCTATAAGGAAAGCATTCTCTTTTTCCTAAAATTGTGAAATGAATTAAAGTTTACTTTCCTATATTTGAGCTACTGACGATTATTAATTCAGTAAATCCAAAAAAAGTATAGTGGCATTAGCATACTATATTAAAAACTTAGCCTTGTACTATTCATCAATCATAATTGTATTTACAGGATGATACTTTCCTTCCATGTTTGAAGGTAGTATGTTTACTCGATAAACCAATGTCATCTTCGATTTATACAAGGGCACCCTATATTGATTTATCATTTTGTTTTTCTTTATAAACCAATGCCTAGGTTGTATTTGATTAGATTTTGTTTGCAGTTTTCCTATTAGTATGTAGACTAGCAAGGCTCGTGCAAATTTACAAGATACACAGACTAACAAGGTATGTGGCCTATTGTTCTGTTCAGGTTACTCAAATATTTGATCACTATTAAATATCCATCTCACAAGGTGCTTCCATTTCCTAAATATGAGGATCGTATTCAATATAAATGATCTGCTTTAAAATAACAATTTGATTTGGACTCATTTTTAATAATTGATTTCAATCATAAATAAGCTTGTAACAGCCGCATTTTTCTTTCCATTTATTTTTTGTGCAGCACGATGTGTTTTCGAAAATGGTAAGAAAACTAAATAATGAAATAAAAAATATACAATATATATTGGAATTTGTAAATGAGGCCTGAGAACATGTATGGTTTGTCATGTGATACCAATATCATTCAAATTTATTTATTATGCAGTGCAATCATATTTCATATAGAGATTGAATTCATCAAATGATTATAATTTCTTCGACTGCGTAGATAGGATATTATGCGAGAATACTTGCTTGGACATATGCTTATGGATTTATCTTCCTAAGAATGAGACAACCAAGAAGAATTTTCTTGAATTTGTGCAAGGTATCATATGAAATCCTTATACAATGTGTCTAAATTATTATATACATATACACATAAATATATACTTGCAGACACATCCACACACATGCATGTTATATGAATGTAGTATGCAACGGTCAAGAACGTGGTGGGTTGCATAATACAAAGCAAGATGGATTGCAATATATAGTTCTAAGGATAAGTCATATAAGCCAATATATTGTTTGGATTATGTGCTTGTTGGGTATGTTATGTTGTAGAAAGGTGCTATGCTAGGATTGTGGAAATAATGTGACATTATGGGCTGAAATTGGAAAATGGGTCAAGCTAGCTTGAGAAGATGGTGAAAAACTTAGGCGTGTGACGAAACACTGGCCGAGGGATCAAGGAAGTTTGGAAAATGGTGAAAAACTATAGGTTCATGAAGGAATATTAATTGTGGGTTAAGGCAATTTGGAAAGATGGTAGAGGGTGTCTTGTAATATATGATAGAGTTAAGGGTATGCCCTAGGGGAAATCAAATTATTTATTACATATATCTAACCTGATAACCAATATTGTTTAATATAAAAGGTATTTTTTTCTATTATATACTTGATATAATGTGTTATATTAATTAATTGATTAAATTAAATGAAGATTTAATATAAAATCCATAAATAGTATGTTTTGTGATAGTAGTTACAAAGCATTATAGCAGTGAGTAATTTACCACAATAAAAGTAAATATGCCATTTAAAATTATTATTCAAGAGGTATCAAGATTGGATATCGATACATCCATTGAGGCAAGAGTAAGTAATACTCTCTAAATATTAGGCAGTGTATTACTCATGGCTGCTGGTGACACTAAGGAGTTACGTACTAATAGTTATTGGATGACTGTGGAATATAACGACCCTGACTCGACCTTCGAAAATCGGCACCGAATACATCACCTATATTCAAATACCGCAGATTCAAACGTCGAATCAGGTTTGCCTGAGCTTATAACACATTAAGCATAACAACACAGCGGAAGAAAATGAATATATCAATGTACAACATTGATACAATACCTGATACAACTGAATATCAAATACAAATGACTATCAATATATCCAAGATAGATACAAGACAATAACAGAGACAACAGCAACGGAAAGACAATGTCTTCAATGCCAACTCCAAAACTCCATCTCCAATCCAAAGCTAGCTCGAACCCCCAACAAGTTGGACTTAAGAAAGTCCGGTCCAAGTGAACAATTTCTATCGCCAAATCCAAAGGTTGGACGCTATCGAATTCTATACTTATTATTTGATTATCTGAAAAACACAACTCTAGACTGCCCGTGTGGAAAATTGTGGGCACCCAGAGTTTAGGAAGGGAACAATAAACTACAGATCGGTCATGGGACTGGTATGAGCAAACAAAAAAAACAGTTTATCTTTAAAACAAATGACAAAAGATTTTTAAATTGAAATCCACAATGCTTATTGGAAAATGAAACTACCATAAGGCCTCCCACCGCACACACCATGCAAACGCAAAATTGGAGGAGATTTCTCCTTATGATAGTCAAAAATGCTTGATACGCGAAAAATATTTGATATTATTATTAGTGCATAGTGCAGAAAACCTTTCGAAAGTATAATATTAAACTTAGCCAGCATACAACCATTATTGTATGCCTACTACAGCTACCATGTTCAATAGTAGGTTACCGCCACATTCCATGGCATGTTATAAAACTAAAACCGTACAGGGCGCGTATTTTTCTTTGGATTTTCCAAAAAATGATTAGGCTAAGGAACTTCCTACTGCCACATGGTTACGTCTCTGGAGGGACGTCCTAAGAACTTAACCAGCTCTCTGCCAACACAAGGTCGGGTTACCTCTGTAACTAGGTAACTACTATACGAGCATGCCATCCCCCAGTCGTTTGCGACCTTTATCCGAGGTACCTCCACACCAACAACCACAAAGCAATCACGAAGTAATAGATTTGCAGTGACCACGTGAGTTAAGTATCTAGGCTCCATACCATGATACCACCCTTTTGCAGAAGGGAATGACAAAATGAAATTGGCACGACCCTCGTACCCTTGCCGCATTTTTCCTGTTTCGACCATTTCCGGGGTGTGAGGTCCTATGCAGTCTCATCCACAAAGCTAAGCTTTATAAAAAAAGCCATGCTTTGATCAATAAATGATCAACAACACATAGCAGCACTTAGCATGTCACACTACTAAATTGGGAGTATATCACTAATAACAATCAACTACATAACCTCTGAGCTCGTACATCTCAGAGAAGGGTGTTAAGCTAAGAGAATAAATCTCCACCACCAAACAAAAATGTAACAACCCGTATATTTGTACCATTTAAATTGAAAATAATCCACACATGTCAACTTAAATAGTACAAAACATGAATTATTAATGGAGTATATATTTATATAAATGAGAACCATCACAGAATCACAGAAGATACAAGATAACAGAATAACGCAGCGGAATTACAACAATGTCATAATAGTAGTTCATGAGGCTACTAAGTAAATAGAACAATATCTCAAGCAAATAGTGAAATAGAAATACATAGATGTCCGATAATATCCAAATAAAAAAGAGCAATACAGATAAAGATAAAGATAAATGATAGTCTTCAGCTTCGAAACAGCACAACAACAGAAATCCTCAGGCTAACCCGAGCATAAGCACAAACAAACACTCGAGCCAGGACATATATTCTTATACAGATAATATGGTTCAATTTTGAAACAACAATAACTCAAAGATGAATGGAATAAACATCTTTCAGGATCCGTTAAACTATCTATACATAGTAGTGTATGATAAGTAGATAAGGCCTAACAGTAAAGTAAATATCAAAATAGTGTTAAGGCGTTAGCATTGTTCCCCTTATTACATTTATATAGTATTATAGTCTATACAGCACTGTAAACTCCACCGTAAACTAGTGGGATATCAGGGAGTACTCCATAGGTAGAATACAAAACAAATTCGTAGTGGTCGCGTATAGGGATACAAGTATGACAAGGCACATGAGGCCATACCTAAGGTAGTGAAACTACCGTTTGCCTGATCCGGACTGGTGAGAACGCATCGCCGCAACGATTGCAACACCGCGAAACAACACTCCAATTTAAGGGTGCGCACCAATCAATAACAAGTAATGAGTAGTTTACGAAGAAGTGTGTTCGCTCAAGGTAGTTAACCCCATTTGGCCTGGCACGACCCCTAGTTTAGTCATTTCCAATTTGACACAAGTGTCAAGGCTATCCATTATCGTTCTCTTTCTTCAATCATCACGTACGTCATTCCAACCACTTCATTCTGGATCACCCTCCACGTATAGTTATTAAAGTGGTATTCGGTTTAGACAGCGAGTATGTCCCTAACCGATTACGGTCTCTTTAATAACTTTCGTAATTATTACACCGATTGGTCGTTTAATATATTTCAAAAACCAAATCAAATTCAATTTCAATTAGAATTTGTAAACCAACATTTCATTTGTCTTTCTAAATCAATTTCCAAAATTTACGTTTCAAAACTTCCAAATTACCATTTCAAAACTCTATAATTCAACTTCAAAATTTGATTTAAAACAATTCAAATATTCATTTAAATTCGTATATAAGTTTCATTCCGTAATCATTTAAATATGATTAATTTATATTAAAATTTAACATTTAAATTCATTGATCGATTTCATTCAATATTCATTAAGTTAATTTATCATTCAAAACAATTTCTATTTAATTTCCAATTCATCAAATCAATTACTTAAGTTCAACTCCATTATATTAAAGCTTACAAATTGAATTAAATTAAATTCGTCAAATCAAATTCTTTAAATTACATATCTTACATTAATTTCAATAAATCACATTTTATTTCCTGTTAAAGAAATTCAATTTCACTTATTTATTTACTTAGTTAGGAATTTCAAAACTCAATTAATAAAGAAACTTAATTTCACTTATTCAAGAAGTTCAATTTCACTTATTAAAGAATTCAATTTTATTTAATTATTAAATAATTCAATCTTATTTAATTATTAAATAATTTCAAAACTTAATTATTAAATAATTTCAAAACTTAATTATTAAATAATTTCAAAACCTAATTATTAAATAATTTCAATCCTAATTATTAAATAATTCCAAACTTAATTATTCAATAATTTCAAAGTTAATTATTAAATACTTTCAAAACTTAATTATTAATAATTAAATTTAAAACAACATTCTTTCATCAACTACTATGTTAATATTTTATTTCAGATTATTAAATATTAACATTTTCCTTTCATTAAATTTCAAATTTCAACTTCATTTCGAAATTATTTATTCAAATAAAATCTTTATTTTATTTTTAAATCAAATTATTGACCGACCGGGTTTTATTTAATTCTATATCCTAAGTCAAAGTTTTATTTGGGTATTTATCATTTCAACCTGATTCCATTTCAATTCAAAAATCAAAGCATAGCAAAGGGAACTTGCAGTGTGATAACTGGGATGGTGTCAAGGTAAATAAACAAGCAATAGCAAACATCAATAACAGTCCAATAATTTAATTAAATAATCCTGAAATAATCGTATTAATTTACATTTGTTGTTTATGCAAATTCATATAATTATTTCTAGAATCAACACTATCATTTCATGTAGATTAAAGATTATTACACTAAATTTTATGCGGTTCTTCACTTGATGTCCATTTCAATTTTATACTACATTAATTTATACAACATATATTTAAATGATTCAAGGTGTAATTAACCATATTCCTATGTGTCAATCAATTAAACATTTAAAGGAGTCACATTATACAAATTTAATCTAATCAAATTCAACACATATATCAATTTAAATTTTGAACTATCCTGCGTCTAATTTAATTGCATATTATTTATCACTTCCTTCATTAACAATTTAACGTCCAATGTCGGCACCGAATACATCACCTATATTCAAATACCGCAGATTCAAACGTTGAATCTGGTTTGCCTGAGCTTATAACACATTAAGCATAACAACACAGCGGAAGAAAATGAATGTATCAATATACAACATTGATACAATATCTGATACAACTGAATATCAAATACAAATGACTATCAATATATCCAAGATAGATACAAGACAATAACAGAGACAACAGCAACGGAAAGACAATGTCTTCAATGCCAACTCCAAAACTCCATCTCCAATCCAAAGCTAGCTCGAACCCCCAACAAGTTGGACTTAAGAAAGTCCGGTCCAAGTGAACAATTTCTATCGCCAAATCCAAAGATTGGACGCTATCGAATTCTATACTTATGATTTGATTATCTGAAAAACACAACTCTAGACTGCCTGTGTGGAAAATTGTGGGCACCCAGAGTTTAGGAAGGGAACAATAAATTACAGATCGGTTGCTGCTGTACAAATAGTAAAATGAGCGGTTATTATTTATTCAGTCAACAAAATATATATACACTGCATATATATATTCTTTGCAACAGATTGAAAGTCACGATAAAACGCTCTCCTTTATTAATCAACACAGCTCATTCATTATCTTTCTACTTTCATGATGCAGGACTACACACCTCACTTTCACTTTTACCACAAAGTCTGCTTTCTCTTCTTTTTTTTATAAAACGAGACTGTTTCATTTTTTTTAAATGCATGCCTGCATTTTTCCTTCATCCCATGCATGTACTCATTT
This sequence comes from Allium cepa, assembly GCA_030765085.1. Classification (NCBI taxonomy): domain Eukaryota; kingdom Viridiplantae; phylum Streptophyta; class Magnoliopsida; order Asparagales; family Amaryllidaceae; genus Allium; species Allium cepa. The sequence continues at coordinate 163,120,413 of CM060932.1, forward strand.
TGTGTATACGCATCACTCACTTTCCATTCATTTTTTTTACAGACATTGACCCATTCTATACGCACGCACTTCCTTTCACCCACATACGCACGCACATGGCATGCACACCATATCCACCGCACATCACACGAGTCAGGGGGCTGGGTTGTAGCGCGTATGGAGGAGGAGAGTGTGGTAACGGTGACTGGTCGGTGCGCAAGGGAGTGGCAAAGTAAAGGAGGGCAGAGTGAGGGAGGTCAGTTTGGTGAGAAGGGTGGTGTTGTGCGAATCCAGGCAGGACGATGGAGGCGATGCGCCTGCGCGCGTATATGGGATATGCGCGCGAGATCTGGGAAGTAATGAATGACTCGCGCACGTCGGCGAGGCATGGTGTGCTTAGTGTTAGCCGGCTGTGGCGAGGCGTGGGCGAAGGGAAATGAGGTGCAGCCGGTGGTGCGGAGCTTTGGTCGCCGGAGTTTGTGACCGGTGGTGGTGCAGCGTGGGCTCGAGGTTGGGGTTGTTGAATGGTTGCGCATGTAGGGGAGGCTGAGGAGATGAGGTGAGGTGAAGGAGGGATTGTGTTCTTTTGTAAATTTTAAATAGTGAAGAAAATAAAAAGGGAGAAGTAGGATATGAGACGGAGGGAAAAGAAGGGTACCTGTAGAAGTTGTGAACGGCACAGAATAGAGTAGTAATGCGTTTATTATTTTATATTTTGAAATTTGATTATGCACAGTAATTCTTGTTTTGAAATATGAACCGCCTCACCTATTTTCAAGGGACAACTCCCATCGGCCAACTACTCAAATAAATGCACCACAACCCAAGAGTTTTCTTCAAAATTTTGAACGTAGATTGCTGCTAATTTGGACTGAAGATTGTTTAATCGGTTCCCTGAAACGGTTAAATTTTACGCGACAATTTAAGTCGGACTCTGATTCGCATAAATGAATATACTATTTTGATCAGCGCAACGAGACGCTTCCAACGGTACACAGATAATTGCGATACAACGGATTTATCAAAATTCGAAATTACGCCGATTATATTTGTTCGTTTGGCAAAACAATTTATATGAAGCAAGCGACGACGGAATTAGACGAAACGAATTGCGTCATCTTGATCAAATAAACTTTTATAGCATCACTGTGTAAAAATATTTGAATTTGAAAGATAAATTTTTCTCAGTTTAAAATGAACAGATATTCAATAAAAACGCGAATGAAATTTACTGCAATATTTTACGACGAAACTTTTCCTATATCCATAACTAACAAGACGCATCTTATATAGGAAGTTTGGACGTTAATTAAGATCGTATATAAATTTCAAATTTTTATATTAAAATAATTGATTTAAAATTTTAAATTGGGTTGGAAATTTTGGATCGTTACAATCTCCCCTACTCAAAACTTTTCATCCTCGAAAAGGAACGAGACGGGAGAAGTATGAAAGAAATAAGCAGAAAAGTCAAGATAGATTTTAAGAAAATTGAATTATACCTGAAATTAATAATTCGGGTTTTGAATCCCGAATACTATCCTTAGTTTTCCATATTCACTCACGCTCATCTGCACTCCATTGGACTTTGACAAGATTGACTGACTTCCGTCTAAGTTGCTTTGTCTCACGATCGACTATCCAAAGTGGCTTTCGCTCAATAGTTAAGTCAGACTCAATAACTAACTCTTCCAACTTAGCAGTGGGAATGGTCATAGATGGATCGCGCATAACTTTACGGAGATGTGAGACATGGAACACATTGTGCACACCGGCAAACTTTTCTGGCCATGCGATTCTATAGGCCAAGGTTCCAACTCTTTCCGTAGTCTCAAACGTACCAACAAATCTGCGAGCAATCTTTCCTTTCTTTCCAAATTGAATAACATTCTTCAAGGACGACACTTTCAGAAATAGTTCGTCTCCTACAATGAATTCGAGATTTCTCCTCCTTCTATCAGCATAGCACTTCCGTCGATCCTGTGTCGTCTTTATCTTCTTCCTGATTTCTTCAACTTTCTCGAAAGCTTCCATAATTATTTCTGGACCAAGCACCTATCGATCTCCAGACTCAATCCAACAAGCTGACGATTTGCACGGCCGTCCATATAAGGCTTCAAACAGTACAATACCAATGCTTGCCTGATTTTATTAAAGATAATTAATTTCAATTCAAATATACTTATTCAAATTTGAAATTTCATCTCTTTACCTGGTAACTATTATTATAAGTGAATTCAACCAAATGAAGATGGTCTTCTCAGGATCCACCAAAGTCTATAATACAAGCTCAGAGAAGGTCTTCCAAAATCTAATTCACCCTCTCAGTTTGGCCATCTGTCTGAGGATGAATGCTATGCTCAGACTCAGTTTGGTGCCCAAAGTATCCTGAAATGCTTTCCAGAATTTACTAGAGAAAATAAGATCTCTATTGCATATGATACTAGATGGTACACCATGAAGTTTAACAACTTCTCTCATATATATCTCGGCCAAACTCGAAGCAGTACAATTGGTTTTGACTGGAATAAAATGAGTGGATTTCGTCAGTCTATCGAAAATCACCCAAATGCTTTCATTACCCTTTCTAGTCCTTGGTAGCCCATCAATAAATTCCATAGAAATCTGCTCCCACTTCCAACCTAGAATCTCTAGAGATTGTACCAATCCTGCCCTTTTCCGGTGTTCAGCCTTAACTTGTTGACAAGTTGTGCATCTACTAACATAGGTAGAAATATCATGCTTCATTCCACTCCACCAATATAACTTCTTCATATTTTGGTACATCTTTATGACCCCGGGATGAAATGAAAGCGAAGATTGATGGTTTTCTCTCAGCACTTCCTGTCTTAGACCATCAACATTGGGAACACAAATACGATTGTCAATTATCAAGACTCCATTACTATCAACTTGTGCACCCATCTTACTGTTAGCATTTACGACTCTTCTAAGATCTATTTCTTTGATGCGATAGAGCAAACTGTCCTCGTATTGCTTGGCAATAATGTGATCCATAAGAGCTGGGGAGACGACGAGCTGGATTAACATTCCTTCAACAAGATTACAACATGCCATTGCTTAGTTTCTGCTCAAAGCATCAGCTACGGCGTTTGCTTTTCCTGGAGTGTAGTTAATATCAAGAGCATATGCAGCTAAGAATTCGAGCCATCAGACTTGTCTCTGATTCAGATCCTTTTGTGAGAAAATAGATCTCAATGACTTATGGTCTGTGAATAATTCAAATTTTGTTCCCAATAGATAGTGTCTCCATAGCTTAAGAGCAAATACAACCGCAAGAAGCTCTAAATCGTGAGTTGCGTAATTTGCTTCATGGGTCTTTAACTGTCGACCCGCATAGGCAATAACCTTTCCTTTTTGCATTAAAACTGCTCCTAATCCATCACGGCAGGCATCAGTATAGACGGTCAATCCTTCGCTACCGTCAATAACTGTAAGAACTGGGGCAGAGGTCAACTTTCACTTTAACTCATTGAAAGTTGCTTCACACTTTTCACTCCAAATAAATTTTACATTCTTTCTGGTCAGTGCGGTAAGTGGTGCGGCAATACGAGCAAAATTTTCTATAAATCTGTGATGATAGCCGGCCAAGCCCAAGAAACTGCGAATATCTATAGGAGTTTTGGGAGTATCCCAAACCTGCAAATTCAAGGGATTTGAGTTTAGATAGAGATAAGATGTTTAGATAGAATTAACACGTAAGGATAGAACTTACATTGATTACAGCGATCTTAGCTGGATCGTCCGAAATCCCATTCTCCGAGACAATATGGCCAAGAAATCGAACTTCATCCCTCCAAAAGTGGCATTTCAAAAACTTGGCTTTAAGCTGATGACTGCGGAGAGTTTCAAGAACAAAAGCCAAATGTGACCTATGGTCTTTCTCATCTTTAGAGAAGATGAGAATATCATCGATGAAAACAAGAACAAACTTGTTAAGAACATCTCGGAAAAATCTATTCATCAAGTCAACGAAATAAGCTGGAGCGTTAGTAAGACCGAACGGCATAACTAGCCATTCAAAGAAACCATTTTCAGTATGGAATGCTGTTTTAGGAATACTCTCCTCAGCGATTCTGAGTTGGTGAAAGCCGGTAGCCAGATCGAGTTGAGAGAAAACTTCAGCCTCATGGAGCTGATCGAATAGATCGTTGATGCGGGGCATTAGATATCTGTTCTTGTGTGTGAGCTTGTTTAGCTCTCTATAGTCCACACACATTTTGAGAGAACCATCAGACTTTGTGACGAATACAACTGCAGCACCCCATTCTGAATAACTTCGGTGAATCAAGCCTTTAGCAAATAAATCTTCAATTTGAACATTCAATTTTGCCTTCTCTTTAGGAGCCATTCTCCTGGGAGGGAGAACTACTGGTCGGGCACCAGGCATAAGATCAATGCGGAATTCGATTTTCCCAGAGGTGGTAGAGAATTGACTTCTCCAAACACATCAGAAAAGAGTTGAACAACCGGAGTAGAGCTTAATCATTCGGATGAGAGTCAAGAGAGGATATAAAACTCCCAACACAATCTTGAGGTGATTTACCCTTAATAACTAAAGGTATGCTCTTGTCGTCAATTAGAGAGACGGTTCGAGCTTTGCAAGAGATAACGGCTTCAAACTTTCGTAGCCAATCAACACCAAAATAGGATATCAAATGCCTCGAATCCAAGTATAAAGAAATCCCAAGTGAAACGATGCATGCCATACATAAGCGTGACATATTTGCATACCCTTTTGAGGTTAGCGGGCCCTCCAATAGGGTTTGATACACATAAGAAGGTAGATGCAAGGATAGGTTCCAATCCAAGTTTGTTACACAAATCAATAGATATGAAACTATGTGTTGCTCCTATGTCAAATAGAACTCTAACAGGTAAAGTATGCAACATAAAATTACTCTGTAATGCACCTTGGTCATCCTGAACTTTCGGGGTAGGTGTGGTAATAGAAAAAACTCTAGATGGAGTGCCTCTTCTGGGTAGGGCAGTCCTTCTTAAAATGTTATGGCTGTAAGAAAATGCAACAAACATCTCTCTTGGCCATCTGAGCCGGTGGCGGGATAGCTGCACCCTTTGGGGATGGGAAACTACTGGCATAATGACCTTTCTGATTGCAGTTGAAGCAGGTGATGGAGGATATGTAATTGGGCTTCTTCTAAGAATAGTCAATCCTGGATTTCTTCTTCCAATTCTTCTTATGTTGCTCAAAATTTGGCTTCCTCTTCCCAGTCTGACTAGAGGATGGTTGAGTAACTGGAGCCTTGGTGACTGATGTTCCCTTTGGATTTCCCGCATACCTAAGAGCAAATCCATCAACTCGGTGAAAGTGCCATGGATATAAGCTGTGAGGAGTTCGTAATACCGTGGACGTGCTCCATGGATGAATTTCTCATTCTTCAGTAGTGGTGTATCAATCAAGCCAGGTCCGAACTTGGAGAGTTCGTTAAACTTTCTTTCATACTCGGAGAAAGTCATATTGCCCTGCTTGAGGTCCATAAATAATCGACAAAGCTGAGCCTTTCCGGCTGTTGGCATCCACTGAGCCGTAAAGAAATCCTTATTTACAGGTGATATAAAGATGAGCCAAATTTTGACGAGATAGAAGGAATTTATTTGGATGAAATTTCAGTTAGATTTCTACTTAAACTGAGCCCAAGTGATAGTTTCTTCGTCAGTACGGGAGGTGGCTGACTCCCACCAATCCTGTGCCGCATCCTGAAGATGCCAAGCAGCCAATTTATGCTTCTGCGCATCAGTAATCTCAAGGCTAGTGAAGATCCTTTCCAGACTTTTCAGCCACTGTTGTTCTTCAATGATGCTCTCGGATCCAGAGAAGTTGACGCCGCCAAGCTGGGTGTATTCCTTGCTAAGAGTAGAGAACTTGACTGCGGAAGCTACGGCACGTGGTTCGGGAGCATTTCCTCTACCCCACCTCTAGCAGTTCTTCTAGTACTCATCCTGGAATACCAAAAGTGATTTTAGAATCAAAGATAGAGATTTATAGAATTTAAGGAAATTCTAATTAAGTGAATTTAATAAGAAGGATGGAATCAAAGGATATGGATCTTGAAATGATTCTCCTCATTCTAGGTTATGGTTACCCTATCCCTAATGAGCTTTAAAACTCCACAGGCTAAGGTTTTCGGAAACCAAAGCTTTGATACCAACTGTAACAACCTGTATATTTGTACCATTTAAATTGACAATAATCCACACATATCAACTTAAATAGTACAAAACACGAATTATTAATAGAGTATATATATATAAATGAGAATCATCACAGAATCACAGAAGATACGACATAACAGAATAGTACAGCGGAATTACAACAATTTCATAATAGTAGTTCATGAGGCTGCTAAGTAAATACAACAATGTCTCAAGCAAATAGTGAAATAGAAATACATAGATGTCCGATAGTATCCAAATAGAAAAGAGCAATACTGATAAAGATAAAGATAAAGATAAATGATAGTCTTCAATTCTTTAGCTCCTAAACAGCACAACAACAGAAATCCTCAGGCTGACCCGAGCATAAGCACAAACAAACACTCGAGTCAGGACATATATTCTTATACAGGTAATATGGTTCAATTTTAAAACAACAATAACTCAAAGATGAATGGAATAAACATATTTTAGGATCCGTTAAACTATTTATACATAGTAGTGTACGATAAGTAGATAAGGCCTAACAGTAAAGTAAATATCAAAATAGTGTTAAGGCGTTACCATTGTTCCCCTTAACACATTTATATAGTATTATAGTCTATACAGCACTGTAAATTCCACCGTAAACTAATGGAATATCAGAGAGTACTCCATAGGTACAATACAAAAAAAATTCGTAGTGGTAATGTATAGGGATACAAGTATGACAAGGCACATGAGGCCACACCCAAGGTAGTGAAACTACTATTTGCCTAATCCGGACTGGTGAGAACGCATCGCCGCAACAATCGCAACACCGCGAAACAACACTCCAAATTCAAGGGTTTGCACCAATCAATAACAAGTAATGAGTAGTTTGCGAAGAAGTTTGTTCGCTCGAGGTAGCTAACCCCATTTGGCCCAGCACGGCTCCTGTTTTAGTCATTTCCAATTTGATACAAGTATCAAGGCTATCCATTATCGTTCTCTTTCTTCAATCATCACGTACGTCATTCCAACCACTTCATTCTAGATCACACTCCACGCATAGTTATTAAAGTGGTATTCGGTTTAGACAGTGAGTATGTCCATAACCGATTCCGATCTCTTTAATAACTTTCGTAATTAATACACCGATTGGTCATTTAATATGTTTCAAAAACCAAATCAAATTCAATTTCAATTAGAATTTGTAAACCAACATTTCATTTATCTTTCTAAATCAATTTCCAAAATTCACGTTTCAAAACTTCCAAATTACCATTTCAAAACTCTATAATTCAACTTCAAAATTTAATTTAAAACAATTCAAATATTCATTTAAATTCGTATATAAGTTTCATTCCGTAATCATTTAAATATATTTAATTTAACATTTAAATTCATTGATCGATTTCATTTAATATTTGTTAAGTTAACTTATCATTCAAAATAATTTCTATTTGATTTCCAATTCATTAAATCAATTACTTAAGTTCAACTCCATTATATTAAAACTAACAAACAGAATTAAATTAAATTCGTCAAATCAAATTCTTTAAATTACAAGTCTTACATTAATTTCAATAAATCGCATTTTATTTCTTGTTAAAGAAATTCAATTTCACTTATTTATTTACTTAGTTACGAATTTCAAAACTCAATTAATAAAGAAACTCAATTTCACTTATTCAAGAAGTTCAATATCACTTATTAAAGAATTCAATTTTATTTAATTATTAACTAATTCAATCTTATTTAATTATTAAATAATTTCAAAACTTAATTAAAAGAGGGGGCTATGCGGTAGGATCGTGTAATATGGAATAATGAAATAGTCTAGGTATATAAAGTAGGTAAATGCAAGGAGACACCAAGACTTTTATACTAGTTCGGACCTCTCGTCCTACGTCCAGTCCCTAAGGTCCTCTTAGGACTTTCACTAACTAACACCCTCACTTCACCCGGAGGAATAGGTTTACAACTTACCCGAACAACCGAACGGGATTTCTTGCCTCAACTACCGAAGAGGACTTCAACCCAATTACTAAAATACAATATTCGACTTGTTGTGTTCTTGTCAACACTAATGAGTCTAATGTAGTACAATATTCCTATAATCTTATCCTCGAGAGTATGCAATGTGTTTGTGAAGATTTAGGAATGTTAATTGCTATGAATCAAAAGAATGTTATAAACAAAAACAATGATTCAAGCAATAGATTAGTGATTGCTTTGAGAATATCTAGAAAATATGAACAAGAGAATAGTAAGATTAAAGCAAGAGAATTCGGTAAATTAAACGATGTTAGAATCATGAATTTATACTTGTAGAAGAGATGCATATGTTGTCAAAGGTTGCAAACAAGAGATGCTTCCATTTCCATTGATGAATGGTTGCAACTCTTGGGAAGAAGAAGGTGTCCTTTCAGAGAAAATTCGCAGGTTTAAATTCAGTCGACTGAGCAGGAGATTCAGTCGACTGAAAATGTGAAGAAAAATTTTCAGGAACAATTTCAGTCGACTGCGCAGTTAATTTAGTCGATTGAAACTGTGCAATTATGTATGTGTGTACAGTTTCAGTCGACTGGCCATGTCTGTTCAGTCGACTGAAGTATAAAAGTATGCACAGTGAACATGTGAATGAAGTTTTTATGAATGTGTTCTAATGTTCGTGCAAATCTATTGAGGATAGATTTTAACAAATAATCTAGACAGAAAATCGTACATGTTTATACTTTGGTCTTCATCTATTCTTCTTCTAGTTTTTGCATTCTCTTTCTAGTTGTTGAAGCTTATTGTCATTGATCAAAATCTTCGTGTGTCAACATTCTCTCCATTTTTGATTGATGACAATAGTATTCTAGAGATGTATATACTTACTTTCTCCCCCTGAATGTATGCACTATCTTTTCTACAAAACAAAGTTCGTACCATAGATTTTCTCCCCCTTTGTCATCGACAAAAAAGAAGAACTAACAGTAGTAATAATATATCAAAACAATCACTAAATCATAGAGAATATAAGCATGAACTAAGAGAAATAAAAATGTTATGACAGACAAGCATAAAATAGCCATTAGAAAGTTTAAAAATAGACATCAAAACAACAAAACCACTCATCCTTATCCCAGTCATATGAACCTTCCCTTCCAGTTGGTTCACGTATGACGGGTCCTCCTATTGGTGGTCTAGGTGCTCATCCTCCTTGGCCACAACTAGCTCTGCTTGCGCTGCTACTTGTATGCTCTTCGGATGTCGTCCATGTAAACGTCGGTGCTGGACGTTTGCCGCGAGATGTTGAAGCAGTAGCGGTGCTTGAGCATGAGATTGCATCTCAAAGCTTGTTGAAGAATCCTTTGATTTTATCAAGCTTATGATCTACCTTTTTAAGACGAGTGTCAAGAATTTGTTGATTTCTTGACAATATCCCCAAGGATTGGTTAGTAGTGAAGCTTGGGTCAATAAGATGAATTTCATCATCTTGCTCGAGATGTTCTTCATGGCTAGGTTGAGGAGGTTGTTGTTGTTGTTCTTGTTGTTCTTGATGCCTTGCTTCCCATTCGACAAGTGATATTATGCGAGGAGGTCGAGATGGGAGTTGCATTAGGCTTATGGTCCGATGGTTAATCTGATGGACCATTGTATTCTCTGATTCAGGTAATGGCGTATCGACATTTAGGAGAAGTCGCATGATGTACTCTCCATAGTAAATAGTGCGCATTTTGCCATTGTTGAAAGTGAGAAACTCATCAAGAATAAGCTGTACCCAATTAACTTGTATATTGCCAAAAATAGCATATAGTGCTCGATAGTTATTTTGGTAGACAATTTCGTACGATCCCGTACGAGGTGTAATTGTTCTCATTAGGGCTTTATGGAGAATTCTTGCTATAGGTCGAAGGGAGGTGGACTTAAAATCCCTAAAGTTGATATTATCCTCCATAAATCGATGGTTGTTGTTGTCACGAATGTGTGGATTGAAATCTATCTCCTCGAGCTTTCTTCCAACATTTGGGGATTCTAAAATGTGTGCTATTCTATCCAAGGAGAACCAAACTTTCTTTCCACACACCATACTCCAAACACTATTGTTTGGATTTCTTGGAGTTTGGTGTCCAAGATTAAGATTAGCATAAAATAATTTTACCATTAAATGATTAATGGCATGATCATTTCTTTTCAAATCTAGAAGTGGAGTCAAACCTGCCGGATCTGTTAATGCTTGAAGGTTGTAGGTTTGAAAGCTTTGAAAATCAACGAAAGAATGCTCAAAAATTCGAGAATTCTTCATCTTGTTCCATCGAGTGACAGCGGTTCCATCATAAAGCCATTGTGCTATTTGAGCATCAATTGGCTCGGAGGATGAAGAAGATGAGGCTCTTGATCTTTTTGGTGCCATTTTGGTGAGAATTGATTTGATTTTGAGGAATTTGAGAGCTAGGGTTTCGAATAGATTTGGGGAAGAAGGTTTGTAGGAGGTAAAAATGAATAGGTATGGTAAAATTTGGTGGTTAAAAAAGGGAAAATTCTGCCTGGGAAGTAGCGTTCAGTCGACTGAATGTTCTGTTCAGTCGACTGAATCAAAGGCCGAAGTGTTCTGTGATATATTCAGTCGACTGAGCAGTACTTTTAGTCGACTGAATTTTGGTACAAAAATTTTGCTGTTGAATTTTCAGTCGACTGAACTGTGCATAAGTGATTTTCTGTCATAATTTCAGTCGACTAAGCAGGGGAAATTCAGTCGACTGAACATACAATGTTTGCTATTTTAGTCAATTTTTGAATTTTAAACAATTTATTTAAAGGAATAGTTACAAAAATGTTGATGTATTATCATACAGAATTTTAACTATTTCTTTGGAGATGGACTTGGAGAATTCTTTCCTTCATTCTTCATGTAATTTATATCCCATGAATTCGGACTATATTGAGGAGTCTTAGGAGACATCCAAGGATTCATAGGATCAACCAGTGTACGATAAGATGAAGACGGATCAAGTGAGCTAACAAGGCGAGGTAGAGGTTCGGCCACTTGATTCTTCTTTGATCCACAGAAGTGTAAACCGATTTGTTCTAGAAAACTCAAACGTCGTGCTGCAACTTTTTGCTCGAAGTATAGCTCTCGTTGAAGATAGATTTGTTATTGTTGAAAGTGATGAATTTCATCAATCTTTCTTTTTGTGTCAGGTGAAATAAAGAGTCCTCTTTTCGCCTTTTTCGATTCTGGTGTGAAACCAGTACGATAATTTTCCCATTTGTAAACCGGCTCATGTGCTGGCGTTAGTGTGGGAAATTTTGGCGATGTTGGAGTGTTATCAACTGACGAGGTGATATTGATCGGAGAGAAGGAGTTGTTTGACGACATTTTATATTGAAATTGTTTAAGCTTTTAATCGTAAAATCGAGATGAATAATAAAAAATTTAGAATTTATTTATAGTAGAATTTTACTAAACAACTAATGGTTATAATTTATTTAGATTTTTAACCGCATAATGATTTAATGGTTAGGAGAATTTTGTTAGAAAAGTAGGGTTCTTATGAAAAATTCAGTTTTTAAAATGAGTGGTCTACAAATTATATAATGTAGCATATAACATTTCCGAAAAATATTTGATATGTTCATTCAGTCGACTGAACAGATTGTTTTAGTCGACTGAAATGAGTGAATATTTCAAATGCATCTCTAATTGATATCTTTAAAGGATATTATACCTAATTCTCGTCGAAGTTTTATAAAGGAGTTTTCTAATAGAGGTTTAGTAAATATATCGGCAATTTGATTTTCGGTAGAAATATGTTCTAAATTAATTATTCCTTTTTCGATATTGTCACGTAAAAAATGGTGACGAATATCTATATGTTTTGTACGAGAGTGATTAACAGAATTTTTAGATAAGTTTATTGTACTTGTATTATCACAATATATTGTAGAATTTGTTAAATTTATATTAAAATCTTTAAGTGTTTGTTGCATGTATATAACTTGAGTGCAAGCTAAAGCAGCTGATATACATTCGGCTTCGCATGTGGAGAGGGAGACGCAATTTTGTTTTTTACTAAACCAAGATACAAGTGATTTTCCAATGAAATGGCAAGTACCACTTGTACTTTTTCTATCCGTTCGGGATCCACCAAAATCAGCATCACTGAATGATACTAACTCAAATGAACATTCTTTTGGATAGAAAAGACCGAAATCTTTAGTTTGATTAAGATATCGCATTATACGTTTTACCGCTCTTAAGTGTGAATCTTTAGGATCGGATTGAAAACGTGCACACAAACAAACACTCATCATTATGTCAGGTCTACTAGCGGTTAAGTGCAGCAAAGAACCTATCATACTTCTAAACAATTTTTGATCAACACTTTTGCCATTTTCATCTCGCTCGAGATGTGTAGTAGTACTCGTAGGAGTAGGTTTAACAGAAGTGTTTTCCATGCCGAATCGTTTTATTAAATTATCACAATATTTTTCTTGGTTTATAAAAATTCCATTTGTTAATTGTTTGATTTGAAGTCCGAGAAAATAAGATAGTTCTCCCATATGAGACATTTCGAACTCATTAGTTATTATTTTTGAAAATTCTTTACACAAATTTTCATTTGTTGAACCAAAAATAATATCATCTACATAAATTTGAATTATTAAAATATCTTTGGCAGTATTTTTATAAACAGTGTTTGATCTACTTTTCCAATTTTAAATCCTGAGTTTAATAAATAACTTTTAAGTCTTTCACACCAAGCACGAGGAGCTTGTTTAAGACCATATAGTGCTTTTTTCAATTTAAATACATGATCCGGATATTTTTCATGTATAAATAACGGAGGTTGTTCTACATATACATTCTCTTTAATAAAACCATTTAAAAATGCACTTTTAACATCCATTTGGTAAAATTTAAAATTGTGATAACAAGCAAAGGCTAATAGTATACGTATTGCTTCCAATCTTGCAACAGGAGCAAATGTTTCTTCAAAATCAATACCTTCTTCTTGATTATACCCTTGTGCTACTAGTCTTGCTTTATTCCTTGTTATATTACCTTATTTATCTACTTTATTTTTGTAAATCCATTTTGTTCCAATTACAGATTGATTATTCGGACTGGGAACTAATTCCCAAACATTGTTACGTTCAAATTGATTTAATTCTTCTTGCATTGCGATAATCCAATAATCATCTGTTGATGCTTCTTTTGGATTTTTAGGTTCTATAGATGAAATGAAAGCTACATGACCCATTTGATTTAGTTGATTTCTTGTTCTAACTTAAGAATTTATTTCTCCTATTATATTTTGAGTTGGATGATCTCGTAATATTCTAGGAGGAGATCTTAGTTCATTATTATTTTCAAGGTTTATTTCTTCTATATTTATCAATTCTTCATCATCTTTTATATTTAAATTTTTATTAAAGTTTTCATCAAAAGATATATGTAAAGATTCTTCAAGTAAGTTTGTTCGTTTATTAAATACTTGATATGCTTTACTTCGTTCAGAATATCCTACGAAAATTCCTTCATCAGCTTTTGAATCGAATTTTCGTAGTTGATCTTTTGTATTTAAAATAAAACATTTTGATCCAAATATTTTAAAATAAGATATATTTGGTTTTTTATTATTGAATAGTTCATAAGAAGTATTTTTAGTTAAAGGTCTAATTGAAATTCTATTTAATACATAACATGCAGTAGCAACAGCTTCTGCCCAAAAATATTTTGGTAGAGAACATCCATTTAACAATGTTCTCGCGCATTCTTGTAATGTTCTATTCTTTCTTTCTACAACTCCATTCTATTGAGGAGTTCTAGGAAAAGAGAAATTATGATTAATTCCTTTCTTTTTACAAAATGTTTCAAAATCTTCATTTTCGAATTCGCCTCCATGATCACTTCGAATATTTTTAATTTTCAAGTTTTTAATATTTTGGATTCTTTTGACAAATGCTTTAAAATGCTCAAAAGTGTCACTTTTATTTTTCATAAAAATAGTCCATGTATATCTTGAAAAATCATCAACAATTACAAATACGTATCGACTATGATTAATGGATTGAACTTGTGTTGGTCCGAATAAGTCCATATGTAGTAATTCTAATGGTTGTAAAGTTGAAATAGTTTTCTTAGATTCAAAAGATGATTTCGTTAATTTCCCTTTTTGGCAATCATCGCAAAAATTATTTATTTTAAAATTTATTTTGGGTAACCCTCTTACTAATTCGTTTTTAGAAAGTTTTCTAACAGTTTTAAAATTTATGTGACAAAATCTTTTGTGCCATAACCAAGGATCATTGTCTTTGGCAAGTAAACACATACTTGAATTATGATTAATACTCATATTTAGAACATAAATATTTCTATCTCTTTTTCCTTCAAATATAAGATTTTGGTCTTGATCAAAAATACTACAATTATTATTTGAGAAAGTTATTTTAAAACCTTTGTCACATAATTGACTTATGCTAAGTAGATTATGTTTTAAATTTTCAACTAATGAAACATTTGTTATAAAAGGTAAATTTGATGTACCGTAATTGTTCACATCTCCTTTGCCAATGATATAGCCTTTTGAATTGTCTCCGAAGGTAACCGAGCCACCATCAAAGTATGTGATGTTTGTAAGCATATCTTTGTCTCCGGTCATGTGTTTTGAACAACCACTGTCTAATATCCATTTCTTCTTTTTAAGTGGGACCTGAAAATAAATATGAGATTATTGGTACCCACTTTTTAATAGGGTCCTAAGAAGTTAGAGTTTTAGGAAACCAAACCCAGTTTGGTTTAGTGTCTTTTTTATAAATATAGTTTTTATTATGATGAACATTATCCATAAATGTTTTAATATATTTATTTCTTATTAATACATTGTTAGTTTTTGGTACCCAAATTGTAACTACTTTGCTTTGTACTTTTGTTTTAATAGGTTTCTTAATTAATTTTTGTTGTTTTGAATCCATATTCCTTTTAAAATTTGTATTTTTCTTTTTAGGAATTTTTGGCTCCTTATTATATCCTAATCCATGTTTATTTGAAGAGAATTGAGAATTTTCTAAAATCTTAGATAAATTTTCTCTTCCTTTGTTAAACTTAGAAACATTTTTAGTGATGTTCTCTAATCTAGTTTGAAGACTCTTATTTTCTAACTCAACTTGTCTAATTTTAGTTTTTAAATCATGATTTTCAGAAATAATTATATCATTCTTTAATTTTTGAGTTTCAGTTTCTTGACTTAAAAGTGATAATTGAGTTTCCGAATTTGAATAAGATTCTTGAACTTTTTCAAGTTCTTCTTCAAGAATTTTCTTTTCATCATTTAACATATCTCTCTCAAACTCAGCTTTGTTTTGATTTTCACGAATTTCCTTAATTTTCTTTTTAAGAATTTTTATTGTGCTTAAGAGTTCAGTGTTTACTTCAATTAAATCGTCGAAAGTTAAATTATTTACCTCGGATTCTTGAGCTATGAAGCATACATTTGCCTGTTCATTGTCGCTATCACTATCATTTTCGGATGAAGATGAATCTGAATCGTCCCATGTTACAGAAAATGCCTTCTTTTTGAATTTATCCTTCTTGTTTTTGTTGTTGAAGTTTTTCTGATTTTCCTTCATTTGTTCTTGACAATCTTTTTGCATATGTCCTTTCTTATGACAATTGAAGCATTCTATATTTGAGGATGATGGTTTGTTCAAGAAATTCTTTTTGATTCCGATTTTGTTTCCTTTTCTATACTTTAGGAATTTCTTGAAATTTTTGGCTATAAATGCTAGATCCTCATCTTCAGACTCTGATTCTTCCTTTTCCGCATGAAAAGCAATATTCTTTTTTTCTTGAGCTTGATCCTTTTTAGCTTGCATATTTACTTCATACGACATAAGATTTCCAATCAATTCTTCTGGTTTCATTGTAGATAAATCATTTGCTTCCTCGATTGCTAGTACTTTTCTCTCCCATTCATCAGTGAGCGAATTTAGAACTTTAGACACAATTTCAAAGTCCGTGTATCTTTCTCCTAGTCCGATTAGAGCATGATGAATGTCTTGAAATCTTGAGTACATGTCATTGATGGATTCATTTTGTCGCATTCTAAAGTTTTGGAATTGATTCTTCAGCATGGATATCTTTGTTTGTTTAACCTTGTTTGTGCCTTCATGTATGACTTTAAGAGTTTCCCATATCTGATATGCAGTAGTACATATGCTAACACGGTTCAATTCATTTCTATCCAGGGCGCAAAATAGCATATTCATAGCTTTGGCATTTGCACTAGCTTCATTCTTTTGAATTTGTGTCCATGTAGGATAATCGGTTGTGGGTACAACGAACTCTGCTTGAGTAGCATTCCAGGCTTCAAAACTTGTTCCTTGCATATAAATCCTCATCCTTGTAGCCCAATAGTTATAATTTAGTCCATTGAATAGAGGAGGTCTTTGGGTAGATTGTCCATCCGCAAACGTAGAACTATAGGCAGATGTTGTGCTTGTACTTGCGTTATTTTCCATATTATCAATATGTCTAATAACGGTGTTATGGTTATAAGACAATCTTGCTCTGATACCAATTGAAAGAGGGGGCTATGCGGTAGGATCGTGTAATATGGAATAATGAAATAGTCTAGGTATATAAAGTAGGTAAATGCAAGGAGACACCAAGACTTTTATACTGGTTCAGACCTCTCATCCTACGTCCAGTCCCTAAGCTCCTCTTAGGACTTTCACTAACTAACACCCTCACTTCACTCGAAGGAATAGGTTTACAACTTACCCGAACAGCCGAACGGGATTTCTTGCCTCAACTACTGAAGAGGACTTCAACCCAATTACTAAAATACAATATTCGACTTGTTGTGTTCTTGTCAAAACTAATGAGTCTAATGTAGTACAATATTCCTATAATCTTATCCTCGAGAGTATGCAATGTGTTTGTGAAGATTTAGGAATGTTAATTGCTATGAATCAAAAGAATGTTATAAACAAAAACAATGATTCAAGCAATAGATTAGTGATTGCTTTGAGAATATCTAGAAAATATGAACAAGAGAATAGTAAGATTAAAGCAAGAGAATTCGGTAAATTAAATGATGTTAGAATCATGAATTTATACTTGTAGAAGAGATGCATATGTTGTCAAAGGTTGCAAACAAGAGATGCTTCCATTTCCATTGATGAATGGTTGCAACTCTTGGGAAGAAGAAGGTGTCCTTTCAGAGAAAATTCGCAGGTTTAAATTCAGTCGACTGAGCAGGAGATTCAGTCGACTGAAAATGCGAAGAAAAATTTTCAGGAACAATTTCAGTCGACTGCGCAGTTAATTCAGTCGACTGAAACTGTGCAATTTTGTATATGTGTACAGTTTCAGTCGACTGGCCATGTCTGTTCAGTCGACTGAAGTATAAAAGTATGCACAGTGAACATGTGAATGAAGTTTTTATGAATGTGTTCTAATGTTCGTGCAAATCTATTGAGGATAGATTTTAACAAATAATCTAGACAGAAAATCGTACATGTTTATACTTTGGTCTTCATCTATTCTTCTTCTAGTTTTTGCATTCTCTTTCTAGTTGTTGAAGCTTATTATCATTGATCAAAATTTTCGTGTGTCAACATTAATTATTAAATAATTTCAAAACCTAATTATTAAATAATTTCAAACTTAATTATTAAATAATTCCGAACTTAATTATTAAATAATTTCAAACTTAATTATTAAATAATTTCAAAACTTAATTATTAAATAATTAAATTTAAAATAACGTTCTCTCATCAACTACTATGTTAATATTTTGTTTCGGATTGTTAAAATTAACATTTTCCTTTCATTAAATTTCAAATTCCAACTTCATTTCGAAACCTTATTATTTATTCAAATAATTTTTATTTTATTTTTAAATCAAATTATTGACCAATCGGGTTTTATTTAATTCTCTATCCTAAGGTCAAAATTTTATTTGGGTATTTATCAATTCAACCCGATTCCATTTCAGTTCAAAAATCAAAGCATAGCAAAGGGAACTTGTAGTGTTATAACTGGGATGATGTCAAAGTAAATAAACAAGTAATAACAAACATCAATAACAATCCAATAATTTATTTAAATAATATTGAAATTATCATATTAATTTACATTTGTTGTTTATGTAAATTAATATAAGTATTTCTAGAATCTACATTATCATTACATGTAGATTAAAGATTATTACACTAAATTTTATGCGGTTCTTCACTTGATATCCATTTCAATTTTATACTACATTAATTTATACAACATACATTTAAATGACTCAAGTTATAATTAACCATATTCATATGTGTCAATCAATTAAACATTTAAAGGGGTCACATTATACAAATTTAATCTAATCAAATTCAACATATATATATATATATATATATATATATATATATATCAATTCAAATTTTTAACTATCCTACGTCTAATTTAATTGCATATTATTTATCACTTCCTACATTAACAATTTAACGTCCAATGTCAACATCAAACAATCAATCATTTATCAACCAAACTGGATTATCATCGTATAAGAATATAAGTCGTGGAAATTAATTAAACTGGATTATCATCGTATAAGAATATAAGTCGTGGAAATTAATTCACCTTTGGTGGTTAGAGAAATTGTCAACGAAGCACGAAGAAGCACGAATGGAATCGGTTCACACGAACAATGGAACTGCAACCATCGACAAATGAAAATGATATTAATTCAAATGAACGTTCATATATAATTTATAAAATTATATAGATGCGCTTACCAATGACGAAGAAAAGAACGAAAGCTGAGAAATTTGATGCTGCTGCAAAAGGAACTCAATCGGTTGCTGCTGTACAAATAGTAAAAGGAGTGGTTACTATATATTCAGTCAACAAAATATATACACACTGCATATATATATTCTTTGCAACAGTTTGAAAGTGACGATAACACGCTCACCTTTATAAATCAAAACAGCTCATTCATTATCTTTCCACTTTCATGATGCAGGACTGCACACCTCACTTTCACTTCTACCACAAAGTCTACTTTCTCTTTCATTCATCACTCACTTCCCATTCATTTTTTTAACATACATTGACCCATTCTATACGCACGCACTTCCTTTCACCCACATACGCACGCACACGGCATGCACACCATATGCACCGCACAGCACACAGGTCAGGGGGCTAGGTGGTGGCGCGTATGGAGGAGGAGGGTGTGGCAACGGTGATTGGTTGGTGCGCAAGGGAGTGGTGAAGTAAAGGAGGGCGGAGTGAGGGAGGTCAGTTTGGTGAGAGGGATGGTGCTGCGCGAATCCAGGCAGGACGATGGAGGCGATGCGTCTGCACGCGTGTATGGGGAAATGCGCGCGAGATCTGAGAAGTGATGAATGACTCACGCACGTCAGCGAGGCGTGGTGTGCTTGGTGCTAGCCGGCGGTGGCGAGGCATGGGCTAAGGAAAATGGGGCGCGGCCGGTGGTGCGGAGCTTTGGTCGTTGGAGTTTGTGACCGATGGTGGTGCAGCGTGGGATCGAGGCTGGGGTTGGTGAACGGTTGCGCATGTAGGGGAGGCTGAGGAGATGAGGTGAGGTGAAGGAGGGATTGCGTTCTTTTATAAATTTTAAATAGTGAAGAAAATAAAAGGAGAGAAGAAGGATATGAGATGAAGGGAAAAGAAGGGTACCTGTAGAAGTTGTGAACGGCACAGAATAGAGTAGTAATGCGTTTATTATTTTATATCTTGAAATTTGATTATGCATAGTAATTCTTGTTTTGAGATATGAACCGCCTCACATATTTCCAAGGGACAACTCCCATCAGCCAACTACTCAAATAAATGCACCACAACGCAAGTGTTTTCTTTAAAATTTTGAACGTAGATTGCTGCTAATTTGGACTGAAGATTGTTTAGTCATTTCCCCGAAACGATTAAATTTTACGCGACGATTTACGTCGGACCCCGATTCGCACAAATGAATATACCGTTTTGATCAGCACGACGAGATGCTTCCAATGGTACATAGATAATTACGATACGACAGTTTTATAAAAACTCGAAATTACGCCGATTAAATTTGTTCGTTTGGCAAAACAATTTATATGAAGCATGCGACGACAGAATTAGACGAAACAAATTGCATCGTCTTGATCAGATAAATTTTTACAGCATTACTGTGTAAAAATATTTGGATTTGAAAGATAAATTTTTCGCAGTTTAAAATGAACAATATTCAATAAAAACGCGAAGAAATTTACTGCGATCTTTTGCGACGAAACTTTTCCTATATCCATAACTGACAAGACGCATCTTATATATGAAGTTTGGACATTAATTGAGATCGCATATAAATTCCAAATTTTAATATTAAAATAATGGATTTAAAATTTTAAATTGGGTTGGAAATTTAGGGTCGTTACACAAATGTATTTGATAGAGATCAGTTTTATATCTCATAGTGTAATGTGAGACATACAACCATACAAGTCCGTTCTGGGTTCGAACGGAACCGAAGGCATTCGTCCAATAAAGGTAGAAGCCTTGCAATCCGGGTATCTACAATCCCGATCGAACTCCCCATCACATATGGAGAACTCTATACCGGAGCAATTCGTTGTAGAGTCATTCGACAGGTTATCCTATCGTTCTTGAAGACACCCAGTCTTCACCACCGTCTTCAAATGCAATCCATAAAGCCGTATCACTATTCGGAATGGGTTATATGACACAAAGTCCACTCTCGGCTAAGCTGAATAGCGAGTGCAATATTTTAAAACCATATGGATAATGGGATCTCAGTTAAGTCATAATTTATTACCCAAAACAAATGGTTTAACAAATTACCATTTTAAATCTTTAAACAAAAAGATTTACTTCACAAAGTTCACCAATATTTCACAAAGATTCATTCACAATTTTTCAAAATAATTTCCTTTTCAAATTGGATTATCTCATCCAATCATTAAACCAAAGACTCAATTTATAGCTTTCAAAATTATTTTCAAAGATAAATTCATAATTCTCAAACAATTCCCATTTCAAATCTTTTATATATAAAAGATACACCATTTAAAATCCTCTTCGATTTCAAAACAAAGTTAACAATCTTTCACAAAGGTTCATTCATAGCTTTCAAAACAATTCACAATTTCATTTCAACCTGAATTTTTTTCAACACAAATTGAAAATCCTTTCTTTATATGAAAGCTATTATTATTTGAAAACAAATAGTTTCCGTTTCAGAAAAATCCGATTATATTTGCACAAGTTAAAATCTTTCAAACTTGGGTTAAATTTAAATTTCCAAAATAATACTTTTAAAATGGTTTAAAGCCTATATAAACACATTGATAACTTATATAACCCTTTTTAAACCATAATTTTCCGAACATAGAATTCAATTTCAAATCTTGAATTTAAATTTAAATCAAACTATTTCAATTTCAAAACTTAATCAAGTTATTCAAAATAACTTTTATTTTCAAAATTTCTTTTCAAAACTTTCCATATGTAATTCAATTTCATTTCCAAAACCATTTGGATTCAAAATTCAACTTTAAAACCATTTAAAAAATCTATGACTTAACCAATTTCCTCGTGCAATCCAAATTTGTGTGTGTATGGTGTAGTCCAGGGGTTTCACACAATAGTGCAACATCATCAATCATCACAGATTCAAGCATAGTAATTGTAGATAAGCGTTATATCTCTATAACGCTTATCTTCCATTCACAGATCCATATATATAAAATATAAATTTATAACAGATAAATAAATTACATTCAACACATCTCAAATCAATTCAATTCATATCACAAAGTAGCACATAAAATGAATAACAACAGTTCAACATTCAATTGGATTCAAACATCCATGAGTCAGATTAATTAATGATTTGATTAATTTTAAATCAGATTTAATTACTTTTGAATAACTACTAATCCTGGCTAATTAATATTAATTAATTACAAATCATTTTGATTAATTATCCTTTAGTCATTTATTAATTAATCATTAATAATAAATTAATTAACCTTTAATTATAAATTAATCAACCTTTAGTTCATTAATATTTAATTAATTAATTAATATTTAATTAGTTACCCTTTAATTAATCACATAAGTAAATTAACTTTGAGTTAATTACAAAATAAATTAACCCTAGTCATGTAATTAGTTACCCTTAATCAATCTTTAATTAATCATTGATTAACCTTTAATTATAAATTAATTTATCTTAAATTAATAATTAATTAACCTTTACTCAATTTAATTAATTAAACTTAATTAATCTTTAATTAATTAATTATTCTTAATTATTTATTAATTGACCCTTAATTAATAATCATCCCTTAACCACCTTGATTAATTAATTAATCTTTAATTAACTAATTATTCTCCAATTACCTTAATTAATTTATCACATTAATTAATTACCTTTAATTAATTATAATAAGTGATTATTCTTAATCACTTAATCATATTTAACCATTAATTAATTACTTTTAAAATTAATTATTTTTAAGTAATTAATTAATTACCTTTGATTAATTACAATAAATTAGTCAGCCTTTAATTAAAATAATTAACCTTTAAGAAATCACATTGATCAAACCTTCAAAATAAATTATCATCATTATATAATTTAACTTAAACTTTTAAGTTAACTAATGATTTAAAATATTATCTAAGATAAACCATTTGTCTATTTAATCACTTCTAAATTGAGCTATTAAAAATTATTTCAGAATAACTTAAGAAAACAAGACTCAGTTGATTTTAAGTTAAAATAACAATACAACTTTTATTGATCAAAATTTAATTAAACTTTTATTATATAAAATAAATTTATTTAAGAATAAAGTTTTAAAACTTATTTTATTCAAAATTCAAAACTTATTTGTTAAAAGCTTCGAACCTGAGACAATCCCTGGTTAAACCCAAGCTCATCTTCGGTTAAACTTCAAAACCCCCTGATCTACTCCATTTCTCTTTTTAAAACTTTGCTGAATATTTAAAATCTTAAGCCTGTAAAAACAATTTGAATCACTTTGCTGTAATGCTCGAGTAACTCACCATCATACCCGAGCCGAACTAGTAAATCCCCGAGCTCGATAGCTAAATCCCCTAACTCTTTTCTCCTTCTTCCCTTACTTTTACTTTTTTTTTAAACTCAGTTTAGTTTAATTTTTTTTAAACTGTTAATATCGCTGAATAACGCGATATGAAACTCGAATCGATTAACCACACTCCTGATACCTTCTTCAAGACCACTCAACACAAAACTCCTCTGACACAATTTGTAACTCATGCACGTGCACACGAGTTCTCCAATGTTTTGGCCAGCCTCGCCGATGTCAACAAGTCACCAACGACCATCCCTAACATCTTGACTACCAGATTCCCTTGATATTCCTAGAAACCCAAATCAAGCAACTCGACTCGATTTAAACCTGAACCTAATCATCAGACATTGCTTCGCACCACCGCTAGCGTTCATCTGAAAACAACGTGAGCCAACCCAGAGTAGCGTTAATGACTTGAATTTCGATCCCCCCAGGTCCAACCCCTTCCAGTCCCCTTTCACCGACGAACTCCTTCTTTAAACTTCTACGAGCAAATTTGGTTTAAAACTCTATATAGACATCGTTCAGCCACCACAGTAGCTTATAATTCAAACGAGTATTTTTACTAGATTCATCAACCTTCAAGCTATCTTCGATACAAAACACAACCCTAGAATTGTCGGCGATCATCAGAGATTGACAAAAATGTCAATCCCGTTCGTCCTGTATTTTCTCACAAATCAATAAATTAAAAATCTTAAAATGATATTCAAAGATCATTATTTCGAAATGCGAATCTGTTCATATAATTGAAACTCAAAATTAAATCATTTGATTTTTCACTTTATATTGATCATTACTGTAAATTATTATTTCCAAAATATTTACTTAATAATTTTTCTCTAATAATATTTTTAGAGATAACTTTACATTATTACAAACAAATTTCTTTCAGACATTATAATCAAATTTTTATTATACGAAGAGATATACATTTTTTTCTTGAATTTTTGAGGACCTGTTACTTAACAGAGCCATATAGATATACATCTACAGGCATGCACACTTATTCACAGACATATATATACCTATATTCAACATGCAAGCACAAATTTTATCACATATTAATAGATCATCACATGAAATCAAGATGTGAACCAGATTTAAAGATTTGGGATGTAATTTGCCCACCTGAAAGTTGAAGAATGACAGAGAGTTTTGCCTCGAATGTTGAAAAACTGGAAATTGATTGAATCTGAACTTTGAAATTTCAATTTTCTATTTTGATTTGCTTTGCTTTGAATGCTTTAAACTTTCTGGGTTTGTTTCAGGTTGCCTGAACTTTGCATTTAAACTTCAATCCAATTTGCTTTCTGATTTGTTTTGCCTGATCTGCCGTTGCTCAGGTTTGCTTGATTTTGATACATTGCATGCTTCAGATTTTAAGATTCCTTGATGTTTGAATTTCTTGCTTGAACTTGCATGTTTTTCAGGCTCTTGTATTTGAATATGAAAGTTTGCTTTCAGATTTATACATTTTGACTTTGTTTGTTTGAGAAGATCATTTACTGGTTTGCTTCAGATCCTTTTTCAAAAGCTTTCTGATCTATTTAATTTTCACGTATTGAATTCAAACAAGTTTTGCTTTAATTTTCTGGTTTGTGGATTTTCATGTTTGAGAGATTGCTGCTTGATTCCAGATCTTATTATATATATTTTTTTCTGGTTTACAACTTTCTTTTGTTTTGAATATTAATAAAGAAAAAAAATGAGGAAGAAGAGGATATGATATTGCCACTTGTCTTTGTATATTAACACTTGTTAATATTTGTATCTCTTTTACACTTGTTAATTGTATTTAAAAATCTTTACACTTGTTATATACAAGTATATTTATGTTTTTAACCTTTGTTTTAATTAAGTATTTATGTTTTATATGTTTAAAAATTATATTTATTTTCAAATATATAAGAAAAGCATTTTAAATCTTAAAGTAAATCTCATTTTATAAATTTACAACTTTATAAGAAAATGAGTTTGAATTATAATTATACTAAATAAACAAACACATACAAATTACATTTAGTTATATATAAATTTAAAATTTAACTTAAGTTATTATACTCAAAATAATACTAGTGTTGATGTTCAAATTTAATCTTCTATAAAATTATTATATTTTCAAATCCAAATCATTTTACTAAGTCATTTATTTAAAGTTTCAAATTCAAATTCAATATTCAAATTCAAATTTACTCATATATCCATATACATATATATTGTAAATTCAAATAATTCTAAAACTTGTATTATTTCTAATTCTTAAACTCAAATGAGATTTACAATATATATACACACACACAAATCAATACTTATTTTATTTATTTCGAAAAATACAAATTAATTCCAAAATTTATCCCAAAATTCTATATTAATTACCAAATATTCCAAAGTTTAATTCCAAAGGTTAAATTAATTATCAAATTATTTTTAGCTAAAATCCAGGAATGTTACAGATTCCTCCCTTAAGAAAATTTCGTCCTCGAAATTTGAAAGACGGGGAGACAAAAAAAGAATATAGAAAGGGAGATGAATCACCAAATCAAGCCGAATATCTATTCTGCATTTGGCTTACCAAATCAGAATATCACCAGTAATTATGAGAACGAACTCATTCGATACTATATAAGATACTCGGGTCATCAGATCTATGAAATATACAGAGAATCGATTAGTTCGAAGGGATAACTAACCATTCGTAGAATATATCGGACCCCAAAGAATAGATAATGGATACACAATTCCAATTGGAATATTCCAAAATATACACCAACTTGTCCATTTTCGAACTTTGATACTCACCAAAAATTACAATAGAATTTCAAATTTGGTTTTAACCGAAATTGTTTTATCGATACAATTAATCTATCTTCATACTTTGTTAATCAATTTATTTCAATTTAAAATTTCCAATTCATTTGAAGTTAAGATTGAAGATGAGAATACGAAATAGAACTTATCTACAACGATTTGCTAGGCCAGCATCACACCGTAGCTCCTTCTTGTTGCTGCCATGAAGGCATCAGAGAATTTGAAATTGGATAATGATCAAAGAGATTGATTGGAAAAGTTTTTTTCCATTGTTGCAGGTATAAACCATTTGTAGTGGTACTCCCCTGTCCCCTATTTCGTCCTCTTCTTGCACTCATACTCACTATCAGTGGATAGCAAGAGAATTTACTGAGGCATTCGAATGAATATCTTAGGGATACTCTTTCTAGGGTATACTTCACCCTATCTTTAATGAGTTACCTAATGTGTTATACTCCTGAGCTAAAGTTTCAACCTTCAGCTCTGATACCAATTATAACGACCTGACTCGACCTTCGAAAATCGACACCGAATGCATCACCTATATTCAAACGCCTCAGATTCAAACGTCGAATCGGTTCGCCGGAGCTTTAACACATTAAGTATAACAACACAGCGGAAGAAAATGAATATATCAATGTACAACATTGATACAATATCTGATACAACTGAATATCAAATACAAATGACTATCAATATATCCAAGATAGATACAAGACACTAACAGAGACAACAACGGCGGAAAGATAATGTCTTCAATGCCAACTCCAAAACTCCATCTCCAATCCAAAGCTAGCTTGAACCCCCATCAAGTTGGACTTAAGCAAGTCCGGTTCAAGTGAACAATTACTATCGCCAAATCCAAAGGCTGGACGCTATCGAATTCTATACCTATTATTTGATTATCTAAAAAACCCAACTCTAGACTGCCCATGTGGAAAATTATGGGCACCCAGAGTTTAGGAAGGGAACATGGGACTGGTATGAGCAAACAAAAAAAAAGTTTATCTTTAAAACTAACAACAACAAAAAATTAAATTGAAACCCGCAATGCTTTTTGGAAAATGCAACTACCATAATGCTTCCCACTGCACACACCATGCAAACGCAGAATTGGAGGAGATTTCTCTTTATGGTAGTCAAAAATGCATGATACGCGAAAACCATTTGATATTATTATCAGTGCATAGTGCAGAAAATCTTTCGAAAGTATAATATTAATCTTAGCTAGCATACAACCATTATTGTATGCCTACTATAGCTACCATGTTCAGCAGCAGGTTACCGCCACATTCCATGTATACAACTAAAACCATACAGGGCGCGCATTGTTTCTTAGGATTTTCCAACAAATGGTCATGCTAAGGAACTTCCTATCGCCACATGGGTACGCCTCTGGAGGGGAGTCCCGATAAATTAACCATCTCTTTGCCAACACAAGGTCGGGTTACCTCTGTAACTAGGTAACTACTACACGAGCATGTCATCCCTCGGTCGTTTGCGACCTTTATCCGAGGTACCTCCACACCAACGACCACAAAACAATCACAAAGTAATAGATTTACAGTGACCACATGAGTTAAGTATCTAGGTTCCATACCGTGATACCACCCTTTTCCAGAAGGGAATAACACACCCTAAAGGGCACGACCCTCATAACCTTGCCGCATTTTTCCCGTTTCGACCATTTCCGGGGAGTGAGGTCCTGATGCAGTCTCGTCCACAAAGCTACGCTTTATACAAATGCCATGCTTTGATCAAAAATGATCAACAATACACAACAACACTTAGGATGTAACACTACCAAATTGGGAGTATATCACTGATAACTATCAACTACGTAACCTCTGAGCTCGTACGTCTCAAAGAAGGGTGTTAAGCTAAGAGAATAAATCTCCGCCACCAAATAGAAATGTATTTGATAGAGATCAATTTTATATCTCAAAGTGTAATGTCAGACATATAACCATACAAGTCCGTTCCGGGTTCCAACGGAGCCAAAGGCTCTTGTCTAATAAAGGAAGAAGCCCTTGCAATCCGGGTATCTACAATCCCGATCGGATTCCCCATCGCATATGGAGAACTTTATACCGGAGTAACTCAGTGCTGAGTCATTCGACAGGATATCCTATCATTCTTGAAGACATCTAGTCTTCACCACCGTCTTCAAATGCAATCCATAACGTCGTATCACTATTCAGAATGGGTTATATGACACAAAGTCCTCTCCCGGCTAATGAGGTCTCAGTTAAATCGCAACTTATTACCCAAAACAAATGGTTTAACAAATTACCACTTAAATCTTTAAACAAAAAGATTTACTTCACAAATTTCACCGGTACTTCACAAAGATTCATTCACAACTTTTCAAAACAATTTCCTTTTCAAATTGGATTATCTCATCCAATTATTAAACCAAAGACTCAATTAATAGCTTTCAAAATTATTTCCAAAGATCCATTCATAATTCTCAAACAATTCCCATTTCAAATCTTTATAAATAAAAGATACACCATTTAAAATCCTCTTCGATTTCAAAAGAAAGTTAACAATATTTCACAAAGGTTCGTTCATAGCTTTCAAAACAATTCACAATTTCATTTCAACCTGAATTTTTTTCAACACAAATTGGAAATCCTTTCTTTATATGAAAGCTATTATTATTTGAAAATAAATAGTTTCCATTTTGGAAAAATCCGATTATATTTGCACAAGTTAAAATCTTTCAAACTTGGGTTAAATTTAAATTTCTAAAATAATACTTTTAAAATGGTTTAAAGCCTATATAAACACATTTATAACTTATATAACCCTTTTTAAACCATAATTTTCCAAACATAGAATTCAATTTCAAATCTTGAATTTAAATTTAAATCAAACTATTTCAATTTCAAAACTTAATCAAGTTATTCAAAATAACTTTTATTTTCAAAATTTCTTTTCAAAACTTTCCATATGTAATTCAATTTCATTTACAAAACCATTTGGATTCAAAATTCAACTTTAAAACCATTTCAAAAATCTATGACTTAACCAATTTCCTCGTGCAATCCATATTTTTGTATGTATGGTGTAGTCCAGGGGTTTCACACAATAGTGCAACATCATCAATCATCACAGATTCAAGCATAGTAATTATAGATAAGCGGTATATCTCTATAACGCTTATCTTCCATTCACAGATCCACGGATATAAAATATAAATTTATCACGGATACATAAATTACATTCATCACATATAAATTACATTCAACACATCTCAAATCAATTCATATCACAAAGTAGCACATAAAAGGAATAACAACAATTCAACATTTAATAGGATTCAAACATCCATGAGTCAGTAATTAATCATTTGATTAATTTTAAAACAGATTTAATTACTTTTGAATAACTACTAATCCTGGCTAATTAATATTAATTAATTACAAATCATTTTAATTAATTATCCTTTAATCATTTATAAACTAACCATTAATAATAAATTAATTAACCTTTAATTATAAAATAATCAACCTTTGATTCATTATAATTAATTAATTAATTAATTATTCTTTAATTGATTACCTTTTAATTAATCACATAAGTAAATTAACTTTGAGTTGATTACAAAATAAATTAACCCTTAATCATGTAATAATTACCCTTAATCAATCTTTAATTAATCTTTGATTAACCTTTAATTATAAATTAATTTATCACAAATTACTAATTAGTTAACCTTTATTCAATTTAATTAATCTTTAATTAATTAATTATCCTTAATTAATTATATTTATTAATTAACCCTTAATCAATAATCATCCCTTAACCACCTTGATTAATTAATTAATCTTTATTTAACTAATTATTCTCCAATTACCTTAATTAATTTATCACATTAATCAATTACCTTTAATTAATTATAATAAGTGATTATTCTTAATCACTTAATCATCTTTAACCATTAATTAATTACTTTTAATTAAGTAATTATTTTTAAGTAATTAATTAATTACCTTTGATTAATTACAATAAATTAGTCAGCCTTTAATTAAAATAATTAACCTTTATGAAATCACATTAATCAAACCTTCAAAATAAATTATCATTATCATATAGTTTAACTTAAACATTTACGTTAACTAATGATTTAAAATATTATCTAAGATAAACCATTTGTCTATTTAATCACTTCTAAGCTATTAAAAATTATTTCATAATAACTTAAGAAAACAAGACTCAATTGATTTTAAGTTAAAATAACTATACAACTTTTATTGACCAAAATTTAATTAAACTTTTATTATATAAAAGAAATTTATTTAAGAATAAAGTTTTAAAACTTATTTTATTCAAAATTCAAAACTTATTTGTTAAAAGCTTTGGACCCTAGATAATCCCTGGTTAAACCCGAGATCATCTTCGAGTTAAACTTCAAAACCCCCCGATCTACTTCATTTCTTTTTCTAAAACTTTGCTGAATATTTAAAATCTTAAGTCAGTAAAAACAATTTGAATCGCTTCGCTGTAATTCTTGAGTAACTCGTCATCATCACCGAGCCAAACTAGCATATCCCCAAGCTCGACCGCTAAAAACTCAGTTTAGTTTAATTTTTTTTTAAAAAAAACAGTTAATATCGCTGAATAACGCGATATGAAACTCGAGTCGATCAACCACACTCCCGATACCTTCTTCAAGACC
Source organism: Allium cepa (assembly GCA_030765085.1). NCBI lineage: Eukaryota > Viridiplantae > Streptophyta > Magnoliopsida > Asparagales > Amaryllidaceae > Allium > Allium cepa. The sequence continues at coordinate 163,151,173 of CM060932.1, forward strand.
ACTCAGCACAAAACTCCTCTGACACAATTTGTAACTCGTGCACATGCACACGAGTTCGCCAACGTTTTGGCCAGCCTCGCCGATGTCAACAAGTCACCAACGACCATCCCTAACATCTTGACTACCAGATCCCCTTGATATTCTTGGAAACCCAAATCGAACAACTCGGCTCGATTTAAACCTGAACCCAATCATTAGAAATTGCTTCGCACCACCGCCAACATTCATCTGAAAACCACGTGAGCCAACCGAGAGTAGCGTTAATGACTTGAGTTTCGATCCCCCCAGGTTTGGCCCCTTCCGGTCCCCTTTCGCTGACGAGCTCCTTCTTTAAACTTCAACGAGCAAATTTGGTTTAAAACCCTATATAGACATCGTTCAGCCGCCACGGTAGCTTATAATTCAAACGAGTATTTTTCCTAGATTCATCAACTTTCAAGCTATCTTCAATACAAAACATCAAACTTCAAGCTATCTTCGATAGTTTTATTTTGGTTAATACAACTAAAGTCAAACGTAAAATATTAATGTGACTAATTTACACAATTCTCTCGACTTGAGAATGTCGTCGATCCTTAATATGAAAGCTCCACTTTTTTATAGTCAAATCTTGCCACGGAGCCCATAGGGTCACCACAATTGGTTCAACGGAAGTATTGGAAGTGAAGCGTTATTCAAGAGCGGATTCGTCTCTTTGGTTATACGGGGTTAGTATCATGGTCAACTCAAGTCAACACAAAGTCAAAGCCCACGGGCAGAGCATTTCGGTTAATAATAATTCTTATTATTGAACCAAGGACTTTGTGTTTGGACTATAGAGTTAAATGTGGATGATACTGGAATTTTTACTATTACCAAATTCTATAAGTCCAAAGTGATATAATTTTAACGAAGAGAATTGGTGTAAATAATAATCACAATACGGTAACACTTAATAAAGTAAAATTGAATTTTACCGAAATCAAGTAATTGATAAATTCGACCAAAATATCATACCACCTGCTAAGTGACGTGTGAACGTCAAAATTCAAATATTTTGATATTAATCGCTGACCGAATTTACACATGACGAGTCACACAACCGAAATGATGAATTCTCCTTTGACCAAATGATTTAATTAATTTATAATTATTATAAATTAATTAAATTAATTAATATTCATGAAATAATAGTTGTAAAATTTGATTGTAATTTGATGGGTAAATATTATTAGATATATTTATAATAGGCATAAACATATTAATCGAGACACGATATCAATAAGCAATTAAATTGGATTTAGTCATATAATATTTTATTTGGGCTTAAATGGGCTTAAGGCCCATCATAGGGCTTGATATTTTCAGTAGCAAACATAGGTATAGGCGGCTCAAATTAGGTTAGAAAGAGCTTGATTTTGGATGGTTCAAATTAAAGGAGAATTAGTATGAGATGAGATCCACACCTCTCTCCTTTCTATCCATTATATAAGCAATTCTAACCTAAATAGATTTAGATCTTTCGATGCTTCTTCCTTTATGCTTGTTGGACGAAATCCCTACCGGTCTCTCTCCATCTCATCAAGTTCAAATCAAGTTTATTTGGTCGTTATCCAATAGTTGATAGTCAACGGTTCAAAGACTAGCTATCTGTTGAATCAAAAATAGTTTCAAGGGGCAGAAATCATCATTTTAAGGGGTACTTCAAGGCAATAGGATTAAGATATGTTACTAATCAAAATATAGCTATTGATTCCCAATTATAGTATATTATTATACATGATTATATTATATATATTGTTAGTTAGGTGAGACTCTGATATCCAAGTACCGTTGTCATAAAGTTGTTTTGTTGTATGCATGTATATACACACATATATAATAGAGCTCTGAATAAAAATATAGTTCTTATATTTTATCAAAATTAATATATATTATTTAAACATATATATATATATACACACAGAGTTTATAATTAATTACAACATCACACTATAATAAAAAATAGTAATATAATTCCCTATGTAAAGAATTAAATCTATGATAATATTCGATAGTGGAAAAAATTTTATTTAATACTTTTTAATTAGAGGGAAATAGAGAAAAGGAAAAACTTTGAAAAAGAATTAGGCTGAAGGACACCAAGTTTCATTTTTAGGCTGAAGACAAATGCTAGTTATAATTAGCATTATATTCAACTTTTACACTATACAAATGCTAGTAACATTTAGCATTATATTCAGTTTTACACTATATAAAATGCTAGTTATAACTAGCATTGTTCTTCAGCCTAAAAAACAAACTTGTTGTCTTTCAGTCTATTTTTTTTCTAAGTTTGTCCTTGTGCCAATTTTCTTGTTTTAATTATGTAATATTATTTAAATAAATTTATTATATTAATTCAAATATATTATGAAAATTATATTTTATATCTTATAAAATAATAATAATAATAAATAAGCTCTTAGAAAAAATAAAATAAAATAATTTGTTATTTTCAAATTAATTATTTAATTTTGGCAAAAACCAAAAAATCATTTTAAACTTATTTTAAACCGAAAAAAATTATGGAAAATTTTCCAAAGCATAAAACATAATTATAATTTTTTGGAAATTTAAAATTTGAAATGAAGTTTAGAAATTAATTTTTAATTAATTTTTTATTAATTTTCAAATGGATATTGAATTAAATGTATCTTAAAATTAAAAAAAATTCTAAGCTATAGTGCACAAGACCTGGACTTTATATTTAAAATATAAAAAAAATTATTTTAAGTATTTTATTAAAAAATATATATACTATACATATATTTATGTATATAAATATATATATAAATTAATTTTTTTAATTTATTTATGTATACGTACATATATATTACTTATGATTTTAAAAAATTAGGAAAATTAATTTAATATTTATAAGTAATTTATTTATATTTGAATAAATCTATTATAATAATATGTATGTAATATTAGTATTTTATTCATGTGATTATATATATAAATGTATAAACATATATATAAATTTATTTATATACCTTTTAAAATTATTTAAGAAAACATAATATATATATATATATATATATATATAATACTTATATAAATAATAGCATACGCACACACATATGTTTGGATAATATATACTTGCATATTGAATGAGATAACGTGTCCATTGTGATGTAAATCCCAGCATCTACAGAAGCATGCTATACCTTGCACGGATTGATATGTTATACATGCACATACATATATATGTATATATATGATACATGTGTGTGTGGAAAGACATAAATTAAATAAAACTATATAATTTATGAATTTAAATAAAATAGAATATTTTATTTAAATAAAATTTAGAAATGTTATAAATGAATTTGACTTCATAAGTCCAAAAAAGATCTAATAAGAGAATATTTTTTTGAAATCCACCGGTAACTTTCGTTGCTGGTTGACCTAGTTTCAACGTATTGGAGCCTAATCTCCTGTACGGTCTAAACTAGTCATGTTAGGGATAACTATTAAGCCCACAGCCCATATAGTAGGATGTCTAGAAAGGTAGTGTCAAATGATTGGATAATCAAGTACTTTGCCCTACCTGACTACCACCCTAGACCAAACAGATAAGTGAGCCCAAACGGTGTATCTAATAGACCAATTTGAATTATGTCTCGGGCTAATTTTCTAAATTGTTTGAAAAATAAAATTATATGATTTTAAATTTAAAAGTTAAATTGAAAATAAGATATACATATATTACAAAACTTATATTATAATAAAATTTCCAAAATGTTTTAAAATTAATATAAATCAATTTCGAAATTTATAAATTTATTAATAAGATTAATAATATATATTAATTAAATAAGTTAATAAATAAATAAATATATACATGCATTATATATTATGATATATGTTATATTGTTTTAAAATGTTAAAATAACATAAGTACACATGTATGTGTATAAATGAATTTCGAAATGAATATAAATTTAATTAAAATATTTAATTAAATTAATTAACTAAAAAGTTAATTAATTAAATAATGTACACATATATATACGATATATATGTTATACTTTAAAGGTTATGGTATATAATAAATATTTAATATAAATGTTATATTAAGATAATATAAAATTAGTTAAATAATATTTAATTAATATAGGATTATACAGAAAACTATTATATATGTAATTAGAAATATAAAATTTATAAAATAATAAAACTTATATAATATGAATGTATAATCAAAGGTGGAACATTAAGAAACCCTAAATAGACTTAAGGAACAAATACTTAAGTAAATGTACGTATACCGTGAGACCCATTTCTTCGACTCTCGAAAATCGACATTATTACATCCTCGATATTCACATGCCGTAAATCCAGGTGTCGAAGAAGCAGATTATCAAGGGTAAGAAAAACAAAGACAAAGCAGAATCTCACAAAATAATACTTTAACATAAACTTTGCAGCGGAAATTTAAAATACATTTATCAGAGTTTGAAAATGGACAGTTATAAATATCTGTCCTTACAAATATGGAATACAATACTACTCAAGTGTGGTGGAAACAATCTTCAGAAAAACCTCCTAACTCCATGCCACGAGCTCCATCCAGATTTCTTCTAAACTAAACCTGACTACTAGGCTGCCCAGGAAAATTAGGGCACCAGAGTTTAAGGAAAAGGAAAATAAACTCCAGGTCAGGCATGAGACTGGTGTGAGAACTCAACATAGGCGATTTGGAAACAAAAAGGTATCTCATAAGACCACGCCACACATAAACACGGAACTTGTTTTTACCTTATGATAACCAGACCATTATTTCGTAATAAAGGATATTATTTTTAATGACTTTTCTTTGAAAACATTTGCAAGAAATCTTATTAATCTTAGCCGAAATTGTTACCGTTATTAAATTTTAGCATACTAGGTTCTACAAACAAAATGGCAGGTGCTTATTGGAGAATGGATTTCCATATAAATGACCAGGTAAAGGGACTACCCTCCGGTAGCACGTCTCTAGAGGAATGTACCAAGGCCCAACTGATGGTCCTCTACCAACATAGGACCCTCACAACATATCAGAGGGCCCTCACAACATACATTCATAATAATTTAAGTCCCAAACATCGTAGCAGGAATAAACATATCTCGAAAGGCATGATCGTATCCTAATGGTCACAAACCACATAGCCTTGTTGTATCTACCCTGTTTCGGCCATTTCTATGTGTGAGGCTTGAGGTAGTGATTACCTTTCACATAACACATATCTTTCTTTGAATGCCACACTGCCATTCTATGGACACAACTGATTTCTACAAACGTATAACTCCTGAGCTCGTACGTCTCAGGAAAAGGTGTTAAGCTAAGATGCGTTGCCTTCTCCGCCACCAAACAGATGATACGTTCATAGAGATCACTTATGTAACTAGAAATGCAATGTCATGCATTCGTCCATATAATTGGTCCAGGAACAGGACAAACCGAAGGCACTCTCCTACCATATCCAATCGAGAGTTAATCTAGGATTAGTAACGAGAAATCCTTGCAAACCGAAGAGTTACAGAAATGAAGGGACAACTCCTACTTTAATATTTAGGAGCTAACCAGAATTATCAACAAGCGGCCCTTTCACCATGAAAATCTTCAGTCTTCATCCTTCATTTTCTTTATCAGGTCTTCATTTTTCAAACACGTACATTGGTTCAACGTGGTTTTCGGGTAAGCATTACCCAAATCTAACCTCGGTTCCTTCGATCCAATCATCGATAAAAATTTGTCAAGCGAACAGTTGAATAATATTTGATTAATTCATTTTTTTATCCAAAATATTTTTCAGATATAACTTTAAAATACTTCTTTTCGGTATATACGAAATCATTAAACCTCTCTTATCAAATCCTTTGATTAATTAGAAAACCCCTTTTCTAAACTTCGAATAATTCAAAATCATTTCATTTTTCTTAGGAAAATATTTCAAAATCATTTCATTTAAATCTTAATAATGAGTTCTTAATTCAAAACTCATAATTTTGATTGAGTTAAAATCATATTATCTAGGATGTTAATCCAAAAACCAGGAAATATTAAATGAGCAGAATTTATAGAAATCATCTAATTCTACTCAATATCAATTCCTATATACAACAAATACTATGAGCAGAATAATGGTGAAATCACCTTTTAAATTCCATGAATAGTATGAGTTTCATCTTCGGGTAAGTAGAAGAAGATCATCTTTATAAAATCAAAGTTGTGTTTAATTTAAATTTGGAAAATTTAATCTTTTTATACTTAATTCGTCTTCGACTTTGGACTTTATCTATCCCACGTCTAGGGAAGAGGCTAGGTGAGCTAGGGCATGGTTGTTCCTAAACATCTCCTTAGTTTAAGCACCTCACATTCGGATCTCACAAATAGAAAAATCCAATCTACTCGTCGGCTTTTAGAGAAAAAATTAAACCACTTAATTTGTAATAGCTTTTCTTTACACCTATTTAAACATTTTTAAATAAACTATAAACCTTGAAATCATTATTAAAACACTTAATTACCCATTTCAAAACATTAATAGAAGATTTGAAAGAGAATTGTGAAGTTTAAAGCTATATTTCAAAGGTCATAGAAATGATTATAGCTCGAATCATTATAGCTCAAATCACTTTTAAAACATTGTCAAAGGCTTTTTAGAATTTATTTCATATTTTTAAATAATTTAAAAATATCATTTCCTAAGAAATCCAGTTTTGGATTCTGAACCTCAAACCGTGATTTTTCCAAAAATTTGTTTTACACATATTACATAATCTACTTATCGAAATCTCTATTTTATTTCTTCATTGGAAAACTATGGATATAATAGATCAAAAAATTCTTATCTTGAAGAATTTCGAGCTATATTCTATTTTAAACACTCGTTTGACATTTATGGTGCGAAATCATGAACTGCCGTTACGCGACGCGCCTATTTTTGGCTAAAATTTCAACTCTCATTCAAAATTCACCAAAACACTTTTAAATGTTTATAAAACATTTCTAACTCATTTTCAAACCATTATAAATAGGTTTAACATTCCATATACACTAATTCATTAACATAGAAGAAAGTTATCTCCTTTGTGCTCATCAACGTATGTTTTCGTGACTTGCATAAATATTCAACATTCATATTAAACCATCATCATTAACAGTCATAATCAGATATATATATATATATAACATACAATAGCATATAAAACTAGTTTAGGAGTTCACACCTTCATTTTTCTTTTGAGCTAATATAAAATTGGCTATAGCTCCCCTATCTCGAAAGCTACGCTCACGATCACTAGCACTATTAACTTTAAAATGGCTCGACCTTGCTTTAGAGCCCACGGACTTGGTGGGGAAGGAGGAAGGGCTTGGCCTTGGTGGTGTGTGGTGGTGGCTGTGGATTTTGGAAAGGTAGAGGAGGAATTTCATTTTCGTTTGAAGTGGAATTGATAACTTATATATTATATTATTTTAAATTTCTTTTGCTAAATATTTTGCCATAATTTTGACAAGCTTAGAAGCCATGAAAAGAAGCTTGAAGTGGACAAGAAGATGATAAGAATACGGTGAAAAATGTCAGAAAGTGGGTGGGTATTTATAGAAAAAACTTGGAATAAAATATTTAAAAGAAAAAATACCAAAACACCCCTAGCCCACACCCCTCCTAACCCCTCTACACTCATGGCTTCACCCTTGGGCCATGTGACGGTGATATGAGGTTATGGTGTGATGATGGTGTGGTACAATGAGGTTATGTTTGCTTTTTGGTTACTTAAAGGCTAAGTCTTAGGAATTATTTAAGTATTTTGTAATATACATACATATATATAGACACACACACACACACACACACACATATATATATATATATATAAGTGTTCATGTATACATTTATATGTTATCATGTGCATGTGAGATAAATATGCATGTATATATAGGTGCATAACACTTCAAACATCTTCGAACAACTTTTGTTTGTTAAATCGTTGGAATCCGAGGAACCGATTATCAATCAACATACATATATTTGTAAACATAATTTTTAAAATAAATTCCTTATCATTTTAAATGAATAAAAAGGATCATATTTGATTTATAAAACATATAAATTAATATTAATAATCATTTACAATAATTACTATTATACCGATAAAGTGATGTCTATTTTTTTCCTTATATTTTCAAATTAAACATATCTCTTTAAAAAAATTAAAAATGCTTTACTATAACTTTAAAATAAATTAAAATGAATAATCATCATTTATGAATCATTATTTGAAAAATTAAAATAATTATCAAATCATTAAATCACAATTTAAATTCATAAATCAATTATTATATTTAAGGGCATTACTAATGATGTAACAATCCGCATATTTATCGGTTGTATATTTAAATATTTTATTTAAATATAACATCAATTGTCGGATCATAGTCCAAAAAGTTACTTTTTGCAAACGGTCGAATTGGGTCTCAAGACCACTTCCATTGAGTTCAAAACGTCGTTTGCGATCTTTTTGAGTATAAGCTTCGATATATTTGGAGTAAGTCGAATTTTGCTATTTGCTAAGTGGGCTTTTGGGTTTGGGTTTCACCCAAACTGTTCTATAAACCAACTCAGCCCTTCTCTCCTTCCATTCACTTATTCATTTCATAAAAACTTAAGCTAAAAACTGATAATGGTGGAAGAGAAAGGAAATTAGAAACTCCTAGCCCTAGATCCTCTTGCAAATCCAAATTCTTGCTCCAAAATCAAAGAGAAGCCATTGGTAAGCTCTTCTTCATCTTCTCCAACTCTTCTCCTCTTCAATTTCAGAAAATTTCCTAAACCTAAATTGGGAAATATGTGTTTTATTCTTAGATTGAAGCTTGTTGAGTTGAAGTAGTGTTTGGTTGGTCTTCTCCTTGATATTGAGCTTCATCTTCTTTGTTTTTGGGTAAAAGGTGAGTTTTGAACTCACATCTACTTCTTTTGATATCATTGATGTTAGGAATGAATTCCTAATACTTGTTCATGTGCATTTGCTTTCGATTTGGATTGCTTTGGTGAAATTACCAAATATTGAATTTTGAAGCCAAATCTATGAAAAACCTTTTATGGTTGATGTTTTTGTTGTTCGTAGTGTTTGGAGGTGTTGTCAAGGTTGGGTTGTCATTTGACACAAGCCCATAATCAACATGCATCCAATTGCTTTCGATTTGCTTGGCCATAGTTGGCCTAGGTTCATGAATTGCCTGACCATCTGGTTTCAGACGTCTAAAACCCTATTTTCAGACGTCTGAATATTGTTCTGGGGAACATTTTCATCCCCATATTCAGACATCTGAATTTATATTCCAGACGTCTGAATTGGCTAAAATTCGACCAGAAAGGAAATAGGCAAAATATTGCCTGTTTCAGACGTCTGGATGGTTGGATTCAGACGTCTGAATTCTGTTTAGGAAAACAAATTGATTTCCAGATTCAGACGTCTGAATCCCTTCTTTCAGAAGTCTGAACCTGCTATTTTTGGCCAATTTGCCTTGTTCGTTTAATTTTCCAAATTTGATCGATGTATACTGATTCCAATTAGTTGTTTATGCATATTTGACCTTGATAATTCCTTTTTGAATTCATTCACGGATTTTTATAAATGATTTCTTCAAATCGTATTAAAAGTTCCTTCTTCGATTTATAAACCCTATTTAAAACACACGCACAATTTCGCACTTCGAGCGAAGTGGAAGGGTGATTAAATGGTTGGGCAAAACACGGACCATGAATCTGTGCGTTTATCCTTCTGATTAATCCCCGACCTATTCAATTGATCGTTTTGACCTTCGGGTTTGGTTTACTGATGATATGAGGTGAATTTTGTACTGCTTTGAGTGTGAAATTAACTAACGGTAGTAAACTGTTTAGTGCGAACGGGTGGTTATGGGACTCACGTTACCACTTTTCGGATTCCTTTCTGGGAGTTTGTGACACATGCTGCCTTTGGGATAGTGTCTTCGGACTGTCTCCTCTGGCTTGTTGCCTTTAATATCGCTTTTGGAGTTGGTCCTTTGCCCCGACTCAAGAGATATTGGAGTGGTTTCTTCACCACCGCTCAAGAGATATTGGAGTGGTTTCTTCACCACCGCTCATGATGTTTCATTGATATTATATTCCCTTGGTATCGTCCTTCGGTGTTGGTCTTTTTGAGCCGCATGATGAGTAGCGTTTACCTTGTGGAACTTGTATACCTTATTGATATTTGTTATTTGCCTTATGGTTTATTTCGGGATATTCTTATCCTTTGTTTCTATATGTTGCCGATGATATGAGGCTTGTTATCATATGATTCATCTTTTGTTAGATGATTGTGTTATCTCTTTTAGAGATATTTTCTATACCTTGTAACCTTGCAGGTTTATTGTTGTTCAGTTTATCTAACTGGTTTGTTTAGCTAGACTGACCTGTGTATTAATTACTCGGGTCAGACCGAGATCTTTCAGGTTAGGTGCCTTTGGACTTAGCCTATGTTGCTTCCGCATGGACTACTCTGCTAGCTTCTTTTTGTCATAGCTTTTTGTGTAGTCCTATTTTGTTGTAACTCTGATATGTATTCTTGCGAACTCATTTGTATATTGTGGTTTGCTATACCACTTGACATGTATTATTTTGTATACTCTGTTGCGTATCAATATATGTGTATATGAAGATGTATATTACATTTGAGTTGTTATATTCTGTTCTGATAGATCCTCTAGCCACCTATGGTTTTGTTTTAAGTATTCATTGGATATGTCGATCTGCTGGGTAAAGCAATTGCCGATGTATTCAATAGATAATTAAAGCAAGGCTATAGATGGTCGCTCCTAAACAGCTTTATTCTCCGTGTTAGCAGACGCTATTATCTATTAATACTCTTTGCTAGCGTGGGTATAGAGGTGGGGCGTCACAAATGATGTCTTAAATATATTTAATTCTCAAAAAAATAATATTTCTTATTCTTGTTCAACTATAAAAATAAGTGTATGTATCCATCTCTATGTGCAACATTTTACAATTATAGAGCTGGTTTTCGATAAAATATTTTTCGGCTATTTTATCAATTTAAATCCCGAGGTAAATATTTTTGTAAATATTTATTCAAAATAAGACTATTATTGTTCATTATCACTCAAAACAATATTACTTGTATTATCAACCTTTTATTTGAATAAATTTAAAAATAAATATAATTCATCAAAGTGACAAATTTGCGGATCATTATAGACTTCCCCCTTAAAAGAATTTCGTTCTCGAAATTACCTAAAACAAAAATGTAAAGGTTTTGCTTAAAATATTTAATTTTAAACTTCCACATATAAGATGTACATGGATCATCCATACACAATATATGATTCGAGCTTCTATTCGAATTGACAACTTTATTTTCGAACTAGTATTGATCATCTAATCCTTTTGTAATTTCCCCTTACTTGGAAGCCCAAAATTAACGGCTATTGATGCTGTAGTCATCCATAGTTATTAATCATCAACGACCAAATATGGCAGTATTAGACTCATTGATACATAGAAACACATGAATATAGAAATAATTTAAAACTTCAAACAAAATCACATCCCATACCAAAACATTTTCAATTCATTACATGATCCCATAATCGCAAATCACGTTTGGAGAAAATATATTTATTACAAGATAGGCTAAGAGCGACATATGAAGATGCCCCATTTGGATGATCAGAGTATATACATGCAATATGACAACTTTGCCATTACAGTCAACATAGCGGAATCAAATAAAAGAGAACTCCAAATAGCTATCATGCCTCCTACATGTCTCTGGAAGCTTTATTCATCTAATGAGATACCTGAAAACCTTAACTCTCAAACTACTCAAAATCAATTGAGTACCCGAGAGTTTAAGGGGAAAACATAAAGTTCGAGTTAGACATAAAGCCTGGTACGAATAATAACATACCATCTCAAATCATTTAGATCTAATGAGACCACGTCGCTTAACAGAATGGGTTTTCTCCTCACTAGTATCTTAAAATCTTTATAACACCATATACCGTGCTCCTGCATCCATAATGGTTTAAACAATTCAAAATATTATAGCACGATGGTATACAAAACTAACGAATCTATTCTGGATTACCATTCCCATTCATTCTGACTATCTATCTCAATTATAGTTTCTAGGATTACTATTAACCTATTAGTTTGCATGGGCTGACTAATAACCAGTAATATATTTAAGGACTCCATGTCCAATTACATTATTTTCATGGGATCACTAAGAACCTATTGGTAACTCCAATATCTTTACTCTTATCCTGGTTTTCATGGGTTGACTAGAAACCTATTGGTGACCCCAATATCCTTTCTTCTTACACTAGTTTTCATGGGATGACTAGGAACCTATTGACATCTGTCAATATCTTAATCTGGATATAGTTTTCATGCGCTAACTGCAAACATACTGGCCTCTGCCAGTATCAAATCATAGTTTTCATGGGCTTACTATGAACATATCTTTCTAACAATCTTCTTTTATACATAGTTTTCATGGGCTAACTATGAACTTATTAGCCCCTGCCAATATTTTTCATACACATTTTTCGTGGGCTTATTGAGAACCTATTAGTCCCTACCAATATCTTCTTATATATTTTAGCGCCCTATTTTCTGGTCTTCCTGATCTCTTAGATGCAATTCTACTCATCCAGAAGTTTACTTAATTTATTTTCACTGCTGGGTCAACCTTATATGGTTCTTCTGGCCTTTAACCCCAAAATGCAGTTATGGGTCCATTATAATGTGAGTATATTTATATTTGACGAAGAAAACTTAATAACATAACAATACCACTCCTGTGGAAAGAACATAAAACATGGTTAATCCCTTTAACCTATTATTTTATCGAGGAAAGCTTCTTCTCAATATCATTACAAACACTCCTTTAATTTAGCTATGGGTTTTCTCTTTTCTTAAATGAATTAGGATTACAAAACCTTGCTTTCGACTTCATAGGATGACCTTCTTCGAAAGCATTAAAATCTATCTTCAAAACATTAGGCTCGTATCTTTTTAATACTTTAAAACCTTTCTTTCGAAATCTTTCGATTGTATTGAAGTATTAACATTTAACTTTAGAAGCATAGATTCGAAACCAGTTGAAAGTTCCCATTTCGACACCATTGGAAGTAACCCTTCCGAAATCATTGAAAGTCCCCCTTTCAAAACCATTGGGTTTAACTTAAAATATTATTTGGTTCAAAGTGACTATAGGAAAAAGCATCTCTTTCGAAACCATCATTTATCATATAATAATATTGGGGAAAATCTGATGGCGTTGGCACCATCTCTTTCGAAAGCTTTAAACCATTTAAACAAACATTGAAGGATAGAGTCGAAACCCCTTTCGAAGCCATTGCCTTCGAAACCCTAGGACCCTTTCAAAATCCTTTAGGAAGTGACTTAAAACATCATTAAAACAAATACTACCTTTGTAAAGCATTGATGACTTCAATACCTTTGAAAGACTAATGAACAGCAGTAGGGCTTCGACTAGGTTGGAATCCCTTCTTTCAAAACATTCTTTCATAAGTAAAGGAACCCACCGAAAGCAAACTTTGGTTATGGCAACCCTTTTGAAATCTTTTAAAACCAGTTTTGAAAGCATATGCTTCGACTCCTTTGAAGGCTAAAACAAAACAAAGGCAGACGCTTCTTTTTTAAAAATGAACCAAGGCAGCGACTCCTTTGGAAGCTATGCTTTCGACAACTAACTGTGATATCCTGGAATTTTAGACAATATCAATTTCATAATCTTTAAATAAAATTAAATTGATATTGACAATATTGATTAATAAAATATGTTTTGGTTTAATAATCAAATTTAATAAATATTTAATTGGTGATTTGTCATTTTAAAATGCTAAAATAAATGTTTAAATTATAATGTGTATATATATATATATATATTTGTATATATATTATAGTTTATCTTTGTTTGGAATTTAACTTACATGAAAATAAATAAAGTTTTGTTTTTAAATTCTAATAAAATATTGAGTAATTAGGAAATTATGTTTTAAATTAATATTAAGCTTTTAAAAATCTATTTAAACTAGTAATTATATGGTTTGTAATATTTATAATAAAAGTCATATTGTTTAAAATTTATATCTTAGCTTAATTTTTGTTTTAAATTTAAATAAAGGTTGATTTTATTTCTTTTTAAATATTATTTGATTATATATGATTTATAAATATTTTATATAAGTCTAAATATAAAATAGCATATGATTTAAATTCATTTAAATATAAAAGTAATTTAAAATCTCTTTATAAATCGTATAAAAATTTGTTAATTAGTTATTTTAAGCCATATTAATAAACATACTATTTTTCATAAATATAAAAGGAATTAAAATAAGGAAATAGAATCTTCATTTTAATAAATTGATTTGGAATTCAAAGGAATTAATTTGAATTGAAATTGTTTTTGAAATTCAAATTAATTGATTCTTTAAAATATTTGTATAAGTTTTAATTTATAAATTGTTTTATTTACACTTTCTTAAAATAAGAAAATCATATATATTCATTCTAACATAAAATAAATTAAGGAAAACTCTTTTTAAACATTTGAAGGTATAACTTAGTAAAATAAAGACAAGTGTTAACATATTAACAAATCAAACTACATGTGTTAAGTAGTGAATTAAACAAAATGACAAGTGTCATTGTATTTTAATCTTTTCTTTATTTTAAATTTTATTTCAGTTCTTTTAAAAACATTTCTCATTTTCCACTTCATTCTCTTCTTAAAATTAAAAGCTAATTGAAAATCAAGAGAAAACACTTCACTTAAAAATCTGAATTCCTCAAAGGAGATTAACCTGCAAAAATAAATCCCTGCAATTCAAATTTCTGCATTTTCTAAGAGCACATGCAACCTACATTCTTACAAAACCTGGAAACTTCTGCAAATCAAAATGATCTGCATGCAAACTACATTTTTACAACCTGGAAACCCACTGCATTTACATCTCTGGAAATCATCAGCTTTGTGAAATAAATGACCTGCATGCATATGATTTTTGGTCAGAATTCAAATGCAAGCAATTTCAAGTCTGCATCTCTTTCAAATTTTAAATTTGCAAGCACTCTTCAAACTAGAATCATTGAACCTGCAACAATTAAATCAGACAGGATTCAAAGCTTTAAAATTTAGGAAAACTGCTCTGTTCTTCTGTAGAAAAGCGAGTAACATTTTTGATAAATTACTTAAGTAACATGGTTGTATGATTATTCCAGTGATAAGTATGATACGTATAGATAAGTAATTTTGTATATTTGTATGTGGAATATCTATGAATATTTGGATGAATGTGTGCATGCCTGTAATTAAAAAAAATATACCTCTGTTCTTACTCTCTAGGATCCAGATTTCAAACATAATCCTATCTTTGGATCTAAGATCTGTTAGAACTTAGAATATAGACAAATATGGTTTGTTTGGTTATGCAGTAAGTTTTAAAAGTTATTTAAGTTAACATAAGTTTGAAAATCCCACTGAAACACTTCAAGAACAGTGCAAGCTTCATTAATGTTAACTTTCAAACACATTAATTCACTGATCTATGTATTAAATCTGAAAGCTTATTAAAAATCTTGATTTTTAAAACTAAAAACAAAATTTTTAGTTTGATTATGTATGTACATTTCTGGTTTGACCAGAAATGGAGTTTTGGATCAACTCTGGTGATCTGAAGGGTCTGGGGGTTCGAGTTTTCCTTTGGTGGTTGAGGAGTAATCGGAGGATGAGGGAAAATTATTGGGTGGTGGATCAGGTTAGGGTGGCGACGGCGCTGACCAAAATAAGTATTTAACCCTAGTTTTGGTTTGCTCGACAAATTTAATCATCTCGGCTTCACTTGTTGATCGAGTACAGTAGAATTTTGGATGATGGAAGCTGGTGAACTATCGAAGCTATGGCCGGAGTTGCAGCTTGTACAGTGGTTAGGGGTCGGAGTTTGGACCGTTGACAGGTTTGAGCTTTGAGGAGTTCCATGTTTCCAGGTTTGGAGTGGGAACTGTTTTTTTTTTCTTTCTGGTGAACGGAGACGAACTAGTGGACGTAAGTTGATGAGGGGGTGGTTGCCGATGAGATGGAGATTTGGTGAGGTGCCGGGGTTGATCGGCGTCACGGTGCACGTGCACCGTGCACTTCTATTTGCTGGTGAGGTGGGCTTTGGAATGGGTGTAATGTTCTCGGGATTCACTCGAGTATTTCAAAGTTTTCACTCGAAGTAATATAGGGTAGGACTCGGAGTAAAGCAGAGTGTGCTCGAGTATGCTTGTTTCAGGTTTAATTGAAACCTGACGGTGTGTAGGTTTTAAATTTCAAACTAATTTTAACATAAAAAGGAAACAAAGCCAGATTTAAAGAAAGGTTCAAACCAAGTTTAAATTATGAATTCAAAATGAATTTGAATTCTTGTTTTCAAAATAAATAAATCTTATAAAATGAAAAGTTTAACAACTGAACTTGTTTACAGTATTTTAATGAGGTAGTTAAAATCTGGAAATAAGATTTTAAAACAAGAATTTAAATTTAAGTTAAAAATCTGGATTTGAAATCCTGAATTCAAATTTGAATTTGAATCTGAAAGTTTTCAAAAGAAAACAAGTTATAAATTCTAATGTTATAATTAAGCTTGAATATTTCAGTATTTTATAACATATGTTTTATAAATCTGAAATGAAATTTAAAACAGGATTTTAAATTTAAATTTTTGAATCTGAATCTGAGCATGATTTGAATTCAAGTTTGAAATGAAATAAGATTTTGAATTTAAAAGTTTCAAAATCACTTGAATATATTTAAAGTATAATTTAAATTTATTTAAATTGATTATGGGTTACACTATTTAGGAAATACCTTAAGTAATTCTTTAATATGAAATAAAAAAATGTTTAATAATTGAATCTTGTTTAAATTTGATTTCATTTTAAAATTTTAATTTAAAATGGAATTTAGAGAAATTTAAAAGCAATTTGTTTTTTTTAAATTACTTTGATAATGATAATTAAATCATTAATGAGATTAATGATTTTCATTTAATTGTTTTGAACTTAATAATTTATTGACTGATTAAGGTAATTAAGTTTATAATTAATTAATTAATTAATTTATAATTAGGGTATTAATTAAATAATTAAGATTTTATTTAATTAATTAAAAGGATTAAGTAAGTTAATTAAACTTGATTAAAGTGTGATTTAGAAATTGATTTAAATAAGATTTGATTAATTTAATTAATGAATTGAATTATTAATCAAGTAATTAATAACCAATTAAGTTTTTAATTATCACTTGATTAATCTAATAATTAGAAATTAATTAATAAGTTTCTTTAAATAAATTAGGAATTAATATTGATTAATTCAATTAATCAATTTAGAAAAGTAATTAAAGATTTGTTATTGGTTAATGAAGGTCATTAACATAGTATTCTTTTATAATTAATTAATGTAATTAATTGTAATGATTAATTGTATTAATTAATTTAAAGATAATCATTTGAGAATTATTTAAGTATAATTACTTAATGAAGTAATTAAGGAAATTAATTACTAATTGTAACTAATTAATTTTATTTTTGATTTATTTAAGTTAATTAATTTAGTTTAATTAATTTAAATTAATCACTGGTTGATGTGAGAAGTAATTACCAATGTAATTAAAAGTGAATAATTACAAGGTGAAGTAATTGAGGAAATAAATCACTTCAGGTAATTTAATTAAAGAATACTTGAATAATGAAGGATTTTTGGAAATCAATTACTTTGTGTAATTAAATATGTAATTTGTATGATTGAATAATTACTTAAGTAAGTAATTAATAATTAATTAATTAGTGTAATTAATTTAGGTTTTGATAATTGAGTTATTTGAAAATGATTAAGAGATGTAATTAATTTAATATAATTAATTTCTTAATGTGATTAATCAAGAATGATTAATCAATAGAGATAATTGATAATTAATTTAATGGAGTTATTTAAAATAAAATAATTTGAGATCATTAATTTATATAATTAATGATGTAATTAAGGATTGATTAATTAAGAACAACTAATCAATGAAGGAATTAATTAATGTAATAAATTAAGGATTAATGTAATTAATTAATTAATGAAGTAATTACAGGTTAATTACTTAATTTGGTTTGGGATAATTAATTTGTGAAATTAATTAGAGGTTAATTACTTGAATGTAATAAAAGGGTAGTTAATCAAGATGATTAATTAGGGTAACTTGTTAAGAGTAATTAATTAATTTATTTATAATTAATTGATATGTAAGCAAGATTTATATAGGTGAGTAATTAATTTAATTCATTTTAAATTAATTAAGGAAGATGTAATTAATTTAATTCATTTTAAAATAATTATAGAATGGTGATTTAATAAGTCATTGCTTATGAATGATGATTGATATTTATTACCCTGAATGATCGAGATCTCAGTTATGAGATAAATGATGTTGTGTGATTCAGATGCTATGGTTGCATTGAGTTGATAATATGAATTATCTGTTTGAGTTGATAATATAGATTATCTGTTGTGATGATAATATTGATTATCTATTATGATGTTGTGAATTATCTATCTGTGTATAGATAATATTGAATTGAATTGTTTAAAACCTTTAAAAAAAACTTGGACCTAAAAGACACGCTTTGGGTTTCGATGAGACCGGGATCGGGTTTCCATATTTGGATATCCGAAAACCACATCGATCCAAATTAACGATAGGTCGTGAATCTTATGAGGAGCAAGTGAAGACTCGAGGTGTAAGGACTATATGTCAGTATAACTCTGTGGGTGATTCCGTGATGAGTTTGACGGAATTAGTTCTTATAGGTTCGAGATGGTGATTCAGAGTGCAAGGGTTATCGTTGTTAACTCTGAGGGTGATTCCAAAATGAGTGTAACGAGATAATGCCTTCGGTTTCGTTCGAACCCGGAACGAACTTGTATGGATTGAATGCTTTCAGAACATCGTCAGGTGGACGATGAGCATTCTAAGAGATGTGTTCTCTAAAGGTAATCGTAGCCTCAAGCCTCATCAACCGGGAATGGCTAAAACAGGGGAGGTGCAACAAGGCTTCGTGGGTAGCTCCCACTGGAGAGCGAGATTGATCCCTGTCTAGAAGTCCCTTTATATTCGGCTGTGTGGGCAGTTGGTTGCAAACAACTGCGGGGTTGTCTTGTTCGGAACTGTTCAGTAAGGAATGGTTCCGACCTTGTGTTGCAGGGGAGTGGGAGTACTCCTCGGTACGGTGATCTAGGCCACGTACTGTGACGGGCGGTACCTCGGTAGCCCTGCCATTGTATGGAATCCACAATCCAATAAGTGCCAACGGTTTTGATTGTATTACCCACTTTTGTGGCTAGTAGCTGGAATTTAATGAATGTAACAATTTCGGCTATTTCTTATTTACTTGAAAACCCTAGACACTATTATAATATCATCGGATTTCATATCAAATGTTTTGGTTAGCGTAAGGCAAAAACTTTTCCATGTTTATGTGTGGGAAGTCTTACGTGATACCTTTCTTTTCAAAAGGTTTTTAAAAGTTAAGCAACCTTAACCTGTTACTCACACCAGACCCATGTCTGACCCGGAGTTTATCTTTTGTTTTCTTAAACTCTTGGGTACTCAAATTTTTACGAGTAGCCAAGGGATTCAGGTTAGCTTTGACGTGTAATGGAGGAGCAATGGAGCATGAGGCTTCTGCGTTGTAGATATATAGTTCCGCTGTGTGTTCTCTGTGTTGTGATTGTACTGAGTTATAAATACTAGGCAGGTGTTTATAACTGTCTAGTATATGTGATGTGTATGCTGTGTATCTCTGATTGGTATTGTATATTATGTAAATACTTATGTTATTAATATAATTTATTCGTTCCGCTGTTGAGATTCTAGTGTTGTTTCTTCTTTCTCTTCTTTCTTTTCTTCTTATATCCCTTTCTTTCGTAATTGATGATGCGATTTTTTGGGAGTGGAAAGTCGGGTCGTCGCAGGTGCTCTATACCAACTGTAACAGCCCACAAATCCGTACCCCTTGAGTCACACTATTCTACAATAATCAGCTCAAGTTGCATAGAAATACGAACCATTTGTGTTAAAGAAGAAGAGGTAGAAAAAGGAAATAGAAAACAACAACAGAATCTAACCATCGCAGCGGAATAAAATATAATAGGTATTAAAACATCTTTACACCCAAAAAAATATATCTGTTTATATATTACATCATCAGAGTACATCAATCAACAGCTCAACATCAATAACACACAACTGGATACTCAGCAACTCAACACAGCGGAATATATATATATAAACAAGTACGGAGGTACGTATCGTCATCCAGCTCGTCTTTTGAGCTCCACAGCATCATATCCTGTATCCTATAATACTCGGTCTGACCCGAGCATTACAGTTAAATAACACCCGAGTCAGTTTGGAATACCAGCGTGAGAAAATCACACCCAATTGATTATTAAAGTTTCAAAGTCCTTTAAAAATAAAAGCATCTCGTAAGACCACGCCACAAATAAACATGTCGGGTTTTTACCTTACGATAGCTAAAACAATTTTTATAGAAATCCTGTGATATTATAATAGGGTCTATATACAAATACTTATAAAATAGCCGAAATTGTTACATGATTAAATTCCAGCTACTAGCTACAAGTGGGTAATACAAACAAAACTCGTACAAGGCTCGTAGGGTGAATGGATTTCCAACTAATGACTAGGCACTGGGGTACCACCTGTCACAGTACGGGGCCTAGATCACCGTACCGAGGAGTACGCCCGCTCCCCTGCAATACAAGACCGGGACTATCCCTTACTGGATAATCCCGAGTGAGATCACCCCGCGGTTGGGATCAGCAACCGCCCACTAAGCCGAAATAAAAAGGGACATCTAGACTGGAATGACCTCACCCTGCTTGGGTGCTACCCACCTAGCCTTGTTGCATATCCCCTGATTTTCAGTCATTCCCATTTGATGAGGCTTGAGGCTAAGCATAACCTTTTTAGAACATATCCCTTAGACTGCCCATCGTCCACCTGACGATGTTTCGCAAGCATTCATCCATACAAGTCCGTCCCGGGTTCGAACGGAACCGAAGGCACTATTCCTACTACATCCATTTGGAAATATCCTCAGGATTAGTAGTGACTAGCCCTTGCACTTCAGTGCTCCATCTTCGAATCCAAAATCGTTTTCACGACACGTACAAACCGGATCGAAGTGGTTTTCGATAAATAAATCTCGATCCCGGTCTCTTCGAAACGATCAACGCATTTGGCCAATATTGATAGTCGGTTATTTACCTATCAATTTATATTCACAAACAACCATCCAACAATAAATAATTTCCCAAATTATTTATTAACCTCAAAATATCTTCACAAGATATATTTCTATTTTTCAATCCTTTGAAAACAGTTTCAAATCATCTTTCCCTTTAAAATAAACTTCCCAAATATATTTCTATCTCCACTGAAATCACCAAGCACAAAACTAGATTTTAAAAATAATTTTTAAAAAAACACTTTATTGTAAAATATATTAGAAAATTTTACTTTAATACTTAATATAAAACAATGCTCTAGAAATACTAAAATAATATTACCTTATAACTATACATTAGATTTCCTTTATTAAATTACCAAATCGTTCTTTATATAATTATTACAATAATAGATTAAAAGAAAATACTTACTTTAGAGTTTACTTTAGAACATTTAAGTTAAGACTTCTTCAAGAATTGGCTAAGATTGATTCTATATGAATATTTAAAAATAAGGTTACTTTATAAAATATAGAACTAGGTTTTCACTTTTTAAAAAACATTATACTGAGTCATTCTTAAAATAATTACTACTATAATAGATTAAAGGAAATACTTGCGTTAGAATTCAAATACTAGAAATAATAAATTTACAAAACATACTTTTCTAAACAATTTTAAACCTTTAATTTATATTTAAAAATTTACTTTGAAACGTACTTGGTTATTCAGAGAGAAATTTCCAATCTCAATCACTTAAATCAATTTCCCAAATTGATTTCCAATTTACTCTATCTGGAATAAATTTCATTACTTACACAATTCATTTCAAAATTCATTAATTATAGACTTATTATTATTGTTATTAATTTCCATTTGATTTTAAATCTCTTACCTGAAATATATAAATTCAGGTCTTTCCCTATTCTTCTTTATTCCTTTCAATAATTCAAATCTTAAATTTTAGATAAATGTTTTGTTCTCTTAAATAATAATACTACAGTTTAAAATTCATGAACTTCCTGTCATTCAAAATTTCCTTTCTATATTTTAGCTTTATTTATTAAAATTTTAAAGTCACTTTATTTTATTTTTCCCATTCATTCTTAAACTTATTCAAATTTTCTATAATTATTTTCTTACAAATTTACTTCTTTTATTTTCCTTCCAAAATCCAATTTATATGTATATTTTTGATAGTTCATTATACACAATTATATTCAATCGAACCATAGCATTCAATATTTCAATAAAGTTCATCATAGAATATCACATAATCACAACAGAGTGCATTAAATAATTTTAAATAAATGTTGAGGGATACAGTTGGATCCCTCCAACCTGTTTTCCCTGCATCCACAGACGTTAGCACAATATAGAATATCTTCACTATAAAATGAGGGAAATCAATCATTTCAAGGTGTAGTGTATACTACTATATAACACAACAATCAATTCAATCATACAAACAAGTATTTAAATTTAATCGTTTAAATTTAAATTTAACTGAGTGATATTAACTCACCTTTGCATCCGTTTGCACTCCACTTCAATTTCATTTTGATTTCCCGACTTTTGACCTTGTATATAGAAAAAATTAATTTATACGGCTTATTAAAAATTCGAATTAACTAAAAATTTATTATCATTTATTAATTTAAGTAACCAAGAAATTTAGTTTTAAACTGATAATTTCCCATCTAAATTGTAAATAAAAATAAATTATATATGCCAAATCTTAAGTATATCCATATTTCCTGCTTTGAACCTTATATATACACACATATATTTTTATAAAATCTAATAAAATACTATCTTTTTTTTCCTTTAACTTATATATATTAAACCAAAAGAACAATGGCAATCGAACGAAATTGTTTTGCACCCGCGTGTTATTTTCCCTCAATCGATTCTCGGAATCGATTCTCAAAATCGAGATACCAAATGAGACGACCCGACTTTCTACCACCAGAAAATCGCATCATCTTTAAGAAAGAAAGGGATAGAAAAGAGAATAGAAAGAAGAGAAGAAAGAAACAACATCAGAATCTAACAGCGGAGCGATTAAATTATATTAATAACATAAATATTACATAGTTTACAACCATTATCAGAGTACACAGATATACAACACATACTAGACAGTTATAAAAACATGTCTAGTTATTACAACTCAATACAACTCAAAGACAACAACTCAGAGAACACACAGCGGAATACTATATATATCTACACGCAGAAGCCTCCTGCTCCATTTGCTCCTCCACAATTCATCAAAGAAAACCTGAATCCTAACCTGAATTCCCTTGGCTACTCGTAAAAATTTGAGTACCCGAGAGTTTATGAAAAACAAAAATAAACTCTGGGTCAGACATGGGTTTGGTGTGAGTAACAGGTTAAACTTGCTTAACTTTTAAAAACCTTTTTGAAAAGAAAGGTATCATGTGAGACTTCCCACACATAAACA
The DNA here is from genome assembly GCA_030765085.1 of Allium cepa. Classification (NCBI taxonomy): domain Eukaryota; kingdom Viridiplantae; phylum Streptophyta; class Magnoliopsida; order Asparagales; family Amaryllidaceae; genus Allium; species Allium cepa. Next base: position 163,175,014 of record CM060932.1, read on the forward strand.
TGGAAAAGTTTTTACCTTACGCTAACTAAAACATTTGATAGGAAATCCGATGATATTATAATAGTGTCTAGGGTTTTCAAATAAATATGAAATAACCGAAATTGTTACATTCATTAAATTCCAGCCACTAGCCACAAAAGTGGGTAATACAATCAAAACCGTTGGCACTTATTGGATTTTGGATTCCATATAATGGCAGGGCCACTGGGGTACCGTCCGTCACAGTACGTGGCCTAGATCAACGTACCGAGGAGTACGCCCGCTCTCCTGCAACACAAAGCCGGACCCATTCCTTATTGAACAGTTCCGAACAAGACAACCCCATGGTTGTAGCTAGCAACCACCTACACGGTCGAATATAAAGGGACTTCTAGACAGGGATAAATCTTGCTCTCCAGTGGGTGCGACCCACGAAGCCTTATTGCACCTCCCCTATTTTAGCCATTTCCGATTGATGAGGCTTGAGACTACGATTACCTTTATAGGACATATCACTTAGAATGCTCATCGTCCACCTGACGATGTTCTGAAAGCATTCAATCCATACAAGTTCGTTCCGGGATCGAACGAAACCGAAGGCATTATCTCGTTACACTCATTTTGGAATCACCCTCAGAGTTAACGACAATAACCCTTGCACTCTGATCCTCCATCTCGAATCTATAAGAATTATTCCGTCAAACTCATTACGGAATCACCCACAGCGTTATACTGACTCATAGTCCTTATACCTCGAGTCTTCGCAAAGCTCTACTTTGATTCACGACCTAACGTTATTTAGAATCGATGTGGTTTTCGGATATCCAAATATGAAAACCCGATCCCGGTCTCATCGAAATCCAAAGCGTGTCTTTTAGGTCTAAGTTGTTTTAAAGTTTTAAAACAATTCAACTATCTATATACATTCAGATATATAACTTCACAAATAATAGTTGATAATCAGCATTATCAAATAACAGGTAATCCACATTATCAATATCAAAATAGATAATCCATATATCACCATCACAATTGATAATCTAAGTTATCATCACAATGCAAACCAAGCATTTCTATCACACAATATCATTTATCTCATTTCTGAGATCTCAAAGCATCCAAGACAATCAATGACACCCATTCATACATAAGAAATGATTTATTCATCATCATATAATTAATTTAAAATGAATTAAATTAACTATCTCTATCTCTAATTAATTTAAAATGAATTAAATTAATTGCCCATCTTTAATTAATTTAAAATAAATTAATTAATAACTTCATCAATATAAACCTTGCTTACTTAATCATTTAATTGATTTCAATCAATTTATTAATCCATTATTAATCACCTTAATTAATCACCCATGATTAATTACCCTTAATTACATTCGTGTAATTATTCTTAATTAATTTCACAAATTAATTATTCTCAACCAAACAGTAATCAACCTTTAATTACTTTAATTAATTAATTAATCATAAGTAATTACATTTATCCTTTATTAATTAATTAATTAATTACCTTTCATTACCTATTATTGATTAATTAATCATAATTAATCAACTTTATTTACTTCATTAATTGAAATAATTAATGATCCCCTTTTATTAATTACCTTAAGTAATTAACTAATAATTATTAATCACCATCACAGATTAATTACATTTAGTAATTATCTAGCTTAATTACTATATTAAACAAATTAATTATTCTTTAATTTATTACTTAATTAATCCCTTGATTAATTAATAAGTAATTTAATCAAAATTACTTCATTCTTAACATCTTCATTTAATTAGATTCTGTAATTATTAATCAATTACTTAACTAGGTAATTTACAAATCCTCAATTACATAAAGTAATCATTTATAAAAACCCAAGTGTTTAAAATTAATTAAACTAAATTAATTAAAATAAACAATCACATTAAATTAAATTAATTACATTAAGTAATTAATTTCTTAATTACTTTATCAAGCAATTACACTCAAACCATTTACAATTAATTATTATTAAATTAATTAATCTAATTAATTATAAAAATTAACTACATTAATCAATTATTAAATAATCCTGGTTAATGATCTTCATTGACCATTCTTTAATTTTTTGTAAAGTAATTAACTTAAATTAATTACAAATTAAATTATCTTTAATTATTCATTAATTAAAGTTAATTATTAAATTAATTAACCTTGATTTAAAACTTAATTACATAATTACTAATATTCATTCATCATTAATTAATAATCTAATTAACGATCTTAATTATAAATTGATTAATCATTAATCAATTATTAATTCCAAATTCAATTAATTAATTAAATTAGTTAATTAATCTTAATTTGAATTTCAAGATAAAACATAACTTAATTATGTTAAAATAATTTAATTGAAACAAAGTACTTTTTTGAACTACTTTTAAATTTTCATTTTAAAACACAAGTTTTAAAATAGAATAAATTTTAAAATTTATCAAAGTTTAAATAATTTACAACTATTTAAATTGCAAATCAAACAAATGTTATGAAAATTTTTAAGTTAAATTCATTTCAAAATTTTAATAACTTAAATTTTCATTTAATTTAAAACTTCAATTTAAACCTTCTTTAAAATTTAAAACTGAAATTCAAATTTAACTTTTGAATTTTCCAGATTTTAAATAAACTTCAAATCTACTCATATTTTTAAAATCTCATTACTAAAAAATTTTAAACTATTTTGCCAAAACAAATAGTTAATTAAATTAAATTTTTGAAAACTTTTATTTTATTTAAAAACTGGAATTTGAATTCAAATCAGAAATGCAAACTTGAATTTGATTTTAAACTTAAACCTTACCTTAAACAAAAACTATAGATTTTTAAAATTTAAAACCCAGATTTTAAAAACACAGTTTCCACTGAAACCTGTAAACTACAGATCAACCTGAGAAACCAAATTTTACTTCTAGTCTAAAGCATCACTACTCCGAGTTTCTAATATACTTGCTTCGAGTAAAACACACACCTACCCTGCAACACCCCCAAACCAAAATCAGTTCACCAGAATAACTCGTCATCGTGCATATGCTCGGCGACCACCGCCTCTTCCGATCATCGTAGATGATCCCACAACTTCCAGAAACCCATCACTACTCTAACATCAACCCAGATCAAACAATTAATTAAAGAATCAAACTTCACCCCCAAATTCAAAACCTGAAAAAAAAGTTACAGGTTTCTGCTCAAACCTGTCAACGGCCATTCCGTCTCGCTCCGATCACCTGCAGATCCACCTCTCCGGCCATGAACCCATCCACATACCTACGACACATTCACCAAGTACCAAGTCACTCGATCAATCATCCAGATCGAAAAGACTCCTTCCACAAAACCCTTCAAAACTAGGGTTAAATTTTGGAAATCAAAACTGCAATCATCCTAATCAATTATATCCACAATCATGATTTTTCTAAGGATCTATGATCCTTACTCTATAACTCAGAAGAATTCTAAGTTTCCTCAAATCACAGATTGCAAGAACTTGCTCAAATTCATTTTTGGTTCAAGAATAAACTGCCACTTAATCAAACACCTAAAAATACTAATACTTGATTTAAAAATTAAGGTTCAATCAACACTATTATCTACTGACACTCAAATACAAAATTAACTCATTTAATTTTGGTTTGGATTCACATGCAGAGGCCACCCTGTTTCTATCTTTACTTACTTAAGTTTAATTAACTCTAGGCAGACAATCACTTTACCAAAATAAATATTTTGATTCTAATCTAAAGTAAGCAAACAAATTTTAATTATTTTAAGACAGATACTAACACAAATTTAAACAAATTTTTGGTGGATTCCTTTAAATAGGAAGATGAATTTAGAATCACATCGGAACATAGAAAAACATGCATACACAACATATTTACACCAGTCTTTTATAAACACAAACATTACTAAATTATATTCAACATTAACATGCAACCTATTTAAAGATTTTAAAGTTAAAAAGTTACTCACCATAGAATGCAGAGCTCTGTTTTGATCTATTGAATTTTTGCAGAAATAAAAATATGCAGGCTTGACCCTTTGCTTCACGTTGAATTGATATGCAGTTTTGCCTATTTGTTTTCCAGGAAATAATGCAGATGTAGATGCAATTGTTAATTTCCCAAATACATGCAGATGCTCATCATGTTTCAAATCAGGCTTGATCCATCCAGGTTTTAAAAACAGAATGCAGAAAAAAAAACAGTGCAAGCTCCACTTGAATTTTGCAGACTTATGATTTTGAGTAATATGCAGATTGAATATGGTTTTGGGGTCTTCTGATTAAGGTTTGAACATGCAGATTTATGGATTGGTACAGGTATTTGAAGGGCTTAGATATGAGGAGTTTTTGGATTTGAATATGCAGGTTTACTTGAATTTGATTTTAGAAGTTTGTAGATTTCTTTGATTAAGGAAAATGAAATATGAATGAAGATGCAAGCTTATACTAGATGTATTTTCAGATTTAATGAAATAAAAGAAAAATAAAAACTAAAATTTTACACTTGTCAAATTGTAATGCTAATTTGAACACTTGTTTAATCAATGCTTATGAATGCAACACATGTCTCTTTAAAAATAATTAGTACTAATTACAAATTAATGTGTATGTTAGCTTAGTTTAACTTGTTAGTTTATATTTAAATATGTGTATGAATTTACAAAAGAAATAAGAACAAATCATGTTTATAAATAAACTTATACATATTAAAAATTAAAACAATTATACAATTTAAAATTTATACTTTTGAACTTAAATTCAAAATAAATTCAAAATCAAATAATTCTAAATCAAGTTATGAATATAAATTCAAATTTGAAATAAAAATTACAATCCTATTCAAAACTTATTTATAGAGACAATACAATATCAATATTGCTTTAATAATTCTCTTATTATTAAATTGAAATCATTTTACAAGAAATTATATTTTTATTAATAAAATATCTATTTTATTAAGCCGTGAAACCATTTTGTTGAATTTATCCTAAATTTAATACTCAATCTAATTAAAATCAAAATCTCCAATTTATAATGTATATATTAGAATTTTAAAACATGATTCATTTATTAAATTTTAAACCAAAATCATTTATTTAACTTTGAAAAGCTTAAATATTAAATAAAACTGATTTCCAAATTACTACAAATATTAAAACTAGAAAATATGCTTTACTTATTAAAATTAAAACAATACCAATCTATTTAAAATATAAACCATATATTTATTTTGTAAATAGAAATCAATTTATTATTTTCAAAAGATAAAATAACCATTTTAAATAATTATTGAAGAAGATTATTAATCGATGAGTGTCTAAAGTGAATTATCTTTTAAAATAGTATTATCTTTTAAATTAATAATGACCATATATTTAATTATCATTATTGTTTTCTATGCGTGTAACGACCCGCCATCCGACTCCACAGAATGACGCATCATTAGTAAGAAAGAAAGGGATAGAAAAGAGAAAAGAAAGAGAAGAAAGAAGAAACAACATCAGAATCTCAACAGCGGAATGAATAAATTATATTAATAACATAATAATTACATAGTATACATCACTAATCAGAGTTACACTGAATTTATATCACATACTAGACAGTTATAAACACCTGTCTAGTTATAAAACTCAATAGAACAATACTAACACAGAGAACACACAGCGGAACTATATATCTAACGCCGAAGCCTCCTGCTCCATTGCACCTTCACAATTCGTCAAAGCTGACCTGAATCCCTTGGCTACTCGTAAAAATTTGAGTACCCAAGAGTTTAAGAAAACAGAAGATAAACTCTGGGTCAGACATGGGTCTGGTATGAGTAACAGGTTAAAGTTGCTTAATTTTGAAAAACCTTTGAAAAGAAAGGTATCACATAAGACTTCCCATACATAAACATGGAAAAGTTTTTACTTTACGCTAACCAAAACATTTGATAGGAAATCCAATGATATTATAATAGGTCTAGGGTTTTCAAGTAAATATGAAATAGCCGAAATTGTTACATTCATTAAATTCCAGCTACTAGCCACAAAAGTGGGTAATACAATCAAAACCGTTGGCACTTATTGGATTTTGGATTCCATCAATGGCGGGCTACTGGGGTACCACCCGTCACAGTACGTGGCCTAGATCAACGTACCGAGGAGTACGCCCGCTCCCCTTCAATACAAGACCGGAACCATTCCTCACTGGACAGTCCCGAATAAGACAACCCCGCAATTGGCGTACGTTCCAACCGCCCACACAGCCGAAATAAAAAGGGACTTCTAGACAGGGGAAATTCTTGCTCTCCAGTGGGAGCTACCCACGAAGCCTTGCTGCACCTCCATTGCCGACACCTCCGGCATCTCGCAACCAATATCATACATTCAAATATAAGCAATGATCTATAATCACGCCACCTATAATTAATTTAAAATAATTTAAATTAATTACATTATTCTCTAATTAATTTAAAATGAATTAAATTAATTACTTCATCAATATAAACCTTGCTTATAAACATTAATTAATTATCAATCAATTAATTAATTAATCTTTCAAACACCTCAATTAATCACCCTTCATTAATTATCCCTTAATTACATTCAAGTAATTATCCATTAATTAATTTTACAAATTAATTATACTTAGCCAAATTCAGTAATTAACCTTTAATTACTTCATAAATTAATCAACTATAATTAATTACATTAATCCTTAATTAATTACATCAATTAATTACCTTTAATCACTTATTATTGATTAATTAATCTTTAAACTATCGTACCTTTGAACTTATCAAAAATTTATTTTTAGTGTCTTGAAATATAGGACTTTAACTTTAAATATCCGTTGAAAATTCAATACAATGAAAGAAAAAAAGGCTTTCTATTCACACAACATATACACACACACACTTATATACTTATATGTGTATACACTTAAAATTTTAATATCATAAAGTTTGCATGAATCTATATATACTGAGTTTTATGTGTATGCAGGTTGATGTATATGCATATCATCTCTGTCATACTGTAGGATCAAGCTACAAAGGGAAATTTAATTCCTCATCTGTACAATCGAATTTAGGTCCTGATGTTTAAAAGAAGTGTGGTTGTAATATGTTGGTATCAATCTTAAAAATAGATTTGAAGGGAATTATTGAGTAATTATTTTTAAATATATGAATTACAGTAAAAAAAATAAACAGGGTCAAGCATTCGATCATCATGTTTCCAGATTTCGATTATATGATTAGAATTGCCATCAAAAATGATAAATTTTAAAAACAAAATCATGATTTTTAATTTGGTATTGGTTGTGAATTACCGTGATAAATGAAAATGTTTATTCGTCGATTTTTCGATGTTGGACGAGGGGATGGTCATTGAAATTTGAGCTGAGGGTAGCCAAAGGATGGGCAGTTGCAGGAAAAATATTCAGGAGGGTTCTAGATGGCCGTGGTAGCCGAAGGAGGTTGAAGTAGGGTTTTAAGCTCGGTTGTGGCGTCGTTGATTTATGGGTTTCGTTCAGCGATTTTGGTGAATCGAGTCAGACCGAGTATTACAGACTTTCAGGTAAGGACGTTCTGGAGCTCAGGAGGCAAACTGGAGAGCAGGAACGTATGGAGAGCTTCTGATGTTAATATATTATAGTATCTGAAACAGATAGATTTATCTGTTCTGTAAACCTGTTGTAACTCTGATATAATAAAGTGTAATTTGACAAGTACAGTTTCCTTTGTATAACTATTATTTATGTGATATTATATTTTATCCGATGCGAATGTGAGATTCTGAGTTTTAGTTTTCTGTTTCTTCTTCTTTCTCTTTCTTCTTTTCACTAACTATCTGGAAATTTCGGGATCGAAATTTTCGGGTCGTTACGTTTGTTAATTAATCAAATTTTAAAAATTATTAATTTCTTAATTAATCATCCATATTATGAATTAATTAAATAATTAATTATTCATCTTATTCATCTTAATAATTTAATGAATCCAATCATTAAATTTTATTTTTCTTTTAGATAAACATTTCTTACTTAATTAAGCATTTAAAAACAAAATGTTTTTAAATTTACTTTAAGTTCCATTTAACTTCATTTTAAACTTAAGATTCAAATTTATCTTAAATAAGATTTTAAAACAATTCAAAACTTTTCTCTTATATGTTAAAAGAAACATCTACTTTATCAATAAGTTTAAAAGAATTTAAATTACAATTCAATTTAAATTCAAATCAATTTAAAAATTATTTTTAAATTCCAAAATTGAAATACGACTTTTAAATTCATTCTAAATTTAACTTAACTCTTAAAAACTCTTCCTACAACCTACATCTTCAATTTAAATGCAAATCATTTAATCATTTTAAAGCAATTTAAATTTAAACATTTTTTTAAAAAACTGTAGTTTAAATTTAATTCCAGATTTAAAAATCCAGATTTAAATTCAAAAATTAAAATAAGATACTTTTAATCATTTAAATAGATTTATAAAAGAGGTTATAACTTACTTGTAATTTAAATGAATACATGTTTCATATTTTAAATTATATTTTAAATTTCATATTTCATTTACAAATCGTATTTTATAAATCAATATTTTAAAAAGAATAACACAAACATTTTATAACTTATTTTAATATTCAAACTTAAGTTAAAATGAATTTTAAAACAATAAAACATTTATCTCATATATTTAAAATCATTTAGCTATTTTATTAAATAGTTTTTGAAAAGCTTAAATCAAAAATAAATCACAATTCCTAAATTCAAAATATTAAAATTATGTTATACTAATTTAATTAAAACAACTTATCTATTTAAAATATATATAAATATATATACATTATTAAATAGAAAATAAATTCATTAGTTTATTAAAAATAAATTCACAAATTAAATATTTTAAATAAAGAAGATTATTAAATCAAATCAAATTTATTAACAAAAATTATCAATTCAATTCAAATTTAAATACAGATTATTAAATTTATATTGTCCAAAATTCCGGGATATTACAATCCTTCCTGATTAGCTTAACTCTTGCTGATTTCATTAAAAACAGACTGAATCAAAACAATCCAATGATCTCCTCAATATCACTCAAAAACCAAGAACACAAACCCTAGCCAACTTACTAGAGAAATGAGTTCACTCTGCTGCTTCTGAACTCTATTTCAGAAAAACTACTCAGCCAGAAAACTCCCTACCAACTCAGAACACTTATCTTACCCATCACATAAGAAACCAAAACACTTCGGAGCTAGCTTGAAGGGTATGCAGATGCAAATTTCCAGGTTGTAGATTGAAGAAGAATTTGCAGACTTCTTGTTTTAAAAAAAATGCTTTCAGATTTTGAAAAATCCTTGCATGCAGTTTTGACTTGATTTGCAGTTTCTTTCCAGATTGAAAATTTATGAATGCAGACTTTACTCCTTAATTCATTATCTAAATTTAATCGCATAAATCAAATTAATTACACCAAGTAATTAAACAATAGATTATTATTAATTAATTAATCTAATTAGTTATTAAAATTTATCACATTAATTAATTGTTAAATAATCTTAAGTTAATGACCTTCATTAACATTTCATAATTACTTAATTAAGAAATTAACTTATATAAATCATTATTAATTATCAATTAATTAATATTTAATTATAATTTAATTAATCTCTAATTATTAATTAATTAATTGTTAATTAATTAATTAATTAATCTCTAATCTTAATTAATTAATAATTAGAGATTAATTAAATTGTAATTAAATATTAATCAATTGATAATTAATAATGATTTATATAAGTTAATTTCTTAATTAAGTAATTAAGAAATGTTAATGAAGGTCATTAACTTAAGATTATTTAACAATTAATTAATGTGATAAATTTTAATAATTCATTAGATTAATTAATTAATAATAATCAATTGTTTAATTACTTAATGAAAGTAATTAATGAATTAATTACTTGGTGTAATTAATTTGATTTATGTGATTAAATTTAGATAATGAATTAAGGAGTAAAGTTTGCATTCACAAATTTTCAATCTGGAAAGAAACTGCAAATCAAGTCAAAACTGCATGCAAGGATTTTTCAAAATCTGGAAGCATTTTTTTTAAAACAAGAAGTCTGCAAATTCTTCTTCAATCTACAACCTGGAAATTTGCATCTGCATACCCTTCAAGCTAGCTCCGAAGTGTTTTGGTTTCTTCTATGATGGGTAAGATAAGTGTTCTGAGTTGGTAGGGAGTTTTCTGGCTGAGTAGTTTTTCTGAAATGGAGTTCAGAAGCAACAGAGTGAACTCATTTCTCTGGTAAGTTGGCTAGGGTTTGTGTTCTTGGTTTTTGAGTGATCTTGAGGAGATCATTGGATTGTTTTGATTCAGTCTGTTTTTAATGAAATCAGCAAGAGTTAAGCTGATCAGGAAGGATTGTAATATCCCGGAATTTTGGACAATATAAATTTAATAATCTGTGTTTAAATTTGAATTGAATTGATAATTTTTGTTAATAAATTTTATTTGATTTAATAATCTTCTTTATTTAAAATATTTAATTTGTGAATTTATTTTTAATAAACTAATGAATTTATTTTCTATTTAATAATGTATATATATTTATATATATTTTAAATAGATAAATTGTTTTAATTAAATTAGTATAACATAATTTTAATATTTTGAATTTAGGAATTGTGATTTATTTTTGATTTAAGCTTTTCAAAAACTATTTAATAAAATAACTAAATGATTTTAAATATATGAGATAAATGTTTTATTGGTTTAAAATTCATTTTAACTTAAGTTTGAATATTAAAATAAGTTATAAAACGTTTGTGTTATTCTTTTTAAAATATTGATTTATAAAATATGATTTGTAAATGAAATATGAAATTTAAAATATAATTTAAAATATGAAACATGTATTCATTTAAATTACAAGTTATAATTTTATAAATCTATTTAAATGATTAAAAGTATCTTTGCAAATAGACTCGGGTATGTGGGAGTTGGGATGAACTTGTGTTTTAGCTTATCAAATGTTCAAAATATTTTCAAAATATTGAAATTCGGTAATTTATATGGGTTAAATCCTATTTGTTTTCAAAAGTAAATTAAATGATGAAATTCAATAGAGTGATAATTATTTAATATTAGTGGATGGTGATAATGGGATTACCTATCAATTATGAGTTGATGTGTAAAAATGTTATCTGGTAATTAAAGTTGAATTGTATTTAATTGGATAATTTTTAATAAGATGACATTGGTTTCGAGAAGGCCGGGGTCGGGTATTAGTAAATACCTGAAACCACTTCAATTCTTTATAAACTGATATGTGAAATCAACAGACTAGTATGGAATGAATTAAGTGAATTTGACCGTTAATCTAAGTTTTGGTACTTAGATATTGATGTATGGTATCAGTAATGTCTATAACAACTTGTGGAGTTGTAAATTGATATAAGTTACCCCGGGTTTATATAAGTCACATGCTTTTGTATTCCATGTTAGATGGGTTTACTCATGCTGGTTTCCAGCCTGACCCGGGTGTTACTTTGATGTAATGCTCGGGTCAGACCGAGTATTACAGATTTTCAGGTAGAAACGTTCTGGAGCTCAGGAGACGAGCTGGATGGCAAGAACATACGGAATGCTTCCGCTATATTATATTATTGTATATCTATGATATAGTAATTGTGTATATTCCAGTGTCTGTATATAATATGAAACTCTGATGTATTAGAATGTAATCGACTGATATAGTATTCTTTTGCAACTATTATTATTTATTATCATATTTTATCCGCTGCGAATGTGAGATGTTTGGTGTTCTGTTCTTCTTCTTTCTCCTTCTTCTTTTTCACAACTATCTGGAATTTTCGGGAATGAAAATTCTTCTTTCTCTCTATATCAGAGTGGATTCTCTATTTCTTAAAGATGATGCGATTACTAAAATTAATTAATCATATGGAAGAAAGAATAATTCAATACATTAATCCATTCAAATTTAAATTCAAATTAAATTCAAATAATTCAAAATTCAAATAACTGAAAGGATAAACGCTAATATTCAGATTTTGGTAAACAAATTTTAAGAATGGTTAATTTGTTATTTTCAGATAATAATGATAATACTTAGTTTTTCATAAAACATAAATAGATTTTAGAAATAGGACTTGTTATTTTTAATTTTAATAAGAGTTATATATGCATCTATATATAACTTGATTTTAAAATTGGATTTGATAAATTAATTTTAAAATTGAATTTGATGTTTGAAAATTTAAAAGAGTAAATACATAAAAATATTTGAATAAGCTTTTGGTTATAAATTGTTTTGTTTCATTTCTCTTTAATAAATTTAAAAAAAAAGATAAATTCATTTATATATACATAAGAATAATAAATTTGGGTTTAGAGGCTTTTGTAAACAATTTAAAATAAAAATAAAATACTTAGATTACATGTGTAAGTCTCTTAAGACATTTAATTTATATGTGTAAGCCATTTTTAAACCAAGTGACAAGTGTTAAGGTTAGAGCAAGTGTATTCTTTAGTTATCTTTTTCTTTTATTTTAATTAAATTAAAAATTTGTTTATGTAAACATTTCTTCTCATCTTATTCTTCTTTTCTTCACAAACTTGAGAAAGTTTTCAGATCTAAAAAACTGAATTCATCTTCCACAAAACAGAAAATTTCTGTTCAAATAAAGTCTGTAAATTTCTCCTCAAAACAAATTTGAATAAAACCATAATCTTCCTCTAAACCAAAACCTGAAATGAAATCTCCTCAAACCTGTTTTCTGTTTAAATTAAAAATCTGTTCAAAACCATTCTGCAAATTCCCCTCAAATAAAGTCTAAAACCAATATTTTTCCCTCTAACCAAAATAAACCAAAGCTATCTGAAAATCATTTGCACATCCTCAAGCCTGAAAAGAAAAACATGTATAAACCTGTAACTCTTCAAATCATCAAACTGAAGTGCAATTCATAAAACTGAAACAAGTTTGCTACTTAAAGGACCTGCATGCATTTTTTTTTCTTTTCTGGAAGCCTGCAGCCCCCTCCTTTTCTGTTTTGGAAATAAAAATCAAATCTGCATCTTTATTCTGGAAGCATGCATGTGATTCAGGATGCAAGCATTACAGCAAAGCATTTGAGTAGATCTGGAATTAAAGTTTTAAGTTCTATAGAAAATCTGAACTTGTCAAAACTTGGATGCTCTACCCCTAAAAAAGAAACCCGTGAGTAACATTTTTAACTAAAATTCTTAAGTAAATATAGTTGTTTGATTTATTCCTATGATAATCATGTTTGGAATGGATGAATATAATAAAATTGTCTGTAATTTGTTTGGTTTCAAAATATATTTTGTGTTGTAAACTTGTTCTTGCCAGTTCTAGAATTACAGGTTTAATCTCTGATCAAAAATCATGATCTTATGTCTAAAATCTTTGTTAAGGTTTAAGATTCAAAACAATATAGGGTTGAGTAATATAAGTTAAGGTTTAAATTTTATTTTATATATAAAAATAAGATAAAAATTGTAATGTCTCTGGGTAACTTAATATAACAGAACAAATATTTAGTAAGTGAAAATTTAATTATTCTGTTTCATTGATTCAAAATTTCCATGTTCAAAAATATTCTCTGGGTAAAATTACGTGTAAATAATTAACAACTTCTTAATCATAGCGTTTACTAAAAATTTGTTTACCAAAATCTGATACCAATTTTAATGACCCGACTTCCTAACTCTAGGAAGTCGTATCATCTTGAAGAAAGAAAGGGATAGAAGAAGAAAAGAAAGAGAAAGAAAGAAACAACAACATCAGAGAACTCACAGCGGAACGAATGAAATATAATATATAACATAAAGTATTACATAGTATCTTATTACATCAGAGTTACACAACTTATTCAACACATATTAGACAGTTATAAACATCTGTCTAATTCATACAACTCAAGCACAACAGAAACAGATACAACAAACACAGCGGAACCAATATATATAACCCTGCGCCTCTATCTAATCCACTACGTACCATCTTTGTGATACCTTGTGTATTGGTTTCGGCTTAGTAAGTTTCGACTGGGTTAAAGGCGAAAGCTTCGATGTTAAAAGGTACTTCCAAAGTAGGCGAAACCCTCTTTTCTGAGTCTGGTTTAATACTATTTATATCAAATCTTTTTCTAACTAACCTGCCACATGTCAACACCAGATTGGTTGCCTTAACTTTTTCAAATTCTTTACCAAAATAAGTGCAGCTAATTTTAGATCTAAACCATGGTTAAATAAACCAATTAAGCCCTTTCATTAGGCAAAATTTTTTTGCAAACAAGTCCCTCTTCTAAAATAATATAATTTGCATAGCAAATCACTGTGGAAAAATCCCAAAAAATTCTAGAAATTCACTTTAATCATGCTATCTAACATATCAAAATTCTAGACCCAAATTCTTAATATATTCTCTAAAATAAATTTAAAAACCCTAGTAACCATATTTTCCTTCGAAAATTTATAACAATCTTTCTGTAGCTTGGAAAATTATCAAAATTAAAGCCCAACTCCAAAATTATGTTTTATGTAACATAATTTTCTCATGGAATTTGAACATCAACATATATCGGTTTTGTTGAATATGCGACTATATGATTTTTGTTTGATGATAATAAACATATATATATATATATATTCATTTAAATGTATTTGTTAATGTACTATTTTATTTTTCATAGATTAAATAAATATTTTCTGAATAAAATAAATAACACATAATTTGAATTCAAACGGAAATTTTATTCAAACAAATATTTATTACAATTTTTGAATAGTACAAATTTCAAGTTCTCACTATGTATATACACACACAACTTCAATTACAAATACAATTTTGATTACATCACAATTTCTAATTTACATTTGACCTCACTACATATCACTCATTCACTCAACTCATATTTATCTTCAACTTCATTCCAATGTGAATCCAGCATCTGAGCAATCTGCAAAAATATACATTGCCGCAGTAAAATTGAAAATAAAATATTTTTGCAGTATAAAACAAAATATGGATTTTGAAAATAATATTTGCCTCAGTTATTTGGGTTGTTCGTCATCATTTAAATTCGAATTCATCATACACGAACAGCTTGTGACATACACAGTGCATCACTGTATATGCCACAAGGCCGTGCACACCGATATATACACTTGATAAAATTACAGGGACAGGTGAGCACAGATCAAACCCAAAACGCCGGGTTTAACTCAAGTGCAATAAAAATAATGTCACAATATCAGCACAAGATCAAACCCGAGCCTTAAGCTGGATTTAACTCAGGAGTGGTTTCAAAAATCAACATGAAGTATAAAAAAGCAAACCAAACTCAAGGAAGCAAAAATCACATACAAGGCAAGACCAACAAAACAGAAGCAAGGCACAACTTAGTACACACTAAGATGATACAGGAGAGGTCAGAGAATGCACACACAAAGATAATGCACTCAAATAAGTCCAACCCGGGCAAGTCTACACAGAAGTACAACACACTACAAGCTAGATCAGTGCACATAGGAGTGCAAGTGCAAATAAAGCAAGCATGTGCACTAAACAAGAGTGACTCAATACAACCAGACCAGTTCAGGTTAAAGAGGCAGTGGTACAAAATACATGAAGGTCTGGCAACAAATGAAACATATGCACCAGTAAACAAGGCTACAACTTCACATGAACCAAACAGTGCACAAAGGCAGTAGTACAACTCTAGCTGAAGCAAACGGCTCAATCAACTACAAACTCAAGACCAAAAAATCCAAACCAAGTTCAAGATCAATGCACATGAAGCAACCAGACCCAAATGGTTGACATGAACCATAAATACAATATGATATGCCTCAAAACAAACAGTGAATCAAGAACAAGACAGAACAGGTACAACAAACAGTGTAAACATCACCATGAACAGGCAGTGGTACAAACTACAAGTAGATAGGGATGTGCAGACCAATAGATGTAAGCAGCAGTGAATGGCAACAACACAACAGCAATATACATTGAAGCAACTCGAGCTCGAGTTAGCACAACTAAGTTCAAATGAAACTGGACAGTGCAAGCTTCAAAAGTATCAGACTCAAGTACATATACAGGAATGCAACAGTGAAATACCAACCAAGTGCACTAGAGAACAATGACTGATACAAGTGACTCTGAGGCAACCAGAAAATAAACATAACAAATGAAACAATATTGCAAACTGTCACACATGAATGCAATATGCGTATACAAGGATAATATGGGTGCAGTGAAGACTGTAGCTCGTGGCTACAGCAACATGAACATGTCAGTAAAATGGCAACTAGCAATAAATCAAATGACCAGAGGCAGTGAACAGTATGGCCAAAGTAGAACGAAATCAACATCGTCAAAATCAAGCCAAAGCCGACCAAATACAAATATACATGTGTGCATATATATATGTATACACATAAATATCTATAACAAATGAAACAGTACCGAAATCAAAATAGTTCAAGTGGCCGGAGTCATGAAACGGCAAATCAAACAAGGTCGAAAATGCTATCAGAGATGAACACAAAAAATGACCAGAGTCGAAGCATACAGAAACAAAAGTAAATCAAGGAAGTCAAACAAATATATAGGTCAATGAAAGGCCGAAGTCATCAGAATTTCAAGTAAGCCAAAACCAGTTCAATATCGAAGAAACAGATTAAAGTCAGAACCTTGGCAATCAAGGAATCGAACCAAGTAAGAATTCAAAACCGTGTTATTCAAGTGAATTGAACAAGTCAGAGATTAATCCCAAGCATTAAAACAAAATCGAATGGCCGAAATAAATCAAGTGAAAAATTCAAATAAATGAAAATCAAGGATCTTGAATCCTATAAAAACAAGTAACATCATCGGCTTTCGAATCACATATCGAGTTCAAGAAAGCAAATCAGTAGTAGCAAAAGAAAATTTTACATACCAAATCAAAGTCGAACCCGATCAAGGAGGAGAAGTCGCGAACGATTAAATTAAAGTAAGCAATCGAAGCATCAACCATCAATTAAGCGGCGACTTCACAAAGCCCTAATTTCAGAGCTAAAAGGAACGAACGAAAGAAAGAACCAAGCCGACATCTTTTTACAGAGCAAAAAAAATAAAGAAGATAACGTGGCCGCGTTTTCTTTAGTGAAAATATTTTGGGCCTAGCCTTCTCTCTTTAGTATTAGTTTATATTAAATAGAAATAATTAGGGTTTTGGTTTTTAATTGTTTTTAAAAATTTTGTTTTTATATTTTCTCCTTTAAACCATTGTAATTACTAGTCGTGTGACTAGGGGACAAACTACGTGGCGTAGTTTGAGAATTCGCAACTCAGTGGTTGAGCTGTGGCAGGGTTTTGAGTGTAGAGTTAGGTTAGTCAGTAGCAGGTGTCGCGAGTTTATGTGTGTAAGCGTATGACTACTTAATTTCTAGTAGAAACCTTGGGGGCAGCACGTAGGCAGAGTTTTGCCGAAGCTGGGTAAATTCTGTGTCGTTCTATTTTTGCATTTATTCTGCAATTATCTGTGCTGCTATAATTTTGATATATCTGTGTTGAAATAATTTTATAAGCTTCCGCAATAATTTTTATAGTTAACAGTATCACCCTATTCACCCCCTCCCCTCTAGGGTGAAATCGATCCTACAGGTTTTACCCTAAAACCGTGTATAAATCCATTTAAACAATATTGTTTAAATTAAACAAATCAAAAATCAAGCATATTATTATTCATCATAAAATGAATTTACTCTTAGATTCGAAAACATATGGTTCAAAACAAAATAGAAATGGAATTATTATTCACCTTGATTAAGATAAGGAGATTGGATTGAGATTAATTTCCCTTATGCTTGATTCTCTAGCTTTTAATTGAGTTCTTCTTCCTTAATGGCCGACCGTTCCTAGCTTTTGGTTTGCATTTCAAAATGACGTGAATGGGTAGTAAAATGGTAGGAATGAAAATATATAAGGGTAAGTGTTATGGGTGGCAAATTTCCTAATATACCCTTATGCAATTTGATTAACCCAAAAACCATTATTAGGCCCATTTAATTATCATATTAGGCATGGTCTTGATTAATTTTATTCAAATCTCAACCCCCTTATCACATAGAATTACATTATTCTATTTAATTTATCTAATTGAATCTCCTAAATAATGTTATCACAAATTAGGGGTGTTACACCTTTAGTGCGAATGCTGATTAAGCTCTTTGATCAGAACTTTAGTTCTTCTTTGCATAGCTCTCAACTATGGTAGAAAATTCAATTATCCAACAACAAACCCTCATCAATGTTTGCTGTCAAGAATCGAGTGATATACCCTCTTTCGGCTCGGTGTAAACACTTCCATCCATAATCAAATCTTAGATCAAATTATGTGACGAAATAATCCACATATCTCGTAAGAATTTGTTAACCTTTCCAAAATTCTAATGAAAATACTTCATAAAATTTTCGTCTTTTATTCAAACCTTTATAAAGATACTTCTTTATACATAACCATTTTACATTTTTTCCAAATATTTTTACTTAAAAACCATTTCTTTTCAAAATGAAATTCAAGAGTTTAAAAACAAATATTACTTAAACATCATTTACTACAATCCCAAAACCATTTATTAATAACTTTAACCATTTCTTTAAGGATCAAAGCATACCCGTCTTATCACTTAAGATAATAAACTTTAATAAAAATTGACGATCATCAATTAATTTATCAATTAATGATTTGCATCATCCTTTTTAAAAAAATTATATAGATCGAGTAAATCAAAAATGATACCAAGGAACTAGGTACCACCAATAGTATCACAAATTTCCTTAATAAGAAGGGAAATACTTAAGAGAAGCGTTTACCATCCCAATACATCTCCTTCCCATTTTTAGTTACTTTCGAGCCACTTGGATCAATTAATCTTTGAAAAATTTAAAAGATTCATACTAATATAATAACAATATCATATTATAAATTCTCACATGCTTACATCATTCAAATTTTAAACTTGGGTACAAAAAAGAAAAATTCCCCTCCCTTCCTTACACGATAAAAGATACTAAATCAAACAACATCCCATCCAACTTATGCATACATATTGAAACTACACTTAATTTCCCAATGTTACTCTTCGAAGTCCGAAGATGATAGGGACTCCAGTTACTAAGGTTTATCATCACTTCTCCCTCTCCTTCTTCGTCACTATCCAGCTCATCGTCGACCTCATTATCGTCCTCTTTTAGTATCTCTCCCATAATCTGCGGTAGCCATGGTTGGTTCCATGGGACATGTCACATGCCGACTGGCATTCCAAGAACTACCCCGCCCTCTTTTTTAATTCTTCCAAGCCTTACATGTTTCCCTCCCAAGGGTTTTCGAATTCTTCGACCCCCTCCTCCTCTTCTTCTTTTGTTTTTTCTTCGTCGTTGCTTCTTATCTCATTCCCGTTTATTATGAACTGAATGATCCTGCTTGCCACATAACATTCTCTTCATCTATATTCCATACTACTTTCTCTCAACATGATAGCATTAGGGTCTTCTATCGACTCCGATTCTTCCTCCATGGGTTCTATTTCCTCTTCCATGGGTTCTGATTCTTCTTCCATGGGTTCTATTTCTTCTATCCGTTCCAAAACGGAATTAGCAGGATATGCTCTTTTCGAGGCCTGCCTAGGTTCGTCGTCGCTAGAAGTCATAATTACTTCTACAGCTGGGGGTGGTACAAGCATTCCAGCCGTAGGGTACCCATCTTCACCCCTTAAAGTGCATGAGGCATAATCTTCTTCAATCGGGAACCCACCATTACTTGGCGGATACTTTGGTTGCTCCTATACGTCACTAAAGAGAATAATAAGGCTGTTCTTCTTGCCTTAGTTTCCTTTAGAAGACTCCCTTTCACGTAATTTCCCACATACGGTTTCTACAGCTAAACAATTATTCTTTTAGACATAAGTGTTATGTAACTGCTTAACGTATAGAGAAGTTTGGTTAATACTTGAGATTAATTTCTGAAGGTAACCTTTTTAAAAAAAATGCCAAGTATATGTGTGTGTATTTTTAGGTAAAATGATTTCATATAAAACCAAATTTACTAGTATATGATAGTAACAAATACGCACTCATATATACTCAAACTCATTCTAGGGTGTTAACCCTATCTCTAATGAGTTACTAAACCTAGGGTATTACTAATCCTATCTCCGATGAGACTTTACTCCTACCAAAGCCAAGGTGTTCACTCAACCTAAGCTTTGATACCACGTTGTGAAGGTCTAGACTTTTCAACCATCGACAGTGGATACACCGCACTACGTAGGCTTTTCAACCATCAGCAGTGGACACAACCACCATGAAACACACTGGTACTTTGAATCAGATTTTACAGCCAGCCTCGTGGTTACAACCAACCCTTTTCTAGGATCATGTAGGGGTAAGAGTCTCTTGCTCGCCACCGAACAGAAAGCGAGAACCCCATATCATGCTGCACACTCCAACTAATGGAGCATACCCCAACACGAGGGGTAAGTGCCAGATCAAATCCTAGCCCGGTTCCTTCGATCCAATCATCAGTAAAAAAAAGGTAAAGTGAATAGTTGATATTTGATTAATTCATTTCTTTTATCAAAAATATCTTTTAGAGATAACTTTAAAACACTTTTTCCCGGTATATATGGAATCCTTAAACCTCTCTTATCAAATCCTTTGATTACTTAAAAACCCCTTTTTTAAACTTTGAATAATTCGAAATCATTTCATTTTTCTTAGGAAAATGTTTCCAATCATTTCATTTAAATCTTACTAATGATTTCTGAATTCAAAACTCATAATTTTGACTGGGTTTAAACCATGTCATCAAGGGTGTTAATCCAAAAACTAGTAAATATTAAATGAGCAGAATCTGTAGAAATCATCTAATTCTACTTAATACCCATTCCAGTATTCAATAAATACTATGGGTAGAATGACGATGAAATCACGTTTTGAATTCCATGAATGGTATGAATTCCTTCTTCGAGCTTTAACACTAAGTATAAGAAGATCATCTATATAAAATAAAGTTTTTTTTAATTTAAATTTGGAAAATTTAATCTTTTTATACTTAACTCGCTTCCGACATTTCGACTTATCTATCCTCGCCCAATGAAGAGGCCAAGTGAGCTAGGGCACTGGTTGATCTTGAACATCTCCTTTGTTTAAGTACCTCACATCCTTATCTCATGAATAGAAAAATTCAATCTACTCATCTGCTTTTGGAGCAAAGATTAAACCACTTAATTTGTAATAGTTTCTTTACATCGTTTATTTAAACTTTTTTAAATAAACAATAAACCCTAAAATCATTATTAGAAAACTTAATTATCCATTTTAAAACATTATTAAAAGTTTTGGACTAGAATTGTTAAGTTTAAAGCTATATTTCAAAGGTTATAGAAAAGTGTTATGGAAAGTGTTGCAAAAAGTGCTTTTTAAGCTATATTGATCAAAACGATGTTTTATTATTTGAAAATACATTTTTATAATTCAAATCACTTTTAAAACATTTTAGAATATTTTTTTTATAATTTATTTCATATTTTTAAATCATTTAAAAATATCATTTCCTAAGAAATCTAGTTTTAGATTCTCAACTGCAAAACTGCGAATTTTTCAAAAACTTGTTTAACTCATAATTCAAAGTCTACATAACGAAATATAAATTTTCTTTATTCATTAGAAAACTGTGGATATAATAGTTTGGAAATTCTTATTTCGAAGAATTCCGAGCTATATTTCATTCTATAAAATCATTTGATTTTATGGCGTGAAATCGCGTACTGCCGTTACGCAACACGCCTATTTTTGACAAAATTTTCAATTCTCATTCAAACTTCTCCAAAATACTTTTAGACATTTATAAAACTTTTAAAAATCATTTTTAAACCATTTTTAAGAGGTTTAACATTTTGTATACACCAATTCATTAATATAGAGGAAAGTGATTTCCTTTGTGCTTATCGACGCGTATTCCGTGACTTGCATATATATTCAACATATATTAAACAATCATCATTAACAGTCATAATCAAACATATATAACATCCAATGTCATATAAAACTATAGTTTAGGAGTTCTCACCTTTATTTTCCATTTGATCTAACACAAAATGGCTATAGCTCCGCTATCTCGAAATCTACACTCACGATCACTAGCATTATTGACTTTAAAATGGGTTAGCCTTGCTTTGGAGCTCACGGCCTTGGTGGGATAAGAGGAAGGGCTTGGCCTTGGTGGTGTGTGGTAGTGGGCATGGATTTTGGAAAGACAGAGGAGGAGTTTCATTTCCGTTTGAAGTGGAATTGATAATTTATGTACATTATATTATTTTAAATTTCTTTTGATAAATATTTTTCCACAATTTTGACAAGCTTGAAAGCCATGAAAAGAAGCTTGAAATGGAGAAGAAGATGATAAGAATATGGTGAAAAAAGTGAGAAAGTGGGTGGGTATTTATAGAAGAAACTTGAAATAAAATATTTGAAAGAAAAATTACCAAAATGCCACTAGCCCACACCCCTCTTACCCCCTCTACATGCACAGCTCCCCCCGTTAGACTATGTGATGGCGATGTGAGGTGATGGTGTGGTACAATGAGTTGATGTTTGCTTTTTGATTACTTAAAGGTTAAGTCTTAGGAATTATCTAATTATTTTGTAATACATACATACATACATACATATATATATATATATATATATATATATATAAGTATTCATGTACGCGTGTATATGTTATCGTATTCATTTGAGATAGATATGCATGTACATGTAGGTGCATAACACTTCAAATATCTTCAAACAACTTTTGTTTGTTAAATCATTGAAATCCGGAGAACCGATTATCAATCACATTTTAAGTTATTAATTAACATGCATATACTTGTAAAAAAATTAAAATAAATTCCTTATCATTTTAAATTAATTAAAACGATCATATTTAAATTATAAAACCACATAAATTAATATTAATAATTGTTTACAATAATTACTATTATACCGATAAAGTGATATCGATTTTTTTCCTTATATTTTCAAATTAAACATATCTGTTCATAAAACTTTTATAAATGTTTTACTGTAACTTTAAAATCATTTAAAATGAATAATCATCATTTAAAAATCATTATTTATAAAATTAAAATAATATCAAATCATTAAATCTCAATTTAAATTCATAATCATTATTATATTTAAGGACATTACTAATGATGCCTTAAATACATTTTATTCTCAAAAATATAATAATTAATTTTATTTCTTATTCTTGTTCAACTATAAAAAAAGGGTATGTATTCAGCTCCGTGCACGATGTTTTACAATTATAGAGCCGGTTCTTGAAAAAATAGTTTTTAGCTATTTTATCGATTTAAATCTCGAGGAAAATTTTTATTCAAAATAAGACTATTATTATTTTTTGTTATCACTTAAAAATATACTATTTGTATTATCAACCTTTTATTTGAATAAATTTAAAAGTAAATATAATTTATCAAAGTGATAAATTTGTGGGTCGTTACATATACCGTGATTTTCGATGTGTCACACACTTAAATCTTGATGGTACTTCATATGAAATACATTATTCCATAAGTCGATATTATTCAATACAATATATTGAAAATTATAAATCTTCAATATAATGTTGTCCTCTACTATATATATATATATATATATATATATATTAATATATTACTTGCATACATCATAGTTGTTGAGCAAACTTAAGCTAAGAATGTTGTGTAGTATTATTAATATATTAAATAGACGAGCTAAGATAAGCATATTTATTTGTTAAGGAAACTCAAGGTACATATATTCAATACTTAAGCCACGCAATGTGGTAGGTATGAGTGAATAATTTCATTTCGATTTGTTGAGCAAACTCAAGGTAAAAATAAGATTAGAACAAGGAACCACGGATTAGGAGTTGTAAATGAAGCAACCGATAAGGAGTCATCCATTGTTTATAGGGTTATGACTTGTTAAACAAACTCAAGGTCGGAATCGGAGGATAGACGAGTCCCAACACCCACTAGTGAATTTGAAAAACTGCTAAGTTTAGTCTTAGGACTTTAAGAAACATAAAAGACTAGTAGAAATCTTATTAGAAAAATAAAATGCTAACATTTAACCTTTCTAATATTGTAAGAATATATGCTATATAATGTTACAATAATCTACATTAATAAATTTGTTCATTTAATATGATTTATAAAACATTTATCAATTATGATATACAATTGAACTAAATTGAAAATTGACAAATAGAAATATAATATATACTTACTAATAATGCCTCTTCCATGCTAATGTTTCAATACTCATTTAAGCGCTTGATTTTACAACTACTAAGTACATTCATAATTCGATCGCTTATGTTTTTATTTGGTTGATACTGCGTATTGCCTTCTTTAAGTTTAGAACTCCAAAAGCAATACAAGACTATAGATATATGATCCATATACTATCACATACAAGTGATATACATGGATCAGTCATAGTTCATAATGTATGATACTTTGATGAAGTTAGTTCATTTGAAATAATCTAACAAATAGTACTGTGAGATCGAATATTCAAGTTGATTGATTACAAAAGGATCGTATTGTATTAAATGTAACACTAGACGAGAACTACAAGAATGATCTAAGAATTCAATCATTAAGCTGCCAGTTTGATCAATTTATGTAAAGTGTATCGTATTTAACGTCTTTAAATATTAAGGATAATCAAATATGATTTGGTAAAGAGTTCATTATGATATTGTAGTAAGGGTTTTCTTTTGAATGGTTTGACTATTTAGAAAGGAAAATGAATGTATAAGAGTAAATGTGATTTAAGGTACAATTAAGATGAAGAGAGTGAAGAACCACTTCTGCTTTATAAAGAAACATCATAAATGAGAGTTGTAATAATAGTAACAGATACTTAACTTTGAAATAAGAAATACGATTTCTATCCTGAAATATACCTTCATATAAAAAATTATTTTCTATCAAATTTACTGAGTTCAAGATATTTGATCAAAGGACTCTCCACTATAAACTACTTGCAGTATATGACATGAATAATCTATATTAAGTGGATGATGGACCTTCGAATTTATTACGCTATTACCGTAATGGTGAAAATAGTGGAAGCATTCCACATAACACTTATTGATGACATCAAATTATAAAAATTGTTTTTCGTAAAACATACCGAACATTATTTATGAATTAAAGACTATTTTTTTGTATTGAGTGAAAATTAGTCATAACTATATTTCAGTGTGAATATATGAATACTCATTATAAAATAAAACTATAATGTGGTATTAGTTTTCACAACAATAGTGATGCATTAGTAAATACTGAAGTATCTAAAATTATTTACAATTATTTTGAAATTATAGACTAGGTTATAGTTTTGAGAAATAATTTTTATTATATAATTGTGAATGACATGATACTAGTTAATTATATCTCAAACAATCAAGGGCTATGCACCCATTTAGTGGGAGCATCAAAAGAGTTGATGAACTATTCGGATTGATACATATAGATGTATGCAATCGTAAATCCATTGATACCAAAATGGTTCCACATACTTCATCATATTCACCGATGAACCATTACAAACATGGATATCTGCACTTGATACGCATGTGTAAGTATATGATAAGCTCGTAGAATATAAAAAGGAAGTAAATAATATAACATGCAATAGAAATGATTTAATTTGATCGAATGGGTGGGTATATTGGAAAGATTTCCATATGTATGTAATATCAATAAAGATTCAATCTCAAAATCACTCATTCCTATAATACATAATGATGTATTGATAAAAAGTAATCGAACTTTTTTGGACAAAGCATGATTAATAATGAGTGAAGTTGAGTTAGAATTGTAGGTTACTATGCTCTGGTACCAAATGTAAGTGTCTGTGCTATAGGATCGTGTAATATCGATAAACTACTTGTGCGGAATATAAACTAAGTAAGTAAATAGTAAAAGCAGTAAAGTAAATGACACTAGAGATTTTTATACTACTTCGAACTCTCGTTCTACGTCCAGTCCCAGACTCCTTTTGGTATTAAACTAGTAACCCTCACTTAACCCAGAAAAATAGGTTTACATCGCTTGAGCAACCGAATAGGACTTCTACCGCCTAAGCAACCGAATAGGACTTCACTGCCTGAGCAACCGAACAGGACTTCTTTACAAATAACAAAAGTATCTGACTGTAGTATGCTCTTTAAATAGCAATAATAAGTCAATTAAGTACAATCTTCCTATGACCTTCTCCTTTATGATATGCAGTAAAATGTGCTTTGAGAATTGTGGAAGATAGAGCGATCAATGATCAGAGAATATAAGCGGTTTGAGTGCAGTTTGAAAATATAGAATATATAAGAATTCAAGAATATTAAAATCAATTTTGGTTAATTGTTTGTTGAAATCTGAAATCTATTTATACAGATTAAAAAGTTGCAACCTTTGTTGGAAGATAACAATGAAAAGAAATAGGTGCAACTGTTGGTTTGAAGATGTTTCTCTTAGATGAAGAGAAGTGTCTTTTCATAAAAAAAAGCCATTGAAAAAATATTCAGCTGGCTGAATGGATTTATTCAGCCTTCTGAATTTTAAAAATAAAAAACAGCAAAGAAATAGGATATTTTTGGCCTAATTCAGCTGGCTAAATGAAACAATTCAGCCGGCTGAAAGTTCATATCAATTCATGAAAAGTTTCAACATTCAGCCGTCTGAGTGGTATTATTGAGTCGGCTTAATTATAGCCTGTAACAAAAATAATCATAGCTCATTTGGTTAGAGCACTTGCCTTCTAAACTAGTGACATGAGTTCGAGCCCTGCTCCATGTAATTTTTGAAAACTTGATTTTTCAATTAAAATATGAATGTATATGTGTATGTATTATTTTGAGAAGATTTTAACATTTGTAAACTCTAGACACGACACTCTATGACTAACAATACTTTGTTTGTCACCTTCGACTTGTCCCTATCGTGTATATCTCTTCTTGTATCTCCATATACATACTTTCATCCTTTTTTGTACTGTGTATCTTTATATTGAACATATTTGTTTGTCTCTTTTTGATGCTCATGTACCTGCAAATTAGCTTAGAGATTCTTTGGCATCATTATATAGTTGTAGTCGTTAAAACCCAACAATTGAGGTTCTAACATTCTCCCTCCCTTTTGATGATGACAACTATTTTTTTTTAAATATTCATTCTATATATAAAACAATATTAATATGTTTAAAGTTCCCCCTAAGCATAACATCTCCCCCTAAGTATAATATCTCTCTCTATCAGTATGCATATGAATATCTCCTCTTCTGCCATTATAAAAAAGAATGAGGGAATATAATAAATTTTATAAAAAAACTTGTAAATAGCGGGATAAACTCAATATTAACTATGGAGAAAAAATAAAATAGACTTTACCATATTTACTGAAGTCCATATTTCATTATAAGCACGTAATTCTATTAAACGTATGGAACATCGTTTAAAATTTCAAAATCTATCCTTTTCCTTTTATTTCTCTGAGTACCTGCAATAAATATTAATCATTTTTGGTACCCACTTACTATGTTAGGGTCCGAGGGTTAATCGTAAGATGAAAACCTTACCAAAATAGGTATGGTTGTATCCAAAAAAAATAACGAAACAATTT
The DNA here is from genome assembly GCA_030765085.1 of Allium cepa. Lineage (NCBI taxonomy): Eukaryota > Viridiplantae > Streptophyta > Magnoliopsida > Asparagales > Amaryllidaceae > Allium > Allium cepa. Next base: position 163,202,827 of record CM060932.1, read on the forward strand.
TAAAATAATTACTACTTATAATATAAGTTATCAAAAAAACAATTAACATTTAAAGCATGCGATACCCAAGTTTCTTATAATTTCCTAATTTTTAGGAAACCATACCCATTTGGGTGTGGTTGAACCTTTATAGATATAGTTTTCATTACGAATCACATTCTTATAAAAGTTGCTAATATAAAGTTGTTTATATGATCAATCATATTAGCTGGAATCCATATCTTAATACTATTAGTCATTAGCTTAGTACTTGAAGAATAATTTCTATCATTTCTAAAAAAGTACTATTATGACTATAACTGGTTTTAAAACTATCTTGGTTACTAGTACCAACACTAAAATTAGTATACAAGAATGCATACCTAGTACTATTTTTACTTTTAGCTTGTTTATAGCCTAAACCGCTTTTATCATTGAGAGCTTTTGAATTTGTAACTAAGGAAGATAAGATATCTTTACCTTTGTTAAAATTTATGATTTTGGTATTTAATCTTTCAAAATTTTCTTTATAATCACAAAACTCTTTTGGAAAAATATTATTATTAACTTCTAAAATCTCACATTATTTAAATAATTCTAAATTCTTTTTAATTAAAGCTTCATTCTCTTTTTCAAGAGACAAAATTAAAAACTAGAATTATTTAAAGAATGTTCCAGAAAATTATTTTTATTTTGCAAAACAATGATTTCCTTTAAAAGATCATTGTTTTTATCTTCTAATTGCTCGTTTTCTTTTTTTAGAAAATCTTTTTGTAAAACAGGTTATTCTATGGTATTTCCAAAACATTTGGTTTGTTTTACCAAAAATTTATTTTCCTCTTTTAAATTGGAAATTTCTTGCTCACAATCTTTTAACTTAGCTAAAGCAATTGTATTGACTTTATTCAAAGTTTTACAATCTTTTAATAATTCATATTACTATTTACTTATTTAGTTTATATTCTGCACAAGTAGTTTATCCTTATTACACAATCCTACAGCACAGACACTTACATTTGGTATCAGAGCATAGTAACCTACATTTGGTATCATAGCACTAGCCTTTTAAACCAGTGACCCGGGTTCGAGCCCGCTCCATGCAATTTTTGGAAACTTGATTTTTTTATTAAAAATATGAATGTATATTTGCGCGTATCATTTTGAGAAGATTTTACCTATAAACTCTAGACATGACACTCTATGACTAATAATACATTGTTTGTGACCTTCGTCTTGTCTCTATCGTGTATGTCTCTTCTTGTATCTCCATATACATACTTTCATCCTTTTTTTACCGTGTATCTTCATTATGAATGTATTTGTTTGTCTCTTTTTGATGCTTATGCACCTGCAAATTAGCTCAGAAATTCTTTGGCATAATTATATAGTTGTTGTCTTTAAAATCCTACAATTGATGTTCTGACAAGAATTCTTTCTATAAGGCGTGTACTTAAAAGTAGAACAGAAGATTAAAATTAATATTATCCATAGGATAGTTTACAAAACCATATAAGATAAGAGTTCATAAGAAACTCCTATATATCATAGGTCAAGAAGTTGGCAGGTTGTGCGAGTCGAAAGACTGCACATAATAACTGTATGTAAGGGATCTTGTTAGAATCTTCCCAAGAGAATTTTGGAAATAATGGTCATTTCATGACTAATTTGTATTGTGAACATAAATATGTTGTTAACTAATACAAAATCAGTTTTATATAAAGCAATTCATAAGGTGTTTATGAATGGCCGTTCTATTCCACTGAGAAACAACTGTTGTTCCAAGAAATACAAACTTTGTAGCGAAGGAATTTGTTTAAGAAATTATTGGTATAAAATAAATTTGGATACGATCCAATGATGAAACTGATTAAAATGGATGAAATGAAATCGATCGAACCTAAATGAACACAAATGCATTAGAATGTCTAACGAGTATTCTTGTACATTAAAGAGAAACCGTGAGTTTCTTGTCAATGTCAAGAATAAATATTCCTCGGTCATTTAGTTCAATCATTAAGAGTACTGATTCTATGATATGGTACGATGTACAAATTCAAAATACACTCTAAGTAAATTATCATAATATGATTTTGATAAGTTGTATCAAAAGGATATGAACCTTTTTAGCCACAAATGTGTCTTTAAGAGAAAGATAAATGAAGTTGAAATACAGATAGCCACGTTGATTAGAATAATGCTACAAATTTCAATTGTTGAAATAAACGTGATAGATTCACTATTCAATGTGCTCCAGTAGGTGTCGATTTACTTACAAAATAATCGCATGATATGACTTTATTTCTAGTAAGTATGTGTTAAAATAGAAAAATCTAAAAAAATAATGTAGCGTAAACTATTTACACATAATAATGAAAGTGTCTTGAAGTCAGTGGGATCAATATTGAGTTTTTGAGTTTTTGGATATCATCCAAGAACAAACACGAAAGTTCATTTGACGAGCACCGAAATTGAAAAAATGTTTTGATAAGAATATCAAATAGTTTGATTGTCAATCAAAACGCAGAGGAAGTGCGTGCTCATAAGAAAGAAAGTTAAAAACGTACATAGATATTTCTAAACTATAAGTAAACAACACACTGTCGATTGTTAACTATGTACTTGTGTTGAAATTAGCTTTAGTTGTTTTAATACTCGATGTTGGATTTGTAAATGATGTCTTTTGTAGCAAGTATAAAAGATATTGGGTATATCCCAAAATGATATGCAAGGACACCTTATTAGAAATTTTAATATGATACATATAAGATGAATTCCTTTTGCAGTAGTAATGGGAATTATGATACATTTTATATTGTCTAAGATATCATGATTTGTTTGTGTGTTTGATACATGAAGCAAATATCAAATTCAATTTGATATCACTAAATGAAAGTTTGGAAGTGTTCGTGTACTTATGAAACACTGAAGAATTTATTTACAGAAATAACAAACTCCCTATGAAGGAGTGTTCGGATTCAAACTTTCATAAGTAATATTGAGTATAATATGTCAATAATAAATTCAAGTTAAGAACGTTAAATTCGAAATATCCCACATGAAAAACTATTGTTGATGCAATGAAAAAGGTTAAGTACGTCGCCTAGAATAGCGCCGCAATAAAAGAAATGCTTATAAATATAAATGCACAAACTTATAATTAAGCTGAGGGTGATTCCAAATATTGAAAATCTTGTAACATTGTTAAATAATAACAATGTAATAATATAGTTCACATAGAACTTAAAGCCCACCAAAAGTCGAAAGGCATACTATGAATTATTCCACATGATAAAATTAGTTTACTAGCATCAGAGAGAGTTGGTAAATAGAGTGGATAATTGAAACATAATAGTATATCCATTTATGGAGGGACTGATCCAATTGGTTTTGGAAAAGTTGGAAAGAAATTCTATAATTGATCCCAAGTGCAAGTGGGAGATTGATAGAGTTAACGGTATGACCTAGGGAAATGATGCAATTTGTTATATATATATCTAACTCGATAACCAATATTGTTCAATATAAAAGGTGTTTTATATCTACTATATACTTGATATAATGTATTATATTAATTAATTAATTTAATTAAAAGTATATTTAATAGAAATCCATAAATAGTATTTTTTGTGATAGTGGTTACAAAGTATAATAACTGTGAGTAATTTATCACAATAAAAGTAAATATACAATTTAAATATTATTATTCAAGAGGTATCGAGATTGGATATCGATACACTCATTGAGACTAGAGTAGGTAACGCTTTTCAAATATTGGGCAGTGTTTTACTCATGGCTGCTGAGGATGCCAAGGAGTTACGTACTAATAGTTGTTGGATAACTTTGGAATGACTCACTCAATAGTTTTATTTTGGTTAATATAACTAACATCAAACAGAAAATATTAATGTGACTAATTTACACAATTCTCTCGACTTGAGAATGTTATTGATCTCCAATATGAAAGTTCCGCTATGGTCAAATTTTAGTACAGAGCCCATCGGGTTACTACAGTTGGTTCAGCGGAAGTATTGAAAGTAAAGCGTTATTCAAGAGAGGATTCGTCTTCTTAGTTATATGGGATTAGTATCACGGTCAACTCAAGTAAACTAAAAGTCAAAGTCTATAGGTAGAGTATTTAGGTTAATAATTATTACTATTATAGAATCAAGGACTTTGTGTTTAGACTATAGAGTTGAATGTGGACGATACTAGAATTTTGACCATTACCAAATTCCACAAGTTCAAAGTGATAGAGTTTCAATAAAGAGAATTGGTGTAAATAAAGTTACAATCGGGTAACGCTTAATAAAGTAAATAGGATTTTATCAAAACCAAGTATGTGATAAATTTATCCAAAATGTCACACCACCTGCTAAGTGACATGTGAACGTTAATATTCCAATAGTTCAATATTAATCGCTTACCAAATTTACATCCGACGAGTCACATAACCGTAATGATGTATTCTCCTTTGATCAAACAATTTAATCAATTTATAATTGTTATAGATTAATCAAAATAGTTAATATTTATGAAATATTAATTGTAAAGTTTGATCATTATTTGATAAGAAAATATTATTAGATATATTTACGACTATTATAAATATATCAATTGATATACAATGTCGATAAGCGATTAAATTTAATTTAATTACATAATATTTTATTTGGGCTTAAATGGGTTTAGGGCCCATCATATGGCTTGATATTTTCAATAACGAAAATAGGTATAGGCGGCTCAAATTAGGTAAGAAAGGCTTGATCTTAGATGGCTCGGATTAAAGGAGAAATAGTATGAGATGAGATCCACACTTCTCTCCTTTCTATCCATTATATAAGAAACTCTAACCTAATTAGATTTAGATCTTTTGGTGCCACTTCCTCTATGCTTGCTGGGAAAATCCCCATAATCTCTCTCCATCTCATCAAGTTCAAATCAAGTTAATTAAGTCGATACCAAATAGCTGCCAACGGTTTAAAGACTAGTTAGCTATTGATCTGAAATAGTTTCAAGTGGCATAAATCATCTTTTCAAGGTGTCTTTAAGGCATCGGGATTAACACAATAAAAATATAGATATTAATTCTCAATTGTAACGTTTTATCACATACGAATATATTATATAGATTGTTAGTTAGGTGACGATTCTAATATGCGAGTAATGTTGTCACAAAGTCGTTTGGTTGTATGCATGTGTGTGTATATATATATTTAGAGTAAATTTTTTTTTATCAAATATACATTGGGTCAGTATAACTATGAATAATTTCTTTTAATATTTTATTAAAATTAATATATATTATTTAATTATATATATATATATATAGTTTATAATTAATTACAACATCAAACTTTAATCAAAAATTGTAAATAATTTTTTATGTCAAGTATTAAAGCTATGAAAATTTTCGACGGTAGGAAAATATTTTTTATTAATATTTGAATACTATTTAATGTTATTTAAATCAATTTATTACATAACTAAATTATATTAATTCAAATATATTTTGAAAATTATATTTTATATTTTATAATATAACATCAATAGTAAAGAAACTCTCAACAAAAAATATTTAAAAAACATTTTTTTAACCTTTTAAGTTAATTATTTAATTTTGACTAGTAAAAAGAAAAGTCATTTTCAACTTATTTTAAATGAAAAAATTATGGAAATTTTTTTAAAGCATAAAATATCATTAGGAATTTTTAGAATTTTAAAAATTGAAATAAATTTTAGAAATTAATTTTTAATTAATATTTTATTAATTTTTGAATGGATATTTAATTAAATGTATTTTGAAATTAGAAAAAAGAACATTTTTTGATCTGCAATCCGTAAGATTTAGAATTTATATATTTTTTTAAATTATTTTAGTTATTTTATTAGTTTTTATATATATTATACACATATTAATGTGTGTGTGTGTCTATATTTAAAAATTAAATTTCTTTTGATATATATACATATATATTGCTCATGATTTTGAAAAAAATTAAAAAATTAATGTAATATTTATAAATAATTTATTCATATCAAAATAAATCTATTATAATAATATGTATGTAATACTAATATTTTATTCATAAGATCATACATATAAATATATAAACACACGCACACAAACACACACACACACACACACACATATATATATGCTTATTCAAAACTATTTTAGAGAAACTTAATATAGTTAATTGTTTCTTTATAATAGTTATATAAATAATAGCATATACATACATACATATATTTAGACAATATATACTTGCATACTGGATGTGCTAACATGTACTTTGCGATATAAATCCCAACACCTGTACATGGATATGTTATACCTTGCATGGATTGATATGTTACACATGCGCACACACACACATATATGTGCGTATGATACACCATGTATATATATACGTGGTTGTGTGTGTATAAAGACATAAATTAAATAAAACTACGTAATTTATATATTTAGATAAAATAAAATGTAGAAATGTTCTAAATGAATTAGATTTCATAGGCCCAATGAAGATTCAATAAGGGAACTTTTTTGAAATTCATCCATAACTTTTGTTGTAGGTTGGCCCAATTCCAATAATTGAGTTGGCCACTAAAGGAAGGTTATGGACTCGTTAATTCACATGGGTCAAGAAGTGCGATTAGGGATGGTTGGAAAGGGGCGGTCTGGGTTGATGGGCCCTAAACTTGTGAACTGGACTAGAAAGCATTAGTAGGTGCTGCATTAGTTTGGGAAAAGATTTTATGCTTTGAAAGTTAGGTCTATACGTTGTGGAGTGTGGGCCAAATTTGAGAAGTTTATGAGGTAGCCTATATAGATATTTTTCAAGATGGACTGGGCTGATAACCTAGTATTGGGGAGCTCATCATGGCTTATGATGGATTGGATTACGAGGCCATTAGCAGCAAACTTTGTTTGGTTCATGATGGCGAGGACTGTTAGCCCAAAAGTAAGGGGAACATATTATGTCGTATGGTGAGACACATTAGGTATGAGGGAGTGTGAGCTAGAAGTGGAAATGTCTTAGGTTATTGTTGTAACGATCCAGTTATTATATTAATTTCGATATAGATTTCAGCACGTTTATATATCATATGCTTACACAACAACTCCAACTACTATGAAAATTGAAACCCGATAATAATACACTATTACGGATCCAAGGGAACTGGTTTCGTTGAAATCCGAGACTGTACCTCGGAAGGCTATTTTTAAATATTAATTTAAACAACATAATTTCAAAACTTAACAAAACAATTCCAAATTCAAGTTTAACACTTTTACTATCTTCGGTACTATCAATATAAATTTTACAAGCCTTTAAATTATTTTTAACAAGCTTGAAACTAAAGATTCAATATTTTACCCAATTTCCAATTATTAAATTTAATAATTTAATTATCAAATAAATAGGGATATTTGAAATTCAAGTTAAAATTAACCTTTCAAATATTTAAAATCAATTAAATATTCCGATTTCGAACATCAAAAAATTCCGGGTCGTCACAATTGTGACATTAGGAAAGTGGCTGTGCATTTCCATAGAATGGGAGCCTAGGCCTTAAAGGGGCATGTAAGGCATACTGCTGCAAACTCCATCTTGTTTTGTAGGTGAAGTTGAATCATGATTAGAACGTCACGACAAATATTATTGAGAAAGATCTCGGACACATCAAATCTGTTAGGGTGAAGTGGAATCAATTGGTTTTTTAAATCTAGAAGAAGATTATTTATATCACTTAAGTTGGAAATTGCTAAAAATTGTCAAATTTTTACATGTTCAATGGCTTATACTGTTGGTGATAATTTGATAACCAAGATGATTTTCGAATTAATAAGAAACATAAATATGGTATTATATTATAGAATATGAAATTATTAATTTTAAAAATTTACATGATAAACATTAGTGGTTGAATACAAGTTATAATTAACTCTATATAAGCTTACATGTTTAATTTCTGTGACACCATTACAATTTTGATGAGGGCTTTTGTGATAAAATATAAATGGTTATTAGTACACCCAACTATTATATTATAAATATTCTATGCTTACTAGTCCGTTGTAAATCACTTAAGATTAGGTTTGAGCTGTATATGTGTTCTCAAAGTACATGTATTCTAAAAGTCTACGGTTATTTTTACTAATATTCTTGACTACTATATCTGAAATTCAAAATTATCATCATATTCTCCATACTCAATTATATCAATCAATTGAATTGAGCAAGCTTTGTATAAATAACTCCATCAGACTGAGCCAAGCAAGTTGGACAAATTAGAGTTCATTAGCTTTTGTTGACATAAATAAAGTATTATGTTAACACATTTAAGACCATTGTACATAACCATATCTTTTAGTAGCATAAGTCTCAAGAATTAAGTCTTCTCGTTACAAAATGCACTCTACATATCAGCTAGCTATAAGATAATTTCATTTATCATCCAAAAGTAAGGATAAAAGGAGAGTAAAGGTAACAATATAAATTTATAACTACCATTAGTTTTAGTGCAAGGATGTGTCGTTTTAAATTTGTATTTAATCTCTAACTTTTAAATTTCTTCATTATAGTTAATTAAAGATATTTGGATGCAAAAATTTACTGGATGAAACTTTTTGGTTTTGCATTTTATTTTTAATATTTGGTACAAATTTGCATTGTGGATAATATGTCTTTGTCTATAGATGTTTGTGTCCTTGTTTATAGATACTGTGGGATTGGTTTATGAATATTTTTAGTATTATAGCAGTTCATTCGATCCAGTTCTTCGCCATGGGGAGCTGCTGTGGTCTTCGTTAAGAAGCCCGATGGCTCTCTTAGGCTTTGCATTGACTACCGCAAGCTTAATGAGTTGACCATCAGAAATCATTATCCATTGCCACGGATAGACGATATGTTTGATCAGTTGAGCGGTGCGAAGGTCTTTTCCCAACTCGACCTTGCCACCGGATTTCATCAGCTCCGAGTTGCGGAAGATAGCATTCCTCTTACCGCTTTCCGCACTCGTTATGGTTCTTTTGAGTGGTTAGTCATGCCATTCGGCTTGACGAACGCACCGGCTTTCTTCGTCGATCTTATGAATCGAGTATTCCGGGAATACATCGATAGATTCGTTCTGGTTTTCATCGACGATATTCTTATTTACTCTAGATCCGAGGCAGAGCATGCTCATCATTTGCGGATCGTCTTGGATACTCTTCGTCAGCATCAGCTTAAGGCCAAGCTCTCCAAGTGCCATTTATGGGAGAGCAAGTTCAAGTTCTTGGGCCATATTGTATCATCTGAGGGTGTTTCTATCGATCCTGCCAAGATCGAAGCTACTCAGAATTGGAAGAAGCCCGAGAACGTTCATGATATTCGCAGCTTCCTTGGTCTGGCGGGTTATTACCGTCGGTTTGTAAAGGATTTCTCTCGAGTTGCACTTCCCCTTACGACGCTGACTCGTAAGGGTGTTCGCCTTATTTGGTCTGATAAGTGTGAAGCTTCTTTTCAGCGATTGAAGGAACTTCTCACTCATGCTCCTATCCTTGTGGTTCCTGAGAGTAACCAGGATCTTGTTGTTTACACCGACGCTTGTGGTAGCGAGCTCGGTGCTGTGCTTATGTAGAAGGATCGGGTAGTTGCTTATGCTTCCAGGCAACTGCGTCCGAATGAGGTTCGCTATCCTACTCATGATCTTGAGTTAGCAGCTATCGTCTTTGCCTTAAAGACGTGGCGTGTAACAGCCCGCTATTTTGGACCATTCAAATCGACACTAAAACCGTACATGTCCGACTTGAATAATTCAAAATATCGAATTGTTAATTTAATTTGGCAAAACTTAAGATATACAGTAAATAAATCAAACACAGATCACAGACACAGAGTAATATAATGCAGCGGAATAGAAAAGTAGTAGTTCATGAAGCTACTATATATATTAGAGTTTAAAATAAAATACATCAGAATCTCTTGAATACAGAAAAGTCTTCAGTACGAGCCGATGAATTCTCTGAACCAGTCAACTAGAAAACTGAAAGCTGAAACGATAGTTGGATCTCCAAATGAAGCTTTAATCTCCAAAGGTGAGTCTCTAATGCTGTATTACTCGGTCTGACCCGAGCGTAAAGCAAAAACAAAACACTGGAGTCAGGATTAACATTCTTATATCAATAGATTCAACTCAAATGAAATATCAATTGAAATACAATATATCTTAAAGGATGTTTGGGATGTCCATCCTCTAAGGGTCCATAGAACTGTCTACAAGGTAGAAACATATACTATTACACTGTGGTCATTCACTTAATTTATACTTCAACCCCAATGTCGATTTCACTCCAATTAATAGTATATACATATATTAAATAATGTATTCGGTAAAGTATTTCAACTCCCTCAACTTAACATAATCATCACCCCGACCTTACCATCATATTCAATCTCATTTTATCAATTTGAATTTTCCTAGAATATCCACTTCAAATTTTAAAAATCTCAAATTTGGATTTGATATCCCAATTACCCCTTTTGTTCAATATGTTTCCATACTTTAAGTATTATACATTTCAACTAAATTTTTCCCAATCTAGATTCCTAAATAAAAATATCCAAATTTAGTTCACCCTCAATTTATATCTAATTCAATTCGTTGTCTAAAATAACAAATTCAACTATCTGGGTTCCAAATACATATCCAAATCGCTAACCATTTAATTTCAATACAGTTCATGGCTTAGATACTTAGATGTTAAATTTAACAGTTTCATATAGATTCTTGGTTTTTACATCATTATTATTTAGTTTTGAACCCTCCCTTATTCAATACCATTTTAGTGACTTTAAATTACATCTTTCTCAAGATTTCTCAAATTTTATCAAACGTGAAATATCTCATTTGATAAAATTCAAATTGATTTAAATAAATCCTTATCTAAACATCATTTTACAATAACCCAAATTTATCTCCCAATCTTAATCGTTCGATATTATTGCAAAAACTATTCGAGATAAATTCACATAGATATTTATCATAATTCTTGTATTTAGTCAAATCTTGATTTACTAGATATAATTTACTCTATATTTATCATTTCTTTTACATATGTTTTTAAGAATTTACATTTATTAAGACCATATATTTCTCATCATATGGTCAAGTGTTACGGATATTACCATTTTAATCCGTACTCTAAATGTATACGGGTGGATAGCATTCCAACCCGTAAATCCCAATTTTAATTAAATGAAACCAGCTTGGGTCTATCATTTCGAACTTGCAGTGTGATGACAGGGATGGTGTCAAAGTAAATAGACAAGCAACAACAACAATCAATAACAATTCAATAAATAAAACAAATAACCCTGAAATAATCGTATTTATTCGCATTGTTATTTGTATAATTATTTCTAGAATCTACACTATCATTTCATGTAGATTAAAGGTTATCACATTACAGTTCTTCACTTGTCGTTCCTTTTTAAATTTTAGTTTAAAACTACAACAATTAATCCACACTACGTTCAAGGGTATAAAGTATAATTTATCAATTTCTACGACAATTAACGGGTCAAATTTAACTAATCAAATTTACATATGGCGGGGTCAGATTTTTAATAAAACAAGGTCCGTCATATATACTCCGTTTAATTTGTAAATTATACTACCCCAAATTTTAAACTAGCAAACTAGTTATCACTTAACAATAATAATTAACATTCAAATTACACAACAATCAATCAAACAATCAATTATCAACCAATCTGTATTTTTATCACATAAATAATTAACCGATAAGGGTGTCAGGTGTCATAGGTGAACAGATACAGATAATAGTAGTCATAACAGAAAAACAACTAACAGCAGCATATTTCAATTGTCGTTTCAATTGAAATCAAATTTAATAAATAAAAGAACGTTAATCGTGAGTGATTGCTCACCTTTCGAGGCTAGAGAGATAGACAATAAAGTTGAGTTATGAAATCCAAGCACGAATCTCAAAGCAAGGAAAAATTGGCACGAACCGACGATCAAAGCTGATAAAAGAAAATCGATGGGAACGGATCAAATTAGCCCAATATAACATTTTATAAGTCTAACTTGAAATAAATGTGTTGTAAAGTCCTTACCTATTTCAAATCTACTTAAAATTCAGAAATCTAACCTTCAACCAAATTTTAAAAGATATAAATTTGGCTATAAAATAATATAGATACTTAGGGGTAGACCGTACAATAATCACAAAAGATGCAGACCCTGTTATACATAAAATATGTGCTGACTCTCTACGGTGTATAGCAACTTAAAAATATAAATCCGTAAGCCTAAGTACATGTAACCTCTCTTGAAACTTAGCATATGTATAGTTACAGACAAGGACCATACTTATATTATACACCATTTAACATATTTATAATATTATTGGACATATGTGCTGCTCGAAACATACCTTATACTAACACTAATTGAAAATTTCTACTTAAACTTTAATAACTCGATACACTTTTAAACAACAGGTAGCTCATCTATATACTAAAGTGTACACAGACACATAGATGGACTGCTAATATAAAACAAGGTGTGACCGACATGTGCAAATATATATATGCAGAAACATGTAATGCAGACCAAACTCGATGCCACAAATGTGGATATGAATATACAACTACTATCCTATTGCATACTATTCCTAAACTATCGCCTTACTTCAACTAGACGTGATAGTATAAATATAGGCTGAGTATAAGCTTTTACTTACAGTACTAATATTTTATTCTATTATATTACCCTTTTAACCAAGATTAGTTGAAACGCATTAAAATTTCATAAACAAACATACGTTTCAAATAAAGGCAAGAAAAATAGAAACTGCAATTTCAACCTATATTGTAGCTAAAAGTATTATAATATATTCACGTATATAAACTGCTAGCTAGTATGTAAACCAAATATAGAACGTAACTGTGTAGGAGATATTTATATACCTTAAAACGAACTATATATACATGTTCTGAACATTATATACACTATGCATATTAACAGCTATATAATATAACTTACTATCAAATTCGAAAAAGACATATACTGGATCTCTATAGACATATATAAATACAGTAACTATATTTTATAACAAAGTATTACATAAAATCTTTTACAGTTTACATATAAATTAATATAAAAATCTGAGTTTATATATATAGATCCTTATAGATCCAAATACATGCATACGCAAGCTACACTTATGCAGACATCACACACATAACTAGATATATACACAGACCTTCTTTAAATATATAAAGTATAAATCAAAAGGAAGCAAAATATCAAGTTATATAACATATATATGTATATATAGGACAAGACTTGGTCGAACTCGGTTGCAAGAATACTCATTCTAAAATGCATATACCCTAGTTCAAAATACACAGACTTACCTATACTATGTACAACTGCAGTGACATTACATAATATATGACCTATGTACATATGTTAAAACAAAGACCAATATACAACCCATATAATGCCTGAACATAGATGATTACCAAATAGACCAAAGTGTGCCCTACTAATATCAGACAACTAACTTCTATTATACTAATAAGTATAAAATATACCTCAGCAAACAGATAAGACTTCAAGCGACAGGGGAGAGAGAGGAGAAGAGGGGACGGTTGCAAGGTGGAGGTTGACTGATGGAGCGGTGGCGGAAGCGAGTCAGGGTCGAGGTGGTCCCGGCATGGGTTGTGAAGTGGCTTCGGTAGGTGGCTGCGGTGACTGGAAGGGGTAGGCTCGGAGATGGCTCGGCAAGGCAGCTGGCGAAGGTCCGGAAATGGGTGAGGCCGTGGTCGGAGAGATGAACGGCGTGAGGCAATGGGAGCATGGCTGTTGCGTGAGAGGTCGGAGATTGGCGGAGGTAGGCTGGTTGATGGGGCCGTGGGTTCCATGCTGTTGCCTGCGGCGAAGGAAGGCGAGCGGGCGGAGGAGTTTGGCAAAAATGAAAATGGCAGATCCAGGGAGAGAAATGAAGTAGAGAAATATATAACAGGTGGAAGGAGAGCTTACGTTATATTTTATTTCTATTCATTTAAGAATCACAGAAACGAACAGATGAAAAAAAAAAATATATAGCGAAACGTACGCCATAATTTATGCAAAAGATACTGGTTTCAATTAATTTCCCTCAATAGCATATATGAAAGAGATCATAGGCAAATGTGAACGGATAAAAAAAAATTATAAGAAACGAAACACGTCTGCATTCCAAAAGAACGAGGCGAAACTCAAGGAAAAGTTAAACGTTATTATTACAACGTTTTAAATTTTGAACGGCTAACAATTTATGTAGAGAAATAATTATAGCAATCAAATTTGCTTGGCAGTCAAGGTTCGAAGTCTGAAAAGCAAAAGAAAATAAAAGGTTACGGATCTGGTACCGACGTGGTTACCGGTTTCGTGGAGTTCGCGGTGAGTCGGACTTCAAAATACAGAAATAAATATACTATTGAGATCAGCACGAAGAGACGATCACAACGGCATACAAATATTGGTGGTACGATCATCCGATCAAAAGTCGATAATCGGTACCCGAAATGCAGTTATTTTAGCCAGAAATGAGATAAACGGAGTAATAGAAGTCCGAATTTTGAAAAACGGAAATGGCATCTTAGTCAGAAGGAGATTTAGAAATTTTCCATAAAAAAAAATATTCAGGCTTGAAAATAAATTTATTATCAGCAATTACTGGCTAGCTTGAATTAAATAAAATTTTACCATGAAATAAACTTTCACAAAATAAATTGAAAATTTAAGATCTGCTATATTTAAACATACGTATTCTAAATATATAAACATTTTGTTTTAAAATTTAAATTATTATAAAATTTCACGAACATTTCATTAAATACGTTATAAAACCAATTAAAAATTATTAAAATTTTATGGGTCGTTACACCCTCCCCCACTCAAAACTTTTCGTCCCCGAAAAGGAAGGAGGTAGGAGAATAAAACAACCAGAAAGAATAAAGATTGAAAGATAAGATAAACAATTAATTTCAAATTACATAAATTTTTATTTGAAATATCTATTTGAAACTTTCATTTGAAATTTAATTTTCTTTAATATTTAAAACATTTCAAACCCCTTTGAAAACGATTATTTACATTATTACTTATATTTACAAAGACTATTGAAAATATTAATTCCAAAATTTATGAAAATTTTAATTTATCTCAAAATACCTTTCAAATATTATCAATAAATTAATAATCATTTTCTTTAAAGATGTTTTATTTAATTAATAACTTCAAAATATTTACAATATTTAAAATCTTCTATCAAACCAAGTAGTATATAAATAAACAGTATTTTAAAGATTATATTCAAAAGAAAAGGAAGGTAGATCCTGGAGACAGAATCAAGGGGAATAACTAAAGCTGAGCAGATACGGTAGTTTCAAAAGAATGGCATCGGGCACGAATAATTTATTTCAAACCTTTTATAATAATACTCTTATAATAAAATACTTATTATATTGGAATAAATTTCCTTTTGAAAATACTTTTATAACTCGATGTTTCAACAAGTTTATCATCGTTCTTGTAGACTCTGGCCATGCGTTGATCAGGCGCAAAGCTAGAATTCTTCAAGTACTAAGTAGACTTGTTTCAACACCCAGTGAAAATACTTGAAAAAACCCTTTAAAAACAACAGATATGGAAAGTACGATCCAAACAAAACAATTAACCAAAACCTTTGTCCGATCATGGTTCGCAGATACACAATGGTTACGCCTGGTTCCCCCAGGAAACAATCCATATCCGTAAGCTTTCACAGCCCTGCGAGTTACGCCATGATGACTAGTAGGGTGCGGGATACACAATGGTTACGCCTGGTTCCCCCAGGAAACAATCCGTACCCCCAGGCAAGACTCAGCCAGGCACTTGCGCTACTATTCGCGACCTACACAGATTGCAGGATACACAATGGTTACGCCTGGTTCCCCCAGGAAACAATCCGTACCCCTAGGCAAGACTCAGCCAGGCAATTACGCTGTGCATTCACGAGAGAAAAAGAAACCGTGGGTTACGACACGGTGGGAACACTCGAGTATTACATCCGGAAAACCAAAATCAGAGAGAATAATATCAATAGAATGAATCCACGCTGTGGCCACAAAGCGGATATCAAGCAGAAGGCACTTTCCATATCTTTACTTGGAAAATATATATATCATATAGTACCTTTTTAAATCCCTTTTAAATATCATACTGATATAAAGTCCATAATATATAGGATTCCATTTCAAATCGAATATTTTCCAAAGCCATTGTATATCAAATCATACTTATATAGACTTTGATTATATAAAATTCTCTTTCCAAATTGAATACCTTTCAAATCAATAGATTCCAAATCAACTTCATACTTATACAAATCCATTTTATATAAGTTCGACCCCTCCCAAATCAAGTGCTTAATAAAATAAGGTTCTCAATTTCAATTTATTTCAATATCAATTCGATTTCAAAATCATATATGATTTCCCCAAATTTTCATCCAAATTAGATATCTCAATTTCGAAGTTCCCAAATAATATGTTTAGAAAATTATCCCAGTTTCCAGATTAAAATAATTTAAGTCAAACAAATTCATTTCCAAAATCATCCTATAAGTACTGGTTTTAAATTTTCAATTAAATTTCAAAACCAAATATTCTCTCAAAATCAATTATACTCAAAATGGTTTCCCAATTAATAATTATCCCTTTATAACCTTTAAACTATTTATTTCTATTTAAAATATCCAATTTGCCTTTCCGGAAACCATTATTTAAACTAATCATTTTTCCAATATTTCAAACTAAATTCCATATTAGTATAATTCAAAATATTCATATTCTCTTATTTAACAAAAGGCTTCAAACTTAAACATCTAAAACAAACTTATATGCTTTATCAAACATTTTATATTCTTCGAAATTTCCTAGATTTTAAATTTTAAACCTTGATTTGGAAGTGCTCGAACCTTCAAAATAGTCGGTGAAATCAAATTTCAAATCCAAGAGTTTGAAATCAATTTTTATAAGTAGGGTTATTCTGAGTTAAATCGAAAACTCGAGGATCGAACACCGGTATATTTTAAATTATTTCAAATATATACATATATCTTTCGAAAATATCAAATTATACTTCGGAATTTGAAATCAAAACGGTTTTCTAAAATCACTCGCATAGCGGAGCTATTGAAGTGGCCTCTTCCCCACTTTGAAACTCAAAAATCAATGTCGATGATGCGTGCACTCATCACCGAAATTGTTTTCCAGTGACATAAGTGAGTTCTGGACTTCTATTTTCTTTGAAACTCCTTCAAAATTATTAGAATTCGTTTGAACTTATTTGAAACATTCCTTATTCGGAAAATACTTTTAAATCGTATTATTTATATATTTTCGAAAATCTTAAAACCAATTTCAAAGCACCGGAATTCAATTCTCGAATTTCAAATTTACCTTTACAGTTATAAATCATTTTTATATAAATAAATCTCTTATAATTTTTCAAATTTTCAAATCCTTTCAAAACCTTTTTATATAGAATACATATCTTATTTGCTTTATATATGTAGGTATATAATCCCTATTGAAACCAATTTCTTTTTATATATAGGATAAAATCATAGTTATTAAAATATAAATTTTATATATAAAGCAATTTCAAAATACGAGCATACCCGATTTTCAAAGGATAAATTAAGAATGGATTTCAAACAAAGATGGAGATTTAAATTAGAGGAACTCTACTCAATAGAATCCAAATACAAAGATAGACTCGATCGAAGATGAGATAATTAAATTTCAAAATAGAAGATGGATATACTTCTATAAATCGCGGGCGACCTTAACCCGGTCAACCGTGACTTCAGGGGATATGATCGATGCGGAATTCTAAAACAAATCGGTATTCGGTTGCCAAATATAGAATTTGGCACATCAAGATATATCAGCATCGTAAACCGAGGGTACAGAACTCTTCGGTGAATCAATGCCAATTGTACGGAGTTTCATCCGTTTTACAAAACATTCAGTGGAGTCATTGGATACTCCTGGGTCAAAAAAAACATAAATAGAGGGAGGCAAGAATGAATTTTGGAATCGAGGGGCATTACAAAATCCAAAGGAAATCGAGTCGAAAGGAAGAGATTCAACTCGAGCGAAAGTGATTCTGTAAATAAATTTACCATATATGTTAAGTTTTGCCTAGAGCCAAGGCTCTGATACCAGCTGTAACAGCCCGCTATTTTGGACCATTCAAATCGACACTAAAACCGTACATGTCCGACTTGAATAATTCAAAATATCGAATTGTTAATTTAATTTGGCAAAACTTAAGATATACAGTAAATAAATCAAACACAGATCACAGACACAGAGTAATATAATGCAGCGGAATAGAAAAGTAGTAGTTCATGAAGCTACTATATATATTAGAGTTTAAAATAAAATACATCAGAATCTCTTGAATACAGAAAAGTCTTCAGTACAAGCCGATGAATTCTCTGAACCAGTCAACTAGAAAACTGAAAGCTGAAACGATAGTTGGATCTCCAAATGAAGCTTTAATCTCCAAAGGTGAGTCTCTAATGCTGTATTACTCGGTCTGACCCGAGCGTAAAGCAAAAACAAAACACTCGAGTCAGGATTAACATTCTTATATCAATAGATTCAACTCAAATGAAATATCAATTGAAATACAATATATCTTAAAGGATGTTTGGGATGTCCATCCTCTAAGGGTCCATAGAACTGTCTACAAGGTAGAAATATATACTATTACACTGTGGTCATTCACTTAATTTATACTTCAACCCCAATGTCGATTTCACTCCAATTAATAGTATATACATATATTAAATAATGTATTCGGTAAAGTATTTCAACTCCCTCAACTTAACATAATCATCACCCCGACCTTACCATCATATTCAATCTCATTTTATCAATTTGAATTTTCCTAGAATATCCACTTCAAATTTTAAAAATCTCAAATTTGGATTTGATATCCCAATTACCCCTTTTATTCAATATGTTTCCATACTTTAAGTATTATACATTTCAACTAAATTTTTCCCAATCTAGATTCCTAAATAAAAATATCCAAATTTAGTTCACCCTCAATTTATATCTAATTCAATTCGTTGTCTAAAATAACAAATTCAACTATCTGGGTTCCAAATACATATCCAAATCGCTAACCATTTAATTTCAATACAGTTCATGGCTTAGATACTTAGATGTTAAATTTAACAGTTTCATATAGATTCTTGGTTTTTACATCATTATTATTTAGTTTTGAACCCTCCCTTATTCAATACCATTTTAGTGACTTTAAATTACATCTTTCTCAAGATTTCTCAAATTTTATCAAACGTGAAATATCTCATTTGATAAAATTCAAATTGATTTAAATAAATCCTTATCTAAACATCATTTTACAATAACCCAAATTTATCTCCCAATCTTAATCGTTCGATATTATTGCAAAAACTATTCGAGATAAATTCACATAGATATTTATCATAATTCTTGTATTTAGTCAAATCTTGATTTACTAGATATAATTTACTCTATATTTATCATTTCTTTTACATATGTTTTTAAGAATTTACATTTATTAAGACCATATATTTCTCATCATATGGTCAAGTGTTACGGATATTACCATTTTAATCCGTACTCTAAATGTATACGGGTGGATAGCATTCCAACCCGTAAATCCCAATTTTAATTAAATGAAACCAGCTTGGGTCTATCATTTCGAACTTGCAGTGTGATGACAGGGATGGTGTCAAAGTAAATAGACAAGCAACAACAACAATCAATAACAATTCAATAAATAAAACAAATAACCCCGAAATAATCGTATTTATTCGCATTGTTATTTGTATAATTATTTCTAGAATCTACACTATCATTTCATGTAGATTAAAGGTTATCACATTACAGTTCTTCACTTGTCGTTCCTTTTTAAATTTTAGTTTAAAACTACAACAATTAATCCACACTACGTTCAAGGGTTTAAAGTATAATTTATCAATTTCTACGACAATTAACGGGTCAAATTTAACTAATCAAATTTACATATGGCGGGGTCAGATTTTTAATAAAACAAGGTCCGTCATATATACTCCGTTTAATTTGTAAATTATACTACCCCAAATTTTAAACTAGCAAACTAGTTATCACTTAACAATAATAATTAACATTCAAATTACACAACAATCAATCAAACAATTAATTATCAACCAATCTGTATTTTTATCACATAAATAATTAACCGATAAGGGTGTCAGGTGTCATAGGTGAACAGATACAGATAATAGTAGTCATAACAGAAAAACAACTAACAGCAGCATATTTCAATTGTCGTTTCAATTGAAATCAAATTTAATAAATAAAAGAACGTTAATCGTGAGTGATTGCTCACCTTTCGAGGCTAGAGAGATAGACAATAAAGTTGAGTTATGAAATCCAAGCACGAATCTCAAAGCAAGGAAAAATTGGCACGAACCGACGATCAAAGCTGATAAAAGAAAATCGATGGGAACGGATCAAATTAGCCCAATATAACATTTTATAAGTCTAACTTGAAATAAATGTGTTGTAAAGTCCTTACCTATTTCAAATCTACTTAAAATTCAGAAATCTAACCTTCAACCAAATTTTAAAAGATATAAATTTGGCTATAAAATAATATAGATACTTAGGGGTAGACCGTACAATAATCACAAAAGATGCAGACCCTGTTATACATAAAATATGTGCTGACTCTCTACGGTGTATAGCAACTTAAAAATATAAATCCGTAAGCCTAAGTACATGTAACCTCTCTTGAAACTTAGCATATGTATAGTTACAGACAAGGACCATACTTATATTATACACCATTTAACATATTTATAATATTATTGGACATATGTGCTGCTCGAAACATACCTTATACTAACACTAATTGAAAATTTCTACTTAAACTTTAATAACTCGATACACTTTTAAACAACAGGTAGCTCATCTATATACTAAAGTGTACACAGACACATAGATGGACTGCTAATATAAAACAAGGTGTGACCGACATGTGCAAATATATATATGCAGAAACATGTAATGCAGACCAAACTCGATGCCACAAATGTGGATATGAATATACAACTACTATCCTATTGCATACTATTCCTAAACTATTGCCTTACTTCAACTAGACGTGATAGTATAAATATAGGCTGAGTATAAGCTTTTACTTACAGTACTAATATTTTATTCTATTATATTACCCTTTTAACCAAGATTAGTTGAAACGCATTAAAATTTCATAAACAAACATACGTTTCAAATAAAGGCAAGAAAAATAGAAACTGCAATTTCAACCTATATTGTAGCTAAAAGTATTATAATATATTCACGTATATAAACTGCTAGCTAGTATGTAAACCAAATATAGAACGTAACTGTGTAGGAGATATTTATATACCTTAAAACGAACTATATATACATGTTCTGAACATTATATACACTATGCATATTAACAGCTATATAATATAACTTACTATCAAATTCGAAAAAGACATATACTGGATCTCTATAGACATATATAAATACAGTAACTATATTTTATAACAAAGTATTACATAAAATCTTTTACAGTTTACATATAAATTAATATAAAAATCTGAGTTTATATATATAGATCCTTATAGATCCAAATACATGCATACGCAAGCTACACTTATGCAGACATCACACACATAACTAGATATATACACAGACCTTCTTTAAATATATAAAGTATAAATCAAAAGGAAGCAAAATATCAAGTTATATAACATATATATGTATATATAGGACAAGACTTGGTCGAACTCGGTTGCAAGAATACTCATTCTAAAATGCATATACCCTAGTTCAAAATACACAGACTTACCTATACTATGTACAACTGCAGTGACATTACATAATATATGACCTATGTACATATGTTAAAACAAAGACCAATATACAACCCATATAATGCCTGAACATAGATGATTACCAAATAGACCAAAGTGTGCCCTACTAATATCAGACAACTAACTTCTATTATACTAATAAGTATAAAATATACCTCAGCAAACAGACAAGACTTCAAGCGACAGGGGAGAGAGAGGAGAAGAGGGGACGGTTGCAAGGTGGAGGTTGACTGATGGAGCGGTGGCGGAAGCGAGTCAGGGTCGAGGTGGTCCCGGCATGGGTTGTGAAGTGGCTTCGGTAGGTGGCTGCGGTGACTGGAAGGGGTAGGCTCGGAGATGGCTCGGCAAGGCAGCTGGCGAAGGTCCGGAAATGGGTGAGGCCGTGGTCGGAGAGATGAACGGCGTGAGGCAATGGGAGCATGGCTGTTGCGTGAGAGGTCGGAGATTGGCGGAGGTAGGCTGGTTGATGGGGCCGTGGGTTCCATGCTGTTGCCTGCGGCGAAGGAAGGCGAGCGGGCGGAGGAGTTTGGCAAAAATGAAAATGGCAGATCCAGGGAGAGAAATGAAGTAGAGAAATATATAACAGGTGGAAGGAGAGCTTACGTTATATTTTATTTCTATTCATTTAAGAATCACAGAAACGAACAGATGAAAAAAAAAAAAAATATAGCGAAACGTACGCCATAATTTATGCAAAAGATACTGGTTTCAATTAATTTCCCTCAATAGCATATATGAAAGAGATCATAGGCAAATGTGAACGGATAAAAAAAAAATATAAGAAACGAAACACGTCTGCATTCCAAAAGAACGAGGCGAAACTCAAGGAAAAGTTAAACGTTATTATTACAACGTTTTAAATTTTGAACGGCTAACAATTTATGTAGAGAAATAATTATAGCAATCAAATTTGCTTGGCAGTCAAGGTTCGAAGTCTGAAAAGCAAAAGAAAATAAAAGGTTACGGATCTGGTACCGACGTGGTTACCGGTTTCGTGGAGTTCGCGGTGAGTCGGACTTCAAAATACAGAAATAAATATACTATTGAGATCAGCACGAAGAGACGATCACAACGGCATACAAATATTGGTGGTACGATCATCCGATCAAAAGTCGATAATCGGTACCCGAAATGCAGTTATTTTAGCCAGAAATGAGATAAACGGAGTAATAGAAGTCCGAATTTTGAAAAACGGAAATGGCATCTTAGTCAGAAGGAGATTTAGAAATTTTCCATAAAAAAAAATATTCAGGCTTGAAAATAAATTTATTATCAGCAATTACTGGCTAGCTTGAATTAAATAAAATTTTACCATGAAATAAACTTTCATAAAATAAATTGAAAATTTAAGATCTGCTATATTTAAACATACGTATTCTAAATATATAAACATTTTGTTTTAAAATTTAAATTATTATAAAATTTCACGAACATTTCATTAAATACGTTATAAAACCAATTAAAAATTATTAAAATTTTATGGGTCGTTACATGGCGTCACTTTCTATTAGGCGAACGCTTCACTCTTTACACCGATCACAAGTCTCTGAAGTATCTTTTCTGCCAGAGAGATCTCAACATGAGGCAGCAGCGATGGCTTGAGTTTCTCGCCTTAGATATTCAGTATACCCCTGGCAAGGGTAATCGTGTTGTAGATGCGCTCAGTCGCAAGCACTCGGCGGTAGTTTCTATGATGATTGCCAAGTGGGACATTCTTGAGACACTATCTTTATGTGATGTTAGAGATCAAGCTCCATCCTCTGATTCTCAGATCTTATTATTTAGCTTGGAAGCTCGTCCTATCTTATTGGATCGCATTGCCCATGCTCAGCGGCAGGATCCAGACTTATTGCATTTTAGTCATCTTCTCGAGTTGGGATCCAGTGATGAGACATTGCTGGATTATTCTCTTGATTTTCATCGGAGTCTTCGTAGGAAGAACCGTATTATTGTACCATCTGATTTATCACTTAGGCATGACATTCTGGACGAGTGCCATCGCACTAAGTACACTATTCATCCCGGGTCGAGTAAGATGTATGTCGACATGTGTCGCCTATATTATTGGGAGGGTTTGAAGAGAGATGTGGAAAGTTATGTGAGTGGTTGCATGACTTGTCAACAGATCAAAGCCGAGCATCAGCGTCCGTCTGGTCTTCTTCAGCCGCTAGAGATTCCATTATGCAAATGGGATCAGATATCCATGGATTTTATTGACGATCTGCCTCGATCGAGGTCAGGCCATAATTCTATTTGGGTCATCGTCGATCGCTTGACCAAATCTGCTCATTTCATTCCTATTAAGTCCACTCGGACTGCTCCTCATCTTGCCAAGCTATATGTGAAGGAAGTCGTTCGACTTCTTGGCATTCCTAGCTCTATCGTGTGTGATCGAGACACCATTTTCACTAGTCACTTCTGGAAGTGTCTACAGTCAGCTTTGGGCACCAAGCTGAATCTCTCTACTGCTTATCACCCTTAGACCGACGGTCAAACTGAGAGGGTGAATCGTGTTTTGGAGGATCTTTTGCGCTGTTGTATTCTGGATTTCGGAGGTAGATGGGAGGATCATTTACCGCTTGTAGAGTTCTCCTACAACAACAGCTTTCAGTCTAGTATCGGCATGGCACCTTTCGAGGCTCTCTACGGAAGGCCATGTCGCTCTCCTGCTTGTTGGTTAGAATCTGGCGAGAAGCTCATTCTTGGTCCAGATTCAGTTCGGGAATCTTCTGAAAAGATTGTTCTTATCCGTCAGAGAATGAGAGAGGCACAGGACCGCCAGAAATCCTACGCGGACAACCGTAGGAAGCCTCTTGAGTTCTCCATTGGCAATTCTGTCTTTATTCGGGTTTCTCCCATGAAGGGGTTTGTGCATTTCAGCTCTACAGGGAAGTTGGCTCCTCACTATGTTGGACCATTTCCTATTACGGAATGCATCGGCCCCGTTGCTTATCGTGTGGCTCTACCTGCTCACTTCTCTGGAATACACGACGTGTTCCATGTTTCCCAGCTTCGCATGAGTGTCCGTGATCCAGATTCTATCATTGAGCCGCATGTCGTGCCTAATTTAGAGATCTTACCCGATTTATCTTTGGAGCAGCAACCTCTTCGTGTGCTTGATTCGGAGATCAGACGTCTTCGAAGGTTCCGCTTGTGAAGATTCAATGGTCGTGTAATCCTAAGGACTGCACTTGGGAGACCAGAGAATTTGTCGAGCGTACTTATCCTGGTTTTCTTTCCTCTTCCGGCACGGGTGAGCATCTATAACTTATCTTCTGTATTCCTTTTGTGGATTAGATGTTATAAACGACTTCTATATTTAAGAAATTGCGGGGACACAATTTTCTTAAGGGAGGGAGTCTGTAACAACCCTGAGATTGCAATTACCTTATGATAAATTAAAAATTATGATTTTAAGTTGAAAAGGGAGCTAAACAAATTTTTATGAATTTAAATTTGCAATTTTATTTGCAAATTAAAATATTTTGGGGTTTAAAATGGGTAATTTTTAAATGTGATTATAGGTTTAATTGGCCAAATGAGACTATTACATGGTTTTAATTAAAACTAGGTTGCTACTTGGGATTTTGTTCACATGATAACCTTAGAAAAATAAACTAAGTCCTAAAGGGTTTTAAAACCTCCTAACATGGCCCATTAGCCTACCCACTTCTATATAATATCTTAAACCCATTCCATAAACCCTAACCCTCCTCTTCATAATTCCTAAACCTAGATCTAAACATAACTAATGTCCTCCCTTTGGTAGAAGATCCACCTCCTTCTCTACATAACTAAACTAGTTTAATCTTTGAAAAAGGTAATGCAATCTCCCCTATTCTCTAATCCTTCTTAATCCCTATTTTATCTCTACCATCTTGTTGTAATCTTTGTTTTTTTATTTTTTTATTTTTGGGTCCTTGAAGTCTCTTGATCTTTTGCTTTGGGGTTGAGGATTTTGGCTTGCTTGATATTGTGCACACAAACTACTTGATCCTTTGCTTTTGTGAGGTAATTACTATTGATTAGTGATTATTGCTAGTTGTAATATTGGTGAAAATTTGATGCCAAAAACTGAAGAAAAAACACCCCAAAACCATCAAAACTGAAAAAAAAACTGCTGGCTGGAAATGTTCAGCCTAAAAATGGGCTGAAAACAGGGCTCTGGGTGCACCAGGGCTCTGGGTGCACCAGGGCAGACCTAGGCTACACCCAGGCACAGCAGGCTAGCCCTGTTAGGCTAGCCAGAGAGAGGCCAGCCCGCATGGGTTGGCACACACCTCCCTAGCCCGCACGGGGCTGGGGATTGGGCCCGACCACCCCAGCCTGAGCGGGCTGGGCCTGGGCCGGCCACCCCAGGGCTGGGGACTGGGCTGCCCGAGCGGGCTGGGGACTGGGCCGCCCACCCCAGGGCTGGCATCCCCAGCCCGAGCGGGCTGGGGACTGGGCAGCCCGCCCCAGCCCGAGTGGGCTCGGGCTGGGCCGCCTCCCCAGCCCGAGCGGGCTGGAGGGGGCTGCCGCTCCCCAGCCCAAGCGGGCTAGGGACCCCGAAAAAAAAAAAACAGTTCCATGTTTGCAGTTTTGGGAATGAACTTTGTGACATCGCCACGGTCACCTCCGTGGTCGAAATCCAACGTTTTTGGACTCGTTGGAAAGCTGGAGTTTTGAACTCCATCTCTAAAAAGATTTATTATTATCCGGGTTCATTTGACTCTTCGAAATTGCTGTCGAAGGGGGACCCGGATCTCAGCCTGAAACAGTGTATTCACTGTTTCCGGGTTCGACTTTGGAGCGTCGCTGCGACTTCGTTTCAAGTCGAAATCGAGTAATTCTTTTTGCGTTCTAAAGTAGGAATGTCGGACTACGTTCCTACCAATTTTCATGCCATTCGGATTAGGTTTGCTGGTCTGACTAATTTTTCGAATTTGGGTTCGCGTCAGTTTTAGACTATTTTCCAACACTTAAATATTTTCAGTGATTTTCTGATTTATCGATTTCTTTGAGATTTGTCTCTGGATTTCGTACACGGGTTTTTATGAACTATTTTTAAAAGGATTTTTCACTCCTAAATGGCTTTCGAAATTATTATATAATATTATTTTTAATTACTAAATTAATTACTCCATAATAGGAGAGTTTTCAAAAGCCATTTTAAAGTTATTTCAAAATCAATTATAAAGCTGTTTTGCACCATTATTTTCTATAATAAAAATCTCACGCTCACTTTTTAGCACATCGAGCGAAGTGGAAAGGTGCTTAAACGGTAAGGAAATCTTCGGCCTATGAAACCGTGTGTATTTTCTTTCCGGTTAATCTCTGACCTAATCGATTGATCGTTTTGACCTTTAGGTCTAGTTTACCGATGATACAAGGTGGACTTTTTATTGTTTGGAGTGTGAGCATGCTATTGGTTAGTAAACCGTTTAGTGCGAACGTGGGGTATGAGACTCATTGTTAACACTTTACGGGTTCCTCTCCAAGAAGTTTGTGACACATTAGCCTCTGGGCGGCTAGTACTGGACCTCTGGGTCACCACGCCTCTGGGAAACCGTCTCTGAACACCTGCTCTATGGAGCAGTTTTTTCGGCGCGTGCCTCTGGGCTTTTATCCTTCTATGAAGGATCTCGCCGTCTCGCGCGTTCCGCATCTGTGCGAGTGATCGATCACAACTCTACAGTACTTGGCAATAACGACTCTGGTCGGTGCACGTGCAATACTTGTATTATTTGACGATTTTTATATCCATTCGAGTATCACCATTCGGTGTTGGATCTATGGAACCATACGATGTAAGTGCGATTACCTTGTGGATTCACAGTGTCTCTGGACACTGCATTTCTGTATTCGATTTCTGATTTTTCATTATATCCCTATTGCTCTTTGGAGCATCGATCTTTGCTTGGGCATTGATTCTTGACTCTGGTCGCTCTTGGGATTATTGCCTATGGGCAACTTTATATAGCTTTGGCTACGCCGATGATATGAGGCGATTTTATTTATTTAACACTTTGGTGTTTGTATTCTCTTTGGAGATTTTTACTGTTTACTGATGATTAGGGATCGTCATTATGTTCATGTAGTCCATATATTCTTCTCTTTGGAGAAGTTCTGTTTTGTTTATGTACCGCATTATTATATATCTCATTTATTACCGATTATTTAGCTAGCCTGACCCGAGTGTTTTCGCTCGGGTCAGACCGAGTTGTTTCAGGTTAGGTCTCTGGACTTAGCTTTCTGTGCTTCCGCTTGGACATTATCTGCTATGCCGTTAGATAGCTCTTTTATTTGTCCACTATTCCGCTACTCTGTTATTTCAGACTCTTATGTACATATTTTTGACTCACATGTGTGAGTGGTGGCTTTGTACCCACCTTTCTGATACTTGGATCTGTATTGATGATATATTGTACCTATGTTCCGTGACTGTTATGTGACTATTCTGTGATGATGATGTTATCATTTAGTATTATGTTTGTTCTGAACCTATTTTCCTTAGCCATTGTAATTTCGTTATAAATATCTATTGGATATGTCGAACCACTTGAGAAAAGAATACCACCTATTCGACGTATTCAGTAGTTAGTTATAGCTTGATTACACATGGTCGCTTCCATTATACTCTATTCTCCGTTCTAGTAGACGGTATTACTCCGTAATACTCTTTACTAGAGTGGGTCTCGGAGTGGGGCGTTACACACTTATTTCATGTAAATGGTTAATAGTTGTGTTTATAAGATAGTTTTTGAATTTGATTCGAATATGTAATATATACTAGCTTATCGAGATATATCTATGTATGTATGTATGTATGTATGTATGTATGTATGTATGTATGTATGCATGTGTTGTGTATGTATGTATGTATGTATATACATATATATATGCAAATGTAGTTTAATGGTATGTGTGTATAAATACTATGGTAGTACAATAAAATATAAATGTTGTAAAAATCATAATCACAAAAGACGGAATTAAATCCATGTTGTCATTGCTTTTAAAAATTAATGCATATTAATATGACAAAATGATATAATGTAGTGAGAATTTGATAACAACATTTATCAGCTAGTGCTGAAAATATTATACAATGTTGTAAACAATTTTGATAGCAAATTTTAAATGCTATGACAAATAATAACAACAAGCTACCACACGCTGTAGAAAACAATTAATAACTGAATAAATACACCATCAAATAGGTATTTTAATAGTTTTTTCAATTGTTATTAAAAGCTCTATACTTACAACAGCATGTCGTTATACAGTGTTTCTAACGATGCAACCAGACATCCGATGGCCTTTTTTTGAACATTATTAAAATCTATATATGTTGTAGTGATAGGAGCTTTGGAATTTGCTTTCGGGTGTAGAACAGGAAAAGTAAGATCAAAAGTTACATTGTTGTGTAGATAGTAGAAGATGAAGAAGATGGAGGCTAAAGTGTGCAAGTCCATTTCTAGTAGTCTTTATAGCAAAATTTTCAAACATAGTAACTAGATCACGAAATACCAAGTCAAACATCAGATCTATGAAGAGAGGGAGAAAAAAAGTCTTTTTATACAAACAATCATATATGGTCGGTACCAATCATGTTGGCCAGGTGCCAAAGTGGCACTTACCATCTACAATTTCTGTACTATATTCTGGAATGTCCACACATAAAGAATCGTCTTGGTGCATGTATGATTTATCTCATATGGGGCTTGTCTTCTTCTGCATGGCTTCAGAGTTATTTACCTATTCTTTCATAAATATCCCCCACACAAGAAATCAACTCAATGCCAACCAGACTGATATAATACTTCACTCTTTAATCATATTAAATAAATTACCAAGGAAGCAATTCAATCGCCTAACAAAATCATATCAGTACCGATTACAATTGTGATTGGTACCGATCAAACTTTCTTATGCAAATTTGCTACAAACTTCCAGGGCTCCTTTTTCTTGTTATTGTAGGCATGCCCCAAGTTCTTGAGTCGCTTCGTCTTTATTTCGACGTCCAAGTTCACTCGAAAGTTTCTCAGTTCAAAATTAGATAACAACATCTATAACGTATACATTCAACATTTGTACATGTTTTGACTATCTCAAAATAAGTTAATGTGTACGAAATATTTATAGATGCGTGTGTATGTTTATATATATATATTTAAATTTCAAAAATAATATATATTTATATATAATTTAATAAAAGAAAACAAAATTCAAAATCAATTTTGGCTAAGTCAATAAATTTGAATTCAAAATTATATTTAAAATATCTTATTAATACTTGGAAAAACCATTCTAAATTCAAATCAAGATTTAATTGCTAATTTAAAGATTTTTATCAATAAATTTAAATATTTTTATATTCATAATTTTTTTGAAAATAATTTATTATAAACAAATAGTCATTCTGTAAATTATTTATAATTTTCTATGTAAATTTATATATACTTTTAAATATTTTAAAAGATATTAATTCAATTGACCATAATCTTTTTTTAATTTAATTTTAAACCATAACAATTTAATTATATATATAGTCATTAAATATAAATAATATTTTAAAGTAATAATATACAAATTTATATATTAGTAATAAAAATAATTTAGCAAAACAAAATATTAAATAGATTAATCGTTGAAAATTATTTTAACATGTATTTATTTTATACATAAGGATTTACATATTTATATTAATAGTCATTGGTTTCAAAATGATGAACAATGATTTAAAACATTTTTTAATTAAGAACAATTATTAGGAAATAGAAAATATGTATATAAAATATGTGTGGCTGAACTAAATAATTTTGCATGTTTTTTCATCAAACTATGAATCAATAACATTGGTATATGATATGACCGAATAACAATATCTAAAATATTTACATTATTGATGAGACAGCCAATACATGTACAAAATTGTTACAATGATCTAAATGTCACATATATAATGGTAGATAAACATTGCTTTTCAAGATAGGCCCATGGATACACCTTGTCTGATGAAATCTCTTAAGACCTTGCAACAGCCAAGTGTACCACTAGGGTTTGATTTATTTTGACGTAAGTTTAGGGTACAAAAATGCATGGATATGGGTGGAATAGAGATGGGCATGCAGCTAAGAGAGGTAGGGAATCAAGAGAGCATAAGTAGAAGGTAACTTGATTTATATAGAGGAGGAGATCTAGATCTAGAATATAAAACCAAAATATCTCCTCTCTCTACTATGATATGACCCGCCATTCTTTAGGCTCTTTGGGCCATCAAAATCTTCAAACCCTTTAAGTAATTAATATCATTTAAGTCGTATTTAAATGTAAATCGATATATACATATATTGCTTTTATATATGCATCTAATTAATTACCAATGACACTTATAAAATACTGATAACACCCAATACATCAAATAAATAAATAGTAAATATTTTATAATAGATAGTTAATTAATAACAATTATAAATTAATTAAATCGTGTGGTATTTCAAAGAAATCAATAATGAGGTTGAGTGGTTCATAGGTGTAAATCCAATCAGTGATTAGTATCGAACAATTCAAATACTAACATTCACCATCGTCTTAGCTAGTGGTATGACAGTTTGGTCGAATTCATCACTTATAAATCTTTTTTGGTAAAATTCAATTTTATAATTCAGGCGGTACCATTTAGTAACGATTGTTTACACCAATTTTCTTCATCAATACTATATCACTTTAGGGTATATGAAATTTGATTTCGATCAAAACTTCAGTATCATCCACATTCAACTCGATTAGTTCATAACAAAGTCTTTGATTCAATAATAACATTTACTATTAACCGTACTACTCTGATAAGAGATTTTGACTTTGAGTTGAATGCAATTGTCCGTGATACTAACCTCATATAACAGAGGGGACAAAAATTCACTGTTGAGTTGTCTTTCACTTCTTATGCTTATACTTAGACCCAACTGTTGTCATTCAATGGATCGCCATGCCATATTTAACTATATCAAAATGGACTATCCACATAGAACTTCAACAATATTCTCAAGTTAAGAGAATTGTATAATATAGTCGCTCCGATATTTCCTATATGACCTAGTTGTTCTTAACTAACTGCAAATTCTCAAGTGGGTCATTTCATAGCTATCCAATAAATATCACTACATAACCCTCTGGTATTCCCAGTAGCGATGGGTAATATACTGCCCAAAGGGAGCGTTAAGTATTCTGGTCTTGATAGATATATTGATATTCTTTGTCGAAACATATTAATCATGAATATTTAAAATAATACGTTATTTTATTTTATCGTAATTTTCTCACAATTACAACTCCTTGTAATTATTATCACATAATATATCATTTAAGGATTTTCAATTTAATATATTTTAAGTTAATAATTTAATTAGTAATATCATTATACAGAAAAATATATAATAGAAATCAATACCTTTATTACAAACAAGGTTGTTTATAGAGTTAGATATATGTAAAAAATTACGCAATTGCCCCAATGGCATACCCCTAGCTCTCTCAGAATCGTGCTTGCAATTGCCACATGCTATGGTTAAGAGAAATGACATATGGAGGTTAAAATGGTCTATGTAACTTATGATTGGAAGAGATAATATGAATGTCGCTACCAAAAGTTCTCAAATGTTGTGGAAGTAGTAATATAGCTTGTAGATGTTGGAACCAAGCCAATCAGAAGCGGATGAAATAAGTAGATTTTAAAAAAGTTCCTACTTGGATCTATTTGCTCTATGAAGTCTAAAGAGATTTTAGATTCAATCGAAAGGTGTTTTAAATAAAATCCTTTATTTTATTTAATTTGTTTGAATGAGTTTGAATTTGATATAAATTTAAATGTATGAGTATATCAAATACACCCATTTGTGTAACTGTTACTCGATAAAGTTAATTTGAGAAGTAAACATTTCGTTCCTTCTCTAAAACCTATGGAATCAATTAAGAGAATAAATAGCCCTAATTGGAGAGAGATAATCCTTTCATTCACTCTCTCTGATTAGATTAACTATTCATTATATGTCATTGAAGACCAATTTAAACATAACATGAAATGTAAATATCCAAATATACTCATAGTGTATATTGTGCAAATGCAGCATTTAAGAAGTATGCATAATTAATGATTCCCTTTATATATGCCTTTGTTGTCTATTTTTTAAATTGGAGTTGAACATTTTTGAAATCTTTATTTTTGCTTTCTACCATGGAAGGTTGGAAGGAGAGAAGAGAAAAAAATGAGAAAGAATGAATTTTATATAAAAAAATGAATTAATGGATATGTTTTAATCGAATGAATGAAACATTTCTCATTCTTTACTTAAAACTTCCCTTATTAATTCTTTTTATATCTCTCTCTCCACTCCTCCCTCTTCGCATGGTATGACTGAAATTACATGCCATCAAATAACATAAAATTTTCATAAATCACTTCATGCAATTATCTTTTATTTATATCCTTTCAAAATTACATCGATATCATATATCAATGCACGTAGATATAACTTTTATAACTTCATTCAAATAACTACAAACAACTCCCAAGCATCACCTAAATTAAATAACAATTAATATTTCTTAAATATTAATAATTTAAGTAATTTACAACATTTTATAAATAAATTAAATCATGTTGTTTTCTGAAGAATTCATCGTTATGGTTGTGTGACTCAAAAGTGCAAATTTAGTTACTGATTAGTATCGAACAATTCGAATATTAACATTCACATGTCACCTTGGCCATTATTGTGATATTTTGACCGAACTTATCGTTTACACATCTTTTGGTAAAATCTAATTTTACTTATTATAAGCGATACTTGATAGTAACGATTCTTTATACCAATTGCCTTCATCAAAACTATATCACATTAGGACTTATGGAATTTAGTTTTGGTCAAAACTTCAACATCGTCCACATTCAATTTTTTAATTCTCAACACAAAATCCTTGGTTCGATAATAACAATTACTATTAACCGTACTACTCTTACCAAAGACTTTTATTTTCTCTTGCCAAAGACTTTTATTTTCAGTTAAGGAGATAAATTCTCTATTGAGTATTGTTTCACTTCCAATGCTTCAACCCATACCCAACTTTAGTCGTCTGACGGACACCATGCCACGATTTTACTGTACTCAAAGTGGAGTGTTCACATTGAAATTCCACGGTATTCTCAAGTCGAGAGAACTGTGTAACATCGTCACTTTGAGATTTTCTGTTTGACTTTAGTTATATTAACCAGCAGAGAACTCTCGAGTGATTCATTCCATAGCTATCGAATAATTATCGGCACATAACCCCTTGGTGCCCCAGCATTTATGAGAAATACATTGTCTAACATTTGGAGAGCGTTACGTACTATAGTCTCAACGGATGAATCGATATCATTTTTCAAAACATCCTGGATAGAAATATTTAATAATATGTTATTTTCAATGTGATAAAATTCTCATGATTTCAACACTGTGTAATTATTATCATATAACATATCATTTAAGAATTTTCATCTATATACTTTAAACTAATTACTTAATTATTTATACCATTATATAGCAAGTATGTAATAAAAAGAAAAACACCTTTTATTTTTCAACAAAATTGGTTAGTGAGTTAGATATATATGACAAATTACATAATTGCCCTTAGGGCATACCGCTAACTCTATCAGTACATTTGTAATATCTTATAGTGATCTTAAACAAGCACCTAAGAGTTGACACAAATTCAGTGAACATCCTCGCTAGGCCACCCCAAGGAGTTCGAGTTGAACCAAGAAGAATTTCCTATAATGGAATGGTAGTGGGTACACATTATCACTTCATTAAACACAATGGTAACATGTTCATAATTCAGTTTGTTGCGCATTTTCTTGGTTGGATTAGTTGCTCCCTCTTTATGAACAAGTATTGCAACCTTTTGAATTTTTTAAATAAGAAGGTACGTCAAACTGATTTTTATTTTTATTTTTTTAGAATAAGTATTCAAGAAGGGCACTCATTTTTATGTTCGAAAGATCCGATGCAAGAGCTCTAAAACTTTACAACAACTAAGCACTTGTCACTTAAGCTAATGATCCTTCATAGACACATTGGTATGTTGCTTGAAATATTTACAAAATTAGGAATGAAATTTGGATGAATAACATAGAAGTAATAACATAGAAAAATTATGTTTTAAATGAAAATTTATGTTGTGAAGCAGAGACAAAATAAAAGAATGAATATCCGGCTTCTACAGAGTCAAATATAGTATAAAGGTTTTATGATTGCTATCATACGATGGGTGATCAGATGGTTGAAAAGGAAAGACCAAATTTCTAAATTTGTAGAAGTCGAATAATTATCTTGTTTTTCTCCTCAAACACTAGACATAATTAACCATGAATTTTGAGGGATGCCATTGTTTACAAATAAAATGTCAGAAACTTAACAATTATTTTCTAATGAAAAACTGGATAGATAAATAAATAAGATCACAATTTTAACGGAGTATTAACAAAAAATTGATGATTTTTTGTTTACCAAATTCATATATAAAACTGAAATATAATAATTTTAGATTAGTATTTAATGATTTTTTGAACGCACTTGAGGATAATTATTATTACATAATTGCCCTTAGGGCATACCGCTAACTCTATCAGTACGTTTGTAATATCTTATAGTGATCTTAAACAAGCACCTAAGAGTTGATACGAATTCAGTGAACAGCCACGCTAGGCCACCCCAAGGAGTTCGAGTTGAACCAAGAAGAATTTCCTATAATGGAATGGTAGTGGGTACACATTATCACTTCATTAAAACACAATGGTAACATGTTCATAATTCAGTTTATTGCGCATTTTTTTGGTTGGATTAGTTGCTCCCTCTTTATGAACAAGTATCACAACCTTTTGTATTTTTTTTAAATAAGAAGGTACATCGAATTGATTTTTATTTTCATTTTTTTAGAATAAGTATTCAAGAAAAGTACTCATTTTTATGTCCGAGAGATCCGATGCAAGAGCTCTAAAATTTTACAACAACTAAACACTTGTCACTTAAGCTAGTGATCCTTCGTAGACACATTGGTATGTTGCTTGAAATATTTACAAAATTAGTAATGAAATTTGGATGAATAACATAGAAATAATAATGTAGAAAAATTATATTTAAAATGAAAATTTATGTTGTGAAGTGGAGACAGAATAAAAGAATTAATATCCGACTTCTATAGAGTCGAATATAGTATAATGGTTTTTCGATTGCCATTATACGACGAGTGATCAAATGGTTGAAAAGGAAAGATCAAATTTCTAAATATGTAGAGGTCGAATAATTATCTTGTTCTGCTCCTCACACACTAGACACAATTAACCATGAATTTCGAGGGATGCCCTTGTTTACAAATAAAATGTCAGAAACTTAACAATTATTTTCGAATGAAAAACTAGATAGATAAATAAATAAGATCACCATATCAACGGAGTATTAACAAAAAATTGGTGATTTTTTGTTTACCAAATTCATATATAAAACTGAAATATAATAAATTTAGATTATTATTTAAGGATTTTTCGAACGCACTTGAGGATAATAATAATGGGTATATGTTGAAGTGTTGTATTTCGATGTTAACCTTAGAAGATGAAGGTTTGATTCTGAACAGGAGCAGATCATTGGTCTAAATGCTCATGCTTCGATGTGTCCATCCAATCAAAATAGAAAGCTCTTTGGGAATTTTGCAAAAGGAGAGATAATGTACTTTTTGCAAAAAACTCTACATGCTGGTTGGATGAGCACACGGAGTAATTTTGGACATAGGCGATCTGCTCCAATTGTGAACATTTAATTGCTCACAATGGGAACGTGCTGCATTTTCTAGTATATCCGGGCCCGCATAACACCACAGCATGAAGCAGGTTCTTTGCCGACAGATTAAAATTAGAAAAAGGAATCCTATGGGGTACCGTACAGCACCCATGCAGCATGCAGCTAATTACCGCGTACAAAATATGCCTAATCCATGCCCTCTAACTGCAGCATGCATAATGAATTAATGATGGTGTGACCTTGTTAAAGCACAATTGGGCCTCATATTTGAAAACCTGCTTCCTGGGCCACATGCTTAATCCAATCCAGTACATTTTTGCATCTCAGCCTGTTTCACAGCAGTATCTTCTTGTTGTTGCTTTACACATTTTATCCGTTTCCTATTTTACGTGTGTGGATATTAACATATATAAATACACATTTTATCCATTTCTCAAAGATATCATTGGAATCTTTCCCAAAAATATCATTGGATCTAAGATTTATAATCTACATAATTTACGTTTTCTGCAAACAATAAAATTTACTTGATAATTTGTGTTTTTCTGCAAGCAATTTTTTTTTCTTGATGGTAAATTAGTAGTAGAATTTAATCACAAGATCTTTAGATAGAACAATCTAAATACATACCGCTATCCATCAACTATTTAAACATTTTAATTTTTTGTTTCTGTTTAAAGAATAGAATTTGAAAAAATTGAACTAGTTGACGTTTGACTTGTTGATGATATTAATTTCTCCTTGAAATATTCGTGAAGAAAGGTATATCTAGGTTTGCTTGTATCATTGATTAGCAAGCAGAGAGTGGAAAACTTCTTGGAGAAAAAATGGTTGCATATATCATGCATGCACCATCTAAGAACACCCAAAAAGTTCACGTGTTGCTTGTTGCTTTGCTCCACTGAAGACTTACTGTCGAATCACAGGTCATGACATGCACCCTTGCCGTTTGCAATCCAACAGCCTTCAATAGCGCCGTTTGAATATTGCTGCAGTTTTTGTTGAAAGTCATCAGGAAAATGGGATAAGATACCAAATTTGAATATTGCAGTTTAAAAATATAAAAGAAGAGTTTGGAAAATAGATATTCCAACTTAGTTCGTAGCAAGATTCAAAAAGGTAAGAATCTAAGCAAAGAGGAGTGCATCCTTGCTGAATAAATTACCCAGCGAAAATAACGTTACGGTACGCATGCCCATTCCTATATTCCACAAAGAATAAAATTAGGGTCAACATAGTGGGCTATCGATATTCAATACTTGGACTAAGACTAAGAGTGGTTTAATAATATGATAAATTCTGTTCCTATGCATGCAAACACAGAGGCCCATACCCAGATATTAATGGCACTCCATACGACGGTTGACTTGGGTATTCTTGTTCGGCACTGCTTACGTAAGTTGTCCAACGTCACAACGATGTTCTTGGGTTTTGCAAAAGGAGAATTTGAATGGGTAACTTGAACCGAGCATTTAAACCATGTACCTTGATGAACTCATCGCCACAGAGTATTAAAAGGGTAGTAAATTAAATTTACACTTTAATGAAGATTTATTCCTATTGATTTACGTGTTTAGGAAACTATAATGAAAATTATGAAAAATGACAAACTTTAATTAAAAAATAATTAAATTGAAGGACACTGAGTTTCATTTTTGAATTGAAAAACAAACTTTGAAAAAAAAGATAGATTGAAAGACAATGTTAGTTATAACATTATATTCAGTTTTACACTATTCAAATTGCTAGCTATAGTTGCATTGTCTTTCAGCTTAATTTTCTTTAAAGTTTGTCTTTCAACTCAAAAATAAAACTTTGTTGTCTATGTGAGTTTTCTGTAATTTTTAGGTTAGGTATGTCAAAATCGAATTTTTTACTGCTATCACGAGAGCAAGACCAATATTTGCTCTGTATTTGAAACTGAAACGAAATTGGTCATAAGTTCTTCGTTTCTTAACCGAATTTGATAATTTTGGATGTTCCGTAAAGCTAAAAGCCACACCGAGACACACCTTAATAAAGAGAATTAACGAGTAATTCCATCTACTAAAGCGGAGATAGGGCTGGTTAAGAGCGACCATCTATGATTTCGTCTTGAACATCTACTGAATACGTCGATAAATGCAATATGAATTTTCTTTTATTTCTCAAGTGGATCGATATACCCAGTAAATGCTTAATCCAAAACTGTAGGTGGCTAACAGATCTATATGAACAAAATACAACAACTAAATGTAATGCACATCAGTCAAAACTGTCATTCAAATTTGAAATTCTAATTTCTTCAGTCTATTTTTTTTTTTTAAAGTTTGCCCTTGTGCATATTTCCCACTTTGAGCGAAGCCCAAATTGTTAACCCTTATATCCCTAAAGCATATCATTCTCCTTACTATCTCTTTTCACTAAAAAAAACCCTAAGGAATCGTCCATTAATAAGAGGAAGAGAAGAGGAAAGACAAATCCAAGGCAACTCAAATTCAATTTCTTAGGGAAGAAGGGACTTTTGATGATGATGGAATCATTTTTGGGTGTTAATGGCTAAGATGATGACACCTTTATAAGTGCAACATGATTAATTACCTTTAAACAGATTGAAAATTTAATATGATTTTATAACATTGAATCCAAGATGGGTTTTGAATTTCATATTGTTCGGACGAGAAAATAACCTTTACAAATTCTCTAAAACAAAAATGACAATTTTGACTATAAATTAATGTTTAAAATGTTAAAATTTAATATTAATATTACACAAAGGGAGTAAATTGAAGGGCAAGAAGGGGCGTAAATAATGGTCGTTGCTCAGATTTCTACCACAATTCTAAAGTAACAAATAAATAAATGATATATGTAAAGATTAAGTCAAAAAGGTAGTTGCTTTCTTAAGAAATATATCAATTTTCCATTTAACCACGAATCTGCAATGGTACAGACTATAGGAACTACTCTATTTTTCAGTGGGTAAAATGGGTAAATCTAAATATAAAAAAAATCCTCATTTCGATCTTAATAGGCTTATAAATTTTATTAACTAGCATTAGATCCAATATATATGTTAAAATAAATATTATTTTATTTTAGATTATTTTATATTTATTTAACCAACATGTTAATTAAATTAATTTAATGTTTAATCAATCTAAGTCCAAATCTTGACGTACCATCGAACTTATTCTCGTACTATGAAATAATCATCTCACCCTCTTTCAAATTACAAAACCATGGATAAAATAGCTACTTCTACTTTCGAAATGAATTTAATCTCGAACCGTGCCTAAATTATACATTCATCAGAATTAATGACTATAATAGAATCCCAACAAGAGTGGCTCTATACCGAAGTTATCTAGAAGTTAATAGATGCTTTTGCATGTTATTAAGTCATAAGTCATCAAATATCCTCTTACAAGTTCTAAGCCAAATCTGAACCTCAATAATACTCTTGGTTTCTTTGAATGGGTTTCCTCCCTAGCTTATGAAGACATTACTATACGCAGCAAAGTTTACGGTCGGCTGAACATGTACTCCCTCTACTCCTCCATTTCCTCCAACCACACTAGCTGAAATTAGGGCATTCCTATGCAATTGTGCACTATCATTTGTAGTAATGTTGTTTGGTGTGTTCAACTCGTTCTTCTTTAAGAATTCATTTTCCTATCTTAACATAGTAAAATTTTGTTAGTACAATTTTAGGATACGATTTTAAAGAAGGAATTCTTACAGAGGAAAGTATAATAAGTACAAGTACACACTCTCATATATATAATATACATAACTCATTCTAGGGCATCACTTACCCTATCTCAAATGAGTTCACCGCAACCAGGCTTCGGTCTTCGCTAAACTAAGGATATGATACCACATGTGACAACCCCCTATATTGATACCCAAGATTGACACCTAGTACCATCATCTAGTGCTCGTGTTTCAATACTGAAGCATTCGAACTTTGAACAACAAACTATGCTCACATCGTATACATAAAAATATAATGTAATATAGTCAAAAATAGATAGTACATATGGTCACTCTCGAAATGGAGATCTTAGAGCTGCAACATCAATGAATAAGTACCACCATTAACTATGGATAATTATAACAACCCGTCGCCGCAATGTTGATGCATATTGATCTACGAATGCAGCGGAAATAATAAATAGTAGATACATCCAAAGCCTCTATAACACCTCAAATTTTTATTGCACGTATTTAAATATTTAATTATGTGATAATTAAATGAGAAATTGAAAATATGAGATTTGCTATAATAATTAAATTGAGTTGGCCTTAACAAATATAATGACTATAATGTTTGAAAGAAACTATAATATAAACATAAGTGTAGAAGGGTAAAGGAGGAAAATAAGATATTATACTACCCTCTCCCATTTTCCTTAACTGTAACGACCCATATTTTACGTATCAAAGGATCATAAAATAATTTTATTTAATTCATTTTTGGTCATATGATTCTAATATTTTTGGATATGGTTTTTATGGATGTTCTACGTATCTATAATTTTTTCTGAATTATTGTGTGACAATTTTACACTTGAAGATCTTATTTCGTCTATAACTTTTGATAGAAGCCGAATTAGATGCTCTAACTTGTTTCATTGCTTCTGGATGGCAGTTTTCCATTCCGTAGAGCGGTCATATAGAAAAATTGGATAAGTAGTTAGGAAGTTATAGCAATTTTAAGTTTTAAAATCTGCTGGCCAGAATTAGCAGGGGGTTAACGGGTCGAATTAGCAAACCCATTAGTCTAATCAGGTCTGGCTATAAATATGAGGCTAGAGAGACCATTTGAAAGTTTATCTCTCATTACAAATCAGCCCCGAACCCTAACTCTCTCTAATTCTTCATTCATCTCATCAGATTTCATCTCAAATCGTCTTTAGTTGCAAATTTGAGGCTAGATCTTCAACTAGGAGCTTGATCTCATCACTTTGGTTGCATCTACATCTGATTTCTTGTTCGGTTTGGATTTCATCATATTTCATAAATTTGGTAGATTTTGTGAGTTATGGTCTCTCACTAGACTATGATGAATTATATGTTGTAATTACGTAATTATAGGTTAGAATTATCAAATTAAATTAATTAGACTTAGGCAATTTACATTTAGAAACCTTAGATTAACCTAATTAAACATGTAATTGGGATTAGGTCATTGGTAGTGTCATTTATGTATATTTGGTTATGAAGTTCTATGAGTTGATTAGATCTATGGTAGAATTGTGATGGTAGATTGAATTGGATGATTTATATGTTCGTATTGGATGAAATTGGATGATTTTCTATGTTTGATTCACTATTACGTTTGAATTTC
Source organism: Allium cepa (assembly GCA_030765085.1). Taxonomy (NCBI): domain Eukaryota; kingdom Viridiplantae; phylum Streptophyta; class Magnoliopsida; order Asparagales; family Amaryllidaceae; genus Allium; species Allium cepa. The sequence continues at coordinate 163,244,960 of CM060932.1, forward strand.
TTGCTATGCTTGTTTCATTTGCTAGTGTTGTGCATGTTTTAGGATTTACATTGGCGATCAGAGCATATTGGAAGCAAAGTTCATCGAAATTGCACGAAACATGGAGGATAAGCTCTGGAGCACGTCAGGAGGAAGTCCTGTGAATTGCACCATAATTGAAGTTAAGTTTTTGGATTGGCACTGATCCGAATTTTGAGCTCTAATTAAGGAGATATTCATAGGGGGAAAGAGCATAGGTTCTAGAGTGGCTCTATGAAGTTGGGTCGGAGGATAGGCCAAGTGTTGAAGATTGGATGTATCATCTTTATCGGATCGGCTATGGTCCATAGAAGAGAAGACCCGAAGGCTAAGAGGGATGACTAAGGGTCTATGGCATCTAGAGGGAGTACACTAGAGGCTATAAGAGAAATGGAGTCCAAAATGGTTAAGTATTTGGATCGGCAACGATCGAATTGGATCGGATGAGTACCGATCAAATAATTGACTCTATTAAATGTGAGATCCAAGGGGGGGACTTTGGGGTTGTAGTGGATCATGTTGGACGTTGTGGCTCGTCGATTGCTTCTACGGTTTGGAAATTATAGCATGATGAAGTTCTGGCTCTTCTATCGGAGGCTCGGATAAGGAGTAGGATCGAAGGAGTTGATAAACAGCTCGGGATAAAACAAGGCTGGGGTATAGTGGACTGTGTTGAGTGGAAGGACTCGTGACCAGAAATGGATTGGAGATGTGAAAGCTATGAAGATTTGGGAGTGCCAAGGAATCATTGATAACTTGGAGTGTTTTGGTTATGTTCAAGCAGGGGTATTATACGTGGGGGCACTGGTAGCGCCAGTCGTGTATCCTGGACCGCTTTGAGAGGGTCAAGTGTCAGATGGTACGGAAGTATAGTAGGAGACAATCATGCAGGGTTTCGGACATAAAAGTAGGGAGAATACAATCGAGAAACGAGATTTCCATTAGTCTTTGGCAAGCGAGGAAAAGGCGATACGAGTTGTCATATATTCAAGGCTTTAGAAGATGATATCTAGATTTTGGTTGATGGATGCTTTGGTTACTATGGTCGTTATGCTTGCTATTTCTCTTGGGTTGGCTATCATCTATAGGAATGCTGAAGAAGGGATTGGGAATAGTGCCACTAGAGGAGGCTGCTGAGATTCTTCTATTCTGTTCTATTACATTATCCTATTGTTGTTTATTTGAGTAGCATATTATATCTTATTATTATGTGCTAATTCTTTGGTTGCAGGGACAGATTAAGTATGGTTTTTGTACCTGTCTAGTACCATATTATGTGTTAACTCTTGGGTACTCTTAAATGAGTAGACTAGATGACAAGATTGGAGACGTAGCTATTGTACGAAGACGAACTTGGAGAAGTTATGGCATTTTACTCTATATTTGCAGTTTCCGCTGTCTGTTTCTATGTACTCTGAGAGATATAGTAAAGAAATGTTGTACTTAGATATTATGACATTTGTACCATAACTCGTGACTTTAGCGGATATGTTATTTTCATTTGTTATGGTTCACTATATTCTGTTGTATATTTTCCACGTTACATGTTATCCATGCTGTGAGATATGCAACATGTTTTCTACTTTAAAATTCAACCCCTGATGACGTCTCATATCAGCCTGGCACGTTTACAACATTCTTTTAGGTCATTGATGTGTGGATGGTACGGGACGATCATCACATTAGCCATTTCATTTCATTCTCAAAAAATCAAACAAAGGAAAGCAAAGTCGAACACCATTACAAGCTGAAGAAAAAAAGGAAAGCTAAAGAAGAAAAGAAACAAGGCAAATTCCATCATTTCAACAATTCAAGGTGAACAATATTTCCATATCTTTATGTTGACGTATTTGGTTCAAATTTAAGAATAAACTTGAATTTTTTTGTTGTTAAATATCATGTCTATGGATTGAATAACCATGTATATAGGTTCATGGATTTTATAGGAATTTGAGAAGTTTTCCTAAAGAATTTTGATGTGAATAACTAAGTTTTTGATCTCTAAATGTTCAAATTTTTTGATATGATGTTCGAATTATTATTTTGGAGAGGATTTTTCAATTTCATAATTTTCAAATTATTATGAATTTTCTATGGAGAAAATAGTCGATTTAGGAATTTAATTATTTTTCATAGAAGGAATAATTATTTTGGTTCAAAATTTTAATATGTTTTTAATACAATAATTATTGACTTTTCAAAATTTTTGTAGATTTTTCTGAAGCGATTACATGTTAATATAAATTGTTTTATGAAAAAAGAGTTTGTTTGCAAAAAGTAATAAATGATATAATTTGAGGAAAATTGTATATTGGGAAAAGAGTAAAAAATTCCTCTTTGAAATTGTACAAGGATTATGTTGACTAATGAGGTTTTGACAAATAACATTGGTCAGGCAAAAATTACATACTTTTAAGGCAAAAGAACTAGTTTTGAAAAAAATCATAGAAATGCCATTTTAACCTTCAATAGCTATCATCGCTCAGATTTCAGCATGCAACCGCATAAATTTTCAAATCGCGATGGCTATATTCTACCCACAATAGCTAAGTCTTATCAGCCTTCAAAAGCTTAGTTTAATAATACATGATGGATATTTATTTCATCCCAGTAGGCTTTGCTTTACCCACCCACGAAAGCTTTGTATTGTTAACTCATGATAGCTTTATTTGTCAACTCGCGATGAATCTACTTTATCAAATCATGGTGCTTTTTTATTAACATGTGACATATATTTATTTTAATACATGATTACCTTTTTTTTGCTAAAACGCGATGGCTTTGTTTTGTTAAGGCATGATGGGTACATGGGAGTTAATACATGAAAGCTATATTTTGTCAAGGCACAAAAGATATGTTTATATCAACCTTTGGTAGTTATATTTTTAATTTTTGAAAGCTATACCTTGATGGCTATACATATGTTAAGATATGATAACTATGATTTTTGACATGAGACCTATGTTTTAACATGTGAAGACATGGTATTTATCAATGTGCGATGGCATGCAATTTTGAAAGGAAATATTGCTATTTTTATAACACTTGGAAGATATTTAACTTTACATCGGGATAAGTTTTGTTTAAACAAAAATGATGATTTTGTTAAGTAATTACTAAAAGGAAAGAAAGAATGTTTAGTCAATTTTTAAAGGAGTTTTAAAAGGGAAAATTATTACTTTGGATAAGTAATTTTGTGTGTAAACTGGCTATCACATTGACCATATATTTTGATGATTTCTAATATGTTATGTTTTCAACTTTGTGCTTTGATCAATTATTATTACATATGATAAATTGTTGACATACTCACCTATGTGTTAAATGTTGTCACTCAACGTTTTAACATTGGTGATTTGGGAACTAATGACCAGTTAGGGTTATTCTAATAGTGGGTATATTCCAATTTAAACTCCTGGGTGACTAAAATCGAATCCAAGAGATCGAAAAGATCAAATTTTTAGGATGCACTCGATTGATCAAAAGACATGACTCAATCAATTTTAAACCGAATTTTGAGTGGAGACTAGGGTAGGGTTGCGTTCTATCTGTTAAATATGCGAGTATATGATTTTTGTTTGATGATAATAAACATATATATATATATATTCATTTAAATGTATTTGTTAATATACTATTTTATTTGTCATAGATTAAATAAATATTTGCTAAATAAAATAAATAACACAGAATTTGAATTCAAACAGAAATTTTATTCAAACAAATATTTATTACAATTTTGAATAGTACAAATTCAAGCTCTCACTATATATATATACAATTTCAATCACAATAAAATTTTGATTACATCATGATTCACATTTACATTGCACCTCACTACATATCACTCACACTCATATTTATCTTCAACTTCATTCCAATGTGAATCCAACATCTGAGCAATCTGCAAAAATATACGTCGACGCAATAAAATTGAAAATAAAATATTCTTGCAGTATAAAATAAAATATGGATTTTGCAAATAATATTTGCCTCGGTTATTTGGGTTGTTCGTCATTATTTAATTTTGAATTCAACATATACGAATAGCTTGAGACATACACAGTGTATCACTGTATATGCCACAAGGCTGTGCATACCGATATACACTTAATAGAATTATAGGGACAGGTGAGCACAAGTCAAACCCAAAACGCCGGGTTCAACTCAAGTGCAATAAAAATAATGTCACAATATTAGCACAAGGTCAAACCCGAGCTATAGGCTGGATTCAACTCAGGTGTGATTTCAAAAATCAACATGAAGTACAAAGTGAATCAAACTAAATTGAAGAAAATACCAAATCAGTACAACACAAACCAAACAGGGGCAAAACTACAAACAAATACAAACTGTCTCGATGCATACATATGGCCAAGCGATGCATCACTGAGACAATGCACAAATATATATATATATATATATATATATATATATATATATATATATATATATATATATATATATACATGTGTATATACACATGTATACATACAAGTAGTGACTCAATACAACCAGACCAGTTCAGGTTAAAGAGGTAGTGGTTCAAAATACATGAAGCTCTGGTAACAAATGAAACATATGCACCAGCAAACAAGGCTACAACTTCACATGAACCAAACAGTGCACAAAGGCAGTAGTACAACTCTAACTAGAAGCACACAAATGCACATACTAGATATGTCAACAAGTCAAGCGATGCACCAGAGAACAATGACTGATGCAAGTGACAGTGCAAGCCAACATCAGAGACACAGCAGAAAGGAAATGGTCAGGCAACTTGAGCTCCAAAAGATACAACATGTATGCAACAACTAAATGAAAATGGACAGCAGCTACAACTAAATGCAAGCCAATTTTACAGTATCACTAAATCATGGACAATGGAGTATAGGAAAAATGAAAACAGGCTAAAGGAAACACAGTGCAGCCTCTACATGAAGTTCAAGAGAACCAGTAAATGACATAGATGAAAACAGTGATGAAGCATGGTCCAACCAAATTAATATGGCAACACAACAACTCATATAAACCAGTGCCAACAGATTAGAGTCGAGCACAAAAGAATGCAACACTTCTTCACATACATGAAAACCAGAGAATATAAACTACAACATCAAGTGATACTAAGTACAACAGAAAATCAAGCAGAGATGAACAAACCATGGTGGCAAGTTCGAACAGATCCAAAGCCAAGCAAATACAAATATACATGTATGCATATATATATATATATGTATGTATGTATGTATACACATACATATCTATATCAAATGAAACAGTACAATATCAAAGAAACAGACTAAAGTTAGAGATCAATCTCAAGCATCATCAACAAAGTGATACAACAGTCAAAGACATAGTGGCCGGAGTCATGAAACAGCAAGTAAAATCGAACAAGGTCGAAAGTGCTACCAGAGGCAGTGAACAGTATGGCCAAATTCGAACAAAATCAACATCGTCAAAATCAAGTCAAAGCCGAAGACAACAAGAACGAGAACGAATGAAATCAACACCGTGTCAATCAAGGAATCGAACCAAGTCAGAAATCAAAATCGTGTTATTCAATTAATTTGAACAAGTCAGAGATTAATCCCAAGCATTAAAAAAAAATCGAACGACTGAGATAAATCAAGTGACGAATTCAAACAAATGTATACAAACGAAATTCAAGAATCTTGAATCCTATATAAATAAGTAACATCATCGGCAATTCGATATCGAGTTCAAGCAAGCAAATCAGTAGAAGGAAAAAGAAAAATTTACATACCAAATCAAAGTCGAACTCGATCAAGGAGGAGAAGCCGCGAACGATTCAATTGAAGTAAGCAATTGAAGCATTAACTATCAATTAAGCGGTGACTTCACAAAGACCTAATTTCAGATCTAAAAGGAACGAACGAAAGAAGGAACCAGGCCGACATTTTTTCTCAGAGCAAAATAGATAAAGGAGATAACGAGGCCATATTTTTAGTGATAATATTTTGGGATGGCCCTTCTCTCTTTAGTGTCGGTTAATATTAAAAGGGAATAATTAGGTTTTTGGTGTTTAATTGTTTCTTGAATTGTTATTTTTGTATTTTCTCCTTTAAACTATTGTATTTACTAGTCGTGTGACTAGGGGACAGAATACGTGGCGTAGTTTGAGAATTCGCAACTCAGTGGCTGAGTTGTGGTAGGGTTTTGAGCGTAGAGTTAGGTTAGTGAGTTGCGGATGTCGCGAGTTTACGTGTATAAGCGTGTGGCTACTTAATTTCTAGTAGAAACCTTGGAGGCAACACGTAGGCAGGGTTTTGCCGAAGCCAGGTAAATTCTGTGTCGTTCTATTTCTGCATTTATTATTCTGCTATTACATGTGCTGCTATAATTTTGATATATCTGTGTTCAAATAATTTTATAAGCTTCCGCAATAATTTTTATAATTAATAGCATCACCCTATTCACCCCTCCTCTAGGGTGAAAATCGATCCTACACTATCCTCCAATTGTTTAGCCCTAGTTTGGTCGGGTCCATGATTCAAATGTGTAGGGCTATGTCAATTAAGGCAAATTTTGGTATTACGCATTCGAAGGAACTCATAGCAGTATGGTCACTTATATTTTCTCCTACCCTTTTTAGGAGACAGATGTTATTATCTCCTATAGTTTTTAGGAGACTGTTGACTTTTTCTCTTACCGATTTTGGGAGACCAATATTGTTTTCTTCTAAATGGATTAGCAAACCGTTGGATCATTTCGTGTAGCTTGGCCCAAGTGTGATGACCCGTCTCCTCGACCCTCGAAAATTGACACTAATACATCCACGGTATTCACATACCGTAATTCCAAGTGCCGTAGAGGCAGATTATCAGGGGTAAAGTAAAGTAAAGATAGAAACAACAAATTCTCACATTTGTTTAACTATCTAGATAAACAGTGCATACAACCACTCTCATTAGGGTACATAAGAGTTATGGTACGAACTAACCCAGCCAAGAATAGTTATAACTGCCTACTCCCATATTGCTAGTACAAACAACTAGACACGGTGGAAAATAAAAGATAGACATCCACATCAGATGCTCCGGCTCCATGCTTCAAAAGCTCTTCCGGATCACATCACAAAAATACTCCTAACATGATCCTGCCTACTTGGCTACACAAAAAAATCGGGCACCCAAAGTTTAAAGGGAAAACAAAATAAACTCCGTGTCAGTCATGGGACTGGTGTGAGAACTCAAAATATGATGTTTGCAAAAAAAAGGTATCTCATAAGGCCATGCCGCACATAGACATGGAATGGGTTTCTACCTTATGATAACCAAATCTTTATTATGTAAAAATAATGAATATTGTTTTTAATGACATTTCTTTGAAATAATTTGCAATTAAAATTATTAATCTTAGCCGAAATTTTTACACTGCTTAAATTCTAGCATACTAGCCACAAAGTGGGTTCTACAAAACAAATGGCAGGCACTTACTAGAGAATTGATTTCCATACAAATGACAAGGTGAAGGGACTACCTTCCGGCAGTACATCTCTAGCGGAATGTAACCTAGGCCCAACTGATGGTCCTCTACCAACACAAGACCGACCTACCTCTTTCTAGATAGTTTCGAATATGCCATCACCCCCATTGTTACCGATTTATCCAAGACATCTCTTAGCATGCATCACAATAATTTAAACCTGAATGTTATAGCGGGTAGAAATATATCTAGAAAGGAACGATCATACCCTAAAGGTTGCGAACCACATAGCCTTGCCCATCTACCCTATTTCGGCCATTTCCGGGTGTGAGGCTTGAGGTAACGACTACCTTTCACATAGCATATCTCTTTCCTCTTTGAATGCCACATTTCCATTCCATAATCATATAACTGATTTCTACAAACGTATAACTCCTGAGCTTGTACGTCTCATGAAAGGGTGTTAAGCTAAGAGAAGTTGCCTTCTCCACCCCCAAGCAGAAGATATGTTTATAGAGATTAATTAATGTGATTTTAAAATGCAACGTTAGACATTTGTCCATACAAATTTGTTCTACAACTGAAAGAAACCGAAGTGTAAAGGCCCGGAAATCCGCCCAGTTCAATCTAACAATAAACGAACATGTCCAACCCAAACTGAATGGAAAACTAGATTTTATGGAAAGAAAGAAGAGAAAAAGAGAAAGAAGAAGAGAAAAGAGAAAGGAAGTGAGAGAAGAGAAGAAGAAAGAGAAGAGAGAAGAAAAGGAAAGAGAAGAAGAAACAGAAGAAGAGACAAAACAGAAGAAAGTAAAACAATTGCAAAATCTCACAAGCGTAGCGGAAAACATATAATATCATATCAATGATCTTTACAAAAGAGAAACTGTAATATTATATACATACATCCATCAGAGTACAACAATCAAATCAAATCATCATCCTAGACAATTATAATAACCTGTCCTCACAAATGCTAATAATTCAGACAAAAATGCACCAGAAAATAAATATATATGTGGCATGACCCGAAGACTTCCAGCTCGTCTGCTGAAGCTCCAAAGTATCCAAATCAGAATCTGTAAATATACTCGGTCTAACCCGAGCATTGAAAGGGAAGAACGTCCAGATCAGTCTGACAAACCAGCGTAAGAAAACACATCTTAACTGAATTTATTTTAAGGTTATCAAAGCATTCTTTTACAAAGGTATCTCATAAGATACGTCCACACATAAACATGGACGGTTTTTACCATATGATAACCAAACATTTCATATCAAATCCTATTATATTAAACTAATATCTATTATACAAATAATAATTTAAATAGCCAAATTGTTACCATTATTAAATTCCTGCATGCTAGGCTCTACAAACAAAATGGCAGATACGTATTGGAGATTGGATTCAATAAAAATACAAAGTAAGAGACCACCTTCCGTGCAGTACATCTCTAGAAAAATGTACTTAGGGTTTAGATACTGAACACCTAAACCAACACAGAACCTGCCTACACTACTGTCTGGATAGTACCGAATATGACATCGCCTCAGTCGTTTCCGACCTATCCGTGGCCATAGTATATAATAATCGAATATATAGGGTAATCTAGAAAGGTGATGACCATATCCTTATAGGTGCGACCCACATAGCCCTGCTGCTTCTACCCTGTTTCTATCATTTTCGAGTGATGAGGCATAAGGTCACGATTACCTTTCACATAACACAATTGAGTTTGAATGCCATATTGCCATTCCTTCGATCACTGTTGACTTTTACAAACGTAAAACCTCCGAGCTCGTATGTCTCGGAGAACGGTGTTAAGCTAAGAGAAGTTGCCTTCTCTGCCACTAAACAGATGTACGTTATAAAAGTCAATAATGCAATCTTAATAATGCAATGTCGGATATCCATTCATACAAGTTGTCCAGGAACAAGACAAACCAAAGGCACTCTCCTACCACATCCTATCGGGAATTACCCCTAGAATTAGTTGCGAGAAGTCCTTGCATATCGTAGATTTTCTTAACGAAATGCACTGCCACCATAAATATATAATATGGTAAATTTCACCTCGAGGGACTTGTAGCAAGTAGCCCTACATCATGAAGATCTCCGTCTTCAAAATCATAATCATGAACCTGCACTTTCGAATGCATCCATTGGTCCGAAGTGGTTCTCGGATAAATTCAACCCCGATCTCTCTGGACCAACAACGATAAAAAGGCCAATTATTTGATAGTCGATTATTTAACTATCAAAGCAAATAAAGAAATCTAGCACCATAAGCAATAACTAGGCCATTTTATAATTCTTATAAACCGAATCACTTTTCAAATACAAACATTCCGAAATATCTTTAAAAAGATACATATTCAAAATTAATTTAACCATTCAATAATTGGAAAACGTTTCCATATACTTGTCTCAACGGAATAAGCATATTCATAAATCATTTCATCTTCACCACTTAGAAAATAACATCATATACTTAAATCAAAAATAAGTATATTTACAATCTTTTAGGAAAGCAACATATTCTTCAGAACACTTGATTTGGGTCAAAACGAATATTGCATAAAACACCATTACGACAACCGAAAAACATTAGTACAGGGATTCAACTAAATATATTTATATTAATCCTTGAAATACAACTTCAGCTATTTATTAGTTAATAATGGAGCCAATCAATTTGGGGTATCGCTACATCTCCTTGATTGAACAATATTTTTAACTTCAAAACAGATAGAAGTAACTATCTCAAATATCAACGTCAAATATAGGATATATAAATATATCTCATAACTATAAAAAATATTTCCTTTCAAAAATCACTTACTATAACTGTTACCCGGCACCTTGGGTCGGGTACATAACGACAGTTGAAGATATTATTATTAGCACTAGACAAAATTCTGACCAAAAAGAGCCTGGAGGTATAAGGGTTTGATGCAATCGACATGTTTCGGCATCCCTGGCACACTGCAGACGGGAGGTGTTAGCAAGTTGTCAGGCCCACAACAAAGCAAGAGTGTTTGGCATGTCTAGCCCGGTGCACAGAAGTCAACTATTATGGGCTGAGATACCTTGTTCCTAAACCCATGAGAGAAGTCTAACCCATCTTCGTCTATAAATAGAAGGGCAGGGGCACAGTGAAAGAGACCTTTTTCCAAGAACACTGGAGAGACCCTACCATTTTTGATACTCTCCTATTTTTAATTCAAACTTGTATTCAAGTGATTGGTTTACGGATTGTATCTGTATTCAAGTGATTGAAAAAACAATAAAGATTAAACTCAAAGTAGATGTAGGCAATTACGCCGAACCATTATAAATCTGGTATTCTCATTTTTGTTGTTCTTTTCACATTGAATTGCACTATTTTTCAGTTCTAATTTACTCTCTTCATTAATCTCTCTACATAACTCTACTCACGGGTGTTAGTGACCAATTCTGGTGCTAACATTTTGGTGCTTTCACTGAGAATTGAATTCTCAGCTCGATTGGATCTCATCGTCTACTAGTGGATTTCCATATTCGCGAGATAGATCCAGTTGTTTACTAGAAAACTTCATATTCTACTTATATTTGAAAGAAATCTAAAGGAAGCTGATAGCCGTAGATTGGATTCACTGATGTATGCAAGATATGGCGATTGGATGTTGAAGTTTGCACTCAAGTTGAATGAAGGCCGACCCTTCTTTGAAGGCAATTCAGCCGATCTCCCCAAAAAAAGTGTATGCCGACTGCTCCTGAAAAGGCATATGCTGAGCGAGATTATGCCAAGCAAGGTTATACCGAGCGACCCAGATTGCGTGCCGAGCGACAGTGTATGCTGAGCGAGGGGAAACCGACCGACCCACATTGTATGCCGAGCGACCCAGAGTATGCCGAGCGAGTGCATGCCGAGTGGGAGTACACCGAGCAACCCAGTGCATGCCGGGCGAGTGCATGCCGAGCGGGAATATGCCGAGCGACCCAGTGCATGCCGAGCAAGAGTATGCCGAGCGACCCAGTGCATGCCGAGCGAGAGTATGCCGAACAACATCCAGGCCGAGCCGCAAGCCTATGCCGAACGACATCTAGGCCGAGCCGAATTCCTATGTCGAGCGGCAACCATGCCGAGCCGTAAGTCTATGCCGAATGGCATCCATGCCGAGCTGCATTCCTATGCCGAGCTGCATTCCTATGCCGAGCGGCACCCAGGCCGAGCCGTAAGCCTATGCTAAACGACATCCATGCCGAGCCGCATTTCTACGCCGAGCGACATCCATGCCGAGCCGTATTTCTATGCCGAGCGACATCCAGGTCGAGCCACAAGCCTATGCTGAATGACATCAAGGCCGAGCCGCATTCCTATGTCGAGTGGCATCCAAGCCGAACCGTAAGCCTATGCCGAACGGCATCCATGCCGAGCCGCATTTCTATGCCGAGCGACATCCAGGCCGAGCCGCATTCCTATGTCGTGCGGCATCTAGGCCGAGCCGCAAGTGTACGTCGAATGACATCTAGGCCGAGCTATACTTCTAGGCCGAACGACACTTCCATGATCGACCAGGGCATAGTGGATCTAGTGGCAACTTCTAAACTTGTTTCCAGATAACGGACAAGCAACCGCTACTCAAACGATGCTCTCAAAGGGATATCATACTGATCATGTTAGAGGAGAACCGACCTCCATATATATTTTAGCAGCTAGTTAGCTGGAGAGTTTCCTGCGACCATGGATCGTTTCTATGACAAAAATGAATCTAAACCAAAGTGTGGAGGAGCAGAACAGACTAGGAAAAATAATAATGAAGGCCCGTTGGCTAAGGATGCTGATCCTAGTAGACAAAACGAGATCTCAAAATTCGACTCATATGCTCTTTGAAAGATTCGATCGACAACTTCTACTTGAAGACTCGCGACTCAGAGTGGTACTGGAAACTAACATCGAGAGAGTACACCAAAGTCTAAATAAAATCAGGGCAATGCTGTATATTCCAAGATGCTCACTGATCCTAACACGGGCGATTACAACCACCTCCAAAGTGTGATCGAAAATCCGATCTGGAAAGGAAAGCGTCAATAGTATGTACAAGTCCTGTAGAATGGCGAGCAACGAACATCCGATGCCTATTAATAAAGGGCTATCATTATCAATTGGACTGCTGACGGCCGACATCCCTTTGAAAGGAGCCAATGGCAAAGTCGAATAACGAGCACATGATGCTGCTTCACTTATCGATGAGATTTATCCTAATCTTCTTTGAATTATTTCCATTTCTAATTCTATTTCAATTGTTCTATGAACTACGACTAAGTTGAACTAAACTACTTTCAAAACAATGTAGATGACCAGGTACTTAGATTTGGCCGCCAACCAATCCACGCGGACCATGATCGGACGTGTGGAGTTTCATCTAGACAAGCATGATTCAATCGTCATCATCAACCATGTGCCTTTGATTTGGTGCCAAGAACTAGAAATTAAAAAGCTCATCACGATTAGAGCCTAATAGAAAGTGAACACGACCTATCATTCATTCGTCGACCTCCACATTTGACTTGGAGACCAAAGCAAGGCTTGGAATGAGTATGGTCCGATCATCCACTCAAATCAAGTCATAGAACAAAGTTCGAAAAAATACAGATGCCTTTCCTGAAGCTCAGTGACGTCGGGATCTATCTGAAATAGACGTGATTTGATCATCTACACATCAAATCCTACCCTGAACACAAAAGATTGTTCGAAATCCTGACTTGGAGTCATTGTGATGGACTACCTACTCATCAACCATTGCTCTCAATAATCCATTATCCTTATTTTCTAGAAAGAGATACGAAGAAAATTGTATGAGATTTGACTATCTAACCCAGCATGGATGTCATCCAACCATCTATCATATACCTCCTTCCTTGACTTGATTGGAAGAGCTATAAGCACCAAGCGGACGAGAATAGACCGCCCATTTTTCAAGTTTCGTCCCTCATGCTGGGAACAGAAATCCATTCCATGAGCAAATGTGGTTCAATCGTTCATTCGACAACTTTAGCCTTGATACGGTAGATGAAATACAAATTAAAGAGTGAAAATATGACTGCTCTCAACAAAAATCTCTAAGTACCCAGAGTGCGGACTGGAGTACTCTGAGTCCCTAGAGTGCGGACCAGAGTATAAATGACTTAAAACCTCTACGTCCCCAGAGTCTGGACTAGAGTACTCTAAGTCCCCAGAGTGCGGACTAGAGTATAAACGACTCAAAATCTTCGAGTCCCCAGAGTGCGGACTGGAGTACTCTGAGTCCCCAGAGTGCGGACTAGAGTATCAACGACTCAAAATCTCTAAGTCCCCAGAGTGCGAACTGGAGTACTCCGAGTCCCCAGAGTGCGAACTAGAGTATAAACGACTCAAAATCTTCGAGTCCTCAGAGTGTGGACTGGAGTATTCTGAGTCCCCAGAGTGCGGACTAGAGTACGTATAAATGGCTCAAAATTTCCGAGTCCCCAAAGTGCGGACTGGAGTACACTGAGTCCCCAGAGAGCGGACTAGAGTATAAATGACTCAAAATCTCCGAGTCCCTAGAGTGCGGACTGGAGTACTCTGAGTCCCCAGAGTGCGGACTAGAGTATAAACGACTCAAAATCTCCAAGTCCCCAGAGTGCGGACTGGAGTACTCTGAGTCCCCAGAGTGCAGACTAGAGTATAAACGACTCAAAATCTCCGAGTCCCCAGAGTGCGGAATGGAGTGCTCTGAGTCCCTAGAATGCAGACTGAAGTATAGACGACTCAAAATCTCCAAGTCCTCAGAGTGCGGACTGGAGTACTCTGAGTCCCCAGAGTACGGACTAGAGTATAAACGACTCAAAATCTCCAAGTCCCCAGAGTGCGGACTGGAGTACTCTGAGTTCCCAGAGTGCGGACTAGAGTGCTCTAAGTCCCCAGAGTGCGAACTGAAGTATAAACGACTCAAAATCTCCGAGTCCCCAGAGTGTGGACTGGAGTACTCTGAGTCCATAGTGTGCGGACCAGAGTATGAACGACTCAAAATCTCCAAGTCCCAAAGTGTGGACTGGAGTACTCTGAGTCCCCAGAGTTCGGACTAGACTATAAACGACTCAAAATCTCCAAGTCCCCAGAGTGCGGACTAGAGTACTCTAATTCCCCAGAGTATGGACTGAAGTATAAATGAATTGACGAAAATCTCTGCATCCCGAACTGTGGACTAAAGGATAAACCGTTCGACAAATCTCTAAGTCCCTGGAGCATGGACCGAAGCATGAATACAAATTGGGTGCGAGTCGACCAGGGGGAGAGTAACACTAAGTCGCCAGAATGCAGAGTGATGTATAAACATTGATAAATAGACGAGTGGATTCCGATCATTCTCTATTCCACAAACTTCGGCCTAAAATCTACAAGAGGATTATTAACTCGCTAAGGATGGAGTTCGATGATCCAAATAGTGGCCTGGCAAAATCAATGCTGGGAACAGGAGTACAAATCACTAAAAGCTGAATACGACAGCTTACTATAGCTCTAGCTTGCCGTTCTTTATAACTTTAGGCAACGACTACAGGGAGGCCTCAATAAAGAACTAATCAAAACGGCATCCAAAGCTACGAGCAACCGACTATATCATACCTCAGATCGAGGGTCAATACCGATCTGCACCAAGCATATATTAATGTGCCTCGGATATTCGTTGAAAAACTATGACCTCCAAAGTGTGGAAAGGAAGGTAAACCATGAAGACTTGGTCAAAAATTCTCCAGAGCCCTCCTTCGATCCATTAGGAGGGGTATGAAACTAGATGAGCATGACCTGACTGCACTTGAGCCAACTTTACCTCGAGATCTGATTACAAAACATGAACCAAGGTGGACATGGCTGACTGTCCAGTGTCCAAATTACGCCCTGAAATTGACGAGGCGTCGAAGTATTACTCTTGAAATGAAAAACCACAATACAATCCAAGATAGGCGAGACCCAGCCTCCCATCAACTTACCTAATCCTATGATTTAACGGGAAAGAACTAAAGCTAAAGTGGGCATGGCTGGTCTTCCTACTTATTGGTATATGCCCCAGAGCTAGGGGCACGAGCGAGAAGCAAGACAAATGTGAACCGACTATTCACCGATCAACTCTATGTCTTTGGAGTTTAGGTGGGAATATAAATATAGCTAGGGCGAGACTCAACCGTCCATGCAGTACATTTTTCAACCCGAGACTGGGAGTAGAAGCATGGTTTTCCAGAGACTGGCTACGATAGCTCAATATTGAAACTTGCATATAGTGCTTACAGCCACACAAGGCTACAACCGAAAGAATGCCTAGAGATAGAATCATTAAATCGATACCTAAGCTCGTGGGCAACTGACTGTCACTCCAACTCAAATCATGGGTTAAGGATCATGAATGCATTGAGTAGAAAGTGTGTTACTTGAATATACAAGCAGATTCAAACTCATAGCAAGATCCAGCTATACAGCTGCACATAACTCGAGGCCGACCCCTACTCGATATTTCCTTCAACGTGCTTTTAAGCCCGATCTTTGGCCATTTGCTGATAATCGATTAGGGCATTCATAGTCCTTAATTATTAGACTTAATAACTCATGATAAGACTCTAGGATTCGACTAGAGTAACCATCAACATTGACCATCCCAACCATATTTTACATTGAATGTTATGCAAAATAGTTATATCTGAACTCAAAGAATCAGAGACTGCACCTGCTAAGCTGACAGTCGACATTACAGCCAGCCATGGCAACCTTTTTCGGGTGCTGAATATCGAATCACAACTCAGTGCAGTGATGATAAAAGAATTAGTTGGATTTTTCTGAATAAACGATGATATGTTCCCTTAGACCCATTCTAACATGCATATGTGATTTCATTAAATATCGCAAGCCATGCATTGGATATCAACCCGAAGCTACAAAAGCTAGCACAATATCTATTGATTTCATCATGAAAGCTCCACTCTTACTTCTAGGCTCACCCCATCAACGTCTATGCCTTTCAGCCATTGCGATAGGGCATACAATGACCTGAGACATCTGAAAGACCACTTAAATAGAATATCGAACTGAGCCAATTCGATATCACTTATTTCCCTCAAAGGGCTATCCAAGGGCGGAAATTAGCAGACTTCACACCCGAATTCACTACATCAGATGACTACTCAAAGGGTAGTAGAGAACCAACTGACAGATGGAAGATGTACGCGGATGGAGCATCCAGTATCATTATTATGGCACAGGAGTCATGTTAATGACTCCCGAGAAACGATCGATCTGCTACGTCTTGAAACTCGATTTCCTATAACAAACAACGATGCTTATTACGAAGCCTCGACCATAAGCCTCAAACTTGCTAGAGGATTTAGAGTGGAAACTTTTCATATCTTTTGTGATTCCTGATTGATAGTACGCAAAGTTAAGGAGGTAGATCTTGCTAAGGGGCGTTGTCTTGCTCCTTATCTCGGCCAGGTCTAAGATCTACTAACCAACTTTACATACTACACGCCAAATCATTCAAGAAGAAGTCATGTGTAGAAAGGAGTTTATCCATCCCTATGCTTCGGTGTATCGCCCATGATGATACCTTGAGCAAAGTCTATCAAGAAGAATGTGGCAATAACATCAGGGGGAAAACCATGATAAAGAAAATACTCTGCTACAGGTATTACTGGCCAGCTATCAATCCAGATGCGGTTGATCATGCTAGACAATGCGACGAGTGCAAGATGTTTGTGAAAAATCCAGGAGCCCTGTCGATGGAAATTACTCAAATGGTTAGTCCATAGCAGTTTTCCACTTAGGGGCATTGACATCACCTTCTTACCGATCCTAAAGGTAGTGCGAAATACACCATCATAGCAGTTGATTGCTTCATCGAATGGGCCGATGAAAAACTTTTAATGACGATCAAGATGAAGAAAATAATTAACTTCATTGTACGAACGTCATCTGTCCTTATGACCTTCCATGATCCATTATAATTGCAAATGGATAGGTTGAAGCTGTGAATAAAATCATAAAGCCAGTTCTGAAGAGAAATTTGGAAATGGCTAGAGGTAAATGGGTGGATGAGCTCCCAACAACATTATGGGCTTATAGAACTACCCATGAGTCCATGTCTGGTCGTACTCCGTTCTCCCTTGCTTATTGCTCTGAGATCGTCATCCATGTAAAACTTGAAGTTAGCTCTCGTCAAGTGGCTGATTACAACACTTATTTCATAAAAAATACAAATAAGGAATCACAATTGAATTGCAATTAAAGTAGTTGGAACCGAAGACGACTTATGAGCATATAAAACGCATCCGATAGCCAATGGCAAGGACATATACCCGAACATGCATGTGTACATCCGAAAAAAGCTCGACCTCTTGAAATCAAAAGGGAATTGAATTCTCACTTAAGGTTATTAAGAAAAGACTGGATCAAATAGACGAAGCTATTGGCCCTGTAGAACCGGACACGGATGGCCACTGATGAACTACAACCCTGGATTTATAATATTAGGAATCGACCAAGCGTCATGACGACCAAAGAAGGATACGCACCTTAGGAGGATAAAATTGAAGAATAATAACTATTTAGGAAACATGATGGATATCTTTCTGTAAATAAGGAATACTCGTTGATTCAAAGTGTGTCATGTTGCTTCACACGACACACTTTGGGGGCAAGTGTTACCCGGCACCTTGGACCGAGTACAAAACGACAGTTGAAGATATTATTATTAGCACTAGACAAGGTTCTGACCAAGAAGAGCCTGGAGGTAGGGTTTGATGCAATCGACATGTTTCGGCATCCCTAGCATAGTGCAGACTGGAGATGTTAGCAATTTGTCAGGCCCACAACAAAGCAAGAGCATTTGGCCTGTCTGGCCCGGTGTGCAGAAGTCAACCACTATGGACCGAGGTACCTTGTTCCTAATCCCATGAGAGAAGACCAACCCATCTTTGTCTATAAATAGAAGGGCAGAGACACAGTGAAAGGGACCTTTTTTCGATAACATTGGGGAGACCCTACCATTTATAGTACTCTCCTTTTTTAATTCAAACTTGTATGCAAGTGATTGGTTTACATATTGTATCTATATTCAAGTGATTGAAAAAGCAATAAAGATTAAACTCAAAGTGGACGTAGGCAATTACGCCGAACCGCTATAAATCTGGTGTCCTCGTTTTTGTTGTTCTTTTTGCATTGAATTACACTATTTTTCAGTTCTAATTTACTCTCTTCGTTAATCTCTCTACATAACTCTACTCAAGGGTGTTAGTGACCAATTTTGGTGCTAACAATAACTATAGTGTTATAGTCCATGCTTTATTTTCTATTCATGAAAACATTTATTACAACAATTAATATTGAATATGTTTTCGATACTCAACACACTTTAAATCACTTTACAAAAAACGTTTATTTATAAAACATGCTCATAACTAAATTTCTTAACCTTACACAATTTTTATTATCAAATACCTTATAGTGAAACTTAATTCACAAGGCATTCGTACTTCAAATTTTTATATCATACCATTTAATCAATTAATGATAATAAATAAACATTATCATTCCTAGATAAATATTTTAAAACAGGTATTTAATTATCCTACCAAAATTTAATATCGGATTTCAACTAATTTCTCGCTTATCAATTATCTTTACGAAACATCTTACAGTCAAACTATGAAATTCTAATCACAAGATGTTCATATATTTAAAGTTTTATAAACCTAGATTTCAAAAATATTTATAAAACTCTATTTACAAATATCGATTACTTAATTTATAAAATGTTACTTTATAAATCCTTTATATAAAATCAACTTACAAATCTAATTTAAAAATATTACTTAAAACTTCAAATTTAAAATAACAAAATTTAATACTTTAGTTTGTTCAAATTTAAACTCCTTTCAATAATCCCAAAATAATTGCCAAACATAAAT
Source organism: Allium cepa (assembly GCA_030765085.1). NCBI lineage: Eukaryota > Viridiplantae > Streptophyta > Magnoliopsida > Asparagales > Amaryllidaceae > Allium > Allium cepa. The sequence continues at coordinate 163,264,389 of CM060932.1, forward strand.
ACTTCGAAATCACTTTAGAATCCCTTTTAAAACAAAATCATTTTATAGTATTTCAAAAATATTAAAATTATGGCCCAATGCTGCTTAAGTACTAAATAAGGGGATAAACAACCAAATCAATAAACATGGCTTCCAAACATATCATATATCACATATAAATGAACAAATAATCAATAAGTGTGAGGAATCCAGTTGGATCCCTCCTATCTGTATCCATGCATCACAAATCACATGCTACGACATATAAATAAATATGCATACATAAATAATCAACAATAGTGAGGAATCCTGTTGGATCCCTCCAACCTGTAACCTACAACAACTACAGCATATGAGAAAAATGTACAATGTCTGCTTCGAGGCAGACACATATATAACGGGTCATCCGCTCATACACGAGAATATATAGGGTCCCATCCGCTAAAATATATCGAAATGTATCCAACCAACTAACACACAGACACAGATATATGTATATGTATATATATATATGTGTGTGTGTGTATAATATACATCGAAACAGTCATTAAACCAACATAATAAAAATATTCCCACTTATATAAAATATAAGCGGGCCAGTGAGAGTGAGTTTTACTCACTTTGGTTGTTGTCATGGTCATAGCGATCTGGTTTAATTAAAAATAAAAAGAAGTTCGAATGTAACTAAAATTCCAGTTTGCACCAAATCCATCTAATCCAACTCTAAAATGTAGTGCTCGTCAATATAAACCTATCGCAACTTGTTTCGTTCGATTTGGACCTCGTATGAAATAATTATGCATTTTATAAGTTACACGAATTATAAAATAATTAACCAACGTCATTAACTTAATTAATTAACATAATTGATTTACTTAACCCATCTCTCTCGTTCAACCTGTATACTCCAGCATGCACGCACGCTCAACCTCGCAATGTTGATTTCGATCGATCGCCGCCCCTAACCAGCTCGACCAGAGCTCCATCGTCCACCACAGAGCGACTTGTCAGCCTCCCCTCTAATCAACGCAACTAGCCCGAGCCTCCTTAGTCTTGACATCACTAAGATAACCGCACCCAAACCCATCACGAACGCGGGTCGATATCCCCTCCTTCGTCATGCCATACGACGATCCAACCGTTGAACTTAAAGATCTCGACGTCCTCTTCATTTTCTTAGTTGAATTTTTTTGCTAAATGTCGATGGATTAAGAGAACTTAGAGGAGAAGGTTGCAGGTTTCAGGTCGTTCATGTATAAGGTGGCAGCTGGGCTTTAGTTTCTAGGGATTTAGGGCAAATTAAATTGGTTTAGGGTCCTTATATAGCCATTTATGACACACTGTTCACCTAAAATATTTCCGAACTCCAAATGAAGCATGCCGTCTGGAGTTCTATATGTTATATCCCTATTAGGAACACAATGCAATACATATTGGAAGCTAATTCCATCATATTCGGAAGATACCATTCCGAATCAATTTATATTAATTTAAATTACTTTGATAAATTTCTTTGCGTCTCAGCTTCATACGAACAAACCGTAAGTCCGATCGCCATGGAATTTGGAGTCCTATAATAATATGCTATTACGGATCCAATGAAACTGGTTTCATCCAATTATGAGAATGTGTCTCGAATGACTATTTTTACTCATCTAATTAAAATAAAATTTCTAATTTCTGCTTATTCGCTTTTAATTCAACTTTAAAAGTTTGCTAACTTTATCTTAACTCGAATAGAATTTAAATCAACTTCCTAATTCATTTTCATTCTTATTAAATTCCAGATTCAGTTATTTAACTGATTTAACATATAAATTTTACTTTTCAATATTTAAATTCAATTAAATATTCTAAAATTGAATGACAAAAAAACTGGGTCGTGCATGCACTCCTTCTACCACATCCTGTTTTAGGAATCACCCCTAGGTAAAGTAATATTTTTTAGTGACTTTATTAATACTTATCCTGTTTAAATATGCGTACATGTATATGTAAATAAAGGCGCAACAATGTTGCGACAACTTTTGTTTGACAAAACGTTGATTTTTGACAAAACGTTGATTTTTTGGCAAAATGTTTTAGAGTCACATTTTCGCGTTTTTTGTTAAACTATTTATTTATGTAAACAAAACTTAAAAATAAACTTGTAAATTGTTATTTATGAATAAAAACCTTTATTAAATAATTAAAATAAATTGTTTAACCATCCAAACTTACATTTATAATAATAGACTTTTGCCACTTCCACCGATATAAGCAACGGTTCTTATTTTTGTGCATATTTCTATCTCCAGATCCTATCTAATATTAGTTGAATGATAAAATCTTATTTATTTTATATTTAAAATCAATTATATATTATATTTTAGAGTGATCAAATTCTAGGTTGTTACATTATTCCCTTCTTAAAAGAATTTCGTTCTCGAAATTTTAGATATGAAGAAGATAGCTCAAAAGAAAATATATTCAATAAGATGGAATATATATAAGAGTATGGATAAGCGACTGCACCACAGGAAGTGAGTACACCATGATGATACAATTATAGAGTCTATACATAAATCCTAAACTCCAGATATGCCTTCCTTATTTTATCCTCCATTTCCCAAGTGCAATTTTCAGTAACTCCACTCTATTGAACTTTGACTAACCTTACCACTATCCTCCTTAATCGTTTCTCATCATGATCAACGATTTGAACAGACCATCTAATAATTGCCAAATTTGGTTCCACCTCCATGCCTTCCCAAGCAGTCGTTTTTATGATTTGCTCTAGGTCATGCACAGTTCTTCCCAAATGAGATACATGAAAGACATTGTGTACTCTTGACAATCTTTCTGGCAATTGCACTTGATAAGCTAGTGGGCCGATTCGTTCAAGAATGGGATAAGGTCAAATATATCAAGGTGCCAGTTTCCCAGCCCTTCCAAACTTCACCACTCCTCTTATCGGAGAGACTTTCAAAAAGATAGTATCTCCAACTAAGAATTCCATATTTCTACGCCTTTGGTCTGCATAAATTTTTTGCCTGCTTTGGGCCTCCTTTAGCTTCTTTCTAATCATATCAACCTTTTCTGAAGCTTCTCGTATCGTATTAGGACCAAGTATTAATCGTTCTCCAGTCTTGATCCAACATGTTGGTGACTTGCATGGGCAACCATATAGAGCTTCATACGATGCCACGCCGAAACTAGGTTGATAACTGTTATTATAGAAGAACTCTGCTAAATGCAAATGATTTTCCCATGAGCCTCCAATGGCTAGACTACATGCTCTTAGAAGATCTTCCAGAACGCATCTTTCTATTTGTCCATCAGTCCGGGGATGATATGTAGTGCTTATACTCAGCTTCGTTCCCAAAACTGTTTGTAATGCTTCCAAGAAATGACTAGTGAAGATTGGATCTCGATCGCTTACTATACTGCTTCGAACTCCATGCAATCGGACAATCTCCCTTATATATATTTCCGCAAGGCTTGCAGCGGTGTTGGCTTAATTGGAATGGAGTGCGCACTTTTTTAATTGGTCTATGATAACCTAAATGCCTTCGTTTCCCTTCCTTGTTCGAGGTGAGCCATCAATAAAATCCATTGATATTTGATCCCACTTTCAAGCTGAAATCCCCAGAGGATGAAGTAAGCCTGAAAATTTCTGTTGGTCGCTCTTGACTTATTGACAATTTATGGCTAACATAAATGGGTATGTACCTTTTCATATTTCTCCACCAAAATGTGCTATTCATGTCTTTGTACGTTTTCTTAACTCCCAGATGAATGTTAAGTTTGGATTCGTAGCATTCAGCTAACACCTCCTGCCTTAGATTTTCCGCATCGGGAACACAAATTTGCCCATTCTACCGCAATACTCCAGCTAATTCGAAGATTGAATTTTTCCCTTTGTATATATTTCTAATAATCTCCATTATGAATCGATCTTCTTTTTGCTTGTTGGTAATTTTTTTCCAGAAGAGTTGGAGTTACCACCAAATAAACGCATCTGCTACTACGTTGGCTTTCCGGGTGTATATAAAATATTTAGACCATAAGATGCGAGAAATTATAGCTAACATTGTTGCATCATGTTTAAATCTTTCTAAGTGAAAAGATACTTTAAAGATTTATGATCCGTGAAGAGCTCAAACTTTTCACCCAATTAAAGCGGAAATTTTATTTACTAAGGTGAATTCAAAGTTTTATTGAAATAAATTATGAAAAATATGCACCTAGTAAACAATGCATATATATTTTTAATGCTTATACCATGGCTAATAATTCTAAGTCGTGGGTTGCGTAACTCTTCTCATGAGTTTTTAGCTATCTACTTGCTAACGCGATCACCTTTCCTTCCTGCATCAGAATTGCACCAACTCCTTCTCCATAAGTATCTGTATAAACTGCCAATCCACTATTTCCATTTATAATTGCTAGAACTAGAGTGGTTGTTAACCTCTTTTTGAGTTCCTGGAATGCTTCTTCACATTTAGGATTTCAGGTAAATTTAGCATCCTTCATGGTCAATGTGTTAGGTGATAGGCAATCTTTCAGAAGTCTTGAATGACTCTTCTGTAATACCCTACCAAACCTAAGAAGCTACGAATTTCTTTAGGAGTTTGTGGCCACTTCCAATTTAGAACAGTTGCAACCTTTACAGGATCTACCGAAATCCAGTCCCTTGACACTATATGTCCGATAAATCTTACCTCCTTCTTTCAAAAATCGTATTTTGAGAATTTGGCTTTACACACATTAATCCTCAATATCTCTAACGCAATTTCTAGATGCCTTTTGTTTTCTTCTTCTTTCTTAGAATAGATAAGGATATCATTGATAAAGATTAACATAAATTTATTGAGTACATCTCTAAATACTCTATTCATAAAGTCTACAAAATAAGTGGGTGCATTGGCCAGCCCAAAAGCCATAACCAACCACTCAAAGAAAGTATTTGGACCTTTAAATGCAGTTAGATGGATGCATTCTTCCATGATCCTTAATTGATGGAATCCTATAGCCAGATCCATTTTCGCAAATACCCGAGCACCATCTAACCGATCAAACAAGTCATCTATTCGGGGTAAATGGTACTTGTTCTTAATTGTTTGCTTATTCATATAAGGGTTCTAAATGCATATTCTCATAGATTAAATTCATTCTACAGTATTACTAACCCTATCTCTAATGAATCATACCCCACTAAAGACAAGATTCTCGCTTAACTTTCAACGTTGATACCAAATGTGAATGATTCATCTCCTCGACCTTCGAAAATCGACACTAATACATCCATGGTATTCACGCGCCGTAATTCCAAGTGCCGAAGAGGTAGATTATCATTGGTAAAATAAAGTAAAGTTAGAAACATAAGTTCTCACATTCATTTAACTATATTGATAGATAGTACATACAATCATTCTCACTAGGGTACATCAGAGTTATGGTATGAACTAACCTAGCCAGGAATAGTTATAACTATCTTCTCCCACACTTGCTGGTACAAACAACTAGACAATGCGAAAAATAAAAGATAGACAGATATCCGCATCAGATGCTCCGACTCTATGATCCAAAAACTCTTCCAAAATGCTTCACCAAACTACTCCTAACACGATCCTGATTACTTGGCTGCTCGGTAAAATAAGGCACCAAGAGTTTAAAAGGAAAACAAAATAAACTCCAGGTCTGTCATAGGATTGGTGTGAGAAATTAAAACATGATGTTTGAAAAAAAAAGGTATCTCATAAGACCACGTCACACATAAATACGGAATGAGTTTTTATCTTATGATAACCAAGTCTTTATTACGTAAAAATAAGGGATATTATTTTTAATAACATTTCTTTGAAAACATTTACAAGTAAACTTATTAATCTTAGCCAAAATTGTTACATTGATTAAATTCCAACATACTAGCCACAAAGTGGGTTCTACAAATAAAACGACATGCACTTATTGGAGAATAGTTTTTATACAAATGACCAAGTGAAGGGACTATCTTTCGGCAATACATCTCTCGAGTAATGCACCGAGGCCCAACTTATGGTCCTCTATCAACATAAGACCTGCCTACCTCTTCCTAGATAGTACCGAATATGTCATCACCCCCGTCATTACCGACCTATCTGAGATGTCTCTTAGCATACACCACAATAATTTAAACTCAAATGTTATAGCGGGTAGAAATATATCTAAAAAGGGATGACCATACCCTAATGGTTGCTAACCCCACTAATCTTGCCCCATCTAACCTGTTTTGGCCATTTCCGGGTTTGAGGCTTGAGGTAATGATTACCTTTCACATAACACATCATCTTTCCTCTTTGAATGCCACATTGTCATTCCATAATAACACAACTGATTTCTACAAACCTAAACTCCCGAGTCCATAAGTCTCAGGAAAGGATGTTGAGCTAAGGGAAGTTTCCTTCTTCACCACTATGCAGATAATACGTTTATAAAGATCAATTAATGTGATTTTAAAATGCAATGTCAGACATTCATCCATACAAGTTCGTTCTAGGACTGAATGAAACCAAAGGCACTCCTTCTACCATATTCTATTTTGGGAATCACTCATAGGATCAGTAGCGATTAGTTCTTGCAATTCGAGATTTTCATAACAGAGAACTACTGCCAATATATGATATGGTGAATCTCCCCAACGGTCTAGTAGCAAGTCCCCCTACATCACGAATGTCTTCATCTTCAGTAATCTTATCCTCAACATGTTTTACTTCAAAGCATAAATTGGTTCGAAGTGGTTTTCAGAAAGGGATTTCGCAGATCTGAGCCCGGTCTCTTTGATATCAAATCATTGATAAAAATGATGTTTTATAAGTAGATGATTGTTGTTTGATTTATTCATTTCTTTATCAAAATATCTTTAAGAGATATATATCTAAAAAGTATTCTTTTAGTAAATATGAAATCATTTAACCCTTTCTTTTGAAATTTATCAAATCATTTTTAGAAAGTAACTTATGAGTATTTAAATTTGGAAAATTTAAACTTTTATATTTAACTCGTTTTCGGCATTTCGACCTTATCTATTCCTCGCCCAGATGAGGCCAGATGAGCCAGAGCATTGGTTTCTCCTAAACATCTCATTAGTTTAAGCACCTGACCCTGATCTCACAAATAGAAAATCCAGTCTACTCGTTGGCTTTTAGAGCCAAGATTAAGTCACTTGATTTTGACAATTTTTCTTTTAATCATTTATTTAAACGTTTTTAAATAAATTATAAAATCCCCAAATCATCTTTAGAACACTTAATTATTTATTCGAAAATATTTATAAAAGGTTTGAAAAAGAATCATTAAGTTTAAAACATCATTTATAAAGTTGTTGAAATGGCGGTAGAAGAGTGTTGTGGAAAGTGCTTAAAATGCCGATTCGATTTATAACTTTTTTCTAATATTGAAAAATCCATATTTTTCAATTAAAATCTCTTTTAAACCATTTTATTGAATTTATAAAATTTATTTTATATTTTTAAACATTTGAAAATATTCTTTACAAAGAATTTTACAATTTGGTCTGTTTACTGAAAAAGCCAATTTTTTTGAAAATTTGATTTGGACATATTTTAAATCTACAAGATGAAATCTTAATGTTCTTTCTTCATTCTAAAATTATGGATATAGTAGTTTGGAAATTTTTTATCTCGAAGAATTCCAAGCTAAATTTCATTCCATATACTCATTTGAATTTTACGACCCGAAATCGCGAACTACCATTATGCGACACGCCTATTTTTGACTCATTTATTGGTTTTCATCTAAAACTTGTCAAAACAAGTTTTTATGTTTGCGAATATTTTTTAAAACATTTTCAATCATTTTAAAAGGTATTAGATGATCCCATGTTACTTTCAAATTCATTTGAAAAGTGTTTTCCTTGTGAAATAATGACGTGTATATCGTGACTTGTTCAAACATTCACATGAGATAAACAATATATGATAAGCAAAATCATAAACAAACATTCATACAATCATATCACATCATCACATCAATATATATATATATATATAATAATTAAGAGTTCTCACCTTGAACGGAATTGAACTAACTTTAGATGGATATAACTTTCCTAACTTTGACCGATGCTTACGAATGCTCACTTTAAAGTCTTCTAAGTGGCTCGACTTGCTTAGGAAGGTGGATGGTACTCATGCCCTTGCATTAGGGGAGAGGTGTGCTCGGTTTTGGTGGGTGGTAGGTACAGCCGTGGGTGGGGGAGAGGAGGAGGAGTTTCGAAGTGTTTTGGTGGCGTTCGGATGGATATTTGTTTTAATATATTTTTGAACTAAAATTTGATATTATTTTATTAAGCTTGGAAGCCAAGAAAACAAAGAGAAAAGGCTTGAAAATGAAGAAGAAGAAGAAGTGTGAAAAAAAAGTAAAGAAATGGTTTGGTATTTATAAAAAAGGTTTGGAATAAAATATTATTATGTGACATGACCAAAATACCCTTACTTAAACTTAAAGTAAACTACATTTTTTCAACACTTAACGTCACCTTTAAATTTACAACTTTATGTCTTAATCACTTAGGTATTAAGTTGTGCAGTTAAAGCACTCGGTAGATTCAAAGCGGTAGAGGTGCAAAAAGTCACAGTGGGGATACGGCAAGGATATAGCGGATGACTCTAAAATAGCATATAAAACTCACACTTAATGTTTTTACAAATATATAAATGGTGATTAAATGAAAATTATAATTCAACTGAATTATAATTAATACATAAATAATTTTAAATAAAAACATGTGCGAACACATTTTGAATAAACGTAAAACTGTTATATAACATAATTGAATTTAGTAGAATATTAGAATATTTTCATTTCTGAAAATATATTAAAACTTAAATCAAGTAAATTAGTTTCCTAATTTTTATAATGCATAAATGTAATTTTTCAATTCATTTTATTAAAGAAGATATAGCGGAAATAGCGGAATATAGTAAGAATTACAGGATATAGCGGAAATAGCGGGGCATAAAGCGAAAAAGACTATATTTTGGGGCTATATGAAAAATCACAGCGGTAAAAATCCGCTATGAGATATAGCGGGGTTATAACGGGGTATAGCGGGGCATTAACTACACAGGTATTAAGTAAAATAAATTAAGATTTTTGTTTAGATTGGATTTTGACATATTTGTCTTTTAGTGCTCACCTTTTGTCAATGAATTCTAGAAATTTCTAAATTTGTTTAGGAAAAGTAAGCTTGTTTAGTGACTTTATTAATACTTACCCTATTTAAATATGTGTACATGTATATGTAAATAATGGTGCAACAACATTGCGACAACTTTTGTTTGACAAAACAATGATTTTTGACAATACGGTTACATTTTGACGTTTTTTGTTAAACTAATTATTTATGTGAACAAAACTTGAAAATAAACTTATATATTGTTATTTAAAAATAAAAACCTATATTAAATAAATAAATTATTTATTTAGCAATACAAACTTACTTTTCTAAAATCAAACTTTTGTCATTTTTACCGATATAAGCAACGGTTCTTATTTTTTTGTATATTTCTATCTCCAAATCCTATCTAATATTATTTGAATCATAAAATCTGAAATATAAAATTTAAAATCAATTTAAATATTATATTTTAGAGTGGTCAAATTCTGAGTCGTTACATCAAGTCTGCCTGCTAGTTTTTAGGTTAGCCTAAGAAAATTAATATAGGTTCATAGCGATCCTAGGAAAATTATGCCATTGAATGGACCATTTTATGGGAATGGATAACCCTTTGACCCTTGTGAATGATGGACTATTCATATTAATCCCATATATGTATAATATGTTATTGATGTTATGATTATGCTCTAATCATTTCGAATGCATGATATGTTATGGATAACATATTGTTTGATAGGGTATTAGTGATGGAAACTTGTTTCATTCAGTAGTGTGGTCGCACTAAGTTTTCATATTTTGGTTTGAAATGAACTAATATTATTTGTAGCAGAATTTTTGTCAGACCCAAAATTTTTGATTTCCTCCTAAACTCTCGGGTTCTCAATTTGGAATTGAGCAAGCTAAGAGTAGGGGATTTCAGGTTTTGACGAATAAGCTTCCGAAGATGTGCAGAAGGCAAGATTTAAAATTTATATGCACCGTGCAGTAGTTTAATTACATTTTATTATTGTTTTATGTATGTAATGGCAGGTACTAAGACCGTCTAAGTAGTTAACGCTATGATCATTACAGGGGGAATCTTTATATGCGCTCTTACGATTATATTTTTGATTATTATATTTTATCTGAATGATAAAACCATGGGTTTTTGAGCTTAAATTATGATGAATTTATGAATTAATGGATGAAATTGTGAAAATTTATAAATTCTCATGCTTTTAATGTTAATGTCATAATAATGATCTCATTTTATCACTGGAAAATAACGCTAAGGATGATTGCGGCATCACTAGTAACTATTTCCAACCCTCAAAATGGGGGATGTTACAATTTGGCATCAGAGCATATGATTATACGAAGCTTAATAAGATTTTTATAAAAATATAACCCAAATGAAATAAGAAATAATATAAATTGGGGCATATGATAGCGATATAATAGTGTATTTTTTATTTGCTATATACATATATATGTGTGTGTGTATATAAGTACGTATGTTTATATATACTTTCCCCTCTATCTTGGACCATTCTTCTGTATCTTATGAAGAATCATACGCAGATTACCAGAAATGGATATTAGAAGTGAAAAACTAAACTTGGGAGGCAGAAGCACCATAATTAATGGAAATTTTCATGCCAATGAGAGTAACGCTAAACGAGCCACCAATGCAAATACTGACGCTAATGTGGCTGCTGCAGCCGCACCCATTGATATGGAGATGATGTATCAGTTCTTTGTTAATATAATGCAAGATGGAATAGCAGCTATACTAATTGGAGGTAACGTTGGTAATCCTGGAGTTTCCATGCTTGAAGTAGCTGCTCGTATCAACTATGCTGCGTTGAGTTGAGTTATACTAGCTTGGGAGGAATGCCGTTCTTGGAAATGGAGAATGCCATTGAAGTGTACGACCGGCTTCTTTAGTGTGTGAGAATTTTTTCAGATCTGAGGTTGAATGATGATTAGAAAAGGAGATTGGCATCGAGGGAGTTGCAAGGAGCTACTCTCTACTGGTGGAATAATGTTGCCATGGGAGTTCCAAAGGAGGATCTTACTTACGCCGACCTTATAGAGAGGTTTGAAGAGAAGGTTCTATCTGAAGAAGCTAAGTCGACTTTGTTTAGGAAATTCTTGAAGTTAGTATAGGGTGAGGTAACCATATTGGAGCATGTTATGAAGTATTATGAGCCATTGAGTCATAGGCAGGCCATCATTAACACTTTTCTTAAGAAGAATGAGAAGTTCATTAGATGGTCGAAGCCAAAGAATGCTAAGGAAACTATGCGACACATAAATGATCCATCTACTTTTGTGTGGTCATGGCTCTAAGGAATTAAGATGTACTTGCATTATTGGGGAATAACATGTCTGTGGAGACTACAAGTTTCCAAGGCAAGAAGAGAAAGTTCTTTGGCACATAGGGAGCTCAAAAGAGCAGGGCTCCGAAAAAGGGAAAAGCTGAAGTCGCTTGCTATAAGTGTGATAAGAAGGGGCACTTTGCTAGTGAGTGCTGGTGAAGGCAAGAAAGTTATTGATAAGAAAGGTGTGAGATGTTATAATTGCAACAACATGAGGCATTTCAAGAACGAGTGTCCCGAACCGGTCGAAGCTCAAAGGGAAAGGTTTTCGCTTTAGAACCTATAGCTTTTGGAATGACTGCTACGGAGAAGCGAAATGTTGTGTTAGGAGTAACTTCTTATTCATAGCATTTCTGTTAGTGTATTGTTTGATACTGGAGCATCACGTTATTTTATATCTAGATTTTTGGTAAATAAGTTAAACCTTGAACCGACATAACTTATTACTTCTCTTAGGGTTGTGAATCTAATAGGCGGCTATGCAACTCTAGGATTGATATGCGACCATGTAAAGTTTGACTTGTTAGGTCGTTTGTTTGCCTGCAATTTATATTGTATGATTTTGTGAGTTTTGAGATAATCCTGGATATGGATTGGTTAAGCCGATATGACGCTAGGATAGTTTGCTGAGATAAAGTAATATCCTTAAAACACCCTGAATACCATGATCAAACTGTATCTTATTAGAAGTCTTGAGTTTTGACGTCTATGTAATGTTGGGTGTCATTGAAGGCATGGAGAATGTAGTAAATGGGGCTTTCGTAGTAAGGGAGTATGTAGATATTTCTGAGCCTGTTACAGGACTACCTCTGAAACATGCTATAGAGTTTCGAATAGATCACATACATGGAGATGAACCTATAAACAGACCACCTAGCATAATGACACCTAATGAGATGAATGAGTTAAAAGTGCAGCTAGTGGATCTGGATTGTAGAATTTTATTAGACCATGCATTTATCCTTGCAAAGCTGCAGCGATGTTCGTAAAGAAAACAGATGGGTCATTTAGAATGTTTATTGATTATAGAAAGCTGAATGAGAAGACAATAAGGAATCTGTATCCTTTTCCTAGAATAGATGGTTTATTCGATCAATTGAGTGGAGCCAAGGTGTTTTCACAATTGGACATAGCAACAAGTTTCCATTAATTAATAGTAGTGGAGGATAATATATCGTTAATGGCATTTTGAACAGGATATGGTTCGTACGAATGATTAGTCATGCCCTTCGGACTGAGCAACGCGCATGCTTTCTTTATAGACTTGATGAACCGAATCTTCCGAGAGAATTTGGATAGATTTGTGTTGGTGTTTATTGATGACATTTTTGTATATTCTATGAATGAATAGGAGCATGAAGTTTAACTCAGAATAGTACTAGATATGCTGAGGCAGCATCAGCCAAAGTGAAGTGTTCAAAGTTTCATTATTGGAAAAGAGAAGTAAAGACTCTTGGACATGCAGTTTTGAAGAATGGATTATCTGTAGATCCGGTGAAGATCGAAGCTATCAATAATTGAAAGAGACCTTAGATCATGACTAAGATTAGAAATTTCTTAGGGTTGGCTGGGTACTATCAAAGATTTATAATGATTTCTCTCGTATAGCAGCATCGGTGGCTTAACAAGGAAGGGGTTGAAGTTTATTCGAAGGGATAAATGTGAAAAGGATTTCAGAAGTTAAAGCATTTATCGACCAATGCGCCCATGTTAGTTGTCCTAGATGGGAACCAAGATTTGGTGGTGAATACCGATGCATATGGATTTGGGTTAGGAGCTGTATTGTGTAATGAGGTAAAGTTATTGCCTTTACTTCTCGCCGGCTTGGACTGCATGAGGTTAGATACCCTACTCATGATTTGGAGTTAGCAGTGGTGATCTTTGCACTGAAGGTGTAGAGACACTATCTGTTGGGAGAACGATTCGAGCTATTCACGAATGCACTTAGTACATCAGGATGTGGTATTAGCAATGTTGTCTGAATGAAACAATTTTGAGGCATTGACTTCGTGTGGAGTTTTAACGACCCGCCATTTCAACCATTGAAAGTCAGCACCAAATACATCCACGGTATTGCAATGCCAAACATCCAATCGCCGAAAAGGTAGATTGTTTAAGGTAAAATAAAGAGAACTAACATGGGAAACATAATCTCACAGCGGAAATGACAACATAAAATATAATAAAGACGGTATAAGTTAGCACCCTAAGATATAAAGTAGATTAGAGTTAAGAACAAATCCCATCAGCTAGACAGTTATGACTTCCTGACCTTACAATTGCTGATAGATGTATATATAATGACATAGCGGAAAATAAAAGTACTACCATAGGTGAACATCCAGCTATACTCCATGAGCTCCATGTCTTACCAACGACAACCTAAAAAAATACTCGGTCTGATCCAAGCATTATAATAAAATAACATTCAGATCAGTCTAGAAAACCAACGTGAGAAAAGCCAAATAATAAGGCGAACATAAAATAATTCTCTAAAACCATGCTGCTAAATTTGGAACGGGTTTTCACCTCATAGGAACAACATCTATAGATGAAAAATGGAAATAATTAGAAGAAATCGCAACTTGAAAGAATGGGTATAAACAAGATCAAAATCCAAACTTACATAATGGACACAAATAATTAAACATCGAGAAGAGTTCCAAACACTTCTCGATGCAATTATGGAAATGATTCAAAGATTTGAATCAAATATGGAAAGGAAAATTTCCAACAACGACTAGGGTGGTGAACCCCCCTTACCGAAAATATATCTCTAGAAATATGCTATACTTGAGAACTCCGATGGCTCTCGGACATGTCCAAGCCAGACCTCGCCAACCTTACTGAGAATCGAAGTAATTCATATCTCCGAACATATACCACCGAATCCAATCTAGAGTAGATGTGAAGATAACCTAATGGGAGTTACTTCACATAGCTTGGCTTGCATTTGCTCTTTAGTTTTTGTCATCTCCAACGAAGAATATCAACATTCAGATAAGCAACAAATCATATTGGATTGTCGAAACATAAAAGAAGAAAAGGTTAATTTCGAGGTTCGAATCGAAACAAGGAGAATGAATTTATCCAACATGACTAGGAGGGTGCGCCCCTACACCAAAGTATACTTTAGATAAAATACACTTGAGCGCTCATGCCAAAACATGTAGCTCTCTCGGTAACTGCCAAGCTAGACCCCGTTAAATCCATGGGAATCTGAATATACTCACATCAATGCATGCATGCTACCAACAACTTTCTAGATAAATGTGAATATATCCTAATAGGTGTGATCCACATGGCTTGGCTCCCACTCATTCTTTGGTTTTAGTTTTTCACGACGTTGGATGCCAGTGCTCAAAATAAGCAACAAATTGTCTTAGATTGACGAAGCATACAAAATGACATCAAAATTGATAGTTAAGAAATCAACTATCGGAAGTAAACGAATGATTGTATATGGAGATTAAATTGCATACAATTGTCACCAATAAACGAATCATGCCTTTAAAACATTTGATTTTTACTTTTGCTTGATTTTCACTTCACAAATATTTGCAAAACACTTTAAAAACGCTCTTTAAAAATATTCTTTTAAAGGGGAAATTATATTTCTACGTATTAAAAAAAGATGGTCAAAAAAGAATGTCAATGAAAACATTGTTTATTATAAACATCAAAACAATTTACACTTAGCTTTGTTTTTAGACATTCCTTTTTTAAATATTTTCTCATTTATGTTTATAACTTTTAAAAGCAACACTTACTATCTTGGAAAGTACAAAATAAATTTAAATACTTTTATCAATTATAAACAGTGTTAATCATCCTGAAAGATAATTGATATAATTCTTTTATGAATTTTAAAACCACATTAATTATCCCAAAAGACCACAAATCAAGTTATAATCTTTTTATATATTTTAAATAACATTACCTATCCCGAAGGATAATAAATCAAATTATAATCTTCTATAAATTTAAAACAACGTGAATTATCCCGAACGATAATTAATCCCATTTATAATCATTTATAAATTAAAAATAATATTAATTATCCCAAAAGATAGTAAAAAAAATATATAACTTCTTTTATAAAATTTTAACCAAATCTTAATTTTTAATTTTAAAATTCGATTAGTATTTGAAAATATAGTTTTAAACAATTTTCAAAGAGTGAAAATACGACCAAACATTTATTTCGTAGAAATAGAAGTACAAGTTCAATACGCATATGGGGTTAAGAAGATGATATTTCATAAATGACGGTATAACGAAAATTGCTATAACGACACTTAGGCAATGCAAATAGCATGTCACAAATATTTCAACAAAACATTAATGTAAACAACATATGAATATAAGTAAAATGCGTATAACAGGAACTTAATAATGATGATAAAGCCCTTTGGATCTCTCTACAAAATTCCTCTATAAATCACACACACATATGCACTTTGGATTGTCCCGTAGCGACCAATTCGCTATGAAAACATTCCATCTTCTTTCTTTTTGTCCCTTGCAACTCAATGGTTATTTATCCGCTATATAGCGGGAATTCAAATCCAAACAGATAATTAAATTACATTTTATTGTAGCAGAACAGTGATTTATTCTACTCGATTGTTGTCTAAATAACCTATTCAATTTTATTATAGCAGAATGGGGTTTTTATTCTATTAAATAGATGTCCCAAACGAAGTGTGACTAATTTAACTACGTTAAGCGTAATTAAATTTAATCTCTATACTTTTATCAGTAATTTATACTCATTAAACTATCAATCATCATCCAAGCATTTACTAATAATCTGTAGCAACACAGATATTATATCGTTTATTTGAAGGTGAGTTAACTCACCACAATCCCAATTGACGCTTTCGCGTTTCGATTTGGTCTAAAATCTAACAACGTCCAATTTTAGCCTAAATTCAACAAGCTCCAAATCCAACGGAATCATTTCCAACACGTAGTAAACATTTCTACGAGTCCAATGCAACTAACCACGTCCAAATCCAACCTCGTATGATCAAGATATGGGTTTAATACGATATCGCATTAAAAAATAAAACTAATTCACTAATTACATTTTTAATTACCCTAACCCTCTTTATTTAACCCTAATCCCACTTAACCCAAACTTGGGCTGCGCTTGTGAAACTCGACACCTCCGATTTCTCGGCCCTTAGTCACCGTAGGAGACCGGGCGCCACCACAACACCTCCACGGACTCTCCAGACCACGATGACCCCAGCCCCAGTAGCCTCGCCGCCTAACGCCGCTTGAATCTCTCTATCGAACCCAAAAACGTGATTTCATTCATTTCAACTTTGCCGCCATTGTGGCCACCTCAGGTCAATCAGTTATTGGTGATGAGTTCGTGTGAAGGAGATCCACACTTTTCCTTTTGGATCCATTGCCTAATTTGACCTATAGTGGTTGAAGCAATCTCGGCCGTTGGATTTTCTCAATTTAGAAAAAAGAAGAAGAGGAAGATGGAAGATTTAAAAAGCAAAGAGAAAAATTAAAACATATAGTGTTGATGTTTTGAATATTTATAAACAAACCAAATCTCTTTACTTCTAATGTACGTTAAACCAAAACTTCAAGTTAGCCAAGGTTCCCAAATTAAACAAAATTTTCAAGACATTATCACATCACCATCTAGTCAAGTTGAAATTTTTTTTGAATTCTAATTTGATTCTGAAAGTATTTTAAAAATAGAGTTTTGCGGTACTCCGCTATCTAATATCCCGTTCATGTACGAAACGCGAATGTCAAAAACAAAAATACGATCATGCACCATAATGCGACACGATCACAAATCAACAATAAAATACACGATTCATTTAATTTTGTGAAATTTCAAAATACCTTCGTTTGTCATAAAATACGTCAAACGATAATTTAAATATTTTTCAACTTAAAATTTTGTAAAAATTAATTAAATTGAAATAAAAATACGTTATTAAAATCAAATCATTTTATTAGTAATTGATTTTCTTGTTATTTATTCAAACCGTTTACCGTTATAAACAAATTTGCAAAATGAGTTCACTATTATTATTTATTAATTAAAAGGAGTTAAATAAGTCTATTTAATTCACAGTTCAAATATTTAAATAAGATATTTAAATTCGAGTTATTATACTTTCAAACCAATTATTTAAATATTTAAAATTAATTAAATATTCAAAATCAAAACGATAAAATTCTAAGATATTATAGGAACTAGAATGAGGTTGACGGCTTGTCCTAGTCAGAGTACCATAATAATTTCTTGTCTAGAAGTTTGACCGATATTGATCGAAAGAATTAGAATATAGCAAAAATATGATCTAAAACCGTTCGAATTAAGAGAATTGAGGTGGGAAGTGAGATTGATGATTTAAAAGACTTTTTACTTGACCAAAAAGGATGGTTGAGAAAGAATGGACAGTTATGTCTTTCAGATATGAATCAACTAAGAAAAGAAGTTTATAGAGAATATCATCAATTGAAATTTACTATCTATCGGGAGAGGAAGATGTACGAGGATGTGAAGTGGGGTTTATTCTAGGAAGGTATGAAGAGAGATGTAGGCTTATGGGTAAAGAAATGTATGAAATGCCAACAAGTAAAACTGAGCATCAAAATTTAGGTGGATTTCTTCAACCTTTGGAAGCTCCGTTGTGGAAATGAGATTATATATCTATGGATATTATATGTGGGTTGCGAGGGTCAAATAAGGGAACTGAAAGCATTTGGTCCGTGGTTGATTGACTGACCAAGTATACACACTTTTTCCCTATTAAGTCAACAAGCATAGCACCTAGTTTGACAAAGTAAGCATGAAGAATTTTATGAAACTTCATGGAATACCAAGTATCATTGTAAGTGATAGAGATCCTTTATACACCAGTAAGTTATAAAAAAGCATACAGAGTGAATTGGGTACCGAGATGAGAAGAGTACCGCTTACCATTTGTAAAGTGATGGGCAAATGAAAAGGGTTAACAAGGTACTCAAAGATTTATTGAAAGCTTGTGTACTAGACTTTAGAGGGTTATGGGAAGATCATTTGCACTTAGTTGAGTCTTCTTATAATAATAGTTACCAAACTAGTATATGAACGACACATTTCAAAGCACTTTACAGAAGGCCATGCAAATCATCTGCATGTTGATTGGAGATAGGTGATATACCAATACTTGGTCCTGATATGATGAAAGACGCGATTGAAAATATTGACTTAATATGAGCAAGGTGAAGTAAGTACAATCAAAGTAGAAAACTTACGCAGATAAAAGGCTTAAGGATTTTGAATTCTCAGTTGGAGATTAAGATTAAGGAAGATATGAATATTAGCACCTAGATATGTAGGTTTGTTTCCTATCATAAGGAGAATCGGGAAACTCATTTCTCGCATTGAGTTACCGAATACTTTGGCACAAGTCCATGATGTTTTTCACATATCCCATTTAAGGAAGTACGTGCATGATCCAGAGACTACTATAGAACCAATGCTTTTGGAAGACTTGGTAGTAAAGCATAATGTGACTATCATTCGGTGACCAAGTTGATAGAGATAATAATGAGTTAAGGAATGAGACAGTCAAGTTAGTAAAAGTCCAATAGAGTGACTAAGAGAAAGATTGTACTTAGCAGACATATGATAGGATCAAGAAGGCGTATCCCAATCTATTTTATTTACATGACCTATATTGTTGCATAGACGTTTGACTAATAGTTATGACTAGTAATGTGGCTTTTATGTGCTTGTGACACATGTTTGTATGATTGACATGCTTATTGTTGTTTTCGTATCGCAATTTCGAGGATGAAATTCTTTAAGAAAGGGAGCTTGTGCCACCCCTAATTTTTATTGCACACTATTAAAATATTTAATTATGAGATAATCAAATGGGAAGTTGGAAATATGGGATTTGCTATATTCATTAAATTGAGTTGACCTTAACAAAATATAATAAAGAGAATGTTTAGAAGAAATTTTAAAATTAACATACGTGTAGATGGGTAAAAGAGAAAGAGAAGATATAATACTATCCTCTCCCTTTTTCCACTTAATGTCAAAAGAATACAAGCAAAGGAAAATAATGTTGAGCTTATGTACAGATGGAGGTATTAGATCTCGCAGCAATATAAAGATAATAAATAATGTTGGAGAAAAGGCAAGAAAGTAAACAAGGGGAAATAGTTGATATCAAAAGCCTACTGCCACGTTCCATCAATAAAGGAAAAGAATTATATCGCATGTCATTCATACTGCACTTAATCAATGTCGCATTTATTCATACCGCATTTTATCAAGATCACATATCATCAATGTCATGCTCCATTAATATAAAAATAAAAGAAGGTTGCCACATCACATCACTACAAAATCACATAATGATGCCACATACCATCTATTCTGCACTGCATCAATGTAATAATGATAATGTCAAAGGCATTATACTTCATTAAGGTAAGAGCTAATGTCACACACCACTAATACCACATGTCCCTAGGCAATGATGATGGATAACTCAAGGCCAAAGCCACCAATGATAAAATGGTATGATATATCATCAATGCTGCATCTCATTGATGCCTCACCCCTTCAATGACACCGTCCAAGCAATGACACATCTATTTAATTCCACACATTAACAAAGCGACGATGATGAAGAAGAGCTATATATCGTAAACCACCATTTAAAGAGATTTAATGCTTTATAAAGGCAAGGATATATATCGCATCCCACCGATATCACATCAAGTTAACGTTGCATACCTTTGGGGTTGCATTTCTAGCGTCATCACCAATGCCGTTTGTTGATTATGTCGCTTCCCAAGCAATGCCGCCCCTTATTGATGTCGCTCATCACCAATGCCGTCTCTTATTTATGTCGCTTCTCAAGCAATGTCACCCCTTATTGATGCTGCTTATCACTAACGATGTCTCCTGTTTATGTCGCTTTCAAGTAATTCCACCTTTTATGGATGTTATCCTTCAGATAATGCCATAGTCTTCAAAGCAACTTATTATCAGTGCCATCCATTATCAATGACGTGCCTTAGTATGTCTCATTTCATCAACCTTTAAAGAATGTTATAGCTCCTCAATACAAAATTAATGCCTAAGGTAGTGCATAGCAGCCATGCCATACTTCTACCCCTATAAATACGAATCTAGAGGCATTGAGGAAGCGGCGATCATTTCTTTTCTCTACTCTGAAAATTGAACTTTTGTAACCCTAAATTGAATTAGGGAAAATCTCGATTTGATTCTAATCATGCCTAATTTATATGAACAAGGACTTGGACTTACCTTGATTGTGCACTTTGGACATAATAGAACATGGGTATGCATGTAATAAAGCTCTTTAGGCCTAAATCTTGTCATGATTTTATTTTACAGAATCCAGTCTAAACAAGTGTTTATATGCGTAGCCTCTATCTTGCCTACTACATACAGACATTGGACTATGAATCATGAAAATTCTTATCTAGTTCATTAACATGCTTAATGAGCTATTTTACATATTTTGTTGCTTATTCTTTCCCTCCTTTGATCATATGGAATGGGTTTTCAAATATCTTATTTCAAAAGACCATACGGGTTCTCGAATATCTAATTCCAAGAGACCGTACGGGCTTTCGAGTAACCTATCCCAAAAATACATAGGCATCAGGAACTATTTCTTAAAGGTATAATCTTGAAGTTATCCTTCAATGCTAAGCCTATTCTTGGTGCTCTAGCACTATTTAGTTAACACTAAGTAAGCCATGCTAAGTCATGTCATCATATGTGTTAAAGATCAAGGTTTGGCTCATCATACTTGGCATCATAGGTGCTATGCCAATTTTTGATCTAATATTCTGGCGCTAAAAGGAGGGCTCGAACCTCCGATTCTATTTAATTCTCTCTTCAAACTAATTATATAAGTTTTTGTTTCAAGGAAATGGGAAAGTCAAGGACAATTACTATTCCAAATGAAGAAGTTACACAAATGATGACATTAGAGGAAAATGTCATCCCCAACTTCAACTTGGGAAATGTAAAACTTGGATAGCCATCAGAGTTAGCAAAGCCTACCAGTAGCGAAACTAAGACCAAATATCTAACTCGCAGATGGAAATGATGTAGGAGCTATTAGTAAAAAACCTTGCATAAAAATCTTTTAATCTCATGAGGGAGAAGAAGTTGAATCTCCAAGAAGGAATTCAGATGCTTTTTTTACTTAGGAACACAAGAAAAGGCAAAATCATTACGACTCCATAAAAGAGAAAAGAAGACCAAGAAGCTGGAGCAATAAAATTCTCCCCTAATTCACTAGTAGATAATAAAAAAACAAACCATCAAGGAAGATTAGTGGAGAGGTCACATAAGCAATCTGGAAGTTCAATCTCCAAAGAGTACAAACCTGATAGGAGCAATTGTCATATCAATTATGCTTATTTGAGATACATGGCTAAAAAAGGGCAAAAGATATGCTTAACGTTAAAGGGAAAAGAAAACTTGATGCTAGAGTCAACAATAACATCTAGGGAGCCCCATTTGTAGATAAGATCATGTCTATAAGGATTCCATCCTTGAGATACAATAGGACTACTGACCCGGATGGTGACCTAATGGCATTTGAATATCGAATGGACCTCTATAATGCTTTAGGAGCTGTATGCTGCTGACTTTTTCCCACCATCTTCCAAGAGGCAGCAGCTAAGTGATATAGACATTACTGGGAGAAGACCACATACTCTTAGGAGCAATTCTCTTGTGAGTTCTCATCACAGTTTTGCATTTGCAAGGATCTTACAATCGAATTTAGCATATTAGCTAATATCAGACAAAAACCGAGAGATTTGTTGGGTGACTATCTAAGAGATTCAACACAGAAGCACAAAAGGTAGAGGATATGACCAACATAGATAAATTAATGGTAGTACACTCAAGACTTATTGAGCAGATACCTTTCTAGAAAGAACTTATCTTCATGGATGCAGGGATCTCCAAGGCTTCCATTGTCAAGATGATAAGTTCATTCGTATGAATGTAATGTTCTATGCTAAAAAGAAGTCCCAAGCGAAGAAGTAGGAAAGTTTGTATTTAATCACAACAATAGAAACCAAAATGGGAGTAGATCTCAAAGTCTAATTATGTTGCTTTGAATAAGTTGAAATCCTACACTTCGCTATAACAAAGGAAAGTGGCGACTTTTTGATTCCCTTAATGCTAAGAACTACCCTAAACCAAAATGGGAAGATTACTGTGCTTATCATATGGAAAATGGGAATAAGAAAGATGAATGTCGCGTGTTAGCATAAATAATTCAGACCATGATCAATTCAAGCCACTTGAAAGAATTATCAAAGATGATCGAAAAATTGCACATTCCAATGAATGCAATCAAAGGTTGCCTAATAACAGTGCCAACTTTATAGAGAATGATACTCAACCAGATTTCATTCCACCATCAACCGAATTGATGCAATTCGTGGAGCCCCGCATTTGGTTGGATACAACAGGATGGCCAGAAACCAATACATCGGAGAGGTAAGAGATGGGGTTTTCTCTATTCAAGAAGATCCACTACGTAAGAATGTTTCAAATTCAGATGCACAATCAGACTATAGCTCCAACAGAGTTTTGAGGGGTTTGCTATTGACATAACGATCTGCTTAGGATCACTGCACATATCGAGCTTTCTATGGTGACCAAAACCCTGGTTGATACTAGAAGTGTTGTGAATGTTATTTTCAAACATGTCTTTAATCAGATGGGAATTCCATAAGAAAAGCTAGAGCCAAGCTTTGAGCCAATTCTTGGGTTAAATAACAAAGGATCAACTCTCATAGGGCAGATAAAGTTTCTGGTACATATGGGCATTCTACTACATTCCAGGACCTTCGATACTTTATTTGTCATTATGGATCAACTTTCTTATTACAAAGCCTTCTTTTGAAGGCCATCTTTGGATGAGGTTGTTGCTTTTGTCTCACCAAAATATTTGGTGGTAAAATCCCTGACCAAGAACGGATGGGGAACCGTAAGGGGAGAGCAGTTTAGCTCTTGTGAAATGTAATTTTCCACCCTTGATCAATATAAACGAGACAATCTTTCTTGCTATGACTTAAAGAAAAATGAATTAATCAGAACTGATATTAAAAAGACTTTGGATGATGGTTCTCCCAACCAATCGTTCAAAGAAAAAAAAAGCCTACTGAGAAAACTAAGCATGTATTAAGAAAATTTGATTTCTCTTAAAAGAAGAGAAAGAGGAAAGAAACAAACTTAATGGAAGACGAAATAGAAAGCGAAGAGATCGTCACTGAAGTAGATTATAGGGATGAATAAGAGAGAATGAAGCCCACGATAGATTCTAAGGAGATATTCTTGGATCCAATTGATCCAACAAAGACAATAAAGGTTGGGAAAGAATTGGACAACAAACTTAAAGGAGAACTAATGTGTTTTCTTCAATCCAGCAGAGATGTATTCGCCAGGACCCATTTAGACATGATCGGAATGGATCCGACCATTATTTGTCAAGCTTTGAATATAGACCCGAATATCAAACCTATCCGACAGAAGAAAAGCCAATTTAATCAGGTTCAAGCTAATTCTTTAAAAGAAAATTTCAAGAGACTTCTTGAAAACTGGTTCATCATAGAAGTACTTTATCTGAAATGGTTAGTCAATCTAGTACTAGTCAAGAAATCAAAAGAGAAATAGAGAACATGTATCGATTATACTAATTTGAATAAAACATGCCCGAAAGACCGCTGCCCCTTCCAAGGATAGACCAATTAGTTGATGCAACAAGCGTACACAAACTCTTACCTTTTATGGATGCTTACTTTGGATGCTACCAGATATTTATCTTCAAGCCAAATGAGGAGAACACCAGTTTTATAGTAGATTGGGGAACATATTGTTATGGAGTAATGCCTTTTGGATTGAAGAATGCTGGAGCAACATACAGAGATGGGTAAATACAACGTTTAGAGAACAAATTAGCTGAAACATGAATGTATATGTGGATGATATGTTAGTAAAATCTCAAGAGGAAGCAACCATCTGAAAGGCCTTGAAGAGATGTTCGAGTTATTGCAAAAATATCAATGACATGAAATGTCCTTTGGAATTCAGTTTGCAAAATTCTTGGGATATGTTGTTAGTGCTGGAGAAATCGAAGCCAATCCTGACCAAATTCAAGCTATTAAGGATATGGAAGAACCTAAAGCAAGTAAAGATGTAATGAGATTAAATTGAAGAGTAGCAACACTGAATAGATTCATTTACAATGCCACTGAAAAATGCATCCCATTCTTCATTGTGATTAAGAAGATGAAAAACTTTGAATGGGGCATGGATTGTCAAAAAGCTTTTAAGGAGCTGAAAGATCATTTATAGAAACCACTAATTTTATCCAGCCCTGAAGGAAGGGAAAACCTTTATATCTATATGGCAGTCTCTGAAAACGCAGTTTGTTCTGTTCTAATAAGAGAAGAGAAAGGAACTAAATTCCAGCACATTATACAAGGAAAATGCTTAAGAATGCAAAAACCAAATATCCGATCATATAAAAACTAGTGTATTGTTTAATGCTCATAGTATGAGATTTAAGAGCTTATTTTCAAGTACATCCAATTAAGGTCCTAACTAACTTTTCACTCAAGCAAATCTTCAGTAAACCCTAAGCGTCCGGAAGATTGGTAAAATGAGGGATAAAGCTTAGCCAATAGGATATCGAGTTTCTACCTCGATTGGTAATTAAAGGACAAGCCCTAGCCAATTTTTTTTGACGAGTGTGTGGGATTTATCAAAAAGCAATCTAAGAAGGAAAAAGATGTAAAGCCTTTGTAACCGTTCATAGATGGGCCTCAAATGAACAAGGGGTCGGAACTAGATATGTGATTATTACCCCCGGTGGACACTTTTTACATTATTCGATGAAATTAGGATTTCCAGCAATTAACAATGTGGCAGAATACGAGTCAATGATACCAGGACTCTCCCTAGCCCTTCAATTGAAGATCCATGGAATTGGGATTTTTAGTGACTCATAATCAATGCTGAATCAGCTAAAACAAAAATATCAAATAAAGGATACCAAACTAATCCTATATGTCAAAAAGATAATGAAAATGTTGACCCAGTTTGAGGATTTATCAATATACCAAGTGCTGAGAGAAAATAACACCTAAGCTAATTCTTTAGTTAAGTTCGCCAGCATGCAAGGAGCACTAGAAGCCCGTATTATGCCAGTATGTTACTAATCAAATCCTAGTATAGAGGAAGAAGGCCCCAACCTAGAAAGTGAGTCCTTAGTGTTGACCAGATCTTAAGCCCTAACACATAAGCAAAAGGAAAACGAAACTGAAATCCTTTAAGAAGAATCTTCCAATACGAAAAATTATAGTCAATATAAGAATGATTAGATGACACCTATCATCAAATATATAACGAAAGAGAAACTACCAATAGATAGAAATGAAGTAAGGAGAATAAAACATCAAGCCCTAACCTTCATTATGGCTCGCGGAATACTTTATAAGAAAGGATATTCACTCCCTTACTTAAGAAGTGTTAATCCAAAAACAGGAGAAAAATTACTAAGAGAATCCCACGAAGGTTTCTATAGGGACCATTCTAATGGCATAAAGCTTGCCAAAAAGATTATGAGACAAGAATTCTATCGCCCTCAGATGATTAGCCATGCTAAAGAATTTGTAAGGGATGCGATAAATATCAAAAGTTCTCTAAGATCCCAAACTTGCCGCCAAGCGAATTGATTTAGATCTCAAGTCCATGGCCTTTCGATGTGTGGGGAATTGACTTGATAGGACCACCATCAATATCCGAAGGAGAAGTAAATTTGTAATAATATCCATTGATTATTTTACCAAATGGGTAGAAGCGGAACCGCTACCAAATATCACATCGGGTAAAGTGCTTAAATTCGTAATCAAGAATATTGTCATCAAATTTGGAATTCCACATAAGATAATATCTAACAATGGAACTTAATTTGAAAGTGAGGAATTTACCCGATTGCAATAGAAATGGAATCATACAGAGCATTTAATCTGTAGCGCACCATAAGGCTAATGGAGCCTTTAAAGTTGCTAACAAAATCATCAAAATAATCCTAAAGAAATGGTTGGACAAGGCAAAAGAAAATTAGGTAGAAGAACTACCTCTTGTATTATAGGCATATAGAGCTTGTGCAAAAATTGAAACAGGACGCACCCCATTTTCTGTAACATATGGATACGAAGCCTTGAAGTACCCTCCCATTGAAGGATTTCATATGCATATAATCCAAAACAGGAGTTAAAAAGAGAATCTTTAGACTTGATCAATGAATTAAGAGATGACACAGCCACACGGATGATTGAATATCAAAGAAGGATATCTAAATATTACAACTCTAAAATGAAAGAAAGATTATTTCAAAAGAGAGATTTAGTACTTCGAAAGGTTATGGCAAACAATAAGAATCTAGTGGATGGCCCACTTCGGCCTAATTGGGAAGGACCCCTTATCATTCACAAAGTAATCCCTCCAGAAACTTATCGATTAACTAATCAATTGATTTAATCTTGGCTCTAAAAGCCGATGAGTAGAATGGATTTTCTATTCATGAGATTCAGATGTGAGGTGCTTAAACTAAGGAGATGTTTAGTAGCAATCAATATCCTAGCTTACTTGGCCTTTTTCCTGGGCGAGTAATAGATAAAGTCGAAATGTCGAAAAGAGACAAGTATAAACGTGATGACCCACCCTTTTGGACGGTTTAAATCGACAATAAACCACACATGTCTAACTCAAACCATTCAAAAGGGAGGATTGCCACTGAGAAAAATAAGAAAATAAGAAAAAAGAAGGGAAGCAAAACATAGAATCTTACAGCGGAATGACAAAATATAATAATCAAATAAACAGTTCATGAAGCTGTTTTATAATATATATTTGATTACACAAATTTTTACAACATAATCAGAGTACAATCACAACATACCAAATAATGATGTAGTGGAAAATTACTAATAATATAATATACAAAACACCGTCCTCTTCCTCCAAAATTAAAGTCTTCAGCAATGAAAAGCTCAGGCTGACCCGAGCGTAATGTAAGACAAAACACTCGAATCAGAACTAAAATATTCTCATGTAAGTTAAATCAATATCACGTTAAATAAGTATAGTGGCGTCAAAGATGTTATGGGGTTTCATCCCCTATCCGATGTATAACGTGAGTAGAATAACTTAAGATATTTATGGGATTTTTCCATCTCTTAAGGATCCGTCGGATTATCTATATGTAGTAGTATATGCTTTATACGTAGTGTCTATCAGTAAAGTATAATATTGAAAATAGTATTAAGGCGTTACCCATATCCCCCTTAACACATTTTATATAAGCATCATAGTCTATACAGTACTATAAACTCCACCGTAAACTGGTGGGATATCAGGGAGCAATCCATGGGTACGACACAAACTAAAATCGTAGTAGGCTCAGTAAGGCATATGACAAGGCATGCGAGGCAATGCTAGGGTAGGATACTACTGTTTTGTGGCACCAGGATGGTGGTAACGCATAGCCGCACCTACCGCCCACCTCGAAACAACACTCCCACAATCAAATTGAAGATTGTCACCAATCAATCACAAAGTAACGGATATGGTATCAAAGAAGCGTATTCGATAGGAGAAGCGACCTCACTTGGCCTGGTTATGGCTCCTGTTTTAGTCATATCAAGCTGACCTAAAGTTCAAGGCTGCATTCTTACCTCATACCTGTAGCGTTCACCAAACTATCCTGCTTCGTTCTGGTTTCTCCACCACGTGCACAGTTGTAAAGTGGTTTCGAAATTGGTAGAGAGTATGACAATATCTGACCCCGGTCTATTTAATAACCAAACGATTATTTCACACCGTGGTCATTTTATATAACATTTTTAATAATAAATCCGGAAAATAGTTTATACCTTCATATCAAGATATCCATATACTTATTCCAAAGGTATAAATATATTCGTAAATAGCGAGAAAGATTTATTTCAATCAACTTCGAAAATAATTCATAAATCTCTCTTAAACCATTTATAAACTATTTATATGATTTAGAACCATTTATGAAGCTATTTATAAATTCCGAAACAGTTTACAACTCTTCTCCTTTTCGTAAACTTCTACGCAAATTCCTTTAAAACGCTTCCAAATCTCTTTATACAAGTTCTTTTATAAAAACCTTTTATAAAATCCTTTAAAACCCTTATAAACTCCTTTATAAAACCATTATAAAAATCCTTATAAAAATCTTTTATAAAATCCCTTCATAAAATCCATTATTAAATCTCTTATAAAAACTTTTATAAATTTCTTACAAAACCTATTGCAAAAATTCTAAAAATCTTTTACAAATCTTTTTATCTACTAAAGTTATTATAAAAGTCTACATTTATTATCTTAAATTAAATTTTTAAATAAATCCTTTAAAACTATATTGAATATTTTATTAAATTAAAATTTTAAAGTGTTTTTATTATATTACATTATTTAAATTATATATTTTAACTAAAAAAAATTATAAGTTAAATTCTTAAATTTAGATTTTTAAACTTATATTAAATAAAGTATAAATTTTAAATAAAATCTTTAAGTTCACATTTAAAATCAAACTTATTAAATTGAAAAATACTTTACAATTTTAGAAAATAATTTAAAATCCACCAATGGTGTTCGTATATAATTTTCTATCATATGGCCAAGTGATCAGTTAATTTTAATTTCAAGGATGGATATATATCATTTCAATCCAAATCAAGTGTCATAAATATATATCATGTCAACCTATTTCTTAATTTATTTAATTCTAGATTTATTTGATGCCCGTACCATGTAGGGTGAATAACAAGAATGAATCAATATAAATAGGGTGAATAACAGGAATAGATCAGCATAAACAAACATCCAAACATCTAACACCTCAATCATTAGGTATCCATCGCAATCAACACCAAAATAGTCACATATCATAACAGATTACTGGTTATAAATTCTTGGGTGTTTAACTAGCAAATTAAATTCCAATTTCAATCTAAATGTCAATTTCAATTCCAACTTCAATTTAACTATCAGATTAAATTACATTATCGATATAATTCAATACAAATGTCAATTTTAAACCATCAAACAACAATCAATAAAATTAAATCACTTCATGATTTTAATTTAACGAACATCAAAATATTTTAGTATTTTGTGAGTGGTTTGAACACTTACCTTTGATTTTTAGTAGAATTAAACTCCAAAAGAACACCCAAATTTGAATAGTCACCAAATGTAGCCAAACTAATTTCATATCGTTCGAAATTTTGATACGATCTCAACGGATGGAACCACGTCCAAATCCGACTTCGCATGCAAAAGTTATTGGAGTTAGAAGTTTGGAAATTTTAAATTTAAATTAAAATAAAACATAGGTGTTATATCGTAAATAATTAACCATCTTAAATCCTACCCGCTATCGTGCTTGAAACCTACCATCAGTCGCCCCTTCTACCATGCAACCGCGCCCACTTCGTTCACCTATGAACTGATCAGACCCACCACCATGCTCGCCGCCTCCTCCTATGTCTTCGTCGTGCTCACGGCTAACTCAGGTCGTGCCTAGTGGCACTGCCGCTACCGACGCCTATTCGCCTTTTTTGGCGATCCTCTGCCTAACTGAAGCGAACGAACCATGTGGATGCATTCTACACGACGCCCTCTACAAGTCTGAACCTTCCGATCGTCGTATCGATGAAGATCCACCGTTGAAAATAAAACCCCAGTCTCAATGGTCGAGACTTCTTCACTGATTTCTGGCTAAACCAAACCTCGATTGCAAAACGAATTGCATAAGTAGATTACGCCATCGAGAGCTTCGTGATGATATATAATTTGATAGGTTTTGAGGAGTTGAATTTTCGATTTGATTTGGAATTTAGGGTTTTGATGTTAGCCATTGGGAAGGAGGAGATGAGAATAGAAATTTATACATATAGACAATGAGAATCATAAGCAGCTAGAGTTTCAGGAAATATATATATTTATGTAAGTAGAGATGGATAAAAATGGATGAAGCAGATCGAATGGGACGAAGTGATAACAAAGGCCCAAAAAGCTCATTTCGTTCCCGAAACGAAAGTAGGTCATCCCATATATCGAAATATAGGTGTTCGATATTTTTAAACTCAATGGAACTAGTTTCAAACCCTAATTCTATTGTATACAGAAGTTAGCTTTCAAAATCAAATTATATTCATTTAAATTGCATTAATTGATTTCTACGCGTTTCGAGCATGCATGATCAAACGATAAGTCCGACCGCTAAGAAACTTGAAATCCTTTAATAATTCACTATTACGGATCCGATGAAATTGCTTTCATCGAAATCCAAGACAGTAGTCAAAATGGCTATTTTTACACATCAATCGATTAATTATTATTAAATTGATTTAATCACTTTTAAGTTCAAATTTAAAAGTTAACAATTTTCATCATTCTTGATTACACAGAAATTTAATAATCTTTTGAAATACAATGTTCCATGTTAATTCCAAGGTTTAAATACTACATTAATTTCAGAGTTCAATTGCAATTGTAATAAATTCATTCATTATAATTTAAATTTCAAGCAAAATCTTTTATTTAGATTAAATTCTTATATTAAATCACTATTACCGGATGAATTAATTTAACATAAGTTTCCATCTTACTATTCTCATCACTCAACAGTTAACGCTTTTACCTTATTAATTGTAATATTTCAATTATATTAATTTTGTTGATTTCCAAATTAATTTCAAGTGGATTAAATAGTAAAATAACAATTAAAAAAATTATTACACATTAGTAATTTAAACACATTTCTATGTCTATTTTTTACAAACAAAAGCTAATAAATTTATGTACTAATTAATTATTTCATATTCTATAATAAACCTATTTCAATTAATAACAGATAATTTCAACATTGAATCCAACATTTAATTTATTCCTTATTTACAATTATAACCAAATTAACTTTACAATTATTTCAGTTGATTGAAATTACATTAAAATAGTTGTCAATAACATTCAAACAACATTATTAAATCATATTCTAATTATTTTTCCTATTAATAAATCATAAATTTTAATTTCTCACAATATTAGATATAAAAATCTTTTTTAATTTAATAGTTTCAATTATAAAAAAAATACAGGTCATTACAATAGAAGATTCAAATTTACTAATTTAATTTCTTACAACTTGGATTGTATAGAAATAATCTTCTTATACTTGGTATTAAATTCCGAGGAGGGAACCTGTACTATCCATGTGAATTTAGAAGGTGATTTCACCGTAATTCGACGGATAGTAAAGGTTGAATATGGAAATAGATATCGAGTAAAATTAGCATAATTTCTACGAATCTGTTTTACCCGAATACTAACTAATTTGGTATTACCGTCTTAGATAACATGGTTTCAACCTATTAAAAATATATGTGTTGGAAATAAGAAATCTTTTGTCAAGATTTAAATAAATGATTTGGAATTATTTTTCCCGTGGACCCTTCTACTTAAAATTAATTGTTTTAGTTTTACAGTAAACAATGTCTTAAATAATATATTTTTTGATCCGTTCAAAAGTTATGATTTGAAAATAAAAAATCTTTGTTAAGATTTAAATAAGTGATTTGAAAATATTTTCCTAAGTAAAGGGTGAAATGATTTGGATTATTCCAAGATTTAAAAAGGTTTTAAGTAACCAAAGGATTTGATAAGAGAGATTTAATGATCCCGTATATGCTGAAGATAAATGGTTTTAAAAGATAAATATCTCTAACAACATATTTTGGATAAAAGGATACAAATTAATAGAAAATTAATCACCCGCTTAACATCTTATTATCGATAATTGGTTTGGGAAAACCAATGTTCGATTTGGTTGATTCCTATCGGAAGACCAATTTGAACCAATTTAGGAGTATGAAAGTGAAGATATGTTGAAGATAAATGAAGTTTAAGGCAAGGATCTTTGTAGTGGAAGGACTGCTTGTTGATAATTTTAAAGCAGCTTCCAAGATAAATAAATAGCAGTTGCCCCTTCGTTCTAGGATCTTCGTATGCAAGGCTATTTGCTACTAATCCAAGGGGATGTGATAGTAGAGTGCTTTCGGTTTGTAGCTTGTGCGGATGAGTGTCTGACATTGCTTTCCTAAGAACATATTACATTGATCTCTACAAACATACATCTATTTAGTGGTGTTGGAGGTAACCCCTCTTATGCTTAAAACCCTTCTCTGAGATGTACGAGCTCAGAAGTTGTACTTTTGTTCAGATAATAATGTGTTTTTGGAAATGGCAATGTAGCGTTTTAAGTGAAAACGTTCTAAGAAAGGTAAACGTTACCTCATGCCTCACACCCGAAGAATTGTGAAATAGAGGTTGCTTTAAGGCTAAGTGGATCGCAATCATTAGGGTATGATATCACCTTCTAGATTTATTTATTTCTACCCGATATAACATTGGGTTTAAATTTTATAGTGTAAGTTATGAGACATCTCGAAGAGGTCAGGAACGGTTGGGGTGATATCATATTCGGTTCTATCTGCCACCAGATGGGCTTGCGGGTAGGATGGTCTTAATTCACAGAGGTTTCGAAGATGTCGACCCTTGGTACATTCCTTCAGAAATATACTGTATGGAAGGTAGTTCCTTACCTCGCTATTCATTGGAAATACATTCTCCAATTAGTGCCTTCAGACTTACTTATAAACGTATTATGCCGTTAGATTTAACCAATGTAACAATTTCGGCTATTTAAATATGTTTGTTTGAAAGGTTTTCAAATAATGTCATTAGAAATAATATCATTAGATTTTACATAGAAATGATTTGGTTATCATAAGGTAAAAACCCGTTCTGTTTTCATGAACGGCGTGGTCTTATGAGACAACCTTTATTTTCTAATATTCGTATTCTGAGTTTCTCACACCAGCCCCATAACTGTCTTGGAGTTTATTTTCTTTCTTTTAAACTCTAGGTGCCCTATTTTTCTGAGCAGTTTTGTAGTTAGGTTTAATTTGAAGCATTTTGAAAGAGCTCGGAGCATAGAGCTAGAAGATTGTTATCAATTTCAGCCATACTTATGTTCTATTGTATTCCGCATTTGTAGGAACGGAGATTTATAATTGTTCATGTTGATGTTAAGTTAAACACTGAGAAAAATATATTTAAAATGTCCGTTGTAAATATTATATATTGAAATAATATATGTTATTTCATTTTTGTGAGATTCTTTTTTCTTCTCTGTTTCTGTCTTTATTTTCTTTTTTGCATAACTGTCCAATTTTCCGTTCAAATTGAGTTGAACATGTATGGTTTACTGTCAACTTAAAATGTATGGAATTGTGGGTCGTCATAGAAAATATCCTAAAATAATAGGAAATTGTCTAACATCCCTTCTTAAACTCACGATGTAGTATCTATGAGTATCGAGAGTTTCCCAACCATAAATAAACTTAAAAAAACAATGAATAATAAATCTGGAAATTGGAATCATATTGCTCAAACTATACAAAGATGAGAAAACAACCAAATGCTAGAGAATAACATCAAATAACGAGGGGCAATAATTCGAACTTTGCTAATATTCAATTTGTTTCAAATAATCAATCTTGGTATAATCCTAGCGATGACAACAATCTGAATGATACGGAAATGTGAAATAACAACAATCTTGTTAAAGAAAACAATCCAAATATTGTAAGAATATCGATCTAAATGGTATGGAAATTCTGAGTGACAATAGTTCAAACAATATGGTAGTATTGAATGACTCCGATATGATGAAGGATAACACTTCGAATGGTATAGAATTATTTAACAACAATAATCTAATAAATAACAACAGTTTGAAGAATTTAGAAATACTGAACGATAACAATTAGTTCAATTACTACAATCCGAACGATATGGAAATGCATACCATCAACAATCTAATCAACGACAACAATTCAAACAGCATGAAATACAGTCTGATGAACGGAAACAATCTGATGGATGCAGTAATTTGACGAAGATTACTCTTTAACAACTCAAATGTAAAATAGTTCTTCCATCCATTTGGGGTACAAACCAATGGATACCAAAATCTGAGTAAATGTTGAATCAAAACAAACTTCAAGTCATTCAACATACCCTCTAACAACTTCGACAAATAAGCCAAATTCATGGTCATTCTTCTCTTTTGAAATCTAAAATTTCAAACTTAAATACTTGAATCCAACCAAAATCGCAATAAAATGGAACTACAAAATTAAACATCAAATTCACAAAATTGACGTTAGATTTAAAGAAACGATCAATTGAATATTTGCCCTAATATTGTAATAGAATTATTATATTAAAGAAAATAAATAGTGAAAAAAAGGATAGACAAGAAGAAATGAAAAACAAATAAAAACTACATTTTCATCCATAATTGAGCTCTTAAGAAACACAACACATGCTCTTGTTCAAATAACAGAAAGAAAATTAATCTACAAGTATGGTTAACCAAGCGAAATAACTCGTGATAAAGACAAGATGCGTTTTGACCAAAAAGCCCGTGCTCAAGAAAATATATTCTTTTGAGCACGGACTTTTATCGGTGAAAAGGAATCAAATGATTCAAGTGGAATTTATTATAACGTATCAATAAGATAGACCCATGCTACGAGTTGGTTCATGCCATAAATAAACACGGACACTCAAAAAATCCGTTGGAAAGGCAGATTCACATCTTTTACAAGCTACACAGTCTTCTGTTCTTGGCGCAGAAGCAATTTGCTTAGCTTTACATCCGTCCCAAGGTATCATTTCCAATACATCTGTAGGGCAGGCTCGTACACATTGAGTGCACCCTATACATGTATCATAAATTTTTACTGAATGTGACATTGGGTCTATAAATTCCAGTTTTGAACATAAAATTTTTTCGATCTGGTAGCAAACATAAACAAAAATTCTCTAGCATTAATGTATATAACAGATATATTATATTAATCGTCAACGTGGGATTAATTCACAACAATGATCCATCCTAATAAATCCAGTCCTGATTTCTCATATTTATTTTAAGGAGTCAAAATAAAGCTTTCATCTGATTCGGTAACTAGTAGTTGATTTGTTTAGTGTTCATATGATGAGGGCTTGGCATTGGTGAAGAAAATATTATAAAAACAAGCAAGCAAGCTGCAAGCATATCTGAGCAGAATATGATTTAGCGCGGGTTATATACGGGGAAGGTGTATTGGCGCTGATTATTGAAAACAGAGTAGCAAGAATCTACCAGCAATCTCTATGCCCCAATTATTACTCCACATATGCATATACTATTTTAAGTCTTTAACAACAATTAAATATGCTGGAGACGTCGATTGGTAAAATAATAACACACTAAATGTGACTCATCATGCAAGCATTGTATGATACAAACAATACGGACAGTTTGAGTTTTTTCCTTTGAAATATATGAAGTAAACAAACTAGCATGGATGCGTTTTTCTTTCTGTTTCCACATCCCTGTCATTTTATATCACATGCTTTTGTTTTCGGTCTATGCATATGTTTGTATTATTTGTAGAAATTAAACAATAGCATACAGTGTTATTGTTGTCATCCTAAAATTTTATTGTTTCAAACATACTACTTCGTCACCTAATCGTAAGAAGCAAATGGTATTTTGGTCGTAGTAGTTGTTTGTGCTAGTGTGTCGTCGGCTAGTTCCTCGAAACTAGCTACTAAAGTTCTTCATAGAACATATAATTGCTTTATTGTTTACTGCTTAATGAATAGTCATTGCTTAGTTCTGTTGCTTCGTGTCTTAATCTTAGTGCTAATAGTCAATTTTCGAAGAATATGCTTGGATAAAACTCTCACGAAATTAAGTATGCTTTCATATGCTACTTGATAGTAAAAGAAACAAATCACACGCGTAAAAGATTTTTGAGTCTTTTTCGACTGTGAAAAGAATATGCAATGTTTGGCTGTTGTATTAATTTTTGTTTTCAGTTCCTACTAGCCCATGATATTGAAATTGCAAAAGTCCTCTTGCTGACGTCTTAAAAGAAAGAAGAAAGTTCAGCGAATATCAAACTCCGAAGCAGGATGAACGTGATCCACTTTGTTGACTACATGCAAAGTTCAGTGCATTTTACGAGAAAGAAGAAGTTCAACCCTATCGAACTCCGAGGCCAAAATAAATATTGATGGGACAAATTTTAACGACGCTACTTTTATAACCATGAACTCGATTCTTTTTAGTAGTCGGTTGAATTTTTTAGAATAAAATCTGTTGTCCTTAATGTTAGGTTACGTTTCATTTGTTTCACTCTCACCGTGAAGTGCAAGACTTGGTGGTACAACCATTAGTGCTTATCCAACGCAGTCAAATTTTTAATTTTTCATCAATTTATTCAAAATCGTTCTCTAAATGAAATCCATCATTAATCACGACCTCATACACAAATGTAAATATTTTTTGTTTTGAAAACAAATAATCCATATGCTATTAATGGTTCGGAAAGCATAAATTATTGACGAAAACTTAGACTACAAATAATCGTTCTTTCTTTACTTTGAAGAAATATTAAATACGTAAAATAACAAATTTTACAAATGATACACTCAGAGCAAAGATCGGCTACACCTCATTCTTGCTCTATCTCTATTTTTTTTCAATTTCAACTACATATTACGAATTAATTAATATAACAAGATGGTAAAAGAGAGAATACATATTATTCAATTCAAAATGTGTAGTTGAAATCGGTAGGATTAGAGGTACAATCAATATATGTGTGTGTACACATATACATATAGCCGACTATTTGAACACAAAACTAGACATAAAATGGTGACACAAAAGATCCGAACCATTGGATTTTTTTGTCTTTATGGGAGGGTGGAATTCAGGAGGCAATTCAATGGTGGAGATTCTTTGTTTCACCGATTGTGTCTCCATTTTGTGTCTAAATAAACTTTATATATATATATATATATATATATATATATATATATATATATATATATAAAATCACTCTACTACATCAATTTGCAATGCAAATTTTACAAAACAAACAATTGTCAAACGCCTTTGTAAGAAGTTTAACGTTTATGCAATTTCAAAAACAAGATGAATATGCATAAGTACATATCAGTGATAAATTGGAACATAATTAAAAATCTACATCTAACGCGTATTAAAAACTTATAATGAAAAGAAGCATAAAATGCAAATATTACACACTTTATTTAAATATTAAAATAAATTATAAATTATCAAAAAAAAGTCGGGATACAGCCAAATTTTGCATTATTTATACAAAGAAAACGTAGAATGCAAACAAAAGACATGTTCAAAATATGCATACCTTACTAGTTTTGGATGAATTTTCATGCAATTACCCATTGTCACGATATGATGAAATAATAAAGTATTAGAGGTGTTAATGACTATAGATATACTTGGAAAAGAGAAGAGCCGGACGAACGCACGAAGAAAACGAGCTCGAAAGGCGAAGAAATGGAATAAAAATTGGCATAAACAGGGTGAACTATAGGTGGTTTAAACCCCCTATCCAAAACATGTAAGAGAGTCGACCTTAACAAAATCTCCTTACCAGTTTAGCCAAGAAAGGAGGGTGGTCGAACCTTCTTGGTCCCCTATAGCTATAGGCTCTGTGATGACCCATATTTTATGAGACGATTTTACTCCTGGAAACTTGTAACGATCATGACTTTTTATAGAAGCCGAATTGGCATCTGACACCACTTTCATTGGATATATATGATGGGTTCCCTTTACATAGAGTGGTTATAATAGCGATTTGCACTTTCTAGCTAAGATATATGGCTATTTGATGATTGGAGTTATAGATTTTCTGCTCAGTAGTAGTCAGTTTAGCACTGTTTGGTTAAGGCAAGGCTTGGTTTGGCAGAAGAATGGGGTCGGCGACCGATCATGGAAATCGATTGGGGGTTGAAAGGCGGGTCGGTGGTTGATCACGAAATCCTGGTCGGAGGGTTGAGGCGGTCCAATGGCCAATATAGGAAACTTGTTCGAGGGTGCTTTTCTCTATTCAAGGGGTGTTCGGTTTAGGGAAAGGCCAGAGCTTCTGGAGTGTGTTTAGCGTTTTGCCTATAAATGTGTGAGTCGTCTCTCCCCAAATCAATTTTTCTACCATTCTCTCAAATGGCTCTGAAGCTCCATTATTCCACCCTTCACCCAAACCCTTCTCTTTTCATATCCAAATCTTGACCAAACCATAGATAAGCAAGAAGATTAATCGAAGAGCTTTAGATCGATATCTTAGAGGAAGAAAAATCATAACTTTACCGTTCATTCTCGGATTTGCATCATTTTGCATGTAAAACTCGGTTTTTAAAGGTTTAGTGAAAGAAGGCTTCGACGATTGGGTTGAAGAGGTTAGGAGTTGTATCGATGCGTACGAAAGGCATACAGGTCAAAGAACGGAGCAAAGCGGTGAAATCGACATGAAATTTGGATTTGGAGACTCGACAGTATTTTGGTTCGGGTATGTTCTAATCGGCCCGAAGCGCGATTTGGGTTTGACTCATGTCTGGCTCAAAGCCAGACAAGAATTCTTGGTCAGCAGTGTTTGCTCGAGTTTGACTTTGGGTCGGTGAGGTATTTTCATGGATTGTGCTTTAGGAAAATTTGGTGCCGACCAAGAATTCTTGCTCGGGGGGTGCTTCGGGTCAAGCTCGGGTATTTTGGAAAATGGCTCGGGTCGACACTCGAGAAAGGAATTTGGTACGGGACTTCAGGTCGCGCTTCAGGCTTTTCCAAGATTTGCTTCTTGCCTGACCTAGGCCATACCCATACCGAAACTTGAAATTTGGAAAAAAAATTCGTGCCGAGGGGAAACTTTGGGATTTCTTTGAGGCTTGTTCTGGGGTTCTAGTGGATGATGTGGAGTGAAGTAAATGATTCCAAATGTCTCTGAATGGTCTTGGATTTCCTACGGCGACAAGTGAAACTATAGCGTAGTGCTTCGATATGACGACGCTAATGACAATGGCTATGACTTTAGATCCTTAGTACGATAGCTCTACGACTTATGATGGACATCTAGAGGCATTCTAAAGATGATGACTTAACGATGGGAGTGGTGGCGACGATCCACAATGGCAAGTTTAACAATGGGGACTTGCGAGCAGGATTTGCGACTGTGTCCTACTATGGAGATAGTCGAGATGGAATAACGATTAGATTCCATTATGGAGATGCATGAAAAGGGATTTTGATTGTGTCCTTGGTTTATGGCAGTGCCATATGAGTTATCATATATCCAATGCCAAAGAGTGAGAAATGCTAGGCTGTGTGATGGATGCCATATTTGCTATGTGTTTGATGTGCTGTATGGTATCCATATACCCTGTAACGACCCGTAAATTTAGCCGGTTTTAATAACGTTATTAATTGGAATTTTATGAGATTTTAAATGATAAAATTTTGAAATATAAATTTTATATTTGAAATGCGTCTAGTTGAATATAGCAACTGGTAAATTTTCGTCCGAAAATACGAAAGTTTATTTCGTGCGTAAATTTACTTCAATCTAATCAGTTAAAAAGCGATGAAAATAAAACGTTTTCAAAACCAAAACATTTTTACATAGAAAAATTCTAAAACATCTTTTGAGCAAGTTGTCAGTTTGTCATTTTTCCAAATTCGATCATCTTTGACTCCGTCGTTCTTATTTTTCTGCAAATTTTCTGCATTTTCCGTAGTAGAAAATTTGAACTTTATAATTTAATCGTACTACTGACATCTATATACCGTTTTGATCGTCTCGTCATGCTGATCGCTACGGTATATTCATTTCTGTGTTTTGACGTCCGATGCACGACGAAATCAGTGAAC
This sequence comes from Allium cepa, assembly GCA_030765085.1. Taxonomy (NCBI): domain Eukaryota; kingdom Viridiplantae; phylum Streptophyta; class Magnoliopsida; order Asparagales; family Amaryllidaceae; genus Allium; species Allium cepa. The sequence continues at coordinate 163,304,855 of CM060932.1, forward strand.
TAATTTATCGTACCGGCAACCGTATTGACCTTCTCGTTTTCCTTTGTCCGTTCATTTCTCCCGTTCAAAATCAAGCCAATTGTTATAAATATTTTTCTAAATTTCCTATGTGACTATTACTATCCCACCTCTTCAAATTTAGACAAATTTTGCCGTTCAACCTTTTTTTTCCCTTTCATCTGCTATTGTTGCATGCGTTTTGAGTAAGTTTATAAGTATTTCACTTTCCAACCTTGTTCTTCCTCCTGTGCTTTTTCCCATTTGTCACGAAGCAAGACTCACTGTTTCCTCCTCAACCCCTCACCCACACGCAAGTATGTTTCCCCGACTCCACCCTACCGCCAGCACCAACCATCAGCCGCCCTCCCTCAACACGTACACCGCCCGTACCACTCAACAAAAACCGATCCACTCCTCCCACGTCACCACCGCATCACACGCCGGCTGCACGCAAGCCACCTCGCTCCATATTTTTCCACTGCCGCAGCTTTCATCCGACCACCTTCCCTCCTTGCATCGCTGGAAGCCTTGCTAGCCGCCTCACCAACTCGGCCTCCAACCTACATCCGCCTCACAAGCCACCGACCCAAGCATACCAATCGATCACCACAGCCGAGCTAGCAGCTCTTCCACGGTCTTTGAGTTTCGCCTCTTTGCTTTCTGGAAGCGTGCATATACACCAGCCGTGCATGCTTTATAGGTATATATATGATATAAGTTATATATTTAAGTTGTATTTTTTATATATAAATTGTTCAAACTATGAACAAATCTGTTGTACATATATGCATCATCGGACCAGTATACTAAGTCATATTTTATTATGAATGCTTTAAGTCTATACTAGAGTTTCGAGTATTGAATGCATATATGATTTTATATTAGTATACTAAGTTATAATATGATCTGCTTTACTTTATATATGTGTTAGTTGCAGTGGTGTATCTGAAAAGTCGGTTCATATCTACAGTAGTACAATATTTTGGTAAGGTGTTTGTACATGTTTTGGTTGATATATATACGATTTATAATAAGTATAAGTTTATATGAATGTGTAAGTCGCAATAGTATATTTGCAAGCCTCTTAGTCTTTATGCATGCTTCAAAATGTTGTTTTGAATACTTTGTTCTGTACGTATGTCTATGTACTTGATTTTATAATATATTTAGATCTGAAATCTTTAGCCTTCCCTCTGTTTAAAGTTATATATGTTATGTAATATATGCTTTGAAAGATAGAATCCGGGTTATATAAAAATGATATTTGGAAAGTAATGTATTTATAAAAGTTTACAATTTATAAAGATTGTTATGTTGCGTTAGGTTGATATAAGTATCAGTTTGAACCGTAATATTTTATATATAAAGCACACAATCCGTTTATAAATAAAGTTGTTGAGACTTTTAATTTATTGTAATTTATTTGATACAGCAGTATATAAATATATATGTGGTAGTACTTGAGTTTTGTTTTGATATGAAAAGTGTATATATAAAAATAAGCATAGTTTTTACGATATGTGTCTGTTGTGTACGTGCGTGTGTTTCATGTGCAGTATATTTATGCGTGTGTAGTGTATTGTATAAGCATATGTTTGTATATATACAATAAATTACGTGAGCTATGTGTGGGTTTTATATATAAGGTGATGGTAATATGTTTGACCTAAATTATGTATATTGATATAGCAATAGTATGTATTTTATTTTAACTATATAAATATTTTATTTTAAATTTTTGCCTTAGACTAAATTATTGATTTTATAAATAAAAATATTTTTCCGTACATATGAAACTGATTCTGATTCGTTTTGTCCATTCTTGATTTTCAGCCTTGCTCGTCCAATTCGCGTTCATTCTTGCTTTGCTTTGAAAATCCGTGCTTGGAATCATAACCCACTGTATCATCGAATCTCTCTCTAGCCTCGAAAGGTGAGCAATCACTCACGATTAATATTCTTTTATTTATTAAATTTGATTTCAATTGAAACGACAATTGAAATATGCTGCTGTAGTTATTTACACTGTTATGTATGCTATAACCTGTATCTGTTCACCTATGACATCTGACACTGTTATCTGTTATGTATGCAATAATAATCCAGTTTGGTTGATAATGGATTGATTGTTTGCTGTTAATATTGGATGTAAATTGTAATGTATAAAGTGATAAATATTATGCAATTGAATTTGACGTAGGATAGTTTAAAAATTTTGAATCGACATATGTGTTGAATTTGATTAGTTAATTTGAATAATATGACCCCTTTTAATTGTTAAGTTAATTGACACGTAGAATTTGATAAATTATACTTTGAACCTTGGAACGTATATTGGATTGTTTTTTATTGTCATTGTTTGTTTATTTATTTTGACACCATCCCAGTTATCACACTGCAAGTTTCCTTTGTTATGTTTTGATTTTTGAATTGGAATTAGAATCGGGTTGAAATGATAAATACCCAAAATGCTTGACTTGGGATAGAGAATTAAATAAATCCGATTGGTCAATAATTTGATTTAAGAAATAAAATAATGATTTTATTCGAATAAAGAATAAGTTTTGAAATAAGGTTAGAATTTGAATCTTTATGAAGGGAAAATGTAAGTATTGAAATCTGAAACAAATACTAACGTAGTAATTGATGGAAGAACGTTATTTGAAATTTAATTAGTTAATAATTAAATTTGGAATTATTAATAAATAATTTGGAATTATTAATGATCGAGTTTCGAAATTATTAAGTTTGAAATCATCTAATAATTATAATTGAAATTATAATTAAGTTTGGAATTATAATTAAGTTTGAAATTATTAAGTTGAATTTATAATTAAGTTGAAATGATTTGATGATTAAGTTTGAATTCATAATTAAGTGGAAGTGATTTAATAATTAAGTTTGAATTGATAATCAAGTTTGTAATTATTAATTTTTGAAATTATTAACAATTAAGAATGAAATCTTAATAATTGAATAAGATTGAATTATTTGATAATTGAATAAAAATTGAATTCTTTGATAAGAGAATTGAACTTTTGATTAAGTGAATTTGAACTTCGTTAATAAATGAAATTGGTTTATTTATCAATTAAGTTTTGGAAATTATTTAAGTAAGTTAATAAGTGGAATTGAATTTCTTGAATATGTGAAATTTAGTTCTTTATTAATTGAGTTTTGAAATTTGAAACTAAGTAAATAAATAATTTAAGTTGAATTTCTTTAACAAGAAATAAATTGCGATGTATTGAAATTAATGAAAGATTTGGAATTTAAAGAATTTGATTTGACGAATCTAATTTAATTAAATATGTAAGTTGATATAATGAAGTTGAACTTAAGTAATTGATTTAATGAATCGGAAATTAAATGGGAAACTGTTTGAATGATAATAAACTTAACGAATATTGAATGAAACCGATTAATGAATTGAAATTGATTTTGAATGCTAAATTAAATTAATTTAAATGATTTCGGAATGAAACTTATATACGAAATTAAATGAATGTTTGAATTGTTTAAATAAAAGTTGAAAATGAATTTTAAGATTTTGAAATGGTAATTTGGATGTTTTGAAACGTAAACTTTGGAAATTGATTTAGAAAGACAAATGAAATGTTGAATTACAAATTCTAATTGGAATTGAATTTGATTTGGTTTGAAATTTACTAAACGACCAATCGGTGTAATAATTACGAAAGTTATTAAAGAAACCGGGATCGGTTATGGACATACTCTCTGTCTAAATCAAAAACCACTTTAATAACTATACGCGGAGTGATGATCCAGAATGAAGTGGTTGGAATGATGTTCGTGATGACTGAAGAAATAGAACGATAATGGATAGCCTTGACACTTGTGTCAAATTAGAAATGACTAAAATTAGGAGCCGTGCCGGGCCAAATGAGGTTAGCCACCTCGAGCGGACACACTTCTTCGTAACTACTACGCATTACTTGTGATTGATTGGTGCACCCTCGGAATTTCAGGAGTGTTGTTTCGCGGTGTTGCGATCGCTGCGGCGATGCGTACTTACTAGTCCGGATCAGGCGAATGGTAGTTTCACTACCTTGGATATTGCCTCATGTGCCTTGTCATACTTGTATCCCTATATACGCGACCACTACGACTTTGTTTTGTGTTATACCTATGGAGTACTCCCTGATATCCCACCAGTTTACAGTGGAGTTTACAGTGCTGTATAGATTATGACATTTATAAAATGTGTTAAGGGGGATAATGGTAACGCCTTAACACTATTTTGATACTTTATATTACTGATAGACATTATCTATTTAGCGTATATTACTACATAGTAGATAGTTTAACGGATCCTTAGAGGATGGTTATTCCAACATCCTTCGAGTTACTTGTATTTCGATTGCTATTTCACTTGAGTTGGATTTATTGATATGAGAATATTAATCCTGACTCGAGTGTTTTGTGTTTTGCTTTACGCTCGGGTCAGACTGAGAGTACCAGCTTTCGAGGCTCACTTTTGGAGTTGGAGCTTCGCTTGGAGATCCAGCTATCTATCCAGCTTTCTGATATCCAGTTGATTTCAGTGATGTATTCTGATTGTACTTGATGTATCGTATTTCTCTTCTGTTATAAACTCTGATGTATTTTATATATTTATATAGTAGCTTCATGAACTACTATCTCTTTTACTTCCGCTGCATATTATTACTCTGTGTCTGTGATTCCGTGATTATTTATTTATTGTATATGTTCAGTTTTGCCAAATTTAAATCAACAATTCGGTATTTTGAATTATTCAAGTCCGACATATGCGGATGCGAATAGTCCAAAATAGCGGGTCGTTACAGTTGGTATCAGAGCTTTTGATAGCTCTAGGCAAAACTTAGCATATATGGTAAATGTATTTGCAGAATCACTCCCACTCGAGTTTCAATCTCTTCCGTTTGACTCAATTCCTTTGAATTTTTGGAATGTTACTCGGTTCCGAAATTCATTCATGTCCCTCACTATTCGTCTTCTTTCAATTTTAGAGTATCCCATAAACTCCACTTCAAATGATATCTATAATGAATCGGCGGTCTCGCCAATCTTCGAATTATTTGTAAATGGGTGAAACTCCTTTACAATGGACATCGATTTACCGGAGACTTCGGTATCCTCGGTTTACGATGCTATCTATTCCCTGCTATACTTGAATTTTATTTCTTGAGATCGAATGTTGATTTACCTTAGAATTCAGCATCGATCTTATTCTTGAAGTTACGGTCGATCCTGTTAAGATTGCCCGTGAATTAAATAAGCTTATCCATCTTCCGATTATGTTAATGGAATTATCTTATCTTCTGTTCGAACTTATTATCGAATCAAAATTCTCTTTGATTTGATTTTCATTAAATTTAAATCTCTATACTTATTTTGAAACCAATCCTTGTATCGTCGAGCGAGGAAGTGTATTCGTAATTTAATATTTAAAATGTTTTTTTATATATTGTGTTGTTTGAATTGTTGATGTGATTTGGGTTTCCGATCGATTCGTCTGATCAACGTTATCGATAGGATTTCCAAAACACTTGAGCAGAGCAAACTGACGCAATATTGTTTTCAAATGTGGTAAATAAAATTAATTTTGAATGATTTTATTTTATATAAGTATAAATTTTTCCAAAATTAAATGTTAATGAATCTGTTGTTCGAAATGTTAAAATTAATTTTCATTTGTTGTTTTATAAACCATTGACTATTTTATAACATAAACAAATGAATGTATAAAATTTGGTTATAAATTGATTAGGAGTTTGTAATGTATTCAAATCAAGAATTTGAGAATTTAAAATTTTCGGTGATTTCAACTTTGGTTTTTAAGTTTTAGGAAGTATATTATTTCCAAACAGAAATTATTTCAAAGAAATTTTAAAGTTTTAAATCAGTGCTCTCTTGTTTTGTCGCTGGAAAATAATTTCGGTGATGACGGCCGCATCATCGACATTCATTTTCGAGTTTCGAAGTGAAGAGACTATTCTGTAGCTTTGCTACGGTTTGTTTTGAAAAATAAATTGATTTGAATTTCTTAAAGTATGATTTGATTTGTAACAAATATTGATGTATGTTTTAAAAATCTGACTTGATATATTACATATATTTATTTATCTCTGAATAAATTTGAAGATACTCGAAAATCAAATTCTTAAATTACGATAAAGGATAATTTCAATTATAAAATGAAGTCAATATTTTGAATAAATAATTAAGCCTGAACAATTAAATTAGAAAATTTTATTTGGATAATACTCAATTGCATTTTATATTACTTACCTAAATTTTCAAAAATTAATTATGTAATTGAATATTATACAATATAAATGATATCAAAGGAATTTTTTTTAATAAATTTGAGTAGTTATAATGAATGTAAATATACTTAATATATATGTGATAAGATATATCAAGTAGAATAAATTTAATAATAATTTGGAATAAAGAAGGCTTAAATTTGTCGAATAAAATATAATTATAATAAACGACTATTCACATTTATGATCTTTGGAATTGTTAATTTTAAAAAAAAAAATTGGATAATATATAATAAGTTGCCTTTATAAATAAAAATGTGAGGGCATATAATAAATGTTATTCACTTAAATTTTAATTATAAAATGTTTATGGAGATAAACAGAATAATAAGTTAATTGAATAATAGATGTGATTAATAAAATAAAAATTTTGTTTTGAAAGTTAATAAATTGAAATTGAACCAATTTAATGAGATATTAATTGAATTTAAATTGAATTTCATTTGAAAGAAACCTTTTGTACCTAACATTAATAAATGCGAAATCAAATCAATTTAATGGAAACCTTGATTTTAAAAACAAATTGTTGAATATAAATTTATTTAAATTGAAATTTATCTGGTTTGAATTAATTGTTTTACTCTGTTTTCAATCTGTTTTCTTTTTGGTTGTTTCTATTCTCCTATTTCCTTCCTTTTCGGGGACGAAAAGTTTTGAGTGGGGGAGAGTGTAACGACCCGTAAATTTAGCCGGTTTTAATAACGTTATTAATTGGAATTTTATGGGATTTTAAATGATAAAATTTTGAAATATAAATTTTATATTTGGAATGCGTCTAATTGAATATAGAAACTGGTAAATTTTCGTTCGAAAATACGAAAGTTTATTTCGTGCGTAAATTTACTTCAATCTAATCAGTTAAAAAGCGATGAAAATAAAACGTTTTCAAAACCAAAATATTTTTACATAGAAAAATTCTAAAGCATCTTTTGAGCAAGTTGTCAGTTTGTCGTTTTTCCAAATTCGGTCATCTTTGACTCCGTCGTTCTTATTTTTCTGCAAATTTTATGCATTTTCTGTAGTAGAAAATTTGAATTTTATAATTTAATCGTACTACTGACATCTATATATCGTTTTGATCGTCTCGTCATGCTGATCGCTACGGTATATTCATTTATGTGTTTTGACGTCCGATGCACGATGAAATCAGTGAACTAATTTATCGTACCGGCAACCGTATTGACCTTCTCGTTTTCCTTTGTCCGTTCATTTCCGCCGTTCAAAATCAAGCCAATTGTTATAAATATTTTTCTAAATTTCCTATGTGACTATTACTATCCCACCTCTTCAAATTTAGACAAATTTTGCCGTTCAACCTTTTTTTTTTCTTTCATCTGCTATTGTTGCATGCGTTTTGAGTAAGTTTATAAGTATTTCACTTTCCAACCTTGTTCTTCCTCCTGTGCTTTTTCCCATTTGTCACGAAGCAAGACTCACTGTTTCCTCCTCAACCCCTCACCCACACGCAAGTATGTTTCCCCGACTCCACCCTACCGCCAGCACCAACCATCAGCCGCCCTCCCTCAACACGTACACCGCCCGTACCACTCAACAAAAACCGATCCACTCCTCCCACGTCACCACCGCATCACACACCGGCTGCACGCAAGCCACCTCGCTCCATATTTTTCCACTGCCGCAGCTTTCATCCGACCACCTTCCCTCCTTGCATCGCTGGAAGCCTTGCTAGCCGCCTCACCCACTCGGCCTCCAACCTACATCCGCCTCACAAGCCACCGACCCAAGCATACCAATCGATCACCACAGCCGAGCTAGCAGCTCTTCCACGGTCTTTGAGTTTCGCCTCTTTGCTTTCTGGAAGCGTGCATATACACCAGCCGTGCATGCTTTATAGGTATATATATGATATAAGTTATATATTTAAGTTGTATTTTTTATATATAAATTGTTCAAACTATGAACAAATCTGTTGTACATATATGCATCATCGGACCAGTATACTAAGTCATATTTTATTATGAATGCTTTAAGTCTATACTAGAATTTCGAGTATTGAATGCACATATGATTTTATATTAGTGTACTAAGTTATAATATGATCTGCTTTACTTTATATATGTGTTAGTTGCAGTGGTGTATCTGAAAAGTCGGTTCATATCTACAATAGTACAATATTTTGGTAAGGTGTTTGTACATGTTTTGGTTGATATATATATGGTTTATAATAAGTATAAGTTTATACGAATGTGTAAGTCGCAGTAGTATATTTGCAAGCCTCTTAGTCTTTATGCATGCTTCAAAATGTTGTTTTGAATACTTTGTTCTGTACGTATGTTTATGTACTTGATTTTATAATATATTTAGATCTGAAATCTTTAGCCTTGAAGTTATATATGTTATGTAATATATGCTTTGAAAGATAGAATCCGGGTTATATAAAAATGATATTTGGAAAGTAATGTATTTATAAAAGTTTATAATTTATAAAGATTGTTATGTTGCGTTAGGTTGATATAAGTATCAGTTTGAACCGTAATATTTTATATATAAAGCACACGATCCGTTTATAAATAAAGTTGTTGAGACTTTTATTTTATTGTAATTTATTTGATACAGCAGTATATAAATATATATGTGGTAGTACTTGAGTTTTGTTTTGATATGAAAAGTGTATATATAAAAATAAGCATAGTTTTTATGATATGTGTCTGTTGTGTACGTGCGTGTGTTTCATGTGTAGTATATTTATGCGTGTGTAGTGTATTGTATAAGCATATGTTTGTATATATACAATAAATTACGTGAGCTATGTGTGGGTTTTATATATAAGGTGATGGTAATATGTTTGACCTATATTATATATATTGATATAGCAATAGTATGTATTTTATTTTAACTATATAAATATTTTATTTTAAATTTTTGCCTTAGACTAAATTATTGATTTTATAAATAAAAATATTTTTCCGTACATATCAAACTGATTCTGATTCGTTTTGTCCATTCTTGATTTTCAGCCTTGCTCGTCCAATTCGCGTTCATTCTTTCTTTGCGTTGAAAATCCGTGCTTGGAATCATAACCCACTGTATCATCGAATCTCTCTCTAGCCTCGAAAGGTGAGCAATCACTCACAATTAATATTCTTTTATTTATTAAATTTGATTTCAATTGAAACGACAATTGAAATATGCTGCTGTAGTTATTTACACTGTTATGTACGCTATTACCTGTATCTGTTCACCTATGACATCTGACACCGTTATCTGTTATGTATGCAATAATAATCCAGTTTGGTTGATAATGGATTGATTGTTTGCTGTTAATATTGGATGTAAATTGTAATGTATAAAGTGATAAATATTATGCAATTGAATTTGACGTAGGATAGTTTAAAAATTTTGAATCGACATATGTGTTGAATTTGATTAGTTAATTTGAATAATATGACCCCTTTTAATTGTTAAGTTAATTGACGCGTAGAATTTGATAAATTATACTTTGAACCTTGGAACGTATATTGGATTGTTTTTTATTGTCATTGTTTGTTTATTTACTTTGACACCATCCCAGTTATCACACTGCAAGTTCCCTTTGTTATGTTTTGATTTTGAATTGGAATTAGAATCGGGTTGAAATGATAAATACCCAAAATGAACTTGACTTAGGATAGAGAATTAAATAAATCCGATTGGTCAATAATTTGATTTAAAAAATAAAATAATGATTTTATTCGAATAAAGAATAAGTTTTGAAATAAGGTTAGAATTTGAATCTTTATGAAGGGAAAATGTAAGTATTGAAATCTGAAACAAATACTAACGTAGTAATTGATGGAAGAACGTTATTTGAAATTTAATTAATTAATAATTAAATTTGGAATTATTAATAAATAATTTGGAATTAGTAATGATCGAGTTTCGAAATTATTAAGTTTGAAATCATCTAATAATTATAATTGAAATTATAATTAAGTTTGGAATTATAATTAAGTTTGAAATTATTAAGTTGAATTTATAATTAAGTTGAAATGATTTGATGATTAAGTTTGAATTCATAATTAAGTGGAAGTGATTTAATAATTAAGTTTGAATTGATAATCAAGTTTGTAATTATTAATTTTTGAAATTATTAATTTTTGAAATTATTAACAATTAAGATTGAAATCTTAATAATTGAATAAGATTGAATTATTTGATAGTTGAATAAAAATTGAATTCTTTGATAAGAGAAATTGAACTTTTGATTAAGTGAATTTGAACTTCGTTAATAAATGAAATTGGTTTATTTATCAATTAAGTTTTGGAAATTATTTAAGTAAGTTAATAAGTGGAATTGAATTTCTTGAATATGTGAAATTTAGTTCTTTATTAATTGAGTTTTGAAATTTGAAACTAAGTAAATAAATAATTTAAGTTGAATTTCTTTAACAAGAAATAAATTGCGATGTATTGAAATTAATGAAAGATTTGGAATTTAAAGAATTTGATTTGACGAATCTAATTTAATTAAATTTGTAAGTTGATATAATGAAGTTGAACTTAAGTAATTGATTTAATGAGTCGGAAATTAAATGGGAAACTGTTTGAATGATAATAAACTTAACGAATATTGAATGAAACCGATTAATGAATTGAAATTGATTTTAAATGCTAAATTAAATTAATTTAAATGATTTCGAAATGAAACTTATATACGAAATTAAATGAATGTTTGAATTGTTTAAATAAAAGTTGAAAATGAATTTTAAGATTTTGAAATGGTAATTTGGATGTTTTGAAACGTAAACTTTGGAAATTGATTTAGAAAGATAAATGAAATGTTGATTTACAAATTCTAATTGGAATTGAATTTGATTTGGTTTGAAATTTACTAAACGACCAATCGGTGTAATAATTACGAAAGTTATTAAAGAAACCGGGATCGGTTATGGACATACTCTCTGTCTAAATCGAAAACCACTTTAATAACTATATGCGGAGTGATGATCCAGAATGAAGTGGTTGGAATGATGTTCGTGACGACTGAAGAAAGAGAACGATAATGGATAGCCTTGACACTTGTGTCAAATTAGAAATGACTAAAATCAGGAGCCGTGCCGGGCCAAATGAGGTTAGCCACCTCGAGCGGACACACTTCTTCGTAACTACTACTCATTACTTGTGATTGATTGGTGCACCCTCGGAATTTCAGAAGTGTTGTTTCGCGGTGTTGCGATCCCTGCGGCGATGCGTACTCACCAGTCCGGATCAGGCGAATGGTAGTTTCACTACCTTGGGTATTGCCTCATGTGCCTTGTCATACTTGTATCCCTATATACGCGACCACTACGACTTTGTTTTGTGTTATACCTATGGAGTACTCCCTGATATCCCACCAGTTTACGGTGGAGTTTACAGTGCTGTATAGATTATGACATTTATAAAATGTGTTAAGGGGGATAATGGTAACGCCTTAACACTATTTTGATACTTTATATTACCGATAGACATTATCTATTTAGCGTATATTACTACTAGATAGTTTAACGGATCCTTAGAGGATGGTTATTCCAACATCCTTTGAGTTACTTGTATTTCGATTGCTATTTCACTTGAGTTGGATTTATTGATATGAGAATATTAATCCTGACTCGAGTGTTTTGTGTTTTGCTTTACGCTCGGGTCAGACTGAGAGTACCAGCTTTCGAGGCTCACTTTTGGAGTTGGAGCTTCGCTTGGAGATCCAGCTATCTATCCAGCTTTCTGATATCCAGTTTATTTCAGTGATGTATTCTGATTGTACTTGATGTATCATATTTCTCTTCTGTTATAAACTCTGATGTATTTTATATATTTATATAGTAGCTTCATGAACTACTATCTCTTTTACTTCCGCTGCATATTATTACTCTGTGTCTGTGATTCTGTGATTATTTATTTATTGTATATGTTCAGTTTTGCCAAATTTAAATCAACAATTCGGTATTTTGAATTATTCAAGTCCGACATGTGCGGATGCGAATAGTCCAAAATAGCGGGTCGTTACATACCCCATATATTCCTCTTGTGATAGTTGTTTAGCATATACTATATTTATGTACTAACTCTTTGGATGCAGGGACAGATCAGGTATGATTGTTCATACCCTATACCATATCTACTATTATTCTTAAGCAGTGTGTTGTTGGTTGTGTTGAACATTGCTTTACTAACATGGTGAGTTAATAAGCGTTTGTTGGCATAGTGTTCTACACTAACATGGTGGGTTATCTTTGATGATTTGGTGGTTGCATAGGAGTAGTGTTTCCTGCTTACATTAATTGCATTGGTTGTGATGATTGCAATGGTTGCATTAGTTGGACTGATTTCATTACCATGATGACTTCAAATGGTTGCATGGATGCTATGGTTGTTATGTGCTAACAACTATTTGGATACAGGAGAAGAGCAGGAATCAGAACTACATGAGCTTGATCCATGGAAGGGGTGCCTAGATAGTCTTTTTCTATGCAATAGCTACCAGATCCTTTAGGTTGGGCTGTGGTGTATAGAAATTGACACAGTACCAAAATAGTTGAAACCCTTGTCTTTTGTTAATTTGTCTATCTATATAGGTGCAGAGTTGTAGATAGGAGCAGAAGAGGGAATAGAAAGCAGATGTAGGCTATGTCTTGGGTAGCTGATTGTTATATTCTTTTATTCCTTTGTTGCATGTTAGTTAGATATTGTTAGTTTAGAATCATTGATGTTAGATTCCGCCGTGTGATGCTGTGAGCACTATGATGTCTTAATTATGGTTCATTTGTTTACATCACCGACATGCCTGTTTTTACATCTATGTCATAATTTTATATTTTATCTGTGCACTGTAAGATGTTCTGTAGGTTATGTGTTTGGTTTTCTTTCTTTTCATCCTTGGCAGTTGTCCTATATTGACTGGGCATGACAGTAGCTATCTATCTTATTTGTTTGGGTGTCATAGTTGTAGGGCGATCGTTGCATGCACCTTCACTCTATACCACCTCAAAATTTTGCCCCCTCCAACAACACCTTGTTGAACTAAGATAGTTGAACCACTCTTCCAAATAGATGAATTACTCACCAAGCTATATGAACCAATCAACTATTGTCGATTCTTCCTCATGTATTCACAAATTTGATAGTATGATCCCTAATGACTTTAAGGATATTTACAACAACTATCTTTAAGATCTTGAAACCAAAGGAGGCCAAATCCACTTGTAAATATCTCTTAAGATCCAACGCTCTAAGTATCCTTTTTGCTACTAGACAAAACTCTTTCACAATCTAAGATCTTTATTATAATTGTAATTTCATATCTAAGTAATTTTTTATTATCTTTAATGTTCTAATTAATGGTGACTAGATCTACACTCAAACCTAACCTTAACCTCATTATTTATCACCTCTAACGTTGCTTCGCAACTCCCCCTCGGATCTAGAGAAATTACATCATCAACTCCATCGCTTTCATCTCGATGACTTACCAAAGTACTCTTTTCAAAAATATTCCACATTTATTCCTTTATACATGGATATAGTCAAATCTGCTTCTCATCTACCTGGATCCAATTTGCAACCAACAAAGTAACCAGTTACAGTGACCTTATAGATTGATCACCACATCATCCTTCATCATTAATATGCAACATCGATCATCGTGAAAACTAGTGTCGAGACTTTATTCATTGCTTTTTATTTATGGCATTTTCATCCATAAGCAAAGATTTATGTATAAAAAATGCTTACGCTCAACTCACACTGGCATTCTCCTTACCTTGGTAATTAAACTTGGTTTTATAGACCTTACCTCTTTTATTGATATAAATAAGAGGTCACATAAATATGGTTGGACGAAAAAAACCAACCCAGAAACAAAAGGAAAACATGCTTATACTATAAACACAAACCTAGTTATTTGTCGAGCACTAACCTTAAACCAAATGACAACTCCTTTTGATTTTTGAGCATCTTCTAAGCCTATGAACCAAGATTTAAACTTATGTTCCAATCTCTACATCCTTCCCTTATGTGGCTCATCTAGATGGGCTAATTAAAATCATTTCCATAGTACAATTAGTAGCAGAAGAGAAGAAGGCAGATCCCAGTCTACCGAGGGATGTCTCTAACAAGGATGTTGTCATTTGGGCTAACCGTGGAGATAATAATAGATAGAAATCGATATTAGATGACGAAGTAAATATTGCTTTGAAGGAGTAGTTTCCTTTGGAGTTTTTGATGTATGAAGAGGTTGATTCCAAACAAGACAAACTCTTTAATGATTCCATTTCAATGACGAATAGATTTTAGCATTCAAATAAAATTTTCAATGATGTAATTTTGCTTGATCTAGACATTGAGTGTTGTGCATCCCCTAGCATGTAAGTCGACGGTAGTCATTGTTACGACTCATTAGAGAATGTTTAAGATCATGGTGGTTGCAATTCACTTGATGTTGTAGATGACGTCATCTCTCTTTGAAAATCAATCGGGGATGGCAACACATGTAGGGCTACGGTTGTAGTTTCCGATTCTCAATTCATGGGAGATTTACCTTCCAGCCTACTTTCTCCAGTTCATAGCTATCTGTTTGCAGTAGTGATCCCCACTATTACATTCACATGTTATGTAGAAGTGCACGAGTTGCTACTACCAGTACTGTGTTTCATACTTTGGATTATGTCTTAGTTTCGAGAAATTCAAGTGACTATATTCTATTACAAAGCATTACACTCCTATTATACCAGTAAGTTATCCACTAAAATTTTCAAATTGGAAAAAAATAGGATTTGTATATGAGATTCGTAATGGACCTAGAGCACATTAAGATTAAAGAACTTGAGAGACGAAACCCCATAATTAGATGAAAATACTCAGTTGAAATGTTCCAAGTATACCGTATATACACACAGAGTAATTCTTTTTATAAAGGAATGTTTGGTGGATATTATTGTTTTATAATAAACTAAAACTAAGTCCATTGATTCTAGTTTTGTTAGGTTGATTGGCTGAAATCTATTCTTTGGCTAATCTGTCATCCTAGCAAAGGTAGTTCGGGTGGTATTATGATGGCGTGAAGATATATATGATCTCCTTTAATTATTACTAATAATCACTATTAACACACTATTCTATATGATCTACAAGGTAATTCTATTTTAAATGTGACAAATGTATATGCTTTGATCGATAAATTAAATAGATGCACCCTGTGCAAAGAGTGTATGAATTTTAGATTACTTTGTTGGTCCTTGGATCATTAGCTAAGATTTAAATGTCACTATATTCATTGGAGAGAGATCACCACGAGAGGATGATTTCTCTAGTAGAAGAAATTAACGATTTTATTAACCTTAATAATCTAATTGACCTGCCTCCCTTAGGAGAATATTCACTTGGTCAAATGATCGATAGTTTCTCTCTGTGGCTCTCTTAGATATATTCTTTATTAGCGATAAATGGGAGGGAAATCTCCCATTAACTAAGGTAATCATTATTATTTGGATCATTTCCTTATTTGAACAAACCTCAATCAGTTAATTAAAAATAAATCTTCAATTTTGAAAAATATAGCTAAAAAATGAAAAATATCAAGAATTTAGTTATCTCTAAATGGAAATACATAGATAACCCTAGTTTTATATCACTTGTACATACATAACTAAAAGAGATTAATTTTAAATAAATCAATTTGGGAATATTTTTACATACATAAGTAAACTAGATTATAGTCGATAACATGTCTAAAAATGATATTACTGATAATCAAGTTAATTTAGTAAAAGTTGTTAATGCTTAATAAAGACACATATTTGATTAGTGTATTAAACTAAAGGGTTCATTTTTTAAAAATCGATATAAAAGTGGTCATAAATTAGGATGTAATATTTTTATGAAGATAAGAGAGAAGGCTTTGGTGAAGTAGGGGATGAAGAGGAAGGGGAAAGGAGGAAAGTGAATAAGGGAGCAAGGGGCAAGGAGATAGTGACTCTTTTAACCTTGGCCACTTTTACCATTCTATATATACACATGCCTACCTCTCTTATTCACATACAAATTCTTTAAATAAAACTAGCCCCATTTTCTTTTCTCTTTAAAATCTTCGTAGAATCAAAAGTAAATTCAAGCATGAACACCTTCAAATCAACCCAAACTCAATATAGTACTTATACTTTATTTTCAAAGCATTAGAGTGTGTTTTTGAAAAGGAAAACAAGCTAGAAAGTGGAAAGAGAAAAGCATGTATGTGGACAGTAAGTAAGAAGTGGCTTGGCTTGAACTTCGGCTCAAGAAGAGAGAAAGAGCGATCTTAAGGTGCTGTCTTGATTACAAGTAATTTTACTCACTTAACTACTTCATACATTACTTACTATATGTATATACTATGTGATGTGCATGTTATATTGTAGTATAGTTGAGTTGAAGTGACTTTGCATGTTCACGAGACATATTACCTTGTTTAAAACAAGTTGATATTTAAAAAGTGCATTGTAAACTTGTACCCTTGTTGTTAAACTTGTTAAAGTCACCATAACTATATGTCAACATGCGTGGTTACTTGAATATGGAGATATCGTTAACTAAAGGAAGTTAAAATGATATTTCTAACACGATGAATGAGTTTGAAAATCATGCGATTAAAAGAGAAATTTTTAATAGAAGTTTATAATTTAAAAGTAAACAAAGTAAATTTAACATAATGTTTTGTATGCATACACTTATGTCACATAGAGTATAGTACATGAGGAGATATGTATGTCGTGATTTTGAGAAGTTAAGTAATATGAAGTTAAAGATGTTTTTATAGCAATTTTGTTGTATTTTTCTCTTTAAAAAGTAATTTGTTTGAAAGTAGGTAACTTTACTTAAAATGTTGTGTATACTCGTAGGTTAATATGGAGCATGTTACACAGAAAAAGTGATTTTTTTGAAAAGTTAAGTAATATAGAGTCAAGAGGAGCTACAACAACTTTATTGGTTTCCTCTTTAACTAGTTGTAAAGAAGATGACTTCTAACCTTAAAGACATTATACGACTTGCCATAAACTATTAGGATTTGGTTTATGGTGATTTGAAAAGGGAATGGATGTCTTACGGATAAATAAAAAATAGAGTGAATCCATATAAACTAAGAGTTGATATGCTAAGTAAAAGATAACATTATGTGGTAAAATTTACTTGATTTTTTTTTTGCATTTTTTGTATTTATCGCAATCCCCTTAATTTAAGAAACCATGTGTTATAAGATGATAATTTTCAAAGTGTGACTTTGACTTATCAATGGTTGGTTTCAACCATTGAATTTGACTTTTAATTTAGGAAGGATATAAAAGAGACGTGATTTCATATGGTTTGGAAGCCTCTTAATGAGGCTTTACCATTCGTACGAAACTTCTTTTCTTTTAAGGACAATGTGTTTAGAAACCATTTGGTGAGGCTCTACGATATATGTAGTTCGCTTCCTTATAAAATAAATGAAGCTAAATTAACTAGAAATGCATCTTATGAAAATTCTGAAATGATCAAAATTGGGGAAGTATAATGAAGTATGACCCGAGCAATACCACTTCGAAACTGACGACGAGATAAGTGGAATGACGATGTACTTTAGACTGCTAAGAAAGTATGTAGAAGGAATCATGTTAGAGATGCTAAATGCTCTTAGGTTCAAGGGTTCGAGAGAGGGGTTTAACATAGATGATTGCATCAAGAATAAATTTAAAATTACTAAAGAAGACTTGAAAAGAGATGGAATCGATTATGTGGATCACTACCATTCGGTTATATCTGCTTAGAGGTGTACCCAATATATCTAATTAGAGATACGTGATTCCATGGCTCTTTAGCGTATCTAGTTTAGAGATAGTCTTTGGCCATGATTAGAGGATAGTCTTGCATTGTCATGTTGGAATTATATGTATATGTGTATATCACTAGTACACAATACATTTGTTGCTTTACCTTATTTGCTTCGGTTGTGTTAGCAACGTAAACAAATAGTGTTATATGTGTAACGACCCGCAAATTTATCACTTTGAAAATGGAGTATTCAATTGATTTTGAAATTTTCAAATATAGAATTTTCAAACTTAATAATCATGTTTTATATGATAAATAAAAATGATAAACTTATTTTTAGAATTTGATTACAAAATCAAGAAGTTTGGATTTTTGTCAAAAAGTGACAAAAGCCGGTTTTCGATAAAATTGGATATACGTTCAATTTTTGTTTTTAATGATAAATGATTCTTTGATAAAAAATTTATATAGTGATAGTAATTGGTTGATAAAAGTTTTATAACTATATAAATATTTATATCATAATGTTTAACAAATTTTATTGCATTTTGACAAATCAACATCGTATTTTTACAATTGGATTTTAATATTATTAAATATGGTTTTGTGACTAAAATAAACTTGTTTAATTATTTAAAGATGAGAGAAAATTATTTCCTAGTTTTTTTACATAAATAAATAGTTTGATTAAAAACGGAAATGTGACAAGAAAACGTTTTGTCGAGAATCAATGTTTTGTTCAATATAAGTTGTGTAATAGTTTTGCAACTTAAATAGTTATTATATAAACACAATAACAAAGAAATAAAAACCTCACTTATGTTAACTAAGAATTAATTAAGCTAAGTGTTTAATTAGGTAAAGAAAAGTACTTAAAGAAGATATTTTCACCAAATCCAACATAAGTCAAATCAAATCATATCAAAACAAAAGAAAATCAAATCAAATCTCCATCTTAGTTCAATTTTGCAATTAGGTTCATCCCTTATGTAATATAAGTAAAGATGACATAAAGTAATGAAGTTATGTGATGATGGTAAGTGTTGAAAAAGCATGTTTACTTAGAGGTTAAAGAAGGGTATTTATGTCATCTGACATTAAGGATTAAGGATTCTAAGAATATAAATATGGACCCTTATGCTTTTATTTTTTTCATACTTCCATTAATTCTTTTATTAGCTTCTTCTTCTCCTTGCTCTCTACTTTAATGGCCTTTTCTCTTCCCTTTCCTGATTAACTTTCTTAAAATCATATTAAACCAATTCCAAACTCTACCAAACTTTTCCAAAGTTCATATAAGAAGTGAAGAAATGATGGAGAAATGGTTGGAACCTATGGAGGCCGAGCTCAACATAAGGAGAAGTGAAGTTCGGGAAGCTCTGGAGTGAAATTATTAGAGAGAAGTGCCGTCGGTTTCATCCTAAGAAGATAGAAGGAAGTTTGAAGTACTGTGGAAGCTCTACCAAATTTTCTGGAGCTTGGTAAGGGAGAATGAGTATATGATGATTATTTGAAGTTGATAAAAATTTAAGTAAAGTGTTGGATTGAATGAATGTTGATAGGAAGTGAAACAATTTGGTTAAAGATGAGTACTCATATTTAAAATTACTAATTAATCTCTAAATAATTCCAAGTTTGATGATATGAAAATATAATATATATTGGATAATTAAATATATGATTACTTGGTTGGTTACTTGTTTGGATATATGGATGTTAATATGGATGATCACTTGGTTTGATAAATGATAAGAGAAATGGCTAGAAATTAACCATAGTTAATCATATGAGAGTTAAATCCATATAAAGATGCGTGCAGAAATTATTTAGCTTCTTAATGATTTTAAAATATCTAAAAAGAGTTAAAATGAATATTATAATAATATAATATTATAATATGGAATGAAATGAAATATGGGCTTGAAAAATGAATATCATTTAAAATGATTTAGAAACGTTTTATAAACATTTAAAAGTGTTTATCAAGACCCGTTTTCCCGTACTCTTTGAATTGACAATAAACCACACATGTCCAACTCAAATTGCATGAAAACACGGATCTTTAAGGTTAATAAAGAAAAGTAGACAGAACAGAATCTCACACGAATGGAATAACATATATTATTTCAATAATAATCTTTACAGCGGAAAATTTTAAAATACACTATCGGAGTCTAACCTAGATTCAGCTTGGACAGTTATAAACATCTGTCCTTATAGTTGTTGACAAATATCAAACAAAATACACTAAGTACAGCGGATAATAGAATATGTCCATACGTCGATGAATATCTCTAACTCTCCTCTGGAAACTCCATCCGTCTTCGACTAACCTGAAACTACTCGGATCTGACCCGAGTATTGAAAATACCTGGATCAGGCTTGATAAACCAGCGTGAGAAAATTCACTAATAAATGACAGTGTCATATATCAGCCTTTGGATAATATCCTTTGAAAATAAGAATATCTCATAAGACCACGCCCACACATAAACACGGATGGGTTTTTACCTTATGATAACTAAAACACTTTTATATCAAAACCTTTGATATTATTTCTAATGATATCTCTTTGAAAACATTTGCAAATAAACTTATTAATCTTAGCTGAAATTGTTACCATTATTAAATTCTAGCATACTAGGCTATACAAACAAAACCGCAGGTTCTTATTGGAGAATGGATTTCCATACAAATGACCAGGCGAAGGATCTACCTTTCGAAATGGGTACACCTCTAGATGGATGCCCAAGGCACAGAACATCTGCCCTCTACCAACACAAGACCGGCCTACCTCTATAACTAGATAGTACCGAATATGTCATCCCCTGATTGTTACCAACCTTTAACCGAGCGCTCGTTTTCCATACACGATATTAATTTACATCCCGAACGTCATTGCGGGAAGAAATATATCTTGAAGGGGATGATCATACCCTAATTGGAAATGACCCACTTAGCCTTGCTGCATCTAATCCTGTTTTGGTCATTTTTGGTTTGATGAGGCTTAAGGCTACGATTACCTTTTCACAAAGCACATATCACATCTTTGAATGCCACATTACCATTTCCGTTGACTACTAATTGCCTTCTACAAAAATACTACCCTTGAGCTCGTATGTCTCAAGGAGGGTGTTAAGCTAAGAGAAGTTGCCTTCTTCGCCACCATTGATGTACGTTTGTAAAACCAATGTACATAATCTTTAGAAATGCAATGTCAGAAAAACGTCCATACAAGTTGTCCAGGAATAGGACAAACCGAAGGCACTCTCCTACTGCCACTAGTAGAGAGTAGTCCTTGCAATCTGAAAAATCTTCGTCACGAGGAGACCCCTACTATTAATAACTCTATAATGGGAGCTACCCAAAGCATGTTCAACAAGCAGTCTTCATGCTATGAAGATCTACAGTCTTCAAAAATCATCATCTTCAACATGTCTTCACGTAACGTATACATTGGTAAGAAGTGGTTTTCGTATAGGAATTATCCAAATCCGACCCTGGTTCCTTCGAAACCAATTATCGATTTAAAAGATGTTAAGTTCATATATGGATATCAAACATTAATCAATTACTTCATCTTTTATTTAAATCAAATATCTTTCTTAGATATATTCTTTTCGATTTATCCTATTTTATTTTCAAGAGTATAAGGAATCATTAAGCCTCATTTATCAAATCATTTGGTTTATTTAAACCTTTCTTAAATCGTGGAATAATTCTAAATCATTTTCTCTTTTACTTAGGAAAACCTTTTCAAATCATTCATTAAATCTCAATCAAAGATTTTCTTTCTTAACTTTTAACTTAGGAAAAATATTCCCTTTTTATAATATCACTTTCCAAAACATCCATTTAATTTAAAGGATTATTCACTGTCCAAAATCACGAATATAATTCCTTTAATAAACTTTCACATCTAACTTATCAATTTACATTGATTTCAGATTTACAAAACAGTGTTTATAAATTTCATTTATATTATAAACTTCCACACACAAAATTTCTTTAGTAACAAATTCCATTTATATCTCACTTATAAGTCAAAATCCAATTATAATTTAATTACTTATAAATCTCTTATATACAAATTCATTCCTTTCAAATCTTATTATTTATAAAATCCATTATAAATTCTGTTCTATATTTCAATTGTAAACCCATATATAAGTTTGATTACAAGCCCATTTCTAATATTTATAAAACACTTTTATAATTCCATTACTTTTATTTATAAAATGTAAATTTTATAAATCTTATATCTAGACCATTCATAATAAATTCAAAGAATTTATTTCTTTTCTTTTATCTTAGAAAAACTTAATTATAATCTTTTAAAACATCCAGGATTTCCTTTCGATATGTTCCACCCCTCACCTAAGAAGAGAAAATATAAGCTAGGTAAGTTTAGGGCATCGATTGCTCCATCCTTAACCTTAGTTAAACACCTTATTTACCTTTCCAGATCTCACAGGCGGGACAAATGTACTAGTCGTTTCCGCATACTCAGTTTGTTATTATATTCAATCTTCTTCACTTTTTGTTTAAGTGGTATAAACAATTCTTCTTTCTCATTTATTCAAACTCTCATTAAAACTTCCAAATCATCTTGAAATAACTTAATTATTCTTTTAAAATCATTCACAAAATATATAGGAAAGAATAGTTAAGTTTAATATTGCATTTTAACAGTTATTTCAAACTGCTGCGAAAAGCCTTGCGAAAACTGTTTGCAAATAGCGTTTTAAAAGCTATATTCTTCAAAATGACTTTATACATATTTTCAACTTAAATCTATTTTAATACATTTTAAAAGATTTTTAGGATTTATTTCATATTTTTAAAACATTTAAAATATCAATTTTAAACTTTGATCACTTTACTGCAAAAGTGCGATTTTTCTGGAAAATTATTTTGGACATATTTAAAATATACTAGATAATATCTTGATTTTATTCCTTTATATATTTAAACATATTTAAATGTTTATAAAACATTTCTATATCTTTTTAAAACTATTTCCAAAGGTCTAAGCATTCCATATACACCATTTCATTTTCAAATGGAAAATGCTTTCCTTTGTGCTTCTCGACGTGTGTTAACGTGACATGGTAAAACAATTTAACAATCATACAAAACAATCAATACTTGATGATCAAAGCATATATAAGCATCCATAGCAATCATAACACAACATCAAACATGTATATATGCAAATAGAGATACTAAATAGAGTTTTTCACCATAAACCAAAGCGATTAACTTCCTACCAACATTCTAATCAACCAACACTTCACTAATTAATTCCTGCTCTATAAAACACTAGCAAACCACCTTCTCCATTCCAATAGCTTGGATGAGGCCTGAGATGGAGGTTGGCCGAAAATATAGAGAAGAAGCGATAGAGCTTTGAACTTGAATTCCCAAGATTTAGATCCGAAAATAGGTCATATTCTCTCTTATTTCAGACTGTCTTACTCTCAAAATTTGAAAAACATGTTAACTGAAAAATTGTTGAAAATTCTTTTCTCTTGAATATAAAAAAGAATCATTTGAATCCCAATATTTTTGAGGGAGATATGATAGATAAAGAAGAGGTATTGTCGAATTGACAAAAATGAAGCCCGATAATGCACTTCAAAGAATTGAGTATCAGGTATAGAAAAACTCAAAATAGGAAAAAGTGATCAATATAAAAATTGTATTCACTGAAATTTTATATGGTTTTAATTTTTGTTTTCTTAATTTGGATCTGTTATGATCAAGTTCTGATCAAAGCAAAATGACCTATTCTCTGACTTAAAAAATGGGCCAGAAAATGCACTGGAAAAAAAAATGTATTTTTGACATAGTTAACTTCAGAAAGGGATAAAGTGGTCAATATGAAAGTTTTAGCTACTGGAAAAATATATGATTTGATATAAAAATTTGTATTTTGGTTAGGTTTTGAAGAAGTTATGGCTGAGATAAGAAGAGGTAAAATATGGAGAAAAAATGTGTTCGATTCGAAGAGAATGAACATTGATTTCTTTTGAATATTTTGAAAATATTTCGACATTATATATTTCTAATTTTTTCTATGGCTTGGAAGCCATTAAAGAGAGGAGGAAGAATATGAAGAAGCTTGAGAAGAGAAGAAGCAGAAATGTGAATGAAAGTGAAGAAGGAGGTGGTTTTTTGTAGAAAAAGAAAGAAAGTGGTAATTTACCAAAATAACCTCTTACCAAATTACCAAACTAACCTTACTTCAACATAAAAAAACTCCACTTTTTCAATACTTAACATCACATTTCACATATTTACTTTATGTCTTGATCCCTTATGAGCTAAGCTAAGTAAAATAATAATTATGTTGGCTTTTGATGTGATATTAATTTGTTGTTTACTTTTGACTTTTCTTACTTACTTTTGTTAATTCTTACTTACTTTTCTTAATGACTTATAGAAGTTTTCTAATTTTATTTAGTAAAAGTAAACATGTTTACTGAATTAATTAATACTTGCACTATTTGAATATATGTTCCTATATAAGAAAATAAAGGTGCGGCGATGTTGCAGCAACTTTTAATCGACAAAACGTTGATTTTCGACAAAATGTTTTACGGTCACATTTTAACGTTTTAGTTAAACTATTTATTTATGTAAACCAAAATTAAAAATAAATTTGTATAATACTATTTAAAAATATAGACACTCACAAATTAATTAAAATAATTTATTTAATCATTGAAACTTACCTTTCTTAAATCAGCATTTTGTCACTTTTGTCGATATAGGCAAATGTTACTATTTTGTGTATACTTCTCTTTCCAAATCCTATCTAACATTGTTCAAATCGTAAAACCTTTTATATTTAATATTTAAAATCACTCTAAGTAGTATATTTTAAAGTGGTCAAATTCTGGGTTATTACAGTGTTTCCATGAAATTTGAAAATAAATTGAAAAACAAGTCAAAACTGGGCACGTCGCGTAATGGTAAATCACAATTTTGAGTTGAAGATTTCGAATGAATGTAGAGAATGTAACACAGCATAGAATTCTTCGAGATAATAATTTTGCGGACTATTATATCCATAGTTGGTATATGAAGAAAGAAAATCAAATTTTCATCTTATAAATTTTTATATAACTCCAAAACATGATTTCAGAAAATCGCGGTTTTGTATTTTAAAACCCGAATTTGAAATGGATTTAAAATGATTATTTTTAAATGAATAAAATTATGAAATAATTTTTGTAAATATTTAAAAAATGTTTTAAAAGAGATTTAAGTTATATAATGGATTTTCAAAAGATAGAAAAGTCATTTTGATCAACAAGCTTTTTAAATAATATTCGTAGCACTTTTCTGCAGCGGTTTTTAATAACTTTTAAAATATTAAATTTAAACTTAACTGTTCTTTTCCAAATGTTTTTAAATAAACAATGTAGTATTTTGAAGATTATTTGGAAGTTTTAATAAGTGTTTAAATAAATGGTTAAGAGAATTTTTTTTATAATACTTAAACAATAATTGAAATTTTTCCTTAAAAAGTACAGAATGTAACGATAAACCGAATATGCGGAAACGACTAGTACATTTGTCCTACCTATGAGATCTAAAAAGGTAAAATAAGATGTGTACCTAAGGTTTGGAATAGAGCAACCAGTGCTCTGAACTTACTTGGCCTCTATTTTCTCTTTTTAGGCGAGGGGTGAACAGATCGAAAGGAAAGCCCGAATGCTCTAAAAAGACCATGTTAAGGTTTCCCCAAAATAAAAGGAGATTTAGAATTCTCTGAAAGCTAAACAAGTTAGTTATAAAAGATTTAATTCTCAAAAATAAGAAAAATTACAACTGGGATTGTATAGAAATAAATCTTCATATACTTGGTGTTAAATTCCGATGGGGGAACTCGTACTTTTCGTGGAATTTAAAAAGTGATTTCGCCATTATTCTGCCCATAGTACTTGTTGAATACGGAAATTAGTACCGGGTATAATTAGTAAAATTTCTATGAATTCCTTTTTCTACTCAATATTAATTGGTTTGTGTTTATAGTAAATGATGTCTTAAATAACATCGTTTTTAAACCGCTTGCAAGTTATGAAACCTTTGATTCAGATTTAAATAAATAATTTGGAATTTTTTTTTCCTAAGTAAAAATTGAAATGATTTAGAACTATTCCGTGATTTAAAAAGGGTTTTAATTAAACAAAGGATTTGATAAATGAGGCTTAACAATTCCATATACTCTGAAAAAAATAAAGAAATGATTTAATGAATATATCTCTAAGAGAAATTTGATTTAAATAAAAAGGTTAAATAATTGAATGTTACGTGATAATCACCCATATACCTAAATGCCTTTTTATTGATTGTTAGTTCGGTGAAACCGGGGTCGGATTTTGGTGATTCCTATCCAAAAATCACATTGAACCAATGTATACATTTGGAAGTAAAGATAAGTTGAAGATGATAATTATTGAAGACCGCGGATCTTCAAAATATAAGGATTGCTATCACGAGACCCATGGTTTTACCTCATATTATATTTATCTGGCAGTAATGTTTGCATTTTGAAATCTTCGTTGTATTAAAGACCGAAGGTCTTCATAGCGGAAGCACTGCTTGTTGACATTCTCTGGGTCGCTCCAAATATGGAGATATTTATTATAGCAGCGGTCCTATCACATTTTGAAATCTTTGTAATGTAATGACTACTCGCTACCGATCCAATGGGTGATTCCTAAAGATATGGTAGGAGGAGTTCCTTCGGTTTCGTTCAGCCCCATAATGAATTTATATGGACGAATTTCTGACATCGCATTCTAAGATCACAACGTTGACTTTTACAAACATGCATCTATTTGGTGGTAGAGAAGGCAACTTCTTTTTGCTTAACACCCTTCTTTGAGACATACAATCTCAGAGGTCATATGTTCGTGAGAGTCAATAATGATAGAAGGAATGGCAATGTGGCATTCAAAGTGGAGCGTGATATGATCAAAGCATTGGTTTGTGTGAACTAAATTGGGCTTTGTAGAAGTTAAGGATAGACTCATGAGCCTTACATCCCGAAGATGATACAGATAATTATGTGGTTTGAAGGACATATATATCAGGCTATCAGTTGTATGAGAATGGAGGAGTCCATTGGAATTTGGATCCTCAAGACATCTATTGCCCCGTTTATTTAAATATAGTAGCTAGCTCGTGAAAAGTGATAAGGCTTCTAGATATTGGTAGTGTAGCAAGTACAGTTCCAAATGGCTAGCTTGAGAAAAACGATAAGGCTTTTGAGGGAATAATGTTTGCTATGCGTGGATCGAAGGAAATGGCCACTAGTTCCTTATCATGTTGTAAATCCAATCCCAATATTGATTGTAATCCCAAAATAGCTGTAATGCTTTGCAAATATTTCAGCTACCCCTTTTGATATCACATATTCCATCCAGTATATTCCATTGACCTAGTCCAGATATATTACCGTAGTCCAAGTATTGATACTTTCTTTGTATATATATTTATTTGAAAGTGTTTACAAACTGACGTTATTAATAATAATATCAAAGTGATTTTCCGTATAAAGTATTTTGGTGATCATAAGGTAATAACCCGTTTGTGTTTATGTGAGGGCGCGGTCTTATTAAATACCCTTATTTTCAAAGGTTTTTTTATTAATATAAACATTAAATTTTATTAGTATCTCACTATGGTTTATTAAGCCTGATCCGGGTATTTTTAATACTCGGGTCAGATGTGAGTAGAGTCAGGTTTAGTTGAGATGCTTGGAGCTTCCAGAGGAGAGCTGGAGATCTTCATCTATGTATGGATGTATTCTATTATCTGCTACATCTGTTGCATTTGTTTTTACATTTATAAGGACAGAGGGTTTATTACTGTCCAGGCTAAATCCATGTTAGACTCTGATATATGTTTTGAAAATTTTCCACTGTAAAGATTATATATTGAAATAATATATGTTATTCCATTCGTATGAGATTCTATTCTATCTTTATCTTCTTTTTCCCCTAGCAATCGGGATTTCCTGCACTTGGATTTGAAGAACGAGGATGTATAAATGTCAGTTTTCAAGGGTCAAAAATCCCCGTCGTTACATTTGGTACCAGAGCTTGGGTTCAACGAAAACCTAGGCATTGGTGAGGTAAAACACATTATAGTAGGGTTAGTTATACCTTAGAATGAGTGACTCATTACAGATAGGGTTAGTAACACCCTAAAATGAGTTTGTGAATATTATATATATGTGCATGTATTTATTATTTGATATAAAACTGTTTTGTGGTGATTAATCTGTGGAGT
This sequence comes from Allium cepa, assembly GCA_030765085.1. Taxonomy (NCBI): domain Eukaryota; kingdom Viridiplantae; phylum Streptophyta; class Magnoliopsida; order Asparagales; family Amaryllidaceae; genus Allium; species Allium cepa. Next base: position 163,333,255 of record CM060932.1, read on the forward strand.
GGTTTATGAATTCTTGTCGGTATATGAAGAGCTCCATGTAATCGATAGGGATTCCTAAACACTTAAACAAAGCAAATCGATACACCGTTTTAAAAGGGGTATTTTTTTAGAAACCCTACTCCGGAGAGTAGAGCTAGGGAATACAGTTGTCCGCCAACTGATCCCCCTTTTTAGATAGCCCAACCCAGAGAATCAATCCTCTACCTCATTGTAGGTTTTGTTGAGGATAACAAAAGGGGTATATTTTATATGTACAAAAGTATAAATATTTGTGTGATTTGGAAAATCTATAAGATACATTCCCTTAGGAAAGTTCAATGGATAAGGTCTTGATCTGTTTAGCGGTGATTGGAATAATCTTCTAAGTATCGATCATATGTTGTCTTGGGAAAACGGTATCGACCACTTGGTAAATTAATTCTTCTTGCCATTTTACAATTAAAGCAAGTTCGAAGCCGAACAAGTTAAATCAAGTAATTTGGATAAAAGGTTTTAAGTCAAGAAATAAAATGATACAAAACTTCTGATCATATCTTGGAATATCACTTAGGGGCAGGATGTCTTATTTTATGTTGGGTAATAAGTTATGGGCTAATTCCAAGCAAGCACAAAGAATACATGCACAAAAAGAGGCAGAAGAGAAATCAAAACTAGGATTTTATGTTGGCATCTTCTGTTACAGATGCAGTAAAGAAGGGCATTATGCAGTTCTGTGTAAGATAGGAAAATAAAGGAAAAGGATAAAAGGAAAGAAGAGAAAAAGAAGAAAGAAAAATATTCTAGGGTTGATATGTTCTGTTTCAAGTGTAAAAGATATATGTTTAATAAAAAGGAATTTTTAGAACTCCTATCCTAATCTTTTGAAAATTTAAAAGAATTATATTATAAGTATAAAGGAATATCTTTTATGGGATATAAATATGTACGCATTTCAGTTTATGGTTAAGGGAATGATAATATTTAGCTATTACCATCTGTTGATTGAACAAACATATTGTGAAATAAGTTTCACGATTTGACTATGAGATGTTTGAAAGTAATGTAAGGTTCAGGTTAATGAATTTATATAAGATAATAAATAAGCATGCAGTATAAAAATGTATTTTACACAAATAAAATGATTTTGAAAAGGATGGATATGAAGGATATGTTATACAAATTTTGTGAAATTAAATTTTGGGTATTCTGGAAAAGAGTTTTGAAATTCTGAAAGGAAGTAAGTTAATATAAGATGATTTTATGAAAGGGATTTATAAAATGGGTTCTATCAAAAAATAATCTCTAATGGATTTTTGGAAAAGAAACTTCAAATAAGAAATTTGAAAAGTAAAAAAGTCTCAAATGGTAACTAGTTTGAGTGGCTCGAAAATGATTAAAAATGGGCAAGATATATGTTAGGATGGTGGACACTTCTCTTAAGTATACCTTTCTAGTTAAGGGGATATAGGATGCTTTTGGTAGTACCCAGTTCCTTGGATTATTTTGGATTTACTTGTTGCGACTTTTCTATTGATTAGAAAAGCACAAATTTTAATAAATTCTGCAAGCACACAGGCGTGTAGTATGCAGGTCGAACACAGGGGATTGTATTTTCAAACAATTGAAATTCATAGTTAAATCTTAGGCGTGTTAAACGAATTCGACGGTGAATTTGAACAGAAAATAAAAACAATAATATACTCTGAATCGATTCTGAAACTAATCAAAATTGCAACCAAAATATAAATTTGTAAAAATCAGAATAGAAATTGAAATTGGGGAAAAGAAAATAATAGAGAAAACAGCTGAAATATTTATTACCTAAGTGAAAGAGTGCATAAAATAATTAAGAACAAGAATAAATAAATTGCTAAATCTAATCAACAATCCTACGTATTTTGTTCGAAAATAAAAACACCGCTGAATTTAAAATTAAACTTGAAGAAGAGTGATGGGGTAAGAGATGATTTTCCATCTGCATTGCTCTCCCTATTTAAGGACTTCAGCCTCCAAAAATAATCCCACTATTTAGGTCCATGTGCTTGATATTTGGAGAATAATAAGGCCACCTCACTTTGAATTGGTCTTTGCTTTGTTATTTGATTAACAAGTGGCCTTGCTTTGAGAGATTTTTCGGCTAAACTTTGAAAATGTATTTTCAATATTTGCAATTGATTTCTTGCATGAATAGTACACATGTTGGTGACGTGAGTTGCATTTCTTCATGAACCATATATACTTTATCTTCGAATTATTCGGTACTCAAAATGTTGCACTCTTTTTTTGCATGTAATTTGAACCATTGGACGACACAGCCGATTAATTTCAACGTTGCACTTCGGAATCTATAATCTGCAAAATCACAACAAAATACCCGTATAATACCGCTTTATTAAAATAGAAATATATGAAATAGACGGTCTAAAATGCAAAAAAATACGTTCATCAAATACCCCCACGCTTGAACTTTATTCATCCTCGAATAAACGCGAAAATAAAAACTAATTAAATCCTTTTTTGTAGGAAACACGATTGCATTAAGCATATGCAACAAGCCGTTAAACCTCTAGGTGTCCCTAGTAGGACGAGTGGTGTCTCGTGAGGGTTTTCAGTGGATACTACCCACAAAATCCAAATGCAGTATGTGATGATTCTAATGTACTACATGAATGCAAAATTTTAAACAAATGGAGACTCGATTTACTTCAGAATAGTTGCAAAAAAATAATGTATATCAGTTTTAGTCAACTTCTTCAAATTTTTGGTTCCTCACTAATCACAAATTTCAATATAACTCAAGTTTTCATACGTTAGATTCTAGTTTGGCCATTTGTTTCGATTGATAGCATAGTGCAGCGATGAAATAAATTCTTCACCGTTAATCACATTTTTTTTTTCAAATGGTATTTTTCATTTTCATTTGCATAACAAGCCAACAATAAAGCCAAGAAGTGTTTGGGTTTTAAAGCTTAATTTCTCTTTACTAAATTTTTTTATACACCTAACTTTTGGACCAAGGTATACCACCCATGCACTGCCTAGCGGGCTTACATGAGATATGAGACAGAGCTTGGCGGATTGTGCAAACCGACGCTGACTATGTCAGAAAAGGTCGGTAATCCTTAGGCGATTATTTATTTAATTTCTTTATACACCTAACTCAGAATGCTAAGGCCAGATATACCATCCACGCACTGCCTTGCGGGTTTACGTGAGAAGGGTACAGAGCGTGGCGAATGCACATACTTTCATAAGTATGCACACCTATTGACTCTAGGTGTTTCTTATTAGATTTTTTTGAAATTAACTAAAGAGAGTTTTGCAAATCAACTTAGCACCACTTAACTTTTATGATTTGAAATGTCAACGCATGTACTTTAAATCTGCCATTTTTTTAAACAAAGACTACAGTTTTGAAAGGATTTCATAACCATCACCTACGAATCCCCCTATATACTAACCTCACTATTATCGCTTGTAATTCAAATTTTCATTATATTTTACATTTAAAATTAGCGATTCACAAAAAATTTCACAATTGACTTCAACTGTTTACTTACTTTGTCTTAACTAATTAAAATAAGTCAAAGTCTTAAAAAATGGAAAATGAGATGAAGCTTGAAAAATGAAAAAAAATTGAAAACAAATAATGAGATGATTTTTTAAATGATGCCACACTGTGAAATATGAACAAACAGTATGAGATATGCGTCCCCCTACACTAGAATGAGACAGTGTCCCAACTGTCGAACAGAATGCAAATGCAAAATAAAATAAAAAATATACAACCTGATATGTACAAGATAGTGAGTGGCTTATGCCGAGTAGCTAGGTTCATGGAGATCCATGAACTCGTCGTCCTCATGTTGTTCAAACTCTAGAAATGGCTTCAAGCGTTGTCCATTGACCTTTGAAATGGAACCGTCCCTAAGATTTTCAATTTCAACAGCACCACAAGGGTATACCGTTTTCACAATATATGGACATGTCCAACGTGATCTCAATTTTCTCGGAAATAAAATGAGGTCTGGAATTATATAAGAGAACTTTCTGACCTACTTCTAATGTATTACGAAGTATGAATTTATCATGATAAAATTTAGCTTTCTCTTTATAAATCTTTCCATTTTCATACACTTCATTTCTTAGTTATTCTAATTCTGACAATTGTAATTTACGATGCGATCCGTCTTTTTCTATGTCAAAATTAAGGTATTTGATTGCCCAAAGTGCACGGTGCTCGAGCTCAACGGGTAAATGGCATGCTTTTCCAAAGACTAATCGGTATGGTAACATTCCTAGATTGGTTTTGTAAGCTGTGCGAAATGCCCAAAGGGCGTCTATCAATTTAGATGACCAATCTTTTCTGTTGGAGTTAACCGTCTTTTCAAGAATTTGTTTAATTTGTCTATTGGAAATCTCGACTTGACCGTTGGTCTGTGGATGATATGGAGTAGATAGTTTATGAGTGATAGAGTATTTCTTAAGAAGAGATTCAAAAGCACGATTACAAAAATGAGAACCGTTATCACTTATAATGGCTCAAGGTGTTCCAAAACGAGAAAATTTGTTTTATTTCAAAAATTTGACAACAATTTTATTGTCATTCGTTCTGGTGGGAATGGCCTCAACCCATTTAGACACGTAATCTACTACAAGTAAGATGTAGAGATTTCCAAAAGAATTAGGAAAAGGACCCATGAAATCGATGCCCCAAACATCAAAAATTTCGATGACAATGATTGGGTTTAGGGGCATCATGTTACGTTTGGAAATACGACCTGTTTGTTGACATCTAGCGCATTTGGAGCAAAATTCGTGGGCATCACGAAAAAGAGAAGGCCAATAAAAAAATGCACAATAACACCTTGGCAGCAGTTTTGTTTGCTCCAAAATGTCCTCCACATGCTTGATTATGTGAAAAAGAGAGGATGCTATGGAATTCATGTTCGGGGACACATCTACGTATGATTTGATCGGTGCAATATTTGAAGAGATAAGGATTGACCCAGTAAAAGTTTCGAACATTGGAGAGAAAATTTTCTTTATCTTGTTTTGACCAATGGGAAGGTATTTCATTTGTAACAAGATAATTTACAATGTCCGCGTACCATGGTGCACTGGAGAGGGAAAGAATTTGTTCATCGGGAAAATGATCGTTGATTTGAGAGTTATCGTAAGTTTTCATGAACAATACGAGAAAGATGATCGGCTACGACATTTTCAGAACCCTCTTTTCTCGTATTTCTAGGTCAAACTCTTGAAGAAGGAGAATCCAACAGATTAAGCAGGGTTTGGTATCCTTTTTCGTGAGTAAATACCGCAAGGCGGCATAATCAGTGTACGTAGAACCTACGAGATATGATCTGAACTTATCGAGGGAAAAGATAACTGCTAAAAACTCTTTTTCTGTGGTTGAGTAATTCAATTGAGCTTCGTTAAGAGTTTTGCTAGCATAATAGATGACTCGAGGAAGTTTATCGATTTTTTGACCTAAGATGGCTCCAATGGCATAATCAGAAGAGTCACACGTTAATTCGAAAGGCAACGTCCAGTGTGGAGGTTGGATGATAGGTGCAGTGGTCAAGATCGATTTAAGGGTTTCAAAAGACGTTTTACATTCATTGGAAAATTCAAATTTAACGACTTTAGCCAGAAGATTTGAAAGAGGTTTTGAAATTTTTGAAAAATCTTTAATGAACCTCCTATAAAATCCTGCATGGCCGAGAAATGAGCGAATGTCTTTTACGGACCTTGGAGGAGGAAGGCCAACAATAAGATCAACTTTAGATTTGTCGACTTCTAGGCCATTTTTAGAGACAACATGACCTAAGACTATTCCTCTCTTAACCATAAAATGACATTTTCCCAATTAAGAACAAGAGATTTCTCCTTACATCGCTTTAAGACACGTCCTAAACGAAGGAGGCATTGATCAAAAGATGACCCATAGATTGAAAAATCATCCATGAATATTTCTAAGAAATCCCCCACCATATCAGAAAATATACTCATCATACATCTCTGAAAGGTAGCCGGAGCATTACAAAGACCGAAGGGCATGCGACGATAAGCGAAAGTTCCAAAGATATATGTGAACGTCGTTTTGTGTTGGTCCTCTAGCGCAATGGTAATTTGATTATAACTAGAATAACCATCAAGAAAACAATAATTTTCATGATCGGCTAAGCGTTCGAATTTGATCAATGAAATGGAGAGGAAAATGATCTTTTCATGTTGTTGCATTGAGTTTTCGATAGTAGATGCAAACGTGCCATTTTGTTTTGACTTTTGTCGAAACAAGTTCGTTATTCTCATTTTTGGTCACAGTGATTCCAAACTTCTTGGGCACAACTTGTACCGGACTTACCCAAGTACTATCAGAGATAGGGTAGATAATGTTGTTGTCTAAACATTTGATAATTTCTTCCTTTACCACTTCTCTCATATTAGGGTTCAATCGCCTTTGAGCTTCGCGAGTGGGTTTAGCCTCGTCGACTAAATGTATTCAATGTTCAATGATTGGTCGACTAATTCCCTTAATGTCAGCGATTATCTATCCTATTGCCTCTTTATTTTCCCTTGAAATTTGCAAAAGTTGTTCTTCTTATTCCTTAATGAGATCGGATGCCAAGATTACAGGAACCTAAGTATGCGTACTTAAGATCGTTTGGAAGAGGTTTGAGGTCTAATTTAGGGCTACTTCTTTTGAGGCTTCAGTAGACATCAACTGATTGAATTCTACTGAATTATGAGAAGAGCAGAGCATATCATTTAGTTCATAAATGTATTCATCTTCATGGAAGTTGAAATTAAAATGATCTAGGAACATGTTAAGAGACTCCATAGTATCACTAAAATCATTTTCTATAATTGTTTGGATCATGTCAACTTCTTCTGTTTCAAGATCCCTTGGTTGTCTGTTAAGATCGAAAATATTTAGTTCAATGGTTAGGTGCCAAGGAAAGTCGGAGTTGACCATTCCTACAATTTATGATAGCATTTGATGTTGCTAAAAATGGACGACCTAATATCAAAGGATCTGACCATTGAGATTTGAGACAGGTGCAGTTTCTAGGACTATGAAATTGACTGGGAAATAGAATTGCTCGATTTGTATCAAAACATCTTCAACTGTGCCCAATGGTTTTTTTGACAGACCGATCAGCTAGTTGAATTGTGATGCTTGTAGGTTTTAATTTCCCTAGTCCAAGTTGACAGTACACATTATAAGGCAAAAGATTCACACTTGCTCCAAGATCGAGTAAGGCATGACTAATGTGAGTGTTACCGATTTTACAACCGTTTGTAGGACAACCGGGGTCCTTATACATGATTGGGGAGGGATTTGAAAGAACAGAGCTCGTGTTTACAGTTAGAAATGCAGTCTTAGGAACGTTAGTGGCACGTTTTTGAATGCATAGCTCTTTCAGACATTTGGCATATTGAGGAATTTGCTCGATGGTATCAAGAAGTGGAATATTGATTCGAACTTGTTTAAAGATTTCAAGAATTTGGTCAAAATTAGCGGGCTTCTTCTTTTTGTTGAGTCTATGGGGAAATGGAGCAATGGGTTTATAGACTCGTTCGAAAGTTTTTTCATTCGAAGAAGAAGGTGTAATATTAGAGGGTGAAGATAAGGGAGCTGGAATGTTGGGGTTGCCAACACTAGAACGTGAAGAGTGATGGGGATTGCCAACCTTAGATATAGAACTAGAGTCGTTTTGATTGACAACCGTGGTTGTCAACTGAGTTTCAAAATGTGGAACATGGGAAGATATAAGAAGGATCTCGGGGTTGCCGACGTGGTTGTCTACCTTCTTTCCAGACCTTAATGTGGCGACAGCATTAACCGGATTTACATTTTCGTCCTCACAATGATTTACTCCTCAAAAGTTAAACTTTGGATTCACTTCGGTTTGACTAGGCAATTTACCTTTCTCACTGATTTTCATGAGATCCTTCATCATTATCAACATTTGTTCATTTTGTTTGGTGATTTGCTCAATTCTTCCATCTTGGTTAGTGATTTGTTCATTTTGTTTAGAGAGTTGTTTTTCCAATTGAGCAATTTCTTATGAAAGCTGAGAAGGTTGGGTTGATGGATTGAAATTAGGATGCCTGTATGGTTTATTTGAAGGTTTTGTTTGAGGAGTTGGTTGTGAATTTTGAGCATTAGATGTTGGGCTCGATAACGTGGATTTGGTATCACCGGATACATACGCGATGGATTAGCCACACTGTTAGGATTTGACCACGAAAAATTTGGATGATGCTTCCAGTTCGGGTTGTATGTGGATGAATAAGGACCATTTTGAGCTATAGCATTGATTTGGTCTTGAGTGTAGTAATGAGGTAGTCGTTCTTGAGGAATTTGGGCATCTATAGGAAGATGTGATGGGTCAATGGCATGTACTCCTCTGTTTGGAGTGCAAATTGGAACACGAATTGTTTCCCATTGCATATCCTTTTCCGAATACTCTTCTAAAAATTCCCAAGCTTCCTCGTCTGTTTTTGCCATGAATTCTCCTCCGCACATTGATTCGAGTTGGGATCTTGTTTGATAGTTAAGCCCTTCGTAAACGATTTGGCACAAAACATGTTTAGGAATTGCATGATATGGGTAACTATATAACAATTGATTGAACCTTTCAAAATATTTTGAAAAAGTTTCTCCTTCATTCTGAGAGAATTGGTTGATTTCAGTTCAAATTTTAAGGGTTTTGTCGAAGGGAAAAACTTTTTCAAAAATAAAGTAATGATATTGTCCCAATTTTTAATTGAATTTTTAGGAAGAGAATTAGGCCATCTTTTCGCGCTTTCTAGAAGCACGAATGGAATAAGCTTTAGCTTGATGGATTCATTAGAAAGTTGTTGCATTTTATTTCTAGAAGCGTATAATTCAAATTCACAAAGAAATTCATATGCATTTTCAGACCCAGTGAATTTTGGTACCCCTTGGATAGAAGAATGTTTTAGCTCAAAATTATTTCCTTCGGCAGGTGGAAATGAAATAACTGAAGGTTGAACGGTCCTAGTTGGATAGCATCGGTCTCTAAGGGATAATGGTCGGTTCTCATGAAATTCATTATTTCCAACATGTGATTTATGTGATGATTTTGGTGAACTGTGGTGTGAACTGTGATTACTCATATTCGTTTGATTTGAAATTTCCATTGTAATGAGATATTTTGGCTTAAAACGGCGCCAAAAACTTGTTGCAACTTTTCTATTGATTAGAAAAGAATAATTTTAATAAATTCTGCAAGCGCATAGGCGTGTAGTATGTAGGTCGAACATAAGGAATTGTATTTTAAAATAATTGAAATTCATAGTTAAATCTTAGGCGTGTTAAACGAATTCGACGGTGAATTTGAACAGAAAATAAAAACAATAATATACTCCGAATCGATTCCGAAACTAATCGAAATTGCAACCAAAATATGAAATTGTAAAAATCAGAACAGAAATTGAAATTATGGAAAAGAAAATAATAGAGAAAACAATTGAAATATTTATTAACTAGCTGAAAAGAGTGCATAAAATAACTAAGAACAAGAATAAATAAATTGCTAAATCTAATCAACAATCCTACGTATTCTGTTCGAAAATAAAAACATTGCTGAATTTAAAATTAAACTTGAAGAAGAGTGATGGGGTAAAAGATGATTTTCCATCTGCATTGCGCTTCCTATTTAAAGACTTCAGCCTCCAAAACTAATCCTACTATTTAGGTCCATGTGCTTGATATTTGGAGAATAATAAGGTCACCTAACTTTGAATTGGTCTTTGCTTTGTTATTTGATTAATAAGTGGCCTTGCTTTAAGAGATTTTTAGGCTAAACTTTGAAAGTGTATTTTCAATATTTGCAATTGATTTCTTGCATGGATAATACACATGTTGGTGACGTAAGATGCATTTCTTCATGAACGATATGTACTTTCTCTTCGAATTATTCGGTACTGAAAATGTTGCACTCTTTTTTTGCGTTTCATTTGGACCATTGGACGCCACAACCGATTAATTTCGACGTTGCACTTCGAAATCTATAATCTGCAAAACCACAACAAAATACCCGTATAATACCGCTTTATTAAAATAAAAATGTATGAAACAAATGGTTTAAAATGCAGAAAAATACGTTCATCATTACTCGATTTATATAATTTTCCTTAAGTTAAAAGGATAATTTTAAATTATTATTTGATAAGTTAATATCAAGGTTGGTTAAAAGGTAATATATTATAATGAGATAATTTAGTTGTAATTTTGGAAAATAAAAGATAAGTTATCTTTCAAACTTGAAATGATTCCTTTGGGATGAAATGTTTTCCTTTAAAGAAAAATATTCAGAAATAAATATTTAGAGTGATTATATATAAAAAAACATTTTGAAAAGATAAAAAATTTATGAAAAGTTTTCATAAAGATTTTTGAATGTTAATAAGTGCATATGAGGTATGTAGATCATTTCGTTACACGATTTTGATCTAAGATTCGAGTATAAAACTTGAAGATGTTCTCACGAGTCTAAAAGAGGATTTATCACTCGATTCTTAACGACGAACATTGATGAGGGTTTATGGTTGGATACTAAAGTTTTCTATTATAGTTAAGAGAAACTAGCATAACAGCACACAAAATGCGTGCTTGTATAACCACAATATATCTTTATAAAAGTTGTTACAAATTTAAAAGAATGGTCCCAACTCTTATTTGAAAATATTCCTTGAAAAAGAGTTCTCAAGAGTTGGTCACTACCATGAAAAAACTTACACCATTAAATCTCCACAGAACTCCATTGGATCTAATGCATCTTACTATGTTATAAACATTAATATTAGACCCGTGAGCTTCTTGGATGGATTGTTGGTTTTTTTTACATGAACTTTTTGTATTTTACTATAAAAAATACATGAGAAATGGAAAAAAGAAGCATAAGTTTAAATATTCAAAATTGGTGTTGAACCAGCTAACTGTGTGGACAGATTGTTGGGTGTTTTAGGTAATTGTACTGCAATGTTTTCGAACTTCAAATAATATTAGCGGACAAATTGTTGGGGGTTTTAGGTAATTGTACTGCAACGTTTCCGAAGTTCACATGATATTAACGTTTGAAAAATGGTAACATGATGTCCTATTTTTCTCCATTTGCCGATGAGCAGTTGAAGAATATTTGTTAAAGCTACAAACAAATGTGAAAAAAGTAAGGTGGTGTAGTACTATTAGTTTTCCTTCCTAGTAAAAATATGGAAGCAGAAAGTAAACAACATTTTTTGTCTATCTAAAAATATGCATGCCCAATTGCATCAATCTGTTTAACTTGTACAATATCATTTTCGTACATCACTATTTTAATGGATTTTATCTCAACTTATCTAGTTCCATAATGGCGACAATAGTAAAAAATTTATTTGATGAATATTATAATTTTATTCATAATTAAAAGGTAAAATTCCCATAAAACAGAGCATACCCACAAAACAATCATATATACGTGCAAACAATAAATTAACATTTGGTAGCATGTAATTAATAATAGTGAAATGGACAAAGGCATGCATGATTCATGGCTTTTGATCGTGTAACTTTCTTCTTATATACCCTGATATTAGCAATATGTGTGCAAAGAAATTCCTAGCTAAGAAATGTTTCACTTAGTAAGTAAACAAAAAGTAATCTGTTTTAATGAAGAATAATGCGTTTTCTACATTGAACATGTATGTATTTATGGTCCCCCACTACCTATTGGCCCTAATTTTACTTACAAGAACCAAGTAAAACAATGCACTAATTCTAAATCATATACGCACACTCTAGATAAGATATATAATTTGACCTGTGGAGAACTAAGAATGCTGCGTTTTATAACTTCACCGCCTCTGCATATCCATTACCATCTCCCTACATAAGATATATATACTCTAAATACAACTGCTATAACCAACCTTTCTCCAAACCACCACCAGACCTCTTTGCAACCTGCTCACATCGATCTGCAGCTCTTTGTTCCTCCTCCATGCTTTAGGTTTTCATACCTCCTGCATGCATCAGACATGCACACCAAGACTTGCACAGTTGCAGTAGCTATCCAACATAGTTCGGTGTTTTGCCTCTCTTTGTTCAGCTACCCCTTGATATCTTAATATGCGAGTTTCAGACATGGACACCTCAATACCTCAACTGCCATCACCAGTTTTCATATCCTGCCTGTACACCATTTGGCTTATCCAACATGTAAGTCGTAATTGGCATGTTACACTTTTCTCTAAATATGTAACTGCAATATATCAAGATTGATATAAAAATGTAAAATGTACAGTAAAGTAAAATATCAACACTGACAAACATCCAGGTTAAATGATAACTAATCCTGAATTGCAAAATAATCAGATTAATTGTTATTAATAGTTAAATACTTTGCTGCCTATGTTTTTCATGTGCTTTGTGAGCCAAACCTGTTGTTAAGACTTGGGAGATTTTCTATTCCTACCAAAAAGAATGATTTTTATTCAATGGATCTCCTGTCAGATGGTACCACTGACTGTATCATGTCTATACCAGTATCTGAACAGTTAATTGCTTACCTATATAAAATATAAGTCATTAAACAAATAATCACTTGCTTATTATATCATTAAAAATAATGAAAATAGCCAACAAAATATTGAATTTAAGATATTCTAAAAAATGAATTGTACCTTGAGATAAGGGGACTGCAAACTCACCAATATTTGAAATTAGTATGCCAAAAAAATTTACTTGTAGCCTTAGATATTGTGATGCAGGAATGAGGTTATTCGCGATGCAAGCAATGGTTGTGTCATCGTAATAAAAGGTGTTGTGAGTATAAAGCAATTTGTAAAGATAAATTAAAAAATTGCCCAAAGCTATTAGCACTACAATAAACTTCTTTAGTCGGCATACATTTTTTTTTTGAGAGAACGGGTGTGTAGCGTGAAGCTACACAGCCGATTAGCATAATATCATAATATAGATAAAGTTCGACCAACAAGCCTGGTCGGTAGCCAAATAAACTTGATCAAAGAAAGTACATGCAGTTCGTGATTAGATAACAAAAAATAATAAAACATCATTATAACATTAAGCATAACTGCATCAAAAAGCCTGATAAGATATACTGCTTCTAACTGTCTTCGTGCGAAGCTGGAGAAACACTACCCACAGATTCATCGGAGGGAGGACGCGCTGCGGGTAAGCGAAATCTGAATGGTACAGATGAGGACGCCCCTGTCCAATATGCAAAAATATGAGAAATTTTATTACATAAACCGATGGCAGAACTGGGAGGTTTGTCAAAAATAATGGCGTTCCTTTCCTTCCAAATAACCCAGCTGAAGGTGGCCAGGAGCGAGTCCAGGAGACAATTCAGAAGTCCATATTGCCAGTGATCGAAAAAGTCATCAATCAAATGAATTTGACCGAGATTGTGAGCACAAACCGAGACCCAAATATGGAAGGAGAAGTCGCATTCAAAGAAAAGATGGTGAATAGATTCGGCTTCAGATTTACATAGGACACAGATCTGGTCGGATGTGATATTCAATCGCATAAGCCGGTCTCTAGTGTTAATGTGCCCATGAATGAGGCACCATTGAAAAAATCTGACACGAGGGGGGACTGGACATTTCCAGACTCGAGCGAAGGTGACAAGGCGACCAGGATGATTGATGACTGAGTAGAACCGAGAGACAGAGAAGCCTTGAATGGGCGAAAGAGACCAAGTGTGACAATCAGTAGACAGAGGATCAAGCGTGATAGATTGAAGCAAGTTCAGAATAGCCAGAAGTTCCTCAAGAATATCAAGGGAAAATAGAGATGATGGACAAAGATATGTGAAGCCATGGGCCACAGCGTCCGCCACGGTCAAATGAGGATGGTTGGAATGTGAGAAAAGTAGGGGGAAAGATCTGTAAAGGGGAGAAAGACTATGCCAGGCATCAAACCAGAGGAGACAGTTAGAGCCGTTACCTATGTCCACCCGGATAAAAGGTTTGAAGTTGTTGATAGAAGCCAAAACACCAGACCAAAAGGGCGACGGTTTACGGAGAGGAGCGAAATGAGGAACAAGGAAGGGGTCAGAGTTATAGTGCGAAGCTAAGATCCATTTCTTCCAGGTGAATTGTTCCAGCGAGAGGAATCGCCAGAACCATTTTACTAACAGTGCTTGATTGAAAGAGATCAGATTGGGGACACCAAGACCCCCATGAGTTTCGTGCAAACATACGATCTTCCAACTAACAAGACATTTGATTTTACTGCCATTCCAGAGAAACGTCCGTCTAATAGAGTCGATTTTTTTAGATACCCAGATAGGAAGTTTGTGAAATGAGAGCCAATAGGTGGGAAGGGCTGAAAGAACTGCTTTAACCAAAACAAGTCTTCCAGCTGATGATAGTGAGTCGGCCTTCCAACCAGCAAGCCTGGTTTCTAGTTTGGCTATAAGAGGGTTCCAGTCTGATCGGTGTAACATAGTGGGATGCAAAGTGATACCGAGATATGATAAAGGGAATGACCCCTTCTAACATAGTGGGACGCATACATTAAATTTGAATGTTTTTTGATACTGCAATAAACTGACCAACATTTAAAAAATACATAGAACTCTTATACATAATAGTCTTTAAAAATAAAAAATCAACCAACATGTATAAATTGTATTAAGCACATGGCAAGGTGGGTTGAAAAGCTTAATTTCAAGGAAAAAATCTCAATATTGTCATGCTTAACAAAAAATAAAACCTATAGCAAACAATGAACATATTTATATTTTGTGGTTTTCCATATGCATGCCAAGTGACTCAAAAGTCAACTATGAATACCAGGGAATCAATTCGCATCTCAAATAGAAAGGGAGTATAACATGTAAAAATATATTAGATATAGAATGCTTCTCAAGTGAAGAAATCAAATAAAAAGGTAGCATAAATCCATGTCAATAGATTCATAACTCAAATAGACATGTACTAGTATATAAATGATGAACATAACATGATAGGAAAAAAAACTAATATTATATTTTTTACAGGGAAAAAATACCTATGCAGTACATGCTAATAAAGTAGTGCAATGAAATATGATTTGTAGAAATCAATAGTATATGTAGTCTCAAAGAACTCTAAAACCCCTTTAGATTATATATAGGATTGAATTGACTTTAATAATCATTTAAAAGTAGTCCATTTCATATTTCTGTATCCCAATCAAAAACAAAATTGAGTACTGAAATTGCTACCGATAAAGTGAACAACCTATGTACGTGCACATGTAACCTAAGATACAAATCAATGTTCAATACTCAAACAACCTACATACATGCCCATGTAAGTAAGGAGGATGAAATATTTCAAAACAGGCAATTGTTTGGTTCGTTGAATGAATCCATTCTCAACTAAAAATGTAACAACACTTAAATAAATAGAAACAATAGAAGTTAACCATCCAAGCAGATCTAAACAAAAGTAAAAAGAAAACCCTAAAGTTATCAATCAACATCAACCGAGATTGATATCAATGGGATAGGAAATAAAAATAACCTTGAACTGAATTATAACAAATAAATCATTAAGGAACCCAATAATAATCAAAATTCGAAGGAGCTAATGAAAATCAGCGAACATTTACCTCATATTGGGGATGTCATGTAAAGGATGAATTAGCGTAATTCTTTATCGACATTGAATCATCCAATCAAAGTTTATTCTATGCTTAATCGACACTTGAAGATTGAGAAGACAATTTCTTGCTAACAACAGTTAACAAAAAATCCATAGGCGTTAATCGGTCGATCCATGATCGATAATGCACATAAAGGTGAAGAAGACGCTAGATCTTGAATTGCAGTGAACTAACCCTTGTTGCGATTGTGAACCTGCAATGGTGACAAAATCGACTTATTTCTTTTAGTGACGAAGGAGAGTTAGATTTTTGTAATAAGTTTTGGGAATGCAGATAGAAGAAAAAACATAGAAGGGGTAGTATGAGTATTTCAAAAAGACGCAGTCGATTGCCTATTCATTGAATTCTTATTATTAGTAGTAAAGATGTAAGGGAAATGAAGGTTTTCGATCAAAGAGCCCTATCAGAGTCTGCACTAGAGGATCGGGGGATCAATACTTGTTCGAAAGTAAAGCTGTGGATTCATATAAAAGATCGCATCGGATATCGTGTATGTATGATCTATATATGTCATACATAATTGTATTTAAAGATAGTTTTGAGTAAGTATTATTGGATTTTGGAGTTTGTTTTAATTTCGGGGATGAAATTCTTTAAAGGGAAAGTTTGTAACGACCCGTACTTTTACCACTTTGAAAATGGAATATTTAATTGACTTTTAAATATTCAAATATAGAATTTTCAAACTTAACAATCATTTTTTATATGAAAATAAAAATGATAAACTTATTTTTAGAATTTGATTACAAAATCAAGAAATTTGAATTTTCGTCGAAAAGTGACAAAAGTCGGTTTTTGATAAAATTAGATGTACGTTCATTTTTTGTTTTTAACGACAAATGATTCTTTTATAAAATTGTTATGTAGTGATAGTAATTGATTGATAAAAGTTTTATAACTATATGTATATTTATTTTATAATGTTTGACAAATTTCATTGCATTTTGACAAATCGACATCGAATTTTTACAACTGGATTTTAATATTATTAAATATAGCTTTTTAATTAAAATAAACTTTTTTAACTATTTAAAGATGATAAGAAACTTATTTTCAATTTTTGTTTACATAAATAAATAGTTTTAATTAAAAATAGAAAATGCGATAGAAAAATGTTTTCTTGAAAATCAACGTTTTGTTCAACATAAGTTGTGCAAACATTTTGCAACTTGAATAGTTATATAAACACATTAACAAAGAAATAAAGACCTCACTTATATTAACTAAGGATTAATTAAGCTAAGTGTTTAATTAATTAAAGAAAAGTGCTTAAAGAAGATATGTTTACCAAATCCAACACAAGTCAAATCAAATCACATCAAAACCAAGCAAATCAAACAAAATCTCCACCTTAGTCCACTTTTCCAACTAGGTTCATACCTTATGTATTAAGTAAAGATGACATAAAGTAATAAAGTGATGTGATGATGGTAAGTGTTGAAAAAACATGTTTACTTAAAGGTTAAGGAAGGGTATTTATGTAATTTGACAAAGCTTAAGGGTTAAGGATTCTAAGGCTATAAATATATACATACCTTTATGCTTCCATTTCTTCACACTTCCATTCATTCTTTTATTAGCTTCTTCTTCTCCTTCCTCTCCATTTTAATGGCTTCTTCTCTTCTCTTCCATACCAACTTTCTTAAAATCATATCAAACTAATTCCAAACTCTGTCAAACTTTGCCTAAGTTCTTATATCATCGTTAAAACATGGTTTAGCATATAAGAAGTGATGAAATGATGGAGGAAGGGATGGAACCTATGGAGGCCGAGCTCAACATAAGGAGAAGTGAACTTCAGGAAGCTCCAAAGTGAAATTATTGGAGAGAAGTACCACCGGTTTATCCCAAGAAGATAGAAGGAAGTTTGAAGTACCGCGGAAGCTCCGCCGGATTTTCTAGAGCTTGGGAAGGAGGAATGGAGTAGATGATGATTATTTGAAGTTGGCAAAAGTTTAAGTAAAGTGTTGGACTGAAAGAATGTTGGTATGGAGTAAAATAATTTGGTTAAAGGTGACTACCTACATCTAAATTTACTTATTATACTCTAAATAATTCCAAGTTTGATGATATGAAAAAATAATAAATATTGTATGATTAAATGTGTGATTACTTGGTTGATTACTTGTTTGGATATATGGATATTTATATAGATGATCACTTGGTTTGATAAATGACAAGATAAATGGTTAGAAATTAACCGTAGTTAATCAAATGAGAATTAAATCTATATAAAGATGTGTATAGAAATTATTAAGCCTCTTAATGATTTTAAATTATCTAAAAAGAGTTAAAATGAATATTATAATATAATATAATATTATATTATGGAATGAAATGTAGTATGAGTTTGAAATATGAAAATATAGTTTAAAATGAGTTTAAAACGATTTAGAAATGTTTGATAAACATTTAAAAGTGTTTCCATGAAGTTTGAAAAGAAATTGAAAAATCATGTCAAAACTATGCACGTTGTAATGGTAATTCGCCATTTCGCACCAAAGATTTCAAATGAATGTAGAAAGCGGAATATAACTCGAAATTCTTCGAGATAAGAATTTTTCAGACTATTATATCCGTAGTTTTTAAATGAAGAAACAAAATCAAGATTCATCTTGTAAATTTTTATATAAGTCAAAAATAAGTTTTCAGAAAAATCACGTTTTTGCAGTTTAAAACCTAAATTTGAAATTGATTTAAAATGAATATTTTTAAACGATTAAAATTATGAAATAAAATCTATAGATCTTTCAGAATGTTTTAAAAGAGATTTGAGCTATATAATAGATTTCCAAAAGATAGAAAAGTCATTTTGATCAATAAGCTTTTTAAACAATATTCATGGCACTTTTCTATAGCGGTTTTAAATTATTTTTGAAATATTGGATTTTAATCGAACTATTCTTTCCTAAATATCTTTAAATAAACAATTTAGTATTTTGTTTTGGAAGTTTTAATAAGATTTTAGATACATGGTTCAAAGAAATTGTTTATAACACTTAAACATCTTTAAAAAGTACAGAATGTAATAATAAACCGAGTATGCGGAAATAACTAGTACATTTGTCCCACCGGTGAGAACTTGAAAGGTAAAAAAAGTTGTGTAACTAAGGTTAGGGATGTAGTTACCAACTCCCTGAACTTACCTGGCCTCTATTTTCTCTTTTTAGGCGAGAGGTGGAACAGATCGAAAGGAAAGCCCGAATGCCCAAAAAAGATCATGTTAAGGTTTTCCCAAAATAAAAAAGAGATTTAGAATTCTCCAAAAGTTAAATAAGTTCAGTATAAAATATTTAATTTTCAAAAAGAAAAAAAAAATTACAGATGGGATTTAAAAGAAATAAATCTTCATATACCTGTTAAATTCTGAGGAGGGAACTCGTACTGTTCGTGGAATTTAAAAGGCGACTTCACCATTATTCTGCCCATAGTAATTGCTGAATATAGAAATTAGTATTGATTATAATTCATAAAATTTCTATGAATTCCTTTCTCTACTTAACATTAATTGGTTTGGGTTTATAGTAAATGATGTCTTAAATAACGTCGTTTTTGAACCGTTTGAAAATTATGAAACCTTTGATTTAGATTTAAATAAATAATTTGGACAAAAATTTCCTAAGTAAAAAGTGAAATGATTTAGAACTATTCAAAAGATTTAAAAAGGGTTTTAATTAACTAAAGGGCTTCATAAATTAGGCTTAATGATTCTATATACTCTAAAAAAGATGTAGAAATGAATTAATGAATATATCTCTATGTGAAATTTGATTTAAATAAAAAGGTTAATTAATCGAATGTTGTGTGATAATCACCTATATACCTAAATGCCTTTTTGTCGTTGGTTGGTTCGGAGAAACCGGGGTCGGATTTCGGTGATTCCTATTTGAAAACTACTTCGAACCAATGTATACGTTCGAAAGTGAAGACAGGTTGAAAATGATAATTATTGAAGACCGTGGATCTTCAGAATGTGGGGATTACTGTCATGAGTACTAGGGATTTACCCCACATTATATTTATATGGTAGTGGTGTCTGCATTCTAAAATCTTCGTTGTATTGAAGACCGAAGATCTTCATAGCAGAAGGACTGCTTCTTGACATTCTCTGGATCACTATCAATATAGAGATATTTATTATAGCAGTGGTCCTGTCGTGTTTTGAAATCTTTGTAATGCAAGGACTACTCATCACTAGTCCTAAGGGTGATCCCCTAAGATGTGGTAGGAGGAGTTCCATCGGTTTAGTTCAGTCCCAGAATGAACTTGTATGGACGAATGTATGACATCGCATTTCTAAGGTCACAACATTGATTTTTACAAACATTCATATGCTTGGTGGCAGAGAAGACAACTTCCCTTAGCTTAACACTCTTCTTTGAGACGTACGAACTCAGAGGTTATATGTCCATAAGGGTCAATAGTGATTGAGGGAATGTCTATGTGGCATTCAAAGTGGAACCTGATATAATCAAAGCATGAGTTTGTGTGAAATAAATCATGGCTTTGCAGAAGTTAAGCATAGCCTCACGAGCCTCACATTCCAAAGATGATACGGGTAATTATGTGGTTTGTAGGACATATATTTTAGGCTATCAGTTGTATGAGTATGGAAGAGTCCAGTGTAATCTTGATCCTCAAGGCATTTATTGCCACGTTTATTTAAATATAGAAGCTAGCTTGTGAAAAGTGATAAGGCTCCCAGATGTTGGTAGTGTAGCAAGTGCTGTTCCAAGTGACTAGCTTGAGAAAAGCGATAAGGCTTCTGAGGGAACTATGTTTGCTATGTGTGGATCGAAGGAAGTGGCCACTAGTTCCCTATCATGTTGGAAATCCAATCCCAATACGAGCTTTACGGTTTTGATTGTAGTTCCAAAATAGCTATAATGTTTTGCAAACAATTCAGCTACCCCTTTTGGTATCACATGTTCCATCCGCTGTATTCCATTAACCTAGTCCAGATATATTACCATAGTTCGGGTATTGATACTTTCCTTGTATATATATTTATTTGAAAGTTTTTTCATACTGATGTTATTAATAATAATATCACAGTGATTTTCCGTATAAAGTATTTTGGTTATCATAAGGTAAAAACCCGTTTGTGTTAATATGTGGGCGTGATTTAATGAAATACCCTTCTTTTCAATGGTTTTTGATTAATATCTGCATTAAAATGTTTGAGTATCTTACGCTGGTTTATCAAGCACGATCCAAGTTTTTTAATACTTGGGTCAGATCTGAGTAGTTTTAGGTTTAGTTGAAGACGCTTGGAGTTTCCAGAGTAGAGCTGGAGATCTTCATATACGTATGGACGTATTCTATTATCCGCTGTATTTATTGTATTTGTTTGTAACAACCCTATTTTGGAGATTACCTGTTTATATTAAATTATAACAGAAGTAATGATTTAATATTGTAAATTTAAGTATAATTGGAAATTTTAAATTTGTTTATTTGGAATAAACAATGAAGTTTGTAAATAAAATAGGAGAAATATAGTTTGGAACTTTATTTTGTTTATTGGGAGTAAATATGGGATTAAATATTGATTGGATAAGTATTTGGTTTAAATAAAATGAAATATTGGAAATTTATTAGTTTTGAGCTAATAAATTAATTGGGTGATGTATTTCAATGTTAAATTGTTGAAATAAACCTAAAGTAATGAAAATGAAGTTTTGAAAACTTTATTTCGATAATTTAAGAAGAAATGATCAATTGTTGATTTTATTTGAGTTATGCAATAGTGTTGTAGGGTATTGCTTATATTTAAGCTTTTACTGAATTTAAAAAAGGGAAAAAATGAAGTAAATCTATATTTCATTAATATAAAAGATGAAATATGGTTTAAAAATAGTATTTTGATTATGAGATAAAATTGGAATGATTTATTGTAATTTATTTGTTAAGAAAATAATTTTTATACAAGTTATTGCATTAAAATCGATGTCTTACACTAAAATAGTTTGAATTTAATAATTTTTAAAATCCTCTGAAAACAAAGGTATCTTGTAAGACCACGCAACACATAAATACGATGGGTTTTAACCTTTCAATGACCAAACATTTTATATCAAAATCATATGATATTATAATAGTGTATATAGAAAATAAACTATAAAATAGTTGAAATGCTTGCATATCACGTTTCAGCATGTTGGTATACAACTAAAAACTGTACAGCTCAAGTTTTAGAAAGGCAACTAGGGTACCACCCGCCATAGTACACGTCTAGAAAAATGTACCGAGATCGAACGTATCGATCCCTACTAACACAAGACCGACCTACCCCTTGCTGGATAGTACTGAATATGAAATAGGCCTAGAAAACACAACAAACAATAGATGGTGATGGTGATAAATGTCCACTCTAGATGAGAGATGACCATACCCGAATGGGAGCGACCCACATAGCCTTGCTGCATCTCCCATGTTTTAGTCATTGCCGGTTGATAAGGCTTGAGGCTACATTTTACCTTAAGAATAGCATTCATACTTGGAATGCAAACACTGCCTTATAGGCAACAATGCAATGATAACATTCATCCATACAAGTTGTTCTAGGTCTGAATAGACCAATATCTTCAAAGATCACCGTCTTCATTACCCTAAAGATTTCATAATTCATAATGCTCAAATCGGATCGAAGTGGTTTTCGAATAATTAAATCCAATCCCGATCTCTTCGAAACGATCAATGAAGTTGGCCAGATTTGATGGTCAGTTATTTAGCTATCAAATTACGCATATAAGTAGTCACTAGGCCATATTATAAATCTTTCAAAACATTCATTTCAAAATATCTTTATAAAGATATATATTCAACTCTCATCCAGCATTCCAACATTTGAAAATAATTTCAAATACTTATACATAACACAATATTTTTTAAGCCATTTCAACACTTAGAAATATTTACGAATTCAATTTATAACACTTTAAAAAATATTTCTATATAATTCATTTCATACTTAAATTATTTTCCAAAACCCTCTTTTCAAAACTAAGGAGAATATTTATAGGCAGATTCTCCAGAATCATTTTTATATCAAACTTAGAAAATATTTCATAACTTATCTCAGAAATTTCCAAAATTATTGTAAATTTCTTTTTACAAATTTCCAAAACTGATTACACTCTTTTATAAACCTAACCAAAAATTTATAACTTCTTTTATGAATTCAAATTCATTTTTGAAGTTCCCATATTTCCATACTTTGGAAATTCCATTTTCTCCCAAAATCCCTTAGAAGATTCCTCTTATCAAAATCATTAAATAAACTCCGTTTAAAACGTCGAAGGATTTAATTTCAATCATTTCAAAACTCTATATGTATGATAAGTATTTTTAAAGAATAATAATTTATTTTTAAAACACGTTTAAGTAATTATTTAAAATATTAAAGCACTTTAAATAAACATCAATAACTCATTTCAAATTCATTTTTAAATTAAAACCAATCGATTCACAAAGCTTATTGTAAAATTTTGAATTCATTTCAATAATTTAAATATTAAAATAATCCACTTTCCGAAATATTTCAATACTGAAACAGCTTTAACAATATAGATTAATAAATAAATATCCCATTTTAAAACAACTTAATTTCTCGATAAAAATCTATTTTTTAAATCCAATATTACCAATTTCAATTCATAAATCCCTCTCAACTCATATCACATCGATTATGTTTCAATTTTATGACTGCCCTCACATTTCAAAAATAGAGTCCACTATTTTTTTTCCCAAAAATCAATTTTCATATCTCTATATAAATTCACACTGAATTTATATTCCCAATTTATCAATTGATAATCATTTCCCTTTATTTATAAAAATTGTTTATAAGTTTATAAACTCATTTGGGTATCACTTGTTTACAAAAATAATCTCATTTATAAAATTTCATTTATTAATCCATTCCTTTATAAATTTCGTTTATTTTCAACTCTATTTTAGGTACCGATTTCAACTCCTTTTCCATAAATCCAGAAATATCACTTAAAATTCCATTGTTGAAAATACCTTATATAAATAATTTTTAAACCTCTAATTAAAACATTTTACGAACAGTTGAGTACAAATCCAAAATAAAATCATTGTTTTATCCAAATCAATTTCCTTTAAAATAATCCAAATTTTGATATAAATATTTTTATATCCAGAATCTCTTTTTTAATTCCTTGAAGTTCAAAATTAATATTTATGGTATTTAATGTAACATACGCGATTTTTCGTTGCCGAAAAACCGAATAGTTATGGTTTTAAGAAGAAGAAAAAGTAGAAAAGAACAGAAGAAGGTAGAAAAAGATAGGGAAAAGAAAACAGAAAATAGAGAAGAGATAGAAAATAGAACGGAATAGAAAATAACAGAACAACAACAGAATCTCACAATTCGCAGCGGAACAACATATAATAATAAATGAATAATCTTTAAACAAAGAACTATCAGTTATTACATTTTATACATTTCATTACATCATATCATCAGAGTGTATAATCAATATACAACAACAAACAATGCAGCGGAAAAAGAAATACTATATACTAGTAATATGCCATGCCATCCAGCTTGCCTCCAGCAACTCCTGAATATCCAGAATGTCCTGATAAACCTTAACTCTTGACTGCCCGTGTGGAAATTGGTGGGCACCCAGAGTTTAGGAAGGAAAACAATAAACTCCGAGTCAGTCATGTGACTGGTGTGAGAACTCAAAACAGTTTATGTATCTTTAAAATCAAAATAGAGGAATATTTTTAAATTCAATTCGCAATGCTTTTAAAAATGAGACTACCATAAGGCCTCCCGCACACACACACAATGCAAACGCAGAATCGGAGGAGATTTCTCCTTATGATAGTCAAAGATGCTTGATACGCATTTAAAAGAACATTTGATATTATTATTAGTGCATAGTGTAGGAAAAATTTATTTCGAAAGTAGAATATAAATCTTAGCCAACATACGACCATTATCGTATGCCTACTATAGCTACCATCCAAACAGTGGTGACCACCATAAGTGAATGGCAGGTTCTACAACTAATACCGTACAAGTTTCGTATTGGGAATTGGATTTCCAACGAATGATCAGGCCAAGGAACTTCCCATTGCCACATGAGAATGCCTCTGGATGGACATCCCCGAGAACCAAACCGGATCTCTACCAACACAAGGCCGGGTTACCCCTAACTGAGTAACAACTGACCGAATATGCCATCCCCCGGTCCTTTGGGACCTTTCACCGAGCGCTCGCAATCAATTCACACAATCATAACAAAGTGTTTTCAACATGAGTAAGTATCTGGGCTCCATACCATGATACCACCCTTTTCCAGAAGGAAATGCACATATCCTAAAGGGCGCTACCCCTCATAACCTTGCCGCATCTTTCCTGTTTTGACCATTCACGGGGTGTGAGGCTCGACGAAGTCACGTCCACAAAAACATACTTTATACAAAAGCCATGCTTTGGGTCAACAAATGATCATAGAAATGATCACCAGGATAGACGATCAAATAAATGATCCTATCACAAATAATCAACACAATGATCATTTCACAGCAACACTCAGCATGTCACATTACCAAATTGGGAATATATCGCTGATAACATTCAACTACATAACCTCTGAGCTCGTACGTCTCAGAGAAGGGTGTTAAGCTAAAAGAATAAATTCTCCGCCACCAACAGAAATATATTTGAAAGAAATCGGCTTTATATCTCAATTTGTATTGTCAGACATACAATCCATACAAGTCTGTTCCGGGCTCGAACAAAACCGAAGGCACTTACAAAGAAGTCCTTGCAATCCGGATATTCACAATCCTGATCGGATTCACCATCACATATGGAGAACTCAATACCGTAGCTACTCGGTGCAGAGTCAATCGACAGGTCATCCTATCGCTCTTGCAAATACCGGGTCTTCAACACCGATCTTCAATGCAATTCACAACGACGTATCACATATTCGGAATGGGTTATACGACCCCATGGTCCTTTCCCGGTTAACCCGAATAGTGAGCGCTTATTCAAAAATAAGTGTGGCATTCACATTCAAACAAATCACATCAAATACCCATTCAAAGGGAAATATTGATAGTCGGTTATTGAACTATCAATGAATACGCACACATCACCAGATTCCAAATAATTTTCCAAATTATTTATTTTCCAAAAATCATATCTTTACAAGATATATAATTTCAATACTTCAAAAATAAATCAATATTTATTTTTAAACAAGTTCCCCTTTCCTTTATAAATTCCATAGTGAATTTATATTTCACAATATCTACGGATATACGATTTCAATTATTCATTTCAATTTATCTTCAAAAAGATAAATTCTCATAATATTCAATGAAATATTAGAAAACATTTCCATACTTATTTATTCATAAGTAATTCACAAATTTTACTTATTTTCAATACTTAGAAAATACTCAATATACTTAAATCGAGATTAAGTATATATTTCATTCTTTAAGGAAATCATTCTCTTAAACATATTTATTTGGGCCAAAACGAATGTTACGTAAAACATTGTTACGACAACCCAAAATCACTAGTATAGGGATTCGAAATTAAAGTAGATATATAAATCCCAATACTATACAAAACATTTCCTTTCGGAAATCATTTACTATAACAACAGTGTTATAGTCCACTATTTCCTTTTCATTTCTCGAAGACGTCTATTTCAACAATAAATGTTGAAATCTATGGTTTCGAATCTCAACACATTTTAAAACATCGTTAGATCGTTTTAATTCTATTTAAAACATCACATTCAAAACAATTTCTTTAACATATATTCACTATTCAAAAACGTGAATATACTACGTTAACCAATTTCATCCTTTATTCATTGTATTTCAAAGGATTATTCACAGTTAAAAATGTGAATATAACTCCATTAATAGGTTTCAACAATTTACTAATCAAAATAAGTCGTTTGCGAATTTATAAAACAACGTTTATAAATTCCATTTCTATTTATTTTATAACAACTTCCTTTTATAAATTCCTTTATTAACCTATTCGATTTATAACTCAATTATAAAACAAAGGTTCATATTATAAGTCAAATACTTATAATTTATTCGTTTACAAAAACCGGTCCTTAGAACTTCATAATTATAAATCCTATAACTTATAAGATTCGATGATTTATTCTAAACTATTCTTATAATGACTTTATAAATTTTATAAACCTATTGTTTATAAAATTCCATTTATAATTTCACCGTTTATAATTCTATAAATTTCATTCAATTTATGAAATTCATTTTCACTTCATTCAAACACTTATAAAAACTCGTTTTATAATTTCAATATTTCAATTTATAAATATCCGTTTATAAATCTCTTAATATAATTCAATTTATATTATTCTTTTAAAATGTCTTTAATCTCCTTTATTATTTCACCATTTTGATTCATAAAATAATCAAATTTTATAAATCCTATATTTAAACTTTTCACAATAAATTCAAAAATCCCGATTTTTCTATTTTATAAAATCAATAGCATCATATTCTCAAAAATCAGTTTTTTTTAACTATTTTTCTCAAAAATCATAATTTTTATAACTTTTAAAATTATAATGTTTATTTATTTAAAATAGATCAAATTCCAAACATATAGTATATTTTCAAAAATCACTTTATAAATCATTTTAAAATTCCAAAACTTGGTCTAATGATGCTACATACCAAATAGTCAATCACGACAACAACGATATCATATATCAATATGATAATCCATCAAATATCAAAATATCTGAAATCAAATAAAAACTGTTGAGGAATCCAGTTGGATCCCTCCAACCTGTTTCCTGCATCCACAAACATTAGCACAATACCAATTTCGCTCCAGTACGAAATTATCGCGGTATATGGGATTTTAAATATTATCCGCTTAATAACGGCGCAATAGGGTCTCATCCGCTAAACAAAAATGCGGGAAATCAATAACTCCAATATATACATATGCCAATATATATATATATTGCTATTATATATAGTACCAATTTCACTGTTTATGAAATATTTGCGGTATATGTTTTTAATAAATAACATCCGCTTACTAACGGCGTATAATGTCTATTTTAACAATCAATAGATAACAATCATCTTCAAACATGCATTCAAATATTTTAAATCTAACTATTTAAAATAAAATCGAAACTGATTCGATTGAGTGAGAAGTTCTCACCTTGATTTAAATTCCGTTTTAGCGATTTATTTCGAATAAAATTAAACGGACGTTTAATTTTACCCAAAATTCTCACTAACTCCAAACGACTCCAATCCAATTTCATCGCGTAGTGCTCGTACATACGATTCCAACGCAACTAGTTTCGCGTGTTTTCGACCTCGTATGAAAAAGTTACAAATATTTGAAGTTACACGAGTTTTTATATAAAAATTACAACATAAATCAAAATTTTAAACCCTAACTCAAATCAAGGCCGTGCATTTCCTAACTACAGATCATGGCCGTGCGTTGCATCCCCCCTTTCTTCCATCTCGTTCGAACGTGCCCAGTAACACACGCGCATACGTGAACCCATAGATCAAAACTAGGGTTAGGAATCGCGACTAACTCGCTTGATAAAAAATCGATCAGGTGACGCCATTAGAAAGCTCGTCACCAACATCACCTTCGGCCTCAATCCCCAGGAGCTCGGCCCCCTATTCTTCATGGAAATGCGTGCGCAAGTCAGCACGGTCGGCCCCCCTTTCTCCCTCCATGTTGCTCCAAATCACATCACCACCGTTGAACTCGTACCTCCTTCGATGCTCTACAAGATTGCTGCTGGAAGTTTCGGCTATAACTTCGTGGATGAGGAGAAAAATCGAGTGGAATATCAGAGTTTTTCGGCCATTGGTGTTAGAGATGGCGGTTGGCTAGGGTTGGATTAGGGTTTTTTTTTTTTTTTATAAATTGTGATTTTAAGGTGTATTTATAGAGAATTTTCGAACACTATTTATCCGGAAATTCCGAACTTCGATTTACGCGCCGTATCCAGCTTTTCTAGGGTTTACCCCGCGTTTCGGACACAATGGAACAGGTTTCGAAAGCTAATTCGGACATCTGTGCGAGTTATGGCTATAAACGTTTGATTTAAATTAAACCGATTTAAATCGATTTCTAGGCGTTTTAATTCGTATCGGACAAACGGTAAATCCAATTGACACGAAATTTGAAACCTTACAATAATATCACATTACGGATCCGATGAAACTGGTTTCGTCAAAATCCGAGACTTTTTAAAAAATGGCTATTTTAACTCGCTAAATTAAAATTAAAAATAATTCGATGCGTTTCGAGCTGCCACGATCAAACGGTAACTCCGATTGACACGAAATTTGAAATCCGGTAATAACTAACTATTACGGATCCAATGGAACTGGTTTCGTTCAATTCTGAGACTGTTCAAAAATTGACTATTTTCACTAGTCGATTTTAATATTAAAATATTCAATTTTCACAATTTTAACTTTTAATTCGATTTTAAAAGTTCTAAAATATCGTTCTAACTTCAATATGATAAAATAAAATTTTACAAATCATTTTAAATCATATTTAACCCGATTTTCAATTATTTCCATAATTTAACATATTAAATTATCGATTTAATTATTCAATTAAATCCAATAATTCAAGATAAAATTTATTTGACTTATAAATTCACTTATTAATATTTAAAATTAATTAAATATTCAAATTTTAATAAATTAAAATTCTGGGTCGTTACAATCTTCCCCCCTTAAAAGAATTTCGTCTTCGAAATTATTAAGTAAGAAAAGTTACAGAATCTATTAATTTTCCCAAAATTCATAGTTAAATATCTTATAATACTTTACTAAGTTTTCAAATCATACTTAGTTATCTTTTCAAAAACAACTACTATTGTTTAACTTTCAATTTCTAAATCAAAGTTAAAGTTTTCAAAATTTTCTAATTTTCTCAAATTTTTTTCTAACGCCTTAAATTTTCGGAAAAATTCGCCATAGTCTCCTTTGCGCGGCTCGATCCGAAAAAAAATGACAGTATATATATCACAAATATACATCTCATTAAGTAATGAGGCATCCCGAAGGGAAAAAAGTATAAAAGTACGGTATGTAATCTGAGATATGTACCTTATATTATTAGCAAGCATATACGGCTAATATAGCGCGAAAGCGAGCTCCAAATGCGAAGCAAACGCGGTCCGCACCTACTAATCACTCAACAAACAACATGAGAATATGCATGTATGAAAATAGTGTCAATACACAACATATAGCTCCATAATAACTATATATGCTAACATAGCAAATGAAATAAAACAACAAGTGCAAACATCATCCAACTATCATCCATAACCAATAAATATTCATTCATATTCTTATTGATATTCAATGAATTGGTTTTCAATATCAAATCACATTTGATTCATTAATAGTGGATGTCCTTACTAACATTCATTTTCAATTAGTTTATATTCACTAATCCATATTCAAGTTGGTTCACTTCCAAATCAAATTCAATTCTATTTAAGATTCATTTAACTTCCAATTGAATTTCAATTACATAGCTTTCAATTTCATTAACACTTAATGAATTATATACAATCAACTAACAATCATATAACAATCAATGTATATTAATTACAACCAAATTACTTTGCTTATCAATTGGTTTAATTAATTGATTTTTCATTCAATTATTCAACTTTCAATAACATTAGATTTTAATGAATTAACACTTATATTCATTTATTCCATATCAATTTTATTCACATTCAATTGATTTACTTTCAATCCATTAATTCAATTCAATTCAAAAGTTGAATTTTATTACATAGCTCAAGTTCACATTTATCACTTAACTTTATTAATTTACTTTGATACCCAAATCAACTTCATTCAACAACTCTTAAGTTATATTTCCATTTAACCTTATTTGGTTTTACATAACTTAAATTCCTACTTGTAAATCAATTCAGATTTCAATTCTAAAGTAAATTTTCATTTAACTTTAAATTCATTTTTATTCACAACTCATATTCATAAATATATTCATATAGTTTCACTTCTCATATGTATAAGTTTATTTCACAATTGTCAATCACTTTAATTATAATTCAATTCTTATAATTCTTTTTACTTACACAATTATTCTTTTATTTAGGTTATTCAAACATCTAAACAACCAATTTATATACACTTTAATAACTTTAAAAAATTATTATTTCTTTATATATAAAAATATACTCAAGGTAAAATTATTTCATTTACCCAATTTAAAAACAATATTGTGCCAAATTGTTCTATTCAAGTGTTTAGAAACCCCTTCGGCATAGTCTTGCGGACCACGCTGACGAAAGTTCATATGCCACTCAATAAACCAATCATCACAATATAAAACAAATTTATATTCACTAACAAATACGCTCTCATAGCTATTATTACACTCAACTCATTCTAGAGTACTACTGACTCTATCTCTAATGAGTAATACCCAACAGAACCATGGTTGTCGCTTAACCATAAGCTCTGATACCAAATGTAACGTACGCGATTTTTCGTTGCCGAAAAACCGAATAGTTATGGTTTTAAGAAGAAGAAAAAGTAGAAAAGAACAGAAGAAGGTAGAAAAAGATAGGGAAAAGAAAACAGAAAATAGAGAAGAGATAGAAAATAGAACGGAATAGAAAATAACAGAACAACAACAGAATCTCACAATTCGCAGCGGAACAACATATAATAATAAATGAATAATCTTTAAACAAAGAACTATCAGTTATTACATTTTATACATTTCATTACATCATATCATCAGAGTGTATAATCAATATACAACAACAAACAATGCAGCGGAAAAAGAAATACTATATACTAGTAATACGCCATGCCATCCAGCTTGCCTCCAGCAACTCCTAAATATCCAGAATATCCTGATAAACCTTAACTCTTGACTGCCCGTGTGGAAATTGGTGGGCACCCAGAGTTTAGGAAGGAAAACAATAAACTCCGAGTCAGTCATGTGACTGGTGTGAGAACTCAAAACAGTTTATTTATCTTTAAAATCAAAATAGAGGAATATTTTTAAATTCAATTCGCAATGCTTTTAAAAATGAGACTACCATAAGGCCTCCCGCACACACACACAATGCAAACGCAGAATCGGAGGAGATTTCTCCTTATGATAGTCAAAGATGCTTGATACGCATTTAAAAGAACATTTGATATTATTATTAGTGCATAGTGTAGGAAAAATTTATTTCGAAAGTAGAATATAAATCTTAGCCAACATACGACCATTATCGTATGCCTACTATAGCTACCATCCAAACAGTGGTGACCACCATAAGTGAATGGCAGGTTCTACAACTAATACCGTACAAGTTTCGTATTGGGAATTGGATTTCCAACGAATGATCAGGCCAAGGAACTTCCCATTGCCACATGAGAATGCCTCTGGATGGACAT
This sequence comes from Allium cepa, assembly GCA_030765085.1. NCBI lineage: Eukaryota > Viridiplantae > Streptophyta > Magnoliopsida > Asparagales > Amaryllidaceae > Allium > Allium cepa. The sequence continues at coordinate 163,365,428 of CM060932.1, forward strand.
CCCCGAGAACCAAACCGGATCTCTACCAACACAAGGCCGGGTTACCCCTAACTGAGTAACAACTGACCGAATATGCCATCCCCCGGTCCTTTGGGACCTTTCACCGAGCGCTCGCAATCAATTCACACAATCATAACAAAGTGTTTTCAACATGAGTAAGTATCTGGGCTCCATACCATGATACCACCCTTTTCCAGAAGGAAATGCACATATCCTAAAGGGCGCTACCCCTCATAACCTTGCCGCATCTTTCCTGTTTTGACCATTCACGGGGTGTGAGGCTCGACGAAGTCACGTCCACAAAAACATACTTTATACAAAAGCCATGCTTTGGGTCAACAAATGATCATAGAAATGATCACCAGGATAGACGATCAAATAAATGATCCTATCACAAATAATCAACACAATGATCATTTCACAGCAACACTCAGCATGTCACATTACCAAATTGGGAATATATCGCTGATAACATTCAACTACATAACCTCTGAGCTCGTACGTCTCAGAGAAGGGTGTTAAGCTAAAAGAATAAATTCTCCGCCACCAACAGAAATATATTTGAAAGAAATCGGCTTTATATCTCAATTTGTATTGTCAGACATACAATCCATACAAGTCTGTTCCGGGCTCGAACAAAACCGAAGGCACTTACAAAGAAGTCCTTGCAATCCGGATATTCACAATCCTGATCGGATTCACCATCACATATGGAGAACTCAATACCGTAGCTACTCGGTGCAGAGTCAATCGACAGGTCATCCTATCGCTCTTGCAAATACCGGGTCTTCAACACCGATCTTCAATGCAATTCACAACGACGTATCACATATTCGGAATGGGTTATACGACCCCATGGTCCTTTCCCGGTTAACCCGAATAGTGAGCGCTTATTCAAAAATAAGTGTGGCATTCACATTCAAACAAATCACATCAAATACCCATTCAAAGGGAAATATTGATAGTCGGTTATTGAACTATCAATGAATACGCACACATCACCAGATTCCAAATAATTTTCCAAATTATTTATTTTCCAAAAATCATATCTTTACAAGATATATAATTTCAATACTTCAAAAATAAATCAATATTTATTTTTAAACAAGTTCCCCTTTCCTTTATAAATTCCATAGTGAATTTATATTTCACAATATCTACGGATATACGATTTCAATTATTCATTTTCAATTTATCTTCAAAAAGATAAATTCTCATAATATTCAATGAAATATTAGAAAACATTTCCATACTTATTTATTCATAAATAATTCACAAATTTTACTTATTTTCAATACTTAGAAAATACTCAATATACTTAAATCGAGATTAAGTATATATTTCATTCTTTAAGGAAATCATTCTCTTAAACATATTTATTTGTATCGGACAAACGGTAAATCCAATTGACACGAAATTTGAAACCTTACAATAATATCACATTACGGATCCGATGAAACTGGTTTCGTCGAAATCCGAGACTTTTTGAAAAATGGCTATTTTAACTCGCTAAATTAAAATTAAAAATAATTCGATGCGTTTCGAGCTGCCACGATCAAACGGTAACTCCGATTGACACGAAATTTGAAATCCGGTAATAACTAACTATTACGGATCCAATGGAATTGGTTTCGTTCAATTCTGAGACTGTTCAAAAATTAACTATTTTCACTAGTCGATTTTAATATTAAAATATTCAATTTTCACAATTTTAACTTTTAATTCGATTTTAAAAGTTCTAAAATATCGTTCTAACTTCAATATGATAAAATAAAATTTTACAAATCATTTTAAATCATATTTAACCCGATTTTCAATTATTTCCATAATTTAACATATTAAATTATCGATTTAATTATTCAATTAAATCCAATAATTCAAGATAAAATTTATTTGACTTATAAATTCACTTATTAATATTTAAAATTAATTAAATATTCAAATTTTAATAAATTAAAATTCTGGGTCGTTACATTTAACATACTGAATTTAAGGCCAGTGCTACTATAGCATCCAATAAATCAAATCATAACATAATCTATAACAGATTATCCACAGACATCATATATCACTATATATGAAATTAAAAAGAATAATCTTGAGGAATCTAGTTGGATCCCTCTAACTTATTTCCCAGCAACCATAGATGTTATATAGCATAAAATAACAATCTCGCTTCGAGGTGGGATATCACAATAAAAAGGGTCATCCGCTATTATGCGCGACACATAGTGTCTCATCCACTCTAATCGACGGGAAATATACCCAACTACTAAAATATACTACTATATATAATGTATCATCCTACTTATAATATCATTTAGTATATTATCCAAACAATCAATAAAGATCAGAAATAAATATCCAAACAACCAAAAAATGATATTTATTGACTATATAAATTTTCTGAATATCCAAAAAGATGAGATTAACTCATATTTATTTTCTTTTCTCGCCGCGGCGTTCCCGTTTCCGTATGAATTCGAACGACGTTCGAATTCAACATAAAATTCAACATGCTCCATTTGTTACCAAACAAAATCCATATTGAAGTATTTTTTGATACGATCCCAACGCGGCTAATCGCGTTCAATTTGGACCTAAAACGAATTAGATATTTAATATACAAAATTCATCAATTAATTAATATTTGAAATACACTAATCACATAATTACACCTAATAAACTCTTTCCTCCTCTAATCTTTCTCCTCTCACGAGTTTACCGTGTTTCCACCCCCTTTGACCGCATCCCTCTACCACCACAGCCATCGGACATCAACCGTGACCCCATCAGTCGAACGCCTCGTCCACAACTCCCCAAACGCCACTAACCCCATCGTCATCCCTGCCCTGTAGTAGATTCGCCATTCATCCACCCTCTGTCGCCGCCACACGCCACCGGCCTCCACCACATTCATGCCGCAGCTTGCCCACGTCACCCCTCCCCAACGACACTGACCTTGACCTCCCTTGTCCTTTGTAGCGGTTTTCTGAGGTTACCATCTCCTTCAACATTCTACCATGAACTGCCGCTACTCCCGACCATTAGCGACGATCACCAACGTCCATCCACCTCCTCGTTCCATTGCGAATACTTCTCCTATTGGCTCCTTCCCATGATGAGGCCTTGGGTGGTCCAATTTGATAACAGCCATTGGATGAAGTTGCCTTTTTTTAAATGAGGATGAACGTAAATTTTTTTTCTTCTTTCTTTTTTCCTACTTTGAATAATAAGAAGAGGGAGACGTGATTTATAATGAAAATATGCATAGACTCGTACATATATAAGGTGGCTGAGGGTAAGTTTTTGTGGGCTCAAAGAGATAAAAAGCGGCTGATGTAAATGAAGATAATATATATATATTTAATTCCAAAATATCTCGTTTAAAGTAACTTAAAATCCTGAAATCCTATCGAGGCATGCTGCCTGGCATTTCTAACGTTATATCTTTACTCCAAACGCAATGGAACAAGTTTGGGGACCTAATTCAATCGTATGGAGAAGATAGCTTTTTGAACCCAATTATAATATTAAATTTCGATATAAATTTCAACGCATTTCTATCCCGTACAAGCAAACGATAAGTCTGATCATTACGAAATTTGACAGCGTAATATATTTCATTATTACGGATCCACAAACATTGGTTTCGTCGAAATCCGAGACTATGCCTTGGAAGGCTATTTTTATATGCTAATTGAAATGAGTTAATTCCAAAATCGTGTAAATCACTTTTACATCAAATTCAAAAGTTCTATCATCTTCATTCTTGTTAAATAAAATTTTAATAAGTTTTGAAATTATTTTATCAAGCTTAAAACCCAAGATTCAATTATTCAAGAAAATTCAATTATTAAATTTAATAATTAAATTATCCAATAAACTACTATAATTGAAATGAAAGTTATTTAACCTAAAAAAATTAACTTTTCAATATTTAAAATTAATTAAATATTCCAATTTCAAATACCCAAAATCTTGGGTCGTTACAATATTTACCAGTTTCCTATACCATTGAGGGTGAACTTGCATATTTCATGCTGCGATGAGCTCTATTGTCTTACTTGGGTTGGATAAGGAAAGGTGGCCCCCCTAGCCATGCTGTCGGGGTCCCTGATATGAACTGGAACGTTGAGTGGCTCATGCATTTTTTCAATGGTGGTTTAACTTTGAAGCTTATGGAAATCCTGGAGTGAACAGGAGTGTTGAAGGGCTCTTGCATTCTCTCGGGCGTGTCGTCGCTGGGTGTCGCTAATTCTTATTGTAGCATCAGTCTCCCTTTTTAGCTTATTTTAGTGATATGCCATAGCAATATTTAACATATTCACCAAACCACAAATATCGATAAAACTTATCAATGTAAATCACAAAAATTGGTGAAACACAAATTATAGAAATCATCAATTAGAAATCCAGTGAACACAAAGGGGGAGGCCTATCACAAATGGGAGCATGAAAACTCACTAGCATGTGCATCGCAAACGGAATGCTATTCCATAGTCGCTAACCATCAAATTTGAGCCAAGGCTCCACAAACGATAGAAGACCATGGGTCGCTACCCAATCAATTTTGAGCCGAAACTCCACAAACGGGGTTTAGGCCCCCATACGAACAATGAGACATCACACATCGCTAGTCTAAATAAAAAAATGATCATCATTGATCGATACATGTAAATTACGCTAAGCTTGTAAATAAATGAGTTTAGCTTCATGTCCCATAACCACTAGCTTAACATAAATATTTACGAACAAGTTGTAGATTTCCACTTGAAAATTGTCCAAAGGTTTCAATCAAGTAAGTCTAAGAATTAACCGACGAAGTAAACGCAAGTGTTTCATACCACTTGTTTTTCTAAGCCATCTAATTGGATTTCTCGAACGAATGAGGTAAAGGTTTGTATATACTAATAGACTGGAAAACGGTTTTAAAAGCGAGCTTTATATTGAAAGTAAACGTTGAAATCGTTTTGATGACAGAGTTTTAGTATTTACTACTAGTATAGAAACCTTTGTATTTTAAAGTGACAAATCACATAAATGATTGTAAAAACAATCAATCAACCAAAATTCACATTCAACGACGTGAACTAAATCCATAAAAAATCGATATCAAATCCAACAAATGGATATTCCCAAAAAAATTAAGAAAAGAAGTCATGAAAGTCGATAATAAATGATAACAACTAACCGAATCAACAAAAATCGATTAAAACTGGAAATTCACTTAAAAACAGCTAAAATAGGCAAAATTAACAATTCCAGACGTCCGGTAGGTATTTCCAGACCTCTAGCCATAGGTTCTGGAAGTATATGTGTTTTTCTCCTTTCACTTTATAATTCTAGATCCATTTCAGACATCTGGATTTTTCAACCAGACGTCTGGATTTGATTTCAGACGTTTGGATTTCGTTCCAGACGTCTGGATTTCGTTCCAGACTTCTGGATTTTGTCTCCGCCGTTTTTTTATCTATTTCCAGAACCATTTCAGACGTCTGGAATTTTTAACCAAATGTCTAAATTTTGTTTCAAACGTTTGAATTTTGTTTCAGACGTTTGAATTTGTTTGCTAAGCAAAAAACAACCTAGCCTAGAGAGGGCAAATCCAAACCGAAATACAATCGAACGAGCGATGGATGCTAGGGATTTATGCCAATCGATAACCCATCACTATGGGCTCTTCGATATACCACCAAAAACATGGCAAATATCCAAGATAGGACCTTTAAAGATTTTGACTTCAAAACACCAAAATTGGAAAATTCACTAAACCAATTCAAATCAAAAGCAATTGAACATGAAATAAATGTAAGGAATTCATACCTAACAACAATGAAAGCTAGAGATGTAGATGTGAGTTCAAAAACTCACATTTAAACTCAAAATCAACGAATGAGATGCCTTAAAACAAAGCAAGACCAATTCCTCTTCAATACACCTCTAGAATCTTCGATCTATTATCGAAGGTGGAGTTTTTCCCAAGTTAGGTTATAGGAATTTCTGAAAATTGAACAGAGATTGAGATGGAGTAGATGATGAGGATGCTTACCTAAGCTTCTCTTTGATTTTAGAGCAAGAACTTGAATTTCCTAGCAAAGCTAAGGTTTAGGAATTTCTAATTTCCTATCTCTTCCCCCATTTTTCTTTTAGCTTGAGTGTTAGGAAATAATAGAATGAGCGAAAAGGAGTTGGATGAAGAGTTAGGACATTAGATGAGTTCAAGGGCTAAAACCCAAACCCAAAGCCCAATAGAAAAATAGCAAAATTCTACTCAACTCCAAACATATCGATGTTTATACTCAAAAATGGTCGCAAATGCCGTTTTAGACTCAATGGAAGTGGTCTTGAGTCCTAATTCGACTATTTGCAAAACGTAGCATTTCAGACTTTCATCCGATTAACGATGCTATATTTAAATAAAATATTTAAATATACAATCGTATAATATGTGGGTTGTTACAGACTCCCCTCCTTAAAGAAATTGCTTCCTCGTAATACTTAAGAAGAAAATAATGAGCAACAACCTTAAAAGCATATCAACACAAAAGAAAAACTGAAATAAGAAGTTTACCTTTAAAGAGCATAAGAGAGTAAGTCTGGATGTGTTCGCTCGATGAATTATCTGAATTCCCAAGAACAATCCTTAGGATTGAGAACCATTGAACCTTCACAAGCGGAACATCTTTATTTCGAAGGCGTTTAACCTTATAGCAATGATGCGAATAGAGTGTTGCTCATAAGACAAATTAGGTGAAACTTCAATAACACCGGGCTCAAGAATAGAATCGGAATCTCTAAGGCATTTCCGTAGTTGAGAGATGTGGAAAACGTCGTGAATGGCAGAAAATTGAACTGGTAATAAAAGGTGATAAGCCATAAAACCAATGCGTTTGGTGATGGGAAATGGGCCAATATATCGAGCTGCTAATTTTCCCGATCGACCGAAACGCATAACACCCTTCATAGGTGAAACACAAATAAACACCAAATCTCCTACTGAAAATTCCAAATTTCTTCTTTGATCATCAGCATAGGATTTTTATCTACTTTGAGCTTCTTTCATCCTATGATAAATAAGGTCAATCTTTTCTATGGAATCACGAATAAAATCTGGACCTAAAACCAGCTTCTCACCAGCCTCAAGCCAACAAGAAGGAGATCGGCATGGCCTTCCGTAGAGTGCCTTGAAAGGTGCCATCCCAATACTAGATTGGAAGCTATTACTATAGGAAAACTCAACAAGAGATATGATCTTCCCAACTTCCACCCAAATCAAGAACACATGCACGAAGGAGATCTTCAAGAGTTTGACTCACACGCTCTATTTGTCCATCGGACCGAGGATGATAAGTGGTGCTAAAATTAAGCTTCGTTCCCAAAGCTTTTCGAAGACTCTTCCAAAATCCACTAGTAAACAATGGATCACGATCGCTAACAATAGAAGTAGGGACTCCATGTAATTTAACGATCTCTTTAACATAATGTTTTGCTAAGAGAGGTACGGTCCGATTAGACCGAACGAGAATAAAATGCGCAAATTTTGCAAGTCTACCAATAATCACCCACAAACTATTATGACCCGAACGAGAACATGGAAGACCGTCAATAAAGTCCATGGAGACTTGATCCCACTTCCAAACAGGAATATCTAAAGGTTGCAATAACCCACCGGGCCTTTGATGCTCGACCTTTATGAGTTGGCAAGTCATGCAACGCTTCATGAAGACAACAATATCAGATTTCATTCCATTCCAATAATAAAGTCACTTCATATCCGCGTACATTTTACTACTGCCGGGATGAATGGTAAATTTAGAAGGATGAGAATCTTCTGAAATGTCTTTACGAAGATCATTAATATTTGGCACGATAAGTCTGCCAAATTTTCGAATGTTGCCACAAGCATCGATTTCAAAGTCTTTCAAACCATCAATATTACTATCCCGACAACTTTGGCTAAGATGAGCCAATTCGGGATCATGCTCTTGAGCATCATGAATGCGGTCAAAAAGAGAAGTATGAGCCTTAAGGCTACATAAAACAAGTGATGAACATGAATCAGATTCACGATCTCGAATTTCACAAGTGGAAAAAGTCTCGAGATCATTCCCTTCGGATATCATCATAGAAACAACCGCTTGTTGCTTACGATTAAGGGCATCGGCAACACGATTCCCCTTTCTATGAATATAAAGAATATCAAGATCATAAGATGCAAGGAACTTGAGCCAACGTTGTTGATGCAAATTAAGCTTCATTTGAGAAAATAAATACTTCAAAGATTTATGACCGGTGTAGAGAACAAATTTCTCTCCCAAAAGATAATGACGCCAAATTCTAAGGGCGAAAACAATAGCCGCAAGCTCTAAATCATGAGTGATATATCTAGTCTCGACAGGCTTTAATTGCCTAGAAGCATATGCAATAACATATTCCCTTTGCATGAGACTGGCTACCAAACCAACAAGACTAGCATCAGTATAAACAACAAAGTCTTGGTTCCCTTCTGGAATCACAAGATTAGGAGCATCGAAAAGGAGTTCTTTTAATTTCTGAAAAGAAGCTTCACATTTGTCCGACCAAATGTACTTTACTCCCTTCTTTATCAAACTAGTAAGAGGTACAGAAAGTTTAGGAAAGTCCTTTATGAAACGACGGTAGTAGCCCTCCAATCCAAGAAAGCTATGAATTTCCGTCACACTCTCCGGTCTCTTCCAATTTTGAATCGCTTCAATCTTTGAAGGATCCATGGAAATTATGGATTCAGAAATGATACGTCCTAAAAATTTTACACGGGATTGCCAAAAGTGGCACTTATAAAATTTTGCTTTCAATTGATTGCTCCTAAGAGTTTCCAACACAATCTGAAGATGTTTTTCATGTTCTTCCTCGATTTTAGAATAAATAAGAATATCATCTATAAAGATGAGAACAAATCGATCGAGGAAGTCTTTGAAAACTCGGTTCATAAGGTCAACGAAATAAGCTGGAGCATTCGTTAAACCAAACGGCATAACAAGCCATTCGTAAGATCCATAACGAATATGGAACGATGTCAAAGGAATGCTATCCTCTGCAATACGAAGCTGATGAAAACCGGTTGCTAAGTCTTATTGTGAAAAGACTCTAGCATCGCAAAGTTGATCGAATTGATCATCCATCCGAGGTAAAAGATATTTATTCTTCATCGTGAGGTCATTAAGCTTGCGGTGATCAACGCAAAGCCTAAGTGTACCATCAGATTTCTTCACAAAAAATATCTGAAGCTCCCCAAGGAGAGGAACTAGAGTGAATAAATGCTTCGCTTCCAATTCGGATAATTGTTTACGCATCTCCTCATTTTCCTTATTGGACATACGATAAGGAGGACGAGTGATAGGTAGAGCTCCAGGGATTAAACTAATTCTAAACTTAATTGCTCGCTTAGGTGGTAAATCTAAAATGGGCTCAAATATGTTGGGAAATTCACGAACAACGTGAATGAGGGAAATGACATCTTCCTCACCATCATTATCGTCATCATATGGATTTAGAGAATATAAGGATGCTACCAAATTGGAATATAAATCTTTAAGCACAATAGAAATCTACTTAACAGATTGAGGATGTCGAAGATGTATAGTCCTCACAGGACATAGGATGTGGGCTTTATAACGGTTAAGCCAATCCATTTTCAAAATCATTTCGAAACCTAAGTAACGCATAACATGCAAATCGGCTCGAAACACATAATCGCATAAAATAATCTCGACATCTTTACAAAGTAAACTGAGTGTTGCAGATCCACCAACCGGATTCACAATTCTCAAAGAAGTCATCAAGCCCATAACATTTAAAGAAAAAGTATCAACAAGTTCTTTTGATATAAAAGAGTGGGATGCACTCGTGTCAAAAAGAACTCGAATAGGGAGATCACGAAATACAATAATGCCATCAAGGATAGAATGAGAAATACCTTGACCACGAGAAGTGTTACTAGGTGCTTGCACAACATTTAGCTTTCCCTCCTTCTTGCTTTGAAGTATGGGGCATGAAGATATATGATGACCCAAACTTTTGCAATAGCGACAAGTTAGGGGCTTCGGACACTTATTTACATAATGGTCCTTCGAAGCAAAATTGTAGCACTCTCCACGAATAGAAGTAGGAGCCTTTGCTATTAAAGCTGCTTGCTTCCCTTTCTTATTGGGATTAGGGTTGAAATTAATAGCCTCTTCTTGTTGTTGTTGAAGTTCTGTTCGGCATCCATAACTTCAACACCGCTTTCTTTATCTGCCTCTTCAAGTCGATGAGCGATATCAACAAACTGATCGAAAGAAACTTCTAGTTTCAGAAGTAAAGGCTTTTTGAGATTCTTATTCAACCCATAAATAAACCTCTAATTTTTCTTCAATGGAGTATTAATATACTCGACCCCATATTTAGAGAGAGATTCAAAAGATGCGACGTAATCCCTCCAGAAGATTTACCTTGAACAATGTCAATAAAGCATTGGGCCAAAATTACTTTTTCAGCTTCCGGCACAAATTTTAACTCAAACTTTCTCAGAATGCTCCCAAGTAAGATCCGCTTTGATAATCTCAGAAACCAAAATCTCATACCAATCTAATGCTCTTTCTTGGAACATGCTAGAAGCCACTTGGACTCGATGGAGATCAGCAAGATTCATGGGAGAAAAGATGTGATCGCATGTTCTAAGCCAAGCTTGGACTTCTATAATGCTTTCAAAACCCTTGAATGGTCTTCCGTCCAAATTGGTATAATCACTGCACAAACGTGCAAACCCGATTTTATGGTGAGTAGGCTCTAGAGTGGGTCCGACAACCTAAGCATTCTTTACAAGATCTAAAAGCTGTTGGGCAGACATAAATACTCCATCCTAAGGAGTGGCACTGGATTGACTGGCGTTGAGACAGCCTAGTCTAACCATTTCTCTTATTTAAGAAAGAAAGAAAGAAGAGGAAAAAGTTATTCTCAGAATGAATATCAAACAAACTTGATTGATAAAACAAGGCATCATAAAAGAAAATAGGATAAAACGGGTCCAATGACTCGAATTAATTCCTAAGGCACGATTCTTAAGATGGACTTAGGATAGTGATCCTTGCTATAATATTCTATATTGTTCCGAAGTTTGGCTTTGATACCAAGCTGTGACACCCCATCTCTATACTCACACTAGCTAAGGACACCATGAAGTAATCCCGTCGAGTAGTACCAAGGATAAGGCTATTGAGGAGCGACCATCTATGTAATTTCTTTGTGCGAGTATCGACATGCCAGATAAAATATTGCTTTCATTTCAAGAGGAAATCTGACATACCGATACAAACTCAAAGCTACTATACAGTGGCTATGTGGTCTTCGAAAACAAATATAGAATAGGCATAACACAAATTAGTCACAGATATTCATATCACTAAGGCGGAAACAGATATGAATACAACACATAGGAGGGTACATCAAAGTAGTGATCATATAAGATCCACTACATCACAAAAGAATATGTACAAGTGCTAGACAAAAGAATATGTATACATCAAGGAGTCTCTATCTCGAATGTACAAAAGCAAAAGCTACTAAACTAAGTAGTTAGTCAAAAGTCAAAAGCTAGTCCCAGCTAAGAAGTCAAGTGGAAGCACTTATAACACCTCGGTTTGACCCGAGTATTATTTCAGAAGAAAATAATAAATGGATCAGTCTAGCTATAAATATCGAATAAAATGAGATATGATAAGAGATATGATAAAAAATTATGATAACAGTAAAGCCATACCATAACAAGTGTATATTAGACAACACCAAAAATCATACAATATCTCGAATATTCTCAACCATAAAAAAGAATGTCATATTCTTAAACATATTCACCAAACCACAAATATAGATAAAACTTGTCAATGTAAATCGCAAAAATTGGTGAAACTTAAATTTTAGAAATCATCAATTAGAAATCCAAAAACACAAAGGGGGAGGCCTATCACAAACGGGAGCATGAAAACTCACCAACACGTGCATCACAAACGGAACGCTATTCCATGGTCGCTAACCCTCAAATTGAAGCCAAGGCTCCACAAACGGTCCGAACACCATGGGTTGCTACCCCCACCAATTTTGAGCCGAAACTCCACAAACGGGGTTCCACACAAACAAAGAGACATCGCACATCACTAGTCTAAATCACAAATTGATCATCATGGATCGATAAGTGTAAATTACACTAAGCTAGTAAATAAATGAGTTTAGCTTCATGTTCCAAAACCACTAGCTTAACTTAAATATTTACGAACAAATTGTAAATTTCCACTCGAAAATTGTCACAAGGTTTCAATCGAACAAGTCTAAGAATTAACCGACGAAGTAAACATAAGCATTTCATACCACTAGTTTTGCTAAGTCGTTTAATTGGATTTCTCGAATGAACGAGGTGAAGGTTTGTATACACTAATGGATTGGAAAACGGTTTTAAAGCGAGCTTTATATTGAAAGTAAATGTTGAAATCATTTTGATGAAAGATTTTTAGTTTTTAATACTAGTATAGAAACCTTTTTTTTTAAGTGACAAATCACAGAAATGATTGTAAAAGCAATCAATCAACCAAAAATTCACATTCGACGACGTGAGTTAAATCCATAAAATATTGATATCAAATCCATCAAATGGATATTCTCAAAAAAATCCAAAAAAGAAGTCATCAAAGTCGATAATAAATGACAACATCTAACCGAATCAACAAAAATCGATTATAATTGGAAATTCACTTAAAACTGCCAAAATAGGCAAAATTAACAGTTCCAGGTGTTTGGTAGGTATTTCCAAATGTTTGGCTCTAGGTTCTGGGAGTATATGAGTTTTTCTCCTTTCTCTTTTAATTCCAAATCCGTTTCAGACGTCTAGATTTTTCAACTAAATGTCTGGATTTGATTTCAGATGTTTGGATTTTGTCTCTGCCCCTTTTTTTTAATCTATTTCCCGAACCATTTCAGACGTCGAGAATTTTCAACCAGACATCTGAATTTGATTTCAGACGTCTAAATTTTCTGCTAGGCAAAAAACAGCCTTGCCTAAAGAGGGCAAATCCAAACCGAAATACGATCAAATGAGCAATGGATGCTAGGGATTTATGCCAATTGACAACCCGGCACTATGGGCTCTTCGATACACCACCAAAAACGTGGCCAAATATCCAAGATAGGATCTTTAAAGATTTTGACTTCAAAACACCAGAATTGGAAAATTCACCAAATCAATTCAAATCAAAAGCAATTGAATGTGAAATAGATGTTAGAAATTCATACCTAACAATAATGAAATCTATAGACGTAGATGTGAGTTCAACAACTTTCCTTTAAACTCAAAATCAACGAATGAGAAGCTTTAAAACAAATCACAACCAATTCCTCTTCAATACACCTCTAGAGTCTTCAATCTATTATCAAGGTGGAGTTTTTCCTAAGTTAGGTTATAGGAATTTCTAAAAATTGAAGAGAGATTGAGATGGAAAAGATGAAGATGATGCTTACTTAAGCTTCTCTTTGATTTTAGAGAAAGAAATTGAATTTCCTAGCAAAACTAGAATTTAGGAATTTCTAATTTCCTATCTCTTCCCCCATTTTTCTTTTAGCTTGAGCATTAGGAAATAATAGAATGAGTGAAGAGGAGTTGGATGAAGAGTTAGGGCATTAGATGAGTTTAAAGGCCGAAACCCAAACCCAAAGCCCAATAGAAAAATAGCAAAATTCTACTAAACTCCAAACATACTGATGTTTATACTCAAAAAGGTCGCAAATGCCGTTTTGGACTCAATGGAAGTGGTCTTGAGTCCTAATTTGACTGTTTGCAAAAATTAGCATTTCAGACTTTAATCCGACTAACAATGCTATATTAAATAAAATATTTAAATATACAATCGTATAATATGCGGGTTGTTACAGAACCTCCGCTCCACATAGCTCCCATCACCACCGCTGACAGTACCTTTCTCCGACCTTCCCATCCCACGTCCAAAACATTGCCTTGTCCATTTTTTTCCGTGCTGCCGAACACAAAGCCTCCCCCTGCCGATAGCCACCTCACCTTGTCTCCGCTTGTGCCACCATGTTGAGACCAACCGAACCCACATTGCTCAACCAACCTCACATCTCAGTCGAACAGTGCTAAACCCATTCACTTGTTCTTTCCAATAGCGAAAAATATATATGAAGCATTCAACTTCTCCTCTTTTTGGCCGAACCTGCGTGTTCCCTTACCCATCTCCATGCGGCCGAGCATCACAACCCATGTCTGCCTCCTTGTGACGCTATCTCTTCCCACAAACCCACATCGAACTCCATTACCTACAACTTGCTCCTCCGCCCCATGCTAGCCGACCCGCCTTCCCATCCACGTCCTCCCTGATAAACAGTTCGGCTCACCACAGTCCACTCCTCCTCGACCTCATCACCATAGCAGCCATCCCATTCCTCCCTCCTCTTTCTAGTTGAAAATCATTTTATACATATATATGCTTTCTTTTTAGCTTGTTATATATATGCTATCTGGAAACGTATATCTTTAACGTTGTAATGAGTTTGTAATAGATTGTGATATGTAAGCCATACGTTAGTTCATATATTGGATCATATTAGATTATATATATATATATATATAGTGAGAGTATACATTATAATATATATATATATATGTGTGTGTGTCTTATATTTTTTTAATATAATATATAGTTATTGTGTTATATATATGGGTCTGCTATATATATATGCCTTCAGCCTTCTTATGCTTCACAGAGAAGTATGCATATATATACAATATATTTATGTTAATATTTTGAACTAGATTTTTCTATGACTATAATATACATATTTTATTGAAATGGTTATATGAAGAATTTTGGGGAAATTTGGGTTTTATAAATATTAATGATTGATTCTAAAACATAAATATAAAGAGACTTTGATTAAATTAAATTCAATTTCAAATTATTTATCACTTACTACATTAACAATTTAACATCAGATGTCAACATCAAACAATCATCAACCAAACTGGATTATCATCATATAATTAACAGATAATGGTGTCAGATGTCACAGTGAACTGATACAGGTAATAACATATATATAACAGTGTAAATAACTAACGGTAGCCTATTTCAGTTGTCGTTTCAGTTGAAACCAAATTTAATGAATAAAAGAACATTATTCGTGAGTGATTGCTCACCTTTTGAGGTTAGACAGATTTGACAAGGAAACGAGCTACGAATCCAAGCACGAATTGCAAAGCAAAGAAGATTGGCATGAGTTTGACTAATAGAGCTGATAACAGAGATTTATGAGCTGAATCAGAACCGGTTTGATATAAACAACTATCATATTATTATCATTATCAAATCAATTTTTAGATTTGAAACAAATATTAAAATAACATATTCAATTAAAATCAATATTTTAAATAATATATTTAAAATAGTATTATAAAACTTAAAACAGTATATATGTATAGCTAACAGTAACATAGGTTTGAACCCACTATTGATGATCATATAAAATGAACTATGAAATATATACATTCAAGCAATCATATAGATAAATAAACTTTATACTATATATAACAGCAACTATGCATGCTATTATAATATAACATTCGACAAACCAATATACAGCCCTGATGTATGAAATACTATATTGTATACTTACTTAATAAATATGTTTATATACTATACAGTATGAAACCATATTATATATTTATAAAATAACAAAATTAAACTACATACTACTGCGTATATAGACTAACATACAAAACTTAGCAAATAATATACTCAACACAATTCCATTCATTGATTAAGCAATGTATAAATAATAGATGGTATACCATCACATAAAACAGCAGCTCATTCATATATACTATATTTTCAAACTTCAACATTGTAACAGATTAAATAAAACTGGATTATAACATACTAACCAGATTATTTCCAAATAAATATATATATATATATATATAAACATTTACTATCATATATCAACTGTTTCAGACAATATGAACACTGTAACAACTGCATGAATATAGAATGTATAAAGTGTATAACTTTTTTTTATAATTTTATCAACTTTATAACTAATATATTATAAAATCTTATATAACTAAACATATATAAATATATTCAAACACTCACGCAACAATGAGATCTCGGCAAAAAGGCTCGGCGGAGGAGAGAGTGGCCGAAGTGGAGGGAAGCTCGGTTGCTACCATGGGTTTGTGTGCTCGAGACGCAGCGGTGGCCGATGGTGGGCAGCTGCGCACGAGTTTGGAGTGAATGCGTCTACAAGAGGATGAGGGGCGGGTCTGGAGGAGCTCGGCCAGGGTGTTCGGCCATGGTTGCTGTTGGAGTTTGGCTTCAGTGGAGGAAGATGCGGTAGTTGTTTGGGCTGGGTTCATGCGGAGGTGGGTTCGGTGGTGGTTGCCGAAGCAGAGGGATGGTGCGCGAGAGATAGGAGAGGGAGGAGAAGGGTGGTGAGACATGCATGGCTGATGGTGGGTGAAGCTAGCTCGGTCAGATGAGCAACGGTGCTCGGTGGAGATGGAAGGAGCTGCTGTTCGATGAAGCAATGGGATGCGACGGTGGAAGAAGCATGCGACGGAGGAGGCTCAGAGGAGGAGATGGCCGACGACCTAGTCGCATGGAGGTGATAGCCGAAGTTGGGAAAGCTTGAGGTGAATGGCTTTAAGATATGGGAGAGGATGCATGTGAACGAAAAAAAATAAAAAGAAAAAGAAAAAGTAGAAGATGAGTTTCTCAATGCAACAGATTTAAGAAATGAACAATATTATCTCATACCAGAGGCAATGTACCGACCAAAAGTATGAACCGATACAACTTTATAGAAATGGTGAAATGTCAGAGAATACCAAAAGTTTAATAACCAATGGCTATATATTTTTAGCCGTTGACAAATGAATGGGCACAACAAGTTCTAGAGACTCGAAACTTGTCGGATACGATAATCGTTTTGCTGATTTCACTATGTACCGATGCCGAATTTAACAACTTAATATACCGTAGAGATCAGCAGACGAGACGATCCAAACGGTATATAGATATCGGTAATACGATTGAATTATAAAAATTCAAAATTTCTACTAGCGGAAAATGCAGCAAAACGCAGAAAAATAAGATCGACGAAGCTAAAGAAGTCCGAATTTGGAAAAACGAAAAATGGCGTCTTGCTCAGAAGATGATTTACAATTTTTCGATGTAAAAATATTTAGGTTTCAAAAATGTTTTATTTTCATCAATTCCTACGTGATTAAATTGAAATAAATTTACGCACGAAAATAAACTTCATATTTTCGGACAAAAATTTACTAGTTGCTATGTTTAACTAGACGCATTCCAAATATCAAATTTATATTTCAAAATTTTATTGTTTAAAATTTCAAAAAATTTCAATTGAATATATAAATAAAACAAATAAAATTATTAAAAATTTACGGGTCGTTACATTCTCCTCCACTCTAAACTTTTCGTCCCCGAAAAGGCGGAGGTAGGAGAATAGAAACAGGCAGAAGAAAATAGACTTGAATTCCAAAATAAAACAATTAATTTAGACCATATAAATTTCAATTGAATTAATTAATATTAAATAATTGATTTTAAACTCAAGGAATTTCATTAACTTGGTTTATTTTCAATTTATCATTGTTTGTTACAAAATTTATTTCTAACAACAGTTTATTTTATTTATCCATTTATTATTCAACTAACCTAGTATTATATTTATCTCTATTAACCATTTTATAATTAAACTTTAAGTGTATAACATTTTTATACGCACTCAAATTTTATTTATAATGACAATTTATATTGTATATTATCCAATTATCTTAAATTAACAATTTCAAAGATCATAAATTTGAATAATCATTTATTATAATCATACTTTATTCGACAAATTAATTCTTCTCTATTCCAAATTATTATTAAATTTATTATACTTAATATATCTCATCACATATATATTAAGCATATTTACATTTATTATAACAACTCAAATTTAGTTAAACATTCTTTTCATATCATTTTCTACTGTATAATATTCAGCTACATAGTTAACTTTTGAAAATTTAGGTAAGTTATATATAATGCAATTGAGTATTACACAAATAAAATTTTGCAATTCGCTTATTTCAAGTTAAGTTTTTAGTCAAAACTTTTGGCTTCATTGAAAATCATCCTTAAATCAAAATTTTAAGAAACAAAATTTTCGATTAACTTCAAACCATTTTATAGATGAAATAAATGTATACAGACATAATATATCAAATCTAATTTAAAATCTTCAATATATATTATAAATCGAGTCATGTTTAGAAATTCAAATCAATTTATTTTTTTCAAACAAAAGTTTAGTGGGGCTACAGAATAGTCTCTCCACTTTGAAACTCGAAAATGAATGTCGATGACGCGGCAGTCATCACCGAAATTATTTTCCAACGACAAAGAGAAGAGCACTTATTTAAACATTTTAAAATTCTTTGAAATGATTTCTATTTGAAAATATGTTAAATACTATACACTTTAAAACTTTCAAATCAAAGTTTGTAATCACCGGATATCAAATTCTCAAATTCTTGATTTAAATTCATTCAAATTCCAAATCAAATTATAACCAAGTTATATAAATTCATTATATTATGCAATAGTCAATGGTTTACAAAACAATAAATGAAAATCAAAATAACATTATTTAGTTAACCAATTAATTTAACAATTATTAGAAAATTTACTTATATATATATATGATATAATCATACAAATTTTCATCTACCAAATTTGAAAATAATATTGTGCCAGTTTGCTCTGCTCAAGTGTTTTGAAAATCCTATCGATACCGTTGATCAGACGAATCGATTGAAAACCCAAATCAACATCAATAACTCAAATAACACAATATATAAAACATTTTTAATATTAATTCACAAATACACTTTCTCGCTCGTCGATACAAGAATGGATTTCAAAACATGTATAAAGATTAAAATTTGATGGACTCAATATTAAAGAGAATTCTGATTCGAAGACAAGTTCGAAAGAAAAGATAAGATGATTCAATAACAGAATCGGGAGATGGATAAGCTTATTTAATTCACGGGCAACCTTCCTGGTCAACCGTGACTTCAAGAATTAGATTGATGTGGAATTCTGAGGAAAATCCACATCCGATCTCAGGAGATAGAATTCGGGATATCTAGAGATATAAGCATCTAAACCGAGGATATATATAAGTTTTCGATGAATCGATGCTATTGTAAATGCGTTTCACCCATTTACAAATAATTCAAAGATTGGTGAGACTGCTGATTCATTATAAACATCGTTCGAAGTGGAGTTATGGGATACACCGGAATTAAAAGAATACGAATAGTGATTGACACGAATGGATTTTGGAACCGTAGGGAATGTTCCAAAATTCAAAGGAATCGAGCCAAAAGGAAGAGATTCAAACTCAAATGAGAGTGATTCTGTAAATACATTTACCATATATGTTATGTTTTGCCTAGAGCTGCCAAAGCTCTGATACCAACTGTAACGACCCGCTATTTTCAACCATTCGCATCCGCACATGTAGGACTTGAATAATTCAAAATACCGAATTGTTAATTTAAATTTGGCAAAACTAAACAAATACAGTAAATAAATAATCACAGATCACAGACACAGAGTAATAAATGCAGCGGAAACAAAAGATAGTAGTTCATGAAGCTACTATATACATATCAGAGTTAAATAAGGTATAGCAGAAGTCTCGAATACAATAGTCAAATGCAAGAATCAGAATATATCACTAGAACCAACTGAATATCTGAATGCTGGATAGATAGCCGCATCTCCAAGTGAAGCTCCAACTCCAAAGGCGAGTCTCGAATACTGGTACACTCAGTCTGACCCAAGCGTAAAGCAAAACACAAAACACTCGAATCAGGATTAACATTCTTATATCAATAAATCCAACTCAAGTGAAATAACAACTAAAATACAAGTAACTCAAAGGACGTTGGAATAACCATCCTCTAAGGATCTGTTAAACTATTTACTATGTAGTAATATACGCTAAATAGATAATGCCTATCAATAATATAAAGTATCAAAATAGTGTTAAGGCGTTACCATTATCCCCCTTAACACATTTTATATAAGTATCATAGACTATACAGCACTATAAACTCCACCATAAATTAGTGGGCTATTAGGGAGTACTCCATAGGTATAACACAAAAAAAATTCATAGTGGTCACGTATAGGGATACAAGTATGACAAGGCACATGAGGCAATACCCAGGGTAGTGAAACAACCGTTTGCCTGATCCGGACTAGTGAGAACACATCGCCGCAACGATCGCAACACTGCAAAACAACACCCCCAAAATTTCGAGGGTGCACACCAATCAATAACAAGTAATGAGTAGTTTACGAAGAAATGTGTTCGCTCGAGGTGGCTAACCCTATTTAGCCCGGCATGGCTCCTGTTTTAGTCATTTCAAATTTGACACGAGTGTCAACGCTATCCATTATCGTTCTCTTTCTTTAGTCATCATGTACATCATTCCAACCTCTTCATTCTGGATCACACTCCGCGTATAGTTATTAAAGTGGTTTTCGGTTTAGACAGAGAGTATGTTCATAACCGATTCCGGTCTCTTTAATAACTTTCGTAATTATTACACCGATTGGTCGTTTAATATACTTCGAAACCAAATAAAATTAAATTTCATTTAGAATTCGTAAACCAACATTTCATTTGTCTTTCTAAATTAATTTCCAAAATTTACATTTCAAAACTTCCAACTTTCCATTTCAAGACTTTATAATCCAATTCCAAAATTTGATTAAAACAATTCAAATATTTATTTAAATTCGTATATAAGTCTCATTCCATAATCATTTAAAATAGTTTGATTTACATAAAAATCAATTTATTCATTTATCGATTTCATTCAATATTCGTTGAGTTAATTTATCATTCAAAAACAATTCCTATTTAAATTCCAACTTATTTAAATCAATTACTTAAGTTCAACTTCATTATATCAAAGCTTACAAATTTAACTAAATTAGATTCGTCAAATCAGATTCTCTAAATTACAAGTCTTACATTAATTTCAATAAATCACATTTTTATTTCTTGTTTAAGAAATTCAATTTCACCTATTTATTTACTTAGTTACAAGTTTCAAAACTCAATTAATAAAGAAACTTAATTTCACTTATTCAAGAAATTCAACTTCACTTATTAAAGAATTCAATGTTATTTAATTATTAAATAATTCAATCTTATTCAATTGTTAAATAATTTCAAAACTTAATTATTAAATAATTTCAACTTAATAAATAAATTTAAAACAACATTCCTTCCTCGGCTACTATGTTAATATTTTGTTTCCGATTATTAAATATTAACATTTTCCTTTCAAAAAATTCAAATTTCAACTTCTTTTCAAAACCTTATTATTTATTCAAATAAAATCTTTATTTTATTTTTAAATCAAATCATTGACCAATCGGGTTTTGTTTAATTCTCTATCCTAGGTCAAAATTAAATTTAGGTATTTATCATTTCAACCCAATTCCATTCCAATTCAAAATCAAAGCATAGCACAGGGAACTTGCAGAGTAATAACTGGGATGGTGTCAAGTAAATAAACAAGCAATAGCAAACATCGATAACAATCCAATAATTCATTTAAATAATCCCGAAATAATCATATTAATTTACATTTATTGTTTATGCAAATTAATATAATTATTTCTAGAATCTACACTATCATTTCATGCAGATTAAAGATTATTACACTATTATTTTATGCGGTTCTATACTTGATATCTGTTATCAAATTTCAAACTACATCAATTTATACAACATTCATTTAAATGGTTCAAGGTGTAATTAACCATATTTCTACGTGTCAAATAATTAGTCATTTAAAGGGGTCATATTATACCAATTTTATATAATCAAATTCAACATATATCAATTTCAAATCGTTAACTATCCTATGTCAAATTCAATTTCAAATTATTTATCACTTACTACATTAACAATTTAACATCCAATGTCAACATCAAACAATCAATCAATTATCAACCAAACTGGATTATCATCGTATAATTAGCAGATAATGGTGTCAGATGTCACATGTGAACTGATACAGATAATAACATATATATAACAGTGTAAATAACTAACGACAGCCTATTTCAATTGTCGTTTCAATTGAAATCAAATTTAATGAATAAAAAAACATTAATCGTGAGTGATTGCTCACATTTCAAGGCTAGATAGATTTGACAAGGAAATGAGCTACGAATCCAAGAACGAATTACAAAGCAAAGTAGACTGGCACGAATTTGATTGATAGAGCTGATAAAAAAGATTTATGAGCTGAATCAGAATCGGTTTGATATAAACAACTATCATATTATTATCATTATGAAATCAATTTTTAGATTTGAAACAAATATTAAAATAACGTATTCAATTAAAATCAATATTTTAAATAATATATTTAAAATAGTATTATAATACTTAAAACAATATATATGTATAGCTAACAGTAACATAGGTTTGAACCCACACTTGATGGTCGTATAAAATGAACTATAAAATATATACATTCAAGCAATCATATAGATAAATAAATTTTATACTATATATAACAGCAACTATGCACACTATTATAATATAACATTCGGCAAACCAATATACAGCCCTGATGTATGAAATACTATATTGTATACTTACTTAATAAATATGTTTATATGCTATACAGTATGAAACCATATTTTTAATATTTATAAGATAACAAAATTAAACTACATATTACTGCGTATATAGACTAACATACAAAACTTAGCAAATAATATACTCAACACAATTCTATTCATTGATTAAGCAATGTATAAATAATAGATGATATACCATCACATAAAACAGCAGCTCATTCATATATACTATATTTTCAAACTTCAATACTGTAACAGATTAAATAAAACTGGATTATAACATATTAACCAGATTATTTCCAAATAAATAAATATATATATATAAACATATACTATCATATATCAAGTGTTTCAGACAACATGAACACTGTAACAACTGCATGAATATAGAATGTATAAAGTGTATAACTTTTTTTTATAATTTTATCAACTTTATAACTAATATATTATAAAATCTTATATAACTAAACATATATAAATATATCCAAACACACACGCAGTTGCGCACGAGTTTGGAGTGAAGATGTCTACAAGAGGATGAGGGGCGGGTCTGGAGGAGCTCGGCCAGGATGTTCGGTTGTGGTTGCTGTTGGAGTTTGGCTTCGGTGGAGGAAGACGCGGTGGTTGTTGGGGCAGGGTTCATGTGGAGGTGGGTTCGGTGGTGGTTGCCGAAGCAGAGGGATGGTGTGCGAGAGATAGGAGAGGGAGGAGAAGGGTGGTGAGACGTGCATGGCTGATGGTGGGTGAAGCTAGCTCGGTCCAATGAGCAACGGTGCTCGGTGGAGATGGAAGGAGCTGCTGTTCGACGAAGCAATGAGATGCAATGGTGGAAGAAGCATGATGCGGAGGAGGCTCAGAGGAGGAGATGGCCGACGGCCTAGTCGCATGGAGGTGATAGCCGAAGTTGGGAAGGCTTGAGGTGAATGGCTTTAAGATATGAGAGAGGATGTATGTGAACGAAAAAAAGAAAAAGAAAAAGTAGAAGATGAGTTTCTCAATGCAACAGATTTACGAAATGAACAATATTATCTCATACAAGAGGCAATGAACCGACCAAAAGTATGAACCGATACAACTTTATTGAAATGGTGAAATGTCAGTGAATACCAAAAGTTTAATAACCAATGGCTATATATTTTTAGCCGTTGACAAATGAACGGGCACAGCAAGTTCTAGAGACTCGAAACTTGTCAGATACGATAATCGTTTTTTTGATTTCACTATGTAC
Organism: Allium cepa; assembly: GCA_030765085.1. NCBI lineage: Eukaryota > Viridiplantae > Streptophyta > Magnoliopsida > Asparagales > Amaryllidaceae > Allium > Allium cepa. Next base: position 163,389,437 of record CM060932.1, read on the forward strand.
CGGATGCCGAATTTAACAACTTAAAATACCGTAGAGATCAGCACGACGAGATGATCAAAACGGTATACGGATATTGACAATACAATTGAATTATAAAAATTCAAAATTTCTACTGGCGGAAAATGCAGCAAAAACGCAAAAAATAAGATCGACGGAGCTAAAAAAGGTCCGAATTTCGAAAAATGAAAAATGACGGCTTGCTCAGAAGATGATTTACAATTTTTCTATGTAAAAATATTTAGGTTCCAAAAACGTTTTATTTTCGTCAATTCTTAACTGATTAAATTGAAATAAATTTGCGCACGAAAATTAACTTCATATTTTCGGACGAAAATTTACCGGTTGCTATGTTTAACTAGACGCATTCCAAATATCAAATTTATATTTCAAAATTTTATTTTTTAAAATTTCACAAAATTTCAATTGAATATATGAATAATATAAATAAAATTATTAAAAATTTACGGGTCATTACAAGGATTCTGGAAATGAATATTATTTAAAGTGGATATTGATATCGAATTGATATGGTTTTGAAATGAATATGATATCTTGATATGAAGTATGAACTATTTGAAATGAAATGACCACGGTGTGAAATAAACGTTTGGTTGTTAAAGAGACCGAGATCAAATATTGTCATACTCTCTGCCAATACCAAAAACCACTTTAACAAATATGTACGTGGTGGAGATTCCAGAATGAAGTAGGATGGTTTGGTGACTATTCTATATGAGGTATTAGCACAGCCCTGACTCCCATAAGTCAGCTTGATGTGGCTAAAACAGGAGCCACGCTGGGCCAAGTGAGGTCATTCCTCCTATCAGACACATTTCTTCGATTCCATTCTATTACTTTGTGATTTGATTGGGTGCACCTTTGATTTGGGAGTGTGTCACGAGGTGGGCGGTACTAGCTACTATGCGTTACCACTAGTCCGGATACGCAAATGGTATATCTACCCTGGCATTGCCTCGAGTGCCTTGTCGTCGCATGCCCTAGCACGCCTTCTATGAGTTTGATTTGTACCATACCTATGAAGTGCCATCTGATAGCCTCTAGTTTATGGAGGAGTTATGGTACTATATATACTATGGGAATATATAACATGTGTTAAGGGGGATATGGATAACGCCTTAACGCTATTTGAATACTTTTACTTTAATACAGACATATTATAATAGCATATATTATTACATAGTAGATAGTTTAATGAATCGTTAGAGGATGGAAACCCCAACCATCCTTTAAGTTACTTGTATTTCAGTTGACATTTCACTTGATTTGAGTTTATTAATATAAGAATGTTAATCCTGACTCGAGTGTTTTGTGTTTTTCTTTATACTCGGGTCAGACTTAGTGTCACAACATTTGAGACTCACCTTTAGAGATTGGAGCTTTGCTTAAAGACCCATCTATCTATCCAGCTTTCAGTTATTTCAGTTTATTCCAATCATTTATGTTCAGACTTGTCAGTTGCTTATGTATTAGAGATTCATTTGTATTTGAGATTCTATTGTATTTCATTTCAGACTCCGATGTTTTATAATAGCTTCAAGAACTATTATTTATCTATTTCGTTGCTTACTATTGTAATACTCTGTCTATGATTCTGTGATCGATTTATTGACTGTATATGTTGAGTTTTTCCAAATATAAAATTAACAATATGTTGCTTTGAGCAATTCAATTCCGACATGTGTGGATGCGAATGGTTTGAAATATTGGGTAGTTGCAGTTGGTATCAGAGCTCTGATTTAGGCAAAACTTGGCATATAAAGTAAATTTAATTGTAGAATCACCTTTGTTCGAGCTTGAGTTTCTTCCTCTTTGACTCGGTTTCCTTTGAATTTTGAAAATTTCCCTCTTGGTTCTGAAATCCATTCTTGTCTTCCTATTCGTGTTCTTCTTGATACTTGAGCATCCCATAGCTCCATTTCTATCCCGTCAACCTTAATATGATTTGTAATGGGATGAAACTCTTTTATGACAAGCATTGATTCACCGGAGATTTCAACGCCCTCGGTTTTGATGTTGGTATTTCTTGCAAAGCCGAATTGTTTCTCTAGTAGACGACCCGGGTAATTCTCTTCTTATTGAATGCCGAATGCCTTTGGATTAAGTAGGTAGTTCTACCTTTTCGTCTAATGTTCAGCCTAATAATCTCGACTCCACCCCGATAGTCAGGGATGATCTTGATGTTTTGGTGAAGTTATTTCTCTTCTTTCCTAAACGAAAAATTGAATTTCCGCATTTATCTTATTCCTGGAATCTCGGTTGACCCGGTTAAGGTCACCCGCGATTAATATCAGCCTATCCATTCTTTCCTCTTTGTAATTTAATTCTCTTATCTGCCTTTTGAGCCTATCTTCTTAGTTAGAATTCTCTTGAATAGGGTCTCTCTAAATTGAACCTCTAGCCTTGTTCTAAATCTATTCTTGAATCATCGGGTGAGGAAGTGTATTTGTAATTAATATAAAAATGTTTTATATTGTGTTGTGTGAATTGTTTAGTTTGATTTGGGGTTTCGATCGATTCGTCTGGCCAACGCTATTGATAGGAATTCCAAAACACATAAACAGAGCAAATTGACACAATGTTGTTTTCAAAATTTGGTAAATGAAATAATTTTATGTGTGGTTATATTTTATATATAAAGGTATAGTTTTCTGAAATTAATTAGTTAAATGAATTGGTTATTGGAAATGATAATATTTGTTTTTCATTTTATCGTTTTGTAAACCATTGAATATTGCAACATGATATAAATTAATGAAATTACAAAACATGGTTTATAAATTTATTTGGAATTGAATGAATTTAAATTGAGAATTTAATTTTTGGTATTTTCAGAAATTTGGTTTTAAAGTTTTGGAAAAATATACTATTTGAAAGTATTTTGAATGGAAATTTTTTTCAAAGAATTTTAAATCAGTACTCTCCTCTTTTGTTGTTGGAAAATAATTTCAATGATGACTGCAGCATCATCTACATCTATTTTCGAATTCAAAATGGAGAGACCACTTAATAGCTTTGCTACACGTTTGTTTTGGAAAAATGAATTTGATTTGAATTTCTTGTGTATAATTTGGATTATAAAATATATATGTATATATTTATTTCAAAATGATTTGAAGTGAAATCGGGAATTTAACTCTTAAATTTTATGTTAAGTGATAATTTTGAATTATTGAAATTTGCAAAATATTGAAAAATAAGAGAATCGAAAGGAGAAATGGAAATGTAACAACCTAAACAGTATAATAATCAATTGCATTCTAATATATACAACTTACATAAAATATTCAAAAAGTTAAAATGTTAGGGTAAGTATTAAATTGAAGATTATACAAGAGAAAACTTAAAGTAATAAATTGTTCAAACTAAAAAACTTGCTTGATAAAATGTTGAAATTAAAGAAAAATTTGTATAGTATTTGATTACATTGGAATCACTAATAAAACTTTCCTGGAAAGGGTTTGAATGTGATTGAATAATATACAATATGACGTAAGTAATAAGATTGTCCAAAAATGAAATTTTGTTAAGAGATTTTTTAAATAAAAGGTGAATAGCTTTAATAGAAGTTATACACTTAAAATATGTTACAGAATTCATTAAGTGGAACAAATTAAATAATTGGGAATATTATTTAAATAAATAAATATGGACTTAGAATAGTTAAAAATTGGGTATTGGGGAGGGATTGATTTAAGTAAAGACAAATAAATTAAATAAATGAGTTAAATCAAATAAATATTGTTTTGAAAGAAATATTTGTAACAAATATTAATAAATTGAAAGAAATCCAATTGAATGAAAATAACGTGTGAAAAAAAATCAACTAAAAAAGAATATGAATGAATATTACTGATCAAATAAAATGGATTGAAACCAAATTTATTGAATATAAATCAATTTAAAAAACTGATGAAATTTATGTGGTTTGAATTTGCTGTGTGTCTTAAAATATGTATTCCAATCTATTTTTTTCCAGCTGGTCGTTCATATTCTCCTACCTCGTTCCTTTTCGGGGACGAAAAGATTTGAGTGGGGAGTGTAACGACCAATAAATTTTAACGGTTTTTATAACGTAATTAACTGAATTTTTATGAAATTTAAAACTATAAAATTTAGCAAATAAAATTTGATATTTGGAATGCGTCTATTTAAACATAGCAAATGGTAGATTTTCAATGGTAAATAAGAATGTTAGTTCTGCTGTGTTATTTCAATTAAAATTTAAATCAGTTAAAATTGATGTAAATAAAATATTTTCGAAATCTGAATATTTTTATAAAATAAAATTGCAAACCTTTTTCTGAGTGTTACGTCATATTTAATTTTTCAAAATTTGGACTGCTTTAGCTCCGTTTATCTTATTTTCGGTTTTTTAGCAGTTTCGCAACGAAATATCGACTTTTGATAGGATGGTCATATCGCTGATATCTGTGTACCATTCTGTTCGTCTCGTTGTGCTGATCTCCGTAGTATATTCATTTGTACATTTCGGGGTCCGGTACGTGATGAAATCGACGAAACCATTTATCGTATCGGTTCCGTACTTGAGACCGTTTGGCTGCCTTTGTCCATTCATCTACCCACCATTTGAAAACAGACCGCCATCAGCTTTTATTGTTCTCCAAAATTTTATATCTGACTTTTGCTATTCCCTGTGTTGCAATATATATTTTTCATTTCGTTTCATTTTCTGGTTCACCTTTCTCTTTCCACCACCCTTCTCCTTTCCTCTGTTCTATTTTCTTCCATCGAATTATATATATATATATTATGTCAGTTGCATTCCTTTTTGCATGGGGCGTTCTTCCCTTTCGTAACAGCTACAAACACCAGAACTCGCCCGCCTTCCAATACATCCCACTTCAGCCAAGCTTCGAGCAACCACCAAAACAACCCTCGCTCCACATAGCTCCCACTCCTCCGCTGACAGTGCCTTTCTCCGACCTTCCCACCCCATGTCAAAAACATTGCCTTGTCCATTTTTTTTCAACTTACCGAACACAAAGCCACCCCCTATCGATCGCCACTGCCCCTGTCTCTGATTGCACCACCACGCTGAGACCAACCGAACCCAACTTGCTCAGCCAACGTCACATCTCATTCGAACAGTGCTTAACCCATTCGCCTGTTCTTTCCAATAGAGAGAAATATATATAAAGCATACGGCTGCTCCTCTTTATGACTGAACATGCATGTTCCATTACCCATCTCCATGTGGCCAAGCATCACAACCCACCGCCATCTCTTCCCAGTAACCCACATCGACCTCCACCACCTACTACTTACTCCTCTGCCCCATGCTGGCCGACCCACCTTCCTATCCACGTCCTCCCTAAAAACAGCTCGACTCACCACAGTCCACTCCTCCTCGTCCTCATCACCATAGCAGCTATCCCATTCCTGCCTCCTTTTTTTTGTTGAAAATCATTTTATACATGTATATATATATGCTTTCTTTTTACCTCGCTATATATATACACGCTATTTGGAAACGTATATCTTTAACGTTGTAATGAGTTTGTAATAGATTGTGATATGTAAGCCATATGTTAGTTTGTATATTATATTATATATATATAGTGAGAGTATACATTATAATATATATATATATATATATATATATATATGTTTTTCTTATATTGTTTTATATATAACATATAGTTATTGTGATATATAAATATGGGTCTGTGTATATATATGTAAGCCTTCAGCCTTCTTGTGCTTTATAGGAAAGTGTGTATATATACACACACCCAATTTATTTATGTTAATATTTTAAACTACATTTTTCTACGACTGTAATATACATATTTTGTTGAAATGGTTATTTGAAGAATCTTGGGGAAATTTGGGTTTTATAAATATTGATTTTTGATTTTAAAACATAAATAAATAGAGATTTTGATTAAATTAAATATAGAGGACTATATACAGATTCTTAAATATAATATGTATAGATATTTTGATTTTAATATACGGGTTTTAATAAATAATAATTCTCAAAATATAATGTGGAAATTTTATTTTAAATATATGTGTTTTATTGGAATATTGATTTTAGGAAAGTTTTAATAATATGATATATGTTTAATTTTGACTCGCTTTCAGTTAATTCCAAACTTCCAGCTTTGCTTTGTTCGTCGAATTTGTGTTCGTCGTGCCATGCTTTGGAATCTGTGCATGGATTCTTCGCATCTCGTTCTTGTTATTTCTCTAACCTCAAAAGGTGAGCAATCACTCACGATTAACATACTTATATGTAATAAATTTAATTCACATTGAAATGATAATTGGGATATGCTGTTAAATTTGAACAGTTAATTATTTAATTGTTATATATGATATGCCATTATCTGTAATTGTTCATCTATGACATTTGACACCATTATTTGTTATTTATATTATAATTAAATTTGTTACTTAAGATATATGTCTGTTGTTGATATGTTATATTATTATCATATTTTTTCTCACTCTACAAGTTCCCTGTTAGTTTAGAAATCCATATGGGTTGAAATGATACATACACGAATAAAGTTATAGATTAAGGGAAAATCGTTATGGGTTGAAATGATAAACCCAAGCGATTTTCATTGAATTCAAATTTTGGGATTGCGGGTTGAAACGGTATATACCCGTAAATATTAAATTTGCGGATTGAAATGATAAATATCTTTATCACTTGACCATAGGATAGAAAATTATGTACGGACACCGTTGTTCTATATTTTGAAAATGATTTCCAAAGTTTAAAAGGAAATACATGGGTTTTAATGAATATTGGTTTTAAAATTATAATATTTTAATGCTATTTTTATATATGTATAAAATTTATATTTTAAAAATAATATGTTTTGAAAATTTGAAGTTATAAGTTAGCTTTGGAAAATATAATTTTAAGATTTTCTTATAATTTTATTATTGTAAATATATATAAAATAAGATTTAATACAAAATACATTTAATAATATGATTTAATTTAATAATTTTTTTAACTTAATTGGTTTATAATGTGTTTAAGTATTTATTTAAATTTTATTAATATTTTTAATAGATTTTATAACTTTAATAATAAAGGTTGGAAGATAAATCAATGTTGACTTGGAATTTAATCGGTTAATAATCGAAATTTAAATAAGAATTTATTTGAACTTAATGATTTTGAGATTTTGAACTTAATTCTTTTTCTTGGGGACCATTCCTTCTCCTGTTCTTCCCGTACCTTCACCTATCCCTCCCTCTGTCTTCCCCATTCCTTCTACCTTTCCGCCGTCTGTCAGTCCCATTCTTCCATTGCCGCATCAACCAACTGTCCCTGTTTCTGCTACCCCACCTATTCTCCCTCCGTCACCTGATCCCCCTCCGCATGCAGACACTGTGCGGTATCCTTCTTCTATTTCCCATTGTCCATTTCCTCCTCCTGCCCTTTGGCTTGGTGCCTTGGACTTCTCTTTTCAAATCAAAACCACGTAATGCGGGCTCGTACATCCCCCAGGAAATCCCGCTCCAGTTCTCTGATGATGTGCTTGTGCCAACTAGTGACATAGTAAAGGCTGGCACTGATGTATGGAAAGACTACCTCGTGGGGTTTTTCCTGGATACACCTCTTCCTTATGTTTCTGTTGTGTATCATCTGAAGAAAGTTTGGAAGCTGAAAGGTGAAGTTAAAGTTAAGTCTGATGGTTTTCTTTTTCTATTCTGTTTTTCTTCTGCTGAGGACAAACATAGGATCTCTGAAGCAGATCCAATTATTATGAGAAACAAACTGTTCATCTTGAAGCCTTGGGATGTTACTGTAGGTAATAGTTGTGGGACAATTCGTTTTGTCCCTGTTTGGATCAAATTATATAATTTACCACTTTATGCCTGGTCGCATTTTGGTGTAAATTGGTTGGCATCGAGGGTGGGGAAGTTCCTGTGCATGGATCAGTCAACTGAGAGATTGGAAAGGATTACATATGCTAAATGCCTTGTTGAAGTTACACCTGACAAGGAATTAGTAAACAATTTTCTAGTTAAGCTGATGGATGGCAGTGACCAGTTAGTTACAGTTGAATATTTATGGAAACCAGAGGTGTGTGTAAATTGTAGAGCATTTGGACATACTGACATTAACTGCTCATTTTCTTCTATTGTTGCTAAGGTCACTAATCAGGATGAAAATGTTCCACATAGTTTAAAAGAGACAGTTAAAGTCAAGAATGGGCTGATGAGCATGAATAAAAATCAGAAACAGGTGTGGAAAAAGGTTAATTACAATAAAAGTAAGAATAAGGAGAACAGTCTTGTAGAAGTTGGTGAAAATCAAAGTGAATTTGTTGGCACTAAGTCTTTGCAGTGTACCACTGCAAGCGTGGAGGGATTTTCCAAGGATAGAGCAATAAAGGATAAGCATAAATCACTGACTCTCTATGGTATTGATAATAGTATGGTGAATAGTTTTCAAGTGCTTGCAGATAATATAATAGGAGAAACAAATGAAGCAGTACAGGAAGACAATGAAAAAGCAATAGATGATGTATTAGGCATTGAGGAGGGAGAATTACTCGAAGATGGCAGAGTAATTCCCGCTTACTGCCTCCAAGTTGCTGATAGTGAGAAAATACAAGAAATTAACTCTGTGCATGGTGAATCACCTGTGCATGTGCATATCAGTAATCAAATCATCCAACAAGAAACTACCCTATTTCAATCTAATATTGATCAAACACAAATGGAGGCAACTAATGACACAAATATCCAAGACATGCTTTCCTCTGAAATCAATATCATCAGCACTTATGCAAATAACATTTTTGAACTTGCCTGTTCAATGCAAGATGTTCCTACTGCATCTTCATCTAAACTATCTGTTCCAACTTCATCATCTCCTGTTCCCCACAACCAAAACTTGTCATCTACTCTTCCTTCTTCAACAGCCCAGTTTCCTTATGTTAATAATACAATTATTCCAGGATGGTACGACAAAGGAAAACAAGTACGTGATGAAACTTGCCAAGGTATTAATGATAGTAATACAAGAATGACAGCTAAGAAATTGTCAAAATCCAAAACCGATACTGCTGATTCCCAATCTCCTGCAACTAGGAGCAGAAAGAACATTATCCATCAATCTCTTTAGTTTATGATGATGCAGAACATAGGTGTTTGGAACATTAGGGGAGCTCATAGTCATTTGAAACTTGATCAAGTTAAAAATCTCATCCTTTTCCATGAACTGAAAATAATTGCTATACTTGAAACCAAACTCAATCTCGCTTTAACTTCAAGGGCAGCTAGTTACATTAATCCTAATTGGAATTATCTCCATAATCTATCTAATGCTGATTATGGTAGGATTTTAATCCTTTTTGATCCTACTGCTTTTTCCATAACCTCTGTTCTTTCCTCTAGGCAATTCATCCATACTAAAATCATCTGCCAGCAAACCAAATCTTCATTCTACTTTACTTTTATTTATGTAGATAACTCTGCTGCTTCTAGGCAAAAACTGTTTGACTTCTTAACTTTTCTCAGGCAGGAATCACATCCATGGTTGGTCATGGGTGACTTTAATAGCTGCTTGCAGCTTGATGATAAGTTTGGTGGCCAGCCATTATTTCCAAAGCATATCCTTCCTTTAAACATTGCCATAACTGATTCTGACCTTCTCAAACTTCAAACTACTGGTGCAAGATATTCTTGGAATAATAAAAGTAGGAGTGGAGTCAGAACTTTCTCCACTATTGATCATGCATTCTGCAACTTCAAAGCTCTCTCTGTCTGGCCTAATCTTTCTGCCAATCTTATCCACCCCATCCTCTCTGATCGCTCCCCTATGATTCTTTCAAATGGTCCCAAAATGAAAAATGAAAAAAGAAGTTTCAATTTTTTTAATGATTGGACTCACTCCTCTGAATTCAAACCAATTGTGGGTAAAGCTTGGTCATCTCATTTTTATGGTAACCCTATGTTTATTCTTTGCAGGAAGCTCAAACTTGTTAAAGAGCACTTGAGAGCTTGGGCAGCTGAAAAGTATGGTGATGGTACCAAACAAACAACTATTTTGAAGACTAGGTATATACAAGCTCAGGAATTTATGATGAATAACCCTCATGACCCTGTTGCTGCTGAGAAGGAAAGTAAGCTTTGCGCGCTTCTCAACAAAGCCCTTGATATTGAAAGTGGTATGAAACAATAGCAGTTTCACTGTAAGTGGTTTAAATTTGGTGATCGTAACACTGAGTTTTTTCATTCCTCGATCAAAATCAAACAAGCTAAAGAAAATATTCGTACAATTCTTTCTCATGATGGTACTATAGTGTCCTCTCCTGAGCAAAGTGATAATGCTTTTCTAAGTTATTTTGAAGACTTGCTTGGTAACACCACTAATTTTAGTCCTGACCTTGACATGTTGAACAACATTACCCTTCCATCTATATCCAGTTTGCAGAAACTGATGAGGAAATAAAGCAAACACTTTTTGCCATGAATAGAAAATCGTGTGGTGGACCTGATGGCTTCATTGTTCACTTCTATGTTAGTTGCTGGGACATTGTTCATGTTGATTTCTGTAAGGCTGTTCACAATTTTTTTAATAAATGCTCACTGCTATCTGAAGTCAACTCAACTAACATTGTCCTTATCCCAAAATGTCCTGATGCTAGCACTGTCTCTTCCTTTAGACCTATTTCATGCTGTAACGTGGTGTATAAGTGTATTTCAAAACTTATTGCTTCTAGGCTAATGCAAGTCCTCCATCAAATCATTTCGCAAAATCAAGTTGCCTTCCTTCCCAACAGAAGTATCTTTGACAACATTCTTCTTGCCTAGGAGCTTCTTTATGGGTATGCGAGATCAAATGCTTCTCCTTCTGCAATGTTAAAGCTTGACATCACGAAAGCTTATGATTCCATACACTGGTCCTCCATAGTTCGTATTATGGCCTTAATGAATTTTCCTAAGCCTTTTGTTGGCTGGGTTTATGAATGTATCTCAACTCCTAGGTTCTCCATTATTCTTAATGGTCGTCCTATTGGATACTTCAAGAGTAGGCAAGGAATTAGGCAGGATGATCCGATCTCATCTTACTTATTTCTTCTTGTGATGGAAGTTCTCACTAGATATATGAACACCAAGTACTCTGCGGGTCTGATCAGGTACCATCCCAAGTGCAAGCTTACAAATGTTACTACTCTTATGTTTGCTGATGATATTATGATTTTTACTAAGCCTCATCTTCCCTCGATTCAGTGTGTCATTAGTACATTGTCTGATTTTAACTTGATGACTGGTTTGCATCTCAACTTTACAAAATCAAGTATATCTTTTGCTGGGATCTCCTCCAATCTTTCCTCAGACCTGATCCAAATAACTGGACTTCAAATTATGGTCTCTAATATGACATATCTTGGCCTCCCACTCTTAACCTCTAGATTGAAGCATGCTGATTGCCTTCCACTGTATTCCAAAATTGTTTCTATGCTTGTCAGGTGGTCAAACAGATTCTTATCTCAGGCTGGAAGGCTTGTTCTTATCAAATCAATTGCATTTTCTATGATTGTATATTGCTCTAAAGCTTTTATCATGCCTGCAAAACTTTTGTATCTTGTTAGAGGTGCTATGATCAGATTTTTTTGGACTGGTTCCATCTATAACAGGAAGCCAATACCATGCTCTTTCAGTCTCTTTGAAAAGGATATAAATGTTGGTGGGTTGGGAGTAATTAACATTGTCAACTGGAATATTGCTGCTTTCAGTACTCATCTTAATTCTATTATTGTCAAGAAGAATTCTGGTTGGGTTAGTTGGGTTTGGGCACATAGAATTGGTAGGCAAAGTTTCTGGACTTTGAGTACTCCACAAACTTGTAGTTGGTCATGGAGAAAGATGCTTGGTTTACGTGATACTTTGCTTCCCCGCATCATTCATAGATTTGCTAACTCATCTGTTGTTAAATTTTGGTTTGATCCATGGGTTGCCAAAAGTGTGATATTGCATAATCTTCTCAGCTATCAACAGCTGAATCAAACTGGTATTCCCATTGATGCCTATGCAGTTGATTTTATTAGCCATGGTTACCTACAGCTACCTTATTCCTCCAATCAATTCATCAGGTCAGTTTGGAATGAAATACAAAGTAATTTCTACCCTTCGGTGGAAGTTGATGCTATGCTTTGGAATGCAAAACCACACTCTGTCTCTCTTGTGTACAACCATCTGCACAGGCCCACTATCCAAGCATTTAAATGGAGTAAGGTCATTTGGACATCTGATTCTTCTCCCAGGGACAATCTGATGCTGTGGAAGGTTCTTCAAAATGCTTTGTTAACTAAAAGCAAGTTGATAGAGATGGGTTTTGATTCTGGTTTGTCCTGTTTGTTCTGTGCTAATGAACCAGAGACCACGCACCATTTGTTTTTTCAATGTTCCTATACTATGATGATATTTGGCAAAATGATGCACCATGCTGGAAGTAACTTGCTGTCCAGTCTTAGGCCTATGGATTTTGACATCATATATGAAGCAACAAGGTGGCGAACTATGAAAGCAAGATGCCTTACAATCTTCCTGAAGAAATATATGTCAATTGTGTGGCTTGAAAGAAATATGATTTGTTTTGAAAACAAGAGGAGGGATGGGCAGGTGTTATGGAAAGTGTTGAAGGAGAATATTTATCTATCTTTGATGATGCAACCCTTTGTTCCAGCTGTTTTCAGAGAAGCTTGGAGATAGATGGTGGTTTTGGTGGTATCTTGTCTTGTTTTTCTCCGTGCATGTTTTATCTCTTGTTATTCCCTGTGTGTTTATTCTTTTTTCCTTGCTTGTTTATCTTCTTTGAACAAGCTTTGTTTTTTATTGTTCTGTTGCAATAAAAACAGGTAGGGGGCCTGTTAACCTCCGCTAGCCTTTGCTAAAAAAAATATAATTTATAGCTTGAGTTGATAAAAAGGAGATTAAATGAATATTCTCAATTGAAAATTGAGAGTGAATATTTAATATTGATTTAAATTTATAAATTGGGATTTTATTAAATTTTTATTAGAATGATCAAGGGAATACTTTCCAATTTGAACAAAGCTTAAAGTTTTGAAATATAAATGACATTTATATTGTAAATGTTTGAACATTTAAACTTGAATCTTATTGGAATTGAAGCGATAGTTCAAACTTAGATTAGAAATCGACGCAAACGGAAATGATTTATTGAAATTTGAATTGAATCTTTGACCCTTTAAATTGAAACTGTTGAATGGGGATTTATTTAAACTAAATTTTGGAATTTAAGCTGATTTGAACCGATTTGTGAAATTAGAGGAAACTATTTTATTAAATAAAGTGTTTTAGTACATATAAACTGTTTTAATATATATATTATTTAATATATAAACTATTTTAATATACATACTATTTTCAATATCAAAACTATTTAAGTTGGAAGTGTTATGATTTTAAAAGTGTTATGATCTCAAAAGTGTTATGATCTTAAAAGTGTTATGATTTCAAAAGTGCTATGATTTCTAAAGTGTTATGATTTTGAAAGTGTTACGATTCTGGAAATGAATATTATTTAAAGTGAATATTGATATCAAATTGATTTGTTTTTAAATGAATATGATACATATGAAGTATGAACTATTTGAAATGAAATGACCACGGTGTGAAATAAGCGTTTAGTTATTAAAGAGACCGGGATCAAATATTATCGCACTCTCTACCAATATCGTCAACCTTTTTAACAACTGTGTACATGGTAGAGTTTCCAGAATGAAGTAAGATGGTTTAGTGACGATTCACTATGAGGTATTTGCGTGGCCCTAACTCCAATGAGTCAGCTTGATGTGGCTAAAATAGGAGCCACGCCGGGCCAAGTGGGGTCATTCCTCCTATCGGACACATTTCTTCAATACCATTCTATTACTTTGTGAATTGATTAGGTGCACCTCTGATTTGAGAGTGTGTCACGAGGTGGGTGGCAGTAGCAGCTGCTATGCGTTATCACCAGTCCAGATACGCAAACAGTATATCTACCCTGGCATTGCCTCGAGTGCCTTATCGCATGCCCTAGCGCGCCTTCTATGAGTTTGGTTTATACCATACCTATAGAGTGCCCTCTGCTAGCCTCCAATTTATGGAGGAGTTACAGTACTGTATAGACTATGAGAATATATAAAATGTGTCAAGGATGATATGGATAACGCCTTAATGCTATTTTAATACTTTTACTTTACTATAGATATATTATAATAGCGTATATTATTACATAGTAGATAGTTCCATGAATCCTTAGAGTATGGAAATCCTAACTATCCTTTAAGTTACTTGCATTTCAGTTGACATTTCACTTGAGTTGAATTTATTAATATAAGAATGTTAATTTTGACTCGAGTGTTCTGTGTTTTGCTTTATACTCAAGTCAGACTGAGTAGCATTCGAGACTAGCCTATGGAGATTGAAGCTTCGCTTGGAGATCCATCCATCTATCCATCTTTCAGTTATTTTAGTTTTTTCCAGCCATTTATGTTCAGACTCATCAGTTGCTTATGTATTAGATATTCATTTGTATTTGAGATTCTGCTGTATTTTGTTTCAGACTCTAATGTTTTATAGTAGCTTCATGAACTACTATTTATCTATTCCGCTGCTTATTATTGTAATACTCTGTGTTTGTGATTCTTTGTTCAATTTATTGATTGTATATGCTGATTTTTGCCGAATATAAAATTAATAATCCGTCTTTTTGAGAAATTCAAGTCCGACATGTGTGGATGCGAATGGTTCGAAATATCGGGTCGTTACAAACGCCTTATATTCTAGATTATCTCATGGCCTCCAAGTTGTGGTAAGATGGTATTGATCATCATTCTTAACAATAGTCTAGGTCGAGGATGTAGGTCCTTTGATTTATAATTTCCCCCAATATCATTCCATAAATGATGATTAATTCATTTCTAACCCTATCTTTAATGTCAATATCTTTTAAATCATATCCATTTCTACCAATTTTCAATGTATGAGCTATGTCATTAATGTGGAATTTGACAATATTAGCATAGACACTTGACCAAATCCAACTTTCATCTTTACATAGCCTTATACTTTTATTATTTATATTAGATAGAAAATGTTGTACACTCAAGTTATCTATTTTACATTACTATCATTAACATCTATCAAGCTTGTCATTTTTTCTTGTTTTGTAAATGCTTATAGATTATAAGATGGAAAATCACTGAGATGATAAAAGATATCGGTAAAAACTTCATTTTGGAGAGAAGCTTGAATCTTTTTAATGCTTCTTTCATTATGATGGAGAGCCATACTTTGATCTATTCATCGGAAGGGGCTGCTTCAAGCTTTCTCCAATAGTTGTTCTTTTCTCAGATTGTCCAAAAGGCATTTGGAAATTAAGGGTTTTGTCTTTTGATTTTTGGATTTAAGAAATTTTAGATTTTGAGGAAGTAATTATGGTTGAACTTGAAGAGTCAAGGTAAGTAATGGAGAAGAGATTGTGATAAAAGTGATTATGTGGGTGAAAAATTGAGGTTTACTAATCAATTTTCGGTTTTCCCAGTAATTCAGCCATCTGAAATTGTATAGTGAAAACTTGAAAGTTTTTAGTTCAAAAATAGCATCATTTAGACATATGTAAATTTAAATCAGACGTTTGAATACTAATAAAGACGCATGGTTTCAATTTTTTAAACGTTTGAATGTAAATAGTTAAAACTTTTAACTTCCTATAGGAAATCAGCCGGTTGATTTTATAAATTAGATGTATTGTTTTTTTTCTATTCAGATTATATGTATATTCTTACTGATTCATTTTCAATTCTATTTCAATTGATTCAATTTATAATTTTAACCATTTACTATAATTTGTTTAAAGAATAAGAATGTATTTTATTAATACTATATTTTTGTATTAAAATATGAAATACAATATATTTATATATAAAGATGAATGATATACATTTATTTATTTTCAGAAGATTCCGACTCTTCAGAGGATAGATGATCCAATGAATTTGGTTCGTAAATCTTTAATGGAGCGTTCTTCATAGGGGATTTCTTATTAGTATCCTTAGTTGGTGACCTGCCATAGATTTTCATTACGTGTCGTTCAATAAGGTTAAGATTTAATGGTGTTGTTCCCAATAAATCTCCTTTTAAAGACCAAGCTTTCACATTGATAGTGATGTAGGTCATCTATTTGATAATCATCAGAAGTTGTTACCACTTCACATTTTAAAGACGATTTTGTTTGTACCAAAATTGGGCACAACACCCTTCGGAAGTTTTTGAGGAGATAATAATTGAAGAATATAAATTGAAAATAAGGATTATCTAACAAAAACTCCAAATAGCAGTAAAGTAAAGACAGAGACAAGCGATTTATAGTGGTTCGGCGCGTTGCCTACGTCCACTGTGAAGTTTTTGCAATTTTATTGATTCTCTTTCAACGTTTACAAGTGATTACAGCAAGCAACAACAAGTTACAACTGGAAATTCGAAATCAATAGCAAGAATATGATGTAGGATGATGGAGATCTCGATCCAGCAGAGTCTAGGCGCTTGAGAATCCCAAGAATCCTTTTTTGTTGGCTCTGGGGCTCTATTTATAGGCGTAGGATGCTGATATTTCGCTGAAAATTCGGGAGACCACTTATGGCACGGGAGGGGGCCCACGCGCCTGGCCTTAGGAAATTTGGGCCCACTTTGGCATTGATTCGAACTCCATTTGAATCGATCAGAAAATCATCCAATCGAGGTGAAATTTGGTATGGACATTCTCCAACATGTATGCAAGCTTCTGTGAAAATTTCATGGCATTTGGACTTGTGGATCTCGAGTTATCATGGATACGAAATGGGATTCCTTGTGTGGCTGTTTGGTTCAAATCGATGTGTTCGAATCGACCGCTTCGAACCGATGGTGGCACGCGCCTTCGTGTTGACGTGGAGCGCACACTTCGTCTCGATCCGAATTTCGCTCCGAGTTGACCGCTTCGACTCCATACATCTCGGCGCGTTCGCATTGATTAATGACACGTCATCATGGCTAGTTGACTTGGTGGGTTCGAACGAAGCTTCACTGATGGGTTCGAACAAGGCTTCACTGATGGAGTCGAACAACCAATGCTTGATGGATACGAACTAGCCTTTCTCTGATGGATACGAGCTTTGTAACTTCTCCATGGATACGAAGTCAATTGATGCGAACTTGAACCCTTCGATGGATACGAAGGATGACGATCTGATGAATGCGAAGCAGGCACTGGCTGATGGATACGAAATGCTTCACCTGCTGATGGGTGCGAAGTCCATCGATACGAACTCAATGGATTCGAACATGGCCGTTTATGATCGATATGAACTGGGATACTTTGATGGATTCGAAGGTGACCGATTCGAACTAGAGTTCGGCGATGGATTCGAAGACACCTACAACGATGGATACGAAACTAGTGCTTTTCCCTTCAAATTGAATCGATCATAACTTGAGCGTATGAACTCGGATTGACTTGAAATTTGAGATGCTGACTTCTATGATCTTTCTTTTCATGTGCTAACAATTGTAGCTCAATTTGGACTCGGATAAAATTCAACGATATCCATAGTGAAGCATAGTATGACCAATCTCTGAAACGAACTGTCCTTTGTTTTCGATCGATCTTTTGGTATCACGGCTTCGCCAAAAAGCGAGATAACATTTGCCCTCCAAAGTACGTCTTGTGGAAACATGACGTGCTTTGAAGAGCTGCAATTTCTCTCTGAACAATCATTGCTCTCTTTTGTTGAGATTCGTACTCTGTATGTTGTAACCTTGCGTTGATATGATTGATTGCTATATAATAGTGCATAGCTGTTGGTTGTTGTATTCGTAACGAGATGAGTACTCGATCCCTGTAAATGTTTAAAATCGAATATTAGTCCGACATATATGCATATATGTTAGTTCGACCCTTGTTAACATCGTGCGTCCACGAGTCGTTGTCAGTTTTGTTTGCTATTGAATTTCGTATCGATTCTCTCCTGAACCGATTTGGAAATTTGGGTTGAGACAACGCTTGATGGTTGTTTTGAAAAATCCCTTCGTATTGATCCTCTCCTGAGCCGATATAGAAGGTTGAAGGAATCGACTTTATGTTGCGCGAATGTAATATTTTGAATCGATGGGTATGAGCATCGATGGATACAAGATCAACATTCGTATCGATGAAGTATGTTTATGCTATGACGGGTACGAAATCGATATTCATATCGATGGCTTGGATGTGTACGAATCACCCATTCGTACACGTGAGAAAGGATGGATACGAAATTGATGTTTGTATCGATCGGTTGTGGATGGAGTTGTGAACTTGTTGATGTGAACAGGGGCTTCGAGTTGATGTGCCCACTGTTCGCTTCGCATCGATGCGACTCAATGCTCTACTGTGTGTTTCGTATCGATGAAGCTTCAAGCGCATGGATTCGAATTGAGCTTTCGAACCGATCTGTGGTATGACCTGTTGTGACTGGTCGAGTTGACTGGGATGCGAAATGACCCGGTCACTTTCTAGGTTCCATATAAATAGCAGGGGCTTTGCCATTTTTCACTTTTTCACTTTTCACTGTTGCCTTGTGTTTACTGTGTTTTTGCATCGACTCGAAGATTCAGAGAGAAAAGCACTGTGTCACGTCTTCAAATCAATCAAGATCCAAATCTTTAATTCCTCGAATTCCACACTCAAATTAGGCAATTAACCACGAATCCAAACGGCAAAGCTATTTCAGATCTACCTCTTCTTCATCGATTAGCCACTCCGGTGATTGGTAAAGCCAGATCTGGTTTGGAGAAGCATCGAATCGATCTGTGGACTCGTGTTCGAATCGATGAGGGCGGCATCATTTTTCTTTGGATTTCGCATCGATCCCTAGGATGCCCTCATGGAGGTGACGCAGATCGCACCGATTGACTATTGTGATGGGTCCCATCGATATGAAATGATCGATACGAAAAATAGCCATTGGTCGATTCGATGTCCTTAACTTTACATCGATACGAATTACATCCTTATGACCGATACGAAAGGTATCGATTCGAACGTGATCGATGTTAAGTTGAGGTTTTCCTGATCGGTACGAACCAGTTAACCAAGGATCGATTCGAAGTCATCCTACAATGATCGATACGAACTCGGCCCTTGATCATCGATTCGAAGCGCGCCCCTCTGTATCGATTCGAAGTGGTATTATGATGGGTCCGAACGAGCTTCCTGCGATCGATTCGAAACCCTCCATGATGGATACGAAAGTTTGACATTTTCTTAGCATAATTCCGACGAGCTTCATTCCTGCATATTTGGACTTGATAATTAAACTGCATACTCGACCACCTTTCGAAGCTCGTCGATGGAACCATAACAACTTCTATCCGAATCAATTTCCATCATATAAATAGTTTAGTGATGACGGTCAGCGATGATGGTCATTATAACTGGACTCCGTAGCTTCGTCGTTTGCATATTTCTTTTAACTCTGCGACATTTATTCAAGTAATGCATAGCACTGCACAACACACATTCATACACTTTACATTGGGGAATGCACGGGTCCTTTGTCGTCTAACGATGGTTTCTCATGAGTTAGCTAGTCGTGGAACCTTCAAGTTCGCAGTAGCAGGAGATTCAAAGTACAGTTACTTCGAGACTAGAGGTTTCGGATATCGAACCTGAGATCATCGGTCCAGCCCCGGACGAGTTTCCCAATGCGTCTTTTATCGCCAATCCATCGGACTCCGCTCGATCCAATATTTCTGATGATATGTTGGGGAGGATATGCTTAAGGCATGGCCTGTCAATTGACGACGTGTTATTACTGGGACCGAACGACAGACCACACAATCCACCGGAGGGATACACCGCATTCAATCACCACGCGTGCGCGGCTGGGACGCTTCCTCCGTTCAATGAGTACATAAGAGAAGTACTGTCTTTTTTAGGGATCGCCCCATCTCAACTACATCCGAACGGATATGCTTCCGTGAATAGCCTGTTCATTGTCTTCATGAAGTACCTTCATCGACCACCGATCCCGACCGAGATCAGATATCTGTTCATTTTCAAAACCCGAAGCGATTACCCCTCCTTCACATTTTTGGAAGCGGTGAGGAATTGTCAAGTGGTCACCGGGTCCTGGACCAGGCTAAGCTATTACAGGACGGAATGGTTTTACGTCAGATGTCCTCCAGGGTTTGCCCGGCAATGGTTATTCAGACGTGAGTATAGCTGAGTTCTCAAATAATTACTAAGGCAATTGCAGTCGAAGTGAAACTTATATTTTTTCCTTTTTACAGCAACGATTCAGCGACCCGAAGGCGAACACTTTAAGGAGATAGTACGAGTACTCCGAGAAGTCCCGAGCGAAGATAGGGATATCGAATTGCTTTTGACGGATAGGAATCTCCGGACTTTTGGGTTGATAGAACGAGGGAAGTGTATGAAGTTTGACGGGGCACTAAGGACCGTCTTGAAAAAACGAGTCAAGCACAAGAAGCCCAAAGTTATTATAGCCGAGGAAGCTGATTCTGAAAAAACCCATACTGATGACGAACCGTTGGCCGGGCCTACAGATGTAGTCCAGGATGTCGCAGAGCAGAGAAAAGGCAGCCGTTTTTAAGTCGCCTGAAAAGGGAAGATCAAAGTCGGTCGTCATGTCCCGGCTCACCCCCGGAATCAGAATATCGGAGAGGTCTCACCCAAGAACAGAAAGTCTCTTTGAAGGGCTTGCCGATCTTCCAATTCCGGATGATTTGTCTTTTCAACATGATGCCGGGTTGGAGGAATTCCATCGCACCCTAGAATTGAGCGAGCCTTTATTACTAGTGTGGTCGACACTTCTGGTTGGTCGGGGGAATGCATATTCATACACGTTTCACGACACTACACAACCCTTAGTCGTAGATCATCAGTTTCGAAAAATCACTAACTTTATTCTCATTTCGCTTTGCAGATATTATGACTGGATGCGGTTCGATGTTGGGAAGTCTGTGACATGCTCGTAAATCTTCCTCATATTACGAGTCACAACGAAGAGAAGGAGATAGGGATTACGATCGTAGGTACTCCGGGTATTCTAGCCAAGATCGGTATGATAGAGATAGGGACTACAGACGTCGGTCTCGATCTCGCACTCCTCCTCCAGAGCTCCTATACAACCTCCTGCCTATGTTTCTCGTCCTTCCGAATCTTCTCGACACAAATCAGCTTCTCAGTCTTCTAGATCCGAGCCCCACCATCCCAGGTCTGAGGCAATGTCCCCGATAGTTGCGGAAAAGCCTCCTACTGAAATTTCGGGGGGAGGAGCAATCAGGCTTGCGCAATTAAAGAAGGACTTCCCGAATATTTGCTTTGATAACTACATCTTTCCTCTTCACTTGAAAATAATCCCGCCGGAGGCCTAGCAGGTGGCGCACGATTATGTGCACGACTTTTATGCCCAATACAAGGCATGGTATAAGGCGGCCGAGAAAGCGTCGTCATTAGCCTTCGAACGAGCGGCTACCATCGAAAAGCTTCAAGCCGAGATGGCTCAAAAAGATAGCATCATACAAGTGCTGAACACAAAAGCTGAATCATCTCGAAAATCAGAGATGGAGGCTCTTACGAAGGCCGATGAAGCTCAAACGGCTATGGTAGGATGAAAAAAGAGCACTATGTCACGGTGGAAGACATGGGCCACCGGAACACCATCGTCACCACCGAGCGAGATGCGGCTTTGAAAGAGCTTAATGAGCTTAAGGCTAAAGTTTCTGACATTATGAAGGAAAGGGATACCACTAATATTTCTGCACAGGAGGCATGTGATCAGGCGGTAGAATTCCAGACCGAGCATGATGCTGCGAGGGCTAAAGTAATGGAGATCGAGAACGATGTTGATAGGAAGATTGAAATCGCCGAGTCCTAGCTGGAGGCCGACATTGAAGACCTCCTTATTACTTATAATGCCAACGTGCTAAGGCATAGGAATTTGGCTTGGCTCGAGGATTATCCGGTACACCTTCACAGCGCCTGGAGTCGGTTGATTGAGGAGGAGAAAGCGGCGCATCCGGATGAATCAATTGACCAGTTTGAGCTTGAAAACCGGTTGCTGACCGAAGACGAAAAGAAAATCCTTCATGACGCCATAATTTCTCATGAGAAGGAGACGGTCGGCGCCCGTCATTTGGAAGTCGGGAGAAGTTTCGATGTTGAGCATCGGGCTTCAGTTCTTGAGATCACCGCTCCACTTCCGTCAGAACCCACATCCGTGGTTGACTCGCAGTCAGTCCCTGCCTACAATCCAGAGCAACCGCAGCTATTTCCTATCCGGGAGCACGTTTCTGAAGCTACTCCGTCGTCAGCAGGCCACATTGAGGAAGGTATTCCGAACTTATCTCAAGTGTATTTCAAATAGGGAGTTTGTTTTGAAGCAGTTGTTAATAACTTCTTATCTTTGCTCAGTGACTGGAGTTGCGCCGATTGCCGCGACTCGAGAGTCAAGTAAATGGGAGAAGGCCATCACCACTGAGACGACCGTTGTGACAGCAGTGTCAACTGAGGTGACGCAGGGGAGCGCACTATCTCTTGATGAGCAAATGGTGAGCGAGCTGCTCGGCCAGCAGGGTGGCTTCCCCACAGACTTGCCGTTCATCGTTGGTGACCTCCCGCCAACCTCTAGCTCTTCAATGCAGACTGCAAATGCCCCCAGCCAGGCCCAAGCGATTCGTGATGAAGAAATTCTGGCCGAGATTAATGCAGAATTAGAGGCTGTGGGGCAAGGTGGTAGTATTGGTGGCAGTACGGCGGCGCATAGCCCAGCACCTTTAAGGATAATATCATCGGGTGGCACTATCCCATCTTCCGTTGCGGATCCTGTCCCTCCTACTCCTCCGGTGGGATGCCTTCATGTAAATTCAAGCTCTGAGGAGGACGTTGACATTATGCCTCCATCCGAAGAGCAGCCACCGGAGAGGAAGCACTCCAAACAAAGGATCTCTGTTTCTAGCGAGTCCGAGGACGAACCGCTGATAAGGAGACTGAAAAAGAAGAAATAGATGGACCGTTTAAGCGGATTTTTTGATATATAGGAACTTGTGTTTGTTTTTCGTTAGTAGGCCGTGTATAGACGCAGGTTCGGCCCCTACTAGTAGGATTTTTTTTTGGAAGAACTTCTTTGCATGTAAGTCCTTATCTCTAGTTAGTTGAAATAAAATTCAATTTCTTCATTTCAATTCTCATTTCTTTTATGCTTAAGTGTTTGTAGTGTTTGGTTTTCAGTCCGGTGTACTTGTGGTGTTTTTACCATCAAGTAGAGTTCGCTTTACTTGCCAAGTCTGAAAATCATGGTCACAAGTTGTGATCGATGAATAGGTTGAACTTCGGACATTGTATCACTTTGGTTAGTGATTAACACTTATCTTTTTTTCCCCCCAGTTTCGGGGAACAACATTTGTATTTTGGTGGTTGATCGCACTTATTGCAAATCTTAAGCACATGTCCGCATTCTGGGGACTTAGGATAGTTTGAGATCGATAATCTGGTTCGCACTCTAGGAATTTGAGAGTTATCGATGTTTGTAACACGGTTCGTGCTCCGGAAACCTGGAATTGATGTTTATACTCCAATTCACGCTCTGGGAACTTGGAGTTAGTATTGATATTTCGGTTCGCACTCCGGGAACTTTGACTTGGTATTTGTGCTCCAATTCACACTCTGGGAACTTGGAGATAGCATGTATGTTTGGGTTCGCGCTTCGGGAACCTGTAATTTATGTTTATACTCCATTCATGCTCTGAGAAGTTGGAGTTAGCACGGATGCTTCGGTTCACGCTTCGGGAACCTGTAATTTATATTTATGCTCCAATTCACGCTCTGGGAAGTTGGAGTTGGCTGATAGATGGTCAGTCACACCTGTTTGGGCTTTCTAGGAATTCGTTCACACTCTGGGAACGATGGATTTGATGTTTATACTCCAATTCTCACTCTGGGAATTTGGAGTCCGCTCGCGCTCTGGGAACGAGTTATTTGATGTTTATACTCCAATTCGCACTCTGGGAAGTTGGAGTCCGTTCACACTCCGAGAACGAGTCATTGGATGTTTATACTCCAATTCAAACTCTGGGAAGTTGGAGTCCGTTCGCACTCTGGGAATGAGTTATTGGATGTTTATACTCCAATTCACACTCTGGGAAGTTGGAGTCCGTTCGCACTCTGGGAACGAGTTATTGGATGTTTATACTCCAATTCACACTCTGGAAAGTTGGAGTCCGTTCGCGCTCTGGGAACGAGTTATTGGATGTTTATACTCCAATTCACACTCTGGGAAGTTGGAGTCCGTTCGCCCTCCGGGAACGAGTTATTTGATATTTATACTCCAATTTGCACTCTGGGAAGTTGGAGTCCGTTCGCACTCCGGGAACGAGTTATTTGATGTTTATACTCCAATTCGCACTCTGGGAATTTGGAGTCCGTTCGCACTCTAGGAACGAGTTATTTGATGTTTATACTCCAATTCGTACTCTGAGAATTTAGAGTCCGTTCACACTCTGGGAACGAGTTATTTGATGTTTATACTCCAATTCACACTCTAGGAAGTAGGAGTTAGTTATAGGACTGTCGTGTGTTGGTCCAGTTCAGCCCTTGATATGATGGCTTGCCCCCGAGCTGGGGTTTCACTTAGTGAGTGGGGTCGTATCGCAGTCACTCGCTATTTGAATAAATTCCATTGTTTAATGGAACTTAGCTCTTCATGTGTCGTGATTGTTGAATGTTGCATTCGGTGAATCACAGCTCTAGCTTGAAGAGCTAGTAATTTATTGCTGAAATAAGAAAATATAGCGAAGTAGTGCCTTATTACATATTCAAATTCCATAATGTAAAGGAAATTGCAAAGTATTCATAGATTGAACAGAGCCTGTCATGTGTGACAGTGACGAGGATCTTCGTCGTTCCAGGCTCCTGAGAAAGTTGGTCTGCCACTGATGGCGTTTATCACCAATCTTCCGCGGGGACAAGTCGAGTCCTCCTGTCTCGGTCGATTGGGTTCATTGTTTTGATTGGATGGGCCCGCTTCTCTGGGCTGCGGTGTCCGCACAAACTGTTCCAGCTTCCTTTCTCTGATCAGTTTTTCAACGAGATCTTGTAAGTGACGACACTCGTTCGTATTGTGCCCGTAGCTTTCATGGAAAGTACAAAATTTTCCAGTCTGGATTTGCCTCTATGACGACGGTTTTGGTGCAGGTTTTTGGTACTCAATTGTATTACAGGTTTGTAAGTACAAGTCCTCTAGTGATATATTCGGAGGAGTGTAACTGTCAAACATTGGATTCTTGTGCTGCGGGCCATGATTTTGATCTCATTTTCTAGTTTGATTCACGGTCTCTCTTCGCCGAGCGTGTTCGTTTTTAACGTTCAACTGAACTTTTCCGGAGCTCTCACCGGACTGTTTGATTGCAACATTGCTTTGGATCCCTTCCGTACTTGGTCCTGCATCAGTTTGCTTCCTAGACTGTTTCGCATCTTCCCGTCTCAGGAATTGAGCCGCCTTGCCATGGAAACGGTCCGACGATGCAGGTGGTTTTCCAGCTAACCAGTTGCCAAACTCAGAATCGGGGTCGATCCCCTTAATCAACGCCATAAGGATGGAGTTATCGTTCGGATTGCTGATCTCCACACATGCAGTATGGAATCTCATTAAATAGTGTCTGAGCATCTCTCCAGGAGCTTGGGTGATGCTGGACAGAGTGTTGACATCTTTTGGCCTTGCGACGTGCATGCGGAATTGTTCAACAAATTTTGTGGCCAACTGGTCGAATGAAGAGATGGATCGAGGTGGCAGTCGAGTGAACCACATGGTAGCGATGCCCCCCAAGGATATGGGGAAACTACGACACTTCACTGCATCGTCGGCTCTGGCAGCGGTCATTGACCATTCATATTTCAGAATATGTTGGTTGGGGTCGGAGTTTCCTTCGTATATGGGTAGAGTTGGCATTCTGAATCGCCGTGGGGGTTCAGCAGTAAGAATATCGTCCGTAAAAGGAGTGTGACTTCGGGAAACTCCCAATTCGTCATTTCTGAATCCCTGGCTCTCACGGATCATCTGACGTATCATAGTTGAAAGATCCGGCATTTGCGCGTTTTGTGCGGCTTGCACCGGAGTATGATTACGTTCCATACTTTGGGTTGGACCGGATGTTGTCGACGGTCCAAGTCTTGCCTTCTTGGCTCATAGTCCTATGAGACGTACGGTTCAGGAGTACGTCCGCTATGACGATGGTCCAGGTTCGACTGATCTTGGACGTCGACCCCTGGTTCAGCCGCAACGTTAGTGGTGCGGTATTCTGAAGTGTGGTGAGGGACGACACCTCCTCGGGAGGAGGGTCCAGTTTGGAAACTGGCTGATGGACCAACTCTCAGTTGTCCAATGGTTAGTGTCGGTTGATCTCCAGCGGCTGGCATGTGTCTCCCATCTAGTCGGGGTCGTGGAGATCGATTATGATAATCAGAAGATGAAGAAATTTCGTTGGAGAAGCGAGAAACATGGTCTCTCTTGGATCTCTTTCGCTTCTGGCGATCCAGCTTGTTGATCAGCTCGGCGTTAGCATGTAGCTGTTCTGCTAGTTGTTGCTGACTCTGGGTCAGCTCTTGGAGTAGCAACTGTAAATCTTGTCGAGTAACCGGACCTAACGGTTCCGAGTGTCCAGTAGCATCTTGATTAGATGGAGGTAGTGGAGCAGGATTCTGTCTATCCTGTTCTTCTTGATTGACAGCGTTTGAGGTGGTTCTTGTGCTAACCATCTTTGAAGGCTGAATTCCTTTTCTTAGACTTTTGCAAATCTGAATAGAATGAAAGGAACTTGGACTTGATGATCAGGATCTCTCTCTTAGATTTATTCAATCCAGTATCGATGACAGATCCAAAGAGCAGGGGAAAACCTGAGTTTTCCCAGTGAAAGCACCAAAGTGTTTGCAGCAAAATTGGACACAACACCCTTCGGAAGTTTTTGAAGAGATAATAAATGAAGAATATAAATTGAAAATAAGGATTATCTAACAAAAACTCCAAATAGCTGTAAAGTAAAGACAGAGACAAGCGATTTATAGTGGTTCGGCGTGTTGCCTACGTCCATTGTGAAGTTTTGGCAATTTTATTGATTCTGTTTCAACGTTTACAAGTGATTACAGCAAGCAACAGCAAGTTACAACTGGAAATTCGAAATCAACAGCAAGAATATGATGTAGGATGATGGAGATCTCGATCCGGCAGAGTTTGGGCGCTTGAGAATCCCAAGATCCCTTTTCTGTTGGCTCCGGGGCTCTATTTATAGGCGTAGGATGCTGATATTTCACTGAAAATTTGGGAGACCACTTATGGCACGTGAGGGGGCCCACGTGCCCGGCCTTAGGGAATTTGGGCCTACTTTGGCATCGATTCGAACTCCATTCGAATCGATCAGAAAATCATCGAATCGAGGTGAAATTTGGTGTGGACATTCTTCAACATGTATGCAAGCTTCTGTGAAAATTTCATGGCATTTGGACTTGTGGATCTCGAGTTATCATGGATACGAAATGGGATTCCTTGTGTGGCTGTTTGGTTCGAATCGATGCGTTCGAGTTGACCGCTTCGAACCGATGGTGGCACGCGCCTTCGTGTTGACGTGGAGTGCACACTTCGCCTCAATCCGGATTTCGCTCGGAGTTGACCGCTTCGACTCCATACATCTCGGCGCGTTCGCATCGATGAATGACACGTCATCATGGCTAGTTGACTTGGTGGATTCGAACGAAGCTTCACTGATGGGTTCAAACAAGGCTTCACTGATGGAGTCGAACAACCAATGCTTGATGGATACGAACTAGCCTTTCTCTGATGGATACGAGCTTTGTAACTTCTCCATGGATACGAAGTCAATTGATGCGAACTTGAACCCTTCAATGGATACGAAGGATGACGATTTGATGGATGCGAAGCAGGCACTGGCTGATGGATACGAAATGCTTCACCTGCCGATGGGTGCGAAGTCCATCGATACGAACTCGATGGATTTGAACATGGCCGCTTATGATCGATACGAGCTGGGATACTCTGATGGATTCGAAGGTGACCGATTCCAACTAGAGTTCGGCGATGGATTCAAAGACACCTACAACGATGGATACGAAACTAGTGCTTTTCCCTTCAAATTGAATCGATCATAACTTGAGCGTATGAACTCGGATTGACTTGAAATTTGAGATGCTGACTTCTATGATCTTTCTTGTCGTGTCCTATCAATTGTAGCTCAATCTGGACTCAGACAAAATTCAGCGATATCCATAGTGAAGCATAATATGACCAATCTCCGAGACGAACTGTCCTTTGTTTTCGATCGATCTTTTGGTATCACGGCTTTGCCAAAAAGCTGGATAACAGATTTCACTTTCTTCTATTTTGGGGAATATCCATATGTTGATTCGCTCGAGGAGTTGAAATATTTATGGTGGGAGAGGCATTTTTCTTGGGATTATTAAAGTTAATTAAGGATGAGCTCAAAGTTTTGTCAGACGCTATTTTTAAATGGTATGAAAGTTTAAACAATTTTTTTATATGTAATTTTTTTAAGTTGTTTATATAATTTCATGGAAACTATAAACAAAGTTAAGAATATAAGGTTATAACTTATTTAACCATCAATTAGACTTATCCTATTTTTTCTTATGTTAATAAACTAATATGCTAAAAATAGTTAAGATTTTTGTTCTAAAGAGGAATATACTTAATATAGTTAGTTTTCATAATTATACTTTAAAAAGATAAAGTTTTATTAATTTAATTCTTGTAATAAAACAATTCTAAGTTCATGTTAAAGTTAAATATTTCCGTTTAACGGTTTTGTAAAGATATCGGCTATTTGATTTTCAGATATTACATATTCTAATGAAATACTTCTTGTTCTATGTTGTCCCATAAAAAGCGACATCGAATATTTATATGTTTTGTACGTGAATGATTTATCGGATTTTTTTGATAAATTAATAGCACTGGTGTTATCAAAAAATATCGAAGATTTTCTTAAGATAACTCTTAAATATTGAAATGTTGTTGCATGTATATGACTTGGACACATGCCAAAGCAGCAGAGATACACTCTGTTTAACATGTTGAGAGTGAGACAGTTTTGTTTCTTACTAAACCACGATACTAGAGACTGTCCGATGAAATGACAGGTACCACATGTACTTGTTCTATCTGTCTGACATCCTACAAAGTCAACTTCACCATACAACGACATTCTTTTGGATAGAAAAGTTCGCAATCTCTAATGTTGGTTAGGTAGCATAAAATCCGTTTCATGGCTTGCAAATGTGATTCTAAGGAATTTGCTTGAAAACGTGCACATAAAGAAACACCCATCAATATGTCTAGACGAATAGTGTTAAGATATAACAATGATCCAATCATACTTCTATATAGTTTTTAATCTATGGTTTTGCTATTTTTGTCTTTATCTAATGAACTATGGTACTCATAGGTGTCAATTTGCATGATGTATTTTTCATATCGAAATGTTTAAGTAAATTATCACAGTATTTTTCTTGATTAATAAAAATATCGTTGTTCGATTGTTTAATTTGTAAACCAAGAAAATATGAGAGTTCTTCCATATGAGACATTTTGAATTCAATTTTCATTATATTAGAAAATTCATTACCTAAATTTTCATTTGTAGAACCAAAAATTACATCATCAACATATATTTAACCTGCATATTTTACGATTTTATATTTAAATATTTCATTTAAATATAGCATCGTTAGTTAGAATAAATTCCAAAACGTGAATTTGGTAAACAGTTGAATTTGGACTCGAGATCACTTCCATTGATTTTAAAATGACGTTTACAACTTGTCTGAGTATAAACATCAATATGTTTGGAGTTGATTAGGATTTTAGTATTTTATTTGGGCTTTGGGTTGTGTTCTAGCCCACTAACCCAACAAGAGAACCCAAACTCTTCTACCTAATAATTCCCACTCCACTCCTCTTCATTCGTTCATTCGACTCATGATTTCCTAAGTGACGCAGCGGATTAACACTTTGACGTGCTAATAATGTTTTGATACAAATTGACGCAGCTTTCTTCCTCACGAAATGATTTCATGTCAAGTAAACCTGATAGAACGATAAGGGCCCAAATCCGTTGATCTCCCGAGATATCGGATTCTAGCTATCTTCAACACGTTGATCGCGCACGATTCTGTGTTAGAAGATCTACGATTCTTCAACATTGATCTCGCGCATGAGATTCCGTGAATCGGCTTCAAATTCGTTGATTCGAGCACACTCGAATATCCAAGATGGAAGAAGAAGGAGATCACACTCAACTTCAACAAAAGTGGCAAAAGCACACAAACAAACTTTATTCAAAAATCAACTCCTCTTTACAAGTGACACAACACCACTATTTATAGGAATTTTACAACACATATGCGACTCACCCAGTGTGACTCACCCAGTGGCTCACGACCTACGACTCACGGTACAACACTACACGACTTAACACATTACAGGACTTAACATACGCGACTTAACAATGCAATACATACAACATACGACATAACGACTCACGATTTAACGACATAAGAAGAAGCACGGCTTATAGAGATGCGGCATAAGCTTCATGCGACTTAAGAACAAGGCGGTCCAGTAGCGACTCGAGGAAACACGGCAGCGACATAAGGACCTTGCGACTTAAGAAGTTAAACGACTTAAGAAATAAGCGACATAAGAAATCATTACGGCATACGGTTGAGCCACTTAAAAAGGAGCGGCATAAGTGATCAGCGACTTACGACTTAAGAGAATGCCAGCGACTTAAGTAATGAGCTTCAAGGAACGACCTAAGAGATACGGCCTGATATTTTGAGTCGCTTATCAAGGCCGACGACTTAAGGCGTAACTCGCTAGGTAGTTTAGGCGACTTAAGACCAAGCGAGCAACTTAAGGAATTGGGGCGACTTAACTCGTTATGTCGCGTTTGTTCTGCCTCCTGCTCTGCATCATCCATCTCGTTATGTCACGGGTGACTTATGGCAAGCGAACGACGTAAGATCAATGAGCGACTTAAAGCAAACGAGTTATCATGGTGCGCTGCATCATCCTCCCCTGGTTGAAAAGAATTCGACCCCGAATTCACACTTTCCTCTTCTTTGACATGCTTATTCTCATGATATGGAATCAAGTGTTTGACGTTGAAAACTTCGGCAGTATGGATATGATCCGGCAATCTTAACTGATGGGCATTCTCATTGATCTTCTTTACGATTCCCAAAGGACCAATCTTTCTAGCATCTAGCTTGTTGTAAGTACCAATAGGAAATCGATCCTTCGTCAATATTGCATATACAAAATCTCCTTTTTTGAATACAACATGTCGTCGTTTGATATTTGCGGATTGCTTATATTTCTCATTCGCCTTAAGAAATCGTTCCTGCACAATCTTGTGGCATTCTTGCAACTCATTCACAAAATCACTAGCTCGTTTGGTCACTCCTTTCTGCTGTGGTACTATAGATAAATCCAATGGTCCTTTCGGAATTGTTGAATAAACAACCTGGAATGGACTGAAACCAGTGCTACGATTAACTGCATGGTTGTGTGCAAACTCAGCTTGACATAGCTTGGAATCCCAACTCTTTAAATTGCCATTCACGAGGCATCTCAATAGATTACCCAGGGATCTATTCACAACTTCTGTCTGTCCATCCGTCTGTGGTTGATAAGCACTACTAAATTTCAGCTTTGTCCCGACCATTCTCCATAGACTCATCCAAAAATGACTCATAAAATGAGTGTCTCTATCTGATACAATAGATTCAGGCAACCCGTGAAGACGATATATCTCTTTGAAGTATAACTGTGCAACATTAACTGCATCTGCCGTCTTCTTGCAGGCGATAAAATGTACCATTTTTGAAAAACGATCAACCATCACATAGATAGAATCATTTCCATGTTGCATCCTCGGCAAACCCAATACAAAATCCATACTAACATCCACCCATGGTTTAGTAGGTATAGGCAACGACAAATATAAACCTGCATTTGTCGCGGTTCCCTTTGAAACTTGACAAATATGACATCTCTGAACAAACCTTTCAACTTCTTTTCTCATTGACGGCCAAAAATAAGACTTTGCGATCAACTACATAGTACGGTCGCGACCCACGTGCCCTTCTTCATGTAGTTCTTTGATAATCTTCATTCGTAAACTGCAATCTGGAATACACAACTGATTTCCTTTAAATAGAAAACCATCAACCAACACATATCCATTCATGCTTCCCTGGTTGACTTTGTCTAAGATCTTGGAGAAATAAGAATCTGATGTAAGCAAATCTGGCAAAACCCATGACCTCTACTCGCATGGTTGTTAGTAAATTACTCCTCCTACTCAGTGCATCGGCAACGCGATTAGTTACTCCAAACTTATGCTTGATGACAAATGTAAATTGCTGCAAATAAGCTATCCACGATGCATGCCTAGCTGCAATTTTATTCTGCCCTTGCAAATGTTTCAATGCTTCATGGTACGTATACAAAACAAATTCTTTATGGAACAAGTAATGTCTCCAATGCTTCACAGCCTGCACAATAGCATAAAACTGCACATCATAAGTATTGTATCTCATCTTTGCTCTAGAAAGTTTTTCACTGAAATAGGCAATTGGACGACCCTTCTGACTCAAAACTCCTCCAATTCCAGCTTTAGATGCATCCGTATGTAATTCAAATAGTAATTGAAAATCCGACAATGCTAGAATCGGTGCTGAGGTTAAAAGTTCCTTGATTTGTTCAAAAGCAAATCCTGCCTCTTCCGTCCATGAAAACTTCTTTCCCTTCATACAATCAGTAACATGAGCCATCACACTACTAAAGTGTGGTATAAATCTTCGATAAAATGAAGCTAACCCATGAAAACTTCTGACTTCTGTTATAGTCTTGGGCTGTGGCCAATTTTTGATTGCGTCAACTTTACTCTGGTCCACTTGTATTCCTTCCTCAGACACGACATATCCCAGAAATAAAACACTTGGCGTCATGAACACGCATTTCTTCGTCGCTGCATAGAACTGTTCTTGACGAAGAATAGTTAACGCCTTTCGCAAGTGTTGAATATGCTCCTCGATGCTTGCACTATATATCAAGATATCATCAAAGTAAACAACAACAAACTTCCCAATGTAAGGTCTGAAAATTTGATTCATCACCCTCAGTACTTGGTGCATTAGATAGACCAAATGACATGACCAGCCATTCATATAATCCTTCCCGTGTCTTGAATGCTGTCTTCCATTCATCACCTGATCTAATGCGAATCTGATAATAACCACTCTTAAGATCGATCTTCGAAAAGATTACAGACCCACTAAGTTGATCCAATAGATCATCAAGTCTTGATAAGGAAATCTGTATCTGACAGTTATTTTGTTGAGTGCCCTGCTATCTGTACACATTCTCCATGAACCATCTTTCTTCGGCACTAACAAAGCTGGTACAGCACAAGGACTGAGACTTTCTCGAACACGCCCTTGCTCAAGCAACTCCTCAACCTGTCTCCTCAACTCTTCATGCTCCTTTGAACTCATACGATAACGTGGCCTATGCGGTAAAATAGCACCCGACACTAGATCAATCTGATGTTGTATGTCCCTCTATGGCGGTAACTCCTTGGGTAATTCCGCAGGAAAGACGTCTTCAAATTCATTCAACACTGGTCTAACCTCCGCAGGAATTTCAACATCTTCACTTGTCTCGTTCCCAATCAACATGAACAATTCAACGCTATCGTTCACTTCTTCAACAAATTCTTTCGAAGATAATAGGCTAGTTGATTCCACCTTCTTCTCTGACTTGCTTTCACTTTGTTCATGCTTCTTAGGAACCAAAGTAATCTGAGTACCTTCAAGCAAGAAACTGTAGCTGTTGGTGCGACCATTATGTTGTACAGCTCGATCATATTGCCATGGTCTTCCCAATAGTAAGTGACACACATCCATGTCAACAACATCACACCATATATCATCTTTGTACTTCTTCCCAATAGAAAATGTAACAAATGCTCGCCTTTCCACTGTCACTTCTCCACCTTTCTTTAGCCATGCCAGTTCATAAGGTCTCTGGTGTTTTTCAGTCTTCAACCCTAACTTCATGACGGCTTCTTTAGAAATAATGTTATCGCAGCTTCCCGCATCAATAACAAATCGACAAACCTTCCCCAAGATAGTACATGTAGACTGAAAAATATTTCTCCTTAGCCGACTTGAATCATTCTCATGCTTTGTCACTAAACAAGACCTCCTTATCATCAAGTTACACCCTTCATCTCCTAACATAACTTCTTCATCTTCATCAAACTTCGATGGTTGAGAATAGTCAATTTCAGCTTCCACATCCTCATACTCACATTCCTCTGCAACTAATGCTCTCTTCTTTGGCTTTGTATATTCATTACTTTTATGGCCAAACTCCTGACAATTATAGCACTTGATACTGTCATTGACCTTTGCTTTAGCGGCTTCTTTGAAAATTGATTTAGTGACTGCCTTTGAAACATTAGCACTGCTACTAGCACCTTTATTCTGATTGTTAGAACTCGTAAACACACCACCTCCTCGTCTCCCTTGTTTCTCCCAAGCTAGAGCCTTCTGATGTGCTTCAGCAATAGACATTGGATTAAACATATTCACCATGTCCTGAATTTGTGTTCGTAACCCTCTAATATATCTAGCTGTTAGTTGTTCCTCGGTCTCCATAATAACATTCCTTGCAATCAATTGATAGAATTCATCTGCATAATCATTCACTGTCCTCGTTCCTTTTCTCAAATTCTGCAAACGTTGATACATAAGAGATTGATAATTGTACGGCAAGAAAGTTGCTTTCATCATCTTTCTCATCTTCTCCCAGGTGACAACTTTTGATTTTCTCATTCTCTCCTGAGTTAGTTTAGTTTGCTGCCACCAGGCCATAGCTCTTCCCCTTAATCTTGTAGCAACTAACTGAACTCTATGATTCTCAGGCACCTCCTTGAATTCCAAAATTTCTTCAACATTAGACAACCAATCCAGAAAATCTTCTGCTTGCATACCACCTTTGAATTCTGGAATTTCCATCCTCATACCTGATTCCCATTTACGATCATTTTCTGAATCCACATATTGATTTGGCACTTGGCCTCGATCTCGATAATGAATACTTCCTCTATCACCATATTCCTCAAAATCATATGTATGTCGATATCGATCTCGACCATCTATGTCTCTACGATCACGCATATCCCTTCTATCTTGTCTTTCAGCATCACGATAAGATTCATTGTCAAACTCACGTGGGGTTCTTCTTTCTTCATTTCGATACTCACGGTGTTCTCTTCTCATTGAAACTGAAGATTGTCTCCCCTCCCGATAATACTGGGGTGACATTCTCCTTTCTCCCGAAACTGAAGGTGAAAACCTGTTTCCACTCTGGTTCGAAACTGGTGAAGTTCTCCTTTGATTGTGATTCATGTCTTTCATCAACTTCTCTAACTTCTCAATACCTTCATTGAACTTTTCATTGATACGCTGCTCCATCTGTTCAGCTTCTTGTCTTCTATACACATCCTCAACATTATGATAATGATTAGCACGTCTCGAAGGCATGATCTTCAAACAATCTCTTTTCCAATCTAACTTGCTTTAACTCGGCTCCGACTTATCTTGGTTTAACTCGGCTTTGACCTAGCTCGGCTCTGCACTGCCTGGCTTTAACTCGGCTTCAACTGGATCTTACTTAGCTCTCGGCTTTGATATGGCTCAGATCTGATATGGATTAACTTGGCGCAATCTCTGATATGGCTTTGATACCAAATATGTGACGCAGCGGTTTAACACTTTGACGTGCTAATAATGTTTTGATACAAATTGACGTAGCTTTCTTCCTCACAAAATGATTTCGTGTCAAGTAAACATGATAGAACGATAAGTGCCCAAAACCGTTGATCTCTCGAGATACCGGATTCTAGCTATCTTCAACACGTTGATCGCGCACGATTCCGCGTTAGAAGATCTACGATTCTTCGACGTTGATCTCGTGCATGAGATTCTGTGAATCGGCTTCAAATTCGTTGATTCGAGC
Source organism: Allium cepa (assembly GCA_030765085.1). Lineage (NCBI taxonomy): Eukaryota > Viridiplantae > Streptophyta > Magnoliopsida > Asparagales > Amaryllidaceae > Allium > Allium cepa. Next base: position 163,425,625 of record CM060932.1, read on the forward strand.
GCACTCGAATATCCGAAGATGGAAGAAGAACGAGATCACACTCAACTTCAACAAAAGTGGCAAAAGCACACAAACAAATTTTATTCAAAAATCAACTCCTCTTTACAAGTGACACAACACCACAATTTATAGGAATTTTATAACACATATGCGACTCACCCAGTGCGACTCACTCAGCGACTCACGACCTACGACTCACGGTACAACACTACACGATTTAACACATTACATGACTTAACATACGTGACTTAACAATACAATACGTACAACATATGACATAACGACTCACGATTTAATGACATAAGAAGATGCACGGCTTATAGAGATGCGGCATAAGCTTCATGCGACTTAAGAACAAGGCGGTCCTGTAGCGACTCAAGGAAACATGGCAGCGACATAAGGACCTTACGACTTAAGGAGTTAAACGACTTAAGAAATGAGCGACATAAGAAATCACTACGGCATACGGTTGAGCGACTTAAAAAGGAGCGGCATAAGTGATCAGCAACTTACCACTTAAGAGAATGCCAGCGACTTAAGTAATGAGCTTCAGGGAACGACCTAAGAGATACGGCCTGATATTTTGAGTCGCTTATCAAGGCCGACGACTTAAGGCATAACTCGCTAGGTCGTTTAGGCGACTTAAGACCAAGCGAGCGACTTAAGGAATTGGGGCGACTTAACTCGTTATGTCGCGTTTGTTCTGCCTCCTGCTCTGCATCATCCATCTCCTTATGTCGCGGGTGACTTATGGCAAGCGAACGACGTAAGATCAACGAGCGACTTAAAGCAAACGAGTTATCATGGTGAGCTACATCACTAACACTCAAGCTAAATGAAAATGAGTGAAAGAGAGGAGATTAGAAATTCCTAAGCCCCAGTTCTCTCAGGAAATTCAAATTCAAGTTCCAAAATCAAAGAGAAGCTTAGGTAAGCATCCTCTTCATCTTCTCCATCTTTATCTCTCTTCAATTTTTAGAAATTCCTATAAACTAACTTAGAAAATTCATTACCATTTGATAATAGACTGAAGATTCTAGAGGTGTTCTTGAAGAGAAATCAATCTTAGCTTGTTTTTGAGCTTCTCATTTCTATATTTGGGTTTAAAGGTGAGTTCTTGAACTCACATCTATGTCTATAGCTTTCATTGTTATTAGGTATGAATTCCTAACATCTATTTCATGTTCAATTGCTTTTGATTTGAATTGGTTTGGTGAATTTTCCAACTTTGGTATTTCGAAGTCAAAATTTTTAAAGATCCTATCTTGGGCGTTTGGACATGTTTCTGGTGGTGTATCAAAGAGCCTAAAGAGCCGGGTTGTCGATTGGCATAAATCCCTAGCATCCATCGCTCGTTCAATCGCTTCCAATTTGGATTTTTCCCTCTTTTGGCTGGGCTAATTTTTACCTAGCAGAAAAATCCAGTCGTCTGGTTGAAAAATCCATATGTCTGGTAGGGGTCCCTGGAAAAAGAAAAAAAATAACAAATGCAGAAATAAATGGCTGAGATAAAATCCAAACGTCTGGTTAAACCCAACCAGACGTCTGGTACTATGCAATTTTGCCTATTTTGGCTGTTTTTGAGTGGATTTCCAAATTTTTATCGATTTTTGTTGATCTGGTTAGTTGTTATCAATTATTATCGACATTGATGACTTTATTTATAGATTTTTGGGAATATCCGTGTGATGCATTTGATATTGATTTTTATGATCTTAATTCACGTCATCGAATGTGGATTTTGGTGATAGATTGTTTTTACAATCATTTCTGTGATTTGACACTTTAAAATACAAAAGTTTTTATACTAGTAGTAAATACTAAAAAATCTTTCACAAAAACGATTTCGACCCTATTTTTAATACAAAGCTTGTTTTTAAAACCGTTTTTTAATCTATTAGTATATACAAACCTTTACCTCATTCGTATGAGAAATCTAATTAAACGACTTAGCAAAACAAGTGGTATGAAACGCTTGCGTTTACTTCGTCGGTTAATTCTTGGACTTGTTCGATTGAAATCTCATGACAATTTTCGAGTAGAAATCTTCAATATGTTCGTAAATATTTAAGTTAAGCCAGTGGTTATGGGACATGAAGCTAAACTCATTTATTTACTAGCTTAGTGTAATTACGCTTATCGATGAATGATGATCATTTTGTGATTTAGACTAGCGACGTGCGATGTCCCTTTGTTTGTGTGGGGGACTAAACCCCGTTTGTGGAGCTTCGGTTCAAATTGGTATGGTAGCGACCCATGGTCTTCGAGTGGTTTATGTAGCCTCGGCTCAAATTTGATGGTTAGCAACCATGGAATAGCGTTTCGTTTGTGATACACATGTTGGTGTGTTTTCATGCTCCTATTTGTGATAGGCCTCCCCTTTTGTGTTTTTTGGATTTCTAATTGATGATTTTTGGAATTTGTATTTCACCATTTTTTTTGCGATTTGCATTGATAAGTTTTGTCAATATTTGAGGTTTGGTGAATAGGTAAAGAACATGATATTCTTTTTGGATATTTGAGAAGATTTGAGATATTGTATGATTTTCATTGTTATCAGATATATACTTGTCACAGTATGACATTATTGTTACCATATGTTTTTGTCATATCTCTTATCCTATCTCATTTTGTATGATATTTATAGCTAGACTGATCTGTTTATTATTTTCTTCTTAAATAATACTCGGGTCAGACCGAGGAGTTTCAAGTGCTTCCACTTGACTTCTTAGCAGGGACTAGCTTCTGACTTTTGGCTAACGACTTTAGTTTAGTAGTTTTTTTATACATTCGAGATAAAGACTCCGTGATGTATACATATTCTTTTATCTAGCACTTGTACCTATTCTTTTGTGATGTAGTGGATCTTGTATGACCACTACTTTGATGTTCACTTCTATGTGATATATTCATATCCATTTCTGCCTTAGTGATATGAATATCTATGACTGATTTTGTATTATGCTTATTTTACATTTTTTTCCGAAGACCACAAAGCCACTGTGTAGTAGCATTGAGTTTGTATTTAATATGTCATATTTCCTCTTGAAATGAAATGCATGACCTTCTATCAAACATATCGCTACTCGCAGAAATCTATTACATAGATGGTCACTCCTCAACAGCCTTATTCTTCATGCTTGTTGACGACATTACCCAGTAGTGTCATTGTCTAGTGTGAGTATAGAGGTGGGGCGTCACAAAATATCTTTTTTTTTCTCGTTTAATAAAAAGTGTTTGGTCTACTTTCCTTATTTTAAATCTAGAAGCTATAAGGTAGCTTTTTAGTCATTCATACCAAGCATGGGTGTTTGTTTTAGGCCATATAGAGCTTTCTTAAGTTTATAGAGATGACCGGGGAATTTTTCATGCGAAAATAGTGGGGGTTGTTCTACAAACATGTTTTCCTTAATAAAATCATTAAAGAATGCACTTTTTACATACATTTGATATAATTTAAAATTATGATGACAAGAGAATTCTAATATGATATGTATTATTGTAAGTAGATGTACAAAGTATATGTAACTTAGGGTACAGTTTGGATGAAGAGAGTGAATGGTCACTTTTACTTCATATGGAAACAACTGAGATGAGAATTGAAAAATAATAGTTGATACTTGACATTGGGATGAGAAATATGATTCTATTCCAAAATATATTTTTCTATATAAAATTATTTCCTATGAAATTTATTCCCTTGAGTTGATGATATATTTGATCTAAAAACTTCAAATGTATAATGATTATATTAAATGGAATAGATAGCCTACATCAAGTGGTTGAATAGACAATCGTAATTTATACTTTATTGCAATAATGATAGAAATATTCGGAGCATGTCATATAACACTTATTGATTGCATCAAGTTATGAAATTTGTTTTCATAGAATGCACCAAACATTATTAATAAAATAATAATTGTTTTCAATATTGACTAAAAAAGTAGATGTAGTTTTTTTCTAATATGAATATTATAAATGTTCATTATAAAATAAAATTATAATAATGGTATTTGTGATGCATCGAAAAATACAGAAGTATCTAAATTTATTTGCAATTATTTTTGAGTTATGGGCTAAGCCATTGTTTAGAGAAATAATTTATAATTATATGATTCTGAATCATATGGTATAAGCAAACATAGAAAATTATGGAAAAAGCTCATTCTACTGATTAGTATATATAGATGTATGCAATCATAAGTTCCAAAATAGTTTCACGGATTTGTTATATTCATCGATGAATTAGCGCAAACATGAACATGTGTATATGATACACATGTGATATGTTAATGATGAGTTCAGAGAATATTAAAAAATAGTACATAAAATAATATATGATGGAAAATAAAATGATTCGATTTGATAGAACAGGTAAGTATATTGGAAAGAGTTCTGAACATACCAATAAATGAATAAAGATCCATTCTCAAAAATCACTACTTCCTATGATACATAATGATGTATCGATAAGCAGTAATCAAACTTTGTTGAACATAGTATCATTAATAGTAAGTAAAATTAACTTCTTTCAGTAAGGTCGTGTACTTAGGAGTAGTCCTCAAGGTTAAAGTTAATTTCATCTAAAGATTGGTTTACAAAATCATAAAAGATAAGGGTTTATAAGAAACCCCAACATATCATAGGCCTAGGAGTTGACAGGTTGTGCAAGTCGAATGACTGTACGTAATAATTACACACGAGGGATCATGAACGAATCACCCTAAAAAAGTTTGGGAACAATTGTTATTGAATGACCAATTTCTATTTTGTGCGCCAGTTTTGTAAACTTAAATCAAATCAGTTTAATATAAGGCAATTCATAAAATGTCTATGAATACCTATTTCGCTTCATTAGGAAACAATTGCTGTTTCAAGAAATACCAATTTTGTAGTGAATGAATTTCTTTTAGAAATTATTGGTAGTAAAATGGATTTGGATACGATTATAGGATAAAACTGATTACAAGGAATGAAATGAAATTAACCAAACCTAAATGAACGTTACGCATTAGAATGTCAATAGATAATCTTGCACACTGAAGAGAAACAATGAGTTTCTTATCATAGTCGAGAATAAATAATCCGCAGTGGTCAATTAAACCACAAAGAGTATTGACTCCGTTATATGGTATGATGCACAAATCTAAAAGGATTCCAAGTACATTATCAAAATGTGATTTTATAGCGTATCTAAAGGTATACAATTCATAGGCTGCAAATGTGTCTTCAAAAGAAAGACTAATGCAATTTGAATATAGTGAGCAACATTGATAAAATAAAATCGCAATTTTCAATTGTTGAAATTAATGTAATAGATTCGTCATTCAATGTGCCAAAGATTTTTTTGATTTTAGTCATAAAATTATCGCTTGGTATGACTTTGTGTTTTGGTATATATGTATTGAAATAGAAAATTAAAAAAAAAATGATTTACAATGGACTATTTTCACATTACAACCAAAGTGTCTTGAAGTTAGTGGAAGCAATATTGAGTTTGTGGGTTCAAATATGATCCAAGAAATGACAGGAAAGTATCATTCTATAGGCATCAAAATTGAATATGTACTTCGGTAAAATATCGAATAGTTTGATTTTCAATCAAAACGTAGAGGAAGCGTGTGTCCATAAAAAACATTAAATGGTACATAGATATTTCTGAAATTATAAGTAAACAACATACTGCTAATTATTAATGATGCACTTATGTAAAATTCAGCAATAGACTTGTTGTTTAACGCTTAGCATGGGATTTGAAATAACAACTTTTATAATCAGTATAAATGGATGTCTGGAATGTCCCAAAACAATATAAAAAAGAGCCATGTTAAATTGTTCAATATCAAGCATGTAAAATGGATTCCTTATACATTGGCAATTGGAATTTTCATACATGCCATTTTGTCTACAATATCACACTTTGCTCAGGTATTTGACACTTAGAGCTAGTAACAAATCCGAATTAAGGTCACCCAATCATAGTTTAGAGTGTACTCAAGTATTTATGAATTACTAGAGAATTGCTTATAGAAACAACAACTCTTTCTGAAAAAGTGTGTGGACTTGAACTTCATTAGTGATATCAAGGATATTATGTCAATTTTAAATTCATGTTCAAACTTAAGTTAAGAACTTTAAGTTGGAATCATTCTAAATAGTAAGTAGCGGCTAAATTAACTAAAGGCTACTACAATGTAAGAAGAAGAAATAAATGCACAACTTTATAACTGAGCTAGGGGTGACCACAAACGTTGAGATAATATAACATTATTATATGAAACAATGTCGCGATACAGTTCGTAAAAGAACCTAGAGCTCGTTAGAAGTTAAGAGACATACCCCGAATAGTTCCACATGACAAAGGCAGTTTATGTAACAACCCATATTTTTCGATAATTAAAACTATTTAATTAAATAAGATTTTGGAAATTTAATATTGTGAGAAATAAAATTTATGATTTATTAATGAGAAAAAGAATTAGAATATGATTTAATAATGTTGCTTGAACGTTTTGACAACTATTTTAATGTTATTTCAATCAATTGAAATAATTGTAAAGTTAACTTTGTTGTAATTGTAAATAAGGAATAAATTAAATGTTGAAACTAATGTTGAAATAATATGTTATAAATTGAAAAAGGTTTATTTTGGAATATGAAATCAGTTAATTTGTACATAAACTTATTAGCCTTGTTTGTAAACCATAAATTAAGAAATGTCTTTGAATTACTAATGTGTAATAATTGTTTTAATTATTATTTTATTATTTAATCCGCTGAAATTAATTTGGAAATAAATAAAACTAAATGTAATTAAATATTGCGATTGATATGGTAAAAAATGATAACTGTAGAATATGAATGTAATAAAATGTAAACTAATGTCAATTTTATTCATATGGTATTAGTTGATTCAATAATAAGAATGTAAATCAAAATAAAAGAAATTGTCAGAACTTAAAATTATTAAACTAGGTTTTATTTTAATTGTAATTGAACGCTAAAATTTATGTAATGTTTAAATCTTGGATTTAATATGGAAAAATTTATTTTAAAAGATTATAAATTTCTAGTTAATCAAGAATGATGAAAATTGTTGACTTTTAGTTTAGAATTTAAAGGTGATTAAACCAATTTAATAATAATTTATTTAATTAACATGAAAATTAGCCATTTTAGCCACTATCTCGGATTTCAATGAAACCAGTTTGATCGGATCCGTAATAGTGAATCATTGTACGATTTCAAGTTTCATAGCGATATGACTTATCATTTGACCGTGCGAACTTGACATGCGTAAAAATCAATTAATGGAATTTAAATGAATATAATTTGATTTTGAAATCTAACTTTTGTGTACAATGAAATTAGGGTTTTAAACTAGTCCATTGAGTTTAAAATATCAAAATCCCGTATTTCGATATAATGGATGACTTACTTTCGTTTCAAAAACGAAACGGGCTTTTCGGGTCGTTGTTATCATTTCGACCCAATTCTATATGTCCATTCGTTCATATCCATCCCTGTCAATATAAATTTATTTCTCTTGAAACCTTAGCCATCTACTCCCATTTGTACATATCTGTTCAAATCATCTGCTTCTTCCTCCTTCCAAATGGTTGTCGACCCAGACCCTAATTTCACTTTCAAAATCAATTTCAAAATTCAAACTCTCCAAACCCTATCATATTATATACCATTTTGAAGCTCTCAAAAATACGAATCAATGGAAAGTGTTAGTTTTTAGAAATAGTGCTCAAGTCGATCTGGAATCGCAGTCAAAGGTCATAAATCGTGAAACCCCAATTGGCAATTTGAGGCTTTTCGATTCACATGCTAATTGGCGAAATTGGATCATAGGTATTGTGGAGAGTGGTCTTTGGAGTCGATTGGTGGTGGAATAATTGACAAATTCCACCTGAGGCGGTCGAAATTTTGAATCTAGGGTTCGAAAACCCTAACTTTTAGAGTGGCGGCGGCGTAGCAGCCAAGGTAGGCCGGAGGTGGCCGTTGGTACGGGGATGGAGCGGCTCGAGGTAGGCGTCTCAATGGCACAGTTGGATTGGGTGATGGTGGCCTCCTGGCACATGCGGCTGTAATTTAACATGGGCGGTTGCTACTATAGCTCGGTTCGATCGTGACTGTGCTAGGGTTCAGAGTTGAATCTAATTACGAAAATGCCCTTTATTATTTTTTTATTTTAATTTAAATTTTAAAATGTTCTAACCATTATAACTTATTCATACGAGCTTGGATTTGGACGTGGTTTCTTCTATTGCGATCGTATCAAAATTTTGGATATCATGGAACTCGTTTGGCTGAATTTCGAGACTGTTGGATTTTTGGGCATTATTTGGATTTTAAATCGACAATAAATCAAAGGTGATTGATTTAACCCACTCACAAATACTAAACCTTCTTATGTTAGTTGAATTAAATTTATGAATTGATAAGAAATTTATTGATTGCTGTTTGGTAATTCAAATTGTGATTTAATTTGAATTTGAATTTTATTGAATTGAATTACCATTTTAATTAATATTGAATTTAAATTGCTAGTAAAACATCTGATAATGATAACCAGTCAATTGTTGTGATTTATTGGCTGAATTAGATGTTGATTGTGATGGATGTTTATTTGTTGATTGTAACGACCCGTAATTTTTCGATGATTTAATTATTGAATTTAATAAGATTTTGTAATTTAATATTGGAATACATAAAAATTTGTGATTTATTAAAAAAATAAATAACTAGGATGGGATGTAATAGTGTTAATATAAGGTAATTGATAACTAGTTTTAATGTAATTCCAATTTATTGAAATGATTGAAAGGTTATAAGTGGTTATAAATTATGATTAAGAAAATAAATTGAATGTTATATTGATTAGTGAAGTAATATGTAAATGATTGTAAGTGGATAAAATCAGTGTTATGTAAGGGTTTATAACAATTATTTGTAGAAAATAAACTTATAAATGTGATTAAATTATGTAAAAGGCGGCAATTGTTATTTGTTACCTAGTTATTTAATACGTTGAATTAAACTGAAAATGAATTGCAATTAAATGTAATTAAATATTGCGTTAATATGAGTTAAGACGATAAATGTGAATGTACTAAAATGTAAAGTAATGTCAATTATATTCATAAGGCAATAATTGATTGAACAATAAGATTGAAATCAAAATAAATGAATTTATTGGAATTGAAATTATAATTAATAGGTTTATTGAAATTGAGATTTAACACTATAATTAATGCAACAATTAACATTGAATGTGACATGGAAAATTGATTTCAAAGATTGTAAATTTCTGGGTAATTAGAAATGATAAAATTTGTTAATTATGAAAATTGAATTGAAAAGTGATTTAATTAATTCAATAATAATTTATTTAATTAACATGAAAATTGCCATTTTGGACACTGTCTCGGATTTTGAAAAAACCAGTTTCATCAGATTAGTAACGGTGAATTATTGTAAGGTTTCAAGTTTCGTAACAATCAGATTTGTCATTTGATCGTGCGAGCTCGAAACGCGCAGAAATTAATTTATTACATTCAATTTGAAATAAAATGATTTTAAAAGCAAACTTCTTCATTCAATGGAATTAGGACTTAAAACCTGTTCCATTACATTTACAATATCGATAACATTTATTTTGATATATTGGACGGCCTACTTTTGTTTCGGAGACAGAACGGGCTTTTCGGGTCATTATTATCGTTCAACCAATTTGATACGTGTTCATTTTTCTTATTGGGCTTTGTTCATAAATAGCTTAGTCCCTAAACCTTAGCAGCCTTTCTATTTCTTATTCTATATATACATCAAATTCTGTTTGTTCCTTCTTCAATGGCAGAAACAAAATCAAATTGCAAACCCTAAATTCAACTTCAAATTTCAAACTCCTCCGAACCCCATCATATTATATATCATTGGAAAGCTCTCGATGAGCATAATCCATTACAGCAATTCGTTTTTTGATTCGATTCACTGTTTGGCCATAAAATGATAAGTATTTCCGGCCTTTCATGCTAGGGTCCGAGATTGGACGATGGATCTTCGTCCTAGCAACGAGCGGAGGGCACTGCACCGGAGAGGACATCGAGGGGAGTTAATCGGTACAACTATTTGGGTCTGGTGGTGCATGACTTCGCCGTGATTAGCTAGAATAGGTGGAGGCAGTGGCGCCGTGCATAGCCATGCATATGGGTTATGGGCGGCTCGAGGAAGGGGTTTTAGAGGCGAGGTCGGATGGATGTAGTCGTGGCTCTAGGGGTCGGTGTTCGATCATTGATAGCAATGGCTCGATTACTGATGCACGTGTGTTTTGTTCGAAGGCTAGTATATCTAGGATTTCAGAGTTAGCAAGGTGATAGGTACAACATTTTTTTATTTTATTTGTTTAGTTATAAATTGTATAATCTTCTAACATTATAACTTTTACGTGAGGTCGGTTTTACGCGTGGTTTGTTCTACTGCAATTGTATCGAAATTCCAGACATTATGAAAATAGTTTGAATGAACTATGAGACTGTTGAATTTTAGGCCTTATTTTTGGTTTCAAATCGATTTGAAATCAAAGGTCGGTGTTTTGATCCACTCACAACCACTAGATTATCTTATGTTAGTTAAATGAATCTATGATGTGATTAGAAATTGATTGGTTGTTGTTTGGTATATTTGAATTTTCATTCTAGTTAAATCTGAGTTCTATTGAATTTAATCGCTATTTAATTTAATATTGAATTTTATATTGCCTGTTGATACTTGTTATTGATGATCAGTCAATTGTTGTTATTTAATTGTTGATTTGAATGATGATTGTGATGGATGTTTGATTGTTGGTATTGGATGACTGGATGTTATATTATATTGTTATAACACTGCAAGTTCCCTTAGCTTATTGTTAGAAAATCCCCATGTATTGAAATGGTACATACCCAAATGATCTATAGATTAGAAAAAAATCGTTATGGGTTGAAATGATAAACCCGAGCGATTTAATTGATTTTATTTCAATTCAGGATTGCCAGTAAATTTCAATTATTGCGAGTTTAAGTGATATACATCCATATCACTTGACCTTAGGGTAGAGAATTATATACGGACACCGAATTGGTTAAATTAAACAACTTTAAATCCTTAAAATTTAAATTCAGTTAAACGATTTTTAAACTAAAAGTTGATTTGCATGAACTGAATTATTTTCGAAATTCAAGCTTTAAATTTTTAAAATTGGAATTGATTCAGTGAATTGTTTCAAGAATTAAATTAAATTTCAAAGTTGAAATTTGAAGCATAAATGAAATTTATCGAAATTGAGTTATTGAAATTTTTGAATATTACTTTGAAATCTATTTAATTTGAAGTGGAAACACGGATTTGAAACCTATATTGGTTAAATGGTTTAATAAGAATCTGAATTTAAAAACCGATTTTATTTAGTTGAATTGAAAGCTGGCCATGATCCAGATGTGTTGAAATAGTAGAAATGGTTTAATTTTGATATTAATTCCAAATTAATTATTTTAATATAAACTGTTTAAAGATTTAGTATTTTAAAATCCTGATTTTAAGTTTTCAAACTATTAGACTAATTTAAATCTATTTTCAACTATTTTAAACTATTTTTAATCAATTTAAACTATTTTTATTTATTTTATCTATTTTTAATCTATATAACCAAGTTTAACTTATTTTATACTAATTAACTCATTTAATCTATTTTGAATCTATTTAATATATTTTAAATTTATTTAATCTATTTTAAATAAATTTATATATTTTAAATTTATTTAATCTAAGTTAAAACTATTTAATCTATTTTAAAATTATTTAATCCATTTTAAATCTATTTAATCTATTTTATATCTATTTAAACTATTTAAACTATCTTAAATCCACATAAACTATTTTAAATCTATTTTTAAACTATTTAGAGTATTTATCTATTTGAAAATTTATTTTTAAAACAACGCTAAACTATTTATAGCTATTTAAACTATTTTCTAAATTTCAGATTGTGTAAAGTGGAAGTGTTTATATTTAAATCCTTAATTTAAAAGAAAATATGCTTGAATGATGTTATAACCTAGGTTGGGATTTGAAATGATAATTACCGGTGAATGACATATTTAAGTAAATATGGTGATTTTAAAATAAGGATTTAACCTATTTTGTTAATATGATTTTGAAAGTAAATATGATTCCGGAAGTGATATGGTTTTGAAAATATGATATTTAATATCAATTATGAAACGGTTTTGGAAATTTAAAAGAACCATCCGATGTGAAATAAGCATTTGGTTGTTAAAGGGACGGGGATCGGATATTGTCATGCTCTTTGCCAATACCAAAAAATACTTTAACAACTGTGTACGTGGTGGAGATTCCAGAATGAAGTAGGATAGTTTGGCGAACGATTCTGTATGAGGTATTTACTTAACCCTGACTCCCGTGGGTCAACTTGACGTAACTAAAACATGAGCTATACCGGGCCAAGTGAGTTCGCACCTCCTATTGGGCGCATTTCTTCGATACCATATTATGAATTTGTGGTTGATTTGGTGGCCACCCCACGATTTGATTATGGGAATGTGTTTCGAGGTGGGCAGTAGTAGCTGCTATGCATTACCACCAGTCCGAGAGTACAAATGGTAGAATCCTACCCTGGTATTGCCTTGCATGCCTTGTCACATTCCGTATCGCGCCTTCTACGAGTTTGTGTACTGTATTTGTAACGACCCGCAGTTCCGTACATTTTGAGTTGATAATAAGTCACTCTTGTTTAATCCAAATTGTACAAAAGAGCGAATAACTAGGGTAGAGAAGAAGAAAGAGATAGAAGAAAATAGATCAGAACGACAATAACACAGATTCTCACAATCGTAGCGGAACAAAATATAATATATAATAATAGATCTTTAAAAAATGAATCTGTAACTGTTTTATATTATATTTACAGTCATAAGAGCATAACAATCAATACGGTGGAAATAGTCAAGTACGTGATATACGTCTGAAATCCTCTAGCTCGTCTTATGAGCTCCATTGCATTCTAACCTGAATCTTTAATACTCAGTCGGACCTGAACATTATAATAAAATAACACCCAAGTCAGTTTGGAAAACCAATATGAGAAAACACACTCAATTTGAATTATTAAAGTTATCAAAATCCTTTGAAAAACAAAGGTATCTCGTAAGATCGCATCACGCATAAACACTACGGGTTTTTTCCTTACGATAACCAAAACATTTTATAGAAAATCCAGTGATATTATAATTGTGTCTAAGTACGAATGCTTATTTAAATAGCCAAATTTGTACATTAATTAAATTCCAGCATACGAGGCTCTACAAACAAAACCGCAAAGACTCGGGTGGGAGAACGGATCTTATACAATGATTGGGCTACTGGGATATCTCCCATCACTATAAACCTCTAGAAATATGTTCCAAGGACCTCGCTGAGATCTCCTACTACACAAGACCGGCCTACCCCTAACCTGGATAGACCGAATATATTATCTCCCCGGGTGTTTCCACCCTTAAAAAAATCGAGCGCTTCCTTTTTCATGCACAACCATATCCATAATTTATTATATATATTTCCAAGGGTATCTAGAAAATTGATAACATACCATAATTAGGTGCGACCCACTTAGACTAGCTACATCTCCCCTATTTTAGTCATTCCCGGTTGATGAGGCTTGAGGCTAACAATTACCTTTCAAGAATAATTATACTTAGAATGCTCATCGTCCTTCAATGACGATGCTCTGATAGCATTCGTCCATACTAGTTGTCCTGGGTCTGGACAAACTGAATCACCATCTTCACTATCTCCACGGTATCCCTTTGTGATGTTCAAACCGGATCGAAGTGGTTTTTGGATAATTAAATCCGATCCCGGTCTCTTCGAAATGATTAAGGAATTTGGCCAAACTTGATAGTCGGTTATTTAACCATCAAACAACATCCATAAGCAGTCACTAGGCCATATTTATAAATCTTTCAAAACATTCATTGTAAAGTACCTTTACAAAGATATATATATATTCATCTCTTTTAATATTTCAATATTTGGAAACAATTCCAATATACTAATATTCACAACATCATATATTTCAAATCATCTCTATACTTAGAAATATATTTTTCCAAATTCCATTTACTTCATCACTTTAAAATATTTTTAGGATAATAATCTCGTGGTTGAAATATTTCAAAACCTTCCGATCCAATACTCTGGAAACATTTACAAGTATATTTCCTAAAATTATTTTATTCTAAAACGTAGGAAATATTTCATTTATTTTCTATTTCTAAAAAACATTTACAATTATTTGTGAATTACTTAACTCAATGAACCCCATAAGTTTTGGAATTATAAATTAATTTCCTTTTAAATTCCCAAAATTGATAGCACTCATCTATAATGTCAACTACCCATTTCTAACTTATTTATTGAATTCTAATCCAATTTCGAAGTTATCCTATTTCAGTGATTCAGAAATTTTCTTAAGTTTCTAGAATTTCACTATAAGATTTCTCTTATAAAAATCATATCGTTAAACACAACTCCGTCTATAAATCTCAAAAGCATTTACAAATCAATTCCAATCACTTCCTAAATATATATATATATATATATATATATATATATATATATATTTTAAAGGATAGTAAGTTTTTTTTTTTCAAACAGGCTTAAATAGTTATTTAAAGTATTAAAACTCTTTAAATAAAACATCAATAACTTAATTCCAACTCATTTCAAATAAAAAAAATCGATCTCCAAAGTTGATTATTAAAAATATTAGAATTTCTTTTCAATTAATATTCAATATTTGAAAAATCCACTTTTTGATGTATTTCAATACTAATTAACTTTAAATCATATAGTTTAGTAAATAGAATTTCCCTTTTTAAATCAAACTTAACCTCTTAATAAAATATATTTTTAAAATGCCAATAACCAATTCAATTTATAATTCCTCTCGATTTACCACACATCGATCCCATTTCGATTTTCTAACCATCCTCACTTTTCAAAAATAGAATTCACTATTTTCCCAAAAA
The DNA here is from genome assembly GCA_030765085.1 of Allium cepa. Classification (NCBI taxonomy): domain Eukaryota; kingdom Viridiplantae; phylum Streptophyta; class Magnoliopsida; order Asparagales; family Amaryllidaceae; genus Allium; species Allium cepa. Next base: position 163,440,723 of record CM060932.1, read on the forward strand.
TCTATTTTTCATATCTCAATTTAAATTCACCCTGTGAAATTTTATTCCAATTTATCAATTAATTTTCATTTTCTCTTTTTTATAAACATCATTCATAATTTATAACTCCTTGAGTTTCACTTATTTATAAAACTAATCCCATTTATAAAATCTCATTTTATAAATCCATATCTTAATAAATTCCATTTATTTCACAAATATCTTTAAAATATCGTTTCACTCCTTTTCATATTTTTCTGGAATATTGTTTAAAAATCCATCTTTAAAAATCCTCTATATAAATTATTTAAATCTCTATTTAAAATATTTTTATGAATAGGTAAATACAAATCAAAATCGATTATTGTTTTTAACCACATCAATTTCTTAAAATAATCCAAATTTATATATGAATATTTTTATATTTGAAATCTCCTTTCAAATCTTTTCAAATTCCAAAAATAATATTTATGGTTTCTAAAACACCAAAAGTTAGGCCAGTTCTACTACAGCATCCAATAATTCACATCACAACAATAATCTATAATTGATTATTCTAACACATCATATATTTTCATATACGAAAACAATCATAAAAATACCAATCCCACTTCGAGGGGGATATCACGGTATATAGGGTTATCCGCTATTATGCAGGGTGCATAGGGTCTCATCCGCTTCAATAGGTGGGAATATATCCAACTACTAATATATGTACTACTATATATATATAATATAGCATCCAAATAACAAATATATAAATTCATCCAGTCAACCAATAATTAGTTTTAGTTTCTATAAATTAACCAGCTATCCAAAAAGAGTGAGATTGACTCACCTTGATTTTTTTCAGAATTTGATAGTCGTCCCAATCCAGAATTTTGTTCCTTTGCGTAGTATTTCCCGCTTCTTTCTTCGATCGTATGACTGTCGCGACTAGTTAGACAGCAAAGAAGTGGCAAGGGACTATAGTGGTGCCATTTAAGTGAAGCCATTTAACAAAACTGAAGCATAGCTAGGACAGGCAGCACATACATTCAAATTCTCAACGCCGGGCGGCACAACACCCATTACCAAAATAGCAGTAGCATTTGATACATCCTGGACGGACTCCCAGCTCTACAGCACCGCGAGAGTCCAAACCCCCCAACAATCGACAATTTTTGAACCGAAACAATAGAAAACCCAACTTCAAAGGTGGAATCTTCCTCAAGCAAACCCTTGTGAAGATCGAGAATCCGACCCTGTGGCTAGAGGAGGGAAAGAAATGTCAGCGGAGAGAGGTGGTAGCTCCGACATCGACGCTGGTAGGAGCGAAGTGACGTGAACGGATAAGTCTCGATCAAAAAATGAAGCTCGATCGCAAAGAAGAAGGCCGAGCGCGAGACGATCTTGGGAAAGTTGAACGCGATGGATAAGAAATTTGAAGCTTGATTGAAAGTGCGAATTGGAATTAGAGGGAAAAAAATAATCGCCTATTGCCATATATTTAACTAACCATCACAATCCTTGAACATTTTAATCAATTGGCCTATTTTTTTTCATTTTTCTATTCGATCGACTGATTTTCTCTCTAATAAGAACAATGAGGTACGTGACTTAAAAAGAATGAAGGCGGCTATTCGTACTTACTAGATCGGCCTGCATACTAGGGTGGCTGATGGAAATGTTTTAGATGGCTTTTTTGTGTGTGTGTATGTATATTAAAAATTCCAAATATGTGGATATTTTATATGAACCCCTATCGAGGCGTGCCGTTAGGCGTTTATAATGTTATATCTTCATTCCGAAAGCAATGGAAAGGTTTCGAGTCCTAATTCGATCGTATGGAGAAGATAGCTTTTTGGATCCAATTATTATACTAAATTTTCGATATTAAATTCATCATGTTTATATCCCGTACGACCAAACAATAAATCCAAACACTACGAAATATGAAATCCGATATTAATACATTATTTAATGGAACTGGTTTCGTCGAATTTTGAGACTGTGCCCCAATCGCTATTTTAACGCGTCGATTAAATTGGCGATTTCAAAATTTTCGAAGTTGCTCAAAATTTTAGTTTTAAAATCTTGCTAACTAAATTCTAATTTTGAATAGAATTTTTATCAATACTAGAAATCATTCTGATTTATATTCCATTTAAATTTCAATTATTCACCTTTTTCGTATAACGATAAATCACCATATTTTGAAATTAAACGCCATTTTTTGAATTCAACCAATAACTCCGTACTCAAAATGAATTTATTTCAAACTCAACATTTAAAACCATTTAAATATTCAGACTTAAACGTCGAAAAATCTAGTTCTTTACATTCCTTCCCCCCTTAAAATAATTTCAACACCGAAATTACTTAGGTAGGATGAATGATCCAAACCAATTAACTTCTCAAACCCCACTTAGCTAAAACTTGACATTCACTTTTCCAAACCCTTTAGTTTCATTCCAACATTTAGTTTCCACTTCTGCTTTCAGACCCATTTTCTTTCAATTTAAATTCAAAAATTAACCTTTTTAAGTTAACAAAATTTTTGGAAAAATTTTCAATTTTTTTCTAACACCCTAAATTTTTGAATTTTTTTGGTAGAGTCTCTCTTATACGGAGAGCCTTTTGCATTTCGACAAGAGAGATAAAAATGTATACATCGACCCACATGGTAGAAAAGAAAAATATATATCAATATTTATATCATTTGCGGTATTTAATCCGAAAACGTACCTTATTTTAGCATTTTAAGTGAAAGACTTATCTAATATGCAGTTTTCACGACCAAAATCAAGCAAAACAGCTCCATATACCTGTACTTACTCAATTTAAACACGCAAGTACGAAAACATGAAATTTAATAATATTTCATTAATTTAAATGGTTAAAACACTTAGTCTCATAAACAATGCATTCTAACATATAATCATAAGCAATTATAAGGTTCCAACACCAATTTAATTACTTTTAATCGATCCATATACCATTTCATTCAATTCTAATGATTTACAACTAAATTTTCTTGCATTCACTTCATATTTATACCCAAAAAAAAATCAAATCCATTCCAAATTGATTTGAAATTCACTTTCCAATTGTTCGTAGAATTTTATTTATTTCCGTTTACGACAAATGACAGTTTTCCTATGCAAATTTGGCGATATTCGCTTAATAAAATAACCATTTCAGTTCATAGCTATTTTAAATTGATTCCAAATCAATTTATATTCAATTCTATTCCATTTCAAATTTATTCATGATTAATTCAGTTGCATTCCATTCACATCCACATTCATTATATTCAAATCCATTTTGTTAAGCTCAAAATCATTCCACGCTATTTATTAAATGACAAATTCACAATTTGTTAGAGCAAAACTTCCATCCAAAATATTAACTTAAGTTAATTCATTTATTCCTAATTAATTCAATCATATACCTAAGATCATTTCTATTTCAGTCAAATTCTATTTCAATTTTATGTTGATTCTTCTTCAATCAAATTCTATTCCTTTCACCGGTTAATTTAATTAGTTCATTTACTTAGTCCACTTCAAATTTTAATTCCATACTCAAATTCATTTAGTTAATATCCCAAGTTATATTCAATTTATTAACACTTCAATTGAATTTATTTATATCTCGAGCAATCACACTTTCAATCCAATTTCATTTTATTTAACCACATTTCCTATTTTATTTAATTCACTTACTTTTTAAGTCGAATTTATTTTTTAACTCAAGTTTTCATTTTCCAATATCCACTTTCAATCCACAATCCAATTTACTTAACCAATTTAAACTCCATTCCCATATTCAATTAACAAATTAATTTATCCAATTAGTTCACTTCCAACTTATAATCCACAGTTATATTTTTTATATCAAAAATCACTTCATTTAGTTTACTTGAGTTCAAACTCATTTTATAATTCAAGTGTGGTGTTTATTTCTTCATCTATGCTTGCTTTTCCTTAATTCTTTCCAAATTGTCTTCAATTTGTTTTCCATATTCAAGCCTTATATTCCTTTTTTAAGCTATTACAAATTCAAATCCAATTCTATTTAACACATCCTGAATTCACTTCAAATTCCTTTACATGAGTTATGTCCATTTCGAAAACCATTCCCTCAAAAAAAAATCTTAAGTCTTTATTATTAACATTATATACCATTTCTTAAGTTTATATATTCGACTTTAGAACTCAAGTTCATATTTACTGATTCATTCAAAATATCCATTAACTCTAATTTTTATTCATAAGCAATACAAACTTATTTACTTACAATTCCACAAATTCCACTTAAATTTTTATTCCATTCAAATTTTATAGCTTATAGTTATAGAGTCGCAATACAATTGTAGTTCTATATATAACTCCATTCGATGTCATTTCTAATTCCAATTTAATTTTTATTTAACTTAACTTAAGTTATATTCCAATTCATACCACTTATTTTACACATTTCATAATTTTTTTTCTTGAGTTGATTCATTTCCAATTTAATAACTTATAGTTATATATCCATTTCACCATTCAACATTACTCGATATCTTCCATTACATTCAATTCATACTATTGGTTCACTTCACCATTTCTATTTCAACCAAATCAAAATCAATTTAATTTCTATAATTTAATTTCTTCAACTTAACTTAAGTTAAGTTCTATTTTAACTTTCTCAATTTAAATTTTAATTCCAAAATTCAATTTTCACACTTTCCCTCAAAATAATTCACCATTAGTTCATAACTTATTTTTTGATATTTTTAGAACATTTAATAAGGATTTCCAAAAATTTTAAATGTCCGGTATTTGTTTAAAATCACTTTGAAATCAAATATATACATATATACTCTTTTTGGTTTAACAAACCACTTCCCTTAAATTTGAAAATTAACCTGATTTTATCCATAACAATTCCTTTGGAAATTTTTAAACAAAATTTGTTTGCTCAAGAAATCTGAAATATCAATTACGGTAGCAACCTGTCACTCAGAAACTCGAAAATGAACAACAATGATGTCACGATCATCATCAGAATTATTTTCTAGTGATTTTAGTGAGTTCTGTGCTATATCACTTCTAAAGTCCAATTAAAAAAAATTTAATTTCAAATATATTTCAAATAGTATTTACTATTATTCATCTTCAAACACTTTGGAAAATATTTCCAAAAATCTCCGGGTTAATTTTCCAAATTCTGGTTGAATCCATTTTTAGTTTTTAATTAATCTGTATGAATTATATTTATACAATTCTATTTGGTTTTTATAAACCATTTCCCATTTTATAGTCTTGTTTTGATTATATACTAATATCAACCAAACACATTAATATACTATAATAATTTCCAGAAAATTATTTCCCTGTTATCAAAAATAATTTCGAAAAAATTATTTCATTTACCCACTCCCAAAATCATACAGTGTTGAATTACTCTATTCAAGTGTTTAGGAACCCTTATCAATGTCATGGCGTCCCACTACTCGATTAGAATTTATATATCACTTAACAGATTGATCAACACAATATAAAACCATTTTATATTCACTAACAAATATGCGCTCATATCTATTAATACTGTCAACTCATTCTAGGGTACTATTGACCCTATCTCAATTGAGTAATCCCCACCAAAGCCAAGGTTCCCACTTAACCTTCGGCTCTGATACCAAATGTAGCAACCTGTAGTTCCGTACCCTTTGAGTTGATAATAATTCACTCTTGTTCAAACAAAATTGTACGAAAGAGCAAATAACTAGGGTAAAGAAGAAGAAAGAGATAGAAGAAAATAGAACAGAACAACAATAACACAGAATATCACAATTGCAGCGGAACAAAATGTAACATATAATAACAGATCTTTATACAAAGAATCTATAACTGTTTTATATTATATTTACAATCATCAAAGTACAACAATCAATACATCAATCTAGATAGTTAATATTGTCACGACCGAAATTTTCGACCTCCAAAAATCGACATCAATACGCCACTGCATAAAATGTCGATCAATCGAATGCCGGAAATACTAGATCGTTAGGGAAAAGAAGAAAGAGGTAGAAAAAGAAAATAGAAACAACAACACAGAATCTCACAATCGTAGCGGAACAATATATAATAGAAAACAACTGATCTTTATGCAAAAGGACCTATAACTGTTTTTATACATTACATCATCAGAGTACAACACAAATCTGGGCAGTTATAATAACCCGTCCTCACATAGCTGAATAAAACAAGTATGTGATATACATCAAACATCCTCCAGCTCGTCTCTTGAGCTCCATAGCATCCCAACCATAATCTGAAATACTCGATCCGACTCGAGCATTATAATAAAATAACAACCAAGTCAGTCTGGAAAACCAGCGTGAGAAAACACACTCTATTTGAATTATTAGCTTTTCAAAATCCTTTAGAAAACAAAGGTATCTCGTAAGACCACGTCACACATAAACAAGAAGGGTTTTTACCTTACGATAACCAAAACAGTTTATATCAAAACCATTTGATATTATAACAGTGTCTATACAAAGTAAATAGAAAATAGCTGAAATGCTCACATCTCACATTCCATCATAGTTGGGCACAATCAAAACCATACGGTGCTTATTGGAGAACGGATTCAATCGAATGACTGGGCCACTAGGGTACCGCCCACCATAGTACACCTCTAGAGCAATGTACCAAGGACCACGCCGAGATCCCCTGCTACACAACACTGGCCTACCCACAACTTGGATAGACTGAATATGTTATCACCCTAGGTGTTCCCAACCTCACCACCGAGACCTCCTTCCATGCACAACCATATCCATAATGAATAGGTTTTCCGAGGACATTTTGAAAGGTGATGACATACCCTACTTGGGTGTGACCCACTTAGCCTTGCTTTATCTCTCATGTTTTATTCATTCATAGTTGATGAGGCTTGAGGCTAAGTGTTACCTTTTTTAAGAACAATTTTACTTAGAATGCTCATGTCCTCTAATGGCGATGTTCTGGAAGCATAGTCCATACAAATTATCCTGGGTTTGGACAAACCGAATCACTATCTTTATCATCTTCATCATATTCATTCATAACGTTCAAATCGGATCGAAGTGGTTTTCAGATAACTAAATCCGATCCCAGTCTCTTCGAAACGATTAACGAAATTGGCCAAAATTGATAGTCGGTTATTTAACTATCAATACAAATCCACAAATAATCATCTGGCCTTATTAAAAAATTTCCAAAGTATTTACTTTCAAAATACCTTTAAAAGATATATCAATTCCTTCCAATACTTATATCCGTAACAGGATACTTCCAACATCTCAACACTTAGAAATATTTCCAAATTTCTATTTTCTATACTTAGGAAAATATTACAAGTCTTATTTTCCAAAATCAATATTAACGTTTTAGAGAATTATTTCGTAAATTATTCCCAAAATCTCCATAATCACAAATAAATTTCCTCTCCTCAAATCATATCCTTTTATAAGCACTTTCTAAAATCTCGAGAGAATTTATAAAATGTTTTTTTTCCAATCACTTTATACTCTATATATATATGTATATATAAAATAAGTATTTTAAAGAAAAATGATTTAGTTTTAAAACATGTCCGAATAATTATTTAAAATATCAAAAATATTTTTATAAACTTTTGTAATTCAGTTTTAGTTAAACAAATAAATTTCAAAGCTCATTTTCTAAAAGTTAAAATTAAATAAATTAAATACTCAATATTTGAAAATCTACTTACCATAGTATTTAAATCTCAACTAGTTTAAAATTCCATAGTTTTTAAATAATAGAATTTTCCTTTAAAACAAATTCACTTCTTAAAATTAAAAATATATTTTTAAAATCTCAATAACTAATTTAATTTATAACTTCCTATCAATTTCACAACATATCGAGTTATCTTCGCTTCCCTAACCATTTCCATTTCAAAAATAGAATCTACTATTTTTCTCAACCCTGCTTTCATATTCTAATATAAATTCACCCTATGAATTTATATTCCAATGATCACCTGATATCGAATTTCTTTGTTTATAAATATCATTATCAATTTTATACCCTTTTTATTTTACCTGTTTATAAACCAATCTTATTCATAAAATTCTATTATATACATTCTTTTCATATAAATTTCTTTTACACTTCTAATCTATTTTCAATATTGATTTTGAATCCCTTTTATATTTTCATAATATCATTTATAAATTCTCTTATATAATTCATTTTAAAAAATCTCCATTTATTTATTCGCAATAGTTAAGTATAGCCAAAATCAATTATATTTTTATAATTCATTTTTCTTAAAAATAACTCTAATTCCAATATATATTTTATTACCAAATTCCCTTTAATTCCATAAAGTAAAAAAATTATAGTTTTTAAAATTATCAAAATCCAGGCCAGTGCCACAATAGCATTCAAATATTCCAATTTCAACAATAATCTATAACAGATTATTTACACACATCATATACCACTATATATGAAAAATAAACAATATATTTGAGGAATCCAGTTTGATCCCTTCAACTTGTTTTCCTGCATCCACAGATGGTAATACAATATAAAAATACCAATCCCACTTCGAGGGGGATATCGCGGTATAAATGGTTATTCGCTATTATGTGGAGCGCATACGGTCTCATCCGCTATAATGTGCGAGAATACCACTCCAAATACTATATTTATGCCACTATATATATTATATAATCATTCAACAGGTAATAATTTATAAAATCAACCAAACAACCAATAATTTAAATTCAACATTTTTAAATTATTCTGGCAATCCATATGAGTGAGATTTTACTCACCTTGATTTTTATTTGCAGTCCGTTCCAATTTTAAATCAAATTGGACAGCGTTCAATTTAATCTTTAAAACTTCCAGTTATCTTCGAAAATCCAAACCAATTTTTATTGCAAAATTTCTACTTCATAAGAACATATTACGGGTTATTAAAAATTTTGAATTTTTTTATAAACCAATAAACAATTTAATTGGTGTTAACGTTAGGATTAAATTTAAATTAAACTAATTACAAAAATCGACAATTTATCACCTCATTATTAAACCTTAATCCACGATGCTGCTATTCCAAAAATCATCACTCGTACCCACGTAACGTTTCCCCCTCCTCCGTCGATTCGCTCGCAGTTGTCCAGTTGAAACCGCACCTCAATCCCTTTCTACGTGTGCCCGTTCCACCATCGAAAACTTCAATCAGTCGTGTCCACTAACCCATCTCGTCTCAATCGTGACTCTCCATTTCGCCTCGCAATTCCGCAATCGCCGCCTTTCCCATATCGAGCCAAAAATTAGATGCGCAACCGCGCGCACTTCGGTTGCTTGCATAAGCTGCATTCACAACCAATGAGCATCGCGATGTAGTCGCATTTGTTTTTCGTTTGTCTTGAGTTCGATTCTGGTTGTTGTTTTGAGGAGGAGGAACCCGAAGGGATTCGCGATTATATAATAATTTTTATTTCTATGGTTCGATTTCATGATTTTCTTTTTTGTCATTTCGAACGAATTCAATTTTCATTCTGCTATTTTATTCTTTTGAATTCGAAAGGGAGATCATGGTTTAAAAGCAAGAGATGGCATGTAGGGGAGAGGCTACAGTGAACAAGGCGAAAGGAAAAATGGGTGATGGGAATATTGTCACTCAAGTGAATATATAAATATATTATATAAATTTTCAACTCGTCTCGATCTCATAACCTAAAATCCTGAACCCCTATCGAGGAGAGATGCTAGACGTTTATAATGTTATACCCCTATTCCGAACGAAACGGAAAAGATTTCAAATCCAATTCGGTCATATGGAGAAGATAGTTTTTCGGACCCAACTATTATATTGAATTTCGATATTAATTTCAGCGTGTTCCTATTTCGTGTGACCAAACGATAACTCCAAATGCAATGAAATTTGAAACTCGAAAATAATACATTATTACGGATCCAGTGGAGCCGGTTTCGTCGAATCCCAAGATTGTGTCTAGGAAGGCTATTTTTAAATGTTAATTTTAACGATACATTTTTAAAATTAAACAAATCACTTTATAAATTTAATTTAAAACTTTTATTGTCTTTATTATTATCAATGTAAATGTACAAGCCTTTAAATTGTTTTTATCAAGCTCAAAACTCAAGATACAATAATTTAATCAATATTCAATTATTAAATTCAATAATTAAATTATCCAATAAATCACTATTTTAAATTCTGAATTTATTTTATAAATAAAAACTAATTTTTCATATTCAAAATCAATCCATAATTCAGATTCAATATTTAAAACCATTTAATTATTCAAAATTGAACGACGAAAAATCCGGGTGGTCACAAATATAACTTGTCTTGATATACATAACTCACATAGCAGAAATAGTCCAGTACGTGATATAAATCTAAAATCCTCCAGCTCGTCTTCTGAGCTCCGTTGCATTCTAACCTGAATCTGTAATACTCAGTCTGACCTGAGCATTATAATAAAATAACATCCGAGTTAGTCTGGAAAACCAGCGTGAGAAAACTCACTCAATTTGAATTATTAATGTTATCAAAATCCTTAGAAAAACATATGTATCCTGTAAGACCGCGTCACGCATAAACACGATGCGTTTTTCCCTTACGATAACCAAAACATTTTATAGAAAATCCAGTGATATTATAATAATGTCTAAGTACAAATACTTATTTAAATAGCCAAAGTTGTTACGTTGATTAAATTCCAGCATACTAGGCTCTATAAACAAAACCGTAAGGCTCATATGGGAGAATGGATCCCGTACAATGATTGGGCTACTAGGGTCCCTCCCATCAAAGTACACTTCTAGAAAAATATACCAAGGACCTTGTTGGGATCCCTTGCTACACAAGGCCGGCCTACCCCTAACCTGGACAGACCAAATATGTTATCACCCCGAGTGTAACAACCCTTAAAGAAAATTGAGCGCTCCCTTTTTTCATTCACAACCATATCCATAATTAATTGTACATATTTCCGAGGGTATTTAGAAAAGTGATAACATACCCTAATTGGGAAACGACCCACTTAGCCTTGCGGCGTCTCCCCTATTTTAGTCATTTTTGTTGATGAGGCTTGAGGCTAGCCATTACCGTTCAAGAATAATTCTACTTAGAATGCTCATTGTCCTTCAATGATGATGTTTTGATAGCATTCGTCCCTACAAGTTGTCCTGGGTCTGCACAAACCGAATCACCATCTTCACTATCTCCATGGTATCCATTCATAATGTTCAAACCCGATCGAAGTGGTTTTTGGATAATTAAATCTGATCCCGGCCTTTTCGAAACGATTAACGAATTTGGCTAGATTTGATAGTCGGTTATTTAACTATAAAATAACATCCATAAGCAATCACTAGGCCTTATTTATAAATCTTTTGAAACATTCATTACAAAGATCTTTACAAAGATATATATTCATCTCTTTCAAAATTTCAAAATTTTGAAACAATTCGAATGTACTTATATTCACAACATTATATCCTTCAAATCATGAAATATATTTTTCCCATTTCCATTTACTCCATCACTTTGAAATATTTTTATGATACTAATCTCATGGTTGAAATATTTCAAACCCTTCCGATCCAATACACTGGACACATTTACAAGTATATTTCCTAAAATCATTTTATTTCAAAACTTAGGAAATATTTCATTTATTTTCTGTTTATCAAAAACATTTACAATTTTTTAAATTACTTACTCAACAAATCTCATAAGTTTCTGGAATTTATAAATTAATTTCCTTTGAAATTCCCAAAATTGATTACACTCGTCTATAATGTCAACTGCCCATTTCTAATTTATTTATTGAATTCTAATCCAATTTTGAAGTTCTCCTATTTCAATGATTCAGAAACTTCCTTAAGTTTTCAGAATTTCACTATAAGATTTCTCTTATAAAAACCATACCAGTTAAACACAACCCCGTTTATAAATCTCAAGAGCATTTATAAATCAATTCCAATCACTTCCCAAATATATATATATATATATATATATATATATATATATTTAAAGGATAGTATTTTTCTCAAACACATTTAAACAATTATTTAAAATATCAAAATTCTTTTGAATAAAACATCAATTACTTAATTCCAACTCATTTTAAATAAACAAATCGATTTGCAAAGATAATTATAAGAAAATTAGATTTGTTTTCCAATTAATTTTAAATAATTTAAAAATCCACTTTTCAAAGTATGTCAATACTAACTAAATTTAAATCACATAGTTTAGTAAGTAGAATTTCCCTTTTTAAATCAAAACTTAAGCTCTTAATAAAATATATTTTTAAAATCCCAATAACCAATTCAATTTACAAATCCTCTCGATTTGCCACACATCGATCCCACTCCGATTTTCTAACCATCCTCACTTTTCAAAAATAGAATTCACCATTTTCCCCAAAATCTATTTTTCATATCTCGATATAAATTCACCATGTGAAATTATAATCCAATTTGTCAATTAATTTTCATATTCCCTTTTTTATAAATATCGTTTATAATTTATAAATCCTTGAGTTCAGTTATTTATAAAGCTAATCCCATTTGTAAAATCTCTTTTTATAAATCCATTTCTTAATAAATTCCATCTATTTCACAAATCTCTTTAAAATATCGATTTCATTCCTTTTTATATTTTCCCGAAATAGTGTTTATCAATCCATCTTTTAAAATCCTCTATAAAGATTATTTAAATCTCTATTTAAAATATTTTTAGGAATAGTTAAATAAAAACCAAAATCAATTATTGTTTTTGTCCAAATCAATTTCTTAAAAATAATCCAAATTTCTAGATGAATATTTTTATATTAAAAATCTCCTTTTAAATCTTTTCAAATTCCAAAAATAATATTTATGGTTTCTAAAATACCAAAAGTTAGGCCAGTGCTACTATAGCATCCAATAATTCACATCACAACAATAATCTACTATAGATTATTCTAGCACATCATTTATTATTATATATGAAAACAATCAATATAATTTTTTTTACGAATCCAATTGGATCCCTCAACCCATTTTCCTACATCCAGAGATGTTAATACATCATAAAAACGCCAATCCCACTTCGAGGGGGATATCATGGCATATAGGGTCATCCTCTATTATGCGGGGCGCATAAGGTCTCAACCGCTCCAATAGGCGGGAATATATCCAACTACTAATATATGTATTACTATATATATAAAATAACATCCAATTGACAGATATATAAATTCATCCAGTTAATTAATAATTAGTTTTAATTTCGATAAATTAACCAGCTATCCAAAAGAGTGAGATTAACACACCTTGATTTTTTTCGAATTTGTTAACCGTCCTATTTCTGAATTTTGTTCCTTTGAGTAGTATTTTCCGCTTCTTCCTTCGATCGTACATCGCGACTACTTAAATAGCATAGAAGTGGCAAGGGACTAAAGCGGTGCCACTGAATTGGAGCCATTTAACAAAACTGAAGCATAGCTAGGACAGGTACCACATACATTCAAATTCTCAATGGTGGGCGACACAGTACCCATTGGCAAAATAGCAGTAGCATCTGATACATCCTGGACGGACTCCCCAGACTCAACAGCACCGTGAGAGTCCAAACCTCTAGCAATTGACGACTTCTGAATTGAGACAATAGGAAAACCAATTTCAAAAGAGGAAGCTTCCCCAAGTAAACCCTTGTGAAGATCGAGAATCTGACCCCGAGACTAGAAGTAGGAAGGAAACATCGTCGGAGAGAGAAGGTAGCTCCGACATCGATGTCAGCAGCAGCAAAGTGACGTGAACAGATGAGCCTCGATCGAAAAATGAAGCTTGATCGCAAAGAAGAAGGCTGAGCACGAGACAATCTTGAGAAACTTAAACGCGATGGATTAGAAATTTGAAGCTTGATTGAAAACGCGAATTTGAAATTAGAGGAAAAATCGCCATTTATTTAACTAATCATCAGAATCCTTGAAAATTTTAATCAATTGGCCTCATTTTTTGCTTGATCGACCAATTTTCTCTCTAAGAAGAAGAAGAAAGAGGTACGTGACTTATAAAGAATGAAGGTGGCTATTCGTACTTACTAGGTCGGCCTGCATACTAGGGTGGCTGATAGAAATGTTTTAGATGGCTGGTGTGAACGGATATGACTGTATATATATAAACTCCAAATATATGGATATTTTATATGAACCCCAATCGAGGAGGGCAGCTGGGCATTTATAATGTTATACCCATTTTCCGAACGCAATGGAAAATGTTTTGAGTCCAAATTCGATCGTATGGAGAGGATAGCTTTTTGGGCCCAATTATTATACTAAACTTTCGATATTAAATCCATCGCGTTTACATCTCGTACGACTAAATGATAACTCCAAACATTATGAAATTTGATAATAATACATTATTAAGCATTCAATGGAACTATTTTTATGGAATTCCGATACTATGCCCCGTATCGCTATTGTAACGCGTCAATTAAATCGACGATTTCAAAATTTTCGAAATCGCTTAAAGTTTCAGTTTTAAAATCTTACTAACTAAATTCTAATTTTAAATAGTATTTTTATCAACACTAGAAATCATTCTGATTTATATTCCATTTAAATTTCAATTAATCTCCTTTTTGTGTTGCGATAAATCGCTATATTTTGAAATTAAACGCTATTTCTCGAATTCAACCAATAAATCCGTATACAAAATGAATTTATATTTCAAACTCCACATTTAAAACCATTTGAATATTCAAACTTAAAAGTCGAAAAATCCAATTCGTTATAGTAGTATGCAGTGCCCTCTGGTTAAACTACCGGTTTGGTGGAGCTTACGGTACTGTATAGACTACGGGAATATATAAAATGTATTAAGGGGGATATGGGTAACGCCTTAACGCTATTTTAGTACTTTTCTGTAGACACTATTATAATAGTGTGCTGTACTATGTACGTAGATAGTTTAACGGATCCTTAGAAGATGGAAATCCCGAACATCTCTTAAGTTATTACACTCACGTTGACGCTGGATAGGAGATGTCAAACCCCATAAACATCTTTAATGTCGTTACACTCGTATTTATTTACTGTTGATTTGACTTACATAAGATCTTTCTGTAATAACCCAAAATTTTAACCCATAATAATTAATTCATTAATTAATTAAATAATAAAATAACTTTGTGAAATTATCAGAATTGAGCCACGGGAGTTGCACCATTGTGTCCGTGGTAATTTTCTGGTCAATTTCCATATATAGAAATCAGAATCCAAGCTAATATGAATGAAATAAAAAGTAATCAAGAAAACGGAATACACATAAGCCAGGATGACCGGCCAGTCGACCTGGGCATAAGGGCGGTCGACCGCATGGCTGACCTGCCTGCCTGTTTTAACGAACTAACGTTCGTTCAAAAGTTGAACAAGTAATTTGCATTATTTGGCTTCATCTGGTCCTTCTATTCTTACATCCGATGGCCCCTATTTAGCCTATGACGTGGTTGCATCCTATTAAATCCCCAAATCGAACGGTTTGAGATCCACTCCTACCCCTATAAATAGAACCCTAGGCCTAACACATTTTCTCATTCTAAGATTTTCTCCAATTGGGTTTCCCTATTCAGGAAGAACCCTAAGCGGAATAATTTTCCAAGGAGAAAATCGTTTTAAGTAAAAAAAATTAACAACCCCAAGTGGATCCGGGAAGGCCTAAAGGGAAGAGCTAAGGACCAGAGGTGAGTGGTTGTAATTATTTTATTCTTTAAGTAATTTAAAGTAATAGGGTTTTCAATAGTTGTAGTTTTACTACGATTTTTGGAGTAACCTTTTTAGTAATTTTTTTTTACAGTTTTTAGAATTATTTTCAGTCTATTCCTTCTAGCTATACTTTTCAGTTAATTTTAGTTTATTTCTGTTAATTATAGCTTTTCCCATTTAATAATAGTTTATTTACAATATTTTAATTTATTTAGTGTTATTTATGCGTTATTTACATCTTCTTCCTAGCTATGGATTTCCTTTTATTTTCAGTTTTCTTATATTTCTCCTTCTTCTTCTTCTTCATGTATGGATTAAATAGAATTAACGCAAAATTGGATTAAATTATAAGAAATATGAAATAATGGAATATGAGATGTAAATCACAAGGACTATAATATAATTGGAATAGGACTGAAATTATGCCTATTTATGATATTAATTAGACTGAATTAAGAAGATTGGCTTAGTTATAACTTAGAATTATAACTAAAAAGAGTAAAAGAAGAAAGAAGCTTATATTCACACTTAGACCTTGGGTTAAGTAATAAACATGATTATAATGTAAGTTATAAATTGATGAACTATGGAAACTATGGTAAACTATGTAAACTATGGCGTTTATTTTGAGACTTAGGATAAATTAATAAGCATTGATAAAAACAAAGGTTTATTTAGATAATTTATCTAAGTTAATAAGCAAAGATAAGAGTAGGACCTCTACCAAATAGCGCTCCCTAATATTTCTATGGTTACTGTGTTTCACATAATCCTGAAGTGAGACGAGGTGCTTCACATAATCGTAAAGTGTTGCGAGGGGTATTACTTATGCTTATAGTGGCAGTAAATGGTCAATCTATGGTAGTTCAAATCAAGATGGTTTGAACAAAGGGTTCAACTAGATTATTGTTTGATAGGGACCAGAAACAACAAAATTTCCCCTATTTTTCTTATACACGGTGTTTCACATAACCCTAAAGTGAGACGAGGTGCTTCACATAATCCTGAAGTGAGGCGAGGGGCACGCTTATGCTGGCTAGGGTAAATAAAAGGTCAAAAGAGGGAGCAACTGTAGCATGGGCATGGTGGAAGTTACGCATGTGACTTCTATTTCGATGCTGGTAATCGCTATGAGTTCCAAGCGCTTAGTAAGTGTGTTTTTCATGGACACCAAATTCTACTGTGTAGGGAAACGTCCAGTCCACAGTAGATTCTATGGAGTAATATGGCGGTCAAAGGGTAGAATTAGGAATTCAGCCTAGTCAAAGAAGTTATTAAGGACAAGTGAAAACAATCAAAGTTAACATATCTTACTAATTGAGCAATAGTTTATTCATATTTATTTCTAGTTTCTCTCTTTTCTATTTCCTTTATTTCCTTTTATAAACTAGAACTATGGAAGAGTCTATTGCTTTTACTTTGCTTAAAGATTCTAGTAATTACTATCATTCACTGGACTTTTAGTCTAACCCACTCCTCTAATTTCCCCTTTTCCCATAGGCAATCAAGGTAGAGGACAGTAGCTCGCAGTTACTTGGAGGTTTCTTGGAGAAGATTCTGCTATGTATTTCCCTACTTTTATTTCCATTTTTCTTTCTTTGTACTAGCACTTGAGAGGGATATTTATACTCTGATTTTTGTTGAGACTACGAGTTTTATTTCACGAGAAATATTTAGTTTTGGGACATGTATACTATATTTGGTACTTGACTTATGAAGTTTTTTTTTGAATAAGTTATTGTTTTAGTTTCCGCTGTTTTTACCTATTTTTTTCTTGTGAATCTTAGTCTCTGTTAGTTTCAATTATACCTACAACTCATCATGCCTTTTAATGTGTCCTTTTGGGTATATTAAAGGGTGTGAGGTGTTTCACTTGGTACAAAGCGAGGTGTTAGCACCAAAATTGGTCACTAACACCCTTGAGTAGAGTTAGATTAATGAAGAGATTAAATTAAAACAGAAAAATCGTGTAATTCAATGCAAAAAGAACGATAAAAACGAGAACATCGGATTTATAGTGGTTCGGTGTAACTGCATACGTCAACTTTGAGTTTAATCTTTATTGCTTTCTCAATCACTTGAATACAGATACAATCCGTAAATAAATCGCTTGAGTACAAGTTTTAATTAAAAAGAGGAGACTATAAAAAATGGCAAATTCTCCCCAATGTTCTCTAAAAAAGGCCCCTTTTCAGTGTGCCCCTGCCCTTCTATTTATAGACGAAGATGGGTTGGACTTCCTTTACGGGCACAAGGCCAAAGTGACTTGGCCCATATAGGGCGATCTCAAGCTAGTTGCTCTATTCTTGCCGAACCGTACCTAAATGCCAAAACATGTCGACTTCATCAAACCCGTATATCCTCAGGCTCTTCTTGGTTAGAATCTTGTCTAGTGCTAACGATAATTTCTTCAACTGTCGTCTTGTAGCCGGCCCAAGGTGCCGGTTAACACTTGCCCCCCAAAGTGTGTCGTGTGAAGCAACACGACATGCTTTGAATCAGCGAGTATTCCTTGTCTCTAGAAAGAAATCCATCGTGTTCCTTGAACAGTCATTATCCTTTAATTTTATCCTCCCAAGGTGTCGTATCCTTTTTTGGTCATCATGATGCTTGGTCGATTCCCAATGTTATAAATCCAGGGTTGTAGTTCATCAGTGGCCATTCGTGTCTGATTCTACAGTGCTAGTAAGCTTCGGCTATCTGATTTAGTCTTTTCTTAATAACCCTAAGCGAGAATTCAATTTATGTTGATTTCAAGAAGTCGAACTTTTTCGGATGTACACATGCATGTTCGGGTACGTGTTCTTGCCATTGGCTCTTGGATGCGTTTTATATGCTCATAAGTCATTGCTAATTCCATCTAGTTTAATAGCAATTCAATTGTGATTCCTTATTTGTATTTTCTGTGAAATAAAGGTTGTAATCAGCCACTTGACAAGAGCAGACTTCAAGTTTTACATGGATGACGATCTCAGAACAGTAAGCAAGGGTGAATGGAGTACGGTCAGTCACGGACCCATGGGTAGTTCTATAAGCCCATAATGCTGTTGGGAGTTCATCCACCCATTTACCTCTAGCCTTTTCCAAATTTTTCTTCAGAATAAGCTTTATGATTTTGTTCACATTTTCGTCTTATCCATTGGAAGGTCATAAGGACAGATGACGTTACGGACAATGAAGTTGATTATTTTCTTCATCTTGGTCGTGGTTAATCTGCCCATTCAGTGAAGCAATCAACTGTTATGATGGAAGATTTCGCACTACCTTTAGGATTGGTGAGAAGAGGATGTCAATGCCCCCAAATGGCAAACGGCTATGAACTAGCCATTTGAGTAATTTCCATCGGTGGGGTTCTTGGATTTTTGCAACGTCTTGCACTTTTCGCATTGTCTGGCATGATCAACCGCATCTAGATTGATAGTTGGCCAGTAATACCTGTAGTAGAGTATTTTCTTTATCAGGGTTTTTTTCCTTTGATGTAATCGGCATATTCTTCTCCATAGACTTTGCTCAAGATATCATCACGGGAGATACACCGAAGCATGGGGATGGATAAACTCCTTTCTACACATGACTTCTTCTTGGATGATTTAGCGTGAAGCTTTGAGGAGGATCTAGCATTTTCCATTCCTCCATTCAGTAAGAATTCCTCATTGTAGATAGTCTTTGATAGGAATCAACCATGACACCTTTTCTGGCTCTGTCTCCAAGACTTAGTCGATTTCCATTCGTCAATGCTTGGAATATTAAATATTTCAACCGAAACAATGTATGTCCGTTGCGCGTCCCTAAAAATGGCCAGCTTGGCCAGTGACTGAACTCTTTTCATTTTGTTCGCTGAGTATGTGTGTAACGATGCAATACGTGAAGCGGCAAGTAGCTCTTGGACCTGGCCGAGATAAAGGGCAAGGTAATGCCCCATAGCAAGATCAACCTCCTTAACTTTGCATACTATCAATCAGGAATCACAAAAGATATGCAAAGTGTCAACTCCAAATTCTCTAGCAAGTTTAAGGTTGGTGGTCGAGGCTTCATAATGAGTATCGTTGTTGGTTACAGGGAAATCGAGTTTCAGGACGAAGCAGATCGATCGTTCCTCGAGAGTCATTAACATGACTTCTACGCCATAACACTGATCAGTTGATGCTCCATCTGCGTACATTTTCCATCTGTCAGTTGGTTCTCTACTACCTTTCGAGTAGTCATCTAATGCAGTGAATTTGGGTATAAGGTCTGCTAATTTCTGTCCTTGGATAGCCCTTCAAGGGAAGTAAGTGATACCGAATTGTCTTAGTTCGATATTCTATTTAAGTAGTCTTTTAGATGTCCCAGGTCGTTGTATACCCGGTTGCAACGGTTAGTAGGCATAGAGGCTGATAGGGTGAGCCCAAAAGTAAGAGTGGAGCTTTCATGATGAAGTCAACAGACATTGCACTAGCTTTTTTAGCTTCAGGTCGATATCCAATGCATGGCTCATGATAGTTGGTGAAATCACACATGCATGTCAAAATGGGTCCAAGGGAACATATCATCATTTATTCATAAAAATCCAACTAATTCTTTTATCATCATTGCCCTGAGTTGTGATTCGATACTCATCACCTGGAAAGGGTCGCCATGGCTGGCTGTAATGTCGACCGTCAGCTTAGCAAGTGCCATCCCAGATTCTTTGAGTTCAAGTGTAACTATTTTGCATAACATTTAATGTGAAATATGGTTGGGACGACCAATGTAGATGGTTACTCTGGTCGAATCCTAGAGTCTTGTCATGAGTTTTTAAGTCTAATAGTGAAGGGCTCTGAATGCTCTAATAGATTATCAGCAAATGGCTAAAGATCAGGCTTAAAAGCGCATTGAAGGAAATGTCGAGTAGGGGTCAGCCTCGAGTTGCGTGCAATCGTATGGCTGGATCTTGCTATGAGTTTGAATTTGCTTGTATATTCGAGTAACGCACTTTCTGTTCGATGTATTCATGATCCTTTACCCGTCCTTCGGGTTGGAGTGATACTCAATGGCCCATGAGCTAAGGTATCGATTTAATGATTCTATCTCCAGGTATCCTTTCAGTCGTAGCCTTGAGTAGCTGTAAGCACTATATATAAGTTTCAATACTGAGCTATCGTAGCCAGTGTTTGGATGACCATGCGTCTGCTCCCAGTCTCGGATTGATAAATGTACTTCATGGACGGTTGAGTCTCGTCCTAGCTATGTTTATGTTCTCACCTAAACTGCAAGGACATAGAGGCCATCGGTGAATAGTCGGTTCACATTCATCTTGCTTCTCGCTCGTGCCCCAGGTCTGGGGCATATACCGATAAGTAGGAAGGCCAGCCATGCCCACTTTAGCTTTAATCTCTTTCCTGTTGAATCATAGGATCATGTCAGTCGATGGGAGACTAGGTCTCGCCTATCTTGGATTTTATCGTGGTTTTTCATTCTAAGAGGAATACTTTGATGCCACGTCAGTTTCAGGGCGTAATTTGGATAGTGGACGGTCATCCATATCCACTTTGGTTCATGCTCTGTAATAAGATCTCGGGGTAAAGTTGGCTACAAATGCAGTCGGGTTATGCTCATCCAGTTTCATACTCCTCCCAACGAATCGAATGAGGGTGCTGGGGAATTTTTGACCAAGTATTCATGGTTTACCCTCCTTTCTAAACTCTAGAGGTCATAGTTTTTCAAGAAACATCTGAGCCACATTCGTACGTGCTTGGTGCAGATCGGTATTGACCCTCGATCTAAGATATGATATAGTCGGTTGCTCGTAGCTTTGGATGCCATTTCGATTAGTTCTGTATTGAGGCCTCCCCGCAGTCGTTGCCTCAAGTTATAAAGAACGCCACGCTAGAGCTATAGTAAGCTGTCGTATTCAGCTTTTTAGTGATTTGTACCCCTGCTCCCAACATTGATTTGGCCAGGCCACTAGTTGGATGGTCGAACTCCATCCTTAGTGGGTTAATAATCCTCCTATCGATTCCAGGCCGAAGTTTGCGGAATAGAGAATGGTCGAAATCCACTTGTCTATTTATCGATGTTTATACACCACTCTGCATTCTGGTGACTTAGTGTTATTCTCCCCCCGGTTGACTCGCGCCCAATTTGTGTTCATGCTTCGGTCCACGCTCCGGGGACTTAGAGATTTGTCGAACGGTTTATGCTTTAGTCCACAGTTCGAGACGTAGAGATTTTCGTCAACTCGTTTATACTCCAGTCTGCACTCTGGGAACTTAGAGTAATCTAGTCTGCTTCTAGGATTAGAGATTTTTTTCATGTCGTCTATAATCTAGACCGTTCTTTGGGGACTGAGAGTACCGTAATCTGCACTTTGGGGATGTAGAGGTTTTTTAAGTCGTTTATACTCTAGTCTGCACTCAGGGGACTTAGAGTACTCTAGTCCACTTTGGGGGACTTAGAGGTTTTTAAGTCATTTACACTCTAGTCTGCACTCTGGAGACTTAGAATACTCCAGTCCGCGCTCTAGGGACTTGGAGATTCGAGTAGTTTATACTCGAGTCCGCATTCTAGGGACTTAAAGTACTCCAGTTCGCGCTTTGGGGACTTGGAGGTTCAAGTTGTTTATACTCGAGTCCGCACTCTGGGGACTTAGAGTACTCCAGTCCACACTCTGAGGACTTGGAGGTTTAAGTCGTTTATACTCGAGTCCGCACTCTGGGGACTTAGAGTACTCCAGTCCGCACTCTGGGGACTTCGAGGTTTAAGTCATTTATAATCGAGTCCGCACTATGGGGACTTCGAGTACTCCAGTCCGCACTCTGGGGACTTGGAGGTTTAAGTCGTTTATACTCGAGTCCGCACTCTGGGGACTTAGAGTACTCCAGTCCGCACTCTAGGGACTTGGAGGTTAAAGTCATTTATACTCGAGTTTGCACTTTGGGGACTTAGAGTACTCCAGTCCGCACTCTGGGGACTTGGAGGTTCAAGTCATTTATACTCGAGTCCGCACTCTGGGGACTTAGAGTACTCCAGTCCGCGCTCTGGTGACTTGGAGCTTCAAGTCGTTTATACTCGAGTCCGCACTCTGGGGACTTAGAGGTTGAAGTCATTTATACTCGAGTCTGCATTCTAGGGACTTAGAGTACTCCAGTCCGCGCTCTGGGGACTTGGAGGTTCAAGTCATTTATACTCGAGTCCGCACTTTGGGGACTTAGAGTACTCCAGTCCACACTCTGGGGACTTGGAGGTTCAAGTCGTTTATACTCGAGTCCGCACTCTGGGGACTTAGAGTACTCCAGTCCGCACTCTGAGGACTTGGAGGTTTAAGTCGTTTATACTCGAGTCTGCACTCTGGGGACTTAGAGTACTCCAGTCCGCACTCTGGGGACTTGGAGGTTTAAGTCGTTTATACTCGAGTCCATGCTTTGGGGACATTGAGTACTCCAGTCCGCGCTCTGGGGACTTGGAGGTTCAAGTCATTTATACTTGAGTCCGCACTCTAGGGACTTAGAGTACTCCAGTCCGCACTTTGGAGACTTGGTGGTTTAAGTCGTTTATACTCGAGTCCGCACTCTAGGGACTTAGAGTACTCCAGTCCGCACTCTGGGGACTTGGAGGTTTAAGTCATTTATACTCGAGTCCGTACTCTGGGGACTTAGAGGTTTTTATTGAGAGTAGTCGTATTTCCACCCTTTAGATTATATTTCATCTTGTCAAAAGAACAATCGAACCACATTTTCTCATGGGATGTGATTCTGCCCCCAGCATGAGGGACGAAACTTGAAAAATGGACGATTGACTCTCGTCCGCTTGGTTATTATAGCTCTTCCAATCAAGTAAAGGAAGGAGGTATATGACAGATGGTTGGATCACATTCATGTTGGGTTAGATAGCCAAATCTCATACAATTTGCTCCGTATCTCTTTCTAGAAAACAAGGATAATAGATTGTTGAGTAGACAAAATAAGTTGCATATGTTCCAAGGTGCAATCGTGCCCATGTATTGAGAGCGATGGTTAATGAGTAGGCAGTCCACCACAACTACTTCAAGTCGGGCTTTCGAATAACCTTTTGTGTTCAAGGTAGGATTTGATGTGTAGATGATCAAATCTTGTCCACTCTAGACAAATGCTGGCGTCACTGATCTTTAGAAGAGGCATCTGTATTTTTTCGAACTTTGTTCTATGACTTGATTTGAGTGGACGATCGGGCCCTACTCATTCCAAGCCTTGTTCAGGTCTCCAACTCAAATGTGGGGGTCGATGAATGGATGGTTGGTCATGTTGATTTTGTATTGGGCTCTGATCGTGATGAACTTTTCAATATCTAGTCCATAGCCCCAAATCAAAGGCATATGGTTGATGATGAGCGATTGAATTATGCTCGTCTAGATGTAACTCCACACATCCGGTCATGGTCTGCGTAGATTGGTTGGCAACCAAATCTGAGTACTTGGTCACCTGCATCGTTTTGAAAGTAGTTTAGTTCAAGCTAGTCGTAGTTCATAGAATAATTGAAATAGAAGTGGAAATTAAAATAATTCAAAGAAGATTATGATCAATCTCATTGATAAGTGAAGCAGCACCGTGTGCTCGCTATTCGACTTTTGCCCCTGGCTCCTTTCAAAGGGATGTCAACTGTCAGCAGTCCAACTGATAGTCATAGCCCTTTATTAATAGGCATCAGATGTTCGCTGCCCGCCATTCTACAGGACTTGTACATACTATTGAAGCTTTCCTTTCCAGATCGGCTTTTCGATCACGCCTCGGAGGTGTTTGTAATCGCCCGTGTTTGGATCAGTGAGCATTTGGGAATATACAACATTCCCCTGATTTTCTTTAGATTTTGGTGTGCTCTCTCGAGGTCGGTTTCCTATACCACACCGAGTTGCAAGTCTTCAAGTAGAGTTGTCAATTGAATCTTTCAAAGAGCATATGAGACGAATTTTTAGGTCTTGTTTTGGCTACTGGGATCTGCATCCTTATCCAACGGACCTTCATTATTATTTTTCTTAGCCTGTTCCACTCCTCCATACTTTGGTTTAGATTCATTTTTTGTTATAGAAACGATCCATGGTCGTAGGAGGCTCTCCAGCTAACTGGCTACCAAAATATACATGGAGGTCGATTCTCCTCAAGGGTGGTCAGTATGATATCCCTTTGAGAGTATCGTTTGAGTAGCAGTTGTTTGTCCATTCCCTTGTTGCCATTCAGAAGCTGTCGCTAGATCCTCTATGCCCTGTTCGATCGGGGGATGTAAGGGAAGTAGTTAGAATGTTCCTTTATTAAGTTGAGTTTTGAATTCACTATTTAGAGGCACTGAGAGTCGTATAAGAGACCGGTGTAACTTAATTTTCGATCGGCATTGAGGGCCGTTCGGCATGACAAAGTTGCTCGGCGTACAAGATTGTTCGGCATCCAAATTTGTTCGGCATTCCACACTGTTCGGCATTCAGGAACGCCCGGCACTCGGAGCGTTCGGCATTAGAGAGCGCTCGGCATTCAGGAGCATTCGGCATTAGAGAGCGCTCGACATTCAGGAACGTTCGGCATTCAGGAACTTTCGACATTCACATTGTTCGGCATTCCACACAGTTCGGCATTCACACTGTTCGGCATTCCACACTGTTCGGCATTCCACACTGTTCGGCATCCGCACTGTTCGGCATCCGCACTATTCGGCATCCGCACTGTTCGGCATCCATTCTTTTTCGGCACAACCGAGTCGTTCGGCATACAATACTGTTCGGCATTATAGAGGTGTGGGTCAGCATTCTGATGTTGCTCGGCATAGAAGTATGGATCAGCATTCTGATGTCGCTCAACATAGGGGTATGGATCGGCCTGGAGGTATGGATCGGCATTCGAATGTCGCTCAGCCTAGAGGTATGGTTCGGCCTGGAGGTATGGATCGGCCTGGAGGTATGGATCGACCTTCGGATGTTGCTCGACCTGGAATAATGGATCGGCCTAGAGGTATGGATCGGCATTCGAATGTCGCTCGGCTTGGAGGTATGGTTCGGCCTGGAGGTATGGATCGGCCTGGAGGTATGGATCGGCCTTCGGAGGTCGCTCGGCCTTGAATGGGAGTGGCTCGCCATACACATTTTCGAGGGCGATCGACATTTACCTTTTCTGTAGCGGTCGGCTGAATTGCCTTTGGAGGAGGGTCGGCCTTCATTCAACTTGAGTGCAAACTTCAACGTCCAATCCTTAGATCTTGCATACATCAATGAATCCAATCCTTTCACATGAACATGAACACTTGATTAACTTACGGCTATCATCTTCCTTTAGATTTTTTTTTTCAAATCTGAGTAGAATAGGAAGTTTTCTAGTAAACAACTGGATCTACCTCGCGAATATGGAAATCCACTAGTAGATGATGACATCCAATCAAGCTGAGAATTCAATTCTCAGTGAAAGCACCAAAATGTTAGCACTAAAATTGTTCACTAACACCCTTGAGTAGAGTTATGTAGAGATATTAATGAAGAGATTAAATTAAAACAGAAAAATTGTGTAATTTAATGCCAAAAGAACGATAAAAATGAGGACACCAGATTTATAGTGGTTCGACGTAACTGCCTACGTCCACTTTGAGTTTAATCTTTATTGCTTTCCCAATCTCTTGAATACAGATACAATCCGTAAATAAATCGCTTGAGTACAAGTTTTAATCAAAAAGAGGAGAGTATAAAAAATGGCAGAGTCTCCCCAGTGTTCTCCAAAAAAGGTCCCTTTTTAGTGTGCCCTTGTCTTCTATTTATAGACGAAGATGGGTTGGACTTCCTTCATGGGCTCAAGGCCAAAGTGACTTGGCCCATATAGGGTGATCTCAAGCTAGTTGGTATATTCTTGTCGAACCATACCTAAATGCCAAAACATGTTGACTGCATCAAACCCGTATATCCTCAGGCTCTTCTTGGTCAGAATCTTGTCTAGTGCTAACGATAATTTCTTCAACTGTCGTCTTGTAGCAGGGCCAAGGTGCCGGTTAACACGAGGTTATAGGATCCATAAAAATTTATTTTAAAAGTAAAGTATTTTCAAAAATAACTTGTTTTAAAAGTATTTTTAGATAAGAACTCTTAAAAATGTTTTTAAGAATAAAAAAGTTTTTATAAAAATCTCCTCATAAGTCCAGTTCAATCTCCCTTTGTTTCCTAAACTATTCTTCCTATTCTTTTCTTTTCGTAGAATGGCTGATCCCCGAACCTTCCCAAGGGCATTCTAGTCCTAGCCTAGTTTTATAGGTACTTATAAGCCACGATTCCAGAGGTGCACGAGCCAGCACCCAATCCTGCACTAGCGGATGGGAACCCCATCAACCCACATACCACCATCAATTTCTATAAGCTTTGTATGGATTTTTCAAGTTTGGATAGAAAGACTTTTTCTAGCATGGAGACTTTTGTGGTGGCGAGAGCTTGGCTTAGGGACACTGAGAGGATGTTGACTTATTAGGATTGGAGGCCAGCAGTGGGTTTAGCTAGCCGCTTGGTAGCTAAAAGAGGAGGCTTCTTATAGGTGGGAGATTGTTGGGTTGGAAGGAAGAGAAGTCTATTGGAATGGGATTAGGTAGAGTTTGAGAGGAAGTTTCTGTCTCAAGCGGAAGAGAGTGTTCAGCTAGAGAGGTTTATCAATTTGAAGCAATGGAGTTGGTCTGTTAAGGAATACATCAATCAGTTCAATAAAATGCCACAATTTGATATGGAGTTGGTGAATACGCCACACAAGAAAGTTATAAAATTTGTGAAGGGATTGAATCAACCTCTTCAGGGGTTATTGTTGACTCATGTATCGATGGGAGCAACTTATGAGTCTTTGGTTGAGATGGCGCTTATGTCAGACGTAACAAGGAAGGGGAGTCTAAAGAAGTGGT
Organism: Allium cepa; assembly: GCA_030765085.1. Classification (NCBI taxonomy): domain Eukaryota; kingdom Viridiplantae; phylum Streptophyta; class Magnoliopsida; order Asparagales; family Amaryllidaceae; genus Allium; species Allium cepa. The sequence goes on from CM060932.1 coordinate 163,468,339, forward strand.
TAATTCAAAAGGTTCAAAGAAGAAGTGGTGGAAAAACAATAAGGAGGAGAAGAAAGGTGATGGCCCACAGAAGCAGATTAAGAAAGATATGAAGTGCGGTAACTGTGGGATTGTTGGACATGTCGCCAAGTATTGCAGAAGGGATAAGATGAAGGGAAAGTGCTTCAATTGCGGACATTCCGGTCACTTGAGTAGGAACTGTCCCCAGAGAGCAGGGTAGGGGACTTGTGCACCAGTCGCGCAGATCCAAGCATTAGACGTAGCACCTTCAAGAAGCATTCCGGATAGAGGTAAGAAAGTCATAGTTGAAGATTTGATTTCTATATTTGATTTTCGCATTAGGACTTTATTCGATTTTGGAGCATCACACACTTTTATTCCTAGGCCTCTTGTGGATTGTTTGCATTTAGACATTTCTTTAGTAGTGGAAATCATCGTTGTTTCAAACCCCATAGGTGGATCGGCACATATTGTTTGTGGGGGTTTGAAAATTTACATCCTAGGTGTAGAATTTGACTATGACGCCTATGTTTTGGGATTCTCGGGGTATGGGATGACATAGGGTATGGATTGACTATCGATATATGGAGCTATTTTGGACTGCGAGAGGAGAGTCGTTAGATTAAAGACTTGCAGTGGTAGGACTCATCTTGCGACCCGCAAGGGTCGGTCCTGTTAGGCTTTCTCTATTCCGTTGATTCATCAGTAGAGTTTAATTCAGTTCCTGTCGTCAGAGATTTTCCCGACGTCTTTGAGAAGGTTAGTGGGCTGCCCCCTAAGAGAGAAATTGACTTTAGAAATTATTTGAGCGAAAATGCTAAGCCAGTGGCGTTACCCGTGAGGCACATGGAACCTAGGGAGAGAAAAGCGTTAGTTAAACGAGTTAGTGAGCTTTTGGAGAAGTGTTTTATAAGGAGGAGCATATCGGAACAGGGAACACCAGTCGTCTTTGCTACTAAGGCGGATGGTTCTCTTCGAATTTGCATTGATTATAGAGAATTAAATAAGCTCACCAAGAAGAACTGACATCCACTCCCTAGGATTGATGATCTTTTTGACCAGTTAGTTGGCTCATCGGTTTTATCTCAGCATGATTTAGCCACGGGATTCCATCTTCTTAGGGTCGCCAATGACAGCATTGACAAGACTATGTCTAGGACTCCAGATGAAATTTTTAAGTGGTTGGTTATGCCTTTTGGTCTAACCAATGCCCCGTCCCACTTTGTTGACTTGATGAGCCGCGTCTTTAGAGAAGTCCTAAATAAGTTCGTGGTGGTATTCGTGGATGACATCTTGGTATTTTTCAAGAATATGGAGGATCATGTTATTCATTTAGAGGATGTTCTTCGCGCACTTCGTAGTCATCATTTGAGAGCTAAGTTTTCGAAGTTTCACTTTTAGAGAGAGAAGGCACGTTTCTTGGGGAATGTGGTATCGAAGGAAGGTTTGGCTGTTGACCCTGCTAAGGTGATAGCTGTATAAGATTGGAAGGCCCCCAAGAACGCCATCGAGGTTAGGAGCTTCCTAGGATTGGCTGGCTATTATAGGAAGTTCATCAGAGACTTTGCCAAGATTTTGGCACCACCTACATGCCTTACTAAGAAGAATAAAGGTTTAGTGTGGGATGTGGATTGTGAGGATTCCTTTACAAAGCTTAAGAGAGCCCTTATTAGTGCGCCAGTGTTAGTACTACCTGATGGAGCTAAGCCTTTTACTGTATACATTGATGCATGTGGGATGGGCTTAGGAGCCTTGTTGATGCAAGAAGGGAGAGTGGTGTGTTATGGTAGTAGGCAGTTGAGGATGCATGAGAAGAACCATCCTACCAACGGTTTGGAGTTGGCCGCCATAGTTTTTGCACTCAAGCCTTAGAAGCACTATTTACTTGGAGAGAGGTTTGGGCTTTTCACTGACCACAAGTCACTAAAGTACCTATTCTCGTAGAAGGATTTGAACTTGAGGCAACGGTGATGGATGGAATTTTTAGCCTCGTACAATTTTGAGATTGCTTATACCCCTGGCAAGGGTAATGCAGTTGTGGATGCATTGAGTAGAAAGAAGGCAACCCTTAGTCCTTTGTTCGTAGAGTGATGGAGCTTGGAGTTTATTTCTACTTTTGATTTTAAGCCCTCCATGGACATTACTCCTGGATTGTTGGCGGCATTAGAGATGAGACCTTCTGGATCAGATTGGCTCGAGGCAGCAAGAAGATTCAAAGCTCGTGGACATTATGGATAGGATTAGCAGAAGAGAGGTCTCTAAACATCTCCAACGTTATTCCATTGATGGCAAAGGATGGATTAGGAGAGATGGGAGGCTTTGTGTTCCCATCGCCATTGATTTGTCGAGAGCGGTTTTGGAGGAGGCACACCATTCTGTATGACTGTTCATCCAGGTGGTGACAAAATGTATCAGAATATGAAGTGGATGTTCTATTGGAATGTCATAAAGAAGGACATGGCTGAATTCGTAGCTAAATGCCTCATTTTCCAAAGGGTAAAGGTAGAGCAGCAGAAGCCCAGTGTATTACTTCAGCCCTTAGATGTGCCAGAATGGAAGTAGGACAGTATATTTATGGATTTTGTAGATGGTTTACCCCGTTCAAGTATACTCAACCAAGGGACTGAACTAATTAGGTTTTTGAGGAAACCGATTGATGAAGTTCGAATAAGGTTCCATAATTAACCCAAGTCCAAATGTGAAATTGATATTGTTAAGGGTATAACCAAGGGGTAATCATGTAATTTGTTACATATATCTAACTCAGCGACCAATCTTGTTGATAATAAAAGTTTTTTCTTTCTATCATACACATGTTATATTGTTATATAAATAATTAAGTAACTGATTTAAAGTATATGGATGGAAAATCCTTAAATGATATGTTTGTTAATACCTTAGTTAATGATTTTGATGACAATAACCATATAAAATATAGATACTAATGTTTTGCCAAGTTATGTATATGTAGTACGAAATATTACACGGGTGCTAAATCGAAGACTGTACAATATAAGGACTCAAGAGAAGGATATGAAGACTCGTGAGTTCAAAGATAAAAAAAAATGAATATCCCAATGTCATAATTTAGTGTCTAGAGTCATTAGAATATAGTGTTAATTTCCTTTATAGCAATCTCTTATCCTTATCCTATATTTTCGATCCCGGGTATTTTAAATGAAACGAAATTATTTAAATTTAAAAATATATTTTTGAAAATATTTTATAAAAGGATTTAAGAGTTGAAAATATTTAAAAACTATCGTCAAATTATTTTGCAAATGTAACGACCTGAAATTTTCGAAGCCGAAAATTGCAGATAGTTATGAAAAAGAAGAAAGAGATAGAATAAGAAGAACAGAAACATCAACAACGCACATTCGCAGCGGATAAAATATAATAATAATAATAATAATAATAATAATAATAATAATAATAACAGTTTACAAAATAATACTATGTCTGTCGATTATATTTAATATACATCAGAGTTTCACATATATACAGTCATTGAATATACAAAATCAGCATGTCTCAGATTTACAATAATGTAAATACAGCGGAATACACTATACGCTCTTGCCATCCAGCTCGCCTCCTGAGCTCTAGAACATACCTACCTGAAAATCTGTAATACTCGGTCTGACCTGAGCATTACACTAAAGTAACACCCGGGTCAGGCTGGAAACCAGCGTGAGAAAAACCCAACTAACAAGGAATACCAAAGCAAAACAACTTATATAAAACCCGGGGTAACTCGATTCAATTCACAAAACCACAATTAGATATAGATATCATTAATTTCACACATCCATTTCCTAAGTACCAAGGCTTATATTTAAATAGTTCAATTTCCTTTAATCACTTCATTCCCGTAAATAAATTTCACATAACAACCTATAAAAAATATTCGAAGTGATTTTCGGGTATTTCCCAATACCCGATTCCGGCCTCTTCGAGTCTCACATCATCTTATTCCAATTTGTCCATACGAAATGTACAATATTTCATATTAGAGGTATCAACTCATTCAAGCATCCAATATCATTTAGTCATCCATAAGCAATGCTTAATCACATATAAATTAATTCAATTGATTCTAATTGAATTTCTAACCACATTCTCTTAGATTCCTTTCTTCAATATTAAGTAATTTCAATTCAATTAATTCGTCATCCCTTCATATTTCATCTTAATTAATCACCCTGGATTAATTACTTCCATCGCATTTAAGTAATTATCTTTATTTAATTTCATGATATTAATGATTCTTGACCAAATCAATGAGTAATTTTTAATTACTTCACAAGTTAACGAATTATAATCAATTACACTAATTCTTAATTACTCATATTAATTTATTTCTCAGGCGTCACTTATGATTAATTCATCTTAATTAATCAATCTTTAATTACATCGTTGATTACACAAATTAATGATTCCCGATTATGTTTTGATTTGTTCTAATCTAAATTTATTACTTTAATTCAACCCCAATATTAATCATTCTCGATTAATCTCAATCTGTAGTTAATTATTCTCTTATTTACTTCATTAATAAATTAATTACTTCTTAATTAATTATCCTAATTAATCTCTTGATTAATTTCACAAAGCAATCATATTTTATTAATTACATTAAGTGACTGCCCTTCAAACCATCCATTGATTATTCCAAATTAATCCAACTTAAGTAATTAATTTAGTCCATACTTAATTAAATCAAACCCTTAATTACTAAATTAATTAACCCAAATCTTAAATTAATTTAATTAATTAATTACCTATTTTATTTACCCTTCTAAATTGTTGAATCACAAATCATTAAGCCCTTATTAATAATGAAAACATTTTCTGATTTATAACTTAAGTTTAAAACAATTTAAAACCCCGATACTTCGAGTTAATCAACAATTTACTCGAGAACCAACCAAAACCAAAGTCAACAGATCATTAATACACAATGCACGTCAGTTCAATTCAATCATTCAACCAATTATTAAATTTAACTATTTAAATTTAAATAATACCAGACGAGTGAGATTTACTCACCTTTGTTTTGCTGTTTTGCAACCCACTTCCAACTTGGCTCGCTTCTTTTCAGTTTATGACCTGCAACCTCGAAAGAACTCATCTGCCCAAGCACAGACACACTCGCGACCTGCCTTCGCCTCGTTCAACAGCCAATTGCTCGACCTTGCTCCTAGAGATTAGACATGACTACACCCAACCCCTCACGTCCTGACCTCGGTCGCCACTTAAATTCGAACGCCCCCTTCACCTGGTCGCGGTCGAACTCACCCTACACCAAGTCGCGACGCCTACCTTCGAGCCCAACTCATAACACAATCATAGCTCCAAGGTTACTGAACCACCACCCGACGATACCCCTTACTTCTCCCCAAATCGACGAATCCCTTCTCCAATCTCCTGCCGCTCAAACGCGCACGCGATTCTCCCTTTTTTTTTCTATTCACGAACGAGACCGTGATGATTCCGCCATCAAACAATATATTTCGAACGGCTAATACCTCGACTTGGATTGAGAAGAAAAGAGGAAACAAGGTTTGAGTTTGAATGTAGGAAGACACAAGATTTCCTTTGAAATATTCGGCCATTTCATTTTTATTCTTTTCGAAATTTTTTTCCTCTGAAAGCAACGGGGAAGATATTTCCTAAAAGTGGCTTCGGGTGCAAGCTAAAACGAAATCACGTGATTAGGGTGATGTACTTTAGACCTTTAATTGATTTTGTATTATCGAATATTGAAAATATCTCGTTTTGCATTCTCGAAATCTCGAACCCCGAAACAGATATGCCGTCAGACATTTATAAGGTTTTACCCGCGTTCCGAACACAATGGAACATGTTTCGGAAGCTAATTCGATCATATGCGTGAGTTACAAAAGTAAACGATCAATATCAAATTAAATCGATTAAAATAGTTATACGCGTTTCGAGCTGCCGGGGTCAAACAACAACTCCCATTGCTACGAAAATTGAAATCCGATAATAACTAACTATTACGGATCCAATGGAACTGGTTTCGTCGAATTCCGAGACTGTGCCTCGGAAGGCTATTTTTAAATTCCAATTTAAACGATATATTATTAAAATTAAACAAACCACCTTTAAATTAAATTTCAACCATTCAAATAGCTTCAGTGTCATCATTATAAATTTTATAGGCCTTCAAATTATTTAAACAGGCTTAGAAATTTCATATTCAACAATCTCCCCAATTTCAATTATTAATTTCAATATTCAAACTATATAATTCAATAATTTAATTATCAAGTAAATATTGGTATTTTGAAATTCAGGTTAAAATTAACTTTTTAAATACTTTAAAATCGATTAATTATTCCAATTTAATTCGTTAAAATTTCCGGGTTGTCACATTCCTTCCCCCTTAAAAGAATTTCGTCCCCGAAATTAATAGTTAGGAAGAATGGTCCAATACCCGTTTATTTTTTCCAAAACTCAAATTCAACATCCTACCAACTATCTTTTATTAAGACCTACAATCACCTTAACCAATTTCCTAAACCCTTCGATAGTTTCAAACAATACCCTTTTGCTCAATCATCATCCTATTTCAATTTAAAACCAAATTTTAAATTATCAAAATTTTCTCAAAATTTTTCTAACTCCTTAAATTCTCGAAATTTTTTGCTAGCGTCTCCTTTGCGCGGCTAGCTCGGCACTACTACAAAAGGCCTCTACGGGCTCCCAAATTCCAAAAGGAAACAAAAGCCAAGTGGCTACATCAAAAACCCAATCCAATTTCATCTAGAAATTTAAAATACATACCTTTTTGTCGTGCAATGCAAATTTATCTTTTGGGATCAAATCCAATTTCTTTTTCCCTTTATTACCTGCATATCTTGTTTAGCAATAATATTCAATCAAAACTTTACAAATCAATTTATACATTCTCTTATATAGGTTTCATACCTATTTCAAATTAGTCTTTCCCATTTTCATATGAATTCAATTCATCTTTAATTTGAGCATTGAATTTTAACTTTCATTTATAACTGATTCATAGTAGTTTCATCTACTAATTTACTTTAATTTCCCATTTGAAATTGTTTTTTCGTTAAGTTTTCAAAAAATTTCTCCAAAAATTTTCAAAAATTTTCTAACTCCCAAAATTTTCGAATTTTTTTGGCAGAGTCTTCTTTGTACGGAGGAGCTTTTGCAATTTGACAAGAGATATAAATATATATACATCGACCCACACGGTCGGAAAAAGCAAAAACAGTTCATATTTTCTATTTTTATTGCGTAGGCGTACCTTATTTAGCATTTTAAGCAAGCAGCTTATTTATTTAAGCAATTAGTGCAATCCAAATCCAGCCAAACGGCCTTCAGGTACCTGTACTTACTAAATTTAAATATGTAAGTGCCATATAAGAAAATCTATTTGCATCGCACTTATTTTTAATGGCTAAACACAAGCATTTCACTTATATTCAATAGCTAAACACATATATATCATAAGCAACAAGCACCAAAACGCTTCCCATAAGCTATTTATATAATCTTTAAGCTAATTCAATTGCTTTGAACCAATTTATAAACCATTTCATTTAATTTCAATGGTTTGCAACTCAATTTCTTACATTCCATTGATTTTTAGCCCAAACGAGCTCATATTTACTTCAATTAATTTTAAAACCAATTTATTTAATCTCTCTCAACCCAAAGAATTTTAATTTCTTTTGTTTGCAACAACGACAAGTGTTTTTATATATAATCGGCGATACTCGCTTAAAAGAGTATCTATTTCAGCTTATAATCTACTTTAAATTAATTTTCAACTCATTCCGAATTTAATTTCATTTCATTTCTAATTTATTTATCAACCGTACATTGCATTTTATTTCATCCCCACATTGGATTCATTCAAAACAATTTACTAAGCCTGGCACATTCAATACTTATAAATTAATAACCATTTCCCAAATTAATTCAATCCAATTTTTTTTTCAATCAGACTTCATCCATTTATCATTTAGCTCAATTAACCCGTTTTAAATTTTAATTTGCTTACTTAATTCGTTGTCGAATTTATTTTATTAATACAAGGCCACCCTTAATTTATTTCTATTCACTTGGATTTTGTTTTGCAACTCAAAACATTGCTATTATAATCACTTTTCTTATATCCAATTTCCTTGCAAATTTCATTGAACATTATTCAAATCACCCTTGAATTTCATTTGTAATTCAAACCATCACATTTTCAATCCAACTCTATTTTATTTTTATTTTACAACATCTCTTCTTATTTATTCATTATCAAGTCCAAGTCGAATTCTATTTACAATTCGAATTCATTACCAAATTCCATTATTAATTTACAACCATTTGTTTACCCAAGTTAAATTTTATTAACATACACTATTAAATAATTTATTTAGCTGATTGGTTTACTTTCACTTTTAATTTAATATTCGATTTCCTTAAATTACAAAGAATCACTTCATTAAATTTTCCCGGGTTTCAATTTTATAATTTCAGTTTGGATTCCTTTGATTTTCCAAAATCCCAACACCTTTATTTCAAAAAATTTAGAAAAGCTTTTAAAGTCACATAATACTATTAAAATACCCCTTTAGAAAAATATCCTTTTTTAACTCGATGTCTCATCCAGTCCATCCTTGTTCTCATAGAAATTCAATCATACGTTGATCAGGCGTAGGACTGAAAATCTATAAGTACTTGGTAAACCCGTTTTCAACACCCAGTGAAAATACTTGGAAAAATTATTTATTGAAAATATAGAAAACAATTTTTGAAAATAGAGGAAATATCTTTGGTGAGGATGCTCTGGAAATCATCACCCCCATCCATGGTCACAGTTACATTCCAGGGTTACGTTGCCGTCACAGGAAAAGTCCATGTAACTGCAGGCTCTCAGCGGCCTCTGATTTTCGCTATCGAAATGAAACTTCTCCACTCCTACATAGGTCGCAGTCTACCGATACAAAATCAAACGCAGACTGTTGGCTCTCAGCAGCAAGCACGACTTTCGCTATGTTATCCTCAACTCATAATCCTCGGGAACTAGTTTTGTCCGGACTCCTCACAGGATCAACTTTAGAACCCCTCTTGGGGATCAAGGCAGCACCACCCAGTGGCACTCCTGAGAAGTTCAATTCAAGGGAGCGCCTTTTTCCCCAGAGCCATCATCAAAACATTTTATACTATACACATATAGTATCTTCTAAACATGCACCTAGTATGATCTCATACAAAGCTCATTTATACAAAATCGATTATTCCAAAATCGATAATTCTCAAACTAGGCTTTCCAAATTCAATATTGGTTTTACCCAAAAATCAAAAGCCATTCCAAATTCAAAGGTTCCCAAAACCTTTTCCAAAATCCTCATAAGGTCCTTTAATTTCTATCCACATATTGACAATTGCTTCAATTCCATTGAATTATCGCTTTAATTCTTACCTTAGTTGGGAATTTAATCAATAACAGTTTGAACTCCGACCAGTTTATATTTAGAAAATAGCTTGAAAATTTAAAAATAGATAAATAGTTGAAAAATAATGATTAGTTTGCAAAATAGCTGTAAAATAGTTAAATAGTTTCAAAATTTTTAGATAATTGCAAAATAGTTGTAAATTAGTAATTAATTTGTAACATTGTTAAAATATAGTAATGAGTTTAGAAAACAGCTGAAAAATGGTTAAATAGCTCCGAAATAATTATAAAACAAGTATAGAATAATTTGGCTTTAAGAAAGAAAGGTTGTATATATTTAATAGCTTAGAAAAATAAGTTTATATTAAGACAATTTATATTGAAAATAGTCTAGAGTCAAAACTGTTCACTTCCCCAACATTTCAATTTAAATTTCCACTCCCATTTAAATTGGCCCAATTCCAAATTGAATAATCTTCAATTTCCATTGAAATTGATTTAACCCCAATTCAAGCTGAATTGATTCTCAATTTCCTTCCAACTTCAAATCAAATTCCGTTTGATCTTTAAACTTGTACAACTTTAATTACAATTTCAATTTTACAATTTCTGTTTATAATCAATTACATTCACATTTTGCTTTTAACTCGGAATTATACATTTTATTTAGCCAATATATTTGTTATTATTCTATAAACATTTTAATCAAGATTCCAGAGTTTAAACAAATTTCCAAAATTTCGATATCACCTTAGAATTCAACTATATCCAAAATTCTTTGGAAAATTCAATTACCCCTTTGAATTTCAAAACCAAACCCAGTTCACAAACAATTCCAATGTAAAACAATTTGGTAGCAATTTCTCTTCTAGAAACTCGAAAATAGACATCGATAATGCTACAGTCATCACCGACGTTATTTTCCAGTGACCAAAAGAGTTCAATGCTTTTATCTCTTTAAAAACATTTCCAAATATATTTTTTATTTCAAATCTCCCAGATTTCAAATTCAACACAAAAATATTTTTGAAATAATACTATTATTTTTCCAAAACCTTTGGAAACCACTTCCAGATCCAAAGGAATTTTAAATTTTCCCAAAAATTCCAAATTCCCAATCCATCCAATTCATATTTAAACATTACTCTGGAATTTTCATCTTACTTTATTTTCACATATTCTCTGGAATTCTATTTCAATTTATAATCTCATTTATTTATGAAGTTTATTTCAAATTATAAATTACATTCACAATCTATATTTCAAATTCCATTTTGTTATATAAGTTTATTCTTCAACTTTGGTTATAAGTTTCAATTTGGTCATATTTTATATTACTTCTTAACTTAATTCCAATAATTGAAAAGGAAATGTTGCTATATATATCAAAATACATTTTTATATAAAATCATTAAAAATCTTTATAGACAAATAACAAGTACGCTCTCATATATATATATATACTCAACTCATTCTAGAGTACTACGGACTCTATTCAATGAGTAATCCCCACCAGAGCCAAGGTTCTCGCTTAACCTTTCAGCTCTGATACCAAATGTAACGACCCGAAATTTTCGAAGCCGAAAATTCCATATAGTTATGAAAAAGAAGAAAGAGATAGAATAAGAAGAACAGAAACATCAACAATTCACATTCGCAGTGGATAAAATATAATAATAATAATAATAATAACAGTTTACAAAATAATACTATGTCCGTCGATTATATTTAATATACATCAGAGTTTCACATATATACCGTCACTGAATATACAAAATCAGCATGTCTCAGATATACAATAATATAAATACAGCGGAATACACTATACGCTCTTGCCATCCAGCTCGCCTCCTGAGCTCTAGAACGTACCTACCTGAAAATCTGTAATACTCGGTCTGACCCGAGCATTACACCAAAGTAACACCCGGGTCAGGCTGGAAACCAGCATGAGTAAAACCCAACTAACAAGGAATACCAAAGCAAAACAACTTATATAAAACCCGGGGTAACTCGATTCAATTCACAAAACCACAATTAGATATAGATATCGTTAATTTCACATATCCATTTCCTAAGTACCAAGGCTTATATTTAAATAGTTCAATTTCCTTTAATCACTTCATTCCCGTAAATAAATTTCACATAACAATCTATAAAAAATATTTGAAGTGATTTTCGGGTATTTCCCAATACCCGATTCCGGCCTCTTCGAGTCTCACGTCATCTTATTCCAATTTGTCCATACGAAATGTACAACATTTCATATTAGAGGTATCAACTCATTCAAGCATCCAATACCATTTAGTCACCCATAAGCAATGCTTAATCACATATAAATTAATTCAATTGATTCAAATTGAATTTCTAACCACATTCTCTTAGATTCCTTTCTTCAATATTAATTAATTTCAATTCAATTAATTCGTCATCCCTTCATATTTCATCTTAATTAATCACCCTGAATTAATTACTTCATCGCATTTAAGTAATTATCTTTATTTAATTTCATGATATTAATGATTCTTGACCAAATCAATGAGTAATCTTTAATTACTTCGCAAGTTAATGAATTATAATCAATTACACTAATTCTTAATTACTCATATTAATTTATTTCTCAGGCGTCACTTATGATTAATTCATCTTAATTAATCAATCTTTAATTACATCATTGATTACACAAATTAATGATTCCCGATTATGTTTTGATTTGTTCTAATCTAAATTTATTACTTTATTTATTACTTTAATTCAACCCCAGTATTAATCATTCTCGATTAATCTCAATCTGTAGTTAATTATTCTCTTATTTACTTCATTAGTAAATTAATTACTTCTTGATTAATTATCCTAATTAATCTCTTGATTAATTTCACAAAGCAATTATATTTTATTAATTACATTAAGTGACTGCCCTTCAAACCATCCATTGATTATTCCAAATTAATCAAACTTAAGTAATTAATTTAGTCCATACTTAATTAAATCAAACCCTTAATTACTAAATTAATTAACCCAAATCTTAAATTAATTTGATTAATTAATTACCCATTTTATTTACCCTTCAAAATTGTTGAATCACAAAACATTAAGCCCTTATTAATATGAAAACATTTTCTTATTTATAACTTAAGTTTAAAACAATTTAAAACCCCGATACTTCGAGTTAATCAACAATTTACTCGAGAACCAACCAAAACCAAAGTCAACAGATCATTAATACACAATGCACGTCAATTCAATTCAATCATTCAACCAATTATTAAATTTAACTATTTAAATTTAAATAATACTAGACGAGTGAGATTTACTCACCTTTGTTTTGCTGTTTTGCAACCCACTTCCAACCCGGCTCGCTTCTTTTCAGTTTATGGCCTGCAACCTCGAAAGAAATCATCTGCCCAAGCACAGACACACTCGCGACCCGCCTTCGCCTCGTTCAACAGCCAATTGCTCGACCTTGCTGCTAGAGATTAGACATGACTACACTTAACCCCTCACGTCCTGACCTCGGTCGCCACTTAAATTCCCCTTCACCTGGTCGCGGTCGAACTCACCCTACACCAAGTTGCAACGCCTACCTTCGATCCCAACTCATAACACAATCACGGATCCAAGTTTACTGAACCACCACCCGACGACACCCCTTACTTCTCCCCAAATCGACGAATCCCTACTCCAATCTCCTGCCGCTCAAAAGCACACGCGATTCTCCCCTCCTTTTTTTTTCTATTCATGAACGAGACCGTGATGATTCCGCCATCAAACAATATATTTCGAATGGCTAATACCTCGACTCGGATTGAGAAGAAAAGAGGAAACAAGATTGAGTTTGAATGTAGGAAGACTCGCGATTTCCTTTGAAATATTCGGCCATTTGATTTTTATTCTTTTCGATTTTTTTCCCTCTGAAAGCAACGGGGAAGATATTTCCTAAAAGTGGCTTCGGGTGCAAGCTAAAACGAAATCACGTGATTAGGGTGATGTACTTAGACCTTTAATTGATTTTGTATTATCGAATATTGAAAATATCTCTTTTTGCATTCTCGAAATCTAGAACCCCGAATCAGATATGCCGTCAGGCATTTATAAGATTTTATCCGCGTTCCGAACACAATGGAACATGTTTCAGAAGCTAATTCGATCATATGCGTGAGTTACAAAAGTAAACAATCAATATCAAATTAAATCGATTAAAATAGTTATACGCGTTTCGAGCTGCCGGGGTCAAATGACAACTCCCATTGCTACGAAAATTGAAATCCGATAATAACTAACTATTACGGATCCAATGGAACTGGTTTCGTCGAATTCCAAGACTGTGCCTCGGAAGGCTATTTTTAAATTCCAATTTAAACGATATATTATTAAAATTAAACAAACCACCTTTAAATTAAATTTCAACCATTCAATTAGCTTCAGTGTCATCATTATAAATTTTATAAGCCTTCAAATTATTTAAACAGGCTTAGAAATTTCATATTCAACAATCTCCCCAATTTCAGTTATTAATTTCAATATTTAAACTATATAATTCAATAATTTAATTATCAAGTAAATATTGGTATTTTGAAATTCAGGTTAAAATTAACTTTTTAAATATTTTAAAATCGATTAATTATTCCAATTTAATTCATTAAAATTTCCGGGTCGCCACAGTAAAGTATAGGATTTTCAAAATAACTTAATAGAAAAGTATTTTCAAAAACTACTAGGATGTCAACATACTTGTTTCTATATGTTAACATATAGACCATTTGATTGTCTTTTAAATTTTAAATGGAAGTGTCATTTGGACACAACCCTTCACGAATGGATACATCTGTTCATTTACTATATAAAGGGGAATTTTTAACTAAGTAATTACTTACTTTCTTCTCACTCCTTACCCTCCTGAAAATTATCTTGAAAAATATACTTTTCATTTTTCAAAATTATATAGAATTAGTTCACACTTCATTGTATTGATACAATACTACCATCTTGTTGTTTTGGAAACTCTCTCTCTCTCATTTCAAAGGTCGAAGTACTGTAAAAATGGCTATAGAATCCATTGTATCCAAAGTACAAGAATTTGTCTTCGAAAAAATATCAGCTCTACTCTTGTTTTTATGGGTGTGCATGTAGCCAGTTCAAATCTAGTGGGTGTGCTTACAGACCTATCACATTAAGTGAGTTTGCCCCAAACTTGAAGTACAGGAGGGTGTGTCTTGTAATCTTGAACTGAGATTGTATTTGGTTTGCTTGCTACCTTATAAAGTAGGCACTTGAAAAGAAATCTGTACACGCAATTGTACGGGACTAGATGTAGGATAAATCCAAACCAGTATAAAATCCCCATTGTCATATCTCAAACTCTTTACTTTTACTTTTTTTGCTTTTATATTTATATGTGATGCCATCTATGGCTGATTGTTAGTATAAACCTATGTTGTTAATCTATAATTCGATATTAATCTTAAAAGAATTTAAAAAAGATTTTCAAATTAGAAAACACTATTCACTCCCCGATTAGTATTAAACTAGCCTTAAGATCCATTATTCTGCACCCCACATTTGGTATCAGAGCATTAGGTTTTTTATAAACTCATAATTTGATTTTTTTTTTAAGTTTAAATGGAAGGTAATATTATTAGTACTCTTTTTAACACTTAATAGAAAATTAATTTTGTAAAACTAATATTATTTTTGAATAGGTTAGAAACTAATTATTTTCAAATAGTCACTTTAAATTACAGGAACAGGTATGTTATATGGCTAATGGTTAAGAAACACTTGATATTCATACATCACAAATCAAAGACAAATGGTACATGATAGTGGATGCTCGAGACATATGATAGAAAATCTGTAGATCTTGAAAGATATTAAACGGACTGGATTTTCGGCCCTCGAAAATCGACATCAATATGTCCACTGTATAGAATGCCGAGCAATCGAGTGCCTTAAAACCTAGTTCATTAAGGGCAAAGAAGAAAAAGATAGAAGAAAAGAAACCGAACAACATAGAATCTCACAATCACAGCGGAACAAAATATATTATATAATAACAGATTTTTATGCAAAATAATCGGTAATAATTAAATACTTACAATCATCAAAGTACAACAATCGATATATCAATCTTGACAGTTATAATAACTTGTCCTCATTCAGCGGAAAATATTAATCAAGTACAGAAGTACGTCTCTATCATCTAGCTCGCCTCTTGAACTCCATAGCTTCCTATCCAAAATCTGTAATACTCGATCTGACCCGAGCATTATAATAAAATAACACCCGAGTCAGTCCGAAAAACCAGCGTGAGAAAACACACTCAAATTAAATTATTAACTTTTATCAAATCCTTTGAAATAAACAAAGGTACCTTGTAAGACCATGTCACACATAAACACGATGGGTATTTACCTTATGATGACCAAAACATTTTTATCAAATCCTTATGATATTATAATAATGTCTATAGAAAGTGAAAAGAAAATAGCTGAAATGCTTGCATCTCATATTCCAACATAGTTAGGCACAATCAAAACCGTACGATGCTTATAGGAGAATGGATTCCATCGAATGACTGGACCACTGGGGCACTCCCACCACAGTACACCTCTAGAGCAATATACCGTGGGCCACATTGGGATTCCCTCCTACACAAGACTGGCATATCCCTAACCTGGATAAACCGAATATGTTATCACCCTGGGTGTTCCCACCCTTGCCACCGAGCGCTCCTTCCATGCACAACCATATCCATAATATATAGGTTTTCGAGGACATCTAGAAAAGTGATAACATACTCTAATTGGATGTGACCCATTTAGCCTTGCTGCACCTCCCCTATTTTGGTCATTCCCAGTTGATGAGGCTTGAGGCTAAGCGTTACCTTTCAAGAACAAAATTCTACTTAGAATGCTCGTCGTCCTCCAATGTCGATGTTCTGATAGCGTTCGTCCATATAAGTTGTCCTAGGTCTGGAAAAACCGAATCACCATCTTTACCATCTCTACGATATTATTCGTTATGTTTAAACCGGATCAAAGTGGTTTTTGGACAATTAAATTTGATCCCGGTCTCTTCGAAATAATTAACGAGATTGGCCAAAATATTAATAATCGGTTATTTAACTATCCATATAACATCCATAAGAAACCACTAAGCCATTATTTGTAATCTCTCCCAAATTACTCTTTTCAAAATATCTTAACAAAGATATACGTTCAGTACTTCAACATTTGAAAACAGTTTCAAATCCTTATATTCTCAATGGAATATTTTCACTCATTCCAATACTTAGAATATTTTTCCCCACTTCATCTATATTCACACTTAGGAAGTATCTCATCTATTTCCTTGCTTCCTATTTCTCGAGATCATTTACAATTTTATTTGTATATTACTTGACTAGTTTATAACGAATCATATAAACTTGGAATTCCTTAATTAATTCCCTTTAATACTTCCAAAGTCAATTATACTTGCTTATAATTTCAATTTCCCTTTGTACTTCTTTATGAATTCTATTTCATTTTTTTGAAGTTAATTTTTATTTAACTACTTCGAAAATTTCCATACTTTTCTTCTCAGTTCCATTTTAAGGATTTTTCTTATAAATCTCATATACTGAATAATCCCATTTCGAGACTTCCGAGAAGTTTTATAATAAACTTAAAACATTTCAAAACTCTCTATATATAAATATGTAAATAAAAATAAGTATTTTAGAGAAATAAATAATAATAATTTGATTTTAAGACATATTCAAATAATTATCTAAAATATCAAAACACTCTTTATAACATCATTTTTCCAAAACAGGTTTAGAAATTTAGGATTTATTAAATAAATATTAAGTATTTGAAAAATTAACTTCTAGAGTATTTAAATACTAACCGACTTTTACTTACATAGTTTAATAAATAAAAATTTCCTTTTTAAAAATTAAAACTTAACTTATTGATAAAATATACTTTCAAATCTGGATAACTAAATTTCCAATTTATAACCCTTCTCGATTTTCATCACATCACTCCCATTCTGGTCAACTTAACCATCTTCACTTTAAAAATAGTATCCACTATCTCTTTCTCACCGTATTTCCCTACTCAAAAATAACTTCTTTCCGTAAATTTATTTTCCAAATTTATCATCCGATATCACTTTCCTTTATTTATAAAATTCTTTTTTAAATTTTTATAACTCCTTAGATTTTTCACTAAAAATAACCTTATTTATAAAATTCCATTTTTATAAATTCATTTACTTTTGCCAATCTATTCTTAATATCGATTTCAACTTCTTTCTGTATTCCTTCCCGAGTTACATATCAAAATCCAGTCTAAAAATTGCTTTATACAATTTATTCTAAAATCTCTATCAAAATATTTTCCCCCGCATTATCTAGTGTGATCAAAAATCAATTTTTTTCCTATTCAAATTGATTTCTTTAAAATAATCCAATATTCGATATACATATTTTTATATTAAAAACCTCCATCTAATTCTTTAAAAATTCAGAATAATATTCATGGTATTTAACATCCAAAATTAATTCATATACTATTTTAACGTTTAAAAATTTACCACACACAATAATCCAGCCGATTATTCAATCACATCGTACATTTTATATATGAAAAACACGAATATATTTGAGGAATCTAGTGGGATTACTTCAACCTGTTTTCCCTATATCCACAGATGTTAGACAACAATAAAAACTCCAATCCCACTTCGAGGGGGATATCGCGGTATATAGGGTCATCCGTTATTATGTGGGGCGCATAAGGTCTCATCCGTTATAATGTGCGGGAATATCACTCCAACTACTAATATATATATATATATATATATATATATATATATATAATATATAATCATCCAATAGATAATTATAGTTTATCAATCCAATCAAGCATTAAATAATTTAAATATAAACTTTTAAATTTAAATGTGGTAATCCAAATGAGTGAGAAATCCTCATCTTGATTTATTTTGCAATCTATTCCAATTTTATTTTGTATTCTATGTCATGACCAAAACAATGAAAAAAAGTCCACACCCGAATTCCACCTTGTATAAGCCATTTATGATATCAGATTCAACTTATTAAAAAAATTACCAATTAATTCAATCAGTTAATTAAAAAAAGTTAATTACCTTCTCAGTTAAACACTTTTCTCCTAACTCGATCGACATCTACCCAGAATTGCGACTACCTCTTCATCGGCGCTTGCCTCACGCTCTACTGCTACACGAAGATGCCGCGACGCTGCCTCCCTTAACTAGAACTGTCACAATTTCAAATTGGAGCCGCACATCTTCCAATTGCCCACGAATCACCAGATTCCATTGCGCAAGCTCTATTTCGAGCCGCTTCACTGCTATCAGCCCTCGGGAGCGCTTCTAGATGCGTGAAACCATGATGGCTTGAATCGTCATCACGCGATGTTTTCCCCAGGTCGAGGTCACGCCTCCTCCTTGTCTTCAATCGCCAGCGACCAATCGCCACCATCGTGATTCACGTCGCACTTCCTCTAGGCCTCGCGCGTGCATGCTTCATTCCTTTTTTCTCTCTCTCGCTCTGTTCGATTTCGATTTGAAAATGAAGGAAAGGGAAGGAAGGATATGTGATTCTATCTGTTCGATTTCCATCTGCTTTCCCCTTTTTTGAATTGCTTTCTTCGTTAAAAATGGAAAGAAGGAGAGTTATGATTATTAAAAGAAAGAAAGGCGCGTGGTTTTTGAAAGAAAGAGACGTGCGACAAGGAGCTAAAGGAACGACTCAACTGTTCATTTGATCTAACCAATTATATTTATATATTTTTATTTTTAAATATCCCGAATCATATATCGTGAAATCTCGACCTCCTATTGAGGCGTACTACTAGATGTTTATAATGATATACCCCCATTCCGAATGCAGTGGAAAAGTTTTTGATTCCTAATTTGATCGTATGGAGAAGATAGCTTTTCGACCTAATTATTATATTCATTTTCGATATTAAGTTCAACGCGTTTACATCCCGTATGATCAGACAATAACTCTAAACATACAAAATTTAAAATCCGATAATAATACACTATTGCGGATCCAATGGAACTGGTTTCGTCGAATTCCGAGATTATGCCCTGGGAGGTCTTATTTTTAAATGCAAACTTAAACGATACATTTTTAAAACTGAAAATATCACTTTTAAATTCAATTTTAAAAGTTGTATTGTCTTCAATATTATTAATATAAATCTTATAAGCCTTTAAATTATTTTTATCCAGCTTAAAACTCCATATTCACTATTTTAACCAATTTTCCATTATTAAATTCAATAATCAAATTATCCAAGAATTTGTTATATTTGAAATTCAAGTTAAAATTTAAATTTTAAATATTAAAAATCAATTTAATATTCCTGTTTCAAATATTCAAAATTCTAAGTTGTTATAGATATTGTTTAAAAAGATGGTGAATCGGTTAACTTCGGAGGCAACTCTAAAGGATATGTGATTGGGATTGGCAATGTCAGTAACTCTAAAATTCCTACTATTTATATTGTTTTTCTACTTATGATTTTGAAACATAATATGCTTAGTATTAGTCAATTATGTGTTTTAGAATTAATTTGAAAACATATTTGCAATATCGAAGATAATGTGTCAAACATTATCTTTGAAGCTATTAGACAACGTAACATTTACATTTTATGTATGAAAATGCCTAATGACAATCTGTGTCTTTTGGCTAAATCTAGCAACCCTTGGATTTGACACAAAATATTTGGTCATTTGAATTTTAAAAACCTATCTAAAGTTGCTAGATATGAACTTGTTAGGAGTCTCCTAAAATGAGTTTTAATGTCAACAACTTATGTGATGCCTGCCAACTTGGAAAACTTCATAAAGTTTCTTTTAAATTAAAAGATATGATTTATGCTTCTCAACTCCTTGAACTTCTTCTCCGAGACCTTTTTGGATCCTCACAAATACAATCTGTAAATAATAATCTATATGTTTTTGTAACTATAGATGATTTCTCTATATATGCAGGGGCAATTTTCTAAAAACTTAAAAGTGAAGCTTTTGAAATGTTTAAAATTTTTACTAAAAGAATTCAGAATCAAATGTCATTTAATTCTAAAGTATTAGGAGCGATCATGGAGGAGAGTTCGAAAATGAAAGTTTGGAAAACTTTTGTAACAATAAAGGAATAACACATAACTTTTCTTTCCTCGAACACCTCAACAAAATAACAAGGCAGATAGTAGAACATAAAAATAAAACCTTGCAAGAATTTGCTAGAAATATGCTAAGTGATGGTGATTTACCTAAAAGTTTTTGAGCTAAGCAATTGCTACAGCATGCTGTATTTCAAATTGAATTTTGATAAGGCATTTGACAAAGAAACCTCTTTATGAATTATTTTCTGATAAAAACCTACAGTATCTTATTTTAGAGTTTTTAGAAGTAAATGTTTTTGTAACGATCCGTAAATTTTTATGATTTTGAATAATGTAATTATGTAAATTTTTCTTGAAATTAAACAATAAATTTTTAGAAATGAAAATTTGATATTTGGTATGCGTATATTGAAGTATAGTGAATGTCAGATTTTCAATGGAAAATATGAAAGTTAGTTCTGTTGTGTAATTTTCAATTTCAATTGAAATCGGTTAATTTTGATGGTAATGAAGTATTTTTGAAATCTGAATATTTCACATAAGACAAATCTAAATCTTTTTTTGAGTGATGCGTCGAAATTCGTTTCACCAAATTTGGACTGCTATAGTACCGTTTATCTTATTTTCAGCGTTTTAGCAGCAGTTTTGGCAGCGATTATCGGTTTTTGATAGGATGATCATATCGCTCATATATATGCACCATTCTGTTCGTCGCGTCGTGCTGATCTCTATAGATATTCATTTATGTATTTCGGCACTCGGTGCACGGCGAAATCTGCAAAACAATTAGCTGTACCGGAACTCGTTTTGAGCCTTTTTTGTTTTAATATGTCCATTCGTTTGTCCATCAGTTGAAACAAATTGCCATGTGCTTTTATTGTTTTCTAAAAATCTAACATTTTCCTTTTCCATTCCCACTGTTCACATATATTGGTTCATCCCTTGGTTTCATTCTCTTCCCCACTGATCATAGTTATGTCATAGTTTAAAAAAAATATTATAGAAATATTGAAGTCGTACAATGTCTTGCCTATGAAGGCTTATATATATTTGATAATATGGAAACTACTCGTCTCCATTTATCCCCATCCCCTCTTCTTCATTGCTCTCGCTCTTCCCTTCGCCGCACCATTATCTACTCCGCCAACCCCGCACCGCCTGACAACAGCCACCCAAACCCCATGCAATGCTCACTGCTCCACCCATGCTTGACTACAATGCTCACCTCCTCCAATCGTTCCATCACCATGACCCTCCTCTTCATTTGGATCTGCTCATTTAAAAACACACACACACAGATATATATATATATATATATATATATATATATATCTGTGTGTGTGTGTGTGTTTATGTATGTATGTATATGTATGTATGTTCGTACTTTTTATCCTTCCCCCCTCCTCCTTATTTGGCCGCCAGTCAAATCAGCGCTAGCCCACTGCAAAACCCGTCGTACCATTCCTCCATGGCCTCTGACCTCACTTCAGTCCACCAATCACCATCAGCCATGCCAATCCACCAATATCAGTGCGACCCGACCCTGAATCACCTCAACACCCTTACAATCCACCTACCTCCATCCATTCCAATCCACTGACCTGCCTCGACCTTTCACCCATCAACAAACATCAAGCAGAACGCCACTAGTCCCAACTAAATCAGGACCAATCTACAACCTTCCCATTCGCTTCCGACCACGTGCTGTCCTTCCTCCACCGCTTGTCGAGCGCGCAGTTCACTCCAGCTACCTTTCAATTTGCCGAGATTCGAGCTGCCGCCTCCGAGCTGCCGCCTCCGAGCAGTTTTTATATTTCCAGTTGATATAAGTTTTAATATCTGTTTTTTGATTTTAATATAATAATGTGTTTTAATATTATATATATATAGGTATGTTGATTTGGAAATGTATTTAGATTTTAAAATAATATATTTATATATCTTGATTTAAAAATATATATAGATATCTTGATTTAATATATATATATATTTCATTTTTATGCATGTGTTTTATGAATATAATATTGGTTTAAGTATTGATTTTAATAATATAATGTGTGTGTGTGTGTGTATTTTGATTTTAAAATATATGTGGTTTAAGAAATAATGGTTTTGAACTAGAATATATAAAGATTCTTTATTTTAATATGTGTTTAAATTTAAATATTGATTTTAATATATATATATATTATTTTGATATGTGTTTTAAACGGAATATAGATTTTAAATTATAATACACAAAGATATATATATATATATATATTATATACATATATATCACATAAAATTATATATATGTTGTTTTCATCGATCTCGAGTCAACCTTGCTCTACTTTGGGATTTGTGCTTAGATTGTCGCATCTTGTATTTGTTATTTCTCTAGCCTCGAAAGGTGAGTAATCACTCACGATTAACATTCTTATATTTAGTAAATTTAATTCACATGAAACGACGATTGAAATATGCTGTTAAATTTGAATTGTTAAGTTATTTAATAATTAAATATGATATGTCATTATCTGCAATTGTTTACCTATGACATATGACACATAACATATTGTATATATTATATTTAAATTTGTTACTGATGATATATGCCTGTTGTTGATATATTATATTATTATCATATTGTTCTCACTCTGCAAGTTCCCTGTTAGTTAGGAATTCCCTATGGGTTGAAATGATATATACCCAAACGATATTGTAGATTAGGAAAAAATCTTTATGGGTTGAAATGACAAACCTAAGCGATTTAATTTGAATCTGAGATTATGGGTAAAAATGATATATACCCGTAAATATTAAATTTAAATTGCGGATTGAAATGATAAATATCCGTATCACTTGACTGTATCCGGACACTGTTGGTCTATTTTGAAAAATGATTTCCAGAACTTTGAAAGGAAAATATATAGGTTTTGATAAATATTGATTTTAAATTATAATGTAAATATTTATTTTAATATTTGTAAAATTTAGATTTTAAATTTATACGTTTTGGAAATTTTAAAGTTTTAGGTTAGGTTTTAAAATGTAAATTATAAAATTTTACTTATAACTTTATTATTTTTAAAATATATAATTAAGATTTAAAATAGATTTAATAATAAAATTTAAAATAATAAAATTTAATTTAATTTAACTAATATATATATATAATATGTTTAAATTATTTATCTAAAATTTATATTTATTTTGAAAATAGATTTTTGTAATAACTATAATAAAAGAAGTTGGAAAAATAAATTAAGTTGGCTTGTATTTAATTTGTTAATAATTGAATTTAAATAAGAATTGATTTGGACTTATTGATTTTGAGATTTTAAAGATATGATTTATAATTTGATAACTTGATTTTGATTTATAGGTGATTAAATGAATATTTTCAAATTTAGATAAAAGTTGAAATTGAATATTTAATGTTAATTTAAATTTGTAATTCGAGATTTTATCTAAATTTTATTTAAAATTATTAAGTGAATAATTTAAATAAAAATAAAAGTTGAAGTTTTAAATATAAATGAGATTTATCAAATTGTGTTATTGTAAATTGTTTGAATATTCAAACTTTGAAACCTATTAAATTGGAAGTGGTTTAATTTTTAGTTCAAACCTGGATTTGAAATCGATATAAATTAAAATAGTTTTTATGAGAATTTAATTTGAACCTTTAACCTTTTTAAATTGGAATCGTTAATCGGGAATTGATTTAAATTGAATTCTGGAACTAAAGCTGATTTGATGGTTTGTGAAATGGGAAGAAACAAATTTAATATATATATATATATATACTATTTTAATATGTAACAACTATTTTAATATATAACATATATTCAAATATAAACTATTCTTAATTTATAACTATTTTATTATATAAACTATTTTAATCTTTAACCTTTTTTTAAATATATTAACTATTTTTAATTTATAACTATTTTAATATGTATAAATTATTTTCACTATTTAAACTGTTTATGTTGGAACTGTTATGATCTAGATTTTATGGATTTAAATGCGAATATTTTAGTAAGACGATTTAAACTATTTTGTAGTTATGATTTTAGAAGCGAATATGATTTCGACAGTGAATATGATTTTAAAAGTAATATGATTTTGAAACGAATATTATATTTTGATAATGGACTGTTTGAAATAGTTTTTTTAAATAACCATGGTGTGATACAAGCGTTTGGTTGTTAAAGAGACTGGGATCGGATATTGTCATACTCTCTATCAATACCAAAAACCACTTTAACAACTGTGTACGTAGTGGAGATTCAAGAACGAAGTGGGATGGTTTGGCGACGATTATGTATGAGGTACTAACGCAGCCCTGGCTCCTATGAGTCAGCTTAATGTGGCTAAAACATGAGCTATACCTGGGACAAGTGAGACCGCACATCCGATCGAGCATGCTTTAACGATACTATTCTATTACTTTGTGATTTGATTGAATGCACCTTTGATTTTTGGAGTGTGCCTCGAGGTGGGCGGTAGTAGCTGCTATGCATTACTACCACCTCGGTTCTATAAAATGGTAGAGTCCTACCCTAGGCACTGCCTCGCGTGCCTTATCACATGCCTTATCACGCCAATTATGAGTTTGGTTTTTTCGTACCTATGGCGTGCTCCCTTGAAGCCATGGGTTTGGTGGAGTTTAGAGTACTGTATAAACTACGACATTATATAAAAATGTGTTAAGGGGGATATGGGTAACGCCTTAATGCTATTTTAATAATTTACTTTACTTTAGACATTATCAGTGTAGCGTATTGTACTATGTATGTAGATAGTTTAACGGATCCTTAAAGGATGGGAATCCCAAACATCGTTTAAGTTATTTTATATTTCTGTTGACATTTCACTTGAGTTGAATTTACTAGTATAAGAATGTTAATCGTGACTCGAGTGTTTTGTGTTTTGCTTTATGCTCGGGTCAGACTGAGTGTCACGACATTAGTGACTCACCTTTGGAGCTTGGAGCTTCCTTAAAGATCTGCCTTGTATCTATCCAGTTTTCAGTTATTTCTAGATGTTTATGTTATGACTTGTCAGTTGATTTTGCATCGAGACTTCTATGTATTTGGATTTCTATTGTATTTATTTTAGACTCTGTTGTTTTATAGTAGCTTCATGAACTAGTATTTATCAATTCCGCTGCTTATTGTTATATTATTCTATGTCTATGATTCTGTGATTGATTTATTTACTATATATGCTGAGTTTTGCCAAATAAAATAGACAATCTGTCATTTGGAGCAATTCAAGCCTGAAATGTGTGGAGGATTATCGATTTGAATGGTTTGAAATACCAAGTCGTTACATGTGGTATTAGAGTTTTGGTTTAGGTAAAAAAAAAATCATATGGAGTAAAACTCATTAGAGATAGGGTAGTAATACCCTAGAATGAATAAAATTAATCATAGAATCATATTCGTTCGAGCTTGAAATTTGTTCGTTTCGATCTTCCTAGGTTTGGATTTCTTTTAAATTTTGGAACTTTTCCTTTGTCCTGAAATACATTCTTATCTTTTCCTATTCATGTTCTGCTTGATACTGGAGCATCCCATAGCTCTATTTCGGTTGATCTCTGTAATAAATTCGAGCACATCTTGCCACCTCAATTGGCAACTTCGTCCTTATGCATGTCTAATCCCATCGGCAGTTCCGCCAACCATTGTATAATTTATAGAGGGGTGAAGCTCCTTTACAGCAGGCGTTGATTAACTAGAGATATCTATATCCTCAATTTTGATGTTATTATCCACTGCAAAGCCTGAATCGTTTCTCTAGTAGACGACCATGTAATTCTCTTGTGCTCGTATATCAAATGCCCATGGATTATGCAAGTAGCTTTATCTTCTCACTTTATTCTCAGCCTAGCAATCTTGATTCCACCCCGATAGTTAGGGATTATCTTGATGTTTGGTGAAATCACCTCTCTTCTTCCCAAGCGGGAAATTGAATCCCGCATCGATCGTATTCCTATAATCTTGGTTGACCCGGTTAAGATCGTCTCGATTAGTATAAGTCTATCCATATTTCTTCTTTTGTAATCTAACTATCTTATATTCTTTTCGAGCCTATCTTATTAGTTAGAATTCTCTTTGACTAGGGCCCCTCTAAATTTGAATCCATATCCTTGTTCAAATCCATTATTGAATCTTCCTTTGATGGAGTGTATTTGAAATGAATAAAAAAAATTATATTGTGTGGTTTGAGTTGTTAACTTTGATTTGGGATTTCGGTCGATTCATCTGGCCAACACTATCGATAAGAATTCCAAAACACTTAAACAAAACAAACTGATACAATACTATTTTTTGAAATTGGTAGATGATATAATTTTACGTATGACTATATTTTATATATAAAGGTGTAATTTTCTAAAATTTGATAGTTAAATGAATTGGTTGTTAGAAATGATAATACTAAATTATCATTTATTATTTTGTCAACATTCCTAAACCATTAACTGTTGTTGTATTTTATAAGGAGAATTGTTTTAAAACATGGTTTATACGTCTATTTTGCAAATGAAATAAATTCAAATTAAGGGCTTGAAAATTTAATTTCCGATGCTTTCCAAATTTGGTTTTCAAAGCTTTGAAAATATATTATTTGAAAGTATTTTCGAATGGAAATTATTTCCAAAGAAATTTTAAAATGAAGTAAATCCGCACCCCCCTCTTTTGTCGCTAGAAAATAATTTCGATGATGACTGCTGCATCATCCATTTTTGAGTCTTAAAGTGGAGAAACCACTTAGTAGCTTTGCTGCATGTTTGTTTTGGATAATGGATTTGATTTAAATTTCTTGAGTATGATTTGATTTACAAATTATATATATATATATATATATGTATGTATGTATATAACTATTTCAAATGGTTTGAAGTGAAATCGTAAGTTTAATCCATAAATTCTGTGTTAAGTGATAGTTTTCAATTATTGAAATGAAGCAAAAATTTTGAATTATTAGAGTGTATAAAATAAATGGAATTGAAAAAGTTCAATTAGGATTAAATTAATTTGTATATTACTCAATTGCATTTTTAAAACACATACATAACTTACTTGAAATATTAAAAAGTTAATATGTTAATGTAAATATGTAATTGAATGTTATACAAGAGGAATTTTTATAGTGCCAAATTACACTCAGATACATTTATAAAACTGACATAGGAAAAGTTTGAATGTAATTGAATAGTATACAATATAAATGTAAGTAATAATACGTCTAAAAATGAAATTCATATGGTTTTGAATTAATTTTATATCTAGTACTATGTATTTTTAATCTGTCTTTCCTTTCTGTTGTTTTTATTCTCCTATCTCGTTCTATTCGAGGATGAAAAGTTTTGAGTGAGGAAGAGTGTAACGACCCATTAATTTTAACGATTTTAAATAACGTAATTAACTAAATTTTTTTGAAATTAAACAATGAAATTTTAGAAATGAAAATTTGATATTTGGTATGCATATATTGTAGTATAGTGAATGGCAGATTTTCATTGGAAAATATGAATGTTAGTTCTGTTGTGTAATTCTCAATTTCAATTTAAATTAGTTAATTTTGATTGTAGTAAAATATTTTTGAAATCTGAATATTTTTGCATAATAAAAATCCAAATCTTTTTCTGAGTGAGACATCATAATTTGTTTCACCAAATTTGGACTGCTATAGCCCCGTTTATCTTATTTTCGACAGTTTAGCAGCAGTGTGGCAACGAATATCGGCTTTTAATAGGATGATCATATCGTTCATATCTGTGCACCATTCTGTTCATCGCGTCGTGCTGATTCTGCGGTATATTCATTTGTGTATTTCAGCATCCAGTGCACAGCGAAATCTGCAAGCCATACCGGTACCCGTTTTGAGCCATTTTAGTTTCAGTATGTCCATTCGTTTAGCTATCAGTTGAAACAAATAGCCATGTGCTTTTATTATTTTCAAAAATCTAACTTTTTCCTTTTTCCATTCCCACTGTTCACATATATTAGTTCGTCCCTTGGTTTCATTCTCTTCCCCACTGCTCATTGTTCCGTTCATAGTTTAAAAAAAACATAATAGAAACATTGAAGTTGTACAATGTCTTGCCTAAGAAGGCTTTTATATATTTGATAATATGGAAACTGCTCGTCTCCATTTGTTCCCCACCCCGCTTCTTGTTTCCTCTCGCTCTTCCCTTCGCCACACCAGTATCTTCTCCACCCTATCATTCTCACCGCCCAAGTCGCCAGCATCCGTTCTTCCAACCCTACGTCGCCTAACAACAGCCACCCAAACACCATGCAACGATCACTTCTCCGCCCATGCTTGACCACAATTCTCACCTTCTTCGCTCATTCCATCATCGCCATCCTCCTCTTTGTTTGGATCTGCTCACTTGAAAACACACACACACATATATGTATATATGTATATATATGTTCATATTTTATGTCCTCTGCCCCCTCCTTCTTGTCTGGCCGCCAGTCAAATCAGCGCTACGCCAACTGCGAAACCTGTAGTACCACCAACCTCCATCAGCCATGCCTATCCACCAATATTAGTGCGACCCGGCCCTGAAGCACTGCAACACCTGATAGTCCACCTACCTCCATCCGTTCCAATCCACTTACCCACCTCGACCTTCAACCCATCAACGAACATCGAGTAACCCACCACCTGTAACCACTAAGCAGCAGTCCAACCGACCAGTCCCCACCAGATCCCGACCAATTTACAGCGTTCCCATTGCCTTCCGACCACGTGCTATCCTTCCTCCATCTTTTGCCAAGCGCATAGTACACTCCAGCTTCCTTTCCATTTGCCGAGATCCGAGCTGCGCGTCCGGGCAGTTTTCATTTTTCCAGTTGATATGAGTTTTAACATCTGATTTTTGATTTAAATATACTAATGTGTTTATGTGTTTTAATATATATTATATACATAGGTATTTCGATTTTGGAATATTTTTAGATTTTAAATATAATATATATATATATCTTATTTTAAAATATATGTAGATATCTCGATTTAAAATATATATATATATATATTTCATTTTTATACATGTGTTTTAAAATATAACAATAGTTTAAATATTGATTTTAAGAATATAATATGTGTGTGTGTATGATTTTAAAATATTTATGGTTTAAGAATAATGATTTTGAACTAGAATATATAAAGATTCTTTATTTTACTATGATTTTAAATTTAAATATTGATTTTAATATATATATATATATATATATATATATATATAATTTTGATACGTGTTTTAAATGGAATATTCTTTTTAAATTTTCGGAATTTTTGAAAGGAAAATATATGGGTTTTGGTAAATACTGATTTTAAATTATAATATAAATATTTATTTTAATATGTGTAAAAATTAGATTTTCAAATTTATATGTTATGGAAATTTTAACATTTTGGGTTAAGTTTTAAAATGTAAATTATAAAATTTTACTTATAACTTTATTATTTTTAAAATATATAAGTAAGATTTAAAATAGATTTAATAATAAAATTTAACATAATAAAATTTAATTTAACTAATATGTATAATATATGTTTAAATATTTATCTAAAATTTGTATTTATTTTGAATATTGATTTTTGTAATAACTTTGAAAAAATAAAAGTTGGAATGATAAATTTAGTTGGCTTTTATTTAATTTGTTAATAAGTGAATTTAAATAAGAATTGATTTGGACTTATTTACTTTGAGATTTTATAGATATGACTTTATAATTTGACAACTTGATTTTGATTTAAACGTGATTAAATGAATATTTTTAAATTTAGATAAAAACTGAAATTGAATATTTAATATTGATTTAAATTTGTAATTTGAGATTTTATTTTAATGTTATTTAAAATGATTACGTGAATAATTAAAATAAAAATTAAAGTTGAATTTTGAAATATAAATGAGATTTATCAAATTGAGTTATTGTAAATTATTTGAATATTTAAACTTTGAAACCTATTGAATTGGTAGTGGTTCAAATTTGTAGTTCAAACCTGAATTTGAAATCGATACAAATTAAAATGGTTTTTATGAGAATTTAATTTAAACCTTTTAACCATTTTAATTTAGAATCGTCAAACGAGAATTGATTTAAATTGAATTCTGGAACTAAAGCTTATTTGAATTGGTCTGTGAAATGGGAAGAAAACAATTTAATATATATACTATTTTAATATATATATATATAAACTATTTTAATATATAACCTATTTTTAAATATAAACTATTCTTAATTTACAACTAATTTATTATATAAACTATTTTAATCTACAACCTATTTTTAGATATATAAACTATTTTTAATTTTTAACTATTTCAATATATATATATATATATATATATATATATATAAATTTCAATATCTAAACTATTTAAGTTGGAACTGTTATGATTTAGATTTAATGGATTCAAATGCGGATATTTTAATATGAAGGTTTAAACTATTTTGTGGTTATGATTTTAGAAGCGAATATGATTTCGACAATGAATATGATTTTGAAAGTAATATGATTTCTAAAGTGATATGATTTTGAAACGAATATAATATTTTGATAATGAACCGTTTGAAATCGTTTTTTTTAAATGACCATGGTGTGAAATAAACGTTTGGTTACTAAAAAGACCGGGATCAGATATTGTCATACTCTTTGCCAATACCGAAAACCACTTTAATAACTATGTACGTGGTGGAGATTCCAGAACGAAGTAGGATGGTTTGGCGACGATTCTGTATGAGGTATTAACGTAGCCCTGACTCCCTCGAGTCAGCTTGATGTGGCTAAAACAGGAGTTATGCCTAGGCCAAGTGAGGAAGCACCACCGATCGAGCATGCTTTATCGATACTATTCTATTACTTTGTGATTTGATTGGGTGCACCACTGTTTTTTGGAGTGTGTCTTGAGGTGGGCGGTAGTAGCTGCTATGCGTTACCACAAGCTCGGATCTGCAAAACGGTAAAATCTTACCCTAGGCATTGCCTCATGTGCCTTGCCATATACCTTATCGCGCCCATTACGAATTTGATTTGTGTCGTACCTATGGAGTGCTCCCTGATAGCCTCCGGTTTGGTGGAGTTTACAGTATTGTATAGACTACGACATTGTATAAAAATGTGTTAAAGGGGATTCTGGTAATGCCTTAGCGCTACTTTAATAGTTTGCTTTAGACATTATCTATGCAGTGTATTGTGCTATGTATGTAGATAGTTTAACGGATCTTTGAAGGATGGGTATCCCAAACATCCTTTAATTTAATTTGTATTTTTGTTGACATTCCACTTGAGTTGAATTTACTGGTATAAGAAGTTAATCTTGACTCGAGTGTTTTTTATTTTTCTTTATGCTCGGGAGACTGAGTGTCACGACATTTGAGACCTTTGGAGCTTGGAGCTTTGCTTGAAGATCTGTCTTGTACCTTGTAACGACCCGTATTTTACGTGTCGATAGATCGTAGAATTTGCAGGTCGATAGTGTTGTTTGTGTTGCCTCTAGCTTGAGTCGTTTAGAAGTTAACCCGGGTGGAGTATGAGTTGTGACCGACTCATGAGCATTGCCGAGCTAAGGGATGAGTCGTGACCGACTCATAGGGGACCGACTCAAGGAGGGGTTACGGGTTGGAGTGTTGGCCGAGATAAGAAATTCACCGACCTAAGAGTTGCCGAGTTATAGAAGTAACGACCTAAAAGTTAGGCGACTTAGTGATGGTGACCGACCTATAGTAAGTCGTAGACGACCTTAGGAAGTGGCCGAGTCAACGAGTTACGACTCATAAGGTTTGCCGAGTTAAGGGGTTAGCGTGTTAGTAGGCAGCGACTTAAGGAAGTCGCCGAGTTAGCGACTTAGAGTTAGGTCGTTCAACGACCTAAGGGCTAGCGTTAGGACGCTAGGGGGATAGGTCAGCAGGCACGTTGAGTCGTTGGGGGGCTTAGGTCGTTGAGTCGGTCTGGTTTGTTAGGTCGCGTGAGTACTGTTCAGACTTAGGTCGTAAACGACCTAAGTTAGGTAGTGAGTCGGCAGTGAGTTAGGTCGTGGGGTCTTGAGTCGTGTGTGTCATAGCTAAGTCGTCATACGACTTAAGACTTGGGGAACGCGGCAGTATTTTAGGTCGGAGGCTTTTTAGGTCGTGACCGACTTAGTGTTAGGTCGCGTAGGAATTAGGTCGGCATCCCTGTGAGAGTGGTAAGTCGGATATGCTGAGTTAGCTTAGGTCGTATACGACCTAAGGATGGTTCTTTGTGCTGAGTCGTGTTGCAGTTGGGACGGTAGTGCGTTGAGTCGTTAGGTCGGCCTGTGTTTTAGGTCGTGTCTGGGTTAAGTCGTGAGTCGGGCTTGGTTGTATGTTGTGATTGGTTAGGTCGTAGGTCGAATGGATTGATGAGTCGGCAACGACTCAAAGTTAGGTCGGGGACGACCTAAAGGGCGACGACCTAAGGGGTTTCCAGCCTATAAATAGAGGTGTTCGGCTCACTTTTTGGCACCGGTTTTTGAAGCGACGAAGTGCTGCCATTTTGAAGACTCGACTACGGTATTTTCTTCACTTCTTTCTCTACTTCCATCAAGTGCTAACATCCGTTGAAGATCGAAGATCAAGATCGAAGATCCAAGTGTCCAAGTTGAAGATCTTCATCCGTTCGAGCTAGATTTCATCGATTGAAGCGAGATATTGCCGGATCAAACCTTGATCTTCGCTGTCCAGATCTGAAGTGTGTAGTTTTTGTAGTGTTTGGGTGATTTGGTGAGTGGTAGTTATCTCTCACGCGGATCCAAAGGAGTATATGGGATTGGTGATATGTTTATGTGTTAAAGTTAGCGTTTTCTCGCATTTTCCTTAAGTCTGCATGTAGATCCATCATATTTGAAGATGTTTATCTATAGAAGCTATTTAACAAGAATTAGAGGCAAAACCCATGTTTTAGATTTGATAGATCTATGCTAAAAACTATGATTTCACATATGTTGGACTTTTGCTCACTTAATTACGAAATTGCCATTATAGTTGATATTGCTTAATATATCTTGTTTGAATGCTTGAATGTTTGAATGTATGTTAGATTTGATTGCTCCAAGTTAGCTTGTAGTTGATTTGGAACAAGATGGTTGAAGATGATTCAAAAGCTAAGTGGAAAGGCTCTTGAATGGTGAAAGCTGCCGATGGTATATGAAGCGGATGTGGAAGCTCATATGGATGGATTCGATGATGGGACTTTGCCGTGATGCGAAGAGGCGAAGTATGAGATCGAGATGGGACTTTGTCAGGATGCGAAAAGGCAAAGTATGGTTGAGTTGAGACTTTGCTTTGGTACGATGAAGCGAAGTATGATGTGAGTCTTGGCTTAATCCAGGCAGGGATCATTCCAAGCATGTTGATAACTTGAAGGGTAGTTCAAGTTGGTTGATAATGGATTGCTCAAGAGGAAGCTTGGGCTAAGTTGATAGAAGTCGTCAAGAAGGATGACAAGGAGGCTTGGATCTCATCGTTATTGAAGGTTCTAGCAAACCTAAAGCAAGAGTACATAGGGACGCCTAAAAGACTACAGGCAGTTAGTCGAGTACTCTGGGCCAAGAAGATAAGTCCTAGGCACAAGGCAGTGTGCGGGGTTTTGTCTAGAAC
The DNA here is from genome assembly GCA_030765085.1 of Allium cepa. NCBI lineage: Eukaryota > Viridiplantae > Streptophyta > Magnoliopsida > Asparagales > Amaryllidaceae > Allium > Allium cepa. Next base: position 163,502,592 of record CM060932.1, read on the forward strand.
CGGGGTTACCATTAGCCCTTGACAGATGGCTCAGGAAGGAGTCGGTCATTCAATTAACGGTGATTTCGAAGCAAGGTTAACAGTGATAGCCAGAGTCATGGATGTTTGGATGTTTGGTTGTATCATCATTCGGCTTCAAGAGCGGTGTTTTCTGGGTGCTTATCTGATCTTGGTTTAGGCCTTGGGGGTTTGTATTTGGAAAACATCGTCCTTGACTCGAGTGATTATTGCTTTACCTTACTTATCTGCTATGTTATGCTTACTTCTCCTTAGTGTGTGTCTGGGGGCTATCACTGTAGAAAGAGGTGGAGTGGGATGGTTTGGTTCCTATTCCTTTATTTCCTTATGCTCTTTTGGTATGCTTGATTGTTAATTTACTGCTCACTAAGACTTTGTCTGACTCAAGGTTTTATGTCTCCTCTTATTACCTTGGGCTGTTCATCCATGTTTGGGATGGGCAGACTAGGTAGCAGGTGGCAGGTGCTGTGCTTAGAGTAGAGTTTTCCGTTGATGATGGCGAAGACGAGCAGGAGGCTATGCATATTAGTTTTCTTACTATATGTACTGGGTATCCGCTGCTGTATTTGGTTGAGTGATTTGTAGTGAGGCTTTCATGTATGGATTTGAGTAGATGATTGTATAAAACTACTGTGATGCTTATATGATGATGTTCTGTTCTATGGAGCTTCACTATATTATATTTCTCTATTGTATTTTATCCATGCGCTGTGAGTTGTACGATAGAGATTCTTCTGTTTTGTTTTACCCTTGACGGTCACCCATGGCTGCCTTGCACGCCTTTCAGCGCACTATTCCCTTGTTTTGGTGCGGGAGTCATGGGCGGTCGTCACATTTGGTATCAGAGCTTTGGTTAATCGATTTCAGCCAACGCTCGCTGACGTAACTACGTATGAGAGACGTAATTGTATTTTGATGGATGATTACTATATATAATATAGTAGCCTAGAAGGATTTGAACTCCTTATGCAGTTGTTTCTTAAGGTGTTCTAATCATTCTTATTACAGATATTAAGGATGAGTCGAAGAGGGAGACCAGCTGCAAGGGAAAGCCGTGCTGATAAAGGAGCTGTTGATTATGGAACTATGTTCGAAGCGATGATGACTTCGATCATGAGAAGGATACCAGCTTCAGGATCATCAGTGGATGTGGGAGTTCAAGTTCAAGCTCCAAGACCGGTGGATTTTGCTAAGCTTTGCAAGGATTATACTTCTCTTGGAGGAAAAGCTTTCTTGGGGACGGAGTCGACTATTGAGGTGCAGAGATGGATTGATGCATGTCGAAGGATCTTTGGTGACTTAGGGATTGAGGATGCAACTAAGAGAAAGCTTGCATCGAGACAGCTTCAGGGAAGAGCTGCTGATTGGTGGAATTCTATCACCATTGATACCCCAGAAGAAGAGATTACTTGGGAGCAATTCCAAGTTAGATTTGAAGCTAAGTTCATCTCTACTTCCCAGAAATCTGTCTTGTTTAAGAGGTTTGTGGAGCTCAAGCAAGGGGGAAGGCCTGTTCTTGAGTGTATTTCTGAGTTTGAAGCTTTGTCCAAGTATGCCAGATCGTACATTGATTCTCCCTATCAGAAGAATGAGAAGTTTGTGACTGGTCTGGATGCTTATCTTGGGAGGCAGTTAGTGGATCATTTGGACGATCCATTTGAGAAGCTTGTGGAGAAAGCCCTTAGGCATGAGAGTTTGTTTCCTAAGGAAAGTTCTGTTGTTGCTGTAACCAGGGAAGGATCTAAACCACACCAGAATGGCAATAAGAGGAGGAAGCAGCAGCAACAGAAGGGTAAGGATGGCCAGAAGAAGCCGAAGAGCGAAATGACTTGCTATAACTGCCAGCAGAAGGGCCATCTTTACAAAGATTGTAAGAATCCCAAGGTGCCGGGAAAGTGTTACAACTGTGATAAGCTGGGACATATCAAGAAGGACTGTCCAGAACCGAGGAAAGATAGGCAGGTTGTGCAAGCCTATGCTTTGGGGGCTGTTCCATTGTCTTCGAAAGCTCCTACTGCTGAAGAAAAGGGGAAGAGTGTGGTGGTTCAAGGTACTCTTTCTATCTGTGGTGTTCCAGTTAGAGTGTTGTTTGATACTGGAGCGTCGCATTCTTTTGTTTGTGATGATTTGGTAGGCCGGTTAGGTTTGAAACCGGATATTGTTGATAGGCCATTGGTTGTGACTAATCCGGTCGGGGGTTCGTCATGTTTGTGTATGATATGCCGTGGTCTAGTTGTGTCGAGTCATGATTGCTCGTTTGTTTGTGATTGCTTTGTTCTGAACTTTGCGGGGTTCGGAATTATTTTGGGTATGGACTGGCTTAGGAAGTATGCGGCAAGGATTGATTGTGAGAGATTGGAGGTGACAGTCGGGAATGTGGAGGGGCGAAAGGTTGTGATACGATGTAAGCATGAAGAAGGCGTCTTCATGAGCTTCATGTATTCGCTGGTTGTTCCACGGGATGGACTGTCATCGATGCCAATCGTGAATGGATTTGAGGATGTCTTTGACGAAGTCAAAGGGTTGCCGCCGCATAGGGAGATCGAGTTTCGTATCGATCTAGTTGAGGGAGCCAGACCTGTTGTGATGCCTCTTAGGCGGATGGCACCGAGGGAGCAGCAAGAGCTGAAGGTGCAAGTTGATGACCTTTTGCAGAAAGGATTCATTCGGAGAAGTGTGTCCGAATGGGGTGCGCCAGTTGTGTTCGCAACCAAAACGGATGGATCGTTGAGGTTGTGTGTTGATTATCGTGAGCTGAATAAGGTGACTAAGAAGAACAAGTATCCATTGCCGAGAATAGATGACTTGTTTGATCAGCTTCACGAGGCTAAGGTGTTTTCTCAGATGGATTTGGCAACGGGATTTCACCAGTTGAGAGTGGCAAAGGATAGTGTGCCGAAGACTGCTTTCAGGACACCATCCGGGTTTTATGAGTGGCTGGTAATGCCGTTTGGATTGACTAACGCGCCAGCATATTTTGTGGATCTTATGAATAGAGTGTTCAGAGATCGGTTGAATAAGTTCGTGCTTGTGTTCGTGGATGATATTTTGGTTTATTCCAGAACTGAGGAAGAGCACAAGACGCACTTGAGGATTGTTTTGGATATATTGCGGAAACATCAGCTGAAGGCTAAGTTTTCGAAGTGTCACTTCTGGAAGAATGAAGTGAGGTTCTTAGGTCATGTTATTTCTGGAAATGGAATAGCGGTTGATCCCGCTAAGGTGGCAGCAATCCAGGATTGGGTTAGACCTAAGAATGCATCTGATGTAAGAAGTTTTCTTGGATTAGCAGGATATTATCGTCGGTTTATCAAAGACTTTTCCAAGATAGCTGCACCGTTGACAGGATTGACGAAGAAGAACCAGTTGTTCAAATGGGATGATAAGTGTGAGCAAGCTTTCGTGATCCTGAAAGAGCGACTGACGAGTGCTCCTGTTTTGACTATTCCAAGTGGGAATGATGAGATGGTGGTTTACACCGATGCATGTGGTACTGGACTTGGAGCAGTGCTAATGCAGAAGGATAAAGTTGTTGCATATGCAAGTCGACAACTGAAGCCGCATGAAAGGAACTATCCGACTCATGATTTGGAGTTAGCGGCGATTGTGTTTGCTTTGAAGATGTGGAGACATTATCTATTGGGAGTTAGATTCGAGTTGTTTACAGATCATAAGTCGTTGAAGTATCTGTTCTCCCAAAAGGATTTAAATCTTCGACAGCAACGGTGGCTAGAGTTCCTAGCATCTTATGATTTTGGTATAGCCTATACTCCGGGGAAAGGTAACGCAGTGGCTGATGCGTTAAGTCGAAGACATGCAGGATTGGGAGCCATGTTTTCAGAATGGAAGAGTCTTGAGTATTTGGCTGGATTTGATTTCAGGCCTAGATGTGAATTGGAACCTGAGATGTTGGCAAACTTATCGATAAGGCCTACTCTTGTGGAAAGAATTGGTGAGAGGCAAAGGGGAGATGATAAGCTTGTCAAGATTATCTGTGATTTGGAATCTGGATTGGACCCGGAGAAGGATAAAGGATTTGAAGTCGATCGAGAGGGTTGGCTTCGAAAGCAAGGGCGACTAGTTGTTCCCGATGTAGATGGATTGAGAGATGAAGTTCTGAGGGAGAGTCACCACTCGAAGTTGACAATTCATCCAGGTGGAAATAAGATGTATCGGGATATGAAGAGGACCTACTACTGGGAAGGTATGAAGAAGGATGTTGGAAATTTTATTTCCAAGTGTATGAATTGCCAGTTGGTGAAAGCTAAGCAGAAGAAGCCCAGTGGATTGCTTCAGCCATTGGAGGTTCCTACATGGAAGTGGGAGCAAGTGTCGATGGACTTTATCGATGGTCTACCTAGGACAAGAGCAGGGAATGAAGGGATTTGGGTCATAGTAGATCGTTTGACCAAGAGTGCAAGGTTCATTCCTGTTCGATCGACTAGGACTGCATCGAAGTTGGCTGAATTATATGTGAAGTGGATAGTTCGTTTCCATGGTGTTCCGAAGAGTATAGTGAGCGATCGAGATCCATTGTTCACTAGTAGATTTTGGAAGAGCTTCCAGGAAGTTTTGGGAACTGAGTTGTGTTTGAGTACAGCTTATCACCCTCAAACAGATGGTCAGACTGAGAGAGTCAACCGAGTTTTGGAAGATCTTCTTAGAGCATGTGTTTTGGACTTCGGAGGATCATGGGAAGATCACCTTCATTTGGTGGAGTTTGCTTATAATAACAGTTATCAGTCGAGTATTGGTATGGCACCATATGAAGCATTATATGGAAGACCGTGTAACTCTCCGACATGTTGGTTGGAAGCTGGAGAAAAGTTGATACTTGGGCCAGAGATGATTCGACAGACTTCGGATTGTATAGAGATCATTCGGCAACGAATGAAGGCAGCCCAAGATCGTCAGAAAAGTTATGCAGATAATCGTCGAAAGGATTTGGAGTTCGACGTAGGCGATATGGTTTTCGTGAAGATTTCTCCATTGAAGAATGTTATTCGATTCGGGAACAAAGGAAAGTTGACTCCGAGATTTGTTGGACCATTCCCGATTATCAAGCGAATTGGAAAGCTCGCTTATAGATTGGAGTTACCGGAGAAGATGGTGGGTGTGCACAATGTTTTTCATGTATCTTATCTACGGAAGTATGTGCACGACCCAACTACGGTGGTTTCTGCTGATAGCTGTGAAGACTTAGAGGTTGATCCCGTGGTTACGAGACCTCGTAAGCCGCTTCGTATTGTTGAAACCGATACGAAACAGCTTAGGAGGAAAACGATCACGTTGCTCAAGGTACAATGGAGTGACGATGTTAACGACTGTACGTGGGAGGAGGAAGAGAGGATGAAGGCAGCTCATCCCGGACTCTTCGAGGTATGGCCCTAAAGTGTCGTGACATCTCATGAATTTGTAGCTTGTTCTAAGTCTTAGAATTCTGCATGCTAGGCTAGAATTGGATGCATGGTTTGTTGATTGCTATGGATGGTAGGCATGCGGAATATCTTTGATTTCTGTTGTTTGCTTGGAATTTCGGGGGCGAAATTCCTAAGGGGGAGAGAATGTAACGACCCGTATTTTACGTGTCGATAGATCGTAGAATTTGCAGGTCGATAGTGTTGTTTGTGTTGCCTCTAGCTTGAGTCGTTTAGAAGTTAACCCGGGTGGAGTATGAGTTGTGACCGACTCATGAGCATTGCCGAGCTAAGGGATGAGTCGTGACCGACTCATAGGGGACCGACTCAAGGAGGGGTTACGGGTTGGAGTGTTGGCCGAGATAAGAAATTCACCGACCTAAGAGTTGCCGAGTTATAGAAGTAACGACCTAAAAGTTAGGCGACTTAGTGATGGTGACCGACCTATAGTAAGTCGTAGACGACCTTAGGAAGTGGCCGAGTCAACGAGTTACGACTCATAAGGTTTGCCGAGTTAAGGGGTTAGCGTGTTAGTAGGCAGCGACTTAAGGAAGTCGCCGAGTTAGCGACTTAGAGTTAGGTCGTTCAACGACCTAAGGGCTAGCGTTAGGACGCTAGGGGGATAGGTCAGCAGGCACGTTGAGTCGTTGGGGGGCTTAGGTCGTTGAGTCGGTCTGGTTTGTTAGGTCGCGTGAGTACTGTTCAGACTTAGGTCGTAAACGACCTAAGTTAGGTAGTGAGTCGGCAGTGAGTTAGGTCGTGGGGTCTTGAGTCGTGTGTGTCATAGCTAAGTCGTCATACGACTTAAGACTTGGGGAACGCGGCAGTATTTTAGGTCGGAGGCTTTTTAGGTCGTGACCGACTTAGTGTTAGGTCGCGTAGGAATTAGGTCGGCATCCCTGTGAGAGTGGTAAGTCGGATATGCTGAGTTAGCTTAGGTCGTATACGACCTAAGGATGGTTCTTTGTGCTGAGTCGTGTTGCAGTTGGGACGGTAGTGCGTTGAGTCGTTAGGTCGGCCTGTGTTTTAGGTCGTGTCTGGGTTAAGTCGTGAGTCGGGCTTGGTTGTATGTTGTGATTGGTTAGGTCGTAGGTCGAATGGATTGATGAGTCGGCAACGACTCAAAGTTAGGTCGGGGACGACCTAAAGGGCGACGACCTAAGGGGTTTCCAGCCTATAAATAGAGGTGTTCGGCTCACTTTTTGGCACCGGTTTTTGAAGCGACGAAGTGCTGCCATTTTGAAGACTCGACTACGGTATTTTCTTCACTTCTTTCTCTACTTCCATCAAGTGCTAACATCCGTTGAAGATCGAAGATCAAGATCGAAGATCCAAGTGTCCAAGTTGAAGATCTTCATCCGTTCGAGCTAGATTTCATCGATTGAAGCGAGATATTGCCGGATCAAACCTTGATCTTCGCTGTCCAGATCTGAAGTGTGTAGTTTTTGTAGTGTTTGGGTGATTTGGTGAGTGGTAGTTATCTCTCACGCGGATCCAAAGGAGTATATGGGATTGGTGATATGTTTATGTGTTAAAGTTAGCGTTTTCTCGCATTTTCCTTAAGTCTGCATGTAGATCCATCATATTTGAAGATGTTTATCTATAGAAGCTATTTAACAAGAATTAGAGGCAAAACCCATGTTTTAGATTTGATAGATCTATGCTAAAAACTATGATTTCACATATGTTGGACTTTTGCTCACTTAATTACGAAATTGCCATTATAGTTGATATTGCTTAATATATCTTGTTTGAATGCTTGAATGTTTGAATGTATGTTAGATTTGATTGCTCCAAGTTAGCTTGTAGTTGATTTGGAACAAGATGGTTGAAGATGATTCAAAAGCTAAGTGGAAAGGCTCTTGAATGGTGAAAGCTGCCGATGGTATATGAAGCGGATGTGGAAGCTCATATGGATGGATTCGATGATGGGACTTTGCCGTGATGCGAAGAGGCGAAGTATGAGATCGAGATGGGACTTTGTCAGGATGCGAAAAGGCAAAGTATGGTTGAGTTGAGACTTTGCTTTGGTACGATGAAGCGAAGTATGATGTGAGTCTTGGCTTAATCCAGGCAGGGATCATTCCAAGCATGTTGATAACTTGAAGGGTAGTTCAAGTTGGTTGATAATGGATTGCTCAAGAGGAAGCTTGGGCTAAGTTGATAGAAGTCGTCAAGAAGGATGACAAGGAGGCTTGGATCTCATCGTTATTGAAGGTTCTAGCAAACCTAAAGCAAGAGTACATAGGGACGCCTAAAAGACTACAGGCAGTTAGTCGAGTACTCTGGGCCAAGAAGATAAGTCCTAGGCACAAGGCAGTGTGCGGGGTTTTGTCTAGAACCGGGGTTACCATTAGCCCTTGACAGATGGCTCAGGAAGGAGTCGGTCATTCAATTAACGGTGATTTCGAAGCAAGGTTAACAGTGATAGCCAGAGTCATGGATGTTTGGATGTTTGGTTGTATCATCATTCGGCTTCAAGAGCGGTGTTTTCTGGGTGCTTATCTGATCTTGGTTTAGGCCTTGGGGGTTTGTATTTGGAAAACATCGTCCTTGACTCGAGTGATTATTGCTTTACCTTACTTATCTGCTATGTTATGCTTACTTCTCCTTAGTGTGTGTCTGGGGGCTATCACTGTAGAAAGAGGTGGAGTGGGATGGTTTGGTTCCTATTCCTTTATTTCCTTATGCTCTTTTGGTATGCTTGATTGTTAATTTACTGCTCACTAAGACTTTGTCTGACTCAAGGTTTTATGTCTCCTCTTATTACCTTGGGCTGTTCATCCATGTTTGGGATGGGCAGACTAGGTAGCAGGTGGCAGGTGCTGTGCTTAGAGTAGAGTTTTCCGTTGATGATGGCGAAGACGAGCAGGAGGCTATGCATATTAGTTTTCTTACTATATGTACTGGGTATCCGCTGCTGTATTTGGTTGAGTGATTTGTAGTGAGGCTTTCATGTATGGATTTGAGTAGATGATTGTATAAAACTACTGTGATGCTTATATGATGATGTTCTGTTCTATGGAGCTTCACTATATTATATTTCTCTATTGTATTTTATCCATGCGCTGTGAGTTGTACGATAGAGATTCTTCTGTTTTGTTTTACCCTTGACGGTCACCCATGGCTGCCTTGCACGCCTTTCAGCGCACTATTCCCTTGTTTTGGTGCGGGAGTCATGGGCGGTCGTCACATACCTATCCAGTTTTCAATTATTTCCAGTTGTTTATGTTCAGACTTGTCAGTTGATTTTGTATCGAGACTTCTATGTATTTGGATTTCTGTCATATTTACTTTAGACTCTGATGTTCTATAGTAGCTTCATGAACTATTATTTATCAATTTCACTGTTTATTGTTATATTACTTTGCATTTGTGATTCTGTGATTGATTTAGTTAGTGTATATGCTAAGTTTTAACAGCCTGTTGTGTGGAGCAATTCAAGTCCGACATGTGTGGATGATTTTCAATTTGAATGGTTCGAAATATCAGGTCATTATAGTTTTATACTAAATATAAAAGATAATTTGGGTAAATTTGATACTAAAGTAGATAAATGAATCTTTATTGGCTACTCTAATAGAAGTAAAGCTTATAGAGTTTTCAACACTAGAACTAATACTATTGAGAAACATTACATGTTTCATTTGATGAAAATATTAAAGTACATAATATAGTTTTCATGAAGAAGAAATATTAATCAAAAGTAAAATTATGAAATTACAAATATAGAAACTTATAATGATGAAAATAATAATAACCCTGAAAACTCAAATCCAAATAAAAGAACAAAATAGTTGACAGATCATCCAATCGAAAATATAGAATCAGTAGTAAAAACAAGAAATTAATTAAAATAAAATGAATAATGTAGATTTTATCTCAAAAAATGAACCTAAAATTCTAAAGGAACCATCATTAGATGATTCATGGATTCTTGCTATGCAAGAAGAACTGAATCATTTTACCAGAAATAATGTTTAAGAATTAGTATCAAGACCTGAAAATAAAACTATAATAAGAACTTAATGGGTACACATAAATAAATTAAATGAACAAGGAGAAGTCGTAAAAAATAAAGTACATTTAGTTGCTCAGGGATATAGAAAAAAAGAAATAGATTTTGATGAAACCTTTGTCCTTGTAGCTAGACTAGAGACCATTCGAATTTTACTCGCTTTTTCAAATTATAATAACTTTAAGTTATTTCAAATGGATGTTAAAATTACATTTTTTAAATGGATTTATTAAAGAAGAATTTATGTAGAGCAACCCCCACTTTTCAAAGATGAAAACTTTCAAACCATGTTTAAAACTTAAGGAAGCTTTGTACGGACTAAAACAAGCTCCTATTGCTTGGTAAGAAAGACTTAAATCTTATCTAATCCAATCTAACTTTGAAAGTAGATAATACATTATTTATTAAAAGAAATAAAAATGATATTCAACTTATATATGTAGGATCGATTTCACCCTAGAGGGGGGGTGAATAGGGTGATGCTGTAATTAAAAATTATTGCGGAAGCTTATAAAATTATTTCAACACGGATATATCAAAATAATAGCACCACAGATAATAGCAGAATAATAAATGCAGAAATAGAATGATACAGAATTTACCCAGCTTCGACGAAAACCTGTCAATGTGCTGCCCCTAAGGTTTCTACTAGAAATTAAGTAGTCACATGCTTACACACGTAAACTCATGACACCCGCTATTGACTAACCTAACTCTACGCTCAAAACCCTGCCACAACTCAGCCACTAAGCTGCGAATTCTCAAACAACGCCACGTAGTTTGTGCCCTAGTCTCACGACTAGAAATTACAACTGTTTAAAAGAAAAATACAAATTAAAAGACAATTAAAAACAAAACCCCTAATTTTATAAACTAAAGCCTTTGTTAATATAACTCGGTCCAAAATATTATCACTAAAGAAAACGCGGCCCCGTTATCTCTATCTATTTTGCTCTATAAAAAATGTCGGCTTGGTTCCTTCTTTCGAGCTTTCCTCTTAGCTCTTGAAATTAGGGCTTTGTGAAGTCGCCGCTTAATTGATGGTTGATGCTTCGATTGCTTACTTCAATTGAATCGTTCGCAGCTTCTCCTCCTTGATCGAGTTCAACTTTGATTTGGTATGTAAATTTTTCTTTTGCTTCTACCGATTTGCTTGCTTGAACTCGATATCGAATTGCCGATGATGTTACTTGTTTATATAGGATTCGAGATCCTTGATTTTCGTTTGTATACATTTATTTGAATTCGTCACTTGATTTATTTTGGCCATTCAATTTTGTTTTAATGCATGGGATTGATCTCTGACTTGTTCAAATTACTTGAACAACACGGTTTTGATTTCTGACTTGGTTCGATTCCTCGATTGACACGGTGTTGATTTCGTTCGTTCTCGTTCTTGTTGTCTTCGGCTTTGACTTGATTTTGACGATGTTGGTTTTGTTCGACTTTGGCCATACTGTTCACTGCCTCTAGTAGCACTTTCGACCTTGTTCGATTTTACTTGCCATTTCATGACTCTGGCCATTATGTCTTTGACTGTTGTATCACTTTGTTGATGACGCTTGAGATTGATCTCTAACTTTAATATGTTTCTTTGATATTGAACTGTTTCATTTGATATAGATATGTATGTGTATACATATATATATATATATATATGCATACATGTTTATTTGTATTTGCTCGGCTTTGGATCTTTTTGAACTCGCCACCATGTTTGTTTGTCTTTAACTTGTACCTACTGTTGCGTGTGATGTTCATTTGAACTGTGTTTGCATTGTTGCCATATTGGCTTGTTCCTTCGAGTCAGTGAAACTTGTATATGATTGTTTTGTTGTCTGCATGTCATGTACATGCCGAGTCTTATTTCAAATGCACTTGTTCTGTCCACTGGTTCATTGTAGTTTGATTTGGGTTGTTGTGCCATTTACAGGTTTTCTTGAACTTCATGTAGAGGCTGCATTATGTGTGTACATTTGGATTTTGGTTATGCAGTTTTGGGTTCGGTTGCACCACTGATATCATCTGTGTATATATGTTGTAGTGTTCATTGAGAAGCCTGGTTTACTGGTGCATCCCTTGACTTATTGACATCACTGGTGCACTGACTTGAGTCTTTGTTGTATTGAGTTATGCTCTTGTTTTGTGCACTTGCTTCTCTTACCTATAGTAGTGTAACCTTCATGTGTACTTCTGGTTTTCATTGTATTGTTTAAGTTAGTCTGCATTTGGTAGTTGCTTTACTGTTTATTTTTCTTGGCCATTCGCTTGTTTGCAATTTCGTTGTGCATTTCTTGTTCATGTCTTGGCTCTGGTTACATGTGCACCACTTTGCACTGTCTACTGCCATACTGCCATGTTTTATTATTTGTGACAATGAGCCTGGGCAGTTTGGTTGTGCTGTGTGCTGCATATGTTTGCATAATTGTCTGGTCATTCATTTTCTCTGGTTTCGTTTGTTTCAGACCTTCATGTAGAGGCTGTAGACTTGAGTCCGTTGTATTTCATGTTGCCTTTGAATTTTGTTTGGAGTTCAGTAGCTTGTATACTAGTTGTGGTGTTGTTGTGAACATGCACATTGCATTGTTGAGGCTATGTTGCTTTGATCGAGCATTTTCACTTATACTTGACAATTTTGTATTGCACCTGAGTTGAATCCAGCTTAAAGCTCGGGTTTGACCTTGTGTTGATATTGTGACATTATTTTTATTGCACTTGAGTTGAACCCGGCGTTCTGGGTTTGACCTGTGCTCACCTGTCCCTGTAATTCTATCAAGTGTATGTCGGTGTGCACGGCCTTGTGGCATATACAGTGATACACTGTATATGCCACAAGCTGTTCGTATATGATGAATTCAAAATTAAATAATGAAGAACAACCCAAATAACTGAGGCAAATTTTATTTATAAAATCCATATTTTATTTTATACTGCAAAAATATTTTATTTTCAATTTTACTGCGTCAATATTTATTTTTGCAGATTGCTCAAATGCTGGATTCACATTGGAATGAAGTTGAAGTTAAATACAAGCTGAGTGAATGAGTGATATGTAGTGAGGTCAAATGTAAATTAGAAATTGTGATGTAATCAAAATTGTATTGTAATTGAGGTTGTGTGTGTATATATAGTGAGAGCTTGAAATTTGTACTATTCAAAAATTATAATAAATATTTGTTTGAATAAAATTTCTTTTTGAATTCAAATTCTGTGTTATTTATTTTATTCAACAAATATTTATTTAATCTGTGAAAATAAAATAGTATATTAACAAATACATTTAAATGAATAAATATATGTTTATTATCATCAAACAAAAATCATATACTTACATATTCAACAATCTCCCCCTTTTGATGATAACAAACATATATTTAAGATTTTGAATATATTAAATGTATTTGATTATTCAATTTTCTCCCCCTATTTGAATGCTTCCTCTCTACACAAAGCTCCCCGTTTATATATGCATACAATTAAAAATATGCAAATGAGCCTAGATGCAAATAGAAAATATTTGACCTTTGCTTGATTTTATTTGACGAAATCTTAACTTTTCTCTCCCCCTTTGCAAAAGAGTAATAGTGTTAGAAAAAATAGAGATAAAGGGATAGATATTAATACAACATTAAAACTCAATCGACTATAAATATTAAATTTCGGTAAAAAGTTAAACAAAAATCATAAATACTCCGTTAGGCGCATATTCCACTTTTAGAATGATGGGAATGATATCATCATATAAAACCATACAGTTGTGTCTATTTGTGGTATATTTATATCAGAAATTTGAATATCTACCAACCATGCACAACCGTTAGGACTTTTAGATGAGATTAGTAGTATTCCAATTTTATTTTTTTTAAAATGAATTCAAGTATCTTCTAACCACGCTTAACCGTGAGGACTTTTAAATGGGATTAGAATCAACTTGTTTATTTAATAAATCAGTTTTGATATGCGTTCCATACATGCATAACTGTGAGGACTTTTAAATAATCATGGAAGCACATAACAAATTCCAAGTAATTCACCCATGCATAACCGTGAGGTTTTTAAATGAGAGTGAATACTTTGGATTTTATTTTATTTTATTATTATTATTTTTTATTAAAAATGTAAAATGAAAAACGAATGATTCCTGTTTAAAGTACCATATATTGACAAACTATATTGAATTTTGATGAGTGATGGTCGTTAGAAATAGATAGAAATAGAGATGGTCATGGAATTTTTACCAATAAAAAGTTTTATAACTCTTGTTTAAATTTCTAAAGAAAATTACTAATTATACCAGCTCGAGTCATAATATAGGATAAGTATCAACACTCATCACTTTTCAATCACTATTTATCTTTTTGATAATCAGTAGGGAGTCAGATTAGTCAATGTTATAACTTAAAAATCAAATTCGAAAATAATTGTATAACCAATTTTTTCTAAAACTGATCAATCTGAAAACAAGGTCAAAGATGATTTTCTAGAAGGGGTTTTGTGAGAAAAATTTCTACTATTTAAAAAAATTATGAAATGAAAAATATGCAGATATTTTCTTTGAAAAACGATGCAGTTACTAAATTGCTCAACAAAAATCTCGTTCCACTAGTAATTTTTCTATCAATTACATTACCAGTGTAATCTGCATCTGAATTTCTCTTTCACTCAAAATTATCATTAATAGACCAGACCATGAAGTGTGCACCAAAATATCAATTTTAACAGCCTTTTGAATGACATTCTCTTGAATTTGAATTAAAACCGTGTAAATAATCAAAAACCGTGAATATAGAGTCAGCCGTAAAATAACCAAATGTATTATCATCAACCAATAAAACACTATTATTAATCCAAACTAATGTATATGAAGTAATTCAAAGACTCTAGAGATTTTTATAGTGTTCTTGCCGTAAGAATATAACTGGCCAAAAATTTTGATAAGTCAGAATCAAATTCATTATTTATTTTATCATCACATTATGCCTGATTTAATTCAGACTACGGTGCAGATTATCACATTTAATATATCGTTCAAAATATACAATTACCTGTTTTACCTTTACGATAATTTTTCGTTGTTGTCCATTGTGATTCTATCACCTTTATACTAGGCTAAGGAACATTGCTTTGTCGCTCGTTGTATCCTTGGAACAGCCAGAATCCAAGTAACACTATTGTTGTTCCTTAGCCTGCCACGACACATACACGATGAAAGATTTTTGTGAACTCTTTGTTTTTATAGGTCCATGATTGTTAGTGGCAGAATATTTTGAAAAATAATTTTGTGGAGACCCAAAACTATTTATATATGTTCCTTTCGGCACCCGGATTTGTTTAACTTTGAGAGATTTTATATTTGTGCCTTTTGGAATCCAAATTGGTATAGTTTTTACGTGTTTGGGTCTATACCAACAATTATTGTGATTGTGTCCATATTTTCTACAAATTTTGCACATTGAATTTACTTGATTAATCTCATTTCTAAAAATTGTAGATTGATTATACCCAAGTCCTTGTCTAACTATATTAACAGTTTGTATCCCTAAGAGCATATTCAATGATTTTTCACTTTTGAAAAATCTATCTAAAGTCATTGACAGTTGTTGGACCTGTGTTTTGAGAGATTCATTTTCGTTTAACAATTTTAACAGAATTTTCTCTCTTAGTATTTTCACTCTCTTCAAAATCAGAATTTCATTTTCAAGTGATTTTATATTAATTTCTGATTTTTTAATTTCTTCTTCGAATGTTGGATTCTTGTCACACTTGGGGATCCTACTTTGATAGGTTTAACTAATTGGTCAAGTTGTTTATTTAAATCTATCAAAGTATCTTTTTATGATTCAAGTTTGGCATACTTCTCCCTAAGTCGTTCAAAATAGCCATTTACTTCGTGGAAATATATAAGTAATTCTGAATGAGTAAGTTTTGATACCTCGCTTGGCTCGTCATCGTCGCTATCAGTTATTTTACCTTGAACGCACATATCTGCTTTCTCACTCTCACTGCTAATACTTTGATTATCTTCATCACTTGTATTCCACGTGGCTGCAAAACTTCTCCTTTTTGACTTCTTTTCAAAGTCGCATCGATTTTGAGGACAATTAGGCTTGATGTGTCCGGGTTGGTTGCACTTATGAAAGATGATCTTCTGTTCTTCTGGATTGTCTAGTATTTTGTTTATTCTGCTTTTCAATTTTCGATTTAAAGCTGGATTTCCATATTTGTAATTCCACCTTTTGAATTTCTTTATTATGAGCTCCAATTCTGCTGCTCCATCATCATCATCACTTTCTGTTGTTCCTTTAAGAGCTATTGATTTCTTTCGAGTGTCACCTCCTTCACGCTCTTCCTTGAATTTCATTTCTAGCTCATAAGTGATGAGTTTTCCGATGAGTTCTTCAACTTTGATTTGTTTTAAATCTTTTGAATCTTGAATGGCAGTCACTTTTGCTTCAAAACTTCATGGAAGGATTCTGAAGATTTTTCTGACTATCTCCAACTCTATGTATGATTTTCCAAGAGCCTTTGATTTGTATACGATATTGGAAAGTCATCCGTACATTTCTTTGACATTTTCTTCCTTGGCCATTGTGAAATTCTCATATTCGCTGCTTAGCATGGCAAGGCGGGATTCTTTGACTTGAGATGTTCCTTCGTGAGTCACTTCTAGTGTGTGCTATATTTCCTGCGCAGTTAGACAATGTGTGACACGATTAAATTCAAATTGATCCATTGAATAGATAAAAGAATTCATAGCTTTAGCATTAGCATTTTGTAATTTATTTTCTAGTTCTGTCCATTGATCCTTTGGTTCATTTATTTCCTAATTATTTTCAATTATAGTTGGTGCTCTACAACCTGTCTCAACAATATTCCATGCGTCAATGGTTTTCAGAAAAATTTTCATTCTATTTTTCCAGTAGGCGTATTCACCATTTAACATTGGCGGTTTAACTATGGGCTGACCCTCAGCAAAAACATTATTCAAAAAAAGCCATTTTAAAAATTCAACTTTTTAAAACAAAATTTGATTTTTGAAAAAATTAAATTTTAAATAAAAAACAAAAGCTGACTTCTATTCCTAGCTCTGATACCACTTGTAGGATCGATTTCATTCAAAAGGGGGTGAATAGGGTGATGCTGTTAATTATAAAAATTATTGCGGAAGCATATAAAATTATTTCAACACAGATATATCAAAATAATAGCAGCACAGATAATAGCAGAATAATAAATGCAGAAATAGAATGACACAGAATTTACCCAGCTTCGGCAAAAACCTGCCTACGTGCTGCCCCCAAGGTTTCTACTAGAAATTAAGTAGTCACACGCTTACACACGTAAACTCGCGACACCCGCTATTGACTAACCTAACTCTACGCTCAAAACCCTGCCACAACTCAGCCACTGAGTTGCGTATTCTCAAACTACGCCACATAGTTTGTGCCCTAGTCACACGACAAGAAATTACATTGGTTTAAAAGCAAAATACAAATTAAAAGACAATTAAAAACAAAACCCCTAATTTTATAAACTAAATCCTTTGTTAATATAACTCGGCCCAAAATATTATCACTAAAGAAAACGCGGCCCCATTATCTCTATCTATTTTGCTCTGTAAAAAATGTCGGCCTGGTTCCTTCTTTCATTCGTTCCTCTTAGCTCTTGAAATTAGGGCTTTGTGAAGTCGCCGCTTAATTGATGGTTGATGCTTCGATTGCTTACTTCAATTGAATCGTTCGCGGCTTCTCCTCCTTGATCGAGTTCGACTCTTTGATTTGGTATGTAAATTTTTCTTTGGCTTCTACTGATTTGCTTGCTTGAACTCGATATCGAATTGCCGATGATGTTACTTGTTTATATAGGATTCGATATCCTTGATTTTCGTTTGTATACATTTATCTGAATTTGTCACTTGATTTATTTCGGCCATTCGATTTTGTTTTAATGCATGGGATTGATCTCTGACTTGTTCAAATTACTTGAACAACATGGTTTTGATTTCTGACTTGGTTCGATTCCTTGATTGACACGGTGTTGATTTCGTTCGTTCTCGTTCTTGTTGTCTTCCGCTTTGACTTGATTTTGATGATGTTGATTTTGTTCGACTTTGGCCATACTGTTCACTGCCTCTGGTAGCACTTTCGACCTTGTTCGATTTTACTTGCCGTTTCATGACTCTGGCCATTATGTCTTTGACTGTTGTATCACTTTGTTGATGATGCTTGAGATTGATCTCTAACTTTAATCTGTTTCTTTGATATTGAACTGTTTCATTTGATATAGATATGTATGTGTATATATATATATGCATACATGTATATTTGTATTTTCTCGACTTTGGATCTGTTTGAACTTGCCACCATGGTTTGTTCATACTTAACTTGTACCTGCTGTTGCACGTGATGTTCATTTGAACTGTGTTTGCATTGTTGCCATATTGGCTTGTTACTTCGAGTCAGAGAAACTTGTATATGATTGTTTTGTTGTCTGCTCTTCATGTACATGCCGAGTCTTATTTCAGATGCACTTGTTCTGTCCACTGGTTCATTGTAGTTTGATTTGGGTTTGTAACGAAGCGGATTTTGCCGTTTGAAAATCGACATCCATACTTTACATCGTACTCGAATGCCGTAGATCCGACCGTTCAAATCCGAGTCGTCGGAGCTTATAACATCATTAAGTAAACAACACAGCGGAAGAAAAAGAATAATACATTGATATACAGCATTGATGCAATATCTGATACAACAGATGATACAATGAATATCAATATACATCAGAGATATGATACAAGAAAATAGCAGCGGAAAAGAAAATAGATAACACTAGCAGCAGAACAAACAATTCCAAGATAGTCTTCATGGAAGAACTCCAGCAGCAGCTCGAACCGATATCACGATATACCAAGAGAAGCAAGTCTCGTCCATATCCGAACACTGAACTAACTCCAATTACTCCACTGAACCTAACTATCTGAAAAACCCAACTCTAGACTGCTTGTGTGGAAAATAGTGAGCACCCAGAGTTTAGGAAAGGAACAATAAACTCCAGGTCAGTCATGGGACTGGTGTGAGTAACAAAACAGTTTATTTTTAAAAAGACAAACAACAAGAGAATTTATAAAATCAATTCGCAATGCTTTTTGAAAATGAAACTACCATAAGACCTCCCGCCACACACACAATGCAAACACAGATTTGGAGGAGATTTCTTCTTATGATAGTCAAACATGCTTGATACGTAGAAAATTCTTTGATATTATTATTATAAGTGCAAAGTGCAGAAAACATTTCGAAAGTAGAATATTAATCTTAGCCAGCATACGACCATTATCGTATGCCTACTATAGCTACCATGTTCAATAGCAGGTTACCACCACATTCCATGGCAGGTAATACAACTAAAACCGTACAGGGCGCGTATTGTTTCTTTTGGATTTTCCAACAAATGGTCAGGCTAAGGAACTTCCTACTGTCATATGGGATCGCCTCTGGCGGGACGTCCCGAGAACCTATCTGGATCTCTGCCAACACAAGGCCGGGTTACCTCTGTAACTAGGTAACTACTACTCGAGCAAGCCATTCCCCGGTCCTTTGGGACCTTTATCCGAGGTACCTCTAAGCAACAACCACACAGAAAATGAGATTGGAGCAACCACATAGGTTGAATATCAGGGCTCCATACCTAATACCACCCTTTACCAGAAGGGAATGACACACCCTAAAGGGCGCGACCCTCATAACCTTGCCGCATCTTTCCTGTTTCGACCATTTCCGGGGTGTGAGGTCCTGATGCAGTCTCGTCCACAAAGCTACGCTTTATACAAAAGCCATGCTATGATCACAAATGATCAACAAATGATCATCAACACACAACAGCACTCAGCATGCCACATTACCAAATTGGGAGTATATCGCTGATAACCTTCAACTACATAACCTCTGAGCTTGTACGTCTCAGAGAAGGGTGTTAAGCTAAGAGAATAAATTCTCCGCCACCAACAGAAATGTATTTGAAGGAAATCTGCTTTATATCTCAAAGTGTAGTGTCAGACATACAACCATACAAGTCTGTTCCGGGTTTGAACAGAACCGAAGGCACTTCCAAAGAAGTCCTTGCAATCCGGGTATTCACAATCCCGATCGAACTTCCCATCACTTAGGGAATCTCTATACCGTAGCTACTCGGTGCAGAGACAATCGATAGGTTATCCTATCGTTCTCACAAATACCCGGTCTTCACCACCGGTCTTCAAATGCTATCCATGTACGTCGAATCACATATTCGGAATGGGTTATATGACACAAAGGTCCTCTCCCGGCTAAACCGAATAGTGAGCGCAACATTTAAAACATATGGGTATGGGATTTCTATTAAGTCACAACTTAATAATCCAAAACTTTCCTTCAAATAGTTTAAACAAATTACCATTTTCAAATCTTTTACACAAAAGATTTATTTCAAAAACCTTCAATGGTTTAAAACAATTTCCACACTTTAATCTTTTAAACAAAAGATTTAATTTACAAAGTTCACCCCATTCACAAAGATCCATTTATGGATTTCAAAACAATTCCCATTTTAATTGGATTAACTCGTTAAATCTTTAAATTAAAGATTTAACTTATAGCTTTCAAATCGTTTTCGTAACTTGGAAAATCATTTTCATTTTTTAACTTGAAATCCTTTTTACACAAATAGGTTGTTCATTACTTAAGCAAAAGCTTTTATCATTTGAAAACAAATAGTTTTCGTTTCAGAAAGATCCAATTTTATTTACCCGAGTTAAAGCCTTTGAATTTAAATTCAAATTTCCAAATCAATACCTTTAAGATAGTTTAACCTATATAAACAGGTATAATATCTTTAGTCCCTAGTTTTCAGATCATATAATTCAATTTCAAATATTGAATTCAGATTTTAAATCAAAATATTTAAATTTCAAAACTCAAACAAGTTATTAAAAATATATTTCATCTTTGAGATTCCGTTTCAAAAGCTTTTCACTTTAAATTCAATCCATTTCCAAAACATTTGAATTTAAAAATTCAAATTCAAACTATTTCCAAATCTATGACTTAATCGATTTCCTCGTGAAATCCATATTTGTGTGTGTATAAGTGTGGTCCAGGGGTTTAACACACAATAGTGCAACATCATTCAATCATCACAGATCAAACACAGAACTATAATTGATAAGCGGTATAAACCATAACGCTTATCTTTTGTTCATAGATCACAGGTATATATATCACAGATAAATAAGTCACGCAGCCAAATCAAAACAAAGCATCACATATCAGGGGTATCAAACAGTACAATCATCCAATACAATCTAAACATCCATAAATAGGATAAATCTAATTATCTGATTGGCTTAACTCCGATTAATTCCTACAAATAAATTTGTCGGTTATGGCAAATTTACAATCAATTAATTACAATAAGCAATCAATTCCTTAATTACTTTAAATTAATTAATTAACCTTGAATAGATTAATTATCCTCATATTAATTAACAAATTAATATATCACATTATTCTTAATTAATTAATTTAATTAATCCAAATCATCAATTAATTAAATAAATAGATTATCCATTTTGATTAACTTAATAATCAATGAATTATAATTATTAAGTTTTCATTAATCTTGAGATAAAACTTACCGTTATTAACGATTTTATTATCACTTAACAAATATGTTTGAAGCATTTATATTCAACTCACTTTTAGATATCAACATTTAAAATGAATAGCAATCGATTTTAAATAAAGTTTAAAACCAACCTTGTAAACCTCTACATTCTCATGTCAAAGTAGTACTTTTATTAAAAAGATATTTAATGAGTAAAAATTTACTTTTCCTTAAATTCACATATTTAAGGATAATTTAGCATTTAACTTACTTAAACATTTCATTTATAAACTAAAGTTTTATTTCAAAATCTGGAATTTAAGTTAAGTTCAGGTTACAATTAGACTTTGTTTAACTTACTTACTTTACCATTCCAACTTCCAAGTTAAATTCAAATTCTTTTAATCTTTTAATCACTTTAAAGTTATTTAAACAAGTTTAAATTTTAAAAAATTATTTATTCACGAACTAAGTTTCAAACTATACTCGAAGTTATATTTAAACATGATTTAAAAATTCAGTTTAACCTTGCTTTAAAAAATTTAAATTAAACTTTAAAATTTCAAAACAAAACAGGTTCTGTTTTTAAACCTGTTCAACCTTCCCACCCGAGCCACACCAGAATTTCCTTCGAGTCAACTCCCTCTCCACTTCGAGCAAAACGCTGGAGCCACTCGAAAAACTCGAGTATACCCCTCTGCCCGAACCAGCTTCACCAGGGAAACAACCCATGGCACCGTGCGCGACTTCGAGTTTCTACCCCAATTTCCCGAGCAGTGCTTCGGGTTATCTGCCTTCTTCCCCAACCTGTTGCTACTAACACCACCACCTCCTCGTGCATGTGCACAGCTGGAAACGCTGCTAATGGTCGGTGCTACGGCCACCAACACATCGACTTCCATCCCCCAAAACATCACCAGTACCACGAATTTGGAAAAAATTCGAAACGAAAATTTGAGCATCTCGACCCAACCACCCAGTTGCACGTCACCAGAAAAACGACTCGCGCTCCCTCCTCTGGCCATCAGAGGCGTTGAGATTCCGGCCAAGCCTTCGTCATCTCACCTCCTTGCATCGCCCCAATTCTCTTCGCACTCGGTCAAGTATGCGTGACAAACGAATCGAGAAACCAAGCCGTAACAAAATTAGGTTTACAGAAAGAAATTGTTCGCCGCTGCCTCCACGGTGATCGTAAGCGCCACCGATCATTTTTCCCAGAACCCTCGCTCGCTCCTCCATCACCAGCCAAGTTCCCGACCACCACGAACCATGGGATCACCAGAAATTGATGATTAAACGAAATGTAAACAAGCTCGAACTGCTCCAAAACCACTCAACTAAAAATCGTCATACCATGATTAAAAATCAAGTCTTCCAGTACAAATTCAAGTTATATATTTAAATCAATATTTCGTGAAGTTCTAAATTTGGCCAAACTTGAGTTTGTTCAAAGTTTTGGGTTTCCAGGGGTAAATTTTTAGTTGTTTTAATCTTAACTAAATTTTTAAAGCTTAGTTTACAATGATATAAACATCTGAAGTTCAATCATCAAATCAGAAAGGAGTAAATTATTTTTTTTGAAGTAACAGTTTAAGTACTAAACTGAGAACAGATGTAATTTAAACAACAGCCTGTATATCTTACTTTCATTTTAAATATATTCAGAGAATCTATATTTGTATATAAACAAACTTATTCACAGATATATAAATAAACAACAAATTTATACTTTAAATTTTAAGAAACAAGTTACTCACCTTGATAAGTTTTGGAAATAAACAGAGCTTGCTTTTTTTTTTTTTTGATACAGCTTGATGATGTTGAATGTTTCACTTAAGTTCTAAGTGAAGCTCCCTCACCACAGACCTGAACTTGCATGCTTGATCGAGATGATTTGGATTTCAAATCATTGCATTTGATTTTTTTTTTTTGTTGCTTCAGAAGGAAGAACAGAGAACTATATTGGACAAGGCTTTGAAACTGCAAGCTAAAGCTTCTCTCTTTTTTTTATCTCTGGTATGAGTTGTCTTTTTTTTTTTAGATGATTATGAACTGAGGAGAGTTTGATATATAGGAAAATGAAGCTTCCAGGATATGCTTTTGTACAGGGTTACTATTTGCTTTGACTAAAGATATTTTGTAAACTAAAATTTCGGCTGAGATATATACTTGTGTACTAAAGATTTTCTTTGTATTAATTAACTTTGTCTTGATTTGCAAGCTAATAGATATGTATATGTCTTTGTTGCCTTGTTCATACTTGAATATGATTTGTTTTTGACCTGATACAATATTTGTGTGCTAATTAATGCATATGTTTTCAAATATGTCTACACCTAATTATGATTGCTGATCTTTATATTTTATTTTGTTTATTTGTACCAGGATATTTTGTGTATTGTGAATAGTTTGTCTTCTTCTATATTGTACAAATGTGTATACAACAAACTACTTGTTATTTTCTTCTTGCTTATGTAAGCTATGTTATATTTTATATTTTTAGTTTGTTTCATTCCTTGCTTATATTTTTATTTGCTTTACAAGCTTTTGCTTTGGTTTTGTTTTTTTTTCAAGTGTACATACTTATGTTATTTTGTTTTATGTATGAACAGTTTGTATATTTGTTTGTTTTGCTTGTACTTAATTTTATACCTTTTTGTTTAGGCTGAAATGTACAGGGTTATATGATATTGATGCAAGATATTTTTATTTGTACTAGAAATATGTTGTTTATTTTGTTGACCAGAGATTTGTTTATCTCAAATTGTTGGCTAAAAAGGTATGTTGAGGCTTGCATTAATTACCTTGGCTTGTTTTATAAGTTTGAATTTTTTTTTATTGTTTATAAATCATGAGATTAATATATATGTATTTACTTTATATTTTATAAAACTATATATATTTATTTTGTAACATAGATAAATTTATGGATTTAAATTTGTTGTTAAAATTTTGGGAATTATTTGTTTACTTTATATTTTTATAGTTATTCCTAACCCATTTACTTAAGATTTAAATTCCAATTCCAATATATATATATATATAAATTCAAATTTACTCATGTAGGCACAACTATATAGATTCGCATATATATACAATTTCTAAATTTAAAACGATTTAATATATTTTATGTGGATTCGGGGAAACTCGAATCAATCTATCGATTAATTTCACAATTTTCTTATTCAAAAATCCAATTAATTATCAATCTAAATTTATATAAAATTTGGGGTCGTTACAGACTTCCCCCCTTAAATGAATTTCGTCCTCGAAATTCGCAGGCACGAAAATAACAAAGACAGATACACCAGGATAGAGAAATAATTTTCCAGATCAAACTGGATATCTATTCTGCATTTGGCTTACCAAATTAGAATATCGACAATATGAGAACAAACTCATGCAATACTACACAGGATACTCGGGTCATTGAATTTACGAAATATGCAAAGCACTGGTTAGTTCGAAGGATAACCAACCATTCGTAAAATATTTCCGGACTCAAATTGTATTCACATATCTGTCTACTTTTGTGTATAATTTCAAAATTTTTAGTTTAGAAACCAAAGTATATCTATCACCCATAGCAACCAAAGCAAATAAAGCAACCAATACATCCAAACAAACAATTTTGGCCTATTTGGAGTTTATGTCCCATACACATATATCAAATCTTCTTCCTGTATTTGCCAGGAACCATCAAAGAATTTACAAGAGATGCTGGACAAAAGAGATAGATTTAACCTTCTATAAGTGTTTCAAATACTAGGAATGGATTCAAGTCGGAACATCTCAAACTATATATATAATTTGTCCCTCTTCGGACTTCGATCAACCCAAGAAATTATAATAGAATTTCAAATTTGGTTTTAAACGAAATCGTTTTATCGATTCAATTCAATTTATCCTTCATATTCCATTAATCAATTTAACTCAACTTAAAATTTCCAATTTATTCAGAATTTCCAAATTAAGTTTAAATCAAAAACTGATAAGAAACCGATGAAAATGCGAAGGAAAAATTTTCTACAACGATTCGTAGGGCCGTCATCACACTGAAACTTCTTCCTGGAGCTATTATGAAACAATCAAAAGAATTCGGAATCGAATCAAAGGAAACTGATAGAGAAATTTATTTCCACTGTTGCAGGGTATTGACCATTTGTAGTCATATTCCCCTGTCCCCTATCTCGTTCTCTTCTTGCACTCATACTCACGATCAGTGGATAGTAAGAGAATTTGCTGAGGCATTCAAACGGATATCTTAGGGATTTACTCATTCTAGGGTTTACTTCACCCTATCTCTAATGAGTTACTTAATGTGTTATACTCCTGAGCTAAAGTTCAACCTTAGCTCTGATACCAAATTGTAACGAAGCGGATTTTGTCCGTTCGAAAATCGACATCCATACTTTACATCGTACTCGAATGCCGCAGATCCGACCGTTCAAATCCGAGTCGCCGGAGCTTATAACATCATTAAGTAAACAACACAGCGGAAGAAAAAGAATAATACATTGATATACAGCATTGATGCAATATCCGATACAACAGATGATACAATGAATATCAATATACATCAGAGATATGATACAAGAAAATAGCAGCGGAAAAGAAAATAGATAACACTAGCAGCAGAACAAACAATTCCAAGATTGTCTTCATGGAAGAACTCCAGCAGCAGCTCGAACCGATATCACAATATACCAAGAGAAGCAAGTCTCGTCCATATCCGAACACTGAACTAACTCCAATTACTCCACTGAACCTAACTATCTGAAAAACCCAACTCTAGACTGCTCGTGTGGAAAATAGTGAGCACCCAGAGTTTAGGAAAGGAACAATAAACTTCAGGTCAGTCATGGGACTGGTGTGAGTAACAAAACAGTTTATTTTTAAAGAAACAAACAACAAGAGAATTTATAAAATCAATTCGCAATGCTTTTTGAAAATGAAACTACCATAAGACCTCCCGCCACACACACAATGCAAACGCAGATTTGGAGGAGATTTCTTCTTATGATAGTCAAACATGCTTGATACGTAGAAAATTCGTTGATATTACTATCATAAGTGCAAAGTGCAGAAAACATTTCGAAAGTAGAATATTAATCTTAGCCAGCATACGACCATTATCGTATGCCTACTATAGCTACCATGTTCAATAGCAGGTTACCACCACATTCCATGGCAGGTTATACAACTAAAACCGTACAGGGCGCGTATTGTTTCTTTTGGATTTTCCAACAAATGGTCAGGCTAAGGAACTTCCTGCTGTCATATGGGATCGCCTCTGGCGGGACGTCCCGAGAACCTATCCGGATCTCTGCCAACACAAGGCCGGGTTACCTCTATAACTAGGTAACTACTACTCGAGCAAGCCATTCCCCGGTCCTTTGGGACCTTTATCCGAGGTACCTCTAAGCAACAACTACACAGAAAATGAGATTAGAGCAAGCACATAGGTTGAATATCAGGGCTCCATACCTAATACCACCCTTTACCAGAAGGGAATGACACACCCTAAAGGGCGCGACCCTCATAACCTTGCCGCATCTTTCCTGTTTCGACCATTTCCGGGGTGTGAGGTCCTGATGCAGTCTCGTCCACAAAGCTACGCTTTATACAAAAGCCATGCTCTGATCACAAATGATCAACAAATGATCATCAACACACAGCAGCACTCAGCATGCCACATTACCAAATTGGGAGTATATCGCTGATAACCTTCAACTACATAACCTCTGAGCTTGTACGTCTCAGAGAAGGGTGTTAAGCTAAGAGAATAAATTCTCCGCCACCAACAGAAATGTATTTGAAGGAAATCTGCTTTATATCTCAAAGTGTAGTGTCAGACATACAACCATACAAGTCTGTTCCGGGTTTGAACAGAACCGAAGGCACTTCCAAAGAAGTCCTTGCAATCCGGGTATTCACAATCCCGATCGAACTTCCCATCACTTAGGGAATCTCTATACCGTAGCTACTCGGTGCAGAGACAATCGATAGGTTATCCTATCGTTCTCACAAATACCCGGTCTTCACCACCGGTCTTCAAATGCTATCCATGTACGTCGAATCACATATTCGGAATGGGTTATATGACACAAAGGTCCTCTCCCGGCTAAACCGAATAGTGAGCGCAACATTTAAAACATATGGGTATGGGATTTCTATTAAGTCACAACTTAATAATCCAAAACTTTCCTTCAAATAGTTTAAACAAATTACCATTTTCAAATCTTTTACACAAAAGATTTATTTCAAAAACCTTCAATGGTTTAAAACAATTTCCACACTTTAATCTTTTAAACAAAAGATTTAATTTACAAAGTTCACCCCATTCACAAAGATCCATTTATGGATTTCAAAACAATCCCATTTTAATTGGATTAACTCGTTAAATCTTTAAATTAAAGATTTAACTTATAGCTTTCAAATCGTTTTCGTAACTTGGAAAATCATTTTCATTTTTTAACTTCAAATCCTTTTTACACAAATAGGTTGTTCATTACTTAAGCAAAAGCTTTTATCATTTGAAAACAAATAGTTTTCGTTTCAGAAAGATCCAATTTTATTTACCCGAGTTAAAGCATTTGAATTTAAATTCAAATTTCCAAATCAATACCTTTAAGATAGTTTAACCTATATAAACAGGTATAATATCTTTAGTCCCTAGTTTTCAGATCATATAATTCAATTTCAAATATTGAATTCAGATTTTAAATCAAAATATTTAAATTTCAAAACTCAAACAAGTTATTAAAAATATATTTCATCTTTGAGATTCCGTTTCAAAAGCTTTTCACTTTAAATTCAATCCATTTCCAAAACATTTGAATTTAAAAATTCAAATTCAAACTATTTCCAAATCTATGACTTAATCGATTTCCTCGTGAAATCCATATTTGTGTGTGTATAAGTGTGGTCCAGGGTTTAACACACAATAGTGCAACATCATTCAATCATCACAGATCAAACACAGAACTATAATTGATAAGCGGTATAAACCATAACGCTTATCTTTTGTTCATAGATCACAGGTATATATATATATATCATAGATAAATAAGTCACGCAGCCAAATCAAAACAAAGCATCACATATCAGGGGTATCAAACAGTACAATCATCCAATACAATCTAAACATCCATAAATATGATAAATCTAATTATCTGATTGGCTTAACTCCGATTAATTCCTACAAATAAATTTGTCGGTTATGGCAAATTTACAATCAATTAATCACAATAAGCAATCAATTTCTTAATTACTTTAAATTAATTAATTAACCTTGAATAGATTAATTATCCTCATATTAATTAACAAATTAATATATCACATTATTCTTAATTAATTAATTTAATTAATCCAAATCATCAATTAATTAAATAAATAGATTATCCATTTTGATTAACTTAATAATCAATGAATTATAATTATTAAGTTTTCATTAATCTTGAGATAAAACTTACCGTTATTAACGATTTTATTATCACTTAACAAATATGTTTGAAACATTTATATTCAACTCACTTTTAAATATCAACATTTAAAATGAATAGCAATCGAAAATAAAGTTTAAAACCAACCTTGTAAACCTCTACATTCTCATGTCAAAGTAGTACTTTTATTAAAAAGATATTTAATGAGTAAAAATCTACTTTTCCTTAAATTCACATATTTAAGTATAATTTAGCATTTAACTTACTTAAACATTTCATTTATAAACTAAAGTTTTATTTCAAAATCTGGAATTTAAGTTAAGTTCAGGTTACGATTAGACTTTGTTTAACTTACTTACTTTACCATTCCAACTTCCAAGTTAAATTCAAATTCTTTTAATCTTTTAATCACTTTAAAGTTATTTAAACAAGTTTAAATTTTAAAAACTTATTTATTCACGAACTAAGTTTCAAACTATACTCGAAGTTATATTTAAACATGATTTAAAAATTCAGTTTAACCTTGCTTCAAAAAATTTAAATTAAACTTTAAAATTTCAAAACAAAACAGGTTCTGTTTTTAAACCTGTTCAACCTTCCCACCCGAGCCACACCAGAATTTCCTTCGAGTCAACTCCCTCTCCACTTCGAGCAAAACGCTGGAGCCACTTGAAAAACTCGAGTATACCCCTCTACCCAAACCAGTCTTCACCAGGGAAACAACCCATGGCACCGTGCGCGACTTCGAGTTTCTACCCCACTTTCCCGAGAAGTGCTTCGGGTTATCTGCCTTCTTCCCCAACCTGTTGCCACTGACACCACTACCTCCTCGTGCATGTGCACAGCTGGAAACGCTGCCGATGGTCGGTGCTACGGCCACCAACACGTCGACTTCCATCCCCCAAAACATCACCAGTACCACGAATTTGGAAAAAATTCGAAACGAAAATTTGAGCATCTCGACCCAACCACCCAGCTGCACGTCACCAGAAAAACGACTCGCGCTCCCTCCTCTGGCCATCAGAGGCGTTGAGATTCCGGCCAAGCCTTCGTCATCTCACCTCCTTCCATCGCCCCAATTCTCTTCGCACTCGGTCAAGTATGCATGCAAACGAATCGAGAAACCAAGCCGTAACAAAATTAGGTTTACAGAAAGAAATTGTTCGCCGCTGCCTCCACGGTGATCGTGAGCGCCACCGATCATTTTTCCCAGAACCCTCGCTCGCTCCTCCATCACCAGCCAAGTTCCCGACCACCACGAACCATGGGATCACCAGAAATTGATGATTAAACGAAATGTAAACAAGCTCGAACTGCTCCAAAACCACTCAACTAAAAATCGTCATACCATGATTAAAAATCAAGTCTTCCAGTACAAATTCAAGTTATATATTTAAATCAATATTTCGTGAAGTTCTAAATTTGGCCAAACTTGAGTTTGTTTAAAGTTTTGGGTTTCCAGGGATAAATTTTAAGTTGTTTTAATCTTAACTAAATTTTTAAAGCTTAGTTTACAATGATATAAACATCCTTTGTTTGAATCTGAAGTTCAATCATCAAATCAGAAAGGAGTAAATGATTTTTTTTGAAGTAACAGTTTAAGTACTAAACTGAGAACAGATGTAATTTAAACAACAGCCTGTATATCTTACTTTCATTTTAAATATATTCAGAGAATCTATATTTGTATATAAACAAACTTATTCACAGATATATAAATAAACAACAAATTTATACTTTAAATTTTAAGAAACAAGTTACTCACCTTGATAAGTTTTGGAAATAAATAGAGCTTGCCTTTTTTTTGTTGATACAGCTTGATGATGTTGAATGTATCACTTAAGTTCTAAGTGAAGCTCCCTCACCATAGACCTGAACTTGCATGCTTGATCGAGATGATTTGGATTTTAAATCATTGCATTTGATTTTTTTTTGTTGCTTCAGAAGGAAGAACAGAGAACTATATTGGACAAGGCTTTGAAAACTGCAAGCTAAAGCTTCTCTTTTTTTTATCTCTGGTTTGAGTTGTCTATTTTTTTTTAGATGATTATGAACTGAGGAGAGTTTGATATATAGGAAAATGAAGCTTCCAGGATATGCTTTTGTACAGGGTTACTATTTGCTTTGACTAAAGATATTTTGTAAACTAAAATTTCGGCTGAGATATATACTTGTGTACTAAAGATTTTCTTTGTATTAATTAACTTTGTCTTGATTTGCAAGCTAATAGATATGTATATGTCTTTGTTGCCTTGTTCATACTTGAATATGATTTGTTTTTGACCTGATACAATATGTGTGTGCTAATTAATGCATATGTTTTCAAATATGTCTACACCTAATTATGATTGCTGATCTTTATATTTTATTTTGTTTATTTATACCAGGATATTTTGTGTATTGTGAATAGTTTGTCTTCTTCTATATTGTACAAATGTGTATACAACAAACTACTTGTTATTTTCTTCTTGCTTATGTAAGCTATGTTATATTTTATATTTTTAGTTTGTTTCATTCCTTGCTTATATTTGTATTTGCTTTACAAGCTTTTGCTTTGGTTTTGTTTTTTTTCAAGTGTACATACTTATGTTATTTTGTTTTATGTATGAACAGTTTGTATATTTGTTTGTTTTGCTTGTACTTAATTTTATACGTTTTTGTTTAGGCTGAAATGTACAGGGTTATATGATATTGATGCAAGATATTTTTATTTGTACTAGAAATATTTTGTTTATTTTGTTGACCAGAGATTTGTTTATCTCAAATTGTTGGCTGAAAAGGTATGTTGAGGCTTGCATTAATTACCTTGGCTTGTTTTATAAGTTTGAATTTTTTTTATTGTTTATAAATCATGAGATTAATATATATGTATTTACTTTATATTTTATAAACTATATATATTTATTTTATAACATAGATAAATTTATGGATTTAAATTTGTTGTTAAAATTTTGGCAATTATTTGTTTACTTTATATTTTTATAGTTATTCCTAACCCATTTACTTAAGATTTAAATTCCAATTCCAATATATATATATATATATATATATATATATTCAAATTTACTCATGTAGGAACAACTATATAGATTCACATATATATACAATTTCTAAATTTAAAACGATTTAATATATTTTTATGTGGATTCGGGGAAACTCGAATCAATCTATCGATTAATTTCACAATTTTCTTATTCAAAAATCCAATTAATTATCAATTTAAATTTATATAAAATTCGGGGTCGTTACAGGGTTGTTATGCCATTTACTGGTTCTCTTGAACTTCATGTAGAGGCTGCATTGTGCATGTAAAATTGGATTTTGGTTATGCAGTCTTGTGTTCTGTTGCACCACTGTTGTCATCTGTGTATATATGTTGTAGTGTTCATTGTGAAGCCTGGTTTACTGGTGCATCCCTTGACTTGTTGACATCACTGGTGCACTGACTTGAGTCTTTGTTGTATTGAGTTATGTTCTTGTTTGGTGCACTTGCTTCTCTGACCTGTTGTAGTGTAACCTTCATGTGTACTTCTGGTTTTCATTGTATTGTTTAAGTTAGTCTTCATTTGGTAGTTGCTTTACCGTTTATTTTACTTGGCCATTCGCTTGTTTGCAATTTCGTTGTGCATTTCTTGTTCATGTCCTAGCTCTGGTTACATGTGCACCACTTTGCATTGTCTACTGCCATACTGCCATGTTGTATTATTTGTGACATTGAGCCTGGGTAGTTTTGTTGTGTTGTGCGCTGCATATGTTTGCATAATTGTCTGGTTATTCATTTTCTCTGGTTTTATTTGTTTCAGACCTTCATGTAGAGGCTGTAGTGTTGTGTCTGTTGTATTTCATGTTGCCTTGGAATTTTGCTTGGAGTTTAGTAGCTTGTATACTAGTTGTGGTGTTGTTATGAACATGCCCATTGCATTGTTTGAGGCTGTGTTGCTTTGATCGAGCGTTTTCATTTGTACTTGACAATTTTGTATTGCACCTGAGTTGAATCCAGCTTTAAACTCGGGTTTGACCTTGTGCTGATATTGTGACATTATTTTTATTGCACTTGAGTTGAACCCGACGTTTTGGGTTGGACCTGTGCTCACCTGTCCCTGTAATTTTATCAAGTGTATATCGGTGTGCACGGCCTTGTGGCATATACAGTGATACATTGTGTATGTCACAAGCTGTTCGTGTATGATGAATTCAAAATTAAATAACGACGAACAACCCAAATAACCGAGGCAAATATTATTTATAAAATCCACATTTTATTTTATATTGCAAAAATATTTTATTTTCAATTTTACTGCGTAAATGTTTATTTTTGCAGATTGCTCAGATACTGGATTCACATTGGAATGAAGTTGAAGATAAATACGAGCTGAGTGAATGAGTGATATGTAGTGAGGTCAAATGTAAATTAGACATTGTGATGTAATCAAAATTGTATTGTAATTGAGGTTGTGTATATATATAG
Organism: Allium cepa; assembly: GCA_030765085.1. Taxonomy (NCBI): domain Eukaryota; kingdom Viridiplantae; phylum Streptophyta; class Magnoliopsida; order Asparagales; family Amaryllidaceae; genus Allium; species Allium cepa. The sequence goes on from CM060932.1 coordinate 163,535,598, forward strand.
TCTATTCAAAAATTGTAATAAATATTTGCTTGAATAAAATTTCTGTTTGAATTCAAATTCTATGTTATTTATTTTATTCATCAAATATTTATTTAATCTATGAAAATAAAATAGTATATTAACAAATACATTTAAATGAATATATACGTTTATTATCATCAAACAAAAATCATATACTCGCATATTCAACAATATAAATATATGCAGATGATATTATTTTTACGTCAACAAATGAACAGTTATATAAATAATTTTCAAATATAATGGCTAAGTAATTTGGAATGAGTCATATGGGAGAATTAACCTTCTTTTTAGAATTACAAATAGGACAATTAGATAATGGTATATTTATAATTCAACAATAATATGCTAAGAATTTTGGTAAGAAATTTTGGTATGTCCAATGCTAGTGAAAAGCCAACTCTAATGGTGCCTGTGACATCCACCTCTATACTCACACTAGCCAAGGTCACTACGGAGTAATGTCGTCGACTAGCACGAAGAATAAGGCTGTTGAGGAGCGACCATCTGTGCAATTGCTTTGTGCGAGTACCGATATTTCAGATACTATTACATGCATTTCGTTTCAAAAGGAAATCTGACACATCAATTACAAACTCAAAACTACTTTACAGCGGCTAAGTGATCTTCGAAAACAAATATAAAATAGGCATAACATAAATCAGCCACAGATATTCAAATTAAAAAGGCTGAAACAGATATAAATAAAACAAATAGATGTATACATCAAAATAGTGGTCGTATAAGATCCACTACATCACAAAAGAATAGGTACAAGTGCAAGACAAAATAATATTTATACATCAAGGAGTCTCTATCTCGAATGTATGAAAGCAAAAACTACTTAGCTAAGTAGTTAGCCAAAAGTCAAAAGCTAGTCCCAGCTAAGAAGTCAAGTAGAAGCACCTGAAAACCTCGGTCTGACCCGAGTATTATTTAATAAGAAAATAATAAACTGATCAGTCTAGCTAAAAATATCATATGAAATAAGATAGGATAAGAGATATGACAAAAATTTATGATAAAAATAATGCCATATTGTGACAAGTATACATTAAATAACAACAAAAATCATACAATATCTCGAATATTCTCAAACACCAAAAGGAATGTCATATTTTTTTATTTTATTCTCCAAACCACAATAATTGATAAAGCTTATCAATATAAATCACAAAAATTGTGAAACACAAATTCTAGAAATCATCAATTAGAAATTCAGAAATCAAAAAGGAGGAGGCGTATCAAAAATGGGAGCATGAATACTCACCAACAGGTGTATCAGAAACGGGTCGCTATCCCATGGTCGCTAACCATATAGCTGGTGCAACGATGTAGTACAATAATGGTATGCTCGGGAAACCTAAAACTTGAATAATTCAGAATAATGACATAGTACAATAACGGTACGTCTGGTGAACCAGAAACTCAAATAATTCAGAACAACGAGGTAGTATAATAACGGTACGTCCGATGAACCTGATAAGCCAGAACAATGACGTAGTACAACAACGGTACGTTCAATGAACCGAACTCCATAAAAGAACATGGGTCGCTAGCCCATAAAAGAAATGAGACGAAGCTCAATAAAACGAGGTACTGTCCCCCACGTGGACAAAGAGACATCGCATATCGCTAGTCTAAACCACAAAATGATCATCATTGATCAATAAAAAGTGTGAATTACACTTAGATAGTAAATAAATGAGTTTAGCTTCATGTCCTATAACCAGTGGCTTAAATATTTACGAACAAATTGTAGATTTCCACTTGAAAATTGTCACAAGGTTTCAATCGAACAAGTCTAAGAATTAACCGACGAAGTAAACGCAAGCGTTTCATGCCACTTGTTTTGCTAAGTCGTTTAATTGGATTTCTCGAACGAATGAGGTAAAGGTTTGTATATACTAATAGATTGGAAAACGGTTTTAAAAACGAGCCTTGTACTAAAAGTAACTTTGAAATTATTTTTGTGAAAGAGTTTGGATATTTACTATGAGTATTGAAACCTTTGTATTTGAAAGCGACAAATCACAGAAAACAATTGTAAAAACAATTGACCACCAAAAATTCACATTCGATGACGTTAATTAAAACCCCAAAAATCGATATCAAATCCAATCAATTGGATATTCACAAAAATCCAGAAAAAAGTCATCAAAGTCGTTAATAAATGACCACAACCAATCGGATCAACAAAATCGATAAAAATTTAAAATCCATTCAAAAACAGCCAAAATAGGCAATATTGGCAGTTCTAGATATCTAATAGGTATTTCCAGATGTTTGGCCCTAGATTCTGGAAAAATATATGCTTTTTCTCCTTTCTCTTTTTAATTCCAAAACCATTTCAGACGTTTGGATTTTTCAACCAGACGTTTGGAGTTTGTTCCAGACATTTGGATTTTTGCTCCAGATGTCTGGAATTTAGCTCTGCCTTTTTTTTTTATTTATTTCCAAAACCCTTTCAGGCATCTGGATTTTTCAACCAAACGTCTGGATTTTGTTCCAGACGTTTGGATTTTTCTGCTAGGCAAAAAAATCAGCCTAGACCAAAACGGGCAAAAATCCAAACCGGAAGCGATCGAACGTCCGATGGATGCTAGGAATTTATGCCAATCGACAACCCAGTCCTATAGGCTCTTCGATATTCCATCAAAAATATAGCCAAACATCCAAGATAGGATCTTTAAATATTTTGACTTCAAAACACCAAAATTGGAAAATTCACCAAACCAATTCAATCAAAAGCAATTGAACATGACAAATATGTTAGGAATTCATACCTAACCACAATGCAAGATATAGACACAGATGTGAGTTCACGAACTCACATTTAAACCCAAAAACAACGAATGGGAAGCTCTAAAACAAAGGAAAGATCAACCACTCTTCACTTCAACCCAAGAAGCTCGAATCTAGGCTTATAAGCAAATATTTCCTAATTTAGTGTTTACGAATTTCTGAAAATTGAATAGAGATTGAGATGGAAAAGATGAAGAGCATGCTTACCTAAGCTTCTCTTTGTTTTATGTTCCTAAGAGAAACTAGGGCTTGGGAATTTTAATTTTCTCTTCCCACCATTCTTTTTAGGGCTTGAGAGTGTTAGGAAATGTTATAAATGAATGAAGAGGAGCGGAGTGGGAGTCAGGGTATTATGTTAGGTTAAAGGGGGTGAAACCCAAACCCAAAGCCCAATAGAAAAATAACAAAATTCACTCAACTCCAAACATATCGATGTTTATACTCAAAAAGGTTGTAAATGCCATCTTGAACTCAATGAAAGTAGTCTCTAATCCTAATTCGAAAGTTTACAAAAAGTAGCATTTCAGACTTTAATCCGACTAACAATGCTATATTTAAATAAATCACTTAAATATACAATCGTAAAATATGCAGGTTGTTACAGACTCCCCTCCTTAAAGAAATTACGTGCTCGCAATACTTAAAAAGAAAGTAAAGAGTAACAACCATAAAAGCATATCAACACAAAATAATAATTTAAAATGAGAAGTTCGCCTTTAAAGAGTACAAGAGAGTAAGTCCGGATGTGTTTGCTCGATGAATTCTCTGGACTCCTAAGAGCAATCCTTAGGATTTGAGGACCATTGGACTTTCACAAGAGGAACATCTTTATTTCAAAGGCGTTTAACCTCCGAAGCAATGATACGAATAGGATGTTTCTCATAAGTTAAATTAGCTGAAACTTCAATTTCTATAATAACACCGGGATCAAGAATAGAATAGGAATCCCTAAGGCATTTTCAGAGTTGAAAGACTTGAAAAATGTCATGAATAGCAGAAAATTGAGCCAGTAATAAAAGGTGACAAGCCACGGAACCAATACGTTCGGTGATGGGAAATGGGCCAATATATCGAGGCGCTAATTTTCCCAATCGATTGAAACGCACAACACCCTTCATAGGTGAAACACGAATAAACATCAAATGTCCTACAGAAAATTCCAATTTCCTTCTTCAGTTATCGACGTAGGATTTTTGTCTACATTGAGCTTCTTTCACCCTATGACGAATAAGGTCAAGCTTTTCTGTGGAATCATGAATAAAATCTGGACCTAAAACCAGCTTCAAGCCAACAAGAAGGAGATCGGCATGGCCTTTCATAGAGTGCCTCGAAATGTGCCATACCAATACTAGATTGGAAGCTATTATTATAAGAAAAATCAACACGAGAAATATGATCTTCCCAACTGTAACGATACGAATTTTTCACGCTCGAAAATCGACATCCATACTTTACATCGTACTCGAATGCCATAGATTCGACCGTTCAAATCCGAGTCGCCGGAGCTTATAACAACATTAAGTAAACAATACAGCAGAAATAAAAGAAATAATACATTGATATACAGCTTTGATACAATATCTGATACAATAAATATCAATATACATCAGAGATATGATACAAGAAAAAGCAGCGGAAAAGGAAATTAGATAACATCTAGCAGCGGAACAATATAACTCTAAGATAGTCTTCAAAAGAGAACTCCAGAAGCAGCAGCTCGATCCAACATCACGATACGCAAAGACAAGCAAGTCTCGTCCACATCCAAAGACTGAACTAGCTCCAGATAATTCACTGAACCTAACTATCTATAAAACCCAACTCTAGACTGCTCGTGTAGAAAATTTTAAGCACCCAGAGTTTAGGAAAGAAACAATAAACTCTGGATCAGTCATGGGACTGGTGTGAGTTACAAAAATAGTTTATCTTTTAAAAACAAACAGTAAGAGAATTTTAAATTAGATTCGCAATGCTTTTTAGAAATGAGACAACCATAAGGCCTCCCGCACACACACACAATGCAAACGCAGAATCGGAGGAGATTTCTCCTTATGATAGTCAAAGATGCTTGATATGCATTAAAAAGAAACATTTGGTATTATTACTAGTGCATAGTGTAGGAAAAATCACTTCGAAAGTAAAGATATAAATCTTAGCCAACATACGACCATTATCGTATGCCTACTATAGCTACCATCCAAACAGTGGGGCGCCACCATAAGTGAATGGCAGGTTCTACAACTAAAACCGTACAAGGTGCGTATTGTTTTATTTGGATTTCTAACAAATGGTCAGGCCAAGGAACTTCCCATTGCCACATGAGAATGCCTCTGGAAGGACGTCCCCGAGAACCTAACCGGATCTCTGCCAACACAAGGCCGGGTTACCCCTAACTGGGTAACTACTGACACGAGTATGCCATCCCCCGGTCGTAACCAACCTTTATCCGGGATCCCGATAACCAACAACCACAAAGTAATAAATTTTCAGCAACAACATAGGTTAAGTGTCTGGGCTCCATACCATGATACCACCTCTATCCAGAAGGAAATGCACATACCCTAAGGGGCGGTACCCCCAATAACCTTGCCGCATCTTTCCTGTTTCGACCATTTTCGGGATGTGAGGTCCGACGAAGTCTCGTCCACAAAGCCACGCTTTGGTACAAAGCCATGCTTTGGGTCAACAAATGATCAAAGTAATGATCACAAAGATAAATGATCGAACAAATGATCATATCACAAATGATCAAACAATGATCATTTCACAGCAACACTCAGCATGTCACATTACCAAATTGGGAATATATCGCTGATAACCATCAACTACATAACCTCTGAGCTCGTACGTCTCAGAGAAGGGTGTTAAGCTAAGAGAATAAATTCTCCGCCACCAACAGAAATATATTTGAAAGAAATCAGCTTTATATCTCAATTTGTAATGTCAAACACAAAATCCATACAAGTCTGTTCCAGGTTCGAACAGAACCGAAGGCACTTCCAAAGAAGTCCTTGCAATTCGGGTATTCACAATCCCGATCGGACTTCCCATCACTTAGGGAATCTCTATACTGTAGCTACTCGGTGCAGAGACAATCAATAGGTCATCCTATCATTCTCGTAAATGCCCGGTCTTCACCACCGGTCTTCAATGCTATCCATAACGACGTATCACATATTCAGAATGGGTTATACGACCCAAGGGTCCTTTCCCGGTTAACCCGAATAGTGAGCGCAATATTTAAAACATATGGATATGGGATTTCAATTAAGTCACAACTTAATAATTCAAAACTTTCATTCAAATGGTTTAAAAAAATTACCATTTCAAATCTTTAACAAAAAGATTTATTTCACAAAATTCCATTTACGAATTTCAAAACAATTTCCATTTCATTTGGATTAACTCGTTTAAAACCTTTAAATTAAAGATTTACCTTATAGCTTTCAAACCGTTTCCATAACTTAGAAAATCATTTTCATTTTTAACTTGAAAACCTTTTTAACGAAATTTGGATGTTCACTATTCAAATGAAAGCTTTTATTATTTGAAAACGAACAGTTTTCGTTTCAGAAAGATCCAATTTTATTTACACGAGTTAAAGCCTTTGAATTTAAATCCAAATTTCCAAATCAATACATTTAAAAATGGTTTAACCCATATAAACTCACTTATAAGTTGAATAGCCTTTTTTAAACCCTAGTTTCCTACTCATTGAATTCAAATTTAAATCAAAATATTTAGATCTCAAAACTCAATCTAGTTATTCAAAATAAATTTAACTTTGAAATTCCATTTCAAAAGCTTTTTACTTTAAATCCAATTTATTTCCAAAACATTTGAATTTAAATATTCAACTTTTAAAAATCATTTCAAAATCTGTGACTTAATCGATTTCCTCGTGAAACCCATATCGGTGTGTGTATAAGTGTGGTCCAGGGGTTTAACACAATAGTGCAACATCATTTCAAGCATCACAGATTAAAACACAGAAATATAGTTGATAAGCGATATAAACTATAACACTTATCGCTTATTCACAGATTCACAGATAATATACAAATGTATCATCAACAAATGAATAAATTATACATAGCACAATCCACAGAACAAAATATCACAGATCAGATAGGACAATCAATTCAAGGCATCTCATATAATACAATCATTCATAAGTAAGGTCAAGTATTCAATAGTCATTTATAAACAGGATTAATTAATTGTTAAATCTTAATTAATTCAATTAATTTCCAATTAAATTTATTTACTTATGAATTAATCGTCCAATTCTGATTTATTAATTACAAATCATTTGATATAAATTAATTTATCAAACACTTTAACTAATTAATTTATTCTTAGTTTATCATATTAATTTGATTAACCTCTGAACCAATTACATAGTAAATTAACCCCTTAATTTATTATTTTAAGAATTTAAACTTTTAATTACTTATCATAAAGTAATTATCTCATAACCAGAAATCATTAATTTCCAATTTAATCTAATAATTTTATTAAACTAATTAAATTAACTTTAATAAATCAAAATTCGTAATTACTTTCATTAAGTAATTACATTTAAACAATTTATAATTGATTATCTAAATAAATTAATCCAATTAATTATTAAAATTAATCAGCTTAATTAATACTTTAATAATCCTTAGTTAATTATCTTTATTAACTAATAACATTCCTTAATTTCTTTTAATTAATCTTTAATTATAAATAGATCTAAATCATTAATTTATAAATTTAATAAATTATCCCTATTTATAATATTAGTTAAATTACTTAATTATCATATTATCTTTAAGGTAATTCATTTCTTTGTTAATGACTTCAATAATATTAAATTGTAAAACAAATTATTTAACTTTCATTTAAAGACCTTTTATAAAGGAAGTTTATCAAAAATCAAGTTTAAATAATTGTTTGAAAACAAATCTATTTTTTTTTTAAAACTATTTGATTTTAAACTTGTTTAAAACGCGGTTAGATTTAAAAACTGATTAAAATTTCCAGGATTCAAAATGAATTTGAATCCACTAATTTAACTTTGATTTAAACTTGCTTTAAATTATTGATTTTAAATTCTTTATTTAAAATCCAACTTTATTTTAAAACTTAAAGACTTAAGAGTTTATTTGAAAACTGAACTTAACTTTAAAATTTTGAACCACTGTTTAAATCTTGTTTCCAGTTTCAAATTCATTTTAATTGCTTTAAAATTTCAATTTGCAGACAGGTTTCTGTTTTTTTTTAAAACCCTGGAAACCCATCTACTCGAGCCACTACTATGTTTTCTTCGAGTCCAACGCGTCAAAGACTTCGAGCACAAACACTAAATTACTCGAGACCATTCCCAGTTCTACACTTCTTCTCCTCCCCCAGTTGTAAGTGTTGGTTGGTTTCCTACACTATCTGTCTGAATTCTGATGGCAAAGGCACATCCTGATACAACAAACCCACACGTGCACGGTGCACGCGTACCTCCACCAAAGCCACCTCCGGCCAACGTTGACCATCCTCCCACATCGGCAAACCACTCCACGTTCCACCACGATCATCAGATTACCCTCCCTAAGCTCGAAACCAAAAAGAGCTTTAAACTCAAAACCTGGAACACGTGAAACAACATCCCCTCAAAACCTGGCAACTGCTCGTTCACCCAACCTCGGCCATCGGTAACCTCGAGATTTCGGCCACGCGATCGCCAACGTCGCCTCTACCACCTCCCAGAGTCACAAAACACTCGATTGTCCAGAGATGGTGTACGAATCGAAACACTCACCCTCACCCAAACTAGGTTTACGAACTAGAATTGCTTGCCGCCGCCACCACGGTAATGGGAAAATTGTCTCACCAATTTTGCCGAGATCCCCATGCCTCAGACCACCTTCAGCCCAAACATCGGCCAACTCCATCACGTCGATCATCAACAATCGCCCAAAACACCCAAAACGAACTTTTCGAAATTCCCAATCGATTATCAAATTAAAAATTTCAAAATGTATATTAAAAATCGTGATTTTCGATCACGAACACATTCGTGTAATTCAATACAGAAATTGAATTTATTGATTTTTAACCTATATATAAAATCTTACTATTATTTTAATTTCTGAAATAATTTCACAATATTTCTTTTTGGAATTATTTTTAAAAAAAATAAAATCTGGTTGGTATTAACATATTCTTTTTGAAGATTAGGTTCTATAGTAGATTGGCGGAAGAGAAATTTGATTTTAAAACAAATTTGGTCTGGAAGAAAAACAAACAGAGGCTGAAGAATTCATATATCCTGATATGCAAATATTATATTCAATGTACATATAACCATGCAGGCAAACAAAACAAAACATTTTCCTGACATACTTCCATCATAAATCCAGAAAATCAAGAGATATAGATAATTTTAGTGAATTTGCTCACCTTGATGTTTGGAAGCAGAGATCAAAAACAAGAACAGGCTTAAATTTAAAACTGGAAATGATATCCAAGTTTGAAAACTGATCTGACTTGCATATTTTCCAGGCTTTATTGATTTGATTTCTGAGATGATTCTTGCATCTTGAATCAGGTTGCAGTTGAACCAAGTATTGATTTGGTTTTGTTTTATTTTGACCTGATTAACAGTTTCAGGTCTGAGAAGTTTCAGATCTATGAACTGCTTCAGATTTTCATTTCTTCATCTCTGTTTTGTATTGATTTAGTTTGTTGTTGTTTTAACTTGATTTTTTTTTTGTTTTAGGTTGAGATAATGGTCGAACTGAAATGAATATATTGATGTGTATAAAAAGAAGTCTACAAATGTGATACTATTGTTTGTACAGGTGATATATTTTATCTTGTACTATAGGGTGATTATTATTTTTATTTTGTACAACTAGGTGATGTTACTTTGTACAATATCAGTTCATGGCTGAAGATAACTCTCTAATATCTTGCTTTAACATACTTGTATACATATTGTTTTTGCCTTACTTCATCCCCTACATACCTATCCTTGTTCATATGCTAATATATTTTTTTGTTATTTACTTTGCCTTTACTTGCCTTGCATACTTACTTCTACTTTGCTTGTTTCATAGCTTTGCATTTTAAAACTCTACGGGCTGCCTATTTTTTTTTTAATTTGCTTTTTACTTGTTGATTATGCAGTTTGGTGGCTGCAATTCATTTCTTTGCTGGTACAAGTGATAGTATTTTTTAGGTATAGGTATGGTTGATAGTTTCACTTCAGTATGGGCTGAGATGATTCATTAATTGCTTTAGTACATATTACTTTGTTTATTCCTTTATCTCGGCTGAAGTGATGTTGTTGTGTACAATATCAAAGACATTTTGTTGCAGCCTACTACTTGTCTTCATTTTTTTATACATAGATGCTTTCATTTTTTTTTCTTTGTTGCTTCATATCTTTGTGCTGCTGAGATGATATGAATTTGTACAGATGTTCCCATATTTGTTTACATGGAATCATCTCATTTGATGTTTTGTTCATGTAGATATTTTTTTGTTTGCTTTGTTTAACACTTGTCATTTCTTGCTTCTGATTTTCATTTCCAGGTTGAGTTTCTTTTTATTTTTATTTTTTTATTGTTTTGTTTATTGTGTTTTCTTTATATTTTATAGTTTATCTTATAAATCTTTTTCCTATTTCTAGCTTAAGTATTTATTTTATTTGTAAATATATTTTGAACTTTACATTATTTATAAATCCCAATTCGATTGAATTCAAATACATTAGTTAAAAGTAATCCCTTAATCCAACTAATATGTTATATCAATTACCAAATTAATTTCACAAATTTTCATTCATATTTAAGATAAATTATCAATTTAAAATTATTTAAAATTCAGGATCGTTATACCAACTTCCGTCAAAATCAAGAACACATGCATGAAGAGGATCCTCAAGAGTTTGATTCACATGCTCGGTTTGTCCATCGAACTGAGGATGATAAGCAGGGCTAAAATTAAGCTTTGTTCCCAAAGCTTTTTGAAGACTCTTCCAAAATCAACTAGTAAATAATGGATCACCATCACTAACAATAGAAGTAGGAAACCTATGCAATTTAACAATTTTTCTAACATAGAGTTTGGCTAAGAGTTGTACAGTCCGATTGGACCGAACGGGAATAAAATGGACGGATTTTTTAATTCTCTCTACTATCAACCATAAACTATCATGGCCCGAACGAGAGTGGGGAAGTCTGTCGATAAAGCCCATGGACACTTGATCCCACTTCCAAACTGGCATGTCTAAAGGTTGCAACAACCCACCAGGTCTTTGATGTTTGGCCTTTACAAGTTGGCAAGTCATGCAATTCTTAATGAAGTTAGCAATATCAAATTTCATTCCATCCCAATAGTAAAGTTGTTTCATGTCCGCATACATTTTACTACTTCCGGGATGAATGGCAAATTTAGAATGATATGAATCTTCTAAAATGTCTTTACGAAGATCGCTAATATTCAGCATGACAAGTGTACCAAATTTTCGAATGCCGCCACGAGCATTGATTTCAAAGTCTTTCAAACCTTCAATATCAATTTTATCACTACAACTTTGGCTAAGAAGAGCCAATTCGGGATCATGTTTTTAAGCTTTAAGAATGTGGTCTAAAAAGAAGGATGAGCCTCAATGCTACATAATGCAAGAAATGGACATGAATTGGATTCACGATCTTGAATCTCACAAGTAGACAAAGTCCCGAGATCATTCCATTCGGATATCATCATAGAAACAACCGCTTGTTGCTTTCGGCTAAGGGCATCGGCAACACGATTCCCCTTTCCCGGAGTATAAAGAATATTAAGATCATAAGATACAAGGAATTCTAGCCAACGTTGTTAGTGCAAATTAAGTTCCTTTTGTGAAAATAAATACTTCGAAGATTTATGATTGGTGTATAGAATAAATTTCTCTCCCGAAAGATAATGACGTCAAATTGTAAGGGCGAAAACAATTGCCACAAGCTCTAAATCATGAGTGGTATATCTAGTCTCAACAGGCTTTAATTGGCTAGAAGCATAAGTGATAACATTTTCCCTTTGCATGAGAACGGCTCTCAAACCAACATATCTAGCATCGGTATAAACAATAAAGTCTAGGTTCCCCACGGGAATCTTTAGAATAGGAGCATCGGAAAGAAGTTCTTTCAATCTTTGAAAAGAAGCTTCACTTTATCTGACCAAATGTACTTAACTCCCTTCTTTGTCAAACTAGTAAGAGGTGTGGAAATTTTAGAAAAGTCTTTTATGAACCGACGATAATAGCCCGCCAATCTAAGAAAGCTACGAATTTCAATCACACTCTCCTGTCTCTTCTAATTTTGAATCGCCTCAATCTTTGAAGGATCCATGGAAATTCCAGATTCAAAAATAATGTCCTAAAAATTTCACACGAGATTGCCAAAAGAGACACTTAGAAGTTTTTTTCAATTGATTGCTCCAAAGTTTCCAATGCGAACCAAAGATGTTTCTCATACTCTTCCTCGGTTTTGGAACAAACAAGATTATCATCTATAAAGATGAGAACGAATCGATCGAGGAAGTATTTGAAAACTCGATTTACAAGGTTAACGGAATAAGCTGGAGCATTCGTTAAACCAAATGGCATAACAAGACATTCATAAGATCCATAATGAGTATGGAACGATGTTAAAAGAATGTTATCCTCTGCAATATAAAGCTGATGAAAATCGGTTGCTAAGTCTAACTGCGAATAGACTCTAGCACCGCTAAGTTGATCAAATAAATCATCAATCCGAGGTAAGGGATATTTATTATTGATGGTGAGATCATTAAGCTTTCGGTAGTCAACGCAAAGCCTAAGTGTACCATCGGATTTCTTCACAAAGATAGTTGAAGCTCACCATGGAGAGGAACTAGAACGAATAAATTGCTTCACTTCCAATTTGGATAATTGTTTATGCACCTCCTCATTTTCCTTATTGGATATACGATAAGGAGGACAAGTGATAGGTAGAGCTCTAAGGATTAGATTAATTCTGAACTCAATTGCTCGCTTAGATGATAATCCTAAAACGAGCTTAAATATATCGGGAAATTCACGAACAATGTAAATGAGGGAAATGACATCTTCCTCATCATCATTATCGTCATCATGTGGATTTAGGGAATATAAGGATGCCACCTGAACTCGATGTAGATCAACAAGATTCATGTGAGAAAAGATACGGTCGTATGTTCTAAGCCAAGCCTGGACATCGATAACGCTTTCAGAACCCTTGAATGGCCTTCTACTTAAATTGGTAGTCACTGCATGACGTGCAAACCTGGATTTATGATGAGTAGGGCTCTGGAATGGGTCCGGCAGCTTGAGCATTCTTTACAAGATCCAAAAATTGTCAAGCAGACATAAGTACTACATCCTGAGGAGTTGCACTGGATTGACCAGCGCTGGGGCGGCCTGGTCTAACCATTTCTCTTCATTAAGAAAGAAAGAAAGAAGAAGAAAAAAGTTATTCTCAAAGTGAATATCAAACAATCACGATTGATAATACAAGGCATCATAAAAGAAGATAGGATAGAATGGGTCCTAAGACTCGGATAAATCTTAAGGCACGATTCCTAAGAAAGACTTAGGACAATGATCCTTGCTATAATATTCTATATTGTTTCGTAGTTTGCCTCTGATACCAAGCTGCGACGATACTACGAAGTAATGCCGTCGACTAGCATGAAGAATAAGGCTGTCGAAGAGCGACCATCTGTGTAATTTCTTTGTGTGAGTACCGATATGTCAGATAGTATTACATGCATTTCGTTTCAGGAGGAAATTTGACACATCATTTACAAACTCAAAACTACTACACGGTGGCTATGTGGTCTTCGGAAACAAATATAAAATAAGCATAACATAAATCAGTCACGGATATTCATATCACAAAGGAGGAAACAAATATGAATAAAACACATAGAAGTGTACATCAAAATAGTGGTCATATAGAATCCACTACATCATAAAAGAATAGGTACAAGTGATAGACAAAAGAATATGTATACATTAAGGAGTCTCTATCCCGAATGTATAAAAGCAAAAACTACTAAGCTAAGTAGTTATCCAAAATTCAAAAGCTAGTCCTAACTAAGAAGTCAAGTAGAAGCACCTGAAACATCTCGGTCTGACCCAATTATTATTTAAGAAGAAAATAATAAACAGATCAGTCTAGCTATAAATATCATATAAAATGAGATAGGATAAGAGATATGACAAAAATGTATGATAACAATAATGCCATACTGTGACAAGTATACATTAAATAACAATAAAAATCATACAATATCCCAAATATTCTCAAACACCAAAAAGAATGTCATATTCTTTATTTTATTCTCCAAACAACAAATATTGATAAAGCTTACCAATATAAATCACAAAAATTGGTGAAGCACAAATTCTAGAAAACATCAATTAGAAATCCAGAAATCACAAAGGGGGAGGCCTATCAAAAATGGGAGCATGAAAACTCACCAACAGGTGTATCACAAACAGGTCGCTATCCCATGGTCGCTAACCATAGAGCCAGTGCTATGGCGTAGTACAATAACAGTACGCCCTAGGGACTTGAAACTCGAATAATTCAGAACATAGATATAGTGCAATAATGGTACCTCCGGTGAACCAGAAACTCAAATAATTCGGAACAACGACGTAGTATAATAACGGTACGTCCGATGAACCTGATAAGCCAGAACAACGACGCAGTACAACAATGGTACGTCCGATGAACCGAACTCCATAAAAGAACATGAGTCGTCAGCCCATAAAAGTAACGAGATGAAGTTCAATAAAAGAGGTACAATCCCCTACGTGGACAAAGAGACATCGCATATCACTAGTCTAAACCACAAAGTGATCATCATTGATCAATAAAAAGTGTGAATTACACTAAGCTAGTAAATAAATGAGTTTAGCTTCATGTCCCATAACTGCTGGCTTAACTTAAATATTTACAAACAAATTGTAGATTTCCACTCGAAAATTGTCACACGGTTTCAATCGAACAAGTCTAAAAATTAACCTACAAAGTAAACGCAAGCATTTCATACCACTTGTTTTGCTAAGTCGTTTAATTGGATTTCTCGAACGAATGAGGTAAAGGTTTGTATATACTAATAGATTGGAAAACGGTTTAAAAACGAGCTTTGTATTAAAAGTAACGTTGAAATCATTTTTGTGAAAAAGTTTGGATATTTACTACTAGTATAGAAACCTTTGTATTTTGAAGTGACAAATCACAGAAAACGATTGTAAAAACAATCGATCACCAAAAATTCACATTCGACGACGTGAATTAAAACCCCGAAAATCGATATCACATACAATCAATTGGATATTCACAAAAATCCAGAAAAGAGGTCATCAAAGTCGATAATAAATGAAAATAACCAATCAGATCAACAAAAATCGATAAAAATTGGAAATCCACTAAAAACGGCTAAAATAGGCAAAATTGGCAGTTGCAGACGTCTAGTAGGTATTTCCAGAAGTCTGGCCTAAGGATTTGGAAAAATATATGCTTTTTTTCCTTTCTCTTTTTATTTCCAGAACCATTTCCGACGTTTGGATTTTTCAACCAGACGTTTGGATTTTGTTCTAGACGTCTGGATTTTTGTTCCAAACGTCTGGATTTTAGCTTTGCACTTTTTTATTTATTTTCGAAACCATTTTAGACGTCTGGATTTTTCAACCAGATATCTAGATTTTGTTCCATGCATTTGGATTTTTTTGCTAGGCAAAAAAAATCAGCCTACCCCAAAGAGTGCAAAAATCCAAACCGGAAGCAATCGAATGAGCGATGTTTGTTAGAGATTTGTGCCAATCGACAACCAGTCCTATAGGCTCTTCGATACACCACCAAAAACATGGCTAAACATCCAATATAGGATCTTTAAATATTTTGACTTCAAAATACCAAAATTGGAAAATTCACCAAGCCAATTCAAATCAAAAGCAATTGAACATGAAATAGATGTTAAGAATTCATATCTAACAACAATGAAAGCTATAGACATAGATGTGAGTTCAAGAACTCATCTTTAAACCCAAAAACAACGAATGAGAAGCTCTAAAACAAAGGAAAGATCAACCACTCTTTAACCTAGGAAGCTCGAATCTAAGCTCATAAGCAAATATATCCTAAGTTAGAGTTTAGGAATTTCTAAAAATTGAAGAGAGATAGAGATGAAGAAGATGAAGAGGATGCTTACCCAAGCTTCTCTTTGACTTATACTCCTAAGAAAAACTAGGGCTTAGGAATTTTAATTTCCTCTTCCCACCATTCTTTCTAGGGCTTAAGAGTGTTTGGAAATGTTATGAATGAATGAAGAGGAGTGGAATGGGAGTTAGGGTATTATGTTGGGTTAAAGGGGCTGAAACCCAAACCCAAAACCCGATAGAAAAATAGCGAAATTCAACTCAATTCCAAACATATCGATGTTTATACTCAAAAATGTTGTAAACGCCATTTTGAACTCAATGGAAGTAGTCTCAAGTTCTAATTCGATAGTTTTCAAAAAGTAGAATTTCGGACTTTAATCCTACTAATGATGCTATATTTAAAAAAATCATTTAAATATACAATTGTAAAATATGCGGGTTGTTACAGTAAATAACAAAAAAGTAAATAAGGAAGAAATTCAAAAGATGTAGATCAAAAACTATATAGAGGAATGATAGGATCTTGGCTCTATGTAACTGCCAATAGACCTGATATGATGCATAGGGTTTGTCTCTATGCAAGATATTTATTTCAACCTAAGAAAACTCATCTAAAATCCATAGAATGTGATCTCTTCTATCCAAAACAAGACTCCTTCAACTTAATTTCATACAGTGATGCTGATTATGCTGGATGCAAATCAGATCGAAAAAGTACGAATGGAACTTGTCATTTCTTAGGACACTCTCTTATTTCCTAGTTCAGCAAAAAATCAAAATTCTGTGTCTCTACCTACAACAGAGGTAGAATATATCTCAGTTGCTTTATCCTATTCACTGCTTATCTATATGCAACAAACCTCAAGAGATCTTAATGTAAATTTAAAAATGTCATCAATATATTATGATAATACAAGTGCAATAAATTTATCTAAAATCCCAACACATCATGCCAGGACAAAACATATAGACATATGACATCATTTTCTGAGTGATAACGTAAATAAAGGAGTCGTTTCACTTGAATTTATAAATACCTAAAATAAAATAGCCGAAATACCGCCTTTACCTCAAACATCATTTATTAAACTTAGAAGAGAATTAGGAATGTGTTCTGTCTCTAAAATATAAAATAGTCTTAAAATTCTAAATTTAAAAGAGAATAAAAATATCAAAATTTCCCTACATATGTCGACAGACTTCCTTCTTATATTTTGACATACCCTGCAGTTTTCTGAAAACCGGTTTTCCCTCTTAAATTAAAAATTCGAAAAATGCTTATATAACCACTAAATTTTGAATTCAATCTCATTTCCTTGTCTTCTTCAAGTTCCAAGAGACCAAAAGAAGAGACCACCTCCTTAGACTTCAGTACCTCCAATCTAGACTCCTTCCAAAACATCACCATGGCCAAAGTTATCAAAATAGAGGATGTTCTGAACCATGTCCTTAATATGCTTTCGAAAATAGAGGTTGTCGAAATGCACCTCTTGAAATAGCAAGAAAAGAAAGGAAAAATACTTCAAAACCTTCAAAATCATCTATTAGACAACATAGCTAATCCAATAGTTGAAGAAAATACTCCTAATCTTGTCACTCACAACCCAATGAATGATGAGGAAGAGGAGGAGGAGATGGATGAATAAGATGATGCTGAAGATGACGATGAAGTCAAGTGTGTAGGAGAAGTTTCCTTTGATCGTGGTGGAAATCTTATGGAACAAAAAGGAGATTTTTTCTACACTATCCTTATTGCCCCATTCATAAGTCTCCCTTAATAAAAAAGAAGCATTGATTCATATGTTTAGTTTGGCATATCTAGGTTTGGATTGTTGGTGTTATTATTACGTCTTGATCTGACTTGACATTTTTTAGATAAGTATGCTTGGATTGTTAGTGTGGTTTATATAGTTTGAATTGAATAAACGAAGATTACATTATCTTATTTAAATTCTTAATATATTTATAAACTTTAATCTTCATGTATCTTAATATATGCCAAGATTATATCATATCTAGTATTAATCATCATTCATGACATATATTAATCATCATTAATAATCCATAATTATATCATACATTATATTAAAAATATTTATATACAATCATAAGTATATCATTATGTGGGAGTTTTAATTTTGTCACCCATTTTTGTTGATAACAAAATGGGAGAAAAATATAAAATATAGCACGCATATATTCAGGGGGAGTTATGTAACTCGAAAGGGGTTATATCGTATTTTTTATATAGGAATATCTAATAGTTGTCATCATCCAAAAGAGGGAGAATGTTAGTACCTCAATTATTTATTTTGATGACAACAACCATATAAATATACACACACACACACACACACAAATGTTTTACCAAGTTGTATAGTATATAGTATAGAATATTACATTGGTGCTGAATCAAAGACTATATAGTATAAAGACTAAGGATAAAGGTACAAAGACTCATAAGTTCAATGACAAATAAATGTAGATCCCATGATTATAATTTATTGTTTAGAGTCATTAGAATATATTGTTAAATCCTTGATAATAATCTTTGATCCTTTTCTCAAATTTTCGATCCTTGATATTTTAAATAAAAATAAGTTATTTCAATTTCAAATTTATTTTTAAAAATATTTTATAAAAGATTTTAAGAGCTCAAAATATTTAAAAACTATGTTCAAATTATTTTACAAAGCATAGGATTTTCAAAAAAATTTAAAAGATAAGTATTTTCAAAAATTACTAGGATATGTCAATATACTTGTTTCTATATATTGAAAAATAAACCGTTGGATTGTTTTTTAAATTTTGAATGGAAGTGTCTTTTGGACACAACCCTCCATGAATGGATATATCTATTCATTTACTATATAAAGGGTAGTGCAAACAAATTTTTAACTAATTAATTACTTACTTTCTTCCCACTCCTTACTCTCTTGAAAAATATACTCTATATTCTTCAAAATCATATGGAATCAATTCATACTTTATTGTATTGATTCAATGCTACTTTCTTACTATTTTGAACACATCTCACTCTCATTTCAAAGATCAAAGTTCTATCAAAGAGGCTATAGGATCCATTGTATCCAAAGTATGAGAATTTGTCTTTGGAAAAACATCAACTCTACTCTTGTTTGTGTAGGTGTGCTTATAGCCCATTCGAATCAAAAGGGTGTGTTTAATAGCCTGGTCAAATTTAGTGGGTGTGCTTATTTCCCGTTCAAATTAAGTGAGTTTGCCGCGGACTTGGAATACATGAGGGTGTGTCTTGTAACCTTGAAATTGGGACTGTATTTTATCTGCTTACTACCATATAAAGTAGGCGCTTGTAAAGAAATATGTACAAGAAATTGTATGGGACTATATGTAGGAGAAACCCAGAACGATATAAAATCCCTTATATCATCTCTTTAACTCTTTACTTTTTACTTTATTGCTTTTATATTTATCTGTAATTGCATCTGCGATTGATTGTTAGTGTAAATCTATGTTGTTAATCTGTGATTTAATATATATGTTGAAATAATTTTAAAAAAGATTTACATAAGTTAAAGAACACTATTCGCCTCCCTCCCTCTAGTGTTAAATTAACCTTAAGATCCATTATTCCGCAACCCATAATGTTATGTGATAGTAATTGCAAAGTATTGTAATCATGAGAATTTTATCATAATGAAATAATAAACTATTTTAAATATTCCTAGTATGATGTATCAAGACTGGAAATCGATACATCCATTGAGCTTAGAGTACGTAACGCTCTCCAAACGTTAGACAACATATTACTTTGGCTATTGGAGGGCACCAAACGGTTACGTACTGATGGTTATTGGAAACTATGGAACGACTCACTTGATAGTTTTCTATTGATTAATATAACTAAGATCAAATAGAAAATATCGATGCAATAATTTTACACAATTCCCTCGACTTGAGAATACCATCGAGTTTAATATGGAAACTCCACTTTGATTATAGTTAAATTATGGCACCACATCTATCGAATGACTGTAGTTGGGTCGAGTGGAAGCTTTGGAAGTGAAACACTATCCAGGAGAGAATTCATCTCCTTAGTTATATTGGATTAGTATCTTGGGGTTAACTTAAGTCAAATCAAAGTCAAAGTTTTTGACTAAAGTAGTACGGTTAATAATAATTATTACTATTGAACCAATGATTTTACGTTTGGACTTACAAATTTGAACATAGGCAATGTTGTAATTTTGACCAAAACCAAACTCCATAAGTCCTAAGCTGATATACTTTTGACGAAGAGAATCAATGTAAATAATTGTCACTATCTGGTAATGTTTAATATGTAAAACTGGATTTTATCAATAAAGACGTGTCAGCGATAAATTCAGCCAAAATATAACACCGCTGGCTAAGGTGACTTATGAATGTTAATGTTTGAATTGTTTAACATTAATTACCGACTGAATTTATACATTTGAGTCACATAACAGTATTTATGAAAAAAAAATTGAAAAATCACCCGCTTTAATTAATTTTATAAAATGTTGTAAGCCAATTAAATTAATTAATAATTGAAAATATTAATTAATATATAATTAATTGTATGTTTGAGAGTTATTTGGAATTATTTATATGCATATATAGGAGTTATATTTACACGTGTGGACATACAATATCGATGTATTTTTAAACCAGTTTAAATAAAGGATAATTGAATGAAGAGATTTATGGAAATTTGGTACAATTTAGTGGCAAGTAGTTTCAGCCATACCATATGGATAGAGAGGAACGGAGAGTGTGTGAGAGAGAGAGAGAGTTAAGGAAATTAATTAAGGAAGTTTTAATTAAAAGAATGGAAAAAGTTTCATTCTTTCAATTTAAACTAAATCCACTTATTCATTTCTTACAAACATTCATTTTTTTTGATTCGCTATACTCTTTTCACCTCCTAACTTTCCATTATGAAAATCAGACCAATATTTACAAATTTCTATCAACTCAAATACCAAATGTAAAAATTAGATAAAAATAAAATAAGTGGTTCGTCATTCTCTTGTAAAGTTGGGTGGCGATCTATTTGAGATCCAAGGAGAAATCTCAAGTCACAGGTGTTTCTGTTAGCTTTATCTAAAAGGTGAACTCCTGTGACATCCCGCAAATCCGTACCCCTTGAATCAACATTATTCTACCCTAATTGACTCAAGTGGAACAGAAATACGAACCATTGAGGTTAAAAGAAAAGAGATAGAAGAAGAAGAAACTAAACAATATCAGAATCTCACAGTCGCAGCGGAATAAAATATAATAGTAACTATAGAACTTTACACCAAATGAAATCTATATCTGTTTATATACAACATATCATCAGAGTAACTCATACATCAATCAACACATAACAGACATACCATACAACATAGCAGCGGATATATATAGGAACATATAATACGTCTCGGACTCCAGCTCCTCTCCTGCTCCATAGCATCCTGACCTGAACAAATAATACTCGGTCTGACCCGAGCATTATAACGAAATAACACCCGAGTCAGTCTGGAATACCAGCTGATAATAATGCACACAATTGATTATTAAAGTTTCAAAAATCCTTTTGAAAACAAAAGCATCTCGTAAGACCACGCCACAAATAAACATGTCGGGTTTTTACCTTACGATAGCTAAAACACTTTTTATAGAAATCCTCTTATATTATAATAGGGTCTATTTACAAATACTTATAAAATAGCCGAAATTGTTACATTCATTAAATTCCAGCTACTAGCCACCGAAGTGGGTAATACAAACAAAACTCGTACAAGGCTCGTAGGGAAAATGGATTTCCAACAATGACTAGGCACTGGGGTACCACCTGTCACAGTACGTGGTCTAGATCACAGTACCGAGGACTACTCCCTTCGTCCCCTGCAACACAAGACCGGAATCACCTATGGGCAATTCCGAATAAGATCACCCCGCGGTTGGGATCAGCAACCGCACCACTAAGCCGAAATAAAAAGGAACCTCTAGACAGGGATGACCTTACTCTCCAGTGGGGGCTACCCACGAAGCCTTGCTGCATATCCCCTGATTTTCAGTCATTCCCGGTTGATGAGGCTTGAGGCTAAACGATACCTTTATAGCACATATCCCTTAGAATGCCCATCGTCCGCTGACGATGTCACGAAGCATTCGTCCATACAAGTCCGTCCCGGGTTCGAACGGAACCGAAGGTACTATTCCTACTACATCCATTTTGGAAATATCCTCAGGATTAGTAGCGACTAGCCCTTGCACTTCACTGCTCCATCTTCGACTCCGAAAACGTTTTATCGCACGAAAACGTACAAACCGGATCGAAGTGGTTTTCGAGAAATAAATCTCGATCCCGGTCTCTTCGAAACGATCAACGCATTTGTCCAATATTGATAGTCGGTGATTTAACTATCAATTTATATTCATAAACATCCATAGCATCCATCACACAATAAATAATATTCCATACTATTTATTTACCTCAAATATCTAAAAAAATATATTACCAAATTTCCAAATCTCATTTGAAAACATTCCCCAAAATTCCTCCTTTATAAGGTAAATCATTTACCATATATTCCCATTGGAAATATCCAAGTTCAAAACAGTTTGGATTTAAAACAGTTAAAAACATTTTAATTTAAAATATATTTTAAATAGATAAATTTACTACTAATTATTTAATCCAATATAATTTCAAAATATTTAAAGCAAAACTGTTTATAAGATATAGCTTAATTTAAAATAAGGTTAAGTTATACTATATATTAAAATAAAGTGGTAAAAAGATTAACTCTTATTTCAATATACTTAGGTCAAAACTAGCTTTTAAAACAAATCCATTTGTAAACATAATTATTAAAATATTTATAAAATTTTACTATTGCTAATTTATAAAAAATCACTTTAAAATAATAATTTTTAAAACATTCTTTAAAATTAGTTTAGATTTTAAACTTTCTTTTTATAAAATCAATTTAAAACTCGAACTTGGTTTTTCCCAAGAAAATCTCATTTCTACTAAATCATCACAGAAATCCTTCTCACGATTTCTGTCCATTTATTTACTTTAGTTTTATGGTTTTATAACATAAATTTATTTCCCAAATCTTCAACTAATAACATTTATCTTTAATTATCATTCCAGATTTTACAACTTCCAATTTCCATTCTAAATAGATTTCAAATTTTAATCCTTTAAAATTCATTATTAACCATATCTTTTATTTCTCTAAATTCAATTCATCCATTTATAATTAACTTTGGATTTATGAATTTATCCAACAATATTTCTATACAAATTCATTTCAGTTTTCCATCCAAATCAGGTTTCAAACATTTATATTCTCTAAATTTCTTATTTAACAATTTCTCAATTTCTTTGAAACCCAATTTAATTTCTTTATAATTAAAACTGAAATTTTCTTTATAACTAATATTCTGGGTTTATAGTTTAAACCACAATATCACAATGCAATTCAACTTCAAATTTATCAATCTCAATATATAAACAGGTATCATAATCAAATAAGTACTATATTGTGAGGAATCCCGTTGGATCCCTCCAACCTGTTTTCCCTGCATCCACAAATATTAGCACAACAGTATATATCGCATCAATTCGATAATAATCAACATATTCAGCTAAACATGCAAACAAACAATCATTACTAGCTGTCTACTTTACTAGCATCCAGATGTGAGTGAGAATAACTCACCTTGAGTTTCGGCGAGCGTTCGAAATTTAAATTAAACCGGACAACGTCCGATTTAACCCAAATTTCTACTTGCCCGGAATGACTCCGGATCTGTACCATCGCGTAGTGCTCTCTTCTGCGATTCCAACGAATCCAAAATCATCGAAATCTGAGGTCGTATGAATTCGTTATGATTTTACAAAGTTTGAATTAAATTTAAACAAATTTTACTTTATTTTCTTATACCAAAATAATCATGGCCGTAGGATCAAGAATCAAAAATCAAGGCCGCACCTTACTTCTCTTCCCCCTTCGTACGCAAGCTCCAGGACACCACGCAAACAACAAACCCATCCTCCCTTGCTTTGACCGACCACAAACCCTCCCCAACGTCCACTTGAACACGATCAGCCATAGTCAAAACAAGCGCCAAGGCATGCTCCATCCACGGCCAAAACCGGCACAAGCTCGGCTGACCCAATTCGCCAGAAAACATACTCGAACCGCATACGAACGCGGCAAGATAACGACACCGTCGTTGATCTAAAGACCATCATAACCATCCATCTTGAAGATCTCGACATCACCTTCAATCTTCTAGTTGGAGATTTTGAAAATCGTTGCTTGGATTTAAAGATAATTGGAAAAGAAAATCGTTAAACTTCGGCCATTGGTATAAGCAAACGGCGGCCTGGGTATAGCTAGGGTTTAGAACGAAAAAAAAAATTAATATATATATAATTATTTAATAATATTTTAATCTCGTTCTTCACATTTTAATATCATATGCAAACGAACTCCAATTCTCACGTTCCGATAGGCGATTCTAAGGTTTTTCCGCATTCCGGACACAATGGAACAGGTCTCGTAAGCTAATTTGATCGTATGAGCGAGTTGCAGAATTAAACGATTAATTTAAAATCAAACCGATTAAAATGATTTCGAAGCGTTTCGAGCTGCCGGGATCAAACGACAACTCCGATTGCTACGAAAATTGAAATCCGATAATAACTAACTATTACGGATCCAATGAAACTGGTTTCGTCGAATTCCGAGACTGTGCCCCGGAAGGCTATTTTAACTCGTCTATTTAATTAAGCAAATTTCGAAATTATCGAAATCACTCAAAATTTCCACGTTTAAAATTTTATTAACTTAACAATAATTCATATAACATTTATAAACATATTAAAAATCGTTTTGGCTCATTCCGGACCAAAATCTGATTAATTGCATTTTTAATAATATTAAATTCATTTTAAATTCATATAAAATTCCAAATAATAATCTATTAACTTTTAAATTCTTCCAAAAATCTAACAATATCATTTATAACCTATTGAACTTAAAAATGCATTTAAACATCAATTTTATGACAATTACCATTCAATTTCCAATTTATTCTCAGTCCTAATAATTATTATTATTACTCCAATTCAAATGGAATCACCATATTTTGAAACTATAACTCATCTTATTAACTCAACCATAGTCTTCCATTATCAAGATTCAAATTAGAATCCATATCCAACATTTAAAATGAATTAAATGTTAAATTTTGGCGACCCAAAATTCCGGGTCGTTACATTCCTTCCCCCTTATAAAAAAATTTCGTCCCCGAAATTTGCATAAGGTAAAACATACTCTCAAACCCATTTACTTAACTCATTTGCTTAGTTAAAAGCTTATATTCACTTTCCAAAAAGTTTCAGTTCCATATCAAAACCATTTGCTTTATTTACCCTAAAGCCTTAAATTTCAACTTATAACTTTCCAAGTTATTTAACTTTTCCCAAAACCCCAAAAATATTCTAACTCCCAAAATTTCCGGAAAATTTTGGCAGAGTCTCCCCTGTACGGAGGAGCTTCTGCGATATCGCAGGATACACAAATATATATACATCGGCCCACACGGCCGGAAACCAAAATATATCACAATATATATATCATTTTCCAATTTTATTAGCGTAGGCGTACCTTTTAGCAAATTTTAATAGCAAGTAGCTAATATATAATGCATATACGCGCTTCAAACCCTCTCGAACGCCTCGCATTCCTGCACTTACTCAACATACTCATTAGTTACAAGATCTGTGCATTTTAATCAACATTTTCCAATATAAAAGCAATCCAACATATCTATGGCATAATCCAAACCAAGCAAATTTCAAAATTTACTAATATTAACCATCCTTTACCAACAATTCAAGATTTTAAATCACCTTTCAAATTGCTTATTCAAGTCCAACTTCATTTTAATTTCACTTGAATGATTTATACTCAAATCCACTATATACAATCCATATTTATTTCAACCAATTCATTGTTATTTAACATATAATAAACATGTGCTTCACTAACATCTTTCTATATCATTTCAATATCAAGTTTGATTCCCAAACCAAATTCTTATTTCAGATTTTGAAGCATTTACATTTCTTTTATGCCTATGCCCATTCATATGCAAAATCACTATATTTGATTGCATTTATATATACAACTCTTAGAATTGGATTCTAATCCATATCAATTTATTCAAGAATCAATTCAATTGCATAATATCTCAATTCTTTCTTGCATACCAAATTTAGTTTCATTTTAATTTGACTTCACTTAATCAAATTCCAATTTATCCAAAACCAATTTAGTTGTTTAAACAACTCAATTCTAAATACATTCAAATATTCAAGTCATTCAAGCAAAACAATCGCCACTTAAGCTTATAACCATTTAAAATTAATTTCAACTTAGATTTATATTAATCTTACTCCATTACCAGGTTCACAACTCAAACATTTTTTTTTTCTTCTTTCCAATGTAATTATTAAATTACATTTCCTTACATCTTTATTTCTTTAACCAATCCCAGTTTATATTAATATCATTTCATCCTGGATTATTTACATCTCTTATATCCATATCTCAATATTAATTAAAACCATTTCCACTTGCACTTCAACTTTATTACCCAAACAAAATTTATACAAGACAACATTATAAAGCTTAATCACAATTATTATTTAATTTGCTTAAATGCTTTCACAATATTTTCATTATCTTCTTATATCAACTTTATTTTATTTCCATTTGATTCTCATTCAATCAAATTTTCAATTCATATACACATTTAATGCTCTTTGTTTAGTTATCCAATCCATTTTAGATTTATTTTATTAACAAAGAGACCATTTAAATTATTCCACTCATTTGAATTTTACTTACAATTCAAATCATCATTAATACATTCAAATTCCATTATTCATTCGCCCTTCCCATAATTATTACCAAAATTAAATCCCAATTCAAACTGGATTTTATTTACCTTCAAATTTTGACTGATTATCAAATTCTATCCATATTAGTTTTCAATCCACTTTCTTAATTTACTCTGAATTCATTCATAATATCACCATTTTCCAATTATTTCATTTGGCACATTTAAATTTTCTACCTTTCCTTTTTACTCCTTTAAATAGAATCTAAATTTCTTTCAATATTATTTATTACACAACTGAAATTCAATTTCAATTTCATTACCAAACAAATCTTATTCTCCCCATACATAAGTTCAAGACTTATTTGCCACTTAAGAACATTCACATTTTTATGTTCTCATTCTACATTTCATTTATGGACAAAATTTAAATTCGCCACACCATTTAACCTTTTCATTAATGATTTCCAATTTTATTTCTATTTAAGAGTTTAAGTTGCTCATTTAAGTCCTCTTCCATTTAATAAATTTGCAACTTTACTTCCATTCAAGATTTTAAAGTGCTCACTTAAGTCCATTCTCATTTTATAATCTCCAATTTAAGTTACTTAATAACTTAAGAATGTGAATTCCTTAATGCAATTATAAGCAATTTACATTCACCTTTACATCCAATTCATTTAGATTGAATTCAATTTCAAATTCCCAAATTTAATTCTCCATATACAAGTTCAAACTTGTTTACTAACTGAAGTTCATTCACTTCTCTATATCCCACTTTACCTTATCTCAATTCACATTTCATTTGAGATTAGATTTTTAAATTCACCATTTCATTTCATTATTTCTCATTGTGATTAAAATTTCCATTTCTATTTTATAAGTTCACTAACTTATTTATTTTAAAGCTTATATAGCTCATTTTAATCCTTCTCCATCATATAACCACAATTTCAAATTTTATATATATGTGTATCACTGAAATTTTAAGAATACAAATCTTCTTCCACCTTAACCCTTTGTAAACCTTTAAATTTATAACCTCAACCATAAGCATAACAATTAATAGCTTGTGGGTCACAATGACTCACAATTTCAAGTCATCTTATATTCCAATTTTAATCCAAATCAACTTATTTTAAGTCCAATTTATTTACTTATCCAAGTTAAATTTGAATTTCCATTCACTTCAATATATTTTATTCACTTTCAATTTTCTCAAATTGAATTTTAATTCCAAGATTTAAGATTTTCATTTCTTCCTTCTTATTAGCATTAGCTTCACTTATCAAATTCAATAGTTGTTTCATTTCAACTTTACATACATTATATAATTAGAATTTTCCCAGAATTCAATTCACCCGATTTTATTTCAAAACAATTCTGAAATATATCAAATATATATACCCATTTGGTATATCAAATCAAATCTCCATGTTTTCCAAACCAATTTGGTTGTACCCAAAACAATTTGTTCATATCCCAAAACAAATTTCTATTTTTGAAATATCCAAAACAACTGTTATCCCCAACAAATCCAAACAATACCATATCCAATCACTAGGGAAGCAATCCATCACTTTAGAAACTCGAAAATGAATTCTAATGATGTGGCCAGCATCATCAGGATTATTTTCCAGCGACTGCAGTGAGTTCAATGCTTCTTATTTTTCCCAAATTCTTTTCAAACAGTTGCCATTCAAAAATATTTCCCAAACAACATTCCATTATTGCCTTCAATACATTGGAAAACATTTCAAACTTCTCAGGATTTTAAATTTCCAAACTTTTATTTTCAATGCATTTAAAATCCTTTCCAAAACTTCCAGGTTTTAAATTCTGGTTAAATTCTAATTTTAATTTCACTTCTTATTTGCAACATATTTAATTAATTCTATTTGGTTATAACCATTTCAATTTTATAATCTTATTCACTTATCATTTCAAATTTGGTCAAATTCAAGATTCTTATTTGATTTTCAATATTTGGCAACCAAACAGTCAAATATATATAATTTCCAAAAAATTATTCTCTTTATATCAAAATATAAATTTGGATAAAATTATTTCATTTATCCATTTTAAAAACAATACTATGTCGGTTTATCTTGTTTAAGAGTTTAGAAACCCCTATCGATACGGTTGTACTTCCCGCACCGACCAGAATTCATAAACACTCAACCGATAAGTCAACACAGTATAAAAACAATTTTATAAACACTAACAAGTACGCTCTCATAGCTATAAATACGCTCAGCTCATTATAGAGTACTATTGACTCTATTAAATGAGAAATTACCCCACCAAAGCCTAGGTTGTCGCCAACCTAAGCTCTGATACCAAGTGTGACATTCCGCAAATCCGTACCCCTTGAATCAACATTATTCTACCCTAATTGACTCAAGTGGAACAGAAATACGAACCATTGAGGTTAAAAGAAAAGAGATAGAAGAAGAAGAAACTAAACAATATCAGAATCTCACAGTCGCAGCGGAATAAAATATAATAGTAACTATAGAACTTTACACCAAATGAAATCTATATCTGTTTATATACAACATATCATCAGAGTAACTCATACATCAATCAACACATAACAGACATACCATACAACATAGCAGCGGATATATATAGGTACATATAATACGTCTCGGACTCCAGCTCCTCTCCTGCTCCATAGCATCCTGACCTGAACAAATAATACTCGGTCTGACCCGAGCATTATAACGAAATAACACCCGAGTCAGTCTGGAATACCAGCTGATAATAATGCACACAATTGATTATTAAAGTTTCAAAAATCCTTTTGAAAACAAAAGCATCTCGTAAGACCACGCCACAAATAAACATGTCGGGTTTTTACCTTACGATAGCTAAAACACTTTTTATAGAAATCCTCTTATATTATAATAGGGTCTATTTACAAATACTTATAAAATAGCCGAAATTGTTACATTCATTAAATTCCAGCTACTAGCCACCGAAGTGGGTAATACAAACAAAACTCGTACAAGGCTCGTAGGGAAAATGGATTTCCAACAATGACTAGGCACTGGGGTACCACCTGTCACAGTACGTGGTCTAGATCACAGTACCGAGGACTACTCCCTTCGTCCCCTGCAACACAAGACCGGAATCACCTATGGGCAATTCCGAATAAGATCACCCCGCGGTTGGGATCAGCAACCGCACCACTAAGCCGAAATAAAAAGGAACCTCTAGACAGGGATGACCTTACTCTCCAGTGGGGGCTACCCACGAAGCCTTGCTGCATATCCCCTGATTTTCAGTCATTCCCGGTTGATGAGGCTTGAGGCTAAACGATACCTTTATAGCACATATCCCTTAGAATGCCCATCGTCCGCTGACGATGTCACGAAGCATTCGTCCATACAAGTCCGTCCCGGGTTCGAACGGAACCGAAGGTACTATTCCTACTACATCCATTTTGGAAATATCCTCAGGATTAGTAGCGACTAGCCCTTGCACTTCACTGCTCCATCTTCGACTCCGAAAACGTTTTATCGCACGAAAACGTACAAACCGGATCGAAGTGGTTTTCGAGAAATAAATCTCGATCCCGGTCTCTTCGAAACGATCAACGCATTTGTCCAATATTGATAGTCGGTGATTTAACTATCAATTTATATTCATAAACATCCATAGCATCCATCACACAATAAATAATATTCCATACTATTTATTTACCTCAAATATCTAAAAAAAAATATTACCAAATTTCCAAATCTCATTTGAAAACATTCCCCAAAATTCCTCCTTTATAAGGTAAATCATTTACCATATATTCCCATTGGAAATATCCAAGTTCAAAACAGTTTGGATTTAAAACAGTTAAAAACATTTTAATTTAAAATATATTTTAAATAGATAAATTTACTACTAATTATTTAATCCAATATAATTTCAAAATATTTAAAGCAAAACTGTTTATAAGATATAGCTTAATTTAAAATAAGGTTAAGTTATACTATATATTAAAATAAAGTGGTAAAAAGATTAACTCTTATTTCAATATACTTAGGTCAAAACTAGCTTTTAAAACAAATCCATTTGTAAACATAATTATTAAAATATTTATAAAATTTTACTATTGCTAATTTATAAAAAATCACTTTAAAATAATAATTTTTAAAACATTCTTTAAAATTAGTTTAGATTTTAAACTTTCTTTTTATAAAATCAATTTAAAACTCGAACTTGGTTTTTCCCAAGAAAATCTCATTTCTACTAAATCATCACAGAAATCCTTCTCACGATTTCTGTCCATTTATTTACTTTAGTTTTATGGTTTTATAACATAAATTTATTTCCCAAATCTTCAACTAATAACATTTATCTTTAATTATCATTCCAGATTTTACAACTTCCAATTTCCATTCTAAATAGATTTCAAATTTTAATCCTTTAAAATTCATTATTAACCATATCTTTTATTTCTCTAAATTCAATTCATCCATTTATAATTAACTTTGGATTTATGAATTTATCCAACAATATTTCTATACAAATTCATTTCAGTTTTCCATCCAAATCAGGTTTCAAACATTTATATTCTCTAAATTTCTTATTTAACAATTTCTCAATTTCTTTGAAACCCAATTTAATTTCTTTATAATTAAAACTGAAATTTTCTTTATAACTAATATTCTGGGTTTATAGTTTAAACCACAATATCACAATGCAATTCAACTTCAAATTTATCAATCTCAATATATAAACAGGTATCATAATCAAATAAGTACTATATTGTGAGGAATCCCGTTGGATCCCTCCAACCTGTTTTCCCTGCATCCACAAATATTAGCACAACAGTATATATCGCATCAATTCGATAATAATCAACATATTCAGCTAAACATGCAAACAAACAATCATTACTAGCTGTCTACTTTACTAGCATCCAGATGTGAGTGAGAATAACTCACCTTGAGTTTCGGCGAGCGTTCGAAATTTAAATTAAACCGGACAACGTCCGATTTAACCCAAATTTCTACTTGCCCGGAATGACTCCGGATCTGTACCATCGCGTAGTGCTCTCTTCTGCGATTCCAACGAATCCAAAATCATCGAAATCTGAGGTCGTATGAATTCGTTATGATTTTACAAAGTTTGAATTAAATTTAAACAAATTTTACTTTATTTTCTTATACCAAAATAATCATGGCCGTAGGATCAAGAATCAAAAATCAAGGCCGCACCTTACTTCTCTTCCCCCTTCGTACGCAAGCTCCAGGACACCACGCAAACAACAAACCCATCCTCCCTTGCTTTGACCGACCACAAACCCTCCCCAACGTCCACTTGAACACGATCAGCCATAGTCAAAACAAGCGCCAAGGCATGCTCCATCCACGGCCAAAACCGGCACAAGCTCGGCTGACCCAATTCGCCAGAAAACATACTCGAACCGCATACGAACGCGGCAAGATAACGACACCGTCGTTGATCTAAAGACCATCATAACCATCCATCTTGAAGATCTCGACATCACCTTCAATCTTCTAGTTGGAGATTTTGAAAATCGTTGCTTGGATTTAAAGATAATTGGAAAAGAAAATCGTTAAACTTCGGCCATTGGTATAAGCAAACGGCGGCCTGGGTATAGCTAGGGTTTAGAACGAAAAAAAAAATTAATATATATATAATTATTTAATAATATTTTAATCTCGTTCTTCACATTTTAATATCATATGCAAACGAACTCCAATTCTCACGTTCCGATAGGCGATTCTAAGGTTTTTCCGCGTTCCGGACACAATGGAACAGGTCTCGTAAGCTAATTTGATCGTATGAGCGAGTTGCAGAATTAAACGATTAATTTAAAATCAAACCGATTAAAATGATTTCGAAGCGTTTCGAGCTGCCGGGATCAAACGACAACTCCGATTGCTACGAAAATTGAAATCCGATAATAACTAACTATTACGGATCCAATGAAACTGGTTTCGTCGAATTCCGAGACTGTGCCCCGGAAGGCTATTTTAACTCGTCTATTTAATTAAGCAAATTTCGAAATTATCGAAATCACTCAAAATTTCCACGTTTAAAATTTTATTAACTTAACAATAATTCATATAACATTTATAAACATATTAAAAATCGTTTTGGCTCATTCCGGACCAAAATCTGATTAATTGCATTTTTAATAATATTAAATTCATTTTAAATTCATATAAAATTCCAAATAATAATCTATTAACTTTTAAATTCTTCCAAAAATCTAACAATATCATTTATAACCTATTGAACTTAAAAATGCATTTAAACATCAATTTTATGACAATTACCATTCAATTTCCAATTTATTCTCAGTCCTAATAATTATTATTATTACTCCAATTCAAATGGAATCACCATATTTTGAAACTATAACTCATCTTATTAACTCAACCATAGTCTTCCATTATCAAGATTCAAATTAGAATCCATATCCAACATTTAAAATGAATTAAATGTTAAATTTTGGCGACCCAAAATTCTGGGTCGTTACAACTCCCATTTAATTTGTATATTATTTCATTATGATTATATATTATTCTTCACCTATTCCATTCATTTATTTTTATGTATTTGGACAATGTTTTGAATTTTTGTTTATTCCCTTGAACCATCTTTCTCATTATCATGTTAATATGATTAAAATCATCTTGTTTGCATTCTCCGTTATTCACATGTCACCAATGATAATTATCATGGATCTAGCCCTATTTTGTTTGGTTGTTTATGTTATGTATTTAAGTAGATCTTCCTTTCAATATCACAATTTATGCATGCCTATGTTGTTCAATCTTTCATATAAAACCTCTTGTTTGAATAAAATTTTGAAATAATTTGTTACATAAGGTTTAGTTTCCTATTGTAAAATTAAAAATTGAAGATTCACTCAAATGTTTTTAAAATAAGTTTTTTGCATGAAATTTTCGGTAGACTTGAAATTCATATATTGCTTCAAAAAAGGAAATGTCAACAATTTGATTGAAATCTAATGTTAAGTTAGCTTGTAACGACCTAGAATTTTATCATTTTAATTTGTAAATATTTAGTTTAATTTAAATGTTTAGTTAATGTTTTTGTTAATTAATTAACCCTCTTTAAAATTTATAACTGATAATAGATAATTTATTTTAAATTCTGTTTACATAAATAAATAGTTCGATGAAAAACTAGAAGTGTGATAGAAATACAATTTTCGGATTTTCTGCTTTTTATCGAACATCAAGTTATTTACAGTTGTAATATTTTGATTTACTTTAAAACAGTTAAATTTTTTAAAACTCTTTTATTTAGATAATATACCGTTAATATGTTTTAAAAGAAAATTATATTTAACATTTAAAATCATGTAATGACATGTAGGTTACTAAGAAGTAAGTAAAACAAAGAAGTACATAACAACATCATTTTACCTGATATACATGGATTAAGTATATGGAAACACTTTAGTACCCATCAAATCTTCTTATGCTTGTCTTTTTGGAAGTTTTAAAATGATTTTTGAGGTGAAAAGCATAATTTTATTTTTATTTCTATTTTAAATCTCCTTTCATTCACACATCTTCATTTTCATTTTTTTAGATTTCATCTTCTTAACTCCATCCTCCTTCCTTTCTAACATTTTAAAATCTGAACTTTTTAGCTCAAACTCCTAATTTATATTAAGATCAACGTTTAAAGTAAGTTTTCAAAAAGCTTGGAAAATATAGAAAATTGAGTTTATCAATTTGTTCTTTATTTTGTAAATGTAATATTTTAAGAAATTTTATGATAACTTGATTTGTAAATTGTTATGTGAACATCACGATCATGTTAACAGGTTTAAAATTTCATAATTTGGTTATCTTGGCTTAAGAATTGTAAATTTGTGTTTATGGTAAACAATCTGTGCTCACTGTTCTTGTTGAAACCATATCATGCTTGCATTCAAGAATCGATAACTCTCAAACCGTTCTGATTTTCAACTTCCCGCTATCCACAAAGTTGATTATTTTGTTCCATAGATTTATTTTAAAAATAGTTATTTAATTTTTAGTTGAATATATTTTGCCAAATTTATAAAATACATAAATGGTCGGTTTTGTCAGTTTTTCCTCGCTCGCAAATCAACAAACGAACTATATATCCTATTTGTCATAGAATATCATGGTTTTTAATGGTGGTTTCATAATTTTTAGAGTTGCGGTTTGTTAGAATTTGGTTGTTGATTGTTTTTAGGTAAAAAAGGAAATTCTGATAAACCGGTGGTTGAGGGGTCCGCTGGAGGGTACTGGGACAAAGGTTGGAGGGAGACAGATCCTCCCCGTGTTGGAGGTGAGAGCTATCGTGGTCCGAGTTGATGGTGATTAAGTGAACTAGGTTTTGGTGTGATTTTTTTTGGTTCCAGGAAGTAGGATCACACGTGGTGATCATGGATCGAGTTAGCCGAGCGTGAAGAAGGGGATGTAGGAGACTGTGGCCGAGCTGAAGGCGGTGTCAGGTTGGTTATGGAGGCGCGATGGGGCAGTGGTTGAGGAGATTTTGATCACGCATTGGTTTGGGTTCGCTTGTTCGTTGGGTAGCATAGTCATTTTCTGTTGGATGGGGACCGAGGGCGTCGATGTTGGCTCGGGAGAAGGTACGGATTCAGATGAACTCGGGAGAGTTGTCGCGAAGGCGATCAGTGGCGTGAGTTAGCCGTCAAGTGCATGGTGTGCACGTCTTCTTTGGTCAAGAAGGGTCAATTCTGGCTCCAAGTTTAGTTAGCATTTTGGAATTTTATTTTTTTAGATGCATAGGTTTGGGAAGAAGCATAAATAGGGTTGTGGGCCTTGGTGCTTGGTTGGGCCGTGTTGGGCTAGCTAGGTGTATATATTAGTAAAAAAAAATTTCCAAATTTAAACTTAGAAAAGGCATAACTCTCACGTCCGGATTCCATTTGACACGAAGTTTCCGGCATTGAAATCGTATTGACGTGTAGAACACACCTATGAAATTAGTTGACTCGTATGTCATAATGAAATTAAATGGTAAATAGTATATATTGTGTTTAATTATGTTGTTTAACAATCATGGTTTATCACTAACATCCTGTTAGCAGCATAAAACACCATTCTGCTATATCTAAATTGAATAGATCATATTGGACATCTATTTAGCAAAATAAATCGCCATTTATTTATATGCTAATTAATTTATATTGATTGTTATCCATTGGTTGATAGAATGGATTTTATTTACATATCTATTGTTTATGTAAATACTTATGTTGCAACTTAAATGTCGATTTGAGTACAATGGTAGTACTATTGAGATTCTAAGCCTCTTTCCAAATCAGATCAGTTTGAATTAAAGTCAATTATTATGTTCTTAACAAATTAAAGCAAACTGTTAGATTAATTAATAATGTTTAAACTGTTACTGTTATTAATGATGTTTAAATTTTGATTTAAATCAATATAGGTTTAAAGTTAATATGAAATTATAAAATGTGAAGTTAACTATTATCTAATCAATATTATTTTGAAGTAAATTATTACAAAGGTTTAAGATAATTCATTAATTTAATTAACAAGTGTTTAAAGTCAGTTATTTATTTTATTAAAATGCTTTAAGTTAATTATACATTTATTTAAAGAGTTTAAGTTAATTATTTATTGAATTAAATGATTTAAGCTAATTATAAATAGTTGAAGTTAATTAGTATTATTTATAAATGCTTTAAGGATAATTATACATTAAATTAATTAGGTTTCAAGAAATAATTATTTTAAATAATAATAATTAAGGGCCTAAATTAATTATTTTAAAAAAGGTATTTAAAGTTAATTAAATATTTTATTTAAAAAGGTTTACCTTAATTAAATACTTTATTAAAAGGGTCTTTACAGTTGATTTTTTATAATGGGGTACCTTAATTAATTACTTTATAAAAGTATTTAAGTGGATTAATTATTTAAGATTGAGGTTTAAACTAAATTAACCATTTATTTAAGAGGTGTTTAAGTTGATTAATTAATTAACGATTGTGTTTTGAGTTAGTTAATTAATTAATTAATTAATTTAACGATGATTAACTTAATTCAGTTAACTTAAGAATATGTTTTTAAATAATGATATTACTTCATAAAAATAGTTCAAAAGCAAATAAGTTGTTTTAAAAGGGGATTTTGCTTGGAACTGAGTAAAAAGTTATATTTTAGAAAAATATTGGACTTGGAAAGAGAGGATTGAGTTTATATATATTTTATTATTTATTTTAATCAAGTGATGGTTCAAGTAAACAAGTAATTCTTAATTTTGACAGCAAGGAAGAAATTCCCTACTTAACATCGAGGGACTGGTTGTTTGGGGATTCATAATTAACTGTGTTTAAAAGACTTATGTCTTCATCCGTTGAAAATTATTTAAATAAGAAATCTTTCTAAATTAGTTTATGAACATACTTATACTGGAGAGGTAAGTATATGAATTATTTTGCTAAATAATTAAAGACATTGAATTAATAAGAGATCAATTAAATGAGATTTAGTTAATAAGAGATTGCTTAAATGAGGCTTAGTGGTTTCCATGGGAAATTGGATCTATGTTTAGGTTGTATTCTTATTTGATAGTTAAATGACCGACCATCAAATTTTGGCTAGAAAGAAAAACTTTGGAAATATCCAGAAGAAACACGTGAGTTATATGGCACAATCATCATCAATGATATTGTACTGTGCATGTAAATATCATTTTGTTATCCTAAGACAAATGATAGGAAGATTCGTCCACTTAAATGGTTAGAGATGATCTCTGCTCTTATCTATTGTCTATTTATTTCCAGAATAACTAAGGTTGAGTTTGCCGAAAACTATCGAGTGTTATTTCGAAGGGACTAGGATCGGATAAGAATAAGTTATCTGAAAATCACTTCGATCGGACTCGAGCAACGTATTGAAGACATCTTGAAGAGTATGGAATCAAAGATGGAGCTTTAAAGTGCAAGGGCTACTTGCTACTAATCTTGAGGGTGATTAAAAAATGGACGTTGTAAAAGTAGTTCCTTCGGTTTTGATCAGTCCCAAAACAAACTCGTATGGATGAACTTTGGCACTACATTGCTGCTTGGGGGGTAGTGTTAGCATTCCAAGTGGGTGTGCTATATAATGGTAAAGCATAGCCTCTAGCCTCATCAATTGGGAATGACTAAAACAAGGGATATACATCAGGGCTATGTGGGTGCACCCATCAGGGTATGTCATCCCTGATCTAGCGAATGCTATCTACTTCTGTATGCTTCAGGAATGGTGCAATTATTGATCACAACCGTGGGATGATCATATTCGGTACTGTTCAGGAAGGGTTATACTGGTTCTTTGTAGCAAGGGTGCAAGATGTTCTTATTGACCCAGATAAATATTTCTAGAGGTTTATTGTGATTAGCGATACTCCAGTAGCCCAGTCATTGATAGAATCTATTCTCCACTAAGTGTCGTAAGGACTTAGTTGTTCCCAAATATATTGAAATGTGAGATGCAAGCATTTCAGCTATGCCCTATATTTACTTTCAAAACCCTTTGACATTATTAAAATATCATTGGATTTTCTATAAAATCTTTTGGTTATCGTAAGATAAAGACTCATTCGTGTTTATGTATGGCGTGGTCTTATGAGATACCTTTGATTTTAATGGTTTTTATAAGCTATGGTAAATAAATTCCTTGTGATTTGAGTTCTCATGCTGGTTCTACTAGACTGATCCAGGCATAATTTTTTTTATAATGCTCCGGTCAAATTGGTAATGTTTTTCATTTGCTTTGGATGCTTTGGAGCTCAGAAAACGACCTGAAGGCCCAAGACGTCTCACTTATAGATTTCTTTTATTTTCGCTACATTGTTTGTTATGTTTTATCAGCATTGTAAGGACAAGATATTATAACTGTCCAAATTTATGATGGGCTGGTGTTGTACTTTGATTTATGTATTCATATTAAAGCTTAATTTATTTATATAAAGATCATTTTATATTACAGATTATTCGATGCATTGTGAGATTCTATTATTCTATTCTCTTTCTTTTCCCTAACTATATGTCCATTCGACACTTGGTTATTCGGCACGTGAATACCGTTGATGTATAAGTGTCGACATCTAAGGATCGAAGATGTGGGTCTCACATAGATAATATAACTTTATTACTTGTTACATAAAATCCAATCTTGAACAAAATACATATGTTATTTAATAGTTAGGAACATGATTATAAATTTTGTATGGCTGTTGATTTGATATAAATCTTTTCATCATTGTTGTAACGAACTAGAATTTAAGTCATTCGAATTTGGAATATTTAATTGATTTTAAATATTGAAAAGTTAATTTTATAAGTTAAATGACTTGAATTTCAAATATAATGGTTATTTGAATATCTGATATTGTCTAAATAATTAAATCTTGAATAATATATGAATGAATATGATTTAAATTCTATTCGGATAAGAACGAAGATAGTAAACTTTTGAATTTGAATTTAAAAGTGATTAAACTTGTTTTATGATATTCGTTTTGACCATGGTGTGAAAATAGCCTTCCGAGGAACTGTCTTGAATTTCAAAGAAACCTGTTTCATTGGATCCATAATAGCGAGTTATTGTATACCGTCGAATTTTGTGGCAATTGGATGTATCGGTGGTCGTGCGAGG
Organism: Allium cepa; assembly: GCA_030765085.1. Classification (NCBI taxonomy): domain Eukaryota; kingdom Viridiplantae; phylum Streptophyta; class Magnoliopsida; order Asparagales; family Amaryllidaceae; genus Allium; species Allium cepa. The sequence continues at coordinate 163,575,216 of CM060932.1, forward strand.
GCGAAACACATAGAAATTAATTAAAGGAATTTAAATTAAAATAATTCGATTTGAAAAGCTATCTTCTGTATATTATCGAATTAGGTCTCGAGAATAGATCCAGTCGAGTTTGATATAGTGGTATTTAGTATAAAACGCTAGTTAGCACACTTCGATTGGAGTTTGAGATTTTTGGGAGTGTAATGTCAAATTTATTGACTAAAATAATCAATATCAAATCTTTTCAGACCATGGGCCTTTATCTCAGCCCATACCCAATCACTTCAACCCCATACCTTCCCACGTCCTACCCACACTCTCTTCCTTTATATAAACTTATTTGTAAACTAAAAAAGGGAGAATTTTGAACTTCAAATTCAAATTAAAAATCCGTCTCTCCACTTAAATTCCAAGCTTTGATTCGTTGAGTTCATCTAAGCTAGATCTTCGATCTTATACTAGTTTTATTGGTTGTGATGGTGGATTGCGGCGGTCAACTTTTCTAGTCGAGACTAGGGTTTGATTTTTGAGAAAGCTAGGTGAAATGGAGGTTGGATTTGAGCTCGCATCGTCTTTTTGCATCGTTGGTGGGGAGATTTTTTTGTTCGTTTGACTATGGTGGAGTGCATTCAAGCACTGTAGCAACTGGAGGGGAAGTTATGTGAATTGCAAGGAGGGTGCATGCTAAATATGATGGTAGTAGGGAGATGCAAATTTCGATGATGAGTGTAGAGGAGTTGACTGATTTGCATATTGTTGAGTGAGGAGGTGGAGAGGGGGAAGAGAGGTAGTGACCATAGAGTGGGAGGTCTCTGTGTTTAGCGGGAGAAGAAGAAGAAGTAATAGGACTTGAAATAATTAGTTGTAATTTATTTGGTCAATAATATAATTAGTAGTTAATTATGAACTAAAATGTCAAAAACTTAAAAAAATGTGTAACTTTCTTATACGAGGTCCGATCGAGGAAAAACCTTTTGTGATGCGCTCGTTATGACAAAGGCTTCACGATGGAATTGGTTTGGTGACGATTGGAGCTAGTAGAAATTTCACACTAAATTGAGGTCGTTCGATTTATACAAAAACTAGAACGCCTCGACGACGGTTGGAATTTCGATGAGTTAAACTCACCTTTTTGGTTTACCAGTATGTTATAAAGTTAATAAAAAAATTGATTGGATGTTTGGATGATTTACTGTTTATTAATTGGTTTGGTTTTATTAGCCCCATTGGAGTGGATGACCTTTTATATATACCCGCCTAGTAGCGGATGACCCACATTATATGATAATATACCTTTTGTGATGCACGGGAATAGGTTGGAGGTATCCAATAGGACTCTTCACCACCGTTGATTTTTATTTATATATACATGCTGATGTGTGTGTATATATATATATGAGTTGTGATGTAGAAGAACATACTAGTGGGATCCAACGGGATTCCTCGCCATTGGTGAAATGTTCTCTATAATACTCATGTTATATGAATTTCTAAAAATCAACCCTGATTGTTGACACTATGTGTATGAAATTGTTATATGCTCAAACTTAAAACCTATAGTGATAGAAAATCAATATCGATATTGTTAAGCGTTCGGTAGCACTGGCCTCAAACTAGTATTGTAAAATACTATAAATCGCCTTTTAGTTGGAGTTTTTTTTTGTGACAGGAAATGATTTTTAATCTAAAATTGGGTTTTGGAAATATTTAATTTTAAAGAATTTAATTTATATTTTAACCAGCCTTATTATCTGCCTTTTCCAAGTCTTTTAGAAATGCTTTAAAGATTATTTATTTACATTTAATATTTTTTTAAAGATTTTTTTTATTTTTATTTAATGTTGTTTTAAAGTTATTTATCAATACTTTAATATTTTGAAAAGTTAATCATTTAAATAATTAATATGGCTTGAAATTAATAATAATGATTTATTGATAATGTTTTGGAAATAAAATATTACCATTTATAATAATGGTAAAGATAAATTATAATTGTTTTATTAATGATGTTTTTGAAATTATTAACTATTATTTTTAAGATTTTTTATGTTAATAATTATTTTTTATTTATAATGTTTATTATTGATAATTATTATTACATAATAGTGTTTGAAGTAAATGATTTTTATTATTTATAATGTTTATGAGACTTATAAATAGAGTTTTATAAAAGGACTTTGGTTTTTTAAGAGGGGTTTTATAAAATGGTTTGAATACTTAAAGGAAGATTTTTACAAGGTAGAGGAGTTATATAAATGGTTAGATATTTATAAATGAATTTTAGAAATGGGCTTATAGATTTATTAGAGGAGGTTATATTTAGTTTTATGGATTTATAAAGAGTTTATAAATAATTTGAGAAATGATTTAGAGACGTGCATAAGTGGTTTTTCGAGATTTATAAAACACTTTATAGAAGGGTTCTAGAAATTTATAAATGGTTTTAGAATTGTGTAAAAAGCAAATCTTCCTTCGTTCAGTGAATATATCCTTATAAAATTATTTTGATACAAGCATTTATAAGATAAATTTAATTAATGAAAAGATTAATTAAGGAGGCTAGTGGTTGATTTTGTGCTAAACCAATGTTGGTTTTACCTCTGAAAATAAACCTTGATTAGGATGTGTGTTTGTCGATAGTTAAATATCCAACTATCAAATATGGACACAAAACATAATTTTGGAGATATCTAGGAGAAACACGTGAGTTATATGGCACAATCATCTCCGATGATGCTGTACTGTGCATATAAATCTCATTTTTGTGCCCCTAAGGCAAACGATAAAGAAATCTGTGATCTTCGCTCTTATCTTTGGCTGTTTATTTCCTAAAGAATAGGGATTGAGTTTACCCGAAACTATCGAATGTTGTTTCGAAGAGACCGGGATCGGGTATGTTATCCGAAAACCACTTTTGATCTAACTCAAGCGTTTCGAAGTGAAGACCTTAAAGATGATGGAATTGTAGATGGAACTATTTGAAGTGCAAAGGCTGCTTGCTACTAATCCTAAGGGTGATTCCAAAAATGGATGTAGTAGAAATAGTACTTCAGTTTGTTCGTATCTCGGACAACTTGTATGGATGAATGGTGGCATTGCATTGTTTCCCGGAGGATAGTGTTAGACTTCCAAGTGGGCAGTTCTATATAAAAGATAAAACGTAGCCTCAAACCTCATCAATCGGGGATGACTAAAAATTGGGAGTTGCGGCAGGGCTAGGTGGGTCGCTCCAATTAGGGTAAGATCATCCCTATCTAGAGTCCATATTATCTCTCATTTGTTTGCATCTGGGCCCATTATCCAAGGTGGTCATATTAGGTACTATCTAGTAAGACGTAGGTCGGTTCTGTGTTGGCAGGGTCGATAGGTTCAACCTTGGTGTTATTTTATCTAGAGATGCACCATGATGGGCGGTACCCTAGTAGCCCAATCATTATATGGAATCCATTCTCCAATACGAGCCATACGGACTAGTTGTGCCCAACTATGTTGAATATGAGATGCAAGCATTTCAGCTATATTCATATTTTACTTTGACCTCTAGACATTGTGATAATATCACTGGATTTTCTATAGAAAATGTTATGGTTATCCTAAGGTAAAAACCTATCTGTATTTATAAGCGAAATGTTCTTACAAGATACCTTTATTTTGAAAAGTGTTTGATAACTTTAAAATCCAATAGGTATGTTTTTCTCAGGTTGGTTTTGCAGACTGATCTAGGCATTCTTTCCTTTCAAAGTTCGAGTCAGACCGAGCATATTTACTGATTGCTTTGGATGCATTATAAATTAGGAAACGAGCTGGAGGTCCAAGATGTATCAACATATTTCTTTGTGTCCTGTTGTGTTGTCTGTTGGTTGTATTTATCAGCAATTGTAAGGACGGGCTGTTGTAACTTTTCGGGCTGAAATAGGTTTGTATACTCTGATTGGTGTATGCATATTACAATTTATTTGTGTAAAGATTTGTTGTATATTATAGATTATTTGTTCCACTGTGAGATTCTGTATTGGTTAGTTTTCTTCTTCCTTCCTTCTATTCTTACCCTAAGGATTGGGTTTTCCAGCACTCGATTGATCGACACGAAATACAGTGAACGTATTAGTGCTGATTTTTAAGGGTCAAAAATCATGAATTGTTGTACTTAGTATCAGAGCTTAGGTTAGCGAACGCCTTGGCTTTGGTAGGGATTACTCATTAGAGATAAGGTAAGTAGTACCTTAGAATGAGTTTGAGTGTGTATGTGTGTGTGTATGAGCACGTATTTGTTAATGATATAAAAATGTTTTATATTGTGTTAATTGTTATGTTGGGTGGCTTATGGATTCTTGTCAATATGAGTTATTAACGTTATTGATAAGGATCTCTAAACACTTCAACCGAGCAATTCGATACGGTAGTGTTTTGAAATTGGTTAAATGAAATAATTTTACCTAGATTATATTTTATATATACAAGAATAATTTTTTAGAAATTATTATAGTATATATGGTATATTTGGGTGTTAGTAAATGATAATATTTAATTATTACCATTTGTTGTTTATTAATTGTATTCAAATAAAAGTTGTTATTATTATAATATAAACAAAGATAAAAAAATTAAGAAATAATTTTATATAACCAAATTGAAGTTATGTATAAGGGAAATTTATAAATATGATTTGTAAATAAAAAGGATTAAAAGTTTAGGCCCCGTTTGGTTTCTTTTTTAGTTTTGTGTTTTGTGTTTCAACATTTGCTACAAAATACAAGAAATTGTGAAATTTTTCTTACAATTCTTAGCCATCGCGACGATGGACGGGAAATAGAGAAGATGAATTGTTTTCCATCCTTTTGTTATGTCTCAAAACACGAAAAATCAAATAAACTTGTTTTCTATTTTCTATGTTAGTTTCATTTTTCAAAATTGTGTGTTTTTCAATCATACATAATAAATGCGAATTTTTGTTAGACGAAAACACAAAACTAAAAATAGTAAACCAAATGGGGCCTTAGTATTTGAATGTCGACGTTTTGAAAAATTGTTTTTCAAGGGTTTGGAAGAATAATAATAGTATTATTTTGAAAATATTTGATTAGAAATATATTAAAAGGATTTAAGGGAAACAGAAAGTATCGAACTCACTTTGGTCGTTGGTAAACAATTCTGGTGATGATTACAGCATCATCGACATTCATTTTTGAGTTTGTGAGTGATGGATTGCTACCATTGGAGCTTTGTTTTGGTAAAACTTGTTTTGATTTTAAAAATAAAAAGTATGGATTGGAATACAAAAGAATTATTTGTAGTATTGTTTCAAAATAAGTTGAAATAAGAACAGGGTGTTTAAACTCTGAAAATTTTCATTTTAAGTGTTTTATAAAAATATGAGAAAATAAGTTTTATAACTTATAAATTTTAAGAATTAGCAAGTTAAAAAAATGTTTAAATTTGTCGAAAATAAATGTCAAGAAAGTTAAATTTGAAATTGAACTATGAAATGAAATTTAACTTAAGTTAAGTTAAATAAAATGAATTTTGAAAAGAAATTTGACTCAAGTAGAGGTAAATGAAGTGAATTAATGAAATGATTTAGACAAAATTGAATTTGATTTAAAATGATTTAGTAAATTGAATATGAACTTAAGTATTGAAGCGATAATAAAAATGATTTGTGTTGTATATAAATGTTTATAATAAACTTAAGTAAAATTTGATGGAATGGTTCTTAAATGACATTTGTATTGAAAGAAACATAACAAGTAAAACCGAATATGAATAAAGCAATGTGAATAATGATTATGAATTAATGAATGTAAATAAAAGAATCCGAGTAATGAGAAACCAATTGAAATAAATATATAATTTGCACATGCATTATTTTATTCGCATAACTGTTTGATCCAGATTCGAGTATACGATTTCGATATGATTTACATCGGTTCGAGTTAGAATTTTTCATTCGATTTTAATATTCTCTATTATCGTATATTATTTTATTCGCATAACTGTTTGATTGATTTTGATATTCTCTGTTATCATATATTACTATGCAAAGAGAATGGAGGTTTCTATTCAAGGAAAACCTGATCAGAGTCCGCGCTAGAGTGGTCATGTGAACGATACTAGTTCGGAAGTGAAATTGTATGATTGGACAAGCGATCAGATTTGATATTACGTATAGATGATATACGTACATAGTATGGGCTTTAATAAATGAAATGTTGACAGTAAAAAAATTGAATTGATATGGTTAAGAATTAATTGTATGGACACAATTTGTTGAATAGTTTCTCTTTAACATTTGCTATGTTTACATACAGTTAATGTATTAGTACATGTTATATATTGATATTACTTTCCCTATATTTGTTCTCATTGGTTGTTGAGTGATTAGTAAGTACGGATGGCATATGCTTTGCATTTGGAGCTCGCTTTCGCATCATATTAATTGTATATGCTTGCTAATGCTAATAAAAGATACACATCTTGGATTTCATATCGTATTTGTATATAATTCCCTATGGGATGCCTCATCCTTGAAGATGAGATGTATATTTGTGATTATATATATTGTAAGTTTTTTCGGTCAAACCGCGCAAAGAAAACGCGGGCGAAATTTTTTGTAAATTTAAGGCGTTGGAAATTTTTAAGAATTTTAGAAAATATTTGATAACTAAAATTTGATGTTTATGTTATAACTTGGAAAGGTATAAGTTAGTGACTATAAATGAATTTAAAGACTTAGAAAGGGTGATAAAAAAGTTGCAAAAAATTTATTTTTGAAAGTTAAAGGCTTAAAAGTATTTGGTAATCTATTTCAACTAATTGGTTTTGAAAAGTTAACGAGTTTCGGGCATTTTTCTTAGTTCCTAATTTAGAGGACGAAATTCTTCTAAGATAGGAAGAGTAACGACCCAGAATTTAAGTTATTCGAATTTGGAATATTTAATTGACTTTAAATATTTAAAAGTTAATTTTATAGGTTAAATAATTCGAATTTCAAAATATAATGATTATTTGAATATTTTGAATTTAAAAGCGATCAAAATTGTTTTATAATAACCGTTTTAATTAACATGTGAAAATAGCCATCCGAGGCACTGCCTCAGATTTCAACGAAACCAATTTCAGTGGATCCATAATAGTGAGTTATTGTATGCTGTCGGATTTTATGGCGATTTGACGTATGTTATGGTCGTGCAAGGTCGAACGTGTAGAAATTTATTAAAGGAATTTAAATTAATATAATTCGATTTAAAAAGCTATCTTCTGTATATGATCGAATTAGGTTACGAGACCAGTTCTATTGATTTTGATATAGGGGCATTTTGTATAGAATGCAAGTCGAGGTTTGAGATTTGTGGGAGTATAATGTCAAATATTATCGAATAAAATAATCAATATCAAATCTTTTCAAATCATGGGCCTCTATCTCAACTTATACCCAATTCACTTCAACCCCATACCTTCCCACGTTCTACCCACACTCTCTTCCCTTATATAAATTTATTTGTACACTGAGAATGAGAGAATATTGAACTTCAAATTCAAATAAAATATTCATCTCTCCACTGAAAATTCCAAGCTTTGATTCCTTGAGTTCATCTAAGCTAGATCTTTGATCCTATACTTATTGGTTGCAATGGTGGATTGGGATGATCGACTTTTCCAGTCGAGACTAGAGGTTGAGTTTTTGAGGAAGCTAGGTGATGGGAAGCAAAATCGAGGTTAGATTCGAGCTCACGTCGTCGTTTAGCATCAATGGTGAGGAGATTGTGTGGTCCGAATGACTAGGACATAGTGCCTTTGAGAACTGTAGCGATTAAAGGAGGGTACTGATGCAAATTGCAAGGAGGGTGCGGGCTGATAGTGATGGTGGTAAAGAGATGCAGATTTTAATGATGAGCGCTGAGGAGTGGCCAGATTTGCAAATTGTTGAGTGATGAGGTAGAGAGGGGGAAGAGAGTAGCGGCCATGGAGTGGGAGATCTCTGTATTTAGTGAGAGAAGGAGTAATAGGATTTGAAATAATTAGCGGTGATTTATTTAATTAATAGTATGATTAGTAGTTAACTATGAATTAAAATATCGAAACCTTAAAACAATATGTAACTTTCTCAAACGAGGTCCGATGGAGACAAAACTTTTTGCGATGCACTCGTTATGATGAAGGCTTCACAATATGCTAAATCGAACGTTGTTCAATTTATACGAAAACCAGAACGCCTCGGCAACGTCTGGAATTTCAGTGAGTTAAACTCACCATTTTGGTTAACCAGTGTGTTATATATATGATAAAAATTATGGATTGGATGTTTGGAAGATTTACTGTTTTATTTGTTGGTTTTGTTTTATTTCGGCTCCTGGAGCGGATGACCCTTTATATATACCCGCCTAGTAGCGGATGACCCATATTATATGATTATATACTGTTTGTGATGCAGGGGAATGGTTGGAGGGGTCCAACAGAATTCCTCACCACCGTTGATTTTTAATTTTATATGTGTGTGTGTGTATATATATGAGATGTGATGCAGGGAAATAGGTTGGAGGAATCCAACGGGATTCCTCGCCATTGTTGAAATGTTTTCTATGATAATACAGTTATGTGAATTACTGAAAATCTAACCCGATTGTTGACACTATGGGCTATAACTGTGATGTCCCACCTTTCTGACCCCTGGGAACGTGTAACGACCCGATTTTACAATGCCCGTAAGTCGACACCGATACGTCCACTATATCCAATGCCGCACGGTCGAATGCCGGAAAATCGAACCGTTAGGGTTTAAGAAGAAAAAGATAGAAGAAGAACACAAACAATAAACAGAATCTCATATTTCGCTGCGGAGCAAATATATAATAGATAAAGAATAATCTTTAAAACAAAAACACAATATCAGTTTATACATCACATTATCAAAGTTCACAACAACAAACATCGAAAAAGAAATATTACATATATAAGTGATACGCCTCGCCATCCAGCTTCAACTCCTGATCTCCACAACAACTCTTTTAAGACTTCGCTCCCGAATAACTGATAACCTGACTCTAGGCTGCCCGTGTGGAAAATTATGGGCACCCAAAGTTTAGAAAGGGAACAATAAACTCCAGGTCAGTCGTGGGACTGGTGTGAGATCTTAAAACAGTTATTCTTTTACAAAAGAAAACAAAGAAATTTAAAAGAAATCCGCAATGCTTTTTGGAAAATGAAACTACCATAAGGCCTCCCGGCACACACACAATGCAATCGCACACTTGGGGGAGATTTCTCCTTATGATAGTCAAACATTCTTAATACGCAAAATCTTTTTTAATATTATTATTAGGGCAAAGTGGAAAAACATTTGCAAGTATAATATTAATCTTAGCCAGCATACGTACCATTATAGTATGCCTACTATAGCTACCATATTAGATGGCAGGTTATACAACTAAAACCGTACAAGGCGCATATTGGTGATTGGATTTCAAACAAATGGTCAGGCCAAGGAACTTCCTACTGCCACATGGGTATGTCTCTGGAGGGATGTCCCGAGAACCTAACCGGATCTCTGCCAACACAAGGCTGGGTTACCTCTGCAAAAATAGATAACTACTGACATGAGTATGTCATCCCCCGGTTGTAAACAACCTTTATCTGAGGATCCTCAATACCAACAACCACAAAGTAATAAATTTGCAGCAACCATATAGGTAAAATATCTTGGCTCCATACCATGATACCACCTCCATCCAGAAGGAAATGAACATACCCTAAGGGGCGCTACCCCCTATAACCTTGCTGCATCCTTTCTGTTTCGACCATTCTAGGGTGCGAGGTCCGACGAAGCCTCATCCATAAAGCTACGCTTTTCACAAAAGGCATGCTTCGATCAACAAATGATCAGCAGCTCTTCGTATGCCACATTACCAAATTGGGAATGTATCACTAGTAACCATTAACTACATAACCTCTGAGCTCTTACGTCTCAGAGAAGGGTGTTAAGCTAAGAGAACAAATTCTCCGCCACCAACTGAAATGTATTTAATAGAAACCAGCTTTACATCTCAAAGTGTAATGTCAGACACACATCCATACAAGTCTGTTCCGGGATCGAACGGAACCGAAGGCACTTCAAAGAAGCCCTTGCAAATCCGGATATCCACTAGTCATGTCCGGAATCCCCATCACAAAAGGGAGATAAAATCTCTATATCGGAGCAACCCGGTGCAGAGATATTCGACAGGTAATCCTTTCGCTTTCGAAAATACCCGGTCTTCAACACCATCTTCAAATGCAATCCCATTTCGTCGTATCGTTAGTCGGAATGGGTTTTATGACACAAGGTCCTCTTCCGGCTAATCCGAATAACGAATGCTTATTTTTAAAAATAAGTGTTCGTTCAATTTTCAAACAAATCACAACAATCTCCATGTTGATCTTTTAAACAAAAGATCCATCACAATCACAAAGGTTCGATGTGGGTTTCGAATATCCAGTTGGAATTCGACTCCCGGTCGCATCGAAATTCAATTGCCGATTAAAGGCCAATATTGATAGTCGGTTATTTAACTATCAATCATCATTCACAACAATCACTGGATTTCAAATAATTTTCCCCCCATTATTAATATCTTCGCAAGATAAAATTTTACTTTTCAACCCTTTGAAAACAAATTCAAATCAATTTTTCACACTTCGATCTTTTGAAAATAAATTTCAAATCATTTTTTTTCCTATGCGGAAAACATTTCCAATATTTATTCATTTTCACTGAAAATCTGCCGAGTTCAAATATTTTAAAATAATATAACATACTTATTCAAAATATACTTGGGAAAATTTAAGATAAACTATTTTAAAATACTTGCTTAAATATTAGTTATGAAAAATATTAGACTAATACCTCATATAAAAAATGCAAGTCCAAAACTAATTTTAAAAATAAAATTAGTAGGTAGAGTATAAATATTTAAATAACTATTTTCTAAATCAAATATCAATTTAAATCTTTAAGTTAATCCCTTATATAATTAATTAAATAAATTTTTACATTAAAACAATTTCCAAAACTAATTTCTCCAACAATATTATTTTAAAACCAAATCTAGAACTTTAAATTTTTATTTAAAAGCTATTTTAAAAATATACTCGCTTTCTAGGGAAGAATTCTTTTCCACATACAAAATGGTCCATTCAAATAAAGTAATAAATCTTCTCGATTTATTTTAATTTACATTCCAAATTTGTAAATTTCTTTCAACACTTTTCAAAATAAACCGATATTTATTTTTAAAATAAAATTCCCCTTCCTTTATAAAATTTCCATTGTGAATTTTAAACTTTCAAATACCCAACGATATACGATTTTCGAATCATTTTTCAAATATTCACTTTCAATACCCAAATCAATTTTTAAATTGATTTCCAAATTTATTTCAATCACCAAATCAAATTCCAAATTGATTTTTAAATTTGTTTCAATCAACAAACCAATTTTCATATTGATTTCTAAGGGTTTTATTTTTAGAACACTGAATTAATCTTCAAATTTAATTTCTAAATTTATTTCAACACCAAATCGATTTTCATGCAAACACTAAATCAATTTTCATATTGATTTCCTAAAGATTTATTCTTTTAACACCAAATCAATTTTCGAATTTATTTTTAAAATAAATTCCTTTATCTTTTTCAAATTATTTAAAAACCATATTTTTAAAATAAATTCTTCACCTTTTGAATATTATTACTTGAAATCCATTTATTAAACTTTTTTCTTCCATATTTTTGAATTTTATTCAATAGGATTTCATTATAGATTTCTACCTAAATTTAAAGATCCAGTTTTATTTATTTCTGGTATTGTAACGACCCAGAATTTTAATTTATTAAAATTTGAATATTTAATTAATTTTAAATATTAATAAGTGAAATTTATAAGTCAAATAAATTTAATTTGAATTATTGGATTTAATCGGATAATTAAATCAATAATTTAATATGTTAAATTATGGAAATAATGGAAAATTGGGTTAAATATGATTTAAAATGATTTGTAAAATTTTATTTTATCATATGGGAGTTAGAACGATATTTTAGAACTTTTAAAATTAAATTAAGAGTTAATTTGTGAAAATTGAATATTTTAATATTAAAATCGACTAGTGAAAATAGTCAATTTTTGAATAGTCTCAGAATTGAACGAAACCGGTTCCATTGGATCCGTAATAGTTAGTTATTACTGGATTTCAATTTTCGTGTCAATCGGAGTTATCGTTTGATCGTGGCAGCTCGAAACACATCGATTTGTTTTTAATTTTAATTTGGCGAGTTAAAATAGCCATTTTTCAAAAAGTCTCGGATTTCGACGCAACTAGTTTCATCGGATCCGTAATATGATATTATTGTAAGGTTTCAAATTTCGTGTCAATTGGATTTACCGTTTGTCCGGTACGAATTAAAACGCCTAGAAATCGATTTAAATCGGTTTAATTCAAATTGAACGTTTATTGCCATAACTCGCACAGATGTTCGAATTAGCTTTCGAAACCTGTTCCATTGTGTCCGGAACGCGGGGTAAACCCTAGGAACGTCAGTTTCGGCGCGTAAATCGGAGTTCGGAATTTCCGGATGAATAGTGTTCGATTTTTTCCTATAAATACACCATAAATTCTCAAAAAAAAGAAAAAAAAAAAAGAAAACCCTAATTCAATGCACAGCCGCCACCCACATAATCAAAGGCCGAAAACTTCCACACTTCATCCCTCGATTTCTTCCAATCCACTAACAATTAGAGAAAACTTCCAAGTAGGAAGTGGTAGAGCACGACGAGAGCTTGAAGTTCAACGGTCATGATCAAATATGGAGCGACGTGGTGGCGTCTAGGGGGGGCCGACGCCTGCAGTTGCGCACGCGTTTCTGAGTGCTACAGGTGGCCGAGCTCCACCTTGTCGCAGCCGAGTATGGCTCTTGCGAAGGGGGTCGACATGGTGTATCCTGATCGTGCTATAGTTCAACGTGGAGGAGGCAAAATTTAACCCTAAATGGGAAATGGTGGGTTGTGTGCGTGCGTATCTTACTGGAAGGGGATACGCGTGAGATGGAAGAAAGGGGTAGGGGTGATGTGCGGCCACGATGGTAGCAAGTTTGTAAGTGTAATTAATTGTAAATTTAAGTATATTAAATCGTGTAAATGTTTAAACTGTGATATCTTTTTGCTGCGAGGTCGAAAATTCCCGAAACGAAAAGCGTTGGAATCGTATGGACGAGCACTACGCGATGGAATTGGATTGGAGTCGTTTGGAGTTAGTGAGAATTTTGGATAAAATTAAACGTCCGTTTAATTTTATTCGAAATAAATCGCTAAAACGAAATTGAAATCAAGGTGAGAACTTCTCACTCAACCGAATCAGTTTCGATTTTATTTTAAATAGTTAGATTTAAAATATTTGAATGCAAGTTTGAATGATGATTATTATCTATTGATTGTTAAAATAGACATTATACGCCGTTAGTAAGCGGATGTTATTTATTAAAAACATATACCGCGAATATTTCATAAACAGTGAAATTGGTATTATATATAATAGCAATATATATATTGGCATATGTATATATTGCAGTTATTGATTTTCCGCATATTTTTTTGTTTAGCGGATGAGACCCTATTGCGCCGTCTATTAAGCGGATAATATTTAAATCCCATATACCGCGATAATTTCGTACTGGAGCGAAATTGGTATTGTGCTAATGTTTGTGAATGCAGGAAACAGGCTGGAGGGATCCAACTGGATTCCTCAACAGTTTTTATTTGATTTCAGATATTTTGATATTTGATGGATTATCATATTGATATATGATATGGTTGTTGTCGTGATTAACTATTTGGTGTGTAGCATCATTGGACCAAATTTTGGGAATTTTAAAAAGGTTTTTAAAGTGATCTTTGAAAATATAAAATATTTTTGGAATTGATCCATTTTAAATAAACAAACGTTATAATTTTAAAAGTTAAAAAATTATGGTTTTTGTGAAACATAGTTAAAAGCTGATTTTTGAGAAATATGGGTTAATGACTTTATAAAATAGTTTAAATCGGGATTTCTAAATTTATTTATAAAAAGTTTAAATATAGGATTTATAAAATTTAATTATTTTATAAATCAAGAGAATGGTGAAATTATAAAGGAGTTTAAAAACGTTTTAAAGAATAATATGAATTGATTTATATAAGAGATTTATAAATGGATATTTATAAATTGAAATATTGAAATTATAAAAAAAAAAAGCTTTTATAAGTGTTAGAATGAATTGTAAATGAATTTCATTGATGAATGAAATTTATAGAATTTTAAACGGTGAAGTTATAAATGGAATTTTTATAAGCAGTAGGTTTATAAAATTTGAAAAAGTTAATTGAAGAATGGATTTTTGATTAAATGAATCTTATAAGTTATAAGATTTATGAATTGAGATGTTTAAAAGAACGATTCTTGTAAACAAATAAATTATAAGTGTTTAACTTATAATGTGAACTTTTGGTTTATAATTGAGTTATAAATCGAATAGATTAATAAAGGAGATTTATAAAAAGTAGTTATAAAATAAATAGAAATGGAATTTATAAACGTTGTTTTATAAATCTGCAAACGACTTATTTTGATAAGTAAATTGTTATAACTTATTTATGGAGTTATATTCACATTTTTGACTGTGAATAATACTTTGAAATAAAATGAATAAAAGGATGAAATTTGTTAATGTAGTATATTCACGTTTTTGAATAGTGAATAATATGTTAAAGAAATTGTTTTGAATGTGATGTTTAAATTGAATTAAAACGATCTAACGATGTTTTAAAATTGTTGAGATTCGAAACCATAGATTTCAACATTCATTGTTGAAATAGACGTTTTCGAGAAATAGAAGGAAATGATGGACTATAACACTATTGTTATAGTAAATGATTTCCGAAAGGAAATGTTTTGTATAGTATTGGGATTTATATATCTATTTTAATTTCGAATCCCTATACTAGTGATTTTGGGTTGTTGTAACGATGTTTTACGCAACATTCGTTTTGGCCCAAATAAATATGTTTAAGAGAATGATTTCCTTAAAGAATGAAATATATACTTAATTTCGATTTAATTATATTGAATATTTTCTAAGAATTGAAAATAAATAATATAAAGTGAATTACTTATGAATAAATAAGTACGGAAATGTTTTCTAATATTTCATTGAATAAGCTGAGAATTTATCTTTTTGAAGATAAATTGAAATGAATAATTGAAATCGAATATTCATAGATATTTTGGATTTTAAATTCACTAAGGAATTTATAAAGGAAAGGGGAATTTGTCTAAAAATAAATATTGATTTATTTTGAAGTATTGAAAATTATATATCTTGTAAAGATATTTTTGGAAAATAAATAATTTGGAAAATTATTTGGAAACTGGTGATGTGTGCATATCCATTGATAGTTCAATAACCGACTATCAATATTTCCCTTTGAATGGGTAATTGATGTGAATTGTTTGAATTTGAATGCCACACTTATTTTTGAATAAGCGCTCACTATTCGGGTTAACCGGGAAAGGACCATGGGGTCGTATAACCCATTCCGAATATGTGATACGTCGTTATGAATTGCATTGAAGATCGGTGTTGAAGACCGAGTATTTGCGAAAGCGATAGGATGACCTATCGATTGTCTCTGCACTGGGTCGCTCCTGGTATAGAGATTTCCTAAGTGATAGGAAATTTGATCGGGATTGTGAATACCCAGATTGCAAGGGCTTCGTGAGAAGTGCCTTCGGTTTTGTTCGAGCCCGGAACAGACTTGTATGGATTGTGTGTCTGACATTACAAATTGAGATATAAAGCCGATTTCTTTCAAATATATTTCTGTTGGTGGTGGAGAATTTATTCTTTTAGCTTAACACCCTTCTCTGAGACGTACGAGCTCAGAGGTTATGTAGTTGAATGTTATCAGCGATATATTCCCAATTTGGTAATGTGATATGCTGAGTGATGCTGAAATGATCATTGTGTTGATTATTTGTGATAGGATCGTTTATTTGATCGTCTATCTTGGTGATCATTTCTATGATCATTTGTTGACCCAAAGCATGGCTTTTGTATAAAGTATGTTTTTGTGGACGTGACTTCGTCGAGCCTCACACCCCGTGAATGGTCAAAACAGGAAAGATGCGGCAAGGTTATGAGGGGTAGCGCCCTTTAGGATGTGTGCATTTCCTTCTGGAAAAGGGTGGTATCATGGTATGGAGCCCAGATACTTACTCATGTTGAAAACACTTTGTTATGATTGTGTGAATTGATTACGAGCGCTCGGTGAAAGTTCCCAAAGGACGGGGGGATGACATATTCGGTCAGTTGTTACTCAGTTAGGGGTAACCCGGCCTTGTGTTGGTAGAGATCCGGTTTGGTTCTCGGGGATGTCCATCCAGAGGCATTCTCATGTGGCAGTGGGAAGTTCCTTGGCCTGATCATTCGTTGGAAATCCAAAGAAACAATACGATCTTGTACGGTATTAGTTGTAGAACCTATCATTCACTTATGGTGGCGCCCCACTGTTTGGATGGTAGCTATAGTAGGCATACGATAATGGTCGTATGTTGGCTAAGATTTATATTCTACTTTCGAAATGAATTTTTTTTTCTCTACACTATGCACTAGTAATAATATCAAATGTTATTTTAAATGCGTATCAAGCATCTTTGACTATCATAAGGAGAAATCTCCTCCGATTCTGCGTTTGCATTGTGTGTGTGTGCGGGAGGCCTTATGGTAGTCTCATTTTTAAAAGCATTGCGAATTGACTTTAAAAATATTCCTCTATTTAGATTTTAAAGATAAATAAACTGTTTTGAGTTCTCACACCAGTCACATGACTGACTCGGAGTTTATTGTTTTCCTTCCTAAACTCTGGGTGCCCACTAATTTTCCACACGGGCAGTCAAGAGTTAGGTTTATCAGGATATTCTGGATATTCTGGAGTTGCTGGAGGCAAGCTGGATGGCATGGCGTATTACTAGTATATAGTATTTCTTTTTCCGCAGCACTGTATGATGTTGTTGTTGTTGTACACTCTGATGATGTGATGTAATGTAATAACTGATATAGTTCTTTGTTTAAAGATTATTCATTTATTATTATATGTTGTTCCGCTGCGAATTGTGAGATTCTGATGTTGTTCTGTTGTTTTCTGTTCCGTTCTATTTTCTTTCTGTTCTATTCTCCATTTTGTTTCTATCTTCTTTTCCCTCTATTTTCTGTCCTTCTTATCTCTTCTTGTATTTTTTTTCTTTTTCTTAAACCCATAACTATTCGGTTTTTCGGCAACGAAAAATCGCGTACATTACATTTATCCTACGATACCAAAAATATATTCGGCTAAATTTTAGCCTTCAAGGGTTTCAATTACAAATAATCACACATAGATTATAAATATTCAACATACAATTTTGAAACAAATCAATATGTTTTGAGGAATCCAGTTGGATCCCTCCAACCTATTTCCCTTCATCCACAGACGTTAGCACAATAGTTAAATACCCATTCCACTTCGAGGTGTAATATCGTGGTATATGGGATTTATAAAATATCACCAGCTATTATGCGGCGCATAGGGTCTCATCCGCTATATAATGCGGAAAATCAACAACTCCAAATACATATATAATTCCAATTCCACTTCGAGGTGGAATATCGCGGTATATGGGTTTAATATAATAACTTCCGCTATTATGCGGCGCATAGGGTCTATTTCAGTTCAACTAATAACAATGATCATCCAAGCAACAACCAATAATTTGAATAAATTATTTAAATTAAATCAAGTATCCAATTGAGTGAGAAGTTCTCACCTTTTCTTATGCATGCAATCCATTTCCATTCTGACTCGTTTTCTCGATTTATAGACCTTGTATAAACAATTATACGATTTTATTAATATTTGAAATAAAATCGAAAAATCAATTATCGTTTAATTTATTTACTTAACCAATAATTTTATTTTAACTAATTTTCCTTTTATAAATAATTTGGTAACAAAATAATTGAATAAGTTTATTAACCACATAAGTTAAATTATTTTTAGTAAATAAAATAATTGAACAAGTTAATTAACTGTTTAATCACCTAATTCATTTTTTAAAAGTGAACTAGTAATTATGTATATATTTATTTTTTTATTACATTAACTAAACAAACATTTAAATAAATTAACTAATAACAGAATATACCTAACAGAAAAGATGCAAACCCAAGCTTCGACATCGCAAAGCCCTAGCTCAGCACCTTCCATCGTCATCGCACACTGCTCCGGCCTTAACATCGCTCATGCGAGCGCGACATCTCCTTGCGCGTACGCATATGAACGCTGCTACTCCACCACCTGCTCGTGTTCGAGCTTTCCCATCTCTAAAGCCCATGTGTGAATTTTGGTCGCCTTCCTCATCGAAGAACCCCGCGACCCAAAGCCCACTGTCGATCGCACCACGTCGCAACATCTGATATCTGAAATCCCTACCGAGAAATCACACGTCGCCATCCCATCAGGCGAGAGGACGCATGAGTACAAGCTCACGATGGAGCTAGCCCCCCTTCATGCTCGTCGCCGCCCTACCGCGATTTGATTTCGAGCGAGTGGAGCGACTTCATGAATCAGGTCGAGCAAAAGAATGGGGACAATTTGTGATTTTATTTTTCGATTTTTGAATTTTATGAAAAGTAACGCAGCCATTGATTTTTGATTCGAGATGAAAGAGGGAATTTTTTTTATTTCCTCGGCCATTCTGTTTGAACTATACTTTCGAATTTTGCTTTGAAGATAATGGCAGGGCTCGATTTTCTTTTTGTTCTGCGTTTATTATTTTTTGCTAACGCGTGTAAACATCTATCAGAAAAAAGTAAACACGTATTAAATTTCCTCAACGTGTCAATGTTTGGACAGTGATCCAATTATATTATTATATTCAAATTTAAATTCGAAATATGAATCGTCTCGATATCCGCTACTCAAAATTTCGATCACCAATCGAGGCATGCCGCCAGGCGTTTATAATGTTATACTCCTATTTCGAATGCAATGGAAAAGGTTCCAGGTCCAAATTCGATCGTATGGAGAAGATAGATTTTTGAACTAGTTAAAATATCGAATTTTCGATTTAAATCTTAACGCGTTTGCTTACCGTACGATCACACGGCAACTCCGAACGCTACGAAAATTGAAATTCAATAATAATACAATATTAAGGATCCAATGGAACTGGTTTCGTCGAATTCTGAGACTGTGCCTTGGAAGGCTATTTTTAAATATCGATTTAAACGATATATTTTCAAAACTGAACAAAACGTTCTCAATTTCAATTCTGAAGCTACCATTATCTTCGGTATTATCAATATAAATTTTCTAAGCCTTGAAAATATTTTTTTTAATTAGCTTTAAATTAAAGATCTAAAATTTTATCCAAATTTCTATAATTAAATTTTATAATTAAATTGCTAAATTCATAGTTTAAATTGAAACTCAAGCTTAAAAACAACTTCCAATATCTAAAATCAATTAAATATTTTAATTTCAAATGTTGAAAATTTTGGGTCGTCACAGAACGACACTTTATACATCCTTGGTATTCATGTGTCGTTGCCTAAGCATCCGGAAGATAAGTTGTCTTAAGGTAAAATAAAGATCAGAACAAGAAAGAATAGATAAACCTCACATTAGGATGGTTACATATAATATAAAATGATATAGTACAAAAGGTTACTCCTTATAAGGAGTTACCAGAGTTATAAAAAAATACTACATCTAATAGATTTGCAGCTATACATTCCGACTTTTCATTTTTAAGATACAAAATACACCTACATAATCATACAGTGGAAATTAATAACTAGATAACTAAGGAGCGGCCTGCTCGATCACCGTCTTCAGAGAGCTCCAAAGAAAATCTACTATTCTCAAACTACACTAATATATTAAGTACCCGAGAGATTAGGGAAAATAAACAACTTGGGTCAGACAAAATTTCTGGTATGAGAAAAACTATGAAACAAATGGGGCGTATTTACACAATAATATCTAGGACCACGCCGCTAACGTGGAATGGGTTTTCACTCACATAAACAACAATCAAACATAGTGAAAATGGAAATGAACAATAGGAAGCAAATCCGAACATAGATGATGGGTACAATTAGTATAACATTCAGACTTGAAAGAACAAAAATTGTCTAAATAAAAATCCAAAACTAGATAGAATAGATAAAACAAGACAACAGTCCAAACTCGATAGAATGGACTAAATAAGATAACTATCCAAACTTGATAAAATGGACAAAACCAGTAATTGAACACCACGAAGAGTAGTTGGCTCTTCCCGTTGTACTTAAAGAAAAAAGATTCAAAGGTTCGAATCAAATAAGATAAGGAAAGGAAAATTTCCAACAAATGACTAGAAGGGTGCGCCCTCCTTACCGAAAGTATACCTCTAGAAATATACTTGAGAATTCTGATGGCTCTTGGAAACCTCCAAGTCGGACCCTACCAACTGTTACCGAGTAACCACGTATTTCACATCTCAATGCACAATACCGATTCCAATATAGACCGGATGTGAAAAAACCCTAATGGGAGAAACCCCACATAGGCTGGCCCCTACCCACTCTTTGGTTTTAGTCATTTCCGATAAAGGATATCAAAGCTCAACAGAGCAACACATTGTCGTAGAATAACGATAATAAAGAAGCTGAAGTAACCGATATTTAGGAAACCCACTATCAAGGATATAATATGATCGTATATGGAAATTAAGTAGTGCTTATCACCACTCATCAAATTCCAACTTGTACTATTTCTTGGTTAACAATAATACCGGATAAGTCAAGATAGTGTCACCTCAAAGTCAGGTCTCATGATTATTCTTAACTTTTGAAATAGTGACGAGTCTACTTCGTCGATGTTTAGTGCTAAGTCTACAAATAAATCATTCCTATATAAGTGAATAGCTTTACAGAAATTAATTCATTTCCATAAACGAATCAAACTTTTTCTTTTAAAAACCTAAATTCGTGCTTGGCCTCACATTACAGGTATTAGCTTTAAAACACTTTGTTAAAAAAGTTTACTAACTTAAAAACATCAATTTTAAAAGGATTTAATAACTTAAAACATCTTTATTACATTGATTAATTACTTTAAACTTCATCACACAATTTGATTTTTGAACTTCATATGTCTTTAAATAATAAAAAGGGTAAACCACTTTTAAGCCATATCAATTCAATTAATTAGTAAAGTATAATTGATTAAATTATTAAATAATTAATTGTCATTATTTAAAATGAATAACAAAGTCAAAACATCCCTGTTACTTTGATAAATTCACTTTAAAACCTCATAAATTAATCTTAATAATAAACTCCAATAACCTTTAATTAAAAATGGTAAATCAACTTTAAAATATCATCAATTCAATTAATTAATAAATTTAAATATAATTAATAAAATAAACAAATAATTCTTATTATTTAAAATTAATATAATTTTATAAACCTTAAAAAAGGAAAGATTAATTAGAGTTATACAAGTTGATAAATTAAAAAAAATCAATTATTAAAAAGATTAATTAATTTAAAAGCATCATTACCAAATTGATTAACTAACTTTAGTTCTTCATTATTCAATTATTGATTATCCTTAAACATCATTAAACAAAACAATTAATTAAATTTAAACATCGTTAAATAAGATGATTAATTAATTTAAACATCCATTAACCTAGTAATTAGTTAAATTTAAAACACATCATTAACTAAGTAATTATATAACCTTAATCCTTATTAATCACGTAATGAATTAAATTAAATAATCATTATTAAAATAATTAATTATTTTTGAAAACATCATTAATCAAAATCTTGCTTAACTTGTAAAACAATTCCAAGCACGAAGATGAAACCAAATGGTTTAATAAGAAGTGATTTTCTGGAAAGTACCAATGTAGCGACTATCACTATACGGGCAGTTCGACAAATAAACTTATGACATTAGCCATACAATCAAACATCACATAGCAATGGTATAAGCATACATACAACAAGCATTCATAGCAATGGTTTAAGCATACATCAAACTAACATTTACTTAACATGTTTGCATCTATCACACATATACATTTCCAAATCAAACATGAACAAATTCACTTCATATCCAAACTAAGCAAGCAATATGTATATATATATATATATGTATATATATATATATATCACAATATAACTAAAGAAAAATATTTTCCGTAAAAGTTAAGAGTTTTACTCACCGAAAGCTATCCAAACTCTAGCTAACTTAGGGAATGACATAGCACTTCCATTTCTAAGCAAAAGATGGAGTCTTGGATCGTTAGTACCCTAGGTAGGCTCAGCCTTGAAAGAAGAAGGAAGTGAAACTTGTTTTGGTAAGGTGGAGTGACTTTGGATAATTATCGAACCCTCAAAAATGAACCCGAAAATAGGTCATTTTCAACTAGTTTTTTGACTATTTACTCTCGGATTTTGAAAAAGTGATAAGAGTTAAGTTTTTTAAAATTCTTTTCTCTAAAATTTCAAAAAAATATTTACTTAATTTGAATTATTTTTGAAGAAGATATGGTCAAAAGAAGAAGGACCTTTTTCGAACATGAAATTCTAGGTCCGAAAATGTTGTGTAAAGAAATGAATCTTTCTTCCAATGACTCTCAGAAATTGAAGAAATGGTGCAGATGAAAATTTTAGCCAACTTGATTCTCTTGGATTTAATTTTTTTTAAAATTATTTGGAGTGTTTCTGACGGAATTATGGCTGTGGGAATAGGAGGTAAAATTTTGGGGAAAAAATGAAAATGAGAGCATGAAGTTGCTAGTTATAATCTCATGCAAAGTGGCTAATTCCACTTATACTCTTCTATCCATGGTTGCCACATCACACTGCTTATCTCTTCCTTACCAACATGCATTTAAATCTTAAGTAGCCAAAATATCAAATCATGTCTAAACATGTTTCATTTGATGTGACTTTTGCTTTTTTGTTTTAATTTTAAACTTAGGAAATTGTCACATCACCTTTTTTATATATTTAAATTATAAATAAATATGTATTATCATTTATAAATCCTAATTTGTTTTATAAATGTTTTTTTTTATGCATACTGAAATGATCACAGTGTTTCAGACAACTTTTAAAAAATGTAACAAAAATTCGGAAAACAGTTTCCAATCACATTTCAATTTTTCTTTTATAAACTAATTTTGAAAACTATTTTACCTTTAATATTTATTATCTAAAAATGTTTTTATTTTAATTTTAAAATCTATTTTTTAAATGTTTAAAATTAATTAAATATTCAGAAATTAATATGGTGAAATTCCGGTCATTACACTCTCCTCTCCTTAAAAGAATTCCGTCCCCGAAATTTACCACAATCCTATCACAGGAAACAAACTATCCTCGATGTACATAATACATTAACTAAATGTAATTTATCTAGCAAAAACTAGTATGATATAAATCTATATGCAATCAAATTCAAAGAATGCCCTGAAATAAAATACTGTGCAAAGGTGAATTTAGAACTAAATGCTCGGGATCTTATATTCAAAAATTTATTTTCAAATTTCTTCAAAAAGAAATGTATTAAAACCAAAATCATAAAAGACTAGGAAGAGATCCTTCAAGCAAAATTTGTATAACTCTAGAATCAAAATAACATGGCGCATCCAGTTGTATTCCGATTCCTCCAAATACAACAACTAGAGTGAACAATCATTACTTTCCAAAAAGTTTCAAAATCTCTTTTTTTTCAAAACCTTTGGGATTTAAGTCATCATAAACAACAATTCAAAAAAATTGTTTATAGTTTTAAATTTATAAACTATGGTATATAACACCACACAATCATCAATCAAATTCGAATAAATCCAATCGAATTCAATTAAATCAAATCAATCAAATTCAATTAATTCAAATCAACCAAATTCCGTAAAAGAATACACTAACACTACAAATCATACAAATTTCATAACAGAAAAATCTAGTGCCTACCATTATTTAAAATGTCAAAAGATTAACAACAAACTCCTAACTTATGTTCAAAACTTTCTTGGTTGCCCAAAATATAGATAATTATCTAAATGTATCATTCTTCACTCATTAGCCTTTGGTTATTGCTTAGAAAATTATCCAAACTTACTTGAACAAAATTGAAAGTTATACTCTAAAATTATTGGTTTCTTGACTACACCAATCTTTCTAAATCACATAAATTTGCATTTAATATCTTATTCAGTACCAAAATTATTTATGAATTATTTTATAAATTTTCATCTAAGTTTAAAAATATTTATAAAGTCGTTTCTTCATAAGACACCAAATGATAACTTATTCCACTTTATGAACTTGTATAATACCCTTCTAAATCCTAAGAGTATATACAAAACACAAAATTTATTTTGCTTTTCACAATTTAGGTGAAGATCAAATCAAAACTTGGGTTTTTTAAAATTGAGTCAACCTCTCGACCTCTTTAACTTAGAGTGTTAAGGTGGACAATGTTTATGGGTTGACTCAAAATAATAAATAGTTTACACTACTTACATGTTTTAAACAAAAGCTACGGTTGTAATAAAACAATATCTATTAAAACCTTCCTACCTTTTCACATTAAGGTGTTATAATGAATCATGTTTATGGACTGACCAAATAACACGAATTAGTTTACACTGCTTAGACACTTAAACAATACCTATCATTTGATAAAACAAAGTTATCAAAACTTTCATATTTAATCTAACCCATTTAAATCAGTGTTAAATTACCTCGTATATTTTTTAAGTGACAAATTCATTTATTAAAATAATCTCTTATCAACAATATTTTTATTTTAGAAATCAATTCCCTTTTAGGGAAATTAAAAATCGAATACCCGGTTTTAGTTTCAAAACTTGAATGTGAAAGTATACTCCTTACTTTTCCTTTATGAAATACTTCAAACACTTGTTTATTAAAACTCACTTTGGGTTCATTCGGATTTGAATTCTTTTTGATCGCACAATGATAAAGAGAATAATTTACTAAGTACTCCACAATATTCACCAAGTAGCATCTGATCCTCACTTAGAAGATTATTCAGATTACCACAAAACTAACTGAAATGTTTTCCTCCATATTATTCAAATAAAAAGCATTCTACTTAAAATTTCTTTTCCAAAATATTTATACTTTTGAAATATTTCCAAATAATACTACTATTACTTCTCTCAAAATCTTTTGAAATAATTTTAAACAATTCCAAGGTTTAAATTTTCCAAAAACTTTTTAAATGTTATTTGGAAAGACAAATTTATAGTACTAAGTGTATTAAAACAAGGGTTGAAACAAATGTCGTTTTAACATCATTTGCTAAAATCCCAAAACGATTTACACTTAGCTTTATTTGTAAAGAATTCTACTTAAAAGATCTCATTTAAAAACCATCATTTATTAGTTTAAAACAATATTTATTATCTCGAAGGATAATAAAATAATTTGAATACCTTTCATTAAATTTAAAATAACATTAATTATCCTGAATGATAATAAATCACATTTATAATCTCTTTTATAAATCTAAAACAATATTAACTATCCCAGAAGATAATTAATCAAATTTACAATTTCCTTTAATCAAAAAATCAATTATCTTTAGTAAAATAGTTAATTACTTCCAAAACACATTAATCAAATCAATTTATTTATTTTAAACTCGCTGATTAAATCAATTAACCAACATAAAATATTATTTATCAAATGATTTGTTAAATTCAAATAATCATTAATTAAAATGAATAATTACTTTTGAATATCATTAATTAAAATTATTATTAATTTTCAAATATCATTAACTAAAATAATTATTAATTTCAATATCATGATTAATTAAATCCAAATCTCATTAATCAAAAAGATTGATCACTTTTAAACATCATTAGTTAAAATGATTAATTAATTTAAATATCATTAATTAAATTGATTAATGAATTTTAAACATCCACTTTTGGGAAAACACAAGCTCAAGTTTAAACACACACAAGGATTTAGGGGAAGATATTTAATAAGTGACGGTATAGTGGAAATTGCTATAACGACACTTAAACAGTTTTAACGGAATATCCAGATTATTTTCAATTAATCAATCAAACAAATCTAACCATCATCCAAGAAATCAACAATAGTTTATAGCATCACATATAGGATATAGTAAATTTAGGTGTAGGTTAACTCACATTTAAATAATTGTTCTTTATTGTAACTAAATTTACTTATATATTTATCCTCTAAATGTATTATCCTGCTATTCAGATTATATTAAACAACTTTTTATTAAAAGTTTATTTTTAGCTCAACATTATTAAAAGATGACGTTTAACTTAACCCTTTCGCCGAACACCTTATAATCAAACTATGAAACTTAATTCACAAAGGGTTAGTTCCAAGGTTCCTTAATTCCCATCTACTCAACCTATATCTTACTAAGAAAAATTCTTTATGAACTATTCAACAATGGTTAATGCTCAAACTGGATGAGCATAAATACTCAAATCCTAAATAAAACAATAAAATATTACCATTTCTGAACAATCAACTCAACTATACAACTATATTAATTTTTAAAATTATTCTTATATATAAAATATATTCCTAGGTAAACTTATTTCATTTACCATTTTAAAACAATACTATATTAGTAGATCTGTTCAAATGTTTAGGAATGACTATCGATAACGCTGATCAGACGCATCGACCAGAATTCATATACCACTCAATGGATCAAACAACACAATATAAAACTTTTTATGACACTAACAAATACGCACTCAATATATATTTATACTCTCAAACTTATCCTAGGACATTACTAATCCTGTGACGCCCTATCCCGAGACCCACATTAACAAAGAATATTACTGGGTAGTACTATCTGCTAATGTAGAGAATAGGGCTGCTTAGGAGGGACCATCTATAGCCTTGTCTTAAATATCTATTGAATATATCAATAAATGCTTTACTATTTTTTTCACTCAAGTGGATCGACATATCCAATAAATACTTAATACAAAACTGTAGGTGGCTGATGGATTTGTCAGAGCAAAATACAACTAAATGAATATCACATAACAAAACAAAAAGCAGATACACACACACACACATATATATAATGATACATCCCAATACATTACAAATGATACACCATAAGTGGTACGACGACCACTCTATATACATGAGTCAAATAAATATACATCTCAAGATACAACTCTAAATGACCATAACAACAAATGAGGGTAAGCCAAAATCCAAGCGGAATAATTAAGCAAATGCTAAGTCCAAAAGTAAGTCTAACCTGAAACAAATTCGGTCTGACCCGAGTATAAAATACACGGGTCAGTCTAGCTAAAACCTTCAGTTTAATAAGAATAGACGACAATAAGAATCATGAGAAAATGGTAAACTATCCTCTCGAACGAGAAGATACCATACTAGGAGCATGACACTAATTTTTATAAGGAAAGGATGTTGCTCTTCTCAAATGAGAAGAAATAATAAGGACATACTCATAACTCAAGTGATCTAACATCACATAAGTATATCTAATCTCAAAAGAAGAAAGTCGATGATAATACTCTATTAGGAGTCAACATGCCTTATATCATCATTGAAATCTCTATAATAACTACGATAGTTTCAATGAACTATATCTCCTAAATATGAGAAATCATCAATACAAAATTTCACCAAAATGGCAAACACAAAATTTTCTCAAAATAGGATAACCCCAAAACTCAGATATGCCTCATCTCATCGGCATATATAAATCTCAAATGTAAAGAAATGGCAATACGAATCTCAAAATGAAATAATCTCATACTTAACTATGCCTCATCTCTTAGGCATACAGATAAAACTCAAGATTCTAACTAGCCAAAATGGCAAGATCCAGAATATATCCTCAAAATCAAGAAGTCATCAAAACTCGTAACTCAAGGAGCTCCATAATAGTTCAAAACATCATAAATAAAATCACCATATATAAAACATCTCATATAGCACTAGGCTATCGATGTAATAAAGACATTTCAAAATGGTGAAATCATAATAAAGCAGAAAACCCAGATTGACCAGATCCTTGATTATATGCTAAAGCAAAGCTGCACGTGCCATCTCTTGTCCAGTACTGTATAATAGGTACCTCTCTCTTGGTGACCCAAGTCATACAAACGTTGTGACGACCGAAGTCGTAGAACACCATGACGAATGAAGTCGTAGAACATTGTGACGGCCGAAGTCGTAGAACATCGTGATGAACCGAAGATCTACAGTACAGGCAAACGCCGTGAAGGCATCACAAACTCACAGATAGGAACCCGAAAAATGTAAACGTGCATCCCATACCACACGTTCTCACTAATTGGTTTACTAACCGCTAGTCAATGCCGCACTAAAAAACATCATCAAACATGAATCTTAGAAAATCATAACTTACCTCATCTCATCGGTAAGTATCAAAAGACATCGTAACTTATCTCATCTCATCGATAAGTACTAAAGACATCATGATGGTTTCTCATATACCATAAATCTCAAATCAAGACTTGCCTCATGTCATCGGCAAGTATAAAAATAAATCGTGATGGTCCTCATCGACCATACTCTTAGAATTGGAGATCTCAAACCATAAAACTCACTAAATATTGGCCATCCCAGATAATTCCTATAAATAGGAATTATAAAACTCAAAATATGCCATAAAATGGCAAAACAACTCAGAATCGATAACCCCAAATAGCTGTGATCGTACAATACTGGAATTAACCGAAATGGTAAACACACTTGTCCCATACCATGTGTTTTACTAAATCATTTAATTCTCTCTCTCTCATACGTTTGAATAGTGCAAAAATGTATATTTTGTACTTAAAATAATTTATTAGGAAAACTTGCTTTTAAAACTATTTTCCAAAAATGATTGTTGAAACCGGTATTTGAAATTCCTTTATTATAGAAAATTAAAAAATTATAACTTTAAAAAAATTAAAAATATTATATAATAATTATTTAAAATGCAAATTTATTATAAAAATTATTTCAAAATCATTTGGAGAAAACCGTGCTCGAAAGCAACGGAAAACAAAGAAAATACCTCGAAACCGATAACTCAAATTCAATTTGAAATCAATTCAAATTCAACTCCAAATCAATTCAAATTTGAATTTTTAATTCTCAAAATTTATCTAACCTATTGATAGGCATCATAGCTCTCAAAACATCACGAAAACATCATCAAAATCGAATAAGATAGAGAGCAAAACAAGCTAGAAACATGTCAGAAAACAATGGAACAAAGTGGCAAAATGCATTGGCTACAGGTCGACCAGCAGTCGACCAAAAGGTCGACCGGTGTATCTCATAGGTCGACTGCTAGGTCGATATGCCGGTCGACCTAGCTCATGCACTTTCCAGAACTAACTTCCAAACATCGTATTCGTTTTGCAACAGCATTTTGAGATAGCAAATGAAGATGATATACTACAAAATTTGGCATGCATGTAGTACAACATCTAAACTAAGATCTAGAAAAGATTTGGTAACAATTCTTTAAGATATCAAGAAGTTATCACTATTCAAAGAAGCAACAGAAACAATATAAAACTGTATATGAAAACTTAGCAGAACATGTTTACAGTAAACTATTTTCTTCCAGATCTTTGCATTCAGGGGCAAGTTTCAGCTAAAATTGTGAGCTAATAAACTCATCTTGAATTGGAGAAGATAAAATCCCAAATTTTCATAGAAAGAATCAAGCTTTGAGGAGAAGAAAGCTTCCAAGAACCTGTGTAATTCCCTAAACAGACATGTAAAAGAGAAAGCTAATAACAAAAAAACACCTCTCAAATTTTAGAATTTTCATGAAATAACAATGGTTTGGAATGAGATTACCTTTTAATTATTTTTAGATTTGATAAGAACACCAATTTATTTGAAAAAGACTTGAATTTGAAAGCTTGGTTTGACGAAAAATGGAGCTTTTCTTTTTACTGTATTAGTTTTACAGGAGAGGAAGGAGAAGGGAGATAAGAAAATGACAGTACTAACTATATTCTATCTTTTTCTTCCAATTAATAATAAGGTGCTAATGGCTTGGACCCGATAATTAAAAGAAAATAAGGCGGCCTTGGTTAATTAATTAATATTTAAATCAAATGCACACATACATTACACTATATTATAAAACAAAGTCATTTTCCTTTCAATTTTCAACCAAACAAAATTTGTTAATTTACATACACATGATATAAATTATTTTTCACTATATAAAAAGATTTTATTTTTATTTTTAAAAAATTATTATTAAAATCCTTTATTTCACAAAAATATACAATTTTCACCAAATAAATGTAAAAATCTACATTTTTAACATCTAAAAATCAAAAAAAAAAATTCTTACTTGGAAAAATATCGCAAACCATATTAAACTCAAATTTACAATTAAAATGATTTTTAAACCAATTTTCATCTTTTATTTAGATAAACAACCTTTAATTATCACATACTTCTTTTAAAAATTATTAAAAGAAGAAATTGTCAGTAACTAATACACTTATTGCATTTTCTTTAAATAAAAACCCATTTTCCATTTATTATTATCCTAAGCATATAAAATAAAGTTCCAAACTTTATTTTCTCATTTTAAATTCAAAATTTATTGTTTATTCCAAATATACAATTTAAATTCCCAATTTATTTTAATTCTTAATATTAAATTATAACTACCGTTATAATTTAATATTAACATGTAATCTCCAAAACCAGAGTTATTACAAATCCTATCCTTAGAGAGTTTCCCCAACTAGGGCTTAGGGTGTTCGCTGAACCTAAGCTTTGATACCATCTGTGACGACCCATCTTTCTGACCCCTGAGAACGACACTTAATACATACTCGGTATTCATGTGACATTGCCCAAGCATCCAGAAGATAAGTTGTCTTAAGGTAAAATGTAACAACCCGCATATTTATCGATTTTATATTTAAATATTTTATTTAAATATTTTATCGTTAGTCGAATTTTTGTCCGAAAAGCTACTTTTTGCATACGGTCGAATTAGGGCTCGGGACCACTCCCATTGAGTTTAAAATGCCGTTTGCGACCTTTTTGAGTATAAGCTTCGATATGTTTGGAGAAAGTTGATTTCTGCTACTTTTTACTTTGGGTTTGGTTTTTGGGCTCAGCCCTATGTTAACTTATGCTCAAATCTGAGCCACTCTCCCCCACTCACCCTCATTATCTTCTCTTTTCAGTATTATAACATTAATGGTGGAGGAGATTGGAAATTAAAACTCCAAAACCCTAGCTTCTCTTGCAAAAATCAAATTCCTAGCTCCAAACTCAAGAAGAACCCATTGGTAAGCTTCTCTTCTTCTTCTCCAACTTATTCTCTTACCAATTTCAGAAATTCCTAAACCTAATTTTGGGAATGTTCTTGTTTTGAGCTTAGATTCAAGCTCATTTGGGTTGTGTTGAAGAGAGGTTGATTCTCCACTTGCTTTCAAGCTTCTTCTTATTTGATTTTGAGAAAAGGTGAGATTTTTATCTCACATCTATGACTATAATTATCTTTGGTTGTTAGGTATGAATTCCTAACACTTCTTCATGAGAATTTGCTCTTGATTTGGATTGGTTTTGTAAATATTCCAATTTTTGGGTTTTTAAGTCAAATTTGTGTAAAATCCTTTTATGGATGTTTGATCATGCTTTTGGTGATGCATCGAGGAGCATATAGGGGCGGGTTGCCGATTGGCATAAACCCTTAGAGCCAATGTCCGTCCGGTTGCATTTTGGAAGAGTTTGCTCTTCATTTGAATAAGGTTGAAAAACAGCCCAGGTACAGGGTCAGTCGACTGAAAAACTTTGTTCAGTCGACTGAACCTGAAACCCGAGAGTTTCCAGGCATGATTCAGTCGACTGAAAAACTCTGCACAGTCGACTAAAACTGGAAACAGAAAGTTTCCTGAACCTGGAAAATCTCCAGGTACAGGGTCAGTCGACTGAAAATCTCTGTTCAGTCGACTGAACCTGCTGTTTGAGTCCAATTTGCCTTTTTGGATTGAAATTCCAATTTTAATCGATTCGTGATAATCCTATTTGTTGTTATCATCTATTATGACTTTGATGACTCTTTTTAGAGATTTTTGAATATCCATTTCGATGGATCCTTTATCGATTTCGTTGGATTTTATTCACGTCTTCGTATGTGAATTTTTGTGATTGATTGTTCTTACAATCTTCTTCGTGATTTGTCACTTTAAAAATATAATGGTTTTCTATACTAGTAGTAAATATCAAAACTCTTTCCTCAAACGATTTCAATACTATTTTAATAACAAATTCGTTTATAAAACCGTTTTCCAATCTATTAGTATATACAAACCTTTACCTCACTCGTATGAGAAATCTAATTAAACGGCTTAGTAAAACAAGTGGTATGAAACGCTTGCGTTTACTTTGTCGGTTAATTCTTGGACTTGTTCGATTGAACCTCTTGTGACAATTTTCTAGTGGAGATTTACAGTTTGTTCGTAAATATTTAAGTTAAGCAAGTGGTTATGGGACATGAAGCTAAACTCATATATTTACTAGCTTAGTGTAAACGACAATTCTCGTTGATCATGACGATCATCTTTGTGATTTAGACTAGCAATGTGCGATGTCTCTTTGTCTGCGAGGGAGACTAAACCCCGTTTTGTGGAGTTTCGACTCAATTTGTGATGGGGTAGCAACCCATGGTCTTCGGGCCGTTTGTGGAGCTTCGGCTCAATTTGTGATGGTTAGCAACCATGGAATTAGCGTTCGGTTTGTGATACACGTGTTGGTGGGCTTTATGCTCCCGTTTGTGATAGGCCTCCTCCCCCCCTTTTTGATTTCTGGATTTCTTGTGTAGATTCCTAGAATTTGTGTTTCACCAATTTTCGTGATTTCCATTGATAAGTTTTATCAATATTTGTGCATTGGTGAATTTGTGTGTCATTGACTTTAGTGATTTCTGGATTTCTTGTGTAGTCTTCTGGAATTTGTGTGTCATTGACTTTTGTGATTGACATTTATATTATCGTCAATATTTGTGGTTTGATGAACGAAATAGGGAGTATGACGTTTCTTTGATTCTTGTGTAGATTTGGTGACATTGATTAATCTCTTGATGATTATCAACTAAGTGTGTGTGTATATATATATATATATATGTATGTATATCACAGTATGGCATTGTGATTATTATGTGTTTAGTCATATCTCTTATTCTATATCGTTTCATCTGATATTTATAGTTAGACTGATCCGTTTATTATTTTCTTATTAAATAATACTCGGGTCAAACTGAGATGTTACAGGTGCTTCTGCTTGACTTCTCCCTTGGGATTGATTTCTCTTGCTTTTGGGTTAACTACTTAGATTAGTAGTTTTTGTTGTATACATTTGAGATATAGACTCCATAATGTATACTTATTCTTTTATGTAGTTCATGTAACTATTTCTTTTGTGATATGTGGATCTTTTTAGACCACTACTCTGATGTACACTTTCATGTGTAATATTCATATCTATTTCCGCCTTTGTGATATGAATTGTCTGTGACTGATTTATGTTATGTTTATTTCTATATTTGTTTCCGAAGAAATTATAGCCACTGTGTAGTAGCTTTGAGTTTGTGTCGGTATGTCGGATTTCCTCTTGAGATAAAAAGTTATATTTTTATCCGGTATATCGGTACTCGCACAAAGCAATTATACAGATGGTCGCTCCTCAACAGCCTTATTCTCCGTGCTAGTTGACAGCATTCACAGTAATGTTCTTGGCTAGCGTGGGTATAGAGGTGGGGCGTCACAGCTTGGTATCAGAGCGAAACTTCGGAACAATATGGAATATTATAACAAGGATCATCGTCCTAAGTTCATCTTAGGAGTCGTGCTTTAGGATTTTATTCGGGTCTACGTACCGTTCTATCCTATTTTCTTTTATGATTCCTTGTTTTGTCTATCAAGATTGCTTGATATTCAATTTGGTGAATAACCTTTTTCTTCCTCTTCTATCTTTCTAAAGGAAGAGAAATGTCTAGACCAGGCCGCCCTAGAGCCGTGCCATCTAGCACTCCGCCCCATGATGGAGTTTTTATGACTGCTCAACAGCTTCTTGATTTGGTAAAAGATG
The DNA here is from genome assembly GCA_030765085.1 of Allium cepa. Classification (NCBI taxonomy): domain Eukaryota; kingdom Viridiplantae; phylum Streptophyta; class Magnoliopsida; order Asparagales; family Amaryllidaceae; genus Allium; species Allium cepa. The sequence continues at coordinate 163,609,473 of CM060932.1, forward strand.
CTCAAGCAGCTGGAGCTAACCCGGAACCTACTCACCCAAAGTCGGGATTTGCACGCTTGTGTAGCGATTACACTAATTTGGGTGGGGAGCCATTCAAAGGTTCCGAAACTGTTATTGAAGTACAGGCTTGGCTAAGAACATGCGATCGCATCTTTTCGCGCATGAATCTTATTGACCTTCACCGAGTTCAGGTGGCCTCTAGTATGCTTCGAGAAAGAGCATTGGACTGGTACGAGCTTCTTATTTCTGAAACTAATGAAGCGGATCTCACTTGGGAGAAATTCCGAGAGCGCTTCGAGTTAAAATTCGTACCAGAAGCAGAAAAAGTGACATTGGCTCGACGATTTATAGACCTTGTTCAAGGTGAGTCCTCCGTGACTGATTACGTCGCCTCCTTCGAGTCGCTTTCCAAATATCGGGTTGAATACATCAACACCCCTCTGAAGAAGAATCAGAGATTTGTTTATGGCTTAAACAAAAGTCTCAAGAAGCCATTACTTCTAAAGTTAGAAGTTTCTTTCGACCAACTCGTTGATATCGCTCTTCGTCTTGAAGAGGCGGATAGAGAGAATGATGTTGAAGTGGTGGGTTCCAAACCAAACTTCAACAACAAGAAGAGGCCAAACAAATTCAAAGGCCCTTATCCCAATAAGAAAGGGAAGCAAGCAACCTCCGTGGCAAAGACTTCTTCCTTTGGTCGTAGGGAATGCTATAATTGTGGTTCGAAGGACCATTATGCGAACAAGTGCCCAAAGTCTCTTTCTTGTCGCTACTGCAAAGTTCCCGGTCATGTTATATCTTCATGCCCCAAGCTTCAGGGCAGGAAGGAGGGAAAGTTAAATGTTGCTCAAGCCCCTGGCAACACATCTCGTGGCCAAGGTATTTCTCATTCTATTCTAGATGGAATTATTTTATTTCGTGATCATCCTATTCGAGTTCTTTTTGATACGGGTGCGTCCCTTTCTTTTATATCAAAAGAACTTGTTGATACTTTTTCTTTGGATGTTTTGTGTTTAATGACTTCTTTGAGAATTGCGAATCCGGTTGGTGGATCCGCAACAATCAGTTTATTGTGTAAAGATGTCGAGATTATTTTGTGTGATTTATCTTTCCGAGCCGATTTGCATGTCATGCGTTATTTAGGCTTTGGAATGATTTTGGGAATGGATTGGCTTAACCATTATGAAGCTCATATCCTATGTCCTGAGCGGACTATTCATCTTCGACATCCTCAATCTGTTAATCAGGTTTCTGTTATTCTTAAGGATTCAGATTCTGCTTTGGTTGCATCTTTATATTCTTTAAATCCTCGTGATGACGATGATGATGATGAGGGTGATATTATTTCTCTTATTCACGTCGTTTGTGAATTTTCCAATATATTCGAGCCCGTTTTAGGATTACCACCTAAGCGAGCAATTGAGTTCAGAATTAATCTTATTCCGGGAGCTCAACCTATCACTCGTCCTCCGTATCGTATGTCCAATAAAGAAAACGAGGAGATGCGTAAACAATTATCTGAATTGGAAACGAAGCAATTTATTCGCTCTAGTTCCTCGCCTTGGGGAGCTTCAGCTATTTTTGAAGAAATTCGATGGTACACTTAGGCTTTGCGTTGACTACCGCAAGCTTAATGATCTTACTGTCAAAAATAAATATCCTTTACCTCGGATTGATGATCTATTCGATCAACTTAGTGGTGCTAGAGTCTTTTCACAATTGGACTTGGCTACCGATTTTCATCAGCTTCGTATTGCAGAAGATAGCATTCCATTGACCTCGTTCCGTACTCGTTATGGATCTTATGAATGGCTTGTGATGCCATTTGGGTTAACGAATGCCCCTGCTTATTTCGTTGACCTTATGAATCGAGTCTTCAAAGATTTTCTTGATCGATTTGTTCTCATCTTTATTGATGATATTCTTGTGTATTCTAAAACCGAGGAGGAGCATGAAAAACATCTTCGGATTATGTTGGAAACTCTTAGGAGTAATCAATTAAAGGCAAAATTTTCTAAGTGCCACTTTTGGCAATCTCGTGTGAAGTTTCTCGGTCACATTATTTCTGAATCCGGAATTTCCGTGGATCCTTCAAAGATTGAAGCGATTCAAGATTAGAAGAGACCGGAGAGTGTGACAGAGATTCGTAGTTTTCTTGGATTGGCGGGCTATTACCGTCGTTTTATTAAAGACTTTTCTAAGATTTCCGTGCCTCTCACTAGCTTGACAAAGAAAGGTGTTAAATACATTTGGTCGGACAAATGTGAAACTTCTTTTCAGAAATTAAAAGAACTTCTTTCTGATGCTCCTATTCTTGTTATTCCCGATGGGAATCAAGATTTCGTTGTTTATACCGATGCTAGTCGCATTGGTTTGGGTGCCGTTCTTATGCAAAAGGAACGCGTTATTTCTTATGCTTCTAGGCAATTAAAGCCTGCTGGGACTAGATATGCCACTCATGATTTAGAGCTCGCGGCTATTGTTTTTGCTCTTCGGATTTGGCGTCATTATCTCTTAGGAGAGAGATTTGTTCTTTACACAGATCATAAGTCTTTGAAATATTTATTCTCTCAAAAGGAACTTAATTTGCGTCAACAGCGTTGGCTCGAATTTCTTGCACCATATGATCTTGATATTCTTTATACTCCCGGTAAGGGTAATCTTGTCGCCAATGCTCTTAGCCGTAGACAACAAGCTGTTGTTTCTATGATGATATCCGAATGGAACGATCTCGAGATTTTATCCACATGCGAAATTCGAGACCGTGTTTCCGATTTATGCTCATCATTTGTTTTATGTAGCCTTGAGGCTCGTCCATCTCTTTTAGACCGCATTCTTGAAGCTCAAAGGCTAGATACTGAGTTGGTTCTTCTTGGCCAAAATATTAAGGATAAAATTGATATTGAAGGTTTGAAAGACTTTGATATCGATTCTCGTGGCGGCATTCGGAAATTTGGTAGACTTATCGTGCCAAATGTTAGGGATCTTCGTAAAGATATTTTAGAAGATTCTCATCACTCTAAATTTACCATTCATCCTGGTAGTAGTAAAATGTACGCGGACATGAAGCGACTTTATTATTGGGAGGGAATGAAACTTGACATCGCTAACTTCGTTAAACGTTGCATGACTTGCCAACTCGTTAAGGCCGAACATCAAAGGCCCGGAGGGTTATTGCAAACTTTAGAAATTCCAGTCTAGAAGTGGGACCAAATTTCCATGGATTTTATAGATGGCCTTCCCCGTTCTCGTTCCGGTCATGATAGCTTATGGGTGATTGTTGATAGGCTTACTAAATCTGCCCATTTTATTCCCGTTCGGTCTAATCGAACCGTTCCTCTTTTGGCCAAACTCTTTATCAAAGAAATTGTTAAATTGCATGGTGTTCCTACTTCTATTGTTAGTGATCGTGATCCATTGTTTACTAGTGGATTTTGGAAGAGTCTTCAAAAAGCTTTAGGAACGAGGCTTAATTTTAGCACCGCTTATCACCCCCAGTCTGATGGACAAACTGAGCGTGTGAATCAAACTCTTGAAGATCTTCTTCGTTCTTGTGTGCTTGATTTTGGTGGAGGTTGGGAAGATCATATTTCACTTGTTGAATTTTCCTATAATAATAGCTTCCAATCTAGTATTGGTATGGCACCTTTTGAGGCACTCTATGGAAGGCCATGCCGATCTCCTTCTTGTAGGCTTGAGGCCGGTGAGAAGCTGGTTTTAGGTCCAGATTTTATTCGGGATTCGACAGAAAAGATTGATCTTATTCGTCATAGGATGAAAGAAGCCCAGAGTAGACAAAAATCCTATGTCGATAACCGGAGAAGGAAGTTAGAATTTTCTGTGGGAGATCTTGTGTTTATTCGTGTTTCACCAATGAAAGGTGTTGTGAGTTTCAGTCGATCGGGAAAACTTGCGCCTCGATATATTGGGCCATTTCCTATCACCGAACGTATTGGTTCCATGGCTTATCGCCTTTTATTACCGGCTCAGTTTTCTGCTATGCATGACGTGTTTCACGTTTCTCAACTTCGGAAATGTCTTCGAGATTTCGATTCTATTCTTGAGCCCGGTGTTGTGGAAGAGATTGAAGTTTCGCCTAATTTAACTTATGAGCAACATCCTATTCGTATCATTGCTTCGGAAGTCAAACGACTTCGAAATAAAGATGTTCCGCTTGTTAAAGTTCAATGGTCTTCAAATCCTAAGGATTGTTCTTGGGAATCTAGAGAGTACATCGAGCGTACACATCCGGACTTACTTTCTCGTGCTCCTTGAGGTGAACTTCTTATTTCAAACTTCTTTTGTGTTGAATATGCTTTTATGGTTGTTACTATATATCTTCTTCTTGTAATATTGCGAGGACGCAATTTCTTTAAGGAGGGGAGTCTGTAACAACCCGCATATTTATCGATTTTATATTTAAATATTTTATTTAAATATTTTATCGTTAGTCGGATTTTTGTCCGAAAAGATACTTTTTGCATACGGTCGAATTAGGGCACGGGACCACTCCCATTGAGTTTAAAATGCCGTTTGCGACCTTTTTGAGTATAAGCTTCGATATGTTTGGAGAAAGTTGATTTCTGCTACTTTTTACTTTGGGTTTGGTTTTTGGGCTCAGCCCTATGTTAACTTATGCTCAAATCTGAGCCACTCTCCCCCACTCACCCTCATTCTCTTCTCTTTTCAGTTTTATAACATTAATGGTGGAGGAGATTGGAAATTAAAACTCCAAAACCCTAGCTTCTCTTGCAAAAATCAAATTCCTAGCTCCAAACTCAAGAAGAACCCATTGGTAAGCTTCTCTTCTTCTTCTCCAACTTATTCTCTTACCAATTTCAGAAATTCCTAAACCTAATTTTGGGAATGTTCTTGTTTTGAGCTTAGATTCAAGCTCATTTGGGTTGTGTTGAAGAGAGGTTGATTCTCCACTTGCTTTCAAGCTTCTTCTTATTTGATTTTGAGAAAAGGTGAGATTTTTATCTCACATCTATGACTATAATTATCTTTGGTTGTTAGGTATGAATTCCTAACACTTCTTCATGAGAATTTGCTCTTGATTTGGATTGGTTTTGTAAATATTCCAATTTTTGGGTTTTTAAGTCAAATTTGTGTAAAATCCTTTTATGGATGTTTGATCATGCTTTTGGTGATGCATCGAGGAGCATATAGGGGCGGGTTGCCGATTGGCATAAACCCTTAGAGCCAATGTCCGTCCGGTTGCATTTTGGAAGAGTTTGCTCTTCATTTGAATAAGGTTGAAAAACAGCCCAGGTACAGGGTCAGTCGACTGAAAAACTCTGTTCAGTCGACTGAACCTGAAACCCGAGAGTTTCCAGGCATGATTCAGTCGACTGAAAAACTCTGCACAGTCGACTGAAACTGGAAACAGAAAGTTTCCTGAACCTAGAAAATCTCCAGGTACAGGGTCAGTCGACTGAAAATCTCTGTTCAGTCGACTGAACCTGATGTTTGAGTCCAATTTGCCTTTTTGGATTGAAATTCCAATTTAAATTGATTCGTGATAATCCTATTTGTTGTTATCATCTATTATGACTTTGATGACTCTTTTTAGGGATTTTTGAATATCCATTTCGATGGATCCTTTATCGATTTCGTTGGATTTTATTCACGTCTTCGTATGTGAATTTTTGTGATTGATTGTTCTTACAATCTTCTTCGTGATTTGTCACTTTAAAAATATAAAGGTTTTCTATACTAGTAGTAAATATCAAAACTCTTTCCTCAAACGATTTCAATACTATTTTAATAACAAATTCGTTTATAAAACCGTTTTCCAATCTATTAGTATATACAAACCTTTACCTCACTCGTATGAGAAATCTAATTAAACGGCTTAGTAAAACAAGTGGTATGAAACGCTTGCGTTTACTTTGTCGGTTAATTCTTGGACTTGTTCGATTGAACCTCTTGTGACAATTTTCTAGTGGAGATTTACAGTTTGTTCGTAAATATTTAAGTTAAGCAAGTGGTTATGGGACATGAAGCTAAACTCATATATTTACTAGCTTAGTGTAAACGACACTTCTCGTTGATCATGACGATCATCTTTGTGATTTAGACTAGCAATGTGCGATGTCTCTTTGTCTGTGAGGGAGACTAAACCCCGTTTTGTGGAGTTTCGACTCAATTTGTGATGGGGTAGCAACCCATGGTCTTCGGGCCGTTTGTGGAGCTTCGGCTCAATTTGTGATGGTTAGCGACCATGGAATTAGCGTTCCGTTTGTGATACACGTGTTGGTGGGCTTTATGCTCCCGTTTGTGATAGGCCTCCTCCCCCCTTTGTGATTTCTGGATTTCTTGTGTAGATTCCTAGAATTTGTGTTTCACCAATTTTCGTGATTTCCATTGATAAGTTTTATCAATATTTGTGCATTGGTGAATTTGTGTGTCATTGACTTTAGTGATTTCTGGATTTCTTGGGTAGTCTTCTGGAATTTGTGTGTCATTGACTTTTGTGATTGACATTTATATTATCGTCAATATTTGTGGTTTGATGAACGAAATAGGGAGTATGACGTTTCTTTGATTCTTGTGTAGATTTGGTGACATTGATTAATCTCTTGATGATTATCAACTAAGTATATATATATATATATATATATATATATATATATCACAGCATGGCATTGTGATTATTATGTGTTTAGTCATATCTCTTATTCTATATCGTTTCATCTGATATTTATAGTTAGACTGATCCGTTTATTATTTTCTTATTAAATAATACTCGGGTCAGACCGAGATGTTACAGGTGCTTCTGCTTGACTTCTCCCTTGGGATTGATTTCTCTTGCTTTTGGGTTAACTACTTAGATTAGTAGTTTTTGTTGTATACATTTGAGATATAGACTCCATAAGGTATACTTATTCTTTTGTGTAGTTCACGTAACTATTTCTTTTGTGATATGTGGATCTTTTTAGACCACTACTCTGATGTACACTTTCATGTGTAATATTCATATCTATTTCCGCCTTTGTGATATGAATTGTCTGTGACTGATTTATGTTATGTTTATTTCTATATTTGTTTCCGAAGAAATTATAGCCACTGTGTAGTAGCTTTGAGTTTGTGTCGGTATGTCGGATTTCCTCTTGAGATGAAAAGTTATATTTTTATCCGGTATATCGGTACTCGCACAAAGCAATTATGCAGATGGTCGCTCCTCAACAGCCTTATTCTCCGTGCTAGTTGACAGCATTCACAGTAATGTTCTTGGCTAGCATGGGTATAGAGGTGGGGCGTCACATAAAATAAAGAACATAACAAGATAGAATAGATAAACCTCACATCGGGATGGTTACATATAATATAAAACGATATAGTACAGAAGGTTACTCCTTATAAGGAGTATTCAGAGTTATAAGAAAATACTACATCTAATAGATTTGCATCTGTACATTCCGACTTTTCATTTTTAAGATATAAAATACACATACATAATCATACACCAGAAATAGATAACCAGATAACCAAGGAGCCGCCTGCTCAATCACCGTCTTCAAAGAGCTCCAAAGAAAACGTGTTATTCTCGGACTACACAAATATAGTTGAGTACTCGAGAGTTTAGGGAAAATAAACAACTTGGGTCGGGTAAAATGTTTGGTATACATAAAAATATGAAACAAACGAGGCGTATTTAAACAATAATATATAGGACAATGCTGCTAACGCGGAACGAGTTTTCTCTCACATAAATAACAACCAAACATAGAAAAATGGAAATGAACCATAGGGAACAAATCCAAACATAGATAATGGGTACAATTAGTATAACATTCAGACTTGAAAGAATTGAAATAGTCTGAAAATAAATCCAATATAGGTAGTATGGATAAAAACAAGACAACAGTCCAACCTTGATAGAATGAATTAAATGAGATAACTGTCCAAACTCGATAGAATGGATAAAACCAATAATTAAACACCGCAAAAAGTAGTTGATTCTTCCCGTTGTAATAAAAGAAAACAGACTCGAAGGTTTGAATCAAATAAGGAAAGGAAAATTTCCAACAGATGACTAGGAGGGAGCGTCCTCCTTAACGAAAATATACCTTTAGAAATATACTTGAGAACTCTGATGACTCTCGGAAACCTCCAAGCCAGACCCCGCCAACTATTACCGAGTATCCAAGTATTTCACATCTCAATGCGCAACACCGAATCCAATCTAGAGTGGATGTGAATATACCCTAATGGGAGAAACCCCACATAGCTTGGCCCTCATTCACTCTTTGGTTTTAGTCATTTTCGACAAAGGATATCAAAACTCAACAGAGCAACACGTCGTCATAGAATGACGATAATAAAGAAGTTGAAATGAATGATAGTTGGGAAACCAACTATTGAGGATATAAATTGATCGTATATGGAAATTAAGTCTTGTGTACTTATCACCACTCATCGAATTCTAACTTGTACTATTTCTTAGTTAACAATAATACCAGAGAAGTCAAGATAGTGTTACCTCAAATTAATGTCTCACGATTATTCTTAACTTTCAAAATAGCGGCGAGTCTACTTCGTCGACGTTTGGTGCTAAGTATACAAATAAATCATTCCTATATAAGTGAATAGCTTTATGAAAATTAATTCATTTCCATTAACGAATTAATTTTTTTTTTAAAAAAACTTAAATTCGTTCTTGGCCTCACATTACAAGTATTAGCTTTAAAACACTTTGTTAAAAGAGTTTGTTAACTTCAAAACATCAATTTAAAAAGGATTTAATAACTTAAAATATCCTTATTGCATTGATTAATTAACTATAAACTTCATCACACAATTTGTTTTTTGTACTTCAAATGTCTTTAAATAATAAAAAGGGTAAACCACTTTTAAACCTTATTAATTCAATTAATTAGTAAAATATAATTAATGAAATTAATAAATAATTAATTATCATTAATTAAAATGAATAACAAAGTCAAATGATTATTGTTACTTTGATAAATTCACTTTAAAATCTCATAAATTAAGCTGGTTAATTAACTCCAATAACCTTTAATTAAAAACGGTAAATCACCTTTTAAACATCATCAATTCAATTAATTATAAATTTAAATATAATTAATTATTAATAAATAATTAATTCTCATTATTTAAAATGATTTATTAATTATAAACATCAATAAAGGAAAGATTAATTAGAGTCAAACAAGTTAATAAATTTAAAAAAATCATTTATTAAAAGATTTATTAGTTTAAAAGCATCATTAGCAAATTGATTAATTAACTTTAGTTATTCATTATTCAATGATTGATTATCCTTAAATATCATTAAATAAAATAATTAATTAAATTTAAACATCGTTGAATAAGATGATTAATTAATTTAAACGACCATTAATCAAGTAATTAGTTAAATTTAAAACACATCGTTAACTAAGTAAGTAGTTAACCTTAATCCTAATTAATTAAGTAATTAATTAAATTAAATAATCATTATTAAAATAGTTAATTATTTTTAAAAAAAAATCATTAATCAAAACCTTGCTTAACTTGTAAAACAATTCAAAGCACGAAGATGAAACCAAATGGTTTGATAAGAAGTGATTTTACAAAAAGTGCCAATGTAGCGACTATCCCTATACAGACAGTTCGGCAAAAAAATTATGACATTAGTCATACATCAAATATCACATAGTAATGGTTTACGCATACATACAATGGGTATTCATAGGCAATAAATACGAACATGAATATAGTTTTAAAGCTTTGGTTTTTTAGGGTAAAATTTTACTTACTAACTAGTTTGTTAACCAACATTTACTTAACATTTTTGCATCCATCACACATATACACTGCCAAACCAAACCTGAACAAATTCAGATCATATCCAAACCAAGCAAGCAATATATATCACAATATAACTAAAGAAAAATATTTCCCAGAATAAGTTAAGAGTTTTACTCACCAAAGCTACCCAAACTCTAGCAAACTTAGGGTATGACCTAGTACTTCCATTCCTAAGAAAAAGATGGAGTCTTGGATCCTTAATACACAAGTTAGGCTCGGCCTTGATAGAAGAAGGAGTGAAACTTGTTTTGGTAAGGTCGAGTGACTTGGAATAATCATTGAACCCTCAAAAATGAACCCGAAAATAGGTCATTTTCCAACTAGTTTTTCGACTATTTACTCTAGGATTTTGAAAAAGTGACAAGAGAAAAGTTTTTTAAAATTATTTTCTCTACAATTTCAAAAAAATATTTACTCAATTTGAATTAGTTTTGAAGAAGATATGGTCAAAAGAAGAAGGACCATTTTTGGACTTGAAATTCTAGGTCCGAAAATGCTTTGTAAAGAAATAAATTTCTCTCCCAATAACTCTCAGAAATTGAAGAAATGGTGTGAATGAAAATTTTTACCAACTCTATTCTCTTGGATTAGAAAAAATAATTTCTTTATTTGGGGCATTTCTGAGGGATTTATGGCTATGAGAATAGAAGGTAAAATTTTGGGAAGAAAATGGAAATGACAGCATGAAGTTGTTATTTAAAATCTCATGCAAAGTGGCTAATTCCACTTATACCCTCCTATCCATGGTTTCCACATTATAATTCTTGTCCTCCCCTTACCAACATCTATTTAAAACTCAAGTAGCCAAAATATCAAATCATGTCTAAACATGTTTCATTTGATGTGACATTTGCTTTTTTTTGTTTTAACTTTAAACTCAGGAAATTATCACATCACATTTTTATGTATTCTTAAATTAGAAATAAATATGTATTATCATTTCTAAATCCTACTTTTTTTTATAAATGTTTATTTTTATGTATACTAAAATGATCACAACGTTTCGGACAACTTTTATAAGATGTAAAATCGAAAATTCGAAAAACAATTTCCGGTCACATTTTCGATTTTTCTTTAAACTAAATATTTATATAAACTAATTTTAAAAACTATTTTATCTACAATGTTTATTATGTAAAAGATTTTTTATTTTAATTATAAAACCTATTACTTTAATTTTTAAAATTAATTAAATATTCAAAAATTATTGAGGTGAAATTTTGGTCGTTACAATGACATTGTTATATGCTCGAACTTAAAACCTGTAGTGATATAAAATTAATATCGATATTGATTAAGCAATTGGTAGCTATTGGCCTCAAATAATTATTTTAAAATACTATAAATAACCATTTGAGTTGGAGTTGGATTTTGAGATGGGAAATGATTTTTAATCTGAAATTGGGTTTCAAAAATATTTTGTTTTAAAGGATATAATTTCTATTTTACTCCAACTTCTATTTCATTTTGAACTCAATGGAAGTGATCTCATGTCTTGATTCGACTGTTTACAAAAATTCACATTTCGGACTTTAAATTCAACTACGATGCTATATTTGAATAAAACATATAAATATATAGTCGTAAAATAAGTAGGTAGTTACAGACTCCCTTCCTTAAAGAAATTGCGTCCTTGCAATACTTAGAAAGAAAATAAAGAGTAACAACCACTCTAAGGCATAACAACACAAAAGAAAATTTTGAAGTGAGAAGTTCACCTTAAGGAGCATGAGAGAGTAAGTCTAGATGTGTTCGCTTAATGAATTCTCTAGATTCCTAAGAACAATCCTTAGGATTTGAGGATCATTAAACTTTCACATGAGGAGCATCTTTATTTCGAAGGCGTTTAACTTCCATAGCAATGATACAAATAGGATTTTGCTCATAAGTCAAATTTGGTTAAACTTTAATTTCTTCAATAACACCGGGCTCAAGAATAGACTCAGAATCTCTAAGGAATTTCCATAGTTGAGAAACGTGGAATATGTCGTGATAGCGGAAAATGGAGCCGGTAATGAAAGGCGATAAGTCACGGAACCAATGCATTCGGTGATGGAAAATGGGCCAATATATCGAGGGCTAACTTTCTCGATTGACTGAAACACACAACACCCTTCATAGGTGAAACACAGATGAATACCAAATCTCCTATAGAAAATTACAAATTCCTTCTTCAATTATCAGTATAGGATTTTTGCTACATTGAGCTTCTCTCATCCTATGACGAATAAGGTCAATCTTTTCTGTGGAATCACAAATAAAATCTGTACCTAAAACCAACCTCTCACTGGCTTCAAGCCAACACGAAGGAGATCAGCATGGCCTTCCGTAGAGTGCCTCGAAAGGTGCCATGCCAATACTAGATTGGAAGCTATTATTGTAAGAAAAATCAACAAGAGAAATATGATCTTTCCAACTTCCACCAAATTCAAGAACACATACACGAAGAAGATCTTTAAGAGTTTGATTCACACGCTCTATTTGTCCATCGGATTGAAGATGATAAGCGGTGCTAAAATTAAGCTTTGTTCCCAAAGATTCTTGAAGACCTTTCCAAAACTACTAGTAAATAATGGATCATGATCACTAACAATAGAAGTTGGAACTCCATGCAATTTAATAATTCCATTAATATAGAGTTTAGCCAAAAGAGATACGGTCCGATTGGACTGAACAAGAAGAAAATAGGTAGATTTTGTAAATCTATCTACCCATATTTTTATCCCTACAATTTTGGCTTAGAAGTGCCACTTCGGGATCTTGCCTTTGAGCTTCAAGGATGCAGTCTAAAAGAGAAGGATGAGCCTCAAGGCTACATAAAATAGGAGATGAACAAGAATTGGATTCACGATCTCGAACCTCATAAGTGGAAAAAGTCTCGAGGTCTTTCATTTGGATATCACCAATGAAACAACCGCTTGTTGCTTTCGATTAAGGGCATCAACAACATGATTTCCCTTTCCAGAAGTATAAAGAATATCAGGATCATAAGATGTAAGGAATTCGAGCCAACTTTGTAGATCCAAATTAAGTTCATTTTGAGAAAACAAATACTTCAAAGATGAGAACAAATCGGTCGAGAAAGTCTTTAAAATTTGGTTCATAAGGTCAATGAAATAAGTTGGAGCATTCGTTAAACCAAGTGGCATAACACGCTATTCGTAACATCCATAATTAGTACGGAACGACGTCAAAGGAATGCAATCCTCTGTAATGCGAAGCTGATGAAAACCGGTTGCTAAGTCTAATTGTGAAAAGACTCTAGCACCTCTAAGTTGATCGAATAGATCATCAATCCGAGGTAAGAGATATTTATTCTTGATGGTGAGATCATTAAGCTTGCGGTAGTCAATGCAAAGCCTAAATATACATTTGGATTTCTTCACAAAGATAACTGAAGCTCCCCAAGGAGAGGAACTAGATCGAATAAACTAGTTTGCTTCCAATTCGGATAATTGTTTACGCATCTCCCCATTTTCCTTATTAGACATACGATAAAGAGGATGAGTGATATGTTGAGCTCCAGGGATTAGATTAATTTTGAACTCAATTGCTTGCTTAGGGGGTAAGCCTAAAACGGGCTCAAATATATCGGGAAATTCACAAACAACGTGAATGAGGGAAATGACATCTTCCTCATCATCATGTGGATTTAGAGAATATAAGGATACTATCGAATTGGAATTTGAATCTTTGAGAATAATAGAAATTTGCTTAATAGAATGAGGATGCCGAAGATGGATAGTCCTCTCGGGACGTAGGATGTGGGCTTCATAACGATTAAGCCAATCCATTTCCAAAATCATTCCGAAATCTAAGTAACGCATAACATGCAGATCAGCACGGAAAGCATAATCACATAGAATAATTTCAACATCCTTACAAAATAAACTGAGTGTTGCGGATCCACCAACCAGATTCGCAATTATTAATGAGGTCATCGAGCCCATAACATTTAAAGACAAAGTATCAACAAGTTCTTTTGATATAAAAGAGTGAGATGCATCCGTATCAAAAAGAACTCGAATAGGATGATCATGAAACACAATAATGCCAATAAGGACAGAATGAGAATTACCTTGACCAAGAGAAGTGTTACTAGGAGCTTGCACAAAATTCAGCTTTCCTTCTTTCTTGCTTTGAAGTTTGGGACATGAAGATATATAATGGCCCAAACTTTTGAAATACCGATAAGTAAGGGGCTTCGGACACTTATTTGCATAGTGGTCTTTAAACCACAATTGTAGCATTCTCCACGACTAAAGGTAGAGGTCTTTGCTACCAAAGTTGCTTGTTTCCCTTTCTTGTTGGGATTAGGGCCTTTGAACTTACTATCGAGTTGCCTCTTCTTGTTGTTATTGAAGTTCCGTTTGGCACCTCCAACATCACCATCACTTTCTTTATCGGCCACTTCAAGTCAAAGAGCGATATCTACGAGCTGATCGAAAGGAACTTCTAGTTTCAGAAGTAAACACTACACCAAAAAGCTGTTTTTGCCACTCCTCCTTCCACCGTATTGGATGCGACTTAAAGCTGTACCAAATTAGATACGGCTAATAGTCGTATCTAATGTATTCGACACGGCTAAAAGCCATATCAAATTTGATACGGCTTTAAGTCGCATCTAGTTTCATGCCTATTTCTGGCGCAAACTTTTCCATCCAATACGCACATCTTCCCTCCAAATAATTCGATTTCCACCTATTTAGATACGGTTCTTAGCCCTATCTAATTTGATACGTGTTTTAGCTGTATCTAATTCATGCTAATTTTTGGTGCGAACTTTTTACAGCCGAAACATTCCCCAGATCTACTCCGTTTCGTTCCTGCTAATTTTGGTGCGAATTATTTTCCCCAAATTATACCATTCCTGCTAATTCCTAAATCTTGATTTCTTTCTTCACAAACGCTAATTCGCTAGTTCGCTAATTCTTAAATCATCTTCTCTCATTTCCCATGTTTGAATTCACATCGCTTTGCATTTCAGGTAATTTCCGATCCTTATTTACAAAGTTTTCGATTTTAGAATCTTCTACATGCCTTTACTGATTCACTTCACCTTCTTAATTTTCAGAACCAACAATGTTCCTCTGTTGATTAACTTCAAGGGCTGAATATTTTCATGGTCTATGTTTCAGGTATAATTTTAATTGGCATCGTTTAGATACTCATGTTATTCATGCTTTTGGATGATATTATTATATTGGATTTTCATGTTACTTGAATTCACATCATGAGAAGTTGAAGTAGGTCAATGCTTTAAGTATTGACGCTTGGCTCCCTTGGTTGCTGAGAATGGAAGAGAAGTGATGGACGAAAGAAGACTAATTATTTGTGATCCACTTCTTTGTGTTGCTATTGTTCATGATTAGGTAGATTTTGTTGCTAGAATTTTTAAGCTTCAAGTAGTTGTGATAGAAGGCCATGTTTTTACTCTTTGTCACCTAGAATATCTTACTTGTCCTTACATTTATCTCCCAGCATGTTAGCTTCATCATGCAAAACTTTAGCCACTTTTACCAAGAGATGATGTTTCTGAAAGGAAAAGTTTGTTGAAATAGAATTTCTAAGCATTTACATTTGTATCCGATCTAAAAGATTTTTAGTTGTGTTGTGATTTTATCCCCCTTTCCATAAGTCTCCTTACTCAATGATCTTAGGATTTGTTTAGTGTGTTTGAGTTTGACTTGAAGAATGAACATGAGATTTCCATGTATAGGGATGGACCGTGCTTCATTAACAATGTTGTTGAACTCAGCGTGTTCCGTTCTAGATGTTAAAGAATTCGAATAAGGTTGATGGTTTTACGCTAAGGTACTCAAAGGATAAAGTTAATGGGAAATGGTCAGATAGATTTGGTGGTAGAATTTGACATAGAATGTTGGACCTAAGAGAGAGTGCTTTCTGATTCAAAAATAACCTGTCAAGCCTGTACATAGTTCTAGCTCCACTTCGTGATTTGTTATTTCATGTGAATAAGGGACCACTAGTAGGACAATCAATCAGGTCAGACTAAATTATAGCATTATTGAGTGGACTTAGATCTTTAGATGTCAATTAATTGCCTCCAACTCTGTCTCTATATCTGAGCATGCAATTCCAATAACAAGAGTTGTTAATGTACAAAAAATTAAGACTGTATAAAATATGAGTGAGTTTGTGCGAGCAGATAAAAGTGGTAAATATGCATTATTGCATATATTAAATGCCCAATTCTTGCTCATACCTACAGTTTCTTCAATTTGCCTTCTTTTTTTGTTTTTCTTCCATGCAAGATCGAAAGCTATGCCGTTTTATAGTTCTTTTAAGGGTAACCTTTATTTGGTGGTATCACTCTTTGAAGCGACAAATCTTGTGCCATTTGACTTTTGCTTCAATTTTGAGTCTATAAAGGTTAATTTGATGCATCTTATATGGCAATTGTTATTTTAAAGTATTCATGCCTCCAAAACCGTTTTCTTAATAAGCCAGAGCTTAAGAATTTATTGCATTTCACTTTCTATTTTGTTGATTTGTACTTGTTGGTATCTACTGAACGTTGGTAATTGCATATTTCTTGGCATGTCATTTGTATTTGTGGTATATATACTATACTATTTTTCTCCTCTTCCATCGCGTATGTCAGTATTTAAATTAATTGCACGTCTGATATTATGAGTTAATACGTCCATATCAATCCACATCAATAATAAAAAAGCTATTGTTGCATGTTGAAAGTTTTGTGTTTTCTTTATCGGTTTTCCTTAACTTTCAAGAATTGGATTTTACTTGTATTACCAAATCTTTAATATTAATTACATGTAGGGATTTTACGATCTTAATACCACTTTCTTGCATATATAACGGGAAAACAAATATTCTTTATTTATACCAATGTAAAATTATATTCACGTCTCATGTTCTATTATATATGGCATACGAGGGCAGTATGTCTTTTAGTACAGACAAACAATGGATAAACGAATCTGATCTAAGATCTATATACTATATAGACGGTGTAGAAGTTCATTGGTTTTGTTACAGAAAACAGTGGTAAGAAAGGAGTGTATTTATTCCCTTGCAACCGGTGCAAAAATATGAAGACGATCAAATTAGACGACGTTCATTTTCATTTTCTTAGATGGGGTATTATCCAATCATATACAATGTGGTATTTTCACGGAGAAAAAAGGGCGGAGATGGAAAAATAACAACCGGTTAGTCATGCCACAATTATTGACTAGTCTAAACCTATTAGGATGGAAGATCTGGTCAATGATGCAGATAGATTTCATCATTTTCAACTTAAAATCTGTTGCCTGATCATGCTAATGTTGGAGAGCAGTCTACTGATTATCCAGATTGGCAGGCCAATGAAAGTAAGAAGTATAAATCCCTTTTTGGTAGCGTAAAAGAGCCCCTTTATCCATTATGTTCAAAAGGGATTACGAAGTTGTATGCCATTGTGAAACTGAATAGCTTGAAGACCCAATATGGCTTTTCAGATAATGGTGTGACTGCACTCCTCGAACTAATAAAGAATTACTTCCCATAGGTAACACGTTGCCTGCAAAGTACTCTGACGTGAAGAAGATCATGAAGCAAGTTGGGATGAATTACAAAACTTATGATGCATGCATCAATGATTGCATATTGTAGTGGAAAAATGATGCGAACAAAGTTTCTTATACAAATTGCAATGAACCAAGATATATGACATCATTCAACGAAGAGAGAAAATGCACCAAAGTACCTCGAAAGACATTAAGACATTTTCCTTTAATTTCTAGATTGAAGAGACTGTATATTGTACCATGGATAGCAGATGCAATGACCTGGCATGGTCGTGCCAAGTCCGATCCAACTGTAAGGCGTCATCCATGTGACATTCTCAATAGATATCCGCAGATTATTTTGACCAAACTTTTGCTGCCAAGCCACGAAATGTCACACTTGGAATAGCAACAGATGGCTTCTATCACACTTGGAACTCAATGGAAGTGGTTTCGAGTCCAGATTTGACTGTTTACAAAATTTCACATTTTGAAACTTTAAATTCAACTAACGATGCTACATTTAAATAAAAAAATTTAAATATATAGTTGAAAAATATGCGGGTTGTTACATCGAAATTTTTTCCATTGCGTTTGGAATATGTATAACATTATAAATGCCTAGCGGCACACCTTGATAGGGGTTCAACATTTTGAGTTGCGTAAATCGAGATATTTTGATTTAAAAAAAATTAATAAAGGTAAATCAAAATCAAAGTCACCTTACATGTAGACCTACTCTTTCCCTTCAAAGTTAAATCACATCCCACCGTTTTCATTTGTTCAAATCGAACCAAACTTCAAAAAAAAAAAAGAGAATGAAATCTCATATACCCTTCTCCTTCACAAAATTGATAAGATAAAAAAAGTAAGGAACGAATGAAATCACTTCATCACAAAAAAAGGGAAGGAAAGGTCGCGCGATCAAATTGTGCATGAGTTGTTGCCGCTACGGTAAGGAGAGAGGCGTGGCAAAGAGGAATTTTACCCGCATGATGGCGAGGGCAAGCACAAAGCGAAGCCATGATCTATTGTGGGAGGGTCGGCGAGCGTTGATCGAGGCGCACGAGGGTAGAGCGGCGGCGCGGTGATGCAGGCCAGGCAAAGGCCATATAGAGCAGCGAAAGGGAAGGATGGGGGAAGTCGCGACTGCGATTGGGGAAGTCAACAGTCGTCCAGGTTAGGACTTGGGTTCTCGATGGCATGAGGCTTCGGCGCTATGTGGCTAGAGGCGCGTAGGCCGACAGTGGGTTCGTTTCTAGTGAGTTCGTCGTGGTCATAGTGGCATTTGGAGGAGGGATAGTCGAGTGGTCTGACAATGAGTGCGACAAAAGCTAGAATTTTAGAAAGAGGTATAATCTATAATTAAAATTTATTTTTATATTATTTTAGTTAACTAAAATATTAAATTTAGATAGCAAATAAAATTTACGGAAAAAATCATTCATACGAGGTCCAAAATGAACGGAATCGGCATTTTGGGTCCGTTGCTACGAAATAGAAGCAATGGAGTCAAAAGTGGAACGGATTGCAAGTAAAAATAAAGGTGGGTAAATCTCACTCTATTTGGTTGACTAGTTAATTTATAGCAATTAAAATTAATTATTGAATTCTTAGTTGAATTGATAAATTATTATTATCAGTTTGGATGTTAAATATATATAGTAGCACATATATATATATACTAGTATTTGGAGTGATATTCCCGCACGTTATAGCGGATGAGACCCTATAAGCCTTGCATAATAGCAATTGACCCTATATACTGCGATATCCCCCACGAAGTGGGATTGGTATTTTTATATTGTGCTAACATTTGTTGATGTAGGGAAACGGGTTAGTGGGATCCAACTGGCTTACTCAAAATGTTAAATTTAATTTCATATATTATGATATATGGATTGTGTTGAATAATCTAGTATATATTATTGTAGTGATTGAAATTATTTGATGTCGTTGTAGCACTTGCCTGAATATTAATATTTTAAAATACCATAAATATATTTTTAAATTTTAAGGAATTAAAGGAAATTTTTGAAATAAAAATATTTATGTTAGAAATTGATTTATTTTTAAGAAAATTGAACTACGAATAATATATAATAATTTTGGATTGTACGTAACTATTCGTAAATGGGTTAAATAAAGACTTTAAAAATTAATTATATAAAGGAGTTTGTAAATGGCATTCAGAAATATGAAAAGGAGTTAAAATCAATATTAAAAATAAATTGGAGGTATAAATGGAATTGATAAGAAAAGAATTTATATAATGGGATTTTATATATAAGACTTGTTTTTATAAAAAGGTAAAACCAAAGGGGTTATAAAATTTATAAACGATGTTTATAAATAAAGCAATTTGATATCAGACGATAGATTGGAAATATAAATTTATAGGAAGAATTTATATTAGAATATGGGAATAGAGTGAGAAAAATAGTGGAACTATTTCTGAAAGCGAAGATGGTTGAGGAGATCTGAATGGAAGTGACATATTGTGATTCGAGAGGGATTTTATAAATTGCATTGGTTAGTGAGGTTTTAAAAATATATTTTCAATTCTAAGAAGTTAATTTTGCTTGTAAAAGGAAAATTTTATTATTTTAAAATTGTGGAATTTTGAAATACTTAGGATGGAAATACTTTGGTAAATAGATTACTAAATATTAAGTATTTATTTTAGTAAATTCTAACTTTTAAAAATCAGCTTTAAAAATTTATTTGATTAACTAAAAATGAGTCACTGATGTTTATAAGGGTTTTCGATATTTTAATAATTATTCTAACATGCTCTAAAAATAAATTATTATCCCTTAAAATGGTTATTATATATATATATATATATAGTTTTGAAGTGATTGAAATTTTTTATTTATAAATTCTCTAGAGATGCATGAATAGGGCTTTTTAAATGGATATGTTTTGAGGGAAGGAATTTTATAAGGGATTTGAAGGGAATGAAATTTCAAAATGTATGAATATAGGAATTTGAAATGAAATATGAATTTATAAAAGAAGTTATAAATTGTTGAATGGGGTTATAAATAAGTATACAGGGTTTGGAAATTGGAAAAAAGGAATTTATTAGTGATTCCGGAGACATATGGAATAAGTTACGAAATATTCTCTGAAGTGTTGATATTTGAAATGATTTGGAAATGACGCTTATAATATTTTCCTAAGTATAAAAATGGAAATTTGAAATATTTCTAAGTGTTGAGATGGTTTGAAAATATCCTGTTATGGATTTAAGTATTTGAAATTGTTTTTAAATATTAGAATATGGAAATGGATTAGAATATATGTATATATATATCTTATAAAGATATTTTGAAAATAGATATTTTCGGGCAAATGTATAATAAGGCCTGGTGTCTGCTTATGAATGTTTTATTGATAGTTAAATAACCAACTATCAATATTGACCAATTTCGTTAATCTTTTCGAAGAGACCGGGATCGGATTTAATTATATGAAGCCACTCGATCTAGTTTGAACGTTATGAATGAATACTATAAAGATGATGAAGACGGTGATTCGGTTTGTCTACACCCAGTACAACTTGTATGGACGAATGCTATCAGAACATCGTCATTGGAGGACGATGAGCATTCTAAGTAGAATTGTTTCTTGGTAACACTTAGCCTTGAGCCTCATCAACCGGGAATGACTAAAACATGGGAGATGCAGCAAGGCTAAGTGGGTTGTACCCAATTAGAGTATGTTATCACTTTTCTAGATGTCCTAGGAAACCTATTTACGATGGATATGGTTGTGCATGAAAGAAGGAGCTTCTAATGGTAAGGGTGGGAATACCTGGGGTGATAACATTTTCAGTCTATCTAGGTTAGGGTAGGCCGGTCTTGTGTAGCAGGGGATCCCGGCGTGGTCCTTGGTACATTGTTCTAGAGGTGTACTATGGTGGGCGGTACCTCAATGGTCCAGTCATTCATATGGATATTGTTCCCCAATACGAGCCTTACGGTTTTGTTCGTAGAGCCTAATATGCTGGAATTTAATTAATGTAACAATTTCGGCTATTTGAATAAGTGTTTGTACTTAGACAATATTATAATATCACTGGATTTTCTATACAATGTTTTGTTTATCATAAGGGAAAAACCCGTCGTTCTTATGTGTGACGCGGTCTTACGAGATACCTTTGTTTTTCAAAGGATTTTAATAACTCTAATAATTTAATTTGAATGTGTTTTCTCATGCTGGTTTTCCAGACTGACTCGAGTGTTATTTTATTATAATGCTCAGGTCAGACAGAATACTACATATTCCTGATAGAATGCTATGGAGCTCAAGAGACGAGCTGGATGACAGAGACGTATCTTCGTACTTGGTTATATTTCCGTTGTTGTAGGACAAGTTATTATAACTGTTCATTTTGATGTATTGAGTTGTTGTACTTTGACGATTGTATGTATATTAATAGGTATAGTTTTCCTTGTATAAAAATCTATTATTATATATTATATTTTGTTCCGCTGCGATTGTGAGATTATGTGTTGTTGTTACTGTTTTATTTTCTTCTTCATCCCTAAGGATTCGCATTTTCGTTCAGTTTGAGTTGAACCGGTGTGAATTATTATCAACTCAAGGGGTATGGAACTGCGGGTCGCTACAGAACCCATTCATGTTTATATGTGTCATGGTCTTACGAGATACCTTTATTTTGAAAGGATTTTGTTAACGTTAATGTCAATGGGGTGTGTTTTTCTCACGCTGTTTTACTAGACTGATCCGGACGTTCTTCCTTTTCAATGCTCGGGTCAGACCGAGCATATTTACTAATTGCTTTGGATGCATTGGAGCTCAGGAGATGAGCTGGAGGTCCAAAACGTATCTACGTATTTTTTTATGTTCCGTTTTGTTGTTTGTTGGTTGTATTTATCAGCAATTGCAAGGACAGGCTGTTATAATTGTTCGGGCTGAAATAGGTTAGTGACTCTGATTGGTGTACGTATATTACATTCTTGTTTGTGTAAAGATTTGTTGTGTATTATAGATTATTCGTTCTGCTGTGAGATTCTGTATTGTTTAGTTTTCTTCTTTCTTCCTTCTTCTTTTCCCGTAATGATCGGGTTTTTCCGACATTCGATTATTCAGCATGCAATATAGTGAACATGTTAGTGTTGATTTTTGAAGGTAGATAATCATGAATTTTTACAATTGTACGCTAAGAAAGGTGAAAAAACAAAAAATTATTATAAGTGAACTTTTGTGCAAAATTTCACATGCCCTTTTAACCCTTTTGTTAAGGTTGGATTTAATTTTACTAACAAGAACTTTCAAATAAATATATACATGTATAATTGCATGCCCCTTTGACTTAAAGTTAATAAAATATATTCCTATATGTAACCATTAATTTAGTTTCAAAATCTTTTCAAATTTAGATAATGTTTTAAGTTTAGATTTCATAGTGTGTAAACTGGTTAATATTAATTTATATATATATATATATATATATATTAGTGAAAAAATGGGAAAATAAATGCATGTGTGGATTTAGTAGTAAATGTCATTCAATATTTTAATTAATCCAATTAAAAAGAGAGAGAAAATGAAAGTTTTCTTTCTTTGTATTAATTGCCTCATGTTCCCTTAATTAACAATTTGTGTTAAGAGAAAGAAACAGAAGTTTTATTTTTCTAAACATTTACATGTATATTTACATACATACTATGTGCTACTTATATGTTGCTCTTACCATTTAAACACATAAATGTATTTGATACATTCATTATACTACATACAAATACAAATTAAATTTAAAATTCCAATTAACAAAATTGGATATAATATGATTTTATTAAAAATATTATTATATTGGATCTGACAATCTTTTACCTTTCATTGGCCTAATATATCCAAATAGATTTTTTTTTGGAATCTACTATTTCATCAGCTTCTGACTGGCCCGATTCCATCAAAGTTAATGTCAAGTTCTCTAGCCGGAGTAAATTAGTTAATCAGTAAATGTAATGGGATTTAAATATGGACTTAATTTAGATTACATAATTAACTACAGATATTAATAGAGTGTTTGACTTTGGACAAAAATTTGGACATCTAAGTGATATAGTGACAACAAAAAGAAAGCATGCATAAAATATTGTTTCTAGGTGCACCTTAATAAATATTAGAAATTATATTTGATCTATATGTTCTATAAGTGATTAGACTTGGCCCAACATTGTACTTCAACAAAGTTCATATAGGCTTTAATATTTAAATTCTTTAGATATTAGCTAAGGACCAATTTCACACCAAAGAGTCAACACAACCGTATTCTTAGTTAATCTTCGAGTTTGACCAATTAAAATTAATTTATAAATATTACAAATAAATAAGTTAATACAAATTTTATGTTGAATTTTCATGGCATTCTAATTATTTATTAGAAACCTGAAAATTAATTAAAACGATGTATAAAAGTTATATATTGATTTAATTAAAGAACAAACTTAAGTAAATTAATCAAACAATTGATTTAACTATTAAATCAATTAGGCCAAAAATCTGTAATCCCAAACATCATGCGGGCAGTTAAACTAAGGAAAAGAAGGGCGGAGACTTAGTCTTCAAGGCCAGGGATAAGGGTACTAGATATTTGCGATCCAGTTGATAGCATAAAATTCTATTCAACTAATTTCATATATATCTCTATGTGTATAAGAGTGTGTGCGCTTAATTTATTTATGCCACAGATTAAATAAAACTATTTTCGAAAATCAAATATAAATTTTGGTAATTAAATAAATAAGTAAAAATATTAAAATATATTATGTATAAATATAAAAAAAATTAGCAATCTAAAATAAAATAATTTTTTTAAATTCATATATTTGTATAGAAATAAATACTTTAAATTATCATTTACAAATTGTTTATACGCTGTTTAAAATTTAAATAAAATAAAGATATAATTTCGGCCATAGAAATAAGAAAAACACTTTTTAAAATTTTATTTCGGACATACACATGCACAGATAAGCATACCGATTTATTTACAAAGTATAAATTTAGTTTTTGGCTTTAGAAATTAAAATTTTTATTTATAATTACGTTTTGGTTATATATATATATATATGCACATGGATTTTATTAATAAAAAATTTAGGTCACAGTTTTCACATTAAAAAACTAATTTTTAATTCTAAAAAAGTCAAACTGTTGTTTTCAAAATTTAAGTTATTAAGCAATGAATATATGTATACATATAGATTATTGAATATAAATATTATATATATATATATATATTTATGTAAATGTTGAAAAAATATATTATATGTATAAATATTTGAATTTAAAAAATATATTATATTGTATTTTTATTGAAAATGGGTAATAATTTTATCAAGGCATATTCGACCAAAAAGTAATGCAAGCCCAAACGAGCCACCAATTATAACACAACAAAGTAATACAAAACTCCAATGCACTAATAATACTCTCCCTTATGCCTTTTATTTCCTTTTTAGATCAACTTTCGAGCTCCTTCGTAGTCAATTTCAAGGAATATAGCGGCTAGAAGGATAATATTATATATACGCACATATATACATACATGCATACATATATATATACATGAAAATATTAATTGATAAAATTGAAGGTTGAATTAAAAGGATTATCACTATTAGTTCACATTAATTTATCATCATTAACCTATGGCATTAAACATATTCATTAACTATGATATCATCATTAACCTATGACATTAAATCT
This sequence comes from Allium cepa, assembly GCA_030765085.1. Lineage (NCBI taxonomy): Eukaryota > Viridiplantae > Streptophyta > Magnoliopsida > Asparagales > Amaryllidaceae > Allium > Allium cepa. The sequence continues at coordinate 163,634,570 of CM060932.1, forward strand.
ATTCACCAACCATAAATCACAATGGTTAAGTATGTATATATCTTCACCATGTTTACCTTAGGTTAGATCATCATATTTAATGTAGTTACCATGTTTTATTGATAGAATTAAAAGTGTGTCCCAGGGTAATTATGTAATCAGTTACATACATCTAACTTGGTAACCAATCTTGTTAAAAGTAAAAGATGTTTTCTTTTTATTATATACTTGTTATATATGATATAATTAATTATAAAATTAATCCAAAGTACATTGGAGTGAGAATCCTTAAATTATATGTTATGTGATAGTAATAATAATGTGTTGTAATTATGATAAATTTATCATATCAAAATAATATATTATTTTAAATATTTCTAGTCAAGATGTTTTGAGATAGGATATCGATACATCTGTTGCAACTAGAGTATGTAACACTCTCCAAATATTGGGCAGTGTATCGCTCATGGTTGATGGGGTACCAAGGAATTATGTACTAATAGTTATTGCATAACCATAAAATGATCCACTCAAAAGTTCTCTGTTGGTTAATATAACTAAAGTCAAAAATAAAATCTCGAAGTAGCAATTTACACAGTTTGTTCGATTTGAGAATACTTTAGAGTTTTGGTATGGACACTTCACTCTAATAATAGTTAAATCATGGCATAACATCCATCAAAGGACTATAGTTGGGCCTAATTTGAAGCATTGGAAGTGAAATATTATTCAATAGAGAATCTGTCTCCTCACTTATTGGGATCAGTATCATGGTCAACTATAATAAACTCAAAGTTAAAGTCTCTAACCAGAGCAGTATAGTTAATTATTATTGTTTAAAAAAAAATTAGACTAATAAAGTTGAACGTGGAAGATATTTGAATTTTGACCAAAACCAAATTCCATAAGGTCTAAAGTGATATAGTGTCTAGGAAGAGAATAAGTGTAAATAATAATTACTACTGGGTACCATTTGTAATAGTAAAATTGAATTTTACCAAAAAGATGTGTAAGCAATAAATTAAGCCAAAATGTCACAGTCTAGCTAAGGTGATGTGTGAACATTAATATTCAAATTATTTGATATTTAATTGCTAACGGAATTTACAACTTCGAGTCGCACAACCGTAATATTGAATACTCTAAAAAACATGATTTGATTAATTTATAATCACTGTAAAATTAATCAACCTAATTAATATTATAAAATATTAATTACTAATTTTATTTGATTTTTATGATATACCACTAGTGTTTAAGAAAGTGTGTATATAAAGTTATATACGCATGTATCGATATATGTTATCAATGGAAATTTTAAACTAAATTTATATAGATTAATTACTAAGTGGTTTTGGGGAAAAAAATTAGCCCCACATTGCCATTTTATGGCATATATGATGAGAAGAAGAGGATTTGATAAGATAAAATGAGGAATTTGAGAGGGAAGATTTTAAAGGAGGGAACCAAAATGATTTCAATGTTTCCTTTCAGACCTAAATTTTCTTTCATTCATGCATTCATACCCTTGATAATTTTCCCTTCTTCTCTCCTCTCCCTCTCTCATCATGGCTAAAAATCAATAGCCTTCCAACCATGAAATTTTTCCAATAAAAAGTGAATCAAATAAAATTAAATAAATACAAAGACGGTGCTTTAGATTTTTATAATTTTTGGAGATGATCCAATTAAACCTAGGAGTTTTATTCTTCATTCAAGGTGTGATTTTGACTTGGTCTTAAGGTATTATTCTAATATTTTTTTGTTACATAATTCATGATATTAATACATTTTAGATCTCCATATTCTACTTTCCTTTTGTTTATGTGCTCATCTTGTATGTATATTTAGATCCTAAACTTTTGACAATGAATTTATATATGCCAGGATAGTGTGATCTTATTTTTTTTATTTGGATTTTAGTAATTAAAAACCAAGTTTGATCTGAAAAATGGTTTTGATTTATTGATGTAAATTTATAGCCTTACTTGTATACAAACATAAATAAGCTACATTTGTTAAACAGTTGAAATCATTTTGAAAATTTATTTCATGTTTTATACGAATGTTGATTTTGTTTGTAAATTCATTTGGTTATTGTTTATATAATTTTAAAGGTGTTTCAATTCAAAATTTCATAAGTGCATTTTGTGCATAATTATAAACTTACTTCGAATTTTTCATTAGGCTAACATTACGACGACCCACCTTTTTGACTCCTAAAGATGATACTAAATACATCTATGGTATTCTATGCCAATCACTTAAGCGTCTGTAATGCAGACCGTTGGGGTACAAGAAAATAAAGAACAAGAAGAAAGAACATAGCAATAATATCTCATAACAAAAGGGTCATATATAATATAAATAAGCATCACATTTGGTTACTCTCAAAATAGAGGGTTTATCAGAGTTACAAACCTTTGCTAAATTTTAGCCTAGATAGTTATAACAATCGATCCTTACACCATACTAATAGTGCAACGAAAAAAAAAATAGCTGACAAATTCAGAAGTCTCCTGCTAGCCATCTATCAGCTCCAAAACATCAAAAACATAAACTATCATTCTCCGCCTACTCAATTGAGTACTCAAGAGTTTAAGAAAAATAAAATTCGACTCAAATAGGATTTAGTCTAAGAAACTAAAGATATATGAACAAACATATAACGGTACATTGTGAGACTGCATCGAATGGAACAAGTTTTACCCTTATAAGAACTAAAACCATTTTAGTTTTATAAGTAAATAATGTTGATACATAGATGGTGTGTTGTAGTGACCTAGAAATTCGAACACTTCATCTTGAAATATTGAAACATTTTGAAATTTAGTTAAGAGTTATGAATATGATTTTATAACCATATTAAGAATAATTTGATTAATAAATAATGATAAGAAACTTTTTGAAATTTTTTACAAAAATTTTTTACTTGAAGAAAGTTGATAAGGTGACTAAAAATTGATTTATCAATAAACACTTTTCGATCGATATAAGTTGTTCATACCTTTGTGCACTTGTCTAATAATCAAATAAACACATTAGCAACTAATTAACATACTCTCCTCTTCATTGGGCTTGGAAGGTTCTAGAATGTTTCTAATGGATAAGAGATATTATCATAAGTTGGGTATAATGGTAATTAGCATAAAGGAGAAGTGACTTAAAGGAGAAGTGACGGGACGTGAATCTTCCATGGCATTGGTGGGGGTAAAGACAAGGTTAAGGAGCACCATTCTTATCCCTATATAAAGAAAGGCATACCTTAGAGTATAATCACAAATTCAAAGCTAAAGTTATCATAAAATCAATGGCTTCTTCTTCTTCCTCTCTTATGTTCTAAAGAAAAATTATTGCAAATCAACTCAAATTTGGAGTGAAGCATTAAGGAGGTATTATAACACCTTCCATCAACTTAGAACTTAAAGAAATGAAGCCATGCTTATTGTACACACTACAACAAACATGACCTTTAGCAGCCATTTAAAAACGCTATAAAAGTTATTAATAGCGTTTTTACATACATTATATATCGACATGCAGTTATATGTCAGAGATATATAATGACAAAAAATAAACGCTGTTAAATGTCCTATTTAACAGTGTTTCCCTGATGTCATGAAATCATTTAACAGTGTTTGGTTGGGTGCAATTAGAGATCTTTCTAAGCGTTTGTTTCATGCTAAGATAAGATTTTATAGCGTTTTTTCAATGCTGTGATATTTGTTTACAGCGTTTCCTTATTGTAATAAATCGTGCTTTATGTTTTAAGATACAATTTAACGACATTTTTAAAACGCTGTTAAAACTTTCAATGGCGTTTTAAAAATGCTGTGGAATGTTTTAACAGCGCTTTAAAAACGTTATGGAATGTTTGAATAGCGTTTCAAAAATGCCATGGATTGTTTTAATTCCATTTCAATAAACATCCGCCACAATGTGTATATATACCACATTTCAAAATTAGCATATTATATCAATATCACATTTCAAAATCAACATATTGCATCAATACCACATTTTTGACACATATTGATAACCAATGTATGAAATTTCATAATCAAAATACACAATATTCTTGCACCAAACATAAATAGTTTATCATCAATAGTTCAAAAACAAAAAATAGAACAAGTAGCAATAGCAAAATAAAAGCAAGTAGTACATATGCTAAAACCAAAAAAGTAGTTCTAGCTGCAAAAATAACTTCGATTCATAACTCGTTGCAACCTTTTTTGCATCACAGTCATCTATCTACCTGTAAAGCAAAAGTAATTCTTGAGAATCAATTCATCAAAAAAGTGTGCACAAAGTTAAATCGGATTCACAATATAGACATTAAATATTCATCACACTATTTCAGTAGGCGATTGACTAATACAAAGTATACAACATGCTGTAAAATTTAAAATAAAAATAAAAATTAAATGAAGGTCAATAATAGTAAATGAAAGGTCACTGTTGAAAGATCAATAGTAGTAAATAGCGATTTGCCTCAGTTTTAACTGAGGCGGATAAAGTGTTGCCTTGGTTCAGATAGTGTGTTGCCTAGGTTATAACTGAGGCATTTTGTCTCAGTTTGCTCTAGTTAAAATTAAGATGTGTTGCCTCAATTAAAATTGATGCAAAACGCTTCAGTTTTAAATGAGGCAATACTCCTTAGTTTAAACTAAGGCAACATGCCTCAGTATTAACTGGGGCAAAGCCTTGGTATTAATTGATTTAATACTTCTTTAATTATATATATGACCATAGTTTTAATGCTTTAATTATATATACATGACCACGGTACACAGTTTCCATTATGAACATGATAAATATATTTAGTTCTTACCTGACGTTTTATAAAATTATGGACCATCGTGTCTAAATATATTCTATTAAAGAAGCCATTACATACATATAAAAAAATGCTAACAGATTAGTGGACCTAATTTTATTAAATTTTATAATTAAATAACTATTTGCATGCCAGTTGCTTCATATATATCATAAATCAGAACAGGTTGAGTTTATTTGCATAAATAAATGCAATGCAGTGTCTAGTGGGAGAAACTAATCAAATAAGGAAAATCATAACCCATGACATACCATAAACCCGAGTCCACTAACATAAACATGATATTTACCATTTCAGACGATAAAGTAAAAAAAAGTAATTCAAGAATGAAATTACAAAAATACTTTTAGCTTTTCGTGTTATCTTTAAGTGATAGAAAAATCCATACCGATAGATAAAGAATCTTAGTTCTAACATAATCTCAGCAATAATTCCTCTAACACAATCTCAGCAATAACTAATTATATAGTTAAAGGTACGTAGAAATTTGAAATAATTGGAAAATAATTTCTTCTAATTCTCATGCAAATTTTATTTCATTTTATTTAGGAACATTGTCTAGACCATCGTATGACTCGTTTAGGCAGAAGATTATTGAGAAGGTGGATAGGCCATCCACTTAAAGGTATCAGTGAAATAAATGACAGGCTAAAAATTAAAAAAAGTGCTTGGAACAAATAGATTAAAATCTTACTTGAACAAATATTGCATGAAGTTTGAGTAGCAGCTAGAAGCTCTTTCAGTAGGGCATGGCAGGAAACATTGGTCTCGGTTCATTAATCCTAACGACCAACCCATAGTTTCACCCGATGCAATTGATATTTTTGGTAGGCTGCTTCGCTATGATCATCATGAAAGACTTACAGCTCAAGACGCAATGGCACATCCATACTTCCAATAAGCCAGAGCTACGGAGAATATCGGGATTTAGACTAATATTCAATATCATTGTATATAGACATCATGTTTCTTTATTTATATATGTATGTTTCATGGTTTGAAACGATAATGGAAATTTAGTGATACTTGCTTCAAATTTGTTTGAAACTCAATGACAGTAGTGATAGAGCTAAATGGAAATGGTGGAAAAAACACTATTGGTAAAATTTGACACAAACTATATGCATAAACTTACCTATTTACTGATATAAACTGTGTCAATTCTCTGGATATAACAAAAATTTCTCTATATGCACGCCAGAAGTACCTAAATAATATTAAATTAGTTTTTGATTTAAGAGGATAGAAAAGGATCCTGAAAATACCTATTATTAAATTTTTATAAAGGTTTGGAAGCTGAATTATGAAAATAGCAGTAAATAATTTTCTTGCACTTAGTGCATGACATATTAATCCATCACTTGTTCAGTATGTAGAAAATGATTAGCAGTTTTTTGTTGATCCAGATTTCAAATAGACATCTTTCCATTTAGCCAAACCAGAGTAGCACATACCAATTGGTTGAGTACATGTACATATCGATCTGTGATACTTTTCACAAAAATCCCTAACAAATAAACTGTTAATGAAATGACAAAAACTAACATAGATAAAGACATAAAACCAAAGCTACGTTTACCATTGTTGTTTTGTAGAATAAAGAAACATAAATTGGCTTCTGTTCAATTAGCCAAAACATTGGCAAAGAGTATATATACATATTAATCCATGAAATTTTCTTCATAAATCCCCGACATTGTTTCCATTGGAAGGATAAAATGACAAAATATAACCATCAAGGACATGTTATACAAATCCATGCAAAAAAATTATAGGCTGTAGTACTATTAAAATGTAACCTATAAACTGCAATACATTAAACTGTAAATTGTAGTACTATCAAATGGTTAATAGTGGTAGATGTAAGGCTACAAAGCATCATGAAAAAGAAATGTTCAAATTATCAGTTTAATTAGTGAGCTATGATGGTTTATAAATTTTTATAAAACTTAGTTATCTTTTATAAACTTGATTATTTCATTATAAAAATTAACTTAGTTAAAAATTTGTGTGACATAGTTTCTATAAAATTTGTTTAATTTTTATAAATGCGTTTAATTTTAATAAAACTTGCTTAACATAGCCATGTTTTGAAATGTAAGTTCACATTTGTAAACTTAGTTAATTTTTATAAAATTTAACTTAGTTAAATTTCTATGAAACTAATTAATTCATATTAATTCACACATAATATATTTAATTCACATATAATTCAATATTATAATTCATATATAGTTCAATATTTATACACACACACATATGCACATACATATACATATATATACATATATACATATACATATATACATATATATACACATATATATCAATTAATATATATGTGCATAATTTACAAATATATAATTTACATTATATAATTTATATGGTATATATACGATTTATACGTATAATTTATATAATATATGTATATAAATTAGTTATATATATGTATATTATACAAAATTATAGTGGAACTATTTGACCTTCAGGTTTCTTAGTTAGTATGTTTGCTGATACTTGCACTGCTTTATGGTCATAACACCCAAAAAAATGTTACAAGGCCCCATTCCAAATTCTACTCATGGGTACGATTCTCTAAAATAGTAGTGGATTTTTTGGGTACTTCTAATCTTTCTTGGGGATTATTAAATAATGAAATGAGTTACAAAACCCAACTAAAAACATTCTTGATCCTAAATAATATGTTACTTTTTTCCTAATGAGCATAATATAATTTAAGGCTTCTATGTCACTAAAAAGGAAAAGCATAAATAATCCCTATACATTTTGAATACTAATGATTTAGCTTTGGAATGAAAAATAACATTAGTATGTTATAACATTGAACTTGTATGGACGATAGACCTTAAGTAAGAACGAAAAAAAACTTACAAAATAAATATAACTTCCAAGCAAACCAGTTATCTGCTCTGTACCTGCACCATGCCTCCTGGCATTGTAAAATGGAAGAAGTTTCAAGCACTCCAAACAATTGGACATGTCTTGACAAGAACCATAGGAATGGTAAAAGAACAAAAATATATGACCCATTTATGATTTCCTACAAAAGGTAGCTTTGTATTGATCTCCATCCCGGAGTAATAAAAGGAATAATTAGATCACATGGTGGTAGATATTTAAAAAAGTTGCAACAAAAATTATATGTCAAATAAGAAACTAGTACCAACTATCAAAAAATGTATTTGAAGAAAATATATAGAAAGTGTATGACTTATTAACAAGTTATTATTAATATATCATCATATTGAAGAGGAAAAAATTGATAAAAATCAACAAGTTAATAATCCTTATTGTGAAACTAAGAATATAAGTATATCTTAACAATAAAAAGTAGTGAATTAGTGCAGAATAATAACACAAAGATACATCAGTAAGCATTATGAAAAAAAAATCAATACACGGTATCCTTTGCAATAGGAAATAGTATATGACAAGCCTACATAGATATTTTCCTCTAACATATTCGATTTAACAAGCATCAATTTTTAAGTATTTATTACATATAATTATTGGTTGGATGCCTGTAACATTTATTTTGAGAGACTAACTTATCCTCTAACAAAAATGAAGTATACTGTAAGTGGGCAAAGATGACAGAATGATCAGCCTATAAAAAAATAACATAAAAATGGAATCTACTGTAGTAATCAAAAAATTGGAACGAAAACTTGTAGTCTATCTTGCAAATAATATTTTGAAAACAAATTTTATACTTATTTAGAGCATACCATGGGGTAAAGAATTTTGTTGTAATTCATGGATTCCCATCATTTGATCCACTATTGTGACAACTCGTCTTCCAATCCTCAAAAAGACGTATTATCGATAATAAAAGAAAGAGATAGAAATAGAAAGATAGAAAGAAAAGAACAACAACATCAGAATCTCACAGCGGACACGGAACAAAATATAATATTACACATATCCATTACATAGTTTTACATATTAGAGTACACAAAATAATATGACTTCATTACATCAGACATTTATACGAGTCTGCCAAACCATACAACCCAAAATACAACATCAAAATGTCACTACAACGGATAGAGATAGATAGGTACGTCTGCTCTCCAACTTCAGCTTCCAAATCATTTATAAATCCCAACCTGATCACTTTGCTACCCATAAAAAATTTGAGTACCCAAGAGTTTATGAAAAACAAAATAAACTCCGGGTCAGACATGGGTCTGGTGTGAGTAAACAGGTTAAAGTTGTTAAACTTTAAAATCATTTGAAAACAAAAGGTATCACGTAAGACTTCCCACACATAAATACGGGTAAGTTTTTACCTTACGCTAACCAAAACATTTGATAGGAAATTCAGTGATATTATAATAGGGTCTAGGGTTTTCAAAATAAAATACAAAAATAGCTGGAATGCTTACATCTCACGTTCCAACATAGTTGGGCACAATCAAAACCGTACATGCACTTATTGGAGATTGGATTCCATACAATGGCAGGGCTACTGGGGTACCGCCCGTCACAGTACGGGGCCTAGATCATCGTACCGAGGAGCCACCCTAACTCCCCTGCAACACAAGGCCGGAACCATCCCTTACTGGACAGCTCCGAACAAGACAACCCCGCAGTTGTGGCCAACAACTGCCCACACAGCCGAAATAATAAGGGACTTCTAGACAGGGGTAAATTTCATCCTACTTGGGCATGACCCACTTAGCCTTGCTGCACCTCCCATGTTTTAGCCATTCCCGGTTGATGAGGCTTGAGGCTACGATTACCTTATAGAACACATCTCTTAGAATGTTCATCGTCCACTTGACGATGTGCTGAAAGCATTCAATCCATACAAGTTCATTCCGGGTTCGAACGAAACCGAAGGCATTATTTAGTTACACTCATTTTGGAATCACCCTCAGAGTTAACGACAATAACCCTTGCGCTCTAAAACTCCATCTCAATCTTCACTTTGAGATGTCATGACCTAACATTTAACTTGGATCGATGTGGTTTTTGAAAAATCAAACTTGATTCCCGATCCCGGTCTCATCGAAATCCAAACGCCATCTTAAAGGTCAAGTTGTTTAAAGATTTAAACAATTCAATTCAATTTTAGACATTGAATTCACACAGCATTATCCACAGATAATAACAAACATCTATCACGGATATATACAATATCTCACCACAGAATATCTCAGACTATCATCCAACAGATATCAACCAAATCCAGATATTCAATTCAAAACAATCATCCATAAGAAAGCATATCTCTAATTCATATTATAATTAATTTAATTAATTCAAATTAAATTAATTACTTAAGAATTAATCACTTTACCTGGCTTAATCAATCATTAATTAATTAATAACAATCATTTAATTAATTAATCACTTCTTAATTACCCTCAGTATCAATTAATTAATTTTTAATTAATTAATTAATTATCCTTTAATTATTAATTAATAACTCTAATTATTCATTATTAAAACTTGATTAAAAATTTATCATTCCTTAATTAATTACTAATTAATCCTTAATTTACAATTAATTAATCTTAATTAATTGCTTAATTGATTACAAATTATAAATTAATTTATCCCAATTACTTAATTAATTATAAATTAATTAAACTTAATTATTTAATTGATTAAGTCTTAATCACTAATTGATTAACTATTAATTATAAATTAATTAATGTTTAATTACTTAGTTAATTAACCCTAAACATTTAATTAATTAATTCTAAATCACTAATTAATTAACTTCTAATCACTTAATTAATTAATTATTAATCACTTATTAATTAATCTCCCATTAATTAATTAATTATCTATTAGTTATAATTTAATTTAATTCTTAATTATTAATTAATTAATCCATAACTAATTAATTAGACTTTTATAAATTAATTAACCTAAAATTATTCATAATTTAACCTTAATTACTTTATTAATTAAAGTAATCTTATCAATAAAAACTTAATTAACTTTCAAACAAATAAATTTCATTAATTACTTAAAATTATTACATATTTAAAACATCTCCATTTTGTTTAAACTTAATTACTTTTTAAAAGTTAAATTTAAAAGAATACAAAATCATCTCAAAATTTAGTTATCAAAGTATAAAATACTTTAAATTAAATAGTTTAACATTATCATAAAGTAGTTTAAATAAATTTTAGATTTTAAAATTTAAAACAAGTTTTTGAAAAACCTTTTAAAACATCACTAGCTATGGGTTCAACCCGACCAAACTCGAGACCAACTCGGGTCCATACCCCTTCTTCTTTTCTTTTTCTTTTAGTTTCAGTTAAAACTTAAATTACATTGAAATATGGAAGAAGCAAACACTCTCGAACCCAGGAACGAGCAAACTGCAGCACCACCCCATGTAAAAACGCGAGCCAGAACCTCCCCTACACGATTATCACTTCGGGTTACTCCCAACACATCTTCTCTGACACAACCCCCCTGACACCGTGCACGTGCACGACGCACCAACGCCGCCGTCATCACCAGCGACATCGCACGCAAACTCCCCATTGGCCACTGACCTAACCCCGATCCCTGATCAGCCATCACACGACCAAAATCAAAATTGAAGTAGCTCGCACATCACCTAGAACAACACTTCGCCAGAAAAACCACTGAACCCCTTGACTTCGACCATCGTTCGCCATGAAACTTCGGCCACATCACCGCAAGTCCTCCACGCACCTATCCCCTAAATCTTATGCAACTCGATCCATCCATTAATTTCTAGTCGCGACATCTTCAAACGTGACCAAATCCCTTAGTTAAACCCTAATCCACCCAAATTCCAATTCCTCGATGATCGATTACCTCCTCCACTATTTTTCTCAGATTCATCTATCACCAGACAAACTCCAACTCAAACCGCAACCACTCAAAATCACCCCATCACCGGATTCTGATCAAACTCCCATATTTGATCAACCCCGAAATACTACACCATAACCTAACTAAAATTCGAATTTTTAGTTCTAAAAATCAAGTCTTCAATTGAGGATTCAGTTTATATAGATAAATTTATAAATTAAGGCAATTGAGTTTTAACATAAATTATTGATCCTCTGTATTTTATTTTTTTCCAGAAAATGTTTTATTTTTAAAACTTAAAAATATTTCAAATTTTAGTTTAAACTTAAACCAACATATTTTTTATAAGAATCATAGTCCAACAAAGATTAAACCAAAAGAAAATGAATTTTCTTTCTCTAATCTGTACTCTGCACACTTTTTTTTTATATAAAAAAACAGAGATACATTTTGATATTTCATTCACATGCAAGCAGATTTGAAACAAATATACTTAGCTCAACAACATGCAAACATATTTATCATCAATCTTCTAGTCATGCAACCAGGTTTTAGTTAAAACAAGTTAGTGTTTACTCACCTGAAACCTATTTCAAGCCGAGGCCAAAATTTTTTTGCAAAATCCAGAAAAGATGAATCTACAGGTCTTAAAACTGGAAATCCAGAGAAGAAAAAGCTTTTGAAACTCAGGTGTTCTTATATGCTTCTCCACTTGAATTTAAATCAAACCTTTAGATTGGAGAGAGCTTTGAATTTGCTTCTTACAGGAATTTGATTTTACAGGATTTTTTTTGTATTTTGCTTGTAGATTAGAAACTTTGAAATAAGATTTGAATCCTTGTTTAATTTTTTGTTGAAAGAGTGGAAATTTAATGAATTTCAGATTTGTAAATAGAGGAGTGATTTTTTTCTTACTTTTAGAAAATGAGATGGAAAAATTTAGATATAGAAGATGAAACAAGCTTTTATAAATAAAATTTTGTTTAATTAAAATTTAAGAAAATAATTTACAAATGTGACACTTGTCACTAATCATGGTTATTTCCTTAACACATGTTATTAGAGGAATTTACAAATCTACACATGTAATTCTCATGCAAAATGGATTTTTAAATGTTTTTATAATTAATTTTCAATTTTTTAAATACATTTTTAATTTATATAAATCAATTATTCTTAAAAGAAATAAATATAAAACAAATTTTATATTCTAAATAAAATCATAGAAATACACTTTTAAAATCAAAGTACGATTTAAAATATAAATAACTATATTTTGAATTTCAACTTAACAACCCAAATTCAAATTAAATTTCAAATTCAATTTAAAAATCAAATTTGATATGTATATATAATTTAACAAATCCATTTCCATTTGTACATATTAATTCTATTTAAAATCAATACATTTACAACACAATTATTATTATTGTTTAAAATAACAATTTTATCAGATTTTAATTAATTTATTAAAAAGATTATCACATTTAAATTTGGTTTGAAATTCCGGAATATCACATTCCTCCCCCCTTAAAAGAATTTCGTCCCCGAAATTTAAACAAAAGATAATCCAAAATTTTCATTTCATTTCAACAATTCAAGCATACATATCATCCATACACTAATAGCCAATAAACAAATCATCCAAACAACAATACATCCAATACAAACATCACTAGCTATCCGGACACATATCCGGATAAGTCTTCCTAAAACTATCCAGAGTCTCCCAGGTACACTCTTTGGGATCCTCACTCCACTGGACTTTTACAAGCTTCACTATCTTGCTTCGGAGTTGCCTCTCGTCTTGATCAACAATCTGAACAGGATGTCTGACAACTGATAAATCTGGCTCAATCTCTAAGTCTTCCTGCACCGCTGGTTCCACAATAAGAGATGGATCGTGCACGTATTTCCATAGATGAGATACGTGGAAAACATTGTGAATTCCAGCCATGCAGACTGGCAATTCAATCCTGTATGCTACGATACCAATCCTCTCGAGCACTCAGAATGGACCAATATATCTCGGGGCGAGTTTCCCTGTCTTCCCAAATCTTACTGCTCCTTTAATAGGGGAAACTTTGACAAAGACAAAATCACCAATCTCGAACTCCAATTGTATTCGTCTTTTATCTGCATATTTCTTATGACGATCCTGAGCAGCTCTCATCCTTTTCTTGATAAGCTCAGCTTTAGCAGATGCTTTATGGATCAGATCTGGTCCAAGCACAAGACGGTCTTTCGACTCTATCCAATAGGCTGGGGATCTACACGGTCTTCCATACAGAGCTTCATAGGGAGCCATCTTAATACTTGCTTGGTAACTGTTATTACAAGAGAATTCCACAAGAGGTAGATGGTCTTCCCATGATCCACCAAAATCCAATACACAAGCTCTCAGCATATCTTCTAGAATTCGATTAAGGCTTTCCGTCTTCCCATCTGTCTGGGGATGATATGTTGTACTCAATCTCAAACTTGTTCCATAGCCGACTGCAAAGCCTCCTAGAACTTGCTGGTGAAGATAGGATCTCGATCGCTTACAATACTAACTGGAACACCATGCAATCTGACTATTTCTCTAAAGAAAATCTCTGCCAGATAAGCTGCAGTACGGGTTGCCTTAACCGGTATAAAATGAGCGCTTTTGGTTAGACGATCCACAATAACCCATATTCCTTCATTTCCCTTCTTGGTCCTAGGCAATCCATCGAAATCATCTCCCACTTCCACATTGGGATTTCCAAAGGTTGCAACAAACCGGCTGACTTCTGCTGATCTCCTTTAACTTGCTGGCAGATAGCATAACTATTAACGAAAGCAGCTACATCCTTCTTCATGCCCGGCCACCAGAAAATCCTTCTCATATCCTTATACATCTTTGAGATTCTTGGATTGATATTTAATCTAGAGCGATGACTTTCAGATAAGACCTCCTGCTTCAATTCCTTGAAATTCGAAACATAGATCCTTCCGTTGATCCTCAGTGTCCCTTGGTCATCAATCTTAAAGCCGGAACACTGACCTTTCTCAACTCTCCTGATGATTTCTCTTAGTCTACTATCAGATTCTTGCTTGCTCGAAATCCTTTCCAGAAGAGATGGAACCACTTCCAAAAGAGATAGAACTGCATTCCTGCTAAGAGCGTCTGCCACAACGTTCGCCTTTACCGGGGTATACAGAATATCCAAATCATATGATGCCAAGAACTCGACCCATCGCTGCTGTCTTAGATTAAGATCTTTATGAGAGAAAAGATATTTCAACGGTTTGTGATCCGTGAATAACTCGAACTTCTCTCCCAAAAGATAGTGCCTCCAGATCTTTAAAGCAAAAACAATGGCCAACATCCCTAGATCGTGCATAGCGTAGTTTCTTTCATGTGGCTTCAATTGCCGACTCGCATATGCAATTACCCTACCATTCTGCATTAGCACTGCTCCCAATCCAACAATACAGGCATCAGTATAAACCTCAAACTTGCTCTTCCCATCCGGAATAACCAACACAGGAGCACTTGTCAACCTTGCCTTTAGATTCTGAAAAGCCTCCTCACATTCAGGTGTCCACTTGAATTTTGCTTCCTTCCTTGTCAGCTTAGTTAGGTGCGAAGAGATCTTGGAATAATCCCTAATAAACTTTCTGTAGTAGCCAGCCAATCCTAGAAAACTACGAACTTTAGTTGGTGTCCGAGGCTGCTTCCACTCCAGAATAGTCTCAACTTTCGCTGGATCTACAGAGATGCCTTCTCCAGAAACAATGTGCCCCAAAAAATTTACTTCTGATTTCCAAAAATGGCACTTAGAGAACTTCGCCTTCAGAACATGACTTCTCAAAGTTTCCAATACTATTCTCAAGTGCTGCTTGTGCTCTTCTTCCAACTTAGATTAGACCATGATATCATCGATGAACACCAAAACGTACTTATTCAAAACATCTATAAAGACACGATTCATCAGGTCAACAAAGTAGGCAGGAGCGTTGGTTAACCCAAAAGGCATAACCAACCACTCATAGAAACAATTAGGTCCCCTAAATGCTGTTAAGGGAATACTGTCCTCATCTACCCTTAACTGATGGAAACCTGATGCTAAATCCAACTGAGAAAAGATTTAAGCTCCATGCAGCTGGTCGAAGAGATCATCAATACGAGGAAGAGGATACTTATTTCGAATGGTCACTTTGTTCAACTCACGATAGTCTATGCAGAACCTTAGCGACCCATCCGACTTGGTGACAAACACCGCAGCCGAACCCCAACAGGAAAAAATGGGCCTAATCAATCACTTCTCCAACAAATCTTGATTTTGCTTCACTAGTTCCTCCCTCTCCCTAGGAGCCATTCTCCTACTATGCTGAATTACGGGTACTGCTCCAGGAACCAAATCTATACGAAACTCTATTTCTCGGCGCAGAGGTAAACACTTAACTTCCTCGAATACATCTGAGAAATCCTGGACCACTTCGATATCTTCAACCTCCCCTTGAGAAGTCTCAACTCCACGTAAAAGAATACTCAAGTGTATTCCAGATTTATCACACATACTCTAGCAATTCTACCCAGATCAGTTTCCAAAGAAACTGTTCTCTCATCACAATTTAGGACAGCCTTATACTTATCGAGCCAATCCATCCCCAATATAAGGTCAAAACCCTTAAAATCCAACACATAAGGGTCACAAGAAAAACTATAGGACAGATCGGACCAAATCCTTACAAATCATATCTAATTTGGTTACCCCCCTATAGGAATAGATACACAGATGGGATTGTCTACAGTACTAGGGGTAAGAAAGAACTTCTCTACAGATTCTAGAGAAATAAAACTCAAAGATGCTCCAAAATCAAATAAAACTTTAATATACTTGCCATCTAAAAGTAATGTACCTTCCAATACTCCTTTGCCCTTAGATGAGGTTGATGGTGCTCCTTCCAAAGCAAATACTTTGTTCTACTGGACTTTATGAAGGAGCGGACAATCTTTGATCATATGACCCGGTTGATGGCAGTTGGAGCAAAGAGATTTCTGAACTAAAGCTGAACCTGGTCCACTATAACGTGACTGCTGCTGCTTTCTTTCTTGAGGACACTGATTTGCCAAATGCCCGACTTGCTGACAATTATAGCACTTGTGGGGTCCATTGTTGCTTCCAGACTTCTTCTTGTTTTGCCTCTTCCAATTGGGATTGAATTTTCTCTTATTTGGGTTAGAAGAATTCCCTCCCGATGCAGCAACTCGTGCCATTGATCTCTTATTCATCAAATCCTCATATCTTAACGCCGTATCAATTAACTCCACAAATGATCCTTTCAAGTGTGCTGTCATCCTTTCATGAAACTCTGGCCTCAATCCTTGCACAAACATCTCGTTCTTTTTGAGAGGAGTGTCTATAAGCCCTGGACCATAGCAAGATAACTCGTTGAATTTAGTCTCGTACTCAGCTATCGTCATGCTCCCTTGATTTAAATTCGAAAAATCCTGATAAAGATGAGTTTTTCCTGCTGTAGGCATGAATTTCTCCTCAAATAACTCCTTAAATTATTCCCAAGACATATCGTCCTCAGAGATATTTGCTGTCACTGCATCCCACTAGGCTGCAGCACCTCCTTGTAATTGCCATGAAGCCATTACCCTCTTCTGCTCATCTGATAATTTCATGCTCTTAAAGATTTTCTCACAAGAGCGTAGCCATGCTTGGACCTCAATTATAGTCTCTGATCCTTTAAATGGTTTTCCTCTAAGGTTGACGAAGTCCTTACATAAAGCAGCAAAACTGACTGGAGGCGGTACTGGATTAACAACCTCATTATCAGCCTGACCTCTTCTATCATTGGTTGATGTACTTCCTACAACCCTTCCCCTTCTGCCTCTTGAACTCATTCTGGCTACCTGGATAGGTAACCCAACCAATTTAGATAGGGATATAGTTATATAAGAAAATTACAAATACGCACTCTCAAGATAGATACTACTCCAGAGCCTAGGTGTTTCTCAACCTATGCTCTGATACCAACCGTAACGACCCGTCTTTCCAATCCTCAGAAAGACGTGTCATCAATAAGAAAAGAAAGAGATAGAAATAGAAAGATAGAAAGAAAAGAACAACAACATCAGAATCTCACAGCGAAAACAGAACAAAGTATAATATTACACATATCCATTACATAGTTTTACATACCAGAGTACACAAAATAATACGACTTCATTACATCAGACATTTATAAGAGTCTGCCAAACAATACAACCCAAAATACAACATCAAAATGTCACTACAGCGAATAGAGATAGATAGGTACGTCTGGTCTCCAACTTTAGCTTCCAAAACATTTGTAAATCCCAACCTGATCACTTTGCTACCCATAAAAAATTTGAGTACCCAAGAGTTTATGAAAATCAAAATAAACTTCGGGTCAAACATGGGTCTGGTGTGAGTAAACAGGTTAAAGTTGTTTAACTTTAAAATCATTTGAAAACAAAAGGTATCACGTAAGACTTCCCACACATAAATACGGGTAAGTTTTTACCTTACGCTAACCAAAACATTTGATAGGAAATTCAGTGATATTATAATAGGGTCTAGGGTTTTCAAAATAAAATACAAAAATAGCTGGAATGCTTACATCTCATGTTCCAACATAGTTGGGCACAATCAAAACCGTACAGGCACTTATTGGAGATTGGATTCCATACAATGGCAGGGCTACTGGGGTACCTCCCGTCACAGTACGGGGCCTAGATCATCGTACCGAGGAGCCACCCTAACTCCCCTGCAACACAAGGCCGGAACCGTCTCTTACTGGAGAGCTCCGAACAAGACAACCCCGCGGTTGTGGCCAACAACTGCCCACACAGCCGAAATAATAAGGGACTTCTAGACAGGGGTAAATCTCGTCCTACTTGGGCATGACCAACTTAGCCTTGCTGCACCTCCCCTATTTTAGCCATTCCCGGTTGATGAGGCTTAAGGCTACGATTACCTTATAGAACACATCTCTTAGAATGCTCATCGTCCACCTGACGATGTGCTGAAAGCATTCAATCCATACAAGTTTGTTCCGAGTTCGAACGAAACCGAATCCATTATTCGTTACACTCATTTTGGAATCACCCTCAGAGTTAATGACAATAACAGTTGCACTCTAAAACTCCATCTCGATCTTCACTTTGAGATGTCACGACCTAACGTTTAACTTGGATCGATGTGGTTTTCGGAAAATCAAACTTGATTCCCGATCCCGGTCTCATCGAAATCCAAACGCCATCTTAAAGGTCAAGTTGTTTAAAGATTTAAACTATTCAATTCAATTTTAAACATTGAATTCACACAGCATTATCCACAGATAATAACAAACATCTATCACAGATATATACAATATCTCATCACAGAATATCTCAGACTATCATCCAACAGATATCAACCAAATCAAGATATTCAATTCAAAACAATCATCCATAAGCAAGCATATCTCTAATTCATATTATAATTAATTTAATCAATTCAAATTAAATTAATTACTTAAGAATTAATCACTTTACCTAGCTTAACCAATCATTAATTAATTAATCACAATCATTTAATTAATTAATCACTTCTTAATTACCGTCACTATCAATTAATTAATCTTTAATTAAGTAATTAATTATCCTTTAATTATTAATTAATAACTCTAATGATTCATTATTAAAACTTGATTAAAATTTTATCATTCCTTAATTAGTTACTAATTAATCCTTAATTTACAATTAATTAATCTTAATTAATTGCTTAATTGATTACAAATTATAAATTAATTTATCCCAATTACTTAACTAATTAACCTTAATTATTTAATTGATTAAGACTTAATCAATAATTAATTAACTATTAATTATAAATTAATTAATGTTTAGTTACTTAGTTAATTAACCCTAAACATTTAATTAATTAATTCTTAATCACTAATTAATTAACTTCTAATCACTTGATTAATTAATTATTAATCACTCATTAATTAGTCTCCCATTATTTAATTAATTATCTATTAGTTATAATTCAATTTAATTCTTAATTATTAATTAATTAATCCATAACTAATTAATTAGAATTTTATAAATTAATTAACCTAAATTTATTCATTAATTTAACCTTAATTACTTTATTAATTAAAGTAATCTTATCCATAAAAACTTAATTAACTTTCCAAATTTCATTAATTACTTAAAATTATTGCATATTTAAAACATTTCCATTTTGTTTAAACTTAATTACTTTTTAAAAGTTAAATTTAAAAGAATACAAAATCATCTCAAAATTTAGTTATCAAAGTATAAATTACTTTAAATTAAATAGTTTAACATTATCATAAAGTAGTTTAAATAAATTTTATATTTTAAAATTTAAAACAAGTTTTTGAAAAACCTTTTAAAACATCACTAGCTATGGGTTCAACCCGACCAAACTCGAGACCAACTCGGGTCCATACCCCTTCTTCTTTTCCTTTTCTTTTAGTTTAAGCTATAAACTTAAATTACATTGAAATCTAGAAGAAGCAAACACTCTCGAACCCAGGCACGAGCAAACTACAGCACCACCCCGTGTAAAAACGCGAGCCAGAACCTCCCCTACACGATTATCACTTCGAGTTACTCCCAACATATCTTCTCAGACACAACCCCCTGACACCGTGCACGTGCACGACGCACCAACGCCGCCGCCATCACCAGTGACACCGCACGCAAACTCCCCATCGACCACTGACCTAACCCCGACCCCTGATCAGCCATCACACGACCTAAATCAAAATTGAAGTAGCTCGCACATCACCTGGAACAACACTTCGCAAGAAAAACCACCGAACCCCTCGACTTCGACCATTATTTGCTATGAAACTTCGGCCACATCACCGCAAGTCCTCCATGCAGCTATCCCCTAAATCTTACGCAACTCGATCCATCCATTAATTTCCAGTCACGACATCTTCAAACGCCAAATCCCTTAGTTAAACGCTAATCCACCCAAATTACAATTCCTCGACGATCAATTACCTCCTCTACTATTTTTCTCAGATTCATCCATCACCAGACAAACTCCAACTCAAACCGCAACCACTCAAAATCACCCCATCACCGGATTCTGATCAAACTCCCATATTTGATCAACCCCGAAATACTTCACCATAACCTAACTAAAATTCGAATTTTTAGTTCTAAAAATCAAGTCTTCAGTTGAGGATTCAGTTTATATAGATAAATTTATAAATTAAGCAATTGAGTCTTAACATAAATCATTGATCCTCTGTATTTTATTTTTTTCCAGAAAATGTTTAATTTTTAAAACTTAAAAATATTTTCAAATTTTAGTTTAAACTTAAACAAACATATTTTATATAAGAATCATAGTCCAACAAAGATTAAACCAAAAGAAAATGAATTTTATTTCTTCAACCTATACTCTGCACATATATTTTAAAAAAGAATACAGAGATACAATTTGATATTTCATTCACATGCAAGCAGATTTGAAGCAAATATACTTAGCTCAACAACATGCAAACATATTTATCATCAAGCTTCTAGTTATGCAACTAGGTTTTATTTAAAAAAGTTAGTGTTTACTCACCTAAAACCTATTTCAAGCTGAGACCAAATTTTTTGCAGAATCCAGAAAAGATGAATCTGCTGGTCTTAAAACTGGAAATCCAGAGAAGAAAAGGCTTTTGAAACTCAGGTGTTTTTGTATGCTTCTCCAGTTGAATTTAAATCAAAGCTTTAGATTGGAGAGAGCTTTGAATTTGATTTTACAGGATTTTTTTTTGTATTTTACTTGTAGATTAGAAACTTTGAAATAAGATTTGAATCCTTGTTTAATTTTTTGTTAAAAGAGTGGAAATTTGATGAATTTCAGATTTGTAAATAGAGGAGTGATTTTTTCTTGCTTTTAGAAAATGAGATGGAAAATTTTAGATATAGAAGATGAAACAAGTTTTTATAGACAAAATTTTGTTTAATTAAAATTTAAGAAAATAATTTACAAATGTGACACTTGTCACTAATCATGGTTATTTCCTTAACACATGTTATTAGAGGAATTTACAAATCTACACATGTAATTCTCATGCAAAATGGATTTTTAAATGTTTTTATAATTAATTTTCAATTTTTTAAATACATTTTTAATTTATATAAATCAATTCTTCTTAAAAGTAATAAATATAAAACAAATTTTATATTCTAAATAAAATCATAGAAATACACTTTTAAAATCAAAGTATGATTTAAAATATAAATAACTATATTTTGAATTTCAACTTAACAACCAAATTCAAATTGAATTTCAAATTCAATTTAAAAATCAAATTTGATATGTACATATAATTTAACAAATCCATTTCCGTTTGTATATATTAATTCTATTTAAAATCAATACATTTATAACACAATTATTATTATTGTTTAAAATAAAAAATTTATCAGATTTTAATTAATTTATTAAAAAGATTATCACATTTAAATTTGGTTTGAAATTCCGGAATATCACAACTATATCCTTAAGCATTACTAAATTCCAGTTTAAATGCCAAAATCTTGACTCAATCTCTTCATCCATTGACCTATTACACAAACAAGGTGCCACTAGTGGATATTTGTAAAGATTTTGAATTTTGCAATAAAATGTGGAAAAAAAATAAAATCAAAAAGTTACGAAGATATATTACTTAACTCAATGTTTCTTTAGCTTCAGTTTTATGCTACAGTCTGCAGCAATACGTTGAAATCTAGTCTAAATTCCAAACTTATATATCGTATAAAGGTAAAAAAATTAACAACTTAAGAATGAAACTAACGAGCTTACCGTATGATATACAAATTCAATACTGGATGAATCTGATACATTCTCCGTAGGCATATCATAACGTAGAAGAGACATCTCTGTATAGTGACAGTTGAAAAATTAGGATCGTTGAACTCATCACGCAACCTGCATATGTCAGAAGATATGCATCCAAACCATATCTGTATATGTGAACCTTCTATTTTTGTTAAACTGACCGACGGGAAATATAAGTCATTATTTGTACGTGAATATGTATATATACTTGCATATATACATCTGCATTTATGCGCATTCGTATATATACAGAAACAGAAATATGAATTGAATATATGCTTGTTAACATTTTATATGTTTAGAAAAAACCATGGTAAAATGAGAATAAAAATCAGATGGCTCATTTTGGAAATAAAATTAGATCATTGGAAACATGGAGTCCGAATTCAGCCTGAAGGCAGCTGCTCATTGGCCATTCGTAAAAGATTGGCAAAGCTTCCTGTAAAGAAACAAAAGAAATGAAGGCTCCGTTTCAAGTTAGGGTGTCACATAACCTTCAAACCCAAGTTCAAAAACAAGTAGTGGAAAACAGAACCTAACCTTATTTTCATCGGACATACCCTACAATCTTTAACTGCCGTCTTCTTCAGTGACCTATACCATATATTCCGAAGCAAAACAGATGGCCGGTTTGCTGCACCTAAACGTCAGTTTGACATAAGTCTTCCTAACCAAGGCAAAAAATTCGTTACACCTACCATGCATTGCAATGGTTTATTTTCCTTAACAACTGCAAACAACGATGTATTAATATGCAACCCGACAACAAAAGAGGTCATAATTACCTCAGAGCAGCATGAACACATTCTTCGCCCCGAGCTAAAAGAAAATGATGGACATAACATAAGAATTGGTTTCGGATTCCTTAAGTCCACTCAAAGCTACAAAGTATTCCGTATTTCTACTGGTCCTACAACTTTACAGAATGCAATTACATCATCGAGTAGAAGTGTTTACTACCGGACTAAGTACCTGCTAGAGGACGCTTGCTAGGCAGCCTCCCCATCCTATATAGAGCGCTTGTTCTATGTTTATAGGCAACTGCATCTACTTTTATATATTGTGTGCTTTCGATCATGAACCTAATGCTTTCCTTTGTTTCTATCTTAGGAATGAGCGGTACTCGACATTGTACCCACCTGATCCATTGAAGCATATTTCTGTATAATGTAACTAGACAAAGATGACAGAATGATCAACCTATAAAAAATGACATAAAACTGAAATCTACTGCAGTAATAAAAAAATTGGAACGAAAACTAGTAGTCTATCTTGCAAATAATATTTTGAAAACAATTTTTTTACTTATTTAGAGCACCATGGGGCAACGAATTTTGCTATAATTCATGGATTCCGATCATCTGATCCACTGTATCCTTAAGCATTACCAGATTCCAGTTTAAAAGCTAATGTTTTTGACTCTATCTCTTCATCCATTGACCTATTGCACAAACAAGGTGCCACTAGTGGATGTTTTTGAAGATTTTGAATTTTGCAGTAAACCATGTAAAAAAAAGAAAATCATAAAGCTATGAAGATATATGATTTAACTTACTGTTTCTTCAACTTCAGTTTTATGCTACAATCTACAGTAAAATGCTGAAATCTAGTCTAAATTTCAAATGTATATATCGTATAAAGGTAAAAAAATCAACAACTTAACAATCAAACTAATGAGCTTACCATGTGAAAATTCAATACTGGATGGATCTGATATATTCTCCACAAGCATATCATACCATAGAAGAGACATCTATGTATAGTAATAGTTGAAAAATTAGGATCGTTGAACCTGCATATGTCAAAACATATGCATCAAAGCCATATCTGTAGGATCAGACCATAATTGTGATATTTAAAAACTATTTGCAATATCCGCTAACATGCCTTTAGCAATCTTATGACATATGGCTTTAGCGGCCGTACTGCTTTTGCCTCAGGACCTTCTGATGATGCTTGCAGGATTTTAGTGCAAGCGCCCTTGACATCAAATGACATCCATGGTACCACTGAGCTGGGAATAAAAACATAGAATCAAAATTGAACAAGCCAACTAAGATAACATTGAAATCGAACTGAATCTAGGAATAAAGATCAAACATGGATCAATATCGACCATGACCAAGCTGCGGGAGTGAACAAGAGTTAACAGCGTAATAATTGAACAGGAGCAAGCTAGTCAAAATGAATAGGGGAGTGGATTTAGGAGCGATTTAGGTTTTCTTATGAAATCGAACGTTATCTATTTCTGTGTGTATGCTATTGTTCTAGTATGCTCCTATTTATATGTGTGCTGTTGCGTCTGTGCTTGTTTTTCTTCACCACTGCAAAGTTTAGTGTGAATGCTTCCATACGTATGCTTCTGTTTTTTCTCTGTGTATGCTTCTGTTTATGCCTGCTAGTGCCATCGCTGCAAACTGCTAACTCGACCCCATTTTAGATACAAACTATTCACTCCAGTCAGCCTGATATTATTGAAACGGACTCGGCTTGGTCAATTGCTTCCTTCTTGTAGCACTTAGCCTCCCTTCATTCCTAATACATTTCCTGCATGCTTACTTTGTGCTGCATAATAATGTGGTCACGTTATCTTATGACATTATCACTTAGAGGTATTGTACTTTTTTGATGTAGGATTTCAGTCCACCCTGCTTCCAAGCTTGGCATGTCACTGCACAATCTTATCACAAAAAATAATCATAAAAAGACAGACACAAAGGTTAGTATTGATAAACTGTGAATCCTAAACATGTAAAATGTTAGAAAATGTTGGTGGAGGATCGTACAGATTTATGTATGTGGCCAAAATAATAAAAGTGTTAACGAAATATAAATCTATCAATATATAAGGTAAAAATAGACTTTTTGTAATACTTTCAAATAATATCAAGCTACAAAAAGAACTAAAGATAACAAAAGCCAACAAACCTATCAAGCACCACTAGCTCAAGTGGCAAGACACTCTCTATAGATAAAAGTTCTAGAGGTCTAGGGGTTTGAACCACTGTGACATCAAAAAAGTGCTCTCCTTAACTAAAGTATCATTTTATTGTAAAAAAAATAAAAGCCAACAAACCTAGAATCATTTTCGACCAATCCTTAGCATAGTAATTGTAGTCAAAACATGTGTATCAACATCAACATAATATTTGTAAATAGCAATAGTTTTGGTTGAAGCATGCTTCAAATAATTGCTTTACTATAATAAAAAGCGTGCTACTTGAATATTAAGAGCTGTTACTAATTACCATACTCTCGTTTGTATGAATATGTATTACATATTCAGCATGGCTACTTGATTCTACTATGAGAATAAAACATATCAACCATATCAAAGAGGAAGATAAAACCATTTTTTGACATTCTTAATTATTTTAAATGGTTAATTGTTTGATGGCGGACACTGTTTACCAGGATTATTGTACAGTATCACAAGGTAGATCTAACAATTTAAACGACATAATTATACTAAATACCTCATGTTTTTTCAGTCAATAATATGACATACACCTTGCTCACATGAACGAAACTACAATTTTTAAACAAAATCCACATCACGGACAACTATTCGATTCGTTTGCAATTGCAGCCAAACTTTCACATTATGGAGCTAATAAAAAAATTCTGATTTGAACAATTTTGAGCTCAAATTTGCAGTTTTGTGCTTAACGATGGTAGAAATGGAGAGTATATGTGGCAGGTCTGAAGTGATGGAGCTCCAAGTGATGCAATTAGGTGAGTCAATGAATGCTAACTCTTTGGTGCAAGCACCAGAGCATAACTAAGCAGCCACGGGAATCTCTTTTGTGACGCCATCGGCCGCAACAAAGAGGCTTTGTTTTAATGGATTTGAACAGTAGATGCATCACGAATTTGGATTTAAGATTTAAGAACATAAATGATTTAGGGTTGGTTGTTTTGGGTAGAAGAGTACAATAAATTCTAAGCGGGAAATGAATATTACGGAGGGAATGGGCTTTGTAAATTTGTCGAACTTACTACGGCGTTACCTTGTGTTTTCTTTTGAAACTGACATAATAGATTCATCATTCAACATGCCTGAGTTAAATTGGATTTTACTTGCAAAATTATCGCCTGGTATGACTTTGAGTTTTGGTACATTTATGTTGAAATAGAAATTCTATATAATGATCTATAATAAACTGCTTGCACATAACAACCAGAATGTCTTGAAGTCAGCAGGTGCGATAACTAAATTTGTAAGTATTTGTTATGATCCAAGAATTGGTATAGAAGTATTATTTGATAGGCATCAGATTTGAGAAAATATTTTGATAGAAAATTCAAATGGTTAGAATTTCGATCAAAATGCCAAGAAAGCATGTGTCAGTAAGAAAGCTCTATAAAGGCACTAAAATATTTACAAACTGTGAGTAAACAACAAACTTATGACTGTTAACGATCTATTCGTCTTAAAATCATTTTAGTTTGTTTAATTTTGATTTTGGATTTGAAAGTTCATCTTTTATAATCAATATAAATGGATGTTCTGATCGTCCCAAAATGATGTACACACACCATATTAAAATGTTTAATGTGGATAATGTAAGATGGATTTCTTATGATTTGGCTACATGAATTATCATACATGTTGTATTGTTTATTGTATTGCATTTCTCTTATGTATTTGACACATATGGAAAGTATCAAATTTGAATTGAGATTACTAAAGGGTAGTTTAGTGTATAATTGAGTATTTATGAAATAATGGAGATTTGTTTATAGAAAGAATGAACTTCTTATAAAGGAGTGTGTGGACTAGAGCTTCATAAGTGATATCAAGTATAGTATGTTAATACTAAATACATGTTCTATTTTAATTTAAGAACTTCAAGTTGGAAATGTTCCAAATAATTTGTAGCGGTTGATTCAACCAAAGGCTAAATACACCTCCTTGAATAACACTACAATAAAAGTAGTATGGATATATGCAAAAATTTATAACTGAGATAGGGGTGATTCTAAATGGTAGAATCCCATTACATTGTTTTATGTTAACCATGTGGCAATATAGCCCATAAAAGAACCAACAGCTCGCTAAAATTCGAAAAACATACTCTGAAGTGTTCCGCATTGTAAAGGCAGTTTATCAACATCGAAGAGAATTAATTGATAGAGTAAATATTGAAAACAATATAGCATACCCGTTCACTAGTGGACTGACCCAATTAGTTTTTGAGAAAGCAATCGAAAGAATTTGGAATTGGAATCCCCAATAGTCATCAAGTTCATGTAGAAGATTGATAGAGTGAGGTGTACGCCCTACAGGCAATTATGTAATTTGTTATATTATCTAACTTGGTAACTAACCTTGTTCAAAATAAAAGGTGCTTTATTTCTATTATATGCTTATTATATTTTGATATAATTAGTTGAGGAATAACTTTAAAGTGTATTAAATAGAGAATCCTTAAACAATATATTATGTGATAGTAATGTAATGTGTTGTAATCATGAGAAATTTATCATATAAAAATAACATATTAATTTAAATATTCCTATCAAGATGTTTTGAGATAGGATATCGATACATCTTTAAGACTAAAGTATGTAATGCTCTCCAAATATTGGAGAGTGTATTACTCATGGTTGATGAGGGGCACCAAGGGGTTACGTGCTGATATTTATTGTGCAACGACCCAAATTTTCAACCCTCAAACGTCGACACTAATATATCCACGGTATTCGTATGCCAGGCGCCCAAGTACCAAAAAGACAGATTGTTAGAGTTAAGTAAAAAAGAAAAAGAAATAGAAAAAGAAACAGAACAAGAAAGAAAGAACACAATATCATAATCTCACAAGCGGAACGATAATATACAATATGCAAAAAGATAGTACAAAGCATTACTCCAAGATAAAGAGTAATTTCAGAGTTACGAAACCTAAGTACTATTATCAGATATGGAAATTATAACTGCCTCTCCTCACAATGCTAATACATAATAATAATAATAATAATAATAATAATAATAATAATAATAATAATAATAATAATAATAATAATAATAATAATAGTGCAACAGAAATAGAAATAGATAGATGGAAACCTCCAGCTCGTCTCCTAAAGCTCTAAAGCATCCATAGTCAAACCTGTTTTACTTAGCCTACTCGAAAGAGTACTCCAGAAATTAGGGGAAAATAAAACCTCTAGATAGAAATAAGCCGAGAAACTCAAGAAAAATGTGTCTAACAGTAACTTTTGAGACCATTCGAATCACCATAATGGTATTCCCCTCAAAAGAAATCAAACCATCTAATATGTAAATACAGCGATATATTGTATAGGTTGTAGAATACAAATCAAAAAATAATTATGCTGCTTGCATCTCACAACAAAAAATACATCTAAAACCGCTAAGGTTCGTTTGCATATGGATATTCCATTGGAGACATCCCTAAATTTACAGAGGATGGCCTCTTGACAATGGTCACCCAAGTGACATATATCTTTAGATAAAATATACCATAAGGTAAACATAGCTGGTCCATGCCTAAACAAATGTTATCGATATCATCAACTCCTGCTAGATTCATCGATAAGCATATCTACATATGGAGTTCATATACCCTTTGGGTTAGCTAAATGCCATGGCTATGCATCCTACTTTGTTTTCAGTCATTTCAAATGATGAAGTCACGTTCAGCATCTCCCACTTGATTCTTCATCATTCGAGTAGACCACAAATCTCTCCATCGTTTCCAGCACAAGTTGTTCGACGAATGCCAACGATGACATCTCCCTTGGACTTTGGATCAATAGTTAAAATCTATAGCGTTAGTTCGATATGCTAATGGTGACCTCTCCCTTGGACTTAACCTTAGGATAGATAGTCCAACTCTATAACATTCCACATCCATACCTACTTCCAAAATGTAGACTCGTATACTAGTTTTAAAGCAGTTTTGGTAAGTAATACGTAATCCGACCCTGAACTCTTCAAAACTAAATTGGTGAAATTTTTGTTAACTCGGTTTCAGTTCTTTGAGAATTAAGCAAACGATATAAAGGATTCCTCCTTGAAAAATCTCATATATATATGTTCTTTAAACTAGAAACGTTTCATACCAATGAGTCCTCCCTAGGGGACCTCAAAGTGTATGAAGCCGTGAAGCTTTTATATAATTCCTAAGTTATTTTGGTCAAGTTTGATAGTCAAATAATCGACTATCTAGTCAAAAAACAATTTTGTATGGATATTAAGTCTCGTATACTTATCATGTTTCCGACCTTTTCAACTTACTATATCCACCATTCAAGGGTGAAGCTGATAGGTTAGAGCATTGTTACTTCTAAACCTTACTCAAACATCATTCTTAACTCTCTAGGTAGAACAAGTCTACGTTATCAGCTTTTAGCGCTAAGTATAAGATTAATTTCTTTCCATAAACAAATAATAAAAAGCATGATTAAGTTATACAAGCGACTCCTAATCCCTTTTTAAATTATCTGTTTATAATTTAAAAGCCTTTTAACTTGGTAGGTATATGTATACTAATTTATTTATAATCTACTATATTTAACAAAATTTTAAAAACATTTTAAAAGATAAAATGTTACATAAACCATTTAGTACATTAATAAAATATTAACTAATTTTTCTAATAATATATGCATAAAATTACTTATAATTATGTTTTAAATATCCATTTAAAAGATTACTTAAAAATAACTACTTTATGATTTTCTAAAGCCCAAAATGCATTTTACATTTATTAAACCCTCTTACTTCAATAATTCATAATTAATTACTAAAAATATATTTAAACTTAAAACCACTTTTAAAATACTCTAGTATATGTTATTAAGCATCCCTAAAACGATCCCATAATAATAATTAATTTAATTATCATTTAAACTCACTTTAAATCACAAACAGTGTTAGAAATAATGCTACACAACCAGCATTATAAAAACAACCCATAAATGTTGTCATATGTCAAAGATAGCGTTTATTAGTGTTGTAAATGCTATTGGACAGAGAACAATAGTGTAAAAACTCATAAATTTTGATAATTAAAAACTATTAAATTTAATAATATTTTAGAATTTAAATATTGTGAGAAAAAAAATTGATTTGCTAGTGAGAAAATAATTAAATATAAATTTAATTTTTGTTGTTTATATGTCATTGATAACTATTTAAGCAAGTTAATTTATAACTCTTATATATAAACAACAATTCTATAAATGAATTTAAGTTACTGTAAAAAGAATCCAATTTTTTAATTATTTTATGTGTAAACAACAATTCTATAAATGTATTTAAGTTACTGTAAAATGATTTCAATTGTTTTAATTATCTATCAATTAATTATGTTCCGTTTTAAATTTTGATGTTCCAATTTATTGTCGTTTATTTGACTTGGAATCTTTCAATAAAAGGGAAAGAAAATTTGACTGAAATTTATGATGTTTAATGAAAGAAATGTACGTTTGTTAGGATCCGCTTTAAAGTGTAATTTTTAAATTAATTACAGTTATGTCGATTTGGAATCTTTCAATATTAAAGAGGAAAAAAATACATTAATTGTAATTGATGGATTTAACGAAATAAACGTACGTTATTGTGTGAAAATAAAAAGGATGTTTAATGAAAATAAAATGAACATTATTGTTTTTAAAGAAAGTATAATTTTATAAAAAGAGAAAAATTGAATATTAATGCAACATTTTACGGTCGTTAAATAGTAGTCTTTAGAAGTATAGAGGTAATTTTAATGCTAATCGTAAAATTTAGAATAAATTAAATATTTTATGTTCATGATTGTACGCTGAGAAAAAAGCCAGCTTTAAGAATTTTTAATCATGGTTCACCTTTTATTTTATGTAGCGGTGGTTCCATTACCTTGGTTGGTATGTTCTAATTTTATTTATTGTATGTTAATGCAAAATTTAAATAGGCATAAATTTGAGTTGATTTGGGGTTAACGAAATTAATTGAATTGAAATATATTTCCATATTGGATTAATGTGGCATTATATTCATTTTGAAGTATGAAAGGTGATGTTCACCACTAATTCATATCATGCACGTTTCATATTCTATTGCTTTTTTCTAACAATTATCTCATTCATATTTTTCTGCCTAGTTCACTTTCACATTTCAAAAATTCATAAAAAAACAAAACAAAAACAAAACGTCACTCTATTTCAGTTTATTCTCTGTTTATTCATTTTTCATTCTTATTATTAGCTATACATTCTCTCACCAACTTTTATTCGGCCTAATTCTTATGTACTTCTTGCATTTACATCTAAGCATTTATTTTTACACGTTACAACTTTATATTCATTCTTTTTCATAACTTCTGCCTACACTAATTCATCCATTAACAATTCATATTTAATGCAAGTGCATCATTCATGCTAGCCTGTTCATGTTCATATTTGTTAAAAACATGATCACGTCGTTCCTTTTAAAATTTTACTGTATTTTTTTGATACCTTCTTACTTTACCACCTGTTGGCTTTTCAGTTTCCCACTAGAGAACAAAACCATTCTTGTTACTCTATCTGAAGCTTTCTGCTCACACTTTCTCCTTCTTCCTCTAAAACAAAAACTCCAAAATTCCTAAATCCACGAATCCACAAATTTCCAAACTCCAAACTTCATCCCATCTCTCTTGAAACTCCAAACTCCATCCCACCTCTCTTTCTTCATGTCTTAAAAAAAACTAGGTTCGTTCGATTTGCGTTGTCGTGCTTTACTTTTCTATTGGATTGTTGCTATGAATAGGATTGGTTAGCTTGTCGTGTTTGGATTTCAACTAGGATCTATCTATTTGTGTTGTCAAAAACTCTCTAACCTCGAAAGGTGAGCAATCACTCACAATTAACATTTTTATTGTTAGGTAAATAAACATTGATTGAAATGTTATGAGAAATGTTTGCTTTAGATAGGAATATGTGATATATGTTGTTATGTTCCCATGAGTTTGTGTTATAACATTCACATGCACATGTTGTTTTATATGTCACAAATAGTATGTTATGTTGATTTGATTAATTGTCACACATGTATGTTAAATATGTCACATATGATATGTCAAAAAATGTGTTATGTTGGAAATTTTTCTTTATATGCCATGTTGAAATACGTCACATATGCTATGTTGAAAAAATGTGTTTGTTAATAAAATCATATGTTGCACATGCTATGTTAATAATATGTCACCTATGCTATGTGGAAATAATGTGTTATGTTTGGGAAAAATGATATGCCAGGTTATTTATTGTAAATTACCTTGCAAGTTCCTTATATATATGTCATATTATATGTTATGTTAGTGTATGACATGTCAGGATTTGAAATACTCGCTTATGTTGTTTACAATATATGACACATGTGATATGTTAGTTATGCATGTGTATATATATTAAATTGTTAATTATGCACGCATGTTGGTCATTGACATATTATGTTATGTACATTATTATTTTTCTCACATTTCAAGTTCTTTAGCAAAATCACTTTGGATTGAAATGATGTATACCCAATATAAAACCACTTTGGGTTTAAATAAATTGATTTAGAAATAAAATTGGAATACTATAAGTTTAAATTTATGTTTGAAGTTGAAATCACGAAATTGAAATTTAATTAATTTAATGAATGTTTTAATTGATTTTTAGATTTAAACTTGTTTGATTATGACTTATTAACTTTAAGAGAAAAATTGAAATCTGAAGTTGGATTTCATAATGAATCGATTCGAAATGAAAATAAAGTCGGTATTTGAACTGAACCGATTTATAGTGTGAAAGCTGATGTTTATTTAAACATAAGCATTTCACTTATTGAGTTATCTATACTTTTCACTTGAGTTGACTTACTTACATAAGTATGCTAGTCCTAACTCGAGTGTTTTTGTTTTACTTTACGCTCGGATCAGACCGAGTATTTCAGTTTAGCGAAGAAACTTATTTTGAAAGACGAAGACGGAGTCGAGGACCGTATCTATTGCTATTATAGCAATTTTTTACTCTACCTAAAAAATGTAAATTAAGATTTTGTTGAAAATAGTTTCATGAACAGTATATGTATTTATTTTGTGTATTATATTTCATCCTTCCGCTGCGAGATTCTGTATTTTGTTCTTTTGAATCTTATTTCATTTGAGCAATTCCATTAATAATCTGTCTTTTGAATAGTTTGAATTAGACATGTGTGTCTTCTTATGCACTTGGTGGGTGTAGCATGATAGGGGTTCTCGCATTTGGGTTTGGTAGCGAGTGGATGACTCTTACTCCTACATGTCCTGCAGGGTTAGTGTAGTCGAGAGGCTGGCCGTAAAAGCAGAACACAGGTACCATTGTATGCTACGGTGGGCATTACCACACTAGCGTTGTCCTGTTATAGTTGGTATCAAAGCTTTGGTTTAGACATACCTTAGCCTGTTGGGATTAACTCATTAGAGATAGGTTAGTGATATCCTAGAATGAGTTTGTCTAAGTATATATATACAAGAACGTGTATTTGTTAGTATTATAAAACAGGTTTTATATAAGTTTTGAAATAGAATAATTTTCCTAATATTATATGTTATATATAAGGATTAAATTTTTATAACTATTATAGTTATTTGTAATGTGTTTGTTTTATGAAATTGTAATATTTAATAATTATCATTTATTATGGATTGGTTGTACTTAGTCAGTTTATAAGCATTGGCTATTATCGTTGATTGAATTTATGAATTAAACACTAGTTTAATAATTGTGTATTAAAGGAAACAAAGTGAATAATTAGTATATTTGTTTATGAAATTGAAATGTTTTGTTGTGAATTTTATCATTTATTGATTGGTAGTTTCAACTGTTGAAATAAAAGGGAATATCTAGATATTTTAGATAGTTGAAAACTTTTGAATTGATATGAGTTGAAAATTAGTAGTTGTGTTAAATTATGCAGTTGAAATCGATAACCTAAATTTGAAAGCAAGTGGAATAAGGTTTAATTTGTTATATCTATATTTAGTAAATGGATAGAATTGTTGCATTCCTTCTTGGCATGTAATGTAAAAATATACAAGTGTGAACTTTAAGCCTTGGCATGTTTAAATTGAAATTGTGGTCAAGGAAACGTTGTCAATGAGTTTTTAATTGAAAAAAGAGTGTTTATAAACTTAATTAAAATTTATGAAATATGTCATAAATAAATTTGAAAAGTAAAGTTGAAAACTAATTGGATAAAAAAATATGAACGAAAAGTGAAATGATTATAAAGTCATGACATGTAAAAAATTTGTGAAATAAATGGATGCTGCAATAAATGGTTATAATTAAAATTGTGATGAAATAAATGGATGCTGCAATAAATGCAATAAAAGATAAGCTTTTATAAATTGGTTATAAAATAAAGGAAATTTCTTATGAAATGATTCGCAAATAAATGTAATATTAAATAAGAAATATTACATGTGAAATTGAATGTAATTTAAAATTGAAGAGAAACATAAGCAATGTATGAATATATTAATGTTTTGTGTCAATTAGAGAAATTCTATGAAACCAATATTAAAGTATGAAGTTATATTTGTATTAATCAATGAGATTTATAATGAAGTTATATTGAAAATAAAATTATGATGAAACAAGTTGGAATAGATATGTAAGTTGTACGTATATTGTTTTATTTGCATAATTAATTTGATTCAGATTTGGATACTCGAGGTGAATTTCACCATTTCATATTAGGATTTTTCATTTGATTCTTGATGGCAAATATTTGATTTGGATTTTGGTTCAATTCTAGAATTCTCTATCATAGTATATGACTATGCGAGGAGAATGATGGTTTTTAGTCAAGAAACCGTGTCGAAGTCCACAGTAGGGAAGTCGAATGGACAGTACTAGTTCGTAAGCGAACTTGTGCGATCGAGCGAGCGATCGAATGTGATTTTGAGAAATGATGACATATGTACATTTTATGTTCTAATGTTATTGGTATGCTTTGACGCTGAAATTGAAAGCTGTTGGGTTGGATATCTTTGTAATTTAAATTAGAATTTTTCTTTTGTGCAAAAATTCTATTAATTTAAAACCATTTTACAAAACTATTTTCTTTTATTTTTCTTAAACAAAATATTTTATTCTATTTTACATACAAACTATTTTATTTACAAAACTATCTAACAAAATATTCTATATACAAAACTATTTTATTTTATTTTACATACAAACTATTTTATAAACTATTATATACAAAACTATCTTACAAACTATTCTATTTACAAAACTATTTTACATACAAAACTATTTTACATACAAAACTATTCCACAAAACGACTTTTATATATAAAAAACTATTCGAAATTCAAAATCTTTTATAAAGAAAAGATGTTCAATTTATGGCTCTTCATCCAGCGTAATTGATTTTAGGAAAATTTTGATTCTTATATAAGATGGACTTTATGTAAATATAAAGTGATTTTGAAAACCATTGATTTTGGAAAGTACTCCATTTGAAAATGAAATATTATATATAATGGAATTTATATATGTGCGATATTTGAAGTTATGATTTTGAAAGGGTACTATGTATAGTATGATGTATTTTGAAGTAAATGATATGGAATGTATCTTCCATCGGACCCCTTTGGCGGGTCTTTATCGGACTCTTTTGGTGGGTCATTTATCTGATCCCTTTAGTGGGTCATTTATCGGATCCCTTTGGTGGGTCACTTATTATATTCATTTGATATTGTTGGATAGCGTAAATCGAGGGGCGGGATGCCTACAGCTACAAGTGATTTCGCTGGGATAGCGGCGTAACCATTGCGTAGCTGTGATTTATCAACCATGGCGTAAATCGAGGGGAGGGATGCCTACAGCTACAAGTGATTCCGTTGGGATAGCAGCGTAACCGTTGCGTAACTGCGATCCATGGTGGAATGTACTTTCCATATCTATTTTTGATGTTCTTAAGTATTTTCACTGGATGTTGAAATAGTTCTACTAAATACTTATAGAATTCTAGCTTTGCGCTTGATCAACGCATGACCAGAGTCTGCAAGAATGAGGATATACTTGTTAAACCATCGAATTATAAAATTATTTTGATAAAGTATTATATAAATGATTTTTTGGACATTTTTTTCTTTTCTAAATGCTTTTAAAATATTGTTTATTTATGTACAACTTAGTTTAATAGTAATTATCAATGTTGTAAATATTGTGAGGAGTTATTAATTCAATAAAAAATTGAAAGTTAATGATTATTGATTTATTAAAGATGTTTGAAAAGAATTTTGAGATTTAAAACTAATAAATTTATAAATAATGGATTTAAGGTTTTCAATAACTCCTTTTTAAATTATATGTAATGATGTAAATAATTATTTTCAAAAGGTTTACATATATTTATAAAGATGTTACTTAAAAAAATTTAAATGGTATGTATAAATAAAGCAAGAAATTTTATAAATGAATTTTTGTGAAGTATTAAAGTCCTAAAGATGATTGATTTGCAAATGAAGCTTTCAGATGAATATTTCAAGTAAAATTTATGTAAGTTTCTTTGAATGTATAATTTTAAAGAAAATAAACGATATGGGAAATTTATTTTAGTAATATGCTTGAAAATAAATTGGAATTTGAGAACTTAGGTTCCTGGTTGAAATTTGTTTTCAAGATATTTTGGAATATAATACTAATACTATTAGAAAGTATTTTGGATAAATGTTCTCAAACGTGATTTGAAAGAATTGTTTTAAAAGAATTTTAAAGGAAATAAGTTCTGTACTCACCTCTTCTGTTGTTGGAAAATAATTTGGGTGATGATTGCACGCATCATCGATGTTCATTTTCGAGTATCAAAGTGGAAAGGCCACTGTAGTAGTTTTACTATATCTTTTTGGTAAAAAAATCTTAATTTTAATCTAAAAATGTTATTGGATATATAAAGCTATGAGTGTGTGTGTATTTTTTCGAATGATTTGAAATAAACCCGACATTTAGTTCTTAAGTTTATATAAATTATAGAATTCAATTATGGCAATGAATGAAATCTTGACTATATTAATAATTGAAGAAAATAAGAAAATTAGATGCTAAGTGATTAATGAAATATATAAGAAATTGGAAATTTGTAACTTGTAAATCAAAAGATATGAAATATTGAACATTTTGTTAACTAAAATGAATAGGATAAATTTGTGTAACATTCAATTACATTTTATAAGCATATATATAACTTATCTGAAATGTTTAAAAAGTTGAAATATTAAATTGGAATGTGTAATAGAAATTTTTACAAGTAAAACTTAAGTAATGGAAGTGTTCATTGAAATTATTTCTATAAATAAGTATTTTTATGTAAAAGAAATGGTATAAACGTACGAATAATGTGAAATAAACTGCAATAAAATGTATGTAGTACTTAAAGAATGAATTCATTGATTATATTAGATAATAAATGTGAAATATTTGTGTAAGTACATGAAAGAAAAAGAAAATGGACATTGTATGAATGAATGGAAATAAATAAAAAAGTAAGATGTGAAGAGAAACCAATTGAATAAACTTAGATAATGTGTTGAAATTCTTGGTTGTGTTGGCTTATGGGATGTTTAGAAAAGGATACTTCTAGTTGTTTAAGGTTGTATGAATAGTCTATTTAGAAATTATCCAAGGCTGTTGAGCGTAGGGTACACTTGATAGTTTATTTATCACCTTGCATGATTAAAAGTTTCTGAACTAAACAAACCATTGGTTTTGGTTGCATAAATGGTTGTGTTGTTTGTTTGACAGTGTTTTATATTGATTTGCTTTTATTGCAAATTGAAAGAACTAAAATTTTCTGTTGTACATAATTCTCACTATAAGTGAACATAGGTTTATGGAAGCAATAGTTACTGCTTTTGGTTTCATAAATAAAGTTTGTTTGCCCGACAAATCGATACGTTTCTGGATTACGATTTTATAGCGATATTATATTGTTTTCCCATGATCTGGGATGTTTTATTTTTGAAATATGACATATATATATGTATATGTATATATGTATTATAATTATTGATATTATTGTTTCGGACCTCTCCATACAAAGGAGACTCTATCGAAATTTTTCGTGAATTTAAGACTTAGAATTTTTGGGAAAGTGAAAATATTTTCAAACTATTATTAAACTTGAATACGAAAGATTTAATTATTTACAAGTTGATATATTTTATTTAAAATACACAATGATGTAAAATTTAAAGTGTTTATAAATTGAATAATTTGAATAAAATTATGTCAAGTTTCTTAGTTCCTACTAGTTCCTTTTCGAGGACGAAAAATTTTAAGTAGGGGAGATTGTAACATCTCGTAAATTTTGATAATTATAAACTATTAAATTTAATAATATTTTAGAATTTAAATATTATGCGAAAAAAATTGATTTATTAATGAGATAATAATTAAATATAAATTTAATTTTTGTTGCTTGTATGTCATTGATAACTATTTAAGCAAGTTAATTTATGACTCTTATACATAAACAACAATTCTATAAATGTATTTAAGTTACCGTAAAAAGAACCCAATTGTTTTAATTATTTTATGTGTAAACAACAATTCGATAAATGTATTTAAGTTACTGTAAAAAGATTTCAATTGTATTAATTATATATCCATTCGTTATGTTCCGTTTTAAATTTTAATGTTGAAATTTATTACCGTTAATTTAACTTGGAATCTTTCAATAAAAGGGAAAGAGAATTTGACTGAAATTTATGACATTTAATGAAAGAAATGTACGTTTGTTAGGATCCGCTTTAAGTGTAATTTTGAAATTAATTACAGTTATGTCGATTTGGAATCTTTCAATATTAAAAAGGCAAAAAAAATAAAATAATTGTAATTAATGGATTTAACAAAAGAAATGTACGTTGTTGTTAAAATAAAAAGGATGTTTTAATGAAAACAAAATGAATGTTATTGTTTTTAAAGTAAGTGTAATTTTATTAAAAGAGAACAAATTGAATATAGAAGCAACATTTTATGGCCGTTAAATAGTAGTCTTTGGCAGTATAGAGCTAATTTAATGCTAATCCTAAATTTAGAATAAATTAAATATTTTATGTTCATAATTGTACGCTAAGAAAAATGCCGACTTTGATTTGAATTCGGAATCATGGTTCACCTTTTATTTTATGTAGTGGTGGTTCCCGTTACCTTGGTTGGTGTGTTCAAATTTTATTTATTTTTTGTTAATAAAACTTTAAATAGGCGTAAATTTGAGATGATTTGGGGTTAACAAAATTAATTGAATTGAAATACATTTCCATATTGGATTAATGTGGCATTATATTAATTTTGAAGGATGAAAGGTGATGTTCATCACTAATTTATGTTCAGTACGTTCCATATTCTATTGCTTTTTTCTAACTACTACCTCGTTCATATTTTTCTGCCTTGTTCACTTTCACATTTCAACTATTCATAAAAAAACAAACAAAAACAAAACCTCTCTCTATTTCATAAAACTTTCAATTATTCTTTGTATAATCATTTTCCATTCTTATTATTAGCTATACATTCTCTCACCTACTTTTATTCGGCCTAATTCTTATATACTTCTTGTATTTGCATCTAAGCATTTATTTTTACACTTTATAACTTTTAGTATTCATTGTTTTTCATAACTTCTGACCGTACTAATTCATCCATTAACAACTCATATTAATGCACGTGCATCATTCATGCTAGCCTGTTCATGTTCATATTTGATAAAAACATAACCACATCGTTTCTTTGAAAAACTTACTGTATTTTTATATTCTTTTGATACCTTCTCACTTTCCCACCTGTTGACTTTTTAATTTCCCACTAAAGAACAAAACAGATTGTTTCTCATTACTCTGTCTGAAGCTTTCTGCTCATACTTTCTACTTCTTCTTCAAAACTACAGGAGCTCCGAAATTCCTAAATCCATAAATTCCCAAACTCCAAACTCCTTCCCTTCTCTCTTCAAACTCCAAATTCCATCGCCCCTCTCTTGCTTCATCTCTCTAAAAAAACTCAATTTGTTCAAGTTGCGTTGTCGTGCTTTGCTTTATTGGATTGTTGCTATGGATAGGATTTGTTAGCTTGTCGTGTTTGGATTTCAACTAGGATCTATCTATTTGTATTGTCAAAAACTCTCTAACCTTGAAAGGTAAGAAATCACTCACAATTAACATTTTTATTGTTAGGTAGATAAACATTGATGGAAATGTTATGAGAAATGTTTGCTTTAGATAGAAATATGTTATATATGTTGTTATGTTCCCTTAAACTTGTGTTGTAACATTCACATGCACATGTTGTTTTATATGTCACAAAAAGTATATTATTGTTGATTTGATTAATTGTCACATATGTATGTTAAATATGTCACATATGATATGTAAAAAAATGTGTCATGTTAGAATTTTTTTTATATACCATGTTGAATTACATCACATATGCTATGTTGAAAAAATGCGTTAGTTAATAAAATCATATGTTGCACATGCTATGTTAATAATATGTCATTTATGCTATGTGGAAATAATGTGTTATGTTTGGAAAAAATGATATACCATGTTATTTATTGCAAATCACCTTGCAAGTTCCTTGTATATATGTCATGTTATATGTTTATATGTTATATTAGTGTATGACATGTCAGAATTTGAAATATTCACTTATGTTGTTTACGATATGTGACACGTGTGATATGTTAGTTATGCATGTGTATATATTACATTGTTAATTATGCATGCATGTTGGTCATTGACATATTATGTTATATATGTTATTATTTTTCTCACACTCCAAGTTCCTTAATAGTTAGCAAAATCACATTGGATTGAAATGATGTATACTTGATATAAAACCACTTTGGGTTTAAACAAATTGATTTAGAAATAAAATTGGAATATGGTAAGTTTAAATTTATGTTTGAACTTGAAATCATGAAATTGAAATTTAATAGATTTAATGAATGTTTTAATTGGATTTTTAGATTTGAACTTGTTTGATTATAACTTAGTAGCTTTAAGAGAAAATTTGAAATCTGAAGTTGGATTTAATAATGAACCGATTGGAAATGAACATAAAGTCGGTATTTGAACTGAACCGATTAATAATGTGAAAGATGATGTTTATTTAAACCTAAGCATTTCACTTATTGAGTTATCTGTACATTTCACTTGTGTTGACTTACTTACATATGAATGTTAGTCCTAACTGATTGTTTTTG
This sequence comes from Allium cepa, assembly GCA_030765085.1. NCBI lineage: Eukaryota > Viridiplantae > Streptophyta > Magnoliopsida > Asparagales > Amaryllidaceae > Allium > Allium cepa. The sequence continues at coordinate 163,676,322 of CM060932.1, forward strand.
TTTTACTTTACGCTCGGGTTAGACCGAGTATTTCAGTTTAGTGAACTTATTTTTGAAGATAAAGATGGAGTCGATGACCGTATATACTACTATTATAGCAATTGTTTGTTCTGCCCGAAAAAAATGTAAATTCTGATTATTTTTTGAAAATAGTTTCATAAACTGTTTATGTATTTATTTTGTGTATTATATTTCACCCTTCCGCTACAAGATTCTGTTTTTTGTTCTTTTGAATCTTATTTCGATTCAAAAATCCTATTAATATTCTGTCTTTTGAATAGTTTGAGTTAGACATGTGTGGTTTATTGTCGACTTAAACTGTCCAAAAAGTCAGGTCTTTACAAATAGGAAAATAGCATAAATGTTTGAGCCGTTTTCACAACTCAAACAAAAGTTTTAAGATCTTATTTTTTACAGTAAGTATTATACTTAGACTACTTGAAAATCATGCAAAGAAACCCCTAAGGATATCTTCCAAAATCATATTAAAAATTGCCGAACACAAGGCAATTTCAAAGTCCTTCTATAGCAACTATTTTGCTTATAACTTTTCAATCTTTGTTCTATAAATTCTACAGTTTCCAAACCAATTAATTGTTATCACATACACTTATATATGTGTAGAGCACAATTATTATATATTATATCATAAAATTATAACATATAAACCATTTGAACAAGTTTAAACACAAGGAGACTAAAAGTGATTTCATAACGACTATCGTTATATTACTATTCCTATTCAAGTCCAAACCAAACACCATTTAATCAACCATATATATACAATGTCAATGCCACATCACATGTTATAGAAGGTCATAGATGTGATGATATGCCATAAATAGTTGTCATTCGCTTTCAAAAGAAATGTGGTCTAAATATACACTTTAATTAGTTAGTGAGCTTTAATATAATTTAACAATCAATATTATACAACTTCATATACAACCATATGGTGAGTTAACTCACTCTTTTCCAAATACACGATCAAGCACAAGTCTTTACCTCAAAATCACTTCCTATCTCAACCAAAGCAAGCTCCAAAGTTTAATCTTACCTCTTTATATTAAAGGCCTCGACTATAATTGGCCTAAATTACTCATGGCCTAAGGGTTTAGGGTTATGTGCTCCTTTTCTTTCAAATTTGAGTTGTTGAACCTTGTTTCTATATTGTGTTAGGACTTTAGTTTGAGTATGGCGAAGTTTCAATGTGATTTGTGAGCGTTTGAGTGAAAAGAGAAGAAGATGAACAGAGTTGTTTCTATGTTTTGTGAATTTGTAAACCCATTTTCTAAGCCTTAAGGAGGTTTGAACAAATTTCACTGAGAGGTCGCTTACCACCTCATACCTCCTATTTCTAGTCACAAGCCCATTCCCTCTCCATGTGCTGACATTTCCACCTCATTAATTATTAATTTATCCCTTAAGGCTTCCCAAACTACCCTTATTTCAAAATATCTTCAATGACATCATTGCTTACATCATTAAGTGATTTGGTTAGCCATAAACATAAAATTATTTTTAGTTGCTAATTAATTATATGTTAATATATTAGACATGTCCAAAAAGTTTGAACAACTTCTATTGAGTAAAATGTTATTTATCGCTAAAATGATTTTTAGTCACACTATCGATATTTCTTCGAAGTATTTATTTTGTAAAAGATTTCATAAACAAGTTTACCATCATTATTTATTAATTAAAAGGAGTTTAATAAGGTTGCTAAATAAATTTTATAACACCTAACCATATTTCAAATGTTTCGATATTCAAAGATGAAGTGTTTAAAATTATGGGTTGTTGCATATTAGATAACCACAGAATGACTTACTCAAGAGTTTTCTGTTAATAAGTCAAAAAGAAAATCTTGAAGTGACGATGTTACACTATACGCTTGACCTTAACATACCATGAAGTTCAATGTGGACCCTCTACTTTATTTATAGCTAAATCATGACATAACGTCTATCAAATGACTATAGTTGGTCTAGATCGAAGCATTGGAAGTTAAACACCATTCAATAGAAATTTCAACTCCTCGGTTATAAGAGGTTAGTATCAAGGTCAATCATAGTCAACTTAAAGTCAAAGTCTCTGGGCAGATCAATACATTTAATAATAATTGTTATTACTAAACTAAAGATTTTGTGTTCAGACCAATCAAGTTATATGCGGATGATATTAGAATTTTGACCAAAACCAAATTCTATAAGTCTTAAGCTGACATAGTGTCGACAAAGAAAATTGGTGTAAATAATAATTACTATCGGGTGTCGCTTATAATAGTAAAATTTGATTTTACCAAAAATATGTGTAAGCAATAAATTCTGCTAAAATATAACACCACTAGCTAAGGTGATTTGTGAATGTTAATATTCGAATTATTCAATTGCTGATTGAATTTTACATCTTTTAGTCGCACAGCTATAATGATAAAAACTTCAAAAAACCATATGATTTAAACAATTTATTATCATTATAAATTCATTAAATTAATTAATATTGATGTTTGAATACTATTATTATTTAATAAAGTGCATATATGATAGTTATATATGTGTGTATCGATATACGACATCGACAAAATGTTTAAATTGGAATTGCAAAGTGGTTTGGGATATTTTTAAAGCCCGCAATACCACTTCTATGGTTAACCATACATGGTAGAGGGAAGATTTGATGAGATTAATTGATGAATTAAAGAGGGAAGGATTTAAAGGAGGGAACTGGAAAGATTTCAATGTTTATTTTCAAATAAATTTTCATTCATTCATTCAATCATGCTCCTAACAACTATTTTTGTTCTTATCTCCTCTCCCTCTCCTATCATGGCCAAAAATCCATGGCCTCCTAAGTATAAAATATTTCCCAAAACAAAATTAATCAAATTAAATAAATATAAATGTAGCACCTCAGACCGTTGTAATTTCTAGAGATGATTCAATCAGATCTTGGAGTTTTATTCATCATTCAAGGTGTGATTTTTGGCTTCATTTTAAAGTAATATTATAATTTTGCTTTATTATATAAGTCATGATGTTAACACAGTTTATATCTCCCTTTTCTACTTCTCTTTTGTTTATGTGCTCGTGTTGTATGTATTGTGTGGATACCAAATTTTTTACAATGAATTTATATATGTTTAGGTTATTTGATCTAATTTTTTTTTTGATTTGGATATTACTAATTCAAAATGAATTTTGATTTGAAAACTAATTTTAATTTATTGATATAATTTTGTTACCTTTATTATATTCAAACATAATTAAGCTGCATGTATTAAATAATTGAAATCATTTTAAAAAATGATTTCATGTTTTACAGGTTTGTTGATTTTGTTCATAATTTCTTTTGGTTGTTGTTTACATAATTTTGTAGGTGTTTCAATTCAAAATTTCGTAAGTGGACTTTTGTGCAAAACTATAAACCTTCATCGAATTTTTCATAAGTTAAGGCTAACCTTCTATTTGTTAACTTTAATAATAAAAAGTTCATATAAAATCACAAAATTTATAAATTTAGGTTGTTTATAAATTTAAAACATTATTTGTAATTATTTATACATGTATACACACACATATATATGTGTGTGTGTGTGTGTGTTATTTTAATTTAAAATTTATAAAGGATACTTTTATGGAAAATCGTAGATTTAATTTTTAAACCTTAAAATTGGATTTAAAATTATTAATTAATAAATTCAAAGTAATTAAATAGTCAAAACAATATGTTAACATATATATGCATGTATGTGTGTGTAATTATTACTGTATGTATATATTTACAACTGTTACTTTATGTATTGAAAAAACTTGGACTACAAAGGCATATATAAAAGGAAAAATCTATAGCTACGGTGTAAATCCCAATACCTACGGGTGACATTAACCATATACACTTCGTATTTGTTGCATGTGCAGTATAAACATACAAGTGTATTTAATATACTTAAAACTTAAAACTCATTTAATTTAAATTAGATAAAACTCCCATTAAAAAAATTAAGTAAAATAAGATGAATTGTTTATAAAAGCGGTAAGTGTTATTTCTATTTAATTACACATTCATTACATTATTACACATTGAATAGTTTACATAATTAACAACCTAACTCTTCACTTCCCCAAAAGAGTAATATAAAGCATTTAATTATCACATGCATAAACATACAAGAATATATTTGATGTGCGCTTGCTTAATGTAACACTTTCAAAATTGATAACACTTTGCAATCATAACACTTTGAAACCATGACACTTGAAATCATAACACTTGAAATCATAACACATTGAAATCATAACACTTTCCACCTAAACAGTTTAGATGCTGAAAATAGTATATATATATATATATATATTAAAATACTTTATAAATTAAAATAGTTTATGTATATGTAATAAAATACTTTATATAATAAAATTAGTTTCCTCCAATTTCGCGAATCGATTCAAATCATCTTAAATTCCACCATTCAATTTAAATCAGTTCTAGTTTAACCATTTCAATTTAGAGTTTAAACATTCAAGTTTATATATTCAACCATTTACAGTATAAATTTCATTTATATTTCAACATTTAACTTTAAATTTATCCAAATTGGAAATTATTCCCTTAACCATTTCATAACAATTTATTTAAATCCAAATTTATATATATAAATCAATATTAAATATTCAGTCTCAATTTTATTCAAAATTGAGAATATTCATTTAATCACTTTTTATCAAATCAAGTTATAAACCAAGTTATAGTCATATCTTTTCAAAATCTCAAAACTAATAAGTTTAAATTAGTTCTTTCTTAAATTCAATTATTAACCAATTTAAATTCCAAGTCAATATTAATTTATCTTTCCAACCTTTATTTTTAAAGTTATAAATCTATTTTAAAATATTAATATAAATTTTTAATAAATATTTTAAAACATATTATATACTAATTAAATTAAATTTTATTAAATTAAATCTTATTGTATACATTTTTAAGAAAATAAAATTATAAGAAAAATCTTAAAATTTATAATTTTAAAACTAACTTATAATTTTAAAATTCTAAAACATATAATTTTTAAAATCTACAATTTTAACATATATAAAAATAACATTTATATATATTATATTTTAAAAACCAATATTTATTTAAAACCATATATCTCCTTTCAAAATATAGACCAATGGTGTCCGTATATAATTTTCTATCCTATGGTCAAGTGATAAGGATTTTTATCATCTCAATCCACAATTTAAATATTTACGGGTATATATCATTTCAGCCTGTAATCCCAAAATTTAAAATAAATGAAAATCACTTGGGTTTTTCATTTCAACTCATAATGATTTTTTCCTATTCTACAAGATCGTTCGGGTATGCATTATTTCAACCCATAAGGAATTCTAAACTAATATGGAACTTGCATGGTGATAACATATAGGATAATAATATAACATATCAAAAATAGGTATATATCATTAGTGATAGATTATAAAAAATATAAACAACAGGATATGGTGTCATATCTCACAGGTGAACAGATATAGAAAATGGCATATCATATATAGCAATTATATAATTAACAGTTAAATTTAGCAGCATATTTCAATTGTCGTTCCAAATGAAATCAAATTTAATAAATATAAGAATTCTAATCATGAGTGATTGCTCACCTTTCGAAGCTAGAGAGAGAATAGGACAAGCGCACAGAAAAATCACGAATTCAAAAATCAACCAATCTAAAAAATAAATGTCAAAGCAAAATGGCTCAACACGGATTTGACGGACAAAGCTGATAAATAGGAATCGATGAGAACAAATCAAATCAGCTTGATATAAATGGGAAATATGTATATATACTATTATTATTATTAATATAAGCAATATTTTAATTTATGACAAATATTAAAATAATATATATGATTCAAAATCATTATACTTAAAATACAAATAATTTAAAAATCAAAGGTATATATATTATATTTAAAATCAATACTTATATATGTATATACACACTTTAGAAGTGGGGTCCAAGTATATTTTCATTTAAAATACATATGTATACTTTATATCTAAGTACACAATATGCATATACATTCTTTAAACTTAGAATCTATACATCAAATCTGAAATGTACTGACTAATATATACCATATTATATAAACTCACGGCACCTACATATTATTTATAAAATTGTATATATATAATGTGTCTATATTATAATACATATACAGACAATCAAAATATGCATATGAGTTACCCAAATCTTATACACACATGTAAACAAATATTCATGTTGCTCAGAATATGTACAAACCATAAATAATAAAAATACATAAATGCAGACTATCTACAACATATGTATGCCTCAAAATAAATGTGTAGACTAATATATATATATATATATATATATATAACTTTTATATATAAACTTACGTGAACTTATATATATATATATATATAACATGTAAAATCAGCGCATATATTTTTCTTTTACAACTTATATATATACACTTTTATGTGAAATCACTTATATAATACTCTTAAACAAATAATACTCTGTAAAACCAATATAGTGTAATACCAGTATTCTTATTACTATAAACATATTTCACATACTTTTATATGTAATCACTTATATAATACTTTGTAAACAAATATATACCGTTGTAAATGTATATAATACTATAAACAAAACTTTGTAATATTAAAACTATAAACAACAAAACTGTAGAACTATAAATAACAGCTTTGTAATATTAAACTGTAAATATATAGGAGAAGCAAAGGTGGCTAGAGGGAAGTTCGACCAAGAAGTGGTGGCTGCGGCTGCACTTGGTGGGTGGAGATCTTCTTGGCTGAGCATGACGTGTCAAAGCACAGCAGCGCGACAGTGGATGATGGTGAAAGAAGGTGTTGGCTGGCTGTATGGGCGAAAGTTGGTCGACTGTGTGGATGACTGGGTGGTTTGACGAGTGGTGGAAGGCGATAGGTTAGGGCGGTGGAAGGAAAGAAGGTGACTGATTTGAGGTTGTTGCACTTGGCGGTTCGGCCAGATCAAAGAAAGAGAGGGGTGGAAGAGTTGGTGGTTCCGCGCGCTATAGGGAATGGCGGAGATCTGGGTTGAAGTGAGAGGATGTGTACAAGCTACAACATATGTGTTTTTATATAAAAATTCATTCTCAAAGCTATAAACAGGCGAAGGAGGAAGAAGGGGGAAAAAGTGGATTCGACAAAAATGATGTGAACAGGGTTAAAGCAAATAAAGAAGAGAATGAACTAGTTTAAAAGAAAAAGCAATGAACTGTTCAAAATAAATGAATACAAAACGTATACTAATTTTATACATTTTATATTTTGAAATGATAGAGTTAAAGGTGGAGAGCAGAAAATAGGATATAAGGGATGGCAGCAGTCAACGACTGAATTTAGCAAATAATAAAAATTAATGTCCATTCATTTCAGCCTATGGACATTGGAGTGGACAGAGAAACCAAAAGATTTAAATACGAATCTGGTACGGTTAATTATTTCACAGATTCCGCCGTGCACTGGACATAAAAATTGACAATTGAATATACTGCGGAGATCAACACGATGAGACGAACAGAATGGTGCACAGATATGAGTGATACGATCATCAAATCAAAGCCGATATTTTGCTGCCAAAAATACGGCTAAAACGTCGAAAATAAGATAAACGAGGCTCGTGCAGTTCAAATTCGATGAAACAAAATAGAAAATATTTACATTTTTATCGTATAAAAATATTCGGATTTTGAAAATATTTTATTTTCATCAATTTTAACTGATTTAAATTGAAATTGGAAATTGCACAACAAAACTAACATTCATATTTACCAGTGAAAATTTACCATTTGCTATGTTTAAATAGACACATTCCAAATATAAAATTTTCATTTCTAAATTTGTTAGTTTATTTTCAAGCAAAAATTCAGTTAAATACATTATAAAAACCGTTAAAATTTACGAATTGTTACACTGTCCTGTATAGAACTATAAATGTGGAGTATAACCAAAATATATACTTCTATAATATATTCACATATAACCATTTTAAGGAGTTAAACACAAGGGTTTTGAAGGGCACTTATGGCGACTATTTCGCTTCAAATAAGTTTACACGCACAGTTCAAATTCACTCGTAATTATAAAAAAAATGTAAACACAATGTCTAGGTCATGATACATGTTTTAAAGGGTAATATAAATGATAATATTACATATAAAGTTGTCACTTGCTTTCCAAAGCAAGGGGATCGAAAAGTGATGACAACAGTCACAGAATCATAGACACGGAATATTACAACAATATGCATATACAATAAATAAATCAATCACAGAATCACAGACATGGAGTATTACAACAATATGCAGCGGAATAGGTAAATAGTAGTTCATGAAGCTATTATATAAACATCAGAGTTTACAGTAAAATACAACTGGTATCGCAAAAACAAGTGAATCTTTAATATATAAGCAACTAACGAGTTTGAAAATAAATGACTAGAATAAATGAAATAACTGAAAGCTGGATAGATCTTCAGACGAAGCTCCAATCTCTAAAGGTGAGTCTCAAATGCTGTGACACTCAGTCTGACCCGAGCATAAAGCAAAACACGAAACATTCGAGTCAGGATTAACATTCTTGTATTAGTAAATTTAACTCAAGTGAAATATCAACTGAAATACAAGTAAATTAAAAGATATTTAGGACTTCCATCCTCTAAGGATCCATGTAACTATCTAATATGTAGTAGTATACGCTACTATAGTATGTCTATAGTAAAGTAAACCATTAAAATAGCGTTAAGGCGTTACCCATATCCCTCTTAACACAATTTATATATTCTCACAGTCTATACAATGCAGTAACTCCTCCGTAAACTGGAGGCTATCAGTGGGCACTCCATAGGTATGGTACAAAACAAACTCGTAGAAGGAGCTCTAGGGCATGTGAACACGGAAATCGAGGAAATGTCAGCGTAGATATACCAATTGCAGATCTGGACTGGTGGTAATGCATAGCAGCTACTACCGCCCACCTCGGACACACTTCTAAATCAAATCAAGGGTGGCCACCAAATCAAATCACAAAAGCAATAGAATGGTATTGAAGAAATGTGCCCGATCAGAGGTGCGACCTCACTTGGCCCGGCATGGCTCCTATTTTAGTCACATCTAAGCCGAATCACGGGAGTCAGGGTCACGTCATACCTCATACAGAATTCGTTTATCAAACCATCCTTCTTCATTTCTGGAATCTCCACCACGTACACAGTTGTTAAAGTTGTTTTGGTATTGGCAGAGAGTATGAAAATATCGGATGCTGGCCTCTTTAACAACCAAACGCTTATTTCACATCGTGGTCAATTCATATTTCAAACAGTTTATAATTCATATCAAAATGTCATATCCATTTCAAGACTATATCTATTCGATATCACTATTCACTTTAAATCATATTCATTTTCAAAAATTATAACACTTTAAAAATCATAGCACTTTCGAAGTCATAACACTTTGAAATCGTAACACTTTGAAATCATAACACATTTGAAATCATAACACATTGAAATCATAACGCTTGAAGTCATAACAGTTTGAAATCATAACAGTTTCCACCTAAACAGTCTAAATGTTGAAAATAATATATATTAAAATAGTTATAAATTAAAAATACATATAAACTAGTTTCCACCAATTTTGCAAATCGATTCAAACCATCTTAATTTTCAAAATTCAATTTAAATCAATTCCAGTCCAGTTTAACCATTTCAATTTAAGGTTCAAAGGTTCGAGTTTAAATATTCAAACATTTACACTATAAATTTCATTTATATTTCAACATTTAACTTTAATTTTATTCAAAATGGAAAATATTCACTTAATCATTTTAATAACAATTTATTTGAATCCTAATTTATTTATTTAAATCAATATTAAATATTCAATCTAAATTTTACTTAAAATAGAGAATATTCATTTAATCACTTTTTATCAAATCAAGTTATAATCATATCTTTCAAAATCTCAAAAACTGATAAGTTCAATTCGATTCTTATTTAAATTAAATTATTAACTACTTTATATTCCAAGTTGACATTTATTTATCTTCCAAACCTCTATTATTAAAGTTAAAAAAAATCTATTTATAAATATTAATATAAGTTTAAATAAATATTTTAAAACATGTTATAGATATACTAATTAAATTAAATTTTATTATTAAATGTATTTTGTATTAAATCTTATTTTATATATTTTTAAAGTAATAAACTTATAAGAAAAATCTCAATTGTTTTATTTTCAAAATTAACTTATGAATTTAAAATTTTCAAAACATATAATTTTAAAAATCTAAATCTTACACATATTTTAAAATAAATTTAAAAAATCAATATTTAATAAAATCCATATATTCTCTTTCAAACTCTGGAAATCATTTTTCATATAGACCAACGGTGTCCGTATCTAATTTTCATCCTATGGTCTAGTGATACGGATATTTATCATTTCAATCCGCAATTTAAATATTTACGGGTATATATCATTTCAACCAGCAACCCTAAAATTCAAAATCAATGAAAGTCGCTTGGGTTTATCATTTCAACCCATAACGATTTTCTCCTATTCTACAAGATCATTAGGGTATGCATCATTTCAACCCATAGGGAATTCTAAATTAACAGGGAACTTGCAGAATGAGAACAAATTTGATAATAATATAACATACCAATAACAGACACATATCATCAGTAACAAATTTAAATAAAATATACACAGCAGGACATGGTGTCATATATCACAGGTGAACAATTGCAAATAATGGCATATCATATATAGTAATTATATAATTAACAGTTCAAATTTAACAATATATTTCAATTGTCATGAATTAAATTTATTGAATATAAGAATGTTAATCGTGAGTGACTGCTCTCCTTTCGAGGCTAGAGAAGATAGATGGCACAACAAGCTACGAATTGAATCGCTGACACGACAATTGACCAACCCCATCGACAAATTTCAAATCAAAGTGAGATGAATATGGATTGGGCGATCAAATCTGATAATAGGGATCGATGAAACAAATCAAATCGGCTTGATAACTGAAACGAAATGTATATTATATTAAAAAAAATTCCCAATATTCAATTTAAAAATACATATTTAAAATAACATATCTATATATATGTTTTTAACTTAAAATCAAACATATATTGAAAATTATATTGATTTACAGACTAATATATATATATATATATATATATATATATATATATGTATGTATATGTATATGTATATATGCAAAGACAATGTATTATTACAGCTAAATGTATATATGCTGGCTATAACTAACATATATATGTAAAACCAGTATAGTATAATATACATATTACAGACTTAACATATAATATTAAAAGCCAAATCTATTTCAACACATTAAAAATGTGTATATACAAATGATACATATTCATTTCAAAATACTAACCTATCATATTATATACATATATATTTCAAATATCAACATTCAATAATACATATATATAAATCAATATATCCATATATTATAAAACCGATACAAAACAATCAATATATACGTATACTTACATGCATATACGTACACACACACACACACACACACACACACACACACACACACACACATATATATATATATATATATGTACTTTAAAGGGGAAGTACCAGTATACTTAATATACTTGTACAACTTACATATTTTAACAATAAACTGATTACATACAAAACTTATATACATATACATACATACATACATACATATATATATATATATATATATATATATATATATAAAACTTTACATATATGAGCAGACAGATTTTATATAACTAATGTATATACAAACGTTATAATATGTGTTAAAAATCAAAGTATATATACACAGCTTCTATTAAATATATATATATAATCTGAAGCTTTATAAAACTGCCGTTCCTCTAACTTTTTATATAACATAGGTAATATAGTTTATAAAACTATAAATATAACAACATAAATTTTAATAAATACATAACATATTATATAATTTATATAGACTAACATATGTAAACTGGCATCTATCAACTTATGTATAATAAGCAATAGAACCTGGTATACAAACAGATTATATATATAATACTAATACAATTTTATACAACAGATAATATATGATGCTAAGATAAACTTATACATACAGATATAGATATATAAACTAATTGTATACTAATATACATATAAAACTAGGAATCAAAGATATATATATAAGTTTGATATATATATATATATATAATTATCCTCCATTTCTTCCTTTTTATACCCAGGGAAAAATTTCAGGTGACAACAGCATATAGCTTTATAATATATATATATATATATATATATATATATAATTATTTATACAACCTACCATGGCTAATATATATACCTATATAAACTTAAACATATAACTAGATAAATTATATATATAAACTAAAAGGAAGGTCGGTCGGAGGTCGGAGAAAGAAGGAGAAGGGAACGTAAGGTTGGGGCGAAAAAGTGGAGGTGAAGCACGAGCTCAGCCGGTGGAGGAAGGTGGTGGCAATCGGCATTGAAGTGTTGGGTTTGGAAGTGAGGTACGGCGATGTGAGATAGAGGCACTAGGTTTGATGGCTGGTGGCTCCATACGTGGGTCAGTGAAGGAGAGGTGGCACGGAGGCTTGATTGGAAGTGGGTCGGGTGGGGTGCAAAGGCATTTTGGTGTTGTGGAGGAGGGGATGGGTGAGTACAAGGCTGAGGCGGTGATAAAAGGGATCTATCAGTGGTGGTTGGTTCGAAACCAAGGCGAAAGGGAAGATTTGGTGGACAGGTGGTGATGAGGTCGGCTGGCACTGGGCGGAGGAAGGTGGTGAAAGGCTAGGTTCGGTAAGGCTTGCGGCTGGCGTTGATGTTTTCTGTGTGGTAGGGTTCACAAGGGATGGGTTTGGCACTCTGAAAAAGGAGATGCGGGCTGTGGAGTGGAGGTTGGGCTGCCAAAGTGGAATGGACACTTGGCAGTGGTAGTTGAGAAGCAAGGTCGAAAGAGAGGGGGAAGAATTGGAATGCTGAAGGAAACGAGCAAGATTCGTGAAGAATGGTCGTGCAGTCTTTTTATAATTTATTTATATATTTTTTTCAAAAAATAACATAATGAAGAAGAAGGGACTGAACATGAACTAGAGAATAATAATTTGAACTGGTGGTGTGACGACTCGATATTTATAGATATTTGAAATTGAAATGTTTAATTGATTTTAAATATTTAAAAAGTTAATTTTTTAACTTGAATTCAAATATCACTATTTATTTGATAATTTAATTATTAAAGTAAATAATTTGAAGTTGGGTAAAATGTTGAATCTGGAGTTTTAAGCCTGTTAATAATAATTTGAAGGCTTATAAAATTTATATTGATAATACTGAAGATAGTAAAAGTGTTAAAATTGAATTTAAAGGTGATTTTTTTAGTTTTGAAATATATCATTTAAATCGATATTTAGAAATAGCCTTTCAAGGCACAGTCTCGGATTTTGACGAAACCAGTTCCATTGGGCTCATAATATTGTATTATTATCGGATTTCAATTTTCGCAGTGTTTGGAGTTATGGGGTGAGCGTACTATAGATAAACGCGCTGAAATCTATATCGAAAATTTAATTTGATAACTGGTCGAAATTCCCTTCACATCAGAACTTTTTCAAATCACCTCAGAGGTCAATCTCCATCAGCTGACTTAGAAGCGTGCTTGAAACGCTTGCTCCCTTTCAGTTCGACATTATCCTTTTCTCTTCATTTAAATCACGCATCTTCCCTTAAAGATTGGCAGCCGATAAAAAAAGAAAATAGAAATAAAAAAAGGCAATTGCTTGAAAACTTTCATGGCCATATTAGATTATCAGATACTAAATTCTTCAATTCAAACCGTTGCTACTATTTTTCTTCTTCCCCAAATTGAAAACGAACCGCATATAAAAAAAATAAAAATAAAGGAAGAGGGCGTGCTGTCTTTAAATTCACATCCACTTCGTTCAATGGAAATAAATCATTCAAATCACTTTTTCCTTCAATCGATTTCTCAGAATCGATTTGTGCGAGTTGAGGCAGTTTGGGCGCGTTCGAGATGGGGCGACGCGAGCCATGGCAACGTGAGCATGGTTTGGGGGCAGCGACGAGTTGGGTGGTGGCCGCCGTGTTCTTGAGCGCACACAGGAGGATGGGTCGAAGCGTCACCACGGTGATGGGGTTGGGCGCGATGCCAAGAAGCTCGGCATCATTGTGGAGGTGGCAACGTTCTTCGATGGCCATGGTCGACATAGCAGGGATTCATTTGGGCATATCTCGTGAGGTTGAGCTCGCGATTTCGAGTTCCTGTACGTTTTCAGGTAATTAAAATATTAATACATTTAAAATTAATTTTAAGCTAGTTTAGATTTTTAATTTAATGTATTGGTTATTTTTACAGTAAGAAAATTTTGTTTTGGTATGCACAGAAAAAAATATAATCGTTACACTAAAGGAATTTTTAAACAGATCTGTTTCTTTTTAATCTAATACATGTATATAGGTTTGGATAATGAAGTTTGTTTTATTTAAATTTAATGTCTATATAGGGTTTAATTTATAGAAGGTTGCAAACCAATTTTATTTTATAAGGTTCAGTATATATATGTAAACAGTAAATATATATGGGAATAGGGTTTTGAAGGCAGAATTTTAATATAAAAAATGGTGTGTTTAGAAATTTATATGAAATAGATTTTTATGAAGCCTATATAGATTATTTTACAAATATATAGTTCATGAATAAAATAAATATAACTTAACTAATTTATTTTATAATAACGTATTATGGAAATTAAATTGTGTAAATTGAAATATCTAAACTATTTTTGTTACTAAAAGATTTAATAAAGGTAAATTAGTTCAAAATTTAATTAAATTATAAAATGGTAATTAAGGGTCGATTTATATTTCGAATATTAATAAATCATATAAATTATTATTCAAGGTCAACATCTGAAAGAAAGCAAGCCGGATGGAAATGGATTGCCAAACAAAAATCAAAGGTAAGTTAATCTCACTCATCTGGTTATAATTTAAATTTAAATTACTAAATATAAATAATTGGTTGAACGATTGAACTGGTTTGATGCGATATATTATATAGTAGTATATAGTACATATTGGAGTGATTGATTTTTCGCATTATATAGCAGATGAGACCCTATGCGCCACATAATAGCGAATGATATTATATTAATCCCATATACCGCGATATTCCACCTTGAAGTGGAAATGGTATTGTGCTAACATCTGTGGATGCAGGGAAACAGGTTGGAGGGATCCAACTGGATTCCTCAAAATTATTTAGATTGTTTAAATATACTGTGTTATGAATATTTAATATTTTGTGATGAATTATATTGATAATTGGAATATTGAATGCTAAGGTTTGCTTGAATATATTTCGGTTCACTGAGTTATTAAAATATATAGAATTGGATTTTTGAAAAGAAAATAAAAGGGTGAATTTTTAAGTAAAATAATCATAAAGAATTTGAATAAATTTAAGAATGAACTGGATAAGGAAAAAAGTGATTTTAAAATTCTAAAAAAATAATTCCGAGTATGGAAAAAGGGGATTTGAATCAACAGAAAAATAATGAATTACAAATCTCAAGTGATATTATTTAAAGGAATAAACAATTTATTTTAAAATTCAAGGTTTAAATTTATTTGAAAGGGTAAAGAAGAAATTTAGAAAATATGAAATTGGTATTTTCAGTTAACAAGATTATAAATCATAATGAAAAAATAAAATCTGAAGTTAATAGATTTTGGAATAAATGGAGTAAGTAAGGAAATTTATTTAAAAATGAAGTAAATTGGTAATCATTTCGGAGATTGATTTAATTGTGTAAAACCGGGATTTTTAAAAGAGAAGTGAGACTTTGGAATTTATAAACTGGGTTTATAAAGGTGAAGTAATATATCAGTGGATATTTGAAAAATAACTTCACGATGGGAATTTATTAAAGAAATGGAAAATTTGTTTAATAATAAATAGTGATTTATTTTTAAAGGATGCGAAGAGAAGTATATTTCCCTAGATAGCCAAGTACATTTTCAAAGTAAATTTCTAAATATAAGTTAAAGGCTTTAATGTTGTTTTAAAAAGCATGTTTAGGAAATTTATTATTTCTAAATGTTTAAATTCTGAAGTAAGTATTTTTCAAAATATTATCGTAGTAATTATTTAAAAGTGGCTAAAAGTGGCTTGGTATTTTGGTTTTAAAAGAAAAAAAAATCTAGTTTTATATTTTATAAAGTAACCTCATTTTCAAATATTCTTATAGTATATATTTTTAATAAAGTATTAAAGTAGTTTTCAATTTATATGATTTAAAGTATATTTTATAATAAGGTGTTTTCAAATTATTTTAAAAATCTAAAGCTTTGTACTTGGTATTTTCAGTGGAAATAAATATTTAGGAATTTATTTCATGAGAAATGTGTGGTCTGAAAACTGTTTTCAAAAGGGTTGGAAATGGAAATGTAACGACCCCGGATTTTTATATAAATTTAAAATGATAATTAAAATCTATTTTTGAAGAAAACGGTGAAATTAATCGATTTAGTGATGTGAGTTTCCCCGAGTTCAAATATATTCTATATAAATCATTTAAATTTTTAATTATTGTATATATATGTATATATGTGAATGTATATATATATGTATATTTGGGTATATATGAGTCAATTTGAAATTATAAAATCTTGTGTGTGTATATATATATTTTTTGATTTGGATTTAAATCTTAGATGAATGGTTTAATAAATATTTGAGTTATAAAATAAATTAAGAAAAAAAAAATTATATATATATAGTAACTCATAAATAAATTTTAACAACATGTTAACATAGAAGTTATTCATACTATAAAGTAATAGGACAAAGCAGTGGAACAAAACATATATATGAATTAACTTGCAAAACAAACTAGCTATATTTAAACATTAAAACAAAATGTGTGAGCAGATAAAATAATATAAGACAATAAATATTAAAGTAAGATAACAATAAATATTTAAACTAGAAATAGAAAAATAATATGAGATAAATTTTAATAAAAATAGGAAGTAGAACATTTGCTAAGTTCTAACAACATAATAAAATAGAAATTTATTTATATTACAAAACAAGAAGATTTAAAGAAAATAAAATACATTTAAATATGAAAAGAATGTAGACGAAAATAAAACAAACAAATAAAATACAAAGGACTAAAACAAAAAAATATGTTTTTATGAACACTTAAAACAAACATAGATGCAAAAGCTTGTGAAAGAAAATAAAGAAAAGAAAAGAAACAACATTTTATGAAAACAAGCAAGTACAAATATAAGCATGGAATGAAACAAGTAAACAAATACATAAATAAACAAGTACTTAATAATAAATACTAGTATCTCTAGCATAAAAGGGAAAGTATCAGGCAATTAATGCAACATGCTTCATGCATTTAATGCAAGCATATCAACCATGCTTATTAAACAAAATAGTATCACTTTGTACAAAAAAAATACATTACCCTGTACAGAGTAATATCATCACCTGTAAGCCTCATTTCCATATATACATCCTCTCCTCATTTCAATGTCGTTCCATTCCAGCTGAGCAGAAAATATGAAGCAAATATCATATTCACACTTAAACAAAAATTCAAACTATTTAAAACTTCAGGCAGCTAAAAATACAAATTGGATTGCTTCTCTGTCTATCAAGTTTTTAATTCTGCTTCATCAGCCATGTGAGTAACCTTACACTTTTAAAAATCTTTGAGTAGACTCTTGTTTATGTAGTGGTCTGGAAAGTATGTGCTTCCTATATATATAAATGTTTGGCAACCTCTCTGTATATTGATATATGAATGTGTGTATATGTGTATTTGCATTCCCTGTAACATTCTGTTACCAAAATTTCAAGCTAAAGACTTATTTGAAAATCAATATCTCTTGATCCAATCTATATTTGGGTTTAAGTATTAAATGAAACATGTTAGTTAAACCATAGAGTTTAATTTAAAAACTTGTTTAAGTTAAAAACAAAGTAGTATCGTTCTGGAAATACAACATCACAGTATGAACTTAATATAAGTCAAAAATTCAAACATCTTGATTTTTAAATTCAGGGATGTAAATTGACTCCTCAACAAAAAATATGAATTTTAAAACTAAAATGGCGTGTTTTAGTTGAGTAGGCAGGGAGCAGTTCATTGTTGAACTGAAAACGTAAATATGTGTAAATCTGGTGATCTCTGGGATTGGTGAGGTTGGAGTTTCTTTTGGAGGAAGAGAAGTGAACGGTGAGGCCAGGAAAATTGGCAGGAAGTTGATCAGTAGCCGAAGGTGACAATGGTGGCTAGTTTTATTTTCTAAACCTAGTTTTAGCTGAGTGGAGTTTTTTGGTCTGTTCGAACGCCACAAGGCGTCGAGTTCAACGTGGGTTTGGGAATGCGTAGAGGGATGGTAGGCGAAGTCGTGGCCGGTGGTGGTGATTCTCTGGTGGTCGGAGGAGCGAGGGCGCGCTGTTGACAGGTATGGGAGGAGATGGGTTCGAGCGTTTCCAGGTTTTAAGTTTTAGGTCGAATTCGTTTTTCGAAGAACAACGATGTTCACGTGGATGGTAATCGAATGTAGGGGTGGTATGCGATTTGCTGGCGATGAGGGGGTTCATCGGAGTTGCCCCGATGGTGGTGCACGTGCACAGTGTCACGGTGTATTGTTTGGGTTTAACTGTTGGGTTGTTGGGAGAAGAAGGACCCTGAGTAAAACCTGAGAAAATGGTTGATAGGCTCGTGTTGTCTCCGGGTTCGCTGATGCTTTGAATTGGTATTTAAATTTAAACTTGACTTGCTGTAGAAATAAAAGAAAAAAAACAAGAAGAAGAAGAAGGAGGTTGCGTAAATTACAGGGGAAGGCTTGGGTTTCTTCAAACTACAGTATTTTATTTAAAAGTAAAATCCTAAGTGATGGATTCAAGTTCTTGAATTTAAATCGTAATTTAAATCAGTTTTTTTTTAAAAAAATCTGGGTGTTTCACAAGTTTAAATCAAATAGTTTTTTTTAAGTATTTGCTTTCAAATAAACTTTTGAACTGGAATTGATTAAGTTCTTTTATAAACAAAAGGGTTTGAATGACAAGTTAAATAACTTGTTTTAACTTGAATTTGCAAGAAAAAAAGTAATGTATTTTAAAGCTTAAGATTTCAATTAAAAATTTAAGTAATTTAGTAAAAAAAAATTCTTATATAGATCTATAAATTGATAGGTAAATTTGGTTAACGTTTATCTTTGTGAACCTTAAATCCAAAATGAAATTTGAATCTAAATTAGAAATGTAATGTTTTAAATACACTTTAATATCAATGAAGTTATTTACATAGAAATGAATTACCTTAGAAATAATTAAGATATTAAAATGATTTAATGAATAAGATAATTAAGGAATGACTCAATTATTTAATTTATAAATTAATGATTTAGATTAATTTATAATTAGATATTAATTCGGAAAGTAATTAAAGAATTGTTATTTGTTAATGATGGTCATTAACTAAGATCATTTAAATAATTAATTTATGAGATTAATTTTAACAATTAATTAGACTAATTAATTCATGATCATTTATGAAATTGAGTAATTGTAATCACCTTATGGTAAGAATTTAAAGTTTTAATTTCTTGAAATAATTAATTAAGGGGTTAATTAATTATGTAATTGGTTTAAAATGTTGATTTAATTAATTAATTAAAGTGTTTGATAAATTAATTTATATCAAATGATTCGTAATTAATAAATCAGAATTGGATAATCAATTCATAAGTAAATAAATTTAATTGGAAATAAAATTGAATTAATTTGGATTTAACGATTAGATAATCCTACTTATAAATGATTATTAAATGCTTGACCTTACTTATGGATGATCGTATTATATGTGATGCCTAGAATTGATTGCCCTAACTGATCTGTGACATTTTGTTCTGTGGAATGAACTGAGTATTTTATTCATTTACTGATGATACATCTGCATATTATCCGTGAATTGT
Organism: Allium cepa; assembly: GCA_030765085.1. NCBI lineage: Eukaryota > Viridiplantae > Streptophyta > Magnoliopsida > Asparagales > Amaryllidaceae > Allium > Allium cepa. The sequence continues at coordinate 163,696,484 of CM060932.1, forward strand.
GAATGGAAGATAAGCGTTATACTTTATATCGCTTATCAACTATATTTCTGTGTTTTAATCTGTGATGATTGAATGATGTTGCACTATTGTGTTAAACCCCTGGACCACACCATACACACACAATTATGGATTTCACGAGGAAATCGATTAAGTCACAGATTTTAAAATGACTTTAAAATGATTTTTAAAGTTGAATATTTAAATTCAAATGTTTTGGAAATGGAATCGGAATAAATGTGAAAAGCTTTTGGAATGAAATTTCAAGTTAAAATTTATTTTAATTTACTTGATTAAGTTTTGAAATTTAAATAATTCAATTTGAATTTGAATTCGATATTTGGAATTCAATTCTGTAATTTGAAACTAGGGATTAATGATATTATACTAGTCATTATGAGTTAAATCATTTTTAAAGTATTTTTTTTGGGAATTTGAATTTAACCCAGGGATTTCAACTTGTATAAATGAATCAGATTTCCAAAATGAAAACTGTTGTTTTCAAATGATAAACACTTTTAGATAAGAACTGAGATTCCAGTTAATTAGGGGAATTTCAAGATTGAATAGAGAAATGATTTTCCTAAGTTATGAATGAATTCTTTTTGAAAGCTATGAATTAAATCTGTTTATTTTTAACAGATTTAAATTGATGATTTGTTTAAATCAAATTGAAATGAAATTGTTTTGAAGGCTATAAGTTAAATCTTTGATTTAAAGATTTAACGAGTTAATCAAATTGAAATAAAAATTGATTTGGAAAATCTGTGAATGAATCTTTTGTTTAAAAGATTAAAATGTGAAAATTGTTTAAACCGTTAAAGGTTGTGAAAATGAATCTTTTTGTTTAAAGATTGAAATGGTAATTAGTTAAACCATTTGGAAGAAAAGTTTTGGGTAATAAGTTGTGACTTAATTGAAATCCCAATGTCCATATGTTTTTGAAATACTGCGCTCACTGTTCGGTTTAGCCGGGAGAGGACCTTTGTGTCATATATCCCATTCCGAATATGTGATATATCGTTATGGATAGCATTTGAAGACCGATGGTGAAGACCGGATATTTTCGAAAACGTAAGGACAACTCGTCGAATGTCTTTGCATCGAATGGTCCCCGGTATAGAGACTCCATCTGTGATGGGAAGTCCGAACGTGATTAGTGAATATCCGGATTGCAAGGACTTCTTTGTAAGTGCCTTCGGTTCTGTTCGAGCCCGGAACAGACTTGTATGGATAGTATGTCTGACATTACAAATTGAGATATAAAGCCGATTTCTTTCAAATATATTTCTGTTGGTGGCGGAGAATTTATTCTCTTAGCTTAACACCCTTCTCTGAGACGTACGAGCTCAGAGGTTATGTAATTGAAGTTATCAGCGATGTATTCCCAATTTGGTAATGTGACATGCTGAGTGTTGCTGTGAAATGATCATTGTGTTGATTATTTGTGATAGGATCATTTATTTGATCGTCTATCCTGGTGATCATTTCTATGATCATTTGTTGACCCAAAGCATGGCTTTTGTATAAAGTATGTTTTTGTGGACGAGACTTCGTCGAGCCTCACACTCCGGAAATGGTCAAAACAGGAAAGATGCGGCAAGGTTATGAGGGGTAGCTCCCTTTAGGGTATGTGCATTTCCTTCTGGATAGAGGTGGTATCATGGTATGGAGCCCAGATACTTAACCTATGTGGTTACTGCGAATTTATTACTTTGTGGTTGTTGGTTATCGGGATCCCATGAGAAAGGTCGTTTACGATCGGGGAATGGCGTGCTCGTGTCAGTAGTTACCCAGTTAGGGGTAACCCGGCCTTGTGTTGGCAGAGTTCCGGTTTGGTTCTCGGGAACGTCCTTCCAGAGGCGTTCTCATGTGGCAATGCGAAGTTCCTTGGCCTGACCATTTGTTGGAAATCCAAAGAAACAATACGATCTTGTACGGTTTTAGTTGTATAACCTGCTATGGAATGTGGCGGTAACCTGCTATTGAACATAGTTAGCTATAGTAGGCATAGTTCGAAATGTCTATGTTGGCTAAGATTTATATCTTTACTTTCGAAATGATTTTCACTACACTATGCACTAGTAATAATATCAAATGTTCTTTTTAATGCGTACCAAGTATCTTTGACTATCATAAGGAGAAATCTCCTCCGATTCTGCGTTTGCATTGTGTGTGTGTGCGGGAGGCCTTATGGTAGCCTCATTTTTCAAAAGCATTGCGAATTGACTTTAAAATTCTTTCTTTGATTTTTTTTATAACATAAACTTTTTTTGTTGCTCACACCAGTCCCACGACTGATCCGGAGTTTATTGTTTTCTTTCCTAAACTCTGGGTGCTCATTATTTTCTACACGAGCAGTTTAGAGTTAGGTTTTTCAGATAGTCAGATGTAGTAGGTTATCTGGAGTTGGTTCAGTCTTTGGATCGCACCAGACTTGCTTATGCTAGGTGAATTGTTATTGGGGGTTCGAGATATTGCTGGATTAGTTCTTGGAAATGGAGTTGCATTTCTTCCTTGAAGACTATCTCTGAGTTATTTTGTTCCGCTGCTAGATGTTATCTATCGTTTTCTTTTCCGCTGCTATTTATTGTATCATGTCTCTGATGTATATTGATATCTATTGGATCATCTGTTGTATCAGATATTGTATCAAAGCTGTATATCAATGTATTATCCTTTTATTCCGCTGTGTTATTTACTTAATGTTGTTATAAGCTCCGACGAATCGGATTTGAACGATCGGATCTATGGCATTCGAATACGATTTGAAGTATGGATGTCGATTTTCGAGCGGGCAAAAATCCGAAACGTTACAGGAAATATATCTTGCGAAGATATTTTGGGAATAATAAATAATTTGGAGAAATTATTTATTGTTTGATGGTTTTTGTGAATGTTAATTGATAGTTAAATAACCGACTATCAATATTGGCCAACGCGCTGATCGTTTCGAAGAGACCGGGATCAGGATTAGTTTCTCGAAAACCACTTCGATCCGGTTTGTACGTTTTCATGAGGAAGACGAGTTGGATTCGAAGATGGAGCATGAAGTGCAAGGGTTAGTCACTACTAATCCTGAGGATGTTCCCAAAACGGATGTAGTAGGAATAGTGCCTTCGGTTCCGTTCGAACCCGAGACAGACTTGTATGGATTGAATGCTTTCAGAACATCGTCAGGTAGACGATGAGCATTCAAAGAGATGAGTTCTCTAAAGGTAACGCTTTGCCTCAAGCCTCATCAACCGGGAATGACTAAAAATCAAGGGTTATGCAGCAAGGCTAGGTAGGTAACACCCATTTAGGGTGAGGTCATTCCTGTCTACATGTCGGCTTAGTGGTGCAGTTGCTGATCCCAACCGTGGGGTGATCTTACTCGGGATTATCCAGTAAGGGGTAGTCTCGTTCTTGTGTTGCAGGGGGTCGGGAGTGATCCTTGGTATGCTGATCTAGACCAGGTACCGTGACAGGTGGTACCCCAGTGCCTAGTCATTAGTTGAAAATCCATTTTTCCTACGCGCATGTACGGTTTTGATTGTGCCCAACTATTGCTGAAACGTGAGATGCAAGCATTTCAGCTAGATTCTATTTTACTTTCTATAGACACTATTATAATAGCAGAGAATTTTAATAAAAAGTGTTTTAGCTATCATAAGGTAAAAACCCAACATGTTTATTTGTGGCGTGGTCTTACGAGATGCTTTTGATTTTCAAGAATTTTTGAAATTTTAATAATCAATGTGAGTGTGGTTTCTCATGCTAGTATTCCAGACTGACTCGGGTGTTATTTAACTATAATGCTCGGGTCAGACCGAGTATTATAGATTACAGGAAAGGATGCTGTGGAACTCAGGAGACGAGCTGGATGGCGATACGTACTTCCGTACTTGATTATTATTCCGCTGTATATTCAGTTTTGAGGATAGGTTTATATGACTGTCCAATGGTATGTTATTGATGTTTTTGAACTCTGATGATGTATGTATAAAACAGATATAGTTTCTTTTGTGTAAAGATCTGTTATTATATATTATATTTTATTCCCCTGCAATCATTAGATTCTGATGTTGTTTTCTATTTCCTTCTTCTACCACTTCTTTAACCCAAATGGTTCATATTTCCATTCAACTTGAGTTGATTGATGGAAAATAGTGTCGACTCAAGGGGATCGGGTTTGCGGGCTGTTACAGTTGGTATAAGAGCTTAGGCTGGTGATAACCTTGGCTCTGGTGGAAATTACTCATTAAATAGAGTCCGTAGTACTCTAGAATGAGTTTGAGTGTATTAATAGATATGTGCACGTATTTGTTAGTGAATATAAAAATTGTTTTTACATTGTGCTGATTTATCGATTGGGTGTTTAAGGATTCTGGTCGATGTGTGGGACGCCATGTCATCGATAGGGGTTTCTAAACTCTTAAACAAGATAAACCGACACGGTATTGTTTCAAAATAGGGTAAATGAAATAATTTTACCCAAATTATTTTTGTACATAAAGGAAATAATTTTTCATAAATTATTATAGTTATATATGGATGCTTGGTTGTTAGGAATGATAATATTAAATTGTTATCATTAATGTGTAAAATTGAATAAGAAATTGAAATCTTAACCAAAGATTAAGGAATAAATTAATAAAATAAATGGGATTTGTAAATGTGAATTGTAAATGTGATTTATAATTTTGAAATAGAATTCCAGAGAAATATTGAAAATGTTTCTGAAAGAATTTGGGATTTGAAATTTTCAGAAATTTAAATTCCTTTGAATTTGGAAATGGTTTTCAAAAGTTTTAGAGAAGTAATAGTGGTAGTATTTCAGAGATATTTTTGAATTGGATTTGAAATCTGGTGAGATTTGGGATTTAAAAATATTTGAAGAGATTTTAAAAAGATAAAATCATTGAACACTTTTCGGTCGCTGGAAAATAATTCCGATGATGATCGCGACATCATCTGTGTTCATTTTCAAGTTTCCAAAAAGGGGGATTGCTACCTGGATGTTTTGGATTAATGTTTGTTTGTGAAATTTGGTTTGATTTTGAAAATGCAAAGGAATAGTTTGCTTTAGATATATATGTTTTCAAAACTGAATTTGGAACATTTTATTAATGGTTTAAACTCTGGAGTTGGTTTGAAATGTTTTGGTATGTTTAAGAAACTGTTTGAAACTCTGGAATCTTATTAAAAATGGTTAGGGAATAATAAATAAGTTTGGAAATTTTTTGAAAATTTGTTTAGAATAGAAAATTTAACTTGGAGAAGGGTTAAAAATTTGAAGTAAGTAAGAAAATGAATATAAGTTTGAATGCAAGCCAATTAATTTAAGTGACTTAAAAGAAATTAGCAAACGGAAGGTAAATAAATTGGAGAACTTATAGAAACTTAAAATTTGAATTAAATTAGAATGTAACTAAACCACGTTAAATAAAAAAAGTGAACGTTGTGGAAATAAATCCAAATAGGCTAAATGGAATAAGTTAATGAAATAAAATTCATTGGTTGAAAATAAATTTATGAATGAACAAATGAATTAATAGTTGTAAGTAAATGAACTGAAATTGGATATTGGAAGGAGTAAGCCAAAATAAAATGTATTTGGTATTTTGGAAAGTGAAATAGAAATCCAAACTCGAATCATAAATTAGATTGAACTCAAGTAAAGTAATAAGTGATTTTTGAAGACAAAAATCAAAGATTGAATTGTAAAATGGGAAGTGAACTAATTGGATAATTAATTATTTAATATGGAAATGGAACACTAGTTGGATAAATAAAAGTGGAAATTTGAGTTAATGATGGGTTTGTAAATGAAACCCGAGTTATAAATTGAAATTCAATTTGGAATTGTAAGTGAATTAAACATGAATTAAAGTTGTTATGGAATTGGATTAAAATAAGAATGAAAGTTCATTAAATAAAAGTTTGGGTTAAATTAATTTGGAAAGTGGTTATTAACATAAGAATCGAATGTTGTTTAGCTCAATGAAGTGATTTTAAAATGTATGGTTGGCGAATAAACTAGAAATGGGATGAAATTAAATATAAAATGAGTTGGAATCAATTGGATGTGGATAAAAATTAAAACGGATATTCTATTAAGTGAATATCGTCAAATTGCATAGAATAAATTAGTTGTTCGACTTAAACAGAAGTAAATAAAATTCTATGAATTGGTAGAGGTAAATAAAATTGATTTTTCGAATCAATTGAAATAAATGTGAGTTGTTTGGGTTAAAAATGAATTGAATGTAAGCAATTGAGTTGCAAACTATTTAAAATGAATGAAGTTGTATATGAATTGGTTGTAAACAATTAAAATTAATGTCGGAACCCTATAAGTTGCTTATAAATATTGTTTAACCTGCATTGCTTATAGAAACTCATATTTTTATTAGTTAAATATGTAAAATGTTGTTAAATTACATGATTTTGGCACTTATATGTTTAAATTAAGTAAGTACATGTACCGAGAAGTCGTTTGGCTGGATTTTAGACGCGCTAATTGCTAAATAATAAGCCGCTTGTTTAAAAATGCTAAATAAAGGTACACCTACGCAATAAAAATAGGAAATATGAACTGTTTTTGTTTTTTCGACCATGTGGGTCGATGTACATATATTCATATCTCTTGTCAAATTGCAAAAGCTCCTCCGTACAAAGGAGACTCTGCCAAAATTTTCCGAAAATTTTGGAAGTTAGAAAAATTTTGGAAAACTTTTTGTTAGCGTCAAAACGATTTCAAATTGGAAATTGAAATAAATTAGTGGATGAAACTAATTTAAAATAATGACATGAATCAGTTATAAATGGAAGATAAAATTCATTATTTAGCGACGAAGATAAATTGAATTCATATGGAAATGGAAGAACCAATTTGAATAGAAGTAGATATAAACTCAAGTGGTAAAGTGAAAATAAATAAAGAAGCATATAAAATGCTTATATTAAACTTAAGAAAGGAATGGTGAATTCTTAAGTAAAATTTGGTATTAGAAATACATTCTAAGTTAATATTTGAATGAAGATTTAACAAAAGTGATAATTTTGAATAAGTGAATAGAAATCAAAATGAATATGAATAAAAAGAAAATCGATATAGTTGATAATCAATTGAGATAAATGCGTAGGATGTATGTATATTATTTTATTCACATAGCAATTTGATCCAGATCCGAGCATAGAATTTCAAGATAGTTATATCGATCCGAATTAGGATTTTTCACTCGATTTTCGACGGTGAACCATGGATATGGATTTTGGTTGATTCTGAAAATTCGCTATCATAGTTATGACTATGCAAGGAGAATGACGGTTTCTAATCAAGAAACCAGTTCTGAGTCCGCACTAGGAAGTCGGGTGGATGATACTAGTTCGAAAGTGAAATTGTGTGTTCGAGCGAGTGATTGAATTTGATATAGCGTACGGATGATATAGGTACATCATACAGGCTTGAATGGGTAGATATTGAAATTTTGTAAAGGAGTCAATAAAACGATTTTGAATGTTGTGATTGGATATTATTGCTAAGTAGGATATACAGGTATCAAAAAGGAAAAGGAAAATTGGTTTTGATTTCAGAAGATAAATTTGAATTGCTCGACAAAATGGTATGTGTTTAAATTTCTGTATGAAATTTGATTGGGTTTTTGATCTAGCCACTTGGAATTTTGTTTTCTTTTGGAATTTGGAAGCCCGTAGAGGCATTTTGTAGTTGTACCGAGCTAGCCGCGCAAAGGTGACGCTGGCGAAATTTTTCGGAAATTTAGGGAGTTAGAAAAATTTTAAGAAAATTCTGATAATTTAAAATTTAGTTTTAAATTTAAATTTGAATTTGAATTTATAATTTGAATGGTTGAGTTAGCAATGTTGTTTGGAAATTTTGGATAGATTTGAAACGTTAGTAAGGGTAATAATGTTGTTATAAAAAGATTGTTTTGGGTATTGTTTAAACTGTTTGGTTTCGGGAAGTTGATGAGAACTATTGGAATAAGAAATAGTTAATGGGTTGTGAACCATTCTTCCTAACTAGCAATTTCGAGGACGAAATTCTTTTAAAGGGGGAGGAATGTGACGACCCGATATTCCTAGATATTTGAAATTGAAATGTTTAATTGATTTTAAATATTTAAAAGTTAATTTTTTAACTTGAATTCAAATATCACTATTTATTTGATAATTTAATTATTAAATTAAATAATTTGAAGTTGGGTAAAATGTTGAACCTGGAGTTTTAAGCTTGTTAAAAATAATTTGAAGGCTTGTAAAATTTATATTGATAATACTGAAGATAGTAAAAGTGTTAAAATTGAATTTAAAGGTGATTTGATCAGTTTTGAAATATATCGTTTAAATCGATATTTAAAAATAGCCTTCCGAGGCACAGTCTCAGATTTTGACGAAACCAGTTCCATTGGGCTCGTAATATTGTATCATTATTGGATTTCAATTTTCGTAGTGTTTGGAGTTGTGCGGTGAGCGTACGATAGATAAACGCGTTGAAATCTATATCGAAAATTTAATTCGATAACTGGTCAAAATTCCCTTCACATCCGAACTTTTTCAAATCACCTCAGAGGTCAATCTCCATCAGCTGACCTAGAAGCGTGCTTGAAATGCTTGCTCCCTTTCAGTCCGATATTATCCTTTCTCTTCGTTTAAATCACGCATCTTCCTTCAAAGATTGACAGCCGATAAAAAAAAGAAAATAGAAATAAACAAAGGCAATTGCTTGAAAACTTTCATGGCCATATTAGATTATCAGATACTAAATTCTTCAATTCAAAATCGTTGCTACTATTTTCTTCTTCCTCAAATTGAAAAGGAACCGCATATAAAAAAATAAAATAAAGGAAGAGGGCGTGCTGTCTTCAAATTCACATCCACTTCGATCAATGGAAATAAATTATTCAAATCTCTTTTTCGTTCAATTGATTTCTCAGAATCGATTCGTGCGAGTTGAGGCAGTTAGGGCGCGTTTGAGTTGGAGCGACTCGAGCCATGGCAACGCGAACACGGTTTGGGGGAAGCTACGAGTTGGGTGGTGGCCGACGTGTTCTTGAGCGCACACAGGAGGATGGGTCGAAGCGGCACCATGGTGATGGGGTAGGGCGCGATGCCAAGTAGCTCGGCATCGTTGTGGAGGCGGCAACGTTCTTCGATGGCTATGGTCGAGACAGCAGGGATTCGTTTGGGCAGATCTCGTGAGGTTGAGCTCGCGATTTCAAGTTCCTGTACGTTTTCAGGTAATTAAAATATTAATACATTTAAAATTAATTTTAAGCTAGTTTAGATTTTTAATTTAATGTATTGGTTATTTTTACAGTGAGAAAATTTTGTTTTGGTATGCACAGAAAAAAATAATCGTTACAGTAAAGGAATTTTTAGACAAATATGTTTCTTTTTAATCTAATACATGTATATAGGTTTGGGAAATGAAGTTTGTTTTGTTTAAATTTGATGTCTATTTTGGATTGATTTATAGAAGGATGCAAACCAATTTTATTTTATAAGGTTCGGTATATATATGTAAACAGTAAATATATATGGGAATAGGGTTTTGAAGGCAGAATTTTAATTAAAAAAAATGTGTGTGTTTGGAAATTTATATGAAATAGATTTTTATGAAGCCTATATAGATTATTTTACAAATATATAGTTCATGAATAAAATAAATATAACTTAACTAATTTATTTCATAATAACGTATTATGGAAATTAAATTGTGTAAATTGACCTATCTAAACTATTTTTTTTACTAAAAGATTTAATAAAGGTAAATTAGTTCAAAATTTAATTGAATTATAAAATGGTAATTAAGGGTCGATTTATATTTCGAATATTAATAAATCATATAAATTAGTCTTCAAGGTCAACATCTGAAAGGAAGCAAGCCGGATGGAAATGGATTGCCAAACAAAAATCAAAGGTGAGTTAATCTCACTCATCTGGATATAATTTAAATTTAAATGATTAAATTTAAATAATTGGTTGAATAATTGAATTGATTTGATGTGATATATTGTATGGCAGTATATAGTACATATTGGAGTGATTGACTTCCTGCATTATATAGCGGATGAGACCCTATGCGCCGTATAATAGCGGATGATATTATATTAATCCCACATACCATGATATTCCACCTTGAAGTGGAATTGGTATTGTGCTAACATCTTTGGATGCAGGGAAACGGGTTGGAGGGATCCAACTGAATTCCTCAAAATTATTTAGATTGTTTAAATATACTGTGTTATGAATATATGATATTTTGTGATGAATTATATTGATAATTGGAATATTGAATGCTAAGGTTTGCTTGAATATATTTTGGTTCACTGAGTTATCAAAATATATAGAATTGGATTTTTGAAAAGAAAATAAAAGAGTGAATTTTTAAGTAAAATAATCATAGAGAATTTGAATAAATTTAAGAATGAACTAGATAAGACTAAAAGTGATTTTAAAATTCTAAAAAAATAATTCCGAGTATGGAAAAAGGGGATTTGAATCAACAGAAAAATAGTGAATTATAAACCTCAAGTGATATTATTTAAAGGAATAAAGAATTTATTTTAAAATTCAAGGTTTAAATTTATTTGAAAGGATAAAGAAGAAATTTAGAAAATATGAAATTAGTATTTTCAGTTAACAAGATTTTAAATCATAATGAAGAAATAAAATCTGAAGTTAATGGATTTTGGAATAAATGGAGTAAGTAAGAAAATTTATTTAAAAATGAAGTAAATAGGAAATCAATTCGGAGATTGATTTAATTATGTAAAACCAGGATTTTAAAAAGAGAAGTGAGACTTTGGAATTTATAAACTGGGTTTATAAAGATGAAGTAATATATCAGTGGATATTTGAAGAATAACTTCACGATGGGAATTTATTAAAGAAATGGAAGATTTGTTTAAAAATAAATAGTGATTTATTTTTAAAGGATGGAAGAGAAGTATATTTCACTGGTTAGCCAAGTACATTTTCAAAGTAAATTTTTAAATATAAGTTAAAGGCTTTAATGTTGTTTTAAAAAGCATATTTTATGAAATTTATTATTTATAAATGTTTAAATTCTGAAGTATTTTCCAAATCTATTATCGTAGTAATTATTTAAAAGTGGCCAAAAGTGGCTTGGTATTTTGGTTTTAAAAGAAAAAAAATCTAGTTTTATATTTTATAAAGTAACCTCATTTTCAAATATTCTTATAGTATATATTTTAAATAAAGTATTGTAGTAGTTTTCAATTTAAATGTTTTGAAGTATATTTTATAATAAAGTGTTCTCAAGTTATTTTAAAAATCTAAAGCTTTGTACTTGGTATTTTCAGTGGAAATAAATATTAGGGAATTTATTTCATGAGAAGCGTATGGTTTGAAAACTGTTTTCAAAAGCGGTGGAAATGGTACCGTGACAGGTGGCACCCCAGTACCTAATCATTAGTTGGAAATCCATTTTCCCTACGCGCCTGTACGGTTTTGATTGTGCCCAACTATTGCTGAAACGTGAGATGCAAGCATTTCAGCTAGATTCTATTTTACTTTCTATAGGCACTATTATAATATCAGAGAATTTTAATAAAAAGTGTTTTAGCTATCGTAAGGTAAAAACCCGACATGTATATTTGTGGCGTGGTTTTGTGATATGCTTTTGATTTTCAAAGAATTTTTGAGGCTTTAATAATCAACATGAGTGTGGTTTTCTCATGCTAGTATTCCAGACTGACTCGGGTGTTATTTAACTATAATGCTCGGGTCAGACCGAGTATTATAGATTACAGGAAAGAATGCTGTGGAACTCAGGAGACGAGCTGGATGGCGATACGTACTTCCGTACTTGATTATTATTCCAATGTATATTTAGTTTTGAGGACAGGTTTATATGACTGTCTAGTGGTATGTTATTGACGTTGTTGAACTCTGATGATGTATGTATAAAACAGATATAGCTTTCTTTTGTGTAAAGATCTATTATTATATATTTTATTTTATTCCACTGCGATGGTTAGACTCTGATGTTGTTTTCTATTTTCTTCTTCCACCTCTTCTTCTTTAACCCAAATGGTTTGTATTTCCGTTCATCTTGAGTTGATTGATGGAGAATAGTGTTGACTCAAGGGGATCGGGTTTGCGGGCTGTTACATGTGGAATAGTGAAAGTCAAGAGACTATTCTGGGAAAAATAAAAAGTTATGACCATTCATTATCCACCTCTGTGAAATTGAAGGGACACAACATCAAAAGGTTCAAAAATGGGTTCCGATATAGCTAACCGTTTTCACGGATTTCGCCGCATACGGGACTCCGAAACACTCAAATGAATATATTGCGGAGATCTACACGATGAGACGAATAGAATGGTACATAGGTATCAGCGATACGATCATCCTATCAAAAGCTATATTCGGTACTAAAAATGCTGCTAAAACGTCGAAAATAAGATAAACGGGGCTATAGCAGTTCAAATTTGGCGAAACGAAATGCGACGTCTCACTCAAAAAATAATTTATGAATTTATTATTTAAAAATATTCGGACTTCGAAAATATTTTATTTTCATCAAATTAACCGATTTTAAATGTTGAAATTGAATATTACACAGTAGAACTAACTTTCATATTTACCAATGAAAATTTTCCATTTGCTATGTTAAAATAGACGCATATCAAATATCAAATTTTCCTTACTAAATTTAATCGTTAAATTTTCAAGCAAAAAATTAGTTAATTACGTTATAAAAACACGTTAAAATTTCTAGGTCGTTACAAAACATATATATACATAATATATATCATTCAATGGTAATCTAACTCACCCAAAACCAAGCTTACAACCAAGCACAAGCCACTGGAATCACATAAACACTTCCTACCATCACTAAACATACCAAAGTTTCCACTTTATCTCATTTTTGCTCACGACCTCCTTCCTTGATCCATCAATGCTCATGGCCCATCCTTGGGGTAGGGTTTTTGCTCCTTTTCTTAAACTTTTACTTTGATATACTTGTGTACAATGTTGTGCTAAGCCATATACTTGTGTTTGGTGATGATTGAAGAAGAGTTTCTTTGTTTAAAGATTGATTGGTGAAGAGAGAAGAGGATTAAGAATAAGTGTTTCTATCTTTAAAAATTAACGAATGGATTAATATAACATATGATACACCTTAAGTAGAAGTTCCTAAGAGGTAACCACTCGCCTTGTACATCCATGAAAGGTTACCATGCATGTTCCTTTCATGTGCATCACTTTTCACCTCACACCCTTAGGAAATATCTTTTAATATTCACCCAAATATCTTCTCCTTAATCCACTTGCTAATCTTTTTACTATTTGCATTTAGTAGCCACAAGCACTATCATATTTTTATTTGCTATTAATTACACATTAATATATTAGGCAAACCCAAAAATTTCGTGTAACATTTATCAAGTAAAAAATCGTTTATCGATAAAATGAATTTTGATTGCATTATCGACATTTCTTAAAAACATTTATTTTTGTAAACACATTTCAAAAACGAGATTACCATCATTAGTTATTAATTAAAAGAAGGTTAACAAGGTTATAAAATCCATTCAATTATGTTAAATCCAAGGTTCAAATATTCAAATAATTTGGATATTTAAATACGAAGTGTTCGAAATTTCGGGTCGTTACAAAAGGTGCAAACTATTCTTCTTGGCTGGAAAATCCTAATAATGATACCAGTTTTCATAGGGAAAGAGAGAAATGATTATGGTGGCTATGGTTTCCTGAAGACAATATTATATATACAGTGGAGAGCATATCTAAATAGGCTTAGATCTAATCAATCTCTCCATAGAAATCCAAGCCTTACATAAATATAGGAATATATCATTATGTATTATATGTAATGGAAGCCACCTATATCAATAAAAATAATAATTTTTGACAATGATTTAAAATCATCTTTAAACAACTAAAATGCCTATTCTAATTATTTAAGCATTATTTAGCTATCTTAATTAATTAAAAAATATACACAATATTTATATATTATTTAATTAACTTATATATCCCCAATGACATGGACTCTCCTAAATAAATTAAAATAGCATTCATATTAATTTCTCCAAATAATTTACAACATTATAGATTGGTCATATTTGAAATTCTCTTAATTAATCCTAGTTGATTTACTCATAGGTGAGAGCTCAATCAACAAATGGTCACACACCCTTAAACATACGTTTCATTAGTCATACACCCTTAAACTTACAGGTGAGAAAGTCGATCAAACAATCCCAGTTGATTTCAAAATCCACACTAGTTTAGGCTCCATTAGCACGGCACTACGGCAAATATTTTGCTGCTTATAAACAGTCTAGGAATTATTTTAACCTAATTAAGCATACACCCTTAAAAGATGATGTCTATGCATATATTTTTCATCATCCTTATATTGTTTAATTATCTAGGTAAGTGGCTAAAAATTCTAATAATATCCATAGTTAACCACAAAGAACAACTTCAAAGTCCTTAGTTTAGACAAGTACAATTATCGAATAACCTAACGTAATACGGCAACAGATTTCTAACCTTAAGTTGACTTTCAATTGTGATGATTCTAATATCCTATATCAAAGGATGTGAATCCTTTATTGAATTGCTTCACTCTAAATGATTTTCAATATACCCAAAAGGAGCCGTAACATGGTCTTGATGCAATGAGTGGGCTAAAATCAAAGCATGGCCTCCTGGTTTAAGCAACATGGTATTCTCAAGTCTAAAGACTACCACATGCCATCACATCGAGATCTTACTCTTTAACTTAGATATATTTAACCTACATAGGAGTCTCGATTGAGTCATTTTATGATCATATAATGATCACAAGCATGTAACCCCTTGGTACCGCCAACTGTCATGAGAAATTCACCATCTAACATTTGAATAGCATAACATACACTAGTCTCAAGGACGCATCGATATCACTTTCTTCATGCATCTTGACTATAAACCACTAAATTTGAATATTATTAGAGGATCGATTCAATACTCATAGTCACGACTGACTCACAACTATAATCAATATAATACTCTACTTATGGATTTTCTATCTATATATGTCTAATTCTTGTAATCATTATTTATATCGTATATATAATGAACATACATAATAGAAAACTAAACCAGAAAACATACTTTTATTTTGAACAAGATTTGTTATAGAGTTAAGATTACATAATAAATAATTTTCCTTAGGGAATGCCCTTAACTCTCTCAATGGAAACATACGCAAGCCTAAGAAAGACGTCGTAGCTATGTGCATGAGAAATAAGGGGAAACACCTAATTTTTGTTGCTTTGTTAGCACCAACCATTGACATATACTGGTTTTATCTATGCAAATGCGCCAATGGGTCTAGTGTTCCTTCATAAAGTTGCACTGTGCGTAGCTTCAATTTAGGTAGGTTTTTAGCAAGGCTAATTCTAGGGGTGAATAGACTCTGGTTCCATCCTTCAACATCTTGACTCATGTCTTTTTGATAGAAGTAATCTCTTAATAACTCCACAATCCTGTCATTTGGATATGGTGCATCCTTACATCCAGTCCTAGCCTATGGTCATACAAAGGATCATAATAGTCTTCATTAGTGGAGGAACAGAAAATAGCATGGCGTCCATGCCTTTTCGATCAGGAGAGAATGCCTTCTAAACTCTCATTAATTACAATTAGCCCATCAATCTCTATATTGTCCTTTAGGACGTTCCACTTCGATTTCAACATTTCATTCACATTTCGTGTAACGAGCTCAGCCATCCCTTATTTAACTTAACCATCGCCAGCATTCGAATCGTACTGATCCAATTTTATGTCGGTATTTTAACAATATATTGATCTTATTTCCCCGCCTTATTATGCCCCGATTCAATCTCTAACTGCCTTCAAAGCTACTTTCATTGAAATATACTAGCAAATTCCATCTCTCACCGCATCTCATATAGCGGGACCTTTCATGGTTCTCTATATGTCTCGATTCCCATCTTGTGTTGAATTCCTCATCACTCTTCTATCATCATTTTGCGATGCGAACATCACCTCCATGTTAGTAAAAATATGTCAGATTCTCTTTGGTCGCTATCTCCACTATAATTTATAGCACTGATGTCCTTACTATTTTCTGGTGCATTATTTGCTTTTTGGTAGGATATTCTGGAGTAATGGTCTTTTAATGGGTTAGTGCTACAGATCCAAGCAGTACTAAAAGAGTAGATATAGTTCTGTTCTCAGTGAAAACACTAAAATTTCTTATCTAATCTTTAGGAAAACAATCCTACATAGAGCTAATGATTTAAGATGTAATTGCTAACTTTGTTTTTATAAGATTTTTTCTCCAGTTTAATTTAGTTGAGAACATATGACATAGAATAATAAACAAAAAATAGTTACAAAAAGGACATAAAATTATCAAAGATAACAAATAATGTTTATAGTGTTTCAACTAATAAATGGTCTAGGTCCACTAATATTTTTATACCGATTTGAGCCAATATCATTTGATTACAATGAAATATTTGATAGTACAAGGATATACTATATAATTTGATAGTCTCCTCACATTGGCCAAATATTATGATAGATGATGTAGGAAAGGCTCCAAATGTGGTATAATTTTCAAAATGTCCCTTCGATTCTTTCCTAGTAAGAATAACTTCAACCCACCAAAATAGGTTGTACAATAGTTCGTAGGCTAAATATTTGAAAAATTTTAGTATTTGAATCTGAATAACTTGGATTAGTAAGGCTTTGTTTGATACATTTCAAATGGTAATAATATTATAGAGCATCCATGAGAACATCCTAGCATTGAAAGCTATTGATTCAAACAATCAAATCGATAACTTTTGGATGTATAGCGATCCGACAAATGGGATCGGTATACAATGATACATATAATATTTTCTTATCTTCTCCTCATTATACATTTTCTAGTTCCCTTTCAATTCTTTCACATTTCTATGCTCTTTTCCTTATTTGATTCACCATATCTTCTATGGACATCGTCAAGTATCTTAACATCTCCACCTTTAACTCATTGGATAATCATAGGTAAAATCACCAACAAAAATATGCTTATATATTTTTACATTTTGGGTAGTGTTCCTCTCAAGCCATAATATGTATGATCCACAATTATTTGCTATAATTTTATAGTTCTTGAGTAATCACATGAGTATCGTAAGAGTGCATGTATTATCTTTACATAATTTGGCTTTTACATAGGCATTCATGGGGATATTTGTTTATTGATATTTTATTGTGGTTAAGTCTTGATTTATGTGCAACGATTTTGTGTGTGAGCGTGTACTCTATATGAGACTAGTGTATATTTTCATTAGTGGATCATATATCTGCATATGTCTATATACTAGCATAGATATGTTAAGTATATAACATTTTTTGTAATGCTATAAAAACTATGTTGTAAAGTTATTGCTTTGTATTAATTCTTATCTTTTTTCCCATAATATTGTACTAATACTTTGTGTCGACATTGACTTTGCACTCCTAAGAGGAATTATTGTTACCAAAGTAACTAGGAACATAATAGATAATGGGTCTAATGGTACACTCTTTATGTGTTTGGGCAGTAAACTCCCTTTGACAACATAGAAATTGTATATGGTTAAACTTCACATGTCAATATACCTTAGGTTAACCTATCCTAAAGATATTGCTACGTAACTCGATAATATTTCCACATTTTTCCTAATGCCATTATCATATAATGATGTGGTCATTCACTCATTTAAAGGAAACACAAGATTCTTAAACATAAAGCAATACAACCATGCCAACTAGAAGTCATGAATTGTACAATCAACTCCCTTAGTCTTACTTTTGCAGTCTTACTTTTGTGACACCGATCATTATCACCAATCGATGAATATTTATTCATCCTGATTGTACTACTATGTATCCTAAGCTCCACTGCTCAATATACCATTGCCCTCTACTATGCTTATATCTTCTTTTTGGTCCACACCCACTAAGCTCAACCCACTATTGGGAACCACTATGCTCTTATGCATATCACCTATAACTCCATGGATAATTGCTTACTAGAGACCATTTAAATGGAATGCAAGCTCATCACCGCTTCTCATGAAGCAACAGTTTTAGTTGTTGGAAAATCTATGTCATTCACACTCGTTCCTCGAGTATCCAAGCAGTCTGTTCACCCCTACGCGCACCACTCTTATTTTAAATATGCTTGACTCCCTCATGCGCTCTCAACCTTGAGGACCTCCTTGCCTCCTTTGGTTAGGACAAAAACTTAGCTCTTAATGCTATTGAACTCCACCATCCATTGGAATTGATAACACATCTCATGTAGCTTTGTACAACATTTATCCCAAAAGTTAAGTCAATCCAGTTACACCGACATGTATAGCTTCTTTCTCATGATGATATATGTATATGTATGTACGTATGTACACACAGATATATATATATATATACATTCTTAATTATGCCTTTGTAGTGCATGTTTAGGCTCATTAATAATGTGACTTCATGTAGATGGATGGCAACGGACCAAATAGTTAACAGCTATAAACGATTAACTGTCATGAAACACACATAAATCTACGGGTAAAAAACACTTCTAGTGAACAAATTTTATTTGACTACCTCGCTACCTCTAATGTACTACCTTGTAGTTGCCTTCATCATCCTACTCGCAATACCTTTTGTGAGTTAATTTGTTATTCCTCATTATTCCTTTAGCACGCTATAGACATTGCGTTGGCACCCAAAACACTTAAAGTATGTTAGATTGTAATACATAGCTCCTCGAACTCTAGGTTACAAAGGCCTCAGCTCTTCCTCTTTAGTGAGTAATCACTTTGGAGCCTCCACAATGTTAGTTTGATAAATTTAGCTTACAAATCAACTTAATAAAGTCATGTTTTATTAGCTTAATATGAACGTGTATCATGTTAGGTCCATAAAGTTGGGTCACAATTCCATTACCTAACTCAATACCACAAAATGTAACTCCGAAGAGTTAGCTTTACAATATTAGCTCCTCACCTTAGCTCGTACAGCACTTGATTATGACCTACAATGCACCGATCCTAGCATATAATGACCTCTCTGTGATCAAAATGAAGCTCATCTAGGTTAAGTTGTTGTGCACTATAAATTAGGTTGCAATAGTTTACTCCAAGATTGGATCGCAACACACTTAACTTGAAGTTGCAACAGACAATTTATCATACATTTTTGCAATTACTAAACCACCCACTCTTGCAACAACTTGCTTGAAACTCTTAAGAACTTATATTAGTCCTCCAATACCAAGTTTTAGACATCACAAAGCATCATAAATATTCACACAAAAACAGAAAACCATATCGATATACAATAAACCAAACAACAATATATCAAATTCAGTCACCATATTCAAACACCATTCAAATTTATTTTTAATGGTAGATATATACTCTCGTTTCCTCCTAAAATGAATAATGTAATGAGTGTGAAAGGTCTATTTTATAGGTTGAGTCGAACCTCCATTTAGGGCAGAAGAGATGTAGGGCAAAAGTAGTACTTGTGATCAGTTATCAGTAAAAGACAATACCATGGAGGTAAACAAGAGTCACTCCAACAAACCTAAGAAACATAAATCCATTAAGGAGGAGTTGTTGGTGAAGAGAAACCCGAAATGAGATGAGACGCACAAAGAAAACAATAAAGAGAATAAATGTGCTACAATTTCAAGCAGAGAATTGGGAAGCAAGTGCAAACTTAATAAATGAAAATATTTTATTGGAAAGCAAGTAGTTTACATAAACCTAGCCGAACTTTAGAATTGAGGAAGTTGATCCATAAATGTGGTGTAGATTGTGTTGGGGTTTCGGAAAACAAGTTGAGATGCTTTGAGCTGTGTAGACTTTTACTCAATTATGGTATCAATTGGGATATGATCAATAATGTAGCTTGCTATTATAAATGAAGAATTTTGGTAACAAAGAGTTTGGGAATATTACCTAATCAACATAAGTAACCAGCTTATCACATTGGATATGATGAATGTGGGAGGGGAAAAATATAATCTGACTTTTGTATACGCTTAGAATTTTGATTGCTTGAGAACCCCATTACGGAGAATTTGGACGAGGATGCTATATCAATTTTCAAACCTTGGATGATTATGGGGTACTTTAGTTGCATAAAAGCGACCAACAAAATGAAAGGGGGATCCAAATTTCAATAAAAATAAAGAATTGGACCATACAATGATGAAGATAGGTGTGTTGGAGTTCAATATTAAGGGCTTTTAGTTTGCTTGGTGGTCGGGTCCATAATAACATTCTAACCAAAATAGACAAAACATTGATCAATTAGTTGTAGATGGACAATTTTAAGTAGATACATGCCTTATATATACCTGCTGGACTAAGTGATCATAAACTGATCGTAGTTTCATTAATTAAGCAGGACCGAGCTAGAATCGAACCTTTCTGCCATATAACCATTGGGAATTTTTTGATGATTACCAGGAGATGTTTGAAAGAGAATGGAATAGATTAATCTAGAGTAGGCCAATTTGTAGATTAATCCAAAGACAGAAGGTTGTGAAAGAACATCTAAAACAATAGAATATGGTAAAAAAAAAACATCACTGAAAAGGTAGTCGAGTTTTATAGAGAAAGATGTTGAAACGACCCGACTTTCTTACCACAGAAAATCGCATCATTTTTAAGAAAGAAAGGGATAGAAAGAGAAAAGAAAGAAGAGAAGAAAGAAACAACATCAGAATCTAAACAGCGGAATGAATAAATTATATTAATACCATAAACATATCATAGTTTACAACAATTATTAGAGTTACAAAGATATACAACACATACAAGACAGCTATAAACACATGTCTAGTTATTACAACTCAATACAACTCAAAGACAACAACTCAGAGAACACACAGCGGAACTAGATATATATCTACACGCAGAAGCCTCCTGCTCCATTGCTCCTCCATAAAGCTAACCTAAATCCTAACCTGAATCCCTTGGCTACTCGTAAAAATTTGAGTACCCAAGAGTTTATGAAAAACAAAAATAAACTCCGGGTCAGACATGGGTCTGGTGTGGGTAACAGGTTAAAGTTGCTTAACTTTCAAAAACCTTTGAAAAGAAAGGTATCACGTAAGACTTCCCACACGTAAACATGGAAAAGTTTTTACCTTACGCTAACCAAAACATTTGATAGGAAATCCGGTGATATTATAATAGGATCTAGGGTTTTTAAATAAATAAGAAATAGCCGAAATTGTTACATCTATTAAATTCCAGCTACTAGCCACAAAAGTGGGTAATACAATCAAAACCGTTGGCACTTATAGGATTTTGGATTCTATACAATGGCAGGGCTACTAGGGTACCGCCCGTCACAGTACGTGGCCTAGATCAACGTACCGAGGAGTACGCCTGCTCCCCTGCAACACAAAGCCGGACTCATTCCTTACTTAACAGTTCCGAACAAGACAACCCCGTGGTTGTAGCTAGCAACCATCCACATAGCCGAATATAAAGGGACTTCTAGACATGGGTAAATCTCGCTCTCCAGTGGGTGCGACCCACGAAGCCTTGCTGCACCTCCTTTGTTTTAGCCATTCCCGGTTGATGAGGCTTGAGGCTATGATTACCTTTATAGGACATATCACTTAGAATGCTCATCGTCCACCTGACGATGTTCTGAAAGCATTCAATCCATACAAGTTCGTTCCGGGTTCGAACGAAACCGAAGGCATTATCTCGTTGCACTTATATTGGAATCACACTCAGAGTCAATGACGATAACCCTTGCACTCTGAATCACAATCTTGAATCTATAAGTACTATTCCGTCAACTCATTACGGAATCACCCACAGAGTTATACTGACGTATAGTCCTTACACCTCGAGTCTTCACAAAGCTCCATTTTGATTCACGACATAACGTTAATTTGAAATCGATGTGATTTTCGAATATCCAAATATGGAAACCCGATCCCGGTCTCATCGAAATCCAAAGCGTGTCTTTTAGGTCCAAGTTGTTTTAAAGTTTTTAAACAATTCAATACAGTATCTATATACACACAGATAGATAATTCATAAATCACAATTGATAATCAACATTATCAAATAACAGGTAATCCACATTATCAATTATCAAAAATGGATAATCCATATATCAACATCCCAATTGATAATCTAAGTTATCATCAAAATGCGATCAAGCATTCATACCACACAACAATACTTATCTCATTTCTGAGATCACAAAGCATCCAAGACAATCAATGTCATTCATACATATGTATAAGCAATGATTTACTCATCACAATATAATTAATTTAAAATGAATTAAATTAACTATCTCTATCTCTAATTAATTTAAAGTGAATTAAATTAATTACCCCATCTTTAATTAATTTAAAATAAATTAAATTAATTACTTCACCAATATATATCTTACTTACTCAATCATTTAATTGATTACAATCAATTTATTAATCCTTCATTATTAATCACCTAAATTAATCACTCTTGATCGATTTCTCTTAATTACATTCATGTAATTATCCTTAATTAATTTCATAAATTAATTATCCTCAAACAAACAATAATTAACCTTTAATTACTTCGATTAATTAATTAATCATAATTAATTACATTAATCCTTAATTAATTACCTTTAATTACTTATTATTGGTTAATTAATCATCTTTAATTACATCATTAATTAAAATAATTAATGATCTTTAATTATTCCTTAATTAATTATCTTCCTAAATTAATTACCTTAAGTAATTAACTTATAATTATTAATCCTCAAAGATTAACTACATTTAGTAATTTACTAGCTTAATTACTATATTAAACAAACTAATTATCCTTTAATTAGTTTCTTAATTAATTCCTTGATTAATTACTAAGTAATTTAAATCCAAATTACTTCATTCTTATCATCTTCATTAAATTACATTCTGTAATTATTAATCAATTACTTAACTAAGTAAATTCCAAAATCATTAATTACACACAGTAATTATCTTTAAAATTCAAGTGTTTAAAATTAATTAAACTTACTTAATTAAAATAAACAATCATATTAAACTAAATTAATTACATTAAGTAATTAATTTCTTAATTACTTTATCAAGTAATTACACTCAAACCATTTACAATTGATTATTATTAAATTAATTAATCTAATTAATTATAAAAATTAATCATATTAATTAATTGTTAAATAATCCTGGTTAATGACCTTCATTAACCATTCTCTAATTATTTCACTTAGTAATTAACTTAAATTATTTACAATTTAAATTATCTTTAATCATTCATTAATTAAAGTTAATTATTAATTAAATTGACCTTAATTTAAAACTTAATTACATAATTAATAATTCATAAATCAATAATTAATGATCTTAATTATAAATTGATTAATCATTAATCAATTATTAATTCCAAATTCAATTAACTAATTAAATTAATTAATCTTAATTACCTTATTAATTAAATTAATTCTGGAATATTAATCTTAATTAAAATTTCAAGATAAAACATAACTTAATTATGTCTAAAATAATTTAATTGAAACAAAGTATTTTTTTTGAACTACTTTTAAATTTTCATTTTAAATACAAGTTTTAAAATAGAACAATTTTAAAACTTATCAAAGTTTAAATAATTTAAAACTTTTTAAATTGCAAATCAAACAAGTGCTACGAAAATTTTTAAAGTTAAATTCATTTCAAAATTTTAGAAATTTCAATTCATTCTTAGTTTAAAACTTTCAAATTTAAATCTTCTTTTAAATTTAAAACTGAAGTTCATTTTTAAACTTAGATTTCCAGATTTCAAATAAATCTTCAAATCTTACTCATATTAAAAAAACTCATAATTAAAAGGTTTAAACTATTTACCAAAATGAAATAGTTAATTAAGTTAAATTTTTGAAACTTTAATTTTTATTTAAAATCTGGGATTTGAATTTAAATCAGAAATTCAAACTTTAATTTGAACTTAAACTTAAGCCTTACTTTAAACAAAAACTACAGATTTAAAAACAGTTTTTCTGAAACCTGTAAATTACAGTGTAACCCGAGGTCCCCTAGTTCTACTTCGGGTTTAAATCCTGATTACACCGAGTCGTCATCCTACTTGCTTCGAGAAATCTCAAAGATCTCCCCTGCAACATCCAAAACCCCAACATTTCACCAGAATCTCATCGCCGTGCATATGCACGGCGACCACCGCCCCTACTGGTCATCATAGATGATCAAACCACAACCAGAAACCCATCAATACCCTAACATCATCACCAGATCGAATAATTAATCAAAGAATCAAATTTAACCCCTAATTCAAAACCTGGAAACAGAAGACCAGGTTTTCTGTAAAAACCTGTCAACGGTGACTGTTCTCCACTCCGATCATCTGACGTTCAACCCCTCCGGCCTCGAGCTCCTTCATCCTTCAACTACACAATCACCAATTATCACAACACTCGATTCATCCTACACCTCAAACTGACTCAATGCTTAAACCCATTCAAAACTAGGGTTTAAACAAAGATTTACAAACTACATCCAATCTAACAAATTATATCCTCATTTCTGATTTTTCAAAGGATCTATGATCCTTCCTCTACAACTCAGAAGAATCCTGAGTTTCCTCAAATCACAGATTAAAAGAATTTACTTGAATCCCATTTTAGTTCAAGAACAGACTGCAACTACATCTTATACCTAACAATCCTAATACTTGATTTAAAAATCAAGTTCCAGTTTAGATATTTGATTTATACTACTAAATTACAATATCCATTTGATTAGGTTTTGATAAAAATAAACATGCATGATGTTTTTTCCTGTTTCCAGAGTCAAAACTCATATTTTTAACTTACTTGAAATTTTTAAACATGAACTTAAGAAAATAAAACAACTTTACTTTGTAACTTTCATTTTAACAGAAAACTAATAAAAAGGTAAGTGTAAATAATAAAATTTTGCCTGGAAAAAAAATCAAAACAGATCAGAAGATAAAGAACAGTATGAATATAAATCATTTCCACATCAACAACTACAGATAACACAACAATACTATTTCAATTCAGCAAAACCATGCAACTTATTTTAAAATTTAAGATTTTAAGTTACTCACTTTATTTCAATGCAGAGCTCAGTTTTGACTTCCTTTTGAATTTGCAGGAAAATGGTGCAGGTGTTTATGTTAGACCTTGTCTTACTTCATGTCTGAAATGATATGGAGTTTTGCTTATGTTCCCTGACTAAAATGCTTGCATGTAGATGTATTTGACAAGCTTCAAACTGAGGTTGTGTAGACAAGATGCAAGCATAATCATCTCTAGGTTTTAAGAACAGGATGCAGGCCCTTCTTTATTTTTAAACGACAAGCACATCAATGCAGATTGATGTTTAAATTTGAGATGAAGATGGGTTTGATTTTGAAGAAGTGGAATATGCAGATGTTGGTGAATCAATGCAGATTTGTGGATTTTGAGGATATTTAAATTTGATTTTTGTTGAGGGGTTTAACTTGCAAATTTGTAAACTAATTTCAAACTTTGAACAAGAATTTAATATGCAGGTTTATGAACAGAATGCAGGGTTTCATTTATGTATATGAAGAAAGTGAGTTTTGATCTTTGTTTTGATTAAAGAAATGAAAAAGAATATGCATGAATGAAGATGCAAGCTAAACTAGATATATTTTCAGATTTAATGAAATAAAAGAAAAATTAAAACTAAATCTTACACTTGTACAAATGTTACACATTTGTCAAATTGTTATGTAAATTTTGACCACATGTTAAATGGATGTTAAAGAATGAAACACTTGTTTCTTTAAAATATTTATTACTAATTTATAAATTAATGTGTATGTTAGCCTAGTTTAACTTGTTAGTTTATATTTAAATATGGGTATAAATTTATAAATGAAATAAAAACAAACCATGTTTATAAATAAACTTATACATATTAAAGATTAAAACAATTAAGATTTTATACTGTTGAATTCAAATTCAAACTAAATTCAAAATCAATTATTTTCAAATCAAGTTATGAATATAAATTCAATTTGAAACAAAAATTACAAATCCTATTCAAAACTTATTTATAAAGACAATACAATATCAATATTGTTTTTATAATTCTCTTATTATTAAGTTGAAATTATTTTACAAGAAATTATATTTTTATTAATAAAATATCCATTTTATTTAGCCATGAAACCTTTTTGTTGAATTTATTCTAAATTTAAAAATCAATCTAATTTAATTTAAACATTTAAATATTTCTCTTATCAAATTTTAAAATCATATATTTATTTATGAAATAGTTTTAGAAAACTCAATTCTAATTAAAATCAAAATTTCCAATTTATAATGTATATATTAGAATTTTATAACATGGTTCATTTATTAAATTTAGACCAAAATCATTTATTTAATTTTGAAAAGCTTAAATATTAAATAAAAAAATTTCCAAATTACTACAAATATTAAAACTAGAAAATATGCTTTACTTATTAAAATTAAAACAATGCCAATCTATTTAAAATATAAACCATATATTTATTTATAAATAGAAATCAATTTATTAATTTAAAAAGATAAAACAACCCATTTAAATAATTATTGAAGAAGATTATTAAATCTATTTGAATAATTATTAACAGAATATCAATATCAATTTAATTTTAAATATAGATTATTAAATTGATATTGTTAAAAATTCCAGGATATTACAATCCTTCCCCCTTAAAAGAATTTCGTCCTCAAAATTTAAAACAAAGGTAATTTAATAATCTTATCAAAGATTTATTTTTAAAACATAAGCATATATCAAACATATGCTAGCAACCAAAAACAACCAATCAAACAAATCTAATTATCCATACAAATTCTGGATAGAATTTTATCGAGTTTCCCCAGGTGTATATATATACTAGGATACTCGCTCCAGAGAATCCAAACAATCAATACTATGAAGCTAAAAAGCTCCTATTTAACTATATCTATAACACTAGACAAAATATCAGACTACAAACGAGTCTGACTTACAAACAAAACTCTAGAACTGCTGGTTCCACAACCAGAGATAGATCATACACGTACTCCCTTAGAGATACGTGAAACTCATCGAATCCCAGTTATCCAAACTGGTAATTCAATCATGTAGATCAATCACTTAATCTCCTAGATCACAGAAAAGATCCAAAACACTTCAGAGCTAACTTCCCAGCCTGACCCAAACTTATAGCTCCTTTTTGATCGGAGAAATCTTATCCAAATCACATCTCCGACTTCAGAATCCAAAATCCTTCGTCTTAAATCCACAAAACTCTTCAGATGATCCTGGGCTGCCTACAGCCTTACTGATCAGCTCGACCTTCGTTGATGCTTCTAGAGACAAACTAGACCAATCAACTCAACAAAATGATCTCCTCCAGATCAACCAAGATCAAGATCTCAAACTCAACTCCTCAACGTCAGAAGACAACAACTCACTTCTCCTGTTCGGGAAAAGAAATGCAGATACACTTCCCAACTGCTTCCGCTGCTCAACTCTGATCCGAAGTAGAAGAAAATGCTGAAGAAGAACGCAAGCACAAACAGGAAAACACATCCCAGAGATATGATTCAACAAATCCATAAGGAAAAATTCAGAAGTTCCTCTAAAACTCTGAGCTGCTATACCAACTCAATTTCTAGGATCTATTCTTTCATGAAGCTGAACCAGCAGTACCACTTCTGGAATCCCAGACGATAGGGAAACTCAATCTCCAGATACGAACCAAACTTTGACTTCCTGAAGACATTCAGAAAAACTAAGATAACCCAAGAGAACACTCAAACAATCGCAAGTCACTTTTGCGAACTACCCAAACCAAATAGAGCAGCTTACACTTAACTGGCCAACCCATCGAAGAAACGGGTCCACTCAACTGCTTCTGAACTCCATTCCAGAAAACTGCTAATCCAGAAGATCTCTTCCCAACACCGAGAACACTCCAAGCTACACTGCTGCCACATATGCCAAAGAATTCCAAATCAAAGCTCTTCGAGAAACTCAAACCTCAAAGCAAACAGAAACTCCGGCTGAACATAGCCACAAAACCGAAGCAGACTCACCTCCTTAACTTTTTCCAAAGAAAACATCTTCGGGAACATCCATAGTCAGTGCATCTCATCACGCATCAACTATTTCCAGAGGTATCAAAATACCATCACTTGCTTCTGCCAACCAACAGATCCAAATTATACTCATTTGACTTCAGAAATAAACTCCGAACCTTAACAGGTTTCCTTCAGAGATTAACGAAGTTCTTTGTCACTACAGAACTCACTCGAGACGGTATTAGGTCTACAGTCTCGACAGATACACTTCCAACTTCAAACATTCAAACTCCAAGCAACGTAATCGTGTTACACACACTACTACCCCATCTACCTTTATAACTTATATTGGAAAACCTGAACAGGTAACCCAACAGATAGGTAGAAATATATATATATATATATATATATATATATATATATATATGTATGTATATATATATATATATATGTATATGTATATATATATGTATATATATATGTATATATATGTATGTATATATATATATATATTAAAATTTACAAATACGCTCTCTCAAGAAAGACACCACTACAGAGCCTAGGTATTCACTCAACCTAATGCTCTGATACCAAGTGAAATGACCCGACTTTCTTACCATAGAAAATCGCATCATAGAAATATATATATATATATATATATATATATGTATATATATATATGTATATATATATATATATATGTATATATATATATATATATGTATATATATATATGTATATATATATGTATATATATATATGTATATATATATATATATATTAAAATTTACAAATACGCTCTCTCAAGAAAGACACCACTACAGAGCCTAGGTATTCACTCAACCTAATGCTCTGATACCAAGTGAAATGACCCGACTTTCTTACCATAGAAAATCGCATCATTTTTAAGAAAGAAAGGGATAGAAAGAGAAAAGAAAGAAGAGAAGAAAGAAACAACATCAGAATCTAAACAGCGGAACGAATAAATTATATTAATAACATAAACATTTCATAGTTTACAACAATTATTTGAGTTACACAGATATACAACACATAATAGACAGTTATAAACACATGTCTAGTTATTACAACTCAATACAACTCAAAGACAACAACTCATAGAACACACATCAGAACTAGATATATATCTACACGCAGAAGCCTCCTGCTCCATTGCTCCTCCATAAAGCTAACCTGAATCCTAACATGAATCCCTTGGCTACTCATAAAAGTTTGAGTACCTAAGAGTTTATGAAAAACAAAAATAAACTCCGGGTCAGACATGCGTCTGGTGTGAGTAACAGGTTAAAGTTGCTTAACTTTCAAAAACCTTTTGAAAAGAAAGGTATCACGTAAGACTTCCCACACATAAACATGGAAAAGTTTTTACCTTACGCTAACCAAAACATTTGATAGGAAATCCGGTGATATTATAATAGGGTCTAGGGTTTTCAAATAAATAAGAAATAGCTGAAATTGTTACATCTATTAAATTCCAGCTACTAGCCACAAAAGTGGGTAATACAATCAAAACCGTTGGCACTTACTGGATTTTGGATTCCATACAATGGCAGGGCTACTGGGGTACCGCCCGTCACAGTACGTGGCCTAGATCAACATACCGAGGAGTACGCCCGCTCCCTTGCAACACAAAGCTGGACCCATTCCTTACTGAACAGTTCCGAATAAGACAACCCCGTGGTTGTAGCTAGCAACCACCCACACAGCCGAATATAAAGGGACTTCTAGACAGCGGTAAATCTCGCTCTCCAATGGGTGCGACCCACGAAGCCTTGCTGCACCTCCGCTGTTTTAGCCATTCCCGGTTGATGAGGCTTGAGGCTACGATTACTTTTATAGGACATATCACTTAGAATGCTCATCGTCCACCTGACGATGTTCTGAAAGCATTCAATCCATACAAATTCGTTCCGGGTTCGAAAGCAACTGAAGGCATTATCTCGTTGCACTTATATTGGAATCACCCTCATAGTCAACGACGATAACCCTTGCACTCTGAATCACCATCTCGAATCTATAAGTACTATTCCGTCAACTCATTACGGAATCAACCACGGAGTTATACTGACGTATAGTCCTTACACCTCGAGTCTTCACAAAGCTCCATTTTGATTCACGGCCTAACGTTAATTTGGAATCAATGTGGTATTCGAATATCCAAATATGGAAACCCGATCCCGGTCTCATCGAAATCCAAAGCGTGTCTTTTAGGTCCAAGTTGTTTTAAAGTTTTTAAAACAATTCAATACAGTATCTATACACACACACAGATAGATAATTCATAAATCACAATTGATAATCCACATTATCAAATAACAGGTAATCCACATTATCAATTATCAAAAATGGATAGTCCATATATCAACATCCCAATTGATAATCTAAGTTATCATCAAAATGCGATCAAGCATTCATACCACACAACAATACTTATCTCATTTCTGAGATCACAAAGCATCCAAGACAATCAATGTCATTCATACATATGTATAAGCAATGATTTACTCATCACAATATAATTAATTTAAAATGAATTAAATTAACTATCTCTATCTCTAATTAATTTAAAGTGAATTAAATTAATTACCCCATCTTTAATTAATTTAAAATAAATTAAATTAATTACTTCACCAATATATATCTTACTTACTCAATCATTTAATTGATTACAATCAATTTATTAATCCTTCATTATTAACCACCTAAATTAATCACTCTTGATTAATTTCTCTTAATTACATTCATGTAATTATCCTTAATTAATTTCATAAATTAATTATCCTCAAACAAACAATAATTAACCTTTAATTACTTCGATTAATTAATTAATCGTAATTAATTACATTAATCCTTAATTAATTACATTAATTAATTACCTTTAATTACTTATTATTGGTTAATTAATCATCTTTAATTACATCATTAATTAAAACAATTATTGATCTTTAATTATTACTTAATTAATTATCTTCCTAAAATAATTACCTTAAGTAATTAACTTATAATTATTAATCCTCACAGATTAATTACATTTAGTAATTTACTAGCTTAATTACTATATTAAACAAATTAATTATCCTTTAATTAGTTTCTTAATTAATTCCTTGATTAATTACTAAGTAATTTAAATCCAAATTACTTCATTCTTATCATCTTCATTAAATTACATTCTGTAATTAATCAATTACTTAACTAAGTAAATTCCAAAATCATTAATTACACACAGTAATCATCTTTAAAATTCAAGTGTTTAAAATTAATTAAACTTACTTAATTAAAATAAACAATCATATTAAACTAAATTAATTACATTAAGTAATTAATTTCTTAATTACTTTATCAAGTAATTACACTCAAACCGTTTACAATTGATTATTATTAAATTAATTAATCTAATTAATTATAAAAATTAATCATATTAATTAATTGTTAAATAATCCTGGTTAATGACCTTCATTAACCATTCTATAATTATTTCATTTAGTAATTAACTTAAATTATTTATAATTTAAATTATCTTTAATCATTCATTAATTAAAGTTAATTATTAATTAAATTGACCTTAATTTAAAACTTAATTACATAATTAATAATTCATAAATCATTAATTAATAATCTAATTAAAGATCTTAATTATAAATTGATTAATCATTAATAAATTATTAATTCCAAATTCAATTAATTAATTAAATTAATTAATCTTAATTACCTTATTAATTAAATTAATTCTGGAATATTAATCTTAATTAAATTTTCAAGATAAAACATAACTTAATTATGTCTAAAACAATTTAATTGAAACAAAGTATTTTTTGAACTACTTTTAAATTTTCATTTTAAATACAAGTTTTAAAATAGAACAATTTTAAAACTTATCAAAGTTTAAATAATTTAAAACTTTTTAAATCGCAAATCAAACTAGTGCTATGAAAAATTTTGAAGTTAAATTCATTTCAAAATTTTAGAAATTTCAATTCATTCTTAGTTTAAAACTTTCAAATTTAAATCTTTTTTAAATTTAAAACTGAAGTTCATTTTTAAACTTAGATTTCCAGATTTCAAATAAATCTTCAAATCTTACTCACATTAAAAAAACTCATAATTAAAAGGTTTAAACTATTTACCAAAATGAAATAGTTAATTAAGTTAAATTTTTGAAAATTTAATTTTTATTTAAAATCTGGGATTTGAATTTAAATCAGAAATTCAAACTTGAATTTGAATTTAACTTAAGCCTTACTTTAAACAAAACCTACAGATTTTTAAAAAAATTAAAACCCAGATTTAAAAACAGTTTTTCCGAAACCTGTAAATTACAGTGTAACCCGAGGTCCCCTAGTTCTACTTCGGGTTTAAAGCCTGATTACACCGAGTCGTCATCCTACTTGCTTCGAGAAATCTCAAAGATCTCCCCTGCAACATCCAAAACCCCAACATTTCACCAGAATCTCATCGCCGTGCATATGCACGGCGACCACCGCCCCTACTGGTCATCATAGATGATCAAACCACAACCAGAAACCCATCAATACCCTAACATCATCACCAGATCGAACAATTAATCAAAGAATCAAATTTAACCCCTAATTCAAAACCTGGAAACAGAAGACCAGGTTTTCTGTCAAAACCTGTCAACGGTGACTGTTCGCCACTTCGATCATCTGACGTTCAACCCCTCCGGCCTCGAGCTCCTTCACCCTTCAACTACACAATCACCAATCATCACAACACTCATTTCATCCTACACCTCAAACTGATTCAATGCTTAAAGCCATTCAAAACTAGGGTTTAAACAAAGATTTACAAACTGCATCCAATCTAACAAATTATATCCTCATTTCTGATTTTTCTAAGGATCTATGATCCTTCCTCTATAACTCAGAAGAATCCTGAGTTTCCTCAAATCACAGATTACAAGAATTTACTTGAATCCCATTTTAGTTCCAGAACAGACTGCAACTACATCTTATACCTAAAAATCCTAATACTTGATTTATAAATCAAGTTCCAGTTTAGATATTTGATTTATACTACTAAATTACAATATCCATTTGATTAGGTTTTGATAAAAATAAACATGCATGATGTTTTTTCCTGTTTCTAGAGTCAAAACTCATATTTTTAACTTACTTGAAATTTTTAAACATGAACTTAAGAAAATAAAACCACTTTACTTTGTAACTTTCATTTTGACAGAAAACTAATAAAAAGGTAAGTGTAAATAATAAAATTTTGCCTGGAAAAAAAATCAAAACAGATCAGAAGATAAAGAACAGTATGAACATAAATCATTTCCACATCAACAACTACAGAAAACACAACAATACTATTTCAATTTAGTAAAACCATGCAACTTATTTTAAAATTTAAGATTTTAAGTTACTCACTTTATTTACATGCAGAACTCAGTTTTGACTTCCTTTTGAATTTGCAGGAAAATGGTGCAGGTGTTTATGTTAGACCTTGTCTTACTTCATGTCTGAAATGATATGCAGTTTTGCTTATGTTCCCTGACTAAAATGCTTGCATGCAGATGTATTTGACAAGCTTCAAACTGAGGTTGTGCAGAAAAGATGCAAGCATGATCATCTCCAGGTTTTAAGAACAGGATGCAGGCCCTTCTTTTTTTTAAATGACATGCACATCAATGCAGATTGATGTTTGAATTTGAGATGAAGATGGGTTTGATTTTGAAGAAGTGGAATATGCAGATGTTGGTGAATCAATGCAGATTTGTGGATTTTTAGGATATTTAGATTTGATTTTTGATGAGGGGTTTAACTTGCAAATTTGTAAACTAATTTCAAACTTTGAACAAGAATTTAATATGCAGGTTTATGAACAGAATGCAGGGTTTCATTTATGTGTATGAAGAAAGTGAGTTTTGATCTTTGTTTTGATTAAAGAAATGAAAAAGAATATGCATGAATGAAGATGCAAGCTAAATGAGATATATTTTCAGATTTAATGAAATAAAAGAAAAATTAAAACTAAATCTTACACTTGTACAAATGTTATATACTTGTCAAATTGTTATGTAAATTTTGAACACATGTTAAATGGATGTTAAAGAATGAAACACTTGTTTATTTAAAATAATTAGTACTAATTTATAAATTAATGTGTATGTTATCCTAGTTTAACTTGTTAGTTTATATTTAAATATGGGTATAAATTTATAAATGAAATAAAAACAAACCATGTTTATAAATAAACTTATACATATTAATGATTAAAACAATTAAGATTTTATACTGTTGAATTTAAATTCAAGCTAAATTCAAAATCAATTATTTTCAAATCAAGTTATGAATATAAATTCAATTTGAAATAAAAATTACAAATCCTATTCAAAACTTATTTATAAAGACAATACAATATCAATATTGTTTTTATAATTCTCTTATTATTAAGTTGAAATTATTTTACAAGAAATTATATTTTTATTAATAAAATATCCATTTTATTTAGCCATGAAACCTTTTTGTTGAATTTATTCTAAATTTAAAACTCGATCTAATTTAATTTAAACATTTAAATATTTCTCTTATCAAATTTTAAAATCATATATTTGTTTATGAAATAGTTTTAGAAAACTCAATACTAATTAAAATCAAAATTTCCAATTTATAATGTATATATTAGAATTTTATAACATGGTTCATTTATTAAATTTAGACCAAAATCATTTATTTAATTTTGAAAAGCTTAAATATTAAATAAAAAAATTCCAAATTACTACAAATATTAAAACTAGAAAATATGCTTTACTTATTAAAATTAAAACAATGCCAATCTATTTAAAATATAGACCATATATTTATTTATAAATAGAAATCAATTTATTATTTTAAAAAGGTAAAACAACCAATTTAAATAATTATTGAAGAAGATTATTAAATCTATTTGAATAATTATTAACAGAATATCAATATCAATTTAATTTTAAATACAGATTATTAAATTGATATTGTTAAAAATTCTGGGATATTACAGATGTAGTCACTTGCAACATAAATTGGAGTTGGTCTGGGATGAAGGGACGGTCTGGAACTCCAAGATATAAAACTAAAATTGGAAAGAGCATTACAGTTAGAATATATATATATATATATATATACCAAAAAAATCGAAATGTGACTAGCTGCTCTTGAGCGATGAGGCCGTAACATACTTTTATGCAAAAATGTCAACAGTTAAATGTGCTAATAACTATATTGGTAGCATTACAGTTGAAGGAAACGTTTCCAGGAGCCATAATAATTTGTGAAGAAGGTAGTAGCATATAACTTGCGCATATTTAATACCCCCGCTATCAAGGCTAGACAAAAGTAGTAAGAAAATGTATTATTTTTTAATATGGATAGAATTTTCTAGATGACCAATTTAACTTGGAGAAGATTAGAGAAGCCACTTTTAGCATTCAAGACTGCACTGCCTTAGGCCCGAATGGGATGAACTCAAAATTTTATAAAGTGCACTAGAGTCAGATGAATGATATTATCTTGGAAGCTATCAACAATGTTTTTGAAAAGGAAGACTAATCGAGAAGAGTAATCAAACCTTTATCTACCTTATTGCAAAAAGCAAAAGTTTTAATGAAATTCAACACTTTAGGCTTATATCCTATTGTAATATGATTTATAAGATTATGGCCAACGTGCTATGTAGTAGGATGAAAAAGATTCATAGAGGATCTCATTTTAGTAAATTAATGTGCGTTCATACATAATCGCAATAATGAGGATGGTATTTTAATGGCATATGAAACTCTTAGAGGTTTTGGCAGGGCTATTAACAAATTTATGTGTATTAAGACTGACCTCGGTAAAGCATATGATTCGTTCGACTCGGAATTTATTTTGCATTTGATGAAAGGAATAAACTTTATGAGTAAATGGATTGATATCATATAAGAAATGGTATCTACGACCGTTTCTTAGCCATACATCAAGGCAGCCCTCATGGAATTTTCAAAGCAGCACTTGCATTAGACAAGGTGACCCGCTATCACCTTTCTTGTTTTCAATCATTATGGGATTCTTTATTCTATTGATGGAACAAAAAATCGGAGAAGGGGAGATAGTCTCAACAAAGGTGATTAACTTTGAAATGTCAAATATCATATATGCAGATGATATTATAATTTTTGCTAAAGCAAGTGTAGTGGCAACAAAGGCTATTAATGAAGTTTATAGAAAAATGTATGAATCAACAGGTGATGTGCATGTAAATGTGCATGTTTTTACTTTCATACTGTGTCGAATTAAATTAAATGAACAATCATATTAGGTGTTTTAACATGTTGAAACCAAAATTCAAATTATTTTCAAATCGTCACATATTCATCTTCATCCAGGGGCAAAATGGTCATTTTTGTGCATATATTAATTTGAGAAAAATTAATTGAAAAGTTCTATATTATTTTGTAGGAATTTGGCTTCATATACAAGTGGTTTCATGAAGATATATGCATGTACAACAGTGAATACAAAGGAATGGAGATGGAAATAATTCATTTCATGGATCATGGAGGATCCTACCTACCCACCTACCTTCATGTACAAATTAGAATCTAATACACATGCTTATGGCCATTAAAGCTTCATGCATACTTAAATGATAATTATTTTTTGCTAATGATAACTTGGTGGCCATACTTCCTAAGATGGTAGTTTGGGTAGTTCCCAAAAAATGGATTAGGGTTTTAAAACTTGTATAAATACCACATATGTTCATATAAACCTCTCTTCCCTTTAGGCTCTCTTCTCTTTAGTTTAGTTTAGGATCAAAATAAAAGAAAGCACTCTTTCTCTTTTCATGGCTACATAGCCATTTTTTATTCCGTGTAATTTTCTTTTTTTATGCAATGTTAATTAGTATTTTATTTTACTTACATGCTCTCTTTCTTTCATGCTAGTAGTGTAGATTTCCTTTTACTTAGCTTTCCTTTTCATTTGATCTCTTTTTCCTCTTCTTTTTGTTCATGTTGCAATCTACTTTTTTTTATATGATAACAAATATGAGAGGCTAAACCCGTTTAATTTAGGGGAATGAAGCTCTCTAATTATGTAGCTTCAGCATTTTGATAATTCTTTGCTCTCTTTTTGTGCTTAATGACAATGATTGAAGTGGTTTAACTTATTATGTTTACTTTGAATTTGATAGCATATATTGTTGATACCAAATAGGCTATGCTTAAATAATCACTAAACACAAATTACCTCTTCATTTACATATGTTTGTGGTAATAAAGTGAATGTTGAAATCAAAATTTGATGGTCGATATTTCTAATTAATAGTTAATAGGCCAAGCTTAAAATAGATTTTACTTTCAACTTGTTGTTATTTTTCAAGAGATTTAGTAAGTGGTTTAAGGGGTATGTTATTGTTTGATGGCTTATGTTGAGCTAATTAATAGCACAAATAAGCCATAATTATGATAAACACATCAATTCAACCCACTAATGACCAAAAAAAGAGATCATAATTTCATTTTGTTGAACTATGTGATTTAGAGAGTGGATTTTCTCTAAATTGTCATTTTATTCTCATAGTTTTCATTCACTTTTGAAGTTGTTAGTTTTTTCAATTTTTAGTAGTTAACAACATTTTCTCTACTTTGGTTTAATTTGATTGAGTAGAAAATTTAAATTCTAGCAATTCATTGTCGATTGACCCGTACTCGCCATGTGCTAAAATTGTACGTCGTGCTCTTGCAGTTAGTTTTTAATATAAATTCATTCAATGGATTTCTAACTCAATAGAATCCCATCGACGAACAACTGGTCTGCAATTAAGCAGAGAGAAGTCTAAGGTGTTTTTTGGACGAGGAGTTACTAAACTGGGTAATGTGTAGGTTGCCCTACCTGTTAAATACCTTGGCATTCCCTTTTCGAGCATTAACCTTCATGCTATGGATTACGTAAACCTAATAGATAAAATCAAGCGAAAACTAATTGGTTGGGAAACTAAAATGCTTAGCTTTGCAGAGAGGGTGGAACTTATCAAATTGATAATATACCATATTGCTCAATATTAGAAGCAATGCTTTAAAATCCTAGTAGCCACTTAAAATAAGATAAAAAATTTGTATCTTAATTTTATGTGGAAAGAGAAGGCTATTAAAATACCATGAGAAACCATATATAAGGAAAAGAATGAAGGTGGATGGCGCCGAGAAAGCTTGAGTATATCGATAAATCTCTATGCATTAAGTTGACATGAAGATAGTGAATAACGAAGGAGTTTAGGCAAGAGTTGTGAAGAAGAGGTATGTAAAGAAAAATTTTTTGGGGAAACATCTAAAAGGCATGATGACTTAGGTTTTTGGAAGTTCATGATAAGGAATAAAGAGGAAGTAGTCAAATGCATGGGTAGACGAATAGTAGACAACAAGACAACATCCATGTGGTTTGATCCATAGCTGTAAGGGGGTAGAATTAAAAATAGATTGGATTGTGAAACTTTAGAAAGAACCAGAGGTGAGAGAATCAAGGTTAATGACATTCTGGATGATATAACACAGCGGGCAGATAGAATAAGCTATATGCAACACTTAGAGAGGTGGAGAAAATACAAGTTCGAAGAGATTAAGAGGAAGACTGCTGGGCTTTGATTTATAGTAAAGATGGAAAATACAATTTCAATTGATTTGGTCTATTACCAAATGGCCATATGCTAAAGTAATATGGTTAGATTTTATCTGGAGCAAAATTAATACTCCTAAAATGGCAGTTTACACTTATAAAGCTATTAATGATCTACTTTTGACAAAGTTTTGACTAGTACAAAATGTATTAGTGTTAATCCAATATGCGTGTTATGTTCCAAGGAGTGGTAATTTTATAATGTAAATTTAACGCATATGTTTTGAAATGGTGTAAGATAAAACTCAAATGGCCTATACCCCAAACAGTAGTACTAGATATCCAATGCGAAATCGAAAATATGATTACACATCATAATCAAAGCTGTAAGAGTAAAGATGTGGTGTATATCACATTTTCGACTTGTATTTGGTTGATTTGGAAGGAGAGGAACAACAGGGTGTTTGGGGGCAAACATAGTTCAAAACAAACTATATGTAGATTCATCACAGAACTTGTCAAGGTTCGCAGCAAAATCAAAGCACATAACATAGGTGAATAAGAATGACATGGAATTATGTAAAGAATGGGAATAATCTTACGAGTCACTGCATGGGGTGGCGTCATTATTGTGCTTTGTAAAGACCTGTAAAATTTTGTTAATTTTAATGCTTTTATTTAGCGTATTTAATTTGATTTTTGAGAAATTTTAAATAATAATATTTTGAAATAAAATTTTACATTTTGATTACATAGAGTTAAATGTGGCAAATGATAAATTTTCAGCAAAAATTAAGGAAGTATATTTTAGGGTGTGATTCTGTTCAATTTTAGTCAGTAATAATTGATGTTCATAAAATAATTTATTTTGGGAAATTCAAGGCATGGCTGTTTTATTTGCCATCATTTCTTTTATTTATTTTCAAACGGTTCATTTTGCCTTTGTAACGTGTCCTTCCATATTTATTCTTGTTGTCCAATCAAGCTATTGATTGCTTTGATTGTTTCTAAAACAGTGTGTAGCTATTACTTTTTCAACCATTAAAATTTCAATTGCTTAATAAAATTTTCCAATTCACAGATAGACTTCCCCATTCCTAGCCATTAATAAACTTTGAAATCGTCGTCCTTGCCTTTCGTCATTCCCCGTTTTATAATAATAATTGAAATTTATAGTCGTTTCAGTGAATAACTTTTTCACGTTTTATACTCATTTAATTTCAGCAGTCCGTTGCCTTTAATTTTTAAACTGTTCCATTTTCTTCCCAAGCAACAGCTCACATTCCATTTCGCTTATAAATCAGTTTCCACTTTTACTCACCTGCTCACCTTTTCTTCCATCTATCCGTTTAATAGTTATATATAAGTTATAATACGTTTCCCTGATTCATCTCCTTTCTTTTTTTCATTGACATATTAATTCTGGGAAGTGATTAATTTAAAAACCCATCTTTCCCTCATTTCTTTAAACTTTCAGCTAAATTTTAGCTTGTGACCGTTGCTGTACATTTCATTAAAGAGGTACGTTACCTTATTAATCTCTGGAATTTAAGGGTGAAAATTTTATTTTTCTAACCTTTCCTTTCCTACGCTCCTGTTTACACTTCTTTCATTATGACCGTTCATTATATATATACGCTACAGCAGGAAAGTTATAAACGTATAAACTTAGATACGTTTTGTATTTATTAAACATTTAAAGCACACCTTAAATTGTGCAAAGCATTTTTCCTCTGCCTTTATAACTTTGGGTTTATACCTACTGTTGCTTCCTCTTCCTCCCTGAAGCCTATTGTCTTTCTTTCCCAAGTTGTTATAGCGCCTCTTTAAGGCCATAACCGCATACCCCTATCGCCATCACCCATTAGACACTCGTCACCACTAGCTTGCATACGTTCACATATATTAGGTATCGTACTTCTGTCTGTTAGCATATATATATATATATATATATATATATATATCAGTGAATTTGTTACATGGGTTAAATTATCTTGGGTCTCCCTGTTTCCAGTTTAATAAAATATTATACAAATTTTGCAACGTCTATTACATGGTTTATATATATATATATATATATATATATATATATATGTCAAAGTTATTATTTTATATATATAAATGTATTTGTGCATATATGTATATATGCTATTATATTGGTTTATAAAATAAAATTTTCCTTTTTCGGCTGCTGTATGTAAAGATGCTTTTTGATCTAATTTGTTTTAGCTTAGTATTTTGTTTTTTGTTTTTTATAATATTTTCAATGTGAATTTGATTTAAGTGAAGCTGTTCGTATCATATTATTAAATGAAATAATATAAGGTAGTTTAAAAATATATACTTTTTTCTTTCTTTCTTTTTGTTTTTGAATCTTTTTGGGGTTTGTTGGTTTTGTTATATTTTACTCTTTCTTAATGCAATGTACTGGAAACAACAAAATAGTTGAGTGAGAAAAAGAACGAAAACCATATATATATATATATATATATATATATATATATATATATATCTAAGCATTCGAGTTTATACATTTGGTCGGTAAGTATATGGTACTTATAACGGTTTTGAAAGTAAATTTTAAGCATGTCTAAGCGATTTATGGAGTAATGGCTATATTATTATTTAAATATAAGTATCACATGCGCAGGTTTTAAGTGTATATAGTATATTTGTAATATAAAGTTTATTAAGTTATAAAAGTTTATACAGTTTATATATTATAAGATAAAGTTTAAAAGTTATATGCGCGGCAGTTGATATGTTGCAATGAACATACATTATATATAATTTTATTTTAATAAGTATTATTTCAACATATATATTGCATATATGTTTGATTTTTTTTATATATGTATTTGGTTTAAAAACAATGATTTGAAATGTATGTATATTAAATTTAGAATATGTTTTATATATGTAAATAGTTATATATAATTACATATATAATTGTAAGTTCACTTATATCATTCATCTTCATCGATCTAGTTCTAATTTGAATTCGATTTTTTTTCTCTTCCATTTATCAGCTTTGTTCATCGTGCCTGTTTTCTTCGACGAATCGTGTCGATCTAGCATTGCTTTGGAATTCGTAACTATACTTCATTGTCTATTCTCTTTAACCTAGAAAGATGAGCAATCACTCACGATTAACGTTCTTATATTTATTAAATTTGATTTCAATTGAAACAACAATTGAAGTATGCTGTTGTAGTTATTTAAATTGTTATGTTTATGCTATTATCTATAACTGTTCACTTTTGGGATATGGCACCATATCCTATTGTTTATATTATACTGTTATTGATGATATATGCATGTTGTTATATTATTATCATATCTGTTATCACTCTACAAGTGCCCTGTTAGTATAGTATTCACTATGGGTTGAAATGATACATACCCGAACGGACTTTAGGATAGGAGAAAATCGTTATGGTTTGAAATGATAAACCCAAGCAATTTTCATTTAATTGAATTTGGGATTACGTATTGAAATGATATCCACCCGTATATATTTACTGGACGGATTGAAATGATAAATATCCGTAGCACTTGACCATATGATAGAAAATATATACAGACACCGTTGGTCCATATATAAATATTTTGAACTAATTTCTATGATTTTAAAAAGAAATATATGGTTAAATAATATTGATTCTTAAGATGGAAATTTTATACATAGACTTTGTAGTAATATTTGATTTAATTAGAATTGATTTAATACACATAATATGGTTAGGTATTTATGTAAATCTATATTTCAAAAAGATTTTCTTGTAATAAATTGAATAATTAAGATTGGGAGATAAATGTGGATTTACTAAAAATGGTATTTAAATAAGGATTCATTTAATTAAATCGATTTGAAATTATTAAATGGGAAATCTAAAGGTATGATTTTTATAACTGGATTTTTGATCTAAGTGATTTAATGAATATTTCACGTTTAAATAAATTAAAATAAAATATTGAGTAAGATGTAATTTAAGATTATTTAAATGATATTGAATCAAATGAGGGAGCATTTCAAGACTAAATAATAATGAGGAGATCTTTATGAAACTGTTAAATTGAATATTTAAATATTAAAGCTTTGAACTATATTGGAATTTAAATGGGTTATTTTGAGATTCAGATATGTACTTGAAATCAATATAGTTGAATTGTTATTCAGAAACTAAGTTAAATAAAAATGAGAATTTATGTTGAACTAAAATTTGAAATTATTATTTAGATAACTAAATTGAATAAAATTTAGTTTGAAACGTTGAATACTTAAAGTTTGAAATATATTGAAATATAAAGGGGTATTTTGTGATTACAAATCCGAATTTTGAGATCGATAAAATTGAAGTGGTTATTTAGGAATTGAGTTGAATTTTTAAATTGATAAATTGAGATTTGACTAGATTTGAATTTTTGATTGGAGTAGATTTGAATCGTAACTGTGAAAGTGATCAAATTTGAAAACAATATATTAGAAGTGAAATGATTTTTTTTTTGAATAATAAATAAAATTGAGATGACCACGGTGACATAGTGTATATTTCTACCCTATAAATAGTTCCAGGGATCCTTAGAGGATGGTTATGCCAAACATCCTCTAAGTTAATTTTATTTCAGTTGATATTTCACTTGAGTTGGATTTATTGATATAAGAATGTTAATCCTGACTCGAGTGTTTTGTGTTTTACTTTACGCTCGGGTCAGACTGAGTGATACAGCATTGAGACTCGCCTTTGGAGTTTGGAGCTTCGCTTGCAGATCCAACTATCGCTTAGCTTTCAGCACTTCCAGTTGATTCGTTAAGAGAAGTCATATGTTGCATTGGAGACTTCTTTGTATCTGGGATATTCTGATGTATTTTATTTCTAACTTTGTTATATGGCAGCTTCATGAACTACTATTCATTTATTCCGCTGCGTATTATTGTACTGCTCTTTATCCGTGATTCTGTGATTGATTTATTTGCTATATATGTTAAGTTTGCAAAATTTAAATTAACAATCTTATATTTTGAGCAATTCAAGTCCGACTTGTGCGGATGCGAATAGTTGAAAATAGCGGGTCGTTACATGCTTGATCATGCGTACTGCGATCAAACTCCAATAATCCCCAAGTATGGTTGTTTTTCCCTATATTATTTACATTTTCTCACTCTCTCACAAATAATTTACAAGCCTAAAAGAATAGTTACATTTAATTTTTAATTAATAAGCCTAAATCCCCTCTAAATTCTCCGCCTTTGTTCAATCTTAGAGCTGCAAACACATTCACAATCCAGTACTTTCGTTACTGGTTTCAAAGAAGGGAATTAGAGTGAACAAATTATAAAAATGCGATATACTCATCTGCCTAAACAACTTATAGTTCATCGAGGTCGTGATAAACATACTACATGCATCGTAAGTAGGGTTATCAATTGTTAAGGTTCGGTCTGGATATCTTAAAACCCGAACCTGAGCCTGAATAGAATAATCAAAAGCTGAGCCCAGTCCGAACCCGTAGTGTATTTCAAAAAAAATACCCGACCCCGACCCATCGGGC
This sequence comes from Allium cepa, assembly GCA_030765085.1. Lineage (NCBI taxonomy): Eukaryota > Viridiplantae > Streptophyta > Magnoliopsida > Asparagales > Amaryllidaceae > Allium > Allium cepa. Next base: position 163,740,815 of record CM060932.1, read on the forward strand.
CTTTTAAGTCTACCGGGTAATACCTGTATATTCCTATTTTATAATATTTATATTAAAATCATACTATAAACTTGTAATTTTTGTAAAATTTATACAAACAATGTTAACATACAAACTTGGTGGTGATGTAGCCAAGTTCATAACAAAGTATGCAATAACATCTATACGTAAACGAATAAAATGGTAAACAAATAACATACATCCTTATGTTTTGATATGTCGAAAAATTATCAATAGGGTCAGGCCCTAACCGGCCTCTGTTTTGATCAAACTTTATCCGACCATAATAGTAACCGGGCCAGGGTAGTTAAAGCAAAAAAATCCACACCTGCAATAATAGGGTGGGTTTGGGCCCGGCTCAGACTGAAACCCGTACCTTTGACAGGCCTAGGTGTAACATTCTGGACCTACAAAAATATGAATAATTTTTACACAGATCCAGAGTTTATTTTAGCAACTTTTATTTTTAGAAACAGATATGTAATCACATAGCTTACATCAGAATAGAAACTAGTAAACTTAGTCTTTTGTGAGAGAAATTTACCTACTGAAGAAACTTTTACTTTTTTGAGTTACGAAATCAGTTCATGTAACGACTTGGAATTTTATCGCTTTGATTTGTGAATATTTAATTAATTTTAAATATTTGATGTAACAACCCATAATTTAGTCACTTTAAAATCAGGTATTTAATATATTTTAAATGATTAAATAATGGATTTTATAACTAAAATAAAATTTAGATAAAACGTCTTGAATGGATTTTCAAAATGGATGTAAAACGTTAGTTTAAAGGTGGTTCGAGTTATAAAGCGGCTAAGGATACTGATATATTTAACTTATAATAAAAAAGTTGAGTCTTTCTACTCTATTATTGGATCACACCTTTATACTAATCAATATGGTATTATATTTAAAGTTATAAGAAGAAAAGTTAAATCTTTCTACTCTTTGATTGGTCTGCACCCTTATATTTATCCATATAATATTATATTTAAACTTGTAAGAAGAAAAGTTAAATCTTTCCACTCTCTGATTAGACCACGCTATACATATCCAAATAATAATTATATTTTCATTAACCCTCAAGTTTCCTTCTTCTATTGGACCCAAACTTTACATCATGTGGATGATTGATACTGGATCAAATATGGTCGAATTTAGTTACGTCATGTGGATGGTAGTCATTAGTCCAAAATATGGTCAAATCATATTAGGACATATAAATGGTTTCTATTGGACCAAAATCTGGTCGAATCGGGTTAGGTTATAGGAGTTTAGGTAATTATTAATGTATCCTTCTCTTCACCTATAGATGCCCAAGTCCATTCTCATTTTAATTAATTCACAAACTAAATAATGAAACCAAATTTCATCTTTATTATCAAAGATTAGGTATTTTAAGTCTCCAACAAAGCATATAAGAGTGAGTGAAATATTAATCTCTTTCCTTTGATTCGTTTACATTTCAATAAATAATTCTAAGTGAATATATCCTCTGCTTTTACATAAGATTAGAGAATATAACTTCCACATTCAACTACACTAACAAACTCACCATTTTATGCTAATAAAATATGATTTATATGAAAGTTATTATGGTGCTATAAACCTTAAACTAATGAATATATCCTCTGATTTAATTAGAATTGATTTAATACACATAATATGGTTAAGTATTTATGTAAATCTATATTTCAAAAAGATTTTCTTGTAATAAATTGAATAATTAAGATTGGGAGATAAATGTGGATTTACTAAAAATGGTATTTAAATAAGGATTCATTTAATTAAATCGATTTGAAATTATTAAATGGGAAATCTAAAGTTATGATTTTTATAACTGGATTTTTGATCTAAGTGATTTAATGAATATTTCACGTTTAAATAAATTAAAATAAAATATTGAGTAAAATGTAATTTAAGATTACTTAAATGATATTGAATCAAATGAGGGAGCATTTCAAGACTAAATAATAATGAGGTTAATCAAGATCTTTATGAAACTGTTAAATTGAATATTTAAATATTAAAGCTTTGAACTATATTGGAATTTAAATGGGTTATTTCGAGATTCAGATCTGTACTTGAAATCAATATAGTTGAATTGTTATTTAGAAACTAAATTGAATAAAAATGAGAATTTAGGTTGAACTAAAATTTGAAATTATTATTTAGAAAACTAAATTGAATAAAATTTAGTTTGAAACGTTGAATACTTAAAGTTTGAAATATATTGAAATATAAAGGGGTATTTTGTGATTACAAATCCGAATTTTGAGATCGATAAAATTGAAGTGGTTATTTAGGAATTGAGTTGAATTTTTAAATTGATAAATTGAGATTTGACTAGATTTGAATTTTTGATTGGAGTAGATTTGAATCGTAACTGTGAAAGTGATCAAATTTGAAAACAAATATATTTAAAGTGAAATGATATTTTGTTTTTGAATAATAAATAAAATTGAGATGACCACGGTGACATAGTGTATATTTCTACCCTATAGATAGTTCCAGGGATCCTTAGAGGATGGTTATCCCAAACATCCTCTAAGTTAATTTTATTTCAGCTGATATTTCACTTGAGTTGGATTTACTGATATAAGAATGTTAATCCTGACTCGAGTGTTTTGTGTTTTGCTTTACGCTCGGGTCAGACTGAGTGATACAGCATTGAGACTCACCTTTGGAGTTTGGAGCTTCGCTTGGAGATCCAACTATCGCTTAGCTTTCAGCACTTCCAGTTGATTCGTTAAGTCTCACTGTATCTGGGATATTCTGATGTATTTTATTTCTAACTTTGTTATATGGCAGCTTCATGAACTACTATTCATTTATTCCGCTGCGTATTATTGTACTGCTCTTTATCCGTGATTTTGTGATTGATTTATTTACTGTATATGTTAAGTTTGCAAAATTTAAATTAACAATCTTATATTTTGAGCAATTCAAGTCCGACTTGTGTGGATGCGAATAGTTGAAAATAGCGGGTCGTTACAGTTGGCATCAGAGCTTTGGCTCTAGGCAAATTTAGCATGTATGAAAAATTTAATTACGGAATCACTTTCATTCGGGCTTGAACTCCTTTCTCTTGATTGGAAGTTCCTTTGAATATTGGAATGTCCCTCGGTTCCAAAATTCATTCTTGTCTCTCCCTATTTATATTCGTTTGATTCTGGAGTATCCCATAAATGATTTGTAAAGGGGGTAAAAACTCCTTTACAATTGGCATTGATTCATCGAAGATTTCTGTATTCTCGGTTTACGATGCTGTTATATCTTGTTATGCCGAATTCTATCTCCGGCGATCGAATGTCGATTTGTTTCGGAATTCCGAATCGATTATATTCCTGAAGTCACGGTTGACCCGGTTAAGGTCGCCCACGATTTACAGAAGTATATCCATCTTCTATTTTGTAATTTAATTATCTCATCTTCGATCGAGGCTACCTTCGAATCGGGATTCTATTGATTAGAGTTCCTCTAATTTAAATCTCTATCTTTGTTTGAAATCCATTCTTGAATCATCCTTTGAAAATCGGGTTTTTTTGTATTTTAAATTTGTTTATATACCGAAATTTTTGTTTGGGTGACTATGATTTTATTCTATATATAAAAGAGAAAATGTTTTCGATAAGGATTGTATACCTTTAAAAAACGAGAATTTGAAGTTTCGAGAAGATTTGAAAATTTGAAAATATTAAAAGAAAATTGATTTATATAAAAATGATTTATAACTGAAAGGTTTTTAATTTGAAATTCGAGAGATTGGACTCCGGTATTTTTGAAAATTGGTTTAATATTTTGAAATATGAAATAATAAGATTTGAAAGTATTTTCTGAATAAGAAATGTTTTAAATGACTTCAAATGAGTTCCAAGGATTTCAAAAAAAAAATTCAAAGAAGTTTTCAAGAAAATAGAAGTCCAAAACTCACTTATGTCGCTGGAAAATAATTTCGGTGATGCGTGCACGCATGATCGACATTGATTTTCGAGTTTCAGAGTGGGGAGAGGCCACTTTAATAGCTTTGCTATGCGAGTGACTTTGTGAAACCAATTTTGATTTCAAATTCCGAAGTATGATTTGATATTCGAAAGATATAGGTATATATATTTGAAATAATTTAAAGTAAGCCGGTGTTCAATCCTCGAGTTTTCGATTTGATTTAGTATAACTCTATTTATAAAAAAAATTGATTTACTGATTTGTTGTTGATTTCCAACTCTTGGATTTGAAATTTGTATTCACCGACTATTTTGAAAGTCCGAGCACTTTCAAGTCAAGGTTTAAAATTTTAAAACCAAGAAATTCCAAAGAGTATAAAATATTTGATCAAGAATATAAGTTTAGTTTTGTATGTTTAAAGTATGAAGAGTATGACTTAAGTAAATTTGAAACTTTTTGAAAAAGGAAAATTGGATTTTTCATATTTAAATAAATAGTTCAAAGGTTTTAAAGGGATAATTATAAATTTAGAAACCATTTTGAGTATAATTGATTTTGAGAAGAATATTTGGTTATGAAATTAGATTGGAATTAAAACTAATACTTATATGGTGATTTTGGAAATGAATTTGTTTGACCTAAATTTTGTTGATTTGGAAATTTGGATTATTTTCTAAACCTATTGTTTAAGAAACTTTAAAACTGAATATATTTAATTTGGAAGAAAATTTGGTGAAATCATATATGATCTTGAAACTGAAATGTTATTGAAACGAGAAAATTTTTGAGAACCTTGATTTACTAAATACTTGATTCGGGAGTTGTCGAACTTATATAAAATGGATTTTTATAAGTATGAAGTTGATTTGAAATCTATTGATTTGAAAGATACTCAATTTGGAAAGAGAATTTTTTTATCATCGAAGTCTATATAAGTATGATTTGATATACTATTGATTTGGAAAGTATTCGATTTGGAAAAGGAATCCTATATATAATGGACTTTATATAAGTATGATATTTGAAAGTATTTGGAAAGGTAATATATGATATATATTTTTTGAAGTAAAGATATGGAAAGTGCCTTCTGCTTGATATCCGCTTTGTGGCCACATTGTGGATTCATTCTATCGATACTATTCTCTCTGATTTTTGGTTTTCCGGATGTGATACTCGAGTGTTCCCACCGTGGCGTAACCCATGGTTTTTTTTTCTTGCGACTGCATAGCGCAACTGCCTAGCTGAGACTGGCCTAGGGTACGGATTGTTTCCTGGTGGACCCAGGCGTAACCATTGTGTATCCTACAATCTGTGTAGGTCGCATTAGTAGCGAAACTGCCTGGCTAAGACAGCCTAGGGGTATGAATTGTTTCCTGTGAGACCCAGGCGTAACCATTGTGTATCCTGCACCTTATTAGTCATCATGGCGTAACTCGTAGGGCTGAGAAAGCTTACGGATATGGATTGTTTCCTGAGGGATCCAGGCATAACCATTGTGTATCTGCGAAGCATGGTTGGACAAAAGTTTTGGTTTGATTGTTTTGTTTGGATTGTACTTTCCATATCTGTTTTTTTGAAGGTTTTTCAAGTATTTTCACTGGATGTTAAAACAGGTCTACTAAGTACTTGAAGAATTCTAGCTTTGCGCCTGATCAACGCATTGCCAGAGTCTGCAAGAACGAGATAAACTTGTTGAAACATCGAGTTATAAAAATATTTTCGAAAGAAAAAATTCGTTTCGATATTAAAGTATTTTATTATAAAGGTATTTCCAACAAAGAAATTTTGTATTAATATTTGAGATTAAAATTTTATGGTTTGATTTAATTATTCGAGCCCGATAATATCCCTTTGAACATACCTTATCTGCTCAGCCTTATTTATTCATCTATATTCCGTTTTTCCGAATCTACCCTCCTTTCCTTTTTGAATATAATCTTCAAAATATTGTTTATTTATATACTTCATGGTTTAATAGTAAATCATTAGTGTCATTAATATTTCAGAAGTTATTAATTTAATATAACATATTTAAGAAATGAGTATTAATTTATCTATAATGTTGAAAGTGTCTTAAGATAAATTAGTAAATTTATAAACTATGGATTTAATGTTGTCAAATAACTTCCTTGAAAATATAACCAAGGATGTGAATAACTGTTCCAAATAGTTTTCATATATATTTATAAACGTGTTATTTAAACATATAAATGTTATTTATAAGGGAAGTAGGAAATTTTACAAATGGCTTTTGAAAATTTTTTAAAGTATGAAAGAAAATTGAACTGCAAATGAAGTTTTCACATGAATATTTCTAGAAAAATTTATATGGTCTTAAATTAATTGTTTATCCTTTTCTTTCAATCTATTTATCTTTCTGGTTGTTTCTATTCTCTTACCTTCTTCCTTTTCGGGAATGGAAAGTTTTGAGTGGGGGAGAGTGTAACGACCCGTAAAATTTTGTTAATTTTTAATGGTTTTATTTTGCGTATTTAATTTGATTTTTGAGAAATTTTAAATAATAATATTTTGAAATAAAATTTTACATTTGGATTACATGGAGTTAAATGTGGCAAATGATAAATTTTCAGCAAAAATTAAGGAAGTATATTTTAGGGTGTGATTCTGTTCAATTTAAGTCGGTAATAATTGATGTTCATAAAATAATTTATTTTGGAAAATTCAAGGCACAGCTGTTTTATTTTCCATCATTTCTTTTATTTATTTTCAAACGGTTCATTTTGCCTTTATAACGTGTCCTTCCATATTTATTCTTACTGTCCAATCAAGTTATTAATTGCTTTGATTGTTTCTAAAACAGTGTGTAGCTGTTACTTTTTCTACCGTTAAAATTTCAATTGCTTAATAATTTTTCCAATTCACAGATAGACTTTCCCATTCCTAGCCATTAATAAACTTTGAAATCATAGTCTTCGCCTTTCGTTATTCCCTGTTTTATAATAATAATTGAAATTTATAGCCGTTTCAGTGTATAACTTTTACATGTTTTATACTCATTTAATTTTAGCAGTCCGTTGCCTTTAATTTTTAAACCGTTCCATTTTCTTCCCAAGCAACAGCTCACATTCCATTTCGCTTATAATAAGTTTCCAATTTTACTCACATGCTCACCTTTTCTTCCATCTATCCATTTAATAGTTATATATAAGTTATAATACGTTTCACTGATTCATCTCCTTTCTTTTTTTTGACATATTAATTCTGGGAAGTGATTAATTTAAAAACCCATCCTCCCCTCATTTCTTTAAACTTTCAGCTAAAGTTTAGCTTGTAACCGTTGTTGTACATTTCATTAAAGAGGTACATTACCTTATTAATCTCCGGAATTTAAGGGTGAAAATTTTATTTTTCTAACCTTTCCTTTCCTACGCTCCCTGTTTCCACTTCTTTCATTATGACCGTTCATTATATATATACACTACAGCTGGAAATTATAAACGTATAAACTTAGATACGTTTTGTATTTATTAAAAATTTAAAACTCACCTTAAATCGTGCAAAGCGTTTTTCCTCTGCCTTTATAACTTTGGGTTTATACCTACTGTTGCTTCCTCTTCCTCCATGAAGCCTATTGTCTTTCTTTCCCAAGTTGTTACAGCGCCTCTTCAAGGCCATAACCGCATACCCCTATCGCCATCACCCATTAGACACTCGTCACCACTAGCTTGCATACGTTCACATATATTAGGTATCGTACTTCTGTCTGTTAGCATATATATATATATATATATATATATATATATATATCAGTGAATTTGTTACATGGGTTATATTATCTTGGGTTTCCCTGTTTCCAGTTTAACAATATATTATACAAATTTTGCAGCGTCTATTATATGGTTTATATATATGTCAAAGTTATTCATTTATATATATAAAAATGTATTTGTGTATATATGTATATATGCTGTTATATTGGTTTATAAAATAAAATTTTCCTTTTTCGGTTGTTGTATATAAAGATGCTTTTTGATCTAATTTGTTTAAGCTTAGTATTTTGTTTTTTTGTTTTTTTATAATATTTTAAACGTGAATTTGATTTAAGTGAAGCTGTTCGTATCATGTTATTAAATGAAATAATATAAGGTGATTTAAAAATATATATACTTTTTTTTCTTTTCTTTTCTTTTTGAATCTTTTTGGGGTTTTGTTGTTTTTTTATATAGTACTCTTTCTTAATGCAATGTACTGGAAACAACAAAATAGGTGAGTGAGAAAAAGAATGAAAACCATATATATATATATCTAAGCATCCGAGTTTATACATTTGGTTGGTAAGTACATGGTATTTATAATGGTTTTGAAAGTAAATTTTAAGCATGTCTAAGCGGTTTATGTCGTAATGGTTATATTATTATTTAAATATAAGTATCACATGCGCAGGTTATAAGTGTATATAGTATATTTATAATATAAAGTTTATTAAGTTATAAAAGTTTATACAGTTTATATTTTATAAGATAAAGTTTAAAAGTTATATACGCGGTAGTTGATATGTTGCAATGAACATACATTATATATAAGTTTTATTTTAATAAGTATTATTTCAACATATATATTGCATATATGTTTGATTTCTTTTGTATATGTGTTTGGTTTAAAAACAATGATTTGAAATGTACGTATATTAAATTTAGAATATGTTTTATATATGTAAATAGTTATATATAATTATATATATAATTATAAGTTCACTTATATCATTCATCTTCATCGATCTAGTTCTAATTTGAATTCGATTTTTTTCCTCTTCCATTTATCATCTTTGTTCGTCGTGCCTGTTTTCTTCGACGAATCGTGTCGATCTAGCATTGCTTTGGAATTTGTAACTAAACTTCATTGTCTATTCTCTTTAACCTCGAAAGATCAGCAATCACTCACGATTAACGTTCTTATATTTATTAAATTTGATTTCAATTGAAACAACAATTGAAGTATGCTGTTGTAGTTATTTAAATTGTTATGTTTATGCTATTATCTGTAACTGTTCACTTGAGGGATATGACACCATATCCTATTGTTTATATTATACTGTTATTGATGATATATGCATGTTGTTATATTATTATCATATCTGTTATCACTCTACAAGTGCCCTGTTAGTATAGTATTCACTATGGGTTGAAATGATACATACCCGAACGGACTTTAGGATAGGAGAAAATCGTTATGGTTTGAAATGATAAACCCAAGCGATTTTCATTTAATTGAATTTGGGATTACGGATTGAAATGATATCCACCCGTATATATTTACTGGACGGATTGAAATGATAAATATCCGTAGCACTTGACCATATGATAGAAAATATATACAGACACCGTTGGTCCATCTATAAATATTTTGAACTAATTTCTATGATTTTGGAAAGAAATATATGGTTAAATAATATTGATTCTTAAGATGGAAATTTTATACATAGACTTAGTAGTAATATTTGATTTAATTAGAATTGATTTAATACACATAATATGGTTAGGTATTTATGTAAATTTATATTTCAAAAAGATTTTCTTGTAATAAATTGAATAATTAAGATTGGGAGATAAATGTGGATTTACTAAAAATGGTATTTAAATAAGGATTCATTTAATTAAATCGATTTGAAATTATTAAATGGGAAATCTAAAGGTATGATTTTTATAACTGGTTTTTTGATCTAAGTGATTTAATGAATATTTCACGTTTAAATAAATTAAATTAAAATATTGAGTAAATGTAATTTAAGATTACTTAAATGATATTGAATCAAATGAGGGAGCATTTCAAGACTAAATAATAATGTGGAGATCTTTATGAAACTGTTAAATTGAATATTTAAATATTAAAGCTTTGAACTATATTGGAATTTAAATGGGTTATTTTGAGATTCAGATATGTACTTGAAATCAATATAGTTGAATTGTTATTCAGAAACTAAGTTGAATAAAAATGAGAATTTATATTGAACTAAAATTTGAAATTATTATTTAGATAACTAAATTGAATAAAATTTAGTTTGAAACGTTGAATACTTAAAGTTTGAAATATATTGAAATATAAAAGGGTATTTTGTGATTACAAATCCGAATTTTGAGATCGATAAAATTGAAGTGGTTATTTAGGAATTGAGTTGAATTTTTAAATTGATAAATTGAGATTTGACTAGATTTGAATTTTTGATTGGAGTAGATTTGAATCGTAACTGTGAAAGTGATCAAATTTGAAAATAATATATTAGAAGTGAAATGATTTTTTTTTGAATAATAAATAAAATTGAGATGACCACGGTGACATAGTGTATATTTCTACCCTATAAATAGTTCCAGGGATCCTTAGAGGATGGTTATGCCAAACATCCTCTAAGTTAATTTTATTTCAGTTGATATTTCACTTGAGTTGGATTTATTGATATAAGAATGTTAATCCTGACTCGAGTGTTTTGTGTTTTACTTTACGCTCGGGTCAGACTGAGTGATACAGCATTGAGACTCGCCTTTGGAGTTTGGAGCTTCGCTTGCAGATCCAACTATCGCTCAGCTTTCAGCACTTCCAGTTGATTCGTTAAGAGAAGTCATCTGTTGCATTGGAGACTTCTTTGTATCTGGGATATTCTGATGTATTTTATTTCTAACTTTGTTATATGGCAGCTTCATGAACTACTATTCATTTATTCCGCTGCGTATTATTGTACTGCTCTTTATCCGTGATTCTGTGATTGATTTATTTGCTGTATATGTTAAGTTTGCAAAATTTAAATTAACAATCTTATATTTTGAGCAATTCAAGTCCGACTTGTGCGGATGCGAATAGTTGAAAATAGCGGGTCGTTACATGCTTGATCATGCGTACTGCGATCAAACTCCAATAATCCCCAAGTATGGTTGTTTTTCCCTGTATTATTTACATTTTCTCACTCTCTCACAAATAATTTACAAGCCTAAAAGAATAGTTACATTTAATTTTTAATTAATAAGCCTAAATCCCCTCTAAATTCTCCGCCTTTGTTCAATCTTAGAGCTGCAAACACATTCACAATCCAGTACTTTCGTTACTGGTTTCAAAGAAGGGAATTAGAGTGAACAAATTATAAAAATGCGATATACTCATCTGCCTAAACAACTTATAGTTCATCGAGGTCGTGATAAACATACTGCATGCATCGTAAGTAGGGTTATCAATTGTTAAGGTTCGGTCTGGATATCTTAAAACCCGAACCTGAGCCTGAATAGAATAATCAAAAGCTGAGCCCAGTCCGAACCCGTAGTGTATTTCAAAAAAAATACCCGACCCCGACCCATCGGGCCTTTTAAGTCTACCGGGTAATACCTGTATATTCCTATTTTATAATATTTATATTAAAATCATACTATAAACTTGTAATTTTTGTAAAATTTATACAAACAATGTTAACATACAAACTTGGTGGTGATGTAGCCAAGTTCATAACAAAGTATGCAATAACATCTATACGTAAACGAATAAAATGGTAAACAAATAACATACATCCTTATGTTTTGATATGTCGAAAAATTATCAATAGGGTCAGGCCCTAACCGGCCTCTGTTTTGATCAAACTTTATCCGACCATAATAGTAAAGCCAGGGTAGTTAAAGCAAAAAAATCCACACCTGCAATAATAGGGCGGGTTTGGGCCCGGCTCAGACTGAAACCCGTACCTTTGACAGGCCTAGGTGTAACATTCTGGACCTACAAAAATATGAATAATTTTTACACAGATCCAGAGTTTATTTTAGCAACTTTTATTTTTAGAAACAGATATGTAATCACATAGCTTACATCAGAATAGAAACTAGTAAACTTAGTCTTTTGTGAGAGAAATTTATCTACTGAAGAAACTTTTGCTTTTTTGAGTTACGAAATCAGTTCATGTAACGACTTGGAATTTTATCGCTTTGATTTATGAATATTTAATTAATTTTAAATATTTGATGTAACAACCCATAATTTAGTCACTTTAAAATCAGGTATTTAATATATTTTAAATGATTAAATAATGGATTTTATAACTAAAATAAAATTTAGATAAAACGTCTTGAATGGATTTTCAAAATGGATGTAAAACGTTAGTTTAAAGGTGGTTCGAGTTATAAAGCGGCTAAGGATACTGATATATTTAACTTATAATAAAAAAGTTGAGTCTTTCTACTCTATGATTGGATCACACCTTTATACTAATCAATATGGTATTATATTTAAAGTTATAGGAAGAAAAGTTAAATCTTTCTACTCTTTGATTGGTCTGCACCCTTATATTTATCCATATAATATTATATTTAAACTTGTAAGAAGAAAAGTTAAATCTTTCCACTCTCTGATTAGACCACGTTATACATATCCAAATAATAATTATATTTTCATTAACCCTCAAGTTTCCTTCTTCTATTGGACCCAAACTTTACATCATGTGGATGATTGATACTGGATCAAATATGGTCGAATTTAGTTACGTCATGTGGATGGTAGTCATTAGTCCAAAATATGGTCAAATCATATTAGGACATATAAATGGTTTCTATTGGACCAAAATCTGGTCGAATCGGGTTAGGTTATAGGAGTTTAGGTAATTATTAATGTATCCTTCTCTTCACCTATAGATGCCCAAGTCCATTCTCATTTTAATTAATTCACAAACTAAATAATGAAACCAAATTTCATCTTTATTATCAAAGATTAGGTATTTTAAGTCTCCAACAAAGCATATAGGAGTGAGTGAAATATTAATCTCTTTCCTTTGATTCGTTTACATTTCAATAAATAATTCTAAGTGAATATATCCTCTGCTTTTACATAAGATTAGAGAATATAACTTCCACATTCAATTACACTAACAAACTCACCATTTTATGCTAATAAAATATGATTTATATGAAAGTTATTATGGTGCTATAAACCTTAAACTAATGAATGTGCCAACTTTGGACCATCTTACTTCTAAAAAAGATATGAAAACTTTATATGCTATAACTTCAATTATATCATCTTCCTAAACTTATGTTATGGTTTATGATGTTTTTGGAGTTGCATATAAAAACTTAACTAAGAGTTTGGAGTTAGAAAGCGAAAAAGTCTTTTTGGATACACTTTGAAATTCTTTTATTTTAAATCATTTCAAATTATTGACATGTTAATATACTTTGGGAAATTATAACATGAATGTATCCTTGACTCAAAGTGGTTTAGTTTAATGCAAAGAATTTGTTTACAAAATATTTGAAGTTATAAAGAAAAACTAGCAAAAGTTAGAACAATATAAAGCTTATTTAAGCCATTTTTATAGCAGTTTGTTATAATAATTGTTTTAATCTCCTTACATATAATTTTAAGTGTATTATCTTTGCAATTCAGTTTGTATACATGCTTAATAAGAGTGCTTTAAATAATTTATGTATGAAAAGAGTTTGGAAAATGATTGTTAATTTAAGTAAAAATAAGTATGTTTTGGTAACAAAAGTTTTAATAGCATTTTTTTTCTTGTAAAACAAATGGTTTATAGATTGAAATAATATTTAGGGACAACTAATAAATTTCTCTATACGATGGATGTCTTAGAATTGTAGTGCCTAGGCTTGGGGTTGAATAACTAGTATTCTTCGCTTCCTGGCTTCCAGCCTGGCCAATTGGATAGAGTAAGTCAAAAAGTTTGACCGTTATATTTGAATATCATGTATAAGTGTTTGAAAAGTAAGTAGAACATACCATGGATAAATTAAAGTGATTATATATGTTTACTCTTAGGTACACACCAAATAGTTAATTTTTCTTCTATCGAACATGATCTATAACTTAGGAAATATATAAAAGAGATGCAAAGTTTATACGGTATGGATATCCTCCCAAGGAGGTTTTAGCATACATATAAACTCATCTTTCTCTTTAAGCACAAAGTGTAGGGATATCCTTCCGGTGAGGCTCTACCTTATAGAATTTTCGTTTATTTCCAAAAGAACTGGAATTGAGTTATCCGAAAATTCACTGTATAACAGTTTTGAAGAGCCCAGAGTCGGATAAGCATACGTAGATATAGTTAACCAAATCCACTTCAAAACTTGAAAATACATTAAATCAAATGAAGATACGTACGAAGATCTATGAAGACGGTTATTTCAGGATGTTGGACCTATTATACCACCTATTTGGAGAGTGATTTTGAAGGATAACAACCTTGTGATTTATTTGGTTTGCTAGACCTATTGTACCACATATCCAAAAGGTAATTCCAAGGGAGAGAGCAGGGTTAGCATTACTTTGTTTTGCTGGAAAGATGACTTGAACGCGGACCTCCACTTAGGAAATGACTAAAACCGAGGCACATGGGAGGCAAGCTAAGTGGATCGCTACCATTATGGCATGTCATATCTTTTCTAAAGCGGATTTTTGTTGTATGCATGCAAATATGATACGGTGTTACGTATGATAGATGTGAGCCCGCTCGGTAACATCCGAGAGTGACCTAAATTACATGGGCTCTTAGATATATCTACTCTAGAGATATACTATGCATTCGGTAGAGAGCTCCCTACCCTTGTCATATTAGAAAGAGTTCATGAAGTACAGTTCGCTCTTCCGTGGAAACCCATTTATCGAACATCGCCATTAAGAATTTATATTTATACCTAAATATTGTTGTGATGTGAGATGCAAGCATCACAACTATTAGAACCTATAGTTTACGTTTCAATGATAACAAGTACACAATCATATATAAATATATATTATTAAGATTATAAGTATATGCTATAAGAAGACGCCATGCTCGAAGATATTGAGACTCAAAGAGAAACGAAGATTTATCGACCATTCTACTGTTAGTAAGGTTATTCTATTGAGTCTTAAATATATTATTATTATGGTCTCCTTGAGTATATATGCATACACAATCAAACACTATTTTATATGCATCAAAATTAAGTTAGAAAAGTGTTTTTATTACCCATACACGTTTGAAATAAAACCAAAGATATCTATGAAATTTCTCGGGTTAAAATTTTCTGAAGTCACAATGAGATTTTACCATAAACGTCTGTCATAAGAAAAACTGCAAATTTTGAAAAGACACTTCTGTTTGAAACAAAAAGAAATCACATTTCAACAAAAGGTTGTTGCCACTAAAGTAAATAGATTTTCTCAAGTAGTTGCAATGCTTCATCTACACCCTATGAATCTGTAGATACTACTTTGGTTGAGATGTAGAAATTAACAAAACTTGAATTATTTCAATCTTAACTTTCTTGATTTCTAAACATTTTCATGCATATACATTGCTCGCATATTCTCAATCTATTATAACCAAAATATAATTTTGGTTAAACCACTTCTTACAACTCAAAGCTTTCACATTCACATACTCAAAGGAGATCATAAGAAGATTTGTACCATTAGTCAAAAACCATGTTATTCGGAACACAAGATTGTCAAAGATATACTTTGATATTAGCCTACTCCTTCGGGTGAAGCGTGGGTCCGTTGGTTAAAGGAAATACCAAAGGGGAGCTTCGGCACTGTACGTAGGACGAGAGGTCCGAACCAGTGTAAATTATCTGGTGTGATCGTTTCTATTATTTATCTTATATTCAATTATTATACTCTTCTTATCATAGTTAGCAACACACGCACACACATATATATAAGTTGCATTATTTATAAAAATGCTATATATCTTCAATTGGTATCAAAGCAAGGTTATTTTAACATACAGTAACACGTAATTGAAATCATTAAAATGGCAAGTACATTTTAAGAAGGTCAATCGACAGCTTGTCCTCTACTATTTATTGGTTTTAATTATGCTTATTAGTCAACACACATGAAATTTTTATGGAAGCAAATGGGTTAGAAATATGGCTAGCAATTCAAACCAAATATGAAGCACCTGACACTGATATTGGCACATGGACTGATGCACAAAAAGCAGAGGCATTTAACAATGCTAAAGCTATGAATGTATTATTTTGCTTACTTGACAAAATTGAGTTTTCACGTGTCATGCTCTGTAAGACTGCATATGGTATATGGCGCACTTTACTAGTCTCACATGAAGGCATAAATAAAGTCAAATAAACTAAAATTTAGATTATACAAAACCAATTCTCATCTTTCAAAATGAAAACAAGTGAATCAATTATTGGTATGTATTCAAGATTTCAAACAATTCAACACGATCTCATGGAACTTGGAGTCAAATTCATAGATTTCGATTTAATCACATGAATTTTAAACTCTTTGAAATATGACTGGGAAAGAAAAGTTTTAGCCATCGAAGAAGCTAATGATCTTTCTCAACTTAAATTCGAAGAGCTAATAGGAAATTTGATGTCATACGAAGCTAACTTGCAGGCTAGAAAGGACCAAAATCATGGAAAGAAAAACATAGCATTCCAAGCAAGTAATGAATATTCAGACATAGACGAAGAGGAGATTGTCTTTATTGCCAAAAACTACAATAAATTCAAGAAGTTCAAGAAGATGATCAAATTTAAAAATGGTAGTAAATGAAACTCTTCAAATCAAACATCGATTAATGCTATGAATGTGAGAAATTTGGCCACATGAAGAAGGATTGTCCATAGCTAGATAACGACAAAAAGAAAAACAAATTCGAAAAATTCAAGAAAAAGAAAAGTGCCTTGCAAGTAACATGGGGTGATTCAAATTCGACTTCTTCTTCAGATAGTGACGGTGAAAACGACTTGGAACAAGCAAACGTGTGTTTTATGGCTAACACTGATGAGGTATGCCCTGAAGTTACTTATGATGAATTAATGAAAATAAGTATTGAATTAGATGATAAATACAGAGAAATAAAAAAATTGAATAAGGAATATGTAGGAAAGTTAACTAGATCAAAATTAGAAATCGGATTATTAAAAGATGAAAAAATTATCTTAGAAGAAGAATTAGAAATTATTCAGAAGAAGTGTGCTACAATATTATCTCAAAATGATAAGTTAGTAAATGGTTTAGAAAATTATAAGTTAGAAAAAGTTAATTTGAAAAAACAAAAACTAGAACTACAAGCAAATTTAGATTCTAGAAACTTTGAAATTTGTGATCTTAAAAGTATATTAGAAAAAAATACCACATAATGTGACAAAATTCAACAAAGAAAAAAAAATTTAGAAAATTTGATTAGATATCTAAACCATCTGGAAATCGAAATGGATTAGGTTTTAGAAACAAACAAAGGCCAAAGCAATATAGCACATTATACACAAATTTTAAAAAGCCAAAGTTAAAAACTAAGGTTAAGAATTCATATACAAATATGGATTCCAAAAACAAATAATAAACTAATTAGACAAAAATATATTGATGAATATTTATAAAATGTTGTATATAACAAAACTTACATTTCTAAGGGAACCAAATCCTCATGGATATGATTACCTACATCCATGTAGGACCCTAACCAATAAAGGTGGGTACCAATTAGAGTTTTCTTATTTTGCAAGTACCCAAAATTAAAATAAAAGATTAAGCGAACTGGATCCTTGATAGCGGTTGTTCTAAGCACATGATCGGAAATGCAAATATGTTATCAAATATAACATATATCGATGGTGGCACCATAACATTTAAAGATAACTCAAAGGGATTTATCGTCGGCATTGGAGAAGTCATCAATATTGGTATTTCTAGTTCTCCTATAATTATTAATGTTTTATTAGTAGAAAATTTAAAACATAACTTATTAAGTATAAGCCAACTATATGATAAAGGATTCAAAATTAATTTCAAGAAAAATAAATGTAATATTTTTATTAAAGTAAAAATCTATTTTTTGAAGGTTTTATAAATCGAAACATGTATGTCTTTGTAATGACCCGCAAATCCGTATCCCTTTGAGTCGACACTATTCTCTATCAATCAACTCAAGATGAACGGAAATACGAACCATTAGGGTTAAAGTAGAAGATGTAGAAGGAGAAAATAGAAAAAAAAATCAGAATCTATCCATCGCAGTGGAATAAAATATAATAGATAATAAATGATCTTTACACAAAAACAAATACATTTGTTTATACATTATGTCATCAGAGTACAGCATCAAAGTTTAATACAAGCAACAACACTACTCAGGACGGTTATAATATCTCGTCCTTTCAAAAAACCGAATACACAGTGGAATATTTCATACAAGTACGGAAATACGTATCGCCATCCAGCTCCACAGCATCCTTTCCTATATTCTATAATACTCGGTCTAACCCTAGCATTATAGTTAAATAACACCTGAGTCAGTCTGGAATACCAGTGTGAGAAAACCACACTCAAATTGATTATTAAAGTTCCGAAAATCCTTTGAAAATCGAAAGCATCTCGTAAGACCACGTCACAAATAAACATGTCGGGTTTTTACCTTACGATAGCCAAAACATTTTTTTATTAAAACCATCTGATATAATAATAGGGTCTATTTACAAATACTTATTAAAATAGCCAAAATTGTTACATTTATTAAATTCCAGCATACTAGCCACAATCGTGGGTAATACAAACAAAACCGTAAAAGGCACGTAGGGAGAATGGATTTCCAACTAATGACTAGGCACTGGGGTACCACATGTCACGGTACGTGGCCTAGATCACCGTACCGAGGATTACTCCTAATCCCCTGCAACACAAGACCGGGACTACCCTTACTGGATAATCCCGAGTAAGATCACCCCGCAGTTGGGATCAGCAACCGCCACACAGCCGAAATAAAAAGGGACATCTAGACATGGATGACCTCACCCAAATGGGTGCTATCCACTTAGCCTTGCTGCATAACCCCTGATTTTCAGTCATTCCCGATTGATGAGGCTCGAGGCTAAGCGTTACCCTTTTAGGACATATCACTTAGAATGCTCACCGCCCACCTGACGATGTTCCAAAAGCATTCATCCTTACAAGTCCGTTTCGGGTTCAAACGGAACCGAAGGCACTACTCCTTCTACATCCATTTTGGAATCACCTCGGGATTAGTAGCGACTAGCCCTTTCGCTTCACTGCTACACCTTCGAATCCAAACTTGTTTTTCCACGAAAACGTACAAACCGAATCGAAGTGGTTTCTGAGAAATTAATCCCGATCCCGGTCTCTTCGATACGGTCAGCGCATTGGCTAATATTGATAATCGGTTATTTAACTATCAAATAACATTCACAAACAACATCCAACATCCATCAAACATAAATAATTTTCCCAAATCATTTATTAATCTCAAAATATCTTCACGAGATATATTTCCACTTTTCACCCCTTTGAAAACAGTTTCAAACCATACTCTTCTCATGGGATAAATTCCCAACTATTTATTTCTATGGAAAACACCAAGTAAAAGCTTTAGATTTTTAAAATAATTTAAAAACACTTTATTATAAAATATACTTTAACATTTAAATTGAAAACTACTTCAATACTGTATTAAAATATATACTTTAGGAATATTTAAAATGAGGTTACTTTATAAAATATAAAACTAGATTTTCTCTTTTTTTTAAAAAAATACCAAGTCACCTTTAAATAATTACTACGATAATAGATTTGAAAAATACTTAATTTAGAAATTAAACATTTAGAAATAATAAATTTTCTAAAACATGCTTTTTAAAACAACATTAAAGCTTTTAACTTATATTTAAAAATTTACTTTGAAAACATACTTGGCTATCCAGGGAAATACACTGCACTTCACATCCTTTTAAACATAAATCACATTATTTTTAAACAAATTTACCCATTCTTTTAATAAATTCCCACCGTGAATTTATTCTTCCAAATATCCACTACATTACTTCTCTTTTATAAACCCAGTTTATAAATTCCAAACTCTCACTTCTCTTTTTAAAATCCCGGTTTTAAACACTTAATCAACCTTCAAATTGATTTCCAAATTACTCCCATTTTGAAATAAATTCCTTTTCTTACTCAGTTTTATTTCAAAACCCATAGACTTCAAATTTTATTTCTTACCTACGATTTAAAATCTTTTTAACTGAAAATACCAATTTCATATTTCCCAAATTCCTTCTTTATCCTTTTAAATAAATTCAAACATTGAATTTCAAAATAAATTCTTTATTTCTTGAAATAATATCACTTGAGTTTAAAAATAAAATCACTTATTCCCATTTATTCAAAGTCTCATTTCCTGCACTTGGGATTTAATTTATCAGAATTCACAAATCACTTTTTATTCTTTTCCGATTCATTTTTAATTTATTCGAATTTCTATGATTATTTTACTCAAAATTCACTCTTTTATTTTGTTTTTAGAAATCCCTTTCTATAGGTTTTGGTAACTCAGTTCACCAAAATATTTTAAATCAACCATAGTATCCAACATTTCCAATTAATATAATTCATCACAGGATTGCAAATAATTATACCATAGAATATCTTAACAAATCTAAATATTTTGAGGAATCCAGTTGGATCCCTCCAACCTGTTTCCCTGCATCCATAGATGTTAGCACAACATAAAATACCAATTCCACTTCGAGGTGGAATATCGCGGTATATTGGTTTATAAAATATCATCCGCTATTATGCGGTGCATAGGGTCTCATCCACTATATAATGCGGGAAATCAATCACTCCAATATATACTATATACTACTATATATAATATAGCTCATCAAATAAGTTCAATCACTCAACCAATTATTTAAATTTAACCATTTAAATTTAAATAAAACCCAGCTGAGTAAGATTAACTCACATTTTCCCCTTAAATTTGCAATCCACTTCATTCTCGATTTGATTCCACGATTTTTCTCAACCTTGTATAACCATTTATGGTTTATTAATATTCTAAATAAATCAGACAATAAATTACTATTTATTTATCTAATTTAAACTAAAATTTAATTTATCTACTAATTAAATTTTTAAACTAACTTTATATAGATGCTTCAATGTCTAAAACTCCTATATCATTTCTTTCTGTTTTACACAGGTTTATCACAGCAACCCTATTTTACATAAATTCATTTCCTTTTACTGTAAATGACCTTTTCTGCTATATTATACAACATATATAAATTTAAATTAAATTTAATGGAGAAAATAAAAACGAATACCTCTGCCGAAACGAACCCTAAATCATGCCATCGCCTACCGAAACGCCACCTTGAAATTGAAGCCCCGTGGTTGCTACTGCGACTCGCTTCCAGATCTTGCTCGATATCGCGCCATCACCTCGCGATCCTTCCTATTGCCTCGGCGCTGTCGTACCCCCATTTAAAACGAGCATGCGACCTCATCCTTAGTTGAAGTCGAAGCTGCAGACTTCCATATCTCAGCAAATCGTAGCCCTCCCCAACCTCGCGTGGTTCGCCTTGGCCCCATAACGGTCGCAACCCCAAGCCCTAATCACGACCGACATCAGATAACTGCAGAACCCTAGACTCAACGTGTCTTCCCTTCAAGTCTCGTCACACGCGAGCTCCAGGTTTCGAACGATTCAAGAACGCGTCGCCCCCTTTTTTTCTGAAGGAATTTTAAAAGAAGGGGGATGGGGAAACGAGGTTCGTGAAGAATGGGAGATGTCTAGGTTTTGAATTTGAACGAGATGGAAGTGATTATTAGAAAGAACGAAAAGGGGAAAAGAAATGACAGAAGCGTGTTTGAATTAGCTAGCGTGATCAGAAAGGAATAGGCAGTAGGGTGGCTGAGAGAAGATATAAAGAAAACATGATGTGAATAGCATTTTTGACGAGTCAACAATGTATACAATATTATTTAAATTTTGAATCGTCTCGAAATCACCACTTAAAATTTTGACCTCCTATCGAGACGTGCTGCTAGGCGTTTCTAATGTTATACCCTATTCCAAGCGCGATGGAAAAGGTTTCGAGTCCTAATTCGATCGTACGGAGAAGATAGTTTTGCGAACCAGTTATTATATTAAATTTCGATTTAATTTTCAGCTCGTTTACTTATCGTATGGCCAAACGGTCACTCCAAACACTGTGAAAATTAAAATGCAATAATAATAAAATATTACGGATCCAATGGAACTGGTTTCGTCAAATTCTGAGACTGTGCCTTGGAAGGCTTAAATATCAATTTAAACGATATATTTTCAAAACTTAACAAAACACTTCCAAATTAAATTTTAACACTTTTACTATCATCAGTACTATCAATATAAATTTTACAAGCCTTTAAAATATTTTTAACGAGTTTGAAACTCAAGATTAAATATTTTACACAAATTTCAATTATTGAATTGAATAATTATATTATTCAACAAATTGCCATATTTACATTCTGAATAAATAATACAAGTTTTCCGTATTCAAACGAATTTATAATTCAATTTTTATATTTAAAACCATTTAAATAATCCAGATTCAATGCTGAAAAATCCGGGTTGTTACATTCCTCCCCCATTAAAAGAATTTCGTCTTCGAAATTACTGAGGCAGAAAAATGTCCCAAACCCAATGACTTACTAAAACCCATTTTGTGAAAATCCTATATTCACTTTCCATTCCGTTAGTTCCAACTAAACAATTAGTTTCAATTTCCATTTGCAAAATCCCTTATTTCAATTTCAATTTGAAATCGTTTTGTTGCTAATGAAAAAAAAATTCAAAAATTTTCTAACTCCTAAAATTTTCGAAAAATTTTGGCAGTCTCTTTTGTATGGAGGAGCTTTTGCAATTTGACAAGAGATATAAATATATATACATCGACCCACACGGTCAGAAAAACAAAAATAATTCATATTTCCTATTTTATTGCGTAGGCATACCTCTATTTAGCATTTTTAAGCAAGCGGCTTATTATTTTAGCAATTAGCGCGTCCAAATCCAGCCAAACGGCTTCCCGGTACCTGTACTTACTCAATTCAAACATGTAAGTGCTAAATATACGAAATTTATTAACATTTCACTTATTTTAAATAGCTAAACACATGCATTTCATAAGCAACATGCACCAAACACTTTCCATGAGCAATTTATATGACTTCAAAACAAATTCAATCGCTTTCAACCAATTCATGTGCCATTCCATTCAATTTTAATGGTTTACAACTCAATTTCTTACATTCGATTCATTTTTAACCCAACAGCTCACATTTATTTCAATTGATTCCAAAAATCAATTTTATTTACTTCTACCAATCCGCAGAACTTTTATTCACTTCCGTTTAAGTCGAACGACTAATTTATTCTATGCAATTCGACGATATTCATTTATTAGAATATCCATTTTAGTTTTTATCCACATCCAATTGAAATTCCATCCCATTTCTAGTTTATTCACCAACCGTACATTTGCATTTCATCTCATCTCCGCATTTGTTTCATTTTAAAACCATTTCATTGAGCTTGACTACATTCAATGCTTATATCAATAACCATTTTCCAAATTAATTTAACCCAAACTTTTTATTTATTGAACTTCGACCCTTCCTCGAAGCCAAGCTTCTATAAATTTTAAACTTAAGTTAATTTACTTTAATTTATTCCAACTTCAAACTTAAGTTCACTTTTATTTAATTTGATTCTCGTTAAATCAAATTCCATTTAATTCAGTTAGCCCATTCATTTTAATTTTAATTTTAATTCACCTTCTCAATTTATCAAAATAATATCCAAGCACATACTTAACTCATTTATACTTGAATTGAATTTTATTAGTAAACTCAAACCATTTCTATTATAATCCAATTCCATTTTATTTTTACAACATCTCTACTTATTTTAATTCATTATCAATCCAGGTCGAATTCTATTTATAATTCGAGTTTATTTCCAAACTTCATTATTAACTTACAATCCATCATATTAATCGAGTTAAATTTTATTAACATACTTTATCAAATAATTTGTTTAGCTAATTAACTTTTTGAACCCAGTTATTATATTAAATTTCGATTTAATTTTCAGCGCATTTACTTATCGTACGACCAAACTGTCACTCCAAACACCGCGAAAATTGAAATCCGATAATAATACAATATTACGGACCAATGGAACTGTTTTCGTCGAATTTCGAGGCTGTGCCTCGGAAGGCTATTTAAATATCAATTTAAACGATATATTTTCAAAACTTAACAAAACACTTCCAAATTCAATTTTAACACTTTTACTATCTTCGGTACTATCTATATAAATTTTACAAGCCTTTGAAATATTTTTAACAAGCTTGAAATTCAAGATTAAATATTTTACTCAATCTTCAATTATTGAATTGAATAATTATATTATTCAACAAATTGCCATATTTACATTCTGAATAAATAATCCAAGTTTTTCATATTCAAACGAATTTATAATTTAATTCTATATTTAAAACCATTTAAATATTGCAGATTCAACGCTGAAAAATCCGGGTTGTTATAGCCTCAAACGTGAAATCAAAAACATTCTAATTTATGCTTAGTCGTGAATCACGATGATCCTTGGTTATGGCATAAGCGTTTTTGTCATATAACTTTTAAGAATACCAACAAACTAGCTAAAAATGAATTAATAAGAGGATTACCTAAAATCAACTACAAAGTTAAAAACTTATTTGACGCTTGTCAATTTGAAAAATTAAAGAAAAGCTCCTTTAAATCTAAAAAGAAAATTTCCACAAAACAACCGCTTAAATTACTTCATCTAGATCTATTCGGACCAACTTAAGTACGTTCAATAAATCATAATAAATACGTTTTTATAATTGTTGGTAATTTTTCAAGATATACATGGACATAGTTTTTAAAATATAAAAGTAACACTTTCGAAATGTTCAAAAAATTTGCTAAACGAATAAAAAATTTGATGAATTTAAAAATTAAAAACATACGAAGTAATCATGGAGGTGAATTTGAAAACAAATTATTCACCAACTTTTGTAACAAAAAGGGAATTAATCATAATTTTTCATTTCCTCGAATTTCACAACAAAATAGTGTTGTAGAAAGGAAAAATCAAACCTTACAAGAATGTGCATGAACTCTACTAAATAATAGCAACTTACCAAAGAAATTTTGTGTCGAAGCCATTGTTACTACTTATTATGTATTAAATCGTGTAACACTTAGACTAATGACTAAAAATACATGCTATGAAATATCTTTTAACAAAAACCGAAAGTATCATATTTTCATGTCTTTGGGTCAAAATGCTTCATATTAAACACTAAAGATAATCTAGGAAAATTAATCCTAAAGCCGATGAAGGAATTTTGTTGATTTTTCAGACCGAAGCAAAGATATAGTCTTTAATAAACGAACAAATATTATAGAACAAAGTCTTTATGTCTCATTTGAAGAAAATTTTAACGAAAATAAATATGACGATGATGAAGAATTAATATGTAAAACTAATATACCCATACATGAAAATAATAATAATAATGTCAATTCTAGTAATGATAATATGATAACATCATCACCTAGAATATTAAGAGACCATCCTATTAATAACATTATTGGAGATTTAAATACGAGAGTATCAACCAGAAAACAATTAAATCAAATGAGTCATGTTGCATTTATATCAAACTTTGAACCAAAAAATTATAAAGAAGCATCAAAAATGATTTTTGGATTATTGCAATGCAAGGGGAACTTAATTAATTTGAAAGAAATGATGTCTTGGAACTTGCACCAAGAAAGACAATCAATCTATAATTGGAACAAATGGTTTTTTTAAAATAAAGCAGATGAAAATGGAAATACTGTATGAAATAAAGCAAGATTAGCAGCTCAAAGATATAATCAAGAAGAACGAATTGATTATGACAAAACATTTGCTCCTGTAGCACGTTTTGAAGCAATACGAATATTACTGACTTTTGCTTGTCATCATTATTTTAAACTTTATCAAATGAATGCAAAAAGTGCATTCTTAAACGGATTTATAAAAGAAAAAGTATATGTTGAACAACCCCCTTTATTTTTTCACGAAAAATATCTCAATCATGTATTTAAACTACAAAAGGCATTATATGGATAAAAACAAGCTCCTCGTGCTTAGTATGAAAGATTAAAAACTCACTTGCAAAGTTTTGGTTTTCAAATTGGTAAAAGTGATTCGACGTTATTCATAAAACAAGAAAATAATACAATTTTAGCCATACAAATATATATTGACGACATTATATTTGGATCTACTGATGAAAAATTATGCACTGAATTTTCTAAAATAATGAAAGATGAATTTGAAATGTCACATATGGGAGAATTAAAATATTTCTTAAGATTAAAAATAAGACAATTAGAAAATGGATTTTTATAAATAAAAAAAATACTGTCAAGATTTATTAAAACATTCCATAATGGAAAATATATCAAGTAAACCAACTCCAATGAGTACTACTCTACATTTAGATAAAGATGAAAATGGAAAATATTTTGACCAAAAATTATATCGAAGTATGATAGGATCTTTGTTATACTTAACAGCTATAGACTAGATATTATGATAAGTGTGCATTTGTGTGCTCGTTTTCAAGCACAACCAAAAGAATCACACCTCCGAGCGATAAAACGAATCTTAAGATATTTAACAAACACTAGAGATTACAGACTCTTTTATCCAAAAGGAAGCTCATTCGAGCTTGTGTCATATAGCGATGATGATTTCAGCAGTTATATAATGGATAGAAAAAGCATAAGTGGGACATGTCATTTTATTGGTAAGTCTTTAGTATCATGGTTAAGTAAAAGGAAAAACCATGTTTCGCTCTTGACATGTGAAGTCGTGTACATTTCAGCGGCTTTAGCATGTGCACTAGTAACCTATATGCAACAAACTCTTCTAGATTTCGGTAAAATCATAACAAAATCTCCTATATATTGTGCTAAATAGTGCCATAAACATATCAAAATATCCTATTAACCATTCTCGAACAAAGCATATCGGATTCGTCATTATTTTCTAAGAGATAATGTAGAAAAAGGAATCATATCACTAGAGTTTGTAAACACCAAAAATCAGATAACTGATATTTTTACAAAACCGTTAAGCAGACTAATTTTTATTAAGTTAAGACGGGATCTAGGAATTTGTTCGTATAATGAATTGGTTAACTAAGTTTGTAGGCATAACCTTTTCACTTAAATTTATAGCTCATATAGACTTTGAACTGCACAATTGGTTTTATACACCTAGAATTAATAATAACCACATAAATGTTAAACTAATAACAACCATTTAAAAAAATGACTACTCTCTGTTAAATTTTTATGGCTTAACTCCTTTTCCTCAATCTATTTTCTAAGTATAGCAAAATCTTATCTTATAAATTCAGATTATATTCTACCTAAGAACAAATAAACACAAATAGATTATAAAAACAAATAATACACAAAATTGTCTTCCGATCACGACTCCACAATTAGATAGCACTTACGTATCACCAACTAAATCCGCATCAACATTAACTCGTTCAGCCTCTTGGAACATTGTTGCATCACCTACGTACCACACTGGCTTTTCTCCTAAATAAAAGAAAGCAAAATGTTCAATTGATCTGAAATCAACATCTCTCACCGGCAAAGTCGATGAAATATATCGGTATCAACAAGAAATGATCGGTGTTCAACATGAAATGTATTACGAGAAATACGTTAAGGATCTCATCTAAATTTTCTTGAAAAATGCATTCTAGCAATTTGTGGTCATTCACTAACAAAAAATTACATACGTCAAAAATCTCCTCGATTACAAGAAAATCCTACAAAAGCGCATAACATTACTCCAAGAAACCTATGCAAATCAGGGCCATCAAATCAAGCTTGGATTGACACTCCAACCGGTCCAAATTGGTCTCCACTGAATCCATTAATTGACGATACAATATTTGAACCAAACACATGGGATATACAACAAATCAACGATTCTAAATTCTTCGATAAAAACTAAACACTACAAGAAAAACCATTATAGTTGCAAAAATCGGTGGCGTTTTATTGTAAATGCAACAAAAAATAGATTACCAAATAATATAAACGTGGCAAAAAATAATTCATGTTTCCCGCTTCTAAACAAAAGAGTCCGCGCGAACTAAATAAACGTAACCTGTCATTTTACTCTCGTACTTAACGAAATTCTCATCCCTAATTTGCTTTCTTCTTCAGAAAAAAATTTCCCCTTTTAATCGTGTTAAATTTTCATCGCACTCAAGTATCATCGTCAACTCCGTCGTTTCCCCCTTACTCAACATCGAGTCACGGCAGCCAGCAGATCTAGGTATATTTAGGTATGAATCTTTTAAATCGATTAGGTATATTTAGGTATGAATCTTTTAAATCGACTTTGTGATTCTATTTGGATTTTATATGAATTTGAATGCATCTTATTTTCGTATTTTTTTCCTAAACTATTACTGAAATGGTTGATTTAACCCTAATTGCAATGATCTATTGGGATATCTGCTTTGATTTCTTTGAGTATATGAATGTTCTGTTGAAGTAGTTCAGTGAATCAATGGTTGCTTGCTGAGAGGAGGTTGAGGTTGCGTGTTTCGGGAATTTGGTGGGTTCAAGTAGCATTGATGAAGGTCGCGGGTTTGTTTGCGATTGGGTATTGGCTGGCTCGATGGTTGAGAGTGGTAAATGTTGGAGCATAAATAGTCTTTTGTGGAGTGGCAGGCACTGGAAATATGTCAGTTGTGTGGATGTGAGGTAGTGAAGAGGAGGCAGTGAAGTTGATTGTTGGTTTGGTAAGAGGAAACTGTTGGTTTGTACATTCTGAGGCTTTGAATTTATATGCAGTAATTCTATAAGTTGCTAGACTTAGGCTTTGAATTCATGCATGGATTAGTTATAAATACATGTAAATCTGAGGTTAAATGCAAAATATAAGTGTAAAATTTATATTTTTGGAAAAGTATTCTTTGCCTTTGTCTACTAAACCACCATGGTTATATGCAGTAGTGCTACAAGTATTTGTACTTCAACGTCTAGTTATTTTTTTGATTACAATAGATAACCAATTTATACGTCAAAGATTGGAAACTTATTTGCCTTCAAATGTCGATAATGGAAAAAGGCTGGTTTTTTTTAAACAGGTGATAAAACCATGATTAACTTAATATGTATTTTGAGAATTAGAATATATAATCTAATACTAAAGCTCACTTTTTTTTTACTTTTTTCATAGAACTAGTATAGAATACCAATAAGGAGCAATGAATTTCGTGCATGCTGCAAAGAGGAATGTAAGAAGTGTAGAAAAAAAATTATGCCCTTGCAAGGATTGTCGGAATCTTAGTCGTCATGATGACCAAATCATCGTTGAACATTTAATTATAAAAGGAATGGATCCTAAATACATTGACGGTGTATGGTTTAACCATGGTGAAGAGATAAATGTAGAGAATAAAATAATACGTTTGACGTATATGAACTATTCAAGATGATTCACTATGAAGATGAAGATTTTTTGAATCAAGATTTTTTTGATGATGATATAGACGATGTTGATTCTCAAAGAAAAGAGGATGAGTTAGTCGAGAACTGGGAAGATGCAGAAACTCCATTATATCCTGGTTGCACAGATCACACAAAATTATCTGCCATCACCGTCTTGTATAATCTTAAATGCGAGACTGGCTTGTCCGATAGTGGTTTTGATAAGCTTTTAGCTGTGCAACATCTATTTCTGCTGAAGGATAACGTGCTTCCCAAAACCTTATATGAAGTCAAGAAATTCTTAAAGCATTCGACATGGGTTTTAAAAAGATACATGCTTGTGAGAATGATTGTTGCCTTTTCAGAAAAGAATACAAAAATTTAGAAAGTTGTCCAAAATGTGGTTCCTCGAGATGGAAGAAAAATCAAGATATTGAAGAGGTTATACAAGGTGTTCCAGTTAAAGTATTGAGATATTTCCCAATCATTCCGAGGTTTAGACGAATGTATAGATCTCAAAAGATGGCTGAAGAATTAAGATGGCATTTTAATAATAAAAGTAACGATGGAAAAATGCGTCATCCCGTGGATTCTATGACATGGAAAATGGTGGATGAAAAGTATAAATCTTTTTCATCTGATTCACGCAATCTTAGGCTTGGTCTTGCTACAGATGGATTCAATCCATTTTCCATGTTGAGTTCGAAATATAGTTACTGGCCGGTAATGCTTGTGACATACAATCTCTCGCCTATGTTGTGTATGAAGAAAAAAAATATTATGTTAACTTTACTTATTCCAGGCCCGAAGCAACCCGGGAATGATATTGATGTATATTTGGCGCCTTTGGTGGAAGACTTGCATCACTTGTGGTCTAATGGAGTTACTGCTTATGATGCATTTAGTAAAACTTTATTTAAACTGAATGCAATTTTGTTATGGACAATTAATGATTTTTCGGCTTATGGAAATCTTCCTGGATGTCGTGTGAAAGGGGAAAAAGCTTGCCCATTATGTGGTGTCAATACCCATTCTCGTTGGTTGAAACATAGTCGAAAGTTCGCCTACATGGGTCACAGCAGATTTCTACCTCCTTCAGATTCACGGAGGAAACAAAAGGCATTGTTTGATAATACCATAGAGACAGATGGTGCTCCTAGAATGCTTTCTGGGAGAAACATCTATGCATTATTGAAGGATTATCCAAATGATTTTGGAAAAGGAACAGAGGAGAAAAGTAAGAAGAGAAAGCATGTCTATGAGAAAGAAGATGAATATGATGATACTAACAGTTCTACAGAAGTAGAGCTATCAAGGTGGAAAAAACGATCAATTTTCTTTGATTTGCCTTATTGGGAGGTTAGTGGTTAATTTATTTATTTTTCATTGTTTTAACACAAGAAAAACCCAATAATGCATTATTGTTTTGGTTTTTATAGGAACTTCCATTACGTCACAATTTAGATGTGATGCATGTGGAGAAGAACATTGGTGAAAGCCTATTGGGCACAATGTTGCATGGAAATAAATCCAAAGATGGAACCAACTGTAGAAAGGATTTAGAGGATTGGGGAATTCGAAGTGAGCTTCATACACAACCTCATGGGAATAAAACATATCTTCCACCGGCTCCATATATGTTGTCAAAATCCGAGAGAAAAATATTTTGCATAAGACTGTATGATTTCAAAGGATCGGATGGCTACTGTTCAAATTTAAAAAATCGGATTTCGTTGTCGGATTGCAAAATTAGTGGATTGAAGTCACATGATTACCATGTATTAATGCAACATTTATTGCCAGTAGCATCACGAGGGTTCATGGCAAAGAAGGCAAGAAAAGCGATAATTCGCTTGTGTTCTTTTTTCAACAAATTATGTCAACGTGTTCTTGATAGAGAGAAGGTAGAACAAATCAATGTTGAAATTATTGACGTTTTATGTGAGCTTGAAATTTTTTTTCCACCATCTTTCTTTGATATAATGATACATTTATCCATTCATCTTGGAAAAGAAGCACAAATGTGTGGACCTATTCATTTTCGATGGATGTACCCATTCGAAAGATATATGAAGACACTCAAAGATTATGTCAGAAACTATGCACGACCAGAGGGATGTATTGCAGAATCGTATCTTGCAACAGAATGCATGTTGTTTTTCAATGAATTTTTGAAGAAATCAGGACATATAGAGGAGAAAGGAGCTCGAAATGAAGATTATGGAAGTAGTAGAATATTAGAGGGATGTTCACTTTCAGTATCGAAGACAATTAAATTGCCAGTTAATGAGAAAGAAAGTGCTCATTTAGCTGTGTTAATGAATATGGCTGTGGTGGAACCGTTTATAGAGTAAGTTTATGTTATATTGTTTTAAATATTTTGATGTGTTCGCAATGATATATATAACTTATAATCAATTGGAGGAAGTTTGTGAAGGCGAAAACAAGTCCGGAGTTTAAGGCAAATCATTCCTGCTGAACTCGTCTGGCATGTTTCTGCAAATCCATCTACATAGTTAGCAACCGATAAATTTCTTTAAAAGTGAAGTCCAAGTGTTGGTGGATGCTGAGGGTTCCTGTTTAGGTATTAGCTGTAGGAACCTATGACAGTACAAAATACAAATGCGTTATGACAAGCACAGAAACATTTTAAATGAAGTAAAAAAAAACACTTTGCAAGTTAGTTCAATCTATAAATATTATTAGTAGATATGGAATGCTGTATATGTCACTGAGTTATCCAGCATTAATAATACCAAATAAGTATATGACCATGATGAATTTATTTTCAAATAATTTGCAATCCTCACCATACATATTTACCCTGCATTATAAATATTAGATAGTTTTTCTTTTTATGATTTTGGTTGTTAAATTCTAGCATCTTTCAATATTTTCAGCAAAAAAGTGAGAAATATTCAGCCCTTAGGTACACACAAATTCCGCATACAACCGGTCGTAGGGGAATGGCTAGAAAGACCGAAGACATGGTAAGTTAATTAACTATAGCATTATTTAACATTATTTTATACCTGTCAGTTTATTAATTTAATGTTATTCTATTTTTAGAAAAAAGAAAGTGTAGATCCATCGTCCATAAGTAGAGCTGATGTGTGGATTAGATCTCACATTAAAAAAAATGGTGAACCAGTGAGCATGGAAGCTACGAATACTATTGTAAAATTGTTTTTAATTTTATTGGTATTTTTTTGAAACTATGATATTTTTACCATTGTACATTATCTATGTGTATTTATTTATATAGGAGGAGATCAAAAAATATGGTAGCCTATCCCAATCCGGCTCGACACAGACTGATATTGGAAAAGATGCTCTTGTACATGCACTGGGACAAGATAAACCGGGACGGTTAAGGGCATTGGGTAGGGGTTGCACTTTAACCAAGCTAGCTTTGGCCCAGTCCAAAGATAAACAAGTGTCTCGGTGTCGAGAGGAAATAGCAGAATTGAAGGGAATGATACAGACTCTGATGGACCAGAAGGTAAATTTTTGGAAATTAATTTATATTCGTGAAATATTAATTTATATTCGTGCTTCGCTGCAGGGTAAAGAAAGTTCGAGAAGGAACTCACCTGATTCGGTAAAAATAATATTTATATTACTCAATAAATGAAATTTATATTTTAATTTTTTAATCCAGTAATTGATTTAATTTTCGGTTGATTAATTATAGAGCAACGACGAAGTATGTTTGCTGTTGAATTGGGATGGAACCTCTGGAGTTGTTGCCCATGGGAGGCTGTTGTCCATGGACCCAGATGACGTTGTCAATGGCATTCACCTTGGACCAAATGCTGGGAGCGTTGTTATAGATTTAGTGGATAAAGCAGATACTTATTTATGGAGACCTACACCTGAAATGGCAGTCTTAGCAGACGCTAAGAATAAGGTAGTTGTTTGGCCATCAGTTTGCATCAAGGTCCCGCTGCGAACACGGTTGAACTGTAGTGCAGCCAGTACGGTAATTTTTTTCACGTTAAGTATATTAATGTAATATGCTGCGAGCTTATTGATGTCTAAAATGCAGCGAGCACACCCCCCATCTGAATAAAAATTTAACACATATTCGTTGTTTTTGTATAGCATACTAAAGTCTTGAATTTCACTTCTCATTTTTAGAGTACCGACATCATCGAAGACACTTGCAAGATTTACGGTTGGACTGAGGGTGAAGGTGTAGTTGCCGAAGGAAAAATCCATGCCACTGATCTAAATTATACTGTTAATGGTATTCCACTCGGTCCGTCTGCTGTTGTGATTTGGGTGGACAAAGTAGTAAATAAAGATGCTTATTTGTGGCGACCCACATCTGATATGTCGTGCATTGGAGATGCAGTTGGTAGGAAAGTAGCATGGCTAAGATCAAAAGTAGAAGCTGATCAAGAAAAACTAGATGAGTGTCCTGATGATACTGAAAATGTTGTGAATTCTCCCATGAAATCCGCACATATGGTCATGAATAAATCGCAAAATGTAAGTATTAATTTTCAAATTTGAAGAAGTTAACTGTGTATGAAAGTTTATTTAATGTGCATGTATACATTGTGCATAATAATCTCTTTTCTTTCAGCCGATTGCAACCATGCAAAAGGATGCCAAATGCCAGTTGATCGATTTGGGTGGAGCAGACGTAGTGGCTGAAGGAAGTATTGCATCAATCGATCCGATAACGATGGTCCATTGTCGTCCATTGGGACGTAATGCTGTAAAAGTTTGGATTGAACTGGTGATAGTTCCAGATGCAGAGATATGGAGACCAACATCGGGTCTGACGTGCATGGATGATTGCTTTGGCGTTCCCATAGCTTGGCCAATGGAAAAAATCATTATTAAGTCAAAATGAAAGGTATATAATTTTTTTATATATATACATTAGGAATGCTAGCAGCTAAAGTGCAGATAGATTTTTGGTAAAATGATAAAAGTACATAAGTAGGGGTGTTATATTCAAATTGTGATTGAATGATTGTGATTGATGGTTCAGGTTCAGGGGAGGGAAAATAATTGATGGTGAGGAGTTGTGTATGTATTATGGTGGAATGTTAGCGATGCAGTTTTAAGTTCAGGTTTTGTTTTCTCACTCTTTTGTTCTGTTCTTTGTTGACAGGTAGTTTAGGTTTTGAAGACATCAGCAATGACAGGTAGTTCAGGTTTTTATGGTGGTTCAGATTTTGCTCGGTACTTTGGTTATTTCAGACGTTTATTTCAGATGTATATGTACGATTATGACACTTATGGTAGTTTGGTTATAACATTTATGGTAGTTTGGTTGTGTATGTGTACGGGTAGCTTTTTGTCGACACCTATGTATGTGGATGAATGAACGTCTATGTATCTTGTGGATCTTCAATGCGTATACGTATTTTGTAGTTGTTTAATATATTGTGTTCAAAAGTGTATGTGCTTGCGTATTCTGTTATTATATAATTGGATGCTAGATCAGGGGTAAATCCGGAGTAGCAGGTGGAGGGAAACAAACGCTACTGGATATTATTTATTTTGGTAGCGTTAAAATGTCGCTACAAAAGAGTGATTAAAAACTCAAGTACACTTATGCTGGCGTTTATTAAGCGCTACAAAAAATGTATATAACGCCATGAAAAGGTAACGTGGAGGAGAAAACCCTTTCGGTGGCGTTAAACAGGCGCTACAAAAAATTTAGATAACGCCATAAAAAAGTATCATGGAGGAAAAAACCTTTTCGGTGGCGGTAAATAGGCACTACAAAAAAGGAATTCTATGGCGTTATAAAAACGCTATCAAAAAAAAAAATTGTGGCGTTTAAAAAAGTGCAACTAATACTCGAGGATTTTTAGTGGCATGTTTTTTCGTAACGATTATCGGAACGCCACTAAAAATACGTAGTGGCGGTTTTTGGGTGCTACAAAAAATCAGTTTTCTTGTAGTGAAACTTATGTTATGCGTCATATAAATTAAAGTTTATTTTGGCATGCATATTGTTTTATTGTACTAAAATTTCAATAAAATTTTATTGCTTTTTAAACTCTTTACAATATTGCAAAAAATACATATCACGAACGTCTGTGAAAATACCACAGATGTCAATCAAAAGTTACGAGAAACAATTCCCTGTAACCATAGATGTCTGTAGGACTTCACAGACACTGTCAAACTCTCTTTTTATTTTTTCTACAGCCATAGACGTCTATGGAACCATCATAGACGTCTTTTGAATCTTTTTGTTTCATCTTTACTGAAGTCACACACGTCTGTGACTCCCTCACATACGTCTGTCGCTGATCTAGCCACACAGTTTCAACAGCAGTATATAAACAAATTTACCATATTCTTCCCTTTTACCTCCATTTCAATTCCTAATTTCTAAAACCCTAGCCTCCATAACCTTCAAATTCATCGATCAATGGCTCCTAAGAAGATGACCGTCTCTAAAAGCAAAAACAAGGAAAATCTTCCTCCTCCTCTCAAACCTTTGTTAAACAATCTCACATAAACCAATAGCTTCGCAACAATCCCACTGCCATTAATCGATTTGAGGAGCTTTCCCAAAAGAAAATCCATTCTGGTCCCTTCTATCACCTTGGAAATATGATAGAATATGAAATTCTAGGATTAACTACGGACGCTAGTTGCTGCAACCTAATTAGCTATAATGCAAACAAGGTAACTATCAATCCTCTAGCTATTTGCCTTTTCTACTCTAATTTTTGTAGTACAGAAATTTAGAATCCGAAAAATGAGGATGGATGGTTGTGGTCAAGTGTTTATGGAAAATAAGTCAAAATTGATGTATATACAGTTGGCTATATACTAGAATGTTATTATGAGGAAATTGACTTAATGGATATACCAAATCATAATCTTTTACCCAAAGATGAAGTTACCCATCAAATATTGGAAAATAGGATGCATCAACGAAAATCCATTTACCTATGCCTACGTGCTAGACAACTAAATAGAATGATAATTAACACAGTCATTCCACGTCTACATAGCCATGAGCAAATTTATCCCAATGACCATCGAGCTTTGTATGCAATATTTGGTCGCCTACCGATTAACTGGGAAAGATTTATTCATGACCAAATTGAAGTTTCTTGGACTCAGCATCGTCGCTCAATTGTATATGCTCCATACATAATGCGTATCTTACAAGATCTTGGAGTTCCTTCGTACTTATCACAATACGAAAAAATTCCAACAAAAGATAGTGATCCACGATATCTATCCTTGATGCAACTTCCCAAAAACCCACCTCCTATCATCCCCTTCGACCAATGGACTCTACATCAACAAGAACATCGTGGTCCTCCTCCAACTAGCGCTCCTCAACAGATTTACTCACCTCATCCTTCACAGCAACCGACTTCCTCTAGTCATGATACCGGATATTATTTTGACCTTGTGTTGAACCAACACAAAACGAATCTCTTCATGATTTGGCGCTTATAAACCAAAAGATAATCACGGCTAACCAATGAGCTTAAACAAAAAGATGACTGGATTGGAATGTTCTTTCTCCACAAGGATGACAAAAATGGAAAAGACTTTGGACAAAGTGGTCTCCACTTTAGGCAAAGTTATGTGCAAAGTATGTGGTCGATCATCTTCTCGCTCATCATCCTCGCCTTTACCAACACCTCCAACTCATGCGCAAACACTAATTTATCGCTCTCAAGCCTCGTCCAAAGGTATGTCTCACGATAGAGATAACCGAGGAAAGATTCCTATTCAAGTACAACCTGAGGAAGAAGAAGAAGAAGAAGATAGTGATGACATGTACGTGTTTGATAGTCTGCATTTCAAACAACAATCGTACATGGCATTTCAATGCCTCTCAATCAAGAAGATGAGGAGTACAGTGACCAGACACAATGGCTGGGCACATACGAGCAGGATCCTTCTCCTTAGGTAAGGAATACTACAAATACTATGGAGGCTTATCTTACTTACATAGTCAGCACAATTAGAGTTTATTATATATTTTTTTTTTCAATTATCTATTCTTATGCTTGTTTGATTCACTATAAAACTTCTACTACAATTGGATCTAATTTATTTGAACTTCCCTATTTGATTTTCAATGATCTTAATGTATAACATGCTATGTCTATTTATATAATTTCCATCCATTTTGTATCAAGGGGGAGGAATTTATGCATATACATAGAGGGAGACAAATATAATAATATTTCCATTTTTTATTGTATAATTGTCATCATAAAAAACTGAGAGATTGTTAGAACTTCCAGTTTATGTTTCAATGATAACAACTATACAATCTTATATAAATGCATACTTTATCAAGATTACAGGTATATGCAACTAGAAGACACCATGCTCGAATATAGAAACTTAAAGAGAAACAAATATTCATCGACTATATTACTATTAGTAAGGTTATTCTACTGTAAAAGAGTCTTAGATAAATTATTATTAAGGTCTCCTTGAGTATATATGCGTACACAATCATACACTATTTCATATGCATCAAAATTAAGTTACAAAATTGTTTTTATTAGCCACAGACGTCTGAAACATAACCACAGACGTCTGTGACATTTCTCGGGTTAAAATTTTCTGAAGTCACAGACATTTGAGGTTTTACCACAGATGTCTATCGTCTGAAAAACTGCAAATTTTGAAAAGACACTTCTATTTGAAACAAAAAGAAATTACCTATCAATAAAAGGTTGCAGCCATTAAAGTAAATAGATTTTCTCAAATAGTAGCAACTCTTTATCTGCACCCTTTTGAATCTACAAATACCACTTTCATTGAGATGTAGAAATTAACAAAACTTGAATTATTTCAGCCTTAACTATCTTTATTTATAAACACTTTCTTGCGTGTACATTGCTTACATACTCTTAATCTACTATAACCAAAATATAATTTTGGTTAAACCACTTTCTACAACTCAAACCTTTTGCATTCACATACTCAAGGGAGATCATAAGAAGATTTGTACTATCAGTCAAAAACCATGTTATTTGGAACACAAGATTGTCAAAGATATACTTTGATATTAGCCTACTCCTTCGGGCGAAGCGAGGGTCGGTTGGTTAAAGGAAATACCGAAGGGGAGCTTCGGGACTGTACGTAGGACGAGGTCCGAACCAGTGTAAATTATCTGGTGTGATCGTTTCTATTATTTATCTTACATTCAATTATTATACTCTGTTTATCATAGTTAGTAATATACACACACACGCAAATATATATATATATATATATATATATATATATATAAGTTGCATTATTTATAA
The DNA here is from genome assembly GCA_030765085.1 of Allium cepa. Classification (NCBI taxonomy): domain Eukaryota; kingdom Viridiplantae; phylum Streptophyta; class Magnoliopsida; order Asparagales; family Amaryllidaceae; genus Allium; species Allium cepa. The sequence goes on from CM060932.1 coordinate 163,779,397, forward strand.
AGATCCTATATATTTTCAATAACTATTTTATAAATTTATTTTTCACACATTAAGCACTATCTATGTATCAACCTTATTTACTTATAAACGTGAAATAGTTTGGTTATAGTAAGGTAAAAACCAGTTCATGTTTATGTGCGGCGTGGTCTTACGTGATCCCTTTATTTTTGAATGGGTTTTTATAAATATAACAATTCATATGATTTGAGTTTCTCATGCTGGTTTACCAGACTGATCCAAGTGTTTTTTTCTTATAATACTCGGGTCAGACCCGAGTACTTTTCTAGTTTTAGCGATGGACGCTTAGAGCTTCAAGAGACTAGCCAGATGTTTCCAAGACTTGATGCATTTTATTTTTCGTTGTATTTATTGTTTTGTGCATATCATCATTTGTAAGGACGGTTTTTCGACTTTCTAAAGTCGGCGCTTAATACATCCACGGTATTAGAATGCTGAGCATCCAAGTGTCGAAAAGGCATAATGTTAGGATAAAATAAAAGGAAAAAGAACAGAGAAAACAAAATCTCATAGCGGAATGATCATATTTAATGTAACAAAGAAAGTAAAAACCGTCACTCTAAAATACAAGGTATATCATAGTTAAAAACAAACCTCATCAGCCTGAACAGTTATAACTTCTTGACCTTACAAATACCAATGGATGTATGTAACAACACAGGGAAAATAAACATACCATGACAGGTGAACAACTAGCTCTGCTCTATGAGCTCCATGTCCCATTAACTACAACTTGGAAGAACTCGGTCTGACCCAAACATTATAATAAAATAACACTCGGATCAGTCTGTAAAGCCAGTGTGAGAAAACTCAAGAAATATAGTGAACATATCATAATTCTACGAGACCACACCGCTAAACACAGAACATATTTTACCTCATAAGAACGGTATCCATATTTGAAAGAATGAAAACAAATTAGAACAGAACCCAACTTTGGAAGAATAAACAAGTTCCAAATCCAAATTTTAAAAAAGGATACAAATAATTAACCATCAAGAAGAGCTCCAAGCACTTATCGATGCAATTGAGAAAGAATCAATTCAAAGGCTTGGATCAAAAATAAGGCGAAGGAAAATTTTCAAAAATGACTAGGAGGGTGCACCCTACTTATCAAAAGTATATCTCTAGAAAATATACTTGAGAACTACGATGCCCTCGGAAAGTGTACGATCAACCTTATTGAGCATCCGAGTATTTCACATCTTTGTGCACATACCACCAAATCCAATCTAGAGTAGATGTGAATACCCTAATCGGAGAAATCCCACATATCTTGACATCCACTCGCACTTTGTTTTAGTCATTTTCGGCAAAGGATATTAAAATTGATAATCGATGAATTAACTACCGGAAACAAACTAGTACTACCTCGAGAAAAACAGTGAAGCCGGACAAGTTAGGATAGTATTGCTTCCTATCTTGACCCGACAACATTCTTAATATTAAGAATTGCAAGAGTTTAAATGCTGAAAACGAGAAACAAAATCATCTTGAATCGACAAACACAAAGACGATAGCAGAATCGATAGTCAATAAATCAACTATCAAGAATAACAAAATGATCGTATATGAAAATTAAATCTCTTAAAACATTTGACTCGCACTCATGCTTAATTGTCACATTATAAATATTTGTAAAAACACTTTAAAACACACTTTTATTAAAATATTCTTTTTAAAGAGCTAACTATGTTTCTAATTGTATTAAAAAGGATAAAAAATGTCATTATAACATCGTTTACTATAAACCCAGAACAATTACACTCAGCTTTATTTTTAAACATTCCTTTTTAAAGATTTTCTTATTTATAAACTATCATTTATAACTTTTAAAATAACATTTATTATCCCGAAAGATAATAAATCAATTTAAAATATCTTTATAAGTTAAAACAGTGTTAATCATCCAGAAGGATAATCGATATAACTCTTTTATAAATTTAAAACCACATTAATTATCTCGAAAGAAAATTAATCCAGTTTATCATATTTTTATAAATTTAAAATGATATTAATGATCCTAAAGGAAAATAAATCAGATTTATGATCTTTTTGTAAATTTAAAACAACATTAATTATCTCAAAAGATAATTAATAAAATTTATAAATCCTTTTATAAATTTTAAACTACATTTACCCTTTATTTCAAATTTCTCAAAAATACTTGAAAATATAGTTTAAATAACTTTTAAAGGGCAAAACCACAACCAAATATCTATTTAGTAAAAATACAAGCAAAAATTCAACACACGTAGAGGTTTAAGGAGATGATATTTTGTAAGTGTCGGTATAGCGATAATTGTTATAACAACACTTGCGCAAATCAAACAGATGTCATGAATATTTCAACCAAATATCAATATAAGAAACATAAGAATATAAGGAAACAAAATTGGCGAGAAACCCCTTGGGGTCTATCTACAAAAGGGCCCTATAAATCACACATGTGTGTGTATTTTGAAGTGTTCCATAGCGACTTATTCCCTACGTATACACTTCGACTTCCTTCTGCTTTTGTTCCTTGCAACGCAATTGCTATTTATGTCATATAGTTTACTTAGAGGTGAGTAAATTCATAAAAATTCCGGCTTACGTTTTCGCGTTCCGTTTTGATCTTTAGCTCAAAATTTCACCAGTTCCAAATTAAACAAATCTATCTCCAATGCATAGATAACATCGACACGAGTCCAACGTAAATGATTGCATCCAAATCGGACCTCGTATGGAAAAGTTATTGAGTTTACAAAATTTTGATTTAATTAAACAATTAAATTTACGTAACACTTAATTAAAACTTTAATTACCCTCGAATAACCATGTTTAAAACCTAATCCTCCTTCATTCAAAACCCAGCCATGATTTCTGCGATGATCCATAAATATACCACTTTAAATAAATAATCGTTTAGCTTTATCGATATAGCAATAATTTTGTAAATAAATATTTATAATAATTTATATGATTTTATAAATAAAATATGATCATTTTTATTAGTTAGCAATGATAAGAAAATTTATTTTCAAATATGCATATTAATTTAAAGGAGAAAATATGACCAAAAATAAGAATCGGGATTTGTAATGCGTGAACGTTGTGCAACGTTATAGGGATATGTTACATACACATATACATTTACATATTCATACATGTAACATGCACATAAACATATATACACCAACATATATATATATATATATATATATAAGTATAATATAAAATATATAGTATATTTTATCGTTTCTTACTCCTTAAGCATTTTAAGTCAACTTATGCACACATGAAAAGACGGAAATGATGGGCACATGGGGGGTCTTCTTGTCGTGCTTTGAAGGAGGGGAGGTGTGTAGGAGAAGCCTTGAAATGGTGATGCAAAAGGTGATGTGTACATGTCTTCCTTTATATTCTTCTTTTCCTATAAATACCCTACCCTCTTCTCTTCATTTTCATTATTCTTCTTCTTCATATTTCTAAGCCTTGTCTTCCACTTTAATGGCTTCCATTCTAAGAAAAATAATTTTGAAATTTATTTCAAAAAAGAGTTTAAAATTTAATATATAGTTCCATATAGTTAAACACCTCAAAACAATCCCAAAACTCCATTTTCACCTTGTTCTTCACAAATTTCATCCCACTCCATCATTAGGCTAAGCACAAGCCTTGCTCCACCCTAGGCCATGCACCCCCTAGCCTTTTCAAGTCTTGGTCAAGACATCTATGAGCTAGAATCCGAAGAATAGTGGGCTTCGGGACTCAAGTAGCGGAGCTATAGCGAATTTTTAATTAAATCATTTAAAACCCAAGGGGAAACCCCTAAACTATAGTACTATATTCTGAATGATGACAGGATGTTTGCAATGGATGTTTAATATGATTTGATCATCAAGTTAGGTTGTCTAAATATGAATATTGAATATATATGCAAGTCACGAAAATATACGTCGATAAGTACAAAGGAAATCACTTTCCTTGAATTAATGAAAAGGGTGTATATTGAATGTTAAACCTCTTTAAAAATGGTTTAAAATGAGTTTGAAATGTTTTATAAACATTTAAAGTGTGTTGGTGAAGTTTGAATGAGAATTGAAAATTTAGTCAAAAATAGGCGCGTCGCGCAACGGCAGCTCGTGACTTCGTGCCATAAAAGTCAAATGAGTGTAAAAGAAGGACTATAGTTCGGAATTCTTCAAGATAAGAATTTTCCAAACTATTATATTCATAGTTTTCCAACGAAGAAATAAATCGAGATTTTGATAAGTAGATTTTGAAATACGAGAAAAACAAGTTTTGGAAAAAATCGTGGTTTTGTAGTTTGGAATCCAAAATTGGATTTCTTTGCAAATGATGTTTAAATTTGTTTAAAAATATGGAATATTATAAATTTTTAAAATGTTTTAAAAGTGATTTGAGTAATAAGAATGAATTTTCAAATAAGAAAAAGTTGTTTTGATCAATATAGCTTAAAAGAGCACTTTCCGTAGCGCTTTTCCGCAACACTTTTATATAACTTTTGAAATATAGTTTTAAACCAAACGATTCTTTTTCAAGTCTTTTATAAATGTTTCCAAATGGATAATTAAGTGTTTTTATGATTTTTGGAAGTTTTATAGTTTATTTAAAAGAATTTAAATAAACAATTTAAAGAAAAGTTATTACACATTAAGTGGATTAATCTTGGCTCTAAAAGCCGACGAGTAGACTGGATTTTTCTATTCGTGAGATCCGGGTGTAAGGTGCTTAAACTAAGGAGATGTCCAGAAGCAACCAGAGCCCTGGCTCACCTGGCATCTTCCCTTGGTGTGGGATAGATAAGGTCGAAATGTCAGAAATGAGTTAAGTTTAAAAAGGTTTTAAGAAATCAAAAGCAGTAATAAGAGAGGTTTAAGATTCGGTATATACTAGAAAGAATGTTTAAGAAATATATATCTTCAAAAGAGATTTTTGATAAAAAGAACTAAATAAATTAAAGAATGATTCCCTATTCACAAGAACATCTTTTATCGATTATTGTTTCGAAGGAACCGGAGTCGAATTTGGATGATTCCTATCCAAAAACCACTTTAAACCAATTTACATATTAGAACTGAAGACATGGCATGATATTTGGGATTTTCATAATGAAGGACTACTTGTAGATCATTTGGGTATAAACTCCTAATATACATATAGTAGCAGTGGTCTCCTCTTTATGAAATATCCAATGCAAGGACTATCGCTACTAATCCTATAGGGTGAATTCCTGATAGGATATGGTCGGAGAGTGCCTTCAGTTTGTCTTGTTCCTGGAAAACTTATATGGACGAATGTATGACATTGCATTTATAGTTACATAAGTGATCTCAACGAACGTATCGTTTGTTTGGTGGCGGAGAAGGCAACTTCTCCTAGCTTAACATCCTTTTCTGAGACGTATGAGCTCAGGAGTTTTCCATTCGTAGAAATCAGTTGTGTGACCATGGAATGGCAGTTTGGCATTCAAAGAAAGATGATATGCTATGAGAAAGGTAATCGCTACCTCAAGCCTCACACCCGAAAACGGCGAAACAAGGTAGATGCGGCAAGGCTATGTAGTTCACAGTCATTAGGATATGATCATCCCCTTCTAGATATATTTTTATCCGCTATGAAGTTTGGGTTTAAATTATTATGGAGTGTGCTAAGAGACATTTCGGATAGGTCAGTAACGACCAAGGTGATGACATATTCGGTACTATCTAGTGAGAAAGATAGGCCGGTCTTGTGTTGGTAGAGGTGCATATGTTCTGTTGACCTCGGTACATTCCTATAGAAATGTACCGCCGGAAGCTAGTACCTTCATCTGGTCATTTGTATGGAAATACATTCTCCAATAAGTGTCTGCCATGTTGTTTTCAGAGCCTAGTATGCTGGAATTTAATAATCGTAACAATTTTGGCTAAGATTGATAAGTTTACTTGCAAATATTTTCAACGATATGTCATTAAAAATAATATCAAGTATTTGTACGTAGGAATGTTTTAGTTATCATAAGGTAAAAATCCGTTCCGTGTTTATGTGCTGCGTGGTCTTATGACATACCTTTTTGTTTTCAAACAACGTGTTTTGAGTTCTCACACCAGTTCCACGACTGATCCAGAGTTTATTTTGTTTTCCCTTTAAACTCTGGGTGCTCTATTTTTTATGACAGCCAACTAGTCAGGATTCTAGCAAAATAAGACTTTTCTTAGAACTATTCACCCTCAAAAATCGCAAACTCCGATCGAGGTGTGCTCACTGGAATTCCTAGCTAAATACCCCTATCTCGAACTTAATGGAACTAGTTTCAGGACCTAATTCCATCGGATACAAAAGTTAGCTTTTATAATCAAGTTATATTACTATATTTAGTTCTTTAAAATTAACTGCTACGCGTTTCGAGCACGCACGATCACACGGTAAGTCCGATTGCCACGAAACTCATCAGCGTATATTGACTTATTATTCCTAGTCAAAATTCTAGATAGTTCCCTGAAATGATAATTTAATGTGTTTTGATATTGTTTTATATTTTCAATCTCATTATCAATATTTATTCAAACAATTTATTATTGCAAATAAATTTACAAAATGTTCACCATTATTATTTATTAATTAAAAGGAGTTAAATAAGGCAACTAAATCCATTTAATTAATGTTTAATTCATAAAAAAAATATTTAAATAATCGCTATATTTGAATATAAATTATTTATATTTTTTCGAGAGATTACTGTTTTCTTTTGTAAAGATCATCTGGATATTATATATTTCTCATCATGATGTGATATTCTGATCCATCTTTTCTTTACTTTCACCCCGACAATCTGTCTTTCCGGCACTTACATGCTCGACACATGAATACCATAGATGTATTAGTGTCAACTTTTGAGGGTCGAAAAGGCAGGTCATCATATTTGGTATGCTTTAGCTTAGTGGATTTACTCGGATCTATGCTAGAATCGCACAAATCTACAACTTGTTGGAGTCTTAGTGAAATTTTTTCGATGACAGTTGAAAACTTCTTAGTACTAGCATGGAAGTAGATTGCTAGGCATACCTTTGGCATCAAGAAGTCATTTATATTTCAAAAACAAAGTAGAAACGGTGCTTTTTTCTCGGGGTAGAAGTAATGTCGCCATTGTTGAGTTTTATGATATTTTAGGAAAGATCAAATTAACCGGCTTTGAGTGTAACGAGGAAGTTTCGAGAGTTGTGTATATTATTTAGTTTATGTCGGTTGTGGGCAGAATATCTGTAATTATGCTAGGCTTTGGGCCACAAGGCATTGTAGTTTATCCTATTTATTTGTTAACTGGGCTATAAATATATTTATTTTAGTTTTGAGTAATAAAGTATTTAAAAAAATTATTCAAAAAAATAGTAAATTAAAGTCACTTCAATGAGACTAACTTACTTACCTACCGATTAAAAATTTAGAACCTTTAAATCAATCAATTCCTAGCCTCGCCTCCACCTATAAGGACCCAATCGCAACCTTCTTTCCCTCAACTTTACATTTGAGAATATGGACTTGTAGGTCATACTGCACTCTGCAATTTCCTCTTTTATGCCTTCTCAAAATATTCACTCCTCTATATGGATTGTGATAGAGTTAGGGGTATGCCTTAGGGAGAATTATGTAGTTTATTACATGTATCTAACTCGATAACCAATCTTGCTCAAAATAAAAGGCGTTTTCTTTCTTATATACTTGATATAATGTGTTATACATTAAGTAATTAATTTAATTAAAAGTATATTTAATAGAAAATTCATAAATTGTATGTTTTGTGATAATAGCTACAAAGTGTTGTAACCGTGAGTAATTCATCATAATGAAAATAAATATACCATTTTAAATATTCCTAGTCAAGATGTATTAAGACTGGATATCGATATATCCGTTAAGACTAGAGTGTGTATCACTCTCCAAATGTTGGGTAGTATATTTCTCATGGCTGTTGGGAGGACCAAGGGGGTACGCATTGATATTTATTGGATAACTATGGAATGAATCACTCGATGGTTCTCTGTTGGTTAATATAACTAAGGCAAATAAAAAATATCAATGTGACTAATTTATACAGTTCTCTCGACTTAAGAATACCGTTTCTCTTCAATGTAGAAGCTCTGCTTTGATTATGGTTAAATCGTGGCACGACATTCATTAAACAACTATAGTTGGGTCGAGTGGAAGCATTGAAAGTGAAATATTAGTCAAGAGATGATTCATCTTCTGGGTTATATGAGGTTAGCATCATGGTCAACTGATATCAACTTAAAGACAAAGTCTCTAACAAGAGCAGTTCAGTTAATAATAATTGTTATTACTGAACCAATGACTTTGTGTTTGGACTATAGAGTTGAATATGATTGATATTGGAGTTTTGACTGTTGCCAAATTCCATAAGTTCAAAGTGATATAGTTTTGGCTAAGATAATTGATGTAAATAATCATCACTATCAGGTGCGCCTTATAATAAGTGAAACTAGATTTACTAAAATGATGTGTTTTGTTCAATATTAATCACTGACCGAATTTACATCTTTGAGTCGCACAACCATAATAATGAATACACTAAATAAACCATACGATTTAATTAATTTACAAATTGTTGTAATTAATTATATTAATTAATATTTATGAAATAATAATTATTAAACCTTATTTGATTTTCTTTGAATATCATTAGCATTTAATAAAGGCTATATATAAAAGTTATAAACGTGCATATTGATATACAATATTGATAAAATATTTAAACTAGGATTAAATAAATTAATTGCTAAGTTGTTTTGGGAATTTTTTTAAGGCCCACATGCATGAAAAAGGGAGGAGTTTTAAAATTCGATTTGAAAATTCAAAAGGAGCAATTAAAAGAAGTAATTAAATCTCCGTTATTTACTCCTCCTTATGACTCTCTTAATTATCATTTATGAAATAATATTTATCCTTTTCTTTTTAATTCTATTTCTTTTGACAAAAATATGAAGAAGAGAGAAAGGATTTGATTGGATTTAATTAGGAATAAAATTGGGAGTTTTTAAGAGGGAAAACTGAAAGGTTTCAATATTTCCTTTAAACATATTCTCTCTTGTTTAATTCATCGTTGTTCTTTTCCGAACAAAAACATCTTATTTCTTCTCTTGGTTCTCTTCTCTCCTATAAGGCCTCCATGAAAAGAAAAATATCTGAAACAAATTCAAACATAAATTAATAAGATTCAAGGTGGTGGTTACCTCTAGATACTTGCAAAATCCAGAGGTTGATTCAATCGAATTAGAGTTTTATTCTTCATTCAATGTGCAAATCTTAGGCTTTATCTTTGGATCTAGAGAGTGATCTATCAGATCTAGGATTTATTCAATCATTCGAGGTGTTTCTCCAGGCTTTATCCTAAGGTAGTTTTATATATTTACATATCTTTAAATTTCGTTTTCATCCCTTTAATTCTCTATCCCTCTCTTCTGTTTATATGTGTGAATTTGGATTTGGATTTCAATGTATCAAAACCCTTTCTTGAATCAACCATATATTCTTATCATGCTAAAAGAACCCTTTGCTATGTTCGCTAATAAGAATTTCATTTATCTCTATTATGTATGTTTATTTATTAAGTTCGTTTGTTCAAGATCTAGACCTTCTACTCATAAATCTATATATGCCTATGTTGTTTGATTTTATTATTGTTATTTTTTAAAAAAGAGGAAACAAAACAAATTAAATTTTTGAATATTCTGGTTAATAAGTTGATCTTCATATTAGAAGATTTAGATATGATGTTTACACATAAATTGCTATGTAAATAAAACTTTAAAATAATGGCACTAATAAATATTTATTGACAACATAATTGATGACTTAATTGTGTTATGTTTTAAATCATTCTAAAATAAATTTTCTAATTAAAAAAAAAAAGAAACATTAAATTAATGATTTATTCCTTGTTTTACAATTTTATCTATTCTAGTACTGAATCTTTGTTTAAAAGGAAACATTCCATTTCACAAGCTACTTGTATATTGTTTTGTTTTGTTTCAAATTTAGTTTTGGTTTGTATGTGTTTATAAGTTTATATATTTATGTAATACCCTTTGTGTGTGTAGTATTTATGTTTAACTCAAAGTTTCAAAAGGGTGTTTTGTGTAAGATATAATAGTAAACTTTAATTAGATATTGAATTCATTGATTTATTGCATGTAGTATAAATAAAGTCTATTTCAATTTAAAGTATTACACAAAATACTTATTGTGTATGTATATATATTTATTTATATATGTGAATATATATATATAATCTAAAATACTTTCATGTTTTCGATGACAAAGGCATATGTAGAGGGGAAATGTGTCCATTATGGTGTAAATCCCAACACCTAAACAACGTTCACATTAAATATATACACTTTTATATGTTGCATTTACACTATATACATGGTTGCGTTTGATGTGCTCATCATAAGATATAATTAGCTAAACGAATTTAGACTAGACATGCCCAATAAAGATCCAAAATGTTAAAAATTAAAATTAAAATTCATCCACTTCTTCTGCTGCGGGCAAGTGCAGTCCCTTCAGTTTGCACTTTGTTCTTTTTTGCTATTAACACAGTAATGAGATGTAATTGACAATGGAACATATACATTAAGTAGAGAGAATGTGAACATAAGATCGCGACGAAAGATGGTATATGATTAGGATAATATTTGGGTTTATGGACAGAGTAAATTAATTCACCATGTTGTTCTTTTTTAAGTTCTAAGCATAATTATCATTTTCATTCAATTTCCTTTTTCTTGGTTCATATCTTTAATGTAAAGACCCAAAATTTCAATCTCGAAAATTCCAGATAGTTAGAAAAAGTAGAAAAGAGATAGAAGAAGAAACAGAAAAGAAATACAAAATCTCACACTCGCAGCGGATCAAAATATAATATCCAATAAAATAACAGTTATACACAAGAAAACTGTATCAGTTAATTTATATTTTTAATACATCAGAGTTACAACATTTCACAATCATTGGACAGTTAAAATAACTTATCCCAGATAAATAACAATATATCATAGTGGAATACTCTCCATACGTTCCTGCCATCTGGTTCGCCTCCTGAGCTCTAGAACGTCCTTGCCTGAAAATCTATAATACATGGTCAGATCTGAGCATTACATCAAAGTAACACCCGGGTCAGACTGGAAACCAGCGTGGGTAAATCCATCTAACATAAAAAACTAATTCATAAAACTTATTTAAAACCTAGGGTAACTCGTACTTCACTACGAGTTCTCAATTTGTTATAGTCAACATTTATATTCCCAATCAATCCCTAAGTGCCTTTACTTAGTTTAAATGGTCCGGTCATTTAAATTTATTTCATTTTCAGCCTATTGATTTCACATATCAATCAAATAAAGAATCATTGTAGGTTACAAATCGAAGTGGTTTTGGGTATTAACGGATACCCAACCTCGGTCTCTTCGAACTTAATACCATCTTAACCTAAGTTATTCAAGTGAAATACAATTCAACTTTAAACACAGGATGTCACTTTTACATAGCAATTCACCATCGATGGATAACCACATTATCATTGTCCACCCGAACATATCATATCATAAAACATTTCATATAAGAGATATCAACCAATTCAAGGCATTTAACATCATTCAATCATTCATAAGCAAGATTGATCACTTCCAAAATTAATTTAATTTATCTCTAATTAAATTAATTACTAGTCTTAATCACTTAGATTATCCTTACTTAACATTAATTAATTACAAACCAATTAATCATCTTTTAATTATCCATCTTAATTAATCATTTTTGATTAATTATACTTTAATTACAATAAGTAATTAGCTTTTAATTAATTACACAAATTAATTATCTTTTACCCATCCATATTAATTACATTGATCCTTAATTAATTACTCAAATTAATTATCTTATAATCACTTCATTGATCAATTATTCCTTAATTAATCATACTCATTATTTAACTAATCCTTGATTAGTTTCCTTAATCAATCAATACTTAATTAATTACACTAAGTAATTTATCCTTAATTACTTCCATTAAGTAATTAATTAGTCATTAATTATAACTTAATTACTTAATTAATTAATCACTAATTATTAATTAGTTATAAAATTAATTAACCACTAATTATTAATTAACTAACTCTAATTATCTAATTAATAATTCTTAATTAAAAACTAATTAACCTCTTAATTAATTAATTTATAATCCTTAACTATTAATCACTTAATCAATAATTAATATAATAAATCATGTTTTAATTACTTCATTTGATTATCAAATCTTAATTACCTTTAAGATAAATCATCATCTTTATTAATTATCTAATCACATAAATTAAAAACATTTATCCTTTAATTAACATTTAATTTTATTTATAAAAATTAAGTTTTAAATTATCTTAAAGTTTAACTTAACAAACATAAGTTAAACAATCATACCATTTTCTTTATCAAAGGTTAAAGAAATATTTATAATAGGAAGAAATTATTTAAGAAAAGTTTTAAAACAATCCATTTTTTTAAATTTCAAAACATTGTTTTTTTATAAAACCCTTTTAAATCATGTTTAAAATCTTGATTACTTCCTTCTTCACTCCTGCTTCGGGTTAAACCCGGTTCTAGCTCGAAACTGGCTTCGAGTTTCCTTCTTCTTCATCTATTTTTAAAAAAAACTTTAAAACTGAACTTACACTCCACTCGAACTCGAGTTCAAACCTCGAGTCAAACGACTGCTCGCTTGAGAACCACTTCGAGTCGCTCACGAACCCAACACCCAAACACAGAACGATGCTATGCAATAGATTCAAATCATTGATTCATCACTACCAAATCCAAAATGAAAACGAGCAATCCAGTTCGAACCTGGAACTCGACATCATCAGGAAAACTGCCTCGAACCCATGTCACCGTCTACCAGAACTCGCGCAACCCAGACCCAAACCTCGTCATACTTTTATGCGTCCAATGTCTCGGGTCCGATGCACTCCGATCGCCCAGAGACATCGCGGCGACCAAAATTCCGACCTCGTCCACTTTTGGGTATTAAACCCTAGATCGACCCACCGCTTATGCCACGACCAATGATAGCCGCTTCCAATATTTTTCCCAACATCGTCGATCCTTCCTCCACCTCCAGTCGAAACACTAACCTCCATTGTTCCTCCGGCCACCAGAATTTTTCCAAAAACCCAATTCCAGTCATCCCCAAAATGCACATTCATTTCAATACTAAAAATTGTGATTTTTGTTTTAAAAATCCTAAATTTCAAATTAGATTCAATTTGTAATCCTGAAACAACAATTTGCAATAATTGATTTTAACATGATTTAAAGAATTTCCAGTCTTTCCATTTTTCCAGATAAAACATCCAAATATTTTACTTGAATTCATTTTTAAGATTAAATCTATGACTAAACAAACATTTATTGTTTGAAAACTAAGTCATATCAAAGAGAATGGATTTTGATCTAGATTTTCAAATCCTATAGCCAGAACAGGGAAGAACAATATAATTCTGACATGCACACCTGAACACAATCACATATATACAGATACTACACTTATATATATACACACATGTAGAGCATCATCATCATAGAAATTCCACAAGCAACAATCATTTACCTACTTAAACTTTTTAATTAAAAAGCTTACTCACCTTTTTAAAAAGCAGAGGCTTTGAAAAATGGATTGAAAACTGAATTTGCTTTGATTTCTCAAAAACTGGAAAGCTTTGAATTTGCAGAAGAAATACATTGATCTTGATTACTAGAAACTTTGATGACTTGAATTGTTTGAAATCTTGCTTGTAGATAGTTACTTGTGAAGGTTTCTTGACAAACCTTTCTTCAGGTTGCAATTGAAGATGTTACATGCTTAGATATAAAATGGTTACAGGGTTTTGAAAAATGCTTACAGGGTTTTGAAAATGCTTTGAGGAGATTACAGGATTAATGTTTGATTTGTTTGAAAATGATTTTTGTGGTGGATTTGAATACTTTTTTATAGATATGGATTTTTAGAGGAGATGTTTTCAGGTTTGAGAAAAAAGTTACAGGGTTTTGAAAAAAATGGTTTCAGGCCTTTGATCTTGAGTTTAGTTTGCTTTGAAAATAAGAAGATAAGAAAAAGAATGAAGAAAGAAGATGTAAGTTTATATTATGTAAATTATGGTTTATTGAAATTAAAGAAAAAGAAAATTAAAGAAGGACACTTGTTCAATTTGTTCCATTTGTCAAATACCAATACTTAACTCTTAACACATGTTAACTACAAGCTTCACAATTAAACACTTGTAATAATTATTTTTATTTATTTTTAAAAGATTTAAAAGATTTTATTATTAATTTTCCAAATAAATGAGTGCTTTTATTAATTTATAAGCTTTTCTTAATTTTATATAAATAAAACTTTTGTATTTATCTTACTATTTAATAAACACTATCTTAATTTATATAAATAAATTCTTTAAGGAAAATAATATAGAACAAATTTTATTTTAAACAGAAACTTTATTCATATAATTTTTATATCCAAAATATTTCTTTTATTAAGACATATATCCTTTAAATTCACTTTAAAATCCAAATTTCAAATTCAAATTCAAATTTAAAAATCCAATGTAAAATCAACTTAAACATATATATACTAATTTAAACAAACACATTATTAAGTTTGAAAATATAATTTGTCAATTTTCAGTGATTATATTAAGATACGATCGAATAAATATGTATCCAAATATAAATATTTACCATCAGATCCATTTTTTCAATCTATAATTCAGTATTTCTATTAATTAACCCAATTATTATATCAATTACAAATTTCCAAAAATCTGGGTTATCACATTCCTCCTCCCTTTGAATCTTTTCGTCCTCGAAAAGGAACGAAGCCAGAATTTATCAAAATACTTAATATTAGTTAAATCACCTTTTAATCATTTTTAAAACACATTAAAATCTATATAATATTGCCAAAATAGTTTTATAAAAATATCATTTTATAACTCGATGTTTCAACAAGTCCATCCTTGTTCTCACAAAAATTCGGCCATACATTGATCAGACGTAAGACTGAAAATTTATAAGTACTCGATAAACCCATTTTCAACACCCAGGGAAAATACTTAGAAAATAATTTTATTGAAAATATAGAAAACATTTTTGAAATTGAGGAAACATCTTTGGTGAGAATGCTTTGGAAATCATCACCCCCATCCATGGTCGCAGTTAACCTTAGTGTTACGTTGTCATCCCGGCAAAATCCATAGATATATGTAGGCCTCTGCGCCCCTCGACTATGCCATGGAACCCGCTACAGATCGCAGTCACATCTTGGGTTATGTTGCCATCACAGAAAAAGTCCATGTAACTGTAGGCATCAGCGCCCTCGAATTTTACTGCCAAAAGAATGAAACTTCTCCACTCCCGCATAGGTCGCCAACTATATCAGTCAAGTCCTAATGTAGCTGTAGGCTCTCACGACCTCCCGACTTTCGCTATGTCTTCATAGATCACAGTCTACCGATGTTACTTTGCCATCCCGGCAAAATCAAACGTAGACCGTTGGCTCTCAGCAGCACACACGACTTCTGCTATGGTCCGTAGTAGATCGCAGTGACATCGAGCTACACTATCGTCACAGCATAACCCAACGTCTCTGTAGGCATCAACGCCCTCGACTTTCGCTGCCCACTACACATAATCCTCCGAAACTAGTTTATCCGTACTTCTCACAGGATCAACTTTAGAACCCCTCCCCCCCTTAGGGTTCAAGGCAATACTACCATATGCTCTCCTAAGAAGTTCATTTCAAGGGAGCGCCTTTTTCTCCAGAACCAATCTCAAAACACTTTATACTATGATCTTATAGTATCTTTCAAATCATACCTTTTATGATTTTCATCAAAATCTCCTTTACACAAAATCGATTTCCAAAATCGATAATTCTCAAACTAGGATTTTGAAATTCCCAAAATTTAATTTTTCCAAAATCAAAAGCCTTTTCCAAATCCATAGGTTCCAAAACCTTTTCTCAAAAATCATTCTCATAAAATCCTTCATATATATATAGATATACATAACTTTAAAAATCTTTGGATCACTTCATACTTGTATAAATTCCCTTTTTATACTTCAAGTACTTTCGAAAACTCTTTTTTATTCTGGCTAAATTCATCAAAGGAAGATTTATCTTATATAAAAGATATATATATAACTTTACTATGCACCAAATCAAATATTCAAATTTGACTATTCTTTTATAAAGTTATTAACCGTATTTCCTTTCTACCATAGAAATATCCAATTTCCACTTTATTCCATCATATATTTCACAAAATATACTATTCATTTCGAAAACCATTTTACATTTCTTATCCACAAATTTCAATATCAATTTCATTTGTACGCATATGATGTACACATATCATCGGTACGCTATATCAATCTGATCGCTCACTCAATCATACAATTTCACTTCCGAACTAGTATCGTCCACCCGATTTTCTAATGCGGACTCATATCTGTTTTCTTAATCAGAAACCATCATTCTCCTTGCATAGTCATAACTACGATAGAGAATATCCAGAATCAATCAAAAATCCATATCCAGGGTTCACCGTCGAAAATCGAGTGAAAAAAAATCCTAACTCGGATCGATATACTATCTCGAAATTCTGTGCTCGAATCCGGATCAAATCATTATATGAATAGAACAATATACGTACATCCTACGTATTTATCTTCATTGATCATTAGCTAAATCAATCCTCTTTTCTATTCACATTCCCTTAGGTTCTTATTCATTTACTCACCATTGCCTCAATCCCCATTTTGATTATCACCTCAATTCTTATCTCAAATGGATATTTAATCATAAACAGTTTGCATTCTGACCAGCTTAAATTTAGAAAAGAGCTTGAAGAATTTAAAAATAGATAAGTAGTTGAAAAATAATTATTAGTTTGTAAAATAGTAGTAAAATAGTTAAGTAATTATGAAATAGACAAATGGTTATAAAATAGTTAGATAATTGCAAAATAGTTGAAAATAGTAATTAGTTATAAAACAGTTGCAAAATAGTTAAATAATTCCAAAAGTAGTTATAAAATAAGTAAGATAGTTTGGGGGTTAATAAGAAAGGTTGTATATATAGTAAATAGCTTGGAAAAATAGATTTATATTAAAACAATTTATTTTGAAAATAGTCCAGAGCCAAACTGTTCAATTCACAATCTCCATCCCTACCAATTCAAATTAAATTTCCACTTCCATTTAAATTGACTCAATTCCAATTTAAATAACATTAATTTCCATTGAACTTAATTTATCCCTAATTCAAGTTGAATTAATCCACAATTTCTTTCCAAATTCAAATCAAATTCCATTTGAATTTTAAACCTATTCAACTTTAATTTCATTTCAAATTAATCCAATTCAAATTTTTCCATTTAATTTTAAACTTATCCATCTTTAATCACGGTTCCAATTAATTCAAATCAAATCCAATTTGAACTGATTCAATTTAAATCTCAGCTTTAAACCATCTCGAATTATATAAATTCGAATTAAATTTTAAATGTCGATTTAATCCCTAAAATCAAATTAACTTTTATTTTTTTAAATCAACAATCTAAATCTTTTAAATAATTTATTTCTGAGTCCAAATTTCAAAATTCCATTTTAAATTATCTTTACTTAACTTATTTCAAAGTTCAAATAATAATTCAAATCCTTTTTAAACAATTTAATCTTTAAAATTCAATTTATCACCAAATTTCAATTTTGAAACCAAACCTTTGAAATTTTATCTTAAACATTCAAATCTTAAGTTCAAAGTAATTCCATATCCTTAATATCAAATTAAAGTTTAGTTTCCCTTTTTATCTCAATAATGGATATATTACCACAATCCATTTCTTCATTCATTTTAACAAATCCAATTCACAATTTAAAGATTATTAATAACAATAGGATAATATTATCCAAAATATTTTAAACCATCCATCCATTACCAATTTCTAGATCTCAAACCCATTTTGAGATCACACAAGCTTCCAATTCAAATCAACCATTTAACTTCCTAAGTTAAATCTCAATTTCATCTTGTAATTTCCAAATCAGGTTGATCATTCAAACTTATTTAACTTCTTCTAATTTAAATTCAATTTAATCCTATTAATCCCACTCAAAACTTGAATTCACTATTTCAAATTTCAAAATTTTATCACTTAAAAGTTCAAAAACTTATTTTACTATGGGTTTTTACATCACACTTCAAGGACAATCAAAACTCAACACCTTAGTGTTTATTTCAAATCATCTGTGATATTATGTATATCCACACATTTATACATATTTACTTCTTGGCCCATCGAGCCATATTTTAAAATATAAACCACCTTTGGTTTTAATTCAAAACAAAATTTTAAAGTTTACACACTGTTGAATATGCGCTTATATGATTTTTGTTTGATGATAATAAACATATATACATTCGTTTAAATGTATTTGTTAATGTACTATTTTATTTTTCACAGATTAAATAAATATTTGCTGAATAAATTAAATAACATGGAATTTGAATTCAAACAGAAATCTTATTCAAACAAATATTTATTACATTTTTTAAATATTACAAATTCAAGCTCTCACTATACATATACAATTTTGATTACAAATACATCATAATTTCATATTTACATTTAACCACACTACACATCACTAATTCACTCAATTCGTATTTTATCTTCAACTTCATTCCAGTTAGAATCCAGCATCTGAGCAATCTGCAAAAATATTCACTAACGTAGTAAAATTGAAAAAGAAATATTTTTGCAATATAAAATAAAATGTGAATTTTGAAAATAATATTTGCCTCAGTTATTTGGGTTGTTCGTCATCATTTACATTCGAATTCATCACACACGAACAATGTGACATGCACAGTGTATCACTGTACATGCCACAAGGCCATGCACACCGATATACACTTGATAATTTTACAGGGACAGGTGAGCACAAGGTCAAACCCAAAATAAAAGGACGGGTTCAACTCAGGTGCAATATAAATAAAATCACAACACGTGCACAAGGTCAAACCCGAGCTATTAGCTGGTTCAACACAGGACAGTTGTACAGGCTACGACTTCAAGCATGCAAGAAAGATGGTGATCAATATGCAGTACAGTGAAGTACAAAACAAGTGCATCACAAACCAACAAAAGAAAAACCAGGCAAGATCAAATGCCATCAAGCAAGCAAGACCAAAGAATGATCAGACCATCAATACAAAAAGAACAAGGCATAGTGTAAAAGCTAATGTCACTGAGAAGCAGTGCAAACAAATATATATATAGAGTGTCAACAGTCACCGGTGATGGAATACAAATTGTATGCAACATGAACGGCTAGTGTCACATGGCAGTAAAGGTATAATGGCCGTGAACATCAAGATGATCAGCCACTAGAATTTCCAATGAAGCAAATCCAAGTTTATATGTAAATAAACGGAGCAGTAATAAAAATGCAGTGATATGCAACAGGCCCAGTTACAACAGACTCAAGGCAACAGTGAATGGGAAATGCAATATGAATGAATTTGCATATGCATAAAAACCAGCAATATGAAAAAGGGAAGGTGGACAGTACGACTTAGTCAATATGATCAAGGAAAACTAAAAACAATACCCAATACACATGAATGCACAAATGCACCAAGTAAGTGACACAGCGAATATGAAGACAGCTACTACCACAATGAACTAGCAGTTTTGATATAAAGAACGGCCACTAAATCAACAACCATAATGACCAAAAGCAATGTCGAACAAGACAAAGTTAGAGACCAGAATCAAGCAACAATATGTATAGGTCAGTGAACAAAATCAAAGCCGTGTTTTTAATCAAACAAGTCAACAGAAAAAGGAACGGAGTCGAAGCCGTGGTCATCACGAAAAGAAATCAAAATTCCGTTTTGACCAAATATATCGCAATTTCAAAATCAAAGCCGTGACCATCAAGTAACGAAGAATATACGATTACCAACAAGTCAGGAATAATCACGAGCATGCAAGCAACATCAATCGGCCAAGACAAATTCAAACATATTTTGTACGAACGAAACTCAAGGGTTACAAACCCTATATAAACAATCATCATCGGCAATTTCAATACCATGGAGTTCAATCAAGCATAACAGAATAGCATAAACGAAAATCACATAACGAATCGAAGTCGAACTCCATCAACTCGAAGCAACCAAAGTGAGCAACAAGGATTCGATCGAACAAGACTTCACGCAATTAACCACTGATTCGATCAATTTAGATTCGAAGCTTCGAAAAAGCCATAAATCTCAGAGCTAAGAGAAAACAAAGCCGCCATATTTCTTTCTCAAGATTCTCAGAGCAAATCGAAGAAGGATCGGGACATAAAGAGAAAAGGGGCCAGCTTATTATTAAGTTTAATTACCAATTGGGCCGACCTTGTTTACATAAAGGGATAAGAGTTTAAAAATAGGGTTTTTTATTTTTAAATTGTTTTTAAATTTGTAATTTCTTTTTAAACCATTTAAATTTCTAGTCGTGTGACTAGGGGACAAACTACGTGGCGTAGTTTGAGAATTCGCAACTCAGTGGCTGAGTTGTGGTAGGGTTTTGAGCATAGAGTTAGGTTTAGTCGATAGCGGGTGTCACGAGTTTACGTGTGTAAGCGTCTGACTATCTAATTTCTAGTAGAAACCTTGGGGGCAGCACGTAGGCAGGGTTTTGCCGAAGTTGGGTAAATTCTGTGTCGTTCTATTTCTGCATTTATTATTCTGCTATTATCTGTGCTGCTATTGTTCTGTGATCTGTGTTGAAATTATTTTAAAATGCTTCCGCAGTTAATTTTTATAATTTATACCATCACCCTATTCACCCCTCCAGGGTGAAATCGATCCTACAAGTGGTATCAGAGCTAGGAATAGAAGTCAATTTTTGTTTTAAAAATTCGTGTTTCAAAAATCGGTTTTTGTTTTAAAAATTTGAATTTTTAAAATGGCTCTTTTAATAATACTTTTGTTAAGGGTCGTTCCAATATTATTCCTTCTATTTTCGATGGAACAGATTTTTTGAATTGGAAACTGAAAATGGAATTTTATTTAAAATCTGTTAATATTAAATGTTGGGATATTATTGAAAATGAGTGTGATATAACAAATAAGAAAATTATCTCGATTAATGCTCTTGCTATGCATATATTATATTCTCATATTAATCAAGATAATTTTAATTTCATCTCTCATTGTGAAAATGCACAGGAAATCTGGAATACTTTAAATGCAATATATGGTGCAAAAGTCAACAGCAATGAGAAGTCCTCCACAACCGACTCAGTTAAAGAAATGTGCTTAACAGGATTGGTAAAAAGCAGTTGTGATGGGGATGATGATGATGGAGCAGCTGATCTGGCATTAATAATGAAGAAATTCAAAAGGTGGAACCACAAATATGGTAATCCAGCTCTAAATCAAGAATTAAAAAGCAGAATAATCAAAGCACTAGACAACTCGGAAGAACACGGGATCATTTGCAACAAACCCTGTGATATCAAGCCCAGTTATCCCCGATTTCAACGCGATTTTGAAAAGAAATCAAAACAGAGAAATGCTACAGCCACGTGGAATACAAGTGATGAAGATAATCAAAGTTCTAGCAGTAAGAGTGAGAAAGCAGATATGTGCCTTCATGGAGATATAAATGATAGCGACGATGACAAGCCAAGCGAGGTATCAAAACTTACTCACTCTGAATTACTTATTTATTTCCACGAAATAAATGGCTGTTTTGAACGACTTAGGGAGAAGTATGCCAAACTTGAATCACAAAAAGATACTTTGACAGAATTAAATGAACAACTTGACCAATTAGTTAAAACCTATCAAAGTAGGATCGCTAAGTGTGATAGGTGTCCAACATTAGACGAAGAAATTAAAAAATCAGAAATCAATATAAAATCACTTGAAAATGAAATTCTGATTTTGAAAGAAAGTGAAAATACTAGGAGAGAAAATCCTATCAAAAAGTGCACATAATTATTGAACGAAAATGAATCTCTCAAAACACAAGTCCAACAATTGTCAACGACTTTAGATAAATTTTCAAAAAGTGAAAAATCGTTGAATATGCTATTAGGAAAGCAAATAGTTAATACGGTTAGACAAGGACTTGGATATAGTCATTCTGAAAATGTTGAAAGCAATATTAATCAAGTCAATTCTATGTGCACAATTCGTAGAAAATTTGGACACAATCACAATAGTTGTTGGTATAGACCCAAACACATGAAAACTATACCAATTTGGGTTCCAAAAGGCACAAATATAAAATCTCTCAAAGTTAAACAAATTTGGGTGCCGAAGGGAACAATTATAAATAGTTTTGGGTCATTACAAAATTGTTCTTCAATATTTTCTGCCACTTACAACCATGGACCTATAAAAATAAATAGGTCACATAAATCTTTTCCCGTGTAGGTGTGGTGTCAGGCTAAGGAACAACAACAGTGTTCTCTGGATTTTTGGCTGTTCCAGAAACACAACGGGTGACAAAGCAAAGTTCCTTAGCCTAGTTCAAAGGTGACAGAATCACAATAGACAACAATGAAAAAATATCGTAAAGGTAAAACAGGTAATGGTATGTTTTGAACGATATATTAAAAGTGATAATCCGCACCATATTCTGAATTAAAATCAGCCAATATTGAGATGATGAAAAGATGATTTTGGTTCTGACTTTTTCAAAATTGTTGGCCAATTATGCTTTTATGCCAGAAAACTTTACAATCCTTGAAATACTTAATATAGAATAATTCGGATTACTGATGGTGTTATTGATTGATAATACTTTTGGCTAACTATATATTCACAATTTCTTTTGACACGACTTCAAAGAATTTCATTTAGAAATTGTAGAAAGGATTTTAAGAAATTTTTGAAACTTCAAGAAACTGTTTGGAATAATAATGATGTTTTAATGACTGATGATTACTCATGAACATAGTTGTTTATCCTATGGCTTCTAAGATTAACACTATGATATTTGTTTGATTGTTAACATGGCTTCATTTCAAATTCAAGAGGATTTCATTCTGAGATAGTTTATTGAAATTTCACAATCTGGTCTATGTCATTCAACGAGTGATAATTGAGTAAAAGTAAAATTCAGATGTAGATTACACTGGTAATCTAGTTGATAGAAAAATTACTAGTGAAACGTGATTTTTTTTTTAAAACATTTAGTAACTGCATCGTTTTTCAAAGAAAATATCTGCATATTTTTCATTTCAAATATTTTCAAATAGCAGAAATTTTTCTTATAAAACCCCTTCTAGAAAATTATTTTTGACCATATTTTCATATTAGTCATTTTGAAAAATTGATTTCATAATTATTTTTGAATTTGATTTTAAATGACTATTTTGACTAATCTGACTCCCTAATAATTATCAAAAAGATAAATAGTGATTGAAAAAGTGACGAGTGTTGATATTTATCATATATTATAACTCGAGACGGTATAATTAGAAAATTTCTTTAGAAATTTAAACAAGAGTTATAAAAAAATTTGTTGGTAAAAATTCCATGACCATCTCTATTTCTATCATATTTCTAACGACCATCACTCACCAAATTCTATATAGTTTGTCGATATGTAGTACTTTAAACAGGAATCGTTCGTTTTTCATTTTATATTTATTTTTAAAATAATAAATAAATAAATAAATAAATACCAAAGTATTCACTCTCATTTAAAAGTCCTCACGGTTATGCATGGGTGAATTACTTGGAATTTGTTATGTGCTTCCATGCTCGTTTAAAAGTCCTCACGGTTATGCATGTATGAAACGCATATCAAAAGTTGATTTTTAAAATAAACAAGTTGATTCTAATCCCATTTAAAAGTCCTCATGGTTATGCATGGTCAGAAGATACTTGAATTCATTTTTTAAAAAATAAAATTGGAATACTACTAATCTCATTTAAAAGTCCTAACGGTTATGCATGGTTAGTAGATATTCAAATTCCTGATATAAATATATCACAAATAGACACAACTGTATGGTTTTATATGATGACATAATTCCCATCATTCTAAAAGTGGAATATGCTCCTAACAAAATATTTATGATTTTTGTTTGATTTTTTTTTATTGAAATTGAATATTTATATTCAATTGAGTTTTGATGTTGGATTAATATCGATCACTTTATCTCTATTTTTTCTAACACTATTATTCTTTTGCTGATAACAAAAGGAGGAAAGAAAAGTTAAGATTTTGTCAAATAAAATCAAGCAAAGGTCAAATATTTTCCATTTGCATCTAGGCTCATTTGCATATTTTTATTTGTATGCATATATGTAGGGGGAGCTTTGTGTAGAAAGGAAGCATTTAAAGAGGGGGAGCAATTTGAGCATATGGATGATCAAATACATTTAACATATTCAAAATCTTAAATATATGTTTGTTATCATCAAAAGGGGGAGATTGTTGAATATGCGCTTATATGATTTTTGTTTGATGATAATAAACATATATACATTCGTTTAAATGTATTTGTTAATATATTATTTTATTTTTCATAGATTAAATAAACATTTGCTGAATAAATTAAATAACATGGAATCTGAATTCAAACAGAAATCTTATTCAAACAAATATTTATTACATTTTTTAAATAGTACAAATTCAAGCTCTCACTATACATATACAATTTTGATTACAAATAGATCACAATTTCATATTTACATTTAACCTCACTACACATCACTCATTCACTCAATTCGTATTTTATCTTCAACTTCATTCCAATTAGAATCCAGCATCTGAGCAATCTGCAAAAATATTCACTAACGCAATAAAATTGAAAAAGAAATATTTTTGCAATATAAAATAAAATGTGAATTTTGAAAATAATATTTTCCTCGGTTATTTGGGTTGTTCGTCATCATTTACATTTGAATTCATCACACACGAACAATGTAACATGCACAGTGTATCACTGTACATGCCACAAGGCCGTGCACACCGATATACACTTGATAATGTTATAGGGACAGGTGAGCACAAGGTCAAACCCAAAATAAAAGGACGGGTTCAACTCAGGTGCAATATAAATAAAATCACAACACGTGCACAAGGTCAAACCAGAGCAATTAGCTGGTTCAACACAGGACAGTTGTACAGGCTATGGCTTCAAGCATGCAAGCAAGATGGTGATCAATATGCAGTACAGTGAAGTACAAAACAAGTGCATCACAAACCAACAAAAGAAAAACCAGGCAAGATCAAATGCCATCAAGCAAGCAAGACCAAAGAATGATCAAACCATCAATACACAAAGAACAAGGCACAGTGTAGAAGCTAATGTCACTGAGAAGCAGTGCAAACAAATATATATATATAGAGAGAGTCAACAGTCATCGGTGATGCAATACAAATTGTATGCAACATGAACGGCTAGTGTCACATGGCAGTAAAGATATAATGGCCGTGAACAGCAAGATGATCAGCCACCAGAATTTCAAATGAAGCAAATCCAAGTTTATAAGCAAATAAATAGAGCAGTAATAAAAATGCAGTGATATGCAACAGGCCCAGTTACAATAGACTCAAGGCAACAGTGAATGGGAAATGCAATATGAATGAACTTGCATATGCGTAACAACCAGCAATATGAAAAAGGGCAGGTGGACAGTACGACTTAATCAATATGATCAAGGAAAACTAAAAACAATACCCAATACACATGAATGCACAAATGCACCAAGTAAGTGACACAGCGAATATGAAGACAGCTACTACCACAATGAACTAGCAGTTTTGATATAAAGAACGGCCACTAAATCAACAACCATAATGACCAAAAGCAATGTCGAACAAGACAAAGTTAGAGACCAGAATCAAGCAACAATATGTATAGGTCAGTGAACAAAATCAAAGCCGTGTTTTTAATCAAACAAGTCAACAGAAAAAGGAACGGAGTCGAAGCCGTGGTCATCATGAAAAGACATCAAAATTCCGTTTTGACCAAATATATCGCAATTTCAACATCAAAGCCGTGACCATCAAGTAACGAAGAATATACGATTACGAACAAGTCAGGAATAATCACGAGCATCCAAGCAACATCAATCGGCCAAGACAAATTCAAACATATTTTGTACAAACGGAACTCAAGGGTTACAAATCCTATATAACAATCATCATCAACAATTACAATACCATGGAGTTCAATCAAGCATAACAGAATAGCATAAACGAAAATCACATACCGAATCAAAGTCGAACTCCATCAACTCGAAGCAACCAAAGTGAGCAACAAGGATTTGATCGAACAAGACTTCACGTAATTAACCACTGATTCGATCAATTTAGAGTCAGAGCTTCTAAAAAGCCCTAAATCTCAGAGCTAAGAGAAAACAAAGCCGCCATATTTCTTTCTCAAGATTCTCAGAGCAAATCGAAGAAGGATCGGGACATAAAGAGAAAAGGGGTCGGCTTATTATTAAGCTTAATTACCAATTGGGCCGGCCTTGTTTACATAAAGGGATAAGAGTTTAAAAATAGGGTTTTTTTATTTTTAATTTGTTTTTAAATTGTTTTTAAATTTGTAATTTCTTTTTAAACCGTTTAAATTTCTAGTCGTGTGACTAGGGGACAAACTACGTGGCGTAGTTTGAGAATTCACAACTCAGTGGCTGAGTTGTGGCAGGGTTTTGAGCGTAGAGTTAGGTTTAGTCGATAGCGGGTGTCGCGAGTTTACGTGTGTAAGCGTCCGGCTATCTAATTTCTAGTAGAAACCTTGGGGGCAGCTGTTGGGTGCGTTTCCACCACCACCGAATCAAAAAAAAAGAGAAGCACCACCGAATCAATGAAGGGAAGATACCACCTCCTCTCCAAGCAATGCCGAACCACCTCCTCTCCAAGCAATGCCGAACCACCTCCTCTCCAAGCAATGCCGGACCAACCTCCACCAAAATAACCTCCACCGAACCATCGTACTACCGGACCAAGGAGTACCAGACCAACCTTGCCAGCCCAGGCCCACCAGCAGCTATATACATCCAGGACCCCTAGCCTCAGCCTCACTCTATAAATAGAGGGGCAGGGGTACAACAATGGCAGACAAGTTTAAGAGCTCAAGCACGGATAAAACTTTCAAATAACTTTCAGATACTTGTAATCAAAGCTTTGTACTTGTAATCTGAACAGAAAAGGAGAATAACATATAAAGTGGACGTAGGCACATTCTGGCCGAACCACTATAAATCTGTGTGTCTTTTACTGTTTAGTCCCTGCTTTTTACATATTTGCATGAATCACCCAAATCACTAAGAACAACTTAAAATCGACTAAATCATACGACTTGGAGGTGTTTGTCCATTTTTTGTGCAAACATTTCTGGTGCTTTCACTGAGAACGGAGCTCGAAGCTTCAGCTTTTCCCACGTAACCCTTTTCCTATCAGCATCATTCATTGCTTGGAAAACATGCCTCCCGGACGGAAGAAAGATGCTAACAAAGGAAAGAACACGCAACTAGCAGTATCCCAGATCCAGTGATCAGAGATCAAGACAATCGTCCAGTTCCAACAGCAAATGGAAATCAGTCAAATCCGACAGCCCCTGCTACGGAACAACCAATTACAAAGGCAGATTTGGACAGGGTTGTGGCTGAAGTAACTAACCGATTCGCATCTCAACAAGAAGCCTTGGTGGATCAACTCATGTCACGCTTAAGGGATGCTGAAGAATCCAACCGCAACACTGAATCATGGGGTGAGTCCCGGTCTGGAGGATCTGGGGGACGACAAAGGTCTTTCTTCTTCGAAGAGGCTAACAACAGAAACAGCTATGGTAGGAGCCGAACCCGGAATCATCCCGAATTCCGACCCGAGGAAACACTTGGAATCGAACCCAACAGGGGAGGTACCAGGCAGGGGTCAGATGTAGCTGAGCCTGCCATGCTACCTATCCATGGAACCACCAATGGACGGGGCCGAGCTGTAGTCCAGCCCGAAGTTGGACCCGAGGAAGTACTGAGGACAGAACCCAGTAGGGGAAGATCAAGACAAGGGCCAACTGTGGCTGACCCCAGCGTGCCCCCGGAAGACCAGAGGCAGCCATTGGAGAATGTTAGGAGTGATAGACGATACCATCCTTACAGGTCATCTGGACGGAATCAATCCCGTAGGGAAGAACCAAACTCATTTCTATCCGCTCCAAGTTTTGATGAAAGGATGGCGCGATTGTTCAGAGAGTGCGTCCGACGGGACCAAAGGGATCGGGGGATAGGCGCTAGGGTAACCAGCCCCTTCACCCGCAATATCGAAACTGCTATCACCCCCAGGGAATGGAAAATGCCAACGATGGAACCTTACAAGGGAACCTCTGACCCCGTTGTACACTTGCAGAGATACACACAGCATATGCTCATGAGCGGAGCAACAGAGGGAGTGTTGTGTAAATGCTTCCCACTATTCTTGGCAGATCTAGCTACCTCCTGGTTTTGCCATCTACCCCAAGGGTCCATCAGCTCATGCGAAATGTTGAAAGAAAAGTTCATCAGCCAGATCCTCATTTATGTGGAACAACCCAAGGACGCTTATTCCTTATCTAATATCAAACAGAAACCCGGAGAGACAGTGCAACAATATCTAACCCGATTCAACGCCGCAGCGGTCGCAGTCCAAGATGCCGACGAGAAACTTATCCTAATGGCCCTCTGCAGTGGTGTGCATCCGGATACTAAATTTGCTAGGAGACTAACGAAAGAAAAGCCAGCTGCCTTACCTTATTTCTTCCATGAAGCCGGGAAGTATATGAGACTTGAAGACGCTGCCATTGAAAGGCAGACAGGGCAACAAACCAAGGCAGCTCATGGCGACACACCCGCTGTAGCAAAGGATGTTCGAAGAAATGACTCCAGAGATAGTGCTGGGGGCAAGAAGGGAGAAAAGCGTTTATGTAGGGCAGGACCGAGATTTGACTCTTACACTGCTTTAAATGAAACAATTAAAAACATCTTCTTGGCCACCCAAGACGAAGTTAGATACAAGCGCCCCCCGTACAAGAAGGAATCAGATAATGCAATTAAGTCTGGAAAGTTCTGCCGCTTCCACGAATCTCACAGGCATAACACCAATGAATGCCATCATCTCTGGGACTTGATTGAAGAACACATCAGAAGGAAGAGACTGGAGCGCTATGTGAAAGGTTAGAACAGGACTTCAACTCCTTCCAATGAGAACCCAGGGCTACCCCTCCCGTAAGTAGGCGGAGGAAATCGCAACACCAGCGACTCCAGTCAAGAGAAGATAGTGGTCCTTACCATATCAGGAGGACCACACATCACCGACGGAATCTGGGCAGAGATGGAAAGATACGGTAAGTCACTTAGAAACAATGAAGGCTACGTTAATTCTGTTACAGAAGAACGCCACCCGAAGCGGAAAGAGAATGATGACATCACGTTCAGTAGGCGTGATCTAGAGGGAAGGCAGTACCCTCACATGGATCCTATGGTCATCTCTGCCTGGTTCGGTCCAGCAAGTAGACATGGAAGCTCAGTAAATATCATATTCAAGCATGATTTCGACAAAATGGAGCTATCAATAAAGGATGTGTCTCCCTGCAGCAAACCGCTACATGGTTTCACTGGAGATGCGAAGATGTCCCTCGGGCAACTGGACCTCTTTGTCGAAATAGGAAGTCATCCCCGCTCCGTTGTGCGAAAACAAACATTTGTGCTAATAGAGAACCACTCGGCCTACAACGCCTTTTTTGGAAGACCAGCCTTGTCTGAATTCCAAATTGTCCTAGCCCTGTGGTGCCTGAAGATGAAATTTCCAACAGATAACGGAATAGGAGAAATAGAGGGAGATCAAGACGCCGCTCGAGATTGCTATGTAACTGAACTTTGCAATAACCGCAGGAAGGATAAAGGGAAGGATGCAGAGACCTCTCTCTGTAAGAAAGACTTCGAAGCATAGCAATTAAAGAAAGCCCCTCCTCTTCGATATACCAGTGATCCTTTCAACAAATTAGACCTCAGGGACAAGGAGGAGGAGGCCACCACCGACCCTGCAGAGGCTATGGAATTTGTATCTGTAGACAAACACGATCCAAGTAGACTGCTGAGAGTCGGGTCTCAATTAAGAGCGGAATTGAAGGATCAACTCGTCGATTTTCTTCGCCACAACTTGGATGTATTTGCATGGATGCACGCTGACAGGACTGGAATCTCCCCAGACGTAGCGTGCCACGTACTGAACATCGATCCCACCAAGGTGCCAGTAAAGCAGAAAAAGAGGAGCATGGGGGCAGAACGATCAGCAGCCCTCGAGGAAGAGGTAAAGAACCTACTTGCCAATAACTTCATACGAGATGCCATCTACCCAGAATGGATCGCCAACCCGGTACTGGTAAAGAAGGCTAATGGGAAGTGACGAACATGCATCGACTTCTCCAACTTAAATGACGCTTGCCCGAAGGACTGCTTCCCACTCCCCCGAATCGATCAGCTCGTGGACAGCACAGCCGGACACGAACTCTTATCCTTTATGGACGCATACTCTGGATATAACCAGATCCCTATGCATGCCCCCGATCAAGACCACACTAGTTTCATCACTGACCGGGGATTGTACTGCTACAGAGTAATGCCTTTTGGACTTAAAAACGCCGGAGCTACTTATCAGCGCCTCGTCAACAAGATGTTTGCGGAGCTAATAGGACGAACTATGGAAGTTTATGTGGATGACATGCTGGTAAAATCGAGGAAAGCCAACGATCATATAAACTACCTGAA
The DNA here is from genome assembly GCA_030765085.1 of Allium cepa. NCBI lineage: Eukaryota > Viridiplantae > Streptophyta > Magnoliopsida > Asparagales > Amaryllidaceae > Allium > Allium cepa. The sequence continues at coordinate 163,810,310 of CM060932.1, forward strand.
CGAGATGTTTCAAGTACTTCGCCAATATGGAATGAAGCTGAATCCTCTAAAGTGCTCCTTCGGAGTATCGTCGGGAAAGTTCTTGAGATTCATCGTCCATGCCAGGGGGATTGAAGCAAACCCCGAACAAGTCCGGGCTTTGCAAGATATCAAGATACCATCCACTCGAAGAGAGATGTAAAGCCTAAACGGGAAAGTGGCCGCCCTAAGCAGGTTCATCTCTAAAGCAACCGACAAATGCATCCCTTTCTTCGAAGCTCTTAAGAAAGACAAAGGAAAGTTCGAATGGACTGATGAATGTCGACAGCCTTCCTTAACCTAATCGAACACCTTCAGAGACCAAAGTACTCTCAACTCCAAATGAAGGCGAAGAACTATACCTATACCTTTCTCTTTGGCATACGGATCAGAGGCCATGCTCCCAGTTGAAACTGTAGTGCCCTCCCACCGTAGGATCCACTACAACCCAGAAGAGAACGAAGAACTCCTACACATGTCTTTGGACCTAATTGAAGAAAGAAGAAATGATGCAGCACTTAAAGCGGCAGCTCACAAGCAAAAAGTGGCAGCACAATACAACTCCAAAGTCAAGCACCGCAGCTTACGAGAAGGAGATATTGTCCTCAAACGGATCTTCCCGCGCCCTGGAGCGCTAGATCCAATCTGGGACGGACCCTATGTAATTCATAAAGATCTCCACAACGGAGCTTATATTTTGTCAACAGTGGACGGAGAGGTGTTCCAGAGGGCATGGAACATCCAACACCTTCGTTGATACTTTTCTTAACTTGTACTGCCCATATGAAGTGAATTAACAATGAGAATCAGTGGACGTAGGCATTTTCGTGCCGAACCACTTTAAAAATCTTGTCTCTTTTTAACTTGTTCCTTTATATCTTGGCTGCTTGTTAAGCTTTATCCTTTTCTGTTGAACAAAGTCATGTATAACGGCATTTCCATTCTGGAAACTTCACGGCACAACCTCACCTGGACAAGACCTAACAGGTACTATACGAATTTATGCCCTCGCCAATGAGACACTTTTGCTCCAGCATCCCTCTGTTGCGGGTTAACTCATTGCTCGCGATGGCCCTCAAAGCCAACTGTAATGAGCCGATTATAAGCCACCGAGAAGGCCGACTATAGCCGAGGCAGCTCATTACGGCGTTTGGTTCGCTGGCAACTGTGAACCGATTATAAGCCCCAACATAAGGTGTGGCCAGCCAGGGGCAGTTCACAGATGACGATCGGAACCCGTGCTAGCCGGCCACGGTAAATCGAATAATACCCACGATTACAGGCCATAATGGCCCAGGTAGTTACCGTGCGCGATCTCGGCTCCGATGTGTCTTAAGTGCGGCTGTGGTAAAAAAGAAAACTCCCTGCAGAGGCGTAAGATGGGTGACAAATGTCTCCAAGACCCACAGCTAGGGAAAGTGACTACAAAACCCGTTTGCCACGAACTTAAGCACATCGAAGGCCTTCCGTGATTGGAAGTTTTACTATTTCTTATATTTCCATTCTATTTAAGAAACTTTCCTCCTATCCTCTATAACAACCCTTAAAGTACAGGACACCAAATAGGATGCACTCGCTAATGGGAATGAGAACTCTTAGCTGGATGACGGGTCACTCAACTGTATTCCATGTTCGATCGCACAAGGCATTCAAAGCTACCATCTACAACTAAAAATCGAAAGGGCGGTACTTTCTTCTCTTGTATACCAATAAGTAGCTCTGATATATTCACACATCACATTAACATTGCAAGACATGAAATTATATTTTAAGCGAGAACTTGACATCAAAACGCAGTTGAATCACTAGCGCACGCACAGCTATATTCCTTATGTAACACATCAAAGTAATAACAACATCCAAATGTAACAGAATCAGATTATGTTATAAAATTACATGTTAATAATAAAGTCGTTCGTTGCGATGACATAATTACAACATGAAAGTACATTAATGTTTTGGAACTAGTATATACAGGAATGTCAAGTAAAACCAAAAATGCCCGGATCAAGTCAAAATAGTCGGCAGTATCAGAACTTCATCTCTATCCTTCCGACCCCCCAAGACCTACTTGACCGCAGGATCAGAACTCCCAGCATGCTGACCAGAGGTCCTACATGTCCAATTCAGGATAAGAATCTATTAGATAAACGATAAGCAATCAAGTTAAGAAAAAATTAAAAGGGAAGACTTACCAGCGTCTGCTCCCTGATCATTATCCTCCAACTGCACACCCACTTCCTCGACGGTAAGCAGCCGCATGCCCTCCTTCACCGCCACCTTCTCCTCCTTGGTGAACTGAGCGGTGACCACATCCATTCTGAAGGCCGCACCACCCTCTTTATCTGCATCATCGTTGGCCTCCTCCAAAGCCCGAAGATATATCCTAGCCATGACCCGGGGGTAATCGTCCATCCAGGATAGATTGCCCTGCTTCCAAGTACGAAAATACATATCCTGCAGCATATCATCCATCATCCCCTCGTTCTCGTCAAACTCCCTCATACGGGCCTCAGATGCCGACAACTTAGCAACGGCAGCATCCCTCTCCAATCGGTATCGCAAGCAGTCAGCTTGAAGGGATCTCCTCATCGCCTCCATCTCCTCCTTTAGCTTGGCCTGAGCAAGCCCTGTGGCTTCAAGCCTTCCTCATAACTCCTCTACCTTCTCAAGATCCGCTCTCCGAACCTCATCCGCCGTTGCGATGGCCATGTCAATTTGTTTCTTGCAAGCAGCCTCCATCTCTCGCAACTCTGCCTTGCTAGCCTCCTCCATGGTTTTCCTTAGTCGTCTGGAGGCCGCCTCATGCTGGGACATCTGGATGGCCTGATCGGCAAGCTGTTTGGCCTGATCGGAAACCATTAGCCGCAACCGAATGTTAGCACTTCCGATTTCCTCTCCAGCCTTGACCAGTCGGGCATGATGCGCCATCAGCTTCCTGGTCTCCTCAGCCACCCGATCGATGTTTGCCTTGGCCTCATCCCCCATAGTCACAATCCGAGTGGTCAACAAGTCGAGATCCAAAGACTTAGCCTCATCAAGCACCCTTACCATAGGATTGCGGGGTAGGAGGTGCTCACCGGTAACTTCATCGAAGGAAATATCATGGGGGTTCGGGTCCAGGTCCGGATGACCCGCGAATGGGTTGCGAGCCAAGCTGGCACGATCTATCGGAGCAACGGTAGGGTTCTCAGATGGATGAGGAGAGGGCACAAAATCAGTAGTCTCCTCCGTAATATCCTGAAGCGCTTGAGTTGGAGGCTGAGGACGAGATGGAGATTCGAACAAGGAGCGGCCCCTCTTCTTCCTTTGGATATCTTCTTCAATAATCCTGAGAAGAGGACGATAGCCGACTACATCCCCGGGGCGGCTAGTAGGAGGCTTCGGTCTAGCGGAGGCTCTGAGTAGCTTGTATTGTTCGAGGCGGTGTCGAACATCTGATGTCTTGGCCACCTCGCCTGCCCCTGGAATAAAGAACAAGTGTTACGAGCATACACTAATCCATAATTTAAGAAATATGTTAAGTTAAAAGGAGTACGAAGACGCATTTATTATACAAACCCTGAGGGGGAGTGGGATACTGCAATAAGTCCTGAATCTCATTCCAGGACGGGAGCTGGCCATAAAATATTCCTAAGTCCTTATCATAAAGGGAGTCTGCAGAAGTCAAAAATTCACCTTGAATCACCAGAGTCGCCTTAGCCGGAGTACTCTGAGAAGATGAACCGGCACCAGCCCCGGCCTTGTCAGCTCTCTCGGGTTCCTTTACCGGAGCCGGTCCTTCCTCCAACCCCTCAAAAGCTTGGCGGAAAGCATCATCCGTCCACTCTTGAATCTCACCTGCTTGCCCAGAGGTCAAGGCACCAACGCCACTACCACTCTGTCTATCATCACCACCATCACCTTCTCTACCACTTCCTCTCTCCGACTCACCTCCTTCACACTTGCCTCCTTCCTCCTCTGCGCTCTCCCCCTCCGGAGCATCTGGGCATGTGCTGGGAGAGGGTCCATCAGATTTCTTGAGTTTCTTCCCCTCGACGACGGGTGGTATCGAGAAGAGTTTCCTCTTGCTTCTCTTCGCCGTGGCCCCTCCTTTGGCTTTGGCAGCTCTCTCCTCAGCCGTATCCCTCTGCTTGACCACGGACTGATGTGGTAGAATCAAGTTGTGTCCCAGGAGAGTGGCATTCCTGATCAGGTAAGAAGCTGACCTATCCCTTCCCGAAATGGCTTCTATCTCCGCGGCCATCTGAACCAGGTGAACATTCTCCACGACCGCAAAGCCACCTGTCGCTAGCAAATAGTAAAGCACATGAGCAGAAGCGTTGCAGTCAAAATGGAAATTACAAGTAAACTTTAACTTACAGCCAGAGGTGAAGCGATGGATAGAAACGGAGTCATCGTGGACGAAGAACCATTCCTTCTTAAACATGGTGAACTTTGAATACAAGTCCAGGACCGGCTTGAAGGACACGGCCGATTCCCAGCTGATGTATGGAGACCCCTTCTTATAACCTCTCAAGTTATATAGGTACCGAATCTCCCGGTTGGAAGGGGGCGCCCGTACTTTCTCTGGAAAATCACGAATAGGCACACCAAGATAGCGTAGGAGTTGGGCTGGAGCTGGAAAGGGGCCACCTTTAAATAGGTGACGAAGCTAACTATCCAAGCATTGATTGGAGGGATGGCCCCACACATGCAGTGGTACCTACTATAAGCGAAGTATCCTTCAGGGGGATTATATGGCATGACCCCCTTCCCTGGCAACAGCATACGTGCTCTATCAATCCCAAAGGAGCGGGAGATAACATCAAGCTGCTCCTCTTTGAGAGAGCTAGGAAAGCAGTCAGGCGGAGAATTCAGAAGCTCTTGAGGACCATACCCGTCTACTAACGATCTCAGGGTAGGTCCACGACGTTCCGGTCCTGGCTGAGCTGGGGGCACTACGGTGGACTCTCCTTCGTCCTTGGATTTCTTCTTATCTGATCGAGTTTCCACTTTACGAGACATTTATCTACACCACGAGAAAGTACATCGTTGGAACAGAGGATATAAACATGCAAGTATATGTAGTCCGGAATTTCACTCGTAATTCAAAACATAAAAATTCAAGTATATAAGGTTCATTCGGCACTCAAATCCCCAAGTCTCGTTCGGCAATTCAAAAATGAAAATTCATTCGGTATTCGAACCCCATGTTTCATTCGATAGTCCCATCATAAGAACTCATTCGGCAGAAGAAAACTCACCTGGTCCGGCAGTTAGGTTTGATTCGGCACTTGGTTGATTCGGTATTTGATTGATTCGGCACTTGGTTGATTCGGTATTTGGTTGATCCGGTACTCGATTGATTCAGCTATCTCAAAACGATAAAGGAATAACGGTGGCATGATTCCCCTACTTATAGGCGAGTGCAGGACACTGGACCAAACAGTTCGGCATTTAGAACCGAATGAGACTATCCAAACTACGAAAAAACAAAGCGCGACATATGCTAGCATATGCCCCGCTTTGGGGGCAAATGTTGGGTGTGTTTCCACCACCACCGAATCAAAAAAAAAAAGAAGCACCACTGAATCAATGAAGGGAAGATAACACCGAACCACCTCCTCTCCAAGCAATGCCGAACCACCTCCTCTCCAAGCAATGCCGAACCACCTCCTCTCCAAGCAATGCCGAACCACCTCCTCTCCAAGCAATGCCGGACCAACCTCCACCAAAATAACCTCCACCGAACCATCGGAGAAATCCGAGTATTGCATATGCGGAAATGCAATATGAATGAACTTGCATATGCGTAACAACCAGCAATATGAAAAAGGGCAGGTGGACAGTACGACTTAATCAATATGATCAAGGAAAACTAAAAACAATACCCAATACACATGAATGCACAAATGCACCAAGTAAGTGACACAGCGAATATGAAGACAGCTACTACCACAATGAACTAGCAGTTTTGATATAAAGAACGGCCACTAAATCAACAACCATAATGACCAAAAGCAATGTCGAACAAGACAAAGTTAGAGACCAGAATCAAGCAACAATATGTATAGGTCAGTGAACAAAATCAAAGCCGTGTTTTTAATCAAACAAGTCAACAGAAAAAGGAACGGAGTCGAAGCCGTGGTCATCATGAAAAGACATCAAAATTCCGTTTTGACCAAATATATCGCAATTTCAACATCAAAGCCGTGACCATCAAGTAACGAAGAATATACGATTACGAACAAGTCAGGAATAATCACGAGCATCCAAGCAACATCAATCGGCCAAGACAAATTCAAACATATTTTGTACAAACGGAACTCAAGGGTTACAAATCCTATATAAACAATCATCATCAACAATTACAATACCATGGAGTTCAATCAAGCATAACAGAATAGCATAAACGAAAATCACATACCGAATCAAAGTCGAACTCCATCAACTCGAAGCAACCAAAGTGAGCAACAAGGATTTGATCGAACAAGACTTCACGTAATTAACCACTGATTCGATCAATTTAGAGTCAGAGCTTCTAAAAAGCCCTAAATCTCAGAGCTAAGAGAAAACAAAGCCGCCATATTTCTTTCTCAAGATTCTCAGAGCAAATCGAAGAAGGATCGGGACATAAAGAGAAAAGGGGTCGGCTTATTATTAAGCTTAATTACCAATTGGGCCGGCCTTGTTTACATAAAGGGATAAGAGTTTAAAAATAAGGTTTTTTTATTTTTAATTTGTTTTTAAATTGTTTTTAAATTTGTAATTTCTTTTTAAACCGTTTAAATTTCTAGTCGTGTGACTAGGGGACAAACTACGTGGCGTAGTTTGAGAATTCACAACTCAGTGGCTGAGTTGTGGCAGGGTTTTGAGCGTAGAGTTAGGTTTAGTCGATAGCGGGTGTCGCGAGTTTACGTGTGTAAGCGTCCGGCTATCTAATTTCTAGTAGAAACCTTGGGGGCAGCTGTTGGGTGCGTTTCCACCACCACCGAATCAAAAAAAAGAGAAGCACCACCGAATCAATGAAGGGAAGATACCACCTCCTCTCCAAGCAATGCCGAACCACCTCCTCTCCAAGCAATGCCGAACCACCTCCTCTCCAAGCAATGCCGGACCAACCTCCACCAAAATAACCTCCACCGAACCATCGTACTACCGGACCAAGGAGTACCAGACCAACCTTGCCAGCCCAGGCCCACCAGCAGCTATATACATCCAGGACCCCTAGCCTCAGCCTCACTCTATAAATAGAGGGGCAGGGGTACAACAATGGCAGACAAGTTTAAGAGCTCAAGCACGGATAAAACTTTCAAATAACTTTCAGATACTTGTAATCAAAGCTTTGTACTTGTAATCTGAACAGAAAAGGAGAATAACATATAAAGTGGACGTAGGCACATTCTGGCCGAACCACTATAAATCTGTGTGTCTTTTACTGTTTAGTCCCTGCTTTTTACATATTTGCATGAATCACCCAAATCACTAAGAACAACTTAAAATCGACTAAATCATACGACTTGGAGGTGTTTGTCCATTTTTTGTGCAAACATTTCTGGTGCTTTCACTGAGAACGGAGCTCGAAGCTTCAGCTTTTCCCACGTAACCCTTTTCCTATCAGCATCATTCATTGCTTGGAAAACATGCCTCCCGGACGGAAGAAAGATGCTAACAAAGGAAAGAACACGCAACTAGCAGTATCCCAGATCCAGTGATCAGAGATCAAGACAATCGTCCAGTTCCAACAGCAAATGGAAATCAGTCAAATCCGACAGCCCCTGCTACGGAACAACCAATTACAAAGGCAGATTTGGACAGGGTTGTGGCTGAAGTAACTAACCGATTCGCATCTCAACAAGAAGCCTTGGTGGATCAACTCATGTCACGCTTAAGGGATGCTGAAGAATCCAACCGCAACACTGAATCATGGGGTGAGTCCCGGTCTGGAGGATCTGGGGGACGACAAAGGTCTTTCTTCTTCGAAGAGGCTAACAACAGAAACAGCTATGGTAGGAGCCGAACCCGGAATCATCCCGAATTCCGACCCGAGGAAACACTTGGAATCGAACCCAACAGGGGAGGTACCAGGCAGGGGTCAGATGTAGCTGAGCCTGCCATGCTACCTATCCATGGAACCACCAATGGACGGGGCCGAGCTGTAGTCCAGCCCGAAGTTGGACCCGAGGAAGTACTGAGGACAGAACCCAGTAGGGGAAGATCAAGACAAGGGCCAACTGTGGCTGACCCCAGCGTGCCCCCGGAAGACCAGAGGCAGCCATTGGAGAATGTTAGGAGTGATAGACGATACCATCCTTACAGGTCATCTGGACGGAATCAATCCCGTAGGGAAGAACCAAACTCATTTCTATCCGCTCCAAGTTTTGATGAAAGGATGGCGCGATTGTTCAGAGAGTGCGTCCGACGGGACCAAAGGGATCGGGGGATAGGCGCTAGGGTAACCAGCCCCTTCACCCGCAATATCGAAACTGCTATCACCCCCAGGGAATGGAAAATGCCAACGATGGAACCTTACAAGGGAACCTCTGACCCCGTTGTACACTTGCAGAGATACACACAGCATATGCTCATGAGCGGAGCAACAGAGGGAGTGTTGTGTAAATGCTTCCCACTATTCTTGGCAGATCTAGCTACCTCCTGGTTTTGCCATCTACCCCAAGGGTCCATCAGCTCATGCGAAATGTTGAAAGAAAAGTTCATCAGCCAGATCCTCATTTATGTGGAACAACCCAAGGACGCTTATTCCTTATCTAATATCAAACAGAAACCCGGAGAGACAGTGCAACAATATCTAACCCGATTCAACGCCGCAGCGGTCGCAGTCCAAGATGCCGACGAGAAACTTATCCTAATGGCCCTCTGCAGTGGTGTGCATCCGGATACTAAATTTGCTAGGAGACTAACGAAAGAAAAGCCAGCTGCCTTACCTTATTTCTTCCATGAAGCCGGGAAGTATATGAGACTTGAAGACGCTGCCATTGAAAGGCAGACAGGGCAACAAACCAAGGCAGCTCATGGCGACACACCCGCTGTAGCAAAGGATGTTCGAAGAAATGACTCCAGAGATAGTGCTGGGGGCAAGAAGGGAGAAAAGCGTTTATGTAGGGCAGGACCGAGATTTGACTCTTACACTGCTTTAAATGAAACAATTAAAAACATCTTCTTGGCCACCCAAGACGAAGTTAGATACAAGCGCCCCCCGTACAAGAAGGAATCAGATAATGCAATTAAGTCTGGAAAGTTCTGCCGCTTCCACGAATCTCACAGGCATAACACCAATGAATGCCATCATCTCTGGGACTTGATTGAAGAACACATCAGAAGGAAGAGACTGGAGCGCTATGTGAAAGGTTAGAACAGGACTTCAACTCCTTCCAATGAGAACCCAGGGCTACCCCTCCCGTAAGTAGGCGGAGGAAATCGCAACACCAGCGACTCCAGTCAAGAGAAGATAGTGGTCCTTACCATATCAGGAGGACCACACATCACCGACGGAATCTGGGCAGAGATGGAAAGATACGGTAAGTCACTTAGAAACAATGAAGGCTACGTTAATTCTGTTACAGAAGAACGCCACCCGAAGCGGAAAGAGAATGATGACATCACGTTCAGTAGGCGTGATCTAGAGGGAAGGCAGTACCCTCACATGGATCCTATGGTCATCTCTGCCTGGTTCGGTCCAGCAAGTAGACATGGAAGCTCAGTAAATATCATATTCAAGCATGATTTCGACAAAATGGAGCTATCAATAAAGGATGTGTCTCCCTGCAGCAAACCGCTACATGGTTTCACTGGAGATGCGAAGATGTCCCTCGGGCAACTGGACCTCTTTGTCGAAATAGGAAGTCATCCCCGCTCCGTTGTGCGAAAACAAACATTTGTGCTAATAGAGAACCACTCGGCCTACAACGCCTTTTTTGGAAGACCAGCCTTGTCTGAATTCCAAATTGTCCTAGCCCTGTGGTGCCTGAAGATGAAATTTCCAACAGATAACGGAATAGGAGAAATAGAGGGAGATCAAGACGCCGCTCGAGATTGCTATGTAACTGAACTTCGCAATAACTGCAGGAAGGATAAAGGGAAGGATGCAGAGACCTCTCTCTGTAAGAAAGACTTCGAAGCATAGCAATTAAAGAAAGCCCCTCCTCTTCGATATACCAGTGATCCTTTCAACAAATTAGACCTCAGGGACAAGGAGGAGGAGGCCACCACCGACCCTGCAGAGGCTATGGAATTTGTATCTGTAGACAAACACGATCCAAGTAGACTGCTGAGAGTCGGGTCTCAATTAAGAGCGGAATTGAAGGATCAACTCGTCGATTTTCTTCGCCACAACTTGGATGTATTTGCATGGATGCACGCTGACAGGACTGGAATCTCCCCAGACGTAGCGTGCCACGTACTGAACATCGATCCCACCAAGGTGCCAGTAAAGCAGAAAAAGAGGAGCATGGGGGCAGAACGATCAGCAGCCCTCGAGGAAGAGGTAAAGAACCTACTTGCCAATAACTTCATACGAGATGCCATCTACCCAGAATGGATCGCCAACCCGGTACTGGTAAAGAAGGCTAATGGGAAGTGACGAACATGCATCGACTTCTCCAACTTAAATGACGCTTGCCCGAAGGACTGCTTCCCACTCCCCCGAATCGATCAGCTCGTGGACAGCACAGCCGGACACGAACTCTTATCCTTTATGGACGCATACTCTGGATATAACCAGATCCCTATGCATGCCCCCGATCAAGACCACACTAGTTTCATCACTGACCGGGGATTGTACTGCTACAGAGTAATGCCTTTTGGACTTAAAAACGCCGGAGCTACTTATCAGCGCCTCGTCAACAAGATGTTTGCGGAGCTAATAGGACGAACTATGGAAGTTTATGTGGATGACATGCTGGTAAAATCGAGGAAAGCCAACGATCATATAAACTACCTGAACGAGATGTTTCAAGTACTTCGCCAATATGGAATGAAGCTGAATCCTCTAAAGTGCTCCTTCGGAGTATCGTCGGGAAAGTTCTTGAGATTCATCGTCCATGCCAGGGGGATTGAAGCAAACCCCGAACAAGTCCGGGCTTTGCAAGATATCAAGATACCATCCACTCGAAGAGAGATGTAAAGCCTAAACGGGAAAGTGGCCGCCCTAAGCAGGTTCATCTCTAAAGCAACCGACAAATGCATCCCTTTCTTCGAAGCTCTTAAGAAAGACAAAGGAAAGTTCGAATGGACTGATGAATGTCGACAGCCTTCCTTAACCTAATCGAACACCTTCAGAGACCAAAGTACTCTCAACTCCAAATGAAGGCGAAGAACTATACCTATACCTTTCTCTTTGGCATACGGATCAGAGGCCATGCTCCCAGTTGAAACTGTAGTGCCCTCCCACCGTAGGATCCACTACAACCCAGAAGAGAACGAAGAACTCCTACACATGTCTTTGGACCTAATTGAAGAAAGAAGAAATGATGCAGCACTTAAAGCGGCAGCTCACAAGCAAAAAGTGGCAGCACAATACAACTCCAAAGTCAAGCACCGCAGCTTACGAGAAGGAGATATTGTCCTCAAACGGATCTTCCCGCGCCCTGGAGCGCTAGATCCAATCTGGGACGGACCCTATGTAATTCATAAAGATCTCCACAACGGAGCTTATATTTTGTCAACAGTGGACGGAGAGGTGTTCCAGAGGGCATGGAACATCCAACACCTTCGTTGATACTTTTCTTAACTTGTACTGCCCATATGAAGTGAATTAACAATGAGAATCAGTGGACGTAGGCATTTTCGTGCCGAACCACTTTAAAAATCTTGTCTCTTTTTAACTTGTTCCTTTATATCTTGGCTGATTGTTAAGCTTTATCCTTTTCTGTTGAACAAAGTCATGTATAACGGCATTTCCATTCTGGAAACTTCACGGCACAACCTCACCTGGACAAGACCTAACAGGTACTATACGAATTTATGCCCTCGCCAATGAGACACTTTTGCTCCAGCATCCCTCTGTTGCGGGTTAACTCATTGCTCGCGATGGCCCTCAAAGCCAACTGTAATGAGCCGATTATAAGCCACCGAGAAGGCCGACTATAGCCGAGGCAGCTCATTACGGCGTTTGGTTCGCTGGCAACTGTGAACCGATTATAAGCCCCAACATAAGGTGTGGCCAGCCAGGGGCAGTTCACAGATGACGATCGGAACCCGTGCTAGCCGGCCACGGTAAATCGAATAATACCCACGATTACAGGCCATAATGGCCCAGGTAGTTACCGTGCGCGATCTCGGCTCCGATGTGTCTTAAGTGCGGCTGTGGTAAAAAAGAAAACTCCCTGCAGAGGCGTAAGATGGGTGACAAATGTCTCCAAGACCCACAGCTAGGGAAAGTGACTACAAAACCCGTTTGCCACGAACTTAAGCACATCGAAGGCCTTCCGTGATTGGAAGTTTTACTATTTCTTATATTTCCATTCTATTTAAGAAACTTTCCTCCTATCCTCTATAACAACCCTTAAAGTACAGGACACCAAATAGGATGCACTCGCTAATGGGAATGAGAACTCTTAGCTGGATGACGGGTCACTCAACTGTATTCCATGTTCGATCGCACAAGGCATTCAAAGCTACCATCTACAACTAAAAATCGAAAGGGCGGTACTTTCTTCTCTTGTATACCAATAAGTAGCTCTGATATATTCACACATCACATTAACATTGCAAGACATGAAATTATATTTTAAGCGAGAACTTGACATCAAAACGCAGTTGAATCACTAGCGCACGCACAGCTATATTCCTTATGTAACACATCAAAGTAATAACAACATCCAAATGTAACAGAATCAGATTATGTTATAAAATTACATGTTAATAATAAAGTCGTTCGTTGCGATGACATAATTACAACATGAAAGTACATTAATGTTTTGGAACTAGTATATACAGGAATGTCAAGTAAAACCAAAAATGCCCGGATCAAGTCAAAATAGTCGGCAGTATCAGAACTTCATCTCTATCCTTCCGACCCCCCAAGACCTACTTGACCGCAGGATCAGAACTCCCAGCATGCTGACCAGAGGTCCTACATGTCCAATTCAGGATAAGAATCTATTAGATAAACGATAAGCAATCAAGTTAAGAAAAAATTAAAAGGGAAGACTTACCAGCGTCTGCTCCCTGATCATTATCCTCCAACTGCACACCCACTTCCTCGACGGTAAGCAGCCGCATGCCCTCCTTCACCGCCACCTTCTCCTCCTTGGTGAACTGAGCGGTGACCACATCCATTCTGAAGGCCGCACCACCCTCTTTATCTGCATCATCGTTGGCCTCCTCCAAAGCCCGAAGATATATCCTAGCCATGACCCGGGGGTAATCGTCCATCCAGGATAGATTGCCCTGCTTCCAAGTACGAAAATACATATCCTGCAGCATATCATCCATCATCCCCTCGTTCTCGTCAAACTCCCTCATACGGGCCTCAGATGCCGACAACTTAGCAACGGCAGCATCCCTCTCCAATCGGTATCGCAAGCAGTCAGCTTGAAGGGATCTCCTCATCGCCTCCATCTCCTCCTTTAGCTTGGCCTGAGCAAGCCCTGTGGCTTCAAGCCTTCCTCATAACTCCTCTACCTTCTCAAGATCCGCTCTCCGAACCTCATCCGCCGTTGCGATGGCCATGTCAATTTGTTTCTTGCAAGCAGCCTCCATCTCTCGCAACTCTGCCTTGCTAGCCTCCTCCATGGTTTTCCTTAGTCGTCTGGAGGCCGCCTCATGCTGGGACATCTGGATGGCCTGATCGGCAAGCTGTTTGGCCTGATCGGAAACCATTAGCCGCAACCGAATGTTAGCACTTCCGATTTCCTCTCCAGCCTTGACCAGTCGGGCATGATGCGCCATCAGCTTCCTGGTCTCCTCAGCCACCCGATCGATGTTTGCCTTGGCCTCATCCCCCATAGTCACAATCCGAGTGGTCAACAAGTCGAGATCCAAAGACTTAGCCTCATCAAGCACCCTTACCATAGGATTGCGGGGTAGGAGGTGCTCACCGGTAACTTCATCGAAGGAAATATCATGGGGGTTCGGGTCCAGGTCCGGATGACCCGCGAATGGGTTGCGAGCCAAGCTGGCACGATCTATCGGAGCAACGGTAGGGTTCTCAGATGGATGAGGAGAGGGCACAAAATCAGTAGTCTCCTCCGTAATATCCTGAAGCGCTTGAGTTGGAGGCTGAGGACGAGATGGAGATTCGAACAAGGAGCGGCCCCTCTTCTTCCTTTGGATATCTTCTTCAATAATCCTGAGAAGAGGACGATAGCCGACTACATCCCCGGGGCGGCTAGTAGGAGGCTTCGGTCTAGCGGAGGCTCTGAGTAGCTTGTATTGTTCGAGGCGGTGTCGAACATCTGATGTCTTGGCCACCTCGCCTGCCCCTGGAATAAAGAACAAGTGTTACGAGCATACACTAATCCATAATTTAAGAAATATGTTAAGTTAAAAGGAGTACGAAGACGCATTTATTATACAAACCCTGAGGGGGAGTGGGATACTGCAATAAGTCCTGAATCTCATTCCAGGACGGGAGCTGGCCATAAAATATTCCTAAGTCCTTATCATAAAGGGAGTCTGCAGAAGTCAAAAATTCACCTTGAATCACCAGAGTCGCCTTAGCCGGAGTACTCTGAGAAGATGAACCGGCACCAGCCCCGGCCTTGTCAGCTCTCTCGGGTTCCTTTACCGGAGCCGGTCCTTCCTCCAACCCCTCAAAAGCTTGGCGGAAAGCATCATCCGTCCACTCTTGAATCTCACCTGCTTGCCCAGAGGTCAAGGCACCAACGCCACTACCACTCTGTCTATCATCACCACCATCACCTTCTCTACCACTTCCTCTCTCCGACTCACCTCCTTCACACTTGCCTCCTTCCTCCTCTGCGCTCTCCCCCTCCGGAGCATCTGGGCATGTGCTGGGAGAGGGTCCATCAGATTTCTTGAGTTTCTTCCCCCCGACGACGGGTGGTATCGAGAAGAGTTTCCTCTTGCTTCTCTTCGCCGTGGCCCCTCCTTTGGCTTTGGCAGCTCTCTCCTCAGCCGTATCCCTCTGCTTGACCACGGACTGATGTGGTAGAATCAAGTTGTGTCCCAGGAGAGTGGCATTCCTGATCAGGTAAGAAGCTGACCTATCCCTTCCCGAAATGGCTTCTATCTCCGCGGCCATCTGAACCAGGTGAACATTCTCCACGACCGCAAAGCCACCTGTCGCTAGCAAATAGTAAAGCACATGAGCAGAAGCGTTGCAGTCAAAATGGAAATTACAAGTAAACTTTAACTTACAGCCAGAGGTGAAGCGATGGATAGAAACGGAGTCATCGTGGACGAAGAACCATTCCTTCTTAAACATGGTGAACTTTGAATACAAGTCCAGGACCGGCTTGAAGGACACGGCCGATTCCCAGCTGATGTATGGAGACCCCTTCTTATAACCTCTCAAGTTATATAGGTACCGAATCTCCCGGTTGGAAGGGGGCGCCCGTACTTTCTCTGGAAAATCACGAATAGGCACACCAAGATAGCGTAGGAGTTGGGCTGGAGCTGGAAAGGGGCCACCTTTAAATAGGTGACGAAGCTAACTATCCAAGCATTGATTGGAGGGATGGCCCCACACATGCAGTGGTACCTACTATAAGCGAAGTATCCTTCAGGGGGATTATATGGCATGACCCCCTTCCCTGGCAACAGCATACGTGCTCTATCAATCCCAAAGGAGCGGGAGATAACATCAAGCTGCTCCTCTTTGAGAGAGCTAGGAAAGCAGTCAGGCGGAGAATTCAGAAGCTCTTGAGGACCATACCCGTCTACTAACGATCTCAGGGTAGGTCCACGACGTTCCGGTCCTGGCTGAGCTGGGGGCACTACGGTGGACTCTCCTTCGTCCTTGGATTTCTTCTTATCTGATCGAGTTTCCACTTTACGAGACATTTATCTACACCACGAGAAAGTACATCGTTGGAACAGAGGATATAAACATGCAAGTATATGTAGTCCGGAATTTCACTCGTAATTCAAAACATAAAAATTCAAGTATATAAGGTTCATTCGGCACTCAAATCCCCAAGTCTCGTTCGGCAATTCAAAAATGAAAATTCATTCGGTATTCGAACCCCATGTTTCATTCGATAGTCCCATCATAAGAACTCATTCGGCAGAAGAAAACTCACCTGGTCCGGCAGTTAGGTTTGATTCGGCACTTGGTTGATTCGGTATTTGATTGATTCGGCACTTGGTTGATTCGGTATTTGGTTGATCCGGTACTCGATTGATTCAGCTATCTCAAAACGATAAAGGAATAACGGTGGCATGATTCCCCTACTTATAGGCGAGTGCAGGACACTGGACCAAACAGTTCGGCATTTAGAACCGAATGAGACTATCCAAACTACGAAAAAACAAAGCGCGACATATGCTAGCATATGCCCCGCTTTGGGGGCAAATGTTGGGTGTGTTTCCACCACCACCGAATCAAAAAAAAAAAGAAGCACCACTGAATCAATGAAGGGAAGATAACACCGAACCACCTCCTCTCCAAGCAATGCCGAACCACCTCCTCTCCAAGCAATGCCGAACCACCTCCTCTCCAAGCAATGCCGAACCACCTCCTCTCCAAGCAATGCCGGACCAACCTCCACCAAAATAACCTCCACCGAACCATCGTACTACCGGACCAAGGAGTACCAGACCAACCTTGCCAGGCCAGATTACCAGCCCAGGCCCACCAGCAGCTATATACATCCAGGACCCCTAGCCTCAGCCTCACTCTATAAATAGAGGGGCAGGGGTACAACAATGGCAGACAAGTTTGAGAGCTCAAGCACGGATAGAACTTTCAAACAACTTTCAGATACTTGTAATCAAAGCTTTGTACTTATAATCTGAACAGAAAAGGAGAATAACATATAAAGTGGACGTAGGCACATTCTAACCGAACCACTATAAATCTGTGTGTCTTTTACTGTTTAGTCCCTACTTTTTACATATTTGCATGAATCACCCAAATCACTAAGAACAACTTAAAATCGACTAAATCATACGACTTGGAGGTGTTTGTCCATTTTTTGTGCAAACAGCAGCACGTAGGCAGGGTTTTGCCGAAGCTGGGTAAATTCTGTGTCGTTCTATTTCTGCATTTATTATTTTGCTATTATCTGTGTTGCTATTGTTCTGTGATCTGTGTTGAAATTATTTTAAAAAGCTTCCGCGGTTAATTTTTATAATTTATACCATCACCCTATTCACCCCCCCTCTAGGGTGAAATCGATCCTACACACACAACTTCTTAAAAATAAGATTACATTCAAAAATAGTTTGAATAATATTTACCACCTCTCTTAACATTTTGAAAACAATTCAAATGTTTCTGGACCTAGAATTCAAAACTTATCAATTTAAATCCATTTAGATTTACAAGTCATTTTATCTAAATTGTTACTCCATTAAAACTTTTCATTTTTGCTTTATCATTTTTTATTAGAAAACAATAACCCCATCAATAACCATTTATATTCTGGTTTGAAACAAATTTTAATTCGTCTTATTCGTATAGTTTAATCTATTCAATTCCCATTTACATACACACACACACACACATATTTATCACTTAATTCTTATTCAATTTCAATATCCAACAACCAATTATTGCTTTATATATAAAATATAAGCTTTTATAAAATCATTCATTAAAACCCTTTTTTAAAACCTTATATAAGAAAATAACAAGTACGCTCTCATATATATATACACACACACACTCAACTCATTCTAGGGTACCTTTGACCCTATTCTTGATGAGTAAACCCACCAGAGCCAAGGTTCTCGCTTAACCTTCTGCTCTGATACCAAATGTAACGACCCAAAATTTCGATCTCGAAAATTCCAGATAGTTAGGAAAAGAAGAAAAGAGATAGAAGAAGAAATAGAAAAGAAACACAGAATCTCATATTCACAGCGGATCAAAATATAATATCCAATAAAATAGCAGTTATCCAAAAGAAAACTGTATTAGTTAATTTACATTTTAATACATCAGAGTTGCAACATTTCACAATCATTGGACAGTTAAAATAAATTGTCCCAGATAAATAACAATATATCACAACGGAATACTCTCCAAAAATTCCTGCCATCCAGCTCGCCTCCTGAGCTCCAGAATGTCCTTACCTAAAAATCTATAATACTAAGTCTGACCCGAGCATTACATCAAAGTAACACCCGGGTCAGGCTGGAAACCAGCGTGAGTAAACCCATCTAACATGAAAAACTAATTCATAAAACTTATTTAAAACCCCGGGTAACTCGTACTTCACTACGAATTCTCAATTTATTATAGTCAACATTTATATTCCCAATCAATCCCTACGTACCATTACTTAGTTTAAATGGTCCAGTCATTTAAATTTATTCCATTTTCAGCCTATTGATTTCACATATCAATCAAATAAAGAATCATTGTAGGTTATAAATCGAAGTGGGTTCGGGTATTTACTGATACCCGACCTCGGTCTCTTTGAACTCTATACCATCTTAATCTAAGTTATTCAAGTGAAATACAATTCAACTTTAAATACAGGATATCACATTTACACAGCAACTCACCATCGATAGATAACCACATTATCACTGCCCATCCAAACATATCAAATCATAAAACATTTCATATCAGAGATATCAACCAATTCAAGGCATTTAACATCATTCAATCACTCATAAGCAAGATTGATCACTTTCAAAATTAATTTAATTTATCTCTAATTAAATTAAGTACTAATCTTAATCACTTTGATTATCCTTACTTAACATTTACAAACCAATTAATTAATCATCTTTTAATTATCCATCTTAATTAACCATTTTTGATTAATTATCCTTTATCAATAAGTAATTAACTCTTAATTAATTACAAAAATTAATTATCCTTTGCCCATCCATAGTAATTACATCGATCCTTAATTAATTACTCAAATTATTTATCTCATAATCAATTCGTTGATCAATTATTCCTTAATTAATCATACTCATTATTTAACTAATCCTTGATTAGTTTCCTTAATCAATCAGTCCTTAAATAATTACACTAAATAATTTATCCTTAATTACTTCCATTAAGTAATTAATTAGTCACTAATTACAACTTAATTACTAAATTAATTAATCACTAATTATTAATTAATTACTAAATTAGTTAACCACTAATTATTAATTAATTAAATCTAATTATCTAATTAATAATTCTTAATTACATACTAATTAACCTCTTGATTAATTAATTTATAATCCTTAACTATTAATTAATTAATCACTTAATCAATAATTAATATAATAAATCATACTTTAATCACTTCATTTGATTATCAAATCTTAATTACCTTTAAGATAAATCATCATCTTTATTAATTATTTACTCACATAAATTAAAAACATTTATCCTTTAATTAACACTTATTTTTGTTTATAAAAATTAAGTTTTAAATTATCTTAAAGTTTAACTTAACAAACATAAGTTAAACAATCATATCGTTTTCTTAATCAAAGTTAAAGAAACATTTATAATAGGAAGAAATTATTTAAGTAAACTTTTAAAACAATCCATTTTTTAAATTTCAAAATATTGTTTTTTATAAAACCCTTTTAAATCATGTTTAAAATCTTGATTACTTCCTGCTTCACACCTGCTTCCGGTTAAACCCGATTCGACCTTGAAACTGGCTTCGAGTTTCCTTCTTCTTCATCTATTTTTAAAAAAAAAACTTTAAAACTAAAGTTACACACCACTCGAACTCAAGTTCAAATCCTGAGTTAAACGACTACTCGCTCGAGAACCACTTCGAGTCGCTCACGAACCCAACACACGAACGACGCCGTGCACGTGCACAGCCGTTCGTCAATGCTTCGGCGTACCTTACCGCCTCCGGCAAGTCGCAAATCGACTCGGCAATCGATTCAAATCATCGACTCGTCATTACCAAATCCAAAACGAAAACAAGCAATCCAGTTCGAACCTGGAACTCGACATCATCAGGAAAACTGCCTCGAACCGACGTCACCATCCACCTGAACTCGCGCAACCCAGACCCAAACCTTGACGGACTTCCACGCTTTCAATGCCCTAGGTTCGATGCACTCCGATCGCCCAAAGACATCGCGGCGACCAAAATTCCGACCTCGTCCACTTTTGGATATTAAACCCTAGATCGACCCACCGCCGACACCACGACCAATGATAGTCTCTTCCAATATTTTTTCTAACATCGTCGATCCTTCCTCCATCTCCAGTCGAAACACCGACCTCCATTGTTCCTCCGAACACCAGAATTTTCCCAAAAACCCAATTCCAGTCATCCCCAAAATGCACATTCATTTAATACTAAAAATTGTGATTTTTGTTTTAAAAATCCTAAATTTCAAATTAGCTTCAAGTTGTAATCCTGAAACAGCAATTTGCAATAATCGATTTTAATATGATTTAAAGAATTTCCGGTCTTTCCATTTTCCAGATAAAACATCCAAATATTTTACTTAAATTCATTTTTAAGATTAAATCTATGACTAAACAAACATTTATTGTTTGAAAACTAAGTCATATCAGAGATCAGAGGAAGAGAGAATGGATTTTGATCTAGATTTTCAAATCGTGAAGTAAGAACAGGGAAGAACAATATAATTCTGACATGCACACCTGAACACAATCATATATATACAAATAGTACACTTATATATACACATGCTGAGCATCATCATCACAGAAATTCCACAAGCAACAATCATTTACCTAATTAAACTTTTTAATTAAAAAGTTTACTTATCTTTTCAAAAAGCAGAGGCTTTGAAAACTGGATTGAAAACTGAATTTTCTTTAATTTCTTAAAAACTGAAAAGCTTTGAATTTACAGAAGAAATACTTTGATCTTGATTACCGGAAACTTTGATGACTTGAATTGTTTGAAAGCTTGCTTGTAGATAGTTGCTTGAGAAGGTTGCTTGACAAACCTTTCTTCAGGTTGCATTTGAAGATGCTACAGGCTTAGATATAAAATGGTTACAGGGTTTTGAAAAATGCTTACAGGGTTTTGAAAATGCTTTGAGGAGGTTACAGGCTTGATGTTTGATTTGTTTGAAAATGATTTTTGTGGTGGATTTGAATACTGTTTTATAGATATTGATTTTTAGAGGAGATGTTTTCAGGTTTGAGAAAAAAGTTACAGGGTTTAAAAAAAATGGTTTCAGGCCTTTGATCTTGAGTTTAGTTTGCTTTGAAAATAAGAAGATAAGAAAAAGAATGAAGGAAGAAGATGTAAGTTTATATTATGTAAATTATGGTTTATTAAAATTAAAGAAAAAGAAAATTAAAGAAGGACACTTGCTCAATTTGTTGCATTTGTCAAATACCAATACTTAACTCTTAACACATGTTAACTATAAGCTTCATAATTAAACACTTGTAATAATTTATTTTTATTTATTTCTAAAAGATTTAAAATCTTTTATTATTAATTTTCCAAATAAATAAGTGCTTTTATTAATTATAAATGCTTTTCTTAATTTTATATAAATAAAACTTTTGTATTTATCTTACTATTTAATAAACACTGTCTTAATTTATATAAATAAATTCTTTAAGGAAAATAATATAGAACAAATTTTATTTTAAATAAAAACTTTATTCATATAATTTTTATATCTAAAATATTTCTTTTATTAATATATATATATATATATCCTTTAAAGTCAATTTAAAATCCAAATTCAAATTTAAAAATCCAATTTAAAATCAACTTAAACATATATATATATATTAATTTAAACAAACACATTATTAAGTTTGAAAATAATAATTTGTCAATTTTAAGTGATTACATTAAAATATGATCAAATAAATATTTATCCAAATATAAATATTTACTATCAAATTCAGTTGTTCAATCTATAATTCAGTATTTCTATTAATTAACCCAATTATTATATCAATTACAGATGTCTAGAAATTCGGGTTATCACATTTAACCCCTCGGTCTAAACTCAAAATTTAGGCTAATAATTGATTCAAACTCTTTCCTGTGAAAATGAATGGTCCCTTGTTTGTAACATGATCAACAATCTATTCTGTACGCTGAGTTTAAGGTATTATCAAATTTGGATTCGACAAATAGTCAAAATCGCATGAATGCACTCACTTCGATTTATGCATATGCACCCACCCTACTACACTTGTGCACACCCATTGTTGGGTGCTATATTTACAGGAAAAATAATCATCTTACCATTTAAGTTGCTTATACAGAAAGATGCATTTTTACATTATTTTTCTTAGTTGTAGTGGAAACTGGAAATTGAATAATTTTATATCGAACAAATCCACGTGTTAGGGAAACTGATTATAATAAAAGGGTATTTTCATAACTTTTGAAGTTTTGGAAAACAAATTGAACTTTTGAAAGGCCGAAGAAAGTTAGATTTTGAACATTTTTCATATTTTGTTTAAATTTTTCTTTGTTATGAAACATCTAGAAAAAATGTTTGAGTTGAGTTGGTGGGGTTTATTCTACCAGTTTAATAAATATGCTGGGTTGGTTCGACTCATTAAACTGGACCTTTTGGGTTGGGTCTATTTTCTTTAAATGGTTTGGATAAATTTTTACCCCATCCATTTACAAGGGGTTTTGCACGGAAGATCCATATTTCTAACTTTGTTACAAAAAAAGTCACTATAGCAATGAGTATGTAGATTAGGTCCATATATTTTTTTTAAATCAGAACGCGCAAACTAGCTTGCGTTTTCCTGATAGAAAATGCAAGTTAACTTGCGCTTTTCAAAAAAATTAAAATTTTCGAAAAAAAATTAGAATCAGAAAGCGCAAATTAACTTGCTCTTTTCAAAAATTTAAAAAAAAATTCAAAATCAAAAAAGTGCGAGTTACCTTGCAGTTTCTGTCAGAAAAGTGATAGACCCCTTGCGTTTTCTTTTTTTTCAAAAATAGGAACCAAATTTACATATTCATTTCTGTATGGACTTTTTTTTATAATAACATCAAAAACATGGACATATAGCTCTTTTCTTGCATTTACAATTCAAATTGATCCATTTGATGTATTTTGACAAATTACTTTAAATGTTGGGATTGGCTATACACAAAGTAGGATTTGCTAGACACAAAGTAATAAAATTTTGAATATATACATAGTATGGTTTTGACACGTCAAATTTAGCTAAAATAGGATTTGACTGGGTAGAAAGCAAGAATTTTTTTGCAAATATGCATCAAATGATATGGTTTGGACACGTTAAATTTTGGCTAAAATAAGGTATAAAAAAGGCACAAAGCAAGCTTTTTTTGGATATATACAATAAATGGTATGGTTTGCATATAAGCAAAAACGTGAGTTAAATGGTAGGGTGGAAGATAGAAACGAAAGAAGGTAAACCCAAGCCGTTGTTTTCACGTGGGAAAGTGAGTTTCCTTGGAGCTTCCCGTGCCTCGAAAGAGGCTACAAATACCAACACATTATTTCAAATACAAATGGTACCAACCTTTTTTTTCCTGCAGCCTCCCTCTTTCTTCAAAACATGGTTCTTCAGCATCACGAAGAGGGCATCAGTGCAGATGAAACTGAAGAGGTATTGGAACGTATGGAACCTGAAAATCCACAAAGACAGAATCATTTTCCGGAGAAGAAATTTGGCCGTGTTGATTCATTGCAGTTGGAGGCAGGCAACGTCTCCAGTATCACAAGCCATGGTGCTAAGGTATAACTGTTCGTCACCTTTGTTTATTTCATCTCCAACGATTCTTCTTTTTTGCATTCAGATCAAATATATACCTTTTGGGTGATTCATAGATAATTCAGCTAATTGTAAGCTTTATGCTTTTTCAAATAGAAACTCGTAAGTTTTCATTTTGCTTTTTTTCAATATATAAAAGTGAGCATCGACTGCAATATATATATTTGTTTATTTTTCAATTTTTAACTTGATCTCCTGCTCTGCTGCTCCAGTAGAACTGATATTTATCCGATTTAACTCAGCTATTCAGTTAAAATCTTATTGGTTTGTGTTATTTACTAGATTGACAAGTCATGTGTAAATCTGATTGATTTTGATTATCTTGCGCATCAAAAGTTTGGTGTGGGATTCTGATATATCAATACATGTATCGTATCTGATCTGATCCTTGTCCTCACTGAGGTTGATCCATGGAATTCATATTATACTGTATACAAGTAGTACATATATATGGTATATTCAAAGCTAAAAATTTCAAATAATTCTGCGATGCAGGCAAGTTGGGTAATCACAATGCACCTAGCTTTCCAAAGCATAGGAGTAGTGTACGGAGATATCGGCACATCTCCACTGTATGTCTATGCAAGCACATTCACAGATGGGATAAAGAATACAGATGATATTCTCGGTGTCCTTTCTCTCATTATCTACACACTCGCTCTCATTCCCCTGGCCAAATACACCTTCATTGTTCTTTGGGCTAATGACAATGGAAACGGTAAACCTATATATACATGTAATGTATTTATGATATATCACATAGAAAAGGAAAATAAAACTCTTTTATAAATATCTAAAATTGATATATACAGGAGGAGCGTTTGCTCTATATTCCTTAATATCAAGGTACGCAAAAGTAAGGCTTATCCCGAATCAACAAGTTGAAGATACAATGCTTTCAAATTACAAGCTAAAAACACCATCAACTCGATTGAAGAGAGCAGAATGGATCAAAGAGAAACTTGAGGGAAGTAGAGTTGCCAAAATTATACTAATTGGCTTAACAATCATAGGTACATCTATGATTATGGGCGACGGTGTCTTAACTCCATGCATTTCTGGTAACTCTTATCTATAACTTTAAAAGATAAACCACACTTACAAGCCTTGCATAAACTTCTTGTTTTAACTGCGTGCAAATTTGTTATTTTCCAGTGATCTCTGCGGTGAGTGGGATTCAACAGAAAGCAGAATTTCTGACTGAAGGTATTCCAACTAGTCATTGCTACAAATGTTACTTTGCTTCACTTTCCTCTAAGTTTGTACTGACTATTCTCCTCATATTACTTATGGAACAGGAAAAGTTGCAATAATATCTATAGCCATCTTGATTATGTTGTTTTCAATTCAACGGTTTGGCATAGATAAAGTCGGATACACATTTGCCCCTATCATTCTCATATGGTTCTGTCTAATTGGTGGTATCGGATTCTATAATTTGGTTAAGTATGATGTAACTGTGTTGCGTGCATTTAATCCAAAATATATAGTAGACTATTTTCGGAGAAATGGAAAGAAAGGTTGGGTCTCCCTTGGAGGTGTTGTTTTATGCATTACAGGTATGTGTCCAAATTAGCAGGCTCTCATTTCGCAAAACAAATTATCTGATACGCATCACAAATAATATAATACAACAGGAACTGAAGCAATGTTTGCTGACTTGGGACACTTCAATGTTAGAGCTATTCAGGTACATAACCAGTACACTTTCTGTACATTGCAATTCTTTTTAAATCAGTTGTTTCATATTAATAAACGTTGTTATATAATATTTCAGATCAGCTTCACTGCAGCTTTGCTTCCTTCAGTATTACTGGCATACATTGGTCAAGCAGCTTACCTGACAAAATTTCCTGAAAATGTAGCTTTTACCTTCTATAAATCAATTCCAGGTGAAAAATATTAAAAAAAAAAAGAGAGAGAGAGAAAAAAAACACTAAATACTTAAACGAGCAACCGATTATAATCGGTACCTGTTAATATTGCAGCTCCTCTTTTCTGGCCAACATTTGTAATAGCTGTTCTTGCTGCCATCATTGCTAGTCAAGCTGTTATTTCTTGTGTGTTCTCTATTATAGCACAAGCACAAACTTTAGGTTGTTTTCCAAGAGTTAAAGTTGTTCATACTTCTCCTAAATATGAAGGTCAGGTGTATATCCCTGAGCTCAACTATGCCTTGATGACTGCCTGCATTTTAGTCACTGCAAGCTTCAGAACAACTGAGCGTATTGGAAATGCTTATGGTACACTCTTTTTTATTACTCAATTTCAATTTTACTATGCTTCTCTATCTGAAAACATTGCTTATGTACTAATTGTTTACAGGAATCGCCGTTATATGTGATATGATTATCACAACGTGTTTGGTGACTCTTGTAATGTTAGTCATTTGGAAAAAGAGGATTTGGCAAATAATACCATTTGCTGTAGTTTTCGGTGGTACAGAGCTCATATATCTATCATCGGTTTTATCAAAATTTATACAAGGAGGATTTCTGCCGCTTGTCTTTGCATTCTTCCTTCTACATATCATGGCTATTTGGCATTATGTGTACGTAAAAAGATATATGTTCGAGCTTGAAAACAAGACATCTACGAGTTATATACAAGATTTAGCACATAGACAGGACATAAAAAGAATACCTGGAATAGGACTTTTATACTCTGAACTAGTTGAAGGCATCCCTCCAATTTTCGCTCACTTCATAGACAAAATTCCATCTATTCACTCTGTCATGGTATTTGTTTCAGTTAAACACTTGCCAGTAAGCAGAGTAGAAGTGCATGAACGTTTTCTTTTTAGACAGGTTGAGCCTAGAGAATATCGAATTTATAGATGTGTGGTGAGATATGGATACAAGGACGGTATAGAAGAGTTTGCCGAATTCGAGAAGTTGTTAGTGGAAAATCTGAAGAACTTCATACATAATGAATACTATTTCAGATGCAGCGAGGACATGGATACAAAACAACAAGTAAGTGGAAACTTGAGTGAATCATTAGAAACAGAAAGAGATGAGTCAAACGTTTCTAGGAAAATTCAGGGGGTTGAAGCAGAGAAATATTTTATACAAAAGGAGATGGAGAATGGTGTTGTATATCTCTTGGGAGAAACTGAGGTCGTGGCGGGAAATAATTCATCCATTGTCAAGAAAATAGTGGTAAATTATGTATACAACTTCATGAGGAGAAATTTCAGGCAAGGAGGAGATAATATGTTGATTCCTAGAAACAGGTTGCTTAAGGTAGGAATGACATATGAAATTTAACCGCAGAGAGGAAACCATTTTCTTATTTTGGTTATTTGGTAATTGGTACTACTTTTCTATGCATAATTTTCTTTTACTGTTGCTTGTATGCTAATTATGAGTAAACGTTGATGTGGTTGGGTATATAAAAAGGCAAGTTTATGCAATCACTGTGTTTTGCAAAATTATGAATTAAAAGATGATAATTGCAGGCAATTTGTTAAAAGAATGTTTATTTTAATTACTGAATGTGGCTAATGATATATGTCTCGAGCATCAAATTCAAACTTAAGCATCTATTACCTGAACTATGTATCAAATTGTTTTTGCATATATACCTCGAGTGCAGACAATGCCCACTCAATATAAATTTAAAAATAAAATGAAGATAGATGAAAATAAAAATGAAGCAATATTAGGATCACTTAACATGTCCTTAATTATAATACTACTACTGTCAGGGTTCTTATTCTTTTTACTCATGCTTCTGGAGGTCATGGTGTAAACTGGAACTGGTGAGATGGAGAAAAGGTTTCGGTATAAGAATTTTAAGGGAAAGGCAATTAGTTGAGGTAGCAGGAAGGAAAATTGATGCAACAGGTAGAAAGTGTGGTTTAGAAAGAAGCTTTTGTGTAGTGCAGGAGGAAGAAAGAGGGATTTTGGAAATAAAGAAATTAAATTTATATTAATTCAATCTTTGATGATTCTTACAAACTGTTGACTGCACATATTTACACACATTGTAAGCTCATAATTCATCAAACCGTATATCATTGCATTTACTAGAATTCTCAGAATTTGCTAACAGAAACTGGGAGCCCATTTAGCAAATGGTACATGTGCACATACATGCACAATGCGGACATGTGCACGTGTACACCAAACCCAAAGGGTCTGCTACCCAACTGCTGCTACCAATCCATTTGTCTCTTAATCTACATCACATTTCTGCTCAAGTTTGCCTGGCATGGTGGTTGGTTCGACTGTGGTGGTTGTTGGTCTGGGAACTTCTAAGGTTGTCCAACTGTTTGCTTTATTAAATGCCCGAGACGATAACCTTCCCTTCCCCATCAAAAAGAGATCTTGTCTCAAGGTCTTAGGCAGGAAATGTTGCTATCAATTTCCAATAATCTTCCCAAGTAGCTTCTTCCATAGTTCTATCTTTTCATTTTACAAGTACAGTGGTTCGACAACGAGGATATAATACGTTGATTCCTAGAAACAGGTTGCTTAAGGTAGGAATGACATGTGAAATTTAAGGTAGGAAATACATAATTTTCTTTTACTGTTGCCTGTATGGAAATACATAAAAAGTCAAGTTTATGCATCCTTTGTGTTTTGCAAATGTATAAACTAAAGGATGATAATTGCAGACAGTTTGTTAAAAGAGTCTAGTTATATATGTTATAAAGTTGGATCAAATGATTCTAACTCCCAAACGCTTTCCACTTTTCTGATTTTATTTCGTATTTTTTCTACTTCTTTTTTTTCCCCATTTTCCTCCTCGGATAGTTTTGTTAAATTTGATCTTTCATCTTCCTTTCCACTTCTAATCTGTTATGTAATCTAATTGTTATATGGGGTCTGCTAGAGACAATCGGTCATAAGAGATTTGAAGGCATACTTAATCATATATTGGCTGTTTTGCGTGTGTGTGTTTTTTTTTAATAGTTAGCATGTGAACCCCACCATAAATTTTTGAAAAAAATATTACAAATTAGATCATTCAATTCAACCGATATTCTTCTGATTTGAAGAAAGTATTTGTATTTTGATTGCTTTCTATGGGTTTCATTTACGTACTTGTTATAATAACTCACATGTCTTTACATTTTGTCCAGTTAAAATTACGTTGCTTCGAGTTTTGTATACCAGTTAACCATTTTTAATCATTCTTTTCAACTGCAAACATGGCGGTACACTCTTTTCATCTAAGATGTAAAAAAAAAAAAAAAAAAAGTAAAAGTAAAAATAAAGATAAGATAAAAGAAGTACGTTGGTTTTACTTAAGATTTCTATCGTCTAAAGGCATGGATTGAGTTGACGTTATTTCTTCATCAACATGGTTCTCCGCAAAGCAAATGCTAAGGTGACAAAAAACTTAAATCGTGAAATTCACCAGATCCTCTGTTTTTTCTCTGTTTGCCGTACTATTTGACCAAAAAAACATTTCGAGTGTAGTAGAATTATCCATTTATGTTAAGAAAATTATATTGTTGAAAAAAATGTTGTTTATGAGTTTTATGTGTTGTTGTACAAATTCTTCAAAGCCTCCACCTGAACGTCGTCTAGACGCTAGACGGAACTTAACATCTAATGATTTGCCTAGACCTGTTTAAACAAGTTTTACCGTCTCCTAAATGCATGTTAAAATCGAAACATGTATTTAAATATTGGTTGGGCATTATTTAAAATTCAATATCATATATAAGCATCATTATGCTAGTTTTAGAAGCGGCTGCATTCTTAACCACTCTTAAGCACATTCAAAATTTTAAAATTTTAACCTATATCAATCAACACTTAACAGAACATTAAAATTTTATTTAAAATACATGAATTATAAAAAATGCACAATTTTCTTTCGTTTTGGTGTTTTAAGCAAATATTTCTCAATATTACAGTTGTTAACTCAAACTCATGACATTACCTGAACCATGTATAGAGTTGTTTTTGCATATTTAGCTGAGACAATGTTTAATCACCACAAATAAAATTAAGTAAAAAATGAAGCAATTTAGGATCATTTAGAATGTCCTTAATTACAATACTATTACTAACAAATGGGAATGATGAAAAAGTCAGTCAGTCAGTTAAAATGATAGAATGTTGTATTAGGTGAATTTGCAATGTTGCAAAACACAGTTATCCATATCAAACATTCTTAATTTCAAATTGCTATATAAATGGCATCCTCACACAATCACTCAGTAATCAAAGTACTGTTCTGCAATACATTAAAACATAAATGAAGTTGCAAAATCAGAGTTCAAATTTCTAGCCAGTCTTTAGCTTCTTCTCAGCGCTGACAGCTGCATTTATTTTTTTACAGCTTCTAATGACAATGAGGGTGGGTATAAGAATCCACCAGAAGTTTGCTTGAATGTAGTATACCCAGTAATAGTATCCATTTGTTGCAAAATTGTCCCCAAGTAGAAAAGAAGTTATAAAGTACACCAAGCATCCATAGAGTTGACCAAGTGATATTGCAAGTTGAAGTGTGTAATTGTAAGTCTTCCTTGTTGCAATGGCATACCTATTCGAAGCATATACATGTATTAGCAAACCATGATCATAAGAAGCAAATACTTGAGCTAAAAACTATGGGGCACTAATGAAAACTTGCAAGCTAAACTTAGAAAAGGGCAAATCCAATTAGATACATACTGCTAAATGCGAAGAGAGTTGATTGTAATGTTGCTTAGACAATTAAATGAATAGTGATATTTAAGACTCGTATTTTTGGGGAATTTTAATTGGATATTGATATGTATTCGCTTTCCCAGGCCAAAAGAGTGAATTGTGTCAAACTTATCACACATTAACGACACTGTTGTACCGAGAACACTGGAAGATGGTAAGTGTCCACAGTAATATAAACATATTTTCACAAGTTTATAATTAAAATAATTAGTTGCAATATCTCCCCTGTTATTAGGTGCTCAATCTTAACATCTTAGTTTATTTTCTTTATTGACTGACAATAGATTATGCTCTCTCGACTGCTTAACTCGTTTAATTCATTTTCAAAAGCAAAGATATAATAGATATTACACAAAAGAATCATGACACCAAACCCAAAATCATTATACCTTAAAGAGAGTTTTCTATAAAAAAAAGATTGTAGCATGTTGTTATAAATTTATTTTCCAAAGGGTAATGAAAAGCACATATTTTGGTCGTTATTGACATCTTCTCAAAGACTAATATCATTATGAGCAAGGATCTGATACACCTCTCTTTTGCTACACATCATTCTACACATCTATGTTTTATACTATGCTAGACAATTCGAAATCAAATGAAACAAAGGAGATGTTTAATCTATGGTATGAACATCATATTCACAAAAAAAGAGATTATTTTGAAACCTTAACAAGTTCAAAATGTTAAAAATCATTATCAAAGGTTTTTTTTTTTTTAAATTTGACTGTGCATTTAAATAATTATTTTGAACATACTAGGATTATTATCAACGACCACTGGCTCAAGTCTGAAGATCTTTAGATTGCCACTTTTATTCTCAATAAAAGTTGTTAGAATTATTCAGATTAACCACAATTTTGCGGAGATGATCTTGAGATATACAAAAGCATATCTACAAATTTTCGTTCGATTTTGGATTGTGCAGTTGGGAAAACCGTAAGGGTGTAGATGGGGTCTGTAGCGGAACTTATGAACAATTGCAAATAGTAATTTCACTAAGAAAACTTATGCATCTAATCAGGCCTTTGTGTGACAACATCTTTTGCTGTGACTCAAACCCAACAGTATTATAACTTAGATATGTTAATTGGCATCATTTACAGTCAAAACATAGAGATTAAGTGAAGTTAAAATTATAATAATTTATAAAATTATGGACTAAAAAATAAGGATCTAAGTTGAATGACTTGAAATATCCAAAACATGACAAAAAATGCAGCGAATCTAAACAATGCATTCGACAAGTGTTCTACGATGTGGCATGATTTTCCCATATAATGATAACAATGATAAATCTTACGCTGCAAGAAGGCAAGCAGGACCCTCTATTACTGCAGTGATTCCTTCAACAGTGACTATTGCTGCATCTCTGCCAGCATACCTGGAGTCGCCCTTACTATACTCTTTCCCTGCGATTAATTGAATGTGATCCAATCATGTGATTTTCTACATCCAGTAAGATTAGTAGATATGAGAAATAAAAACATATCGCATTAACAAATAACTTACAAAGTTCGGCAAGGTATGGTGTCTTCTTGTAGAAATCTGGAGTGAAAGCAAAATAACCCTCAAGAATGATATGAGTCAGACCCGTAAATACCCACCAGCACATGAGCCACCTCTCTATCTTTGATATTTTTGGGAAAAGTCCTATAATAGGACAAGAGTGTATAAGTTCCTAACGCTAGTTTAAGGATTTTGACTTGGTGAAATTTCATGAACTGGAAGCAATGTTTTCTTCATAATTTCTAAGAAGCCAGAAGAACAAAACTCATTTGCATAAAAATGAAGGCAAATGTATTATATAAAGATCAGAGAATTTGAGTGCATGCTACAGCGAATAATATATTAATACACATATCTTCTGAACTCCAAAAAATGGTTAGGGAAGACAATAATAAAAAGCATGAACACAGCAAGTTAGACTCTTGTGAATAATCAAACATAGATTATGAAAAGAAATTGCAGTTTACAGTGCTCTTCCATTTGAGTTGAAAAACAAGAAGAAGAAAAATGTAATACATGATCAACAGTTTTGCTTTCCATATAGCAGACTTTATGGTGTTTTGGAATGCACGAGAGAAGATGGAGCTAAAACAGCGAGCGAGCGAGCATGCACGCAAGCAAGCAAGTGCTCATGTGTGCGCACATACACACACGCACACAAAAAAGCTATCGGTCATACTTATTCGCTCCGTCTTCAATAAATCAACTTAACAAGGGTTTGCTCAACCCAAATTTGTAATAGTAAATGTTGATACAATAAATGCCTCCATGTGAATCTTTCATGGTGCTTATTCCCACCATACATTCAGTAGAAAGTGACCGTATGTTCAAATATATAGTTTTACTTTAAACCTTGAATTTTAGCTAAAGTAGTTATCTGATGCATATACCTGTAGCTTGCATCAAGTTTTAGTCGTCGGTCTTACTACATTACCTGTATCAACTATCAAAGAATCCCTTATTATCTAAAACTCATTGACAATGTGCTCTTGATATCTATACAAATTTAATTGTATTAATTCTCCTACATTGTACTATTCTTGAACCACCCTTCACATATGTCACATATTAAGGTCCCATTTGTTCCATTTTTCATGCTCGTTCATGGTGTTAGATGCCGATATTCAATTGTGGAGACCATGGAAGCTTAGTGGTTTCAAATGATGTAAGGAGAAATTGTCATCCTCCAACAAGCTCGGTTTTCCAACATCGGTGTCCAATGCCATGGACACCAATGTATATGTCAACTTTATTTATTTATTTTTTTGTTCCTCCCAACAAATACATGTCCATTTTTAATTCAAAAAAATAAGAAAAAAAGGAGGGAAAAAAAGAAAAAAAAAACTAAGAAAACAATTTTACAAAAAGATCCTACTTATCATAGAAAAATGTAATCTCTACAAGAAATGACTTCCACCTACAACTCACAGAAAAGTCTGACCCCTCACAAAAAATTTTGCTCGAAGAAAAATTCCACAATTAGACAATTTACAAGTGTTGTTGAACTTTTTTTGTATTAAAAACCAAAATATTTTGTTAGATCCAAAAAATCCCATAAATCAATAATAGATCGATTTTAAAAAAAAGTTGTAAATGACTGGGAATAATTTATAACAATTTTGACGAGACAATTCACTCCAATAGAAAGACAAAATATTGTTGCCACCATGGCTTGAGCTTGGAACCTTTCGTTACAAAGTCTAAGCACAACCAGAGTACAGGCATTTTTAGTATTTTACTACCACCATATATTATATGAAACAAAAATGAAAAAGATTGGACCTTAAAAATGAACAAAGAAATTGGGATAAATGCGTTGGCAAAGGTTGCATAGCCCAATGGTTAGCCCTCCTTGTGGAAAGCAAAATAAAGAAACCGACAAATTTATTTAGGGAAATACAACCAAATTATGAAAGTGTCGTTCAAGGTTTTTAAGTCGTAGATCAACAAGCGAGATATAAATACGACAACCTTTGCAAAAATAGAATTTAGGAGGAAAAACTTTGTAGCAAAATGGATATGAGAGGGCTGGGAAGGACACACCTTTGGTGTACTAGTTATCGTGCCCATGGTAAACGTTGGGTAGTCAAGTGCATGGCCGCTAACTGTTTGCAGTCTAAGATTTCATTTTATCATCAATCCAGTCACCGTCACATTTTTTCTTTTTCTTATTCATGAATAGATTCTTTACTTATATGACTTAGATGTCTCGTGTTTATCCAAAAAATGATTTGATTGATGGAATTTAGTATGGTACTTATGAGAGAAACGAGATTTATATTCAAATGTCTTCCTAGGACATTTTGATTTGACCCCATGAGGGAAGAGAAAGAAATAATAGTAATTTGGTCTCGGGCATCTACCATTATATCCAAAATGATTGATCATACAATTGCTATGACAACAAGGCATAATGGAGAGATGGTGGAAGGTAATTTGAATTTAATTTCATCAAATTTTGCGTAACTTTTATTTTTGGAAATATAGGGATCATATTGTAAAATACATAACCATTGATCAAAAACTTTATTATAATGCATATAGTATCTTAGAGGACCCTTTTAACTTAGCATCATTGATTTCAGTTGCACCTAGAGGTTACCTATGCATGTTTTATAATCCTATTTAATTATTGAACTTAAGTTCTATAAATAATTGTGTTATAGCATACATATCTTTGTTAAGACTTTTGTTAGAAATTTTTATTATTTATCATGTATAAATTGGGACATTAATATACCTTACTATTTCACTATTTCTATTGGAACAGGTATCAAATAAAAATCGAAACAGATACCGACAGCTCTGAATTTTTTGTATTGATAGAAAATTTAAAATATAAATAGACTGAAACTGAAATTGAGATCTCAAGCCTTGGTTACAAAAAGTCTACCTAATACCGCTTGGTGTTTTGATTAATTTACAATCCTCTTAAACAAGCAGAATAATCTGCCACACCTAGCTCGGAAGAGCAATCGAATGCCGAAAATTTAACAAAATGAAGCAACATCTCCTATCAAACCGCATGTTATGAGTGCATTTACCGATTCCAACAGACATAGGTGCTCGTACTGCTTGAAAGTATTCAAGTAAAGTAATGAAAGAGAAACTCAACATATCGATAGAACGCCCCCTTGACAAATCAAAATATCTCGTATAGATATAAAAAAAAAATTCAAAAAAAAAACAAAAAACAAAAAACATTGGAGCCCTCAATAAACGAGTCAAACTTACTTTGTATTAGACAACTATATAGATTTAAGTTGGATGAGGTTAAACTCAGCCAGGAAACAGTACTTGAGTTTCATGGCGATGATACATCACCTAAATGACTATGGTCAGAGATCGCTCATAACCATCAAGTGAGAATGTTTCAAAACTTCCAAATGCACGATGATGTGGGTCATATTATTGGAATCTATAAACTTTAAATATGTAATTGATAGTTTACTGCATTTTTCTAACTTTATTTGTATGTGAAATTGTGAATTATTGTCTCTATAATTTTTATTCATCAACGGGTTTAATTGTTTGTTCAATATTGCAATTTTTAGTTATTAACACGACCCCCCTCTAAAATAATGATAATTACCTACATTGCAAAATATTTATCATTTAAAAATTTATTCTTCTTTATTTCTCTTTCTCTTACTTTTGTTCCTCAATAACAAAAGAAAACTTCAATCTTACAACATTCGCATTTTCATGTTAGGTGTAGACTCATATGTATTATGGGAAAAGATTGGGAAAAAGGAAAAAGGAGTGATCCCACTTCCGCTGTAGTTTGAGGGGTGCAGCATATAAATATAAGTTTGTAAACATATAACATTAGGGATTATCATTGTTATAATAAGTATTTACTCTTATGTGTAGCCAAGAGCAGCTGGGTGTTGACTCATTCCGATTGCATTTTTACTAAATATTAAAATTAATAATGGTATTGGAGCAGATGAGACGACCAGAATTTGAATGGAACAAAGAGATGTAAATGAATGAGAGACCATTAGGAGTTTTGTGAAATGTATTAAGGCGAGCGTTTGAAAAAAAAAAAATGGTTCCCCACCAACTAAAATATTAGGGATGCAGCGTATAAATATAAGTTAATAGACCGTAGACATGTAATACTGATGGTTAGAGTGTTGTACTAAATATTAAAATTAATAATGGTATTGGAGCAGATGAGACGACCAGAATTTGAATGGAACAAAGAGATGTAAATGAATGAGAGACCATTAGGAGTTTTGTGAAATGTATTAAGGGGAGCGTTTGAAAAAGAAAAAAAATATATAAAAGAATGGTTCCCCACCAACTAAAATATTAGGGATGCAGCGTATAAATATAAGTTAATAGACCGTAGACATGTAATACTGATGGTTAGAGTGTTTCTCAACTGTTATATGTATGCCAAGACCGATGAGCGTATACTAAATCTGACCGCATCGGTACAATGTATCGAAATTTAGCACTTCGCTCCCACCTCCACTCACTCAACTTCGCTTTGATTTTCTCCCTTGCACATACTTTTAAGTCAACCACATAAACATTTATATCATATAACATGGATCATGTGTGACGATTAAGCTTACTAGATGAATTAAGTCCGATAAATATTATCACAAAATTATTTTTTTAGGGAAAAATGGTTTGTTAATATTTATATAAGGCCTGTTGTATTAAGGATCGTCCTCAGACACAATTACTGCTGCATTTACTATAGTCGGACATTCTTATGACTGACTTAAGAAGGAACGATTTAAACGTAAGAATTATGCTTATACTGGGAGCGGGAGCGTTGTGATGATGGAGAATGAAGAGGTGTTGAAAAAAATAAACATTACGTTAGTCATAAGAGCACGTGAGTCGGACATAAGGCTCCTACGTCTACTTTTTTTTAGCATCGCTGCTTTTAAAATTCATTCTCCATACCAAATTCATGTACAAATCAAATTACTTCGATAATTCACCACTCCAAATTCGTAATGGCTTCCTCTTCCTCTTCTTCTGCCAAAGCTCTGAGCCTCTGCATACCAATTTTAGTTGATCGCAAATGCTAGCGGAAAAACATTCATCGTTATTAGTTATTAGTTGCAACAAATAAAACAAATATCCACTTTGTGCTCCCGCCGACCTTATATCGAGAGGCTAAACAATTGACCAATCGGCCGATCGAGATCTAGAGCAGGGGTAGAGTACAAAAGAGGTTTTTCGTAGGCTTTCAAACATAAATATGTACAAGAATGATGTTTACATATCTTTTAAGACGTATTATATGTGATACAGTGCTCCTGTATCATGCAAGCATCTAGGACAAGTTTGTAGATAATGCTACCTTTATGCTGGTTATGTTGACCATCTACTTCGGGTCATGTTGTTATATTTAATAGCCCAGGTTCAAGCGTGGCATAATGCATTCACAGAAGTATCTAAACATTAGTAAGCTTTGTCCACTAGAGTGTTGACAAACATGACACATTTGCAGTATTGTATGCTTTTTGACTTCAACGATGATTTTGTAGTAGCGTTCCACCTATTACTCGAGAGTTAGAAGCTCGAATCTGATACGTATTTGCTTTGATCGGTATGTATTTGTTTTGACTTTATCTGCATTCTTCAGTATGTATTTCTTTTCATTGTCACAAAGCTTATGGTAATGAAATGCATTTTCATACATTTACAGATATAATATACTTTTTTTTATAATATGAGTGATACTTTATTCAAGCAGAGCAATTTTACTAGTGTCTCGAGGGCTTGAACCCATAATCTTTAGAATATCTATCTGAAGTATCATACCTTTAACCACTTGAGATAGATGTTCTTGACTACAAATATAATATGCTTAATTATTAAATTGTTAAAGTATTAAATTATCTGAATTATTAATAATAACTTATTAATGATTAAATTTAAACCATTACTTATTTAGTTAAATTACTAATTAAATTCAAAAGATTAATTAGTATCATTAATTATTAAATTTAAATGATTAAACTCAAATTATTAAATTTAGATTATTAAAATCAAAATAATTAAATTTAGCTTGTTGAGTTTACATTATTAATTACTAGATTTAAATTATTAAATCATTGTTTACTAAAATATTCACTACTTTAATTTTGGTGTGATGTCACCTCAATACATTCTTTTTATTACCATACACGTTTTAGCAAAATTTACTAAAAATTGTCTACCTTCTAAATAGTAAATACTACATTTAATTTAAAATAGTTTTGGCTTGGTTGAATTATTTTGGTTGAATTATTTGGGATGCTAAACTCTACTGGTTGATAAAGAACGACTGTTTATGCTAGCCAAAGCCAGTATTCCTTCTACCAAACAACATAATATTTGAAATACAAAAAAAAAAGGAAAAATAAGTGAATTATAAAGTTAAATTTAAAAAAAAAAAATAGAAATAGAAACTCTGCGACAAGTAGCTTGTGAAGGAGTTAATCGCGAACGAGGTGGTTGTGATGTCTCTTGTTGTCCTGGAGCTTGAGTGCTTTTCTAGTTCAGGGTTTCTCAGTAGAAGGGAAAAAAAAAAATCAACCAAGAGTGATGATGTAGTAGGTTGAAGAGAGAAGTGTGATATTGAGAAATGAGACCAACATTATGTTATAGTATTTTTAATGATGGTTGTAGAAAGAATAAAAATAGGCGCTTTTAACACACCATTTTTATAACAACAAATTAAATAATTAATTATTTAACTTTTTATAAGAAACAAAATAAAGTAACACACCCTTAATTTTCTCAATCTAAGTAAGTTCAAGTGTCCAAGAATACAAGTTCACTCAACCACATTCACCCAATTCTATGTTCAAAAACACACCTTAATTGTTTGATGTGGAACACTTCTTAACGGAGCTTAATTGGAGAGTAGTAAAGTGAACAGCTACAATCAACATGGTTACATACGCATCAAGTTTCATCATTTCATGTAAAAACTCTTTGATTACTGTTCTTAAGTCTAATTTTATAACCTATATGCCATAACCTTCCACCAACTTCACCTGTAAATAATCACAGTATCTTAACTGCAGATCTAAGCATACTTCAAGAAAACATTCAGCACAATGCTACTGACAAAATAGTGTATAATTATAAAAGAGTCCCATTGAAATATCTACATACAACTGATCTGCAGTTTAAGAAAACCAAAAGAAGTACCTGAAATTATCCAAATTAAAACGACAACAGTAAGTGAACAGCCAAGATAAGGAACAAGAACGTCAGCTTGAGATAAAGAAATCGGTACAAATCCAGGCAGCTTGAGATCTGTTGGCACATATGGATGCTCAACTTTTGATGCCATTTCTTCCGTCTTCGCTTGCTAAAATTTTGAATACTAAATGAGTGAATATGTAAATTTATAAGTATTTTGATTTCTACGTTGGACTATATGATGGATGAGTTAGATGCTCAAATCATACAGATAAAAAGGTTTTTTAAATTTAGCGTGGCGCACGTTTACAGGGATGGAAATTATTTATAGGAGGAATTTTATTTATAGGCCCCTTTGGGCCTTGTTCAGAAACTTAATACCAAAATAAATATCTATTTTAGCGAAAAATAAGCAGACAGCAAAGCTTTTTAAATTTTTTGGGCTCAAGAACTTAGGTTTTGCTTTTTTGCACGGACTTTCATTTTTGTGCGGAAGGGAAAACATTGACAAAAATTTAAACTTCATGTCATCTTCTTCCATCTCAACTTCATGCCGTAGAATATTTCCTTTCAACTCTATTTCTTTTCCTCTGTGATGTTTACATCGAATTTTCTATGATTTCTCAACGTCGAATCTTCTGCATCCATATCAAATACTTCAACGACTTCGATTTACTGCAATATCATCAAAATTTCATTCGATTGGTTTGTTTATCAAATTTTGTTGATTTGTTGATGGCAGATTTGAGTTCAAAAAATAGTGGAAATATTTCCAGGTTTGTTTTTATATATGTTACTATATTTATCTACTATTTTGCGGTATAAACATAAAATGCTATGCCTATCTGTCATTCTTCATTAATAATTCATTCTGGTGGATTTAAAAAAATAAAATGCTATGTTTATCTTTCATTCTGCATTACTAGTTTGTATTATCTATTTTGTTTATTTTATTTGTTTTATTTGTATTATCTATTATTTAAATGGTAGGACTATTTTCTTTCTTTTGTAGTCATGATGGCAACAGTGTTCAGCCGAATAGTTTGTTAGTTGTTTTTCAACATAAGGAGAATTGTTATTTTACTCATCCTACCATGAATTCTTCTTTTTTTGGTGTTAAGGGTGAAATTTGTGAAGTTTGATCACATCTTAGTCTTTCTTCTATTGACATATCTTATGTTCTTGAAAATAATGTAATTATGCTTGATACTGATTCTAATATGCTTAGTATTATGTGTTTTTTATTGTATAAGATGTCAATATTTTAAATTTATCATTAATCAAATGTTTGTGCATTGGAATTTGATATTGATGACAATGTTTTAGGTACTGCTTGTTAGGTATGTCTTGCATTGTATTATAGTGGGTGCCTATATTGGATTATGATTAGTCTCACATCGCAAAATGTTCTGAAAGAGATGATCATATATATGAGATTAATAGCATGTAACAACAAGAGATTACCTTTAGTTACAAATAGACGCTGCTATGAAAATATATTTGCTCTAGCTGGATGTAATGATATCCAATCATGACGCTGACACCAAAAAGTGCTTCGTTCAGTGGTCTTGCCTCTTCAACACTAAATGAAGTGCGCATATAACAGAAGATGTGAGGGGGGTACCGAAAAATTTCAACATGGTATCAGAGCCGATGGTTCGAGGGGACCAATATGATGCAGTGTTGACCTAAAAATGCTCCAGTATATGGCTTGAGTTCAGGATTCTCATTAAGGTGGAGTAATATGTTAGAACGCGGTCTGCTCCAACCATTGAAAAGTGGACTCTTTGTGAAACAGCTTGGCCCAACTGCTGGATGTGGTAATGACCTAATCTAAACTACTAGAGGTGTTAGCGACCTTATCCAAATGTTTGAGGACTCTGTATAACTTTAAGTTGAATTGAAAAAATCTTTGCCAAGGTGGATATCTGTTAGGTATGGCTCGTATCGTATTAGAGTGAGTGCGTAGATTGGATTATGATTAGTCTCACATCGTAAAATATTCTAAAAGAGATGAGCATATGTATGAGACTGGTAGTAAGAGATTTCTTTTGTTACAAATAAATGTTGCTATGAAAATATATCTGGTCTACCGGGATGTATGGATATCCAATCATGACGTTGGTACCAAAAAGAGATTCGTTCAGGGGTCTTGCCTCTTCTACACTAAATAAAGTGCGCGCATAGCGGAAGATGCGAGGGTGTGCTGAAAAATTTCAACGCTTCTAGTGTTCAAAGTACTTCAGTTAGTAGTAGTTCTGATGGAAATAGTTGTTCACATGCTAATTCCTCTTGTTATTTGAAAGATATGTTGAAGAAAGATTCTCAAAAAAGCTCTTATGGATTTTTTTAGTTTTTATTACAATGAAGCTAAGGATTTTAGGGTGTTTTTAATGACTTATCGAACTAGAAACGGATATGATTTTTCTTTTGTTAGATATTCTCATAAAAGATTTTCAATTATTTGTTCTTGGTCTAAAAATGGTTGTAAATTTTATATTAATACTTCTTCAGATCTTGGACAACTTTCTCATTTTTTACAAGGACCTACAATTTTGATCATTCATGTAGTATTGGTCTTAGCAATGTCAATAAGGTTCATATTTCAAGTAGATTTGTGAAATCACTAATTAATGATCAAATTCGAGATGCTTCAATGAAGAAACTGAAAGATATTATGAAAGAGTTTAGAAGAAATACAACTTTAGTTTGTCATATTATTATTATGTCTATAGTGGAAAGCAGTTGGCATTGAAACTAATATATGGAGATGATGCTATGTCATACTATGATTTAAATTGGTATTTGGAAGCTTTGCAAATATATGAATTGTTAACTTGAATCCGGAAGGTGATGGTGTAAGCTGTAGCCTCTAAATTAACAAGATCTTATAGATATTCTAGATTTATGGATTTAAATGGCATATGTTAGTCAACATGAAATAGATGTTATTATAAGTTGAGCTGAGATTTAAGTAGTATATTAATTCATTGGAATAAAGTGCTTTAAAATGTAAATTCTATAAATATCTAGTTTTCTAAATACGAATAAATGTGTAATGTTTAAAATAACAAAGAATATGCCTAAATGAAAGAGATGTACAAAATAGGGATGTTTACCATATTTGTACTGTCTATTTCAATAATAAAAACAAAATGATAATTACTTGCAATTCTAAATGTGACACAAATCCCCTTTTGGGTAAGTTATAGAAGATTACAGCGTTAACAATTCCTTTTGGGAATGATGTAATTCCAACGCATTAAAATACAGAAATTCACAAGTATAAACTAAAGAATTGTAAGTAGGGACAATCATAATAGTTTAAATGTAAAGTTAATATATGCAGTAAAAGACAAGTCAGAAATTAAACAATAAGCAATGAATATAGGTTAAGTATTGAAATGAGTACGTATTAAAGTTAGTAACCAAAGGAAGATAGCATGAGATAAAAAGGAACAATAAATAAATCTAATAAAAAAAGAAAAATGAATGATAAAGGATACTTAAATTATTTTATTTAAAAGTAAGTGGTAAATGCAACTAAATTATCATTAACTGAATAAGAAGTAAACACATGAAAAAGTAAAGGAATATTATTAATAGTTGGACAATGGAGACCTAATAAATAAATAAGTATGAATATATACGTAGCCTCTAGTATGTATTTATGACAGGTGTGAGTTACTAAAGTTAGCTAATAGCTTAGATTAAATAAGCATGATGCAACATTAAATTGGTTTGGAATGCGAGTTCAACAGTGTTATACTACCAAAGTTTGCCTGTCGTAGGGTGTGACGACCCGACTTTCTACTCCCCAGAAAATCGCATCATCAATTAAGAAAGAAAGGGATAGAAGAAGAAAAGAAAGAAGAGAAAGAAGAAACAACACTAGAATCTCAACAGCGGAAC
Organism: Allium cepa; assembly: GCA_030765085.1. Lineage (NCBI taxonomy): Eukaryota > Viridiplantae > Streptophyta > Magnoliopsida > Asparagales > Amaryllidaceae > Allium > Allium cepa. The sequence continues at coordinate 163,853,405 of CM060932.1, forward strand.
AAATAAATTATATTAATAACATAAAATATTACATAGTTTACAACCACTATCAGAGTACACAAATATACAACACATACTAGACAGTTATAAACACCTGCCTAGTATTTACGATATAATACAACTCAGAGACAATCACAAATCACACAGCGGAATACTATATATCTAACGAAGAAGCCTCCTGCTCCATTTGCTCCTCCATAATTCGTCAAAAGCTAACCTGAATCCCTTGGCTACTTGTAAAAATTTGAGTACCCAAGAGTTTATGAAAAACAAAAATAAACTCCGGATCAGACATGGGTCTGGTGTGAGTAACAGGTTAAAGTTGCTTAATTTTGAAAATCCTTTCTAAAGAAAGGTATCACGTAAGACTTCCCACACATAAACATGGAAAAGTTTTTACCTTACGCTAACCAAAACATTTGATAGGAAATCCAGTGATATTATAATAGGGTCTAGCGTTTTCAAGTAAATAAGAAATAGCCGAAATTGTTACATCTATTAAATTCCAGCTACTAGCCACAAAAGTGGGTACAATCAAAACCGCTGGCACTTATTGGATTGTGGATTCCATACAATGGCAGGGCTACTGGGGTACCGCCCATCACAGTACGTGGCCTAGATAACCGTACCGAGGAGTACTCCCACTCCCCTGCAACACAAAGCGGACCCATTCCTTACTGAACAGTTTCGAACAAGACAACCCCGCAGTTGGTGTACATCCAACTGCCCACACAGCCGAAATAAAAAGGGACCTCTAGACAGGGATCAATCTTGCTCTCCAGTGGGTGCTACCCACGAAGCCTTGATGCACCTCCCCTGTTTTAGCCATTCCCAGTTGATGAGGCTTGAGGCTACGATTACCTTTAGAGGACACATCTCTTAGAATGCTCATCGTCCACCTGACGATGTTCTGAAAGCATTCAATCCATACAAGTTCGTTCCGGGTTCGAACGAAACCGAAGGCATTATCTCGTTACACTCATTTTGGAATCACCCTCAGAGTTAACGACGATAACCCTTGCACTCTAAATCACCATCTCCAATCTATAAGTACTATTCCGTCAAACTCATTACGGAATCACCCACAGAGTTATACTGACGTATAGCCCTTACACCTCGAGTCTTCACTCGCTCCACTTGGATTAACGACCTAACGTTTAATTGGAATCGATGTGGTTTTCGGATATCCAAATATGGAAACCCGATCCCGGTCTCATCGAAATCCAAAGCGTGTCTTTTAAGGCCAAGTTGTTTTAAAGGTTTAAAACAATTCAATTATCTATATATACAAATAGATAGATCACAGATCCACAACAGATAATCAACATTATCATCATATCGGATAAACTATATTATCATTATTCAAAAGATAATCTATATCAACATCACAATACAACCAATGCATCCAAATCACTCAACATTAATTATCTCATATCTGAGATTCAAACCATCTAAAGTAAACAACATCATCCATCTATATAAGCAATGATTAACCACACCAAATATAATTAATTTAAAATGAATTAAATTAATTACATCATTCCATTAATTTAAAGTAAATTAAATTAATTACTTCACCAATATCAACTTGCTCATATCACTATTGGTAATTTATCAATCACTTAATTAATCATCATCCAATGATTCATTTTAATTAATCATCCCTGATTAATTAACCCTTAATTACATTCAAGTAATTATACACTAATTAATTTCTCAAATTAATTATATTTAACCAAATACAGTAATTAACCTTTAATTACTTCATTAATTAATTAACTATAATTAATTACATTAATCCTTAATTAATTACATTAATTAATTACCTTTAATCACTTATTATTGATTAATTAATCTTAATTAATCAATCTTAATTAAATCATTAATTATATTAATTAATAATCTCTAATTACATTTAATTAATTACCTTATTTAAATTAATTACATTAAGGAATAAATCTTAATTTATAACATAATTGTTAACCACCCTTGATTAACCCCATTCAGTAATCAACTACCCTTAATTACTTCACCAAATAAATTAATTACTCATTAATTAATTATCTCTAATTAATCCCTTGATTAATCCACAAATTAATTATACTCAAATTACTTTTATCAACAAATCACCTTCAATTAATTACATACAGTAATTACTCACTAATTACTTCTCTAAGTAACTTCTCTTCATTAAATTACATTAAGTAATTATACTTCACAAATTATCAATTGATTAATTTTAAATTAATTAAAATGAATTAATTAACTTAATCTAATCAAATTAACTCAATTAATTACAATAAGTAATTAATTCCTTAATTACTTCCATAAATAATTATACTTAACAACCTACACAAATGATTATCTTTAAATTAATTAATCTAATTAATAATTTAAATTAATCACATTAATTAATTATTAAATAATCCTTAGTTAATGTCCTTCATTAACTATTAACAACTCAATAATTATTTTCTAAAATAATTAACTTATTTTAATCATTATTAATTACAAATTAATCAATCATTAACTAACCCATTAATTAATTCCTGATTAATTAAATAATTAAGTGTTAATTAAAACTTAATTAATCCATTATTACTTGATTAGTTAATTATTAATCATTAATTAAAAAATAATTTTATTTAATTAATTATTCTTAATTACAAGTTAATTATTCAATGAATAATTAATCCTAAACCCTTAAGATTAAACCTTAATTACTTTAAGTAATTATTTATTTCATTAATTTATTAAATAAATTAATTATTCATTTAATTACCCTAATAATTAAATGAAATACAAAATATTAAATTATTATTTAACTTAACAAGTTTAAATTCAATCTCAAACCTTTAATTGATAATAATTCCTTAAATATAAAAGAAATTTTACAAAAGTTAAAATAAATTTCTTTTTAAAATTAAACCATTAAAATTTTTACATTAACATTCAAATTTGGTTTAAACACTTAAATTTATAAACTTAAATTTATTTTTAAACAAAGATTCAAATCCAAATTTGAATCAAATTTTACATTTTGATTAAACATTTCTTCATATTTTCAATTTCAAATTTAAATTCAAATTCTTAAAAACATTTTAAACAATAAACTCTTTAAAATTATTTTTAAAGCAAATTTGAATTTAAATACTCATCATTTCCAACTTGTGATTCAATTCAACTTTAATTCATCATTTAAGTTAGATTTAAAACTTACTTTAAATTCTAGCTTCCACTTTAAAATTTTAGTTTTAAATTTAGTTTTAAATTTAATTTTAAATTTTGAAAACAAGTCAAGTTTTCAAACTTCAACAACCAATCCGAGCTAAAACTAAAATATCTCGAGTATCAATTTTCTTATAAATTCATCTTAAAATCAATTTAAATCTCAAATAAAATCAGGTTTATACAACCCTGTATTGACAGTTTACCCAAGACCCTGTAACCAAAATAAACACCCGAGATCTCATCAATTTCCTTCGAGTCCAATACCCCTCGGCTTCGAGTAAAAACCCGGTTCTACTCGAAATAATATACGAGCCCTTCATCCCCAAACATCAGCTGAAAACCCATGAACGCCGTGCACCTGCACCACCGGAGCTTCCATCTCCGACCCTTCACGACCCCCTACGCAAGTCAACAATCCTCTCCAAACCCCAACTCAACGTTCAATTCAACTATAGAAACCCTAAATCAAAATCAAGCATTCAAACTCGAATCTGGAAAAAATGGGTTGACTGAAAACTCCTCAACCTCCAAACTCCGACCACCTGAAGAATACCACCTCCGGCCACTTCTTTATCCTCATCTCATCTATCTCTAGTTCGAATTAGGGAAGTCTCGATCACTTACTTACGTTGCAGTGATCAAATTTTCTCAACACAGAAAAACTAGGGTTCAAAATTTCAAACCCAAATCACTTCTGCCTTATTGCTTTAATCCATCATCTTTTATTTTTCCTATAATCTACACACATCATTCCAACAACAAAAGAAACTCAGGCATCTACATACCCTTAGATTGGCAGAACCAACCCCAATTTTGTTCTCAGGTTAAACCAAAAATATTCAGTTGAATGCAATCTAAAAATTCATATTATAGTTTTAAAAATCAAGTTAATAATCAAGTAATTTGTTTATAAGCTTAACTAAATAAGTCTGGAACATTTTCATAATGATTGCAGAAATCTTACTCTGTTGTATTTTTATTTATTCTGTGTCATCACAACTTTATCATCATTCTCATTTTTTTTTAAAATAAACTTTAGCTTGTTACATATCTGACTAAATATTAAACTATAGAAATGTTTAAACATGAGATCTTGAACTTGATCAGGATTTTAAACTTACATTCTAGTATTAGGTCCAAACACCTAAGACACAACAAGCATGCATTCATAAAAAAAAAACATATATATATTCAAAGCTTTTCACCATTTCAGTCACACACTTATTTCAGAGAAAACAAACAACTATTTATACTTATGTTTATTAAATAAAAATTGTTACTCACTGGTTTTAGGAGCAGAGCATGTGAGTTTATGAAGAGCTTCAGATTCCTTCCTTGTTCTTGCTTATGCATCTTAACTTAAATTTGCTATTGAACCTAAACTTTGATTCCAGATTAGCAGATGCATGTATGCTCTTTTAAAACTGCAGTTGCTTATTTAAAACTTTCATCTTGTTTTTGAACTTAAAAATCCAGTTGCATGTTTCCAGGTATAAAGATGCAGGTATTTGAGTTGAGACTTGAAGTTGCAGATGAACTTCAGATGCATGCTGGTCAATGAGTTGAAGTGCTAAGGGTCTTGAGGATGTTGCATGTAGGTTTGGCGAGGTTGCAGTTGCAAACTTGCTTCAAGTTTATGAATTTAAGAGGCTAGAGGTTTCAGGTTTGCATTTCAGGTTATATTTTATTTGCAGAATGTATTTCAGGTTTACATGCAATTTAGTTTGAAGATGGATGATGTTTTGAAGAAGAAGATTAAAATATAAAAATGAGGGAAAATGTTTTTATATAAGAAATATTTTTGAAAAAAATAAAAATAAAATAAACACTTGGTTTAAATTTAACACTTGTTTTCTTAGTATACTCTATGTTTAACACTTGTCAATTTGGGTGTTAATAAACTTACATATGTAATTTAGGTATTTAAATTTTTATTCTAAATTGTTTATACAACTTTAATTTCTTTTATAAGAGCTTTTAAATCTTATTTTTATTTCTTGTGTACATATATAAATGAGTTTATCCCTTTTCTTTTAAAGAAAAACAAAACAAAACAATTTTATAAATAAAAGCCTATTCAAATACCTTTAAGTATTTATTCTTTAAAACATTAAATTCAAATTTTAAATTAATTTATCAAATCAAATTTTAATAATGAAGTTACATATATAAATGCATATATAACTCTATTAAAAATTAAAAATAACAAATCCTATTACTACAAATCTATTTATGTTTATGAAAAACTAAGTATTATAATTTTTATTTAAAAATAACAAATTAAGCAATATCAAATAATTTGTAAAAGAGATTATAACAAACTAAAATCATTTGTAATTTGCATTGTAAATTCTTATATATATATATATATATATATAAATCCCAAGTAATATAAAATAAAACTTAGCTTTTATATTTATCTAATTTAAATTCATATATTTTTAAGCTAAATAAAATTTTAAAACAAATAAGATTTATCATAGTATAAACTATAACATTTTGTTTTATTACATTGCTTTGAAAAAATCAATTCTTAGATCAAATATTTAATTTACTAAAAATAAACTAGAATTAGAAAATAAATTCATTCACTAAATTCAAAATCAAAATTTATCAATTTACAATATATACAATTATATATATTATAAACAGAAAACAATTTATTTACTTAAAAAGATAAAATCTTTTAATTTAAATATTTATTAAAACATGATTATTAAATCAAATTCCAAATTTGTTATTAAAATTATCAAATCAAATTAAATTTATAACACTGATTATTAAATTTATATTGCCCAAATTTCCGGGATATCACATTCCTTCCCCCTTAAAAGAATTTCGTCCCCGAAATTTAAAACAAAGGTAATTTAATAATCTATCTTAAGATTTTATTTTAAAACACAAGCATATATTATCAAACATATGCTAACAACCATAGCAACCAATTCATCCAATCAAAACAAATTTAATTATCCAGAAAAATTCTGGATAAAATTTTCACGAGTTTCCCCGGTATAAATATCGGAATACTCGCTCTATAGAATCTAAACAATCAATACTATTAAGCTATAGAGCTCCTATCCAACTATATCTACCAACAAAACAATATATCAGACTACAGACGAGTCTGAATCAACAATCACATCCTCCTGAACTGCTGGTTCCACAACCAGAGATAAACCATACACGTACTCCCTCAGAGATACGTAAAACACATCAAATTCCAGTTATCTAAACCGAAAATTCAAACCTTAAAATCAAACACCAATCCTCACAAAACACAGAAAAGATCCAAAACATCTCGGAGCTGACTTACCCAGTCTTACTCAATCTTATAGCTCTTTAGATCGGAGAAAACTTACCAAAAATCAAATCTCCGACTCCGGATCCAAATTACTTCGTCTCTTATCCACAGAACACCTCTGATGATCCTGGGCTGCCTTCAACTCTCTTGATCATCTCAACCTTTGCTGATGTTTCTAGAAACACACAGAACCAAAAACAATCCAACAAAATGATCTCCTCAAGATCAATACCAAACCAAGAACACCAACTCTACTCCACAAATACCAGAAGACTAACTTACTTCTTCTATCCGGAAAAGACAAAACAAAAGCACTTCCAATCTGCTTCCGCTGCACAACTCTGATCTGAAGTAGAAGAAAAAATCAAGCACAAACTGGATAACACATCACAGAAATATGGTTCAACAGATCCATAAAAGAAAACTCAGATGCCCCATCTGAACCAAAGCTGCTTCACTAAACCTCCGGTATCACTCCTTCAATCCAGTCGATAAGAAAAATCAACCTCCAAATATGGACAAACTTTTCATAACTCAAGAGAACACTCAAACTATCGCAAGTCACTTTTGCGATCAACCAGTCCAATATCCAAAGAAAACTGTTCTCTCTTTACCAATCAGAACAGCATACGCTTAACTAGCCAATCCATCGTAAAAATGGAATCTTCTCTGCTACTTCTGAACTCCTTCAGAAAACTGCTAACCAGAAGACTTCCTAAACCAAAACTCTTCGAGAAACTCGGGCTTCAAACTGGACAGAAACATCCTGCTGAATCCAGCCACAACATCGAAGCAGACTCACCTCCTTAACTTGTTCCAAAGAAAACTTCTTAGGAAACAATCCACATATACTGCATCTCATCACGCAGCTACTATTCCCTAAGGTATCAAAATACCATTATACTCTTCTACCTAGCCGATAGATCCAAATTCAACTCAAAGATAGACTCCGAACCTTAACAGGTCACCTTCAGAGATCTATGAAATCCTATACTCTGCACAACTCACTCAAGACGGTATTAGGTCTACAGTCTCGACAAATACACTTCCAACTTCAACACTCAAAACTCCAACCATTGGTAGTAGTTGTGTTACACACCCACTACCTAATCTACCTTTATACCCTATATTGGAAAACCCGAACAGGTAACCCAACAAATAGGTAGAAGTAATTATATAAATATATATAATAAAACTACAAATACGCTCTCTCAAGATAGACACCACTCCAGAGCCTAGGTATTCACTCAACCTAACGCTCTGATACCAACTGTGACGACCCGACTTTCTACTCCCCAGAAAATCGCATCATCAATTAAGAAAGAAAGGGATAGAAGAAGAAAAGAAAGAAGAGAAAGAAGAAACAACAATAGAATCTCAACAGCGGAACGAATAAATTATATTGATAACATAAAATATTACATAGTTTACAACCACTATCAGAGTACACAGATATACAACACATACTAGACAGTTATAAACACGTGTCTAGTATTTACAATATAATACAACTCAGAGACAATCACAAATCACACAGCGGAATACTATATATCTAACGCATAAGCCTCCTGCTCCATTTGCTCCTCCATAATTCGTCAAAAGCTAACCTGAATCCCTTGGCTACTCGTAAAAATTTGAGTACCCAAGAGTTTATGAAAAACAAAAATAAACTCCGGGTCAGACATGGGTCTGGTGTGAGTAACAGGTTAAAGTTGCTTAATTTTGAAAATCCTTTTTAAAGAAAGGTATCACGTAAGACTTCCCATACATAAACATGGAAAAGTTTTTACCTTACGCTAACCAAAACATTTGATAGGAAATCCAGTGATATTATAATAGGGTCTAGGGTTTTCAAGTAAATAAGAAATAGCCGAAATTGTTACATCTATTAAATTCCAGCTACTAGCCACAAAAGTGGGTAATACAATCAAAACCACTGGCACTTATTGGATTGTGGATTCCATACAATGGCAGGGCTACTGGGGTACCGCCCGTCACAGTACGTGGCCTAGATCACCGTACCGAGGAGTACTCCCACTCCCCTGCAACACAAAGCCGGACCCATTCCTTACTGAACAGTTCCGAACAAGACAACCCCGCAGTTGGTGTACATCCAACTGCCCACACAGCCGAAATAAAAAGGGACCTTTAGACAGGGATCAATCTTGCTCTCCAGTGGGTGCTACCCACGAAGCCTTGCTGCACCTTCCCTGTTTTAGCCATTCCCGGTTGATGAGGCTTGAGGCTACGATTACCTTTAGAGGACACATCTCTTAGAATGCTCATCGTCCACCTGACGATGTTATGAAAGAATTCAATCCATACAAGTTCGTTCCGGGTTCGAACGAAACCGAAGGCATTATCTCGTTACACTCATTTTGGAATCACCCTCAGAGTTAACGACGATAACCCTTGCACTCTAAATCACCATCTCCAATCTATAAGTACTATTCCGTCAAACTCATTACGGAATCACCCACAGAGTTATACTGACGTATAGCCCTTACACCTCGAGTCTTCACTCGCTCCACTTGGATTAACGACCTAACGCTTAATTGGAATCGATGTGGTTTTCGGATATCCAAATATGGAAACCCGATCCCGGTCTCATCGAAATCCAAAGCGTGTCTTTTAAGGCCAAGTTGTTTTAAAGGTTTAAAACAATTCAATTATCTATATATACAAATAGATAGATCACAGATCCACAACAGATAATCAACATTATCATCATATCGGATAAACTATATTATCATTATTCAAAAGATAATCTATATCAACATCACAATACAACCAATGCATCCAAATCACTCAACATTAATTATCTCATATCTGAGATTCAAACCATCTAAAGTAAACAACATCATCCATCTATATAAGCAATGATTAACCACACCAAATATAGTTAATTTAAAATGAATTAAATTAATTACATCATTCCATTAATTTAAAGTAAATTAAATTAATTACTTCACCAATATCAACTTGCTCATATCACTATTGATAATTTATCAATCACTTAATTAATCATCATCCAATGATTCATTTTAATTAATCATCCCTGATTAATTAACCCTTAATTACATTCAAGTAATTAAACACTAATTAATTTCTCAAATTAATTATATTTAACCAAATACAGTAATTAACCTTTAATTACTTCATTAATTAATTAACTATAATTAATTACATTAATCCTTAATTAATTACATTAATTAATTACCTTTAATCACTTATTATTGATTAATTAATCTTAATTAATCAATCTTAATTACATCAAATTATATTAATTAATAATCTCTAATTACATTTAATTAATTACCTTATTTAAATTAATTACATTAAGGAATAAATCTTAATTTATAACATAATTGTTAATCACCCTTGATTAACCCCATTCAGTAATCAACTACCCTTAATTACTTCACCAAATAAATTAATTACTCATTAATTAATTATCTCTAATTAATCCCTTGATTAATTCACAAATTAATTATACTCAAATTACTTTTATCAACAAATCACCTTCAATTAATTACATACAGTAATTACTCATTAATTACTTCTCTAAGTAACTTCTCTTCATTAAATTACATTAAGTAATTATACTTCACAAATTATCAATTGATTAATTTTAAATTAATTAAAATGAATTAATTAACTTAATCTAATCAAATTAACTCAATTAATTACAATAAGTAATTAGTTCCTTAATTACTTCCATAAATAATTATACTTAACAACCTACACAAATGATTATCTTTAAATTAATTAATCTAGTTAATAATTTAAATTAATCACATTAATTAATTATTAAATAATCCTTAGTTAATGTCCTTTATTAACTATTAACAACTCATTAATTATTTTCTAAAATAATTAACTTATTTTAATCATTATTAATTACAAATTAATCAATCATTAACTAACCCATTAATTAATTCCAGATTAATTAAATAATTAAGTGTTAATTAAAACTTAATTAATCCATTATTACTTGATTAGTTAATTATTAATCATTAATTAAAAACTAATTTTATTTAATTAATTATTCTTAATTACAAGTTAATTATTCAATGAATAATTAATCCTAAACCCTTAAGATTAAACCTTAATTACTTTAAGTAATTATTTATTTCATTAATTTATTAAATAAATTAATTATTCATTTAATTACCCTAATAATTAAATGAAATACAAAATATTAAATTATTATTTAACTTAACAAGTTTAAATTCAATCTCAAACCTTTAATTGATAATAAATCCTTAATTATAAAAGAAATTTTACAAAAGTTAAAATAAATTTCTTTTTAAAATCAAACCATTTAAATTTTTACATTAACATTCAAATTTGGTTTAAACACTTAAATTTATAAACTTAAATTTATTTTTAAACAAAGATTCAAATCCAAATTTGAATCAAATTTTACATTTTGATTAAACATTTCTTCATATTTTCAATTTCAAATTTAAATTCAAATTCTTAAAAACATTTTAAACAATGAACTCTTTAAAATTATTTTTAAAGCAAATTTGAATTTAAATACTCATCATTTCCAACTTGTGATTCAATTCAACTTGAATTCATCATTTAAGTTAGATTTAAAACTTACTTTAAATTCTAGCTTCCACCTTAAAATTTTAGTTTTAAATTTTGAAAACAAGTCAAGTTTTCAAACTTCAACAACCAATCCGGGCTAAAACTAAAATATCTCGAGTATCAATTTTCTTATAAATTCATCTTAAAATCAATTAAATCTCAAATAAAATCAGGTTTATACAACCCTGTATTGACAGTTTACCCAAAACCCTGTAACCAAAATAAACACCCGAGATCTCATCAATTTCCTTCGAGTCCAATACCCCTCGGCTTCGAGTAAAAACCTGGTTCTACTCGAAATAATATACGAGCCCTTCATCCCCAAACATCAGCTGAAAACCCATGAACGCCGTGCACCTGCACCACCGGAGCTTCCATCTCCGACCCTTCACGACCCCCTACGCAAGTCAACAATCCTCTCCAAACCCCAACTCAACGTTCAATTCAACTATAGAAACCCTAAATCAAAATCAAGCATTCGAACTCGAATCTGGAAAAAATGGGTTGACTGAAAACTCCTCAACCTCCAAACTCCGACCACCTGAAGAATACCACCTCCGGCCACTTCTTTATCCTCATCTCATCTATCTCTAGTTCGAATTAGGGAAGTCTCGATCACTTACTTACGTTGCAGTGATCAAATTTTCTCAACACAGAAAAACTAGGGTTCAAAATTTCAAACCCAAATCACTTCTGCCTTATTGCTTTAATCCATCATCTTTTATTTTTCCTATAATCTACACACATCATTCCAACAACAAAAGAAACTCAGGCATCTACATACCCTTAGATTGGCAGAACCAACCCCAATTTTGTTTTCAGGTTAAACCAAAAATATTCAGTTGAATGCAATCTAAAAATTCATATTATAGTTTTAAAAATCAAGTTAATAATCAAGTAATTTGTTTATAAGCTTAACTAAATAAGTCTGGAACATTTTCATATTGATTGCAGAAATCTTACTCTGTTGTATTTTTATTTATTCTGTGTCATCACAGCTTTATCATCATTCTCATTTTTTTTTTAAATAAACTTTAGCTTGTTACATATCTGACTAAACCTTAAACTATAGAAATGTTTAAACATGAGATCTTGAACTTGATAAGGATTTTAAACTTACATTCTAGTATTAGGTCCAAACACCTAAGACACAGCAAGCATGCATTCATAAAAAAAAACATATATATATTCAAAGCTTTTCACCATTTCAGTCACACACTTATTTCAGAGAAAACAAACAACTATTTATACTTATGTTTATTAAATAAAAATTGTTACTCACTGGTTTTAGGAGCAGAGCATGTGAGTTTATGAAGAGCTTCAGATTCCTTCCTTGTTCTTGCTTATGCATCTTAACTTAAATTGGAAATTACAAAAAGTAAGGTTTTTATAAATGCTACTTCTTTTGAAAAAAATAGATGAGTGCATATAGCTTGTTGATTTGTCTAAGATGAAAAATTTTAGGTTGTGAAATTCTTTTTAGGGGTGGATAATAGGATGTGGTACAGGTTTAAAATGGGATAAATTGAACAGGGAAAGAAGATTAATATCCAAATTAAATAAAGCGATAGATAGGGCAATGCTATAGGTAAATAGGAATTTAAGCATATAGAATTTATCAAAGTAGCAAGAATGAAGATGAAGAAGATGAATGCGGAACGGAACGACGTTAGTTTAAATTAATAGTTATCATTAGTAATTACGATTCAAATTGGCCTGAAAAGGGTCTAGGTTCAACTTGGCCCAAATAGGGAAGAGCGATCGACCCTTTGGGGAAGACTGATCGATCGGTAGTGGTCGTCCACCCCAAGTTATAGTGGTCTACCAGTTGCATGTTTTGGGGCGTGACCAAACCTCAAACGTGAAATATATTCGCATCGTGATTTTAGCTGCCCTTATTTTCATGAAACTCTCCCCCTTCTGCGACAACGAAGCTCTCCCTCCTCAAAGTTGCCGACCACCCCTAGCACTCCAGCACTGTGACGATCCAGAAATTTTGACATTTGAAATTGAAATATTTGGTTGAATTTTTATATTTGGAAATTGATTTAACCTGAATTTCAAATATTAGAATGAAATTGGCAATTAAACTTTTTGAATTTAATAATTGAAATTGGGTAAATTGTTGTATCTACAGTTTTATTCTTATTAAAAATATTTTCAAGGCTTTGAAAATTTATATTGATAATACTGAAGATAATAGATGCTTCAGAATTTAATTTGAAAATGCTTTGTTTAGTTTTGAAAATTTATCATTTAAATCGATATTTAAAAATAGCCTTCCGAGGCACAGTCTCGGATTTCGACGAAACTACTTCCATTGGATCCATAATATCGTATTATTATCGGATTTCAATTTTCGTAGTATTTGGAGTGATTGTTTGGCCGTACGGTTGATAAACGAGCTGAAATTTAAATCGAAAATTCGATATTTTAACTAGTCCAAAAAACTATCTTCTCCATACAATCGAATTTGGACTCGAAACCTTTTTCATTGCGTTCGAAATAGAGGATTAACATTATAAACGCCTATTGGCATGCCTCGATTGGAGATTGAAATTTGAATCACGGAAATCGAAAGGATTTGAATTTGTATTTAAATTAAATATATACATATATGTATTTAATAATATTTTATAAGGCAATTCTACACGTATCCTTTTGGTCAACATGTGCTTCGTTTTCTCTGATAATTTCACACGCGTTCATTGAAAATATGATGATGCGTGTATAAAACCGATATAGTTCTTTGTTTTAAAGATTATTCATTTATCTATTATATGTTGTTCGGCTGCGAAATGTGAGATTCTGTTGTTGTTTCTGTTTCTTCTTTTATCTTTTTCTTCTTTAACCCTAACGGTTTGATTTTTCGGTATTCGACTGTGCGGCATTTGATACAGTGGACGTATTGATGTCGACTTTCGGTAGTCGAAAAATCAGGTCGTTACATTTTTGGTATCAGAGCATTTGGTTAAGCGACAACCTTGGTTCTGTTAGGTGTTACTCATTAGAGATAGATTCTGTAGTACTCTAGAATGAGTTCGAGTGTAATAATAGATATGAGCGCGTATTTGTTAGTGAATATAAATTTGTTTTATATTGTGTTGACTTATCGGTTGATTGTTTATAGATTCTGGTCGGTGCAGTTTGGCCAACTGTATCTATATGGGTTTTTAAACTCTTAAACAAGATGAACTGACACAGTATATTTTTAAAATCGGGTAAATGAAATAATTTTACCTAAATTATTTTGTATATAGAAGGAAAAATTTCTGTAAATTATTATAGTATTATATGCTTGCTTCGATGTTAGGAGGTGATAATATTACATTATTATCATTATTGTTGAATAAGAAATTGAAAACATAACCAAATGTTAAGAAATAAATTTATATACAAATGAGATTTGTAAATGAAAATTGTAAAGGTGAGTTATAATTTGAAATAGAATTCCAGAGAATTATTTGGAAATGTTTTTGAAAGGATTTGAAATTTTGGAAATTGAATCCCTTTTTGGTTTGAAAATGGTTTTCAAAGGTTTTGGAAAAGTATTTTGGAGGGATAAAAGCACTAAACTCTTTTCCGTCGCTGGAAAATATTGCGTGATGATCGCGACATCATCGGTATTCATTTCGAGTTTCCAGAAGAGAAGTCGCTGCCAAAATGTTTTAAAATTGAAATTGTTTGAAAACCTAGAAAAATCAGATTTAAACTGAATTTAACTTGAGTTAATTTGAATAAAGGTGAATTTGAGAAGTCTTATAGACTAAATGATTGGAATAAAACTGGAATTGAAACTGAATACTGAAAACCAATTTGAATTGTGTGAAATAAAATGAAGTTGTAAAATTAGTTCAAAATGAACTAAAGGTAAAAAAGGTGGAAATAAAAAAAATGGTTTGAGATAAAATGAATTGTAATTTGTAATGAATTAGTAAATGAAACTAATTTAAAATAATGAGATGGATCAGTTGTGAATGAAAGATAGTTGACAAAATTCAATATTCAGAAGGTAAATTGAATACAAATAGAATTGAAATTGTAAATCGAATTCAAGTGAAACTGATAATGCAAGATTGAATGAAAATGGATATATAACTTTAATAGTGAAGTGAAAAAAATGTATAAGAAGTATATATTGAAAATTTTGTAAAAGAATGTGCAAACTGATAGGTAAGATATACAGGTGTGTTAAAAGGAAAAAGGATTGGGATTTTGATTTCGAAGATAAAAATTTGAATTTCTCGAAAAAGGTATGTATTTAAATTTCTATATGAAATTTGATGATTTTCTTGTCTATCCGCTTGGTGTTTTCTTTTCTTTTTGAATCTGGGGGCCCGTGGTGCCATTTTGTAGTCAGACTGAGCTAGCCGTGCAAAGGAGACGCTGGCGAAATTTTTCGAAAATTCAGGAAGTTAGAAAAATTTTGAGAAAATTTCGAATTTGAATTTAAATTTTAATTGGTTTAGAAAACAGTATTGTTTGGAGTTTATAGTTAAGGTTGAAAGGTTAGTTGAATCGATAATGGGTTGTTAATAAAAAGATTTGTTTTGGAAAATTGATAAAACCGTTTAGTTTTGGAAAAATAGAAAGGGTTATGGATCATTCATCTTAACTAGTAATTTCAGGACGAAATTCTTTTAAGGGGGAAGAATGTGACGATCCAGAAATTTTGACATTTGAAATTGAAATATTTGGTTGAATTTTTATATTTGGAAGTTGATTCAACCTGAATTTCAAATATCAGAATAAAAATTGGCAATTAAACTTTTTGAAATTAATAATTGAAATTGGGTAAAATGTTATATCTTTAGTTTTATGCTTGTTAAAAATATTCTCAAGGCTTCGAAAACTTATATTTATGACACTGAAGATAATAGAAGCTTCAGAATTTAATTTGAAAATGCTTTGTTTAGTTTTGAAAATCTATAGTTTAAATCGATATTTAAAATAACCTTCCGAGGCATAGTCTCGGATTTCGACGAAATAAGTTTCATTGGATCCATAATATTGTATTATTATCGGATTTCAATTTTCGTAGTGTTTGGAGTGATCGTTTGGCTGTACGGTTGATAAACGCGCTGAAATTTAAATCGAAAATTCGTAACTGGTCCAAAAAGCTATCTTCTCCATACAATCGAATTTGGACTCAAAACATTTTTCATTGCGTTCGAAATAGGGGATTAACATTATAAACGCCTATCGGCACGCCTCGATTGGAGATCAAAATTTTGAATTACGGAAGTCGGAACGATTTGAATATGTATTTAAATTAAATATATACATATATGTATTTAATAATATTTTTATAAGGCAGTTCTACACGTATCCTTTTGAACAACACGTGCTTCATTTTCTCTGATAATTTCACACGCGTTCGTTGAAAATATGATGAATATCTCGCTCGAAGGAAAACAAACGAAACATTTTCTTTCGTTCAAATAAAAATGGCCGTTGCATTTTCCCCTCTTCTCGTTTAAAAATGGCCGCACTTCCTCTTTCATTTCAAAATCAAAAGTCACAGCCAAGAAAAAATGGCAGAAGAAAATCGAATTCGTTCCGTATATAGAAGCAAACCAACAATCTCTTCGAGAAATCAAATCTCGAATCGCGGATATGAATCACGATTCGTGAGCGGCCCAGCTATTCTCGAAGGCGATGGCAGGTTGGGGGTGCGCGTGAGTTCGAGGTCGCACAGCTAGGTTGGTAGCACGTTGATCGAAGAGGTCGAGGCGGCGATGGATGCTAGGGTTTGCATCACGATGGGTTCGAATCATGTGAAGGTGGAACTGGAAACTGGAGGAAGCAGGGTTATGCACGTGAGTTGTTCGGGGGAAGTTCGGCGACTCGAGGAGGTTTCAGGGAGGTCTCGAAGTCTGGTTCGCAGTTTGTCGGTGAGGTAAATTTTTTTTCTTTTTGATTTATAAATAAATAAATATATATACATATAGAAAGCATATATACATAAGGTTTATACAGAAAACAGAATAAAAGGAATAAATAAAATAATTTATAATGAGGTTAATTTTTATTTTAAATTTGCAGAAGATTAAACAGTAAAATATAAGTAAATATACATATATATGCTTAAAGAAAAAATATATAAATAATATAAATTTTAAATGGTAATAGAGATTATTTTATAAATATATATTTATATAGATTTTGGAATCTATATAGACTGTTTTCAAATGGATATGTATTTTCAGGAATAAAAATAATAAAGATAAGAATAAATATACATATATGCCTTTTAAATTCACTAGTTTATTTTTAATAATGTATAGTGGTGGTAAAATAGTTTTTATTAACTTATTAAAATATTCTAGTTACTAGAAATTATTTATATTTAGGAAAATTAGTTTAAAATAAAATATGTGCATGATTTTAAACTCACAATTTAATTTTAAAATGATAAATAAGGCGATTAAATCATTAGTTAATTAAATCTATTAAATGGAAATTTAATTGTTCGATTTATTCGAATATTAATAAATTGTATAAATTGTTTATACAAGGTCTAAAATGGAGAAACAAGCCGGAATGGAAATTAGTTGGAATGGATTGCAAATAAAAGGTGAGATCTTCTCACTCAAATTATAATAATTGAAAATTTCAGTTGTTGATTGATTGTTGAATTGTGATAGTTAAATTTAAATTGTTGATTTTGTGCTTGGATGATAAATTATTATCAATTGTATTGGATTAGACCCTATGCGCCACATAATAGCGGATAATATTATATTAAACCCATATACCGTGATATTCCACCTCGAGGTGGAATTGGTATTATATATGTATTTGGAGTGATTGATTTCCCGCAGTATATAGCGGATGAGACCCTATGCGCCGCATAATAGCAGATGATATTTTATAAATCTCATATACCGCGATATTCCACCTCGAAGTGGAATGAGTATTTAATTGTTGTGCTAATGTCTGTGGATGTAGGGAAACAGGTTGGCGGGATCCAACTGGATTCCTCAAAACATTTGAAATTGTTTCAATGTAATGTGTTGATTATTTATAATCTGTGTGTGATTATTTGTGATTGAAACCGTTGAAGGCTCTAATTTAGCCGGATATATTTTTAGTATCGTAGGATACCGAAAATAAACAGATTATTGAAATTTTACGTAGAAAATTTATAATAAATTCATTTAAAAGAATTAGGTGAATTTAAAAGAAGAAATTTTAAATAGATAAAGTTTTATTTTTGAAAACTTATTGAATAAATTCCAGAATAAGGGAAAAGATTTTAATAAATGGGTTTTGAGTAATATGGTTTAATAGTTGAAGAATTTATTTTAAATTTTAATTTTAAATAGATTGAAAGAAATAAAGGAATTTATTTTAAAAGAAAATAAATTTGGAAATCAATTTTGAAATCGATTTGGTGTTTAAAAATAAATTTTGGGAAATCAATTCTGAAATTGATTTGGTGTTTGAAATAAATCTTTGGAAAATCAATTTGGGATTTGATTTGGTATTTGAAATAAATTTGAAAATCAATTTGAAAATTGATTTGGCGTTGAAAGTGAATATTTGGGAATCGATTTGAAAGAAACCTTTTTCATTGCGTTCGAATAGGGGATTAACATTATACTTTCGAAATGTTTTCCACAATATGCACTAATGGTAATATTAAAAAGGATTTTGCATATTAAGCATTTTTTACTATCATAAGGAGAAATCTCCTCCAATACTGTGTTTGCATTGTGTGTGTGGTGAGAGGCCTTATGGTAGTTTCATTTTCCAAAAGCATAGCAGATTTCTTTTCCTTTCTTTGTGAAAAATAATTGTTTTTAAGATCTCACACCAGTCCCATGACTGACCTGGAATTTATTGTTCCCTTTCTAAACTCTGGGTGCCCATAAATTTTCCACACGGACATCCTAAAGTTAGGTTATCGGTGTTCTGGAGTGAAATCAGAAAAGAGATGCTCTAGAGATCAGTTGCAAGCTGGATGGTGAAGCGTATCATTATACTATGTAGTATCCGTTGCGTTTGGATTGGAGCACGTCAAAATTTCTATGTAAGCAAGTTATACCAATTGCCAGTGTTGTATTGTGTCGTTGTAAACTCTGATGATGTATGTATAAAACTGATATAGTTCTTTGTTTTAAAGATTATTCATTTATCTATTATATGTTATTCCGCTGTAAAATGTGAGATTCTGTTATTGTTTCTGTTTCTTCTTCTTTCTTTTTCTTCTTTAACCCTAACGGTTTGATTTTTCGGTATTCGACTGTGCGGCATTTGATACCGTGGACGTATTGATGTCGACTTTCGAAAATCGAAAAATCGGGTCGTTACAAGCACCGACAACGTCCATCTCCAGCATCTCCCTATACGAACGCAGCAACACCTCCACAACCCCAAAAGGACCAACCTATTTCAAAGCCCAAAATACAGATCTAAACCCGCACCAAATCTAAATCATGGACCCTCCACGTAGCAGCCTCTCTGTTCGACACCCAAGTCTGACCCTAAAAGAGATAACATGACTTTAGAACAACAAGGCGAGGATTCTAGTATACAAAGAAGCAGCGGGTTTTTCATTTTTTAAGGGCATCAATTGAACTTCGAAGACTTCGCTGCCTATGATTTGGAGGGTCTATTCATGGCTACAAGATTACTACTGATTCTTAGCCATGACATGTTCGAGCAGGAGTGTTACCCAGGATTTATGTGTCCATTTGGCACAAATTTAGAGTATTTATTCAATAAAGGCAAGAGAAGCTTCACATCCAAAGTCAAAGAGTGGAGATCCAATTGACCGATGTGCAGTTCGGTGGTATTCTGCCCATCTCTGCCGCAAGAGAAGACTTAAAGGATGTCGTGACCTCCGAGCCACCATCCTTCAACAGATCTTTCACCAGGCGATAGGCATCTGGCTGACATAGAACTTGCGGGACCAAGCTCTTCTGGTCGCCTACATTGTTCAACATAACATTGTCCCCAAGATGAGGAGCTACGACCAAATCTACCTCTTGTTTGGAAGGCCAAATATGCCATAATAGGTGGTATTCGATTGAACTGAGCCAAAGCCATCATGAACCATTACATGAGCTTAGGAGCAGGGATGTAGAGGAACCATCTTTTATACTATCGTCTTTTCATTCCCGTCTTTCAATAGTTCGAAGTTAACTTCCGAAGGGAGCCGATATAGAAAAGAGCACCTACACCATTGGACATATCCTCCTTTAGGAGGATGAGGATAGAGGCGACGGCTATGGATTTTGCAACACAACAGTTGGAGGTGGAGTAAGTACATATGAATTGAGCTCCTTTGCCGAATCAGTAGGCCATAAAGCTACAGCAGCAGGCCTTTAAGTATGGAGCGATCCAGGACTCTCAAATCTAGATTGAGGTTAAGCTGTAGGAGAATAGGGTGTGGCAGTTGGAGATAAGAGAGGAGCAGTGACGCCAGGGTCATAAACTTGGGTGCGTAGCCTCTATGCTCCAATCATTTGGTTGCAACCGTGGTTCTAGCTCTCATGGAGGACCATCCCCCAGTCTATAGGTGATAGATAGTAGTAGTTGTTGTATGTTCCTTCTAGTAGTTGTTTGTAACGACCCGCCATTTCAAACCATTCAAATCGACAATGTCAGACTTGAGTTGCTCCAAATAATAGATTGTTAATATATTTATTTGGCATAACTTAGCATATACGGTAAATAAATAAATCACAGAATCACAGACACAGAGTTTACAACAAACAGCGGAAAGATAAATAGTCGTTCATAAGTCTACTGCAGAAATAACATAGTCCAAATAGAATACATCAAAAGTCTCAATACACAGAAGTAACTGACAAGTCTGAACATACAACTAAAATAATAGAAGTAAGTGGAAACTGAAAAGATAAGATAGGTCTTCCAAACGAACTCCGAGCTCCAAAAGATGAATCTCAAGCTGTGACACTCAAGCTGACTCGAGTGTAAAGAAAAAAACACTCGAATCAGGATTAACATTCTTATGCAGATAAATCAAATTCAAGTGAAATGTCATGTAAATGTAATATAACTTAAAGGGATGTTGGGATTCCATCATTTAAGGATTCGATAAACTATCTACATACATAGTACAATACGCTACATATATAATGTCTATTATAGAGTAAAATATCAAAATAGCGTTAAGGAATTACCCATATCCCCCTTAACACATTTTTATATATTCTCATAGTTTATACAGTACCGTAATTCCTCCGTAAACCGGAGGGCTATCAGAGGACACTCCATAGGTATGGTACAAAACAAACTCGTAAAAGGCGCTCTAGGGTATGTTAACACGACACTCGAGGTAATGCCAGGGTAGATGTACTAATTGCAGAACTGTGCTGGTGGTAACGCATAGCAGCTACTACCGCCCACCTCGAACAACATTCCCATAATCAAAGGTGTGCACCATTCAAATTACAAAGTAATAAAATGGTTTCGAAGAAATGTGTTCGATTGGAGGAATGGCCTCATTTGGCCCAAGTATAGCTACTGTTTTAGTCACATCTACGCTGTCTCGAGAGTCAGGATCACGTCATACACTACAACAAAACTTGTTTTTGGTTGCATTAGTTGGTTGCGTTTCAAGGCATATGCCACCGTTGGTCATTTTAAAATATAAAATGAAACGATGAAACGCTACTAATTGGTCTCGCCAATTTTTCATCAATATTTTGCTAAAATTTTCCGTGGCCGCCCAAATTTCCTTTCACACCAATTTTTTCCCCTCTCAAAATTACAGTGGGAACAAAAAGTCCCTGTCTTCCAATCCATCAGAGCCTTTGTCTTCGTCCCCAAAATCCCTTATCTTCCTCAACTGATATCCTCAAAATCGTCTTCCAATCCAGCACGGCCTCTCTCTTTTTACCTTTATTGTTCAGCAATTTAGAAATGGCAAAATATACAAGTTCGAATATTGGTTGGTTTTGGCATGTAGGAAGTCGCACCTGCTGAAAATGTGAGTGTTTCTATCCACTTGCTATTGCCCCCACTTCATGAAAGCAACTGGATTTTAATGTAAAATTTAACTAAGTGTATAATAATTTAAAAGGGAACACCGATCCTCGTGGATTTGGTTTGTATTTGTATCTTACTGTTTGGGTTACAACATTCATTACTGTAGCTTTTGATGTAACTTGTTAGAATGTTGCTAGGACTAAGAGATATGAGATGTAAATTTTTGGTTGATATAAATTATTTATATATAAAATATCAAATTCAACATGAAGAAGAGAATCATGTTATAGTTGACTGTCTATACGACTGAGTGAGATGTTCAGTTGAACTGTAATAAGTCATTACCGAAGATTTAGGAATATGCTAATTGATGATATTCTATTTCTCATAACATGAAGGGTGCTTCCACTGTTTTTGAGTGGAGAATATATTGTAGTTTTTGTTTTAGCTGCATTAATAAGAGCGTATAGTTAAATGAATGTTTAGATTTATTCTAATATGAATATGAAGTGTTATTTATTGAGATTATATATTTAATTTTCATGTTTTCAGGTCATATTGGCATTACAGTTGATGACGCTTATAAAGCATGTGAGCGATTTGAGAGCCTAGGAGTTGAATTTGTTAAAAAACCCGATGATGGTAAATGTGAAAATTGATAATACAGTGACTATTGATTTATTTCTTTATTGTTTTATTTATTTGTCCAGTATTAGCACAATTTTATGTGATCATTAGCATTCTTCTTTATTACCAAAGATAACTAAGATGTTATTTACATGCAAGATCCATACACTTAGGCTTTCAATATTTGAACAAATTATTATAAGCTATTGAAGATCGAACGAGTTTTCTTGTATATATCATATATGTTAGGTATCCTCATGAAATTACCTTTTCATAATGAGGTATATCTTCATCTTCCAATTTGTTCTGCATAGTGTTTTATTTCATTTTATCGCCCATGGCTATTGCCATTCTTCTATTCTCCAAATCATTTTATGCAATTACTCCAATGCCCTTGTTCCATAATTGTACACTGAACCAGGATAGACCATTTCCCTCACAAACATTCATTTTTTCGGCTATATTTAAAACATGCATGCGAGAGATCTGTCTGTTAAATTTTATTCAAATCGCACATTTTTCATTTACAGGAAAGATGAAAGGAATTGCATTCATTAAAGACCCTGATGGTTGCTGGATTGAAATATTTGACCTGAAAAGAATTGAAAATGTTACTACTGCTGCAGCTTGAGAGCTTTGTGTTTACAGGTATTAACAACTTATGGTTTTGTTAATCACTGTTTGGCATGTTCATCAGTTTAGTTTTATTTTTTCACTTTCTTTACATTAAACTTTTACGATACCATGTAATTAAGAACTCTTGAATTCCATTGTGGAACGAGAAGTTTCAATTTATGTTAAAAGAACCTCCTATAAATGAAAAGATTCTCATTCAAGTGATAAGCAAAAGAAAAGGCTTCAATTGTTTTATAACATTTATGTTTTCTTTACATTATCAAAATGTTGGGTCAGTGATCCTTGTAATCCGTGTAATATTCGTGGAAGTTTGTCAACTAACGTAAACATTACATCCTTTCAACAAATTATGTACAGCGTAGTCCAAAATAGATGTGGATTGAGAATATGATATGGTACTATTTCATTAACGTCACCTATACAAATATTCTATTTTGCTTCTGTTCAAATCAAGTGAATGTGTAGTTGTTATTTCAACAAATATCAATGTCGTTTGCTGTGAAGAATTGAGATTGATATTTCAAATCTACTGCTCATTTTTTTCTATATGGGACTAAATTCATTAACGCATTGCAAGTTTGTGCAACACTTTTAATAGTGATTCTAACAAGCCAACAAGAAATCTTTAGTTGGCTCAACTGGTAGGAAAATATTTACATAATTATAATGCAATTGTTTTACTTCTTTAAATTTATTGACGGATGACACAAGCATATGTTGTGATCTGTTGCAGCAGGAAATGTGGGGGTATTGAAGTTGGTTGATGTAGATGTAGACTGTGAAGTTTGAATGTGGTGTGTCTTTAGAACGACAATTGACAGTGGTAGAGTGAGTTGTGAAGACAGTGGATAGAGAAGCAAGTGTATTAGAGCAATGTGGAGATGTTGAGCAATGTAGGAGATAGCACAGTGAAGAGGATGTCTTGACAGCAAGGCAGGTGAAGTGTTGGTGAAGTTGAAGGGTTGGCAGTGAAAGCAAGGTAGTGGTATGGCTGACTGTGTATGTAGCAGTTTTGACTGTAGTTATATTATGGTGAGTATGGAACAGTTGTATGGCTTGTGGAAGCGTGATGTAATTTGTATGTAATGGAGAATAGGGATGTATGGATGTGGGGTGATGAAGTGCTGCTACTTTGTTTGATGTGAATGTGAGGAGATAGCATAGGCAACTTGTTTGAGGTGTTGAAACTGTCGGAGAGGGTGGATTTTGGAGAAGATGAATGTGATGATGGCTTTGGATTGTTGGATGGTAAGTAGTGTGAAAATGTTTGAAGTTGGTGATTCGAATGGAGGTGTATATGGTTCAGGATGGAAATATGGCAAAGCAGTGGGTGATTGAAGATGAGGTGATGGCTGATGGGTTGTTGAAGGCAGAGGGAGGAATGGTGATGATTCGTGGATGATCTGGAGTTAAGGTAGTGATATTCGTGATGGAATGTTGATGGTTTTGAAATAGTAACAGTCAGTAGTAACCATCATCTTCCCACAGGTTTATTATATTGTACTGTCATATTGAATAGGTTTATTTTGTTATTTAACTTATGTCATTAATTTCTTAATCTGCTTTTAATTCAGTATAGAGAATATGGTGTACTTCTATGGCGTGGATTCACTGTCCTGGGCTGTGCAAATCAATGCTTCGACAACAAAGATGATAACGAAAAAGGAAGACAAATGCCAGTTCATTTGGGGACGGAGCCACAAGTGAGGTAACATACATAGATATGAATATACATAGATATGAATATATCATCTGCTACCAGAAGTTTGTTTGCTCAAATTCATAGATGAATTTTAGCATGCTAAAGAAAAAGCAAAACGTTCTAACATGTACGCATTTATTTGGATCATCAAACTTTTGAGCTACTGTTGAAAACAAACCAGAGCATACCATCTTCTCTGTTTTTCCAGTTATATTTTTATTTTTTTTAACAAAAATTTCTCTTAATTGCTAATGATATCATGGAAAACAAACACTTATGAAGATTCTTAGTTGATGATCTTTTGATCATTCAGATATTCTTACGAATTCTTATTAAAATTGTGTGCATCATTAGTATATAAAATCATAAACTTCATGTTGTATCTCATCAGAATCTCATGTTCTTAGCTTAAGAACAATTTTGAGAACTTAGCTTTATAATAGCACTTTGGGGTATTACAAAATTTAACAAATAACAATAAATATAGGGTGATTTTCATGCTGTTTTGAACTTTGCTTCTGTGATGGTGGTTCCAATCATATTCTTCTGCAGAAATAATGGTTGGGCTATTAGCACTCCTGCTACAGAGCAATTTCGAAGTAAATGTTTACTGAACTTATGTTATATTATTGTATATTTTGATTCTTTACACATACCAGAAAGCTGCAAGATAACTTATAATAAATGAACTACGCAGGTGATGGAGTGGTAGTAAAAGGCCAGGCTTATGGAATTCGTAGCATACACGTATATGGAAATGATACACTTGTACAATGTTGTAGATGTTTGATATCAGATTTGTAATCCTACAAATTAATATAATTGTTTATCTATACGTTGTGCTTTCACTTGTGCAGGCATTGGACTTTCGAAGAGAGCAAGGTTGAACTTTTGTGGTGCTAGCTTTCACTTCTGCATGCAACAAAGAATTATGGATAATCAAGCGTTTTGTTAGCACCAGTTTGGTATAATATTTTATTAGTACTAGATGTGTAAAGTTGTATACGAATGGTTATTTTATGTTGGTCATTATATAAAAAATCTACTGTATTAGAATAGTTATGGATATCTTATTTGATCATATGATTAATATTTTTTTAATTGTTCGAATATGATGATTATGTGAGTGATTGTTGATTGATATAGTAGAAATAAAATAGACCATCATCAGAAAATAATAGCATGAAAAAATAGTGCAAAATGATCAATAATTTTTAGTAGCGTTTCAAAAACGCTACGAAAATACATATAGTGGCGTTGAGTAAAGCAATCGTAAAGTAGGGGTAAAGTTGGAAATTCTATTGGTAGCGTCAAAAAACCTTTGGGTAGCGTTTTATACACGCTGCAAAAAAGGAATTTAGTGGTGTTTCATAAACGCTGCAGTAAAACGATTTATGGTAGCGTTGAAATAAGTGCAACTAAAAATCAGGTATTTTTAGTCGCGGGCTTTATAACAGCGTTCATCAAAACGCTGCTAAAGCTTTTAGTAGCGTTTTTTGAGCGCTGCTAAAAATCAAAATTCTTGCAGTGATACCTTATTCAAAAATTGTTCGCCAAACCATCCTACTTCATTTCTAGAATCTCCACCATGTACATAGTTGTTAAAATGGTTTTCGGTATTTGCAGAGAGTATGACAATATCCGATCCCGGTCTCTTTAACAACCTAACGCTTATTTCACACCGTGGTCATTCATAAATTTACTTTGTAAATATTGAAAGTAGAATCTCAAATAAAATTTTAAATAACATATTCAATTTTTTGTTCTATATAGATTTTTAAAGTATTCATTTAATCCTTTTAAATAAGTTATAAATCATTTCAAAATCATCTAGTTCCGAATGAATCTTTATTTAAATTCACTTAACAACCAGTTTAAGTCACCAATAATCCCAATGTACCTTCCTGCCTTTTTATTTAATAATGTTATAAAAGTCTATATAAATTGTCTATATAAATTAACTAACCCTTTTATATTTATAAATTTTAAAATAAATTAAACTTTTATTTATCTATTTAAAATCTTATTTACGTATTTAGGGAAGGAAACTATAAGTAAACATTTTCAAACTAATTTTTATTGAACTCACAACTTCTATATTCCCAAAAATCAAAGCTATGGTGATAAAATTTACAATAATAAAATAGAATACTTATTATTTTTCAAAATCAAACTCAGGCATTTCCATTCAAACATAAAAGAAATCAATTTTCAAAATATAGACTTACGGTGTCCGTATATAATTCTCTATCCTATGGTCAAGTGATACGGTTATTTGTTATTTCGATCCGTAAAAGTTAAATTTATGGGTTTATCATTGAACCCACAATCCCAAAATTCAATAATCACTTAAATTCGCTTGGGCTTATCATTTCAACCTATAGCGAATTCCTCATATTCTAAAGTCTGTTCGGCATGTATCATTTCAATCCATAATGATTTCTAGAACTAAGGGGACTTGCAGAGTGAGGGAAAAAATAACAATAACATAATACAAAATTCTAGCAGATGTGATAAATAACAATTTGATTTAATAATCAGTTAACGTATAATGGCGTAAATTTACATAAGTGATCAATTTAAAATAACAACAAGTTATATAACTATTATAAATCAACTGTTCAAATTCAACAGCACATTTAAATTGTCATTTCCTATGAGATCAATTTAATAAGCATAAGAACATTAATCGTGAGCGATTGCACCTTTCGTGGGTGGAGAACATTGGAAACAACTATGGCAAAGAACAAAATGATGGACACAGGCACGATAAATCAATTTGCTGCAACAAGCAAGAATAGATTTTTAGCCCAAGAAATTCGACGAAAACGAATATATACATATATGAAAAATCTATGTGTGTGTATGAAAAACTTTAGAAAGGATAAATGTATGTATACAACGTATATAAATGCCGACAACAACATCAAAAGGGGCATATGAAGACAGCCTTTGTCATTATAACAGATATGTGATATATATATATATATATATATATATATATATATATATATATGAAAGAAGCAAGCAAAGGCCATAGCTTAAACAAAAAAAACATAAAAAGACACAAAAAAAATGATTGTCTTTCGCATTTATATACATGCTACAAAAACAAAACAAGAATTTAAGGGAAGGAGGCCTGGGCTTTCACGTTCGGCCATGGTAAAATGTATATGCAGCTATATCCCTACAACAATCATCTAGATCAAAGGATCGACAATGACTAGGCCTTTATATATACAATTTAACATATGCACAACATATATACAATCATGTATATATATGGCCGTACACAAATATCACTGCAAGATGTGAAAGCGACGACATGGAGTGGAGCGGTGCATGGGTACGACTTTTTGGGTGAGGAAGGTGAGACTGCAGTTCTTTCGTTTCATAATTTCATATAAAAAATAATAATTTTTGGTTTGCAAGGGGAGGAAAAAGAGAACGGGGTTTGGAATGGCAAAGGCAAAGCGGTGTGGGGAATCACATGTGACATGCACGGTGATGGTGGTACTTATCTGGGTTGTTCGGTGTTAGGAAGGGGAGGCTCGGTGGAAGCAAGGCCAAACAAGGGAACACGAATCGAAAGCAACTAGTGGAGGAGAAGAAGAAGGCGGACAATACCCAAAGAGAACAGTAAAATGAAATGTAATAAAATAAGATGGGTACATACCTCTCTCGTGAAATGACTGTGAGCAAAAGAGAAAAGGCAATGCGAATATATACGAAAATTGATGTAATAGCAATGCTGACACGCAAAGATTTAGCTGACATCCAAATTTGACTCCTCGTCAGAAGATGATTTACATTTTTATTGCATAAAATATTCAGTTTTCGAAAATATATAAATTTCACAAAATAAACCGATTAAATTTATATTTGGATTTCACAAGTAAATTAACTTTAATATTTCCCAATAAAAATTTAACAATTACTACAGTTAAATAGACGCATTTCAAATATCAAATTTTTTACTTCAAAATTTTATTATTTATTTTTCAAGAATTTTTCGTTATTTACGTTATAAAGCGGTTAAAATTCTCAGGTCATTACATTATTTTTCTTTTAGGTTTGGGCTGTAAGCATTATTTGTTTCTGTTCGTATAAAATGCATATAATGTTAATGAGAAATGGTCCTCTTTATTTATTTTCAATATTGACCGCAGTTTTCATTGGAAAACATTAAAGTAAGAAAATTTCATAAAAAACACTTAACTAATGCAAATGAAAAGAAAATAGGAAAGACCAGGAGTTTATAAAATAAATTAGAAAATTTATTTACTTAGCTATTGAAGAAAATAAAGTTTAAGCCCCAAAAATTAGTAAAATTTTCGAAAATAAATTTTGGCGAGTGAAGGAAAGGAAAGGTTGTTGTGAAGTCACCGATTACTGTCCCTAGACTTGAAAGCTGAATTTATGGATAAACTTATGTGATGGTTATTATTTTAAGATAAAAGAATATTTTTTTTTTTGAAATTGAAAATTTTACCGTGAAATAGGATGTGAAATAGGATAGACTCCATTATGGACATTAAACTATCAGCTAAATCCGTATAGGATGTGGTATGATTTATATTAAAAAGAAAAAAAAACATATATTTTTGAAACTTTTGTTCAAAATTCTTTGATTTTAAAAATAAATTACTTTTATAAATATGTTGAAATAAAAATGAATTTTTTTTTGAAAAGTAAAATTTCTAACTATTTCAAAAGTTTTATTTAAAAAGATCTTGAACAAAAAAAGACGTAAATTGTAACTACTCGATATTTCCAACCATTCGCATCCGCATATGTCGGACTTGAATTTTTCAAAATACCGCGTTGTAAATAAAATTTGGCAAATCTCAAAATATACAGTAAATAAATAATCACAGAATCATAGACACAGAATCAGCATACTCGCAGCGGAATATAAAAATAACTTATAGATACAAAATTTCCACCCTTTAAATAGTCATTTAAATTACTCAAAAATCTATGACTTTTATAAAGTATATTATACAAATATATATCTAACTCTTTTACTTATACAAATCAAGTACAAGATTTTTCTATGAAATTTGCTTAATAATTAAGTAAATTTCCATTCCAAAAATAAACTATATTTCAATTAATTTCTTATCTTACCCTTTTTTTTTCAAAACCAGCCTCCCATCAAGTTATATTTCAACTTCCATATTTTCACTAATTTAACTATTTAATTCATTGAAATTTAACCTCGCTTTATATTCAGGTTATAACAAATTTCATATTTTATTTCTTAACTTAAATTCCATTTATTTTACAAATCCAAATTTTACAAGATAAATTTATACTTTAAATTTTTAACCTTTACTTACATCTTTAACTTGTAAAATATAACTATGCTTAAGAATCATTTTAAATCAAATTTTAAGTAAAATATTATAACATTCTAAATTTTCAAATATTTAATAATTCCAGAATATATATATATATATATATATAACCACGGTCTGTATAATATTTTCTAACCTAGGTCAAGTGATACGGATAATATATCATTTCAATCCGTAATTTATAAAGAAAATCCAGGTTTTATCGTTTCAAACCC
Source organism: Allium cepa (assembly GCA_030765085.1). Lineage (NCBI taxonomy): Eukaryota > Viridiplantae > Streptophyta > Magnoliopsida > Asparagales > Amaryllidaceae > Allium > Allium cepa. The sequence goes on from CM060932.1 coordinate 163,884,041, forward strand.
GCAATCCCAAGTTAAATATATAACTAAATAAATAAGTGAATCAATAAATATCGTTCAGGCCTATCATTTCAGCCCATAATGATTCTATTCTACAGGGAACTTGCAATGTGATGAACAGTAAATAAATAAATAAATAAATAGTGTAACAACATAAATAAACAGTATATAATAAAACTGATGATGTGTATTTATTATTTTGAAACGTATATGAATTAATAATTGTTAATTATTCGCGCAAAGGAAAGTGGAACCCCCGGTGATTTCAATCCAGTTTTAAAAAAATTAACAGCTCTTTGGAAGAGTCAAAAAAAAATATATACATTTTTAAATAAATGGAAGTAATGGCAAGGCATGGTGAATTTCCTCCTTTAAACGTGCACGACAATTGATTTAGGACAAAGACTATAATTAGAATGTGAACGGTTATAAATTTGTGGGTAACGCTTCTATTAAATCAAAAGAGCAAAAAGGAAAGTGAGTATATTTGGAATGCGTACAACAGACGCAAAATTTTATGCCCAAATATAACGAAAATAACATATTTAAATTTCATACATTTTCTTATACGTTATTTATCCCATCAATTAACGCGCCCTTTAAACGCGCAATTCAACAGTTTATTAATACACTATAAATTGTGAAAGTTATTTCTTAACTAAAAATAAAATTTGTTTACAATCTTCGGATTTATTTACCATTTTCTAAGAAATTTATTACTTAATTTTAATATATATAATTCATTTTAAAAAGAACCAAAAAGGGAAATAAATGCTATTACCAATATAAGTAAACATTCTCACAGTAAATCTTGTACATATATTATTCCTATATAAAAGATTTAGAAATTAAAATTTTAACATTCTAATTAGAGTTATCTTTAACCAAAGTTGAAATTTCAAAACCCTTGTCTTTTATTTAAATTTTGGGAAATGATTTAATCAAATTAAAGATATATATTATAAAAATCCCATGGTTTTATAAATAAAAGAATACAGCGCTTGTAAAAATCTTGGGTTGTTACATAAGTTTAGGATTTTTGAAATACCACATGCTTAGCATAGGGAAAAAGTCAATGGATTAGCAAGTATGAATTTTATTGTGGAGCAGAAGTGACAGTAAAATAAAATATAGTTCATGGCGAGGGAAAAAGCATTTTAGCTTTGGAACTTCCTTTTCCCATACAATGTCGATGGGTGAGCTAAACTCGTTTTAAAATAATTCCCTTCAAAAAAAAATTAAAGATTTAAAATAAAATTTACTTGTGCAGACTGAAGTTTGAAACATTGGAAAAAGAATCTGCACATAAGAGATGGTTCTAAGGTATAATGGAAATATGTGTACACAAGAAGAGGATGGAAATAAGAAATTTCCCATATAAACCCTTTTTTAGGCATAAAAGAATATAGGTTTAGAAAACTGAATTTTGCAAAATTTTGGATGTTAGCAATGGTGCACTAGGATTTGGATGGTAGGGATTTGATGCAAAATTGATTGAACCATACTTCTACTCATACGAATGTGGGAAGATTTGGATGAAAAAAACAAAGATTTTGATTTTCAAAACTTGGATAAATATAGAGCTGCCAGTATATGTAGGTTGTTTGCATCATATTTTTAAAAAACTGTTTTAAATAATGCATTCATACAGGTGGTGCCAATTTAGTATTATCACGCATACATACCATATATGTTGTGATACACAGTGCATTTGTACACTAAATGGTTGGTTAGCTTAGAATGGTTGCTTATTATGTTACATGATTCAGTCTTTGAGGAATTTCAGGGACGGAATTCTTTTAAGGAGGAGAGAATGTAACATCTCGTAAACTTAACGATAATTAATCAAAAAGAAATTAATTAATAATTACTTAAGCATAAAATGGAATTTTTACAAATGTCATAATTTTGCTATGAAACAAACAATGTTACTTTCGTGGTAATTTTCTGATTACTTTTCATATATAAAGTTTTTCGATCGGAGTTGAAATAAATTTTTTATGAACGTTTGAATATTTTTGATTAGAAATAATTATATATGTAATTAAACAAATAAATATAATTAACTAACTTTAATTAACATCAGTTAGAGTTGCTAATAGTTAACATTCACTTAGAATAATTAATGTTGGGGTAAATCGGTTAAAAATTTAGAAAATAACGTACAAAAGAAATTTACTCAACGCATAACAAAAATTCACAACTGATCGACCCTAAATTGGACCGGTTGACGGTTTCGACTGGTTGTGAGATAGCGGTCAACTATTTGATTATCGACCGTAGATTGAACCTAGGTCGAATGGTCTGGATTTAATATACTATAATCTAATGTCTAGCATTGATTCAAACCCCTATAAATACGGCCTAACCCTTCACTTTTCTTCTCATATTTTCTGAAGCAATGGCGAAGCTCTGTCATTTTCTCTTCTCCACAAATTCTTAAATATAATAAATCTATAGTTTATATACATATATACATAGGTAATAGAGAAGAAGAATAAGGTCAAACCGAATCGTCAAAGCCAAGGTAAATTATAAATCCAGATCAAAATCTAAATTTAAATCAAAATCTCTTTTCAGTTTTAGATTTCTATTAGATATATGTATGCTTGCGGTATATGTATTCTGATAGAGAGAAAAAGGGCAAACTGGAATAACATGGATTAGATCTGAAGATTTGAAAAGCTAAAAGGTTGAGTTGGAAATTATATATTTTATACAATATTATATTTATTTCATTATAAATATGTTCCTTGTATGCCTAGGTATAATATTTGGAGTTGTAGGCCTAACTATATGTGTGTAATGAAATTTAAACCCATGCCTATATATTCTATGAACTGTTGACTTGAATCTAGAAAGCGAGGGTGTAAGTTGTAACTCATAAATTAACAAGATCTTATAGATATCCCAGATTTATGGATTCAAATGACATATGTTAGTTAATATGAAATAGAAGTTATTATAAGTTGATTGAGATTAAGTGGTATTTTAATTCATTGGAATGAAGTGCGTTCCAACCTAAATTTCTGTAAATTTTTTAGTTTTATAAATATGAATAAATTTATAACTTTTGAAATAACAAGGAATATGTATAAAAGAAAATGATGTACAAATAGGGATGTTTAGTGTATTTTGTATTGTTTATTTCAATAGTAAAAACTAAATGATAATTCCTTGTAATTCTAAACGTAACATAAATCCTTTTTATCGTAAGTTATAAAAGTTTATAGTGTTAACAATTCCTTTTGGAAAAGTTGCAATTCCAACGCATTAAAATGCAGAAATCACTAGGTATAAACTAAAGAAGTGTAAATAGAGACAATAATAACAGTCTAAATGTAAAACTAATATATGCAATAAAAGACAAGTTATAAATTAAAAAATAAGCGATGAAATGTCGGTAAAGTATTAAAATGAGTAAGTAACCAACGGAAGATAATATGAGATAAAAAGGGACAATAAATAGATTTAATAAAAAAGGGAAATGAACGGTAAAGGATATTTAAATTATTTAAGTTAAAAATAAGTGGTAAATGGCACTGAATTGATATTAATGAAATAAGAAGTAAATGCATGAAAAAGTAAAGGAATACTATTAATAGTTGGACTTCGGAAGCCTAGTAAATATATAAGTATGAATATATACGTAGCCTCAAGTATGCATTTATGACGGGTGTGAATTACTAAAATTAGCTAATAGCTTAGACTAAATAAGAATGACATAGCATTAAATTGGGTTGGAATTTGATGTCAGTAGTGTTACACAACAAAAGTCCGCAAACCGTAAGGGGCTACTAGCAGCTGTGTATACATTATACTGATGTGAGACATATCCAATTGTAGGACCAATGAAATTATATGTTCGTACTTAGGTGAAGAAAAAACAAAGTAAGATGGCTCGTCTTGGTCGAAGTGTCAAAGGACAAGTAGGGTCTGGTTTAACCTTTTAGGGCGTATTTCGTAACAAGTGAGTATTTCTTATAATGTGTTAGACAATCTAAATATGACGATGAGAAAGGCTTGGTGCTATGATAGTGAGATTGGTACCACATACGGGAGTTTGAGCTGTTTCATAGGTCGAAAACATCATCGATCCTGAACGATCAGTGGAAGACTGGGGTTACACCTAAATGGACTACACCTCCTAGTAGTGTAGATCCTATTTAGGACATGCACCATCTCACAGTTGTTTGCTAGTTTGTTTATTGTTAGGAGGAAAGATTAGATAACCCTTTCATGGTGGTCATTAAAATACGAATAGAATATGGCTAAACTATTATGATGCCATTATTAGGCCTACGAAAGTTCCTTGGTATGCATGATAATAAGGATGTGATACTGCGTTGATGATGGATCTTAATGAGGTGCTGAATTATGGATTCTAGTGGGGAAAGTATCTTGGTCCAACGGTTGACTGTGGTACTTATATATATATACACACATGCGCGCGCACACAACACATACACACATACATACATACACACACACACACATATACACATATATAGTTATTGTCTACCTAGTATATATACGTATACATTTACATATACATATACATATAAGTATATTTACACACACACACATATACATACATAGTTATTGTCTACCTAGGGTAGATGGAGTATATTGTACACATACCTGGAGTCAAAACAACTAAGTAAAACAAAAGGCATAACATGTAATGGAAGACAATCGACATAAATTAATGCTATGTATAAAGTGTGTAATTTACCAATCACCAGAACTTTGTTCCGACCCCCCTCATTACAACTCGCATAATAGCTTTAGAAGGAAATGTACTGGTACATGGCAAGAATAATGAAAGGATCGATTTCCTTATGCATGCTCGATACTAACAAGGTCACTATTCATAAAATGTGTCAACTTTAGTCAGTAACTATAGGTTTAATATACTTTACTATTCCGCTGTGAGTTTTTATCGACAGTGCTCTGGTATGCATTTTGTTTATTTGTAGGATACCAAAAATCAATGATCCATATTTCGATGAACTTGGGTTTTTGATTAGCAAAATTCATGCCTACTAAGGTGTGGGTTGTTGCATTTGGTATCAGTGCTTAGATAGTCCATCTTAAAAAAATTAGGATGCGATGATTGCATGTATTTTTATTTTTTTATCTATAATAATACATATGACATACACCAAATCTTATAAATTCTAACTATAGAAGTAGTCACGACCATGTTATAAAAAGATAGATAATACAACTATGAGTTGGAACAATATATGAAGTTAAAGATATACAGCAATCTTGATTACCCCACCGAAAGTAGGTCGTAGTGGAAGGCGTTGACTTAGGAAGAGCATGAATGCGACACATAGAAGGGTCACTGAAGCTGGATGGTACGTGACTTCCTAATTGGACCGAGATAACCCAATGATTGTAGATTCCCACAGGATTGCCAATCGATGGTATATATTAGATACAAATAGGGAAAAAGGAAGAATCTATATGTTGCCGATATTTGAAAGAAATAAATTCCTGAAAGAATGTGTGTAGTAATCACTCAAAAATGATAGCTGGATTTTAATATTTTGGGAAAGGATAAGTTAATAAGTAAATAGAAAAGAAAAACTCCAAAAGAAGGGATAAGTAAAACCATTCTGAATTCGACCCCATGTAAAAGAATTTAATATAAAATGATTTTAGAAAATATACAAATAATATATTTGAAATGATTTTCAAGGGATTTATTTAAAAGTTTGAAAAAATAGCATTTGAAATGATTTTCAAAGGATTTACTTGTAAGTAGAGAAACCCTATTTTGAAAAGTAAGTAAATATTATTTTTTAGAAAAATATATAAAAAAACATTTATGTTATATTTAAATAAAAAGTTTTAGAAGAATTACAGTTAGTTAAATTGAAAATTTCGAAAAATGGGGTTTAATAAAAAGTTAATTCTTTTGAAAAAAATAGTATAACGTATATAGCTCATTGATTTTTCGAAGATGAAAATTTTTAAGTTATGAATTTTTTTTAGGCGTGGACAATAGGAAGCGATACAAGTTTAGAATGGGTAAATTGAATGAGGAGAGAGGACTAAAAACCGAATAAAATAAAGTGGTAGGCAGATGCACTGCCATGGGTAAATAGGAATTTAGGTAGATAGGAATTTCTTAAGGCAACCAAAACGAAGATGAAGAAAACGGAGGCAGAACAGAACGACGTTAGTTAAAATTAATAGTTATTATTAGTAATTACGATTCGACTCCACCCGAAAAGGGTCTAGGTTCAACCTAGCCCAAATAGGCAGGATCGGTTGACCCCTTGTGGAAGACCGGTCAACCGCCCTTAGTTATAGCAATCTACCGGTTGCCGGTTCTAGGGCATGACCCAAAGCTCAAACGTGAGATTACACACATCCAAATTTGAGCACCTTTATTTTCAAGAAACTCTCCCTCTTCTAAATTGTGATTGGGAAGTTCCTCCCTCCACAAAGCCGTCAACAACATATAGCACTCCCCTGTCGACGATGTCCATCTTCGCTGCGCGAATGATGCAGCAACTCTATAGCCCTAAAAATCAACCGATTTCAAAGACTCGGATCTAGAACAAACCCACACCAAATCCAAAACATGACCCCTCCATGCAGCGGCCTCCGCATCGAACACCAGGTTTGACCATGCAAGAGTAGCATAGCTTCAGAAGACTTAAGATATCGATACCTCCAAGTCAGCCATTCTTCAATGGGTCTTTCATTGGGGGATTGGCATTTGGTGGATGATGAACTTGCGAGTCCAAACCCATTTGATCACCCGCATTGTTTAACACTACATTCTCACCATGACATAGAGCTACAACTAGATTTACCCCCTCGTTCGAAAGGCCACATGCATTGTCATAGGTGGTATTCAGGTGAATTGGACCAAAGCCATCATGAACCATTATGTGAGCCCATGAGTAGGGATGCAGTGGAGCTATCCTCCATACTGTTATCTTCTCACTACCATCTTTCGATGGTTTGGGGTTAGCTTCCGAAGGGAGCCGATACAGAATATGGCATAAGCACCATTGGATAGGTCCTCCCTTAGGAGGATGAGGATAGAGGCGACACCTATGGATTTGAGAGTACATCAATAGGAGGTAGGGCAGACATATCTGGATTGAGCTTCTTGGCTGATCAATAAGCCGTAGAGCTACAGCAGAAGGCCTTCATGTATGGAGCAATATAGGACTCCCTAATCCAGATCGAGCCCGAGTTGTAGGAGATAAGGGCGCAACAATTGGAGATACAAGAGGAGCAATGATGCTAGGGTTGTGAGCTTAGGTGCATAGCCTTCATCCTCTGATTATTCAGTTGTGGTGTTGGTTCTAGCTCTCATGGAGGACCATCCCCTAGTCCATAGGTGATAGATAGTAGTATTTGTTGTGTTTTCCTTTCGGTAGTTGTTTTTCTTTTAGGTTTGGGTTATTAACATTAGTCATTTATGTTTGTATAAAGCACATACGAAATTAATAAGAAATGTTCCTTTTTATTTGTTTTATGTGCTGACTGCAATATTCATTGAAAAATAGTAAAATAAGAAATCCTCATAAAAGACACTTAACTAATGCGGAGGAAAAGAAAATAGGAGAAGACTAGAAGTTTATAAAATAAATTAGGAAATTTATTTAATTAGACAGTATAAGAAAATAAAGTTAAGCCCCAAAAAATAGTAAAATTTTAGGAGATAAATTTTGGTAAGTGAATGAGAGGGAAAAGTTATTGTGAAGCCATGGGTCACTATTCTTATGACTTAAAAGTTGAAATTATAAATAAATTTATGGTTAGTTGTTATTTTAAGATAAAAGAATTGTTTTTGAAATTTAAATTTTACCGTGTAATAGCATAGAGTCCATTATGAACATTAAACCATTGGTTAAATCCCGAGTGCTTAGGGTGTGGCACAATTTGTTTTGAAAAGAAAAAAATATATACGTTTGAAATTTTTGTTCAAAATTCCTTGATCTTAAAAATAAATAGATTTATGTAAAGTTTTGAAATAAAAACTATTTTTTTTTAAAAAAGGAAAATTTCCAACTACTTCAAAAGTTTAATTTAAAATGATTTTGAACAGGAAAAGAGGGAAATTTTGGGTTTTTGAATTGCCACATGCTTAACATAGGGAAAAAGTCGGCAGGTTAATAGGTTCAAATTTTACTATGTAGTGGAAGTGCTATGACGATCCACATATCAGAAGGTTTAAATCGACAATAATTCACACATATCCGACTTAAACAATCCGGAACGTAGATAATCAATGGAGTTAAATAAGAAAAATAAGAAGAGAAGAAGAAAACAAAACACAGAATCTCACAGCGGAACGATAAAATATAATAATCAAATAAACAATTAATAAAGTTGTTTATAATACATTTGATTTTAAATCTATACACATTTATCAGAGTTATATATATACATCAGGAATAAATGATCAATACAGTAGAATAGCATGATGTATGGAATAGTAATAATAATAATAATATACCAAGCTTCGTCTTCGTCCTCCAGAGAATAGTCTTCAATGCGCTAGAAAAAAACTCAGGACTGACCCAAGCTAAAAAGATAAAAACACTCGAGTCAGGACTAAAATGCTCTTATGTAAGTCAAACCAATATCACAAATATGAGTGCAATAACTTAAGAGATGTTACGAGATTTTCCATCTTCTAAGGATCCGTTAAACTATTTATATATAGTAGTATACACTATAATAGATAATGTCAATTAGTAAAATAAATATCAAAATAGCGTTAAGGCTTTACATTGATCCACCTTAACACATTTACCGTTTAAACCAAAGTCGTAATGGGCTTGTATAAGGATAAATATGACAAGGCACGTGAGGCAATTGGTAGGATTCTATCTGTTTACCCTTTCTAGCTGGTCGTAACCCATCCGTGGCCGACCGCGACCATCATTCTAAACGGCAAATAAGGTGCACCCATTGAATCCGAAACCACAATAGTAATACGAGGGATCAACGTCGCTAGAGGTGGCTAACCTCAATCCGAAACCACAATAGATTTTTAATCATTTATACTAAAATATTCATCTTAAAAATAATTCCAAAATCAAACTAGTCAACTTCCTAATTTGCTACCCAAATCAATTCCAAAATCCATTTCAATTTAATCAATTCAATTCCATTCCTACTCGAATAAATTTCGATTCCACATAAATTTCAATTTCAATTCACAAATTTCTTTAAATTTTAATTTCCATTTCCAAATTAATTTAAATCTCAGTTTCAAATTAATTTCCAATTCCAAATTAAATTAAATTTCAATTCCAAACTAATTTCCAATTTCAGTTCCAATTCCAAATTCGATTTCAAAATATCGATTTAAACACTTAAATCAAATTTACTTTTAATATCGAATTTTAAATCCAAATTTACATTCCAAACTCAAACTTGAAATAACATTTCATTTCAATTTTTCTTAGAAATATTCAAAGTTCGAATAAAAGTCCAATCTTTTAAAACAAACCAACTTCCGGAAATTTACCCCGTATTTCAATTTTTTTAACTTAAAATCTAAACTTCGATTAATTAAACAATTCTGTTTACCAAGTTTAAATTCCAACATTTGAAATCCAATTCAAAATGATTCAATTTCCATAAATTGAATTTTATTCTTAAAAATCAATTCATTAAAATAATTTCAAAACAACTTTAAAAAAATTATTTAATTTAACCAACCCGGTGTCCGTATAAAATTTTCTAACCTATGGCCAAGTGGATAATTATTTCTGGATATATATCATTTCAATCCAAATAGATGTCATAGGTATATATCATTTCAACCTATTTCTTAATTTATTCAAAATAATTCATTTACAGTTTTATATGCAACAACAATATACAGGATGATAGCATGATATATTAAAATAAATAAACAACCAATATCGACCAATAGCATCCATCACAACCGATAAACCATATAGCCAATAACTTCACAAATTCCAATTTTTACCATATCGGGTAATATACTGCCAATTAAATTAAATTTATTTAACGGCTAATTTAAATTCTATCAATTAATTCATATACCAATTTAAATGACAATTAAACTACCAAACAATAGCCAATAAATTTCATATCACTTCAGAATATAAATGTAACTAACATAAAATTATTTTAGTCAATTGTGAGCAAATCAACACTCACCTTTGATTTATCGACGATTTAAATTCCAATATAGACCCAAAATTTGAATAGTCTTAGAATGCTACCAAACCACTTTCATAATGTTTGGAATTCCGATACGAACGTAACGGAGAAAACCGCACGTGAATCCGAGCTCGTATGCAAAAGTTATGCGAGTTAGAACATTTGACTTTTAATATTAATTAATTAATTAATTAATAAATAAAATAAAACATACGTATACCATCTTCCTCCTACGCGTTATCTCCTACCGCCTGAACCCATGCACGCTGCTACCATATTCATCTACGTGCGCCTAAATGACGACCGGACGATAATCAACACCAGCCACCATGTGCGCCGTAGCCCCCTCCATCTACGTCTGAAACGCGGCCAACCCTAAGCCAGCCATTGTCGAGCAAACAACCGAAACACGCACGACTTTCATGTGTAGATCTAGGAAAATCAGTGATGAATTAGCATGAATCAACATATGGATTTGTAGAGCTCGCCGAGATCTACAACTTTGCTTTTGGAATTTTTCGATTTCGTTGAACGGATTAAGAAATATCGAGGGCAGAAGTTCGATCAATTCTGGCCGTTAGAAAAGATGTAGACGGCGGCCATGTTTTCACTAGGGTTTCGAAATATTTTATTATAAAACTGTCTCGACATACATGCGTAATTATATAGTTAGGTCCAAAATCGTCCAACTCCAATCGAGACATGCCGCCTGGCGTTTATAATGTTTTACCCCCTTTCCGAACGCAATAGAACTAGTTTCGATGCCTAATTCGACTGTATGTGGAAGATAGCTTTTCAAAGTCAATTTATTTAATTAAATTTTGAAAATAAAATACTACGCGTTTCAAGCTCGCACGGCCAAACAACAAGTTTGATCGCTACGAAACTTGAAATCCTACAATAATTCGCTATTACGGATTCGATGAAACTGGTTTCGTCGAAATGCAAGACAATGGCCAAAATGGCTATTTTTACTCGTCAACTAAAATATAAAATATAAAATTTTAAATTATTCACATTTAAATTTAATCTTAAATGTTAACCATCTTCGTTCATATTTTGAATAAAATTTAAATCAATTTTCGATATCATCTTTGATCGTCTTAAATCCAGAATCAAATTATTCAAGTAATTTCCAATATTAATTTTTAGACAATTTAATTATCCAATAACCAATATAAATAAATCATTAGAAAAAAGTTTCTACCCATATTCATTCAATAATTACATTAAATTTAATAATTTAAAATAGCAAAAAATATGGGTCGTTACATACTCCCCCACTCAAAACTTTTCGTCTTCGAAAAGGCATTAAGTAAAGAATTTAACATACAATAGATTTTATTCAAATGATCACTTATAACTTTAAAATCTTATTAGAAATTTTTTTTACTGCTCTTTTACTACACCATTCCACTATCGGTTTACGAAAAATATAACTTATATATAAAAACAAGTTATAAAAATTTTAAAACTTCAAAAATTTTCTAACTCCCAGATTTACAGAAAATTTCAACAGGGTCTCCTTTGCGCGGCTCGATCGGAAAATTTTTACAATACAATATATAACACAAATATTATCAATATATATCAAATATACATCTCATCTCAATGATGAGGCATCCCGAAGGGCAAAAATATATAATCGCGGTTTGCAATTCGAGATACGTACCTTATTACTAATAATACGAGCGAGTTCGCTCGTATGAAGGAAGCAAAGCATATAAATCCGCGTACACGCCCCCAAACGGTCTTTGTATGTACCTATCTCAACTCAATTTGGAATGTCAGTCATTTATAAGGAGACTGTAGAACATGCATAAGTTCAAATAAGTATAAAACATGCATTCTGAATCCAAATCTCAAGCATGGGCACAAATATGCAACCATACAACCATTATATGCATACAAAACAATTAACAAGGATTTACAACAAAAAAAATCATCCAAAAATCAATATTTATTCAATTCAATTCATAACTATCAAAATTTATTTTTCGATGCCAATATTTAATTTATACACTCTCATTATAATTAACATTAAATTTTTACTAATAATTTATTTTCTTGATTCAATTTGTTTACTTTCAATTAATTTCCATGCACTTACCAACATTGGTAAGTTTACATTATATTAATTTACACTCGATAATAGTTACATACATATTTTCTTCTTTCTTCCATTATTTCATTTCAATAATCTATATAATTAATTACACTTAAGTAATTTGATCACATGCCACATTCCATATATTTTAAATTGATTCACATTCTCCAATTAATATTCTTTTCATTAATCATACAATAGATTTATATTCAATTCCTTTGCTTTTAATTGATTTACATTTAACTAATTTGGTTTCAATTCATTTTTCTTTAAATCAATATTTATTGCATTCACATTTAATTTATTACAATTCAATATATATTTACATTCCATAGATTTGTTTCAATTAATTATATTTGTTTCATCCACTTTTAATTCGTTTATATTCCATTGATTTCTTTCAATTTATCAACATTCGTTACAAATTCATTATATTTAATTTTTGTTCAATTCAATTCGTGAAATTCCAATTTGTTTCACTATTTGTTAACCTATTTTATATAAATTTATCTAAATTCTTAAATATTTATACAACACAATCACATTTATTATTATTACTTCATATTTTAATTTATTGTTAACTCATCGATTTACTTCATTTATTCAAATTCATATTATTAATTTACTAAAATAAATTTTATTTTATTACTTAATTCATATTAATAACCCTTTTTTTCTTTTCACAATTAATTCACTCAGCTTCTCTTAAGTCCACTTTAACTTATTCCATATTATATTAGTTAAAATTCAAAAAAAAAATACTCCGCTTGCAATTTAATATTTTTTATCAAATTTTAAATCAAATCCAATTAATACTAATTTTTCTTACATTCATTTATTTTATTCAATCTCTTTCACACTTAAATTACATTTCATTTTAAAAATTCAAGTCTTTATTCATTTTTAATTCATTTTATAGCTCAAATGAAATTAATCCACTTTACTAATTTATCTAATTTCATTTAATATCCAATTCAATTTATTAAGTTAAACTTCAATTTATTTTAATCTATCACTCATTTTATTTAATTTCATTCAAGTTAAATTTCCTTATCATTCCCATTTAACAAATTTAAATTTGTTTAACTTACTATTCTCAAATCTATAAGTTATACAATTTATTCATTCAAAATTCCATTTTATTTAATTCATTTTAAATGCAATTCATTTTTTTATTTAAGCTTTCATGAGTTAAATATATTTTATTTACTTCATTTCACTAACTCGATTAATTTAATGTGACGACCCGCCCTTCTACTACCAGAAAGACGTATCATCATTAAGAAAGAAAGGGATAGAATTAGAAAAGAAAGAGAAAGAAAGAACAACAATATCAGAATCTCACAGCGGAACGGAACAAAATATAATATAACACATAAATATTACATAGTTTTACATATATCAGAGTTATAGAATATCAATACACATGGCAGTTATACATACATCTATCACTATATACATCAGAGGTACAGTACATATCAACTAACACAGCGGCACTAGATAAATAGCTACATACGTCTGGAAACTCCTGCTCCAAGCTCCTCCAGAAATCAAAGTCCAAGACCTATCACTTGGCTACTCATAAAAATTTGAGTACCCAAGAGTTTATGAAAAACAAAATATAAACTCCGGGCCAGACATGGGTCTGGTATGAGTAAACGGTTTAAAGTTGTTTAACTTTGAAAACATTCGAAAATAAAGGTATCACGTAATACTCCCCACAAATAAATACGGGTAAGTTTTTACCTTACGCTAACCAAAACATTTCATAGGAAATCCAGTGATATTATAATAGTGTCTAGGGTTTTCAAGTAAATAGGAAATAGCCGAAATTGTTACATTCATTAAATTCCAGCTACTAGCCACAAAAGTGGGTAATACAAATCAAAACCGTATGGTCTCGTAGGGAAAATGGATTTCCAATAATGACAGGGCAACTGGGGTACCGCCCGTCACAGTACGGGGCCTAGATCACCATACCGAGGATCACTCCCGACCCCCTACAACACAAGGCTGGAACCATTCCTTACTGAATAGTCCCGAACAAGATAAACCCCGTGGTTGTAGCTAGCAACCGCCCACACAGCCGAAATAAAAAGGGACATCTAGACAGGGGAATATTTTGTCCTTCTTGGGCATGACCCACCTAACCTTACTGCATCTCCCCTGTTTTAGCCATTCCCGGTTGATGAGGCTTGAGGCTGCGATTACCTTTACAGGACATATCACTTAGAATGCTCATCGTCCGCCTGACGATGTGTTGAAAGCATTCAATCCATACAAGTTCGTTCTGGGTTCGAACGAAACCGAAGGCATTATCTCGTCACACTCATTTTGGAATCCCCCTCAGAGTCAACGACGATAACCCTTGCATTCTAAAAACACCATCTCGATTTTCATTTTAGAATTCACGACCTAACGTTTAAATTTGATCGATGTGGTTTTCGGGATATCAATTGGATACCCGATCCCGGTCTCATCGAAATCCAAACGCCATTTTAAGGGCCAAGTTGTCTAATTAACTTAAACAGTTTTAATAATTTAAATTCAACAACTGAATTAACATAGCATTTATCCCAGATAAAACATATACAAGCATCATAGATATAACATATCATAGAGCATCACAGAATATCATCAAATAAATATCACAATTAGATATTCTACATACACAATCCGTAGGCAGTCATCTTTAAGTCTTATTTGTAATTAATTCAGTTTAGAATTAATTACCTGAGAGTTAAACACTTAACTCTGTTTAATTAATTATTAATTAACAATTAATTACTTATTTCATTTCAAATTATCTAATTAATGATTTCCTAATCAACTATTAAATCTTAATTATTCAATTAATTAATTATTTTATTTATTTAATTAATTACTTTAAAATCAAGTTGTTTAATTTTAATTACTATTTCTTGTTCATTAATTAATAACCTTAATTATAAATTAATGAAACTTAATTACTTAATTATTTAACTACTAATTACTTAATTAATCAATTATAAATCCTTAATTCTTAATTACTTAATTAATTAACTATTAATTCATAATTAAATTATTTGATTAGTTAACTATTAATCATTCATTTATTGACTTAAGTAGTTAATTACTCATTTATCAATCACTTAAACATTTGATTAGTTAACTATTAATCATTCATTTATTGACTTAAGTAGTTAATTACTCATTTATCAATCACTTAAACATTCTTAATTACTTCCTGTAAGTAATTAAAAGATTTCTTTGAAATTTTGAAACTCAATTTACTACTAACTGCAAACTTAAATGTTAATCGGTTACACTTCTAACTTAAAGTAATTACTTAACTTATACTGTAATTACTTGATTAAAATAATAATAATTAAGGCTTAAACATCGTTAAGTATTAACGAAAAATAATTAAAACATGTAACCAGCTTCTAACTTAAAACTATTTAACAGTTATTTAGATTTCAATATTAATCTTGATGAAAAAGATTTTCACTTAGCTTCACCTTGAAAGTTCATTACCGCAGTTTACAAAAACCTGGGTCTCCCCTTACCTAGTCTCGAGTGTAACTTCGGTTTGCACGCAATCTCCCCCGAGTCGTCCCCTAAAAACCCCTTCTTCTTCTTCCTTTAATTTTTTTTTAAAAACAGTAAGTTAGTTAAAAGTTTAAACACAAATTGAACATCAGGTTCCAAAATAGGCTTGCGATCGAAACTCGAAGCCAATCCCCATTTCCACTTGAGCACGACCTGAGGCGACCACTCACGCCGTTCACAGACACGACACCCCACCTCCAACGCCACCATGCACGTGCACGGTGGTTCGACGCACCTCCGGCGGCCCTCGCCACCACCCACAAACCACGCTTCAACCCCTCTCTCATAATCGAAACCCCGAATGTCCCCAAACGATCGAAATCAAAAATATGCCTTTGCTCGAAAAACAAAAACTCACCTCTGTCAATAAAACGGCCTCGCCATCACTACAGAGACCACCTGAGCCCCTCCACCCTTGGCCACACCACGACAACACGGCCCTATACTACTCCCTAGAATTGCATAGAGCTCGATCAAGCATAGGGGTCGTACGCGACCCTTTTTACAGAGAAGAACAAACTTCCTGTAAAACCCTAATTTGGTCACATACTCAAATTTCACTCAATAGAAAATTTAATTCGCATTTTTCCCGAGTTTATGGATGTATAAACTTGCTTCAATCCAAGTTTCATTAATTAAAATTGAATCTATCACTTGAAATATGAAGAAATGCAAATTTAGTTTAATTCCAAACTGCACTTTGAATATGATACGAAAATTCTTCAATCTTGTTTTAAAAATCATAGATTTCCATTGGTATTCAAGATATAAATTCGAATTAGCATTCTATAACAAATGAATTTATCCATCAATTACTTGGTTGCTTGTCAAAGCACATTCAGTAGCATACTTTACACAGAGGGTTTACACAACTTACAAAAACTTATTTTAGTTAACTACTTTGTTTGAGTTTAAAAATATAAAACTTTAAGATGTATTTGCATCAAATAAATTCAAGCTTAGGATGATTTATTTCCCTGTATCAGTTAAACAGAGAAGCATATGCTTCACAGGATTATACCCACAAGATTAAAACATACATATCCATAAGATCACAGAGTTACTTAATTGTAAAATTTAAAACTTAAAACTTAAGGAATTATGTTTAGTGACCTTGCATAATTCCAGAACAAAGAACATTCACTGCCTTTGAACCTGAAGCATGAAACTGTCTTGAATCCTGACTGTTTTCAGTTTGAATAAAAATTTAGTTTACTTCTTTTTCTTCTTTCTATTTTTCTCAGGTTTTGTTATATGTTTGTAGAACGAACTCCAACTGAAAAGAGAAGAGTTTCTCATATATATATAGGAGAACAACAGTTGTATGTAGGGAGGCTTTTACTGGTGCAGTTGTTTATTTTTTTTGTTCTCTCTCTCTTTGTTCTGTTTTGAATAGATTTTATAAATATTATGAACTGACAAAATAATGTGCTGAGATGATAGAAATTAAATGCATTGGTTGCTAACTTAGTTTACATAATTATAATTATGTTGTACTATGTATAAAGATATTAGTATGTAAACATATACTTTCAGGTAGGTTTGTGAATGAAGCCATTAGGTATAAAGATATTTTTATTATTTGCTTGCTTGAATAGCATATGATTATGTTTGTGCCAGGATTATTTTCATTTTGGTCTGGTATTACTTCCAACTTGAACTTGCAGGCAACTCTGTCATAAATGTGAAGATATATATTTAAATATTTGTTTTGTTATTATGTCATACTTGTTTTTGTTTCATTTTATACTTAGTGTTTCATTTAACACTTGTTCATATTTACATTTATATTTATATATTTTGACTATCAATGTTTTATCTGACTTCTGGTTTGAATAGTTTTGATATACATGTTTGTTTTGTACATAAATGTGTTAATTTTACCTTTATACTTTGTGCTTATTTTTATTTTATACTTCACTTATTTTTTTATTCTTTGTGTACAAATTTAAAGTTATGTTTAACTAATAAATTCTTGCTTTACATTTATATTTTATTTAAATTATACACATAAGTTTGACTTACCTTTTACATTTATAATTTATTATTTTAGAATTAGATTTTTAAATTTAAACATTATCAAGCATATGTATTTATTTAACAAATGTTAGCAATGTATAACATTTTAATTTAACTATATGAGGTAAATTTTATTAATAATATTGTTAAGAATCTTTTATTTTAGAATTTTCAAACATTATTATCTATATGTATTATTTTATACTAAATATAAACAAAGTAAAATATTTTAATTAAATTATATAAGATAAATTTTATTGTAAATATTATTAAAAGATTTAATTTTAAATGTTCCAAATCAATCTCCTTTTTAAAATACAAATTTATATGAACAAATGGTAAATATTTCCAAAATCATATTCATTTTAAGATGGTTAGTTTACTTTTCATCTAATCAGATTAAATATTTATTAAAATAACCGGGGCCAAAATCCAGGGTCATTACATTCCTTCCCCCTTAAAAGAATTTCGTCTCTGAAATTTAAAACAAAGATAATTTTAAAAGCTGTTATACCAACCATTCAAACATACATATCATTCATATATTAAAAAACAACCAAACAGTCTATCCTAACAAACAACACTAGCTATCTAAACACAAGTTCGGATAAGCTTCCCTAAAATTATCCAGAGTTGTCTCTCGATGATCAACAATCCGAATTGAATTCCTGACCACAGTTAAATTTGACTCAACTTCCAAATTCCTGAACTACTGGATTAACAACAATGATGAATCATGAACAAATTTCTAAGATAGGATATACGGAATACACAATGAATTTCAGATATCCACTCGGGCAATTCAATTCTGAAGCTACAGTACCAACTCTTTCCAAATTTTATTGACTTCTTTACAGAATTTCAATTTCTATTCAATCAAGCCCTTACGATATACATACATTATTCGTACGCAGTATCAAATCTGATCGCTCGCTCGATCACACAATTTCACTTCCGACCTAGTATCGTTCACCCGACTTCCTAGTGTGGACTCAGATCTGGTTTCTTGATCAGAAACTGTCATTCTCTTTGCATAGTCACAACTATGATAGAGAATTTCCAGAATTAATCAAAATCCATATCCATGGTTCGTCGTCGAAAATCGAGTGAAAAATCCTAACTCGGATCAATATAACTATCTCGAAATTCTGTGCTCGAATCTGAATCAAATTGTCATGCGAATAAAATAATATACGTACATCCTACGTATTTATATCCATTGATTGTCAACTATATCAATTTTCTTTTATTCACATTATTTTGATTTCTATCCACTTTGAATAATTTTCTCAATATCAAACTTACTTAAGAATTTCACCACTCATTTCTTAAGTTTAATATAAGCATTATATATATACTCTTATATTATTCCTTTACCACCTTAGCCTTTATATCTCTTATTTTAAATCTGAACTTCCAATTTGATGTGAATTCAATTTATCTTTAACTATGTATAACTGATTCTTATCATTATTTTTAAATTAGTTTCATCGACCAATTTATTTCAATCTCCAATTTGAAATCTTTTTGTTGTTAATTTAATATACTTTTTTTCTTTTTAATTTCTAACTCAATTTTTTTTTGAAAATTTTGGCAGAGTCTCCTTTGTACGAAGGAGCTTTTGCAATTTTCCAAGAGATATAAATATATAAGCACTATATATAAGAAGTTTATAGCATTACTCTTATATAGCATTACATATTTTCATAAGCACATATGTAAGGTTTCAATACTTATTACAATCACTTCAAACTAATTCCCAATCATTCCCTTCAGTTTAAGTGATTTACAACTCACTTGCTTATACATAATTCATTTAAACAAAACAAACTCATATTCAAAATCACCCTATTTCGCTTCTAATAATTCATAAAATTTTATCTAATCTCATTTACTTCAAACGACCCATTCCATATGC
This sequence comes from Allium cepa, assembly GCA_030765085.1. Classification (NCBI taxonomy): domain Eukaryota; kingdom Viridiplantae; phylum Streptophyta; class Magnoliopsida; order Asparagales; family Amaryllidaceae; genus Allium; species Allium cepa. Next base: position 163,903,852 of record CM060932.1, read on the forward strand.
AATTCGACAATATCATTGTGAATAATAATTGCTTAAGCTTTATAACAATTTTAATTGAGCATCTTTTTTTATTTTTTTATTTCTACAAGTTTGATTCCAAACCATTTTATAAAACTTGACAACCAATATTTTAAATAATCATCTCATAATTTACTTAAGTTATTTATTTTCTTCAACTGCTCCACCCAATAACTTAAGTTTATTCTATTCCACCAATTTTCATTCAAATCTTTGATTTGATTTTCCTTTAATCAAATCCTAACTATTTACTAATTTATTCGATTAGTTTATTCTTTTATCCATTCTTAAATTTTAATTTACATTAACAATTCATTATTGAATTTATTTATAATAAGGTTATTCAATTTATGCTTGAGTTAGATTTGTTTACAACTCACACCAATTCTATTTTAATTCAATTCAATTCTTACTTATTTACTTAAGAATTTCATTTCATTTAATATTATCTATAACTCGATTGAATTCATTTAAATTCAGTTTTTATTCCAACTCAACTTCAGTTAAATTTAGCTACTTACCATTCTTTTAAATTTTATTTCTCAATATGAGCTCAAAACTTATTTGTTTACTTAAAAGCTTATATTGCTCATTTGGGTCATTTCATCTTATAATCACAATTTCAGATTATATATATCTAACACTTACTATCTTAAGGTATAAATTTTCATTTCACCCTCCAATTTAGTTCAATTTAATCCAATTTAATTCAAGTTCAATTTCAATTTTATTTAACTTATCTCAGGTTAAATTCAAATATATTTTCTTCATTTTCATTTACTTAAGTTAAATTTTAATTCCCGGATTAAAATTCCCAATTTCTTCTTATTAATATCAACTTTACTTTATATGTTCAATAGTTGATTCATTTAAACTTTTCACATTATTAAATAGAATTTCTTAGAATTCAATTGCCCGGTTTTCATTTCCAAAACCATTTTGAAATGATAACTACGCATACCCACTTGGTATGTCAAATCAAATTTCCAAATTCCAAACACTTGTCTTCACCAAAAAAATTTTCCCTTTTGAAATTTTTAAAACAACTTGTATACCCAACAACCCCAAACAATATCATGACCAACTATCTTGGTAGCAATCCATCACTTTAGAAACTCAAAAATGAATACTGATGATGTGGCCATCATCATCGGGATTATTTTCCAACGACTGAAGTGAGTTCAGTGCTTCCTTACTTTCACAAATTCTTTCCAGAACAATTTCCATTCAACAATATTTTCCAAAACAATACCACATTATTGCCTTCAAATCTTTGGAAAAACATTTCAAACATTCCCAAGATTTTTAAATTCCCAAATCCTTTTGTTTAAATTCATTTAAACACCTTTCAAATTTCTGGGACTTAAATTCTAGTTTAGTCAAATTTCAGTTATATTCCTTCTTATTTAAAATCATACTTAAACAATTTTATTGTTATAAACCACTCAAATTTTAAAATTTTATTCAACTATAGTATTAACAACCAAACATCCAAATATATATAATAATTTCAGAAAAATATTTCTTTTATGTCAAAATATAATTTTAGGTAAAATTATTTCATTTACCCTACTTTAAAAACAATACGGTGTCAGTCTACCTTGTTTAAGATTTTGGAAATCCCTATCGATGAAATGACGTCCCACACATCGACTAGAATCCATAAACACTCAACAGATAAGTCAACACAATATAAAAACAATTTTATGTTCACTAACAAATACGCACTCATGTCTATTAATACACTCAAAATCATTTTAGAGTTCTACAAACTCTATTCCATGGGTAATTCCTACCCGAGCCAAGGTTATCACAAACATATGCTCCGATACCAAGTGTGACTGTAATAAACCAGCATATTTAACGATTTTATATTTAAATGTTTGATTTAAATATAGCGTCGTTATTCGGATTTTGGGGTCCGAAATGTTACTTTCTGCAAATGGCCGAATTAGAGCTCGAAACCATTTCCATTGAGTCCAAAATGGCGTTTGCGATCTTTTTGAGTATAATCTTTGATATGTTTGGAGTTTGAGAAATTTTGGCTACTTTTCCTATTGGGTTTGGGGTTGGGTTCAGCCCACTAGCTCACTTAACCTTCTACTTCAGCCCCTTCCTCTCACTTCTCTTCATTTCATTTTATTTCTTAAACTAAAAACTGAAATGGGGGAAAGGAAAGAGAAATAGAAAATTAGCAAGCCCTAGTTTCTCCTTTGTAACTTGATTCTTGCTCCAAAATCAAAGAGAATCCATTGGTAAGTTCATCTCCACCTTCTCCATCTTTTCTCCTCTTCAATTTCTGTAATTTTCCTAACCCTAACTTAGGAAATACTTGCTTTTGATTCTAGATTGAAGCTTGTAGTGTTGAAGTGGAGTGTAGTTAGTTGATCCCTTGCAATTGTGCTTCTTCATCTTCTTTGTTTTGTGTAAAAAGGTGAGTTTTGAACTCACATCTACTTCTCTTGATTTCATTGATGTTAGGTATGAATTCCTAACACCGTGTTCATATGCACTTACAATTGGTTTGGGTTGAATTGGGGAATATTCCAATTTTTAGTGTTTTAGGTTCAAATCTTTGAAATCCTAACTTTGATGTTTTAATCATGTTTTGGTGATGCATCGAGGAACATATAGGGTCGGGTTGTCGATTGGCATAAGCCCTCAGAGCCAATGTTCGTCCGATTGCATTTTGGGAGAGTTTGCTCTTCATTTGAATAAGGCTGAATAACAGCCCAGGCATGATTCAGTCGACTGAAAACTCTGTTCAGTCGACTGAACCTGAAACCCGAGAGTTTCCAGGCATGATTCAGTCGACTTAAAAACTCTGCACAGTCGACTGAACCTGGAAACAGAAAGTTTCCTGAACCTGGAAAATTTTCCAGGTATAGGGTCAGTCGACTGAAAACTCTGTTCAGTCGACTGAACCTGCTGTTTCAGCCCACTTTGCCTTTTGGGATTGAATTTTCAATTTGAATCGATCCATGATGATCCTATGTATGATTATCAATTGTTTTGACTTTGATGGTTCCTTTTAATTTTAATCCACGGGTTTTTATAAAATAATCTCTCGAATCGCATTTAAAAGTTCGTTTCTCTAATTTATAAATTCTATTTAAAACACACACACTTTCGCACTTCGAACGAAGTGGAAGGGTGATTAAATGGTTGGGCAAAACACGGACCATGAATCTGTGCGTTTATCTTTCCGATTAATCCTCGACCTATTCGATTGATTGTTTTGACCTTCGGGTTTGGTTTATCGATGATATGAGGTAAACTTTGTACTGCTTTGAGTGTGAAAGGGACTGACGGATAGTAAACCGTTTAGTGCGAACGAGTGGTTATGGGACATACGTTAACACTTTTCGGATTCCTTTTTGAGAGTTGTGACACATTTCGCCAGTTAGTGGTGTCCAGTACTGGGTCTTCGACCTTCACCACTACGGTTTGTTTCCTCTGGGATAGTGTCTTCGGACTGTCTCCCTAGGTTTGTTGCCTTCGGGTATGTTGCCTTCGGGTGTGTGCCTTCGGGTTTGTTGCCCTATATAGTTTCGCTCTGATGTTGGCCTTATGTGCCGCATGGGTGATACTTGGGTTTGGAGTCTTCGGGCTCATGGATCCTTGTTTGTACAGTACTGAGCTCGAGCAAATTTTATGATGTTTCATTGATATGTATATTCCCTTGGTATCGCCCTTCGGTATTGGTCTTTTTGAGCCGCATGGAGTATAGCGTTTACCTTGTGGAACTTGTATACCTTATTGGTATTTGTTGTTTGCCTATTGGCTTGTTTTGGGATATTTGTATCCTTTGTTTCTATATGTTGCCGATGAAATGAGGCTTGTTCTATATGATTCATCTCTTGTTGATGATTGTGTTATCTCCCCTAGAGATATTTATTATACTGTATGACCTTGCAGGTTTATTAGTGTTCAGTTTATCTAACTGATTTGTTATCTAGACTGACCCGTGTATTTTATACTCGGGTCAGACCGAGATGTTTCAGGTTAGGTGCTTTTGGGGACTTATCCTAATTTGCTTCCGCATGGACTATTCGCTAGCTTCATTTTGTTATAGCGTCTTTTGTAGTCCTTATCTGTTGTAACTCTGATTTATACTCTTTCGTCTCGTCTGTATTTGGTGGTCTCCTGTACCACTTGACATGTATTATTTTGTATACTCTGTGGTGTATCTGTGTATGTGTATATTATGATCGACTGTTCTGTGATGTATATTACATTTGAGTTGTTATATTTTCTTCTGATAGATCCTATAGCCATTGTAGTTTTGCTTTAAATATTTATTGAATAGGTCGAATTTTAATGTGTTCTACTTTTCGACATATTTAGTGAATAGTTAAGGTAAGATTGCACATGGTCGCTTCCATTATACTCTATTGTCCGCGTTAGCCGACGGTATTATCTATGTAATACTCTTTGTTAACGAGGCTCTCGGAGTGGGGCATCACAGCGTGGCATCAGAGCGAGATTCAGAACAAAATATGATAAACACAGAATAGATGCACATATTATGGTACATCAAAGTGTACAAGTGATACAGATCCTTGAATCATCGTGTCTCTTTATTCCATCAAGGTTAGATAGATATTGGAAATACGTCTAGGAATGCATTTATTCCGTAGTATCCCATATTGTAATATCTACCTTGTGAATAATCTTGTTCTTATCTTACTTTCAGCTTATGTCTGGAAGAGGCAGGGGTCGACGTTCGGATGCTGGGCAATCTAGTGGCTCGCATCCGGATGGCGTATATATGTCAGCCGATCAATTTTTGGAATTGTTTAGGAGCACTCAGCCTCCCGTTCCTCCTCGAGTGTCTCCACCTCGCAAGTCTGCTTTTGGACGTCAGTGCAGTGATTTTTCTCATCTTGGAGGAAAGCCGTTTAAGGGCTCCGAGTCTGTTCTTGAAGTCCAAGCTTGGCTTCGCACGTGCGAGCGTATTTTCTCTCGCATGGATCTTTCTGACCATGATAGAGTTCTTGTAACTTCTAGCTTATTACAAGAGCGTGCTCTTGACTGGTATGAGCTTCTTGTAGCTGAAATTGATGAGTCTACTCTTTCTTGGACTCAGTTTCGGGGACGATTTGAACTCAAGTTCGTTCCTGAATCTGAAAAAGTTTTATTGACCCGTCGCTTCCTTGAGTTGAAGCAAGGAAAATCTTCTGTTTCTGAGTATGTCGCATCGTTCGAGGCTTTATCTCAGTATGGTCTTGAATTCATCAGCACTTCTTATAAGAAGAATTTGAAGTTTGTTTCTGGCCTTAAGAAATATCTTAAGAAGTCCTTGTTGCTCCAGCTTAAACTTTCTTTTGAGGAATTGGTTGATTCGGCGCTTCATCTCGAGACCGTCGAGAAGGAGTGTGATAGTGATGTTGATGTTGAGGTTTCCAGAAACCCCAACAAGAAGCAGTTTCCAATTCAGAAGAAGCCTTTTCCTTATAAGAAGAAGAAGACCGGTGGTCCTAGCTCTCAGCCTCAATCTTCCGGAACACCTTTCGTTCGAAAGTGTTTTAATTGTGGTTCTCCGGATCATATTATTCGAGCTTGTCCAAAGCCTCTCTTCTGCCGTAATTGCAAGAAGGAAGGTCATCATGTTTCTGCTTGTCCTACTGCTCCTGCTAATGCAAAATCTGGCAAGCTCAATGTGGCTAATGCTTTTGGAGGTCCTTCTCAATCCAAAGGTATGACTCCATCTATTTTGGAGGGTTCAATTCTATTTCATGATCATAGTATACGAGTTCTTTTCGATACGGGTGCTTCACATTCTTTCGTATCGAAGAAGCTTGTAGATGATTTATCTTTGGATGTTTCTTGTATGGTTACTTCTTTAAGGATTGCGAATCCTATTGGGGGATCCGCGACCCTTAGTTTGCTTTGTGGTGATATTGAGATTGTTTTATGTGGCTTTTCTTTCCGTGCGAATCTGCACGTTGTTTCTTATTTGGGTTTTGATATGATTTTTGGGATGGACTGGCTAGTGAGGTACGATGCCAGGATTATTTGTTCCGAGAGAATTTTATATCTCTGTCATCCTGATTCACCTTCTCAGTTATCTCTTGTTCTTCGGGATGTGGATAATTCCGAGATGGCCTTGTATTCTCTTGATTCGCGAGATGGTGATGATGTATCTCGTATTCCTATTGGTTGTGACTTTTCTGATGTTTTTGAACCTGTTTCGGGTTTGCCACCCAAACGGGAAATTGAGTTCCGCATTGATCTCATTCCAGGCGCGCAGCCAGTTAATCGTCCTCCCACGAGGATGTCTACAAAGGAAAATGAGGAACTCAAGAAGCAGCTTTTAGAGCTCGAGTCCAAGCAGTTGGTTCAGTCCAGTTTTTCTCCGTGGGGATCCGCGGTCGTTTTTGTGAAGAAGTCTGATGGAACTCTTAGGCTTTGCATTGACTATCGCAAGCTTAACGAGTTGACCATTAGAAATAGGTATCCATTGCCTAGGATCGATGATATGTTCGATCTATTGAGTGGTGCCAAGGTCTTTTCTCAGCTTGACCTTGCCACAGGTTTTCATCAGTTACGAGTCGCGGAGGATAGCATACCTCTTACCGCTTTCCGCACTCGTTATGGTTCTTTTGAGTGGCTCGTTATGCCGTTCGGTTTGACGAACGCTCCTGCTTGCTTTGTTGACCTCATGAATCGGGTATTCCGGGAATATCTCGATAAGTTTGATCTTGTCTTCATTGATGATATCCTTATTTATTCTAAGTCTGTAGCTGAGCATGCTAATCACTTGAGAATTGTCTTGAGTACTCTTCGTCGTCATCTGCTTAAAGCCAAATTCTCCAAGTGCCACTTTTGGGAGAATAAGGTTAAGTTCTTAGGCCATGTTGTATCTTCCGATGGCATTTCTGTCGATCCCTCAAAGATCGAAGCCATCCAGTATTGGAAGAGGCCTGAGAATGTGCATGAAATTCGTAGTTTCCTCGGATTGGCGGGTTATTACCGGCGGTTCATTAAGAACTTTTCCCATGTTGTGCTTCCTCTCACAAGCCTTACTCGGAAAGGCATTCGTTTTATTTGGTCCGACAAGTGTGAAGCTTCCTTTCAGGCATTGAAAGAACTTCTCACTAATGCTCCTATTCTTGTGGTTCCCGAAGGGAATCATGATCTTCTTGTCTACACCGATGCTTGTGGTAGTGGTCTCGGTGCTGTGCTTATGCAGAGAGATCGGGTAGTTGCTTATGCTTCTAGGCAACTGCGTCCGAATGAAGTTCGCTATGCCACTCATGATCTTGAGTTAGCCGCCATTGTCTTTGCCTTGAAGATTTGGCGACATTATTTATTGGGCGAGCGCTTCATTCTCTATACCGATCATAAATCTTTGAAGTATTTGTTTACTCAGAAGGAACTCAATATGAGACAACAACGTTGGCTCGAGTTTCTTGCTTCCTATGACTTTGATATCCAGTTTACCCCTGGTAAGGGTAATCATGTTGCAGATGCGCTTAGTCGTAAACATTCGGCTGTTATTTCTATGATGCTTGCCGAATGGAATATTCTTGAGACTCTATCTTTTTATGAAATTCGTGACCAAGGTTCATCTTCTGATTCTCCTATTCTATTATTTAGTTTGGGAACTCGACCTATTTTATTGGATCGTATTGCCGATGCTCAGCGGCGTGATCCTGATTTGTTGCATTTTATTCAGCTTTGTGAGTCTGGATCTTGTGATGAGGCGTTGCAAGATTTTAGCATTGATTCTCATAGGTGTCTTCGTAAGAAGAACCGTCTTTTTGTGCCTTTTGATTTTGCACTTAGGCATGACATTCTTGATGATTGTCATCGTTCTAAGTATTCCATTCATCCCGGTAGTAGTAAGATGTATGCCGATATGCGTCGTCTTTATTATTGGGAAGGCATGAAGCGCGATGTGGCGAGTTATGTGAGCAACTGCATGACATGTTAACGTGTGAAGGCCGAACATCAGCGTCCTTCTGGACTTCTTCAACCTCTTGAGATTCCATTGTGGAAGTGGGATCAAATTTCTATGGATTTTATTGACGGCCTACCTCGTTCGAGATCAGGTCATTCTAGTATTTGGGTTATTGTTGATCGCCTCACCAAGTCCGCTCATTTTGTCCCTATTAAGTCTAATAGGACAGCTTCGCATTTGGCCAAGTTGTATGTCAAGGAAATCGTGAGACTTCACGGTGTTCCTAGTTCTATTGTGAGTGATCGTGATCCTTTATTCACGAGTCATTTTTGGAAGAGTCTTCAGCAAGCTTTGGGAACAAAGCTTAATTTTTCTACAGCTTATCATCCGCAGTCTGACGGACAGACTGAACGGGTGAATCGTATTTTGGAAGATCTTCTCCGTATTTGTATTTTTGATTTCGGTGGTTGTTGGGAGGATCACCTACCTCTTGTAGAGTTCTCCTACAACAATAGTTTTCAGTCTAGTATTGGTATGGCTCCTTTCGAAGCCTTATACAGAAGGCCATGTCGATCACCTTCTTGTTGGTTGGAATCTGGGGAGAAGCTTATTCTTGGCCTGAACTTTGTTCGTCATTCTTCTGAGAAGATTGATCTTATTCGATTGAGGATGAAAGAGGCACAGAGTCGCCAGAAATCCTACGCGGACAACCGTAGGAAGCCTCTCGAGTTCTCGATCGGCGATCTTGTTTTTATTCGTGTTTCTCCTTTGAAAGGGGTTATGCGTTTCAGTGCGACTGGAAAATTGGCTCCTCGTTATATAGGACCGTTTTCTATTACTGAACGTATTGGCCCTGTGGCTTATAGAGTTTCACTTCTAGCTCATTTATCTGGCATTCATGACGCGTTTCACGTCTCGCAACTTCGGAAGTGTCTTCGAGAATCGGATTCTGTAATTGATTCTCCTGATTTGCAAGAGCTTGAAATCTCACCGGACTTATCTTTTGTACAGCAACCTATTCGCATGGTTGACACGGAGGTGCGACACCTTCGGAACAAGGACGTGCCGCTCGTTAAAGTTCAATGGTCCGCTAATCCCAATGACCGTACTTGGGAAACCAGAGAGTATATCGAGCGATCTTATCCTGGTTTTCTATCCTTGCTTCGAAATGGTAAGTCTATTTCTATGTCTAAAGTTTATTCTTTGTTTTGTATGTTGTATGTATGTAGTTGTTACAAATATCGTCTCTAGGAATTGCGGGGATGCAATTTTGTAAGGAGGGGAGATCTGTGACAACCCGCATATTTAACGATTTTATATTTAAATGTTTGATTTAAATATAGCGTCGTTATTCGGATTTTGGGGTCCGAAATGTTACTTTCTGCAAATGGCCGAATTGGAGCTCGAAACCATTTCCATTGAGTCCAAAATGGCGTTTGCGATCTTTTTGAGTATAATCTTTGATATGTTTGGAGTTTAAGAAATTTTGGCTACTTTTCCTATTGGGTTTGGGGTTGGGTTCAGCCCACTAGCTCACTTAACCTTCTACTTCAGCCCCTTCCTCTCACTTCTCTTCATTTCATCTTCATTTCATTTTATTTCTTAAACTAAAAACTGAAATGGAGGAAAGGAAAGAGAAATAGAAAATTAGCAAGCCCTAGTTTCTCCTTTGTAACTTGATTCTTGCTCCAAAATCAAAGAGAATCCATTGGTAAGTTCATCTCCACCTTCTCCATCTTTTCTCCTTTTCAATTTCTGTAATTTTCCTAACCCTAACTTAGGAAATACTTGCTTTTGATTCTAGATTGAAGCTTGTAGTGTTGAAGTGGAGTGTATTTGGTTGATCCCTTGCAATTGTGCTTCTTCATATTCTTTGTTTTGTGTAAAAAGGTGAGTTTTGAACTCACATCTACTTCTCTTGATTTCGTTGATGTTAGGTATGAATTCCTAACACCGTGTTCATATGCACTTGCAATTGGTTTGGGTTGAATTGGGGAATATTCCAATTTTTAGTGTTTTGGGTTCAAATCTTTGAAATCCTAACTTTGATGTTTTAATCATGTTTTGGTGATGCATCGAGGAACATATAGGGCCGGGTTGTCGATTGGCATAAGCCCTTAGAGCCAATGTTCGTCCGATTGCATTTTGGGAGAGTTTGCTTTTCATTTGAATAAGGCTGAATAACAGCCCGGCATGATTCAGTCGACTGAAAACTCTGTTCAGTCGACTGAACCTGAAACCCGAGAGTTTCCAGGCATGATTCAGTCGACTGAAAAACTCTGCACAGTCGACTGAACCTGGAAACAGAAAGTTTCCTGAACCTGGAAAATTTTCCAGGTATAGGGTCAGTCGACTGAAAACTCTGTTCAGTCGACTGAACCTGCTGTTTCAGACCACTTTGCCTTTTGGGATTGAATTTTCAATTTGAATCGATTCATGATGATCCTATGTATGATTATCAATTGTTTTGACTTTGATGGTCCCTTTTAATTTTAATCCACGGGTTTTTATAAAATAATCTCTCGAATCGCATTTAAAAGTTCGTTTCTCTAATTTATAAATTCTATTTAAAACACACACACTTTCGCACTACGAACGAAGTGGAAGGGTGATTAAATGGTTGGGCAAAACACGGACCATGAATCTGTGCGTTTATCTTTCCGATTAATCCTCGACCTATTCGATTGATTTTTTTGACCTTCGGGTTTGGTTTATCGATGATATGAGGTAAGCTTTGTACTGCTTTGAGTGTGAAAGGGACTGACGGATAGTAAACCGTTTAGTGCGAACGAGTGGTTATGGGACATACATTAACACTTTTCGGATTCCTTTTCGAGAGTTGTGACACATTCCGCCAGTTAGTGGTGTCCAGTACTGGGTCTTCGACCTTCACCACTACGGTTTGTTGCCTCTGGGATAGTGTCTTCGGACTGTCTCCCTAGGTTTGTTGCCTTCGGGTATGTTGCCTTCGGGTGTGTGCCTTCGGGTTTGTTGCCCTATATAGTTTCGCTCTGATGTTGGCCTTATGTGCCGCATGGGTGATACTTGGGTTTGGAGTCTTCGGGCTCATGGATCCTTGTTTGTACAGTACCGAGCTCGAGCAAATTTTATGATGTTTCATTGATATGTATATTCCCTTGGTATCGCCCTTCGGTATTGGTCTTTTTGAGCCGCATGGAGTATAGCGTTTACCTTGTGGAACTTGTATACCTTATTGGTATTTGTTGTTTTCTTATTGGCTTGTTTTGGGATATTTGTATCCTTTGTTTCTATATGTTGCCGATGATATGAGGCTTGTTCTATATGATTCATCTCTTGTTGATGATTGTGTTATCTCCCCTAGAGATATTTATTATACTGTATGACCTTGCAGGTTTATTAGTGTTCAGTTTATCTAACTGATTTGTTATCTAGACTGACCCGTGTATTTTATACTCGGGTCAGACCGAGATGTTTCAGGTTAGGTGCTTTTGGGGACTTAGCCTAATTTGCTTCCGCATGGACTATTCGCTAGCTTCATTTTGTTATAGCGTCTTTTGTAGTCCTTATCTGTTGTAACTCTGATTTATGCTCTTTCGTCTCGTCTGTATTTGGTGGTCTCCTGTACCACTTGACATGTATTATTTTGTATACTCTGTGGTGTATCTGTGTATGTGTATATTATGATCGACTGTTCTGTGATGTATATTACATTTGAGTTGTTATATTTTCTTCTGATAGATCCTATAACCATTGTAGTTTTGCTTTAAATATTTATTGAATAGGTCGAATTTTAATGTGTTCTACTTTTCGACATATTTAGTGAATAGTTAAGGTAAGATTGCACATGGTCGCTTCCATTATACTCTATTGTCCGCGTTAGCCGACAGTATTATCTATGTAATACTCTTTGTTAACGAGGCTCTCGGAGTGGGGCGTCACAGTGACGACCCGTCCTTTTACTACCAGAAAGACGTATCATCATTAAGAAAGAAAGGGATAGAATTAGAAAAGAAAGAGAAAGAAAGAACAACAATATCAGAATCTCACAGCGGAACAAAACAAAATATAATATAACACATAAATATTACATAGTTTTACATATATCAGACTTACAGAATTCAATACACTTGGTAGTTATACATACATCTGTCACTATATGCATCAGAGGTACAGTACATATCAACATAGCGGCACTAGATAAATAGCTACATACATCTAGAAACTCCTGCTCCAAGCTCCTCCAGAAATCAAAGTCCAAGACCTATTAACCGCCCACACAGCCCCGAACAAGATAAAACCCACGGTTGTAGCTAGCAACCGCCCACACAGCCGAAATAAAAAGGGACATCTAGACAGGGGAATATCTTGTCCTGCTTGGGCATGACCCACCTAACCTTGCTGCATCTCCCCTGTTTTAGCCATTCCCGGTTGATGAGGCTTGAGCCTGCGATTACCTTTACAGGACATATCACTTAGAATGCTCATCGTCCGCCTGACGATGTGCTGAAAGCATTCAATCCATACAAGTTCGTTCTGGGTCCGAATGAAACCGAAGGCATTATCTCGTCACACTCATTTTGGAATCCCCCTCAGAGTCAACGACGATAACCCTTGCATTCTAAAAACACCATCTAGATCTTCATTTCAGAATTCACGACCTAAAGTTTAAATTGGATCGATGTGGTTTTTAGGATATCAATTGGATACCCGTCCCGGTCTCATCAAAATCCAAACGCCATTTTAAAGGCCAAGTTGTCTAATTAACTTAAATAGTTTTAATAATTTAAATTCAACAATTGAATTAACATAGCATTTATCCCAGATAAAACATATACAAGCATCATAGATATAACATATCACAGAGCATCACATAATATCATCAAATAAATAACACAATTAGATATTCTACATACACAATCTGTAGGCAGTCATCTTTAAGTCTTATTTGTAATTAATTCAGTTTAGAATTAACTACCTGAGAGTTAACCACTTAACTCTGTTTAATTAATTATTAATTAACAATTAATTACTTATTTCATTTAAAATTATCTAATTAATGATTTCCTAATCAACTATTAAATCTTAGCTATTCAATTAATTAATTATTTTATTTATTTAATTAATTACTTTAAAATCAAGTTGTTTAATTTTAATTACTATTCCTTATTCATCAATTAATAACCTTAGTTATAAATTAATGAAACTTAATTACTTAATTATTTAACTACTAATTACTTAATTAATCAATTATAAATCCTTAATTCTTAATTACTTAATTAATTAACTATTAATTCATAATTAAATTATTTGATTAGTTAACTATTAATCATTCATTTATTGACTTTAGTAGTTAATTACTCATTTATCAATCACTTAAACATTCTTAATTACTTCCTGTAAGTAACTAAAAGAAATTTCTTTAAAATTTTGAAACTCAAATTACTACTAACTGCAAACTTAAATGTTAATCGGTTACACTTCTAACTTAAAGTAATTACTTAACTTATACTGTAATTACTTGATTAAAATAATAATAATTAAGGCTTAAACATCGTTAAGTATTAACGAAAAATAATTAAAACATGTAACCAGCTTCTAACTTAAAACTATTTAACAGTTATTTAGATTTCAATATTAATCTTGATGAAAAAGATTTTCACTTAGCTTCACCTTGAAAGTTCATTACTGCAGTTTACAAAAACCCGGGTCTCCCCTTACCTAGTCTCGAGTGTAACTTCGGTTTGCACGCAATCTCCCCCGAGCCGGCCCCTGAAAACCCCTTCTTCTTCTTCCTTTAATTTTTTTTAAAACAGTAAGTTAGTTAAAAGTTTAAACACAAATTGAACATCATGTTCCAAAATAGGCTTGCGATCGAAACTCGAAGCCAACCCCCATTTCCATTCGAGCACGACCTGAGGCAACCACTCACGCCATTCACAGACACGACACCCCACCTCCAACGCCACCGTGCACGTGCACGGTGGTTCGGCGCACCTCCGGCGGCCCTCTCCACCACCCACAAACCACGCTTCAACCCCTCTCTCATAATCGAAACCCCGAATGTCCCCAAACTATCGAAATCAAAAATATACCTTTGCTCGAAAAACAGAAACTCACCTCTGTCAATAAAACGGCCTCACCATCACTACAGAGACCACCTAAGCCCTTCCACCCTTGGCCACACCACGACAACACGGCCTCTACCACTCCCTAGAATTGCATGGAGCTCGATCAAGCGTAGGGGCCGTACGCGACCTTTTTTACAGAGAAGAACAAACTTCCAGTAAAACCCTAATTTGGTCACATACTCAAATTTCAATCAATAGAAAAATTAATTCGCATTTTTCCCGAGTTTATGGATGTATAAACTTGCTTCAATCCAAGTTTCATTAATTAAAATTGAATCTATCACTTGAATTAGGAAGAAATTCAAATTTAGTTTAATTCCAAACCGCTCTTTGTATATGATACGAAAATTCTTCAATCTTGTTTTGTAAATCATAGATTTCCATTGGTATTCAAGATATAAATTCGAATTAGCATTCTATAACAAATGAATTTATCCATCAATTACTTGGTTGCTTGTAAAAGCACATTCAGTAGCATACTTTACACAGAGGGTTTACATAGCTTACAAAATCTTATTTTAGTTAACTACTTTGTTTGAGTTTAAAAATATAAAACTTTAACATGTATTTGCATCAAATAAATTCGAGCTTAGGATGATTTATTTCCCTGTATCAGTTAAACAGAGAAGCATATGCTTCATAGGATTATACTCACAAGATTAAAACATACATATCCATAAGATCATAGAGTTACTTAACTGTAAAATTTAAAGCTTAAAACTTATGGAATTATGTTTACTCACCTTGCATAATTCCAGAACAAAGAACATTCACTGCCTTTGAACCTGAAGCATGAAACTGTCTTGAATCCTGACTGTTTTTAGTTTGAATAAAAATTTAGTTTACTTCTTTTTCTTCTTTCTATTTTTCTCAGGTTTTGTTATATGTTTGTAGAACGAACTCCAACTGAAAAGAGAAGAGTTTCTCATATATATATAGGAGAGCAGCAGTTGTATGTAGGGAGGCTTTTACTGGTGCAGTTTTTTTATTTTTTTTTGTTCTCTCTCTCTTTGTTCTGTTTTGAACAGATTTTATAAATATTATGAACTGACAAAATAATGTGCTAAGATGATAGAAATTAAATGCATTGGTTGCTAACTTAGTTTACATAATTATAATTATGTTGTACTATGTATAAAGATATTAGTATGTAGACATATACTTTCAGGTAGGCTTGTGAATGAAGCCATTGAGTATAAAAATATTTTTATTATTTGCTTGCTTGAATAACATATGATTATGTTTGTGCCAGGATTATTTTCATTTTGGTCTGGTATTACTTCCAACTTGAACTTGCAGGCAACTCTGTCATAAATGTGAAGATATTTATTTAAATATTTGTTTTGTTATTATGTCATACTTGTTTTTGTTTCATTTTATACTTAGTGTTTCATTTAACCCTTGTTTATATTTACATTTATATTTATATATTTTGACTATCAATGTTTTATCTGACTTCTAGTTCGAATAGTTTTGATACACATGTTTGTTTTGTACATAAATGTGTTAATTTTACCTTTATACTTTGTGCTTATTTTTATTTTATACTTTACTTATTTTTTTATTCTTTGTGTACAAATTTAAAGTTATGTTTAACTAATAAATTCTTGCTTTACATTTTTTTTTTTAAATTATACATATAAGTTTGACTTACCTTTTACATTTATAATTTATTATGTTAGAATGAGATTTTTAAATTTAAACATTATCAAGCATATGTATTTATTTAACAAATGTTAGCAATGTATAGCATTTTAATTTAACTATATGAGGTAAATTTTATTAATAATATTGTTAAGAATCTTTTATTTTAGAATTTTCAAACATTATTATCTATATGTATTATTTTATACTAAATATAAACAAAGTAAAGTATTTTAATTAAATTATATAAGATAAATTTTATTGTAAATATTACTAAAAGATTTAATTTTAAATGTTCCAAATCAATCTCCTTTTTAAAATACAAATTTATATGAACAAATGGTAAATATTTCCAAAATCATATTCATTTTAAGATGGTCAGTTTACTTTTCATCTAATCAGATTAAATATTTATTAAAATAACCGGGCCAAAATCCAGGGTCGTTTTCTTAAGTTAATTATTTTATTTCATTTCTTGGATTCCAATTTCTTTTATTTGCTTAATCAAAATGTCTAACCAATTTAAATTTGGTTTAATTTTCCTATTCCAATTTATAATTTACAAACTTATTTCTCATCCATACTTTTTAAAATTTTAAGTTCAAACTATTTCCATATATTTACTAAATCACATTTAAAATATATATTTTAATCAAAACTTGTTTTAATTGAAAATAAATTTCTTTTGGTAGCAATCTTCACTCAGAAACTCGAAAATGAACACTGGCGATGTTGTAGTCATCCCCAGAATTATTTCCAAGCGACCAGGCGAGTTTAATGCCTTTATTTCTTTAAAAAATCTTTTTAAAATATACTTTTCTCGTTAAAACTCTTTTAAATAATGTTAATATTAATTTTGAAGGCTTTGAAAACAATTTTCAAAACAAAAGGGATTTTATTCAATTCTTATTGTAATTAAATTTCACTTCTATTTAATTACTAATGCTTCATAAATTAAGATTTGTTAAATATTCGCTTTATTTTTAAGTCAACCAATAATCGATGATAATTAACTATTATCATCGCCTAATAACAATTTCAATTTAAATTATCATTTTATATGTATAAACTATACTTAGGTAAAATTGTTTCATTTACCCGATTTAAAATAATATTATGTTGACTTGCCTCGTTTGAGTGTTTAGAAACCCTATCGACAACACGACGTCCCGCACATCGACCAAAATTCATAAACAACTCAACGGATAAGCAAACACAGTATAAAATAATTTTATAACACTAACAAGTGTGCTCTCATATATATATATATATATATACACACACACACACACACATATATATATATGCACTCAAACAGACTCGTTCTAGGGTATTACTACACTATCTCTAATGAGTCAAACCCCACAAAGCCAAGGTTATCGCTAAACCTTCGCTCTGATACCGACTGTGACGATGCACATATCAAAAGGTTTAAATCGACAATAATCTACACTTGTCTGACTTAAACAATCCGGAACGTAGATAATCAATGGGGTTAAATAAGAAGAGAAGAAGAAAACAAAACACAGAATCTCACAGCGGAACGATAAAAATATAATAATCAAATAAACAATTAATAAAGCTGTTTACTATACATTTGATTTTAAATCTATACACATTTACCAGAGTTATACATATACATCAGGAATAAATGATTAATACAACATAATAGAGTGATGTATGGAATAGTAATAGTAATAATAATAATATACCAAGCTTCGTCTTCTTCCTCCAGAGAATAGTCTTCAATGCGTTAAAAAAACTCAGGACTGACCCGAGCGTAATGAAAAGACGAAACATTCGAGTCAGGACTAAAATACTCTTATGTAAGTCAAATCAATATCACAAATATGAGTACAATAACTTAAGAGATGTTACAGGATTTTCCATCTCCTAAGGATCCGTTAAACTATTTATATATAATATTATACGCTATAACAGATAATGTCTATCAGTAAAATAAATATCAAAATAGAATTAAGGCTTTACATTGATCCACCTTAACACATTTATAGTTTAAACCAAAGTCGTAATGGGCTCGTATAGGGATAAATATGACAACGCATGTGAGGCAATGCCCGATGCAGGATTCTACCAGTTTACCCTTTTTGACTGGTCGTAACCCATCCGTGGCTGACCGCGACAATTAATCCAAACGACAAATAAGGTGCACCTATCGAATCCGAAACCATAATAGTAATACGAGGGATCAATGTCGCTAGAGGTAGCTAACCTCAACGGCCAGACATAGGCTCTTGTTTTAGTCATTTTAATTATGACACGAACATCAAGGCTATCCATCATCGTTCTCTTACTTATTTCCAGTAAACGTCGCCAATTCAATCACTACATTCTGGATATCATCCACCGTGTACAAAGTTGTCAAAGTGGTTCCAATATTGTAAGAGAGTATTTCAATAAGAGACCCCAGTCTCTTTAACAACCAATCGTCATTTTACACATCGGTTGGTTCTTTTACATTTCGAAAACAATTTGCACTTGATATCAAAATATCATATTCGTTTCAAAATCAAGTCCATTTTGAAATTATCATATATTCGCTTCAAAACCAAATCTATTTCGAAATTATCATATATTTAAAATCATCAATTAGTCCGATAAATCGATTTCATTTCCAAAATTTGATTCAAATTCAATTTAGGTTATAATCTTCACTTTAACTTAGTTCGTATTTAAGTCCAAAATTTAAATATAAAAAATTTACCCTTTAACCAGTTTGAATTTTAGAAAATAGTTTAAATAGTTAAATAGTTAAAAATAGTTTAACAGAAAATATTTAGATAATTTAATCGAAATAATTTGAATATAAAAATGGTTTACATAGTAAAATAGTTTGGAAAATCAAAATAATTTGAATATTTAAAGAGTATATATTTTAAATCATTTATACTAAAATATTCATTTTAAAAATAATTCCAAAATCAAACTAGTCAACTTCCTAATTTGCTACCCAAATCAATTCCAAAATCCATTTCGATTAATCAATTCAATTCCGATTCCAACTCGAATAAATTTCGATTTTAATTCACAAATTTCTTTAAATTTCAATTTCCATTTCCAAATTAATTTAAATCTCAATTTCAAATTAATTTACAATTCCAATTCCAAATTAATTTAAATTCCAATTCCAAATTAATTTAAATTCCAATTCCAAATTAATTTTCAATTTTAGTTCCAATTCCAGATTCGATTTCAAAATGTCGATTTAAATACATAAATCAAATTTACTTTTAATACCAAATTTTAAATCTAAATTAGATTCCAAACTCAAACTTGAAATAACATTTCATATCAATTTTTCTTAGAAATATTCAAAGTTCAAATAAAAGTCCAATCTTTTAAAACAAATCAACTTTTGAAAATTTACGCCGTATTTCGATTTTTTTAACTTCAAATCTAAACTCCGATTAATTAAACAATTCCGTTTACCAAGTTTAAATTCCAACATTTTGAGATCCAATTAAAATAATTCAATTTCCATAAATTGGATTTTATTCTTAAAAATCAATTCATTTAAATAATTTCAAAACAAATTTTTAAAAAATTATTTAATTTAACCAACACGGTGTCCGTATAAAATTTTCTAACCTATGGCCAAGTGGATAATTATTTCTGGATATATATCATTTCAATCCAAATAGATGTCATAGGTATATATCATTTCAACCTCTTTCTTAATTTATTCGAAATAATTCAATTTACAGTTTTATATGCAATAATAATATATAGGATGATAGCATAATATATTAAAATAAATAAACAACCAATATAGACCAATAGCATCCATCACAATCGATCAACCATAAAACCAATAACTTCACAAATTCCAATTTTTACCATATCGGGTAATATACTGCCAATTAAATTAAATTTATTTAATGGTTAATTTAAATTCTATCAATTAATTCATATACCGATTTAAATGACAATTAAACCTACCAAACAACAGCTAATTAATTTCATATCACTTCAGAATATAAATATAACTAACATAAAATTATTTTAGTCAATTGTGAGCATATAAACACTCACCTTTGATTTATCGGCGATTTAAATTCCAATTTAGACACAAAATTTGAACTGTCTTAGAATGCTGCCAAACTACTTTCATAATATCTGGAATTCCGATACGAACGCAACGAAGAAAACTGCACGTGAATCCGAGCTCGTATGCAAAATTTATGCAAGTTAGAACATTTGACTTTTAATATAAATTAATTAATAAATAAAATAAAACATACGTATACCATCTTCCTTCTATGCGTTATCTCCTACCGGCCGAACCCACGCACGCTGCTACCATATTCATCTACATGCGCCTAAATGATGACCGGATGACAATCAACACCAGCCACCATGTGCGCCGTAGCCCCCTCCATCCACGTCTAAAAACGCGGCCAACCCTAAGTCAGCCATTGTCGAGCAAAGCACGACTTTCATGTGTAAATCTAGGCAAATCTGTGATGAATTAGCATGAATCAACCGTATGGATTTGAAGAGCTCGTCGAGATCTACAACTTTGCTTTTGGAATTTTTCGATTTCGTTGAACGGATTGAGAGTTATCGAGGGCAAAAGTTTGATCAATTCTTACCGTTAGAAAAGATGAAGACGGCGGCCATGTTTTCACTAGGGTTTCAAAATATTTTATTTATAAAATTGTCTCGATATACGTGCGTATTTTTATAGTTAGGTCCAAAATCGTCCGAACTCCAATCGAGGCGTGCCGCCTGGCGTTGATAATGTTTTACCCCCGTTCCGAACGCAATAGAACTAGTTTCGAGGCCTAGCTCGACTGTATGTGGAAGATAGATTTTCAACGTCAATTTATTTAATTAAATTCTGAAAATAAAATTCTGCGCGTTTCAAGCTCGCACGGCCAAACAACAAGTCCGTTCGCTACGAAACTTAAAATCCTACAATAATTCACTATTATGGATCCGATGAAACCGGTTTCATCGAAATCTAAGATAATGGCCAAAATGGCTATTTTACTTGTCAATTAAAATATAAAATATAAAATTTTAAATTATTCACATTTAAATTCAATCTTAAATATTAACCATCTTCGTTCATATTTTGAATAACATTTAAATTAATTTCCGATATCATCTTCAATCATCTTAAATCCAGAATCAAATTATTCAAGTAATTTCCAATATTGAATTTTAAACAATTTAATTATCCAATATCCAATATAAATAAATCATTAAAAAAATTCTATCCATATTCATCCAATAATTACATTAAATTTAATAATTTAATATAGCCAAAACTACGGGTCGTTACAAGTGGCAGTAAAATAAAATATAGCTGGCGGTGAGGAAAAAAGCTATTTTAGTTCTAGAATATTCCTTTTCCGTTCCTTATTGATAGGTGAACTAAAACTTGTGTTAAAAAAAAATATTTCAAAAAATTTAAACATTTAAAATAAAATTTACTTAAACGGACTGTACTTGGAAAAGTTGGAAAAATGATCTGGGCATAAGAGAAGGTTCTAAGGTATAGTGGAAAAAAGGGTACATAGGAAGCAGATGGACATATGGAATTCTCCATCTAAACCCTTTTTTCGGCATAAAGAATATAAGTTTAGAAAATTGAATTTTTCGTAATTTTGGATGTTAGCAATGATGTGCTAGGACTTTCGATGGTGGGGACTGGATGCAAAATTGGTTCAGCTATGCTTCTATTCGTAGGTGTATGAGAAGATTTGGATGAAGAAAACAAAGATTTTAATTTTCAAAACTTAATACATATAGAACTGCCAGCATATGTAGGTTGCTTGCATCATATTTTCAAAAAGCTATTTTAAATAAGTCATTCATATAGCAGGCGCTGATAGTATTATCCTTCATACATACCATATATGTTGTGATACACCGTTGTGTTCGTGGCGATTTTCTGATCAATTTTCATATATAAAGTTTTCCGATCAGAGTTCAAATGAAAAAGTTATCAACATTTGAATATTTTGGATCGGAAAACATTATATTTGTAAAAGAAATAAATATAATTAACCAACTTTAATTAATGTCAGTTGGAGTTAATTTGTAGTTAGCATTTACTTAGAATAATTAATGTTAGGATAAATCGGTTAAAAATATAGAGAACAACGTATAAAAGCAATTTAATCAACAGATAATGAAAATTTACAACCGGTCGATCCCTAAATTGGATAGGTCGGTCGCTAGTGATTTACTGGCGGTGGGACAGAGATCAACCATTATTTGACCATCGATTATAGATTGAACCTAGACCGAATGGGCCAGATTTAATATAATATGATCTAACTGCTAGTGTTGATTCAAACTCCTATAAATATGGGCTTAATCCCTCATTTTTCTTTTCATATTTTCTAAAGCACTGGCAAAGAACTGCTATTTTATCTTCTCCAAAAATTCTCAAATCCAAATAGATATATACTTATATATGTATATATAAGTGGAGAATAGCAGAGGATAATAGAGAAGAAGAACATGATTAAATCGAATAGTCAAAACCAATGTAAACTATAAATCTAGACCCGAATCTAAATTAAATGCAAATCTCTTCTCAGATTTAGATTTCTAATAGATATATATGCTTGCAGTTGTTTGCACAAAAAATGGGCAAACACCTCCAAGTCGTATGATTTAGTTGATTTTATGTTGTTCTTAGTGATTTGGATGAGTTGTGCGAATATGTAAAAAGCAGGGACTGAAATGTAAAAGACACGCAGATTTATAGTGGTTCGGCCAGAACGTGCCTACGTCCACTTTATATGTTATTCTCCTCTTACTATTCAGATTACAAGTACAAAGCCTTTATTACAAGTATATAAAAATTGTTTGAAAGTTCCTTCCGTGGTTGAGCTCTCAAACTTGTCTGACATTGTTATACCCCTGCCCCTCTATTTATAGAGTGAGGCTGGGAGCAGGGGTTCTGGATGTATATGGTTGCTGATGGGCCTGGGCTGAAACGATCTGGCCTGGCAATGTTGGTTCGGTGCAGGTTGGATAGGTGGTCCGGTTAGGATGGTTCGGTGGTAGGAGATAAGTGGACTGGTGGGATGGTTCGGCAAGAGCTTGGAGGAGGTTGGTTCGGCGGTGGGTTTGGACCGGCATTGTTTGGGAGGTAGGTGGTTCGGTGTTAGAGGAGAAGGTTGGTCCGGTGTGTAGGGAGAGGAGCTGGGTTGGCTCGGCAATACTTGGTTCGGTGGAGAGGATGGTTCGGCAAGTGGGTACATGGAGTTGGTTCGGCAAGAGGATGGAAGATGAGATGGTTCGGTCGTAGGGGAGAAGTTGGTTGGAAATGGTTGGATCGGTAGTGGATGGAGATGTTATGGTTCGGCACATTTGCCCCCCAAAGTGGGGCATATGCCATCATATGTCGCGCTTTGTTTTAGCTTAGGTGATTTTCGTCCGGTCTTGTGTGCCGAACCATACGGTCCGGTCATCCTGTGTTCGTTTATAAATAGGGGTTTTAGGCCTTCGTTATCCCTTTATTGTTTTGAGATAGCCGAATCATTTGAATACCAGATCAACCAAGCGCCGAGTCAACCAAGTGCCGAACCTGTCTTGTTTGCCGAACTATTTGAAGTGCCGAATCAATTCTTAATCGCCGAACCAGGTGAGACATTCTTTTGCCGAACGGCCTTATATACTTGAATCACCGGATGGACTCGTGGATTCTGAGTACCGAATGAACCTTGTGGGTTTGAACTGCCGAATGAGAAGGGGAAATGCCGAATGAACTTATATTTGAACCACCGGATGAACCCTGAGACTTTGAATACCGAATGAAAATTTACATTTCTTTACCGAATGACCCTGGGAGCTTGAGCGTTTTGACTTATGGGTGAAATTTCAGACAATATACACTTGCTTGTTTATTTCCTCTGCTCTAACAATATGTTTTCCCGGTGTTACAGATAAATGTCTCGCAAAGTAGAAACTCGATCAGAAAAGAGAAAATCTGCGGATAGACGAGAGTCCCCCGTTGTGCCCCCAGCCCAGCCAGGACCGGAACGTCGTGGGCCCATCCCGAGGTCGCTAGTAGACGGGTATGGTCCCCAAGAGCTCCTGAACTCTCCTCCTGATTGCTTTCCGAGCTCTCTCAAAGAGGAGCAGCTTGATGTTATCTCTCGCTCCTTTGGGATTGACAGAGCGAGCATGCTGTTAGAGCTCCCGGGGGACGGAGTGATGCCGTACAATCCCCCTGAAGGATATTTCGCGTATAGCCGATACCATTGCATGTGCGGGGCCATTCCTCCGATTAATGCGTGGATAGTCAGCTTCATTACTTACCTGAAAGTGGCTCCTTTTCAGCTTCAGCCCAACTCCTATGCCATCTTAGTGTGTCAATTCGTTATCTTCCAAAGGAGATATGGGCGTCCCCCTTCTAACCGGGAAATCCGATATCTATATAATCTGAGGGGCTACAAGAAGGGGTCTCCGTACATTAGTTTAGAGTCGGTCGTGTCCTTCAAGCCGGTCTTGGACTTATACTCAAAGTTTACCATGTTTAAGAAGGAATGGTTCTTCGTCAAGGACGACTCCGTTTCTTTTCGCCTTTTCACTTCTGGCTATAAGTTGAATTCCATTCGTAATTTCTTTGTCCCGACTACAATGCTTCTTCTCACGTGCTTTTATTTCTTGCTAGCGACAGGTGGCTTTGCGGTCGTGGAGAACGATCACCTTGTACAGATGGCTGCGAAGGTAGAGGCTATCTCAGGAAAGGATAGGTCGGCTTCTTACCTGATCCGGAATGCCACTCTTCTGGAGCACAACTTAATTTTTCCACGTTAATTTGTGGTTAAGCAGAGAGATACAGCCGAGGAGAGGGCTGCTAAAGCTAAAAATGGGGCCACTGCGAAGAGTAGTAAGAGGAGACCTTTCTTGGTACCTCCAGTCGTCGGGGGGAAGAAGCTTAAGAAGTCTGACGGACCCTCCCCTAGCACGTGCCCAGATATTCTGGAGGAGGAAGGCGGAGAGGAGGAAAGAGGCGAGGAGGAGAGCGGAGGATATGGAGAAGGTGAAGGACAGGGTGGTAGTGGTGCCGGGGCTTTGTCTTCTGAGCAGGCGGGGGAGATCCAGGAGTGGACGGATGACGCCTTCCGCCAGGCTTTTGATGGGTTGGAGGAAGGATTAGCCTCGGTGGAGAAGGCGAAGAAGGATGACAAGGCTGGGACTGGTACCGATCCATCTTCTAAGGGTCCTCCAGCTAAGGCGACTCCGGCGGTTCAAGGTAAATCCTTAACTTTCGCAGACTCCCCTTATGATAAGGACTTAGTAATATTTTTTGGCCATCTCCGTTCCTGGAATGAGATTCAGGACTTATTGCAGTATCCCACTTCCCCTCAGGGTTCGTAAAATAAGAGCGTCTTCCTACTTAACATATTCCTTGGATCATAGTTTCATGCATGCTTGTAACACCTGGTTTTTATTCCAGGAACAGGTAAGGTGGCCAAGACATCAGATGTTCGGCACCGCCTTGAACAGTACAAGCTACTCAAAGCTTCTGCCAAACCAAAGCCGTCAACTAGCCGTCCTGGAGATGTGGTTAGATATCGCCCTCTTCTCGGAGTTATTTAAGAAGATATGCGAAAGAGGAAGAGGGGGCGATCTTCGTTTGAACCTTCACCTGGCCCTCAGCCTCCAGTCCAGCCTATCCATGATATTACTGAGGAAGATATTGAGCTTATGCCTTCCCCACATCCGTTCGAAAATCCAACCGTCACCCCGATAGACCATCCTTGTTTGGTTCGCAACCCATTTGCCGGCCACCCGGATCTAGACTCGAGTTTTCAAGACATCTCTTTTGACGAGGCCACGGGTGAGCATCTTCTTCCCCGCAACCCCATGGTACGGGTGCTTGATGAGGCTAAGTCTTTAGATCTCGATTTGCTTACTACTCGGATAGTTACCATGGGGGACGAAGCCAAGGCTAATATCGACCAGGTCGCGGAGGAGACCAGGAAGTTGATGGGGCATCATGCCCGTCTGGTCAAGGCTGGAGAGGAGATTGGGAGTGCTAACATCCGACTACGGTTAATGGTTTCGGACCAGGCCAAGCAGCTCGCCGATCAAGTCATCCAGATTTCTCAGCATGAGGCAGCCTCCAGGCGGTTGAAGAAGACTATGGAAGAGGCTAGTAAGGCAGAACTACGAAAGATGGAGGCTGTCTGTAAGGAACGGATTGACATGGACATTGCAACGGTGGACGAGGTTCGGAGAGCGGATCTCGAGCAGGTAGAGGAGTTATCTGGGAGGCTTGAGGCCGCAGAGCTTGCTCAGGCCAAGTTGAAGGAGGAGATGGAAGTGATGCGGAAATCCCTTCAGGCTGATTGCTCGAGATACCGATTGGAGAGAGATGCTGCCGTCGCACGGCTGTCGGCTTCTGAGGCCCGGACGAAAGAGTTTGAGGAGAACGAGGGGATAATGGACGAGATGCTCCAGGACATGTATTTTCGAACTTGGAGGCAGGGCAACCTGTCCTGGATGGACGACTATCCCCGGGTCATGGCTAGGATATATCTTCGGGCTTTGGAAGAGGCTAAGTCTGATGCGGATAAGGAAGGTGGAGCGGCTTTCAGGATGGATGTGGTTACGGCCCAATTCACTAAGGAAGAGAAGGTGGTGGTTAAGGAGGGCATTCGGCTGCTTGCTGCGGATGAGGTAGGCGTGCAGCTAGATGATGATGATCAGGGAGCAGACGCTGGTAAGTCTTTACTTTAGATCTTTTCATGATTTGATTGCTTATCTTTTGTGATTATTGATGGATTCTCTTTTGAATTGGGCAGGCGGAACCTCTGGAATACATGCGGGGAGTTCTGACCCGGTAGTTAAGTAGATCCGGAGGGCTAGTGGGATGGAGGCGAAGCTCCGATTCCTTGACTTGACTTGTACATATTTTGGTTGCTGTCTATGTTAGTACGAAACATTAATGTAACTTGTAATTATACTATTTGTAAAGAATGACTTTCTGTAATTTTATAACATAAGCTGATTCTGTTATGTTCGAATGTGGTTATTATTTTGATATGTTGCATAAGAAATACAGCTGCGTGTTTATGCATGTGATTTAATCGCATTTGATGCTAAGTTTCTGCTCAAAATATTGTTTCATGTCTTGTAATGCCAATATGACGTGTGAATAAATTAAAGCTACATATTTGCATACAAGAGAAGATAGTACCGTCCTTTGTGTTTTAGTTGTAGAGGGTTGCTTTGAATGTCTTGCGTGACTGAGTATGGAATGTAGTTGGGTGTTCCGTCATCCGGATGTGAGTTCATATTTCCACAAGCGAGAGTTCCCCTATTTTGTGACCTGTACTTTAAGGATTTATATATGATAGGAGAAAAGTTTTTGAATGAAATGGAAATATGAGAAACAGTAAAACTTTCAATCACGGAAGGCCGTCGATATGCTTAAGTTCGTGGCAAACAGGTTTTGTAGTCACTTTCCCTAGCTGTGGGTCTTGGAGACATTTGTCACCCATCTTACGCCTCCGCGGGGAGTTTATCTTTTTTACCACAGCCGCACTTAAGACATATCGGAGCCGAAATCGCGCACAGTAACTACCCGAGCCATTATGGCCCGTAATCGTGGGTATTATTCGATTTGCTGTGGCCGGCTAGCGTGGGTGCCGATCGTCAACCGTGAACTACCCCTGGCTGGCCACACCTTATGTTGGGGCTTAAAGTAGGTTCACAGTTGCCGGCAAGCCGAACGCCGTAATGAGCTGCCATCGGCTATAGTCGGCCTTCTTGATGGCTTATAATCGGCTCATTACAGTTGGCTTTGAGGGCAGTCGCGAGCAATGAGTTAACCCGCAGCAGAGGGATGCTGGAGCAAAAGTGTCTCATTGGCGAGTGCATAGATTCGCATAGTACCTGTTGGGTCTTGTCCAGGTGAGGTTGCGCCGTGAAGTGTCCAGAGTGGAAATGTCGTTATACATGATTTTGTTCAACAGCAAAAGATAAAGCTTAACAAGCAACCAAGATATAAAGGAACAAGTTAAAAAGAGACAAGGTTTTTTTAAAGTGGTTCGGCACGAAAATGCCTACGTCCACTGATTCTCTTTGTTAATTCACTTCATATGGGCAGTACAAGTTAAGAAAAGTATCGACGGAGGTGTTGGATGTTCCATGCCCTCTGGAACACCTCTCCGTCCACTGTTGACAAAATATAGGCTCCGTTGCGGAGATCTTTATGAATTACATAGAGTCCGTCCCAGATTGGATCTAGCACTCAGGGGCGCGGGAAGATCCGCTTGAGGACAAGATCTCCTTCTTGTAAGCTGCGGTGCTTGACTTTGGAGTTGTATTGTGCTGCCACTTTTCGCTTGTAAGCTGCTGCTTTAAGTGCTGCATCATTTCTTCTCTCCTCAATTAGATCCTAAGACATGTGGAGGAGTTCTTCGTTCTCTTCTGGGTTGTAGTGGATCCTACGGTGGGAAGGCACTATAGTTTCAACTGGGAGCATGACCTCCGATCCGTATGCCAAAGAGAAAGGAGTATGGCCTGTTGATGTTCTATAAGATGTGCGGTAGGCCCAAAGTGCCGTAGGAAGTTCATCCACCCAAGCGCCTTTTGACTTTTCGAGTTTCTTCTTGATTAGGGTTTTGAGGATTTTGTTGACAGCTTCGATTTGTCCGTTTGCCTGGGGATAAGCCACAGATGAGAAGCTTTTGTGAATCCCGTGCTCTTGGCACCAGTTGGCGAATTCCTCGCTGTCAAATTGAAGTCCATTGTCCGATATGATCTTGAGTGGGACTCCGTACCTACATAGAATATTTTTGATCAAGAAGTTGATAATTTTTGCCGAAGATATTTTATTTAGAGATTCCGCTTCCACCCATTTGGTGAAGTAGTCGACTGCCACTATAGCATATTTGGCTCCGCCTCGGCCCGTTGGCAATTCGCCAATCAAGTCAATTCCCCATACTGCAAAGGGCCAAGGGCTGGTCATTTGAGTAATCTCCTTCGTGGGTAGTCGAGAAATCTTAGCAAATTTCTGACATCTGTCGCATCTCTTGACGAAGTCCAAGGCATCTTTGTTTAAAGTGGGCCAGTAATATCCATATCGGAGTATCTTCTTTGCCAGAGTCCGCCCTCCAGTGTGATCTCCACAACTTCCTTGATGGATGTTGGATAAGACTTCCCTGGCTTCCCTTCCAGCGATACACCTTAATAAGGGATTAGAGAAGCCGCGCCGATAGAGGATGCCTTCTTGTAATGTGTAGCGGGAAGCTTTCCTCAAGATTTTCTTGACTTCGTTACGCCTGTTGGGCAGTGTGCCATCTTGTAAATATTTCCAGATAGGAGTCATTCAGGTTTCTTCGTCGATCGCAGCTATCAGATTTACATGCTCGAAACTTGGTGCCACCTGTTTTGAGATGGTTAATGCTCCGAAAATGGTGATGTTCTTCATACTAGCTTGCTTTGCTAGTTCGTCGGCCTCTTGATTCTCTTCTCGAGGAATGTGTTTGATTAGATAGTGATCCAATTGATTGAGCAGCAGCTTGGTCTTTTTTAGATATGCTGTGAGTCGTTCTCCTCGAGTCTGGAAGTCTCCCAATATTTGATTTACAATGAGTTGAGAATCACTATGGAGACATAAAGAACCGACTCCAATCTCCAGGGCAAGTTCTAATCCAGCTATCACCACTTCGTATTCTGCGTCATTGTTGGTGGCAGTGAATTCCAACCTTAGGGCGTAGTGCAGCTTCCTTCTCCTGGGGGTGATTATCACAACACCTTCCCCCGAGCCTTGTTCATTTGATGCTCCATCTACGAAAAGATTCCACTTGATATCTTCTGCTATTTCAGATTTCTCCTTACCTTCGTTAGTAGTAAATTCGGCAATGAAATCAGCTATGGCTTGCCCCTTGATAGCGGTGCGAGGATGGTAGGTGATATCATATTGACTCAGTTCAATGCACCACTTAAGTAGTCGCCCAGAAGTGTCGGGGCGATGGAGTACCTGCCTTAGCGGTTGATCGGTTAAAACTCTGATGGAATGAGATTGGAAATAGTGTCGCATTTTCCGTGAAGTGATTAACAAACAGTATGCTAGTTTTCAAGTTTAGGGTATCTGGCTTCTGCCCCCGTAAACCTCCTGCTTACAAAGTATACGGGCCGCTGCGCGCGGTCGTCTTTTCTCACCAAAGTGGCGCTTAAAGCATGAGACGATACAGCAAGGTATAGGTATAGTTCCTCGCCTTCATTTGGATTTGAGAGTACTGGAGGTCTCTGGAGGTGTTCGATTAAGTTGAGGAAGGCTGTCGAGCATTCGTCGGTCCATTCAAACTTTCCTTTGTCTTTCTTCAGAGCTTCAAAGAAAGGGATGCATTTGTCGGTTGCTTTAGAGATGAACCTGCTTAGGGCAGCCACTTTCCCGTTTAGGCTTTGCATCTCTCTTCGAGTGGATGGTATCTTGATACCTTGCAAAGCCCGAACCTGTTCGTGGTTTTCTTCAATCCCTCTGGCATGGACGATGAGTCCCAAGAACTTTCCCGATGATACTCCGAAGGAGCACTGTAGAGGGTTCAGCTTCATTCCATATTGGCGAAGTACTTGAAACATCTCATCCAGGTGGTTTATATGATCGTTGGCTTTCCTCGATTTTACCAGCATGTCATCCACATAAACTTCCATAGTTTGTCCTATTAGTTCCGCAAACATCTTGTTGACAAGGCGTTGATAAGTAGCTCCAGCGTTTTTAAGTCCAAAAGGCATTACTTTGTAGCAGTACAATCCCCGGTCAGTGATGAAACTAGTGTGGTCTTGATCGGGGGCATGCATAGGGATCTAGTTATATCCTGAGTATGCGTCCATAAAGAATAAGAGTTCGTGCCCGGCAGTGCTATCCACGAGTTGGTCGATTCGGGGGAGTGGGAAGCAGTCTTTCGGGAAAGCGTCATTTAAGTTGGAGAAATCGATGCATGTTCGCCACTTCCCGTTAGCTTTCTTTACCAGTACCGGGTTGGCGATCCATGCTGGGTAGATGGCTTCTCGTATGAAGTCATTAGCAAGTAGGTTCTTCACTTCTTCCTCTAGGGCTGCTGATCGTTCTGCTCCCATGCTTCTCTTTTTCTGCTTTACTGGCACCTTCGTGGGATCGATGCTCAGTACGTGGCATGCTACATCTGGGGAGATTCCTGTCATATCAGCGTGCGTCCATGCAAATACATCAATGTTGTGGCGAAGAAAATCAATGAGTTGATCCTTTAACTCTTCTTTTAGTTGAGATCCGATTTTTAATAGTCTACTTGAGTCATGTTTGTCTATAGCTACGAATTCCATAGCCTCTGCAGGCTCGGCGGTAGCCTCCTCCTCTTTGTCCCTGGGGTCTAATTCATTGAAAGGGTCACTGGTATATCGAAGAGGAGGGGCTTTCTTTAGTTTCTATGCTTCCAAGTTTTTCATGCAGAGAGTAGTCTCTGCATTTTTCCCTTTATCTTTTCTGCGGTTATTGCGAAGTTCAGTTATATAGCAGTCTCGAGCAGCGTCTTGATCTCCCTCTATTTCTCCTATTCCGTTATCTGTTGGAAATTTCATCTTCAGGCACCATGGGGCTAGGACAATTTGGAAGTCAGACAAGGCCGGTCTCCCCAAAAAGGCGTTGTAGGCCGAGTGGTTCTCTATTAGCACAAATGTTTGCTTTCGCACAATGGAGCGGGGATGACTTCCTATTTCAACAAATAGGTCCAGTTGCCCGAGGGGCATCTTCGCATCTCCAGTGAAACCATGTAGTGGTTTGTTGCAGGGAGACACATCCTTCATTGACAGCTTCATTTTGTCAAAAGCATGCTTGAATAGGATATTTACTGAGCTTCCGGTGTCTATTAAAATTCGAAAAACTTTGGCTGGACCGAACCAAGCAGAGATGACCATAGGATCCATGTGTGGATACTGTCTCCCCTCTAGGTCACGCCTACTGAATGTGATGTCGTCATTCTCTTTTCGTTTCGGGTGGCGTTCTTCCATGACAGAATTAACGTAGCCTTCATCGTTTCTAAGTGACTTACCGTATTTTTCCATCTCCGCCCAGCTTCTGTCGGCGATGTGCGGTCCTCCTGATATGGTATGGACCACTATCTTCTCTTGACTAGAGCCGCTGGTGTTGCGATTTCCTCCGCCTGCTTCCGGGGGGGGGGGGGTAATCCAGGATTCTCATTGGCTGGAGTTGAAGTCCTGTTCTGGCTTTTTACATAGCGTTCCAGTCTCTTCCTTCTGATGTGTTCTTCAATCAAGTCCCGGAGATGGTGGCATTCATTGGTGTCATGTCCATGGGATTCGTGGAAGCAGAAGTACTTTCCAGACTTGAGTGCGTTATCTGACTCCTTCTTGTGCGGGGGGCGCTTGTATCTAACTTCGTCTTGAGTGGCTAGGAATATGTTTTCGATTGTTTCATTCAAAGGAGTGTAAGAGTCAAATCTTGGTCCTGGTCGGTATAATCGCTTTTCTCCCTTCTTGCCCCCAGCATTGTCTCTAGAGTCATTTCTTCGAACATCCTTTGCTGCAGCGAGGACCCTGTCTGTAGCCGTCTTAGCCTGTTGCCCTGGCTGCCTCGCAGTGGCAGCGTCTTCAAGTCTCATATACTTTCCAGCTTCATGGAAGAAATCAGGTAAAGTAGCTGGTTTTTCCTTGGTTACTCTTCTAGCAAATTTAGTATCCGGATGTACACCACTGCAGAGGGCCATTAGGATAAGTTTCTCGTCGGCATCTTGGACTGCGGCCACTGCGGCGTTGAATCGGGTTAGATATCGTTGCACTGTCTCTCCGGGCTTCTGTTTGATATTAGATAAGGAATAAGCGTCCTTGGGTTGTTCCACATGAATGCGGAACTGGCTGATGAACTTTTCTTTCAACATTTCCCATGAGCTGATGGACCCTTGGGGTAGGTGGCAGAACCAGGAGGTAGCTAGATCTGCCAAGAAAAGTGGGAAACATTTACATAACACTCCCTCTGTTGCTCCGCTCATGAGCATATGCTGGGTGTATCTCTATAAGTGTACGATGGGGTCAGAGGTTCCCTTGTAAGGTTCCATTGTTGGCATTTTCCATTCCCGGGGGGTGATGGCAGTTTTGATAATGCGGGTGAAGGGGCTGGTTACCCTAGCGCCTATTCTCCGATCCCTTTGCTTCCGTTGGACGCACTCTCTGAACAATCATGCCATCCTTTCATCAGAACTTGGAGCGGATAGAAATGAGTTTGGTTCTTCTCTGCGGGATTGAGTCCGTCCAGACGACTTGTAGGGATGGTATCATCTGTCACTCCTAACATTCTCCAAAGGCTGCCTCTGGTCTTCTGGGGGCATGCTGGGGTCAGCCATTGTTGGCCCTTGCCTTGATCTTCCCCTACTAGGCTCTGTTCTCAGCACTTTCTCGGGTCCAACTTCGGGCTGGACTTGAGCTCGGCCTCCTCTACTGGTGTTTTCATGGTTAGGTAGCATGACAGGCTCAGCTACATCCGAACCTTGCCTGGCACCTCCCACGTTGGGTTCGGTTCCAAGTGTTTCCTCGGGCCGGAATTCGGGCTGAGTCCGGGCTCGGCTCCTACCATGGCTGTTTCTGTTGTTAACCTCTTCGAAGAAGAAAGGTCTTTGTCGCCTTCCAAATCCTCCAGATTGGGACTCACCCCATGATTAGGTGTTGCGGTTGGATTCTTCAGCATCCCTTAGGCGTGACATGAGTTGGTCCACCAAGACTTCTTGTTGAGATGCGAAGCAGTTAGTTACTTCAGCCACAACCCTGTCCAGATCTGCCCTAGTAATTGGTTGTTCCGCGGCGGGGGCTGTTGGATTTGCCTGATTTTCATCTGGTACTGCTGTTAAAACGGGATGATTCTCTTGATTTGGGGCCACTGGATCTGAGATACTGCTAGTTGCGACGTTCTTTCCTTTGTTAACATCCCTCCTCTGCCTGGAAGTCATGTTGTCGGAGCAAGGAATGATGTTGTTAGGAAGAAGGTTGAGTTGGAGAAGCTGTAGCTTCTAGCTCGAGTTCTCGGTGAAAGCACCAAAAATGTTTGCACAAAAAATGGGCAAACACCTCCAAGTCGTATGATTTAGTTGATTTTATGTTGTTCTTAGTGATTTGGATGAGTTGTGCGAATATGTAAAATGCAGGGATTGAAATGTAAAAGACACGCAGATTTATAGTGGTTCGGCCAGAACGTGCCTACGTCCACTTTATATGTTATTCTCCTCTTACTATTCAGATTACAAGTACAAAGCCTTTATTACAAGTATATAAAAATTGTTTGAAAGTTCCTTCCGTGGTTGAGCTCTCAAACTTGTCTGCCATTGTTGTACCCCTGCCCCTCTATTTATAGAGTGAGGCTGGGGGCAGGGGTTCTGGATGTATATGGTTGCTGATGGGCCTGGGCTGAAACGATCTGGCCTGGCAATGTTGGTTCGGTGCAGGTTGGATAGGTGGTCCGGTTAGGATGGTTCGGTGGTAGGAGATAAGTGGACCGGTGGGATGGTTCGGCAAGAGCTTGGAGGAGGTTGGTTCGGCGGTGGGTTTAGACCGGCATTGTTTGGGAGGTAGGTGGTTCGGTGTTAGAGGAGAAGGTTGGTCCGGTGTGTAGGGAGAGGAGCTGGGTTGGCTCAGCAATACTTGGTTCGGTGGAGAGGATGGATCGGCAAGTGGGTACATGGAGTTGGTTCGGCAAGAGGATGGAAGATGAGATGGTTCGGTCGTAGGGGAGAAGTTGGTTGGAAATGGTTGGACCGATAGTGGATGGAGATGTTATGGTTCGG
Organism: Allium cepa; assembly: GCA_030765085.1. Classification (NCBI taxonomy): domain Eukaryota; kingdom Viridiplantae; phylum Streptophyta; class Magnoliopsida; order Asparagales; family Amaryllidaceae; genus Allium; species Allium cepa. The sequence goes on from CM060932.1 coordinate 163,938,300, forward strand.
CATTGTTTAGAAATGCACCCAACAGCAGTATACGTATTCTGATAGGGAGAAAAAAGGAAGTCAAACTGGAACAACAGAGATTAGATCTCAAGATGTGGAAAGTTAAAAGGTGAGTAGGAAATTATATATTTTTTATGTAATAATAGATTTATTTCATTGTAAATATGTTCCTTTTATGCATGGATATAATTATTAGGGGTTGTAGGCTTAATTATATGCATGTAATGAAATTTAAACCCATGCCTACATATTATGTGAACTATTGAAAGAATCTTAAAAGCGAGTGTGTATGCTATAGCCCCTAAATTAACAAGATCTTATTGATATTCCAGATTTACGGATTCACATGGTATATGTTACTTAATATGAAATAGAAGTTATTATAAGTTGAATTGGGTTTAAATAGTATTTTAATTCACCGGGACGAAGTGCATTGCAACGTAAATTTCCATAAATTATCTAGTTTTTAAATATGAATAAATGTGCAACGCTGAATAACAAGGAATATGCCTAAACAAAGAGATGCACAAAATACGGGTGTTTACCGTATTTTGTAGTGCCTATTTCAAGAATAAAAATAAAATGATAATTTTCTATAATTCCAAATGTGACACAAATTATTAACATTATTTGTAATAAGTTGAAAATAAATTATTATTGTTTATTTAAAAATGTATCAAAAATTATTAATTATTATCTTAAGATGTTCTGAATTTAGTATTTATTTATTTATGGCGTTACTAGTATATAGTAGTGTTTAAAGGTTAGTGATTGTAATTTAATTATAATTGTTTTCGAGATTTATAAATAGATGGAGTTTTTATAAGAGGAATCTTATAGCATATTTTGGAAAAATGTAAAGAAAGATTGCTTAAAAAGGTAAAAACGTTTTATAAATGGTTTTAAATATTTATGAAATAATTTTAAAAATGGATTTATAAATTTATAAAAGGAGTTCTATAAATGGTTTTATAAATTATAATAGGGTTTATAAATGGCTTTTGAATTGAATAAAAAGGGGAATCTTCTTAAGTGTTAGTGGATATACTTATACCATTAAGATAAGTATATGAATATTTTTCAACTATTGAAAATATAAGTGTGGTGAATGAATCTTTGTAAAAGTATTTTGGTTCAAATATTTACAAAGTGATTTAATGGAAGGATTTGTTAAAGGAGGCATAGTGTTGCTCGGGGATTAACCAATGTTCGTTTTCCCTATGGATTAAATTCTTGACAGAATGTTTGTAGTTCGATAGTTAAATAACCGACTACTGAAACTGGACCCAAAATATAACTTTGGAAATATCTAGGAGAAACATGTGAGTTATATGGCACAGTCATTGCTGATGATGTTGTACTGTGCGTATAAATCTTATTTTGTTCTCGTAGGACAATGATAAGGAAATCTATGCACTAACGGTTTGGAGATGATCTCCGATCTTATTTTTGACTGTTTATTTCCTAAGGAACCAGAGTTGAGTTTACCGAGAATTATCGAATGTTGGTTCAAAGTGACCGAGATCGGGTGTGTTATCCGAAATCCACTTCGATCCAACAAATGCATTTCAAAGTGAGGACACCTCGAAGATGATGGAATTTGAAGATGGAGCTCTCAATTGTTTCATTCAGTCCCAAAATGAACTTGTATGGATGAATACCGGTATTACATTGTTTCCTGGAGGGGCGGTATTAGCATTCCAGGTGGGAAGTGCTATATAAAAGGTAAAACGTAGCCTCATGCCTCATCAATTGGGAATGACTAAAACAGGGGAGATGCAGCAGGGCTAAGTGGGTCGCTCCCAAGTAGGGTACGATCATCCCTATCTAGAGTCGATATTATCTCTCATTTGTACGCTTCGAGGCCCATTAACGGAGGGATGATCATATTCGGTACTCTTCAGTAAGGGGTAGGCCCATCTTGTGTTGGTAGGAGATCCAGACGAGGTCCTCGGTGTTATTTTATCCTGAGATGCGTCGTGATGGGCGGTACCCTAGTAGCCCAGTCATTGTATGGAATTCGTTTTCCAATACGAGCCTTTACGGTTTTATTTGTATACCTATTATGCTGGAATTTAATATTTTAATAATTTCGGTTAAGATTAATAAGTATTTGTATCTAGGCACTATTATAATATTAGAGAATTTCATATGAAATGTTTTGGTTACCGTAAGGTAAAACCCCGTCCATGTTTATGTGCGGGTTGGTCTTACGAGACACTTTTGAATTTCAAATGATTTTCTAGAACCTTAGAATCCAGTTGGGTGTTCTTTATCACACTGTTTTCCAGACTAGTTTGAGTGTTATTTTATTATAATGCTCGGGTCAAACCGATCATATTTATAGATTGCTTTGGATGCATTGGAGCTCAGGAGATGAGTTGGAGGCCCAAAGATGCATCCACGTATATGTTTTATTTTCGGTATTTGTTCTTGAAATCATCAGTGTTTGTGAGGACAGGCCGTTATAACTGTCCAGGCGGATGATTATGATTTATTATTGTACTCTGATAGATGTATGTATATAACACTTTCTCTTTGTAAAGATCATTGATATTATATTATATATATTGTTCCACTGCGATTGTGAGATTCTTTGTTGTTTTAATTATTTTCCCTTCTTCCCTTCTTCTTCTTTCTTCTTCTTTTCCATAACTATTAGTCTTTCCATTCGATTTGGGTTGGACTTGTGTGGTTTATTTTCAACTTGAATTGTACGGATTGGCGAGTAATTACAATATTCGTGAATACGTCTTGACCATCCAGCTCCTCTCCAACTCCAAAGTATCCAGCTAAACCTGGGAAAACATGCTCGGTCTGACCCGAGCATTACATGGAATAATGTTCGAGTTAGTCCGGTAAACCAACTGAGTACAACTCGATAATAAGTAACAACCAACTGATTTCTACATTTGAAAACCATTCAAACAAAGGGTATCTCGTAAGACCGTACTGTACATAAAAATGAACAGGTTTTTACCTTACGATAACCAAAAAAATTTATATCAAAATCCAGTGATATTATCATAGTGTCTAGGTTTAAAGCAAATAGAGAAAATATCTAATATGCTTGCATCTCACATTCCAACATACCAGGCTCTACAATCGAGAATGTAAGACACATATTGAAGATTGGATTCCAATAATGGCAAGGTAAGGGACTACCTTCGATGATACACCTTTAGAAAATGCACTGATGCTAACATAGAGCTGGCTTCCCCTTTAACATGGCAAACTGGATCACCTCACCCCTTTGACACCGTGGCCTTATACTACCATGGTGTTTGCACTCAAACCAACTCTGAAAGGGACATCTAGAATGGGGCGACCGCTCCTAATGGTAGCTAACCACATAGCTCTACTTCATGCCCTATCTTTGTTATTCCTCCCGGTTGTGAGGCTTGAGGCTACGCATTACCTTTATGAATAGCAATCCATCTTAGAATGCTAATGCCGTCCTCCAAGTGCCAATACAATGCTAGCATTCATCCATACAAGTTCGTTTGGGTCTAAACGAAACTGAAGGCAATAACTCTACTATATCCATTTGGGAATCACCCTCGAGATTAGTTGCAGTTGCCCTTGCACTTCAAAGAGCACCATGTTCAATCATCATCAAGATGTCTTCCACTCAAACGTACATATTGGTTTGGAGTGGTTTTTGAATATATAAATCTGATCTCGGTCTCTCCGTACCAAGAAATGATAATTTCTGGTTGACTCATTCCCGGTTCTTTTGGAAGCAAGTATCTGAGTTCTTATCAAAAACTCGAATTTTACATTCATACTTCCTAAGTCAAATTAGGTCAGATTTGATAGTTGGTTATTTAACTATCAAATAACAACAACAAAATCTAGAGATTTAATCACGCAAAGCAATCACTAAACCTCAAAAACATTTTCATTTATAAATCTCCTTTCCCAAACATTTATCAACATTCATATACTTATCTCCTTTACATAAGTATATTCACAAAACATTTGTAAGATTTCCCATTTCCAAATCTCTTAAAAAAAATTGAACTACATTATTTAAATTGGAGAAAAGAATTACTCTAAGCACTATTCCTTTGGTGTTAAATGCGGTACGAATATCCCAAACGACCTTTTTTTAAAGGAATAGTTTGGCTCACATCCTTGTTAAGTTTCAAAATAGTGAAAACATCCATCCAAATTAAACTTACATTTCTAGTCCCTACTTTCAAATCGGTCTGCGCCAAAAGACCTAAATACCCTTTGCGTTTTTAGCATTTCAAACGTGCATAACTTACTGTAGAAACATCGTAACACCAAACCGTTTTCACAAAAAAAATCATAAATTTTATAATCCTTAAAATGAGATCCATTGTTGATCCAAAAAAAAATCATATTTATAGTAAGGCTGTAATTATTTCATATATTTGTATAGAATTATGCAGTTTTTGAAAAACATCAATTTTTCTTCAAATTTCAACAATTATTCCATATAATTGCAGACTTTTATGCAATTATATGGAATAATTATAAACTTCTCTGCTATTATTCCATATAATTGTTGATTTTTCTGCAATTATTCCATATAATTGCAGATTTTTCTGCATTTATTCCATATTCTTTGCCGTTTTCTACAATTATATGAAATAATCATCAATTTTTATTCAAATGTCAGCAATTATTCCATATAATTGCAAACTTTTATGCAATTATATGGAATAATTGCAGACTTTTATGCAATTTAGTAGAACAACTGCAGACTTTTCCGCCATTATTCCATATAATTGCATGCTTTTATGCAATTATATTAAATAATTGTAGAAAAGTCTACAATTATTCTAAGTAATCGTAGAAAAGTCTACAATTATTCCAAGTAATCGTAGAAAAGTACAACTATACCATATAATTGCAGATTTTTCGCAATTATTGCATATAATTGCTGAATTGTCTACAATAATATCATATTATTACAGAAAATTTGAAAAACATTGATTAGAAAGATGATAAAACTTGTATAACTTAGTTTGCTGTTATTTTTACATATGCATAATGCCATTCATTAGAAAGATAATAAAATATGTGATTTAATGGTGAAAACGGTTTGTTAACCCGTCGTTTCTACAAAAGTTACTGCGTTTTAAAGATTGATAATTAATGGGGTGTAAATTTTAATTATGGATGTGAACATAACATCCACATATAAAGAACCAACATTTAGCCATGAAGTAGAGGGGTATTTTAAGGAAGCAAATTGCAGTATTTGAAAATAGGGATGTAATTTATATCTTTTTTTGGAAGGATGTTTTGTGTATTAAGTTTGATTTTAGGGATGTATTTCTTATTTTCACTTTTTTAAATGGTCAATCTTGAGAAACCCAGCCTTAATTTCCTATTGTAATTATTTTCAATAAATCCTTATATAAATTTCCCTTACCCATGAAATCCTTTTTGCTTTAACTCGAACCCGTTTACAAAACATTTATCAACCTCCATACTCATTTATGAGACTTATTATAAATATTTAAACCTAGTTATATAAACTTCTTTATAAACTTTCAAATCTTGCATTAAACTTCCCCCTTTAGACATTCAAACCCATTTATAAAATCTTTTTATAAACATTCAAAAACTATTTCTAAAACACCTTTTATGAATACCTCAAAATTATTCATAAAATTTATTATACAATATTCGAAACAATTGTCAAATCATTCTTCAAATATCTTGTTCAAAATAGAGTAACCTTGAAGACCATTTTAAGAGAAAATGAAACATTAACTTTCCAAAACCACACGGAGGCTTAATGACCACAGTGGATCATTAAATTTGGGTTTACTTATCCAAGTTATCTCATGGGTATTACTTAACATCAGATATGTAAGGGGTTCACACATAACATACATCAATCATAGGTAGATGTCCAAGTTACAAATATAGATACATCCATTATCAGTGAAAAAATGTACATATAGAAGTATATTCTATATGCTTAAGTTACCATGACCCGCTTATTGAAATTAACTTTCTTATGTTTATCACGTTACGGATATTCAACACCTCTGCTAAACACAAGTCAACTTACTTCCCATAAAACGTGTCAATGTTTTATAATCACTACATTAATTCATTTGACTGCTTAATGGTCGAGACGAGAGATCCTTCGATTTAAAATCAATTAATCTGAAAAAGAAAATTGATTTAAAACATAACCGATTAAGTTTAAAAATAGCTTTGAAAAGATGAGAGTTTATTCAATTATCTTAAACCCAAATTTTATCCGAATTAAATCAAGATTAATTCATAATTAAACTTTAATTAACTTAATGAACTTGGTTAAGTCCTAATTAACTTCCTAATGTATCTTAGTTATGGTTAAAATAATTCATTATTAGACAAACCCTAATTAATTAAAAGTTAATTAAATAATCACTTAATTAACTAATAATTAAAATTAATTAACTTAATTAAATAATAATTAATCATTACATTACTTCTTAACTTCATTAATTACTGATTAAAACTTTATTAATCATCAATTAGTCATTAACCTTCTTTAAGTGTTACTTAACCCTTAATCGCTTAAGTACTAATTACTTTTAATTAATTTATTAAATAATAAAATATTATTTTAACTAAACATAATATCTTTATATTACCAATTAATTTTGAAATTTTTTGCAAAACCATTTCAAAAGAAAACGTTTTAAAACGAAAATCGGAAATCTTGTCAAACTGCGTCCACAACCAGTATCGCTATGAGCACAACTCGCTTAAACATACTTTAAACAAAACACTTGCTTGATTCTTTTCTATTTAATGTTTGAAAACACAAATTTTAATATTTGTGAGACTTAGAAGCAAAAATAGAAACTTTGAAACAATTTTCAAACTTTTAAAACAAGAAAACATAGTTTTTTGATTTCTAATCGGATCTCATGTCCGTCGCAACACACGAAGTTGTTAACTTTGTTTCAACTCAAAATGCTTTGATTCAACTCAACATACTTTGATTCTTAGATCACAACCATACATCCATACTACCATACTCTTAATATCATAATGAAACACACATATAAACATAAAGTTATATGCTTATTAACTTGACAACATCACATTCAAATCTCAAATTCAACACCAAATGCAAACATCCATCAAATCACCATCGACCAACATAATAACCATTCAATTTTCTCATCATATTATTACCACATTAACACATTATAATAAAGTCAAAAACCTTTCCAAAGCAAAGTAGTTTTACTCACCTTTATGCTAACTAACTTCGCCCGAACTTCAACTATAATTCGGCTACGCTTCTACGCTCGACTCTAGCTTAAAAATCTGAAACTCTGGAGGGACTAAGGCCTTAGAACAGGTTCAACCAGTGGTGATTTGGCTTGGCTAGGGCTTTGTGGGGCAGTGATGGCCTTGGTTTTTGGAAGACTGGATGTTGAAATGAAATTAGAAGAAGTATAGAAGGTATAAAAGCAAGTTATAACACAAAAGGCTAAATTTTAAATATTTTTGAACTATGGAAGCCATGGAATTTTTTTTAGAGAAGAAGGTTTATAAAAATGAAGTTGGAATGTAAACAGAAATGTGTATGTGAGAGTATGTATTTATAGATGAAAAATGTAATAAAATTACCATTTTAACCTTAGTTTTAAAATATCATAACATGATATTATTTTGTAAGGTCATATCACCACCTTCCTTCCCACTCATGTGCCATATCTTCTCCTCTCTAGTCAAAACCTCTTGGCCATGATGGATAATGACGATAATGCTAAGATGTGACAAGAGATAATGATATATACTTATATATATAAGTTATTATTTTAAAACCATGTCTTGTCACATCACTTGCTAAACATAATTAATGTTAGATAATATACTATTAGCGTATTATTATTATTTGGTAAATTAACTCTTATATGTGTGTACATACGGTGCATAAAGGCGAACAACGTTTCCGACAACTTTTCCGTGTCAAAAAACTGAAATTCCAAAAAACGTTCTTCGGTCACATTTTCTATTTTTCTACGAACTATCGGTTTTGGTTTAAAAATTTAAAAACTATTTTACTATCATTATTAAATGATTAAAATAGGTTTATTTTTAAATAAAAAGCCATTTATTTATTATTTAAAATTAACTTGAGTTTCCAAAGAAATATATAAAACTGATGATATCAACTATCGATGTTATAAATACATTTCAAAAATAAAATAAAATATTTTATTTCATAATCTTGTTTGAATACATATATTAGTGTACGAATCCGGAGCTATGCATGATCCTTATTGTTTAAAAGCGGTTTTATTGATAAAATGGTTTTCGACTGTTTTATCGATATTTTACCTAGGACGATATTTATAAATTATAAATATTTTACCTCGATAGTTTGTCTGCAAATATTTTTCCCAATGGTACTTAACAAGCTATCATTACCTTCCATTTAACTTCTCAAGTAAATTTTTCACTACTTACATAATCAAGCATATATGTAAACCAATCCATAATTAATGATCAATTGACACCAAAATAAATGTCCAAGTTAATATTATAGAAGAACAGGGATCATTCTGCTAAACAATGTCATTCAAAGATAAACTCTTACATTTTTATCCGATGTTTATTTGGCCAAATAGATAACACCAAGAAGCATGCTTACATTAAGTATGTTATAATTTTAAACAACGTAATTATATTAATCAAAATCAATATCAATTTATCACCACATATATGATCCATTTCTTAAAAACAAGTTTTGAATACAAATTTAAAAAAAATCAAACAATCAGATAGCATTTCAAGATGATGTATCGTGATCCTAGAGCAAATTCAACCATTCTAATAGCACTTCAAGATATTATATGTGATCCTAGATCAAATTCAACCAATCTAATAGCATTTCAAGATGCTATATCGTAATCCTAGAGCAAATTCAATAATCGGTAAATTCAACAATCTAAACAGGCATACATAAATTTTATTTACTATAAACATACTAATTAACCAAAAAGTGTGAGTTTTAACTCATTATAATTCCAACTTTCGCCGAAGCATTATGGTTTCATCTAAAATCGAATACTGTTTGAATTTAGCTAAAATTTCGTCAAGTTCCAAATTCCATGAATTCAATTTCATATCATAGATTTTGTTCTTATTAGTGCAACGCGATTGATGGCGTTTGATTTGGACCTAGTACGAGCAAGATATAGATTTTATAAGTAACTGGATTTAAATAATTAAATTAATTTACTAATTACAACTTTAATTAACTACTTACCCTACATAATCAAATAATCCTTCATTCAAAAATTTCAAACTACCACATATTCCCAAAAAAATACTACCCATGGTCGACACTTCCAAGGCCAATAACACTCGCTTAATATCCATCGAAACGCTCCAACGACTTCATCAATCTCATCTCCTACGCGAGTTACACCACTTAGGCACCACCATATCAAGTTCGTACACCCCCACCAGATCGTGATTTTCTCCCCTTCACTGCCGACCGTACAATGACGCAACCTCAAAACCCCATCGCACCTCGCCAAACTCCAGCCTCTGATGCCTTACGACCAAGATTTTAAATTTCGGATTTCGGTGATGTCTCGTCTCGAAGAATTTAGAGAGCTTATCTCGTATTGGGTGAGATCTCGAACGAGATCGGTGCATCTCGATCGTCCATCTCGGATTTACATATCAGTTTCTAAAATTCATTTTGAAGTTATCTCGTAGTATATGTCATGTCGAAAATTAGTTTTCATACACCTAAATTTATAATACTAGTCGCTACCTTAAGGAAAACACTATGCACTTACCTTGAATATATCACACGCTTATTATTAGTAATTTATTATGGAAAAATATCACTTGTATCATGTAAAATAAACAAATAACTTGATTTCATGAATAATGTTCAATATATGTCGTATGAGATAAAGTAGACAAGAAACAAACCATAACATATGCACCTTTAATTTGTTTGACCATTCACTTAACTTTCCTACACGATATAATGTCTCATTTCTACCTTTTCTGATTTATGGTGCTGCAAGGAAAATCTTAATTTTATAGCTTCAAATTAAAAAGTCTACATGTAAATTAAGATATTTTATGTCTGATTATAGTATTTAATTATCAGCAAACAAAATCTCATTAAGCAACTAATAGCATAGATATTTCAAACAAATGTAGAAATAGCATATATAGTACAAACAATTTTCAAACATTTAGTAATATTATAAGAAACGCAAAAAAATGATGTATGAATGAACATGTAATCATCAAATGAAACTAATAGATGAAAGAGAATTCCTTTATTGCTTAAAAATAAGCCTTAAGGTAAAAAATTATAACAGTAAATACTAAATGAAATCAAATTGGGAATCCATTTAGAACATAAGGTTAAATAAGTCAAGCCCAAAATTTATAGCCACAAAAAAATAGGGTTAGGAAAAAAACTTAAGAAAGTGTCGAAAAAATAAAAATGAAATTGGATGTAAATTAATTTGGATCAAAAACCTAAATGAAAATCATAAAGTGAAATACTTACCATAATCGATGTAGATTTTATCATCGACTTACACTCGTCACTGCGGTAAAATAAGAGACGAACACTACAAGAAAACATGATATACATAGCATTGTGTCATAGCATTGTAATTAAAGTGCTATATAAAAACGATTGAAGTAGAAAGATGGCAACAAATTGAGCTATAAAATTGTTTGTCGAAAAATAATCCGTTGTATTTTAACCTCACTTTTAAAAACGCGGGAGCATGAAAAGAAAGGCAGCATTTTTGACTAAGGAAAAAAGTAGGCCGCTTAAAGTAAAAACTCCTCTCCCTTCACTTTAGCTTTCGATTAAATTCCAAACCTAAAATTTCAACCCAAATTCACTTTCAGTTCGCTCCAGCAACAGAGACCTCAACCACAACCCGATGCCAACTCCAATTCACGTTAGATCCCTTCAGGAGCTGTTCGGTAATTTATTTACTCGTTGATTTTGTTTTTGTGTTATTTTAATACCGAAATCCAAAAACGACAATTGTTTAGTTGAACTATTTATTATTCGAATGAGATTTGAAATAAAAATTTCTCTACGTTTAGTTAAGCTTCAAATGATTGATTCCGAGTATCAAGTAGGTTCTATGTTTATATCTCTATTGAGTGTATCTGTTTAGCGCTTAAGCATTCAATGACTATTGGATGGATTTAAAATTGAATTTTTGCATGGGTTGTTATGTTATTAAACTGCCACAGTCAGTCCCACTTAGTTAAAATATTCTAAGTTTCATTATCTTCTCACTGAGAAGATAATGAAAACATTATTTTACAGTGGACTAACACTGGCAGTTTATGTTTCGCTATTTTAAGTTTATACCTATTCTAAAATATCTGTTTGGCTATTATATTTGTTTGAGTTTGATGTGGATAATTTTTTTACCTCGGTGTTTTGATATGAACTAAAACGGTAGTATATCAGTTTAGATTTTAAGACAACAACCATTTATTCTACTCATAGTTTATGGATAGAGGAAAAAAAGAATTTTTATGTGCTTGTTTAATTATTTGAAAGGTAATTTCTTTTTTTGTAGAAATATTCTTAAAAAAATGTCAGGATTGTTGTTTCCATGTAAGTAGATCTAAGTATGCAAAGTCATACCATTATTCATAATGAACATGGTTGATTCTTCCAACTCCTATACCATCTAAATATTATACAAATTATGGTGATATTATTTCATTCATCTTTTTTTAATTTGTTTTAGGATTTATTTGTAGTTTTAGGTCTTGTTCAAGGCTCTTAAAAATGTTTATGGTGATATTGTTACTGTTGATGTTTTAGTGGGGAGGAAATTTTCTTATATTGGATATTAATTGGATTTGCATTTTATTCTTTTTTCTCTTATGGTGGAAATAAGCTCACTAAAATTTTATGCATTGAGCTTATTTCTTTTAGGCCCTTGACTTGATACATAGCAATAAAGCGATTATTCTAATCTCTCTTAACCAACCTTATGTTGGTTACGGTCATGGTTTATAATGCTAATCTAGAAGTATTTCCATCTTTTGTAACAACATCGCTGAGTAAATTAAGATCAGTTAATACTATCTCATCTAAGAATTTTCAATCCGTTTAGTGTGCCAGACATTGTACCTAAGCATGCATAAACACAAGCACATGTGCATGAGTGCACATGCATGCGTGTGTAAATGATTTCAAATCATATATAAGAATTCGAGCAATGAACTAAAATTTATGAGTAGTCATGTGTTAGTTAATAAAAAAAGAACCGAGCAATTAGGTTTTTAATTTGTAGAATTTGAGCAACCAATGGCTAGGTTATTGGAAGTTTAAGTGAACTGCTAATTGAAACTGCATTTATCTATGATATCTGGCTTACACTATTATTTGTATATTTGTGTCTAAAGTCATGAACCAACCAGTTCAACCAGCTGGACAACCCAACGCAGTCAGCTTAGGCTGTCTAGAGGAGGCAGATTAGAACATTGGTCTATTGGTTGAAACTGTTAGGAAATAGTAATTAGCAATGGTATATGAAAGATAGTGCAGTCATTGTTCCAATTAATCGAATAAATTAGCAAACAATAATTAAGTCTAGTATATGAAAAGAAAATGAGATCAGAATGTTGACATCGGTGATGAAAACAGCTAATATGATTTCTAACCTGAAAAGTGTTGCGAAAACTATCTAAAAGAGTCTTAAATTCAAAAAGCAAAGAAGATAGAGCTTGACTATATTTTTACAATGTAAGACATCATTCTGTATTCATTAAACCTCATTGCAATTTAAAGACTAGTATGAATAAAATGCTTTAAAGAAAATATATTGCTTTTGTATTATTGTATTCTGATCGTTAGAACCTACAACTTTGTGTATTGAGTGGAAGCAAAATTTATGTGCTAATTGCCATAGCTTTGGTCATGCGGATACACATTGTCAATTCACTAAGGCTTGGAGACCTTAAGTGAATTTTTCTGATAAGGTGAACAATCCTAATGATATGAATGTTGATACCAATCAGATTGGTACAAATACGATAGATCTTCGGAATGATACTGATATACATCTTGATTCAGATAATATAGAGCAGAGAAAAACAGTTTGTAATCCTTCCAATGTCAGCTCAAACTGTGATATGGAAACCAATTCAAAGGATACATTAAACAGAGTCCAATTGGTGAACTTACCCAATATTTCAAACCCACTTCAAAACGCTTCTTCTCATATCATAGACAAGACCATTCATATATCTGCTAAGTATAATACTGAAGATACAAATCCCTCTGACGTTCTGCCTGATGTAATGTCTCCTCCTTATGCTGTATCTACTGACCAAAGCTCGGATGTTCTGCGGGCTTCCAGAACAAAACCCATCAGGAAAGTTAGACCAGAAGAGTCAACTTTTGAATTTAAAGCTACTGCTACAACTGATGTCATAGATAATGCTGAATGGATAAAATTGGTTGGTCAATTGAAAGGTAAGAACAAAAAGTCGGAAAAAAAATCACTGGGGATTCACCGTGCTTCGAGGGACATGCCTTCATCGCCATTGAAGACTTGAGTGTGTTAAGGTGACGAGTTCTTCTCCTGCCATCGCACTGTGAAGATTTTTATTTTCTCTACGTCTCCTGTTTTGTGCATTCCAATAGGTACATGTGTATTTGCACTTTGTTTGCTTCTGCCTTTTTCTTTGTTTTGTTGCTTCAAATTGTTCGTATGTGTGGTTTTGAGTGTATTGCAATTTTTCTACTCCTCCACCTATTTGACAACTTAAGTAATGGTATGCAGTATCCATTGTATTGTTTCATATATGGACATGATATGTACTCTTTTTCCTGGTAAGACACCAATTTGGTTTATGGGGATTACTAGGTTTTAATGAGGCATATCATGGAAGTATATGACATTTTTTTGTTAATTAAGTAACTTATTTCCAAAAAAAACTGTATATTGAAAATAAATCTTGTAAATGCAATATCAATACTTAGTTGTTGTTAATCAAGTATACAGTATCATCATCACACCTAATTTATCAGAAGAAAAGTACTAAAAGTTATACACAAACAATACAACATCAGCATGTTCTTACAATGTGATTTAAATTCTAAAAAATCTGTGTAAACAAGAATCGGTGCTAGGCGACAATTAAATTTGGTATTTTAACCATTAGGTTCTTGAGAAAAGGCAATGTAATTTTTCCAAGAAACACAGATATACCAAGCAATAGTAGCCTACAACTACCTAAAAATAGAAACAATGACACTTCTGAATGTAAAGAGTTAGCCTTCAGCAATCCATTATCACTGGTCACATGGAACAGTTCCAAATTAGTCTGCTACTTCTGGATAGTTATATGGTGTGACTCCCAGAATAGAATGACCGATGCATTCATCGCCAATGATGACATTATGGGCCCAATTGCACCTGCCATTAGGCAGCTCTCTTCTCTACAGAATTTCACGATCATATTCTCCAACTCCACTTCTTCAGTCTCTACCACCATCCCTAAATCCATAATAGAACTCTGCAACCTCACTTTTCTCAGGCTGTACAACAATTACAGGTTGACTGACCCTGTACCTGATGTATTGTGCAAGTCGGAGAAGCTGAAAAAAGCAAGGTACATGCAGAACTCTTTTTCATACAATGGAATTTTAAAGTTTTAATTGTTTATAATGTTTGTTTTCATTTAATTTGGTCCAGATTAGGTTGCTAAGTGAGAAAGAGAAACTAGCATTTCTATTAAAAGAACAATATCGAGATCATATTAGAGTTATATAATTGTTTTTCTTTAACTATGTAAAGCTAAAACCAAGTGAAGCATTTGAATATATATGCATTAGTTATTGCTTGACTTAATCAATTCTAACTGAACAACATTTTTCTAGTGCATTAATCAATTCTAACAACATAATTAAGAAATTAATGAAATAGTTGACTTAATAAAAGAGAAACATATGTAAACAGAAACAGTAATATAAGTCATATTGGTGCTAATATAATAACGGTATCATAAGTTCCATTTCCATAAAGTGTTCATTGCTTCCTATGGAATGTGCACCGATATTAGTAATAACATAACTCAACTAATCTAATTTAGTCCACAGTCTTCAAGCTTAATGTACTCCTAGCAGCCGTACATTAAAATAGCTTATCTAGTAGTTAAATGAAGATTGCATTGTGATGCATGCATATCGTATTGCAATTATACAGTTAGATTTGCTACGTACATTATGCTTTGTAATCACTCAACATAGCAGTAAAATTACAACCTATCCTTCGTATACACAGTCATATTATATTATGAATAAAGAAAGAGAGGGGGTCCATGGAAAACATGTCAAAGTTCTAATACTTAAACTTTAAATGCATTAGTTATCACTTGATCAGATTTAGTTCCAATTTACTAACCTGTGATTATATATCTCAAATTTATTGAGTTTGAAAGTGTTTAACCTTGTGACTTGTAAGTCTAATATGATTTTTATGTCCATATAGCAAACTTCTATGATTTGGCCATTAAGGATTATGATTTATGATCAGCCTTCTCTTGTCAAATGACTTGAAATACATCATAAACTATCGATGAAACAATAATTTGACCTGCTTTTGATGTAGCAAAGCTTATATACTAGGCCTACTATAAAAGGTAGCAATCCTCAAATACAGAAATAGTGGTATTGGGTGATTCTTACTAACTCTATGCTAGCTGAAATACTGGAATTTAAATACAGAAATTTATACATGCTGATAGACCATTAAATTATTTACTGTTATTTAAACTAGAATTTACACTTCGCTGGAAGTTGTTATTTTTGTTTTTCATCAACCTTAGACTAACTAAGGTTTACACTTCATGCTTTAATGTTGCAGATCAACATCACTCTTTATTATACTTGGAGTTTTAACAAAATCAAATGAAAGGACGAGCAAGCTTCTTTCTGGAAACGATATCAATGCTATTCGAAAGATCATTATTTCTCCTGGCCATTTAAGTTTCAAGGAAGGGTCATTCACACACATGAATAGTGTTCTTCGGTTGATATTTGGGTTGTGTCGGTCTAAGGCAAGTAATTGTTTATGTAATGTTTTTATAATTGGGTTGAGTGCAGAATTATATGCTAAAATTAGTTCTACCAAATTTTGAACTTTATTGATTAAGAGAACCTGCAATTGTATTCTTGAGTTCAGGGCCAAAACTTGGGATATGCAGATAAAGTCACTGCATTGAGCCCAAGTGTTTTAAATATTTTTATACCCTGATTTTTGGACTGCATTGAAAATATCCAAATCCCAAATAAATGATATGCTAATTGTTATAATTGGCTGACGCCTTTGTGTTATGTTAAACAGGCTATGGCTTCAACTTCCATGTCTATGTCGGCCCTTTGGCTGCTTCTAGAAGCATTGCTGCTGACAAGAACATCAATCTTTCTTTCCAAAACTATCGCGGTTTTCGTCTTAGTTGGTGCTTCAAATTACTAGTGATTACTCTTTGCAGGTTTGATGTGCATGAGCTGACAAGCGGAAGACTAAGGGATCTTGTTTTTTCATGTAATGTTTTGTTTTGAAATTATGTACTCTAAACCTATGTACCTATTATCAACTATGTAAGACCATATATATTTTGTCATTTGCAATCAAATATGCTTTGGTAGTATATTATGCTTTTTCTATTACATTTTTTGCTTTTGATTTTTGCTTTTAGAAATGTAGTTTTGTATTTTGATTACTATTGAAATGAGCAATTCAGATAAGATGAAAGATAGCGTTTGTAGGATACTATAGAAAGTACATCATAATATTAAAATTAATAGCGCAAAAAAGGTGCTATGGAAACAGAAAGTAAAACGCTATAGAAACTAATTATATCAAAGGCGCTATAGGAAATAATATAATAGCGCAGGAAAAGAGCTATAATAATGGTAAACGCTATGGAAAAGATTTTTTATAGCGTTGATTCCAAGCTATTACAAATTTATTAACGCTATAAATTAAAAATTGAGATCTTTAGTAGTTAAATAAAATTGCATGAATAAAATGCTATGAAAGTCGATATAGATAAAACGCTATCAAAAGGATTCAATAGTGTTGAATAAGTGCTATAAAATGTTCTATTCAATAGCGTATAATATAGTGCTATCAGATGTGTCAGGGCTATTATAACATGTCGTTATATAGCGTCGTCACTAACGCTATGAAAATTTATTATAGCGTTTTTTGTGCGCTATTAAAAGGTAAATCTGTTGTAGTGGAAGATTAAGTGAGATTTATATATGAAAAAGAGTTAAAAAAAAGTACAATTAAGAAGGCTTAAATTAAGGTAAAGGATGAGCCAGCCCAATACGGAAAAAGAGTTGATTTTTTTCAAAATTCAACTACTCAGCCGATATCTCGCTGTTAAATCTCATCCGAGATACCAGACGAGATATTGAAATATTATTCGAGATTTGGTTCAGATGAGATTCAAATGAAATAGTAATTTTGAATCGCTCGGGCTTGAAAACAAGATCTCAGCCGAGATGAGCAAAATTCAAAATCTTGCTTACGACAGGAGAAACACAAAGCAACAATCCCCAACAACTTAAGTCGCCTATATCTTCATGAAAGCTTAAACCTAAATTCAGTTTTCCTAAACCCATATCGTCAAATAGGGAAAATGCCGCCGCCTCCTAAAATGATGATTGCAACTCCATGAACCTAAAACCAGATTGAAGATCTTGAAAGTACGATGCCAAAATCAATTTTTTATATCTTTATGATGAATGAATGGTTTTAATTTAAATTTTGAGATGGTGAAAGCCTAACTGATATTTACCTCATAACATGAATAATGAAGGAGGGGGTACATGCAACGATATAAAGAGAAACAGAAAGAAAAATGTGTGCGTTGATCAGAGAAATGTGTGGGTAGGTACGAATTGTTTTGAGTTAGTATATATTATTATTATTATCATCTTAAATTTAAAGAAGCTTGCTGGGAACATGACGATAAAGGTAGGAAAAATGGACAAATATTTGTATGCAGCATGTACAAATTGTCTAAGTTAGTTTTCAGCATTTTACTGCACTGTTTTCCATTCGCGTACGAACTTCGAATCGACAAAACAAAAATACGGTCGTGCTTAGAACAGTGATGCAATCCCAAAACATTAATAATATGCACCGGTTATTGAATTTTAAAAATCATAAAAACGCTGCTATTTGGCGATAAATTGTCAAATGAAAATTTTCAATATTTTTCAAATTAAAAATTATGGAAAAATCAAATAAATTAAACTAAAAATACATTAATAGAAATCGAGTTGTAAAATAAAGATATATATTCTGATAATTTATTTGAATTGTTTTTACTGCAAATAAATTCACAATTGGATTCACTATTATTGTTTATTACATAAGAATGAGTTAAATAAAGATATTAAATCCTTTATTAAGTATTCAATTCAAAATCTAGTATTTGAAACACATATCAAATATAAATTCTTCAATTCAGGTATTTTAATAATCACTATATTTAGATTTTAATTATTAATTTCATTTTAGTCTATATATTTGGAATTTTTAGTTATATAACATTTTAAACGAATACTTTTAATATTTAACCCAATTTAATATTTTAAAATAAATGACCCAAAATTCTTAGTTGTTACAGAACTACATGATTTAGTTAATTTATAATTAATTCAAATTGATTATATTAGTTGATATTTATGAAATATTAATGATTTAATTTAATTTGATTTGTTTACATCCATTATTATTCAATAAAGTGCGCATACAAAAGTTACAAGCATACGTATCTACGGTGCCGGTAGAATACTTAAATTGGATTTAAATAGAACAAGTACTAAGTGTGTTTTAAATTAATTAATATTTATGAAACATTAATTATTAAAATTTTAATTTATTTTAATACCAATAGCATTTAATAAAATGAACAAATGAAAGTTATAAAGCGTGTATCGATAGATTGTTTAAATTGAATTGAAATGGTATAAATGCTAAGTCAGTTTGGGATCTCTTGAGGCCCTTGTGGCATCTATATATGGCCAGCCAAATAAAGGGAAAGGGAAGGGTTTGAATTAGACTTGTTAGGGAAAGAGAGTAAATGAAGGAAGGAAAATAATCTCTAGCCTTAATCAAAATTTGATGGCCTTAACTATTCATTCATTCCTTTTGCCATTCTCTTTTCCACTCTCATAAAAAGAGGCATGGCCAAAATTAACATGGAAACATGGAAAATATTCCCTAAAATGATTAAAATCAAATTAATTTATAAAACGTGGCTTATCCCTCTTGATCTTTGCTAAATTTGGAGGTTGATTTCTAGATCCCAGAGCTTTTGATCCATCATTTAATGTGTGATCTTTTGGCATCATCAAATGGTAATTTAGCAATCACTTTTAATTTATATTACAACATCTTTGAATAGCTTACATCCCCTTTTTATTTTGTTGTGATCATAGGTCACAACTTGTTAATTTAGTTTGGATCTTGTATCTTTTACAACAAATCTATATATGTTTGTGTTGTCCAATTCATTTAATATTGTTCTAGAAACTAAAGTTCAAAAAATATTTCAACCATGATCTAATAGTATTTAATCGTAATATTTTGATACACACACAAATGTGTGTGTGTGTGTATGTGTTACATATTTGAAATCATTTATGAAATACAAGTTCCATGTGCGATCTTGTTATTTTAATTACCATACATTTTGTTGTTATTTATTTTGTTTCAAAGAATTTTTTTTAAAATGAATTCAAAACTATAGATCTAATGTTGTATTTATTCCAAAATAAAAATTAACCTTCTAGTTGTTATTTTGATTTGTAAGACATATAAGACTTTAGGTTTCATTTTGTATATTATTTCGAATCAAATATGCTTTGTTATTATTTGTATATGTATATAAACACATACTTATATTATCTTAATTAGAAATCATAGAAGGACTTTGGTGAAAAAATTACAAATCGAATGTTGAATTCTTTTATAAGTCAAATCATCTTTCAAGTTGTTGATTTAAATGGTAAACATATAAGATTATATGTTTTACATAATTATGTTATTGTGAATTGAAAGTATTTTTGATCATTGTTTACATATGCTTGTATACATACGTACATACATTCATGCATATATACATACATGCATGCATGCGTACATACATACATACATACATATACATACACACACACACACACACACACACATATATATTTGTTAGTAAAAACTTGGACAACAAAGACATGTGTTATAAATGACATTTAATATACCAATTGATCTATTTAATGAGAGAGAGAAATAAATTTGTTTTTTTTCTATAAATTCATTTACACGTGTTTTATTTACACAGTATACATAGTTAGTATATTTGGATTTATTCACTTTTCATGTCATGTTTAAATTGATCATCAATGACATTTAACAAATTATAAGTCTAATTATAAATAGAGCAATGAAAGGTTGTATCTCTCCGATTAGTGTTTCTTATTACCTTAATTGATTGCACGAGTATTAGAGAACGAAACAAAAGGTTTCTTTCTCAAATTAATTTTAATAAGTGACTGCTATGCACATGAGTGTATTTGATATACCCATTCATTTGAATTTATACCATATTTAGTCTCTTTCAACTAATAAAATAAAATATAGGATTTTATTTTAAACACTTTTTAGATTGGATCAAATCTCTTTTAACCTCATAAGCCAATAGATCTAAAAAGAATTTTTTTGAAGTTTACTTTTTAGTCCACTGCAGGCTGGCCCAGTTTCAACAGTTACTTCTAAGATGACCACTCTTAGGGCTGTCGCAACTAGAACACCTATCCCTGCTACGTCAACCATTGACACTTCATCTCCCACTCCTTCAACTGTTCATCCAACTCAAACCTACTCTCAAAAGTCCCCACCAAAATGCACTCCATCTTGTTAGGGTATATCTCTAGTCTCCCAAATCGTAGAGAAACTTTACTTCTCGCTCGCGGACATCACTAATTTCCACCTTCCTCTATTCAAAATCATAGATCATCGATCATTGCCTCCTCCGATAATAGAATCTCATGCTTTTGACCTAAGCCCTGTCCTGATTATGTTTACTTCCATCACTATAATGTTTGCTCCCTTAGTTTCTCCTTCCAGTTCTGGTCCGATACATATTCAAAGAAAATAAGGCACATGAAGGGCAGGAAGAGGTTGATGCATCTCTAGATGTGGATGTGACAATTGTCAGTTCAAAAGAACCTGATTCTAAATCTATAGCGAAAAGGTTGAAAATTGATATGACCAAAATCAAGATTAAGCAAGAACTAAGAACCAAGAAGCCCAACATTTGTTCCATCAAGTCAACATCTCCTTGCAAGATTCCTTATCTCTAGATCAAGCCACCTTGGGTCATGTTATTAACATCTCTACTGCTCCTACTCACACCTCCAAGAAGTTCAACGATCCTTATAACTAGTCAACCGAGGTGAAACCTTTACCTTTCGAAGAAAGCTCTGTGGAGAAAGAAGAGGAGGAAGAGGAGTGGAAGGAGGAATCAAAGGCCAATAGTTGGAAGAGGCCAATCAAGCAGATTGCAATAAGTAGTAATCGAGGAGGAGCGAAGTAGATGACTATCGTTGTTTTGAAGACATATTCTTTATGCCTTTTGTGTTTTGTTCTTTTTGGCATTCCATGTATATAGGTCATCTTTGTGCGGGAGAGGGCCTCATAACTTTTATGCAAAAGATATGTAAATATAAGATTGTTTTCTATTCATTCTTTTTCGTATTTACATTGCTGCACCTTTTGTTTTACTTCCATATATGTATAATATAATTACTTGCAACTCAATTACTCATATAATATTCATGTGTGGGTCTGTGCAATGCAATTTTTTAATGTAACTCTTTACACATAAATAATTTTCTATAATTGCTCGGTACTGCTTCCTTCTATTTAACATTACCAATATACATCTTGGCTAGACAAAACTATTTTTCTTTGGCCAACTCAATTTATCTTTAGTCAGACGTGTTTCGTTTAACCATAAACAAATTTGTATTTGTGAAAGATTTAACTTTGCACTGACTCCTTTATCTAGGAATTGGTGCCTTAGGTGTCTTATCTCTTATAACGACCCAAACATTTTCAATAATTAAATTTGTTGATTTGTTAAGATTTTTGGGAAATAAATTAAGAAGAAATAGAAATTTTATAATTTAATGATGAAATGAATGCTAAAATGAAATGCAACCACGGAAATTAAAACTAAGTATTAACAATTGAAAGGAAATTATAATTATTTGAAGTAATGTAAATTGTTATACTTGGCTATGAATTAATGTAAGAAAAAAATGCAAACATTTAAATCTATAAATGAGATAATATATAAATAAATGACCATTGAATAAAGATTGGGTATATAATAATGATAATATTTATTGCAAATTACCTATATATTTAGTCTATCAAATTAATTGGAAATCAATTACATTTAAACGTAAATAAATGTTCATTAATGTGAGTGAGAACCGTAATTGTTAAGTATGAATGTAATAAAATAATAGAAATGTAATTGTAGAGCTTAAATTAGAAATAATTGTAAAGTTTAATAAGGAAGAAAATAAATGGTCGTATGAATGTAAATTCCAATTCATTGGAATAATAAATGTCAAAAAAAGAATAATATACGTTTCTTTACAAAATAAAAAAAATCATATGTTTATTTATTTGAAATGTTGGTAACTGAAAAATTTATTACAGAAATAAGAAATTAATAACATTTGGTTTGTATACAATATTTCCATAAATATGTTAAATTACTATAAAAAGGAATTGAATTGTCTTATTCATTTTTACCTTAGAAATCAATGACAATTAATGTGATTGGAATCTTTTAATTAAAAAATGGGAACACGTCAATTGTAAACATATATTGAAATAAATTGGGTGATTTATTTCCAATTAATTCAGTTCATGTTTCAAAATTTAATGCTAGTTTACTACATATATGTTTATACCTAAATTTAAACTTATGTTTTAGATCCAATTAGATCATAAAAAAAGACTATTTAGGTTTGAAATCTCATATGCTATTAAATTAAATGTTAAAGGAGATGATAAAGGGGGTAAAATAGATTTACACTTGACTATTTCCTTTTCAATTAGACTTTATTAGATCTTAATTGCAACATAACTTACCTTTCCATCTTCACTTTTATAATTTACTCTTACATTCACTGCCTCCTTATGTGGATTATTTTCATAACTTTATTTATGAACGTAAACCATAAGTGGCGATAAAGATGTGCATGAATATATTATACACCTGTTTATATTACCTTGTTTATGCAATCATATTTTTGAATGTATGTTAATGCATTCCTTGTAAAACATTCAATCGAAACATTAACATGTTGTTTAATTCCCAATCTAATCACAAAGAGGGAGAAATGAAAATTTCTTAGTGCTATATATTCTTTTAATTTATGACACAAATTTGTGTAGGGAATTTATTTTCATTTATTGTGTATTAATTAAATGTAACAACCCGCATATTTGTCGATTTTATATTTAAATATTTTGTTAAAATATTTTATCGATACTCGGAATTTTGTCCGAAAAGCTACTTTTTGCATACGGTCGAATTAGGACTCAGGACCACTCCCATTGAGTTTAAAATGCCGTTTGCGACATTTTTGAGTATAAGATTCGATATGTTTGGAGAAGGTTGATTTTTGCTACTTTTTCACTTAGGGTTTTGGTTTGGGCTGAGCCCACTTATGTATTCAGTCCCAACCCCTCTCCTCCTCATTTACTTCATTTCCAATTCCTAATACTCAAGCTAAAGCATCAATG
Source organism: Allium cepa (assembly GCA_030765085.1). NCBI lineage: Eukaryota > Viridiplantae > Streptophyta > Magnoliopsida > Asparagales > Amaryllidaceae > Allium > Allium cepa. The sequence goes on from CM060932.1 coordinate 163,962,167, forward strand.
GTGGGAGAGATTGGAAATTAAAACTACAAAACCCTAGTTTTCTCGTGCAAATCAACTCTAGCTCCAAACTAATAGAAGAACCCATTGGTAAGCTTCTCTTGTTCTTCTCCAACTCATTCTCTAATCAAAATTCAGAAATTTCCTAAACCTAACTTAGGGAATGTTCTTCTTTTAAAGCTTAGAATCAAGCTTCTTGAGTTGGATTTGAAGAGTGGTTGATTCTCCATTGATTTCAAGCATCTTCTTCAATCGTTTGGGTTCAAAGGTGAGATTTTTAATCTCACATCTAGGTCTATGATTATCTTCGATTGTTAGGTATGAATTCCTAACACATATTCATGTGCATTTGGTTTTGGTTTGGATTGATTTGGTGTATATTCCAATTTTTAGTGTTTCGAGTTCAAATCTTCAAAAATCATAGCTTTGTAGTTTGAACTTGTTTTTGGTGATGCGTCGAAGAGCTTATAGGACCGGGTAGTCGATTGGCATAAACCCCTAGGGACTGTGCTCGCCCAGTTGCATTTTGAAGAAGATAGCATCTTCATTTCATAGGCTGAAAAACAGCCTTGGTGCCAGTCAGTCGACTGGACCCTTGAGTCAATCGACTGGCTGTAGCACATAGGCATTCCGAAGGCAATAACTAGAGGCTCGGGTCCTCTATTTCCCTGCATTCAGTCGACTGAATTTTTAGGTCAGTCGACTGACTGCAGGAAATTATTTTTCCCTGCTTCTGGTTCAGTCGATTGGACCTTTGAGTCAGTCGACTGACCTGCACCAATTTGCCTAATTATGCCTTTTTGTGCATATTTTTGCTTGGTTTTCAAATTCCATCGACTCGTGTTATTTCCCACTTGTTGTTGCTACGACGTTAATGGCTTCTATTTTTGGAATTTTTGGGAATATCCATTTTGATGGATTCAGATCGATTTCTTTGGATCTTTATTCGCGTCTTTGAATGTGAATTTTGGTGGTTGATTGTTCTACAATCATTTTTGTGTTTTGTCACTTTAAAAATATAAAGGTTTCAATAATAGTAGTAAATATCAAAACTCTTTCCTCAAAACGATTTCAACTCTATTTTCAATACCAAATTCGTTTATAAAACCGTTTTCCAATCTATTAGTATATACAAACATTTACCTCACTCGTATGAGAAATCTAATTAAACGGCTTAGTAAAACAGGTGGTATGAAACGCTTGCGTTTACTTCGTCGGTTGATTCTTGGACTTGTTCGATTGAATCTCTTGTGACAATTTCCTAGTGGAGATCTACAATTTGTTCGTAAATATTTAAGTTAAGCTAGTGGTTATGGGACATGAAGCTAAGCTCATATATTTACTAGCTTACTGTAATTCACACTTCTTGATGATCATGACGATCATTTTTATGATTTAGACTAGCAATGTGCGATGTCTCTTTGTCTGCGAGGGAGACTAAACCCCGTTTTGTGGAGTTTCGACTCAAATTGGTAGGGTAGCAACCCATGGTCTTCGGGCCGTTTGTGGAGCTTCGGCTCAATTTGTGATGGTTAGCAACCATGGAATTAGCATTCCGTTTGTGATACACGTGTTGGTGAGCTTTATGCTCCCGTTTGTGATAGGTCCCTCCCTTTGTGATTTCTGGATTTCTTGAGATGATTTCTAGAATTTGTGCTTCACAAATTTTCGTGATTTCCATTGATAAGGTTTATCGATATTTGTGCATTGGTGAATTTGTGTGTCATTGACTTTTGTGATTGACATTGATATTATCGTCAATATTTATGGTTTGGTGAACGAAATAAAGAGTATGACATTTCATTCATTATTGTGTAGATTTTGTGATATTGATTAATCTCTTGTTGATTTTCAATTACTTATATATATCACAACTTGGCATTGTGATTATTATGTGTTTAGTCATATCTCTTACTCTATATCGTTTCATCTGATATTTATAATTAGACTGATCCGTTTATTATTTTCTTATTAAATAATACTCGGGTCAGACCGAGATGTTACAGGTGCTTCTGCTTGACTTCTCACTTGGGATTGATTTCTCTGACTTTTGGTTAACTACTTAGATTAGTAGTTTTTGTTGTATACACTTGAGATATAGACTCATAGTTGTATTCTTTTGTATAGCACGTATTGCTATTCTTTTGTATTATTGTGGATCTTTTTGACCACTACTCTGATATACACTTCCATGTGTTAATTATATATTTATATCTTCTTCCACCTTTGTGATATGAATTATCTGTGACTGATTTATGCTATGCGTATTTCTATATTTGTTTTCCAAATGATTTATATAGCCAATGTGCAGTAGCTTTGAGTGAGTATCGGTATGTCGGATTTCCTCTTGAAATAAAATGCATGTTTTACTATCTGACATATCGGTGCTCGCACAAAGCAATTACATGGATGGTCGCTCCTCAACAGCCTTATTCTCCGTGCTAGTTGACAGCATTCACCGTAATGTTCTTGGCTAGCGTAGGTATAGAGTTGGGGCGTCACAGCTTGGTATCGGAGCCAAACTTCGAAACAATATGGAATATTATAACAAGATTCATCGTCCTAAGTCCATCTTAGGAGTCGTGCTTTAGGATTTAATTCGAGTCTTCGTACCGTTCTATCCTATTTTCTTTTATGATTCCTTGTTTTATTTATCAAGATTTCTTGATAGTTATTTGGTGAATAACCTTTTTCTTCTTCTTCTTTCTTTCTAAAGGAAGAGAAATGTCTAGACCAGGCCGTCCCAGAGCCGTTCCGTCTAGTGTTCCACCCCAAGATGGAGTTTTTATGACTGCTCAATAGCTTCTTGATTTAGTGTCAAATGCTCAAGCAGCTGGAGCTAACCCGGAACCTACTCACTCAAAGTCGGGGTTTGCACGCTTGTGCAGCAATTACACTAATTTGGGTGGGGAGCCATTCAAAGGTTCCGAAACTATTATTGAAGTACAGGCTTGGCTAAGGTCGTGCGATCGAATCTTTTCTCGCATGAATCTTATTGACCTTCACCGAGTTCAGGTGGCCTCTAGTTTGCTCCGAGAAAGAGCATTGGACTGGTACGAGCTTCTTATTTCTGAGATTAATGAAGCGGATCTCACCTGGAAGCAATTCCGGGAACGCTTCGAGTTGAAATTTGTACCAGAAGCAGAGAAAGTGACATTGGCTCGACGATTTATAGACCTTGTTCAAGGTGAGTCCTCCATGACTGATTACGTCGCCTCCTTCGAGTCGCTTTCCAAATATGGGGTTGAATACATCAACACCCCTTTAAAGAAGAACCAGAGGTTCGTCTATGGCTTAAACAGAAATCTCAAGAAGCCATTACTTCTAAAGTTAGAAGTTTCTTTCGACCAACTCATTGATATCGCTCTTCGTCTTGAAGAGGCGGATAGGGAGAATGATGTTGAAGTGGTGGGTTCCAAACCGAGCTTCAACAACAACAAAAAAAGGACTAATAAATTCAAAGGTCCTTATCCCAATAAGAAAGGGAAACAAGCAACCTTTGTGGCAAAGACTTCTTCCTTTGGTCATGGGGAATGCTATAATTGTGGTTCGAAGGACCATTACGCGAATAAGTGCCCAAAGTCTCTCTCTTGTCGCTACTGCAAAGGTCCCGGTCATGTTATATCTTCATGTCCCAAGCTTCAGGGCAAGAAGGAGGGAAAGTTGAATGTTGCTCAAGCCCCTGGCAACACATCTCGAAATCAAGGTATTTCTCATTCTATCCTTGATGGAATTATTTTATTTCATGATCATCCTATTCGAGTTCTTTTCGATACGGGTGCGTCCCATTCTTTTATATCAAAAGAACTTGTTGATACTTTTTCTTTGGATGTTTTGTGTTTAATGACTTCTTTGAGAATTGCGAATCTGGTTGGTGGATCCGCGACAATCAGTTTATTGTGTAAAGATGTCGAGATTATTTTGTGTGATTTTTCTTTCCGAGCCGATTTGCATGTCATGCGTTATTTAGCTTTTGGAATGATTTTGGGAATGGATTGGCTTAACCGTTATGAAGCTCATATCCTATGTCCTGAGCGGATTATTCATCTTCGACATCCTCAATCTGTTAAGCAGATTTCTATTAATCTTAAAGATTCAGATTCCAGCTTGGTTGCATCTTTATATTCTTTAAATCCTCGTGATGACGACGATGATGATGAGGGTGATATTATTTCTCTTATTCACGTCGTTCATGAATTTTCCGACATATTCGAGCCCGTTTTAGGATTACCACCTAAGCGAGCAATTGAGTTCAGAATTAATCTTATTCCTGAAGCTCAACCTATCACTCGTCCTCCTTATCGTTTGTCCAATAAAGAAAATGAGGAGATGCGCATACAATTATCCGATTTGGAAACAAAGCAATTTATTCGCTCTAGTCCCTCGCCTTGGGGAGCTTCAGCTATTTTTGTGAAGAAATCCGATGGTACACTTAGGCTTTGCGTTGACTACCGCAAGCTTAATGATCTTACTATCAAAAATAAATATCCTTTACCTCGGATTGATGATCTATTCGATCAACTTAGTGGTGCTAGAGTCTTTTCACAATTAGACTTAGCTACTGGATTTCATCAGCTTAGTATTGCAGAGGATAGCATTCCTTTGACATCGTTCCGAACTCGTTATGGATCTTATGAATGGCTTGTTATGCCATTTGGTTTAACGAATGCTCCGGCTTATTTCGTTGACCTTATGAATAGAGTTTTCAAAGACTTCCTCGATCGATTTGTTCTCATCTTTATTGATGATATTCTTGTGTATTCAAAAACCGAGGAGGAACATGAGAAGCGTCTTCGGATTGTGTTGGAAACTCTTAGGAGTAATCAATTGAAAGCAAAATTTTCTAAATGTCATTTTTGGCAATCTCGTGTGAGGTTTCTCGGTCATATTATTTCCGAATCCAGAATTTCCGTGAATCCTTCAAGGATTGAAGCGATTCAAAGTTGGAAGAAACCGAAGAGTGTGACGAAGATCCGTAGCTTCCTTGGATTGGCAGGTTATTACCGCCGTTTTATCAAAGACTTTTCTAAGATTAACGTGCCTCTCACTAGCTTAACGAAGAAAGGTATTAAATACATTTGGTCGGACAAATGTGAAACTTCTTTTCAGAAACTAAAAGAACTCCTTTCAGATGCTCCTATTCTTGTTATTCCCGAGGGGAATCAAGATTTCGTTGTTTATACCGATGCTAGACGCGTTGGTTTGGGTGCCGTTCTTATGCAAAGAGAACGTGTTATTGCTTATGCTTCTAGGCAATTGAAGCCTGCTGAGACTAGATATGCCACTCATGATTTAGAGCTCGCGGTTATTGTTTTCGCCCTTCGTATTTGGCGTCATTATCTTTTAGGAGAGAAATTTGTTCTTTATACCGATCATAAGTCCTTGAAGTATTTATTCTCTCAAAAGGAACTTAATTTGCGTCAACAACGTTGGCTCGAATTTCTTGCACCATATGATCTTGATATTCTTTATACTCCCGGTAAGGGTAATCATGTCGCTGATGCTCTTAGCCGAAAAAAACAAGCTGTTGTTTCTATGATGATATCCAAATGTAACGATCTCGAGATTTTATCCACTTGTGAAATTCGAGACCGTATTTTCGATTTATGTTCATCTCTTGTTTTATGCAGCCTTGAGGCTCATCCTTCTCTTCTAGACCGCATTCTTGAAGCTCAAAGGCTAGATCCTGAATTGGCTCTTCTTGGCCAAAATATTAAGGATAAAATTGATATTGAAAGTTTGAAAGACTTTGATATCGATTCTCGTGGCGGCATTCGAAAATTTGGTAGACTTATCGTACCAAATATTGGTGATCTTCGTAAAGATATTTTAGAAGATTCCCATCGTTCTAAATTTACCATTCATCCCGGTAGTAGCAAAATGTACGCGGATATGAAGCGACTTTATTATTGGAAGGGAATGAAACTTGACATCGCTAACTTCGTTAAGCGTTGCATAACTTGCCAACTCATTAAGGCCGAGCTCAAAGGCCCGGTGGGTTATTGCAACCTTTAGAAATTCCAATTTGGAAGTGGGACCAAATTTCCATGGATTTTATAGATGGCCTTCCCCGTTCTTGTTCGGGTCATGATAGCTTATGGGTGATTATTGATAGACTTACTAAATCCGCCCATTTTATTCCCGTTCGGTCTAACCGAACCGTTCCTCTTTTGGCCAAGCTCTTTGTTAAAGAGATTGTTAAATTACGTGGAGTTCCTACTTCTATTGTTAGCGACCGTGATCCATTGTTTGCTAGTGGATTTTGGAAGAGTCTTCAAAAAGCTTTGGGAACGAAGCTTAATTTTAGCACCGCTTATCATCCACAGTCCGATGGACAAACCGAGCGTGTGAATCAAACTCTTGAAGATCTTCTTCGTGCATGTGTTCTTGATTTTGGTGGAAGTTGGGAAGATCATATTTCTCTTGTTGAATTTTCCTATAATAATAGCTTCCAATCTAGTATTGGTATGGCCCCTTTCGAGGCACTCTATGGAAGGCCAATCCGATCTCCTTCTTGTTAGCTTGAGGCCGGTGAGAAGATGGTTTTAGGTCTAGATTTTATTCGTGATTCCACAGAAAAGATTGACCTTATTCGTCATAGGATGAAAGAAGCCCAGAGTAGACAAAAATCCTATGCCGATAATTGGAGAAGGAAGTTAGAATTTTTTGTGGGAGATCTTGTGTTCATTTGTGTGTCACCTATGAAAGGTGTGGTACGTTTCAGTCGATCGGGAAAGTTAGCGCCTGGATATATTGGGCCATTTTCTATCACTAAACGTATTGGTTCCATGGCTTATCGCCTTTTATTACTGGCTCAATTTTCAGCTATCCATGACGTGTTTCATGTTTCTCAACTTCGGAAGTGTCTTCGAGATTCCGATTCTATTCTTGAGCCCGGTGTTGTGGAAGAGATTGAAGTTTCACCGAATTTAACTTTTGAGCAGCATCCTGTTCGTATCATTGCTTCGGAAGTCAAACGTCTTCGAAATAAAGATGTTCCGCTTGTTAAAGTTCAATGGTCTTCAAATCCTAAGGATTGTTCTTGGGAATCTAGAGAGTTCATCGAGCGAACACATCCGGACTTACTTTCCCGTGCTCTTTAAGGTGAACTTCTTATTTCAAACTTCTTTTGTGTCGAATATGCTTTTATGGTTGTTACTATATATCTTCTTCTTAAATATTGCGAGGACGCAATTTCTTTGAGGAGGGGAGTCTGTAACAACCCGCATATTTGTCGATTTTATATTTAAATATTTTATTAAAATATTTTATCGATAATTGGAATTTTGTACGAAAAGCTACTTTTTGCATACGTTCGAATTAGGACTCGGGACCACTCCCATTGAGTTTAAAATACCGTTTGCGACCTTTTTGAGTATAAGCTTCGATATGTTTGGAGAAGGTTGATTTTTGCTACTTTTTCACTTAGGGTTTGGTTTGGGCTGAGCCCACTTATGTATTCAGTCCCAACCCATCTCCTCCTAATTTACTTCATTTCCAATTCCTAATACTCAAGCTAAAGCATCAATGGTGGGAGAGATTGGAAATTAAAACTCCAAAACCCTAGTTTTCTCTTGCAAATCAACTCTAGCTCCAAACTAATAGAAGAACCCATTGGTAAGCTTCTCTTCTTCTTCTCCAACTCATTCTCTAATCAAAATTCAGAAATTTCCTAAACCTAACTTAGGGAATGTTCTTCTTTTAAAGCTTAGAATCAAGCTTCTTGAGTTGGATTTGAAGAGTGGTTGATTCTCCATTGATTTCAAGCATCTACTTCAATCGTTTGGGTTCAAAGGTGAGATTTTTAATCTCACATCTAGGTCTATGATTATCTTCGATTGTTAGGTATGAATTCCTAACACATATTCATGTGCATTTGGTTTTGGTTTGGATTGATTTGGTGTATATTCCAATTTTTAGTGTTTCGAGTTCAAATCTTCAAAAATCATAGCTTTGTAGTTTGAACTTGTTTTTGGTGATGCATCGAAGAGCTTATAGGACCGGGTAGTCGATTGGCATAAACCCCTAGTGACCGTGCTCGCCCGATTGCATTTTGAAGAAGATAGCATCTTCATTTCATAGGCTGAAAAACAGCCTTGGTGCCAGTCAGTCGACTGGACCCTTGAGTCAGTCGATTAGCTGTAGCACATAGGCATTCCGAAGGCAATAACTAGAGGCTCGGGTCCTCTGTTTCCCTGCATTCAGTCGACTGACTACAGGAAATTATTTTTCCCTGCTTCTGGTTCAGTCGACTGGACCTTTGAGTCAGTCGACTGACCTGCACCAATTTGCCTAATTATGCCTATTTGTGCATATTTTTGCTTGGTTTCCAAATTCCATCGACTCGTGTTATTTCCCACTTGTTGTTGCTACGACGTTAATGACTTCTATTTTTGGAATTTTTGGGAATATCCATTTTGATGGATTCGGATCGATTTCTTTGGATCTTTATTCGCGTCTTTGAATGTGAATTTTGGTGGTTGATTGTTCTACAATCATTTTTGTGTTTTGTCACTTTAAAAATATAAAGGTTTCAATACTAGTAGTAAATATCAAAACTCTTTCCTCAAAACGATTTCAACTCTATTTTCAATACCAAATTCATTTATAAAACCGTTTTCCAATCTATTAGTATATACAAACCTTTACCTCACTCGTATGAGAAATCTAATTAAACGGCTTAGTAAAACAGGTGGTATGAAACGCTTGCGTTTACTTCGTCGGTTGATTCTTGGACTTGTTCGATTGAATCTCTTGTGACAATTTCCTAGTGGAGATCTACAATTTGTTCGTAAATATTTAAGTTAAGCTAGTGGTTATGGGACATGAAGCTAAGCTCATATATTTACTAGCTTACTATAATTCACACTTCTTGATGATCATGACGATCATTTTTATGATTTAGACTAGCAATGTGCGATGTCTCTTTATCTGCGAGGGAGACTAAACCCCGTTTTGTGGAGTTTCGACTCAAATTGGTGGGGTAGCAACCCATGGTCTTCGGGCCGTTTGTGGAGCTTCGGCTCAATTTGTGATGGTTAGCAACCATGGAATTAGCATTCTGTTTGTGATACACGTGTTGCTGAGCTTTATGCTCCCGTTTGTGATAGGTCCCCCCCCCCTTTGTGATTTCTGGATTTCTTAAGATGATTTCTAGAATTTGTGCTTCACCAATTTTCGTGATTTCCATTGATAAGCTTTATCGATATTTGTGCATTGGTGAATTTGTGTGTCATTGACTTTTGTGATTGACATTGATATTATCGTCAATATTTATGGTTTGGTGAACGAAATAAAGAGTATGACATTTCATTGATTCTTGTGTAGATTTTGTGATATTGATTAATCTCTTATTGATTTTCAATTACTTATATATATCACAGTTTGGCATTGTGATTATTATGTGTTTAGTCATATCTCTTACTCTATATCGTTTCATCTGATATTTATAATTAGACTGATCCGTTTATTATTTTCTTATTAAATAATACTCGGGTCAGACCGAGATGTTACAGGTGCTTCTGCTTGACTTCTCACTTGGGATTGATTTCTATGACTTTTGGTTAACTACTTAGATTAGTAGTTTTTGTTGTATACACTTGAGATATAGACTCATAGTTGTATTCTTTTGTATAGCACGTGTTGCTATTCTTTTGTATTATTGTGGATCTTTTTGACCACTACTCTGATATACATTCCATATGTTAATTATATATTCATATCTTCTTCCACCTTTGTGATATGAATTATCTGTGACTGATTTATGTTATGCGTATTTCTATATTTTTTTTCCGAAGGATTTATATAGCCACTGTGTAGTAGCTTTGAGTGAGTATCGGTATGTCGGATTTCCTCTTGAAATAAAATGCATGTTTTACTATCTGACATATCGATGCTCGCACAAAGCAATTACATGGATGGTCGCTCCTCAACGGCCTTATTCTCCGTGCTAGTTGACAGCATTCACCGTAATGTTCTTGGCTAGCGTGGGTATAGAGTTGGGACGTCACATTAAATCTTTAAAAGATGTTAATTTTGGTACGTTTAGGGTTAACAAAATTAATTAAGTGAACGGTTGTTTTCGAAATTTGAATTCTAAAATTTTGTTACAGTATAGATTTGGTCCATTCATTCCCTTTCTAATTAATAATTGTTGCATACTCTTCATTGTTTCTCCATTTGTTCCATTTCTCCATTCCGTTTACATTGTTCGAAGCTTTTCTATTTTGCAAACATGAACTACTTTTCATATTTTTAATTCTTTCTTTTACCAATTTTTAATACCTGCTACTTTTAAAAAGGCTGTACATATTTACTATATTTCAATACCAAGTTTGTTCATATTTACTTTTTTTCCGTTCATTTTCCAACTTCATTTTCTGAAATATCATTTCATTTGTTTCTAATTAATAGCGGCCTCTCTGTTCAAATCTTTTTGGCCCTAAACCTAACTCTAACCTTATAAATAAGATATGATGCAAATGAAACCCCAGCCTCCGTTCTAATCTTCTTCTTTTTTCTTTCTTTTTTTCCTACTTTAAATCTCCTTATTATCTCTCATTTTAATTTTTCCGTCCTCTTCAAATATTTTTTTCTCAAATTTTATTCTATTTCAAACTTTCTTCTTTATTTTCAAATCTTGATCTTCTCTTCCATTTTCAGTTCTTCTTATTTTAATCCTTTTCTTTTTCAACTCTTCTTTTTCAAATATTCTTATTTTTTCAAACCTTTGAAAAATACATACATACATACATACATATATTAATATAATAAGGAGGAAAATTAAAGTAAACCAAAATAAAAGAAAAGTTACGGAACAAAACTAGCAATCAAGAAGGAGACTAAGGAAATATAGAGCGGAGCATTGATTAGAAGTCTATTATTTTCATATTCCGATAAAGGTGAGTGTTTTAACCCATCCACAACTTCTAAAATTTTTTATGTTTTTTAAATTGATATATGATGCGATTAGAAATTTATTTATAGTTGTTTGGCATATTTTGAATCATCATCTCAATTTATTTGAATTTATTTGGATAAAATAGTTATTTGATTTAGTATAGAATATAAACTAACAGTAAATGCCTGTTATTTATTATCTATTCTATGTTGATGTTATTGATTGAATTGGATGATGATTGTGACAAATGTTTGATGATTGATATTGGATGAATGGATGTTGTATTTTATATCGTTATAAACTGCAAGTTGTTATTGATTTTTATTTCATTCAGGATTGCGGTTTGAAATGATATATAACCGTATTTATATTTTGAATTACGGATTGAAATGATAAATATCCGTATCACTTGACCATAGGATAGAAAATTATATACAGACACCGTGGTCTATATATAAAATATTTTGAAATGATTTCTATGGTTTTGTAAAGAAATATATGGTTTTAGATAAATATTGATTTTAGATATTATATAAATGTTATTTATCCTTGATTTTGCTATGTATAATTTGTTTTATTATAGAATAAGCTTAATAATAAGTTTGATTTTTTGAAGATAATATAGTTAAGTATTTGAATTATATTTTAATATAGAGTTTATAATGATTTAAATAAATTAAGGTTGGAAGATAAATTTGAGATTTATTTGAATTTTGATTTATTTAAGAATTAAATTCAAATAAGCTTAATGTGAAATTTATTAAATTTGAAATTTTAGAAGGTATGATTTTTATAACTTGATTTTGGTTTAAGGTGAATTAAATGAATATTTCAAGTATAAATAAATTGAAGTAAATATTTAATTATTTGTAATTTTAGTTTTATTTAAATGATAATGGGTTCATTAAGTAAAATATTTCAAAACTAAATAATAGGAAATTGAATTGTTGAATCATAATTACCGAACTTAGTTTTGAAATTGTTGAATACTTAAAATTTAAAATATATTGAATTTAAAATGGTTTATTCTATGGAGCAAATCTGTTTTGATATCGATAAATTTGGAATAGTTTATTTGGAAACTGAATTGAATTGAAATTTATGATTTGGATAAATATAAATGTAGAAATTCGAGTTGCGTTGGATTTGATTTGTGAAATTGAAGAAGCTATTTTATTATATAAAGTATTTTAAATATTTTAACCATTTAAGTGGTGGAAGTTATGTTTCAAAGTTATGAGTTTTAACGTATTATAATTTGAAAGTGTTATATTCAAGTGTTTTGATTTCGAAATGTTATAACTTTGAAAGTGTTATGATTTTAGAAAAGGATATATTTGAAATGAAATGATATCGTATTGATTTGGTTTTTGATAAGGCAATGATCTTTGACACTGGATAGGAGATGTCAAATCCCGTAATTATCTCTGACGCCGTTCCACTCATATTATTTACCACTGATTTAACTTACATAAGATCTTTTAGTTCTGACTCAAATGTTTTGTCTTTTCAATTCGCTCGGATAAGTCTGAGCATTTCAGGATTTGAAGACTTTATTTCTGGAGGACGAAGATGAAGATTGTATTATTACTATTATTTACCGTTGTTTCGCTGCATTGTCATTTATTATTTTTGGTATGTGTAACTCTGATTTTGTGTTGTAAAGTATAATCAAATGTTTTGTAAAACGGCTTCATGAACTGTTATTTGATTATTATATTTTGTCATTCCGTTGCAAGATTCTGTTTTTTTTCTTTCTTTCTTTCTTTTTCTTATTCACCCCAATAACAATTCGCCCTTTTGTATGGTTTGAGTCTGACGTGTGTATTTTATCGTCGATTTAAAAGTGTACAAAAGGCGAGATGTTACATCTGGTATCAGAGCTTTGGTTTAGCGATAAACCTTAGCTTTGTGGGGTCTGACTCTTTATTAATAGGGTAGTAATACCCTATGATGAGTCGCTGAGTGTATATATATGAGGGAGCGTACTTGTTAGTGTTATAAAAGGGTTTTTATATTGTGTTAATTTGTTTCGTTTTGTATTTATAAATTCTGCTTGGTGCATAGGAAGTTATGACATCAATAGAGATTTATAAACACTTAATAGGATAGACCGACAAAATATTTGTTTTGAATATAGGTGAATGAAATAATTTTGCCTATTATATTTTCTACATATCAAATAATTTTTTTATAAATGTTATAATTGGTTGTAATATGCTAGTTGTTCGGTAGTGAAATTTATAAATATTGGTTGGAAATAAGATTTGTAAAGTAAAACAAATGAGAATAAACTGGAAATTTAGAACTTAAGTTCCGGGATTTTGAAAATTTATTTCGAATGATTTTGGAATATAGGAATAATATTATTAGAAATATTTTCAAATATAAATATTTCAATATGATTTGAAAGAATTGTTTTAAAGAAATTTTGGGAAAGAAATAAGTTCTGTACTCCCCTCTATGTCGCTGGAAAATAATTTCGGTGATGAGTGCACGCATCATCAATATTCATTTTCGAGTTTCTAGTGGGAAGGCCACTGTAGTATTTTTACTATAAATTTATTTTGATAAACAAATATAAATTTTAAATTGTTTAAACATAATTGGATATATATTTTGTAAGTGTATACAACTATCTATTATTTTAAAATGATTTGAAATTTAACCCGGTATTTAGTTCTTAAGTTTCTGTTAATTAATGGTTTCAATTAGTGTAGTGAAATGGAATTTAACTAATCATTGAAACCTCTAAATGAAAATAAGAGATTTAATGATAAGATAAATGGATTTAAAAGAAATTTAAAATTTGTTACCTATAAGACAAGGGATATTGTTATTGAAGATTAAGTTAATTTAAAAGAAATAAAATAAACTTGTGTAACTTTCAGTTACATCCTTAAAAAGCATATATATAACTTACCGAATATTAAAAGTTCTAATGTTTAATAAGGAAATGTAATAGGATATTATACTAGTAAAATTGAAGTAATGAAAAGTATTCAATGAAATTCTTTAATAAATAAGAATTTGATGTTGTAGTTGCTATAAACTTATGTATAATTGAAATATTACTATAATAAATTGTGATAGAAAGTAAGTATTATAAGAAAGTAATTAAAATCTTAAGTAGATGAATTGATATGCTAAGAAATTGAATTGAACATGAATACTATGGATAAATAAATGTATATAAATGAAAGTAAGTTATAATGAATGAATGAATATAATGTCATATAAGGAAACTAACATGACATGAATAAATGGAAATGAATATTTGTAAGTAATAAATGAAACAAATAAAATAATAAATGTTGTGAAATGAAATTAATAAGAATGAACTTAAATTTATGCTTGGGGTCATTGTTTGTTTGGCTTATGGTTGTTTGGGCAAAGATACTTTAAAATTGTTTGGATGAATGAATGATCTATTTAGTTTCATCTAAGACTGTTGAGTAAATGGTGCACTTAGTAGTTTATTTTTCATTCTGTACAATTTAAAGTTTTGAACCCGAACAACCGTTTGTTGTTTGAGATGAATGGATAATTGATGTGTGTTGATTTTATGTGATGGTTGTATATTGCAAGTGATTGTTGTTAATACTAATGGGTTCGTTAGTGGTTGAAACAACTTTAAATATTTAATTTTATATAATTGTTAACCTTTTTGGGATAATATAAGTGAAATATAGGTTATGGAAGCAATTCCTACTGCTTTTGGTTTCATAAATAAGCGTTAATTGCCCGACAAATAGGTACGTTCTCGGATTACGGTTTTATAGCGTTATTTTATTGTTTTTCCATGTGGGGATATATTATTTTGGAAAATAAATTCGATATTTTGTTATATTTCATATTATATTTTCTCCTAGACCTCTCCGTACAAAGGAGACTCTGCCAAAAAAAATTCGAAAATTTTGGACTTAGAAAATTTTATGAAACATTTTCCAAAATTTTGTTACTTGAATATACAAATTTAAGTGTTAAAAATTTATATATTACGTTTAAATTATTGGATTTTGTAAATTAATTGTTATAAGTTTAATATTTTAAATAAGATATATATATATATATATTGATTTTCTTAATTCTTTCTTTTCCCTTCTTTTTCCTTTTCGGGGATGAAAAGTTTTGAGTGGGGGAGAGTGTAACGACCCGAAAATTTTCAATAATTAAATTTGTTTATTTTTAAAGATTTTTGGTAAATAAATTAAGAAGAAATAGAAACTTTATAATTTAATGATGAAATGAATGCTAAAATGAAATGCAACCATGGAAACTAAAACTAAGTATTAACAATTGAAAGGAAATTACAATTATTTGAAGTAATGTAAATTGTTATATTTGGCTATGCATTAATGTAAGAAAAAAAATGCAAACGTTTAAATTTATAAATGAGATAATATGTAATAAATGACCATTGAATAAAGATTGGGTATATAATAATGATAACATTTATTGCAATTACCTATATATTTTGTCTACCAAATTAATTGGAAATCATTTACATTTAAACGTAAATAAATGTTCATTAATGTGAGTGAGGACCGTAATTGTTAAGTATGAATGTAATAAAGTAATAGAAATGTAATTTTAGAGCTTAAATTTAAGTAATTGTAAAGTTCAATAAGGAAGAAAATAAATGGTCATTTGAATGTAAATTCCAATTAATTGGAACAATAAATGTCAAAAAAAAAGAATAATATATGTTTCTTTACTAAATCAAAAAAATCATATGTTTATTTATTTGAAATGTTGGTAGCTGAAAATTTTATTACAGAAATAAGAAATTAATAACATTTGGTTTGTATACAATATTTCCGTAAATATGTTAAATTACTATAAAAAGGAATTGAATTATCTCATTCATTTTTACTTTAGAAATCAATGACAATTAATGTGACTGGAATCTTTTAATTAAAAAATTGGAAGACGTTAATTGTTAATATATATTGAAATAAATTGGGTGATTTATTTCCAATTAACTCAGTTCATGTTTAAAAATTTAATGCTAGTTTACTACATATATGTTTATACCTAAATTTAAACTTATGTTTTAGATCCAATTAGATCATAAAAAAAGAATATTTAGGTTTGAAATCTCATACGCTATTAAACTAAATGTTAATAGGAGATGATAAAGGGGTAAAATAGATTTACACTTGACTATTTCCTTTTCAATTAGACTTTATTATATCTTAATTGCAACATAACTTACCTTTCCATCTTCACTTTTATAATTTACTCTTACATTCACTACCTCCTTATGTGGATTATTTTCCTACCTTTTATTTATGAATGTAAACTATAAGTGGTGATAAAGATGTGCATATATATATTATGCACCTGTTTATATTACCTTGTTTATGCTATCATATTTTTGAATGTATGTTAATGCATTCCTTGTAAAACATGCAATCGAAATGTTAACATGTTGTTTAATTCCCAATCTAATCACAAAGAGGGAGAAATGAAAATTTCTTAATGTTGTATACTCTTTTAATTTATGACACAAATTTGTGTAGAGAATTTATTTTCATTTATTGTGTATTAATTAAATCTTATGTTAATTTTGGTATGTTTAGGGTTAACAAAATTAATTAAGTGAATGATTGTTTTTGAAATTTGAATTCTAAAATTTTGTTTACAGTATAGAATTGGTCCATTCATTCCCTTTCTAATTAATAATTGCCGCATTCTCTTCATTATTTCTCCATTTGTTCCATTACTCCATTCCGTTTACATTGTCCGAGCTTTTCTATTTTGCAAACATGAACTACTTTTCATATTTTTAATTCTTTCTTTTACCAATTTTTGATACCTGCTACTTTTAAAAAGGCTGCAAATATTTACTATATTTCAATACCAAGTTTGTTCCTATTTACTTTTTTTCGTTCATTTTCCAACTTCATTTTCTGAAATATCATTTCATTTATTTCTAATTAATAGCGGCCTCTCTTTCAAATCTTTTTGGCCCTAAACCTAACTCTAACCTTATAAATAAGACATGATGCAAATGAAACCCCAACCTCCATTCTAATCTTCTTCTTTTTTCTTTCTTTTTTTTCTTTTTCAAATCTCCTTATTATCTCTCATTTTAATTTTTCCTTCCTCTTCAAATATTCTTCTTCTCAAATTTTCTTCTATTTCAAACTTTCTTCTTTCTTTTCAAATCTTGGTCTTCTCTTCCATTTTCAGTTTTCTTATTTTAATCCATTTCTTTTTCAACTCTTCCTTTTCAAATCTTTTTTTTTCAAACCTTTTAAAAATACATAAATATATACATACATATATACATTAATATAATAAGGAGGAAAATTAAAGTAAATCAAAATAAAAGAAAAATTATGGAACAAAACTAGCAATCAAGAAGGAGACTAAGGAAACATAGAGCGGAGCTATTGATTAGAAGTCTATTATTTTCCTATAAAGGCGAGTGTTTTAACCCACTCACAACTTCTAAAATTTCTTATGTTTGTTAAATTGATATATGACGTGATTAGAAATTTATTTATGACTATTTGGCATATTTTTAATCATCATCTCAATTTATTTGAATTTATTTAGATAAAATAGTTATTTAATTTATTATTGAATATATACTGACAGTAAATGCCTGTTATTTATTATCTGTTCTATGTTGATCTTACTGATTGAATTGGATGATGATTGTGATAAATGTTTGATGATTGATATTGGATGAATGGATGTTGTATTTTATATCGTTATAAGCTGCAAATTGTTATTGATTTTTATTTCATTCCGGATTGCAGTTTGAAATGATATATAACCGTATTTATATTTTAAATTACGGATTGAAATGATAAATATCCGTATCACTTGACCGTAGGGTAGAAATTATATACAGACACCGTGGTCTATATATAAAATATTTTGAAATGATTTCTATGGTTTTGTAAAGAAATATATGGTTTTAGATAAATATTGATTAAATATATTATATAAATGTTATTTATCCTTGATTTTAAGCTATGTATAATTTGTTTTATTATAGAATAAGCTTAATAATAAGTTTGATTTTTTGAAGATAATATGGTTAAGTATTTGAATTATATTTTAATATAGAGTTTATAATGATTTAAATAAATTAAGGTTGGAAGATAAATTTGAGATTTATTTGAATTTTGATTTATTTAAGAATTAAACTCGAATAAGCTTAATGTGAAATTTATTAAATTTGAAATTTTAGAAGGTATGATTTTTATAACTTGATTTTGGTTTAAGGTGAATTAAATGAATATTTCAAGTATAAATAAATTGAAGTAAATATTTAATTATTTATAGTTTTAGTTTTATTTAAATGATAATGGGTTCATTAAGTAAAATATTTCAAAACTACATAATAGGAAATTGAATTATTGAATCATAATTACCAAACTTAGTTTTGAAATTGTCGAATACGTAAAGTTTGAAATATATTGAATTAAAATGGTTTATTCTATGGAGCAAATCTATTTTGAAATTGATAAATTTGGAATAGTTTATATGGAAACTGAATTGAATTGAAATTTATGATTTGGGATTTGGTTAAATATAAATGTAGAAATTCGAGTTGGATTGGATTTGTGAAATTGAAGAAGCTATTTTATTATATAAAGTATTTTAAATATTTTAACCATTTAAGTGGTGGAAGTTATGTTTCAAAGTTATGAGTTTTAAGGTATTATAATTTCAAAGTGTTATATTCAAGTGTTTTGATTTCGAAATGTTATTACTTTGAAAGTGTTATGATTTTAGAAAAGGATATATTTGAAATGAAATGATATCGTATTGATTTAGTTTTTGAAAAGGCAATGATTCTTGGTTTTAAAGAATAAACTATTTTTAAAATGACCGCGGTGTTATAATAACGTTTGGTTGTTAAAGAGACCGGAATCGGAAGTTGTCATACTCTCTGCCAACTCCGAAAACCACTTTAACAACCGTGTACGTGGTGGAGATTCCAGAATGAAGAAGGATGGTGGCAACATTCTATTAAGGTATATACGTGGACCCGACTCCCGTAAGTTAGCATAAGGTGGCTAAAACAGGAGCGATTCTCAGGCCAAGGAGGTAGCCCCTCTTATTGGACACACTCCTTCGATATTGTATTCTGACTTTGGATTGATTTGGTGGCCACTTTTGATTTTTTATTTTGGGGGTGTGGCTCGAGGTGGACGGTAGTAGCTGCTACGCATTACCACCAGCCTGGATGCGTAATTGACATATCTACCCTGGCATTGCCTTGTGTGCCGTGTCACCTACCCTAGCATGCCTTGTACGAGTTTGATTTGTGTCGTACCTATGGAGTATCCCCGGTAGCCTCCCGATCAGGAGGTATTACGGTATTGTATAAACTATTGGCACTATTACGTGTTAAGGGCTATATGGGTAACCCCTTAACGCTATTTAAAAGTAAGTTTATTTTACTATTAGACACTATTATAATTGTGAAATATTACTACATAGTAAATAGTTTAACAGATCCTTTGGAGATGTGAATCCTAAGCATCTCTTAAGTTACCGCACTCATGTTTGACACTGGATAGGAGATGTCAAATCCCGTAAACATCTCTGATGCCATTCCACTCATATTATTTACCATTGATTTAACTTACATAAGATCTTTTAGTTCTGACTCGAGTGTTTTGTCTTTTCAATTCGCTCGGTTCAGTCTGACAATTTTAGGATTTGAATACTTTATTTCTGGAGGACGAACACGAAGATTGTATTATTACTATTATTTATCATTGTCCCACTGCATTGTCATTTATTACTTTTGGTATGTGTAACTCTGATTCTGTGTTGTAAAGTGTAATCAAATGTTTTGTAAAATAGCTTCATGAACTGTTATTTGATTATTATATTTTGTCATTCGCTACGAGATTCTGTTTGTTTTATTTTTTTCTTCTTTTTTCTTATTCACCCCATTAACAATTCGCCCTTTTGTATGGTTTGAGTCTGACGTGTGCAGTTTATCGTCGATTTAAAGTGTACAAAAGGAGGGATGTTACATCTATGGACATCCAAATTCAACACCCTCTATCTCTGGGCATTGATCAAAAAGCACTCGTAAACCATCTTCGCTGATCTTCTGCTGATCATGTCTTGCCAGGCCACAAGCATGGCCGTACCTGCAAAAAGATACAATTCTACACTGGTTCCTAGCTTTGAAATCCGGTGCGTTGGATGCCTACCTCCCGGCATTAGTTTTTGACCACACCTATCTCTAGGCACTGGTCAAAGATTAGATGTGTAAGGGCAAACCATCTAATCTCTCCTAGCATGATTGACTCCAACAACCTGATCATGGGTCGAAAGAGTTCATCGTTACCTATCTCCGGGTACCCAAACATCTGGTCTTCAAATAATGGAATGTCCTATTCTGTCGTCGATCACACAACACAAAGTCATACTTTTAATAATATGGTAACATTGATTCTAAAGCCAACTTTATTTATAAACAAAAGAATGGCATGCTCTACCTTATTATCTGGTCTCACAAATCAGGACATCTAATTTGCAAAAGTAAATAAATCTAAGTGAAATAGTGTCAAGGGTGCTAGCTAATCCACACCCATGGAATTGAGATCCCATCAACACTCAATAGCTTGAAAGTTCCATCTTCTTGAAATTTCCATCTTCAAGATTTAATTCAATTGCATAGGGACCTTCCCAATTTGTACGAAGTGCCCTCATAGGAGGAATGATCCATTTTACAATGAGGCCGCCTATCTCGTATATATGACTTCTAACATTGATGTTAAACATTCATGCTACTCTTTTTTCATGAGCAGCTACCCTCAAATCAACCTCTTCTCATTTTTCCTCAACCAAGGCATGAGAGTCAAGAAAGAGTTCCTTGTTCATCTTGGAATCACAATGTAACCTATGATGAGAAGGGACTTATGATTCAATCAGAACCATGGACTCGGTTTCGCAAGCCAAAGTGAATGGAGTATGCCCAGTCGCGGACTTATGATTTGTCCTATAGTCTCATAATGCTAGTGATAACTCATAAACCTAGTTCCTACTGGCTCTCATCAACCTTTTCTTAACGATGGATTTAATGATCTAGTTCACTGCCTTCATCTTTCCATTCATCTGTAAGTATGCTACTACCGAAAATCTTTTCTCAATTTGATACTAATTAAAGAAGTTTTTGAATTCAATACTCTCAAATTGAGTTCCATTATCAGTAATGATCTTCTGTAGAACTCCAAATCTATAAAAGATATTCTTCACCATAAAGTTGATCATTTTCTTCATAGTGATCATTTCAAGAGGTTCCGATTTAGCCTACTTTATGAAGTAGTCAACGGCTACAATTATTTTTCTCTATCGTTCAAGATTGGTATCACATAGATTATATCAATTCCCTACACCGCAAAGAGCCATGAGTTAACCATTTGTGTAAGTTCAATAGATGGGCTGAGTATCTTCACAAATCTTTGGCATCTATTATATCATCTTGTATAATCAACCACATCTTGGATGATTGTTGGCCAAAAGTATCTACAACGAAGAACCTCCATTGCCAATATTTTCCATCCAGTGTGATCACCATAGCTTCCTTCGTGTACATCTGCAATGATTTTCTTAGCTTCCTCTTTAGTGATACACCACATCAGGGGGTTTGAGAATCCTCTCATATGTAACACTCATTCTTGCATATAAATCATCGTACTATGCACAGGTGTTTCGCCATTTATTTTTTTCCATTAGGGAGAGTTTATTTTAGCAAATATCTTCTATCAGAGTCATCCATGATTGCTATTCCTCCTTGGCTTCGAAGATCCAATCAATATCCATCTCGTCGATGCTCGGATCCAATAAAACATCTCTTAGAATGACTCCTAAAAGTTGCACATCCGTAGAGATGGCTATCTTTGCTAATGAATCAGCTTTTGTATTCTCTTCTCTATGCATGTGCATTATCGTATAATGTTAATGTCATTAGCAGTTCCAAAACCTTCGTCGTGTACGGGGCAAGTTTCACACCATTAGCTTAAAATTCCTTATTAACTTGATAGATCACCAACTGAGAGTCGTTTAATATATACAACTTCTTGACTTTCGGTTCTCTAGCCATCTTGAGTACTGCAATCAACGCTTCATATTCAGCTTCGTTGTTTGTCGTCGGAACTCTAACCTTAAAGCATAGCGCATCTTTCACCCTTCTGTGGTTACAAGAATTTATAACGACCTAGAATTTCAGTCATTTGAATTAGAAATATTAATTGGTTTTGAATATTGAAAAGTTAATTTTATAAGATAAATAACTTGAATGTCAAATATAATAGTTATTTGAACATTTGGAACTGTTTAAATAATTAAATCTTGAATTTTATGTGAATGATAATGATTTCGAAATTTGATTTAAAATTCTATTTGAATAAGAATGAAGATAGTAAATTTTAAATTTAAAAGTGAATAAATTTATTTAATAATATTTATTTTTAAATAACGTGTGGAAATAGCCTTTTAGGGCACCGTCTCGAATTTCAACGAAACAAGTGCTATTGGATCCATAATAGTAAACTATTGTATAATAACGAATTTTAGCGATCAGATGTATCGTTTAGTCGTGCGAGTTTGAAATGCCTAGAAATTAATTAAAAGAATTTAAATTAATATAATATGATTTTGAAAAGTTAACTTCTATTTATAGTGGAATTGGTCTCGATACTAGTTCCATTATATTCACAATTAAGGTATCACTTATAGAATGTCAGACGGCACGCTTCGTTTGAGGTTTGAAAATTTAACGTGTAAATAGTGCTTTGTAAATTTTCTATATAACGCCATCATATTTCTTCATATGCAAAAACCCTAATGTAAGAAACCCTCGACCGTCATTTTTGAGTCCCCTACATCTAACGATCCATAATCAAAGGCGCCACTACAGCCAATTTCAAGCCTCGACCCAACTAACAAAACATCAAGCTCGACGAAACAAGTAGGATCAATGGTCGAGATCTTTAATGGTGCAGCAGATCAATGGCTAGGTGCCTCCGTTCACTCGTAGTTCGTGGTGTTTTCACGGCTATCGAGGGCAAATTGGAGGTGGCACGACAGAAGGCACGGATGAGGCGGGGTGGCGAAGGTTGCGGCGGCAGGTGTAAGGAACGACGACGACGAACGTTGGGAATCACAGTCGTGATGGGTTCGAATTGGTTGTCTGGAAACGAGAGTCAGAAGGAGGGAAGGTGATTTAATAGTATAAACTTAATTTAATTTATGTTAGTTAAAATTCCAATAATTTTAACGTTCATTAATTCATAACCTTTTCATACGAGGTCGAAATCGGACGCAACAAGTTGCCTGCAATCGTACTAGCGAATGCTATGTTATAGAGTTGGATTGGATGGATTTGGCGCTCATAGGTATTTGAATTACAATTGAACGCCTGTTCAATTTTAATTCAAACTGGAACACTTTGGCGATTATTGAAATCAAAGTAAGCTAAACTCACCTCTCTGGCCCACTTTTATTTTTATATAAGTATGGATAATTTTACTGCTGATTATTTGTCGACTGTTTGGATGATTTACTATTTTATTTGTTGATTTGGATATAATCCCGCCCCTGGAGCGGATGTGACACTATTACGTTGCCATATAAGAGCGATTGACCCTTTGTATACGATCTTGCCTCAAAGCGGTTGTTTTATATTTTATGCTTATATTTTGAATGTGATGAAGAGGGACAGGTTGGAGGGACCTAATTGGATTCCTTATGCTATTGATTTTACTTTTCATGTATTTTGATATATAATGTGTTGAATGTCATATTTGATGACATGGATGATTTTTTCCTATTTTGTGCTAATAACACTATGTCATAATTTTAGTATTTTTAAATACTATAAAGTGAAGATTTAGTTTTTTAAAAGGATTATTAAGTGATTTTTAAAATTTATATGTTGTAATAATTATTCTTAAATTATAAAAAGAAAGAATTTATTTTACAATAGAAGGTACAATTTTTGGATAGTATAAATTAATAGTTTTATGAAATATTTTAAATAGAGATTTTTGAACTGTAAAGTAAAGGCTTGTAAAATCTTAAAAATAAGTTAGTCTTTTAAAATAAAGGAGTAATGGTGTTAAAAATAAGATAGATATATTTTGATATAAATATTTATTAACCATTTTAAATAAAGTGGTATATATAAATATATGTACACCTATATTAAGATTAATTTATAAATGTGGAAATTTATAAACGTAATAGTTTATAAATGGACATTTTACAAATAAAGTGAAGGTTTTTAAAACGTACTTTATTTATAAAAGGATAGATTTATAAATGGTGTTTATAAATAAAAGGAAAACTTTTGTCATTGGATAAATTGGAGAGATAAATTAAA
This sequence comes from Allium cepa, assembly GCA_030765085.1. Taxonomy (NCBI): domain Eukaryota; kingdom Viridiplantae; phylum Streptophyta; class Magnoliopsida; order Asparagales; family Amaryllidaceae; genus Allium; species Allium cepa. The sequence goes on from CM060932.1 coordinate 163,986,436, forward strand.
TTGAGGATTTACAATAGATATGAAATGTTGGTTTAGAAAAATAGTACACTCTATTTTGAAAATTGAAAGTGACGACAAATTTAGAGATGTTAAATGATACTTCATAAATAAAAAGGAATTTGTAAAAAAATTATACATATGGAAGCAACATTAAAAATAGATTGTAATTGATGTTTTAAATAGGATTTTACGAATATCTGAGATTTATAAAGGAATATAGTTATAAATGTTGTTTTAAAAACAAAGGGATTTTATAAAAGGAAGTTTTATAAAATAGAAAGAGATTTATAAATATAGTTTTAAATATGGAAATGATTGTGTTGAAATTTAAGTATGGATTTATCAAGAAAATATATTTACGTTTTAAAAGTTAGAACGGTCTTTTAAAGAAATGTTTTGAAAGTGATATTTTCAAATGGAATTTAATAGTTTAAAAAGTGATTTAAAATGGGTTAAGTGGTAGGAATACATGGATTTCAACATTTTTGTTGTAATAAATGTTTTCGAGAAAGTGAAGAAGACATAGACCGGAACACTATTGTTATAGTAAATGATTTCCGAATTAAGATGTTTTTATAGTATACGGGATTTATATCTATATCTTATATTTGATGTTAAGTTTCGAGGTGTGTAACTTGCATCCATTTTGAGGTAGAGAATGTTGTTCATTCAAGGTCTGAGTGGTAATGGTCACCCAAGTTGATCAGCTTCATTGTTGACTAATAATTAGTTTGAGTTAGACATCGAAAATAAATATTAAATATGACTAATTAAATCTATATACTAGTATTTTGAATTATCATAACGATGTTTTACACAACATTCATTTTAACTTAATATTGTGTGTTCTAGGAAAATAGAAGTTTTCCTCAAACGTTGTAAATTACTTATTACAGATTTAAGTATATAAGGGCATTGTCTAAACGATTAAAATGAAATAAGTTGTAAATATATTGATACAGTTGAAATAATTATATGAAAATGTTTTCGAAATATAGAAAGATTAAATGTGTTGATAATTTAGCTTCATAAAGATATTTTGAGATAAATATTTGGAAAGTGTGTTAATCAATGAAAAAATTAATCAAAGAAGCTTAGTGTTGCTGGTGCTTAACTATGTTACTTCCTTTAGAAATTTGACCTTTGGTTGAATTGTTTGTTTATTTGATAGTTATATAACTAACTATCAAATGTTGACTAGTTTGTAAACTAACATTGTCGGTTCAAAGAGATCGCAATCAGATATGTAATTCGAAAACCACTTCAAACCGACATAAGCATTTCGAAGTGGAATATTTTGAAGGTAATCAAAATGGAGCTTTTTTGTGGTGCAAGGGATACTTGCTACTAATTCTAAGGATGATTCTAGAATGGATGTAGTAGAAGTGGCGCATTTGATTTCGTTCAGTCCCAGAATGAACTTGTATGGATGAATGATAGCATTGCACTGTTTCCTGGAGAGCAATGTCAGCATTCTAAGTAGGAAGTGCTATATAAATGTAAAACGTAGCCTCAAGCCTCATCAACTGGGAAATGACAAAAATCGACCAAGCAGTAGAGCCATATGGGTCTCTCCCATCAGGGCATGGTCATTCCAAATCTAGATCGATTACTATCTACTCATTTATGCTTCGGGGATCATTAATGAAAGGGTTGATCATATTCGGTACTACTAGTCAAGTGGTTGGTCAGTCTTGTGTGGTTGGGTTACAAGATATTCTTGTCAGACCCTAATACATTTTAACTTGAGATGTATCATCGAAAGGTAGTTCTTTACCTTTTCATAGTATGGAATCCATTCTCCAATACGAGCATCGGACTTAATTGTGCCTAACTATGCTTAAACGTGAGATGCAAACATTTCAACTATTTTATATATTTACCTTGAATTTCTAGACATTATTATAATATCACTAGATCTTCTATAGAAAATGTTTTGGTTACCATAAGGTAAAAATCCCCGCGTTGTAACAACCTGCATTTTTTTGATAATTAAAATGTTGAATTAAATAATATTTTGTAATTTAATGTTGGAAGAAAATAAAATTTATGATGTAGGAGTGAGAAAACTAACAAGAATGAAGTTTAATAATGCAAATTAATGTAATAAATGACTATTTGAATGTAATCTCAAGTAATTTTAATAATTGTATGTAATAATGGTTATAAATTTAAAATAAGGAGATACAATTAAATGTTATATTAATTGATGAAATAATATGTACTAAATTAAAATTGGATTAAAAAATTGTTGTGTTAGTAGTTATAACATTTGTGTGTAGATAACAAACTTATAAATGTGATTAAATTAAGAAAAAGTAACAAGTGTTATTTGTTACCAATTTATTTAATATGTTAAATCAAGTTGGAAATCAATTGCGATTAAATGTAGTTAAATATTACATCAACATGAGTGAAGACGGTAACTGTAAAATGTGAAGGTAATAAAATGTACAGAAATATCGATGTAACGTCCTACCTTTTTATATGCTTTAAATCGACGATAAACCACACATGTCAGACTTAAACCATACAGAAGGGCGGATTATTATGGGGTAAATAAGACAAAGCAGAGAAAGGAAAAGAACAAAACAAAATCTTGCAGCGGAACGATAAAATATAATAATAAAATATACAGTTCATGAAGCTGTTTTACAAGTATACAATACATATCAGAGTTACCCATACCAGAGAATAATAAAATGCAGCGAAATATATGATGCAGTGGAATAATATAATAAATAATAGTACTAAAATTTTCGTCTTCGTCCTCTAGAAATAAGGCCCTCAAAACCTGAAATGCTCAGGCTGACCCGAGCGAATTGAAAGGACAAAACACTCGAGTCAGAACTAAAAGATCTTATGTAAGTTAAATCAACAGTAAATAATATGAGTGGAACGACGTTAGAAATGTTTACGGGATTTGACATCTTCTATCCGGTGTCAATGTGAGTGCAATAACTTAAGAGATGCTTGGGATTTACATTTCCTAAGGATCCGTTAAACTATTTACTATGTAGTAATATTTCGCTATTATAATAATGTCTAATAGTAAAATAAACTTACTTTTAAATAGCATTAAGGCTTTTCATTTTCCACCTGAACACGTAATAGTCCCAGTAGTCCATCCAGTATCAGCGCATCTCCAGATCATAGGAGACTACCCTGAATACTCCACGGGCTACGGGAGAAAACCAAACTCGTACAAGGCGCGTTAGGGTAGGTGACACGGCACAACTAAGCAATGCCAGGGTAGATATACCAATTACGCTTTTGGGCCGATGGTAACGCGTAGCACCTACTACCGCCCACCTCGAGCCACACCCCCAAATCTAAATCAAAAGTGGCCACCGAATCAATTCAAGGTCAGAGTATAATATCGAAGGGATGTGTCCGATAAAAGGTGCTACCTTCTTAGTCCGTCAATCGTTCCTGTTTTAGCCACCTTATCCCAACTCACGGGGGTCAGGTCTACGTATTTACCTCAAAGGAAACGCCGCCACCATCCTACTTCATTCTGGAATCTCCACCGCGTACATGGTTGTTAAAGTGGTTTTCGAAATTGGCAGAGAGTATGACGACTTACGATCTCAGTCTCTTTAACAACCAAACGTTATTATAATACCATGGTCATTTCAAAATAATTATACTTCAAAACCAGGATAAAACATTCATTTCAAACCCATATAAATACGATATCATTTTCGTTTTAAAATCCAAATCAGTATGATATCATTTTAAAATCATAGTATTTCAAAGTTATAAAATTTCGAAACCAAAGACTTAAAACTATAACACTTCCAAAACGTAATACTTTGAAATTAATAATTTTGAAACATAACTTCCACCCCTAACATGGTTTAAATATTAAAATATTTTATAAAATAAACTAGCTTCTTAAAATTTTCAAATCAATTCCAAAACAACCCGAATTTCTAAATTTTAAATTTAACCAAATCCCCAAATCATAACTTTCAATTCAATTCGGTTTTCAAATAGACCATTCCAAATTATATCGATTTCAAAACAGATTTGATCCACAAAATAAACCATTTCAAATTCAATATAATTCAAAGCTTAAATATTCACTATTTCAAAACTAAATTTGATAATTCATATATATACCAAATTCACTTTATTATTATTTAGTTTTGAAATATTTACTTAATAAATTCAATATCCTTTAAATAAAACTTCAAATTTGAATAACTGAATATTCCTCAATTTATTAAACTTGATATATTCACTTAAATCACCTTAAACCCGAATTAAGTTATAAAACCATATTCTTTTAAAATCTCAATTCCAATAAGTTCCAAATGGATTCTTATTAAATATAATTCTTAATTAAATAAAATCTCAAATCAATTTCAGAACTATCTTCTCAACTTTGATTTATAAAAATCAATATAAACTCTATAATAAAATATAATTTGAGTAAATACTTATCCATGTTATATTTTAATAAAATCAAACTTTATTATTAAACTTATTTTATACTTTAAACAATTTTATTCATGGCGTAAACCAAGAATTTAACTACATATAAAATAACATTTATAAAATATCCAAATCAATATCTCATAAAATCATATATTTCTTTACAAAGCCATAGAAATCATTTCAAAATATTTTTATATATAGACCATGGCGTCTGTATATAATTTTCTACCTTATGGTCAAGTGATACAGATATTTATCATTTCAATTCGTAATTTAAAATAGAAATACGGTTATATATCATTTCAAAATGCAATCCCGAATGAAATAAAAATGCATAACAACTTGCAGTTTATAATAATATATAATACAATATCCATTCATCCAATATCAATCATCAACCATTTATCACAATCATCATCCAATTCAAACAATAACATCAATATAGAACAGATAATAAATAACAGGTAATTATCGGCAGTTTATATTCAAAAATAAATTAATTTGACTGGCAGTTTATATGCAATAATAATTTGAATAATAATTTAATTCAATAATTTAAATTTAACTGGAATGATGATAAAAATATACCAAACAACAATAAATAAATTTCTAATCACATCAGAAATTAATTTAACACACATAAGATTTTTTAGAAGTTGTGAGTGGGTTAAAACACTTATCTTTTGAATTTAAATCCAATTTAAACCCAAAATTCAAACAACCTTAGATTTCGGCCAAACCAGCGTAAAGTGTCCGGTCCAATACGAATCCAACGGAGAAAACCGCACGTAAAACGGACCACGTATGCAAAAGTTATTAAGATTTGAACATTGTTAAATTCGAATTAAATAAATGAAAGAAAAAAACAAAACCCTCAGCTTTTGACACGTCACCTTTCTCCCTCGTACGCGACAGCGAAAACAAGCCCGCATTTGAACCCAACCCAAGGCCGTTGACCCAACCTTTGACCGTCTCCCTCGGCTTCGTCGCACTGCCGTAAGCCGAAGCGCCATCACCATCTAGCTCGCCTCGACGAGACGTCCCCATGGTCGAAGACCGGTCCCTCCCTGAGGCCGCTGCCGCCACCCCAAATTAGGTTTTTCGAAACCCTAACCGTCGATTTAAGGCCGCCACAAGTGGAGGCAGCTCCTGATTCCACCACCATTCGACTCCACATGACTCTCTCTCTAGAACCCATATTTCAATTTTGCTGATTTCTTTCCGAATCAAAAACGCCCAATTAGCCCTAGGGTTTCGAAATTTATGAACTTTGACCGAGATTTGCCATTGATTCGAGCACCAATTCCAAAAAAACTCTATGTCCAGATTCATATTTTCGAGAACTTCGATATATAATTTTTCTGAATTTTTTTAAGGAGTTTAAAATTTCAATTTGATTTTTGAACTGCAATTGGATTTGGAATTGTCTTCCATTGAATTGAGGAGGTGAGAAAGAATTGTACGTACAGACAAATGACAATGAGGAACAATTGGGGTTTATAACGAGGTATTTATAGACAAACTGAAATTAGAATGGACCGGATCGATTGGAATACGCGTTGAACGATAAATGGCCCGAAAAGCCCGTTCTGACTCTAGAACGAAATTGGATCAACCCATATATCAAAATAGATGTTTTCAAATATTTTAAACGCAATGGAACAAGTTTCAAGTCCAAATTCCATCGTATGAAGAAGTTATGCTAAAATCAATTTATTTCAAATTGATTTCAACTGATTTCAATTTAATTGATTCAAGGCGTTTCAAGCCCGTACGATCAAACAACAAGTCCGATCGCTACGAAACTTGAAATCCTACAATAATTCACCGTTGCAAATATGGTGAAACTAGTTTCGTCGAAATCCAAGTCAGTGGCCAAAATGGCTATTTTTACATTAATTAAATAAATAAATTAATTAATTAATTAAATCACTTTTCAATTTCAATTACCAAAAATTAATAAACCTTATCATTTTTAATTTCTTAAACAATTACAGAAATTTAAACAAATTTAGATGTAAATCAAAGTTGATTACTTCATCACTTTCCGTGTTTAATTTAATTTCCATTAAATTCAGAAATTATAAATACCAATAATTCCATTTAATTGACTTTTCATTCTGTTATTCAATTCATTGCTACCACATGGATAAAATTAACATTTGATTCAAAATCCATTACATTAATATTCTCATATTTTATATAAATTCCCATTTATGTAATATTTAAATATGTAATTCATTTAATTGCAATTAATCCTTTTATCATAAATTAAATTACAATATATTGATAAAACTTAATTTCCATTCCTTCTATTCAACCAGTTGTCATATTATAAATAAAATTGACATTATCTCCAATTATTTCCTTAATTTATACTAACATAACTTTTAACTTAGATTTATTGCAATTCATTATCAGTTTTAATTTCATATACTAAATAAATGATTAACTTATAATACTTGTTACCAGTTACGTTTATTCTGACCTATAAGCTATTAATAACAAACAAATGTTGCATTTGATTTAGATCTAATTCAATAAATTAAATGAATGAGTAACAATTAATAATTATCACTATTGCCAAATTTACTCACGTTCATACTTTAGTTATCAACTAACAATTATTATAACTACTTATCTAGCATTGATTCTATCAAATTGCCATTTATTAGATATTATTTCATTAACTAATATAACTTTTGAATTTATTTCCCCACTTACTAATTTCAATCAATTGTAACCTTACAATTGTTTCAATTAATAGGTATTGCACTAAATTAGTTATTATTCAACTTGCATAAACCTTATTATGTTAATTTACATCCAATTACTATTAATTAATATATTATTCCATTGGTTGATTCAATACTCTTACTCTTATTCATACTTTTATAAGTTTTCATTTCCAAACAATATTATAATTACTTAAAGGACATTGATTTTATTCAATTACTATTTATTATTATTACTTCATAAATTAATTCACTATTTGCCTTTGTTTTCTTATATTCAATTCTTGGCCTAATATAACAATTTACATTACTTCAATTAATCGTAATTTCATTTCAATTGTTAATACTTAGCTTAAATTTCCATGGTTGTATTTCATTTTTAACATTTGCTTCATTATAAATTATAAAAATTTTATTTCTTTCTAAATTTAATTACAAAAATCTTATTAATTTAACAAATTTTAATCATTCAAATTTACGGGTCGTTACACTTGCAGTGCGACGAAGCCGAGGGAGGCGATCAAAGGTTGGGTCAACGCCCTTGGGTTGGGTTCGAACGCGGGTTTATTTTCGCTGTTGCGTATGAGGGAGAAAGGTGACATGTCAAAAGGTGAGAGTTTTGTTTTTTTTCTTTCATTTATTTAATTCGAATTTAACAATGTTCAAACCTTAATAACATTTGCATACGTGGTCTGTTTCACGCACGGTTTTCTCCGTTAGGTTCGTATTGGAATTCTGGACACTTTGACATAGGTTTGGATGAAATCTAAGGCTATTTGAGTTTTAGGTTTAAATTGGATTTAAATTCAATTTAAATTCAAAAGGTGAGTGTTTTAACTCACTCACAACTTCTAAAAATTCTTATGTGTGTTAAATTAATTTCTGATGTGATTAGAAATTTATTTATTGCTGTTTGGTATATTTTATCATCATTCCAGTTAAATTTAAATTATTGAATTAAATTGTTATTCAATATAAACTGCCAGTCAAATTAATTTATTTTTGAATATAAACTGTTGGTAATTACCTGTTATTTATTATCTGTTCTATATTGATGTTATTGTTTGAATTAGATGATGATTGCAATAAATGGTTGATGATTGATATCGGATGAATGGATGTTGTATTATATATTATTATAAACTTCAAGTTGTTATGCATTTTTATTTTATTCGGGATTGCGGTTCGAAATGATATATAACCGTATTTTTATTTTAAGTTACGGATTGAAATGATAAATATCTGTATCACTTGACCATAGGGTAGAAAATTATATACAGACACCGTGGTCTATATATAAAAATATTTTGAAATGATTTCTATGGCTTTGTAAAGAAATATATGATTTTATGAGATATTGATTTGGATATTTTATAAATGTTATTTTATATGTAGTTGAATTCTTGGTTTTAAGTCATGAATAAAATTGTTTAAGTATAAAATAAGTTTAATAATAAAGTTTGATTTTATTAAAATATAATATGGATAAGTATTTACTTAAATTATATTTTATTATAGAGTTTATATTGATTTTCATAAATCAAAGTTGAGAAGATAGTTTTGAAATTGATTTGAGATTTTATTTAATTAAGAGTTATATTTAATAAGCATCCATTTGAAACTTGTTGAAATTGAGATTTTAAAAGAATATGGTTTTATAACTTAATTCGGGTTTAAGGTGATTTAAGTGAATATATCAAGTTTAATAAATTGAGGAATATTCAGTTATTCAAATTTGAAGTTTTATTTAAAGGATATTGAATTTATTAAGTAAATATTTCAAAACAAATAATAGTAAAGTGAATTTGGTATATATATGAATTATCAAAATTAGTTTTGAAATAGTGAATATTTAAGCTTTGAAATATATTAAATTTGAAATGGTTTATTTTGTGGATCAAATCTGTTTTGGAATCGATATAATTTGGAATGGTCTATTTGAAAACCGAATTGAATTGAAAGTTATGATTTGGGGATTTGGTTAAATTTAAAATTTAGAAATTCGGCTTGTTTTGGAATTGATTTGTAAAATTTAAGAAGCTAGTTTATTTTATAAAATATTTTAATATTTAAACCATTTAAGGTATGGAAGCTATGTTTCAAAGTTTTTAATTTCAAAGTATTACGTTTTGGATGTGTTATAGTTTTAAGTCTTTGGTTTAGAAATTTTATAACTTTGAAATACTATGATTTTAAAATGATATCATACTGATTTGGGTTTTAAAACGAAAATGATATCATATTTATATGGGTTTGTAATGAATGTTTTATCCTGTTTTTGAAGTATAATTATTTTGAAATGTCCACGGTGTTATAATAACGTTTGGTTGTTAAAGAGACCGGGATCGGAAGTTGTTATACTCTCTGCCAACTTCGAAAACCACTTTAACAACCGTGTACATGGTGGAGATTGCAGAATGAAGTAGAATTGTGGTGGCGTTTCCTTTGAGGTAAATACGTAGACCTGAGTCCCGTAAGTTGGCATAAGATGGCTAAAACAGGAGCGATTGACGGGCTAAGAAGGTAGCACCTCTTATCGGACACATCCCTTCGATATTATACTCTGACTTTGGATTGATTCGGTGGCCACTTTTGATTTTGATTTGGGGGTGTGGCTCGAGGTAGGCGGTAGTAGCTGCTACTCGTTACCACCGGCCCGAAAGCGTCATTGGTATATCTACCCTGGCATTTCCTAGTTGTGTCGTGTCACCTACCCTAGCGCGCCTTGTACGAGTTTGGTTTTCTCCCGTAGCCCGTGGAGTATTTAGGGTAGTCTCCTGATCTGGAGATGCGTTGATACTGGATGGACTACTGTTACTATTATGTATTAAGGTGGAAAATGTAAAGCCTTAATGCTATTTAAAAGTAAGTTTATTTTACTATTAGACATTATTATAATAGCAAAATATTACTACATAGTAAATAGTTTAACGAATCCTTAGGAGATGTAAATCCCGAGCATCTCTTAAGTTATTGCACTCACGTTGACACCGGATAGGAGATGTCAAACCCCGTAAACATCTCTGACGCCGTTCCACTCATATTATTTACTGTTGATTTAACTTACATAAGTCTTTTAGTTTCAACTCGAGTGTTTTGTCCTTTCAATTCGCTCGGGTCAGCCTGAGCATTTCAGGTTTTGAAGGCCTTATTTCTGGAGGACGAAGACGAAGATTTTAGTGCTATTATTTATTATATTATTCCACTGCATCATGTATTCCGCTGCATTTTATTATTCTCTGGTATGGGTAACTCTAATATGTATTGTGTAACGTCCCGCCTTTTCACACGCTTTAAATCGACACACGTGCCAATTCAAACCATACGGAAGGGCGGATTGTTATGGGGTAAATAAGAAAAGTAGGGAAAGAAAAAAAACACAATAGAATCATGCATCGGAACGATAAAATATAATAATCAAATATACAGTTTATAAAGCTGTTTTACAAAATATTCGATTATACTTACAGTATATATCAGAGTTATACATACCATAGAATATCAATAATGCAGCGGAATACAATAGTGTAGTGGAATAATATAGTAGATAGTAGTACAACTAATCGCCGTCTTCTTCCTTCAGAATAAATTCTTCAAATCCTGAAATGCTCGGACTGACCCGAGCGAATTGAAAAGACAAAACACTTGAGTCAGAACTAAAATATCTTATGTGAGTTAAATCAATAGAAATAAATATGAGTGCAATAAATCAAAAGATGCTCGGGATTCACATCTCCTAAGGATCCGTTAAACTATTTACTATGTAGTAATATTTCGCTATTATAATAGTGTCTAATTGTAAAATAAACTTACTTTTAAATAGCGTTAAGGCTTTACATTTTCCACCTTAACACATAAAATGCCAATAGTCTATACAGTATCGTAATACCTCCTGATCGGGAGGCTACCAGATGATACTCCATAGGTACGACACAAATAGAAACTCGTACAAGGCGCGATAGGGTAGGTGGCACGGCACAACTAGGCAGTGCCAGGGTAGATATACCAATTACGCATCCGGGCTGGTGGTAACGCGTAGCGCGCAGCTACCGCCCACCTTGAGCCACAACCTCAAAAAGAAAATCAAAAGTGGCCACCGAATTAATCCAAAAGTCAAAGTATAAAATCGAAGGGGTGTGTCCGATCAAAGGTGCTACCCATTGGCCCGAGAATCGCTCATGTTTTAGCCACCTTAAGTCGGGTCCACGTATTTACCTGAAAGGAAATGCCGCCACCATCCTACTTCATTCTGGAATCTCCACCGCATACACGGTTGTTAAAGTGGTTTTCGGGGTTGGCAGAGAGTACGACAACTTCCGATCCCGATCTCTTTAACAACCAATCATTATTATAACACCGCGGTCTTTTCAAAATAGTTTATACTTTTAAAACCAGAATAAAATATCCATTCCAAAACCATATAAATACGATACCATTTCTATTTTAAATACCCAAATTAAAATGATATCATTTTTATTCCAAATATATCCTCTTCCAAAATTATAGCATTTTTAAATCTATATACCTTGAAACCCATAGCTTTGGATCATAACTTTTAATACTTAAATGGTTTAAATATTAATAATACTATATAAAATAAATATAGTTTCTTTAATATCCCAAATAAATTCCAAATACCGATTTGAATCTCCAAATAAACCATTTTAATTTTCCATATATTTCGAATCTTTAAATATTCCACCATTTCAAAACAATTCTTTGATAATTCCATATATATCGAATTTAATTATCATTATTTAGATTTGAAATGTTTACTTGATAAATCAAATATCATTTAAGTAAAACCTTTAAACTTCAAATAACTGGATGTTCTTTATATTTTATTAACTTGATATATTCATTTAAATCAACTCGATATTTATTTAAATCACTTTAACCCAAAATCAAGTTATAAAATCATGCCCTTTTTAAAAAACTTAATTTTTATTTAAATTTCACATCCATTTTTTCAAGTCAAATTCTTAATTCCTTCAATTCAAACCAATTTCAGAATTATCTTCCAGCTTAATTTTTATTTAAGTCACCAAAACTCTATATATACAATATCTTAAATAGGTACTTAAACATATAAAAATAAAACAATCAAACTCCGTTATTCAACTTATTTTTATTTAATAATTTTATACATGTCTTAAATTCAAGAATTTTAACTATATATATAATAATAATATTTATATAACATCAAAAATTAATATTTATTAAACCGTATATTCTTTTCCAAAACCATAGAAAACATTTCAAAATATTATATATATATATATATATATATATATATATATATACCGCGGTGCCTGTATAAATTTTGCATTCTATGGTCAAGTGATACGAATATTTATCATTTCAATCCGCAATTTCAAATAAAAATGCAGTTGTATATCATTTAAAACGACAATCCAGAATGAAATGAAAATGCATAGTAACTTGAAGTTTATAACGATATAAAATACAACATTCATTCATCCAATATCAACCATCAACCATTTATCACAATCATCATCCAATTAAATCAATAACATCAATATATAACGGAAAATAAACAACAGGTATTAAATAGCAGTTTAATTCAATAATATTTTAAATAACTGTTTAACTGGCAGTTTATATGCAATGAATAATTAGTTTACAAATTTAACTGGCAGTTTAAATGCAATGAATAAATTTAATAGCAATTTAATTTAAACAAATGAAATTAACTGAGCTGATGATTAAAAATATGCTAAATAACCATAAATAAATTTTAAATCACATCATATATCAATTTAACAAACATAAGAATTTTTAGAAGTTATGAGTGGGTTAAAACACTCACCTTTTGAATTTAAATTGAATTTAAATCCAATTTAAACCCAAAAATTTGACCACCTCGGAATTCATCCAAACTAGCATCATCAAGTCCAGAATTTCAATACGATCCTAATAAAAGAAACCACGCGTGAATTGGTGTTTGTATGTGAAACATATAGCGATAAATGCGTTTGAATTTCAATTTATAAAATAAAAAAAGGAACAAATTACCCAGTGCCACATCACCCTTTCATTATTCCCAGCACACGTCATCCCTCTTCTCACGCAGCTACAGAGCAACTCCCTCTGCCCTGTTCAACGCGTTCGAGCCTATATGAGCCATCATCACGCATCAGCGCCACCTGACCTGGATTCGCGCGCCACCACCTACACCTCCGCGCTCCCCTACCTGATCACCTCCGAGCACGAGCTCGAGCTCGATCGCCAAATCTCCTTCGACAAGCACAGCTGCTGCCCCTTTAAACAAAACCCTAACGAATTTTTTCCGTAGATCCAACCATCAAAACGCGAAACGAAGCATACGGATGAACTCCCCATCGTCCACTCTCCAAAACCCAGAAATGGTTCGTCGATCCAACAACGTTCATCGACGGACGATGAACGACCGAGAATTGATTTATAAATTCTAGACAAACGATGCATCGAATCGAAAAACGAATTTCAGTTTTTAGATGCATACATCGAAAGCTTCGATATGTAATTTTTCTGAATTTTTTTGAGGAGTTTGAAATTTGGCTTTGATTTTGATTTGTATTTGATCTAGAATTTGTTTGTGTGCCATTGAGGAAGAGAGAAAGAAATTGTACGTACAGACAAATGAGAAATAGGAAAGCTAGGGTTTATAACGACGTATTTATAGGTAGGGTTGAAATAGAATAGATGGACATGATTTGAATGTACGCGCTAACGACTAAGTGACCTAAAAAGCCCGTTTCGACTCCGGAATGAAATTGGGTCAACCCATATATCAAAATAGATGTTTTAAAATATTTTAAACATAATGGAAAAGGTTTCAAGTCCAAATTCCATCGTATGAAGAAGCTATGCTAAAAACAATATTTTCCAAATTGATTTCAATTGATTTCAATTGCATTTATTTCAAGGCATTTCGAGTCCGTACGATCAAACGACAAGTCCGATCGCTACGAAACTTGAAGTCCTACAATAATTCACCGTTACGGATCTGATGAAAATGGTTTCATCGAAATCCGAGTCAGTGGCCAAAATGGCTATTTTTACACTTTTTAGATAAATTAATAATTAATTAATTAAACCCATTTTTAATTTCAATTCTATAATTTACAATTTTTATCACTTTTATATTTCTCAATCATTTACTATGATTTAAACAAATTTAAAGGTCAATTTAAGTTGATTCATTCATCAATTTCAGCGCCAAACTTCATTTTCCTTACATTCAAAAATAAAAATTTAATTTCCAAAAATTCCAATTAATTTACTTTTCATTATGTTATTCACTTCATTGCTATCAAATGAATTTTTTTTTACATTGGATTCATATTATTACATTAATATTCTTAAAATTCATCTAAATCTCAATTAACGCAAAAATTAAATATTAAATTTCCCCTAATTGTAATAAATCCAATTATCAATATCGTTCAAAAATCCAATAAATTGATAATATTTATTCCCTCTTTTATAATTTAGCAAATTTCCCAATTGTGAATAACATTAACATTTTTCTTTCTAAATATCACCTTAGTTAATAGTAAGGTAATATTACATTAGACTTGTGGTAACTGATTTCCAATTTAAATTAATAAGCAACAAGAATATGTAACATACAATAATCGTTACGCTAAATTATAGTTACATTAATAAGCTTTTATTACTTACAAATAAATGTTACCATTTAATTTCATAGTACTAATTTCATCTAATATTCCATTTATTCGCTTATGCCATTTATAGTCAAGTATGCATGTCTTCATTAATGGTCAATTCATTCAATCCATTAAGTATTAATCTTAATTAGCACTGGTTATATCTTGATACATTCTCTTATTACATCATTTATTACTTTACAAAATGAAATAACATTTAAACTCATAAATGTAATACCAAATTCCACTTTAAATCCAATTGATTTCCAAATCAAAGTTTATACATATTTCAAACAGCTATCATAATTACTCCCAGAACATTGGATTTTTTTATTAAATGACCATTTATTAAAATTTAATTTCCTAAATTTTAATCCAATGCTTACATTTTGTTTTCATATATTCAATTTGTAGCTAAGTATACGTCTACATTGATTCCATTGATTTGCATTTCGTTCAATTTATTAATAGTTACCTTAGTTAACATTAACGTAATATTAGATTATAATTTTACAATCTTAACAAATTCATAAATTGTCAATTGCCAAATATATACATTAATTATTATTAAATGTTCTCAATAAATTTATCTACTTGGTTTCAAACTTTTTATTCATCAATTATTGCCTTATAAATAAACTTCTGTTTCAATTAATAGGTATTGCACTAATTCAGTTATTATTAATTAATGTACTATTCCATTGGTAAATTAAATGCCTACTTTTATTTACTTGTTTTTAATTTTATACCCAAATGCAACCATTTACACTTCCCATTAATTTATTAATTTGAATTCCATTCTAATTAATATTTTTATTAATGATTCACTAATTCAACATTTCCATTTGTTTCTTATATTAAACTTATAACCAAGCATGACAAATTACATTATTTCAATTAAATGCAATTTTATTTTAAATTGTTAAATTTTTTTTTACAATTTCTACATCTAATTTCTAACATTCGCTTCAATATAAATTATAAGATTTTTATTGCTTTCTAAATTTAATTACTCAATTTTAATTAAAATAACCAACTTTAATTTGAAAATTTATGGGTCGTTACATATTGTGTACGTATAATCAAATATTTTGTAAAACGGCTTCATGAACTGTATAATTGATTATTATATTTTATCATTCTGCTGCAAGATTCTGTTTTGTTCTTTTTCTTTCTCTGCTTTTTCTTATTTACCCCATAACAATACGCCCTTCTGTATGGTTTAAGTTTGACGTATGTGGTTTATCGTCGATTTAAAGCGTATAAAAAGGCGGAACGTTACATCTGGTATCAGAGCTTTGGTTTAGCGATAAACCTTAGCTTTGTGGGGTCTGACTCTTAATTAATAGGGTAGTAATACCCTATAATGAGTCGCTGAGTGTATATATATGAGAGAGCATATTTGTTAGTATTATAAAAAGGGTTTTATTATTGTGTTAATTTGTTCCGTTTTGTTTTTATAAATTCTGCTTGGTGCATAGGATGCTATGACATCAATAGGGATTTCTAAACACTTAATAGGACCGACCGACACAATATTTGTTTTGAATATAGGTGAATGAAATAATTTTGCCTATTATATTTTCTATATATAAAATAATTTTTTTATAAAGAATATATATATTTGGTTGTAATATATTGGTTGTTAGGTAGTGTAATCTATAAATATTAGTAAATTAGGATTTGAAAATAAAATAAATGAAATCGAAAATTTAGGACCTAAGTTTCGGGACTTTTGAAAATCTCTTTCAAAGGATTTTGAAATATAATAATATTATTTAGAAGTATTTTCTAGTATAAATATTTCAATATAATTTGAAAGAATTGTTTTAAAGAAATTTTGGAAAAGAAATAAGTTCTGTACTCCCCTCTCTGTCGCTGGAAAATAATTTCGGTGATGAGTGCACGCATCATTGACATTCATTTTCGAGTTTCGAAGTGGATAGGCCACTGCAGTAGTTTACTATAGATTTATTTTGATAAACCAATATAAATTTTAAATTATTTTAAATATAATTGGATATATAAAGTGTAAGTGTATACATTTATCTATTATGTTGAAATTTAACCCGGTATTTAGTTCTTAAGTTTCTGTTAATTAATAGTTTCAATTAGTGCAGTGAAATGGAATTTAACTAATGATTGAAACCTCTAAATGAAATAAGAGATTTAATGCTAAGTTATAAATGAAGTTAAAAGTAAATTGAAATTTGTAACATATAAAACAAAGGATGTTATTATTGAACATTTAAGTTAATTAAAAGAAATAAAATAAACTTGTCTAACTTTCAATTGCATTCTTAAAAGCATATATATATATAACTTACCAAATAATAAAAGTTATAATGTTTAATAAGAAAATGTAATAGAATATTATACAAGTAAAAATTTGATGTAATGAAAGTATTCAATGAAATTCTTCAATAAATAAGAATTTGATGGGGTAATTGTTGTGAACTTAAGTTATAATTAAAGTGTTACTGTAATAATGGTAATAGGAAGTAAGTATTGAAATTATAAGATTATAAACTTAAGTAAATGAATTAATATGCAAAGAAATTGAGTTAAAATATGAATACTATGGATAAATGAATGAGAAATGAATGAACGTAATGCAATAAAAAGGAAAATTTTGCAAGAAATATGTGTAAATTAAAAAGATAAATCATTGTATGAAAGAAAAGAAATCAAACAACAAATATTATGAAATGAAATTAAAAAGAATGAACTTAATCTATTGATTAATATTGTTGTTGGTTTTGGTTTATGGTTGTTTGGGCAAGGATACTTTAAAATTGTTTGGATGTATGAATAATCTTTTTAGTTTCATCCAAGACTGTTGAGTAAAAGGTGCACTTAGTAGATTATTTTTCATTCCACACAATTTAAAGTTTTAAACCCGAACAACTATTTGTTTGTTTGCTATAGATATATGGATGGTTGGTTTTATTGACTTCATATGATGATTGTATGTTGGTTGCAATTGGCTGTCGTTGTTTTATATTGACTTGTCTGATAGTAGTTGAAACAACTTTAAATATTTCATTTTATGTAATTGTTAATTCTTTTAGATTTTGTAAGTGAAATACAGGTTATGGAAGCAATTGCTACTGCTTTTGGTTTCATAAATAAGCGTTATTTGCCCGACCAATAGGTACGTTTTCAGATTACTTTTTATAGCGTTATTTTATTATTTTCCCGTGTTGGGATATATATTATTTTGGAAAATATATGTTGTATATTGCTATATTTGATATAATATTTTCCACTCATATTTTTTGCTGTTGATTTAACTTACATAAGATCTTTTAGTTCCGACTCGAGTGTTTTGTCCTTTCAATTCGCTCGGGTCAGCCTGAGCATTTCAGGTTTGAAGGCCTTATTTCTGGAGGATGAAGACGAAGATTTTAGTCCTATTATTTATTATATTATTCCACTGCATCATGTATTCCGCTGCATTTTATTATTCTCTGGTATGGGTAACTCTGATATGTATTGTATACGTATAATTGAATATTTTGTAAAAAAGCTTCATGAACTGTATATTTGATTATTATATTTTACCGTTCTGCTGCAAGATTCTGTTTTGTTCTTTTTCTTTCTATGTTTTTTCTTATTTACCTCATAACAATCCACCCTTCTGTATGGTTTAAGTCCGACGTGTGCGGTTTATCATTGATTTAAAGCGTATAAAAAGGCGGGACATTACAGTCAATTATATTCTTATGGCAATAAGTTATTTAATAAAAAGAGTGAAACTACGATAAATGAATTTATTGGGACTTTAAATTATGATTATTGTGAAAATCGACAAAAATTCAATATAATTGAACTATTGCAACTAATATAGTAAAAGATGATAATTGTAGAATATTGATGCAATAAGATGTAAACAAATGTTAACAACGTCCATAGAGTAATGTTTAATTAAATAAAAGGATTGAAATCTAATTAAATCAATTTATTGGAATTAGAATATAATTAATTGGAATTAAATGTAATTAAGTATTGTGGTTAATGTAAGAAAAGGCGTCAACTGTAGAAAATGATAATAATAAGATAAAAACCTATGTTAATAATTTCATAAGGTATTGGTTGATTTAATAGTAGGAATGTAAATCAAAATAGACGAATAAAAATGAATAAGTTTAGTAAAGGAGTAAACATATGTTTATTTACTTGAAATGCTTGGTAGCTGAGAGATTGATTGTAGAGACGAGAAATTATTATTCAGTAAGTTTTTATTACTCTTGTGTACAAATAGCAAATATATAAACGAGTTTAAATGAGAAATTGTTCTATTTTTCATCCATTTTCGTTGTCTGTTTTGAGATTTAACTTTGTAAGTAATTGCAATTAATGTAATTCAAATATTTCAATTAAAAGGAAAGAAAACATTGATTACAAATAATAGATTTAATAAAAGAACACACATTTTGTGTTAGACAAAAAAGGTGTTTTAATGGAAATAAAAGATCATTTTGGGAAAATCAAATTGAACGTTTTCATTCTTAAGCTAAGTATAGATTTTTTATTATGCGTAGATAAAAACCAAAATGCGTACAAATTTGAATATTATTTGAATTAATAAAGTTAATTTAGTTATGTTTCAAAAAAAATTAAATTTTAAAAGGACGTGCGATGTACGTGGTCCCTTCATTTCTTTTGTTATTAATTGTTGCATGAACGTTTTAAAATAGTTACCTTATTATTAATACTTGATCCATTCATTTCTTCTTCTATTTAATACCTAAGCCTAGACTTTTAGCTTGTATTTAATCCTTGCCACCTCATTTTCACGTATACAAAATTTTATTTTCCTTTAGTTTACAAACTTTTCCATTCCTACATACATTTTCTTATGCATTATAAATTCCTGAAGCTTTCAAAATGAAATGTGATATTTATTTTTGTCCCTCCACCTTCGTTTTCTAATTATAAATAACCTGCAGCTTATTTCTTCATTTGCGTTTTGTTTCTCCTGATACCTCATATTCAAAAGCTATTATTCTTGCAAATCCAAAAGCTTTCTTTTATGAAACGTGATTTTTTTTTCATTTTTCGTACACGTCCTTTCCTCATCTTAGTTGTTTTTCAATCTTTTTCTTAAGCCTCAATCTTAATTAAGAAAAACGTAAGTAACAATATTTGTTTATTTTGTTAATGCGTACTAATTTTTTTTGATAATATTTCTTATAACATGAATATCTTTTGCATATAAACTTTGATTCATGCGTGGTTTCTTCTGTTGGATTCAAATTTAAACTCTGGACAGCATGAAATCGATTTAGTTGAATTTGGAGACTGTTGAGTTTTTGTGCTTCTGTTTGGATTTTTATGGGCTAAAATCAATGGTGAGTGTTTTTACCCACCCACAACTACTAAATTATCTTATGTTAGTTAAATTGAATTTGCGATATGATTTGGAATTGATTGGTTGATATTTGGTATATTTAAATTGTCATTCTAGTTAAATTTAACTTTTATTGCATTTAATCATTGTTTAATTTAATACCTGTAAATGATAATCAGTTATTTATTGATGCTTATTGGTTGATTTGGATGATGATTGTGATGTATATTTAACTGTTGATATTGGATGATTTGATGTTATATTTATATTGTTATAGCACTACAAGTTCCCTTAGTTATTGTTAGAAAAACCCTATGGGTTGAAATGATACATACCTGAATGATCATATAAGAGAAAATCGTTATGGGTTAAAATAATAAACCCAAGCGATTTTCATTGATTTGGAATATAGGATAGCAGGTTGAAATAATATATACTCGTAAATTTAAATTTTTACGGATTGAAATGATAAATATCCGTATCACTTGACCATAAATAGAAAATTATATACGAAGACCAGATTGGTTAAACTAAATGGTTTTAAAACTCTTAAATCAGGAATTGGATTAAATGATATTTTAAAGGAAATTGATTTATATAAATTGAATTACTTTGAAAATCCAAGTTTGAAGGATGGAATTGAAAATTAGTTTAAATCAAAATCTAAAGTATTTTAATCTACTTAAAGTATTTTTACCCATTTTAATTTATTTTAAATCTATTTAATCTATTTTAATCTATATTAAACTATTTTAATCTATTTTAAATTATATTAATCTGTTTTAAATTATATTAAACTATTTTAATCTATTTTAAATTACATTAATCTATTTTAATCTATGTAAACTATATTAATCCATTTTAATCCATTTTAAACTATACTAATCTGTTTTAATCTATTTTAAACTATCTAAACTATTTTTTGAATTTCAGGTTTTGTAAAGTGGAAGTTTTACATTCAAATCCTTGATTTTTAAGTAGAATACAATTAAATGATATTATAACATAAGTAGGGATTTAAATGATATATTGAGGAACATGATGATTTTAAATGAGGATTTAATCTATTTTTGGAAATATGAATTCGAAAGTGATGATTTTAAATGTGATATAATTTCGAAGGTAAATATTTTTTTAAAAAATGATACGGTTTTGAGAATATGATATTTTGATATAAATTATAAATCAGTTTTGGAAATGTAAAAGAACCATCCGGTGTGAAATAAGCATTTGGTTGTTAAGGAGACTGGGATCAGATATTTTCATACTCTCTGCCAATACTAAAAAAAACTTTAACAACTGTGCATGTGGTGGAGATTCTAGAAATGAAGTATGAGGTAGGTTTGGCGAACGATTCTGTATGAGGTATTTACGTGACCCCGACTCCCATGTGTCATCTTAGATGTGACTAAAATAGAAACCACACCGGGCCAAGCGAGATCATTCCTCCGATCGAAAACATTTCTTCAAACCAAATTTTGACTTTGTGATGATTTGGTGGCCACCCTTGATTTTGATTATGGGAGTGTGTTCCGAGATGGGCGGTAGTAGCTGCTATGCGTTACCACCAGTCTGGATCCGCAATCGGTATATCTACCCTGGCATTGCTTCAAATGTCGTGTTCACATGCCCTATCGCGCCTTCTATGAGTTTATTTTGTACCATACCTATGAAGCGTCCTCATGGTAAACCTCACGGAGGATTGTACGGTACTATATAGGCCATGGGTATATATAAAATGTGTTAAGAGGGATATGGGTAGCGTCTTAATGGTATTTTAACACTTTACTTTACCATAGACACTATTATAATATCGTATTGTACTGCATAGTAGATAGCTTAATGGATCCTTAGGAGACGGAAATCCTGAACATCTTTTAAGTTATTGCACTCATGTTAGATAGTGAATAGGAGATGTCAAACCCCGTAAAGATATCTAACGCCGTTACGCTCATATATATTTATTGTTGATTTAACTCACATAAGATTTTTTAGTTCTGACTTGTTTGTTTTGTCTTTTCAATTCGCTTAGGTCAATCAGAGCTTTTCAGTTTATCGAAGACTGTTTTTCTGGAGAATGAAGACGAAGATTTTGTACTATTAATTACTTATTATATTTATTCTACTGCATCATGTTATTCTGCTGCATTTATTTATTTATTTATTCTTGTTATCTGTAATTATGATCTGTATTATAAAGGTCTAATCAGTGTTATTTGTAAACAGCTCCTTGAACTATTTATTTGATTATTATATTTTGTCATTTCGCTGCGAGATTATATGTTTGTTTTTTCTTTCTTTCTCTGGTTTTTCTTATTTACCCCATAACAATCCTCCATTTTGAATTGTTTGAGTTTGACGTGTGTGGCTTATCGCCGACCTAAGCCGTCCAAAAAGACGGGTCGTTACATTTGGTATCTGAGCTTTGGTTTAGCGATAACCTTAGCTTTAAGGGGTCTAACTTATATAGAATTGAGTAGTAATACCCTAGAATGAGTCGCTGAGTGTATATATATGAGAGAACGTGCCTGTTAGTGTTATAAAAGGTTTTGTATCGTGTTAATTTGTACTGCTTAGTATTTATAAATTATGGCCGGTACATAAGACGCTATGGCATCGATAGGAATTTCTAAACACTTAATAGGATAGACCGACACAATATTGTTTTGAAATATAGGTAAATGAAATAATTTTTCCTATTATATATTTTGTATATAAAAAAATAAATTTTATAAATGATATAGTTAGATGTAATAAGTTGTTTGTTAGGTAGAGAAATTTTATAAATATTGATTGAAAAATAGGATTTACAAATAAAGTAAATATAAATTGGAAGTTTAGAACTGAAGTTCCGGGATTTCTGAAAATTTCTTTTGAAAGATTTTGGAATATAATGTTAGTAGTATTTAGAAGTATTTTCTGATATAAATATTTCAAGATGATTTGAAAGAAATGTTTTAAAAGAATTTTTTTAAAGGAAACAAGTTCTATACTTCCCTCTCTGTCGGAAAAATAATTTCGGTGATGAGTGCATGCATCATCGACGTTCATTTTTGAGTTTCAAAGAGGGAAGACCGTTGTAGTAGTTTTACGGCGCATTTTTTTTGATAAATAAATCTTGATTTTGAATCCGTAATTATGATTTGATCTATAAAGGATATATATGGATATATATATATATATATATATATATATTATTTTCCACCAACTTTATTCCAATTCATCAATTAAAATGGCGGCTACATCTTCGTCCTCCAACCCTATTTCAACAAATCTGACTCTGTCTTCGGATCAAGAAGGAGAAGACGATGAAAATTGGCAGGAGGTCAGGAGAAAGGAAAGTAGAAGGTGGCAGCAACCCTAGCGTTAATCAAGTTCGATAGACGTATGCTGATGCGATCAAATCTCAGATTTTTGCGTACGAGAGTAATAAAAGCTGGATGAAAGCCACAGGATGCAAAGAGAGTATAGAAAGCAACGTGTGATTCTATGAGAAAACGGGGGATGATAAAGGAATATTTGCAGAAATTGATGAAGAGGATTTTGCTGAAGCTAAAAGTATGTGGAGGAATTCGATCTACATATATATGGCATGAAAGAGATCCTATTATGTTCACTTCAATGCATACATAAAAGAGAGTGGAAAACGCAAGGAAGATGGAGTATTTTTGCAAGAGAGAATGGATATTATCTGGTTAAATTTGATTTGGAATCTGACTGTCAAAAAGTCATAGAAAATGGATCATGGTTTATAGATAGAAAATTATTATTTATCAAAAGATGGGAGGCAAATCTAAGATTAGAGAGAGATATGCTAGATTCACATCCTATATGGATCAGATTAATGAATCTGAATCTTGTTCTATGGAGTAGCAGAGGGATCAGCAAACTGACCAGTCTCATAGGGAAGCCAATTAAGATGGATGAAGATACTAAACATCTGAGGAAGCTTAAATTTGCAAGAGTTCTGGTACAGATATCAGCAGAGTCAAAATTACCAAATAAAATAAGAGCTAAAGACAGTTCTGGAAAGGAGTATGTTCAAGATGTGGAATATGAATTTGTTCCTCCAAAGTGTTCACGGTGTTTATGCTTTGGGCATACACAAATGCAATGCACTAGAAACAGTATTCAAGAATGGAGGATCAAAGAGAAAACAGATGAACAACCAGAAATTAATGATCAAGAGAGCAGAGAAGAAATAAGAATTAATAATCTACATCATAATCAAAATGAGAAGTTGCCTGAACTCGTACTACAAAAACCATCAGATGAGAATATTAACATTGCAACATCAGCCCAAAATATACAAAGCAGTGTCAGTACGGTCACTGATTCAATACATCAAAATATTTTTGATAATCAAACAACCCCTGGCTGTTTAAGTTCTGCAAAGGAAATCCCGGAGAAGAAATCGGTGCATGTGAATAACCTGGCACAGGAGAATGAACAGAAACAGGAGCTTGAAGATTCATGCCAGATTGAAAAGGAACCTGAAATAATAGAAGACATTAAAAAAATGAACATAAATTTGGAGTCTAGTGATGAGGAGATAAATGATGATTCAAAAACAAGCACTTACACTAAACCAAACCAGGAATACATAGAACAGTTCAATAAGAAAGCAAGTAAGCATGGTCCAAAGAACATTGCTCCTAGGAACTTAAGGAATAATAAAGCACCATCCTCCCAATGACAATAATTTGCTGGAATGTTAGAGGTCTTAATAGTGATGAGAGACAATTAGACCTCTTTAATTTAAGAAATAAACACAAGCCATCATTACTTGGTTTTCTTGAAAATAAAATGAATAATGAAAGCATAGATAATTTCCATTCTATTTTGGGTGCAAGTTGGAGTTTATATCATAATAATTCTAATACTTGTAAAGGTAGAATATTAGTTGCTTGGTGTAATGATTTCTGGTCATGTAGTGTGATAAGCAAAGATGACCATCAAATTACTATTAAAGATACAAATATGGGAGGTCTAAAAATTAACATTACTTTCATATATGCCAATAACCTTGCAATAAAACATTTATGTCTCTGGAATCAAATTAAAAAACTGTCAAATCAAATAGATGGACCATGGTTAACTATGGGAGACTACAATGCAATGTTGAATGCAGAAGATAAAGTTGGTGGTCTCACATTAAAAGCATCCCAGCTGGAGGAATTCAATGACCGTGTTGTAGCTGCTGGACTGACTGAAGTAGCCCACACTGGACTGAAATATACATGGAGAAGTGGTGAAGTTAGAAAGATAGCTTGCAAACTGGATAGAGTCTTAGCAAATTCAGATGCAATTAACATGTTTCCCTCAATGAAAGTCAATATTCTGCCTTGCTCTACAAGTGACCACTCCCCCCTCCTAGTTGAACTTATTCAACTTAATATTGAGAAAGGTAAGCCTTTTAGATATGTAAATTATTGGCCTCAATATAAAGACTACTTTAAAGCTACAGATTTTTCAAAACTTGATATTTTTGAACGTAACAATTTTTTTGTTCTCATTATGATTCTTAAACATATTAAGTTGAGACTAAAAGAATGGAACGAATGTACAATAAAGCAAAATAATGTGGTTGCTTAACTTCAGGAAACCCTAGGTAATATCCAATCTAAATTGGATATAGATCCATGTAATGATGAATTAAACAAAGAATTTTTTGAAGTGCAACAAGAACTAAAAAATGCTTTGCAAATTCAAGCTATGGAGCTAAAACAGAAAGCCAAAGAAAAATGGTTAATAGAAGGTGATGACAAAGGTGAACTGGTATCCAATCTGGGGAGTCTTTAAAAAGATGCTATAGATTACTTTACTGATCTTTTTAATGGTAATTACCCTCAAAATTTACCTGACATTAAAACCAGATGCCTGGTTACTGAAAGTGGGAGGCATATGCTATCTAGAGATATTGAAACCAAGGAAAGTGGGAAAGCTATGAAATCCATTCATCATAATGCCAGCCCAGGGCCAGATGGGCTGGGTTCGCATTTCTATGTAACCCACTGGGAGGATCTGCAAGGAAAAATGAGGTTAGCATATCAGGAAGCGCTAGATTCTGGTAAAATCATAAAAGAAATGAACCATACTTTTATATGTCTAATGCCAAAAAAAGAAAAACCATCTCAGATACAAGATTATAGACGATTTCGTGCTGCAATGTCTCTTACAAAATCTTGAGCAAAATCATTTGCAATAGGATCAAACCAATTTTAAACGAATGCATAAGTGAATGTCAAAGTGCCTTTATTAAAGGAAGAAGCATATCTTAGAATTCTCTTCTAGCTTATGAGTTGGTAAGGAATTTTAAAAAGAAGGGAGCTGGAAATTTGTTCTTAAAGGTGGATCTACAGGAAGCTTATGATAAAATAAATAGAGGCTTCATCATTCACATGTTAAGAAATATGGGTTTTCCCGGAAAAATTCTGAAACTCATTGAAGAATGTATATGCTCTCCAACTTATTCTATCTTAATTAATGGGGTTCCAAAGGGTTTTATTAAAAGCAATAGACGATTGAGGCAAGGAGACCCCCTCTCTCGATACTTATTTGCAGTGGCCATGGAGTATTTTTCTTTACAAATGGAAATATACACTCATAATAATATTATTCAGCCAGTTTATAAAATCCAGCAACCTTTAACTCATCTCCTATATGCAGATGACCTGATTATATGCTATAAAGCTTCAAATGATGCAATCAGGGGAATGAAAGAAATATTCCAAAAACTGGAGAGATTTGCAGGCTTGAAAGTAAATGAATAAAAGACAAAATGCTATTTTAATGAGCATTGCACAAGCAAAGAACAATTATGTTCCCTCCTTAACTATGAAGAGAGCTACCTGCCTGTCAAATACCATGGTGTACCACTATCTACAAATGTGATCACAGATAGAGTGTGACGCCCAACCTCTATTCCCGCTCTACCAAGGACACTACGGGGTAATGTCGTCAACTAGCGCGAAGAATAAGGCCGTTCAGGAGCGACCATCCGTGTAATTGCTTTTTGCGAGCACCGATATGCCAGATAGAATAACATGCAGTTCATTTCGAGAGGAAACCCAACATACCGACACAAACTCAAAGCTACTACACAGTGGCTATAATATCTTCGGAAATAAATATAGAAATAAGCATAACACAAATCAGTCACAGATAATTCATATCTCAAAGGTGGAAACAGATATGAATATTACACATGAAAGTGTACATCAGAGTAGTGATCAAACAAGATCCACAATATCATAAAAGGATAGATACAAGTGCTAGACAAAAGAATATGTATACATCAAGGAGTCTCTATCTCGAATGTATACAAAACAAAAACTACTAATCTAAAGTAGTTAGCCAAAATCAGATGATGGTCCCTGATAAGAAGTCAAGCAGAAGCACCTGTAAAATCTCAGTCTGACCCGAGTATTATTTAATAAGAAAATAATAAACGGAGCAGTCTAGCTATAAATATCAGATGAAATGATATAGAATAAGAGATATGACAAAATCATATAATAACCAAAATGCCATACTATGATAAGTATGTAATTGAAAATCAACAAGAGACTAATCAATATCACAAGAATCTTCTCAAAGATAAAAGGAATGTCATACTCTATATTTTTATTCACAAAAAGTTAATGACACGCAAATTCACCAATGCACAAATAGTGATAAAGCTTATCAATGTAAATCATGAAAATTGGTGAAACACAAATTCTAGAAATGAATCAATAGAAATTCAAAATTCACAAAAAGGGGAAAAAGGCCTGTCACTAGAACGGGAGCATAAAAACTCACCAACACGTGTATCACTAAAAGGAAAGCTATTCCATGGTTGCGAACCATTAATTATGAGCCGAGGCTCCACTAAAACGGCCCGAAGACCATGAGCCGAAGCTCCAATAAAACGGCCCGAAGACCATGAGCCGAAGCTCCACTAAAACGGCCCGAAGACCATGGGTCACTACCCCACCAAGCCCAAGCTCCACTAAAAACGGGGTTTAGTCTCCCTCGCAGACATAGAGACATCGCACATTGCTAGTCTAAATCACAAAATGATCATCATTAATCGATAAGTGTAAATTACACTAAGCTAGTAAATAAATGAGTTTAGCTTCAAGTCCTATAACCACTAACTTAACTTAATTATTTATGAACAAATTGTAGACTTCCACTCGAGGTTAAGTGTAAATTACACTAAACTAGTAAATATATGAGTTTAGCTTCATGTCTCATAACCGTTAGCTTAACTTAAATATTTACGAACAGATTGTAGATTTCCACTCGAAAATTGTCACAAGAGATTCAATCGAACAAGTCCAAGAATTAACCGACGAAGTAAACGCAAGCATTTCATACCACTTGTTTTACTAAGCCGTTTAATTAGATTTCTCATACGAATGAGATAAAGGTTTGTATATGCTAGTAGATTGGAAAACGGTTTTATAAACAAGCTTGATATTGAAAATAGAGTTGAAATCGTTTTGATAAAAGAGTTTTGCTATTTACTACCAGTATTGAAGCCTTTATATTTTTAAAAGTGACAAATCACAAAAATGATTTTAGAAACAATCAATCACTAAAATCTCACATTGAAAGACGTGAATTAAATCCAAAGAAATTGATTTCAAATCCATCAAAAATGGATATACCCAAAAATTCCATAATAGAAGTCATCAAAGTCGATAATAAATGATAACAACAAATCGGAGAAGAAGAATCGATTAAAGTTTGGAAAAGCAAAGCAAAATGAGCATAAATAGGCAAAACAGGGAAATAGGAGCAGGTCGGTCGACTGAACTCTCTGATTCAGTCGACTGAAAATAGTAGAAATGTTTCGTCTACAGCTTCGGTCGACCAACCAGAGAGTTCGGTCGACCAAACCCCAATTTCCTGCATTTTTCTACCCTATTAATTGAAGTCCAAACTCTCACAATTCGCAACCGGTCGAGCACGGACGCTAGGGGATTATGCCCATCGGCTACCCGGTCCTATTGGCTCCTCGATGCATCACCAAAAACATGTTCAAACATCAAAGTTAGGATCTTAAAGATTTGAACCCAAAACACTAAAAATTGGAATATTCACAAAACCAATCCAAATCAAAATCAAATGCACATGAATAAGTGTTAGGAATTCATACCTAACAATCAAAGATAATCATAGACTTAGATGTGAGATAAAGATCTCACCTTTGCACAAAATCGATGAAGGAGAAGCTTGAAAGCAAAGGAAGAATCAACCACACTTCAACACAACCCAAGTGAGCTTGAACCTAAGCTCAAAAGAAGAACATTCCCAAAGTTAGGTTTAGGAATTTCTGAAAATTGAAAGAAGAATAAGTTGAAGAAGAAGAAGATGATGCTTACCAATAGCTTCTCTTTGGATTTGGAGCTAGAACTTGATTTTGCAAGTGAACTAGGGCTTGGAGTTTTAGGAATTCTAATTTCCAATCTTTTCCCCCATTATTCTCTTGAGCTTGAGAGAGTTAGAAAATGAGGAATGAATGAAGATAAGTGGAGAGGGGTAGGGTTGATATAACCAGAATTGGGCAAATGGGCTGAACCCAACCCAAAGCCCTATAGAAAAAGTAGCTAAAATCAACTTACTCAAAACATATCGAAGCTTATACTCAAAAAGGTTGCAAACGGCATTTAGAACTCAATGGAAGGGGTCTCGAGTCCCAATTCGACTGTTTGCAAAAAGTAACTTTTTGGACTATAATCCGACTAACGATAAAATATTTAAATAAAATATTTAAGTACACAATCGTAAAATATGCAGGTTGTTATGTAGAGAACAAATTTCTCACCCGAAAATAATGATGCCAAATTTTTAAAAGCGAAATCAATAGCCACGAGCACTAGATCATGAGTGGCATAACTAGTCTCAATAGGCATTAACGATTTAGAAGCACAAGAGATAGCACGTTCTCTTTTGCAAGAGAACGACATCCAAACCAATACGATTAGCATTGGTACACAAGATAAAGTCTTGGTTTCTATCGGGAATCACAAGAATAAGAGTATCGAAAAGAAAGAATTTCTTTTAAATAATCTTCTTTCCCGAAAAGCTAAAACTTTCAAAATTACATTTATCTTTATAATCTTTGTAGAAAAATTTACATTTTTACAGGTCAATATATCATGCCTGACTGTCTCATCTAAGCGTTTAGGAAATTCCTACGATAACGTTGATCAAGCGCATCGACCAAAATTCTTAAAGCACTCAACGGGCAATACATCACAAAATCATCTCCTATATGATGAAAATATCTCTTAAAAGTTTTGAGAATATTCTTTGCTCGTTTAAGAACAAAATCAAATTATACTTATAAATAAATCTTATGAAAAAGATTTGCAAAATTTTAAATTTTGTTTTCATCAAAAATCAATAAACACAAGAATGGAGTCATCGAGATATTCGTGGAATACTCGATACATAAAATGGATGAAATAAGCTGGACCAACTAAATGACATAATAAGTCATTCATAAGTATCATAACGAGTGCGGAATGCGGTAAGTGGAATGCTAACTCCCACGACTCGTAGCAAATGAAAATCGGTGGCAAGGTCGAACTAAAAAGACCTTAACACCACTCAAAAGATTGCTTAGGAGATAATCCTAAGACAAGCTCAAAAATACCGGAAAATTCCATAAACTACCCGAATGAGAAAAATAACGTTTTCCTAATCTTGTGCGTTTGAAGAATAAAAATGATGCCATGAAGTTGGAATCGGAATCACAAAGAAAAAATACAAATCTGTTTAACAGATTAAGAATGTCGAAGATGAATAGTCCATTCGAAAAATAGGATATGAGCTTCATAATGATTAAGACAATCCTTTCACAAAAATCGATTTCCGAAACCTAAGTAACGCATAACATGAAAATCGGTTCAGAAGGAAAAATCACATAAAATAATCTCGGCATCAAAACAAAGAAAATTGAGCGTTGCGGATCCACCAACCGGATTCCCAATTCTCAAAGAAGTCATCAAGCCAAAAATGTTTTAAAGAAAAAGAACCAACAAGTTCTTTTGATATAAAATAGTGAGATGAATCCATATCGACAAGAACTCGAAAGGATAATCATAAAACAAATGAAATCGAGGATTGAACGAGAAGAGAAGAGTTGCTAGGAGCTTGCACAACATTCAACTCTCCTTTCCTCTTGCTTAGAAGTTTGGGGCAAGAAGATAAAAGATGACCCGAAATTTTGCAATAGCGGCAAATAAGGGGTTTCGGGCACTTAATTACACAATGGTCCATGGAACCACAATTGTAGCATTGTTTACGACTAGAGGTAAGAGTCTTTGCTACCAAAGTAGTTTACTTCACCTTCTTATTGGGATAAGGGCTTTTGAATTTAATATGCCTCTTCTTGGAAATCCCAATATCACCATCACTTCCTTTACCAACCTCTTCATGTCGAAGAGTGATATCCACAAGTTGATTGAAAGGAACTTCAAGTTTCAGAGGTAAAACCATTTCGGGGTTCTTACTCAAAGCATAGATAAACTCTTGATTCTTTACAAGATCCAAAAGTTGTTGGGTAGACATGAATGCGCCATCCAGAGAAGGGCTACTGGATTGACCAGCGCTAGGACTGCAAGAACTAACCATTTCTTATTCTTTAAGAAAGAAAGAAAGAAGAAGAAAAAGGTTATTCACAAAATGAATATCAAACAATAATGATTGATAAAACAAGGAATCACAAAAGAAAATAGGATAGGACGGTTCAAAGACCCGAATAAAATCCTAAGGCACGACTCCTAAGATGGACTTAGGACGATGATCCTTGTTAATTTATTCTACATTGTTCCGAAGTTTAGCTTTGATACCAAGCTGTGACGCCCCACCTCCATACCCACGCTAGCCAAGGACACTACGGGATAATGCCGTCAACTAGCGTGGAGAATAAGGCCGTTGAGGAGCGACCATCCGTGTAATTGCTTTGTGCGAGCACCGATACGCCAGACAGAATAACATGCAATTCATTTCGAGAGGAAATCCGACATACCGACACAAACTCAAAGCTACTACACAGTGGCTATAATATCTTCGGAAACAAATATAGAAATAAGCATATCACAAATCAGTCACATATAATTCATATCTCAAAGGCGGAAACAGATATGAATATTACACATGAAAGTGTACATCAGAGTAGTGGTCAAACAAGATCCACAATATCACAAAAGGATAGATACAAGTGCTAGACAAAAGAATATGTATACATCAAGGAGTCTCTATCTCGAATGTATACAAAACAAAAACTATTAATCTAAAGTAGTTAGCCAAAATCAGACGATAGTCCCTGATAAGAAGTCAAGCAGAAGCACCTGTAAAATCTCAGTCTGACCCGAGTATTATTTAATAAGAAAATAATAAACGGATCAGTCTAACTATAAATATCAGATGAAATGATATAGAATAAGAGATATGACAAAATCGTATAATAACCAAAATGCCATACTATGATAAGTATGTAATTGAAAATCAACAAGAGATTAATCAATATCACAAGAATCTTCTCAAAGATAAAAAGGAATGTCATACTCTATATTTTTATTCACAAAAAGTTAATGACACACAAATTCACCAATGCACAAATAATGATAAAACTTATCAATGTAAATCACGAAAATTGGTGAAACGCAAATTCTAGAAATCAATCAATAGAAATCCAAAAATCACAAAAAAGGGAAAGAGGCCTGTCACTAGAACGGGAGCATAAAAACTCACCAACACGTGTATCACTAAAACGGAAAGCTATTCCATGGTTGCGAACCATTAATTTTGAGGCGAGGCTCCACTAAAACGGCCCGAAGACCATGAGTCGAAGCTCCACTAAAACGGCCCGAAGACCATGAGCCGAAGCTCCACTAAAATGGCCCGAAGACCATGAGTCACTACCCCACCAAGCCGAAGCTCCACTAAAAACGGGGTTTAGTCTCCCTCGCAGACAAAGAGACATCGCACATTGCTAGTCTAAATCACAAATTGATCATCATTAATCGATAAGTGTAAATTACACTAAGCTAGTAAATAAATGAGTTTAGCATCATGTCCCATATCCACTAGCTTAACTTAATTATTTACGAACAAATTGTAGACTTCCACTCGAGGTTAAGTGTAAATTACACTAAGCTAATAAATATATGAGTTTAGCTTCATGTCCCATAACCACTAGCTTAACTTAAATATTTACGAACAGATTGTAGATTTCCACTCGAAAATTGTCACAAGAGATTCAATCGAACAAGTCCAAGAATTAACCGGCGAAGTGAACGATTAAGCATTTCATACCACTAGTTTTACTAAGCCGTTTAATTAGATTTCTCATACGAATGAGGTAAAGGTTTGTATATGCTAGTAGATTGGAAAATGGTTTTATAAACAAGCTTGATATTGAAAATAGAGTTGAAATCGTTTTGATAAAAGAGTTTTGCTATTTACTACTAGTATTGAAACCTTTATATTTTTAAAAGTGACAAATCATAAAAATGATTGTAGAAACAATCAATCACTAAAATCTCACGTTGAAAGACGTGAATTAAATCCAAAGAAATCGATTCCAAATCCATCAAAAATGGATATACCCAAAAATTCCATAATAGAAGTCATCAAAGTCGATAATAAATGATAACAACAAATTAGAGAAGAAGAATCGATTAAAGATTGGAAAAGCAAAGCAAAATGAGCATAAATAGGCAAAACAGGGAAATAGGAGCAGGTCGGTCGACTGAACTCTCTGAGTCGGTCGATCGAAAATAGCAGAAATGTTTCGGCTACAGCTTCGGTCGACCGACCAGAGATTTCGGTCGACCGAAACCCATTTTCCTGCATTTTTCTACCCTATTAATTGAAGTGAAAACTCTCACAATTCGCAACCGGTCGAGCACGGACGCTGGGGGATTACGCCCATCGGCTACCCGGTCCTATTGGCTCCTCGATGCATCACCAAAAACATGTTCAAACATCAAAGTTGGGATCTTAAAGATTTGAACCCAAAACACTAAAAATTGGAATATTCACAAAACCAATCCAAATCAAAATCAAATGCACATGAATAAGTGTTAGGAATTCATACCTAACAATCAAAGATAATAATAGACTTAGATGTGAGATAAAAATCTCACCTTTGCACAAAATCGATGAAGGAGAAGCTTAAAAGCAAAGGAAGAATCAACCACACTTCAACACTACCCAAATGAGCTTGAACCTAAGCTCAAAAGAAGAACATTCCCAAAGTTAGGTTTTGGAATTTCTGAAAATTGAAAGGTGAATGAGTTGGGGAAGAAGAAGATGATACTTACCAATATCTTCTCTTTGGATTTGGAGCTAGAACTTGATTTTGCAAATGAACTAGGGCTTGGAGTTTTAGGAATTCTAATTTCCAATCTTTTCCCCTATTATTCTCTTGAGCTTGAGAGAGTTAGGAAATGAGGAATGGATGAAGGGAAGTGGAGAGGGGTTGGGTTGATATAACCAGAATTGGGCAGATGGGCTGAACCCAACCCAAAGCCCTATAGAAAAAGTAGCTAAAATCAACTTACTCAAAACATATCGAAGCTTATACTCAAAAAGGTTGCAAACGGCATTTAGAACTCAATGGAAGGGGTCTCGAGTCCCAATTCGACTGTTTGCAAAAAGTAACTTTTTGGACTATAATCCGACTAACGATAAAATATTTAAATAAAATATTTAAGTACACAATCGTAAAATATGCAGGTTGTTATGTAGAGAGTGTAGAGTACTTGTAACAAAAATAAGAAATAAACTCCAAAGTTGGAGCTTTAAATTACTATCCTTTGCTGGTAGGATAGAACTGGTGCACACTGTAATAACATCTATGGCCAGGTTTTGGATACAGACATTTCAAATTCCTAGTGCTTCCATTGCTAAAATTGAAAGTTTTTGTGCAAACTTCATTTGGAGAGGGGGGATTCATAAAATATCATATCAAACACTGCAAACCCAAAAAGGAAGGAGGAGTAGGTCTCAAATATCTCAGGGACTTATAAAAGCATATGCTACAAAACTGGCATGGAAAATTTTAAACGGGAAAGGTCTCTGGGCTACTTGGATGAGAAGTAGATACTTAAAAGAAAATTTCTGGATTCAAAAAGAGGACACAAATGATTCAGGCATATGGAAAACAATTCTTAGAGCTAGATGTGATCTCAAAAACTTAGTAAGCAGGAAAATTGCTAATGGTGAAAGCACGAGCTTCTGGTTTGATCCCTGGCTGAACAATAAATGTGTTATAAATAAGCTAGGATGGGACAATTTCAATGCATATGGAAGGAGAGATTTTATGTTAAGGAAAATCATACAAGGAAGATCATGGTTTTTTACATCTGATTCCCCAGCTAACCAAATCAAACAGGAAATAATGAACATACCATTAAGTGATAATACATCAGACATTTGGATATGGCAACCAAATAATAAAGAGTTCAATCTGAAAACTGCCTGGGAACATCTGAGGGAAAGAAGCATGGAAATTGAATGGGCACAAATTGTTTGGAATAGAGAAAGCGCTCCAAAAATGTCACAAACAACTTATAAGGCACTGCTAAACGGACTACCTACAAGGGACAGACTCAAAAGTGGGGGATTATTCAAGACTCGATGTGTGTGTTTTGTCAACAGGAGGAAGAAAATCACAATCATGTATTTTTTCAATGTAATTTCACTAGAAAAATATGGGAAAACCAAAAATCAATTATAAAATGCAATTTACAGTACTATCAATTAAGTGACATAGCGATTTACCTGACACGAAGCTGGAAATCCAAAAGCCTGATAGGGAAAATGGCTTCCATTCTGTTGACTACTACTGTATGGCATGTATGGAGAAAAAGAAATAGACGCATTTTCCAAAACAATTGCAAGAATGAACAATCAGTTAGTGAGATGATAAAAAGAGATGTTCGAATCATCATGAAAAGAGTGGGGAAACTTACAAATCTATCAATTGCTGAACTAAATGCATTGAAGAAGATGGGACTAGAAGCATATAGTAACGAGAGTCAGACGATGCAACCATGGATTCCTCAGTGAGTTTAGCAGGAAGATGAAGCAGTTCTATTTTACTATTATTTTATGTCTGAAATGAAATGTATAATCTTGTTCTAATATTTCTTGTATGGGTCGGGTTGACCTCGATTTTGTTCTTAACAATAAAGTTTTACCTAGTTTCGAAAAAAAAAATTATTTTCTAAATGACTGAAATGAATTCGGAATTTAGTTCTTAAAACTTTTTGATAATTAATAGCTTTCAATTATTGCAATGAATGAAACCTTGACTATATTAATAATTGGAAACTTCTGAAATGAGGAAAATAAGAAATTGGAATCTATATATTTAATGAAATATATATGAGATGGGGAATGGTGATATGTAAATTAAAGGATAGGGAAATTAAGAAATGTAACTATTAAACATTTTTTTAGCTTAAATAAACAAGAGAAACTTGTGTAACACTAAATTATATTCTAAAAGACATAATGTATAACTTACCAAATATTAAAAGTTAAAATGTTTAATGAGAATATGTTACAGACAAGTAAACTTAGGAAATGAAGTGTTCATTGGAATTATGCTTCTAAGTGAAGAATTAAGGTGTACAAAAATGTTATGAACTTAAGTTAATAATTTGAAAATGCTAGTAGTTATAATTTAATAAAAATGACGAATACTGTAACTAAATGATTATAAACTTAGGTAATGTTTGAAGCCAATTATAATTAGAGTGAATAGTAAAAGTGGATACTATATGTGAATGAAATAAAAGTGAAAGGTGAAAATCTTTTATAAGTATGAGTTATTTCACAAATGAATATTTATATAAAATGGGAAATAAAACTAAATAGTAAATGTGAAGTAAACTGAAATAAAATGTATACAATACTTTAATAATGAATTCATTTATGATTCAAATAACTGAAATGGATATAACTTATGTAAGTAAAGAATGTAAATTAATGAAATAAGCCTTATATGAATGGATGAGAGTTAAAAATTTTGTAAGTAATGAACGTGAATTAAAGAAAAATAATTGTATGAAAAAAGGGGAAAAATAAACAATAAATGATGTGAAAAAAAGAATAATAGAATAAACTTAAAATATGTGTTGAATTCTTTGTTTGTTTTGCCTTATGGGACGTTGGGAAGTGGTACTTTAAATTGTTTAAAATGTATAAATTATCTATTAAGTTATCTAAGACGGTTGAGTGTATGGTATACTTAGTAGTTTATTTATCATTCTATACGATTAAAAGTTCTAAACCCGAACAAACCATTAGTTTTGGTTGCTATGGATGGATGGTTGATTTCTTTGATTTACATGTGATGATTGTATGGTTTTGTTTGCAAGTGCTATTGTTATATTGTGTTGATTTGTTGTTATAAGTTGAAATAACATAAATATTCTCTTTTACTTAATTCTTAACCTCTTTGGATTATATATGTAAAATACATGGTTATGGAAGTAATAGCCACTGCTTTTGGTTTCATAAATAAGCGTTGTTTGTTCGACAAATATGTATGTTTTCGGGTTACGGTTTATAGCGATATTATATTGTTTTCCCGTGGTTTAGGATATTTTATTTTGAAATATATGATATATATATATTGTTATTATTGATATTATTATTTCTCCCAAACCTCTTCGTACAAAAGAGACTGCCGAAATTTTCTGTGAATTTTGGACTTCGAAAATTTTTGTGAAATTTTTTCCAAACTTTTTTTAACTTGAATATAAAAGGATTTAATTATCTTAAATTGATATATTTTATTTAAATTATCTAATTATTTAAATTGATTTTTTATCAATTTAATATTTTGAATAAGATATATTAATTCCTTATCCCTTCTTTTCCCTTTTTGGGGACAAAAAGTTTTGATTGGGGGAGAGTTTAATGACCCACATTTTTTTGCGATAATTAAAATATTGAATTGAATAAGATTTTGTAATTTAATGTGGGAAGAAAATGAATTTTATGATGTAGGAATGAGAAAACTAACTAGAATGAAGTTTGAATAATGTAAATTAATGTAATAGATGACTATTTGAATGTAATCTCAAATAATTGTAATAATTGTAAGTAATAATTGGTTATAAATTTAAAATATGGAAATAAATTTAAATTTCATATTAATTGATGAAATAATATGTAATAAATTGAAATTGGATAACAATTTGTGTTGTGTTAGTAGTTTTAACATTTGTATACAGATAACTAACTTATAAATGTGATTAAATTAAGAAAAGGTAACAAGTGTTATCTGTTACCAGTTTATTTAATATGTTGAATCAAGTTGAAAATCAATTGCGATTAAATGTAATTAAATATTACGTCAATATGAGTTAAGACGATAACTATAAAATGTGAAGGTAATAAAATGTACAGAAATGTCAATTATATTCTTAAGGCAATAAGTTATCTAATAAAAAGAGTAAAACTAAGATAAATGAATCTATTAGGACTTTAAATTATGATTAATGTAAAAATCAACAAAAATTCAATATAATTGAAACATTGCAACTAGTATAGTAAAAGATGACAATTGTAGAATATTAATGCAATATGATGTAAATGATTGTTAACTATGTGCATAGTGTAATGTTTGATTGAATAAAAAGATTGAAATCTAATTAAATCAATTTATTGGAATTAGAATATAATTAGTTGAAATTAAATGTAATTAAATATTATGGTTGATGTAAGAAAAGTCATCAATTGTAGAAAATGAGGAACAAGATAAAACCTATGTTAATTATTTCATAAGGTATTGGTTGATTTAATAGTAGGAGTGTAAATCAAAATAAAATAATAAAAATGAATAAGTTTAGTAAAGGAGTAAACATATGTTTATTTACTTGAAATGTTTGGTAGCTGAAAGATTGATTGTAGAGACGAGAAACTATTATTTAGTAAGTTATTTATTACTCTTGTGTATAAACAACAATTTATAAATGTGTATAAATAAACAATTGTTCTATTTTTCACCCAATTTCGTTGTGTGTTTTGAAATTTAACTTTGTAAGTTGTAATTCAAATATTTCAATTAAAGAAAAGAAAATGTTGATTGCAACTAATATATTTAATAACAGACATTTTGTGTTAAACAAAAGGGTGTTTTAGTGGAAATAAAAGATCATTTTAGAAAAACCAAATCGAACGTTTTTATTTTTAAGGTAAGTATAAATTGTTTTTATTATGCGTAGATAACAACCTAAATGCATACAAATTTGAATATTATTTGAGTTAATGAAGTTAATTTGGTTACGTTTCTAAAAAATTGAATTTCAAAAGGTTGTGCGATGTACTTGGTCCATTCATTTCTTTTGTTATTAATTGTTGCATGAACATTTAAAAATAATTACCTTATTATTAATACTTGATACGTTCATTTCTTCTTCTATTTAATACCTGAGCCTAAACTTTTAGGTGGTATTTAATTCTTGCCACCTTATGTATGTACATTTTCTTATGCATTATTAATTCTTGGAGCTTTCAAAATAAAATGTGATATTTATTTTTGTCCCTCCACCTTCATTTTGTAATTATAAATAACCTGCAGCTTATTTATTTATTTGCGTTTTGTTTCTCCTAACACCTCATATTCAAAAGCTCTTATTCTTGCAAATCCAAAAGCTTTCTTTTATGAAACATGATTATTGAATATTCGCTTATATGATTTTTTTTTTATGATAATAAACAAATATACATTCGTTTAAATGTATTTGTTAATGTACTATTTTATTTTTCATCGATTAAATAAATATTTGCTGAATAAAATTAAATAACACAGAATTTGAATTCAAACAGAAATTTTATTCAAACAAATATTTATTACAATTTGAATAGTACAAATTCAAGCTCTCACTATACATATACAATTTTGATTCTAATTACATCACAATTTAATTTACATAAATTTCTCACTACATGTCACTCACACTCGTATTTTATCTTCAACTTCATTCCAGTTAGAATCCAGCATCTGAGCAATCTGCAAAAATATTCACTAACGCAGTAAAATTGAAAAAGAAATATTTTTGCAATATAAAATAAAATATGAATTTTTGAAAATAATATTTGCCTCAGTTATTTGGGTTGTTCGTCATGATTTATATTTGAATTCATCACACACAAACATGTGACATGCATAGTGTATCACTGTACATGCCACAAGGCCGTGCACACCGATATACACTTGATAATGTTACAGAGGTCAAACCCAAAATAAAACGACGGGTTCAACTCACGTGCAATAAAATAAATGTCAGAACTCTCAGCAAAAGGTCAAACCCAAGTTTGTAAAACTGGATTCAACTCAAGTGTAATGCACAGTCTACACAAATTCAAGAAGGCACCAAATAACAAACAAGTCCAAAACAAATGCACAATGCACTAAGCAAATGACAGAGTCAGTTCAAACATGTATCAAAAAGCATGTACGGGTAAACAGAAAATGCACCATTTCAACTCAGAGATGCAACTTTAAGCTAAGAGCAAGTGATAGTGAATATATACAAGTGCAGTGGTCAAAACTAAGCAAGCCTCAGCATCAAATCAGAAGCTAAAGTCAGTGCTCAACAACCTCGGCAAACAACAACACAGTCTCAAGTTCAAATAATAAACAAGTGATACCACTAGAATGAACATCAGCAGACAACAAGACTATGAAGCAACTCAAAGACCAAGTCGAAGTCGAACTGTTCTTAACAGTTCTAAGTATCTGACAACAATATATACAAAGCAAGCAAGTTCGACATACAGCAAACAAACGCAGCAACATGAAGTGAATCAAAAATCAAAGGAGTTAGTGACCAAAGAACAAAATCAACAAATGAGAGAAACTTCAAAACCACGACCGTGCTACAGGTACAAGGTCAGAATGACCAATGAATGCAACAATCAAAAGATGACAGCACATATATACATACATGAATGCATATATATACATGCAAGCAATCAAGATGACAATATCACTTCAAATGAAAATATATGTGCCAGTGAAACATGTGCAGCCAAATGGACAGAGACAATAACAAAGAACCAGAGACTACAAATCAACTGCACCAAGGACTAATACAACTGACATTCAAATACAAGCCTCACTGAATCGAAGGAGCATCAGAAACATTGAAGTAATGATGTCAAGTCAAAACAGCAAGCTACAAGGACAAATGAATCTACAAAACAGCAAGGGTTCAACTATATAGATATATGCAGTAACAATATAAATGAATCAATGTCGAGATGAACAATGTAAATGTCAAAGTCGTGGAGGCAGTGGCGAAATAGGTGTCCAAGGAAACATCCTCAAGACGTGTTTCTGATCAAAGTCAAAATCGTGGTGACCACGAAATGAATAAAAGCCGTGAATATGATGAACAAGTCAAAATTGACCAAGTTAAACATCAAAGCCGTGGGAAGCAAGCAACGAAAATATACGCATATGAAAAGGTCAGAAATCATCTCAGCATCAAAGTGAAATCGAACGGCCAATCAAACATAATTGACAAATTCAAATATATTCGTACGAACGCAAATCTAAGGTTACAAATCCTATATAAACAATCATCATCGGCAATTTTCAAAATCATGCAGTTCAATCAAGCATAACAGAATAGCATAAACGAAAATCACATACCGAATCGAAGTCGAACTCCATCAACTCGAAGCAACCGAAGTGAGCAACAAGGATTCGATCGAACAAGACTTCACGCAATTAACCACCGAATCGATCAACATAAAGTCGGCTCTTCGAAAGCCTTAATTTGGATCAAGGATGCAAGTCCTAATTCAGTTGAAAAGAGGAACGAACGAGATTAACAACGGCGGCCATTTTTCACAAAGGAATGAAATAAAGAGAACGGGGCAATTAATAAAAAAAAGTGGCCGGCCTTGTTAAAGATAAAAAAGGGTTTTGGTTTTAAATTAGGGTTATTTTAATTTAAAATTGTTTTTAATTTGTATTTTCTTTTTTAAACCGTTTAATTTTCTAGTCGTGTGACTAGGGGACAAGCTACGTGGCGTAGCTTGAGAATTCGCAACTCAGTGGCTGAGTTGTGGCAGAGTTTTGAGCGTAGAGTTAGGATTAGTTGATAGCGGGTGTCGCGAGTTTACGTGTGTAAGCGTCTGACTATCTAATTTCTAGTAGAAACCTTGGGGGCAGCACGTAGGCAGGGTTTTGCCGAAGCTGGGTAAATTCTGTGTCGTTCTATTTCTGCTTATTATTCTGCTATTTGTTTGTGCTGCTATTATTCTGTGATCTGTGTTAAAATTATTTTATAAGCTTCCGCAATTAATTTTTATAATTAACACTATCACTCTATTCACCCCCCCTCTAGGGTGAAATCGATCCTACAAGTGGTATCGGAGCAAGGAACAAAAGCCGTTTTTGTTTTAAAAATTTGATTTTACAAAAACCAATTTATTTTTGTCCCTCCACCTTCAGTTTGTAATTATAAATAACCTGCATCTTATTTACTTATTTGCGTTTTGTTTCTCCTAACACCTCATATTCAAAAGCTCTTATTCTTGCAAATCCAAAAGCTTTCTTTTATGAAACATGATTATTGAATATGCGCTTATATGATTTTTATTTGATGATAATAAACAAAT
This sequence comes from Allium cepa, assembly GCA_030765085.1. NCBI lineage: Eukaryota > Viridiplantae > Streptophyta > Magnoliopsida > Asparagales > Amaryllidaceae > Allium > Allium cepa. Next base: position 164,029,296 of record CM060932.1, read on the forward strand.
ATACATTCGTTTAAATGTATTTGTTAATGTACTATTTTATTTTTCATAGATTAAATAAATATTTGCTGAATAAAATTAAATAACACAGAATTTGAATTCAAACAGAAATTTTATTCAAACAAATATTTATTACAATTTGAATAGTACAAATTCAAGCTCTCACTATACATATACAATTTTGATTCTAATTACATCACAATTTAATTTACATAAATTTCTCACTACATGTCACTCACACTCGTATTTTATCTTCAACTTCATTCCAGTTAGAATCCAGCATCTGAGCAATCTGCAAAAATATTCATTAACGCAGTAAAATTGAAAAAGAAATATTTTTGCAATATAAAATAAAATATGAATTTTTGAAAATAATATTTGCCTCAGTTATTTGGGTTGTTCGTCATGATTTATATTTGAATTCATCACACACAAACAATGTGACATGCACAGTGTATCACTGTACATGCCACAAGGCCGTGCACACCGATATACACTTGATAATGTTACAGAGGTCAAACCCAAAATAAAACGACGGGTTCAACTCACGTGCAATAAAATAAATGTCAGAACTCTCAGCAAAGGTCAAACCCAAGTTTGTAAAACTGGATTCAACTCAAGTGTAATGCACAGTCTACAAAAATTCAAGAAGGCACCAAATAACAAACAAGTCCAAAACAAATGCACAATGCACCAAGCAAATGACAGAGTCAGTTCAAACATGTATCAAAAAGCATGTACGGGTAAACAGAAATTGCACCAGTTCAACTCAGAGATGCAACTCCAAGCTAAGAGCAAGTGATAGTGAATATATACAAGTGCAGTGGTCAAAACTAAGCAAGCCTCAGCATCAGATCAGAAGCTAAAGTCAGTGCTCAACAACCTCGGCAAACAACAACACAGTCTCAAGTTCAAATAACAAAGAAGTGATACCACTAGAATGAACATCAGCAGACAACAAGACTATGAAGCAACTCAAAGACCAAGTCGAAGTCGAACTGTTCTTAACAGTTCTAAGTATCTGACAACAATATATACAAAGCAAGCAAGTTCGACATACAGCAAACAAACGCAGCAACATGAAGTGAATCACAAATCAAAGGAGTTAGTGACCAAAGAACAAAATCAACAAATGACAGAAACTTCAAAACCACGACCGTGCTACAGGTACAAGGTCAGAATGACCAATGAATGCAACAATCAAAAGATGACAGCACATATATACATACATGAATGCATATATATACATGCAAGCAATCAAGATGACAATATCACTTCAAATGAAAATATATGTGCCAGTGAAACATGTGCAGCCAAATGGACAGAGACAATAACAAAGAACCAGAGACTACAAATCAACTGCACCAAGGACTAATACAACTGACATTCAAATACAAGCCTCAATGAATCGAAGGAACATCAGAAACATTGAAGTAATGATGTCAAGTCAAAACAGCAAGCTACAAGGACAAATGAATCTACAAAACAGCAAGGGTTCAACTATATAGATATATGCAGTAACAATATAAATGAATCAATGTCGAGATGAATAATGTAAATGTCAAAGTCGTGGAGGCAGTGGCGAAATACGTGTCCAAGGAAACATCGTCAAGACGTGTTTCTGATCAAAGTCAAAATCGCGGTGACTACTAAATGAATCAAAGCCGTGGATATGATGAACAGGTCAAAATTGACCAAGTTAAACATCAAAGCCGTGGGAAGCAAGCAACGAAAATATACGCATATGAAAAGGTCAGAAATCATCTCAGCATCAAAGTGAAATCGAACGGCCAATCAAACATAATTGACAAATTCAAATATATTCGTACGAACGCAAATCTAAGGTTACAAATCCTATATTAACAATCATCATCGGCAATTTTCAAAATCATGGAGTTCAATCAAGCATAACAGAATAGCATAAACGAAAATCACATACCGAATCGAAGTCGAACTCCATCAACTCGAAGCAACCGAAGTGAGCAACAAGGATTCGATCGAACAAGACTTCACGTAATTAACCACCGAATCGATCAACATAAAGTCGGCTCTTTGAAAGCCTTAATTTGGATCAAGGACGCAAGTCCTAATTCAGTTGAAAAGAGGAACGAACGAGATTAACAACGGCGGCCATTTTTCACAAAGGAATGAAATAAAGAGAACGGGGCAATTAATAAAAAAAGAGGCCGGCCTTGTTAAAGAATAAAAAAGGGTTTTGGTTTTAAATTAGGGTTATTTTAATTTAAAATTGTTTTTAATTTGTATTTTCTTTTTTAAACCGTTTAATTTTCTAGTCGTGTGACTAGGGGACAAGCTACGTGGCGTAGCTTGAGAATTCGCAACTCAGTGGCTGAGTTGTGGCAGGGTTTTGAGCGTAGAGTTAGGATTAGTCGATAGCGGGTGTCACGAGTTTACGTGTGTAAGCGCCTGACTATCTAATTTCTAGTAGAAACCTTGGGGGCAGCACGTAGGCAGGGTTTTGCCGAAGCTGGGTAAATTCTGTGTCGTTCTATTTCTGCTTATTATTCTGCTATTTGTTTGTGCTGCTATTATTCTGTGATCTGTGTTAAAATTATTTTATAAGCTTCCGCAATTAATTTTTATAATTAATCTATCACTCTATTCACCCCCCCTCTAGGGTGAAATCGATCCTACAAGTGGTATCGGAGCTAGGAACAAAAGCCGTTTTTGTTTTAAAAATTTGATTTTACAAAAACCAATTTTTATTTTAAAAAATTGAATTTTTAAAATGACTTCTTTTAATACTGCTTTTGCTGAGGGTCAATCCATAGTTAGACCACCAATGTTCAATGGTGAATATGCTTTTTGGAAAAATAGGTTGGAAATTTTTCTGAAAACCATTGACGCATGGAATATTGTTGAGACAGGTTATAGAATACCAACTATAACTGTAGATAATCAGGAAATAAAAAAACCAAAGGAACTATGGATAGAACTAGATAAATAAATTACAAAATACTAATGCTAAAGCTATGAATTCTATTATCTGTTCATTGGATCAATTTGAATTTAATCGTGTCTCACATTGTCTAACTGCGCAGGAAATATGGCGCACACTAGAAGTGACTCACGAAGGAACATCTCAAGTCAAAGAATCTCGCCTTGCCATGCTAAGCAGCGAATACGAGAACTTGACAATGGCGAAAGAAGAAAATGTCAAAGAGATGCATGGACGACTTTCCAATATCGTATACAAATCAAAAGCTCTTGGAAAATCATATACAGAGTTGGAGATAGTCCGAAAAATCCTTAGAGTCCTTCCACGAAGTTTTGAAGCCAAAGTGACTGCCATTCAAGAATCAAAAGATTTGAAACAAATGAAAGTCGAAAAACTTATCGGAAATCTCACCACTTATGAGCTAGAAATGAAATTCAAGGAAGAGCGTGAAGGAGGAGATACTCGAAAGAGATCAATAGCTCTGAAAGGAACAACTGAAAGTGATGACGATGACGATGCTGCAGCGGAATTGGAGCTATTAATAAAGAAATTCAAAAAGTGGAATTACAAATATGGAAATTCAGCTCGAATTCAAAAAGCGAAAAGCAGAATAGCCAAAGCACTAGACTACTCGGAAGAACAGAAGATCATCTGTCACAAGTGCAACCAACCCGGACACATCAAGCCCAATTGTCCTTAAAATCAACGCGACTTTAAAAATAAATCAAAAAGGAAAAGTTTTGCAGCCACGTGGAATACAAGTGATGAAGATAATCAATGTTCTAGCAGTGAGAGTGAGAAAACAGATATGTGCCTTCATGGAAATATAACCGATAGCACGATGACGAACCAAGCGAGGTATCAAAACTTACTCACTCTGAATTACTTATTTATTTCCACGAAGTAAATGGCTGTTTTGAACGACTTAGGAAAAAATATGCTAAACTTGAATCAAAAAAAGACATTTTGATAGAATTAAATGAACAACTTGACCAATTAGTTGAAAACTATCAAAGAAGGATCCCTAAGTGTGATAAGTGTCCAACATTCGAAGATGAAATTAAAAAATCAGAAATCAATATAAAATCACTTGAAAATGAAATTATGATTTTAAAAGAGAATGAAAATACTAGAAGAGAGAATTCTATTAAAAAGTGCACACAATTGTTAAACGAAAATGAGTCTCTCAAAACACAAGTCCAACAATTGTCAACGACTTTAGATAAATTTTTCAAAAGTGAAAAATCGTTGAATATGCTATTAGGAAAGCAAACTGTTAATACGGTTAGACAAGGACTTGGATATAATAGTTCGATAATTGTTAAAAGCAATATTAATCAAGTTAATTCTATGTGCACAATTTGTAGAAAATTTGGACACAATCACAATAGTTGTTGGTATAGACCCAAACACATGAAAACTATACCAATTTGGGTTCCAAAAGGCACAAATATAAAATCTCTCAAAGTTAAACAAATTTGGGTGCCGAAGGGAACAATTATAAATAATTTTGGGTCTTTACAAAATTGGTTTTCAAAATTTTCTGCCACTAACAACCATGGACCTATAAAAAGAAATAGGTCACATAAATCTTTTCCCGCGTAGGTGTGGTGACAGGCTAAGGAACAACAACAGTGTTCTCTGGATTTTGGCTATTCCAGAAACACAACGGGCGACAAAACAAAGTTCCTTAGCCTAGTATAAAGGTGACAGAATCACAACAGACAACAATGAAAAATATCGTTAAGGTAAAACGGGTAAAGGTATACTTATTTGTACGATATATTAAATGTGATAATCTGCACCATATTCTGAATTAAATCAGCCAATAATGTGATGATGAAAAGATGATGATTCTGACTTATTCAAAATAGTTGGCCTTTTATATTCTTATGCCAAAAACACTATAAAATTCTCTAGATTCTTTGAATTATTTCATATATATTAATTTGGATTAAAAATAGTGTTTTGTTGGATGATACATTTGATTATAATACGGCTAACTCTTTATTCACGGTTTTTGATTATTTACACGGTTTCAATTCAAATTCAAAAGAATGTCATTTAAAATACTGTTAAAATTGAGTTTGAAATTTTTGATGCACACTTCATGGTTTGGTCGATCAAATTCAATTAATGATAATTTTGAATGAAAAAAGAAATTCAGATGCAGATTACACTGGTAATCTAGTTGATAGAAAAATTACTAGTTGAACGTGATTTTTGAGACATTTAGTAACTGCATCGTTTTTCAACGAAAATATCTGCATATTTTTCATTTCAAATAATTTTCAAATAGCAGAAAATTTTCTTATAAAACCCCCTCGAGAAAATCATTTTTGACCACATTTTCAGATTAGTCATTGATTTCATAATTATTTTTGAATTTGATTTTAAGTGACTATTTTGACTAATCTGACTCCCTAATGATTATCGAAAAGATGAATAGTGATTGAAAAAAGGATGAGTGTTGATATTGATCATATATTATAACTGGAGAAAGTATAATTAGAAAATTTCTTTAGAAATTTAAACAAGAGTTATAAAACTTTTTGTTGGTAAAAATTCCATGACCATCTCTATATCTATCATACTTCTAAGGACCATCACTCATCAAAATTCTATATAGTTTGTCGATATGTGGTTGTTTAAACAGGAATCGTTCATTTTTCATTTTATATTTAAAATAATAATAATAATAATAATAATAGAAAAAATTTAATAATAAATAAATACCAAAGTATTCACTCTCATTTAAAAGTCCTCACGGTTATGCATGGGTGAATTACTTGGAATTTGTTATGTGCTTCCATGCTCATTTAAAAGTCCTCACGGTTATGCATGTATGGAACGCATATCAAAAGTTGATTTTTAAATAAACAAGTTGATTCTAATCCCATTTAAAAGTCCTTACGGTTATGCGTGGTTAGAAGATACTTGAATTCATTTTTTTAAATAAAAATGGAATACTACTAATCTCATTTAAAAGTCCTAACGGTTATGCATGGTTAGTAGATATTCAAATTCCTGATATAAATATACCACAAATAGACACAACTGTATGGTTTTATATGATGACATAATTCCCATTATTCTAAAAGTGGAATATGCGCCTAACAAAATATTTATGATTTTTTGTTTGATTTTTTATTGAAATTTAATATTTATATTCAATTGAGTTTTAATGTTGAATTAATATCGATCACCTTATCTCTATTTTCTCTAACACTATTGTTCTTTTGCTGATAACAAAAGGGGGAGAGAAAAGTTAAGATTTTGTCAAATAAAATCAAGCAAAGGTCAAATAATTTTCTATTTGCATCTAGGCTCATTTGCATATTTTTATTTGTATGCATATATGTAGGGGGAGCTTTGTGTAGAGAGGAAGCATTTAAATAGGAGAGCAATTAGGATATATCAATGATCAAATACATTTAACATATTCAAAATCTTAAATATATGTTTGTTATCATCAAAAGGGGTTGATTGTTGAATATGCGCTTATATGATTTTTGTTTGATGATAATAAACATATATACATTCGTTTAAATGTATTTGTTAATGTACTATTTTATTTTTCATAGATTAAATAAATATTTGCTGAATAAAATTAAATAACACAGAATTTGAATTCAAACATAAATTTTATTCTTACAAATATTTATTACAATTTGAATAGTACAAATTCAAGCTCTCACTATAGATATACAATTTTGATTCTAATTACATCACAATTTAATTTACATAAATTTCTCACTACATGTCACTCACACTCGTATTTTATCTTCAACTTCATTCCAGTTAGAATCCAACATCTGAGCAATCTGCAAAAATATTCACTAACGCAGTAAAATTGAAAAAGAAATATTTTTGCAATATAAAATAAAATATGAATTTTTGAAAATAATATTTGCCTCAGTTATTTGGGTTGTTCGTCATGATTTATATTTGAATTCATCACACACGAACAATGTGACATGCACAGTGTATCACTGTACATGCCACAAGGCCGTGCACACCGATATACACTTGATAATGTTACAGGGACAGGTGAGCACAAGGTCAAACCCAAAATTAAAAGACGGGTTCAACTCACGTGCAATAAAATAAATGTTAGAACTCTCAGCACAAAGTCAAACCCAAGTTTGTAAAACTGGATTCAACTCAAGTGTAATGCACAGTCTACACAAATTCAAGAAGGCACCAAACAACAAACAATTCCAAAACAAATGCACTAAGCAAATGACAGAGTCAGTTCAAACATGTATCAAAAAGCATGTACGGGTAAACAGAAAATGCACCAGTTCAACTCAGAGATGCAACTCCAAGCTAAAAGCAAGTGGTAGTGAATATATACAAGTACAGTGGTCAAAACTAAGCAAGCCTCAGCATCAGATCAGAAGCTAAAGTCAGTGCTCAACAACCTCGGCAAACAAAAACACAGTCTCAAGTTCAAATAACAAACAAGTGATACCAGTAGAATGAACATCAGCAGACAACAAGACTATGAAGCAACTCAAAGACCAAGTCGAAGTCGAACTATTCGTAACAGTTCTAAGTATCTGACAACAATATATACAAAGCAAGCAAGTTCGACATACAGCAAACAAACGCAGCAACATGAAGTGAATCACGAATCAAAGGAGTTAGTGACCAAAGAACAAAATCAACAAATGACAGAAACTTCAAAACCACGACCGTGCTACAGGTACAAGGTCAGAATGACCAATGAATGCAACAATCAAAAGATGACAGCACATATATACATACATGAATGCATATATATACATGCAAGCAATCAAGATGACAATATCACTTCAAATGAAAATATATGTGCCAGTGAAACATGTGCAGCCAAATGGACAGAGACAATAACAAAGAACCAGAGACTATAAATCAAATGCACCAAGGACTAATACAACTGACATTCAAATACAAGCCTCACTGAATCGAAGGAGCATCAGAAACATTGAAGTAATGATGTCAAGTCAAAACAGCAAGCTACAAGGACAAATGAATCTACAAAACAGCAAGGGTTCAACTATATAGATATATGCAGTAACAATATAAATGAATCAATGTCGAGATGAACAATGTAAATGTCAAAGTCGTGGAGGCAGTGCCGAAATAGGTGTCCAAGGAAACATCGTCAATACGTGTTTCTGATCAAAGTCAAAATCGTGGTGACCACGAAATGAATCAAAGCCATGGATATGATGAACAAGTCAAAATTGACCAAGTTAAACATCAAAGCCGTGGGAAGCATGCAACGAAAATATACGCATATGAAAAGGTCAGAAATCATCTCAGCATCAAAGTGAAATCGAACGGCCGATCAAACATAATTGACAAATTCAAATATATTCGTACGAACGCAAATCTAGGGTTAAAAACCCTATATAAACAATCATCATCGGCAATTTTCAAAATCATGGAGTTCAATCAAGCATAACAGAATAGCATAAACGAAAATCACATACCGAATCGAAGTCGAACTCCATCAACTCGAAGCAACCGAAGTGAGCAACAAGGATTCGATCGAACAAGACTTCACGCAATTAACCACCGAATCGATCAACATAAAGTCGGCTCTTCGAAATCCCTAATTTGGATCAAGGACACAAGCCCTAATTCAGTTGAAAAGAGGAACGAACGAGATTAACAACGGCGGCCATTTTTCACAAAGGAATGAAATAAAGAGAACGGGCCAATTAATAATAAAAAAAAGAGGCCGGCCTTGTTAAAGAATAAAAAAGGGTTTTGGTTTTAAATTAGGGTTATTTTAATTTAAAATTGTTTTTAATTTTATTTTCGTTTTTAAATCGTTTAATTTTCTAGTCGTGTGACTAGGGGACAAGCTACGTGGCGTAGCTTGAGAATTCGCAACTCAGTGGCTGAGTTGTGGCAGGGTTTTGAGCGTAGAGTTAGGATTAGTCGATAGCGGGTGTCGCGAGTTTACGTGTGTAAGCGTCTGACTATCTAATTTCTATTAGAAATCTTGGGGGCAGCACGAAGGCAGAGTTTTGCCGAAGCTGGGTAAATTCTATGTCGTTCTATTTCTGCTTATTATTCTGCTATTTGTCTGTGCTGCTATTATTCTGTGATCTGTGTTAAAATTATTTTATAAGCTTCCGCAATTAATTTTTATAATTAACACTATCACCCTATTCACCCCCCCTCTAGGGTGAAATCGATCCTACAATGATTTTTTTCATTTTTCATACACGTCCTGTCCTCATCTTAGTTGTTCTTCAATCTTTTACTTAAGTCTCATCTTAAGAAAGCGCAAATATTAAAATTTGTATTTTTTATGCATACTAATTTTTATTTTGATAATATTTCTTATAACACGAATATCTTTTGCATATAAACTTTGATTCATGCACGATTTCTTCTGTTGGATTCATATTCAAATTTCGGACAACATGAAATCTATTTTGTAGTGGAGACTGTTGAGTTTTTGCGCTTCTGTTTGGATTTTTATGGACTAAAATCAAAGGTGAGTGTTTTAACCCACTCACAACTACTAAATTATCTTATGTTAGTTAAATTGATTTTACGATATGATTTGGAATTGATTGGTTGATGTTTGGTATATTTAAATTGTCATTCTTGTTAAATTTAACTTTTATTGCATTTAATCACCTTTAATTTAGTATTGAATTTAATTGTCAATTTAATACGTGTAAATGATAATTAGTTATCTATTGATGTTTATTGGTTGATTTGGGTGATGATTGTGATGTATGTTTAATTATTGATATTGGATGATTTGATTTGATGTTATATTTATATTGTTATAACACTTCAAGTACCCTCAATTATTGTTAGAAAATCCCTATAGGTTGAAATGATACATACCCGAATGATCATATAGAATAGGAGAAAATCATTATGGGTTGAAATGATAAATCCAAACAAATTTCATTGATTTGGAATTTAGGATTCCAGGTTGAAATAACATACACCCTTTAATTTAATTTTTTTGCGGATTGAAATAATAAATATCTGTATCACTTGATCATAGGGTAGAAAATTATATACGGACACCGGATTGGTTAAATTAAACAGTTTTAAAACCCTTAAATCTTAAGTTGGATTAAATGACATTTTGAAGGAAATTGATTTATATAAATTGAATTAATTTGAATCCAAATTTGAAGGTTGGAAATGGAAATTGGTTTAAATCGAAATTCTAAAGTGTTTTAATCTATTTTAATCTATTTAAAGTATTTTAACCCATTTTAATCTATTTTAAATATATTTAATCTATTTTAAACTATATTAAACTATTTTAATATATTTTAAATTATATTAATCTATTTTAAACTGTTTTAAACCATATTAAACCATATTAAACTATTTTAAACTGTATTAATCTATTTTAATCTATTTAAACTATATTAATCCATTTTAATCTATTTTATACTATATTAATCTGCTTTAATCTATTTAAACTATCTTAAACTATTTTTTTAAACCTATTTAATCTATCTAAACTATTTTATAAATTTCAGGTTTTGTAAAGTGGAAGTTTTACATTTAAATCCTTGATTTTTAAGTAGAATACGATTAAATGATGTTATAACATAAGTAGGGATTTAAATGACATATTTAAGGAATATGATGATTTTAAATGAGGATTTAATTTATTTTTGGAAATATGAATTCGAAAGTGATATGATTTCAAATGTGATATAATTTCGAAAGTAAATATGATTTCGAAAATGATATGGTTTTGAGAATATGATATTTTAATATAAATTGTAAATCAGTTTTGGAAATGTAAAAGAACCATCCGGTGTAAAATAAGCGTTTGGTTGTTAAAGAGACCGGGATCGGATATTGTCATACTCTCTGCCAATATCGAAAACGACTTTAACAACTGTGCACGTGGTGGAGATTCCAGAAATGATGTAGGATTGTTTGGTGAACGATTCTATATGAGATATTTACATGACCCTAACTACCGTGAGTCAGCTTAGATGTAACTAAAATAGGAGCCACGCCGGGCCAAGTGAGGTCATTCCTCCGATCAGATACATTACTTCGATACCATATTTTGACTTTGTGATGATTTGGTGGCACCCCTCGATTTTGATTATGGGTTCATGTTCCGAGGTAGGCGGTAGTAGTTGCAATGCGTTACCACCAGTCCGGATCCAAAACCGGTATATCTACCATGGCATTGCCTCGAGTGCCATGTTCACATTCTCTATCGCGCCTTCTACGAGTTTGTTTTGTACCATACCTATGGTGTGCCCTCTGGATAAACCTCACCGAGGAGCGTACGATACTGTATAGACTATGGCAATATATAAAATGTGTTAAGGGGGATATGGGTAATGCCATAACGCTATTTTAATACTTCACTTTGCTGTAGACACAATTATAGTAATGTGTACTACATAGAAGATAGTTTAACGGATCCTTAGGAGATGGAAATCCCAAACATCTCTTAAGTTATTGCACTCACGTTAGACACTGGATAGAAGATGTCAAACCCCGTAAACATCTCTAACGCCGTTACACTCATATTTATTTACTGTTGATTTAACTTACATAAGAACTTTTAGTTCTGACTCGAATGTTTTGTCTTTTCAATTCGCTCGGGTCAGCCTGAGCTTTTTAATTTATCGAAGACTGTTTTTGTGGAGGATAATGATGCAGATTTTGTACTATTAATTACTTTTTATATTTATTCCACTGCATAATGTTGTTCCTCTGCATTTATTTATTTGTTCTTTTTGTCTGTAACTTTGATCTATATTATAAAGGTATAATCAATGTTATTTGTAAACAGCTTCATGAACTGTTTATTTGATTATTATATTTTGTCATTTTCTACGAGATTCTGTATTTGTTTTTTCTTTCTTTCTCTACTTTTTCTTATTTACCCCATAACAATCCTCCATTTTGAATGATTTGAGTTTGACGTATGTGGCTTATCTCGACCTAAACCATCCAAAAAGGCAGGTCGTTACATTCGTGTTTATGTGTGGCACGATCTTACGAGATACCTTTTTTTAAAAGAGTTTGATAACTTTGAAAATCCAAACCGGGTGTGTTTTCTCACGCTGATCTACCAAAATGACTCGGGTGTTATTTTATTATAATGCTCAGGTCAAACCAAGCATATTTACAGATTTCTTTGGACGCATTGGAGCTCAGGAGACGAGCTGGAGGTCCTCATGATGTATTCACGTATATGTTTATTTTCCACTGCAATGTTGTTGAAACTATTAGCATTTGTGAGGATGGGGTGTTATAACTATCCAGAATGATGATTGTGATTTCTTATTATACTCTGATTTGGTATATGTATATTACAGTTTCTCTTTTGTAAAGATCATTGATATTATATTATATGTTGTTTCGCTACGATTGTGTGATTCTGTGTTATTTTTCCATTTTCTCTTCTTCTTCTCTTCTCTTCTTTTTTCATTCCGATAACTGTCTGTCCTTCCATTCAATTTGAGTTAGACATGTGTGGTTTATTGTCAGCCTAAGTTTTGCAGATTTGCAGGATGTTACGCTTGGTATCTGAGCTAGGTTAAGCGAGAACTTTGGCTTTGGTGGGCAGCTCATCAAGAGATAAGGCAATGGAATGCCTTATTATGAGCTTTGAGTGTATTATATATATGAGCATGTATTTGTTAGCGATATAAAAATGTTTTATATTGTGTTAATTTATCTGTTGAGTGGCTTGTGAATTTTGGTCAGTATGTAGGACGCCGTAATATCGATAAGGATTTTTAAACACTTAAACAAGGCAAACCAACATAGTATTGTTTTGGAAAATGGTAAATGAAATAATTTTACATAAATTATATTTTATATATAAAGGAATAATTTTTTTGAAATTATTGTAGTATATGTGGTGAGTTGATTGTTAGCGAATGATAATATTTGATGAATATCATTTGTTGTTTTTTTGTATTCTAATAAAAGTTGTGTTATTATAATGTAAACAAAGATAACCAATTAAGGAATGGTATTATATAACCAAAGTGAAATTATATATAAGGAACATTTATAAATTCTATTTGTAAATAAATTGGATATAAAATAAGAAATTTGAGAATTTAAAACCCATTGATTTTGAAAATTGTTTTTCATAGGTTTTGAAAGAATAACGATAGTATTGTTTTAAAAATGTTTTAAGTGGAAATATTTCTAAAAAGTATTTAAAAGAGATAGAAAGCACTGAGCTCACTTTAGTCATAGGAAAATAATTCTGGTGATGATTGCAGCATCGTCAGCATTTACTTTTGAGTTTCTAGGTGATGAATTGCACCCATAATGATTTGCTATTGGTATTTAGTTTGGTAAAACTACTTTTGATTTAAAATTTAAAAGTATGATTTGAAATACCAATAAATTATTTATGGTATTGTTTCAAAATAATTTGATATAAGAATAGGGTTTTAAACTCTGAAACTTTTCATTTAAGTGCTTTATGAAATATGAGAAAAAAGAAATAATTTTTTTTATAACTTATAAATTTTGAGAATTAGAAGTTAAAGCAAAAAAATTTAAATTTGGTAATATAAATGTTAATAAAAGTATATTTGGAATTAAACTATGAAATGAAATTTAACTTCAGTTAAATACAATGAATGTTGAAAAGGAATTTGACTCAAAAAAAGGTAAATGAAGTGAATTAATGAAATGAGTTAAGTGAAATGAACTAACGAAATAAATAAGTGAATTGAATATATGTTGAAATGTTGTTTGATTGAATTGAATATCAACTTAAGTTATAAAGTGATAATAAACATAAGTGGTTATATAAATTGTTTATAATAAACTTAAATAATGGTTAAATGATAGTAGTACTAAAGTTTTTTTTATAAATTTAAGTAAAATTTATGAAATGATTCATAAATGAATTTAATATGGAGTGAGATGTTGGTTAACATAAATTGAATGTAAATGAAAACAAATATGAAAAAAGAAAGTAAATAAATGTGAATGAAGCAATATGAATAATGATTATGAACAAATGAATGTAAAAAAAAGAATCCGAATAAAAAAGAAAGAATGGGATATAATAAGAAACCGATTGAAATAAATATGTAAGTTGTATGTATATTGTTTATTCGCATAATTGTTTGATCCAGATTTGAATATACGATTTCAAGATGATTTGCATCGGTCCGAGTTAGAATTTTTCATTCGATTCTCGATGGTGAAACACTAGATACAAATTTTTGATTGATTCTTGGATTCTCTATCATAGTGTATGGCTATGCAAGGAAAATAACGGTTTCTAATTAAGAAACCGGATCTAAGTCAAGACTAGAATGGTCGTGTGAACAATACTATTTCGGAAGTAAAATTGTATGATCAAGCGAGCGACTAGTTGCATACAGATGATATATATACATCGTAAGGGCTTTAATAAATTAAATGTTGACATTGGAAAATGCAAATCGATATGGTTATGAATTAATTGGATGGATATTATTTGATGGACGGTTTCTCTGGTTACATTTGCTACATTTGCATATGGTTATTATATAGTCTACATTATATATTGATATTACTTTTTATATATTTGTTCTCATTAGCTGTTGAGTGATTAGAAGGAGCGGATGGCATATCCTTCGTATTTGGAGCTCGCTTTCACGTTATGTTCGTTGTAATGCTTGCCAATACTAATAAAAGGTACACATCTTGGATTACATATCGAATTTTTATATTTTTTTCATGGGATGCCCCATCATTAAAGATGAGATGTATATTTGTGATTATATATATTGTAAATTTTTATGATCGAAACGAGCAAAGAAGACGCTAATGAAATTTTCCATAAATTAAAAGCATTAGAATTTTTTGAGAATTTTAAAAAGGAAATTTTTTATAACTAACATTTGATGTTTATGTTACTTGGCATGCTATTAGTTAGTATCTAGGAATGAATTTAGAGACTTATAAAAGGTGATAACAAAGTTTCAACAAATTAGTTTTAAAAAGTTAATGGGTTTGTGGCATCTTTCTTACTTGCTAATTTTGGGGATGAAATTCTTTTAAGGGGAAAGAATGTAACGACTCAAAATTTCATTCATTCAACTTAGAAATATTTTGATTTTAAATATTAGAAAGTTAATTAAGATAAATGAAACACCCCACACCCCTTAATATACCCAAAAAGACACAATAAAAGGCGTGGTGCATTGGAGGTATAACTTAAACTAACTGTGATTAAGATTCACAAGACAAAAGTAGGTAAAAACAGCGAAAAATAAAATAATAACTCAATTAAAACAAAGCTTCATATTTACTTCATAAATAAGCCAAATACCAAATACAACATCCATATCTCAAAACTCGTCATATCTTATGAAATAAAAATTCATAGTCTCAAAATCAAAATACATAATATCCCTCATAATAAGCAAGTGCACAAAATGAACTAAAGCTGAAATAAATGAAATACATAGTAGAGAACTCCTCCAAGAAACCACCAAGCAACAGCAGTCTACCGACTTCTCCCTTGATTGCCTATGCGGGGAAAATAGAGGAGTGGGTCAGACTAAAAGTATGGTGAATGATAGTAATTACTAGAGTCTTTAAGCAAGATAAAAGTAATAGAATCTAAAATAGTTCTATCATAAATAAGGATAATAAAGGAAATAGGAAAGAGATAAACTGAAATTAAGTACGATTAAATATTTCTCAATTCAAAAGATATGTTAACTTTGACTACTTGCACTTGTTCTTGATTTCTGCTTTGATTAGGCTGAATTCCAAATCCTGTAATTAGGACGTAACCTTAATTCTATTCTTTTTGATCGACCCGCTACTCCATAGTACCTTTCTGCGGACCAACTGCTATATAACTCTCTGCATAAAATGTTATCATGGACCAGATGATATATATATAGCTCCCTACACATAAGGCATTTATTTACTGTTGACTAGACACTATATATAACTCCCTATGCATAATGTTACCGTGGACGAGACGACATATATAGCTCCCTACACAGAAGATATTTATTTATTATGGACCAGACACTATATATAACTCTCTACACAGAATGTTACTGCGGACCAAACAACATATATAGCTCCCTATACAGAAGGCAATGGTGTCTACGGAAGACACCCATACTAAGCGCTTGGAGCTCATAGCTATTACTGAGCACCCGAATGGAAGTCGCACGTGTAACTGCCACCATGTCCATGCTACCTTTTTCTCCACCTATTGGGTCTTCGTATTACCTCGAACTCCAGCATAAGTGTGCCCTTCATCCCACTTCAAGCTAACATGAGATCATCGTGTGTCCATAGAATCCATAGGGGAAATGCTGTAGGTACTGGCCGTTCATCCAAACAATATCTAGTTGTGCCCCTTATCCAAATCCTCCGTGATTTGGAATTCTATTTGACCAATTACTACCATTCTTAGCATAAGCATGCCTTAGGCTCACCATTTTGTCTAATAGGGAATACTATTTGGTACATGTCATACTTTCATCTTTGCTTATTAACTTAGGTAAATTATTTAAATAAGCCTTTACATTTTTCTCTGCTATCCGTGCTTATTAATTTCTCTTAAGTCTTAAAATAAGCCTTATTCTCTTCTTTCTCTTATTATAACCTACGTTATAATCTTGCTTATTACTTAACACAAGGTTTAAGTATAAAAATAAGCTTCTTTCATCTTTTACTTTTTTTAGTTATAATTCTAAGTTATAACTAGGCCAATCTTCCTAATTCAGTCCAATTAATGTCAAAATTAGACATAATTTTAGTACAATTCCATTTATATTATAGTCTTTGAAATTTACGTCTTATATTCCATTATTTCAGTTTTCTTACAATTTAATCCGTATTCACATTAGTCTTATTCTAATCCATGTGCGAAGAAAAAGGTGGAATAAAAGAAAACGAAAGAAAATCCAAAGCGTAGAAAGAAGATGTATAAATAACAGTAAATAAACTAAAATACTAGAAATAAACAGAAAAGCTATAATTAACAGGAATGAATTAAAATTACTGAAAAGAAAGATGAAAGAAAATAGACTGAAAATAATTCTAAAAACTGTAAATAAACTACTGAAAAGGCTATTCCAAAAATCGTAGTAAAACAACAACTATTGGAAACCTATTATTTTAAATTACTTAAAGAAATCTTAAAATAATTATAATCACTCATCTCCGGTTCTAAGCTCTTCCTTTGGTCTTCCCAGATCCACTTGGAGTTGTAAAATAATTTAATTTATAACGATTTTCATCTTTGGAAAAATTATTCCGTTTAGGGTCCTTCCTAGAAAGGTGAACCCAAGTAGAGAAAATCTAGATTGAGAAAAAGTGATAGGTCTAGGGGTCTATTTGTAGGTGTAGAAGTGAATCTCAGACTGTTGGATTTGGAGATTGAATAGGATACAACCACGTCATAGGGTGAATAAGGCCTATCGGATGTAGAAACAAAGGGACCAAATCAGTTAAAACGATGCAAAATACTTGTTTAATCGCTGTAGATTCGTTCGAACGAACGAACATCCGTTCACTTGACAAAAGGAAAGGCGGGTTGGCCGGGCGGTCAACCGAAACCCTCGCCCAGGTCGATCGGCTGGTCGACCTGTATATATATACATACACACACACATATATATATTCGTTTCGTTGATTATTTCATTCTTAGCTCATATTAACTCGGATTCTGACTATCTATATATGAAAATTGACCAGAAAATTACCACGGACACAATGGTGCAACTTCCATGGATTAATTATGATAATTTCATAAAGTTATTTTATTATCTGATTAATTAATGAATTAATTATTATGGGTTAAATTTCGGATTGTTGCAATAAATAACTTGAATTTCAAATATAATGATTATTTGAATATTTGGAATTATTTAAATAATTATATCTTGAATTTTATGAAATGAAAATGATTTCGAAAGTTGGTTTAGAATTCTATTTAAATAAGAATGAAGATAGTAAACTTTTGAATTTAAAAGTGAATAAGCTGATTTAACAACAATTAGTTTTAATTAACGTTTGAAAATAGTCTTTCGAGGCATTGTCTCGTATTTCGACGAAACCGTTGTCATTAAATCCGTAATAGTAAACTATTGTATGATAATGAATTTCACGGCAATCGGATGTATCGTTTAGTTGTGTGAGTTCGAAACGTATAGAAATTAATTAAATGAATTTAAATTAATATAATTTGATTTTGAAAAGTTAACTTCTATATATAATGGAATTGGGTCACAATACAAGTTCCATTGTGTTCGGAACAGAGGTATTACATATAGAACGTCAGACAGCATGCCTTGTTTGGAGTTCGAAAATTTAACATGTGAATAATGCTTTAACAATTTTCTATATAAGACCATCGTATTTCTTTGTTTGAAAAAACCTCCGTTCGCATGCAGTTCGTGGCCATTTTTGCGGTAGTCAAGGGCAAATTGAAGGCAGTAAGGCTAGCTGTAGGTGCGGTTGAGGCGGGGAGATGCATGTAGGGGTGAGCATTGTTTGGTTCAAACCGAATTAACCGACCGATCCAAATTGGTTTGGTCGGTTTGGTTCGGTTGTCTTTGCTGTTTGGTTGGATTTGGTTTTTATTTTTAGTTTAATTTGGTTTATTGGTTGGTTTTGGATTTTAACAGAAAACTTCGGTTCAACCGATAGAACCGAAGAAAATCAAGAGGCATTTCAGTTTTCACGTTTCTTTCCCATTTACACACCGACCCAGCTAGCTTTTTATGTTTTCCAATTTTCAAAACTATTGAAGAATACGAAGCAATCTCCATGGATTCAAAGGAAACAACGTTTCATGTTCTCTCATTCCTCTTATATTTACGCATCTTTTGCCCAAATTCAACAACCCAAATCCAATTTTCAGATCTACCAATTTCAATTTACTCTTTGTATCCAACATCCAAGCCTGCGACAGGCGATAGCGGCTGCAACTGGCGACCGCGACTTGCCGAGTGGGGTTGCGTTACTCTTCGCATCAGATCTCCTAACTTATTGCCGAGTGGCGACTGCGACTTGCCGACTGGCGACTGCGATGTTAATTTAGGGATGCTAGCAACATAGGTAAGAAATTTTGATTTATTGTTGTATGATTTGATTTAGGGCTGCTAGCTACGTTACTGAGTACTTCATTTGATATTGTTGAACAGGCAGTGAAAAATATGAAGATGTATGAAATAGTGATATTGATTTACTCTTCGTATCCAAATTACGTTACTGGTTTACGTTACTGATTTACTGATTACGTTACTGATTTACTCTTCATATCCAATTTCTGATATTGTTGTATGAAATAGTGATTATATCGTTGTATGTGAAATACTTATTACTTTTTATTGTATTTTTAGAGAGGAAATATATTATCAGATTCATGTCAACACAAGAAATGTCATCTCCAGCATCTGATCAAACTACAAGTGTTCATGCAGCTTCAAGTACAACTCCAAATCCAACAAATGTACAAGTAAGTCTATGTTAGCACTTAATTCAGTAAGCTAGTATAGATTTAAAGCACAAAAGATGTCGCTCATTTTTTTCATACTTCCCTTTATTACATTTGTACTAATATTGCATATGCCATTTTAATAGGTCAACAATGAAGTTACTCCAGCAAACAATTTAGCTACCGGTTCTCAAAATAAACCCAAAACAAGGAGAAAACCTCTTAGGAAAAGATCAGAAGTATGGGATCACTTCACTTCATTCATAGACGATGATGGTAAATCTAAAGCTCGTTGCAATTACTGCAAAAAAGAGTATTGTTCTGATATAAATAAAAATGGTATGTCAGCTTTAAATACTCATATTTTGTTTGTAAGGATTTTTCTTGAAACAAAGATGCAACACAAGCACAAATAAATTTCACTTTGGGGGAAAATGGTAGTTGTGGATCTTTAAAACCATGGAAATTTGATGTGAATGAGATTAGAAAAGCTATATCATATTATTTTATTCTAGACGAGCTTCCATTTAAATCGATCGAAGGTATTGGTTTCAAAAATCTTTTATCTGTCGCATTTGGACCTCTATTTCATCGACCATCTAGATTTAACATTCAAAGAGATTGCTATGAGATATTTCTTGAAGAAAAAGCAAAATTAAAATCAATATTACATGACTCGTGTCAATCTATATGTCATACTACTGATACATGGACTTCAATACAAAGAATCAATTATATGTGCCTAACTGCTCACTGGATTGATGACAATTGGAAACTAAAAAAAGAGTTTTAAATTTTTGCCCTGTATCTAGTCATAGAGGTGAATATTTTTGGGTAAAGCTGTGGAAAGTTGTTTAACGGATTGGGGTATTGATAAGATATTTACTATTACTGTTGATAATGCTAGCTCAAACGATGTCATGATTAGTTACTTGAAACGTAGATTCAATAATTTGAAAGGAACCATTTTAGAAGGAAAATATTTACACATGTGTTGTATTGCTCACATTATAAATTTAATTGTGAATGATGGGCTTAAAGAGGTTGGAGAATCTATCTCGCGTACAAGGGAAGCAATTAGATATGTTAGACAATCTCCATCTAGGTTTGAGAAATTCAAACATTGTGTTTTGCTTGAAAAACTAGAATATAAAAGTGGTCTATGTTTAGATGTACCAACGAGGTGGAATTCCACATATTTAATGCTTAATGCAACACAACAATATGAATAAGCTTTTGAAAGGTTTGATATCGAGGATCGATTTTATAGGAGTGAGCTAGAAAAAGGAGGGATGCCTACGGAGTTTGATTGGGAAAATGCTCGAAAATTATGTGGATTTCTTTGCAGGTTTTATGAACTCACATTACGTGTATCTGGCTCTTCATATATTACCAGTAATCTTCATTTGCATGAAATTAATAAAGTACTTGAAGGTTTGAATAAGATGCAATTGAGTGATGATATTCAATTACAAAACATGGCAACAAGGATGCAAGAGAAATATGATAAGTATTGGGGTTGTTGGGAGAAAATGAATATATTAGCCTACATAGTTGTTGTGCTTGATCCTCGCTGGAAATTTGGGTTTATAGAGTTTTGTTTAGAAACATTTTATCCTGCAACTTACCATGAAAAAGCTATTAAAGATGCTACTTTTCAACTATTCAGCGAGTATAAATTAAAATATGGATGTCTCGATCAAACCACTGAGATAGAAAATATTGAGAATGATGATGATGTTCTAGATTTAAGAGCACGTTTTAAAAGGTTAAAAGCATTAGATAACTATGGAGTAAACAGGTCAGAGTTGGAGAAATATCTCAATGAAGATAGTGAAAATGATTCTAAGGAGTTCGAAATATAAAAATACTGGAAGGTTAATAGTTTAAGATTCCCTATCCCTTCAAGAATGGCTCATGACCTTTTAGCTATTCCAATATCAACAGTGGCCTCTGATTCTATATTCAGCACTGGTGGACGTGTTCTTGATCCGTTTAGAAGTTCACTTACACCTAAAATAGTTCAGTCTCTTATTTGTACGGAAGATTGGTTGCGTAATTCTTTTTCTGCGAGTAAAATTGATCTAGAAGAAGATTTAAGTAATATGGAGCAGTTAGAGGAAGGTAAATAATTATAATATTTTTCTATAATTTTATTTACTCATGCATGTCTTCTATTTATAACTATCATGTTTACTTTATATGTAGATGTGAGCAAGCTAGCCTTGGATCCCATTAATAACATGTGAAAAGGTTGATATGTTGAATGCTGGTTTGTCGGAAAATAATGGTAAGTTCACTGATTTATTGTTTTGATATTGCATGCGAATCTGTGATAAGCAAAATATGACTTCTCCTATTTTGCTCTAACAGGTCAGATACCACTGGCACTTATTGATGCTAGTTGCTACTGCATGTTGACAAGGATTTGAAGGCCTCCAACATATGATTTTTAGCAGTGTAGTTTCATTTATATGATGTATCATTTTGGCAATTGCTTACTTAGAAAAATGAATGTGTTTTGGGTCAGTTTCACTGTGACAGTGTTTTGGGTTATTTTGGTTTGCAAAACTTTTATTGCTGTTTATAATTGTGTTTGGGTTTAGTGCTGTTTGTAAAATGTAACTTGGTCTAACCAGCTGAATGTTGCATTAAATTAGTATTTTCAGTTAATATTGAGCATTGATCAATATTCTGTTGCATATTGATCAATATTCTGTTGTTTATAATTCTATTGCATTGATCAATGCTCTGTTGCATATTCTGTTGATCAATATTCTGTTGCATATTGAGCAATATTGAAGTTCAAGGGTTTGGGTGGAGTCGCGAGGCGATTGTAAGCGACCAGTTTCAATGGCTTTTGGTCGCGGTGGTTGATATTGACATATTGTTTAACGATGGATGGCTCTGTGTTTTTTTATTGGTTGTTCGTTTTGGCTTTGGTCAGAAATTTTATACTTGGCTATAGTTGCGGAATGTCAAGGTCGATTTGTGGAATGAATATGAGGATGTTGAAGTGGAAATGGTGGTTTCTCGAGATGATGAACAAGAGAGTGAGTTTTGTTGATATGTAGAAGGTGATGGGTGATGCAATGTACTGTGGAGTTGTGGTCAGGGGATGGGGGACTGATGAGTTCGATGCACTGCCTGGTGGTGGTTAAAAGCCGCTGTTTGAGGAATTTGCGAAAGATTTACTGAAGGAGAAGATGCAACTGGACAACATTGTTATAGAACTGATAGCAGTTAAGTAGTGGGTTTGTATGGGTTTGTGAAGTTGTTTGAGGTTGAACTGTTGTGCACAGATGAGTGGGTAGGGCGGTAATGAAGCTTGGTTTGATTGGTAGATGCTATATGATGGTTGGGTGAAGTAAGGGGATGTGTAATGAGCATTGATCAATATTCTGTTGTTTATAATTCTGTTGCATTGATCGGTATTTTCAGTTGAGGTTGGTTATAAGTTTGATGGGGGATATGACTGTGTTGACTCTGTTGATAGCACTTACAGCAGCACCTGCACGTTTACTTATGAAATGCTAACGCTAAAAATAACACAAGTAGTTATCCAATAGTAATGATGTATCAATTCATACCATAAGATCTGCAACAAATTAACTCGTTTGATGGTTAACTCTCAAAATTACACTGTAACGATGTGGTTAGAAGAATAGGCAGTGGCGCAGTGCAAGTTGAACACGTAGTGAAAACAAAATGAAGTTGTAGTCTTAAACCACAATAACCGAACTTACCGACCGGATCGAACCAATTTAATTTGGTTTGGTTCGAGTTTGGTTTTAATTCAAATTGGTTTGGTTTGGTTTAAGTATTATTCGGCTTTGAATTGGTTTTAGTATTTGTACATAAAACCAAACCGAACCGACCATTTACTCACCCCTAGATGCATGGTGGAGGTCGCCACGATGGCTGGAGCAAGGAAGGACGACATCGAACGTTGGGAATCATAGTCGTGATGGTACGACTTGGTTGCCTGGAAATGAAAGTTATTGAGAGGGAAGGTGATTTAATAGTTTAAACTTAATTTAATTTATGTTAGTTAAAATTTAAGTAATCTTCACGTTCATTAATTCGTAATTTTTTCATACGAGGTCGAAATCGAACGCAGCAAGTTACGTTGCAATCGTATGGGCGACGATATAGAATTAGGTTGGATGGATTTAGCGATCATAGGAATTTGGGTTAGAATTGATGCTTATTCAATTTTAATTCAAGCCGGAATGCTTTGGCGATTAATGGAATCAAAGTGAGTTAAACTCACCTCTCTGGCCCACTTATGTTTTTATAAAAGTTAAAGCAATCTTTTAAAGAAATGTTTTAAACGCGATCTTTTCAAATGGAGTTTAATGATTTAAAAAGTGGTTTAAAATGGGTTAAAGTAACACCCCATATTTTTAGTAACATTATTTAGGATATTTAGTTAGTTAAATTAAATAAATTAATGTAAGATGATTAGTGGATTGAGATTTGTGATTAAATAAGGGGTAGTCGTGCCGTGTTAAATTAGTGAACTAAAGAATAAAATGAGAATAAAAAGGGTTAGGAATTTTGCAAGGGCAAAATGGGAAGAAGGCATATCCTTATACTCTAAACCCCTTAAGAGTTCATTCCACACGTTCATTCATTTTTCACAATTCAAAAATAAAAGCTAAGGTTGACCACCATTAAGAAGAAGAGGAATTCAAGAGGAAGAATCAAGTCTCTTAATCAAGAAAAATATCACATCCTTAATAAAAAAGCTAAGGTGAATAATGACCATATCTCATATTTTTGATTGATTTCGGTTTTAGGTAAATTCCAAAAGTATTTGCAATTGTTTTGCCATATTTTGAATGAAAAATTGATATATATATATATATATATATATATATGCACACACACTTGTTGATGATTTAGGCTATTTTATATGTATTATATGATGAGAATTGATTTAGGAAACCTATCATATGACATCCAATTGCCTTGAGAATTTAGATTTAGATCAGAAATGATAATTTAGAAATGATTTTCAATTTTCATAACTTTTTGAATTTATATGGATTTTATATGAATTTTCTAGTGAAGAAAATGTTATTTTGGGTTAAAAATTTATTTGGCCAAATTATATTGGCTTAGGGTTAGAAATTTTATATGTTAGAAAACATATTAAAAATGATTTTCTAGAATTTTTGTAGAATTTTCCCAAGTGTATTAATATACATACATACATATATATAGATATATATAATTGTTTAATGTATGGAACTTTAATGTTTTGTATATTTATAAAAAGGAGAAGGCTTCTTTTATAAATAATTCAAATCATTAATTCTGAAATGGCAATACTTTTAGAAAAGAAAAGGTTGCAACCAATCAAAATTTGACAAACAAGGTACAAAGAAATAGTTTGAAAAGTCAAATCAACATGTTTTTTTCCTAGTTTAATACTCTAGGCACCAGGCTTTCGACTCCTTACCTCCGCCTCTGACTCCATCATAACCAATGCACATGGTAACAGATACATGATGCGTAGTGAATTGGACAAAGGTGGAAGGTGTTGGGTCGAAATAAGGGGTTTCGAAGGGGTTGAAGCATTACTTTGCTTTTAAATCAAAATGTGTCTGCTTTGCTTTCGACTGAATAGCATTAGACTTGGTCTGCATTTCACTGGGTCAATGATTTAAAAAGAATGGTTTTAAGAAGGTGCGTCTTTGTTTTTAAATAAACACTTCCGACTAGGTCGAAGCCCCTTACTGTCGCTTTTTACCTTTCGACCTGGATTGGTTTTGAAAGGATTACTTTGTTTTTAGTACCAAGCCGCTTCTCAAATGCTTTCGAAAGGGATGTTCGCGACACCATCACTTCTTTACTTAGGAAATTTTCGAAAGAGATTCTTTCGAATTAAATTTTTTTAAAGACCTTTTTTCTCTATAAAAGGTAGAACCAAAATGGTTTTGAAAGAGATAGTTTTAATGGTTTCGAGTGGTAACTTCCATGTGCTTTAAATTGAACCCAGATACTTTTGAAAGGTTTATTGTTTACAAAGGTTTTGATTCTTTTTAAAGGTTTAAAGAAAGGTTTCTAAGGGGTGGTTTCCTAATGTTTTCGAAAGGTCTAAAAGGAAAGGTTTTCCAATAGTTTCAAAAGGTCTAAAAGGTAAGGTTTTCCAATGGTTTCGAAAGGCAACGTTTAAAGGTTTTAAAGAAGAATGTCTAAGATTTAAAGCTTTCAAAGGAGTTGTTTTTCAATACTTTCAAAAGGATGGAAATGAAAGGTTTCGAAAGGTATGATTTTCAAAGGTATGTTTTGGCCTTCGGCCTAAGGTTTTACTTATATTGAAAGGGATACTTTCAAATGTTTCGAAAGGGTACTTTAGATGGTTTCGAAAGGGTTATTTAAAGGTTTTAAACAAAGGTTTTGTTTTTAGCAATATAGCCTAAGTTTTTTTAAGTTATAAAGTGTTTTAATTTATTTTGAAAGGATGGGGAATCCTAATAATTTCATCAATATTATTTTGGGTAAAGTATATATAACATGGCAAATAGTTTAGAGTAAAGCAAAGAGTATATTTTCGTTGTTATATATGATTTAAAGTTTTAAATCATTTTGAAAAGGTTTACAAGGAAAAATTTAAAGGGTATTTAACCCTAAGTAAATGACTCGGATTAGAAGACCGGATAGGAATTGTGTAGGGTCGCGCCCTATACTCATTAGCCAGTAGCCCTTAGCTAATTTAGTCCAAAATTCCATCATGTAGGGCTTTGTTAAATAGACTAAAATTATGGTTACACACGAAAAGAAATATTTGTTCAAAGATAGGTTATTGGTCAGCCACAAAACTATTTAGATCGGTTAAACCCGGAGACGTAAGGTAGGACAGACCATCTAGAAGAGGAGTATCTAACAGATGTTAGAATTTTATATTTTTTGGTAGGCCCGAGTCAGCCAAAGGTTAGTAATTAGCGAGACAAAACTACAACGTATGGATAGATAGTCCATATGATAATTGAAATGTACGTATATATGATATTACTTTACAGATTTAACTAGTTTGGTGCAGGAATATAATTTGCAAATGATATGTTTTGAAAAAGATGTTAGTGAGGGGAAACCCGCTCCACTAAGCGGCGTGGTCTCACTTAATATAAGATAACTGAGATGTACAGTATTATTCACACCAGGCTTTATGTCCGACTCGAAGTTTATTTTCCTTAAGCTCTCTGGTGCTTAAAATTGATTTGAGTAGGCCGAGGGTTGAGGTTTACAAGTTTTATTAGGTTGGCGAATAAAGCTTCCAGAGACGAGCATGTGACTGAGGGATAGCTAATTAGCAGTTGTTGATATATTTTGGATTGATTCCGCTGTTATATATACAAAAAGTACTCTGGTCAACCAAGGGAGTTTCCTCATATGTTGCTCTTAGCGTATTTATGTAATAACTGTATTTTGTCTGAACCTGGGAAAGCAATGGGATTATGTAACTTGATTAGGAATATGTTTTGGAAATTTAATCAGTAAAATGATCGTTTTTTGAAATTTGTGATTTTGTTTCATACTCATTTACTTTCGATATTATGAATACCATTAACATAGCCGTATTTAGCCTTCGAAAGTTAACACTATGGATGACTGTAGCATCTGTAGCGCTTAGCTTTGGGCCTCCAGATAAGGGATGTTACAACTTGGTATCAGAGCATAGGTTTATGAAAAAATTTAACTAAAAATATGATTTTTGAAAACGTAATCCAAAGGGATTAGAGATCAGACTGGGGTATGAGATAACGCTATAGTAACGTACTTGTATTTTCCATATATAAGTATGCGTTTTATCTCTTGTCTCCTATCTCCATTAGGTTATTTTTTTATATCTCACGAAGGTTCGAATGCAGATATGGATTCTCGAAGAGATAATGTTGGAGGGGGAAGCACCACTGCAGATGGATATGCCAGACCTGATATTAGAAGGAACGAAAGTTAGGCACGAGATGGAAATACTGGAGCTGAAGTCCCGCAAATTGATATGGGAGCCATGTATCAATTTTTCACGAATATGATGCAGGCAGGAGTTATTGCTGGAGTAGTTAGGGGAGGAGCCCAGGAAGCTCCAGTAATCAACAATTATGCTGCTTTGAGTAGGGACTATGCTAGGTTGGGAGGAAAACCATTTGTTGGGGCTGAAGATGACATTGAAGTGGGGAACTAATTGTTGCATTGTGAGAGGATTTTCACAGATTTAAGACTCAATGATGAGAAGAAAAGGAGGCTCGCTTCGAGACAGCTTCGAGGAGCAGCTTTATACTGGTGGAATAGTGTAATAGCTGGAGTGGATGAAGGATGATAACATGGGCTAAGTTTAAAAGGAGGTTCAATGAGAGATTCATGTCTGTGATGAAAAAGTTTACCTTGCTTAGAAAGTTTGCTGAGTTAAAGTAAGGAGAGATGACTATTTTAGAGTATGCCACAAGGTTTGAGGAGTTGGCAAGATGTGGTCATGCCACTGTGGATACCGTGATTAAGAGGAATAAGAAGTTCATTATAGAGTTAAATCCTGAATCAGCCAGGGTTACACTACCTCATATCAGGGATCCTTGTGATGTTGTAGTAGACATGGCTCTAAGACATGAGGAAATTATTGCTTTGGTGGAGGAGAATAAGGCGAAGGAGGTCCAGATAGGGCAGAGTCAGAAAAGGAAGTTCTTTCCTAAAAAAGGAGCCAGGAGGGTGGAACCATGAAAAAGGGAAAATTAGAAATTGTCAAGTGTGACAAAAAAAAGCATTATGTGAATGAATGTCGTTCTGAAGAGGCAAAGAAGGTGACTGGGAAAAAGAATATCAAATGCTTCAACTACAATTAGATGGGGCATTATAAGACCAATGAAAGGAGCCTACTAATGACGGGAAGGCAAAGTATATGCATTGGAGCCAGCTACCCTGAGATCCACGATAGGGATAAAGGGAAAGTAGTATTGGGAGGTACACTTATGATTCTTGGTATGGCAGTTACTGTTCTCTTTGATACTGGTGCATCGCATTCTTTTATATCTCGTTGTTTGATGGATAAGCTTAAACTACAACCCTTATATCTAATTACTTCTTTAAGGGTTGCAAATCTGATAGGATGATATGCAACACTTGGGATGAGATGTGATCACTTAAAGTTTGATTTGTTAGGTCATACTTTTGCAATTTGCATGTGTTTGATCTCGTAGGATTCGAATTTGGGTATGGATTGGTTAAGTAAGTATGATGCTAGGATATTTTTCCATGATGGGAAAATATTGGTTAGACACCCAGACTGTAGGAGCAGATTGTATATACCGTAGAAACACTAGCTGCGAAGTAAGTGCTTTGTTAGGTGTTGTGGAGATAAAAGATGAACTGAATTTTGTTTTCATGGTTGGAGAGTTCGTAGATATTTTTGAACCCGTATTAGGATTGCTATTGAAATGGGCCATTGAGTTTCGAATAGATTTGGTGCCTAGAGCAGAACCGGTTAGTAGATTGCCAAGCAGGATGACACATATCGAAATGAGGGAACTCAAGGTACAGTTAGTGGATTTGGAAGGCAAGAGTTTTATCAGGCCTTGTAGTTCACCTTGGGGAGCAATCGCTACGTTTTCTACGAAGCCAGACGGATCGTTATGGTTATGCATCAATTATCGTAAGTTGAATGAGAAAACTATATCAATATCCATTTCCTAGGATGGACGATTCATTCAATCAGTTGAGTGGAGCCAAGATATTTTTGCAGTTGGATTTAGAGATAGGTTTCCATCAGCTTAGAGTGGCTGAGGATAGTATTCCTTTGTTAACGTTTAAAACCATATATGGAATTTACGAATGGTTAGTGATTCCATTCAAAATGACTAATCTTCCAGCTTTCTTTATAGATTTGATGAATTAAATTTTTCAAGAGCACTTGGATAGGTTCGTACTGGTTTTCATATATGATATTTTAGTGTACTCCAAGGATGAAAGAGAGCATGAAGTTCATCTTAGGTAGTGCTTGAGAAGCTGAGGCAGCATCAACTGAAGGCAAATTTCTCGAAATGTTATTTTTGGAAGAAGGAAGTGAAGTTTCTTGGCCATGTAGTTTCAAAGAATGGGTTATCAGTAGATCCAACTAAGATCGAGGCCGTGAATAGTTAGAAGAAACCAAAAACGATGACTGAGATAAGAATTTTTTTGGGATTGGCTGGTTACTATCGGAGATTTATTCAGGATTTCTCACGGATAATAGCACCAATGACTAAGCGAACTCGAACGTATGTGAAGTTCGTTTGGACCGATAATTATAAGGAGGAATTCCAAAAGTTGAAACAATTATTGACTAATACACCTATGCTGGTTGTTCTAGAGTGGAATCAGGGTTTGGTGGTGTACACGGATGCATGTGGGACTGGGTTAGGAGCTGTGTTAATATAGAGGGTAGAGTAATTATATATGCTTCTTGACAGCTTAGACTGCATGAAGTCAGATACCCAACCCATGATTTGAAGTTAGCTGCAATGATTTTTGCACTGAAGGTGTGGAGACATTACCTTTTAGGAGAGAGGTTTAAGCTTTATACGGATCATAAGTCATTGAAGTATTTCTTCTCTCAGAAGGAGATGAACATGAGGCAGTAGAGATGGTTAGAGTTCCTAGTTGCTTATGATTTCGGTATTGAATACACACCGGGGAAAGCCAACAAGGTTGCAAAGGCACTTAGTAGAAAACATCAAAATGTGGTGTTAGCAATGATGGCTGAGTGGAAAGATTATGAAGCTTTAGCAACTTGGAGAGTACAGTGGAGAACTAAGAGTAGTTCGAGTACAAAAACTACTTTGTTATCATGTTTGGAAGTTCGACCAGTTATGATCAAAGAGGTTGGTTCTAAATAGCTAGAGGATCTAGTGTTGGCTGAACTGATCAGAAAGTTGAGACATGGAACAGCGAGCGATGACTTGAAGGATTTTAGCCTTGACCAAAATGGATGGTTGAGAAAGAAAGGAAGATTGTGTGTTCCGAATGTGGGAAACATTAGGAAAGAAGTTTTGGAGGAATGCCGCCACTCAAAGTTCACTATTTGTCCGGGAGGAACAAAGATGTATCAGGATATGAAGAGAAGTTTCTTCTCGGAAGGTATGAAGAGGGATGTAGGCTTATGGGCAAAGTAGTGTTTGAACTGCCAATGGCTAAATGCCGAACATCAGAAGCCAAGTGGGCTGCTTCAGCCTTTGGACATTTCGGTGTGAAAGTGGGATTCTATTTCTATGGATTTCATTGATGGGTTGCCAAGGTCTAATAGAGGAAATGAAAGCATATGGGTCATTATGGAAAAGTTGACCAAGAGTGCCCATTTCATTCCGGTTAAGTCAACAAGGACGACTCATGTGTTAACGAAGTTGTTTATGAAGAATATGGTTAGACTACATAGAATTCCTAGTTTTATAGTGAGTGATAGAGATTCTTTCACCAGCGAGTTCTATAAGAGTCTATAGGATACCTTAGGTACCAAGCTCAAGATGAGTACCGCTTACCATCCACAGGCTGCTGGGGTAAATGGAGAGAGTTAACTAAGTCTTGGAGGATTTGTTACGAGCTTGTGTGCTAGATTTTGGGAGATCATGGGAAGACCATCTATATCTAGTCGAGTTTTCATATAACAATAGTTATCAAGCTAGTATAGGGATGACACCATTTGAAGCTTTGTATAGAAGGCCATGCAAATCTCCCGTATGTTGGCTAGAGACTGAGGATAGGTTGGTTCTTGGTCCAGGTTTAGTTAGAGAAGCTGCAGAAAAGATTGATTTGATTCGAGCTAGAATGAAGGAAGCTCAATCTAGGTAGAAGAGTTATGGAGACATGAGACGGAAAGACCTAGATTTTCTATTTGGTGAGCATGTTTTCATTAAGGTGTCACCAATGAAAGGTGTGATTCGGTTTGGGAAATCAGGGAAGTTGGCACCGAGGTTCGTTGGACCATTTCCTATCATTGAGAGGATCGTAAAATTCGCATATAGAGTAGAGTTACCGAGTAGTTTGGCAGGAGTCCATGATGTTTTCCATGTTTCTCATCTAAGGAAGAGTATTTGAGATTCGAATACTACTATATCACCGACTGTGTTAGATGACTTAGTCATAGAGCTAAATTTGACTATAATTAGAAAACCAGTTCGCATAGTCGCAAGAGATGAGAAGAAGCTCAGGAACAAGACAGTCAGATTAGTTAAAGTCCAGTGGAGCGACGATGACAAAGACTGTACTTGAAAGACTGAGAACAGGATGAGTGATGCTTATCCGGATTTGTTGATGGTATGTTTTACCTTTGGTTGTTTTGTGTACCTTATCGTAGTTTCGAGGACCAAATTCTTTAAGAAGGGGAGTCTGTAACACCCTATATTCTTAGTAACATTATTTAGGATATTTATTTAGTTAAATTAAATAAAATAATGTAAGATGATTAGTGGATTGAGATTTGTGATTAAATAAGGGGTAGCTGTGCCATGTCAAATTAGTGAACTAAAGAATAAAAAAGAATAAAAAGGGTTAGGAATTTTGCAAGGGCAAAATGGGAACAAGGCATATCCTTATACCCTAAACCCATTAAGAGTCCATTCCACATGTTCATTCATTTTTCACAATTCAAAAACACCAGCTAAGGTCGGCCAACATTAGGAAGAAGAAGAAGAATTCAAGAGGAAGAATCAAATCTCTTAATCAAGAATAAATCTCACATCTTTAATTAAAAAGCTAAGGTGAATAATGACTGCATCTCATTTTTTTATTAATTACGGTTTTAGATAAATTTCGAAAGTATTTGCAATTTTCTTTCCATGTTTTGAATGATAAATGGACACACACACACACACACACATATATATATAAAGACACACACACTTGTTAATAATTTAGGCTATTTTATATGTATTTTATGATGAGAATTGATTACAAAAACCTATCATATGACATCCATTTTCCTTGCGAAATTAGAATTAGATTAGAAATGATAATTTAGAAATGGTTTCAATTTTCATAATTTTCTGAATTTATGTGGATTTCATATGAATTTTATAGTGAAGAAAATGTTATTTTGGGCTAAAAATTTATTTCGGGCAAATTAAATTGGCTTAAGGTCAAATATTTTTATATGTCAGAAAACATATTAAAAATGATTTTTTTGAATTTTTGTAGAATTTTCCTAAATGTTTTAATAGGTATATAAAATTATATAAGGTATGGGACTTAAATGTTTTTTATATTTATAAAAAGAAGAAGGGATATTTTATAAATAATTCAAATCTTTAATTTTGAAAATCGGCAGTACTTTTAGAAAAGAAAATGTTGCAACCAATTAAAATTTGACAAACAAGGCAGGTTAGGCACAAAGAAATAGTTTAAAAAGTCAAATCTACATGCTTTTTCCTATTTCAATACTCTCGACACCAGGCTTCCGACTCATTACCTACGCATCCGACTCCATCAAAACCAATGCATATGGTATCAGATACATGGTACGTAGTGAATTGGACAAAGGCGGAAGGTGTTGGGTCGAAACAAGGGGTTCTGAAGGGGTTGAAGCACCACTTTGCTTTTAGATGAAAATGCGTCTGATTTGCTTTCGATTAAATAGCTTTCGACTTGATATGCTTTCTACTGGATCAATGATTTTAAAAGAATGGTATTAAGAGGTTGCACCTTTGTTTTTAAGTAAATGCTTCTGACTAGGTCGATGCCCCTGACTGCTGCTTTTTACCATTCGATCTAGATTGGTTTCGAAAGGGTTACTTTGTTTTTAAAACCAACCCTCTTCTTCAATGTTTTCGTAAGGGATGGTTGCGACACCATCACTTCTTTACTTAGGAAATATTTCGAAAGAGATTCTTTCAACTTAAATCTTTTAAAGACATTTTTGCTCTACAAATGGTAGAGCCCAAATGGTTTCGAAAGAGATAGTTTAAATGGTTTTGAAAGGTGCTTCCACATGTTTTAAATTGAACACAGACGCTTTCGTACGGTTTTTTATTTACAAAGGTTTTGATGCTTTCAAAAGGTTTTAAGAAAGGTTTCTAAGGGGTGGTTCCTCAATAATTTTGAAAGGTCTAAAAGGAAAGATTTTCCAATGGTTTTGAAAGGCAACATTTAAAGGTTTTAAAGAAGGATGTCTAAGGTTTAAAGCTTTCGGAGGAGATGTTTTTCAATATTTTCGAAAGGATGGAAATGAATGGTTTCGAAAGGTGTGTTTTGGCCTTCGGCCTAAGGTTTTACTTGTTTCGAAAGGGGTACTTTTGATGATTTCAAAAGGGGTACTTTTGATGGTTTCGAAAGGGTTGTTTAAAGGTTTTCAACAAAGGTTTTAAGGATGAGTTGTTTTTAGCAGTATAGCCTATGTGTTTTTAAGCTATAAAGGGTTTTAGCTTATTTTAAAAGGATGGGAAATCCTTAATAGTTTCATCAACATTAATTTGGGTAAAGTATATATAGCATGGAAAATAGTTTAGAGTAAAGCAAAGAGTATATTTTCCTTGTATATGTATGATTTAAAGGTTTTTATCATTTTGAAAAGGTTTTCAACGAAAAATTTAAAGGGTAATTAACCCTAAGAAAATGACTCAGATTAGAAGAACAGATGGGACTTGTGTAGGGTCATGCCCTCTACTTATTAGGTATCAGCCCCTACTTGATTTACTCCAAAATTCCAACGTGTAGGGCTTTGTTAGATAGACTAAAATTATGGCTACACATGAAAAGGAATATTTATTCATAAACAGGTTATTGGTAAGCCACAAAACCATTAGGATCAGTTAGACCTGGAGAAGTAAGGACATAACATCTAGAAGAAGAGTATCTAACAGATGTTAGAACTTTTTTGTTTTCTGGTAGGCCCCAATATGCCAAGGATTAGTAGTTAGCCAGACAAAACTACAATGTATGGACAGATAGTCCATATGATAATTGAATTGTACGTATACATGATATTGCTTTACAGATTCAACCAGTTTTAGTTTCAGGATTATAATTTGCAAATAATATGTTTTAAAATGGATGTTAATAAGGGGAAACTCGTTCCGCTAAGCAGCGTGGTCCCACTTAATATCAGATAACCGAAATGTATAGTATGAATATATTCATACCAGGCTTTATGTCTGGCTCGAGGTTTATTTTCCTTAAACTCTTCGATGCTCAAAATTGATTTAAGTAGACCGAGGGTTGAGGTTTACAGGTTTCAGTAGGTTTGCGAATAAAGCTTCCGGAGATGAGCAGGTGACTGACGGATAACTAATTAGAAGTTGCTGATATATTTTGGATTGATTCCACTATTATATATATATATATATATATATAGTGCTTTGGTCAACCAAAAGGGCATCATCATATGTCGTTGTCGGCGTATTTATGTAATAACTATATTTTATCTGAATCTGGGAAAATGATGGGATTATGTAATTTGAATATGGAACATGTTTTGGAAATGTAATCGGTAAAATGATTGTTTTTTTAAAATCTATGATTTTGTTTCATATTCATTTGCTTCTGATATTATGAATACCGTTAACATAGCTGTATTAAATCGTCGAAAGTTAATACTATGGATGATTGCAACATCTGTAGCGCTTAGCTTTGGGCCTCTAGATAGGGGATGTTACAGTTAAGTGGTAGGTAATCATGAATTTCAACATTTTTGTTGTAATAAATGATTTCGAGAAAGTGAGGAAGACATAAACTAGAACACTATTGTTATAGTAGATGATTTCCGGAAGAAGATGTTTTTATAGTGTACAGGATTTATATCTATATCCTATATTTGTTGTTAAGTTTCAAGTATGTAACTTACATCTATTTTGAAGTTGAGAATGTTGTTTGTTTAAGGTCTGAGAGGTAATGGTATCCCAACTTGATTGGCATCATTGTTAACTAATAAATAGTTTGAGTTCGACATCGAAAATTAATATTAAATATGACTAATTGGATCACTATACTAGTGTTTTGGGTTGTCATAACGATGTTTTACACGACATTCGTTTTGACATAATGAAGTGTGTTTTGGGAAAATTGAAGTTTTCCTAAAAAGGTGTCAATATACTTATTACGAATTTAAGTATATAGGGGAATCGTCTAAAATGCAATGAGTTGTGAATATACTTATACCGTTGAGATAATTATATGGGAATGTTTTCCGAATAAAGAAAGACTAAATGTGGTTTTGAAAAATATATCTTCATAAAGATATTTTGAGATAAATATTTGGAAAGTGTGTTAATTAATGAAAAGATTAATTAAAGAGACATAGTGTTTCTTGGTGCTTAACTAGTGTTACTTCCTTTAAAATTTGATCTCTAGTTGAATTGTTTGTTTATTTGATAGTTAAATAACCGACTATCAAATGTTGGTTTGTTTATAAACTAACTTTGTCGGTTTGAAGAGACTGAAATCAGATATGTTATTCGAAAACCACTTTGAATCAGCATAAGCGTTTCGAAGTGAAATTTCTTAAAGCTAATAGAAATGGAGCTTTTTGAGGTGCAAGGGCTACTTACTACTAATTATGAGGATGATTCCAGAATGGATGTGATAGAAGTGGTGCCTTCGATTTCGTTCAGTCCCGGAATGAACTTGTATGGATGAATGCTGGAATTGCATTTTTGCTTGAAGGGCAGTGTTAGCATTACAAGTGGGAAGTGCTATATAAAGTTAAAACGTAGCCTCAAGCCTCATCAGCCGAGAAATGACAATAATCTGGCATGCAGCAGGGCTATATGGATCGCTCGCATCAGGGTGTAGTCATTCTAAATCTAGATCGATTACTGCCTACTCATGTATGCTTTGGGGCCCATTAACGAAAGGGGTTATCATATTCGGTACTACTAATCAAGTGGTAGGCCAGTCCTATGTGGTAGGGGTACAAGATGTCTTTGAAGACCCCGATACATTTTATCTAGAGATGTACCATTGGAAGGTAGTTCCTTGCCTTGTCATAGTATGAAATACATTCTCCAATACGATATTTACGGACTTAGTTTCACCCAATTATGCTAAAACGTGAGATGCAAGCATTTCGGCTACTTTATATATTTACTTTGAATTCCTAGACATTATTATAATATCACTAGATCTATTATAGAAAATATTTTGGTTATCATAAGGTAAAAGCCAGTACGTGTTTATGTGCGCGTGGTCTTATGAGATACCTTTATTTTGAAAAGAGTTTGATAACTTTAAAAATCCAACTAGGTATGTTTTATCACGTTGGTTTACCAGACTGATTCGGGTGTTATTTTATTATAATTCTCGGGTCATACTGAGCATATTTACAGATTGCTTTGGATGCATTGGAGCTCAGGAGAGGAGCTGGAGGTCTTCATGACGTATTCACGTATATGTATATTTTCTACTGCATTATTGTTGAAATTATCGGCATTTGTGAGGATAGGTTGTTATAACTATCCATACTGATGGTTGTCAGATTCTGAGTTGCTTTCAGTTTTGTTTTCTCTTTTTCTTTCTTCTTTCTTTCCCATAACTATCCGGCTTTCCATTCAATTTGAGTTGGACATGTATGGTTTATTGTCAGCCTGAATTATGCGGATTTGTGGGTCATTACAGAATTATTCCTGGCCCAGAGCCGTATTTATTGGACGTTTTATCTACATATAATTTCCATTGAGTTAGTTAGACCAAATCTTCTACCACTTCTCCATCTTGGACAGTGAACTTGATAATGAAGTTTGTCATTGCTTTTCCTCGGATTGCCTTCCTAGGATGGTATGCATATTATATTGGCTCGGCTTAATATTCCACTTTATTAGTCTTTCCAAAGACTCGGGTCAATGTAGTATTGCCTTAATGGCTGATCGGTAAGCACTTTTATCAGATGAACCTGGAGTATGGGCGTAGCTTCCTCGAAGCAATTAAAAAATATACATCAACTTTTCTAGCTTTGTATAGTTCTTTTTGGCTTTAGTGAACCATTTGCTGACATAATACACCATCCTTGAATTTTGTTCTCCTCTCACACCAAGGCTGCACTCAGTGCATGAATAAATGATGCTAAATAAATAAATAAATCTTCTCCTTCCAAAGGCTTTGACAAAAAATCAGTGGTCTCTCTATATGCACCTATAGATTATAGAAATCATCCTAGCATTTATTCGCCCCGACAAGCTTTCCTTTCTCCTTCGTGTGGGCATTAAAGAACAATATGAATTTATCTATCATTTTCAAAATAAATCGACTCAGTGTCATGACTTCCCTATTCAAGCTCTATATTTCCCACTTATTCTTGAGGCCATAACCTCTTTCAATACTTTGATCTGATCTGGGTTAGCTTCAATGCCTCTTGAGTTCATAATGAAATCCAAAAACTTGCGCAATGCAACTTAGACAGAACAGTTCAATTGACTGGGCTTCATCTATACTTTTAGAGCACATTGAACATAATTTTGAGGATGTCCATGTGATTCATCAATTTTTGTGAATTCACAAGCATATTGCCTACATAGATCTCCATTTTTTGTTCGATCTGATCTTTGAACATTGCATTTTCCAATCGCGGTAAGTAGTTCTAGCGCTCTTCAAACCAAATGACATTAATCGATAGCAATATAGCCCCAAATCAATGATGAAACTTAAATGCTCCTTATCTGAAGCATGATTTTCTATTTGATTATAGTTGGAGTATGCATCTATAAAGCATTACAGTTTGTGTCCAACTGTTTCATCAACAAGTTGGTCAATCCTTTGCATCAAGAAGCATTCTTTTGGCATGCCATATTCTTGTCTGAATAATTAATGCATGTCCGCCATTTTTTATTTAGCTTCTTGACCAACACAGTATGTTATACCCATTTCAGGCATAAAGCATGGTGGATGAAACCATGTGCTTTCAATTTATTCACTTCTTCTTTTAATGCAACGGGTCACTTTGGATCCATGTTGTGTTTTTTTTGCTTCATAAAAGGGTGACATGGGTCCACATTCAATGCATAGCACACTATCTTTGATGAAAGACCATACATATCAGAATGCATCCACGCAAACATATCTAGGTTTTCTCAGTGAAACCCTACCAACTTCTCTCTCATCTTTATGCCTAGCTAAGATCCAATTTTGAGAACTGATGTAGGATCATCATTATCAATCGAGATGTTGATCGTCAATTCTGCTTGTGCCTCCCTCGCATCCTCTCGCATTTTTGATGGGTCCTTTGGCTTGTAGAAATTGGTATAGGACCCCAGCCAGGGCTTGAATGGTGGTTGTTGTGCATCAGCAGCCTTCATGCAGAATCTTTGCATTCTTTCTTTTTTCATGTCATATCGCCTCTCTGAGCTCTACAACACAACATTCTCGACCATTACCATAGTCGCATTAAATACCCCCTACACTATTTTTGATGGGAAACTTCATCATTGCACGCCATGGAATAATCGCTATTCTAAAACTGCAAGGGCCAATCGGCCATAAAAGGGTTATTTGCCAAAAATCCATCAACCATGGCATATGTCTAACTTGCACTGTCTTTCGATTACCTTTACTTAATTTCAAAGAAAAATCAATGCAACCAACAGGCTCTTTAGCCTCTCTGGTAAATCCATTAATATGACATTTACAAGTCTTCAGATCCTTCTTGCGGATTTGCATTTGATCAAATGTCTTTTTGAATAAAATATTAACCAAGCTCCTACAGTCAAGCAGCACTCGATTCGCCATTACTGGCCCAACAATGGCCGTCATCACCATGCGATCAAACATTGGTGCTTCCACCCACTCGCATATCTATTTTTGAAAATAATGCCATTATTCCTTGCCCTCTACTACTTTGGAAGATTAAAATCCTCAATAGATAACCACGTTTCTTATGGAATATGCCTTAATGAGCTATTATATCTTTCCATCTTGTTCCAGCTTTTCTCCACGAATGAGGTCCTCTAGAATAGGATTTATCACGATTCTGCTTTTAAGCCATCTTAGTCCCTTTTCACTGGATCAGGCATGATTCCTTTGGGTGATCTGCCACTGGGTCTATCATTCGCTTGCTCGCCATCTTGCAAGCTCCTCACATAGTGTTATAGCCTTTTCTTCTAGATCAAATTCTTAATTACATCCTTGAAAGATCATCACTCGTTGGTATTATGCACATGTATTACATGGAAGCAACAATGCTTCCTTGAATGCCTTTCCTCTTCAACTGCCTCCCTCTGGGGCAATTTCTTAAAATTTTAGTACCTTACATAGCAAGGTGGATATTCACAATAGAATCATTCAAGAGAGTGTATTCACCTGGCATTATTTACCTTGTTCTCTTCTTGGTGTTTTGCTTCTTCCTACTAGCGCCTTGACTTTTCCTTTTTAAATTATTATTTTTGACATTTACATCAATGTTTCTAGTGCTATCACCATTCAGTTTGATAGACTATTACTTTGCAAAACAATATTTGTTCCATAACAACCACCTCCAGTTAAACCAACGACCAAATCTACTTCTTCTAAGTATAGAAATTGGGTGTCATTCTACTAAATTCCTCCATAGTGAACGATTGCTTTCTCCTAAACCATCTACTAAAATGAGTTATCAAATTAACTCCTTTAACTAATACCATTAATACAATCTCTTCTCTTAGGATTACTTATTTCCATCACTATAGCATTGAATTGTTTTAGGAATTCATTCATAGTTTCTTTGGAATTTTGACAGGAATTTGAAAGGATATCAAATCCTTCAATCAAGTAGTATGGTGCCTAAATTGCTCCACAAATTCCCTCGCT
Source organism: Allium cepa (assembly GCA_030765085.1). Classification (NCBI taxonomy): domain Eukaryota; kingdom Viridiplantae; phylum Streptophyta; class Magnoliopsida; order Asparagales; family Amaryllidaceae; genus Allium; species Allium cepa. The sequence continues at coordinate 164,069,435 of CM060932.1, forward strand.
AACTGATCAAAAGATGATTGGACCTCAACAAGAGCCGCATGAACTATATCGTGCCAGATATGTCTACTAATATAGGAAAGTACCTGCATCTTCCTACATCGAAAGCATGGGCACTATCTATGTGTCATCCATGCTTTACTAGACACTATCTGGATCAGTCGTTCCATCATAAGACGACTTCTTTCTTGGCATTACAAACTTTTTTGAATAAATCTCCTGTAGAATGTTATCGACGAATAAGGTCCGGCTAGGCGATAACCCCTCTCTTCATTACTCATATGTTGACTTTCATTTAGCAATCTCTTTACTGTATCCACTATATACTCCTCACTGGTCTGGGCAGCAAGACGGTGATTTCCTAGGACCGCTCTGGGAGTTTGATTCTATAAATGCCCTCAATTTGTCGATGATGTCTAAGCTCACCAATCATTCGGAGAGCCATTCGTCCAGACCCTTTTTGACACCTTATTGGTTCTATGACATTCATATGAATAGTAGTAGTCACTATAAGAAAATACCCTTTCTAAAATATTGGATATCCATTGTAAAAATCTTTCAGCAGCATTTAAGTTAGAGTTGTTACGTCCATTGTTGTAAAAAGGGGTTGCTTTTCACAACATTTTTATAGATGTTGTGTACAGTGTTGTAAAAGCACTTGTTACAACAATTTATATATATGGCAGTGATACACTTATAAACACTCCAAACCCTTTGTTACAACGTTTATCAAATATTGTATAAAATATTTCTGTAACACTTTTCATGTATCATACCAATCTTTTTACAACAAATATCGAAAGTCGTTATTTGAATTCTCATTGATTCTAAACATTATAAATATTATTTGACTATGTTGTTTTTCTATTATTAGATAACATATACATTCACCAAAAAATATTGTACATAAATTTCATATAATAGACTGTATATAAATTGACAAATTCATCATTTCAAAATCAAACCACTAAGTTAATTAAATAGCATCATTTTTATTAATGTTAACACCAAGTATGCGTTATACAAAAAGCATAAATTTTATACATTAATTTGAAAAAGTGCAAGGCAAAAAATTCACATTGTTATGAAGTGACTTACCATCCATGTACAACAAATCAAAGGAGTACAACCTCCCTTGTAAAAGTACAAGAGGAAGTTCAAAAACTTTGTATAACAGTTCTAATTTTAATTTTTATATTTAATATTACAAATTAATAATATATAAGACTTAACTACATCACATGGAACCCATTAAATTTTCTATATTAATAGTTAATTTATTTTTGATTTTTAAAATATTAAATTAGTAATATATTACCTTAAAATATTACTCTATATGTTCCTTCTACATTCAATCACCAATCCATGTAAGAAAGGTATCTTATATGCATTTTTGTTGTTTAATACTTAACATCGCTACTTTCTTCGTTTTAGGCCATCCACGGATGCTTTTGGATGCGAGTAATCCCATATTGGCTCTGCGTATGAAATTATTTTCGGATATTGGATAATCATATTTGCAGATACGGATGGATATCAGTTAATTATCATATCCACTAAAGATCAATAAAATAAAAAACATAAACTGAAAATTTTGGTTTAACATAACTTTTTTCTATTACATTGGCTTTAAAAGTATGCAAAATCAACAAATATGATAATAGTAAATAGTTTTAAGCAGTTAGTATGCACTAAATGCATATAATATAAACTACTAACTTAATAAAACGATAAATACATGTTTTTCATTATACTAAAATAAATTAACCATAATCTTGACAAAAACCGAATTGATTAATTTCGAATGCGGATGCCTTTATTTCCGCATCTATATCTGCTTTTCCAGATATCAAATATTTATCCACATTTCGAATAAGAATGTAGATAGATTTTTAACTTTTTAGGTATCCATTAACAGCCTTACTTCATTTACTACTATAAATCCACTTCTAGGTTCATTTATTAAAAGCCTATATAAAATACTAACTTCAAACCAAAAATCAAAATCAGAAATCAAATACTTAAAATTGAGGATGCATACATTTATCATATTGCATGCATATTTAGGTTGGTAAACAAACGCATTCCAAGTTGAATATAACTCTAAGAAACTTAAATCTAAGAAAAGGATATATAAAATTGCAGTATTATTAAGATAAAAATGAATATTGCATTTTGTAACAGAATAAAATCTAGAATTGTAAGGTAGTAATTCGTATTAATAACCTGCAAAGTTTTAAGATAAATTATGCAGAAACCTATTGGCTTTGCATTCCCAATAATGAACTATAATGTTCCTTAAATAAAGAGATTTACTATGTTTTCCAAAATGAGTATCTTGCTAGAAAGGCATAAAGGATTTGGTTAAGGGAACCACATAATGAGTAAGTTTTAAGGCAACATTTTAACGTCGATATCTTTTTGACTTACAATTGTAATTTTGGGTTCATATACTGTATTCTAAAAGTTTAAGAAGAAGAAACATTATCTATATCTAATATGAACATTAATCTAAAGAAGAAAGGGTTATACATATAGAAACTAAAACATGTAAACTTAGGGCTAAAAAGATACATAAATAATCCCTTGAGATAATTTTCAGTTGCTAAAAATTATTGATCTGTTTTTACGTGAATCTTAAAAACTGTGATTTTTGAATTTTTATATCATAAGCATATTATTGATTATAAATAAATAATTAATTAGGTATGTGCAATTCCCTAATGCTACGTATAACTGACAATCAAGCTTGTGCAATGCATTTAAATGATATTAACGTGGCTTTTACCACTTTTGTTGCTTCTAACACGTAGGTACACTTAAATAAATAATGAAACATAAAGATAAATAGATATCTAAATAAAAGTACTAACCAATGTGTGTTTGTATGTATGTATATATATGTATGTATACATGTATGTATGTACCATATATGTATGTGTGTATACATACATACATGTACATATGTGTATGCACACATGCATACCACACTACAAATACTCCTACACACAGAGTGTGTGCAATAGTGCACATGCACATGTAAGCTATAATATTCAACCATTCTCATGTGGATATCTAAAGAAACGTGTGTCATTACAACATTCAATGTGCATGCATAAATGATACGAAGGATTTATATATATATTGTTGCCTTTCTTGTACTCCTAAAATAGTAGAAACTCCTAAACTATTCAACGGCTTGCTCACCTTCTTTTTTTAGTATAAGATACTTAATTCATGTATAAAAATTTAAATTTAGTGAGAAAAGAAAGATATAATCATTTTCATTACTTCAAACAGTAAAAATAGAAGAAACTAGATGCAAATAAAAATTAGAAATCCAAGTACGTTATTAAGGCCATCAAAATATGTTGAATATGCCAATACGTGCACACTAACTATTAACAAATAACAAAATATAATCAAAATACAAACATTATCTTTAAATTTACATGCTTTGATGTAACTTTCCAAAATAAACAACACCATTAGATAACTTAATCTCGACAATGCTCTAACTTTTATGAACCGAATATACTTGCAACCTTGGTAACATAAAATGCTAAAATCCTTTCATAATCTTTCAACTTTAAAAAAGATAATTAGATATATTGAAATAGCCCGGTCATGAAGTAAAATTGTTACAGTCATAAAACCGTATGCAGAACAAATGAGCAAGACTACATAATATACATGTAGAACTAAAATAAAAAGGAACTACTAACATAATATTCATTACAGTCAATATTCAAATAGAAAGAAAAAATGAAACATTTCGGTAAGAAAATTATATATATCTTCCTTCTCAATATAATCAAAGGAACTTATCTAACGGTTAGACAACATAAATAAAACAAGTGGCAAAAATCAAATGTACACCTCAAAAGCCTTAATTGAAATATATAGCTTACTAGTTTGGGTGAAATTTTATTCAATCATAATCTTAACAGTTTTTAGTAAAAAATTATTAAATTCTGTATAAAGAACTCACCATGCAATAAGGGTCTAACAGTTATGTGATGCTCTAACTACAATGAAGTCGGATCTCGTGTGTGGTAAAGATATGGATTGAAGGAAATAACGAGCTATGATTTTTTCTAGTGCAAATGGAATATTAAATTAGGGTTTAATCTTCGGGAATGACGCTTGTGAAGGAGATATTTGCAAAGGAGAAGGGTTTGTGAGAAATGTGTGTGCACCTTTGGCAGATCTGTGCTATGAACAAATAGTTCGTTATAACTGCTAGATTAGTAATGGAAGGCGAATATTATTTTTAGTTGGTAACAATAAGAAGCTGATCTACCACTAATTCAATAATGGATGATTGTAGTGTGATTTGTATGTGGATCCCCATGGTTCAAAACTAATCTCAACCGTGAAAGATTCAATGGCTATTTTTGCAGTGACTACTAAAATATACCGATCAAAGAAGTTTGAGAAACTTATTTAAATCCAATTTGATATCTCCGTCATTAAAAGCAAAATGGTATATTTAGAGTTCTACAAAATATAAGTGCATCTAGTAATGAGTAGCGTACCTATGCTTAAAAAGGTTACATATTTCAACAATTTAATGAGATAGTTGTAACAGTATTGGTTTTAAAATGATTTAAACTATGAGTAGGTTCAACTATTTATATTCAAAAACCAAAAAACTATGGTTGTATTGTGTTAAACATAAAGTGTAGCTTATAATTTATTGTAACATAAACATGGATTTACTTTTTTATCATAAATTATAGTCTGATAATTAATAATAAATCTTATCCATTCGATTATAAACTTATTGTGGGATAGAATCAAACTAAGTTAAGACCAGCTAAAAGTTCTTTACTCGTAAAAATTTCTATATGTTACGAATAACTTCGCTTTTCAATATTCAAACAATGTTCTTAGCTAGCATAAGCTAGTAAAATTTAACAAAAATTCTTTAAATTTAATACTTATATAATATGTGGAAAATATTGTTGAATTTAAGCACTTTAACAACATGTACTAAACATTATAAATTATTAGAATATGAGATAAATGTTGTTGAAGACTATTATGTACAACTATTTTTTGAGATGTTGTAGAAATAATTTTACTTCAATATTTGTTAAATTAATGTTGTCACAAATTACTTTTATAATATTTTTATAACAAATGTTTGTAAATGACCTATATTATTTGCAACAATCTTGCAACTGTTGCAAAATTCATGTTGTAAAATGGGTTTTTTCTTGTAGTGAGTCTACATACCAGTATCATATCCTACCTCATTACAATAATTTTGCCGATCTTCTCCACTATCAGTTAGATTCACAGCTTCCTTGGATCTTCCATTGCCAGCACTTCAAATTAACTCAGTACCGACATGACTATGGTCGGTACCAACTTGATTGGCATCTACCTGACTTCCACTATCTCTTGCACTTTGTTTCCTTGATGTTCTAGCACTCTTCCTCTTCAATTTGTTGTTGCCGTATCTTCGATTTTGATTTGATAAAGTTGAAATTTCTTCTTTAGAATCTGAAGATGATGAATCTCTGTGGCTTCTCCTACGCTTTTGAGGTTGTTGGGACATCGTAGCAAAATTCTTTTCCATTCCAAGATAGTGCTCTGAATATCCAACATCCTCTTATTCATATTAGTCATCATCTTTTCTATCTCTTCCTCTAATACCATGTCCTATGGGGAGGAAGATCCTAACAAAGCATATATAGGTTGAGTAGTTTCTTCATTATGTAGAGAGGCTTCGTCGTCACCTCCATCAACAACTCCAGAACTTGAAGGACAATATTTATTTCATATTTGATGTTAATTCATCTTCTAAATCCAAATAACATCAAATCTACAACAAATACTTTCAGATATACCTTGTGGACATTTCAAATCCAAAGTTCTGAGCTAGATCTATACCTAAGAACCGTGTCTCTCAGTGAAAGCACCAAAAATATTACGCTAAAAAATGACATAACACCACAGTGAATCAAAAGCGAGAATAAGTAGTATAACAAAATGAAATAGGTTGAATACATAATATTTTCTAGTGGTTTAACCTCAAGTCACTGCATGGATCCACTTTAGTTTTATTAATTGAGATTTTTCACAAGTATAAACAAGTTACAATGTTTGAGATCTAGAAAAAAGTAAAACTGAGCTTGACAGCACTTCATGGCATACTAAGGCTAAAGAGAAGAATCAAGATCCTAAGTCCTTCTTTCATTGCTATTTACAAGCAAAATCGTCCACCGAAGTCAACGGCTCATGAAAGACCAAGTAAGAGCTTATACCCATGCAATCAGGATAAGTAAATCTCATAATACAAATCATGTTAGTACGAACCATAGTCATGTCAGTACCAACCATATTTTGCTCACTGCTACTCCATTTTTTCTTCGTAGTTATCTACATCTTCAAATTTCCAAGCCCGGTTGTAAGATTTGCTCCCACAATCATGTCATGATTTTTCTATGCGGGCCTTGTCTTTTTTTGTATACATGAGTAGTTCACCTACTTGTTCAAAATTGAGCCCATCAAAACATGTCGGTACAATCACGTCGATGCCGACATGTTGACTTGCACCAATTTTTCTCCAACTTTGTCTTGCCTATTATTCCAAATAATTCTTCGAATTCTTGATTAATTCCTTTATCGTCTTGAAGCCCATATCCATCAAGAAGTCGCTTGGTTTAAATGTTGGATAGCGGTATCAAACAAAAGACATAGTTTTCATAGCAAGTCTAAAGCCTAAAGTACTTTAATATGCAATAAAGATCAACAGTTAACACAATCCTCGGACGCTTCAATGGCTTAAATAACCTAAAGTATATACAACACATGCAAATCAAGGCACCCAATGGCTATATATAGAACATCGAGTCAGTAATTCGCGTAAATTAGTGAGTAAATTGGACATCGATATGTGTGCAAATCTTAACCCTCATGCAAGAAAGGTCAACAATCCATAGGAAAAGTTCACCACCAATAATCGCATAATTCAGATACGATGAAAAATCATACTTTCTCTATAAAGTCATCTTAAAATTCATTAATGGCATATGTTGCCAACTCAACATTGTAACATCCTTTCTGCTTTGGTATATAACTTTAAAGAACGGAAGCATAAACTAAACTTATGAATTTAAATGAACTACTACAACCTCGATGTCTCTGTGTTCTGCACTATTACTATCAGCATTACATATAAGCTCATCCTTGGTCTATTCAGCATTTACACTCTTTGCCTTTGTCTAAAAGACTTAACTAAACTTCTTATAATAGCTATAAACTTTCAACAACCAAGCTACCGAAGTACTTAGAAAAAAGACTAATCGAAGTTAATCCTACAATAAATTGTAACACCCTATAAAAATTAATAAAAAATTAACTAAAAAAGAATTAATTAATAAATTAATAATAAGGCTAAAAATGTAAATTTTATAAATGTTGGGATTTAGCCACGAAGTTGTGCCATTCTATTCATGGTGATTTTCTAGCCAATCTCCATATATTAAGTTTTGAAATTGGAGATCAAACGAAAAAGTTATTAATGTTTGAAGTTTTAAGATTCAAATCAATTAAAATGGAATTCAAATTTAAAAAAATAATTAATGCTAAAGTTTAAAATCAAAAAAATTAACAGTAGTTAGATTTAAGGGTTAAGTAAACGTTAAAACAAAGTTCAATGGCAATTAAATATACATTCCCAAAACAGGCTACCGATTGAATGGGTCCTTGGTTCGGTTGCCTGCATAGTGGTTGACTGCCTAAGTAGGAGTGGTCGACCGGTGTTATTATAATGACTGGAGTTAAGGAAGGCCATGAATGGTCTGGATTATATTATTATACACCGACTTAAATCATACAATTTTGGCGCTTTTTGAGGACTATAATCAAGATCCTAGCTCCCTCACTTTTATTCACAAATTATTTAGAAACGTAGCGGAGCTCTGTGAGTTTCTTCCTTCTTAAAGATTTGGAAATTCTCTAGGATTTCAGGTAAGGGATTTTAGGTATTTAATATTCAATGTCAAATTCTATTCTCTTCCAATCTCTGAAATTCTTAATGTAATCTATATACAACCCACTTGTTGTATATTTCTAAAGGAAAAGATCTGAAAAAGATTTTAAGAGGGAATAAATAAATCGAAAAGGAAGACCTAAGGCCCTTTTGTGAGTGTAAATATTAATTTTTATTATTTTAATAATTATATAGTATAACTTAAATTTGATATATGCCTTGGATAATTTTGTTCACGAAAACATCAAGCTAAAACCCAAAAATTCCTCTAAAGCAAAAATGTCAATTCTTATGTATGGATCTCAATTATTTTCTATTAAAATAGCTGAATTGCATAGTTATTGCAATTTTAACGTTTTACAGTATATTCCACTTCTTATCTTTTCTTTGGATCTGATTAAGGGTTTTGGAAAAAAAATAAGTTAGTAAATGGTATGTGAGGTATCGATTCTCCTTATTCGTAGTTTTCACTGTCTATTTCCGTAATTTAGATGAAAAATCCCTTTTTCATTTGTATATGTAGAAGTTGAAAACAACGTAAAAAGACTTGAACTATAAATTATATTAGTGCTGATTCTACTATTTTAGTATAAAATAAGTTTGATACGGACTTTATTGTATATAAGTCTATTGTTGAATTGAGAATGTTGGTACATTTGTCGATAGGGTACTAGACTTGTATAAATTTAAAAGTTTTGAAATTAAACGATTAGCATAGATTGTAATCTTCGCACGATTAGAAATATTTTAGGCACTTATTGATATATGTATATATTAGCATATAAATAACATATAATTAATAACATATTAATTACCTAGTAAATAGGTTTTTTTATATTAAAACCCCCTTAGGAAAGAAGTGAGATAATTATGGAAAGTTATATTATGGAATGTGGTGAGGTATATAGTAGTATGTTAGGTGAGTGAAAATTATAACTAAGTTATGGGTATGTGAGATCAGTCAAAAGGCACAAGAAAGTCTAAACAGTTAATCTGGCTACTAACAGTATGTCTTTTGGCCTGATGTGAGACATTACCTATAATAAGTATCCACGGAGGACATGAGTATAGTCCCAAATTATGTAGGGTAAGCCTGCATATCTAATCAGGCTACCAGTAGCTACGAATAGTCGGACTAATTTGAGACATCATAGTTTGGGTCGTGAGTCATAATATATAGGACCTGCTTTGAGGTTGAAGGTAGTAAGTGGCTGATTGATGGCCTACCTCCTCCCTATTTAGGAAGTAATAAGCGGTCAAGATTAGCAATTAGGCATGGTAATGGATATCTTTGGAATATGGATGACAATGGGGCAGGTCTAGAGTCTAAATCCGGTAGACCCGCCCCTATTTTGACCAGCCAAGACCCGTCCTACTGGGTCATTAGGGTGAGTAGACCCCTGACTCATTTTTAAGAGCTCTGGATCTAGGTTCAAGTGGGTGCTTAGCTAACCTGCCCCATCGCGACCCGCACTATCCCATAAAATGGCTTTATTACTATATCAGTGGTTTGTTAATCCTTTTATACATAAGATGTTATAACATGGATATTCTACCGTTTCATTCAATAAGTTATATGATTTTTGTGATATTAAGTTGCATTACCAATAAGTATACAATAAAATATGCATGTTTTTCTTGAATCATTATCATACACCTCATTCTTATCACCGTACTTATCATTGTAAACTCATTGATATTTATATTTATCGTATCATTTAGTTACAATCCCTCTTACAAATAAAATAAATAAATAGATGTACATTAGTACATAATTTTAAATGAATATGTAAAGCCTCATAAGGTCTTGGGAAGGGGCGGGTCTGCCCTGACCCATATTGGTTTTGGGTTAGGGGCAAAATTCCAAACCCATATCCGGTCAACGGGGAAATCTGGGGCATGGTTAAAAAACCCGAGGCAGGTTAGAGGCACAAAAAACCAGCCCAGCCCAGCCCAGCCCACCCCATTTTCGTCCCTACTCAGATGGGTTCGCTTCGGTTTAAGGTTTCAAGTAGCAGTTATAGGGTTCACCTCTCTTATAAAGAAGTATTAAGTGGCATGATGAGATTCCATGTGATGTTAGATAGATAGTATCAGAAAGGACTCCACCTTGGGATAGGCAGTAAATGATGAGGATTACTTAAAATTAGGTATTAAATGGTGAGAGTCTGCCCAGTTCCCGTTGGAAATGTACTAAGTGACTTGGATATTATCACGTACATTTTTTGGACATTATTGACGGTAGATGCGTGGAACTGGGAATGACCTTTGGCATATAGTTGAAGATGGGTTATTGGGTAGAAAGAATATGGGTAATAGAATTGGACTAGAAAAGGCTTAAGGATTGTAGTTGGAAAAACTTATAATATAGGATGCATAAGAAATATTATTATTTAAATTATATCACCCAAGTATTATTATCGAAAGGCTCGAGATTTTTATTCACTGGACGTTGTTGTTCTGACTCCCTCCTTATCACAACATGGATAGAAAAGGCAATGCAAATTACGAAGGCGGTGAGGGTACTTGTGGCAGTTATATATATATATATATATATATATATATATATATATATATATATACTTATGTCATTTTTATATTTCTGATGTAACCATTTAAAATTATTGATGTATTCTGAGATATTACACTACAGATATTTGGCGTTGTTATGCGGTATTATGTTGTACTTTTCTAATATTTGAATTTTAAATAAAATGGATACTGTTTTTGATATTATATTTCATCCTCTCATTGTGAGATTCTGTATGTTTAGATAGATAGCTCCATGTATTATTCTTTGTATCAATTTTATCAACCAACAGCCAGCTTTGGAATGTGTCTAAGGTTCGATAGGGCTTCTCTAGGTCAAAAAGTAGGCCCGTTTTGAGGCAGGATGTTACATTTGGTATCAAAGCTTACGTTACCCGAGTGATGGGGATAGGTATACGTATGAGTGGCATACTTGTTATTTTTGAAAGTATTTTTCAAAAAAATTGCTATATATATATATATATATATATATATATATTGTAACACCCAGTAAAATGAAACAATAAATAAATAAAGTAAATCTAATTAAATATGAAATGGGTTGGATATGGAAATTTTATAAAAGTTGAAATTTGATCACAAATTTATTCCGTTGCGTTCGTTGTTGCGAAATTTTAATCTGTTTCTATATGTAATATGCTAAATAAAGAGCTCAAGCAGAGAAGTTATGAGTATTTAAAGTTCTTAGATTTAAATTAATTGAGTTTGAATTCAAAGTGAGAAATCAAATTTTGGGTTTAAATCTCAAAAATTAGCTTAGGGCTCAGTAAATGTTTAATTAACATTTAATGTTAAAATGTCAATTAGGAAAATAAATAATAATTCCTCGAAATGGAGCGGTCAACCTATATTGGTCAATTGGTCAACCGGTCGACCATAGCGGTTAACCGGTCGCTCAAAGGAAGTCAACCCTAGGCAACAAAAGTTTCTGTCGGTGGCTAAGGTTTGAAGTTATGTTTTATTCAATTTGTCACCACCCGTTTTTCTATCTCCAGAAAAACGCATCATGAATTAAGAAAGAAAGGGATAGAAGAAGAAAAGTTAAGAAAGAAGAAACTCAACAACATCAGATACTCACAGCGGAACGAATGAAATATAATATATCACATAAAATATTACATAGCATCATATTACATCAGAGTACACAACTTATACATTCATATTAGATAGTTATAAACATCTGTCTAACTATACAACTCAAGATATCACAAGATACAGATATCGCATAAACACAGCGGAACCATAATACATCTACACGTGGAAGCCTCCTGCTCCAAAACTCCTCCAGAATTCGTCAAGCTAACCTGAATCCCTCGACTACTCAGACATAATATGAGTACCCAAGAGTTTAATAAAACAGAAAATAAACACTCGGGTCAGACAGGGGTCTGGTGTGAGTAAACGGGTTAAAATTGCTTAACTTTAGAAAATCCTTTGAAAGAAAAGGTATCACGTAAGACTTCCACACATAAACATGGAAAAGTTTTTACCTTACGCTAACCAAAACATTTGATAGGAAATCCGGTGATATTATAATAGTGTCTAGGGTTTTCAAGTAAATAAGAAATAGCCGAAATTGTTACATTTTTAAATTCCAGCTACTAGCCACAAATGTGGGTAATACAATCAAAACCTTAGGGTCTCGTTGGAAGAATGGGTTTCCGTCAATGACAGGGCTACCGGGGTACCGCCGGTCACAGTACGTGGCCTAGATCACTGTACCGAGGATTACCCCTAATCCCCTGCAACACAAAGCCGGGACCATTCCTTACTGAACAGTCCCGAGTAAGATCACCCCGTGGTTGGCGTGACCAACCAACCACTAAGTCGAAATAAAAAGGGACATCTAGACAGGGATGACCTCACCCAGAAATGGGTGCTACCCACCTAGCCTTGCCGCACCTCCCCTGTTTTAGCCATTCCCGGTTGATGAGGCTTGAGGCTGCAATTACCTTTATAGAACACATCTACCTTAGAATGCTCATCGTCCACGTGACGATGTTCTGAAAGCATTCAATCCATACAAGTTCGTTCCGGGTTCGAACGAAACCGAAGGCACTATCTCGTTGCACTCATTTTGGAATCACCCTCAGAGTCAACTACCATAGCCCTTGCACTCTAAATCACCATCTCGAACCTGTAAGTACTATTTCCGTCAAACTCATCACGGAATCACCCCCAGAGTTATACTGACGAATAGTTCTTACACTTTGAGTCTTCACTAAGCTCCACTTGGATTCACGACCTAACGTTTAATTTGGATCGATGTGGTTTTTGAATTATCCAAATATGGAAACCCGATCCCGGTCTCACTGAATCCAAACGCCATTTTAATGTCCAAGTTGTTTAAGGGTTTTAAACAATTAAACTTATATTCAGGATGATATAAATAGATAGATGAATCACATTATCACAATAGATAATTCATGTCAAACATTCATCTCACAAAGAAGCATATCACATATCAGAGATATCATACCCAAATCATCCAACATCAACCAACATCCAATATCAGTCATCCAATATTAATCAATCATCCAATATCAATCAATCATCCAAAAGCAGAATTGATTAACTCTTAATCAATTGGATTAACCTTAATCCTTCTTACTCAACATTAATTAATTACAAATTAATTAATTAATTAATGATCTCTTAATGATCTTTCTTAATTAATCTCCCTTGATTAATCCTCCTTTAATTACATTCAAGTAATTATCCTTAACTATATACAGTAATTAACCTTTAATTACTATCATTAATTACAATAATTAATGAACCTTTATTTTCTTCCATTAATTAATCAACTATGATTACATTAAACCTCAATTAATTAATCACACTTAAATTAATCACTTTTATTAATCAACCTTGATTAATTCATTAATTATATTAACTAATGATCCTTATTAATTAATAATACCTTTAAATTAATTAAATAATTAACTTATAATTAGTCAACTCATTAATTAATCTTAATTAATCATAAACAGTAATTAACAACTTGTAATTACTTATCTTAATTAATTAACTTCTTAATTAATTATATTAACCCTTTGATTAATTAATCTAATTAATTAATCTTTAATTACTTCATTAAGTAATTATTATTCAATTAAATTAATTAATAATCCTTAATTAATTACTTTAATAATTAATTACATTTTTAATTTATTACCCTTAGTAATTAATCTTAAAAATAATCTCATTCATTAATTAATTAATCACATTAATTAATTAACTAAAATTAACTAAGTAATTAACCCTTAATTACTTACATAAGTAATTATCTTCTAATTACTTTCATTAGATGATTACTCTTTTAATTAATTACTTAACAAGTAATTAATCCCATCATTAAATAATCCTTAATTCTTTAATTAATTAATTACTCCATAATTAATTAACTTCAAAACAATTATATTAATCAATTCCTTAATTAATAACATCAAGTGATTTTCCATTAATCACTTCCATTTAATTACTCCCATGAGTAATTTTCCACTAATTACTTCCATAAGTAATTTCCTCTTTCCTTAATTACATTCAATAATTAACCATTGATTACTTCATTAAGTAATTACGCTTAATTAATTCATAATTAAGTGATTATTTAAAATTAAACAAACAATTAACTAATTATTTAAAATTAATTAAATAACTAGTTAATTTCTTATATTTAAAAATCCTTAATTAATTAAGAAAATCATTCATCTTAATTAAATCTTTACTTATTAACAAATCATATTAATTAAGTATCCTTAAGTTCATACAAAGATAAACTAACCATATTTATCTTCATAAATAAATTAGTTGAATTAATCAAATCTTAATAACTTAAAAACAAACTATTTTATTTAGTTTATAAAATTATAACTTTAACTTTATTTGAAAATAAAGCATTAGGAATCAATTTTGAAATTTAAAACACTTTAATTATCTAATTTAAACTTATTCATTTTTAATAAAATTTGCAAACTTAGTTTTTAAACATTTCTTAAAAACTTTGATTTAATATTTTAAAATGAAAACATTTCTTTTGAATTAAAATTCAAAACACTTCTTTAAATTAAAATTCAAAATTTTAGTTAAGTTAATTACTTTCTGAAGGAATCATCTTAGACAATTTAAATTTTGAAAATAAATTCAATTAATACTTTTAAAAGTTTGATTTAACTTTTATTTACAAGGAACAAGTTTTAATTTGTAAATTTATTTCCTTTTTGTAGAAAACTCAACTTTGATTTTTATTTATTTAAACAACAAGTTTTAATCTACAACTTAATCTCATTACAGAACTTAACCAAATAAGCCTGCGACCAAACTCGAGTCAGTCTCTACAACAACCCGAGCTTTCCCCAAAGACAAACCCAGCTATCTCCACTTCGAGTTGAAACCATGAAAACGCGAGCATCACCCGAGCCAGCCTTCGTCTTCCCCAAACCCACTTTCCAGTGCACACAAACATACAGACGTGTACATGCGCAATCAAACCTCTCCCCTCGCCATCCAACTTATCGCTGACCAACCACGAACGACCTCGACAACCTCCCTACAACCTAGATTGAACAAAAAAACATACGAATCAAAATCGATCCCTTAGCTCGAAAATCTGCAGCAGTCACGACCAAAAACCCATTCGCCATTGATGAACTCGCCACCGGAATCTCCAGTACCACCTCCAGAGCATCGTTGTATCTCCACGCTACCATTCCCTCATCTTGCAAACATCTCCGATGATCCTGGGATGATGCGACGGCCGCAAAAACAACAGCCTTCAAAACTAAAGACAAAACCCTACTCGACTCAATTTCGGTCGATTCAGCCATTGGAAAAATTCAATAACATTTTTCCCTTCATCCTTGATACAAAAACAAGCTTCGACCAAGATATCACCTCCGATCATCACGCCGATCAACGGCAAACCACCAAAACACCCAAATCGAACAAATCCAGTGTTCACACGAATTAACCAACTAAAAATTACAAAACGCATATCAAAATTCACGATTTTCCATTATGATTACATGCATGTAGTTCAAATTAGAATTTAAGGCAGTTGATTTTTAACATGTAACTGTATTTCACTGTGTTTTACCATTTTTAAAAAAATATTTGTGAATTAAAAATTTCAGAAACCATTTTTAAAATTACCATCATACATTACTTTACAACTTTCATTCAAATGTCAGTATCTAGTATGGTCTTGTTTGGAAGATTTGAATTTTCCTAAGAAAATAATTTCAAATTTTCAAACAGAGCGACGAATATTTACAGTCACTTGAAATCCCTGGCAATTTCACACTCCATCATACAAACTTAACAATATTCATGAAGCATATATTCATATCATAGCAAATGCATAAATATTTCAACTACAAATATAATTAAATTTGTTTTTAAAAGAGTTTACTCACCATCAATTTGCAGTGAACAAAGCAAAGCAGGTTTAAATTTTCTTCTTTTCCCAGGCTTTGAACATTTAATCTGAAAAAGGCTTTTGATTTTCTTTGCTGATGAAATTGAATCCTTGCATGCCTTCAAATTGTTGATTTAAAATGTTGAAACTGATGTTGAACTTGATTCCTTTTGAATTGCAGAAGATTTGAAGTTGCAGATTTTACTTTCAAATCCGATCTTGCTTTTGGGTTTCAATTTTAGGTTTTGAAAATAATTTTTTGGTTTGAGTTAAGAAAGAAGACAAAGGAATGAAAGTGTTTGTGAAAAAACTAGTTTTCTTCTTTAAAAATTTATTAAAAATTAAAATAAAAATGTTGCCACTTGTTATATAAACTTACATTTGTCATTATAGTACTTAATTTTTCAACACATGTTTTTGAGATGAGCTAACATGGTTACACATGTTTTCTTAAGTATGTTTTTTTAATTAAATTTTCATTTAATTTAAATGTAAATAGAAAGCTTACTTACTTAATTCACTTTATTAATTAAATACTTATATATGTATATATAAGTTTAATCTTTAAAGAAAATATTATAAAACTAGTTAATACAAATAAATTCTTATACATGTATTTTTATAACCATTTTAATTTAAACATTTTTAAGAGAACAAAATAAAACTTTGATTAAATCCTATTTAAACTATCATATTTAAAAATAAGTAATTATCTTCTAATTTGAAAATAATTGAATTAATCTTAAATTAACCTTTGAAAAACATAGATTTTAAAACAAAGCTTTAAATTACAATTCATACATATATATAAATTATCAATGGATTATATTAAATTTCAAAACAACTTCAAATTATAACATATACATACATATATATTACAATTTGAAAATTCATCTTTTATTTAAAACAAAAGATTTTCCTATTCACAATATATATCAAATACATATATTATAAACAGAATAAAATTTTATTAGCTTTGAAAAATAATTCTTATCAATTTTAAATTGTTAAAAAGATATAAATCAATATTGTCATATTATATATTTATTAACCTTTAAAAGATTGAATTTACCATTTTAAATTAAAATTATAAAGAAAAATTATCAAATCAATTTAATTATTAATACAGAGTATTAAATTGATATTGCCTAAAATTACGGGTCGTCACACAATTGTACGCTCCAGATTTACCCGTTTCCTACCTACTTCAATCCTATGGTTCTGGTGCGTTTCAACTCCTATAAATAGAACCCTATCCTCTTCACTTTTATTCATATTATTTTGGAGAATATGATGAAATTCTATCATTTCTAACTCCCTTTAATAAGATTCAGAAACTCCATAGAAAATTCAGGTAAGAATTCAATATATATCCTATTTGTTTCTTCTTCCTACTACCTATTATTATCTTATTCTTCTCCAATTATTCTAAATGCAATGAATATGTATTCATCTTCCCTATTATGTGTGTATATATCAAAAGAGAGAGATTCTAGAAGAGATCGAAAGGCTACAAATCCATATAAGTGAAGCTAAGGCTAATCTGTGAGTGGAAACCTTAGTACTTCTTTTCAGCAATTGTTTAGTGTATTTCTCTTTGGATTTGAATATGCCTTAGAGATTCTGGGATTCCGAAAATATGATAGATAAAATCCCCAAAAATTCCTTTTTATTTCAATAAGTCAATTTTATGCTGAGATTTTCAATTATTTACATTAATTTGATGGAATTTGTTTCGTTTATGCAATGTTTGATAATTTCATAGTCCATTCCACCTCTCCTTCCTCCTTGGGTCAAATTGCGATTCTTCAATAAAGTAAGGGGTTTAGATTACTAATTCTATTCATAGTTTACACTACTTATTTTTATCTATTTTTTTATAAAAGAGAGGAGTTGAATAGAATATGGGGTTTAGATTGCAATTCTTATTGTCTAAGATATTATATTGAATTGATGTAATAAATTGAGTTTCTATTTTATTTACAAGTCTATTATTGTAGTTTTGGTTATGAATATTTATTCCTCGTTTTGGACATTAGAATCCCATTAATCTTTGGAATTTGAGGAAAAGGGACTTGTAATAATACTTTGTTAGGGAGTTGACATTTAATGCTAGTTTAGAGCGTAAATCCTATGCTCGTAGAACTTTTTAGACATGATGTAATTAACATATAATTATCACGTATATGGCGTAATTGATTAGGAATTTATTTACATTTATTTCCCCCATTAGGAAGGTAATTGATTGTGAGGTGAAAATAAGAGGAAACCCATTAATACCCTAATTATTATTTTAAGGCGTAATATTGAAGATTCTTTACAAGGCCATATTTACGAAACAGTGAGATGAGTGTGTATATATATAAAGTAATTGATCTATGGTTATGTCATATGGATGTGAGGTTAAAAGAATTACATAATGGAAGTCTGCCCTTCACTTGAGGCTACCAACAGTTGTGTACACTTTTATTGATATGAGATATCCTTATGATAAATATTTGTAACGATATGAGGTTGGTTCTGAATTCTGTAGGGGAGATAACCCGGCTAATCTGGCTACCATTTCCTACGAATATCGAACTAATATGAGACGTTATTATGATTATGGGCCATATAATGAAGGGCCTGCTTTGGGGTTTTGAAGTGTTAAGTGGTTGGCCCGCCTTTTCTCCTTAGATGAAGTATTAAATAGCCAAGGGGATATGTTAGGTGTTATCTCTACAAGCGTTCACTTTTGAAAATTGGTCAAATGACCAAAGTCTGTCTATTTTCCACTTGGATGTATTAAGTGGCCAATGAGATTTCATATAATGTCATCTAGATAATACCATTAAGGAGTATGCCTTGAAAATAGGTATTAAATAACGAGGTTTTCCTTACTTAAGGTCTTAAATGACCAGAGTCTACCTATTTTCCAATAAAAGGTATTAAGTGGCTTGGGTACCATCTCTCACGTTATCAGCTATTTATGATATATGATTGGGATACGAGATTTTAGAAACCTGCTTCTGGAATGGAAGGTATTAAGTGGTTGGACTTGCCTCCTTTCTCTATAAAGAAGTATTCGTAGACATATTCTTATTTTGAAATATACCGCCTAAGCACTGAAAAGATAAGACTCGACGTTTTTATTCACCATACACTTCTTGTTCTGACTCCCTCCTCATTACAACATAGGTTAAGGACGGAGTGATGGCGGTGATAATGCTTAGAGAAGGAGAAGCTTGGCTAGTGGAAATATTTATTATTATTTTCTATTATGTGTACCCATAGGTTTAGGCAATTGTTGTAACAAATATTATGTTACTGTTTTTAAGGGAATTTATGTTATGGCATTTTTATGGTTTTGAATAAATGGGTACACTGTACTATTATATTTTGTTTCATCCGCTGTGAGTTCTGAAAGTTTAGCTATGGCTCTGCAGTGTTGTTTATTTTAACTACCAATGGTTTACCTTAGAATGGATCTAAGTTTTGATTGGTCTTTTCTGGGTCAAAATTTAAGCATGTTTTGAGGTGGGTTGTCGAATTTGGTACTAGAGCCTGGATTACCCAATCAATGGGAAAAAAGTATACGTATGAGGGAAATATTTTTTATTTTGAAAAAGGCTTGTAAAAAAGAATTTTTAAAGAATTCTTATTACATACACTTGGCCTCTCTTCTCGAAGATATGCACGTACACTAGGCAACCATTTCTCTTTCGGTGTGTAAATACTGTCTTAGGAAATCGTCACTAAAGGTTTAACCTACAGATAGTTGATATAGGTGATAATCAATCTTTTCCGAACAAGGGAACCCTACACGTGGAATACCACCCATTTGTGGAATGCCCGAATGGTTTAAATAATATCTTAGGATCGGCGAGAAGATACCTATTCCTTCAACTGCACCGGTAGTATCCACTGCCCCGCCCGTTGATGCAGCACCCCATTCTATCGACTTTCCAAAGTTATGTAAGGACTTTATCAATATGGAAGGGAAGACATACTCTAGAACTGAAGGATATTCGGAAGCTAAATCTTGGATTGGTAACTACGAGAAGATATTTATAGAGCTTGGTTGGGATGATCAACTAAGAAGAAGAATAGCAGCTTTGCAGCTAAGGGAAGAAGCCTTGAATTGGTGAAACTTTATGACTTCTGAACACTCAAGAAGGATATTCACTTAGGATGAATTCAAGGACCGATTTTAGATGAGATTCATGTCTAGAGCAGAGGTTAGTTTGCAATTGGAAAAGTCCATTCGGCTAGACAAGGAAATTCTACCCCTAAGGAGTACATAGCTAAGTTTACTAAATTGGCTTAAATTCAGGATGAGCCTGATAGACACACTTATGAAAAATGCCATGAAGTTCACGAAGGGCTTAAATTCTCCGCAAAGAGAAATGTTGTTGACCCAAGTGCCTATGGAGGCCATGTATGAGATGTTCGTAGAAACGGTAGTGCTGCACGTGGCCAATGAGGAAGATAAAGGAAGAGAGGAGGAGAAGTCTGCACTGATGCAAAAGCAAGGAGGGTCCAAGAAGCGAAGCTTTTGGGTCAACAAGAAGTCTAAGGGGAAGTTTAAGAAGG
The DNA here is from genome assembly GCA_030765085.1 of Allium cepa. NCBI lineage: Eukaryota > Viridiplantae > Streptophyta > Magnoliopsida > Asparagales > Amaryllidaceae > Allium > Allium cepa. The sequence goes on from CM060932.1 coordinate 164,089,978, forward strand.
ATGTGGAGATGTGTAAGAAATGCTAAAGGAAGCATTATGAAGCTAAAGGTTGTAGAGTGAGTATGATAAAAGAAGCCTTTAAAGGAATGTGCTTTAACTACCATGAGGAAGGGCCTCACAAGAATCAATGTCTCAAGATGGCTAAGGAAGTATCAAGTGGATAGACCTATGCTATTGAAGCCATCCATATTGCCAGTAAGCCAACTAGAGACCAAGGAAAAAGCAGTTCTAGAAGGTATAACTCTTATTTTTGGGGTTACTATTCATACCTTATTTGATTCGGGGGCATCACATTCCTTTTATAGCTAGGGATGTACTAAAATCCTTAAACCTTCAAACTCGGATGGTCAACAGCCCAATAGAGGTTTCCAATCCCATTAGGGTTCAACACATCTTTCTCTTATTTACAAAGACCTAGTGTTAGACATATGCGACGTTGATTTCATATGTATTGTGTACATTCTAAATTTCAAGGGGTATAGGCTTATCTTGGGTATGGATTGGTTATCATATTATGGAGCCATTCTTGACTATGGTAAGAAGGTCGTACAATTAAGGAGTCATGGAGGTCGTGACCTAGAAGTTCTTTTTCCAAATGCCAAGTCTTCTAAATGCCACTTTTGAAAAGAAAATCTCGTAGCCAAGTCTTCTAAATGCCACTATGTCTAAGGATGGAAGGCTACCGGCAATGCATCATACGTTGGAAGTTTTCTAAGGTTGGCAGGCTACTATAGGAAGTTCACCAAGAGCTTTGCACAAATAATAGTCCCTTTAACCCGATTGACTAAGAAGAATCAACTTTTTGTTTGGGATGATAGATGCAAAATGGCATTTAAGAAGCTTAAGGGGTCATTGATTAGTGCACATGTGCTCGCTATTCCAGATGGAACCAAGCCATTCACGGTTTTCACAGACGCATGTGGTATAGGATTAAGGGCGGTTCTTATGCAAGAAGGGAAGGTGTTTCCTATGCTAGTAGACAACTAATAGACTAGAGATGAGGTATCCAATGCATGATTTAGAATTGACAGCCATTGTTTTTGCCTTAAAGATGTGGAGGCACTATCTCTTGAGGGAAAGATTTGAGTTATTCACTGATCATAAATCAGTCAAATACCTATTTTTCCAAAAATATTTGAATCTTAGGCAACAGAGGGGGTGGAGTATGCAGCATCCTTTGATTTGATATTCAATATACCCCTAGAAAATGGAACGTTTTTGCTGATAACCTTAGTCGAAGACAGGCACCCTAGGTGCTATATATGAATGAAGACAGTTGGAGTTTCGCTTGAATTTAACGTCCAACTTTAACAGAACCCATCCAATATTTTCTATCAATTATGGAGATGAGACCAGCCTTGATGGATTGTATATGGCAAGAGCAAGTGAAAGATGAGAAGTTAGTAGAGATTTTGGAAAATTTGCGAAAAGGAGTGCATTTTCCCCATGCTAGGAGTTATTCAGTTAATGAAAAGGGATGTTTAAGAAGAGATGGACGCCTTTGCATCCTAATGATTAATTATTTGATGCGAGATTCACTTGTGGAGCGTTATCACTCAAGGATGACCATTCATCCCCGAGGAGATAAGATGTTCAAAGACATGAAGATAAATTTCTTTTGGAATGGAATGAGGAGGAGCATAGCTAAGTTTGTTGCTAGGTATTTAATATGTCAGAAGATAAAAGCTAAACAAGGAAAGCCTTTTGTATTATTATTACATTTGGAAATTTCAACTTGGAAGTGGGAACATTTTTCAATGGATTTTATGGAAGGATTGCTTAAAAGTCAGAAGGGCAATGAGGAAATTTGGGTTGTTGTAGATGGACTCACCAAGAGTGCTCATTTTGTTCTGATTATAAGAAATAGGACTAGCACCTCTCTCATCTAGATTTGTATTAAGTAGGTAGTTCATCTACATGGAATTCTTGTTCACTAGCAAGTTTTGGAGGAGCCTACAAACAGCTTTGGGAACTTCTTTGAACCTTAGCACGGTATATCATCCACAAAATGATGGATAAACAGAGACGGTGAATAGGATTTTGAAGGACTTGTTGAGTGCTTGTGTCTTGGATTTCGAAGGAAATTGGGAGCTACATCCACCTTTGGTTGAGTTTGCGTATAATAATAGCCATCAAACGACGATCGGTATGGCCCCCTTTGAAGCACTTAATGGTTAGCCATGCAATTGCATCGTTATTGGTGGAAAACAACTGAAAAAGTATTGCTTGGACCCGATTTGATCTATGATACCATGGAAAAAGTAGAATTGATCAAACAAATGATGAAAGTAGCACAAGACCGTCAGAAAGCTTATGCGGATAAAAGAAGGAAAGAGCTCGAATTTGAGGTTGGAGATATGCTATTTGTTAAAATCTCCCCTCTTCGAAAAGTTGTTAGGTTTGGCAAGTCTAGAAAATTGGTTCCTAGATTTGACGGGCCATTCAAAATTCTGGAAATAATAGAAAATTTGGCATATCGTGTGGACCTTCTAGACAAGTTGGTAGTATTCTATAACGTTTTCCACGTTTCTCATCTTAGGAAATACCTTCATGACACCGCCAGCAGAATAGAGCCTTATTAGTTGGGGGATTTTGAGATGGAGCCGATAGTGCCTCGTGCCACTGCATACATTGTGGAGCATGGTACTAGGAGAATCCGCAAAAAAATAATTAGGTTGGTCCAAGTACAATAAAGGGACAATTCGGTGGAAAGCACATGGAAGATCGAGTAGAAGATGAAAAGCATTCACCCAGAGCTTTTCATTGGTAATTTTTCTCTTTAAAATTAGGATTTTGATTGTATTGCGGTTGCTAGATTAGATGGTAGCAGATGGTTGTTACATATTTTCACAATCACTTTACACCCATGTAGGAATTTTTATGCATGTTTAGGATATTTTCATACATACTTTCATGACATGATTGCATGCTCACGCTAAGATTGAACTTATTTTAGCATGTCTGCGATACATAATTACATTGCACTATTGGTTGAGTGGATGGTTGTATAGATAACTTGGTTGTATATTATGGATGTTATTGCGAGTTACGTTGTTTTCCCCTTGAAAGATTTCAGGACGAAATCCTTTTTAAGAGGGGAATTAATGTTACACCACATAAAATGAACCATATAAAAATTAGGTAAATTGAATTAAATATTATATGGGTTGGATATGGAAATTTTATAGAATTTGGAATTTGACAACGAAAATTATTCTATTGCATTCGTGACGAAATTCTAATCTGTTTCCATACATAACATGCTCAAAACAGAGCTCAAGAAAAGAAGTTATGAGCATTTGAAGCTCTCATATTTAACATAATTTTATTTGAATTCAAATTCAAATGAGAAACCAAATTTAGGGTTTAAATTTCAAAAATTAGCTTAGGGGCTAAGTACACGTTTAATTAACGTTAAAAAGTTAATTAAAGAATAAAATAATCTTGTAATGAAAATAAATAATCATTCCCCGAAATAAAGGAGCGGTCGACCTATATAGGTCAACTGGTCGCCCGTAGCGGTCAACCAGCAGCGCAAAGGCAGTCAATCACTTGGCAACAAAAGTTGCCAGTGACGGCTAGGGTTCGAAGGTGTGTTTTATTCGGTTGTATGCTCTAGACTTACTCGTTTCCTACCTATTTCATCCTACGGTTCTGGTGCATTTCAACTTCTATAAATAGAACCCATTCATCTCAACATTTATTCATATTATTTTAGGGAATACGACGAAATTCTACCATTGTTATCTCTCTTTATAAGATTCAGAAACTCCGTAGAGAATTTATGTAAGAATTCAACTTATTTCCTATTTGTTTCTTCTTCCTCCAATCTATTATTACCATATTCTTTTCCAATTATTCTGAATCTATTGGATATGTACATCTTCCCTATTGTGTGTGTATATATAAAAAAAGAAAGATTCTGGAAGAGGTTCGAAGGCTACAAATCTATTTGAGTGAAGCTAAAGCTAATTTATGAGTGTAAACCTTAGTATTTGTTTTCTACAACTGTTTAGTGTACTTCTTCTTGTATTTGAATATGCCTTAGGGATTTTGAAATTTCTTTTTATTTCAATACGTCAATTCTATATCGAGATTCCCAGTTACTTACATTATTTGATGAAATTTGTTTGTTTTTGCAATTTTTGATAATTTCATAGTCTATTCCACTACTACTTCTTCGTTGGATCAAAGTGCGTTTCTTCAACAAAATAAGGGGTTTAGATCACAAATTCTGCTCGTAGTTTACACCACTTATTCTTATCTATTTCTTTGTAAAAGTGAAGAGTTGAATAGAATATGACGTTTAGATTGCAATTCTTATTGTCTAAGATATTTCATTTAATTGGTGTAATAAATTGAGTTTCTGTTTTATTTACAAGTTTGTTATTGCAGATTGGATATTTGTTCCATGTTTTGGACATTAGAATCCTATGAAATATTGAAAATTTGAAGAAAAAGGACTTGTAATAATACTTGGTTAGGGAATTGACATTTAACACTAGTATAGAGCGTAAAATCCATGCGTTTAGAACTTATTAGACATTAATATTTATTTATCTCTATTTAACTAATTAACGTATAATTTGCATATATGGCATAGTTAGTTAGGCATTTATTTACATTTATTTCTCCCATTAGGAAGGTAATTGATTATGAAGAAAAAATAAAAGGAAACTCTTTATAACCTTACTATTATTTTAAGGCGCAAAAAGGAAGATTCTTTATAAGGCCTTATTTATGAAACGGTGAGATGAGAGAGAGAGAGAGAGAGAGAGTGTGTGTGTGTGTGTGTGTGTGTGTGTGTGTGTGGAGTAATTGATTTATGGCTAAGTCATAGGGGTGCGAGGTAGTAGAGTTACATAACGGAAGTCTGCCCTTCACTTTTAGGCTACCACCAGTAGTGTACACTTTCAATGATGTGAGATATCCTTATGATAATATTTGTAATGACATGAGGCTGGTCCCAAATTCTGTAGGAGAAATATTCCCAACTAATCTGACTACCACTTCTTATGAATAGCGAATTAACGTGAGACGTCATTATGAGTATGGGCCAAGAGGCGAAGGGCCTCCTTCGGGGTTTTAAGGTATTAAGTGATTGAACCCGCCTCTTCTCTCCAGATGAAGTATTAAATGACGAAGGGGATACGTTAGGTGGTATCTCTATAGGAGTTTGCTTCTAGAAATAGGTCTTAAATGATGGAGTCTACCTTAATTAAGGTCTTAAATGACCAGAGTCTGCCTTTTTCCGCTTGGAAGTATTAAATGGCCTATGAGATTTCATATGATGTCAACTAGATAGTAGTATTGAGGAGCACGCCTTGAAAATAGGTCTTAAATGATGGGGTCTGTCTTAATTAAGGTCTTAAATGAACAGAGTTTGCTTATTTCCCAATAAAAGGTATTAGGTGGCTTGGGTGTCGTCTCTTACATTATTAGTTATTTATGACGTATGATTGAGATATGGAATTTTAGAAATTGCTTCTAGAATGGAAGGTATTAAGTGGTTGGACCCACCTTCTTTCCTTATAAAGAGGTATTAAATGACTTTAATGGCTTTATATTCATAGACATATTCTTATTTTGAAATATACTGCACAAGTACTGAAAAGGTAAGACTCAAGATTTTTACTCACCAGACACATGTTGTTCTAACTCCCTCTCATTATAACACATGTTAAGGACGGAGTGATGGTGATGACTTTGGTTAGAGATGGAGAAGCTTGGCTAATGGCAATACTTATTATTATTTGCTTTTATATGCACCCAAGAGTTTAGACAATTGTTGTAAAATATATTATGATATGTGGGATTTTGTATTATGATATTTATATGGTTTTGAATAAATATATACACTTTACTATTATATTTTGTTCTATCCACTGTGAGTTCTAAAAGTTTAGTTATGGCTCTGCAATGTTATCTCTTTTTACTACTAATAGCTTGCATTAGAATAAATCTATGTTTCGATGGGCTTTTCTGGGTTGAACTTTAGGCTTGTTTCGGGGTGGGTTGTTAAATACACACACACACTTATTTTGAACATATGCCTAACTCTAAAAATTTCGGCTATATAAGTAGTTACGACCACATTTCGAAAGGATGGATGAGGCGATTATGAGTTGGAAAAAAATAGAGCTAAATTTATACACCTACCCCCATTACCCCATGGGGTTGAAGTCGTACAATAAAGAGTGGACCAAGAAGAGCATGACCGCGACATATAGAACCACTCCAGAATCTGAATTGTATTTGACTCCTTTTTTAGGCCTAAACTGCCTTATGATTTTGGATTTTGATGGATTATCAATTGAAGACATACATTTTATCCAAATAGACGGAAGATAAGAACCTACATGTTGTAAGAATCCAAAAGCAAGGAATGATAGGAGTGAAGCAAGATGTAAATGAGTGGAGCAAGTTCCTGCAAGAAAGTGTACATTAATCGTCACAAGGAGGTAATCAGATTTTTATGAAGATTGAGTAGGGAAGAATGAAAGTTTAATAGAAAGGATAATTGAAGTCAATTTATGGATCAACCACATGGGAAAGAATTTGATAAAAGTTTTTTGGAAAATTCCTTGAATTTTTTTTCAATGAATTTTTCAAAGGATTTATTGGGAAGTTGTTTTGAAGAAGTAAGGAATTTCGAAAATTCAAATTTTAAAAAAGTCTGTTGAGTCAAAAGTTTCCGATTAAAAGGTTTTCGGTAAAAATGGTTTTCTAATTTTTAAATTCTTAGTTTAAAAAAAGTGGTTGAGTCAAAAAGTTTTTGGTTTAAAGATTTTGGATAAAGAGATTTTTCATTTTTGAAATAAATGTAAAATAGAGTGTAGATTGTACTTGATGATTTTTACTCTTTCATTAATCTAGAAGTTCTCTTTTAAGATTTTTCTAAAATGGAGAATAAATGAAAATGAAACTTGACTAAAATGAGGTAGAGGGATTATAAGGGTAAGAATGCCTAATAATGTAGGAAGAGGAAACATTCCCATGTAAGAAAATGCGGAGAATAATAATTGAAATAGATTTATATAAAGAAAAGCCCAACTGGCTAAAGCAGTAGGCAAATTCGATGAGTTAATATTGAGAAATTTAGATAGTAATAGCATTAGGAATTTATATCAAATAAGATTATTAATCTAGTTAGTAATGTAACGACCCAGAATTTTTAATAATAAAAAAATTGAATATTTAATTAATTTAAATATTAATAAGTGAATTTATAAGTCAAATAAATTTTTATTTGAATTTTTGGATTTAATTGAATAATTAAATCGATAATTTAATATGTGAAATTATGGAAATAATTGAAAATTGAGTTAAATATGATTGAAAATAATTTGGAAAATTTTATTTAATCATACTGGAGTTATAGAAATATTTTAGAACTTTTAAAATCGAATTAAAAGTTAATCTGTGAAAATTGAATATTTTAATATTTAATAATCGACTGTAAAATAGTCAATTTTTGAACAGTCTCAGAATTGAACGAAACCAGTTCCATTGGATCCGTAATAGTTAGTTATTACCGGATTTCAATTTTCGTGTCAATCGGAGCTATCGTTTGATCGTGGCAGTTCGAAACGCATCGAATTATTTTTAATTTAAATTTGGCGAGTCAAAATAGCCATTTTTCAAAAAGTCTCGGATTTCGACGAAACCAGTTTCATCGGATCCGTAATGTGATATTATTGTAAGGTTTCAAATTTCAAGTCAATTGGATTTACCGTTTGTCCGGTACAAATTAAAACGCCTAGAAATCGATTTAAATCGGTTTAATTCAAATTGAACGTTTTCAGCCATAACTCGCACATACTTCCGAATTAGCTTCCGAAACCTGTTCCATTGTGTCCGGAACGCGGGATAAACCCTAGGTACGCTGGTTACGGCGCCTAAATCGGAGTTTGGAATTCCCGGGATGAATAGTGTTTATGCTTGCTTTTCTTATAAATACACCACACACAAATAAAAAAAAAATTAAAAATAAAACCCTAACTACATGTTGCCAGCCGCCACCTAGAAAAGAACGGCCGAGAATTTGCGATTTTCTTCCCTCTAAATCTCCCAATCCACTCAACGATCCAAGAATCTTTCAACTGCAACTTCGTAGAGCATCACGAGCTCTACGTTCTGAACGGTGGTGATCGATTTATATGCCATGGATCAACGGCAAAGCCCGTCTAAAGGTTGTGCGTTCGAGCACGAAATACGAGGCGATGGAGCTGCTAGGGGCGTGCGGTCGGAGGCCGTAGGTGGAGCATGGGGAGGCGCATGTGGTGGAGTAACTCGATCGAGGTGGAAGCTAGCGATTTATTTGAAAAATTTAACCCTAAATCGAAATTGGGTTCGGCTGTAATGTCACGCGCGCGTGAGTTAGGGAGGAAGGAGAAGTAATCGTGCGGCCTGGATAGTTTGGGCTTGGATCCTACGGTCTGATTTGCTTAGGTTTAATTTTATAATTGTAAATTATGTAATAAAAATCGTTTAACTTCAAATATTCGTATCTTTTTCATACGAGGTCGAAAAAATGCAAACTCAGTTGCGTTGGAATCGTATGGACGAGCACTACGCGATGGAGTTGGTTTGGAGTCGTTTGGAGTTAGTGAGAATTTCGGGTAAAATTAAACGCGCGTTTAATTTTATTCGAAATAAACGCTAAAACGGAAATTAAAACCAAGGTGAGAACTTCTCACTCAATCGAATAGATTTCGATTTTATTTTAAATAGTTAGATTTAAAATATTTGAATGCATGTTTGAATGATGACTGTAAATTTTTGATTGTTAAAATAGACATTATGCGCCGTTAGTAAGCGGATGTTATTTAATATAAACATATACCGCGAATATTTCATAAACAGTGAAATTGGTATTATATATATATAATAGAAATATATATATATTGGCATATGTATATATTGGAGTTGTTGATTTCCCGCATTTTTTGTTTAGCGGATGAGACCCTATTACGCCGTTATTAAGCGGATAATATTTATTAAGAACATATACCGCGATAATTTCGTACTGGAGCGAAATTGGTATTGTGCTAATGTTTTTGGATGCAGGAAAACAGGTTGGAGGGATCCAACTGGATTCCTCAACAGTATTTATTTTATTTCAGATATTTTGATATTTGATGGATTATCATATCGATATATGATGGATCGTTGTAGTCGTGATTGACTATTTGGTGTGTAGCATCATTGGACCCAAATTTTGGGATTTAAAAATGATTTTTAAAAGTGATTTTGAGAATATACTATATTTTTGGAATTGATCCATTTCAAATAAATAAACGTTATAAGTTTTAAAGTTATAAAAATTATGATTTTTAAGAAATATAGTTAAAAGCTGATTTTTGAAAATAAGGAATCGATGACTTTATAAAAGAGTTTAAATTGGGATTCTAAACTTGTTATAAAAGTTTAAATATAGAATTTATAAAATTTGATTTTTTTTTATAAATCAGAATGATGAAATTATAAAGGAATTTAAAGACGTTTTAAAAGAAAAATATAAATTGATTTATATTAAAGATTTATAAATTGATAATTTATAAATTAGAACGTAGGAATTATAAAACGAGCTTTTATAAGTGTAAGAATAAATTGTGAATGAATTTCATGAATAGAATGAAATTTATAGAATTTTATACGGTGAAGTCATAAATGGAATTTTATAAGCAGTAGGTTTATAAAATTTATTATGTTGTTAAAATAATAGTTTTGGATAAATAAATGAATCTTATAAGTTATAAGATTTATAATTATGAAATTCTAAGGAACGATTTTGTGAAATAATCGTTTATAAGTAGTTAACTTATAATATGAACGTTTAGTTTATAATTTAGTTATAAACTGGAATATGTAAATAAAGGAATTTATAAAAAGGAAGTTTTTATAAATAAATCGAAATGGAATTTATAAACGTTGTTTTATAAATTCACAAACGACTTATTTTGATAAGTTAATTGTTATAACTTAGAAATAGAGTTATATTCACGTTTTTAGACAGTGAATAATCCTTTGAATTAAAATGAATAAAAGGATGGAATTTGTTAAAGAAGTTTATTCACGTTTTTGAACAGTGAATAACACGTTAAAGAAATTGTTTAGAATGTGAATGTTTTAAATAGAATTAAAACGATCTAACGATGTTTTAAAATGTGTTGAGATTCGAAACCATAGATTTCAACATTTATTGTTGAAATAGACGTTTTCGAGAAATAAAAGGAAATGGTGGACTATAACACTGTTGTTATAGTAAATGATTTTCGAAAGGAAATGTTTTGTATAGTATTGGGATTTATATATCTATTTTAATTCCGAATCCCTATACTAGTGATTTTGGGTTGTCGTAACGATGTTTTACGTAACATTCGTTTTGGCCCAAATAAATATGTTTAAATAAATGATTTCCTTAAAGAATGAAATATATACTAAATTCGATTTAAGTATATTGAATATTTTCTAAGTGTTGAAAATAAAAAGATTTGAGAATTACTTATTTTTAATAAGTATGGAAATGTTTTCCAATATGAAGTGAATAATTAGAATTTATCTTTTTGGAGGATAAATTGAAATGAATTATTGAAATCGTATATGCACGAATATTTTGAAATATAAATTCATTATGGAATTTATATGTGAAAAGTGAAATTGGTTAAAAATAAATATTGATTTATTTTTGAAGTGTTGAAACTATATATCTAGTAAAGATATTTTGGAAAATAAATAATTTGGAAAATTATTTGGAATCTGGTGATGTGTGCATATCCATTGATAGTTCAATAACCGACTATCAATATTTCCCTTTGAATGGGTAATTGATGTGATTTGTTTGAATTTGAATGCACACTTATTTTTGAATAAGCGCTCACTATTCGGGTTAACCGGGAAAGGACCATGGGGTCGTATAACCCATTCCGAATATGTGATACGTCGTTATGAATTGCATTTGAAGATCGGTGTTGAAGACCGAGTATTTGTGAAAGCGATAGGATGACCTATCGATTGTCTCTGCACTGGGTAGCTCCTGGTATAGAGATCTCTTAAGTGATGGGAAATTCGATCGGGATTGTGAATACCCGTATTGCAAGGGCTTCGTAAGAAGTGCCTTCGGTTTTGTTCGAGCCCGGAACAGACTTGTATGGATTGTATGCCTGACATTACAATTTGAGATATAAAGCCGATTTCTTTCAAATATATTTCTGTTGGTGGCGGAGAATTTATTCTTTGCTTAACACCCTTCTTTGAGACGTACGAGCTCAAAGGTTATATAGTTGAAGTTATCAGCGATATATCCCATTTTGGTAATGTGACATGCTGAGTGATGCTGAAATGATCATTGTGTTGATTATTGTGATAGGATCATTTATTTGATCGTCTATCTTAGTGATCATTGTGTTGATCATTTGTTGACCCAAAGCACGGCTTTTTGTACAAAGTGTGTTTTTGTGGACGTGACTTCGTCGAGCCTCACATCCCGGAAATGGTCAAAACAGGAAAGATGCGGCAAGGTTATTAGGGGTTGCTGTAGCTCCCCTTAGGGTATGTGCATTTCCTTCTGGAAAGGGGTGGTATCATGGTATGGAGCCCAGATACTTACTCATGTTGAAAACACTTTATGATTGTGTGAATTGGATATCGAGCGCTCGGTTGAAAAGGTCCTAAAGGACCGGGGAATGGCGTGCTCGTGTCAGTAGTTACCCAGTTAGGGGTAACCCGGCCTTGTGTTGGCAGAGATCCGGTTTGGTTCTCGGGGATGTCCATCCAGAGGCATTCTCAGTGGCAATAGGAAGTTCCTTGGCCTGACCATTTGTTGGAAATCCAATTCCCAATACGAAATTTGTACGGTATTAGTTGTAGAACCTGCTATTCACTTATGGTGGTCACCACTGTTTGGATGGTAGCTATAGTAGGCATAGTTCGAAATGTCTATGTTGGCTAAGATTTATACTCTACTTTCGAAATGATTTTCCACTACACTATGCACTAATAATAATATCAAATGTTATTTTAAATGCGTATCAAGCATCTTTGGCTATCATAAGGAGAAATCTCCTCCGATTCTGCGTTTGCATGTGTGTGTGTGCGGGAGGCCTTATGGTAGTCTCATTTTTAAAAGCATTGCGAATTGATTAAAAATATTCCTCTATTTTGATTTTAAAGTTAAATAAACTGTTTTGAGTTCTCACACCAGTCACATGACTGACTCGGAGTTTATTGTTTTCCTTCCTAAACTCTGGGTGCCCACCAATTTTCCACACGGGCAGTTAAGAGTTAGGTCTATCAGGATATTCTGGATATTCTGGAGTTGCTGGAGGCAAGCTGGATGGCATGGCGTATTACTAGTTTATATAGTATTTCTTTTTCCGCTGCACTGTTTGTTGTTGTTGTTGTACACTCTGATGATTTGATGTAATGTAATATAATGTGACGAAATGTAATAACTGATATAGTTCTTTGTTTAAAGATTATTCATTTATTATTATATGTTGTTCCGCTGCGAATTGTGAGATTCTGATGTTGTTCTGTTGTTTTCTGTCCCGTCCTATTTTCTTCTGTTGTTTTCTTTTTCCTCTATTCTCTTTTCCTTTTTGTCCGTTCTATTATTAAAATGCTTCTATCTTCTATTTTCAAATTCTCTTTTTCTATTTTTAAAATTTTCTATCTTCTGTTTTTCTAATTCTCTGTTTTCTAAAAATTGTCTATCTTCCTCTCCCTCTATTTTTCTTCTTTCTTTCTTCTTTTTCTCTCTTCTTTCTTTTCTTTTCTTTTTAAAACCCATAACATTCCGTGTTTTCGGCCTTCGATTTCTCGGCAGTCGATAAAGTGAGTATCGATGTCGGTTTTTCGAAGAACGAAAATCCTCGAACGTTACAAGTAATCTAGTTAGAAAAAATATAAGAGAGAAGTAATATGAATAAGATAGAAAAATTATAGGATAGAAGTTATCCTTGTCTAACTCCATTTTTCATTGTTTAAAATTATAAAAAATGTTTTTGAAAAAAAAAAGATTAATTAGTATGATAAATGAGTTTTTGAATGTTTTGGGTTAAAATTCCTACTTTTAAGGAAGTAAATCTTTGAAGTAGAAAGTCTTTTTCAGAAGGGAAATTATTTTGCCAAGCAATTTTTGAATTTTTGATAAAATAGGGTTTCTAAGTTTATATTTTCAAAGATAAAGGTTTCAGATTAGGTACTTCACAAAATTTTAGTCTTATAAAGAATGGTCCAGATTAAACAATTTTTTTTCATGGAGTAGATAGAAATCACTACCGAGGTAAGATAGAATTAATGTTTTAGGATATGAATAAAATAGGAATAGTAGGTACAAACTGATCTGAGAATTTGAAATCTTTCCCAAATATTTAACTATAGAATGTTGGTAAAAAGTGTAAAGATACTCCATATCTACAATTGGATTGTAAATTAGGCTATCTTAGTTAACTTGGAATGTGAATTTCTATATTTTGTATGGGTTACATGTAGTTTTCATAAATTATCCAATTTCAAAATATGTATAAAAATGTATTTTTTGAATTAACAAAGGACAAACCAAAACTGGAAAGAGATGTGTATGATATGGATATTCTTTTTCGTATTATACACTGTCTATTTCAATAAAAGAAAAGAAATAGTTCCTTGTAATTTCAAGCGAAACAAAGATCTCATTTTTGATTAATTTATGAAAAAATATAACAGTAGTTCTTTTTAAAATGATAACTCTGATAAATTAAAATATGAAAAATGAATGTTCTAGTTTAAAAATTAATAATTAAACTAAGAAATATATACACATATAACCATGCTCGACGTTCAAAAATAAAAATATATAAATATTGTAATTTACCACCATATACATATTAGTTATCAACATCATAGTAATTATAGGACCATGATTTATGGACATTAACTACATATTTAATGGAAAATAAATTTTTAATTAATAGTGAATTAAAAGGAATTAAATGGATGGGGTTGGGATTGGCTTTTGGCCTACAATTGAGGATGAGTCATTGTATTATAAGGATATGGGTTATAGAATTGGATTGAAAAGGCCTTAAGGCTTTTAGTTGGAAAAACATAAAATATAGCTAGGATGTGTAAGACATATTCTTATTTAAATTATACATCTTAAGTATTGTTATAGAAAGGATCGAGATTTTTATTCACTTGACATTATTGGTCCGACTCTCTTCTCATTACAACATAGGTTTGGTAAGGCGATGCAGATTATGAAGGCGAAGGTGATGCGAGGACTTGTGGCAGTTTTTTATTTACTTACTTATGTTGTTTTTGTATTTTTGGCGTACCCATCTAAAATTGTTGGTGCATTTTGAGATATTACACTACATATACTTGGTGTTGTTATGTGGCATTGTATTATATTTTTCTGACATTTAAAATTTAAATAATAAAATGAGTATTGATATTAATTTCATCCTTCTATTGTGAGAATCTGGATGTGCAGAAAGATAGCTCAATGTATTGTTCTTTTTATCAATCTTACCAATTAACATCCAGCTTTCAAATGGGTTGAAAGTTCGATTGACCTTTTCACAATCGAAAATTAGGGCAAGTTTCGAGAAGGGTTGCTAGATAAATAGTTGAAAAAATATTAACAAAAGAAAGTTCAAATAGCTTGTAACAAAAACTTTATGTCATTTTTCAACTAAGTAATCTAAAAAACTGGATTGGGAAAATAAAATCCCAAAAAACAATAATGTCCAAACAATTTTTTTTATTATAAACTATCTTATTAATTTCTATGTTACAATACTCATGAAAAATATGAAATAGTTCCAAAATTCTCAAAATGGACCGCTTAATTTCAAATTTGTTTTAATTTTATGTTTGTAATATTTTAGTATAAGTAAGAAGTGAAATTTTTTGTCTCTAAGAATCCAACATATACATTTTGATGGTGGCACTACAAAACGTGCTTCATTTAGCGGTAGTTAAAAAATACGACCAACGCTAGTCGTCGCTTAACGCGGATATACAGTAGCAACCTGCGAACAGAAACCACTACCTTCTTCTTAAAAAAAACTGCAGCCCTCCTCCCCCATCAACGCTCTAGCCGCCGCCCCCCGATGCGAGCCGCCAATCTCTCCATCGCGAAAGCTACATCTCCCTAAAGCTCGAAATTATGTTATTGCTCTCCAATTTCTACTTAATCTAGGTATAATTCAATCCCTAATTTCGAAAATAGTTTGACTATGTGATAGAAATTGATTATTATGCGGCATTAGTTGTTGATAGTAGCTTATTGATTGGTTTGGACAAGTTGAGAACCCTAATTTGGCAAATTAGTTAATTATGGGTTTGTTATTGTGTATTAGTTAATGATAATATTGTATTTGATGAGTTGGTGATATTAATTAGTGGTTTGATTTTTTAATTTGTAATTAAAAATTAGGGTTTATTTATAATCCGAAATTTAGTGTATAATTACCAATTTCTACTTAATCTAGGTTTAATCCAACCTCCTCCTACCGATGCCAACCGCCTCTAGAAGTCGTCGTTTCCCTCCAGTGCTGCTGCCTTTCCTTTATCTTCTTCGATTTCTTAATTTCTAGGTATAATCTCTAAACCTTAATTTCTAAAAATAATTTGATTATGGGTTTGAATATATTATAATAATTGATGTTAGTTGATGGTAATAGTTTAGTAGTTGATTTGGGGATAAAATTAAAATCTTTATTTAGAAAATTAGTTGATTATGGATTTGAAATTGATGATTATTATGTATTAGTTGATGATAATGGTATGTTAGTAGATTTAGGGAAGTTAACAAGTAGTTTGATTATGTAATTTGTAAGTAATTAGGGTTGATTTAGAACTCAAAAATTAGTGTTTACTCATTGATTAATATGCTTATTGATAAGTGTACAATGTTTGATAAGTGTATGTTAATTATAAATTTTAGTGGTTAGTACAAAATAGCAAGTTAAAATCTTAGTTTACAAAATAGGTAAGTTAACATTTTAAATTGTCAACTGAATTTTGAAATAAGTTTTAAAATTTCAAAATTATTAAATAAAATGTATAAATTGTTGAATGAATTATTAAATTTTGAAAGGAGCATAACAAGAAAAAGTATTCTAGTAAAATGGATTTTGTAAAAAAATTAAACAATGAATATAACAACAACAAATAATTCTACTGAAATCGATTTTGTAATAAAATTAAGAAATGAATATAACAATAACATATATTCTTCAAAAATGGATTTTATAAAATATTAAGAAATTAATATGATAAGAACAAATATTATACTAAAATCGATTTTGTAAAGAAATTTAGAAATGAATATAACAACAACAAATATTCCGCTAAAATCGATTTTGTAAAAAAAATTAAGAAATGAATATAAGAATAGTTGAATGAATTAACGTTTTAAAATTTCAGATTTAATTTACTAAATATTTAAATAGTTGAATGAATTATAAAATAGTTTTTTTGTAGTTGTTAAAATAGTAACTGTAAAATGTGTTTTATTTTTTTTAATCCATAGAGTGTTTTTGGCCCCGTCTGACAAGTGTTGTATATGATCGTTATATGGATATTCGTTTTTTAACAGAACAGACATCTATGTTCATCTGATACAATATTTGTCAGATTTGTCCCTATATTGGACAAGTTATAAACATAACAAAGTAACTACATTTTATAAATCATTTCATTTTAAACAGATTACAAAAAGGAGCAAAAGGGAAGAGCTGTCGAAATTTTGTTGAATCATTTAATCTGAAATGATTTATAAAATATAATTACTTTATTATGTTTGTAATTGGAAGTGGGATGACCGACTATCAAAGTAAAAACCAATAAACTAAAAATTAAATAATAAAGTGAAGTGATTAATTGAATTTTCTATGATGGTGAAGTGTTTACAATGATGAAGTGTTGAAAATTATTCCTACAGTTGAATTGTTTACTTGAACATTTCTAACATATATTTTCAAATCAGGAAAAATGTTCGATTATTTCCTCAACCGTAGTTGGATGTATGAATTCAGAACCGGTAGGAAAGGTTCGATAAATGAACATATCTATATCGGTGTATACGAATTTATTAGATTCACTAAATCTAATAACCGAAATAACAAAGAAATTCGTTGTCCGTGTAATAAGTGCCAACATTTGAAGCATTGGAAACCAGATATAGTTGAAGTACATTTGTATAAATATGGTTTTATGCCGAATTAATACTTCTGGGATCGTCATGGAGAACTTGTTGAACCTATACGTAGTCATGTAATGTTAGAGGAAGATAATATTATGACAAATCCGATAGAAAATATGGTGGAAGATGCAGCACGATCAATATTTCCTACCATTCAAGCTGACGACGAAGACGTAAATGTCGAAGAAGAACCGACTGTGGGAGCTAAAAGAATATATGATTATTGAATTCTGCTAAGAGGCCATTATGGGACGGTTGTAAAAGCGGAACCGAATTATCAGTAACCTCAAATACATTACTATAAAATCAAAATTCAACCTTACAGAAGCTGCATTTACAGCAGTTGTACAAACTGCAAAACACACACGCCACCTAATAATCTGATGTGCGATGGTCACTATAAAGTGAAAAAACTGATGTTCACTTTCGGTCTGTCATACAAAAAGATGGATACATGTGTAAAAGGATGCATGTTGTATTGGAAAGATGACGTTGACCTTAGAAAATGCAGAATATATAAGAGGAAAGATACAAACCAAGAGAGAAGAAAGGAAAAGAAATTTCATACAAGAGAATGCTTTATTTACCTATCACTCCCAAACTTCAAAGGTTATATGCATCTTCTGTTACGGCATGTCATATGCGATGGCACAGTGTGAGAACACTGGAAGAAGTAACTTTTATACATCCATCTGATGGAAAAGCACGGAAACATTTCGATGAGAGTTATCCCACACTTGCTGCAGAAAGCCGTAATGTCAAACTCGATTTATGTACGGATGGATTTTCACCATTCCCTCAGTTTGGTAGTAAATATTCATCCTGGTCAATTATCGTTACTCCGTATAGTTTACCTCCATGGATGTGTATGAAAACACCATATATGTTTCTCACTATTGTTGTCATGACCCTCGTTATCCAACACAAGGAATCGAAGAGTTGAAAACACTGTGGAATGAAGGAGTTGAAACATACGACATTTCGAGAATTTTTTTTTGTATGTTCGCTTGATTATTATGGACTATTAGTGATTTTCCTGCATATGGAATCCTTTCTGGTTGAACTACGGCAGGTCGTCTATCCTGGCCTTATTGCATGGAAGAAACACGAGCATTTTCTTTATGGTATGGGAAGAAAGTTTTTTGGTTTGATTGTCATCGGTGTTCTCTCTATCCCAATCATACTTTTAGAAGAGATAGAAAAAACTTTATAGCTAACAGAGAAGAAAATATGCAACCACAAAGATATGGTCAAATGAAGAATTATATGAAATTATAAAGGACCATTCAAAGATATAAGAAACTGGAGTACATATTGTAATTTCAGGAAAACCGACATTCATAATTGATGCAAACAAAGTATATTTTGAGAATTATCATATTAGAAAGATCTCTTACTTCGACATAATATTGACGTGATGCACAAAAAAAAGGTGTTTGATAATGTGTTTACACTACAAGAAACGGTCCCATTTTGTATCGGATCGTTGCAACGGCTGGCAACGGCTAAATAATCCGACCGTTGCTAGCCGTTGCAAATCGCGAATATAACCTGCAACCCGCGAACAGATTCTCATTTTCCACTAAACCACCAAAAACGACGTCGCCCAAAACCCTCCTCCCCGTCACAATCCGCCGCCTCTCCAACTCCAGCCGTCGCTCCTTGCCTCCACATCGCTCAAACACCTCAAAACTCGCCGGTATTTCTTCTAAACTTGATTTGTCTTTGACTTAGGTTTAATTTAGGATTAATTGGAAAACCCTAATTTCGAAAATAATTGTATTAGTTGATCATAGTGATATTGGGTGATGATTATAGTGATATTGGGTGATGATTATAGTGTTTTAAGTTAGGTGGAAGTTAAATTAGTTTATGATTGTGTTGAAAATGATGATTAATGCGTATTAGTTATGGTAATATTTGTATTAGTTAATTTTGATTGGTGGTTCGATTTTAAAATTTGTGTATTATTGATGAACATGCTTGTTGATATTTAAGTTTACGACAATATTTGTTTTTATTTAAAATAATGTGTATAGTTTACGCCAAAGTTAATTGTATAGTAATTAATACATATCTTAATAGATTGGTACGGTTAACGATAATTTAATTCAGAAGTGCTAATTATAAGTGTTATCGTAGTTTAAAATAAATATAATTCGTTGAATGAATTATAAAATTTTGAAATGAGCGTAATAACAATGAGCTAATTATTCAGTGAAAGTTAAAACACGTTTTAAAATTTAGTTAATAAATATAATGAATTAATTCATTATAAAATATTTTGTAGTTGTTAGAAGAATAATTAGAAAATATGTTTTATCTATGTAAATCACTTAGAGATATTTTGGCCCCGTCTGACAAGTGTTGTATATGATCGTTATATGGATATTCGTTTTTTCCAAGAACGGACATTTATATTCATCTGATACAATATTTGTTAGATTTGTCCTAGTATTTGGACAAGTTACAAACACAATAAAGTAATCACATTTTGTAAATCATTTTAGTTTAAACGGTTTACAAAATTTTGGTGGCACTTCCTTTTTGTTCCCTGTGTACACGCATTTTGTGTACGATACAGGAAATAAAGGGAAGTGCTGTCGAAATTTTGTTGAATCGTTTAATCAGAAATGATTTATAAAATGTAATTACGATATTGTGTTTGTAATGGGATGTAGGATGACCGGCCGTCAATGAATTATAAAATGTTTTTCAATTGTTAAATAGTTGATTATAGTGATATTTTGTAGTTATAAAATGTTTTTCAATGAATTAGTTAATTATAAAATATTTTGTAGTTGTTAGAAGAATAATTAGAAAATATGTTTTATGTAAATCCCTTAGAGATATTTTGGTCCCGTCTGACAAGTGTTGTATATGATCGTTATATGGATATTGTTTTTTCCAAGAACGGACATTTATATTTATCTGATACAATATTTGTTGGATTTGTCCTAGTATTTGACCAAGTTACAAACACAATAAAGTAATCACATTTTGTAAATCATTTCAGTTTAAATGGCTTACAAAATTTTGGTGGCACTTCCTTTTTGTTCCCTGTGTACACGCATTTTGTGTACGATACAGGGAATAAAGGGAAGTGCTGTCGAAATTTTGTTGAATCGTTTAACCTGAAATGATTTATAAAATGTAATTACGATATTGTGTTTGTAATGGGAAGTAGGATGACCGGCCATCAATGAATTATAAAATGTTTTTCAATTGTTAAATAGTTGATTTAATGACAAATTATAAATCAATCGTAAAATACTGTAATATGAAGTGAAGTGTTTACTTGAATCTTCTAACATATTTTATCAAATCAGGAAAATTATTCGATTATTTTCTCGATCGTAGTTGGATGTATGAAGTCCGAACTGGTATGAAAGGATCAATAAAGGAACATTTCTGTAACGGTGTACATGAATTTATTAGATTCGCTAAATCTAATAATCGAAATAATGATGAAATTCGTTGTCCGTATAGTAAGTGCAAACATTTAAAGCATTGGAAATTAGATGTAATAGAAGTACATCTGTATAAATTTGGTTTTGTGCCGAATTATTACTTATGGGATCGTCATGGATAACTTGTTGAACATACACCTAATCCTGTAGTGTTAGAGGACGATAATATTATGACGAATCCAATAGAAAATATGGTGCAAGATGCAGCACGGTCGATGTTTCCTACCATTGATCAGGGCGATGATGACAATGATAACGTTGAAGAAGAACCGACCGCGCAAGCTAAAAAAAATTATGATTTATTGGATTCTGCTAAGAGGCCCTTGTGGGATGGTTGTAAAAGCGGAACCGAATTATCCGTAACCGCCGAATACATCACTATAAAATCAAAATTCAACCTTACAGAAGCTGGATTTACAGCAGTTGTACAAGCTGCAAAACGACACATGCCACCCAATAATTTGATGTGCGATAGTCATTATAAAGTGAAAAAACTTATGTCTGCTTTTGGATTGCCATACCAAAAGATAGATACATGTATAAAAGGTTGTATGTTGTATTGGAAAGACGACGTTGACCTTAGAAAATGCAGAATATGTAACGAGGAAAGATTCAAACCGAGAAAAAAAAGGAAAAGAAGTTCCATACAAGAGAATGCATTATTTACCTATCACTCCTAGACTTCAAAGGTTATATGCATCTTCTGCTACGGCGTGTCATATGTGATGGCACAGTGTTAGAACACCAGAAGAAGGAACTTTGATACATCCATCTGATGGAGAAGCATGGAAACATTTCGATAAGACTTATCCTGCGTTTGCTGCAGAGAGTCGTAATGTCAGACTCGGTTTATGTACAGATGGATTTTCACCATTCTCTCAGTTTGGTAGTAAATACTCATCATGGCCTATTATTGTTACTCCTTATAATTTACCTCCACGGATGTGTATGAAAACTCCGTATATGTTTCTAACGATTGTCGTCCCCGGTCCCGATGATCCGACACAAGGAATTGATGTTTATCTACAACCATTGATCGAAGAATTGAAAACACTGTGGCATGAAGGAGTTGAAACATACGACATTTCAAGAAAAAAGAATTTTCGTATGTTCGCTTCTTTATTATGGACTATTAGTGATTTTCCTGCGTATGGGATGCTTTCAGGTTGGAGCACAGCTAGACGTCTAGCTTGTCCTCATTGCATGGATGAAACACGAGCATTTTCATTAAAGTATGGAAAGAAAATTTCTTGGTTTGACTATCATCGATGTTTTCTACATGTTAATCATAAATTTAGAACGGATAAAAAGAACTTTAAAGCAAACAGAGAAGAGAGTATGCTACCACCGAAGGTTTGGTCAGGTGAAGAGATATATGAAATCGTAAAAGACTATCCAAAGATACATGAAACTGGGGTACAAGTTGAAATTCCAGGTAAATCAGACATTCATAACTGGTGCAAACAAAGTATATTTTGGGAGTTAACTTACTGGAAAGATCTGCTACTCCGGCATAATATTGACGTTATGCACAATGAAAAAAACATGTTCGATAACTGTTTAATACAGTTTTGAATGTAAATGGGAAAACTAAGGACGATGTGAATTCGAGACGTGATATATTACACTTTTGTAAGCGGCCCGAACTTCATTTGTATGACGATACAAAAAAACCCAAAGCATGCTATGAGCTAGATAACAAATAAGTAAAACTCGTGCTAAAGTGGATGGAAGGAGTAAGATGTCCTGATGGGATTTCTTCTAACCTCCGTAGATGTGTTGACTTTAAAAACAGTAAATTGAGTGGGATGAAAAGTCACGATTGCCATATAATGATGGAATATTTTTTCCCTGTGCTTTTCAAAGAACTGTTGCCTGGCAAAGTATGGAGTATTATAACAGAATTAAGTATGTTTTATAAACAACTTTGTTCGACGACGTTAAAGGTAGATCGCATACGTAAACTTGAAGTAGAAATCCCTATACTGCTCTGCAAACTGGAAAAAATATTTCCGCCAGGTTTCTTTAATGTAATGGAGCATTTACCTGTTCATCTACCATCCGAAGCACTTCTTCGAAGTCCTGTGCAGTATGGATGGATGTATCCATTTGAGAGGTAATTTTGAATATCCGCAATATGAAGTTTGCTTAAAATTTAGATTTATATACCAAGACAGAAATTAAATTAATTTTGTTATAGGTACTTGAATCATTTGAAGAAGAAAATTAGACAAAAAGCACGAGTAGAAGGTTCAATTTGCAAAGTGTATCTAGAAGAAGAAGCTTCATTTTTTTCTCACATTACTTTAGCAACGATGTGAACTTATCGTTTATCAGTATTTCCCGTAATGATGAAGCTGTTGAACATGATTCTTCTCAATCAATGTTATCTATTTTTAGACAACAAGGCTGACCTGTTGGGAAATGTGTGGAAATATGGTTAGACGATAAAGATTTCCATATAGCACACACATATGTTCTTTTAAATTGTGTTGAAGTTGCACCATTTGTCAGGTAGTACTAAATTCATGTACAATTTAATTATACGTATATATAAATATATATTAATTTTGATGGGAATAATACATTT
This sequence comes from Allium cepa, assembly GCA_030765085.1. NCBI lineage: Eukaryota > Viridiplantae > Streptophyta > Magnoliopsida > Asparagales > Amaryllidaceae > Allium > Allium cepa. The sequence goes on from CM060932.1 coordinate 164,113,235, forward strand.
TGGCAGTATATACGAATCACAACATCCATCTGGCGATCTCAGTAAAGATTTTGCTAAATGGTTTTCAAAATACGTATATGATCCAAAAAACTCTGTTGTTGACGAAGGATTACGACATATTGCTATCGGACCAAAAAGAAATGTGAAGAGTTATCCAATATTCTACATCAATGGATTTAAATTCAACACCAAAGATTACGGGGCTGAAAAATTAACATATAACAGTGGTGTATTTGTTAAAGGCAGTGATGATTCAGAGGAGCATATAAAAGATTTTTACGGCGTCTTAACATAGGTTTTAGAGTTGACATATTATATACAACCAGCTGCAAAGAATGTTTTTTTATTCAAATGCAATTGGTTTAGCAATATTCCTGGTTCTGGAATTAACGTGCACAAATATTACAAGCTCATTGAGATAAAGCATACCTCGCATTACTATAAGTATGATCCTTTCATATTAGCCAAGCAAGCATTACAAGTTTATTTTGCTCCGTATCCATCCTTAAAAAAGATAAAGCAGACTGGTGGGTTGTTATTAAAACAAAGGCAAGATTTACATTTGATGGAAATAATATTCCAGATGAAGCAGCGTATCAAGCAGATCTGGAGCCAACTGAAATAATAATAACTGACGATGTTGACGTAGGATCGTTGAATGATGAAGCGAATGTTTTAATAGATGCATTTGAAAGTACAGAAGAAAACGATATAGAGTACGAGACTGAGTCTGAATTAGAAAACGACGAAGACTGATACATTACACCGTTTTTTTAATGTATGCATGTATGATGTTTTATTTTGAGTAATGTATTAAGAATGATGAATGCGTTCTGTATTATTCTGAGCTATGTAATAATAATGATTTTGTTATGTGTTATCATTCTGTTTTATTTTGACATATGCGTTATTCAGAGCTGTGTAATAATAATAATGATTATGCTCTGCATTATTCTGAGCTATGTAATTACAAAGAATGATTATGATGATTAATGGAACATGTGTTGCAATAATAATTTGTTTTCTTTTCATTAAATGATATGATTATGTTTGTGGCAGATATGTCTCACAGAAGGCGCAGTACATCTTATCCTTCTCCTTCGCCTTCTCATGGCGCAGGTCCCAACGGTACGGCTCCAGACTTACGCCGTGAGATAGAGATAGTTCCCAAGAGTGTTGGGTAAGTATCTAATTAATTTCAATTATATTATTTAGAATATATTAATTATATACATCAACATTTATACAGGGGTTTCGAAATAGAGCCGGCGGATTACATTCTTCAAGTTTCAAAGCAATCCTATAAAAGTAGGCTGTCTGGTTGCTGGCCTTATTGGGACGACATCCCAGGCGAAGTGAAGAACGCTATAGTTGCTGATTTGATGGTAAGTAAAATTTTATATTTCAATTTAAAATTAGTATACTGTATATAATTCAAATTATTTTCAATAAGCAGGCTGCAATACGTGTCCGCTCGGAAGACCAGACTGTCTTCTTCAATCATTGGAATAAGAGGATGCGAAAAAATTACAGGGAGACTCTTTCGAAGGCCAAACTAAGCCCAAAAAAACCCAGTTGGATGGGGATGTTTGGGCTGTATTTGTCACCCACTGGGAAAGTGAAGCTGTCAAAGTAAGTTATGTATTGCTGTATTGTTAGTATTATTTATTTAAATTATGTATGTTAGTTGCATTATTAATTTAATTAACCGTGTATTTAAATTAACAGGAAATAGCAAAGTGAAATAGCGCGAACAGAAATAAAAATCCTTCGTTACACCGTGGTGGGTCCAAGTCATTCCAACAATGGCGGAGGGAATTGGTAAATTTGTAATTTGAGTTTATAAACTGTAATATTATTTAATCATATTAGTAACATTTTTTATTCATGTATAATTTCAGCATTCAAGAACCGGACAGGAGCCTACAATGGCCGAGGTTTTTAGAGCCACTCATGCGGTGGAGCAGACCGATGATGATGGGAATGTCGCCTATCAGTGGACAGATGCGAAGGCTGAATCTGTTATGGTAAATATGTTTATTCGCAATGACAACGTTTCACATTCCTTTAGTAGTGTATAAGTAAATTGTATAGCTATATATTTAATCAAATTTGTATTCGTAATTGCAGGGTAGATATGAAGCGGAGCGGGCAGCGATGGCGCAAAGAACTGGACGGGAGGATATTACGCTTCAAGAGTCCAATCAAATATGGGATAGAATTATTGATCCGCCTTCTCACAATAGGCGTTATGGATACGGAAATCAGGAGGTAAACTGTTTTAATAATTTATATTTGAATTTAATATAGTCGTTGCGAGCGTGAATTAGAACTAGTTTGTTTGATCGTTTTACAGGCTCTTAACTTTCAGGGGCTTACAAGAAATCTATGGCCGAGGAGGAGATAGCCTAGATGCAACGACAACTGGACGAGATAAATGATTGGCGACAGAGCTTCTTGTCTCAGCAGATAGATGAGCGCATTGCCGCATTCGTTTCAGAGCATGGGACCATGTCAGGGTCTTGTGGTGGTGGTGGTGGTGATGATGATGATGTCGATGATGATGCTGCTGATGATGATGAATAGGTATGTTTTGTTGATGGTTATTTTTTTTATGCAAGATTGTGGTTTTAATGTATATTTGTTGGACTTGTGTACTTATGTTGGTGTGTACGTATGTTGGTTGGTGGACTTGGTAGTTTGTTTGGTGTTTTGTGTACCTATGGTGTTGGTGATGGATATTATGTGTGATGGATTTGACATGTATGGATTTGTGTTAGTTGATTATATAGTTGTGTGATTATTGATATGTGTTTTATTTGATTATTTGCGATGTATTTGGTTATATGATGGTTGGAATGGTATGTATACGATGGATTGGAAGTGATTATTGTGATGTGGAATGGTTTGCGACGACAAAGGTTGGAAGAGTGAAAGCTGGCTGCTGGAAAACTTAAAAATTTCCAGCTTTGCAACGGCTATCTGGTTCAGGTTTGCAACGGCTCGCAACGGCTAGCAACGGCTATCTGGTTCCAGGCTTGCAACGGCTCGCGACGCCACGTGACGACCAGAATTGTAACTAACTGTTGTCACGTGGACAACTGGTCGTCGCCACCCGTTGCTAAATTGGTAACGGAGCCGTTGCTATTGCCGTTGCTGGACCAAGTTGCAACGTGTTTAATAGCAACAGCTTTTAGCAACGGCTAGCAACGGCCGCCAACGGCTATTTGTCGTTGCTATGCCTTCCGTTCCTTGTAGTGTTGATACAATTTTGAAAGTAAATGAGAAAACTAAGGACGATTTGAATTCAAGACTTGATGTAGCAAACCATTGTAAACGCCGCGAACTTCATATGAAGTCCAATGACAATAAAAAAACATAAAGCATGCTATGAGTTAGACAGCAAGCAAGTAAAACTCGTGCTAAAGTGTGTGGAAGAACTAAGATTTTCCGTTGGGATTTCTTTTAATGTTCGCAGATGTATTGACTTTGAAAATAGTAGATTGAGTGAGATGAAAAGTCATAATTGTCATATCATATCATGATGGAATATTTACTACTCTTGACTTTCATAGAGCTGTTGTCTATAAAAGTATGGAGTGTTATAACAGAATTAAGTATGTTTTATCGACGAATTATTTTCTTTTATAAATTATGAATGAACTTGATCTGAATAGACGCATGAAGATGAAACACAGAGAAGAGGGAACTCATGCATGATATATGATGGTCTCCCGAATCATAAGTTGTGGCTTCATTTTATTTGTTAAATGTCTCGGTTATATATTTTTGAGTTTTATCCAGGATAAATCTAACATATACAAAGATATGTTAGCGTTACCGCAAGCAGTGAAGAAAAGACTGAAAATATAGATTGTCGGCTAGCAAAGCAGCCTACACCAAATTATGCCACTCCTAAAACAGTCCGAAATCAGTTTCGCAACCCTACAAAAATCCTACCACCACCGCACTAGCTGTTGCTAATCTATACTCTGCATGCAGTCCATCTGTTATCATTCAAGTTATACTTTTCCCTATTAATACCCAAGTTTTAATACTCTCTTCTCATCAACCCAGAAATCCCAGAAATATCAGTCGTACCTCTCATAACCAACAATGAAGCTCGCGACAGTCATAGCTTTGCTCGCTCTCTTCCTAGCTTTCATAGCGACAGCAGAATCGTACTACGTCTCAGACAGCTCGTGCATGAAAGAAATGCAGCGCCGATCTCTCAACAGGTGCCGCTCCTTCATGAAGTACGGCAGACAACAACAACAAAGCCTAATCTGGACAGATGAAGATGATGAAAACATGCAGGCGCCGGAAGAGTGCTGCATGCAGCTGAAGAAAGTGAGCGAAGAATGCAGGTGCCCCATGATCCGACATATGATGCAGCAAATGAAACAGGAGGAAGGCTTTATGGGCCAGAAGTGCATGGGCAGGTGCAGGCAGATGATGACGAAGGCCAAGTTTTTGCCTGCTATGTGCGACATGGAGCCTCATACATGTAGGATGAGGCAGGGTGGTCAAATGTAAGAATGCCTTAACGTACTAGGTGCAGTTAATAAATAATGCATGACGGCACACCATCGTGTGTCACGGTCGTGCAAATGAGCTTAATAAAATGCAGTACAATTATCGTCTCTTCTGGTGCTATTTACTCTGCTTTACGGTTTGTATGGTGAATGGACGTGATTATGTAGACTGATAAATGAAATGACCATTGAATAGATACTGAAAAAGCATAGTTCAATTGAGTTGAAATCCAAAAAACTGTTCATAAACAGCGTAAACAGTTTTACTTAAAAGACTTAGGATATATACAGGATATATACAAACTACATTATTGAACATGCGCCTTTTGTATTGCTGCCTTGTAACTATTTTTCCAGCGGATTGAGTAAGACAGAAATGACAGGTGCATAAAACCATAAACTTAGAACTCAGTTTGTGGTTGACTGAGAACTGAATTAGGGGGGTGACATTTAAGAGAAAGTGTATGTATGTATTTGTGTACATACACGCGCGTATGTATAAACATTATATAATCCACTCACTAAAGTAGTTACATGAGATGCAAACATAAGGATAGTTAAATCAGAAGAGTTTCTCAGCTATGCAAGGATATGAAAGAACTGAGATGAGCTCACTGCTTGTCTACATAATCATGCCTGGAATATTGTGCGATGCAAAGAGTCATTATTAAAGCCAAAAGGCGATTCATTTACTGCCTTACCTACATTGGGGCTTACTGTAACATATCTTGTGATATCACTAATAAAGTGTCCATGATCCATTAAAGGACAAATTTTGAAACGATGCTTAGTCTATAAACTAATTTCGCAAATAGGCTCAGAGAAAAACTAGTTGTAAAAATAAGTCTCGTTTCCATATAATTCGCGCAAATATAAATTACTCAAGCTATATTTAAAAAAATAAAAATAAAAATAAAGCTTGCGTATTCCATATTTACGCAAGCTTTATGTATATAGCTTGCGCAATCCATATTTGTGCAAACTATTTATTTATAGCTTGTGCAAATATGGAATTTGCAAGCTATAATTCGGACTTCAAAATTTCAACAAACACAGATTTCATCCTTATTTATTAAAACTCTTTCCCTCATCTCAAAATCCATCCCGATCCCCAATCCAACCAAACTATTTTCCCAAATCAAACCTCTAACATACATTAATCAAAGTATACCATGAACACAACAGGGCATACAGTGTATTTCAACGCCCATGTTCCAACGGCCTCCAACGGCATTTCTAACGGCTTCCAACGGCTCGTTGGATTTTGTCGTAACCGTCTGAAGCTGTTAGAAATCGTTGGAATGAAGCCGTTTGCGGCCGTTGGAAAATTTCCTGCATATTTTTCCAAGAGCCGATCTGGAGCTCATTATCTCCTTCCCCAATCTATATTTTCACTCAATTCCCCCATACCACCACCTACTAGCCTGCTACCGTCGCCCCAAACACCATCCCAACCACCTCCGACGCCATCTGAAAGCTTCTCCAGTCCATCTCCACCCTTCTAACTCTCCAAATTGGTAATTTGGCTAAACCTAATATTTAGGTTTTTTTTATATTTAGGGTTTAATTTGAATTGTGATTGATTCCTACTTGTTAGTGTATGCATATTACATCATGTTATCCACTAATTGCAACTATTATCCCATAATGAACAAGTTATTACCGATTGAAAATTTTGTAATTTAGGACATTGCATTAGTTTATGTTGATTTGGTTAGTATTGAACGTATGCGTGTGATAGAGTTTATTGCATTTGAAAGCCGTTAGAACGGATATTGCATTTGTGCGAACACGAGTTTTGTATTTGTGCGAACACGCGAATTGATTTAGTGTATAAATGAATTTTTAATAAATGAATTTTGTGTACAAATTTTATGTATAAATGAATTTAATACTTATGTAATAAAACGGTAAAATATAAACCAATATTAATTAAACGAGTTGTATATTTAAATTTAATATTAAAAAATATTTAAATCCTTAGATATATTTGGCCCCGTTTGACAAGTGTTGTATATGATCGTTTTAAGGATATTTGTTTTTTCCACAAAACGGACAACTTTATTCATCTGATACATCATTTGTCGGATTTATCCCTGTATTGGACAAGCTACAAACACTATAAAGTAATTATATTTCATCAATCATATCACTTTAAACGGTTCACAAAATTTCGACGGCGCTTCCTTTACGTTCCTTGTGTACACGCATTTGTATACGATACAAGGAACACGGGGAAATGCTGCCGAAATTTTGTGAAATCGTTTAAAATGATATGATTTACGGAATATAATTAATATTGTGTTTGTAATGGAAAGTAAGATGACCGACCATCAAAGAAGACACATAAGTGGCAATGAATCAATAGTTGTTTATTTAAAATGAAGTTTGTAGAAAAAATATAAAATTTAGCACATGTTTACTAAATCAGTAAATAAAATTTAAACAAAATATAAAATGAACGACTTATAATTTTTTATTTTATCATAGGTTTTCAAGTAGGAAAAATGGTCAATTACTTTAATGATCGGAGCTGGATGTATCAAAGAAGGAAAATTAATGGCGCAATAAGTGAACATTTTCTAAAAGGGGTACAAGTGTTCATCGAATTTGCTATAAGTAATATTGCAAACGATGAAGAAATTCGTTGTCCATGTAGTAGATGCAAACTGTTGAACTATTATTATCGAATATAGCTAAGGTTCATTTGCGCCAATATGGTTTCGTACCCAATTATTTGTTGTGCGATCGTCATGAAGAAATTGTAGCCCCTAATAATCAAGAACAGTCGGTGGAGGTCATTAGTGATGAAGTTAGTACGAATCTCATAGAACATATGGTCGAAGATGCAGCACGATCAATGTTCCCTACCATTGAAATTGATATCGACGATGTTAACGTCGAAGAGGAACCAAATGTTGGAGCTAAAAAAATATATGATTTATTGGATCATGCTAAAAAAACCCTTTGGAATGGATGTTTAAGCGGCTCTCAATTATCGGTAACTGCAGAATACATTGCAATGAAATCAAAATACAACCTTACAGAAGCTGGATTTACGGCTGTTGTTCAAGCTGCTAAACGTCATATGCCACCCGATAATTTAATGTGCGAAAATTATTATGAAGTGAAAAAACTTATGTCATCTTTCGGTTTGCCATATCAAAAAATAGGTACATATTTAAAGGGTTGCATGTTGTATTAGAAAGAAGACATCAATCATAGAAATTGTAAAATATGTAATCAAGAAAGACACAAACCGAGGAAAAATAAGGGAAAAGAAGTTCCGTACAAACGTATGCATTATTTACCCATCACCCCTAGACTTCAACGGTTATATGCATCATCTGTAACAGCGCATCATATGAGATGGCACAGTGTGAGAACACCTCAAGAAGGTACGTTGACACACACATACGATGGAGAAGCATGGAAATATTTTGACAAGAAATATCTCGATTTTGCAGCGGAGAGCCGCAATGTTAGACTAGGTTTATGTACAGACGGCTTCTCATCGTTTTCTCAGTTTGGTTCTAAATATTCATCTTGGCCTATAATAATCACACCTTACAATCTACCCCCGTGGATGTGTATGAAAACTCCATATATGTTTCTCTCAATTGTCATCACTGGCCCTGATGATCCGACATAGGGCATTGATGTTTACTTACAACCGTTAATCGAAGAGTTGAAAATATTATGGTATGAAGGAGTTGAAACATACGACATATCAAAAAAGAAAAAAAATCGGATGTTCGCTTCTCTGTTATGGACTACTAGCGATTTTCCTGCATATGCAATGCTTTCGGGTTGGAGTACGGCCGGCCGTTTTGCTTGTCCTTATTGCAAGGAAGAAACACAAGCATTTTCCTTATCGCATGGGAAGAAAATTTCATGGTTTGATTGTCATCGATGTTTTCTTCATATTAATAACCCTTTTAGAAGAGACAAAAAAACTTCATAGCTAATAGGCATGAGAGTCTACGACCACCAACGGTTTGGTCAAGCGAGGATATATATAAACTTGTAAAAGCTTATCCAAAGATACACGAGACCAGACAACAAATTGAAATTCAAGGTAAATCGACGTTTCATAATTGGTGCAAACAAAGTATATTCTAGGAATTGCCTTATTGAAAAAATCTCTTAATCCGTCATAACATTGACGTGAGGCATAACAAAAAAACGTACTTGATAATGTGTTTTATATAGTTTTGAATGTGAAGGGCAAGACTAAGGACGATTTGAAATCTAGACGTGATATAAAGGAAATATGAAATCGTCCTGAGCTTCATATGAAGCCCAATGACAGTAAAAAACCCAAAGCATGCTACGAACTAGACGTCAACCAAGTTAAAGTACTGTTAAAATGGGTGGAAGGATTATGATTTTGCGATGGAATTTCCTCTAATCTTCGTAGATGTGTCGACTATATAAAATGAAAGACTGAGTGGAATGAAAAGCGATGATTGTCATGTAATGATGGAAAATTTGTTACCCATCGCTTTCAAAGAATTGTTACCGGTAAAAGTATGGATGGTAATAACAGAACTTAGTTTATTTTACAATGAGCTTTGTTCAACTACGTTAAAAGTTGACCGTCTACTTAAACTTGAAGAAGATATTCCTATATTGCTCTGCAAACTGGAGAAAATATTTCCTCCGGGTTTCTTTAATGTAATGGAGCATTTACCTGTTCATCTTCCATATGAAGCACGTCTTCGAGGTCCTGTGCAATATGGATGGATGTATCCATTCGAAAGGTATGTTACTATATTGAGTATGTAAATGTTAATTTAATTTTAAATAGAAGTTAATACTTAACCGAAATATTTTTTATTAGGTACTTAAATCATTTAAAGAAAAAAATGAGACAAAAAGCTCGAGTTGAAGGTTCTATTTGCAAATCATATATCGAAGAAGAAACTTCTTTATTTTTCTCTCATTATTTTAATGATCATGTGAACTTATCATTTGTAAGTGTTCCGCGTAATGATGTGGCCGTTGAACAAAATTCTTCTTCTGAATCAATATTATCTATTTTTAAACAACATGGCTGACATGCTGGAATATGTGTGGAAGTATGGCTAGATGATAAAGAATACCATGTAGCACACACATATATTCTTCTTAATTGTCCTGAAGTAGCACCATTTGTTAGGTAATTATCACCTTCCGAGTTTTGTTAAATTTAATACTACATGTGTAAATAAATAATAATGTAATATATCATGTTCGTGTTTGCAGTATTTTTGAATCACAAAATCCAAGCGGTGATTTAAGCAAAGATTTCAGTACTTGGTTTTCGAAATATGTTTCTGATCCCACAAATAATGTGCTCGATGAAGGATTGAAACATTTGGCGTTTGGACCGAAAAGAAAAGTTAAAACGTATCCAATATTTTTTGTTAATGGATATAAATTCAACACCAAAGAATACGGTGATGAAAAATTACAAACAATACCGGTGTATTTGTTAAATGCATTGATGATCCTAATAATCATATAAATGATTTTTATGGCGTGTTAACTCAGATTTTACAGTTGACACATTTTACAATACCCGCGGAGGATGTTCATTTGTTTAGATGCAACTGGTTCAGCAATGTCCCAAGTTCTGGTATTAACGTGCATCCAAATTATAATCTTATAGAAATTAAACATACCTTGCGTTATCAAAAGTACGACCCTTTTATACTAGCCAAACAAGCCCTACAAGCTTATTATGCCCCTTATCCATCTCTAAAAAGGGATAAAGCAGATTGGTCTGCGGTTTTTAAAACCAAAGCAAGATTTACGTTCGATGGACAGAATATTCCAAACGAACAAGCCCATCAAGCAGATCTGGAGGAAAATGTTGAAATAGCAATTACAGACGATCAAACTGATTTTGGACCTTTAAATGATGAGACAAATGTATTAGTCGAAGCATTTGAGAGTGTAGAGGAAAACGACATAGAACACGAAACCGGGTCTGAATCAGAAAACGACGAGGACGACTGAGTAATATCCGGTAATTTTTACAATTATTCACATTACATTTATCTCTGATTAATAATGCATTTCTCCAAAGTTATACAATTTTAATGACAAGTGTATACTCACACACTCAACACATACACACAACATGACACATTTGTAGCATATTGTATTACATTTTTTAATGGTTCGTCATATCATAATTATTATGAATTGTATATGTATGTATATGGCAGGTATATTATGTCTGGCACTGGTTCTGGCTCTCGGCGACGTGGCTCTTTCCAGCAGATTGGAGAGAGTAGTGGTGAGCCACCAGCTCGTCTAGTCGTTTACTTACAGCTGATCAAACGTAAGTATCATAATTAGCAGCATAGCAACTTAATTTTTTGTACATGATATATCTATAATTGTCTAAAGTTCTATTTTATATTTAACGCAGTGGGTTTGAGTTGGAGCTATCTGAAGTGGTTCTGAACATTTCTAAGCAGGCGTATATGGGCAGGATGAGCGTTGCTGGCCTAAGTGGAGCAAGATCCCCGATGATGTGAGAGAGACCATTTGGCAAGATTTTCTAGTAAGTTTATACCGCTTTACAAAATAATTAATTAAATACAAATAAATAATTAGTAATTTTCTCATTGTACAGGGCGCAGTAGATTTGCAATAGTCTGACATCAACTTAGTTCAGTGACACTAGAACTCAAAGATCGCTAAGAACTATAGGGAGAAGATGTCAAAGATTAAAAAAGTGGGGAAGAAACCAAAGTGGATGAGCACGGCTGTATGGGATAAGTGGGTTGACTGGTGGAACACTGAGGAGTTCAATGTAAATCTATAATGAATCTCAGTAAAAAAATTAACGTTTAATAAATAACTATTCATTGTAAATTTGTAGGAGGAGTCAGAAAGGAACTCAGCAAACAGGAGCATGAATCCAATAACTCATCATGGAGGCTCCAAATCTTTCCAGCATCACCGCGAAGATTTGGTAAATTTATCAATTATCACATTTGTATATTGATCAGTTCAGTAATTAGTTATGTGGAGTTAAATTATCCAAATTATCAATTGCAGGAACGAGCTTATGGACATCCCGTTGGCTTAATGGACTTATTTGCTCATACCCACGCATCTAGGCAAGTAGACGAGTCTGGCAAAATCATATATCAGTGAGGTGATCAGGATAGGACGACTGAGGCATATGTATGCGTTTTTTAATTTCTAATACTTACATCGATAAGTTTATTAATTACTAGCTATGTAAAATAAAAATTACATTCTAATATTTTTCAACTGAAATTGTTTTTTTTCATTATAGTTAAGGTTACAGGAGGCACGGGCTTATGCGCTTCAGCAGTCTGGTCGTGATGAGTTGACACAGGAGGAGCAAGATAACATATTTGACGCTGATATGGATCCGACGCAGCGGAGTAGACGTTATGGCTTCGGAAACGTAACGGTAATTAATCCTTTTACAAATGTACAACAAATTAGCGTTTTTATATGGAGTGTTATAATATTTTATATGCTGAGACAATCCTTTTGCTATTATTTCTATTTGCAGGCTCGACAAGCTCAAAAGGCCCAAGACAAATAAGAAATTAAGGAGCTTAGAGCTATGATTGAGCAGCTACAGGAGGAGAATCGTCTGCGAGCTATACAGATGGAGCAGCTGAATCAAAAGCTTACGGAGTATGTGCAGAATCATAGTACCTTTCATTCGTTGTCTTGTGCTTCCGGAGGCGACGACGAAGATGCTTGAAGAGATATGATTTTTAATGTTTGTGTTTGAACGATGTGTATATTGACTTGGAGATGGTTATTATGTGTTTTAATGTTGTATATATTGGTACGGAGTGGGTGAGAACGATATTTTAATGGTACGTACGTGGTTTGTTGACATGTTTTGATGGTATTTACGTTTATGGTATGGTTTATGATGTTTGAATGGTTTGGTTTGTTTACATTGGTGTTTAATTGATTTATGTATGTTATTTATATTGATATTGATATATATATATGGAATGGATTGGAAATGTATTGGAAATGGTGTGGCTGGAAGGTGAATAGGCTTGCTGTTGTACAGCAAAATAAACCCAGATTTCCAATAGTTTCCAACGACTTATTGGACATTTTATTCAAACGGCTTCTAACAGTTTCCAACGGCTATTAACCGTTGGCGGCCGTTGGAAATTCCATTGGTTCCGTTGGAAAGCGTTGGTTCTATTCCAGCGGCTATTCCCACGGCTTCCAACGGTCGCAACCGGCTTCGAGCCATTGGAATAGCCGTTTAATCTTGTAGTGGAAGTAATTTATTGTTTTAGCTACAAATGGAAGAAAGTTCTTCATTCATGGCGATTAGAGGTAAAAAAAAATTGTAAATTGATGTTAAATTAACAAGTGAATGTTATTGGTAATTTAACAAGTATTGTTATTACTCTCGATGACAATTACCGCCTATGCTTGTTGTCATAGTTGAAATTTTAATTGTTAATAAATCATTTCTAAAACCCTAGTTGGAAAATTGATTTTAGAGTGATTGATTGGGTGATGAATATATTGTAGAATTGCCTCTCGGACCCGAAAATAGAAGTATTTTTTTGTCTTCAAGAGCATCATAGAAGTCAAAATGATTCGTCTATGGAGGTATTTATTTTAAACACATAGAATTATTGTTAATCCAAAATGCAACTATGAATTACAAATTGCAATTCTTTGTTATAAATAAGGATGTAGAAATAGTTAAACTTTGCGACCATTCAAGTAATTTTTAAGAAATAGATTTTAAAGATCCTCGGTTGAAACAAAAGCAAGAATAGCCTGGTTTTGGAAAGCAATGCAAGTTGATTACATTCAACTGGATCATCATCTTATTATGACATTGTGTGATAGACGGAGATCTGAGACAAATATTTTTCATTTAAGAGTGGGGTACTAGGCAAGAACGGTTTCCCAGTACGTTCACAAAATTTGAACTTTGATTAAATAGAATTGTGTCATGATTTGCTTGGTATTTTTCTACAAAAAGAGGCAGCAAAGTCTAAAAGCGAGCTAGCAATGACATGGTTTAAAAGTTTTCTAAACCAATAGCTAAAGGTGCGACGAATTTAGATATACACCGTCGTAGTCGTGTTGTTATCCTGTACTTTTTAAGTTGCATCTTTTTCCACATCATTCAATTGGTAGATTGAATTTGAAATTTTTACCATTTTTGAAAGATTTAGCAAATTGTGGTTACCATTCATGTGGTAATGTTGTACTTTTGTTATTTGTACAGTAAGTTGACAAACGTTGCTTTATAAAAAAGAAAAGTTTTAGGTAGTTCTGCAACATTGTTGCAAATATGGCCTTAGTCTTATACTATTATTGGACGGCCTTCTGTAAGAATTTCTATGGATTTAGATCCTTATCTTCCATTCGGATGTAGGTGGAATTGTATTAGGAGTTGGCGTGAAATTAAAAAAATGTACAATTTTACCGAAATGAATCGGATTTGTTAGCAGATGACGCCGTGACCTAAGAACCATGTTCTTTATTGATTAAATTTGGGTATCTTGACATTGAGTATATGTATGCGAGTTGGATCGCCAAGAGTAGACTAATTCATTTTTTGGACTTTGAATTATATGCTCCTAAATGAGTGATGAGACAGTTTAGCTTTGACTATCAACATAATCCTGATCTTGTAGTGCCATTAGACCCAGAACCCAGCAGTTGGACGAACTTGCTTCATGAAAGTATCGCTCTATGGAAAGAAAAAATTGATCATGCCAAACAAGCACATAATCCTCCGACACCATTGAGCAAGTAGTATTGATATTGGCAAATAACTCGCCGTTATATTTTGAAAAAGTTGGTTAGGAAATTGGTTGCTTACATTCCTCGAGCTCCACTAGAGAGTGATGTGGTTAGTATTTTAATTTATAAATTTTGATTATTCATACTTTTAGATCACATTTGTTGTTTCATTGTTTTGTATTTCGTATATGTAAGTGGGATATATAGAGTTCTGGATGTGGTTGATGAAACTGAAGAAAAATATTATGGAGCCGGAGAAGGTGAAAAGTAAATGTATCGACCTACAACGTATATTTGATGCGATTCTAGGTAGAAACAAGTTAAGAAGGCCAGCAAAAACATTGCATATTGAAGAAGAAAAACCACGTACTTGGAAGGAGACGCGTACAATAGTGGAGGAAGAGGAGGAAGGATAAACGGCAGGGGAGGAGCCACATACAGAAGTGGAGGGAACACATGACGTCGGGGGAGAAATTCATCCTCAATGGCCCATTTGGAATGAAGGCAAACAATTTGGGTATGTTGGTCAATCCACTCAAGATAAAAATGAAGAGTGGTCGTAGTGGGAGAGACAACAAGAAAAATTATTTTTTGGTCCTACTCAAGAACAAGAAATACCTATTTCAACCTTTGACGAAGGCCAAAGTTCGGCTCCAATCACCTATAAAAGGAGGAAGAACAAGAAAAGAGACACGCCTCTTAAGGTTAGAAGGCTTTACGATTGAGTTAACGTTTATGTAGCGTATGGATATATCCTGTTGATGTTTATTTAATTGGAAATATAGTTGTTGATGCTTATGTAGTGTATGGATGGTATATTTTGTCCAACTTAGTGTTAGCATTGGTATGTGCGTTGGTTTGTTGGAACATTGTTTTGATATGTAATGTTGATGGTTTGCGTTGATGATATTCAATTGTATTATGATTGTTTGTTGTTCATGTTGGCGTACAAATGATTTTACGTTAATGAAATATTGATGGTATGATGGTGTTGCGTATGGGAGGAAGCACCAGCAGCTCACTGTCTTTTAGAACAGTAGAATATAGCTTGCATAATTTTGAAATGTGCAAGCTATATTTTCGTATGCTTGCGCATTTCAAAAATGCACAACTTATATTTGCAAATATAGCTTGCACATTTCAAAAATGAGCGAAGTATATTTTGCTATTCTAAAAGACAGCGAGCTGCTGCTCTATTCCTACATATTTACAACCTCATAACTCACAGGTATTGCACCAATATGACACCATATAACCAAGTTAACATTATTCTTACATTGAAAAGAAAGTAGCGTTCAACAATTCATAAAACAAACATTTGCAATAAGAAAAAAATATAGCAACTCAAACATAGGAAACAATTCAACGAGATCAGGTTTTTTCTTATGGCCAAAAGCACCACATTTTCTACATTTATTATCACTGGATGAAGATGGCAGATCCACAAAACATTTTGTTCGAGCAGACCACGGACATCCTAAATTTATACACACTGGTGGTAGTTGTATAGTACGACCTTTGTAGACATCCCAATGTCGACTATCAGGTATAGGGTGGAATAAGGGAGTATAAGCAGCGATATACTTAGCTTTTGTGTACCACGTTGAGATTAAGTCAAAATACACTCTATTTTCACACCCAACCCACATGGACATGCTTCTAATACATGGAAGCATGGAAAATGATCCAAATTTGACATGCTACACGAACATTTGGCGACATTATCATCGATATTCATCGTATAATCAAACATATGAACATCTCACCCCTGCCATTCTTTGAAGCCATATATCTCTATAGACAGGAGCCTTGATTCTTCCATTTTCCTCCTCGCTAATGCTTCCCACTTTGGTGTCAGTTATGATGTCCACTTTTCTCTTTAAGTTCAACGTTCGAAGAGTAATGGTTCAATCAATGAAACGTTCGTGCAACCAATGATCTAACAGGTAAAGTTCTAATTCCTCTCAGCACACCGTTAAAGCTTTTAGAAACATTAATTTCCATCATATTGAATCTTACGCCACCATCATGATAAAGAATCTAGCTTGATTCATGATTTTTAAAACTTCTTCAATCCATGCATCGGCTTCTCGATTTACAGCCTTCAACTTTTTTTATAGTTCATCATATTTTACAACCACCGATGTCGTGGCACGGCATGTAACAAATGTTGTAGCTCATCCGTACCAAACTCTGGTTTCTTGAAGTTTGCTTTAATATGATGAATACAAAAGCGATGATGGTGTTTGATTAGCCAAGCTTCTCTTAGCACGCATGGAATTCCTTTCATACAATCTGAGATAAATGTAATACATCTGGTACGTACAGATGGAACATAATTCCATATGCAATGAATAAACCAACTCCACGTTTTTCAAGACTTTGTTTGTATAATAGCAAACACTAATGGAAAAGGACCTTGGTTTGCGTCTACACTAGTAGCTACTAGTAATGTACCCAGAAACTCATGAATGAGTGGCATCAATAAACAGCACAGGTCGACAATGGTTGAAACCATCGATAGAAGGTCCGAAAGCCCAAAAAGCACCATAAAAAACGCAACAACTGTGAATAACATCATATACAGTTTCAGGGTTGGTACGTTGCATGGTTCAAAGATATTTTGGCAATTCTGCTATGACGATTACCAATCTCCATAAATTATTGCAACTTCTTTCTGTAGTCTGTGCCACGCTCGACAATAACTCACTTTAATATAAAACATATTTGACATTGTCTCTTGAACTGTTTTTGCAGTCATATTTGTTCCATCTTTAATCAAGGGAAGTATTTTGCTACATATAAACTTTGATGTTGCCTGTCGATGGTTTGAGTTGATGGTTGCATTTAAACAAGTGTGATTGCCATCACATTTTGTTACTTTCCACCAGTTTTGAGATTTTCTTACCGATAGTCTAACATGCACCCGCCAAGAACATGTTTCATCCACATCACAATGAACCGTGTATTAATTTGCACGTTATTTTAGAACTTGAAAAGAAACCGAATATTTAATCGTCCATTCACATAATTGTTCAACAAGCTTTTACTTACTTTCAAAAATCAACCCAACTCGTGGTCCTTTTTCAGCATATTCTTTTCCAATTACTTCCACATCTAATTGACAATTTTGCATAATCGATTTCACCAACATTGTTGCAGTGCATAAATCATTAGCTAGGGACTCTTCATTTGTGATTTGGTCATCCTCAACATTTCCATCATCAGCCTACTCAATGTCTGTATATATGATTGCATCATTGTTAACTTCCATTTGATCGTTCCAATTTCCATCTACATCATCCGCACAAGCTACTTGCATGCTATCCAATTGCAGTCCGCTCTTGTTTGCAATATCAACATGGTTGTCATCGTCGTCAGCACAACCAATTAATGCTTCTTCCCTTGCATTTATTTCAACATTACGAATACAAAACATAACAGTAAGAGTAAATACCATGAACGTAAGTAAAAATGCAAGTGCTAAAGTATAATATCATTCACTTTCCCAATGCTTGCGATTGATTTGGATATATAGGGTTATGCATCATATTTTGTGCTTGAGTTGAAGATGCTCCAAACATTCCATTGTACCTATGCGATAAATTTGTAAACTCTCCGCTTTGATGACTTATCAAGTTACAAGTATATGCCGACCATTGTGTTTGTGAAACTGTGTAGTGGGTACATGCCCATCTACAGAAATTACAGACGGATGTGTTTCTATCACATTAACAGGTTCTACTTTTGCAACATATATTTCTATCACTCTCATTCCAACATAAAATGTAGATTTCAAATCATCGTCGTCTTCCAAATCAATAGCGGATGCATCATCATCTCTAACCCATTTTATCGTAATTTTAAATCATACTCAAGATGATTGACTTTTGTCACTTCAACTTCCCGTTGTTTAAGATCTACAAAACTACAATAATTTTTTATTTTCGATCCATTTCACTTTCTACCAACATATCTAGGTTTACCTTCAGCATCAACTAATAATTCTCCATCACGGTAAAATATAGCTGGAAACGTTGACATTATCTACAAAATCAATTGCAAGACTACATTCAAAATCTTGATTTTGGGACAAAATCCTGAATAAAGATTTGTTGAATTAATACCTAATTTTCTGAAGAAGATTTTGTTTTCATAGGCAATCTTCAACCAAAAGCAGTCAAATCAATCTTCAGGCAAAACCATGTAAGCAAATCAATATAACAACATAGCGAATATATTTCACCAACAGAATCAAGACTATAGTTCTACATTACATTTAAACCCAAAATCACTTCATTGTTTATCCAACTGATTAATTAGCACACATAGCAGGTTAAAACAACAACAAACAATTTGGAAATTCATATTCAAATACTACATTTCAACAAAAATAAAAAATTGACAACGTTCTCCTATCCCCAAACGACTACCTAATTCTTGGTCTCCTATTGGTTTTCCTAAGTTCTTCATTCACCTTTTTGACACGCCTGATTTCGGCTTGCAATTCATAGACATACTCGAGTCCCCTTTTGCACACTGGTTGATCAACCCATTTAAAATACTTACAACAATCACATAAGGGTTCAATTTGTGTTCGTTGTACGAACTACAACTGAAAAATCTTCATCCGACATTCTTTTGTTTTCGATAAATGACAACCACACATATATCTCCACAATAATAATTGGATCTCTATACTAGTGTTTTGGGTTGTCATAACGATGTTTTACACGACATTCGTTTTGACCCAATGAAGTGTGTTTTAGGAAAATTGAAGTTTTCCTCAAAAGTTGTCAATATACTTATTACAGATTTAAGTATATAAGGGCATCATCTAAACGATTAAAATGCAATGAGTTGTGAATATACTTATAGCTTTGAGATAATTATATGGGAATGTTTTTCGAATAAAAAAAGACTAAATGTGGTTTTGAGAATATATCTTCATAAAGGTATTTTGAGATAAATATTTGGAAAGTGTGTTAATTAATGAAAAGATTAATTAAAGAGACTTAGTGTTTCTTGGTGCTTAACTAGTGTTACTTCCTTCGAAATTTGATCTCTAGTTGAACAGTTTGTTTATTTGATAATTAAATAACTGACTATCAAATGTTAGTTAGTTTATAAACTAACTTTGTCTTTTTGAAGAGACTGAAATCAGATATGTTATTCGAAAACCACTTTGAACCAGCATAAGCGTTTCGAAGTGAAATATCTTAAAGCTAATCGAAATGGAGCCTTTTGAGGTGCGAGGGCTACTTACTACTAATTATGAGGATGATTCCAGAATGGATGTGATAGAAGTGGTGCCTTCGATTTCGTTCAGCCCTGTAACGAACTTGTATGGATGAATGTTGGATTGCGTTGTTGCTTGGAGGGCAGTGTTAGCATTTCAAGTGGGAAGTGCTATATAAAGTTAAAACGTAGCCTCAAGCCTCATCATCCGAGAAATGACAATAATCGGGCATGCAGCAGGGCCATATGGATCACTCCCATCAGGGTATAGTCATTCTAAATCTAGATCGATTACTATCTACTTATGTATGATTTAGGGCCCATTAACGAAAGGGGTTATCATATTCGGTACTACTAGTCAAGTGGTAGGCCAGTCCTATGTATAAGGGGTACAAGATGTCTTTGCAGACCTCGATACATTTTATCTAGAGATGAACCATTGAAAGGTATTCCTTGCCTTGTCATAGTATGAAGTACATTCTCCAATACGAGATTTACGGACTTAGTTGCACCCAGTTATGCTGAAACATGAGATGCAAGCATTTCGGCTATTTTATATATTTACTTTTAATTCCTAGACATTATTATAATATCACTGGATCTTTTATAGAAAATGTTTTGGTTATCATAAGGTAAAAACCAGTACGTGTTTATGTGTGTGGTCTTACAAGATACCATTATTTTGAAAAGAGTTTGATAACTTTAAAAATCCAACCAGGTGTGTTTTCTCCCGTTGGTTTACCAGACTGATTCGGTGTTATTTTATTATAATGCTCGGGTCATACTGAGCATATTTACATATTACTTTGGATGCATTGGAGCTTAGGAGAGGAGCTGGAGGTCTTCATGACGTATTCATGTATATGTATATTTTTTGCTGCATTATTGTTGAAATTATCGGCATTTGTGAGGACAGATTGTTATAACTGTCCAGACTGATGGTTGTCAGATTTTGAGTTGCTTTTGGTTTCATTTTCTCTTCTTCTTCTCTTATCTTCTTCTTTCTTCTTTCTTTCCCATAACTATCCGTCTTTCTGTTTAATTTGAGTTGGACATGTATGGTTTATTGCCAGCCAGAATTATGCGGATTTATGGGTCATTACAGAATTATTCCTGGCCTAGAGCCATATTTATTGGAGGTTTTATCTACATATAATTTCCATTGAGTTAGTCAGACCACATCTGCTACCACTTCTACATCTTGGACAGTGAACTTGATAATGAAGTTTGTCATTGCTTTTCCTCGGATTGCCTTCCTAGGATGGTATGCATATTATATTGGCTCGGCTTAATATTCCACTTTATTAGTCTTTCTGAAGACTTGGTCCAACGTAGTATTTGCCTTAATGGCTGATCGGTAAGCACTTTTATCGGATGAGCCTGGAGTATGGGCGTAGCTTCCTCAGAGCAATTAACAAACTATACACCAGCTTGTATAGCTTTGTATAGTTCTTTTCGGCTTTAGTGAACCATTTGCTAACATAATACACCATCCTTGAATTTTGTTCTCCTCACACACCAAGGCTGCACTCGGTGAATGAATAAATGATGCTAAATAAAATAATAAATATTCTCCTTCCAAAGGCTTTGACAAAAAATCAGTGGTCTCTCTATATGCACCAATAGATTATAGAAATAATCCTAGCCTTTCTTCATCCTGACAACCTTTCCTTTCTCCTTCTTGTGGGCATCAAAGAAAAATATGAATTTATCTATCATTTTCAAAATAAATCGGCTCGGTGTCATGACTTCCCTATTCAAGCTCTATATTTCCCATTTGTTCTTGAGGCCATAACCTCTTTCAATACTTTGATCTGATCTGGGTTACCTTCAATGCCTCTTGAGTTCATAATGAAATCCAAAAACTTGCTCAATGCAACTTAGACAGAACACTTCAATTGACTGAGCTTCATCTATACTTTTGGAGCACATTGAACATATTTTCGAGGATGTCCATGTGATTCATCAAATTTTGTGAATTCACAAGCATATTGCCTACATAGATCTCCATTTTCTGTTCGATCTGATCTTTGAACATTGCATTTTCCAATCGCGGCAAGTAGTTCCAGCGCTCTTCAAACCAAATGACATTAATCGATAGAAATATAGCCCCAAATCAATGATGAAACTCAAATGCTCCTGATTTGGAGCATGATTTGCTATTTGATTATAGTTGGAGTATGCATCTATAAAGCATAACAGTTTATGTCCAACTGTTACATCAACAAGTTGGTCAATCCTTTGCATCAGGAAGCAATCTTTTGGGCATGCCATATTCATGTCCGAATAATTAATGCGTGTCCGCCATTTTCTATTTAGCTTCTTGACCAACACAGTATTTTATACCCATTTCAGACATAAAGCATCGTAGATGAAACCATGTACTTTCAACTTATTCACTTCTTCTTTCAATGCGTCGGGTCACTTTGGATTCATGTTGTGCTTTTTTTGCTTCATAGAAGGGTGACTTGGGTCCACATTCAATGCATAACACACTGTCTTCGATAAAATTCCACACATATCAGAATGTATCCAACCAAACATATCTAGGTTTGCTCAGTGAAACCCTACCAACTTCTCTCTCATCTTTATGCCTAGCCAAGATCCAGTTTTGAGAACCGGTGTAGGATCATCATTATCAATCGAGATGTTGATCGTCAATTCTGCTTGTGACGCCCTCGCATCCTCTGTCACCTTTCATGGGTCCTTTGGCTTGTAGAAATTGGTACAGGACCCAAGCCAGGGCTTGAATGGTGGTTGTTGTGCATCAACAGTCTTCATGCAGAATTTTTGCACTCTTTCTTTTTTCATGTCATATCGCCTCTCTGAGCTCTACAACACAACATTCTCGACCATTACCATAGTCGCATTAAATTTCCCCTACACTATTCTCGATGGGAAACGTCATCATCACACACCATGGAATAATCGCTATTCTAAAACTGCAAGGGCCAATCGGCCGTAAAAGGGTTATTTGCCGAAAATCCATCTACCATGGAAGATGTCTAACTTGCACTATCTTGTGATTACCTTTACCTAATTTCAAAGAAAAATCAATTCAACCAACAGGCTCTTTAGCCTCTCTGGTAGATCCTTGAATATGAAATTTACAAGTCTTCAAATCCTTCTTGCGGATTTTCATTTGATCAAATGTCTTTTTGAATAAAATATTAACCTAGCTCCTACAGTCAAGCAGGACTCGATTCACCATTACTGGCCCAACAATGGCTATCATCACCATGCGAGCAAACATTGGTGCTTCCACCCACTCGCATCTCTATTTTTGAAAATAATGCCATTATTCCTTGCCCTCTACTACTTTGAAAGATTCAAATCCTCAATAGAGAACCACATTTCTTAAGGCATATGCCTTAGTGAGCTATCATATCTTTCCATCTTATTCTAGATTTTCTCCGCGAATGAGGTCCTCTAGAATAGGATTTATCACAATTCTTCTTTTAAGCCATCTTAGTCCCTTTTCACCTGATCTAGCATGATTCCTTTGGGTGATCTGCCACTGGGTCTATCATTCGCTTGCTCGCCATCTTGCAAGTTCCTCACCTAGTGTTTTCTTCTAGATCAAATTCTTAATTACATCCTTGAAAGGTCATCACTCGTTGGTATTATGCACATGTATTACAAGCAAGCGACAATGCTTCCTTGAATGCCTTTCCCCTTCAACTGCCTCCCTCTGGGGCAATTTCTTAAAATTTTAGTACCTTACATAGCAAGGTGGATATTCACAATAGAATCATTCAAGAGAGTGTATTCTCCTGGCCTTATTATCTTGTGCACTTCTTGGTGTTTTGTTTCTTCCCACTAGCGCCTTGACTTTTCCTTTTTAAATTATTATTTTTGACATTCACATCAATGTTTCTAGTGATAGCACCACTCAGTTTGATAGCACTATTGCTTTGCAAAACAATATTTGTTCCATAACAACCATCTCCAGTAAAACCAACGACCAAATCTACCTCTTCTGATAAAGAAACTGGGTGTCATTCTACAAAATTCCTCCAAAGTGAACGATTGCTTTCTCCTTAACCATCTACTAAAATCAGTTATCAAATTAACTCCTTTAACTAATACCATTAAGACAATCTCGTCTCTTAGGATTACTTATTTCCATCACTATAGCATTCAATTGTTTTAAGAAGTCATTCATAGTTTCTTTGGAATTTTGACGGGAACTCAAAAAGGATATCATATCCTTCGATCAAGTAGTATGGTGCCTAAATTGCTCCATAAATTTCCCCTCTAACTGATCAAAAGATTATTGGACCTCAACACGAGCCGCATGAACTATCGTGACAGAACTATCTAATAATATAGGAAAGTACATGCATCTTACTACACCGAAAGCATGGGCACTATCTACGTGTCATCCATACTTTAGTAGACGCTGTCTTGCATTAGTCGTTCCATCATAAGACGACATCGTTGTTGGCATTACAAACTTTTTTGGATGAATCTCCTGTAGAATGTTATCGATGAATAAGGTCCGGCTAGGCGATAAGCCCCACTCTTCATTACTCATATATTGACTTTCATTTAGCAATCTCTTCACTGTATTCGCTATATACTCCTCACTGGTCTGGGTAGCAAGATGGTGATTTCCTAGGACCACTCTGGGAGTTTGATTCTATAAATGCCCTTGATTTGTCGATGATGTCTAAGCTCACCAATCATTTGGAGAGCCATTCGTCCAAACCCTTTTCGACACCTTATTGGTTTTATGACATTCATATGAATAGTAGCAGTCACTACAAGAAAATACCCTTTCTAAAATATTGGATATCCATTGTAAAAACCCTTCGGCAGCATTTAAGTTAAAGTTGTTACATCCATTGTTGTAAAAATGGGCTGCTTTTCACAACATTTTTATAGATGTTGTGTACAGTGTTCTAAAAGCACTTGTTACAACAATTTTTATATATGGTAGTGATACGCTTATAAACACTACAAACCCTTTGTTACAACGTTTATCAAATATTTCTGTAACACTTTTCATGTATCATACCAATCTTTTTACAACAAATATCGAAAGTCATTATTTGAATTCTCATTGATTCTAAACATTGTAAATATTATTTGACTATGTTGTTTGTCTATTATTAGATAACATATACATTCACCAAAAAATATTGTACATAAATTTCATATAATAGACCATACATAAACTGACAAATTCATCATTTCAAAATCAAACCACTAAGTGTAAATTAATTAGCATCATTTTTATTAATGTTAACACCAAGTTTGCGTTATACAAAAAGCATAAATTTTATACATTAATTTGCAAAAGTGTAAGAACAAAACATTCACATTGTTATGAAGTGACTTACCATCCATGTACAACAAATCAAACGAGTACAACCTCCCTTGTAAAAAGTACAAGTGGAAGTTCAAAAACTTTGTATAACAGTTCTAATTTTAATTTTTATATTTAATATTACAAATTAATAATAGATAAGACTAAACTACATCACATGAAACCCATTAAATTTTCTACATTAATAGTTAATTTATTTTTGATTTTTAAAATATTAAATTAGTAATATATTACCTTAAATTATTACTTTATATGTTCCTTCTACATTCAATCACTAACCCATGTAAGAAAGGTATCTTATATGCATTTTTTTTGTTTAATACTTAACATCACTACTTTCTTCATTTTAGGTCATCCATGGAAGCTTTTAGATGCGAGCAGCCCCATATCTTGCTCTGCATATAGAATTATTTTCGGATATCGGATATCCATATTTGCACATACCGATGGATATCAGTTAATTATCATATCCATTAAAAATCAATAAAAAAACATAAACTAAAAATTTTGGTTTAACATAACTTTTTTCTATTACATTGGTTTTAAAAGTATGCAAAATCAACAAATATGATAATGGTAAATCGTTTTAAGCAGTTAATATGCACTAAATGCATATAATATAAACTACTAACTTAATAAAATGATAAATACATGTTTTTCATTATACTAAAAAAAACAAAATTAACCGCAATCTTGACAAAAACCGGATTGATTATTTTCGAATGCGGATGCCTTTATTTCCGCATCTGTATCCGCTTTTCCAGATATCAAATATTTATCCACATTTCGAGTTAGAATGTAGATAGATTTTGAATTTTTTAAGTATCCATTAACAGCCTTCCTTCATTTACTACTATAAATCCACTTCTAGGTTCATTTATTAAAAGCCTATATAAAATACTAACTTCAAACAAAAAATAAAAAATTAGAAATCAAATACTTAAAATTGCGGATGCGTACATTTATCATATTGCATGCATATTTCGCTTGGTAAACAAACGCATTCCAAGTTGAATACAATTTTGAGAAACTTAAATCTAAGAAGAGGACATATATAATTGCAATATTATTAAGATAAAAATGAATATTGCATTTTGTAACAGAATAAAATTTAGAATTGTAAGGTAGTAATTCGTATTAATAACCTGCAAAGTTTTAAGATAATTTTTGCAGAAACCTGTTGGCTTTGCATTCCCAATAATTAACTATAATGTTCCGTAAATAAAGAGATTTACTATGTTTTCCAAAATGGGTATCTTGCAAGAAAGGCATAAAGGATTTGATCAAGGGAACCACATAATGAGTAAGTTTTAAGGCAACATTTTTGACGTCAATATCTTTTTGACTTATAATTGTATTTTGGTTTTCATATATAATATACTAAAAGTTTAAGAAGAAGAAACATTATCCATATCAAATATAAATATTAATCTAAAGAAGCAAGGGTTAGACATATACAAACTAAAACATGTAAACTTAGGGCTAAAATGATATATAAATAAACCCTTGAGATAATTATCAGTTGCGAAAAATTATTGATCTGTTTTTATATGAATCTTAAAAACTGTGACTTTTGAATTTTTATGTCATAAACATATTATTGATTATAAACAAATAATTAATTAGGTAAGTACAATTCCCTAATGCTACATATAACTGACAATCAAGCTTGTGCAATGCATTTACATGATATTAAGGTGGCTTTTACCACTTTTGTTGCTTCTAACACGTAGGTACACTTAAATAAATAATGAAACATAAAGATAAACATATTTCTAAATAAAAGTACTAACCAATGTGTGTGTTTATATGTATGTATATATGTATGTATGTATACATGTATGTATGTACCTATATATGTATGTGTGTGTATACATACATACATGTACATATGTGTATGCACACATGCATACCACACTACAAATACTCCTACACAGTGGGTGTGTGTAACAGTGCACATGCACATGTATGCTATAATGTTCTACCATTCTCATGTGGATATCTAAAGAAACTTGTGTCATTACAACATTCAAACATGCATGCATAAATGATACGAAGGATTTTTATATATGGTTGCCTTTCTTGTACTTCTAAAATAGTAGAAACTGCTAAATGGCTTGCTCGCCTACTTTTTTAGTATAAGATACTTAATTCATGTATAAAAAGTTAAATTTAGTGAGAAAAGAAGGATATAATCATTTTCATTACTTCAAACAATAAAAATAGAAGAAACATAGATGCAAATAAAAATTGAAAATCCAAATACGTTTTTAAGGCCATCAAAATATGTTGAATATGCTAACTATTAACAAAATATAATCAAAATACAAACATTATCTTTAAACTTACATGCTTTGATGTAAATTTCCAAAATAAACAACACCATTAGATAACTTAATCGCGACAAAACTCTAACTTTTATGAACTGAATATACTTGCAACCTTGGTAACATAAAATGCTAAAATCCTTTCATAATCTTTCAACTTTAAAAAAAATAATTAGATAAATTGAAATAGCCCGGTTATGAAGTAAAACTGTTAAGTCAGAAAACCATATGCAGAACAAATAAGTATGACTACATAATATACATGTAGAACCAAAATAAAAAGGAACTACTAACATAATATTCATTACAGTCAATATTCAAATAGAAAGAAAAATGAAACATTTTGGTAAGAAATTATATCTATGTTCCTTCTTAGTATAATCAAAGAAACTTCTCCAACGGTAAGACAACATAAATAAAACAAATGACAATAATCAAATGTACACCTCAAAAGCCTTAATTGAAATATATAGCTTACTTGTTTGGGTGAAATTTTATTCAATCATAATCTTCACTGTTTCAGTAAAAAAATAATAAATTCTGTATAAAGAACTCACCATGGAATAAGGGTCTAACAGTTATGTGATGCTCTAACTACAATGAAGTCAGATCTCGTGTGCGGTAAAGATATGGATTGAAGGAAATAACGAGCTATGATTTTTTCTAGTGCAAATTGAATATTAAATTAGGGTTTAATCTTAGGGAATGACGCTTGTGAAGGAGATATTTGCGAAGGAGAAGGGTTTATGAGAAATGCATGTGCACCTTTGGCAGATCTGTGCTATGAGCAAATAGTTCGTTATAGCTACTAGATTAGTAATGGAAGGCGAATATTATTTTTAATTGGTAACAATAAGAAGCTGATCTACCAAACTAATTCAATAATGGATGATTGCAGTGTGATTTGTATGGGGATCCCCATGGTTTAAAACTAATCTCAACCATGAAAGAATATTCAATGGCTATTTTTGCAATGATTACTAAAATATACTTATCAAAGAAGTTTGAGGAACTTATTTAAATCCAATCCAATATAGCTATCATTAAAAACAAAATGATATATTTAGAGTTCTACAAAATATAAATGCATCTAGTAATGAGTAGCAGACCTATGCTTAAAAAGGTTACATATTTCAACAATTTAATGAGATAATTGTAATAGTATTGATTTTAAAATGATTTAAACTATGAGTAGGTTCAACTATTTATATTCAAAAACCAAAAAAATATTGTTGTATAATGTTAACATAAAGTGTAGCTTAAAATTTATTGTAACATAAACATGGATCTACTTTTTGATAAATTTAAGCACATTAACAACAAATATTAAACAATATAAATTATTAGAATATGAGATAAATGTTGTTGAAGACTATTATGTACAACTATTTTCTGAGATGTTGTAGAAATAATTTTACTTCAACATTTGTTAAATTAATGCTGTCACAAAATTACTTTTATAATATTTTTATAACAAATGTTTGTAAATGACCTATATTATTTGCAACAATCTTACAACTGATGCAAAATTCATGTTGTAAAATGAGTTTTTCCTTGTAGTGAGTCTACATACCAATATCACATCCTACCTCATTACAAGAATTTTGCAGATCTTCTCCACTGTCAGTCAGATTCACAGCTTCCTTGGATCTTCCATTACCAGCACTTCAAATTAACTCAGTACCGACATGACTGTGGTCGGTACCAACTTGATTGGCATCTACCTGACTTCCACTATCTCTTGCACTTTGTTTCCTTGATGTTCTAGCACTCTTCCTCTTCAATTTGTGGTTTCCATATCTTAAAGGACAATATTTCTTTCATATCTGATGTCAATTCATCTTCTAAATCCAAATAACATCAGATCTACAACAAACACTTTCAGGTATACCTTGTGGACATTTCAATTCCAAAGTTCTGAGCTAGATCTACATCTAAGAACCGTGTCTCTTGGTGAAAGCATAAAAAATATTACGCTAAAAAATGACAAAAAATCCACAGTGAATCAAAAGCGAGAATAAGTAAAGTATAACAAAATGAAATAGGTTGAATACATAATATTTTCTAGTGGTTAAACCTCAAGTCACTGTATACATCCACTTTAGTTTTATTAATTGAGATTTTGCACAAGTATAAACATTGATCTAGAAAAAAGTAAAACTGAGCGTGACAGCACTTCGTGGCATACTAAGGCTAAAGAGCAGAATCGAGATCCCAAGTCCTTCTTTCATTGCTATTTACAAGCAAAATCATCCACCGAAGTCAACGGCTCATGAAAGACCAAGTAAGATCATATGCCCATGCAACCAAGATGAGTAGTCTCATAATACAAATCATGTTAGTATGGACCATAATCATGTCAGTACCAACCATATTTTGCTCAATGCTACTCCATTTTTTCTTCGTACTTATCTACATCATCAAATTTCCAAGCCCAGTTGTAAGATTTGCTCCCACAATCATGTCATGATTTTTCTGTGCGGGGTTTGTCTTTTTTTACAAAGCACATGAGTAGTTCACCTACTTGTTCAAAATTAAGCCCATCAAAACATGTCGGTACAATCATGTCAATGTCGACATGTTGACTTGCACCATTTTTTCTCAAAATTTGTCTTGCCTATTATTCCAAATAATTCTTTGAATTCTTGATTCATTCTTTTATTGTCTTAAAGCCCATATCCATCAAGAAGTCGCTTGGTTTAAATGTTGGATAATGGTATCAAACAAAGGACATAGTTTTCATAGCAAGTCTAAAGCCTAAAGTACTTTAATATGCAATAAAGATCAACAGTTAACAAAATCCTCGGACGCATCAATGGCTTAAATAACCTAAAGTATATACAACACATGCAAATCAAGGCGCCCAATGGCTATATATAGAACATCGAGTCAGCAATTCATGTAAATTAGTGAGTAAATTGGACATCGATATGTGTGCAAATCTTAACCCTCATGTGAGACAAGCTAACAATCCATAGGAAAAGTTCTCCACCAATAATCAAGCAACAAAGTGCCTACAAATAAGTGTAGATCCCAAAGCATCGAGGATATTTTGGCACCTTCATAATTCAGATACGATGAAAAAACATACTTTCTCTACATAGCTCATCTTAAAATTCATTAATGGAATATGTTGCCAACTCAACATTGTAACATCCTTTCTGCTTTGGTATATAAATTTAAAGAATGGAAGTACAAACTGAACTTATGAATTTAATATGAACTACTACAACCTCGATGTCTCTGCTTTCTGCACTATTACTATCGGGCATTACATATAAGCTCATCCTTAGTCTATTCAGCATTTACACTCTTCGCCTTTGTCTAAAAGACTTAACTAAACTTCCTACAATAACTATAAACTTTTAACAACCAAGCTACCGAAGTACTTAGAAAAAAGACTAATCGAAGTTAACCGAAGTTAATCCTACGATAAATTGTAACACGCCAAAAAAATTAATAAAAAAATAACTAAAGAAAGAATTAATTAATAAATTAATAATAAGGCTAAAAATGTAAATTTTATAAAAGTTGGGATTTAGCCACGAAGTTGTGCCATTCTATTCATGGTGATTTTCTAGTCAATCTCCATATATAAAGTTTTGAAATTGGAGATCAAATGAAAAAGTTATTGATGTTTGAAGTTTTAAGATTCAAATTAATTAAAATGGAAGTCAAATTTAAATAAATAAATAATGCTAAAGTTTAAAATCAAAAAATTAACGGTAGGTAGATTTGAGGGTTAAGTAAATGTTAAAAAAAAGTTAACTTTAGGTATTAATCAAGGAATTAAGTAATAAATCAATGGCAATTAAATATACATTCCCAAAACAGGCTATAGGTTGAATGGGTCCTTGGTTCGATTGACTGCATAGTGGTCGACTGCCTAAGTAGGAGTGGTCGGTTGGTGTTATTATGATGACTAGAGTTAAGGAAGGCCACGAACGGTCTAGATTATATTATTTTACACCGACTTAAATCATATAGTTCTGGCGCTTTTTGACGACTATAATCAAGAGTCTAGCTCCCTCACTTTTATTCACAAATTATTTAGAAACGTAGCGGAGCTCTATGAGTTTCTTCCTTCCTCAAGATTTGGAAATTCTCTAGGATTTCAGGTAAGAGATTTTAGGTATTTAATATTCAATTTCAAATTCTATTCTCTTCCAATCTCTAAAATTCTTAATCTAATCTATATACAACCCACTTGTTGTATATTTCTAAAGGAAAAGATCTAAAAAAAGATTTTAAGCGGGCATAAATAAATCAAAATGGAAAACCTAAGGACCTTTTGTGAGTGTAAATATTAGTTTTTATTATTTTAATAATTATATAGTATAACTTAGATTTGATATATGCCTTGGATAATTTTGTTCACGAAAACATCAAGCTAAAACCCAAGAATTCCTCTAAAGCAAAAATGTCAATTCTTATATATTGATCTCAATTATTCTATATTAAAATAATTGAATTGTATAGTTATTGCAATTTTAAAGTTTTACATTATATTCCACTTCTCATCTTTTCTTTGGATCTGATCAAGGGTTGCGGAAAAAAATAAGTTAGTAAATGGTATGTAAGGTATCGATTCTCCTTATTCTTAGTTTTCACTGCCTATTTCCGTAATTTAGATGAAAATTCCCTTTTTCATTTTTATATGTAGAAGTTGAAAAGAGCGTTAAAGGACTTGAATTATAAATTATATTAATGTTGATTATACTATTTTAGTATAAAATAAGTTTGATACTGATTCTATTGTATACAAGTCAATTGTTGAATTGAGAATGTTGGTACATTTTTCGATAGGATACTAGACTTGTATAAATTTAAAATTTTTGACATTTAAACGATTAGTATAGGGTATAATCTTTGCACGATTAGAAATATTTTAGGCACTTATTGATATATGTATATATTAGCATATAAATAACATATGATTAATAGCGTATTAATTACCTAGTAAATAGGTTTTTAATTATATTAAAACCCCCTTAGGAAAGAAGTGAGATAATTATGGAAAGTAATATTATGGAATATGGTGAGGTATATAGTAGTATGTTAGGTGAGTGAAAATTATGACTAAGTTATAGGGATGTGAGATCAATCAAAAAGCACAAGAAAGTCTGCCCAACTAATCTGGCTACTAACAGTGTGTCTTTTAGCCTGATGTGAGACATCACCTATAATAAGTATCCACGGAGGACACGAGCATAGTCCCAAATTATGTAGGGTAAACCTGCATATCTAATCTGGCTACCAGTACCTACGAATAGTCGGACTAATTTGAGACATCATAGTTTGGGTCGTGAGTCATAATACGTAGGATCTGCTTTGAGGTCGAAGGTAGTAAGTGGCCGATTGAGGGCCCGCCTCCTCCCTATTTAGGAAGTATTAAGTGGTCGAGATTAGCGATTAGGCATGGTAATGGATATCTTTGGAATAGGGATGACAATGGGGCAGGCCTAGAGTCTAAACCCGGTAGACCCTCCCCTATTTTGACCACCAAGATCCGCCCTACTGGGTCATCGATGTGAGCAGACCCCTGACCCATTTTGAAGAGCTCTGGATCTAGGTTCAAGTCGATGCTTAGCTAACCTACCCCACTGCGACCCGCACTATCCTATAAAATGGCTTTATTACTATATCAATAATTTGTTAATCCTTTTATACATAAGATGTTATAACATGGATATTCTACCGTTTCATTCAATAAGTTATATGATTTTTGTGATATTTAGTTGCATTACCACTAAGTATACAATAAATTATGCATGTTTTTCTTGAATCATTATCATACACCTCATTCTTATCACCGTACTTATCATTGTAAACTCATTGATATCTATATTTATTATATCGTTTAGTGACAATCCCTCTTACAAATAAAATAAATAAATAGATATACATTATTACATAATTTTGAATGAATATATAAAGCCTCGCAGGGTCTTGGGACAGGGCGGGTCTACCCTGACCCATATTGGTTTTGGGTACGGGGCGAAATTCCAAACCCATATCCGGTCAACGGGGCAATCTAGGGCATGGTTAAAAAACCCGGGGCAGGTTAGAGGCACAAAAAACCTGCCCAACCTACCCCATTTCCATCCCTACTCAGAAGGGTTCGCTTCGGTTTAAGGTCTTAAGTAGCTATTATAGGGTTCACCTCTCTTATAAAGAAGTACTAAGTAGCATGATGAGATTCCATGTGATGTTAGATCGATAGTACCAAAGAGGACTCCACCTTGGGATAGGTAGTAAATGACGAGGACTACCTAAAATTAGGTATTAAATGGTCAGAGTCTTCCCAATTCTCATTGGAAAGGTACTAAGTGACTTGGATATTATCACTTACATTTTTTGGACATTATTGACGGTAGATGCATGGAACTGGGAAAGACCTTTGGCCAATAGTTGAAGATGGGTTATTGGGTAGAAATAATATGGGATATAGAATTAGACTAGAAAAGCCTTAAGGCTTGTAGTTGGAAAAACTTATAATATAGGATGCATAAGACATAATATTATCTAAATTATATTATCTAAGTATTATTATCGAAAAGCTCGAAATTTTTATTCACTAGACATTGTTATTCCGATTCCCTCCTTATTACAACATGGTTAGAAAAGGCGATGCAAATTACGAAGGCGGTGAGGGGACTTGTGGAAGTTATCTATATATCTACTTATGTCATTTTTGTATTTCTGATGTAACCATTTAAAATTGTTGATGTATTTTGAGATATTACACTACAGATATTTGGCATTGTTATGCAGTATTATGTTGTACTTTTCTAACATTTGAATTATAAATAAAATGGATACTGTTTTTGATATTATATTTCATCCTTTCATTGTGAGATTCTGAATGTTTAGATAGATAGCTCTGTGTATTATTCTTTGTATCAATTTTATCAACCAACAGCCGACTTTGTAATGTGTCTAAGGTTCGATAGGGCTTCTCTAGGTTGAAATGTAGGCCTGTTTTGAGGCAGGATGTTACATTTGGTATCAAAGCTTACGTTACCCGACTGATGGGGACATGTATACATATGAGTGGCATACTTGTTATTTTTGAAAGTCTTTTTCAAAAATGTTGCTATATATATATATATATTGTCACACCCGGTAAAATGAATCATAAATAAATAAAGCAAATCTAATTAAAAATAAAATGGATTGGATGTGGAAATTTTATAAAAGTTGAAATTTGATCACAAATTTATTCTGTTACATTCGTTGTTGCGAAATTATGATTCATTTCTATATGTAATATGCTAAAAACGGAGCTCGAGCAGAGAAGTTATGAGCATTTAAAATTCTTAGATTTAAATTAATTTAGTTTGAATTCAAATTGAGAAATCAAATTTAGGGTTTAAATCTCAAAAATTAGCTTAGGGCCAAGTAAATGTTTAATTAACGTTTAACGTTAAAATGTTAATCAAGGAATAAAATAATCTTACAATGAAAATAAATAATCATTCCTTGAAATAGAGCGGTCAACCTATATTGGTGAACCGGTCGACCGGTCGACCATAGCGGTCAACCGTTCTCTCAAAGGTAGTCAACCGCTAGGCAACAAAAGTTGCTGGCGACGGCTAAGGTTTGAAGCTATGTTTTATTCAATTGTATGCTCCAGATTTACCCGTTTCCTACCTACTTCCATCCTACGGTTATGGTGCATTTCAACTCGTATAAATAGAACTCTATCCTCTCCACTTTTATTCATATTATTTTGGAGAATACGATGAAATTCTATCATTTCTAACTCCTTTTAATAAGATCCAGAAACTCCATAGAAAATTCAGGTAAGAATTCAATATATTTCCTATTTGTTTCTTCTTCCTACTATCTATTATTATCTTATTCTTCTCCAATTATTCTGAATGCAATGAATATGTATACATCTTCCCTATTGTGTGTGTATATATCAAAAGAGAGAGATTATAGAAGAGATCGAAAGGCTACAAATCCATTTGAGTGAAGCTAAGGCTAATCTGTGAGTAGAAACCTTAGTACTTCTTTTCAGCAATTGTTTATTATATTTCTCTTTAGATTTGAATATGCCTTAGAGATTCTGGGATTTCGAAAATATGATAGATAAAATCCTCCAAAATTCCTTTTTATTTCGATAAGTCAATTTTATGCTGAGATTTTCAATTATTACATAAATTTGATGGAATTTAATTCATTTATGCAATTTTTGATAATTTCATGGTCCATTCCACCTCTCCTTCCTCGTTGGGTCAAATTGCGATTCTTCAATAAAGTAAGGGGTTTAGATTACCAATTCTATGCATAGTTTACACTATTTATTTTTATCTATTTCTTTATAAAAGAGAGGAGTTGAATAGAATAGGGGGTTTAGATTGCAATTCTTATTGTCTAAGATATTATGTTGACTTGATGTAATAAATTGAGTTTCTATTTTATTTACAAGTCTATTATTGTAGTTTTGGTTATGAATATTTATTTCTCGTTTTGGACATTAGAATCCCATGAATCTTTGGAATTTGAAGAAAAAGGACTTGTAATAATACTTGGTTAGGGAATTGACATTTAACACTAGTTTAGAGCGTAAATCCTATGCTTTTAGAACTTATTAGGAGTGACGTAATTAACATATAATTATTATGTATATAGCGTAGTTGATTAGGAATTTATTTACATTTATTTCCCCCATTAGAAAGTAATTGATTGTGAGGAGAAAATAAGAGGAAACCCATTAATAGCCTAATTATTATTTTAAGGCGTAATAGGGAAGATTCTTTACAAGGCCTTATTTACGAAACAGTGAGATGAGTGTGTATATATATAAAGTAATTTATCTATGGTTATGTCATATGGATGTGGGGTTAAAAGAGTTACATAATAGAAGTCTGCCCTTCACTTTGAGGCTACCAATAGTTATGTACACTTTTATTGATATGAGATATCCTTAAGATAAATATTTGTAACGACATGAGGTTGGTCCTGAATTCTGTGGGGAAAATTACCCAGCTAATCTAGCTACCAGTTCCTACGAATACCGAACCAATATGAGACGTCATTATGAGTAAGGGTCATAAGACGAAGAGCCTGCTTTGGGGTTTTGAAGTATTAAGTGGTTGGCCTGCCTCTTCTTTTTAGATGAAGTATTAAATAGCCAAAGGGATATGTTAGGTGTTATCTCTACAGGGTCCACTTTTGAAAATAGGTCTTAAATGACCAAAGTCTGCCTATTTTCCACTTGGAAGTATTAAGTGGCCAATGAGATTCCATATAATGTCATCTAGATAATACCATTAAGGAGCATGCCTTGGAAATAGGTATTAGATAACTAGGTTTGCCTTACTTAAGGTCTTAAATGACCAGAGTCTTCCTATTTTCCAATAAAAGGTATTAAGTGGCTTGGGTACCATCTCTCACGTTATCATCTATTTATGATATATGATTGGGATATGAGATTTTAGAGACCTACTTCTGGAATGAAAGGTATTAAGTGGTTGGACTGCCTCCTATCCCTATAAAGAAGTATTTGTAGACATGTTCTTATTTTGAAATATACCGCCTGAGTACTGAAAAGATAAGACTCGATGTTTTTATTCACCATACACTTCTTGTTCTGACTCCCTCCTCATTACAACATAGGTTAAGGCCGGAGTGATGGTGATGACGATGCTTAGAGATGGACAAGCTTGGCTAGTGGCAATATTTATTATTATTTTATATTATGTGTACCCATGGGTTTAGACAATTGTTGTAACAAATATTATGTTACTATTTTTATGGGATTTTATGTTATGGCATTTTTATGGTTTTGAATAAATGGGTACACTTTACTATTATATTTTGTTCCATCCGCTGTGTGTTCTGAAAGTTTAGCTATGGCTTTGCAATGTTGTTTCTTTTAACTACTAATGGTTTACCTTAGAATGGATCTAAGTTTCGATGGGCCTTTTCTGGTTCGAAATTTAAGCCTATTTTGTGGTGGGTTGTCAAATTTGGTATTAGAGCCTGGATTACCCGATCAACGGGAAAAATGTATACGTATGAGGGACATATTTGTTACTTTGAAAATGGCTTTCAAAAAAGAATTTTTACAAAATTCTTACTACATACACATGGCCTCTCTTCTTAAAGATAAGCACATACACTAGGCAACCATTTTTCTTTCGGTGTGTAAATAATGTCTTAGGAAATCGTCACTAAAGGTTTAACCTATAGATAGTTTATATAGGTGATAATCAATCTTTTCCAAACAAGGGAGCCCAACCAGTAGTATACCACCCGTTTATGGAATGCCCAAATGGTTTAAATAATATCTTAGGACTGCAGAGAAGATTCCTATTCCTTCAACTGCACGGGTAGTATCCACTGCCCCACCCGTTGATGCAGCACCCCATTCTATCGACTTTCCTAAGTTATGTAAGGACTTTATCAATATGGAAGGGAAGACATACTCTAGAACTAAAGGATATTCGGAAGCTAAATCTTGGATTGGTAACTACGAGAAGATATTTATAGAGCTTGGTTGGGATGATCAGCTGAGAAGAAGATAGCAGCTTAGCAGCTCAGGGAAGAAGCATTAAATTGGTGAGTCTTTATGACTGATGTATACTCAAGAAGGATATTCACTTAGGATGAATTCAAGGACCGATTTTAGATGAGATTCATGTCTAGAGCAGAGATTAGCTTGCAATTGGAAAAGTTCATTCGGCTAAGACAAGGAAATTCTACCCTTAAGGAGTACATAGCTAAGTTTACTAAATTGGCTAAATACGGGATGAGCCTGAAAGACACACTTATGCAAAACGCCATGATGTTCATGAAGGGCTTAAATTCCCCGCAAAGAGAAATGTTGTTGACCCAAGTGCCTATGAGGGTCAAAGATGTTGGTAGAAATGGTAGTGTTGCACGTGGCTAATGAGGAAGATAAAGGAAGAGAGAAGGAGAAGTCTGCACTGATCCAAAAGCAAGGAGGGTCCAAGAAGGGGAGCTTTTGGGTCAACAAGAAGTCTAAGGGGAAGTTTAAGAAGGATGTGAAGATGTGTAAGAAATGCTAAAGGAAGCGTCATGAAGCTAAAGGTTGTAGAGTGAGTATGATAAAAGAAGCCTTTAAAGGAATGTGCTTTAACTACCACGAGGAAGGGCATCACAAGAATCAATGTCCCAAGATGGATAAGGAAATATCAAGTGGATAGATCTACGCTATTGAAGCCATCCATCAGTAAGCCACCAAGAGACCAATGACAACCAGCTCTAGAAGGTATAACTTTTATTTTTGGGGTTACTACTCATACCTTATTTGATTCGGGGGTATCATATTCCTTTTATAGCTAGGGATGTAGTAAATTCCTTAAACCTTCAAACTCGGATGGTCAACAACCCAATATAGGTTTCCAATCCCATTGGGGGTTCAACCCACTTTCTCTTATTTACAAAGACCTAGTGTTAGACATATACGACGTTGATTTCATATGTATTGCGTACATTCTAAATTTCAAGGGGTATAGGCTTATCTTGGGTATGGATTGGTTACCATATTATGGAGCCATTCTTGACTATGGTAAGAAGGTCATACAATTAAGGAGTCATGGAGGTCGTGACCTAGAAGTTCTTTTTCAAATGCCAAGTCTTCTAAATGCCACTTTTGAAAAGCAAACCTCGGAACCAAGTCTTCTAAATGCCACTATGTCTAAGGATGGAAGGCTCCTGGTAATGCATCACAGGTTGGAAGTGTTCTAGGGTTGGCAGGCTACTATAGGAAGTTCACCAAGAACTTTGCACAAATAATATTCCCTTTAACCCGATTGACTAAGAAGAATCAATTTTTTTGTTTAGGTTGATAGATGCACAATGGCATTTATGAAGCTTAAGGGGTCATTGATTAGTACACCTGTGCTCGCTATTCCAAATGGAACTAAGCCATTCACGGTTTTCACAGATGCATGTGGCATAGGATTATGGGCGGTTCTTATGCAAGAAGGGAAGATAGTTGCCTATGCTAGTAGACAACTAATAGACCAGAGATGAGGTATCCAATGCATGATTTAGAATTGGCAGCCATTGTTTTTGCCTTAAAGATGTGGAGGCACTATATCTTAGGGGAAAGATTTGAGTTATTCACTGATCATAAATCAGTCAAATACCTATTTTTCCAAAAATATTCGAATCTTAGGAAACAGAGGGGATGGAGTATGTAGCATCCTTTGACTTTGGTATTCAATATACCCCTAGAAAATGGAACATTTTCACTGATACCCTTAGACGAAGACTTGCCACCCTAGGTGCTATATATGAATGGAGGCAGTTGGAGTTTCTCTTGAATTTAACGTCCAACTTCAACAGAACCCATCCAAGATTTTCTATCAGTTATGGAAATGATACTAGCCTTGATGGATTGTATAGGGCACGAGCAAGTGAAAGATGAGAAGTTAGTAGAGATTTTGGAAAATTTGAGAAAAGGAGTGCATATTCCCCATGCTAGGAGCTATTCAGTTGATGAAAAGGGATGTTTAAGAAGAGATGGACGCCTTTGCATCCTAATGATTAATGATTTGATGAGAGATGTACTTGTGGAGCGTTATCACTCAAAGATGACCATTCATCCCGGAGGAGATAAGATGTACAAAGACATGAAGATAAATTTCTTTTGGAATAGAATGAGGAGGAGCGTAGCTAAGTTTGTTGCTAGGTATTTAATATGTCAGAAGATAAAAGCCGAGGAAGGAAAGCCTTGTGGATTATTATTACATTTGGAAATTTCAACTTGGAAGTGGGAACATTTTTCGATGGATTTTATGGAAGGATTGCCTAAAAGTCAAAAGGGCAATAAGGCAATTTGGGTTGTTGTAGACGGACTCACCAAGAGTGCTCATTTTGTTCTAATTATGAGAAATAGGACTAACGACTCTCTCGTCTAGATTTGTACTAAGTAAGTAGCTCATCTACATGGAATTATTGTAAGCATAGTAAGTGATAGGGGCCCTTTGTTCACTAGCGAGTTTTGGAGGAGCCTACAAACAGCTTTGGGAACTTCTTTGAACTTTAGCACGATATATCATCCACAAACTGACGGAAAAACAGAGAGGGTGGATAGGATTTTGAAAGACTTGTTGAGTGCTTTGGATTTCGGAGGACATTAGGAGAAACATCCAACCTTGGTTGAGTTTGCATATAATAATAGCCATCAAATGATGATCGGCCCCTTTTGAAGCACTTTATGGGTAGCCATACAAATCGCATAGTTATTGATGGGAAACCACCGACAAAGCATTGCTCGAACCCGATTTGATCCGTGATACCATGGAAAAAGTAGAGTTGATCAAACAGATGATGAAAGTAGCACAAGACCGTCAGAAAGCTTATGTGGATAAAAGAAGGAAAAAGCTCGAATTTGAGGTTGGAGATATGCTATTTATTAAAATCTCCCCTCTTAAAAAAGTTATTAGGTTTGGAAAGTCTGGAAAATTGGTTCCTAGATTTGAGGGGCCATTCAAAATTCTGGAAATAATAGAAAAATTGGCATATCGTGTGGACCTTCTAGACAAGTTGGTAGGATTCTATAATGTTTTCCATGTTTCTCACCTTAGGAAATATCTTCATGACACCGCCAGCAAAATAGAGCCTTATTAGTTTGGGGATTTTGAGATGGAGCCGACAGTGCCTCGTGCCACTGCATACATTGTGGAGCATGGTACTAGGAGAATCCGAAAAAAAATAGTTAGGTTGGTCCGAGTACAATAAAGGGACAATTCGATGGAAAGCACATGAAAGTTCGAGTAGAAGATGAAAAACACTCACCTAGAGCTTTTCACTGGTACTTTTTCTCTTTAAAATTAGGATTTTGGTTGTGTCGTGGTTGTTAGATTAGATGGCAGCAGATGGTTGTTACATATTTTCACAATCACTTTACACCCGTGTAGGAATTTTTATGCATGTTTAGGATATTTTCATACATACTTACATGACATGATTGCATACTCACGCTAGGATTGAACTTATTTTAGCATGTTTGCGGTACATAATTACATTGCACTATTGGTTAAGTGGATGGCTGTATAGATAACTTGGTTGTATATTATGGATGTTATTGCGAGTTACGGTGTTTACCCCTTGAAAGATTTCAGGACGAAATCCTTTTTAAGAGGGAAATTAATGTAACACCACATAAAATGAACCATATAAAAATTAAGTAAATTGAATTAAATGTTATAAGGGTTGGATATGGAAATTTTATAAAATTTGGAATTTGACCACGAAAATTATTCTGTTGCATTCGTGATGAAATTCTAATCTGTTTCCATACATAACATGCTCAAAACGGAGCTCAAGAAAAGAAGTTATGAGCATTTGAAGTTCTCATATTTAACATAATTTTATTTGAATTCAAATTCAAATGAGAAACCAAATTTAGGGTTTAAATTTCAAAAAATTTCTTAGGGGCTAAGTACACGTTTAATTAACGTTTAACGTTAAAAAGTTAATTAGAGAATAAAATAATCTTATAATGAAAATAAATAATCATTCCCCGAAATAGAGGAGCGATCGACCTGTATAGGTCCACTGGTTGCCCGTAGTGGTCAACCAGCAGCGCAAAGGCAGTCAATCGCTTGGCAACAAAAGTTGCCAGTGGCGGCTACGGTTCGAAGCTATGTTTTATTCGGTTGTATGCTCTAAATTTACTCGTTTTCTACCTTTTCATCCTACGGTTCTGGTGTGTTTCAACTTCTATAAATAGAACCCATTCTTCTCGACATTTATTCATATTATTTTAGGGAATACAACGAAATTCTACCATTGCTATCTCTCTTTAATAAGATTCAAAAACTCCATAGAGAATTCATGTAAGAATTCAACTTATTTCCTATTTGTTTCTTCTTCCTCCAATCTATTATTACCATATTCTTTTCCAATTATTATGAATCTATTGGATATGTACATCGTCCCTATTGTGTGTGTATATATCAAAAAAAAAAAGATTCTGGAAGAGGTCCGAAGGCTACAAATCTATTTGAGTGAAGCTAAAGCTAATTTATGAGTGTAAACCTTAGTATTTGTTTTCTACAACTATTTAGTGTATTTCTTCTTGTATTTGAATATGCCTTAGGGATTTTGAGATTTCGAAAATATGATAGATCAAGACCCCCGAAATTTCTTTTTATTTCAATATCTCAATTCTATACTGAAATTCCTAGTTACTTACATTATTTGATGAAATTTGTTTGTTTTTGCAATTTTTGATAATTTCATAGTCTATTCCACTTCCACTTCTTCGTTGGTCAAAGTGTGTTTCTTCAACAAAATAACGGGTTTAGATTACAAATTCTGCTCGCAGTTTACACC
This sequence comes from Allium cepa, assembly GCA_030765085.1. NCBI lineage: Eukaryota > Viridiplantae > Streptophyta > Magnoliopsida > Asparagales > Amaryllidaceae > Allium > Allium cepa. Next base: position 164,155,771 of record CM060932.1, read on the forward strand.
ACTTATTCTTATCTATTTCTTTGTAAAAGAGAAGAGTTGAATAGAATATGAGGTTTAGATTGCAATTCTTATTGTCTAAGATATTTCATTTAATTAGTGTAATAAATTGAGTTTCTTTTTTATTTACAAGTTTGTTATTGCAGTTTTGGTTATGAATATTTGTTCCATGTTTTGGACATTAGAATCCTATGAAATATTGAAAATTTGAAGAAAAATGACTTGTAATAATACTTGGTTAGGGAATTGACATTCAACACTAGTATAGAGCGTAAAGTCCATGCGTTTAGAACTTATTGACATTAATATTTATTATCTCTATTTACGTAATTAACGTACAATTATTGCATATATGGCATAGTTAGTTCGGCATTTATTTACATTTATTTCTCCCATTAGGAAGGTAATTGATTATGAGGAAAAAATAAAAGGAAACTCTTTGATAGCCTTACTATTATTTTAAGGCGTAAAAAGAAAGATTCTTTATAAGGCCTTTTTTATGAAATGGTGAGGGGAGAGAGAGTGAGTGTGTGTGTGTGTGTGTGTGTTTATATTTGTGTGTGTATGGAGTAATTGATTTATGGCTAAGTCATAGGGGTGAGAGGTAATAGAGTTACATATTTGAAGTCTGCCCTTCACTTTGAGGCTAACACCAGTTGTGTACACTTTTATTGATGTGAGATATCCTTATGATAATATTTGTAATGACAAGAGGTTGGTCCCAAATTCTGTAGGAGAAATATTCCCAGCTAATCTGACTACCACTTCCTATGAATAGCGAACTAACGTGAGATGTCATTATGAGTATGGGCTAAGAGGAGAAGAGCCTGCTTCGGGGTTTCAAGGTATTAAGTGATTGAACCTGCCTCTTCTACCCAGATGAAGTATTAGATGACCAAGGGGATACATTAGGTGGTATCTCTATAGGAGTCTGCTTCTAGTAATAGGTTTTAAATGATGGTGTCTACCTTAATTAAGGTCTTAAATGACAGAGTCTGCGTTTTTTCCGCTTGGAAGTATTAAGTGGCCTATGAGATTTCATATGATGTCAACTAAATAGTACTATTGAGGAGCACACCTTGAAAATAAGTCTTAAATGATGGGGTCTGCCCTAGTTAAGGTCTTAAATGGCCAGAATTTTCCTATTTCCCAATAAAAGGTATTAGGTGGCTTGGGTGCCATTTCTCACATCATTAGTTATTTATGACGTATGATTGGAATATGGAATTTCAGAAATTGCTTCTATAATGGAAGGTATTAAGTGGTTGGACCCACCTCCTTTCCTTATAAAGAGGTATTAAATGACTTTAATGGCTTTATATTAGTAGATATATTCTTATTTTGAAATATACTGCCCAAGTACTGAAAAGGTAAGACTCGAGATTTTTACTCACCGGACACTTGTTGTTCTAACTCTCTCTCATTATAACACATGTTAAGGACGGAGTGATGGCGATGACTCTGGTTAGAGATGGAGAAGTCTGGCTAGTGGCAATACTTATTATTATTTGCTTTTATATGTACCCAAGAGTTTAGACAATTGTTGTAACATATACTATGTTATGTGGGATTTTTTATTATGATATTTATATGGTTTTGAATATATATATACACACACACACACTTTACTATTATATTTTGTTCCATCTACTGTGAGTTCTAAAATTTTAGTTATGGCTCTGCAATGTTATTTCTTTTTACTACTAATGGCTTGCATTAGAATGAATCTTAGTTTCGATGGGCTTTTCTGGGTTGAAATTTAGGCTTGTTCCAGGGTGGGTTGTTAAATACACACACACACACACACTCTTATTTTGAACATATACCTAACTCTAGAAATTTCGGCTATATATGTAGTTACGACCATATTTCGAAAGGAATAATGAGGCGACTATGAGTTGGAAAAAATAGAGTTAAATTTATACCCCTACCCCCATTACCCCATGGGGATGAAGTCGTACAATAAAGAGTGGACCAAGAAGAGCATGACCGTGACATATAGAACCACTCTAGAATCTGAATTGTATTTGACTCCTTTTTTGGGCCTAAACTGCCTTATGATGTTGGATTTTGATGGATTATCAATTGAAGACATACATTTCATCCAAATAGATGGGAGATAAGAACCTATATATAGTAGGAATCCAAAAGCAAGGAATGATAGGAGTGAAGCAAGATGTGAATGAGTGGAGCAAGTTCCTGCAAGAAAGTGTACATTAATCGTCACAAGGAGATAATCAGATTTTTATGAAGATTGAGTAGGGAAGAATGAAAGTTCAATCGAAAGGATAATTGAAGTCAATTTTTAGATCAACCACATGGTAAAGAATATGATAAAAAAAATTGGAAAATTACTTGAAATTTTTTTTGAATGAATTTTTCAAAGGATTTATTAGGAAGTTGTTTTGAAGAAGTAAGGAATTTCGAAAATTCAAATTTTAAAAAAGTCTGTTGAGTCGAAAGTTTCTGATTAAAAGGTTTTTTGTAAAAAGGGTTTTCTAATTTTTATGTTCTTAGTTTGAAAAAATTGGTTTAGTCAAAAAGTTTTTGGTTTAAAGATTTTGGATAAAGAGATTTTTCATTTTTGAAATAAATGTAAAATAGAGTGTAGATTGTACTTGATGATTTTTCCTATTTCAAAAATCTAGAAGTTCTCTTTTAAGATTTTTCTACAATGGAGAATAAATGAAAATGAAACCTGATTAAAATGAGGTAGAGAGATTATAAGGGTAAGAATGCCTAATAATGTAGGAAGGAGAAACATTCCCGTGTAAGAAAATGCAGAGAATAACAATTGAAATAGATTTATATAAAGAAAAGCCCAACTGGCTAAAGCAGTAGGCGAACACACTTCGATGAGTTAATATTGAGAAATTTAGATAGCAATAGCATTAGGAATATATATAAATATATAGAACAAGATTAGTAATCTAGTTAGTAATCTAGTTAGAAATAATATAAGAGAGAAGTAATACGAATAAGATAGAAAAATGATAGGATAGAAGTTATCCTTGTCTACTCCATTTTTCATTGTTCAAAATTATAGAACTTGTTTTTGAAAAAAAAGATTAATTAGTATGATAAATGAGTTTTTGAATGTTTTGGGTTAAAATTCCTACTTTTAAAGAAGTAAATCTTTGAAGTAGAAAGTCTTTTTCAGAAGGGAAATTATTTTGCCAAGCAATTTTTTAATTTTTGAAAAAAAGGGGTTTCTAAGTTTATATTTTCAAAAATAAAGGCTTCAGATTAGGTACTTCACAAAATTTAGTCTTATAAAGAATGGTGATGACTAAACTATAGAATGTTGGTAAAACTGTAAAGATACTCCATATCTACAATTGGATTGTAAATTAGGCTGCCTTAGTTAACTTGGAATGTGAATTTCTATATTTTGATTTATTTGATGTGGGTTACATGTAATTATCATAAATTATCCAATTTCAAAATATGTATAAAATTGTATCGTTTGAATTAACAAAGGACATACCAAAATTGGAAAGAGATGTGTATGATATGGATATTCTTTTCCGTATTATACACTGTCTATTTCAATAAAAGAAAAGAAATAATTTCTTGTAATTTCAAGCGAAGCAAAGATCTCATTTTTGATTAATATATGAAAAATCATAACAGTAATTCTTTTTAAAATGATAACTCTGATAAATTAAAATATGAAAACTGAATGTTCTAGTTTAAAAATCAATAATTAAAATAAGAAATATATACACATATAACCATGCTCGACGTTTAAAAGTAAAAATATATAGATATTGTAATTTACCACCATATACATATTAGTTATTAACATCATAGTAATTATAGGACTAGGATTTATGGACATTAACTACATATTTGATGGAAAATAAATTTTTAATTAATAGTGAGTTAAAAGGAATTAAATGGGTGGGACTAGGATTGGCTTTTGGCCTACAGTTGAGGATGAGTCATTGGATTATAAGGATATGGGTTGTAGAATTGGATTGGAAAAGCCTTAAGGCTTGTAGTTGGAAAAACATAAAAATATAGTTAGGATGCATATGACATATTCTTATTTAAATTATACATCCTAATATTGTTATAGCCAGGATCGAGGATTTTATTCACCCGATAATGTTGGTTCGACTCTCTCCCCATTACAAAACAGGTTTGGTAAGGCAATACAGATTATGAAGGATGTAACAACCCGATATTTTCAACCATTCACATCCATTATAAGTGTATAGGTAGACACTCATGCCGGAATTGAATTGCTCAAAATACCGCGTTGTAAATAAAAATTTGGCAAATCTCAGGATATACAGTAAATAAAAACCACAGATCACAGACACAGAGTATATAAAAATGCAGCGGAAGAAAAAGAGATAGTAGTTCATGAAGCTACTATATAAATATGAGATACATCAGAGTTAAATAAGATACAACAGAAGAGTAACAGGATACATCAGGTACAAATCAGATACATCACTGAACCACTGGATACTGAAACAAAATAGATGGCTGGATCTTCAAGGAAAGCTCCAACGCCGAAGGTGAATCTAGAATGCTAACTCACTCAATCTGACCCGAGTGTAAAGCAAAACACAAAACCCTCGAGTCAGGACATAAATACTTATAAACTGTAAATCAACTCAAGTGAACAGTAACAAAATGCATCAGTAACTTAAAGGATGCTTGGGACAACCCATCCTCTAAGGATCCGTTAAACTATTTACTATGTAGTAATATACGCTATATACGGTAGTGTCTAATCAGTAAAGTATAATCATATAGAAAATAGCGTTAAGGGGATGGTGAACCTTAACGCGGTCGGATCTTTAAAACCAAAATCGTAGTGGGCTCGATATAAGGATATGACACGGCATGCGAGGCAATGCCAGGGTGGATACACCGTTTGCACTCCCGGACCGGTGGTGACGGCAAGCCAGCAACTTCCGCCCACCTCGAACAATACCCCCGAATCAAAGTGGCGCCACCGAATCGAATCACAACAGTAATAGAATGGTTTTTGATGGAGCATGCTCGATGAAAGGGTGCGACCCTTTGTGTAGCCCGGTATAGCTCCTCTTTTAGTCATATATGCCAACTTACGGGAGTTGGGTCCACGTAATATACCTCGAGAACGTCGCCACCATCCTGCTTCATTCTGGAATCTCCACCGCGTACACAGTTGTTAAAGTGGTTTTCGGTATTGTCCGGCTATAAGACAATATCCGATCCCGATCCCTTTAACAACCAATCGTTATTATAACCCATGAATATTTATTTCAAATAATTTATACTTTCAAGACCAAAATATCATATTCATTTCAAAACAATATCACAATTGTATCATTTCCATTTCAAAAATAATTCAATATTATATCATTCAAATAAAACCCAAATTTTCAAATCATTGAATATTTCTTTAAATTTATTAAACTTGAAATATTCCTTTAAATTATCATAGAATTTTGGAAATGTTACCTTAAGGAATCATAGCATTTTTGGAATGTACTACTTTCCACTTTACATTGTATATAATCAAAGTATCGATAAGCTTAAAATTTTTACATGTCAATTTATCATAGCCTTATAGTTAAATAAACTTTCTTACTGTAATATACAATTTAAACCGAAATTCTTATGTTAAGTTAAAAGCACCTTATTAACTTACATTATTATTACAATAAAGAAACTTTATTATTTTAATCATTTAAAGTATGTCATTCACATAAACTAAAACTTGCTTATCAAATGTACGTTATCAACTTACATTGTATTATTACAGTAAGTAACATTTATCATTTTAATCAATTTAAAATACACCATTACATTGATTAAAATCTACGTGTCAAATGTACGTTTTAAATTTTATATTCCTATTACAATAATGAACATTTATTAACTAAATCAATACCACACTACTTAACTTTACATGTTTCTTTCTTAATTAAAACTTTACATGTTCTTGCATTAATTAAAACTTTCATGTTCTCTCATAAATTAGGACTTTACACGTTTCTTTCATTAATTAAAAACTTATACGTTTCTTTCATTAATTAAAACTTATACCTTTCATTCATTAGTTAGGAATTTACATGTTCCTATCATTAATTAGAACACCATACGTTCTTTCATTAATTAAAACCTATACGTTTCTTTTCATAAATTAAAACCTATACGTTTCTTTCATAAATTGAAACCTATACGTTTCTTTCATAAATTAAAACCATACGTTTCTTTCATAAATTAAAACCTATACGTTTCTTTCATAAATTAAAACTTAACATTTCAGATTTATATTACCATTTTACAAATTTAACTAAACTTCCAGTTTATTTAATTAATTTAACATCTTTAGTTAAAACTCAAATTTCACATTTTCAAGTCAAGTTATGTTTTAAAATTTCATTTTCAACAGTCATTTATTCAACCACTTAAATTTATAGAAAATCAATAATTCTTTAATAAATCACTTAAATTAAAATATAAATCAATTTATCATATTTACCATTTTCCAAATAAAATTAAAGTCCATTTTATTCATGTAACTTAAATATCATTTTTTAGTCAAAATTCCAAATTTCAAACATAAGTTATATTTCAAAATCCAGTTAATCCATTCATAAATTACATTTTTAACACATAGAAAAATCATAATTTATTTATTTTAAAACCTTTCAAAATATATTTAAATCAAATTTCATAATTTTATATTTTTAAAATACTTAAAATATTCAAAGCACTTTATAGAATAACCACGGGTCTGTATATAGTTTTCTAACCTAGGTCAAGTGATACGGATATGTATCATTTCAATCCGCAGTTTAAAAGGTAAAAATCCGGGTTCTATCATTTCAAACCCGCAATCCCAAGTTTAAATAAATAAATAAAATAACTCAGGCCTATCATTTCAGCCCATAACATTTTTTCTAACAGGGAACTTGCAGTGTGATCATATACAGAAATAATATAAACAAGGTAAATATCACAATATACAGTCATATATCAGATGTCAGGTGAAAATTAACAGTTTTAACATGGTAATAAAATGGTAATAACATGGCATAGCATATCATATGATCATCATTAACTTGCATAAACATTTACATTACTAAACACTTGTCATCAATCCACTTTTCATAAGTATATATGTCAGAGTGAGAAAGACTCGCCTTTTTCAAAGCTAGAGACCAAAACAACATACAAGCACGACTCCAAAGGCACGACAAGCACAATTTCACGACTTTTGATTTGAGTTGAAAGATAGCCAAGATATGATTTTGTATCATCAACCCAAAACAAAACAAACCAGACAATATATAAACATTCAACATAAATAACATTGAAACAATTTTGAAATACAAAGCGAAATGAACAAAGATAGATTGGACATTGCTTCAACCACTTCAATGCTTTGCCTAAGGGACACTTATGCTTGGCTATGATGATGCTTTGGCTCAGGTATGACATCATATAGGTCAGGTTTAACATCATATAGGCAAGGCAACAAGTGGAGATGAATGGAATGAGGCAACAATGGTCAAAAACATTGTTTTTAGGCATGTAGGTTGCAATTTGAAGGGTTTGGCCACCATAGATGGCTCGGCCATGGTCATGGTTGGTGGAGTAGATGGTGTTGGAGGCATGGAAGAGATGTAGGAGTTTGTGGCTGCGGCTATGGAGAAGAGGCCGATCCAAACTTAGAAGAGAAACAAGGCAAAATTGCATAGAAAAGTAAGAAAAGTAGAAAGAAGAGAGTGATTTACCTAATTTTTTTTCTTCAAGGTGGAGTCCTTGATTTTTAGGGTTTTGGGGATTCAAAAATTCGTGAATGACAAGAGGAAGTCGGCTGCAAAGGATGGGGAAAGGAATGGCTAAGATGAATTGATGTATTAATGACAGAAGAAACTGCAAAAGAAACGGATAAAACGTTTTTCCGTTTCTTAGCTCTTAACCCTTTCAAATTTCTCATATATATTTATATACATCCAAACAACTGAAAATAATTAAAATCTCAATTAAAATTCGAAAATATAACAGATAAACAAAATATTAAAAATTAAATATTAATTAGATATGATTAAATAAGAAAAATAGCACAGAAAAATGAAAACTAGACTTAAGAATTAGAAATAACTTCAATACACTTTGAAAAAATTTACGTAAATTTAAATACATGTAAAATGAATAAAATAAAGTAAAACACAGAAAATAAAAGTGAGTGCATAAAATAAATAAATAAATTTTAATTATATATAATTAAAATAAGAAAATGGCTTAAAATTGTAGACTGGGCTTTAAAATTTGAAATAAATCCAAATGAACTTTAGAAAATCTTCATGGACTTGTAAATATTTATAAAAAAAAAATAACAAAAAAAAAAAGTGCATTCACAAAAAAAAATTATTAAATATAATTTATATGAAGAAAATGGCAGAAAATTAGAAAACAGCCTTTAAAAGTAGGAAATAAATACAGTAAATTTTGGAAAAATTCTATTATCATTTAAAAATATTTAAAAGTCAAAATATACATAATAAAACATATTATCACATATTAAAATAAAATATAACCAAGAAGAAGTAATTTATACAATTTAAAATAGTCATTGTTAAATAACCCTATATACGCACAATATTGTAAAGGATATAACTTTCACAATCTACATCCAAATTCAACGAAACGAAAAGTGGTGTTCTTATAATTTTATGTACTTTCATAATAAAAGAATAAAATTTAAATTTTTAAACTTTTAAACTTTTAAAATTTTAAGTTGAAAGTCACAGTTTGACTATTTTGACCAAAATCAGCATTTCAGGCAAATATTCAACTTACAAAATTTTAGAATTATAACTCATATAAAAATCAAGATTATATTTAAATAATAAATTTAATCATTTAAAATAAGTAAAATAAGTTTTTAAATCAAAATCTTACATTAAAAATAATTAAAATATACAATAAAATAATTACAAAATACAGGGTTGTTACACTCTCCCCCACTCAAAACTTTTCGTCCCCGAAGAGGAATGAGGTATGGAAGGGCACAGAAAAGATAGAGTGAAATAGGATTAAGATAAGATGACAAGAAGATTGAAGTTATACCTGATAACTGTTGTTATAGGTAAGTTTTACAAGGTAGAGATTATCAAAGATTATAGAAAGATTTCTAAACAGAAAGATCATAGAAAGATGCATATACCAGTCTATAGCAAGATGAGGACGATAAGAACAACCAAAAGATAGTTTGAAAAATAAAATAAGAAAATGAATTTGAAAGCATGGAGATTTCAACTTAAATAGAAAATAAACTTTTACACAAGTTACATAAATCTTAACTATCTCAAATTTCATTATCTTATTATCCAATCATCTTAAATTAACAATTTTTTTTTTAAAACCATGGGTTAGAAAAATAATCATTTATTTACACTCATAATGTATTTAATAAATTTTATTCTTCTTTATTCCTAATAAAATTAAATTTACTCCTCTCAATATATTTATCACTCATGTTCAATATACTTACACTTATTATAACTGCTTTCTTTTATTCTTAGTTCTTTTAACATCATTTTGTTGTAAGTTATTCAATTACCCTTTATTATATTTACCTCTGTTAATCATTTTATAATTAAAATTTAAGTGTATAACATTTATTATAACCACTCAAATTTTATTTATAAAATCTTTTTATATTGTATATTACCCAAGTACATTGCTAACTTCTGAAATTAAGGTAAGTTATATTGGAATGAAATTGTGTCATACAAATAAAACTTTCCAATTCAATTATCTCAAGTTTAATCATTTATCAAATTTTTTTTTTGATTTTCTTTTTTATAATTGAAATTATTGTTAAAAATAAAATTTAAGAATTAAATTTCCGATTTCTTCAAACCATTTAGAGATAAGTAATAATATATATATAATATGTCAAATCAAATTTCAATCATATATCTATATATATTATAAATTAAGTCATATTTTAGAAATTCAAATCAATTTAATTTCCCAAAACAAAGCTGTAGCAAGACTACAGAACAGTCTCTTCACTTCGAAACTCGAAAATGAACGTCGATGATGCTGCAGTCATCACCGAAGTTATTTTCCAGCGACAAAGAGAAGAGTACTAATTTTAAACTTAAAATTCTTTGGAAACAAATTTCTATTTGAAAATATTTTAAATATTATATCCCTTTAAACTTTTAAACAAAAGGTTTGGAACCATCGGAAATTAAATTCTCAAATTTCTTTTTCTAAATTCATTTAAGTTCCCGTATAAATTTATAAACAATTATTTATAAATTCATTTATAGAACAATAAATGATAAATCAAGTATTATCATTTCAAATTATCAATTTGAATCATTTTATTAAGTTCAATAAATATATATATCAAAATTTTATTTCATTAACCAAAACAAAATTTAAAATAATATCGTGTCAGTTTGTTCTGTCAAAGTGTTTTAGAAATCCTATCGATAGCGTTGATCAGACGAATCGATCGGAAACCCAAATCAACATCAACAACTCCAACAACACAATAAAAAAAAAAATATAGATTGACAAATACAATTCAAAATATTTGAAAATATGTTGGAAACAAAAGACAAGATGATTAAATACAGAGTAGGGAGGTGGATAAGCTAAAATAAATCACGGGCAACCTTAATCAGGTCAACCGTGACTTAAAGTATAAGATCGAAGTGGATTTTCTGGGGTAAATCTACGTTTGATCTCAAGAGTTAGAGTTTGGGATAATAGGAGATACTAGCATCTAAACCGAGGATATAAAATCTTTGGTGAATCGATGCTGTTGTAATGGAGTTTCACCCCTCTTACAAGAAAATTTTTGAGATTGGCGGGACCGCCAATTCACTATAAAGATCATTCGAAGTGGAGTTGTGGGATACTCCAGAATCAAATGAAGATGAATAGCGGGGAATAAGAATGGACTTTGGAACCGCAGGGAACGTTCCAAAATTCAAAGGAGTCTAGTCAAAAGGGAAGAGATTCAAACTCGAATGAAAGTGATTCTGTAAATACATTCACTCTATACGTTGAGCTTTGCCTAGAGCTACCAAAGCTCTGATACCAACTGTAACGACCCGATATTTTCAACCATTCGCATCCATTATAAGTGTATAGGTAGACACTCATGCCGGAATTGAATTGCTCAAAATACCGCGTTGTAAATAAAAATTTGGCAAATCTCAGGATATATAGTAAATAAAAACCACAGATCACAGACACAGAGTATATAAAAATGCAGCGGAAGAAAAAGAGATAGTAGTTCATGAAGCTACTATATAAATATGAGATACATCAGAGTTAAATAAGATACAACAGAAGAGTAACAGGATACATCAGGTACAAATCAGATACATCACTGAACCACTGCATACTGAAACAAAATAGATGGCTGGATCTTCAAGGAAAGCTCCAACGCCGAAGGTGAATCTGGAATGCTAACTCACTCAATCTGACCCGAGCGTAGAGCAAAACACAAAACCCTCAAGTCAGGACATAAATACTTATAAACTGTAAATCAACTCAAGTGAACAGTAACAAAATGCATCAGTAACTTAAAGGATGCTTGGGACCGCCCATCCTCTAAGGATCCGTTAAACTATTTACTATGTAGTAATATACGCTATATACGGTAGTGTCTAATCAGTAAAGTATAATCATATAGAAAATAGCGTTAAGGGGATGGTGAACCTTAACGCGGTCGGATCTTTAAAACCAAAATCGTAGTGGGCTCGATATAAGGATATGACACGGCACGCGAGGCAATGCCAGGGTGGATACACCATTTGCACTCCCGGACCGGTGGTGACGGCAAGCCAGCAGCTTCCGCCCACCTCGAACAATACCCCCGAATCAAAGTGGCGCCACCGAATCGAATCACAACAGTAATAGAATGGTTTCCGATGGAGCATGCTCGATGAAAGGGTGCGACCCTTTGTGTAGCCCGGTATAGCTCCTCTTTTAGTCATATATGCCAACTCACGGGAGTTGGGTCCACGTAATATACCTCGAGAACGTCGCCACCATCCTGCTTCATTCTGGAATCTCCACCGCGTACACAGTTGTTAAAGTGGTTTTCGGTATTGTCCGGCTATAAGACAATATCCGATCCCGATCCCTTTAACAACCAATCGTTATTATAACCCATGAATATTTATTTCAAATAATTTATACTTTCAAGACCAAAATATCATACTCATTTCAAAACAACATCACAATTGTATCATTTCCATTTCAAAAATAATTCAATATTATATCATTCAAATAAAACCCAAATTTTCAAATCATTGAATATTTCTTTAAATTTATTAAACTTGAAATATTCCTTTAAATTATCATAGAATTTTGGAAATGTTACCTTAAGGGATCATAGCATTTTTGGAATGTACTACTTTCCACTTTACATTGTATATAATCAAAGTATCGATAAGCTTAAAATTTTTACATGTCAATTTATCATAGCCTTATAGTTAAATAAACTTTCTTACTGTAATATACAATTTAAACCGAAATTCTTATGTTAAGTTAAAAGCACTTTATTAACTTACATTATTATTACAATAAAGAAACTTTATTATTTTAATCATTTAAAGTATGCCATTCACATAAATTAAAACTTGTTTATCAAATGTACGTTATCAACTTACATTTTATTATTACAGTAAGTAACATTTATCATTTTAATCAATTTAAAATACACCATTACGTTGATTAAAATCTACGTGTCAAATGAACGTTTTAAATTTTATATTCCTATTACAATAATGAACATTTATTAATTAAATCAATACCACACTACTTAACTTTACATGTTTCTTTCTTAATTAAAACTTTACATGTTCTTGCATTAATTAAAACTTTCATGTTCTCTCATAAATTAGGACTTTACACGTTTCTTTCATTAATTAAAAACTTATACGTTTCTTTCATTAATTAAAACTTATACCTTTCTTTCATTAATTAGGAATTTACATGTTCCTATCATTAATTAGAACACCATACGTTCTTTCATTAATTAAAACCTATACGTTTCTTTTCATAAATTAAAACCTATACGTTTCTTTCATAAATTGAAACCTATATGTTTCTTTCATAAATTAAAACTATACGTTTCTTTCATAAATTAAAACCTATACGTTTCTTTCATAAATTAAAACTTAACATTTCAGATTTATATTACCATTTTACAAATTTAACTAAACTTCCAGTTTATTTAATTAATTTAACATCTTTAGTTAAAACTCAAATTTCACATTTTCAAGTCAAGTTATATTTTAAAATTTCATTTTCAACAGTCATTTATTCAACCACTTAAATTTATAGAAAATCAATAATTCTTTAATAAATCACTTATATTAAAATATAAATCAATTTATCATATTTACCATTTTCCAAATAAAATTAAAGTCCATTTTATTCATGTAACTTAAATATCATTTTCTAGTCAAAATTCCAAATTTCAAACATAAGTTATATTTCAAAATCCAGTTAATCCATTCATAAATTACATTTTTAACACATAGAAAAATCATAATTTATTTATTTTAAAACCTTTCAAAATATATTTAAATCAAATTTCATAATTTTATATTTTTAAAATACTTAAAATATTCAAAGCACTTTATAGAATAACCACGGGTCTGTATATAGTTTTCTAACCTAGGTCAAATGATACGGATATGTATCATTTCAATCCGCAGTTTAAAAGGTAAAAATCCGGGTTCTATCATTTCAAACCCGCAATCCCAATTTTAAATAAATAAATAAAATAACTCAGGCCTATCATTTCAGCCCATAACATTTTTTCTGACAGGGAACTTGTAGTGTGATCATATACAGAAATAATATAAACAAGGTCAATATCACAATATACAGTCATATATCAGATGTCAGGTGAAAATTAACAGTTTTAACATGGTAATAACATGGTAATAACATGGCATAGCATATCATATGATCATCATTAACTTGCATAAACATTTACATTACTAAACACTTGTCATCAATCCACTTTTCATAAGTATATATGTCAGAGTGAGAAAGACTCACCTTTTTCAAAGCTAGAGACCAAAACAACATACAAGCACGACTCCAAAGGCACGACAAGCACAATTTCACGACTTTTGATTTGAGTTGAAAGATAGCCAAGATATGATTTTGTATCATCAACCTAAAACAAAACAAACCAGACAATATATAAACATTCAACATAAAATAACATTGAAACAATTTTGAAATACAAAGCGAAATGAACAAGATAGATTGGACCTTGCTTCAACCACTTCAATGCTTTGCCTAAGGGACACTTATGCTTGGCTATGATGATGCTTTGGCTCAGGTATGACATCATATAGGTCAGGTTTAACATTATATAGGCAAGGCAACAAGTGGAGATGAATGGAATGAGGCAACAATGGTCAAAAACATTGTTTTTAGGCATGTAGGTTGCAATTTGAAGGGTTTGGCCACCATAGATGGCTCGGCCATGGTCATGGTTGGTGGAGTAGATGGTGTTGGAGGCATGGAAGAGATGTAGGAGTTTGTGGCTGCGGCTATGGAGAAGAGGCCGATCCAAACTTAGAAGAGAAACAAGGCAAAATTGCATAGAAAAGTAAGAAAAGTAGAAAGAAGAGAGTGATTTACCTAATTTTTTTTCTTCAAGGTGGAGTCCTTGATTTTTAGGGTTTTGGGGCTTCAAAAATTCGTGAATGACAAGAGGAAGTCGGCTGCAAAGGATGGGGAAAGGAATGGCTAAGATGAATTGATGTATTAATGACAGAAGAAACTGCAAAAGAAACGGATAAAACGTTTTTCCGTTTCTTAGCTCTTAACCCTTTCAAATTTCTCATATATATTTATATACATCCAAACAACTGAAAATAATTAAAATCTCAGTTAAAATTCGAAAATATAACAGATAAACAAAATATTAAAAATTAAATATTAATTAGATATGATTAAATAAGAAAAATAGCACAGAAAAATGAAAACTAGACTTAAGAATTAGAAATAACTTCAATACACTTTGAAAAAATTTGCGTAAATTTAAATACATGTAAAATGAATAAAATAAAGTAAAACACAGAAAATAAAAGTGAGTGCATAAAATAAATAAATAAATTTTAATTATATATAATTAAAATAAGAAAATGGCTTAAAATTGTAGACTGGGCTTTAAAATTAGAAATAAATCCAAATGCACTTTAGAAAATCGTCATGGACTTGTAAAATATTTATAACAAAAAAAATAACAAAAAAAAATAAAAGTGCATTCACAAAAAAAAAATTTATTAAATATAATTTATATGAAGAAAATGGCAGAAAATTAGAAAACAACCTTTAAAAATAGGAAATAAATACAGTAAATTTTGGAAAAATTCTATTATCATTTAAAAATATTTAAAAGTCAAAATATACATAATAAAACATATTATCACATATTAAAATAAAATATAACCAAGAAGAAGTAATTTATACAATTTAAAATAGTCATTGTTAAATAACCCTATATACGCACAATATTGTAAAGGGTATAACTTTCACAATCTACATCCAAATTCAACGAAACTAAAAGTGGTATTCTTATAATTTTATGTACTTTCATAATAAAAGAAAAAAATTTAAATTTTTAAACTTTTAAACTTTTAAAATTTTAAGTTGAAAGTCACAGTTTGACTATTTTGACCAAAATCAGCATTTCAGGCAAATATTCAACTTACAAAATTTTAGAATTATAACTCATATAAAAATCAAGATTATATTTAAATAATAAATTTAATCATTTAAAATAAGTAAAATAAGTTTTTAAATCAAAATCTTACATTAAAAATAATTAAAATATACAATAAAATAATTACAAAATACAGGGTTGTTACACTCTCCCCCACTCAAAACTTTTCGTCCCCGAAGAGGAATGAGGTATGGAAGGGCACAGAAAAGATAGAGTGAAATAGGATTAAGATAAGATGACAAGAAGATTGAAGTTATACCTGATAACTGTTGTTATAGGTAAGTTTTACAAGGTAGAGATTATCAAAGATTATAGAAAGATTTCTAAACAGAAAGATCATAGAAAGATGCATATACCAGTCTATAGCAAGATGAGGACGATAAGAACAACCAAAAGATAGTTTGAAAAATTAAATAAGAAAATGAATTTGAAAGCATGGAGATTTCAACTTAAATAGAAAATAAACTTTTACACAAGTTACATAAATCTTAAATATCTCAAATTTCATTATCTTATTATCCAATCATCTTAAATTAACAATTTTTTTTTAAAAACCATGGGTTAGAAAAATAATCATTTATTTACACTCACAATGTATTTAATAAATTTTATTCTTCTTTATTCCTAATAAAATTAAATTTACTCCTCTCAATATATTTATCACTCATGTTCAATATACTTACACTTATTATAACTGCTTTCTTTTATTCTTAGTTCTTTTAACATCATTTTGTTGTAAGTTATTCAATTACCCTTTATTATATTTACCTCTGTTAATCATTTTATAATTAAAATTTAAGTGTATAACATTTATTATAACCACTCAAATTTTATTTATAAAATCTTTTTATATTGTATATTACCCAAGTACATTGTTAACTTCTGAAATTAAGGTAAGTTATATTGGAATGAAATTGTGTCATACAAATAAAACTTTCCAATTCAATTATCTCAAGTTTAATCATTTATCCAATTTTTTTTTTTGATTTTCTTTTTTATAATTGAAATTATTGTTAAAAATAAAATTTAAGAATTAAATTTCCAATTTCTTCAAACCATTTAGAGATAAGTAATAATATATATATAATATGTCAAATCAAATTTCAATCATATATCTATATATATTATAAATTAAGTCATATTTTAGAAATTCAAATCAATTTAATTTCCCAAAACAAAGCTGTAGCAAGACTACAGAACAGTCTCTTCACTTCGAAACTCGAAAATGAACGTCGATGATGCTGCAGTCATCACCGAAGTTATTTTCCAGCGACAAAGAGAAGAGTACTAATTTTAAACTTAAAATTCTTTGGAAACAAATTTCTATTTGCAAATATTTTAAATATTATATCCCTTTAAACTTTTAAACAAAAGGTTTGGAACCATCGGAAATTAAATTCTCAAATTTCTTTTTCTAAATTCATTTAAGTTCCCGTATAAATTTATAAACAATTATTTATAAATTCATTTATAGAACAATAAATGATAAATCAAGTATTATCATTTCAAATTATCAATTTGAATCATTTTATTAAGTTCCATAAATATATATATCAAAATTTTATTTCATTAACCAAAACAAAATTTAAAATAATATCGTGTCAGTTTGTTCTGCCAAAGTGTTTTAGAAATCCTATCAATAGCGTTGATCAGACGAATCGATCGGAAACCCAAATCGACATCAACAACTCCAACAACACAATATAAAAAAAAATATAGATTGACAAATACAATTCAAAATGTTTGAAAATATGTTGGAAACAAAAGACAAGATGATTAAATACAGAGTAGGGAGGTGGATAAGCTAAAATAAATCACGGGCAACCTTAATCGGGTCAATCGTGACTTAAAGTATAAGATCGAAGTGGATTTTCTGGGGTAAATCTACGTTTGATCTCAAGAGTTAGAGTTTGGGATAATAGGAGATACTAGCATCTAAACCGAGGATATAAAATCTTTGGTGAATCGATGCTGTTGTAATGGAGTTTCACCCCTCTTACAAGAAAATTTTTGAGATTGGCGGGACCGCCAATTCACTATAAAGATCATTCGAAGTGGAGTTGTGGGATACTCCAGAATCAAATGAAGATGAATAGCGGGGAATAAGAATGGACTTTGGAACCGCGGGGAACGTTCCAAAATTCAAAGGAGTCTAGTCAAAAGGGAAGAGATTCAAACTCGAATGAAAGTGATTCTGTAAATACATTCACTCTATACGTTGAGCTTTGCCTAGAGCTACCAAAGCTCTGATACCAACTGTAACGACCCGATATTTTCAACCATTCGCATCCATTATAAGTGTATAGGTAGACACTCATGCCGGAATTGAATTGCTCAAAATACCGCGTTGTAAATAAAAATTTGGCAAATCTCAGGATATATAGTAAATAAAAACCACAGATCACAGACACAGAGTACATAAAAATGCAGCGGAAGAAAAAGAGATAGTAGTTCATGAAGCTACTATATAAATATGAGATACATCAGAGTTAAATAAGATACAACAGAAGAGTAACAGGATACATCAGGTACAAATCAGATACATCACTGAACCACTGCATACTGAAACAAAATAGATGGCTGGATCTTCAAGGAAAGCTCCAACGCCGAAGGTGAATCTGGAATGCTAACTCACTCAATCTGACCCGAGCGTAAAGCAAAACACAAAACCCTCGAGTCAGGACATAAATACTTATAAACTGTAAATCAACTCAAGTGAACAGTAACAAAATGCATCAGTAACTTAAAGGATGCTTGGGACCGCCCATCCTCTAAGGATCCGTTAAACTATTTACTATGTAGTAATATACGCTATATACGGTAGTGTCTAATCAGTAAAGTATAATCATATAGAAAATAGCGTTAAGGGGATGGTGAACCTTAACGCGGTCGGATCTTTAAAACCAAAATCGTAGTGGGCTCGATATAAGGATATGACACGGCACGCGAGGCAATGCCAGGGTGGATACACCATTTGCACTCCCGGACCGGTGGTGACGGCAAGCCAGCAGCTTCCGCCCACCTCGAACAATACCCCCGAATCAAAGTGGCGCCACCGAATCGAATCACAACAGTAATAGAATGGTTTCCGATGGAGCATGCTCGATGAAAGGGTGCGACCCTTTGTGTAGCCCGGTATAGCTCCTCTTTTAGTCATATATGCCAACTCACGGGAGTTGGGTCCACGTAATATACCTCGAGAACGTCGCCACCATCCTGCTTCATTCTGGAATCTCCACCGCGTACACAGTTGTTAAAGTGGTTTTCGGTATTGTCCGGCTATAAGACAATATCCGATCCCGATCCCTTTAACAACCAATCGTTATTATAACCCATGAATATTTATTTCAAATAATTTATACTTTCAAGACCAAAATATCATACTCATTTCAAAACAATATCACAATTGTATCATTTCCATTTCAAAAATAATTCAATATTATATCATTCAAATAAAACCCAAATTTTCAAATCATTGAATATTTCTTTAAATTTATTAAACTTGAAATATTCCTTTAAATTATCATAGAATTTTGGAAATGTTACCTTAAGGGATCATAGCATTTTTGGAATGTACTACTTTCCACTTTACATTGTATATAATCAAAGTATCGATAAGCTTAAAATTTTTACATGTCAATTTATCATAGCCTTATAGTTAAATAAACTTTCTTACTGTAATATACAATTTAAACCGAAATTCTTATGTTAAGTTAAAAGCACCTTATTAACTTACATTATTATTACAATAAAGAAACTTTATTATTTTAATCATTTAAAGTATGTCATTCACATAAATTAAAACTTGCTTATCAAATGTACGTTATCAACTTACATTGTATTATTACAGTAAGTAACATTTATCATTTTAATCAATTTAAAATACACCATTACGTTGATTAAAATCTACGTGTCAAATGTACGTTTTAAATTTTATATTCCTATTACAATAATGAACATTTATTAATTAAATCAATACCACACTACTTAACTTTACATGTTTCTTTCTTAATTAAAACTTTACATGTTCTTGCATTAATTAAAACTTTCATGTTCTCTCATAAATTAGGACTTTACACGTTTCTTTCATTAATTAAAAACTTATACGTTTCTTTCATTAATTAAAATTTATACCTTTCTTTCATTAATTAGGAATTTACATGTTCCTATCATTAATTAGAACACCATACGTTCTTTCATTAATTAAAACCTATACGTTTCTTTTCATAAATTAAAACCTATACGTTTCTTTCATAAATTAAAACCGATATGTTTCTTTCATAAATTAAAACTATACGTTTCTTTCATAAATTAAAACCTATACGTTTCTTTCATAAATTAAAACTTAACATTTCAGATTTATATTACCATTTTACAAATTTAACTAAACTTCCAGTTTATTTAATTAATTTAACATCTTTAGTTAAAACTCAAATTTCACATTTTCAAGTCAAGTTATATTTTAAAATTTCATTTTCAACAGTCATTTATTCAACCACTTAAATTTATAGAAAATCAATAATTCTTTAATAAATCACTTATATTAAAATATAAATCAATTTATCATATTTACCATTTTCCAAATAAAATTAAAGTCCATTTTATTCATGTAACTTAAATATCATTTTCTAGTCAAAATTCCAAATTTCAAACATAAGTTATATTTCAAAATCCAGTTAATCCATTCATAAATTACATTTTTAACACATAGAAAAATCATAATTTATTTATTTTAAAACCTTTCAAAATATATTTAAATCAAATTTCATAATTTTATATTTTTAAAATACTTAAAATATTCAAAGCACTTTATAGAATAACCACGGGTCTGTATATAGTTTTCTAACCTAGGTCAAATGATACGGATATGTATCATTTCAATCCGCAGTTTAAAAGGTAAAAATCCGGGTTCTATCATTTCAAACCCGCAATCCCAATTTTAAATAAATAAATAAAATAACTCAGGCCTATCATTTCAGCCCATAACATTTTTTCTGACAGGGAACTTGTAGTGTGATCATATACAGAAATAATATAAACAAGGTCAATATCACAATATACAGTCATATATCAGATGTCAGGTGAAAATTAACAGTTTTAACATGGTAATAACATGGTAATAACATGGCATAGCATATCATATGATCATCATTAACTTGCATAAACATTTACATTACTAAACACTTGTCATCAATCCACTTTTCATAAGTATATATGTCAGAGTGAGAAAGACTCACCTTTTTCAAAGCTAGAGACCAAAACAACATACAAGCACGACTCCAAAGGCACGACAAGCACAATTTCACGACTTTTGATTTGAGTTGAAAGATAGCCAAGATATGATTTTGTATCATCAACCTAAAACAAAACAAACCAGACAATATATAAACATTCAACATAAAATAACATTGAAACAATTTTGAAATACAAAGCGAAATGAACAAGATAGATTGGACCTTGCTTCAACCACTTCAATGCTTTGCCTAAGGGACACTTATGCTTGGCTATGATGATGCTTTGGCTCAGGTATGACATCATATAGGTCAGGTTTAACATTATATAGGCAAGGCAACAAGTGGAGATGAATGGAATGAGGCAACAATGGTCAAAAACATTGTTTTTAGGCATGTAGGTTGCAATTTGAAGGGTTTGGCCACCATAGATGGCTCGGCCATGGTCATGGTTGGTGGAGTAGATGGTGTTGGAGGCATGGAAGAGATGTAGGAGTTTGTGGCTGCGGCTATGGAGAAGAGGCCGATCCAAACTTAGAAGAGAAACAAGGCAAAATTGCATAGAAAAGTAAGAAAAGTAGAAAGAAGAGAGTGATTTACCTAATTTTTTTTCTTCAAGGTGGAGTCCTTGATTTTTAGGGTTTTGGGGCTTCAAAAATTCGTGAATGACAAGAGGAAGTCGGCTGCAAAGGATGGGGAAAGGAATGGCTAAGATGAATTGATGTATTAATGACAGAAGAAACTGCAAAAGAAACGGATAAAACGTTTTTCCGTTTCTTAGCTCTTAACCCTTTCAAATTTCTCATATATATTTATATACATCCAAACAACTGAAAATAATTAAAATCTCAGTTAAAATTCGAAAATATAACAGATAAACAAAATATTAAAAATTAAATATTAATTAGATATGATTAAATAAGAAAAATAGCACAGAAAAATGAAAACTAGACTTAAGAATTAGAAATAACTTCAATACACTTTGAAAAAATTTACGTAAATTTAAATACATGTAAAATGAATAAAATAAAGTAAAACACAGAAAATAAAAGTGAGTGCATAAAATAAATAAATAAATTTTAATTATATATAATTAAAATAAGAAAATGGCTTAAAATTGTAGACTGGGCTTTAAAATTAGAAATAAATCCAAATGCACTTTAGAAAATCGTCATGGACTTGTAAAATATTTATAACAAAAAAAAACAAAAGTGCATTCACAAAAAAAAAATTATTAAATATAATTTATATGAAGAAAATGGCAGAAAATTAGAAAACAACCTTTAAAAATAGGAAATAAATACAGTAAATTTTGGAAAAATTCTATTATCATTTAAAAATATTTAAAAGTCAAAATATACATAATAAAACATATTATCACATATTAAAATAAAATATAACCAAGAAGAAGTAATTTATACAATTTAAAATAGTCATTGTTAAATAACCCTATATACGCACAATATTGTAAAGGGTATAACTTTCACAATCTACATCCAAATTCAACGAAACTAAAAGTGGTGTTCTTATAATTTTATGTACTTTCATAATAAAAGAAAAAAATTTAAATTTTTAAACTTTTAAACTTTTAAAATTTTAAGTTGAAAGTCACAGTTTGACTATTTTGACCAAAATCAGCATTTCAGGCAAATATTCAACTTACAAAATTTTAGAATTATAACTCATATAAAAATCAAGATTATATTTAAATAATAAATTTAATCATTTAAAATAAGTAAAATAAGTTTTTAAATCAAAATCTTACATTAAAAATAATTAAAATATACAATAAAATAATTACAAAATACAGGGTTGTTACACTCTCCCCCACTCAAAACTTTTCGTCCCCGAAGAGGAATGAGGTATGGAAGGGCACAGAAAAGATAGAGTGAAATAGGATTAAGATAAGATGACAAGAAGATTGAAGTTATACCTGATAACTGTTGTTATAGGTAAGTTTTACAAGGTAGAGATTATCAAAGATTATAGAAAGATTTCTAAACAGAAAGATCATAGAAAGATGCATATACCAGTCTATAGCAAGATGAGGACGATAAGAACAACCAAAAGATAGTTTGAAAAATAAAATAAGAAAATGAATTTGAAAGCATGGAGATTTCAACTTAAATAGAAAATAAACTTTTACACAAGTTACATAAATCTTAACTATCTCAAATTTCATTATCTTATTATCCAATCATCTTAAATTAACAATTTTTTTTTTAAAACCATGGGTTAGAAAAATAATCATTTATTTACACTCATAATGTATTTAATAAATTTTATTCTTCTTTATTCCTAATAAAATTAAATTTACTCCTCTCAATATATTTATCACTCATGTTCAATATACTTACACTTATTATAACTGCTTTCTTTTATTCTTAGTTCTTTTAACATCATTTTGTTGTAAGTTATTCAATTACCCTTTATTATATTTACCTCTGTTAATCATTTTATAATTAAAATTTAAGTGTATAACATTTATTATAACCACTCAAATTTTATTTATAAAATCTTTTTATATTGTATATTACCCAAGTACATTGCTAACTTCTGAAATTAAGGTAAGTTATATTGGAATGAAATTGTGTCATACACCATTTGCACTCCCGGACCGGTGGTGACGGCAAGCCAGCAGCTTCCGCCCACCTCGAACAATACCCCCGAATCAAAGTGGCGCCACCGAATCGAATCACAACAGTAATAGAATGGTTTCCGATGGAGCATGCTCGATGAAAGGGTGCGACCCTTTGTGTAGCCCGGTATAGCTCCTCTTTTAGTCATATATGCCAACTCACGGGAGTTGGGTCCACGTAATATACCTCGAGAACGTCGCCACCATCCTGCTTCATTCTGGAATCTCCACCGCGTACACAGTTGTTAAAGTGGTTTTCGGTATTGTCCGGCTATAAGACAATATACGATCTCGGTCCCTTTAACAACCAATCGTTATTATAACTCATGAATATTTATTTCAAATAATTTATACTTTCAAGACCAAAATATCATACTCATTTCAAAACAATATCACAATTGTATCATTTCCATTTCAAAAATAATTCAATATTATATCATTCAAATAAAACCCAAATTTTCAAATCATTGAATATTTCTTTAAATTTATTAAACTTGAAATATTCCTTTAAATTGTCATAGAATTTTGGAAATGTTACCTTAAGGAATCATAGCATTTTTGGAATGTACTACTTTCCACTTTACATTGTATATAATCAAAGTATCGATAAGCTTAAAATTTTTACATGTCAATTTATCATAGCCTTATAGTTAAATAAACTTTCTTACTGTAATATACAATTTAAACCGAAATTCTTATGTTAAGTTAAAAGCACCTTATTAACTTACATTATTATTACAATAAAGAAACTTTATTATTTTAATCATTTAAAGTATGCCATTCACATAAATTAAAACTTGTTTATCAAATGTACGTTATCAACTTACATTTTATTATTACAGTAAGTAACATTTATCATTTTAATCAATTTAAAATACACCATTACATTGATTAAAATCTACGTGTCAAATGTACGTTTTAAATTTTATATTCCTATTACAATAATGAACATTTATTAATTAAATCAATACCACACTACTTAACTTTACATGTTTCTTTCTAAATTAAAACTTTACATGTTCTTGCATTAATTAAAACTTTCATGTTCTCTCATAAATTAGGACTTGACACGTTTCTTTCATTAATTAAAAACTTATACGTTTCTTTCATTAATTAAAACTTATACCTTTCTTTCATTAATTAGGAATTTACATGTTCCTATCATTAATTAGAACACCATACGTTCTTTCATTAATTAAAACATATACGTTTCTTTTCATAAATTAAAACCTATACGTTTCTTTCATAAATTAAAACCGATACGTTTCTTTCATAAATTAAAACCTATACGTTTCTTTCATATTACCATTTCACAAATTTAACTAAACTTCCAGTTTATTTAATTAATTTAACATCTTTAGTTAAAACTCAAATTTCACATTTTCAAGTCAAGTTATATTTTAAAATTTCATTTTCAACAGTCATTTATTCAACCACTTAAATTTATAGAAAATCAATAATTCTTTAATAAATCACTTAAATTAAAATATAAATCAATTTATCATATTTACCATTTCAAAATAAAATTAAAGTCCATTTTATTCATGTAACTTAAATATCATTTTTTAGTCAAAATTCCAAATTTCAAACATAAGTTATATTTCAAAATCCAGTTAATCCATTCATAAATTACATTTTTAACACATAGAAAAATCATAATTTATTTATTTTAAAACCTTTCAAAATATATTTAAATCAAATTTCATAATTTTATATTTTTAAAATACTTAAAATATTCAAAGCACTTTATAGAATAACCACGGGTCTGTATATAGTTTTCTAACCTAGGTCAAGTGATACGGATATGTATCATTTCAATCCGCAGTTTAAAAGGTAAAAATCCGAGTTCTATCATTTCAAACCCGCAATCCCAATTTTAAATAAATAAATAAAATAACTCAGGCCTATCATTTCAGCCCATAACATTTTTTCTGACAGGGAACTTGTAGTGTGATCATATACAGAAATAATATAAACAAGGTCAATATCACAATATACAGTCATATATCAGATGTCAGGTGAAAATTAACAGTTTTAACATGGTAATAACATGGCATAGCATATCATATGATCATCATTAACTTGCATAAACATTTACATTACTAAACACTTGTCATCAATCCACTTTTCATAAGTATATATGTCAGAGTGAGAAAGACTCACCTTTTTCAAAGCTAGAGACCAAAACAACATACAAGCACGACTCCAAAGGCACGACAAGCACAATTTCACGACTTTTGATTTGAGTTGAAAGATAGTCAAGATATGATTTTGTATCATCAACCCAAAACAAAACAAACCAAACAATATATAAACATTCAACATAAAATAACATTGAAACAATTTTGAAATACAAAGCGAAATGAACAAGATAGATTGGACCTTGCTTCAACCACTTCAATGCTTTGCCTAAGGGACACTTATGCTTGGCTATGATGATGCTTTGGCTCAGGTATGACATCATATAGGTCAGGTTTAACATCATATAGGCAAGGCAACAAGTGGAGATGAAGGGAATGAGGCAACAATGGTCAAAAACATTGTTTTTAGGCATGTAGGTTGCAATTTGAAGGGTTTGGCCACCATAGATGGCTCGTCCATGGTCATGGTTGGTGGAGTAGATGGTGTTGGAGGCATGGAAGAGATGTAGGAGTTTGTGGCTGCGGCTATGGAGAAGAGACCGATCCAAACTTAGAAGAGAAACAAGACAAAATTGCATAGAAAAGTAAGAAAAGTAGAAAGAAGAGAGGGATTTACCTAATTTTTTTTCTTCAAGGTGGAGGCCATGATTTTTAGGGTTTTGGGGCTTCAAAAATTCGTGAATGACAAGAGGAAGTCGGCTGCAAAGGATGGGGAAAGGAATGGCTAAGATGAATTGATGTATTAATGACAGAAGAAACTGCAAAAGAAACGGATAAAACGTTTTTCCGTTTCTTAGCTCTTAACCCTTTCAAATTTCTCATATATATTTATATACATCCAAATAACTGAAAATAATTAAAATCTCAGTTAAAATTCAAAAATATAACAGATAAAAAAAATATTAAAAATTAAATATTAATTAGATATGATTCAATAAGAAAAATAGCACAGAAAAATGAAAACTAGACTTAAGAATTAGAAATAACTTCAATACATTTTGGAAAATTTTACTTAAATTTAAATACATGTAAAATGAATAAAATAAAGTAAAACACAGCAAATAAAAGTGAGTGCATAAAATAAATAAATTTTAATTATATATAATTAAAATAAGAAAATGGCTTAAAATTGTAGACTGGGCTTTAAAATTAGAAATAAATCCAAATGAACTTTAGAAATTCTTCATGGACTTGTAAAACATTTATAAAAAAAATAACAAAAAAAAAATAAAAGTGCATTCACAAAAAAAAAAATTATTAAATATAATTTATATGAAGAAAATGGCAGAAAATTAGAAAACAACCTTTAAAAATAGGAAATAAATACAGTAAATTTTGGAAAAATTCTATTATCATTTAAAAATATTTAAAAATCAAAATATACATAATAAAACATATTATCACATATTAAAATAAAATATAACCAAGAAGAAGTAATTTATACAATTTAAAATAGTCATTGTTAAATAACCCTATATACGTATAATATTGTAAAGGGTATAACTTTCACAATCAACATCCAAATTCAACGAAATGAAAAGTGGTGTTCTTATAATTTTATGTACTTTCATAATAAAAGAAAAGAAAATTAAACTTTTAAAATTTTAAGTTGAAAGTCATAGTTTGACTATTTTGACCAAAATCAGCATTTCAGGCAAATATTCAACTTACAAAATTTTGGAATTATAACTCATATAAAAATCAAGATTATATTTAAATACTAAATTTAATCATTTCAAATAAGTAAAATAAGTTTTTAAATCAAAATCTTACATTAAAAATAATTAAAATATACAATAAAATAATTACAAAATACAGGGTTGTTACACTCGAAGGTGATGAGGGGACTTGTGGCAGTTTTTTTATTTACTTACTTATGTGGTTTTTGTATTTCTGACGTACCCATTTAAAATTGTTGGTGCATTTTGAGACATTACACTACATATACTTGGCGTAGTTATGTGGTATTGTATTATATCCTTCTGTTGTGAGAATCTAGATGTGTAGATAGATAGCTCTATGTATTGTTCTTTTTATCAATCTTACCAATTAACAACCAGCTATCAAATGGGTCGAAAGTTCGATTGACCTTTTCCCAATCGAAAATTAGGCCATGTTTCAAGAAGGGTTGCTAGATAAATAGTTGGAAAAATATTAACAAGAGAAAGTTCAAATAGCTTATAACAAAAACTTTATGTCATTTTTTCAACTAAGTAATCTAAAAAACTGGATTGGGAAAATAAAATCTCAAAAAACAATAATGTCCAAACAATTTATTTTTATTATAGACTATATTATTAATTTCTATGTTACAATACTCATGAAAAATATGAAATAGTTCCAAAAATCTCAAAATGGACCATTTAATTTCAAATTTGTTTTAATTTTATGTTTGTAATATCTTAGTATGAGTAAGAAGTGAAAATTTTTGTCTCTAAGAATCCAACATATACATTTTGATGGTGGCACTACAAAACATGCTTCGTTTAGCGATAACTAAAAAATACGGCTGACGCTAGCCGTCGCTTAACACGGATATACAGCAGCAACCCACGAACAAAAACCACTACCTTCTTTCCGAAAAAAACTATATCCCTCCTCCACCATCGACGCTCCAGCCGCCGCCCCCCGATGCGAGCCGCCAATCCCTTCATCGTGAAAGCTACAACTCCCTAAAGCTCGAAATTATGTTATTGCTCTCCAATTTCTACTTAATCTAGGTTTAATTCAATCCCTAATTTCGAAAATAGTTTGATTATGTGATAGAAATTGATGATTATGCGGCATTAGTTGTTGATAGTAGCATATTGATTGATTTGGACAAGTTGAGAACCCTAATTTGGCAAATTAGTTAATTATGGGTTTGTTATTGCGTATTAGTTAATGATAATATTGTATTTGTTGAGTTTGTGATATTAATTAGTGGTTTGATTGTTTAATTTGTAATTAAAAATTAGGGTTTATTTATAATCCGAAATGTAGTGTATAATTACCAATTTCTACTTAATCTAGGTTTAATCCAACCGATGCCAACCGACGCCAACCGCCTCCAGAAGCCGTCGTTGCCCTCCGGTGCTGCTGCGTTTCCTCTGTCATCTTCGATTTCTCAATTTCTAGGTATAATATCTAAACCTTAATTTCTGAAAATAATTTGATTATGGGTTTGAATATGTTATAATAATTGATATTAGATGATGGTAATAGTTTATTACTAGATTTGGGGATAAAATTAAAATCTTTATTTAGAAAATTAGTTGATCATGGATTTGATGATTATTATGTATTAGCTGGTGATAATGGTATGTTAGTTGATTTAGAGAAGTTAATAAGTAGTTTGATCATTTAATTTGTAAGTAATTAGGGTTGATTTAGAACTCAAAAATTAGTGTGCAATCGTTGATTAATATGCTTATTGATAAGTGTACAATGTTTGATAAGTGTATGTTAATTATAAATTTTAGTGGTTAATATAAAATAGTAAGTTAGAATTTTAGTTTACAAAGTAGGTAAGTTAACATTTTAAATTGTCAACTGAATTTTGAAATAAGTTTTAACTTTTCAAATTTATTAAATAAAATGTTTAAATAGTTGAATGAATTATTAAATTTTGAAAGGAGCATAACAACAAAAAATATTCTAGTGAAATGGATTTTGTAAAAAAAAAATAAACAATGAATATAACAACAACAAATAATTCTACTGAAATCAATTTGTTATAAAATTAAGAAATGAATATAACAATAACAAATATTCTTCTAAAATTGATTTTATAAAATATTAAGAAATTAATATAATAAGAACAAATATTGTACTAAAATCAACTTTGTAAAGAAATTTAGAAATGAATATAACAACAATAAATATTCCGCTAAAATCGATTTTGTAAAAAATATTAAGAAATGAATATAAGAATAGTTGAATGAATTATAAAACGCGTTTTAAAATTTCAAATTTAATTTACTAAATATTTAAATAGTTGAATGAACTATAAAATAGTTTTTTTGTAGTTGTTAAAATAGTAATTGTAAAATGTGTTTATTTTTTTAATCCCCTTAGAGAGTTTTTGGTCCCGTCTGACAAGTGTTGTATATGATCGTTATATGGATATTCATTTTTTAACAGAACGGACATCTATGTTCATCTAATACAATATTTTTCAGATTTGTCTCTGTATTGGACAAGTTACAAACATAATAAAGTAACTACATTTTATAAATCGTTTCATTTTAAACAGTTTACAAAATTTCGATAGCACTTCCTTCTCATTCCATGTGTACACGCATTTGTGTATGATACAGGGAACAAAAGGGAAGTGCGGTCGAAATTTTGTTGAATCATTTAATCTGAAATGATTTATAAAATATAATTACTTTATTATGTTTGTAATTGGAAGTGGGATGACCGACCATCAAAGTAAAAACCAATAAACTAAAAATTAAATAATAAAGTGAAGTGCTTATTTGAATTTTCTACGATGGTGAAGTGTTTACAATGATGAGATGTTGAAAATTATTCCTACAGTTGAATTTTTATACTTGAACATTTCTAACATATATTTTCAAATCAGGAAAAATGTTCAATTATTTCCTCGACCGTAGTTGGATGTATAAAGTC
The DNA here is from genome assembly GCA_030765085.1 of Allium cepa. NCBI lineage: Eukaryota > Viridiplantae > Streptophyta > Magnoliopsida > Asparagales > Amaryllidaceae > Allium > Allium cepa. The sequence continues at coordinate 164,186,137 of CM060932.1, forward strand.
AGAACCGATAGGAAAGGTTCAATAAATAAATATTTCTATAATGGTTTATACGAATTTATTAGATTCTCCAAATCTAATAATTGAAATAACAAAGAAATTCGTTGCCCGTGTAATAAGTGCCAACATTTGAAGCATTGAAAATCAGATATAGTTGAAGTACATTTGTATAAATATGGTTTTGTGCCGAATTATTACTTCTGCGATCATCATGGAGAACTTGTTGAACCTACACATAATCCTGTAATGTTAGAGGATGATAATATTATGATGAATCTGATAGAAAATATGGTGGAAGATGCAGCACGATCAATGTTTCCTACCATTCAAGCTGACGATGAAGACGTAAATGTCGAAGAAGAACCGACTGTGGGAGCTAAAAGAATATATGATTATTGGATTTTGCTAAGAGGCCATTGTGGGACGGTTATAAAAGCGGAACCGAATTATCAGTAACCGTCGAATACATTACTATAAAATCAAAATTCAACCTTACAGAAGCTGCATTTACAGCAGTTGTACAAGCTGCAAAACAAACATGCCACCCAATAATCTGATGTGCGATGGTCATTATAAAGTGAAAAACTGATGCCCGCTTTCGGTCTGCCGTATGAAAAGATAGATACATGTGTAAAAGGTTGCATGTTGTATTGGAAAGATAACGTTGACCTTAGAAAATACAGAATATGTAACGAGGAAAGATACAAACTAAGAAAGAAGAAAGAAAAAGAAATTTCATACAAGAGAATGCATTATTTACCTATCGCGCCCAAACTTCAAAGGTTATATGCATCTTCTACGACGGCATGTCATATGCGATGGCACAGTGTGAGAACACTGGAAAAAGTAACTTTGACACATCCATCTGACGGAGAAGCATGGAAACATTTCGATGAGACTTATCCCACGCTTGCTGCAGAAAGTCGTAATGTCAAACTCGATTTATGTACGGATGGATTTTCACCATTCTCTCAGTTTGATAGTAAATATTCATCCTGGCTAATTATCGTTACTCTGTATAATTTACCTACATGAATGTGTATGAAAACACCATATATGTTTCTCGCTATTGTTGTCCCGACCCTCATTATCCAACACAAGGAATCGAAAAGTTGAAAACACTGTGGAATGAAGGAGTTGAAACATACGACATTTAAAGAAATTTTTTATTGTATGTTCGCTTGTTTATTATGGACTATTAGTGATTTTCTTGCATATGGAATCCTTTCTGGTTGAAGTACGGCGGGTCGTCTATCCTGCCCTTATTGCATGGAAGAAACACGAATGAATATTTACTACCCGTGGCTTTCACAGAACTGTTGTGTATAAAAGTATGGAGTGTTATAACAGATTAAGTATGTTTGTAAACCGCTTTGTTCGACGAATTAGTTTCTTTTATAAACTATGAATGAACTTGATTTGAATAGAAGGATGAAGATGAAACACACAGAAGAGGGAACTCATGCATGATATGATAGTCTCCAGAATCATAAGTTATTGCTTTATTTTATTTTATTAAATGTCTCCGTTGTATATTTTTGAGTTTTATCCAGGATAAATCTAACATATACAAAGATATGTTAGCGCTACCGCAAGCAGTGAAGAAAAGACTGAAAATATAGATTGTCGGCTAGCAAAGCAGCCTACACTAAATTATGCCGCTCCTAAAACAGTCCGAAATCAGTTTCGCAACCCTACAAAAACCCTACCAACCACCGCACTAGGTGTTGCTAATCTATACTCTGCATGCAATCCATCTGTTATCATTCAAGTTATACTTTTCCCTATTAATACCCAAGTTTTAATACTCTCTTCTCATCAACCCAGAAATCCCAGAAATATCAGTCGTACCTCGCATAATCAACAATGAAGCTTGCGACAGTCATAGCTTTGCTCGCTCTCTTCCTAGCTTTCATAGCGACAGCAGAATCGTACTACGTCTCAGACAGCTCGTGCATGAAAGAAATGCAGCGCCGGTCTCTCAACAGGTGCCGCTCCTTCATGAAGTACGGCAGACAACAACAACAAAGCCTAATCTGGACAGATGAAGATGATGAAAACATGCAGGCGCCGGAAGAGTGCTGCATGCAGCTGAAGACAGTGAGCGAAGAATGCAGGTGCCCCATGATCCGACATATGATGCAGCAAATGAAACAGGAGGAAGGCTTTATGGGCCAGAAGTGCATGGGCAGGTGCAGGCAGATGATGACGAAGGCCAAGTTTTTGCCTGCTATGTGCGACATGGAGCCTCATACATGTAGGATGAGGCAGGGTGGTCAAATGTAGGAATGCCTTAACGTACTAGGTGCAGTTAATAAATAATGCATGACGGCACACCATCGTGTGTCACGGTCGTGCAAATGAGCTTAATAAAATGCAGTATAATTATCGTCTCTTCTGGTGCTATTTACTAGACTTTACGGTTTATATGGTGAACGGACCTGATTATGTATACTGACAAATGAAATGACCATCGAATAGATACTAACGAAGCATAGTTTAATCGAGTTGAAGCCACTGCTTGTAACTATTTACCCGGCCGATTGAGTAAGACAGAAATGACAGGTACATAAACCATAAACTTAGAACTCAGTCCGTGGTTGACTAAGAACTGAATTAGGGGGTGATATGTATGCACATACGTGATGAGAGTGAACCCTTGAATTTTGTTATTTGCTCTAATTCTATTCGTACACGAGTAATTACTTAGTACGCCAGTAATAACTTAGCGTAACTCTATTCATTATCTACTATACCATAACAAAAGGAATCCCAACAAGCATAACCGTTGCAAGCATTTTCATTAACACTTATACGTGTTGCTATTAAGGGCATGAACATTTATTTGTCACGCTTATATCCATTATAAATGATGAATTTTTTTCCTAACGTTATAAAGGTTAAAAGATTTTTTTTTTCCAACAGCTATAAACGTCGCTAATTTCAATTTTCTAACATTGATAATCGTTGCAATAACTAATATGGTATGCATGATTATAATGTAGACTATATTTAATAATGAATTCAAAAATAGTAATATCTCAATTTAGCAAATTATAACCCAACCAATATCAAATAAACAACATCCATAATAATTATGATAACAAAATAGAATATCAAGTAACAAAAGACAAGTTCAATACATAATTAAGTTACTAAATTCAAGTTTACCAATTCTATACCAATATCAAATCAGAATAACAAAAGACAAGACACAGTTCAAGTTAAAGTCTACAAATATCAAATACAAAACTCCGGTCATACAACAATCTCAGTATTTAGATGTGGTTGATGCCCCGACTCTGTCACGAGGTATCACGCGCAACTCGGATCCAAGTTTAAGAAACACATTACCTAGATCAACCATTTCATCGTTCAGGATTGTAGCATAATCACACATTTCACACAGTATGTTAAATAGAAAATGCAATACAACATGCCGATATGAGATTATCAGAGCACAAAATTAAGAGAAAAAGAGTCTTTAGACAATTCAGTTGAAGAAAGACAACCACTAAATTGTTGTCGTTTTAAAGGCAAATCTCTAATTTTAGTAGGTATATAATATTTTTAGATATGATAATTTGCTTTCAAGGGTTATTATTCTTTTTACTTAAATGATAGTCATCATAGTTGATGATATCAATTTGGTAAAATGCAAATCTGTTACAAACAATGACCATAAATAAGAGAAGTAAGTCCGATGAAAGTTTTAGGTTTGGTCCCTAGCTATGTATAATTGCCAAGTTAAAAAGAAAATAAAAAATCAGTCACATTAATGACATAATTTAAGAAAGTAAAACCATCTGTTTGTTTGAAATATATTAGGCCTCTTAAACATATATATGGGCTTGAATACTGATGCATCTGAACCTTAACAAAATTATCAAAAGGTGATAATACTTTTTGATAAACATAAGCTTGCGTAAAATTCAAACTTACACCTGGTCGTTACTCTAAATGTAAACATGCTCAGCTAGTAACAGCATAAATTACTCATTAAGTTCGTTCATGAGTGCCACTGTATGGTATATCCAACGCTTAATACAAAAATCATAAGCATAAAAACAAAATTAGACAGATGCAAAAGACAATTTATTTCGTTTCAGAGTTGTCCCGTGATAGTTTGAAGTGAAAATAATGGGTATTAAAAAAAAAGGTACCCGGGTTTTTGAGTTTGAGGAGGCTCTTGGCCACTAAGTACACGATCTATTGCAAGATTCAAGCCTCTAACACAATGCAAACATCACTTTTAAGTTAGGCCTGTCAAACGGGTTGGGTTGGGTCATAATGGGTTGGGTCGAGTTTGACCCAACCCATTTATGACTCATTCTCTTTTATCCATTTATGACCCAACCCATTTATAACTTAAACCACTTAATAAACGGGTTACTCATTTAACTCATTTAAAGATTTAAATTTAATTTGAGTAATAAAAAACAAATAAATATAAAATAATTCTAATTCTAATTTTTATGTTTTGAGATCCGATAAAATTTTAAAATTTTAATTCTAATTTTCACCAAAATTCAAATATGGGGATGGGGTGGCTTATTATTTTCTAAGTACAACTGTCAGTCACATTGAAGAACTACAGTGTACGTTCACACGATAAAGTATCTGAGTGTTCCATACTGTCCGTAATTTATGTGGAAGTTAATCGGTCGAAATCTCGTTTAATTTCGAGTTAGAACGAATGAGTTATCGCAGTCCGAACAAAAAAATAGCGGCTTCTACACTAGGCGGAGTTTAAATATAAGGATGTGGCAGCCTGTTATTTTTCAAGTACAACTGTCAGTCCACTTGAAAAACTACAGTTTGCGTTCACACGATGAAGTATCCGAGTGTTCCATACTGTCCGTAATTTAAGCGGAAGTTGATCGGTCGAAGTCTCGCCTGATTTCGAGTTAGAACATAGAAGTTATTGCAGTCTGGAAAAAAAATAGCGGCTTCTACACTAGGCGGAGTTCAATATGCAGATGTGGTAGTCTGTTATTTTCTAAGTACAACTGTCAGTCCCCTTGAAGAACTACAGTGTGCGTTCACAAAATGAAGTATCCGAGTGTTCCATATGGTCTGTAATTTAGGTGGAAGTTAATAGGTCGAAATCTCGCTTGATTCCGAGTTATAACGAATGAGTTATTGCAGTCCGAACAAAAAAAAATAGCGGCTTCTGCACTAGGCAGAGTTCAAATATAGGGATGTGGTAGCCTGTTATTTTCTAAGTACAACTATCAGTCATCTTGAAGAACTACAGTGTGCGTTCACACGATGAAGTATCCGAGTGTTCCATGCTGTCCGTAATTTAGCTGAGAGTTGATCGGTCGAAGTCTCGCCTAATCCGAATTAGAACGAAGGAGTTATTGCAGTCTGAACAAAAAAAATAGCGGCTCTGCACTAAGCGGAGTTTAAATATAGGGATGTGGTAGTCTGTTATTTTCTAAGTACAACTGTCAGTCCCCTATAAGAACTACAGTGTGCGTTCATACGATGAAGTATCTGAGTGTTCCATACTGTCCGTAATTTAGGTTGGAGTTGATCGGTCGAAGTCTTGTTTGGTTCCGAGTTTGAATGAACAAGTTATTGCAGTCTGAACAAAAAAAATAACGGCTTCTGCACTATGTTGAATTCAAACATGGTAATGCGGTAGCCTGTTATTTTCTAAGTACAACTGTCAGTCTCCATGAAAAATTATAATGTATGTTCAAAATTCTTATTTTTCAAATTTATATTAAAATTTAGTGTTTTTAATAAATGGGTAAATGAGTTACTCATTTATAACCCTTTTAAAAATGGGTCAACCCAACCCATAACCTATTTTATAATATTCATAAATAGGTTGACCCAACCCATTTATAAGTAGGGTAAATGGGTTGGGTCAAATTTTGAAGACAAGAGAAACGCAGTATATGAAATTTTCAAATTTTGCTTTAGACATATAACCTTCCAGTTATGCATGTTAACTACATGGTCTAGAGTCATCGAACTGCCCATGATAAAATAGTTCAAATGGTCTTCTTCCATCATATTCCAATATGTTAAATATATATACATAATAAACTAAATGAAAGTGGTTTAAATTATACAGGTCTGATTTTAGATTGCTGACCTTTTTGATGAGGGAAAACTCCGGTGTGCATACAGTTCCAAATGCCTTGGCAACTTCTTGAGACTGCAAAATTTACTAAAAGATTCATATGACAACAAAGGCAATGGTTGAAACAATAAAATTCTAGTTGATAAATGATTTACGTACAAAGATTTATTCGTGATGGGAGTAAATCAAAAGTAGCACTTACTGCCTTAGACTACGGTGTCATGAATAGAAAATAACTTAATATATAGATTTGACATTGGTTCCTCGCTCAGTTAGCAACTCATAGTGAATTAGAGTCCACAAAGTTCCAAACAAAAACAAGTGTAATACCTGATGTGCACATTGTATAAGACATGGGCAATTAATTTTTCCTAGCTTTAAGAAGCAATATGACATTGCTTTTAAAGAAGTTTGACGTTATTTTCCCATCTTATTATCCAAGTAAGTTTAAGTTAAGCCAATATACATAGATATTTAAATAGTTGAGGTTATGAAATATGTCCGCAAGAAAAACAATCAAAGGAGCACATAAAAAAGATAAATTGCACCCATAAACAAACAGCTAAATGAATTGCTATCCTAAAGAAGAATTGATAATGCACACATATAAAATCGTCAACGCGATAAATGAACCACATAATTTTTGGCTTAACAATTGTATTAAGGGCTGGATATTTATCATAACTATTGAAACCATAGGCAGGTTAAAAAGAAAAGTTATCATCCCTTTCAAAACATGTAGTTGGAAGGTATACCAATATTGAATGCTTTTGTAGTTGGACAGTATACCAGTACCCATAATTTTTGTCTTACTTACTGACCATGACATACATTTTTCCTCTTCACCCTCTTTTTTGCATGTCCAATCTTTTCTAACAAAGCAAGCAAACCCTAATAGCTTATGTTATCATTTTTTGGATATGTCATAAATTCAAAATACATCACGAATCATATTATTCAAAATAAAAAAATCATAGACTAATACAGTATGAAAGCACAAACGTTGACTGGATTGATGATTAGCCACAGCAAATGCCATAGTTTGTCAAAATTAACAAGAAAATAAAACTACCATCGCTCCATTAACAAAATTAACACTTTTATCGATATAAAAAAGTACCCGATGGAAGTCCAGGTTGGTAACAAATAAAAATCAAGCTTCGAGAATACAGAAAGAATGTAGAGATAAAAGGAGAGAGCATGATGGATGAAATGTGAGAAAATTAAGAAGAAGATGATGAGGATAAAAAACAAACGATTGATAATGTTAGTAATAACTGCCAGGCTTTACTGCATATCTTTGTGATTTCATTTTAACTACGAATCTTTTCAATATTGGTATTAAGTCAATATTAATACAAAAGAACCTTCGTATGTATTTTTAGTTGATGCAATGCAAATAATAGCAAAAGAGTTAGATTCGCAGATGGAATTTCAAATGCAGTCGTAAGAACTAAAGGCATATCTTTGTATAAATATACCAGACTAAGTCTTATTTCACACTAACAACATAAAATCTTATTAAATACAAAGGTAAACATGAATGGTAACTACTTAACATGGGTTATTAATGACAAGCTTTAAAGTGTTTATATATGTAGATTTAGATGTAGCTACAGCTTTGAATAAAAGAATGGTAAATTTTGATTGAGAAGCAATCGGATGTCTATGAGAACAAGTAGGATCAAATGTAACCCATGTTTATGGTGCCTACTTCTACAAACAAGCCTTTTGTCACTCATAAATGAATTTTCTTTATTTACTTAAATGAAGAAGAGGATAGAGAAATAGGGTATTATACCACTCATAAAACCAATAATTAATCAATAGACTGCTTATTAGTTATTACTCTTTGTAATTATCAGAACTCTACAGTAAGGGAAAACTCATACTACTCAGTTCCAATTTTCTGATCACAAAGTAATATGGCATCCCGGACTCAAGTTACTTAATTCAACACTTATAACAATCCAATAACCTTTTCAACTTCACATACTACGGAATCAACCCATGTTCAAAAAAAAGTTACCTGTGATTGATGGATGCATTGTAAAGTTTTGAAAATTGATAGCCCAAAGTGGAAAATCTCGAATGGTAAAAAAAAAAAAGTCGATAGAAGAAAGTCGACAGTTGATAGCACAAAATCTCGAGTAGGAAAATCCAAAATAGGTAAAACATAAATTCGACAGACTTTAAAAATTGAAAATTTGAGAATCAAAAACCTCCAATAAGAAAATCATTTAATTAAAAAAGGAATTTGCCTACGATTTTGAGAATAAGTTGAGGAGGCGGAATGAAAGAAGGATCCTATATTAACAGAAGTGTGGAGGGATAGTGCGCATGTAAAAGCAAGATGAAATGAAAATTACAAACATGCCCTCCTTAATTCATCATATCTGCATAATCAACAAATTTTCCAACCATTATAATCGCGATGAAGCTCTGATAAATAAACATCGCGTTGCGCTTATACAAATAACCTTTGGACACCGCGTTAGAGTTTTGATTTCACATTTTTTTCGTCAGCGCCAAATACCAAAATGACTTTATACAAATATTAACAAATCATAACATCTCTTATAAATAGAATTTAACAGTAAAACTTCTTTACAAATTCAAAACGTCCCTCTACATTTAAAAATAAGATTTAATAAATAAAGATTATTTGCTAATTCGCTATTTATTACAAAAAAGGAGTCACAGGTCTTTGTTTTTGATGTCGTTATAGGAAAAGTCCCTGCAGAAATGAAGATATAAATTTGGTTCCTATTTTTAAAAAATAAAAAAGCAACTTGCCTTGCACTTATCCATTGCACTTCTCTATTTCTGAAATCCTTTTCGAAAATTTCAAAACTTTGAAAAGCGCAAGTTATCTTGTACTTTCTATCAGGAGTTTGTGCTTTCTGGTTTTGAATTTTTTTTTAGAAATTTTTGGAAAGCAATCAGGAAAGCGCAAGTTAGTTTGCGCTTTTTAATTTTGAAATTTTTCTAAAATTTTGAAATTTTTAAAAAACACAAACTAATTTGCACTTTCTGATTTAGAAAAAACAATGATCTAATTAACATACTTATTTCTATAGGGACTTTTCTTATAACAACATCAGAAATATGGACCTTTCATGCAAAGTTCATATTTATTAATTAATCATTAAATAATACTTGTAATATCTTTGGTGTCAGCGTAAACTACCAAAAATGCCCTCCAACGGATATTATCAAATCTTAATATCCTTTAAAAATAGAATCTAATAATAAATCATCTTTATAGATTCCAAATATCCCTATACACTTAAAAATAGAATCTAATAAATAAACATCATTTATTAATTCGTTGTTAATTAATTAATAATGTAAATAAAATTCAAACTAATAAAAAATTAGAAGTTGCAACTTAAAAATAATAATTTAAATTACTACACATGATTTGTTTAACAATAGTTATAATACATTTGCTATCACACTTTTTTGTTGTTAGCGTGACTACAAAAAATGCCCCTCTACAGATATTAACAAATCTTAATATCTCTTAAAAATAGTATATACTAGTTAAATTTCTTTACAAATTCAAAATGTCACCCTACACTTGAAAATAGTATCTAACAAATGAATGTCATTTACAATTTCATTGTTTATTAATTAATAATATAAATAAAATTCAAACTAACAAAAAATTAAATGTTGTAACCTAGAAATGAAAATTTAAATAAACGGCAAATGATTTCAACGTAAAAACATGGTTAAATATTTGTGCAAATCATTTTCTCTTAAAGGTATTAAACATATATAATCTGTAAAAAAAAACAATTCACGTACGAAGCACATGTCGTCATCACGTGCGAAGCACATGCATCATGCGTGAAATGTGTGCCGTAAGGCTCATGTAAAGAAACAGAAATAATCGTTAGTATATTACAACTGTAATAATCGTTAGCAGTTCTAAAATTCCAGTGTTGCAAATTGGCTGTTTTGGTGTAGTGATATTCCCTTGTTTAAACATAAAACTCATACTGGACTTTAAACTAAATAAAAAACAATCATAATGGACTTTATTTTCTAGCAATAGAATTATACCTTCTTTACTATTACTTATAATTTATCAATTTGACTAAAATCAACCCAAATTTTATAAATAAATAATAAAAACCTATACATTTTAAACTGGGGTTTTGGACCAAAGGTCCCTATTTTCAAAGCTCATGCATAGAAAGTCCCTACTCATAAACCCGTGTAAATTTGGTCTTTGTTTTAGTATTTTTTTTACTAAACTGTCCCCTTCTAGAAAATCGACTCAGCATTGAAATCAAGGTCAAAAGTGGTATAAATTAGCTAAAAACTAAAAACAGGGACCTAATTTTCATAACTTTTTCGAAAGAGATTTTTCTTCCATCATCTTTCCATTCCTTATTGTTTTTACATTAGAGCAAATAGTGGTGAAAATTGTCCTAATTTAATGGGAGATAGGATGGACAAGCGAAGATGCAATTAAGAAGAAGGGTAATTTAGAGAAAAAATTTCTTAGCGTTATATGTAAAGTAGCTTTTGATATGTGAATAGAATATGCCTATTTGCTTTCAAAGATCTAATATTGGGGATTTTAAATGTAATTTCCATGACTACTCTATATGTAACGCTTCGCGGATTTTCGTTGCCGAAAAACCGAATAGTTATGGGTTTTTAAAAAGAATTTAAGAAAAGAAAAGAGAAGAAGAGAGAAGATAGAAAATTTTAAAATAGAAGGAAAAGAGAATAGAGAATGGAGGGGAAAGAAAAATAGAACGGAACAGAAAACAACATCAGAATATCACAATTCGCAGCGGAACAACATATAATAAATAAATGAATAATCTTTAAACAAAGAACCATATCAGTTATTACATTACATCATATCATCAGAGTGTACAACAACAACAATTAGTGCAGCGGAAAAAGAAATACTATATAAGTAATACGCCATGCCATCCAGCTTGTCTCCAGCAATTCCAGAATATCCAGAATATCCTGATAAACCTTAACTCTTGACTGCCCGTGTGGAAATTGGTGGGCACCCAGAGTTTAGGAAGGAAAACAATAAACTCCAAGTCAGTCATGTGACTGGTGTGAGAACTCAAAACAGTTTATTTATCTTTAAAAATCAAAATAGAGGAATATTTTTAAATTCAATTCGCAATGCTTTTAAAAATGAGACTACCATAAGGCCTCCCGCACACACACACAATGCAAACGCAGAATCGGAGGAGATTTCTCCTTATGATAGTCAAAGATGCTTGATACGCATTTAAAAAGACATTTGATATTATTATTAGTGTATAGTGTAGGAAAAATTCATTTCGAAAGTAGAATATAAATCTTAGCCAACATACGACCATTATCGTATGCCTACTATAGCTACCATCCAAACAGTGTTGCGACACCATAAGTGAATGATAGGTTCTACAACTAATACCGTACAAGTTTCATATTGTTTCTTTGGATTTCCAACAAATGGTCAGGCCAAGGAACTTCCCATTGCCACATGAGAATGCCTTTGGAAAGACATCCCCGAGAACCAAATCGGAACTCTGCCAACACAAGGCCGGGTTACCCCTAACTGGGTAACTACTGACACGAGCACGCCATTCCCCGATCGTAAACGACCTTTCTCACGGGATCCCGAAAACCAACAACCACAAAGTAATAAATTCGTAGTAACCACATAGGTTAAATATCTGGGCTCCATACCATGATACCACCTCTATCCAGAAGGAAATGTACATACCCTAAAGGGTGCTACCCCTCATAACCTTGCCGCATCTTTCCTGTTTTGACCATTTCCGGGGTGTGAGGCTCGACGAAGTCACGTCCACAAAAACATACTTTATACAAAAGTCATGCTTTGGGTCAACAAATGATCAACACAATGATCACCAAGATAGACGATCAAATAAACGATCCTATCACAATAATCAACACAATGATCATTTCAGCATCACTCAGCATATCACATTACCAAATTGGGAATATATCGCTGATAACTTCAACTATATAACCTCTGAGCTCGTACGTCTCAGAGAAGGGTGTTAAGCTAAAAGAATAAATTCTTCGCCACCAACAGAAATATATTTGAATGAAATCGGCTTTATATCTCAACTTGTAATGTCAGACATACAATCCATACAAGTCTGTTCCGGGCTCGAACAAAACCGAAGGCACTTACAAAGAAGTCCTTGCAATCCGGATATTCACAATCCTGATCGGATTCACCATCACATATGGAGAACTCTATACCGGAGCAACTCGGTGCAGAGTAAATCGACAGGTCATCCTATCGCTCTCGCAAATACCGGGTCTTCAACACCGATCTTCAATGCAATTATAACGACGTATCACATATTCGGAATGGGTTATACGACCCCATGGTCCTTTCCCGGTTAACCCGAATAGTGAGCGCTTATTCAAAAATAAGTGTGGCATTTCAAATTCAAACAAATCACATCAAATACCCATTCAAAGGGAAATATTGATAGTCGGTTATTGAACTATCACTGGATATGCACACATCACCAGTTTCCAAATAATTTTCCAAATTATTTATTTTCCAAAATATCTTTACAAGATATATTATTTCACACTTCAAAAATAAATCAATATTTACTTTTTTTTTTTAACAAATTCTCCTTTTCATTCATAAATTCCATAATGAATTTATATCCTCAAATATTCATGCATATACGATTTCAATTATCCATTTTCAATTTATCTTCAAAAAGATAAATTCTAATTATTCACTTCATATTGGAAAACAATTCCATACTTATTAAAAATAAGTAATTCACAAATCTTTTTATTTTCAACACTTAGAAAATATTCAATATACTTAAATCGAATTAAGTATATATTTCATTCTTTAAGGAAATCATTCTCTTAAACATATTTATTTGGGCCAAAAACGAATGTTGCGTAAAACATCGTTACGACGTCCCAAAATCACTAGTATAGGGATTTGAATTTAAAATAGATATATAAATCCCAATACTATTCAAAACATTTCCTTTCGGAAATCATTTACTATAACAACAGTGTTATAGTCCACTATTTCCTTTTCATTTCTCGAAAACATCTATTTCAACAATTAATGTTGAAATCTATGGTTTCGAATCTCAACACAATTAAAACTTCGTTAGATCGTTTTAATTCTATTTCAAATATCACATTCAAAACAATTTCTTTAACATCTTATTCACTATTCAAAAACGTGAATATACTACGTTAACAATTTCATCCTTTTATTCATTTTAATTTAAAGGATTATTCACAGTCAAAAATGTGAATATAACTCCATTAATAAGTTTCAACAATTTACTTATCAAAATAAGTCATTTCGAATTTATAAAACAACGTTTATAAATTCCATTTCTATTTATTTATAAAAACTTCCTTTTTATAAATTCCTTTATTAACCTATTCGATTTATAACTCAATTATAAACTAAAAGTTCATATTATAAGTTGAATACTTATAAAACGATTATTTTACAAAATCGTTCCTCTAAAGACTTTCCAAACCATAAATCTTATAACTTATAAGATTCATTTATTTAACCAAATCTATTCTTCAAATAACTTCACAAATTTATAATTCTTACTATTTATAAATTTTATTTATAACTTCACAGTTTATAATTCCATAAATTTCATTCATTTACAAAATTCATTTTCACTTCATTCAAACACTTATAAAAACTCGTTTTATAATGTCAATATTTCAATTTATAAATATCCATTTATAAATCTCTTAATATAAATCAATTTATATTATTCTTTTTAAACGTCTTTAAATTCCTTTAAAAACTTCTTCCTTTTGATTCATAAATTAATTAAATTTTATAAATCCTATATTTCAACTTTTCATAATAAATTCAAAAATTCCGATTTAACTATTTTATAAAATCATTAGCATCATATTCTCAAAAATCAGTTTTTAACTATATTTCTCAAAAATCATAATTTTTATAACTTTAAAATTATAACGTTTATTTATTTAAAATGGGTCAATTCAAAAATTATTTTATAAAACGTATACTTTTCAAAAATCACTTTAAAATCATTTTAAAATTCCAAATTTGGTCCAATGATGCTACACACCAAATAGTCAATCACGACAACAACGATATCATATATCGATATGATAATCAATCAAATATCAAAATATCTGAAATTAAATAAAAACTGTTGAGGAATCCAGTTGGATCCCTCCAACCTGTTTTCCTGCATCCAAAAACATTAGCACAATACCAATTTCGCTCCAGTACGAAATTATCGCGGTATATGTTCTTATTAAATATTATCCGCTTAATAACGGCGTAATAGGGTCACATCCGCTAAACAAAAAACGCGGGAAATCAATCAACTCCAATATATACATATGCCAATATATATATATTGCTATTATATATAATACCAATTTCACTGTTTATGAAACATTCGCGGTATATGTTTTTATTAAATAACATCCGCTTACTAACGGCGTATAATGTCTATTTTAACAATCAATAGATATTAATCAACATTCAAACATGCATTCAAATATTTTAAATCTAACTATTTAAAATAAAATCGAAACTGATTCGATTGAGTGAGAAATTCTCACCTTGATTTTAATTTCCTTTTTAGCGATTTATTTCGAATAAAATTAAACGTGCGTTTAATTTTACCCAAAATTTTCACTAACTCCAAACGACTCCAAACCAACTCCATCGCGTAGTGCTCGTCCATACGATCCCAACGCAACTGAGTTTGCATTTTTTCGACCTCGTATGAAAAAGCTATGAATTTTCAAAGTTTACACGAATTTAAATTAACTAAATTACAACATACTTTTATAATTTTAACATACAACCATTTTCAGCCACAGGATCCTACATCTCCTCATCTCCACCGTCCCCTTCTTCTTCTACATCACGTATCTTCTACAGGAACACATGGCCGAACAAACCCATGAAGCCATAGAACTAGGGTTTGATAATACACCCTCATTCCTCAACGAAATCACATCAAACCACCGCCATCCCGAAGCTCCTTCCACCACCCATGCACGGCCTCAAGGCCATAGAACTCGGCCTCATCATGTGCCTAGGAAAACGTGCCAAACCTGTAGCAAACGGCCCACCATAGCTCCTCCTACGTTGCACCATTTCCGATCATCACCGTATGGAATCGAAGCTCTCGTCGAGCTCTACGACTTTCGTGTTGAACACTTCGCGTAATTCTTTACGGATTGAGAGAGATTGAGGGGGAAAGGAAGATCATTTCTGGCCATTCATGGGTTAGGGCCGGCTGCAGTTCAAAACTAGGGTTTTTTCTTTTTATTTTTTTATTTTTTTTGAGATAGTGGGCTATTTATAAGGAACCGACGAAACACTATTCATCCCGGAAATTCCGAACTCCGATTTAGGCGCCGAAACTGACGTACCTAGGGTTTATCCCGCGTTCCGGACACAATGGAACAGGTTTCGGAAGCTAATTCGGAAGTATGTGCGAGTTATGGCTGTAAACGCTCAATTTGAATTAAACCGATTTAAGTCGATTTCTAGGCGTTTTAATTTGTACCGGACAAACGGTAAATCCAATTGACTTGAAATTTGAAACCTTACAATAATATCACATTACGGATCCGATGAAACTGGTTTCGTCGAAATCCGAGACTTTTTGAAAAATGGCTATTTTTACTCGCCAAATTAAAATTAAAAATAAATCGATGCGTTTCGAGCTGCCACGATCAAACGATAACTCCGATTGACACGAAATTTGAAATCCGGTAATAACTAACTATTACGGATCCAATGGAACTGGTTTCGTTCAATTCTGAGACTGTTCAAAAATTGACTATTTTTACTAGTCGATTTAAATATTAAAATATTCAATTTTCACAAATTAACTTTTAATTCGATTTTAAAAGTTCTAAAATATCATTCTAACTTCAATATGATATAATAAAATTTTACAAATCATTTTCAATCATATTTAACTCTATTTTCAATTATTTCCATAATTTAACGTATTAAATTATCGATTTAATAATCCAATTAAATTCAATAATTCAAATAAAAATTTATTTGACTTATAAATTCACTTATTAATATTTAAAATTAATTAAATATTCATATTTTAATTTCTAAAAATTCTGGGTCGTTACAATCTTCCCCACTTAAAAGAATTTCGTCCTCGAAATTACAAGTAAGAAAAGTTATAGAATTTATTAATTTTTTTCTAAATTCATAGTTAAATTTCTTATAATACTTTACTAAGTTTTCCAAATCATACTTAGTTGTCTTTTCAAAAACAACTACTATTGTTTAACTTTCAACTCCCAAAATCAAAGTTAAAGTTTTCAAAAAATTTCCAATTTTCTCAAATTTTTTCTAACGCCTTAAATTTTCGGAAAAATTCGCCATAGTCTCCTTTGCGCGGCTCGATCCGAAAAAAAATGACAGTATATATATCACAAATATACATCTCATCAAGTAATGAGGCATCCCGAAGGGAAAAAAGTGTAAAAGTACGGTATGTAATCCGAGATATGTACCTTATATTTTATTAGCAAGCATATACGGCTAATATAGCGCTAAAGCGAGCTCCAAATGCGAAGCAAACGCGATCCGCACCTACTAATCACTCAACAAACAACATGAGAATCATGCATATAGATAATAATATCGATATACAACATATAGCAACATAACTATATATGTCACATAGCAAATGTAGTAAAACAACATATATTCAACCATCAACCAACTAACATCCATAACCAATAAATATTCATTTATATTCTCATTAATATTTAATGAAATGGTTTTTCAACTTAAATCATATTTGATTCATTTACATTGGATTTTTATCAACATTCATTTTCAATTAGTTTATATTCACTAATTCATATTTAAGTTGGTTCACTTCCAATTCAAATTCAATTCTATTTAAGTTTCACTTAACTTCCAATTGAATTTCAATTAATTTAGCTTCTAATTTCATTAATCAATTTCATTTATATAACTCAAGTTCACATCCACCACTTAACTTTATTAATTTACTTTGATACTAATATCAACTTCATTCAACATAATTTAAGTTATATTTCCATTTCTAAAGTAAATTTCCATTTAACTTTGAATTCATTTTCATTTACAACTCATATTCATAAATATATTCATATAGTTTCACTTCTCATATATATAAGTTTATTTCACAATTGTAAATCACTTTAATTATAATTCAATTCTTATAATTTATTTCCTTATACAATTATTCTTTTATTTAGATTATTCAAACAACTAAACAATCAACTTATATACACTTTAATAATTCTGAAAAATTATTCCTTCATATATAAAATATAATCAAGTAAAATTATTTCATTTACTCAATTTAAAACCATATTGTGCCGAATTGTTCTATTCAAGTGTTTAGAAACCCCTTCGGCATAGTCTTGCGGACCACGCTGACGAAAGTTCATATACCACTCAACAAACCAATCATCACAATATAAAACAATTTTTTTATTCACTAACAAATACGCACTCGTAGCTATTATTACACTCAAATTCATTCTAGAGTACTACTGACTCTATCTCTAATGAATAATACCCAACAGAACCATGGTTGTCGCTTAACCATAAGCTCTGATACCAAATGTAACGCTTCGCGGATTTTCGTTGCCGAAAAACCGAATAGTTATGGGTTTTTAAAAAGAATTTAAGAAAAGAAAAGAGAAGAAGAGAGAAGATAGAAAATTTTAAAATAGAAGGAAAAGAGAATAGAGAATGGAGGGGAAAGAAAAATAGAACGGAACAGAAAACAACATCAGAATCTCACAATTCGCAACGGAACAACATATAATAAATAAATGAATAATCTTTAAACAAAGAACCATATCAGTTATTACATTACATCACATTTCATTACATCATATCATCAGAGTGTACAACAACAACAATTAGTGCAGCGGAAAAAGAAATACTATATAAGTAATACGCCATGCCATCCAGCTTGTCTCCAGCAATTCCAGAATATCCAGAATATCCTGATAAACCTTAACTCTTGACTGCCCGTGTGGAAATTGGTGGGCACCCAGAGTTTAGGAAGTAAAACAATAAACTCCAAGTCAGTCATGTGACTGGTGTGAGAACTCAAAACAGTTTATTTATCTTTAAAAATCAAAATAGAGGAATATTTTTAAATTCAATTCGCAATGCTTTTAAAAATGAGACTACCATAAGGCCTCCCGCACACACACACAATGCAAACGCAGAATCGGAGGAGATTTCTCCTTATGATAGTCAAAGATGCTTGATACGCATTTAAAAAGACATTTGATATTATTATTAGTGTATAGTGTAGGAAAAATTCATTTCGAAAGTAGAATATAAATCTTAGCCAACATACGACCATTATCGTATGCCTACTATAGCTACCATCCAAACAGTGTTGCGACACCATAAGTGAATGATAGGTTCTACAACTAATACCGTACAAGTTTCGTATTGTTTCTTTGGATTTCCAACAAATGGTCAGGCCAAAGAACTTCCCATTGCCACATGAGAATGCCTCTGGAAAGACATCCCCGAGAACCAAACCGGAACTCTGCCAACACAAGGCCGGGTTACCCCTAACTGGGTAACTACTGACACGAGCACGCCATTCCCCGATCGTAAACGACCTTTCTCACGGGATCCCGAAAACCAACAACCACAAAGTAATAAATTCGTAGTAACCACATAGGTTAAATATCTGGGCTCCATACCATGATACCACCTCTATCCAGAAGGAAATGTACATACCCTAAAGGGTGCTACCCCTCATAACCTTGCCGCATCTTTCCTGTTTTGACCATTTCCGGGGTGTGAGGCTCGACGAAGTCACGTCCACAAAAACATACTTTATACAAAAGCCATGCTTTGGGTCAACAAATGATCAACACAATGATCACCAAGATAGACGATCAAATAAACGATCCTATCACAATAATCAACACAATGATCATTTCAGCATCACTCAGCATATCACATTACCAAATTGGGAATATATCGCTGATAACTTCAACTATATAACCTCTGAGCTCGTACGTCTCAGAGAAGGGTGTTAAGCTAAAAGAATAAATTCTTCGCCACCAACAGAAATATATTTGAATGAAATCGGCTTTATATCTCAACTTGTAATGTCAGACATACAATCCATACAAGTCTGTTCCGGGCTCGAACAAAACCGAAGGCACTTACAAAGAAGTCCTTGCAATCCGGATATTCACAATCCTGATCGGATTCACCATCACATATGAAGAACTCTATACCGGAGCAACTCGGTGCAGAGTAAATCGACAGGTCATCCTATCGCTCTCGCAAATACCGGGTCTTCAACACCGATCTTCAATGCAATTATAACGATGTATCACATATTCGGAATGGGTTATACGACCCCATGGTCCTTTCCCGGTTAACCCGAATAGTGAGCGCTTATTCAAAAATAAGTGTGGCATTCCAAATTCAAACAAATCACATCAAATACCCATTCAAAGGGAAATATTGATAGTCGGTTATTGAACTATCACTGGATATGCACACATCACCAGTTTCCAAATAATTTTCCAAATTATTTATTTTCCAAAATATCTTTACAAGATATATTATTTCACACTTCAAAAATAAATCAATATTTACTTTTTTTTTTAACAAATTCTCCTTTTCATTCATAAATTCCATAATGAATTTATATCCTCAAATATTCATGCATATACGATTTCAATTATCCATTTTCAATTTATCTTCAAAAAGATAAATTCTAATTATTCACTTCATATTGGAAAACAATTCCATACTTATTAAAAATAAGTAATTCACAAATCTTTTTATTTTCAACACTTAGAAAATATTCAATATACTTAAATCGAATTAAGTATATATTTCATTCTTTAAGGAAATCATTCTCTTAAACATATTTATTTGGGCCAAAAACGAATGTTGCGTAAAACATCGTTACGACGTCCCAAAATCACTAGTATAGGGATTTGAATTTAAAATAGATATATAAATCCCAATACTATTCAAAACATTTCCTTTCGGAAATCATTTACTATAACAACAGTGTTATAGTCCACTATTTCCTTTTCATTTCTCGAAAACGTCTATTTCAACAATTAATGTTGAAATCTATGGTTTCGAATCTCAACACAATTAAAACTTCGTTAGATCGTTTTAATTCTATTTCAAATATCACATTCAAAACAATTTCTTTAACATCTTATTCACTATTCAAAAACGTGAATATACTACGTTAACAATTTCATCCTTTTATTCATTTTAATTCAAAGGATTATTCACAGTCAAAAATGTGAATATAACTCCATTAATAAGTTTCAACAATTTACTTATCAAAATAAGTCATTTCGAATTTATAAAACAACGTTTATAAATTCCATTTCTATTTATTTATAAAAACTTCCTTTTTATAAATTCCTTTATTAACCTATTCGATTTATAACTCAATTATAAACTAAAAGTTCATATTATAAGTTGAATACTTATAAAACGATTATTTTACAAAATCGTTCCTCTAAAGACTTTCCAAACCATAAATCTTATAACTTATAAGATTCATTTATTTAACCAAATCTATTCTTCAAATAACTTCACAAATTTATAATTCTTACTATTTATAAATTTTATTTATAACTTCACAGTTTATAATTCCATAAATTTCATTCATTTACAAAATTCATTTTCACTTCATTCAAACACTTATAAAAACTCGTTTTATAATGTCAATATTTCAATTTATAAATATCCATTTATAAATCTCTTAATATAAATCAATTTATATTATTCTTTTTAAACGTCTTTAAATTCCTTTAAAAACTTCTTCCTTTTGATTCATAAATTAATTAAATTTTATAAATCCTATATTTCAACTTTTCATAATAAATTCAAAAATTCCGATTTAACTATTTTATAAAATCATTAGCATCATATTCTCAAAAATCAGTTTTTAACTATATTTCTCAAAAATCATAATTTTTATAACTTTAAAATTATAACGTTTATTTATTTAAAATGGGTCAATTCAAAAATTATTTTATAAAACGTATACTTTTCAAAAATCACTTTAAAATCATTTTAAAATTCCAAATTTGGTCCAATGATGCTACACACCAAATAGTCAATCACGACAACAACGATATCATATATCGATATGATAATCAATCAAATATCAAAATATCTGAAATTAAATAAAAACCGTTGAGGAATCCAGTTGGATCCCTCCAACCTGTTTTCCTGCATCCAAAAACATTAGCACAATACCAATTTCGCTCCAGTACGAAATTATCGCGGTATATGTTCTTATTAAATATTATCCGCTTAATAACGGCGTAATAGGGTCACATCCGCTAAACAAAAAACGCGGGAAATCAATCAACTCCAATATATACATATGCCAATATATATATATTGCTATTATATATAATACCAATTTCACTGTTTATGAAACATTCGCGGTATATGTTTTTATTAAATAACATCCGCTTACTAACGGCGTATAATGTCTATTTTAACAATCAATAGATATTAATCAACATTCAAACATGCATTCAAATATTTTAAATCTAACTATTTAAAATAAAATCGAAACTGATTCGATTGAGTGAGAAATTCTCACCTTGATTTTAATTTCCTTTTTAGCGATTTATTTCGAATAAAATTAAACGTGCGTTTAATTTTACCCAAAATTTTCACTAACTCCAAACGACTCCAAACCAACTCCATCGCGTAGTGCTCGTCCATACGATCCCAACGCAACTGAGTTTGCATTTTTTCGACCTCGTATGAAAAAGCTATGAATTTTCAAAGTTTACACGAATTTAAATTAACTAAATTACAACATACTTTTATAATTTTAACATACAACCATTTTCAGCCACAGGATCCTACATCTCCTCATCTCCACCATCCCCTTCTTCTTCTACATCACGTATCTTCTACAGGAACACATGGCCGAACAAACCCATGAAGCCATAGAACTAGGGTTTGATAATACACCCTCATTCCTCAACGAAATCACATCAAACCACCGCCATCCCGAAGCTCCTTCCACCACCCATGCACGGCCTCAAGGCCATAGAACTCGGCCTCATCATGTGCCTAGGAAAACGTGCCAAACCTGTAGCAAACGGCCCACCATAGCTCCTCCTACGTTGCACCATTTCCGATCATCACCGTATGGAATCGAAGCTCTCGTCGAGCTCTACGACTTTCGTGTTGAACACTTCGCGTAATTCTTTACGGATTGAGAGAGATTGAGGGGGAAAGGAAGATCATTTCTGGCCATTCATGGGTTAGGGCCGGATGCAGTTCAAAACTAGGGTTTTTTCTTTTTATTTTTTTATTTTTTTTGAGATAGTGGGCTATTTATAAGGAACCGACGAAACACTATTCATCCCGGAAATTCCGAACTTCGATTTAGGCGCCGAAACTGACGTACCTAGGGTTTATCCCGCGTTCCGGACACAATGGAACAGGTTTCGGAAGCTAATTCAGAAGTATGTGCGAGTTATGGCTGTAAACGCTCAATTTGAATTAAACCGATTTAAGTCGATTTCTAGGCGTTTTAATTTGTACCGGACAAACGGTAAATCCAATTGACTTGAAATTTAAAACCTTACAATAATATCACATTATGGATCCGATGAAACTGGTTTTGTCGAAATCCGAGACTTTTTGAAAAATGGCTATTTTTACTCGCCAAATTAAAATTAAAAATAAATCGATGCGTTTCGAGCTGCCACGATCAAACGATAACTCCGATTGACACAAAATTTGAAATCCGGTAATAACTAACTATTACGGATCCAATGGAACTAGTTTCGTTCAATTCTGAGACTGTTCAAAAATTGACTATTTTTGCTAGTCGATTTAAATATTAAAATATTCAATTTTCACAAATTAACTTTTAATTCGATTTTAAAAGTTCTAAAATATCATTCTAACTTCAATATGATATAATAAAATTTTACAAATCATTTTCAATCATATTTAACTCTATTTTCAATTATTTCGATAATTTAACGTATTAAATTATCGATTTAATAATCCAATTAAATTCAATAATTCAAATAAAAATTTATTTGACTTATAAATTCACTTATTAATATTTAAAATTAATTAAATATTCATATTTTAATTTCTAAAAATTCTGGGTCGTTGCACTATATTTATTAAAGCTAAATCCAGTTCTTTTATCTTCCATTTTTTCTAAAATTTTCAAAATTAGATCTCTAAATCTTAATGATTCATACTGTGGATTCATGTTGTTATCTAGATATTTCATTTGTGAAATTGGGTTTTCTAGAGAAATGAGTAATAACCAAGATCTAAAATTCTGGGTTTCGTTCCGTTTAGTAGAAGTTTTCAAAATTTTGGTTCTGCTTTGAAAATTTTGAAAATTTCATTTCAATTTCGATTCCGAATTTCTAACTCTTTTTTAATATAAATATATTATCAAATAATATAAATTTGTAGTCAAGGTTTAAAGAGCGGCCCAACTTTCAAATTAAACCGTTTGTGTAACAACACGCATATTTTACGATTATATATTTAAATATTTTATTTAAATAGATCATCGATAGTCCGATTAAAGTCCGAAACGCTACTTTTTGCAAACTGTCGAATTAGGACTCCACTTCCGTTGAGTCCAAAATGACGTTTGTGATCTTTTGAGTACAAACATCGATATGTTTGGAGTTGAGTAGAATTTCGCTATTTTTCTATTGGGCTTTGGGTTTGGGTTTCAGCCCACTAACCCAACACAATAACCTAACCACTCCACTCCTCTTCTCTTCATTCATTTTCATTTCCTAACACTCTCAAACTAAAATAAAAATGGGGGAAAGAAAGGGAAGTAGAAGTTCCTAAGCCTTAGTTCTCTTAGAAAATTTAAGTTCTTGCTCTAATATCAAAGAGAAGCTTAGGTAAACATCATCTTTATCTTCTCCATCTTATTCTCTGTTCAATTTCCAGAAATTCCTATAACCTAACTTAGGAAAAACTTCACCTTTGATAATAGATTGAAGATTTTAGAGGTTTATTGAAGAGGAATTGGTCTTCCTTTATTTTAAAGCTTCTCATTCGTTGTTTTTGGGTTTAAAGGTGAGTTTTTGAACTCACATCTACGTTTATAGCTTTCATTGTTGTTAGGAATGAATTCCTAACATTTATTCATGTTCATTTACTTTTGATTTGAATTGATTTGGTGAATTTTCCAAATTTCGGTGTTTTGAAGTCAAAATCTTTAAAGATTCTATCTTGGATATTTGGACATGTTATTTTTGGTGTATCGAAGAGCCTATAAGGCTGGGTTGTCGCTTGGCATAAATCCATAGTCTTCATTGCTCGTTCGATCGATCCCGAATCGTTTTGGCCATCATGGCTTAGGTAAATTATTGCCTAGAACAGGCAACCAGATCTCTGGAGGTAAGGTCCAGACGTCTGGTTATGCATTTTGGAGAAAAAGAATATACGACAGAAAATAAAAATGGCAGAGACTAATTTCAGACGTTTGAATTTATGTATCAGACGTCTGGATGGTCTTAGACGTCCGGATTGCAAAATCAGACGTCTGCGGAGTTTTCTAGAATATTTCCAGAAACCAAAACCAGATGTCTGGATTAACCCCCAAAGGTTTGGAATTGTTCAGTTTGGCCCATTTGCCTATTTTTTGAGTAAATTTTCAATGTTTATCGATTTATGTTGATCCGATTAGTTGTTATCACTTTTGTCGATTTTGTTGACTTCTTTTTCTGGATATTTGGGAATATCCATTTTGATGGATTTGGTATCGATTTCTTTGGATTTAAATTCATGTCTTCGTATGTGATTTTTTGGTGATTGATTGTTTTTATAATCATTTCTGTGATTTGTCACTTTAAAATACAAAGGATTCTATACTAGTAGTAAACAATCAAACTCTTTCACAAAAATGATTTCAACGTTACTTTTAATACAAAGATCGTTTTTAAAACCATTTTTCAATCTATTAGTATGTACAAACCTTTACCTCATTCGTTCGAGAAATCTACTTAAACGACTTAGCAAAACAAGTGGTATGAAACGCTTGCGTTTACTTTGTCGGTTAATTCTTAGACTTGTTCGATTGAATTCTTGTGACAACTTTTGAGTGGAAATCTACAATCTGTTCATAAATATTTAAGTTAAGAAAATGGTTATGAGACATGAACCTAAACTCATATATTTACTAGCTTAGTGTAATTTACACTTATCTTCGAGTAGAAGCCTACAATTTGTTCGTAAATGATTAAGTTAAGCCAGTGGTTATGGGACATGAAGCCTAACTCATTTATTTACTGGCTTAGAGTAATTTACACTTGTTGATCTGTGATGATCATTTGGTGGAGTTTTGTGGTGACCCCTTTCATTTTCACACATAGATTTTTTTTTTTTACAAAAGGAATATATATTTAAATCTCATGAAATTAAGTTTGAATATTTAGAAAATTTCATAGATTCTTTCCCAAGATCCTGAATTACCAATATAATTATATCAGTTCATAATTCACCTTAAAATAACTTTACATATTTGAAGATATGTTTGCTTCTTTTGTTTTGTATGGGATGATATTTACAACATGCTCTATGCATATGGGTTTGGTAGTGCAAGTACAGTGCACCTTTGCATTTTCTTTTCTTAATTTTCTACTCTTTCTGCCTATATATGTCTACTATCACATAATGCAGTATTTAAGTGTTAAGAGGTATAACTGAGAGAAGTACAATTGCTAATATGAACATGCAAATCTGTTTTCACAATCACATTTTCATTTCAGGTTGAACAATTTATATTTGCACTGCATTTTCTTAGATAGGTTGGAAATGCATACTGGTATGCTTCGAGTTTATATTTCAAAAACTTGGAGTTTTTGTGTCACTTTCTTCGAGCTGGAAACACTTGTACAACATGAATTGTGGTGAAGTGATTTCAGGCTATAAGGATCTGACCCTTAACCATCTAGGCTGGTCATGATCCCATTCTTGCAACTTTCAGAACCATATTCCTTATGTAAATCATTTCCACAAACACTCTTTCTTATCACCAGTTTTTTTTTTTGTCACATAAAAGTTTTTCTGAGAATTTGTTTTCCCCAGGTTTTCAACACAAAACAAAAATGTTTCCAAATCCATTTCCTTTAAGACTCTTTTTATTTTGAAATCAAATACATAAATATGAGTCATGCATTTTCTCAGAGATTTTGCACCAACCAATATTTGTTACAGGCCATGCATAATCCATTTTGTTCAAAATTTACAAGCTTGTTTTGTTTTTCTGAAAAATCTGTTATACCTGACTGTTTACAATTTCCATCATCAAGTCACAACATAATTTCATACTAAAGGAAATAGAGACTAACATGCACACATATCATACTGATATTTTATATCAGGTTCCTCAGTTCCCAAAAAGATGACCAAAACATTTATAAGAACATCAACTACTCACATGTCATCAGAAATCATTCAACAGAAGTTTAGTTGCATACATACTCAGAAAATCTCCTTACAATTTACTTTAACTACTAATGATAACCAGACCATTTAATATAAGCATCTGCAGATACAAAGCAAAGTTCCTCTTATTTATACTTAGCAGCTAATGCTTCCTTCATTCATCAAGTCAACCTTAATTACCTGCATGCAATTCACTGAGCTGCCCCATTTAATTGAGACACCTAGATGATTGCAAAGGCAACCAAAAGGGTCAGTTTACACTGGTATGAACATTAATGAATTTTATACACATATTTGCAAATCTTATAAATCTATATCACTTGCATAATCCAGCGGTTTCTAAACTATGCACACCAGTAAATTGCCAGATAACTTCAAGAATACAACCATTCATTCAACATATATGCAACCAGCCATGCATTATTTATAACATCATAAATAAACCCAGGTTATGTTCTCCCAGTTTCTCCCAGCATTTCATTAAGGTCATCACATTAAACCTTATTTAATTTATATCTTTGTTCAAATATTATAACCCAGAGATTTTAAATCTCATACCCTTTTTTTTTATGGTCTAAATCCCCTTGTCAAATGAACACATGTATGCATTGTGAAGGAATCTCCCAGTTAGTCTTATTTATTCCAACACACAAAGGCCTCAGGGTGCACTTGCACCATGCATATACTTCCTCCCACCTGAAGCAAGCAGATCATTGACTAACCCCAAATGACCAATTTAATTTTCTTTCATTTATTCATAGGATTTATTAACCTAATGATTTTCCCCCTCTAGTTTCTGCTTAATTCATTAAACACCAATTTATGGGTTTGATTATAAAACCCTCAATTCATCCATGTTTCAAAAAAACATAATTATTTTCTAGTTTAATCCCCCTGTTTACCATTTATTTTCCTTACTGCAGAAATTTGCAACAGGTTTTCCAAAACATTTTAAACATCATGATCCTTCTGTATTATAAAAGATGAATATGGACAGAGGTATATGTTAAGGAAAATTTACCAAAAACTCAAAAATCCCCCGGTCTTAATATTTAGAAAATAAGCATGAGCCAGATTTCTATCTTGCTGCCTATGTCCTAAATGATTTATATCCATACCTATCAATAATAAAAAAAAATGCTCAAAACATTCTTAGCTTGGAAAACTGACATGCAAGACTTCAAACAGAAATACACAAACAAACATCCATCTCATCCATTTCATTCATAATAAACCACCTCAGAAATTTAAATAAGTTTTTTTTATAATACTTTGGGCTGCCTACTAGAGGTCTTAATGCCACTGCATAAAATAGATTAATGCTCACCTATTATTTTTCTTTTACTATCTTGCTCCTTTACTCAGCAAATCCCTTCAGAGCTTCTTACCCATATTTTCCCCTATTTTATTTTATATGTATATTTTTTTTTTCTGAGATGATGATGATCATTATGGTGTGTAGGTTTATAAAGCTGTTTTAAGGTTTAAGGAAATGGGTAATTCCTTTGATACCCCTTTATTTTTCGTGCACAGTTTATACTTATGCATGGTCCTCAATTGGAATTATACTCACTTGATTTCCTTTAGTAGTTATTTCGGGATTTCCAATACTTTAATTACTGCATGCTATTTCCATGATCTCATTCTATTCATGCCATATGCATGTGACCTTTGTATATTTTATTTTCTGCTCAGTCTTTAATCTTTTTGCATTTTCTACTTAGCCTTCTTTTCTTATACAATCATGTACACTGTCATATATATTTAGGTGATGTAAAATTATTCATACTATATTATCTTTTTTTATTATTCCTCCTTTAAAACAGCAACTACTTTTTACATATTATGTGATAAAAATTATACACACACAAGATTATTTATTTTTTTCTTTTCTGGCAGCAAGATTATATAAGTCATTTGAAACTTCATAAATTTCCATTGTATTTTGCTTCTTAAATTAAACAGAAAATTCCCTTTATTTTAAATACATATACTCATATAATTCTTTAGACATGGAACTATATTTGTTTTAAGTCCCCATTTTCTTTATAACTTCAGAAATTCTTAAAGTAAATATAACTTTCATTTTATTTTAGTTTAGGGTCATTACATACCCTCCCCCTTAAAGGAATTATGTCCCCATAATTTCTCCTAATTTCTCCAAATAAAAATGCCAATCCATAGTCTGTTTTAATTCCATAACCCCATACTCACATTTTATGAAAGCAAGCAATGCATAAGAATATTCAGAGAGTCATCATAAACTACTTAAACATACCTCTCCATCAGTAAACAAGTTGGGGTATTTAGCCCTCATTTTGTCCTCCACCTCCCATGCACAATCATTGGTGTCCAAGCTCCATTGAATTTTTACCAGTTTGATCACCTTGTTCCTCAACTTTTTCTCTTCCTTGGCAACTATCCCTACTGGTTCGTTTGCATAGACCAAATTCTTTTGGACTTGAATTTGAGTAGGTGACTCCAGAATTGCTCCTTCATCATGCACCCATTTTCTCAATTGAGAAACATGAAACACTGGATGCACACCACTCAACTCCTCAGGTAACTTAAGTTTATAGGCCATAGCACCAATTCTTTGCATAATTTCATATGGCCCTACAAATCTTGGTGATAACTTACCAGATTTCCCAAACCTGAACACCTTTCTCATTGGTGATACCTTTAGAAAAACATATTCTCCTACCTTAAAATCCATTGGCTTTCTCCTTTTATCTGCATAAGACTTTTGTCTTGATTGTGCTGTCTTCATTCTATGTCTAATTAACTCAATCATGTTGGAAGTTTCTTTAACATGATCTGATCCTAGTAGTATACCCTCTCCCATATCCAACCAACAGGCAGGGGATATGCAGGGTCTCCCATACAAGGCTTCAAAGGGAGCCATTCCTATTATTGACTGGTAGCTATTGTTATATGTGAATTCTGCCAAATGAATGTGATCCTCCCAATTACCCCCAAAGTCAAGCACACATGCTCTCAACAGATCCTCCAATATTTTGTTTACTATCTCTGTCTGCCCATCACTTTAAGGATGGTAGGCAGTACTTAAGCATAGTTGAGTTCCCATTGCTTCTTGGAAGCTTTCCCAAAATCTTGAGGTGAACAAAGTGTCTCTATCACTTACAATGGTCTTGGGTATGCCATGTAGCCTTACCACTTCCTTAACAAATAATTGGGCAAGCTTAGATGCATTTCTATCTGACCTGACAGGGACAAAGTGAGCTGATTTGGTTAGTCTATCAACAATTACCCATATACTATCATTGCCTTTCTTAGTTTTAGGCAAACCATCCACAAAATCCATGGAAATACTTTCCCATTTCCACTGAGGTACCTCCAAAGGTTGCAACATGCCAGAGGGCTTTTGGTAGTCTGCTTTAATTTGCTGACAAGTGAAACACTTTGCCACATATCTTGCCACTGCTTGTTTCATTCCTGGCCACCAGTAGCTTCTTTTTAAATCATGATACATTTTAGTACCACCAGGGTGTATGGTGTACTTGGTTTTGTGATGCTCATTCATGATTTCTTCCTTCAACTCTGCAATGTCTGGTACACACAGCTTCTCATTCTTCCTCAAATACCCCTTGTGATCTATTTTAAAATTTTCCAACTCAATGTTGCTAAGTAACATTTCCTTCTTCTCCTTCAAATCCTTATCTTGGTCTTGCATGCTACCAATTTTCTCCACTAGATTGGATTTTACTGTAATCAGTCCTAGTGTACCATATTCTACCATATCATCATGCTCACTAAAATCCTTTTCATTCTTGCTATATATATCTGCCTCCCCAAGCATTACTAGGTTTTTAAATTCATCAATCATTAGACTTGCTAACCTAACTTGATGCCTACTCAAGGCATCTGCCACCCTATTGGCTTTTCCAGGGGTGTACAAAATATCTAAATCATATGCAGCTAGAAATTCCATCCACCTTGCTTGTCTCATATTCAAATCTTTTTGAAAAAATAAGTACTTCAATGCTTGATGGTCTGTGAATAGTTCAAATTTTGCTCCAAGCAAATAATGCCTCCAAAGTTTTAATGCAAACACTATTGCAGCTAATTCTAGATCATGAGTTGCATATTTGGTTTCATTGGGTTTAAGCTGTCTTGATGCATATGCCACTACCTTGCCATGTTGCATAAGCACCGCACCTAACCCAGACCCACTAGCATCAGTATATACAACCATTCCTTCATTTACTTCTGGGATTTGCAAAACAGGAGCTTCCACCAGTGCTTGCTTCAATTTCTCAAAAGCTTGTTCACACTGCTCAGTCCACACATATGGTTGGTTCTTTTTTGTCAACTTGGTCATTGGTGTGGCTATTCTTGAAAAATCCTTGATGAACCTTCTATAGTACCCTGCCAATCCTAAGAATGATCTTACCTCAGTCACTGTTCTGGGTCTACTCCATGATTGAACTGCAATTACTTTGCTTGGATCCACACTTACCCCTTGCTGTGACACTATGTGTCCTAAGAATTTTACTTCATGTTGCCAAAATGTACATTTTGAATACTTGTCTTTTAATTCATGTTCTCTAAGTCTGGATAATACTAGGTGTAGATGCATAGCATGATCATCTTCTGTCTTTGAGTAAATTAATATATCATCTATAAATACTAGAACAAATTTATCAAAAAAGACTCTGAAAATTCTATTCATTAAATCTACAAAATAGGAGGGAGCATTGGTCAAGCCAAATGGCATTACTAAAAATTCATATAGGCCATACCTTATGTTAAAGGCTGTGTACTCAATGCTTTCCTCTGCAACTTTCATTTGGTGAAATCCAGAGGCTAAATCTAACCTTGAAAATATTTTAGCTCCATGCAACTGATCAAATAGATCATCTATTCTAGGCAGTGGGTACTTATTTTTAATAGTTACCTTGTTTAAATCCCTATAGTCTACACACAACCTCATTGTTCCATCATGTTTCTTGACAAAGAGCACTGGGGAACCCCAATTGGAACTACTTGATCTTATGAATCCTTTCTCTTCTAATTCTTCTAGTTGATGTTTTAATTCTACCAGTTCTTTTGGACCCATCCTATAAGGCTTTTTAATGATTGGATTTGTTCCTGGCATTAACTTTATTTTGAATTCAACTGGTCTATTCTGAGGAATTCCTCTCACTTCTCCAAACACATCTATGTATTCATTAACTACTGGAATTTCCTCTATTTTTAATTCCTTTTGAATTTCATTTATACTCCAAATTTTATTAAAACATGTGTTCTTTGCTATTTCACTTAGAACTGTAATTCTTTTGCCTTCATTTGTCTCCAAAGAAATAGTAAGATTTTCTAAATTTAAAATTGCTTTATTTTTCATTAACCAATCTACCCCTAATATAATCCCAATACCAGGATAATTTAAAGTATATAGATCTGAATCAAAACCATAACCCCCTATAATTAATTTCAGACCCATACACTTCATTCTTAATATACAATGACTCCCTATGGGACTGTGTATAGTTAAGGGTTGTTCAATAGAAACACAAGCAAGTGCTAACTTCTTTACAATTTCCAAAGATATCAGTGAATGTGAGGCACCAGTGTCATATACTACTGATATTGGTTGGGTATTGATTAGAATTATACCTTCAAGTTGTCCAACATTTTCAGTGGTGTTTGTTGCCAAAGCTCCTACCCTTGCTGTTTTCTTATGAGTCTCTGGGCAGTCCTTCTTTAAATGTCCCATTTTCCCACAGTTATAGCAGCTTCCTTTAGGTATTTTAGGGTCAGGGCATTGGTTACTGTAATGTCCAGCTTTTCCACAGTAAAAACAATGAGTGAATTTCTTGCTTTCAGGTGCTATTGCTCCTTCCCCTTTCTTAACTCCTTTACTTGCATTTCTCTTGTCATAAGGTTGCACTTTGTTCTGGCCTCCCTTCTACTTATTGAGCTTCATGTTCCTGAATTTCTCTCTTGTGGTATCATGTTGCTCAAAAGAGAGAGTTAGATCAATCACTTGATCAAAGGTTTTGTCTTTGTATGGCAACATTGCCCTAGATAGATTGGGATTCAAGCCTTGAATGTATCTTGCATTCTTTGCTTCTGCATTCCCTATCAACACCATTCCATACTTGGATAATGCTTCAAACTTCTGAGTGTACTCATTTACACTCATGCCTCCTTGCCTTAATCTAATAAAGTCTTCAAGCAGTGTGGCTTTGGCAGATGCTGGAATAAATCTGGCCTCAAGCATGTTCTTGAAATCATTCCAAGTGATATCATTTTCTGGCCTTCCTACTATCACAACCTCCCACCAATCCAGTGCAACCCCCTTCAATTTCCTTGAAGCTATTTTTGTCTTTTCCTTTGGTCATTGATTTGCATATCTGTAAAGAACCTCTCAATAGTCCTTATCCACATTTGAACACCTATAGCTCCTTCAGTGCCTTCAAAATCCTTTCCTCCCAAATTGGTACAAGTCTTGAGCAGTTTGGAGAGCTCCTCATGAGGATTATCTTGCCTTGGTGCCATTCCATCCCTCAAAGCCCTCACAAAATCCTCCATGCTTATCACAGGTGGCTCACGAGATGGTCCTGCACCTGTGTGATGTCTTGGTCCTACCATAATGCTATAGATATAATTTTTAAGTTAGTTTATTTACCCCCATTATTTTTAATGTCTTTACTTTGTTTATTTATTTGATTTAGGTGTACCCTATACATGTATTTCAATCATACATTTCATTCAGTCATACAAAAACATCCAACCTTAAGAATTCAATCAATGCATTCAATCATCCATATACATACAATAATGTTTACTATGTTATTTAAAACATAGCTCTGATACCAACTGTGGTGACCCCTTTCATTTTCACACATAGATTTTTTTTTTACAAAAGGAATATATATTTAAATCCCATGAAATTAAGTTTGAATATTTAGAAAATTTCATAGATTCTTTCCCAAGATCCTGAATTACCAATATAATTATATCAGTTCATAATTCACCTTAAAATAACTTTACATATTTGAAGATATGTTTGCTTCTTTTGTTTTCTATGGGATAATATTTACAATAGGCTCTATGCATATGGGTTTGGTAGTGCAAGTACAGTGCACCTTTGCATTTTCTTTTCTTAATTTTCTACTCTTTCTTCCTATATATGTCTACTATCACATAATGCAGTATTTAAGTGTTAAGAGGTATAACTGAGAGAAGTACAATTGCTAATATGAACATGCAAATCTGTTTTCACAATCACATTTTCATTTCAGGTTGAACAATTTATATTTGCACTGCATTTTCTTAGATAGGTTGGAAATGCATACTGGTATGCTTCGAGTTTATATTTCAAAAACTTGGAGTTTTTGTGTCACTTTCTTCGAGCTGGAAACACTTGTACAACATGAATTGTGGTGAAGTGATTTCAGGCAATAAGGATCTGACCCTTAACCATCTAGGCCGGTCATGATCCCATTCTTGCAACTTTCAGAACCATATTCCTTATGTAAATCATTTCCACAAACACTCTTTCTTATCACCAGTTTGTTTTTGTCACATAAAAGTTTTTCTGAGAATTTCTTTTCCCCAGGTTTTCAACACAAAACAAAAATGTTTCCAAATCCATTTCCTTTAAGACTCCTTTTATTTTGAAATCAAATACATAAATATGAGTCATGCATTTTCTCAGAGATTTTTCACCAACCAATATTTGTTACAGGCCATGCATAATCCATTTTGTTCAAAATTTACAAGCTTGTTTTGTTTTTCTGAAAAATCTGTTATACCTGACTGTTTACAATTTCCATCATCAAGTCACAACATAATTTCATACTAAAGGAAATAGAGACTAACATGCACACATATCATACTGATATTTTATATCAGGTTCCTCAGTTCCCAAAAAGATGACCAAAACATTTATAAGAACATCAACTACTCACATGTCATCGGAAATCATTCAACAGAAGTTTAGTTGCATACATACTCAGAAAATCTCCTTACAATTTACATTAACTACTAATGATAACCAGACCATTTAATATAAGCATCTGCAGATACAAAGCAAAGTTCCTCTTATTTATACTTAGCAGCTAATGCTTCCTTCATTCATCAAGTCAACCTTAATTACCTGCATGCAATTCACTGAGCTTCCCCATTTAATTGAGACACCCAGATGATTGCAAAGGCAACCAAAAGGGTCAGTTTACACTGGTATGAACATTAATGAATTTTATACACATATTTGCAAATCTTATAAATCTATATCACTTGCATAATCTAGAAGTTTGTAAACTATGCACACCAGTAAATTGCCAAATAACTTCAAGAATACAACCATTCATTCAACATATATGCAACCAGCCATGCATTATTTATAACATCATAAATAAACCCAGGTTATGTTCTCCCAGTTTCTCCCAGCATTTCATTAAGGTCATCACATTAAACCTTATTTAATTTATATCTTTGTTCAGATATTGTAACCCAGAGATTTTAAATCTCATACCCTTTTTTTTTATGGTCTAAATCCCCCGTCAAATGAACACATGTATGCATTGTGAAGGAATCTCCCAGTTAGTCTTATTTATTCCAACACACAAAGGCCTCAGGGTGCACTTGCACCATGCATATACTTCCTCCCACCAGAAGCAAGCAGATCATTGACTAACCCCAAATGACCAATTTAATTTTCTTTCATTTATTCATAGGATTTACTAACCTAATGATTTCCCCCCTCCAGTTTCTGCTTAATTCATTAAACACCAGTTTATGGGTTTGATTATAAAACCCTCAATTCCTCCATGTTTCAGAAAAACATAATTATTTTCTAGTTCAATCCCCCTGTTTACCATTTATTTTCCTTACTGCAGAAATTTGCAACAGGTTTTCCAAAACATTTTAAACATCATGATCCTTCTGTATTATAAAAGAAGAATATGGACAGAGGTATATGTTAAGGAAAATTTACCAAAAACTCAAAAATCCCCTGGTCTTAATATTTAGAAAATAAGCATGAGCCAGATTTCTATCTTGCTGCCTATGTCCTAAATGATTTATATCCATACCTATCAATAATAATAAAAAATGCTCAAAACATTCTTAGCTTGGAAAACTGACATACAAGACTTCAAACAGAAATACACAAACAAACATCCATCTCATCCATTTCATTAATAATAAACCACCTCAGAAATTTAAATAACTTTTTTTTTAATAATACTTTGGGCTGCCTACTAGAGGTCTTAATGCCACTGCATAAAATAGATTAATGCTCACCTATTATTTTCTTTTACTATCTTGCTCCTTTACTCAGCAAATCCCTTCAGAGCCGCTTACCCATATTTTCCCCTATTTTATTTTATATGTATATTTTTTTTTTCTGAGATGATGATGATCATTATGGTGTGCAGGTTTATAAAGCTGTTTTAGGGTTTAAGGAAATGGGTAATTCCTTTGATACCCCTTTATTTTTCATGCATAGTTTATACTTATGCATGGTCCTCAATTGGAATTATACTCACTTGATTTCCTTTAGTAGTTATTTCGGGATTTCCAATACTTTAGTTACTGGATGCTATTTCCATGATCTCATTCTATTCATGCCATATGCATGTGACCTTTGTATATTTTATTTTATGCTCAGTCTTTAATCTTTTTGCATTTTCTACTTAGCCTTCATTTCTTATACAATCATGTACACTGTCATATATATTTAGGTGATGTAAAATTATTCATACTATATTATCTTTTTTTATTATTCCTCCTTTAAAACAGCAACTACTTTTTACATATTATGTGATAAAAATTATACTCACACAAGATTATTTATTTTTTTCTTTTCTGGCAGCAAGATTATATAAGTCATTTGAAACTTCATAAATTTCCATTGTATTTTGCTTCTTAAATTAAACAGAAAATTCCCTTTATTTTAAATACATATACTCATATAATTCTTTAGACATGGAACTATATTTGTTTTAAGTCCCCATTTTCTTTATAACTTCAGAAATTCTTAAAGTAAATATAACTTTCATTTTATTTTAGTTTAGGGTCATTACAAGTTTCGGCTCAATTTGGTGGGGGTAGCGACCCATGGTCTTCGGACCTTTTGTGGAGCCTCGGCATTTCTGAAGTGCTACCAATACTAACTCCAGATATATGATAACATTTCAGCCACATTAAAATTTTATTTTTTTTAGCCATTTTAACTTATAAAATCATATTTCACGCTTCAGAAAATATTCATTTAGATATCATTTATCTTATGATTTAATAAAATAAAATTTTGTCAATAAATATCCAAATTAAACTATAATTCATTTATTAAGTCAAAAACACATTATTACTTAACTTTTATTTTAACCAACGACTTAATACTTTATTTTAAAATACCCGTTTCAGAAATAAAATAAGTTGTCGTAGTTAATACAAAAATCAACTTTCTTTATAAACTATTCATTTAGACATCAACTAACTATGATTTGAAGTTAAATAAATTTATTACAACATGTCCAATTAAAAAGGTATTTGATTTTTATCAATTAAAAGTACATTATTTACTTAACTTAAAATCTCCGTTTGGAAACCAATTTCCAATTATTAAGTCATTATTTGAATTACATTTTATACATTTTACTTTTACAATTTAGCTTATACAAAATCTCTGTAAACTTATTTATACAAAACTTATCCATTTCATGATAAAATTTATTGCAACCACTAGGCTACATTTAGAATTCCACATTAAATCAAATTTCATTATTAAGTTGTTTATCGTACATAAAATCTTTAAATTACAAATTTAAAACCAAATAAAGATTTTTAAATTATAATTAAAAATCAAATCAACTTATAAAAATTTAACTTATAGAAAACCAATATCTCTTTATATTTCAAATCTTCAAATCAAATTTTAAGTTAAAATTTCATATATTCTAAAAATTCAAAATACTTAATAAATTTTTAGGGAAATATTACTTTAAAAATATTAACCGTAGGCCTGTACAATATTTTCTAACCTAAGTCAAGTGATACGGATATGTATCATTTCAATCCGTAATTTAAAAAGAAAAATCCGGGTTCTATCATTTCAAACCCGCAATCTCAAGTCAAATAAGATAAAGTAAAAATCACTCGAGCCCACCATTTCAGCCTATAATGATTTTTTCTTATTTTAATGTCCGTTCGGGTATGTATCATTTCAACCCATAGTGAAAGGGAACTTGCGGTGTGAGATACAATAAATACAATAAACAATATAGCATAATATAACATATCAGATGATGTAATAGGTTTATAAACAGATTTTAACATCATATAATCATATCCCAGGCATATATGAACTTATCAACATAGCAAATCCATTACTACATATCCACTTGTCATCGTTTCACAATTATATAAGTACGGAATGTCTAGAGTGAATAATTCACCTTTTAAAGTTAGAATTGAAAATTCAAGACACAAATCCTAACTCGGCAAAGCATGTAAAGGCATGACAAAGCACGACTATATTTTTTAGTGATGGAGAGTCAAGATCCATATCTTGTAAACAACACCAATACATGAACATAAGAATATAATTCAGCACAAAGATCATACATCAAAATAATGGAAAAACATAAGAATTAAGATGACATAACCTTGCATTAAACATCAAGTGGGCTCGGCCACATCACTGTTGGCTAGACCATGGTCTTCTTGGGCTCAGCCATGATGGGTTAAAGGCATGCTAGGCTCGGTCGTGGTCATGTTTGGCATGGCTATGGCCTGAGGACGTGAAAAAGTGGTAAGTTACAAATGGTGGAAGGTAAAAAGGCATGCAAATGAAAGGTCATGAGCACCATTGGGTTTGGCCTAGCAACATGGTTTGGCCACAAGGTTAATTTGGGTTCGATCATAAGGTGCTAGGGGTTAAGGCAAGTCTGAAATGAAGGTTTGGCAAGGGAATGGCCATAGCCAAGGGATGGAAGGTGGTGAACAAAAGGGTGGCCGAGGCTAGTAAAGAGGATGTGATGTAGATGAGTTCGGCTATGGTTTGTATGCATAGTTTGGTGATGGAGTTTCATCATGGAATCGCGGCCATATGGCTAGGTGGTGATAAAGAGGTGGTGGAGTGGAGTAGTCATCGGCTAGGAGATGCATGGGGTGGAGGAGTGTAACGACCCGTAAATCCATACCCCTTGAATCATCACTATTCTCTATAAATCAACTCAAGTTGTACAGAAATACGAACCATTTGGGTTAAAGAAGAAGAGGTAGAAGAAGAAAATAGAAAACAACATCAGAATTTAACCATCGCAGCGGAATAAAATATAATAGATAATAATGATCTTTACTCAAAATCAAATATATCTGTTTATATATTACATCATCAGAGTACATCAATCACAGCGCAACATCAATAACATACAGCTGGATACACAACTACTCTACACAGCGTGATATATATAAAAAAAGTACGAAAGTACGTATCGTCATCCAGATCGTGTAACATCCCGCCCTTTTGACCGCCCCCAGTCGGTAATTAAACCAACTTGAAACGTTCAAAATGACGGATTGTTATTTACTTTATAGAGTTTAAACAGAATCAGCCACAGAATCACAGAATAATAATAATATTATTTTGAAAGAAAGAATTTTTTTTCTACAAATATCAGAGTTTATACAATGTATTAAATTTATACAGCGGAATATTTCTTTAAGTACAAAATCCCCAAACTAAAGTGAGCGTTTTCCCCCTCTCTCTAACTTTGCTGCCAGAAATCCTTCAAGCTGTAAAATACTCGGTCTGACCCGAGTATTACATTCAAAAGAAAATAATACACGGATCAGTCTAATTCAAACTCAGTTATTAATGCATAGAGGCAATAATAATCAAATAACAATTAGACGACAGTCACAATAATTCTCGTCCATCCGACCCTTTTAATAAAGAAATCGGATAACGGTAAATATAACACTTAACAGTGTTAAACAACAAATTAGCAAATTTAAATTATCAATGAAGATAAATGAAAAGATTATTTATGAAGATAATTTAGAAAACAACAGAATTGCCAAAACGTCAATTAACAACAAAATCATCAAATTAAACCAAATCAATTCAAACAATTAAAATGTCACTTAAAACATCAATACTGATTGGCGGCAGTACACGCACGCGTGCACTGCCTCGCCAATACCATGATGAAATACCCTAAAAGTTCAATAAATCAAAAGCACAAAGCTCCAACTCAAATCAAAATGAAACTCAAGTGAAATAGAAATGAATAGTAACATGCACAAGTGACTCGAACCAGTGAGTCAAGTACAAGTCAAGACAGTGTACGCATATCCAGTGCAACTTCAGAATGAAGCGTATGCACCAGCAATTTAGGCTACTACATATCACAACAAATAGAAACGGCAGAGGTCAAGTCAGTGCTATCGCGACTCAACGCAACTGCAAATAAAACTAATAGTGTAACAGGCTAGAAATTCAAGTGCAAATCCACTATCAGAAATGTAGGCTGCAATTAAACAGGCCCAAATCAAACTACAACAAAATGCTAAAGGTCAAGTCAGTGACTCAACGCAACTGCAGCACCAAAGCACAAAGCAGTGGTACAACTACAAAATAGAAGGAGGGTGAGGGCTCCAGTGGTATGGCACCACAACACATAAATACATGAGTAAGTGATGCAACATTTCAATGAACAAGTAAACACAAAGGCTACAGGTTCGAAACCACCAGGCAGTGGCAACATAGAGTATACTAGAATGAAAGGAATATCACTGCAACATAAGAAACTGCAACCACCACAAGTATTCAAAGGCAAGACTGCAACGAAAATGCAACCACCACCTGAATATAAGGGCACAGCAAATACAAACTGCAACTACAAGGGGAGTGATAATATATGATGAATCTGAGGCCACAGTGGCACTACACATGACAAAGAATACAGGTGCGCCAGCAAAATAGAAATAAGGAGTACTGCTGCAGATTAACAAATACCATATATAGCTCGAACACAGTGAAGCCAACATTCAAATGGTGCAAGAAAATGACCAGAAGCAATAGCAATCATATATATACATACATGAATGCATATATATATATATATATATATATATATACGATAATGGAAAGACACATATATGTACAAATGAAGACATAGCAAGGCCAAATACACAACAACCAAGTCCAAGACCAGTGAATTGCTATGGTCGACCAGGCAGCAACCAAAACAATACACCATGACTCATATAAACAAAACTGACACACATTGGAGTGTCATATACAAACCAAGTATATATGAGCTGAAGCCAGCAAATGTTCAAAACCGAGATACCCAAGTAAACCAAACAAGTCAGTAAAGGTTCATTGTGGACAGAATCAATAGAGTTTCCAACTCGAAGTCAAGTGATAAAAATCAGGTACACAACACTGTCAAATGAAGACTCAAATTACAATTTCACCGCCTCAACGGTCAGAGTATCATCGACAAAGTGATACTACTCATATATATAAACCAGTGCAAACTTCAGTTACAAAATCGTCAAAACATATCTGAAATTTCAAATTGAATAAGTCAACATAATCAAGCACTGTACGCAAGTGAAAACCAATGCAAACTACTAAATTTCAATGATGAACAGCGATCAAACGTACAGGCCAATAGAAAACCAAGTCAAAGCCAGAAGTTCAACCGCAGTTTTCAAGTGACAAAAGTCGACAACGTGCCAGCAAAAATGAAGTTTCAAATCAAGGCCGAAGCCAACAGAAATCTCACATAGACAAAGTCAAAACCCACAAGTCGATCAACTATCATTATATAAAGTTTGATTTTTGATAACAACGGCAACCACCAACAAATCTCAACTTGAGTTCGTAAAGCAAAAGGAGGCCGGAGCCAAAATACTTTCACAAAAATCATGGTGAACAAAGTTCAACTTCAATTCAGAGCCGAGAAAAAACACGAAAGTACAAGTTCAAAATTGCTAAAATCTTGAATTAGATGTGAGTGACAATTAATCACTCACCTTAGCCCAAATCGAAGCAGCCGCGAGCAAGGCGAAGGAATCAAATCGATGAAGGCGACACGCAAATCATCACTGATTTGACCGAATTAAAAACAGGCGCTTCGAGATACAAAGCCCTAATTTGCAAGCAAGGGAAGACGAGAACAAGGAACAACAGCCATTTTTCTTCCTTTTTTTTTAGGGCTTCGAACGAAATGAATGGGGGCGGAGGAAAAATGGGTAGAGAGGAAAGGGATATCGGCCATGCTTTGAAATGAAGGTTGCATGATTTTAGGCTTGAGTTAAGGCGTGATTTTAGGCAAAGCTGAAAAGAATAAAGCATACTATTTTTATTTATTTTTTTATTTTAAATTCAATTTGTTTTCGACACAAATTTCAACGCGTTTATGTGTCGTATGCTCCCATAACAACTCCGATAAATACGAAATTTGAAATCCGATAATAATTCAACATTACGGACCTAATGGAACTGGTTTCGTTGTATTCCGAGACTGTGCCTCGGAAGGCTATTTTTAAATTCAATTTGAACGATAAAATTTCAAAACTGAACAAATCACTTCCAAATTCAATTCTGAAGCTTTTATTGTCTTCGGTATTATCAAGTGAATTTTCTAAGCCTTTAAATTATTTTTAATCAGCTTAAAATTGAAGATTCAATTTTTATTCAACTTTTAATAGAGTAAAATTTATAATTTAATCGACAAATTCGTAGTTATATTGGGAATTCAAATTAAACCATCATTCAAATATTTAAAATTAATTAAATATTTTTAATTTAAATTGTTCAAAATTCAGGGTCGTTACAATCTTTCCCCCTTAAAAGAATTTCGTCCCGAAATTATAAGTTAGGAAAAATGATTGTTAAAATCTCACCGATATTTATACCCTACACAATTTTACCAAGCTCGAAACTTATTAAAAATAAATAAATATAGGATTCATTCCATTTATTTTATCTCACTAGCTTTGTTCATTATCTCCTTTTGTTCATTGATTTCTACAATCAAGACGCAAAAGTCTTTTACCAAAATTTTCGACTTACAAAACTCAGATTTAAACTTGAAATTCTTTATGTTAGAGATTAGCATATTATATCTTTTCCAAAGCTGTGGACTTTCAAGACATTTTAAAGATCTTCTTCCTTAGTTTATTAGGTTGGAATTATGTAATTTTAATTTCAAACTATTGATTTTCTATTTAAAGTTTTGAAAATACTTACTAACTCGAAATTTAACAAGTCTATCGTCGTTCTTACAGACATTAGGCATATGCTGGCCGGGCGCAGGACTAAAAATCTCCAAGTTCTAGATATACTTGCTTCAACTCCCAGTGAAAATACTTAAAAAAAACTTTTAAAAATGGATATGGAAAGCACGTTCCCCCATGGATCACAGTTACTCGGCGGTTATGCTACATCCCAGTAGAATCGCTTGTAATCTGTAAATTTCACATCTCTTGAATTTCACCATGGTTGTTGCCATAGATCGCAGTTCACACGGCGGTTACGCCACTATCCCCCTGGAATCGCTTGTAACCATAGGCGTCTCGCCCCTTGAATTTCGCTTTGGCATCTAGATCGCAGTTTACGTGGCGATTGCGCCACTATCCCAGTGGAATCGCTTGTAACTGTAGGCATCACGCCCCTCAAATTACGCTAGCATACATCATAATAAATCAACATGATCCCATCAACATGATCCTATCACGAGGGATTCTAATCCAAATGGACACTCCAACTTATGGAAATTCTACGTAGCTACGATTTTCAAATGGCCACTCATATCGAGTTCCAACACCTTCACAAATTTTCAATGGAAGGTACTTTTCCATATCCTCAGTTTAGAAAACATATTGTCATATACATATAGTACTTCATTTCACATTTCGTACATATCATATCTATGTAAACTTGCATATGATTTCCATAACAATTACTTTCCAAACTGATGGTTTTCGAATTTACTACATTCTCATATATAAATTCCGAAAACCACAACATCCCATACCCATAACAAATAGAGGATTCCTGTGTTTTCCATCTCGTTGCCAATTTAAAATTTTCCTCTAAGTCGATTTGGAAATTTAAGGTTTTCTCAAACCCAATTCATATTCATAATTCAATTTATTATCGACTTCACACTCGATTTGGATTTCACGTTACCTTGTCAATTCTCAACACATAATTGATGTCTACCGATATATAACCTCTGAGCTTGTACGTCTCAGAGAAGGGTGTATATAGCTAAAAGAATAAATTCTCCGTCCACCAAACAGATATATATTTAATAGAGATCAATTGCTATGTCATCAATTCACAATGTTAGACATACAATTCAAATCGACCATCCCAAATTCAAAACTCAACTTATATTGTTTTTGGTGTCGAAGTTAAACTCAATTTAACTCAAGATTCAATCTTTTAAAAAAAAATTCAAGTTGAACTAATTGTTCAAATTTCCCATAAATATCTTTACAAGATATATAATTTTCCACACTTAACCATTTGAAACAAATTTCAAATATTCACTTTTCAATTTATCTTTAAAAGATAGAATTTCAAACCTTTCGTTTCATATTGGAAAACATTTCCATACTTATTTAATAATAAGTAATTCACAAATCCATTTATTTTCAACACTTTGAAAATATTCAAT
This sequence comes from Allium cepa, assembly GCA_030765085.1. Classification (NCBI taxonomy): domain Eukaryota; kingdom Viridiplantae; phylum Streptophyta; class Magnoliopsida; order Asparagales; family Amaryllidaceae; genus Allium; species Allium cepa. The sequence goes on from CM060932.1 coordinate 164,230,451, forward strand.
ATACTTAAAACATAATTAAGTATATATTTCATTCTTTAAGGAAAGTGTTCTTTTAAACACATTTATTTGAGTCAAAACGAATGTTGCGTAAAACATCGTTACGACAACTCAAAATCACTAGTATAGGGATTCGAATTTAAGATAGATATATAAATCCTAATACTATATAAAACATTTTCTTTCGGAAACCATTTACTACGACAACAGTGTTATAGTCCACCATTTCCTTATTTCTCGAAAACGTCTATTTCGACAATGAATGTTGAAATCTATGTATTCGATACTTAACACATTTTAAAACATCCGTAAAACCATTAACTTCATTTCATAATATCACTTCCCCAAAACATATCCTTTAATATATTATTCACTGTCCAAAATCGTGAATATACTTCGTTAACCAATTTCATCGTTTCTACACATTTTATTTTAAAGGATTATCCACTGTCCAAAATCGTGGATATAACTCCTTTAATAAGCTATAACACTTTACTTATCAAATTCCCAAGTTATAGTTCAATGATCCCCTTGGATATAACTAAATTGACATGTCATTTTATTTCCCAATTATTACTTTGGAGAGATATTCAAAATATTTGATTTAAACCAATTCATTAATTTATTTAAATTATATTTTATTTTTCATAAATCTCAGCAATTCGATAATGGGTTTTCGAATGATCGGGACTCAAATCTAAGGAGACCATACCGAAGAGAAACTATCGCAAACCTAAATTTAGAGAGGGAAATTTCCGAAAAGGATTTGAATTTTCAAAATACCTTTTATTTAAAAAAAACAATTTTATACTTCTTTAGATTTGAAAAACGCTTTCTTTAAAGTGATTCTAGTGACTATTCATATTAAACATCATAAACTAAGCTTTGTATAAACCAAAGCTCTGATACCACTTTGTAACATCCCGCCCTTTTGACCCCCCTAGTCGGTAATTAAACCAACTTGAAACGTTCAAAATGACGAATTGTTATTTAGTTTATAGAGTTTAAACAGAATCAGCCACAGAATCACAAAATAATAATAATATTATTTCGCAAGAAAGAATTTTTTTTCTACAAATATCAGAGTTTATACAATGTATTAAATTTATACATCGGAATATTTCTTTAAGTACAAAATCCCCGAACTAAAGTGAGCGTTTTCCCCTTCTCTCTCTAACTTCGCTGCCAGAAAACCTTCAAGCTGTAAAATACTCAGTCTCACCCGAGTATTACATTCACAATAAAATAATACAAAGATCAGTCTAATTCAAACTCAGTTATTAATGCATAGAGGCAATAATAATCAAATAACAATTAGACGACAATCACAATAATTCTCGTCTATCCGATCCTTTTAATAAAGAAATCGGATAACGGTAAATATAACACTTAACAGTGTTAAACAACAAATCAGCAAATTTAAATTATCAACGAAGATAAATGAAAAGATTATTTATGAAGATAATTTAGAAAACAACAGAATTGCCAAAACGGTAATTAACAACAAAATCATCAAATTAAACCAAATCAATTCAAACAATTGAAATGTCACTTAAAACATCAATACTAATTGGCTGCAGTACACGCACGCGTACACTGCCTCGCCAATACCGTAATGACATACCCCAAAAGTTCAATAAATCAAAAGCACAAAGCTCCAACTCAAATCAAAATGAAACTCAAGTGCAATAGAAATGAATAGTGACATGCACAAGTGACTCGAACCAGTGAGTCAAGTACAAGTCAAGACAGTGTACCCATATCCAGTGCAACATCAGAATGAAGTGTATGCACCAGCAATTTAGGCTACTACATATCACAACAAATAAAAACGGCAGAGGTCAAGTCAGTGCTATCGCGACTCAACGCAACTGCAAATAAAACTAATAGTGTAACAGGCTAGAAATTCAAGTGCAAATCCACTATCAGAAATGTAGACTGCAATTAAACAGGCCCAAATCAAACTACAACAAAATGCAAAAGGTCAAGTCAGTGACTCAACGCAACTGCAGCACCAAAGCACAAAACAGTGGTACAACTACAAAATAGAAGGAGGGTGAGGGCACCAGAGGTATGGCACCACAGCACATAAATACATGAGTAAGTGATGCAACAATTCAATGAACAAGTAAACACAAAGGCTACAGGTTCGAAACCACCAGGCAGTGGCAACGTAGAGTATACCAGAATGAAAGGAATATCACTGCAACATAAGAAACTACAGCCACCACAAGTATTCAAGGGCAAGACTGCAACGAAAATGCAGCCACCACCTGAATACAAGGGACAACAAATACAAACTGCAACTACAAGGGGAGTGATAATATATGATGAATCTGAGGCCACAGTGGCACTACACATGACAAAGAATAGAGGTGCGCCAACAAAATAGAAATAAGGAGTACTGCTGTCGATTAACAAATACCATATATAACTCGAACACAGTGAAGCCAACATTCAAATGGTGCAAGAAAATGACCAGAAGAAATAGCAATCATATGTATACATACATGAATGCATATATATATATATATACACATGATAATGGAAAGACACATATATGCACAAATGAAGACACAGCAAAGCCAAATACACAACAACCAAGTCCAAGACCAGTGAATTGCTATGGTCGACCAGGCAGCAACCAAAACAATACACCATGACTCATATAAACAAAACTGACACACATTGGAGTGTCATATACAAACCAAGTATATATGAGCTGAAGCCAGCAAATGTTCAAAACCGAGATACTCAAGTAAACCAAACAAGTCAGTATAGGTTCATTGTGGACAGAATCAACAGAGTTTCCAACTCGAAGTCAAGTGATAAAAATCAGGTGCACAGCACTGTCAAATGAAGACTCAAATTACAATTTCACCGCCTCAACAGTCAGAGTATCATCGACAAAGTGATACTACTCATATATATAAACCAGTGCAAACTTCAGTTACAAAATCGTCAAAACATAATAAGTCAACATAATCAAACACTGTACGCAAGTGGAAACCAATGCAAACTACTGAATTTCAATGATGAGCAGCGATCAAATGTACAGGCCAATGGAAAACCAAGTCAAAGCCAGAAGTTCAACCGCAATTTTCAAGTGACAAAAGTCGACAACGTGCCAGCAGAAATGAAGTTTCAAATCAAGGCCGAAGCCAACAGAAATCTCACATAGACAAAGTCAAAACCCACAAGTCGATCAACAATCATTATACAAAGTTTGATTTTTGATAACAGCGGCAACCACCAACAAATCTCAACTTGAGTTCGCAAAGCAAAAGGAGGCCGAAGCCAAAATACTTTCACAAAAATCAAGGCGAACAAAGTTTAACTTCAACTCAGAGCCGAGAAAAAACACGAAAGTACAAGTTCAAAATTGCTAAAATCTTGAATTAGATGTGAGTGACAATTAATCACTCACCTTAGCCCAAAACGAAGTAGCCGCGAGCAAGGCGAAGGAATCAAATCGACCAAGGCGACACGCAAATCATCACTGATTCGATCGAATTAAAAACAGGCGCTTCGAGATACAAAGCCCTAATTTGCAAGCAAGTGAAGACGAGAACAAGGAACGACAGCCATTTTTCTTCGTTTGTTTTTTGTTTTAGGGCTTCGAACGAAATGAATGGGGGCGGAGGAAAAATGGGTAGAGAGGAAAGGATACCGGCCATGCTTTGAAATGAAGGTTGCGTCATTTTAGGCTTGAGTTAAGGCGTGATTTTAGGCGAAACTGAAAAGAATAAAGCATATTACTTTTTTATTTTTATTTTATTTTAAATTCAATTTGTTTTCGACACAAATTTCAACGCGTTTATGTGTCGTATGCTCTCATAACAACTCCGATAAATACAAAATTTGAAATCTGTTAATAATTCAACATTACGGACCCAATGGAACTAGTTTCGTCGAATTCTGAGACTGTGCCTCGGAAGGCTATTTTTAAACTTAATTTAAACGATAAAATTTCAAAACCGAACAAATCACTTTCAAATTCAATTCTGAAGCTTTTATTGTCTTCAGTATTATCGATGTGAATTTTTTAAGCCTTTAAATTATTTTTAATCAGCTTAAAATTGAAGATTCAATTTTTATTCAACTTTTAATAGGTTAAATTTTATAATTTAATCGCCAAATTCGTAGTTATATTGGGAATTCAAATTAAACCATCATTCAAATATTTAAAACTAATTAAATAATTTTAATTTAAATTGTTCAAAATTCAGGGTCGTTACAGCTCGTCTCCTGAGCTCCACAGCATCATATCCTCTATCCTATAATACTCGGTCTGAACCGAGCATTATAGTCAAATAACAGCCGAGTTAGTCTGGAATACCAGCGTGAGAAAATCACATTCAATTGATTATTAAAGTTTCAAAAATCCTTTTGAAAACAAAAGCATCTCGTAAGACCACGCCACAAATAAATATGTCGAGTTTTTATCTTACGATAGCTAAAACATTTTTTTATTAAAATCCTCTGATATTATAAGTGTCTATAGAAAGTAAAATAGAATCTAGCTAAAATGCTTGCATCTCATGCTTCTGCAATAGTTGGGCACAATCAAAACTGTACGGGCGCGTAGGAAAAATGGATTTCCAACTAATGACTAGGCATTGGGTTACCACCTATCACAGTACCTGGTCTAAATCACCGTACCGAGGACCCACCCTAAGCCCCTTGCAACACAAGGCCAAAACCATCCCTTACTGGACAGTCCCGAGTAAGATCACCCCGCGGTTGGGATCAGCAACCGCCCACTAAGCCGAAATAAAAAGCGACATCTAGACAGAGATGACCTCACCCTGAAATGGGTGTCACCCACCTAGCCTTGCAGCATAACCCCTGATTTTCAGTCATTCCCGGTTGATGAGGCTTGAGGCTAAGCGTTACCTTTTAGATCGTTTCACTTAGAATGTTCATCATCCACCTGACGATGATCTGAAAGCATTCATCCATACAAGTCCGTCCCGGGTTCGAACGGAACCGAAGGCACTATTCCTACTACATCCATTTTGGAAATATCCTCAGAATTAGTAGCGACTAGCCCTTGCACTTCACTGCTCCATCTTCGAATCCAAACTCGTTTTTCCACGAAAACGTACAAACCGGATCGAAGTGGTTTTCGAGAAATTAATCCCGATCCCGGTCTCTTCGAAACTATCAACGCATTTGGCCAATATTGATAGTCGGTTATTTAACTATCAATTAACATTCAGAACAATCACCAAACAATAAATAATTTCCCAAATTATTTATTAATCCCAAAAATATCTTCATAAGATATATTTCTATTTTCAACCCTTGAAAACAGTTTCAGACCATTCTCTTCTCATGGAATGAATTTCCAAATATTTATTTCCACTGGAAACACCAAGTACAAAACTTTAGATTTTTAAAAATAATTTAAAACACTTTATAAATAAAATATATATATATTAACATTTAGATTGAGAACTACTTCAATACTCTATTAAAAATATACACTTTAGGAATATTTAAAATGAGGTTACTTTTATAAAATATAAAACTAGATTTCCTCTTTTAAAACAAATACCTAGTTACTTTTAAATAACAACTACTATAGTAGATTAAAAGAAAATACTTACTTTAGAATTTAAATATTTAGAAATAATAAATTTTCCCAAATCTTGCTTTTTTTTAAAACAACTTTAAAACTATTAGTTTATATTTTAAAATTTTACTTTGAAAACATACTTGGTTATCCAGGGAGAATTTCCAATCTCAATCGCTTAAATCAATCTTCCAAATTGATTCCCAATGTATTCCATTTGAAATAAATTTCTTTACTTACTCAGTTCATTTCAAAATTCATTAATTATAGACTTTATTATTATTATTATTTTCCGTTTGATTTTAACCCTTTTAACTGAAATATTCAAATTTCAGATTTTTCCCAATTTCTTCTTTATTCTTTTCAATAACTTAAATCTTAAATTTTAAATAAATGTTTTGTTCTTATAAATAATAACACTGAAGTTCAAAATTCATTAACTTTCTGTTTATTCGAAAATTCCTTTCCATGTAAAGAATTTATTAATTAGCATTTTGAAACCACTAATATTCTTATCCAATTCATTTTAATTTATTTACATTCTTTATAATTATTTTCTTAAAAGTTCACTCCTTTTATTTCTTTTCAAAGTCCAATCTTATATATTTAGATAAATCAGAGTACCGAAATATTCAAGCAAACTATAACATTCAATATTCTAATATAATTCATCATAGAATATCAAATAATCATACAGAGAACATTGAATAATTTAAATAAGTGTTAAGGAATCCAGTTGAATCCCACCAACCTGTTTCTCTGCATCCACATATGTTAGCACAACATAAAATATCAATTCCACTTCGAGGTGGAATATCACGGTATATGAATTTAAATATAAAATCATCCGCTATTTAATGTGGGAAATCAACATTCCAAGATATACTATATACCACTATATATAATAGAACACACGAAATCAAATCAATCAATCAATTGTTTAAATTTAACTATTTAAATTAAATTAAAATTCAGCTGAGTGAGATTAACTCACCTTCGATTTTATTTTGCCATCCACTTCAATATTGCCTTGGATTTCCCAATGTTTGACCTTGAATAAACAATTTACGATTTATCACTATTTACATTTATCGAACACCTTAATTTCTCTTTATCAATTTAACTTAAACTAATAACTTGGTTTTAAACTAATAAATTGATTTTAACCCAATTCTCCTTTAATAAATTAATTTTAATGTCTGAAATAATCGGATAAGCTAATTAAATATGTTGACCACTTTATTATTGTTTTAAAACTAAATAGCAAGTGAAAATATAAATATATATATATTTTTCTTTTCTTAAAAAACCCTTTAGTAACTAAAAATAATTAAATTGGTTAATTGAACAAATAAATCATCAAAACCATTTTTTTATATATCTAAGTTCATCATAAACCCCTCATCATTTTTTTAAAAAAACAATTCCTGTTTTTTTCAAACTTTGTCAATCCAAACAAATTTTGTTTCCTGTATATTCTGTATTTTCACTGTCTTATAAATCTATGCATACATTTATTAATTGAAAAATAAATAATAATAAAAATACAAAAACCCTACTGTTATAAAAATTTTCTTTTCTGACTTCTGATCATTCAATTTTAAACTGGAATGCAAATTGAAATTAAACAAGTTGTAATTTATACCTTGCTGGAATAACACACTCAAGACATCCACCTTGTTCGTCACCACGAGACTCCACCAAGCTCGAACACCACGAAACCCTACTGTTACAGCTCGAGCTCGAGCTTGAAATTCCAATTTCGATCCAATCGCCTATGCTTCTCTGAGCGACCCGAGATGGAAATCCTGCCGCCCAGGCCGCGAAATCTACGCGAAAGATGCCGACTTCCTCGCGTGGTCGTTCCCAGCGTCAAAGCGAAATCGACTTCGATCTGAGCCACACGAAGGCTCGATCGAACAAAAGGGAAACAACGCGGCTGATTTGGACATGGAAGTTCGATGCTTCGCGAATTAACATGGAGGAGGGAATCGATTTGAACGAAGACATCGCCTCCCTGGCTTGCGACCACAGCAGCAGCTTGCGACCGACAAATGATTCGGCTAAGAAATCGAAGTCGATTTTCAACTAATGAGAAGACTTCGATTTTTGAATTTAAGTGAAGAGGAACGAGCAGCCATTACCTTATTTTTTTTATTTTTTTATTTTTATCTTATTCGCTCGAATTGAAGAGAAGAAAAAGGGTGTGAGGCTTTAATTAGAAGGCTCGGCTTGGCTTTCAGAAGAAGGAAGAACGCGAGTACAAGTCTCTGCCTAGTGTTTAAACCAATAAAATATGTAATTTATCTTTTGAAAATAGTATTATATTAAATACATCTATATATCTTTTTAAATTCAAATTTAAATTTGAAACTGTCACAATTACGCAATTCGAAACCTCGATCGTATGGAGAAGATTGCCTTCTGAAGCACTGAACATTGAATTTTCGATATAAATTCCAGCGCGTTTATATGTCGTATGCTCACACGACAACTCCAAAAGCCACGAAAATTGAAATCCGATAATAATTCAATATTACGGATCCAATGGCACTGATTACGTCAAATTTCGAGACTATGCCTTGGAATGTTTTTTTTTAAATTCAGTTTAAACAATAAAATTTCAAAACTGAACAAATCAGTGTTAAATTCAAATTTTAAGACTTTTATTATCCTCAACACTATCAATATAAATTTTATAAGCCTTTAAATTATTTTAAACAGGCTTAAAACTCCAGATTCAACATTTTACTCACTTTCAAATTATTTGAATTTAATTATCAAATAAATAGTGATATTTGAATTCAAGTCAAAATTAACTTTTAAATATTTAAAATCAATTAAATATTCTAATTTTAAATGCTCAAAAATTCCGGGTCGTCACATTCCTCCCCACTTAAAGAATTTCGTCCCTGAAATTACTAGTTAGGAAGAATGATCCAATACCCATTACCATTTTCCCAAAACAAAACAGTTTAAATTAACTTGCCATAACATATTCTTTTATTAAAGACCCACTATTACTTCAACCAACTTTCCAAAACCTTCTGTAGTTTTCAAATAACTTTACTTATTTAACCATTCAAATTCAAATTTAAATCCAAATTTTAAATTATCAAAATTTCTCAAAAAAATTTCTAACTCCCCAAATTTTCGAAAAATTTCGCCAGCGTCTCCTTTACGCGGCTAGCTTGGTACAACTACAAAAGGCCTCTACGGGCTTCCAAATTCCAAAAGAAAACAAAAGGCCAAGTGGCTAGATCCAAAAACCTAATCAAATCTCACAGAAATTTATACACATACCTTTTTGTCGAGCATTTCAAATTTATCTTCCGAAATCAAAATCAATTCTCTTTTCCCTTTATAATACCTGCATATCTTACATAGCAATATGTCCAATCACAACGTTCAAAAACATTTTATCGACTTCCTTACAAATGCCAATATTTATTCACTCAAATATTACTTAGAATATATTTGTAAGATCAATTTCCAATTAAGAATTAACCATTCCTTTCTTAAGTTAGTATAAGCATTTAATATGTTTCTTATATTTATTTTCCCCTTACCACCTTAGTTTACATCTATTTCTATTCAAATTGATTCTTTCATTTCCATAAGAATTCAATTTATATTTAACTCTGAATATTTGAATTTTATTTTTCGTTTATAACTAATTCATGTCGTTATTTTAAATTAGTTTCATTCACTAATTTATTTCAACTTCCAATTTTGAAATCGTTTTGTCGTTAACAAAAATTTTCCTAAAAATTTTCTAACTCCCAAATTTTTCGAAAATTTTTGGCAGAGTCTCCTTTGTACGGAGGAGCTTTTGCAAATTGACAAAAGATACAAGTATATATACATCGACCCACCCGGTCGGAAAACCAAAAACAGTTCATATTTCCAATTTTTATTGCGTAGGCGTACCTTATTTAGCATTTTTAAGCAAGCGGCTTATTATTTTAGCAATTAGCGCAACCAAATCCAGCCACACAGCTTCCAGGTACCTGTTCTTACTCAATTTAAACAAGTAAGTGCCATATATATAAAGTTTTATCAATATTTCACTTATTAGCAATAGTTAAACACATGAATTCTAAAAGAAATGCACACTAAACACTTTCCGTAAGCAATTTATATAGTTTTCATACTAATTCAACTGTTTCAATTAATTTATACCCATTTTCATTAAATTTGAATGGTTTTCAATCCATTCGTATATAACTTCATTCAATTTAAATGGTTTAAAACTCAGTCGCTTACATTCAATTCATTTTTAATTTTCAACAAACCCATATTATTTCAGTTGATTTAAAAATCAATTTTATTTACTTACAATGATTCATAGAGTTGTATTTTCTTCTATTTTCGTCCAACGACCAATTTTTCTCATGTAAATTAGTAATATTCATTCAAGTAAATAACCACTTAAGCCGATGACCATTTTAAATTGATTTCAACTCAATTTATTATTTAATTCTTTCTATTTAAAATTCATTCACAACCATCTGATCTAGCTCGACACATTCTATTTAAATTTTATCCCTTTCCAATTTTATACACGATCCTTTCATTTACATTTCATTCCATATTTGTTTATTCCAAACTATTTTATTTAGCTCGAAAACAATCCAGGCTATTTCATTCAATGACTATTTCTCAACTTATTTAAACCACACTTCATTTTGAGTTCGGCTTTCATTCAACACTTAGTTAAGTCAATAACTTAAGTTCATTTCCATTTCTTTTTACAACAAGTTCTATTTCCATCTTTCTTTTGATTCTTATTTATTCCACCCATTTATTTATCCAATATAATTAGTTTATCCACTCAATCCATTATGAATTTTCATTTCCTTACTCAATTCATCCGAAATTATTTTATTAATAACAAGGCCATTTCCAATGTATTTCTACTTATTTGGATTTTATTTGCAATTCAAACCTTTTCTATTTTAATCCAATTTCTTTTAATTTGGGAACAGTTTCAATTATATTTAATTTGTTAACACTTCAAGTCGAATTTTAATTTATAGCTCAAATTCTGATCCTACCATTCACTTTTAATTTACCATCAAATTTTATTACTCACAATTCAATTTCCACCTAACCAATTTAAATTCCATTAACAAATTCAGTTAACTAATTTTATTCCAAATTAATTCTCCCCCTATTTCTCATTCAATACTTGATTTTTAATCTAAAAAAAATCATTTCATTTAATTTTCTTAAGTTTGATTTATTTTATAATTCAAGTTTGGATTTTTGTTTTATTTCCAAAACATCAAACAATATTTATTTTGGGATTTTGTATCCCACTATTCGATTTTATAAGTCACAACTTATTATTTACACAATCTCATTCATTCTAGGCTTGAATATATTCTTCTTTTATTTTTAACTCGAAATTTACGCTTATTTATAACTCAAGCATATTTTTATTACCATGGATTTTTAATTCTTTTATAAGTTATTCTGATTTGATAATTTCAACTTATTTCTTATCCCACTCACTTCCATTTATTCAGGTAAGAATCTAATTCGATTCAATATTACCCATAACTCAACTGAATTTTATTCCAATTTAATTCTATTTTAACTCAGATTTATTTAACTCAATTCGATTTCAACTTAATTTGAATACAACTAGATATTATTTTCAGCCTATTCAATTAATTTCAATCATGTTAAATTTTATTCCCCAATCCAAGTTAATTTCATTTTAAAATTTTCATCTTAAATTTAAATTTCCAACATTCAAAGCTTATATTTCCTTCCTGATTTAAAAATTATCTCAATTTATAAGCTTGCAACCTATCTCATCAGCATTTTAAACACCCGACTTTTGGTTTCAAATCATTTGAAATCTCCAACATCTCAAAATCACACTTCTCAAAATTTTAAACCAATCCTGGTTTTATCCCTAATAAATTTCCTTTGAAATTTTCAAAAACAACTAGCTTTTCTGAACAAACCAATTTGGCAGCAATCCGTCACTTAGAAATTTGAAAATGTATACCGATGATGCAGCCTCATCATCGAATTATTTCCCAATAATCCAAGTGATTTCAATGCTATATCACTTTCAAAATCCATTTAAAACAAATTTCCTTTCAGAAATACCTCTAAAACAATAATGCTATTATTTATCTTCAAAACACTTCGACAAACACTTCCAAAATCTTCATGATTTTTAAATTTCAGATTTTATTTAAATCAAATTTTAACTATAATTCATTTGTATAATTTATGCTTATACAAGTTCCCATTTGATCATATTTCAATTTACAAATCACGTTGTTAATTTATATTTATAAATTTCTTTTTATAAATGAGTTTATTTTCCTTAACCGTTGGTTACATTTTCAATTTCTAGTTAAATTTCTACTCAACAATGATAATAATTTAATATTATTCTTCCTAACATCCAATCAACCATATGTTAGCTAAAATAGTTTACAAAAACTTTTTTTTATATCAAAATATATTTTTTGGTGAAATTATTTCATTCACCCACATTTAAACCAATACCGTGTCAATTGTTCTATTCAAGTGTTTAGAAACTCCTTCGATACAGTTGTCCAGACCGTGTCGACGAAGGTTCATATGCCACTAAATAAACCAATCAACACTATATTAAAACAATTTATATTCACTAACAAATACGCGTTCATTTCTATTAATACGCTCAAACTCATTCTAGAGTACTACGGACTCTGATTTAAATGAGTAATTCCCACCAGAGCCAATGTTATCACCAACCTAAGCTCTGAAACCAAGTGTAACGACCCATAAATCCATACCCCTTGAATCATCACTATTCTCTATAAATCAACTCAAGTTGTACAGAAATACGAACCATTTGGGTTAAAGAAGAAGAGGTAGAAGAAGAAAATAGAAAACAACATCAGAATCTAACCATCGCAGCAAAATAAAATCTGATAGATAATTATGATCTTTATTCAAAATCAAATATATCTTTTTATATATTACATCATCAGAGTACATCAATCACAGCTCAACATTAATAACATACAACTGGATACACAACTACTCTACATAGCGGGATATATGTATAAAAAGTACGAAAGTACGTATCGTCATCCAACTCGTCTCCAGAGCTCCTCAGCATCATATCCTGTATCCTATAATACTCGGTCTGACCCGAGCATTATAGTTAAATAACACCCGAGTCAGTCTGGAATACCAGCGTGAGAAAACACATTCAAATGATTATTAAAGTTTCGAAAACCCTTTTGAAAAAAAAAGCATCTGGTTAGACCACGCCACAAATAAACATGTCGGGTGTTTATCTTACGATAGCTAAAATATTTTTTTATTAAAATCCTCTGATATTATAATAGTGTCTATAGAAAGTAAAATAGAATCTAGCTGAAATGCTTGCATCTCACGTTTCAGCAATAGTTGGGCACAATCAAAACCGTATCGGCACGTAGGGAAAATGGATTTCCAACTAATGACTAGGCACTGCGGTACCACCTGTCACAGTACCTGGTCTAGATCAACATACCGAGGACCCACCCTAAGCCCCCTGCAACACAAGGCCGGAACCATCCCTTATGAACAGTCCAGAGCAAGATCACCACGTGGTTGGGATCAGCAACCGCCTACTAAGCCGAAATAAAAAGGGACATCTAGACAGGGATGACCTCACCCTTAAATGGGTGCTACCCACCTAGCCTTGCTGCATAACCCCTGATTTTCAGTCGTTCCCGGTTGATAAGACTTGAGGCTAAGAGTTACCTTTTAGATCGTTTCACTTAGAATGTTCATCATCCACCTGACGATGTTCTGAAAGCACTCATCCATACAAGTCCGTCCCGGGTTCGAACGGAACCGAAGGCACTATTCCTACTACATCCATTTTGGAAATATCCTCAGGATTAGTAGCGACTAGCCCTTACACTTCACTGCTCCATCTTCGAATCCAAATTCGTTTTTCCACGAAAACGTACAAACCAGATCGAAGTGTTTTTGGAGAAATTAATTCTGATCCCGGTCTCTTCGAAACGATCAACGCATTTGGCCAATATTGATGGTCGGTTATTTAACTATCAATTAACATTCACAACAATCACCAAACAATAAGTAATTTTCCGAATTATTTATTAATCCCAGAAATATTGTTCATAAGATATATTTCTATTTTCAACCCTTGAAAACAGTTTCAAGCCATTCTCTTCTCATGGAATGAATTTCCAAATATTTATTTCCACTGGAAACGCCAAGTATAAAGCTTTAGATTTTTAAAAATAATTTAAAACACTTTATAAATAAAATATATATATATTAACATTTAGGTTGAGAACTACTTTGATACTTTATTAAAAATATACACTTTAGGAATATTTAAAATGAGGTTACTTTTATAAAATATAAAACTAGATTTCCTCTTTTAAAACAAATACCCAATTACTTTTAAATAACTACTACTATAGTAGATTAAAAGAAAATACTTACTTTAGAATTTAAATATTTAGAAATAATAAATTTTCCCAAGTCTTGTTGTTTTTTAAACAACTTTAAAATTATTAATTTATATTTTAAAATTTTACTTTGAAAACGTACTTGGTTATCCAGAGAGAATTTCCAATCTCAATCACTTAAATCAATCTTCCAAATTGATTCCCAATTTATTCCATTTGAAATAAATTTCTTTACTTGCTCAATTCATTTCAAAATTCATTAATTATAGACTTTATTATTATTATTATTTTCCATTTGATTTTAACCCTTTTAACTGAAATATTTAAATTTCAGATTTTTCCTAATTTCTTCTTTATTCTTTTCAATAATTTAAATCTTAAATTTTAAATAAATTTTTTGTTCTTATAAATAATAACACTGAAGTTTAAAATTCATTAACTTTCTGATTATTCAAAAATTCCTTTCCATATACAGAATTTATTAATTAGCATTTTGAAACCACTAATATTCTTATCCAATTCATTTTAATTTATTTACATTCTTTATAATTATTTTCTTAAAAGTTCACTCCTTTTATTTCTTTTGAAAGTCCAATTCTATATACTTAGATAAATCAAAGTACCGAAATATTCAAGCAAACTATAGCATTCAATATTCTAATATAATTCATCATAGAATATCAAATAGCCACACAGAGAACATTGAATAATTTAAATAAGTGTTGAGGAATCCAGTTCGCTCCCTCCAACCTGTTTCCCTGCATCCACGGATGCTAGCACAACATAAAATATCAATTCCACTTCGAGGTGGAATATCACGGTATATGGGTTTTAAATATAAAATCATCCGCTATTTAATGCGGTAAATCAACATTCCAAGATATACTATATATCACTATATATAATATAACACACCAAATCAAATCAATCAATCAATTGTTTAAATTTAACTATTTAAATTAAATTAAAATTCAACTGAGTGAGACTAACTTACCTTCAATTTTATTTTGCCATCCACTTCAATATTTCCTTGGATTTCCCGATGTTTGACCTTGAATAAACAATTTAAAATTTATCACTATTTGCATTTATCGAACACCTTAATTTCTCTTTATTAATCTAATTTAGACTAATAAATTGATTTTAACCCAATTCTCCCTTAATAAATTGATTTTAATGTCTAAAATAATTAGATAAGCTAATTAAATGCGTTAACCATTTTATTATTGTTTTAAAACTAAACAGCAGGTGAAAATATAAATATATATATATATATATATGTATATATTCTTCTTTTCTAAAAAAAATCCTTTAGTAACTAAAAATAATTAAATTGGTTAATTGAACAAATAAATCATCAAAACTATTTTTTTTATATCTAAGTTCATCATAAACCCCTCATCATTTATTTTTTAAAAATAATTCCTGTTTTTTTTTCAAACTTTGTCAAACCAAACAAATTTTGTTTCCTGTATAATCTGTATTTTCACTCTCTTATAAATCTATGCATACATTTATTAATTGAAAAATAAATAATAATAAAAATATAAAAACCCTACTGTTATAAAAATTTTCTTTTCTGACTTCTGATCGTTCAATTTTAAACTAGAATGCAAACTGAAATTAAACAAGTTGTAATTTTTACCTTGCTGGAATAACACACTTAGGACATCCACCTCGTTCGTCACCACGAGACTCCACCAAGCTCGAACACCACGAAACCCTACTGTTACAGATCGAGCTCGAGCTTGAAATTCCAATTTCGATCCAAACAGCTATGCTTCTCTGAGCGACCCGAGATAGAAATCCTGCCGCCCACGCCATGAAGTCTACGCGAAAGATGCCGACTTCCTTGCGTGGTCGTTCCCAACGTCGAAGCGAAATCGACTTCGATCTGAGTTACCCAAAGGCTTAATCAAAAAAAGGAAACAACACGGCTGATTTGAACATGGAAGTTCGATGCTTCGCGAATTAACATGGACGAGGGAATCGATTCGAACGATGACATGGCCTCCCTGGCTGGCGACCACAGTAGCAGCTTGCGACCGACAAATGATTCGGCTAAGAAATCGAAGTCGATTTTCAACGAACGAGAAGACTTCGATTTTCGAATTTAAGTGAAGAGGAACGAGCAGCCATTACCTTATATTTTTTTTATTTGTCTCTTATTCGCTCGAACTGAAGAGAAGAAAAAGGGTGAGAGGCTTTAATTAGAAGGCTCAGCTTGGCTTTCAGAAGAAGGAAGAACGCGAGTACAAGTCTCTGCCTAGTGTTGAAACCAATAAAATATGTAATTTATCTTTTGACAATAGTATTATACTAAATAAATCTACACATTTTTTTAAATTCAAATTTAAAGTTGAAACTGTCATAATTACGCAATTTGAAACCTCGATCGTATGGAGAAGATAGCTTTTTGAAGCACTAAACATTGAATTTTTGATATAAATTCCAGCGCGTTTATATGTCGTACACTCACACAACCACTCCAAACGCCACGAAAATTGAAATCCGATAATAATTCAATATTACGGATCCAATGGCACTGATTTCGTCGAATTTCGAGACTGTGCCTCAGAAGGTTTTTTTTAATTCAATTTAAACGATAAAATTTCAAAACTGAACAAATCAGTGTTAAATCCAAAATTTAAAACTTTTATTATCCTCAACGTTATCAACATAAATTTTAAAAGCCTTCAAATTATTTTAAACAGGCTTAAAACTCCAGATTCGACATTTTACTCACTTTCAAATTATTTAATTTAGTAATTTAATTATCAAATAAATAGTGGTATTTGAATTCAAGTTAAAATTAACTTTTAAATATTTAAAATCAATTAAATATTTCAGTTTTAAATGCTCAAAAATTCTGGGTCGTCACAAGGAGGCCGAGCCTCGCTTGAAGAAAAACAAAGAAAAACAAAATGGAAAAAGAGTAAAAGAAGGAAGAAGCCATGGTAAAACTTGTATAAAATTTTATAGAAATGAAATGAGAGAAGAGAATGAGATATACGTGAATGGAAATGAGAATTTTCTCACGGCTATGGACAATGAAATGCACGGCTAGAGGGGAGTAAAGTGGGCGGCTAAGAAAATGAAAAGGCTAGGAAAAGGAAGAGGCCTAAATTAAAGAAGAGAAACCGAAGTATCTTGAAATTTCCAAGCCCAACAATCACAAATAAACAAGTTAAAAATCCAATGAATAAATAAAAAGTCTAAACAAAATAAAATATAAAATAGAGAATGAACATAGAAAAATAGAAAATAAAATACAGAAAGTAATTGCGTGTCAAACGCTGTATTTATCAAATTATAAAAAGTATAAAACAGAATTTGAAGAAACGAAAAGCAAAACGAATATCAAAATTATATTTTGCTTCAAAGAAAAAGATTAAAATTTAAAACTCAAATTTAAAATTTTAAACTGAAAGTCAAAGTTTGACCAAGGTTGACCAAAATATAACATTTTCAAAAAACGTTTATTTTATTGTATTTGGTAAAACAAGTTCCAAAATTACATTGGAAAATTCCAAAAATTCAATTTTTAAATGATTTAAAAATTAAAGTTTTCAAATAAATTAAATTAAAAATACTTACAAAATTATGGACTGTTACACCGTTGGTATGAGCCTTTCTTCTATGTTTGCTTATTAACTTAGTGTAACTTTTAAAAATAAGCCTTTTCTGTTATCTCTAATTATAACCATGATATAATTATACTTGCAATTGTTCATTACTTCTATATTATTTTGTAATCTACATGTTATAAATATAATTGCAGGTGTCTTTTTTCCATTCCAATCTGTTTCTTTTATTATGATATTATATTCTTTTTAGTTCTCTTATATTATAAGACATCTTAGCTTGGGACTGCGTACAATTGTCACAAATTAATTATCATAATAACCGCTTTACTTTTATTTTACTATCTACGCAGTAGATGCAGATCTAGCCACATTTCTGTTTATTATTTCTAGTCTTGTCAAAAAATTAACTTGATTTCTTCTTTAGTTTCTTTAACTCTTCACTTTAAGTAGTTCTACTCTATTTGGTTGGTTATAAAAACTGTGACGACCCAAAATTTTGGATAATTTAAGTTGGAATATTTAATTGATTTTAAATATTTAAAAGTTAATTTTTAACTTGAGTTCAAATATCACTATTTATTTGATGCTTAAATTATTGAATTAATTAATTTGAAGTTGGGTAAAATGTTGAATCTGGAGTTTTAAGCCTGTTAAAAATCATTTGAAGGCTTGTAAAATTTATATTGATAATACTGAAGCTAGTAAAAGTGTTAAAATTGAATTTAAAGGTGATTTGTTCAGTTTTGAAATTTTATCGTTCAAATCGATATTTAAAAATAGCCTTCCGAGGCGCAGTCTCGGGATTCGACGAAACCAGTTCCATTGGATCCGTAATACTGTACTATTATCGGATTTCAATTTTTGCAGTGTTTGGAGTGATCATTTGGCCGTATGAGAAGTAAACACGCTGAAAATTAAATCAAAATTAAATATAATAACTGGGTCTGAAAAGCTATCTTCCGATCGAATTAGGACTCGAAGATATTTTGGTTAAAAAAATATAATAAATCAAATCAACATTTCAAGCCGACCTAGTTTGTACGTCACCCTAGATATGTTTGTATAGCCGTTTTCACCCTTTTAAATCAAGTCGTCACCTATCTTCCTCCCGAATCTAAAATCAGGAATCAGAAGAAAAAAAATCAATCTAAAAACAAGAATCAAAACAAAAAAAATATGGCTGTCGAGATAAAATCATATTCCCCTCTTTCCAGATTTTAATTTCAAATTTTATTATTTAAAACTTCCCCAAAATTCAATTAAATACGTTACCAAAACAGTTAAAATTATGGGTCGTTACAAGTTAATTAATTGTTTATATCTTTTTCACCGAAGAGAAAAAGAAAAAATCAATACATATGCAGTATACGGAAAGGGAATTGACAGTAAGGTTTTAAAATTGAATCAGTTGTATATATATATATATATATATATATATATATATAAGGATTTTGAATGTAAAAGAGTTTCTTTGAAAATAGACTTTGAATCCACATAAATAAATTTTTACAAGTATAAAGGTTTCAAAGGAAGTATATTAATATAAATATATCCATATAAAAATACATATACATACTCATTTTTAGTTTACTAAATTATTGTAAAATAATTTATTTAAATGATTAGTTTATAAATAAACTTATTTAATTATTTTAGTTACTAAGAAATATTTATCATTGGAATTAGTTTGAAATTTGATTATTAGTTAAAAACTAAATTATTAGCTCAAAATTAAATAAATGAATAGTAATTAATTGTTCGATCGATTCAAATATTAATAAATCATCTAATATTATACAAGGTCTGGAATCGTGAAGAAAACAAGCTGCTTTGAATCAGATTACAAACAAAAATCAAAGGTGAGTTAATCTCACTCTTCTGGATGACTATTTAAATTTAAATAGTTAAATTTAAATAATTGATTGAATGATTGAATTTTTTGATGTGCAATATTATATATAGTAGTATATAATATATCTTGGAATGATTGATTTCCCGCATTATATAGCGGATGAGACCCTATGCGCCGCATAATAGCGGATGATATTATATTTAAAACCCATATACCACGATATTCCACCTCGAAGTGGAATTGGTATTTTATATTGTGTCAACATCTGTGGATGCAAGGAAACAGGTTGGAGGGATCCAACTGGATTCCTCAAAATTATTTATATTGTTTAATATTCTCTGTTATGAATAATCGATATTTTGTGATGAATATTATGGATAATTGGAATATTGAATGCTACGGTTTACTTGAATATATTTCGGTACATCGAGTTATCAAAATATATAGAATTGGATTTTTGAAAATAAAAGGCAAAGAATTTGTAAGTGAAATAATTCAGAGAATTTAAATGAATTAAAGAATAAATTGGGAATGAATAAAAGTGATTATAAAATTTAATTATTAAATTCCGTGTATAAAAAGAGGATTTTGAATAAACAGGAAAATAATGAATTTAAACTTCAGTGTTATTATTTAAAAGAATCAAAGCATTTATTTTAATTTAAGATTTAAATTATTGAAAAGAATAAAGAAGGAATTTGGAATCTGAAATTGGTATGTTTCAATTACAAGATTTAACATCAAATCGAAAGAAAATAATAATAAAATCTATAATTAATGGATTTTGAAAATGAATTGAGTAAGTAAAGGAATTTATTTCAGATGGAGCAAATTGGAAATCAATTTGGAAATTGATTTAAATATTTGAAATTGGAAATTTAAAGGAGAATGTGACTATGAACTTTATAAACTGTGTTTATAAAAGTAAAGTAATATATTAGTGGATATTTGTAGGAATAAATCCACAATGGAAGTTATTAAAGGAATGAGAAATTCTGTTCAAAATAAATAGTGATTTATTTTTAAAGGATTTGAAGGGAAGTGTATTTCCCTGGATAGCCAAGTACGTTTCAAAGTAAGTTTTAAAATATAAGTTAAAAGTTTTCATGCCATTTTACGAAGTATATTTTAGAAAAATTTATTATTTTTAAAATGTTTAAATTCTAAAGTAAGTATTTTTCTCAAATCTATTATCGTAGTAATTATTTTAAAGGTGATTTGGTATTGTTTAACAGAGAAATCTAGTTTCATATTTTATTAAGTAACCTCGTTCTAAATATTCCCAAAGTATATATTTTAATAAAGTATTGAAGTAATTTTTAATTTAAAAAGTTTTAAAGGATAATTTATAATAAAGAGTTTAAATTATTTTTAAAAATCTAAGTTTTGTGCTTGGTTGTTTTCAGTGGAAATAAATATTTGGAAAATTTATCTTATGAGAAAAGTATGTTTTGAAACTGTTTTCCAAGGATTGAAAATAGAAGTATATCTTGTGAAAATATTTTGAGAATAATAAATAATTTGGAGAAATTATTTATGTTGATGGATGTCTGTGAATCTTAACTGATGGTTAAATAACCGACTTTCAATATTGGACAATGCGCTGATCGTTTCGAAGACACCGAGATCAGGATTTATTTCTCGAAAACCACTTCGATCCGGTTTGTACGTTTTCGTGGTAAAATGAGTTTGGATTCGAAGATGGAGCAATGAAGTGCAAAGGCTAGTCGCTACTAATCCTAAGGATAATTCCAAAATGGATGTAGTAGGAGTAGTGTCTTCGGTTCCGTTCGAACCCGGAACGGACTTGTATGGCTGAATTCTTTCGGAACATCGTCAGTTGGACGATGGGCATTCTAAGTGAAACGATCTAAAGGTAATGCTTAGCCTCAAGCCTCAACAACCGGGAATGACTGAAAATCAGGGGTTATGCAGCAAGGCTTGGTGGGTAATACCCATTTCCGGTGAGGTCATCCCTGTCTAGATGTCCCTTTTATTTTGGCTTAGTGGTGCGGTTGCTGATCCCAACCGTGGGGTGATCTTACTCGGGATTATCCAGTAAGGGGTAGTCCTGGTCTTGTGTTGTAGGGTGTCGGGAGTGATCCATGGTACGCTGATCTAGACCAGGTACCATAACAGGTGGTACCCAAGTGCCTAGTTATTAGTTGAAAATCATTTTCCCTACGCGCCCGTACGGTTTTGATTGTGCCCAACTATTGCTGAAACTTGAGATGCAAGCTTTTCAGCTAGATTCTATTTTACTTTCTATAGACATTATTATAATATCAGAGAATTTTAATAAAATGTGTTTTAGCTATCGTAAAGTAAAAACCCGACATGTTTATTTGTGGCGTGGTCTTACGAGATGCTTTTGTTTTCAAAGAATTTTTGAAACTTTAATAATCAATTTGAGTGTGATTTCTCACGCTGGTATTCCAGACCGACTCAGGTGTTATTTAACTATAATGCTCGGGTCAGACTGAGTGTTATAGTATACAGGATAAGGATGTTGTGGAGCTCAGGAGTCTAGCTGGATGGCGATACGTACTTCCGTATTTAATTATTATTCCGCTGTGTATCCAGTTGTATGTTATCGATGTTGAACTCTGATGATGTACTCTGATGATGTATGTATAAACAGATATAGTTTTCTTTTGTGTAAAGATCATTGATTATCTATTATATTTTATTCCACTGCGATGGTTGGATTCTGATGTTGTTTTCTATTTTCTTCTTCTACCTCTTTTTCTTTAATCCAAATGGTTCGTATTTCCGTTCATCTTGAGTTGATTGATGTAGAATAGTGTTGACTCAAGGGGTACGGATTTGCGGGCTGTTACAGTTGGTATCAGAGCATTGGTTGGTGATAACCTTGGCTCTAGTGGGAATTACTCAAATAGAGTCCGTAGTACTCTAGAATGAGTTTGAGCGTATTAATAGATATGAGTGCGTATTTGTTAGTGAATATAAATTGTTTTAATATTGTGTTGGCTTATTGGTTGAGTGGAATATGAATTCTGATCGAGTAAGTTGGCCGCTATTCAAGAAGAGTTTATAAACACCTGACACGATAAATTGACACAGTATTGTTTTAAAAGGTGGATGAATGAAATAATTTTACCCAAAAAATATTTTGATATAAAAGAAAAGTTTTTGTAAACTATTTTAGCTAATATATGGTTGCTTGGGTGTTAGGAATGATAATATTGAATTATTAACATTGTTGTGTAACAATTTAACTAGAAACTGAAAATATAACCAAAGGTTAAGGAAATAAAATCATTTATAAAATGAAATTTATAAATATGAATGATAAATGTAATTCATAAATTGAAATATAATCAAATGGGGATTTGTATGAGCATAAAATATGCAAATGAATTATAGTTAAAATTTGATTTAAGCCAGAATTTGAAATTTTAAAACCCTGGAGATTTTGGAAGTATTTGAAGAAAAATAATAGCATTACTATTTTGGAAGTATTTCTGAAAGGAAATTGTTTCAAATAATTGTTGGAAATGGATATAGCATTGAACTCACTTCAGTCGCTGGAAAATAACTTCGGTAATGACTGCAGCATCATCGATGTTTTATTTTCGAGTTTCTAAGTGACGAGTTGCTGCCAAATTGATTTGTTCAGAAGAATTAGTTTGTTTTTGAAATTTCAAAGGAAATTTGTTGGGAATAAAAACCAAGATTGGTTTAAATTTTTGAGAAGTGTGATTTTGAAATAATGTTGATTTCAAATAATTTGAAACCAAAGGCCGGGTGTTTAAAAATCCCGATGAGATAGGTTATAAACTTATAAATTGAGATGATTTTTAAATCAGAAAGGAAATATGAGCTTTGAATGTTGGATTTTAAATTTAAAGTGAAAGGTTAAAAATGAAATTAACTTGGATTGAGGAAGAAAATTGAATCGAATTGAATTAAATAAATCTGAGTTAAAATAGAATTGAATTGGAATAAAATTCAGTTGAGTTGTGGGTGATATTGAATGGAATTAGATACTTAAATAAATGGAAATAAGTTGGATAAGAATTTGATTGGAATAAATGAATTAGAATAACCTATAAAAGAATTAAAAGTCCACGGAATAACAATATGCTTGGGTTATAAATAAGCGAAAAATCTTGAGTTAAAACTAAAGATGAATATATTAAAGCCTAGAATGAATGGAAATGTGTAAAATGATAAGTTGTGACTTAAAAAATTTAAAAGTGGAATAGAAAACCCAAAATAAAAATTGTTTGATGATTTGGAAAATGAAACAAAAATCTAAACTTGAATTATAACATAAATTGAACTTAAGAAAATTAAATGAAGTGATTGTTGAGATTAAAAAAAATCAAGTGTTGAATTATAAACAGGGGGAGAACTAATTAGATGATAAATTAGTTAATAAAATATGTAAATGGAACCTAATGTAGTTGAATATAAGCGGAATTTGAGAGTTAATATTGAAGTTTGGAAGTAAAACTCAAGTTATAAATCAAATTTGACATTGAATCGTTAGTGAAGTAAATATAATTGAAATTGTTGCCAAATAAAAAGAAATTGGATTTAAGTGGTAATGGTTTGTATTGCAAATAAAATCCAAATAAGTAGAAATAAATTGGAAATGGCCTTGTTATTAATAAAATAATTTCGGATGAATTGAGTATGGAAATTAAAATTCATAATGGATTGAGTGAATAAATTAATTGTATTGAATAAATAAATGAATGGAATTTGTTTAAATGAGAATCAAATGAAAGACGGAAATAGAACTTATTGCAAAAAGAAATGGAGGTTGGTCAAATGGAAACTAACATAAGTTATTAACTTAAGCAAGTGTTGAATGAAAGCTGAACTCAAATAAAAGTGTGGTTTAAATAAGTTGAAAAATAGTTATTGAATGAATTAGCCTGGATTTCGAGTTAAATAAAATAGTTTTGGATAAACAAATATGGATATGAAATGAAAATGCAAGTGTATCGGTGGAGCGACTAGTGTGGTGGTTCGTGGTTGGTGATGGACGAGCTGTTTCACGAGTCGTTTTCGGTCGAAGCTGGGTGTCACGCGAGCACGAGCTCGAATCCTGGAGTCACGGTTGCTGATGGCCTCGTCGATGATGGCGTCGTAGTCATCGACGCGTATAAAGGAGGCGTGTATGCATGGGGTTTCAGCGGCTCAAGTGGAAGATGGAGGTGGCACTCACGAGGCAGCTGAGTTCGAGGGTAGAGTTTCGTCAAGGGGGGAAAGGCAGCAAAGGTATATGTATATTTTTATGCTTATTTATTTAATCTGTATATATGTGTACATATAGATTAGGGAAATAATAACAGTAAGTTTATAAAACTGTTTATTTTTCAATTTATATATTTATATATATAGTAAAGTTATGTAACGACCCGCTATTTTGGACTATTCGCATCCGCACATGTCGGACTTGAATAATTCAAAATACCAAATTGTTAATTTTAATTTGGCAAAACTGAACATATACAGTAAATAAATAATCACAGAACATAGACACAGAGTAAGAAATGCAGCGGAAACAAAAGATAGTAGTTCATGAAGCTACTATATACATAACAGAGTTAAATAAGGTACAACAGATGTCTCGAATACAGTAGTAAAATACAATATCAGAATACATCACTGGAATCAACTGAATATCTGAAAGCTGGATAGATAGCTGGATCTCCAAGCGAAGCTCCAACTCCAAAGGTGAGTCTCGAATACTGGTACACTCAGTATGACCCGAGCGTAAAGGAAAACACAAAACACTCGAGTCAGGATTAACGTTCTTATATCAATAAATCCAACTCAAGTGAAATAACCACTAAAATACAAGTAACTCAAAGGACGTTGGAATAACCATCCTCTAAGGATCCGTTAAACTATCTATATATAATAATGTACGCTAAGTAGATAATGTCTATCAGTAATATAAAGTATTAAAATAGCATTAAGGGGTTACCATTATCCCTCTTAACACATTTTATATAAGCTTCATAGTCTATACAGCACTGTAAACTCCACGGTAAACTAATGGGATATCAGGGAGTACTCCATAGGTATAACACAAAACAAATTCGTAGTGTTTGCGTATATAGGGATACAAGTATGACCAGACACATGAGGCAATACCCAAGGTAGTGAAACGACCGTTTTCCTGATCCGGACTGGTGAAAACGCATCGCCGCAACGATCGTAACACCGCGAAACAACACTCCTAAAAATTTCGAGGGTGCACCAATCAATAAAAAGTAATGAGTAGTTTACGAAGAAGTGTGTTCGCTCGAGATGGCTAACCCCATTTGGCCCGGCACGGCTCCTGTTTTAGTCATTTTAAATTAGACACAAGTGTCAAGGCTATCCATTGTCATTCTCTTTCTTCAGTCATCACGTACATCATTCCAACCACTTCATCCTGGATCACACTCTGCGTAAAGTTATTAAAGTGATTTTCGGTTTAGACAGAGAGTATGTCCATAACCGATTCCGGTCTCTTTAATAACTTTCGAAATTATTACACCGATTTCTCGTTTAATAAATTTCAAAACCAAATCAATTTCAATTTCAATTAGAATTTGTAAACCAACATTCCATTTGTTTTTCTATATCAGTTTCCAAAATTTACGATTCAAAACTTCCAATTACTATTTCAAAATCTTATAATTCAATTTTAATTTTATTTAAACAATTCAAATGTACATTTGAATTTGTATATAATTTTCACTCCATAATCATTTAAACTTAATTTAACGTTCAAATTGATTTAAACTCATTTATCGATTTCATTCAATATTCTATAAATTAATTTGTCATTACAACAGTTTCAATTAAATTTCCAATTCATTAAATTACTTTCTTAAGTTCTACTTATTATATCAAGCTTACCAATTTAATTTAAATTAAATGTAATATCCCGCCTTTTCGCACACTTTAAACCGACACACGTGCCAATTCAAAGCATACGCAAGGGCGGATTGTTATGGGGTAAATAAGAAAAACAGAGAAGAAATAAAACAAAATAGAATCTCACGGCGGAAGGATAAAATATAATAATCAATATACAGTTCATGATAACTGTTTACAAAATATTTATTTTACTTATACAATGAATATCAGAGTTACACATACCAATACAATCAATGCAGCGGAAATTTAGAGTGTGGTGCAATACTATAGATAATAATAACACGACTCCTTCGTCTTCGTCCTTCAAAGCTAAAGTCTTCGATCCTGAAACGCTCGGACTGACCCGAGCGAATTTGAAAAGACAAAAACACTCGACTCAGACTAAAAGATCTTATGTGAGTTAAATTAACAGAAATAAATATGAGTACAGTAACTCAAGAGATGTTCGGGATTTACATCTCCTAAGGATCCGTTAAACTATTTACTATGTAGTATATTGCGCTATTATAATAGTGTCTATTTATAAAATAAACTTACTTTTACATAGCGTTAAGGGGTTACCTGTAACGACCCAGAATTTTTAACAATTTAATTTGAAAATATTTAATTAATTTTAAATATTTGAAGGATGGTTTGAATTGAATTTCAAATTATCAGAATGAATATAACGATTAAATTATAGAATTTAATCTATTGAGAGTTGAATAAAAATTTGAATCTTCAATTTTAAGCCAATTAAAAATATTTTAAAGGCTTGTAAAATTCATATTGATAATATTGAAGATTATAGAAGCTTCAGAATTTAATTTGAAAGTGAATTGTTCAGTTTTGAAATTTTAATCGTTTGAATCGATAATTAAAAATAGCCGTCCGAGGCACAGTCTCGGAATTCGACGAAACTAGTTCCATTGGGTCCGTAATATTGAATTATTACCGGATTTCAAATTTCGTATCAATCGGAGTTGTTGTGTGAGAATACGACACCTAAACGCATTGAAATTTGTATGGAAAACGAATTTAATTTAAATTTAAAATTTAAATTAGTCAACAACAGCATCCCTATATTCTAGCCTAAAATCGCGCCTAGTATCACTGAAGAATCGTGCAAGCCATCATCCTTTACATTTTATATATCCCCTTCTGTTCGTCCAAATCAAAATCACGCAGAACAAAGAAACAAAAATTTAATGGCCGCTCCTTTTTAATCTCCTCTTCCTCTCTCAGAAACGAAATCAAATGAAAATAATGGCCGAAGTCCACCAGTTTTCTCGTTCGTTCAATAAAAAAAAAAGGGCTTCTCACGGCCGAAGCCTTCAAAATAAAAAAAATAAAATAAAAAAAAAGAGGGGGAATCTCGCGAAGTCGATCGCGATTCTAAATCGCGCGCGTGGGCTTCAAATCGCGAGGCAGGCAATGGCGGCTGGGTGAGGCGATGGAGTGAGGCGTGGCGCGCGTACGTGTATGGGATGGAGGCGCTTGCGGCGGCGTGCGGCGGCAGCGGCGAGAGCAGGAGTCTCGACGTTGATAGGGGGTCGAGCATCGAACGGCGTGAGAGGATAGAGGTGGCTAGGGCTTTGGGGCTTCGTTCGCGTGGCCGCGATACTGGATTCAACGTCGTTTGCGACGTGATGGCGAAGGCGATGACAGGGCAGTCGCGATCACTGCTTGATCAACGGCAAGGCGCGCGCACGTCGAGGCAGTCGCGATCTCATGGGTATTGATTTTGCAGTAAGGTATAATTATCATTTTCGTTTAATTTGAATAAAAAAAAAATATGTGTATTTGAAAATAAAAATGTATGCAGTGAAAAAAAAATAGGAAAAGATTTTTTTTTTTTACAGTAAATTAAATTACGGTTATGCTCAGTTTTTTTTTTTGAATAGATTTATAAAAGGAAATGATTTAAAAATTTTAAAGCATTAGTTAAAAAAAATAAATGAATCATTTGTTTAGAACTAAATCGATAGTTATTTAAATTATGAATTTAAATCATTAAACAAAAAAAATTAATTGTTAGATTTGTTCAAATTTAGAATCGTTAAACAATTTAATCCATTGAAAAGAAATTGTTTGAAACAATTTATTAAGAAGGGATTTAATTTTAAAATTGTGACCTTTAGTTAAAATAAATTTATTAAACAAAGAAAAATAATTTTATTTAAGAAAAGATTAGTTGATTTAAAATTTATAAAAAGGAAATTAAGTTCAATGGGAAATTTCTAGTTAGGATTATTTTCAAAGGGAAAATTAATTTAAATAAATAGTTAGTTAAGAAAGTTTATTAAAAGAAATTTAAATTTTTAGTTAAACAAATTTAATTAAAGAAAATCAGTTTGAATCTTTAATTTTTAGTTTAAAATAAAAATCATTAACTTGAGATTGAAATAATTAGTTGGATAAATTTAATTTAAGGGTAAGTTAATTAAATCTATTTAAGGAGAAAAATTTGGTTTTAAAATTAAATTGTAGCTAAATAAATTTATTAAAGGAATTCCAGTTTAAGATTTAAATTCTTCGATTAGATAATTTTTAAGGAGAAAATTGGTTTAAAATTTAATCATTGGAAAATTAAATTTATTAAAAGGAAAATTTATTAAAATAAATTTATTTAAGAAGAAACTGATTTAAATAAAACTATTGATTAATTTAACCATCAACAACGAAAATTTATTATTCAATCTGTTTGAATATTAATAAATTGTGTATAATATTTATACAAGGTATAAATGAAGAAAACAAGTTGAATTGGAAGTGGATTGCAAACGGGAATTAAGGTGAGAACTTCTCACTCAAAAGGAATTTTATTGTTTATTTAAATTTTAAATAGTTAGATTTAAAATTTGCTTGACTGTGTTGATTGAATGATTGAATGATGATTGTTATATATATATATATATATATTGGATGTGAATAGACCCTATACGCCGTTAGTAAGCGGAGGTTATTTATTACACACATATACCGTGATATTCCAGCTCGAAGTGGAATTGGTATTATATTATATATATAGCAATATATATATTGGCATATGTATATATTGCAGTTGATTGATTTCCCGCATTTTTTTTAGCGGATGAGACCCTATTGCGCCGTTAGTAAGCGGATATATTTTATAAAATCCCATATACCGCGATATTCCGTCTTGAAACGGAATGGTATTGTGCTAATGTCTGTGGATGCAGGGAAACAGGTTGGAGGGATCCAACTGGATTCCTCACAAATATTTGTTTGATTCATATATTGTGATATTTGATTGTTATCATGGATGGTATAGGATGTTTGAAAGTCGTGATTGACTATTTATGTGTTGCATCATCGGATCCAATTTTTGAAGTTTAAAAATAACGATTTTGATTTCTAAAGTGATTTTTGGAAATATACGTTTATAAAAAATATTTTTTGAATTGATTCATCTTAAATAAATAAACGTTATAATTTTAATATTATAAAAATTATGATTTTTGAGAAATACAGTTAAAAGTTGATTTTTGAAATTATGGGATTAGTGATTTTATAAAATAGTTTGAACTGGGATTTCTGAATTTATTATAAGAAGTTTAAAAATAGGATTTATAAAAAATTTTATTTTATAAATCAGAATGATGAAATTATAAAAGAGTTTTAAAGATGTTTAAAGTATTAATATAAATTGTTTTATATTAAAAGATTTATAAATTGATATTTATAAATTAAAGATATTGGAATTATAAAACGAGCTTTTATAAGTGTTAGAATGAATTGTGAATGAATTTCATAAATGAATGAAATTTATAAAATTATAACGGTGAAGTTATAAATAGAATTTTATAAATAAAACTTATAAAGTTATTTAGGGAATAGATGTGGATAAATAAATGAATCTTAGAAGTTATAAGATTTATAAATTTGGAAAGTTTAAAGGAACGATTTTGTAAACCAATAAATTATAAGTATTTAACTTATAATATGAAATTTTAGTATATCATTGAGATATAAAATTGAATAGATTTATAAAGGAAATTTATAAAAGGAAGTTGTTGTAAAATAAATAGAAATCGAATTTATAAACATTATTTTATAAATCCGCAAACTACTTATTTTTAATAAGTAAATTGTTATAATTTACTTATGGAATTATATTCACGTTTTTGAACAGTGAATAATCCTTTAAAATAAAATGAATAGAAGTGATGAAATTTATTAACAAGGTATATTCGCGTTTTTGAATAGTGAATATTATGTTAAAGAAATTATTTTGGATGTGATGTTTTAAATAAAATTAAAACGATCTAAAGATGTTTTAAAATATATTAACCATCGAAACCATAGATTTCAACATTCATTGTTGAAATAGATGTTTTCGAGAAATAGAAGGAAATGATAGATTATAACACTGTTGTTATAATAGATGATTTTCCGAAAGGAAATGTTTTGTATAGTATTGGGATTTATATATCTATTTTAAATTCGAATCCCTATACTAGTGATTTTGGGTTGTCGTAACGATGGTTTACGCAACATTCGTTTTGGCCCAAATAAATATGTTTAAGTGAATGATTTCCTTAAAGAATGAAATATATACTTAATTTCGATTAGAGTATATTGAATATTTTCTAAGTATAGAAAATAAAAAGATCTGTGAATTACTTATTTTTAATAAGTATAGAAATGCTTTTCCAATATTAAGTGAATCTTTTGAATTTATCTTTTTGAAGATAAATTGAAAATGAATAATTGAAAACGAATGGAAATCGTATATTCATAAATATTTTGAAATGTAAATTCAATATGGAATTTATAAATGAAATTTGGAAATTGGGTTTAAAAATAAATATTGATTTATTTTTGAAGAATGGAGAATGTATATCTTATAAAGATATTTTTGGAAAATAAACAATTTGGAAAATTATTTGGAATCTGGTGATGTTGGCATATCTATTGATAGTTCAATAACCGACTATCAATATTTACCTTTAAATAGGTATTTGTTGTGATTTGTTTGAAATTGAATGCCACACTTATTTTTTTTTTTTTTTTTTTAAATAAGCGCTCACTATTCGGGTTAACCGGGAAAGGACATTGGAGTCGTATAACCCATTCCGAATATGTGATACGTCGTTATGAATTGCATTCGAAGATCGGTGTTGAAGACCGGATATTTTCGAAAACGAAAGGGTTTCTTGTTGATTGTCTCTGCACTGGCTGATCCCCGGTATTGAGATCTCCATATGTGATGGGAAATCCGAACGTGATTAGAGATTATTCGGATTGCAAGGACTTCTTCGTAAGTGCCTTCGGTTCTGTTCGAGCCCGGAACAGACTTGTATGGATTGTGTGTCTGACATTACAAATTGAGATATAAAGCCGATTTCTTTCAAATATATTTCTGTTGGTGGCGGAGAATTTATTCTCTTAGCTTAACACCCTTCTCTGAGACGTACGAGCTCAGAGGTTATATAGTTGAAGTTATCAGCGATATATTCCCAATTTGGTAATGTGACATGCTGAGTGTAGCTGTAAATGATCATCGTGTTGATTATTTGTGATAGGATCATTTGTTTGATCGTCTATCTTGGTGATCATTTCTATGATCATTTGTTGACCCAAAGCATGGCTTTTGTATAAAGTATGTTTTTGTGGACGTGACTTCGTCGAGCCTCACAAACCGGTAATGGTCGAAACAGGAATTGTGCGGCAAGGTTTCCAGGGATCGCTTCCCTAGGATATAGCCATTCCTTCTGGAAAAGGGTAGTATCATGGTATGGAGCCCAGATACTTACTCATGTTGAAAACACTTTATGATTGTGTGATGATGGTGACGAGCGCTCGGTGAAAGGTTCCAAAGGACCGGGAGTGGCATATCTGAGGGTTTGTAATATTCCTTGGGAAAAGGAATTCCCGGCTTTGTTTAGCGGAGAACGGTGGTTCTCGGGGCGTCCTTCCAGAGGCGTTTCCATGTGGCAATGGGAAGTTCCTTGGCCTGACCATTTGTTGGAAAATCCATTCTTCAAATACGAGACTTGTACGGTTTTAGTTGTATAACCTGTCATGGAATATGGCGGTAACCCGCTATTGAACATGGTAGCTATAGTAGGCATAAGTGCGAAATGTCTATGCTGGCTAAGATTTATATCTTTATTTTCGAAATGAATTTTCTCTACACTATGCACTAGTAATAATATCAAATGTTCTTTTAAATGCGTATCAAGCATCTTTGACTATCATAAGGAGAAATCTCCTCCGATTCTGCGTTTGCATGTGTGTGTGTGCGGGAGGCCTTATGGTAGTCTCATTTTTAAAAGCATTGCGAATTGAATTTAAAAATATTCCTCTATTTTGATTTTAAAGAAAAATAAACTGTTTTAGTTCTCGCACCAGTCACATGACTGACTCGGGGTTTATTGTTTTCCTTTCTAAACTCTGGGTGCCCACCAATTTCCACACGGGCAGTCAAGAGTTAGGTTTATCAGGATATTCTGGAATTCAGGAGTTGCTAGAGGCAAGATGGATGGAATGGCGTATTACTAGTATGTAGTACTTCTTTTCCGCTGTTTAAAATTGTTTGATGTTGTACACTCTGATGATATGATGTAATGAAATATAATGTAATAACTGATATAGTTCTTTGTTTAAAAGATTATTCATTTATCTATTATATGTTGTTCCGCTGCGAATTGTGAGATTCTGATGTTGTTCTGTTGTTTTCTGTTCCGGTCTATTCTCTTTTCTTTCTATTTTAAAATGATCTATTTTCTTTCCTCTCTATTTTCAGTTTTTCTTTTCTCTCTAATTTTTTATCTCTTATCTCTCCTTCTACCTTTTTCTTTTTCTTAAAACCCATAACATTTCGGTTTTTCGGCAACGAAAAATTGCAAACGTTACATTTGGTATCGGAGCATATGGTTAAGCGACAACCATGGTTCTGCTGGGTGTTACTCATTAGAGATAGAGTCAGCAGTACTCTAGAATGAATTTGAGTGTAATAATAGATATGAGCGCGTATTTGTTAGTGAATATAAAATTGTTTTGAATCGGGTAAATAAGGTAATTTTGCCCAAAACTATTTTTGTATAGAAAAGAAATGATTTTTTATGAATTATTATAGTATATGATTGCATGATTGTTAGGAAGTGATAATATTAAATTGTTATCATTATTATATGGAATTAAATAAGAAATAATATGGATTGAATTCAAGTAAACTAACTTGATAAATTATTAATTTATGGACTAATGAACTGGAATTTGAATTGGTTAAAATTAAAGTTTAGTCGTGAGCTAAATTTGAAGATAAATTTAAATTTGTATATAAATTCAAGTAAGTAAAAGAAATAGATTGAAATTTTCTTTGTTAGTAATTAACTAAATTCGTGATGAGTTGAATATGGAAATTGAAAATTAAAATGAATTAGTGAATGTACTAATTGAAAGGAATTAGTAAATGTAAGTTAATCGTTAGAATTCAATGTTTGGAATTGAAAATTGAATTCGAATGGAATTGAAATTGTGAATTGAATTGAAATGAAAATTGAATGAAATGGATATGTAACTTCAATAATGAAGTAAAAGTGTATAAGAACATATGTTGGAAATTTTGTAATAGAACTGGCAAAATAGTTTGAATGTTGGAATTGGATATTTGGATGCTACTACTAGCAGGTTATACAGGTATATAAAGGAATTGAGATTTTGATTTCAAAGATAAAATTGAATTGCTCGACAAAAAGGTACGTATTTCAATTTCAGTATGAAATTTGATGATTTTCTTCTCCAGCCACTTGGCTTTCTCTTTTCTTTTTGATTCTGAGGGGCCGTGGTGCCATTTTGTAGTCGTACCGAGCTAGCCGCGCAAAGGAGACGCTGGCGAAATTTTTCGAAAATTTAGGGTGTTAGAAAAATTTTGAGAAATTTTGAAAGTTTGAAATTTGAATTTAAATTTAAATTTGAATTGTTAGGTAAACAATATTGTTTGAAACTTATAATTGAAGTTAGAAAGCTAGTTGAAATGATAATGAATCTCTAGTAAAAAGATTTAGGTTAGAAAGTTGATAAAACTATTTGGATGTGAAAAGTAGTTAATGGGAATTGGGGCATTCTTCTTAACTTGTAATTTCGGGACGAAATTCTTTTAAGGAGGGAAGATTGTAACGACCCAGAATTTTTAACAATTTAATTTGAAAATATTTAATTAATTTTAAATATTTGAAGGATGGTTTGAATTGAATTTCAAATTATCAGAATGAATATAACGATTAAATTATAGAATTTAATCTATTGAGAGTTGAATAAAAATTTGAATCTTCAATTTTAAGCCAATTAAAAATATTTTAAAGGCTTGTAAAATTCATATTGATAATATTGAAGATTATAGAAGCTTCAGAATTTAATTTGAAAGTGAATTGTTCAGTTTTGAAATTTTAATCGTTTGAATCGATAATTAAAAATAGCCGTCCGAGGCACAGTCTCGGAATTCGACGAAACCAGTTCCATTGGGTCCGTAATATTGAATTATTACCGGATTTCAAATTTCGTATCAATCGGAGTTGTTGTGTGAGAATACGACACCTAAACGCATTGAAATTTGTATGGAAAACGAATTTAATTTAAATTTAAAATTTAAATTAGTCAACAACAGCATCCCTATATTCTAGCCTAAAATCGCGCCTAGTATCACTGAAGAATCGTGCAAGCCATCATCCTTTACATTTTATATATCCCCTTCTGTTCGTCCAAATCAAAATCACGCAGAACAAAGAAACAAAAATTTAATGGCCGCTCCTTTTTAATCTCCTCTCCCTCTCTCAGAAACGAAATCAAATGAAAATAATGGCCGAAGTCCACCAGTTTTCTCGTTCGTTCAATAAAAAAAAGGGGCTTCTCACGGCCGAAGCCTTCAAAATAAAAAAAATAAAATAAAAAAAAGAGGGGGAATCTCGCGAAGTCGATCGCGATTCTAAATCGCGCGCGTGGGCTTCAAGTCGCGAGGCTGGCAATGGCGGCTGGGTGAGGCGATGGAGTGAGGCGTGGCGCGCGTACGTGTATGGGATGGAGGCGCTTGCGGCGGCGTGCGGCGGCAGCGGCGAGAGCAGGAGTCTCGACGTTGATAGGGGGTCGAGCATCGAACGGCGTGAGAGGATAGAGGTGGCTAGGGCTTTGGGGCTTCGTTCGCGTGGCCGCGATACTGGGTTCAACGTCGTTTGCGACGTGATGGCGAAGGCGATGACAGGGCAGTCGCGATCACTGCTTGATCAACGGCAAGGCGCGCGCACGTCGAGGCAGTCGCGATCTCATGGGTATTGATTTTGCAGTAAGGTATAATTATCATTTTCGTTTAATTTGAATAAAAAAAAAATATATGTGTATTTGAAAATAAAAATATATGCAGTGAAAAAAAAAATAGGAAAAGATTTTTTTTTTTACAGTAAATTAAATTACGGTTATGCTCAGTTTTTTTTTTTGAATAGATTTATAAAAGGAAATGATTTAAAAATTTTAAAGCATTAGTTAAAAAAAATAAATGAATCATTTGTTTAGAACTAAATCGATAGTTATTTAAATTATGAATTTAAATCATTAAACGAAAAAAAATTAATTGTTAGATTTGTTCAAATTTAGAATCGTTAAACAATTTAATCCATTGAAAAGAAATTGTTTGAAACAATTTATTAAGAAGGGATTTAATTTTAAAATTGTAACCTTTAGTTAAAATAAATTTATTAAACAAAGAAAAATAATTTTATTTAAGAAAAGATTAGTTGATTTAAAATTTATAAAAAGGAAATTAAGTTCAATGGGAAATTTCTAGTTAGGATTATTTTCAAAGGGAAAATTAATTTAAATAAATAGTTAGTTAAGAAAGTTTATTAAAAGAAATTTAAATTTTTAGTTAAACAAATTTAATTAAAGAAAATCAGTTTGAATCTTTAATTTTTAGTTTAAAATAAAAATCATTAACTTGAGATTGAAATAATTAGTTGGATAAATTTAATTTAAGGGTAAGTTAATTAAATCTATTTAAGGAGAAAAATTTGGTTTTAAAATTAAATTGTAGCTAAATAAATTTATTAAAGGAATTCCAGTTTAAGATTTAAATTCTTCGATTAGATAATTTTTAAGGAGAAAATTGGTTTAAAATTTAATCATTGGAAAATTAAATTTATTAAAAGGAAAATTTATTAAAATAAATTTATTTAAGAAGAAACTGATTTAAATAAAACTATTGATTAATTTAACCATCAACAACGAAAATTTATTATTCAATCTGTTTGAATATTAATAAATTGTGTATAATATTTATACAAGGTATAAATGAAGAAAACAAGTTGAATTGGAAGTGGATTGCAAACGGGAATTAAGGTGAGAACTTCTCACTCAAAAGGAATTTTATTGTTTATTTAAATTTTAAATAGGTAGATTTAAAATTTGCTTGACTGTGTTGATTGAATGATTGAATGATGATTGTTATATATATATATATATATATATATATATATATTGGATGTGAATAGACCCTATACGCCGTTAGTAAGCGGAGGTTATTTATTACACACATATACCGCGATATTCCACCTCGAAGTGGAATTGGTATTATATTATATATATAGCAATATATATATATTGGCATATGTATATATTGCAGTTGATTGATTTCCCGCATTTTTTTTAGCGGATGAGACCCTATTGCGCCGTTAGTAAGCGGATATATTTTATAAAATCCCATATACCGCGATATTCCGTCTTGAAACGGAATGGTATTGTGCTAATGTCTGTGGATGCAGGGAAACAGGTTGGAGGGATCCAACTGGATTCCTCACAAATATTTGTTTGATTCATATATTGTGATATTTGATTGTTATCATGGATGGTATAGGATGTTTGAAAGTCGTGATTGACTATTTATGTGTTGCATCATCGGATCCAATTTTTGAAGTTTAAAAATAACGATTTTGATTTCTAAAGTGATTTTTGGAAATATACGTTTATAAAAAATATTTTTTGAATTGATTCATCTTAAATAAATAAACGTTATAATTTTAATATTATAAAAATTATGATTTTTGAGAAATACAGTTAAAAGTTGATTTTTGAAATTATGGGATTAGTGATTTTATAAAATAGTTTGAACTGGGATTTCTGAATTTATTATAAGAAGTTTAAAAATAGGATTTATAAAATTTTTTATTTTATAAATCAGAATGATGAAATTATAAAAGAGTTTTAAAGATGTTTAAAGTATTAATATAAATTGTTTTATATTAAAAGATTTATAAATTGATATTTATAAATTAAAGATATTGGAATTATAAAACGAGCTTTTATAAGTGTTAGAATGAATTGTGAATGAATTTCATAAATGAATGAAATTTATAAAATTATAACGGTGAAGTTATAAATAGAATTTTATAAATAAAACTTATAAAGTTATTTAGGGAATAGATGTGGATAAATAAATGAATCTTAGAAGTTATAAGATTTATAAATTTGGAAAGTTTAAAGGAACGATTTTGTAAACCAATAAATTATAAGTATTTAACTTATAATATGAAATTTTAGTATATCATTGAGATATAAAATTGAATAGATTTATAAAGGAAATTTATAAAAGGAAGTTGTTGTAAAATAAATAGAAATCGAATTTATAAACATTATTTTATAAATCCGCAAACTACTTATTTTTAATAAGTAAATTGTTATAATTTACTTATGGAATTATATTCACGTTTTTGAACAGTGAATAATCCTTTAAAATAAAATGAATAGAAGTGATGAAATTTATTAACAAGGTATATTCACGTTTTTGAATAGTGAATATTATGTTAAAGAAATTATTTTGGATGTGATGTTTTAAATAGAATTAAAACGATCTAAAGATGTTTTAAAATATATTAACCATCGAAACCATAGATTTCAACATTCATTGTTGAAATAGATGTTTTCG
This sequence comes from Allium cepa, assembly GCA_030765085.1. Taxonomy (NCBI): domain Eukaryota; kingdom Viridiplantae; phylum Streptophyta; class Magnoliopsida; order Asparagales; family Amaryllidaceae; genus Allium; species Allium cepa. The sequence goes on from CM060932.1 coordinate 164,268,741, forward strand.
AGAAATAGAAGGAAATGATAGATTATAACACTGTTGTTATAATAGATGATTTTCCGAAAGGAAATGTTTTGTATAGTATTGGGATTTATATATCTATTTTAAATTCGAATCCCTATACTAGTGATTTTGGGTTGTCGTAACGATGGTTTACGCAACATTCGTTTTGGCCCAAATAAATATGTTTAAGTGAATGATTTCCTTAAAGAATGAAATATATACTTAATTTCGATTAGAGTATATTGAATATTTTCTAAGTATAGAAAATAAAAAGAACTGTGAATTACTTATTTTTAATAAGTATAGAAATGCTTTTCCAATATTAAGTGAATATTTTGAATTTATCTTTTTGAAGATAAATTGAAAATGAATAATTGAAAACGAATGGAAATCGTATATTCATAAATATTTTGAAATGTAAATTCAATATGGAATTTATAAATGAAATTTGGAAATTGGGTTTAAAAATAAATATTGATTTATTTTTGAAGAATGGAGAATGTATATCTTATAAAGATATTTTTGGAAAATAAACAATTTGGAAAATTATTTGGAATCTGGTGATGTTGGCATATCTATTGATAGTTCAATAACCGACTATCAATATTTACCTTTAAATAGGTATTTGTTGTGATTTGTTTGAAATTGAATGCCACACTTATTTTTTTTTTAAAATAAGCGCTCACTATTCGGGTTAACCGGGAAAGGACATTGGAGTCGTATAACCCATTCCGAATATGTGATACGTCGTTATGAATTGCATTCGAAGATCGGTGTTGAAGACCGGATATTTTCGAAAACGAAAGGGTTTCTTGTTGATTGTCTCTGCACTGGCTGATCCCCGGTATTGAGATCTCCATATGTGATGGGAAATCCGAACGTGATTAGAGATTATTCGGATTGCAAGGACTTCTTCGTAAGTACCTTCGGTTCTGTTCGAGCCCGGAACAGACTTGTATGGATTGTGTGTCTGACATTACAAATTGAGATATAAAGCCGATTTCTTTCAAATATATTTCTGTTGGTGGCGGAGAATTTATTCTCTTAGCTTAACACCCTTCTCTGAGACGTACGAGCTCAGAGGTTATATAGTTGAAGTTATCAGCGATATATTCCCAATTTGGTAATGTGACATGCTGAGTGTAGCTGTAAATGATCATCGTGTTGATTATTTGTGATAGGATCATTTGTTTGATCGTCTATCTTGGTGATCATTTCTATGATCATTTGTTGACCCAAAGCATGGCTTTTGTATAAAGTATGTTTTTGTGGACGTGACTTCGTCGAGCCTCACAAACCGGTAATGGTCGAAACAGGAATTGTGCGGCAAGGTTTCCAGGGATCGCTTCCCTAGGATATAGCCATTCCTTCTGGAAAAGGGTAGTATCATGGTATGGAGCCCAGATACTTACTCATGTTGAAAACACTTTATGATTGTGTGATGATGGTGACGAGCGCTCGGTGAAAGGTTCCAAAGGACCGGGAGTGGCATATCTGAGGGTTTGTAATATTCCTTGGGAAAAGGAATTCCCGGCTTTGTTTAGCGGAGAACGGTGGTTCTCGGGGCGTCCTTCCAGAGGCGTTTCCATGTGGCAATGGGAAGTTCCTTGGCCTGACCATTTGTTGGAAAATCCATTCTTCAAATACGAGACTTGTACGGTTTTAGTTGTATAACCTGTCATGGAATATGGCGGTAACCCGCTATTGAACATGGTAGCTATAGTAGGCATAAGTGCGAAATGTCTATGCTGGCTAAGATTTATATCTTTATTTTCGAAATGAATTTTCTCTACACTATGCACTAGTAATAATATCAAATGTTCTTTTAAATGCGTATCAAGCATCTTTGACTATCATAAGGAGAAATCTCCTCCGATTCTGCGTTTGCATGTGTGTGTGTGCGGGAGGCCTTATGGTAGTCTCATTTTTAAAAGCATTGCGAATTGAATTTAAAAATATTCCTCTATTTTGATTTTAAAGAAAAATAAACTGTTTTAGTTCTCGCACCAGTCACATGACTGACTCGGGGTTTATTGTTTTCCTTTCTAAACTCTGGGTGCCCACCAATTTCCACACGGGCAGTCAAGAGTTAGGTTTATCAGGATATTCTGGAATTCAGGAGTTGCTAGAGGCAAGATGGATGGAATGGCGTATTACTAGTATGTAGTACTTCTTTTCCGCTGTTTAAAATTGTTTGATGTTGTACACTCTGATGATATGATGTAATGAAATATAATGTAATAACTGATATAGTTCTTTGTTTAAAAGATTATTCATTTATCTATTATATGTTGTTCCGCTGCGAATTGTGAGATTCTGATGTTGTTCTGTTGTTTTCTGTTCCGGTCTATTCTCTTTTCTTTCTATTTTAAAATGATCTATTTTCTTTCCTCTCTATTTTCAGTTTTTCTTTTCTCTCTAATTTTTTATCTCTTATCTCTCCTTCTACCTTTTTCTTTTTCTTAAAACCCATAACATTTCGGTTTTTCGGCAACGAAAAATTGCAAACGTTACATTTGGTATCGGAGCATATGGTTAAGCGACAACCATGGTTCTGCTGGGTGTTACTCATTAGAGATAGAGTCAGCAGTACTCTAGAATGAATTTGAGTGTAATAATAGATATGAGCGCGTATTTGTTAGTGAATATAAAATTGTTTTGAATCGGGTAAATAAGGTAATTTTGCCCAAAACTATTTTTGTATAGAAAAGAAATGATTTTTTATGAATTATTATAGTATATGATTGCATGATTGTTAGGAAGTGATAATATTAAATTGTTATCATTATTATATGGAATTAAATAAGAAATAATATGGATTGAATTCAAGTAAACTAACTTGATAAATTATTAATTTATGGACTAATGAACTGGAATTTGAATTGGTTAAAATTAAAGTTTAGTCGTGAGCTAAATTTGAAGATAAATTTAAATTTGTATATAAATTCAAGTAAGTAAAAGAAATAGATTGAAATTTTCTTTGTTAGTAATTAACTAAATTCGTGATGAGTTGAATATGGAAATTGAAAATTAAAATGAATTAGTGAATGTACTAATTGAAAGGAATTAGTAAATGTAAGTTAATCGTTAGAATTCAATGTTTGGAATTGAAAATTGAATTCGAATGGAATTGAAATTGTGAATTGAATTGAAATGAAAATTGAATGAAATGGATATGTAACTTCAATAATGAAGTAAAAGTGTATAAGAACATATGTTGGAAATTTTGTAATAGAACTGGCAAAATAGTTTGAATGTTGGAATTGGATATTTGGATGCTACTACTAGCAGGTTATACAGGTATATAAAGGAATTGAGATTTTGATTTCAAAGATAAAATTGAATTGCTCGACAAAAAGGTACGTATTTCAATTTCAGTATGAAATTTGATGATTTTCTTCTCCAGCCACTTGGCTTTCTCTTTTCTTTTTGATTCTGAGGGGCCGTGGTGCCATTTTGTAGTCGTACCGAGCTAGCCGCGCAAAGGAGACGCTGGCGAAATTTTTCGAAAATTTAGGGTGTTAGAAAAATTTTGAGAAATTTTGAAAGTTTGAAATTTGAATTTAAATTTAAATTTGAATTGTTAGGTAAACAATATTGTTTGAAACTTATAATTGAAGTTAGAAAGCTAGTTGAAATGATAATGAATCTCTAGTAAAAAGATTTAGGTTAGAAAGTTGATAAAACTATTTGGATGTGAAAAGTAGTTAATGGGAATTGGGGCATTCTTCTTAACTTGTAATTTCGGGACGAAATTCTTTTAAGGAGGGAAGATTGTAACGACCCAGAATTTTTAACAATTTAATTTGAAAATATTTAATTAATTTTAAATATTTGAAGGATGGTTTGAATTGAATTTCAAATTATCAGAATGAATATAACGATTAAATTATAGAATTTAATCTATTGAGAGTTGAATAAAAATTTGAATCTTCAATTTTAAGCCAATTAAAAATATTTTAAAGGCTTGTAAAATTCATATTGATAATATTGAAGATTATAGAAGCTTCAGAATTTAATTTGAAAGTGAATTGTTCAGTTTTGAAATTTTAATCGTTTGAATCGATAATTAAAAATAGCCGTCCGAGGCACAGTCTCGGAATTCGACGAAACCAGTTCCATTGGGTCCGTAATATTGAATTATTACCGGATTTCAAATTTCGTATCAATCGGAGTTGTTGTGTGAGAATACGACACCTAAACGCATTGAAATTTGTATGGAAAACGAATTTAATTTAAATTTAAAATTTAAATTAGTCAACAACAGCATCCCTATATTCTAGCCTAAAATCGCGCCTAGTATCACTGAAGAATCGTGCAAGCCATCATCCTTTACATTTTATATATCCCCTTCTGTTCGTCCAAATCAAAATCACGCAGAACAAAGAAACAAAAATTTAATGGCCGCTCCTTTTTAATATCCTCTCCCTCTCTCAGAAACGAAATCAAATGAAAATAATGGCCGAAGTCCACCAGTTTTCTCGTTCGTTCAATAAAAAAAAGGGGCTTCTCACGGCCGAAGCCTTCAAAATAAAAAAAATAAAATAAAAAAAAAGAGGGGGAATCTCGCGAAGTCGATCGCGATTCTAAATCGCGCGCGTGGGCTTCAAGTCGCGAGGCAGGCAATGGCGGCTGGGTGAGGCGATGGAGTGAGGCGTGGCGTGCGTACGTGTATGGGATGGAGGCGCTTGCGGCGGCGTGCGGCGGCAGCGGCGAGAGCAGGAGTCTCGACGTTGATAGGGGGTCGAGCATCGAACGGCGTGAGAGGATAGAGGTGGCTAGGGCTTTGGGGCTTCGTTCGCGTGGCCGCGATACTGGGTTCAATGTCGTTTGCGACGTGATGGCGAAGGCGATGACAGGGCAGTCGCGATCACTGCTTGATCAACGGCAAGGCGCGCGCACGTCGAGGCAGTCGCGATCTCATGGGTATTGATTTTGCAGTAAGGTATAATTATCATTTTCGTTTAATTTGAATAAAAAAAAATATATGTTTATTTGAAAATAAAAATATATGCAGTGAAAAAAAAAATAGGAAAAGATTTTTTTTTTTACAGTAAATTAAATTACGGTTATGCTCAGTTTTTTTTTTTGAATAGATTTATAAAAGGAAATGATTTAAAAATTTTAAAGCATTAGTTAAAAAAAATAAATGAATCATTTGTTTAGAACTAAATCGATAGTTATTTAAATTATGAATTTAAATCATTAAACGAAAAAAAATTAATTGTTAGATTTGTTCAAATTTAGAATCGTTAAACAATTTAATCCATTGAAAAGAAATTGTTTGAAACAATTTATTAAGAAGGGATTTAATTTTAAAATTGTAACCTTTAGTTAAAATAAATTTATTAAACAAAGAAAAATAATTTTATTTAAGAAAAGATTAGTTGATTTAAAATTTATAAAAAGGAAATTAAGTTCAATGGGAAATTTCTAGTTAGGATTATTTTCAAAGGGAAAATTAATTTAAATAAATAGTTAGTTAAGAAAGTTTATTAAAAGAAATTTAAATTTTTAGTTAAACAAATTTAATTAAAGAAAATCAGTTTGAATCTTTAATTTTTAGTTTAAAATAAAAATCATTAACTTGAGATTGAAATAATTAGTTGGATAAATTTAATTTAAGGGTAAGTTAATTAAATCTATTTAAGGAGAAAAATTTGGTTTTAAAATTAAATTGTAGCTAAATAAATTTATTAAAGGAATTCCAGTTTAAGATTTAAATTCTTCGATTAGATAATTTTTAAGGAGAAAATTGGTTTAAAATTTAATCATTGGAAAATTAAATTTATTAAAAGGAAAATTTATTAAAATAAATTTATTTAAGAAGAAACTGATTTAAATAAAACTATTGATTAATTTAACCATCAACAACGAAAATTTATTATTCAATCTGTTTGAATATTAATAAATTGTGTATAATATTTATACAAGGTATAAATGAAGAAAACAAGTTGAATTGGAAGTGGATTGCAAACGGGAATTAAGGTGAGAACTTCTCACTCAAAAGGAATTTTATTGTTTATTTAAATTTTAAATAGGTAGATTTAAAATTTGCTTGACTGTGTTGATTGAATGATTGAATGATGATTGTTATATATATATATATATATATATATATATATATATATATATATATATATATATATTGGATGTGAATAGACCCTATACGCCGTTAGTAAGCGGAGGTTATTTATTACACACATATACCGCGATATTCCACCTCGAAGTGGAATTGGTATTATATTATATATATAGCAATATATATATATTGGCATATGTATATATTGCAGTTGATTGATTTCCCGCATTTTTTTTAGCGGATGAGACCCTATTGCGCCGTTAGTAAGCGGATATATTTTATAAAATCCCATATACCGCGATATTCCGTCTTGAAACGGAATGGTATTGTGCTAATGTCTGTGAATGCAGGGAAACAGGTTGGAGGGATCCAACTGGATTCCTCACAAATATTTATTTGATTCATATATTGTGATATTTGATTGTTATCATGGATGGTATAGGATGTTTGAAAGTCGTGATTGACTATTTATGTGTTGCATCATCGGATCCAATTTTTGAAGTTTAAAAATAACGATTTTGATTTCTAAAGTGATTTTTGGAAATATACGTTTATAAAAAATATTTTTTGAATTGATTCATCTTAAATAAATAAACGTTATAATTTTAATATTATAAAAATTATGATTTTTGAGAAATACAGTTAAAAGTTGATTTTTGAAATTATGGGATTAGTGATTTTATAAAATAGTTTGAACTGGGATTTCTGAATTTATTATAAGAAGTTTAAAAATAGGATTTATAAAATTTTTTATTTTATAAATCAGAATGATGAAATTATAAAAGAGTTTTAAAGATGTTTAAAGTATTAATATAAATTGTTTTATATTAAAAGATTTATAAATTGATATTTATAAATTAAAGATATTGGAATTATAAAACGAGCTTTTATAAGTGTTAGAATGAATTGTGAATGAATTTCATAAATGAATGAAATTTATAAAATTATAACGGTGAAGTTATAAATAGAATTTTATAAATAAAACTTATAAAGTTATTTAGGGAATAGATGTGGATAAATAAATGAATCTTAGAAGTTATAAGATTTATAAATTTGGAAAGTTTAAAGGAACGATTTTGTAAACCAATAAATTATAAGTATTTAACTTATAATATGAAATTTTAGTATATCATTGAGATATAAAATTGAATAGATTTATAAAGGAAATTTATAAAAGGAAGTTGTTGTAAAATAAATAGAAATCGAATTTATAAACATTATTTTATAAATCCGCAAACTACTTATTTTTAATAAGTAAATTGTTATAATTTACTTATGGAATTATATTCACGTTTTTGAACAGTGAATAATCCTTTAAAATAAAATGAATAGAAGTGATGAAATTTATTAACAAGGTATATTCACGTTTTTGAATAGTGAATATTATGTTAAAGAAATTATTTTGGATGTGATGTTTTAAATAGAATTAAAACGATCTAAAGATGTTTTAAAATATATTAACCATCGAAACCATAGATTTCAACATTCATTGTTGAAATAGATGTTTTCGAGAAATAGAAGGAAATGATAGATTATAACACTGTTGTTATAATAGATGATTTTCCGAAAGGAAATGTTTTGTATAGTATTGGGATTTATATATCTATTTTAAATTCGAATCCCTATACTAGTGATTTTGGGTTGTCGTAACGATGGTTTACGCAACATTCGTTTTGGCCCAAATAAATATGTTTAAGTGAATGATTTCCTTAAAGAATGAAATATATACTTAATTTCGATTAGAGTATATTGAATATTTTCTAAGTATAGAAAATAAAAAGAACTGTGAATTACTTATTTTTAATAAGTATAGAAATGCTTTTCCAATATTAAGTGAATATTTTGAATTTATCTTTTTGAAGATAAATTGAAAATGAATAATTGAAAACGAATGGAAATCGTATATTCATAAATATTTTGAAATGTAAATTCAATATGGAATTTATAAATGAAATTTGGAAATTGGGTTTAAAAATAAATATTGATTTATTTTTGAAGAATGGAGAATGTATATCTTATAAAGATATTTTTGGAAAATAAACAATTTGGAAAATTATTTGGAATCTGGTGATGTTGGCATATCTATTGATAGTTCAATAACCGACTATCAATATTTACCTTTAAATAGGTATTTGTTGTGATTTGTTTGAAATTGAATGCCGCACTTTTTTTTTTTTTTTTAAATAAGCGCTCACTATTCGGGTTAACCGGGAAAGGACATTGGAGTCGTATAACCCATTCCGAATATGTGATACGTCGTTATGAATTGCATTCGAAGATCGGTGTTGAAGACCGGATATTTTCGAAAACGAAAGGGTTTCTTGTTGATTGTCTCTGCACTGGCTGATCCCCGGTATTGAGATCTCCATATGTGATGGGAAATCCGAACGTGATTAGAGATTATTCGGATTGCAAGGACTTCTTCGTAAGTGCCTTCGGTTCTGTTCGAGCCCGGAACAGACTTGTATGGATTGTGTGTCTGACATTACAAATTGAGATATAAAGCCGATTTCTTTCAAATATATTTCTGTTGGTGGCGGAGAATTTATTCTCTTAGCTTAACACCCTTCTCTGAGACGTACGAGCTCAGAGGTTATATAGTTGAAGTTATCAGCGATATATTCCCAATTTGGTAATGTGACATGCTGAGTGTAGCTGTAAATGATCATCGTGTTGATTATTTGTGATAGGATCATTTGTTTGATCGTCTATCTTGGTGATCATTTCTATGATCATTTGTTGACCCAAAGCATGGCTTTTGTATAAAGTATGTTTTTGTGGACGTGACTTCGTCGAGCCTCACAAACCGGTAATGGTCGAAACAGGAATTGTGCGGCAAGGTTTCCAGGGACCGCTTCCCTAGGATATAGCCATTCCTTCTGGAAAAGGGTAGTATCATGGTATGGAGCCCAGATACTTACTCATGTTGAAAACACTTTATGATTGTGTGATGATGGTGACGAGCGCTCGGTGAAAGGTTCCAAAGGACCGGGAGTGGCATATCTGAGGGTTTGTAATATTCCTTGGGAAAAGGAATTCCCAGCTTTGTTTAGCGGAGAACGGTGGTTCTCGGGGCGTCCTTCCAGAGGCGTTTCCATGTGGCAATGGGAAGTTCCTTGGCCTGACCATTTGTTGGAAAATCCATTCTTCAAATACGAGACTTGTACGGTTTTAGTTGTATAACCTGTCATGGAATATGGTGGTAACCCGCTATTGAACATGGTAGCTATAGTAGGCATAAGTGCGAAATGTCTATGCTGGCTAAGATTTATATCTTTATTTTCGAAATGAATTTTCTCTACACTATGCACTAGTAATAATATCAAATGTTCTTTTAAATGCGTATCAAGCATCTTTGACTATCATAAGGAGAAATCTCCTCCGATTCTGCGTTTGCATGTGTGTGTGTGCGGAAGGCCTTATGGTAGTCTCGTTTTTAAAAGCATTGCGAATTGAATTTAAAAATATTCCTCTATTTTGATTTTAAAGAAAAATAAACTGTTTTAGTTCTCGCACCAGTCACATGACTGACTCGGGGTTTATTGTTTTCCTTTCTAAACTCTGAGTGCCCACCAATTTCCACACGGGCAGTCAAGAGTTAGGTTTATCAGGATATTCTGGAATTCAGGAGTTGCTGGAGGCAAGATGGATGGAATGGCGTATTACTAGTATATAGTACTTCTTTTCCGCTGTTTAAAATTGTTTGATGTTGTACACTCTGATGATATGATGTAATGAAATATAATGTAATAACTGATATAGTTCTTTGTTTAAAAGATTATTCATTTATCTATTATATGTTGTTCCGCTGCGAATTGTGAGATTCTGATGTTGTTCTGTTGTTTTCTGTTCCGGTCTATTCTCTTTTCTTTCTATTTTAAAATGATCTATTTTCTTTCCTCTCTATTTTTTGTTTTTCTTTTCTCTCTAATTTTTTTATCTCTTATCTCTCCTTCTACCTTTTTCTTTTTCTTAAAACCCATAACATTTCGGTTTTTCGGCAACGAAAAATCGCAAACGTTACATTACCCATATAGCCCTTAACACAAATAATGCCAATAGTCTATACAGTACCGTAATACCTCCTGATCGGGAAGCTACCAGAGGATACTCCATAGGTACGACACAAATAGAAACTCGTAGTAAAGGCTCGGTATGGTAGGTGACACGGCACAACTAGGCAATGCCAGGGTAGATATACCAATTGCTATCCAGGCTGGTGGAAACGCGTAGCCGCAGTTACCGCCCACCTCGGACTAACTCTCCAAAATCAAAATATAGAAGTGGCCACTGAATCAATCCAAAATCAAAGTATAATATCGAAGAGGAGGGTCCGATCAGAGGAATGACCTCATTGGCCTGAGAATCGCTCCTGTTTTAGCCACCTTATGCCAACTCACGGGAGTCGGGTCCACGTATTTACCTTACAGGAAACGTCGCCACCACCTACTTCATTCTGGAATCTCCACCGCGTACACTGTTAGTCAAAGTGGTTTTCGGTATCGACAGAGAGTATGTCAGATATCCGATCCCGGTCTCTTTGCCAACCCATCGTTATTATAACACCGCGGTCATTTAAAAATAGGTTATACTTTAAAAATCAGAATAAACATTCCATTTCATAACCATGAATACGATATCATTTCAAAACCCAAAACCATATTTTATCACTTATCCCAAATATAATTCTTTTCCAAAATCAAAATGCTTTAACTTCATATCGTCTGAAAATCAAATATTTTCAAAGCATAGTATTTTGAAAATCATAATTTAAAACCATAACTTCTATATAAAAAAAAATTGAATGGTTTGGACATTCAACGGTATATGAATTAAATGGTTTAACTTAAATGTTACTTTGTAAAGAAAATAGTTCTCATGGCTTTACAAATACATTTCTTTATTAAAGTCTAAACCAAAATTTATATTATCTCTCTCAAGTTCCAAAACCACTTCAATTTATTTATATATACGTATATCCATTTTGAGTAACAATATTTCAAACTAAAATTGGATTTTATTCTTTCAACAGATCAATTGTTCTATTAATTAGTCTTGAATATTCACATAAAATACATAAATAATAAGACTTCAATTTCTAGTAATAAAATATATATATTTTCCCAATTCAAATTATACTAGAATATTCATTTCAATTTATTTTGGGGAAAATCCAATTATAAATATCATATCTTAAAATTTCCAAACTTAACATTTAAACATATGATATAAATTATTAAACTCCATTTTCTTAATTTTTTTTCATTTTTAAATAAAGATTTTTATACACCTTTTAATTTCAAAATTTTCAACTTCATATGTATATATATGGAAGAATAATATTTATACAATATAAAATTTAAGATTTTTAGAAACCGTATTCCATCCAAACCATAGAAATCACATTAAAATAGTTATATATAGACCGCGGTGCCTGTATAAAATTTTCTATCCTATGGTCAAGTGATACGGATATTTATCATTTCAATCCGCAATTTAAAAGATATAAAATTTTGCTGTTGTATATCATTTCAAACCACAATCCCGAATGAAATGAAATATGCATGATAATTCGCAATTTTATGATATTCAATAAACATCCATCAACATCATCCATCATCCAATCAAAATCATCAAGCAATATCAATCAATAACAATTTATATTTGATAATAGATAATAGGTAATAACTGGCAATTTTATTCAGATTAAATTTAACAACTATTAATCTAATAGTTTATATTCAGTAATAATCTATATAACTGTTAACTAGCAGTTTATAGGCAAACAAATAAATTCTAACTATCAATTAATACGCAATAAATAAATTAAATTAACAGTTAAACTTAATAAATGCAATTCAACAAATATGAGTGAAATAAACATGCCAAATACTCATAAATAAATTGCTATTCATTTCTAAAATTAATTTAACAAACATAAAAGCTTCTAGTAGTTGTGAGTGGGTTTTAAACACTCACCTTTGGAATTTAAATCGATTTTAAATTCAATTTAAACTCAAAATTTTGACGGTCTCCAAATCCATCCAAACCAGCGTCAAAACGTCAGAAATTCCGATACGATCCTAGCAAAACAAACCGCGCATGAATCCGAGCTCGTATGCAAAAGTTATGGAAATTTGAAAAATGGAAAAATTCTGGTCATGGGTCGACTTCGGGTTCGACTTCGGTGCGCCGCCTCAATTCCCCGGTGCTTGCTTGGAGTTTTCGCCAAAACGACCCGGAGTGACCCGAGTCATTTTCTTCCTGACCCGAAGTTGCTCTAGGGTTTTCTCCCCTGAAACCCGAAGCGCGACCAGAAGCTGCTGCAGATCCGAATTTTTTTTTTTTTTTTAATTTGAATTTTTTTTTTTGAACTGACTGGATCTAGGGTTAGCACCCATTGAAGAAGAAGAGGAGCTTGAAGAAAGTATACGCTCAGATGAAAAGAAATTAGGTGGAGGCTAGGGCTTGTAGCTAGGTTTATATAGAGGGGTTAGAGATAGAGTAGATAGACCGTAGAATGAACGTGCGGAACAAACTATGGCCCAAAAAGCCCGCTATGCCTCCGGAACCGAATTTATTAAATCTATATATCCAAATAGGTAATTTAAAATATTCTGAACGCGATGGAAAAAGTTTCACGTCCAAATTTGATCGTATGAAGAAGTTATGCTGAAAACAAAATTTCCAAATTGATTTTAATTAAATTTGATTTCAAGGCGTTTCACGCCCGTACGATCAAACGACAAGTCCGATCGATACGAAACTTGAAACCCTATAATAATTCACCGATACGGATCCGATGAAACTGGTTTCATCGAAATCCGAGTCCGTGACAAAAAAAGGCTATTTTTATATTCATTAAATAAATCAAAATAAATTACAAAAATCCAAATTTTATATTATATTCTAAAATTGTCCAAATTTTATTACTTATATAATTTAATCAATTTCAAATGATTTAACAAGCTTGGATGTGAATTAAAATTATAAGTATATCAATTTGCAGTGTTAATTTCTGCACTTTCCTATATTTAAGAATTATAAAATTAAATGCTCAAAACCCCGTACATTAGATTTTAACTTTTATATACTCATTCTTTATCCAAATAGGGATGCCACATACTTTGGTTCATGATTCACAATATTATTCTTAAAGTTCATTTTAAATTTCAGTAACGTAATATTTAACGTTAAATTCCCTTTATTTATGCAATAAGCGCAATTATTGAATTTGATACTCAAATTGATTTATAGATTCTGCTTTCAAAAAATCTATATCAACAATTTGGTCTAATTATAAATAGAATAAGTATTAACCTCATCTTATAGAATTAATTATTGCAATAAATCCAATTTACCATATCTTAAATCCAAATTAATAGATAAAGCTTGATTCCTTTATTAACTCCTTTGGTTTTCAATTAACCTTTTATGGTGAATATAAATTCCAATGTATAATTGAAACCTTATTTCCATTTGATTTCACTATTTCATTAAAAATCCTCATATTCCAGCTAAATTTCAACTAACGTATAAATTAGCTATTTCAATTTCATTTAATTGCGATTATCATACTATAGAGATTAAATTCCATTAAATAAATAAATAAATGTTGATTCCCATCTATTTACATTATATTACATTGGTACTTCTATTTACAACTTAGCTTTGTATAAATGTTTGAATGTAGAATCTAGTCTATTTCACATATTAATTAAGCCTTAAAAATCAATTAATATTATATCCTTGGTCTAACCTCATTTTACCCATATTTATATTAATATATCCTTTGAATTAGGTAAATTACCATTGATTATCTACCTTAACTTATCAGACTCCACTAACGTAATGGTTAAATATTAATTCCATTTGTTTAAAAAAAAAAAAACAATCCACAAGATTTGCATTTCATATTGCAAATGAATTCATAAATCTTGGCTTTCTTTTTCTTTGCTTCTTAAAGGCCAAATCAAACTACCCTATCATCACTAATTTATGGAAATTAATTGCAATTGATTCTCCATTAAACTACATAAGTTATCCAATTGAAACCTAAGTGAAACGTTTATTTATTTAAAAATCCTACTATTTAAAAGAGTATATCATCTACGGTATAATTTACATTTGACCTGATTTCTCATATATTTCACACAACAGTGAATTCCAATTTCTACCAACATTATGTTTAATATAAATTGGAAATCCAAATCATTGGTATTTCACAACCTTATTGCGTACATTTACGTATAGTTACACTAAGTCCATACACTGACTCATGAATTCATTAATTAATACACAATTTGCCTTTGTTTTCTTATATTAAGTTTATTACCGTTTTTAAGTACATTCATTATCGAACAATATTCGTAAAAACTTTTATCTACATTTATTGCATTGGTTTATTCAACGGTCACCAAATGAAACAATCCTACTATTTATTTAATATTAAATGAATCCCATTCTGGTAAATATTTTATTTATATTCACTAATTCAACATTTATTGGTTTCTCAACATTAACTTTTAACAAAGTGTGACAATTACATTATCCAAAACTATTGTCATAAAAATTAAATTGTTACATTAAATTCCAATTACTATAACAAATTACTACATTTTCTCAAATAAATCTTAAAGCCTTTTTTTTCTAAATCAGGTTAGAAATTATATTAATTTAACTCATTTAATATTATTAATTTAACGGGTCGTTACAATCTCCCCCACTCAAAACTTTTCGTCCCCGAAAAGGAAAAAGAAGGGAGAAGGAAGAATAAAACATTACATCTTATTTCAAATATTAACTTATAATCAATAATTTACTAAATTAATTACCTTAAATGAGCTATGCCCGCATTATAGTCATTATAGCCTTTATACTTAAATTATTAAAGTTGGTAAACATTTTCACAAAATTTCTAGGTCCAAAATTTACGGAAAATTTTGGCAGAGTCTCCTTTGTACGGAGAGACTCTGGAGAAAATATAATATCAAAATATACAAATATATTACATATATTATCAAAATATTATCCCAACACGGGAAAAATAGCGCTTTAAACGTAATCCGAAAACGTACATATTTGTCGGGCAATATACGCTTATTATTTTGGAACCAAAAGCAGTAGCAGTTGCTTCCATCACCTGTATTCACTTATATAATCTAAAAGGTTAAATATTTATTTTAAAGTGAACTATTCAAGTGGATTCAATCATTAATCAACCAAACAATTCAATAACCCTCAACCTTACATATAACATACATACACAAACAAAGCAACCATTTAATCCATCAAACAAATAGTTGTTTGGGTTCAAACTTGAAATTTGTATGAAATGAAATTAACTATCAAGTGCATCCTTTACTCAACAGTCTTAGATGGAACAAAGATAGATTATTTATTCATCCAACAACTTCAAGTTCCTTACCCCACAATCATAAATCAAACAATACAATTCAAACCAACAACCAAATTAACTTATTATATTATTTCATGCTTCAGTGGTTTGATTTTCTTTCTTTCATTTATGGAGGGATTTCTTTATTTCTTACAATTTTCGTTTTCCATTTATTACAAAATTCATTATATTTGCATTCCAATTTATTGACTAAAGTTTATATCATCTATTTATACTACTTACCTTTACTTATATAGTAAAATTTCCAATTTAACTTAAGTTTATACAATTAATTCTCATTAATAACAGCAAATTTATTGAATACCTTTATTACCTCAAGCTTCACTTGTAAGATTTCCCCTTACATTTTCTTCCTAACATTGCAACTTTTATTATATGGTAAGTTATGTATGTTTTAAGAATGTAAGTGAAAATTTACAAGTTTCTTCTCAATTCCTTAAATTAATATATATTTGTTTTATAAATTACAATTTCAACTTACCTTTAATTTCATTCATTTATTTAATGTTGAAGTTTCTATTATATTTAATAGTAGTAACAATTTAATTACCCACTTTCTATTATATTTAATTACAGTAACCCTTTTTAATTACACTTAAATTATTAACCCTTTAACCTTCATTCTTAAAAATAAGGAATTTTATTAATTAATTACTTAGGGTTTACAGTCATTTATATATTACTTACTTTATATTATATTAGAATAGGGGGAAATTAAGGCGTACTTAAGTTAATAACCCCACAATCAAACTTTATAAATTAAGGAATTTCATTTTTACTTTCTTAAGGTTAAAATCACCTATTAATAATACAACCTTTAATTTTAGTAAAATTCCAATCATCACTTAAGTTAATACCATTAAATTCTTATTTATAACAGTAATTTATTGAATACTTCATTATTTTCAAAAATTCTACTTGCATAATATTCTATTCCACTCTTAATTCACATTTCAACTTTTTATACTTGGTAAGTTATTTATGTTAAAGAAAAAGCAAAAGAACTTATACAAGTTTAATCTCAACCCTTTTAATTCGTTGATTTTCAATAAATCTTTACCATTATTTATCAGTTAAAATTTTAACTTCCTTTATACCTAGCATTAATTTTCTTACTTAAATTAGAGGTTTCAATCCATTTATTACTTACTTTATATTTCCCTAAAAATAATTTAAACCATTAATTAGTGGAAAATTTTAGAATTAAATACCGGGTCAAATTTCAATTTTATTTTAAAAATAATAGATAAATGAGTTCTTACAACTTATATCTCAATTTATATTTAAAACAATTTAAAATTTTAGATAATTTCAAAATAAATCTGCAGTAGAATTTACTACAGTGGCCTTTCCCCTACGAAACTCGAAAATGAAAGTCGATGATGCGGCCGCCATCACCGAAATTATTTTCTAGCGACAGAGAGGAAAGTACAAAATTTATTTTCTCCAAAATTCTCTTTTAAAACAATTCTTCCGAATTATACTAAACATTTATATAAGAAATTACCTATAAACCAAATCATTATATTTCACAAATCCTTTGAAAGAAGATTTTCAAAAATCCCGGACTTAAGTTCTAAAATCTCCAATTTGATTTATTATAATTTCAACTTAGCTTCAATTGTTATAAATATTTTTATTTCCTAACACCCAATCTATAGCAACCAAATATATATATATATATATATATATATATCTTTATAAAAATATTTTTATATATGGAAAATATAATAGGCAAAATTATTTCATTCACCTATATTAAAAACAAATATTATGTCGGTCTGTCCTATTAAGTGTTTAGAAATCCCTATTGATGTCATAGCGTCCCATGCATCAACCAGAATTTATAAATACAAAGCGGAACAGATTAACACAATATCAAAATCTTTATTAACACTAACAAATACGCTCTCTCATATATATACACTCAGCGACACCCATAGGGTATTACTACCCTATTAACAAAGAGTCAAACCCCACAAAACCAAGGTTTATCGCTAAACCAAAGCTCTGATACCAACTGTAACATCCCGCCTTTTCTCACACTTTAAACCGACACACGTGCCAATTCAAAGCATACGCAAGGGCGGATTGTTATGGGGTAAATAAGAAAAACAGAGAAGAAATAAAACAAAATAGAATCTCACAGCGGAAGGATAAAATATAATAATCAATATATAGTTCATGATAACTGTTTACAAAATATTTATTTTACTTATACAATGAATATCAGAGTTACACATACCAATACAATCAATGCAGCGGAAATTTAGAGTGTGGTGCAATACTATAGATAATAATAATACGACTCCTTCGTCTTCGTCCTTCAAAGCTAAAGTCTTCGATCCTGAAATGCTCGGACTGACCCGAGCGAATTTGAAAAGACAAAAACACTCGAGTCAGACTAAAAGATCTTATGTGAGTTAAATTAACAGAAATAAATATGAGTACAGTAACTCAAGAGATGTTCGGGATTTACATCTCCTAAGGATCCGTTAAACTATTTACTATGTAGTATACTGCGCTATTATAATAGTGTCTATTTATAAAATAAACTTACTTTTAAATAGCGTTAAGGGGTTACCCATATAGCCCTTAACACAAATAATGCCAATAGTCTATACAGTACCGTAATACCTCCTGATCGGGAAGCTACCATAGGATACTCCATAGGTACGACACAAATAGAAACTCGTAGTAAAGGCTCGGTATGGTAGGTGACACGACACAACTAGGCAATGCCAGGGTAGATATACCAATTGCTATCCAGGCTGGTGGAAACGCGTAGCCGCAGTTACCGTCCACCTCGGACTAACTCCTCAAAATCAAAATATAGAAGTGGCCACTGAATCAATCCAAAATCAAAGTATAATATCGAAGAGGAGGGTCCGATCAGAGGAATGACCTCATTGGCCTGAGAATCGCTCCTGTTTTAGCCACCTTATGCCAACTCACGGGAGTCGGGTCCACGTATTACCTTACAGGAAACGTCGCCACCACCTACTTCATTCTGGAATCTCCACCGCGTACACGGTTAGTCAAAGTGGTTTTCGGTATCGACAGAGAGTATGTCAGATATCCGATCCCGGTCTCTTTGCCAACCCATCGTTATTATAACACCGCGGTCATTTAAAAATAGGTTATACTTTAAAAATCAGAATAAACATTCCATTTCATAACCATGAATACGATATCATTTCAAAACCCAAAACCGTATTTTATCACTTATCCCAAATATAATTCTTTTCCAAAATCAAAATGCTTTAACTTCATATCGTCTGAAAATCAAATATTTTCAAAGCATAGTATTTTGAAAATCATAATTTAAAACCATAACTTCTATATAAAAAAAACTTGAATGGTTTGGACATTCAACGGTATATGAATTAAATGGTTTAACTTAAATGTTACTTTGTAAAGAAAATAGTTCTCATGGCTTTACAAATACATTTCTTTATTAAAGTCTAAACCAAAATTTATATTATCTCTCTCAAGTTCCAAAACCACTTCAATTTCTTTATATATACGTATATCCATTTTGAGTAACAATATTTCAAACTAAAATTGGATTTTATTCTTTCAACAGATCAATTGTTCTATTAATTAGTCTTGAATATTCACATAAAATACATAAATAATAAGACTTCAATTTCTAGTAATAAAATATATATATTTTCCCAATTCAAATTATACTAGAATATTCATTTCAATTTATTTTGGGAAAAATCCAATTATAAATATCATATCTTAAAATTTCCAAACTTAACATTTAAACATATGATATAAATTATTAAACTCCATTTTCTTAATTTTTTTTCATTTTTAAATAAAGATTTTTATACACCTTTTAATTTCAAAATTTTCAACTTCATATGTATATATATGGAAGAATAATATTTATACAATATAAAATTTAAGATTTTTAGAAACCGTATTCCATCCAAACCATAGAAATCACATTAAAATAGTTATATATAGACCGCGGTGCCTTATAAAATTTTCTATCCTATGGTCAAGTGATACGGATATTTATCATTTCAATCCGCAATTTAAAAGATATAAAATTTTGCGGTTGTATATCATTTCAAACCACAATCCCGAATGAAATGAAATATGCATGATAATTCGCAATTTTATGATATTCAATAAACATCCATCAACATCATCCATCATCCAATCAAAATCATCAAGCAATATCAATCAATAACAATTTATATTTGATAATAGATAACAGGTAATAACTGGCAATTTTATTCAGATTAAATTTAACAACTATTAATCTAATAGTTTATATTCAGTAATAATCTATATAACTGTTAACTAGCAGTTTATAGGCAAACAAAATAAATTCTAACTATCAATTAATACGCAATAAATAAATTAAATTAACAGTTAAACTTAATAAATGCAATTCAACAAATATGAGTGAAATAAACATGCCAAATACTCATAAATAAATTGCTATTCATTTCTAAAATTAATTTAACAAACATAAAAGCTTCTAGTAGTTGTGAGTGGGTTTTAAACACTCACCTTTGGAATTTAAATTCAATTTAAACTCAAAATTTTGACGGTCTCCAAAATCCATCCAAACCAGCGTCAAAACGTCAGAAATTCCGATACGATCCTAGCAAAACAAACCGCGCGTGAATCCGAGCTCGTATGCAAAAGTTATGGAAATTTGAAAAATGGAAAAATTCTGGTCCTAGGTCGACTTCGGGTTCGACTTCGGTGCGCCGCCTCAATTCCCCGGTGCTTGCTTGGAGTTTTCGCCAAAACGACCCGAGTCATTTTCTTCCTGACCCGAAGTTCCTCTAGGGTTTTCTCCCTTGAAACCCAAAGCGCGACCAGAAGCTGCTGCAGATCCGATTTTTTTTTTTTTTAAATTTGAATTTTTTTTTTTTGAACTGACTGGATCTATGGTTAGCACCCATTGAAGAAGAAGAGGAGCTTGAAGAAAGTATACGCTCAGATGAAAAGAAATTAGGTGGAGGCTAGGGCTTGTAGCTAGGTTTATATAGAGGGGTTAGAGATAGAGTAGATAGACCGTAGAATGAACGTGCGGAACGAACTATGGCCCAAAATGCCCGCTATGCCTCCGGAACCGAATTTATTAAATCTATATATCCAAATAGATAATTTAAAATATTCTGAACGCGATGGAAAAAGTTTCACGTCCAAATTTGATCGTATGAAGAAGTTATGCTGAAAACAAAATTTCCAAATTGATTCAAATTGATTTTAATTAAATTTGATTTCAAGGCGTTTCACGCCCGTACGATCAAACGACAAGTCCAATCGATACGAAACTTGAAACCCTATAATAATTCACCGATACGGATCCGATGAAACTGGTTTCATCGAAATCCGAGTCCGTGACAAAAAAAGGCTATTTTTATATTCATTAAATAAATCAAAATAAATTACAAAAATCCAAATTTTATATTATATTCTAAAATTGTCCAAATTTTATTACTTATATAATTTAATCAATTTCAAATGATTTAACAAATTTGGATGTGAATTAAAATTATAAGTATATCAATTTGCAGTGTTAATTTCTGCACTTTCCTATATTTAAGAATTATAAAATTAAATGCTCAAAACCCCGTACATTAGATTTTAACTTTTATATACTCATTCTTTATCCAAATAGGGATGCCACATACTTTGGTTCATGATTCACAATATTATTCTTAAAGTTCATTTTAAATTTCAGTAACGTAATATTTAACGTTAAATTCCCTTTATTTATGCAATAAGCGCAATTATTGAATTTGATACTCAAATTGATTTATAGATTCTGCTTTCAAAAAATCTATATCAACAATTTGATCTAATTATAAATAGAATAAGTATTAACCTCATCTTATAGAATTAATTATTGCAATAAATCCAATTTACCATATCTTAAATCCAAATTAATAGATAAAGCTTGATTCCTTTATTAACTCCTTTTGTTTTCAATTAACCTTTTATGGTGAATATAAATTCCAATGTATAATTGAAACCTTATTTCCATTTGATTTTACTATTTCATTAAAAATCCTCATATTCCAGCTAAATTTCAACTAACGTATAAATTAGCTATTTCAATTTCATTTAATTGCGATTATCATACTATAGAAATTAAATTCCATTAAATAAATAAATAAATGTTGATTCTCATCTATTTACATTATATTACATTGGTACTTCTATTTACAACTTAGCTTTGTATAAATGTTTGAATGTAGAATCTTGTATATTTCACGTATTAATTAAGCCTTAAAAATCAATTAATATTATATCCTTGGTCTAACCTCATTTTACCCATATTTATATTAATATATCCTTTGAATTAGGTAAATTACCATTGATTATCTACCTTAACTTATCAGACTCCACTAACGTAATGGTTAAATATTAATTCCATTTGTAAAAAAAAAACAATCCACAAGATTTGCATTTCACATTGCAAATGAATTCATAAATCTTGGCTTTCTTTTTCTTTGCTTCTTAAAGGCCAAATCAAACTACCCTATCATCACTAATTTATGGCAATTAATTGCAATTGATTCTCCATTAAACTACATAAGTTATCCAATTGAAACCTAAGTGAAACGTTTATTTATTTAAAAATCCTACTGTTTAAAAGAGTATATCATCTACGGTATAATTTACATTTGACCTGATTTCTCATATATTTCACACAACAGTGAATTCCAATTTCTACCAACATTATGTTTAATATAAATTGGAAATCCAAATCATTGGTATTTCACAACCTTATTGCGTACATTTACGTATAGTTACACTAAGTCCATACACTGACTCATGAATTCATTAATTAATACACAATTTGCCTTTGTTTTCTTATATTAAGTTTATTACCATTTTTAAGTACATTCATTATCGAACAATATTCATAAAAAATTTTATCTACACTTATTGCATTGGTTTATTCAACGGTCACCAAATGAAACAATCCTACTATTTATTTTAATATTAAATGAATCCCATTCTAGTAAATATTTTATTTATATTCACTAATTCAACATTTATTGGTTTCTTAACATTAACTTTTAACAAAGTGTGGCAATTACATTATCCAAAACTATTGTCATAAAAATTAAATTGTTACATTAAATTCCAATTACTATAACAAATTACTACATTTTCTCAAATAAATCATAAAGCCTTTTTTTTTCTAAATCAGGTTAGAAATTATATTAATTTAACTCATTTAATATTATTAATTTAACGGGTCGTTACATTAAATTTGTCAAATCCAATTCTTTAAATTACAAGTCTTTCATTTGTTTCAATAAAACGCACTTTTATTTCTTGTTAAAGAAATTCAATTTCATTTATTTATTTCCTTAGTTACAATTTCAAAACTCAGTTAATAAAGGAATTTAGTTTCACTTATTCAAGAGGTTAAATTTTACTTAATAAAGAAAATTCAATTCAATTTAATTATTAAATAATTCAATCTCATTCAATTATCAAATAATTTCAAATCTTAATTATTATCAAATTTCAAAACTCATTCATTAATAATTTCAAAACTTAATTATTACTAATTTCAAAAATTAATTATTAATAATTTAAAAACAATTATTAATAGTTTAAAACTTAACTATTAATAATTTCTAATTTGAATTATTATATAATTAAATTTAAATAATGTTCTTACGTCAATTTCAACGTTAATATTTTGTTTCAAATTTCAAATATTCACATTTTCCTTTCATTAAAATTTAAATTCCAATTTTATTTCAAAACCTTATCATTATTCAAATAAATTCTTTATATTTTTTTTCTTCAAATTATTGACGAATTAGGTTATTTAATTCTCTATCCTAGGTCAAGTTCATTTGGGGTATTATCATTTCAACCCTATTCAATTTCAATTCACAAAATAAAGCATAGGAAAGGGCACTTGCAGTGTGATAACTGGGATGGTGTCAAAGTAAATAAAAAAGCAATAGCAATCATCGATAACAATTCAATAATTAATTCAAATAATCCCGAAATAATCGTATTAATTAACATTGTTGTTTGTGAAAATTAATGTAATTATTTCTAGAATCTACACGATCATTTCATGTAGATTAAAGATTATTACACTATTATTTATATGGTTCTTCACTTGACATTTATTATTCAATTTATACTACATCAATTTAAACAACATACATTTAAATGGTTCAAGGTGTAATTAACCATATTTCTATGTGTCAATAATTTAACATTTAAAAGGGTCATATGATATAAATTTTCTCTAATCAAATTCAACACATATATCAATTTCAAATTGCTAGCTCCTACGTCAATTTCAATTGTAAATTATTTATTACTTCATACATTAACAATTTTACGTCCAATATCAACACCAAACAATCAATCATTTATCAACCAAACTAGATTATCATCGTATAAATAACAGATAATGTGTCAGATGTCATAGGTGAACTGATACAGGTAATAACATATATAACAGTGTAAATAACTAACAGCAGCATATTTCAATTATCGTTTCAATTGAAATCAAATTTAATAAATAAAAGAATATAATCGTGAGTGATTGCTCACCTTTCAAGGCTAGAGAAGAATGAGATGAGTTACAAATCCAAGCACGAATTTGATGGACAAAGCTGATATATGAAAAATTGATGGACTAAACCAGAATCTTCTTAATATGGACTGAAAAGACTACGTAATATATATATTTTCTTCTTAAAACGAAAGGAATCAATCTAGAATACATATTAAAAATCTATATAATATATGTGTATTTCAAAACCAATTATCCAAATAGAATCATTGTTTTAAACAAAACTCATATATTAGAGTCAAACATATATAAATAATGAATTTTTAATCAACGCATTAAACTAAATAGATAAATATATAAACTGATATATATATAAATAGAAAATCACTAAACAAATTCATTTTATACAAACTTACCAAACTATATAACTTATATATACAACAACTTATATAACTTTAATATGCAATCAGATTTTCTTTCCTTTTATCAATTATACACAATATGTGCAGACTTTACCAAATTTTCATAGACTCATATATAAAATAACGTTATACCTACTATAGTTCAAAATACACCTTATTGTATATAAAAACTATACTGCTACATATATACTAGACTTAAAAAAATATAAATAAATACTTGTCACTATATTTATAGTAAATGTGTATATATATATTAAGTATCTTTACTACTAATAAGGATAATTCAATGAACTAAAAATTAACCGTTTTTTTTAAATTCCTGAAATGCCCTTTGCATCATCAAAAGTTCAAACTTGCTAGAGTTGAAATTTATGAAATGGATATATGATCGAGGCCTAAGCCTGTCAAGATATTACTCAACCTGCTTACCCTGCCCACTTATCTATTTTTTAGTTGGGTAGGGTCAACCCTTTACCACAAGGGCGGTAAAGAGATCAGACCTTTAATTATACAGATTGCAAATGGGCCAAACCTTTTACTGTATGGGCAAATGTATTTGCAAAAAAGGCAAAGTTTAGAGTTGCTGGCAGTGAAAATAATGAACTACAAAATGTGTATAACAGTGAATAGATAGCCACATCATTATATTAAATTAATGAAAAAAATAATGTAGGTGCTGGTGGATTATTCGCAGAACTTGTATATAAAACAAATATACTAATATATGTTTTCATAGATTATAAACACTATACCTCATAACTTTGTATCCAGTTAACTAAAGATATATATGCTAACACGTATATATTAAAATTAAGTATGCTTACCAAAACTAGCAATGAATATATATATATGTATAATTCTGGAAATATTTCATACGTATCAGTATATACATATAGCCGACATAAAATTCTCGAAGAAGAAAATAAAAATAATAATAAAAAAAATAATATAAATATACCTAACACGAATTGGGGCAGTGCACAAATATAGGCAGCTGCAAGGTCGGGCCGCTCGGAGATTTCAGGGATTGCTTTGGCCTTGGGTTGCGGCTTACGGGTATGACAAGGTGGAGACGGTGCACAGGTGGCTCGGGGACGTTCGAGGAGGCGGTGACTGTGTAGAGGCGAAGAGATGACGAACTCAGGTGGATCCAATCGGTCAGGCAAAGGAGTTGGTGGCTCGGCTGAGATCGCGGAGAGAGGATGCGGCTGGCACATGTGATGAGGCGGACAAATTTTGCATGGGCATCCTTTGATAATACATACGTCTCTCTGTTGGTTTTTTTTAAAGAGAATAGAATGAAGTAGGAAAGTAGGAAGGAACAAAAGGCGAAATAAAATGGAAGTGGCCGAGAAGAATGGGCAACTGTAGGAAGAAGAAGAAAAAATAGGAAGCCTTGTAAAGACATCGCTTTCTTGAATAATGTATTCATGTATTAGAACAAAAAGTCAAAAATTAAATAGGAAGAGTGAAAGGCAGGCACAAAGATTTGGAAAATCAATATAATGGCTGTTGATTATCATGGTGGAAAATAAAAGGTAAGAAATACCAAAAGGTTTTAAAACCGGTACCATACGATTATTGTTTCGTACATTAGCCATGCACCGAGCACCGAAATATATAACCGAATATACTGTTAAGAACAGTGCGACAAGACGATCAAAACTGTATATTGATATCAGTGGTACGATTTAATTATAAGAATTCGAATTTTTTACTAGCGGAAAATGCAGCAAAAACATTGAAAAATAAGATCGACGGAGCTAAAGAAGTCCAAATTTTGAAAAACGAAAAATGACGTCTTGATCAGAAGATGATTTAAAATTTTTCTATGTAAAAATATTTAGGTTTCGAAAACATTTTATTTTCATTAATTCTTAACTGATTAAATTGAAATAAAATTACACACGAAATAAACTTTCATATTTTCAGATGAAAATTTACCATCTTCTTATTTAAATATACGTATTCCAAATATAAAATTTTAATTTCAAATTTTATTATTTAAAACTTCCCCAAAATTCAATTAAATACGTTACCAAAACAGTTAAAATTTACGGGTCGTTACAAGTTAATTAATTGTTTATATCTTTTTCACAGAAAAGAAAAAAAATCAATACATATGCAATAAATGGAAAGGGAATTGACAGTAAGGTTTTAAAATTGAATCAGTTGTATATATATAAGGATTTTGAATGTAGAAGAGTTTCTTTGAAAATAGACTTTGAATCCACATAAATAAATTTCTACAAGTATAAAGGTTTCAAAGGAAGTATATTAATATAAATATATCCATATAAAAATACACATACATACACATTTTTATTTTACTAAATTATTGTAAAATAATTTATTTAAATGATTAGTTTGTAAATAAACTTATTTAATTATTTTAGTTACTAAGAAATATTTATCATTGGAATTAGTTTGAAATTTGATTATTAGTTAAAAACTAAATTATTAGCTCAAAATTAAATAAATGAATAGTAATTAATTGTTCGATCGATTCAAATATTGATAAATCATCTAATATTATATAAGGTCTGGAAACGTGAAGAAAACAAGCTGGTTTGAATCGGATTACAAACAAAAATCAAAGGTGAGTTAATCTCACTCTTCTGGATGACTATTTAAATTTAAATAGTTAAATTTAAATAATTGATTGAATGATTGAATTGTTTTGATGTGCAATATTATATATAGTAGTATATAATATATCTTGGAATGATTGATTTCCCGCATTATATAGCGGATGAGATCCTATGCGCCGCATAATAGTGGATGATATTATATTTAAAACCCATATACCACGATATTCCACCTCGAAGTGGAATCGGTATTTTATGTTGTGTCAACATATGTGGATGCAGGGAAACAAGTTGGAGGGATCCAACTGTATTCCTCAAAATTATTTATATTGTTTTATATTCTCTGTTATGAATAATCGATATTTTGTCATGAATATTATGGATAATTGGAATATTGAATGTTACGGTTTACTTGAATATATTTCGGTACACCGAGTTATCAAAATATATAGAATTGGATTTTTGAAAATAAAAGACAGAGAATTTGCAAGTGAAATAATTTAGAGAATTTAAATGAATTAAAGAATAAATTGGGAATGAATAAAAGTGATTATAAAAGTTAATAATTAAATTCCGTGTATAAAAAGAGGATTTTGAATAAACAGGAAAATAATGAATTTTAAACTTCAGTGTTATTATTTAAAAGAATCAAAACATTTATTTTAAATTTAAGATTTAAATTATTGAAAAGAATAAAGAAGGAATTTGGAATCTGAAATTGGTGAGTTTCAATTGAAAGATTTAACATCAAATCGAAAGAAAATAATAATAAAATCTATAATTAATGGATTTTGAAAATGAATTGAGTAAGTAAAGGAATTTATTTCAGATGGAGAAAATTGGAAATCAATTTGGAAATTGATTTAAATATTTGAAATTGGAAATTTAAAGGAGAATGTGACTATGAACTTTATAAACTGTGTTTATAAAATTAAAGTAATATATCAGTGGATATTTGTAGAAATAAATCCACAATGGAAGTTATTAAAGGAATGAGAAATTCTGTTCAAAATAAATAGTGATTTATTTTTAAAGGATTTGAAGAGAAGTATATTTCCCTGGATAACCAAGTACGTTTCAAAGTAAGTTTTAAAATATAAGTTAAAAGTTTTCATGTCGTTTTACGAAGCATATTTTAGAAAAATTTATTATTTTTAAAATGTTTAAATTCTAAAGTAAGTATTTTTCTCAAATCTATTATCGTAGTAATTATTTTAAGGGTGATTTGGTATTGTTTAACAGAGAAATCTAGTTTCATATTTTATTAAGTAACCTCATTCTAAATATTCCCAAAGTATATATTTTGTTTGCGCAAAAAATGGGCAAACACCTCAAAGTCGTACGATTTAGTTGATTATATGTTGTTCTTAGCGATTTGGGTGATTTATGCAAATATGTAAAAAGCAGGGACTAAACTGTAAAAGACACACAGATTTATAGTGGTTCGGCCAGAACGTGCCTACCTCCCCTTTATATGTTATTCTCCTCTTTCTCTTCAGATTACAAGTACAAAACTTTGGTTACAAGTATATGAAAGTTGTTTGAAAGTTCCTTCCATGCTTGAGCTCTCAAACTTGTCTCTCATTGTTGTACCCATGTCCCTCTATTTATAGAGTGAGGCTGGGGGGCAGGGGTCTTGGATGTATATAGCTGCTGGTGGGCCTGGGCTGATGCAACCTGGCCTGGCAAAGTTGGTTCGGCAGCACCTTGGTTCGGTAGTAGAGGAGAGAGGGGTTGGTTCGGTGTGGTTGATTCGGTGATGTAGGGGAGTGGCACCTAGTTCGGCATGGGTTGGTTCGGTGTGGGTTTGGACCGGTGGAACTTGGTCCGGTGGAGGTGATTCGGTGGAGCTCGTTCGGTAGTACATGGAAGTGTGGTTGGTTCGGCTAGGAAGGGAAGTGGAGTTGGTTCGGTGATGAGTTGGGAATGCCGAATGCTTCTATATTTGGGAGTGCCGAATGAGCTCTTGTATTGGGAACGCCGGATGAACCAAGGCATCTTGAATGCCGAATGAGACTTCGCTCTACATTGCCGAATGAAACTTTAAATCTTTGATACCGAATGGACTTTTATACTTGAGTCATGAGTGAAACCCCAGACTTATATACGCTTGCTGGCTGTTTCTTCTTGGTTCGGTCGTGGTGGAAACGCACATAACATTGATATTCCAGTTTTGACCAAAAATGGGATAACACTTTGCCCCCCAAAACATGCCTTGCGATAGGAAGGCGTGTTTTGTAATGCCATGAGCTGGATGTTCATATCCTGTTGATGTCCTTGCGGTAGGAAGGCGTGTTTTGTAATTCCATGAGCTGGATGTTCATATCCTGTTGACAACCTGTAAAGAGCTTGATATTTTATATGGCCCCAAATGACGACCGTTCGGGATCGAGCTATTTGAGATGAAGCGCGGCCGTTCATGGTCAAGCACCTAACTTCAAATGACGACCGTTCGCGATCGAGTCATTTGAGGTGAAGTGCGACCGTTCGCGGTCAAGCGTCTAAATCCGTGCGACGATCGTTCGAGATCGAGTCATTTGCGATGGAACGTGATCGTTCACGGTCAAGCGCTTTACTTCAAATGACGACCGTTTGGGATCGAGCCATTCGAGGTAAAGTGCGACCGAGTCCGGTCAGAGGGCGGACCTCAAATGGCGACCGTTCGCGATCAAGCCACTTAGGGTGAAATGTGACCGTTCACGGCTGGTGCCGTTCGCGACAAAAGATGAAATGTGACCGTTCGCGGTCAAGCGCCTTACTTCGGATGACGATCGTTCGAGATCGAGCCATTCGTGGTAAGGTGCGACTGTTGGCGGTCAGGGGGTGGACCTCAAATGGCGACCTTTCGCGATCGAGCCATTTGTGGCGAGATGAGTTGTGCCGTTCGAGGCGAGTGTGTGACCGTTCGAGGTCGGGTGCCGTTCGAGGCGAGTTGTGACCGTTCGAGGTCGGGTGCCGTTCGAGGCGAGTTTACGACTGTTCGTAGTCGGGTGCCGTTCGAGGCGAGTTTGCGACTGTTCGTAGTCGGGTGCCGTTCGAGGCGAGTTTGCGACTGTTCGTAGTCGGGTGCCGTTCGAGGCGAATTGTGTGTGCCTGGGGGGGGGGACTTAATATTATCAGTGTCGGAGTTATTGTTTGGGGGAGTTTCCGAATCAAAGACTTCGGCAGTTCACTGCCATGCAAGAGGTGCTCGTGGACCGTTCGCGATCCACGGGCATACAAGTAATTTTTCCATCGGATTGTAAATGTTAAAGCAATAATCATATGAACCTTACAGCAGACATGTCCAAACAGGAAGAATTTAAATGTTCAAATCAAAATCAAAGCAAAGAGCAGAATGAAGATGTCAAAGCGTAAACTCTTACTATAACGCGGCTGGTAGTCATTCAGAGCATGCCTATGGATCGTGCGCGATCGCTCACATGTGTAAATGATTTAACCGTGTTAGCGAGAGGTTTACAACTTGTTCATCGTTATTTTAATCAAGCAATCAATTGATAACCAAACGGTGCCCTGATCCAGGGTCACCTCTAGCCGATGTAGACGGTGGTCGCTCTGGCTCCACAGCTGGAGTTCGCCTCCTCACATATTGAAGGAGCATACCGTTCCTGATATGCCCTTCCACCTCGTCCTTCAAATGCCTACAATCATTAGTGTTATGGCCGTTTAATTCATGGAATACACAAAACTCATCTGATTTTCTTTCGTCAGAGGTTGGATCCCTTCGTATTGGTCTACGATACGGAACATGCTCCTTGGTATCCTGATAAATTCGTTCCAGACTCTCATTCAGCTCAGTGTGAGTGGTGAATCGCGGCTCCCTCCGTTGTCGCTTTGTCCTGTCATCATTGTCCTCAGCCTTTCTCTTTCCTTTGCTAGTCTCCGCACACTTTCCAGGTGGGTTTCCGCTCTTGATTGCGTAAACGTCATCTTCTTCCTCTCTTTCTACACTAGCATCTTCCAAATGCAAAAACTTTTCAGCCTCACGATAGAACTCTCCTAGATTCATAGGCGGGTCCTTGGTTAATGAATTCTTGAACTCTGTACTATCAGCTATTCCAGATACAGCCGCCATCATGACCATAGATGGATCTGGTCGATCCACAGATGCTGCCGCCGCATTAAATCGCGTTAGAAAGCTCCTCAAAGTCTCTCCAGTTTTCTGCTTCAAGGTTGCCAAAGTCATCACATTCTTGGGTCTCGCAATATGAACCCTGAATTGCCTCATGAATCTCTCAGCTAAATCTGCCCACGTTCCTATGGAGCCACTCTCCAGTTGCCTAAACCATAACGCTGCAATGTCCGTCAAATACAGTGGAAAGCACCGGGCCATGATCTCCTGTGATGCCTCCAGCACTTCCATGTGCCTCATATACTTAGTAAGATGGACCGCAGGGTCTGTCCTTCCATCGTACATCTCTACTGATGGTAGCTTGAACTCTGGTGGGTTCCTAGCCATCCTAATCGCAGAAGAAAAAGGACTCCTGTTTACATCTTCCAAGTCTCTGTTTACTAAACCGCCTCTCATAGCTCTTCTAACCATCTCTGCTAATCTGTCATTGTCTCCAAGCTGTAGTCCTCGTTCACTGCCTTCGACCTGCCCCCCGAGTCCGCGGGAGTTTTCATGTGTATGCCTCTCTGGCTGAACGTTCATTCCTCTATTGCTACCAGGTGGCTCGGATGCCCCCATCTCTCTTCCCGGGGTCGGATCAACATGCTCTGCGTGAGTGCCCCCTAGCTCTGGTGCTACGCCAGATGGTCCTGCTCCGTTCTGAACTCCAGTTGCTCCTTGGTTTTGTGCTCTAAGTTGCCCAATTTGCTGAAGCAAGTTCTGGATCATCTCTTTTTGTCTTCTCATCATAGCCTCCATCTCATCCCTGGTGATGAAGGCTGAAGCTTGGTTTGCTCCTGAGGAAGCCTCTTGACTCTCTTCCTGTTGACTCTGCTCTGGCCTTGGCTTTCTGCTTGATTGTCTCGCCATGACTCTTCCAATCTGAATCTCTAAACTCTCAAATTCAACTTCCAAGCGGTAGGTCCTTGAGTTCAATTCTCAGTGAAAGCACCAAAAATGTTTGCGCAAAAAATGGGCAAACACCTCAAAGTCGTACGATTTAGTTGATTATATGTTGTTCTTAGCGATTTGGGTGATTTATGCAAATATGTAAAAAGCAGGGACTAAACTGTAAAAGACACACAGATTTATAGTGGTTCGGCCAGAATGTGCCTACCTCCACTTTGTATGTTATTCTTCTCTTTCTCTTCAGATTACAAGTACAAAGCTTTGGTTAAAAGTATATGAAAGTTGTTTGAAAGTTCCTTCCATACTTGAGCTCTCAAACTTGTCTCTCATTGTTGTACCCCTGTCCCTCTATTTATAGAGTGAGGCTGGGGGGCAGGGGTCTTGGATGTATATAGCTGCTGGTGGGCCTGGGCTGATGCAACCTGGCCTGGCAAAGTTGGTTCGGCAGCACCTTGGTTCGGTAGTAGAGGAGAGAGGGGTTGGTTCGGTGTGGTTGATTCAGTGATGTAGGGGAGTGGCACCTGGTTCGGCATGGGTTGGTTCAGTGTGGGTTTGGACCGGTGGAGCTTGGTCCGGTGGAGGTGATTCCGTGGAGCTCGTTCAGTAGTACATGGAAGTGTGGTTGGTTCGGCTAGGAAGGGAAGTGGAGTTGGTTCGGTGATGAGTTGGGAATGCCGAATGCTTCTATATTTGGGAGTGCCGAATGAGCTCTTGTATTGGGAACGCAGGATGAACCAAGGCATCTTGAATGCCGAATGAGACTTCGCTCTACATTGCCGAATGAAACTTTAAATCTTTGATACCGAATGGACTTTTATACTTGAGTCATGAGTGAAACCCCAGACTTATATACGCTTGCTGGCTGCTTGTTCTTGGTTCGGTCGTGGTGGAAACGCACATAACATTGATATTCCAGTTTTGACCAAAAATGAGATAACATATTTTAATAAAGTATTGAAGTAATTTTTAATTTAAAAAGTTTTAAAGGATAATTTATAATAAAGAGTTTAAATTATTTTTAAAAATCTAAGTTTTGTGCTTGGTTGTTTTCAGTGGAAATAAATATTTGAAAATTTATCTTATGAGAAAAGTATGGTTTGAAACTGTTTTCCAAGGATTGAAAATAGAATTATATCTTGTGAAGATATTTTGAGAATAATAAATAATTTGAAGAAATTATTTATGTCGATGGATGCTTGTGAATGTTAATTGATAGTTAAATAACCGACTATCAATATTGGACAATGTGCTGATCGTTTCGAAGAGACCGGGGTCGGGATTTATTTCTCGAAAACCACTTCGATCCGGTTTGTACGTTTTCGTGGAAAAACGAGTTTGGATCCGAAGATGGAGCAATGAAGTGCAAGGGCTAGTTGCTACTAATCCTAAGAATAATTCCAAAATGGATGTAGTAGGAGTAGTGTCTTCGGTTCCGTTCGAACCCGAAACGGACTTGTATGGATGAATGCTTTCGAAACATCGTCAGGTAGATGATGGGCATTCTAAGTGAAACGATCTAAAGGTAACGCTTAGCCTCAAGCCTCATCAACCGGGAATGACTGAAAATCAGGGGTTATGCAGCAAGGCTTGGTGGGTAATACCCATTTTCGGTGAGGTCATCCCTGTGTAGATGTCCCTTTTATTTCGGCTTAGTGGTGCGGTTGTTGATCCCAACCGTAGGGTGATCTCTTGGGATTATCCAGTAAGGGGTAGTCCGGGTTTTGTGTTGCAGGGGGTCGGAAGTGATTCTCGGTACGCTGATCTAGACCAGGTACCGTGACAAGTGGTATCCCAGTGCCTAGTCATTAGTTGGAAATTCATTTTCCCTACGCGCTCGTACGGTTATGATTGTGCCCAACTATTGCTGAAACGTGAGTTGCAAGCATTTCAGCTACATTCTATTTTACTTTCTATAGACACTATTATAATATCAGAGAATTTTAATAAAAAGTGTTTTATCTATCGTAAGGTAAAACCCGACATGTTTATTTGTGGCGTGGTCTTACAAGATGCTTTTGTTTTCAAAGAATTTTTGAAACTTTAATAATCAATTTGAGTGTGATTTCTCACGCTGGTATTCCAGACTGACATGGGTGTTATTTAACTATAATGCTCGAATCAAACCGAGTGTTATAGTATACATGATAAGGATGCTGTGGAGCTCAGGAATCTAGCTGGATGGCGATACGTACTTCCGTATTTGATTATTATTCCGCTGTGTATCCAGTTGTATGTTATTGATGTTGAACTCTGATGATGTACTCTGATGATGTATGTATAAACAGATATAGTTTTCTTTTGTGTAAAGAACATTGATTATCTATTATATTTTATTCCGCGTCGATGGTTAGATTCTGATGTTGTTTTCTATTTTCTTCTTCTACCTCTTCTTCTTTAATCCAAATGGTTCGTATTTCCGTTCATCTTGAGTTGATTGATGTAGAATAGTGTTGACTCAAGCGATACAGATTTGCGGGCTGTTACAAAAACTGTGTTAAAATCCATTTCCTTATTTTAATACTAAATAATGCTATAAAAAAAACTCGAAATTGCAAGATATTTCTTTTATTGTTTCTTTAACTATTGAGTAATGCAAAATACAGAAATGTCTCTATTTTACACTAATTCCATGTTTCTTTTTTTTATTCTTGCAATTATGATTATCGTTATTTTTGCAATATTAAACTATGAAAATTTATTCTCTTTTTTAAATCAACCAACTAATCTATCACCAACTTCCAAATCAAGTTATTAGATTCTTCCCTATTTAATTTATTTCTTCCGTTTTAGCATAATTTACTGTAAATTTCTTGCTTTTAGGCTTAAACCTTTCTTTATAACTATTAAGCCTAATATTATTCATATTTATTGTATTTCTTTCTTTCTTTTATGTATAAATAATAATTAAATATAATCTCTCTTATAGAATTTACAGTTTCAACATAACTACTTAGCAGAACTAATTACTGAAATGCTGAATTAAAATATTTAATGGGAATCTAACGATAATATATCATAAACGTAAAAGATATATAATTTAAATTCACTCACTTGTCGTCATTAGCTTTGCTCGTCCTTAGTTTTGGTTCATGGCCTTCCTGGATCCCCTTTCAAGGCATTTAATATTTTTATTAAGAAGATCTTCTCCATAGAAATATTTTCTATTTAGGGTTCAACCTCAGACAATGAACCCAATTGGGAGAAAATCCGATTGTGAGAAAATAGCTAGGCCTAGGGTTCTATTTATAGTGGAGTTTGGGGATTTCAGATCGTCGAATTTTAGTATTGAATCTGGTGCAACCATGTCACATGCTTGCTGCGAATCATTGGATCTAGAAAACAACGCTCGAGATTGCACGAAAATTAAATTACTAAACTTAACTTTTAACCGTTGCCTATTCATTCTAATTAATTTCCATCAATTGCAAGTTTAATTCCCTCTATAACACATGTTTATTATAAAATTCAAACGTTGCTAATTAATGTAAATTAATTTCCTTTAATTGATGATTTGATTAACATTGCATACTAATGTTAATTAATTACCTCTAATTGTTGATATCAATTAATTTTCTTTATAGCGCGTCTATTTTGAAATTCAAACGTGTAATATTTTTGAAATTTATAGGCGCATATATTTATAAATAAATATATTCACGCATATTTACACGTATAATAATTTTTCGATATGGAACTTCGAATGTCAAAAAATTTTTCATATGAAATTCGTTCGAGGCATACTATATATGTAAATTAATCAGAAATTCGCTACAAACATAATGGTATAAGTTTCGAGGCCATGTTCTGACAATTTCAAAAACGCTCATTTTCACTGTTTATAATTATTTTGGTTATTTAATTATCTAAAAACGCGGGTGTTACACATGAGTTCAAGCGCTAACATTTAATAGTCGTTGACCATCTGAGTGGGTCATATGAGTCCTTATCAAAAGCATCTTAGTAGGTGATGTGAGATTTTATTAATGATCGCTATGTTTTCCACAATTGCTATGTTTGTTGTGATTACTGAGTTTTGAGATGAATGTCATATGATGTAGTTACCACTGAATTAGCTAACCCAACACCATATATTGTACTTTGAATATTGTACTTTGAGTAGTGGTACACCAATACAATGATAATAAATTATATATTGTGTTATGTGCTAACTTGTTAGATGTAGAGAAAAGTCGTGCATGATTTTTCATACTATGTGTTCCAACTTTACTATATCGTTTTTATTTACATTTTAAGATTACATGTTCGCTTATACCAAACTTATATCTGATTTGAGATTATTCGAATTGGTTCTTATCATCTCGGGTACTCTTAAATGAGCAGAATAGAGATAACACGTATGAGATAGTGCATAGATCTATGCGGATGAGGAGCATATGACTTATGCTTTCACATATCTATTTTTAGAGTTATTATCGCTGTTTTTGCTGTGCAATATACCGTGAAGCTATATCGGTACTACTTATCTATTGGAGATGGTTTTCTTTTTGGAGTTTATTTGCTTAGATGTATAAACTCTATTTCATTTTGTTTTGTATTACTACGATGACATGCCGCACTCTGATTCTGTTTGATTCATTTAGTTATACTAGCATCCCATCATTTTTATATCTATGTCTGATGCGCTGTGAGATTTGTGACAAGTTCTATTTTGGATTGTTATTAGTTTACCTTGACAGCCACTCTACATCGACGTAATATCACCGTAATGCATTATTTATGGTATTTGGGTATCGGAAAATGAGGGGTGAACGTCATAACAATGTTTTTCTTTGAGATGTTTGGATTTTTGGAATTGGAGGAAAGACCAAGGATTACGGAGGCAATCTATTATCATCATTTCTACTTAACCCGGGAATTAAATTCTTAATCCAAAATATAAGATGCCAATAAATTAAGATAGAATATGTCATTCAGCCTGGTCCGGCCCAGTCAAGTTGCTGTCCAAGTCCAAAATATGATTTGGCCTATTCTCAAAATGAAGTTCTTGAATTTGTGAAAATATTGCTCCTGGAAGGGCTTGAACCCTGCACCTCAAACACAGTCCATATATGACTTCCATTCAATCGTACATCTTTATATGCAAATTGTTGCCGAACTCTTTTTTTGTATAAGAAAAAAAAAAAAAAAAAAAAAAATATTTCCCTAGGCCTGGAGTTGCCCAATCCCATAGGCTTAATGGGCTTCCACTTGGACTGGCCCTGCATTCAGCTATGTCATGATAAATGGCAATGTGATTAGTATCTACGCAAATCACTTGAACAAGTATAAACCTATGCTTAAGAATAAACCATGTTTAACAATTTTAGTTATGTAATACATATATCTTTAAGACATAAGATACACATGTTTTAAGCTCAGAATAAGGCTATAGGTATTGCTAGGAGCTATGTCTCAATTATCACACTGTCTAGAAGAGCAGCTATTGCTTGAATAGTAGCATATCCTAAACTTTGTTTCCACTGCTATTTGGAACAAAAAGGAACATGTTAGCATGTTTAGCAGACAATAAGTTTACAGCCAGCTTTAATTATTTTTACAGTGTATATATGTACAACATATATATGTATATGTGTGACACACACATCGTCAGGCTTCAACTAATAAAACAAAGCATTTAACGTCTGCCAAGCAAAAAGCTGTAAAGATTTTGTAGGTACTTGGTGCACAAAAACCTCCCCCAAACTATGCCATTCTCATTATGCTATGATATATATTATCCAAATTCGGTTTGAGAACCAACAAATCTTCTATTCTACGTGTTACTCGCAATCCTGCATGCTTCCCAATTGTTCATCATGCAACTCATAGTCTTTTGTATATAAACCTCTTCTATCCCAATCCTTCATCCCATCGATCGGCACAGATTCAATAATGAAGATCATCATATTCATCGCTTTCCTTGCCCTCACCCTGGCTTACGCAGCCACTGCATTTGAATACTCGGACACTTCGTGCAGAAGAGAAGTGCAACGCCACTCGCTGAACAAATGTAAATCATGGTTGAAATCAGGGAGAAGGCAGAGCCTCATAATGACAGAGGTAGAAGAGGATTTTGATGAAGACGACGACAACATGCAAGCACCAGAGGAGTGTTGCATGCAGCTAAGGAGAGTGAGCGAGGAGTGCAGATGCCCCATGGTCAGGCAGGTCATGCAGCAGATGAAGCAGGAAGCTGGCTACGGCAGCCAGGAGTGTACTGGAAGGTGCAGAGAGGTCATGCTGAAAGGCAAGTTCCTGCCTGCCATGTGCAACGTGGAGCCTCGTTCCTGCAGAGTCAGTGTCGGGGGTCAAATCTAAACGTCTTACACATGTAAGGGTGTTGCTTTGTTCATAAATAATCTATCCACCAGTGCACATCATCGTGTGTGGCGAGCGTGCGAGGCGTTCAATAAATGGGAGCTTAATTCTCCCCATGTTTCTTCCATTTCTCCATGTTTTATTGCTACTTCCATTTCATACTACTGCTACCTCTATATGGCTATTCATTACAGCTTCTGTTATCTTATTTACCTAACAGAAACCTATTGTACACAAAACATGTGATACATCGTAATAGGTAATTAGTTTATTCTAGTCGAACTCCTAAACTCACGACAATAAGTAACCACGCATCCAATATTATTGGACAAACCACAGTAATACGTAAAAAATAAACACGCAAACCCCGACTGCATGCAAGTTCCATAATATACAAATTCGAACTCTGCGCCTTTTCATGTACAACTTTTAGAATATAATTTGTAAATACAACTTGTTAAAATATGTTTTGTAACTTCATATTTAGTAGAATTATGAAAATTTATGAAATGGTTTTTAATTTAAAAAATTCCTACGAAACACTTTTCATAACTAGGTGCCTGGACTCACCTAAAAATGAAAAGATTCGAAGTTCAACGATATTTTAATCTAAGCTAGTTAATGAAGGTGGTGGCTTAAGCTATTAAATAACCACGCAACTTCATCTGATTATCAGCCAAGGAAAAATGAGGAGGGGAAAAAAAAACGTCTATTAAGATAGAGCTAAATTTTAACAATTCATTATCAGTTCTCCTCAAATTTCTATCAAATTGGTATCATTATCATGGGTCTGTCCTTTTCTACTTCTATTTTGTTCCTTCCAATTTACAAAAAACAATAATATGCCAAACTTGATAGAAAAACAGTAG
Source organism: Allium cepa (assembly GCA_030765085.1). Classification (NCBI taxonomy): domain Eukaryota; kingdom Viridiplantae; phylum Streptophyta; class Magnoliopsida; order Asparagales; family Amaryllidaceae; genus Allium; species Allium cepa. The sequence continues at coordinate 164,307,994 of CM060932.1, forward strand.
AGTAATTTTGTACGAATGAACAGTAACATTGTTTATTAACTGATACGATAGTTTCTTTTTCTGGAGTTAAATTTACAAACTTTTTACTAACCGTTACTACTTTTGAAATGATAACATATTGATTTTATCCGTAGAGGCATATAAAAAACTACAACTTTCTTCTATTTACATTTAAGTAAATCGTATCTGTATGGTAGAATCTTCATCCAATAAAATAATTATCTTGATCTAACAAAATTATCTTCCTAGTATTTTCCATGAATTTTCTTTTAAACACAACTTAAATACTTGAACAACGGTGTCTGCAAATCATCATATTCTTCAACCTTTGCATAAGCTTGAGTATTTGAGAGCGGATGACATCATCGATTGTACCATCTCAAATTTTGCTGTCAAGGCAACGGTTCGACCATGACACAACAATATTCTATCGATTACCCTTTGCTATTTCTACTCCATAAATTCCAACGATTTGAAAGCGAAACATTTGGAGAAGGAAAAGTATGATTTTGAGTAAATTTAAATCTATGTCGAATCAGTGATTACCTTGGAGGTGGTACCTTTTTATTATTTTTTTATCTCTACATATCTTATAATTTTATGTAACTTATGGTTAGTTGTGCATTTGTGCATCTTGAATTGATCTTATAACTTTAGACATTACAGAAAATAAAGTGATATACATGTAAATATGATGTCTTATTTTCAAAAATTAAAAACAGGATAAAAATAAAAATCAATATTTGTGTATGTAAAAAAGTCGTTATACATACATATACATTTATATGTATATATATACATATGTGTGTATGTAAACAGACACACACATACACACAGCTACGTACGTGTGTGAATACATATACATTGATCTTGTTTAGATCAAGTTGAGTTGGAGAATGAGAAAAACTTCCAAACGTAAATAACACCTAATCTTTAAAAATCATTTGTACATTTTCCTTTGATAATTATGCATTCATCATCGTAAGATATATAACTCATCCTGTAAAATATATGAACTTTAGTATTTAACAGTGACTCCATATTTGTGCGAGAATTTTACTAAGTACAAACTTCAATTAGGAGGCAATCAGATTGGTCGAATTGCCAGGAATACTAATGTCTTAATTGTTTTTGTTTCCTTTTCACATATGGTAACATGTAATGAAATAAGTTTTTCATAAAGTCCTATTTATGTGAATTATTAAGTTGTTGAATTAATGATATATCTATAACTCATGAGCCAAACAAATAGCTCATTCAGGTAAGACAATTAGTAGTCATCAAGGTTCGAAGTACCGGTTTCCGTTTCCGTTTCGGTCATTCGAAAAATTCAAAATTTCGGTCCCGTTTTCTGGAAATTTCGTTTTAAATCCGGTTTGTGAATTCCGGTACATTTTTGTTATAAACACGCAAATAAATATGCAATACTGATAGTCAATTACACTAAGTTATTCAAGTCACATAAAAGTTACAAAACATACGACATAAAAATTTAATATCAAAAGCTATTTCTCTGAGCATCATATAAATTTTATTCATCACTCTCTTCATCTTGTGTCGGATTATAATATGCTGGAAAACATACTGTTGTATCTGATCCGAACTTAAAAATGCCGTCATCGTATTATTAAAGGGTGATGGTTCATCTTGGCTACTTGATCGCTCAGCAGCATACGGTTGATTTAACCCACAATACGAATAACCTCTGTTATAGTTAGACGTTGAATACCTAAAACTGAGAATATTGTTAGAAGTATATCTGCTATCATAATCCCCTTGATCTTCATGTACAACATTCAAATTTCTATCTCTTCGTCGACTATAGTCATCTGCTTCATAATTTTGGATATGTATTTGATACTTATCAAAAGTGGAACCAAAGTCATAACCACTAGCTACAACCAATATCGTCACCACCAACATTACCTGAATCATCATTTGATGAACTATCATTTTCATTATTTTCTGCAGATACATTATCATTGTCCGACTAAGGATTATCGCTTGCATTATCAAGTAGCAGATTCTCAGCTTCTCTAATCCATTCTGCAAGTGGATCTTCCTCATTAAAGATGTAATCTAAATCAATAAGTTGGTCGGTTGTTTGTTGGCGTTTAGCATGTCGTACTCTTAATCGCTTATTATAATGTACAAATGCTATTTTTTCTAAGTTCTCCATTTTTATTCTGTTTCTTAACTTCGTGTGAATCATTACAAATGTTGTCCAATTTCTTTCACAATTTGAAAAAGAAACTGTTTGGCAAAGAATACACATAGCTATGCATGTTAAATTTGGACCAGCTTCTCTACCAATTATTGACCACCACATAGCTGAAAGACACGACGTAACTGCATGTTTCGCTTTTGTAGAACCAAATACATCAAGTTTCATTCTATATTTTTCAACCAACGAATCATTCATAATAAACCAAGTTATTCTTTGGCTAAACATAATAGCAAGAATCATGAGCAGTTTAATAATTTGTTTATTACCTCTTTCAAAATTTCAATTTGTATAGCAATATCAGGTACCATTTTTTCAAGAATATTTGCCTATCCATTTAAAACCTCATCATCGTTTGTTGCATTTTCTCCGTATTGTACATGAAGATTGAGAAAATAACCTAAAACAATTTGATAGTTCAAAGAAATATTGACATGATATGCATTTTAATTATCGTGCAATAATAAAAAAATTACCTGCTGCATGAATAGGTCAATGAAATTGTCTTTCCCATCCTTTATCGATTATATTCCACCACTTTTGACATTGTCTTATACCAACATGTTTCTTAATTGATTACTTCGTTCGATCCATTGCTTCATATAGGTATCTCATCTTTGTTTTATCATCGTTGTCCACTATTCTTAAAACTTTTACAAGTGGACCAAATACGAGAATAATAGCAGCAACATTGGCCCAAAATTTATCACTGTGGATCAAACTATAGATAAGAATTGCAGTTTTTTTTATCTTTAGGACCGAGTTTATGAATCTTTGCACTCCACTCCCTTGAAGAAATCATTCTTCTTAGATTCTCCTAATGTGTCTATATGGATTCCAATGCAATAAAGTGAGTAGAAAACCTGCTTACTACTTTCCGAATCAATTCTTTATTATTGTTTTTTTCTCATTATGGTAAGCAACCAACCATGATTGTATATGAATCCTGTTATTGATTGACAATTTAAAATTATTGATTTTACCTCGGTTTCTTTTAAAATATCTTCAAGAATCAAATCAATACAATGTGCGGCGCATGGTGTCCAATATAGTTTCCTTTTTTTTCCATCAGTAGTTGGCCAGTAGCTTTGTAATTTTCTCAATTCCAGTAGCTTTGTAATTTTCTCAATTATAAGTTACTATTTACACAATTCTATCTTCTCCAATAAAATTAACAACATTATCCATTAGACCACAAATATACTCAGCACTTTGAAATTTGTCGGTAGCATCTACAGATTTAAGAAAGACGGTTTCTTGGATAGAATACACCAGAAAATTTATGATTTTTCTTCTATTTTGTGTGCTCCAACCGTCGCATATCAACGCACAACCATACTCATCCCAAAAGTTGGAGTAAGTGTCGATATGTTGTTTGATTTCAGTGCACTCTAAATCTAAATATGTTTTTGATGATTCATGTGTCGTGGGTCCTTTAATTCTAGGACCAGCTTCTTGAATGGCTTCTACCATAGTTTCATAGTAAAGACTATTAGCAGCATTGTGTGGATTATGATTAAAGTAAAAAAAAATTGATATTGCACGACCTATGAATTTTTGTGCATCTTTAATGCCTTTTATTGTAGTTCTAATAGATGGTTGAGTTCTACCTCCTCGTGTTTGTACATAGGGATCAATCCTTCCAACTGTTTATGTTGCTAAATCGTCATCTATTCTGGTTGATTTTGAACGTTTTAGTCGGCTAGATCGTATACATGTTCCGCTAGATCCTACACCTGACCATTGTCTCTCTTCGTTCATATAACTTTTTTTACTTTCTTGGAAGACCCGCCGAACCTCTCTATCATCTTCACTTCCACTACTATCGATTTCTTGATTTTGTGATCAGGCATGCTCATTAGCTCTTCTTGTATGCGTTATTTTTCGAGCTTCCCTTGATTTCGCTCGCTTATCTTTTTATTCAGATATTCTCGTATAAGTTTTCTGATTTCTTTAGGAACATTCGAACATATTGCTACATCGTCTGTCTGTCCCGCTAAATGTTCTTTCATACGTGTTATACCACCACCAGAAATTATTTTATGACAATAGTTGCACTTATTTTTTCTTTTTTCACCAATAACTGTCGTACGATAATTCCAAACAATATCACGATTTGCCATAATCAAGTACCTACACTAGAAACAAAATAATTTCAACATTTAGTTATTCAATATAATATATATTATTTTGCAAACTAAACAACCATAACTTCGTTGCCATAATCATCATAATATTTTGCATGATAATATTTATTTTCCAAATTAAACTAAGCTTAAAACATTAATCATTTTAAATCTAACTAAATAATACTATTAATTAATATGACCCATTTAAACCCAGCCCATCATCAATTCCCTTGCCTTAGCAATTCATTTTAACAATACGCAGTCTATTATCTACTCATTTAACAATCTAACCCTACGCGTTGCTTTCTTCCTGCACGTAGAAAAACTTCTGCCCTCTTCAAATCGAAAAAACAGAAAGCCGATTAAAAAGATTGAAAATCGAAAAACCTCATCGATGCTTGCAAACGAATTCAAGATCAATGCTTCAATGATAAACCTTCTTCCCTCGGTCTTCAATTCAATTCGAGATCCATGCCTTGCTGATGATGAAGCAATACAAAAAACCAGGTAAGATTTTGATTTTTGTTATGTGTTTTGTATGAAATTGTGTGCTTTTATAGAAAATATATTGATTGATTCCTAATAATGTGTATACTGTTTCGATTTTGTTTTTATTAAGCCACAAAGTTAGATTTGATTGAGGGTTTTAAAGTTGGAATCTCTTTGTCGATTTGCATCACATGTTTGCAGTAGTTGATTCGAGAATAATTGTATGTGGTTGAATAAGATGTTGTTTGAAAAAAAAATTAACTGGTGAACGGAATTGGTTTTTGATGAAGATCTGGTCCCATACACGCCGGAACCGGGCCGAGATGGCCGGAACTCCGCCGTGCCGGCTGGACTTTGAAACCTTGTTTATCATACATTATGTCACTGGTTCGATTCCCAACCCCATCAAATACTTGTCGATTTGCAGAAACTGTTATGTTCTTAAAATTATAGCTCTTTGTATAAGAGCAAAGAATATTAAAAAAAATTAAAAACACCTTAAAAAGGACATAATAGGTCTTGTTAACAATTCAAGACAAATGCTCTCCTCTAACAGCAGAGCCACAAGACCTCTCTATAAATATAGGTCATCCATCCGCATCAAGAGATCAAATGGATATCTAACGGACTGGTTGAGAACTAAAATCATTTGTAATCATATTTTAATTTTAAAGTTAATCTTTGGACTAGGACTCCTTAATGGTGGACTTAGACAAATTAACATTGTCAAGCCCTTTTTGGTTATTTGACCAAAGAAATATAGAACTTCTCTAACAGTGGACGTAGGGACCAGGTTCTTGAAGCGCCATAAATTAACTTGTCTTTGAAATTCCAACACTTTTCTTCGTTTCTCACTTTCCGACCCTGATGCTTTGTCTTCGGTCAAATCATTTTATTATACTAAAACTCCTTAGTTTACCTTTGGACATTGGGGTGTTGGAAGTGATGAAAAACCACACTAATCTTTTTGACTAAAAGGAGGGCCCTCTCTAAACTATGCTCCAATGCTTTTGCTGTTTGTTTCCAACCAAGTTTTGATTTAAGAAGATGTAGTAAAAATCCACTCTGAGGAAAGGCGCATTGTTACCTGCGGCTAACGACCAGATCACAAAGACAACCATTGTTATCGTGAATACTACAACCAATGAAGCTGGTCCTTCGGTTTCATCTCATGAGAAATTCCAAAGAGTGATGATGGCTTCCACGGAAATCACTGCTAAACGCTTAGATGAATACTAAGATGTGGCTAAAAAGACTACCGAAAGCATAGAAAAGACTACTGGTGTAAGTATTGATTAAGAGAATCAGTTGCCGAAAGCTGATAGAAACTCTGCTAAGTGACACATGACTACGAAAGAAGAATATGAGCTTTCAAAAGCTGCTACTGCTAAAGTTGGTGGAGAGCATCCTGATTTGTTGAACAAAATATACCCGAAAAGGCCCTAACTTCGAATCCTAGAAGGATAAACCTCGCTGTGCCTAACAAGGTTAGACTTGAATGAAGAAGCTGCTAGTTGGACATACAAATAAAATGAGTATCAAAGGAGATCAAAATACTAAAAGATTATTGCTGAAATTAATTAAACAAGTGTAGAAGTTGCAAGAAGATAATCCTCTTCTCACATGGAACTGATTTGAGGAATATTCAATCATTTGCTGATGAAATAGTAAGATCTCCATTACCGATGGGATTCTAAATCCCAATGCTGTCTTATGACGGATCGACTATTTTGGAAGATCATTTGGCACCATATGATATTTAAATGAAGGCCATTTGTGCCTTTGATAAAGTAAAATGTTGATTATTTCCTTCTACATTTAGTGGAGTGATGCTTAAATGGTCCTACCGTTATCCCACCAATTCCATAAGTTCGTGGGAATGGTTAACTACAACTTTTAACTTACTTATTTACATCAAGAAACACAAGAGCTGCAGTTAGTTTGCTAGCTGATATAAGGCAGGGAAAGGGTGAATCTTTGAAGGACTATCATCGAGGATTCAATGATATTGCGGCGAAGGTGAAGGGCATATCAACGAAATCAAAACTTATTATGATCACTTCGGGATTGTGGAAGAACACCCCATTTTGTAGAAATTTAATTAAAAATGAGCATATTACAGCAAATGAGTTCGTCTATAGGGCTCAAGATGAAATAAAAATTGACAAATATGTGAGAGCTTAAGGTGAAGTTTGGAAGTGGGATGATAAAAGCCGAAGCTTCGACTAAGCATAGAAATCGAGAAGAGAGTTCTAAATCTTGGAGAGTCTTCCATTGAGTCAATCATATGCCTAAATTTATGCACTGATCAAGATAGAGTTAAGAATCCATTGATGAAAAAATTGGCACGACTACCAAAAACAAGTTGAATATAGAGATCTAGCAGAAAATAACAAGAAAGTAAGTAACACAAAAGGATTTTTATAGTGGTTCAGCAAGCTCTAGCGTACATCTACCTTATATTTTTTATAGTCGTTTCCTTTCAAAATTAGAGCTGATTTTATTAGATCTGACAACAATCTAGTGGGTCTCAAATTTACAGTAGAGTTCCTAGTCTATTTGGGGAAGGAGATAAATGTGAAGAAGATGCAGCGTGCGAATACTCATAATGATTTGCTTGATATCACTTGTGTTCTTCTTTTTCCTTTAATTTCTTCGTAGCAATCCCTAAGGTTGCTTTTCTATTTTCCAAGAAAAGCACTTAATGATTATATATTGAAGTTGTACTTGAAGTGTAGAGAGTTTAGGAGGGTGCCAAGTGACATAAAAACCTCTTGATACCTAAAGGTTCCACTCGGTACCGAGTGATCTACTTAGCTTTGTTTTCCATCAAAATTTATGAGTCCAATCTCTTAACCTTTCCAAGCATGTTTCCAAGTCACGAACTGACTCGTCTTCATTTTGGCATTCTAATTCTGGTTGAAATATGCTGGGTTAAAAATCAGGTTAACAGTATCCATTGCCAAAAACAAGGTTCATTCAAGCAAAGACGAAATGAGGCGTTGCATATTGTTCATATCATAGACAAAATGGTCACAAAATCGAAGATGACAGAGTCTTTAAGTCCTTCATCAATAGACTAGTTCAAAAAGGAAAATTAAAAGAGTTTTTGAGAATTGAAAACGTATAGGGAGGCACTCCGTTAGTGGAAAAGATGACATTTTCCCAATCTAGTCCACCGTCAAGATCATCGTCAACACCAAGAAATTTTGTTAGTGTGATTTTGGGAGGGCCCATATGTGGCCAAAGCAAGTAATAGTAGTTAAAAGAAATGCATTAATGAGGTCCGGGGGAAATGAGAACGTATTTGAAATGGGGAGGTTTGAAAAGATAAGGAAAACAGAACCTAATGTTGCTTTCGTTCATGGATGCATATCGCATATGTAACTAGATTCTGATGTTTAAACCAAACAAAGTGCATATTAGGTTCATACTAATATGAGATTATTTTACTACAATAAAATTCAAACTAAAAATCTACGGTTTGAATATCATGATTCCAAAAACCAAACAAAGAACGAAGCATCTCTTGATTCCATGATTGTATTTACATGAATATCAGTTATAACAGACTTGAATACCAAAAATCTGTATGCACTACTATTTTGGGCTGGCCCTAAATAATAACAATCTACGGTTTTTGGTCCAAGTTTGACCTTCTATAATACATAAAGTCCCACATCGCCTAAAATACTAAGAAATCTAAGTATATTAATAGATTTCTCAAGTGGAGGTTGGGGGCCTGCGACTCCCAAATGTATGCTTCGTTGTGAGGAGGGAGATCATGCATCTCCACCACATACGCGCGCGCGCGCCACCGCCGTCCGTCCGACCGGTCCGGGCTCGGGTCTAAAATGACCATTCTTTTTACTAGGCCATTGTTTAACAGTTTTGGGCTTCGTCTGAAACTGGGCTGGGCCTGGAATTTGAAGAGAAGCGGGCGGGTGAAGACGGACGCGGGGGTTTTGCCTGAGGAGATGCGACTGTTCATAAGCGGACGCGAATGGTAACGGGTGCGACCCGTTAGAAGCAAACGGGTGCGAGCCGATTGAAGCGGACGCGGGCGAACAGATGCGGCGCAAGCGGGTGCGACCCGACTGAAGAGGCGCGGGCGAAACAGTACGAGCAGGTACAAAATAATACCGTTGGACGGGCGGGTGTGACCCGTTAACGAACAGCAGCGACCAAAAGGCAACGGGTGCGACCCGTTAAGCGGACGCGGTTGTTTGAAGGGATGCAGACGAAATTATAAATATGAGAGAATACTGATCACATTCTCATCCTATTCCAATCTAATTTCTTCTGCTTTTTTGCTCTACTGCTCTATATTCCATACATATCACAGAGTTGACATACTCATTACAATCTCGTGCAGATTACGTCTTTTGTATCTTATGAGAGTTTTGAAATAAAATTCTTAAGGAAATTGTTACGACAAGCCTCAGACGGAATTTCCTTTATATACTGGTTAGATTCACTGTAATCTTTCCCGTTTATAAGTTGTACTATTTCTTACAATAGTATAACGTTGTTGTTGTAATTTATTTACAACGTAACTTATTGTTACACTTATCTAATACAGAATTCCAGCGTAGTGGAATTCTAATTAATAAACTTGTGCGACGAGTTTATTGTAGCATGCTATCTGTTATAGTACACTAGATAAATAACATCTTAAGAATTTTATTGTTTTACACTAAAACAGAGATGTCAACAGTTGACAACATGAAAATGGATAAGTCTAACTTTTCAGCGGTTATTTCTGAATGCAATTTGATTCAGAACCCTAACCAATGGTGGGTTGACACAGGAGCTACTCGTCATGTTTGCTCTGAAAAATCCATGTTTTCAACATACCAGAAATTCGATTAGAATTGCAGTTTCCATGATCGAAAGCAGTGGCACAGTTATCCTCAAGTTCACTTCTGGAAAAACTGTCAAATTGAATGACGTGCTTCACGTTCCAGACATACGCAAGAATCTCATCTCTGGTGCAGTCCTATCAAAGAAGGGATTCAAGATGGTGTTTGAGTCAGACAAGATGGTTCTGTACAAAGCTGGAATGTATATAGGAAGGGGATATTTATGTGATGGCCTATTTAAGGCAAATGTAGCCATTGTCGGCAACAAAAATATGTATTCTGATTGTGCTATTAGTAAAATTGAAGTTTCTTATTTGCTTGAGTATGAAATTTTACTTTGGCATGATAGATTGGGACACATAAATTTCCGCAAAATGAAAACCTTATCAAACTTGGGATCAATTCCAAAATTCCAAGTAGATAAAACCTACAAATGTGAGACATGTGTAGAAGCAAAAATGGTCAAACAACCATTTAAATCTGTTGACAGAAGCACCGAACCATTAGGTTTGGTACATACAGATTTATGTGATTTTAAATCACTACCTACAAGAGGTGGGAAAAAGTATTTCATTACTTTTATTGACGATTATACACGATATTGCTATGTATATCTTTTAAATAGTAAGGATGAAGCAATAACCGCGTCTATAAAATACAAGGCTGAGGTAGAAAATCAGTTAAATAAAAAGATCAAGATATTGAGATCTGATCGAGGTGGAGAATATGAGTCACCGTTTGAACAGTTCTGTGCAGAGAATGGAATAATTCATCAGACAACAGCACCATATTCACCACAACAAAATGATATAGTCGAGAGAAAGAACAAAACATTAAAAGATATGATTAATGCAATGCTCTTAACCTCTGGTCTACCAACGAGCTTGTGGGGGAAAGCCTTAAATATGTCTAATCACATATTAAACAAAGTTCCTCACAATAAAACATGAACAATTCCATATGAGTTATGGAAAGGACACAAACCAAGTTTTAAATACCTCAAAGTGTGGTGGTGCTTGGCAAAAGTTCCAGTTCCGCCTCCAAAGAAGGTCAAACTTGGACCAAAAACCGTAGATTGTTATTATCTAGGGCCAGCCCAAAATAGTAGTGCCTACAGATTTTTGGTATTCAAGTCTGATATAACTGATATTCATGTAAATACAATCATGGAATCAAGAGATGCCTCGTTCTTTGAAGATGTGTTCCCACATAAAAGAAACGATGGAAATCCTGTCCCAAAAAGGACAAGAGATAACAGAGATGAGACATGTGAAGATGAAACTCATCAGGACAACGAGGAGGTTGAACCAAGTAGAAGCGTAAGGGAAAGAACTTCCAAAACATTTGGTTCGGATTTTTTAACTTATATGTTAGAACACGAACATCAAACGTACAAGGAAGCAATGTCATCTTCTGAATCTTCATGTTGGAAAGAAGCAATCCAAAGTGAGATTGATTCAATTCTAAGTAATAAAACTTGAAAAATAGTTGATATTCCACCTGGAATAAAACCAATTGGCTGCAAATGGATTTTCAAGAAGAAATTCAAATCAGACGGCTCTATAGATAAATATAAAGCCAGATTGGTAGCCAAAGGATATCGTCAAAAAGAAGGAGTAGACTTCTTTGATACCTATTCACCAGTTACACGAATAACCTCTATAAGAATGTTAATAGCAATTGCTTCCATATATAATCTAGAAATTCATCAGATGGATGTCAAAACAGCATTCTTAAATGGAGATCTCGATGAGGAGATTTACATGGAGCAACCTGAGGGTTTTATTTCCAAAGGAAATGAAAACAAAGTATGTCGGTTAGTGAAATCACTATACAGACTAAAACAAGCTCAAAAACAATGGCATGAAAAATTTGATAGTGTCATGATGAAAAATGGTTTTCGTATAAATGAATGTGATAAATGTGTTTATTACAAACAGGTTGGACAATCATATGTGATGATTTGTCTATATGCAGACGATATGCTAATCTTTGGTCCTAATACTAAAGTAATAGAGACTATAAAGAAGATGTTAATCGACAATTTCGATATGAAAGACTTGGGAGTTGCGGACGTTATTTTGGGAATCAAAATAATAAGAACACCTAATGGAATTGAACTATCTCAGTCACACTATGTAGACAAAGTGATTGAAAAATTCCAAGAGTATGGAATTAAAGGAGTGAGGACACCTTTTAATCCATCGGAAGTACTGCATAAAAACACTGATGAGAGTGTAATGCAACTGGAATACTCTCGTGTAATAGGATGCTTAATGTATCTGATGAATTGCACCAGACTAGATATTGCTTACGCGGTAAGTCGACTAAGCAGGTATACAAGTAATCCAGGGAAGGAACACTGGAAAGCACTAATGAGAGTGTTGGGATATTTAAAGAATACCACTAATTTTTCCTTACATTATGGAAAATATCCTACCGTCTTAGAAGGATATAGTGATGCAAACTGGATTGCAGATTCAAAGGAATCAAAATCCACAAGTGGTTATGTCTTTACCCTTGCAGGAGCAGCAGTGTCATGGAAATCTACTAAACAAACATGCATAGCTCGATCCACCATGGAATCTGAGTTTATCGCATTAGATAAAGCAGGCGAAGAGGCAGAATGGCTTCGTCAATTCTTAGAAGATATTCCATTTTGGCTAAAACCTGTGACGGCCATATGTATTCACTGCGATAATCAAGCAGCGCTAAGTAGAGCGAAAAACTTTGTATATAATGGCAAATCACGACACATACGTCGTCGCCATAACACAGTTAGGCAGTTACTCTCTAATGGAACTATTTTCATTGATTATGTGAGGACAAATGATAACCTAGCGGATCCATTTACTAAAGGTTTATCAAGAGAGAAAATTGACTGCACATCGAGGGGAATGGATTTAAAAGCCTAAACCAACAAGAGTTACCTTATACGAAAACCTATCCTAGCGACTGGAGATCCCACGGACTAGGATCAATAGGCAAACCAGTTATGAGTAACTCAAGAAGCTATGCATTTGTATGGACTTGGTCCTACTCCATTCTTATGGTGCAAAATATAATGCATGCCTACAGAAGTAGTTAAAGGTTAAACTATGTTTTTTAATGATGACCATATCTTGGAAATAACAAGTGGGGTATATGTAGGATACTCTTAATGGTTGCGATCACCTATGTTAGTGTGAACTGGGTCGGCTCTATGAGAATATTAAAAGGCTTTTATTCTCTAAAAACACTCGCAGAATAAAAAATTGTTCAGGACCAAAATGAACACAACCAAGAGATTGGATGAGAAGGGAATCAATGCTTCGTAAAGCTTATTGTCTGGATATACAATAAAGGCCGACGGTTCAAGATGAAATAATTCACCGATTAGCCAAGTAGATCCGATAAGTTTTAACTAGGGAAAGTTCAAAGTGAAATATCTACTTATCCACGATAAAACATTTTCTATATGTACTCTGTGATATTTCGCTTTGTGTGAGGGATATGTATATTATCATTCATGTGGGGGATTGTTGGAATTCCTAAAGAACAAGTGAATGAAAAATACATAAAGTCCCACATCGCCTAAAATACGAAGAAATCTAAGTATATTAATAGATTTCTCAAGTGGAGGTTGGGGGCCTGGGGCTCCCAAATGTATGCTTCGTTGTGAGGAGGGAGATCATGCATCTCCACCACACACGCGCGCGCGCTGCCGCCGTCCGTCCGACCGGTCCGGGTACGGGTCTAAAGTGACCATTCTTTTTACTAGGCCATTGTTTAACGGTTTTGGGCTTCGTCTGAAACTGGGCTGGGCCTGGAATTTGAAGAGAAGCGGGCGGGTGAAGACGAACGCGGAGGTTTTGCCTGAGGAGATGGGACTGTTCATAAGCGGACGCGAACGGTAACGGGTGCGACCCGTTAGAAGCAAACGGGTGCGAGCCGATTGAAGCGGACGCGGGTGAACAGATGCGGCGCAAGCGGGTGCGACCCGACTGAAGAGGCACGGGCGAAACAGTACGAGCAGGTACGAAACAATACCGTTGGACGGGCGGGTGCGACTCGTTAACGAACAGCAGCGACCAAAAGGCAACGGGTGTGACCCGTCAAGCGGACGCGACTGTTTGAAGGGATGCGGCCGAAATTATAAATAGGAGAGAATACTGATCACATTCTCGTCCTATTCCAATCTAATTTCTTCTGCTTCTTTGCTCTACTGCTCTATATTCCATACATATCACAGAGTTGACATACTCATTACAATCTCGTGCAGATTACGTCTGTTGTATCTTGGGAGAGTTTTGAAATAAAATTCTTAAGGAAATTGTTACGACAAGCCTCGGATGGAATTTCCTTTATATACTGGTTAGATTCACTGTAATCTTTCCCGTTTATAAGTTGTACTATTTCTTACAATAGTATAACGTTGTTGTTGTAATTTATTTACAACGTAACTTATTGTTACACTTATCTAATACAGAATTCCAACGTAGTGGAATTCTAATTAATAAACTTATGCGACGAGTTTATTGTAGCGTGCTATCTGTTATAGTACACTAGATAAATAACAATTATGTATACTGACAAATGAAATGACCATCGAATAGATACTAACGAAGCATAGTTTAATCAGTTGAAGCCACTGCTTGTAACTATTTACCTGGCCGATTGAGTACGACAGAAACGACAGGTACATAAACCATAAACTTAGAACTCAGTCCGTGGTTGACTAGAACTGAATTAGGGGGTGATATGTATGCACATACGTGATTAGAGAGAACCCTTGAATTTTGTTATTTGCTCTAATTCTATTCGTACACCAGTAATAACTTAGCACACTAGTAATAACTTATCGTAACTCAAAACATATAAATAACTTGTATGCTTTAAATTTTACTTTACATACAACTTTATTTTTACAACATTAACCTTGTTCTCATATTCATTATCCACTATACCATAACAAAAGGAATCCCAACAAGCATAACTGTTGCAAGCATTTTCAGTAATACTTATACGTGTTTCTATTAAGGGCATGGACATTTATTTGTCACGCTTATATTCTTTATAAATGATGAATTTTTTTCCGTCATAAAGTTTAAAAGATTTTTTTTCCAACAGCTATAAGTGTCGCTAATTTCAATTTTCTAACATTGATAATCGTTGCAATAATTAATATGGTATGCATGATTATAATGTAGACTATATTTAATAATGAATTCAAAAACAGTAATATCTCAATTTAGCAAATTATAACCCAACCAATATCAAATAAACAACATCCATAATTATGATAACAAAATAGAATATCAATCAACAAAAGACAAGTTCAATACATAATTAAGTTACTAAATTCAAGTTTACCAATTCTATACTAATATCAAATCGGAATAACAAAAGACAAGACATAGTTCAAGTTAAAGTCTACAAATATCAAATACAAAACTCCGGTCATACAACAATCTCGATATTTTGACGTGGTGATGCCCCGACTCTGTCACGAGGTATCACGCGCAACTCGGATCCAAGTTTAAGAAACACATTACCTACATCAACCATTTCATCGTTCAGGATTGTAGCATAATCACACATTTCATACAGTATTTTAAATAGAAAATGCAATACAACATGCCGATATGAGATTATCAAAGCACAAAATTAAGAGAAAAAGAGTCTTTAGACAATTCAGTTGAAGAAAGACAACCACTAAATTGTTGTCATTTTAAAGGCAAATCTCTAATTTTAGTAGGTACATAATATATTTAGATATGACAATTTGCTTTCAAGGGTTATTATTTGTTAGAGAACCACATATTATCACAAAACCAATTGGTTATGTGAAGAGACGTCTCTTAGTATATATACAGAATTCATATTGTAAATTGTCCAATGTGGGACTATTCTCAACACGCCCCCGCACGTGTGGGGTATCATCAGCCAAACACGTGGACATTCATTAAGGGTGATGTGTGACACAATCGAAATCCGCTCTGATTCCATGTTAGAAAACCACATATTATCACAAAACCAATTGGTTATGTGAAGGGAGGTCTCTTAGTATATATGCAGAATTCATATTGTAAATTGCCCGATGTGGGACTATTCTCAACATTATTCTTTTAATTAGATGATAGTCATCATAGTTGATGATATCAATTTGGTAAAATTCAAATCTATTGCAAACAATGACCATAAATAAGAGTAGTAAGTCCGATGAAAGTTTTAGGTTCGGTCCTAGCTATGTATAATTGCCAAGTTAAAAATAAAATAAAAAATCAGTCACATTAATGACATAATTTAAGAAAGTAAAACCATTTGTTTGTTTGAAATATATTAGGCCTCTTAAACATATATATGGGCTTGAATACTGATGCATCTGAACCATAACAAAAGTATTAAAGGTGATAATACTTTTTGATAAACATAAGCTTGTGTAAAATTCAAACTTACACCTGGTCGTTACTCTAAATGTAAACATG
This sequence comes from Allium cepa, assembly GCA_030765085.1. NCBI lineage: Eukaryota > Viridiplantae > Streptophyta > Magnoliopsida > Asparagales > Amaryllidaceae > Allium > Allium cepa. The sequence goes on from CM060932.1 coordinate 164,324,165, forward strand.
CTCAGCTAGTAACAGCATAAATTACTCATTAAGTTCGTTCATGAGTGCCACTTTATGGTATATCCAACGCTTAATACAAAAATCATAAGCAAAAAAAAATTAGACAGATGCAAAAGACAATTTATTTCGTTTCAGATTTGTCCCGTGATAGTTTGAAGTTAAAATAATGGGTATTAAAAAAACAGTACCCGAGTTTTTGAGTTTGAGGAGGCTCTTGGCCACTAAGTACAAGATCTATCGCAAGATTCAAGCCTCTAACACAATGCAAACATCACTTTAAGATAGGCATGTTAAACGGGTTGGGTCGGGTCAAAATGGTTTAGGTCGAGTTTGACCCAACCCATTTATGACTCATTCTCTTTTATCCATTTATGATCCAACCCATTTATAACCCAACCCACTTAATAAGCGGGTTACCCATTTAACAAATTTAAAGATTTAAATTTAATTTGACTAATAAAAAACAAATAAATATAAAATAATTCTAATTCTAATTTTTATGTTTTGAGATCCGATAAAATTTTAAAATTTTAATTCTAACTTTCATCAAAATTCAAATATGAGGATGAGATAGCTTATTATTTCCTAGGTACAACTATCAGTCTCATTGGAGAACTACAGTGTACGTTCGCACGATAAAGTATCCGAGTGTTCCATACTGTCCGTAATTTAGGTGGAAGTTAATCGGTCGAAGTCTCGTTTAATTTCGAGTTAGAGCGAAGGAGTTATCGCAGTCCGAACAAAAAAATAGCGGCTTCTACGCTAGGCGGAGTTTAAACATAAGGATGTAGCAGCTTGTTATTTTTGAAGTACAACTGTCAGTCCCCTTGGAGAACTACATTGTGCGTTCACATGATGAAGTATTCGAGTGTTTCATACTGTCCGTAATTTAAGTGGAAGTTGATCGGTCGAAGTCTCGCCTGATTTCGAGTTAGAACGAGGAAATTATTGCAGTCTGAACAAAAAAATAGCGGCTTCTGCATTAGGCGGAGTTCAATATGCAGATGTGGTAGTTTGTTATTTTCTAAGTACAACTGTCAGTCCCCTTGGAGAACTACAGTGTGCGTTCACACAATGAAGTATCTGAGTGTTCCATATTGTCTGTAATTTAGGTGGAAGTTAATAGGTCGAAATATCGCTTAATTTCGAGTTCAAACGAGTGAGTTATTGCAGTCCGAACAAAAAAATAGCGGCTTCTGTACTAGGCAGGTTCAAATATGGGGATGTAGTAGCATGTTATTTTCTAAGTACAACTGTCAGTTCCCTTGGAGAACAACAGTTTGCGTTCACACGATAAAGTATCCGAGTGTTTCATACTGTCCGTAATTTAGCTGGGAGTTGATCGGTCGAAGTCTCGCCTGATTCCGAATTAAAACGAAGGAGTTATTGCAGGCTGAACAAAAAAAAGCGGCTCTGCACTAGGCGGAGTTCAAATATAGGGATTTGGTAGCCTGTTATTTTCCAAATACAACTGTCAGTCCCCTTGGAGAACTATATTGTGCGTTCATACGATGAAGTATCTGAGTGTTCCATACTTTCCATAATTTAGGTTGGAGTTGATCGGTCGAAGTCTCGTCTGATTTCAAGTCAAAATGAACAAGTTATTGCAGTCTGAACAAAAAAAAAATAGCGGCTTCTGCACTAGGTTGAATTCAAACATGGTGATGCGGTAGCCTGTTATTTTCTAAGTACAACTGTCAGTCTTCATGAAAAATTATAATGTATGTTCAAAATTCTTATTTTTCAAATTTATATTAAAATTTAGTGTTTTTAATAAATGGGTTACCTGTTTATAACCTTTTAAAACTGTGTCAACCCAATCCATAATCCATTTTATAATATTCATAAATGGGTTGACCCAACCCATTTATAAGTAGGGTAAATGGGTTGGGTTAAATTTTGAAGACAAGAGAAACGCAGTATATGAAATTTTCAAATTTTGCTTTAGACATATAGCCTTCCAGTTATGCATGTTAACTACATGGTCTAGCGTCATCGAACTGCCCATGATAAAATAGTTCAAATGGTCTTCTTCCATCATATTCCAATATGTTAAATATATATACATAATAAGCTAAATGAAAGTGGTTTGAATTATACAGGTCTGATTTTAGATTGCTGACCTTTTTGATGAGGGAAAACTCCGGTGTGCATACATTTCCAAATGCCTTGGCAACTTCTTGAGACTGCAAAATTTACTAAAAGATTCATATGACAACAAAGGCAATGGTTGAAACAATAAAATTCTAGTTGATAAATGATTTACGTACAAACATTTATTCGTGATGGGAGTAAACCAAAAGTAGCACTTACTGCCTTAGACTACGGTGTCATGAATAGAAAATAACTTAATATATACATTTGACATTGGTTCCTCGCTCAGTTAGCAACTCATAGTGAATTAGAGTCCACAAAGTTCCAAACAAAAACAAGTGTAATACCTGATGTGCACATTGCTTAAGACATGGGCAATTAATTTTTCCTAGCTTTAAGAAGCAATATGACATTGATACTAAAGAAGTTTGATGTTATTTTCCCATCTTATTATCCTAGCAAGTTTAAGTTAAGCCAATATACATAGATGTTTAAATAGTTGAGGTTATGAAATATGTCTGCAAGAAAAACAATCAAAGGAGCACATAAAAAAGATAAATTGCACCCATAAACAAACAGCTAAATGAATTGCTATCCTAAAGAAGAACTGATAATGCACACAAATAAAATCGTCAACGCGACAAATGAACCACATAATTTTTGGCTTAACATAATTGTATTAAGGGCTGGATATTTATCATAACTATTAAAACCATAGGCAGGTTAAAAAGAAAAGTTATCATCACTTTCAAAACATGTAGTTCGAAGGTATACCAATAATGAATGCTTTTGTAGTTGGACAGTATACCAGTACCCATAATTTTTGTCTTACTTACCGACCATGACAAACATTTTTCCTCTTCACCCTCTTTGTTTGCATGTCCAATCTTTTCTAATAAAGCAAACAAACCCTAATAGCGTATGTTATCATTTTTTGGATATGTCATAAATTCAAAATACATCACGAATCATATTATTCAAAATAAAAAAATCATAGACTAATACAGTATGAAAGCACAAATGTTGACTGGATTGATGATTAGCCACAGCAAATGCCATAGTTTGTCAAAATTAACAAGAAAATAACTACCATCGCTCCATTAACAAAATTAACACTTTTATCGATATAAAAAAGTACCCGATGGAAGTCCAGGTTGGTAACAAATAAAAATCAAGCTTCGAGAATGCAGGAAGATTATAGAGATAAAAGGAGAGAGCATGATGGATGAAATGTGAGAAAAGAAGAAGATGATGAGGATAAAAAACAAACGATTGATAATATTAGTAATAACTGCCAGGCTTTACTGCATATCTTCGTGATTTCATTTTAACTACGAATCTTTTCAATATTGGTATTAAGTCAATATTAATACAAAAGAACCTTTGTATGTATTTTTAGTTGATGCAATGTAAATAATACCAAAAGAGTTAGATTCGCAGATGGAATTTCAAATGCAGTCGTAAGAACTGAAGGCATGTCTTTGTATAAATATACCGGACTAAGTCTTATTTCACACTAACAACATAAAATCTTATTAAATACAAAGGTAAACATGAATGGTAACTACTTAACATGGGTTATTAACGACAAGCTTTAAAGTGTTTATATATGTAGATTTAGATGTAGCTACAACTTTGAATAAAAGAATGGTAAATTTTGATTGAGAAGCAATCGGATGTCTATGCGAACAAGTAGGATCAAATGTAACCCATGTTTATGGTGCCTACTTCTACAAACAAGCCTTTTGTCACTCATAAATGAATTTTCTTTATTTACTTAAATGAAGAAGAGGATAGAGAAATAGGGTATTATACCACTCATAAAACCAATAATTAATCAATAGACTACTTATTAGTTATTACTCCACGGTAAGGGAAAACTCATACTACTCAGTTCCAATTTTCTGATCACAAAGTAATATGGCATCCAGGACTCAATTACTTAATTCAACACTTATAACAATCCAATAACCTTTTCAACTTCACATACTATGGAATCAACCCATGTTCAAAAAAAAATTTAACTGTGATTGATGGATGCATTGTGAAGTTTTGAAAATTGATAGCCCAAAGTGGAAAATCTGGAATGGTCAAAAAAAAAAGTCGATAGAAGAAAGTCGACAGTTGATAGCGCAAAACCTCGAGTAGAAAAATCCAAAATAGGCAAAACACAAATTCGACTGACTTTAAAGATTGAAAATTTAAGAATCAAAAACCTCCAATAGGAAAACCATTTAATTAAAAAAGGAATTTGCCTACGATTTTGAGAATAAGTTGAGGCGGCAGAATGAAAGAAGGATCCTAAGAGCATCTCCAACAGTTTGGAGTGCGGAAATTCGATTTTCCGCACTCCAAAATGTTGGAGCCCTCATTTCTACAACAGAAATGAGGGCTGGCTTCTGTCGAACAGGCGCCTGAGCATCAGGCACCTGTCCAACAGGCACCCGTGTTTATACAAGGTACTTTTTCCCTCTCCCCTCATTTTTCCCTCCTTCATCCTCTTTTGAGATAATTTTTTTAATTCAACTTTGCGTCCAAATGCCGCCCCTTCCGGTCAAAACTGATAGACGCACCGTTCGATATACGACCGATGCCAATATCGGACCTGTTCATGTCCCTCCTGATGCTACCGTGACTCCAGACGATCTTCGATCTTTGCACGGCTTGCCCCCTACTGTTTCGCATCGACTTACTGCAGCTATAGCGACGCCACAGGTATACGTTTATTTCTTTATTGCTCGATGAACAACCATGCATGTAAATATATATGTATGATAATTCTTTGTTTATTTTAACATTAAATAATCATATATTTAGGTTCGTCACGTAGCGATGCGAGATAGTTGGTATAGGTGTTTGTCTGAGTATTTTGATCAGTTACCGGAGCTGATTTTAGATAGGCTACATGCGTCACTTTTTGGTGAATTTCCTGCTTTACCTAGATTTTCACATGTTGACCGTTGTCTGGTAGAGGCCCTCACCGAGAGATGGTAGCCTATCACTCACACATTTCATTTCCCTGATTTTGAGCTAGGACTGACACCTCTAGATTTTTATATGCTCACTGGCATAAAGGTTGGTCGACCAGACCGTCTCCCTGTTCCATTTGATAGTTCATTTGAGGAGTTCGAGTCATATTCATCTTATTTACCGACTTTGGCTAATGAGGAGGAGCTGTTACTCTCCCTTGTTTGCAGTGGTATATAGTAGAGTACATGGCCGTTGAGGATATGCACACTCCGGCTATCTAGATATTTCGTTTGTGAAATTGGGTTTTCTAGAGAAATGAGTAATAACCAAGATCTGAAATTCCGGGTTTCGTTCCGTTTAGTAGAAGTTTTCAAAATTTTGGTTCTGTTTTGAAAACTTTGAAAATTTCATTTCAATTCCGATTCCGAATTTCTAACTCTTTTTTAATATAAATATATTATCAAATAATATAAATTTGTAGTCAAGGTTTAAAGAGCAGACCATCTTTCAAATTAAACCGTTTGTGTAACAACCCACATATTTTACGTGTAACAACCCACATATTTTACGATTATATATTTAAATATTTTATTTAAATAGAGCATCGATAGTCGGATTAAAGTCCAAAATGCTACTTTTTGCAAACTGTCGAATTAGGACTCCACTTCCATTGAGTCCAAAACGACGTTTGCGACTTTTTGAGTACAAAAATCGATATGTTTGGAGTTGAGTAGAATTTCGCTATTTTTCTATTGGGCTTTGGTTTGGGTTTCAGCCCACTAACCCAACACAATAACCAAACCACTCCTCTCCTCTTCATTCATTTTCATTTCCTAACACTCTCAAGCTAAAATAAAAATGGAGGAAAGAAAGGGAAATAGAAATTCCTAAGCCCTAGTTCTCTTAGAAAATTTAAGTTCTTGCTCTAAAATCAAAGAGAAGCTTAGGTAAGCATCATCTTAATCTTCTTCATCTTATTCTCTTTTCAGTTTTCAGAAATTCCTATAATCTAACTTAGGAAGAACTTCACCTTTGTTAATAGATTGAAGATTCTAGAGGTGTATTGAAGAGAAATTAGTCTTCTTTTGTTTTAAAGCTTCTCATTCGTTGTTTTTGGGTTTAAAGGTGAGTTTTTGAACTCACATCTACGTCTATTGCTTTCATTGTTGTTAGGCATGAATTCCTAACATCTCTTTATGTTCATTTGTTTTTTATTTGAATTGATTTGGTGAATTTTTCAAATTTTGGTGTTTTGAAGTCAAAATCTTTAAAGATTCTATCTTAGATATTTGGACATCTTATTTATGGTGTATCGAAGAGCCTATAAAGCTGGGTTATCGCTTGGTATAAATCCCTAGTCTTCGTTGCTCGTTCGATCGATCCCGAATCGTTTTGGTCATCATAGCCTAGGTAAATTGTTGCCTAGAACAGACAACCAGACGTCTGGAGGTAAGGTCCAGACGTCTGGTTATGAATTTTGGAGAAAAAGAATATATGGAAGAAAATAGAAAAGGCAGAGACTAATTTCAGACGTTTGAATTTATGTATCAGATGTCTGGATGGTCTTAGACGTCTGGATTGCAAAATCAAACGTCTGGGAAGTTTTCTGGAATATTTCCAGAAACCAAATCCAGACGTCTGGATTAACCCTCAAACGTTTGGAATTGTTCGGTTTTGTCTATTTGCCTATTTTTTGAGTAAATTTCCAATGTTTATCAATTTATGTTGATCCGATTAGTTGTTATCACTTTTATCGACTTTGTTGACTTTTTTATGGATATTTGAGAATATCCATTTTGATGGATTCGGTATCGATTTCTTTGGATTTAAATTCATGTCTTCGTATGTATTTTTTGGTGATTGATTGTTTTTACAATCATTTCTGTGATTTGTCACTTTAAAATACAAACGTTTCTATACTTGTAGTAAACATTCAAACTCTTTCACAAAAATGATTCCAACGTTACTTTTAATACAAAGATCGTCTTTAAAACCATTTTCCAATCTATTAGTATATACAAACCTTTACCTCATTCGTTCGAGAAATCTACTTAACGACTTAGCAAAATAAGTGGTATGAAACGTTTGAAGTTTACTTTGTCGGTTAATTCTTAGACTTGTTCGATTGAATTCTTGTGACAACTTTTGAGTGGAAATCTACAATCTGTTCATAAATATTTAAGTTAAGACAGTGTTTATGGGACATGAACCTAAACTCATATATTTACTAGCTTAGTGTAATTTACACTTATTTTCGAGTAGAAGCCTACAATTTGTTCGTAAACAATTATGTTAAGCCAGTGGTTATGGGACATGAAGCCTAACTCATTTATTTACTAGCTTAGTGTAATTTACACATGTTGATCTATGATGATCATTCGGTGGAGTTTCGACTCAATTTGATGGGGTAGCGACCCATGGTCTTCGGGCCTTTTGTGGAGCCTCGGCATTTCTGAAGTGCTTCCAATACTAATTCCAGATTTATGATAACATTTCAGCCACGTTAATATTTCATTTTTTTAGCCATTTTAACTTATAAAATCATATTTCACGCTTCAGAAAATATTCATTTAGATATCATTTAACTTATGATTTAATAAAATAAAATTTTGTCAATAAATATTCAAATTAAACTATAATTCATTTATTAAGTCAAAAGCACATTCTTACTTAACTTTTATTTTTAACCAATGACTTAATACTTTATTTTAAAATACCCGTTTCAGAAATAAAATAAGTTGTCATAGTTAATAGAAAAATCAACTTTCTTTATAAACTATTCATTTAGACATCAATTAACTATGATTTGAAGTTAAATAAATTTATTACAACATGTCTAATTAAAAATGTATTTGATTTTTATCAATTCAAAATACATTATTTACTTAACTTAAAATCTCCGTTTGGAAACCAATTTCCAATTATCAAGTTAAGTCATATTTGAATTACATTTTATACATTTTACTTATACAATTTAGCTTATAGAAAATCTCTATAAACTTATTTATACAAAACCTATCCATTTCATGAAATAAAATTTATTGCAACCACTAGGCTAGATTTAGAATTCCACATTAAATCAAATTTCATTATTAAGTTGTTTATCGTAAATAAAATCTTTAAATTACAAATTTAAAACCAAATAAATATTTTTAAATTACAATTAAAAACCAAAATCAACTTATAAAATTTTAACTTATAGAAAACCAATATCTCTTTATATTTCAAATCTTCAAATCAAATTTTAAGTTAAAATTTCATATATTCTAAAAATTCAAAATACTTAATAAATTTTTAGGGAAATATTACTTTAAAAATATTAACCGTGGGCCTGTACAATATTTTCTAACCTAGGTCAAGTGATACGGATATGTATCATTTCAATCCGTAATTTAAAAAGAAAAATCTGGATTCTATCATTTCAAACCCGCAATCCAAAGTCAAATAAGATAAAGTAAAAATCACTCTAGCCATCATTTCAGCCCATAATAATTTTTCCTTATTCTAGTGTCTGTTCGGGTATGTATCATTTCAACCCATAGTGAAAGGGAACTTGCAGTGCGAGATACAGTAAATACAATAAACAGTATAGTATAATATAACATATCAGATGATGTAACAGGTTTATAAATAGATTCTAACATCATATAATCATATCACAGGCATATATGAACTTATCAACATAGAAAATCCATAACTACATATCCACTTGTCATCGTTTCACAATTATATAAGTACGGAATGTCTAAAGTGAATAACTCACCTTTTAAAGTTAGAATTGAAAATTCAAGGCACAAATCCTAACCTGGCAAAGCATGAAAAGGCACGACAAAACACGACTATATTTTTGAGTGATGGAGAGTCAAGATCCATATCTTGTAAACAACACCAATACACAAACATAAGAATATAATTCAGCACAAAGATCATACATCAAAACAATGGAAAAACATAAGAATTAAGATGACATAACTTTGCTTTAAACATCAAGTGGGCTCGGCCACATCACTGTTGGCTAGACCATGGTCTTCTTGGGCTCGGCCATGATGGGTTAAAGGCATGCTAGGCTCGGCCGTGGTCATGTTTGGTATGGCTATGGATTGAGGACATGAAAAAGTGGTAAGTTACAAATGGTGAAAGGTAAAAAGGCATGCAAATGAAAGGTCATGAGCACCGTTGGGTTCGGCCTAGCAACATGGTTCGGCCACAAGGTTAATTTGGGTTCGATCATAAGGTGCCAGGGGTCAAGGCAAGTCTGAAATGAAGGTTTGGCAAGGGAATGGCCATGACCAATGGATGGAAGGTGGTGAACAAAAGGGTGACCGAGGCTAGTAAAGAGGATGTGGCAATGTAGATGAGTTCGGCTATGGTTTGTATGCATAGTTTGGTGATGGAGTTTCATCATGGAGTCACGGCCATGAGGCTATGTGGTGATAAAGAGGTGGTGGAGTGGAGTAGTGGTCGGCTAGGAGATGCATGGGGTGGAGGAGGCCGAGCCTAGCTTGAAGAAAAACAAAGAAAAACAAAATGGAAAAGAGGAAAAGAAGGAAGAAGCCATGGTAAAACTTGTATAAAATCTTATAGAAATGAAATGAGAGAAGAGAATGAGATATACGTGAATGGAAATAAGAAGTTTCTCACGGCTATGGACAATGAAATACATGGCTAGAGGGGAGTAAAGAGGGCGGCTAAGAAAATGAAAAGGCTAGGAAAAGGAAGAGGCCTAAATTAAAGAAGAGAAACCGAAGTTTCTTGAAATTTCCAAGCCCAACAATCACAAATAAACAAGTTAAAAATCCAATGAATAAATAAAAAGCCTAAACAAAATACAATATAAAATATAAAATATAAAATAGAGAATGAACATAGGAAAATAGAAAATAAAATACAAAAAGTAATTGCGTGTAAAACGCTGTATTATCAAATTATAAAAAGCATAAAACAGAATTTGACGAGACGAAAAGCAGAACTAATATCAGAATTATATTCTGCTTCAAAGAAAAAGATTAAAATTTAAAATTCAAATTTAAATTTTAAATTGAAAGTCAAAGTTTGAACAAGGTTGACCAAAATATAACATTTTCAGAAAACGTTTATTTTATTGTATTTGGGAAAACAAATTCCAAAATTACATTGGAAAATTCCAAAAATTCAATTTTTAAATGATTTAAAAATCAAAGTTTTCAAATAAATTAAATTAAAAACACTTACAAAATTAAGGAATGTTACACCGTTGGTATGAGCATTTCTTCTATGTTTGCTTATTAACTTAGTGTAACTTTTAAAATAAGCATTTTCTGTTATCTCTAATTATAACCATGTTATAATTATACTTGTAATTGTTAATTACTTCTATATTCTTTTATAATCTACATGTTATAAATATAATTGCAGGTGTATTTTTTCTATTCTATTCTGTCTTCTTTTATTATGATATTATATTCTTTTTAGTTCTCTTATATTATAAGATATCTTAGCTTGGGACTGCGTTCAATTGTCACAAATTAATTATCATAGTAACCACTTTACTTTTATTTTACTATTTATTCAGTAAATGCAGATCTAGGTGCATTTCTGTTTATTATTTCTAGTCTTGTCAAAAAATTAACTTGATTTCTTCTTTAATTTCTTTAACTCTTCACTTTAAGTAGTTCTATTCTATTTGGTTGGTTACAAAAACTGTGTTAAAAATCCATTCCATATTTTGATACTAAATAATGTTATAAACAATAACTCGAAATTGTAAGATATTTCTTTTATTATTTCTTTAACTATTGAGTAATGCAAAATACAGAAATGTCTCTATTTTACACTAATTCTCTGTTTCTTTTTTTATTCTTGCAATTATGATTATCGTTATTTTTGCAATATTAAACCATGGAAATATATTCTCTTTTTTAAATCAACCAACTAATCTATCACCAACTTCCAAATCAAGTTATTAGATTCATCCCTATTTAATTTATTTCTTCCGTTTTAGCATAATTTACTGTAAATTTCTTGCTTTTAGGCTTAAGCCTTTCTCTACAACTGTTAAGCCTAATATTATGCATATTTATTGTATTTCTTTCTTTCTTTTCCGTATAAATAATAATTAAATATAAGCTCTCTTATAGCATTTACAGTTTCAACATAACTACTTAGCAGAACTAATTACTGAAATAAATGTTGAATTAAAATATTTAACGGGAATCTAACGATAATATATCATAAACATAAAAGATATATAATTTAAATCCACTCGCCTGCCGTCATTAGCTTTGCTCGTCCTTAGTTTTAGTTTATGGCCTTCCTGGATCCCATTTCAAGGTACCTAATATTTTTATTAAGAAGATCTTCTCCATAGAAATATTTTCTATTTAGGGTTCAACCTCAGACAATGAACCAAATTGGGAGAAAATCCGATTGTGAGAAAATAGCTAGGCCTAGGGTTCTATTTATAGTGGAGTTTGGGGATTTCAGATCGTCGGATTTTAGTATTGAATCTGGTGCAACGATGTCACAGGCTTGCTGCGAATCATTAGATCTAGAAAACAACGCTCGAGATTGCGTGAAAATTAAATTACTAAACGTTAATTTTTAACGGTTGCCTATTCATTCTAATTAATTTCCAATCAATTGCAAGTTTAATTCCCTCTATAACACATGTTTATTATAAAATTCAAACGTTGCTAATTAATGTAAATTAATTTCCTTTAATTGATGATTTGATTAACATTGCCTACTAATGTTAATTAATTACCTCTAATTGTCGATATCAATTAATTTTCTTTATAACGCGCGTCTATTTTGAAATTCAAACGTGCGATATTTTTGAAATTTACGCGCGCATATACTTATAAATAAATATATTCACGCATATTTACACGTATAATAATTTTTCGACACGGAACTTCGAACAATAAATTTTTCATACGAAGTCCGTTCGAGGCATGCCATATATGTAAATTAATCAGAAATTCGCCACAAACACAATGGTATAAGTTTCGAGGCCATATTCCGACAATTTCAAAAACGCTCATTTTCACCGTTTATAATTATTTTGGTTATTTAATTATCTAAAAACGCGGGGTGTTACACATGAGTTCAAGCGCTAACATTTAATAGTCGTTGACCATCTAAGTGGGTCATATGAGTCATTATCAAAAGCATCTTAGTGGGTGATGTGAGATTTTATTAATGATCGCTATGTTTTCACGATTACTATGTTTGTTGTGATTACCGAGTTCTGAGACGAATGTCATATGATGTAGTTACCACTGAGTTAGCTAACCCAACACCATATATTGTACTTTGAATATTGTTCTTTGAATAGTGGTACACCAATACAATGATAATAAATTATATATTGTTTTATGTGCTAACTTGTTGGATGTAGGGAAAAGTCATGCATGATTTTTCATGCTATGTGTTCCAACTTTACTATATCGTTTTTATTTACATTTTAAGATTACATGTTCGCTTATACCAAACTTATGTCTGATTCGAGATTATTTGAATTGGTTCTTATCATCTCGAATACTCTTAAATGAGCTGGATAGAGATAACACATGAGATAGTGCATAGAGTTGTGCGGATGTGGAGCAGGTGGCTTATGCTTTCACATATCAATTTTTAGATTTATTATCGCTATTTTTGCTGTGCAATATACCGTGAAGCTATATCGGTACTACTTATCTATTGGAGATGGTTTTCTATTTGGAGTTTATTTGCTTAGATGTATAAACTCTATTTCATTTTGTTTTGTATTACTACGATGGACATGCTGCACTTTGATTCTGTTTGATTCATTTAGTTATATTAGCATCCCATCATTTTTATATCTATGTCTGATGCGCTGTGAGATTTGTGACAAGTTCTATTTTGGATTGTTATTAGTTTACCTTGACAGCCACTCTACATCGACGTGATATCACCATAATGCATTATTTATGGTATTTGGGTATCGGAAAATGAGGGGTGAACGTCATAACAATGTTTTTCTTTGAGATGTTTGGATTTTTGGAATTGGAGGAAAGACCAAGGATTACGGAGGCAATCTATTATCATCATTTCTACTTAACCCGGGAATTAAATTCTTAATCCAAAATATAAGATGTCAATAAATTAAGATAGAATATGTCATTCAGCCTGGTCCGGCCCAGTCAAGTTGCTGTCCAAGTCCAAAATATGATTTGGCCTATTCTCAAAATGAAGTTCTTGAATTTGTGAAAATATTGCTCCTGGAAGGGCTTGAACCCTGCACCTCAAACACAGTCCATATATGACTTCCATTCAATCGTACATCTTTATATGCAAATTGTTGCCGAACTCTTTTTTTGTATAAGAAAAAAAAATAAAAAAATAAATAAATATTTCCCTAGGCCTGGAGTTGCCCAATCCCATAGGCTTAATGGGCTTCCACTTGGACTGGCCCTGCATTCAGCTATGTCATGATAAATGGCAATGTGATTAGTATCTACGCAAATCACTTGAACAAGTATAAACCTATGCTTAAGAATAAACCATGTTTAACAATTTTAGTTATGTAATACATATATCTTTAAGACATAAGATACACATGTTTTAAGCTCAGAATAAGGCTATAGGTATTGCTAGGAGCTATGTCTCAATTATCACACTGTCTAGAAGAGCAGCTATTGCTTGAATAGTAGCATATCCTAAACTTTGTTTCCACTGCTATTTGGAACAAAAAGGAACATGTTAGCATGTTTAGCAGACAATAAGTTTACAGCCAGCTTTAATTATTTTTACAGTGTATATATGTACAACATATATATGTATATGTGTGACACACACATCGTCAGGCTTCAACTAATAAAACAAAGCATTTAACGTCTGCCAAGCAAAAAGCTGTAAAGATTTTGTAGGTACTTGGTGCACAAAAACCTCCCCCAAACTATGCCATTCTCATTATGCTATGATATATATTATCCAAATTCGGTTTGAGAACCAACAAATCTTCTATTCTACGTGTTACTCGCAATCCTGCATGCTTCCCAATTGTTCATCATGCAACTCATAGTCTTTTGTATATAAACCTCTTCTATCCCAATCCTTCATCCCATCGATCGGCACAGATTCAATAATGAAGATCATCATATTCATCGCTTTCCTTGCCCTCACCCTGGCTTACGCAGCCACTGCATTTGAATACTCGGACACTTCGTGCAGAAGAGAAGTGCAACGCCACTCGCTGAACAAATGTAAATCATGGTTGAAATCAGGGAGAAGGCAGAGCCTCATAATGACAGAGGTAGAAGAGGATTTTGATGAAGACGACGACAACATGCAAGCACCAGAGGAGTGTTGCATGCAGCTAAGGAGAGTGAGCGAGGAGTGCAGATGCCCCATGGTCAGGCAGGTCATGCAGCAGATGAAGCAGGAAGCTGGCTACGGCAGCCAGGAGTGTACTGGAAGGTGCAGAGAGGTCATGCTGAAAGGCAAGTTCCTGCCTGCCATGTGCAACGTGGAGCCTCGTTCCTGCAGAGTCAGTGTCGGGGGTCAAATCTAAACGTCTTACACATGTAAGGGTGTTGCTTTGTTCATAAATAATCTATCCACCAGTGCACATCATCGTGTGTGGCGAGCGTGCGAGGCGTTCAATAAATGGGAGCTTAATTCTCCCCATGTTTCTTCCATTTCTCCATGTTTTATTGCTACTTCCATTTCATACTACTGCTACCTCTATATGGCTATTCATTACAGCTTCTGTTATCTTATTTACCTAACAGAAACCTATTGTACACAAAACATGTGATACATCGTAATAGGTAATTAGTTTATTCTAGTCGAACTCCTAAACTCACGACAATAAGTAACCACGCATCCAATATTATTGGACAAACCACAGTAATACGTAAAAAATAAACACGCAAACCCCGACTGCATGCAAGTTCCATAATATACAAATTCGAACTCTGCGCCTTTTCATGTACAACTTTTAGAATATAATTTGTAAATACAACTTGTTAAAATATGTTTTGTAACTTCATATTTAGTAGAATTATGAAAATTTATGAAATGGTTTTTAATTTAAAAAATTCCTACGAAACACTTTTCATAACTAGGTGCCTGGACTCACCTAAAAATGAAAAGATTCGAAGTTCAACGATATTTTAATCTAAGCTAGTTAATGAAGGTGGTGGCTTAAGCTATTAAATAACCACGCAACTTCATCTGATTATCAGCCAAGGAAAAATGAGGAGGGGAAAAAAAAACGTCTATTAAGATAGAGCTAAATTTTAACAATTCATTATCAGTTCTCCTCAAATTTCTATCAAATTGGTATCATTATCATGGGTCTGTCCTTTTCTACTTCTATTTTGTTCCTTCCAATTTACAAAAAACAATAATATGCCAAACTTGATAGAAAAACAGTAGAGTAATTTTGTACGAATGAACAGTAACATTGTTTATTAACTGATACGATAGTTTCTTTTTCTGGAGTTAAATTTACAAACTTTTTACTAACCGTTACTACTTTTGAAATGATAACATATTGATTTTATCCGTAGAGGCATATAAAAAACTACAACTTTCTTCTATTTACATTTAAGTAAATCGTATCTGTATGGTAGAATCTTCATCCAATAAAATAATTATCTTGATCTAACAAAATTATCTTCCTAGTATTTTCCATGAATTTTCTTTTAAACACAACTTAAATACTTGAACAACGGTGTCTGCAAATCATCATATTCTTCAACCTTTGCATAAGCTTGAGTATTTGAGAGCGGATGACATCATCGATTGTACCATCTCAAATTTTGCTGTCAAGGCAACGGTTCGACCATGACACAACAATATTCTATCGATTACCCTTTGCTATTTCTACTCCATAAATTCCAACGATTTGAAAGCGAAACATTTGGAGAAGGAAAAGTATGATTTTGAGTAAATTTAAATCTATGTCGAATCAGTGATTACCTTGGAGGTGGTACCTTTTTATTATTTTTTTATCTCTACATATCTTATAATTTTATGTAACTTATGGTTAGTTGTGCATTTGTGCATCTTGAATTGATCTTATAACTTTAGACATTACAGAAAATAAAGTGATATACATGTAAATATGATGTCTTATTTTCAAAAATTAAAAACAGGATAAAAATAAAAATCAATATTTGTGTATGTAAAAAAGTCGTTATACATACATATACATTTATATGTATATATATACATATGTGTGTATGTAAACAGACACACACATACACACAGCTACGTACGTGTGTGAATACATATACATTGATCTTGTTTAGATCAAGTTGAGTTGGAGAATGAGAAAAACTTCCAAACGTAAATAACACCTAATCTTTAAAAATCATTTGTACATTTTCCTTTGATAATTATGCATTCATCATCGTAAGATATATAACTCATCCTGTAAAATATATGAACTTTAGTATTTAACAGTGACTCCATATTTGTGCGAGAATTTTACTAAGTACAAACTTCAATTAGGAGGCAATCAGATTGGTCGAATTGCCAGGAATACTAATGTCTTAATTGTTTTTGTTTCCTTTTCACATATGGTAACATGTAATGAAATAAGTTTTTCATAAAGTCCTATTTATGTGAATTATTAAGTTGTTGAATTAATGATATATCTATAACTCATGAGCCAAACAAATAGCTCATTCAGGTAAGACAATTAGTAGTCATCAAGGTTCGAAGTACCGGTTTCCGTTTCCGTTTCGGTCATTCGAAAAATTCAAAATTTCGGTCCCGTTTTCTGGAAATTTCGTTTTAAATCCGGTTTGTGAATTCCGGTACATTTTTGTTATAAACACGCAAATAAATATGCAATACTGATAGTCAATTACACTAAGTTATTCAAGTCACATAAAAGTTACAAAACATACGACATAAAAATTTAATATCAAAAGCTATTTCTCTGAGCATCATATAAATTTTATTCATCACTCTCTTCATCTTGTGTCGGATTATAATATGCTGGAAAACATACTGTTGTATCTGATCCGAACTTAAAAATGCCGTCATCGTATTATTAAAGGGTGATGGTTCATCTTGGCTACTTGATCGCTCAGCAGCATACGGTTGATTTAACCCACAATACGAATAACCTCTGTTATAGTTAGACGTTGAATACCTAAAACTGAGAATATTGTTAGAAGTATATCTGCTATCATAATCCCCTTGATCTTCATGTACAACATTCAAATTTCTATCTCTTCGTCGACTATAGTCATCTGCTTCATAATTTTGGATATGTCTTTGATACTTATCAAAAGTGGAACCAAAGTCATAACCACTAGCTACAACCAATATCGTCACCACCAACATTACCTGAATCATCATTTGATGAACTATCATTTTCATTATTTTCTGCAGATACATTATCATTGTCCGACTAAGGATTATCGCTTGCATTATCAAGTAGCAGATTCTCAGCTTCTCTAATCCATTCTGCAAGTGGATCTTCCTCATTAAAGATGTAATCTAAATCAATATTTGTGAGATATATGAACTTTAGTATTTAACACTGACTCCATATTTGTGAGAGAATTTTAGTAAGTACAAACTTCAATTAGGAGGCAATCAGATTGGTCGAATTGCCAGGAATACTAATGTCTTAATTGTTTTTGTTTCCTTTTCACATAAGGTAACATGTAATGAAATAAGTTTTTCATAAAGTCCTATTTATGTGAATTATTAAGTTGTTGAATTAATGATATATCTATAACTCATGAGACAAACAAATAGCTCATTCAGGTAAGACAATTAGTTGTCATCAAGGTTCGAAGTACCGGTTTCCGTTTCCGTTCCGGTCATCCGAAAAATTCAAAATTTCGGTTCCGTTTCGAGATTTCCGAAAATTCCGTTTTAAATCCGGTTTGTGAATTCCGATACATTTTTGTTATAAACACACAAATAATATGCAATACTGATAGTTAATTACGCTAAATTATTCAAGTGACATAGAAGTTACAAAACATACGACATAAAAATTTAATACCAAAAGCTATTTCTCTGAGCATCATATAAATTTTATCCATCGCTCTCTTCATCTTGTGTCGGATTATAATATGCTGGAAAACATACTGTTGTATCTGATCCGAACTTAAAAATGCCGTCATCTTATTATCAAAGGGTGATGGTTCATCTTGGCTACTTAATGGCTCAGCAGCATACAGTTGATTTAACCCACAATACGAATAACCTCTGTTATAGTTAGACGTTGAATACCTAAAACTTGAGATATTGTTAGAAGTATATCTGCTATCATAATCCCCTTGATCATCATGTACAACGTTCAAATTTCTATCTCTTCGTCGACTATAGATTTCTGCTTCATAATTTTGGATATGTCTTTGATACTCATCAAAAGTGGAACCAAAGTCATAACCACTACCAACAATACCGTCACCATCAGCATTACCTGAATCATCATTTGATGAACTATCATTTTCATTATTTTCTACAGATACATTATCATTGTTCGACTAAGGATTATCGCTTGCATTATCAAGTAGCAGATTCTCAGCTTCTCTAATCCATTCTGCAAGTGGATCCTCCTCATGAAACATGTAATCTAAATCAATAAGTTGGTGAATGATTTCAGTGCACTCTAAATCTAAATATGTTTTTGATAATTCATGTGACGTGGGTTCTTTAATTCCAGGACCAGCTTCTTGAATGGCCTCTACTATAGTTTCATAGTAAAGACTATTAGCAGCATTGTGTGGGATATGATTAAAGTAAAAAAAAATTGATATTGCACGACCTATGAGTTTTTTTGCATCTTTAGTGTCTTTTATTGCAGTTCTAATAGAAGGTTGAGTTTTACCTCCTCGTGTTTGTACATAGGGATCAATCCTTCCAACTGCTTATGTTGCTAAATCGTCATCTATTCTAGTTGAATTTGAACGTTTTAGTCCGCTAGATCGTATACATGTTCCGCTAGATCCTACACCTGACCATTGTCTCTCTTCGTTCATATAACTTTTTTTTACTTTCTTGAAAGACCCGCCGAACCACTCTATCATATTCACTTCCACTGCTGTCGATTTCTTGATTTTGTGATCAGGCATGCTCATTAGCTCTTCTTGTATGTGTTATTTTTCGAGCTTCCCTTGATTTCGCTAGCTTCTCTTTTTATTCAGATGTTCTCGTATAAGTTTTCTGATTTCTTTAGAAACATTCGAACATAATGCTACATCGTCTGTCTGTCCTGCTAAATGTTCTTTCATATGTGTTATACCATCACCAGAAATTATTTTGTGACAATAGTTGCACTTATTTTTTCTTTTTTCACCAATAACTGTCATACGATAATTCCAAACAATATCACGATTTGCCATAATCAAGTACCTACACTAGAAACAAAATAATTTCAACATTTAGTTATTCAATATAATATATGTTATTTTGCAAACTAAACAACCATAACTTCGTTGCCATAATCATCATAATATTTTGCATGATAATATTTATTTTCCAAATTAAACCAAGCTTAAAACGTTAATCATTTTAAACCCAACTAAATAATACTATTAATTAATATGACTCATTTAAACCCAGCCCATCATCAATTCCCTTGCCTTAGCAATTCATTTTAACAATACGCAGTCCATTATCTACTCATTTAACAATCTAACCCTACGCGTTGCTTTCTTCCCGCACGTAGAAAAACTTCTACCCTCTTCAAATCGAAAAAACAGAAAGTCGATTAAAAAGATTGAAAATTGAAAAACCTTCGTCGATGCTTGCAAATGAATTCAAGATCAATGCTTTAATGATAAACCTTCTTCCCTCGGTCTTCAATTCAATTCGAGATCGATGCCTTGCTGATGATGAAGTAGTACAAGAACCAGGTAAGATTTTGATTTTTGTTATGTGTTTTGTATGAAATTGTGTGCTTTTATAGAAAATATATTGATTGATTCCTAATCACGTGTATACTGTTTTGATTTTGTTTTTTTAAGCCACAAGGTTAGATTTGATTGAGGGTTTTAAAGTTGGATTCTCTTTGTCGATTTGCATCACACCTTTGCAGTAGTTGATTCGAGAATAATTGTATGTGGTTAAATAAGATGTTGTTTGAAAAAAAAATTAACTGGTGAACGGAATGGGTTTTTGATGAAGATCCGGTCCGATACACGTCGGAACCGGGACGAGATGGCCGGAACTCCGCCGTGTCGGCCGGACATTGAAACCTTGTTTGTCATACAATATGTCACTGGTTCGATTCCCAACCCCATCAAATACTTGTCGGTTTGCAGAAACTGTTATGTTCTTAAAATTATAGCTCTTTATATAAGAGAAAAGAATATTAAAAAAAAAATAAAAACACCTTAAAAAGGACATGATAGGTCTTGTTAACAATTCAAGACAAATGCTCTCCTCTAATGGCAGAGCCAGAAGACCTCTCTATAAATAAAGGTCATCCATCCGCATCAAGAGATCAAATGGATAACTAACAGACTAGATGAGAACTAAAATCATTTGTAATCATATTTTAATTTTAAAGTTAATCTTTGGACTAGGAATCCTTAATGGTGGACTTAGACAAATCAACATTGTCAGGCCCTTTTGGTTATTTGACCAAAGAACTATAGAACTTCTCTAACAGTGGACGTAGGGACCAGGTTCCTGAACTGCCATAAATTAACTTGTCTTTGAAATTCCAACACTTTTCTTCGTTTCCCACTTCCGGCCCCGATGCTTTGTCTTCGGTCAAATCATTTTATTATACTAAAACTCCTTAGTTTACCTTTGGACATTGGGGTGTTGGAAGTGATGAAAAACCACACTAATCTTTTTGACTAAAAGGAGGGCCCTCTCCAAACTATGCTCCAATGCTTTTGCTGTTTGTTTCCAACCAAGTTTTGATTTAAGAAGATGTAGTAAAAATCCACTCTAAGGAAAGGCGCATTGTTACCTGCGGCTAACGACCAGATCACAAAGACAACCATTGTTATCGTGAATACTACAACCAATGGAGCTGGTCCTTCAGTTTCATCTCATGAGAAATTCCAAAGAGTGATGACGGCTTTCACGGAAAACACTGCTAAACGCTTAGATGAATACCAAGATGTGGTTAAAAAGACTACCAAAAGCGTAGAAAAGACTACTGGTGTAAGTATTGATTAAGAGAATCAGTTGCTGAAAGCTGATAGAAACTCTGCTAAGTGACACATGACTACGAAAGAAGAGTATGAGCTTTCAAAAGCTGCCACTGCTAAAGTTGGTGGAGAGCATCCTGATTTGTTGAACAAAATATACCTGAAAAGGCCCTAACTTCGAATCCTAGAAGGATAAACCTCGCTGTGCCTAATAAGGTTAGACTTGAATGAAGAAGCTGCTAGTTGGACATACAAATAAATTGAGTATCAAAGGAGATCAAAATACTAAAAGATTATTGCTGAAATTAATTAAACAAGTGTAGAAGTTGCAAGAAGATGATCCGCTTCTCACATGGAACTGATTTGAGGAATATTCAATCATTTGCTGATGAAATAATAAGAGCTCCATTACCGATGGGATTCTAAATCCCAAAGTTGTCTTATGACGGACCGACTATTCTGGAAGATCGTTTGGCACCATATGATATTTAAATGAAGGCCATTTGTGCCTTTTATAAAGTAAAATGTTGATTATTTCCTACTACATTCAGTGGAATGATGCTTAAATGGTCCTACCGTTATCCCACCAATTCCATAAGTTCGTAGGAATAGTTAACTACAACATTTAACTTACTTATTTACATCAAGAAACACAAGAGTTGCAGTTAGTTTGCTAGCTGATATAAGGCAGGGAAAGGGTGAATCTTTGAAGGACTATTATTGAGGATTCAATGATATTGCGGTGAAGGTGAAGGGCATATCAACGAAATCAAAACTTATTATGTTCACTTCGGGATTGTGGAAGAACACCCCATTTTGTAGAAATTTAATTAAAAATGAGTGTATTACAACAAATGAGTTCTTCTATAGAGCTCAAGATGAAATAAAAATTGACAAATACGTGAGAGCTCAAGGCGAAGATTAGAAGTGGAATGATAAAAGCCGAAGCTTCGACTAAGCATAGAAATCGAGAAGGGAATTCCAAATCTTGGAGAGTCTTCCATTGAGTCAATCATATGCCTAAATTTATGCACTGATCAAGATAGAGTTAAGAATCCATTGATGAAAAAATTGGCACAACTTCCAAAAATAAGTTGAATATAGAGATCTAGCAGAAAATAACAAGAATTAAGTAACACATAAGGATTTTTATAGTGGTTCAGCAAGCTCTAGCGTACGTCTACCTTATATTTTTTATTAGTCGTTTTCTTTCAAAATTACAGCTGATTTTATTAGATCTGACAACAATCTAGTGGGTCTCAAATTTACAATAGAGTTCCTAGTCTATTTGGGGAAGGAGATAAATGTGAAGAAGATGAAGCATGCGAATCCTCATAATGATTTGCTTGATATCACTTGTGTTCTTCTTTTTCCTTTAATTTCTTCCCAGCAATCCCTAAGGTTGCTTTTCTATTTTCCAAGAAAAGCACTTAATGATGATATATTGAAGTTGTACTTGAAGTGTAGAGAGTTTAGGAGGGTGCTAAGTGAAATAAAAACATCTTGATTCCTAAAGGTTCCTCTCGGTACCGAGTGATCTACTTAGCTATGATTTCCATCAAAATTTATGAGTCCAATCTCTTAACCTTTCCAAGCATGTTTCCAAGTCATGAACTGACTCGTCTTCATTTTGGCATTCTAATTCTGGTTGAAATATGTTTGGTTAAAAATCAGGTTAACAGTATCCATTGCCAAAAACAAGGTTCATTCAAGCAAAGCCGAAATGAGGCGTTGCATATTGTTCATATCATAGACAAAATGTCCACAAAATCGATGATGACAAAGTCTTTAAGTCCTTCATCAATTGACTAGTTCAAAAAGGAAAATTAAAAGAGTTTTTGAGAATTGAAAACGTATAAGGAGGCACTCCATTAGTGGAAAAAGATGACATTTTCCCAATCTAGTCCACCGTCAAGATCATCGTCGACACCAAGAAATTTTGTTACTGTGATTTTGGGAGGGCCCATATGTGGCCAAAGCAAGTAATAGTAGTTAAAAGAAATGCATTAATGAGGTCCAGGGGAAATGAGAACGTATTTGAAATGGGGAGGTTTGAAAAGATAAGGAAAACAGAACCTAATGTTGCTTTCGTTCATGGATGCATATCGCATATGTAACTAGATTCTGATGTTTAAACCAAACGAAGTGCATATTAGCTTCGTACTAATATGAGATTATTTTACTACAAGGATATGCTATTAGGTTTGAAAAATGTCAAAGCTACCTATCTATATATTTTCTAAAAAGATAGGTCAACATATGAAAGTATAAATCGATGACATGCTAGTCAAATCTGTATTATATGAAAGCCATGTTTCACATTTGGCAGAAATAGTTAAATCCTTTAAAAGTATAACATCAAGCTCAACCCATTTCGATCAAAAAAAAGTACTGTGTGAAATCTTCGGTTTATTTTGGAATATAATCTGAAAAGTTTTAGATTTCACGATAAGTTCCCAAAGGATAGATGTCAATTGTAGCAGCCCACATCTTAATGGGACTAAATTTCGAATACATCGAAACTCAAGTCCATTAGGGCACGGATCATTAGTTTTGATAACCTATATATCAAAGTGTGATCAATATGAACTTACAATGAAAGAGAAATATTTAATAGAACGTAAATACTAACTGAGACTACTACTTTAGAATCAGTAGTATTCCTTAGATATCTAGTTGCCTTGTTAGCGCTGAGCATGAATGAGAAAACTTCACCATCTGTAGTTTCCATTTTACACTAGCAGCTCGTCCCACTAAATCTACCATGTGGGTTGTAATATGGAGGGGGTCAGAAAAACATTCTGGTGACTTGAAATTTTCATATTTTATCCATAACACTAATTTATGCTGATCGATTCATATTTAAGTGTTATGTCTATTATTTACGGCTAATTCATTTGACCCTATGTGTGTGTACAAGAGGCCTAACTTCCTCCAAGTTGTATATATATATACATACATACACACGTTATATATATATATATATATATATATATATATATATATATATATTCCCACACACATTTATGTCTAAATGTTGTACTACCTTAAACGAGGAGGAGGCACCATTTAATACCTCAATGCATGAAGCAAGCCCTCCACAACGTAATCGCTAGTCGATCGGTTCTAGTTACATAGATCGATGACCCTTAGATATGGCTTTATAATATAATTGATGTATTACTACCATATCCCAAAGGCTTATCTAAGGATTAACTAGCCCACCTCCGATTAAAAAATAACTAACTAATTAAACATTGAGGTCTATGCATACAGATTCTGCACAAGTAGGAAGCGAAATCCATCAGCGCATAACTCGAATCTTTGCTACCGACCTGTCAGGATCATTGGTGGTTAAGCCTATACGTCATCCCTACGGCTACTAAATACTAGTCCAACAACAATACTGACACAGTCCGCCGATCTTCCAAAGCTAAAATCCCATTTGGACTAACCTAATGTAGGTCAAGGAAAATGCCCCTTTCACCTACTTAATACCACTTATTAGAGATGAAGCAAAACCCATATCCCTGAAATTACTGGGAAATTTTATACTTTTAATTCGAGGCGAAACTTTGGTACATTTTTCTATACCTATACGAAGTTGCATATTCCTTCCCCAAGAGTCTTACGGTTGGAGTTGTTCCACATCAGGAGTAGGTATACACAACTGCCTGTAGCCTCTAGGTGAAGGGCAGACTTCTGTTGTATATCTCTACTGACCTTACATCCCAACGCACTAAACAAAACAACTATCATAAGCTTAAATGTTAGGCTAAGGCCACTAGATCCATTAATCTACGTTTGTTCTAAATGTATAATTAAGATTGTATAATTTTCCACTATGAAAAATTATACTACCTTTCAACATTTAATTCATGACTTATTTGCTTCTTTACTGTATTCTATAAATGTCAATTGTCCGTAATAAATGGTCATTATTACTCCAGTTGGACAATCTCTAATAACATTTACTTATTCATTCTAGTTCAATCTGTTATGCATATTTCATTTTCCTATAAATGCCATATTAAATCCTTTAACCAGTTCCATTAAACACATTTATATCTTCATTTAATTCCTGTGACTCCTATTAATTGCATAGTTATAACCCTATTACTTTTGAAGTTATTATCTCTTTTCCATCTACACCTCATAATCCTGTAATTTTTTGTGCTATTTATAACTAGACGTCATAATTATAACTAATGTGAATGTCGAAATATATTTACACTATATAAGTTTATTTTTATTTTTAATCTGTAAGCATGGTTACACGTATGTGTCTGTGTGTATTCATATTGCTAACTATTAATTTCCAAACTAGAACATTCCTTTCCATGTATTAATTTATCAGAGCTATCCTATCAAAAAGGATTACCGTTATAACTTTTCATAAATTAACCAAAAGTGGGACATTTGCCTTGTTTGAAATTATAAAAAAATTATCACTTTTCTTTTACTGAAATAGACATTGCAAATTATGGGAAAGAACATTCGTACTTTATACATCTCTTTCATTTTTTTGCATACTACATATTATTTCAAACGACACACATTTTATACATTTGTGGAATTATATAATTTATGGAAATTACATGGAAATAGATATAATTAAATTGCACCCCACTACCAATAAATTAAAATGTAAAAATTCACAATCCAATTCAAATTAGGGTAAACTAAACTAATGCTAACATTTTGCAACCCACCGATAAATCTGTAATGAACTTTACAATTTTATTAACATTCAACTTTAACAAATTTAAGGCTTGATTTTCAAACTTCAAGATTAGGGTGTAAATAACATTCCTATTCCAATAACCTATTTTACAGAATATGTATGCGATATTCAAACACGTTTGTTTTAAACCTACAGCTGATCAGATCTTATATGTGCATAATAATTAAATAAAATTCAACGATATAAAGGTCAGTATTATAAATAAATTATATAATTTCCCGATCACATTTCCAACTTTTCAAATCTAAAAATCTGAATTTGTCCCTTTAACTTGACTCTTTTTCGTTCTTCTTTCCAAAAGAATATGTATAATAAGGTATACGCATATTATTAAAATTACAGATCCAAGAAGAGATAGGTTTTATGGTATATAGATTTATAATTATAGAAATTACCTTTTCTATTGCAATGTTGATTCGTTTCTTTTCTACTTCTCTTTTAATTCCAGTCCTTCTCCTATTTGTATAAATGTAAAACATTTTATAATTTCTAGAAACAGTAGAGAAGGAAAAATTGTAAAGCTTCGCTACTTTGATTAGAAAATATGAGGATAGAAGTGAGGGGTTAGGCCTGTACTTATAGACACTCGAATCAATCACATCCATTAGATTAAATTAACTAAATCTGAGTCATTCGGCGAAGGTTTAACCCTAGCAGCCACCTTCACCACCGATCGTCCGTTGCCAGTCAATCAACCCAAGTAAAGGGGTCGACCTATGGGGTCCACACTTTTATTATTATTTATTTCTTTTTTATCGTTTTAAATTATTTTCGTTCTAAAAACTTCAAACATTGATAACTTCTTCGTATGAACACCGATCGCAAAACTTCAAATATGAAAGTTTCTCTAGAAAATTGCCACAGACACAAAGGTGAAAGTTTCACTGCCAAATTTCGATGTTTTCTTAAATTTCATTTTGAGCCTTATTAATTGTTTATTAATTGCCTTTAATATTTCAGGGTGTTACATTCTCCTCCTTAATAGAATTTATCCCCGATATTCCTCAAAGGTTAAATCATGTAACATAGTATGCAGTTATTTAAACTATCCAACTAATTAGTGCAGAACTAATTTTGCAGTCAACTATGTAAAAGTGCATGGTGTATCACAACATATATAATATGTATGCATAATACTACTAAATTGGCGCCTTCTACATGAACACATTCTTTTAAAAACATTTTTAAAATTTGATGCAAACTCTATATATATATTGGCAGTTACATGCGAGTTTTCAAAAATTCAAAATCCTTTTTCACACGGTAATTTTCACACTCTTATAAGTAGAAATATGGTTCAACCAATTTTTCATTCAAACCTTATCATCCAATATGTAATACACAATTTCTAACATCTAATATTTTGGAA
Source organism: Allium cepa (assembly GCA_030765085.1). Taxonomy (NCBI): domain Eukaryota; kingdom Viridiplantae; phylum Streptophyta; class Magnoliopsida; order Asparagales; family Amaryllidaceae; genus Allium; species Allium cepa. Next base: position 164,351,430 of record CM060932.1, read on the forward strand.
ATCTAGTTTTCTTAAATCTGTATTCCTATACAGAAAAATATTTGCATTCTCACTCATTTTTTAGATATCTATTTCGTTGCACTTTGGAACCTTCTCTTATGCCCCTAAATCTTATCTAATTTTTCCAAGTACAATACGTATAAAGAGGTTTATTTTGGGATATTAAAATTGAAATATTCTAAATGCAAGTTTTTATTTACTATCAACAAGATATGGAATTAGAAATTCCAAAGCTAAAACAGCTTTTTCCCTCGTTATTTTCTAAGTTTTGTATACTATCACCCTTGTTGGATACTAAGATTCATATTTTTTAACATTTTGACCCTCCTTGTGCTACGCGTATGGCACTAGAAAATCAAAAAAAATCATTTTCCATAAAAAATCTTTCCCTCTTCCAATCAATCTTGCAAAATACTCTGAAAAATCGAATTCCTAAAACATTTAAACACCGTTTTTTTTAAAAGCACTTGAATGAAATTTTCCAAAAGCATCTAAAAATGTTTTTCAAAAGCATCTGAACATAAATTTTCAATTCATTTGTCGTTCTGTGCTTAAAAACAAATCAAGCTTCATCTTGACGAATTAGGACTCAATCGATGAGTTAATGCATATGATTGACCTAGCATATGTAGTTAATCTTAAACTTGGGGAATCTTTCCTCTAGTTTGAAATAACAACATACAAGTCTATTTATAAATTTTAGCTTTTAAGTCATAGGGATAGTGACCTGTGAATTCACAACAACCTTTCCTTATCATTCGCTTGTTAAATTTTTTTTTTCAAAATTCTAAATTTTTTAGAATTCAAGCATTTGCTAACTTGATTTCCTAATTTATTTTATAAACTTCTCGCATTGTCTATATTTTATTGCCGGTTAAGTGTCCTTATGAGATTTCTTATTTACACTGTTTCCCTATATATATATATATAGCAATCTAAGATCATCTAGAAAATTAACAAGTGATAAAATAGAAACATATCTCATATCATATCGTAAGCTTTTCCAATATTCAGAGGGAGACAACTGACGGTTACAACCTAAACAACCTAAAAAGTAACAATTGTTGGAAGCCATCCTACACCATCAACTAGTGTCAATAATGGTGTGGCCCTATCGCTCCTTGCTTAATTAAGATGGACATATCTAATATGTCATTCTACTATAACCTACATGTCTTAACTTACTTCCTTGTCTCATAATAAATAAGATTCACCTATTACTTTAATCATTACACCCGATTAAGGGATAAATTGTTCCTTCACACACTGTAGTGGATAAAGATATAAACCATGCACATTTAGAATAATTTTTTAGAAAATTGGGTTGGTGGAATATCTTTCCTACTATCTATCTTGTCTTCTTTAACCTTGAGTCTACCAACATCCTTTCTATGTGCTTTCTATCTCATTAAACTCTACTCCAGTCATACTATTATCTTCTTTCAATCAAAATCTCTTGATGGTATCCTCAAACTTTGGTATTTTTCTTCTTTAAACTTGAATTTCATGCGAGTATATCCTTGGACTCGCAAAAGTGTACTTTGGACCACTCCTTATTTCTTTGAGGCTTCTTTCTATGGCTTTCATACATGTTTAATCATATATTCCTAGGTTTATTCCAATTTCATTATAATCGATATGGATTTCTTATTACTACCCTATGAGCATTCATAGTTATTTTACTCATAGCCTTGACCTTTATTCCATCTTACCTAGGCAGTCATCCCTATTGACACCATATTAAAAAATGGTTTGGTTTCTCACACTCTTTTAGATAAAATTCATAGTCATGATATACTTAATCCAAACTTTTGTTTTTGAAAATATAAACTTTGAAACCTGTTTCAAAAGAATTTTGGTTTTCAAAAGAAGCCATGAAAAATTCCCCATTCTAGCCAACTTTCCATTTTCAAGACTTTCTATAACAAAGATTTACATTTTCAAAAGTTTGGATTTCAACTCAAAACACTACTAGAAAAGGTTTATACTCCGACAGCACGTAGCGACGGCTTATTTCCGACGACTTTTGACGAACCATCGGAGGTAGTCGGAAGCCATCGGAAATTCACGAATTACAGGCTCAGTCGAGCCTTCTTCTTCCTCATTTTGCAGCACGAAAATTTTCTTTAAAGAAATATCCAAATCCCTCTTCCAAGCTTCCAATCTCCGATTTCGAGCTTCTGGATCCTCCACGGCTGTGTAATCAAACTCTATTGCTCTAAATCTCAGGTATAATCTCTTATTTTCACCAAAAATCTAATTTTTAACCTAAATCTAGATTTGCATAAGTTGATAAATTAGGACTAATTAGTGATTGTAATTGTTTCCAATAGCGTAATAATGGTTTATAGCACCCCATGGTATACCCATTTCATATGTATCATGAAATTTTGAACAATATGTATAATTTATGATTGTGCATGTATATGTATTGTTTCTACCGTTGCATTGTGTTACTTGGAATAAGACATGCATTGTATAACATCTTGACTTGTATAACAATAACGAACGCACGAGTCTAAAAAAATTTGACTGTATCAAAAAATGACAACAATATTACAGCAGCCTTATTCGATAAAATGCACGAAACAAATATGGTAAATTAATAACTTTTTGAAATGTATATAATTAATAAATATTCTTTTTTATAAACTACTTTTGTTACTTCCCTTAGAGAGTTTTTGGCCCCGTCTGACGGGTGTTGTACATGATCATTATATAAATAGTCGTTTTTGTCACAAAACAACCATTTATATTCATTTGGTACAATACTTCTTAGTTTGTCCTTATATTGGACAAATTATAAACACGGTAAACAGTCACATTTCTCACATTATTTCATTTCAAACGGTTCATAAAATTTCATCATCATTTTTATTTTTTTGTTTCCTACATACACGCATTTCTGTACAATGCAGGAAACAAAAGAGAAGTGCTGCCGAAATTTTGTTGAATCGTTTAAAATGAAATAATGTATGAAATGTAAGTGTTTACTGTGTTTGTAATGGAAAGTAGGATGGCCGAGTAGAAAAAAAACCATAAACCAATATTTCTATGTTATATTCTTAAGTGGGGTAAAATTGACGCGTATATGCTTTTGAATCGATACATTGAAAAATAAAATGTGAATTCGTAAATATGATCAATATTTATCATTGAATTTGTGACATATTTTTTCAAATAGGAAAAATGATCGATTATTTTGTTGATCAGAGGAGATGGATGTATCAAAGAAGGGGATTGAGAGGCTCAATAAAAGAAGATTTTTATAATGGTATAAATGTATTTGTTGAATTTGCTTTAAGTAATAACGGAAACGATGTAGAAATTCATTGTCCATGTAGTACGTGTAAACATTTGAAGTATTTGTTACCCGATATTGTGAAATTCCATTTGTGCAAAAACAGTTTCATGCTGGAGTATTATGTTTGGGAACGTCATGAAGAAGTTGTAGCTAATACTTTTATAGAGTCTGAATTAGACATTAATGGTGACGAAATTGTTATGACGACCCGTATAGAAAATATGGTTGAAGATGCAACACGATTATTGTTCCCTATGGTTGATGTTGACGACGATGATGAAAATATTGAAGAACTAAATATTGTTGCAAAAAAATTTATGATTTACTAGATGCTGCTAAGAAACCTCTTTGGGATTGTTATAAAAGCGACACCCAGCTATCAGTAACTGCAGCATACATTGTGATGAGGTCAACATACAATATCACCAAAGCCGAATTTACAGCCGTTGTACAAGCTGCTGCCCGATAATTTAATGTGCGAAAATCACTATAAAGTTAAAAAATTTATGTCGGCTTTTGGTTTACCTTATCAGAAAATAGATACATGTTTAAATGACTACATGTTGTTTTGGAAAGAGGACATCAATCATATATGCAGTATTTATAAAAGTGAACATCCGCATTGAGATCTCAGTAAAAAAATATGATTGGTTTTCAAAGTACGTTTATGAACAGAGAAATTGTGAGGTTGATGAAGGTTTGAAACATCTTGTATTGGAACAAAAAAGAAATGTCAAGACATATCCAATATATTTTGTCAATGGATTTAAATTTAGCACCAAAGAATATGGTGCAGAAAAATTAATTTATAATACATGTGTATTTGTTAAAGGTAGTGATGATCCAGAAAATCACATAAATGATTTTTATGGCTTTTTAACAATTTTTTTGCAAATGACTTATTTCTCACGGCCGACGGAGGAGGTGTTTCTGTTTATATGCAATTGGTTTAGCAATGTTCTAGGTTCTAGAATTAATGTCTACAAGGATTATAATTTTATTGAAATGAAGCATACATCGCATTATCATAAGTACGATCCTTTTGTACTAAGCAAACAAGCATTGCAAGTTTATTACGCTCCTTATCCGTATTAAAAAGAAGTAAAGCGGATTGATTCATAGTTTTTAAAACAAAGGCAAGATTTACGTTTGATGGGAAGAATATTCCAGAAGAACAAGCTTATCAGGCATATCTTGAGTAAAGCAAAGAAATAATAATTACAGACGATCGTACTGATTTTGGATATCTGAACGATGAATCAAACGTCTTGGTAGAAGCATTCTAGAGTAGGGAGGAAAATAATGTGGAATATGAGACCAAATCTGAATCAGAAGACGATGAGGATTGATGTAAATGATGGGATTTATTTTGCTAGTTATGTAATTTATGTCATTTATAAAACCGAATCTGCTTATCGTCATTTACGTCTTTGGGCATTACCATTTCTGTCATTTATTTAGCAATTTATGTTAAAAATGTAATGGATTCTGCTTAATATGACACTCAAGTATACTTTGCACTTTATGTACTTTATATCATTTATGTCATTTAACTATAAAATATATTTTATTATCATGTTATCGTTCTCTTTTAAAATGATGTGTCTGCGACATGTATCATGTCATCCAGAAGGAGGACTTATTCCAATTCTTCAGGAGGCGATGACAGTGGTCCATCGCAACCGCTACATCGACCTATTTTGTATCTTGTACCTAGAGTGGAGGGGTAAGTATTAAACTTTTTCAAGAATCTTAAATATTTTGTGTATGATATACTAATTTGTATCATATTTAACATAGGGTGTTTTAGCTACAGCCATCAGCTGTAGTTCTATCAATTTCGAGAGAGGCGTACATGAGTAGGATGTCGGCTTGTTAGCTGAAGTGGGATAATATCCCTCCCCACATCCTGAAATGCATTTGGTAGGACTTCATTATAAGTATAATCTTCTGTTTTCCATTCTTAATTTGTTTTTGTCATTTATTTATTGTTTACCTTTTATTGTTTAATTTTTGGTTGCTTGTTTATCATGAAACACAGGCCGCCATGGACATACAATTAGATGACCTGCAGCTGGTATGACATTACTGGATGCTGAATACGAGGAAGAACTACAAGGATTCCATGTCGACGGTGAAGTATAAAGGGCACAAGCCATGGGGACGAGCGTATGGGAAGGGTGGCTGGCACATTGGGATAGTGACGAGACAAAGGTAAGTGTATTAAACTTCTATTAATTATTTAATCTATATGTAAACATCAAAATATTTGGTAAGTAAATAATGTATTAAATCTAAATGTACTGGAAGAGTCGGAAAGAAACTCTGCAAATAGGAACAAAAATCTCGTCACTCATCGAGTAGGGTCAAAGTCGTTCCGACAATATCTCCAGGAGCTGGTAATTTATTAAATGTGAATTTTAAATAGTTATTGTGCTATATAATTTTGAATATACAATAACAGTACATAATAATCAATTCAGGAAGCTAAGGCGTAGGGTCCTGTGTCGTATATGGACATGTTTACCCGTATGCATGTCGCCGAGCATGTAAATCCGGGCGCGACAATTTCATATACATGGCACGACGATAAATCAAGAAATAGCCATGTAAGCATATTTTAGTTTATGTGCTATTATAATTGTTTTAATAGTTAAGTTATAATGAATTAACTGCGTTTTTATTGGTTCATGCAGGCAAGGTTTATGAAACAACGCCAGAAACTCCTGGATGATACCAGTTGAGAGCAGCTGACGATGGATGAGTTGGACATTATTTTTGAGTCTGTCATGGATCCACTGCCATGAAATAGGTGTTATGGCTTTGGCAATCAAGTGGTAATGAATAATATATTAAGATATAACAATTTAATAATCTTTTAATTATAAAGAACTTCACATCGCTTTAGTTCTAGCAATAAGTTTATAGGTATAATAATTAACACATTATGTTGTAACTTTGATAGTATGGTTATAGACTAAATTAAATAAGTGTTGCAGGTTAGTAGATAGAGGAGAGCTAGCCAAATGGCCAGAGCTGATATCGATCAGTAGAGATCGAAGAGTTGAGAGATGGGGTGGCACAGTTGGAAAATCAGAACCGTCGCTAAGCCATCGATATGGCATAGCTGCTGGATCAGTGTAACGACCCGCCGCCCTGACCGCCCCCAGTCGGTAATTAAACCAACTAGAAACGTTCAAAATGACGGATTGTTGTTCAGTTTATAGAGTTTAAACAGAATCAGCCACAGAATCACAAAACAATCATATATTTCTCATAAATAATTTTTCTTACATATATCAGAGTTTGTACAATGCATTAAATTTTATACAGCGGAATATATCTTTTATTATTGAGTACAAGAAAAAATTTCCAGAAAAAACTTTAGTGGAGTGCTTTCCCCTCTCTCTCTAACTTCGCTGCCTGAAAATCTTCAAGCTGTAAAAATACTCGGTCTGACCCGAGTATTATATTCAAAAGAAAATAATACACAGGTCAGTCTAATTCAAACTCAGTTATTAGTGCATAGGAGCAATAATAATCAAACAACAATTAGACGACAGTCAAATATAAATTTACCTATCCGATCCTTAAACAAGAAATCGGATAACGGTAAATATAACACTTAAAAGTGTTAAACATCAAATCAGTAGATTCAGATTATCAATGAGATAGATGAAGGGATTATTGATGAAGATAATTTAGAAAACAATCAAAATTTGCCTAAACGGCAATTAACAACAAAATCATCAAAATCGGTTCAAAATATATTGAATTGTCGACGTAAAACAATTTTCATCAAAAGAAAACATCATTTAAAACATTAGATTTGGTAGGGCTGCAGTACACACACGCGTATACGGCCTCGTCACATTTAAAATGTCAACTTCGTGTGGCTGCAGTTCACGCTTGCGTGCATTGCCTCGCCACTACCGTAATGAAATATGCAAAAGATCATAAATCAAAACAAAATAGGATATCAATAAAAATCAATGCCGTGTGGCTGCAGTTCACGCTTGCGTGCACTGCCTTGCCACTATCGTGATGATATACTCAAAAAATCAACGAACCAAAATCAATGAAGGTTCAAATATCGATTCAAAATGTCGATACTACGTGGCTGCAGTGCACGCACGCGTGCGCTGCCTCGCCACAACAACTTGTGAAATAAAACAAGTTTCCAAACAACTTATTACTGCACATTTCAACAAGTGCAAAATTTCCATAAAAATGAAACTGCAGTCACTAATGAATACAAGGGCGAACTGCATCAATAACGCAGCCACCACAAGATCACGATGCAACAAACACTGTAAATACAAGGTAGGACTGCACATAGAACTCAAAACAACATAAAAGTTCCCAAATTAAATAGGGCAGTCAATATTAGTGCACAAGGGCAAACTGCAACCAAGATCTGCAGCCGCCACGAGTACACGAAGCGCGAAGGCTCGAATGACCCAATGCGCAAAGGCAGGGGTACAGATTACAGAAAACAGCAGAATGAGGTGAGGGCACCAAAATGTAGCACCACAACACACAATATTTAGGCCACAAAACATCAGTACCAATCAAAGGCGACTGGCAACATGTATGCATATACATGTTATCATTAATCACAAAACGCAAAGGTCAAGTCACAACTATCATGACTCAACGCAAATGCAGCGATCAGGGGCAAACTGCAACAAGAATGCAGCCACCACAAGATCACGAGACTGCATCAAAAGAAAACTCAGATGCAAAACTTCAACAAATCAAAAATAGCATCAAAGCACATAAGAATTTGACTCTGTGCAATACAAATAAAATTTCAGTCACCACAAGTATGCAAGGGCAACTGTAAAGCAAACAATGCTATCAAGACTTCAAGTCCAGACCAACACAAACATTTCAAGGGGAAAACCGCAACAAGAATGCAGCCTCCACTTGAATACAAGGGCACAGCAAATATTCGAGCCCAAGTCAATAAAATCCAAAAAAATGCAACCAAAAAGGAACTGCCATAAAACTGATCATAAGTATGGGACAGTAAGCACATAAATGCCAAGTGCAACTTCCAAACTAGGTCAAGCAAGTGCAACACAGTGACAAGCTCAACCAAGTCAAAAATACAGTGATGTACTTATTCACATGTGTAGTTATAGTGCAACAGGTCAAAGCAGCATGAGGTCAAGACATCTAAATAGTGCAACATGTCAGTTATAGTACTTATTTCAAAATCAATGACTCAAAATCATAAATACAGTGATGTACAACATCAAGACTAATTGCCACTTGATAACCGAAAATGCTACATGAAGTCAAAAGGGCAAAAATGAAGACTACATGAAGTCATGCAACAGCAATACAAATGCAAGTATAAACATACAAACCACAAAACTGCACATGGTCATAGATTGGAGCTCAAGACCATACAAGAATATAAGTGCAATGCAGACAAGCCAGAATGACAGTGTAACAGTGCTCAACATGAACCAGAATGGAACTGGACTCCAAAAGAATCCAGACTAAATAAAGATGCCAGACCAAAACAATACAAACTTGGAGTGGATGCAAGACAGTGGTCGAAGCAATACCAAATGCAACAGTATCAAACTCCAAAGATACAACAGTGAAGGAAACTGCATCACAGCAGTATGAAAAAGATGCAGACAAATCATACAAACACACAAATGCAATGCTCACGTGAAGGATGAAATGCAAATCAAGATTACAGAGTGCAGTCAATGGTCATACAACTATATACATACATGAATGTATGTATACAGATGATTAGCCCTGAAAGTACAGAGCAAACAGGGGATGAATACAACATGAAGCAGTGCAGACTACCATGATCAAAGTACAACAGAGAAACATAAGATATATGTATACAAATGGTCAAGTGAAGCATTTGTGTCAAAGCAAACAAAATGCAAACTTTCAGTGCAACGGCAATGTACCATATAATGCAGCTACAAGTACAACAGAGAAGATGGCCAGAGACGAAGCTCACAAGGGCCAGAAGATCAAGGCAATAAATCATGGAAGAAATGCTCCAGAAAGTGGATGGAGTAAATAACATAACAGTAAAAGCATTTACTAGTTGAATAAGTCATAAGTCGACATTGTGGTGGTCAGCAAAACACAAATCGAAGCAATGTTAAATTAAAACGAAATCAAATGGCAGTAGTATGTTCATCTACGAAGGCCACAGTCAACAGAGACGAGCCGTGGCGGCCAGTTTATCAAGACCGAAGTCAAAGCAATGACAAAATCACAAAGTTTAAATTTCCAGAAATTCGAACTATGAACCCAGAAAAATTCATCACAGCTACTAATTTTAAAAAATCAAAGGACCGAAGTCAACAAGCTTTCAAAATTGTGAGGATCAATAAATCGAGCAATCCAAAGTCGCGAAATTTAACAAGCAAGCAATCATTAAAACGTTGAATTAGATGTGAGTACCAAAGTACTCACCTTAGCTTCGTAGAGGCCGCGAGCGAGTTGAAGACGAACGAATGATGAAGCTGAAGCCCTAATTGTTGAAGCACGGAATCGAAGAGGAGGACGAGCGAAGATTCGTGGCCGCCATTATTTTCTGTTTTTTTTTTCTATCGTATGAAATGAAATGATGGGGGAGGGGTCGTGGTTTTACAGAGGAAATGCGTGATGGAAGGCATGGTTGCAAGCGTGAGTTAAGGCGTGAATTTGGCTGACTGGGGTAAGGTAATGTATACTTATTATTATTTTTTTATTTTTTTACGTTTTATCTTTTTCTCTTTCTTTTTTTTTCAATTTAAATTCAATTAGTTTTGTTTATTTTCTTTGCTTTGCAAAAACGATGTTGTTAAAATTTTCACTAGTTGTATTTATTTATTTCGTTATTGACAAAAATTTTATTCTATTTTATTTTAGTTAAAGAAAAATGTTATTAACTAACCATCAATTTATTAACTTACATAACTAAAAATTCGTAAATCCAAACTATTATTCCTAGTCATTTGTTCAAATTTTAAATACCAATTCAATATTCAATTTCAAAGCTAAATTCAAATTCTATTCAACTTTTCACTAGATTAAATTCTAAAATTTAATCGCCAATTTATGCTAATAATTTGAATTTCACGTCAAATCATCATTTAAATATTTAAAATAAATTAAATATTCACAAATTAAATTGTCCAAAATTCAGGACCGTTACAATCTCCCATACTTAAAAGAATTTCGTCCCGAAATTATAAGTTAGGAAAAACGATTGCTAAAATCTCACCAATATTTATACCCTACACAATTTTACCAAGTTTCAAACTCGCAAATAAATATAGGATTCATTCCATTTATTTTATTTCACTAGTTTTGTTCATCAATTTTAATAATCAAGACACAAAAGTCTTTTACCAAATATTTTTTTTCGACTTACAAAACTCAGATTTTTAAACTTGAAATCTTTCATGCTAAATATTTGCATATTACATCTTTTCCAAAGCTGTGTGCTTTCAAGATATTGTAAAGATCTTCTTCCTTAATTCATTAAGTTAGAATTATGTAATTCTAATTTCAGATTATTGATTTTCTATTCAAAGTTTGAAAATACTTGATAACTCGAAGTTTAACAAGTCCATCGTCGTTCTTACAGACATTAGGCATACGCTGGCCAGGCGCAAGACTAAAAAATCTCCAAGTACTAACTATACTTGCTTCAACACCCAGTGAAAATACTTTTAAAAATTCTTTTAAAAATGGATATGGAAAGCACATTCCCCCATGGATCACAGTTTACCCGGCGGTTACGCTACTATCCCAGTAGAATCGCTTGTAACCTTAGATTTCACATCTCTCTTGAATTTCGCCATGGTTTTCGCCTTAGATCGCGGTTCACACGGCGGTTACGCTACTATCCCAGTAGAATCGCTCGTGGCCGTAGGCATCACGCCCCTCGAATTACGCTTCGGTTTCTAGATCGCAGTTTACACGGCGGTTGCGCCACTATCCCAGTGGAATCGCTTGTAACTGTAGGCATCACGCCCCACGAATTACGCCAGCATCAATTCACCTAATCCCAAACACGATGATCCATCGTGGGGGATCCCAGTCAGTCCCAATGGACATTCCACTAATGGAAATTCTACGTAGCTACGATTTCCAATGGACACTCCACCGAGTTCCAATCACCTTCACAAATAATAAATGGAAGGTACATTTCCATATCCTCAGTTTTTAGAAAACATATGTCATATACATATAGTACTTCATTTCACATTTCGTACATATCATACCTATGTAAACCTACACAGGACTTTTCATAATAATGACTTTCCAAACTGATGGTTTTCGAATTATTATATTCACATATATAAGTTACGAAAACTCAATTCACATTCATAACAAATAGAGGATTCCAAATTTTCCATCACGTTTAAAATTTTCCTCTAAATCGATTTGAAAATTTAAGGTTATCTCAAACCTAATTCACATTCATAATCCAATTCATTATCGACTTCACATTCGATTTGGATTTCACGTTACATCGTCAATTCTCAACACATAATTGATGTCTATCGATATATAACCTCTAAGCTCGTACGTCTCAGAGAAGGATGTTAAGCTAAAAGAATAAATTCTCCGCCACCACAGATATATATTTAATAGAGATCAAATGCTATGTCATCAATTCACAATGTTAGACATACAATCCCAATCGACTATCCAAATTTCAAAGCTCAACTTATATTGTTTTTGATGTCAAAGTTAAACTCAATTTAACTCTAGATTCAATCTTCTTGGAAAATATTCAATTTGAACTGATCGTTCAAATTTCCCAAAAATATCTTTACAAGATATATAATTTTCACACTTAGCCATTTGAAACCAATTTCAAATATTCATTTTTCAATTTATCTTTAAAAGATAAATTTTCAAACCTTTCATTTCATATTGGAAAACATTTCCATACTTATTAAATAATAAGTAATTCACAAGTTCATTTATTTTCAACTCTCGAAAAATATTCAATATACTTGAATCAAAATTAAGTATATATTCCATCTTTAAGGAAATCATTCTTTTAAACACATTTATTTGAGTCAAAACGAAGGTTATGTAAAACATCGTTACGACAACTCAAAAATCACTAGTATAGGGATTCGAAATTTAAAATAGATATATAAATCCCAATACTATAAACAACGTTTCCTTCCGGAAAACATTTACTATAACAACAGTGTTATAGTCCACCATTTCCTTAATTTTTTTCGAAAATGTCTATTTCAACAATTGAATGTTGAAATCTATGTGTTCGATACTTAATGCATTTTAAAACATCTTTAAAACCATTAACTTTTTCAATTTCAACTTCATTCATAGTTTGAATTCCTCATACTTTTCACAATATTAGTTTTAAACCAACTTCAAACTTTTCAATATTAAGTTTTTCACTTAATTTAATTTTCCGCACGTTTAAATTCAAATTCATCACTGAATTTATTAAACCTATAATGGATTACCATGTTGACAACATCAAATTTGAAATCTAAATCTCCTTTTTGAACTTTGCATTTGCTTTTCTATTCCTAAAAATAATCAACTAGTTCTTTAGTAAGCCATTCATCAACTTGGTTCCATTAAATTTATATTTCCACATTAACCTCATTTCATAATATCACTTCCCTAAAACATATCCGTTTTAGTCAATAATATATTCACTGTCCAAAATCATGAATATACTTATCTATTCAATTCAGTGTTTCTACACTTTTATTTAAAAGATTATCCACTGTCCAAAATCGTGGATAAAATTCCCAACCAACATTTACTATCACAATATTTAACTTAAAGGATAATTCGCTGTCAAAAATCACGAATATATCTCCTTTAATAAGCTACAACAAATTACCTATCAAATTAAATTGATTTCGAATTTATAAACAATCTTTACAAATTCCATTTCTATTCATAAACTTCGATTTATAAATCTTCTTTATTAATTCAATTCAATTTATATAACTCAATTATATACCAAAAGTCCATTTATAAGTTAAGTACTTATAATCCATTTATTTACTAAATCGTTCTTCAAAACATTTGAAATTAATTTTCAAAAGAATTCAGAATCAAATTCCCAAGTTATAGTTTAATTATCCTCTTGGCTATAACTAAATTGAAATATCATTTTATTTCACAATTATTATTTTGTAGATATTCAAAATATTTGATTTAAACCAATTCATTAATTCACTTCACTTATATTTTATTTTTCATAAATCTCAATAATTCGATAATGGATTTCGAATGAGAAACTATCGCAATCCTAAATTTAGATAGGGGAATTTTCCGAAAAAATTTGAATTTTCAAAATATCTTTTATTTTTTTAAAGAAAACAATTTTATACTTCTTTAGATTTGAAAAACACTTTCTTTAAAGTGGTTCTAGTAACTATTCATATTAAACATCATAAACTGAGCTTTGTGTAAACCAAAGCTCTGATACCACTTTTGTAACGACCCGCCGCCCTGACCGCCCCCAGTCGGTAATTAAACCAACTAGAAACGTTCAAAATGACGGATTGTTGTTCAGTTTATAGAGTTTAAACAGAATCAGCCACAGAATCACAGAACAATCATATATTTCTCATAAATAATTTTTCTTACATATATCAGAGTTTGTACAATGCATTAAATTTTATATAGCGGAATATACCTTTTATTATTGAGTACAAGAAAACTTTTCCAGAAAAAACTTTAGTGGAGTGCTTTCCCCTCTCTCTCTAACTTCGCTGCCTGAAAATCTTCAAGCTGTAAAAATACTCAGTCTGATCCGAGTATTATATTCAAAAGAAAATAATACACAGGTCAGTCTAATTCAAACTCAGTTATTAGTGCATAGGAGCAATAATAATCAAACAACAATTAGACGACAGTCAAATATAAATTTACCTATTCGATCCTTAAACAAGAAATCGGATAACGGTAAATATAACACTTAACAGTGTTAAACATCAAATCAGTAGATTCAGATTATCAATGAGATAGATGAAGGGATTATTGATGAAGATAATTTAGAAAACAATCAAAATTTGCCTAAACGGCAATTAACAACAAAATCATCAAAATCGGTTCAAAATATATTGAATTGTCAACATAAAACAATTTTCATCAAAAGAAAACATCATTTAAAACATTAGATTTGGTAGGGCTGCAGTACACACGCGCGTATACGGCCACGCCACATTTAAAATGTCAACTTCGTGTGGCTGCAGTTCACGCTTGCGTGCACTGCCTCGCCACTACCGTAATGAAATATGCAAAAGATCATAAATCAAAACAAAATAGGATATCAATAAAAATCAATGCCGTATGGCTGCAGTTCACGCTTGCGTGCACTGCCTTGCCACTATCGTGATGATATACTCAAAAAATCAACGAACCAAAATCAATGAAGGTTCAAATATCGATTCAAAATGTCGATACTACGTGGCTGCAGTGCACGCATGCGTGCGCTGCCTCGCCACAACAACTTGTGAAATAAAACAAGTTTCCAAACAACTTATTACTGCACATTTCAACAAGTGCAAAATTTCCATAAAAATGAAACTGCAGTCACTAATGAATACAAGGGCGAACTGCATCAATAACGCAGCCACCACAAGATCACGATGCAACAAACACTGTAAATACAAGGTAGGACTGCACATAGAACTCAAAACAACATAAAAGTTCCCAAATTAAATAGGGCAGTCAATATTAGTGCACAAGGGCAAACTGTAACCAAGATCTGCAGCCGCCACGAGTACACGAAGCGCGAAGGCTCGAATGACCCAATGCGCAAAGGCAGGGGTACAGATTACAGAAAACAGCAGAATGAGGTGAGGGCACCAAAATGTAGCACCACAACACACAATATTTAGGCCACAAAACATCAGTACCAATCAAAGGCGACTGGCAACATGTATGCATATACATGTTATCATTAATCACAAAACGCAAAGGTCAAGTCACAACTATCATGACTCAACGCAAATGCAGCGATCAGGGGCAAACTGCAACAAGAATGCAGCCACCACAAGATCACGAGACTGCATCAAAAGAAAACTCAGATGCAAAACTTCAACAAATCAAAAATAGCATCAAAGCACATAAGAATTTGACTCTGTGCAATACAAATAAAATTTCAGTCACCACAAGTATGCAAGGCAACTGTAAAGCAAACAATGCTATCAAGACTTCAAGTCCAGACCAACACAAACATTTCAAGGGGAAAACCGCAACAAGAATGCAGCCTCCACTTGGATACAAGGGCACAACAAATATTCGAGCCCAAGTCAATAAAATCCAAAAAAATGCAACCAAAAAGGAACTGCCATAAAACTGATCATAAGTATGGGACAGTAAGCACATAAATGCCAAGTGCAACTTCCAAACTAGGTCAAGCAAGTGCAACACAGTGACAAGCTCAACCAAGTCAAAAATACAGTGATGTACTTATTCACATGTGTAGTTATAGTGCAACAGGTCAAAGCAGCATGAGGTCAAGACATCTAAATAGTGCAACATGTCAGTTATAGTACTTATTTCAAAATCAATGACTCAAAATCATAAATACAGTGATGTACAACATCAAGACTAAATGCCACTTGATAACCGAAAATGCTACATGAAGTCAAAAGGGCAAAAATGAAGACTACATGAAGTCATGCAACAGCAATACAAATGCAAGTATAAACATACAAACCACAATACAAGAATATAAGTGCAATGCAGACAAGCCAGAATGACAGTGTAACAGTGCTCAACATGAACCAGAATGGAACTGGACTCCAAAAGAATCCAGACTAAATACAGATGCCAGACCAAAACAATACAAACTTGGAGTGGATGCAAGATAGTGGTCGAAGCAATACCAAATGCAACAGTATCAAACTCCAAAGATACAACAGTGAAGGAAACTGCATCACAGCAGTATGAAAAAGATGCAGACAAATCATACAAATACACAAATGCAATGCTCACGTGAAGGATGAAATGCAACTCAAGATTACAGAGTGCAGTCAATGGTCATACAATTATATACATACATGAATGTATGTATACAGATGATTAGCCCTGAAAGTACAGAGCAAACAGGGGATGAATACAACATGAAGCAGTGCAGACTACCATGATCAAAGTACAACAGAGAAACATAAGATATATGTATACAAATGGTCAAGTGAAGCATTTGTGTCAAAGCAAACAAAATGCAAACTTTCAGTGTAACGACAATGTACCATATAATGCAGCTACAAGTACAACAGAGAAGATGGCCAGAGACGAAGCTCACAAGGGCCAGAAGATCAAGGCAATAAATCATGGAAGAAATGCTCCAGAAAGTGGATGGAGTAAATAACATAACAGTAAAAGCATTTACTAGTTGAATAAGTCATAAGTCGACATTGTGGTGGTCAGCAAAACACAAATCGAAGCAATGTTAAATTAAAACGAAATCAAATGGCAGTAGTATGTTCATCTACGAAGGCCACAGTCAACAGAGACGAGCCGTGGCGGCCAGTTTATCAAGACCGAAGTCAAAGCAAGGACAAAATCACAAAGTATAAATTTCTAGAAATTCGAACTATGAACCCAGAAAAATTCATCACAGCAACTAATTTTAACAAATCAAAGGACCGAAGTCAACAAGCTTTCAAAATTGTGAGGATCAATAAATCGAGCAATCCAAAGTTGCGAAATTTGACAAGCAAGCAATCATTGAAATGTTGAATTAGATGTGAGTACCAAAGTACTCACCTTAGCTTTGTAGAGGCCGCGAGCGAGTTGAAGACGAACGAATGATGAAGCTGAATCCCTAATTGTTGAAGCACGGAATCGAAGAGGAGGACGAGCGAAGATTCGTGGCCGCCATTATTTTCTGTTTTTTTTCTTTTTTCTATCGTATGAAATGAAATGATGGGGGAGGGGTCATGGTTTTACAGAGGAAATGCGTGATGGAAGGCATGGTTGCAAGCGTGAGTTAAGGCGTGAATTTGGCTGACAGGGGTAAGGTAATGTATACTTATTATTTTATTTTTATTTTATTTTTTTTACTTTTTATCTTTTTCTCTTTCTTTTTTTTTCAATTTAAATTCAATTAGTTTTGTTTATTTTCTTTGCTTTGCAAAAACGATGTTGTTAAAATTTTCACTAGTTGTATTTATTTATTTCGTTATTGACAAAAATTTTATTCTATTTTATTTTAGTTAAAGAAAAATGTTATTAACTAACCATCAATTTATTAACTTACATAAATAAAAATTCGTAAATCCAAACTATCATTCCTAGTCATTTGTTCAAATTTTAAATACCAATTCAATATTAAATTTCAAAGCTAAATTCAAATTCTATTCAACTTTTCACTAGATTAAATTCTAAAATTTAATCGCCAATTTATGCTGATAATTTGAAATTCACGTCAAATCATCATTTAAATATTTAAAATAAATTAAATATTCACAAATTAAATTGTCCAAAATTCAGGACCGTTACAATCAGCGTACTGCTGAGTACATGCAGCAGTATGGTGGCTGCTTTCCATCCTCTGCTGGTTCAAGAGGTTTTGAAATTAATTGACCAGAGTGATAGGTATGTTTTTTTGTGTCATTGTTTTGTAAGTTTGGATGATACATTGAGTTGGTGGCGTTAGATTTGAAATGTTGTGTATATTGTTTGATGATGCATTTGGTGGTAGTAATTCTGACATTTGAGAGTTGGGATTGATGTACATATTGTACAATTAGATGTATGTAAATTATAGCAGTGAAGTTTGGTTTGATTTTATATCAATTATGCTTGATTGATTTCTTTATGATATTTGATTATCTTTCTATGGTTTGATTTCATATTGAATATCTAAGTTGGATATATTGAGTTGGGTGAAATATAATGTGTTTATGGATTGTGGATGGAAGGCGAAAGCGTAGAAGAAATTAAGAAAAAAATTTCTAGGTTTTACGACGGCTTTCGGTACACAGCGTGATCGTCCACGTGTCTTCCGACGGCCATCGGAAGCCGTTGGATGGCCGTCGACAGCCGTCGGAAAAGCTATCGACGGAGTTTGTAAGGAACCGTCGGAAAATCTGTTCGTCGATGGATTTTTTGCAGCGGTTTTTTCCGAAGACCCCCGACGGCTTTTGATGGCCGTCGACGGGCAGGAGCCATCGGGAAATGATCTTCTTCTTGTAGTGAAATAGTTATTTGCATTCAAAAACTATTGTCATAACAAACCATTTTTTCAAAAACATCTTCCAAAACTTTAAACAATGAAAACTAGAGTAGACGAGGATAACTTCCATCCTATTATTTTTTAAGAACTCACGTTATTTCCGTTTTCAAGCTTAGTCGAGATTCTAATAACATACGATGGGGACTTCTAAAAGATATGCACAATTATTGCATATTTCTAAGTGAACTACTCATTTTTCCTATCATATCCCTATTAATTTTCTCCTACACTATTTCTAACTAGATTACCAATTCTATTTTTATATAAACCCCAATGCTTATTCAAATTTCCAAATACTACTACTATTAAAAAAATTCTTACATAAATTGCTTTCAAGTGGATTCTCCATATATAGCTATTTTTCTCTTTTATTGTTTTCCCTATTGACTCATAGCAGTGCGTTTGCTTATTGCTTTAGTCATTACGTTTTCTTTCAATAACATAAAAAAAGATATGTATAAATCTATTTCAGTTGTTTTTCTCTATATTTTCCTTATACGGGAATATTCCTCATATCTTCACTATCAAACATTCTTACCCTTTTACTCTCTTACCTCATTTTAATAAAATACCATTTTCATTTACCCACCCCTTAGAGATAATTTAAAAAATAAATCGAACTTACACAATAGTAGAAAATCATCGAGTTAAACATATGTTCTTTTTCTCATTCATTTCAAAATTGAAAAATCTCTTTGTCAAAAAAATTTGGATCAAATTTTTTTTACTTATTAAATTTGAAATTAAGAATTTCAAATTTTCCTTTTCAACAACCTCTCAATGAATCCTCTGAAAAACCATTCAAAGCATTTCAAGAAACTTTCAAAAATCTTTTTGTCAAATTCTTTCATAAGAGGTTGGAATCAAAAATGGACTATTATTTATCCTTTCTTTTGGACATTCCTTTTACTCATTCTTAACTCATCTTCATCAAAAACCCGGCTATCATCTTTTGGTGATTAATTCACACCTTCTAACGGGAATTTGCATAATCCTTTACCATGTCTTGCTTTCAGATGCTTGAAACATATAGATTTTTACTTCCCATTTTTTTGGATTAAATGTACATCTTCAATTGGCAATCCATCAAAATCCACAGTTATAAGGAAGATTAGGTCCAACAAAGGAGTCAAGTACCATCCAGCTTCCAGGGGGTTCTTCTTAATGTCACGCTCATGCTCCCTATGGTCAACGTCTTATGGTATGGCCTACATTCGGTGTGGTAATCGGGGTAGGTGTACAGTTTTAACTCCATTTATTATTCCAACTCATAGTTACCTCATTCGTCTTTTAGGAATATGATCACAACCACTTATTTAGTCGGAATTCACATAGTTTGGTATTATATATATAAGTAAAAATACAAATATGTTCTCTTCGTGTATCTTAATTCCTATGATTGATAATCTATCTTTGACCAATTGTAACAACCCGCATCTTAATGGGCCCGAAATTTCGACTAAATCGAAACCTAAGTCTATTTGGGCATAGATCACTAGTTTTGGTAAACTGTAATAAACATAAATATATCGAAGAGTGGTCAAAATAAGCTCATAGAGGAATAGAAAAAAATAAGTGAACATAAATACTGACTGAGGCTACTACGTTGGAGTAAATAGTATTCCTTGGATATCTAGTTGCTTTATCAACGTCGAGCATAAATGAGAAGACTTCACCATCTTCTACTCCCGTCTTGCACTAGTAGCATGTCTCTTTAAAACTATCATGTGGGTTGTAACGAGAAGATGGGTCAAAACAACATTCTAATGACTGGAAATTTACATACATTATCTGTAATATTAATTTATGTCAATCGATTCCCATTTAAGTGTTATATCTATTATTTATGGCTAATCCGTTCAATCCTCTATGCGTATACTATACACCTAACCTCCTCTAAGGTATAACAACACACACACACATACGTATGTACATATATATGTGTACACATATATGTATAAACATTGTACTACCCAAAAAACCCCGCTAGTTAATACTTCTTAAATTGGGAGGAGGAAGATCCATGACCATTTAATATCCCAATCCCTCCGCAACGTAATCGCTTGTCAATTGATTCTGGTTATAGAGTCGATGATCCTAGATACGGCTTTATAACATAATTGTCGTATTACAGCCGCATCTCAAAGACTCATCTAAGGGTTAACTAGTCCACCTCTGACAAACGAAGAACTAACTGTTTAAACTTTAAGTCTGTGTCTATCCCATACGGATTCTAGACTGGTATGAAGTGAAATCCAGCAAGGCATAACTCGAGTTTTTGCTACCGACCCTCGGGATCGCTAGTGGTTATAGCCTATATGTCAACCCTACTACTACTAAATACCATTCCAACTATAACACTGCCATTTCCAGTCGATCTTCCACATCCGAAATCTCGATCTGACTATCCCAATGTAAGTCAAGAAAAATGCCCCTTTTAGTTACTTAATACTTCTTATTAGAGATGAAGTAGATCCCATTACCATAAAAGTTCTGGGCTATTTAATACATCAAATCCAAGGCAAATTCTTGGTATATTTTCCTCTGCTTATACACAACCGCATATCTCTTCCCTATGAGCCTTTACGGTTGGAGATGTCCAACATAAGTGCCAAGTATATACAACTATTGGTAGCCTCTAGGTGAAGGGTGGACTTCTATTGTGTACGTCTACTGATCTTAAATCCCAACCTATTAAACCAAACTGACTATCCCACTATGCCACAAAGTGAATCAGACAATAGTAATCATAAAACATAAGGTAGATTTAATGTTATCCCAATATTCGCCACTATTTCAAACAAGACATGGAAAATCCATCTATTTTGTGTCTTAGCCCATGAAATCTTTATTTTATTGAGATTTCATCCATACCATTCGGACAATATTTTATCTATTGTCTGATCGAAATTGTCAAAATTTTATTTTGGCTTCTTATCAAAATTTTAACTTTCCTCTCAGTGTTGCCTAGATTATTTCATGGCCTCATTCTTTTAATTATTTCCTCCTCTTTCTTCCGTTTCTATAGAAAAATTGGCGTTCGTTCCTTCAATTTTTTCCTCATCGCCTTCGCCTATCTCTCATCCTAGCCATCGCTTGTTGTTAACCCTAGCCTTCTCCTATCCCATCGATGTTCTTCGATAAATTTAGAGTTTCCTAATAAGAGCCGCCTCTTTCATCTTCATTCTAAAATCAGGGTTTCACGAAAGCCACTGCTTGAAGGTTAAGCTTCGAATCACCTTGCTCCCTTCCTTGTAGATTGCGTACTTTGATTTACTGACTATTGATGGTTGCGGCTCCTCATTGTCGAGTGTTATTCCATTGATATTGTTATGATTTATGCCCCTTTTAATTTATATATCGACTTCTAATTTCTGGCCGATGATGATTTGGGTTTCTTATGTAGGAATTTATTTCCTAAATATGCAAATATATTATTTGATTTTAATTTTTCAAATTATCTTTCTCGGCTGTCGACTTATGTTTGAACACTCTTGATAATTTTTTGATTCTTAAATTTTTGGTTTGGTTTCCGTTTGCTAATTTGATTGCTATGTTGGACCTTGTATTTCACTATGTTGCTTGACCATATGCTCTTGACTTCATATCTGAGTTAGTGGACTGCTATGTTGGACCTTATTGTCCAAGGCAGTGTTGACTGGGATTGCCTTGTTTAAGGAAGTGCACTTCAACACTGAACATATGTTGCATATATACATGTATACATGTATGTTTGTATATGTGTATATGTGTGTTGCTCACTATACTTATACTTGAACTTATGTGCTTATGCCTTTACTTTTTTGTGCACTTTCATGTGCTTATGCCTTTACTTTGTGTTGTTATGTTTGATTACTTTCATGTGCTTTAGTTTCCTATATACATTTTGTCTTTACTTCATGTTCTATTTACTAATTCGATGGTCTGAACTACCTATTGTTCACTATTTACATATATGCACATGTATATACATATGTATATATTAGTTATTATCTTGGTTCATCCATGTATGTACATGCATACACGTATGTATGTGTTCTATGGTTTAACCTTGTTACATGGTTTAGCCTGAAACCGATACTTTTTCACATGTTGCATTGTTGTGTGCACTTTGTTTTTACTTGGATTAGTATTTTACAGTAAGTTCAACTATCGATGGCGGTAAAGTTGTGCATTTTGATTCCAATATCATCCATGTATATACATGCATACATATGCATGTATATTTGTGAATGTTGGTGGTTCGAATTTGTGGTTAATGTTAGTATCTTGTTCAATTTTGTGGCACTTTTTCAATTTGTGCCACATGTTTAAGGTAGTGATATGAAATTGTTAGTGATATGGACTTGTTATTATTCAATTTGTGGCACTTGTTCAATTACTGACATGTTTGAACCTATGAGTCAGTTTTGTTTGATGGTGCTTTGATGGGACTTTGCTTTGGTTTGATAGTGCACTGCTATTGCCCTGCTCAAGGCAGTGCACACTGGCATTTTTTGATCCTTTTGATCTTTGCTGGTGCATGTTGTTGAATTGTTGAATCTTGTTTTTTCTTTGAATTTCCAAGTATATGCATATGTATGTATGTATACGTAGTTAATGTTGGTGGTTAATATGGTTTACACACTTTCATGTGCTTGTGCCTTTACTTGTTTGTGCAATAGTCCATGAGATTTAATCAATGCCCAGCCTTGTGATATTCACAATGATACACTGTTCATATCATAAATTATCCGTGAATATATATTTTTGTCCCTATCTAATACATGAAGAGAAAACAAACCCATGAACTAAGGTAGTATTAATAATCAAATTCAATTTAAATATGAAATTTAGGTTTGTTTCTTTTTCCACTTACTGTGTTGTTTATTTGATAGGTATAAGAGATGGTTGGATACAAGATGGAGCAAGCAAATGAAGGTCAACACATCAAAAATAAACTCAAGTGAGTTTGAGTGAGAGCGATTAAAAAATGTTATATATCAGAGTGTAGAGAAAAGTTGTATATACGAGAGTAATAGTGAAAGCTGTATTGCATTTGAATTTGATTTGAAATAAAATATTTGTTATCATAAAATTGTGATTCATTAATTTAATTTTGTAAATATAATATAAGTGTGATCGGTATGCATATCAGTCAATATATATATATATATATATATATGTTGTACAATAGGAAATTTTGGAAATGATATTACAACGTTAGACAACATATGGTTTATTTTGGTTGTGTTAGTTCATATCAGATGACGGGGCATATTTACGGTCTGATGTTAAATGGGACGACAAGGAGTTTAACGACAGCGATATATGCAATCAGACAACAAAGCATATCTATCTTCTGATGCTTTTTCTCCTGTAGTGTCCTAAGCTTAAATGTTGAACTAGGCCTACTAATTCATGCTTGTTCTAAATGTATATGTAAGGCTATATAATTTTCCACTATGAAAATTATACTGCCTTCCAATATTTAATTCATATCTTATTCGCTTATTTATTATATTCCTTAAATGTCGATTATCTGTAACAAATGAGCATTATTATTCTAATTGGACAATCTCTAATAACAATTATTATTCATTCTAATCCAACCTATTTTGCTTATTTCGTTTCCCCATAAATGCCATATTAAATTCTTTAACTGATCCTAGTAGACACATTTACGTCTCTATTCAATTCCTTAACTCTCTATTAACAACACATTCATTAACCTATTATTTTTGAAGTTACTGCCTCTTTTCCATCTACGCCTCCTAATCCTCTAATTTGCTATGCTATTTATAATTAAATGTTCCGACTACAATTTATGCGATATCGACATATACTATGCTGCATAAATATATTTTTATTTTTAATTGGTAAGGGCAGTGTAACGACCCGTATAAATCTGATGTTTAAAATGATTTAAATTAATAAGATTTGTATTTAAATTTAGAAAGAAGTAAAAATCTTATTAATTTATATGAAAGCAAATATTGAAATTTGATGTATCAGGGGTAATTAAAATTTACAAAATTAATTTTATATTTCAATTAATTGGAATAGTGAAAATTTGTGCATTTGGATATAAAGTTAAATAAGTAAATAAAGGAAAGTTTTGAATTCATCAATGAAATAAATTATTTATTTATGAAGATTGAATGTAAGTGGAGGTAATAAAGTAATGCAGGACAATAAATAATTTATTTAGTACAGTCCCCTTTTTATTTGTAAACTATTGCAAGGTTTTAATTAATTGAAATGTGAAAATTAGGAAATAGATTCAACGTTATGTTAGACAATGAATTGCAATAATTAAAGTTAATAAATTAATGGATTAAATGGAATACCAGTTCACTCAGAAAGTGAATATAAGTGAATGTAGCAAAATGAATAGGAAATGCTAATTTACTCATAGAGTGATGGTTGATGTAAAAAAAAGAATGGAATCTGGATGGAATAATTTATTTCATTTAGAATCTAAATTTGTATGTGAGCATTTATTTATACTGGAATATAAAAGGGTAAATTTATAGTATAAAATGTTGACATCACCTTTAAGATGATGGGCTTATAATTGATGCATAATAGGGAAATCAAATGAATGGGTTTAATTGAATAACAATTAGCAATTAATGAATGAATAAAAATTGTTAAAGGGCGTAATTGATTTCGTTAAAGGAATTTTGGTAACAAATTGTAATTAATATAGTTTTAACGTTTTGTGATGTATTTAAGTAATAATTGGGAAATCAATGTAAATTATACCCGTGAAGGGTCAATTCAATTAAACAACAAGATTTTTAAATAAATAAACGTTCTATTTAGGTTTCAATTTGATAGTTTATGAAGTTTAATGGGAAATCAATTGCAATAAATTGCCCTAGTTTATGCAGTTAGAGGAGATTGGATTTGCATTATAGATGGAAGTATAATCGAAATTGATAGATAACAAACTTAAGAATAAAATTAAGAGCTAATAGGTGGCAAATTTATATAGTTGTTTATTTACGTAATGTGTACGTAAACTTTGGTAAATTGATTTCTATCGATCCAAATCTAACGTTTTGTTAATATAGAGTTAAGTATAGAAAGCAATATTTATTAATTTAATTGAAGTATTTCAAAATAAATGAAATTTAACGTTTAAAGTATTACGTTTATAGAGATTTAACTGAAATTCAAGAATATTAAAATAATAGTTTCTGAACCCAACATTTAAATCCATCTACTTAAAATTTATAGATGGAATAATCATTGATTATTTAACTTAATAGAAATTTTGGGGAACTTAATTTATAATTTTGAATATAATGAAATAGAAGTTTTGGCACTGCAATTGATAGTTTTATCAACTCTAAATTTACATAAAAATTTGTTTAAAATCATTGTAAATGATTAAGAATTTTTAAATAATAAGAATTGTCAAATTTTAGAATTTTAATAAAAAAATTTGATTTTTTAATTAATTATTAATTTATTTAATGAATGGAAAAATATGCATTTTGGGTCACTGACTCGATTTCGACGAAACCAGTTTCATCGGATCCGTAGCGGTGAATTACAATAGTGTTTCAAGTTTCGTAGCGATCGGACTTGTCGTTTGATCGTACGGACTCGAAACGCCTTAAAATTTATGCATTGAAATCAATTGAAATCAATTTGAAAAATATTGTTTTTAGCATAACTTCTTCATACGATGGAATTTGAACCTGAAACCTTTCCATTGAGCTTAAAATATTTTAAAACACCTATTTTGATATATGGGTTTACCCAATTTCGTTCCGGAGTCAGAATGGGCTTTTTGGGCCAATTATCGTTGAGCACGTTTATAATTCGGATCCATCTGTCTATTCCAACTTTATCTATAAATACCCCGTTAAATCCTAGCCTCCGCCTATTCTCATTTGTCTGCGCGTAAAATTTCTTCAGCTCCTTCTCCTCCTCAATGACAAACAAAATTTCAGATCCAGATCCATTTCAAAATCAGAGTCAAAATTCAATGTCCTCAGAAAAATCTCAAATTAATATATGTTGAAGCTCTCGACGAGCGTAATTCAATGGTGTAATTCGTTTTTCAATTCGACGCATCGTTTGACCAGAAATCGCGGTCAAAATTGAATTGGGCGTTTTTGACTTGTGCGTCGGATCGGAAAATCCTTTCTGGGTTTTATAGAGGGGCTAGCGCATTGTTCATCGGCAAAGTTTGGAGGCGAATTGACGGTCGGATTGGCGGCAAATCGTGAATTTGGCTTCGAATTTGGTGGAGCCGGTCCCTGTGCGTGCGCGATCTGGATTGAATTGGGTTGTGTGTGATGAATGATGACGTGGCTTTTAAATTGAGGTGAAATGTGTTCCATTTGTTTTTTTTTTATGATTCAATCGCAATTTTTGATATAACTCTCGCATACGAACTCCGTTTCATGCGTGGTTTTTTTTGTTAGGATTGTAATAAAATTCCGGAGATTTTGACACTGGTTTGGACAGATTCTGAGACTGTCGAATTTTTGGGTTTAAATTGGATTTAAATTCAATTTAAATTCAAAAGGTGAGTGTTCTAACCCACTCACAACTTCTAATTTTTTTTATGTTTGTTAAATTGATTTATGATATGAGTAAAAATTCCTTTATGACTGTTTGGCATGTTTTATTCATCATCCCTGTTAAATCGCATTTATTTAATTCAACTGTTAATTAATTTTATGATTGTATATAAATTGACAGTTAAATTTTATTATTTGCATATAAACTGATAGTTAAATAGTTAATAAATTTATTTTGAATATAAACTGTTAGTTAATAACTGTTATTTATTTCCTGTTATATTTTATATGCTATATATATTGATGTTTGTTTAAATTGATGATGATTGAATTAAACTGGTTGATGATTGATATTGGATGAATGGATGATGTGTTCTATCTTATATAAACTGCAAGTTATTATGCATTTTTATTTCATTCGGGATTGTGGTTTGAAATGATATACAACCGCAATTTATTTTTAAATTGCGGATTGAAATGATAAATATCCGTACCACTTAACCATAGGATAGAAAATTATATACAGGCACCGCGGTATATATATATATATATATATATATATATATATGTATATATATATATATATAATTATTTTGAAATCATTTTTATGGTTTGGATATGATACGGTTTATTAAATATTAAATTTTGATATGATACAAATATATTATATATATATATACATACAAAGTTAAATTGTTGAATTTAAGCTATGTATAAATCTGCTAAATAAAACGAATAAGTTGAAAAATGGCATTTGATAATTTATATTATACGATTTAGTATGAGTTTAAGTTCTTGTATATATATAGAGTTATAAATGATTCAAATAAATCAAGATTGAAAGATAAATTGGAGATTTAATTGGAATTGAGCTTATTTGAAAATTTAACTCCATAAGTTGATGTAAAATTATTAAAATTGGAAATTTTAAGGTATGGTATTATAACTGGATTTAATAAATAGTTCTAGTATAAATAAATGAAAGGAAATTTTAGTGTTAATAAATTTAGTTTATTCTAAATGGTTATGGATTTATCATATAAACCTTTCAAACTAAATAATAGGAAAATGAATTGTTGTTTCGAAATTTCCAACCTTAGTTTTGAAATTCATTAAATTCTCGAAGTTTTGAAATATTGAAATCGAAGTGTTTTATTTAAACTGAAAGTGAATCTAAAAGTTATGGGTTTAGATTGAATTTAAAGTGAATAAAAAAAAAATGAAAGTGTGGAAATTATTTACTTTTAAAGAAATTTTAAATTCAACCTTTTATTTTATATACTGTTGAATATCCAAACCACTTAAGTATTAGAAGTTATGGTTTTTAAAGCTATGAAATTCGAAGTATTATGTTTTGAAAGCTATAATTCAAATATTTGGTTTTGAGATATTATAAATTTTAAAAGTGGCATGATTTTGGAAAGAAATATATTTGAAATAAAATGATATCATATTATTTGGGTTTTAAAAGGAGATGATATCGTATTTATGGGTTTTAAAATGGATAATTTTATTCTGGTTTTGAAAGTATAATTATTTTTAAAATGACCGCGGTGTTATAATAACGTTTGGTTGTTGAATAGACCGGGATCGGAAGTTGTCATACTCTCTGCCAACCCCCAAAACCACTTTAACAACCGTGTACGTGGTGGAGATTCCAGAATGAAGTAGGATGGTGGTGGCGTTTACTTTAAGGTAAATACGTGGACCCGACTCCCGTGAGTTGGCATAAGGTGGCTAAAACAGGAGCGATTGACGGGTTAATAAGGTAGCACCTTTGATCGGACACATCCCTTCGATATTATACTTTGACTTTTAGATTGATTCGGTGGCCACTTTTGATTTCTTTGATTTGGGGGTGTGGCTCGAGGTGGGCGATAGTTGCGGCTATGCTTTACCACCGACCCGGAAGCGTAATTGGTATATCTACCCTGGCATTGCCTACTTGTGCCGTGTCACCTACCCTAGCGCGCCTTATACGATTTTGGCTTTGTACTATACCTATGGAGTGCCCTCTGACGACGCCCAGTACAGGGGAGATTACGGTACTGTATAGACTATGGGAATATATTTTGTGTTAAGGGCTATATGGGTAACCCCTTAACGCTATTTAAAAGTAAGTTTATTTTATAAATAGACACTATTATAATGCGCAATATACTACATAGTAAATAGTTTAACGAATCCTTAGGAGATGTAAATCCCGAGCATCTCTTGAGTTACTGCACTCATATTTATTTCTGTTAATTTAACTCACATAAAATCTTTTAGTTCTGACTCGAGTGTTTTTGTCTTTTCAAATTCGATCGGGTCAGTCCGAGCGTTTCAGGATCGAAGACTTTAGATCTAGAGGGCGAAGATGGAGATTTCTACTATTATTATTAACGATATTCCACTACACTATTTAATTCCGCTGCATTGATTATGATTGGTATGTGAACTCTGATATTTATTGTATAAAGAAGAATCAAATGTTTGTAAACAGTTTATGAACTATACATTTATTATTATATTTTATCCTTCCGCTGTGAGATTCTATTTTGTTTTTCTTTCCTTGTTTTTTTTTTCTTATTTACCCCATAACAATCTGCCCTTCCGTATGGTTTGAATTGGCATGTGTGTCGGTTGCGAAAAGGCAGGACGTTACATCTGGTGTCAGAGCTTTGGTTTAGCGATAAACCTTAGCTTTGTGGGGTTTGACTCTTTACTAATAGGGTAGTGATACCCTATGGGAGTCGCTGAGTGTGTATATATGAGAGAGCATATTTGTTAGTGTTATAAAAAGGTTTTAATATTGTGTTAATCTGTTCCGTTTTGTATTTATAAATTCTGGTTGGTGCATGGGACGCTATGATATCAATAGGGATTTCTAAACACTTAATAGGACAGACCGACATAATATTGTTTTTATATAGGTGAATGAAATAATTTTGCCTATTCTATTTTCTACATATAATTTTTTTTCTTCAAATGATATCTATATTTGGTTGCAATAGATTGGTTGTTAGGTAATAAAGTGTATAAATAATAATAGAAAAGATTTTGAAAAATAAAATAAATGAAATTTGGAAATTTAGAACTTAAGATACGGGGTTTTGAAATTTCTTTCGGATAAATTTTAGAATATAATAATATTGTTTATAAGTACTTTCTGATATAAATATTTATTATAATTTGGAAGAATTGTTTTAAAGAAGATTTTGGAGAAAATAAGTTTTGTACTTTCCTCTCTGTCGTTGGAAAATAATTTCGGTGATGGCGGCCGCATCATCGACATTCATTTTCGAGTTTCGAAGGGGGAAGGCCACTGTAGTAGTTCTACTGCAGATTCATTTTTGAAAAATATATAAATTTTGAATTGTTTTAAATATAATTAGATATATATAAGTTGTAAGAATATATTTATCTATTATTTTTAAATAACTTGAAATTTAACCTGGTATTTAATTCTTAAATTTCCGTTAATTAATTGTTTCAATTATTGTAGGGAAACATAATTTAACTAATAATTGAAACCCTAAATAAAATAAGAGATTTAAATGCTAAGTTAAATGGAAATTAAAGGAAATTTGAAATTTGTAACATATGAAACAAAGAGTAATATTGTTGAACACAAAGTTTAATTTAAGGATGAGATAAACTTGTATAAGTTCATTTGCATTTTCTTTAACACATATAACTTACCAAATATAAAAGTTGAAATGTTTAATAAGAAAATGTAATGGAAATTGTACAAGTAGAAATTTGAAATAATGAAGTATTCAATGAAATTGCTGTTGAATGAGAATTTAATGTATAAACTTAAGTTATAATTGAAATTTTACCGAGTAAATATAATTAAAGGTAAGTATGACAATAGATGGTTATAAACTTAAGTAAATTAAAGTGTAAATAGATGAGGTCATGCAATAATAAATGAATGAATAATTATAGTAGTTAATGGAATGACCTGAGTTAATGGAAATGAACAATAGTAAGTAGTAAATAAATGGATGTAATATAATAAAGAGGAATTGTAAACTTAAGAAAAGGGTTGCAGTTATTTCTAAATAAAATTGAAAGAAATAAATGAAAATAAAAAGAATAAACCGTTATATGAATGAAAGAATCAAACAACAAATGTATGAATGGAATAAATAAGAATAGACTAAATCTATTGCTGAAATTATTGTTTGTCGTGGTTGTGGTTGTTGGGTAAGGAAACTTTAATTTTGTTGGGATGGATGAATAATTCATTGTGTTTAATCTAAGACTGTTGAGTAAATGATGCACTGGATGGTTTATTCTTCATTCCGTACAATATAAAGGTTTTGAACCCGAACAACTATTTGTTTGTTTGGTTGAATGGTTGCTTTGAATTTGTTGTGTATGCTGTTGTTAAAATTGATGGTTGTTTTATTGATTTGTTGTTAGTGATTGAAACCACTCAAATATTTCACTTTACATAAATTGTTAACCCTTTGGATTTTATAAGTGAAATGCAGGTTATGGAAGCAATTGCTACTGCTTTTGGTTCCATAAATTTAGCGTAAATTGCCCGACAAATAGGTACGTTTTTGGATTACGGTTTATAGCGCTATTTTGTATATTTTCCCGTGTAGGGATATATATTATTTTGGAAAATATTTGTGTATATTGTTATATTTATAGTATATTTTCTTCCGAGCCTCTCCGTACAAAGGAGACTCCGCCAAAATTTTCCGTAAATTTTGAACTTTGAAATGTTTTCCAAACTTTAGTAATTTAAGTATAAAAAAAATTAATGGTTATAGATTGATATATTTATCTAAATTAATTAATTTTATAAATTCAATTGTTTATAAAGTTAATGTTGGAATAAGGTATATTGATTTCTTAGTTCTTCGTTTCCCTTCTTTTCCTTTTCGGGGACGAAAAGTTTTGAGTAGGGGAGAGTGTAACGACCCGTATAAATCTGATGTTTAAAATGATTTAAATTAATAAGATTTGTATTTAAATTTATAAAGAAGTAAAAATCTTATTAATTTATATGAAAGCAAATATTGAAATTTGATGTATCAGGGGTAATTAAAATTTACAAATTTAATTTTATATTTCAATTAATTGGAATAGTGAAAATTTGTGCATTTGGATATAAAGTTAAATAAGTAAATAAAGGCAAGTATTGAATTCATCAATGAAATAAATTATTTATTTATGAAAATTGAATGTAAATGGAGGTAATAAAGTAATGCAGGACAATAAATAATTTATTTAGTGCAATCCCCTTTTTATTTGTAAACTATTGCAAGGTGTTAATTAATTGAAATGTGAAAATTAGGAAATAGATTCAACTTATGTTAGACAATGAATTACAATAATTAAAGTTAATAAATTAATGGATTAAATGGAATACCAATTCACTCTGAAAGTGAATATAAGTGAATGTAGCAAAATGAATAGGAAATGCTAATTTACTCATAGAGTGATGGTTGGTGTAAAAAAAAGAATGGAATCTGGATGGAATAATTTATTTCATTTAGAATCTAAATTTGTATGTGAGCATTTATTTATACTGGAATATAAAAGGGTAAATTTATAGTATAAAATGTTGACATCACCTTTAAGATGATGGGCTTATAATTGATGCATGATAGGGAAATCAAATGAATGGGTTTAATTGAATAACAATTAGCAATTAATGAATGAATAAAAATTGTTAAAGGGCGTAATTGATTTCGTTAAATAAATTTTGGTAAAAAATTGTAATGAATATAGTTTTAACGTTTTGTGATGTATTTAAGTAATAAATGGGAAATCAATGTAAATTATACCTGTGAAGGGTCAATTCAATTAAACAACAAGATTTTTAAATAAATAAACGTTTTATTTAGGTTTCAATTTGATAGTTTATGAAGTTTAATGGGAAATCAATTGCAATGAATTGCCCTAATTTATGCATTTAGAGGAGATTGGATTTGCATTATAGATGGAAGTATAATCGAAATTGATAGATAACAAACTTAAGAATAAAATTAAGAGCTAATAGGTGGCAAATTTATATAGTTGTTTATTTACGTAATGTGTACGTAAACTTTGGTAAATTGATTTCTATCGATCCAAATCTAACGTTTTGTTAATATAGAGTTAAGTATAGAAAGCAATATTTATTAATTTAATTGAAGTATTTCAAAATAAATGAAATTTAACGTTTAAAGTATTACGTTTATAGAGATTTAACTGAAATTCAAGAATATTAAAATAATAGTTTCTGAACCCAACATTTGAATCCATCTACTTAAAATTTATAGATGGAATAATCATTGATTATTTAACTTAATAGAAATTTTGGGGAACTTAATTTATAATTTTGAATATAATGAAATAGAAGTTTTGGCACTGCAATTGATAGTTTTATCAACTCTAAATTTACATAAAAATTTGTTTAAAATCATTGTAAATGATTAAGAATTTTTAAATAATAAGAATTGTCAAATTTTAGAATTTTAATAAAAAAAATTTGATTTTTTTAATTAATTATTAATTTATTTAATTAATGGAAAAATATGCATTTTGGGTCACTGACTCGATTTCGACGAAACCAGTTTCATCGGATCCGTAGCGGTGAATTACAATAGTGTTTCAAGTTTCGTAGCGATCAGACTTGTCGTTTGATCGTACGGACTTGAAACGCCTTGAAATATATGCGTTGAAATCAATTGAAATCAATTTGAAAAATATTGTTTATAGCATAACTTCTTCATACGACGGAATTTGAACCTGAAACCTTTCCATTGAGTTTAAAATATTTTAAAACACCTATTTTGATATATGGGTTTACCCAATTTCGTTCCGGAGTCAGAACGGGCTTTTGGGGCCAATTATCGTTGAGCACGTTTATAATTCGGATCCATCTGTCTATTCCAACTTTATCTATAAATACCCCGTTAAATCCTAGCCTCCGCCTATTCTCATTTGTCTGCGCGTAAAATTTCTTCAGCTCCTTCTCCTCCTCAATGACAAACAAAATTTCAGATCCAGATCCATTTCAAAATCAGAGTCAAAATTCAATGTCCTCAGAAAAATCTCAAATTAATATATGTTGAAGCTCTCGACGAGCGTAATTCAATGGTGTAATTTGTTTTTCAATTCGACGCATCGTTTGACCAGAAATCGCGGTCAAAATTGAATTGAGCGTTTTTGACTGGTGCGTCGGATCGGAAAATCCTTTCTGGGTTTTATAGAGGGGCTAACGCGTTGTTCATCGGCAAAGTTTGGAGGCGAATTGACGGTCGGATTGGCGGCAAATCGTGAATTTGGCTTTGAATTTGGTGGAGCCGGTCCCTGTGCGTGCGCGATCTGGATTGAATTGGGATGTGTGTGATGAATGATGACGTGGCTTTTAAATTGAGGTGAAATGTGTTCCATTTGTTTTTTTTTATGATTCAATCGCAATTTTTGATATAACTCTCGCATATGAACTCCGTTTCATGCGTGGTTTTTTTGGTTAGGATCGTAATAAAATTCCGGAGATTTTGACACTGGTTTGGACAGATTCTGAGACTGTCGAATTTTTGGGTTTAAATTGGATTTAAATTCAATTTAAATTCAAAAGGTGAGTGTTCTAACCCACTCACAACTTCTAAATTTTTTTATGTTTGTTAAATTGATTTATGATATGAGTAAAAATTCCTTTATGACTGTTTGGCATGTTTTATTCATCATCCCTGTTAAATCGCATTTATTTAATTCAACTGTTAATTAATTTTATGATTGTATATAAATTGATAGTTAAATTTTATTATTTGCATATAAACTGATAGTTAAACAGTTAATAAATTTATTTTGAATATAAACTGTTAGTTAATAACTGTTATATATTTCCTGTTATATTTTATATGCTATATATATTGATGTTTGTTTAAATTGATGATGATTGAATTAAATTGGTTGATGATTGATATTGGATGAATGGATGATGTGTTCTATCTTATATAAACTGCAAGTTATTATGCATTTTTATTTCATTCGGGATTGTGGTTTGAAATGATATACAACCATAATTTATTTTTAAATTGCGGATTGAAATGATAAATATCCGTACCACTTGACCATTGGATAGAAAATTATATACAGACACCGCGGTATATATATATATATATATAATTATTTTGAAATCATTTTTATGGTTTGGATATGATACGATTTATTAAATATTAAATTTTGATATGATACAAATATATTATATATATATATACATACAAAGTTAAATTGTTGAATTTAAGCTATGTATATATCTGCTAAATAAAATGAATAAGTTGAAAAATGGCATTTGATAATTTATATTATACGATTATTATGAGTTTAAGTTCTTGTATATATATAGAGTTATAAATGATTCAAATAAATTAAGATTGAAAGATAAATTGGAGATTTAATTGGAATTGAGCTTATTTGAAAATTTAACTCCATAAGTTGATGTAAACTTATTAAAATTGGAAATTTTAAGGTATGATACTATAACTGGATTTGATAAATAATTCTAGTATAAATAAATGAAAGGAAATTTTAGTGTTAATAAATTTAGTTTATTCTAAATGGTTATGGATTTATCATATAAACCTTTCAAACTAAATAATAGGAAAATGAATTGTTGTTTTGAAATTTCCAACCTTAGTTTTGAAATTCATTAAATTCTCGAAGTTTTGAAATATTGAAATCGAAGTGTTTTATTTAAACTGAAAGTGAATCTAAAAGTTATGGGTTTAGATTGAATTTAAAATGAATATAAAAAAAAGTGAAGGTGTGGAAATTATTTACTTTTAAAGAAATTTTAAATTCGACTGTTTTATTTTATATACTGTTGAATATCCAAACCACTTAAGTATTAGAAGTTATGGTTTTAAAGCTATGTAATTCGAAGTATTATGTTTTGAAAGCTATAATTCAAATATTTGGTTTCGAGATATTATAAATTTTAAAAGTGGCATGATTTAGGAAAGAAATATATTTGAAATAAAATGATATCATATTATTTGGTTTTTAAAAGGAGATGATATCGTATTTATGGGTTTTAAAATGGATAATTTTATTCTGGTTTTGAAAGTATAATTATTTTTAAAATGACCGCGGTGTTATATAACGTTTGGTTGTTGAAGAGACCGGGATCGGAAGTTGTCATACTCTCTGCCAACCCCGAAAACCACTTTAACAACCGTGTACGCGGTGGAGATTCCAGAATGAAGTAGGATGGTAGTGGCGTTTCCTTTAAGGTAAATACGTGGACCCGACTCCCGTGAGTTGGCATAAGGTGGCTAAAACAGGAGCGATTGACGGGTTAATAAGGTAGCACCTTTGATCGGACACATCCCTTTGATATTATACTTTGACTTTTAGATTGATTCGGTGGCCACTTTTGATTTCTTTGATTTGGGGGTGTGGCTCGAGGTGGGCGATAGCTGCGGCTATGCGTTACCACCGACCCGGAAGCGTAATTGGTATATCTACCCTGGCATTGCCTAGTTGTGCCGTGTCAACTACCCTAGCGCGCCTTATACGATTTTGGCTTTGTACCATACCTATGGAGTGCCCTCTGACGACGCTCAGTACGGGGGAGATTACGGTACTGTATAGACTATGGGAATATATTTGGTGTTAAGGGCTATATGGGTAACCCCTTAACGCTATTTAAAAGTAAGTTTATTTTATAAATAGACACTATTATAATAGCGCAATATACTACATAGTAAATAGTTTAACGGATCCTTAGGAGATGTAAATCCCAAGCATCTCTTGAGTTACTGCACTCATATTTATTTCTGTTAATTTAACTCACATAAGATCTTTTAGTTCTGACTCGAGTGTTTTTGTGTAACAACCCGCATATTTATCAATTTTTTTATATTTGAATATTTTATTTAAATATTTTGTCGTTAATCGGATATTGGTCCGAAAAGCTATTTTTTTGCAAACGGTCAAATTAGGACTCGAGACCACTTCCATTGAGTTCGAAATGTCGTTTACAATCTTTTTAAGTATAAACTTTGATATGTTTGGGGTTAGTGGAATTTCACTAACTTTTCCCGCTTTGGACTTTGGGTTGGTTTAGCCTATTAAACCTAAGTTCCAACCCCTTCTCCTCATCTCTTCATAAATTCCTACCTAACTCTAGTTTTAGCATTAATGGTGAGTGGAAAGGGAAATTAAAATTCCAAGCCCAAGTTCATTAGCAAATTCAACATCCAACTCCAAAATCAAAGTAAAGACATTGGATTCAAGCTTGTAGTTGCTTCTCTATTGACTTCAAGCTTCTTCTTCATTGAATTTGTGCAAAGGTGAGATTTTTATCTCACATTCTTGTCTATAACTATCTTGGACTGTTGGGAATGAATTCCCATCACTTTAGCATGCACATTTGCATTTGGTTTGGATTGAATTGGCCAAAAACTCTAATTTTTAGTGTTTTTGGTGAATTTCTGCTACTAGGTCGTTCTGCATATGCTAGGTCGTTTGCGTGGAAAAGTCTCGGCCTTCAAATAGCTCGTTTCTGGCCTTAAACTCGTTTGCATGCCTTAGGTCGTTTGCCTTGAAATTAGGTCGTTGGGCTTTAGGTCGTAGGTCACATCGGCACTTAGGTCGTCCCTGGCCTTAATTCACTCGGCACCGTTAGGTCACGTGACCTTAGGTCGTTCCCCGTTAGGTCGTATGAACTTGAGTCGTTCGCATGGTTCAGGCCTTAAAATGTTAGGTCGCTTGGCCTGTGCTATTGTTAGGTCGCTCGCCTCCCTTAGGTCGTTTACCTGGTTGAGTCACACCTCACCTTAGCTCGGCCATGTTAGGTCGCGAGTTTCCCTTAGGTCGCTCGCCTCCCTTAGGTAGCTTACCTGGTTGAGTCGCACCTC
The DNA here is from genome assembly GCA_030765085.1 of Allium cepa. Lineage (NCBI taxonomy): Eukaryota > Viridiplantae > Streptophyta > Magnoliopsida > Asparagales > Amaryllidaceae > Allium > Allium cepa. The sequence continues at coordinate 164,389,350 of CM060932.1, forward strand.
ACCTTAGCTCGGCCATGTTAGGTCGCGAGTTTCCCTTAGGTCGTGTGTACCCTAGGTCGCACAATCCCCTTAACTCGCTCGGCCTTGTCATTTTTAGGTCGCGAGTTTAATTAGGTCGTTCGGCCTTAAACCGTTAGGTCGCTTGGCCTGTGCTATTGTTAGGTCGTGAGTCCCTTAGGTCGTTCGCCTCCCTTAGGTCGCTTACCTGGTTGAGTCACACCTCACCTTAGCTCGGCCATGTTAGGTCGCGAGTTTCCCTTAGGTCACGTGTACCCTAGGTCGCAACCTTTAGGTCACTCGATCCTATCCTCCCTTAGGTCTTCACTAGGTCGTACCGTTTTGGACGGGGCGCTTCCCCGCACCCCGCCGGGGGCGCTGCCCGCTGGACCCCCGCGACCTGACCGGGCAGGTCGAACCCCGTAGCGGGGGTGTCGCCCCCACACCCCCACCTTGGGGGGTTGCCACCCCCTCTGGACCCCCTCCCTGTAGGGGATCTTATCTGAAAAACATTCAACAGAACTTGCTTTGTTGAGATGCTGAGTTGACCATTTTTCGAGACAAACTATCTTTGGCTTCTCGGTCGATTTTATGGTATCACGGCCTTGCTAAAAAGGCGGGATAACAACTTTAGAAATATGAAGGTTTAAATACTAGTAGTAAATATCAAAACTCTTTCAACAAAATGATTTCAACTCTATTTTCAATAACAAAGCTCTTTTCTTAAAACGTTTTCCAATCTACTAGTATATACAAACCTTTACCTCACTCGGATGAGAAATCTAATTAAACGGCTTAGTAAAACAAGTGGTATGAAACGCTTGCGTTCACTTCGTCGGTTAATTCTTGGACTTGTTCGATTGAACCTCTTGTGACAATTTTCTAGTGAAGATTTACACTTTGTTCGTAAATATTTAAGTTAAGCAAGTGGTTATGGGACACGAAGATAAACTTTTATATTTACTAGCTTAGTGTAATTGACACTTCTCGTTGATCATGACGATCATTTTATGATTTAGACTAGCAATAGTGCGATGTCTCTCTGTTTGCAAGGTTAGACTAGACCTCATGGGTGTGATTCCGACTCACACATATCTCTTTGTCCGCAAGGTTAGTCTAGACACCATTTGTGTGATTCCACTCACACATACCTTTTTGTTGCGAGGTTAGGCTAGACACCATTTGTGTGATTCCACTCACACATACCTTTTTGCTTTTTGGTTAGCCTAGACCTCATCTGGGTGATTCCGACTCACCCATATGGGGTAGCTCCCCATGGTCTTCGGACCGTCATGTGATAGGCCTCTTTCCCTTTTTCTGTGATTTCTGGATTTCTTGTGTTGATTTCTGGAATTTATGTCATTGACTTGTTATGAGTACAAGTTTAAGGTATGATGCCCTCTTTGGATCTTTGAGAAGATTCTTGTGATATTGATTTATCTCTTATTGATTGATCTTCTGTTGATCATCATTTGCATACTTATAGTAGTATGTCAGTATGGATATTTTATGTTTATGCCATATCTTTTATTTTATACCATGTCATCTGATATTTATAGCTAGACTGATCCATTTATTATTTTCTTAAATAATACTCGGGTCAGACCGAGATGTTACAGGTGCTTCTACTTGACTTCTTCCCAGGATTTGCTACTCTGACTTTTGGCTAACTATTTAGATTAGCAGTTTTTGTTGTATACACTTGAGATATAGACTCATAGTTGTATCCTTTGGTATAGCACGTGTTGCTATTCTTTTGTATTATTGTGGATCTTTTTGACCACTACTCTGATGTACACTTTCATGTGTTAGTTATATATTCATATCTTCTTCCGCCTTTGTGATATGGATGTCTGTGACTGATTTGTGTTATGCTTATTTCTATGTTTGTTTCTGAAGATTATTTATAGCCACCGTGTGATAAGCTATCACATGGATGGTCGCTCCTCAACAGCCTTATTCTCCGTGCTAGTTGACAGCACTACACCGTAGTGTTCATGGCTAGCGTGGGTATAGAGGTGGGGCGTCACAGCTTGGTATCGGAGCCAAACTTCGGAACAATGTAGAATAACTTAACAAGGATCATCGTCCTAAGTCCACCTTAGGAGTTATGTCTTAGGATTAACTCGAGTCGCCGTACCGATTCATCCTATATCCTTTATGATTCCTTGTTTTATCTAGCAAGATTGCTTGATATTCATTAGTGAATAATCTTCTTCTTTCTCTTCTTAACGAAGAGAAATGGTTAGACCTGGTCGTCCCAGAGCTGGACCATCTAGTGCTCCACCCCAACATGGAGTTTTTATGACTACCCAGCAACTTCTTGACCTTGTCACGAATGCTCAAGCAGCTGGTTCTAATCCGGAACCTACTCACCCTAAATCTGGGTTTGCTCGTTTGTGCAATGATTACACCAACCTGGGTGGGAAGCCATTTAAAGGTTCTGAAACTATCATCAAGGTCCAGGCTTGGTTGAGGACCTGCGATCGAATCTTCATTCGCATGAATCTCGTCAATCTTCACCGTGTTCAGGTGGCTTCCAGTATGCTCCAAGAGAGAGCATTGGACTGGTATGAACTTCTTATTTCTGAAGTCAACGAAGCGGACCTTACCTGGGAGCAACTCCGGACACGCTTCGAGTTGAAATTTGTACCAGAAGCAGAGAAGGTAACTCTGGCTCGACGCTTTATAGACCTTGTTTAAGGTAAGTCCTCTATGACTGATTACGTCGCAGCCTTTGAGTCGCTTTCCAAATATGGGGTTGAATACATCAACACCCCATTGAAGAAGAACCAGAGGTTCGTTTATGGCTTAAACAAAAGCCTCAAGAAGCCATTACTTCTAAAGTTAGAAGTTCCTTTCGACCAACTTATAGATATCGCTCTTCGTTTGGAAGAGGCTGATAAAGAAAGTGATGTTGAAGTAGTAGCTTCCAAACCCAACTTCAACAACAAAAAGAGGCCCAGTAAATTCAAAGGCCCTTATCCCAACAAGAAGGGTAAGCAAGCAACCCCTACGACAAAGTCTCCTTCTCCTAGTGGTGTGAGATGCTTCAACTGTGGATCTGGGGATCATTTTGCGAATAAGTGCTCTAAGCCCAAATCTTGTCGCTATTGTAAGAGCCCAGATCATTGCATACATCAATGCCTCAAACGTGAAGGCAAGAAGGAAGGAAAGTTGAATGTGGCTCAAGCCCCTGGCAACACATCTCGTGGCCAAGGTATTTCTCATTCCATTCTTGATGGTATTATTTTATTTCATGATCAACCTATTAGAGTTCTCTTTGATACGGGTGCATCCCATTCTTTTATATCAAAGGAACTTGTCGACACTTTCTCTTTAAATGTTGATGCTTTAATGACTTCCTTGAGAATTGCGAATCCTGTTGGTGGATCCGCATCTCTTAGTTTGCTTTGTAAAAATGTGGAGATTATTTTATGTGATTTTCCATTCCTAGCCGATTTGCATGTTATGCGTTACCTAGGCTTTGGAATGATTTTGGGAATGGATTGGCTTAATCGTTATGAAGCTCATATCCTATGTCCTGGGCGGACAATTTATCTCTGACATCCGCAATCTGTAAATCAGATTTCTATTATTCTTAAAGATTCGGATTCTGCGTTAACTGCATCTTTATATTCTTTAAATCCTCATGATGATGATGATGATGAGGAAGATGTCATTTCTCGAATTCACGTCGTTCGTGAATTTTCCGACATATTTGAGTCCGTTTTAGGTTTACCACCTAAACGAGCAATTGAGTTCAGAATTAATTTTACCCCTGAAGCTCAACCTATTACTCGTCCTCCTTATCGCATGTCTAATAAGGAAAATGAGGAGATGCGCAAACAATTATCTAAATTGGAGACGAAGCAATTTATTCGCTCTAGCTCCTCGCCTTGGGGAGCTTCGGCTATTTTCGTGAAGAAATCCGACGGTACGCTTAGGCTTTGCGTTGACTATCGCAAGCTTAACGATCTGACTATTAAAAATAAATATCATTTACCTCGGATTGACGATCTGTTTGATCAGCTTAGCGGAGCTAGGGTCTTTTCACAGTTGGACTTGGCTACCGGTTTTCATCAGCTTCGTATTGCTGAGGATAGTATTCCTTTGACATAGTTCCGTACTCGTTATGGATCTTATGAATGGCTTGTTATGCCATTTGGTTTAACGAATGATCCGGCTTACTTCGTTGACCTCATGAATCAAGTTTTCAAGGATTTCCTCGATCGGATTGTTCTCATATTCATTGATAATATTCTTGTGTATTCAAAAACCGAGGAGGAGCATGACAAGCATCCACGGATTGTATTGGAAACTCTTAGGAGTAATCAATTAAAGGCGAAATTTTCTAAATGCCACTTTTGGCGATCTCGCGTGAAGTTTCTCTGGTCATATTATTTTCGAATCCGGAATTTCCGTGGATCCTTCAAAGATTGAAGCGATTCAAGATTGGAAGAGACCGGAGAGTGTGACAAAGATTCGTAGTTTTCTCGGATTGGCGGGTTATTACCGTCGTTTCATTAAAGACTTTTCTAAGATTGCCGTTCCTCTTACTGGCTTGACTAAGAAGGGAGTTAAACACATTTGGTCAGACAAATGTGAAGCCTCTTTTCAGAAATTGAAAGAACTCCTTTTCGATGCTCCTATTCTTGTTATTCCCGAAGGGAATCAAGATTTTGTTGTTTATACTGATGCTAGTCACGTTGGTTTGGGTGCCGTTCTTATGCAAAAAGAATGTGTTATTGCTTATGCTTCTAGGCAATTGAAGCCGGCCGAGACTAGATATGCCACACATGATTTAGAACTCGCGGCTATTGTTTTCGCCCTTCGAATTTGGCGTCATTATCTTGGGAGAGAAATTTATTCTTTACATGGATCATAAGTCTTTGAAATATTTATTTTCTCAAAAGGAACTTAATTTGCGTCAACAGCGTTGGCGCGAGTTCCTTGCCCCTTATGATCTTGATATTCTTTATACCCCCGGTAAGGGTAATCGTGTCACCGATGCTCTTAGCCGTAAACAACAAGCAGTTATTTCTATGATGATATCCGAATAGAACGATCTCGAGATTATATCCACTTGTGAGATTCGAGAGCGCGTATCCGATTTATGCTCATCACTTGTTTTATGTAGCCTTGAGGCTCATCCTTCTCTTTTAGATCACATTCTTGAAGCTCAAGGGCAAGATCCTGAATTGGCTCTTCTTGGCCAAAATGTTAAGGATAAAATTGATATTAAAAGTTTGAAAGACTTTGATATTGATTCTCGTGGCGGCATTCGAAAATTTGGTAGACTTAGCGTACCAAATATTGGTGATCTTCGTAAAGATATTTTAGAAGATTCCCATCGTTCTAAATTCACCATTCATCCCGGGAGTAGTAAAATGTATGCTGATATGAAGCGACTTTATTATTGGGAGGGAATGAAATCTGATATTGCTAACTTTGTTAAGTGTTGCATGACTTGCCAACTTGTCAAGGCCGAACATCAAAGGCCTGGTGGGTTATTGCAACCTTTAGAAATTCCAATTTGGAAGTGGGACCAAATTTCCATGGATTTTATAGATGGCCTTCCCCGTTCTCGTTCGGGTCATGATAGCTTATGGGTGATCATTGATAGACTTACTAAATCCGTCCATTTTATTCCCGTTTGGTCTAACCGAACCGTTCCTCTTTTGGCCAAACTCTTTATCAAAGAAATTATTAAATTGCATGGAGTTCCTACTTCTATTGTTAGCGATTGAGATCCATTGTTTACTAGTGGATTTTGGAAGAGTCTTCAAAAAGCTTTAGGAACGAAGCTTAATTTTAGCACTGCTTATCACCCCCAGTCCGATGGACAAACCGAGCGTGTGAATCAAACTCTTGAAGATCTTCTTCGTGCTTGTGTGCTCGATTTTGGTGGAAGTTGGGAAGATCATATTTCACTTGTTGAATTTTCCTCTAATAATAGCTTCCAATCTAGTATTGGTATGGCACCTTTCGAGGCACTCTATGGAAGGCCATGCCGATCTCCTTCTTGCTGGCTTGAGGCCGGTGAGAAGCTGGTTTTAGGTCCAGACTTTATTCGTGATTCCACAAAGAAGATTGAACTTATTCGACATAGGATGAAAGAAGCCCAGAGTAGAAAAAAGTCCTATGCCGATAATCGAAGAAGGAAGTCAGAATTTTCTGTGACAGATTCTGTTTTTATTCGTGTTTCACCTATGAAAGGTGTTGTACGTTTCAGTCGATCGGGAAAGTTAGCACCCCGATATATTGGGTCATTTCCTATCACTGAACGTATTGGTTCTATGGCTTATCGCCTTACATTACCGGCTCAGTTTTCTGCTATGCATGACGTGTTTCATATTTCTCAATTACGGAAATGCCTACGAGATTTCGATTCTATTTTTGAGCCTGGTGTTGTGGAAGAAATTGAAGTTTCGCCGAATTTAACTTACGAGCAGCATCCTATTCGAATTATTGCTTCGGAGGTCAAACGACTTCGAAATAAAGATGTTCCACTTGTGAAGGTTCAATGGTCCTCAAATCCTAAGGATTGCACTTGGGAATCCAGAGAATTCATCGAGCGAACACATCCGGACTTGCTTACTCCTGCTCTTTGAGGTGAACTTCCTATTTTAAATTTCTTTTGTGTTAATATGCTTTTATGGTTGTTACTTTTTATTTCCATCTTATATATTGCGAGGACGCAATTTATTTAAGGAGTGGAGTCTGTAATAACCCGCATATTTATCGATTTTTTATATTTAAATATTTTATTTAAATATTTTATCGTTAATCGGATATTGGTCCGAAAAGCTACTTTTTTGCAAACGGTCAAATTAGGACTCGAGACCACTTCCATTGAGTTCGAAATGTCGTTTACAATCTTTTTAATTATAAACTTTGATATGTTTGGGGTTAGTGGAATTTCACTAACTTTTCCTGCTTTGGACTTTGGGTTGGTTTAGCCTATTAAACCTAAGTTCGAACCCCTTCTCCTCATCTCTTCATAAATTCCTACCTAACTCTAGTTTTAGCATTAATGGTGAGTGGAAAGGGAAATTAAAATTCCAAGCCCAAGTTCATTAGTAAATTCAACATCCAACTCCAAAATCAAAGTAAAGACATTGGATTCAAGCTTGTAGTTGCTTCTCTATTGACTTCGAGCTTCTTCTTCATTGAATTTGTGTAAAGGTGAGATTTTTATCTCACATTCTTGTCTATAACTATCTTGGACTGTTGGGAATGAATTCCCATCACTTTAGCATGCACATTTGCATTTGGTTTGAATTGAATTGGCGAAAAACTCCAATTTTTAGTGTTTTTGGTGAATTTCTGCTACTAGGTCGTTCTGCCTATGCTAGGTCGTTTGCATGGAAAAGTCTTGGCCTTCAAATAGCTCGAAGCTGGCCTTAAACTCGTTTGCATGCCTTAGGTCATTCACCTCGGAATTAGGTCGTTGGGCTTTAGGTCGTAGGTCGCATCGGCACTTAGGTCGTCCCTGGCCTTAATTCACGCGGCACCGTTAGGTCGCGTGACCTTAGGTCGTTCCCCGTTAGGTCGTATAACCTTGAGTCGTTCGCATGGTTCAGGCCTTAAAACGTTAGGTCGCTTGGCCTGTGCTATTGTTAGGTCGCTCGCCTCCCTTAGGTCGTTTACCTGGTTGAGTCGCACCTCACCTTAGCTCGGCCATGTTAGGTCGCGAGTTTCCCTTAGGTAGCTCGCCTCCCTTAGGTCGCTTACCTGGTTGAGTCGCACCTCACCTTAGCTCGGCCATGTTAGGTCACGAGTTTCCCTTAGGTCGCGTGTACCCTAGGTCGCAACCTTTAGGTCGCTCGATCGTATCCTCCCTTAGGTCTTCACTAGGTCGTACCGTTTTGGACGGGGCGCTTCCCCGCACCCCACTGCGGGCGCTGCCCCCGGAACCCCGCGACCTAACCGGGTAGGTCGAACCCCGTAGCGGGGGTGTTGCCCCCGCACCCCTACCTTGGGGTGTTGCCACCCCCTGGACCCTCCCTCTGTAATGGATCTTATCTGAAAAACATTCAACAGAACTTGCTTTGTTGAGATGCTGAGTTGACCATTCTTCGAGACAAACTATCTTTGGCTTCTCGGTCAATTTTATGGTATCACGGCCTTGATAAAAAGGTGGGATAACAACTTTAGAAATATGAAGGTTTCAATAATAGTAGTAAATATCAAAACTCTTTCAACAAAATGATTTCAACTTTATTTTCAATAACAAAGCTCTTTTCTTAAAACGTTTTCCAATCTACTAGTATATACAAACCTTTACCTCACTCGGATGATAAATCTAATTAAACGGCTTAGTAAAACAGTGGTATGAAACGCTTGCGTTCACTTCGTCAGTTAATTCTTGAAGTTGTTCGATTGAACCTCTTGTGACAATTTTCTAGTGAAGATTTACAGTTTGTTCGTAAATATTTAAATTAAGCAAGTGGTTATAGGACACGAAGATAAACTTTTATATTTACTAGCTTAGTGTAATTGACACTTCTCGTTGATCATGACGATCATTTTATGATTTAGACTAGCAATAGTGCGATGTCTCTCTGTTTGCAAGGTTAGACTAGACCTCATGGGTGTGATTCCGACTCACACATATCTCTTTGTCCGCAAGGTTAGTCTAGACACCATTTGTGTGATTCCACTCACACATACCTTTTTGTTGCGAGGTTAGGCTAGACACCATTTGTGTGATTCCACTCACACATACCTTTTTGCTTTTTGGTTAGCCTAGACCTCATCTGGGTGATTCCGACTCACCCATATGGGGTAGCTCCCCATGGTCTTCGGACCGTCATGTGATAGGCCTCTTTCCCTTTTTCTGTGATTTCTGGATTTCTTGTGTTGATTTCTGGAATTTATGTCATTGACTTGTTATGAGTACAAGTTTAGGGTATGATGCCCTCTTTGGATCTTTGAGAAGATTCTTGTGATATTGATTTATCTCTTATTGATTGATCTTCTGTTGATCATCATTTGCATACTTATAGTAGTATGTCAGTATGGATATTTTATGTTTATGCCATATCTTTTATTTTATACCATGTCATCTGATATTTATAGCTAGACTGATCCATTTATTATTTTCTTAAATAATACTCGGGTCAGACCGAGATGTTACAGGTGCTTCTACTTGACTTCTTCCCGGGATTTGCTACTCTGACTTTTGGCTAACTATTTAGATTAGCAGTTTTTGTTGTATACACTTGAGATATAGACTCATAGTTGTATCCTTTGGTATAGCACGTGTTGCTATTCTTTTGTATTATTGTGGATCTTTTTGACCACTACTCTGATGTACACTTCCATGTGTTAGTTATATATTCATATCTTCTTCCGCCTTTGTGATATGGATGTCTGTGACTGATTTGTGTTATGCTTATTTCTATGTTTGTTTCTGAAGGTTATTTATAGCCACCGTGTGATAAGCAATCACATGGATGGTCGCTCCTCAACAGCCTTATTCTCCGTGCTAGTTGATAACACTACATCGTAGTGTTCTTGGCTAGCGTGGGTATAGAGGTGGGGCGTCACATTTTGTCTTTACAAATTCGCTCGGGTCAGTCTGAGCGTTTCAGGATCGAAGACTTTAGATCTGGAGGACGAAGATGGAGATTTCTACTATTATTATTAACTATATTCCACTACACTACTTAATTCCGCTGCATTGATTATGATTTGTATGTGAACTCTGATATTTATTGTATAAAGAAGAATCAAATGTTTGTAAACAGTTGATAAACTGTACATTTATTATTATATTTTATCCTTCCGCTGTGAGATTCTATTTTGTTTTTCTTTCCCTGTTTTTTTTTCTTATTTACCCCATAACAATCCGCCCTTCCGTTGGTTTGAATTGGCACGTGTGTCGGTTTAAATCGTGCGAAAAGGCGGGACGTTACAGGCGGTTATATATACACACAGATATATATATATATATATATATATATATATATATATATATATATATTCCTATTCTTAACTATTAATTCCTAAACCAGAATATTTCTTTCCATATTTTAATTTATCAGAACTATCCTTCAAAAAAGAATTACCATTATAAATTAACCAAAAGTGAAACATTTGCCTCGTTTCAAATTACAAAGATTCTCGTTTTTTATATTAAAATTGACAGTTCATTATTTGGTATGATACTTATTATTTTATTTGACACGCTTTTTGTACATTTTTAAACTTAGATAATTTATGAAAATTACACGAAATTAGATACAACTAAATTGTATCCCAACTCCCAATATATTAAAACATAAAATTCAAATTTCAAGCCAAATTAGGGAAATTTATACTAATGCTGACATTTTACAAGCCAACTATAAATCTGGAATAAACTTTAAAACTTTTATATACATTTAATTTTAACAAATTTAGGGACTGCTTTCCAAATTTCTAGATTATGGTGTATATAACATTCTTATTCCAGTTACCTATCTTACATAATATGTAGGCGATATTCCTATATGCTCGTTATTAAGCCTACAACTCATCATATCTTATATAAGCATAATAATTAAATAAAATTCAACAACATAAATTTCAGTGTTACAAATAAATTATATAATTTCTCACTCATCTTTCTAGCTTTTCAAATCTCCAAATCTCAATTCATCCCTTTAACTTGAATCCTTTTCCTTTTTCTTTCCAAAAGAATATGTATAATAAGATATATATACTATTAGAATTACAGATTCGAGAAAAGATTTGGAGTTAAGGGGAATATAGATTTATAATTATAGAAATTACATTTTTCTTTGGCAGCGCGATTCATTTCTTCTCTTCTTATTTCCTCCCTTCCCTGTTTAGAATAAATATAAAATATTTTATAATTTCTAAAATAGCGGAGAAATGAAAATTGTAGAGTTTCGCCAATTTGATTAAAATTACGAGAAGAGAAGTGAGAGGTTAGACTGTATTTATAGATGCTCGAACCAATCGTATCTGTTAGGCTAAAATAATTAAATCTGGATTGTTTGGCCAAGGTCCAACCCTAGCCATCGCCTTCACCATCAGCCTAAGTAAGAGAGTCGACTGGTGGGGTCCATGTTATTAACATTATTTGTTTCCTTTTTCTTGTTTTAAATTATTTCTGTCTTGAAAACTTCAAAACTGATAACTTCTTTGTTCAAACACCCATCAAAAAACTCCAAATATGATAGTTCCTTAGAAAATTGCCATGAACACAATAGTGCATGTTTCGTGGCTAAATTTCGATATTTGCTAAAATTCCATCTTTGAGCCTTATTACTTATTTATAAATTACCTTTAATTTTATGGGATGTTATATCGACCATGAACAAATCAAGGTAATTAAAGACATGGAAGCACTAACTAATAGTAAGGAGTTAAGGGGTTTTAATGGTAAGATCGCGGCTCTTAACAGATTTATAAGTCGACATACTAATAAATGTGTGACGCCCCACCTCTATACCCACGCTAGCCAAGAACACTACGGTGTAATGCTGTCAACTAGCACGGAGAATAAGGCTGTTGAGGAGCGACCATCTGTATAATTGCTTTGTGCGAGTACCGATATGCCAGATAAAAATATAACTTTTCATCTCAAGAGGGAATCCGACATACCGACACAAACTCAAAGCTACTACACAGTGGCTATAAAGGTCTTCGGAAACAAATATAGAAATAAACATAACACAAATCAGTCACAGATAATTCATATCACAAAGGCGGAAATAGATATGAATATAACACATGAAAGTGTACATCAGAGTAGGGGTCAAACAAGATCCACAATATCAAAAAGAATAGATACAAGTGCTAGACAAAAGAATAAGTATACATCATAGAGTCTGTATCTCAAATGTATACAACAAAAACTACTAATCTAAGTAGTTAGCCAAAAGTCAGATGATAGTCCGATAAGGAGTCAAGCAGAAGCACCTGTAATATCTCAGTCTAACCCGAGTATTATTTAAGAAGAAAATAATAAACGGATCAGTCTAGCTATAAATATCAGATGAAGTGATATATAATAAGAGATATGACATAAACATATAATAATCACAATGCAAAGCTGTGATATATAAGTAATTGAAAAATCAACAAGAGATTAATCAATATCACAAAGATCTACTCAAGATAAAAAGGAATGTCATACTCCTAATTTCATTCACCAAGCCGCAATATATGACATATATATCAATGCTCATCGTAAAAGTTAGTGAAATATAAATTCCAGAATTCAACACGCGAAATCCAGAAATCACAAGAAAAAGGATCAACGACGTCGTACAACGGGACATCCGATGAACCAAATCACAATCAAAGGGAACAACGACGTCGTACAGCGGGACATCCGATGAACCAAATCACAAAGACATTGCACAATGCTAGTCTAAAACATAAAGATGATCGTCATGATCAACGAGAAGTGTCGATTACAGTAAGCTAGTAAATATATGAGCTTAGCTTCATGTCCCATAACCACTAGCTTAACTTAAATATTTATGAACAAATTGTAGATCTCCACTAGAAAATTGTCACAAGAGATTCAATCGAACAAGTCCAAGAATTAACCGACGAAGTAAACGCAAGCGTTTCATACCACTTGTTTTACTAAGTCGTTTAATTAGATTTCTCATACGAGTGAGGTAAAGGTTTTTATATACTAATAGATTGGAAATCGGTTTGAGAAAACGAGCTTTGTAATAAAATAGTGTTGAAATCATTTGAAGAAAGAGTTTTTATATTTACTACTAGTATAGAAAACCTTTATATTTTAAAGTGACAAATCATAGAAGTGATTGTAGAAACAATCGGCATAAAAATTCACATTCGAAGACGTGAATAAAATCCAAAGAAATCGATATCAAATCCATCAAAGTGGATATATCTAAAATTCCCAAAGAAAAGGTCATCAAAGTCGATAATAAATGACAACAACAAAAGGGAGACAACACGAATCGACTAAAGTTGGATATTCAAACGGATTAGCAATATAGGCTAATCTGGCAAATAGTAGCAGGTCGGTCGACCGGACTCCCTGAGTCGGTCGACCGAACCCAGAGGTTGGAAGTGCTCGGGGTACCAGGTCGGTCGACCGGCCCAGGGGGCTCGGTCGGCCGAAGCCTGTAACCAGCTCTTCCAAACAGAGGCAGGAAGTGCCTGGACTACAGGTCGGTCGACCGGCCCAGGGGGCTCGGTCGGCTGAACCTGTATACTTGCACTTCCTACCCTATATCAAAGGAGGTGCAAATCCCGACCAAATTGCAATCGCACGAGCAACGACGCTAAGGGTTTATGCCAATCGACTACCCGGTCCTATATGCTCCTCGATGCACAATCAAAAACACATTCAAACATCAAAGTTAGGATTTTTAACGAATTAAACTCAAAACACTAAAAATTGGAATATTCACCAAAAGCAATCCAAATCAAAATCAAATGCACATGAATAAGTGTTAGGAATTCATACCTAACAATAGAAGAGAATTATAAGCATAGATGTGAGATTAAAAATCTCACCTTTGAACTAAAATTTATGAAGATGAAGTTTGAAAGCAAAGGGGAATCAACCACTCTTCAAATCCAACTCTAGAAGCTTGAATCTAAGCTAAAAAGAGAAACATTTCCCAAAGTTAGGTTTAGGAAATTTTTGAAATCAAGGAGAGAAAGAGTTGGAGAAGAAGAAGGAGTTGCTTACCAATGGGTTCTCTTAGATTTTGGAGCAAGAACCTGGATTTTGCTATGGAACTAGGGCTTGGAGTTTCTAATTCCCTTTCCTCTCCACCATTTTCAGTTGGAGCTTGAGTTTGAGGAGTTAGAATGAAGTAATGAAGAGGAGAGGGGGATTGGGACTGAGCTAGTAAGTGGTTAATTGGCTCAGCCCAAACCAAAGCCCTAAGTGAAAAGTAGCAAAATTCAACTTTCTCCAAACATATCGAAGTTTATACTCAAAAAGGTCGCAAACGTCATTTTGAACTCAATGGGGGTGGTCTCGAGTCCCAATTCGACTGTTTGCAAAAAGTAGCTTTTCGGACCAAAATCCGAGGAACGATAAAATATTTAAATAAAATATTTAAATATAAAATCGATAAATATGCGGGTTGTTACAAAATGCATTCCTTTATTTGATCTATTAAAGAAGCATATTGATTTCATATGGACTGTGGAATGTCAAAAGGCTTTAGAGGATCTGGAAAAGCATCTCAGTAAGTCTCCAGTCTTGTCCAAATTGATTCACAAAAATGATTTATTTCTTTACTTAGTTGCTTAAAGAAATCGGTTCGGCCTTAGTTCGAGATGATGGAGGAGTTCAACTTCTAGTTTACTATGTAAGAAAAAGTCTTAGGCTCACAAAAAAGCATTATCCAATTAATGAAAAGATAGCCTTTCATCTAGTCTTTAAGGCAAGAAAGATAAGCCTTATTTTCAAGCTCACGTAATCAAAGTTCTTGTGGATCAGCCTTTATGAATGGTCTTCAACAAACCCAAAAACTCGGGAAGACTTATCAAACGGAATATTGGGCTTAGCCAATATGATATTTCTTATGTTCCTAGAACTGCTATTAAAGGGAAAATAATTGATGATTTTATTTCTGAATGTACAAATATGGTACCAACGGAGTAAAGGATGAAAAGCCAAAATGCTTACATAGCTACTCTTTGTTGATGAATTCTTCAACGAGCAAGGGGCAAAAGCCGACTGTGCACTAGTTACTCCAAACTAAACAATCGAATCTATTATGCTACGAAGCTTGACTTTTCGGCTACTAACAACATAGTCAAATATGAATCTTTGGTTTCTAGACTAAAAATGGTTATCTTAATCCATGTTTGAGAAATAAGAATTTATATCAATTCTCCACCCATCGTCAATCAAGTCCTTGAAAACTATCAAGCAAGAGACTCGAGACTTGCTCTGTTATCAAATTTAGTGAAGCAATTACTTACACTCTCCAAAACTATAATATCGAAAGCATTCTCCGAGACCGAAATGCATGAGCCGGTGTATTGGCCAAATATGCAATTCTCAAGATGTCCACGGGTATAAATTCATTCCAGTTGAGGTTATACAGAACTAGACATATAAGTACCTAAGAAGGTCCTTGTGATAACCCAAGCTCAGGTTGCTCGTGATAGAGTTAGGTATATTCCCTAAAGGAAATTATGTAATCTGTTACATATATCTAACTCGGTAATCAATATTGTTTGAAGTAAAAGGTGTTTTCTTTCTATTATATACTTGATATAAATGTTATATTAATCAATTAATTTAGTCAAAAGTATATTTAATAGAAAATCCATGAATATTATTTCTTGTTATAGTAGTTACATAAGTGTTGTACCTATGAGTAATTTACCACAATGAAAAGAAATATACTATTTTAAATACTTCTAGTCAAGATGCATCAAGTCTGGATATCAATGCATCCTTTGAGACCAGAGTATATAACGCTCTTCAAATGTTGGGCAGTATGAAAAAATTACATGAAATAAAAATGGCTAAGTAGCCATGAAAAGAGAAAGAGAACTTGTCTTTTTATTTTTGATCCTAAACTAAACTAACTAAGAGGAAGAGGGCCTATGAGAAGAGATTACATGAAGATAAGGGGTATTTATACTTGTTTGGAAACCATAATTCATTTTTTTGGAACTATACAAACTACCCTCTTAGGAAGTGTGGTAGTCAAGTTATCATTAGCTTCAGATAATCACCCATTAAGTGCCATGTAACTTTAATGGCCTTTTAGAATATGCATTAGCTCCTAATGGAAGATTAAGGCAGGTGGGTAGGTGTGGTCCTCCATAATCATGAATTTGAATTATTTCCATCTTCATTCCTTTGTATTCTTTTGTGCATGCACATTTTCCATGAACCCCTATTCCATTTGAAGCAAAATTCCTACAAAATAATATAGAAATTTACAATTAATTTTCTCAAATTAATATATGCACAAGAATGACCATTTTGCCTCTATATGAAGTTGAATATATGACAACCTGAAAATAATTTGATTTTTGGTTTAAACATGTTAAAACACCCAATATGATCGTTTATTTAATTTAATTAGAAGAAATATGGTGGTAAAAATATGCACATTTACATGCACATCAAATACCCCCATACACGTCTTTTTATTCGTCCTCGAATAAAGAAAGACTAAGATAAATCTGTTTTCATAGAGAGCACGATTGCATTGAGCATATGCAACAAACCGTTAAACCTCTGGGTGTTTCTAGTAGGACAAGTGTTGTCTCGTGAGGGTATTCAGCGGTTACTACCCAAAAAATCCAAAGTGGAAATATTTACAAAATGAAAAATTCCTAAATGCATGATTTATTTACAATGAGATAAATGCAAGTTCTTAAAAATATTTACAAATGGAGGATTTACTTTTAAATCGACACAAATAAGTTAAATATAGGTTTTGGTCATTATCTTGAAAATTTTAAGTTATTTACTTGTCAAAATTTCCAACAAAAATCAAGTTATCATAACAAATAGACTATAGTTTAACTTGTTGTTTCAGTTGATAACAAAGTGTAATTATGAGATAGATCCTTAGTTGATTATCAAAGTTTATCAAAGTGGTATTTTCATTTCTTTTCAATAACAAGTCAAATCAAATAAGTAAAAATAGTTCAAGGATTTCAATTGCTTACTCTCTCTTATTTTTTTTGAAAGTTTAATTGATATTAACAATATTTACATATGCCTAAATCAGAAAAATAAGGCCGGGTATATTACCCATGCACTGCCTTTCGGGCTTACGTGAGGGGAATATAGAGCGTGGCGAGTGAACACACGAGTGTGAACATCTATTGACTGTAAGCATTATTAATAAAAGAAATATTATATACATACACCTAACTCAGATAAACTGATGCCAGATATACCAATCGTGCACCGCCTTTCGGGCTTATGCTAGAAGGGTCTAGAGCATGGCGAGTGAAGACACATGACTCTATGTGTTTATTAAAAAAATAATTCGTATAGACAAGAATTTTTTTTAAAGAGAGAGTTTTGCTAAATCATCTTAGCACCATTTAACTTAGAAAGACAAAAAAAATGTTATATCATTTTATTTAAATCTACCACTTTTTTAAACAAAGATTTTTCAATTAGGATATTCTTCATAATTATCACCATGAATCTTCCTATATACTAGTTAAACCATAGTTATTTGTAATCAAACTTCATTTTTATTATTGTTGAAACAAATAAATTTTCAGAAATTTCAATTTAATAAACCAAAACCATATATTTATCCTAGTGTTTCTTCAAAAGTAATTAAAAAAGAAAATTTGTTTGTGAGATTATATTTTTTTTTTTTGAGTTTTTGAAAGAAAAAGAAAAAAATAAACCATGAAAGATTAAAAATGAAGATGAGCTCCCCCTACACTCAATTTTGACTGTGTCCCTACACTCAACCAAGTGAAAGGAGAAAACTAAAATAAAATCAAAACCTATATTTACACGAAAAATATTATTATTTACAAGACATCAGAAAATATGTTGTTGAAGAGTAAATGAACTGGTCTTTTAAAGATCAATTTATTTGTCTTGTCAAGTATGAGAGACGCAGCTTAAGCTCGGAAAACCAAATCGTAAAAGATTTCGAAGTTGAATGTGGATTTGGAAAAAGGAATGTCATTTTATTAAAAGTCGTATGAGTTGTTTTGTTTTCGACGATTTTTGGGGTAGATATAACGATTGATTGAAGTTCAAGTTTATTTTCACCAAATTGAAATTCAAGCTCATCATTGATGAATGCTACAAAATTGTTGAATTCAAAATCAAAATAGTGATTTAAATCTTTCCCGTCGGAATTCAACAACTCGTTTTGGAAAATTCCAAAGAAATCATATTCATTGAATACGTCTTCCTTTGTTAGATTACCCCAACTTCATTATGTAATCAAGTTCACAATTCGAAGCTGTTGTATTCAAATTTTCAAAATCGAGAAAAGGATGATCGAATTTTAAATCGATTTTCTCACTCTCAAAAGAATTGAAATCCAACTCAATTACTGTTTTTTCAACAACTTTATTAAGATTGTCGTTTTCAATTTGAAAAGTTATTACTTGAAAATCGTCGACTTGGGTAAAAATGGATTATCATTTGACTCATCACATGTTGGAATTTGATTTTGTTTCTCACGTTGTTTCATATCTGTTTCAAACAACAAATCCGTGTATTCGTCGTAAATTTCGTCCATTTGTTCAACAAAATCCAATTTATAATTATTAACTCGAGGATTTTCAATTTGAAATTGTTGAGAACAAAGATTGTCCATTAACCCATAGTCGAGATTATTCTCATTGCCAAAATTATTTGAAAAGTGGGTCATATTTTCGTTTTGATTCTAAAATTAATTTTGGAGTTCGAAATTGAATTGGCATGAGTTATAATCAAAATCATTGGAGTCTTTAAGTGAATTCAACTTTTGATTATTTTGAAAACTTTGGTTTGAGTTATCGCATAAATATGAATTACACAACTCATTTATCCTTTGATTTTGTTGTTTAAAGAGTTCAAGTAACGACGAAATCATTTCGATGCATTTTTTGAGATTTGGGGGTTGCTCATTATTTTGAAAATTTTATGGTTCAAAATCCGAATTGTTTACACAATAGTTATTGTTGAAATATCCATACGAATTTGGAGCGAAATCATATGGATTATACTGATTTACACAACTATTGTAAAATTCAAGTGAGGAGGGAAATCGAGACATTTTCAAGTGAATTTCTTTATTTTTGTTTTTTTACAAAGGAAAACTATTTACACAAAAAGAATTTATTTTTCAAAAGGAAAATTTGACTTTTTTTTTGTTTTTCAAAAAAAAATTCTTTTTGTGTTTTTGAGAATATTTTTAATTTATTTTAGATTTCTGCTTTTCTATGGAAAAAAAAATAACTTAAATTTTTTTGGATTTTTGATTTTGAAAAAATTTCAAAGGAAATGGAAAAATTTTCAGAGGAAAAGGGATATTTACAATTTTTTTAGTTTTTGGTTTTGAATTTTTTTTAAATATGCATGAACTAATGCAACTAAATGAATGCAATGGTTTTAATTACAAATTTTCTATCGAGTTATCCCAAAATTGCATAATCATACTTTGTCTTAAATCAACAAGATAGTTTTCAGCCAGGTAACAGGCAGAGATTATCGGTGCACCATGAATCACTGTAGCAATGCAACCAAATGTTTAAGTACCTTCAGAGAAACAACCATTATAATATTTACGAATCACGATAATATTTATAAATGGTTATTGCTCCGCCGTAGCCTAGACACCAAGAAATTAAATTGTTGAAAGAGGACAACGTGTCAATATAGAATTAAGTGTTATCTATGTCTAACCGTTATTATTAATCGAAATTCTAGGATGAATGCAAAACATAAATTAATCATATATTAACAATACAACTACGAATGAAATTAGTTTTTGTTTTTGATTTTTTTTCAATGCAAGCAATCAACAATGCAAAGCAAATAAAACAATAGATAATGGTGAATTTTTTTTTATATAAGCAAGCTAGCAATTTATTTTTGGCAAGCAAAGCGAAGCGCACGAATGATTCTTGATGAACGTAATTTTTTGCATTTTAAACCGTTTGTTTCATATATTTTTATTTTAATAAAGCGGTATTATACGGGTATGTTGTTGTGGTTTTGCAGATTATAGATTCCAAAGTGCAACATTTTGAATATCGAATAATTCGAAGAGAAAGTACATATCGTTCATGAAGAAATGCATCTCACGTCACCAACATATGTACTATTCATGCAAGAAATCAAATACAAATATTGAAAATACACATTCAAAGTTTGGCCTGAAAATCTCTCAAAGCAAGGTCACTTGTTAATCAAATAACAAAGTAAAGATCGATTCAAAGTGAGGTGGCCTTATTATTCTCCAAATATCAAGCATATGGACCTAAATACTAGGGTTATCTTTGGAGGCTAAAGTCTTTAAATGGAGAGCAATGCAGATGGAAAATCATCTCTTACCCCATCACTCTCCTTATAGTTTAATTTTAATTTCAGGAGTGCTTTTATTTTGAACAGAATACGTAGGATTGTTAATTAGATTTAGCAATTTATTTATTCTTGTTCTTAGTTATCTTCTGCACTCTTTTCAGTTAGTTAATAAATTCAGTTCATTTTATTTCAGTTCTTTGCTCTATTATTTTCTTTTAAGCACTTTTATTTTCTGCTATGATTTCTACAATTTTATATTTTAATTGCAATTTTGATTAGATTCGAAATCAATTTGGAGTGTATTTTTTTTATTTCCTATTTAAGATCCTTCACCGAATTTTTTTAACACGCCTAAGATTTAAATAGGGATTTCAAATATTTTAAAACACAATTCCCTGTGTTCGACCTGCATGCTACACGCATGTGCGCTTGCAGAATTAATTAAAATTTGTGCTTTTCTAATTAATAGAAAAGTCTCAACAATTCTTCCTTATCTGCTTTTGCAATCTGAAAATAAAACAAGACACACACACACATATATGTGTGTGTACACAAACACATACACACATGTTTTTTTTTTTCTTTTTTTTATAAGAAGGAAAAATAAAAGCTAAAGCAAAACTTTTATTGACTACCCCAAGAAACGAAAGCAATTTTTTTTTTTAAGTAGGAAGAAAACAGATTCTTTTTTTTTTTATTTTTTTTTAGAACCAAAGAACAAATGGGAATCAAAAGAACAAATGAACACAGCCCAAACGAAATCTAACCGGCCCAATACCCAACCAAAATAAATAAATGTGTTCTCTCCCAAAATCAAGAAACGAGACCCCTCTCTGTTTTTTTTTTTTTTTTTTTTTTTTATTATATAAATTTGCCCAGCCCACTAAGCAAATGAATCACACTTCTTCTTAAAAAAAAGAAAAAAAGATATGTTACTGAATTTCGCAATCCACAATCTTGTTAAAAACAAATATGTCGAAATCCTGAAATCAAAATCTAGAATTTCCCAATTCAAAATCTCGTACTCTTTTTAACGTTGCGACGGGATGCAAGGACAGTGGGGATTTAGAGTAGCGATGGTTTGGTGAGTTCGGTGAAGGAGCACTATGGTTTGTGATGGTAGGCTGTACTGTCAAAAGTGATCGTTTGTGGTTATTGGAGTATGGTCGATGGTGTTCAAGTTATCAGGCGATTCTTGCATGTCACGATGAGGAAGGGTCTTATTTGGGTTGGTCGTGATTAAATTGCGTTTGATTGGGGATGAAGTCCATTTTGTAGTTAAGTAACTGGTGCGTCGAAGTCGAGGGGGTTTGCAGGTAGATGAGTTTTGATGTAGTGAACCGGTGACTGACTGGAGAGTATTGACTGACGATTGTTAGAAGTATAAGCAGTCGTACAGGTTGGTGGGTTTTGGCTCGTGGCTCTTCAGCGGTCGAGGTGATTTTGGTTGTGGCTTGTGAAGTCGATTGCAGGTTGTTTGCAGTATGAATCTGAGTGTTGGGGTTGGTGGCTGTCGCGTGGTGTGGGGCAGAGGAGTATCACTGTATGACCAGAGAAGGTTGGTAAGGTGCTGGTAGACTGTTTGTCAATTGAATTACTTGCAAGGCAGTGGCTGCAGATGGGAAGGCAGAGGAAATTCTGGTGACTGCTGCGGTGATCAGTGAGCAAAAACAGTCTCTCTTTTTTTTTTTGGGTATAAAGGAGAGGTGTTGTTGGCTGTGGGAATCAAAGTCTGTTGTAATATGTAGTTGAATGTGGATTGTTTTGGTTCTGGGCACTGTGTATTGGAGTTGAAGAGATGGTTCTGGGCACTGTGTTGTTTTGGTGATAGTTGTGTTGGTTATGGTGAATGGTGGCTGCAGTCAGAATTTTGGGATGATGGAGAAGCAGTTATTGATGGTGAGTTGACAGTGGTAGTTTTAGTGGCTATTGGAAGTGGACGCGTACATGCAATTAGTGTGCGGCAAGGGTGGGTTGCAGAAGGTGGGTAAAAGCAAGACGGTGTAGATGGTGTAACTAGTCAGGGAAGTATCAGTGTGTATGGTGGTCGTAGCACGTTGACAGTGGGATGATTTCAGTGATGTGGATGGGCTGTGATGATGGTAGAAGGCGATTGGCGCTTGAGTGTAGGATGTTGCTGCCGTGTTTGTTGGTTGAGTGGATTGAATGTCAAGTATGTGGGTTATGTATGTAGAGTGGAGGCAATATGTGATTTATGCTGAAGTCAGAGGAAATGTGGACTGAGTTGTTTTATGTTTGAAGGTTGTTGTCGGTGATGAAGCAGGAAGTTGTGATGGGGTTGAAGGTAGTATCTGTGTCATGGCTGTGTTCAGTCTGTTTGGCAATGACAGAGGGGTTTGGTGGTTCAAGGGATGGCGAATGAAGTGGTTCTACGAGGTTAATGGATTGATGGTGGTCAGTTGCAGTAGGAGTTTTGCTATGATGGTCGTAGGAGGTCATAGGTGGGGATTTGTGGCAGTGTTATGGGGATAGAAGTTGATGTAGTTTGGAGAACTGGATGGCAAGCAGTGGAGTTTGTTGATAGTGGCAGTAAATGAATAGTAGAAGCTGAAATGGGTTGAGGCACTGTTGCAGAGAGAAGGGTGCACAGTAGCAGTTTGAAAAACAACAGTTTGTGATGTAAAATTATAAATGTCAAATTGAAGATCTAAAACTGAAATCGTAAATATAAATGAAAGTGAAATAATTTTTTTTAACTTGTGTATTTTTTTTATATGAACTAGAAATGCAAATGATAATTGAAAACAAGAAATGCACAATAACAAAAACACTCAACAAACAAACACACAATTTTTTTTTAAATGCAAACACAAACAAAAATCAAAAGAAAATAATTCGAATAATATAAAAGTAAAATCGAAACCATTTCCCGACAACGGCGTCAAAAACTTTTTCGCGTCAGCCAATTTTCCATCAGATTACAAAACGGCCGAACGAATTTAAATTTAAATTTACCCCAAAGCACGACGTATAATGTTAGTACGTGCTGAGTACGGGTCGATCCGTAGGGAATTGTTAGATTTTAAATTTCTGTATTCGATCAAATTAGACCAAAGTGGAGAGAAGATCGTTTGAACTACAAAGAAAATGTAAAAACTACAACTACAAAAGTGAATGAAAACTACAATAATAAAATGACAATTTAGGGATAATTTCATTCTCTAGATCACATAGTTCAGCAAAATACGAAATTATGATATATTTTTTTGGGTCATTAGTGGGTTTAATTTATGTGTTTATCATAAATATGGTCTATTTGTGCTATTAATTAGCCCAACATAAGCCATCAAAGTATAACACATCCCTTAAACCACTTACTAATTCTCATGAAAAATGACAACAAGTTGAAAATAAAATATATTTTAAGCATAGCATATTAGCTATTGATTAGAAACATAGACTATCAAATTTTGATTTAATTTCACTTCATTGCTATAATCATATTTAGATGAAGATGCAATTTGTGATTCATATGGCCAAGCATAGCCTATTTGTTTTGAATAACATAGGCTATCAAACTCAATACTAAACACAAAATTACGTAAACATCAATTTTCCATTAACACAAAAGAGAGCAATAATTATCAAATTATGTTGATGCTACATAACTAGAGAGCTTCATTACCCTTAAGTTGAAGAGGTTTAGCCTCTCATGTTTGCTATCAAATCAAAAAATGTAGCTTGCAACATAAAACAAAAAGAAGAGGAAAAAGAGAGCGAAGTAAATAGAGAGCTAATTAAAAGAAAATGAAAGTTATTCTACGCACATGAAAAATAAACTAACTGCTAACAAGAAAGAAAAAGAGCATGTAAATAAAAGAGAACACTAATTAAAATTGCATAAAAAATTAGATGAAATAAAAATGGCTAAGTAGCCATGAAAAGAGAAAGAGAACTTGTCTTTTATTTTTGATCCTAAACTAAACTAACCAAGAGGAAGAGAGCCTAAGGGAAGAGATTACATGAAGATAAGGGGTATTTATATATGTTTGGAAACCCTAATTCATTTTTTGAAAACTACCCAAACTACCCTCTCAGAAAGTGTGGTGACAAGTTATCATTAGCTTCAAATAATCACCCACTAAGTGTGTATGTAACTTTAATAGCCTTTTAGCATGTACATTAGCTCTTAATGGAAGATTAAGATAGGTGGGTAGGTAGGGTCCTCCATGAGGATGAGTTTGAATTATTTCCATATTTATTCCTTTGTATTCTTTTGTGCAAGCTTATTTTCCATGAAACCCTCTTACAGTTGAAGCCAAATTCCTACATAATATAAAATTTTCAATTAAATTTTCTTAAATTAATATATGCACAAAAATGACCATTTTGCCGCTATATGAAGATGAATATATGACGATTTGAAAATAATTTGAATTTTGGTTTAAACATGTTAAAACTCCAAATAAGATCATTTATTTAATTTAATTAAAATATGGCGGTAAAAATATGTATATTTACATGCACATCAAGTATATTACTCATGACTGTTGAAGGAACCTAGGGGTTATGTACTAATAGTTATTGGATAAATATGAAATATCCGACTTGATAGTTTTCTGTTGGTTAATATAACTAAAGTCAAACAGAAAATATCGATGCGAATGATTTACATATTTGAAAGCTCGAGTGGAAACACAAAAGCTTCGCTTTGATTATAATCAAATCATGGCATGGTAAACATCGAGCAACTATAGTTAGCTCAAGTGGAAGTATTGGAAGTGTAACACTATTCAAGGGTGGTTTGTCTCCTAAATTATATGAGGTTAGTATCACAGTTAACTCAAGTCAACTCAAAGTCAAACTCTCTACCAAGAGTATTTCGATTAATAATAATTGCTATTATTGAACCAAGAACTTTGTATTTGCACTACAGAGTTAAATATGAAAGATATTGAAATTTTGAACGTTATCAAATTCCATAAGTTCAAAGTGATATAGTTTTGACGAAGATAATGTGTGTAAATAAAAGTCACAACCAGGTAACGCTTAACAAAGTAAAATTGGGCTTTACCGAAACCAAGTAAGCAATAAATTTGGCCAAATTGTCAAACCATCTGTTAAGTGGCAAGTGAACATTAATATTCGAATAGTTTGATATTAATCGTTGACCGAGTTTACACCTGACGAGTCAAACAACCGAAACGATGAAATCTCCAATTACCAAATAATTAATTAATTTATATTTATTATAAATTAATTAAGTTAATTAAATTGATTAGTATTTATGAAATATAAATTATAAAATTTAATTATCTTTTAATGAGTAAATATTACTAAATCTATTATAATAGTTGTAAATATATCAATCGATGTATGATATCGATAAGCGATTAAATTGAATTTAACTGTATAGTATTTTAGTTGGGCACTTAATCGATTCAAATGCCCATAAAGGGGGCTGGAAAATTCAACCTTAGTGAGGGGTTACCGTAAACATAAGATGATGCAACATAGGCTTTGAGATGGAAGGCTAAGATGGAAGAGAATTGGTGAGAGATGATGTAGGATCTTGATTCTTAAATATCTCTTAATTATCTTCTGCACAAGCATCTCTATCCTCAGCATGTAAAGGACTTCTTGAAGCCTCCAACCTGATCTATTGCTGGTCGAATTCCTCTCTTCCATCTCCCTAATTTATCAAGTGCAAACCATATCAAATCGACTGTTATCCGATAGTAAAAGGTCAACGGTTCAAGGAGAAGCAATCTATTGAATCGGAAAAAATTTCAAGGGGAGAGTTTACCTTTTCAAGGTAAACTCAAAGTATTTGGAATTAAGATATGGTTTTTATCAGATTCTACTTTATAACTCTCAATATGATATTTTATTATGTGTGTATGTGCGTGTGTGTATTATTAGTTAGGTGATGATTATGATATGCAATAATGCTGTCACAAATTAGTTTGGTTATATGCATATATCCATATATTTATATTTAATTTTTTTAATATATATCATATCAGTGCAGCTGCATATAATAATAATATAATTTATTAATTTATTAAATTGTATATATTATTTAATTACATATATACAGCTTATATAATTACAACATCACAATAAAATTAAAATTAGCCATTTAATTTTATATATATAATTTTATAGTAATACTAATTTTTACCGGTAAAAAAAATAATTTTTTATAAATAATAATTATTATTTAAATTATTATTTAAATCAATTTGCTACATAAATAAATTAAATTAATGTAAATTTTATGAATTTTTTTAAATTTTATAAAATTATGTTAATATCAGATAAGATCAGAGCAAATTATTGATATTTAATTCAGCAAATATTAATAGCTCATTTAAAAATTCATTTAAACCAAAAAATATGGGAAAATTTCCCAAAATTAAAATAGTATTTACGACATACTGGAAATATAAATTTTGAAATAAAGTTTCAAAAATTATTTTTTGTTAATATTTTATGTAATTTTGAATAAATATTCAATTAAAATTTATTTATTTATGTGCTGTGCACATGATCTAGAACTTTCTAAAAAATAAATAACTTTTTAACTAATATATATATATATATATATATATATATTTATATAGGAATATATTTATATACATATATATATTATATAAAAATACTATTTTATTGTTATATATATACATATATTTGTACATATATTTATTCAGGATTTATAAAAAATATTTTGATATTTAAATAACTTATTTTTGTTTAAATAAATATATTATATACATATATTATTAATATTTTATTTACAAGAATTTAAGTATACCTGTATATTTATATAAATATATTATACATTTACATAAAGATATTTGTACATTACATACATACACACGCATACATACACACGCACATAAATATATATATATATATATATATATATATATATATGATATTTATTTATAAGTAATAGTTAATATACATACATACATACATATATGTGGACACATATAATTGCATATCAGATGAGCTAACTTGCCCGTTACGATGTAAATCTCTTCATCTACATAGGCATGTTATACTTCACACAACTTGACATTTTACGCATGCACACACATATATTTGCATATATGATATATATATATATATATATATATATATATTAAACAAAACCGTGTAATTTATGAATTTAAATAAAATAAAAGATTTTATCTAAACAATATTTAGGAATGTTCTAACTGAATTAGACTTCAAATGCCCAATATAGACCTAATATGGGAATATTTTGGAAGTCAGACATAACTTCCACTATGGGATGGCCTACTTCGAACAATGACATCAAAACCCAATAGACTATGCATACTAAATTAGTCATATTAGGGTTAACTAATTAAGCTCACAGTCATTTAGTACGATGTCTAGAAAGAAAATGTTTAGAGTTGAAATTGGGTAATCAAGTACCCTATCCTACTTGGTTACAAACATGGCCTGAAAGATGAAGTGAGCCCAAAAGAATGCCTTTAATAGAAGAGGCCAATTTGAATTAGGCCTTGTGCTAATTTTCAAAACTGTTTGAAAATTTAAAAATTTAAAATTTAAAATTTAAATTTAAAATCAGATATACATATATTGCAAAAATTATAATATAATAAAGTTTTTCAAAAGTTTAGAAAATAATACAAATTAATTTCGAAATTTAAAATTTATTAATAAGATTAATAGAATAAATAAATTAATTAATTAATACTTGTATTATATATATTATGATATATGTTATGTCACTTTAAAATATTTGCAGTGACATTAGTATACATATATGCATATCAAATAAAATTTGAAATTAATATAATCTAATTAAATAAATTAATTAACTAGTTAATTAATTATATATACATGTATATGATATATGTGTTATGACATAAAGTTTATAGTATATAATAAAATAATAAATATAAATGTTATATATTAATATAAAATTAATTAAAATGTTAATTAATTAAAAAAATTAACTTAATTTAATATCATACATAAGACTATTATACAAGTAATATGAAATATAAAAGTTGTATAATAAAAAAACTTATATAATACAAATGTATAAACTAAATGTGGAACATTAAGAAAACTTAAGGAATAAATACATACGTAAATGTACATATACCGTGATTTTGGATATGACCGACAATTGAATTATGAGTGTGTTTCAAAAGAAATACATTCTTCCAAAATGACACTTCGAAAACTTAGCCTCAACTGATGCTCCCTCAACGTCTCGAGCATGACCCTAAGATGAACCTCATGCTCCTTCTCATCCTTAGAGTATATCAAAATTTCATCAATGAAAATGAACACAGTCCTATCCAAGTGCTCTTGAAAAATTCCATTCATCAAACCCACAAAGAATGTCGGCGCATTATTTAGTTCGAATGGCATAACTAACCATTTGTACAATCCATATCTCGTTCTAAACGCCATAAATGGAATGCTATCCTCTGCCATTCTAAGCTGATGAAATCTTGTCACGAAATCTAACCGAGAGAATACCTTTGCCCCAGTTAACTGATCGAACAAATCGTCAACTCTTGGCAATGGATATCGGTTCTTTATCATCTTCTCATTCAACTTACGATAATTGATGCATAGCCTTAACGATCCATTCGGCTTCTTAGAAAATACAACATCGGCTCCATATAGCGAACTACTCGGCCTTATAAAATTCTTGCCTTCCAGATCTACTAACTGCACCTTCAACTCTTTCATCTCTGTAGGTGTCATCCCACTCGGCAGTCTACTTACTGGTTCAGCTCTAGGAACCAAATCAATCTGAAACACAATAGCCAGTTTCGGTGACAGTCCAACAACTGGCTCAAACACATTGTCACTCTAGCTACAAACACTCAGTGTAATTCATCCTCCAATTCCATAACACCCAATAAAGCATTCACCTCACAACTAGGGTTCTCTATAGCATAAATTATCCAATCACTACAATTCGTATGACTAAGTGATATTTTCCTATCTTGGCAAGATATCCTAGCGTTATATCTACTTAACCAATCCATTCCCAGGATAATCCCAAATCCCACAAAGTCAAACACATGTAAACAACAATCAAAGGTATGGCCTAGCAAATCAAATTCTAAATGGTCACACCTCATCTAAGTGTTGCATAACCTCTTATTGGATTTGCAACCCTTAAGGAAGTTACTAATAAGAGGATTCTAGGTTAAGCCTATCTACCAAACATCGAGAAATAAAAGAATGGGATGCCACAGTATCAACAAACATACCGTGGATCTGCAGTGAGCCTCCTAAAACAGCTTTCCCTTTTTCTTGAGCAACTGGTTTTGCGGTTGTGGGCTCCAAAGCATAAACTTGACCCTTTCCTTTCTTTGCTGCCTCTAGGCACCTGTTCTTGTAATGACCCACTTGATCGTAATTAAATCATCTTACATTCTTCTTTCCGCCAGCCTCTTTTGCCTTTCCCTTGTTGGCTCTACACTCATTGGCATAGTGTCCCTTCTTGTTGCAGTTGTAGCAAACTACTTCAGCCTTACCTTTCTTTTGTGCTCCTTCTTTTTGAGCAGTCTTTTTCTGAAAGAATTTCCTCTTCTGGGCTTGTCCCATCTGGGCCTCTTTCACTTTCTTCCTTACGCAAGCTAATGCCTCTTTTTGCCTCAATGTCATCTCAACAACCACATCACTGGGGTTTCTCAAGTGCGGCAAAGTAGCACTTATCAGTTCTGGCCTTAATCCATTGATATACTTTCATTCCTACTTATCACGGTATCAACCAAGGCATACCCATATCGGGCTAGTTCCTCAAACTTCCTTGTGTACACCAACTTAGTCATATCTCCCTGCTCCAATTCTACAAACTTCCTCACCAATGCAGCCTGCGCCATTATGGATAAATCTCTCCGAAAACCTTCTTCTCAATTCCTCCCAAGCAATGTCTCTTCATTAACTCCGGCAGTGATGGTGTTCCACCAGAGTAGTGTAGCTCCCTGTAGTTGCCTTGAGGTCAACCTCTTTTTCTGCGCATCATTTAGCCCTAAATCAGCAAAGATTCTTTCACAATGCAGTAGCCAGTTTTCCATTTCAATCACGTCTTCGGTACCAATGAACGGCTTCCCTCCAAGCCTGGTGTAATCCCTACTCAAGTTAGCATACTAATTAACCGCAGAAACTTCTTGACCTCCACCTCCCGTAGCGTTACCTCCAACAACAACTGCTGCTACTCCATCTTGCACAATACTTACAAAGAACTGATACATCGCTCTCATTTCCACTTGGGGAACTCCTGCACTAGCAACCTTAGCTTATGCCTGACCAGGACCTCTCCTTGTGTTTGGTCGGGCATTTCCATTAGTAGTGGTGCTGTCTCCTCCGGTATTTACTCTACTTCATATTCAAACCTCGTGAAATACATATGAATGGCGTAACTAAGATAGGAGTCTAAAGATATAGCCTATACTTATAGATATAAAAATACAAGTACGTTACTATAGCATTATCCCATGCCCCGATCTTAACTCTAATTCCTATATTCAAACCTCGTGAAATACAGATGAATGGCCTAACTAAGATAGGAGTCTAAAGATATAGCCTATACTTATAGATATAAAAATACAAGTACGTTACTATAGCATTATCCCATGCCCCGATCTTAACTCTAATTCTTATGGATTATGTTTTCAAAAATCATTTTTAGTTAAATTATTTCATTAACCATGCTCTGATATCAAGCTGTAATATCCCCTATCTAGAGGCCAAAAACTAAGCGCTACAGATACTGATGTCATCTATAGTATTAGCTTCTGGTGACTAAATAAGGCTATGTTAATGGAATCAATAATATCAGAAGCACTTGAATATGAAACAAAATATAGATTTTAAAACCATGAATTTACTTCATTACATTTCCAAATAAAATTGTATACATTCACGTCACATAACCAAAATCGTTTTTCCAAGCACAAATTAAATATAGTTATTACAAATTACACCGAGAGCGGTATATGAAGACACCCCCTCGGTTGATCAGAGTCACATGGTCATATTAGACCAAATACATAATAACACGGTGGAAATTTTATCATAACTAAATAAAAGCAGCAAAACCTAAGTAGCTATCCGTCGCCTCCTGCATTCTTCGGTAGTTTATTCGTCAACATTCTAAAACCTGAAAAGATCCTTAATCTTTCAACCTGCTCAAATCAATTTTGAGCACCCAAGAGTTTAAGAGGAAAACATAAACTTCGAGTCAGACATAAAGCCTGGTATGAATAATACTTTGCATCCTGGTTTAATTATGTTAAGTGAGACCAGGCCGCTTATCGGAGTGGGCTTCCTCTCACTAACATCTTTTTAAAACATATCTTTGCAAATCCCTTCATATAACCATATATTATGCTCCTGCATCCACAATGGTTGAACTCTACAAAATAAACATTATGTTAACATACATAAATATTAGGTAATAATGAACTATTTGTTTAAATACAAAAAATTTGTTTGGGTAACTTTTAACCTTTGGCTAACTCGGGCCTACCAGACAATATAATCGAAATTAACCTAAAACCTATTAGATATTCATATTCAGGATTATCTATCGTTATCTATCTATTTAAAATTTCCCATCAGGACGGTCTGTCCTAAGCTATCTATTAAATATCTCACTTCTGGATGGTCTATCCCTAACTTAATCATCTCCCAGGTCTTCTCGAACCTAATGGTTTTTCGGGCTTACCACTAATCTATGTATATAAAAACATGTATTCCTTTCGGTGTGTAATCATAATTTTAGTCTACTTGTGACCAAGCCCTACACATTGGAACTTTAGATAACAATCAGCTACAAGCTAATGCATACAGCGCGACCCCATACTAGCCCATCTGGTTTTCTAATATCTGAGCCATTTATACTTAAGGATCTCCTCTCATAATTTTCCTTGAAAACACTACCAAAATGATTTAAACCTTTAAACCAAACTTTAAACAAGGAAAATAATATAATCTTTGTACTTTACCCAAATCATGTTATGATGTCAGATATATATACATACATATATATATATATATGTGTGTGTGTGTGTGTGTGTGTGTATCCTTCACTCAAAATTTAGTTGATGAAAACACTTAACCATTTGAAAGAACCTCTTTTTATACATTGAAATTATCTCCTTCAAAATCAACATTTAAACCTTTTGAAATCATTTCTCAAACCTTTCGAACTCATTCAAAGCAAACCTTATGGAAGCAATAAACTTTAGACATCCTTCTTTAAAATCTCTTTGAGTCATTGCCTTAGAAAAACCTTTGGAAAACCTTCCTCCGTAAACCTTTCGAAAACATCTAATAAATCTTTCGAAACAGATCAATGAACAAACACTTCGATTGCATAAAACACTTTAAAACATAAACCTTTCGAAGGAATACTGGGTTCAACTTAACAATCTAGGAACCTTCTTTTTAAAACCTTTCGTCTTTATTGGAACGACCTTTCGAAAGCCTTGGGTTATATTTATAAACAAGGGTAAACCACCTAATTCGAAAGCTTCCTTCCAAAAGCATTAGAGAAATAGCTAGTTTGAAAGACTGGTAAACCTTTCAACTAGGTCGGAAGGTTCAAAGTAAAATAATTATAAAAAGTGGTAGAAACCCTTCGGCGATGTCGGAAGGTTTCAAAACAAAGTAATGACAGAAGCAGCAACAACCTATCGACTACGTCGGAAGGTTTAAAGTCTATCTTTTTAAATAGTTTGACCTGGTCGAAAGTAACTAAATCAAAAGCTCAAATTCTAAAGCAAAGCAGGCGAAAGCTTTTCACTTATAAAACAATTATATGCCAACCTCTTAGGCCATCAACCTTTCGGCTTAGAACTTTTTGGCTATATTCAATTCATTACGTACCAATTACTTTATACCATATGAACTGAACTTTGACCTTGTCGAAATCTAACCTTTCGACCGTGACAAAAGTTTTGGGACGAAAGGTATACTGCATTATAGGCTGAAACATGAAAAAAGTGTGATTTTTGTTTTTAAACTAAAAAGGTAAAATTTTCAACTAACTTGCCTTTTTTTGTCAAATTTTCATTGGTCAATAAAAAATTTCAAAAATGTGTGGCCACAATTGCCAGAATTTATAAATCAATTTATTTTGCAGAATGCCCCTTCTCCTTTATAAATATATAAAATATTTAATTTCCATACCTTAAATAATTTTATATATCCATCAAATGACTTAGGAAAAATATGGAAAAATCATAGAAAATCTATTTTAATATATTGCCTAACATGTTAAAATCTAAAACCCAAACAATTATTATTTTAGCCGAAAATAATTTATAACCCAATAAACAATTTCCTCCATTTGAAATTTTATATAAAGTCCAAAACAAATCAGAAAATTATGAAAATCAAGACCCATCTCTAAAATATTATTCTAGACCTATTTTTAAACTTCCAAGGTATTGGATGTCAATAAATAGGTTTTTCATGCTAAATATATCATTAAACACGAATAAACATATATAATTTCACCAACAATCTATATACACATACATACATACATACATACATACGTACATATATATATAACATCAGCATAGCAATAATATAGAAAAAACATTTCAGATCTAATCACAAAATCGAAAATTAAAAGTATTAGTGATGTAGTAATTATTCACCTTAGCTTTTGATATCATAGATGATATTTTTGATTGTTGAGTTAGTTGATTACTTCTCTTCTCTTGAATCTTAGTTTACTTCTTATCTTGGGAATGGGAAACAGTGGATGGCTTTAGCAATTTTGTTTTATTGAAATGAGAAAGGATGAACGTGAGTTACCCATTTCCTAAGGGTTTAGGGTATAAGGTTTTACTATTTCCCATAATGCGATTCTCATTTCGTAACACATTATCTAGTATTATTTTATTTTAGTTACCCCACTTAACATGACACAGCTGCCTTTAACAAATCAAATCTCAACCTATTAATCTTCACATTATTTAATTTAGTTTAACTAATTAAATATCTTAATTAAGGTTATAAAAATATGGAGTGTTACATTGCCTACTTCTAGTCTTTAGAACTGGTTTGCCTTTCCATAGAATTCTTCCAGGGTAGCAGGTTGTTACATGCTTTAATGATTCCTGAAAGCTTACAGTAGATTGCATCAGTTACCCTCGCTTCGTCCATATGTTGGTCATACCTATAAAGAAGCAATTTCCAATCAATTGTATAATTGTATAAAATGTATAGTTGGCATGATAAACTTATCTAGATACTCTACGTGTTGAACGACTTCAGTGATTGAGTTTTGATTGGGGAAGATACTCTAATCGTTATCAAATCGGTCCATTTTCAAGTTACAGAAGTTTGCAATGCTTAAGAATGATAGATGTATGATTGTCCATGCTTAAATGATTAGAAATGCCGAGTAAATGGCAATCGCTAATGAATAGACCATGGATCAGTGATGATCTCCAAAAAATTTCAAACTCAGTAAGATCGGTCGGGGGTAACAAAGAAGGCTCCATAAGGTTGCATCACAAATTTCAAGGTATTCGATGTTCGCATGTTCGAGTTATGGACAAAAAAAGATGGATCAGTATTGATGGATCGACGTACTTTACTTGGAGTCTGACCAGAGAAAACATGCCATTTGCTTGGGGAAAATCTCGGTTTCATCCGAGTCTAATTTCAGGCTAGAATTTCCTAGCTTTACTTCGAGTCAAATTGGTGACTACCAGTCAGGACGAGAGTAGGTTTTTCAATGACCATTTTGATGATTTTTGCTAATTTTCGACGACGATTGTTCGTGATTCGACGATGGGAACTCCATGAGAGGATTGGAAGTTGGTCATTGGAGAGTGCTTGTAATATAGCATGGGAGCTTGGCATTGCAATTGATCTCGGTTTGTAACATATCTTCTTGGTGCTCCTACCTCTAGGAATACTGTTTGAGTAGCAGTTCCTCGTCCATTGCTCGACATTGTGTTATGACACGGGTTTTAAAGCTTCTTCTAGTGTTTTGCAGGTTGGAATTTTCATCCAAATGTCTTCCTCTAAATTTTTTTATGTTTAGAGTAGGAGAGAGCCATCCTTATATCCTCCCATAGGTTTTCACCCCTAAATTCGGGTTTATGGCCGTTGTTTTTGTAGTTGATGGAATGTTAACGTTTTCTTCTGTCATGATTCTAGAGCCTCGCCTATTTGTTTCTTTCGAATATATCCCCTTCCATCACTATACATATTAAAAATCATCACGAATCGAGCTAACTTCGTGGATCGCTAGCGTTCCACAGGCTATGGAATGCTAGCGACCCGTAGCTTCTAGCGACCCGTAGTATGGATCGCTGGCGACCCATTGTACATGGACCGTTGGCGATCTATGTACTTAATTGATCTTAGTACTTGTCTTCTTGGGTGCCTATTGGATCACAGTGCGAGGGATTTTATTGACCCATGAGCAAACATCATGGATCGCTAGCGATTCATAGGAGACGGATCGCTAGCGACCCATTAGCTTAGCATGTATTTGCTTGCTTTTTCTTTGATCCTTCTTGGGTAGTTCTTTTATTCACAATAGCATATCTTCTAAGCAAAGATTGAGGATCTAACTTCTAGACCTATAGGATCCAACATTGATAGCAAGATCTGAACCTTGTGTTGGAATTCTCAATGAAAGCATCAAAATATTGACTCAAAAAATGGACCAACACCCTTATTTGAGTTTGAAAGCACCAGTCCTGTTTTGACAGAGCAATATCATATATAACATACATAGAAAAATAATAGTAAAAGAAAGAAGACAGGGAATTTTTATAGTGGTTCGATTATTAATGAAGCCTACGTCAACTTTATAGTTTTATTATAGACCGATTGCTATTACAAGAGGTATTTTGATTATAGGGCTTTGATTATCTTGAAGTGAACCAAATCCCTAGAGTTAGAATCCGCTAGAGAATCACAATGAATTTATTAGGAGATTGTTGTGAGGGAGGTAGAGAATGAAGAATAGTTCCAGCAGAGCTTCAATAACCTATCCGAAGGAGATCCCATTTACAGGTATGATGGTGTTTATAGAGATCGGAGAGCTTCTAGACCAGGCCTGTCTTCATTAGCTCGCAAGTAGGTAATAGACGACCAAGGGAAACTTTGGCTTGCAAAATGAGTCAAAACCATAGGTCGTTGGCGACCCATGGCCTATGGGTCTCTGGCGACCCATGGCCCATGGGTCGCCGGCGATCCATGGCCTTGGGTCGTTTGCAGGCCAACGTCTTGCCATTTTTGTAGTGTTCGATAGCTGGTTTATTTGAATTTTTAAGGAGAGTCATGGGTTGATGGTTATTTAAGCACTTAGGATTTTTCTATAGTTTGGAATTGGAGATGTTTCTATAACCTTTCATCGTAGTTGTTATGTTTTGATGGTGATTCACTAGCTGTTCACGTTCGGTTGCTGATTGGACTAAAAGAATGTTAATCTCTCGGCTTTGTCGATCCCAGTCGCTCTCTTAGTCAGACAGCTTGGCCTTGTCGATCCCTCGTCTTAGCTTTTCTGGTTAAGCCTTGAACCGTCCTGTCTACATAGGGTTGTTCTGTTTTCTATTGGTTTCTACATAGTTAAAAACTCGGATAACACTCTGTTTCCCTCTTCTGCTAATTTTGTCGAATTCAAGCCTTATAGGATTTATGTTGAAGCTTCCTCTATAATTGTAGAAAATGGAGATGAAGTTGAATCTGATCCTGGGGAAGGTGAGGCTGAGGGTTCCTCTATTTATTCACTAGATTTGCTTACTTAATATTCTTAATCATTACTTTTAGTCTCGATCTTGATTTTAACCTTATTTTCTTTTCCTTGTCATAAGGATTTCCAAGAAAGCTGGCTCCCAAAATAAGGAAACAAAGGTCAAACAAAGGGCCGGGTTGCCATCTTCCAAAAAAGAGGCTCTTGACTTGAAGAAACAAAAGGTCTCTAAACCTTACTAGGCCAAAAGCTCTAAAAAAAAGTTTTGGGTCTACTTTTTGAGAAGAACAAGCAAGCCATAGAGATTATAAGGGTCGCTTTGGAAGGTGGTATATCTTTTGTCGTCATTGAAGCACATGGCAGGCTTCCCACTTCTGTTCATGGCGTCCGAAAGACGATCAAAAATGGCCTCCGGGAAAGTATCAAGGTAAAATTGAAGTTCTTGTAAGGATCTATAATTTCAATATTTGTCCTTACTCTGTTTATGTCTTTCTAGACGGCGGCAGAATTCTTTGTCCTTCAACATTGGTGGTTGAAGAATGAGGAACAGTGGTGGCTGTCGAAACGACGAAAAAGGAGTTCGCGGAGTTTAGGGCTAAGTTTCAAGAGACAACTACTCAAGTTGAGGAATCAGGTATGACCGTGGGAGAGAAGGATCGTAAGATAGAGACTCTTGAGAAAGCCCAGGAGGCTGAGGTAATTGATAAATAACGTTACATCGCTAGAGAAGAATATGAGAGGGAAGCTAGTAAGTGAGTCTTCCAAGTTTTACTTGATGCCTTCGCTCACCACTGAGATCAAGAAAAGTCTCTCTCTCTCATCTCGAAAATAAGCCCTCATAGTTAAGGCTAATTTTGTAAGGAGATATAAGGAAAGCCAGAGAGAAGGATATCAAAGCCTTTGAAGCTGAGATCTTGGTAGGGGAGGAGAAGGAAGCCGAATGCTCAGTAAGGTAGGAAGAAGAAACTGCAGTTGACAAGGAGGTAGAAGAAGATACCCATGATAACACTTTTAATGAAGGATACATGTAGTAACTTGTCTTTGTAATTACCTTGTACCTCTCATCTTGTATAATTCCTCTTTTTTTTAATGAATCCCTTTCGATGACTTGAGTATATTTGAATTCTCGTTCAATCTTGATGCGATTATATATGATATACATATCTCAAACTAGGGTAACTGATATTGAATCCTTCCTTACTTTCCGTCTTTTGTCTCTATTAATCTTAAGCTGATTATTCTTAGGGAGTATCATGCCTGAACTGTTCAAGGTTCCAACGAAACTATGCTTCTCTTTGCTAATCTTATGAGGACAAGGCAGCCGAGCACCAAAAGTTGAAAGTAACCCTTACGGCTTTTTAGGTTATATAACAACCCCATTGCTATACTTATATTATTAAAGAACATTATAAATAATTTCTTCTAATAACACGGAGAATACACTTATTAAGGGCGATCAAATGTGAATATATCTTTAAACTAACACTGTCACATCATACTTACCATTTTACCAAATCTTTGGAATAAAATTTGACATGTACAGTCTGAATCTAAACACACCGGTTTCTCAAAAACAGAACAGTATAACATATAAAACAATAGTCACAGATCATAGCAGAATAATCAATATCATATAGATATACAAATGGGAGTCTGCATAATATAATAATAAACCTACATAATATACATCTCGTAAAAGTCGCAATCTTAAAATATACATCTTATATACATGCCCATAATCCTATACAAGATAAACTAAAATGTCAAAATGGTTTATCTCCCTACTAGCACACCCATCCAAAAGTCTACATGTCCTGTAGCCTGAAAAGTCTTGGCATGATTCGAGTTTTATAAAATAAATGGGTCAGACCATCTTTGAATATCTAGGGTGAGAACAAGATAGCACAAAAATATATGATATATAAATAAATACATATGCCATATATATAGTAAGTCACTGGAATTATTTAACTCGAAATATATCATAAGACACGGAATACTTAAATCATGAAACATAGATTATGTAACGAAACCATCGAATCTATCTCCAAACATAAGAATATCACAAAACATAGAATGGTCGCGAAGCTTAGAATTCCAGAAAATAATAATATATCAATACCCAAGAAATACCAAATCTGTACCGATCACAATGATCGTCCATACCAATCGTAATGATTGTACTCATACCGTGGAAAAAAACTAGTATCATCCATACCAACTCGATACCGAGGATCATCCATACCATTAAAGACAAAATACTAACCAATCTCAAGGGTTGTCCATACTAATTACAATAATTGTCCATACCAATCAAAATGATCATAGAAACATAACTCAAAGATCGGAGAAGATATAACCCATACCGATCACAAGGATCATATAAAAACCCAAAACTATATCTCTTAAAGATGTATCGGCCTACAATTCAAACACCAAAAGAGAATACACTCTAAAGTGATAAATAATATCACTTTTAGTAATCATGAGAACTTAACCAGAACGTCCCATACTGCTTGGTGAAATTCAAGTGTTTTCTAGAAGCTAGTAAATCTCACTCATGCGGATATCGCCAGAGTATCCGAACTATATATGGCTTAAGGATATATCAACCTGCACAAATGTTGAACTTCAAAAGAGAATACAATTCTAAAGTGTTAAATATTTTCCCAAAGGCAATCATAAGAATTTAACCAAAACATCCCATACTACCTGATGAAATCGAAGTATTCGCTAATGGATTAGTAAATTCCACTCAAACATTCTATTCACTGAGTTATACCATATTCGGTGAAGCATTATTTGAGAGCATTTAAACCAATCAATAACACTAATTCCATTACTAGTATTTCTCATATTATAGAATTAAGGTTCTCAAAATTTTATCTCAAGATCTATTCCAAATTCTTAATATAAATCTCCAGAGTTATGTTTTTACGAAAACACGTAAAAAGTGTTTTGAAATCATATTTCTAAATTTCTCTTTTCTATAGTTAATCAAAATATATTATAATTAAATAATATTTTATCAAGAAATTTCTCTTTTGTAAGATATTTTATAAATTCCACCTTCGAGTTCATACTTATATGCATCTTTATGTAAATAAGGACTCATTTCTCTTTTTTGGGTCTAAAAAATATACATATCACTTTCTTTGGTACAATACTACTACCATATATATAAAGAGAACATATACACCTTAAGATTAAAATTTTGCACCCTAAATTTTGCAAACATGAAAGTTATAGATAAAAGTCTAAGCTTTCTGACAAGAAAAAGATCATCAAAGTTGGACTTATGGTTCAAAAGTTATGATCAAATAAATTTTCAGTTTAAATTTATTAAGTCGGTCGTTTATTCTTAGGCCAGCAAAAAGAAATGGTATTTCGACCACTTAAACCTCAAAATTTTGCAAAAATCAAAACATGAAAGTTATAGATAAAAGTCTAAGCTTTTCAAAAGTAGGAAATCATCAAATTTTGACATATTAAACAAAAGTTATGATCAGATTAAATTTCAAATTTAGATTTATTAAATCTGTCGTTTATTCTCAAGCCAACGACAAAGAAATGTTATTTCGACCATATAAACTTCAGAATTTTGCAAAATTCAAAACAAGAAAGTTGTAGATAAAATCCAAGATTATCAAAAAGAAAATTATCGTTAAATTTAGACTTACGGTTCAAAAGTTATGATTATATTAAGTTTTGGGTTTAGATTTATTAACTCTGTTGTTTATTCTTAGGCCAGTGACAGAGAAATGTTATCTCGATGATTTAATCTCAAAATTTTGCAATACATGAAAGTTGTAGATAAAGTCTATGATTCCTAACATGAATCATCAAATTTAGAATTACAGTTCAAATGTTATGATAAAATTAAGTTTCAGACTTAAATTTATTAACTCAGTCATTTATCCTCAGGGCAAGGACAAAGAAATTCTATTTTGACCGCTTAACGTCAAAATTTAACCAATCCCAAAACATGAAAGTTGGAGATAAAAGTACAAGCTTTCCAATAAAGACCATCAAATTTGGACATACAGTTCAAAAATTATGATCAAATTAAATTTCAGATTTAAATTTATTAACTCCGTCGTTTATTTTCAGGCCAACGACAAAGAAATTCTATTTCAACCATCTAAACCTTAGAATTTTACAAAACTCAAAACATAAAAATTATAGGTAAAATCCTATTAATTTTGGACTTACAGTTCAAAAGTTATGGCCAAAAAAATTATCTGCCTTTAAATTAATTATCTCTATTGTTTATTCTCCATCCAATGACAGAGAAATGCTATTTCGACCATACAAGCCACAAAATTTGACAAATCTTAAAGCATGGAAGTTATAGATAAAAGTCTAGGATTTTCATAAAATCAAGAACTGATGAATTTTGCCTAAAATCAAAAAAGATATTGCCAAATTACTAGCAGTGATTAGCAAGGTTTACTACCAGTAGACACTTATTGCATAAAACCAATTCAATCAACTAAAAATCAACCAAAAATGCACCTTTGATCAAATATTCGTAGCATGCAAGATGACTAGAGTTAGATATGAGATTTACTCACCTTGAATCCATGTTTGGGCTTGCTAACCACTCTTATCCTCAATCTTATACTTGAATTACAGCAACTCTAGAACTTATCTCAACCAAAAGTGGTTAATACACGATTAACACATAAAAACAAAAATTATTTAGTCTAATTGATAAAGCACGGTTTGAGCCTATTACCTTGATTTTATCCGAATCTAAAAATGTTTAGATTGCAAGAGAATTAGAGAATTTTTATTTTTGTTTCTAGGTTTCAAAGAGGGAAAGTTTACCGAATTCTTTCTGTTTGTTTTTTTAGTTCACAAAAAATGAACGTACAAACTAAAGAGAAAAGAGGAATATTCTTTGTTAACTTCACAAATGGCTTAAACCCAACAAGAGAATAATCACTCTTCTATTTAAATAAATCAAGCCTTTTATTCTACTTCTAAAGATTAAAACCCTTTTAATCACTGGACTTGAGAATAAAAATCCAGACAATTAAAATTCTTAAATTTTCTTTTAAAATTAAAGATTTAAACTAATTAAATATTATTATCTAAATACTAATTCCAATTTTCACTCAAAAATTCAAATTTCTCCAATATCCTAAAAATTTAGAATTAAACATAATTAAATAAAATCTTAATAATGTTTTAAGTGATTTTTAACACTTTGAAAATAATAATATTTCTCAATTTCCCATTATTTAGAATTAATCATCCTAAAATTATCTTTTATAGAATAATATAAATTTTAAAGTAACAATTTAAATTCTTTAATTTAAATCATTAATTATTTTATTTAATTTAATTTATAAAATCAATGTATCATCCTTTCTTATTTTCTAATTTGTTAACAATTTCACATAATTATTTATACCATATCTTATTTATATAATCTATTATTTCGATTCCAAATCATAAAAATATAAGATTTCAATTTCTGAATTTTGAACTTCCAAATTTTATTCACGCAGTTACTTACATCTTTTATTTTAACTTCTTATTGACTAGGGCCCTAAAACATTTAAAAGTTTACATCTGTTTAAAGCATAGAATGATGTATACAACAAATGAAAAATATCGCTCACTATTATTTTGGCATATTTCTTAAAAATAAACATACACAATTTACATATATTAAATAGTCTAATAATGTTGCCTTGCCATCTATTTATAGTGAATCACTTTGTCAAATGACTGTGATGTTGATAGTGAAATCAACATTGCTTCGCCACCGGTCTCAACTATTGCTAATGTTCGATGACTACACACGTCATCTAAATCAATACATATAATGCTTCTTTACAGTTTCATTATAATTTTCCATGCCAACAAATTTTTTAAACACATATATACATATAGATATGTTTTCCTTCTAAATTTATTTTTCAAAATATCTTTCCACAAAATGTTCTATTTTCACAAATAATAATATTCCGTTCCACACTTACTTAATATTTTTATCAAAACTCCAATTAATATTTTCTTTCCAATTAACCATATAACTCATAAAATTTCCTTTTAAAATATTATTTATAACTCGTTCACAATTATCAATAATACTTAATATATATAACTCAAAATACTATGCTTGAGTGTCCCGTCAATGCCTTTAGGTGTAATGACCCACCTTTTCAGACAGTTTAAATCGACAGTAAACCACACATACCATTAAAAAGAGTGGATTGTTATAGGGTAAATAAGAAAAAGAAGAGAAAAGAAAGAAAAACAAAACACAGAATCTCACAATAGAAAGACAAAATATAATAATCAAATAAACAGTTCATGAAGCTATTTTACAAATACATTTGATTTAAATTTTACAGTACAATCAGAGTTATACATACAACAGAAATAAATAAAATAAAATAATACAATGCAGCGGAACAATATGATGCGGTGGAATATATATATATATATATAATAATAATAATAATAATAATAAATAGCATACAAATCTACGTCTTCGTCCTCCAAAAATAAAGTCTTCGATGTGCTGAAATACTCAGGCTGACCCAAGCATAATGAAAAGACAAACCACTCGAGTCAGAACTAAAAGATCTTATGTAAGTTTAATGAATAGTAATAAATACGAGTATAATGGCTTCAGAAATGTTTAAGGAATTTTACATCTCCTATCCAGTGTTTAACGTGTGTGCAATAACTTAAGAGATGTTTGGGATTCCATCTCCTAAGAATCTGTTAAACTATCTACATACATAATACAATAAGATATTATAATATGTTTATAGCAAAATAAAGTATTAAAATAGCCTTAAGGCATTACCCATATCCCCTTTAACACATTTTTATATAGATACCGTAGCCTACACATATATTGTAAGCTCCACCTAACAGCTGGGATACTCATGGAGCAATCCATAGGTATGATACAAACCAAAGCCGTAATGGGCATGATAAGGCATATGACAAGGCACGTGAGGCAATACCAAGGGTAGGATACTACCGTTTTATAGAACCGGGCTGGTGGTAACGCATAGCAGCTACTACCGCCCACCTCGGAACACACTCCCATAATCAAATCGAAGGTGGCCACCAAATCAATCATAAAGTAACTGATATAGTGTCGAAGAACCATGTCCGATTGGAGGAGCGACCTAACTTGGCCCAAGTATAGCTCCTGTTTTAGTCATATCAAGCTTACCCAAGGGGGTCAAGGTTGCGTTCATACCTCATACAATAGCATTCGCCAAACCATCCTACTTCGTTCTGGATTCTCCACCACGTCCACAGTTATTAATGTGGTTTTCGTTATTGGCACAGAGTATGACAATATCTGATCCCGGTCTTTTGACAAACAAACGCTTATTTCACACCGGTTGGTTATTTTACATTTCCAAAACCGATTCATAATTGGTATCAAAATATCATATTCACTTTAAAATCGTATCACTTTCAAAATCATATTCACTTTCGAAATCGTTATTCACTTTAAATCATGTTCATTTTCGAAATCATAACCACAAATAGGTTAAACCACCACATCAAAATATTAGCATTTAAATCAGTTAAATCTAAGTCATAACGGTTCCAACTTTGAATAGTTTGAATATTGAAAGTAGTTTATATGTTGGTTATACATTAAAAATAGTTTATATTTTAAAAATAGTTATAGATTAAAATAGTTTATATATTAGAAATAGTATATATATTAAAATAGGTTTTATATAAAATATATATATTAAAAGTTGTTTATAAATTTAAAATAATATATATTAAAATAGTTTATAATTTAAAAATAGGTTATAGATTAAAATAGTTTATATATTAGAAATAGCTTAAAATTGGTTATATATTAATATATATTAAAAGTTCTTTATAAATTTAAAATAATATATATTAAAATAGTTTATAATTTAAAAATAGGTTATAAATTAAAATAGTTTATATATTATAATAGTTTATATATTAAAATAGATTATAAAAATAGTTAAAATTATTAATATATTAAAATGGTTTATATGAGAAAATAATTATATGTTAAAAGAGTTTATATATTAAAAGAGTTAATATCGAAAATAGTTTCAAATTAGAATTGTTTCTTTCAATTTCACAATTCATTCAAATCAACTTTAGTTTCAAAAATTCTATTTAAA
This sequence comes from Allium cepa, assembly GCA_030765085.1. Classification (NCBI taxonomy): domain Eukaryota; kingdom Viridiplantae; phylum Streptophyta; class Magnoliopsida; order Asparagales; family Amaryllidaceae; genus Allium; species Allium cepa. The sequence continues at coordinate 164,434,198 of CM060932.1, forward strand.
TCAATCTCAGTTCAACAATTACCATTCGAAAGGCTAAAGGCTTTAATTCAAATTCTCATTAAGACCATTTCAATTTATATCGATTTTGAAATCCATGTTTGAACTACAAATTTAAACTACTTCAAACTAAATGGTTTCAAAGTTTAAATATTCAAACGTTTACAATAAATCAATTTTGATGAATTTTATTTATATTTCAAAATTCAACTTAAAGATTTCAATTTAAATCCTTAAACAATTCGTTTAAAAGATTTTTAGTTTCAACAATTTAAAATTTTGGATTTTGAAAATAATCCAGTTCATGTAAATCTAATTTTATTTCATAATATCATTTAACTGGATTCAAAAATTAAGAATTTAAAATCATTAATTTAACCAATCCAATGTCCGTATATATTTTTCTATCTTATGGTCAAGTGATATGGATATATAGCATTTCAATCCACAATAACTTAAAATTTACGAATATATATCATTTCAACCTGCAATCTCGAGTAAAATTCAAAATCCATAAAATCGATCGAGTTTATCATTTCAAACCATAACGATTTTTGTCTAATCTATAAGATCATTGGGTATGTATCATTTCAACCCATAGTCATTTTTCCTAACAGCAAACTAAGGGAACTTGCAGTGTGATAACAACATATAATTTAAGATAACATCAAATCATCCAAAATGTCAACAGTTAAGCATCCATCACAAATATCATTCAAATCAAGCAATAAATCACAACAATTAACTAGTTATCACTATCAGGTATTTAACTAACTATTTACATATAAATTCAAATGGCAATTAAATTCAATATAAATTCAAATTAAATTTAAATGACAATTTAAATACCAAACAGCAATCAGTAAATTTCCAATCACATCATAAATTTAATTTAACCAACATAATAGTTTAGTATTTGTGAGTGAGTTAAAACACCCACCTTCGATTTTTAGTCAAATAAAATCCCAAATTTGAATAGTCTCATAATACAGCCAAATCAATCCCATGTTGTTCGGAATTCGATACGATCGTAATCGAGAAAATCGCACATCAATCGAAGGTCGTATGACAAAGTTATGCGCGTTAGAACAATTAAATTTTAATTAAAATTAATAAGGGCATTAGGTAAATCAATTACCATCAGAAACCCACTCGCTCACTAGCACGCGACCTCCCCAATGCCATAAACTATGCCCACAAATCCACATTTAACGCGCCTGGAGACCTCCGCTACCTGATCTGACATCGCACCTACATCGCACAATCAGAGCCGCCCCCTATGACCCACACACATGTCGCCACTTGGCCCAAAATCCCCTCCGCCGCCGCTGATTAAAAGGCCCGAATGTGGAAAATCTGAGAACCATCAGACCAATGTAACCAGATGGATGAACTCTGCTTCGTCTTCTCTTCCAATGGCCACTTCCTTATCGCCGATTAGTCGACGATCCACCGTTAAATGAAACAATGACCTATGGATGGTCGAAATTAAATCATCAATTTCTAACCAAACCATGACTCAAATCGAAAAATGAACTACAGTAGATGATTGCACTAGTCGAGACTTTCCAACGGCATATTATATGACATGGTTTGAGGAGCTTAAATTTTTGAAATTTGGTTTGAAATTAATATTAGGGTTAGAGATTGTCTGCCATTCGAGAAGGAGGAACAAATAAAAAGTTGATGTATGTATAGAATATAATTAAAGGCTACTAGGGTTAGAGATAATAGAATGGGATAGGATAAACTTATATTCACAGCATACGACCAATTGGGCCCAAATGGTCACACGGGACCAAATGGCCGTAGAGGCCCGAAAAGCTCATTTCCAACCCTGAACGAAACCATGACATTCTATATATCAAAAGTAAGGTTTTCGATATTTCTAAACTCAATGAAACAAGTCTCAAACCCTTATTCCATTGTATCTAGAAGTTAGATTTCAAAATTAGATTATATAAGTTTAAATTCCATTAATGAATTTCTATGCATTTCGAGCTTGTATGATCAAACGACAAGTACGATCGCTACGAAACTTGATACCATCCAATAATTCACAATTACTGATCCGATGAAACTGGTTTCATAGAAATCCGAAATAGTGGTCAAAATGGCTAATTCTCACGTTAATTAAATAAATTATTATTAAATTAATTTAATCACTTTCAAATTCAAATTTATAATTTCATCATTCTAGATTACATAGAAACTAATAATCTATCGAATAAATTTTCTATGTTAAATTCACTATTAAAATATTTCATTAAATTCAACGTTCAATTGCATTGTAATGAATTCTAGTTAATAATATTTTAAATCCAAATAAATTCTTTATTTTGATTTCCACTCTTGTTATTAAATCAACCGTCACCTTATGTATATAATTAACATTGGTTTACATTTTATTACTTTCATATTCTACAATTGCATCTTAATTTGTTAACTGCAATATTTAATTATATTAATTCACATTGATTTACAAATTAATTTCAACGAATTAAATAATGAAACGATAACTAAACAATTATTGCACATTAATAATTCAAACACATTTCTATGTATTGTTTACAAACAAAGCTAATAAATTCACAACTAATTAATTGGTTTCATATTCTTTAATAAGCCTATTATAATTTACAACATATACTTTCAATATTAAATCCAACATTTAACTTATTCCTTATTTACAATCATAACCAAATAAACTTTACATTTATTTCAATTGATTGAAATTACATTAAAATAGTTATCAATTAAATTAAATCAACATTATTAAATAACATTCTAGTTATTTTCTCATTAATAAACCACAAAATTTTGATTTCTTCCCATATTAAATTCCAAATCTTATTTTATTTAATATTTTAATTATCGAAAAATACAGGTCATTACATTCTCCTCCACTCAAAACTTTTTGTCCTCGAAAAGAAACAAGAAGGAATTAAGAACTTGATATAATTTTATTCAAATTAATCAATTAATTTACATAAATAGGTATTTTAAGCAAAATATATCAGTTTATAAACAATTAAATCTTTCATATTCGAGTTCAATAGAAGTTTGAAAATATTTACACTTCATAAAATTTTGTAAGTCCTAAATTTTAAAAAAAATTCGACAGAATATCCTTTGCACAGGTATGTCTGAAAAAAATAACAATATCAATCATTTCAATATATATATATATATATATATATATCATATATTCCAATAATAAAACATCCCAAACCATGGGAAAAACAGTTAAAATATCATTGCAAAACTGTAATCCAAAAAACGTACCTATTTGTCGGGCTAACAACTTTATTTATGAAACCAAAAGCAGTAGCTATTGCTTTCATAAACCTGTATTCCACTTATATAATCCAAAATAGTGAGAATTATGTACAAAAGAAATATTTAGTTGCTTAAAATTAATAGCACAAGCAACACAACATAACAACAGTTATTTGCAAACAAAAACAGTACAACCATTACATGCAATCAAAGAAAACTATCAAGCATCCATAACAACCAAGCTCATGGTTTGTTCAGGTTCAGACGCTTTTCATCGTACAAGGGTGATGAATAAACTACCAAGTGTACTTTACGCTCAACAGCCTTAGATAATTACTTGATAGATTATTCATACAACCTTAAACAATTTGAAGTATCATTTCCTAAACTCCCCATTAGCCAAACAACAAAGAATCTTATATTTTATTTAAGTTTATTCTATTGGTTTCTTCTCACATTATTCACTTTTCATTTATTTTAAATTCTCTTTCATTCATGCAGAACCATTTTTATTTATTTACATTCATTTACTTACATAAATTGTTTTCCATTCAATATTTAAAATAATCAATGAATTCATTATTTAAGTATTACATACATTTCATTTATTTTCAATTTATTCGTACAAGGTTATTTCTTTTCATTTCATTGTAGTTTAATCCCCATTTATTATTATATATAACTTGATTTCAATTTAATATTAGTGTTCATTAAAGAATCATTCAACTTAAGTGTCTTAACTTCTTAATTGACACTCACCTTTCTTATACAGTGTCATTGAATATTAAATATATTTCTGAATCATTTCAATATTTTCTGAAGTTATAATCATTTACTTAATATAGTATTCACTTTTACTATTCAATCTAATTATTAGCATTTTAAAGCATTAATTTATGCTTATAACATTTCTTGTAGATCAAAATTCTTATTTATAGAAATAATTCCTTTGAACACTTTCATTTCTTAAGTTTTACTTGTATAATATTCCATTACATATTCCTATTTAACATTACAACCTTTTAAACATTTCTATTAAGTTATATACATGTTTTAAGAATGTAACTGAATATTACACATGTAACAACCTAGAATTTTGGTTATTTGAAATTGGAATATTTAATTGATTTTGAATATTTAAAAATTAATTTTATATATTTAATAGTTTGAATTTCAAATATAATTATTTCTTTTGGATAATTCAATTTTTGAATTTAATAATTGTAATATGCTTAAATAATTGAATCTTAGGTTTAAGCTTGATAAAAATAATTTAAAGGCTTATTTAATTTCTATTGATAAGAATGAAGGTAAATAAAATTTTAAATTGAATTTAAAAGTGATTTTACTCGATTTTGAAAATAACTCATTTAAATTAACATATAAAAATAGCCTTCCGGGGCGCAGTCTCAAAATTCGACGAAACCAATTCCATTAGATCCATAATAGTATATTATTATCAGATTTCAAGTTTCGTCACATTTGGAGTTATTGTTTGGTCATATGGGATAGAAATACGTTGAATTTAATATCGATAATTTAATATAATAATTTGGTTCAAAAAGTTATCTTCCATATATGATCGAATTGGGGCTTGAGACTTGTTCCATTACGTTTAGAGTAGGAGTATAACATTAGGAACGCCTGACGGAACACCTCGATAGAGGTTCTGGATTTTAGTTATTATAAGCGAGATATTTTGAATTTAAACACACACACACACACATATATAAGTTTGATTTGAGTATATAAAAATGTCTTCCTTCATATTGCAGATCCACAATCACCCTACACCTTTGATGTAATGCCTATTTCCTTTTAAAACATGCTCCCGTCCCTCTTCTTTTTAAACACGGCAGAAAAAAGGAAAGAAAAGAAAATTTCAAAAATCAATTTCTTAAAATATACTCAACGAAAATTCCCCAAACAAAATTTAAAAATCTTGATTCATATAGAGCTTCGATTTGGTATGCTATTTGTAGGGTGCGACTTTGTTGATTGTTGCTCGAATCATGTACAAGGAAGCTCGAGAAACTAGGGTTTGCTGCTGATGAGGTTGTGATCGATGATGGGTGTGACGCCCCACCTCTATACCCACGCTAGCCAAGAACACTACGGTGTAGTGTTGTCAACTAGCACGGAGAATAAGGCTGTTAAGGAGCGACCCTCCATGTAATTGTTTTGGAAACCCAAAACTACTACACGGTGGCTATAGTATTCTTCGGAAACGAACATAGAAACATACATAACATAAATCAGTCACAGATATCCATATCACCAAGGCGAAAAAAGATATGAATATAACACATGAAAGTGTACGTCAAAGTAGTGGTCATACAAGATCCACACTATCACAAAAGAAATAGCTACAAGTGCTATACAAAAGAATATGGATACAACCACGAGTCTATATCTCAAGTGTATACAACAAAAACTACAAATCTAAGTAGTTAGCCAAAAGTCAAGATAATGATCCTGTATGAGAAGTCAAGCAGAAGCACTTGTAACATCTCGGTCTGACCCGAGTATTATTTAATAAGAAAATAATAAACGGATCAGTCTAGCTATAAATATCAGATGGGATGACATAGAATAAGAGAAATGGTATAATCATATAATAACCATAATGACATACTATGAAAAGCATGCAAATGAACATCAAAAAGTGATTAATCAATATCACAAGAATCTTCTCAAAGATCCAAAGAAATGTCAAACTCCATAAAGTTGCATGCACAAAAGAGTCAATGACACACGAATTCACCAATGCACAAATATTGATAAAACTTATCAACGAAAATCACTAAAATTGGTGAAACACAAAATTCTAGAAATCTGTGCAAGAAATCCAGAAATCACAAAAAAGGGGGAGGCCTATCACAAATGGGAGTATGAAAACTCACCAACACGTGTATCACAAAATGAGACGCTATCTCATGGTAGCTAACCATAAATTTTGAGCTGAAGCTCTACAAACGGTCCGAAGACCATGGGTCGTGACCCCACCAAACTGAGTCAAAGCTCCACAGAAACGGGGTTTAGTCTCCCTCATAGACAAAGAGATATCGCACAATTACTAGTCTAAATCACAAAAATGATCATTATTGATCATCAAGAAGTGTCAATTACAATGAGCTAGTGAATATAAAAATTTAGCATCATGTCCCATAACCACTTGCTTAACTTAGATATTTACGAACAAATTGTAGATCTACACTAGAAAATTGTGACAAGAGGTTCAATCGAACAAGTCCAAGAGTTAACCAACGAAGCGAACACAAGCGTTTCATACCACTTGTTTTACTAAGTCGTTTAATTCAATTTCTCGTATGAGTGAAGGAAAGGTTTGTATATACTAATAGATTAGTAAACGGTTTTAGAAAAGAGCTTTGTAAATAAAATAGAGTTGAAATTGCTTTGATGAAAGAGTTTCGATATTTACTACTAGTATTGAAACCTTTATATTTTTAAAGTGACAAACCACAAAGGCGATTGTAGAAACAATCAATTACAAAGTTCACATTCGAAGACGTGAATAAAATCCAAGGAAACAGTTCCAAATCCATCAAAATAGAAATACTCATACGACCTAACTAGGCCGAGCTAAAGAGCAATGAAACGACCTAAAGTAAAATAAGTCGAACGAATCAAGGTCTAACGACCTAAGGTAAACGTGTTAAGGAGTAATACACGACCAAGAAGGTGCGACCTAAGGTGCACGCGACCTAAGGGAAACTCGCGACCTAACATGGCCGAGCTAAGGTGAGGTGCGACTCAACCAGGTGAGCGACCTAAGGGAGGCGAGCAACTTAAGGAACTCGCGACCAAACAGGGTACACGACCTAAAGGTATAAAGGTCATGCGACCTAACATTTTAAGACCGAACGACCCAGGTGGAAGAAAGGTTGAGCGGTCTAGTGTGTTGCGACCTAAGCAGTACGGGACCTAATGAGGTAGGCAAGGTCGAGCGGCCTAAAGTGCTATGACCTAATGGGGAGACGACTAACTGCCTAGAACAAGGTCGAACGACATCTGCCTAGGGGCAACCTAACAACATCGAATCATATGAAGGCCGTGCGACCTAACGTCAAGGGGACGTTTCCAACCGAAGGAGTGACCTACGACCTAAAGTCCAAACGACCTACGACCTAAAGTCCAAACGACCTACGACCTAATTCCGAAGCGGCATTTCGTGGAAGTGCGACCTAAATGCAGGAAATCTCAAAAACACTAAAAATTGGAGTTTTTCGCCAATCCAATCCAAACCAAATGCAAATGTACATGCTAAAGTGATGGGAATACATTGCCAACAGTCCAAGATAGTTATAGACAAGAATGTGAGATAAAAATCTCACCTTTGCACCAAAAATCAATGAAAGTGGAGCTTAAAGCAAAGCAAGAACCAATCCCACTTCAGTCTCAACACAAGAAGCTTGAATCCAATGTCTTCTCTTTGAATTTGGAGTTGAATGATGGATTTGCAAGAGAGTTTGAGTTTGGAGTTTTAATTTCCCATTCCCTCCTCCATTTTTGATGAAGCTTGAGTGTTAGGAAATGGAATGAAGTTATGAAGAGAAGAGGGGGTTGAGTTTGGGTTATAATGGCTAAACCAACCCAAAGTGTAAAAGTGGCAAAATTTCACTAACTCCAAACATATCGAAGCTCATACTCAAAAAGTTTGCAAACGTCATTTTGAACTCAATAGGGGTGGTCTCGAGTCCTAATTTAATCGTATGCAAAAAGTAGCTTTTTGGACTATAATCCGATTAACGATAAAATATTTAAATAAGAACATTTAAATATAAAATCGATAAATATGCGGGTTGTTACAGACTCCCCTCCTTAAAGAAATTGCGTCCTCGCAATATATAAGATGGAAATAAAAAGTAACAACCATAAAAGCATATTAACACAAAAGAAATTTGAAATAAAAAGATCACCTCAAAGAGTATGAGAAAGTAAGTCCGGATGTGTTCGCTCGATGAATTCTCTAGATTCCCAAGAGCAATCCTTAGGATTTGAGGACCATTGAACTTTCACAAGCGGGACGTCTTTATTTCGAAGTCGTTTGACCTCCGAAGCAATAATACGAACAGGATGCTGCTCGTAAGTTAAGTTTGGCGAAACTTCAATTTCTTCCACAACACCGGGCTCGAGAATAGAATCGGAATCCCGAAGGCATTTCCTTAATTGAGAAACGTGAAACACGTTATGCATAGCAGAAAATTGAGCCAGTAAAACAAGGCGATAAGCCATAGAACCAACGCGTTCGGTGATAGGAAATGGACCAATGTATCTAGGTGCTAACTTTCCCGATCGACTGAAACGCACAACACCTTTCATAGGTGAAACACGAATAAAAACAGAATCTCCCACAGAAAATTCTAACTTCCTTCTCCAGTTATCGGCATAGGATTTCTGTCTACTCTGGGCTTCTTTCATGCTGTGACGAATAAGTTCAATCTTTTCTGTGGAACCTAGAATAAAGTCTGGACCTAAATCCAGCTTCTCAACCGCCTCAAGCCAACAAGAAGGAGATCGGCACGGCCAACCATAGAGTGCCTCAAATGGTGCCATACCAATACTAGATTGGAAGCTATTATTATAGGAAAATTCAACAAGAGAAATATGATCTTCCCAACTTTCACCAAAATCAAGCATACAAGCACGAAGAAGATCTTCAAGAGTTTTGTTCACAGGCTCAGTTTGTCCATCGGACCGGGGATGATAAGCGGTGCTAAAATTAAGCTTCGTTCCCAAAGCTTTTGAAGTCTCTTCCAAAATCCACTAATGAACAATGGACCACGATCGCTAACAATAGAAGTAGGAACTCCATGTAATTTAACAATTTCTTTAATAAAAAGTTTGGCCAAGAGAGGAACGGTTCGATTAGACCGAACGGGAATAAAATGGGCGGATTTAGTTAGTCTATTAACTATAACCCATAAGCTATCATGACCTGAACGAGAACGGGGAAGGCCATCAATAAAATCCATAGAAATTTGATCCCACTTCCAAATTGGAATGTCTAAATGTTGCAATAACCCACCGGGCCTTTGATGTTCGGCCTTAACAAGTTGGCAAGTCATGCAACACTTAACAAAGCTAGCAACATCAGATTTCATTCCCTTCCAATAATAAAGTCGCTTCATATCTGCTTACATTTTACTACTACCGGAATGAATGGTAAATTTAGAACGATGAGAATCTTCTAAAATTTCTTTACGATGATCACTAATATTTGGCACGATAAGTCTACCAAATTTTCAAATGCCGCCACGAGAATCAATATCAAAGTCTTTCAAATCTTCAATATCAATTTTATCCCTCAATCTTTGGCAACGAAAGGCTAATTCGGGATCTAGCCTTTGAGCTTCAAGAATGCGGTCTAAAAGAGAAGGATGGGCCTCAAGGCTACACAAAACAAGAGATGAACATAAATCGAAAACACGATCTCGAATCTTACAAGAGGATAAAATTTCAAGATCATTCCATTCGGATATCATCATGAAAACAACCGCTTGTTGCTTGCGACTAAGTGCATCGGCAACACGATTTCCCTTTCCGGGAGTATAAAGAATATCAAGATCATAAGATGCAAGAAATTCGAGCCAACGCTGTTGACGTAAATTAAGTTCCTTTTGAGAAAACAGGTATTTCAAAGACTTATGATCGGTGTAGAGAACAAATTTTTCTCCCAAAAGATAATGACGCCAAATTCGGAGGGCGAAAACGATAGCCGCGAGTTCTAAATCATGAGTGGCATATCTAGTCTCAGCTGGCTTCAACTGCCTAGAGGCATAAGCAATAACACGTTCCTTTTGCATAAGAACGGCACCCAAACCAACACGACTTACGTCGGTATAAACAGTAAAATCTTGATTCCCTTCGGGAACAACAAGAATAGGAGCGTCGGAAAGGAGTTCTTTTAATTTCTGAAAAGAAGTTTCACATTTGTCCGACCAAATGTATTTGATACCTTTCTAAGTTAAGCCAGTAAGAGGTACGACAATTTTAGAAAAGTCTTTGATAAAGCGACGGTAATAACCCGCCAATCCAAGGAAACTACGAATTTCAGTTATGCTCTCCGGTCTCTTCCAATTTTGAATCGCTTCAATCTTTGAAGGTTCCACTGATATTCCGGATTCGGAAATAATATGACCGAGAAACTTGACACTAGATTGCCAAAAATGGCATTTAGAGAATTTTGCTTTTAATTGATGAGTTTCCAACACAATCCGACGATGCATTTCATGCTCCTCCTCGGTTTTAGAATACACAAGAATATCATCAATAATGATGAGAACAAATCGATCAAGGAAATCTTTGAAAACTCGATTCATAAGGTCAACGAAATAAGCCGGGGCATTCGTTAGACCAAATGGCATGACAAGCTATTCATAAGATCCATACCGAGTACGGAACGATGTCAAAGGAATGCTATCCTCTGCAATACGAAGCTGATGAAATCCGGTAGCCAAGTCCAATTGTGAAAAGACTTTAGCACCACTAAGTTGATCGAATAGATCATCAATCCGAGGTAAAGGATATTTGTATTTAATAGTCAGATCATTAAGCTTGCGGTAGTCAACGCAAAACCTAAGTGTACCATCGGATTTCTTCACGAAAATTGCCGAAGCTCCCCGAGGCAAGGAACTAGAGCGAATAAATTGCTTCGTTTCCAAATCGGATAATTGTTTGCGCATCTCCTGATTTTCCTTATTGGACAAACGATAAGGAGGACGAGTAATAGGTTGAGCTCCAGGGGTAAGATTAATTTTGAACTCAACTGCTCGCTTAGGTGGTAGACCTAAAACGGGCTCAAATATGTCGGAAAATTCACGAACAACGTGAATAAGAGAAATGGCATCATCCTCATCATCATCATCATCATGAGGATTTAGAGAATATAAAGATGCAGATAAAGTGGAATCCGAATCTTTGAGAATAATAGAAATCTGCTTAACAGATTGAGGATGTTGAAGATGGATAGTCCACTTAGGACATAGGATATGAGCTTCATAATGGTTAAGCCAATCCATTCCCAAAATCACTCCAAAGCCTAAGTAACGCATAACATGCAAATCGGCTTGGAAAGAAAAATCACACAAAATAATCTCGACATCTTTACAAAGCAAACTAAGTGTTGCGAATCCACCAACCGGATTCACAATTCTCAAAGAAGTCATTAAACATAAGACATCCAAGGAAAAAGTATCAACAAGTTCTTTTGAAATAAAAGAATGGGATGCACCCGTATCAAAAAGAACTCGAATAGGTTGATCACGAAATATAATAATGCCATCAAGGATAGAATGAGACATACCTTGATTACGAGATGTGTTGCCAGGGGCTTGAGCCACATTCAACTTTCCCTCCTTCCTGCCCTGAAGCTTGGGGCAGGAAGATATAGCATGGTCGGGACTTTTGCAGTAGCGACAAGAGAGAGACTTTGGACACTTGTTCGCGTAATGGTCCTTCGAACCACAATTATAGCATTCCCCACGACCAAAGGAAGAAGTCTTTGCTACAGGAGTTGCTTGCTTCCCTTTCTTATTGGGATAAGGACCTTTGAATTTGTTAGGCCTTTTCTTGTTGTTGTTGAAGTTTGGTTTGGCACCCACAACTTCAACATCACTCTCTCTATCAGCCTCTTCAAGACGAAGAGCGATATCGATGAGCTAGTCAAAAGAAACTTCTAATTTTAGAAGTAATGGCTTCTTGAGACTCTTGTTCAAGCCATAAACAAATCTCTGATTTTTCTTCAATGGGGTGTTAATGTATTCAATCCCGTATTTGGAAAGAGATTCGAAAGATGCGACATAGTCTATCACAGAAGATTCACCTTGAACAAGGTCAATAAAACGGCGAGCCAATGTCACCTTCTCTGCTTTAGGTACGAATTTTAATTCGAAGCGTTCTCGGAATTTCTCCCTAGTAAAATCCGCTTCAATAACTTCAGAAATAAGAAGTTCGTACCAGTCTAATGCTTTTTCTTGGAGCATACTAGAAGCCACCTGAACACGGTGAAGATTAATAAGATTCATGCGAGAAAAGATTCAACCGCATGATCTCAGCCAAGCCTGGACTTTAATAATAGTTTCAGAACCCTTGAATGGTTTCCCACCCAAGTTGGTATAATCGTTGCACAATCGTGCAAATCCAGACTTAGGATGAGTAGGTTCCGAATTAGAGCCAGCTGCCTGAGCATTCTTTACCAAATCAAGAAGCTATTGAGCAGTCATAAATACTCCAACCTGGGGAGTAACACTAGATTGACCGGCGCTGGGGCGACCAGGTCTAGCCATTTCTCTTCCTTTAGAAAGAAAGGAAAAAAAAGATTATTCACCAAATGAATATCAAAAAATTTTGACAGGTGAAGCAAGGAATCATAAAGGAAAAATAAGATAGAATGGTACGAAGGCCCGAATAAAAATCCTAAAGCACGACTCCTAAAATGGACTTAGGGCGATGATCCTTGTTAAAGTATTCTACACCGTTCCGAAGTTTGGCTTTGATACCAAGCTGTGACGCCTCACCTCTATACCCACGCTAGCCAAGAACACTACGGTGTAGTGTTGTCAACTAGCATGGAGAATAAGGCTGTTGAGGAGCGACCCTCCATGTAATTGTTTTGGAAACCCAAAACTACTACACGGTGGCTATAGTATTCTTCGAAAATGAACATAGAAACATACATAACATAAATCAGTCACATATATCCATATCACTAAGGCAGAAAAAGATATGAATATAACACATGAAAGTGTACATCAGAGTAGTGGTCATATAAGATCCACACTATCACAAAAGAAATAGCTACAAGTGCTATACAAAAGAATATGGATATAACCACGAGTCTATGTCTCAAGTGTATACAACAAAAACTAGAAATCTAAGTAGTTAGCCGAAAGTCAAGGTAATGATCCTGGATGAGAAGTCAAGCAGAAGCACCTGTAACATCTCGGTCTGACCCGAGTATTACTTAATAAGAAAATAATAAACAGATCAGTCTAGCTATAAATATCAGATGGGATGACATAGAATAAGAGAAATGGTATAAGCATATAATAACCATAATGACATACTATGAAAAGCATGTAAATGAACATCAAAAAGTGATTAATCAATATCACAAGAATCTTCTCAAAGATCCAAAGAAATGTCAAACTCCATAAAGTTGCATGCACAAAAGAGTCAATGACACACAAATTCACCAATGCACAAATTTGATAAAACTTATCAATGAAAATCACTAAAATTGGTGAAACACAAAATTCTAGAAATCTGTGCAAGAAATCCAGAAATCACAAAAAAGGGGGGAGGCCTATCACAAATGGGAGTATGAAAACTCACCAACACGTGTATCACAAAATGAGACGCTATCTCATGGTAGCTAACTATAAATTTTGAGCCGAAGCTCCACAAACGGTCCGAAGACCATGGGTCTCGACCGCACCAAATTGAGCCGATGCTCCACAGAAACGGGGTTTAGTCTCCCCCGTAGACAAAGAGAAATCACACAATTGCTAGTCTAAATCACAAAAATGATCATTATCGATCATCAAGAAGTGTCAATTACAATGAGCTAGTGAATATAAAAGTTTAGCATCATGTCCCATAACCATTTCTTAACTTAGATATTTACGAACGAATTGTAGATCTACACTAGAAAATTGTCACAAGAGGTTTAATCGAACAAGTCTAAGAGTTAACCAACGAAGCAAACGCAAGCGTTTCATACCACTTGTTTTACTAAGTCGTTTAATTCAATTTCTCGTACGAGTGAAGGAAAGGTTTGTATATACTAATAGATTAGTAAACGGTTTTAGAAAAGAGCTTTGTAAATAAAATAGAGTTGAAATTGCTTTGATGAAAGATTTTTGATATTTACTACTAGTATTGAAACCTTTATATTTTTAAAGTGACAAATCACAAGGGCGATTGTAGAAACAACCAATTACAAAGTTCACATTCGAAGACGTGAATAAAATCCAAGGAAACAGTTCCAAATCCATCAAAATAGAAATACTCATACGACCTAACTAGGCGGAGCTGAAGAGCAATGAAACGACCTAAAGTAAAATAAGTCGAAAGAATCGAGGTCTAACGACCTAAGGTAAACGTGTTAAGGAGTAATACACGACCAAGAAGGTGCGACCTAAGGTGCACCGACCTAAGGGAAACTCGCGACCTAACATGGCCGAGCTAAGGTGAGGTGCGACTCAACCAGGCGAGCGACCTAAGGGAGGCGAGCAACTTAAGGAAGTCGCGACCAAACAAGGTACACGACCTAAAGGTATAAAGGTCATGCGACCTAACATTTTAAGACCGAACGACCCAGGTGGAAGAACAGGTTGAGCGGTTTAGTGTGTTGCGACCCAAGCAGTACGCGACCTAACGAGGTAGGCAAGGTCGAGCGACCTAAAGTGCTACGACCTAATGGGGAGACGGCCTAACTGCCTAGAACAAGGTCGAATGACATCTGCCTAGGGGCGACCTAACAGCATCGAATCATATGAAGGCCGTGCGACCTAACGTCAAGGGGACGTTTCCAACCGAAGGAGCGACCTACGACCTAAAGTCCAAACGAACTACGACCTACGACCTAAAGTCCAAACGATCTACGACCTACGACCTAATTCCGAAGCGGCATTTTGTGGCAGTGCGACCTAAATGCAGGAAATCTCAAAAAAACTAAAAATTGGAGTTTTTCGCCAATCCAATCCAAACCAAATGCAAATGTACATGCTAAAGTGATGGGAATTCATTCCCAACAGTCCAAGATAGCTATAGACAAGAATGTGAGATAAAAATATCACCTTTGCACCAAAAATCAATGAAAGTGGAGCTTAAAGCAAAGCAAGGACCAATCCCACTTCAATCTCAACACAAGAAGCTTGAATCCAATGTCTTCTCTTTGAATTTGGAGTTGAATGATGGATTTGCAAGAGAGTTTGAGTTTGGAATTTTAATTTCCCATTCCCTCCTCCATTTTTAATGAAGCTGAACGTTAGGAAATGGAATGAAGTTATGAAGAGAAGAAGGGGTTGAGTTTGGGTTATAATGGCTAAACCAACCCAAAGTGTAAAAGTGGAAAAATTTCACTAACTGCAAACATATTGAAGCTTATACTAAAAAAGATTGCAAACGTCATTTTGAACTCAATAGGGGTGGTCTCGAGTCCTAATTTGATCGTATGCAAAAAGTAGCTTTTTGGACTATAATCTGATTAACGATAAAATATTTAAATAAGAACATTTAAATATAAAATCGATAAATATGCGGGTTATTATAATGGGTGTTTTAGAGTGTATGATGTTGTTTCTTGAGGTGATGAGCTCGTGTACGAGCAGTTTGGGATGGGGCAATGCAAGTTTGGAGTTCATGACATGTTGCTACAGTGCAGTTTGAGGCATGAGCAAGTCGCGATGAGGAGGAGCAGTGCTCGAGCAAAGTGGTTGGGTCAAGCAAATGCGGTTCATCGAGAGGGAGACAATGGTGAAGATGAAATTTGATATCGTTAAGTGATGCTCCGTGTCACTAAATTCTCGTGCACGCTATGGCTGTTGGATCTCTCATGCATGATTGATTGGGGAATGAGGAAAAGAGTTAGCGGGTCGGGTCAGTAAGCTATAAGGGTATTGGGATTTTAATAAAAATTTATTAGTGTTTTAATTTAATTCAATTTTAATCGATGAGCTAAAAATTTAATAACTCCTCCATACGAGGTCGAATCGAGGCATGGATTTTTATGTTGCGCTCATATCGAGGAAAGTTTGTAATAAAGCTGGTTTGGATGGATTTGAAGCTTGTGTGAATTTTGAGTTAAAAATTGAATGCCGTTTCAATTTTAGTTCAAAAACGAAACTTTTGGATAATTAAAAATCAATGTGAGTAAATCTCACTCATCTTGAATAATTGGTTTATTTTAAATAGTTAAAAATTATTTATCATTGATTGGATGAAATGATAAATTTTTATTATCAGTTGGATGTTATATTATGTGTATAGTAGCATATATTAGTAGTTGGATATATTTCTTGCCTATTGGAGCGGATGACCCTATATTACCGTGATATCCCACCTTGAAGCAGGATTGTATTTTATGTTATGTAACATCTTTGGTTGCAGGGAAATAGATCGTAGGGATCCAAATGGATTCCTAAAAAATGTTGAATTTAATTTCATATATATTTGGATAAAATCAATGATTTGAATTTAAATTTGTACTTAACTATTTCGTGGTATATTTTAAATAGAGATTTTGAAATAATGGATATAAAGGATTTTAAATAACAAATATTAAGTGATATGTGTTTAAAAGTAAAAGGGTTTTAAAAATCGATATTTTAATAGATTGGGAGAATAAGAGAATATATAAAGGGCTATATTTATAAATTGAATTGTTAATATAAATCATGGAATTTTTAATATAAATCTGTTATAAATTTTCAGTATAAATTTAATTGAGTCATGGAAATTGGTTTATAAAGAGATAGTAACTTCTGTTTTGGAATTTGGAAATAGTTATGAAATTGAAAATAAAAATCGATTTTTGATAAATTAAGGGAGATTTATAAGTATAGAAATGGTTATATTGGGTGTTAAAAGTATAATTTTATCAAAAGGTGAAGTTATTTTAGGAAAGGATTTTTATTTATTAAACTATTTATTGGATTTATATTTCAAAAAGTTAGTTAATTAAATATTTAATATTGGTTGAAATAAATTCTAATTTCCATAATAAGCTTTGAAAATATATTATTATTATTATTTGTGAATTAAAAATTAGCTATCATTGTTATTTAACAAGGGGTGCGATATTTAAATAATTACTTAAATGTGTTTGAAATTATTATTTTACTTTAGAATACTTATTTTAAAAAGGAGAGTTTTGGAAATTTATTGAAGTTGCTTATAAATACTCCCAAGATTTATAAATAAGGTTTTACTAGATAGATGTGAGTTATAGGAGAAAATTTTATGAGGGATTCGAGAACCTAAGAGATTTGAAAAAAAGGGAATTTCCAAATTTGTTTAGATACGAGAACTTTGGAAAATGAATTTGAATTCAAAAGGTGTTACGAATTGTTAGTTGATCATAAATAAGAATAATCGATTATTTATTTGAAATTGTAAAAGGAATTTGGAATGGATTCCGAGGATTTATAAAATAAGCTATAATGGGTAGAAAATTTGCAAATAAATTTGAAAATGCTTATTAATTTGGTAAAAGAGAAAATCCTTTTTTGTTTATAATTATACTCATACAATAGAGACAAGCTATGGAATATTCCTAAGTACAGATATTAGAATGGTTTTAGGGAATAAACTTGTAATATTTTCTTAAGTATTGGAATTAAAGGTTTTCTAGATATTTTCAGCGACGAAATGATTTATATAAAAATATTTTTCTAAGTAATGAATTATAAGATGGATTTGGAAATATTATAAGTGTTGATATGGGTTGAAATATCCTATTACGGATTTAAGTATTTGAAATCGATTTCAAATAGTGAGATACTGGAAGAGATTTGAATATAAATCTTTATGAAGATATTTTAAAATAAATGTTTTGAAAATATTTTAAATAGGGTCCAGTGACTACTTATGGACATTATTTGGTAGTTAAGTAACCGACTATCAAATCTGGCCAAATTCATTTATCGTTTCGAAGAGACCAGGAACGGATTTAATTATCCAAAAATCACTTTGATCCGGCGTTATGAATCGTGATATCATGAACATAATAAGGATGGTGATTTTGGAGATTCTATTTTTTCAAACCCAGAATAACTTGAATGGATGAATGCCATCATTGCATCATTACCTGGAAGGCAATGTTAACATTCCAAGCATGAATGATGTTCTTAAGGTAACACATAGCCTCAAGTCTCATCAATCGAGAATGACTAAAACATGGGAGGTGCAGCAGGGCTAAGTGGGTTGCATCCAAGTAGAGTATGTTATCACCTTTCTAGATACCTTCGGATATATTATATTATAATTACGGATATGGTTGTGCATGGAAAAGAGAGCGCTCTATTTGGGTGGGAACACCCGTGGTAATAACATATTCGGTACTATCCAAGTCAGGGGTAGGCCGACCCTACGTTGACAAGGGATCTAGACGAGGTCCTTGGTACATTTTTCTAGAGATGTACTATGACAGACGGTACCCCAATAGCCTAGTCATTGTATGGAATCCAATATTCACTATGAGCCTTTACGGTTTTGATTGTAGAACCTAGTATGATGGAATTTAATTAATGTAACAATTTTGGCTATTTTAATAAGTATTTTTATTTAGACACCATTATAATATCAGATGATTTTGGTATAAATTTTTTTGGTTATCGTAAGGTAAAAACTCGTCGTTTTTATATGTGGCGTGGTCTTACGAGATACCTTCGTTTTCAAAGGATTTTGATAATATTAATAATTCAAGTTGAGTGTGTTTTCTTACGCTGGTTTTCTAGACCGACTTGGGTGTTAATTTTTTATAATCCTTGGGTCAAACCTAGTATTACAGATTCAGGTTAGGATGCTATGGAGCTTAGGAGGCAAGCTGGGGGGAGTCTTAGGTGTATTCCATGTATTTGGTTATATTCCGTTGTGTGTGTAGACTGCATAGTCAGCACTGGTGAGGACAAGTTATTATGACTGTCTAGATTTATTTGTTGATTGTTGTACTCTGATAATGATTGGTATATTAACTATTTACAGTTTCTTGTATATAAAGATCTGTTATTATATATTTTTTTTTCCACTGCGATTATGAGATTCTGTATTGTTGTTTCTGTTCTTCTTCTATCTTTTCGTTTTCTTTTCCCCTGACAATTGGGTTTTCTAGCATTCGATTTCTCGGCATGTAATATAGCGGGCATATTTGTGTTGATTTTCGAAGGTCGAAAATCCCAGTTGTTACAACACAAGTTTATCTTATTCATTTTATTTAGCAAAATGTTCAATAATTACATTTTTTTAAATTTTCATATCTTTTGATTTACAAGTTACAAATCTCCATTTCATATTGTTTCATTAAATACTTAGTTCCTAATTTCTTATTTACCCCTTCAGAAGTTTCTAGCTACTAGAATAGCCAAGATTTCATACCCTTAGAATAATTGAAATCCCTAATTTATAGAAACTTAAGAACTAAATGCCAGTTCATTTCAAATCATTTTGAAATATTATATATTCATATCTTCTATATATCAAATCTTATTTAAAAATACAAAATTGAGATTTGTTTATCAAAACAAATGTGTAGTAAAGCTACTACATTGGCCTTCCCACTTTGAAACTCGAAAATGAATGTCGATTATGTGGCCGTCATCACCGAAATTATTTTCCTACGTCGGAAGATGGGAGTGAACATGTTTTCTTTTAAAATTCTTGTAAAACTTTTCTTTCAAATCATATTGAGAATATTTATTTGAAAATACTTCCAAATAATACTAAAACCTATTCCAAAATCCTTTGAAAACAAATTTCAAAACCATGAGCTTAAGTTCTTAATTTTCCAATTAAATTCATTTTATTTGTAAGTCATATTTTGCAACCAATATTTATAAATTGTACTTCCTAACAAACAAATATTCCACATACAACTATATACATTTATAAAATTTATTCTTTTATATACAAAATATAATACTAGGTAAAATTATTTCATATATCGATATTTCAAACAATATTGTGTCGATCTGCACTATTTAGTGTTTAGAAATCCCTATCGATGCCATACCATCCAATGTACCGACCAGAATTTATGAATACTAAACAGAACAAATTAACATAATATAAAACATTTTCACTAACAAGTACACTGTTCCATATATATATGCACAGACAAACTCATTCTAGGGCATTACTGCCCTATCTACAATGTGTCAGACCCCATAAAGGTTATTGCTAAACCAAAGCTCTGGTACCAAATGTAACGACCCACCTTTTTGGATGGATTAAATTGAAAACAAACCACACATGTCAACTAAAACCATTCAAAAGGGAGGATTGTTATGAGGTAAATAAGAAAAAGAAGAGAAAAGAAAGCAAAAAAAAAAAACACAGAATCTCACAGCGGAAGGGCAAAATATAATAATGAAATAAACAGTTCTTGAAGCCGATATACAAATACGTTTGATTTTATTTTTACAATGCAGTCAGAGTTATACATATAGCAGCAATAAATAACATAAAATAATATAATGCAGCAGAACTACATGATGCAGTGGAATATATATATAAAATAAATAGCATACAAATCTCTATCTTCGTCCTCCGTAAATAAATTCAATGTGCTAAAATTCTCATTGTGACCTGACCATAATGAAAAGACAAAACACTCAAGTCAGAACTAAAAGATCCTATATAGGTTAAATAAATAGTAAATAAATATGAGTGTAATGGCTTCAGAGATGTTTACAGGATTTTACATCTCCTATCCAGTTTCAAACATACGTCCAATAACTTAAGGGATGTTTGGGATTCCATCTCCTAAGGATCCGTTAAACTATAACGACCGGCCTTTTTGGACATCTTGAGCAGACACACGCGTCAAACTCAAACGATTCAAAAGGGCGGATTGTTATGGGGTAATAAGAAAAGGAGAAAGAAATAAAGCAAATACAAAATCTCGTAGTGGAATGACAAAATATAATAATCAAACAACAGTTCATGAAACTATTTTAAAAATATAATTGATTATTCTTTACAACACAAACATCATAGTACATAAACAGGAATGAATAAATAAATGCAGTGGAACAACATGATGTAGTGGAATAAATATAGTAAATAATAGTAGCACAAATCTTCGTCTTCGTCCTCCAGAAATAAGGTCTTCAACCTTGAAATGCTTAGGATGACCCTAGCGAACTGAAAAGACAAAATACTCAAGCCAGAACTAAAAGATCTTATATAAGTTAAATCAATGGTAAACATGAGTGCGACGGCGTAGGAGATGTTTACAGGGTTTGACAT
The DNA here is from genome assembly GCA_030765085.1 of Allium cepa. Lineage (NCBI taxonomy): Eukaryota > Viridiplantae > Streptophyta > Magnoliopsida > Asparagales > Amaryllidaceae > Allium > Allium cepa. The sequence continues at coordinate 164,455,465 of CM060932.1, forward strand.
CTCCTATCCAGTGTCTAACATGAGTGCAATAACTTAAAAGATGTTCGGAATTCCCATCTCCTAAGGATCTGTCAAACTATCTACTATGTAGTACACTACGCTATTATAATGGTGTCTACATTAAAGTAAAGTAATAAAATAGCGTTAAGGCATTACCTATATCCTCCTTAACACATTTTTATATATTCCCATATTTTATATAGTACCGTAATTCCTTTATAAACTGGAGGGCTATCAGTGGGCACTCCATAGGCATGGTACAAAACAAACTCTTAGAAGGCACTCTAGGGCATGTGAACACGGCACTTGGGGCAATGCCAGGGTAGATTTACCAATTGCAGAACTGGGCTGGTGGTAATGCATAGCAGCTACTACCGCCCACCTCGGAACACACTCCCAAATCAAAAATCAAGGGGTAGCCACCAAATCATCACAAATGTCATAATATGGTATTGAACAAGCATGTCTGGTCGGAGGAATAACCTCACTTGGCCCAGGTATAACTCCTATTTTAGTCACATCTAAGCTGACTCATGGGAATTAGGGTCACGCCATACCTTATACAAAAATCGTTTGCCAAGCCATCCTACTTCATTTCTGGAATTATGTAGTTATTAAAGTGGTTTTCGGTATTGGCAGAGAATATGATAATATTCGATCTCGGTCTTTTTAACAACCAAACACTTATTTCACACCGGATGGTTCTTTTATATTTCAAAAAGGTTAATTCACAATTTATATCAAAATATCACATTCAATTTCAAATCATATCTCTTTTGAAATCATATTCACTTTCAAACTATATTCACTTTCAAAATCATATTCACTTCCAAATCGTATTCACTTTCAAATCATTTATAAGTTTTGTTAATTAGTTATTCATTTCAAACTCATCTTATTCACTTAAATATTCATTTCAGTTTCCAAATTCCAGCTTAGGTCGTACCATCATCAAGGATTTAGATATAAATACTTCAACTTACATATTCTGAAATTTTAGAAAATAGTTTATATAGTTTAAATAGTTTTAAAATAGTTTAAATAGTAAAAATAGTCTAAATAGATTTAAATTTGATTTAATTAGTTCTATAATGATTTAAATAGATTAAATATAGATTTAATAGATTTAAATTATATTAAGTAGATCTTTAAATTGATTAAATAAATTTAAAATACAGTAAATAAATTTAAATTATATTAAATAGATTTAAAATAGATTAAATAAATTAAATTTGTCTGAAATTGGTAAAATAGGTTAAATTGGATTAAATAGGTTGAAATAGATTAATATAAATTAAAATAGTTTTAAATTGATTAAAATAGTTAATTTAATCAAAATAGTTTAAATTAGTTGAAATAGATTTCAAAGTTATATCCAAATCTTTCAGTAACTCAATCGCAATAAAATCATTTATAATTGACACTTCAACTTTGAAAATCCAGTTTAAATCTTTTGAGCCATTCATTAAATCAATTTTAATTTCAACATTTACACTTGGTTTAATGAAAATAATCAGTTTATATAAATCAATTTCTATTTCAAAATACTAGTTAACTGAATTCAAAATTTCAAACTTTTCCAAAAAAATCATTTAATTTAACCAATCTGGTATACGTATATAATTTTCTACCCTAGGGTCAAGTGATATAGATATCTATCATTTCAATCCGCAATTTAAAATTTTACGGTTATATATCATTTCAAACTGCAATCCTGAATTAAATTAAATCCATAAAATCTTTCGAGTCTATCATTTCAATCTATAACGATTTTTCCCTAATCTACAGATCATTCGGGTATGTATCATTTCAACCCAAACGGGACTTGCAATATTATAGCAATATAAAATACGACATCCAATCATCCAATACCAATAATCAAACATACATCACAATCATCATCCAACTCAGTTAATAACATCAATAGGTAACTGATAATTAATACAGGTATTAAATTGACAATTTAAAAATTCAATTTTAAATTGAACGATAATCAATTGCAACAAAAGTCAAATTTAAATAGAATGACAATTTGACATCCCAAACAGCAATCAATAAATTTCTAATCGCATCATAAATTTAATTTAACTAACACAAGAAATTTTAAAAGTTGTGAGTGGGTTAGAAACACTCACCTTCGATTTTAAATAGATTTAAAATCCAATTTAAGCCCAAAATTTGAACAGTCTTAGAATTTGTCCAAACTAGCATCAAAATGTCTGAAATTTCCATATGATCCTAATGGAATAAAACACACGTGAATTGGACCTCGTATGTAAAAGTTATGTAAATTAGAACGTTTGAAATCAAATTTAAATAAATAAATAAATAAATAAAAGGAACCTATATGCTGCAGCCACGTCACCTGCTGCATCATCTCTCCCATGCGACACAACATCGCAGCTGAACCCGTGCTAATGCTCCAGCCACCATCGTTGACTGCCCTAACCTCCGCCTACACGTCGTTGTTGACCAAGGCACCACCGCTGTTACACTCGGCTCGCTGTCGGTTATCATCCCCCCTCGGTCCGATCGTCACTTACTCCACCGACCGCCACTCGAATTCGAACCGTATTCGAATTTTAGCCGATGCTCGGGTCATTGATTCGTCACGCCACCAACACGGATGAGCTCCCCTCGGCCCTCTCCACAACCCAGCACTAATGGCTTGAAGATCTGTTGAAATCGATTGCGACAAAACGAACGACCATGACTGTTTTGGGCAATTTCGGCTAAACCATTGTCCAAATCGAAAAACAAACCACAGATTTGGATTACACTCATTGAGAGCTTCGAAATGATGTATAATTTATGAGGGTTTTGAGGAGTTTGTTTTGGAACTGAATTTGAAACTGAATTTGCAATTTGGGAATTAGAGTTTTATTATTGGATTTAGTTCTACCATTGAGAAGGAGAAGTAGACAGCTGAATTATACGTACATACAAATGAAAATAAGATGTAGCTAGGGTTTATAATAAACTATATAGACGCAGATTAGAAACAAAATGAATGGACAAGATGGATTTGAAAATTGAACGATAACTCGAAAAGCCCGTTTCGTTCTCGAATCGGAAATGGGTCATCCCATATATCAAAATATATGTTTTCAATAATTTTAAACTCAATGGAATGGGTTCCAAGTCCAAAATCCATCGTATGAATAAGTTAGCTTAAAATTATCTTATTTCAAATTGATTTCAATTGAATAGATTTCTAGGTGTTTCGAGTCCGTATGATCAAACGAGAAGTCCGATCGCTACGAAACTTGAAATCCTACAATAATTTGCCCTTATGGATCCGATGAAACTTGGTTCATCGAAATCTGATTCGGTGGCCAAAATGGCTATTTTCACGTTAATTAAATAAATTAATATTAAATTAATTAACTAGTTTTTGAATTTCAAATTGGATAACCGGCAATTTTCATAAATTTTGATTAATTGGCAATTTACAATAATTTAAAACAATTTTTCATATCAATTCAGTGTTTAAATATTACACTAATTATCATGTTCAATTCCAACTGTAATTAATTGCAATTAATAAAAATTCAATCCCAATAAATTGATTAAATTTAATTTCAATCTTTATATTCAATCATTTATTACTCTAATAGCATAATTAATGTACATTGACATCTTATTTCACTAATATGCTGCAATTTCCATCTTTTTATTTGTATTAACTACTATATTTCAATTATATTGAATTTTTATCAATTTCACACATTAATTATAACTTAAAATCCCAAATTAATTAATTGATCTTGATTTCATTCTTTTATTAAATCAATTATTACATTAGGAATATAATTAACATTTCCATTCCTTTTTACATTCATAATTTACAGTTATTGTCTTAAATTACATTAATGTAACATATAGTGACATTCAATTGCAATCGATTAAATGAACTGGTAACAAACAACAACTGTCACCATTTCTATATTTAATCACATTTGTAGGTTTATTATTTACAACCAAATGTTATAATTAATTAGATAGTACTAATTTTATTCAATTACCATAAATTATATATTATTTCATTAATTAATTCAATATTCACATTTGTTTTCTTATATTCAATTTATAATCAAATATAGCATTTAAATCATTTTAAATTAATTGAACATTCATTAAAAATGTTAATAATTGACTTAAATTGACAACACTACCTTTCATTCTAGTTATTATTTTATTGATAACTCACAAATTTTTATTTCTTCCAACATTAAATTACAAAACTTTATTTAATTAACAATTTTTTAATTATCGAAAATTATGAGTCGTTGCATAAACTATCTACATACATAATACAATACGATATTATAATATGTCTACAGCAAAGTAAAGTATTAAAATAGCCTTACGGTGTTACTCGTATCCCCCTTAACAAATTTTTATATAAATACCATAGTCTATAAAATATGACAAGGCACACGAGGCAATGCCCAGGGTAGCATACTACCGTTTTGCAGAATTGGGCTGTTGGTAACGCATAACAACTAGTACCGCCCACCTTGGAACACACTTCCGTAATCAAATCGAAGGTGGCCACCAAATCAATCATAAAGTAACAAATGTAGTACCAAAGAAGCATGTCCGATCGGAGAAGCGACCTCACTTGGCCCAGGTATAGCTCCTGTTTTAGCCATATCAAGCTTACCCGAGGGGGGTAGGGCTGCGTTCGTACCTCATACAGTAGCATTCGCCAAACCATCCTACTTCGTTCTGGATTCTCCACCATGTGCACAGTTGTTAAAGTGATTTTTGTTATTGGCAAAGAGTATAACAATATACGATCTTGGTCTCTTTAACAACCAAATGCTTATTTCACACCGGTTGATTCTTTCATATTTCCAAAACCGATTCATAATTGATATCAAAATATCATATTCACTTCAAAATCATATCACTTTCGAAATCATATTCATTTTTGAAATCTTACACGCTTTAAATCATGTTCATTTTCAAAATCATAACCACGAATAGTTTAAACCATCATATCAAAATATTCGCATTTAAATCAATTAAATCCAAATCGTAACTACCAACTTTAAACAGTTTGAATATTAAAAGTAGTTTATATATTGGAATAGTTATACATTAAAAATAGTTTATATTTTAAAAATAGGTTATAGATTAAAATAGTTTATATTAGATATAGTTTATATATTAAAATAAGTTATATAATAAAATATATACATTAAAAGTTGTTTATAAATTTAAAATAATATGTATTAAAAAAATTTATAATTTAAAAATAGGTTATAGATTAAAATAGTTTATATATTATAAATAGTTTATATATTAAAATAGGTTATATATTAAAATATATATTAAAAGTTGTTTATAAATTTAAAATAATATATATATTAAAATAGTTGATAATTTAAAAATAGTTTATAGACTAAAACAATTTATATATAAGAAATAGTTTATATATCAAAATAGTTATATATTAAAAATAGTTAATGTGTTAAAAATTATTAATATATTAAAATGGCTTATATGAGAAAATAGTTATATGTTAAAAGAGGTTGTATATTAAAAGAGTTTATATCAAAAATAGTTTCAAATTAGAATTGTTTCTTCCAATTTCACAAATCAATTCAAATCAAATTTAGTTCCGAAAATTCAATTTAAATCAATCTTTGTTCAACGATTTCCATTCAAAAAGCTAAACGTTTCAATTCAAATTCTTATTAATATCATTTCAATATATATCGAATTTGAAATCCATGTTTGAGCTACAAATTTAAACCACTTCAAATTCAATAGGTTTCAAAGTTTAAATATTCAAACGTTTACAATAAATCAATTTTGATAAATTTCATTTATATTTCAAAATTCAACTTTAATATTTCAATTTAAATTCTTTAAACAATCCATTTATACCAATTTCAATTTAACAATTTAAAAGCTGGGATTTTGAAAATAATCCAGTTTATGTAAATCTAATTTTATATCATAATATCATTTAACTAGATTCAAAAATTAAGGATTTAAAATCATTTAATTTAACAAATTCGGTGTCCGTATATAATTTTCTACTCTATGGTCAAGTGATACGGATATGTGTATGTGTGTGTGTGTATATATATATCATTTCAACCAGTAATAATTTAAAATTTATGGATATATATCATTTTACCCCACGATCCCAAGTAAAATTCAAAATCCATAGAATCGCTCAAGTTTAACAATTCGACCCATAACGATTTTTCCCTAATCTAAAGATCATCGGGTATGTATCATTTCAACCCATAGTGATTTTCCCTGACAGCAAACTAAAGGAACTTGGAGTGTGATAACAACATATAATTTAATGTAACATCAAATCATCCAAAATGTCAACAATTAAGCGTCCATCACAACTATCATTCAAATCAACCAATGAATCACAATAATTAGCTGGTCATCACTATCAAGTATTTATCTAACGATTTGAATTCAATATAAATTCAAATGACAATTAAATTAAATATAAATTAAAATGGCAATTAAATTCAATACAAATTCAAATTAGATGACAATTTAAATACCAAACAACAATCAATAAATTTCCAATATTTAATTTAACCAACATAAGATGGTTTAGTATTTGTAAGTGGGTTAAAACTCTCACCTTTGATTTTTACTCGAATAAAATCTTAATATAGCACAAAATTTAAATAGTCTCAAAATGCAGCCAGACTTATCCCAAATTGCCTGGAATTTCGATACAATCACAACTGAGAAAACCGTGCGTCAATCGGAGCTGGTATGAAAAAGTCATGTGCGTTAGAACAATCAAACTTTAAATCAATTACCAACAGAAACCCTCTCATTCACTGGGACGCGACCTCCCCAAATCCACGAACTACCGCGCATATACAAACAATCGTACGCGCCTGGAGACCTCCGCTACCTGATCAGACATCGCCGCTGCATCGCACAACCAAAGCCGCCCCTCACGACCCACGCGCGCGTCGCCACGTAGCCCAAAATCCCCTCCTCCACCGCTGATAAAAATGCATGATTTGGAAAATCTGAGCACCCGCAAACTAAAGTAACCACATGGATGAATTCCGCTTCGTCTCCCCTTCCAAATTCGACTTCCTGGTCGTTGATTAGTCGAGATCTATCGTTTAACGAAACCATGGCCTATGAACGATCAAAACTAAATTACTAATTTCTAGCCAAACAATGAACCGAATCCAAAAATGAACCATGGTAGAAGATTGCGCTCATCGAGAGCTTTCCAACGATATATTATATGACATTGTTTGAGGAGTTTAAAATTTTGAAATATGGTTTGAAATTGAAATTAGGGTTAGGGAATGTCTTCCATTTGAGAAAGAGGAACATATAAGAAATTGATGTACGTATAGAATAAAATGAAAGGCTTCTCGGGTTAGAGATAATAGAATCGGCTGGGATAAACATATATTTACAACATACGATCAATTGGGCCCAAATAGTCGCACAGACCCGAAAAGCTCATTTCCAACCCTGAATGAAACCAGGGCATTCTATATATTAAAAGTGAGGTTTTTGATATTTATAAACTCAATGGAACAAGTCTCAAACCCTAATTCTATTGTATCTAGAAGTTAGCTTTCAAAATAAGATTATATAAATCTAAATTCCTTTAATCGATTTCTACGCGTTTCGAGGTTGTATGATCAAACGGCAAGTCCGATCGCTTCGAAACTTGAAATCCTACAATAATTCGCTGTTACGGATCCGATGAAAATGATTTCGTCAAAGTCCGAAACAGTGGTCAAATGGCTAATTCGCACGTTTATTAAATAAATTATTATTAAATTAATTTAGTCACTTTTAAATTCAAATTTAATAGTTACAATTCATCATTCTAGATTACATAGAAATTAATAATCTATCAAATTAAATTTTCTATGTTAGATTCACTATTAAAATATTTCATTAAATTTAACGTTCAATTACACTGTAATAAAATCCTAGTTAATTATATTTTAAATCCAAATAAATATTTTGTTTTGATTTCCACTCTTATTATTAAATCAACTATCACCCTATGGATATAATTAACATTGGTTTGCATTTTATTACATTCATATTCTACAATTTCATCTTAACACATATTAACTGCAATATTTAATTATATTAATTCACATTAATTTCCGAATCAATTTCAACAGATTAAATAATTAATGATAATTAAACAATTGTTGCACATTGATAATTCAAACACATTTCTATGTATTGTATACAAACAAAGCTAATAAATTCATGTACTAATTAATTGATTTAATATTCCTTAATAAACCTGTTCTAATTTATAATATATACTTTCAATATTAAATCCAACCTCTTCTAATTTATAACATATACTTTCAATATTAAATCAAACATTTAATTTATTCCTTATTTACATTTATAACCAAATTAACTTTACAATTATTTTAATTGATTGAAATTACATTAAAATAGTTATCAATTAAATTAAAATAACATTATTAAATTACATTCTAGTTATTTTCTCATTAATAAATCACAAATTTTATTTTTATTAAATTCCAAAATCTTATTTAATTTAATATTTTTAATTATCGAAAAAAATGGGTCATTACATTAGGAATCCCTATCGACACCGTGGCATCCGACGTCCCGACCAGAATTCATAAAACACTCAACGGTCAATTTAACACAAAACTAATTCCAAAATATATGAATCTTTGTATTCTCATACAAAAGAAAATCCACTAATAGCAGTTCAATAATACATCAACTCATACAACATTCAATCAAACATAATTTAATAACTAATTACTATGCTTAGTGTAAACCATTTATTAGCTCCGCTACGTAACCCTGGTCACGAAAGTATCAGGGCACTACTACTCAACACTAAAATTTTAAAATCATTTTATGACAATAATTTGTAAAGTGATTTAAAATTTTCACAAGTACGACCCAATGATTATTTCTATAACATTTTATATTCCTAACCCTTTATAGATAATTAATATAAAAACAGACCACACACTACAAAGGACATGGCTTAGGTAGTGTTCTGACTCTACTCTGATACTAAATGTAATGACTCCTCCGCTATACCCATATTATTAAAGAACATTAAATTATATCGTCTAATAACACAGAGAATACGACTTGTTAAAGGTGACTAAATGTGAATATGTCTTTAAACTAATATTGATACTTGATACTTACCATTTTATTGAATCTCTGGAACAAAATTTGATGGTATAGGCTCTGTGTATAGTAATAAACGCACTAGTTTCTCAAAATCAAAACAGCATAGCATATAAAACAATAGTCACAGATCATAGCAAAATAATAAACATTATATACATATACAAATTATGATTCTGCAAAATATAATAATAAATCCACATATATACATCCCATACAAGTCTATCTCAAAATATACATCTTATATACTTACACATAACCCTACATGATATATACAAAAAGTCAAAGTGGTTTATCTCCCTGCTAGCACACCCATCAAAAGTCTACATGTCCTATAGCTTGAAAAGTCTCGACATGACCCGAGTATTATAAAATAAATGGGTCGGACTATCTCTAAATATCTAAAGGATGAAAACAAGATAACAAAAAACATATGACATCTAAATAAATACAAATTTTATACATATAAATAAGTCATCGAAATTATTTAACTCAAAATCCATCACAAGACATAGAATACTTAAATCACGAAACACAAAATAAGTGAGGAAGCTTGAGAATCTATCTCAAGACACTGGAATATCACAAAACACGGAATAGTCAGAAATCCCAGGATTCTAAAAAATAATAGTATCTTAAAATCGAAGTAAAATTAAATCTATACCGATAACAGCGATCATCCATACCAATTGCAACGATTGTATTCATGCCATGGAAAAAATCTGGTATCATCCACACCGATCTGCTAATTAGGATCATCCATACCATGATAAACAAAATACCAACTGATCTCAAAGAATACCAACTGATCTCAAAGATCATCCGTACCAATCACAATGATTGCCATACCGATCAAAATGATTGAAGAAACATAACTCAAAGACAAGAGAAGGTATAACTCATACCAATCGCAAGGATCGTATAAAATCCAAGATTAAATCTCTTAAGGATCTATCCGCCTAAAATTTGAACACCAAAAGAGAACACACTCTAAAGTTCCAAATACTATCACTTTTAGTAATCATGATAATTTAACCAGAACGTCCATACCATTTGGTGAAATTCAATTATTTACTAGAAGCTAGAAAATCTCACTCATTACAGATATCACTAGAGAACTCGAACTAAGTATCTCTTAAAGATCTATCAGCCTACACAAATGTCGAACACCAAAAGTGAATACAACTCTAAAGTATTAATACTTTCCCAATGGTAACCATAAGAATTTAACCAAAGTATTCCATTCTATCCAGTGAGATCCAAGTATTTGCTAATGGGTTAGTAAATTTCACTCAAACTTTCTATTCAGTGAGTTATACCATATTCGATAAGGCGTTATTTGAGGGCATTTAACTAGATAATAATATTAAGTCGATTATTAGTATTTCTCATACTGTAAAATTAAGGCTCTCAAAATCTTATCTTAAGAATTATTCCAAATCCTTTGTTTAAAACTCCAAAACTTTGTTTTTAAGAAAAGGCTAAAAAAGTGTTTTGAAATCATATTTATGTAAATTTCTCTTTTCCATAATTAGTAAAAGTTCTTATTAACAAAACATATGTATATTTTCATGAAACTCCTCTTTTATAAGATTGTTTATAAAACCTATCTTTGAGTTCACAAAAATGTACAAATCGTGATGTAGATAAAAAGTCTAAACTTTTCATCAAGGAAAAGACCATCAAATTTGGACATATGGTTCAAAAGTTATGATCAAACTAATTTTCAGGTTTAACTTTATTAACTCTATCGTTTATTCCAAGGCCAGTGACAAAGAAATGTTATTTCGATCAGTAAAACCTCAAAATTCATAAAAGTTGTAGATAAAAGCCTATGCTTCCCAAAGAAGAAAGATCATCACTTTAGAGCTACGTATCAAAAATTATGATAAAATTAAGTTTCAGGTTTAAATTTATTAACTCTGCCGTTTATTCCCAAGCCACCGACATAGAAATGTTATTTTGACTTTTAACATGAAAAATTTCAAAACTCTAAACACAAAATTTATATATAAAAGTAGAAGCTTTTCAATAACAAAAATATCATCAAATTTGGGATTACAGATCAAAACTTATGATCAAATTAAGTTTTAGGTTTAAATTTATTAACCCTATCATTTATTCTCAGGCCAGGGATAAAGAAATGTTATCTCGACCATTTAAATCTCAAAATTTTGAAAAAATCAAAACATATATGAAATTTTTTTGATAAAATTATAAGCTTTCCAACAAGAAAAAGATCATCAAATTTGAACTTATGGTTCGAAAGTTATGTTTAAATTAAGTTTCAGGCTTAAATTTATTAACTCTGTTGTTTATCATCAGGCAAGCGACAAAGAAATGTTATTTCTACCATTTAAAACACAAAATTTTGCAAAATTAAAAACATGAAAGTTATAGATAAAAGTCCAAAAAAATCATCAAATTGAGACTTACCATTTAAAAGTTGTGATCGAATTATGTTTTGGGTATAAATTTATTTACCCTATCGTTTATTCTCAGGCCAATGATTGAGAAATGCTATTTTGACCATTTAAACCACAAAATTTGGAAAACTCAAAATACAAAAGTTGTATCAAAAAGTCTAAGGTCAACAAGAAAGCGATCATCAAATTTGAACTTATGGTTCAAAAGTTATGATTAAATTAATTTTGAGATTTAAATTTATTATCTTTGTCGTTTATTCTCAAACCAATGAAAAAAGTGCTATTTTGACCATTTAAATCTCAATATTTTGCAAAAATCAAAAGAAAGTTGTGTATACAAGTCTAGGCTTTTCAAAAGGGAAATGATCATCATATTTTGACTTATGATTTAAAAATTATGTCAAAAACATTTCTCAGGTTTTAAATTAATTTTCTTTATCGCTTATTCTCAGTCCAGTGACAAAGAAATGCTATTTTGACCATATGATCCACAAAATTTTACAAAAGCCAAAGTATGGAAGTTATAGATAAAAGTCTAAGCTTTTCAAAAAAAAGAATAATATATTCCAACCAAAAATGAAAAAAGATATGGTCAATTAGTAGCAGTGATTAACAGGGATTAGTATCAATAGACACTTGTTGCAAATAACCAATTTAATCAACCAAAAATCAGCCAAAAATGCACAATAGATCAAATAATCACAGCATGCAAGATGGTTAGAGTAGGATGTGAGATTTATTCACCTTGAATTCATGTTTAGGCTTCCTAACCACTCCTGTCCTCAACCATATACTTGAACTACGATATCTTTTAGCACCCATCTCAACCAAAAACAAAGAACACATGATTAAACCTATAAAAAATGAAATTAATTTGTCTAATTGATAGAGTAGGGTATGAACTTATTACCTTGATTTTACTTGATTCTAAAAGTGTTTAGGTTGCAAGAGAATTGGAGAATGTAGATTTTGGTTTCTAGGTTTCATAGAGAGATAGTTTACTAAATACTTTCTATTTGTTTTTCTAAGCTCACTGAAAATGAATGCATAGACTAAAATGGAAAGGGGAATCTTCTTTATTAAATTTACAAATCGGCTTAAACCCAACAAGAGAATAATCACTTTTCTATTTAAATAGATCAAGCCTTTTATTATATTCTAAAGATTAACTCATATTTTTATTAAAAAATTTGAGAATAAAAGTTTAGCGCAAATAAAATTCTCAAATTCTCAAATTTTCTTTTATTTAAAAATAAAGATTGAACCAATTAAATATTCTTATCCAAATACTAATTCAATTATCTTTAAATAAAAATCAAAAATTCAAGTTTCTCCAATATCCTAAAAATTTAGAATTCACCATAATTAAATAAAAACTAAATAATTTTTTCAAGTGGTTTCCAATACTTTGAAAATACTATTGTTTCTCAATTCATTATTACTTAGATTTAATCATTCTAAATAAATTACCCTTCATGAAAGAATACAAATTCCAAAATAATGATTTGAATTCTTTAATTTAATTGTTATCTATTTTATTTAATTAACTCAAAAATTCATATTGTTACAGGTTAAGAGCATTTTTTTAAGTCGAAGCTACGACTAAACACTACAAGAAAAGTGAGTTTTAATCGCAATTACAGTCAGCGTTTTAAAGCTCAATGCCGTAGAATGCGTTTACAAGAAAGTTGTTTCAAAGGTTCAACGCTGACAATACTATTAGTGTTTATTTTGTTTGCCGCCACACACATTAGTGTTTATTTCGTTTGCCGCCACTTCTCATTTACTTGGAGAAAAACTAAAATAAGTTGATTCCAGTTTCCATTTCCTCCCCAGATTCCAGTTTCCATACATCAATTTTGATTTCAACACCAGAAATCATCTTCCTTCATCCATCGCTTCGATTTTGGTTGAGCATCTCTGTTGTCGATTTTGAATTTTGTAGCCCTAAACTTAGCGAAATGGGAAGGTGGTGAGAATTTTTCTCAACCCTAGTTTTTAGTTTGAGTTAGAATAGTTGCGAATTATCAGTTCTTTCTTATCAGATCGAGTTCAAAGTTTTCCCTAGTTTTGCCCAATATTTATCGATTACAACTGTATGAACCTTTTGTGAACCTCTTTGATGAATTTTTTTTTGTAGTTGAGTTATATTCTTTCTAATTTTAGTAAGATATTTTGTCTCATTTCTAACTGGTTGGTTTGGTTTTTGTTCGTTAAGGATCCACCATTCACTGATTTGTGTTGGCATTAATAATGAGTTGATAAATTACACAATACTTATTTGCATGCTCTACTATTACTAAATTTTTATATCATTATACCTGGATTATATTCATTAAATCATCTCATTTTAGGACTTTATTATTAATGTAGTAGAAACTTGAAAATAAGATTAAACCCCTATAATTTGCAGTTAAAACTTTAATCCGAAGTTATGATATTTTAAAATGTCAATGATGTAGCCCAATGATAATTTGGAAAAACTTGAAAATATTTGGCATGCTCTGCAAATTGCTTTCTTGAATTGAATGGTCAATCTTTGTTTGTTAATTTATATATGCTGACCATTATGGAAGACAATTGTTGATAAGAAACATTTTCAAATTATTCGATATATTTCATTAATTTCTCCATTATATTCAATAGCCAATAAGTATTAGTTAATATCTAAGTGTCGATCAATATAGTGCAACATTGATGATAAAGAAAAAATTCAAGATGTTTAATGTATTATGCTACTGCTTCATTAAATTAAATGGTCAACTTATGTTAGTTGATTTATAAATCTTTGTTCATTATGCAACAGTGCTGATGATAAGGAAACTCTTCAAAATGTTTGATACATTGCATTAATTGCTCCATTAAATCAAATGGCAATCTGTTTTTGTTTATATCTAAATCTTAGTCATTACAGTCCAATAATAATGATTAGGAAAATTTTCAAAATGTTTACTTTCCAGGAAATCTGAAAATACATTTATTTCTAAAGATACATTTATTTATCCTAAGCTTTCCACGAAATAGCAACTTTCTTTATGCATATTGTCAACTCTTCCCACACTTATGCAACAGGAGAAACTTCTATCGACGAGCATTGGTAAAATCATGAAAGAATATTTACCTAATCTAACGTTCTACTATGATATCTGATAGTGTACTTAATTGATGATTGTTTTGTTCATACGTGCAAATCCATTTCATCATTTGCAGGTCAGATCCAAAGCGACTTGCGGACACTCTTAATGTTGAAGATCAGGAACCATGCACCACCTATAACATGCTTAAGGTAATTCACTTTTATTTCATGATGCCAACAGTGAACCAATTGGGCTTTGTTCTTGTTAAGGCATTCATGGTTTTCAACATATATTTGGCAAACCTATTGTCAATCTGAAATATATATAGGAACTGCATCATAGTATTAAGAGACATTCATTCATTACCTTGTTAAATTAGTTCAACAAAACTTTCAACCCAAACATATAAAAAAGCAAGCTTCCGCATTCATTTGGTACTAACTTGGCAATACAAATCCTTGTTTGATTAACTAGTGTCCATGTTAATTTACACAGGTTTCTCATAACTTGTTTAAATGGAGTAAAGGAATGGGTTATGTTGATCATCATGAGCAAGCTGTTACTAATAGTATTTTTAACATCCAAAGAGGAGGTGAGCCTGGTAATATGATTTACATGCTTCTATAAGGACCTGGAATGTCCAAGGCTCGCAATAAGCATGGATGGCGAACACAGTTCGATTCATTTTGGTGTTGTTAGGTAATACTGCTATTCATTGTTTCCATTAGAAATTTTACAGTTAATATATGATATTTTTTGTATTAGCAATTGTTTATAGGATGATATAGTCTCTGTCTAAATCATAAATCATTTGGGTAATTTTTGTCTGTAGAGACCATCTTATGATGAGGGATTTCATCATGTAGCAGCTTTATTTAGAAGCATGTACAGTTTTTGCCACCACTTTCACAAAAATACCCAAGTTAAATAGCATAACTCTTATGGACATCAATAAAGATTTCAGAGATGGAACCACGAAAAAAAACTTCAAATTGATATATTAAATATGAACATCTCCATAATTCATCTGTTATGAAGACTTGGAATGTTAAATTTTGAAATACTCGGTAAATATTCTGAGCTACTCAATAAAGTAAAATTTCATATTTTTATAGTAGAAATTTGGAGATCAATGGATTCAAAAGTGCTTGTACAAGATTGCTCGAGATGGAAAATTCAAATATTTTACTGGAGTAGTTGATCCATATCAACACCATTGAATAATGAGGTACAACAATTCATGAATCAGCTGAGATTTTTGTTTAAAATATATTGAACTATGCGAATATGCTTCCTACCGACATTTCAAATAATATTACAAGCACATGAACTGTATTTGCCACTACTACCAATCTATAAAAGCATAAAGTATAGATTTTGAGAAAATGAAATTGTTTTGAGGGATTGAGCCTTGCTTATTATAGAATATATCACATAAACCATGTATTTTCCCGGTAATAGCCAAGTATCATTAAATTTTTCTTGCTAAAAGTTTAATGTTTAATTTTAAAACTAGTGAGGAACAGAGGATAATGACCACTTGCATTGAAGATGTTATACACGATTTAGTTTAGTGTTTGTATGATGAGTCCAATTTATAATCTCACATTATGGTGTATAAAGCAAACTATGAAATATGAGAGAAAAATTAATTTCTAAATTTTGTTGTAACATTAAAACATCAAAATGGGTTTCAAATTATGCAAAAACCTTAAAAATAAATCAAAGACGTGTGTTTTTCTTTTGTTGGATTTACTTGAGTGAATTTAATAAAGTAAGTAGCGTCAACTTAGTGGCTACACTTCAAAATAGTTATGCGATATTAAGAATCAACCAAGAAAACATACCTTAATTATTTGCAAGAGCTTAAGCTTAATTAATTTGCTCTAATGGATCATTGTTTCCGTGCTAACCCGAAACATAGCGTACATCACTTTCATATTGCTCAAAAAGGTTTATATATATATATCCTATACAACATTGAATGATTTGGTTATACCTATTTACTCAGAAATCATACAACTCAATGACGTGTTAATATTTAGTGGCATAAACTAAACAATAATATTTCAAAAGGAAAAACAGAATCGTGATTATAAGATAATGTTTAGTTCTATATAGGCATTTAGCTGTAGTTGATATTTACTTTAAAGCTATGAGTTAGCTATCATTTATGGATAAAAGATTTGTAATATTAATGTTTACTTTAAAGCTACAAATTAGTTATCATTTATGGATAAAAGATTTTTAATATCTAAAAAAATAGATATAAAAAATTCAAGAAAGAAAAAAAAGGAAAAAGGGAAAACTGAAGAAGCAGAACAAAGAAACCGAGTAGTTGTTTCTAACAAAAATTCAATACTACGCTTGGGGATGTGAATTACGTCTTAGCAGTATTATTCTTTTTGTCTATCAGTACTGTGATTCAGTTATGCAACATTGGAAGACCCTAACTAGTTATTTCATTGCGTGATGTAGTGTACCATATACGAAAAAGTTTATTTGATACGATTTTAAGTATTGTTATTAATTCTACGTTCTTTTCCATCACAGTGTTTCAAATCAATTGCGTTAGAGGCCGATCATTTGCCTAATGATCTGCAAAAAAGTCTCTTCAACCAAAGGGATAAACTGACTTCATTTGCAAACCAGCAGCGTGAGGTTTATTCCAGATTACTGGTTTGAAATTCAGTTTTATTCCTTTTGTTTTTTTTTTGTTTTTTTGTTTTATTCCTTTTGTTATTCTTTGGCTAATTATTAAGGGGCTCTTAAGAGCTATAAAGACAAGCAGAACAATTTCAAAGGCACAACCATTTTTTTTGCACTCTAGATAGTCATGTATCTAAGTTGAGCATTATATTGAAAGAAACGTAAAATGTACAAGACCAACGACTTTATGATCTTGAGAAGAAGTTTAAGGTAGGTCTTGTTGCTGATAAAATATATTATTGGCCTGCAGCAATACAGTCTTCTCTATTTTCTCTAACGATTATTATATGTTTTATGCTTTTACAAGGAGTGTGCTGCAAACGAAGAAAGAGAGTTGCTTGAAAAGGTACACATTGCCATATGTTTCGAATGTCCTCATGTTGCATGTTTGAAACATTATTTGATTTTGTAGAGAATTTACTGTGAAATTCACCGTTTAATTTAATTTAATAATAAATCTAGATTCAAAATCTGAAACATTCATTTTTTGTTACTAACATTTTATTATATCTCAAATCTCAAATCAATTCTGTGTCACCAGTAAATAAATATGGGTTGTAAGATTTGGAAGGTCGAAGCTGTTGCTTGCCCTTGCATATGGCAATAGCCACGTCTAGCCACTGGCTGCATAATTTTTAGGTAAGTACCAGAATGGCGATCTGAGTGCATAATTGAGTGTATTTGTGTATTATGGAGGCAAAACTTGGCAGTTTCCATGTGTATTGCATGCTGGCTTAAACAAACCTTAGTTCATATTTAAGACACGATATAATTGTTTTAAGTAACCATATGTGGACATGTGGACGACTTGTGCATTTTGATGTTCGTATTTAAGATTCAACCCATCGACATAATTCATAGCACCAATGTATGCAAAGAGGTTCATTGGTTAAGAGATCGATTCATAGGATTCCAGTGTAGATGAAACCTTTCCGACTATGATGGTATATCATGATGGTCATCCTACCTTATATAAAGCATCACAAAAGGCTTACTGCTACAAACAAAAATATCTTAGTTTTGACATCAATTTATTTGACGATGACTTAAACATGGAGTATTTACATTTGACTTTGTAGAATCCAAAAACAACTTAGTTGATCCTTTGAAGAAAGGATGAAACACACAGATGATTGTGCAAATATATGTAGGAGTGTGATTAAGATCTATGTGAATTCAGTTTTCCAGTATAATCCTACTTAAGTTTTGAAAACATAAATGAGTCCAAATGGTACAAATTGGCTGAAGACCGATGTAGTAGATATAATAGAGTAAGATATTAAATCATATTTCAAAACATATAGTGTATCATTTTTGCATGATAGAGGATAAGTTTTATCATCACCATATCTCCAGTCAAACTAGAGATGGTTACTAATGACATATTTGAACATCTTTCTTGCTTCATATAATAACATTTGGCCATCTACAAATGAATTTGAGTAGTAAAGCAATGCACACTGTATACACAAGGGGTAAGTGGTACATAACTAATTATGCATTATGCAATCAGTGAGGGAATACGATCTCTTAATTATTTTAATAACATTGCTATTAATAATAATCATTTATGGTTACAGAAGTATATGCTGCAAGTGAGAAGAATGGTATTTACATACTAAGGGATCGCTATCTGCAAGAAGAAGCGGAGAAAAAAGTTATTTCATCATATACTTCTATGTTTTCTTTTAAATTTGTTAACATTTTGTAAATATGTATCATATTGAAAAAAATATATGGTGTGATTGTATAGGCCATGACAGAAAAAATTGAATGCATGGAGCAGGAATCAGAGTCAAAGGATAAGGTACTTAATTAAGCTTTATTATACTGAAGAGTATAAGTAATTTTGGCAGTTTGATCAATGTGTCGTGTACTGCACAGCAATTAGCCGGGCTTCAAGAGCTCTACAATTCTCAACAACTCCTAACCGCAAACCTTCGTAAGAAACTTGAAACAACACATGTGACATTGATTTTACGAGTGTTTATCCTTACTATGATTTTATCACTTTCAATCGTTTATTTTCTTGTGATATTACCATAGAAAAAGTTGGAAAACACTGAATATGCTTTGCTAAACCTGGAAGAAAGATATCAGTAGGAAAACAACACGATCAGTGAAAAAGATTTTTTGATATCTAACCTCCTCAAATCAGGTGAATACAACACCCTTATAGTTTTTAAACTACGTACATTTACCTCACCGCTTTAAGTACAATACCATATTCACAACCAATATAAAGTGCAGTGCCTGTATTAACTAATGTATTTATTTTTATCACGAATTGTCTATATGTACTATTTATTATTTTTCCCATACATTGTTTTGTGCAAACTGCAGTTCAATCTTTGAAGTAAAAGTATTTCCTGAGATAGTAAATCTCAAATAACACTTCAATTTTTTGGTATGTAAATCTCAAATAAACCATCTGTACAGAAAATAGCATCAATCCTCATCCTATTTGCATCTTTTATATATTGCATTTTTTACAAGGCCTACTGCTCAAAGACTTAACTGCTCCTCGCATGATCGAAGTTGGACCTGAGTTCTGATTTTGGTAAGACGCAGGCCAATTTGTACTTTCTATATGTTGCAATTTTTGTAAGGCAAACTGATTTTTGGTTATGAAAATATATTGGATGATTAATTTAAAAAAAACACTCCTGATAATTATGTACTAGATTCCCTTGACAATCAAGTGCACTGTACCAGTGTAAAGAATTAGTGGATTTTGTTGCAGCTGTTATGGCCGTAGCAGAGTGTATTTAAATGGTGATGATGGAGGAATTTGCAATAGGGTGGTAGTGGGGGTAGTTGGGGATGGAATATGGTGCAGTTTGGTTTGATGTTCACTGGTGATGTGCACTGGTTTGTATTGATTATAGTGGTGGGTTGTTAAGCATTTACTCACTGATCACTTCAAATTTTTAGATCCATATAGTGATTTTTTGGCGCAGTTAAGCATTTTAGCATATGAAACTTCAAATTTTTAGATGGCGTTTACTCACTGATCATTTCAAATTTCTTCATTGCAGGTAATTAAAGATGGCGATGACACATTCTTCTTCCGTAGCAAGTAGCAAGTAGCAAGCATATGAAACTTTTTAGATGCACGTTTTGTTGTTGGCATTTGGTGTGGACTTACTGTATTGATATTATACTTTTACTTAACATATAACGTGTCTTTGTTTAACAGAATTTGTGGCAAGTTGGTTTACTTTGTTATTTTTGTTTATGGATATTATTGAAACTTGGTTTATGGATGTCTTTTGTTTATTAATATTGTCTTAACTAGTTTATGTAACCAATTAATAGTTATTTGAACCTGTTATATATACTAGTTGCTTGAATATGCTTAAAATATAGTTTTGGAATATTCAAAAATAGAGTGGAATATTAAAGCTGTTATATAAATAGAAGACAGTGTTTGATTAATGCTGTCAATGAAGAAACAACAGCGTTTAATTCGTGCTGTAATTATCTTGAAATTGTCAATAACAGCGTTTTTTACATGCTGTCGAAATAGTTGATGATTCAATAACAGCGTTTTTAACATGCTGTCGAAATTGTTGATGATTCAATAACAGCATTTAGAAAAAGCTGTTGTAAACAGTTAAAGTAGAATTTGAACATCTTCGACAACTAAATTATAAACGCTGTTGAAACATAATACAGCACGTCTGAAAACGCTGTAAAAACATTATTGACAGCTCGTAATAAACGCTGTCACAGAGATGTTTCAACAGCGTTTATAGAAAAGCTGTTGTAAGTTATGTATATACGACAGCATGTCGTTATACAGCGTTTGAAATAACGCTGTTGTATCATATTACAGCGTTTATCAAATGCTGTTAAAAGCCTTTTGTGGTGTAGTGTAAAATCTAAGAGCTAGATTATCTTGGAAAAGAGTAAGACTCAAACCAATATCTGGTTTCGGTAATGACATGGCAATTACTTTTAAAGAAAGAGAGGTATGAAGGTTGGAGAGGATAATGCTAATAATTTCCTTCCAAGACCTCCAGATTGTTTTGTAGGGTCTTGGTTTATCATCTCGGTTTGCCTAGTTGAGGGAGGATCTCCCCTTTTGCCTTTATACCTTATCTGCTGATGTTTTTAATTTTGTAATACAATCTTTGTAATACTATTTCTTTACGCATTTCTTTTTGCCCATGTTGTAACATTTTCTTGAATAAATTATATGTAAAGAATCTCTATCCCCTTACATTTTATTTCTTAGGTTATCGATTTTCTTAAATGAGCTTCTCTTCATTTTTTAATTTCCTTACGTGGATTATCTTTTGCCTCTAAGCATTTTCCATTAAGAAAAGGTTTCGGTCCCTGCCATCTTTTATGGTTGGGTTCTTGTCAAGAGCCAACCTAGTAACATAATTAAGAATTTCGTCTTATCATGATTCTATGTTCACTCTAATTTCAGTTTACCAAGATCTTCTTAATGTCTTGACTTAGGAACTTCTCCCAACATTCGATCCGTATCGAAAATCTACTCATCCTTTTAATCTAATTAGAAATCTACCTAATTTTCTAATCTGACTAGGAATCTATCCACCATTTTGATCTAATTGGGAATCTACCCACCATTCTAATCTAATTCAGAATCTACCTGATTCTAATTTATACGGGAATCTACCCGACTATAACCTATACAGGACTCTACCTGTTTCTAATTTACATGGAAATCTACATATTTTTAATCTATATAGGAATCTATCCGTTTTGTAATTTATATAGGAATTTACCTGACTCTAATCTATACTGGACTCTACCCATTTCTAATATATACGGGACTCTACCCATTTCTAGTTTATATGGGAATCTACCCATTTCTAATCTATATGGAAATCTACCCGTTTCTCTATTCTATTTGGAAAATTTTCCAACTTTAATTTATATGGGAATCTACGTATGCATGGTTACACCGACCATGGCTCACTAGTAGCATGCATTCCACTTTTTGATGTCTTTTTAACCTAAGTGATATGGCTTCGCTTTTTGTGGCGCATCATTGTTTAAGGAGCTGTTATGGCCAGGTTTACCAACTTCTTGTTGGGTCTAAAATCTTTAGCCACATTTGGTTTGCATCAGCCATCTACAACTAATTTTCGGCTGGCATCGACCATCTACAACACTTTTGGATGGCATCGACCATTTACAACAACTTTTGGCTGGTATCGACCATCTAAAATACATTTTTGGGTTGATAATTATGCTAGCTATTACTTAGAAAAGAGAAATACATGTTCTTTGAAAATAAGTAGTTTTGGAATATATTTTAAGAAGGTCCTTGAAATCACGTAATTCATAAATTACCTTGTTTGCCAAAGAGTTTTAAGGAAAAGATTAAACTTGATGAAGAGAGATATAAATTATTATATATACATATGTATTCTAAAGGGGGAGTTTCAATTTTTTTTATAAATATCCTTTTGAATTCACATGATTACTTAGTTTGGTACAAAGATTTTAGTTTGAGTTTGAGGAAAGAGACTAGACGGAGTTAGGTGAAAACCTTTCATTAATCTGCTCACATCAGCAGGAGGGCTTCACTTAAACTGGGTAAAGTGAAACTCCACATGAACCTTTTTAGCTCAATGATAGAGTTACAATGTCTAAATTCTAGAATAAATATGATATGAAAAGTTCGTAAGAAGAGACAACATACTGAAAGAGATACCATGAATGTTGAGATATGAGTGCATTTCTCAAAGAAAGACTTAGTGAATTGGATTGTATTAAAGAAGAATTTCACCAGAAGGGGATGGCCAAGACCTGCCAATCAAATTCTTCTAGACTTCCAAGACCATAAAGTGCTCCTTAGGGTTTGAACATTTTGCAAGACAGGATATAATCTAGAGGATCAGGGTAGTTGGACTAGTATCCTTTGTTTGATCGGGGAATATTTTTAAAAGGGATTCTTCATGCGCTTCCATCTTTTATAGAAAAGCGCCATATGAATTCATTTGAAAGAGTTAAATGGACTTGTCCTAGAGTCATGAAAACATAATAAGGTAAAAAAAGGTTCTAAAATGTGCATAAAGTGCTCCGTAGAGTTTAAACAATTTTAAAGAGAGGATATAATCTAGAGGATCGAAGTAGTTTGATTGGTATATTTCACTTGATCCTAGGATTTTTTTTAAAGAGATTCTTCATGCGCTTCTATCTTTTATAGAGAAGTGTAATATGCATTCATTTGAAAGAGTTACATGGATTTATCCTAGAGTCATGAAAACATAATAAGGTAAAAAGGTTTAGAAATGAGATATTCAACTTAATGTTAATAAACTTATTCAACTTCCTTTTTTTAAATTCCTCGACTATTTAAGAGAGCTTTCGAAATTTATCTATTTTGTGTCCATTTACTCGATGATAGATACAGTATTTCTTTCCTTTTGGATCTTCTATGGTGGAAGGGGATAGTTAGGATAACGGATCTCTCCACAGATCCTCAGAAAGATTCGAGATCGATTCTAGTTGAGGGGAGTAAAAATTTGATCATGTTTTATTTTTTTGAGACTCACCACCTTGAGTATCCAGAGCGGTCCTCTTATTAGAGGGATTAAAACCCGCATATTTTAGCAACTCGGTGGAAAGATATTTACCTTCATCATATAGGGCTTTAACAGTATTTCGAAGTTAGGCAGATTCATGGAGGGATTCCTGAATATATCCCTAAATTTTTCTGATCTAAGAAGCAAGGAGTTCATAGATTGGATCATATACTTAACCATTTCCTTTTCTAAAATAAGGATGATCAATATTTCGTTGTTGTCTTCTTCAATGAGCTGAATGTGAAGTTGAGGGGTAGTTCCAAAATGACCCTTTTGTTTCCAAGACTAGACATAGCTGGTTGAAAGGCTCTGTTGACACTTCGAAAGATAAAAAAATGCGAAGGTTCAAGCTCTCCTTCTAGTTTCAAAAAAGTTAGTGCATAATTTTGTCTACACCAGCACCCCGAGGTCTAAAGGCCTAGCTCTAGATGTTTGGTTGATTATAGATGTAATGACCCATAATGTTAACACTTCGAAAATGGGATATTTAATTATTTTAAATATTCAAATGTAGAATTTTCAAACTTAAACAATCAAATTTTATATGATAAATAAGAATGGTAAACTTATTTTTGATATTGAATAAAGGTTTTGGATTTTCATTGTAAAATTGATAAAAGTCGGATTCCAATAAAGTAGGATAAATATTCATGAAATTTATTTAAAGGATAAATAATTCCATTTAAATATATATGTATAATCAATATCAAACTCATTTGATAATAATTGTAATTTAATTTATAACAGTTCGATAAATATATAAAACTTGTTTTATAAAGTTGACAAATTTCGTCGCATACCGATAAATCGATGTTGTATTTTTACAAATAGATCTGGATATCATTTTATATTATTTTATAAGTCAAATATACTTTTTTTAATTATTTATATATAATAACAAATCAATTTTGAAATTTGGTTTATATAGATAAATATTTTAACAAAAACGTCAAAAATGTGACGTAAAACGTTTTGTCGAAAATCAACGTATTGATTAAAATAAATTGCTGCAATGTTATCGCACCTTTGTTAACATGTTTTAACATATATATTAAAAAAACTAATAACTAAACATGTTTACTTTTACTAAATAAGATTAGAAAACTATTAGAAGTCGTTAGTAAAAGTAAGTAAGAATTAACAAAAGTAAGAAAAGTAAACATCAAATCACATCAAATCAAAATCCAACAAAGTAATTACTTTTCTTTAATTAATCTTTAAGTAACAAAGACATAAAGTGAAAAGTGAAAGGATGACGTTAAGTATTGAAAAAGCGGGTGTTGCTTTAGGTTAAAGTATGGATTGTTTGGTAATTTGGTTAGAGGTTATTTTGGTAAATTTACTACTTCTTTCCTTTTCTATAAATACCCACCTCCTTCTCACTTACATTCACATTTTTTCTTCTTCTTTTCTCAAGCTTCTTCACCTTCCTCCTCTTCTCATTAATGGATCCCAAGCCATAGAAAAAAATTAGAAATAAATAATGTCAAAATATTTACAAAATATTCAAAAGAAATCAATGTTCATTCTCTTCAAATCAAACTCCTCTTTTCTCCATATTTTACCTCTTCTTCTCTCGGCCATAACTTCTTCAAATATGAATCAAAATACGAAATTAGTTTTTCCAAATCATGTGTTTTTCTAATTGTTACAACTTTTATGTTGACCACTTTGTCTCATTATAAATATAAATATGTCAAAAATACAATTCTTTCCGGTATATTCTCTGGCCCAATTTTTAAGCCAGAAAATAGGCCATTTTTTATCATAACTTGATCAAAACAGATCCAGATTAAGAAATTATTTTTTTCAAACCATATATAATTTTAGTGGCTAAAACTTTTATTTTGATCACATTTTTCAGTTCTGAGGTTCGCTATACCTGAAACTCAATTCTTTGAAGTACATTTTCGGGCTTTATATTTGTGCATCCGAGAATAACTCTTTTTTTGACCATATCTTCCTCAAAACTAATCAAAATTAGGTGATTTTTTTACATTCAATAGAAAAGAATTTTCAACAAATTTTTAGTTAACAAGTTTTTCAAATTTTAAGAGTAAGAGAGTCAAAAACAAGAGAGATGATGACCTATTTTTGGGGCCTAATTCTGGGAAATCAAGATCAAAGCTCTACCACTTCTTCTCTGTACTTTTATCCCACCTCCATATCAAGCCTTGGCCGAGCACTTCAAAGGAAAGGAAATTTGTTTGATAGTGTTTAAATGGAGTATGGATTAATTAATGAAGTGTTGGTTGATTAGAATGTTGGTAGGAAGTTAATCGCTTTGGTTTATGGTGAGAAACTCTATTTAACATCTCTATTTATATATATATACATGTTTGATAATGTGTTATGATTTCCGTGGATGCTTATATATGCTCATGGATGCTTATAAAAGTCAACGAATTTGGATCGAGAGTTAAGTGAGGGAAATTGAAATATTATCCAAAGAAAAAAGAATGAATTTCTTAGAATTACTTTAAGACAAAATAAAAAGATTTTGTAATCATCCGAAAACCCCTTCAAACTAATTTTTGAAATAAAACATATTGAAGACAAAGATCTTTATAATGTAGAATTACTTGTCATCAGTCAATGGAGGTGAAATTTAACATTTTTAAAGTGGCAGTAGAACTCTGTTATTAAAATCTTCGATTTGCAAGAATATAATTTGAAGTTAAGAAAGAAATTTTTTGTTAAGATTTAATGAATGATTTAAGACTATTTTCCCTTAGTTAAAAGTTAAAGCTTGAATATAAGAAATCTTTGATTAAGATTTAATGAATGATTTTGAAAAGTTTTCCTAAGTAAAAGAGAAAATGATTTGGAATTATTCCAGGATTTAAGAAAGGTTTAAATAAACCAAATGATTTGATAAATGAGGCTTAATGATTCCATACACACTTGAAAAGAAAATGGAATAAATTGAAAAGAATGTATCTTAGAAAGATATTTTATAATAGATGAAACAACTGATTGATGATTGATATCCACATATGAACTTAACATCTTTTAAATCGATAATTTGATTTCGAAGGAACCGGGGTCGGATTTGGGTGATTCCTAAACAAAACCACTTTGAACCAATGTATACATTCGAATGTGAAGAAATATTAAAGAAGATGATTATTAAAGACCATGGATTTCCGTAGCACGAGGACTGCTTGTTGACATTCTCTGGGTAGCTCCCAATATAGAGTTATTTATAGCAGTGCTCTCGTCGTTATGGAGATTTTTCGATTTTCCATGACTACTCGCTACTAATGGTAGTAGGAGAGTGCCTTCAGTTTGTCCTGTTCCTGAACAACTTGTGTAGGCGTTTGTTTGACATTGCATTTCTAAAGATTACGTATATTGGTCTTTACAAACATACATCTGTGGTGGCAGAGAAGACAAGTTCTCTTAGCTTAACACCCTCCTTGAGACATACAAGCTTAAGGGTTATATTTTGTGGAAGGCAATTAGTAGTCAACGGAAATGGAAATTTGGCATTCAGGGATGTGATATGTGCTATGTGAAAAGGTAATCGTTGCCTCAAGCCTCATCAACCGAAAATGACCGAAACAGGGTTAGATGTAGCAAGGCTAAGTGGGTCATTCCCAATTAGGATATGATCATTCCCTTCAAGATATATTTCTTCCTGCTATGACGTTCGAGATATAAATTAATGTGGTTTGTATGCTCGGGAGCCTAGTTTAAAGGTGGGTAACGACTGGCGGACGATATATTCGATACTATATAGTTACAGAGATAGGCCAGTCTTGTGTTGGTAGAGGATCCTTTGTGATGATCCTTGGTACATTCCTCTAGAATGTACTGCCAGAAGGTAGTCCCTTCACCTGGTTATTTGCATGGAAATCCATTCTCCAATAAGAACCTACGGTTTTATTTGTATTGGCGTAATGAATATCCTCAAAATCCTATATCGATAACCATTTCGGATAAGATTAATAAGTTTATTTGCAAATGTTTTAATAGAATGTCATTAGAAATAATATCAAATGTTTTGATATATAAAAGTGTTTTAGTTATCATAAGGTAAAAAACCGTCCGTGTTTATGTGTGGGCGTGGTCTTATGAGATACTCTTTCTTTTCAAAGGATTTCATTTAAGGGCTAATATATGACACTGTCATTTATTATTGAGTTTTTTTACGCTGGTTTATCAAGCCTGATCCGGATATTTTCAATACTCGGGTCAAATCCGAATAGTTTCACGTTTAGTTGAAGATGGTTGGAGTTTCTAGAGGAGAGCTGGAGAAATTCATCTACATATGGACGTATTCTATTATCCGCTGTACTTGGTTAGTTTTAGTTTGATATTTGTAACGACCCGTTATTTTCCACTATTCAAATCGACAATAATCCACACATGTCGGACTTGAATAATACAAAATAACAGATTGTAATAAAAATTCGGAGCAAATGAAATCGAATCACAGAATCACAGACACAGAACATCAGAATATCTCGCAGCGGAAAATAAATACCATAGTAGTTCATGAAGCTACTATCACAAAGTCTCAAAACCAAATACATAATACATAATATCCGTCTGAAAGTAATACGACATTAAATCCCAAATACAAAGAAGTCCACTAATACAAAGCTGACAACAGAACAACAGAACTGAAATATATAACTAGATAGGCTGATAAATCTCCAGCGATTCCAGACCTCCAGAGAGTGGAAATCCAAATCTATGAATAAACTCAGGCTGACCCGAGCGTAAATAAAACACAAACACTCGAGTCAGAACATATATACTTATCCAATGTAAACCAACTCAAGTGAACTGTAGTAAAGGTACAAATAACTTAAAAGATGCTTGGGACTGCCCATCCTCTAAGGATCCGTTAAACTATTTACTATATAGTATATTGCGCTATTATAATAATGTCTAACAGTAAAATAAACATACTTTTAAATAGCGTCAAGGAGTGACCCAATATTCCCCTTAACACAAATAATGCCAATAGTCTATACAGTACCTGCATATCTCCTGATCGGGATACTATGAGAAGATATTGCATAGGTACGACACAAATAGAAACTCGTAGTAAAGGCTCGATATGATAGGTGACACGGCACACAAGGCAATGCCAGGGTAGATATACCAATTACGACACTCGGGCTGGTGGTAACGCAGCAGCCACAAACGCCCACCGCGGAACACATTCCCAAAATCGGAGGGTGGCCACCAAACAATCACAAGTAATAGAATAGCGTCGAAGAAATGCCTCCGCTACGAGGTGCGACCTCAACTGGCCCGAGATCGCTCCTGTTTTAGCCACCTTATGCCAACTCACTGGAGTTGGGTCCACGTAACATACCACAAGAACGTATACACCATCCTACTTCATTCTGGAATCTCCACCGCGTACACAGTTGTCAAAGTGGTTTTCGGTATCGACAGAGAGTATGCCAGATATCCGATCTCGGTCTCTTTGCCAACCAATCGTTATTATAGCCCGTGGTTATAACTTTAAAAAATAATACTTTACACTTCAAAAATAATTATCATTCCAAATCCAATTCTTTATCGAAATAAAGATTAAATTGTTTCCAAATTATTTCAATATTTCAAAATATCATATCCTTTCAAAACTTCCCTTTTAAATCATTGTTTAAATTCAAATTCAAATATCAAACTTAAATACCTTTTTACAGTTCAAAGATAACATTCATTTAGTTCAATTCAAATCATCCTTTAAATGATTCATTTATTTTTCAATTTATTTCATTCGTTTAAATCATTTAAAAGTGAAGTTATTATTCTTTCAAGTCAAGTATTCAAATTTTCAAGTTTCAAGTCATTCGGAGTTCGTTTACTAAGTCAAAACCCATAATTATTAAAATTTCAGCCTTCCACGGCATTTGGAAAAAAACTGTTATAAGTTACACTTGAAAACATTTTAATTCAGCAAAGACAGCACTTAAAATTGCTGTTAAAACTCAGTTTTAAAACAGCAAAGACAGCATTTTCAGAAATGTTGCGGTAGCTCAGATTTCAAAACAAGGTTTAAATTGTTTTCAACAAAGACTGCAGACCACTACAGCATTTTTACAGAAATGCTACAGTAGACCTGAGTTCAAGTTTAGCCTATAAGTTCAACTACAGCATTTCAGAAATGCTATAATATCTCTTTTTACACAGTTTTAGTTCCATTCAGCAACCATAGCATTTCTGAATGCTATTAAAAGTGATTTCCACATTTTAGTGTATTTCCAGCAAATAATAAACTTCATTTTAAACCTTTTAAACATTTTAAAAATCATAATTTAACATTAAAAATATTCATTAACATATTGTTTTTATTAAAATAAATTCCTTATAATTAAATCAATTTCAACATATTCCTTTAATAAATTCAAGTGTAAAAATTTCAATTCTTCACATTTTTTAAATAAACAACTTAACACTTAAATTTTCTTCATTTTTTTCTTTTCAAATAAATTTAATTTCCACTTTTATTTATAAAACATAATTTTTTAACTAAAATTCCAATTTTCCACTTAAGTTATATTTCAAAAATTCAATGCAACTATTCATTTTTCTCACATTTTAACTTGTAGAAAATTCCAAAATTTCTTTATTAAATATTAAAAATCTAATTTAATCAAATTTTAATATATATACACTTTTAAAATTACTTAAAAATTTCTAGAAGATTTATAACATAACCACGGGCCTGTATATAGTTTTCTAATCTAGGTCAAGTGATACGGATATATATCATTTCAATCCGCAGTTTACAAATAAAAATCCGGGTTCTATCATTTCAAACCCGCAATCCCAAGTCAAAATAAATAATTTAAAAACCGTTCAGGCCTATTATTTCAGCCCATAACGGTTTTTCCCTGTTCTAAAATCCGTTCGGGTATGTATCATTTCAACCTATAGTGATTTCTAATCTACAGGGAACTTGCAGAGTTATATACAGATATAAATGAAAAGTAACAACATATAAATAATTAACAATTGATATGACATGAAATTTTCATAGATTAACATCATATAAAATTAATCACAGGCAGTTTATAACATAATATAAATTTTTTTCTACTCATTCAGTTGTTGTTGTTTCACAACTGCATAAGTATGAACGTCGTGTGAGTTTTACTCACCTCTAATTGCTGAAGATTTCAAAACCAAAAGCACAACAGAAAATCAAGCACGATGACACGACAATGATTTGAGTGGAGAGCGAATCCAAGCTACAACTCTTCTGTACAACCCAAAACAAACAATCAAAACAACACAATTCAATACAACTTTATAATGCAATAACTTTGAAATAAAAGAGAAATAAATTGCCAAACTTTTTGCCCTGCTTCCTCAAACACTTGTCACGACCTAGGGTATAGTTTGGTTTAGATTCGGTCAAGTTTTGGCTCAGGTTTGGGCTGGTATGGGTCGGGTTCATGGCATGAACAAGGTGGAGTTTTCTACATGAGAAGTTGAAGGGAATTTTAGGCAAAAGGTGGAGATTTGGTTGGCTAAAGGGCTTGGCCATGGGAAGTGTGCTCGGCCGGTGGGTGCACCATGACTGGATAGAGGTTGGAGAGGTGTGTGGTGGTCAGGTCAGAGGTGGTGGTGGCGGCTATGATGGTGATTAGGGTGGTGGATGAGGTGGTATGGAAAGTAGTGGTCAACAACGTTGTTTTTTAGGCATTTTGGTTGCAATTTGAAGGGTTTGGCCATCAAGGTGGGTTCAGTCAAGGCCATGGCTGGTGGGGTAGATGGTGGGAAAGGCATGGAAGAGATGTAGGGTGGTGGTGGTCGTGGAACAAGGGGGAGGCTAATCCAAACAATGAAGGGAAACAAGGCAAAAATTGCATAGAAATAGGTAGAAAAGTGAAAACATGGAGGCCATTACCTTTTTTTTATGAAGCCGTGAGAAATGGAGTGCTGAGGAATTTTTCACATGAAAGACAATGAAAATAAATGGCTATGAAAAATAGTGTACGGCCAAAAATGCACATAAATGAGGAGTTTTGAAAATGAAGAGTTTTGATGGTGAAAAGCCTCAAGTTTTTGTAACTTTTTAAACCTTTGGCATTTCCTTTTTCTTTTTAATTTCATATAAACAAAATAACTCATAAATATACTTTAAAAACCGAAACTAAGTAAAAATATAAGAAAATAAATAATTAATTTTAAATAAAATAAAAAAAGAATGGAAGAAATTACTTAAAAATACAAAATAGTGTCCAGAAATTACAAATAAATCACTACTAGTCTTGGAAAAATATCCACTTCATTTTAAAAATATTATGAAGTGAAAATTTGTAATAAAATGATTTATTTATCATTTTCAAAATAAAATAAATAATTAAATTGAAGAAAAATAGAAAAAGGAACAAAGAAATTGTTTAAAAATAGCAAACAGGACATAAAAATTACAAGAAATTTACCAATGGCTTTGGAAAATTATTTACTTCATTTTAAAAAATATTATAAGACAAAATTTGAAATAAAATGATTTTTAAAACATTTTCAAAGTGAAATAAATAATTAAATTCATAGGGAATATCAAAAGAATTGAAGAATTTTCTTAAAAATAGGAAACAGAACCTGAAAATTTCAATAAATTACCATTAATTCTAGAAAAATTTCTACTTCACTATAAAAATAATTCAAAACAAATAAAAATAAATTTCAAAAATATTGGATTGTTACACTCTCCCTCACTCAAACCTTTTCGTCCTCGAAAAGAACGGAAACAAGGAAGCAAAAAGATAAAGGAAACAAGATAGAAAACAAAAGAGTACCTGGAATAAACAATTCCGGATTTGAAGCACGAATGCTCTCCTCCGTCCCCCAAGTACAATCACGATCATCAATACTCCATTATACTTTGACCAGACTAACAGATTTCCTTCTTAGCTGCTTCGTAGCTCTATCGACAATACGAAGTGGCTTCCTCTCGACGGTCAGATTAGGCTCAATATCCAAGCTGTCAAGAGTAGAAGGCTGAACAAACGAAGATGGGTCATGGAGACACCGGCGAAGATGTGAGACTTGGAATACATGTGCACCCCAGAAAGCTTCTCGAGTAACTCCAGACGATAAGCCAAGGAATCAACTCTTTCCACAATGCGGAAAGGGCCAATGAATCTAGGAGAAAGCTTCCCTCTACGACCAAAACGAATGACATTCCTCAAGGGAGAGACCTTAAGGAAAACCATATCGCCAACAACAAACTCAAGCTTCCATCTACGCCTATCGGCATACTTCTTCCGCCTATTCCGAGCAACCCTCAACCTTCTCTTAATCTCCTCAACTCTCTCAGATGCTTCAATAATCATATCAGGACCAAGAACCAGACGATTACCGGATTTAATCCAGCAAGATGGAGATCGACAAGGCCGTCTATATAAAGCAGCAAATGGAGACGTCTTGATACTGGCCTGAATTCAAAGATAGAAAGAGATAGATAAAAGATTAAGATAAGCTTAAAACAGAAAAATAAGATTATACCTGATAACTATTATTGTAGGTGAATTCGACAAGATGCAAATGATCTTCCCAAGATCCACTATAATCAAGCACACAAGCACGAAGAAGGTCTTCGAGTATCTGATTCACTCTTTCCGTTTAACCATCGGTCCGTGGATGGTAAACAGTGCTTAGATTCAGATGAGTACCCAAAGATTCCTGAAAAGCTTTCCAGAACTGGCTGATAAAGATAGGATCACGATCACAAAAAATACTGAGAGGAACACCATGGAGACGAACAATCTCCCTCATGTAGATCTCAGACAAGCTAGAAGTAGAACGGGTACACTTGACCAGAATAAAATGAGCAGATTTGGTCAGCCTATCCACGATAACCCAGATACACTCATTGCCTTTCCTAGACCTCGGAAATCCATCAATGAAATCCATGGAAACCTGTCCCATTTCCAGTTGGGAATATCTAGGGGCTGCAACAAACCAGGGGTCTTCTGATGATCGGCCTTGACTTGCTGACAAGTCACACACCGACTAACAAAGATAGAGACATCCTGCTTCATCCCTCTCCACCAATAAAGCCTCTTCATATCCTGATACATTTTTGACACACCAGGATGAATAGAAAGTCTGGATCGATGATTCTCCCGAAGCAACTCCTGCTTCAACCCATCTACATTCGGGACGCAAATCCTACCATTAATCCTCAAAACACCACTATCATCAATCTGAGCTCCACTACTACCACTCTACCACCGACCCTGCTCCGAACACTCTCCTTCATCAATTTAAGCATCTCATCCTCATCTTGCTTAGCCTTGATACGATCCAGAAGAGGAGAAGAAACAACAAGCGGACACAACAAAGCCTTCTTCCGACTTAGAGCGTCGGCCACAACATTAGTTTTACCGGTAGTATAGCTAATATCGAGGTCGTAAGAAGCCAGAAACTCAAGCCACGAACTTGCCTCTGATTCAAATCCTTCTGGGTGAAGATATATCTCAGAGACTGATGATCAGTGAAAAGCTCAAACTTGGTTCCAAGCAGATGATGCCTCCAAAGCTTCAAAGCAAAGACAACAGCAAGCAACTCTAAATCATAGGCAGCATAATTAGCTTCATGGGTTTTCAACCGACGGCTGGCATAGGCAATGACCTTACCATCCTGCATGAGAACAGCGCCCAATCCCTCACGACAAGCATCAGTATATACCGTCAATCCTTCACTTCCGTTTGGAACGGTAAGAACTGGTGCGGAAGTTAGCTTACTCTTTAACTCATCGAATGCAGCTTCACACTTCTTATCCCAGATAAACTTTGCATTCTTACGAGTCAAAGCAGTGAGAGGTGCAGCAATCCGAGCAAAATTCTCGATGAATCTCCGGTAATAACTAGCAAGGCCCAGAAAACTACGAATGTCTGTTGGAGTCTTAGGAATTTCCCAATCCTGTAACAGAAATAGGGGAAATGAAAACCACAGAAGAGATAGAATGATTAAATGATAAAGGAAAATAGAAAGAAGGAAAGACTTACATTGATCGCAGCGATCTTGGCTGGATCAACAGAAACTCCATTACCAGAAACAATATGTCCAAGGAATCGGACTTCATCCTTCCAGAAATGGCATTTAGCAAATTTAGCCTTCAATTGATTGCTTCTAAGAATCTCTAGAACAGATTTCATGTGCGACTCATGCTCTTCCTTGGTCTTAGAAAAGACAAGGATATCATCAAGAAAGACTAGAACAAATTTATTAAGAACATCACGAAAAACACGATTCATCAAATCAACAAAGAAAGAAGGAGCATTAGTCAAACCAAAAGGCAAGACTAACAATTTAAAGAACCCATTCTCAGTTCGAAATGCAGTCTTGGGAATGTTTTCCTCAGCAACTCTGAGCTGGTGAAAACCTATGGCAAGATCAAGCTGAGAGAAACAAGTAGCACCATAAAGCCGATCAAACATATCATTTATGCGAGGCATCGAATACCTGTTTTTCATAGTGAGCTTTTTCAGCTCCCTATAGTCAACACATCCTCAAAGAACCATCCGACTTTGTGACGAAGACTACCGCCGCACCCCATTCTGAAAAGCTAGGTCTGATCATACCTTTGGAGAACAAGTCCTCAATTTGCTTTGCTAACTCAACCTTCTCGCGGGGTGCCATTCTTCTAGGAGGAAGAACAACAGGTCGAGCTCCAGGAATAAGATCAATGCGGAAATCTATCTCCCGCTTAGGAGGCAAAGCAGCGACTTCACAAAAAACATCTGAAAAGAGTTTGACCACACGGGTCGAATGAAGGTCATCAGAAGCGGAATCCAGAGAATAAATAAAACTGCCAGCAAAATCCTGAGGCGTGCGGCACTGAATAACAAAGGACTTACCCAGATCATCCTTAAGATAAACAGACCGGGCTTTACAAGAGATATGGGCATCATGCCTACTAAGCCAATCACCACCAAGCAACAAATCAAAAGCATCGAAGCCCAAAACATAAAAATCACCACTGAAGAAATGATCATAATAAAGAAGCTTCACTTGTTTGCAAATCTTATTAAGGTTTGCGGGACCCCCAATTGGATTTGAAACACATAAGGATTCAAAAACATACTCAGGAGAAAGGAGATGCTCAAACTTATCACACAAATCAACAGATATAAAACTGTGGGATGCACCAGTATCAAACATAACACGAACAGGATGCTAAAATAAAGAAAAGGAACCCTGGAGAGTACCTTGGTCATCTCTAGGTTCTCCTCTCACTTCACTACGTTCCCCGGAACTACTTGGCTCCATGATAATTTCATCTCGTACGGCTCAAACAGAAACACACTAATATGCATGAGCATCTTAGGGAAGCTGAGATGTCAGATAGTTATGGGTATATTAACCTAGGAGCTGGAGGAGCAGGTGCTGGCGAAGAGGCAGAGGTGACAACAAATATACTAGAAGGCTTACCCCTCTGTTGGGTAGGGCAATCTTTCCTGAAATGGCCAGGCTGGAGACAGATGTGGAAAAGATCACGCCTAGCTGGCTGAGCAGGGGGAGGAATGGCAGTACCAACAATAGTAGGACAACTATTCGCGTAGTGTCCCTTCTGGTCACATTTGAAGCAGGTGATGGAAGAACGGTCAACAGGCCGTCTCTGAGATTGAGCAGATGATGAAGATCCCAAACCCGAATTCTTGATCCAATTCTTCTTCTACTGCTGAAAACTAAGCCTTCTCTTCTTAAAATTTGTAGAAGAAGTCTGAGATGAAGAAGCACCAACTGAAGCAGGACCCTTAGAAGTAGGGTTCTCATAACGAAGTGCCATATCCATAAGCTGGGTAAAAGTGCCATGAACGTGAGAAATGAGACGACTATAGTACTCGGGACGAGCACCAGCAATAAATTTCTCGTTTTCTTTAGAGGAGTGTCTATCAGGCCAGGTCCGAACTTAGAAAGTTCGTTAAACTTCCTCTCGTGCTCTGAAAAAGACATGCTTCCTTGTTTGAGGTCCATGAACTCCCTATAAAGCTGGGATTTCCCGGCTTCGGGCATCCACTTAGCAATGAAAGCCTCCCTGAGAAGAATGATAGATAAGCTTAGACAAGGCACGAAAAGATAGAAAACAGAATTCAAAGAAACACAAGAAGATACCTGAACTGTTCCCAAGTAAGATTAGCCTTAATGGTATTAGCCATAACCGACTCCCACCAATCTTGGGCAGCTTCCTGTAACTGCCATGCGGCTAACTGACGCTTCTGGGAATCACTAATCTCAAGACCAGTAAATATCCTCTCGATACACCTCAGCCATTACTGAGCCTCAATGACAGACTCAGAACCAGTGAGCTTGGTTCCTCCAAGCTGAGTAAATTCTTTGCAAAGAACAGTGAAACAGACAGGAGCTGGGGCTGGAACTAGGGCAGCACGATGACCCTGACCTCTAGCATTTCTACTATTCATCCTGAAAATTTAAGAATGAATATTAGGACAAAGGTAGAAATAAGATAAAGATAAGACAAGACAAATTCACTTGGATGAACATCATAATTACAGAAAATCCTAACAAGGTAGATACGAAAGGAAAGAAGTTTAGAAAAAATTGCTTTTAAAACAAGAAATTTTTTATATCAAAATAATCTTTGAAAATCCTTTGAAAATCATTTTAAAATCATTTTATACTTTGAAAATACGTTCTCTCCAAAGAAATGATTCTGAAGCCGATTTCACTCATTCTAGGATATTTCTACCCTATCTCTAATGAAGTTTTGCACCGCAGGCTAAGGTTTGCCTAAAAACCAAAGCTCTGATACCAACTGTAACGACCCGTTATTTTCCACTATTCAAATCGAAAATAATCCACACATGTGGGACTTGAATAATACAAAATAACAGATTGTAATATTCGGAGCAAATGAAATCATATCATAGAATCACAGACACAGAACATCAAAATATCTCGCAGCGGAAAATAAATACCATAGTAGTTCATGAAGCTACTATCACAAAATCTCAAAACCAAATACAAAATACATAATATCCGTCTGAAATTAATACGACATCAAATCCCAAATACAAAGAAGTCCACTTATACAAAGCTGACAACAGGACAACAGAACTGAAATATATATAACTAGATAGGCTGATAAATCTCCAGCGATTCCAGACCTCCAGAGAGTGGAAATCCAAATCTGTGAATAAACTCAGGCTGACCCGAGCGTAAATTAAACACAAACACTCGAGTCAGGACATATATACTTATCCAATGTAAACCAACTCAAGTGAACTGTAGTAAATGTACAAATAACTTAGAAGATGTTTGAAACCGCCCATCCTCTAAGGATCCGTTAAACTATTTACTATATAGTATATTGCGCTATTATAATAATGTCTAACAGTAAAATAAACATACTTTTAAATAGCGTTAAGGAAAGACCCAATATTCCCCATAACACAAATAATGCCAATAGTCTATACAGTACCTGCATATCTCCTGATCGGGAGACTACGAGAAGATACTGCATAGGTACGACACAAATAGAAACTCGTAGTAAGGCTCGATATGGTAGGTGACACGGCACACAAGGCAATGCCAGAGTAGATATACCAATTACGACACTCGGGCTGGTGGTAACGCAGCAGCCACAAACGCCCACCGCGGAACACATTCCCAAAATTGGAGGGTGGCCACCAAACAATCACAAGTAATAGAATAGCGTCGAAGAAATGCGTCCGCTATGAGGTGCGACCTCAACTGGCCCGAGACCGTTCCTGTTTTAGCCAACTTATGCCAACTCACTGGAGTTGGGTTCATGTAACATACCATAAGAACATCACCACCATCCTACTTCATTCTGGAATCTCCACCGCATATACAGTTGTCAAAGTGGTTTTCGGTATCGACAAAGAGTATGCCAGATATCCGATCCCGGTCTCTTTGCCAAGCAATCGTTATTATAACCCGTGGTTATAACTTAAAAAAATAATACTTTATACTTCAAAAATAATTATCATTCCAAACCCAATTCTTTATCAAAATAAAGATTAAATCGTTTCCAAATTATTTCAATATTTCAAAATATCATATCCTTTCAAAACTTCCCTTTTAAATCATTATTTAAATTCAAATTCAAATATCAAACTTAAATACCTTTTTACAGTTCAAAGATAACATTCATTTAGTTCAATTCAAATCATCCTTTAAATGATTCATTTTTTTAAATTTATTTCATTCATTTAAATCATTTAAAAGTGAAGTTATTATTCTTTCAAGTCAAGTATTCAAATTTCCAAGTTTCAAGTCATTCGGAGTTCGTTTACTAAGTCAAAACCCATAATTATTAAAATTTCAGCCTTTCACGGCATTTGGAAAAAAACTGTTATAAGTTACACTTGAAAACATTTTAATTCAGCAAAGACAGCACTTAAAACCGCTGTTAAAACTCAATTTCAGTTAAATTTTAGTCTAAAACAGCAAAGGCAGCATTTCCAGAAATGCTACGGTAGCTCAGATTTCAAAACAAGGTTTAAATTGTTTTCAACAAAGACTGCAGACCACTACAGCATTTTTACAGAAATGCTACAGTAGACCTGAGTTTAAGTTTAGCCTATATGTTCAACTACAGCAACTACAGCATTTCAGAAATGCTGTAATAGCTCTTTTTACAAAGTTTTAGTTCATTCAGCAACCATAACATTTCTTAATGCTATTAAAAGTGATTTCCAGATTTTACTGTATTTCCAGCAAATAATAAACTTCATTTTAAACCTTTTAAACATTTTAAAAATCATAATTTAACATTAAAAATGTTCATTAACACATCATTAACATATTGTTTTTGTTAAAATAAATTCCTTATAATTAAATCAATTTCAACAAATTCCTTTAATAAATTCAAGTGTAAAAATTTTAATTCTTCACATTTTTTAAATAAACAACCTAACACTTAAATTTTCTCCATTTTTTTCTTTTCAGATAAATTTAATTTCCATTTTTATTTATAAAACATAATTTAATTCCAATTTTCCACTTAAGTTATATTTCAAAAATTCAATGCAACTATTCATTTTTCTCACATTTTAACTTATAGAAAATTTCAAAATTTCTTTATTAAATATTAAAAATCTAATTTAATCAAATTTTAATATATATACACTTTTAAAATTACTTAAAAATTTCCAAAAAATTTATAAAATAACCACGGGCCTGTATATAGTTTTCTAATCTAGGTCAAGTGATACGGATATATATCATTTCAATCCGCAGTTTACAAATAAAAATCCGGGTTCTATCATTTCAAACCCGCAATCCTAAGTCAAAATAAATAATTTAAAAACCGTTCAAGCCTATCATTTCAGCCCACGACGATTTTTCCCTATTCTAAAGTCCGTTCGGGTATGTATCATTTCAACCCATAGTGATTTCTAATCTACAGGGAACTTGCAGTGTGATGTACAGATATAAATGAAAAGTAACAACATATAAATAATTAACATTGATATAACATGAAATATTCACATATTAACATCATATAAAATTAGTCACAGGCTGTTTGGGCCAAAATTAGTCACAAACACCCGATATCGTGAAAGCACCCGTTTATCAACACAGATCAACAATAACAAACACAGAACTCAGATCTAAGAGATTGTAAATGCAGCAAATCACAAATAACGGTAAACAACACAGGATTTATAGTGGTTCGGCGTTCGTGCCTACGTCCACTTTGAAGGTTCTCTCTTTATTGATTCACTTGATGATATTAATCGATTACAGTGGATTACAGTTGATGATAGCTTTGAAATCTGAATACAACGGCGATAGTGACGTATGGAATTCAATCCGGCAGAGTCTGGACGTTCAATGATGGAAGCTCCGAAAGATCCCCTTTTCTGAAGGCTTCAGGGTGCTATTTATAGGCGTAGGAGGTCCAGATCTCGCACAAACTTCGGGAGACTTCTTCTGGCACGTGAGTGGGCCAACGCGACCGACCCTACCAAGTTTCGACTCGATCTGACATTGATTCGAAGTGATTTCGAATCCATCAAGAAATGGTCCAATCGAGCTGAAACTTGGCAGGAACAATCTTTATCTTGTATGGAAGCTACTGTAAAAATTTCGTTGCATTTGGATGAGTGGTTTAGGAGATACGATCGATTCGAATTGGAGTTTTTCGGCTGGCTGTGTAGTTCGAATCCATTCCTTCGAACCCACTCTTTTCGAATCGGTCGGCTCACGTGGCCTTGTGATGAGGTGGCGCGCGTCTTTCAAGTCGATCCGGTCTTCTCTCCTTGTTGAGCGCTTCGTCTCCGTGAATCTTGCCGTCTTCGTATCGTGGAGTGACACGTCATTCAAGCTAGTTGACTTGGTGGATACGAACAAATGAATGTTCCTGGGTTCGAACTTGATCGATTCGAACCGAGGTATCCCAGTAGGTTCAAACTCGATCGATTCGAACAAGATCGGTTCGAAGTGGCTTGGGTTCGAATCTGGTGGGTTTGAATGGATTCGAACATAGACATACGAAGATGGATTCGAAGCGAGGGTTTGCCCGATGGAGTCGAGGCAAAGGAACTTCTCGTGGATTCGAAGCAATATATACCTGATGGATTCGAACTAAGGCATACGAGGGTGTATTTGTACTGTTGCTATCTTGATGGATTCGAGGCACGGCTATACCTCATGTGTTTGAAGCTGATGGAATCGAACCAAGGCGCTCTGATGGGTTCGACTCGATGGATTCGAAGTAGGTGGAGTCGAGTCAATGGATTCGAACATAATCTCTGGCCATCGATTCGAACTATGGGGTATCCTATGGGTTCGAACCGAACAGGGGCTATCTTTCTCAAATTGAATCCGTCATTCTTAAGCATACGAATTCGGATTGATCTGAAACTTGAAACGCTGACTTCTACAGCTTTGCCCCTCATGTCTTGTCGATTCTGGCACAATCCGGACTCGGACAAAATTCATCGATATCCATAGCGAAGTGAAGTACAACCAATCTCTGAGACGAACTGTCATTTGTTCTTGACCGATCTTTTGGTGTCACGGCTTTGCCAAAAAGTGGGATAACATTTGCCCCCCAAAACATGCCTTGCGGTAGGACGGTGTGTTTTGTAATGCCTTGAGTTGGATGTTCATATCCTATCGTCAACCTGTAAAGAACTTGATAGTTTCATATGTTCTCAAATGACGATCATTCGGGATCGAGCTATTTAGGATGAAGCGCGGCCGTTCATGGTCAAGCGCCTAACTTCAAATGACTATCGTTCGTGATCGAGTCATTTGAGGTGAAGTGCGACAGTGTGCGGTCAGGTGGCGGGCCTCAAATGACAACCGTTCGCGATCGAGCCATTTGAGGCGAGATGAGTTGTGCCGTTCGAGGCGAGTTGTGACCGTTCGCGGTCGGGTGCCGTTCGAGGCGAATTGTGATCGTTCGCGATCGTGTGCCGTTCGAGGCGAGTTTGTGACTGTTCAAAGTCGAGTGCCGTTCGTGGCGAGTGGTGACTGTTCGAAGTCGGGTGCCGTTCGAGGCGAGTAAGTGTGCCCGGGAGGGCTTGGTATTATCGATATCAGGCTCACGTTCGCGTGGGTCCCTGGATCGTTTGTCAGGGCGATTTATCGCCATCTCAGAGCATGCCTGAGGACCATTCGCGACCCCGTACATGTGTAAGTAGCTTAGCCATTTCAGAATTATCAGGATCAAATATCTATTCAACAGATGAATTTTAAAAACAGAAATGTCCAAACAAACCAAGTTCAAATGTCCAAATCATCATGAAACAAAAGCAAAGCAAGGATGTCAAAGTGTAAGTTCCCACTACGAAACAATCAATGATCATTCAGAGCATGCCTGGAGAACGTTCGTGATCTCGTACATGTGTGAATGATTTAATTGTGTTAGTGGAAGCTTGCGACTTGTTAATCGTTATTTTAATTAATTGATAACCAAACGATGTCCCGGTTCAGGGTTGCCCCTAGCTGATGTAGACGGTGGCCGCTCTGGCTCCACCGCTGAAGCTCACCTCCTCACATATTGAAGGAGCATACCGTTCCTGATATGCCCTTCCACCTCGTCCTTCAGATTCCTACAATCATTAGTGTTATGACCATTTAATTCATGAAATACACAAAACTTATCTGATCTCCTTCCGTCAGAAGTTGGATCCCTTCGTATCGGTCTACGATACAGAACCTGCTCTTTGGTATCCTGATAAATTCGCTCCAGACTCTCATTTAGCTCGGCGTAAGTGGTGAATCGCGGCTCCCTCCGTTGTCGCTTTGACCTGTCATTATAATCCTCATCCTTTCGTTTTCCTTTATCCTTGCCTGAGTCTTTTTCGATGGGCTTTTTGTCTTTAAGCACGTAAACTTCTATTCCCTCTCCTTCCTCTCTTTCGGCATTCGCATCCTCTAATCGTAAAAACTTTTCTGCCTCGTTGTAGAATTCCTATAGATCCACGGGTGGATCTTTAGTCAATGAATTTTTGAACTCTGTGCCGTCAGCTATTCCAGACACAGCTGCCATCACCACCATAGATGGACCTGCTCGATCCACCGAAGCTGCTGCTGCATTGAATCGCGCTAGATAACTCCTCAAGGTCTCTCCGACTTTCTGCTTTAGGGTTGCCAAAGTCATCACATTCTTGGGTCTTGCAATGTGAACCCTGAATTGCCTCATAAATCTCTCAATTAAACCATTCCATTTTCCGATGGATCCATTCTCCAATTGTCTAAACCACAACGCTGCAATATCCATCAAGTACAATGGAAAGCACCGGGCCATAACCTCCTCTGATGCCCCCAGCACTTCCATATGTCTCATATACTTCGTTAGATGAACCGTGGGGTCTGTTCTCCCGTCATACATGTCTAATGATGGTAACTTGAAATCCGGTGGGTTCCTAGCTCGTCTGATTGCTGGAGTAAAAGGACTCCTATTAACATCCTCCAAATCTTTATTTACCAAACCTCCTCTCATAGCTCTTCTAACCATCTCCGCCAATCTGTCGTTGTCACCGAGATGCAATCTTCGTTCATTACTT
Organism: Allium cepa; assembly: GCA_030765085.1. NCBI lineage: Eukaryota > Viridiplantae > Streptophyta > Magnoliopsida > Asparagales > Amaryllidaceae > Allium > Allium cepa. The sequence continues at coordinate 164,499,417 of CM060932.1, forward strand.
TCAACCTGCCCCCCGAGTTCATGAGGGAACTCTGGGATCTGCCCCTTGACTGAGCGTTCACTCCTCTACTACTCCCAGGCTGCGCAGATACTCCTCTTTCTCTCTCCGAAATTGGATCAACGTTCTCCATGGGTGCGCCTCCTAATCCAGGTGCTATGCCGGTTGGTCCTTCTCCGTTCTGGACTCCATTGGCTTCTCTATTCTATGCTCCAAGCTGTCCTATCTGTTGAAATAAACTCTGGATCAATTCCTCTTGCTTCTTCATCATTGTCTCCATCTCGTCCCTAGTGATGAAGATCGACGGTTGATTCGCTCCTGAGGAAGCCTCTTGACTTCCTTGTTGTTCACTTCTCTCTGGCCTTGGCCTTCGGCTTGATTGTCTCGTCATAATTTCTCAAATATGAACTTTCAAACTTTCTGAATCAACTTCTAATTGGTAGAAATCCTGAATTAGCCTTCTCAGTGAAAGCACCAAAATGTTTGGGCCAAAATTGGTCACAAACACCTGATATCGTGAAAGCACCCGTTTATCAACACAGATCAACAATAACAAACACAGAACTCAGATCTAAGAGATTGTAAATGCAGCAAATCACAAATAACGGTAAACAACACAGGATTTATAGTGGTTCGGCGTTCGTCCCTACGTCCACTTTGAAGGTTCTCTCTTTATTGATTCACTTGATGATATTAATCGATTACAGTGGATTACAGTTGATGATAGCTTTGAAATCTGAATACAACAGCGATAATGACGTATGGAATTCAATCCGGCAGAGTCTGGACGCTCAATGATGGAAGCTCCGAAAGATCCCCCTTTTCTGAAGGCTTCAGGGTGCTATTTATAGGCGTAGGAGGCCCAGATCTCGCTCAAACTTCGGGATACTTCTTCTGGCACGTGAGTGGGCCCACGCGACCGACCCCACCAAGTTTCGACTCGATCTGACATCGATTCAAAGTGATTTCGAACCCATCAAGAAATGGTCCAATCGAGCTGAAACTTGGCAGGAACAATCTTTATCTTGTATGGAAGCTACTGTGAAAATTTCGTTGCATTTGGATGAGTGGTTTAGGAGATACGATCGATTCGAATTGGAGTGTTTCGGCTGGCTGTGTAGTTCGAATCCATTCCTTCGAACCCACTCTTTTCGAATCGGTCGGCTCACGTGGCCTTGTGATGAGGTGGCACGCGTCTTTTGAGTCGATCCGGTCTTCTCTCCTTGTTGAGCGCTTCGTCTCCGTGAATCTTGCCGTTTTCGTATCGTGGAGTGACACGTCATCCAAGCTAGTTGACTTGGTGGATACGAACAAATGAATGTTCCTGGGTTCGAACTCGATCGATTCGAACCGAGGTATCCCAGTGGGTTCGAACTCGATCGATTCGAACCGAGGTATCCCAGTGGGTTCGAACTCGATCGATTCGAACAAGATCGGTTCGAAGTGGCTTGGGTTCGAATCTGGTGGGTTTGAATGGATTCGAACATAGACATACGAAGATGGATTCGAAGCGAGGGTTTGCCCGATGGAGTCGAGGCAAAGGAACTTCTCGTGGATTCGAAGCAATATATACCTGATGGATTCGAACTAAGGCATACGAGGGTGTATTTGTACTGTTGCTGTCTTGATGGATTCGAGGCACGGCTATACCTCATGTGTTTGAAGCTGATGGAATCGAACCAAGGCACTCTGATGGGTTCGACTCGATGGATTCGAAGGCGATGGATTCGAAGTAGGTGGAGTCGAGTCAATGGATTCGAACATAATCTCTGGCCATCGATTTGAACTATGGGGTATCCTATGGGTTCGAACCGAACAGGGGATATCTTTCTCAAATTGAATCCGTCATATCTTAAGCATACGAATTCGGATTGACTTGAAACTTGATACGCTGGCTTCTACAGCTTTGCCCATCATGTCTTGTCGATTCTGGCACAATCCGGACTCGGACAAAATTCATCGATATCCATAGCGAAGTGAAGTACAACCAATCTCTGAGATGAACTGTCTTTTGTTCTTAACCGATCTTTTGGTGTCACGGCTTTGCCAAAAAGTGGGATAACACAGGCAGTTTATAACATAATATAAAAAAATTTCTACTCATTCAGTTGTTGTTGTTTCACAACTGCATAAGTATGAACGTCATGTGAGTTTTACTCGCCTCTAATTGCTGAAGATTTCAAAACTAAAAGCACAACAAAAAACCAAGCACGATGACACGACAATGATTTGAGTGGAGAGAGAATCCAAGCTACAACTCTTGTGTACAACCCGAAACAAACAATCAAAACAACACAATTCAGTACAACTTTATAATGCAATAACTTTGAAATAAAAGAGAAATAAATTGCCAAACATTTTGCCCTGCTTCCTCAAACCTTTGTCATGGCCTAGGGTATAGTTTGGTTCAGATTTGGTCAAGTTTAAGCTCAGGTTTGGGCTGGTATGGGTCGGGTTCATGGCATGAACAAGGTGGAGTTTTCTACATGAGAAGTTGAAGGGAATTTTAGGCAAAAGGTGGAGTTTTGGTTGGCTAAAGGGCTCGGCCATGGGAAGTGTGCTCGGCCTGTGGGTGCACCATGACTGGACAGAGGTTGAAGGGGTGTGTGGTGGTCTGGTCAGGGGTGGTGGTGGCGGCTATGGTGGTGATTAGGGTGGTGGATGAGGTGGTATGGCAAGTAGTGGTCAACAACGTTGTTTTTTAGGCATTTAGGTTGCAATTTGAAGGGTTTGGCCATCAAGGTGGGTTCAGTCAAGGCCATGGCTGGTGGGGTAGATGGTGGGGAAGGCATGGAAGAGATGTAGGGTGGTGGTGGTCATGGAACAAGGGGGAGGCCGATCCAAACAATGAAGGGAAACAAGGCAAAAATTGCATAGAAATAGGTAGAAAAGTGAAAAAATGAAGGCCATTACCTTTTTTTTTATGAAGCCGTGAGAAATGGAGTGCTGAGGAATTTTTCATGTGAAAGATAATGAAAATACATGGCTAAGAAAAATAGTGTACGGCCAAAAATGCACATAAATGAGGAGTGTTGAAAATGAAGAGTTTTAAAGGTGAAAAGCCGTAAGTTTTTGTAACTTTTTAAACCTTTGGCATTTCCTTTTTCTTTTTAATTTCATATAAACAAAATAACTCATAAATATACTTTAAAAACCGAAATTAAGTAAAAATATAAGAAAATAAATAATTAATTTTAAATAAAATAAAAAAGAATGGAAGAAATTTCTTAAAAATACAAAGTAGTGTCTAGAAATTACGAATAAATCACTACTAGCCTTGAAGAAATATCCACTTCATTTTAAAAATATTATGAAGCGAAAATTTGAAATAAAATGATTTATTTATCATTTTCAAAATAAAATAAATAATTAAATTGAAGAAAAATATAAAAAGGAACAAAGAAATTGTTTAAAAATAGCAAGCAAGACATAAAAATTACAAAAAATTTACCAATGGCTTTGGAAAATTATTTACTTCATTTTTAAAAATATTATAAGACAAAATTTGAAATAAAATGATTTTTAAAACATTTTCAAAGTGAAATAAATAATTAAATTCATAGGAAATATCAAAAGAATTGAAGAATTTGCTTAAATATAGGAAACAGAACCTGAAAATTTAAATAAATTACCCTTAATTCTAGAAAAATTTCTACTTCACTATAAAAATAATTTAAAACAAATAAAAGTAAATTTCAAAAATATTGGGTTGTTACAATATTTGTGGGCAACTATAAGGACAGGTGTTTATAACTATCCAAGTTGAATTTAGGTTAGACTTCGATATATGTATTTCAAAGTTTTCTGCTGTAAAGATATTTGTTGAATATTATATATTATTCCACTCGAGTGAGATTCTTTTATGTCTATTTTTCTTTATTACCCTTGATCATTCATACTTCTGTGCAACTTGTGTTAGACATGAGTAGTTTCTTGTCGGCTCAAAGGGTGTGGAATTACGGGTCATCACATTTGATATCAGAGCCAAAGGTTAAGCGAGAACCTTGGTTTTGGTGGGGTAAAGACTCATCATAGATAGGATTAGTAATATCCTAGGATGAGTAACTCATTATAGATTGAGTTAGTAACACCGTAGATTGAGTTGAGAGTATTTTATATGAGCGCGTATTTGATAATGTTATATATAAAGGTCTTGTTTTAAAAAGTTGGTAAATGAAATAATTTTACCTTGGGTTTATATTTTTAACATTAAAGGGGATATTATTAATTTTTGGGTTAGAACTTAAGGGTTGTATGTAATTTATCTTAGTAAAACCAAAATATGAATATCTTGTGATTAGAATTGCATGATTTAACTATAAACATAAGAATTAATTAGTCGAAAGCCATAATTTAGACCTTTAATCATATACCCCTAGACATTTTATTACTAAGAAATAATGGTTTAATGATCATCAAAAATTGATGGATTTAAAGGCTAAGTACAAATATCTTATGAAGTAAAATTCACGATTTGACTATAAGAAATTTGATGATAATGTTGAAGCTAGAAGTTGTAACTAGAGAAACTAAAAGGAAAATGCATGCTTAGAAAAGTTCTTGTCAATAAGATAGAAAAAGGTAAGCCTATATTGAGACTTTGGGTAAATATAATATAAAAGGGTAAATTCTATAACTTATAAAGGAGATAAGATAATTTGAAATTTAGACTCTTTGTTTAGGTTAGAACCAAAGTGAAATTTAAGAATAAAAGAAATAAAGAGAGAAGTATATAGTAGATATACTACACTATTAATCGACACTAAGATAGTGTTTATTAATAGTGTAGTACATCTAGAGAAAAGTATATAGAAGAAATACTACACTATTAATCAACACAAGGATAGTGTTGATTAATAGTGTAATATATCTAAGAGAGAAGTATATAGTAGATATACTACACTATTAATCAACATTAGGATAGTGTTGATTAATAGTGTAGTATATCTACTATATACTTCTCTTATCAATGATAAAAAACTTTGTGTTAATGATACATTTAGGGTAACATTTGTAATTCATAATGAAGTAATATTAGAAGTGGAAATTTTGATTTAAATGGTTAGTAGGTTGATTGTTGGATGAAAATATTTAAATAACAAACACCATGTGAATGAAGTTTCAAAATTTAACTATAAGGTGTTTGATAATAAGATTGGTATAAGGAATGAACATATAAGATAAAAATGATATAATATAAATGATTATTTAAAAGGAAAATATAAAAAGAATAATAGTTTAATATTTAAGTAATTTAAAAGAATTGTGGTAATTTAAATGAAGTTAATTAATATAAGATAAAAAGAATTTATAAAATAGGTTTTATAAACAAAAGTAATCTTTAAAGGATTTTAAAAGGGTATTATTTCAAATAAAAAGAGATATTTTATGATAATTAATTCGAATGGCTCGAAAATAAACTAAAAATGGGCAGGAGATGTGTTCGGATGGTAAACACTTCTCTTAAGTATTACTCTTCTTGTTAAGAGAATATATAATATTATTGGTAATACCCAGTTCCTTGGTATTATTTAAGAGTTACTCGATCTATATAATTTTCTTAAGTTAAAGAGATAATGTGAATCATTAATTGATAAATTGATTAGTAATATTCATAAAAGTGTTTAAACCAAAGATAAATTTGGAATCACTAATTGATAAGATAAAGCAGGATTCTCGACGAGTTTGGGCAGTCGAAAATTTTGAATCACACCCAACTAAGATATAAGGAATTTATGACAACTTTTGGTAAAAGATAAACCGTTTTTAAATGTTTTAAGTGAATGAAATTGGATAAGTATAATTTAAAAATGTGATTTTAAATAAAAACGATTTAAAAGTGTAGAAATTTAAAATAGCTTACACCAGAAATAAATTTTGTAATTATGAATTTGAAATGATAACAACCTACAAATCCACCCGGATATAAAACCGATCGGGAATTTGGGATGTGTATAGATATACAGTTAGGATGTAAAAAGGTATTATACAAAACTAGATTTAAGTCATGAACTATTTATACATTTAAGTAAAATCATGACTCTTTAAAATGTAATTGTAACCTGGAAAAAGTTTTATTAATGACTTCTACCATTAATTAAGGATTTGGACTTACGTTTTTAAAAGTTATGGATTTACAAAGTTGCGCTCATAAGATATAATAAACTTATGTAATAATTTTACAAAATGGTTCATAAACAATATTAATATTAAATGAAATATACTAAAAAATGATGAAAATAAAGGATGTAAATAAAGAGAATTTGGTATAACTGAGAAAAACCAATAGGAATAAATACATAATTTAAACGTAAATCATTTCGTCACACAAATTTTGATCTAATATCATAGTACGGAACTTTAAGGTGTGTATAACTATCCGGAAAAGAATATATCACTCAATTTCCTGACGGCTAGCATTGATGATGTTTTGTGGTCAGTTACTCGAGTTTTCTATCATAGTTAAGAAGCTATGCAAGGAAATCAAGTGTATTTGATGTAGATGTTTGATCAGAGTCCGCACTAGACGATCGGGAGATTGATACTAGTATGGAAATAAAGTTGTGGACTCGAATAGAAGATCAAATTGGATATTATATGCGAATGATTTGGGTACATCTTATGGGTGTAAGTTTGTGAAATAATGATTTAGGTAAATAAATTATGAGTTTAGGTTTAGGGTAGTTTCGAGGACGAAATTCTTTTTAGTAGGGGAGAATGTAACGACCCATAATTTTAACACTTTGAAAATGAGATATTTAATTATTTCAAATTCAAATGTAGAATTTTCAAACTTAAGCAATCAAGTTTTATATGATAAATAAGAATGGTAAACTTATTTTTGATATTGAATAAAGATTTTGGATTTCCATTGTAAAATTAACAAAAGTCGGATTCCAATAAAGTAGGATAAATATTCGTGAAATTTGTTTAAAGGATAAATAATTCCTTTTGAATATATACATATATATATATATATATATATTCGATAAAACTCATTTGATAATAATAGTAGTTTAATTTATAATGGTTCAATAAATATATAAAATTTGTTTTTATAAAGTTAACAAATTTGTCACATACCGATAAATCGACGTCCTATTTTTACAAATAGATCTGGATATTATTTTGTAAGTCAAATATACTTGTTTTAATTATTTAAATATAATAAAAAATCAATTTTGAAGTTTTATTTACATAGATAAATAGTTTAACAAAAACATCAAAATGTGATCATAAAACGTTTTGTCGAAAATCAACGTTTTATTTAAAATAAGTTGCCGCAACGTTACCGCACCTTTGTTAACATGTTTTAATATATATATATATATTATACATTTTAATAACTAAACATGTTTACTTTTGCTAAATAAGATTAGAAAACTTCTAGAAGTCAGTAGTAAAAGTAAGTAAGAATTAACAAAAGTAAGAAAAGTAAACATCAAATCAAAATCCAACAAAATAATTACTTTTCTTTACTTAATCTTTAAGTGACTAAGAGATGAAATAAGAAGTGAAAGGATGATGTTAAGTACTGAAAAAGTGGATGTTGCTTTAGGTTGAAGTAAGGATAGTTGGTAAGACGTTATTTTGGTAAATTTACCACTTCTTTCCTTTTCTATAAATACCCACCTCCTTCTCACTTTCATTCACATTTCTTCTCCTTTTTTTCTCAAGCTTCTTCATCTTCTTCCTCTTATCTTTAATGGCTTCCAAGCCACAGAAAAAAATTAGAATGAAATAATGTCAAAATATTTACAAAATATTCAAGAGAAATCAATGTTCATTCTCTTCAAATCAAATTCCTCTTTTCTCCATATTTTACCTCTTCTTCTCTCGGCCATAAATTCTTCAAATCTGAACCAATTTTTTTTTCTTTTCAAATCATGTATTTTTCCAGTGGAAAAAACTTTTATGTTGATCACTTTGTCTTATGATAAAGATAACTATGTCAAAAGTACACTTCTTTCCAATATATTCTCTCGCCCAGTTGTTAAGCCAGAAAATAGCCCATTTTGTGTGGATTATTTTTTTCCAATTTTGAGATTTGTTATACCTGAAACTCAATTTTTTGAAGTACATTTTCAGGCTATATATTTGTGAATACGAGAATAGATTTTTTTCTTTTCACCATATCTTCCTCAAAACTAATCAAAATCAAGTAACTATTTTAAATTCAAGAGAAAAGAATTTTCAACAACTTTTCAGTTAACAAGTTTTTCAAATTTTGAGAGTAAGAGAGACAAAAATAAGAGAGAAGATGGCTTATTTTTCGGGTCTAATTTTGAGAATTCAAGGTCAAAGCTCTACCACTTCTTCTCTATACTTTCGGCCCACCTCCATCTCAAGCCTTGGCCAAGCACTTCGAAGGAAGGGAAATTTGTTTGCTAGTATGTAAATGGAGTATGGATTAATTAGTGAAGTGTTGGTTGATAAGAATGTTTGTAGGAAGTTAATCGCTTTGGTTTATGGTGAGAAACTCTACTTAGCGTCTCTATTTATATATATACATGTTTGATAATATGTTACGATTGCTATGGATGCTTATATATGCTTCTATCATCAAGTATTGATTGTTTAATAAGATTGTTAAATTTTTTACCAAGTCAAGTTAATACACATCAATAAGCACAAAGGAAATCACTTTCCTTTTGAAAATGAAATAGTGTATACGTAATGCTCAAACCTTCTGGAAATATTTTTAAAATGAGTTAGAAATGTTTTATAAAAATTAAAATATGTTTAAAGAAAAAAAGAAAGAAAACTAGGATTTCATCTTGTATATTTAAAATATGTCCAAGTCAATTTTCTAGAAAAAAATCGCGTTAGTTTAGTTAAGTGACCATAACGGGAAATCCTTTTAAATGAACTTTTTAATTATGGAAAATTATGGAATAAATTTGATAAATCTATTTAAATAGTTTAGAAGAGATTTGATTTGGAAAATATGAATTTTCAAATATTAAAAACTTGATTAAATCATATAAGCATATATAGCACTTTTATGCTGCGAATTGTATAACTTTTTGAATATGAGTTTAAACGTAACAATTTTTCCCGGAATCAATTATGAATATTTTTAAAAGGAAAATTAAGTGTTTGAAAGATAATTTGGAAGCTTTATAATCAATTCCAAAATAAAGTTGATAACTGGGGTATGCGGAAACAACTAGTACATTTGTCCAGCTTGTGGGATCTGGAAAGATAAAATAGGGCGTTTAACTAAGGCTAGGGATGGAGCAAACAGTGCCCTAAACTTACCTAACCTACGTTTTCTTTTCTTAGGCGAGGGGTGTAACAAATTGAAAGGAAAGCCTGGATGCTTTAAAATAAAAAGATTGTATTAAGTTTTCAAAATAAAACGAAGATCGGTATTATCCAAAATTAAGCGATCTCCAAAATGAAAAAATTACGACTTGGATTGCATAGAGATAACCTTCTTATACTTGGTATTGAAATCCGAAGAAGGAACTCATCTTATTCATGGAATTTAAAAAGTGATTTCACTGTTATTCCGTCCATAGCACTTGTTGAATACGAAAATAGATGTTGAGTGAAATTAGAATGATTTCTATGATGCTATTTTGTCAAAAATATTTTGTAAAAAATTGATTTAGGTTTATCGTAAACGATGTCTTAAATAACATTACTTTACCCCTCTTAAAAGTTAAGAAATTTGGATCGTGAATTAAGTGAGGGAAATTGAAATATTATCCAAAAAAAAGAATGAATTGCTTAGAATTACTCTAAGACAAAATAAAGAGATTTTGAAATCATCCGAAAACAAAAGATAATTTTTGAAATAAAACATAGTGAAAACAAAGATCATTGAAGACAAAGATCTTCATGATGTAGGATTACTTGCCATTAGTTCCTAGAGGTGAAATTTTAACATATTTAAAGTGGCAGTAGTACTCTATTATGAAAATCTTCGATTTGCAAGAATATGATTTGAAGTTAAGAAAGAAATCTTTTATTAAGATTTAATAAATTATTTGAGAATATTTTATCTAAGTTAAAAGTTATAACTTGAATATAAGAAATCATTGATTAAGATTTAATGAATGATTTGGAAAAAAATTCCCAAGTAAAAGAGAAAATGATTTGGAATTATTCCAGGATTTAAGAAAGGTTTAAATAAAGCAAATGATTTGATAAATAAGGCTTAATGATTTCATATAATCTTAAAAAGAAAACGGAATAAATTGAAAAGAATGTATCTAAGAAAGATATTTTATAAAATATTAAGTACTTGATTGATGATTGATATCCACGTATGAACTTAACATCTATTAAATCGATAATTGGATTTCGAAGGAACCGTGGTCGGATTTGGGTAATTCCTTTCCGAAAACCACTTCGAACCAATGTTTACGTTCGAATATAAAGACATGTTGAAGATGTTGATTACTGAAGACGTGGATCTTTGTAGCGTGAGGACTGCTTGTGGACATACTCTAGGAGCTCCCAATATAGAGTTATTTGTAGTAGTGGTCTACTCGTTGTGGAGATTTTTTGGATTGCAAGGACTACTCGCTACTAATGGTAGTAGGAGAGTGCCTTCGGTTAATCCTGCTCCTGGACAACTTGTACGGACATTTGTTTAACATTGCATTTCTAAAGATTACGTATATTGCTTTTTACAAACATATATCTGTGGTAGCGGAGAAGGCTACTTCTCTTAGCTTAACATCCTCCTTGAGACATACAAGCTTAAGGGTTGTATTTTTGTGGAAGGCAATTAGTAGTTAACGGAAATGATAATATGGCATTCAGAGATGTGATATATGCTATGTGAAAAGGTAATTGTTGCCTCAAGCTTCATCAACCAGAAATAACAGAAATAGGGTTAGATGCAGCAAGGCTAAGTGGGCCATTCCAAATTAGGGTATGATCGTCCCTTTCTAGATTCGGGATGTAAATTAAGGTGGTTTGTATGCTCGGGCATCCGGTTTAAAGGTCGGTAACTACCGGGGGATGATATATTCGATACTATCTAGTTACAAAGATAGGCCAATCTTGTGTTGGTAGAGGATCCTTTGTGATGGTCCTCAGTACATTCCTCTAGAGATGTACTGCCAGAAGGTAGTCCCTTCACCTTGTCATTTGTTCAAGACTAATAAGTTTATTTGCAAATGTTTTCAAGGAATGTCATTGAAAATAATATCAAATGTTTTGATATATAAAAGTGTTTTAGTTATCATAAGGTAAAAACCTGTCCGTGTTTATATGTGGGCGCGGTCTTATGAGATACTCTTTCTTTTCAAAGGATTTCTTTTAAGGGCTGATATATGGCATTGTCATTTATTATTGAATTTTTGTCACACTGGTTAGTTTTAGTTTGATATTTTTCAGCATCTGTAAGGACAGATGTTATAACTGTCCAAGCTGAATTTAGGTTAGACTCTAATATATGTATTTTAAAAGTTTTCCATTGTAAAGATATTTGTTCAATATTATATATTATTCCATTCGAGTGAGATTCTGTTCTGTCTATTTTTCTTTATTACCCTTGATCATCCATACTTCCATGCAACTTGGGTCGGATGTGAGTGGTTTATTGTCAGCTCAAAGGGTACGGAATTTCAGGTCATCACAATAGGTCCCACATGTAAGAATACTGGAGGAGATGTAGTATTACTGGAACTAATACATGTTGAACTACTCAATTAGGACAAGGAATGGAAAGAAAGTAAAGTGCTGAAATATATAACACCGATACTTTTATAGTGGTTTGGGCCAAAAGTTCCTACTTCCATTGTCATTTCCTTATTTAGTCACTCTTTATATAGCCGAGAGGCTTATTAAATCGAATCTAAGCATTTTCATTATTAATAAGTTTTTGTTTAGAGTTTTGATATTGGAAAGTACTATCTAATTTTTTTTCATTATGTGCCAGAAGATCACTCATTCCTTGGGATTGCCACATATTTATAGCTTGCCTATGACGCCACTGGTTGAGAGCCTTCTTTTGGATTGATGATCTGGCTGATTATGAGTGGTGTTGATTTGAACACGTGTCATCATCTAGTTAAGTGTGACTTGACGTGGATTGCTGACATGATGCTTTTATGTAAGCTTTTGGATATCCTTTATTCATCTTGACTGTGTGTATCAGCCTGGGCTATCGAAGTTGTTGATTGTTATTGTTTGTTGAGTCGTTTTAGACTTCAGCAATCGATGCTCTCGGTCAGGCTTCTTAACTTAGCTGAATTATGATCATGGCCTTGGTTAACATATTGGTTCATGCTCTCGGATTGCATACTTTCATTATAAATCGAAAGATAGGTCCTAGAATTACAAGCCAACGAGCTTTCATTTCGAATATTAGCAATTTGTACTTTGCAGAAATTATAGTGTAACAAATAACTTTTACATAAAAGGTCAAATTGAGAAGTGGTCTTTTGCGTTGTGCTCGTAGGAATATTATCAATGCACTAGAGCTCATTTCGTCAAGTTTGAAGCAAGTACGATTTCGATCTAAAATAACGTCGTTCAATTTTAGATCGAACATGAATGCATAAGCATTGGTTGGAATTTAGGTGAGTTAACTCACCTTTAAATGAGAATTATATGATTTATGTGTTGATATAAATTATTATTTGTATGCTTGAATGATTTCTTTGTATGATTTAGTTGAATTACCGCTTTGGAAAGCGAATGACACATGAAATGAAATACACGAAACTCAGGAAACTTTGTGGAGGGATCCTAAGGGACTCCTTGCCACTGTTGATTTTAATTTCATTTATATACTTCTTATATGAAATGTTGAATGCCAAAAGCTTGGTAGCATGGCCATATTGGATGTGACTTTGATATATCATAAAAGTTAAACTCTTTTAGTGTAAATCAATGGTAACTCTTAAAAAAAAGTTATGCTAGCTCTAGGCCTTATTTTAGTGTTTTTGGAAATACTACTATTTGTTGTTTTTGATTTGAAATTGGTTTTGATTCAGAGAATGACTTTAAATGTGAATTTTAGAATTTTCTATGACATTTTATTTAGAAATGGTTTTTTCCTTCTCTACTTTACTCCAATCTTTTTGTAAGCCCCTTCTAATTTATATGAAAATGTTTCAAAGTATTTCAAAAATTATTTATTTTGTAGGAAAGTTGATATAATAGTGGACGTTTAGTTTAAAGGAATAGGGGAATTTATCTTCTATAATAATTTGATTCTGTTTTTAAAGAAGATAGAAATATTTTAAAATAAATATTTGTGAAATGCTTTATATAAAATGTTGTATAGAAGGATAGATTTATAAATTATATTTATAAATAAAATAATAGATTTATAAATGATATTTTACAAAAGAAAAATGATATCATTTTGATAAATTGGAAGAATAAATCATATTTGTGAATTTATAGTGATACATGGAATAATCATTTTATGAAAAAAATTTAGTCATATCTAGAAACCAAATATGTCCGATAAGTGTTTGAGATTTCAAATCAGGAGTTTTATAAAGAGAAAGTAGTATAAAAGGAGTTTTATAAATAAAATAGAGATTTACAAAAGATGATTTGTAAATATAAAAAGAAATTTATAAAAAGAGATTTATAAAAGGAAATGAGATTTGATTTAAATGATCATTTTAAATTAAGATGGTATGGAAAGTATAATTTTCATTTTTAAAACCAAATTCTGATGTAGGGAAAATCGTCTCTATCGATGAGAATTTAAGGATTTACCTCGAGGCTAGGATAGTATGCTAACTTGTCTGATTATATTGTTAATAGAGTAATAGCAAAAATTTGAAATCTAAAAGTGACGGTAATTATATTAGGCCTAATTTCCATACGATCTATTTATTTACACCAAAAGTGTTTTGGGTTTAATGTTACCAATGTTTTAAATGACATTTGTTTTAACCCAATCAAGTATGTTTTTGGAAATGAAATCTTTCATAAATGTTTTGTGAATACACTTATACCATTGAGATAAGTATAAGATAATATTTTCTAAGTATTGGAAGTGTAGTGTTTTGCGAATATACTTATACTAATAAGATAAGTATGTGGATATTTTTTCCAAGCATTAAAAGAGTATAAATGAATAGTGAATGACTAGTGTGTGTCTTTGTAATGTTATTTTAATAGCAGTATTTACAAAGTGGTTTTAATTAATGAAAGGATTAATTAGAGAGACTTTGTGTTTGCTTATGTGCTTAATCACGCTTAGTTTTTATGTGAAATTAAAATCTTAATTTGATTGTTTGCTTATTTGATACTTAAATAACCGACTATCAAAGCTTGACCAGTTTTGAAACCGTCGACTTTTGGTTTGGAGAGACCGAGATCGGATACGCATGAATTATCCAAAGACCACTTTGAACTAGGATAAGTGTTCAAACTGGAGACATCTTCATGTTATTCGAAATCGAAGATGGAGTTTTTTGAAGTGCAAGGGCTACTTGCTACTAATGCTGAAGGTGATTCCAAAATGGATGTAGTAGAAGTAGTGCCTTCAGTTTGTTCAGACGTAGAACAACTTATGTGGATGAATGTTAGCATTGCATTGTTGCTTGGAGGGTAGTGGAAGCATTTCGAGAGGGATTTGCTAAAAGGTAAAGCATAGACTCAAGCATCACATTCGAAAATGACTAAAACATGGAAGATGTGGTAGGGCTATGTTGGTCGCTCTCATTTGGGTATGGTCATCACTTATATCAAGATCGATATTTATGGGTTATGTATGTTGGGTCTATGAAAATAGTTAGTCAAGTTGGCAGCCAGATGATGGTCATATTTGGTGCTATTCAGGAAGAGGTAGGTTGGTTCTATGTTGACATGGGTTGCAAGGTTGTGCACAGTACATTTTCTCTAGAGTGTACTATGATAGGATGTAACCTAGTAGCCTTCTTATTAATGGAATCCATTTTCTAATACGTGCCTTACGAACTTAGTTGTATATCAAATATTCTGGAATATAAGATGCAAGCATTTCACCTATGCTATATATTTATTTTAAACTCTAGACTTTGTGATAACATCATAATATTTTCTAATAAAAATGATTTGGTTGTCATAAGGTAAAAACCCTTCCATGTTTATACATGGCGTTGTCTTACGAGATACCTTTATATTTGAAAAGTTTTATAACATTAAAATCCATATGATTTGAGTTTCTCACACTTGTTTTACCAGCCTGATCTAAACGTTATTTTCTTATGATACTCGGGTCAATCCCGAGTATATTTCAAGGTTTAAGTAGATGCTTTGGAGCTTCAAGAGATGAGTTGGATGCCTCCAAGACATATTCATGTATTTTATTCGCCACTGCATTTATTGTAATGTATTTATCAGCATTTGTGAGGACATGCTGTTATAGCTATCCAGGTCGATGATATGTTTGTTTACTCTGATGAATGGATGGATATATATATATATATATATATATATTACATTTTACTTTTTAGTAAATATATTTTGTGTATTATACATATTCATCACGATATGAGAATCTTTTATGTCTTTGCTTTTCTGTCACCCCAACAATTTATTTTTCCAACACTCGGATGCTCGGCACGTGAATACCATGAATGCATTAATGTAAAAATTTTGGGTTGAATCGTTCGTTAAACAGAAATAGTGGGAGAATGCCACATAACACTTATTGACTGCATCAAAATATGGAAATTGTTTTTGTAAAATGTATGACACACTATTTATGAAATAATGAGTATTTTTCGGTGTTGACTGAAAATTGAACGTTGTAATGTTTTAATAAAAAATTATGAAAATTCTTTATGAAATAAAACTATAACATGGTATTTGTTTTCACAACAAAGGTGGTGCATTGGAAAATACAAAAGTATCTAAAATTAATTACAATTATTTGGAATTATAGACTAAGTGCAGTTTTGAGAAATAATTCATTATTATATGATTTCAAATCGTATTATACTAGTTAGTTATACGTCAAATAATTAAGGGCTAAGAATCCATTTAGTGGAAGAGTTGATGGACTCTTTAGATTGATACATAATGATGTATGCAATCATAAGTCTAATTATACCAAAACGGTTCCACATACTTCATCATATTCACCGATGAGTTATCACAAAAATGGACATATATATTTGATACACATATATAAGTTTATGATAAGCAATTAGAATATAAAATGGAGGTAAATAATATAATTGAGACGAAAATGATTCGATTTGATTGAATGGATGAGTATACTAGAAGAAGTTCTGTATGCATCTAATATGAATAAATATTCGGCCCCAAAGGTCATTCATTCCAATAATACATAATGAGGTATTGATAAGGAGTAATCGAACTTTGTTAGACAAAACATGATTACTGATGAGTGAAGTTGAGTTAAAGTTCTTTCTACAAGGTTTGTACTTAAGATTAGTACATTGGGTCAAAGAATAGTTTACAAAACCATATAAGATAAGGGTTTATAAGAAACTCCTATACATCCTAGGCCAAGGATTTGGCAGGTTGTGCGAGTCAAAAGACTACATGTATGTAACGACCCACTTTTCAGTATAGTTTAAGCTGGCAATCAACCACAAACAACCCACTCAAATTGAATGGAAATACAGATGGTTAGGGGAAAGAAAGAAGAAAGAAGATAAGAAGAAACTAACACACCGAATCTCATAGTGGAACGAATAATCAATAATATACAACAAATCTTTGCACAAATACAAATTGTAATATATGTATATATAGATATCAATCAAAGTATACTAACCTATTTCAGTCTGGATAGTAATAATAACCTTTCCTCACAATTTGCTGATAAATACAATGATGAATGCCGCAGTAAAACAACCATGTATGTAAATATGTTTTTGGGTCTCCAGCTCGTCTCATGAAGCTCCAAAGCATCCCAACTAAATCTACAACATGCTCGGTCTGACCCGAGCAGTTAAGACAAATAATGCCCAGATCAGTCTAGTAAAACCAGCATGAGAAACTCAAATCACAAGGAATTAATTTATTATATTTGTAAAATTGTAACGACCCGCCTTTCATTACACAGAAAGACGCATCATTAAGAAGAAAGAAAGGGACAGAGAAGAGAAAAGATGGAAAAGAAAGAACCAACAACATCAGAATCTCACAACGGAATGAATAAATTATATTAATCAAATAAAATATTACACAGTATTATATACATCAGAGTTATACAGCTAATACAAAACAAACTAGACATTTATACACACCTGTCTAGTTATGACAATTCAAGTACAATACAAAGATACAGATACAACTCTAACACAGCAGAACACTATATATATATATATATCTACACGCTGAAGCCACCTGCTCCATAACTCCTCCAGAACTCGTCAAAGCAAACCTAAATCCCTCGAATACACATACATAATATGAGTACCCAAGAGTTTAATAAAACAGAAAATAAACACTTGGGTCAGACATGGATCTGGTGTGAGTAAACAGGTTAAAGTTTCTTAACTTTGAAAATACTTTGAAAATAAAGGTATCACGTAAGACTCCCCACAAATAAACATGGGTAAGTTTTTGCCTTACGCTAACCAAAACATTTGATAGGAAATCCAGTGATATTATAATAGGGTCTAGGGTTTTCAAGTAAATAGAAAATAGCCGAAATTGTTACATCTATTAAATTCCAGCTACTAGCCACAAAAGTGGGTAATACAATCAAAACCGTAAAGGGCACGTAGGAAGAATGGGTTTACATCAATGGCAGGGCTACTGGGGTACCGTCCGTCATAGTTTGTGGCCTAGATTACCGTACCGAGGATCCACCCTAAATCTTATGCAACATAAGGCCGAAACCATCCCTTACTAGACAGTCCCGAACAAGACAACCACGACAGTTGTCATGATCAACCGCCCACACAGCCGAAATAAAAGGGACCTCTAGACAAGAGTAAATCTCGTCCTACTTGGGTGCTACCCACTTAGCCTTGCTGCACTTCCCCTGTTTTATCCATTCCCGGTTGATGAGGCTTGAGGCTACGATTACCTTATAGAACACATCTATCTTAGAATGCTCATCATCCACCTGACGATGTTCTGAAAGCATTCAATACATACAAGTTCGTTTCGGGTTCGAACGAAACCGAAGGCACTATCTCGCTACACTCGTTTTGGAATCACCCTCAGAGTTAACGACAATAGCCCTTGCACTCTGAATCTTCATCTCGAACCTGAAAATACTAGCCCCGTTAAACTCGTATTGGAATCACCCTCAGAGTATTAACGAAAATAGTCCTTACACCACGAGTCTTTACTCTTTCACTTGAGATTCACGACCTAACGTTTAATTTGGATCGATGTGGTTTTCGGAATTCCAAATTTGGAAACCCGATCCCGGTCTCATCGAATTCAAACACCATTTTAATGTTCAAGTAATTTAAGTATAACAATTTAATTAAATTTTAAACATTGAATTCACACAGCATCATTCACAGATAAATATCACACATTTATCACTGATATACCAATATAATATCATAGAATATCACAACATATCGTCCAATAGATATCAACCAATCCACATGTTTCACAACCATCATCTACAAAGACGAATCATTAACCCTTTTATAATTAATTTAATCAACTTAAATTAAATTAATTACTTGAGAATTAAACAACTAATCCTGGTTAAACAATCATTAATTAATTACAATTAATTAACCAATCACTCTTTAATCACCATCATAATCCAATTAATTAATCTTTAGTTACAGATTAATTATTATTTAATCAAATTCTTAATTAATCACCCTAGATTAATTATTCTTTAATTACACTAAATAATTAGCCTTTAAATTAATTACACAAATTTATTAATCTATAATCATTAATTAATCTTAACTAATTTCTAATTAATTAATTAACTATAGTTAATTACATTAATCCTTAGTTAATTATTATTACTTCTTTTCTCACTTTATTGATTAATTATCTTATAATTAATCACATTTATTAATTAATTTAACAATTAATTATTCATTAATTACATTAATTAATGACCCACTAATTACTTTATTAATCAATTGTTCTCTTAATTACATTTAACAATTAATTATAAACTTAATTATACTTATTAATCAAACCTGATTAATCACAATCAGTAATTAACCTCCTTTAATTACTTCATCAATTAAACCAGCTCCTTGATTAATTACATTAATTAATCCTTTAAGTGCACCGAGTAATTATCACTTAATTAATTTTCTTAAGTAACTGTCCTTTAATTACTATCCATCAAGTAATTCCCCTTAATTAATTACATCTAGTAATTATTCATTAATTACTTCACTAAGTAATTACACCTCTTTAATTACATTAAGTAATTATACTTAATCCCATCATTAAGTAATTCTTTTAATTAATTAAATTTAATTAATTAATTAAAATTAACCACAATAGCTTAATTAATTACACTTTAATTACTTCATTAAGTAATTATCTTTAATAATTCTTCCTAATCATTAAGTAATTAACTTCTTAATTACTTATTTCTTAATTAATTAACATAGATTAAACAATCCTTAATAAAGTAATAAATTACACTTAATTAATTCCACAAACTAATTTACCTTAATTTAATTACCCACATTAATCATTTAAGTCAATCAAGTAGTTATACTTTAATTACCATTATAAATAAAACTTGATTAAGATAAACCATACATTTCATTAACTCTTATCAATCATTTTAAAATTAATTTTTTAAATTCAAAAGCTTGTATTTGGTTTACACAAAATCATCATCTTTTAATTTATCTAAGTTAAATACCTTACTTTAATCACATTTAAATTACTCCAATAACATTTTTTATTTGAAAACATTTAGAGATCTATTATATAATTTAACAAAGCAATATTTATAACCAAACTATTTTTAAACAAAAGTTTAAATTTGGAAAATCCAAACTTTAAAACAAATTTTTTTTTAAGTCAAACATTCATTCATTATAAAACTAATTAAACACTTTGTTCAAAATTCAACTTGCATACAAATTTTGAAAATTCATTTTATAGTACAAAATCCGGAGAGTGCTAAAACTTTGAAACAAACTATTTTTAAAGCAAAATTGACTTTAAAATTCTATACCCTAAAAAAACTTAAACTTGTTTAAATGCCAAGTTTAATTTAAACATTGCAAACATCTTTAAACTGTTTAAAACTTTATTTTAAAATTTTAGTTTTCTTTAAATTTCTAAAATTCATTTTACAGTTTGGAAACTGACAGGATTTAACAAGATTCAAATCCTGGAACCAAACTATGCATGAGACAAACACAAGCGACCAACCTTCTCAATGACTTCAAGTCACACACGAAGAAAGCACGAAGGAAAACCCAGTCCAACTTCTTCTTCCACGAACCAAAAATTCCAGATGCACAAGATGTCGCCATGCACATGCACGCTGGACTTGGTCGACGACGGCCATCACCGAAATGCTCCACAACTCGTCCCTGACCCACCGACTATCTCGTCTCCCTGGATTGACGAAATCATCCTCGAATCGAAAAAGAGCTTCAGCACTTCAACAGGAAATGAAAACTCGATCGAAGAAATCAGTGCCGTCGGTGAATCCCGTCACCAGAGGGCCTGCCACCTCGTCCATAAACGTGTCACGAAACACAGAAACTCTTCCCCCACAAGCGATTCCTCCTAAATCACCATTGAAGCCGCGATCACCACAATATCAACACAAACAACGCCAGGACTTAGAACCCTACTCTGCCGTACTCCAATCGCCACGACCATCAGTAGAGACTTCCACTAATTTTCCTGCATCCCCAGACACCACGACCACCTTCATACCGAACCTCGACCTCTCCTTCGATGCTGGTCAACAGCAATCGACCCAAAACTCAAATTCGAGGAATCCTTAATTTCTCTTTGAATACTAAATTAAAAATTCCCAAATTCAGGTTAAAATTCATGATTTTGTACTTCAATTCAGGTTATATGATCCGAAACTTAAATTATTAAGATTGATTTTCATTGATTATTGAGACCATTACTGTTATTTTGCTTTCCAGGCTAATTTCTAAATATAAAAATTTTGAAACAAAATTTTTAATTATCAATACACTACTATGGTCATTTTTCATTTTCAAATCTTGGTCTGAATTCAATGGTATGTGAAGATAAGAATTTTTCTAATAAAATCTGGAACATGAACCAAGCACAGAGCTTATAATTGCATATCTACAGACATTCACACTGCTAAATATACATGCATTCAACTTCAAATCAAACATGCAAACATTTATCATGTTTACTATAACATTCGCATCCATATATTTGTAAAATTAATTACTTCAATAGGCATCAATCAGAAGATCAAGTTTAATCTATTTTTAAAATAAATTTACTCATTTTTCTGACAACACAGAGAATACTTCATTTTGATTCCTGGAACATTGAATTTGACAGGCATTGTTTTGATCTCAGTTGAACTTTGAAACTTGATGATGCTCACAGTTTAAAGTTTCTTTGATTATCTTTTGAAAGCTTGCTGTTGAATTTGCTGTTAAATATCTTGCAGTAGATTCTTCATATAGTATTGCATGTTCTTAGATTGAAATTTTGGATCTGAAGTTGTAAATGGCTTTAGATTTTGATTACAGTTTGAATGATCTTTGGTTTTTTTTAAATAGAAAACTAAAGAAATTTGATCTGATAATAAAAAAAGAGTAACAGGCTTTCTCTCTTTCATTAATTATAAACTTAATTTCCTTTAAAACAATGTTTTGCCACTTGTATTACAAATATCTTGCATATATTCATGTATTTACAAATGTCCAAACTTGAATTATTATGTATACAAAGTGTATTCTCATTAACTCCTAAGTTGTCAAGTGTTTTAGATTTGATTATTAAATTAATTTCTTATTATTACAAATGATTTAAACCTTAATTACATATTTACCTACATATTTATGTTATATATAACTATGAAATGTATTTATCTCTTTTTATTTAATTTATAATTAAAATCCATTTTCAAAAGATAAGTTTAGAAGAAAGAAAATGAACATTTATTTAAATTTTATTTTAAAAGTTTAAACTTAAGTTATTATATCTAACATTGATATTATATATAAAAACTAAATTTATTTTCAAAAATCAATTTAAAAGAAAACAAATAAGCTTTTATAATAATATACTATTTTTAAGCTATTATACTTTTAGCAAAATAAACTTTTCTTTAAGTGTTTTGAAAATATAAGATTAATTTTAAATAGCTTTTGAAAAGCATTTTATTAAATCAAATCAAAAATCTTCCAAATCACCATATATACATACGTATAATATAAATTTTGAAAACACATTTTCTACATAAATTTAATCCAATACTTTTCTATTTACAGTATATATATAATATATATATACATTATAAATAAACAGAACTTATCTATTTACAGTATTAACTTCAGAAATTATTTGAATTTTAAACAGAACTTCAAATCACAATATATAAACATATATATTATAATTTGAAAACATTTTTATTAAATTTAAATTGAAACCAATTTCCTTTTGACAATGTATACATATATACATTACAAATAGAATATTTTTATTAACTTAGAAAGATTGATTATTATTAATTATATATATATTATTATCTTTTGAAAAGAATAAACATTCCCAAATTAAATTATTATTATTAAGTTTTGAAAAGATAACATTTGTTAAATTAGATTAATTATTAGTTTTGAAAATATAACATTTGGTTAAATTAGATTATTAAATCAATATTACATATTTTAAAATAATTAAAAATGGAAATTATTAAATAAGTATTGCCCAAAATTCCGTGACATCACATTCCTCCCCCCTTAAAAGAATTTCGTCCTTGAAATTAAAAGCAAAGATAATTTAATAATCTCATACGGATTTTAATTTTAAAATAGCAACATATGCTATCAACCATATACTAGAAACCATAACATCCAATTCAAACAAACAATTCTAACTATCCATACAAAATTCTGAACAGAATTTCCTAGAGTTTCCCAGGTACAAACACCGGGATACTCGCTGTACAGAATCTAAACTTGCTACACTACTCAGATCTAGAACTCATATATATATATATCTAGATCTACAATCTAAACAGGATACCGGGTCACAGACAAGTTTGGTTCAACTTCCATATCTCCCTGACCTGCTGGTTCTAAACCAGTGACGGATCACACATGTACTCTCTCAGAGATACGAGAAATATCCCACGAATCCCAACCATTCGAACTTGCAATTCAATCATGTAGATCAAACACTTATCCTTAAGAGAATACAGAAAGATTTCAATACACTTCTAAGCTAGCTTCCTATATTACCCAATCTTATCGCTCGTATGATAGGAGAAAACTTATCCAAAAAATTAAATCTCCGACTTCGAATTCCGAATCTCTTAGTCTCTTGACCACAACTTCCGCCGATCCTGGGCTGTCCTCAATCTTCTTGATCAACCAAACTTTACAGATGCTTCTCAAATCAAAACTAGATCAGGAATAAGATGATCTCCTGATTCTACTCCACAAGATGGTTCTTCTAAGATCCATCGAAATCCACCACACCAAAACTACTATACAAGCATCAAAAGATTTCAAACTTGCTTCTCCTATCTGGAAAACAGAATAGATGCACCTGACAACCAAGCCTTCAGATCCCAAAAGAACTTCCTAAAGAAATAGTTAAATCCAAGAATACACAAATCTTTCGATGAATCCGAGGTTGCTTCTATTCTGGAATAACTGCCACCATGCCCTGCACATCTCTGATCTGAAAAAGATGAGAATGCTGTTGATGATCAAAGCACAAACATGATCAACTCATCCAGAAACATTGTTCATCAAATTCCATAAAAGCTTAGTGACCTACCTGATTTGGTCACAAATACTACAGCAGAAATCTATTTGGAAAACTATATCCAATCAATCCTGATTGCTCACAAAATCCTCTCTCCTGGAGCCTTCTCTCTACTAGGCTAAACCACCTGAAAATCCAAGAACCAAATCGAAACAGAACTCCATCTCCCGATGCGGATACACTCCTTTCACTACCACGAAGATATTCAAAAAGTCTCAAACCACTTCGATAGCTCCAACATTCTTTAGAGATGTCTTAAACGAATGAAAAGATTACTAAGAGAACATTCGAACCATCGCAAGTCACTTTTGCGATACTACCCAATTCGGATTCCAAAGAAACTATTCTCTCTTACATAACAGAACAGCTTAAGCACTTCAAAAGAAGAAACGGATGGTCCACCTCAACCACAAACATCTTACCCAGCTAAGCTTCCAGAAGAAGTGGACAAGCCTTCACCATTTGCCCGACCTACTGACAGAAGAATCTCAAAGACTTCTGAACCATCGAAGAAACGGACCACACATCTGCTTTCAAACTCCACCTCTAGGATACTGCTGAGCTAAGAGATCTTTCTAACAGCACACTCAACACCTCCGAGCTGTCATTGCTATCAAAGACTTCCTATCCAAAAGCTCCTTGAAACCCAAATCTATATCAACCAACTCTACAAAAAGAGTTTTCAAGATGAGCAGAAACCTCTCAAGAAACTCGGGATTCACACCAAGCACAAACACCTAGCTGAACTGAGTCTCCCACTCCAATACAGACAAAACTCCTTCCTACGGTTGCCAAAATACCATTACTTTCTTCAGCACCCCCGACTGATCAAAACTCTAGAAAATCCACTCGCACGAGCGCAATCCAAACTTATACTCCAAAGATAAACTACGAACCTTTAAAAGGTTTCCTTCAGGGATCGATGAAATCCATAAACCAAGCTGCCAAACTTACTCAAGATGCACAAAACTGACATGGTAGACACTTATAATCTATACTCCGACTTCTTCCACTGATAGTCGTGCTATACACACCACTATCTCTCCTACTTCAAGAACTTATGTTGGAAAACCCGAACAGGTAACCCAACAAAATTGGTAGGTATATAGATATATATAATATAAATAAATAAAAATACAAGTACGCACTCTCAAGAAAGAGTTTACTCCAAAGCCTAGGTATTCACTCAACCTAGTGCTCTAATACCACAATGTAACGACCCACCTTTCATTACACAGAAAGACGCATCATTAAGAAGAAAGAAAGGGATAGAAAAGAGAAAAGATGGAAAAGAAAGAACCAACAACATCAGAATCTCACAGCGGAACGAATAAATTATATTAATCAAAAAAAATATTACATAGTATTATATACATCAGAGTTATACAGCTAATACAAAAAAACTAGGCAGTTATACACACCTATCTAGTTATCACAACTCAAGTACAATACAAACATACAGATACAAGTCTAACACAGCATAACACTATATATATATATATATATATACACACACATGCTGAAGCCACCTGCTCCATAACTCCTCTAGAACTCGTCAAAGCAAACCTGAATCCCTCGAGTACTCATACATAATATGAGTACCCAAGAGTTTAATAAAACAGAAAATAAACACTTGGGTCAGATATGGATCTGGTGTGAGTAAACGGGTTAAAGTTGCTTAACTTTGAAAATCCTTTGAAAATAAAGGTATCACGTAAGACTCCCCACAAATAAACATGGGTAAGTTTTTACCATACGCTAACCAAAACATTTGATAGGAAATCCAGTGATATTATAATAGGGCCTAGGATTTTCAAGAAAATAGAAAATAGCCGAAATTGATACATCTATTAAATTCCAACTACTAGCCACAAAAGTGGGTGATACAATCAAAACCGTAAAGGGCACATAGGAAGAATGGGTTTCCATCAATGGCAGGGCTACCGGGGTACCGTCCGTCACAGTACGTGGCCTAGATCACCGTACCGAGGATCCACCCTAAACCCTCTGCAACACAAGGCCAGAACCATCCCTTATTGGACAGTCTCGAACAAGACAATCCCGGCAGTTGTCATGATCAACCGCCCACACAGTCGAAATAAAAGGGACCTCAAGATAGCCGTAAATCTCATCCTACTTGGGTGCTACCCACTTAGCCTTGCTGCACCTACCCTGTTTTAGCCATTCCCGGTTGATGAGGCTTGAGGCTACGATTACCTTATAGAATACATCTATCTTAAAATGCTCATTGTCCACCTGACGATGTTCTGAAAGCATTCAATCCATACAAGTTCGTTCTGGGTTCGAACGAAACCGAAGGCACTATCTCGCTACACTCGTTTTGGAATCACCCTCAGAGTTAACGACAATAGCCCTTGCATTCTGAATCTTCGTCTCGAACCTGAAAGTACTACCCCCGTTAAACTCGTATTGGAATCACCCTCAGAGTATTAACGACAATAGTCCTTACACCTCGAGTCTTCACTCTTTCACTTGAGATTCAAGACCTAACGTTTAATTTGGATCGATGTGGTTTTCGGAATTCCAAATTTGGAAACCCGATCCCGGTCTCATCGAATCCAAACACCATTTTAATGTCCAAGTGATTTAAGTTTAACAATTTAATTCAATTTTAAACATTGAATTCACACAGCATCACTCACAGATAAATATCACACATTTATCACTGATATACCCAATATCATATCATAGAATATCACAACATATCGTCCAATAGATATCAACCAATCCAAATATTTCACAACCATCATCCACAAAGAGGAATCATTAACCCTTTTATAATTAATTTAATCAACTTAAATTAAATTAATTATTTGAGAATTAAATAACTAATCCTGCTTAAACAATCATTAATTAATTACAATTAATTAACCAATCACTCTTTAATACCATCATGATCCAATTAATTAATCTTCAATTACAGATTAATTATTCTTTAATCAAATTCTTAATTAATCAACCTAGATTAATTATTCTTTAATTACACTAAATAATTAGCCTTTAAATTAATTACACAAATTTATTAATCTTTAATCATTAATTAATCTTTAATCATTAATTAATCTTAACTAATTTCTAATTAATTAATTAACTATAATTAATTACATTAATCCTTAATTAATTATTACTTATTTTCTCACTTCATTGATTAATTATCTTATAATTAATCACATTTATTAATTAATTAAACAATTAATTATTCATTAATTACATTAATTAATGACCCTCTAATTACTTTATTAATCAATTGTTCTCTTAATTACATTTAACAATTAATTATAAACTTAATTATACTTATTAATCAAACCTGATTAGTCACAATCAGTAATTAACTTCCTTTAATTACTTCATCAATTAAACCAACTCCTCGATTAATTACATTAATTAATCCTTTAAGTGCACTGAGTAATTATCACTTAATTACTTTTCCTAAGTAACTATCCTTTAATTACTATCCATCAAGTAATTTCCCTTAATTAATTACATCTAGTAATTATTCATTAATTACTTCACTAAGTAATTACACCTCTTTAATTACATTAAGTATTTATACTTATTCCCATCATTAAGTAATTCTTTTAATTAATTGAACTTAATTAATTAATTAAAATTATCCATAATAACTTAATTAATTACACTTTAATTATTTTATTGAGTAATTATCTTTAATAATTCTTCTTAATCATTAAGTAATTAACTTCTTAATTACTTATTTCTTAATTAATTAACATAGACTAAAAAATCCTTAATAAAGTAATAAATTACACTTAATTAATTCCACAAACTAATTTACCTAAATTTAATTACCCATATTAATCATTTAAGTTAATTAAGTAATTATACTTTAATCACCTTTATAAATAAAACTTGATTAAGATAAACCATACATTTCATTAACTCTTATCAATCATTTTAAAATTAAAATTTTAAATTCAAAAGCTTGTATTTGGTTTACACAAAATCATCGTCTTTTAATTTATCTAAGTTAAATACCTTACTTTAATCACATTTAAATTACTCCAATAACATTTTTTATTTGAAAACATTTAGAGATCTATTATATAATTTAACAAAGTAATATTTATAACAAAACTATTTTTAAACAAAAGTTTAAATTTTGAAAATCCAAACTTTAAAGCTAAAATTCTTTTTAAGTCAAATATTCATTCATTATAAAACTAATTAAACACTTTGTTCAAAATTCAACTTGCCTTCAAATTTTGAAAATTCATTTTATATAGTACAAAATCCGGACAGTACTAAAACTTTGAAACGAACTATTTTTAAAGCAAAAATTGACTTTAAAATTCTATACCCTAAAAAAAACTTAAAATTGTTTAAACGCCAAGTTTAATTTAAACATTACAAACATCTTTAAACAATTTAAAAATTTATTTTAAAATTTTAGTTTGCTTTAAATTTCTGAATTTCATTTTATAGCTTGGAAACTGACATGATTTAACAAGATTCAAATCCTGGAACCAAACTATACATGAGACAAACACACGCGACCAACCTTCTCAATGACTTCGAGTCACACACGAGGAAAGCACGAAGGAAAACCCAGTCCAACTTCTTCTTCCACGAACCAAAATTTCCAGATGCACAAGATGTCTCCGTGCACATGCACGTTGGACTTGGTCGACGGTGACCATCACCGAAATGCTCCACAAGTCATCCCTGACCCACCGACAATCTCGTCCCCCTGGATTGACGAAATCATCCTCGAATCGAAAAGAGCTTCTGCACTTCAACAGGAAATGAAAACTCGATCGAAGAAATCACTGCCGTCGGCGAATCCCATCACCTAAGGGCCTGCCACCTCGTCCACAAACGCGTCACGAACCACAGAAACTCTTCCCCCATAAGCGATTCGTCCTAAATCACCATTGAAGTCGTGATCACCACAATATCAACACAGACAACGCCAGGACTTTAAACCCTACTTTTCCATACTCCGATCGCCACGGCCATCAGTAAAGACTTCCACTATTTTTCCTGCATCCCCAGGCACCACGGCCACCTTCATGACGAACCTCGACCTCTCCTTCGACGCTGATCAACAGCAGTCGACCCAAAACCCAAATTCGAGGAATTCTTAATTTCTCTTTGAATACTAAATTAAAAATTCCCAAATTCATGTTAAAATTCATGATTTTGTATTTCAATTTAGGTTATATGATCCTAAACTTAAATTATTGAGATTGATTTTCATTGAATATTGAGATCATTACTGTTATTTTGCTTTCTAGGCTAATTTCTAAATATAAAAATTTTGAAACAAATTTTTTAATTATCAATATACTACTATGGTCATTTTTCATTTTCAAATCTTAGTCTAAATTCAATGGTATGTGAAGATAAGAATTTTTCTAATAAAATCTGGAACATGAACCAAGCACAGAGCTTATAATTGCATATCTACAGACATTCACACTGCTAAATATACATGCATTCAACTTCAAATCAAACATGCAAACATTTATCATGTTTACTATAACATTCGCATCCATATATTTGTAAAATTAATTACTTCAATAGGTATCAATCAGAAGATCAAGTTTAATCTATTTTTAAAATAAATTTACTCACCTTTCTGACAACAGAGAGAATACTGCATTTTGATTTCTGGAACATTGAATTTGACAGGCATTGTTTTGATCTCAGTTGAACTTTGAAATTTGATGATGCTCATAGCTTAAAGTTTCTTTGATTATCTTTTGAAAGCTTGCTGTTGAATTTGCTGTTAAATATCTTACAGCAGATTCGTCATATAGTATTGCATGTTCTTAGATTGAAATTTTGGATCTGAAGTTGTAAATGGCTTCAGATTTTTTATTACAGTTTGAATGATCTTTGTTTTTCTTAAAATAGAAAACTAAAGAAATTTGATCTGATAATAAAAAAAGAGTAACAGGCTTTCTCTCTTTCATTAGTTATGAAATTAATTTCCTTTAAAACAATGTTTTTCTACTTGTATTACAAATATCTTGCATATATTCATGTATTTACAAATGTACAAACTTGAATTATTATGTATACAAGTGTATTCTCATTAATTCCTAAGTTTCCTATTGTTTTAGATTTGATTATTAAATTAATTTCTTATTATACAAATGATTTAAACCTTAATTACATATTAACCTAAATATTTATGTTATATATAACTATGAAATGTATTTATCTCTTTATATTTAATTTATAATTAAAAATCCATTTTCCAAAGATAAGTTTAAAAGAAAGAAAATGAACATTTATTTAAATTTTATTTTAAAAGTTTAAACTTAATTTATTATATCTAACATTGATATTATATATAAAAACTAAATTTATTTTCAAAAACCAATTTAAAAGAACACAAATTAAGCTTTTATAATAATATACTATTTTTAAGCTATTATACTTTTAACAAAATAAACTTTTCTTTAAGTGTTTTGAAAATATAAGATTAATTTTAAATAGCTTTTGAAAAGCATTTTATTAAATCAAATAAAAAATCTTCCAAATCACCATATATACATATGTATATTATAAATTTTGAAGACACATTTTCTACTTAAGTTTAATCCAATACTTTTCTATTGACAATATATATATATATTATGAATAGAAAATTCTAAATATTAGCTTCAGAAATTATTTGAATTTTAAAACAGAACTTCAAATCACAATATATAAACATATATATTATAATTTGAAAACATTTTTATTAAATTTAAATTGAAACCAATTTCCTTTTGACAATGTATACATATATACATTACAAATAGAATATTTTTATTAACTTAGAAAGATTGATTATTATTAGTTATATATATATTATTATCTTTTGAAAAGAATAAACATTCCCAAATTAAATTATTATTATTAAGTTTTGAAAAGATAGCATTTGTTAAATTAGATTAATTATTAGTTTTGGAAATATAACATTTTGTTAAATTAGATTATTAAATCAATATTACATATTTTAAAATAATTAAAAATGGAAATTATTAAATAAGTATTGCCCAAAATTCCGGGACATCACAAAAATCTTTTAAAATCAAAGGTATCTCGTAAGACCACGCCGCATATAAACACGGACGGGTTTTTACCTTACAATAACCAACACATTTTCTATAGATAATCAAATGATATTATAAAAATGTCCAAGATATAGATACTTATTAGTCATAGCAGAAGCTGATACATTAATTAAATTCCAGCATAATAGGTATACAACTAAAACCGTAAAGACACGCATTGGAGATTGATTTCCATAAAATGACTAGGCTACTAGGGTACCGCCCGTCATAGTGCATTTATGGATAAAATAACACCGAGGACCACGCCAGGATCTCGTACCAAGATAGGACCGGCCTACCACATGATTAGTAGTGTCAAACATGATCACCCTTCTTTAATGGACCCCGAACCATACAAATGAGAGATAATCTCGACTTTGAATAGTGGAAGCGGCTCGCTTAACCCTACTGTGTCACCCATGTTGGTATTCTCGATTAATGAGGCTTGAGGCTACGTTTTACCTTTTTGAGTAGGAATCCCACTTGGAATACTAACACTGCCCTCCAAGCAATAGTGCAATGCTTGCATTCACCCATACAAGGCCATTCTGGGATTGAATGAGACTGGACCACTGCCTCTACTACATCCATTTTGAAATCACCCTTAGGATTAGTAGCAAGCAGCCCTTGCACTTCAAGGCTCTATCTTTGATTCCATATTCTTCAAGATATCTTCCATTCAAAATGCTTAAGTTGGATCAAAGTGGTTTTCGGATAAGATATCTGATTCCATTCTCTTTAAAACAACATTCGATAGTTTGCTATAAACTCAATCCCGGTTCTTTAGGAAATAAACAGTCAAAGATAAGAGTAGAGATTATCTCCCAACCGCTAGTGGGTGGATTTCCTTATCATTTATCCTAGGAAATGAAACGAGATTTATACGCACATTACAACATCATCGGAGATAACTATGCCATATAACTCGCATATTTCTCCTAAATATTTTCAAAGTTAGGTTTTATCTAGATATTGATAGTCGTTTATTTAACTATCAAATAACAAACATTCAAAGAGAGATTACATTTCCCATGGAATCACTAAGCCTCTCAAGTTTACCTTTTATTGATTTAACATCACCTTTTGAAACTTGGAATCATCTGTTTGAACTTATCTTAACAGGATAAATATATTCACAAACCACTATATTTTCGATACATAGAAAATATAACCATATACTTATATCAATGGAATAATTATATTCATAAAACTATTTCACTTTCAAAAACCTAAAAAACTACATTTACATACTTATAGAATGGTATAAATATATTCACCAACACTTAGAGATATTTCCTATTAATATCCTATTAAAATTGAGATATAAATGATCCATGACCCATCTCTTTGCATTTATCTCTTGTATTTTTTTAGAAATATCTCATTTATATATTCCTAAAAATATTTATAAAACCCTTTAAAAATTACCAAGTTATTTCCCAATCTCTTTTATAAATACCCAAAATATTTATAATCCTTTCATAAATAGCCACATCATTTACAAACTCTGAAAAGACCCGACTTCCTTACCACAGAAAATCGCATCATTTTTAAGAAAGAAAGGAATTGAAAAGGGAAAAGAAAGAAGAGAAGAATGAAACAACATCAGAATCTAAACAGCGGAACGAATAAATTATATTAATAACATAAACATTACATAGTTTACAACCACTATCAGAGTTACACAGATTTGCATCACATACTAGACAGTTATAAACACCTGTCTAGTTATACAACTTAATACAAAACAAGAGACAACTCAGAGAAATCTACACAGTGGAATACTATATAACTATACGCAGAAGCCTCCTGCTCCATTGCTCCTCCACAATTCGTCAAAGCCAACCTGAATCCTAGATGATAAGAAAACTCAATCTCCATATGTGAACAAATCTCTGGCTTCTCTGAAGACATCCAGAAAAACTCAAATAACCCAAGAGAACAGTCAAACAATCGCAAGTCACTTTTGCGATCCACCCAAATCAAATCCAAGGAAAACTGTTCTCCCTTTACCAAACAGAACAGCTTACGCTTAACTAGCCAACCCATCGAAGAAACGGGTCCACTTAACTGCTTCTGAACTCCACTCCAGAAAAACTTCTAAGCCAGAAGATCTCTTGCTAACACCGAGAACACTCCAAGCTGCACTACTGCCACAGATGCCAAAGAATTCCAAATCAAAGATCTTCGTGAAACTCGGACTTCAAAGCAAACAGAAACACCGGCTGAACACAGCCACAACACTGAAGCAGACTCACTTCCTTAAACTTGTTCCAAAGAAAACATCTTCGGGAACATCCATAGTCACTGCATCTCGTCACGCAGCTACTACTTCCTGAGGTATCAAAATACCATCACTCACTTCTGCCCAACCGACAGATACAATGTCTACTCATCCAACTTCAAAAATAAACTCCGAACCTTAACAGGTTTCCTTCAGAGATCAATGAAGTCCTACAGAATTCACTCGAGACGGTATTAGGTCTACAGTCTCGACAAATACACTTCCAACCTCAAACATTCAACCTCCAACATATGATAGTCGTGTTACACACACCACTACCCCATCTACCTTTATAACTTATATTGGAAAACCTGAACAGGTAACCCAACAGATAGGTAGAAGTAAATATATTTATATATATATTAAAATTACAAATACGCTCTCTCAAGAAAGACACCACTTTACTTTAAAAATTTCATCATTTCAGAAGCTAAATTAAAAGATAAGTGTTTTAGATGATGTTTTGTACCAGGCAAATCAATAAAATAGAACAGGCATTAAATAAACACTTGCACACATATCATCTTCACATCAGATTTTCAACAATACACAACCAATACTATTCCAATTCAATAAAATCATGCAACCTATTTTTAAAAACTCTTTCCCAATTCCAAGATATCTTTTAATTTATAAAACCCCTTTAATAGAATTCCGTTGTTTTAAACAAACTTTCTACATGAACTTCTGTCAATAAAGTTCCTTTGATACAGTTGATAATTTAAAACATCTTTAACAATGAAGGTATTATTTAACATTCTTCATTTAATTATTTTCAAGCCTTATTAAAAATAATAACTTTAGAATACCATTAACAATATACTAGATTAACTTTAAATTGTATTATAAACTAATAATATAATTCTGAATCAATATTAATAAAATAAATAATTAATTATCTACAAGCCATTGTTTCTTTAATTATCTTTTAATTTAGACATTATTAATATAATAATTAATTAAGTTATATAAAAATAATTTAAATAACTTAAACCAATGAAATTAAACAGCTTATACTAATGTAATTAAGTAAATTAAATTAATATAATTAAATAATTTAAATTATCAAATTAATGAAACAATTTACTTTAAATCATTATTAAATAATTATTAATTATCTTTAAACCTTATTAACAAATAATACATATCCTTGAAAACCTTATTATAAATAATAATTATTCTTAAATTAACTTTGATTCCAAAATTAGCTTTCAAATTTAGAAAGAGGCTTAGCAACTCCAATGGTACTTAATCAAGTCATCGTTTATTCCATTAAATTATCCAAATTATAATCCAGGCACTTACATAACATTAGATACGTAAATTAAATCCATAATTAACAAGCAACTGTTAGTACAACACTTAACCAAAATTAATCGACTAGAAGGCATAAAAGTGTCTATACTAATGTAATTGCAGAATGAGATTTATTTCTGCTAAATAAATGTCCAAATTTAACTATCCAATTAATAATAGAAGAACGGTGATTTATTCTGCTAAACATAAGTCCAATTAATTTAATTAGCAAAATAGTGTTTTATCCCACTAAGCAAATGTACAATTACCATGTTCGATTCAGTTTAACTCAATAGTATTTTATTTGATCAAATAAACATCAATAATTAAAGTATATAAATTCAAACCACATTATTAATTAAAATAACATAATTTAAATCATGTCTATATGTCATAAATTTATTTTTGTCCAAAGCTATCAATAAGTTATACTACCATTCTGTACTCGTTTATACGAGTATAATGCAAAAATCATGTGCTAAACAAATCGCATACGAGTAAGATATAGCATTTCAAAGTTTTTACAATTTAAATTATATAATTAAATAACCAATTAAAATCCTCGCCCAATGCTAATGGGCCGAGCCCACATGCTCCACACCCACCCAAATGCATAGGACTTCATCTTCCCCAGTCTCTCTCCTCGTTTGCACGGAACCTAAATTTGTGCATGCTTGTGCACGTGCGCACCTACCACAATCCTCTAATCTACGATTCAAAAGAGTCAGCATGTTTGCCTTCTCCACCTTAACTGAACGCATCTTATCAATTTCCCTCCGGTCCCCTACAGTGAAACCCGATAAAATAAATCTCATCCCATGCTATGAATGTCATGCGACATTTTTCATCATCGATCTTTTCCAAATTTCACCGCTCGAGCACCTCTCCTCCATGAACACAACGCCAATATCCAATTTGCCTATCGATGCCTCCATTTCCCATTAACCTAAACCCTAGGTCACGATGATCAACATCAGCAATCATGAAACTCCATCGAAATACTACCAAAAATAATACGCTTTGATACGAACTCAACGATGCTAGCAGCATCAAAAAATTCGACCTAAATCAAGAGCTATAAATTTTTGAAGTTTATGTTCATTTATTTCCTCTTTAGAA
This sequence comes from Allium cepa, assembly GCA_030765085.1. Lineage (NCBI taxonomy): Eukaryota > Viridiplantae > Streptophyta > Magnoliopsida > Asparagales > Amaryllidaceae > Allium > Allium cepa. Next base: position 164,535,054 of record CM060932.1, read on the forward strand.
ATTTGGTGATATCTCGCTCATTGCTCGATGAAATTGAGCACGATCAATTTCTAAAATAGCCGAGACTAAGATGGACAACTTCCATGTTGCAGGCTAAAATTAATTAGTTACAGATTGGCTTTGGTGATTTTGAAGTTGTGAAGTGGAGTTGTTTCATAGTTTTGGAAGCTCACTACAAATCAAAAGAAAATGAAGGAAGGAATGATTATGGCACTAGTCGTGTATTTATATGTGCGTGTGTATAGACACACACACACACACCCGAAGTATGCTGCAATTTCCTCAAACAAGATCCCATAAAACTTAGCTAAGATATGGGCACGAAGTAAGGGAGGAAATGAAGAAAAGTGTGGTCCAGAGCAAGTGAAAATTGTAGGCAGACATAGGGTATGGATGGCTGAGTATTGTATATGCAGGGGTATGTAGATTTCTTTTGATTTATGTCCGGGGTGTCCGCTACACAACACGACATTCGTATACGAGCCGCGAACAATTGAAAATAGAATTTGATTGCGTATGACGTTGTAATGCGATCTCAAAATGACACTGAAACATACTGGATATCAAATTCTATTAAATTTTGAAAGCACAGATGTTCAACATAAAATACGTCAACCGATAATTTAAAAAAATATAAAATTATGAAAAGTCTAATAAATTAAATTAAAAATACGTATCAATAGTTCAACAATTGTTTGAAACTTATATTTTATTATATCACCTTAAAAGAATTTCGTCCCCCTTAAAAGAATTTCGTTCCTGAAATTTCACCACATATCATCTTAGACTATTCATAAATTCATTAATGCCCATAGATCATTCCTATAAAATATCTAGTTTGATCACTAATTGTATATATAGCATTCCTTTCGAACTAGCATCGCTCAACCAATTCTCTAGTGCGGATTCTGATCAAGCTCTTTGATTTGAAACCTCTACTTTCCTTACATAGTTATAGCTATGACAGAAAACTTCGGTCCCATATCAAAAACCCTCATTAACTGCACGCCATCAAATATCGAGTAGTAGTCCTTATTTGGAATGGTGTAAAACAACTCAGAACCATGTACTTGAATTTCAGATGAAAACTATATGGAAGAGAAATGATCTACATTCACCCTACACACTCATTTAATTGGTTTTACTAATACCAATTTTATTCCCACTAAAATTTATTTTTAGAAACATTTTTATACCACACAACTTAGGTTATAAAACTTGTAAAACATTCTATCATACTTTAGGGTATACATAACTAGAAAATTCAAACTTTTCTTTTAAATTCACCTTAGAATTTTAAATACCCGGGTTTTTATTCAAAACACTCTTTTTTTGTTTTTTTGAAATGATATTATATATTTTAACCTACATAATATATATATATATATATATATGTGTATATATATATATATAGCCAGAGTAACCCCAAAACGAAACCAAGGAACTTGGTACTACCAAACAGTATTGTATATTCCCTTACCAAGAAGGGTAATACTCAAGAGAAACGTTTACCATCCGAACGCACCTCTTACCCATTTTTAATTATTTTCGAGCCACTTGAACTTGTTAATTTAAAAACACTTTCCTTCTTCCTCAACCCATTTTAGAAATAACATTATATATATTTTCAAATATATTATTTTACCAAAAATATCCGGTTCTAGCTTGCCTTGGATTCATTTGGATTCGAACCTATCTTGACCGTACAATGACAAAAGGAATAATTTTCTTGGTAACAATCCCGTTAGCCTAAGCAAACATCTGATCGTCACTTAGAAGATTATTCCAATCATCACAAAAAAAAATCAGAACTCATTGCCTAAACCAAATCCCAAGGAATGTATATTTCTTTAAAAATACGCTTTTCCAAAAGAATTGATACTTAAAAATATTTTTATATTATTACCGTTTCAAAAATCATTTGAAATAATAATATATGCAATTTCCTTTGGTAAATCAAAATATGTTTTAGGTATCAAGTCAAAATTTTTTTTTATCAAAATAATTTTATAGGAAATTCCTACGGTAGCCATCCCTCTTTAGAAACTCAAAAATGAACACCGATGATGTCATAATCATTATTGGAATTATTTTTTCGATGACCGAAATGAGCTAAGAGCTTATATCTCCTCGGAAATCTTTAGAAATATTTTGTCTCGAAAGTATTTCCCAATAATATTACTATTAAATTTGAAACCCAATTTCCAAAATCACCAAAATTTATATTCTCAAATTACTTTTATTTATAAAAACACATTTTTTTAAAATCAATTCTTATAAAATCTGCTTCTCATATTTATTTTAGAAATATTTTGATTTTCTTTTTAAAAATCCTCTTTTATTAAAATCAAATTTTATATTAAATATTGTTTTAAAATATCCTAAATTTCTTTTTAATAAAAAACTTCTATCAAAATTAAATTTTAACCTAACATTATCGATGATTGCCTTATAGTCAATTTGTGAAACTTGATTCAAATGTGTTCGTTTAAATGTCCAAAAGGTTCATATTTACCCAATCCAGGTTCAAAAGGAAAGATTCCAAGTAGATCAACAAACAATAGTCAATGCTCAGAACTGGGTGAGCATGGCTAATCGAATCCAAGACGGTAATGATGGAATATTATCATTTCCTAACAAACAAACACAATCAAGAATAACTATATTATTTTTGAAAAATTCTTCTCTTATATATGAAATATAATCATGGGTAAAATTATTTCATTTACCTATTTTAAAACAATATTGTAGTGATTTGGCCTTGTTTAAGTGTTTAGGAATCCCTATTGATAATCTGTGCCAAATGCATCGACTGAAATTCATAAACCACTTAATTTATCAAACAACACATTACAAAACATTTTTATATCACTAATAAATACACGCTCTCATATATACATTCAAACTCAAAATAAGGCATTCCCTTACCTTATCTCTTAATGAGTTACCACAACAAAGCCAAGATTCTCATTTAACCTTGCGCTCTGATACCATGATGTAATGACCAACTTTTTAGTACAGCTTAAGCGGGCAATTAACTACACATGACCCACTCAAATTGAACAAAAAGGCAGATAGTTAGGGAAAAAAGAAAAAAGAAGACAAGAAGATATTAACACACAAATTCTCACAACGAAACGAATGATCTATAATATAAAACAAATATTTACATAAATACAAACTGTAATATATGTATATACAAACAACAATCAGAGTATGCTAATCTGTTTCAACTTGGATAGTTATAACAAGCTGTCCTCACAATTTGTTGATAAATACAACAATGAATGCAGCGGTAAAATAACCATGTACGTGAATATATCTAGGCCTCCACCTCGTCTCTTGAAGCTCCAAAGCATCCAAACTAAATTTATAATATGCTTAGTCTAACCCGAGCATCTAGAACAAACAACGCCCAGGTCAGTCTAGTAAAACCAGCGTAAGAAACTCAAATCGTGAGGAATTATATTTATTATACTTGTAAAATCTTTTAAAATCAAAGGTACTCGCAAAACCACGTCACACATAAACACGGATTGAGTTTTACCTTAAGGTAACCAAACTTTTTCTATAGAAAATACAATGATATTATAATAATTTCTAAGATACAATACTTATTAATTTAGCTGAAATTGTTACCTTAATTAACTTCCAGCATAATAGGTATACAACTAAACTTGTAAAGACACATATTGAAGAATGGATTCCATACAATGATTGAGCTCTTGGGGTACCACCATCATAGTGCATCTCTAGATAAAATAACATCGAGGACCTTATCAGGATCCCCTGCTAACGCAGGACTATCCTACCACTTAACTAGTGGTACCGATGGGCCCCGAATCATAAAATTGAGAGATAATATGGACTCAAGATAGGGATGATCATACCCTAATTGGGAGCGACCCACTGAGCCCTACAACATCTTACCCATTTTAGTCATTCCCGGTTGGTGAGCGTTGAACCTATGTTTTACCTTTTTGGAATAGCATCCCACTTGGAATACAAACACTGCCCTCCAGACAACAATGTTATGTCAGCATTCATCCATATAAGTTCGTTTTGGGACTAAACGAAATCAAAGGAACTACTTCTATTACATCCATTTCAGAATCACCTTCAGGATTTGTAGCAAGCAGCCCTTGCACTTCAAGGCTCTATCTTCGATCCCATATTCTTTAAGATGTCTTCCATTCGAAATGCTTGAGTTGGATCGAAGTGGTTTTCGGATAACGTATCCGATGACGTTCACTAAACAACATTCAATAGTCTTCTGTAAACTCAACCTTGGTTCTTTAGGAAATAAATTGTCAAAAATAATAGCAGAGATCATCTACTAACTGTTAGTATATGGATATCCTTATCGTTTGTCCTAGGAGAACGAAACAAAATTTATACACACAGTACAACATCATTAGAGATAACTATGCCATATAACTCACATGTTTCTCCTAAGATATTTCTAAAGTTATGTTGATTTTGATAGTCAGTTGTTTAACTATCAAATAAAAAACATTCAAATAGTGATTACATTTCCAATGGAATCACTAAGCTTCTCAAGTTTACCTTTTATTTATTTAGCATCACTTTCCAAAACTTGGAAAGCACCTCTTTATACTTATCTTAACAGGATAAATATATTCATAAACCACTATGTTTTTTATACTTATAAAATATAACCATATACTTATCTCAATGAATAAGTATATTCACAAACCCACTTCACTTTCAGAAACCTGGAAACTACATTTACATACTTATGGAATGGTATAAATATATTCACCAACAGTTAGAGATGTTTCCTATTAAAGATCGTATTAAAACGGAGTTATAAATAATCCACAACCCATGTCTGTGCATAAAAATCTTTATTTTATAAATATATCAATTATGGATTTCCAAATATATTTATAAAACCCTCTGCAAATAACCAAGTTAATTTCCCAATCTTTTTTATAAATATCCAAAATATTTATAATCCTTTCATAGATATCCACATCATTTTAAAACTCTTTCCCAATTCCAAGATCTCTTTTAATTTATAAACTCCCTTTTATAAAATTCCCTCGTTTGAAATAGACCTTCTACATGAACTTCCATCAATAAAGTTCCTTTATTATAATTGATAAATTAGAACACCTTTAACAACTAAGTTATTATTTAACATTCTTTGTTTAATTATTTTTAAACCTTATTCAAATAATAACTTTGGAATACCATTAAAAATATATTAGATCAGCTTTAAATAGTATATATATACTAATAATTTAATTCTAAATCAATATTAATAAAATAAATAATTAATTATCTTCAAAACATTATTGCTATAATTATTAGTTAGTTTCAAACATTATAATTATAATAATTAATTAAATTTAAAAAATAATTTAAATAACTTAAACTAATGAAATTAAATAACTTGAATTAACGTAATTAAATGACTTAGCCAAATTAATGAAATAATTTACTTTAAATCATTGCTAAAAAATTATTAATTATCTTTATAGCCTTATTAAAAAATAATAAATATCCTTGAAAACCTTAATATTCTTAAAATAACTTTAATTCCGAAATTAGCTTTCAAATTTAGAAGGAGGTTTAGTAAATCCAATGATACTTAATCAAGTCACCATTTAGTCCATTAAACTATCCAGCTTATAATCCAAGTACTTACATAACATCAGATATGTAAATTAAATCTATAATTAACAAGCAATTATTAATATAACGCTTAACCAAAATTAATCAACTTGAAGGCATAAAAGTGTCTATATGAATGTAATAGCAGAACGTGATTTATTTCTCTTAGATAAATGTCCAAATTTAAACTATCCAATTAATAATAGCAGAACGGTGATTTATTCTACTAAACAGATGTCCAATTCATTTAATTAGCAAAACGGGGTTTTATCCTGCTAAACAAATTCCTAGTTACCATATCCAATTCAATATTCTCAATTGTATTTTATTTGGGCTATTAAACATCAATCATTAAGGTATATAAATTTAAATCTCGTTATTTATTAAAATAATGTAATTTAAATCCTTTTTGTTTTCATATGTCATAAATTTATACTTGTTTAAAGCTAACAACAAGTTACACTAACATGTTGTACTCGTCTGTATGAGTATAACGCAAAAATCTGTGTGACAAACGGATCACATAAGAGCAAGATATAACATTTCAAAGTTTTGACAATTTAAATTATATAATTAAATAACCAATTAAAATCCTTACCCGATACTAACTGGCTGAGCACACTTGCTCCACATCTACATGCATGCACAGGACTTCACATTCCCCAATCTCTATATGCATTTGCCTAGATCTTAAATTTGTGCACACTCGTGCACGTGCACGCCCACCATACTCCTCCGATCGGTGATCTAAAGGTGCCAGCATGTTTGCCTTCTCCACCTCAACCGAACACACCCCGTCAGCTTCCCCCCTGTCCTCTATAGTGAAACCTGGTAGAACGAAGCTCTTCAAATGCCATGAATGACGCGCGAAATTTTTCATCGCCGATCTTCGCCAAACATTCACCGCTCAACCACCTCTACTCCATGAGGACAATGCCAATCTCCGATTTTCCTATCGACCCCTTCATCTCCCATTAACCTAAACCCTAGGTCACGTCAATCAACATTGTCCATCACGAAAATGCTACCAAAAATACTATGCTTTGATACAAACTCAACGATGCTAGCGGTCCAACCCGGATCAAGAGACATGAATTTTGAAGTTTATGTTCATTAATTCCCACTTTCAGAAATTTGGTGATATCTTGCTTATTGCTCGATGAAATCATGTGCGATTGATTTCTAAAAATAACAAAACCACGATGGACAATTTTTATGTTGGAGGCTGAAACTAATTAGCTGCGGATTGGGGTGTGGTGATTTTTTATGTTGTGAAGTGGAGTTGCATCATTGTTTTGGAAGATCTCTACAAATCGAAAAAAATTAAGGAGGGAATAGTTATGGCACTGGTCGTATATGTGTGTGTGTACACATACATACATACATACGCACACCCAAAATATGCTATAATTTCTTCAAACAAGATCCCACAAAACTTGGTTAAGACCTAGGCACAAAGTAAAGGAGGAAATGAGGAAAAGAGTGGTCTAGGGTAAGTGACTACTATAGGCAGACATAGGGTGGGGATGGCTGAGTAGTGTATATGAAGGGTATGTAGATTTGTTTTGATTTTGTGTTCTAGGTGTCCGCTACACAACATGTCATTCGTGCACGAGCCATGGATAATTGAAAATAGAATTCGATTGCGTACGACATTATAACAGGACCTCAAAATGACATTAAAACATACCGGATATCAAATTTTGTTAAATTCCGAAATCACTGGCATTTGTCCTAAAATATGTCAATCGACAATTTAAATATTTCCTAAAAGATTATGGAGAAATCTTATAAATTAAACTAAAAATACGTTATCAATAACCGGACAATTATTGATACTTAGATTTTATTATATTTAATTTCAAATTCAAAATATTTAAATAAATTAAATATTCAAATTTGAAGACTCAAAAATTACGAGGCATTACAAGATCATTATTTGAAATTTAGATTTTATTATAGTTAAATTCAAATATGAAATATTTAAATAAATTATATAATAAAATTGAAGATTTAAAAATTAAGGGTTGTTACACCTTAATAATTATACGTAAAGAATCTTATATCAATCGTCCAAATGAAATTTTGGGATTGATAGTCATTAGATGACTAATTTATGTTGTGAACATAGATATATTATGAATTAATGCAAAATCATTTTTAAGGAAACTCATAAAATGTTTATGAATGCTCGTTTCATTACACTAAGAAACAGATGTTGTTTTAAGAAATACCAACTTTATAACGAAGAAATTCCTTTAAGAAATTGTTGGTATAAACTGAATTTGGATACGATCCAAGGATAAAACCGATTATAAGGGATGAAATGAAATTAACCAAACCTTAATGAACTCAGCACCATAGAATGTCTAATGGATATTCTTGCACATTAAAGAGAAACTATGAATTTAATATCGATATCAAGAATAAATAATCCTCGGTTGTTTAATAAAGCCATTAATAGTATTGACTCTATAATATAGTAAGGGGCACTAATCCCAAATAGATTCCAAGTACATTATCAAAATATAATTTTGATATTTGTACCTAAAGGGATATGATCCATTAGCTGCAAGTGTATATTTAAAAAAAATACAATTGCAGTTGGAATATAGAGAGCGACATTAATGAGAATAATGCCATGAATTTCAATTATTGAGATTAACGTAATAGATTCACCATTCGATGTGCTTAAGTTAGTTCAAATTTTACTCACAAAATTATTCTCTAGTATGACTTTGTGTTTTGATATACATATGTGTTGAAACAAAAGTTTTGAAAATAGATTTAAAGAAGTCTGTTTGCACGTAATTACCAAAGTGACTCGAAGTAAGTGAGAGCAATATTGAGTTTGTTAGTTTTTAGATGTGATCCAAGAATAAACATGAAAGTGTCGTTCAACAAACATCAAAATTGAACAAATGTTTTGATAGAATTATCAAATTGTTTGATTATTAATCAAAATGCAAAGGAAGCATGTGCTCATAAGAAAGAAAGCTAAAAGGTACGTAGATATTTCTAAACCATAAGTAAACAACATATTGCTGATTGTTAACGATGCACACATGTTAAAATTAGCCTTTGCTTATTTTAATATATGATTTTGGATTTGTAAATGATGTTTTTATAGTAAGTATAAAATATATTTGGAATGTCCGAAAATGATATGCAAGGACAACTTATTAAAATGTTCAATATAAACATGTAAGATGGTTTCCTTATGTATAGCAATAGGAATTATCGTACATGTTATGTTTCCTATGATATTGCGATTTTTTAATGTATTTAATACATAAAACAAATATAAAAGCCAAAATTGATATTAGTAAATGGTTGTTGCTGCGTTCTCGTGTATTTCCAAAATATAATGAATTATTTATATAAACAACAAACTCTTTACAAAGAAGCGTTCAGACTCAAACTTCATAAGTGGTATTGAGTATAATCTGTAAATAATAAGTAAATTAAGAACCACTAAGTTGGAAATGTTCCTAATGAAATACCAAGGATGATTCAATTTAAAAGGCTAAGCGCATCGCCTTGAATAATGTCACAATAAAAGCAATGTATATACATATAAATGCACAACTTTATAACTGAGTTGAGAATGATTCCAAATGTTGAGAATCCCATAACATTGTTATATGATAACAATGTTGCAATATAGTTTGCTACAAAACTTAAAGCTCATTATAATCGAGATACATACTTCAAATTGTTTTATATGATAAAACAGCTTAACTACGTCAGGGAATGTTGATTGACAGAGTAGATAATTAAAACATAGTAGCATACCCCTTTCATTAAGCAACTGACCCAATTGGTTTTGACGAAACCGATTAAAGAAGTTGGAATAAGATTCCATAATTGACCCCAAATGCAAGTGGAAAATTGATAGAGTTAAGGATATGCCCTAGAGGCAATTATGTAATTTATTACATGTATCTAACTCGGTAATCAATCTTGTTCGAAATGAATGTATTTTATTTCAATTATATACTTGATTAATGTGTAATATTAATTAATTAATTTAATTAAAAGTATATCTAATAGAAAATCCATAAATGGTATGTCTTATTATAGTATCTAGAAAGAGTCGTAATGGTGAGTAATTTATCACAACGAAAACAAAAATACCATATATATTCCTAGTCAAGATGCATCTTAACTGGATATCGATGTATGATCGGTAACTAGAGTACATGATGCTCTCCAAAAGTTGGGCAGCGTATTACTTATGGCCACTACGGGGCGCCTAAGGGTTATGTATTAATATATATTGGATAGTTATAGAACGACTCATTTGATAATTTTCTAGTTGGTTAATATAACTAAGGTCAAACACAAAGTAACGATGTGGTAGATTTGCATAGTTCTCTCGACTTGAGAATATCATCGATCTTAAATATGATAGCTCCACTTAGATTATAGTCAAATCATGGTATGGCATCCATCTAATGACTATAGCTGGGCTGGGAGGAAGTATTGGGAGTAAAGCACTATTCAAGAGAGGATTCATCTTCTTAGTTATATGAGGTTAGTATCATGGTCAACTCAAGTTAACTCAAAGTCAAAGTCTTTAGCTGGAGCATTTTGGCTAATAATAATTGTTATTATTGAACAAAGGCCTTTGTGTTTGGATTATAGAGTTGAATATGAATGATATTGGAATTTTTACCATTACCGAATTCCATAAGTTCAAAGTGATATAGTTTTCATGAAGATAATTGGTGTAAATAAAAGTCACAACTGGTTAACGCTTTACAAAGTAAAATTCGATTTTATCAAAACAAAGTAAGTGAAAATTTTGGCTAAAATGTCACACCACTTGCTAAGTGACATGTGAATGTTAATATATGAATAGTTCAATATTAAACACTGATCGATGTTACGCTTGACAAGTTGCACAACCAGAACAATGAATTCTATCTTTTGACCAAATGATTTAATTGATTTATAATTTTTATAATAAATTAATATTTAGTAGATATAAATTGTAAAATTTGATTATGATTTTATGAATAAATATTATTAGATTTATTTATAATGATTATAAATATATTAATCGAAATACAATATCGATAAGCGGTTAAATTGGATTTAATTGTATAATATTTTATTTAGGCTCTAAATGAGTTTAAAAGCCCATGATGGAGGTTAGCAAATTCGGCCATAGTGAGGGGTTAATGTGGCCATAATATGGTGTAAAATAGACTTTGAGATGAAGAGCTAAGATGGAAAACAATTGGTAAGAGATGATGTAGGATCTTGATTCTAAATTATCTCTTAATTCTTCTCCATATAAACATCTCCATCCTCAAGCTTTAGAGGACATTTTGAGCCTCCAACCTGATCTATTGATGGACGAATTACACTCTTCCTTCTCCCAAATTTCTCAAGTGCAAATCAAATCAAGTCGACTACTATCCGATAGTTGAAAGTCGACGGTTTAAGGACTAGTAATCTGCTAAATCAGAAAGAGTTTCAAGGATGGAGTTTGTCTTTTCAAGGTGTCAAGGCTTTTGAATTAAGGTATAGTTTTAATCAAATTCTTATTTGTAATTTTGAGTATATTATTTCATTATGTATGTGTGTATTTTTAGTTAGGTGACGGTTCTGATATGCAATAATGTTGCCATAAATTAGTTTGGTTATATGCATGTATATATTTATCTCTAAAAAACAATTTTTTTAATATATGTTAGATTAATGCAGCTGCATTTAATAATAATATAATATAATATTCTGTTAAATTAATATAGTTGGTTATGCATAGGAGGTTGGAATTGTATGCAATTCTCTTCTGACAAATTAGGGGGATGTCCTCTCTCTCCTAAAGCACCAGACCTATAAATGGTGCAATTTTTTCGTCAAATCTTTTCAATATCCCCTCTGTTGGTTTTTTTTACAACTGGAATAACAGTAGCAGATCTGTTGTAAGAACCATGTGTAGACTTAACAAAGCTTTTCATAACATGAATTCCCTTACCTTATGGCCTAATATCTCTGCTTATGTCCTCCCTCCCTCTATCTCTGATAATTCTCCTCTCATTATTGGGTAGGGAAAGGTTGCTATAAGAAGACAATCCTCATTTTCATTTTTCAATAACTGGGCTGAACACGTAGATTTTTTTACCTATTACATCTGAATACTAGAATTCTCATGTTTTTGGTAACCTTATGTTCATTTTGCAGGTTAAGTTAAAGAAGCTAAAGATTATTTGAAGAAGTGGGATTTTAATATTTATGGTGATGGCTCTAAAGGTTCTAATGACGTTAGACGTAGTTGTTGGTCATTCAAGAAGCTATCTTTGCTAATCCTATGGATTTATTTCATTTTAAATAAGAAGGTCAGTTAACCGAATATTTATCCAAATGTCTGACTGAAGAGAATAAAATATTATGGCAAAAGCTTAGGAATAAATGTGATTTATATAGTGATATGAACTCTAAATGCTTTCATAATTCTTTGTAAATCAAACATGCCTCTGTTAACATTATATAAATTTTAATAAGGATGGCGAGCATTGCAATAATCCCGACTCTATTCAGAAGGCTTTTCTGGATTATTATGAAAGCATTTTTGCTAATCAGATAAATTTTCAATCTTCGATTCTCCTTTATGCATTATAATCTTCCCCCTTTATTTCCTTAAGCCAGTTCTTCCTTAATCAAAGAAATTACATCTGATGACATTAAGTCTACTATTTTTGGTACAAATCCTAACAATGATCCCGGTCTTGATGACTTTAATGCTCATTTTAAAAGTCTCTTAAGGAGCCTTTGTAACGCCCTACCTTTGTGCCTATATTACTCGAGAATATTACAAGTAATATTATGAAGTAATACGGAGAATAAGGTAGAATAGGAGAAACCATCCATGTCTATTCCCTTTGGCTAATACTATCAATCATTCTTTACCTCATTTCACCATATATAGATGTGAATAGTTTCGATATAAAGCAATAGGCACGTTAGCTAAACTAGAATAGAGCAAAATACAACATTATATAAAACACAGAATCACAGATCGCGTCGACAAATATAGTGCATATAAAATAAAGTGGGTCAATCAAAGAGGTGAACCAGACTCACATATATACATACTCATAGACTAAGATAAGTCCCAAAAATACAAAACGAGTCTACATCTCAAATAAGATACATCTATACATAAATCAACATCCCAAAATGAACTCATGACACGCGCGCGCGCACACGCATGTATACATATATGTATGTATGTATGTATGTATGTATGTATGTATGTATGTATGTATGTATGTATGTATGTATGTATGTATGTATGTATGTATAAACAAACTAGCATAAACTTCTATCCAAACTAGCCCATGTCTAAAGCCAAAATGTCCCTGCACTTGTCAAGTCTTCGTATGACCCATGTATTACAAAATAAACGAGTCGGATTATCTCTAATTATTATAAAATAACGAGTCCATAATAATAATAGTGAACTTGCATAACATCAAGGATAAAATGTCCATAGATTGTACTTCATCAATATACTATGACATTATATAAAGCATCATAACTGAAATATACGCTATGCTTATCAACAACAGAACATCAAAGTTATAGCAACCATCAAAATAAGAGCATAGAAATTCATAATCATATGCAAGCGATAGAAACCACTTTGCAAGTCATATTGACATTCACATATAATTAAAGGAGCACTTTGCCAGTCGACTATATGACAAACACTTCACAAGTCACCATAAGAGACGAGCACTTTGCAAGTCACAACTAATAGCTATCCTAGTATACAAGCACTTCACAAGTCAACATAAAAAGCACGTACTTCACATGCGATTGCAAGAGACGTGCACTTCGCAAGTCATAACTCGTTTGTAAACGAGTATACCAAGATGGGCCTTAAATCCTATTTAATCTGATTAAAACGAAGTGCCTAAAGATGAGTCGGAAAACTCGAAAAAATAAGTGTTATATACTTCCTAATAGCAATCACTCGAGCAATGCTCGTGTGTCCCCTACCATCCGGATTTACTCGAATTTTTACTACAATTTAGTAGACTCTGCTAGATAAGTGCAATAAACTTTCAATTAGTAACTAAATGTGTATTACACAGTGTCCCATAATAATTTAGCGATACTTCAATTTTTATTAAGCGATGGTAAATTCCCACTTGTGCTAATAAATGTTCATTCGAACAAGTCCAAGAACTAACAGTGAAGTAAACGCAAGCACTTCATAACACTTGTTTTACTAATTCGTGTAATTCAAATTCTCATTCAAGTGAGATTTTGCATTTGTCTAGGAAAATAGTTTTGCTTTGAAATCTAATTTGACATAGTAGTTTAACAAAAATTAATAATATGCAGTAGAAAGCAAAAATTCGTATCTATATTATATAAATCTTTCTTTGCAACTACTTTGAAATTAAGGATAATTTATCCATCTATTTTTCCCAAAATCATTTCTATGCTAATATATATACACACACACACCAATCATAGGAAGATATGAGTAATTATATGCGTATTTACTTCCCGAAATCCTTTTAAAAAATAAACATATGTAACTTTATAAGAATCAATTTGATTTGAAATATTTCTATTTGTGATAAGTTTTGAAAACTAGTATAATAATGTGCTCGATACATCAACATATATCAAAATTTTCATAAAAACGAAGGCACCAAAGGATCCAAGTAACCGAATGGCCAAGAAAAATCATCTCAACATGCATAAAACTATGCAACAAAATCATCAAAACAATTAAACAGGGCTATGCAAACAAACCTAGGGGCGAGGTCGAAGAAAAGGAGCATGGCACCTGGAGCAAGCTCTAGGCTTAAGTTCAGTCAACTGGGCCAAGTTTTCAGTCGACTACCTGGAGCATACACTACCTGGAGCGTATATGCTCCAAGTTCTCGACCAGTCGATTATATCACTAGTTCAGTCGACTACTTGGAGCTGTATGCTCCATGTTGATAATCCAGTCGATTGAAAACAAATTCAGTCGACTGGTCACGACTTCCTGGAGCTGTATCGCTCCAGGTTTTGCATCTTCCGTAACTACAAGTGGACTCCCCAATGATTTTACTCAATTTTAGCAATAAAAGATGACTGAAAACCACTAATTACTTGCGTGCAATTTCATAACAACTATATAGAAGCAAACTATAATAATTTAGAGATGATATCCTTCAAAAACAACAAGCATTTAAGATGACACTAAATAACAGTTCACAGCAATGAACAAATAATAGATCATTAATTTCACAACTAATCACCATCCAAGAATTGATTTCAGTTTAGCATGCAATTAAACAATTCGAGATAGGTTGCGTAAGGATTAACCCACCTTTACTTTATAATTCAACAGTTATAATTATCACTTCAACCCTAAAACTTCAAATCAACAAATCCTAGATAATTCTTAGCAATAGACACAAAAACTCCATTTTTATCCACTGTAAAACAGATATAAAAGATTACACACACACACAAACACACACTAGTTTGAAATCCTTACATGAAGTAATTAACTTCCATAGATGTTTAACTTGCAAGAGAATTGAATCAAATTCAAGTATTTTGGTTTTAGGTTTTTTAAACGGGGGAAGATACCGAGTTTTGTGTTTTACAGTACTAAATCAGAAAGAAGGAAACGTACAGCATCTTGTACTTAACAATTCTTTCTCGATTCTTTTTATTTTTAAATGGGATTTTGAAACTTAATTTTATAACCCAACAAAATTAAACAAATTCTTTTTATTTAATTGACACATCAGTTTCAAGAATTGAAATTTGTAAAATGTATGAACACTGCTAAAATCTTCATATATAAAATGATTCTTCAAATAAATTAAAACACGAATACTATACTTAAAAGAAGTATAAAATTTCCCAAATTCTCTTTTATATAATTACTTTGAAGACTCCACCCAAATAAATGTTTTTATCCTCTTTAATTTAATTTTTCTTCGTATATAATAATTTAAGTATATTATTCTCTTTTCTAAAATAGAAAATCACCATTTTCATTAAATTTGGAAATAACAAGAGTTAAAACCCCAAATATTATTTAATATCAAATTTAAATGTATTCTATTTTTAATTTATTTTACAACCAAAATCAGGGTTGTTACATTTTTATTGGCGATGTTGTGACCAAAGCCATCAAAAATTTCTTTAAGCATAATAGAATGTTTTCTGCAATAAGTGCCACTAACTAGCTATGAATTTTAAAGTCCAACGGTCCTTGAGTGTTACTCGATTTAGACCCATTGCTTGTTGCAATGTGCACTACAAGTGTATTTCCAAAATTATGGCAACAAGAATGAAAACTGGGCTTGTCATCGTCATTTCCTCCAATTAGAGTGCATGTCTTCATTCCAGAAATATTGAAGAAGATGTCTTGATTACCCATGAGTTATTAAGGGTTACAAGAGGAAGAATGTTTCCCCTAGGTGTGTTATGAAACTTGATATTCAAAAAGCATATGATATTATCCAATGGCAGTCTATTGTTCTCATTCTCCACAAAATGAATTTTCCTATTCCATTCTGGATTTACACATGTCTATCAACTGTTAACTATTTTATCAGTTTAAATGGTAGTATCTTTAGCTATTTTACTGGCACTAGGGGAACAATACAAGGGGAACCTATGTATTCATATCTTTTTATTTGTGTAATGGAACTCTTAACATGCATGATCAATAAAGCTTCTCTTTCTAAAGTAATAGATATTCATCCAATGTGTAAAAGTTTAAAAGTTACAACTCTTACGTTTGCTGATGATCTCTTTTTATTCACCAAACCAAATTTTAAATCCATTTTTGGTTCTCCTAATGTTCTGATAAATTATCATGGGTTATCTGGTCTAATATGTCCAAAGTTTTAATGGATAGTATCTTTAAAACTAAAATGGAAAATTTATTTGCTTTATCCACCCTCTTCGCTATGTCTGATGATATGTATCTTAATGCTCCTCTCACTACCTCCAAAACTAATGCTAAACAATGCCTTCCTCTACACAATAAGATTATGGCCAAATAATCTTCATGGCATGTGTCAAAGCTCTCTACAATCGATAGACTTGTTATTATCAGGTCTATAGTTTTTTCCATATGCTTTTATTATGCCAGGATTTATATTCTCCCTTCCAAGCTTATTAGCCTAGTTAACTCTGCATTAAATCATTTCTTATGGCATGGTAATCCATTTCCTCAAAAGCCAGTCCCTGTTGCCTTCAAATATGTTACATAGCCTCAAAATAAGGGTGGTTTGGGAATCATGAATGTTAAATAGTTGGAACAAGGCTGCTTTTTCCACTCACTTAATAAATTATTGAGTCTTGATTTTAATTTATGGACCGATTGGACTAGGGTTAACCTTATCAAAAATGAAAATTTGGACTATGGATATTCCTAATGATTGTAGCTAGACTTGGAGATGCATTTTGAAGTCGAGGACCACTTTTCTACTTTTATTCCAGAGTTCTATGCACCTTGCAAATTTTTTATCCTTTTGGAATGATCCCTGGTCTATTAAAGGAGTGATTTTATCCGAAGTTATTAATTTTAACTAAGACTTCTAACTAGTGTTAGTGAGTGGCTACATTCTTTAGGATGGAAAAATAAATCTTCCCTACTCTTTCTCACTTGAGTTTAGAATGCTTGGTTTATGATTGAAGGAAAGATTTTTTTTTTCCACTGGTAATGATGTTGTGCTTTGGTCTGACAAGGCATATTCCATTGCTAGGGTTCATAGGAAAATTGCTGGTTTTTGGGATGTTCCCTTTTCCTTGGCATTTTAGAGTGTGGGATAATGGATCAAACCAAAATAAAATATTATTCATTGGAAAATTATTAGAAATATCCTTTACACTCAAGACAAGTTGGTAAGCATATGCTTGTTGCAAGTTTCCGCTTGCATTTTATTTGCTAATGATGCCGAAAACATTGCTTATTCATTCTTTGCCTATAGCTACACCTTTTTCATTTGGTAGAGAGTTCTATTGCTTCTCAAATTGCACAGGCCGAATGTCATTTCAAATCTGGAATGGTATATTTTTAAAAGAATTAGATTATTCCGAAAAAGTTCACATCCTTAATTTAGGACGAGAGAAACATGGTGGTTTTCAAAGGAGTTGCTAAAATCAAGCAAAGTTTATTCATTTCTTTACTTAGGAAATTTACCACCTAAATTTGAAAACATTTGATTACTGGTTTTTACTAGTATTAATCGTTATCGGTTTTTTGTGGTTTTTGTTATGTTGTAATATAGGCTTGCTGTATATGTGCTTTTATGTTTTTTCTATTTTTTTTCCTTTGCTCCCTTTTTGATGGGTTGCCCCCATCTCCTTATATTCTTTGTTTTATTCAATAAATGGTAAGGGTCATTAAACCCCGTCGACTTTGCCAACACACACACATACGTATAATTTAATTACACTTATATATAACTTATAATTAATTAGAACGTCACATTTTGGTTAAAATTAGTCATTTAATTTTATATATAAATTTTATAGTAACACTATTTTTCGATGGTAAGAAAATAATTTTTTACAAATATCTATTATTATTTAATCTGATTTAAATTAGTTTACTAAATAATAAATTATATTAATTTAAATATGTTATGAATTTTTTTAATATTATAAAATTTTGTTAATATTAGAAATGCTCTTGGTTAGAAAAATAAAAATACAATTTTTTTTATTTTTACAAAATTAATATTTAATTTGGCCGAGTATTAACAAATCACTTAAAAATTTAATTAAACCGAAAAATTGTGGGAAAATTTTGAAATTGCATAATTTATGATTTACAAGAAATTTAAAATTTGAAATAAAGTTTCAAATTTTTTTTTATTAATATTTTATGTAATTTTGAATGAATATTCGATTAAAAGATATTTTAAAATATTGATAAGACTAATAAATTATTTATGAGCTATGCACATGATTTGGAATTTCATAAAAAAGTTATTAATTAACATATATTTATATTTTTATATTAAAGATATATTTATATGTATATATATTATAATAAATACAACTTTATTATTATTATATATATAAATATATTTGTACATATATTACTAACGGTTTATAGAAAATTATTTTAGTATTTAAATAGATTATTTATATTTAAATAGATATATTATAATAATTTGTATACATATTACTAATATTTTATTTACTACAATATATATATATATATATATATATATATATATATATATATATATATTATACATTTACATAAAATTATTTGAACCAACTTAACACATAATTGCATATCGGATGAGCTAACATATTTGTTGCATGTAAATCTCAACATCTATACACGGGCAAGTTATATCTTGCATAGGTTGCTATGTTACACAGGCATACACACGGATATATGTATATATGTGTGTATGTATATGCAGACATGATACACACACAAATGTGTGTGTGCATGTAAATATATTAGTATATAAATTAAAAAAATATAATTTATAAATATAAGTAGAATAAAATATTTTATTTAAATAATATCTAGAATTATCAAAAATGAATTAGACTTCATAGGCCTAATATAGATCCAACAAGGGAATATTTTTGAAATTCACTCATAACTTCCACTGTACACTGGCCTTGTTCCAACAGCTTACAACAAAACCCCTCTAAGGATAGTGAATGAAGATAGTTGGATGACTCCACACATTCGTTACTTAACTAATAATATTGTGCCTTTGCATTTTTCAAAGCCAGACCCTATGAAGACTCACTTTCACTACAGCTCTAGTGGGTTCCCTTAACTAAGCCATCGGCTATGAGTCGCCTCCTCATTCTCCAATAGGCACATGATCATAGAATACATCATCATCCTATTGCTTGGGAGCTCATAGTCTAATGTTCTATTTCACTCCCCTACGGGGGGTATCAAATATAATGCTCATAACTTTATTGCTTCTGATAGATTTCTTTATAAGCCAGGATATTCAAAACCCTATTCTTGGTGTGTGACCATCGCTAAAGGTATGCGATTACTTGAAGAAACCCTTGATGGCATTTGCAGAGACCATTGTGGAGGTCATTAACTGGCCAAGAAAATGTTAAGACAAGACTTTACTAGCCAACAATGAACTAAGATGCTTTAGTTTATGCAAAGAAATATGATTTTTGCCAAAATTTTGCTAAAATACCAAGAGCTCCACCCAATAAGCTAACTCCCATGATGATTTTAGAACCCTTTGATATATGGGGAATTGATCTTATAGACCCAGTCTTAATTGTAAAAGGAGGGGCATATTCTCCCTAACCATTGATTATTTTACCAAATGGGTTTAAGCCGAACTCTTTGCCACCATTATGGAACATATAGTCATAAAGTTTATCATAATTACTAGATTTGGCCTTCCATACAAGATCATTGCTGATAGTGATACTTGATTCCAAGGACATGAATTTAATAAATACTACCAAGACCATGGCATAATTAAAATAATTTCTTTAGTGGCTCATCCGTAAGCCAAAGGCACATATAGGCTGCAAATAAGATAATCAAAGTAGCTTAAAGAAGCGCTTGACTGAATCCTAAGGAAATTCGAAAAATGAATTGCCTTTCGTATCGTAGGCTTATAGAACAAGCTCAAAAAATTTGATGGGGGCATACCCTCTTCTCTCTAGTATATGGGTATTAAGCCATGCTTTTGGTAGAGATTTAGATAGTTTTTCATCGAATATTTTATTATAATACTCAACAAAATAATGAGCCCAGAAATAAATCTCTAGACTTCTTGCTTGAACTCCAAGAGCGAGCTACTATGAGAAATATATTTGAAGGATGACTCAATATTACAAGCAAGGAGCTCGAAAGTTTGAGAAAGGGGATGTCATATTTGAAAGATAATGTAGAACACAAAGATTCTTATAGATAGACCTCACTGGCTGAATCGGGAGGACCCCTCATAATTCATGATGTAATGCTTTCGGTTGCATATAGAGTAAAACGACCGAATGGCAACATAGTTCCCATAATGTGGAATGCATAACATGTAAAGGCCAACCACAATGTTGTTAGAACAACGAGTATTGATTTCGATAACAACAATGTAATGACTCTAATTTTGACTAACATTATTTAGGATATTTAATTAGATAAATTAAATGCAATAATGTGGTTGGTTAAGGGATTGCAATTTGCGAATTAATAAAGGAGTCGTGCCTTAATAAATATAAGCAAAAGAGAATTAAAATTAAGTAAGTGGGAGGAATATGATGAGGGAAAAATGGGAATAAACCGTGTTCTTATACCTTAAACCCTTCTTACCTTCATTTCTTATTCATTTTTAATATTTGAAAACAAAACTAAAATACTTAGAAGCTTGGTCGGCCTTCATTTAGAGAAATCAAAGAAGAAAAGCCAGGAATCAAGTAGAAAGCTTGAAGGAATTAAGCAAAGGGAAAATCTAAATGTTCTTAATACCAAACTAAGGTGAATAATGATCTTACATCTCATTTTTATTGCTTTTAGTTTCTAATTAGGTCCGAATTAATTTTCAATAATATGCCATGATAAGATTGTTTAAAAGGATATATATTCTTGTTGATGATTTATGTCACTTCATATAGATTTTATAAATAAGTTTAGATTTGAAACCTATTAATTAACATTCAAATGACTTGCGTTTCTTTTATGCATTCGAAAATATTATTTATGAATTAGGCTTCAAGTTTCATAATTTTCTAAGTTATTGTTGATTTATTATGAATTTTTATGAGAGAAAATAGTTAAAATTGGGATTAACTTAATTAGGCAAATATAAGTTGATTTTGGGTTTGAAACTTAATTACTTTAGAAATTATACTAGAAATGGATTATGGTAATTTTTAGGGAATTTTCCTAAGTATTTTACTATGATAATAAAATTATTAAAGCTAAGGGACTTAAAGTTTTATATATTTACCAAAGAGAAGGGCTTATTTGTTAAATGTTTGTAATTGATAATTTCTGGATTCGGTAGTACTTTTAAAAAAAATTGATAAAAAGAACTGGCAACCAATTATATGTTGACAAATAAGGCTAGTGGGTGAAAAGAATTTCCTTTAAAGGCTAAAAATCAGTTTTACTTAGATTTACTGCTTCATCACTTGCATCTGGTGCTTTCGACACCATACCACCACCAAACTCATTCGAAACTG
The DNA here is from genome assembly GCA_030765085.1 of Allium cepa. Taxonomy (NCBI): domain Eukaryota; kingdom Viridiplantae; phylum Streptophyta; class Magnoliopsida; order Asparagales; family Amaryllidaceae; genus Allium; species Allium cepa. The sequence goes on from CM060932.1 coordinate 164,556,882, forward strand.
TTTCACATGGTATCAAACAATTGATACGTAGTGAAATGGAGAAAAGTGGAAGGTACAGTGTCGAATCCTTACTTTTGAAGGAGTAAAAGCTACTCTTATTAACTTTGAACTATTTTCATTTATAAATAATGCTTTCGAAGGGAGTTATCTTTCGACTTAATTAACTTAACTTTGTTTATGTAAAAGAGCTTTCAAATGAATTGCCGCCTTTACATTATAAAAGAAGCTTTCGAAAGGATCAAACCCATGCAGCTGCATTCTTACCTTTCAAACGAGTTAAGGATGCTTTTCTTTATAGCCTTAAAACAATGGTTTTGAAAGGTTGCTTACGCCTTGGTGGTTTGAAGCTGCCTTCTCAATGCTTTCAAAAGGGTCGTATAGCTATTTTTAAATGGTTTTAGAAGCAATGGTTTCGAAAGGGGGTTTCAAAACTATCCTCTTTCTTTTACTTGGGATAAATCTTTTCAAAAGTAAGGATTTCATCCTAATTCTTCATGACCCTTAGTTATATTAAATGCCAAACCCAATGGTTTTGAAAGGAATATCAAAGGTTTTGAAGCAATTTTTCCACATTTCTTTACTTAAACCTAAATCTTTTAAAATTTATATATAATATATGTTTCGAAGGGGAGGTCCCTAATGCTTTCGAAAGGTTTACTTTGATTATTTGAATGTAGGGTTTCCAATGCTTCTGAAAGGCAAGTTCAAAAGGCTTTAAAAGAGGATGTCTAAGGTTTTAATAAATCTTTCGAAAGGGTTGTCCTTAATGATTTTGAAAGACATTGTACAAAAAATTTAAACAAAGTTTTTGAAGGTTTTACCTTGGCTCTATGACCAAAAAATTTCTAAGTTAAGAAAGGGTTTTTAACTTACTATGAAGGGATAGATAATCCCATTGATAAGGTTTCGTCAGCATGTTTTTTGTAAAGCATACATCATGGCATAAGTATTTTAAGTATAGCAAAGTATATGATTTTCTTGTTTTATAAAAATATGATTTCTGGGGAAATTCATTTGTAAAGACTATTTATAAGGAAATGAAATTTTACCAGGGTAGTTAACCCTAAGACAGGAAATGAAACATGAATAGGGTAGTCAACCCTAAGTTTATGTCTTAGATATTAGAAGACTAGACAGTACTAGGGTAGGGTCATGCCCTATACATTAGCTATTAGTCCCTAGCTAAAATAAGTCCAAAATTCTAATGTGTAGTGCTTGTCATACGTGGGACTAAATTGAGGTTACACACAGAAGGAAATAGACAGAGTAAAGATAGGTTATTAGTGAGCCCGTAAAACCATTAGGTTCAGTTGACCCTAAAAAAAGAAAGTTAAGGGCAGTCAACCTAGTAATGCATTTAATTGAAGTTAGATAATTTATTATACCTGGTAGGCTCAAATCAGGAAACTGTTAATAGTTAGCCAGATAAAACTATAATGTGGATAGATAGATCATGGATTTTCTGATTTTTATTCATGTATGTATTTGCTTCAATTATTATAGTCAGTTTGACTACAGGGTTTTGATTTGCAAAAGATATGCTTTTAAAAGGATATTAATGAGGGGAAACCCGTTTCGCTAAATGGTGTGGTCTCACTTAATATCAATAAATCGGGATGTAATAATATTGTTCACACCCGGATTTATGCCTGACTTGAAGTTATGTTTTACCCTTAAACTCTCGAATGTTGAAAATTAGATTTGAGTAAATTGAGTGTTAAGGACTTCTCAAGTTTAGTAGGTTGGACGAATAAGCATCCCAATACATGCAAGAGGCAAAGCTAAGAGATATTCAGTTTTATTTCCCCTATGATGTATTATGATTGATGTGCCTATTTAGTACTCTAATCATGCAGAAGGGCCTCTTCATACGTCGCTCTTGGTGTAATTTATAATTATTATATTTGATCAAATCCTGGGAATCGTTTTAGGATTATGTTTCTAAATATGAAATATTAATTTGAAAAAAAAACTATTTTGAAATATATGTTGATTATTTCATATTAGAGAAGGGCCTCTTCATATGTCACTCTTAGCGTAATTTATAATTATTATGTTTGATCAAATCCTGGGAATCGTTTTAGGATTATGTTTCTGAATATGAAATATTGATTTGAAAAAAAAACTATTTTGAAATATATGTTGATTTTATTTCATATTCATGTGCTTCTGATATCTATGTTGATTTTATTTCATATTCATGTGCTTTTGATATTATGGATACCATTATTATTACCGTACTTTATCATCGAATGTTAATACTATGGATGACTGCAGCATTTGTAGCACTTAGCTTCAGCCTCAAGATAGAGGATGTTACAACTTGGTATCAAAGAACAGGTTTATGAAAATTTAAAAGAAATTTCCAACTTAAAATGATTTAGAAAACACATAATCCTAAGAAATCAAAGAAAAGATTGGGTATGGGATAATGCTATAGTAACATACTTGTATTTATTGTATATAAGTGTGTGCTCTATCTCTATTCTCCATCTTTCTTAGGATATTCTTCTATATCTTACAAAGGCTCAAATGCAGATTTTAAGGACATAAGGTATGGATGCTAAGAGTGGAAGAATTAACATTGGTGGAGGAAGCACCACAATCAGTGGGAATGCTAGACCTACCACTAGAAGGAATCCAAGTTAGGCACCGGCTGCTAATGTGGGTGCTGGATTGTCGCAAGCTGATATGGGAGCTATGTATCAATTCTTCATTAAAATGATGCAGGCTGGAGTTTCTACGGGTTTAGCTGAAGGAATTGTTGAGGGAAAAAATCAAGGAGCTTCGGTGGTCAATAACTATGTAGTACTAAGCAGAAATTATGCCAGGCTAGGAGGAAAATCGTTTACCAAGACTGAGAACAAAATTAAAGTGGGAAATTGGTTACTTCATTGCGAAAGAATCTTTGTCGATTTAGGTCTTAATGATGAGAAGAAAAGGAGGCTTGCTTCTAGACAGCTGCAAGGAGCAGCACTATAATGGTGGAATAGTGTTAATGCGGGAGTAAATAAGGAGACCATGACTTGGGCTAAATTTAAAAGGAGGTTTGATGAAAGATTCATGTCATAGATTGCTAAATCAACTCTACTTAGGAGGTTTATGGAGTTAGAGCTAGGAGACATGACAGTGCTTGAGTATGCAACCAGATTTGAGGAGCTATCAACATACAGATATGCTACGGTTGACACGGTTATCAAAAGGAATGATAAGTTCATCCATGGACTGAAACCTGAACTTGCTAAAGCCACTCTGCCACATTCTAGATATCCATTCGATGTAGTTTTTGAGATGGCTTTGTGGCAGGAAGAGATGCTTGCTTTTCATGATGGTAATAAAGTAGGGGTAGCTCAAAGTGGACGGAACCGGAAGAGAGTTTTTCCATAAGAAAGGTGCTCAGAAAGGAGGAGCAGCCAAGAAAAGGAAGGCTGATGTAGTTTGCTATAAGTGCGACAAGAAGGGACACTATGCTCACTAGTGCCTGACATGGAAAGGAAATAAAACTGTTCGTAAAAAAGAGGTGAGGTGCTTTAACTATGATTTAATTGGACATTATAAGAACCAATGCAAGGAACCGGCGAAGGATGGGAAGGCAAGATGTTTGCATTGGAACCAACTACCTAAAGACCAGCAACCGAGGAGAAAGGAAAAGCTATGTTGGAAGGTACGTTTTTGATTCATGGTGTATTAGTTAGAGTTCTATTTGATACTGGTGCATCGCATTCTTTTACATCTCATTATTTGGTTGATAAGCTTAACCTATAACCCTCGTATCTTGTTACTTCCTTAAGGGTTACGAATCTTATAGGTGGATATGCAACACTTGGGACGAAGTGTGACCAGTTAGAGTTGGAGTTGTTAGGTCATACATTTTCTTACATCTATTTGATTTCATTGGGTTTGGAATTATTTTGGATAAGGATTGGTTAAGCAAGTATGAAGCTAGAATATTCTTCCATGATTGGAAAATATCCCTCAAACACCCTAGTTGTAGTGATCGGATTATATAATCAATAAAAAATTCAGGTTTTGGGGTAAATGCTTTGTTGGATGTTATGGAGGAAGAAGATGAATTGAACCGAGGTTTCATTTTTAGAGAGTTCATAGACTTCTTTGAGCCTGTAGTAGGACTACCGTCGAAATGAGCTATTGAGCTTCAGATACATTTAGTACCAGAAGTAGAACTAGTAAGTAGACCGCCAAGTAGAATGAAACCTCCTGAGATGAAAGAGTTAAAGGAGCAGTTGGTAGATTTAGAAGATAATAATTTTATCAAATCAATAGTTCGCCTTGGGGAGCAACCACAGTATTTGCAAAGAAACTGGATGGATCGTTAAGGTTGTATATCGATTATCGTAAGTTAAATGAGAAGACGATAAAGAATCAATGTCTGTTACCTAGAATTGACGTTTTGTTCGACCAGTTGAGTGGAGCCAAAGTATCTTCCCAGTTGGATTTGGCAACAAGATTTCATCAGCTTGGAGTGTTTGAAGATAGTATCCCTTTTGACAGCATTTAGAACAAGATGTGGATCGTACGAATGGTTAGTAATGCCGTACGGACTAACCAATGCGCTAGCCTTTTTCATGGACTTGATGAGTATAATTTTTCGGGACCATATGGATAGATTCATGTTAGTGTTTATGGACGACATTTTGATGTACTCTAAAGGTGAAAGAGAGAACGTTCATTTTATACTTGTGCCTGAGACGTTGATGCAGCATCAACCGAAAGCGAATTTTCAAAGTCTCATTTCTGGAAGACGAAAGTTAAATTTCTTGGTCATTAGTCCTTGAAAGGGCAATCCATAGATCCAACTAAGATTGAGACAGTAAATAATTAGAAGAGACTCGAGATAGTGACTGAGATAAAGATTTTTCTTCGATTAGTTGGTTATTATCGGAGATTTATTAAGGATTTTTCGCGGATAGCGACACCAATGACGAAGCTAACTTGGAAGGATGTAAAGTTTGTCTGGACTGAAAAGTATGAGGATGCATTCTAGAAATTGAAACACTTATTGACTAAAGAACCTGTGTTGGTCGTTCCATAGGGGAACCAAGAATTAGTGGGCTACACGGATGCATGTGGAATATGGTTAGGAGTTTTGTTAATGCAAAGAGATAAAGTGGTTGCCTACGCTTCACGGTGTCTTAGACCGCATGAAGTTAGATATCCAATTCATGATTTGGAATTAATTGTAGTATTTTTCGCATTTAAGCTGTAGAGACATTACTTTTTGGGAGAAAGATTCGAGTTGTACATGGATCATAAGTCACTGAGGTATTTACTCACTCAAAAGGAGTTAAATATGAGACATCAGAGATGGTTACAATTTTTAGCTGCTTATGACTTAGGAATTGAGTACGCATCGAGGAAAGGCAATAAAATTACAGATGCACTTAGCAAGAAACATCAGAATGCAGCATTGAAAATGATAGATGAGTGGAAAGATTTAGAAATATTGACTACATGCGGAAACAGTAGAGATCTAAAGCTAGTTCTAGTAAGGAAACTACTATATTGTCATGTTTAAAATTTCAACCAGTGATGACCGAAAGGGTTGGTTCTAAGCAAGGGGAGGATCCATTATTAGCTGAACGGATCAGAAAACTAAGGGATGGAACGAAGAGCGATGACTTGAAAGATTTCAGTTTTGACCGGAATGGGTGGTTGAGGAAGAAAGGAATATTGTGTGTTATGAATGTGGAAAGTATTGGGAAGGAAGTTCTTGGAGAATGCCATTGTTCAAAGTTCACCATTCATTCAGGAGGAACTAAGATGTATCAGGGCATGAAAAAAAGTTTCTTCTGGAAAGGAATGTAGAGAGATGTAGGCTTATGAGTGAAGCAGTGTTTGAACTATCAACAAGTAAAAATTGAACATCAAAAAACCAAGTGGGTTACTTCAGCCTTTAGATGTTCCAGCTTGGAAACTGGATTCTATCTTAATGGATTTTATAGAAGGGTTGCCAAAGTGAAATCGAGGAAATGAAAATATATTGGTCATAGTGGACAGGTAGATCAAGAATGCCCATTTCATTTCAGTTAAGTCAACCAGGACGGCACCTGTTTTGGCTAAATTATTCATGAAGAACATAGTTAGACTGCATGGCATTTCTAGTAGTATAGTAAATGATAGAGATTCCTTATTCACTAGCGAGTTCTGTAAAAGTTTACAGGAGAATTTTGGTACCATGCTCAAGATGAGTACCACTTACCATTCGCTAACAGATGGATAAACGGAAAGAGTTAACAAAGTCTTAGAGGATTTGTTAAGAGCTTTTGTTTAGAGGATTATGGGAAGTTCACATACACTTAGTCTAGTTTTCATATAACAATATTTATTAGACTGGTATAGGGATGACACCAATTGAAGAATTGTAATGAAGGCTATGAAAATCTCTCGTTTCTTGGTTAGAAACAGGGGATAGGTTTGTTCTTGGTCCGAATTTGGTTAGAGAAGTTGCATAAAAGATTGAGTTAATTCGAGCTAGAATGAAGGAAGCTCAGTCTAGGCAGAAGAATTATGTTGATAGAAGAAAGAAAGACGTAGAGTTCTCGGTTGGAGATTATGTTTTTGTCAAAATATCACTGTGAAAGGTATAATCCAATTTGGAAAGTTAGGAAAACTTGCTCCAAGATTCGTTGGACCATTTCCTATTATAGAAAGGATTGGGAAACTCACGTATAGAGTAGAGTTACCAAACAGTTTGGCAAGAGTCGACAATGTTTCCATGTTTCTCATCTAAGGAAGTGTATTCAAGATCTAGAATCTACTATTGCACCGAATGTGTTAGATGATTTAGTACTAAAACCGAATATGAATATAGTTAGAAAACCAGTTCGTATAGTCGAAGGGATGAGAGACTAAGGAATAAGACAGATAGATTAGGCAAAGTCCAGTGGAGTGACTATAAGAGAGACTGTACTTAGAAATTGAGAGCAGAATCAGGGATACTTATCCTAACTCGTTTCATGGTATGTTTTACCTTTATGAGTGATTGTTTTGAGTACCTTTTGTGATCGCAAGGACAAAATTCTTTAAGGAGGAGAGTCTGTAATGACCCTAATTTTGACTAACATTATTTAAGATATTTAATTAGATAAATTGAATGAAATAATGTAGTTAGTTAAGGGATTGAAATTTTTAAATTAATAAAGGATTAATACATATAAGCAAAAAAGAATTAAAATTAAGTAAGTAGAACGCATATGATATGGGCAAAATAGGAATAGACTATATTCTTTTACCCTAAGCCTCTCTTAATTTTATTCTTTATCTATTTCTAACATTTTTAAACAAAACTAAAATACTTAGAAAGCTTGGCCGACCACCATTAAGAGAAATCAAAGAAAGAAAACCTAGGAATCGGGTAGAAAGCTTGAAGGAATTAAGCAAAGGGCAAAATCTCAACCTTCTTAACACCAAACTAAGGTGGATAATGATCTTACATCTCTTTTTTGTTGATTTCAGTTTCTAGTCGGATTCGGATTAATTTTGCAAATAATATGCCATGACATCATTTTAAATGGATATTTATGCTTGTTGATGACTTATGTTGCTTCATATAGATTTTATGATAAGTGTAGATTTGAAAAACCTTTTTATTGATATCCAAATGACTTACGTTTTTAGTACGTGATCAAAAACATTATTTACAAAGTGGGTTTCAAGTTTCATAATTTTCTATGTTATCGTGGATTTATTATGAATTTTCTATAAGAGAAAATAACTATAATTGAGTTTAAATTAATTACGGCAAATATATATGGATTTCGATCTGAAATTTAAATTTGATAAAAAACATATTAAAAGTGAATTATGGTAATTTTTAGGAAATTTTCCTAAGTATTTTACTATGATAATAAAATTAATAAAATTAAAGGATTTAAATGTTTTATATATTTTACCAAGGAGAAGGACTTATTTGTTAAATGTTTTTAATTGATAATTTTTGGATTCAGCGGAATTTTTAGAAATTGATTTTGGAAATCAATTACATGTTGACAAATAAGGCAAGTAGGTGAAAAGAATTTCCTTTAAAGGCTAAAAATCAGTTTTGCTTAGATTTACTGCTTCGTCGCTATCATTTGGTGCTTTCAACACCATGCCTCCACCAAACTCGTTTGAAACCAATGCACATGGTATCAAACAATTAATACATAGTGAATTGGGAAAAGGTGGAAGTTAGAATGTTGAAACCTTGCTTTCAAAGGGGTAGAAGCTACCCTTATTAACTTTAAACTATTTTTATTTATAAATGATAGCTTTTGACTTAATCAACTTGCCTTTCTTCGTATAAAAGAGCTTTCAAATGAGTTTCCACCTTTATGTTATAAAAGAAGATTTCAAAAGGATAAAACCTAGGTTGTTGCATTCTTACATTTCGAACTAGTTAAGGCCGCTTTTCTTTAAAGCCTTAAAACAATGGTTTTGAAAGGTTACTTTCGCTTTTATGCTTTGAACCAGCCTTGTCAATGCTTTTGAAATGGTCCTGTAGTTATTTTTAAATGGTTTTAAACGAAATGGTTTCGGAAAGGGGTTTTGAAACTATCCTTTTTCTTTTACTTGGGATAAGTGTTTTTAAATGTAAGGCTTTCACCCTAATTTTTCATAACCCTTAGTTATATTAAATACTAACCCAATGGTTCCGAAATGAATGATTATCAAAGGTTTTGAAGCAATGTTTCCACGATTCTTTACTTAAACCCAAAGCTTTTAAAACGTATATATAATATGTGTTTCAATGGGCAGGTCCATAATGCTTTCGAAAGGTTTACTTAGAGTATTTGAATCGAGGGTTTCTAATGCTTTTGAAAGGCAAGTTCAAAAGGCTTTGAAAAAGGACGTTTGAGGTTTGAATAAAGATTTCGAATTGGTTGTTCTCGGTGATTTTAAAGACATTGTTTAAAGTTTTTAAACAAAGGTTTCGAAGGTTTTACCTTGGCTGCATGGCTTAAATTCTCCAAAGTTAAAGGGATTTTTAACTTACTTTGAAGGGATAGATAATCCTATTGATAAGGTTTCATTAACATTGTTTTGTGCAAAGCATATATCATGGCATAAGTATTTTGAGTAAAGAAAAGTATACGATTCTTGTTTTATAAAGGTACGATTTCAGGGGTAAATCATTTGTAAAGACTCTTTATAAGGAACTGTAATTTTACCAGGGTAGTAAACCCTAACTGTAATGACCAAAAATTTAACCACTTTAAAATATTGCATTTACAGTGATTTTAAATATAAAATAGATAATGTTTTGTAACGACCCGTTAAAATTATGATGTTTAATAGAATAGATTTATATAAGTTCTTATTTGTTTAAGAATAAAATGCAGAGATTTGGTATAGTTGTAGTAATTGCAATTTAGTGTAACTACAATATTTTATAATAATAGAGGTGGACAATGTAAATTGTCACAACTTGATTTGAAGTAATTTTAAGAAACAAATTTAAGTTGAATCTGTAAAAGTTAATATGAATATTTACTTTAATGGTATTCATTAATATAAAGATGTAATTAGTGTAGATAGTAATAATTTATGTCTGTAGTAAAGAAAAAAGAAAACTAATAGTAACATAGAATTTATTTTATGTAAACAAAAGTATAGTGGAACAAATTTATGAAAATTTATAGAAACAGTGTTTGTAATCAGTTTGGGTTATTAATATTTGAAAGATAGAAATGTGTAAATACGTTAATAAATTTATAATGGTAAGAATGAAATATATATAATAATAAGCATTGATTCAATTAAAGGAATTTAACTTTAATAAATGGTCATTTAATAAATTCAACGTTGTAAGAAATCATGATAGTTGTGAAAATGTGTACAAACTTCGATTTTTGGGAATTTATTGGATTTATAACGGTTTTGTTATTAAGGGATGAGTTTAAAGGGTTATTCCATTTTGTAAAGTAAAAGAGAAGAATGCATAAAAATATAACAGGACTAAATAGGATTGATACTTAATAAAATAGAATAAATTGCCCATTTATGTAGATATGTATAGTGGACTATAAATGGCCTAAGCAAATTTAAATGGAATAATTATTGAGATTTGTACTATGAAAATAAATAGTAACATTTATTTGCATGTAGTAAAAGCCTATTTAGGTGACTAGAATTTGGAGTAAACGACTATTATATGTTACCTATTCTTGTTTCTTGTAAATTGAGTTGGGAAATTTAGAATGATTTCAAGGTATATAACCTTTATGTTACTTAAACTAGAAAATGCAGTAGCTAAATTTGTGAAATCTAATTTTACGGATCATAGTGTGTAAGATCTTTGCTGAGAAAAATTTACTTTACAGGTAGTGTATATTCCTAATAAAATGAGACTATGGGTTATAGTAAAGTTTTAAAACCAGATTTTATCCATGTGAATAAAAGAATGGAGGTAATTGGATTTCTGCCATTAAGAAAATTTAAACGTTTATGATTACGTTAAATGAATTTAAGTTGAGATTGAAAATATTTATGTATGTTAAATTCATACATTTGGCTATAGTGGATTTAATAAATAAAAGATGAAATGGTGAAATCAAGTGGATATAAAAGTGTCAATTATACATTGAAATCATGTGGATATAAAGTTAATTGAAAACAAGAAGTTAATATAGGAATCAAGCCTTATTGTTTATTTGGATTTGTTGCAATAGTTGAGTCCATAAATTTAAGTTAAGGCTAATTCAAGTTAGTTGGACCATAGTTGATACAACTTTAGAAAGCAAGACTTTATTTATAATCTGAATATTAAATCCAACAAATGGTACTTACTACATATATAAATGGAATTAAACGTAAATTATTACGTTATTAAAGTAAAATGAAAATTTCAAACATTGGAGTGAAATCCTAAACTAATGTTAGTTGACATCAATAACTTTGGATAATAGAAAGGAAGTGAATTTAATAAAATCAATCAACAATTTTAAGGTTGAACTCATTAAGGTTGGAATTGATAATAGTTAAGAAAATAAAGGAAATGGGGATAAAGTTATTAATAATTTGGAATTTTATTTATGGTAAAAAGTTTATTTGAAATCAAATGAATTGGAATGGAAATCAAATCTATTTATCTAATTGGATTTTGATTGAGAGTATAAGATATAAGCTTTAATAAGTGAGTTTAGAATATAATTTATAATTCCCAAATAATAATAAAAAAATGCAGAAATTAACACTTCAAATTGAGACATTTATAGGTTTTAATTCACATCCAAGCTTGGTAAATAATTTGGAATTGATTGAACTATAGAAATAATGAAATTTGGCCAATATTGGGAGTTGAATAATAAAATTTGATTTTTGTGATTTAGTAAATTGATTTAATAAATATTAAAAATAGCCATTTTTGTCACGGACTCGGATTTCGACGAAACCAGTTTCATCGGATCCGTATCGGTGAATTATTATAAGGTTTCAATTTTCGTATCGATCGGACTTGTCGTTTGATCGTACGGACGCGAAACGCCTTGAAATCAATTTTATTAAAAATCAATTTGAAATCAATTTGGAAATCTTGTTTTCAGCATAACTTCTTCATACGATCGAATTTGGTCGCGAAACTTTTTCCATCGCGTTCAGAATATTTTAAAACACCAATTTGGATATATAGTTTTAACAAATTCGGTTCCGGAGGCGTAGCGGGCTTTTTGGGCCATAGTTTGTTGCGTACGTTCATCCTTCTAGCCTATACGCTCCAACCCAACCCTAACTATAAGTATAGCGTGATAAACCCTAGCCTCCTTTCTATTGTCAGTTGGATATACGTACATATTTCTTCATCTCCTCCTTCTCCTCAATGGTTGCAAAATCTAGATCTGCTTCAATCCAAAATTCAGTGAAAATTCAAACACCTCAGAAAATTCTCAAAAAAATATATGTTGAAGTATTCGATACGCGTAATCTCATGGTGTAATTCGTTTTTCAATTGGGGCTATCGTTTGCTCAGAATAAATTCAAACAGTCCGTGACCTTCCATCATCATCGTCGGAAACTTCGTCAGATCGCCCAACCCTTTCTGGGTTTTGTAGAGGGGACCGAGGGGAGTGCATCTATATAATTTTTGGGGCGAATCAGCGGCTAGATCGTCGTGCAAAATTAGATTAGGGTTAGGATTTGGTGGCGGCGGCTGGAACTAGGGGGCATCGGAGGGGCGCAGCCTCTGGCCATGGGTAGAGGGAGGCGAGCTGGGTTCGATGGCAGTGGTGCCGTGACCAACGGTGGCCGTTGGTGGCCATGGGAGTTGGTCAAAGTTCGTTCTGATGGGTTACGTGCGGAACTGGGTGTGTTGGTTAGGGATAGCGCGTGCTGTAGCTGATGATTGGATGATGACGTGTTTTGTTTGTGAAAGTAAGTTATGGTTTGCTTGATTTAAACTTTTATTTGTTTTCATATCGTTTAAATCGCATAACTCTCGCATACGGTATCCGATTCACGTACGGTTTCTTTTGTTAGGATCGTAATTTAATTCCGGACTTGATGACGCTGGTTTGGACAAATTCTGAGACGGGCAAATTTTTGGGTTTAAATCGAATTTAAATTCGATTTAAATTCAAAAGGTGAGTGTTTTAACCCACTCACAATTACTAGAAGCTTTTATGTTTGTTAAATAAATTTTAGAAATGAATAGAAATTTATTTATGAGCTTTTGGGCATGTTATTTCATCCATATCTGTTGAATTGCATTTTTTTGAATTTAGCTGTTAATTTAAATTGATTGATTGCATATTAATTGGCTGTTAGAAATTATTGTTTGCATAAGAACTGCTAGTTAACAGTTATGTAAATTATTATTGAGTAAACTGTTAGATAAATAGTTGATAAATTTAATTTGGAAAAAAAACTGACAGTTATTACCTGTTGTATATGTTCATAGATATATACTGTTATTGATTGAAATTGGTTGATGGTTGCGATTGGATGATGGATGTTGTTGATGAATGAATGTTTATTGCATATCATTAAATTTGCAAATTTATCATGCATATTTCATTTTTCGGGATTGTGGTTTGAAATGATAAAACCGCAAAGTTTTATTTTTAAATTGCGGATTGAAATGATAAATATCCGTATCACTTGACCATAGGATAGAAAATTTTATACAGGCACCGCGGTCTATATATAACTATTTTAATGTGATTTCTATGGTTTGGATGGAATACGGTTTATAATAATCTTAAATTTTATACTGTATAAATATTTTTCTTCCGTATTTATGTACATGAAAAGTTGGAAATTTTGAAATAAAAAGGTGTATAAATTCCCTTAGTAAAATGGAAGAAAATTTAGAAAATGGAGTTGGATAAATTTATATCATATGTTTAAATGTTAAGTTTGGAAATTTAAGATATGATATTTATAATTGGATTTTTCCCAAGAAAAAAATTTAAATGAATATTCTAATATGAATTTGAATTGGAAAAATATTCTAATATAAATTGGAATCGAAAAATACATATGTTTTACTACTAGAAATTGGAGTTGTTTAAGGATTTATGTGAATATTCAAACTAAATAATAAAACATTTAATTTGTTGAAAGAATATATTCCAATTTTAGTTTTTGAATATTAATACTCCAATGGATTTATATATATGGAAATTGAAATGGTTTTGGAACTTAAGAGTGATATCTAAATTATGGTCTTAACTTTAGATAAAGAAATATTTCCATAAAGCCATATAACTTATTTCTTTACAAAGTGACAGTAAAGTTAAGCCCTTGAAATTCATATACCGTTGAATATCCAAACCATTTGAGTTTTAAAAGTTATGGTTGAAATTATGGATTTCCAAAAATATTATGTTTTGAAAATATTCGATTTTCAGATATTATGAAGTTAAAGCCTTTTTATTATTGGAAAGGAATTATATTTGGGATAAGTGGTAAAATATGGTCTTGGGTTTTGGAATGATATCTGTGTCTGCCACTGCACTCGGTGCAACATGATAGGGGGTTCTCGCTTCCTGGTTTGGGTAGCGAACGGTTGACTCTTACTCCTACATGTCCTCGTGGAGGTTGGTGGTGTAGTCGAGAGGCTAGCCGTAAAGGCAGAACAGAGGTACCGTTGTATGCTACGGTGGGTGTTACCCCACTGGCGCGGCCCGTTACAGTTGGTATCAGAGCTTTGGTTTAGCGATAAACCTTGGCTTTGTGGGGTTTGACTCTTTGTTAATAGGGTAGAAATATCCTATGGGAGTCGCTGAGTGTATATATGAGAGAGCGTACTTGTTAGTATTAATAAAAATTTTGATATTGTGTTAATCTGTTCCGCTTTGTATTTATAAATTCTGGTTGATGCATGGGACGCTATGCCATCAATAGGGATTTCTAAACACTTAATAGGACAGGCCGACATAATATTAGTTTTTAATATAGGTGAATGAAATAATTTTGCCTATCATATTTTCTATATATAAAAATATTTTATAAAGATATATATATTTGGTTGCTATAGATTGGATGTTAGGCAATAAAAATATTTATAATAACTGAAGCTAAGTTGAAATTATGATAAATCAAATGGGAGATTTTAGAACTTAAGTCCGGGATTTTTGAAATGTGCTTTCAAAGAATTTATGAAAAATAATGATTTGGTTTATAAGAAATTTCTTATATAAAAAGTATAATTTGGAAGTATAATAATATTGTCATATATATGTTTTCCGATATGAATATTCCGTTTTAAATTCGGGAAATTTGTTTTAAAAGAAGATTTTGGGGAAATAAATTATGTACTTTTCTCTCCGTCGCTGGAAAATAAATTCGGTGATGACGGCCGCATCATCGACTTTCATTTTCGAGTTTCGAAGGGGAAAGGCCGCTGTAGTAAATACTACTACAGAATTGTTTTGAATTTATTTGAAATTTTAATTGTTTAAAGATAATTGGAGATATAAGAGTTGTAAGAAATTATATTATCTATTATTTTAAAGTAATTTTGAAATTTGACCCGGTATTAAATTCTTAAATTTCCATTAATAAATTGTTTAGAATTATGTTAGTGAAAAAAAAGGGGTTAAGTAATAAATAAATTAAAACCTCTAATTTAATTAAGAGAATTATTGCAAGGATATAAAAAGAAAGTGAATACGTAGGAGAGAGAATAGTAATAAGGATTAACATTGAATTGAATTAAAGAATGGAGATTTAACTTGTATAAGTTCAATTGCAATTTCTTTAACATAAATAACTTACCCAAATATAAAAGTTGAAATGTTAAATAAGAAACTAGAATTGAATATTTTACAAGTAGGAATTTAGGAAAAATTGAAGTATTCAATAAACGACTGTATAAATAAGAATTTAATGGTATAAACTTAAGTTATGATTGAAATTTTACTAAAAAAAAAAATAAGTTAAGAATTACTAATAGGTGATATGAACTTAAAGTAAATAAAATGAAATTCTAAATAAGAATTGATTGTAGGATTATTAACTTAAGTATGTTTTAATTTCCTCTATTCCAATATAATGGAAACCTCCACATTAAATAAATGAATGAGATTAAAGGTAAGTAACAAATATATATATATTAATTAAAGGAATTAAGAAGAAACATGTAAATTGTCACTTACATTCTTAAAATATATATAACTTACCATAAAATAAAAGTTGAAATGTTAGTAAGAATATGTAAAAGAAAATCTTGCAAGTAAAGCTTGAAGCAATAAAGGTATTCAATAAATTGCTGTTATTAATGAGAATTTATTTTATAAACTTAAGTAATAAAAGGAAACTTAAGTAATAAAAAGGAAATACAAATATAATGAATTTGGTGATAATTGGAAAATAAACTTGTAAGAAACAAAGAAATCCCTCATAAATGAAGGAAAGAAAAATCAAAACACTGAATTATGAAATAAATGTATAATGAGATATTTTGGTGTTGATTTGAATTGTTGGTTGATGTATGTTGCTGGGTAAGGAATTATGGAGTTGTTAGATTTGCAAATAATCTATCTTTGTTCCATCCAAGGCTGTTGAGCAATGGATGTACTTGATAGTTATTCTTCATTTGTACAACTTCAAAATTTGAACCCGAACAACTAATTGTTGTTTGATTTAATGATTGTTTGTTGTTTGTGATGTGTGCTGTTTGTTAAAAAGATTATGGTTGTTGCATTAATAGGATATGAATGATTGAATCCAACTAAACATGTCACTGTAAATTAAATATTTAATTTTTCAGACTATATAAGTGAATACAGGTAATGGAAGCAACTGCTACGGCTTTTGGTTCCAAAATAATAAAAGCGTATTGCCCGACAAATAGGTACGTTTCCGGATTTCGTTTAAAGCGCTATTTTATATATTTTCCCGTGTGGGATATTTTATTTTGGGATATATATGTAATGTATTTGTATATTTGGATATTATATTTTCTCTAAGAGTCCCTCCGTACAAAGGAGACTCTGCCAAAATTTTCCGTGAATTTTGGGCTTAGAATTTTGCTAAACATATTTTCCCAACTTTAATAATACAAGTATTAAAGGATATGATTGATTATAAATCAAGTATATTTCATTAAAGGAAATTAATCCAGTAAAATATAAGTTAATATTTGAAGTAAAATGCACTGTTATTCTTCCTCCTCCCTTCTTTTCCTTTTCGGGGACGAAAAGTTTTGAGTGGGGGAGATTGTAACGACCCGTTAAAATTATGATGTTTAATAGAATAGATTTATATAAGTTCTTATTTGTTTAAGAATAAAATGCAGAGATTTGGTATAGTTGTAGTAATTGCAATTTAGTGTAACTACAATATTTTATAATAATAGAGGTGGACAATGTAAATTGTCACAACTTGATTTGAAGTAATTTTAAGAAACAAATTTAAGTTGAATCTGTAAAAGTTAATATGAATATTTACTTTAATGGTATTCATTAATATAAAGATGTAATTAGTGTAGATAGTAATAATTTATGTCTGTAGTAAAGAAAAAAGAAAACTAATAGTAACATAGAATTTATTTTATGTAAACAAAAGTATAGTGGAACAAATTTATGAAAATTTATAGAAACAGTGTTTGTAATCAGTTTGGGTTATTAATATTTGAAAGATAGAAATGTGTAAATACGTTAATAAATTTATAATGGTAAGAATGAAATATATATAATAATAAGCATTGATTCAATTAAAGGAATTTAACTTTAATAAATGGTCATTTAATAAATTCAACGTTGTAAGAAATCATGATAGTTGTGAAAATGTGTACAAACTTCGATTTTTGGGAATTTATTGGATTTATAACGGTTTTGTTATTAAGGGATGAGTTTAAAGGGTTATTCCATTTTGTAAAGTAAAAGAGAAGAATGCATAAAAATATAACAGGACTAAATAGGATTGATACTTAATAAAATAGAATAAATTGCCCATTTATGTAGATATGTATAGTGGACTATAAATGGCCTAAGCAAATTTAAATGGAATAATTATTGAGATTTGTACTATGAAAATAAATAGTAACATTTATTTGCATGTAGTAAAAGCCTATTTAGGTGACTAGAATTTGGAGTAAACGACTATTATATGTTACCTATTCTTGTTTCTTGTAAATTGAGTTGGGAAATTTAGAATGATTTCAAGGTATATAACCTTTATGTTACTTAAACTAGAAAATGCAGTAGCTAAATTTGTGAAATCTAATTTTACGGATCATAGTGTGTAAGATCTTTGCTGAGAAAAATTTACTTTACAGGTAGTGTATATTCCTAATAAAATGAGACTATGGGTTATAGTAAAGTTTTAAAACCAGATTTTATCCATGTGAATAAAAGAATGGAGGTAATTGGATTTCTGCCATTAAGAAAATTTAAACGTTTATGATTACGTTAAATGAATTTAAGTTGAGATTGAAAATATTTATGTATGTTAAATTCATACATTTGGCTATAGTGGATTTAATAAATAAAAGATGAAATGGTGAAATCAAGTGGATATAAAAGTGTCAATTATACATTGAAATCATGTGGATATAAAGTTAATTGAAAACAAGAAGTTAATATAGGAATCAAGCCTTATTGTTTATTTGGATTTGTTGCAATAGTTGAGTCCATAAATTTAAGTTAAGGCTAATTCAAGTTAGTTGGACCATAGTTGATACAACTTTAGAAAGCAAGACTTTATTTATAATCTGAATATTAAATCCAACAAATGGTACTTACTACATATATAAATGGAATTAAACGTAAATTATTACGTTATTAAAGTAAAATGAAAATTTCAAACATTGGAGTGAAATCCTAAACTAATGTTAGTTGACATCAATAACTTTGGATAATAGAAAGGAAGTGAATTTAATAAAATCAATCAACAATTTTAAGGTTGAACTCATTAAGGTTGGAATTGATAATAGTTAAGAAAATAAAGGAAATGGGGATAAAGTTATTAATAATTTGGAATTTTATTTATGGTAAAAAGTTTATTTGAAATCAAATGAATTGGAATGGAAATCAAATCTATTTATCTAATTGGATTTTGATTGAGAGTATAAGATATAAGCTTTAATAAGTGAGTTTAGAATATAATTTATAATTCCCAAATAATAATAAAAAAATGCAGAAATTAACACTTCAAATTGAGACATTTATAGGTTTTAATTCACATCCAAGCTTGGTAAATAATTTGGAATTGATTGAACTATAGAAATAATGAAATTTGGCCAATATTGGGAGTTGAATAATAAAATTTGATTTTTGTGATTTAGTAAATTGATTTAATAAATATTAAAAATAGCCATTTTTGTCACGGACTCGGATTTCGACGAAACCAGTTTCATCGGATCCGTATCGGTGAATTATTATAAGGTTTCAATTTTCGTATCGATCGGACTTGTCGTTTGATCGTACGGACGCGAAACGCCTTGAAATCAATTTTATTAAAAATCAATTTGAAATCAATTTGGAAATCTTGTTTTCAGCATAACTTCTTCATACGATCGAATTTGGTCGCGAAACTTTTTCCATCGCGTTCAGAATATTTTAAAACACCAATTTGGATATATAGTTTTAACAAATTCGGTTCCGGAGGCGTAGCGGGCTTTTTGGGCCATAGTTTGTTGCGTACGTTCATCCTTCTAGCCTATACGCTCCAACCCAACCCTAACTATAAGTATAGCGTGATAAACCCTAGCCTCCTTTCTATTGTCAGTTGGATATACGTACATATTTCTTCATCTCCTCCTTCTCCTCAATGGTTGCAAAATCTAGATCTGCTTCAATCCAAAATTCAGTGAAAATTCAAACACCTCAGAAAATTCTCAAAAAAATATATGTTGAAGTATTCGATACGCGTAATCTCATGGTGTAATTCGTTTTTCAATTGGGGCTATCGTTTGCTCAGAATAAATTCAAACAGTCCGTGACCTTCCATCATCATCGTCGGAAACTTCGTCAGATCGCCCAACCCTTTCTGGGTTTTGTAGAGGGGACCGAGGGGAGTGCATCTATATAATTTTTGGGGCGAATCAGCGGCTAGATCGTCGTGCAAAATTAGATTAGGGTTAGGATTTGGTGGCGGCGGCTGGAACTAGGGGGCATCGGAGGGGCGCAGCCTCTGGCCATGGGTAGAGGGAGGCGAGCTGGGTTCGATGGCAGTGGTGCCGTGACCAACGGTGGCCGTTGGTGGCCATGGGAGTTGGTCAAAGTTCGTTCTGATGGGTTACGTGCGGAACTGGGTGTGTTGGTTAGGGATAGCGCGTGCTGTAGCTGATGATTGGATGATGACGTGTTTTGTTTGTGAAAGTAAGTTATGGTTTGCTTGATTTAAACTTTTATTTGTTTTCATATCGTTTAAATCGCATAACTCTCGCATACGGTATCCGATTCACGTACGGTTTCTTTTGTTAGGATCGTAATTTAATTCCGGACTTGATGACGCTGGTTTGGACAAATTCTGAGACGGGCAAATTTTTGGGTTTAAATCGAATTTAAATTCGATTTAAATTCAAAAGGTGAGTGTTTTAACCCACTCACAATTACTAGAAGCTTTTATGTTTGTTAAATAAATTTTAGAAATGAATAGAAATTTATTTATGAGCTTTTGGGCATGTTATTTCATCCATATCTGTTGAATTGCATTTTTTTGAATTTAGCTGTTAATTTAAATTGATTGATTGCATATTAATTGGCTGTTAGAAATTATTGTTTGCATAAGAACTGCTAGTTAACAGTTATGTAAATTATTATTGAGTAAACTGTTAGATAAATAGTTGATAAATTTAATTTGGAAAAAAAACTGACAGTTATTACCTGTTGTATATGTTCATAGATATATACTGTTATTGATTGAAATTGGTTGATGGTTGCGATTGGATGATGGATGTTGTTGATGAATGAATGTTTATTGCATATCATTAAATTTGCAAATTTATCATGCATATTTCATTTTTCGGGATTGTGGTTTGAAATGATAAAACCGCAAAGTTTTATTTTTAAATTGCGGATTGAAATGATAAATATCCGTATCACTTGACCATAGGATAGAAAATTTTATACAGGCACCGCGGTCTATATATAACTATTTTAATGTGATTTCTATGGTTTGGATGGAATACGGTTTATAATAATCTTAAATTTTATACTGTATAAATATTTTTCTTCCGTATTTATGTACATGAAAAGTTGGAAATTTTGAAATAAAAAGGTGTATAAATTCCCTTAGTAAAATGGAAGAAAATTTAGAAAATGGAGTTGGATAAATTTATATCATATGTTTAAATGTTAAGTTTGGAAATTTAAGATATGATATTTATAATTGGATTTTTCCCAAGAAAAAAATTTAAATGAATATTCTAATATGAATTTGAATTGGAAAAATATTCTAATATAAATTGGAATCGAAAAATACATATGTTTTACTACTAGAAATTGGAGTTGTTTAAGGATTTATGTGAATATTCAAACTAAATAATAAAACATTTAATTTGTTGAAAGAATATATTCCAATTTTAGTTTTTGAATATTAATACTCCAATGGATTTATATATATGGAAATTGAAATGGTTTTGGAACTTAAGAGTGATATCTAAATTATGGTCTTAACTTTAGATAAAGAAATATTTCCATAAAGCCATATAACTTATTTCTTTACAAAGTGACAGTAAAGTTAAGCCCTTGAAATTCATATACCGTTGAATATCCAAACCATTTGAGTTTTAAAAGTTATGGTTGAAATTATGGATTTCCAAAAATATTATGTTTTGAAAATATTCGATTTTCAGATATTATGAAGTTAAAGCCTTTTTATTATTGGAAAGGAATTATATTTGGGATAAGTGGTAAAATATGGTCTTGGGTTTTGGAATGATATCGTGATATTATGGTTTTGAAATGGATTATATTCTGGTTTTAAAAGTATAAACTGTTTTAAATAACCGCGGTGTTATAATAACGATGGGTTGGCAAAGAGACCGGGATCGGATATGGACATACTCTCTGTCGATACCGAAAACCACTTTGACTAACCGTGTACGCGGTGGAGATTCCAGAATGAAGTAGGTTGGTGGCGACGATTCCTGTAAGGTAAATACGTGGACCCGACTCCCGTGAGTTGGCATAAGGTGGCTAAAACAGGAGCGATCGACGGGTTAATGAGGTCATTCCTCTGATCGGACACTCCTCTTCGATATTATACTATGACTTTGGATTGATTCAGTGGCCACTTCTATTTTTTTGATTTGGGGAGTTGTTTCGAGGTGGGCGGTTGCTGCGGCTTCGCGTTACCATCGGCCCGGAAGCGTAATTGGTATATCTACCCTGGCATTGCCTAGTTGTGCCGTGTCACCTACCCTATCGCGCCTTGTACGAGTTTGGTTTTCTCCCGTAGCCCGTGTGGTATCCTCTAGTTGCTTCCCGAGTAGGAGGAGCTATGATATTGGATGGACTACTGGGACTATTACGTGTTAAGGGCTATATGGGTAACCCCTTAACGCTATTAAAAAGTAAGTTTATTTTATAAATAGACACTATTATAATAACGCAATATACTACATAGTAAATAGTTTAACGGATCCTTAGGAGATGTAAATCCCGAACATCTCTTGAGTTACTGTACTCATATTTATTTCTGTTTATTTAACTCACATAAGATATTCTAGTCTGACTCGGGTGTTTTTGTCTTTTCAAATTCGCTCGGGTCAGTCCGAGCGTTTCAGGATAGCAGGTTTTAGCTTTGGAGGACGAAGACGAAGATTCAGTATTATTTTATATATAGTATTGCACTACACACTCTTTCTATTCCGCTGCATTGTTGTATTTGGTATGTGTAACTCTGATATTCATTGTATAAGAAAAATCAAGCTTTTGTAAACTGTTATGAACTGTATACTTGTTACTATATTTTATCCTTCCGCTGTGAGATTCTATTTTCGTTTTATTTCTTCTCTATTTTTCTTATTTACCCCATAACACTCCTCCCTTGCGTATGCTTTGAATCGGCACGTGTGTCGTTTAAAGTGTGCGAAAAGGCGGGATGTTACATGTTTTATGATTCAAATAATATTAGATAGGATTTGAAAATAGAAATATACATAAAAATAGTAACATTTGCTTATATCGACAAAAGTGACAAAATCCTATTTTGAAAAGGTAGGTTTAAATGGTTTAATAAATTATTTTAATTTATTTATGAGTGTTTATATTTTTAATGATATTATACAAATTTATTTCTAAATTTGATTTACATAAATAAATAGCTTATATAAAACTTCAAAATATGACCGTAAAACATTTTGTCAAAAAACAACGTTTTGTTGATTTAAAGTTGTCGCAACGTTGTTGCACCTTTATGTATACAATTTAATAAATATGATAGCATATAAAGATAGTTAAAAATTAACTAAACAATGTTACTTTTAATAATCACACTTAGAAAATTCTAGAAAATAATTAGCAAAAGTAAACCAAAAAAGACAAAACACATGTCACATCAAATGTGACATAAAGTAAAGAAAGTGACATAAAGTAAAGTCATCATTCTTATTTTTTACTTAACTCTAAAGTATTTGAATTTTAAAAGTATGATATTATGTGGATGGTAAGTTTTGAATTTAATAAGTTTACTTAATTCTTAAGGAATGTTATTTAAGTAAAAACAAAAATCTATATTTTGTTCTCAAATATTTTCTATAAATACATACCCACTTTTTCACTTCCTTCCACACTTCTTCTTCTCAAATTTCAAGTTTCTTCACACTCTTTTAATGGCTTCCAACCTTAGTGAAATAATGCCAGAATTTATTCCAAAAGTATAATAAAGAAAGTAATCATCAAATCACCTTAAATATTCACCAAAACTCCTCCTCCTTCCTTCACAACCCACGACCCACTCCTTCACCATCAAGCCGAGCCCAATCTCCCCTTAAACTCACGGCCCAAAGCACCAAAGACCTCCACAAGTCAAGTCAAGCCACCTAGAAGTTTTAAAAGAAGCATCCGTGAACACCCGATTGAAGTTAGGAAAGTTATAATCACTTTAAAGTTAGTTCATTTGCGATTAAGGTGAATACTCATAATTTATATGTATATATTTGATTATGATGTTGTGATATGCTCATTTCGATGTTTGGTTATGATATTAATTTCCATTTGTTGTTTATTGCATGAAAATATTGAAACAAGTCACGATATACACAACATTGATTCACGCGGAAAACACTTTCCAAACTAAAATGAAATATGATATGGAATCATTTATACCTTTGATTTTTTTTTAATACGCTTAGAAATGATTCATGAGTGCTTAAAATTGTCTCGGCAAAGTTTGGATATGAATCTCAAAATACGCCTAAACTTTGACGTGTTGCGTAACGATAGTTCGTGTTTACGCGTCAAAAGTTCAAACGAACATACGAAGTGAATATAGTTCGGAATTTTTCGAAGAAAGAAATTTTCAAATCCTTATATCCATATCTTTCATAAAAGAAAGAAAATGAAGATTTCATCTTGTAAATTTTGAAATATGGCAAAATCAATTTTAAAAAAAATCCCCTTTTTGCACTAAAATGATCAAAATTGAAAATTGATAAAATAATCGTTTAAAAATATGAAATAAACTCTAAAAATCTTTCAAAATGTTTTAAAAATGATTTAAGTTGAAAATATGAATTTCTAAAAGATATAAAAGTTGTTTTTGAAGAATATAGCTTTTAAAGCACTTTTTGCAATGCTTTCTGCAACGCTTTTCAATAACTTTTGAAATAAAGTTTGAAACCTAACAATTCTTTCCAAAATTCTTAGTAAATATTTTTAAGTAAATAATAAAGCATTTCAAAAGAGATTTGAACAATTTAACATTATTTCAAAAGATGGTTAAAGAAGAAGTTAAGTGATTTAAAATGAGAAAATGAGTATGCGGAAACGACTAGTACATTTGTCCTGCATGTGAGATCTAAAAATAAAAACAAGGTGTGTAACTAAGGTTAGGGATGGAGAAACCAGTGCCCTGAACTTACCTGGCCTAAGTTTTCTCTTTTAGGCGAGGGGTGGAATATATCGAAAGGAAAGCCTGGATGCTCAACTTGGATTTTATAGAAATAATCTTCTTAAACTCATTATTAAAATCCAAAGAGGGAACTTGTCCTATTCATGGAATTTAAAAGGTGATCTCGTCGTTATTCCGTCCATGGCACTTGTTGAATACAGAAGTTGATTTTGGATAAAAGTAGAATCATTTCTATAATCCTATTTTCTCAAAAGATACTCTGTAAAAATGAATTGAGAAATATTCAAAAAGGTTTAAATGATTCCATATTCACTAAAATAACATTTTGAAAATATACATCTCTCTAAGATATTTAGTAAGGGAAAGTGAATGAATCGAAAAAAAATCACCTAATTACATCATTTTATCGATGGTTGGATTTTAAAGGAACCGGTATTGGATTTGTTTGATTATGTTCAGCATGGTAGGGGTTCTCGCTTTGTGAACAGTGACGAAGCTTAGACTCTTACCCTTACATGTCCCTAGTGTGAAAGGTTTGGTTGATAATCGAGAAGCTTTCCATAAAAGCAGATCCAAGGTACCACATGTTGTCACCTCCATGTTGAAAAGCAAGAGTGCCCCCATGTTGAAAAGCAGAAGGTTAGCGGTATGGTTGAAAAGCCTGCCGGGGCGGGTCCAAAAAAACCCGTTCGTCACATTTGGTATTAGAGCTCAAGGTTAAGTGAGAACCTTGGCTTTGTTGAGGTATGACTCATTAGAGATATGGTTAGCTATGCCCTAGAATGAGTTTAGTCTAAGGGAGAGCATAATTAAAACTTCTAATTTGAATAAGTATATTCATACTGTATAGCATTCCCTAAGATATCTCGTCTATATATCCTAAAGATCTTTTTCTTACTATATACAGATAGTATAAAATGAGTGGAAGAAGAGTACGAGGTAGGGGAGGAAGTAATGCCACAAATGGTCAAACTCCCGCAGCTACAGTAGTCAAGGAAGTAGTAGTTTCGGTACAGCCCCAAATTAACTTTGCAACTTTATGCAAGAACTATACTAGCCTTGGTAGTAAACCTTTCAAAGGAACAGAAACCATCATTGAAGTACAAGCTTGGATCCGCGCACGTGAAAGAATTTTCAAAGGACTAAATATTGGAGATGAGCATAAGAGATTTTTAGCTTCTTGGCAACTACAAGATGGAGCTCTAGTTTGGTGGGAATCTATTACTCAGAATGAGTCAGAGGATGATTTCTCATAGGGACGATTCAAAGAAGTTCTGGAGGAATAGTATATTATGGAAGCAAGAAAATCCCGTCTTTACCGAAATTTTATGGATTTTAAATAGGAGGAGGATATGCTTTTTAGGAGTATGCTAACAAGTTTAACGAATTATCTCGTTTTGGGCCTGAATTGATAGATATGCCCCCTAAAAGGAATGAAAAGTTTATTACTGGAATGAAGAAGCAATACCATGTCAGGATGACTGGACATATGAAAGAACCATTTGTAGACTTAATAAACATAGAATACAGATATGAAGCTTTGAATAAGATAGATCCACCTATAGTACAAGAAAGCAACAACAATAACTGGAAGAAGAGGAAGTTCAATGGCAAGAAGAAATGGTAGGGAAAACCCAAAGGAGGATCTCAGGATAACTGCTTTATATATGTCACTTGCTACAATTGCCAACAAAAGGGCCATCTATCAACTCATTGTAGAAAACCCAGAACTCAAGGAACTCAAGGACAGCACCAAGAAGCAGCTACAGTTGTCATAAACCAGGGAACTTGATTAAGGATTGTCCCCTAATTAAGAAAGGAGAACAAGCCAAAGTTTACGCTATCAAGGAAGAGCCTTCAACCTCCAAAGATGTAAAGGGAAAAGGAGTTTTGGAAGGTAATATTTTTTATCAAAGATGTTTTAGTTAGAGTATTATTTGATACAGGAGCTTCTCATAGTTTTATTTCTAAAACAACTGCAGAAGAATTAGAACTTGAACCTAAAATTGTTGACGACCCTATCTGTGTAACAAATCCTATCGGAGGTTCCACTAATCTTTGTATGCTCTGTGAAAAAGTCCCAACTTCCTATCCTCCTTATCACTTTCCTTTCGATCTTTTCATTTTAGATTTTATTGGATTAGAAATTTCACTCGTTATGGATTGGGTGGCTAAGTACAAAGTTGTGCTCGATTGCGAAAATAGAATGATATCTCTATGGAGCATCTTTGAAAAAATAATAGAAATATCTTGTGAAGGTCCTAGTCCAAGAAGGGATAGTTTTCTTTATGCTTTGGATACATCCTAGACAGGATTAGAAACAATACCCGTTGTTAAAGAATTTGCAGATGTCTTTGAGGAAGTAAAAAGTTTGCCCCCACACCGAGAAATTGCATTCCGTATCGATTTAGTTCCTAGGGCGATGCCAATTAAATAACAAGATAGAAAGATGGCTCTGAAAGATAGGAAAGAATTGAATAACAAACCCAAGAGCTATTAAAGGAAGGACTGATAAGACCCAGCCGTTCAAGTTGGGGATCGACAGTAGTTTTTGTTGCTAAGTCAGATGGATCTTTGAGATTGTGTGTAGACTATCGAGATCTTAATAAGCAAACCTTTAAGAACAAATATCCTCTACCCCGAATAGACGACTTGTTTGACCAGTTACACGGAGCTCGAGTTTTCTCTAAAATGTACCTAGCTAAAGGATTCCATCAGTTAAGGGTCACAGAATATTGCATCCATTTAACTGCATTCAAGGGTCTGAATACATTCTATGAATGGTTGGTTATGCCTTTTGGGCTGACTAATGCACCTGCTTATTTTGTTGACCTTATGAATAGAGTGTTTAGAGATGTGCTAAACAAATTCGTGTTAGTCTTTATCGATGATATCCTCATCTACTCAAAGACAAAAGAAGAACACGCAAGGCATCTAGAAGCTGTGTTGGAAATATTGAGAAATAACGTGCTTAAAGCCAAATTTCAAAGTGCCATTTTTCGGAGAAGGAGGTAAGATTCCTTGGACATATAATATCAAGGGATGGAATTTCAGTAGATCCAGGGAAAGTTGCAGCTATTCAAGATTGGAAGCAGCCGCAAACTCCTAAAGTGATTCGTAGCTTCTTAGATTTGGCAGGATATTACAGAAGATTCGTTCAAGACTTCTCTAAAATTGCCTATCACCTAACAAAGTTGACAATGAAGGATACTAAATTTATCTGGACTCCTAAGTGTGAAGAAGCATTCTAAGAACTAAAGAAGAGATGGACAACCGCTCCAGTTTTTGCAATTATAAATGGAAATAGTGGATTGACCGTTTATACAGATGCTTGTGGAGAAGGATTTGGTGCAGTTTTAATGCAAGATGGGAAGGTGATTGCTTACGCAAGTAGACGGCTGAAGACACATGAGAAGAATTATGCAACACACGACTTTGAACTATTAGCCGTTATGTTCGCTCTAAAGATATGGAGACATTATTTGCTGGGTAACAACCTTTCATAGTTTATTTGGATAAAACTTTGAATTGACCTTAGTAAATAATATTCCATCTTTTAGGTGAAAAATTTGAACTCTTCACGAATCACAAACCTTTGAAGTATCTTTTCACCCAAAAGGATTTGAACATGAGATAGCAATGCTGGCTAGAAT
Organism: Allium cepa; assembly: GCA_030765085.1. Classification (NCBI taxonomy): domain Eukaryota; kingdom Viridiplantae; phylum Streptophyta; class Magnoliopsida; order Asparagales; family Amaryllidaceae; genus Allium; species Allium cepa. The sequence continues at coordinate 164,584,994 of CM060932.1, forward strand.
TTCTCGTGTCATATGATCTAGATATTCTATATACACCCGGAAAAGCCAACGTAGTAGCTGATGCATTGAGTAGGAAGTTAGCTACTATTTCTTATTTGGTAGTAACTCCAACTCTTCTGGAAGGAATTGCAAATAAACAGGGAGAAGATAAACGGTTTGAAAAATACATTAAAGCAGTTGAAGGAAGAAATTCAAGCTTTAAAATAGATAATTATGGAGTATTGCGATTAAATGGAAGAATTTGTGTTCCAGATGTTGAAAATCTTAGGCAAGATGTATAGCTGAATGCCACACAACCAAACTTAGCGTTCATCCGGGGATTCATAAGATGTACAAGGACATGAAGCGTACATTTTGGTGGAGAAGCATGAAAAGGGACATATCTATCTATGTCAGCCGTTGTGAAAATTGCCAAAGAATCAAAAGTGGCCAACAAAAGACGGCAGGATTACTTCAACCTCTAGAGATTCCAGCTTGGAAGTGGGATCAAATATCCATGGATTTCATTGATGGCTTACCTCGAACAAGGAATGGAAATGAAGGCATTTGGGTTATCATAAACCGATTAACCAAAAGTGCACATTTTATTCCAGTTGAGCCAACAAGAACTGCAGCAAGCCTTGCAGATATATATATGAAGGAGATTGTCTGATTGCATGGAGTTCCAAGCAGTATAGTAAGTGATCATGATCCAATCTTCACTAGTCAGTTTTGGAAAGCACTACAGACAGCTTTGGGAGCCAAGCTGAGTATAAGTACTGCATATCACCCCCAAACTAATGGACGGACGGAAAGAGTTAACCGTGTTTTGGAAGATCTTTTGAGGGCATGTATTCTAGACTTGGGAGGCTCGAGGGAGAACCATTTACATTTAGTAGAGTTCTCCTATAATAATAACTATCAAGCTTATATCGGCATGGCACCGTATGAAGCTTTGTATGGTTGTTCATGTAAATCGCCAGCATGTTTGGATAGAAACCGAAGATCGATTAGTGCTTGGCCCAGGTATGGTACGAGAAGCTTCAAAGAAAGTGGATATGATTAGAAAGAAGCTAAAAGAAGCCCAAAGTAGGCAAAAAATTTATGTAGCCCGAAGGCGTAGAAATCTGGAATTCTCAGTTGGGGATTCAGTCGTCTTGAAAGTCTCCCCAATGAAAGGAGTAGTAAGATTTGGAAGAGTTGGAAAGTTAGCACCTTGATATATTGGACCTTTTCCCATTCTCGAACGAACTGCCCACTAGCTTATCGAGTACAATTGCTTGAAAGATTGCCTGGTGTACATAATGTTTTTCACATATTACATATGCGGAAGCATATATATGGCCCAGAACAAATCATAGAAACAGCTGTTCATGATGACTTGGAGATAGAACCAAACTTAGCAGTTATTAAAAGACGCGTTCGAATCGTGGATCAAGATGAGAAACGATTAAGAAGGAAGGTTGTAAGGTTAGTAAAATTTCAATGGAGCGGGGATGCTGATGATTGCACATGGGAAACAGAAGATAGAATTAGAAAAGCATACCCGAATTTAGGATCGATGTATAGACTTTATCTGTCGTTTGAGTTACTCACCGCATGTGGTGTAATCACTTATTCTATATATTCCATCTTATTGAATATATATTTCCTTTTGAGTTATTTTCTTCTTTTCTAATTTCGAGCACGAAATTCTTTTAAGTAGGGGAGAATGTAACGACCCAAAATTTAACCACTTTAAAATTTAGTATTTAAAGTGATTTTAAATATAAAATAGACAAGGTTTTATGATTCAAATAATATTAGATAGGATTTGGAAATAGAAATATACATAAAAATAGTAACATTTGCTTATATCGACAAAAGTGACAAAATCCTATTTTAGAAAAGTATGTTTAAATGGTTTAATAAATTATTTTAATTTATTTGCGAGTACATATGCATGCCTAGATGGGCCTGCATTTAATCACAACATGCATGCATTTTTAGTTGTATCTGTGGAAGTAGATTTGATAGTAACAACCCTATATTTGAACTCCGCCTATGCAGAAGTGGCTATTTGTTTTGTTCAAACTGCAATAACTTCATCATACTAATTTAGAGTCAGGAAAGACTTCGACCGATAACTCCCATCTAAATTACAGACAATAAAGAACACTTGGATACTTCATCAAGTAAACATATACTATATTTCTCCATGATGACTAATAGTTGTACGTAAAAAATAACAGGCTACATCCCATATCTTGTGAACGCACATGGATATCACCTAAATAGTTACATAAAACTGAAGTAGTTTTTTATTTAATGATTACCTGACGTTGGATGAGATATTTTGATATTATGTTTATTTAAAAGGTGTTATTAGTGGTCACGTTGATGATAACATTCAGAACCATGCGGTCTTTATTTAATTATGTGGTCATAACCACTAATAGCAAAAAGTTATTTATGTACCTATATATCAAAAACATCTTTAGTTGGGAAATGCATCGCAATGATAGTTTGGTGTAGCGTGCAAGTATCAAGTAATGGGCGATAGATAGCTGGAATATAAAAAAGTGGTTTGTTTAGAAAAAGAAGCATATGCAAGAAGTCAAAGAATTAGAATATATGCAGCAATTGTAAAATAAAATATCATATATTAACTGGAGCAACTTTCCTTGGAAAAACAGAAAGCGTGAAGCTACTCATGTAGGCAGAATGGAAATTAAAGATTTGTGTTTGGAGATAAAGTTGAAAAATCTTGATTTAAATCATCCATTTTGTCATTGTTCAAAATGGAGTCAAGTGGGCTAGTAGTCTATGCAGGTGGACACTGTTATTTTTATACATGGGCAGAACTTAATATAAAGTCAACTATACAAATCAAAAAAATATCACATATACTCCGTCCAATGAAAACCCATCAATTGTCAGATAGAACAAATACACGAATGATGATATTTCAATAAACTTGGTACAAATGACATCACTTCCATCAATACAGCCGAAACTGACTTTAACTGCAGCTAGCAAAATAGTAAACTGGCATAGTTGAATAATATATTCCCACAACAATTAAAGTTAAAAAGCACAACACATCTGCATAAATGTGCTTCAAGTAATCAAAAACGCAGTTCAGGCACAATTTTTTTTACATAGCAGCACTATACAAAAAAATTAACTTTTTCACATAGTAAACATTGGTATTGACGCTTAAAACACAACATAACCTATAATCGAAACACCAGTGTATACGGTCCGCTAGAGAATGGAGGTTCAGCACTACAATGACCTCTAATACTTCTCAGAAGCTTTGGCAAAATCAGGAACATAATGCACCCTGTGGACAAAACAATGTAGCGAAGAAGGAATGAAATTGTCAATATTGTGCAGAGCTGACCCAAATGTGAATCATTGGTTCAAGAAATAAAATTAGTTCAAGCCATCATAAACACTAAATGTATATTTTGAGTATCTTTTCAAAATCGTTGATAGAAAAAAGTGTATAATATGGATATAACATAATATAACTTGGGTAATTATTGGATCTTAAGTTGAGAATTCAGTAAAGAGAGTTGATGTGCATATGCAAATAATTTACAAATAAAGTGATAGAGTATCACAGTTTTAAAGTGATTTGAATGATAAGTTAGTTAACCGTGTATCATATAACTTCCAACAAATGTATGCTTTTGCGATTAAAGTTGAAAATTTATATAGTAACAGAGCAATTAGCTGATTGGTGGAATCATGGTGCATGTCAAAGAAAAGGGTAAAATATGCTAAAGGAGTTTCCAATCACTATAAAGTCCTTTTTCTATCATTAATTCAGTGCGCAAGTGCATGCAAGAATACAGTGCACTTTCTATTAGTGTGAAAGAAGATTCCAGGGTAACACAAAATGGATCAAATTCAAATGCTTGGGCATGAAACTTTCAAAATTTAATTCTGAAGTTGCTTTCCTCTACAATCAAGTAGTAAGAAAACAATAAGCTTGTTGATGGTGTAATTAAATTATAATTTTATTGTAACAGAAGCCAAACATCGGGAATGTAATGAATAGAGAAATTATTAACCAACTTTTCAACTTTGGTAAAAATATCATATATTTTTCCTCAATATTTAGTTTTTTCCGTTTGTCATCTCATAAATTCTTTAAAAATTAAAATTCCAAATCAAATATAAATAGCAATATTTATTATACCTGAAATAAACTTTGAAGAAAAATTTGAGAAAATGATAAAAGAAATTCCACATGTCTTTTGTTTTCTTCCTTATATAAGTTCAAATTAATTAATAGTTACATACATCTTTTATACATGCAAACATACCAAAAGCAGCGTCAAGTCTTTAGGAGGTCAGAAATATTTCTCTGTATATCTTTTTGTTATCTACGGACGATTCTTTACCTTTTTAGATATTCATTAAATCTGCTCTATTTTTTATGCAGCATTTATTCCAATTCTTCATAAACTTTAAGTAACAGAACACACAATTCCCAAATACTTATCTGCATATAACCACCATTATGTATTCACGAAATAACAAATAGTATCTATGAAGTTCATCGAGCATAAAACAACCGCTAACCTAGTAAAAATAAATAAAACCAATAAGTTTAACATTACTTTCAAATATGCAAACCTTTTGGTACAAAATGCTTGTTCACCAAATCTTCTTGCTGTGCTCTACATACAAAATATGAATAGGGTTACTTTATAAATATTACAAATAGAACCATATATAACCGTATCCATTGCCACACAACCTCCGTCCAAAGTGTAAATTGGTAGAATATTTGGTCTACCCAAACCAAAAATTAAAAGGTACAATCAGTACAGGTGGACAAAAGAACCAAAATTTATCTATTCGTAAATCCTAGGTTAGGTATAGATATAGTACAGTCATGTTAAGAAGTTAGGGATGCTGACAGTACGACTACTTAAATACTAATCGTTGCACATGTTGATGATAAATTTTACAGAACATCAGTGTATTCGTGACCACATTTCACATAACATAGATTGGAATGAACTTATTATCATGTTTTCAGTTGGTAGACAATGAGTAATGTATATTAGGTTTTGACTGATTATCGCATTACACAAAACTACAATATTTAGTGTTGATAAAAGTTCTACCAGTCTATAAGTTAATTATTTATGAAACATATTGACAATTAAAACAAACATTCCAAAAGTGACTCATTCAAATAATGTTTTGTTATATAAAGGCTAGTTCTTATCAAGACTACTCAAATTTAGAAGGTTAGCAAGCAGAGGTAAATGATCACTTGTAGAGCAATTTAGATTCTAGAATTCATCTTCTTGTAAAATGATCATCACTAATTGAAGGCACATGCAATCCAGCAATGAGAATACAATTATAAAATTCATCTTCATTGCATAAGCTGCTGCCACTACCTCCAGATCTATCATTTGCAAAAATAACACTGTTTAAATCACCCATTATCAATCTAATATCCTGAGCTTTATTCATCATGTAATGCCACAATAGCTTTTCAGTTTTACCGATGCTGATACTCAAAATGAAGTTTCTTTTAGGTCATTCAGCCATAATGAAGTTGCAACTCCTTAAATCATTTAATGATGGCATATGTCATTATATGATGTTGCAATTAATAATAAAAGTCATTTCGGCTTCAAAAAAAATTTAAAAACTTTTATCTAAAGACATTTGGATAAATGCATTTGACTTGCGGTACTCATATCATACCATATGGTATATCGAGAGAATGATGTCAAAACATAGGATTAAAGTTTCATATATAATACAAATATTTTCTCGGCTTATGTAAATAGATGTACTTTAATACAATGTAAAAGTAAGTATTTTAATAAGTTAATATTGATTCCCTAACATATTTTTGGAATTGGTAGAGCATCCATTTCACTCCTCGTTCTAAAGTAGCATTGACTCATAGTTATTACTGCATGAAATTTTTTCAAAGATTTTGCAAGCAGAAATTATTCAACATGTACAGAGTAGAACAAAAACCACAAAAATAAACTGCCTTCAAGATCACTGTATTTCATGAGCATATGCAAAATAAGATCAGTTCTTTCTAAACGTGATTAAGGCTTGACAATTGGCCAACAATACTTCATCAAGGAACATTTTGATTAAATTAAATGATATACAGCTTTAGTGATTCAAATGGACTAAATTAAGCACATACAAACTAAAAATATGTTCATTTAGAGAAATCAAGGACCTGTTTTGACAGTAAATGTTAACGAAATTATGGAATGTGAGATTGATTTGTTTTTTCAAAGGTAATGGTGAAATAAATGACATTTAAATGAAGTAAGATATGATTTTGAGCAAGAAAAAGACATTATAATTACATAGATGTTGAAAACACATCCTTTCTCTAAATAGATGACATGAGAAAAAAAAATCTGCATTAAATGTCAGTTAATTTCTTGACAATGACCTTATTATTTTTTGCCAATTAATTGCATGATTACTAATGATGTTAGTTTTTCAATCTTCAAACGCGACAATTTTAAACTATATAATGAAGTATAAGTATTGTCAATTGAAAAAAGAATACAAAGCTATGGTCAAAATTAGGAAGAAAAAATTAACAAAAGAATGATAAACAGAACAATATGTTGTCAACATGCAACTTTAAATGTTCCTTTAACATGTCATAATAATATTTACCTTGGGCACCACAGTTCTGTTAGTTTTTCTTCTTCAAAATGTGTAAACTCTTCAAAAGGATACATTAGTTCTACAACACAAACTTAGGGTAATAAGCAAATTACAAAAACTTGCAATTTGAAGTTAGATGATAAAAGTGTATAAAAGTTTTAGGAAGTATTTACTTACTGGATATCTCAGAGCCTATAGAAATTCAGATTTGTTAACTGCTACTCTGTTACCTGCTATTTTAGAGCCTGTAAAAACAAAAAATAAGGATAACAGGTTGAGAAAGCAGAGAGGTTCTACCAGGAAGGTATGAACAACATCAAGATGCAATTTCACCCGTTCAATTCGTTAGTTTGACATTCTTGACCTTAGGATGGTGTTTTTCAATTTGTATGGATCACCTACCAAAATTAACTTATGGTGCTTATCATAAGAGCAAGCTAAATTCCTACATACTTTATGAAAAAATTGATTGTTTTTCCTCTTGTTTAAACAAACTTCCTACGTGTTTTCGATATTTGTGATACCAACAAATGATATAATAAGGAAATCTCTTTGAAATTCTTATTTTCTATTAAAGGAGTAATTATGACTTAATTTACTAAAGTAATTTTCCTTCTTTCCTTATTTTTCGCAAAGTCAAAAGGAAATTTGCACTAATGCTTTTCCAATTACATACAGTACTTTTATCTACTTCTTAAAGGATTTTTCCAATTACATACATACTGTTAATCTAATAATAGTATATTCTAAATGCAATGCACTAATTTCAAATTCTAATATTCATAAGTTATGTGAATATGTATCTATTTAACGACAACATTTCATGTACTGATAAATGACGTATTGTTCATAGATTCAAGTATTACAGATAAATTTTCACCGAATTTAATATTAACAATCTCAGTTATCATGATGTGTGTCAATTTGATCTACTGTAGCAAGATTCCAACAATATTAAAATCGATCCATTGAAACAAACAAATCTATCCTGACCAAATAGGAAAAATACAAATCAAAGAACTAACTTGATATAACAACCATTTAATTTCTTTAATTTAAAATAACCGTGTCCATGGAAACGTAATGAAATGTTGTTCATAAACTACCTATCATATCATAAAGTCTCCCTAATAAATAATGATATATCAAAGGGTATAAAAAAGGTAATAATGTTGGTTATAAAAAAGGTGCTAACTTATTGGATTATTATACCTTAATTATGAAAAATATAAATAAAGTGAATATTGGTTAAGTGTAAAATCATAAATCTGACTGCTAAGCATCTTTTTATATCACTGGTTAAATCTTTATTATATGTGTGTGTCAATTAATTTTTGCATGTCATTAAATTATTACACCACAATTATGACTAATACAAATAGAGTGAATACAGGTTAAATGCAATATACCTAACTTACAAATTATGACAAATATTCATTTTTGATTCGTGAACAGATTTGGTTTGAATCTTATTGCAAATACAGGCTTGTCTTGGAATCAATAAGTGCATGTATGAAAGTATACAGTTAACATCTCCCTGTATATTATTGTCAGTTTTAATTAAAATTAACCTTCAATAATTTCTTCAATTGTAATAAGTTCCCATAATTTGATAATGAAAATATGTAATTAATTTCACATGAACATTCAAAAATGAAGTAAATAATATAAATCTAGCTAAATTCTTCTAATATTTGAAGGCCTTATGTCTTCCCTTTATATTTGCAAGAAGCCTATCTCCTAAATTTCTAAATCAGACATTGTAGATGAAATAGTAGTGTATCAGTTCAGTGATACAAATCAATGACACTAAAAAAGTGTAATTAATGCTTAAGTTAGAAACTTTGCTCAAGTTAGGAAAAATATATTTGTAATAACAATTAGTGGAGAATTTTAAAAATGATTTTGAAAGGAAATGTTATTTAAAAATAGAACCTATAAAGTCATCAGTTAGTAATTATGTGCCAATTTAATCAAACCTAGTAATAAAATCAAAATTGGCTAGGAGTATAAATGCACAGTAGTGGTGAATCAATATGCTCAAGAAAAAACGTTAAGAATATTACTAAATTATACATGCTTAATTTATATACCATCAAATTGTTCAAATTTTAAATAGCTCTAGAGAAAATATTTCTTGAAAAATAATATCAACAGAGTTATTAATTAGTGTTCTCCGCTAATCGAATAGCGAAATAATGATTCCATTAAAATGTGTTCATCAGTATGGTAAAGCTGAATCAAAGACATGTAACATTCATGGAAAGCAAAACTCGTGCTACGCACACGGCATGCTCCAATTTTATTTTTCATAATTTAGCTTGTTGGGAGAACGGGGTGTTCTATAGTAATAGCCAATGTTACATACATGCATGTGGTACAGGTAGATAAGTGCAAATCATATGAACAGAAATTAGCTTTGCAACATCTAAACCTATGTTTGACCAAAATTTGAAATTTTCTTTTTAAATCAACATTTTCAGCTAATAAATAAAGTAGCAAACAAAGGTGAACAAAGATATTGCCACTTGTACTCAATAACATGTAATGAATGATATGAAGTTTGTAACCAATCAATGTTGCATAGAAGAAAGATGGTGGGAAGGGACAATACAAATGTGTAATACATAGGAAGTGTTTTCATGAAATTTAGTTGGAAGATTGTAACAGATATGGAATTTAAAACCAAAAGCGTACAGTGTAGACACTATTGTAAGGGAAAAAACATGTATATGAATATCAAAATGGATGCTCAAATGATCTTTTCAGTATGCAATCTGTGCTATACGTTTTTTAGCAATAAATTGTCTGTTTTTCTGTAATTATAACATTCAAAACATGAATCACTTAGTTGTGAGTTCAATACACTAAACTATAGTAGTAAACGCATTACCGACATCATTAAAGAAGGATAGCACATTTTTTGATGAATTAGCGCACTCAAACATCATTCAATATCACTGGCCCAAGCTAAGTTCAAACATGATTATCGCTTGGATATTGTGAAATTAGCCATAAAATCCATAACCAAATAGTTCGAACAGTCATGATGAAACTTGTATGTAATATCTACAGTTAAAATAGCGCAGTTTTTAAAATCAACATAAAGAATTTTGGAATCCAGTATTCTCTTCTTTGGGGGTTAACCCAACTCTTGGGTTTGTAGTACAAATCCAAAATTTGAAGCATGTTCCTCAATACAATTTCATTTGAACGAAAATTCCAAATCTGTAGCAAAAAGATTATCATATCACTAATGGTATATGACTTAGGGGTTGAAATTTAGTATGCATTTACTACGTTGATCAAAGCAAAAAAAGTAGGTAAAATATGCAATGATGATTACCTGGTTTGAAATTCTAACTCTGATCTAAAATCAACATCGCAACACAGCAATTCAGTTATCAATCAAAGCAAAATAAAAAGCCCTAATATCCAATCCAAATTTATTAAAAATATTAGAAGCGAAAGATACCTTCAACAAAATCGAACAGCCACGGCTGCAACTGAATTATCATCATAGACTGCACCATTGACGGCCAACCTAATCACTGCCTTCTTCCTCCCTGTATCAAAATCCATCTTCCCTTGCTATTATGAAATAACATAACAAATTGTAAGGAAAACCAAACAAATAAGTACTAAAGTCGGAGTACTTAAATTTTATAAATCATACAACAGTTGGTAGTAACGGCTAGGGTTGCTGCTGCCAATGAAATCAGTCGATGAAATTAGCAATCCAGTTTGAATTGAGCTAAAGGGAAAGACGGTGGATTTGGAATGGCGTTGGATCTACAGTCACGCCATTGTTGCAATGACAAAGAAATGAGAGTTGAGGCTTGTTGCGGTGGGAAAGCAAACAGACGGGGTTAAGAAAGGGCATTTCGGGAATTCCGAAAAGACACGATTGATTTGCAGTTCATTGATTGTTATTATTAGTAGTAAAGATGAGTGTTTATATTTTAAATGATATTATACAGACTTATTTTTAGATTCGGTTTACATAAATAAATAGCTTAAATAAAAAATCAAAATATGACCGTAAAATATTTTGTCAAGAAACAACGTTTTGTTGATTTAAAGTTGTCGCAATGTTGTTGCACCTATATGTATACAATTTAATAAATATGATAACATATAAAGGTAGTTAACAACTAATTAAAAAATGTTACTTTTAATAATCATACTTAGACAATTCTAGAAAGTAATTAGCAAAAGTAAACTAAAAAAGACAAAACACATGTCACATCAAATGTGACATAAAGTAAAGAAAGTGACATAAAGTAAAGTAATCATGTTTATTCTTTCCTTAACTCTAAAGTATTTGAATTTTAAAAGTGTGATGCGATGTGGATGGTAAGTTTTGAGTTTAATAAGTTTGCTTAATTCTTAAGGAAAGTTATTTAAGTAAAAACACAAATCTATATTTTATTCTCAAATATTTTCTATAAATACATACCCACTTTCTCACTTCCTTCCACACTTCTTCTTATCAAAATTTCAAGCTTCTTCTCACTCTTTTAATGGCTTCCAACCTTAATGAAATAATGCCAAAATTTATTCCAAAAGTATACTAAAGAAAGTAATCATCAAATCACCTTAAATATTCACCAAAAATCCTCCTCCTTCCTTCACAACCCGTGACCCACTACTTCAGCCGAGCCCAATCTCCCCTTAAACTCACGGCCCAAAGCACCAAAGACTTCCACAAGTCAAGTCAAGCCAACTAGAATCCTTAAAAGAAGCATCCGCGAGCACCCGATTGAAGTTAGGAAAGTTATAATCACTTTAAAGTTAATTCATTTGCGACTAAGGTGAGAACTCCTAATTTATATGTATATATTTGGTTGTGATGTTGTGATATGTTCATTTGGATGTTTGGTTATGATATTGATTTCCATATGTTGTTTATCGCATGAAAATATTGAAACAAGTCACGATATACACGACATTGATTTACACGGAAAACACTTTCCAAACAAAAATGAAATGTGATATGGAATCATTTATACCTTTGAAAATTGTTTTAATTTGCTTAAAAATTATTCCTAAGTGTTTAAACTTGTCTCGGAAAAGTTTGAATATGAATCTCAAAATACGCCTAAAATTTGATGCGTTGCGTAAAGGTAGTTCGTGTTTACGCGTCAAAAGTTCAAACGAACATACGAAGTGGAATATAATTCGGAATTACGAAGCAAGAATTTTCCTAATCCTTGTATCCATATCTTTCATAAAAAAAGAAAATCAAGATTTCATCTTTTATATTTTGAAATATGGCAAAATCAATTTTCAAGAAAAATCCCCTTTTTGCACTAAAATGACCAAAGTTGGAAATTGATAAAATAATCGTTTAAAAATATGAAATAAATTCTAAAAATATTTCAAAATGTTTTAAAAGTGATAAGTTGAAAAGATGAATTTCTAAATGATATAAAAGTTGTTTTGAATAATATAGCTTTTAAAGCACTTTTTGCAACACTTTCTGCAACACTTTTCAATAACTTTTGAAATAAAATTTGAAACCTAACAATTCTTTTCCAGATTCTTAGTAAATGTTTTTAAGTAAATAATAAAACATTTCAAAAGAAATTTGAACAATTTAACATTATTTCAAAGATGGTTAAACAAGAAGTTAAGTGATTTAAAATGGGAAAATGAGTATGCGGAAACGATTAATACATTTGTCCCGCCTGTGAGATCTAAAAGTAAAAACAAGGTGTGCAATTAAGGTTAGGTATGGAGCAACCAATGCCCTAAACTTACTTAGCCTAAGTTTTCTCTTATAGACGATGGGTGGAACATATCGAAAGGAAAGCCCGGATGCTCAACTTGGATTTATAGAAATAGTCTTCTTATACTCATTATAAAATCCGAAGAGGGAACTTGTCCTATTCGTGGAATTTAAAAGGTGATCTCACAGTTATTCCGCCCATAGCACTTGTTGAATACGGAAGTTGATTTTGGATAAAAGTAGAATGATTTCTATAATCCTATTTTCTCAAAAGATACTCTTTAAAAATGAATTGAGAAATATTCAAAAAGAGGTTTAAATGATTCCATATTCACTAAAAGAATATTTTGAAAATATATATCTCTCGAAGATATTTTAGTAAAGGGAAATGAATGAATCGAAAAACAATCACCTAATTACATCATTTTTATCGATGATTGGATTTTGAAGGAACCGGGGTCGGATTTGGTTGATTCCTATCCGAAAACCACTTCGAACCAGTTTACGTGTTCGAAGGATGAAGATGTTTGAAGACAGAGATATTGAGATGAATAATAACGAGGGAATACCTGTTGATTAATTGGGGATAAACTCCCGATGCACTATATTGTAGTAGTGGTCTCTGTGTTATGAAAAACCTCAAAACCACAAGGGCTTCTCGCCTAGTAATGGCCGAGGAAAGTGCCTTCCGTTTCGTTCAGTCCTAGAACGAACTTGTATGGATGAATGTCTGACCTTGCATTCCAAATCATTATGAGTGGTTTCTATAAAAGTATATCAGCCGGTGGCGGAGAAGACACCTTCTCTTAGCTTAACACCCTTTCCCGAGACATACGAGCTCAAGAAGTTATACGTTTGTAGAAATCGGTCGTGTGAATGTGGAATGGAAATGTGGCATTCAAAGTAAAAGAAGACGTGCTATGTGAAAAGGTAATCGTAGCCTCGAGCCTCATCAACCGAAAATGACCAAAACAGGGTTAGATGCGGCAGGGCTACGTGGGTCATTTCCAAGTAGGGTATGATCATCCCCTTCTAGATATATTTCTTCCCGCTATGACATTCGGGATGTAAATTAACGTGGATGTATGCGAAGAGAGCTTTCGGATAAATGTCGGTAACGATCGAGGGATGATATATTCGGTACTATCTAGTTACAGAGATAGGTCGGTCTTGTGTTAGTAGATGATACTTTATGACGGTCCTCGGGACATCCATCTAGAGGTGTACCCATCGGAAGGTAGTCCCTTCACCTGGTCATTTGTATGGAAATCCATTCTCCAAAAAGAACTTGCGGTTTTGTTTGTAAAACCTAGTATGCTCAAATTTAATAATGGTAAAAATTTTGGCTAAGATTAATAAATTTATTTGAAAATGTTTACAAAGAATGTCATTAAAAATAATATCTCTAAATTTTGTGTAATAAAGAGTTTTGGTTATCATAAGGTAAAAACATGTTCCGTGTTTATGTGCGGCGTGGTCTTATAAGATACCCTTTTGTTTTCAAAAAAATCATACTTTGAGTTCTCACACCAGTCCCATGACTGACCCGGAGTTTATTTTTCCCTTTAAACTATGGATGCCCTATTTTTCGGGCAGCCTTGTAGTCAGGATACCTTAGAAGCATTTTGGAGCATATTGGAGAGCATTTTGGACAAGTCTTTTGGAACTATGAAGCTGAAGTACCTTATATAGTTATCTACCCATTTTCTGCTGTGTTATGTAGTATGTATTTCTAGCATATGTACGGATAGACGGTTATAACTATCCTGCTGGATTTGTATTTGACTCTGATCATTGTGTATAATTATAAATGTTGAATGCGATGTGAGATTCTATTATTCTGTTATCTTCTATCTTTATTTTCTTTTACACCCCTGATAATCTGCCTCCCCGGCACGTGAATACCGTGGATGTATTAGTGTCAATTTCTGAGGGTCGAGGAGACATGTCGTCACACTAACACAAGAAATGAAACATGAACATGGTACTTAGACCTAAGTTTATGACTCGGATATTAGAAGACCAAATAGAACTGGTGTAGGGTTGTGCCCTATACATTAACTATTAGCCCCTACCCAAAATAAGTCCAAAATTCCAACGTGTAGGGCTTGTCATAGGTGGGACTAAATTGAGGTTACATAGCGAAGGGAATATATAGAGCAAAGATAGGTTATTGGTGAGCCCGTAAAACTATTAGGTTTAGTTGACCCTAGAAAAACAAAGTTAAGGGAAGTCAATCCAGTTGTGTGTCTAACAGTTACATAATTGATTATGTCTACTAGGCCCGAGTCAACCAATGGTTAATAGTTAGCCAGGTAAAACTATATTGTGGATAGATAGTCCATGGATTTCCTGATTTTTATGTATATATGTATTTGCTTTAATTGTTATAACCAGTTTGATTGTAGGGTTTTGATTTACAAAAGATATGCTTTTAAAAGGATATTAGTAAGAGGAAACATGTTCCGCTAATCGGCGTCGTCTCACTTAATATCAGTAAATTGAGATGTAATAATATTATCCACACGATGCTTCATGGCTGATTTGAACTTTATGGTTTCCACTTAAAATCCCAGGTGCTCAAAATTTGGTTTGAGTAGACTAAAATTTAAGGACCTTTCAGGTTTAGTAGGTTGGATAAACAACCTACCGAAGACATATAGGAGGCAAAGCTAGGAGCTATTTGGTTCTATTTCGTTGTGATGTATTGTGACACATGTCTATTTAATACTCTGATCATCCAAGAAGGCATCTTCATATGTCGCACTTGGTGTAATTTGTAATAATTATATTTGATCAAAACCTTGGAATTTTTTTGGGATCATATATCTGAATATGAAATATTGATTTGAAATGTAATCAAAAAACTGTCTTGAAATTTGTCTTGATTTTATTTCATATTCACATGCTTATAATATTTTAGATACCATTATCATTACAATATTTTATTTCCGAAATTCAATACTATGGATGACTGCGGTATCTGTAGCGCTTAACTTCAGGCCTGAAGAAAGGGATGTTACAAGCAACCACATAAATATTATTACTAATGACTTTTCACTTGTGTAGGCTATAGTACAGTAAATACAGGTATACTACTCAGAAGTATTGTAGGAATATTGATGAATCAAGAAGATAAGGGGAATCAAGCAGATCAAAGAGACGAAGAATCAATGATAATTCTATGAGGATACAGGAGATTCAAGAAACAATACTAGAAGAGCATAAGGCATTCAGTTAGTCCAAATTGTGTGTATATTTGTTAAAGAACCCATGGTACATCTACGAAATATCTCTTTAAATGTCTATATTTTCTTCTCTAGAGCTTTTACAAAAGTAAACTATTGATTTTAAATATTATAATATTTAAAACAATTTTATACTATAGCTTTCAAAATAAGCTAGATTATGTCAACATACCCTAAAAGTATATGCCAACATAGTAGTTGCTTAGAAGTTTTAAAAATCAATAGGTATATGTCGGCATACTTTGGAATTATATGTCAGCATAATTGCCATTTTTACAACCTTTGAATTTAAACGAAAAGGCACATCCTTTCACCCTTTTTCCAAAAGACAATTTTCTTCATCTTCTGTATAAAAGCAAGAGAAAACTAATTTTTTAAATAATTCTTTTTTATTTTCTCTGACTTTTCTTCTCTACTGGTTTGCAAATAAGTTCTCTTACTACTATTTACATGTACTTCGTGAATTCATATTCCTTACTTTTGTTATTCACGAATTTGCAAACTACAAAAGATCAATGGGTTCTTACCGAAATTATCTATCATTCTATCTCTTATATCATTCTATTCCTCAAAGTTTGTGAACTGCCATTGGAGGTCTATAAGATCATCGTACCAAAGACTACGAGATTTTGCATTCGAAAGATATGATTTCTTATTGAATTAACACTTATTACTTGAATTGCAAAGGTGTATTCTACCATCCATAAAAAGCTAGGATTATATAGATATTCTTGACCGTTCGTGGAAAGTTAAGATGCTAGGTGTCTTGTTTGAAGGAACCGGGCCAGTAGAAAGTGGATGAAATAGGTAGATTTCAATTTTTTTTCTTCTTATTTTTGGATCTATTAGGCCTATGAATTCTAAAGATTTATTAGATCCAACCTAATACTAGTTTTTTTAAATAAAATTTTATTTTAGTTAAATTGTTTAAAAGGGATTTAAATTTATTAAAATTTAAATATATTATAATAAAGGTATCAAATACACCACAACTTATAAGTAGTGTACATAGATAATGTGACTGTATATTGGTGCTAAAATTTATACTACAATAGACTTATTTGTCCCTTTATATATGTCTTTGTTGTCCATAGTTTTTTTATCAAATTATGTAAGATAACGATATATGTATGTGTGTGTATATAGTTTACTTATCTTTACATATATATAGAACATGTTATAAAATTATGTAACAACCCAATTTTTAAATAATAAATAATTAGTAACTTTGGTTATTAAAGTTTAGGCGAGTAACTGCCACTTACCAACACCTACCACACCTTTTATTATTATTTAAAATTGAGTTGATACAAATTATTTTAACTACCTAATGTTTACTTATATTCAAAATGACAATCAAAGGTTTTTAAGTAAGTAATTAAGAAGGAGAGCTAAAGGTGGAGAAGTAATCTCCTTTCATTTATTCATAATTTAATGCCATTTCTAAATAATTTTGAACATTCAAAGGCATTCTAAGTTTGATTAAAAAGTTTTGAAATCTAAAATAAACAACTTCAAATTTAGTTTTAATTTTGGAAAAATATAACATCAGATTGAAGATTTTACATAAAAGTCCCTTTCCAAAATTTGAGATGAAATAACATATCTAGGCTTATATAACTATATATGCATTTGTATTAATGGATAGATCACTATATATGCGATGGATAGAACCATGGGATTGCAATCAGAAATGACACTCCTAGTTTTCGAATTGTGGTATTTGTAGTTTATACGACATTTAAAGGGAAGATATTGACAGTGCACTTCCATTATGAACTCAACAATTTTGTTCCTACTTGGATCTTGCACTTACTGGCACACTTCAGGTTTGTCCATAAATATGGATTCTTAGTCATACTTCGTTGGCTGCGTATCAATTCGAACATGGCGAACCCTGAGCCATAGATTTATAGCTCTTTAGATATGGTGAGATCTAAGGCCAACTGAACTGTTTTTGGGACTGTGCAATCTTCTAACATCGACGCGATTTGATGCTCTATCATAACGGAGTTTAGGTGACCTCTCAGATTTTATGAACGAGTTATTGAGGTGCTTTTGAAAGGGATAAGAAGGTAACGTGAGCAATTACATAGGACATATAATCATATGGTAGCATGCAGAGGACATTGGTCATACTTATTGCTTCGACCGACAGAGTTTAGAGCAGATGCTGAACTACAACGTGTTTTGTCCTAATGCTCTTTTATGATTGATATTGCTAGCATATTGTAAATAGGGTGCGTTTGGCATACATCCCTGATAAGGTTTGAAAATACACAAAATATCCCTCTGTTTTTTCAATAAGTTTCCAATCCCTGTTTTCATATTCATGCATGCATAAAGACCCAAATACGCTTTACTTTTTTAGCATTTTAAACGTGTATAACTTTCTGTAGAAACATCGAATCGGCATACCGTTTTCACCAAAAAATCAAAAAATTTACGATTTTTAAAACGAGATCAATTATTGATACCAAAAAAATCATGTTTGTAGTAAAGGTGTGATTATTCCATATATTTGCAGATAATTCTGTAAATTTTAAACATCTTTGATTTTTCTTCAAATCTGCAATTATTGCCGACATTTCTGCAATTATATGGAATAATTACAGACATATCTGCAATTATTGCATATAGTTGTAGAAATATCTACAACTATTGCATATAATTGCAGACATTTCTGCAAGTATATTGTATAATTGCAGACATGTCTGCAATTAATGCATATAGTTTCATACAGTTGCAACTATTACATAAAAATGCAGACGTGTGTACAATTATTGCATACAATTGCAACTATTGCATATAATTACAGACATTTTTACAATTACATGGTATAATTGCAGGTATAATTGCAGACATGTCTGTAATTATTGCATACAGTTGCAGAAATGTTTGCAACTATTGCATATAATTACAGACATTTCTGCAATTATATGGTATAATTGCAGACATTTCTACAATTATTGTATATAATTGCTGAATTGTCTGCAATTATACCATATAATTGCGAATAGCTTGTCCTGCCATTGTTTTTACATATGCACAATGCCAGTCGTTAGAAAGATAATAGAATTTATGATTTAATGATGAAAACGGTTTGTTAATCCATCATTCCTAGAAGAAATTATTGCGTTTTAAAGATTAATAATTAATGAGGTGTAAATTTTAATTACGGATGTGAGAATAACTTGCATATATACGAAGAATCAACATTGCTACAACGGAGAAAAGGGGTATTATAGAGACGAAAGTTATAGTATTTGAAAATAGGGGTATAATTTATATCTTTTTTATGAGGAGGATATTCTGTGTATTAAGTTTGATTTTAGGGATATGTCTCTTATTTTCACTTGTAAATATGTGTAAGTTTTAGGGCTTGTTTGGGTTGAATTTGAAATGCAGGTTGTATTTAGTTTGGAATTACGTTGATATGTAGCCTTACTATTGCTTAGGCTACTGCGGTGTTTTGTATTTGTAATTATGTTTTGTTAAAGCAATAAAGGAACCATTTTTAAAAAAAAAAATCCATAACTACAAACTATATTTTAAATTTAAAATAGCATATGTATATGAAGTTTATAGTTTTAATACATTTTAAAATTTAGATCTGACAGATTGAAAAGTAGCTTTAAATTAAAGAGGACTCAAAGAAATTTTTTGATTTCGCATAAAAGTCCACTTATAAATTTTGAATCAAAACAATCTTTAAATATATGCAAACAATAACTAAAATAATTTATATTCAAAAACTTCAAACATGCAAAACATTGAATCAACTTTCGAAATTGTTTAAATACTTATGTTTGTGTACATATTAAATACAGAATCACAAAAACAAATTGAAATTAGTTTCCAATCAAAAAAGTTTTTTTTAGTATAAGTCAATTTTAAAATAACAAACATAGATCGGATAATTTAGGCATATACAAATTCATTAACAAATGAAAGGAATCAAAAACTATACATACAAGATGAACAAATAATCAAATGAGATACAATATACATGGGATCTACCTATATCACCATCACATATTTCATAATCAAATAAAATTAGAAATTTATAAATGTAGCCACAAATCATACCTTGAATGAGAATGGAACTCCTAGATCTGATTGAATCATTTCTAGATTTGCTATAATCTGAAGAAAAACCTTTTATTTATTATTTTTGAATTTTGTTATGGAAATTTCATGGTTAGGAAGCCATAATTTTTTGGCCATAGAAGAGAGGAGGAGAGAAATAAAATGAATTGTCAAAGAATGAGCGAGTGGAATTTTTTTTTTAATGAAACAATTGAAATCTTTCCAATCTATCACTTAAACAAGAAACGGGAACTACAATCTGCTGACCTTTAGCCGCTCTATTCCATCGTTTCAAAATAACGCAATGTCGTCTAATTAGATTTTCGCAGTTTACGAACCCCCTCAAATCCTTGCGCTTCTTTTTTCTTTTTCCTTTTACCCCTTCACCAATCGCATATAATGCATTTTATATTTCTTTCCAACTCCAACCAGATTATTCCCCAAAACCAATTTCATTATCTTCTTCCTAACGAACTTCAAACACCTCTGTAATCCTTGTTCCTTCATCCAAGTAACCTTTTAAATCTTTGTTGTTCTGACTCCTCAATATAATTTGTGTTTCTCTGCAGTAATCAATAGTTTTTTATACTAGTAATCATTTCCTCGCCAAATAGATTATTCTTCCTACTCAGCATCATCAATGTTGTTCAAAGTAGGCTAATATAAGACCAATCACTCCAAGGCACGAAATAATCGTTGTCTTTCAAGAATGTTTCCCCTTCTTTATCACAGCGGGTAGAACGAAAACCTTCTTTCAGGATATAATGGAGATTATCTGTGCAAGTTGTGATTACTTGCGTAGATCAGAAGAAACACTCGGAAGAATAATGTCAAACGAGTTAGATATAGAAGAAAAGAGAAGTGTTGTTTCTGTTGATGGAATGCACTACTATGTATATAGGGAGTGATGTGTCTATTCGTCTACAGGTGCCTATTCGAACGATCGTGACCGTTTTCTAACGGTTGTTACCGTTAGCTGTTGCCCCCGCACCCCCACCTTGGGGGGTAGCCACCCCCCGGACCCCCCTCCGTAGGGGATCTTATTTGAAAAAACATTCAACAATCAACCATACTGTAAGAAGTAAAACTTAACGGGATCTACTAATTGATTACAACTATTGAGTGGTGATGAACATTAGTCATGCATTTGTGGCTCTGTCAGCTTAATTTTTCAGGCAAGGTTACAATTTTTGCAGTATCAAAAATAATTAAAACTTTAAAATAGTTCATGGTTTCAATTTTTAATGCACTGTTCCTCTTTGCAAAGTTGTGATTTTAGTTATGCACCATATCAAACTCTATATTGAAACTTTTGTTGAATATTTTTGGAGAAAGAGGGAGAGAATATAAGAAAGAGGAGTTTTATTTTATTTTGTTGTAGAAAACTTTTCTTTATTTCTTGCCTTATTGATTGCTTGATTGATGATTTATTTCTTGCTTGATTGGTTGATACAAAATAAGGGGAGAGCTCCTCTATTTATATGACTCAATAGAACATTCTAGATGTAGAATATTCTATAAACATGACTCATTTGACAACTCTAGAACTTTATTTTTAGACAACTCTAGAAACATAACTATTATACAATTCTTATTTCTAGAAACTAATCTAAAATTCTAGAGCTCTCACCAAATTCTATTAAATACAAGAAGATTCTAGAAACTTTAATAATAAGAAACTTCTAGAAATTAACAAATCAAGTTTAATATTTCTATAGGATCGATTTCACCCTAGAGGGGGGGTGAATAGGGTGATGGTATAAATTTTAAAAATTAATTGCGGAAGCTTATAAACTTATTTAAACACAGATCACAGATTAATAGTAGCACGGAAAAATAGCAGAATAATAAAATGCAGAGACAGAACGACACGGAATTTACCCAGCTTCGGCAAAACCCTGCCTACGTGCTGCCCCCAAGGTTTCTACTAGAAATTAGATAGTCACACACTTACACACATAAACTCGCGACACCCGTTACTGACTAACCTAACTCTACGCTCAAAACCCTGCCACAACTCAGCCACCGAGTTGCGAATTCTCAAGCTACGCCACGTAGCTTGTCCCCTAGTCACAGGACTAGAAAATTAAACGGTTTAAGAAAGAAATTACAAATTAAAAACAATTTAAAATAAAATAACCCTAATTTAAAAATAAAAAACCCTTATATAATATAAAAGAGAAATAAGCCAGCCCCTTTTGTTTATTATTCGGCCCGTCTTCTTTATTTTTGGTTAGTGGCGGCTTTCTCTCGTTCGTTCCTCCTTGTGAAATTAGGGCTTTGTTCTCGATCCAAATTAGGGCTTTCGAAGAGCCGTTATTACTTCGATCGAATCTGTGGTTGTTCGAGAGTTGCATTGCTCGATCGATTTCTCGTTGCTCTCTCTCTGGCTACTTCGAGTTGATGGAGTTCGACTTCGATTCGGTATATGATTTTCTCCTTTTGTTTTCTGGTTTGATGCTTGCTTGAATTCTGATGCTTTTTAAATTGCCGATGATGACGATTGGGATTTTAATGCTTGAACTCGATCGATGGTTCCACTCATGCCGATGATGATAATTGGGTGCAAATTTATATGGATTCCATACTTTCCTATTTCATGATTTGATGACTTGATGCACATGGTTTCTATTCCGTAGCGTTCGATTGCCTTGATTCATACGGCAAAGAACTTTCCTCTTTTATTTGTGACCTTTTACATAGATACGTTTTTGATTTTTGAATTCAATTTCTCTGGCATCAACTCTATTTCATCTGGACTTCGTCACTTGACTTATTAAACATGAATTTTGTTTGCGTCTGCATTAACTTCGAACTTTACTCCTTGATTTGCCACGGCTTCGGCCATCTATGTGTTCATTCCTATAGCATTGATATACACGGCAGAAACTAACTATGACTTGTCTGGTTGTTCGTTGTCGGTCACTTG
Organism: Allium cepa; assembly: GCA_030765085.1. Lineage (NCBI taxonomy): Eukaryota > Viridiplantae > Streptophyta > Magnoliopsida > Asparagales > Amaryllidaceae > Allium > Allium cepa. Next base: position 164,607,636 of record CM060932.1, read on the forward strand.
TGCATTGTTGTACTTCATGCTAGCGTTCTTGGTTTCATATGCATTGAGTTTCATTGTGTATCTTCACTGTGTTGCATTCATTCGTTTGCATATATCAGTTTCTTGGCCCTTGGTTGTTTCAGTATTCATGTTGTTCATTGGGCTGAGTCTTCATTGATAAGTCACTGCATACATGTGTACTTTGTATCACTGCAAAATTCTTGCAGTCTTCATTTCTGTTATATTGGTGGCAATCTTGTTCTGCACTGTGTCTTTGTTTGGTCTGCACTTTGGTTTATTAATGTTGCTTGTTGCATTTGGACTGGATTGTACTTGATGCACTTTACTTGTTGTTCTAGTCATTGCTTGAGTTGTTGCACTTATTGGTCATTCTGTTCACCTGCATGTAGTTGTGCACTGATTCTTGATAGCTTGCATGATGCATTTCTTTGTTTCACTTGATTTGACTTTGTGATAATTATATTTGTATTGATAGCATCAAACTTTAGTCATTTTTTGTAGCATGCATTCTTGTTTATTTCCACTGGTTCATTGCCTCTCTCCATTTGCCTCTGGTTACTTGTAATTTCTGCTACACATTGTTGTATTTGGTTCATGGATTTGTAGCTGTGACATTGTGACACTATTGCATTGTTGTTGACACAGGGTTGCTCTGTGCTTTGACATTGTAGTCTTGGCCTACATATGCTTTGATGTTGTGTTGCATTGAGCCCTGTTGTTGTCTGTTGCATTGAGTTGGTGCTGTCCACTTCATGTTGTCTTGAGTATTTGGTTCCTTGTTATTGTCTCTATCCATTTGGCTGCACATGTTTCACTGGCACATATATTTTCATTTGAAGTGATATTTTCATCTTGATTGTGCATTGCCCCATACATATTGTCACTGTTTGATATAGTTTGGATTCGGGCTTTGACTTATTCACTGATTTTTGGTCGAGATTTGTTTTAGTTTGTCGAGACCGTTTTTCCATACTTGCACATTTTTGAGTGCACCTGTGTTGAACCCGTCTTTTTATTTGGGTTTGACCTTGTGCTCACCTGTCCCTGTAGCATTATCAAGTGTATATCGATGTGCACGGCCTTGTGGCATGTACAGTGATACACTGTGCATGTCACATTGTTCGTGTATGATGAATTCAAATGTAAATGATGACGAACAACCCAAATAACCAAGGCAAATCATATTTTCAAAAATCATATTTCATTTTATATTGCAAAAATATTTCTTTTTCAATTTTACTGCGTTAGTGAATATGTTTACAGATTTCTCAGATGCTGGATTCTAACTAGAATGAAGTTGAAGATAAACTACGAGTGTGAGTGATATGCAGTGAGGAAATTATGTAAAATGAATTGTGATGTAATTAGAATCAAAATTGTATATGTATAGTGAGAGCTTGAATTTGTACTATTCAAAAATGTAATAAATATTTGTTTGAATAAAATTTGTGTTTGAATTCAAATTCTGTGTAACTTATTCTGTTTGAATTCAAATTCTGTGTAATTTATTTTATTCAACAAATATTTATTTAATCTATGAAAAATAAAATAGTACATTAACAAATACATTTAAATGAATATATATGTTTATTATCATCAAACAAAAACATATAAGCGCATATTCAACAATCTCCCCCTTTTGATGATAACAAACATATATTTAAGATTTTGACTGCGTTAAATGTATTTGATCAATGATATGCTCCAATTGCTCCCCCTATTTAAATGCTTCCTCTCTACATGATGCTCCCCCTACATATATGCATACAAATAGAAATATATAAATGAGCCTAGATGCAAATGGAAAATTATTTGACCTTTGCTTGATTCTATTTGACAAAATCTTAACTTTTCTCTCCCCCTTTTTTTATCAACAAAAGAATAACAGTGTTAGAGAAAATAGAGATAAAGTGATCAATATTAATCCAACATTAAACTCAAATTGAATATAAATATTAAACTTCAATAAAAATCAAACAAAAATCATAACTACCCTTGTTAGGCGCATATTCCACTTTTAGAAAGAATGGAAATGATGTTCTAATATAAAATCATACAATTGTATCAACTTGTGGTACATTTATATCAGGAATTTGAATATCTACTAATCATGCATAACTGTTAGAAATTTTAAATGAGATTAGTAGTATTCCAATTTAATTTTTAAAAATGAAATCAAGTATCTTCTAACCATGCATGACCGTGAGGACTTTTAAATGGGATTAGAATCAACTTGTCTATTTAATCAATTAATTTTGATATGCGTTCCATATTGCATAACCGTAAGGACTTTTAAATGAGCATGGAAGCACATAATCAAAAATCCAAGTAATTCACCCATGCATAACCATGAGGACTTTTAAATGAGAGTGAATACTTTGGATATTTATTTATTTTTACAAAAAAAATATGAAATGAAAAACAAATGATCCATGATTATACTACCACATATCGACCAACTATATTTAAGTTTTGATAAACAATGGTCGATAGAAATATGATAGATATAGAAATGGTCATGGAATCTTTACCCAACAAAAAGTTTTATAACTCTTGTTTGAATTCCTAAAGAAATTTTCCAAATATACTCTCTTGAGTAATGCATGTTAAATATCAACACTTATCACCTTTTCAATCACTATTTATCTTTTTTGATAATTAGTAGGGGATCGGATTAGTCAAAAATTTGTCATTTAAAATCAAATAAAAATAACTAATCTGAAAATATGGTAAAAAAATGATTTTCTTGAAGGGGTTATATGAGAAAAATTTCTGCTATTTGAAAATTATTTGTAACGGAAAATATGCAGATATTTTCTTTGAAAAACAATGCAGTTACTAAATGTCTCAAAAATCACGTTCAACTAGTAATTTTTCTATCAACTAGATTACTAGTGTAATCTGCATCTGAAATTCTTTTTCACTCGAAAACATCACTAATTAAATTTGATAGACCAGACCATGAAGTGTGCATAAAAAATTTCAAACTCAATTTCAAGAACAATTTAAATGACATTCTTTGAATTTGAATTGAAGCCGTGTAAATAATCAAAAACTGTGAATATAGAGTTAGCCGAATTATAACCAAATGCATTATCATCCAAAAAAACACAATGTTTAATCCAAACAAATATGTATGAAGTAATTCAAAGATTAGTGTTTTTGGCATAAATGTAATTGGCCAACTATGTTGAACAAGTCAGAAAAATCATCATCTCTTCATCATCTCAATATTGGCTGATTTTAATTCAGACTATGGTGCGGATCATCACATTTAATATATCGTTCAAATAAATATACCATTACCTGTTTTACCTTTACGATATTTTTCGTTGTTTATCCATTGTGATTCTATCACCTTTATAATAGGCTAAGGAACTTTGCTTTGTCGCCCGTTGTGTTTCTGAACAGCCAAAAAATCCAAAAAACACTATTGTTGTTCCTTAGCCTGCCACCACACCTACACGGGAAAAGATTTATGTGACCTATTTGTTTTTATAGGTCCATGGTTGTTAGTGGAAGAATATTTAGAAAAATAATTTTGTGGAGACCCAAAACTGTTTATATATGTTCCTTTTGACACCCAAATTTGTTTAACTTTGAGAGATTTTATATTTGTGCCTTTTGTAACCCAAATTGGTGTGGTTTTCACATGTTTGGGTCTATACCAACAATTATTGTGATCGTGTCCATATTTTCTACAAATTGTGCACATGGAATTTTCTTGATTAATATCGCTTTTAACTTTTTCAGATTGACTATATCCAAGTCCTTGTCTAATCGTATTACCAGTTTGCTTTCCTAATAGCATATTCAACGATTTTTCACCTTTTGAAAATTTATCTAAGGTTGTCGACAATTGTTGGACTTGTGTTTTGAGAGATTCATTTTCGTTTAACAATTGTGTGCACTTTTTAATAGAGTTCTCTTTCCTCGTTTTTTCACTTTCTTTCAAAATCAGAATTTCATTTTCAAGTGATTTTATATTAGTTTCTGATTTTTTGATTTCTTCTTCGAATGTTGGACACTTATCACACTTAGGGATCCTACTTTGATAAGTTTTAACTAATTGGTTAAGTTGTTTATTTAAATCTATCAAAGTATCTTTTTGTGATTCAAGTTTGGCATACTTCTCCCTAAGTCGTTCAAAACAACCATTCACTTCGTGGAAATATATAAGTAATTGCGAATGAGAAAGTTTTGATACCTCACTTGGCTCGTCATCATCACTGTCAGTTATTTCACCATGAAGACACAAGTCTGCTTTTTCATCCTCACTGTTAGCACTTTGATTATCTTCATCACTTGTATTCCACGAGGCAACAAAACTTCTCCTTTTTGATTTCTTTTCAAAGTTACGTCGATTTTGAGGACAATTGGGCTTGATGTGTCCGGGTTGGTTGCACCTATGACAGATGATTTTTTGTTCTTCTGGATTGTCCAATATTTTATTTATTCTGCTTTTTAGTTTTCGATTTAGAGCTGAATTTCCGTATTTGTAATTCCACCTTTTGACTTTCTTTATTATCAACTCCAATTCTGCTGCTCCATCACCATTATCATCACTCTCACTTTCTGTTGTTCCTTTAAGAGCTATTGATTTCTTTCGAGTATCACCTCCTTCACGTTCTTCCTTGAATTTCATTTCTAGCTCATAAGCGGTGAGATTTTCTATGAGTTCTTCGACTTTCATTTGTTTCAAATCTTTTAATTCTTGAATGGCAGTCACTTTGGCTTCAAAACTTCGTGGAAGGACTCTGAGGATTTTTCGGACTATCTCCAACTATGTATATGGTTTTCCAAGGGTTTTTGATTTGTATACGATATTGGAAAGTCGTCCATGCATCTCTTTGACATTTTCTTCTTTTGCCATTGTGAAATTCTCATATTCGCTGCTTAGCATGGCAAGGTTAGATTCTTTGACTTGAGATGTTCCTTCGTGAGTCACTTCTAGTGTGTGTCATATTTCCTGTGCAGTTAGACAATGTGAGACACGATTAAATTCAAATTGATCCAATGAACAGATAATAGAATTCATAGCTCTAGCATTAGCATTTTGTAATTTATTTTCTAGTTCTGTCCATTGATCCATCGGTTTATCTATTTCCTGATTATCTACAATTATAGTTGGTGCTCTATAACCTGTCTCAACAATGTTCCAAGCGTCAATGGTTTTCAGAAAAATTTTCATTCTATTTTTCCAATAAGCATATTCACCATTGAACATTGGTGGTCTAACTATAGACTGACACTCAGCAAAAGCATTATTAAAAGAAGCCATTTTAAAAATTCAAACTTTTAAACAAAAAACTGATTTTTGAAAAATGAATTTTTAAAATAAAAATTGACTTCTATTCCTAGCTCTGATACCACTTGTAGGATGGATTTCACCCTAGAGGGGGGGGGTTGAATAGGGTGATGGTATAAATTTCAAAAATTAATTGCGGAAGCTTATAAACTTATTTCAACATAGATCATAGATTAATAGCAGCACAGAAAAATAGCAGAATAATAAAATGCAGAGATAGAACGACACAGAATTTACCCAGCTTCGACAAAACCCTGCCTACGTGCTGCCCCCAAGGTTTCTACTAGAAATTAGATAGTCACACGCTTACACACGTAAACTCACGACACCCGCTACTGACTAACCTAACTCTACGCTCAAAACCCTGCCACAACTCAGCCACCGAGTTGCGAATTCTCAAGCTACGCCACGTAGCTTGTCCCCTAGTCACACGACTAGAAAATTAAACGGTTTAAGAAAGAAATTACAAATTAAAAACAATTTAAAATAAAATAACCCTAATTTAAAAATAAAAAACCCTTATATAATATAAAAGAGAAATAAGCCGGCCCCTTTTGTTTATTATTCGGCCCGTCTTCTTTATTTTTGGTTAGTGGCGGCTTTCTCTCGTTCGTTCCTCCTTGTGAAATTAGGGCTTTGTTCTCGATCCAAATTAGGGCTTTCGAAGAGCCGTTATTACTTCGATCGAATCTGTGGGTGTTCGAGAGTTGCCTTGCTCGATCGATTTCTCGTTGCTCTCTCTGGCTACTTCGAGTTGATGGAGTTCGACTTCGATTCAGTATATGATTTTCTCCTTTTGTTTTCTAGTTTGATGCTTGCTTGAATTCTGATGCTTTTTAAATTGCCGATGATGACGATTGGGATTTTAATGCTTGAACTCGATCGATGGTTCCACTCATGCCGATGATGATAATTGGGTACGAATTTATGTGGATTCCATACTTTCCTATTTCATGATTTGATGACTTGATGCACACGGTTTCTATTCTGTAGCGTTTGATTGCCTTGATTCATACGGCAAAGAACTTTCCTCTTTTATTTGTGACCTTTTCTAAAGATACGTTTTTGATTTTTGAATTCAATTTCTCTGGCATCAACTCTATTTCATCTGGACTTCGTCACTTGACTTATTAAACATGAATTTTGTTTGCATCTGCATTGACTTCGAACTTTACTCCTTGATTTGCCACGGCTTCGGCCATCTATGTGTTCATTCCTGTAGCATTGATATACACGGCAGAAACTAACTATGACTTGTCTAATTGTTCGTTGTCGGTCACTTGTGCATTGTTGTACTTCATGCTAGCGTTCTTGGTTTCATATGCATTGAGTTTCATTGTGTATCTTCACTGTGTTGCATTCATTCGTTTGCATATATCAGTTTCTCGGCCCTTGGTTGTTTCAGTATTCATGTTGTTCATTGGGCCGAGTCTTCATTGATGTGTCACTGCATACATGTGTACTTTGTATCACTGCAAAATTCTTGCAGTCTTCATTTCTGTTATATTGGTGGCAATCTTGTTCTGCACTGTGTCTTTGTTTGGTCTGCACTTTGGTTTATTGATGTTGCTTTTTGCATTTGGACTGGATTGTACTTGATGCACTTTACTTGTTGTTCTGGTCATTGCTTGAGTTGTTGCTCTTATTGGTCATTCTGTTCACCTGCATGTAGTTGTGCACTGATTCTTGATAGCTTGCATGATGCATTTCTTTGTTTCACTTGACTTGACTTTGTGATAATTGCATTTGTATTGATAGCATCAAACTTTAGTCATTTGTTGTAGCATGCATTCTTGTTTATTTCCACTGGTTCGTTGCCTCTCTCCATTTGCCTCTGGTTACTTGTAATTTCTGCTACACGTTGTTGTATTTGGTTCATGGATTTGTAGCTGTGACATTGTGACACTATTGCATTGTTGTTGACACATGGTTGCTCTGTGCTTTGACATTGTAGTCTTGGCCTACATGTGCTTTGATGCTGTGTTGCATTGAGCCCTGTTGTTGTCTGTTGCATTGAGTTGGTGCTGTCCACTTCATGTTGTCTTGAGTATTTGGTTCCTTCTTATTGTCTCTATCCATTTGGCTGCACATGTTTCACTGGCACATATATTTTCATTTGAAGTGATATTTTCATCTTGATTGTGCATTGCCCCATACATATTGTCACTGTTTGATGTAGTTTGGATTCGGGCTTTGACTTATGTCACTGATTTTTGGTCGAGACTTGTTTTAGTTTGTCGAGACCATTTTTCCATACTTGCACATTTTTGAGTGCACCTGTGTTGAACCCATCTTTTTATTTGGGTCTGACCTTGTGCTCACCTGTCCCTGTAGCATTATCAAGTGTATATCGATGTGCACGGCCTTGTGGCATGTACAGTGATACACTGTGCATGTCACATTGTTCGTGTATGATGAATTCAAATGTAAATGATGACGAATAACCCAAATAACTGAGGCAAATCATATTTTCAAAAATCATATGTCATTTTATATTGCAAAAATATTTCTTTTTCAATTTTACCGCGTTAGTGAATATGTTTGCAGATTTCTCAGTTGCTGGATTCTAACTGGAATGAAGTTGAAGATAAACACGAGTGTGAGTGATATGTAGTGAGGAAATTATGTAAACTGAATTGTGATGTAATTAGAATCAAAATTGTATATGTATAGTGAGAGCTTGAATTTGTACTATTCAAAAATGTAATAAATATTTGTTTGAATAAAATTTCTGTTTGAATTCAAATTCTGTGTAACTTATTCTGTTTGAATTCATATTCTGTGTAATTTATTTTATTCAACAAATATTTATTTAATCTATGAAAAATAAAATAGTACATTAACAAATACATTTAAATGAATATATATGTTTATTATCATCAAACGAAAACATATAAGCGCATATTCAACAATTTCAACACCCCCTTTTAAACTTGATTTTTGACTCTAAGCTGTACTTGTAATCTTTGTATTTCACGTGCTTCGGTAGGAATAGAGATACCATCCAAACTTTCTTCATTGCATTGATCTTCTTACCAAACGTCGAGATCTTCAATACAAGTTCACAGATTCTTGCTTTATTTCTTTCATATCGTCCTTCTTCGTCACAATAGGATTTTCCATAAACTAAGCGTTCCAGCATCCGCCTTGTTTCAGTACCATAAATTTTGCATGTGTCATATATTCTACCTTTGCATTCTTTCATAACTTCGCTCTTGCAGTTTTTGACCAATCCAATTTCTATGTATGCTTTCCAAATTTCACTTTCGCCCGTCATTTCTGAAACATTACTTGAAAATTTGATTTTTTTCAAAATTATATAAGATTTGCTTAATTTCTTATTTTCATGATGAAAATAATCGCTTTCCACTTTGGCTTCATTCTCCTTTTCCATGTCTTTAGATTCTTGCTCGTACATCAAATTTCCTCTATGCTTTTGAATTTTATCTCCTTGATTCAAGCCTTCTTCATTGTCATCTCCTTTACTTTCATTCTTTTCATCATCGGTGTCATCTTCTCTTTATTTAATTTCTTCATCTTCTTCTTTTTTGTCATCTACACGTTTTCCTTCTTCTTCCAGTTTATCATTCTCTAACTTCTCAAATTCCAATAATTTTTCAACATCTTTCTCATTGTCACTATTCTTCGTTTTCTCTTTTTCATGAATCATATTGTCTTCTTCTATTATTTTTGTATCATTCTTTCCATATACTTCTTTTAATAAATTCAACGATTCTTTTGTGGAATCTTCTCCAAGTATATGATCATAAGCCACTTCATCAATGTTCTCACTTATCACAACATGAGAACGATGGCCATTCCATCGTAATTTCGCAATTGCTTTCTTGTCAATTTGCGACACATTCTCCAAATCATTCGACCATTCATAATCATTCTCGACGATCTCCGATAATCCTTTGCAGATTAACTCTTCTTTCTTTTCCTCATAAGCCAGCAGCAAAGTACCATCTTTTTGGCTTTTTTCTTCAACGTAATTAGTCTTCTCTTCAACTTTATTATGCTTTGAAGCTCTACATTCAGAAGCATAATGTCCAAATTTCTCACAATTGTAGCATTTAACACGTGACTTGTCATACCTCGAATTTCCTCTCTCACGACCTCTTGTTGAGCTTTCTCCTCTTTTATTGTTGTTGCTGCTGTTGTTTCCATAGTTGGGTCTCCAACCTCGTCCATGTTCATATGCACGACCTCTTCCTCTTTCTTGGCCACCACCCCATCTTTGTTGACTTCGATTACTTTCTTCCTTTTTTGAATCAATCTGTGTCTTAAGGACTTGCTCCACAGTCTCTTCCTTCTTCCTTTTCTTTTCTTCATAAGCTTGCAATGAGCCTAGAAGTTCCTCTATTGATATGGTCTCCAAGTTTTTGGTTTCTTCAATGATGGTGATGATATGTTCGAAATTTGGATCTAATGATCTAAGAATCTTCTCCATAATTCTTACATCATCTAACTTCTCACCATTTCTTTTTAAGATTATTACTAACCACTATAACTCTTGAGAAGTAATCAGAAAAAAGTTCACCTTCTTTCATATGCAAAGTTTCAAACTCTCCTCTTAAAGTTTGAAGACGTACCTTTTTGACTTGATCAGCTCCCTTGTAAGACGTTCGATCCCATGCTTCTTTGACCGACTTTGATCCAGAAATTTTTTCAAAGGTGTCATCATCCAATGCTTGATAAATTAGACAAAGTGCCTTCTTGTCCCTTGTCCTTGATTTTCTCAAACCATCTCTTTGAATTTGAGATAAACCATCTTCATTCTCATGTTTGGTATAGCCATTTTCAACTATCTCCCACACGTCGTGTGCTCCAAGGAGAGCCATCATCCTTAAACTCCAATTATCATAATTGTTCTTGGTAAGCATTAGAACTTGTAGGGGAACGCCATTATTCTCCATCTCTATCTTTAAAAAAAAATCCTCGCGCCGATACCACTTTGTTGAATATTTTTGGAGAAAGAGGGAGAGAATATAAGAAAGAGGAGTTTTATTTTATTTTGTTGTAGAAAACTTTTCTTTATTTCTTGCCTTATTGATTGCTTGATTGATGATTTATTTCTTGCTTGATTGATTGATTGATACAAAATGAGGGGAGAGCTCCTCTATTTATATGACTCAATAGAACATTCTAGATGTAGAATATTCTAGAAATATGACTCATTTAACAACTCTAGAACTTTCTTTTTAGACAACTCTAGAAACATAACTATTATACAATTCTTATTTCTAGCAACTAATATAAAATTCTAGAGCTCTCACCAAATTCTATTAAATACAAGAAGATTCTAGAAACTTTAATAATAAGAAACTTCTAGAAATTAACAAATCAAGTTTAATATTTCAACAATTTTTAGTCCCAAATAGTTGATTTCTACATATCATTACTGGTTAAGTTGGAGCGTTAACTTTGAAACTATGTAGAGGTAAATGGTCATAAAAGTAAACTGTCGTATATACGAGAACGATAAAAGTAATGGTTTGGTTGTCGTTTTAATATTTAGAAGAATTTGTAGTCGCTGTCATTTACCTCTAGATAGTTATATGTTTGTGTTTTAGTTTTGGGAAAGTATGCATCATTACTATAGGCATGTACAATGCATCCTCATACTATATCTGCCCGTTGATCGATCAACATGTTGTTAATTGATTTATTCATGCTGTCAAGCATTTTTTGTTAAATCACTTATTAACGAACACGTAAATACTTATGCATTTGTATAAAAAGATATATATGTGTTCATCCCTGCGTTACAAACTTATTTTACTCAGCTTGATGTGGATATGGTTTTAATAAACTAATTACCTTTTTTCCCATTCATTGTATCTCTCTTTAAATTTTATCTGCTTTCATGAATTATACACTTTGGCAGGTGAACTGGGAGTTGTATGTGCATTGAATTAATTGTTTCCAGAAGGATTTCTACAATAAAGGAAGTGTTAATGTGTGTGGCAATGGTATTTCAGATATACTTCGACTAAATTATGCAAATTAATTTAAATTGTAATTTTTCAAATGTGAACGAGTTAATTAAAATAACAACTTTGTAGATAATTTTTTTTACTACGTGTTCATGGTTAGTTCACCAAAATTTGACAACCGACTGTCTAGGTTATGCTCCATGATTTAAAGCACGATGTAGTTACATATATTATTTTTATATATTTGTTAATATATATCTTATTTTGTTATTTTCTTGAACATAGTACAACATTTTGTCTATTAAAAATGGTGCATTGTAAACAAATTAACATGCCGATAGTTTTTGTTTTCTCATCCTACCGAACAGTTCATTGGAGTATGTGAAGCTCTTATAAATTGTATGATGAACTTCGTCTACCCATCATCATAGTCATATGTATACCTTTTAAAGGTTAGTTATAGTACGACCGCCGTAATGACATCACATTGGACATATCGATCTTTTTGAATGCATATCATTTACTCATATTGACATGGTTTTTTGTTTTGGGAAAGTATGTGTCGTTACTATAGGCATGTAGGCATGTACAACAGATGTGCATAATATTTCTTCCCCTTGGTCCATCGACATGTTAAATGGTTCATTCTGATGTCAAGAAATTATTGTTAAATCACTTGTTAACCTGAAATATATCATGTATAAGATAAAATATTTATGTGTCCTTCCATGTAACAAACTTAATTTAGTCAGCTCGATGCCGATATGGCTTTAATAAAGAGGTTATATGTGCATTGAATTAAGTGTTTAGAAAAAGGTTTCTACTATAAACAAAGTGTAAATGCGTGTAGCTGTTGTAATTCAACTGTAATTTGACTAAATTATGTAAATTAATTTTCATGGTAAATTTTCAGATGTAAACGAATTAAATAAAATAAACAACTTTGTAATAGTATTTACTATGTGGTCATAGTTACTGTAATCTATTAACATTTGTACTTTTGCCCAAAGTGATAGCAAGTTGATGGTGAACATCCCCTTCCGTGAATTTTTTATATTTAAATTAGTGTTTATTCATGAATATTTATGTTGCTGTCTATAAATATAATTGTATGCATGATACATTTGTATATGTAATGAATATATTTCAAGAAAATAATATAGGATATTAGAAATCTCACTGAGGTGGTTATTAATCAGAAAGTACTGCATCATGGCTGAACTTTATTTACTGTTATATGCTTCCTTATCTTTAGTTTACTAAAAAATTACAAATATTTGGTTAGTTGTGGAGTATATTTTTTTGCAATGTACTATATGTTTAATTCATTTAGGAAATTTGTACTACCTGATCTGTAAAGAAAAATATGGTCTCTAGGTTTGGGACTTTGCTCTTATCTTCTATTTCTTTATTTGTTTCTTAAATTTTTTTTATTTGAACCGTTTTTTCATTAAAATAACCGCATCATTTTACATTTTCACTCGGCCTCAGTTTGATGACACGCAAAGTCAGGCAATTTTGTCTTTAATTCACATTACTTCACGTATTATCTTCATTTCAAAAGTTCAAATACAAAAGTAGGTTTTAATTCTTATTAGCGTTGATTCATACTATTAAGTAGTTGGTGTCCTATTCAGTGAATTTTTCTTCTTTTTTTGTCTTTGGCATAATGTTTTGATAGTTTTCCAAGGTTAGATAGAATTATTGGCCTGATGACGGCAACACTACGATGATCCGGCATTATTTACTGTAATCATAATGCTTTATTGTAATTTTATAATTTAATGACTTGCATATCAAATTTAGTACATTTACTACGTTGAATGCAATTTTAGTTTCCAACAAATTTAGTGCATTTAATATGTTGATTTTTTATGTTCTCTCCTTGCGATTTTGGCAGTTTTTATTATCCATTTTACTTTGAAAATACCGTCTTGCATGCAGATAGTAAAGGTCCTTCAGACTTAAAATTTAAGCTAAATAAATGTTGACCAAATTTTTATCCTCTGATCGTTGTTGTTGTTTTATTTTACATATTATAGTAGCGGTATAATATGTTGATCATAGACTAAGGTAGTTGTCACAAAGGAAAATTTAAAGCTTCTTCCTCTTCACTATAGAACAATAGTTTGATAGTTACAGGAAAGGAAAGAATGACAACTACAACAAACATCATCTACAATTTGACAATTATATTGAATATATTTCTTATTTTAGCTCATCACATCATATCTTTTTTTAATTGTAATAGCAATGTTACCCGCATTTAATTTATTAAACTAAGTTTACCATGAATAGCTTTGATAAGTTGATAGAATCTTGAAACATGAAAATATGAGTAAAAGTGTTTTATATATTGTTTACAACCCGTAGAATATATGAATTATTATTATTTTGTTTGTACGGTGTCTAAATTATTCAAGTTAAATAATTTTTTATTGCTCTGAACTATATATTCATATATCGGTATCCTTCAAAATAGAATATTAATATAAATGTATTAAAAGTATATTTTTGATTATCTATATTATTTTTGCAACATTGTATTTACTTTTAGGTTAAAAACAGGATGGAATTTTTATTTTTTTATCCGATTTTAAATTTATTTGAGATTGTTAATCTTTTTATGTAGAGTAAAAAATATTTAAAATGTAAATTAATATGTTTTAGTATAAAAACATATTTGACTTATCTCTTTTTAATCTATTTCAAACTTGAATGGCATTGTCTGTATGTATGTGAACAACAAATATAAATACGAATTCTGTCCTATTTTTTTATAGACCGTCAAGTGACTCATTAGCTCTTGTTTTGGATGGTTATTTTGCGAGATCGAATTCTGTCCTACTTGCTGATACCACCTGGGATCGTTCCTTTGTGTACACTTCGGATTCTGTGGCTTATGATCCTTGTCTTGCTTCCCATTTCCGTCCCTATGCTGGTCTTTTGGGGAATGTCCCTTTGGTGTCTTCCTAGAATTTTGTGGATGATGGTGTTGCTTCCTCTTCGGAGGAGTAGTTGTTTTCGATATTCATATAGTAGTTGTGATTTGTCTATCACACTCATATGCTGTTATCTTTCATTTTCTTAGTAGTTAAGGTGTTTTTACCTTTCTCATGTACTTCAAATTTTTATTACGTTCGTAATAAAAAGTGGACGGTCCACTATAAAACCGACTTGCCTTGCAAAAAAAATATAAATACGAAATATATTTTTTATTTTATATTGACTTAATTTTAATTTCAAATACAATATTCCCAACATCATTTTGAACATTATGTACAGTTTTTATCCACATTGATAAATCATGTGCATTCCCAAATTTAGACCAAATTAAAGATGTTGCGCTATTCTTTCGATTTATTAAATTATTAAATGGTGTGTATTAACAAATATTAAAATAATGTAATTATGTTCATGCAACAAGAGAAACAGTTGTATGAGAATTTTAACTTGTCTTGTTAGTGGGGAGAATTTTTTATACGGTTAAATTAATTTTATCTCCTTATCTTAGCCTTATTACTATACCTTGTGATTTCCCAAAGAATGTACAGACATTGCAGTCACAAAATAATACATGTAAGTACACATATTGTTTGTTCATACAGATATTGGATAGTTACCACTTGAGCCGATACTAAGCAGGTATCGAGTACTTAACATTGGTGTATGTTTTTAACTTTATATTATATTTTCTCATGTGCAAGTGCAATCTTATAATAACTTGTGCTATATGTTGTAGTGCGTGATTGGTTCAATGTAAATTTCTTCAGTGTTTAGGTTAAATTGGTCCAGGTTTCAGTTTTCTCAGGTTCTCCACTTCACCTTCTCCTTCTCTTCTTTTTGTTAACATACTTGCATAATTAGGTGACAACACACATCATTTAAATCAACTCACGTACTCTCTGCCCTTCTAAGAAAGGAGGAATTAGTCTAAAGGACAAAAATTTCGATATTTTTTGCCTCAAGGACACAACCTCAATATTTTTACCACAAGGACAGACATTCTTCTAAAAATTATTCAGAAGGACAAACATTTTCCATAATTATTCATAAGGACAACAAAACTAACACCGAGCTAAAACCTGATACCTAAAAACTACTACCGATAACTACAAACTGATACCTAAAAACTGCTATCGATAACTAAAAACTGATACCTACAGAAAGTTGTCCTTCAGGACAAAATATTAAAGGTCTGTCATTGGGGCTAAAAAGCTGTGAAATTTTGTCCTTGGCAATAATTTCCTGTTTAGGGGGAAGAAAAGGCTTTTTTATCTCTTCTTCTAATAGCAAGATAAGCACTGGATGCTTATTTTGTAGAGATATCATGTGTATTAATCTCTCGCTAACAGCATGTAATTTGTAATCGTCTACATGATAATACCTTTGTATTGCTAAGGACTGTAAATTACAACTTATTACTGATAAGAAAATGTGGCAATTAACACTTCGTGTATTTGACCATAATATGTGTGTTAACCGTAATAAAAGATGTTCAATTTTTAAAATAATTGTTGTTATCTTTTAAATGGCAACATGTATATTCCTTAGTTAGTAATTTTTCCGTAGTAGAAATGGAATGGAACAAACGTTAAAGTGATTTAGTTTTGTACGAATGACTTTTTCTCCTCTTTTTCTCCCTTTTTCCCTTAATTTTCTTAGGTCCTGTAACATCAACAATTCTCATAGCCAGTATGAAATGCACAATTCATTCATTCATACATAAAAGCTAAAATAATATAAAAATTAACTACCTCTATTTATAAGGATATTATATATCAAAATTTTGATCATCTTTTATTTTGGTATAGACTTGCAAAAATATAATCTGTGCATACTATGAACTAACCTTTTTGACTTTTGGTTTAATTCATCTTTCTCGAATCAAGGTACCTTCTTTTGTCTATTTCTCCCTTCGTTCTAACCTCTTTATGGTGTTCGTTGTATGTATTTGAAATGATTTTAAACTTATAGGCTGATTGGTGTTTTTTGCTTCAATTCTCTAATCTTCACACGAATTTATACAAAGAGAGGAGATGAGCAAATGTGTTTTCAGATTTATATTCAACAACTCGCATTAAATTTCTGAAATTTAAAGGATTTAGTTATTTCTCACATTTTACATATATGTTAATATGTATCAAATTGAATTGTTGTTCCTTATATTACTTTTGTTCGTATATATTTTTCCTCTTTGGTACTAAATAGAAGTAAGATAATTATTAGTTTAACTAAACACCGTGCTATTTATTGGAATAATACAACAGATAAATATTGCCATTACTCACATACATATACTATAACCTAATGTTTAACTTATAGATTGCTACCCCAATTGCTCAAAGTACAAACTTTGAGGACGTGCCAAATATGTGATAGTAAACGGCATTTATATGCTATAGATTGCGAAGGGAAAAAGTTACAATTAAGATGCTCAATCCGATTCCGTAGTTTACAAGCACGTCCAAAAGTATTTTTCCTTACTACTTCGCTAATCTGGGTGATGATGCCATATTGATAGTGACAAAATACAGAAGCACACAGTGCTACCAAGTGGGCAAAAAGGAGGATGGACAGGTATCATCATTGAAGTATCATTTACTCATTAAACTCACTCGCTCACCTATGCTCCTTCGGTAATTAACCATATGGCAGATATATACAATAAATTTCACCTTGATTACTACTGTTAAAGAACTTATAACAAGCAATGATAGCAAGCATCATCACAAACGATCTGAAGTACTGAAACAATCTTTATTAGAACAACTTACAGCTACGTCTGGATCATCAATGTATACATGCCTATAATACTTACAAGTTGTTATTTTAACTATGTACATACTTTAACCCACTATTGAATTGTATTCCATACTACTATTTGCATTTCACCTACAAATTATCCCATGCATGGGCCTCTTTATATAATTTTTAATTAAAATCTTCATCTGTTAATTATACATATTGTACATTCTTGGTTTAATTTATTTTCACTCCTAGGTTACTTGGGCATTACACTAAACAACTTTTTCTAAATAAACAAATTTCAAAACAGGGTCTGTTTTCTAATATGTTTCCGTGTGCGAAGCACGAGCCTCATCCTTCTCTCTCCTTAATCTCTCTCTATCCTCTGTGTATTTCTCTGCGTTTCTTCGTTCTTCTAATTGCTTGGTTACTGGCTTCGATGTCGCTCTCGACCGAGGGAGAGTTCTGTCTCTCTGGTTCGTTTGTGCGCAATTGCCCTTCTTTCGCCGCGATTGGCGCCGCCATATTGGCTGTGACTTCTGGGCCTTGTTCGGTGGTGGTTACTGGTGCTTGCTCGATCGAAATTAGGGTTTACTGTTTGGCTTCTTTTAGGGATCTATGTCGATCTCGGTTTATTTTGGTCGAGAACTTTTTTTTGGAGATTTTGCCTATCTCGGGTGATGGTTTACAGTCTCGATTGCCGCCCAGTAATCGCCTCGATCTGGCTGTTGATTTGTCGGTGGATTTGAGTCCTCTCTGTGGGAATGGTGATGGTTCGAATAGGGATTTCATCACCCATTTCGAACCGATGCTATTTATCTCTGAGTCTTGTGGGTTGCTGCCTCGGGGGGATGTGCCTCTCGTGGTGGGTTCGGTGTATTGTGGTTTTGATTATTTGGGTAATGGTGTGACTGAAGGGGAGTTCACCGCCTCTTCCATTCCAGCTGTCGTGGCTTGCGGGCTTGAGAATGACCTGGTGGCTTGCGAATCTCGAGCGAGGCTTCTCGATGTGGATTTAAGTGGCAATGCTCCTTTGGCTTGGTGTTGGGGCGGTTAACTGCGTCGAACTGCTCCACTTTTTGTTTCAGGTGTCTCTTTGGATGTTGATTTGACTGAAGGGGATTTCACCGCCTCTTCCAGTCATGATGGTTTGGGTTGCTCGCCTGTGTCAAATATGGTGGATTGCTATTCTCGAGATGGGTTCTTAGAAGTGGCTTTGGGTAGCAATGTTCCTCTGTTTTGGTTTTGGGTCGATGCTCTACGTGGTTCTGCTCGGTTTTATCCATCTGATGGATCTGATCCCCTCTGTCTGATGGATGCATCGGCTAGCGTGCAGTTACTGGTTGATTGCCTGGGTTTTCCCCTTGCTTCGGTGAAGCAGGTAAGTGGAGGCTTATCCCGTCAGGTGAGTCTCTCTAATTTTCCTTCATGCTTAGTCGTTGTTGGTGGTTTTGTAGCGGATTGTTGGATTATGGCTGATGTTTTGTGTATCATGTTTTTGAGCCTTGACACACTTTGGTGTGTGCTCCCTGACTATGCTACCGTGTTATTGTTTGGTGGCATGTCAGGTCCTTTAGACTTTGAACGCTCCGTTTGGAGCGGACAGTATGGGTCTTTCAGTTGGTTTTTAGTTCTGAGCCATAGCGAGGCCTGGTCTGTGTCGCTTATGGCTTGTATTCGTCTTTCTCTGCTGGCTGGCCTCCTTTGGTCTCTACGGAGAGTTTTCCTGCGCTGGATCGATTGGCTAGGGCGATATTCCAGTCCTGGTCGCATAGTGACCACTGATTCGGTCCACTATGCGGGCAGCCGGGAATATTGCCGGCTTTTATCGGACCGATCGGGCGATCTCGCTGCTAGGACCATATTGCGAACCTCACCTGTCTCGCAGGGCTGCCTCTCTAGTGACAGTCCAGCTTGGGTTAGGTTCCTACAGCTACGTGGGATGCGTATTTACTGCTCCCCAACATATTTTCGGTCTGCTCAGCTTGAACTGGCTTCTCCAGAACCTCCTTCTGCTTGTTGCTCTTCTCTTTGTTCTCTCCCATCCTCTTCTTGTGCCTTATCGATTTCGATTTCTATTCCGATGCTTAGTTTAGAGGAGATTGCGATCATTAATGATCGCCTATCTCATCTAACTAAAAATTCGGCTCCTTCCAGATCTTCAGCTAGGCTGTCAGGTTCGTTGGAGCCGTTTCGAGCATCTGCGGAGTTCGAGCCTCGATTCGAGGTTGTGCATCAGTCTCGACCCTCTCGTCGTAGATCGAGAGGTGCACCAACCATTCTTCGCACTATCCGCACTCGCTCTATAGCGGCGACTGAGCAGATCGATCGATCGGCTCTTTTCTCACTGTATAGTTCCTGAGTTGGGATAGCTCTGCCTCTCTTGTTTTGTTTTCTTCCTTTCCGTCGTTTCTGATTTCATGTCGAACTTTCTCTTCTGGAACATTCGGGGTATTGGCAATGATGCCTCTTCAGCTAGGCTTAAGCGTATTGTCCGAAAGCATTCTATTCGCTTGGTGGCTCTTTTAGAACCATTCTTGGGCTCTGGAGAGGTAACCAAGGTGGTGCTTTCGCTTGGGTTTGGTGGTGCTTTGGCAAACGTTTCGGGTAAGATCTGGATTCTATGGTCCAAAGATTGTGTTGTTCGTCCTGTTTTCGACTCTTCCCAGCTTTTCACCGTTCTGTGTTCCTCCTCTCTCTCTTCCCTCACCCGTTCCTATTTTCAGCGGTGTACGCCAAGTGTGACCGGATTGAAAGATTATCTCTTTGGGATGACATTCTGTCCCTCGCTGACATGGGATTCGCGTACTCTGTGTTGGGTGGGGATTTCAATGTTGTCGCTAGTCAGGCTGAAAAATTAGGGGGGTTGGCCGTCAATCGGCAATCGGTTTTTGACTTCAATTCTTTCATTGTTAGTTCCGGTTTAACAGAAATCCCTTTCGTGGGTTCTTCTTATACTTGGTCTAACAATCAGGAGGGGCCGCATCGGATTCTATCCCGGCTGGATAGAATTTTTGGGTCTGCTGAATGGTTTAATCTACCATTCTCCTTTTCTACTTCTCATCTTCATCGCTCTTGCTCTGATCATGCGCCTCTGGTTTTGCGCTGTTCTTCTCGTTCTTTGTCGGGGCCTTCTTCTTTTCGATTCCTTAGTATGTGGAGCTCACACCATAACTTTCTCCAGGTGGTGGAGGAATCGTGGATAGCTCATATTGCTGCTCCTCCTATGGGGGCTTTCTTTCTAAAATTGAAACATCTTAAGGCTTGCCTAAAGACGTGGAATATCCAAGTTTTCAGGAACATTTTCGACCGTGTTCGAGTGGCAGAAGAGTCTCTCATCATTGCCGAATCTGAGTTCGACGAGACTCCTTCGGCCGTAAACAAGGAAAAATGGGCTTGTGCCCAAACGGCTTTCTCCTCG
This sequence comes from Allium cepa, assembly GCA_030765085.1. NCBI lineage: Eukaryota > Viridiplantae > Streptophyta > Magnoliopsida > Asparagales > Amaryllidaceae > Allium > Allium cepa. The sequence goes on from CM060932.1 coordinate 164,628,052, forward strand.
GAACTTCGTATTGAAAACTCCTATCTTCGCCAAATGGCGAGGGTCAAATGGGTCGTCGAAGGTGATACGAATTCCAAATTTTTTCATTCATCCATTCGTAAGAAAGCCAATATCCTTTCTATTCGTGAAATTTTGAGATCGGATCTCTCAGTTGCTTCGACTCCCTCTGAAGTTAGAGAGGTTATTGTGTCTCACTTCCAGTCCTTCCTGGGTTCTCCATCTGTGTCAGACCTGGATTTGGACCTCCTGTCATTCATTCCTCGGCTGGTCTCTTCGGAGGAAAATGCTGATTTAGCTAATCCGCCTTCGTCGGATGAGATTCGAGACTGCGTCTTTGCTCTTAGCAAGGATAGTGCCAGTGGGCCGGATGGCTTCAACTGGTCCTTCTATCGGAGTGCTTGGTCTATCATTCAAACTGACTTCTGTCTGGCTATTCAACAATTCTTTTCCGGCTGCTTTCTTCCCATTAGTTGGTCATCCACTAATTTGGTCTTCATTCCCAAATGTGATAACCCACGGGTTTGTGTGGATTATCGCCCGATCAGCCTTTGTAATTTCTCTAACAAAGTGATTTCTAAGGTATTGGCCAAGCGATTGGCTCCGTACCTGGATCGTATTGTCTCCTCATCTCAGGCGGGTTTTGTAAAAGGACGTTTAATCACTGATAACGTCCTGCTAGCCCAGGAACTGATTTCCCAGATTGACCAGAAAGTCAAAGTTCAAATATTGTTTTCAAACTTGATATGGAAAAGGCCTACGATCGTATGTCGTGGTTTTTCGTAATCAAGGTTCTTCGTGCCTTCGGGTTTCCTGAAACACTGATCGATTTGGTGTGGAGGCTCATTTCCAACTGCTGGTTCTCTGTTTTCATTAACGGATCGGCTAATGGGTTTTTCAAGGCGGGTAGAGGTCTTCGTCAAGGTGATCCTCTATCTCCATCTCTTTTCGTGATAGCGGCTGAGGCTTTCATCCGAGGGATCCACATCTTAACGATGTTTGGCCAAATTCACCGTTTTGGACTTCCCAGTGGCTGCCCGCTCGTCTCTTCCCTATCCTTTGCGGACGACATTGTCATTTTCACCAATGGAAATCGAACTACTGTTCGGCGGCTCATTCGTTTCATCCACCTTTACGAGAGGTGTTCGGGCCAACTAGTCAACTCTTCCAAGAGTTGTTTCGTCCATGCGAAGGACATGGACACTTCGAGGGTCTCTTGGGTCGAATCGTTTACCGGCTTCAGGGAGGCTTCCCTTCCTCTTCCTTATTTGGGTATTGCTCTCTACAGAGGTAGGAAACTTAACGCTCTTTTCGACCCTCTGACGGACAAAGTTAGGGGTAAGATTATCCGTTAGAATGCGTCTCTTCTGTCTCTAACTGGTAGATTGGTTCTCATCAAATCTGTTTTAGGTTCTTTGGGCACTCATGTCTTCGCCGCTATGACCCCTACGTCTTCTTTTTTTCGGTCGTTCCAATCTTTGGGCTCTGGGGATCGAAGGTTGACAATCACCGCCATCACTGGGTATCTTGGGATGTTGTATGTCGTCCAAAGATTGAGGGTGGGCTTGGCTTGCGAAATCCAAAGGACATTTTTTCGGCTTTTGCTTGCAAGTTGTGGTACGGATTTGATACTAACGACTCGTTATGGGCGTCGTTCCTTCATTCCAAATACCAGAGGTTGGCCTCTAATGGCTTTTCCGGATCTCCATCATTCGCCAGTGAGACTTGGAAGCATATGCAATCGGTCAAATTGTTTTCTGATTCTCATGGAGGCCAATCCGGATGGGATGAAGGTCCGTTTTCTATTCGTAAGGTCTGGCTCTCTGCTCGCTCTCCCGCCCCTGCTCTCCCCATTTTCTCTTTCATTTGGGACACTAGGATCCCCCCTAAAGTGTCCCTTTTCATGTGGCGAACCCTTCATAATGGATTGCCAGTTGATGAGAACCTCCAGCGGATTGGCATTTCCTTTGTTTCCCGTTGTAGATGTTGCGGCAACGGTGAAACAGAATCGGTGGACCATTTGCTTTTCTCTGGTTCCACCACCAGATCCTGCTGGAATTACTTCGGTAATTTGTTGGGTATTCGCGGAAGCGTTTCCTCGTCGAATGACCTTCTGAGTACCTGGTGGAACGGTAGAACTGGTAAATCTCTTCGTTCTAGCACCAGTCGTTTGATTCCCTATCTGATTTGCTGGCACATTTGGTGCGCGCGGAATAAGGCTATTTTTGAGGAGACTCCTATGGATCCTTCCTCTGTTATTCGGCGGGTTAGAAATGATGTTTTCTTGGCTTTTCGTGGTAGACCTTTCAAGGGCTCAGTCAATTCTCGTACTGGTCTCCTTGTGGCCCTGCTTTCTATTACCTGCTCTCAATCTACCATTAGAGCGGGTATTGGTTGATCTCCGTTCTCGTGAATTGTGTCTCTTGCTTGCTGGTTTTCTTGTTCCCTCTCCCCCTCAACCCCCCCTTTTTTTTAAATTCGTCTATTTTTCTGGCAACTGTTTTCAGGATCTGGATTTTCTTGCTTGGTTGGAGCTCTGTTTTCCTTTTTAGGATGGAGCTTGGCAGTGGGAATTTTGGCTCTTTTTCTCGGCACTCGCTTTTGCTGTTCTTTGGATGTTGGGCGCTTGTTTGGACCTTTATCCCATGGAGGATAGTCCTCTATCTTGCTGTTGTATTGCACGGTTGTCTTCCGACATCGTCATCGGGCGGTGGCATTGCCGGAGCTCGATGACGATGTTTGATGGGCGGTGGTTTTTCCGGAGCTCATCGACTTTGTTCCGTGGCAGTTTCATGCAGCAGTCTTCCGTTCTGATTCGCCAGCCTTTGGGGGTTTTGTCATATTTTCTATCTTTTTATGTTTTGGTTTTTATTTGATCGGTGTTGTTGTCCTGCGTTGCTTTTGGGTTACCTGTCAGGCATGTTGACAGCTTTTTGGTGTTGATTAATAAACTCTGTTTCTACTTAAAAAAAAAAGCACGGGCCTCATCCTAGTTCCTTACTTAAAACATTAACTCTTTAATTCTGCATTAGTTCTCAATTAAATTAAATTAAATCGGGACTGGAAGGGGACCTGAGGAAGGACCATAGGTGCACCCCCTAGTTAACATGCATGGCTTCCATAGATGGAGGCTATTTGTGCCCTTAAAATTTCTTAAAAACATTTAGTAATTAATTGATTTAAATCAAATTTAAATGTTTATTTATATCCCATATCGATACATACATATATAACTTTTGTGTACACATTTTATTAAATACTAATGACATTTAAAAAATCAAATAATATTTAATAATTAATATTTCATAAATATTAATTAATTTAATTAATTTAAAATGATTATAAATTATTTAATCGTATGATTTTTTTCGAATATTCATCATTATGGTTGTGCGACTCAAATGTGTAAATTCATTCAATGATTAATATCGAACAATTCCAATATTAAGGTACACACTTAACCTTAGTTAGTGGCATGATATTTTGGCTAAATTCATAGCCTACGTGTTTTTTAGTAAAATCCAATTTTAGTATTATAAGTGGTGCATGGTAGCAATGATTATTTACGCAAATTCATTTCGTCAACGCTAAATCATATTAGGACTTATGGAATTTGGTTTTCGTCAAAATTTCAACATTGTCCACGTTTAACTTGATTAGTCTCCAGCCATAAAATCTTTGGTTCGATAATAATATTTATTATTAACCATAGAGCTCTGGCTAAAGACTTTAACTTTTAATTGAGTGTTAGTTGACCGCGATAGTAACCTCATATAACCATGGTGACAAATTATCTATTGAATAGTATTTCACTTTCAATGCTTCAACTTGGATCCAATTATAGTTGTTCAATAGACACATGCCACGATTTAACAATAACCAAAGTGGAGTTTCCATATTGAAGTTCAATGGTATTCTCAAACTGACGGAACTACGGGATATCATCACTTCGAGATTCTCTATTGAGTCATCTCATAGTTATCCAATAACTAGTAACACCAAACTCCTTGGTGACATCGCAACCGTGAGTAATACATTGCCTAACGTTTGGAGAGCATTATGCAGTCTAGTCTCATCTGATGTATTGATATCCCATCTCAAAACATCTTAATTAGGAATATTTAAATATTATTTTATTTTTAATGTAATAAATTTACCATGATTACAAGACATTGTAATTACTATCATATAATATTGTAGTGAAATTTGTTTTAATTTGAGTGAAAGCAGATTATTTGATCAGGATCTAGTATCGTCTATTTAGATATCAATGGAACTTAAAAAATCAATTATGCAATCTCACAGACACGATAGCATAAATAAGAAAAACAGAAGATTTAACATGGTTCAGATATGAATAACCTACGTCCATGGAGATCCAACAACTTCTTTTATTCCACTGAAGAAAAAGAGTACAAAAGAGAGAAAAATAATGGTGGATGCTCTCATACACTCACATACATATGAAGATGAAATTCCTTCATTTAAATAGACTTGATAATGAAGGGTTGCTTAGAGATTAAGAAAATCAATTTTCTGATTACCCAATATCTTTCCAAATTGCATGATTTGATTTTAGTACAAATAGATAGCGTAATCTTGGTTTTCATATCTTTTCTTTGACTGTTTGATTCTGCATGCCTAATCAATTATTTCTTCATATAACAAATGCATTGACTAATTAATTAATTAGTTAATTAATTAGTTTCCATACAAAATATCCTCTCATATCTTTCCATATGCAAGCCAAATTAATTGATTGATTGAACGAATTAATCAATTTCTTTCCTTCTCAACAAATATTTGAATCATCCATATTTAACGCCCCACCTTGATTCAAATATAACATTCTCTCTTCATCACCTCATCATCAAGCAATCAACATAGAAGTTGTTAGGTCTAGTGCCGCATGATGTTCAAGTAACAGGAATCAAACTGATCAAGTTTGAGCAATGCTCAAACTTGTCCTTTGAAAGTGACTTTGTCATCATATCTAAAGGATTATTCAAAGTAATCATTTTCAACAATTTGATCTTGCTTTGTTCTTCCTCAAACATAAGAAAGAAACCTCTAACATCAATGTGCTTCATCCGTGAACTATAAGCTTGATTCTCTATAAGATGAATCGTACTCTGACTGTCTAAAAATAGCTCTATTGTTCGATGTACCATTGAAAGATCATCCAACCACTGAAGTAAGTAGAATCCTTCCTTTGTTGCTTCCACAATCGATATCAACTCTGCTTCAGTAGTCAATAAAGCTACGATAGATTGTAGCTTTGATCTCCATGAAATCGAGCCTATGCGAAGTGTAAAAACATAGCCCGACACTGACTTTCTAGCATCTCTATCTCCAACATAATCAGAATCACGGTATCCTCCAAGAGAGATGTCACCATCCACTCCACCATATAAAAAGCCAACCGTAGAAGTTCCTTGTAGATATCTAAGAATCCACTTCACTGCTTGGCAATGCTAGTTGCCTGAGTTAGACATATATCGACTAACAACACCCACTACATGGAACAAATCTGGTCTTGTGCAAACCATCGCATACATAAGACTACCAACAGCACTAGAATAAGGTATATCAGCCATATACCTTTTGTCTTCTTCCGATGAGAGAGATAAGTCTTTTGATAACTTTAGATGAGAGCCTAATGAAATGACAACTGGTTTGGCTTTCTCCATTCCAAATCGAGCGAGGACCTTCTCGATGTACCGCGTCTAAGTGAGCCTTAACTCTCTCCGCTTCTTATCTCTGCTTATCTCCATACCCAATATTCTTTGTGCCTTTCCCAAATCCTTCATGTCAAACTCTCTACTGAGCTCCGCTTTCAACTCCTTAGTTTTGACCACACTCTGAGATGCAATCAGCATATCATCAACATATAACAACAAATAAATCATATCACCATCACATCTCCTGAAATAAACACACCGGTCTTTGAAACTTCTGAAGTATCCCTTTGAAAGTATAAACTTATCAAACCTCTTATACCATAGTCTAGGAGATTGCTTCAGTCCATATAGAGATTTTTTGAGTTTGCAAACATAATCTGGTCTGCTACTATTCATGAACTCTTCCGGCTGCTTTAAATAAATCTCCTCATAAAGATCACCATGCAAGAATGTAGTTTTGACATCTAGTTGCTCTAATTGCGTATCATAATGAGCAACTAATGTGAATGAATAAGAATAAAAGTATGTCTAACCACTGGAGCAAAGATATCATGATACTCTACCCTCTTCTTCTGAACATACCCCTTTGTGACTAATCTTGCATTGTATCTGAGAACACCATTTTCACCATCTTTCACTCTATAGATCCACTTGCATCCCATAGCTCTCTTGTCGGTGGGAAGAGGCATCGAATCCCAAGTATGATTTCTCTGCAATGTTTTAATCTCCTTCTCTATAGCAACTAACCAATTAGAACTGTTAACTGATGCGATAACTTCTCTATAATTACAGGGCTCATCATGGAAAACATTCAAAGTATATGTTGCCATATCATCGAAGTTAATGTCTTCAATGCTCAATCCAACAAACTCATCAAGCCACTTAGGCTTTCTTCTTTGTCTGACAGTCCTAGGTTTTAAATGAGCTCCACCTTGAGTCTGATCCTCTGTACCAACATCAGTATTACCATCATTAAGCACGGTGTCATCGGAAACACCATCCGAACATCTATGAAAAGAATCAACAGATGGCTTGCTTTGTGTCTGGTATTATTCACATGTCCTCACATTATCATCCGGTGAGGAATGCTCCACCTACAACATAGCCTTCTCTTCAAAAGTCATATGTCTGCTCATAACAATCTTCTTCCTAATAGGACAAAGGAATCTGATGATTTGTTGTTGACTCGTGCTAATCTTTGACATAGCCTATATCCCTTCACTACTCTCTTATAACCTAGAAAGATACACTTGCGAGCTCTAAGTTCCAGCTTTTCTTTACTTTCATGCACATAAGCTGGGCAACCAAATACGTTGAGAAATGAATAGTTAACAGGCTCTCATTTTCATCTTCTTCAGGGATCTTTATATCTATGACAGTAGAAGGTGTGCGGTTGATGAGGAAAACTTCCATAGATAAAGTTTCAGCCCAAAATCCCTTTTTCAATTTAGCAGTCAGCCTGAGGCATCTTGTTCTCTCCAATAATGTCTGATTCATCCTTTCTACAACTCTATTAGACTAGGGGTCGGCTGGTGTAGTGTAATTCCTCTTAATGCCTTCACACTCACAATAATTGATGAATTCCTATGATAGCCATTATTTGAACGGAGAACTTTCAATTTCTTCCCTAATAGCTTCTCAATCATAGATTTCTACTTTCGGAACCTGGCAAAGGTTTTACTCTTTGACTGAAGAAAGTATACACATACTTTACGAGAGAAATTACCTATAAATGAAATGAAATACCTGGCTCAACCTAAAGACTGACAAGGGGAGGGAACTAGACATTTGTATGAACATACTCCAAGATATCTTTTTCTTTAGCTTTTGCTTTGTACTATCCTATAACAAAAGAAATCTTTGTCTGCTTTCCAAGAACACACTCTTCACAAAACCAAGTTTAAATGATAACCTCCATTAACCAATCGTCATTTCTCAACTCATCCATGTCGCGCTCACCGATGTGACCCATCCGTAAGTGCCATAATCTGGAAGAATCCAAATCAACAGATGTTACAAAAGCCGATTCACCAACTACAGTAGTGCCCTCACACCTCTCATAAAAATCATGGAACCCTTCAATATCTTCATTTTCTTTCCTTCCACTACAATCTTCAAGTCAAGTCTACTCAATGCCTCAACAGAAATCAAGCTCCTCCTCAAATCAGGTACATGTCTAACATCAGTGATCGTACGAATAACACCGTCAAACATCCTAATCATCACGCTACCAACACCAACCATACGGAAAGAAACATCATTACCCATTAGAACTTATCCTCCATCAATTTCACGGTAAGTGGAAAAAGAGTTCCTATTAGGTGTCATATGATAGGATGCGTCAAAATCAATCAGCCATAAGTTGCTCTTTCCAGAAGAGCCAGAAGTTGTAAATACATTGGTGTCACTCTCTATATATAATTTCTCTACTGTAAAAGCCGAGGATTTCTTTGGATCTTTTCTTCTACCTTCAAGCTTAGGACATTGTGCTATGAAGTGCCTTGGTTTCTTACATAATGACAAGTCAACTTCTTAGGCCTCCTAGACTGAGATCGCGAAGAATTCTATCTTTCACCTTTCTTCGACCTGCTTTGGCCTCTGTCTCTTTGAACAGATAAGCCTTCAGTATCACTATCCAAGCTAGTGCTCGCCAATCTACCGCTTAACACTTCATTATGAAGATCAACCTTTACATCAGACAGGCTAATTTTACTGCAGCCATAAATCAAGTAATTAACAAAAATAGTATACTCCTTAGGCAAGAAACATAAGAGGATCACAACTTGAGCCTCATCAGTAATATCTACTTCCACTGACTTCAGGTTCATAATCAATGTGGTCAAAGCATCTACATGCTCCATGAGATCGGCTCTAGGCTTCATCTTGAACGAATAGAGTTGTTGCTGAAGAATAATCTGGTTAGTGAGAGATTTGTCTTGATATGCATCCGATAGTTCCTTCACCGTCTTTTTCTGAGAGAATTCTCTAAGAACATTATCTAAAAGACTCAACTGAATTGTTGTGAGAGCTTCATCTTCCATCTCTTTCAAATCAGCTGCATCAATATCTTTCAATTTCTAAGGCGTGGAAACAACCTTATAAGTCTTCTCCTTCTTTAATACAACCTCCATCTTCATCTTCCAAGTACCAAAATCTCCCTTTCCTTCAAAACGTGTTACTCCATAATTGACACCATATCTACCAACAGACTTACTAGAAGTAGCCATTGATATCCAACAGGAACAATAACACTAGCTCCGATACCAAACTGTAGTGAAATTTGTTTTAATTTGAGCAGAGGCGGATTGTTTGATCAGGATCTAGTATCGTCTATTTAGATATAAATGGAACTTAAAGAATCAATTATGCAATCTCATAGAAACAATAGAAGAAATAAAAAATACAAAAGACTGAATGTGGTTCAGATATGAATATCCTACATCCATGGAGACTCAACAACTTCTTTTATTCCACTGAAGAAAAAGAGTACAAAAGAGAGAAGAATAATGGTAGATGCTCTCACACACTCACATACATATGAAGATCAAATTTCTTCATTTAAATAGACTTGATAATGAAGGATGAAGGGTTTCTTGGAGATTAAGAAAATTAATTTCCTGATTACCTGATTTGATTTTAGTATAAATAGATGACGTAATTTTGGTTTCCATATCTTTTCTTTGATTGATTGATTCTCAATGCCTAATCATTTATTTCTTCAAATAACAAATGCATTGACTAATTAATTGATTAGCTAATTAATTAGTTTTCTTTCAAAATATCCTCTCATATCTTTCCATATGCTAGCCAAATTAATTGATTGATTGAACAAATAAATCAATTTCTTTCCTCCTCAACAAATATTTGAATCATACATATTTAACAAATATATCATTTAAGAATTTTATATTTAATATACATTAAAAAAATTACTTAATTAATCATATCGCAATATAACAAGTATATAACAAAAATGAAACACCTTTTATTTTAAATAAGATTGGTTATCAAGTTAGATATATGTAATAAATTACATAATTGTTTTCAAGGCATATCCTTAACTCTATCATCTGCCATCCTTGGAAAGTTAGGAAAGATGTGCTTGCGACCTAATTCAAAGCCAAATTGTATAGGTGTACTTGACTCCAGCTGAATTGCAAGTTTTTGTTACAGTGAAGATTTTGTACGAGGAATAGGATTAGATGTGGGATTGGGAATCTGAATAAGTATACAAATTCCTGGTGTTTCTCTTTTTTACTTTACTGCCTTTTATTTTTCATTTATATTATTATCATACTCTTTTGTTATTTTTTATTGATTAGCTTGAAAAACACGGTTAAAGTATTAACAAGTTTATATACACTATTCACCCCTAACATTATAACAGCCTTAAGATTCATTCCACATAAGTATTGTGGTATCCCAAATAATGCATATTTGGCATCGGAGAAGGTTAAAGAGAAATAAGGGGTTCTCATAGTGTGATATGTAGTGAAGCATGGGCTCTTACCCTTACATGTCACATTGAGTAGTTGGCCCAAGTCGAAAGGCTGGATGTAAAACCTGAGTCCAAAGGACTAGTGTAGGCCACCACAGCGAGTTAAAATTCCTTATGGAAGGACTATATTTGGTACGAGAGCAATGGGTTTTCAAAACTTATCATATGATTTTTGAAAACTTAAATGACTAATAATATTAATAACACTCTTTAACACATTTGCATAAGGTCAATCCACTGTTAGACCACCTTTATTTAATGATATTAGTCATGTAGAATGAAAATTCATTTACAATCAGTGGTTTAGGTATATGGAATATTACACAAACTGAGTACACTAATCCCCAAACTAATTATGCATAATGGAAAAATGAGCAAAAGGCACAAGCACTCAATAACTTAAAGACCATTAATATTTTTTTCTCTACCCTAGATAAAAATGAGCTTAATAGGGTGTCTATTTGTAGAAGTACTATTGAAATTTGGAGAACGTTGCAAGTCATATATGAAGGCACTAGAAAAGTAAGACAAACCAAGCTTTTTATGTTAATTAATTTGTTACAACTTTTTAAGACGAAATAAAATGAATCTGTTTTAGACATATATTCTAGATTTTAATACATACTACATGCACTAGTATCATTAGAAGAAAAAAATCACTGAAGAAGACCAAGTTTATAAGATCTTAGTCCTACTTTCTAGTGCATTGGGATCAAGACTATGACAATCGAAGAAGCTAGTGATATTAGTATGATAAAATAAAAGAGTTAATTGTTGATTTAATATCATATGAAGTTAGTTACAATGAAGAAAATAAAGCTAAGAAAACAAAAACAAATTTCTAACTTTAAATACTACAGTAGAGAATCTAGGATCTAACACAGATGATGAAGATGAAATCGTGGCAAGAAATTTCAGAAACTTCTTGATGTATGGGAAATGAACAAATTTCGAAGGATGGAAACTAATTAAAACAACTTAGAAAATGGAAGCGCTATCAACTGTTTTGAATGTGACAAATTTGGACACCTGAAGCAAGACTGCCCAAATCTAAAGAAATCAAAGAATTCAGCTAAGAACGATTCAATAAAAAAAGAAAGCGAGCATTCACAAATACATTGGAAGATTCTAACACAACATCAAGCAACATCAATTCAAAAATAGAGAACAATGAGATATGTTTTATGGCTAATAACAAAGAGGTATCTGATACTATTAATGACAAATGGATACTAGATGTTTAGGCACGTGACTGGAAAGCCAGAATTATTAATGGATATCACTTACAAAGATGATGGAATAGTAAAATGGATATGCAGTTAGCATTGACAATGTCGGTAATTCTAAAACTCCTACTATTTTGAATGGTTTCTTAATTAATTAAATCATAATTTGCTAAATACAAGTTAATTAATTACATGATAAAGACTTCGGAATAAACTTTGAGAAAGACACTAGTCATATCATATATTAGGATTCCAAAACTATATTTGAAGGAATTAGGAAAGGAAACATCCATGATTTGAATCAAATAACCCCTTGATTTGGCATAAACATTTTGGACATTTAAACTTTAAACATCAATAAAAAAAATGCTAGATATGAACTTGTGAGAGGCCTTCCAAAAATGAACTTCAAAAAAGAAAATCATTGTGATGTTTGTCAAATGGAAAAACTCCAAAGAAATCACTTAAGTTTAAAGATATATATGATATCCACTTGACAAATTTTAGAAATGACAGTAAGTGGGTTGTGCTAGTGCATGCTTGCGATAAAATTTCGACCACAGTTATGACTAATTAGCATTGCGGTCCTAGGTATCATATCTTCCACACGCAGTGTTGGTGAAGAACCTAAAAAAAGGTTCGCGGTAAGTACATTTTTTGTAGAACAGTAAGTGCATCGTTGAAGGAATAGTAATAGAGCATTTAAATATAAATGACCCATTTTTTTGGATCATCGAATTTGTATATTTAATTTGTTTAAATACTTGGATTTGAATTTAAATTGTAATAAAATTTATGTTTAAAATTTAGACTTGATTTTTGTTACGTCATTTTAATTCATTTTGTAGAATTTTTCCAAAATTTTTATTTTGAAAAATAAAAATGTTTTCGTTTGATGCGTTTTGCACTAAACGTCTGTTCTTTCGAAACTTTACAGAATAAATTAACTTGTATGTTTTAATGTTATTTTGAGATTGCGTAACGTTGTTATGCACGAATATTCTTATTTGAGACGTATGTCTGTAACAGTAGATGTATTGAAGTTTATCTTTATATCTTAAAACTTCATGTCATAGAAAACAATGTGTCATCATTGACATGGACCGTAAGCATAAATAGGAATTGTGGGACATACTGTTAAAATATGATTAGATCTAAGTGGAAAGTATGAAAAACTGATAATGGAGAAAAATTAGATCTGAAGAAATATGGGGAAGAGAAAAACAGAAGTTATATTGTGAAAATGTTTTTCTATAAAAAATTAACAGTTGATGGCTCATAAATGAGCTTATATACAACACGTTACCAATGCCACGTGGCTAAACAAAAATAATGAAATAAAGAAAATAGCAGCAAGTATTCTAACACCCCCTCTTAAGATGGAGGAGGGTCTACAATCCCCATCTTGGAGATAACACTCTGTAACTGAACATCAGGCAAGACTTTAGTGAGAAAATCCACTAACTGTTCCTGAGTAGGAACATAAGAAAGAGTAATAAGACCTTCAAGCAACTTTTCTCGAGTGTACTGGCAGTCAAGCTCAACGTGTTTGGTCCTCTCATGGAACACTGGATTGCGTGCAATGTAAACGGCTGATTGACTATCACACTTAATAGAGATAGGAGGGATATTAGGAATTTCAAACTCACCAAGAAACCTACTAAGCCAAGCCAATTCAGCACAAACTCTGTGGAGAGACCAATGCTCAGATTCAGCCGATGAAAGTGACACACTCTGCTGCTTTTTTTATTTCCAAGAAATGAGATTGCCACCAAGAAAAATTACAAATCCTGAAACTGATTTTCTAGAATAAGGGCAAGTTGCCCATTCTGCATCACAGTAGGATTTGAGGCTCAAATCTGGTAATTTGTTGAAGAGCAAAGCTTTATTTTATGTGCCTTTGAGGTAAGAAAGCACATGATATGCTGCTGCTAAATGAGGTTGGCAAGGAGCTTGATTGAATTGACTTAAAAGTTGAACTGAGTAGGCTAAATCAGGTCTTGGGTGAACAAGAAAATTAAGCTTCCCAACTATTTTTCTGTAAATCATTGGATTATCGAGCAAAACACCAGAGTTTGGCAGCAACTTGGTGTTCAACTCAAGTGGACTCGCACAATCATGCTTAGCAGTTGGAGGAAAATCATGAAGAAGCTCACCAATAAATCTTCTTTGGCTGATTAACATTCCTTGAGGAGAAGAAGTGAACTCAATCCCTAAGAAGTAATGCAGTAAGCCAAGGTTCTTGATTTTGAACTCATCATCAAGGAAACATTTCAGTGCTATGATCTCATCCAAGTTATTCCCTATCAACAGTATATCATCAACATAAATAGCAACGAAAACCATAGATGATCCTTCCTTTTTATGGAATAAGAAATAATCATTTAGTGATTGAGCGTATCCTCTTATCTTCAGGGAATGAGATAATTTGGCATACCATTGTCTTGAGGCCTACTTTAAACCATATAAAAACTTCCTTAGACGACATACCTTTGTAGGATCATCAACTGTAAGTGCTGGAGGTGTCTTCATATAAACTTCCTCATCCAAATCTCCATACGGAAATCATTGTTAACATCCAGTTGAAAAATAGGCCAATGTCTTTTCAAAGAAACAGAAATCAAAGCTCTCACTGTAGTCATCTTGATGACAGGAGAAAAAGTTTCATTGTAGTCAACCCCCTCTTGCTGAGTAAACCCTCTCACCACTAGCCTTCCTTTATATCTATTAATGCCCCCATCAGTCTTCCTTTTGACTTTATAAAGCCATTTGCAGCTGATGGCCTTCTTGCCTTTAGGAAGTTCACTAATCTCCCATATATTGTTCAAATGAAGAGCAGCAAACTCTTCATCCACTGACTTTTGCCAAATGACATATTTGCCAGCATGCTCATAGGACAAAGGTTCATGATTAGGTTTAACATCAGAAGACATGGAAGCTGCTGGAAATTGAATCAAAGAAGTCAATGTATGACCACAGAAACAAGCATAAGCATCACCTGAAGAGAAAACATAATCCTGCAGATGAGCAGGGCATGAGTAATTCTAGAAGACCTCCTTAAGGTTTGTGTTTCTAAAATAGGAGGGATAGAAGAAGGGATTGAACTATCACACTCATCATCACAAGGCAGGGGTGTAGTACGATATAATGGGGGAAAAACAAGAGGTGAGGATGTGGCAGTGGAATGGAAAGGGAAAACACTCTCATGAAACACCACATCTCTAGAAATGAGAACTGAATGAGTTTCTAGATTGTAAAGTTTGTATGACTTCTTTCCAAAAGGATAACCAAGGAATATGCAAGCTGATGCCCTAGCTTGAAATTTATCTCTCCTTGCCTTGAGAGTTGATGCAAAGCACAAACATCCAAAACTCCTAATATGAACATAAGAAGGTGCTTTATGATAAAGAATTTCATATGGAGTTTTATACTTAAGAGCTGCATATGGAAGCCTATTGATGACATAAGCGGCTGTAAGAACACTTTCCCCCAAAATTTCAAAGGTGGCTTGGAATGAAACATAAGTGCTCTTGCTATCTCTAAGAGATGTCTATGCTTCCTTTCAACGATCCCATTCTGCTGAGGGGTTTCCACACAAGAAGTTTGATGCACAATACCTTGAGCCGTCAAATACAAAACAAACTCTCTGCTAGTCCCTAATTCAAGAGCATTGTCGTCACTCCTCATAGTCTGAACCTTTCTACCAAACTGAGTGGTCACCATAACAATAAAGTTTTTAAGTAAAGTGAAAGCATTGTTTTTCAAAGATAAAAGGTACACCCAAGTAGACCTTGTAAAATCATCTACTATAGTCAAAAAAATATTTATAACCATCATAAGTAGCAATGTTGTATGGTCCCCACATATCCTCATGTATTAACTGGAAAGGATAAATAGTAGTAATAGAACTCAAAGAAAACTTAAGTCTTGTTTGTCTTGACTTAGCACAGACAACACAAGGTATAACTTCTGTTTTATTCAACTGTTCAATACTTAAAAAAGGCAAATACGGAAGCTTATAATATGGTAAATGTCCTAATCCGACATGCCACAAAACTGTACTATTATTGCATGTAACAGCTGCTGCTAAGTCTTTATTTACTTCCTTCTCTGTCTGTAATGCTAGCAGGTATAAGTCCTTATGTGCCTTACCAGTCTCCAGTGGTGTCTTCATAAAAGGAGCCTGTAATAAACACCTTGCGGGAGTAAATAAAACTTTACATTGCATGTCCCCGATGAGTCTCCCAACTGAGAGGAGATTGCACTTGAAAATAGGAACAAACAACACATTTCTCAAGACTAATTCAGGCAAAACTTTGACTGATCCCACTATATCAATAGTTGCACTGTATCCAGTTGGTAATGTGATGATGAAAGGCTTTTCAATAATGTGTGTGCTCTCAAATAAAGAGTAGTCACAACACATATGACAACTGGCCCCAGTATCAACTATCTAGGAAGCATTATTGAAAAAATGAGAAGTAAAAGTTGTACCTGCAAATCCAGCAAAATCATCTTGCTGAATTGTTTTTTTTGGTGAGACATTGTCGACAATGAGACTCAGAAGCTTGGCCAATTGCTCTGAAGTAAGATCAACTGAACTTGTAGATGTGGAAACTGAGCCTGCAAATTTCTTTTCTGTTGTTTTTTGTCTTTGGTCTTGTAATTCTCAGGAAATCTGTTGAGAAAATAACACCTATCAATATTGTGATTTGTTTTCTTGCAGTTTGTGCAATAAAATGGCTTGCGATCTCCATTGTTCTTCTGTTGAGAATAAGTTTGGCCAGGATTTTTAGCTGCTACAACATTCATGGAAGCGGAAAATTGGAATGACTGAGCGTTGCTAACTCCTTGCTCTCACATTGCTTTTCTTCCTGCAAAAGCATTGCATAAGCTCGAGCCACGCTAGGTAACGACGTTAGCATGAGAATCGATCCTCTAATTCCTGTGTAAGCATCGTTTAATCCCATCAGAAAATGGATTAACCGCTCGTCATCCTCAAAATTCATGAATTCACTCACCGAACCACAGCTGCATCTAGGAAATTTGCGTATGCTGCTCAATTCGTCCCAGGCGATCTTAATTTTTGTGTAGTAGGATGAAATTGAGTCAGATCCTTGCGTCAAAGTGTTCAATTCTTTCTTAACAGCGTAGAATTGTGCGCCATTCAATTGTCCAAACCTAATCCCCAATTCTTCCCATATTCCTTGCGCTGTGTCAGTGTATAGCACACTTCGACGAATCTCCTTGCTCAATCCATTCAATAGCCAGGAGCGAACCATATCGTTGCAGCGATTCCATCGATCATGGTTCGGATCTGTTTTCGCTGGTCGCACTGAGTCTCCATTAATGAAATGGATCTTGTTCTTCGTCGAGAGTGCCGTTCTCATGGAGATCTTCCATTCTCCAAAATTATGTCCATCGAATACATCTGGAACCAGAGAAAGTCTAGGATGATCACTGGAATGCAAAAAAAAGAGGATCGTTCTGAGCTTGTACCTGCTCTTCTCCAATCGCCATGAATCTTCATCACGAATCGATCGATCGACCGAAGAACACAAACTCAGATCTAATACAGATGCTCTGATACCATGTTAAAATCTGATTAGATCTAAGTGGAAAGTATGAAAAATTGATAATGGATAAAAACTAGATCTGAAGAAATATGGGGAAGAGAAAAACAGAAGTTATATTGTGAAAATGTTTTTCTGTAAAAAATTAACAGTTGAAGGCTCATAGATGAGATTATATACAACACGTTACAAATGCCACGTGGCTAAACAAATAATGAAATAAAGAAAACAGCAGCAAGTATTCTAACACATACCATTCAAAATACAGTACAAAGTTGATTCATCATTGAAATGCTTATGTTAGGGTTAGAAAAAGTAGAGCAGCTCGATGTATCTTTTTAATAAAATATAATGTTCAACATCTTTTTAATATAAATATTAAACAAAGTGCAAATTCAGTGATCGTACCGTACCAACAGTAATAGCTTTATGGTTTTAATAAAACATAGGTGCGTTCTTTTTTTAAACGAAAGGGGCAAATGAAAGGTGCAAACGAAAGGTGCTGGAGAAGGGGTAAGTTCGCAAAAGGGAAAAACGTTCTTTTTATGAAAGAGGCAACTCGAAAGGGGCAAAATTATTATTTATATTATTATTTTGTTTGTGTTAATTATTTTTAAATAAAATAGATATATACCAGATATAGAATACAGAATACATTATACCGAATATATAGTAGAAAAATTAAATGGAGAATACAAAATACGAAATACAAAGCAGAATCTACAAATACAAACTACATAATGAAGAACGCATAATAACAAATACAGACATTTTCTAATGAAATCCAGCAGCAACTGGTTCATTTCGTATGGTATTTTGAACTAAAGCCATAGCATAAAATAGTCTAAGGAACTAGATATCTTGCAAATCTTCAAAATCAGAATCGTCACTTTCTTTATTTGGATCTTCCATTAGATATTAAGAAAGTTGGAGAGGAGAATAGAATGAGATGATGAAGAAAGATGAGATTGTATGGAAATGATAGTTTGGATAAATTGCTAGGATTAGCCGTTCGCGTCGCGTCAGACGCCTCAGACGCAAACGGGCCCCCCAACAACCGTTCATCCCAACTGGGCAATGGTGTGGGTTCCACATCCAATGCGGTGGACGCGAATGCCAACTTTACCTGTCCATTAGAGGAAAAGAATGGTAGCTTAGTGTATATTGTATACTGCCTAAACTGACGTGTTGCGGTACATGAAGGCAAACCGTTTGTGAAAATGGAAAACGGTTGTATTAAGCAACAACAACACATGCATTTGTACTGTCTGTGCTAAAAAGTCGTATCAGTACTTATTTAGAGCATGTTGGATTATTATTTTTAGACAAAGCGGTTAGAGTTAATTACAATGTCATTTTATCAAAATGTGAGTACAGTCGGTATAAAGTAGCAGAACGCAAAACCAGTATATAGTTCTTATAACCCTTAGCAAAACTGAAGTAGTACTGCAAGTATATGAGTACAACAATTTGAAATATTGAAATAAATGTCGCTGATGATGTCATACGGTTAAAAGTGGACCAAAGCACCTAAATTTTCTATATAGACGTATGCGAGTTAGCTGGCATAGATTCCAGATTCATTTGTATATACTCAACGCTTTGTTTAAAAACCTATATGTGCCCCCCCGCTGAAATTTGATACATATAAAACTGATTTTTTTTCAAAAACCAAACATCTATATGTGTAGTCCTGTATATTTTTCGAGACCAATATCCAAATTCAATTATGCTTTTATTATGGAAAACTAAATATATGTGAAACCTGTTCATATTCAAAATTATATCCATACATTTGTTATTTAAAAACTATAGAGAATAGAGAAAATACTTGCTTTTTTATTCAATAAGAACTAGGCTATATATAGCACTAGTTAGTTACAGCAAACTCATAAACTAAGGCTGAACAATAGCCACAATTACAAAAGAACAAGACTTAATCAAAGTAATCTAATAGTCCTACAAAATAGGAATTTATTCAAACTAATTCTAAAGACTCGGACAACTTCTGACTCTTTCAATCCCTTCCTTAAGCTAATGTCCTGAAGACATATTAGCTTACTTCTGCAATGTCATATATACCAAGTAAGGCTCGAAGTTTCTGAAATGCATCTACCTTTAATGGCTTGGTCATGATATCTGCAATTTGATCAACACTTGCACAGTGAACTAAGGAGATAACTCCTTCCTCTGATAAATCCCTTAAGAAGTGAAAACAAACATCGATATGCTTTCTGCGACCATGCATAACTGGATTTCTGGATAACTTGATTGTGGAGCTACTGTCACAGTTTATGCTTGTACAGGTCATCCCTTCATAGTTCAGCATCTTGAGTATCCTCTTCATCCAAATAGGTTGACAAGCACACACAACCGCTGCCATGAATTTTGCTTCGGTGGTAGATAGTGTCACGATAGGCTGTTTCTTTGAACTCCAAGCTATAGCTCCTAACTGAGTAGGAATGCATACCCGCTTGTACTTTTTCGATCTTCACTGTCACCGGGATAATTGATGTCAGTGTAGGCGTCAAGTTCCTCCGGTTGACTCCCTTTTTTTGTAGAAAATCCCAAAATTCATCATTCCTTTGAGGTATCTGAGAACCCTTTTTGCGAATTGTAGATGAAGCTCCGTTGGCTTAGCCATATACCAGCTTAGTATACTTGTAGCATACATCAGATCAGGCCTCATGGAGGTGAGGTACATAAGACTTCATACTATTTGTTTGTAGTAAGTCTCATCCACAGGTACTCCCTCTACATCGTTGTGAATCTTCATCCCTGGCACAGTAGGATTACTCAACGAATTGCTCTCCAGCATCCTAAGTTTTCTCAAAACTTCTTCTGCATACCTTCTTTGATAGATGAATATCCCTTTTTTCTTTTGTAAAACTTCAATAACCAGTAAGAAACTCATACATTCCAAGTCTGATATGTCAAACTCCCTCATCATTGATGCTTTAAACTCCATCATCAAGGACTCATCATTACCAGTAAAAATTAAATCATCAACATAAATGCTGACAATGATAACTTTACCTTCCTTACTTCTTTTGGTGAAGAGGGTTTGTTCACTGTAGTAGCCCTGAAAACCTTCCTTAATGAAATGAGCTTTAATTCGACTAAACCAAGCTCTAGGAGCTTGTTTTAGTCCGTACAGTGCCTTGTGCAGTTGATACACCAGTTGTTCACTTCCTTTCTTCTCATATCCTCTGGGTTGATCAAAAACACTTGTTCTGTCAAGTTGCGATGCAAAAACGTTGACTTTACATCAAGCTGATAAATTTTCCATCATTTCTGAGCTGCTAATGCTATTACCATTCTCACCGTATCTAGCCGAGCCGCTAGAGCAAAAACCTCATAGTAGTCGATTCCTTATTTCTAAGAGTAGCCCTTAGCTACTAGGTGAGCTTTGTGCTTTGTGATCTTCCCATTTTCATCTCGCTTTGTCTTAATGACCCACTTGACTCCAATATTCTTGGTGCCTTTTGGTAACTCTGTGAGAGTCTATGTGTTGTTCTTCTTTATGGAACTGATTTCGTTGTCCATTGCTTGCCTCCATTTTTTTCTTTCACTGCATCTTTGAAATGAATTGGATCTTCAGAACCCAAATCTTATACCATATTAACTTCTTCGTCATCAAACAAAGTGTCTCCACTTACAAAATCATTCATCCAAGCAGGAGTTCTTCTTACTCTCCCTGGAACTTGTGGCTCTTCTCTATTGTCTTCTTCTGCATTTTCTGCTTCGGTACCTCCCTCAGTCTCAGTTTCTACCACTTCATTTCCTCCCTCAATCTCATTTTTTGTCGCTTCATTTCCTCCTTCAATCTCATTTTCATTTCTGATTCCACCATCACCTCCCTTATTTTGTGTTTTCTTGTCCCATTCTAAATCAGCACCCACAAATGTTTCAAATTCTTTTCCCCGCTCCCACTGCTCACTTTCTTCATACACCACGCCTCGACTCATAATGATCTTGTTAGTGGTATTCCAAAAGTCTATAAGATTTTGTATTCTCACTCACTCCCAAGAAAATAGAAACTGAACTTTTATTATCCAGTTTACCTCTGTTGACTGTGGGAACGTGAGCATGATCTATGCATCAGACTTTGAAGTGATCCACATGGGGCTTGACTCCACTCTAGGCTTCTTGAGGAGTGATGTCTTTGACTGCTAGAGTGGGGCATCGGTTCAGTATGTGAAAAGTCCAGATGACCGCTTCCAGCCAAAAAGATTTCGAAATTATCTTTACGGAAAGTGATGCTCGCGCCATGTTCATTACTGCTCGGTTCTTCCTCTCGGCAACACCGTTTTGTTGAGGTGTGTAGGAATTTGTAAGTTGCTTACGGATTCCGTTCTCCTTGCAAAAATCATCAAAGCCAATGGAGATGTATTCACCCCCTTATCAGTCCTTAGAGTTTTCAGTG
Organism: Allium cepa; assembly: GCA_030765085.1. Classification (NCBI taxonomy): domain Eukaryota; kingdom Viridiplantae; phylum Streptophyta; class Magnoliopsida; order Asparagales; family Amaryllidaceae; genus Allium; species Allium cepa. Next base: position 164,649,453 of record CM060932.1, read on the forward strand.
GCCTCCTTGCTTCCTTTTCAACCTGGATCTTGAACCTTTTGAAGCATTCCAGGGCTTCTGATTTCTTTGCTAAAAGATAGACCCATCCTTTTCTGCTGAAGTCCTCGATGAAGCTTAGAAAATACCTCTTTCCACTGTTGAATTTTGGAGTTATAGGACCACAAATGTCTGAATAAACAAGCTCCAACGGCCGAGTTGCTCTCCATGAGATATTCTTTGGGATTGCTTTTTTTGTTTGTTTCCCATTTAGGCAGTCCACACATGTTACAGTTGAGGTCGGGAACCATGGAAGACCATGTACCATATCTTTATACTAAAGTGTGCATTGTCCTTTGTAGCTGAGGTGTCCATATCGTTGGTGCCAAATCTTAGATAGATCATCTCCATTTGTGTGAAGGCAATACTCTTCTTTGCATCTTTCTTGCTGCTCATTATTAACCCTTGGTGACTCTGACACAATGATGAACATCCTGTTTGCACTCTTCTCAGTCTGTGCAATCAAGCCTCTTTATGGGTGATAGATGTTGCACACTTTTCGTTGAAACAACACTATCAATCCCTTCTCTTACAGCTGGCCCACGCTCAACATATTGTTCTTATGACCAGGTACGAAATAGACATCTCCTATGCCATATAAGATGCCTCCTAGCTCCAGTTTGACAATTCCTTTGCCACTTACTTGCATTCTATTATTGTTTCCAAGCTTGACTAAATGAGAGAATGAGAAATCCAAGCTTGAAAACATACTTTTGTTACTGTGCATATAGTTTGAGCACCCTGAATCAATGAACCAAACGTCTCTCCTTTCTCTCTTAGGATCTCCCTCATAGGCCATCAATAGAAGTTCATCCTCTTCCAGTTCCGCATAATTGGCTTCTTTGTTTCACTTAGGGCACTCAGATTGATAGTGTCCCAAGTTATGATATTAAAGCACTCAAAAGTAGCCTTATTCACAATGTATCATCCTCTATCTCGTCCATGACCTCGAGGTGATCCTCTGCCCCTCCCATAGCTTGCTCTTTCTTCCACCTTGAGAACCTGGTCGTAATCCTCATTTTGAAAGCAATTGAATACTGACCCCTTGCCTTTAATACACCTATACTAATTCGAGACCCACGCACCGTCCTGAAGTCACCAGCATGTCGATCCGGGGAAAGTGCATTGTCGACCCGAAGCGAAATGAAGATGCCGACCCCAGAAGTGTGGCCGATCCAATCTCTTATGCCGATCCGAGGATATGTTGTAGCTGACCCCTTGACTCAAAGACATGCATGTACCAACCTGAAGTGCTCGTAATCCTACCGATCCCTTGAAAGTGCCGATCTGTTTTTTGATGCCGATCCTAACTCCAAATACTTGCCGACCCCGAGCACTCCTCGATGCCAACCCGATCCATTCCCTTCCACGTCGATCCAAGAATGAGATGCCGATCCAAGTCAATCACTCCATGACCCAAAGCGTACTGGGTGCCGACCCAAAATCCTGACCGTCCCCAGGCAAATATGTCGATCCAAGTTCGAGTCCACGCCGACCCGGAGCTACTCCAACCATGCCAATCCCTTGAATCTGCTTGATGCCAACTCTATCCCAAGTTACTGACCTCACTTCCTGCCGATCCCAGAAGACACATGCCGACCTCGTGCGTGCATTATGCCAACCCGAGGAATACACTGACCCCTTTGAAATGCACCGATCCCATATGACCACACAACTGACCCGAAGCAGCCTGAAAAATGGCTCAAAGAAGGTAGCTTAAAAACCCGAAGCAACACCAAGTATGGCTCAAGCAAACTCCAGACATCCCAAACCACCTCGATTTTTCTCGAAACTCATATTTCGAGTATCCCACGTCCTTTTCCCATCAACTATGCTGAATCCTGGCTTCATTATCATGTTGATCATCCATGATTAATCATCTATCTATCTAGTCGACTCAAACCAATCATATTTCAGCCTCGATTACTGAGCAATCGATTTAGTTAAATCTGCCTGCCTACGGCCTTGCCAAAAGGCAAGTTAATAGTTGGCCCCCAAAACACCCCTTGGGGTAGGAAGACATGTTTTGAATAGCTTTTAATCCATCATCCAAAGTCCATATGTTATCCATAGCCATACCATCTAATTCATAATCCAATCCAATTAATCCAAGTGCCATTGTCGTATCCTTATCAAAATCCATGACCGCTCCGAGTCGATATTTAATCCCTATCAATAACCAAATCCTTATCCAATTCCACATCCATCCGAACCCGACAACCGAGTTCTAATCCATCCATACCCAATAACCAATAACTAAATCCATGACCTCTCCCAATCGATATCCAAATTCGAGATCGCTTCGGATCATAACCAATCCTTAGCCATTCAAAGCTAAAATCTGAATCTGTAACCTCTCCGAATTCTTGCCAAGCGCACTCCACACTCGACGACATGTGTTAAGTAATGCCATGGTGTTTCTGGTTCAGTGTCCCTAAACGCTGAGTAATGTCGTGGCTTAAGTCCTAAGATGAATCCTAGTCGCCCGGGACCCTTACCGAGCATAGTCCATACTCGACGACCTAAAATAGTAACCGATAGATAATATGGGGCCTAAGCCCGAGGCCGAATCCCGGTCTCCCTGGACCTTTGTCGAGCATAGTACATATTTGACGACCTTTTACCAAAAACCATAAAAAAAGTCAATCAAAATCTAATCCAAAATCCAGATTTAAGCCAGAAAACCATAAATCCATATCAAAAGTCCAAACCAAAAGGAAAACGTCCAAAGCAGAATCCAAATCAGTAAACAAACAAAACTAGGAGTTCAAACCAAACTCCAAAACAAAACTAAAAAAACAAGTGTCCAAGCCAAAAATAAAGAACAGATTTCACAAACTAGAACGTCATAGTTTATCATCATCTTAGAGCATGCCTAGGGGTTGTCTCCATCCCCGTACATGAGTAAGTGACTTAGCCATCTGCCTAGAGTTTGTTACTTATTCCAAACCATCACGATTAGTTGATGACCAACCGACCACCATTCCTGGGCCTTGCGCCATCGTCGTCCAAGGTAGGCGGTGGTCGTTCCTGTTCCACCGTCACATTTCGACTTTTGAAATATTGCTGCAACTGACCATTCTTTACATGTTTCTCGATATATAAATTAGATGCCTGCAGCTGTTAGTATCATGCCCGTCCAGGTCATGAAACAGACAGTGCCTTCCCGATGCCCTTTCGCATTCTGAGGGTTCCCTCCTTGCCGGCCTTCGATAAGGAAGGCGATCCCGAGTATCCAAATATATCCATTTCAATATCTCATTCAGTCCTGTGTAAGTGGAGAATTTTGGTTCTCCCCAGCGCTTCCTATTCCCTTTATCCTTATCTTTACCCGAGCTTTCACAGGACGGTTCTCCATCCTTAACCATATTTACTTCATTTGACCTTATATCCAAACATGCATCCTCTTTTCGAAGAAATCTCTCAGCTTCGTGAAAGAATTCCCTGAGATCCATTGGTGGGTCCCTTATCAATGATACTTTGAAATCCAAATCATCCCTGACTCCTGACACTGCTGCCATTAGAACCATTAATGGATCCGGCCGATCCACTGAAGCAATTGATGCATTAAACTGAGTTAAAAATATATTAATCGATTCTCCCATCTTCTGCTTCACTGACGTCAGTGTCATCACATTCTTCGGCCTTTTGATGTAACTCGAAATTGTTTCAGAAACCTACTCACCAATTCTATCCATATTCCAACAGATCCATCTTCCAGCCGTCTAAACTACATAGCAGATATATCGGTCAATATAGGGGGAAACACCAGGCTATAACCTCCATTGATTCCCCCAGCACTTCCATATGCCTTATGTACCTCATCAAGTGGACAGTGAGATCCGTCTTACCGTTGTATACTTCCAACGTGGGCAGCTTAAAATCGGGTGGATTCCTAGCCATCCTAATGTTATGGGCAAACGAACTTTTGTTTACTCCCTCCAAATCTCTGTTTGTCAGACCTCCACAAATAGTTCATAGCTAATCTAGTGTTACTTACCAAGGGTTGCACCCATCCACATTTCCTAACCGCCCTCCACGTCCTCAAGGGAATTTTGGTACATACTCCTTGTCATGCACTCCTGTATTCCTATTGACGCCGGGCTGCACAGCGTCATCTGATATCCCTCCATGGATTGGTCCAGCATTACCTAGTATGTGTCCATAAGTCTAGGTCCATTCAGATTGATAGTTGTTTGTTGATTGGGGGTTGCCCCCGCCGAACCACTCTATCTGCTTGCACGTTGAGTCCTTCTGATCCAGCTCCATGAGTCTGAGCTCCTATAGCTCCTGCTGTTCCTACCTATCCGAATTGCCTTAGAAGGGTCTGCATCATTTCCCCTTGCCTTTTTATCAACTGCTCCGGCATAGAATCCATCATAATCTGCATCTCGTCCCTAGTGATGTAGATGGATGTCTGATCTGACCAGCTCTAGAAGAGGCCTCTTGACTTCCCTCTTGACTGCTCCTTTCTGTCACTTGTCTCCTTGTCGATGGCCTTACCATTGCTTCCCAAAATCCGAGTTCCTAAGCCTTTAAATCCAAAATCCAAGCTTGAGAATCCGTAAGTGCTGGCTTTCTCAGTGAAAGCACCAAAATGTTAGCGCCAAAATTGCTCACTAACACCCAAACTCGGATGAAAGCACCGACTAACAGTCGCAAATAATAGATAGAGTGTATATAGAGAGTATAAATATGAAGAACAATCAAAATTGAAAAGAAAGTAGTAATAATAGAGGATTTATAGCGGTTCGGCTGACTCTATCCTACATCCACTCCAGAAATTTCCTTTTTATTGATATCAGAATCAATTACAGTTACAGTCCGGAGTTTTTAAAACAAAAATGATAGAGTAGCCTTAATGGAGAAGATGAAGGAAAACAGAATGAAGATCTCTTTTCTTAAGCCCCGCTTGCTGTATTTATAGGAAAAATCCTGGTTACTGGGCTTTTTGAGTGATATGGGCCCCCTAAAACCATAGCCAAATTCATACCCTTTTTCATGACTGATCCTGTATAGCTGACCTGCCGACCTAATATTGTCTTGGGGATAACTCGAAGCAGATGCTTAAATGACCTGAAGAAAACTCGCTGTGACCCGAAGTAAATCATGCTTGGACTCGAAGTAACACTACACCGACCCCTTGCCATTAATACACCGATCCCAATTCGAGACCCAAGCACAGACCCGAAGTCTCCAACATGTCGATTCGGGGAAAGTACATTGCCGACGCGAAGTGAAATGAAGATGCCAACCTTATAGAAGTTTTGCCGACCCAATCTCTTATGCCGATCCGATGAGATGTTGTAGCCAACCCTTTGACTCAAAGACATGCATGTACCGTCCCTAAGCGCTCGTAATCCTACCAATCCCTTGAAGGCGTCGACTTTTTCTTTGATGTCGATCCTATCTCCAAATACTTGCTGACCTCGAGCGCTCCTCGATGCCGACCCGATCCATTCCCTTTCACACTGATCTCGGAACGAGATGTCGATCCAAGCCAATCACTTCATGACCCAAAGCGTACTGGGTGCCGACCCAAAATCCCAACTGACCCCAAGCAAATATGCCGATTCGAGTTCAAGTCTACGTCGACCCGGAGCTACTCCAACCATGCCGATCCCTTCCATCTCCTTGATGTCGACTTTATCCCAAGTTGCCGACCTCACTTCCTGCAGATCCCAAGAGATACATGCTGACCCAATGCGTGCATCATGCCTACTCGAGGAATACACAGACCCTTCTGAAATGCACAGATCTCGTGTGACAATGCAAGTGACCCAAAGCAGCCTGGAAAATGGATTGAAGCAGGAAGCTTAAAATCCTGAAGCAACACCAAGTATGGCTCGAAGCAAACTCCAAACATCCCGAACCACCTTGATTTTTCTCGAAACTCATATTTCGAGTATCCTGCATTTTTTTCCCATCGACTATACCGAATCTCGGCTTCATAGTCATGTTTATCATCAGTGATTGATCATCTATCCATCCAGTCGACTCAAAACTATCATGTTCCAGCCTTGATTACCGAGCAATCGATTTAGTTAATCCGCCTACCTATGACCTTGCCAAAAGGAGGTTAACAATTATGAACGTTTTTTCTTTAGCATTTTCATACCACTTAGATATCTAAAACTCGGTCAATTGTCAAAACTCTATTAATATTTGCATTTAATTGCAAAGTCAACCATTAAAGTCCATGCTTTAGTCTGATAACAAATATTAATTAAACGACTTACTTTGACTAAATACTTTGACTTTACATTGACTATCAATTATGGTGATGCTAACATTTTATTAAGAGAAGACGTATCCTCTCTAAAATATCATTTGATTTCAGATTATTCTAGTTTTACCCAACCCTATCCTTAATAAGATCCACGATGTTGTGTTATTAACCATAATAAATGTATACTTTATGACTTAAGATATACATTATTCTCAAGTCAAAAGGCTAATATACATCATGACATGAGATCTTCTATTTAACTTTCAGTCTATAGAAGACTCTCGTTGAGTAGTTCTGTAATTGTTCGACATAACTACATGTACATAACTACATGTATAAAACCGCAGTAGGATGTGACGTTTCAACAATAATAGGGGAATGTGCATTAACCACATTGATGTTACAATCAGGGGGCTTAAGATTCTCTACTGGGACAGAATCAGAAGGATCAACAAAAACAGATTTACGAGACTTTGGAACCCACATAGAAGCAAGAGGACGAGGTAGGGGGATCTTATCCAGGATAGGAAGAGGAAGGACTCCAGAAGGGTCAGGTGGAGGGAGTTGCTTACATGAAAGCACCACGTGGCCAAAAGAATGACATATGTCACAGATATCAGGTTTCCAACCATAGTGAACATCAATAACCGCTGCATGGCCAACAGTAGGGCAAACTCTGTGCTTAGAAGGAAGAGGCATGGAAAGGGAAATTTTGATCAAAGCTTTCGCATAAACGATCATTTCTCTAGCCACTGTGTTCGAGTCAAAACACTTAAGATCTTCTACTAAACTAGCAATCCAATTCAACCCAATCAATGATTGAAGTACAAAGAGGTTATGAGAGAAGCGGGCCCAAACTGGTATAGACAAAACCTGATCTCTGACACTTAAAATTTTAATTCTACACTTAAATGCAAATTTAGTTGAACCTACAAATTGATCGATATGAAAATATTCAGTGGATGAACTTGAAAATTTTAGAAAATCTAGAAGCAATCTTATAAAATTTGGCATAGGAAGGATATGGAAAATTATTGCAAAGGCTAGGCATTAGTAAATAACCCATGTGTGGCATGGGTAAGACGTGGGAAATTGATTCTCCACACATGTTTTCCAATGCCCACAACCGCGCAAATGCAGTGTAGGAAATTTGGCTTTCTTATGCCATTTAGTGTAGGAAAATAAGAAGATCCTTTTTGTATTTGTTAATGGAATGATGTTGTACCCATCATACTTTCCATTGAAAGTTACCCTATTTTGACTCGCAGGAGGTTACAATTCACCCTTCAGTGCATTCCGTGGTTGACTAATATTTGGCTTCGAATACTACAAAGAAAAAGTGCAATCAACGATGAAAAATATGCACGCTCTTCACTATAATCGCAACGAGTTGCTGTTTGTAATGAAGGGCAGACGATAACAAGTTGTCGATCAATATTTACATAATTTTTAGGAACATGTTATGGATAACATCACCCTTTCTTTGTAAAAAATTTCATTCAAAAAAGAAAAACAAACAATTATGCATATTTAGCAATTTGTTGAATACTCATAATTTCATGGTCTCCTTCGTCAATGACTTCTTTCCCATCATCCTAGCCATAGCATGAATTACAAGCTGCAAATAATGGGTTCCTATGGTAAGATCAATTTAGGCTACAGTATTTATGAATAAAAGGGAGAATCAACTTACATTCCAACTAGATTTCAGCTTGGCTGGCCACTGAAATTGGTTGAAAAAATAGGAAAGTATGGAAAATTGGCTTTGATAAAAAGTACTACCATGTTTGGAGAAAGGAGAAGAGTCGGTTTATGGTTTTGAAAACTAATAAATAAGGTTAGTTTTGTTCACACCCCTCTTTTCTCCTTTCGCACCCCACTGGATTACAAATAATCATCATATCCACTTTTTTCCTTTTGTCCTCTAATTCACTCCAAAAATGTCATCATATTTTTTAAACCTGATGTTGTTTATTCACGAACCACGCTCGTTTCAAACTAGGTTGTTACACAAACCTCATTCGACTTGAACTAGGTTGTTAATTGTTATACAAACCCCACTTGGTCCGAACTAGGTTGTTACATGAATCTCGCTTGGGCCGAACAAGGTTTTTACATAAATTTGCTCCTTTAAAGCTTTTGAACGTAGTTACTTCTTTTAAATGTAATCTGGTATGGTTCAAAGATACGAGCAATTTTGAAAAACCTGAAAATCGATGAAGCAACGGGGTGTGAAAAGAGGAAAACGAGGTGTGAATAGAATCAACCTAAATTAAACGCGGGTAAAGGTGGTATGCGTTGTGCTTGATAGGGAATGACAGATGAAATTCAATAGATTCAAATAATAGTTAATCCGACAGAATTTATAGTTAGTCTTGAATTCTTGATCCGCCTCTGATCTTCTTAACAGTCTGATTAAATTTTATTGTAGATGTTAGATTTTGGTGGTACAATATTTCATATATATGTAGATCTTGGAGATATTTGAGTTTATGTGGAATTATGACTCAAATTCATTGCCTATTTTATAAATTTGGTAGATTTTGGAAGGTGATTTATTGCATCTTTTAGAGATTTTGCATATTCGATAGAGAGATTAGTTGCCTCTTTTATTGCATTAAAGAAGGCAACAAATTATCTACCCGAGAAAGATTCATGTAGGTATTCAATAGCTTCTTAAATAAGATATTTTATCAAGTCTATTATAAATAGACATATCTAGGATTCATAAGAGGGGTGTGAAAAAGTGTATTTTGTTGGATGTTTGGGATTGAGATTTCTTCTCAATTTTAAGTCTTTTTTGTATTTTCTTGGTTGAATAAACAAAAGTTTTTGTTTTTTGGGGGAATTAATTTTGTTTGCTTTCTTCACTACTTTATCTTCTAAATTTAATTGTGTAGTGATCCTAGAAAATTATTAACAGTTGGTATCAGAGCTAACTACACAAATTTTTGGAAGAGTGTTTGGCTATGGAGAAGATAAGTGTTGAAAAGCTTAATGGAAGGAACTGAGATTATGGAAGGCGAAAATGGAAGATTATCTCTATCTTAATGATCTTCACCAACCCTTGGAAAACAAAGGGGAAAAGCCAAACGGAATAACTGAGGCAAAGTGGGAAATTTTGGATAGGAAGGCAGTAGCAGCAATTCGGTGTTTTATGGAGAATTCTGTGTTTCACACCGTTGCTTGTGAAACTTCTGCTTTTGGAATATAGAAGAAATTAGAAGAAATTTATGCAAAAAATTCTGCGATGAATAAGGCATTCTTGATGAGAAAGTTGGTCAATCCAAAACTAGTGGAAGGTGAATCGATTAGCGAACATCTCAATAGCTTTCAAGCAATTGTGAACCAATTGGCGGAGATAAGCTTCAAAGTTGATGACGAAACTCAAGCTTTAATATTAATGAGCTCATTGCCTGAAAGTTGGGAAACTCTAGTAGTTGCATTGAATAATTCAAATCCTAGTAGTGTTGTTTCCATGGAGACTGTGGTTAGAAGCCTTCTTAATGAGGAGATGCGGAGGATAAATTCACCGGAAGGAAAGACCGCTGAAGAAAAGGAAACTACAAATCCATTGGTAGAGGTCCTCTTTGCAAAGAGAGAAAGATGCTCATTCAAACCAAATATGGATCGAGACTTCATTTGATATTACTGTTAAAAACCAGGCCATCGACTGAAATTTTGTAATAAATTAAGAGAGGATAAAGAGAGGATGAAAATTCAAGAAGGAAGCAAAAATAAGCTGGAGGTAGACCGTGATGAGGAGGTAAACTTTGGCATTAGCAATGATGTTCTTTGTGTTGATATGAGTATGAGAGGAGAATGGATGCTAGATTCTGGTGCAGGTTTCTACATTTGCAATCAAAGGGAAGCATTCACTAATTATAAGGAGGAAGCATGCAAGGTGGAGTCCGCAAGTGGTGGAGATCTACAAGTTCAAGGCACGGGTTCTGTCATGTTAAAGATGGATACTGGAAGGTTGGTTACGCTTACAGGGGTTAGGCATATCCTAGAAATTAAAAGGAATCTTGTCTCTGTTGGACAGCTGGAAGGGAAATGTTGTAATTTCTTGACTCGAGGTGGAGTAACTAGAGTTTGGAAAGGTAATAGAAAGGTGCTGCGCGCGAAGAGGAAAAACAATAATATTTATTCATTGCTTGGAAAAACCTTAAAGATTGCAAATTCTTATACAAGTGAAGTTAGAGAGACAAGTCTGTCTGAATCAAGGTGGACCCAACAATGGAAAACCACAAAGCCTACTTGGAGGTCTTTGTGGTATTACAAGCAATTCTGATTTGTTGATGATGTGCATGTTCGATTGGCGAGCATACATAGTTTGGAGTCTGAGGTTTTAGGAGGAGCTTGGATAACATTTACGGAATATTGTATCAAGGTGGAGATTGTTAGATTTTGGTGGTACAATATTTCATATATATGTAGATCTTGGAGATATTTGAGTCTATGTGGAATTATGACTCAAATTCATTGCCTATTTTATAAATTTGGTAGATTTTGAAAGGTGATTTATTGCATCTTTTAGAGATTTTGCGTATTTGGTAGAGAGATTAGTTGCCTCTTTTACTGCATTAAAAAAGGCAACAAATTATCTCCCCGAGAAAGATTCATGAAGGTATTCAATAGCTTCTTAAATAAGATATTTTATCAAGTCTATTATAAATAGACATGTTTAGGATTCATAAGAGGGGTGAGAAAAAGTGTATTTTGTTGGATGTTTGGGATTGAGATTTCTTCTCAATTTTAAGTCTATTTTGTATTTTCTTGGTTGAATAAATAAAAGTTTTTCTTTTTGGGGGAATTAATTTTGTTTGCTTTCTTCACTACTTTCTTATCTAAATCTAATTGTGTAGTGATGTCGGAAAATTATAACAGTAGATTCACGACATTATCATAAATGGTTGCTTGCATAAAAAATTTGAAACTGTAAATCATACTATGTTTTTTAATCAAAAGGATAAATTAGTTACGATGAGAATCTAATTCATTTATAAATTGGATTAGTTCATGTTCAATATTTTTGGATATGATTGGATTTGGATAATCGATCCATTAATAAATGGAGTGGTTATTTTGATATGTTTAAAGGGGTGCATGTAGCCTTTTGGTGTTTTCTTTATCCCCTCAACATATAAGTCCCAGAATCTCTATTATTGGATGGTTTAGAGTCCGTTAGTCAACAACTTATTTTGTATCTCCTAAAATCAGTTTTAAATAGTAACTTCAAAGTAGTTTTGTATGACAACTTCTAGAAAAATATGCTTTAAATGTAATTTTACTTTTAAATTAAAATAAGTTAAATTTGATGTTTGACTGTTATGACTTTAACTAGGAATGGATAATAGATTACATAATTGAACCATGAATTTAAAATAACGATATTTTTTTTTTTAAAATCGACTGTAAACATAAACTATTTTAGTCCTGCTTTGCCAAAATTATTATGAAATTCTATGTAATTCATATGAAACAAGGAGTTGCTTCCCCAAGCTACTTTTAAAGCTTATTGTAAGTAGTTCCCAAAAATTGCAATTCAAATAAGCACTTAAAATCCTACGTCCGCTTCTCTATCCATTCATCCGCCGTTTGTTCGTAATCGTGTCTACAACATCCATTCTACTGCTTGACCAATAGACCCAATATTACCAGGAATTCAAGGGTTTTATGCATTAATGTTTATAGATTGCATTTGGTGTCTACTTTCACTATCGATTGTAATTTCTCCTCGGCATTTGTTGTTACTACTTTGTATCTATGGCCATCATTTTACGTGGTATATGCTAAACGTACTATTCTCTATGTAGATCACATGCTTGAAGAAACGTCAAGGCGTTGTTCTAGTTTTTATGCAGCTAAGATTATATATCATTAGTAGATGAATATCAAGTGAATTTCAACTTCACTTCATATGACATTGATATAATTAGTGCTCAAATCTGAATCTAATTAAAATTGTGGGTGTATGCGAACCGGTTTGCATCTTCTTCTTTTACCTACTGTAGTTCAACTTGTGCTCATGGTATAAACCATGTTTAAAATCTTGAAAATTAGGGACATATCCCTCTTTTCAAAACTTGTTTATTTTACGTCCCGTCCTTTTAAAAACTATTTCTACGTTTTTTTTTGTCTTGAATTCATTTTTACCTTCCTTATTTTCAAGTTTGAAACCTGCTGCTCCGACGTGTGTTACGGCTGTTATGAGTTATGAACATATGTCCTAAGAGCGCATATCAATGTTAGTAAAATTATCAAAATACTCCATGAGTTTCATTTTTTTTAATTCTGAAAATATGGATGTAATTTATAAAAGAAATTGAAAGGAACATGATGCTAATTTTTTATAACCATAAGGATGTACGTCAAAAATGAGATTTTTGTATCATGTCATGGTAATGAGAAGAAAATGCAACCATCTTGATAAAATTTTATCTTGGTCAAATCATCTACTATATAAAGATTATCAATGTATTTCAACTTGCATTTTTCTTTGAGGGAATGTTTCTTGTTTTCTAACTTTAACGACTTGTATGATTATATGGCTGTATCATGGTAGTAGTGTGTATAAAATAAGTAGGAAAGGGACCAGCCAAATATCATAGTAATCTACCAGAGTAAGAAACAGTAAGTTCAATTTGATATAATTATATGATTGCAGATCACCATCACTATTGTTGTCTGTAATATCAGAACTGACCCACAACTTTTGTTTCATATTTTCTAAGTTACAAAATTATATATACCTTCATTTAGCACAAATAGACAATGTCAACAGCCAATATGAATCGAATTAATCATTGCTTTTTGTAAGCTCAAGACGTCATCAACATACTGTGTTTTTTTCCCTTCTTTTCTTTTTGAAGTAGAATCTCTCTTACTATTTTACTTTGTGATCAGCTTTCACTCGAACAAAGAAGTTAGCTTATATCACTGAGGTATGATTCATATCATGTATCTTTGTCAACAAATTCATGTTTATGTTAGAATAAATTGTAAAATATGGAATTTTGGTCAACTGCATTAGATTTTCCCCTCAATGTCTTATGATTGCCAATTTTTGATACTAAGATGGATTTCTGATATTGGATTATAGTGCTAAAATAACAATTTGTTTCATTGTCCGTGTATGGTGAATCGGTTGTAGTTAACAGTAACACAAAATTATTTCTAGTTGGGTGTCCATTAAAGAATTTGAATTTACTTTACTTATGTCGTTTTTTCATTTTGAACACTGGTTATTGTGTATGCCCACTGGGTCGAACCAAGATCTGTACTCAACACAAGTAATAACTCCAGAGAAAGCAATTCAATTTTTATTGTTCTAAATTCATCAGATGCCGAACTTCTTAGATCAAACTGATTTAGTAGTTTTCTTGAAGAAGTATCTTCATACTAGACTTTTCTAAATGTATACATATCATTCTCTTCATGCCTACGAATTGACGGTGAATAGTTTTGGACAGTCTCATGCTGCATGATACTTTCATCTTTTCAGCATGATTACACTGGGAAGCATAATTATCATTAAGTTTTTCCCCTTCGTTAAATTTTTTAAGCCTATTTATTAGAGTATTATATATTTATTTTAATTCTAGATGTGTTTTCAACTGATAAGTTTCATTTTGGTGCAGGCATCATAATGATACCTTCATGTTTATGTAATTGTGTGTCTGGAGTACTAGGTTCAGGACTTTGCAATGATGCTATCAAGTTTCTATCTGGTTCTTTGTTTACTAGACTTGGTTATCTAGTACATCCTAAAATGAAAGCCGAAAAACTAGAAAAAGCTACCGAGGACTTAAAAACCAAAAGAAATGACATAAAGCGGAAAACAAACGCTGCAGAGAAAAACAGAGAAATTGTAGACGATGAAGTGTCTGCATGGTTAAAGAAAGTCCATGATATAGAGGAGGAAGTTGGTACCATATCTGAAGAAGTAAAAGATGTCAAAACATGCTTCAAGGGATGTTGCCCTAACTTGGTAGGGCGCTACAAGATTGGCAAACGCATCTCAAAGAAATCAAATGCAGTTGCGCGTCTTCAAATCAGTGGAGTTTTTGATAAAGTATCACAGCCTCCAATTCCATTAGGATTCCAATCAATGCCCATGGGAGATATCATGTGTTTCACATCCACAAAAGAAGCAATGGACCAAGTGTCAGAAGCAATGCAAAATGATATTCAGCAGGTGATTGGGATATATGGTATGGGTGGTGTAGGGAAGACAACCATAATGGATGAACTCGGTAGAAAATTCTGTGAAGACAATAAATATGGCACGGTTATTAAGGTAATTGTGTCGCAAAACCCTGATATTGTACAAATACGACGCAACATTGCATCAGATCTTGGCATGATGACATTCTGGGCAGGAGGAGAAAATGCTGCAGGAGAGCTTGCCAGTAGGTTGAAAAAAGAAAAAATTGTCATAATGATGGATGATATATGGAACCGCCTAGATCTGAGAAGTATAGGTATTCCAATTGGAGAACACAAAGGATGCAAAATTTTGTTTACAACACGAACCTTGGAGGCATGCCAACAAATGGAATGCCATGCTTCAATCGAGGTTAAAGTTTTGACTGAAGAAGATTCCTGGACGCTGTTTGAAAGCAAAGTGGGAGATGTGTGCAACAAACCTGATGTTAAGCCTACTGCAAATAAAGTGGCCAAGGAATGTGGAGGTTTGCCTCTAGCTTTAGTAGTGCTTGGACGTGCAATGAGAGGTCACAAACAACTTAGTTTTTGGGAAAGTGCGCTTGTACAATTAAAACAGTCGAGCTGTGAGGAGTTGCCAGGTGTAGAGGCTCACCTTTACAATTCTCTTAAATTAAGTTACAATTACATTACCAACGTAGAGATGAGGTTGTTGTTCTTATTTTGTTGCTTGTTTCGGGAAGACTATGAGATAAGCGAGGAAGAGTTAACTAGGTATGCAGCAGGGGAAGGGTTTCTTAAAAATACAAATACTTTGGATGGAACGAGGAAGAAAGTTCATTTGCTTATGGAGAATCTGATATCGAGTTGTTTGTTGATAAGAAGTGAGGAAGACAGATGTATCACATGTGTGAAAATGCATGATGTGGTTCGTGATGTGGCTGTTAATATTGCATCTAAAGGGGATGACCATTTTTATGTTAAGGCAGGGCTTGACATGAAAGACTGGCCTGCGGAGAGCGAACCATTTGAGACGTTCAAGAGAATCTCATTGATGACTAACGATATTACGGCACTTACAGATCAGCCAAACTGCTCCAAGTTGGTTACTCTTTTGTTGAACAATAACCCTTCTTTAAGCGTCATTTCTACTGACTTTTTTAATACAATGACATCTCTCACTGTTCTTGATTTAAGTGATACGAATATTGAATTATTGCCTACGTCTCTTGCTAGTTTAACCAATCTCGGGTTGCTCCGTCTTGACCGCTGCAAAAAACTGAGAGAAATTTCTATAATTGGGAAACTGAGTAAACTCAAATTGCTAGGCTTGCAAAAGTGTAAGGTTGAAGTTTTTCCTAGAGAAATAGAATGTTTGACTAATTTGAAACTCTTGGATATATCATTTGCTTCTTTCCGCTTGATACCTCCAGATTTAATAAGCAAGTTATGTCGGCTTGAAGAACTGTTAATGAAAGGTTACGATTCAAAAGCTCTTATTTCTTCAGTTGGTTTTCTTGGAAGACTGGTGCATTTACAAATGCTGGTAAGTGACCCCAATTGCTTCTCTCAAGATGTCATAGCTCTTGAAGGATGGATGAACTTGAACAGATTCAAAGTTCTGAACAGTTTTGACAGCTCTGAAGCTTTCATATCAGACAAGTTTCTATCCCTAAAAGATGTAACTAAACTGGGAAATTGGACCAAGAGGTTATTCTCTGAAGCTGAGAGCTTGATGTTAGATAGCTGTCTTTGGGAAGCAGCTGACAGTGGCACTCTAGTAAATGTGAAGAAACTGCGGCTAACAAATTGTAGTAATATTGATAGCCTTCTTAATACAGCACTATTTGACATTTCTCCGTCGAACGTCTTTGCAAAGTTGGAAAGCCTAATTATTGGGAACTTAGAAAATATGAGAAAAATATGCCTAGGGGAGGTTCCCTCTGAATCATTCAAGAAACTGAAATGGTTAGAGGTCATTCGATGCAACAAGTTAGATAGCTTAATTCCTTGTAATCTCTTACAAAAAATTCATCACAATTTAACCTTCCTCACTGTGAACGATTGTCATCAACTGAATGAGATATTTAACTCTGAAGGGCTTAGCGAAAATAATGCCCTGTTCCCGATTCTTGAAAAGGTTTCTTTATTTTCCCTGTCAAATCTAACAAGATTATGGAATGGAACTGTACCAAAGGGCAGCCTACAGAAACTTTGTAGTTTGCGGATACTTGGGAAGCCCAACAAACTGGAAATCTTGTTTTCAAATACATTCCCAGTGGGTACTTTTGCAAATTTAAAAGAGCTTGAAGTTGTGAATTGCCCGCTTTTGAAGCATCTCTTTACACCAAGTTTAGTAGGTGAACTGCAGAATCTAGAAAAAATGATTGTGAAAAGGAATGGTTTGATGGAGGTTATAATAGGCCATGAAGATAATGTTGAAATAAAAGAGAGAGTTTTTCAAAGGTTGAAGGTGATGGAGTTTGTGCATCTTCCAGAGCTGAAGAATTTCTATTCAGGAGTATCAAAATCTGAGTACTTCGATTGGCCTCAGTTAGAAGCTCTGAAGTTTGAGTCGTGTAAGAACATGGACTGGATTCCTTTTGGTGTTAACAGTGCCCCAAAGCTGAAGAAAATCAACGTAGATGATATCAATTGGTTCAATAAATTAAAATGGGAGGATTCAAATATTGCTTCAAGATTTGAAATTTGGTATGTCTTCCTCCTTTTTCAAGCATCTTATTTATTTGTGTACCAATAATTAACAAGACTTTACCTGATATCATCCTGATTCCTTATAGTTATCGATTAATAATACTCATTCAAGACATTTACATATACAGTAAAAACATTTGAGTCTATCTGAGTAGCCTGGAAAAACAAGAGAGAGGTTTATTTTTGCAATATGGACGGCGAAACTTTTCTGCTTTGCCATAACACGGCTGCAAGGTATGAATTTCA
The DNA here is from genome assembly GCA_030765085.1 of Allium cepa. Lineage (NCBI taxonomy): Eukaryota > Viridiplantae > Streptophyta > Magnoliopsida > Asparagales > Amaryllidaceae > Allium > Allium cepa. Next base: position 164,666,848 of record CM060932.1, read on the forward strand.
AAATGTCGCTTTCTTTTCACCTGAAGTACGTAGTATTGTCACACACCCAGAGAGTGTGTCAGGGTGTATAGTGTACATGGTGCACAGCAGGCAGACGAATGCAGTGATAGGAAGGCAAAGCAAATTGGAGGGAATGATTAGCAGACTAGAGCAGTGGGGAGAGAAGACAAATAATTAAAGGCCTGCATGAAATCATTGCATTATAAGGAGCATCTTGGCAAGTGGTCCTAGGAGATATGTCAAGCTAGCATAAATTAGGTTGTAATTTGTTCTTCTTCTGTACGCTGTACAATGAAATGCCAATACATACCGTGACTGTAAACAAGGAAAATATATGAAAAAGGATTCACTTTTGCATTAATTATCTTCTTCCTCCTCCTCTTTCTTATTATGTTATTTTGTGTGTTCCCTTGATATTTGCATTCCTCTCCATAAACCATTGCCCTCATCTTCCATCATGGTCAAACGCTTACTGTGTGAATGAGTGCTCACAAGTGGTATCAAAATTGCCGACGGATCCACAACCACTCACACTACACAACTCCGAACCACCAGATCTAAAACAAAAGCAGCCAATAACATCATCTTAAAAGCACAGAAACGAACCAGCTTAAATAACTTCAGAATGGAAAGACGAACAAGATGAATACAATGCAAATGTTAGTGTTGGAAATTTCAGACATGAATTTAAATATATCATGAATGCAAGACTCATTGAAATATACCACAAACTTATACCACAACAACCATTTCCTCACATTCAACCTCAGTATCAATAGCCATGTCAGCCTTTTCTTTTGGCCCACACATCAACACCACCCCAACCAGACCCTAGGAACCCATTAACACCCAAAATTTGTCATCACTGAAATTGGAATATCCTATTTATATTCCAATTAGCAGGACTTTTAGATAAACTTCAACCAAGCTACTTAGTTGATAAATTCATATGGGGCTAAATGAGGAAATCAAGTTTGAAGTCCTAGTTGCTAGACCACAATCTTTTAAAGATGTCGTTACTCTAGCAAAAAAAACTTAAAGAGAAATATTTTCTCCAGGAAACCATGGAAACAGCCTATATATAACCCTACATTTACAAACAACCAATCCAAAATACTGGCCAATCTAAACCAGATCATAGACCTACCGATACCCGAAACTACAACCCTCGGATAGTCGGATATTATGAATAGAAGAAACAAAATTTGTGTTATGCTTTGATGATAAGTGGTTTCCTGGGCGCAAATGCCCAAGTAGAAAAGTATTCATCATGGAAGGGTTCTACTATATTGAAGAAAGCAACGATCTAAGTGATGAACCAGAAGTAAAACATGACCCACCTCTTGAACCAACCCCAGCAATATCACTTCAAGAAATGTTAGTGTTACCATCTGCACACAATCAGAGTGCAAGGAACCATAATGGGCAGCCCAGTTAACATTTTTGTAGGCACTAGTTCCACACATAACTTCATTAATGATTAATATGCACATAGAGTTGGGCTACAAATAACTCGGTCGGATGACTTTCAAGCTTTAGTAGCAAGTGGAGAAAAATTATGTAACGGCCAATAATTTTATCACTTTGATGGAATATTTGATTAATTTTAAATATTCAAATATAGGTTTATTAAACATAAATAATCCTGCTTTATGTGTGATAAATAAAAATAGTTATCCTGTTTTGGAAAAAAATTTACAAAAATATTTTCTTTGAGAAAATATTTATAAAATGACCAAAAGTCGTTTTATCTATAAGTAGCTTTTTTAACCATCAAAAGTTGCACATGATTTTTTTTACGTACGCTTGTTTCTCCATTTAAGCAAAAATATGTAATAAAATTATTTATTTTATTTTTAGAAATAAAATGCCTTTATGACATCATCAAGGATGTCATTACCTTTATATGTTTTCTAGAATTTTAAATTAAGTTCAAATATTCAAATAATTGTTTTAATGATTATTAATTCATTTTAATTATTATATAATGATAATAATTAATTAATAATGTTTTATAAATATGTTAACTTGTTTTATAATGATTTACAAATTTCGTTGCGCTTTGACGATTCAGTGGCGTAATTTTGCGGCACTTGTTCGGTGTTGGATTATATGGTTTTATAGTTCAAATGAGATCGTTTTAATTATTTAAAAATGATAGTAAATCTATTTTTGTGATTTGTTTACCGGTATATATAGTTTAACTAAAAGGTAAAAATATGACATGAAAACGGATTCCAGATTTTCAACGATTTATCAAACGTTGTAATCGAATGTTGCACTATGATTTGTCAAATAAGACACATATGTGCATATATACATGCACATGATGTGCACATACATGTAGGAAGTTACCATGTTCATTTACTAACTACATAAGATAAGGTAAGAAATTAGAAAATATCATGATATTTTCAAAGCAAAGTCAACGCACATGCATGATGTGATGGTGGTGATGGAAGAGCATGTGGGCCGAGCACATGGAGGGTAGGGAGGTGGAAAGGTGGCGTGAAGTATAGTGATGTTGTTTATGATGTTTTCTCAAATTTTACCTATAAATACATGCCATCCTTCACAATTCTACACACCATTTCTCCTCTTCTTCTTCCTCCTCTTCTTGAAGCTCTTTAATGGCTGCCCAATGACCTCTCTTCTCTAACAAAAATTATAGCAAGAAAGTTATGAAAAATTAGTTCATATGCAAACAATAAAGATCTACCTCCAAAACAAGTCCAAACACCTCCCTACTTTCTCATGTACCCACGCCACCACCATGGCCACCCTTTGGCCGAGCTAAACTCTCATCCAAGCATGGGTCGAGCACTCCAAAGAAGAAGGAGCAAGTTCGAGAAGCTAACGGGGTAAAGAAAAGAGAAGAAAGTGCTACCAGAGTACCACCAGATTTATTTCAAGAAGCTTTAGAAAAAGATTGTTTGAGTGGAAACCGACAGTGAGTACTTGACTTTAGTTTTGTTTATTTAAAACTTAAAATGATGATATGCACGTTTAATTAATAGATTAATATGCTTGGTTGAATATTGGATAAATATTTGGTTGATAACTTGGTTGTTAATGATAAAAAAATAATTTTCATCAAAAATAGAAATGGTTAACTCATTAACACTAGTTAATTCATGAAAAATAAATTTATATTAATATGTGTATGGAGTTTATTAAGCCTCCTTATGGTTTTGAATATTAAAAGGTTGAAAAATGAATATTATAATAATATTATATTTTAATATAGAATAGAGTGGAAAATCAATTTTTAATATAGTAAAAATAGTTTGAAATGATTTAAAATGGTTCGTTATGGTTTTTAATTTTTTTAACAAGTTTCGGCAAAGTTTAATGAAGTTTGAAAATAAAGCTAAATCGAACTCACTGCGTCACGGCAGTTCGTCATTTTCCGACCTGAAAAGTTAGATCATTGTGTATGATTCATTATAAGTTGGAATTTTTTGAAATAAGAATTTTCTGTACACACGTGGTTATAATTTTCAAGAAAAGAAGAAAATCGAGATTTCGTTTCATAGAGTTTGAAATAGGTGCAAATCAAGATTTCAAAAACATCACAGTTTGGCAGTTCAGAAACCAAAGTGGTAAATTCTTTAAAAATAGATATTTTTATGTCATTAAAAATACGAAATAAATTCCATAAACATGTGAAAATGTTTTAAAATGGATTTCAGTTATAAAAAATAGACATGAAATAGAATTAGTGTTTTGATTAAAAAACACTAATTATAGACTGATTGTTGTTACAAGAAGTGTTTGATTACACAGCTCTTGATTATTCGTAGCTAGATTGAATCTTCAAAGTTGGAATCCACAGGAGAATTATAGTAAACTTCTTTGAAGATTGTTGTTAGGGAGGTGAAAAGTGAAGAAAACTTCCAGTAGAGCTTCAACAACCAGTCAAGAGGATCCCCTTTATGTTGCAATTAGGTGAATATTTATAGAGGTTGGAGAGCTAGTGGGTTAGGCTTCTTGCTAGATGCTTGCAAATCACTATAGGAAGACGCACTGCAAAAGCATCATGACCTGAGCTAACTTGATGGATCGCTAGCAATCCATTGTCTATGGGTTGCTAGGGATTCATAGCTTTGGCTCGCTAGCGATCCATTTGCTTGAGACGCTTCTCATCATCCTTTTCACTTGAAGATTGTGGCAGCCTGGTAAGAAGGTATGGATTGCTAGCGATTCAGGGTGCGTGGATGCTATCGATCCGTACACTTGGTGAATATCTGGACCTTGTCCTATGGAGTTTACGGCAATTTTCCGAAAGGGTATGGATCGCTATCAATCCATAGTGCATGGTGAACTAAAGGATCTTCGAGCAAAGATCATGGATCGCCGACGATCCACAGATGATGATCACTGGCAATCCATTGCCTTTGCATATTTTTGCTTTTCTGTCACCTGATTTCTTTTGGTTAAATGCTTTAGTCTTTTTATTTGGATCTTGAGTTGTTCTGTCTCGACGAAGCTATTCTGGCTTCCTTTGAATTCTGTTGGGTTTAAAACCCGGATAACAATATGCAGTATATATATTTAGACTATGGTTTTATTGATGATGAAGGATTCCAGTAGTGTCTGTTTTAAATGGCCAAGTATTGGAGGCTCGACTGAGAAAGAGAAAAGCTACCGAACTATGATGTTCCATAGTAGTGTAACAATGTAGTAATGAGGATTGCTTGAGAAAAGCGAATAATTACCGAGGATTAGGATTGTTATGCACGAATTTCGCATCAGAAGAAATGGCTACTAGTTCCCTATCATATTTGAAATCTAATTTCAATACGAGCTTTACGGTTTTGATTATACTTCTAAAATAGTTGTAATGCTTTACAAACATTTCAGCCACCTCTTTGGCATCATATACACTGTTTGACATTTTCTGGGTATCGATACCTACTTTGTATATATATTTATTTGCAAAGCATTTACAAACCAATGTCAATAATGATAATATCAAATTTGTTTTGACATAAAGTATTTTGGTAATCGTAAGATATACACCCATCCGTGTTTATATGCAACGTGGTCTTACGAGATACCCTTCTTTTCAAAGGTATTGATTGGCATCAATTTGATCAATGACACTATCATATACATTTATAATTCGAGTTTCTTAAGCTGGTTTACCAAGCCTGATCTGGGTACTTTTAATACTTGGGTCAGATCTGAGTAGTTTTAGGTCTAGCTGAAGATGTAAGAGAGCTGAAGATCTTCATCAACGTGTGGACATAGATTATATTCCCACTGCATTTGTTTCATTGTTTCGTTTTCCAGCATTCGTAAGGAGAGAGATTTATAACTGTCCAGATTGAGCATCAGTTAGACTCTAATATATGTATTTTGAATTTTCACTGTAAAGATTATTGATATTATAAACTATTCCATTTATGTGAAATTTTCTTCTGTCTTTGTTTTCTTTTACCCTTAACAATAGGTTTTTCCGGCACTTGAATACATAACACCAAACAGTGGACATATTAGTGTCGATTTTCGGAGGTCGAAAATTCCATTCGTTACATTTGGTATTAGATCTTAGGTTGAGTGAACACTTGAGCCTGAAAGGATTAAAGTCTCATCAGAGATAGGGTTAGTGATATCCTATGATGAGTAACTCATTGGAGATAGGATAAGAGGCACCTCAGAATTAGTCGAGAGTATATATACAAGCGCGCATTTGTTTGTGACTATAAGTTGTTTTATGTTGATTTACCTGTTGAGTGGTTTATGGATTTGATCGATGTGCCTGATCATTATTATCTATGGATTCCTAAACACTTAAATAAGGCAAACCGACAAACTGATTTTGAAAAAAATTGGGTAAATGAAATAATTTTACCAAAGATCATATTTTATATATAAAGAAATAACTTTCGAAAATTGGTATTGTTAGTTATAATGTATTAAACTGTGACTAAGGGAATGCTAATATTCAATTATTATCAATTGTTGATTGAACGAACATCTTGTGAATTAAGTTTCACGATTTGACTCTAAGGTGTTTGATAATAATATTGGGTTAAGATTAATGAATTTATATAGAATAATAAATGAACATGTTTTATAAAATGTATTTTACACTAATAAAATGATTTTGTAAAAGATAGATATGGAAGGTATGTTATATAAATTTTGAGAATTTATATTATGGTATTTTGGAAAAGAATTATGAAAATTTAAATACGATTAAAAGGAAATTGGTTAATATAAGACGATTTTATAAAAGGGATTTATAAAATGGGTTTTATAAATAAAATAATCTCTAAAGGATTTTTGAAAAGAAATAACAATAATATTATTTCAAATAAGAATTTTGAAAAAAAGGAAATCTCTTATAATAACTATGTCGAGTGGCTTGAAAATAACTAAAAATGAGCAAGAGATCTGTTCGGATAGTAAACACTTCTATAGGTATTATCCTTCCGGTTAAGGGAATTTGTGATACTATTGGTAGAACCTAGTTCCTTGGTATTATTTTAGAGTTACTCGATCTATATAATTTTCCTTAAGTTAAAAGGAATATACTATAATAAGAGAAGTTTATTATAATTTTAGAAATAAAAGATAATTTATCTTTTGAATTGAAATAGTTTCTTTAGAAAGAAGATAATTTATCAATTTAAGGAACTGTTTTGAAAGTGGGTTTTTAGAATTTTCTGAAATGTTTATAGAAAAGAAATTTTTTACAAATAGATTTTGAAAACACTTGTAAAAGAAATGTGTTATGATGTTTATTATAATGGAAACGATATTTATCTTTTGAAATAAAATGTTTTCCTTAAGAAAAAATATTTAGAAATAAATATTTAAAGTGATATATCTATATAAAAATAAAAGATAAAATTTTATAAAATATCTTATGAATTTTTTGAAGGGCTAATAAGCACGTATGATGTACGTAACTCCTTTCGTCACATGATTATGATCTAAGACTCTAGTACGAAACTTTGAGTTGTTTACACCGTTCCAAAAAAGGATCTACCACTCAATTCTTAACGACGAACATTAACGAGATTTTATGGCCGGGTACTTTCTTTTTCAATCATGGTTGAGAATATGCAAGGAAAACTAAAGTTCTGATCGAAAAGCCTGATTAGAGTCTGCACTAGAGAATCAAGGGATTGATACTAGTTTGGAAGTAAAGTTGTCTATTCGAATAGGAGATCGAATCAGATACTGCATATGGATTACTTGTGTACATCATACAAAATTGAGTTTAAAAACACATGTTTTAGGTTGTAATTTCAAGGATGAAATTCTTTTAAGGGAGGAAAAATTTAACGATCCATAACTTTATCACTTTGATTTGTAATATTTAATTAATTTTAAATATTCAAATATTAGTTTATTAAACATAAAAAATCATGTTTATTGTGATAAATAATTATTGTAACGATCTCGTTTCTAAATCAAATTTAAATTAGTAATTGATATGAATTTTGGAATTTATTTTGGAGTTAATTTGAATTTAATTTGAGTTTGAATTCGAATTTGGATTTGAATTTAAATATAAATATGTTGGTAAAATAATTTAGATTTGGAGAATGATACATGTGATCTTTTATTAATACATAATTTAGTTTCAAATTTGTTTTCTTTAAAAGTCATATATATATGAATAAATTGTGATTTGAATTTGAATTTGAAATTCAAAATAAAAATATCTTAAAAATATTTGGATTCAAAATATTAATATATATGTATGATTTTTCATTAATGTATAAAATTGTTTAAAAACATTTTCTTTTAAAATTGTATGAATATAACAAAGGAAATGTGATTATATAAATAGAAAATGCAATTTAGAATAGTATACATAAATGTATTTATAAAATAAGAAGTACAATTTTAAAAAAATAATGTATAAACATTTTCTCATGCAAGAAAATTTACAGATGTTAATATTTAACATATTAATTAACAAGTGTAAGAGTTTTAGTAAGAGAATTACCAAATGTAAGCCATGTAATTTAAAAGATGAACAAGTGTCATTTATTTTAACTATTTCTAAAATAATAAATAAAAGGAAAATGGAACTATTTAATATCTTTACTCTCCTCTCTCTCAATTCTTTCATACTTCATTTTCAAAAATTTGAAGCCTGAGAAAAATCAAAACTTAAACCAAATCAAAGAAAAAAAATTAGAAACCCGTAAACAACTCAAATCAAAGAAAAGAAACTCAAAGGAAAAACCATAAGAAAAACAGGAATCAAACAAAACTCTGTCGATTTTCAACCTGAAGACTAACTCATCTCAAACCTGAATCAAAGTATAGATTAAGCCAATATGTTGCAATCAAGCAAGTTACAGATCAAAATAAGATTCAATTCCCAGTTTCAAAATTCAAGATCAACTTCCAGGATTTTTTTATAACCTCTCTGTTTCAGGTTGACTGGTGAGTAAACACCATTTTAAAAATTTGGAATGGCTGTTGTTTGTGATGATGCTTGAGATGAAAATTGTAAAATGTTTACATGCAAGAAGATATATGTAGATTATGCAAGAATGACCGTGCATGTCTGTTATCAAATATTTTTCCCCTGTCTGGAAATAGGTTTTCAAAACCTGTTTGAAAATTAAAATCCTTCTCCCCTGATTCTTGTTCAACCTTAGGATCCAAACAAAAATTGTTTGTTTAAACATGTTTAAGCTCTAAAAAGAAATCCAAGCATAATTAATATTAGAATTTTTTGGAAATAAAAAAATACAGGAAAACCTAAATACATAGGGAAAATTTGACCATCATGATTTCGGTTTTTAATTTTATCATGTTAAATGTTTATGAAAACAATGGTTTTTTGAAAGTGGAATCAGGATTTTTAAGTTAACAAACATGGAGAAATCTTGGGTTGATCGTTTTGTGGTTTTCTGGTCAGCGATTGGAGTAAAATGGAGGAAGGGGATCGCTACTGGAGGTAGCTGGGTGATGTTCGAGCTGAGGAAAAATGATCAGAATTTTTTTTGATCATCATGGTGTAGAGACGAGTCTGATTTAGGGTTTGAAACCCATATTTGGTCATGGTCGAATTAGGTGTCGCTGCATCATCGTCTATGGACCGAAGTCGTTCGCATCGGTGGGATTCGAAGCATAGGGGTTCGATGTTGTTCTGGCCAGCGTCGCGTGACCTTCGATGGTCAGAGGTGGAAGTTCGAGGCGTTTGTTTGACGATCATGTTCGTTCTAGGATGGGTCAGATAGCTCTTTTGCGAATTCGTCGTAGTTTCTGACTTCTGGGTGGATTGGTGGTTTGGGAAGGTTGTCACTGACTTGTCGACGATTAAAGCTTCGACCGGAGGTGGCCGTTCCATTTGTGCATGTGCACGAGGCCTGGTTTGTATTAGGTAGCTTGTTAGAGGAAGGACGGGTGGATGTCTCGAAGTAAACTTCAAGGAGTTCGTGTGTTGGCTTGTGTTTGGAATCAGGTATTTGCAAGTTAATTCCGGGTATAAAAAGACTTAACCAAAAATTTAAGTTAAAAATGAAAATTGGGGTTTGATTCGGGAGGGAACTCGAAGTAAACAGGCAATTTCCTCGGGGAAAACTCGGGGTTGACTCGAGTATTAGCATTTCCAGTTTTTAAAATTTTAATAATTTAAGTCAATTAAATTTCTAAATCTATTCTTTTTAAAATGAAGATTGTTTGTTAAATTGGAATGTGTAATAAAAGGTTTTGAAAGTGAAATATTTTAAATTAATTAAGTTTAAGATGTTTTAAACTTATATTTTTAAAGAGTTTATTTTAAATAAAAACTTAACAAAGTGATTAAGGAATTAATCAAATGTGTTTTAAATTGTTAACTTAAAAGTTAAGTTAATTTATTTTGTTAATGATAATTAAATAATTGATGATTTATAATTAGTTAATAATTAAAGAATGATTTATTAAAGGTTAATTAATTATTAATAAAAGGTTAATTAATTTATAGTCAAGGATTAATTAGTTAAGGTAATTAATTAAGGGATAATTAATTAATGAAGGTGATTAAGATTTAATTAATTGATAATTAAAGATAATTAATGATTGATTAAAGATAATTAATAAAAGTAATTATGTGATTAATTAATTATAATCACACAGTTAATTCATCTTACTTGTAAATGATTAATTATGATTGAATGCCTTGAGCTGATTGATACCCTATTATGTGATTGTGATATTTTGTGATGTGATTTGTTGTGTATTGAACTGTGATATCTGTGATTTGTTTCTGTGTGAATGTGAAAACCCCTTGGCCCGTAAAACTGCATTTAAATTCCGATGCGACAGGGATCGGATTCCAGTTGGTTATCCGAAACCCACATCAAATCTTAATGGTGAATCTTTGTGATTGATATGCTCACGTGTTTTTAAAATTAAGCGTCACTATTCGGTTTAGCCGGGAGAGGACTTTGTGTCATATAACCCATTCCGAATAGTGATACGACGATGTGGATAACATTTGTAGACCGGCGGTGAAGACCGGGTATTTTTGAAAACGAAAGGATTACCTTCGAATGTCTCTGCATTATGGCTCCGGTATAGAGATATCCATATGTGATGGGGAGTCCAATCGGGATTGTGAATACCCAGATTTGCAAGGGCTTCTTTGTGAAGTGCCTTTGGTTCTGTCCGAACCCGGAACAGACTTGTATGGATGTATGTCCGGCGTTACACTTTGAGATGTAAAACTGGTTTCTATCAAATACATTTCTGTTTGATGGCGGAGAATTTATCCTCTTAGCTTAACACCCTTCTCTGAGACGTATGAGCTCAAAGGTTATGTAGTTGATGGTTACCAGTGATACATTCCCAATTTGGTAATGTGGCATACGAAGTGCTGCTGATCATTTGTTGATCGAAGCATGACTTTTGTGTAAAGCATAGCTTTGTGGATGTGACATCGTCGGATCTCACTACCCAAAAATGGTCGAAACAGGAAGAATGCGACAAGGTTATGAGGGTCGCGCCCTTTAGGGTATGCCATTTCCTTCTGAAAAAGGGTGATATCATGGTATGGAGCCCAGATATTTAACCTATGTGGTTGCTGCAAATTTATTACTTTTTGGTTGTTGCTTTGTGGTTGAGGATCCTTGGATAAATGTCGCTAACGACCGAAGAATGGCATATTCATGTCAGTAGTTACCTAGTTACAGAGGTAACCTAGCCTTATGTTGGTAGACAGCTGGTTAAGTTCTCGGGACGTCCCTCCAGAGGCGTTCAGTGGCATAGGAAGTTCCTTAGCCTGACCATTTGTTGAAAATCCAAAGAAACAACACGCGCCCTGTATGATTTTAGTTGTATTAACTGCCTTTTACTTACGGCGGCGACCTACCGTTTAATTGGTAGCTATAGTAGGTATACCATAATGGTGGTATGCTGGCTATGATTGATATTATACTTTTGAAATGTTTTCTACACTATGCACTATTAATAATATCAAAAAAGAGTTTTCTCGTCTCAAGCATGTTTGACTATCATAAGAAGAAATCTCCTCCAATTGTGCGATTGCATTGTGTGTGTGGCGGGAGGTCTTATGGTAGTTTCATTTTCCAAAAGCCTATCATATTTCTTTTTAAATTGTTTCTTTTTCAAACAATTGTTTTGTTTACTCATGCCAGTCCCATGACTGACCCGGAGTTTATTGTTCCCTTCCTAGACTCTGGGTTCCCATAATTTTCCACACGGGCTGCCTAGAAAACAGGTTATTCGTGTTCTGGAGCTAGCTTGGATAGTAGATTCGAAGCTAGGACTCTTTGAGACATTTGGAGTCTTTGGTTTGGAAATCTTTTGGAAGCATTTGAAGCTTGGAAGAAGGTTCTTATGCTGGATTTTCGCTCTCGATCTTTTCCTTTGGAAAACTCTATTGAAGTCATTATAGCTTTGATGTTGTTTTCTCCACTGTGGTGTTAAGTTGTTGTAATCAAATATTGTAGTGATGTTGTATCTGTGTTTTGATCAATGATAATTCATTTGTTTCCGCTGTTTTATATTCATCTGATGTTGTTATAAGCTCCATCCGAATTGAAGTTCAACGTTTGAATCTCCGGCGGTCGAATACAAGTGAGGTATTTGATGTCGATTTCTGAACGCTGGATTTCGGGTCGTGATAAGTGGTATTAGAGCTAAAGGTTGAGTACGAACTTTAGTTTAGGAGTATAACACATTATATGGCTCATTAGAGATAGGGCTAGAAATACCCTAGAATGAGTATAACACAAAAGACCGAAAGCCTGAAATTTCTTGATCTATTTCTTTAAACTGTTGATATTCCCTAAGATATCTCGTCCGTATGCCTAAATCCAGTTTTCTTGCTATTTACATATAGTGAGAATGAGTGGGAGGAGAGGACGAGGTAGGGGACGGGGAAGTACCACCACAACTGGTCAATTCCTGCAACATCAGTTATTCCTATTCAACCTCAGCCGAATCTGGCTGATCTGTATCGAAGTTTTTTCAGACTTAGTGGAAAGACGTTCACTGGCAAGGTGTCTGTTATCGAAGCACAAGCCTGGATTCGATCGTGTGAAAGAATTTTCAGAGGATTGAAGTTGGAAGACGATCAGAAGAGATTGATAGCTTCTTGGCAACTCCAAGAAGAAGCTTTAGTATGGTGGGAGACTATTACCGTGGATGAGCCGGAGGATAAGTTTTCTTGGGATCGATTCAAAGAAGTGTTTGAGTAGTGATATATGCCGTCTGCTGGTATCTCCAGAATGTACCAGGTGTTCATAGATTTGAAGCAAGGGAGCTTATCATTTGAAGAGTACTTGAACAAGTTCAACGAGTTGCCTCGATTTGGTCTGGAGTTGGTAAGTACACCGTTGAAGAAGAATGAAAGATTCATTCGTGAAATGAATAAGAAATTCCATGAGTGACAGCACACGTGAAGGAATCTTTTTCTGATTTGATCGATATGGGTTATAAATAGATACCCTGGATAAGCAGGAAGTTTCGGAAGAGAAGGGAAGTACAAGCAATCCTAATTTGAAGAAAAGGAAGTTCGGAGGGAAAAAACCATGGCAAGGCAAGGAAAAGAAGAATAATCAAGGGGATAAGGCAAAGGATGTTACTTGGTTTATTTGTTCGGAGAAGGGGCATTTCTCAAGTAGATGCAAGAATCCCAAGAAAGAAGTAAAGAAATATGCAAGTTTAATTAGTAAACTAACATGCTTGGTTGAATATTGGATGAATATTTGGTTGATCAATATTTGGTTGATAACTTGGTTGCTATTGATGGGAAAATAATATTCGTCGGAATATAAATAGTTAATTAATTAAAAATTAGCTAATTCATGAAAAATAAATCCATATTAATATGTGTATGGAGTTTATTAAGCCTCTTTATGGTTTTGAATATAAAAAGGATAAAAAATGAATATTTTAGTTATATAATATTGTAATATGGAATAAAGTGAAAATGATTTTTAATGTAGCAAAAGTAGTTTCGAATTATTAAAAATTATGGTATTTTAAATTTTTTAACAAATTTTGGGAAAATTTAATGAAGTTTTAAAAATAGAGCCAAATCGACCTTGTCACGTTGTGGTAGTTCGTCATTTTTTTGACCTAGAAAAGTTAAATCAAGGTGTAGGATTCAATATAGGTTGGAATTCTCTGAAATAAGAATCTTTTGGAACAATGTGGGTATAGGTTCAAACAAAATGAATAAAATCAAGATTTTGTTTAGTGGAATTTGAAATATGTCCAAATCAAATTTTCAAAAACGTTGCGATTTAGCAATTTGGAAATCAAAGTGGTAAATTCTTTAAAAATAGATATTTTTAAATCATTTAAAATATGAAATAAGTTGCGTAAATATGTTTAAATATTTTAAATGGATTTTAGTTATAAAAATAGACTTATATGAAATGTAGTTAGTGCTCTGATCAAAGAATCTTTAAAACACCATTCACAGCGGTTTTCGGTAACTTTTACAAATCATGGTTTTAACCTAGTTCTTCTTCCCCAATCACTTTTGATTATCTTTTCGAATGAATAAATAAGTATTTTGAAGATGATTTGGAGGTTTTATAATTATTTTAAAGGGGTTTAAAAGAAATGGATAAAGAAAAAAAATTAACCAATATTTCGAATGGTGTTAAGTAAATAAAAATAATCTCTAAAAGATATTATAAAAGAATTTAGAATTGATCAAATAACTTGATCGTGTAGGTGACAGAAAGATAATATCTAGACCAAAGCTTGGACAACCAATGTCTGGGTTCCATGCTAGCTATCCAAATTAGCCCGATGGAAGAGATAGCTAATTTGATCTACTCGGACTACATTTCTTAAGTTAAAGAAAAAGAGATTTGGAGTTTTTCAAAATTTAAACAAGATTTTAAAGTATGATTTTGGTGGTATAAAGAATACCTTGGTTAAACTCTGTATTAAATTCCAAGGAGGGAACTCGTACATCTGTGTGAATTCAAAAGGTGATTTCACCAATATTCGATGAACAGTACACTTTGAATACAGAAATTGGTATTTGGTATAATTAGTCTAATCTCTACAGATCCTTTTCTACTCAATGTAATTGATTTGGGTTTGCAGTAAATGGTGCCTTAAGTAACATCATTTTTGATCCATTTAGAAGTTATGAATTGGAAACATTAATCTTTGTTAAAGTTTAAATAAATGATTTGAAAATGTATTCCTAAGTAAAAAGTGAAATAATTTGGAATTGTTCCAAAATTAAGAGGTTTAATCAACAAGAGAATTTGATAAATAAGGCCTAATGATTCCGTATACTCTTAAAAGATAAAGGAATAGTTTAAAAGAATATATCTCCAAAAGATATTTGATTTGATAAAAGATAAATTGATTGGATGTTGTTTGATAATCAACTATATGCTTGACATCTTTTTATCGATGATTGGTTCAAAGAAACCGGGGTCGGATTTCGGTAGTTCCTATCCAATAACCAATTCAAACCAATATACGTGTTCGAAAATGAAGAAATGTTAAAGATAGTGATTTGAAGACAGAGATCTTCATGATGTAGGGCTGTGCCACTAACGTTTGGGTTAATACCCATACCATATATATATATATATATATATATATATATATATATATATATATATGGTGGAAATAGTGCCTTCATTCTGAAAGTCTTAGATTTGCAAGGACTACTTGCTACTAATTTTTGGGGTGATTAACAAATGGGAAGTAGAAGAAGGAGTATCTTCGGTTTTTGCTTTACTTGGACAACTTGTATGGATGAGTGTCCGACATTACATTCCTTAAACCATGTACATTGATCTCTATGAACGTACATCTATTGGTGGTGTAAGAGGTAATCCCTCCTATACTTAAAACCCTTCTCTGAGACGTATGAGCTCAGAGGTTGTACCTTTATGAAAATCAATAGTGTGTTGTTAGAAATGGAAATGTGGCATTCTACGTGGAATTATCTTATTGAAAAGAAAAGCATGGCTTTGGATAGAAGAGCGTAGCTTCACGAGCCTCACATCCCAGGACTAATACAGGATACTATGTGGTTTGCCAGATATATATTTTAGGCTATCAGTTTTATTGATAATGGAGAAGTCCAGTAGTTTATGGACCCTTAATAGTTTAAATAGGCAGGTATTGAAGAATTGATTGAGAAAGAGCAAAGCCACCAAAATACGTTGTTCCATAGTAGTGTAATAATGTAATATGGAGGCTTGTTTAAGAAAAGTGAATAGTCATTGGGAGTAGGATTGTTATGTGTGAATTTTGCGTTGGTGGAAATGGCTACTGGTTCCCCATCATGTTGGAGATCCAATTCCAATACGAAATTTATATTTTTTGTTGTATTCTCAAAATAGCTGTAATGTTTTGCAAAATTTGAGCTACCCCTTTGGCATCATATACACCGTTTGATATTATTCGGATAACAATACCTATGTATATATTTATTTGAAAAGTACTCTCAAACCAAATCATTAATGATAATATCAAAAAAAAAATTGGTATAAAATATTTTTGTTATAGTAAGGGAAAAATCCTTCCATGCTTATGTGCGATGTGGTCTTACTAGACACCCTTCTTTTCAAAGGTTTAGTGTAACGACCCGCCAATTCGTAGAATTCAAGTTGATAATAAACCACACATGTCCAACCCAAGTTGAATGAAAAGATGGATAGTTATGAGAAGAAATAAGACAAAGAAGAAGAAGACAAGAGTAGAAGTAGAGAAATGAAACTGAAAACAACACAGAATCTCACAATCACACGAAACAATATACAATATAATATAACGATCTTTTCCAAAACAACTAATTGTTATAAACATACACCCATCAAAGCATAACAAAAATACTATCATCAGCCTAGATAGTTATAACAACCCATCCTCGCAAATACTGATGATTTCAACAACAAAGTAGCAGAAAATAAACATATACATGAATACATCATGTAGATGTCCAACTCGTCTCCTGAGCTCCAATGCATCTATAAGCAATCTGTAAATATACTTGGTCTGACTCAAGTATTATAATAAAATAACACCTCAGTCAAACTGAAAAATCAATGTGAGAAATTACACCCAACTGGATTTTAAAGTTATAGAAAAACCTTTGAAAATCAAAAGTATCTCATAGGACCACGGTGCATATAAAAACGGATAGGTTTTTACCTTATGGTAACTAAAAAAAATTCTATAGAAAATCCATTTATATTATAATAATGTCAAGGGGTCAAAGTAAAATATGAATACACTGAAATGCTTGCATCTCACATTCCAACATAGTTGGGCATAATCAAAATATTTATGGGTCGTGTTCAAAATTAGATTTTCAATAATGTCAAGGCATCATGGTACCACCTACCACAGTGCATCTCTAGATACACACACCAAGAGCCTCACATGGACTCCTTGCGAGTCAAGAGGGACCCTACCCCATGCTAGATAGCGCCGAGTACGTCATCTCCTTGGTTGGGATCAACAACCTAAATGGGCCCTGAGCATACATAATCTATAACATCGATCTAGATTGGGTGACGACCATAACCTAATGGTAGCGAGCCACATAGCCTTGAAGCATATCCCTTGATTTTATTCATTCCCGATTGATGAGGCTTGACGCTACTTTTACCTTTTATATAGCACTTCCTACTTGGAATGCTAACACTGCCCTCCGGACAACAATGCAATGCTAGCATTCATTCATATAAGTTGTCCTGGAACATGACAAAGGCACTCTCCTACCACATCCTGCCGGAAATTACCCCTAGGGTTAGTGGCGAGGAGTTCTTGCATGTCGTTGAATTTCAAACCGAAGCACCACTACCACTATATATATATATACTATGCATCTTGGGTCTACTGGCAATTAGCCTTGCATCATAAAGATCACTGTCTTCAAAACCATCATCATAACCTACACTTCTGAATGCATATATTGGTCCGAAGTGGTTCTCGGATAAATCTGGCCCCGGTCTCTAAGGACCAACAACGATAATGAGGCCCTCAACCTCATATGGAAACTAAGTCTCGTAGATTTATCACGTTTCCAACACTCAACTTGCTATCCTTCGGCCAAGAAGGAAGCCGGGTAGATTGGAGTACCATAGATACTCTACACTATTCGAATCAACATTCTTAATCCAAACGACAATCAAGCCTACTCAGTCGGCTTCGTGTTAAATGCACGATAAGTCAATTCCACATCAAGTCAAGGAACCTAAAAATGGCCAATTTAATAGTCGTTTATTTAACTATCAAAGCAACAAACACTATCTAGCACGTAAGCGGTCACTAGGCCCATTTAAGTAATCTTTTATTAATTAAATCAATTGCCAAATATTCACTTTAAATTATCTTTGAAAGATAAATTCTCAAAACCATTTTAATCTTTCGATATTGGAAAACATTTCCATTTACTTATATCAATAGTATAAGTATATACACAAATCATTTCATTTTCAACATTTGGAAAATATTTCCATAACCTTAAAATGGAAATAAGTGTGTGTATATATATACACAAACTTTAAAGTCGAAACGAGCTTTATTTGGGTGAAAACGAATGTTACATAAAACATCAATACGACAACCCAAAAACACTAATGTATGGATATGATTAACTAGATATATATATAAAATCCCATATACCATATAAAACATTTCTTTCTCAAAATCATTTAATACAACAACATTTTTATAGTCCATGTCTTCCATACTTTCCCCGAAAACGTTATTACAACAACAAATGCTGAAATTCATGTTTTCGATACATTTCACATTTTAAATCACTATTCAAAATCAATTTAACTCCATTTGAAATTAATATTTTCAAATTTTACTTTTAAAGATTACCAGTTTTAAAAACCATTAACTTCATCAAGAAAACTACTTCCAAAACATTCCTTTAAAGGATCATTTAACTCTTAAAATCTTCAATGTATTTCCTTTATTTAAAAATCCATATTCAAATCTCAACATAATCAATTCCATATTTATGAGACTATTTTAAAAATCTTCTTTCTATTTTATAAAAATTCTATGTTATAAAATTTCTTTATTCTATTTATATAACATTTATTTATAAAAACTCATCTTTCTATCAAAATCCACTTATAAATCCATCTCTTTATAAATCAAGTTTGTCTTAAAAAATCCATTTATAAATCCATTTAAAAAATATTTATAAATTTCGATTATAATTCTATTTTATTATTAATAAAATATCACTTTTGCAAATCCTTTATATATAGTTATTCAAAAATCTCTATTTAAGAATATTTTACAGAACTGTACTTTTATAACGTCAAAAATCATATTGTTATCTATTTAAAAATAAATTCACTCTTTTTAAAAAATTAAAAATTATCAAAACATATATACTTTCAAAATCACTTTGAAAATCATTTTCAAACTCAAATCACCATTTTATAGTATTTCAAAATACTAAAATTATGGCCCAGTGCTATTATAGCACTAAATATGCAATTCGTATGTCAATCAATAATATGGAATCAAACGCATCATATATCAACATATGTATGAAAAGTAAAATTAATAGTGTGAGGAATCTTATCCGATCCCTCCTGCCTCCTTGCATCACAAACAACATGTAATTAAATAATATAAAAAGCTAACACTTCGAGGCGGGATTCGTATGCAAAGGATCATCCACTCTTACATGGGAGCATAATATAGTCTCATCCACTTCAACAGGAGGGAATATATCCAAACCAACTAGTAAATATAGTATATCATCCAAATAATTAACAAACTGCAAAAATTATTCCCACTTTTATAAAATATAAGCAGGCTAGAGATGTGAGTTTACTCAAAAAATTCCAAAAATCACCAAAGCGCTTTGATTTGGATCAAAATTGAACGGTCGTTCAATATAACCTAAAATTCCTATTAGCCTCGAAATTTTCCAATCCAAATTCATAGCGTATTGCTCGTTGATACGAATGCAAAGCAACTTATCACACTTGAAACTGACCTCGCACGAGAAAGTTATGAATTTATAATCATATGAGATAATTAATATTATAATTAACTTAACTAAATTAACTTATAATTTAAATTAACCTCTCCCTCTTGTTTTCACTTCTAAGCAACTCATGCGCTTGAACCCAAAAGTCACTGACGTTCCCATGATGGCCGCGGCACCCACGCTTCACTGGAGATCAATTGAACACCGCTAGGAGCTGTGCCATTATGAGTCGCACCTCCAACCACGCCCGCGCCAAGCTCAATCGTCGGAATCGCCGCCCATGGCATGCCCTAGGCCGTGCGAACGCAACTCCCATATGCCTTTATTTTTCAACGATTCGACGATCCAGCCTTTGATCTTGTAGAGCTCGTCAAGCTCACTATATTCCTAGTTGAAATCGAAGGCTAAAAGTGCATGGTTGGAGAGAAATTGAGGGAAGAAGGTAGTTGAATTTCGACCATCTGAATTTTAATGGCGGCAGCTGAAGAAAATTAGGTTTAGGGTTTGCAAATGAAGACAGTTGATGGCCTTATATAGAAAATTTTCACGGCACTATTCATATGTGAAAATTTTGAACTTCAAACGAAGCGTGCCACCTAGCATTCTATATATTACACCACTATTCCGAACACAATGAATTATATATCGGGAACCAATTCCATCATATTCATAAGAAACATTCAAAATCAAATTATATTAATTAAATTTTCTTTAATTAATTTCTATATGTCTCGAACTCGCATGGCCAAACAATACGTCCAAAGCGCTATGAAATTCGACAGCATATAATAATTTACGATTACGGGTCCGTAAAACTAGTTTTGTTGAAATCCGAACCAGTACCCCAAAAAGCTATCTTTAAATGTTAATTAAAACGAGTAATTTCCAAAATTAGCTTAATCACTTTTAAATAAAATTTTAAAATTTTACTATTTTCCTTCTTATTTGAATAGAATTTAAATCAACTTTTGAAATCATTCGCATTAAATTCAAGATTCGATTAACAATCCAAAATAATTAATTTAACAATTTAATTATCAAATAACTATATTTGAAATATAAGTTATTTAACTAATTAAATTAATTTTTCAATATTTAAAATCAATTAAATATTCCAAATTCAAATGACTAAAATTCTGGGTCTTTACACTCTTTCCCCTTAAAAGAATTTTCTCCCCGAAATTACCAGGTAAGAAAATGCGACAAACTCTTTAACTTTCAAAACTAATTATTCGAAATAGATTGCTAAATTCTTTTATACCTTTTAACGTTTTGAAATCAATTAGTTGAAACTTTGTCATCACATTTTCTAAATCTTTAAATTCATAGTTAAATCTTCAAAACCAACAATACCATTCTAAGTTATAACTCAAAAATCAAAATTTTAGTTATCAAAAATTTTCTAATGCCTTAAATTTACAGAAAATTTTGCCCGTGTCTCTTTTGCGCAGCTCAATGGAAAAAAATCATAACATATATATAATCACAAATATACATCTCATCTTCGAGGATGTGGCATCCCATAAGGAAAAATATGTAAAAGTACGATACATAATTCGAGATATGTACCTTTTATATTTATTAACAAGCATATACAATCAATATAGTGCAAAAGCGAGCTCCAGATGCAAAGCATACGCCATTCGCACCTAAACTCAACATTCATTGAGAACATGTATATTGAAACCAATATCAATATATAACATAATTACTATAATAACTATACGCAAATGAAAGAAATGTAATGAGAGAAACCATCAAACAATTAATATTCATTAAATAAATAATAACCATATAACTTTGTAATTTCCAATGTCAACATTTAATTTATTATAGCCCATACGATGTACATATATCATTCGTACGTAAAAACCATACGTGATCGCTCGCTCGATCATGCATTTTCACTTTCAAAGTAGCATCATTCACACGACCACTCTATTGTGCACTCAGATCCAGTTCCTTAATTAGAAACTGTCATTCTCCTTGGGTAGTCATATACTATGATAGAGAATATCAAAATCAATCAAAAATCCACACCCAGTGTTCACCGTTAAAAAATCAAGTGAAAAATTCTAACTCAAATCAGTGTAAATCATCTTGAAATCTTATATTCGAATCTGGACAAATAATTATGTAAAGAAAATAATATACGTATAACTTATGTATTTATTTCAGTTGGTTCCTTATTAACATGCAATTGATTCACCTCCAATTTATTTAAATTCATTTTACTAAAATCCAATTAATTATCATTCAATCCATTTGCATTCTATTGATTTACATCAAATTCAATTATTAATATTAATTTTTCTTACACTCATCTATTCAGATTCAATTGATTCTCATTCAATTATGTTTCTTTCAATTGACGTGCATCCAGTTTGTTTAGTGTATTTCTGTTAATACTAATAACACTTAGGAACCATTTCATAAAAAAAAATTATTTAAGTTCTTTACAAACATTTTATACTACACCATTAAATGTTTATTATTACTTCACAACTTAAGTCCATATTCAATTCCATCAAACAACACTCCAAACATATTCAATTTATTTTACAAGTTAAGTTGAATTTCATTTCATAACTCAAGTTCTTATTCATTCTATTAATTCATTCTATAGCTTTAATGGAATTAATTCAATTTACTAATTCACCTAATTTATCTCAATCCAATTCAATTTTATTTAATCTTTTCTTAAGTAAAACTTCATTTATTCAATTCATTCCATAACTCCATTTATTTAACTTTATTTAATTCATTCCATTACCCCACTTGATTAAGTTTAAATGATCATCTCATTTAACTTAATTCAAGTTAAATTTGATTACCTATTTCAATTTATGATTTTCATTCCTTAACATTCACATCCAACAAATTTAGAAATTTATTTTAACTTATCCCTTTGAAATTCATAAGTTGTAAACTTATATATTACCTATACCATCTTCAAAGTTCAAAAACTTATTATCTTATGCTTCTCAAAGCATTTAGACAGAAATATTCAGGATTTTAAACATATGTTTTATTTTAGATCATTTTGAAATTATACTAAACACACACATAACTCCTTTATATATCAAGTTTCACTTCTGGAATTTGAAACAATTTTTTTCCGAAAC
Source organism: Allium cepa (assembly GCA_030765085.1). Taxonomy (NCBI): domain Eukaryota; kingdom Viridiplantae; phylum Streptophyta; class Magnoliopsida; order Asparagales; family Amaryllidaceae; genus Allium; species Allium cepa. The sequence goes on from CM060932.1 coordinate 164,689,417, forward strand.
AAGACTTCAACGAAAAGTCACTAAGGTAGCAATTCATCATTTAGAAATTCGAAAATGAATACTGATGATGCTACATTCATTACCAGAATTATTTTTCAGCAACTAAAGTGAGTTTAGTGCTTTCTATCTCTTTAAATTCCATTTTAAATATTTCTAACCCAAAATATTTTCAAAATAATACTAATTATTATTTTACTAAAACTTTTTGAAATATACAATTTTCAAAATCAATAAGTTTTTGTTCTCCAACTTCTTGTTGTAAACCCGTTTTTATTTACAACTCATATTATAAGTATACTTATGAAATTTCATTTAGTATTCATTTACGAATAGCCTTTATAAATCATATTTATAAAACATCACTTCTTATGTAATTCATTTCGCAATTGTTGTTATTTTTAATTATAATCAATACTCTATAATTCATGCTTATAAATTTATTTTCGTATACAATTCAATGTACATATGTTTATCCTTGTTTATATTACAATAACGACCACTTTTGTTAAAACATCCCACAACAAATGATAATAATCAAATATTATCATTCACTAACATCCAACACACCATATATAACTGTAATAATTTCTGAAAATTTATTCTTCTATATATGAAATATAATTCTAGAAAAATTATTTCATTTACCTACTTTTTAAACAGTACTATGTCGTTTTGCCTTGTTTAAGTGTTTAGAAACCCCTATCGATATAGTGGTGTCCCTACGTACCAACCAAAATTCATAAATTACTCAACAGATAAATTAACACAATAAAAAATATTTTTATATCACTAACAAATACGCACTTATATATGTACACTCTAACTTATCCTAGGGTTTAGCTTACCCTATCTCAAATGAGTAAATTACTGCCAAAAACTAGGTGTTAGCTCAACCTAAGCTCTGATACTAAATATAGTGACCCGCCAATCTATACAATTTAAGTTGACAAGAAACCACACATGCCCAACCAAAATTGAATGGAAAGACGGATAGTTATGGGAAAAAAAGAAAAAGAAGAAGAATAAAAGAGAAGAAGAAGAGAAAAGGAACCTGAAAACAACACGAAATCTCAGAATCACAGCGGAATAATATACCATATAATATCAATGTTCTTTACCAAAAAAGAAACTGTTATATACATACACCTATCAGAGTACAACATAAATCACAATCATTAGCCTGGACAGTTTAACAACCTATCCTCATAAATGCTGATGATTTCAATAATAAAGCAATGGAAATTAAATATATACATGGATATATCATGCAGATCTCATCGTCTCCCGAGCTCCAATGCAACCACAAGCAATCTGAAAATGTACTCGATCTGACCCGAGCATTATAATAAAATAACACCCACATCAGTTTGAAAAACCAACATGAGAAATCACACCTAACTGGATTTTAAAGATATAGAAAAACCTTTGAAAATAAAAAGTATCTCTTAAGACCACGTCGCACATAACACGTACGGGTTTTTACCTTATGATAACCAAAACATTTTCTATAAAAAATCCATTTATATTATAATAATGTCTAGAGGTCAAAGTAAAATATGAATACAGCTAAAATTCTTACATCTCATATTCCAACGTAGTTGGGAATAATAAAACTCATAATGGCTCGTATGGAAAAATAGGTTCCCATATTAACAAGGCACCGGCGTACCACCTACCATAGTGCATTTCCAGATAAACACATTGAGAGCCTCATATGGACTTCCCGTGAGTCAAGTCCGGCCCTAACCCTTGTCGGATAACGCTGAGTATGTTATCACCTTGGTTGGATCAACAACCTAGATGGACCCTGAGCATACATAATCCATACTATCGATCTAAATTGGGTGATGAGCATATCAATGGTAGCGAACCACATAGCCTTGAAGCATATCACCTGATTTAGCCATTCCCAATTAACGAGGCTTGAGACTATGTTTACCTTTTATATAACACTTTCCACTTGGATTGCTAACACTCCCATCTGGGCAAAAATGCAATGCCAGCATTCATTCATACAAGTTGTCCAGTAACAAGACAAACCGAAGGAACCCACCTACCACGTTTTATCGAGAATCACCTCTAGGCTTAGTAGCATGGGGTCCTTCTATATTGTAGACTTTCATAACGAAGCACTGTTGCCACTATATATATACATACACACTATGCATCTCGAGTCTAGTGGCAAGTAGACCTACATCATGAAGATCTCCATCTTTAAAATCATCATCATAAACAAGCACTTCCAAATGCTTACATTGGTCTGAAGTGATTCTCGGATAAATCCGACCCCGGTCTCTCCAGGCCAATAACGATAAAGAGGCCCTCAACCTCATATGGAAACCAAGTCCGTAGACCAATCACGTTTCCAACTCTCAATTTACTATCCTTCAACCAAGAAGGAAGCCTGGTAGATTGGAGTACCATAGACATTCTGCACTACTCGAATCAACATTCTTAATCCAAGCAGCAATCAAGCTACTCAGTCGGCTTCGTGCTAAATGCATGACTAATTAGTTCCCACGTTAAGTCTAGGAACCCAAAAATGGTCAAATTTGATAGTCGATTATTTAACTATCAAAGCAACAAACAATATCTAGCACATAAGCAATAGGCCTATTTAATTAATCTTTTATTAATTAAATCAATTTCCATATATTTACTTCAAATTATTTTTAAATGATATATTCTCAAAACCCATTCAATCTTTCGATATCAAAAGACATTTCCATATACTCAGTAGTATAAGTACATCCACAAAATGTTTCATTTTAAACACTTAGAAATTATTTTCATATACTTAAAATGGAAATAAGTATATATATCCAAATCGTAAGGTCAAAATGCACTTTATTTGGGTCAAAACGAATGTTGCGTAAAAGATGTTACGATAACCCAAAAACACTATTGTAGGGATATGATTAACTATATATAGATAAAAATATCATATACTATATAAAACATTTTCTTTTGGAAACCATTTACTATGACAAAAATGTTGTAGTTCATGCCTTCCATACTTTCCCTGAAAACGTTTATTACAACAATAAATGTTGAAATCCATGTTTTTGATGCATATCACATTTTAAATCACTTTTCAAACCATTTAAACTCAATTTGAAACTACCACTTTCAAAGCTTCACTTTTAAAGATTATCGTTTTTATAAACCATTAACTTCATCAAAAATATTACTTCCAAAACATTCCTTCAAAGGAATGTTTAACTTCTAAAATTTGATCTATTACCTTTATTTAAAAATCAATATAAAACATTTCCATATTTACAAAACCATGTTAAAAATATCCTTTCTGTTTTATAAAACTTCTATTTTATAAAATTTCTTTATTTATAAAATTCTATTTATTAAACATTCTTTTATAAAAACTCATCCTTTTATCAAAATACACTTATAAATCCATCTCTTATAAATCAAAATTTATTTATAAAATCCATTTATGAATCTATTTACAAAATATTTGTAAATTCCTATTATAAGTCAATTTCATTATTTATAAAATATCACTCTTGCAAATCCTTTATATAAAAATATTCAAAAATCTCTATTTAAGAATATTTCACAAAATTATACTTTTATAACGTCAAAAATCATACTTTATTTGTTTGAAATAAATTCATTCTTTTAAAATTTAAAAATTATCAAAAATTATATACTTCCCAAATCACTTTGAAAATCATTTTCAAATCGAAATCGCTATTTATTGTATTTCAAAATAGTAAATTATGGCCCAGTGCTACTATAGCATTAAAAAAGAAAATTATATCTCAATCAAAAATATAGCATCCAACACATCATATATCAGCACATATATGAAAAGTAAAATAAACAATATGAGGAATCCCGTTAGATCCTTCCAACCTGTCCCCTTGGAACATATACAGTAATATAAAAATCAGTCGCTTCAAGGCGGGAATTATAAACAAATGGCCACTTACACAGTAACGTAATAGGGTCTCTCCACTCCAAGAGGCGGGAATATATCCAAACTAAATAATAAACATACCATATCATTCAAACAAGAAACAAACAACAAAAATAAAATATTCCCACTTATAAAAAATATAAGCAGGCCAGAGAGGTGGGTTTACTCACAAATTCCAAAAATCGCTAAAGAGATTCGGTTTGGATCAAATTGAACTGTCATTCAATTTAACCCAAAATTCCTATTAACTTCGAATTCATCCAACCCAACTCCATAGCATAGCACTCGCTGATACGAAAGAACGCAACTTGTCACGCTCGAAACCGATCTCCTACGAAAAAGTTATGAATTTGTAATCGTACGAGATAATTAATATTAAAATTAAATTATAATTTAAATTAACCTTTCTCTCTTATTTTAAATTTCAGGCAACTCATGCACTCGAACCCAAAGTCGCTGATGTTCCCACGATGGCCGTGCCTCCTACGCTTCATTGAAGATCGACCGAACGCCACCAACTGCTGCGTCATCATGAGCCGAACATCCAACCACCCACGCGCCAAGATTGGTCATCGAAATCGCCACCCACAGCATGCCTTAGGTCTTGTAGATGTGACCTCATACGACTCCATTTATCGATGATTCTACGATCTAGCCGCTGATCTTATAGAGCTCGTCGAACTCTCCATATTCCTAGTTGAAGTTGAAAGCTAACTGTGTGTGGATGGATAGAAATCGAGGGAAGAAGGTGGTTGAATTTCAGCCATTAAAATTTTAAATGTGGCGGCTGAAGATAATTAGGTTTAGGCTTTGCAAATGAAGATAGTTGATGGTCTTATATAGAAAATTTTCACGGCACTAATTATCCGTGGAAATTTCGAACTCCAAACTAAGCATACTGCTTAGCGTTCTATATGTTATACCCATATTACGAACACAAAGAAATATATATCGGGAGCCAATTCCATCATATTCAGAAAATAGATTTCCAAAATCAAATTTTATTAATAAAAATTCCTTTAGTTAATTTCTATGCGTTTCAAACTCGCATGACCAAATAGTACGTCCAATCACTAGAAAATTTGGCAGCGTATAATAATTCACCATTATGGACCCGATGGAATTGGTTTTGTAAAAATCAATAATGTGCCCCTAAAAGCTATTTTTACACGTTAATTAAAATGAGTAATTTCCAAAATTAGTTTAATCACTTTTAAATCAAATTTTAAAAGTTTTCTATTTACCATCTTATTCATATAGAATTTAAATCAACTTTTGAAATCATCTTCATTCACATTAAATTCAAAAATTTAATTATTTAAGAATCTTAAATGTCGAATAAATCTCCATATTTGAAATATAAGTAATTTATTTAACTTATAAGATTAACTTTTCAATATTTAAAATCAATTAAATATTCCAAATTCAAATGACTAAAATTCTAGGTCATTACTTTTTGATTGGCATCAATCTAGTCTATGACATTATTATACACATTTATAATTCGAGTTTCTCACGTTGCTTTACCAAGATTGATCTCAATATTTATAATACCCAGATTAGATCTGAGTAGTTTCAAGTTTAGTTGAAGACGCTTGGAGTTTCCAACGGAACATTAGAGATCTTCATCAATGTACAGATGTAGATTGTAACGAACAGATTTTTCGACGCCCCAAAATCGGCATTAATACGTCCATTGTATCAAATGACGAATAATCGAATGCCGGAAAACCAAACCATTAGGGTTAAAGCAGAAGGAGGTAGAAGTATAAATAAAAACAATATCAGAATTTCACAGTCGCAGTGGAACAATATATAATAGATAAATGACTAATCTTTAAAACAAAAAGAAATATATCCGTTTTTACATTACATCAACAGAGTACAACAAAATCCATAACACATAACTGGACAATTATCATAACCTATCCTTACAAACTGACTATGCAGTTAATCAAACACAGCAGAGTATTAATCAAATACATGTGATACGTCTCGCCATCCAGCTCATCACCTGATCTCCACAGCATCCTTTCCTGTAACTATAATACTCGGTCTGACCCGAGCATTATAGTTAAATAACACCTGAGTCAGTCTGGAAAACCAAAGTGAGAAAACACACCCAATTTGGATTATTAAAGTTTTTGAAAATCCTTTTGAAATCAAAGGTATCTCATAAGACCACGACACAAATAAACATGCCTAGTTTTTACCTTACGATAAACAAAATATTTTTATCGAATCCTTCTGATATTATAATAGTGTTTATTGAAAGTAAAAATAGAATCTAGTTGAAATGCTTGCATCTCACGTTACAACAATAGTTGGGCACAATCAAAACCGTACAGACGCTTATTGGAGATTGGATTCCATACAATGGCAGGACTACTAGGGTACCGCCCGTCACAGTACATGGTCTAGATCACCGTACCGAGGATCCACCCTTATCCCTTGCATCACAAGACCGGAGCTACCCCTTACTGGATAGTCCGAATAAGTTCACCCCACTATTGGGAACAACAACCGCCCTCGGCCGAAACAAAGGGACATCTAGATAGGGGTGACCTTAACCTAATTGGTTGCAAGCCACTTAGCCATGTGTACACCTCCCCTGTTTTATCCATTCCCGGTTGATGAGGCTCGAGGCTATGCGTTACCTTTTTAGCATACTCACATAGAATGATCATCATCCTCCTAACGATGTTCTGATAGCATTCATCCATACAAGTCCGTTACGGGTTCGAACAGAACCGAAGGCACTACTCCTACTACATCCATTTTGGAATCACCCTCGGGATTAGTAGCGATTAGCCCTTGCATTTCACTACTCCATCTTCAATTCCAAGCTCTTGTCTTCTTCACGAAAACGTTAAAACCGGGTCGAAGTGGTTTTCGAGAAATTAATCCCAGTCCCTTCAAAACGATCAGCGCATTGGCCAATATTGATAGTCGGTTATTTAACTATCAAATAACATTCACAAACAACTATCAGACTTTAAATAATTTTCCAAATTATTTTTCCAAAATAACTTCGCAAGCTATTTTCCATACATCAACCCTTTGAGAACAGTTTCAAATCACTTTCCTCTTACAGAATAAATTTTCAAATATTGTTTATTTCCACTGAAAATTACCAAGTTTAAATATTTTAGATTTAAAATAATTTAAAATCGCTTTACCCAAAAATATGTATATTAAAAAATTTAAAATAAAAACCACTTAAAAGACTTTATTTAAATTACTAATTATGTAATTTTATAATAACTTCTCATGTAAACTTAATCCAAAACAAATTTTAAAATAAAAGTTACGAAAATTCTATACAAGTTTTTCAAATAAAAGCTTTGACAAAACTAAACTACTTTACAAATTTTTTTTGGCTTTTCAGGGAAATACACTTTTCTTTCACACTTTTAAAAATAAACCACTATTTATTTTTAAAGCAAATTACCATTCCTTTATAAATTCCCATCCTGAATTTATACTTTCAAATTATCCTCTGATAAATATTTCACTAAATTTATAAACCCCGTTTATAAATTCCATAATCTCATTGTCTTTTAATTCCAGTTTCGAACACTTAATCAGTTTTCAAAACGATTTTCAAAACTAACTCCATTTTAATATAAATTCCTTTACTTATCTAATTTATTTCAAAACCCATTAATTTCAGATTTACTCCTTTATCATGATTTAAAATCTTATTTAAACTGAAAATATGAATTTCATACTTTATTTCGGAATCTTCTTTTATTTCTTTCCAAACCATTTAAATCCTGAATTTTAAAAATAAATTCTTTAATTTTAAACAATACCACTTAAGCGCTTCATTTATTTCCATTTATTCAAAATCTCTTTTTCCATACTCGGGATCTATTTATTAGAATTTAAAAACAATTTTTTATCCTTTTCCAATTCATTCTTTAATTTATTCCAATTCTCTATAATTATTTACTTAAATATTTTCCGTTTTATTTCCTTTAAAAAATCCAAGCTTTATATATTTTTCATTCTCTCAAATACCAATATATTCAACCAAGCCATAGCACTCAATAATTTCAATTTCCAATATAATCAATATAATCATCACAGGATATCACATAAACATAGACTATAAAAATAAATTCCACTACTTTGAGGAATCCGGTTGGATCCCTCCAACCTGTTTCCCTACATCCATAAATGTTAGCACAACAATTTAAAACACCAATCTCGCTTCAAGGCGGGGTCTCGCAGTATAAAGGGTCATCCGCTATTATGCGGGGCGCATAGGGTCTCATCCTCTATATAATGCGGGAAATCAATCACTCCAATACACACATACACACTATTATAATATCACATCCACACAATTTAACCAATCAACCAATAATTTAAATTCAAATTATTTAAATTAACAGTAATCCAGTTGAGTGAGATTAACTCACCTTTGATTTTGTTTTTGCAATCCATTTCCCTCTCGTCTTGTTTTCTTCATGATTTTGACCTTGTACAAATGATTCACGATTTATTACTATTTGAATTAATCATACAATTAATCACCATTTACTTATTTACTTTTAAACTAATAAATCACATAATTATTACCATTTAACAAATTTAATTTACTAATAATTTAATTTAATTTAAACTAATAATTTCCCTTAAAAAAATCTTTTATTAACAATAATAAATCAAATAAGTTAAGTTAGCAAATTAATCACCAAATCTATTTTTTAAAATAATAGTAAATTAAAAATGTGTATAAGCATATTTATTTCCCTTTGAAACTACCTATACAAATTTATAAAATATCCTATAGAGATTCCAACTCAAATTTTTAGATAAATCATTTAAACGTTATAAAAATTCTATTTTCTACCTAAATCCTTCTTATATATACATATATACATATACATACATACATACATACATACATATATATATATATATATATATATTTACTGACTGCCTAAATATATATATATATATATTTACTGACTGCCTAAATATATATAAAAAATGAATTATGGATATATGAGAATATATGCATATCATTATTCTCTACTGAAATAAATTTTATTCTTTCTTTTTTACTTTCTGTATATATATATATGTATGTATGTATGTATGTATAAGTAAAAAAAACTGCATAAAAAAATACCTTACGGCCTCAAATTCTCCCCCTACCCAATCCTACCCTCGACCTCGCTCCATCGAAATGACCCACTACTGCAACTTCACCAGCGAATCGAGCCGCCACCGCTCACCTTCAGTCGACACTACTTCCCCTCGCTCGTAAACGAGATTTGCCACACCCCTCCAACAATCGCCTAGCTTCACCCTACCACGACCAGAAGCAGTCGCGACTCCTTCTAGTGCTCACGAACTCCAGAGAAAATCCCGTTCCCACATCGCCGTGTGCGTGACGAAACTCCTGATATTCGAATCGATTCCGAGTGAAACGAAAGAACGAGGGGGATCGATTTGATTTCGTTCTTCCATTAATCTCCTTTTTGTTTTTTTTGAGAATCGGCTATGAGTGAAATAAAAGAGGGTTTCCATCTCGATTTCAAACTGGGGAATGACGATATTTTTTTTAAATGCTCGTTTGTTACTGGAAAGGGAAGTGCATGCTTGGCAAATGGAGAGATGCCGGTTTTAGCGTGGACATGTGTTGGAATGGGTACTATACAGTGATTTGAAACTCAAATAGCCGATGTGAAAAAAAATTGATTAGTCAACTTATATATATAATATTATTTAAATTTAAATTTGAATCGTCTTGAAACCGCCACTTAAAATTTTGACTTCCTATCGAGGCGTGCCGCCAGGCATTCGTAACGTTATATTCCTATTAAGAACGCAATGGAAAAGGTTCTGACTCCAAATTCGATCGTATGAAGAAGAGAGCTTTTTCGACTCAGTTATTATATTTAAATTTTGATAAAGATTTCAGCGCGTTTATATACCGTACGACCACACGACAACTCCAAATGTTACGAAAATTGAAATCCGATAATAATACACTATCATCGAAATCTGAAACTGTGCCTCGGATGGCTATTTTTAAATATCAATTTAAACGATATATTTTTTAAAACTGAACAAATCACCTTCAATTTCAATTTTAACACTTCTATCACCTTTAGTATTATAAATATAAATTTTCCAAGCCCTTGAAATATTTTTAAACAAGCTTAAAACCAAGATTCACTATTTTAACCAATTTTCAATTATTAAATTCGGTAATTTAATTGTCAAATTAACAATGATATTTGAAATTCAAGTTAAACTAACTTTCAAATATTTAAATCAATTAAATATTTCAATTTCAAATACCCAGAAATTTCGGGTCGTCACATTCCTCCCCCCTTAAAAGAATTTCGTCCTCGAAATTACTAGTTAAGAAGAATGGTTCATAACCCGTGCATCATTTTCCCAAAACCAAATAGTTTTTAACAACTTCCCAAACAATCTTTTTATAAAGACCCATTATCATCCTTATTAACTTTCCAACCTATCCATAAATTCCAAGCAACATTACCTACTCAACCATTCAAATTATAATTCAAATTTTAAATTATCAAAATTTTCTAACTCCCTAAATTTTTGAAAAATTTCGCCAATGTCTTCTTTGCACGGCTAGATCGGTACAACTATAAAATGCCTCTACGAACCCCCAGATTTCGAAAGAAAACAAAAGGCCAAGTGGCTAGACCAGAAAATCATCAAATTTCATACAGAAATTTAAATACATGCCTTCTGTTGGGCAATTCAATTTATCATCTGAATTTGAAAACATCATTAATTTATCCTTTGTTATTATTACCTGCACCCTACTTAGTAATAATTTCTAATCACAGAATTCAAAATCATTTTATGCATTTCTTTACAAAAGTTTCAAAATCTACTTCATTCAAGACGTACGATGCACCTATATAACTCTTACGCAATTCAAATCCAATCGTTCACTTGATCAGAAAATTTCACTTCCGAACTAGTACCGTTCACCTTACTCTTTAGTGCGGACTTAGATTTGGTTTCTTGATCAGAACCGTCATTCTCCTTGCAGCCATACACTATGATAAAGAACATCCAAAATCAATTCAAAGATCCATATCCAGGGTTCACCGTCGAAAATCGAGTGAAAAATTCCAACTCAGATCGATATAACTGTCTCGAAATTCTATGCTCGAATCTGGATCAAATCGCTATGCGAATAAAATAATATACGTGCATCCTACGTATTTATTTCCAATTGATTATTAGCTATATCAATTCTCTTTCTTTTTCACGCTCAACTTGATTTTTATCCACTTATTCATAATTACCATTTCACACCCCTTTTATTAAAGCTTCATACAAATATTAACTTAGAATATTTTTCCAAAATCAAATTTACTTAAGGATTTCACCGTTTACCCTTCTTAAGTTTATTATAAATATTCTATATACTTTAATATTTATTTCTCTATACAACTTAAGCTTTTGTATCTATTTCTTTTACCTTAAATTTTTAATTCCCTTTTGGATTCAGTTCATCCTCAATTTTTACCAAATCAAATTTTGTATAGAATTCTATTCACTTTATCTCAAACTCCTATTTAATTAATCATTTATTTAGCTCCACTTACTACTTTATTTTAAATCTCAATGAATTTTATTTCCGAACTTTAAATTATTTTTAGTCTACTTACTAATTTTATTTCAATCCTTAGTTTTATTTAGTCCAACTTGACTAACTTTTCATATCATACAATTCAAATTTTAACTCCAATATCCAATTTTCAATTTCATTTACTTAGAAACGTAAATTCATTTATTCATTTACAAATTTATTCCACACTTAGTAAATCCTATTCTAATAGCCAATCATTAAGCTTATTTACATTTTTCTTGCTTGATTCGGTTACACTTTAATTTAATTCAAATATTCAGCTTCCATTTTGCTTACTTACAAATGTAATTTCCTTTTTTTCTCTATAAATTTGTTTACAATCTTAATAAACTTATTTTCAATAATCATTTTCCTCAAAGCTCACTTTTACTTAACTAGATTCACTTACATTCCGGTTCAATTTAAATTTTAATCTTTCTATAAGTTTTCCACTTATTTAAATTCCCTTTTCTAGTTGAATCTTATTCTAACAAAATTTCAAATTTTTTAAGTTATCAATCTTATTTATACTCCGTAAACATTTTAAATAAGATTCCAGAGTCTTTTAAACAATTACTCAACATTTCAAAATCATCTTTGAAATCAATTATATCCAAAATCCTTCGTAAATTCAATTATCTCTTTGTATTTCAAAACCTAACCCAGTTTTGCAAACAACTCTAATTCAAAATCTCCAGGCAGAAATTCCTCCCTTGGAAACTCGAAAATGAACATCGATGATGCTGCAGTCTTCACCGAAGTTATTTTCCAGCGATCGAAATGAGTTCAGTGCTTTTATTCTTTCTAAATATTCTTTCCAAATATTTTTAAATTCCAAATCTCACCATATTTCAAATCCAATTCAAAAATATTTTCGAAATAATATCACTATTATTTTTCCAAAACCTTTGAAAACCATTTTCAAATTCGAAGGAATTTAAATTTCCTAAATTTTCAAATTTCAAATCCTTTCGATTTATTTTTAAATATTTCTCTGGAATTCTATTTCAAATTATAAATCACATTTGCAACTTACATTTACAAATCCCATTTGTATATGAATTTATTTCTTAGCTTTTAGTTATGACTTCAATTTCTTATTCAATTTTTACACAACAATGATAATAATTTAATATTATCACTTCCTAACAACCAAGCAACCATACACTATAATAATTTACGGAAAATTATTTCTTTTATATACAAAAATAATTTGGGTAAAATTATTTCATTTACCCTATTTTAAAACAATACCGCGTCGATTTATCTGTTTTGGGAGTTTAGAAACCCCTATCGATAAAATGACGTCCCATATATCGACCATAATCCACAAACACTCAACCGATAAGTCTACACAATATAAAACAATTTTTATATTCACTATCAAATATGTGCTCATATCTATTAATACACTCAACTCATTCTAGAGTACTACGGACTCTATTTTTAATTAGCAATCCGCCCTAGAGCCAAGGTTCTCGCTTAACCTTCTACTTTGATACCAACTGTAATGACCCGATTTTTCGACGCTCGAAAATCGACATTAAATACGTCCATTGTATCAACGAATACCAGAAAACCGAACCATTAGTGTTAAAGAAGAAGGAGATAGAAGTAGAAATAAAAACAATATCAGAATCTCACAATCGCAGCGGAATAATATATAATAGATAAATGACTAATCTTTAAAACAAAAAGAGCTATATTTGTTTATACTTTACATCATCAGAGTACAACAAAATTCATAATACACAACTAGACAGTTATCATAACCTGTCTTCACAAACTGACTATGCAATTAATCAAACACAGCGGAATATTCATCAAATATGTGTGATACGTCTCGCCATCCAGCTCGTCTTCTGAGCTCCACAACTTCCTTTCCTATATCTATAATACTCGGTTTGATCCAAGCATTATAGTTAAATAACACCCGAGTCAGTCTGGAAAACCAGAGTGAGAAAACACACCCAATTTGGATTATTAAAGTTTTCGAAAATCCTTTTGAAATCAAAGGTATCTCGTAAGACCACGCCACAAATAAACATGCCGGGTTTTTACCTTACGATAACCAAAACATTTTTATCAAATCCGTCTGATATTATAATAGTGTTTATTGAAAGTAAAATAGAATCTAGCTGAAATGCTTGCATCTCACGTTCCAGTAATAGTCGGGCTCAATCAAAACCGTACAAGGGCTTATCAGAGATTAGATTACATACAATGGCAAGGCTACTGAGGTACCGCCCGTCACAGTATGTGCTCTAGATCATTGTACCAAGGATTCACCCCAATCCCCTACATCACAAGACCAGAGCTACCCCTTACTGGATAGTCTGAATAAGCTCACCCCGTGGTTGGGATCAACAACCGCCCACACAACCGAAATAAAGGGACATCTAGACAAGGGTGACCGTACCCTAATTGGTTGTTTGTCACTTAGCCTTGTGTGCACCTCCCTTGTTTTAGCCATTCCCGGTTGATAAGGCTCGAGGCTATGCGTTACCTTTTTAACACACATTCACTTAGAATGCTCATCGTCCTCCTGACGATGTTCTGATAGCATTCATCCATGCAATTCCGTTCTGGGTTCGAACGGAACCAAAGGCACTACTCCCTTAGGACTAGCAGCGATTATCCCTTGCATTTCACTACTTCATCTTTTACTCCAAGCTCTTGTCTTCTTCACAACATTCAAACCGGATCGAAGTATTTTTCGAGAAATTAATCCCGGTCCCGGTCTTTTCGAGACGATCATCGCATTGGCCAATATTGATAGTCGGTTATTTAACTATCAAATAACATTTACAAACAACCATCAGACTTTAAATAATTTTCCAAATTATTTATTCCAAAATATCTTCGCAAGCTATTTTCCATACTTCAACCCATTGAAAACAGTTTCAAAATACTTTCCTCTTGTAGAATTTTTTTCCAAATACTGTTTATTTCCACTGAAAATTACCAGGTCTAAATATTTAGATTTAAAATAATTTAAAATCGCTTCACCCAAAATATATATATTTAAAACATTTAAAATAAAAACCACTTAAAAGACTTTATTTAAATTACTAATTATGAAATTTTATAATAACTTCTCATGTAAACTTAAGCCAAAACAAATTTTAAAATAAAAGTTATGAAATTCTATACAAGTTTTTCAAATAAAAGCTTTAACCAAACTATCTTAAAATAAAACTACTTTATAAAATATAAATATTAATAATTATCTTTTTAAACCATAATACCAATTAACCTTTTAAAATAATTACTACTGTAACTAATTTAATAAATATTTACCTTTAAAATTTAAACAACTTAAATAAAAATTTTCTCGAAAACATTCTTTTTAAAAACAACTTTAAAACTTTTAACTTATTCTTAAAAATCTGCTTGAAAACGTACTTGGCTTTTCACGGAAATACACTTTTAAAAATAAACCACTATTTATTTTTAAAATAAATTACCCATTCCTTTATAAATTTTCATCCTGAATTTATACTTCCAAATTATCCTCTGATAAATATTTCACTTAATTTATAAACCCCATTTATAAATTCCATAATCTTATTCTCCTTTAATTCCAGTTTTGAGCACTTAATCAGTTTTCAAAACTAACTCCATTTCAAAATAAATTTCTTTACTTATCCAATTTATTTTAAAACCCATTAATTTCAGATTTACTCCTTTATCATGATTTAAAATCTTATTTAAACTAAAAATACCAATTTCGTACTTTATTTCAGAATTCTTCTTTTATTTCTTTCCAAACCATTAAATCTTGAATTTTAAAAATAATTTTTTTAATTTTTAAACAATACCACAAGCCCTTCATTTATTTCTATTTATTCAAAATCTCTATTCCCATACTCGGGATTTATTTATTAGAATTTAAAAATAAATTTTTATCCTTTTTCAATTCACTCTTTAATTTATTCCAATTCTCTATAATTATTTACTTAAATATTTCCCTTTTTATTTCCTTTAAAATATCCAAGCTTTATATATTTTTCATTCTCTCAAATACCAGTATATTCAACCAAGCCATAGCACTCAATAATTTCAATTTCCAATATAATCAATATAATCATCACAGATTATCACATAAACATAGACTATAAAAATAAATTCCACTACTTTGAGGAATCCGGTTGGATCCCTCCAACCTGTTTCCCTGCATCTATAGATGTTAGCACAACAATTTAAAATACCTATCCCGCTTCAAGGCGGGATATCGCAGTATAAAGGGTCATCCGCTATTATGTGGGGAGCATATGGTCTCATCCGCTATATAATGCTGGAAATCAATCACTCCAATATATATATATATATATATATATATATATATCCAGACAATTTAATCAATCAACCAATAATTTAAATTCAAATTGTTTAAATTAACAGTAATCTAGATGAGTGAGATTAATTCACCTTTGATTTTGTTTTTGCAATCCATTTCCATCTCGTCTTGTTTTCTTCACGATTTTGACCTTGTATAAATAACTCATGATTTATTACTATTTGAATTACTCAAACAATTAATCACCATTTACTTATTTACTTTTAAACCAATAATTCACATAATTTTTTGCCATTTAACAAATTTAATTTACTAATAATTTAATTTAATTTAAACTAATAATTTCCCTTAAAAAATCTTTTGGTAACTATAATAAATCAAATATGTTAATTTAACAAATTAATCACCATATCCATTTTTTTAAAATAAGCTAGTAAATTAAAAATGTGTATAAGCATATTTATTTCCCCACGAAACTACTTATATATATATTTATAAAATAGCCTACAGAGATTCCAACTCAAATTTTTACATATATTATTTAAACATTTTAGAAATTCTATTTTCTACAAGAATCCTACCTATATATACATATACATATATATATTTATCGACTGCCTAAATATATATAAGAAATGAATTATGGATGTATGAGATTATATGCATATTATTACTCTCTACTGAAATAAATTTTATTATACCTTTTTACTTTCTGTATATACATAAAAAATAAAAATAAAAAAATTGCATAAAAAAATACCTTACGGCCTCAGATTCTCTCCCTTGCCCTGTCCTAACCTCGACCTCGCCCCATCAAAATGATCCACTGCCGCAACATCGCCAGCGAATCAAGCCTCCACCGCTCACCTTCGATCGACACTCCGTCTCCTCGCTCGTAAACGAGATTCGCCACACCCCACCAACAAACGCCTAGCTTTACCGTACCATGACCAGAGGCTGTCGTGACTCCTCCTAGTGCTCACGAACTCCAGAGCAAACCCTGTGCCCACATAGCTGCACGCGTGACGAAACTCCTGATATTCAAATCGATTTCGAGTGAAACGAAAGAAAGAGGAAGATCGATTTGATTTCATTCTGCTATTAATCTCCTTTTTGTTTTTTTTTGAGAATCGACTATGAATGAAATAGAAGAGGGTTTCCATTCTGAATTCGAACTGGGGAACGAAGATATATTACATATTTTTTTAAAATGCTTTTTTATTACTGGAAAGGGAAGAGCATGCTTGACAAATGGAGAGATGCAGGTTTTGGCATCGACAGGTGTTGGAATGGGTACAATACAGTGATTTGAAACTCAAAACACTGATGTGAATTTTTTTTGATTAGTCAACTTATATATATATATATAATATTATTTAAATTTGAATTTGAATCGTCTTGAAACCGCCACTTAAAATTTTGACTTCCTATCGAGGCTTGCCGCCAGGCGTTCGTAATGTTATAGCCCTATTACGAATGCAATGGAAAGGTTCCGAGTCCTAATTCGATCGTATGAAGAAGATAGCTTTTTGGATTCAGTTATTATATTTAAATTTTGAATAAAGATTTCAGCATGTTTATATACCGTACAACCACACGACAACTCCAAATGCTACGAAAATTAAAATTCGATAATAATACACTATTACGAATACAATGGAACTAGTTTCGTCGAAATCCGAGACTGTGTCCCGGATGGCTATTTTTAAATATCAATTTAAACGATATATTTTTAAAACTGAACAAATCACCTTCAATTTCAATTTTAACACTTCTATCACCTTTAGTATTATAAATATAAATTTTCCAAACAATTGAAATATTTTTAAACAAGCTTAAACCCATGATTCACTATTTTAACCAATTTTCAATTATTAAATTCAATAATTTAATTGTCAAATAAAAAGTGATATTTTTAAATTCAAGTTAAACTAACTTCGTAATATTTAAAATCAATTAAATATTTCAATTTCAAATATGCAGAAATTCCTGGTTGTCACATAGATTATATTCCTATTTCATTTGTTTTATTATTTTGGTGTTTCAACAATTTGAAGGACATATATTTATAACTGTCCGGGCTTAGCATAGGTTAAACTTTGATGTATGTATTTCCAATTTTTTGTTGTAAAGATTATTGATATTATAAATTATTCCAATCACGTGAGACTCTGTTCTGTCTTTATTTATTTTAACTCTTACAACCGGTAATGCTCAACACTTGAATGCTCAATACGTAATTCAGTGTGACACTTGGTATAAGAACTTAGGTCGGGCGAACATCTATGCCTGATATAGGTAAAGTCTGATCAGAGATAGGGTTAATAATATCCTAAGAATAATTCGTTAGAGATTGGGTGAGGGACACTCTAGAATGAGTTAAGAGTGTATATATACGAGCATCTATTTGTTATTTGACTATTAACTATTTTGTGTTGATTTATCTGTTGAGTGGTTTATGGATTCTAGACGACGTGCCTGATCATCATTATCGATAGGGATTCCTAAACACTTAAATAAGGCAAACAAACACATTACTTTTGAAAATTTAGGGTAAATGAAATAATTTTACCTAAGATCATATTTTATATATAAAGAAATAACTTTCGAAAATTGGTATAGTTATTCATAATGTATTAGCCTGTGATTGAAGGAATGGTAATATTCAGTTATTATCATTTGTATATTGAATGAACACCTTGTGAATTAAGTTTCATGATTTGACTATAAGGTATTTGATAATAATATTGGGTTAAGATTAAAGAATTTATACAAAAATAATAAACGAGAATGTTCTATAAAAATGTATTTTGCACTAGTAAAATGATTTTGTAAAAGATAGATATGAAAGGTATGTTATATAGATTATGAGAATTTAAATTTTGGTATTTTGGAAAAAGAATTGTGAAAATTTAGATATGATTAAAACGAAGCTAGTTAATATAAGATGATTTTATGAATGGGATTTATAAAATGGGTTTAATAAACAAAGTAATCTATAAACGATTTTTTAAAAGAAATAACAACATTATAATTTCAAATAAGAAATTTTAAAAGAAACGAAGTCTCTTTTAATAACTAGTTCGAGTGGCTCGAAAATAACTAAAATGGGCAAGAGATCTGTTCGGATGATAAACACTTCTCTTAAGTATTACCCTTCCGGTTAAGGAGATATGTGATATTATTAGTAATACCGAGTTCCTTGGTATTATTTTGGAGTTACACAATCTATATAATTTTTCTTAAGTTAAAAGGAATATATTATAATAAAAATAGTTTATTATAATTTTACAAAAATAAAAGATAATTTATCTTTTGAATTGAAATAGTTTCTTTAGAAAGAAGATAATTTATCAATTTAAGGAATGGTTTTGAAAGTGGGTTTTCAGGAACTATTATGGAATGTTTATAGAACATAATTTTTTTTACAAATAGGTTTTGAAAACATTTGTAAAAGAAATTTGTTATAATGTTTAGTTTAATGGAAAATATATTTATCTTTTGAAATAAAAAAATTTCCTTTAAGAAAAATATATTTGGAAATAAATATTTAAAGTGATTATATCTTTATAAAAATAAAAGAAAAAAATTTCTATGAAATATCTCATGAAAATTTTGAAAGGTTAATAAGCACGTAAAATGTACATAGATTGTTTCATCGCAGATTCTGATCTAGGATTTGAATATAGGACTTTGAGGCGTTACACCTGTTCCGAAAAAAGATTTTTTACTTGATTCTTGACAATAACATTGTTGACGGTTTGCGGATGGGTACTTGCACTTTCTATCATAGTTAGAACTATGCAAGGAAAAAAAAAATCTGATCGGAAAGCCTGATCAGAGTCTGCATTAGAGAATCGAGAGATCGATACTAGTTTGAAAGTAAAGTTTTGAATTCTAATAGGGGATTGAAATAGATATTTTGTACGGATGATCTATGTATATCATACAGAATTGAATTTAAAAATACATGTTTTGGGTTTGGGTTGTAATTTCGGGGTCGAAATTCTTTTAAAGGGGAAGAATGTAAGGATCCGTAATTTTATCATTTCGATTTGGAATATTTGATTAATTTTAAATATTCAAATATAGGTTTATTAAACGCAAATAATCATGTTTTATGTGATAAACAATAATGGTAATCTTGTTTTGGAAAAATATCATAAAATGACCGAAAATCGTTTTATCGATAAATAGCTTTTTAATCATCAAAAGTCGTGCATGATATTTTTTACATGCACTTATTTCTCCATTTAAGAAAAAATATGTAATGAAATTATTTATTTTATTTTTAGAAATAAAATGCCTTTGCGACATCATCATGGATCTCATCACTTTTATACATTTTTGGAATTTTAAATTAAGTTTAAATATTCAAATAATTGTTTTAAATGATTAGAAATTTATTTAATTATTACATAATGATAACAATTAATTTATAATGTTTTATAAATATATTAACTTGTTTTATAAAGATATATAAATTTTGTTGCATTTTGGCAATTCGACGGCATTATTTTGCAGCACTTATTTGGTTTTGGTTTATATAGTTTTATAGTTCAAATGAGATCATTTTATTTATTTGAAAATGATAATAAATCAATTTTCACGATTTTTTACAAATAAGTTTAACTAAGAAGTAAAAATATGACCGAAAATCATACATTGGATTTTCAACAGTTTATCAAACAGAAATTGTAATTGAATGTTGCACCATGAAGGCACATATATGCATATATACATGTACATGACATGTACATATATATAGGAAGTTACTATATGAATTTACTAATTACATAAGGTAATAAATTATAAAATATAATGATATTTTCAAAGCAAAGTCAAAGCGCATTCATGCTATGACGGTGGTGATGGAAAGTGGTGTGGGCTGAGCACATGAAGGGTAGGGAAGTGGAAATTTTATGTGAAGTATAACGATGTTGTCTAAGATATTTTCTGAAACTTTACTTGTAAATACACATGCCATCCTTCACAATTTTATATACCATTTCTCTTCTTCTTCCTCATCTTGAACTCATTAATGGCTTCCTAATGGCATCTCTTTTCTAAGAAAAATTATAGCAAGAAAGTTATGTAATTTTTTTTTTAAAGCAAACAATAAAGATCCACCTCTAAAACAAGTTCAAACACCTCCCTACCTTCTGATATACCCACGGCCACCACCATTACCACCCTTTGTCTGAGCTAACACCCTCGTCGAAGCATGGGCCGAGTACTTCAAAGAAGGAGGAGCAAGTTCGGGTAGCTCCGAAGCAAAGAAAATAGAAGGAAGTGATGTCGGAGTACTATCAGATTTATTTCAAGAAGCTTAAGAATACGATTGGTGGAGTGGAAACCGATAGTGATTACTTGAGTTTAGTTTTGTTTATTTAAAACTTAACTAATTAAATGCTTGTTTAATTAGTAAATATATATGCTTGGTTGAATATTGGATGAATATTTGGTTGATAACTTGGTTGCTAATGATAGGAAAATAATATTCATCAAAATATAAATGATTAATTAATTAACCATAGTTAATTCATGAAAAATAAATTCATATTAGTATATGTATGGAGTTTATTAAGCCTGTTGATGGTTTCGAATATAAAAGGATTGAAAAATTAACATTATAATGATATAGTATTTTAATATGGAATAAAGTGGAAAATGAGGTTTTAATGTAATAAGAATAGTTTGAAATAATTTACAATGGTTTATTATGATATTTTAAACATTTTAACAAGTTTCACAGAGTTTATTGAAGTTTGAAAAGTAGAGCCAAATTGAATTCGTCGTGTAACCGCGGTTCGTCATTTTCCAATCAAAAAAGTTAAATCAATGTGTAGGATTCGATATAATTTGAAATTATTTGAAATAAGAATTTTCTAGACCCATTTGGGTATAATTTTCAAACAAAAGAAGAAAATCAATATTTCATTTAGTAGAGTTTGAAAAATGTCCAAATCAAGTTTTCAAAACATCGCGGATCGGCAGTTCGGAAACTAATGTGGTAAATTCTTTGAAAATAAATATTTTTAAATCATTTAAAAATTAAAATAAATTCCGTAAATATGTTAAAATATTTTAAAAGGGATTATAAAAATGGACTTATATGAAATAGAACTAGTATATGATCAAAGAAGCTTTAAAATACTATTTATAGCGGTTTTCACAATGGTTTTCAGTAAATTTTGCAAATCATGGTTTTTAACTTAATTATTCTTCCCTATTCATTTTAGTAATCTTTTCAAATGAACAATTAAGTATTTTGAAGATGATTTAGAATTTTTATAATTATTTTAAAGGATTTTAAGAGAAATGGTTAAGGGCTAATTATTTTAAACAATATTTAGAATAATATTAAGTAGATAAAAATCATCCCGAAATGTTAATATAAAAGTATTAGATTTAATCAAATAACTTGACCGCCTTATGGGTGATAGAGAGATAGTTTCTAGACTCGAGCTTGGACAACCAGTTTCTGGATTACGCTCTAGCTATCCAAACTGGCCTGACGAAGGGGATAGTTAAATTAATCTACTCGAACCGCATTTTCTTAAGTTAAATGAAAAGAGATTTGGAGTTTTTCAGATTTTAAATTTTAAGATTGCAAAATATTATTCGTTGGTATAAAGCATACCCTAGTTAAACTCTGTATTAAATTTTGAAATGAGAACTCATACTATATGTGTAAATTTAAAAGGTGATTTCACCGTTATTCGATGAATATTACAGGTTGAGTACGGAAATTAGCATTGACTATAACTAGTCATGGATCCTTTTCTACTCAATACTAATTGATTTGGGTCTACAATAAATGATGTCTTAAATAACATCATTTTTGACCCACTCAAAAGTTATAATTTGGAAATAAGAAATATTTGTTAAAATTTAAATAAATAATTTGGAAACATTTTCTTAAGTAAATGGCGATTGGAATTATTCCAAAATTAAAAAGATTTAATCGACCAGAGAATTCGATAAATGAGGCATAATGATTCCATACACTCTTAAAAGGTAAATGAATATTTTAAAATAATATACCTCCAAAAGATATTTAATTTAGTAAAAATATAAATTGATTGGATGTTATTTGATAATCACCTATATATTTGACATTTTTCTGTCAATGATTGTTCGGAGATACCGGGGTCGGATTTTGATAATTCCTGTCCGAAAACCACTTCAAACCAATATACATGTTTGAAAATGAAGACATACTGAAGATAATGACTTGAAGATGGAGATTTCCATTAAAGTAGGGCTCCTTGCCACTAACTTCTGGGTTAATCCCCATACCATATATATGGTGGCAATAGTGCATTTGTTTTGAAAATCTTCATTTTACAATGACTACTCGCTACTAATCCTAGGGGTAATTCCAAATAGAAAGTTGTAGGAGTGCCTTCGGTTTGTCCTTCACCTGGACAACTTGTATGGATGAATGTCTCACATTGCATTTCAAAAACCATGTATGTTGATCTCTATAAACATACATCTATTTGGTGGTGTAGAAGGTAACCCCTTCTATACTTGACACCCTTCTCTGAAATGTACGAGCTCAGAGGTTGTACTTTTGTGGAAATCAATAGTGTGTTGTTAGAAAAGACAATTTGGCATTCTAAGTGGAATTTTCTTTATGAAAACCAAAGCGTGGCTTTGTGAAAAGAAGAGCATAGCTTCATGAGCCTCATATCCCAGGAATGGTACATGATACTATGTTGTCTACATGTCATGTATTTCAGGCTATTGGTTTTATTGATGATGGAAGAGTCTAATAGTGTCTGGACCCTCCATGGTTCAAATGGGTAGGTATTGGAGGCTCGATAGAGAAAGAGCAAAGCCATTGAAATACGATGTTCCATAGTAATGTAACAGTGTAGTACAGAGGTTTGCTTGAGAAAAGTGAATAGTCACCAAACCATGCACTTACATAGGCCTTCATGACACTTTAGCCGATCGGATAATTTACATTTTAATCTAATTTAAACATATATCGATACATGTTTATACAACTTTTATACATGCACTATTTTCAATACTGATCAATACAAATAAAATAAAATTTTATAATTGATATTTAACAAATATTGTAACAACCCAACTTGTAGAGAAACTAAATTGGGAGTCAACTGGTTAATTTGGTATGTATATATGTGTGTGTACACACACTATAGATGAGAGGAAAAATAAATGCTTGATAAATTATGTGTACATCTTTAATGCAAAGGATTATATTTTTATTTTTGGAATTTATTTTAATAAATGGGCTTCTTTTAATATTTAAAAAAACAAGGATTAAAAAATATTATTATTATTTGAAAAGGCTGTGAAAGTTTTATTTCATATTTTTTTCTCATGAAAGAATGAGTAAATATTATGAAATCATAATTATATGTAGAATGTAATGTTTAAATAAAATAAAAAGGATGATTTTATGTTAGTTTTTCATATTATATTAAAAATTCAAAGGAAAAAAAAGAAATGTAAAATGCATCTTCTTTATGCATGAGAAATAAAGAACATGAACATATGTTACTTATCTTTCATGGGAATGGAAGAAAGATTATATGTAAATATAAATGTTCCCTGTAAAAAAAAGTCATTTTTAAGCAACTTGTGCGGAAAGTCTAGAAACAACAAAAACAAAAAGATTAAAAGTGGAAATATCTTCATATAAGGCACCAAGTAATCATTTACCATTAAATAATTGATGTAAATAGTAATAATAATAAAGATACTTGAAAAGAAAACACTAGAAAAGGACTTAAATATAAAAAATTACTCCAATCATCTTTTCTAACATACACAATAGGTACATGACTTTCTTCCTTAAACCAAACACAAAGAAAAAGAAAAACCATAGAATCTAGAACTCTCATCAAAAATTAAAAGAAATTAAAGTTGCAACCAAATCTAGAAGTGTACCGACCTGGGATTTTCTAAGCCGAAAATTCCAGATAGTTATGAAAAAGAAGAAAGAGATAGAAGAAGAAGAACAGAAACACCAAACATCTCACAATCGCAGCAGGTAAAATATAATAATAATAAATAATAACAGTCTACAAAAGGATACTATATCTGTCGATTACATTTAATATACATCAGAGTTTCACATATATACAGTCACTGAATATACACAATTATCAAGAAGAGTTACTATAATATAATTACTGCGGAAATATTCTATACGTTTTTGCCATCCAGCTCGCCTCCTGAGCTCCCGCACGTACCTACCTGAAAATCTGTAATACTCGGTCTGACCCGAGCATTACACCGAAGTAACACCCGGGTCAGGCTGGAAACCAGCGTGAGTAAATCCAACTAACATGGAATACCAAAACAACAACTTACATAAACCCGGGGTAACTTATATCAATTTAACAGATCCACAATTTGCTATAATCAATGCTTATTTCACTTATAAATTTCTAAGTACCAAACTTAGATAAAATAATCCAATTCACTTAAATCATTTCATTCCGGCCTATTGATTTCACAAATCAATTTATACAAATTCGAAGTGGTTTCGGGTATTTCCCAATACCCGATCCCGGTCTCCTCGGATCTCATGTCATCCTAATCCCAAATTATCCAAATGAAATACACAACAATTCATATCAGAGATATCAACACATTCAAAATATCTCATACCATTCAATCATCCATGAGCAATGCTTAATCACATACAAATTAATTCAATTGATTTAATTGAATTTACTAACCACATTCACTTAGATTATTAATTAATTCCAAATCAATTTATTAATCAACCCCTCTATATCCATTCATCTTAATTAACAACCCTGGATTAATTATCTTCCAATTCCATTCAAGTAATTCTCTTTAATTAATTTCACGATACTAATTACTCTTACCAAATCAATGAGTAATCTTTAATTCCTGCATAAATTAATTAAATATAATCAATTACGTTAATTCTTAATTACTTATATTAAGTGAGTTCTCATAAGTCACTTATTATGAATTAATTAATCTAGATTAATCAAATCTTTAATTACTTCATTAGTTATATAAATTAATGATTTCCAATTATATTTTACTTTAATTCGACCACAATATTAATCATTCTCGATCACCCACAACCTGCAATTAACTATTTTCTTATTTTCTTCATTAATAAATTAATTACTCCATAATTCGTTATTTCAATTAATCTCTCGATTAATTACACAAAGTAATTCTATTTTATTAATTACATTAAGTAATTAATTATTAAACCACCAAATGATTATTCTAACTAACTTAAACCTTCATTAATTAAACCAAACCCTGAATTACTAAATTAATCAACCCAAATCATTAATTAACTGAACTAATTAATCATCCATTTAATCACCCTGATATTTCTTCCAAAAATCCAATTTATATATTTCGATAACTTATGGTTCCGAAATATTCAAACAAACCACAACATTCAGCAGTCCAATTACCAAAAATATTCATCACCGAATATCAATCATTCCAGTATGTACTATATAGTACTATATAATATAGCACATCAATCTAATTCAACCATTCAACCAATCATTTAAATTTAACCATTGAAATTTAAATAAAATCTATCGGTGTGAGATTTACTCACCTTAGCCCTCTAAAATTTTGCAATCCACTTCATCCAATTAATCACATCAATGATTATTAATTTATTTCTTTCCCACATAATTTATTAATTCATTACTCCCTAACTATTAATTATTTACCTTCATTGTTGATTTATAAACCTAATTACTCATTTGTAAATCACTAATTACTAAGTACTCAATCACTAATTACAATCCCAATTACTTAATCAATCTTTAATTTATTTTATAATTTATCAAATCTTAATTATACTTAAGGAAAACATTCTCTTGGTTAAATATTAAACAGATTACTAAAACATTTTCCTTTAATTAACGTTATACTGTGGCAAACCCGAATCCCTGTCTATACATATATTGTTTAAGTTTAGAACAAAGTGCCTTCCACTTCCAAACTCTGATGAACCAAGTTATTCAGATGAATCCAAGAAATATTCGACTTCCAAACTCTGATAGGAATAATAAATAAAATGAATTTACTTACCGCAAAACACTGAGCCACTCCCTGATCGAAAAACCCTAGCCTCGCCGATCTCTGTGCCTGCCGTGACCCATTCGATGACATCGCGACCCCTTGAATTGCTCGCGCCCTGCGTGACTCGCCCCAGATCGCCGTCGGACCCACTCGCAGACGCGACTTCGCCAAGCCTCACGCCATCAACATCGTCAAACCGCCTTTCGATCGAGCTTACCTCCAGATCCCCTCACGCGACGCCCCAATCCTCTTTGCTTAACAAATTCGAAAATTTCCAGGCCGAACCCTTTTTTTTTAATTTCTACTTGATTTAGAAAGTGAAGGCGTCGGCCCGTTTCTCTTTCTTTTTTTCTGAGAGTTCGATCGCTTTTTTTTTTAGAATAGAGAGGGGGGACGAGAATAAGATAAGGATATGGAAAAACTTCTGGAGTACGCGTCATAAATGGAAATATCTTTGACTGTGTATTTGAGTTTACTTTTATATATTTTTGTTTTCAAATTATCTCAAACTCCTATCGACGCGTTTATATACCGTACGATAACACGACAACTCCAAACATTACGAAAATCGAAATCCGACGATAATACAATATTACAGATCCAATGGAACTGCTTTCGTCGAATTCCGAGACTGTGCCTCGGAAGGCTATATTTTAAATATCGATTTGAACGATATGTTTTCAAAATTGAACAAACCACCTTTAAATTAAATTCCAATCATTCTATTATCTCCAGTATTATCATTATAAATTTTATAAGCCTTCAAATTATTTAAACAGGCTAGAAATTTCAGATTCAACAATTTACCCAATTTTCAATTATTAAATTCGATATTTAAACTATATAATTCAATAATTTAATTATCAAATAAATATTGTAATCTTTAATTCAAGTTAAAAGTAACTTTTAAATATTTAAAATCAATTAATTTCTCAAATTTTAAATGGTTAGAAATTCCGGATCGTCACATTCCTCCCCCCTTAAAAGAATTTCGTCCCCGAAATTACTAATTAGGAAGAATGGTTCAAAACCCGTTTACCTTTTTCCAAAACTCACAATTTAACATCCTACCTACTATCTTTTATTAATGACCCACTATCACCTTAACTAACCTCCCAAAGTCTTTTATAGTTGCAAATACTACCCTTTTTGTTCAATCATTTAAACTTAAACTTAACTAACTTTTGAATTATCAAAATTTTCTCAAAATTTTTTCTAACTCTCTAAATTTCCGAAATTTTTTGCCAGCGTCTCCTTTGCACGGCTAGCTCGGTACAACTACAAAAGGCCTCTACGGGCTCCCAAATTTCAAAAGAAAACAAAAGCCAAGTGGCTGCATCAAAAACCCAATCCAATCTCATCTAGAAATTTGAATACGTACCTTTTTTGTCGGGGAATACAAATTTATCTTTTGGAATCAAATCCAATTTTCATTTCCCCCTTTAATACCTGCATATCTTGTTTAGCAACAATATTCAATCGAAACTTTACAAATCATTTTATACATTCTCTTACAGAAGTTTTCACTTCTACTTTTATGCCAATTAGTTTTTCCCGTTTTCATACGCATTCAATTTATTTCAATTTTGAATATTAAATTTTTATTTTCCATTTGTAACTGAGTCTTATTAGTTCCATCTATTAATCTATTTCAGTTTCATATTTAAAATCGTTTAATTGCTTAACAAAAATTTTCTCAAAAATTTCCAAAAATTTTCTAACTCCCTAAATATCCGAATTTTTTTGGCAGAGTCTCCTTTGTACGGAGGAGCTTTTGCAATTTGACAAGAGATATAAACATATATACATCAACCCACCCGGTCGGAAAAAGCAAAAACACTTCATATTTCCTATTTTTATTGCATAGGCGTACCTTATTTAGCGTTTTAAGCATGCAGCTTATTTATTTTAGCAATTAGTGCAATCCAAATCCAGCCAAATGGCCTTCAGGTACCTATACTTACTCAATTTAAATATGTAAGTGCCATATATAGAGAATCTATTTGCCTTTCACTTACTTTCAAATAGCTAAACATATACATTTCATAAACAATAAGCACCAAACGTTTTCCATAAGTGGCTTATATAGTTTTTAAAGCTAATACAATTGTTTTCAACCAATTCATAAGCCATCTCATTCAATTTTAATGGTTAGCAACTCAATTTCTTACATTCAATTGGTTTTTAATCCAAACAAGCTAATATTCTCTTTCAAATGATTCAAAATCAATTTTGATTTAATCTCTATCCATTCATAGAATTTTAATTACTTTCATTTACGTCAAACGACAATTCATTTTATGCAAATTCGACAATATTCACTTAATAGAGTATTTATTTTTAGTCTATAACTACCTTAAATTAATTTCAACTCGTTCAATAATTAATTCCATTTCATTTCTAATTTATTCACTAACCATTCATTGCATTTTATTTTATTTCCGCATTAGATTCATGCAAACAAATTTATTAAGCTTGGCACATTCAAACTTATAAATTAATGACCATTTCCAAATTAATTTAATCCAAGCTTCTATTTAATGGGCTTTCATTCTTATTCGAAGCCAAACTTCCATAAATTTTAAACTTAAGTGAATTTAATTTAGTTTATTCCAACACCAAACGTAAGTTTACTTCTATTTGATTCTCATTTAATCAAATTCCATTAAATTCAGTTAGCCCATTCATTTTAAATTGTAATTTTAAATTCAATTACTTAATTCGTTATCGAATTTATTTTATTAATACAAGGCTATTCTCAATTTATTTCTATTCACTTGGGTTTTGTTTTGCACTCAAACCATTTCTATCATAATCACTTCTATTTCATATAACATCACTTCCCTTATATCCTATTTACTTGCAAATTTCATTAAATATTATCCAAATCACCCTTGAATTTTATTTGTAATTCAAACCATCACATTTTCAATCCAACTCTATTTTATTTTTATTTTACAACATCTGTTCTTATTTAATTCATTATCAAATCCAAATCGAATTCTATTTACCATTCGAATTCATTACCAAACTCCATTATTAATTTACAACCAATTATTTACCCAAGTTAAATTTTATTAACATACACTATTAAATAATTTATTTAGCTGATTGGTTTACTTTAACTTTTAATTTAATATTCGATTTCCTTTAATTACAAAGAATCACTTCATTTAATTTTCCCGAGTTTTAATTTTATAATTCCAGTTTGGATTTCCCTTGATTTTCCAAAATCCCAACACCTTTATTTCAAAATTTTAGAAAAGCTTTTAAAGTCAATACTATTAAAATAACTCTTTATAAAAATACATTTTATAACTCGATGTCTCAACCAGCCCATCCTTGTTCTCACAGAAATTCAGTCATACGTTGATCAGGCGTAGGACTGAAAATCTATAAGTACTTGGTAAACCCGTTTTCAACATCCAGTGAAAATACTTTTGAAAATAATTTTATTGAAAATATCGATAGCAGTTTTTTTTTTGAAAATAGAGGAAACATTTTTAGTGAGAATGCTCTGGAAATCATCACCCCCATCCATGGTCGCAGTTACATTCCAGGGTTACGTTGCCGTCGCAGCAAAAGTCCATGCAACTGCAGGCTCTCCGCGGCCTCTCGATTACGCCATGGATCCCACACAACAGATCACAGTTACATTCCAGGGTTA
The DNA here is from genome assembly GCA_030765085.1 of Allium cepa. Classification (NCBI taxonomy): domain Eukaryota; kingdom Viridiplantae; phylum Streptophyta; class Magnoliopsida; order Asparagales; family Amaryllidaceae; genus Allium; species Allium cepa. The sequence continues at coordinate 164,720,045 of CM060932.1, forward strand.
CGTTGTCGTCGCAGCAAAAGTCCATGCAACTGCAGGCTCTCAGCGGCCTCTGATTTTCGCTGTCCAAATGAAACTTCTCCACTCCTACATAGGTCGCAGTCTACCGATATAAAATCAAACGCAGACTGTTGGCTCTCAGCGGCACACACGACTTTCGCTATGTTATACCATAGGTCGCAGTTACATCCTGGGTTACGTTGCCATCGCAACAAAAGTCCATGTAACTGTTGGCTATCAGCGGGACACACGACTTTCGCTATGGTATACACTACTCATAATCCCCAGGAACTAGTTTTGTCCGGACTCCTCACAGGATCTACTTTAGAACCCCCCTTGGGCTCAAGGCAGCACCACCCAGTGGCACTCCTAAAAAGCTCATTTCAAGGGAGCGCCTTTTTCCCCAGAGCCATCATCAAAACATTTTATACTATACACATATAGTATCTTCAAATCATACACCTAGTATGATATCATACAAAGCTCCTTTACACAAAATCGATTATTCCAAAATCGATAATTCTCAAACTAGGCTTTTCAAATTCAATATTGATTTTACCCAAAATCAAAAGCCTTTCCAAATCCAAAGGTTTCCAAAACCTTTTTCAAAATCCTCATAAGATCCTTTATATATATATTCAGATATATATAATTTTAAAACTTTGGATCCTTTCAAACTTGTATAAAACTCCTTGTATACTTCAAAACATCTTCAAAAGTACTTTTCTTCCGGCAATAGATTTAACAAGGGTAGTTTCATCTTACATACAACAAAGATATATATAACTTTGTTTATTCAAAATCAAATATTCCAATTTGATTACTTTTTCCATTATCAATTTCATTCAAATCTGTACGATGTACACATAACATCCGTACGCTATACCAATCTGATCGCTCACTCGATCACACAATTTCACTTCCGAACTAGTATTGTCCACCCGACTTCCTAGTGTGGACACAGATCTGGTTTCTTGATCAGAAACCGTCATTCTCCTTGCATAGCCATAACTATGATAGAGAATATCCAGAACCAATCAACAATCCATATCCAGGTTAGCCGTCGAAAATCGAGTGAAAAATCCCAACTCGGATCGATAAACTATCTCGAAATTCTATGCTCGAATCCGGATCAAATCACTATGCGAATAGAATAATATACGTACATCCTATGTATTTAACTTCATTGATTATTAGCTAAATCAGTTTCCCTTCCATTCACATTCACTTAAATTTTCATTCACTTAGTTACAATTGTCTCAATTCCATTGAATTATCACTTCAATTCTTAACTCAGTTGAGTATTAAATTAATAACAGTTTAAATTCCGACCAGTTTATATTTAGAAAATAACTTGAAAATTTAAAAATAGATAAGTAGTTCAAAAATAATTATTAGTTTGCAAAATAACTATAAAATAGGTAACTAACTGTAAAATAGTTGAGAAATAGCCAAATAGTTTCAGAAATTTTAGATAATTGCAAAATAGTTGGAAATTAATAATTTATTTATAAAATAGTTGAAAAATAGTAATTAGTTTAGAAAACAGTTGAAAAATGATTAAATAGCTCCAAAAATAATTATAAAACAAGTATAAAATAATTTGGCTTTAAGAATGAAAGGTTGTATATATTTAATAGCTTAGAAAAAATAAGTTTATATCAAAACGATTTATCTTGAAAATAGTCAAGAGCCAACTGTTCACTTCCCCAACAATTCAATTTAAATCTCCATTTAAATTGACCTAATTCCATTTCAAATAACTCCAAATTCCATTGGACTTGATTAATCCCCAATTCAAGTTGAATCAATCTTGATTCCTTCCCCAATTTAAATCAAATTCTAGTTGATTTTAATCATGTTCGATTTTAATTTTAATTTCATATTATTCCAATCAATTTGAATTATTATCAATTGAATCCATTTCAAATTCAAATCATTTCAATATAATCCAATTTAATTTCCCATTTAAATTTAAACTTATACATCTTCAATCACCAATCCAATTAATTCAAACCAAATTCAATTTTGAACTAATTCAATTTCAATCTTGAATTAAAACTATCTCGAATTATGTAAATTCGAGTTAAATTCTCAAAGGTTGGTTTAACCATTTAAACCAAATTAACTTTTATTTTAAGGTTTTTAATCAATTTAATTTCTGAGTCCAATTCTCAAAATTCCATTTAGATTATCTTTACTTATGTATTTCAAGGTTCAAATAAGATTTCAATACAATTTTATTTTAAAATTTTAATTTATTATTAAGTTTTGTCTTCCAGTTTGTGGCCAGTTCTTAAACAAATTTATTTTACAATTCAATTATTCAAATTTATTTTATTTATACAATGCCATTCTCAATTTAAAGGTTTTTATTAACAATAGGATGATATCATCCAATTTATTTTAAAACGTCCATTCATTTTCAATTTCTAAATCTCAAATCAAATTTCAAACAACTCATTATTTGCAACAAGTCCCAATTATCCAAATAATACTTATTTATTATTTTTCATCACTTTGAAACAAAATTTTCAAATTATGGGAACAGATTTAGAATTTTATCTTCAATCAAATGAATTTTAATTTGGTTGTATTTCTATTTCTACTTAATTTAATTCCAATTCAATATTTCAGTTTGGTTGTATTTTATATTACTTCTTAATTTAATTGCAATAATTTAACAGCCAATCACCTTAATATTTATTAGAAAAATTATTGTTTTATACATCAAAATATATTTTTATATAAAATCATTTAAAACCTTTATAAGCAAATAACAAGTACGCTCTCTCACACACACACACACACAAATATATATATATATATATATATATATATATATATATATATACCATTGACCCTATCTTTAATGAGTACACCCACCAGAGCCAAGGTTCTCGCTCAACCTTCAGCTCTGATACCAAATGTAACGACCGGGATTTTCTAAGCCGAAAATTCCAGATAGTTATGAAAAAGAAGAAAGAGATAGAAGAAGAAGAACAGAACCACCAAACATCTCACAATCGCAGCGGGTAAAATATAATAATAATAAATAATAACAGTCTATGAAAGGATACTATATCTGTCGATTAAATTTAATATATATCAGAGTTTCACATATATATACAGTCACTGAATATACACAATTATCAAGAAGAATTACTATAATATAATTACTGCGGAAATATTCTATACGTTCTTGCCATCCAGCTTGCCTCCTGAGCTCCCGCACGTACCTACCCGAAAATCTGTAATACTCGGTCTGACCCGAGCATTACACCAAAGTAACACCCGGGTCAGGCTGGAAACCAGCGTGAGTAAATCCAACTAACATGGAATACCAAAACAATAACTTACATAAACCTGGGGTAACTTATATCAATTTAACAGATCCACAATTTGCTATAATCAATGCTTATTTCACATATAAATTTCTAAGTACCAAACTTAGATAAAATAATCCAATTCACTTAAATCATTTCATTCCGGCCTATTGATTTCACAAATCAATTTATAAAAATTCAAAGTGGTTTCAGGTATTTCCCAATACCCGATCCCGGTCTCCTCGGATCTCATGTCATCCTAATCCCAAATTATCCAAATGAAATACACAACAATTCATATCAGAGATATCAACTCATTCAAAATATCTCATACCATTCAATCATCCATGAGCAATGCTTAATCACATACAAATTAATTCAGTTGATTTAATTGAATTTACTAACCACATTCACTTAGATTATTAATTAATTCCAAATCAATTTATTAGTCAACCCCTCTATATCCATTCATCTTAATTAACAACCCTGGATTAATTATCTTCCAATTCCATTCAAGTAATTCTCTTTAATTAATTTCACGATACTAATTACTCTTACCAAATCAATGAGTAATCTTTAATTCCTTCATAAATTAATTAACTATAATCAATTACGTTAATTCTTAATTACTTATATTAATTGACTTCTCATAAGTCACTTATTATGAATTAATTAATCTAAATTAATCAAATCTCTATTTACTTCATTAGTTATATAAATTAATGATTTCCAATTATATTTTACTTTAATTCGACCACAATATTAATCATTCTCGATCACCCACAACCTGTAATTAACTATTTTCTTATTTTCTTCATTAATAAATTAATTGCTCCGTAATTCGTAATTTTAATTAATCTCTCGATTAATTACACAAAGTAATTCTATTTTATTAATTACATTAAGTAATTAATTATTAAACCACCAAATGATTATTCTAATTAACTTAAACCTTCATTAATTAATCCAAACCCTGAATTACTAAATTAATCAACCCAAATCATTAATTAACTGAATTAATTAATCATCTATTTAATCACCCTTATATTTCTTCCAAAAATCCAATTTATATATTTCGATAACTTATGGTTCCGAAATATTCAAACAAACCACAACATTCAGCAGTCCAATTACCAAAATATTCATCACTGAATATCAATCATTCCAGTAGGTACTATATAGTACTATATAATATAGCACATCAATCTAATTCAACTATTCAACCAATCATTTAAATTTAACCATTGAAATTTAAATAAAATCTATCGGTGTGAGATTTACTCACCTTAGCCCTTTAAAATTTTGCAATCCACTTCATCCAATTAATCACATCAATGATTATTAATTTATTTCTTTCCCACATAATTTATTAATTCATTACTCCCTAACTATTAATTATTTACCTTCATTGTTGATTTATAAACCTAATTACTAATTTGTAAATCACTAATTACTAAGTACTCAATCACTAATTACAATCCCAATTACTTAATCAATCTTTAATTTATTTTATAATTTATCAAATCTTAATTATACTTAAGGAAAACATTCTCTTGGTTAAATATTAAACACATTACTAAAACATTTTCCTTTAATTAACGTTATACCGTGGAAAACCCGAACCCCTGTCTATACATATATTGTTTAAGTTTAGAACAAAGTGCCTTCCACTTCCAAACTATGATGAACCAAGTTATTCAGATGAATCCAAGAAATATTCGACTTCCAAACTCTGATAGGAATAATAAATAAAATGAATTTACTCACCGCAAAACACTGAGCCACTCCCTGATCGAAAAACCCTAGCCTCGTCGATCTCTGTGCCTGCCGTGACCTATTCGATGACATCGCGACCCCTTGAATTGCTCGCGCCTTGCGCGACTCGCCCATCGCCGTCGAACCCACTCGCAGACGCGACTTCGCCAAGCCTCACGCCATCAACATCGCGAAACCGCCTTTCGATCGAGCTTACCTCCAGATCCCCTCACGCGATCCCCCAATCCTCTTTGCTTAACAAATTCGAAAATCTCCAGGCCGAATCCCTTTTTTTATTTCTACTTGATTTAGAAAGTGAAGGCTTCGGCCCCTTTCTCTTTTTTTTTTCTGAGAGTTCGATCGTTTTTTTTAGAATAGAGAGAGGGGGACGGGAATAAGATAAGGATATGGAAAAGCTTCGGGAGTACGCGTCATAAATGGAAATATCTTTGACTGTGTATTTGATTTTAATTTTATATATTTTTGTTTTCAAATTATCTCAAACTCCTATCGACGCGTTTATATACCGTACGATAACACGACAACTCCAAACATTACGAAAATCGAAATCCGACGATAATACAATATTACAGATCCAATGGAACTGGTTTCGTCGAATTCCGAGACTGTGCCCCGGAAGGCTATGTTTTAAATATCGATTTGAGCGATATATTTTCAAAATTGAACAAACCACCTTTAAATTAAATTCCAATCATTCTATTATCTCCAGTATTATCATTATAAATTTTATAAGCTTTCAAATTATTTAAACAGGCTTAGAAATTTCAGATTCAACAATTTACCCAATTTTCAATTATTAAATTCGATATTTAAACTACATAATTCAATAATTTAATTATCAAATAAATATTGAAATCTTGAATTCAAGTTAAAAGTAACTTTTAAATATTTAAAATCAATTAATTTCTCAAATTTTAAATGGTTAGAAATTCCGGGTCGTCACAAGAAGAAAGGATTTCCAAATCTAATTCAATTGGAAGGAAAAATGGGAAGCTATCGAAGGGCTAGCTGTTATAGAGCTTGAAGATTGCTAAGTTAAAGGTGAGTAATATGGAATTTATGTTCTTAGTTTTAAAATTAGCCTCTAATTTTGAGTGAATTTTATTTATTTTCTTATTGCTGGTTGTAAAATTCTCATTCTTCTTACTGTAAATCTGAGTTTTGATCACCAATTAGACCAATTTGGGTTTGTGGAAACTTGAAAATGAGGATTTGTTTGTTGTATTACTAAAACAATAACTGATATGAAAATCACAAGAAATTGTGGAAAAAACCTAAATTGCTAAATTTTGGATACATTGTTCTTCACATAAAGGCACATACTCTACAAAAATTTCATTGAAAAATATTGTGATTTGATGGATGAAATCGGTTGTTTATTAAGATACATTTGCCTAGATTTTACAACAACAGTGACTTTCAGTACAAAATTCATATCAATTCGAAAAAAATGATAAAATTCTGAAATTTTTATATGTTGTTTACATCTCATATGCAAATATTACCTAAATTTTTTTTTTAAAATAATATGTTTTGATTGGTGAAAATGATCGTTTACAGTGGTGTTTAACAGCAGATTTTCACTTTAAGGTCATTCCAGAAACACCTCCTGTACTATTTTTATTTGCCTATCAAAACATAAAAATTTTGTATGAAATTTTCAAAAAATATGTGTAAGTTAGTTAGGAACAACATACTAAAATTAAAGAATTTTATTAAATATTTACAATTTACTATGAATTATAGACGGGCGTTGAGTTTGACATACACGTGTATATCTACTACACTTTGCACGTTATATCATCATATTTGTTGATTGAATTGCTGGGATGAATTGATGATTTATGATGTTGGATTGATTTTGTAACGACCCGTGAATTTCGTTAACTAAATTTGTCATATTAATAAGATTTTGGAATTTAATAAATAAAAAAAAAGAAATAATTTTTTTATAATTTATAATAAAGTGAATGTTAGAAATTAGATGTAGCAATTGTAATTTAAAAATTAACAATTTAAAATAAAATTCAATTAATGAAAACTGGGTAAATTGTCATACTTGGTTTTAAGCTTAATATAAGAAACAAATGGAAACGTTGAATTAGTGAATCATGAATAAAATTGTTAATTAGAATGGAATTCAAATTTATATAATAATGTAAAATTGTAAATTGTTGCATTTGGGTAATAAGTTAAAATATAAGTAAATAAAGGCAAGTATTGGATTTATCAATGAAATAAAATATTGATTAATGGAAATTGAATGTAAATTGAGGTAATAAAGTAATGCAGGACAATATATAATATATTCGGTACTTATTTGTAAACAATTGTAGGGTTTTAATTTATTGAAATTTGAAAATTAGGAAATAGATTCAAAATTTATATTAGATAATGAATTGCAATAATTAAAGATAATAATTAATGGAATAAATGGAATACCAATTTATTTATGAAGTGAATATAAGTGAATGTAACAAAATGAATAGGAAATACTAATTTACTCATAAAGTGATAGTTGATATAAAAAGGAATAGAACCAAGATGGAACGATTAATTGGATTTAGGATCTTAATTTGTATGTGTACATTAATTTATAATGAATGGGAAAAAATGAATCAATTAAGATATGTATTCATTTCTTTAGTATGTTGCATAAAATTTGGAAATCAGTTGTAATCAAAGGAGATTAAGTAACATGTTAAATGGGAAATAAATTAATTAATACATTAATGATGTGTAATATAATTTATTGTTAATTATATCCATACAATGTCAATTTATTGAATAGCAAGATTTTAAATCAATAAACGAATTTATTTAGATTTCAATTTATAATCAATAACATTTAATGTAAATCAATTTCAACACTTGTCGGTTAGCGACAACTTAAGTATAATTTAACGTTAATGGAGTCTAATAAATTAAAATGGGTAATCAATAGAAATTAATCTAATTAAAGGTCAGATTAGTATAAATTAAGGTAATAATGGGGAATAACATGAATACTCTTCACAATAGGATGATTAGTGAATAAAAAGGAATAGGGATCAAGATTTGTTTATTTATTTGAATTTAAATTTTGGAAATTAGGTTATTGCAATTAAATGGGAATTAAATGTTAAATATTACGTTAATGGAGTTTAAGATGGAAATTTGAGTATAACAGTATAATAAACCATGAACCAATGTTAATTTATCTACTTGTTGATAATGGAGTAAATAAAAAGTTTTAAAAACCAAATAAATGAATTTCATGGGAATTTAAGTTTAATTACTAGATAAATTGAAAATTAAAAACTTAATATTGTAAATTTGGAATTTTTAACGATAAATGAATGTGGAGATCTGTTTAAAGGATTCTAAATTTACCAAGTAATCCAAACCGATAAAATTTGTAAATAATTTAGAATTGAATTGGTAAATTTGATTAATTTGACTAATTTTTAAATTATTTAATTAATGGAAAATAGTCATTTTGGCCACTGACTTGGATTTCGACGAAACTAGTTTCATCGGATCCGTAACGATGAATTATAATAGTGTTTCAAGTTTCGTAGCGATCGGACTTGTCGTTTGATCGTACGGACTCGAAACGCCTTGAAATTTATGCAATTGAAATCAATTGAAATCGATTTGAAAATATTGATTTTAGCATAACTTCTTCATATAACACAATTTGAACCTGAAACCTTTTCCATTGCGTTTAAAATATTTTAAAACACCTATTTTGATATATGGGTTTAACCAATTTCGTTCCGGGGTCAGAACGGGATTTTTGGGCCACGTTAGCGGTGGCACGTATATCTATCAACCCGATCCATCTATTTTTCAATTTGTCTATAAATACCCTGCTTAACCCTAGCCTCCGCCTATTCTCATTTATCTACGCGTAAAATTTCATCAGTTCCTCTTCTTCTTTAATGGATGCAAACCCTATATCCAATTACAACCCAAAATCAAAGTCAAAAATTCAAAGTCCTCAGAAAAATTCAGAAAAAATATATGTTGAAGCCCTCGAAATGCGTATTCTGCTGGTGCAATTCATTTTTCAATTCGAGTTATCGTTTTCTCTAAAATTAAAGGTTTATCCACAGCTGTTCATCATCGCCGCGATCAACTTCGTCGGATCGAGAAACCCTTTCTGGGTTTTGAAGAGAGAACCGAGGGGATTTCATCCATGCAGTTTATTTCGCGAATCGACGGTTGGATCGTGCTATAAAATTCAACTAAGGTTTGTGTAAAATGACGGCTGTTGTACCTTCTGGCGTTTCTTCGCGTGCGCGAAATCAGGGAGTGGGGTCTCGCAACCCACGCGTGGGTGGGGTGGGTGTCGGCGACGCGAAAGGGGTCGGTTCAAGTTTCTAAAGGGTGGAGGCGCAAATTTGTTCGCAGGGGAGAAACGCGTGAGTTGTGTTCATGCGTGAGGAATATGATGGTGACGTGGACATGTAAAATGTGTTATCTCTTTCCTATTTTTTTATTTTAAATTCAATCACAATTATCGCTATATCTTTCACATACGATATCCCATTTATGCGCGGTGTTTTTTGTTAGGATCGTATTGAAATTTCAGACTTGATGACGCTGGTTTGGACAAATTCTGAGTCGGTCAAATTTTTGGGTTTAAATTGGATTTAAATTCAATTTAAATTCAAAAGGTGAGTGTTTTAACCCACTCACAATTTTTAAAATTTCTTATGTTTGTTGAATTGATTTATGACGTGTTTAGAAATTTATTTATAGCTGTTTGGCATATATTTCATCATTATCTCAGTTAATTTGCATTCATATAATTTACTTGTTATTTAATTCATTTTTGTATATAAACTGCTAGTTAAATTTATTTATTATTCATATAAACTGCAGTTAAACAGTTATTTAATTCATTATTGGAAAATTAACTGTCAGTAATTAACTATCATTTATTGATGTGATTGTTCGAATTGGATGATAAATTGATAAATGTTTGATGATTGATATGATGGATGAATGGATGCTGTATTTATATTGCATAAACTGCAAGTTATTATGCATTTTCATTTCATTCGGGATTGCGGTTTGAAATGACATACAACCGCATTTTTATTTTTAAATTGCGAATTGAAGTGATAAATATCTGTATCACTTGACCATAGGATAGAAAATTATATACAGGCACCGCGGTATATATAAATATAATTATTTTTGAAATGATTTTCTATGGTTTTGGAAAGAATACGGTTTGATAAATATTAGAATTTGATATATATATATATATATATAGTAAAAAAATTTGAATCTAGCTATGTATAAATTTGTTTCGAATTTTAAAATAAGCTAAATAATGAAGTTGATTTCGTTTATATAATATGGTTAAGAATATATTTGAAATTCTATTGTATATAGAGGTTATAATAACTCAAATATGAGTAAGGTTGAAGATAAATGTGAATATGATTTGAATTAAAGTAATTAAGAATTTTCCTCGGAAAATTTGTTTGAAATATAAATAAATTAAGATTTAAAGGGTATGATCTTATAACTTGATTTTTGATTTGAGGATTCAAACAAATATCAAATTTATTTAAAGAATATTATCAAGTTAATTTAATTAAAAGAATATCCTGTTATTGAGGTTTAAGGGTTTTGCTTAATAATATTTGTTTTATTAAGTAAATATTTCAAATTTAAATATTTGGAATTTGGATTTGATATACATATTAAATTATCAAAGAATCCATTTTTGAAATAGTGGAATATTTAAAGATTGAAATATATGAGCTGTAAAGTTTTGAAATACAGAATATTTAAGCCTTGAAATATATGGGAATTAAAATGATTTATTTGGAGGTTCAAATTGATATTGGGAATTTATTGTGAAATTTGAAGAAGCTGTTTATTTGATAAAGTAATATAGTATCTGAACCATTAAGTATTAAAAATTATGTTTCAAAGCTATGGTTTCAAGGTATATATATTTGAAAATATTATGATTTTGGAAAAGGGATATTTATAAAATAAAAATGATATCATATTGATTTGGGTTTTAAAAATTATAAATGATATCGTATTTATATGGTTTGAAAGAGATATTATATTCTGGTTTTAAAGTATAAGTTATTTTGAAATAACCGCGGTGTTATAATAACGATTGGTTGTTGAAGAGACCGGGATCGGAAGTTGTCATACTCTCTGCCAACCCCGAAAACCACTTTAACAACCGTGTACGCGGTGGAGATTTCAGAATGAAGTAGGATGGTGGCGGCGTTTCCTCTGAGGTAAATACGTGGACCCAACTCCCGTGAGTTGGCATAAGGTGGCTAAAACAGGAGCGATCGACGGGTTAATAAGGTAAATCCTTTGATCGGACACTTCCCTTCGATACTATACTCTGACTTTGGATTGATTCGGTGGCCACCTTCACTTTTGATTTCTTTGATTTGGGGAGTTTGTATGAGGTGGGCGGTAGCTGCGCGCTATGCGTTACCACCGACCCGGAAGCGTAATTGGTATATCTACCCTGGCATTGCCTAGTTGTGCCGTGTCACCTACCCTATCGCGCCTTGTACTAGTTTGGTTTTCTCCCATAGCCTGTGTGGTATCCTCTGGTGGCTTCCCGATCAGGAGGGACTATGATATTGGATGGACTACTGGGACTATTATGTGTTAAGGGCTATATGGGTAACCCCTTAATGCTAAGAAAAAAGTAAGTTTATTTTATAAATAGACAATATTATAATAGCAAAATATACTACATAGTAAATAGTTTAACGGATCCTTAAAAGATGTGAATACCGAGCATCTTTTGAGTTACAACACTCATATTTATTCCTGTTGATTTAACTTACATAAGATCCTTTAGTTCTGACTCGGGTGTTTTATCTTTTCAATTCGCTCGGGTCAGTCCGAGCGTTTCAGGATCGAAGACTTTAGCTCTGGAGGATGAAGACGGAGATTTCTATTATTATTATTTATTATATTCCACTACGCTCATATTTTTCCGCTGCATTGTTATATGGTATGTGTAACTCTGATGTATGTAATTGAATATTTTAAACAGCTTTATAAACTGTATATTTGATTATTATATTTTCCCCTTCCGCTGTAAGATTCTGTTTTGTTTCATTTCTTTCTCGTTTTCTTATTTACCCATGACAATCCGCCCTTATGTATGGTTTGAATTGGCACGTGTGTCGATTTAAAGCGTGCGGAAAGGCGGGACGTTACAGTTGGTATCAGAGCTTTGGTTTAGCGATAAACTTTAGCTTTGTGGGGTCTGACTCTTTACTAATAGAGTAGTAATACCCTATGGGAGTCGCTGAGTGTATATATATGAGAGAGCATATTTGTTAGTGTTATAAAAAGGTTTGATATTGTTTTAATTTGTTCTGTTTCGTATTTAAAAATTCTGGTTGATGCATGGGACGCTATGACATCAATAGAGATTTCTAAACACTTAATAGGACAAACCGACACAATATTTATTTTAACATAAGTGAATGAAATAGTTTTGCCTATTATATTTTCTACATATAAAGTAATAAATTTTTATAAAGATTATATTTGGTTGCAATATATTGGTTGTTAGGAACAAAATTTATAAATAATAGGTAAAATAAGATTTAAAAATAAAATCAATGAAATTTGGAAATTTTAGAACTTAAGTCCGGGATTTTGAAAAATTGCTTACAAAGGATTTTGAAATATAATAATAGTATTCAGAAATATTTTTTGATATAAATATTTCAATATAATTTGAAAGTATGGTTTTAAAAAAAAATTCTGGAAAGAAATAAGTTGTACTCCCCTCTTTGTCGCTGGGAAATAATTTCAGTGATGAGTGCACGCATCATCGGCATTCATTTTCGAGTTTCGAAGTGGGAAGGCCACTGTAGCGGTTCGACTACATAATGATTTTAATAAACAAAAGTGAATTTTTAATTTGTTTTAAATCTACTTGGACATATAAATTATGAGTTTATATTTATCTGTTATTTTAAAATGAATTGAAATCTAAACCCGGTATTTAATTCTTGAATTTTCGATAATTAATAATTTTAATTATGATAGTGAAATGGTAGTTAAGTAATAATTGGAACCTTTAAATAAAATAAGAAATTAAATGACTGGTTATAAATGAAATTAAAAGAAGTTTGAAATTGTAATATATAAAACAAAAGATTAAATTATTGAACATATAATTAATTAAAAGAAATGAGTAAAATTTGTATAACTTTCAAACTACATTCTTAAAAAGCATATATATGACTTACCAAATATTAAAAGTTGAAATGTTAGTAAGAGAATGTAATAAATATTATACAAGAAATAAACTTGAGGTAATGAAAGTAATTAATGAAATTCTTTGATAAACAAGGATTTGATGTTGTAATTGTTGTAAACTTAGATATAATTGGAATTTTACAATAATTAAATATAATTAAAGGTAAGTATCATAAATAGATGATTATAAACATAAGTAAATAAAATGAAATGTTACTATAATAAAGTATGATGCAATTAAAAAAAAACTTACATGACATTAAAATGGAAAATGAATATTGTAAGTAATAAATGAAAATAAATGAAGGAATCACTGAATGAATGAAAGAAAGGAAATCAAACAACTAATGGATGAAATAAAATTAATAATGAGTAAATTTGATTTGAATTATTGTTGTTTGGTTTATGGTTGTTGGGGTAAGGATACTTTAAATTTTTTGGATAAGCGAACAACCTATTTAGTTTCATCTAAGACTGTTGAGTAAATGGTGCACTTGATAGTTTATTTTCCATCCTATACAATTTAAAGTTTTGAACCCGAACAACTAATTGTTTTATTTGTTATGGATGGATAGTTGATTTGTGTTGTTTCATTTTGATGGTTGTATACCTGGTTGCAAGGGATTGTTATATGTATTGATTGTTTGTTGGTACTTGAAAACAACGCTAAATATTTCATTTTATATAATTATTAACTCTCTTGGATTATATAAGTGAAATACAGGTTATGGAAGCAATTGCTACTACTTTTGGTTTTATAATTAAGCGTAAATTGCCCGACAAATAGGTACGTTTTCGGATTACGGTATAGCGCTATTATTTTATTTTATTTCCCATATTGGGATTTTATATTATTTTGGAAAATATATATTGTATATTATTATAATCGATATTATATTTTCTCCCGAGCCTCCCCATACAAAGGAGACTCTGCCGAAATTTTTTTTTCCGTAAATTTTGGATTTAGAAATTTTCTAAAAATGTTCTTCAAACTTTAATAATTTAAGTATAACAAGATTTAATGGTTATAAATTGATATATTTTATCTAAATTAATTAATTTTTTAGACTTATTGTTTAGAAAATTTAATATTTTAAAATAAGATATATTGCTTTTTTATTCTTCCCTCCCTTTTTTCCTTTTCGGGGACGAAAAGTTTTGAGTGGGGGACAGTGTAACGACCCATGAATTTCGTTAACTAAATTTGTCATATTAATAAGATTTTGGAATTTAATATATAAAAAAAAAAATTTTTTTTTATAATTTATAATAAAGTGAATGTTAGAAATTAGATGTAGCAATTGTAATTTAAAAATTAACAATTTAAAATAAAATTCAATTAATGAAAACTGGGTAAATTTTCATACTTGGTTTTAAGCTTAATATAAGAAACAAATGGAAACGTTGAATTAGTGAATCATGAATAAAATTGTTAACTAGAATGGAATTCAAATTTATATAATAATGTAAAGTTGTAAATTGTTGCATTTGGGTAATAAGTTAAAATATAAGTAAATAAAGGCAAGTATTGGATTGATCAATGAAATAAAACATTGATTAATGGAAATTGAATGTAAATTGAGGTAATAAAGTAATGCAGGACAATAAATAATATATTTGGTACAATCTCCATTTTTATTTGTAAACAATTGTAGGGTTTTAATTTATTGAAATTTGAAAATTAGGAAATAGATTCAAAATTTATATTAGATAATGAATTGCAATAATTAAAGATAATAACTAATGGAATAAATGGAATACCAATTTATTTATGAAGTGAATATAAGTGAATGTAACAAAATGAAAGGAAATACTAATTTACTCATAAAGTGATAGTTGATGTAAAAAGGAATAGAACCAAGATGGAACGATTAATTGGATTTAGGATCTTAATTTGTATGTGTACATTAATTTATAATGAATGGGAAAAAACGAATCAATTAAGATATGTATTCATTTCTTTAGTATGTTGCATAAAATTTGGAAATCAGTTGCAATCAAAGGAGATTAAGTAGCACGTTAAATGGGAAATTAATTAATTAATACATTAATGATGTGTAATATAATTTATTGTTAATTATACCCATACAATGTCAATTTATTGAATAGCAAGATTTTAAATCAATAAACGAATTTATTAAGATTTCAATTTATAATCAATAACATTTAATGTGAAATCAATTTCAACACTTGTCGGTTAGCGACAACTTAAGTATAATTTAACGTTAATGGAGTCTAATAAATTAAAATGGGTAATCAATAGAAATTAATCTAATTAAAGGTCAGATTAGTATAAATTAAGGTAATAATGGGGAATAACGTGAATACTCGTCATAATAGGATGATTAGTGAATAAAAAGGAATAGGGATCAAGATTTGTTTATTTATTTGAATTTAAATTTTTGAAATTAGGTTATTGCAATTAAATGGGAATTAAATGTTAAATATTACGTTAATGTAGTTTAAGATGGAAATTTGAGTATAACAGTATAATAAACCATGAACCAATGTTAATTTATCTACTTGGTGATAATGGAGTAAATAAAAAGTTTTAAAAACCAAATAAATGAATTTCATGGGAATTTAAGTTTAATTACTAGATAAATTGAAAATTAAAAACCTAATATTGTAAATTTGGAATTTTTAACAATAAATGAATGTGGAGATTTGTTTAAAGGATTCTAAATTTACCAAATAATCCAAACCGATAAAATTTGTAAATAATTTAGAGTTGAATTGGTAAATTTGATTAATTTGACTAATTTTTAAATTATTTAATTAATGGAAAAATAGTCATTTTGGCCACTGACTCG
The DNA here is from genome assembly GCA_030765085.1 of Allium cepa. Taxonomy (NCBI): domain Eukaryota; kingdom Viridiplantae; phylum Streptophyta; class Magnoliopsida; order Asparagales; family Amaryllidaceae; genus Allium; species Allium cepa. The sequence goes on from CM060932.1 coordinate 164,736,222, forward strand.
GATTTCGACGAAACTAGTTTCATCGGATCCGTAACGATGAATTATAATAGTGTTTCAAGTTTCGTAGCGATCGGACTTGTCGTTTGATCGTACGGACTCGAAACGCCTTGAAATTTATGCAATTGAAATCAATTGAAATCGATTTGAAAATATTGATTTTAGCATAACTTCTTCATACGACACAATTTGAACCTGAAACCATTTCCATTGGGTTTAAAATATTTTAAAACACCTATTTTGATATATGAGTTTAACCAATTACGTTCCGGGGTCAGAACGGGCTTTTTGGGCCACGTTAGCGGTAGCACTTATATCTATCAACCCGATCCATCTACTTTTCAATTTGTCTATAAATACCCTGCTAAACCCCAGCCTCCGCCTATTCTCATTTATCTACGCGTAAAATTTCATCAGTTCCTCTTCTTCTTTAATGGATGCAAACCCTATACCCAATTACAATCCAAAATCAAAGTCAAAAATTCAGAGTCCTCAAAAAAATTCAGAAAAAATATATGTTAAAGCTCTCGAAATGCGTATTCTGCTGGTGCAATTCGTTTTTCAATTCGAGTTATCGTTTTCTCTGAAATTAAAGGTTTATCCACAGCCGTTCATCATCGCCGCGATCAACTTCGTCGGATCGAGAAACCCTTTCTGGATTTTGAAGAGAGGACCGAGGGGATTTCATCATGCAGTTTATTTCGCGAATCGACGGTTGGATCGTGCTATAAAATTCAACTAGGGTTTGTGTACTGTACCTTCTGGCGTTTCTTCGCGTGCGCGAAATCAGGGAGTGGGGTCTCGCAGCCCACGCGTGGGTGGGGGTGGGTGTCGGCGACGCGAAAGGGGTCGGTTCAAGTTTCTAAAGGGTGGAGGCGCAAATTTGTTCGCAGGGGAGAAACGCGTGAGTTGGGTTCTGTCGCCTGCGTCTTCTGCATGCGTGAGGAATATGATGGTGAGGTGGACATGTAAAATGTGTTCTCTCTTTCCTATTTTTTATTTTAAATTCAATCACAATTATTGCTATATCTTTCACATACGATATCCGATTTATGCGCGGTTTTTTTTGTTAGGATCATATTTAAATTTCAGACTTGATGACGCTGGTTTGGACGAATTCTGAGATGGTCAAATTTTTGGGTTTAAATTGGATTTAAATTCAATTTAAATTCAAAATGTGAGTGTTTTAACCTACTCACAATTTCTAAAATTTCTTATGTTTGTTGAATTGATTTATGATGTGTTTAGAAATTTATTTATAGCTGTTTGGCATATATTTCATCATTATCTCAGTTAATTTGCATTCATATAATTTACTTGTTATTTAATTCATTTTTGCATATAAACTGCTAGTTAAATTTATTTATTATGCATATAAACTGCAGTTAAACAGTTATTTAATTCATTATTGGAAAATTAACTGTCAGTAATTAACTATCATTTACTGATGTGATTGTTTGAATTGGATGATAAATTGATAAATGTTTGATGATTGATATGATGGATGAATGGATGCTGTATTTATATTGCATAAACTGGTTATTATGCATTTTCATTTCATTCGGGATTGCGGTTTGAAATGATATACAACCGCATTTTTATTTTTAAATTGCGGATTGAAATGATAAATATCTGTATCACTTGACCATAGGATAGAAAATTATATACAGGCACCGCGGTATATATAAATATAATTATTTTGGAATGATTTTCTATGGTTTTGGAAAGAATACGGTTTGATAAATATTAAATTTTGATATATATATATATATATAGTAAAAAAAATTTGAATCTAGCTATGTATAAATTTGTTTCGAATTTTAAAATAAGCTAAATAATGAAGTTGATTTCGTTTATATAATATGGTTAAGAATATATTTGAAATTCTATTGTATATAGAGGTTATAATAACTCAAATAAAAGTAAGGTGGAAGATAAATGTGAATATGATTTGAATTAAAGTAATTAAAAATTTTCCTTGGAAAATTTGTTTGAAATATAAATAAATTAAGATTTAAAGGGTATGATCTTATAACTTGATTTTTGATTTGAGGATTTAAACAAATATCAAATTTATTTAAAGAATATTATCAAGTTAATTTAATTAAAATAATATCCTGTTATTGAGGTTTAAGGGTTTTACTTAAATAATAGTGTTTTATTAAGTAAATATTTCAAATTTAAATAATAGGAATTTGGATTTGATATGCATATTAAATTATCAAAGAATCCATTTTTGAAATAGTGGAATATTTAAAGATTGAAATATATGAACTGTAAAGTTTTGAAATACAGAATATTTAAGCCTTGAAATATATGGGAATTAAAATGGTTTATTTGGAGGTTCAAATCGATATTGGGAATTTATTGTGAAATTTGAAGAAGCTGTTTATTTTATAAAGTAATATAGTATTTGAACCATTAAGTATTAAAAATTATGTTTCAAAGCTATGGTTTCAAGGTATATATATTTGAAAATATTATGATTTTGGAAAAGGGATATTTATAAAATAAAAATGATATCATATTGATTTGGGTTTTAAAAATTATAAATGATATCGTATTTATATGGTTTGAAAGAGATATTATATTCTGGTTTTAAAGTATAAATTATTTTGAAATAACCGCGATGTTATAATAACGATTGGTTGTTGAAGAGATCGGGATCGAAAGTTTTCATACTCTCTGCCAACCCCGAAAACCACTTTAAAAACCGTGTACGCGGTGGAGAATTCAGAATGAAGTAGGATGGCGGCGGCGTTTCCTCTGAGGTAAATACGTGGACCCAACTCCCGTGAGTTGGCATAAGGTAGCTAAAACAGGGGCGATCGACGGTTTAATAAGGTAGCACCTTTGATCGGACACTTCCCTTCGATACTATACTCTGACTTTGGATTGATTCGGTGGCCACCTTCACTTTTGATTTCTTTGATTTGGGGAGTTTGTCCAAGGTGGGCGGTAGCTGCGCGCTATGCGTTACCACCGACCCGGAAGCGTAATTGGTATATATACCCTGGCATTGCCTAGTTGTGCCGTGTCACCTACCCTATCGCGCCTTGTACGAGTTTGGTTTTCTCCCGTAGCCCGTGTGGTATCCTCTGGTGGCTTCCCGATCAGGAGGGACTATGATATTGGATGGACTACTGGGAGTATTACGTGTTAAGAGAGCTATATGGGTAACCCCTTAATGCTAAGAAAAAAGTAAGTTTATTTTATAAATAGACAATATTATAATAGCGAAATATACTACATAGTAAATAGTTTAACGGATCCTTAAAAGATGTGAATCCCGAGCATCTTTTGAGTTACAACACTCATATTTATTCCTGTTGATTTAACTTACATAAGATCTTTTAGTTCTGACTCGAGTGTTTTGTCTTTTCAATTCGCTCGGGTTAGTCCGAGCGTTTCAGGATCGAAGACTTTAGCTTTGGAGGACGAAGACGGAGATTTCTATTATTATTATTTATTATATTCCACTACGCTCATATTTTTCCGCCGCATTGTTATATGGTATGTGTAACTCTGATGTATGTAATTGAATATTTTAAACAGCTTTATAAACTGTATATTTGATTATTATATTTTCCTCTTCCGCTGTGAGATTCTGTTTTGTTTCATTTCTTTCTCGTTTTTCTTATTTACCCATAACAAGCCGCCCTTATGTATGGTTTGAATTGGCACGTGTGTCGAATTAAAGCGTACGGAAAGGCGGGACGTTATAGATTTTGCCGTTGATAATGGAATTTGTTTATATTGAATGGTTAAAATGCAAAGAAAATTTTGTCCGAATGCATTTTGATTAGTGTTGTTAGATAATTTTATACCATTTTAAGGCTTTAATTTTTATTTATTCTTATTTTGGGATGTTCTATTTATTTGTTTTTTTTATTTGAAATGATTTTGGAAAGCTTGGAAAAGAGAATATACGAGTTATTGAAATTTTTCACTGTATTATTGTATTGTTAAAGAAGAGTTTGATTTATTTGTATCTTGGTATTTTGAAAAGGAAACACCCTTTTTGTCATAATATTTAAGGATGCTTTGTTTTTTATCTTAATTTTTTTATAAAAAAGGGAAAGCGGAAAATACATTTTTAGTTTTAAAATTTAAGACACATTGGAATGTATGATTTTGAAAAATATATAAATTTGGAATCACTTTTCATTTGAGGTTTTGAAATAAGAATTGAATTATGAAAGTATTTTTTTTGAAAGGGAAAAAGTGAACTTATTGTTGTACTTTTAGAAATGGGAAATCTATCAAGTAAAAAGATATAACATGTTTTAATTATTGATGATGGAAAAGTCAAAACGGTGTTAAAGATAAATTAAACTTTTGAAAATAAATCCTGGACTTTGGAAGATTTTGTAATAAGCTTCAGGGATATTTTAGAAGCTTATGTAATTAATGTTTTCATTTATTTATTATAGATCTTTTATAATGGATATTAAAAAAAGGATTGTAAGGCATTATTAAAAGTAAATTATTTTTCTTTCGATTATTTAAATCTTTTATAAATAGTTTGGAATAATTTTTCTCATTTTTATACATAGTTTGGATTGAATTCAATTTTTATAAAGATATTTGAGAAATTCTATATGATGGGAATTTTGAGATAGTTTACTAATATCAAGCGGCATGGGACGTTTATAATACTTTACCGATTTCTCTATTGAATCCTCATATGGAATACTTGTTTGTTTGTATTTTCAGTAAGTGGAATTTACTACCTTGTAGTAAATATTCAAGTAACGCCATGTAGTATGAGACCCATGGGCGTTACTCCAGCAATTACTATTTAGAAGTATATGACATTTTTTGATGTGCTTTCAGGCCATCTTTGAGTTGACATGCTTTTATGCCATTCTTATGATGGTACCCTTATTTAACCTATATCACAACTGTTGTGGCTTGATTTAAGGTGTTAAATACCATATTTTCTATATGGACCTGTGATAGGCAAGATCTTGTTTATGACTTGGTGATTTGATGGGTGGTTATGCATTTGTTTTATTTTTGGCAATTTTTCTAATTGTGATTGCCATTTTGCTCTATTGATTGTTGGCATATTTATTCCAGCCATGACTATATTCTAGCCAAAACATTGTTGAATTTTCATGACAAACTTTTTATATAAAATAATATTTTTAAACCTTCTTTTAATCTTGGGTTGGGATAAATTGGACTCTGTTTACCAATGGGCCAAAACTTCGCCTTAGCTGACTTGATTCAGGCTCGTCACCTGAATTGGTGTTATATTGTTTGCCCACCTACCACCATTGGTCAACAGTCTGCTACATTGGGCTAATTTCTTTTTGGTTCGGATTCCCGATCGGTAGGTGTAACAACCCGCATATTTATCGATTGTATATTTAAATATTTTATTTAAATATTTCATCATTCGTCGGATTTTAGTGCGAAAACCTACTTTTTGCAAACGGTCAAATTAGGACTCGAGACCACCCCCATTGAGTTCAAAATGACGTTTGCGACCTTTTTGAGTATAAACTTCGATATGTTTGGAGTTAGAGGAATTTTACTACTTTTTCACTTAGGGCTTTGGTTTGGTTTCAGCCTATTAGACCCAAGCCTTACCTCCTCTTCTCTTCACTCCTTCATATTTTCCTAATACTCAAGCTTTAGATAAAAATGGGGAAAGAGAGAAAGAATTAGAATTCCTAAGCCCTAGTTTCATTGCAAATCCAAGCTCCAACTCCAAATTCATAGAAGAAGCTTTGGTAAGCCTCCTCTTCTTCTTCTCAAACTCATTCTCCTTCCAATTTCAGAAATTCCTAAACCTAATTTAGGAAATGTTTCTCTTTTAAGCTTAGATTCAAGCTTGTTGGGTTGGAATTGAAGAATGATAGCCCTTGCCATTGCTCTATAGCTTCTTCTTCATTTGTTTTGGGTTTAAAGGTGAGATTTTTATCTCACATCTTAGTCTATAATTATCTTCAATTGTTAGGTATGAATTCCTAACACTTATTCTTGTGCAATTGATTTTGGTTTGGATTGATTTGGTGTATATTCCAATTTTTGGTGTTTTGAAATCAAAATCTATGAAAATCCTATTATGGATATTTGGACATTGATATTTGAGGCGTATCGAAGAGACGTTAAGGTTGGTTGTTGCTTGGCATAAATCCTTAGTCGTCGTTGCTCGTCCGATCGCTTCCGATATCATTTGACCATTTTTGGCCTAGGTTCAGGGAATGCCCTGAACCACAGTTTTAGACGTCTGAAACAAGATATTCAGATGTCTGAATATTATATTGGGAATTTTTATTCCCCAGTATTCAGACGTCTGAATATAAATTCCAGACGTCTGAATTTGCTCGTGAGCAACCAGAAAGGAAATAGGCTAAAAAATGCCTATTTCAGATGTCTGAAATATAGGGTTTAGAAGTCTGAATTGTGTTCTGGAAAACATTTATTTTTCCAAATTCAGACGTCTGAATCCTTGATTTCAGACGTCTGAATCTGCTGTCTCGGCCCTATTTTGCCTATTTTGTTTAAGAATTCCAATTTTATCGATTCGTGTTGATTCCCTTTTGCTGTTATCATCTATTATCGACTTTGATGACATTTTCTTTGGGATTTTTGAAAATATCCATTTTGATCGATTTGATATCGATTTCTTTGGAATTAATTCACGTCTTCATACGTGAATTTTAGTGATTGATTGTTTCTACAATCATTTTTGTGATTTGTCACTTTAAAAATATAAAGGTTTTCTATACTAGTAGTAAATACCAAAACTCTTCCATTAAAACGATTTCAACACTATTTTATTACAAAGCTCGTTTCTTAAACTGTTTTCCAATCTATTAGTATATACAAACCTTTACCACACCCGTATGAGAAATCTAATTAAACGGCTTAGTAAAACAAGTGGTATGAAACGCTTGCGTTTACTTCGTCGGTTAATTCTTAGACTTGTTCGATTGAATCTCTTGTGACAATTTTCTAGTGGAGATCTACAATTTGTTCGTAAATATTTAAGTTAAGCTAGTGGTTATGGGACATGAAGCTAAGCTCATATATTTACTAGCTTAGTGTAATTGACACTTCTTGATGATCGATGATGATCATTTTGTGATTTAGACTAGCGATATGCTACGTTTCTTTGTCCACGTAGGGGACGGTACCTCGTTTTATTGAGTTTCGTCTCATTTCTTTTATAGGCTAACGACCTATGTATTATTTGGAGTTTCGACTCAATTTTTGTGGGCTAGCGACCCATGTACTTCTATGTGTTTCGATTCGTCTGATGTACCGTTTGTACATCGATATTTCGGCTTTCCGGTCCATTGGACGTACCGTTTTTGTACTGCGTCGATGTTCTGAATTGTTTTGTGTTTCGATTCATTGGATGTACCGTTTGTACTACATCGATGTTTTGGCTTTTCGGTTCATTGGACGTACCGTTATTGTACTGCGTCGATATTCCGAATTGTTTGAGTTTCGGTTCATCGGATGTACCGTTATTGTACTACATCGATGTCCGGGCTTTTTGGTTCATTGGACGTACCGTTTGTACTGCGTCGATGTTCGGAAGTTATGGTTAGCGACCATGGGATAGCGTCCCGTTTGTGACACACGTGTTGGTGAGTTTTCATGCTTCCGTTTTTGTGATACATGTGTTGGCGAGTTTTCATGCTCCCGTTTTGTGATAGGCCTCCCCCTTTTTGTGATTTCTGGATTTCTATTGATGATTTCTAGAATTTGTGCTCCATCAGCTTTTATGATTGGCATCGATATGATGTCGATAGTTGTGACTTGGTGAATAAAACTAAAGAGTATGACATTCTTTTGATCCTTGAGAAGATTTTTGTGATATTGATTAATCTCTGGTTGATTTTCAATTACATACTTATCATAGTATGGCTTTATGGTTATCTTACTTTTTTTCATACCTCTTATTCTATATCATTTTATATGATATTTATAGTTAGACTGATCCGTTTATTATTTTCTTATTAAATAATACTCGGGTCAGACCGAGATGTTACAGGTGCTTCTACTTGACTCCTCATCTGGGAGTATTACATGACTTTTGGCTAACTACACTAGATTGGTAGTTTTTGTTGTTATACACTCGAGATATAGACTCATTGATGTATACTTATTCTTTTGGCTATCACTTGTAACTATTCTTTTGTGATATTGTGGATCTTGTTTGACCACTACTCTGATATACACTTTCATGTGTAATATTTATATTTGTTTTCGCCTTTGAGATATGAACTTCTGTCACTGAATTATGTTATGCTTATTTCTATATTTGTTTCCGAAGATATTATAGCCACCGTGTAGTAGCTTTGAGTTTGCATCAGTATGTCGGATTCCCTCTTGAAATGCAAGTTATATTTTTATCTGGCATATCGGTACTCGCACAAAGCAATTACACGGATGGTCGCTCCTCCACAGCCTTATTCTCCTCGCTAGTTGACGGCATTACCCTGTAGTGTCCTTGGCTAGCATGGGTATAGAGGTGGGGCGTCACAGCTGATGATCATTTTGTGATTTTGACTAGCGATATGCTACGTTTCTTTATCCACGTAGGGGACGGTACCTCATTTTATTGAGTTTTGTCTCATTTCTTTTATAGGCCAACGACCTATGTATTATTTGGAGTTTCGACTCAATTTTTGTGGGCTAGCGACCCATGTACTTTTAATGTGTTTTGATTCGCCCGATGTACCGTTTGTACTACATCGATGTTTCGGCTTTTCGGTCCATTGGACGTACCGTTTGTACTGCGTCGATGTTCTAAATTGTTTTGTGTTTCGATTCATTGGATGCACCGTTTGTACTACATCGATGTTTCGGCTTTTCGGTTCATTGGACGTACCGTTATTGTACTGCGTCGAAGTTTCGAATTGTTTGAGTTTCGGTTCATCGGATGTACCGTTATTGTACTACATCGATGTCCGGGCTTTTTGGTTCATTAGACGTACCGTTTGTACTGCGTCGATGTTCGGAATTTATGGTTAGCGACCATGGGATAGCGTCCTGTTTGTGATACACGTGTTGGTGAGTTTTCATGCTCCCATTTGTGATACACGTGTTGGTGAGTTTTCATGCTCCCGATTTGTGATAGGCCTCCCCTTTTTGTGATTTCTGGATTTCTATTGATGATTTCTAGAATTTGTGCTCCACCAGCTTTTATGATTGGCATCGATATGATGTCGATAGTTGTGACTTGGCGAATAAAACTAAAGAGTATGACATTCTTTTGATATTTGAGAAGATTCTTGTGATATTGATTAATCTCTAGTTGATTTTCAATTACATACTTATCATAGTATGGCTTTATGGTTATCTTACGTTTTTGTCATACCACTTATTCTATATCATTTTATCTGATATTTATAGTTAGACTGATCCGTTTATTATTTTCTTATTAAATAATACTCGGGTCAGACCGAGATGTTACAGGTGCTTCTACTTGACTCCTCATCTGGGAGTATTACCTGACTTTTGGCTAACTACACTAGATTGGTAGTTTTTGTTGTTATACACTCGAGATATAGACTCGTTGATGTATACTTATTCTTTTGGCTATCACTTGTAACTATTCTTTTGTGATATTGTGGATCTTGTTCGACCACTACTCTGATATACACTTTCATGTGCAATATTCATATCTATTTCCGCCTTTGAGATATGAACTTCTGTCACTGAATTATGTTATGCTTATTTCTATATTTGTTTCCGAAGATATTATAGCCACTGTGTAGTAGCTTTGAGTTTGCATCGGTATGTCGGATTCCCTCTTGAAATGCAAGTTATATTTTTATCTGGCATATCGGTACTCGCACAAAGCAATTACACGGATGGTCGCTCCACAATAGCCTTATTCTCCATGCTAGTCGACGTTTTCTCACGTCTTTCTACTACGAAAATGCCTTAGGGATTCCCATTTTTATTCTTGAGCCCAGTGTTATTGAGGAAAGTGAAGTTTCACCAGATTTGACTTATGAGCGACATTCCATTCACATCATTGCTTCGGAGGTTGAGCGCCTTCGGAATAAAGATGTTCTTCTTGTGAAAGTTCAATGGTTCTCAGATCCTAAGGATTGCTCTTGGGAATCCTGGGGATTCATCGAGCGATCCCGTTCAGGCTTACTCTTTCATGCTCTTTATGGTGAACTTCCTATTTCAAATTTCTTTTGTGTTGATATGCTTTTATAGTTGTTACCCTTTATTTTCTTCTTAAGTATTGCGAGGACGCAATTTCTTTAAGGAGGGGAGTCTGTAACAACCCGCATATTTATCGATTGTATATTTAAATATTTTATTTAAATATTTCATCATTCGTCAGATTTTAGTGCGAAAACCTACTTTTTACAAACGGTCAAATTAGGACTCGAGGCCACCCCCATTGAGTTCAAAATAACGTTTGCGGCCTTTTTGAGTATAAACTTCGATATGTTTGGAGTTAGAGGAATTTTTCTACTTTTTCACTTATGGCTTTGGTTTGGTTTCAGCCTATTAGACCCAAGCCTTACCTCCTCTTCTCTTCGTTCCTTCATATTTTCCTAATACTCAAGCTTTAGATAAAAATGCGGGAAGAGAGAAAGAATTAGAATTCCTAAGCCCTAGTTTCATTGCAAATCCAAGCTCCAACTCCAAATTCATAGTAGAAGCTCTGGTAAGCCTCCTCCTCTTCTTCTCCAACTCATTCTCCTTCCAATTTCAGAAATTCCTAAATCTAATTTAGGAAATGTTTCTCTTTTAAGCTTAGATTCAAGCTTGTTGGGTTGGAATTGAAGAATGATAGCCCTTGCCATTGCTCTATAGCTTCTTCTTCATTTGTTTTGGGTTTAAAGGTGAGATTTTTATCTCACATCTTAGTCTATAATTATCTTCGATTGTTAGGTATGAATTCCTAACACTTATTCTTGTGCAATTGATTTTGGTTGGGATTGATTTGGTGTATATTCCAATTTTTGGTGTTTTGAAATCAAAATCTATGAAAATCCTATTATGGATATTTGGACATTGATATTTGAGGTGTATCGAAGAGCCATTAAGGCTGGTTGTCGCTTGGCATAAATCCTTAGTCGTCGTTGCTCGTCCGATCGCTTCCGATATCATTTGACCATTTTTGGCCTAGGTTCAGGGAATGCCCTGAACCACAGTTTTAGACGTCTGAAACAAGATATTCAGATGTCTGAATATTATATTGGGAATTTTTATTCTCCAGTATTCAGACGTCTGAATATAAATTCCAGACGTCTGAATTTGCTCGTGAGCAACCAGAAAGGAAATAGGCTAAAAAATGCCTATTTCAGACGTCTGAAATATAGGGTTCAGAAGTCTGAATTGTGTTCTGGAAAACATTTATTTTTTCAAATTCAGACGTCTGAATCCTTGATTTCAAACGTCTGAATCTGCTGTCTCGGCTCTATTTTGCCTATTTTGTTTAAGAATTCCAGTTTTATCGATTCGTGTTGATTTCCTTTTGCTGTTATCATCTATTATCGACTTTGATGACATTTTCTTTGGGATTTTTGAAAATATCCATTTTGATCGATTTGATATCGATTTCTTTGGAATTAATTCACGTCTTCATACGTGAATTTTAGTGATTGATTGTTTCTACAATCATTTTTGTGATTTGTCACTTTAAAAATATAAAGGTTTTCTATACTAGTAGTAAATATCAAAACTCTTCCATTAAAACGATTTCAACACTATTTTATTACAAAGCTCGTTTCTTAAACTGTTTTCTAATCTATTAGTATATACAAACCTTTACCACACCCGTATGAGAAATCTAATTAAACGGCTTAGTAAAACAAGTGGTATGAAACGCTTGCGTTTACTTCGTCGGTTAATTCTTAGACTTGTTCGATTGAATCTCTTGTGACAATTTTCTAGTGGAGATCTACAATTTGTTCGTAAATATTTAAGTTAAGCTAGTGGTTATAGGACATGAAGCTAAGCTCATATATTTACTAGCTTAGTGTAATTGACACTTCTTGATGATCGATGATGATCATTTTGTGATTTAGACTAGCGATATGCTACGTTTCTTTGTCCACATAAGGGACGGTACCTCGTTTTATTGAGTTTCGTCTCATTTCTTTTATAGGCTAACGACCTATGTATTATTTGGAGTTTCGACTCAATTTTTGCGGGCTAGCGACCCGTGTACTTCTAATGTGTTTCGATTCGTCTGATGTACCGTTTGTACTACATCGATGTTTCGGCTTTTTGGTCCATTGGACGTACCGTTTTTACTGCGTCGATGTTCTGAATTGTTTTGTGTTTCGATTCATTGGATGAACCGTGTGTACTACATCGATGTTTCGGCTTTTCGGTTCATTGGACGTACCATTATTGTACTGCGTCGATGTTTCGAATTGTTTGAGTTTCGGTTCATCGGATGTACCGTTATTGTACTACATCGATGTCCGGGCTTTTTGGTTAATCGGACGTACCGTTTGTACTGCGTCGATGTTCGAAATTTATGGTTGGCGACCATGGGATAGCGTCCCGTTTGTGATACACGTGTTGGTGAGTTTTCATGCTCCCGTTTGTGATACATGTGATGGTGAGTTTCGTGCTCCTGTTTTGTGATAGGCCTTCCCTTTTTATGATTTCTGGATTTCTATTGATGATTTCTAGAATTTGTGCTCCACCAGCTTTTATGATTGGCATCGATATGATGTCGATAGTTGTGACTTGGCGAATAAAACTAAAGAGTATGACATTCTTTTGATCTTTGAGAAGATTCTTGTGATATTGATTAATCTCTTGTTGATTTTCAATTACATACCCTATCAAAACATAATATTTTGTATGAAATTTTCAAAAAATATGTGTAGATTAGTTAGGAACAACATATTAAAATTTTATAATTTTATGAAATATTTACAATTTACTATGAATTATAGACGGGCGGTGAGTTTGACACACATGTGTATATCCACTACTCTTTGCACGTTATATCATCTTATTTATTGATTGAATTGCTAGGATGAATTGATGATTTATGATGTCGGATTGATTTTGCCTTTGATAATGGAATTTGTTTATATTGAATGGTCAAAATGAAAAGAAGATGTTGTCCGAATGCATTTTGATTTGTGATTGTTAGATAATTTTATACAATTTTGAGGCTTTAATTTTTATTTGTTCTAATTTTGGGATGTTATATTTATTTGTTTATTTTTTTATTTGAAATGATTTTGGAAAGCTTGGAAAAGAGAATATATGAGTTATCGAAATTTTTCATTGTATTATTGTATTATTAAAGAAGAGTTTGATTTATTTGTATCTTGGTATTTTGAAAAGGAAACATCCTTTTTGTCATAAATTTAAGGATGCTTTGTTTTTTTATCTTAATTTTATTTATAAAAAAGGGAAAGCGGAAAATACATTTTTAGTATAAAAATTTAAGATACATTGGAATGTATGATTTTGGAAAATATATAAATTTTGGAATATCTTTTCATTTGACGTTTTGAAATAAGAATTGAATTATGAAAGTATTTTTTTTTGAAAGGGAAAAAGTGAACTTATTATTGTACTTTTAGAAATGGGAAATCTATCAAGTATTTTGAAAGTATTTTGGAATCACAGCTGTTGTGGCTTGATGTAAGGTGTTAAATACCATATTTCTATATGGACTTGTGACAGGCATGATCTTATTTATGACTTGGTGATTTGATGGGTGGTTATGCATTGGTTTTGTTTTATTTTTGGTAATTTTTCTGGTTGCGATTGCCATTTTTCTCTATTGATTGTTGGCATATTTATTCTTGCCATGACTATATTCTAGTCAAAACATTGTTGAATTTCATGACAAATTTTTTATATACAATAATGTTTTTAAACCTCCTTTTAATCTTGGTTGAGATAAATTGGACTCTGTTTACCAATGGGCCAAAACTCCGCCTTGACCGACTTGATTCAGGCTCATTACCTGAATTGGTGTTATATTGTTTTCCCACCTACCACCATTGGTCAATGGTTTGCTACATTGGGCTAATTTCTTTTTGGTTCGAATTCCCGACCGGCGGGTCACACGCTATGAAGGATGAAGGCATGGGGGTCCCAGATGTAGTGCTGTGAACAGGTAGCTTATGGCTTTCGCCTTAGACCGTTTTGGTTATCCTGGGTTGATCGCCAGGTGTGTTATGGAATTATGAGTAGATTACGGTGTTGACTTCTTGATGCGCGCTCGAGCTCTACCACTGTAATTTTACAATACTAGCATCTGTTTATTCGGTATTTATGAGTCGGGTTATATTTATCCCATGATCTCATATTGCCTTATTATTACCTTATTACATTTTTACAATGTTGATTTATTTTTATCATATTGTTTTTACATATGATAATTGTTATGGGTATCGTATTGATTTATATATGATACTCTAGATTGATTTATTTTTATCACCTATTGTTTTATATAGTTGAAAATTAATGGGTATCGTATTGATTTATATATGATACTCTAACTTGATTTATTTTTATCATATTGTTATACATGATAATTGTTATGGGTATCGTATTGATTTATATATGATAATCTTGCTTGATTTATTTTTATCATATTGTTTTGTATGTGATAATTGTTATGGGTATCGTATTGATTTATATATGATACTCTAGCTTGATTTATTTTTTTATCATATTGTTTTATATATGTTAATTTTTACGGGTATCGTATTGGTTTATATATGATACTCTGGCTTGATTTGTTCTTATCAAATTGTTTTATATTTGATAATTATTTATAATATCTTATTGATTTATATATGATACATTGACTTGAATTATTTTTATCATATTGTTTATATATGACAATTGTTGATGATATCGTATTAATTGTATACGATACTTTGGTTAGGTTCATTTGCTGTCATATTATTTTATATACGATTATTTTAGTTAGTGTTGCATAGATTTATATACGACACCTTGGATTGATACTTCTCTATCATACTTTTTTAATATATCAATTGTTTTTTATCGATATCCATAGATCTTACTTCACGCGCACTAGAAATTGTATGACCCATGTGATTTTTTTTATAATACTCGGGTTAGTCTAAGGATTTTGTTGGCAGGATAGGTTAGCATGAACTGTAGCCGCAGTATTATTCCTTTTCTTTGTTTCGTGTGTCTGGAATATGCAGCTTTGGACTTTGTTGTTGTAGTAGTTATCTAGTATCATGGTATGTATGCTATTTTATAATTTAGGAGACGATGTCATGTACTATGAACTATGTATTGTAGACGTCTACTATTATAATATGTATTATGTATTCTGCTATTATTGTTGTGCTAAGTTATATGTTCTATTACATTATGTATTATGTTACTTAGGAAAATTTTTCTTGTACCATTACTTTGAACCAAGACTGAGTACGAAATAGTAAGTTGAATAGTCCAAATTTTTTTTCATGCCAGTGTTAGTTCAAGGGAATGAGTTCATCGTTTAGCCCTATCGAGTCCCATTCTCCGTGCTTTCCAATAGTGATACTTAGTATTGCTCTTGGTTAGCGTGGGTATATGGGGCCGGGTGTTACAAATATTAATTAATTTAATTAAATCAAGTGGTGGTCGGAGTATTCAACATTTTGGTTGTGTGACCCTTAGGTGTAAATTTGGTTGGTGATTATCATTGAACCTAAATTTTAACATTTACCCATTACCTTGGCTAGTGGTGTGGCAGTATGATAAAATTTATTGCTTGTAGAGTTTTGGTAAAAATCCAATTTTACTTATTTTAATTAGTCCCCTTTAGTGACAATTATTTACACAAATTCTATTCAAAACTATATTATATTAGAACTTATTTAATAGGGAAATGGTCAAAATTCTAAATATCATCCACATTCATCCAGTATAGCCCAAACGCAAAGGCCTTTGTTCGCTAGTAACGATTAATATTAATCGAACTGCTCTGGGCAGAGACTTTAACTTTGAGTTGACTTTAGTTGACCGTGGTACTAACCTCATGTATCCGTGGAAGCAAATTATCTATTGAATGGTTTTTCACTTCTAATGCTTTAACCCGACACAACTATAGTCGTTCAATGGATGTAGTTCCATGATTATAAATCAAAATAAAATTTCCACATTGACGTTCAACGGTATTCTCTAGTCGAGAGAATTATGTAACATTGTCATGTTGGTAACCTTAGTTATATTAACCAACAAAAACTATCGAATGAGTCATTCCATAGTTATTTGGCAACTATCAGTATGTAACCAGATCCTGCCCTTAATAGACATGAGTATTATGGTTTCTGATGCTTGCAGGGCATTACGTACTCTAATCTTAACTACTATATCGATATCCAGTCTCGATACGTCTTGATTGGGAATATTTAAAATGTTGTGTTTATTTTTATTGTGATAAATTTCTTATGGGCGTAATATTTTTTTGAGAAAAATAAGCGATCCTCTGTGCGGAGGAGAGCACTCATATAATTTTGGTCTACATTTAAAAAAGGTTTTACCAACAAGCATGGTAGGTGGCCCTTCCCTATGAACCCATATAATTGAAATGAAAAAAAAACCTAAGAAATAACTAAAATGCTTGATAAGGATAAAACTGGACAAAAATCAAGAATAACATAAACCAAATGTTGCATCATAGATGAGGCCATGATGAGACAAAAAGACCTCGTCGACTATCATGGATGCCAAAAGAAGCTGTAGAAGGACCTGATAGCAAATTAATACTCAACTCATCCTGTAAATGAAGTCGCCCAATCTTTACTACCCATGTCAACAACTAGAATTGAAAAAAAAAGATAATATGATTTATAACATATATATGTATATAAATCAATAATATGCATGTACATGCAAGAGAAGAAGAAGGAACATGTTGTAGATATAGTAACCAAGTTAGGATAAGGAAGCTAGAAGGTAATAAATCTATACATGAGTTAGTTACCATATAATAGCAGTGGGTCAGAACGGTCATGTGCGTTCTCATCTAACAGAATGACACTAATGGCATTAATATTTCTATTATTAACAATAATTCTCTCCCGTTAGGCATTAATACAGGGTTTTACCTTTTTAAGGAACTCCTGAAAACTGTTGATATTAGCTGTTTATAGGTGTTTTTCGAAGTCTAGTTAAAGAAAATTAAAGCGGATATATAAGTCAAATATCCATTGTAAAATATTAACATTATTGAAAACTCTTTGATTTCTGTCTAACCAAATATATCATGTTGCGATATCAAATATAGTGTCTAATAAGAATCGCTAACCAAAATTAACGTAAAATCTCAGCCTAGACTAATTAGACTCACAACTAGAAAAACTAAAAGTAATATCAAAACAAAAACTATAAGAATGTAAATAAGCATAGAATTAGTAAACTAACAATCATAGTATAAGTGTGCAACTGTCTATGTTCATATTGCAAAAAATACAATTTTTTAATTAATATGCATATTTTGTTTTTTGAAAGTTCAATATATTAAGTTTCTCATGTCATATTAACCACATATGCAACTTTGATCTAGTGGGTGAACTGGCTTTTCACATTATTTTAAAAAGATTTGATTTGATTCTTGAAAAATTTAGGAATTTGTAAAATAAATTAGATGAAAAGTTGTTAGTCTTACCCAAACATCAAATTTTGATATTGTTATCGTTGTCCATGTTACAAAGTTCTAATTGGCACATAGAAGAGAAAACTAGTAGAACATAGTTTTTTTCTGGCACACGGTTAAAGCTAAACTCCCAAGTAAAGTTTGAATTAGGTTTATAGACTTTTAAATTTAGTACATATTTGAAAATACAAATAGCATAGAGTTTGGTAAAATCTACATTAAGAGGAATATCAGAGATCCAACAATCATGTCAAAATGATTTGTCATCCCTCGAATGAACTAAGTTACCAATATCTAGTTTAAAAACATTCAAGCCTTTTAAAATTGGTTTCTAGAAGTGTGATAAATTATTTTGGTTGCTAGATGTTAATTGGTGTAATATTATGAGAGCTTTCATAAAATTGATTAGAAATTATTTCTTTCCAAATTAAGTTATCATTACCATTAAACTTATACAACCATTTCACTAGTAAAGACATATTAAGGTTACAAAGATTAATTATCCACTACCTTCCCTCGTCTTACGGTTTACAAATTGAATCCTAACCAACGAGATACTTTAAACTACTATTAGGATTATCCCCATCCTACAGAATGTCTCTTCTAATCTTATCTATTTTATCTATTACCCGTTTTGGAAAAAGATAAAAGACATCTAATAAATAGGTAGAGCCGATAAAACAGTTTTGATTAGGACTACTATACCCGCTTTTGATAAAATTTTACTGTGCCACCGACATTATCTGCTACTTATATTATCAATGATTACTAACTAGTCATTGTGCTTAAGTTTGTTTGGTCTTATTATGAATCTTAAGTAATCCATGGGAAAGTAAATAGTGTTATAGTTTAACATGATGGCAACCTGACTCTCTACGTTACTTACATGATTAAGAACTGAAATCTTGATTACAACATATTGTAACTACTTTCACAAAATATATCATTTTTGGATTTACTATTGCGCATACCTAAATTAAATAGATAATTGATATAGCACATTATATCATGTAAATAATAGAAATAAAAACACATTCTATTTCGAGTGAGCTTTTATTACAGAGTTGATAATTTGTAGTAAGTTATAGAATTTTCCCTAAGGCATACCCCTAAATTTATCATAAACAGGAAAAGATAATAGTATTGCTGATTACTTACTGAAAATTTGATGATATTAACATTCAAAATCCACTTCACTTGCAACCAATCTCTATAGTGCATATCTCATAGCTAGAGGAAATTAAGGAATACCAATTACCGATCCTTATTACATGCTACTTGAATAGAAAGTGCATGACCCTAAATCAAAGTATGGGAAACTAGATGGATTGTTCTTCTACAAGGGAAGAATCTTGATTTATCTAAAGGGAATACAACTTAATGTTCAATTAGTTCATGAATTCCATGCTTCCCCACCGGCGGGTCATTCAGGGGTTTAAAGAACAGTACATAGAATAAAGCAAGTTTTTCACTGGCATGGTATTAAAAGTGAAGTTCAGAAATTTATTGCTTCTTATGGTATCTGTCTAAGAACGAAATTAAAAAATATACATTCCTCTTGTCTATTGTAACCGTGTCCAATTCCTGAACAATTGGGATGATATAAGCATGGACTTCATTATTCAACTTCCTAAAAGTCACTTATATTCAATCATTTTGGCAGTATAGATAGACCTTCAAAGTATGTTCATTTTCTACTACTTAGTCATCCTTTTTCTGCTCACCAAGTTGCTAAGATATTTTCTGACAATGTTGTAAATGAGCTCGGACTTCTGAGATCAATCATCAGTGACAGAGATTCAATCTTCACTAGCCTATTCTAGAAAGAATTATTTAAGCTTCAGGTTGTAAACTGCCACTTAACATAGCCTATCATCCTCAAAGTGATGGTCAATTTGAAGCAGTAAATAAGATATTGGAGTGTTATCTTTGTTGGTTTTGTAGTCACAAGCCTAAAGAATAGCATAAATGGTTGTCCTTAGCAGAACTATCGTACAACACAACATGGAAAACAGGCATAAATACCACACCTTTTGAGCTGTTTATGGCGGGAAACCACCCTAATTCTAAGCTTTCCCAAAATAGAAAAAGTTCAACAAGTAGAGGAAGCCTTATTTGCTAGAGATGTAACATTACAAATTTAAAAGACCATTTGACCTTGGCTAAAGAAAAAGAATTGAATTATTACAGACAAAACTAGGACATTCTGAGAGTTTCAAGCTGGTGATTGGGTGTATCTCAAACTTTAACCTTATAGACTGCAAGTGGTACACATAACCACAAACTCTTCCTAAAGCACTATGGTCTATTTAAAGTGCTTGAGAAAATGAGGATAGTAGCTTACAAACTACAACTTGTAGAGCAAGCAAAGATTCATCCAGTATTTCAAGTTTCCCAACTCAAGGAAATGATTAGAACTAATGTTTCTATCCATCCAAAATTAACCTTATATAATTAGTAGATTGTGGGAGAACCCAAGTGGATTTTGGCTAAGATAATAGTCAAAGTAAAAAACACAAACACTGCATATGTATTAAATAGATGAAACCAGAGAGGTGATGATGAGGCAAATTAGGATAATTATTGGGATTTAATAGCTAAATTTTCCATATTGGACCTTAAGGTAAGGTTAAATTTTATGGGAGTGAGGAGCTACTACACACCTCAAGAGTGTGTTCGTGTGCATGGTGTACATGATGCATAACAGGCATACAATTGCAGCAGCAGAAAAGAAAATTGGAGAGAATGAGTAGCAGACTAGAGTAGTAGAGAAAGAAGGCAAATAATTATAGGCCTGCATGAAATATTGGATTATACGAAGCATCTTGGCAAGTGGTCCTAGGAAAAATGTTAAGCTAAAATCAATTGGGTTGTTATTTGTTCTTCTTTTGCATGTTGTATAATGAAATGCCACTGTATATAGTGAATGTAAAGAAGGAAAATGTATGTAAAAGAATTTACTGTTGCATTAATTTTCTTCTTTATCTTCCCATTTCTTAGCCATCCTGTTATTTTGTGAGTTCTCATAATATTTGCATTCCTCTCCATAGACCATTGCTTTTATCTTCCATCGTGGTAAACCCATGAATAAAAGTGTAAATAAGCTCTCACAAATGATGGATAATTTTTGTGTTATATACTAAGATCCTCCTTTAATATACTATTATGAGACCCAATTTCAAAATATCAGGCATAGAAGATGGGACTCATCTAGTTGACTTCCATGAAAAACTAGTTGATGAAACGTAGGGCATCTAGTCAAATTATTTATTTAGAAAAAGAGAAGGAAAAATAGACATTTATTCGATTGTGAAAATTTAGAGCAGTCGGATATTTTTAGGTTTGATGATTTAAATACACCCCACAAATCAGTTTCGATAATTTTTTCTCAAAAATTAAATATGTGTTATAAAATAAAGAAAGCAGAAGTCATTAGAGAGAAAAAAACTATTCATTCAGAGATTAGTAATTCATTTCCTTTACATTAGCACCTTTATATAAATGCCTAGGAGCTTGGGATAGAACTAATCCTACGATGTGGTACTAAATATAAAATAGTATATAGCATATTCACTATTAATATTTACATATATTATAACACTCCCCCTTGAATCTGCGTCTTCAAAATATTGAATCCTCTGATAACTTGAAATTGTCCCTTTTGTAACGTGTACGATGATTGCACCCCCTCATTGTTATCTTGCTTGCATTTACCAATTCAGTCGATATAGATATTGTGTGTTGCCTCATTAAAAACCTCTATAAGGAAAACCCAATGGGAAAAACCTTGAAAGAGGAAAAGAGTGCAACTTGTGAAATCATAAATATCATACTAAAAATGATATTCCTTCTAAGAGTTTGATACTTCAGGATCAAAATATTGTCTCATTAAACCCTTACTAAGAAAAATCCAATGGGAAAAATCTTAGTGAGGAAAAAAAATACAATGACATATCTTATTTTCTCATTTCTTCAAATGAAGTTTGATACTTCGGGATCAAACTAATGCTCATTAAAAGCTTGCTAAGAAAAATCCCATAGGAAAAATCTTAGTGAAGGAAAAAGAGTACAATATAGTATGAGATATTTCAATAATTTACAGAATGATATAGAGTTTGATACTTCTGTATAAATATAATACTTCATTAAAAAACTTACAAAGGAAAACCCGATTGGAAAAACCTTAGTCAAGGATAAAAATACAATCTAACTTAAATAACATATTTGAGATGTTATTTCTTGAAAAGACGTTTGATTCTTCTAGGTCAAGACAATGCCTCGTTAAAACCTTAGTAATAAAACCCAGTAGGAAAAATCTTAAATAAGGGAAAAGAGTACATTGTAACTTATTTTCAAATGTTAATGGGAAGTTGATACTTCTGGATCAAGATAATGCCTCATTAAAATCTTACTAATAAAAATCGAGTGGGAAAAATCTTAGTTAAGAAAAAAGAGTGTATTATAAAATACTTATGGATGCTCCCCCTGATTTAAAATTTTCCTCTAAATTCATATTTGTCTTTCGATAACTCAAATTGGTTATAGACACTTCTAGATCTATAAATATGAATCTCATTAATAATACAATTTATTAATAGTTTCCTTCGATACAATCAAATTTTCCAATCCAATTATGATTTGCATTTTATGCATTTTGTTTGCTACCTTTATGAAAAACACATCATGTGTTTTCATTTTTATGCTTCAAATCAGTTTTGCATATTGCAACTACATCTTTGATGAGTATTAAAAGTTCTATTACAACAATACTTAAAAGAAGGAAGTAATCTACTCATCTTAAAGTGCATCGAGATTTTCATTACAACAATACTTAGAACGTTGTAGTCTACATTCCATATTCTTTGCATTCTTTAAAATCATCACAGTTATTTATATTCTTCAGGAATAATTTTTGCATATCGCAACTAACATTTCAATGTATATTAAAAGTTTCATTACAACGATACTTAAAAATAGGAAGTAATCTACTCATCATGAATTATATCAAGATTTTCATTACAACAATACTCAAAGTAGGTTGTAATATATGCTTTTTGTTATTTGCCTTCTTTATAACCACAAAAGTTATTTATATTCTACAGGAATTTGTATACTTTCATCATTTAATATGATTCAAACCATATTTATACCTTCGGTGTAACGTTCGAGATTTTTGACTCACGAAAGTGGACATTAATACGTCCACTGTATCAACTACCGAGCAATTGAAGGCCGGAAAACCGTACCGTTAGGGTTTAAGAAGAAGAAAAGGATAGAAGAAGAAAGAAAGAAAAGAAAAGGCAACAGAAACAAAATTAGAATCTCACAATCGCAGCGGAACAACATATAATAGATAAATGAATATCTTTAAAACAAAGAACTATATCATTTATTACATTACATCACATCACATTATCAGAGTTTACAACAACAAACAGCGGAAAGGAAATACTATATACTAGTCGATACGCCAAGCCATCCAGCTTGCCTCCAAATCTCTACAGCGACTCCTGAATTCCAGAATATCATGTTAACCTGACTCTTGACTGCCCGTATGGAAATGGGTGGGCACCCTGAGTTTAGGAAGGGAACAATAAACTCCAAGTCAGTCATGGGACTGGTGTGAGAACTTCAAACAGTTTATCTTTTCAAAAAAAACCAACAAAGAAATATTTTTTAAATAGAGAGAACTTAAAACAATTATTCTTTAAAACAAACAAATAAATATTTTTAAAGTCAATTCGCAATGCTTTTAGAAAATGAAACTAACATAAGGCCTCCCGCCGCATACACAACGCAAACGCAGAACTTGGAGGAGATTTCTCCTTATGATAGTCAAAGATGCTTACTACGCAGAGAATTTCTTTGATATTATTACTATAAGTGCAAAATGTGGAAAACCATTTCGAAAGTAGAATATAAATCTTAGCCAGCATAGGTACCATTATATTATGCCTACTATAACTACCTCTTGAGGAGGCAGGTTATACAATTTGCAATCGTAAAGGGTTTGTATTGTTTCTTTGGATTTCCAACAAATGGTCAGGCCAAGGAACTTCCCATTGCCACATGGAAACGCCTCTGGAAAGACACCCCAAGAACCTAACCGGATCTCTGCCAACACAAGGCCGGTTACCCCTAGCTGGGTAACAACTGACACGAATATGCCATCTCTCGGTCGTAACCGACCTAAATCCCGGGATTCACCAACAACCACAAAATAATAAGTTTGCAGCAACAACATAGGTTAAGTATCAGGGCTCCATACCATAATACCACCTCTATCTAGAAGGAAATGACATACACTAAGGGGGCGCTATCCCCTAATAACCTTGCTGCATTCTTTCTGTTTTGACCATTTCCAGGGTGTGAGGTCCGACGAAGTCTCGTCCACAAGGCTACGCTTTATACAAAAGCTGTGCTTTGATCAACAAATGATCACACATTACCAAATTGGGAATGTATCACTAGTAATCATCAACTACATAACCTCTGAGCTCGTACATCTCAGAGAAGGGTGTTAAGCTAAGAGAATAAATTCTCCACCACCAACAGAAATATATTTGATAGAAACCAGCTTTACATCTCAAATTGTAATGTCAGACACACATCCATACAAGTCCGTTCCGGGATCGAACGGAACCGAAGGCACTTCCAAAGAAGCCCTTGCAATCCGGATATTCACTAATCATGTCCGGAATTCCCATCACAAAGGGTGATAAAATCTCTATATCGGAGATCAGCCGATGCAGAGACATTCGACGATAATCCTTCCATTGTCGAAAATATCCGGTCTTCAACACCGGTCTTCAAATGCTATCCATTACGACATATCGCTATTCGAAATGGGATTTATGAATTAAAGGTCCTCTCCCGGCTAAACCGAATAACGAGCGCTTATTTTTAAAATAAGTGTAGCATTCAATTTCAAGCAATTCATAACAAATACCCATTTAAAGGTAAATATTGATAGTCGGTTATTAACTATCAATAGATATGCACAATCATCACCAAATTCCAAATAACTTCCCAAATTATTTATTTTCCAAAAATATCTTTACAAGATATATAATTTTCCACATTTCAAAAATAAATCAATGTTTATTTTTAAAACAATTTTCCCTTTCCTTTATAAATTTTATGGTGAATTCACATTTCCAAAATATCTATTAATATACGATTCTCAAATCGATTTCAAATATTCACTTTCAATTTATCTTTAAAAGACAAAATTTCTAAACATTTTACTTCATACTGGAAAACATTTCCATACTTATTTAACAATAAGTAATTCACAAATCTATTTATTTTCAATACTTAGAAAATACTCAATATACTTAAAACCAATTAAGTATATATTTTATTATTTAAGGAAAACATTCTCTTAAACACATTCATATGAGTCAAAACGAATGTTGCGTAAAACATCGTTACGGCAACCAAATATCACTAGTATATGGATTCGAAATTAAGATTGATATATAAATCCCAATACTATATAAAACATTTCCTTTCGAAAATCATTTACTATAACAACAGTGTTATAGTCCATCTTTTCCTTGTTTCTCGAAAACGTCTATTTCAACAATGAATGTTGAAATCTATGGTTTTGATACTTAATACATTTTAAAACATCTTTAAATCGTTTTAATTCTATTTAAAATATCACTTCCCCAGAACATTTCTTTAATATATTATTCACTATCCAAAATCGTGAATATACTTCGTTGACCAAATTCAACATTCCTACATATTTAAATAAAGGATTATCCACCGTCCAAAATCATTGATATATCTTCTTTAATAAGCTTTCATATTTACTTATCAAATTCAATTGATTTCAGATTTATAAAACAACGCTTATAAATTCACATTTATATAAAATTTTATTAAAACTTCAACTTATAGAATCCCTTAATTAACAAATTCTATTTAAATCTCATTTAAATTCCAAAATCCAATTTATAAGTTAAATACTTATAATTTTCTATTTTACAAAATCTATTCATTTTATAACTTCACAATTTATAAATCTATAAATTTCACTCACTTATGAAATCCATTTATACTTCATTTTAACACTTATAGAAACTCGTTTTATAATTCCAAAATTTTAAATTTATAAATATCAATTTTAGAAATATTTTACATAAACCGTTTATAATAATTTCAAAAATCTCAATTTACACTATTTTTTAAAATTCATTAACTCCATATTTCAAAAATCGCATTTTAACTATATTTCTCAAAAGTCATAAATTTTATAACATTAAAATTATGACGTTTATTTATTTAAAATGAATTAATTCCAAATTTTAAAAACACATACTTTAAAAAAATCACTTGAAAATCCTTTTAAATTCGAAATCAATACTTTAACATTTTTATAACTCCAAAAATAGGCCCAATGGTGCAACACCACCAATAAATCAACCATGGCATCCAAACATCATATATCAATATGATAACAGAATATATCGCAAATATTTGTAAATAAATCAATACTGTTGAGGAATCCAGTTGGATCCCTCCAACCTGTTTCCCTGCATCCATAGATGTTAGCACAATACCAATCCCGTTTCAAGACGGAATATCGCAGTACATGGGTTTATATAAAATATTATCTGCTATTAT
Source organism: Allium cepa (assembly GCA_030765085.1). NCBI lineage: Eukaryota > Viridiplantae > Streptophyta > Magnoliopsida > Asparagales > Amaryllidaceae > Allium > Allium cepa. Next base: position 164,762,458 of record CM060932.1, read on the forward strand.
GCGGCGCAATAGGGTCTCATCCGCTATATAATGTAGGAAAATCAACTCCAAGTACATATATAATACCAATTCCACTTCAAGATGGAATATCGCGGTATATGTGTTTCATAAATAACATCCGCTTAATATACGGTATATAGGGTCTATTTCAATACAATAGATAACAATTTATCATCCAAGCATACAATCAAGCAATTTTAAATTTAACTATTTAATATTTAAATCGAAATAATTCGATTGAGTGAGAAGTTCTCACCTTGTTTCAAATACAGTTGCAGTGTTTTATTTCGAATAAAATTAAATGCGCGTGTAATTTTACCTGAAATTTTTTACTAGCTCCAATCAACTCCAATCCAGCTCCATCGCGTAGTATTCGCGAATACAAACCCAACGCAAGTCGTTTCGTCAATTTTCGACCTCGTATCAAAAAGTTATCGCATTTTAAACATCGTACAAATTTATATAAATTAACTTCAATATTATTTTTAATTTTTTTTTAACTCAACTTCATCTTGGCCGTTCGTTTCTGAAGTGGGAATCTAGGCCGCACCTTTTTCTTCCCCTTCTTCCCAGTAAACCACGCGCACGAAGAACCCATCATCACGTTCGAATCTCTCAAAGTCGCGATCCCCTCGACGCGTTTGAAATCGATCGGTGACCACCATCGCGTAGCCCTTCGCGAGCACGACCAACATCATGAACGGCGTTGAACTCGGCTCCTTAGTTTTCTCGAAAACCGTGCGCGACCGCGGCACGTTCAAACCCAATTTGTCGTCAATCCGTAGCTTCATTTACGATCTTGACCGTTGGATAGAGAGATCTTGATGCTCTCTACAACTTTGTAGCTGAAGGTTTGTTGTAATTGCTTACGGATTTGAAGATTTTGAGGGGAGAAAGAAGAATAAATTTCGGCCATTAAAATTTAACTGGCGGCTAGGGTTTCTGAATTAGGGTTTGTGCAAATGTGAATGTTTAAGGTCCTTTTATAGAAAATTTCGCGATACTATTCACCCGAAATTTTTCCGAACTCCAAACGAAGTGTGCCGCCTGGCGTTTATAATGTTTTACCCCCATTCCAAACGCAATGGAATATATATCGAGAGCCAATTCGATCAAATTTGGAAGATAAGTTTTTGAATCGACTATTTAAATTCAAAATTCACTTGAGTCGATTTCTACGCGTTTTAGCTTGCCCCGGACAAACCGTAAGTCCGATTGACACGAAATTTGAAACCATACAATAATATAACATTACGGATCCGATGAAACTAGTTTCATTAAAATCCGAGACTATTTGAAAAATGACTATTTTTACTCGTCAATTAAATATTAAAATATTCAACTTCTACAAATTAACTTTTAATTCAATCTTAAAAGTTCTATGACATTATTATAACTCCAATATGATTTAATACAACTTTACAAATCAATTTTAATCACATTAAACTCAATTTCCAATTATTTATTTAATTTCTAATATTAAATTATCGATTTAATTATCCAATTAAACCTAGATATTCAAAATAAAATTTATCCGACTTAAAATTTTCACTTGTTAATATTTAAAATTAATTAAATATACGAATTTTAAATGACAGAAATTCTGGGTCGTTACAAACTTCCCCCCTTAAAAGAATTTCGTCCTCAAAATTACCAAGTAAAAAAAAAGTCTTGAAATCCATTAACTTTTCCAACATCCATTAAAATTAGATTTCAAATTCACTTAAGTGTTTAACTTTCCCAAAATCCAATATTAAACTTCTTACAAAAACTTTACTAAGTTTTCAAATCATACTTAGTTATCTTTTCAGAACCAACTATATCGTTTAACTTTTCACTCCAAAATCAAAGTTATAGTTTTCAAAATTTTCCAATTTTCTCAAAAATATTCTAACGTGTTAAATTTTCGAAAAATTTCGCCAGCGTCTCCTTTGCGTGGCTCGATCCACACCTACTAAACACTCAACAAACAATGAGAAACTTGTTTATATGAAAATAATGTCAATATACAACACATACCAACAACTATATGTGCCAATATAGCAAATGCAATCAAAAGCAATAAATTCAACCATCAACCAACTATCATCCAACTACATCCAATATCTATCCAATCAATCAATAACCAAATCAATATAAATTCACTTCTCATTATATTTAATGAATTGTTTTTTTCTTCAATTTATTCACAATTGATTCATTATCATTGGATTTTACTAACATTCGTTTATTCATATTCAATTAGTTTACATTCACTAATTTATATTCAAGTTAGTTCACTTTCAAATCAAATTCAATTACGCAGCTTTCAATTTCATTAATTCAATTTTATATGGATTTCTATATAATCAACTAACCATCATCTAACAAACAATGTATATGCAACATTACCAAATTTCTTTACTTTTCTTACATTCATTCAATTTGGTTCATCACTTTTAATTAGCTTTAATGAATTAATACTTACATCCATTATTTCATATCAATTTATTTACATTTAATTGATCTAACGTTCAATCCTTTTATTTAATTCAATTGCTAATTCATTTAACCATAAAAGTTGAATTTCATTACATAACTCAAGTTCATATCCATCACTTCACTTTATTAATTTACTTCGATACCAAAATCAACTTCATTCAACATTACTTAAGTTATATTCCATTTCAAACATCATTTGTTTAACTTAACTTAAATTTCCACTTATAAATCCAATTCAGATTCCAATTCCAGTTCTATTTACTTACAAATTCGAAATGGATTTCAATTTCATTTTCTTGCACTTGCAAATTTTATTTATTCATTCACAATTTATTTTCCAACTTAATAATTGTATTCCAATAATTTTATATAACATTTCAGAGTCTTTTCAATCTTTCAAAACCATTTTTGAAACCAATTCAATTATCCTTTGAATTTCAAAACCCAAACCTGAATTTTCCAAACAACTTCCATTTAAAACAACTTGGCAGCAATCCCTCTTTTGGAAACCCAAAAATGAACACCGATGATGTCGCGATCATCATCGGAATTATATTCCAGCGACCGAAAAGATATTAGAGCTTTTATCCCTCCAAAACAATTTTCCAAAACCCTTGAAAATCATTTTCAAACTCAAAAAGGAATTTAATCTTTTCCAAATTTCAAACCCTTTCAAAACATTTCCAAATATTCCTCTAGAAATTTTACTTCAAATTACAAATCACATTTATAATTTATATTCTCTAATTCTATTTGTATGTGAATTTATCTCTTAACTTTGGAATTACGATTTCAATTTCTTTCTCAACATTAATTATAATAATTTAATATCATCACTTTCTAGCAACCAAGCAATCATATATTAAAATAATTCACAGAATTTTTCTCTTTTATATACGAAAATAATTTAGGTAAAATTATTTCATTTACCCAATTTTTTAAAACGATATCGTGTCGAATTTGTTCTGTACAAGTGTTTAGAGATTCCTATCAATAACGTTAATTACTCGTATTGACCAAAATCCATATACCACTCAACAAACCAATCAGCAAAATATAAAACAAATTTTTATATTCACTAACAAATACGCACTCATATCTATTATTACACTCACACTCATTCTAGAGTACTGCTGACTCTATCTCTAATGAGTAATTCCCAACAGAGCCAAGGTTGTTACTTAACCATATGCTCTGATACCAGATGTAACGTTCGAGATTTTCGACTCACGAAAGCCGACATTAATACGTCCACTGTATCAACTGCCGAGCAATCGAAGGCCGGAAAACCATACCGTTAGGGTTTAAGAAGAAGAAAAAGATAGAAGAAGAAAGAAAGAAAAGAAAAGGCAACATAAACAATACTAGAATCTCATAATCGCAGCGGAACAACATATAATAGATAAATGAATATCTTTAAAACAAAGAACTATATCAGTTATTACATTACATCACATTACATTACATTATCAGAGTTTACAACAGAAAACAGCGGAAAGGAAATACTATATACTAGTTGATACGCCAAGCCATCCAGCTTGCCTCCAAATCTCTACAGCAATTCCTGAATTCCAGAATATCCTGATAACCTGACTCTTGACTGCCCGTGTGGAAATTGGTGGGCACCCAGAGTTTAGGAAGGGAACAATAAACTCCAAGTCAGTCATGGGACTGGTGTGAGAACTTAAAACAGTTTATCTTTTTAAAAAAACCAACAAAGAAATATTTTCAAAATAGAGAGAACTTAAAACAATTATTCTTTAAAAAAAACAAAGAAATATTTTTAAACTCAATTCGCAATGCTTTTAGAAAATGTAACTACCATAAGGCCTCCCGCCACACACACAATTCAAACGCAGAACTTGGAGGAGATTTCTCCTTATGATAGTAAAAGATGCTTACTACGCAGAGAATTTCTTTGATATTATTACTATAAGTGCAAAATGTGGAAAACCATTTCGAATGTAGAATATAAATCTTAGCCAGCATAGGTACCATTATATTATGTGTGCTATAGCTACCTCCTGAGGAGGCAGGTTATACAATTTGCAATCGTAAAGGGTTCGTATTGTTTCTTTGGATTTCCAACAAATGGTCAGGCCAAGGAACTTCCCATTGCCACATTGAAACGCCTCTGGAAAGACGCCCCGAGAACCTAACCGGATCTCTGCCAACACAAGGCGGGTTACCCCTAGCTGGGTAACAACTGACACGAATAGTCCATCCCCCGGTCGTAACCGACCTAAATCGCGGGATTCACCAACAACCACAAAATAATAAGTTTGCAGCAACAACATAGGTTAAGTATCAGGGCTCCATACCATAATACCACCTCTATCCAGAAGGAAATGGCATAGACTAAGGGGGCGCTATCTCCTAATAACCTTGCTGCGTTCTTCCTATTTTGACCATTTCCGGGGTGTGAGGTCCGACGAAGTCTCGTCCACAAGGCTACGCTTTATACAAAAGCTGTGCTTTGATCAACAAATGATCAGCAGCACTTCATATGCCACATTACCAAATTGGAAATGTATCACTAGTAATCATCAACTACATAACCTCTGAGCTTGTACGTCTCAGAGAAGGGTGTTAAGCTAAGAGAATAAATTCTCCACCACCAACAGAAATATATTTGATAGAAACCAGCTTTACATCTCAAATTGTAATGTCAGACACACATCCATACAAGTACATTCCAGGATCGAACGGAACCGAAGGCACTTCCAAAGAAGCCCTTGCAATTCGGATATTCACTAATCACGTCCGGAATTCCCATCATAAAGGGTGATAAAATCTCTATATCGGAGATCCACCGATGCATAGACATTCGACGGCAATCCTTCCGTTTTCGAAAATATCCGGTCTTCAACACCGGTCTTCAAATGCTATCCATTACGACATATCGCTATTCGGAATGAGATTTATGACTCAAAGGTCCTCTCCCGGCTAAACCGAATAACGAGCGCTTATTTTAAAAATAAGTGTAGCATTCAATTTCAAGCAATTCACAACAAATACCCATTTAAAGGTAAATATTGATAGTTGGTTATTTAACTATCAATAGATATGCACAATCATTAGCAAATTCCAAATAATTTCCCAAATTATTTATTTTTCAAAAATATCTTTACGAGATATATAATTTTCCACATTTCAAAAATAAATCAATGTTTATTTTTAAAACAATTTTCCCCTTCCTTTATAAATTTCATGGTGAATTCACATTTCCAAAATATCTATTAATATACGATTCTCAAATCGATTTCAAATATTCACTTTCAGTTTATCTTTAAAAGATAAAATCTCTAAACATTTCACTTCATATTGGAAAACATTTCCATACTTATTTAATAATAAGTAATTCACAAATCTATTTACTTTCAATACTTAGAAAATATTCAATATACTTAAAACACAATTAAATATATATTTTATTCTTTAAGGAAAACATTCTCTTAAACACATTCATTTGAGTCAAAACGAATGTTGCGTAAAACATCGTTACGACAACCCAAAATCACGAGTATAGGGATTCTAAATTAAGATAGATATATAAATCCCAATACTATATAAAACATTTCCTTTCGAAAATCATTTACTATAATAACAGTGTTATAGTCCATCTTTTCCTTGTTTCTCGAAAACCCTCTATTTCAACAATGAATGTTGAAATCTATGGTTTCGATACTTAATACATTTTAAAACATCTTTAATTCGTTTTAATTCTATTTAAAATATCGCTTTTCTAGAACATTTCTTTAATATATTATTCACTGTCCAAAATCGTGAATATACTTCGTTGACCAAATTCAACATTCCTGCATATTTAATTAAAGGATTATCCACTGTCCAAAATCGTGGATCTATTTCCTTTAATAAGCTTTCATATTTACTTATCAAATTCAATTGATTTCGGATTTATAAAACAACGTTTATAAATTCACATTTATATAAAATTTTATAAAAACTTCAACTTATTGAATCCCTTAATTAACAAATTCTATTTAAATCTCATTTAAATGCCAAAATCCAATTTATACGTTAATTACTTATAATTTTCAATTTTACAAAATCTATTCATCTTATAACTTCACAATTTATAAATCTATAAATTTCATTCACTTATGAAATCCATTTATACTTCATTTTAACACTTATAAAAACTCGTTTTATAATTCCAAAATTTTAAATTTATAAATATCAATTTTATAAATCTTTTACATAAACCGTTTATAATAATTTCAAAAATATCAATTTAAACTATTTTATAAAATTCATTAATTCCATATTTCAATAATCACATTTTAACTATATTTCTCAAAAATCATAAATTTTATAACATTAAAATTATAACGTTTATTTATTTAAAATGAATTAATTCCAAAATTTTATAAAACGCATACTTTAAAAAAAAATCACTTGAAAAACCTTTTAAATTCGAAATCAATACTTTAACATTTTTAAAACTCCAAAAATAGGCCCAATGCTGCAACAACGCCAATAAACCAACCATGGCATCCAAACATCATATATCAATATGATAACATAATATATCGCAAATATCTGTAAATAAATTAATACCGTTGAGGAATTCAGTTGGATCCCTCCAACCTGTTTCCCTGCATCCACAGATGTTAGCACATACATGGGTTTATATAAAATATTATCCGCTATTATGCCGCGCAATAGCGTCTCATCCGCTATATAATGCGGGAAAATCAACTCCAAGTACATATATAATACCAATTCCACTTTAAGATGGAATATCGCAGTATACGTGTTTAATAAATAACATCCGCTTAATATACGGTGTATAGGGTCTATTTCAATACAATAGATAATAATTTATCATCCAAGCATACAATCAAGCAATTTTAAATTTAACTATTTAATATTTAAATCGAAACAATTCGTTTGAGTGAGAAGTTCATACCTTGTTTCAAATACAGTTGCAGTGTTTTATTTCGAATAAAATTAAACGCGCGTTTAATTTTACCCAAAATTTTTACTAGCTCCAGTCAACTCCAATCCAGCTCCATCGCATAGTATTCGCGAATACGAACCCAACGCAAGTCGTTTCGTCAATTTTCGAGCTCGTATCAAAAAGCTATCGCATTTTAAACATCGTACAAATTTATATAAATTAATTTCAATATTATTTTTAATTTTTTTTAATTCAACTTCATCTCGGCCGTTCATTTCTAAAGTAGGAATCTAGGCCGCACCTTTTTCTTCTCCTTCTTCCCAGTAAACCACACGCATGAAGAACCCATCATCACGTTCGAATCTCTCAAAGTCGCGACCCCCTCGACGCGTTTGAAATCGATCGGTGACCACCATCGCGTAGCCCTTCGTGAGCACGACCAATACCATGAACGGCATTGAACTCGGCTCCATAGTTTTCTCGAAAACCGTGCGCGACCGCGGCACGTTCAAACCCAATTTGTCGTCAACCCATGGCTCCATTTACGATCTTGACCGTTGGATAGAGAGATCTTGATGCTCTCTACAACTTTGTAGTTGAAGGTTTGTTGTAATTGCTTACGGATTTGAAGATTTTGAGGGGAGAAAGAAGAATAAATTTTGACCATTAAAATTTAACTTGCAGCTAGGGTTTCTGAATTAGGGTTTGTGCAAATGTGAATGTTTAAGGTCCTTTTATAGAAAATTTCACGACACTATTCACTCGAAATTTTTCCAAACTCCAAACGAAGTGTGCCGCCTGGCGTTTATAATGTTTTACCCCCATTTCGAACGCAATGGAATATATATCGGGAGCCAATTCGATCAAATTTGGAAGATAAGTTTTTGAATCGACTATTTAAATTCAAAATTCACTCGAATCGATTTGTACGCGTTTTAGCTTGCCCCGGACTAACCGTAAGTCCGATTGACACAAAATATGAAACCATACAATAATATAACATTACGGATCTGATGAAACTGGTTTCGTCGAAATCCGAGACTGTTTGAAAAATGACTATTTTTACTCGTCAATTAAATATTAAAATATTCAACTTCTACAAATTAACTTTTAATTCAATTTTAAAAGTTCTATAACATCATTCTAACTCCAATATGATTTAATACAACTTTACAAATCAATTTTAATCACATTAAACCCAATTTCCAATTATTTCTTTAATTTCTAATATTAAATTGTCGATTTAATTATCCAATTAAACCTAGATATTCGAAATAAAATTTATCCGACTTAAAAATTTCACTTGTTAATATTTAAAATCAATTAAATATACGAATTTTAAATGACAGAAATTTTGAATCGTTACATTCGGGGTATATTAAGCATTTCAAGTACTTTTGCTACTTTGCGGACTACATGTCCATATTTCTCTATTGGTAAAGGATTCATGATGGCCAGTCATGTTTCACCTAATTTAAGATATTTAATCTTTTTATAAACATAAGCGCTTTCTAACTTATAAATTTATCATCAATAATTATTTCTTCTCAGTTCTAGACATGATTTATTGAGATCTCTTAGATTATCATGTTTTAGGTACCTAAACCACTTCTAGGGTAATTTGACAATCATGTCATTAGTCCCTTCAAGAGCACCCTTAAGTATTTCTTCAAGAACACTCATCTCTTTTATTTGACATCTTTATTACTTACTCCAAAATTATTTCAAACTGACTTTTGTACCATATTTCAGATGTGGTTTACACATTTTGATCCTTCAGGGATTCAAATCTATATTGGAGAAAGTCTACCAGGGAAATTATTGATAATTTATTCAAGTTACTTAATATTTTGCATCATTGTATATTTTAACAAATATTTAACACTGAAGATTAAAATGAACTTGTGTCGCTTTATCCTCACCCTCAATGTTGACAAACATTGTCACATTAAATAATAATTATCTTTGAATTCTCATTTTGATCCATTATCATATTGCTACTAGAAAATACACCATACATATTAATGATAAGAGGATAATTCTTTTATCAATTGATAAGATGCATTCAAGTGATATTTGTGAGCTTCTGGCTCATGTTTAAATATGAGATTAATTATGCCCAATTTTCATGAAATATAATCCAGTTGAAATTATACTGAATTTTCTAAAATAAGCTTATGGCTTTCAATTTTAGAAATAACGCAAAGATATTCTTTGACGTTTTCATTATAGTTTCAATATGGTAGCTATTCATTTATATATATCCTCAAAATTCAACAATTTTCTTTTAATTTTGCTTGCGTATAATGTATTTTGAATTAAGATATATGAATCATTTGGTAATACTATATGGGCTCTTCCGAACCCTTCAATTATATTAGCAAATTTTCTATGGTTGAAATTTTTAGCTAAAATATTTTCAGATAGTTGAAAGAAAAACTTCTGGTTTTTCAAATTCATATGAGTAGTTGCACTAACTAGTAGACATATATTATCACTCAAATATTTATGGTCCATATATTAATAATTAAAGACAATATAACTAGTCAACTATTATGATTTGTAAACATTAAATAAACTCTAATACTTTCCAAAAAAAATTAAAATAGACTACAGATTAAAACACAACATTCATCGGTACATTATTCAATTAGTTCTGAAAAGAAAAACATACAAGCATCAACTTCCAACAGATTTATTGAACTGAAATAAAATAAAATCCACATAGCAGACTTCAGGCTGCTACTATCGATCAATTCAACCATATCATTTATTAATGCACTTAGATTTCATCATTAATGAAGTTTCCTTCATTAACTTCAAAGAAATGATCTAACTTCAGGCTAGTATTACTAGACAATCCTTTCACACAATTTCAGTTTAGAAGTAATTCTAAATATAAAGGAATTGTATTTTCTAACAGATTTAAAGTATTGAAACTTCAGGTTCAACCACTCTTGTCTAGTGCTTGGAAGTGTGACCATCTTCTAATGGTCATAACACTTCTTCAGGGAGTTCCATAGGTAAAGATGATCTTTTTCAGTTAAATGTTTTATTTTAAGTTTACCATGGATATAACACCTTAAAAATATAAGAGCCATTGTTTTATCCTGTTGGATTATCATTTTTATGGCATTTTCTAAGCAATGAGATTGTAATTGGATGTCAACATCCAATATCTATGACAAAAAATCATCTTCTAATAAGTCCAAAGCTTTAAATTCAAGCACGGCTGTGTTTATCATATTACCAACTATAAGTGGAAATAAAAATGCATAAGCATCAAAATACTGTTCATGGGTATATTGTGATGTCCCAGAAATTTAGGCAATATTTATTTAATAATTTCATTAATAATTGTTTTAAAATGTGAAATATTGATTTAATAATCTAATTCAAACAGGAATTTTCTTTTGAAGATTAATAATTGTTTAATCTGTCAAATGTTATTCTTTTCAAATTTTATAATAATAATAATTTAATTTAAATTAAGAATCTGATTGTTTTCAAATGTTTAAAATATTTAAGTAATAAAATTCATCTTTCTAAACTGATTTAAAGATATTTATTTATAATGTATATATGTGTATACATTGTAAATAGAGGATTTGATTTTAATTGAAAATTTAAATTTAATAAAGGATATTTTCTAATTATTATATGTAAATGTATAAATTGTAAATTGATTAATTTGATTTAAAATTGGTATTGAAAACTTTCCAAAGGTAAATTTAAAAGTCTTTCTTATATCTTCATAGAAATGTAAGTAAGTATTTATTTTGTTTATAAAAATAAATATAGTTTAAATTTTATTTTGTAATAAAAGTTTATTTTGTTTTAGTTTAAAATTGTTTTTCTTTTGAAATAAGATTTAATTCATTCATGTTAAAGTATAACATTTGGTTTGAAAACTCTTGAATAAAATAAATTCAACTTTATTATTTTTAAAATCTTCTCTTTTGAAAATTGGTTTTAAAGCAATATTATTTTGAAAATATTCAAGCAAACATTTAAAATGTATAATTTTATAAAGAAGTTTATAAGTAAAGATGTAATCATTTTCAAGGCTAATGTTAATAAATATTTAAAACATGCTAAATTAAATTTGAAATGGTTTTAGGATAAATGTAAAGACATTTATAAATTTAGAATTTTCTTTTATATTAAAAATGTACATGTGTTAGCTTTTAAATTAATAAAAGACACTTGTAAATTTATCTACACCTTAACATAACAAGTGGCATTGTTTTAAATTTTTTATTTAAATTATATTGATAAGGAAACATAGCAATGCATTTGGTTAAAACATTCTCTTTAAAAAGAAATCTGAAAATCAGATTAAGTAAAATCAAAACCCAAACAAAATGCATGTAAAAAAAACTGCAATCAAAATAGCAAATCTGCAAAATAGAAAATCTGCAATCTTTTTCTTCAAGTATCAACTGCAAAATGAAGATCAATTCAACTACAAATCTAAAACCAAAGAAATTGGAGTTTAGCTGCTAATGATCAAAATCAACAGCAAGTGTAGGACTAGATTCAACTTGCAAAACCCAGATTTCAACATGCAGCTTCAAGTCAGGTCCTGGAATATGCAATTGCATCTCTGGAATTTGTGCTCTGCTCCTTCTAAATTAAGTGATTAAACTTCTTATTTTAAAAACAGTTTTCTTTAAAAATCAAAGCTAAATGCAAATTCTAGAACTAAAGTACTAGTTCACATGAATTTAAACTGTTTGGATGAGAACTTCTCTGTTTCTTTTGGAAGTGAGTAACCTCACAATGCAAAGAGGTTTAAAATTGTCCGATGCATGTAAATACTTAGGAATGAGCAAGCTTGTCTGAAATTCTATTTTGATAAATACTGTGTGTGAATATGTATAAACATATATATAAGTTTACGTGAAACTGTATACTTGATTCTGTTTATAAAACTTAAAATTTAAATAGTGAAAACCAAAGACCTCTTGAATTTATTTCAATTAGGTTTTGTCATGATAGTAAAGTAGGTTGCACAGTATAAAATTTTGATTAAATCATAGTTTAGTTGTACTGAAAGTCTGTTATCTCTGGACACATATACATCAGTAAACATTTTTCAATAAAACAAGGATATCAATCATCATTAATTATTCAAACAAGTTTATAACATGAATGTATGTTAAAAATCAGTAATTTTAAAGCAAACTTCACATTTTTAAATTGACTGTGGTGTTAGCATTTCTGTTTTGAACAGAATTAGGAAATTTGGAATTTTCTGTTTGGCTAGTAAATTTTGGAAGATGTTATTCTTCCTGTAGATGGAGTGTTGATGTAAGAATGGGGTAAATTTAGGAAATTGGTGATCAGAGAGAGGAGGAGATGGAAATTGGGTTGTCAGGTTCTAACCCTAATTTTGAAGTGGTTGGGTTTTAGCAGCTTCTTGATCTCCCTGTGATGCATCGAGTGAGGAGGGGTTTTGTGAGCTTACAGAAGGGGTGTAGAGGAAGCTTTAGCCAAGGTCGCGTCAACGGTGGTGGTCGGAGGTGGGACCCCTCGGCGTTGACAGGTTTGAGTATTTGTTGTTGTGATGTTTCCAGGTTGAAATTGATTTCCCTATTTTTGATTTCAAGCTCATATGGGGGTTTTGTGTGGTCGTGATCGTGTAAGGATATGGTCGGCGATTTGTAGAGGTAGGTTGGAGTGGCTGGAGTTCGCCGAGGTGACGGTGCATATGCACCGTACATGTTGAAGTCTGGTGAACTTATGGGGATGTGTAGGGTTATGGACTCGAAGTAATACTCGGGAGTTTTGGATTCTGTCTCGAAGCTGGGGGTTTGAAACTCGAAGTGGGTATAGGGGTTTCTCGGGTTAGTATAGTTGCAGGTTTAAATCTGAAAGTTTTACAGTTTTTTTTAATTTAAATGAAATTCATATTTTAAAGTTGTAATTTGATTCAAATGTAAGTTAAGACTAAATTCAAATGAAATTTTGAATTCAAGGTTTTTAGAAATGAAAATTTTAAAATTTAGACAAGATTTAAATTTAGTTTTAAATCAAGTTTAAAACAGTTTTCAGGTTACTTTTAAAACCAGTTTTTAATTCAAAACAGTTTTTGTAAATTTTTTTAAAATTATGAACAGATTCAAATGTTTTAAAAGAAGATTTAAAAATGAATTTGATTTCAAATAAGTTTTAAACTTGAAAGAATTTATTTCCTTTAATATTTGAATTAAGATATGAAGTGTTAATTTAAAATTGGAAGTTAAAGTAATCAATCTATTTTCAAAGCTTGATTTATTTTAAACAAGTACTTTTGTTTTAAACTTTTCTTTTATATTTAAGTAATGAATGTTCTTTAACATTCATTTTATTTTAAGTTTTATAATTATTTAAATTTGGATTAATGTTTAATAGTTAAACATTTTAAATATTAAAATTTTAAATGGAATTTGAATTTCATTTTAGAAATGTATTGTTTAAATATATTTTGAATGTAAATGAGTCATTTGATAAGTAATTAAATTATTTTGAAAAAAATAATTAAAAATTAAGAATTTACTTAATTATTTGGATTTTAAAATAATGGTTTAGATTAATTTTTAATTAGAGATGATTTATTGATAATTAATCTAAGATAAATTTTCCTAAGAAAGTAATTATTGAAAATGTTTTAATTAATAAAAATAGTTATCTAAGGATAATTAAGTAATTAATTAATGTAATTAATTTTGATAATTAACTAGATTAATTAATTGAATATAATCAATTGTAATTTGTTAAGTATGATTAATTGATAAAAGTAATTAAGGAATTAATTACTTATTGTATTTAATTTTGATATTGTGATTTGTTTAAGTTAATCAATTTATTTTAATTAATTTAAGTAAATCATTTGATGATTTAATGGAAGTAATTACTTAATGTAATTAATGGAGCAGGAATACTTTATGAAGTAATGAGTGATAAATTACTGGAATGTGATTAGTGAAAGGTGATTTATTTTAATAAAGTAATTTGGATAATTACTTTTGTAATTAATCAAGAGATTAATTAATTAAGATAAGTAATTATTGGGTAATTAATTTGATTAACGAGTAATTAAAGATAGTTAATTGCTAAATTGAATATTAATCAAAGTGATTAATAAATAGATTAATTAATAAATGTAATTAATTTTAATTAATTAATTTATTTAAATATTAGAGATCATTATTTAATATTAATGATGAAATAAACGATTGTTTAATTAAGTAATAATTAATTAATTAAGTGATTAATTAATTGTAATTAATTAAGGATAAATATAATTAATTATAATTAATTAATAAATGAAGTAATTAAATGTTAATTACTTATGATTAAGGTTAATTAATTTATGAAATTTATTAAAGACTAATTACTTATTGTAAATTAGAGGATGATTAATCAAAGATGTTTAATCAAGTTGAATACTTAGGAAGTAATTAATTATCCGGGTTAACTAATTAATGGATATTAAGAAGGATTTATAGAAGTGTTAATTAATTTATTTTATTTTAAATTAATTAGAGATGGATGTAATTAATTTAATTCATTTTAAATTAATTATAATTGATGGTTAATAAATCATTGCTTATGGATGTTATTGATTGAATGGTTGTGATCTCAGTAATGAGATGAGTCGTATCTGTATGATATGAATGCTTAGTTTAAGTATGATGGTTTGTGATGGATTATTTGGTTGCGATGATTATCTGTTTGTGATGATGATACAGATTATCCGTTTATGATATGAATGTGATTATCTATTGTGATATGTAGTTTATCTATCTGTGTGAAATAGATAATAATAAAATGAGTTAATTGTTTAAAAACCCTTAAGTACAACTTGGACATTAAGATGGCATTTGGTTTCGGTGAGACCGGGATCGGATTTCCAAATTTGGAATTTCGAAAACCACATCGATTCCAATTAAACGTTAGGTCGTTAATCCAAGAGGAGCAAGTGAAGACTCGAGGTGTAAGAACTATACGTCAGTATAACTCTGTGGGTGATTCCGTAATGAGTTGACGGAATAGTGCTTATAGATTCGAGATGGTGATTTAGAGTGCAAGGGCTATGGTCGTTGACTCCGAGGGTGATTCCAAAATGAGTGCAACGAGATAGTGTCTTTGGTTTCGTTCGAACCCGGAACGAACTTGTATGGATTGAATGCTTTCATAACATCGTCAGGTGGACGATGAGCATTCTAAGATTGATATGTTCTATAAAGGTAATCGTAGCCTCAAGCCTCATCAACCGGGAATGGCTAAAACAGAGGAGGTGCAGCAAGGCTTCGTAGGTAGCTCCCACTGGAGAGCAAGATTTACCCCTGTCTATAGGTCCCTTTATATTCGGTTGTGTGGCAGTTGGCGACAGCCAATCTACGGGGTGGTCTTGTTCGGGACTGTTCAGTAAGGAATGGTTCCGGCTTTGTGTTGCAGGGGAGCGGGCGTACTCCTCGGTACGGTGATCTAGGCCACGTACTGTGACGGGCGGTACCCCAGTAGCCCTGCCATTGATGGAATCCATAATCCAATAAGTGCCTGTATGTTTTTGATTGTGCCCAACTATGTTGGAACGTGAGATGTAAGCATTCCAACTATTTCTGTATTTTATTTTGAAAATCCTAGACACTATTATAATATCACTGGATTTCCTATCAAATGTTTTGGTTAGCGTAAGGTAAAAACTTTTCCATGTTTATGCGTGGGAAGTCTTACGTGAAACCTTTTGTTTTCAAAGGATTTTCTAAGTTAAGCAACTTTTATCCTCGTTTACTCACACCAGACCCCTGTCTGACCCGAGTGTTTATTTTCTGTTTTATTAAACTCTTGGGTACTCATATTACGTATGAGTAGTCAAGTGATTCAGGATTGCTTTGACGAGATCTGGAGGAGATGATGGAGCAGGAGGCTTCAGCGTGTAGATATATTTAGTGGTTCTGCTGTGTTTTGAGTTGTATCTGTTTTCTCTGATATACTTGAATTGTAATTGCTAGACAGAAGTTTATAACTGTCTAGTTTGTGTTGTATTAGCTATTTAACTCTGATGTATATGATAATATGTAAAGTTTTATGTGATATAATATAATTTATTCGTTCCGCTGTGAGATTCTGATGTTGTCTGTTTCTTTCTTTCCTTTCTTTTCTCTTTTCTATCCCTTTCTTTCTTTTTAATGATGCGTCTTTCTATGGAATGAAAGGCGGGTCTTTACATATATAGTCAATGCATTTCATAAAATAAGAATCCATATCTAATAGTAGTTAAAGTGAAAGAAAGAAAAACATTACTACAAAATAGTAAAAGACAACCAAATATAATCTATAAAAGCGACTATAATTTCTTATTTACATCCTTTTGATAGCTCTAGATCCAATCTCGTTTATTCATTCATTAATTTCCTTGAAAATGCAAAATTACCCTTGAAAATATGGAAAGGCCTTTCTATGGATTGATTGGTGGAGAAATGATGAATTATAATAAAAAATTATGCGGACTTTATCATGTTTATTTATATAATAAAGGTAGATTTAAGAATATGAATAGGTAATATTAAATACCATTTATTAATTCGTAACAACTGCAATAGTGAGAGATAGAAATATATACCATGTATATACGTTATGATCCTTGTCTACAATAAGAGTTATAAAAGAAGAATAAATGTATGAAGCATTCAAACACATCTTTGTTGGACCATTCTCAATAATCAATAAATTTTATTTATTGATTTATTAATTGCTACCGATTAATATATGAATTAATATTTGCGCTATTTACATATTGTAAGTACAGAGAGAGAAAATTTGTACATCACATGTTAACATTCATTTTATGAAGACTCCAAAATACTTACTTGATGAGCCAAAGGAAAGAAACTTGATCTATTACATATTTTACCTTTTGAAAGGCATGATTGGATGAATGGAAGAAGGAAAAAAAATTAGGAAATAAACTTCCTATTAGAATACTTTATTTTCTATTAAAAAGAAAGAGAGCGGGAGAGTAGATATATTTCTATAAAAACACCAAATATATTAACAAATCTCTTCTAAAGACATTTTATCATTAATAAATATATAAATCTCTTCTGGAGATTTTTTTTATTATCACCACTTATGGAGTGAACAAATTTTTATACATTTATTTGGTCTAGTAGTTAATACTATTGGCAAATATTTTTAAATCTTCAGGTTTCGATTTTACTTTAAAGTAAAGTCTTTGTTTTTAGATCCTAAATGGTACAACTTGATTTTCATTATCAAACTTCAGGTTTGATTGCAAACATGGTTAGAATTTACCGTAATTTGAATTCGCTTTTCTAATAATTCAACGCTTCACATCTCAAATTTATAGAGTTTTGATATATAATCCCTTTTTTTAGGAATACAAACTTATATGCATAAATTTTATTTGAGAACTTCAGGTCTTCAATATTAAATAAACACAATGAAATAAGAGGACTCTTCATAGTTGTATTCGAACATGAGAATCATAATACTATTTCTCTTCAAGGAAATAGTATTTACCACATTTGTAATGTTATTCCAGCATATTTTTTTATGTTATGTCTTCTGGACATATCAACGTCTTCTTCTGGAATTGCTCGCTTATTTTCTTCAAGGCTTTATTTCAGCTTATGAAAGCTTTAATCTTTCACCTTCGCACAAATGAACTTCAGGTTCCTATTCTTTCATATAAACTTAATACGATTCTTCTAGATATGTATTATCCTTCTATTTGTTTCTCTAAGAAACAATAAAATATTTCTTCTAGAAATATAAATCATGTAGCAACATCATTTCTATAGTCCTCATTCAAACAGAAATCCAAACAAAAAAGTTTCAAAATGAAAACCTTTTTTTTAACCAAACAATGGAATGAGATCTAAAAGTTTAGATCTACGATAAAATGAGATCTAAAATGATAATATTAATAGAGCAAGATCTATAAGATAATATATATATATATATGATGAAATCTAGAAAATTAGACATGATAGATAAGATCTAAAAAGAATACTAACAGAATAATGTCTGAAATTACATTTTAGTCTGTGAATTTTTTTTAGTTTCAGATCAAATTCAAAACTATCACAAAAAAAGGATATACATTAATAAAAATTAATAAGAGATCTGATGATTAAAATCTACAGATCTAAAAAATATATCATTCGAACATGATATTAAAATCTACAAGTGATCTGAAAAATTAGAAGAAAAATATATAAGATCTGCAACAAAACGAGATCTAAAATACAGGGACAAAAAATAAGATGTATAAATAGAATCGGATCTAAATAATTAGATCACTGATATAATGAGATCTAAAAGAAATAAAGTTAATAGAATGAGATCCAAAAGATTTGATTAATTAGATCAGAAATAGCTTACCGCATTGAAGATTTATAATCAGATTTGAAAATTTCCTTTTATTTAGAGATCGTGCTGATAACGTGTTATAAAATAAAGAAAGTAGAAGTCATTAGAGAGGATAATTTTATTCATTCAGAGATTAGTAATTCATTTCCATTATATTAGCACCTTTATATAAATTCCTAGGAGCTTGGGATAGAACTAATCCCACGATGTGGGACTAAATACAAAATAGTATATAACATATTCACTATTAATATTTACATATATTATAACAATATGAATTTAATCCCATGATTTTATAACTAAAACGATTTTTTATATTTTTTTGGAAAGTGCTAGTATTTTCATCTTTTTTAGAAATTATATTTAATTTTTACTATAAAAATTTTCCTTTTGAAAGTGCAAATATTTTCATTTGGCTGATACCGAAAAACGGTGTCTTACAAGTTCCCTATTCAATTTGCATAGTATCACCCGTGATAAGTGATAATAGATGATTCATAATTTTTATATTTTCATCTCTACTTATTGAGGCCATTTACACATTTTTCATGTAAAGAGAAGCTCACCGAAAAGGTTGATGAATAAATGACCATTAACAGTAAGACTAACTATATTAATACTAACTAGAGTGTAACTTGATCTTATTACATGGATTATATATAACAAAATAAGAAAAGAATTGTTTTAAACTGAATTACGCTGTTTCATGTTCAACTGTAATTTGAAACATAATGTGAATATGATAATGAAAAATAAAATTGTGTAAATTTGTGTTGGTAATCTGTAGACAAACTGAAAGATAAATAAAAATTTCCTGAATTAAGGATTCCATAGGAAGATATGCTAAAAATTTATGAAAAATATAGGAAGATATGCTAAAAATTTATGAAAAATAGATGGTTAAACATATTGAAATTAAGCATCTTATTAATTTTTCCTAAAAAAGAACTCGGGACCATATTATGGCAGGAATATGTTTGTAAAAATACATCTAGATCAATTTCATGTTAATATAATTATAAGAAAAAAGCTGCTAATTACATATAATAAGCTATTATAGTTGTATATTGTGGTATGTTTGTGTTAACAAATACAAATAAGGTGGCACTTTTTAAAGATTAATTAATTAAAGAACTATGTTTTTTTGTAAAGCCTGAAGATGTATGTATTGTCGGGTCAGGTACACAATGGGGTAAACCGGATGATTTCAAAAGAAAATTTATTTTATTAACAACCACTGTTTGCAATATATAGACTTGCATAAACATGAAAATTATTCAGTCTTAATAATAAAATTTATTAATATATGTACTTTTTATGTAATTAAGATTCCAAATCAATTCAAATAATCATTTTTAAATTTAAATTTAAATTGTCACAGAGTACTAGCTCAAGTGAAAGTGGTAAGGCATTTTAATTTAGAGGTCTTGGGTTCAAACCTCTAAGATATCAAAAAAGACCAACGAGTGCTCTATTTGAATAAAACTATCACTTTTATTCTAAGAAAAATGCTAAATCGTAGGGTCTAGTATTAATTTAAATATTTATTTTTTGAACACAATTTCCAATCTCATATATTGTAACATCCGCCTACTAGAAGGTCCAAAACTAACGGCAACAGATGCTGCAATCATCCATAGTTGTTAAGCATCGGCGACCAAATACGGTGATATTAGATATATTGATCCACAAAAGCACAAGAATGTTGCAAAAAAAAATTAAACAGCAACAAATTCGACATTCCATTTCAAAATATTCCAAATCGGTTACATAATCCCAGTACACAGACTGCGTTTAGATAACGTATAATTAATGCAAAATATGCCAAGAGCGACATATGAAGATGCACCTTTGGTTTATCAGAGTTTATAATAAGGTAATAAAACAATTCTCATTTACAATCAAAACACAGTGGAAATAAAAGTACTCAAATAACAAGCTTGCCTTCTACACATCATCGGAAGCTTTATACATCTAAAAGAACACCTAGAAACCTTAACTTACAACCTACTCAAAATCAGTTGAGTACCCAAGAGTTTAAGGGGAAAGCAAAAAACTTCGAGTAAGACATAAAACCTGGTATGAATAATAATCTATCATCTCAAACCATTTGGATATCTAGTGAGACCACGCTGCTTAGCGGAATAGGTTTTCTCCTCATTAATATCCTAAAACAATTATAAAACCATACACTATTCTCCTACATCCACAACGGTTAAAACATAGTATTGAAAAACATTATGATGATATGCAAAACGAGTAAATAAAATCTAGATTACCTGTCCTCATTCATTCTGATTATCCGTCTCAATTATAGTTTCTTGGGTTACCATTAACCTACTAATTTTCATTAGTTTTCATAGGATCACTATGAACATATTGGTAACTCCAATATCTTCCTGTTTATCCTAGGTTTCATGGGCTTACTAGGAACCTATTGGCTATCTGTCAATATCTCAATTTGGATTTAGTTTTCATGGGTTAACTATAAACCTATTAGCCCTTACCAATATATTTTGATATACACAGTTTTCATGGGCTTACCGTGAACCTACTGGCTACTACCAATATCTTCAATTATGATTTTAACATTTCTTAGGTTATATTCATTACTGGGTCAACCTGGTTATTCTGCCCTTTCCTAAAGTATCGTTATGAGTTTATTACAATGTGAATAAATATATAATGAAGCAATTATAATAGCAAAATAATACCAGCCCCTATGGTTTAATATCCTTGAAATCATTTTTATATAAATCCCAGTTAAACTCTTTAACCTGTTAATCAAGGAAGACTTCTTCAAAAACTCCATTTCAAAACTCTTTATTTATTTATGCCATGGTTTTTCCTTTAAATTGAGATTGGGTTATATGTTATGAATGTCTTAGAACATCTCTTTCAAAACCTCTAGATAACCTCCTTCGAAAACAAAGAAAACTTCTTTTCAAAACACAGTGAATATACGTTTTGAAGCCCTTGATAAATAATCTCTTTCGAAACTAAATATACTTTTTGACTGTATTAAAACATTCTTTAAAACATGGCTTCGAAACCGATGAATGTTACCCTTTCGAAAATATTGGGTTCTACCTTTAGAACATCATTTGGGTCAAAGTAGTTATGTACGAAAGTATCTCTTTCGAAACCCTTAATAAAAAAATTTGGGGAAAATTTGATGGTGTCGGAACCATATATTCGAAAGCTCAAACCTCTGAGTTAAAACATCGAAGGGTAGTGTTGAAACCCTCTATTGACCCCATTTGCAATGACCCAGGGATTTGGTAATTCGAAATTCATATATTGAATAATTTTAAATATTCAAGAGTAAATTTTATAAGCTGAATAACTTATATTGATATATAAGGATTTAATTGGTTAAATGAAATTGTTAATTTAATATTTGAAGTTATGTGAATAATTGAAATTTGAATTTAATGTGAGTAAAATTATTTATAAATTTGAATTAAATTCTATTTGAATTATGATGATGTTGGAGAACATTTGAAATTGAATTAAAATTTAAACTAATTTCATTGAATCCTTAATGTTATATTATTGTAGGATTTCAAATTTCGTGTCAATTGGATTTACGGTTTAATCGTGGCAAGCAAAAACGCATAGAAATCTGTTTAGGTAAATTTTAAATTTAAATAAGTCGATTTGAAAGCCTATCTTCCAAATATGATCGAACTGGCTTCCGATATATATTTCATTGTATTGAGAATAGGAATAAAACATTATAAACGCCAGGCGGCACGCTTCGTTTGGGGTTCAGAATTTTTTTGGATGAATAGTGCGCGAGAATTTTCTATACAAGGCCACTTATTTTTCTAATTTGCAAACCCTAATTCAAAACTTGGGCTAGCTGCCAGTTCTATTTCAACAGTCGAGAATTTCGAAATTTCTTCCCTCGTTTTCTCTTGATCTATCCACTTTCATAAAAAATTATCAACTACAATGTTGTAGAGGGCGACGAGGAGAACAACTTCAATGGTGGTGATCGTTTTTAGTGGCATGGATCGTCGGAAATTTATTCATGAAGGCCGACATTCAAACACAATTTTTGAGATGTAGGGGGTGGTCGAGTGTGGCTGGTCTTTGGGCATTGATGGTGCTCATATAGGGCTTCAAATTGTAGGCTCTGATCAACGTCTCGATCGTCGAGGTAGGCATGGAAATCGATGGAAGCGATCGACGTATGGGTTTGTTTGGCCTGGAGGTTAATGCAAGGGAGAAGAAAGAAGGGGCGAACCGTAGCGACCCGACTTTCTAACACCAGAAAGACGCATCACTATATAAGAAAGAAAGGGATAGAAGAAGAAAAGAAGAGAAGAAAGAACAACAACACATCAGAATCTCACAGCGGAACGAATGAAATATAATATATAACATATACATAGTATCATATACATCAGAGTACACAACTATACATCTAAATTTAGACGGTTACAACATTTCTGTCTAATATACAATAAAAGGACTACTATACAGAATAACACACAGCGGAAACTCTATCTATATATCTACACGCTGAAGCCTCCTGCTCCAAAGCACCTCCAGAATTCGTCAAGATACCTGAATCACTTGACTACTCATACATAATATGAGTACCCAAGAGTTTAATAAAACAGAAAGTAAACACTCGGGTCAGACAGGGGTCTGGTGTGAGTAAATGGTTTAAAGTTGCTTAACTTTAGAAAATCCTTTGAAAAGAAAGGGTATCACGTAAGACTTCCCACACATAAACATAGAAAAGTTTTTACCTTACGCTAACCAAAACATTTGATAGGAAATCCAGTGATATTATAATAGTGTCTAGGGTTTTCAAGTAAATATGAAATAGTCGAAATTGTTACATGATTAAATTCTAGCTACTAGCCACAAAAGTGGGTAGTACAAACAAAACCGTAGGGTCTCGTAGGAAGAATGGGTTTCCATCAATGGCAGGGCTACTGGGGTACCGCCCGTCACAGTACGTGGCCTAGATCACCGTACCGAGGACCACTCCCAATCCCCTGCAACACAAGGCCGGGACCATTCCTTACTGAACAGTCCCGAACAAGACCACCCCACAGTTGGCTGCAGATCCAACCGCCCACAAAGCCGAAATAAAAAGGGACATCTAGACAGGGGTAAATTTCGTCCTACTTGGGCATGACCCACTTAACCTTGCTGCACCTCCCTTGTTTTAGCCATTCCCAGTTGATGAGGCTTGAGGCTGCGATTACCTTTATAGGACACATTTATCTTTGAATGCTCATCGTCCACTTGACGATGCTCTGAAAGCATTCAATCCATACAAGTCCGTTCCGGGTTCGAACGGAACCGAAGGCACTATCTCGTTGCACTCATTTTGGAATCACCCTCAGAGTCAACGACAATAGCCCTTGCACTCTGAATCACCATCTCGAACCTGTATGTACTATCTCCATCGAAATCATCACGGAATCACCCCCAGAGTTATACTGATGAATAGTTCTTAGACCTCGAGTCTTCACTAAGCTCCACTTGGATTCACGACCTAACGTTTATTTTGGATTGGTGTGGGATTCAGATATCCAAATATGGAAACCCGATCCCGGTCTCACCGAATCCAAACGCCATTTTAATGTCCAAGTTGTACTTAAGGGTTTTAAATAGTAGATATTCATAATATCCCTTAACATAAATGGATGATTCACATTACACAGATAGATAATCCACTATTATCACATTCATCCACACATATCACAAAGTAGCATATATATCACATCTCAGATATATCACATTCATATCATCACATATCAACCAATGACATTCAATATCATCCAATATCATTAAATCATCCAATGATATTTATCAACCAATCATTAATCACTCATAAACAAGTTTGATCCAAACTTAATTAATTTAATTAATCCTTAATTAAATTAATTATTACTTAATCACTTGGATTATCATCAATCCAGCTTACATATTCATTAATTAGTTCCAAATTAATTAACTAACATCACTTAATTATCCACTTTGAATTTATCATCCTTGATTAATTACTACTTAATTACTTTAAGTAATTATTCCTTAATTAAAATTTTAATTAATCATCTTGATTAATTACTTCTTAATTATACCAAGTAATTATCTCTTAATTACTCTTTTAAATTAATCACACCTGATTAATCACCTCATTAAATAAACATACTTGATTAATTGCTTTTAATTAAACACTCTTGATTAATTACTTTCAATTGATAACATTTAATTAATTACTTTTAATTATATTTAGTAATTAAAACTTAATTATAGATTAATTATCCTTTAATTATTAATTAACAATTAATTAATTATTTCCAGTAATTAATGATTTCTTCATTAATTAAATTTCTTTCTTAATTAATTACTTTAACAAGTAATTAATCACATTATTAAATCATCTTAATTCTTTTTATTAATTAACCATTAATTAAATAATTTAAACCTTCAATTAATTGTATTAATTAATTCTTAAATTAGTAACACAAGTGATTAACCCTTAATCACATCCACTTAATTACTTTCATAAAGTGATTATCCTTTACTTAATTACCTCCAGTAATTAATCACTTAATTACTTCACCCAGTAGCTATACTTAATTAACTCAAAAGTAATTATCTTCAATTAATCACTGTTTAATTACTTAATTAATTATTTAACTTAATCATTTAAATTTAATTAAATGATTCCTAACTTCTTATATTATAAAGATTCTTAATTAAGAAAATCATTACCTTAATTAAATCATTTATATTAACCAATAACATTATCTTAATTATCTTCATATATTTGTTAACCAAACTCTTAATTACTCAAGATAATTTTTTATTATAATTGATTACTAAATTGTAATCATTAAACCTTATTTAAAATAAAATATATTAGAAATCAATTATAATTAAAATAATTTAAACATTCAAGTTTAAACTTTTAAATCACTAAAACTTTCCAAAGTTATTTAATAAAATTTAATACAACTTCATTTTAAAAATTCACTTATTTTATTTTAAAACTTTCATATTTTTATATATATAAACCTTGTTTGAAAACTTAACTTGAAACAAATTTAGTTTTATAAATAAACTTGTTTAACTTTTGTTTTAAAACTTTAATCATTTACAAAAATTAAATTCTCTTTTGTTTCAAACTTTTTAAAGAACACATGCCGTTAATTTTAAAACCCGAACAACACAAAACTTCTCAACCCAGCATACATCGAGCAAAACACCCAACTGCTCATATGAAACTCGAGCAATCCACCTGATCTTCCTGATGCTAACACGAGACCCTCCCCACTACTCTCCTGCTTCGAGAAACAACTCCTCCTTCTCGAAGTAGCCCCCGAGCTCCAACATATCTTCCCAAAAACCCAATCCAGAAACATGCAACCGTGCACATCAACGTGCATAGTGCCGCCGAACGACGGTGAACCTCGTTCTTGCCAACGTCAAGTCGACCTCAACCACAACGACACTATGCGAAACCCAAAAAACTCAATTCAATCGAAAATCGAAATTTGACCTCAAACCCAAACAACCTGAACCCAATATCTTCAGGCAAATTTGATCGCCGTCGATGATCCTTTCCACGAGACGCCACGCGATCCTCCTCGAAGCCACGTCGCATCCTCCTGCACCTCCGGCACCACCCGCGCTTAACTCCGTTAGCTCCTAGTCGCCGCGAAAACCATATGAACAACGATGGAAAAAACACAGGGCGTTAACCCTACTTTGTCAAATTCCGGCCAACCCCCTCATCAATAAATTCCTAATTTATATTTCCCCTGATCTCCGTTGCCCCCTCCACCTTCGAGCTCAACCATGTCCCCAATTTCACCGTTGTCCGCCGTAAATCGGCCATTTAAGCTCGAACACTCATCACCAAATTTCACAACCAATTCCAATCTAAAAATCATGATACGTACTTTAAAAATCATGATTTGCAGTATGTAATCCAATTATGAAATCAAAACTTAAAATTTAAATAATAAAGATTTGACCCAATTTTATTTTTTTACTGTAAATTCAAAGTTTTGAGCCAATTATCCATTTTAAAAACCTATAATTATTTTTATATGAAATGTTACATGATTTCAAACAACTTTTATTTGCAAAACATAAGCCAATTCGAATTCACCCTTGAGTTATTGAATTTATCATGAAATTGAAACCTGTTAATTTACACAGAGCATAAGTTTTAACTTCACAGGCAATCCAATATTCACATTTCAAAACTTGCATTCACTTTAAATCAAATATTTCAGATAACAACATGATATCATTCATAAGAACAAGTTGAAACCAAGTTTAAAACTGTTTTTAAAATCTTAGTTTACTCACCTTAAATTGCAGAGGATAGAAACTATATTATTTCCAGGCTCTAGAATTTTCTCTGAATTCTTCTTTGCATGTTGAAATTCTAATCTATTGTTGCTGTATTTTTGTTTTGCATGTTGATTAATCCTGTTGCTGTTGAGCATTTGAATTGCTTGTTGAAGTTTTTACATCTTGCATTGATGTATTTGAAGATCTTGCCTTGATATTGTAATTTCTAGATTTATTTCTTTCCAGGTTTCTTATTTTTTTAGATTTTTGTATTTTACTTCTTTTATTTTTGATCTTTGTTTGATTTACATTTTGGTTGAGAATGAAGAAAGAAATTTGCTGAAAACAAAACTCTTCTTCTTATCATTATTTTTAATTTAAAATCCAATTATCAAAGAGAATAACACTTGTCTCTTTAATGTTTATATTCTTACAAATGTCCCTTACATAAATTAATATACCTACAAGTGTTTTTAAGGTTTAATTAATGATTTACAATTGTTATTTTTCTTTTTATAATTTATTTAAGTTATATATATAAGTAATTATGAAATATTTATATGATTATAAAATGTGTACTTATCTTTTATAAACAAGTCTTAGATTTTCATAAATATTCAAAAGTGAATTCATGTAAACAATTATTTATAAATAACTTATGCTTTCGATTAAATCAATATAACTTATGTTTATGAATTTGAGAAATTGAGTTTAACTCCTTATATAAAAATTTTAAAACAATTTATCTTATGATAAAATTAAAATGAAAGAATATTAAAACAAACGAACCTTTAATTTAAATCTTATTTAAAACAAAAGCTTAAAGTATATGTTTATAATAAATAAGAAATTAGCTTTGTTATTAAAATTTAAATCTCAAATATCATTTTCAAAAGTATTAAATCAAATTAAAATTTCAAATTTCAAATTTATATTTATTAAAGTTTGCAAATACTTATTAAATTCAAATCAATACAATTTTCCCATTTCTAATATATATATATATATATATATATATATATATATATATTTCAAATGGAAAACATATTAACATTAGATTTGATAATTACTATATTAAATTTTAAAACACAAACCAAATCATAATATATATATTCATATATATATATTACAATTTGAATATATAGCTTTTATTACTTTAAAAACTTCCTATTTACAAGATATATCAATATATATATATATTACAAATAGAAAATATTTTGATTAACTTTTGGAGAAATAAATATTACCAATTTATATTGTTAAGAAAAATGTTGATAGATATTAACAAATTATTATTATCAACCTTTAAAAGAATTTTTAACTTGTCAATTATAATGCAAAATTATCAAATCAATTTAATTACTAACAAAGATTATTAAATTGATATTGCTTAAAATTCCAGGTCGTCACATTCCTCCCCCCTTAAAAGAATTTCGTCCTCGAAATTTAAAAGCAAAGATAATTTAATAACCCAACAAAAGTTTTTTAAAATTTCAATCAGCAATCACACAATCAATCATAGCAACCAATTCAAACAAACAGTTTTATCTATCCCGACAAAATTCTAAACAGAACTTCCTAATATTATCTAGAGTTTTCCAGGTACCTATACTGGAATACTCGCTCTACAGAATCTTAAGTAACTACACTACTATAACCAAGAACTCCCTCATCAATCCTACAAATCTGAACAAGATATCAGACTAAACTCCAAACCATCTCAACTGCCAAATCCTTCTGAACTGCTGATTCTATCATTCGAAGAATCATACACATATTCCTCAGAGATATGTGAAATACAATGAATTCCAGCTATCCGAACTGGCAATTCAATCCTGTAAATCAAAATCTAATCTCCAGAGAACACAGGAAAAATCTCAAAATACCTTCGGAGCTAGATCTCCAGTTTTACCCAGTCTTATATCTCCTTTGATCGGATAAAACTAAAGCAATATCCAAATTCCAACTTCACATTCCAAAATCTCCTCAATTCTTAACTGCATAACTCTTTTGATGCTCCTGAGTCACCTTCATCCTTCCTGATCAGCTTAACCCTTGCTGATTGCTTCATGTAACAAACTGGACCAAAAACTAAACCAATTTCTAGATCCTACTCAACAAAATGGCTCCCCTAAAAATTTTTCGAAATCCAAAACAAAACTCTATTCCACCAGTATTAGTGGACTTCAGACCTACATCTCTTTAACTGGAATAGTCAAACAGTTGCACCTGACAACCTTACCTTTCAAATCCATAAAATTTCTTCATACTTGAATTTCTTGTAGATATCCTCTAATCCAAGAAAACTGCAACTTCCGGTTTCTCCCATACTAGAATAACTGCTATCTCGCTTTCGCTGCGCAACTATGATCTGGAGTAGATGAGAATGCTATCGAAGAACTCGAGCACAATCTTTCTCCATACACAGTTCATCCGACTCATAAAATCTTAGTGACCATTCCACTTGGTCAAAACATCCCAGCAAAATCTTAACTAGAACTAGATGATCAATCCTTCTCCAAAGAATCCTGAGCTGCCTTACCATCTTCTTCTTGCTCTAAGAGTCATCCCTCTACAAGGTTGAACCATCAGTATTGCTCCTGGAAATCCAAGTTGATAAGAAAAACTCAATCTCCGATTCGGGTAGATTTCTGAATTCCTCCAAAAACATCTGGAAAATCTTTGACTACTTTCGTAGCTTTTACCTCCATATGAGATTCCTCAATTCCCAAGCCAAAGAATACTCAAAGTTTTCCCAAACTAATCGCAAGTCACTTTGCGATCTTACCGAGTTCAGATTCCAAAGAACTATCTTCACCAACTAGAACAATAATCAAGATCAATCTTCAAGAATGGCTTATCTATCATAAAAACTGATAGATCACTTCCAACAAATATCCTGCTCTGCCGAGCTTCCCGAAGAAATGGATAAGCCTTCACTATCTGCCTGGTCTGCCGATAGTAGAATTCCAAAGATTTCTGAATCATCGAAGAAACGGATCCACGCTGTTGCTTCCAAACTTCACTTCAATGCCACTGCTAAGCCAAAAGATCATCCTTAACCACAAGCTTCTTAGAACACAAAACTATCACCCAATTCACCAAAAGATCCTTGAGATGGGTAGACATCTTCTCAAGAAACTCGGCTCCAAACCAAACACCAACCACTAGTTCTTCTTAAGGAAAACAAATGAGACCATGTTTGAAATGAGGTAACTCATCGACCTTAGACTCATACTTCAATATAGATAAGATACCCTTACTTAAGATCCAGAAAATCTCTAAACATCCGAACCTTCCCTACAGTAAGCATTACCGTTCCTTCAACACCTTTTAAATCTTGCTCCAAAAGAACATCTTCAGAACCATCTATGGATACTGCATCCCATCACACATCTATTCCCTCCTGAAGCCACCAAGATACCTTCACCTGCTTCTGCTCAGCTAACAGATTCAACCCTTGGAAATCCCGCTCATTAAAGAGCAAATCAACCTCACACTTCCAGAATATACTCCAATCCTTGCAAATACCTTTCTCGGATCAATGAAATCCTTTCACCAATCTACAAAGCTTATTCGAAACGATATTAGGTCTACAATCTCGACAAACACACTTCTAACAACAACATATAAGCCTATACCATTAGTGGTAGTCATGCTCCACACACTCCTACCTTATCTACCTTTATAACCTACGTTGGAAAATTCGAACAGATAACCCAACAGATTAGGTATATATATATATATATATATATATATATATATATATAAATTACAAGTACGCTCTCTCAAGATAGACACCACTCCAGAGCCTAGGTATTCACTCAACCTAATGCTCTGATACCAACTGTAGCGACCCGACTTTCTAACACCAGAAAGGCGCATCACTATATAAGAAAGAAAGGGATAGAAGAAGAAAAGAAGAGAAGAAAGAACAACAACACATCAGAATCTCACAGCGGAACGAATGAAATATAATATATAACATATACATAGTATCATATACATCAGAGTACACAACTATACATCTAAATTTAGACAGTTATAACATTTCTGTCTAATATACAATAAAAGGACTACTATACAGAATAACACACAGCGGAAACTCTATCTATATATCTACACGCCGATGCCTCCTGCTCCAAAGCTCCTCCAGAATTCGTCAAGATACCTGAATCACTTGACTACTCATACATAATATGAGTACCCAAGGGTTCAATAAAACAGAAAATAAACACTCGGGTCAGACAGGGGTCTGGTGTGAGTAAACAGTTTAAAGTTGCTTAACTTTAGAAAATCCTTTGAAAAGAAAGGGTAGCACGTAAGACTTCCCACACATAAACATGAAAAAGTTTTTACCTTACGCTAACCAAAACATTTGATAGGAAATCCAGTGATATTATAATAGTGTCTAGGGTTTTCAAGTAAATATGACATAGTCGAAATTGTTACATGATTAAATTCCAGCTACTAGCCACAAAAGTGGGTAATACAAACAAAACCGTAGGGTCTCGTAGGAAGAATGGGTTTCCATCAATGGCAGGGCTACTGGGATACCGTCCGTCACAGTACGTGGCCTAGATCACCGTACAAAGGACCACTCCCGATCCCCTGCAACACAAGGTCGGGACCATTCCTTACTGAACAGTCCCGAACAAGACTACTCCACAGTTGGCTGTAGATCCAACCGCCCACAAAGACGAAATAAAAAGGGACATCTAGAAAGGGGTAAATCTCGTCCTACTTGGGCATGACCCACTTAACCTTGCTGCACCTCCCTTTTTTTGGCCATTCCCGGTTGATGGGGCTTGAGGCTGCGATTACCTTTATAGGACACATTTATCTTAGAATGCTCATCGTCCACCTGACGATGCTCTGAAAGCATTCAATCCATACAAGTCCGTTCCGGGTTCGAATGGAACCGAAGGCACTATCTCGTTGCACTCATTTTGGAACCACCCTCAGAGTCAACGACAATAGCCTTTGCACTTTGAATCACTATCTCGAACCTATATGTACTATCTCCGTCGAACTCATCACTGAATCACCCCCAGAGTTATACTGACGAATAGTTCTTACACCTCGAGTCTTCACTAAGCTCCACTTGGATTCACGACCTAACGTTTATTTTGGATCGGTGTGGTTTTCGGATATCCGAATATGGAAAACCGATCCCGATCTCACCGAATCCAAACGTCATTTTAATGTCCAAGTCCTACTTAAGGGTTTTAAACAGTAGATATTCATAATATCACTTAACATAAATGGATGATTCACATTATACAGATAGATAATCCACTATTATCACATTCATCCATACTTATCACAAAGCAGCATATACTCACATTTCAGATATATCACATTCATATCATCACATATCAACCAATGACATTCAATATCATCCAATATCATTAATTCATCCAATGATATTTATCAACCAATCATTA
Organism: Allium cepa; assembly: GCA_030765085.1. Lineage (NCBI taxonomy): Eukaryota > Viridiplantae > Streptophyta > Magnoliopsida > Asparagales > Amaryllidaceae > Allium > Allium cepa. The sequence continues at coordinate 164,795,032 of CM060932.1, forward strand.
ATCATTCATAAACAAGTTTGATCCAAACTTAATTAATTTAATTAATCCTTAATTAAATTAATTCTTAGTTAATCACTTGGATTATCATCAATCCAGCTTACATATTCTTTAATTAATTCCAAATTAATTAACTAACATCACTTAATTATCCACTTTGAATTGATCATCCTTGATTAATTATTACTTAATTACTTTGAGTAATTATTCCTTAATTAAAATTTTAATTAATCATCTTGATTAATTACTTCTTAATTATACCAAGTAATTATCTCTTAATTACTCTTTTAAATTAATCACACCTGATTAATCACCTCATTAAATAATCATACTTGATTAATTGCTTTTGATTAAACACACTTGATTAATTACTTTCAATTAATCGCATTTAATTAATTACTTTTAATTATATTTAGTAATTAAAACTTAATTATATATTAATTATCCTTTAATTATTAATTAACAATTAATTAATTATTTCAGTAATTAATGATTTCTTCATTAATTAAATTTCTTTCTTAATTAATTACTTTAACAAGTAATTAATCACATTATTAAGTACTCTTAATTCTTTTTATTAATTAACCATTAATTAAATAATTTAAACCTTTAATTAATTGTATTAGTTAATTCTTAAATTAGTAACACAATTGATTAACCCTTAATCACATCCACTTAATTACTTTCATAAAGTGATTATCCTTTACTTAATTACCTCCAGTAATTAATCACTTAATTACTTCACCCAGTAGCTATACTTAATTAACTCCAAAGTGATTATCTTCAATTAATCACTAATTAATTACTTAATTAATTATTTAACTTAATCATTTAAATTTAATTAAATGTTTCCTAACTTCTTATATTATAAAGATTCTTAATTAAGAAAATCATTACTTTAATTAAATTATTTATATTAACCAAAAACTTTATCTTAATTATCTTCATATATTTGTTAACCAAACTCTTAATTACTCAAGATAATTCTTTATTATAATTGATTACTAAATTGTAATCATTAAACCTTATCTAAACTTAAATATATTAGAAATCAATTATAATTAAAATAATTTAAACATTCAAATTTAAACTTTTAAATCTCTAAAACTTTCCAAAGTTATTTAATAAAATTTAATACAACTTTATTTTAAAAATTCACTTATTTTATTTTAAAACTTTCATATTTTAATATATATAAACCTTGTTTGAAAACTTAACTTGAAAAAAATTTAGTTTTATAAATAAACTTGTTTAACTTTTGTTTTAAAACTTTAATCACTTACAAAAATCAAATTCTCTTTTGTTTCAAACTTTTTAAAGAACACATGCTGTTAATTTTAAAACCCGAACAACACAAAACTTCTCAACCCAGCATACTTCGAGCAAAACACCCAACTGCTCATATGATACTCGAGCAATCCACTTGATCTTCCTGATGCTAACACGAGACCCTCCCCACTACTCTCCTGCTTCGAGAAACAACTCCTCCTTCCCGAAGTAACCCCCGAGCTCCAACATATTATCCCAAAAACCCAATCCAGACACATGGAACTGTGCACAACACCGCCGAACGACGATGAACCTCGCTCTTGCCTCCGTCAAGTCGACCTCAACCACAACGACACTATGCAAAACCCAAAAAACTCAATTCGATCGAAAATCGAAATTTGACCTCAAACCCAAACAACCTGAACCCAATATCATCAGGAAAATTTGATAGTCGCTGATGATCCTTGCCACGAGACGCCACACGATCCTCCCCGAAGCCACGTCGCATCCTCCTACACCTCCGGCACCACTCGCGCTCAACTCCGGTAGCTCTTAGTCGCCACAAAAACCATATGAACAACGATGGAAAAAACACAGGGCGTTAACCCTACTTTGTCGAATTCCGGCCAACCCCTTCATCGATAAATTCCCAATTTATTTTTCCTATGATCTCCGTTGCCCCCTCCACCTTCGAGCTCAATCACGTCCCCAATTTCGCCGTTGTTCGCCGTAAATCGGCCATTTAAGCTCGAACACTCATCACCAAATTTCACAACCAATTCCAATATAAAAATCATGATACATACTTTAAAAATCATGATTTCCAGTAAGTAATCCAATTATGAAATCAAAACTTAAAATTTAAATAAAAAAGATTTGACCCAATTTTATTTTTTTACTGTAAATTCAAACTTTTGAGCCAATTATCCATTTTAAAAACCTATAATTATTTTTATATAAAATGTTACATGATTTCAAACAACTTTTATTTGCAAAACATAAGCCATTTCGAATTCAACCTTGAGTTATTGAATTTATCATGAAATTGAAACCTGTTAATTTACATAGAGCATAAATTTTAACTTCACAGGCAATCCAATATTCATATTTCAAAATATGCATTCACTTTAAATCAAATATTTCAGATAACATCATGATATCATTCATAAGAACAAGTTGAAACCAAGTTTAAAACTATTTTTAAAATATTAGTTTACTCACCTTAAATTGCAGAGGATAGAAACTATATTATTTCCAGGCTCTATAATTTTCTCTGAATTCTTCTTTGCATGTTGAAATTCTAATATGTTGTTGCTATATTTTTGTTTTGCATGTTGATCAATCCTGTTGCTATTGAGCATTTGAATTGCTTGTTGAAGTTTTTACATCTTGCATTGATGTATTTGAAGATCTTGCCTTGATATTGTAATTTCCAGATTTATTTCTTTCCAGGTTTCTTTTTTCAGATTTCTGTATTTTACTTCTTTTATTTTTGATCTTTGTTTGATTTACATTTTGGTTGAGAATGAAGAAAGAAATTTGCTGAAAATAAAACTCTTCTTCTTATCATTATTTTTAATTTAAAATCCAATTATCAAAGAGAATGACACTTGTCTCTTTAATGTTTATATTCTTACAAATGTCCCTTACATAAATTAATATACTTACAAGTGTTTTTAAGGTTTAATTAATGATTTACAAAATGTTATTTGCTTTTTTATAATTTATTTAAGTTATATATATAAGTAATTATGAAATATTTATATGATTATAAAATGTGTACTTATCTTTTATAAACAAGTCTTAGATTTTCATAAATATTCAAAAGTGAATTCATGGAAACAATTATTTAAAAATAACTTATGATTTTGATTAAATCAATATAACATATGTTTATAAATTTGAGAAATTGAGTTTAACTCCTTATATAAATTTTTCAAAACAATTTATCTTATGATAAAATTAAAATGAAAGAATAATAAAACGAATGAACCTTTAATTTAAATCTTATTTAAAACAAAAGCTTAAAGTATACGTTTATAATAAATAAGAAGTTAACTTTGTTATTAAAATTTAAATCTCAAATATCATTTTTAAAAGTATTAAATCAAATTAAAATTTCAAATTTCAAATTATATATTTATTAAAGTTTGCAAATACTTATTAAATTCAAATCAATAAAATTTTCCCATTTCTAATATATACAAATATATATATATATATATATATATATATATTTCAAATGGGAAATCATTTTAACATTAGATTTGATAATTACTATATTAAATTTTGAAACACAAACCAAATCATAATATATATATTACAATTTGAATATATAGCTTTTATTACTTTAAAAACTTCCTATTTACAAGATATATCAATATATATATATTATAAATAGAAAATATTTTGATTAACTTTTGGAGAAATAAATATTACCAATATATTTTGTTCAGAAAAATGTTTGTAGATATTAACAAATTATTATTATCAACCTTTAAAAGAATTTTTAACTTGTCAATTACAATGTAAAATTATCAAATCAATTTAATTACTAACAAAGATTATTAAATTGATATTGCTTAAAATTCCGGGCCGTCACACGAACGGACCAGATGTGATCAAGCGAAATCGAACGGCTGCGGTGAATATGGGTTAAAAAATAAAATTGAATTATATTGTATAAATTTATACAATGTTTAAAATTGCATAACTTCTTCATACTAGGTCCGTTTTTGACGAAACAAGATGTGTTGGGTCCGCAATGACAGGAACTATATTTTAGAGCTGGTTTGAAGTTGATTGGAGCTAGTTTAAATTTTGGGTAAAATTAAACGCTCGTTAAATTTTATTCGGAATAAAACGCTGCAACGTCTATTGGAATCAAAGTGAGTACGATTCACTCTTTCCGACTCACTGATATTTTTATATAAGTGAGAATAAATTTTATTTATGATGATTGATGATTTTTTGATGATAAATGATATATTATCTATATATAGATTGGTATTTGGATATATATATATATATATATCCCTATTAGAGCAGACGAGACCCTATACATTCCCGTGTATGAGCGGATGACCCTTTTGTACATGCGTCTGCCTCGAAGCAGACAATGTACACATGTTCTAATATGTATATTTGTTGCAGGTGACAGGTTGGAGGGATCCAACTGGATTCCTCACCAGTATTGGTTTTATTTACAGATATTGTGATATATGATGTTATCATAATATATGATGTTCTGAATGTTGTGATTGATGTATTTAGTATTGTTGGCATTGGGCCTATTTTTGGAAATTTAAAAATATTAAAGTGTTGATTTCAAATTAAAAAGGATTTCCAAGTGATTTTGAAAATAGTTGTTTTATTAATTTTTGAATTGTTAAGTAAATGGATTTATTTTAAATAAATAAAGTTATAATTTTTATGTTATAAAAATTATGATTTTTGTGAAATATAATTAGAATGTGATTTTTTTGAAACATGGAGGTAACTATTTTGTAAACAGTTCAAATTGAGGTTTTTGAATAATTATAAATGGTTGATATATAAGATTTATAAATTGATATTTTATGAAAATAATGGAATTATAAAGAAGTTTTGAAAGTGTTAAAATGAGGTTATAAATGGATTTTATAAGTGAATAAGATTTATAAATTATGAAGCTATAAAATGAATGAATTTGTAAATAAGAGATTTATAAGTAATTAACTTATAAATTGGATTTTGGCATGTGAATGAGTTATGTGGAAATTACATTAAAAGGAATTTATAAATTGAATTTTTTTATAAATTACAAATGTGAATTTATAAATATTGTTTTATAATTGTGAAATCAATTTAAATTGATAAACTAGATATAGAAGTTTATTAAAGGTATTATATTCACGATTTTGGATAGTGGATAATCCTTAATATGTAGAAGTAATGAATTTGGTAAATGAACTATATTCACGATTTTGGACAGTGAATAATATATTAAATAAATGGATATGTTTGCAAAAGTGATCTTTTAAACTTAAAGCCAGGTTTTGAAAAGTGATATTTTAAATGAAGTTAAACGGTTTGAAGATGTTTTAAAATGTGTTAAGTATCGAATACATAGATTTCAACATTCATTATTGAAATTGACGTTTTCGAGAAGTAAGGAAACGATGGACTGTAACACTTTTGTTATAATAAATGATTTTCGAAGAAAATATTATGTATAGTGCATGGTGTGTGTGTATATATATATATATCTAATTTTTGATTCCCTATAATGATGATTTTGGGTTGTCGTAACGATGTTTTACACAACATTCATTTTGACCCAAATAAATATGTTAAAGAGAATGTTTTCCTTTAAAGGTTAAAATATATACTTAATCTTGATCTAAGTATATATAATATTTTCTTAGTGTTGAAAATAAAGATAATTGTGAATCACTTGTTATTAAAAGTATATGGAAATGTTTTCCAATATAAAAGTTGAAATGGTTTGAGAATATATCTTTTTAAAGATAATTTGAAGTGAATATTTGGCAGGTGATTTAATTAATAATTAAAAGGGCATAGTGATTGCTTATGGTGCTAAATATTTGTTTGTTGCTTTGATAGTTAAATAATCGACTATCGAAATTTGGCCATTTTACTTCCTCGACTTGATGTGGGAACTATTTAGTCGTACACTTAGTACGTAGCCATCTGTGTAGGCTTGATTATGGTTTGTGTTGAGGAACTTGATTCGTGTAGTGTAGAGTATTACTCCAGTCTACTGAGCTTCCTTCTTGGCCCGAAGGATAGCAAGTTGAAAGTTGGAGACGTGATAAGTATATGAGACTTAGTTTCTGTGTGAGGTTGAGAAACGCTTTTGCATTGTTGGTGCGAAGAGACCGGGATCAGATTTATCTGAAAACCACTTCGGACCAACATTTATGCGAAGATTGTGTAGGTTAGTTACGATGATATTGATATTCCAGATTTTCATAGCGAAGGACTTCTTGTTGATCGTTTGGGGTTAAAATCCTAACATACATCCAGTAGCAGTAGTCTCTTCATTATGAAATATCCAATGCAATGAATATTCGCTACTAATCCTAGGGATTTCTCGATAGGATGTGGTAGAAAAGTACCATCGGATTGTGCTGTTCCTAAACAAGTTGTATGGATGTTTGTTTGACATTGCATTTCTTAAGATTACATACATTGGTTTTTACAAATGTACATCCGTGGTGGCGGAGAAGGCAAATTCTCTTAGCTTAACACCCTCATAGAGACATACGAGCTTAAGGGTTGTACTTTTGTAGAAGGCAATTAGTAGTCAACAGAAATGGCCATGGGGCATTCTAATTGATGTGATCCGTGATATGTGAAAGGTAATCCTTACCTCATGTCTCATCAACCTAAAATGACCAAAACAGGGTTGATGCGGCAAGGCTAAGTGGGTCACTCCCAAGTAGGATATGATCATCCTCTTGTAGATATAGCTTTACATGCTATGACATTGTGTATGAGATTATTGTGGTTTGTATGGTATGAGGGCCATCGGAAAAGGTAGGTAACGATCGAAGGATGACATATTTGGTACTACCTAGTTATAGAGGCTGGTCAGTCTTATGTTGGTTGAGGGCAGATGTTCTGTGCCTTGGGACATCCATCTAGAGGTGTAACTATCAGACGGTAGTCCCTTCATCCGATCATTTATGTGGAAATCCAAACTCCACTACGTGCTTGCCATTTTAATTGTATTACCCATTTTGAGCTATATGCTAGAATGTAATCAATGTAACAATTTCGACTATGATTAATATTATTTGTGCAATAGACACTAGTATAATATAAGAGAATTTGATATGAATTTTTTTAGTTATCGTAAGGTAAAAACATGTCCGTGTTTATGTGTTGGCATGTATTACGAGATACTTTTGTTTTGAGAGGAAAAGTTTGGTAATTTAATAAATTCAGTTGAGTGTGTTTCTCAGGCTGGTTTACCAGACTGATCCGGACGTTCTTCCCTTTCAATGCTTGGGTCAGACCGAGTATATTTACAGGTTTAGATTTGGTGCTTTTGCGGCTTCTGCAGGAGAGCAGTAGATCTTCATTTTCGTATACACGTATCTGTTTTGATTATCCTCTTTGCGCATTATTGTTGTTGTTTATGTTATCGGCAATTATAAGGACATGATATTATAATTGTCCAAGTTGATGATTGGTGATTGATTGTTGTACTCTGATTGATGTGTGTATATTCAATTTTTGTTTTGTAAATAACATTGACATGATATTATATGTTTTCCGCTGCGATGTGAGATTCTGCATTATTCTGTTTGGTTCTATCTTCTCTCTTTCTTCTCTTTTTTTTCTTTTCTCTTCTTTTCTTTCTCTTGACTTTCCGCCAGTCTGTGCTTTTTGGATCGAACATGTGTGGTTTATTGTCGATTCAAAGGGTACGGATTTGTGGATCCTCACGTTTGGTATCAAAGCTTAGATTTTGTATATTCCTAGGTTTTGATGCATACTCAATATAGATAGGGACAATAGCACCCTAGATTAAGTTTGAGTGTATTATATATATGAGCGCGTATTTGTTAGTGATATAAAAATGTTTTATATCGTGTTTTCTTATCTGCTGAATTGTTTGTGAATTCTGGTCGGTATGTGGGACGCCATGTAATCGATAGTGATTTCTAAACACTTAAACGAGGTAAATCAGCATAGTATTATTTTCAATTGGTTAAATGAAATAATTTTACCTCGATCATATTTTGTATATAAAGGAACAATTTTTTAGAAATATTACTAAAGTGCATATAAATTAATTGTTTGGTTGTTGAAATGTAAATATATATATTTAAGTTAATAAAAGCTGTTTGAATAATCCAAATAAAAACAACTGTAAAAGAATAAATTATATAAGCAAATGAATTATAAAGTATAGAATTATAATTATTATAATTTATAATTGTGGAATAATCTCATATATAAGACATGAAACTATATGAATATATTTATAAACATGAGTTATAAATAAAAATGAATTTAGACTAAGGATTTAAGAATTTGAACTCCATTGATTTTGAAAGTTATTTTTCAAAGTTTAAGAGATTATATTATTATAACTCTACGTAAGATAAATGAATTTGAAATGAATCTTATATAAGTGAAGTGAAATAGTGAAATTATGTAAGTAAAGATTTATAAATGTGATTTATGAATAAAAGGATTTTTTAAAAGAACATAAAGCACTAAATTCACTACTATTGCTAGAAAATAATAAGGATGATGACTGCAGCATCATCAGTATCATTTTCGAGTTTCCATGTGATTGATTTGCTACCAGTATTAAATTGAAATTTAAGTTTTATTGTGATAAACAAATTTGAATTTGAAATCCAAGTTGAAATTGATAAATACAAGTAAAACAAGTTGGACTTGTAATATGAAATAAGAATTTATTTTAGTAAAGTTAAATAAGGTGAATTGGATTTGAACTGGACTAGATAAATTATTGAAATGAAAATTAAACTTAGGCAAGGGTTATATAATATGAATTTGAAAATTTAAGTAAATAAGTTGTATAACTTATAAAATGAGAAAAGGCGAGTAAAACCAAATGTAAAATATGGTTAAACAGTTTTGTTAAGTAAAACAAAATCTGAATTTGAATAGTGATATGAATTTGACTTAAGTAAAAGTTAAATAAAATGACTTAAGAAATGAGCTAATGAAATGAGTTAATAAAATAGAATTTCAATCAAATTAGAAGTGAACTTAAGTTCTATAGTGAAAGTAAATGTAAGTGAGAGTGAAATGAAATTTAACTTAAGTGATGTTGAATGAAGTTGAATTTGATATCAAATTGAATTAATAAAGTGAAGTGATGAATATGAACTTGTGTGACGACTCAGAATTTTTAACATTTGAATTTGGAATATTTAATTGATTTTAAATATTTGAAAGTTAGTTTTAATATGAATTTCAAATATAACCATTTATTTGGCAATTAAAATTTTGAATTTAATTATTGAAAGTTGGGTAAAATAATGAATCTTCAGTTTTAAGCTTGTTAAAAATATTTCAAGGGCTTAGAAAAATCATATTGATAATACTGAAGGTAATAAAACTTTTAAAAGTTGAATTTAAAAGCAGTTTAATTCATATTGAAAATTCACCTCAAGGAGATAATGGCCGAACATTTTATCTCGGCGAATAAAAAAGGAATCAAAAGAAAATTAATGGCGGAAAAGGAATTTGAAAAACCCAATCCAAATTAAATTCTTCCGTTCGTCATCTCTTAAATCGACTTCGGTATTAGTCAAATTGATCATCGAGAAAAGCGAGGGTGGGCTCGCGTGCAGATTGTAACGCAAGGGTGCAAAGGAAGATCGAATCGAAGTGACTAGTGTTTAGAGGTCGCAGTGGAAAAGGCGTTTAACTGCCTCGAACATGTGAGCTTCGATCAAGTTTAGTCGTCGCGACCTGGGAGAGAATCGCGGTAGGGGTCTATGACCGCGACGTCGTGACAAGGAATGGATGCGATTGTTGGTGATGTCGTGGAGTTGCCGACGCCTAGCAGATTGCCGTTGCAGAGGTATATGCGGTTTGTACTTTATATATATTTGCATAAGGTTTTTTTAGAAAAAGAAATTTATTTTAAAACAAAGTAAAACCAAACCTTTTTCTAGTTTGGAAAAAATGTATATATAGCTAAATTTAGATATTTGGAAATTGTATAAGTAATTATTTATTTTTGCATATAAAAAAACAAGAACTTACACAACACACACACACACATATATATATAATTGTAGAGTTTATATAAAAAATATTACATTTTAAATTTACTAGTTGGTTTAAATTAACCTATTTAATTATACTAAGACACTAAAAGATTTTTAAAGGAATTATTAAATTAAGTTATATTTATTAAATGGAAATTGATCGTTTGATTTATTTCGAATATCAATAAACTGTAAATGTTTATACAAGGTCCAAAACCGTGAAGGAAATAGCTGATTTGGTCGGATTGCAAAATAAAAAGCAAAGGTGAGATCTTCTCACTCAATCGGATTACCCGGTTTAATTTAAATAGTCAAATTTAAATTATTGATTGATTGTTTGGACGTGATATTATATATATATATATATATATATATATATATATATATATACACACATACATACATATATATGTTGGAGCGATTGATTTTCCGTATTATATAGCGGATGAGACCCTATGCACCCCGCGTAATAGCGGATGACCTTTTATACCGCGATATCCCGCCTTGAAGCGGGATTGGTATTTTAAATTATTATGCTAATATCTGTGGATGCAGGGAAACAGGTTGAAGGGATCCAACTGGATTCCTCAAATATTTGTATTTCATATGTTGTGATATGATTTATTGAAAATCAGTGATGTTTATATTGGTAATTGAAATTATTGAAGGATATGGTTTGGCCGAACATTTTTTTGGTATCTTAGGATACCATAAATATAATAATTGGATTTTTGGAAGGAAATTAAAGTAGAGAATTTTAAGTAAAATAATTTTAGAGAAGTGGATAAATTAAAAGAAGGAATTTGGAACGGATTTTAAATGGTTTGGGAGAAATAAAGGGAGAATTTTGAAATCAAGTATGAAATTGGTTTTTCTGATTTAAACGGGATTTAAATCATAAATATTGGTGTGAATATTGGATTAATGGGTTTTGAAATAAATTTGGATAAGTAAAGGAGTATTTTTTAAATGGAGTAAATTTTGGAAATCGATTTGGAAATTGATTTAATGTTTGAAACTGTGTTTTGAAAAAAAAAAGATGACACTATGGAATTTATAAACTGAATTTATAAAGTGGAATAAGATATTAGTGAATATTTGGAAATATAAATTCACGATGGAATTTATAAGGGAATGGGTAATTTGTCTAAAAAAAGTAAATGGTGGTTTATTTTTTTAAAAAATGTGGAAAGAAAATTTACGAATTTGGGATGTAAATTGAGACAAATCGAGAAGGATTTATTAATTGATTTAAATGGACTATTTTGGAATGGAAAGTGTATTTTCCCTGGAAAGCCGAGTATGTTTTCAAAGTAGCTTTTAAGTATAAATTAAAAGTTCTAAAGTTAGTTTTTTTTAAAATGTTTTGGAGAAATTATTTTCTTAAATTGTTTTAAATTTTTAAAGTAAATATTTATTAAGTTAATTATTGAAGTGATTATTTTAAAGATTTAACTAGTATTTCATTTAGAAGATGGTTATTTAAATAATTATACTCTATATAATAATTTTATTTAAGGAATTAGTTTGGGCTTAAGTTTTACATGAGATATTAGTATAAAATTCCATAACTGGTATTTTAAATAAAGTGTTTTAAATAGTTTTTATTTTAAGTATTTTAAAGTATATATATTTTTAGATAAAGTGATTTAAATTATTTTAAAATCCAAAGCATTTAGTCTTGGCAAATTTTCTGTGGAAATGAACAATGTTTGAAAATTGTTTTCAAAGGATTGAAGTGTGGAAATATATCTTGCAAAGATATTTATAAATAAATAGATAATTTGGGGAAAATTATTAATGTCTGATGGAACTTATTCTGCGAGAGAAAAGGGCGATTTGAAATATGTTTCAAAGAGTTGAAAGATAGAAAAATAGTTTGCAAAGATATTTTGAAACAGATAATTTAGGAAAATTATTTAAATCTAATAGTTGTTTATGGATGGTATTTGATAGTTAAATAACCGACTATCAATATTGGCCTTTAAGATGGCATTTGAATTTCGATGAGATCAAGGGTCGGATTCCAAATGGTTATCTGAAAACCACATCGAATCTTAAATGTGGATCTTTTGTTTAAAAGATCAAAAATGGAAATTTGTTGTGACTTAATTTAGATCTGAATGTATCCAATTGTTTTTAAAATAAGCACTCATTATTCGGATAAGCCGGGGGAGGACATTATTCATAAAACCCATTCCAAATAATGATACGACGAAATGGGATAACATTTGAAGACGGTGTTAAAGACCGGGTATTTTCGAAAATGAAAGGATTACCTGTTGATTGTCTCTGCACCGAGTTGCTCCAGTATAGAGATTACCCTATGTGATGGGGAGTCCGGACGTGATTAGAGGATATCTGGATTTGTAAGGACTTTTTCCTTAGTTGGACAAAGTGCCTTCGGTTCCATTCAGATCCAGGATGAACTTGTATGGATGTGTGTCTGACATTACACTTTGAGATATAGAGCTTGTTAGTCCTTGAGATGATGGTTTTGATGACAACAACCTTAGAATAAGATTATAAAATATAAATACTAACATTATAGTTTAGATATATATGTATATGCAGGATCTAACCATGCAGGTACCAAGAATGAAGACTGTACAGTATAGAGATTCAAGATATCAAGATTGAAGACTCATGAGTATCAAGATTATCAAGAATTCAAGATTTCAAGATTATAATTTAATTAGGATTTTTTGTTAAAACTCCTAGAAAAGCACTGGCATCTCAAAATCCAAATTATTCGTAGAATGGAATCCACTTCGAGCCTGTTAAAGGTATGGAACCCTAAGTAGGATGGAACCTACGAAAAATCTAGTGGAACATAGTTTTCTATCAACTAACTTTTATTCAAATGTTTTTTTTACAAAATTATATCTTGTTTTCAAAATGATTTCAAAATCTTCCTTTTAAAAGAATTTAAAACATCTATCCTGATTTTTATTTTTTTTAGCCTCAAAATAATCTTTATTTTCAAAATCAAATTATCTTTGTTTTTAAACTATCTTTTAATAATAATATATTTAACTTTTAATATTTATATTTAGATTTAAATATAAAATATAGTAAAATTTTATATATATCAAAATATTATTCTCTATATTTATTTATGTATTTTAACTATAGTTAAGTATATTTATAAAGTTTAAAAAAATAGTTTTAATACAAGATAGAAGTTATTTTCAAACAAAAACAAATTACCAAAATTTCCTTTGGCATGTCGACAACCTCAAGTACCCCTTGTCGACAAGGTGGCAGTTGATTTCAAAAGTTTGAATTTCAAAAGAAGCGTCTATTCGTCATATCCTTTCACGAATGGACATGGCTGTTGTTCTACTATAAATAGTGGCAGTTTTAAACGAATTTTCATTCATATTTTCTCTTATTTCACTTCTCTTCTTCTTCCACATTTCTTTATATATATTTCTACCATTACTCTGCCGAAATCAACATTGAATCTTACTAGATCATCCCTAGTTTGATTCTCTATCACTATCTCAACCAGATCCCAGTGCTATTCAGAGTTATAGGCTTCTTTGTAATAAAGTAAGCGAGAATAGGTGTGATTGTAGCCTGTGAAGTAAATCAAGTGATAAAAGGTGTGATTGTAGCCTAGGAAATCAATTAGGTGAACTTGTTACCCATAAAATCAAGTATCTCTACCCAGAGGATTATGAATCTGGAGTGGTTGTATCTCGTGGCTTTGATATCGAGGGTGTAATAATACAATTACTTTTGAAAGGAAATCCATACTTGTGTGCGGGACTGGATGTAGGGCAACTCCGGACCAGTATAAAATCTGGTGTATTCTTTCCTTTATTGCTTTTACTTTATTTCTGCATATGTGTTTGTTTCTGTGATCATATCTGTGTCTGAATATTGTATATATTTGTGTTCAACTTAACATAAACTCAAAAAGATTTAGTAATTCCTTTAAACACTATTTACCCACCCTCTAGTGTTAATCCTAGCCTTAAGATCTGTATTCCGCATTTCTCACATTTGGTATCAGAGCAAGATTTTCCAAGTTTCATAATATGATTTTTGAATTTTTTTTAAAATGGCTATGTTTAAAAAACTTGTTAATACTAGTTTTGAAATATTCAGATCATCATTGTCTCTTGAGTCTGCATATAATCAATATTCAAATTCAAGTTGTCTACCAAAATTGTATGATGTGCAGGAAACATGCTTTATGGGCGTTGAGGAATCAATCCACAATGGAAAAATTGTGCAGATCAAAAAGAATAAATGGATACTCGATAGTGGATGCTCTAGACACATGACTGGCAATCCAGATATGCTGAATGATATAATATACAAAGACGGAGGACTGGTTAACTTCGGAGACAACTCAAAAGGATATGTGATTGGCATCAATAAAGTCGGTAACTCTAAAACTCCTATTGTTACTAATGTTTTGCTAGTTAAGAATCTGAAACATAATCTGTTAAGTATTAGTCAACTTTGCGATAAAGGATATAAAATTAAATTAGAAAAAGATAAGTGTCACATTGAAGATAATAATTCAACCATACTATTTGAGGGAATTAGGAAAAAGAATATTTATATTCTTAGTATGAAAGTTTCAAATGATAACTTGCGTCTTTTGGAAAATACAAGTGACCCTTGGATTTGGCATAAGAGATTTGGACATTTGAATTTCAAACTCTTATCTAGACTGTCAAAACATGATCTAGTAAGAGGTCTCCCTAAAATGAATTTTAAGGTAGATAGTCTATGTGATGCATGTCAATTAGGAAAACTTAGAAAAAGTTCCTTTAAATTAAAAGATATGATTTTAACCTCAAAACCTCTTGGATTACTTCACCTCGATCTATTTGGTCCATCTCAAATTCTGTCAATAAATCATAGTAAATATGTTTTTGTAATTGTAGATGATTATTCTAGATTTACATGGACAATATTTTTGAAACAAAAAAGTGATACTTTTGAATGTTTTAAAAACTTTACAAAAAGGATTCAAAATCAACTTTCTTTAAAAATCATAACCATTCGTAGTGATCACGGTGGTGAATCTGAAAATGAAAAGTTTGAGGAATTCTGCAATAAAAAGGGAATAACTCGTAGTTTTTCATTTCCAAGAACTCCACAACAAAACGGGGTAGTAGAACGTAAAAATAGAACGATTCAAGAGTGTGCGAGAACTATGCTTTCAGATAGTAAATTACCAAAGTATTTTTGGGCAGAAACAGTTGTTACCGCCTGTTATATTTTAAATAGAATTTTAATTAGACCTTTAACTGACAAGACATCTTATGAACTTCTTCACTCAAAGAAACCTAAGGTATCTTATTTTAGAATTTTAGGAAGTAAATGTTTTGTTTTAAATACAAAGGATAACTTAGATAAATTTGATCCTAAATCCGACAAAGGTATCTTTATCGGATGTTATAATAGAAGTAAAGCATACAGAGTGTTTAATTTAAGAACTAACACCATCGAAGAAACAAATGCATATTTCATTCAATGAAAATCTCAAAAATTTTGAAGATACAAATGATGAAGAGGATTTAATAACTCAAAATCAAGAGTCAATTGAAAATAATAATGAAATTAATCATCCTAATTAAAAGATTAGATTTTTAAAAGATCATCCTATAGAAAATGTACTTGGAGATATGCAATCTGTTGTTAAAACTAGAAATAAACTAAGTAAAATGAGAAATGTAGCCTTTATATCAACTATTGAACCCAAAAATCCAAAAGAAGCATCAACTGATGATTCATGGATTTTGACTATGCAAGAAGAACTAAATTAACTCACTAGAAATGATGTTTGGGAACTTATTCCTAGACCTGATAATGATAATAAAACTATAATTGGAACTAAATGGGTATATAAAAATAAAATGAATGAACAAGGAGAGCTTGTTAGAAATAAAGCCTGGTTAGTTGCTCAAAGTTTTTGTTAAGAAGAAGGAACAGATTTTGATGAAACCTTTGCTCCCATAGCAAGACTAGAAGCCATTAGGATTCTACTTGCTTTCGTAAGTCATAATAATTTCAAATTATATCAAATGGATGTTAAAAGTGCCTTTTTAAATGGTTTTGTAAAAGAGGAAGTATATGTTGAACAACCACCACTTTTTGAAAAAGAAAAATTACCAAATCATGTTTACAAACTTAAGAAAACTCTATATGGTCTAAAACAAGCTCCTAGAGCCTGGTATGATAGACTAAGATCTTACTTATTACAATCAAAATTTAAAATTGGTAAAGTAGATAATACTCTTTTTATTAAAAGAAATAAAAATGATATTCAACTAGTAAAAATCTACGTAGATGATATCATTTTCGAATCAACTAATTTTGAAATGAATAAAGAATTTTCTGAAATAATGACAAAAGAGTTTGAGATGAGTCATATGAGTGAATTAAACTTATTTCTAGGATTACAAATAAAACAATTAGATAATGGTATCTTTATTAGTCAAGAAAAATATGCTAAAGACATAGTTAGTAAATTTGGTTTGACTACTGCAAGTGGAAAACCCACTCCCATGACAACCAATGAGTGCCTAAGTAAAGAAGATCTCTCGAAAGATGTAGATCAAATTTTTTATAGCGGAATGATTGGATCACAACTCTATATCACTTCTAGTAGACCTGATATCGTGCATAGTATTTATCTCTGTGCAAGATATCAATCCCAACCTAAAGAGACCCACTTAAAAGCCGTAAAACGTATCATAAGATATGTTAAACACACATTTGATTATAGCTTAATTTATCCTAAAAATGATTCTTTTGACTTAATATCTTACTGTGATGCTGATTATGCTGGTTGTAAATCGGACCGAAAAAGTACAAGTGGAACTTGTCACTTTTTGGGGCATTCTCTGGTTTCTTGGTTTAGTAAAAAGCAAAACACAGTTTCTTTATCAACAACCGAAACAGAGTACATTTCTGCTGCTTTGGCTTGTTCTTAAGTAATATATATGTAACAAATTTTAAAAGATTTTGGTTTAAACATCTTAAAATCACTAATTTATTGTGACAATACTAGTTCAATAAATTTATCCAAAAATACTACTCATCATGCTCGAACTAAACATACTGATATCATACATCATTTTCTCAGAGATAATATAAGTAAGGAAATAATTACTCTCGATTATATCAATTCTGAGAATCAAATTACTAATATCTTAACAAAACCTTAAATGAATATATATTTACTAAATTAAGAAGAGAATTAAGTATTTATT
The DNA here is from genome assembly GCA_030765085.1 of Allium cepa. Classification (NCBI taxonomy): domain Eukaryota; kingdom Viridiplantae; phylum Streptophyta; class Magnoliopsida; order Asparagales; family Amaryllidaceae; genus Allium; species Allium cepa. The sequence goes on from CM060932.1 coordinate 164,812,307, forward strand.
CAATAACTGAAATATATAATATAAATAACAGAGTATAATTAAAAATTAAATTAAATTTAATAAAATGGTAAAAATATAGATACCATGTCGACAACCCCCTCCTAGCCATGTCGACATGTAACGATTTTTTTATTTTTGAAATTTTCCCACCAAAATTAAAAAAAGTGGTTATATATTCTTCTTATTTCAAAATTTTGATCATTCTCTCTAGTCTTTCTCTGTTCTAACTTCTGAAAACATTTAAACAATGTCTTCCTCTTCCAAATCAAACAAAAATTCAACCTTTTCGTTCCCTTCTCCTTCTATTGGACCATTTCAACGAACCATGCTCGCACGAGTGATGAAAATGGAGGATTCTTTGAAGGATGCACTGCAATTAATGACTGAAATTCAAGTGGTGCAACTTAGAATGGCCAAAGAACAAGAACGACAAGGCAAAATTCTTAGAAATTTGCAAAGTTTCTAATAGACAATCACGCTAATCCGATCTTGATTGATGAAGAGTCTTCAAGAGATCAAGTGCAAGAGGACAGCGAGGAAGAAGAAGAAGAAGCCTTCATGGAAGAAGAGCACGTTGAAGATGACGACAAAGTCGTTTGCGTTGGCGAAGTGTGCTTTGACAAGGATGGAAATCTAGTCGAACAACGTGGAAATTTCTGTTTCCACTACCCAAATTGTTCGGTTCATACATCTCCCATTTTCAAGGGCACACATTAGTTTCTTTTCTCTCTTTCCTATTGTTGTATGTTTTTACTTAAGTTCTCTACGCACATGTAAATATAAACAATATATAATTAATAAATAATTTGTGTTCATATATTTGGATTCTCACAATTATCACTATTATAAGTATTATCATATATAGATTCTTAGTTAGGATAGTTAGTAATTTAGGACTAAGTTTTAGTTTTAGAATTAAGTGATGATTATTTATGATAACACTATCATTATAATCACATGTCATAGAGTATTAGACTAAGGGGTGTCATATAATTTCGAGTTAGTTTTTGTTGATGACAAAGGGGGAGAAGTATAAAATAGGATAGTTAGGCATAGATTAAAGGGGAGTTATAATGATAGAAGTAATATTTTATAAACAAAGGTTGTCATCATAAAAAAGGGAGAGATTGTTAGTACTTGAGATGATGGTTTTGATGATAAAAACCCTATAATTAGATTATAAAATATAAATACTAACATTATAGTTTATATGTATACGCAGGTTCTAACCATGAAGGTACCAAGAATGAAGACTGTACAGTATAGAGATTCAAGCTATCAAGACTGAAGACTCATGAGTATCAAGATTATCAAGAGTTCAAGATTTCAAGATTATAATTTAATTAGGAATTTTGGTTAAAACTCCTCGAAAAGCATTGATATCTTAAAATCCAATTTATTCGTGGAATGGAATCCACTTCGAGCCTTTTAAAGGGATGGAACCCTAAGTTGGATGGAACCTACGAAAAATCTAGTGGAACATTATTTTGTATCCACTAACTTTTATTCAAACGTTTTTTTACAAAATTATATCTTGTTTTCAAAATGATTTCAAAATCTTCCTTTTAAAAGAATCAAAAACATCTGTCCTGGTTTTAAATATTTTTAGCCTCAAAATAATCTTTATTTTCAAAATCAAATTATCCTTGATTTTAAACCATCTTTCAATAATAATAATATATTTAACTTTTAATATTTATACTTATATTTAAATATAAAATATAGTAAAATTATATATATATCAAAATATTATTCTCTATGTTTATTTATGTATTTTAACTATAGTTAAGTATATTTATAAAGTTTAAAAAAAATAGTTTTAACACAAGATAGAAGTTAGTTTCAAATAAAAACAAATTACCAAAATTTCCTTTAGCATGTCGACAACCTCAAGTACCTCTTGTCGACAAGGTGGCAGTTGATTTCAAAAGTTTAAATTTCAAAAGAAGTGTCTATTCGTCATATCCTTTCACGAATGGACATGTCTGTTGTTCTACTATAAATAAGGGCAGTTTTAAACGAATTTTCATTCACACTTTCTTTGATTTCACTTCTCTTCTTCTTCCACATTTCTTTATATATATTTTTACCATTACTCTACTGAAATCAACATTGAATCTAACTAGATCATCTCTGGTTTGATTCTCTATCACTATCTCAATAAGATCTCGGTGCTATTCAGATTTATAGGCTTCTTTGTAATAAACTAAGCGAGAAAAGGTGTGATTGTAGCCTGTGAAATCAATCAAGTGAGAAAAGGTGTAATCGTGGCCTAGGAAATCAATTGGGTGAACTTGTTGCGCGTAAAATCAAGTGAACTTTAATAAAGATACAAGTAACTTAAAGGATGCCTAGGACCGCCCATCCTCTAAGGATTCGTTAAACTATTTACTATATAGTAATATTGCGCTATTATAATAATGTCTACAGTAAATAAACATACTTTAAAATAGCGTTACGGGCTTACCCATATCACCCTTCACACATAATAGTCCCAATAGTCCATCCAACATCATGATATCTCCAGATCGGGAGACTATTAGAGGATACCATACGGTCCGCGGGAGAAAAACAAACTCGTAGTAAAGGCTCGGTATGGTAGGTGACACGGCACACAAGGCAATGCCATGGTAGATATACCAATTACGCACACGGGCTGGTGGTAACGTAGCAGCCACTACGCCCACCCCTAACAACACACCAAAATCAAGGGATGCACCCAATCGATCACAACAGTAATAGAATGGTATCGAAGAAGTGTGTCCGGCCAATGGTGCTACCTCTTTTGGCCCGAGATTGCTCCTGTTTTAGCCACCTTAGGCTAACTCACGGGAGTCAGGTCCACGTAATGTACCTTAGGAACGTCGTCATCGTCCTACTTCGTTCTGGAATCTCCACCGCGTACACATTTGTTAAAGTGGTTTTCGATATCGACAGAGAGTATGTCCATACATTCCGGTCTCTTTAACAACCAATCGTTATTATAACCCATGGTTATAATTTAAAAATAGTATTTATATTCCAAAAATCAAATATCATTTCAACAATTTAATATCCTTTCAAATCATTTCAAAATATCCAACTTATCATATCATTTCAAAAGCACATTCATTTTATTCAAATTTAAAATACCCTTTCAATTCACATTTCAAAATAGTTTATATTTCAAATCGAATTACTTCATTTAAATCATTAAAATGAAATTACTACATTTAATAATTAAATTATTAAATTTCCAAAGTTTTAATCTTTTAAAGTTCATTTATTCACTTAAACTTATTAAAACAATGAAAATTCACCTTTTGCAGCATTTGGAAAATGCTAGAGAAAGTTACTTTCAAAACAGTTCAATTTAACAAAAGACAGCTTTTAAAATGTTGTAATAGGGTTACATTAATTCAAATAATAACTTTGTTAAATTCAACAATTATAGCATTTACAAAGTGCTATAATATCCCTTTATTAAAATTTAGCCATTTGGTTCATTTATATCAACTACAGCATTTACAAATGCTGTAATATCCTTTACGTTAGAAATAACAGCTTTTTAAAAATGTTGTTAATTAAATTTCAAATATTCACTATACTTTCACTTTTAAAATCATATAATTTCCAATTTAAACTTATAAAATCATATAATTTCACTTTTAAAACAATCATTTATTTTACCTTAAATTCATGATTTTATAAAGTTAAATTTCCATTCAAAGATCAATATTTAATAATAATCTACTTATTAAATTCCAACATTCAATTTTAAATTCATTAAATTAAATTTAAACTTAACACTTAAATTTAAATTTCTAAATATAACTTATTTTTCATTTTATTTACTTAACTTAAAATTCACCTTTAAACAAAATTCATAAATTTCCAATTTAAGTTATATTTCAAAATTCAACTTAAACATTCATTCATTTCACATTTTAACTTTATTCAAAAATCATTAATATATTATAAAATCATTTTAATTTCATTTTAATTCAAAATATCATTAATTTATCATATTTTCATGTTTAATTTAAATTCCATTTATACTTAAATCAATATTTCCAAAATAACTTATATTTCAATTTTCTAACTTTACCATTTATTTATTTCACTTATAAATTCTTAGAAAATACCTTACAAAAATCATTTTAATTAAATTTAAATCAAAATATTATAATATTTACATTTCTAAAATATTTTAAATTTTTTAGAAAAACATATTTTAACCACGGGTCTGTATATAATTGTCTACCCTAGGTAAAGTGATACCGGTAATATATCGTTTCAACCCGTAATTTACAACGAAAACCCAGGTTTTATCATTTCAAACACGCAGTCCCAAGTAAATGAAATAATTGAAAATCGTTCAGGCCTATCATTTCAGCCCATAACGATTTCCCCTATTCTAAAGTCCGTTCGGGTATGTATCATTTCAACCCATAGTGATTCTAATCTAAAGGGAACTTGCAGTGTGATAAACTGATATAAATAACATAATAGCATTATATAACCGTAACATATGATATAACAGGTGTTTAAGCATGTGTGAACATCATATGATCATAACATAGAAGATATAATATGGTGATGCGTTTTATAGATTCAAATGTGGTCAGTTTACTAGTCATATAAGTATAAAACTGTCTGGTGAGAATAACTCACTGCTATAAGCTAAAGACAACAACCAAAGCACACAACAAAGATCTTCGAAGGCACGAAAGCACGAATAAGATTTGAGATTGAGAGAGCCAAAGATTAATTGCCTTGGACACATTCGAACAAAACAATACAAACAACATAAGTTTTCAACCCAAATTCAATTAAACAATGTTAGAAATAAATGCATAAAACATCTCCAAAGTATTTGCACTTGCTTTCAACCACCTATGTTTCACCTATGGGCTGGAAAGGCACGGCTAAGAAGTGGGTTTTGGATATGGTTGAGGGTTCATATGGTCGGCCTAGCATGGGAAAAAGATGGTGCAAAGATTGGGTGCATGAACTACAACACAAAGGCAACACAACCTAGATTTCAAAGAAAATTATGGGCTCGGCCAAAGAAAAGGTGGGCACGGCCAACTTCAGGTGGGTCAGGTGATTACGTGGCAGAGGGTGTTAGGTCAGGTTTGAGGTGGTGGTGGTGTAGGTGGCGGCCAAGGGGAGTTAGAGGTGGTCGTGCTAAGGTGTGCTCGGCTATGGACATTTAAGTGAAGTTTGTGTCAAAACTTGGTAGATCAGGTCACTATAGGTGCACGGCCTGGATTGTGGTCGGAGAGGAGGTGGTGGAGGCTAGTTCAGATGGTGGTGGAGGCGGCAACATGGCTGGAGATGGCAGGCCGAACCAAAGTGGTGAAGGAGGCAAGTGCAAATCACATGAAAACAATGAAAAAGTGAAAGTGCGCAGAAGTTTACCAAATTTTTTCACAAAGATGAAGGCTGAATTTTTTTATGAGATGAGAAGTTTTTTCTTATACGTGCAAGTGAAATGAAGAAGTCAGATGAAAGGGATGAGTTATGGCAGCAAATAATGAAAAGGTGTCGGTTAAAATGAAAAGACAAGAATATAAAAAGCCTTAAGCAAATCAATGGTCATGAAACTCTTCTAATTTCCATATTTTCTTTTGCAATTTTTAAATAACATGAAAATGATGATAAACAAAGATAAAAAATCAGAAATATAGTAAATAAGAAAAAAAAAAAATTAATTAAAAATAATTAAATTAAGAAAATAGCAAAGAAAATGTAAACTAGGCTTGAAAATTTGAAAATAAATGAAACAAATTTTGGAAATTTTTTATGTATTTGAAAAATATTTATAAATAAAGATAAGAACATAAAATAAAAATGAATTCACAAAAATAAATAAATAAATTTCAATTAAATATAATTAAATGAAGAAAATAGCAGAAAAATGGAAACTAGCTTTAAAAATAGAAAATAAATGCAATAAATTTTCGAAAATTTTTGTTATCACTTTAAAAGTATTTATAAATGAAATCTTACAAATAAAACAAATTTAAAATAATTTCAAACAAAAATAAAGTCAAATTTAAATTATATTCAAAGATCCAAGGTTGTTACACACTCCCCCACTCAAATCATTTCGTCCTCGAAAAGAACGGGTAAGGAAAAATAAAGAGAAAAAGATAGAAAAACAAAATGGTAACCGAAACAAACAATTCCGGATTCAAAGCGCGAATGCTCTCCTCTGTTTTCCAGGTACAATCTCGATCGTCAGTACTCCGCTGTACTTTGACCAGATTAACAGATTTCCTTCTGAGCTGCTTCATACCTCTGTCGACAATACGAAGTGGCTTCCTCTCGAAAGTCAGATTAGCCTCAATATCTAAACTATCAAGAGAAGAAGGCTGGACAATAAGAGATGGATCATGAAGATGTTGGCGAAGATGCAAGACATGGAATACATCATGCACTCCAGAAAGCTGATCGAGCAAATCCAGACGATAAGCTAAAGAACCAACTCTTTCCACAATGCGAAAAGAACCAATAAACCTAGGAGAAAGCTTCCCTCTACGACCAAAGCGAATGACATTCCTCAAGGGAGAAACCTTAAGGAACACCTGATCACCAACAGAAAATTCCAAATTCCACCTACGCCTATCAGCATATTTCTTCTGCCTATCCTGAGCAGCTCTCAACCTCTTCTTAATCTCCTCAACTCTCTCGGAAGCTTCCAAAATCACATGAGGACCAAGAACCAAATGATTACCGCATTCAATCCAGCAAGATGGGGATCTACAAGGTCATCCGTATAGAGCAGCAAACAAAGACATTTTGAGACTGGCCTGAATGCAAATATGGAATGAGATAAATAAAAAGATTAAGAATAGACTGAAAAACAGAAGATAGTATTATAACTGATAGCTATTATTATAGGTGAATTTGGCAAGATGGAGATGATCTTTCCAAGATCCTCCATAATCATGCACACAAGCGCGAAGAAGATCCTCGAGAATCTGATCCACTCTTTCCATTTGACCGTCGGTGTATGGATGGTAAGCAGTGCTCAGATTCATACCTAGAGATTCATGAAAAGCTTTCCAAAACTTACTGGTAAAGATGGGGTCACGATCACAAACAATACTGAGAGGAACATTATGGAGACGAACAATCTCTCTCATGTAGATCTCATATAAGCTAGAAGCAGAACGAGTAGACTTGATCGGAATGAAATGAGCAGACTTGGTCAGTCTATCCACAATAACCCAGATACTCTTATTACCCCTCCGAGTCCACGGTAAACCACCGATGAAATCCATGGAAACCTGTTTCCACTTCCAATTGGGAATCTCAAGGGGTTGCAACAAACCATGGGCCTTCTGGTGATCGGCTTTGACTTGCTGACAAGTCGCACACTGACTAACAAAGATAGAGATAAGAGAAGAAAGAAAGACTTACATCGATCGCCGCTATCTTGACTGGTTCAACAGAAACTCCATTACTAGAAACAATATGCCCGAGATATCGGACTTCATCCTTCCAGAAATGGCATTTAGAATATTTAGCCTTCAGTTGATGATTTTTAAGAGTCTCTAGAACATATTTCAAATGCGACTCATGCTCTTCTTTGTCTTAGAGAACACAAGGATATCATCAACAAAGACTAGCACAAATTTATTAAGCACATCACGAAGGACACGATTCATCAAATCAACAAAGAAATCTGGAGCATTAGTCAAACCAAAAGGCATGACTAACCATTCATAAAAACCATTCTCAGTGCGGAAAGCAGTCTTGGGAAGGCTATCCTTAGCAATCCTGAGCTGATGAAAACCTGTGGCAAGATCAAGCTGAGAGAAAACAGTGGCACCATAAAGCCGATCAAACATATCATTGATACGAGGCAATGGATATCTGTTTTTCATAGTGAGCTTGTTCATCTCCCTATAATCAACACACATCCAAAGAGAACCATCAGACTTAGTGACAAAAACCACCGCTGCTCCAATTCAGAAAAACTAGGCCTAATCAGACCTTTGGAAGCTAAGTTCTCAATTTGTTTTCCTATCTCAACCTTCTTGCGGGGTGCCATTCTTCTAGGAGGAAGAACAACAGGTCGAGCACCAGGAATAAGATCAATCCGAAAATCAATTTTCCGCTTCAGAGGTAAAGAAGTGACTTCACCAAAAACATTGGGATATAATCTAACCACAGTAGTCGAATCAACATCACTAGGAGAAGAATCTAGAGAATAAATAAAGTTGCCAGCAAAATCCTGAGGCAAGCGGCACTGAATAATCAAGGAATTCCCTTGATCATCAACAAGATGAACAGTCCGGGCTTTACAAGAGATATGAGCATCATGATGCCCTAACCAATCCTGACCAAGCAATAAATCAAAAGCATCGAAACCCAAAACATAAAAATCACCACAAAAGCGATGATCAGAATGGAAAAGTTTCACTTGCTTACAAATCCGATTAAGGTTAGCTGGACCCCCAATAGGATTTGAAACACATAATGGAACAGATGCAGACTCAGGAGATAGAAGATGCTCAAACTTATCACACAAATCCACAGATATAAAACTGTGGGAAGCTCCAGTATCAAATAAAACACTAAAAAAATGATGGAATAAAGTAAATGAACCCTGGAGAGTACCTTGGTCATCACTAGGAGCAGGAGCAGGTGGAGGAACCGGAGATGAGGCAGAAGTGACAGCAAATATACCAAGGCGTACCCCTCTGCTAAGTAGGCAGTCCTTCTTAAAATGACCAGGCTGGAGGCAGATATGGCAAAGATCACGCCTAGCCAACTGAGCAGGTGGAGGAACAGTAGCACCAGTTAGTGTAGGATAGCTATTGGCATAGTGTCCCTTCTGATCACACTTAAAGCAAGTGATAGAGGAGAGATAAACTGGATGCCCCTGAGCAGGAGCAGATGATGAAGATCCTAAACCAGAATGATTTTGCCAATTCTTCTTCTGCTGATGGAAATTAGGCTTACGCTTCTTGGAATTAGCAGATGAAGACTGAGACGGAGGAGCACCAGAAACAGCAGGACCCTTAGATGTAGGATTCTCATAGCGAATAGCCATATCCATAACCTGGGTGAAAGAACCATGAACATGAGAAATGAGGCGACTATAATACTCTGGACGAGCACCAAGAATGAATTTCTCATTCTTCTTGAGAGGAGTATCAATCAGGCTAGGACCGAACTTGGAAAGTTCATTGAACTTCCTCTCATACTCAGCAAAAAACATGCTACCCTACTTAAGATCCATAAATTCACGATAAAGCTAAGATTTCCCAACTTCTGGCATCCATTTTGCCACAAAATCCTCCCTGAAAAAGAGATATAGAAAACAAGCTTAAGATGGATTCAAAAGAAATGGAAAAATAGGAACAAAATTCAAGATAACACAAAGGATACCTAAACTGCTCCCAAGTAATGTCAGCCTCGACGGTGTTAGCCGTAACGGACTCCCACCAATCTAAAGCAGAGTCACGCAAAAGCCAAGCTGCTAACTTATGCTTCTGGGCATCAGTAATATCAAGATTAGTAAATATCCTCTCAAGACTCCGCAACCACTGCTGAGCCTCAATGATACTCTCTGAACCGGTGAATGGGGTTCCACCAAGTTGAGAGAATTCCTTACAAAGAACGGTGAATTGAACAGGAGCAACAAGCTGAGGAGCTGGGGCAATACCACGACCCCTACATCTGGCATTTCCTCGATTCATCCTGAAAAATATCAAGAATGAATTTAGGACAAGATAAAGACAAGCCAAAGATAAATTAAGATAAGATAAGAGAATTCATTTGGATGAATATCCTAAAGAAAGAAAAATCTAACAAGGTAGATACGAAAGAAAGAAAGTTAGAATAACATTTGAAAATCCTTTAAAACAAGAAATTTTATATATCAAAATAATCTTTAAAAATCTCTTGAAAACATTTTTAAAAATCATTTTATACTTTGAAAATACGTTCTCTCACAAAGATACGATTCTGAGATTGATTTCACTCATTCTAGGATAGAAATACCTATCTCTAATGAGTTTTTGCTCCGCAGAGGCAATGGTTTGCCAAAAACAAAGCTCTGATACCAACTGCCACGACCGGCCATTTCGAACCATTCAAATCGACAATAATCCACACATGTCAGACTTGAATGATGCAAAATAACAGATTGTAAATAAATTTGGAGCAAATGAAATCAAATACACAGAACACAGACACAAAACAATCAGAATAACTCGCAACGAAATATAAAATAACAAAGCAGTTCATGAAGCTACTATAACAGAGTCTCAAACCAAATACATAATAACAGTCTAAAAACAACATAATAGAAATCCCAAATACATAGAAGTTCACTAATACATGAGATAAACTAGAACAGCTGAAATAGAAATAGATATAAATGTAGATAGGCAGAAACTCCAGCACAGACTAGCTCCAGAAAGAGAATTCAAAGCTGTGAATACTCAGGCTGACCCGAGCGTAAAGCAAAACACAAAACACTCGAATCAGGACAATATATACTTATATAATGTAAACCAACCCAAGTGAACCGTGATAAAGATATAAGTAACTTAAAGGATGCCTGGGACGGCCCATCCTCTAAGGATTCGTTAAACTATTTACTATATAGTAATATTGCGCTATTATAATAATGTCTACAGTGAAATACACGTACTTTAAAATAGCGTTTCTGGATTACCCATATCACCCTTCGCACATAATAGTCCCAATAGTCCATCCAATATCATGATATCTCCAGATCGGGAGACTATCAGAGGATACCACACGGGCTATGGGAGAAAAACAAACTCGTAGTAAAGGCTCGGTATAATAGGTGACACGGCACACAAGGCAATGCCAGGGTAGATATACCAATTACGCACACGTGTTGGTGGTAACGTAGCAGCCACTATGCCCACCCCGAACAACACTCCAAAATCAAGGGGTGCACCCAATCGATCATAACAGTAATAGAATGGTATCGAAGAAGTGTGTCCGGCCAGAGGTGCTACCCCTTTTGGCCCAAGATCGCTCCTATTTTAGCTACCTTAAGCTAACTCACGGGAGTCAAGTCCACGTAATGTACCTCAGGAACGTCGTCACCATCCTTCTTCATTCTGGAATCTCCACCGCGTACATAGTTGTTAAAGTGGTTTTCGGTATCGACAGAGAGTTTGTCATATCTGATCTCGGTCACTTTAACAACCAATCGTTATTATAACCTGTGGTTATAATTTAAAAATGGTATTTATATTCCAAAAATCAAATATCATTTCAACAATTTAATATCCTTTCAAATCATTTCAAAATATCTAACTTATCATATCGTTTCAAAACCACATTCATTTTATTCAAATTTAAAATACCCTTTCAATTCACATTTCAAAATAGTTTATATTTCAAATCGAATTACTTCATTTAAATCATTAAAATGAAGTTATTACATTTAATAATTAAATTATTAAATTTCTAAAATTTTAATCTTTCAAAGTTCATTTATTCACTTAAACTTATCAAAACAATGAAAATTCACCTTTTGCAGCATTTGGAAAATGCTACAGAAAATTACTTTCAAAACAGTTCAATTTAACAAAAGACAACATTTAAAATGTTGTAATAGGGTTACATTAATTCAAATAAAACCTTAGTTATATTCAATAATCATAGCATTTACAAAGTGCTATAATATCCCTTTATTAAAATTTAGCAATTTGGTTCATTATATCAACTACAGCATTTACAAATGTTGTAGTATCCGTTACATTAGAAATAATAGCATTTCAAAAATGCTATTAATTAAATTTCAAATATTCACTATACTTTCACTTTTAAAATCATATAATTTCCAATTTAAACTTATAAATCATATAATTTCTCTTTTAAAACAATCATTTAATTTACCTTAAATTCATGATTTTATAAAGTTAAATTTCCATTCAAAGATCAATATTTAATAATAATCTACTTATTAAATTCCAACATTCAATTTTAAATTCATTAAATTAAATTTTAACTTAACACTTAAGTTTAAATTTCCAAATATAACTTATTTTTCATTTTATTTACTTAACTTAAAATTCACCTTTAAAAAAATTAATAAATTTCCAATTTAAGTTATATTTCAAAATTCAACTTAAACATTCATTTATTTCACATTTTAACTTTATTCAAAAATAATTAATATATTATAAAATCATTTTAATTTCATTTTAATTCAAAATATCATTAATTTATCATATTTTCTTGTTTAATTTAAATTCCATTTATAATTAAATCAAAATTTTCAAAATAACTTATATTTCAAATTTTATGACTTTACCATTTATTGATTTCACTTATAAATTCTTAGAAAATCAATAATACTTTACAAAAATCATTTTAATTAAATTTAAATCAAAATATTATAATATTTACATTTTTAAAATATTTTAAAAATCTTAGAAAAACATATTTTAACCACGGGTCTGTATATAATTTTCTACCCTAGGTAAAGTGATACGGGTAATATATCATTTCAACACGTAATTTACAATGAAAACCCGAGCTTTATCATTTCAAACCCGCAGTCGCAAGTAAATGAAATAATTGAAAATCGTTCGGGCCTATCATTTCATCCCATAACGATTTTCCCCTATTCTAAAGTCCGTTCGGGTATGTATCATTTCAACCCATAGTGATTCTAATCTAAAGGGAACTTAGAGTGTGATAAACTGATATAAATAACAGAATGACATTATATAACAGTAACAGATGATATAACAGGTGTTTAAGCATGGGTGAACATCATATGATCATAACATAGCAGATATAATATGGTGATGCATTTTATAGATTCAAATGTGGTCAGTTTACTAGTCATATAAGTATAAAAGTGTCTGGTGAGAATAACTCACTGCTATAAGCTGAAGACAATAACCAAAGCACACAACAATGATCTTCGAAGGCACGAAAGCACGAATAAGATTTGAGATTAAGAGAGCCAAAGATTAATTTCCTTGAACACATTCAAACAAAATAATACAAACAACATAAGTTTTCAACCCAAATTCAATTGAACAATGTTAGAAATGAATGCACAAAACATCTCCAAAGTATTTGCACTTGCTTTCAACCACCTATGTTTCAGCTATGGGATGGAAAGGCACGGCTAAGAAGTGGGTTTTGGATATGGTTGAGGGTTCATATGGTCGGCCTAGCATGGGAAAAAGATGGTGCAAAGATTGGGTGCATGAACTACAACACAAAGGCAACACCACCTAGATTTCAAAGCAAATTATGGCCTCGGCCAAAGAAAAGGTGGGCACGGCCAACTTCAGGTGGATCAGGTGATAATGTGGCAGAGGGCGTCGGGTCAGGTTTGAGGTGGTGGTGGTGGTGTAGGTGGCGGCCAAGGGGAGTTAGAGGTGGTGGTGGTGGTGTAGGTGGCGGCCAAGGGGAGTTAGAGGTGGTGGTGCTAAGGTGTGCTCGGCTATTGACATTTAAGTGAAGTTTGTGTCAAAACTTGGTGGATCAGGTCACTATAGGTGCACGACCTGCCTTAGGGTTAGAGAGGAGATGGTGGAGGCTGGTTCAGGTGGTGGTGGAGGCGGCAACATGGCTGGAGATGGTAGGTCGAACCAAAGAGGTGAAGGAGGCAAGTGCAAATCACATGAAAACAATAAAAAAGTGAAAGAGAGAAGAGCTTTACCAAATTTTTTCACAAAGATGAAGGCCGAATTTTTTTATGAGATGAGAAGTTTTTTTCTTGCACGTGAAAGTGATGAAGAAATCGGCTGAAAGGGATGAGTTATGGCAGCAAATAATGAAAAGGTGTTGGTTGAAATGAAAAGACAAGAATATAAAAAGTCTTAAGCAAATCAATGGTCGCAAAACTCTTCAAATTTTCATATTTTATTTTGAAATTATTAAATAACATGAAAATGCTGATAAATAAAGATAAAATCTCAGAAATATAGTAAATAATCAAAAATAAATAAATAAATATTAATTAAATATAATTAAATTAAGAAAATAGCAAAGAAAAGGTAAACTAGGCTTGAAAATTTGAAAATAAACGAAACAAATTTTGAAATTTTTTTATGTACTTGAAAAATATTTATAAATAAAGATAAGAACACAAAATAAAAATGCATTCACAAAAATAAATAAATAAATTTTAATTAAATATAATTAAATGAAGAAAATTGCAGAAAAATGGAAGCTAGCTTTAAAAATAGAAAATAAATGCAATAAATTTTGAAATTTTTTTGTTATCATATTAAAAATATTTATAAATGAAATCTTACAAATAAAAAAATTTAAAATAATTTCAAACAAAAATAAATTTTAAATTATATTCAAAAATCTAGGGTTGTTACAGAGACCTTATGGTAGTTTCATTTTCCAAAAGCATGAATGGATTTTTTTTTATTTCTTTTTGTACAAATGACTATTTTTAAATCTCACACCAGTCCCATGACTGACTCGGAGTTTATTGTTCCCTTTTCTAAGCTGTGGGCCCCCCTAATTTTCCACACGAGCAGCCTAGAATCAGGTTATCATTGTTTTCTAGAGCTATGTCAGGAAAGTATGCTGTGGAGATCAAGCGACAAGCTGGATGATGAGGCGTATCACAAATATATGATGTATTATCTGCTGTGTATGGTTTGCTACAAACTCAGTTTCCATGTGGACAAGTTATCATAACTGCCCAATGTGGTGTTTTGATGTGTTGTACTTTGATAATGTAATGCATAAACAGATATAGTTATTTTATTTTATAGATTAGTCATTTATCTATTTTATATTGTTCCGCTGCGATGGTGAGATTCTGATATGGTTTTTATTTCTTCTTCTACCTTTTTCTGCTTTGACCTTAACGGTTCAGTTTTCTGGCATTCGATTGTTCGGCATTTGATACAGTGGACGTATTGATGTCGATTTTCGAGCGTCAAAAAATTGGGTCGTTACAATTTGGTAACAGAGTTGAAGGTTAAGCGAGAACCTTGGCTCTGGTGTGGTAATTACTCATTAGAGATAGAGTCAGTAGTACTATATAATGAGTTTGAGTGTAATATTAGATATGAGAGCGTAATTGTTAGTGATTATACAAATTGTTTTTATATTGTGTTGACTTACCGGTTGAGTGTTTATAGATTATGGTCGATATGTGGGACGCCATTTTATGGATAGGGGTTTCTAAACTCTTAAGGAAGATAAACCGACACAATATTGTTTAAAATAGGAAAATGAAATAATTTTACCCAAATTATTTTTGTATATAAAAGAAATAATTTTCCGTAAATTATTATAGTTATATATGGTTGCTTGGTTGTTAGAAAGTGATAATATTAAATTATTATCATTATTGTATGGAAATTAATAAGAAATTAAGGTAATAACCAAAGGATAAGGAAATAATTTCATTAATATAATGAAATTTTAATGTGAGTTTATAAATGAGTTTATAAAATTGAAATAAGATGGCAGAGTAATTTTTGTTAGGGAATAAAAGGATTTGGAATTCGAAATTTTGGAAATTAGATTCCTTTGATTTGAAAATGGTTTTCAAAGGTTTTGGAAAAATAATGGTGAAATTAATTGAGAAATATTTTTGAATTGGACATGAAATCTGGTGAAATTTGGAATTTAAAAATATTTGGAAAATATTTTTGAAGGGATGAAAGCACTAAACATTTTTCGGTCGCTGGAAAATAATTCTGATGATGATCCCGACATCATCGATGTTCATTTTCGAGTTTCCATGGGAGGAATCGCTGCCCGAATGTTTTGAATTGAGAATATTTACGAAGTTGAGTTTGATTTTAGAGATGCAAAGGATTTTGGATATAATTGATTTCAAAAATGATTTTGAAATACTTAAGTGATTATTTAAACTCTGGAATCTTATTTAAAAATGGATTGAGATAAGATGAATAAAATTCAGTATTCAAAGTTTGAAGATAAATTGAATTCAAGTAGAATTGAAAATGAAAATTTAGATAAAAGTTGGAAATAAAAACCATTGAGACTTTAAAATAAACTAATAAGCGAAACTAATTAAAGAAATGGGTTTGAGAAAGGGTGAATAGAATTCAATATTTAAATTGATTTGAAAATAAATTAAGAATTGAAGATAAAAAAATTGAATTCAGAATGGGATTGAAAATTTGAGTCAAATAAAATGATGATATGGATTAGATATGAATGAAGGATAGTTGATAAAAATTCAGTGTTAAGAATTTTAAGATAAACTGGATTCAAACGAAATTGAAATGCAAGTGAATATAAATGGAATTAAAACCAAAGTGATGAAGCAGAAAATAAATATAAGAAGTGTGTAAATTACTGATATTGAACTTAAGAAATAAATAGTGAAATTCTTAAGTAAAATCTGGAATTGGGAAAACATACTAAGTAAGTATTAGAATGGAGTAAATAAAAGTGTGGGAAATGAAAATTTTGTATAGAAATCAATATAAACGTGAATAAAAGAGAAATTTGATTTAGTTAATAATCAATGGAGGTAAATACGTAGGATGTATGTATATTATTTTATTTGCATAGCAATTAGATCCAGATTCGAGCATAGAATTTTGAGGTAGTTATATCGATCCGAGTTGAGATTTTCCACTCGATTTTCGACGGCGAACCCTGGATATGGATTTTGGTTGATTCTGGAAATTCTCTATCATAGTTTACGGCTTTGCAAGGAGAATGACGGTTTCTGATCAAGAAACCAGATCTGAGTCCGCAACAGAAAGTTGGGTGGACGATACTAGTTCGGAAATGAAATTGTGTGACCGAGTGAGCTATCAGATTTGGTATTGCGTACGAATGATATATGGACATCGTACAGACTTGAATGAAATAGGCATTGAAACTCTGGGTAAAGAAATGTATAAAATAATTTTTGAAAGCTATGATTGGATATTTTTGCTGAGTAAGATATACAGGTGTTATAAAGGAAAAGGGAATTGGATTTTTGATATTTCAGAAGATAAATGAAATTTCTCATCAAAAGGTATGTATATAAATTTCTATATGAAATTTTATGATTTTATGGTCTAGCCACTTGGCCTTTAGTTTTCTTTTGAAATCTGAGGGGCCCGTAGAGGCATTTTGTAGTTGTACCGAGCTAGCAGTGCAAAAGAGACGGTGGCAAAAAATTTCAAAAATTTAGGGAGTTATAATTTTTTAGAGAATTTTGATAATTTAAAATTTGGATTTAAATTTAAATTTGAATTGTTGAGAAAATAATATTGTTTGAAACTTATGGTTGAGGTTGGGAAGTTAGTAAGAATGTTAGTGTCTTTAATAAAAAGTTGTTTTGGAAAGTTGAAATTGTTAGGTTTTGGGAAGTTGTTAAGAAAACTATTTGAATTGGGGAAATAGTGGATGGGTTATGGATCAATCTTCTTAACTAGTAATTTCGAAATGAAATTCTTTTAACGGGGGAGAATGTGACGACCCGGAATTTTTGATATTTGAATTTGGAATATTCAATAGATTTTAAATATTTGAAAGTTTGTCTTAATGTGAATTTCAAATATGACCATTTATTTGGCAATTAATTTTTTGAATTTAATTATTGGAAGTTAGGTAAAATATTGAATCTTCAGTTTTAAGCTTGTTAAAAATATTTCAAGGGCTTAGAAAGTTCATATTGATAACACTGAAGGTAATAAAACTTTTAAAAGTTGAATTTAAAAGCAGTTTGTTCAGTTTTAAAATTATATAGTTTAAGTTGACGTTTAAAAATAGCCTTCCAAGGCACAACCTCGGAATTCGACGAAACCAGTTCCATTGGATCCGTAATAGTTTTATATTATCGGATTTTAATTTTCGTAGCGTTTGGAATTGTTGTGTGATCGTACGATAGGTAAATGCGCTGAAATTTATATCGAAATTTAATATAATAATAAGGTCCAAAAAGCTGTCTTCCCCATACGATCGAGTTAGGAATCGAAATCTTTTCCATTGCATTCGGAATAGGGGTTTAACATTATAAACGCCTAGCGGCATGCCTTGATTGGAGATCGAGATTGTGAGATGCGATAACGAGATAATTTTAATTTTAATTTTAATTTTAATATAAATAATAAAATTTAAATATTGTAGCTTGTTGATTCAACACGTATTTGCCATTTCAATATGTGTCCTTCATCATGAAACACGCGTCCTCCTTCATAACACGTGTTTTAAAGAAATGGATAAAATACATATCGAACTCATAAAAAAATGTCTTCAAATCGAATTCACCTCAAGGAGATGATGGCCGAACATTTTATCTCGGCGAATAAAAAAGGAATCAAAAGAAAATTAATGGTAGAAAAGGAATTCGAAAAACCGAATCCAAATTAAATTTTTCTGTTCGTCATCTTTTAAATCGACTTCGATATTAGTCGAATTGGTCATCGAGAAAAGAGGGGGGGGGGGGCTCGCGCACACAGATTGTAACGCAAGGGCGCGAGGGAAGATCGAATCGAAGTGACTAGTGTTTGGAGGTCACGGTCGCAGAGGTGTTTAGCTGCTTCGAACACGTGAGCTTCGATCAAGTTTAGTCGTCGCGACTTGCGAGAGAATCGCGAGCTGGTAGGGGTCTATGGCCGCGACATCGTGACAAGGGAGGGATGCGGTGGTTGGTGATGTCATGGAGTTGCCAACGCCTGGGAGCTTGCTGCTGCAGAGGTATATGCGGTTTGTACTTTATATCTATTCGTATAAGGTTTTTTTTCTAAAAAAAGAAATTTATATTTAAACAAGGTAAAATAGAAACTTTTTCTGGTTTGGAAAAAAATGTATCTATAGCTAAATTTAGATGTTTGGAAATTGTACAAGCAATTATTTATTTTCGCATATAAATAAACAAGAACAAACAACACACACACACACACACACATATATATATAATTGTAGAGTTTATATAATATATATATACACATTTTAAATTTATTAGTTAGTTTAAATTAACCTATTTAATTATTCTAAGATACTAAAAGATTTTTTAAGGAATTATTAGTTTAAATTAAATTTATTAAATGGAAATTGATCGTTCGATTTATTTCAAATATTAATAAAATGTAAATGTTTATACAAGGTCCAAAACCGTGAAGGAAATAGCTAGTTTGGTCGGATTGCAAAATAAAAAGCAAAGGTGAGATCTTCTCCCTCAATCGGATTAGCCGGTTTAATTTAAATAGTTAAATTTAAATTATTGATTGATTGTTTGGATGTGATATTATATAGTGTATATATATACATATACATACATAGATATATATATATATATATATATATATATATATAAATTGGAGTGATTGATTTCCTGCATTATATAGTGGATGAACCTTTATACCGTGATACCCCGCCTTGAAGCGGGATTGGTATTTTAAATTGTTGTGCTAACATATGTGGATGCAGGGAAACAGGTTGGAGGGAACTAACTGGATTCCTCAAGAATTTGAATTTATATCATATGTTGTGATAAGATATATTGAAATCTGTGATTGATTATATTGGTAATTGAAATTATTGAAGGCTATGGTTTGGCAGAATAAATTTTTGGGATCTTAGGATACCAGAAATATAAAAATTGGATTTTTGGAAGGAAATTAAAGTAGAGAATTTTAAGTAAAATAATTTTAGAGAATTGGATAAATTAAATGATGGAATTTGGAACGGATTTTTAATGGTTTGGAAGAAATAAAGGGATAATTTTTAAATCAAGTATGAAATT
The DNA here is from genome assembly GCA_030765085.1 of Allium cepa. Lineage (NCBI taxonomy): Eukaryota > Viridiplantae > Streptophyta > Magnoliopsida > Asparagales > Amaryllidaceae > Allium > Allium cepa. Next base: position 164,832,006 of record CM060932.1, read on the forward strand.
GGTTTTTCTGATTTAAATGGAATTTAAATCATAAATATAGGTGTGAAAATTGGATTAATGGGTTTTGAAATAAATTTGGATAAGTAAAGGAGTAATTTTTAAATGGTGTAAATTTAGGAAATCGTTTTGGAAATTGATGTAGTGTTTGAAACCGTGTTTTGAAAAAAAAAAAAAGATGTGACTATGGAATTTATAAACTGAATTTATAAAGTGGAATAAGATATCAATGAATATTTGGAAATATAAATTCACGATGGAATTTATAAAGGAATGGGTAATTTGTCTAAAAAATAAACAGTGGTTTATTTTTTTTAAAAAGCGTGGAAAGAAAATTTACGAATTTGGGATGTAAATTGAGATAAATCGAGAATGATTTCTTAATTGATTTAAATGGACTATTTTGGAATGGAAAGTGTATTTTCCCTGAAAAGCCGAGTATGTTTTCAAAGTAGCTTTTAAGTATAAATTAGAAGTTCTAAAGTTGGTTTGAAAAAATGTTTTTAGAGAAATTATTTTCTTAAATTGTTTTAAAATTTTAAAGTAAATATTTACTAAGTTAAATAGAAGTGATTAGTTTATAGATTTAACTAGTATTTGATTTAGAAGATGGTTATTTAAATAATTATACTCTATCTAATAATTTTATTTAAGGAATATGTTTGGGATTAAGTTTTACGTGAGATATTAGTATAAAATTTCATAACTGGTATTTTAAATAAAGTGTTTTAAATAGTTTTTACTTTAAGTATTTTGAAGTATATATATTTTTAGATAAAGTAATTTAAATTATTTTAAAATCCAAAGCATTTAGTCTTGGCAATTTTTAGTGGAAATAAACAACGTTTAGAAATTTATTCCATGAGAGAAAAGTAGTTTGAAAATTGTTTTCAAAGGATTGAAGTGTGGAAATATATCTTGCGAAGATATTTATAAATAAATAGATAATTTAGGGAAAATTATTAATGTCTGATGGAACTTATTCTGCGAGAGAAAAAGGTGATTTGAAATCTGTTCAAAGAGTCGATATTTAGAAAAATAATTTGCAAAGATATTTTGAAATAGATAATTTGGGAAAATTATTTAAATCTGATGGTTTTTTATGGATGGTATTTGATAGTTAAATAATAGACTATCAATATTGGCCTTTAAGACGGCATTTGAATTTCGATGAGCCGGGGGTCGGATTCCAAATGGTTATCCGAAAACCACTTCGAATCTTAAAGGTGGATCTTTTGTTTAAAAGATCAAAAATGGAAATTTGTTGTGACTTAATTTAATTCTGAATGTATCCACTTGTTTTTAAAATAAGCGCTCATTATTCGATAAGCAGGGGGAGGACATTAAGTCATAAAACCCATTTCGAATAATGATAAAAGAAATATGATAGCATTTGAAGATGGTATTGAAGACCGGGTATTTTCGAAAACGAAAGGATTACATGTTGATGGTCTCTGCACCGAGTTGCTCCGGTATAGAGATTGCCCTATGCGATGGGGAGTCCGGACTAATTAGGGGATATTCGGATTTGCAAAGGCTTTTTCCTTAATTGGACAAAGTGCCTTCGGTTCCATTCAGACCCTAAATGGACTTGCATAGATGTGTGTCTGACATTACACTTTGAGATATAAAGCTGATTTCTATCTAATACATTTCTATTTGGTGGCAGAAAATTTATTCTCTTAGCTTAACACCCTTCTCTGAGACGTACGAGCTCAGAGGTTATGTAGTTGATGGTTATTAGTGATATATTCCTAATTTGGTAATGTGGCATGCTAAGTGTTGATCATTGGTTGATCGAAGCATGGCTTTTGTGAATAGCGTAGCTTTGTGGGATGAGACTTTGTCAAACCTCACACCCCGAAAATGGTCGAAATAGGAAAGGATGCAGCAAGATTATGGGGGTCGCACCCCTCAGGGTATGTGCATTTCCTTCTGGATAAAAAGTGGTATTCTGGTGTGGAGCCCATATATTTAAATTATGTGGATAAAACATGGTATTCTAGTATGGATCCCAGATATTTTCTTATGTGGTTGTTGGAATTAAGGCGTCTCGGTAAAGGTCGGTTACGACCGGGGGATGGCATACTCGTGATAGTTAGTTACCTAGTTACAGAGGTAACCCGGCCTTATGTTGGTAGAGATCCGGTTAGGTTCTTGGGGCGTCCCTCCAGAGGCGTTTCCTTTGGATAAAGGAAGTTCCTTAGTCTTGACCATTTGTTAGAAATCCAAACAATCAATATGCGCCCTTTACGATTTTAGTTGCAGAATCTGCCATCTAACATGGCAGCTATAGTAGGCATACTATAATGGTACGTATGCTGGCTAAGATTAATGTTATACTTTCAAAATGTTTTCCACACTATGCACTAATAATAATATCAAAAGGATTTTCGCGTATCAAGCATGTTTGACTACTATAAGGAGAAACCTTCCCTAAGTGTGCGATCGCATTATGTGTGTGTGCCGGGAGACCTTATGATAGTTTCATTTTCCAAAAGCATGAACGGATTTATTTTTATTTATTTTTGTACAAATAACTGTTTTTAGATATCATACCAGTCCTATGACTAACTCGGAGTTTATTGTTCCCTTTTCTAAACTCTGGGTGCCTCTAATTTTCTACACGGGCAGCCTAGAGTCAGGTTATCATTGTTTTCTGGAGCTAAGTCGGGAAAGTATGTTGTGGAGATCAGGAGACAAGCTGGATGATGAGGCTTATCACACGTATATGATGTATTATCCCCTGTGTATGGTTTGCTACAAATTCAGTTTCCATGTGGACAAGTTATCATAACTTCCTAGTGTGGTGTTTTGTTGTGTTGTACTCTGATAATGTAATGTATAAACAGATATAGTTCTTTTATTTTAAAGATTAGTCATTTATATAATATATATTGTTCCGCTACGATTGTGAGATTCTGATATTGTTTCTATTTCTTCTTCTACCTCTTTCTTCTTTAACCCTAATGGTTCGGTTTTCCAGCATTCGATTATTCGGCATTTGATACAGTGGACGTATTGATGTCGATTTTCGGGCGTCGAAAAATCGAGTTGTTACAATTTGAGTTATATAATTAAATTCCACTTTAGTTGTAAATGAATTAGCAATTGAATAATTGAATGAAAGTCAATTATATATTAAACCAATTGAAATTGAAAGTGTTAAACCAAATTGAATGTAACGAAGTAAATATAAATGTTGAGTTTAAATTAAATAAATTTGGTAATGATGGATATGCATTGGTTGTTAGATGAATGTTAGTTGACTGTACATAAATTCATATGAAATTGAAAGCTATAAATAATTGAATTCAAAATTGGAAGTAAGTAAATCTAAATAAAATTGAATTTGATTTGAATTTCAAATGAACTAAATTGAATGTAAATTAGTGAGTGTAAACTAATTGAATTTGAATAAATGAATGTTAGTAAAATCCAATATTAATGAATCAAATGTGATTAAATTGAAAATCAATGCATTGAATATTAATAGGAAATGAATGTATATTGATTTGGTTATTGATTGACTGGATAGATATTGGTTTGTTGGATGTTAATTGGATGATAGTTGTTTGATTGTCGAATTTGTTGCTTTTGTTGCATTTGCTATATTGGCATATATATTTGTTATATTATATATGTTGTATATTGATATTACTTTCATATATACATGTGTTCTGATTGTTTGTTGAGTATTTAGTAGGTGTGGATGGCGTATGATTCGCATTTGGCGCTCGCGTTCGCGCTATATGTGCCGTATATGCTCGCTAATAATATATAAGGTACATATCTCGGATTAATATCGTACTTTTAGACCTTTTTTCTCTACGGGACGCCAAATCCTTGAAGATGAGATGTATATTTGTGATATATATATATATATATATATTGTGATCCTATTACGATCGAACTATGAAAAGGATACTATGGCGAATTTTTAAAAAAATTTAAGGCGCTGGAAATATTTTGGGAAAATCGGGAAAATTTTGATAACTAAAATTTTGATTTTTGAGTTAAAAGTTAAATGATATTAGTTGTATTTGAAAAGACAACTATGAATGGATTTGAAAACTCAGAAATTTTATGTAAGAAGTTTAACTAAATGATTTTGGAAAAGTTAAAATGTTTAAATGAATTTAATATCTAGTTTGAACGATTTGTTTTTGAAAAATTAATGGATTTCATGACTTTTTCTTACTTAGTAATTTCGAGGACGAAATTCTTTTAAGTAAGGAAGAATGTAACGACCCAGAATTTTAGTCATTCTGTAGCGACCCGGTATTTTCAACCATTCGCATCCGTTATAAGTGTATAGGTAGACACTCATGCCGGAATTGAATTGCCCAAAATACCGCGTTGTAAATAAAAATTTGGCAAATCTCAGAATATACAGTAAATAAAATCACAGATCACAGACACAGAGTAATGATAATGCAGCGGAAGTAAAAGAGATAGTAGTTCATGAAGCTACTATATAAATATATCAGAGTTACATACGATACAATAGAAGAAATAAAGTACAACAGAAGTTTAAATATGATAACCAAGTACAAGCTGAATAGAACAACCGAACTGAAAAAATGAAACTTGACAAGTAGATAATCTCCAGCGATTCCAATCTCCAGAAAGTGGAAATCCAAACCTGTGAATAACTCAGGCTGACCCGAGCGTAAATAAAAATACAAACACTCGAGTCAGGACATACATACTCATACAATGTAAACCAACTCAAGTGAAATGTAGCAAAGGTACAAGTAACTTAGAAGATGCTTGGGACCGCCCATCCTCTAAGAATCCGTTAAACTATTTACTATGTAGTAATATACGCTATATACATTAGTGTCTAATCAGTAAAGTATAGTCATATAGAAAATAGTGCTAAGGGGATGGTGAACCTTAACGCGGTCGGATCTTTAAAACCAAAATCGTAGTGGACTAGCTATAAGGAGATGACACGACACACGAGGCAATGCCGGGGGGATACACCGTTTGCACTCCCGGACCGGTGGTGACGGCAAGCCAGCAGCTTCCGCCCACCTCGAACAATACCCCCGAATCAAAGTGGCGCCACCTATCGAATCACAAAAGTAATAGAATGGTTTTCGATGGAGCATGCTCGATGAAAGGGTGCGACCCTTTGTGTAGCCCGGTATAGCTCCTGTTTTAGTCATTTATGCCAACTCACGGGAGTTGGGTCCACGTAATATACCTCGAGAACGTCGCCACCATCCTACTTCATTCTGGAATCTCCACCGCGTACACAGTTGTTAAAGTGGTTTTCGGTATTGGCCGGCTATAAGACAATATCCGATCCCGGTCTCTTTAACAACCAATCGTTAATAATAACCCGTAGTTATAACTTTAAAACAATATTTTATACTTCAAAAATAAAATGTCATTTCAACCCAAATCTTTATCAAAATAAAGATTAAATCATTTCCAAACCATTTCAATATATCATCATACTATATCTTTCAATTCAAATATTTATCAAAATAAATATCAAGTCATTTCTAACCATTTCAATATTTTAAATTATCATATCCTTTAAAAACTTCCTTTCAAATCATTTTGATACGTCAAAATATCATAACCTTTCAAAGTTTCATTTCCAAAATATCATATCTTTCAGAATTTCTTTTCAAATCATTTTAATATCAAAATGTCATATCTTTCAAAACTCCATTTTTCAAATCATTTATTATCAAAATATCATATCTTCAAAACTTCGTTTCAAATCATTTTAATATGTCAAAATATCATATCTTTTCAAAACCACATTTCAAATCATTTTAATATACCAAAATATCATATCCTTTCAAAACCACATTTCAAATCATTTTAATATATCCAAACAATTTTTTTCAAAACCACATTTCAAATCATTTCAATATACCAAAATATCATATCTTTCAGTACCACATTTCAAATCATTTTAATATATCAAAACAATTTTTTTCAAAACCATATTTCAAATCATTTTAATATATCAAAACAATTTTTTTCAAAACCACATTTCAAATCATTTCAATATACCAAAATATCATATCTTTCAGTACCACATTTCAAATCATTTTAATATATTAAAATATCATATCTTTTCGAAATCACATTTCAATCATTTTAATATATCAAATAGTTATATTTCAAAACAAATTACTTCATTTTAAATCATAAAAATGAAGTTATTACATTTAATAATTAAATTATTAAATTCCAAAAATTTAAACTTTTCAGTGTTCATTTATGCACTTAAATTTATTAAAACAATGAAAATTCAAGTTTCGCAGCATTCGGAAAATGCTACAGAAAGTTACATTCAAAACAATTCAATTTAACAAAAGACAGCATTTAAAATGCTGTTAATTAACTTCAAATATTCAATAGAATTTCACAAACAATTATATTTTTATTTAAATCATTTTTAACTTATAAAATCATACATTTTCACATTTATAAGCATCATTTAATTTTCCTAAAATTCATGATTTTATAAAGTTAAGTTTCCTTTCAAAAATCAATATTTATTAATAATTCACTTATTAAATTTCAACATTCAAATTTAAATTCATTACATTAATTTCAACTTAACACTTAAGTTTAAAATTTAAAATATAACTTAATTCCATTTTATTTAACTTAACTTAAAATTTCACTTTTAAACCAAATTCATAAATTCCAATTTAAGTTATATTTCCAAATTCAACTCAATATTCACACATTAGCATTTTAACTTTATTCAAAAATCATTAATATGTTAAAAAAATCATTTTAAATTAATTTAAATTCAAAATATCATAAATTTATCATATTTTCAAAGTTAATTTAAATTCCATTAAAAATTAAATCAAAATTTCCAAAATAACTTGCATTTCAGATTTTCTAACTTTTCCATAATTTATTTAACTTATAGATTTCCAGAAAATCAATAATACTTTACAAAAATAATATTTTATTTAATTTTAAATCAAAATATTATAATAATTAAATTTCTAAATTTTAAAATTTTTAGAAAAACATATTTTAACTACGGGCCTGTATATAATTTTCTACGCTAGGTAAAGTGATACGGGTAATATATCATTTCAACCCGTAATTTACAAATAAAAATCCGGGTTTTATCATTTCAAACCCGCAGTCGCAAGTAAATAAAATAAGTTGAAAATCGTTCACGCCTATCATTTCAGCCCATAACGATTTTCCCCTATTCTAAAGTTCGTTCGGGTATGTATCATTTCAACCCATAGTGATTTCTAATCTACAGGGAACTTGCAGTGTGATAAACATATATAAAAATGAACAGTAACAAGATATATATAATAACAGATGATATGACATGAAATTTAACAGGTTTAACATCATATATAAATAATCACATGGTAGTTATAACATCATATTTAGTTCTCCACATTCAGTTGTTTTTGTTTCACAACTGCATAAGTATAAATGTCGTGTGAGCTTTACTCACCTTTTCGTGCTGGAGATTACAATACAAATGACACAACGGATTCCAAAAGGCAGATGACACAACAATAGGCTCAAGTGGGAAGATATACAAGCTTAGAAATTGTGTTACAACCCAAAACAAAATAAAATTACAATTCAGTACAACATTGAATAGGAATAACTTTGAAATAAAAAGAGATACGAATACACAGTCTTTTGTCTTGCCTTCTACACTTGCTAGCACGGCTTAGGGAATGTTTTGGCTCAGGTTTGGACATACTTTGGTTCAGGTTTGGGTCCTATAAGGCATGGCTACAAGGTATTGAAGTGGTGGAGGAGTTACTATGCATGAATATGAAGAGGCTTATGCAAATAGTGGGTTTTTGGTTCATTTTGGGCTAGGCTACATGGATCTATGGCTCGGCTATGGCATGTTTCAGATCTGGACAGAGGATGAAGGTGATGGTTAGGGGTGTGTCAAGGTGGTGGTAGAGCAAGAGGAGGTGTCCAAGGTCATCTAAGGTGATGGTGATGAAGACTAGGTGGCTAGACATGCTTTTTAAGGAGTTTTAACATAGTTTTTGTGGATTTCGCATCATGGGATGATCATGGCACTTGCTGGTCATAGGAGGAAGGGTTTTGGTCGTGTATGATGTGGGGAAGGAAGTGGTGGTGGTCGGAGGAGGAGATGGTGGAGGTGTTAGGCCAAACAAAGCAATGAGAGGTCATGGCATAAATCAAGCAAAACAAAGAAGAAGAAGTAGAAAAATGAGAGGAGGAAGAGAGACCATTGCTTATTTTTCTTTGCTCAGATCTGAAACGGATGTGTATTATTCATGGAATGAGAAACTTTCACGTGAATAAGAAAAAGAAAAGGAATGGCTACGATAAATTGATGCATTGATTGAAAAAGAAACGGTAAAAGAAACGGTGAAACGACTTTACGTTTCTTAGCTTTTAAAACCTTCCATACTTCCTTTTCTTTTAAATCAAGTAAAACAAAATAAACTTCAGCGATTACATCTAAAAACTGAAACAAAGTGAAAAATAAAATAAAAATATATAATTGAATTTAAAGAAAATATAAAAAGAATTAAGGAAATTGCTTAAAAATTGAAAACAGGGTTCAAAAATTACAATTAAAACATCAATGGCTTTGGAAAAATATCTACTTCATTTTAAAAATATTCTAAAGCAAAATTTTGAAATAAAATAATTTATTTATCGTTTCTAAAATAAAATAAATAATTAAATTGGAGAAAAATAGAAAAGAACTAAAGAAAATGTTTAAAAATTGAAAACAGGGCATGGAAATTACAAGAAAAATACAACTAGCTCTAGAAAAATTCCTACCTCACTTCAAAAATATTAAAAGACAAAAACATACATAAAATAACATATCAATACATATTACAATAAAATATGACAAAGAAAAATAAAATTTATACTATTTAAAATAACAAATTGCAGAATAAATAAATTACACTCAATATTGAAATATACATAACTTTCACAATTTACATCCGTTTCCAACGAAACAAAAAGCAGTGTTCTTAAAATTTTATGTACTTTCATAATAAAAGATAAAATTTAAATTTTCAAACTTTTAAATTTTTTAAAATAAAAGTCAAAGTTTGACTATTTTGACCAAAAACTCACTTTTTGGAAAATATTCTTTTTAGTCATGCTTTGGAATGATAATTCATATCAAAACTAAAGTTTATCATTAAAAATAAATAAAATAAGTTTTTAAATCAAAAATTTAATTGAAATAATTAAAATATACAAAAAAATAAATCACAAAATACAGGGTTGTTACACATTCGAAATTCGTATATTGAATTAATTTTAAGTATTCAAGAATAATTTTTATAAGCTGAAGAACTTATATTTGAAATATAAGGATTTGATTGGATAAATTAAATTGTTAATTCAATATTTGAAATTATGTAAATAATTGAAATTGAAATTTAATGTGAATAAAAATGATTTATAAAGTTGAATTAAATTCTACTTGAATTACGATGATGTTAGAGTACTTTTGAAATTGAATTAAAAGTTATATTAAAGAAATTGAATATTTAATTAACATGTAAAAATAGCCATTTTTCACACAATCTTTGATTTCGACGAAACTAGTTTCATTGGATCCGTAATGTTATACTATTGTAGGATTTCAAATTTTGTGTCAGTCGGATTTATGATTTAGTCATGGCAAGCTAAAAAGCATAGAAATCAGTTTAAGTAAATTTTAAATTTAAATTGGTCGATTCGAAAACCTATCTTCCAAATATGATCGAATTGGCTTCCGATATATATTCCATTGTGTTCGGAATAGGGTTAAAACATTATAAACGCTAGAATGACACGTTTCATTTGGAGTTCGAAAATTTTTCGGACGAATAGTGCACGAGAATTGTCTATATAAGTCCACATATTTTGCTATTTAGCAAACCCTAATTCAAAACTAGGGCTAGCTGCCAGTTCTATTTCAATGGCCGAAAATTTCGAAATTTCATCCTTCATTTTCTCTTGATCCATCCACTTTCATCAAAAATCATCAACTACAATGTTATAGAGGGCGACGAGACGAACAACTTCAACGGTGATGATCGTACTTATAGGTGTGGATCGTCAGCAATTTGCTCGTTAAGGCCGACATTCCAACACGGTTTTTGAGACGTAGAGGGTGACCGAGTATGGCCAGTCTTTGGGCGCTCATGGTGCTTACATAGGGCTTTGAAATGGTAGGTTCTGATCAACGTCTCGATCGTCCAGGTGGCCGCGGAAATCGATGGAAGTGATCACGTATAGGTTTGCTCAGCCTGGAGGTTAACGCAAGGGAGAAGAAACAAGGGGTGAACGACCCAGAAGTGATCAAGCAAAATCGAACGACTGTGGAGAATCTAGGTTTAAAAAATCAAAATTAAAATTGAAATTATATTATATAAATTCATACAATGTTTAAAATTGCATAACTTCTTCATACGAGGTCCGTTTTTCACGGAACAAGTTATGTTGGGTCCGTATTAACGAGCACTACATTTTAGAGCTAGTTTGAAGTTGATTGGAGCTAGGGTAGATTTCGGGTAAAATTAAACGCTCGTTTAATTTTATTAGGAATAAAACGCTGCAACGTCTATTGGAATCAAAGTGAGTACAACTCATTCTTTTTGACTCACTGATATTTTTATATAAGTGAGAATAAATTTTATTAATGATGGTTGACGATTGTTTGGATGATATATGATATATTATCTATATATTGATTGGTATTTGGATATATTCCTGCCTATTGGAGCAGATGAGACCCTATACGTTTCCGTGTATGAGTGGATGACCCTTTTATATGTGCGTCTGCCTCGAAGCAGACATTGTACACATATTCTAATATGTATATTTGTTGCAGGTGACAGGTTGGAGGGATCAAATTGGATTCCTCTCCAATATTGGTTTAATTTACAAATATTGTGATATATGCTGTTATCATATGATATATGATGTTCTGGATGCTGTGATTGATGTATTTAGTGTTGTTGTAGCATTAGGCCTATTATTTTTGGAAATTTAAAAATATTAAAGTGATGATTTCAAATTAAAAAGGATTTTCAAGTGATTTCAAAAATAGATGTTTTATTAATATTTGAATTGTTAAGTAAATGGATTTATTTTAAATAAATAAATGTTACAATTTTTATTTTATAAAAATTATGATTCTTGTGAAATATAATTAGAATGTGATTTTTTTTGAAATATTGAGTTGATTATTTTGTAAATAGTTTAAATTGAGGTTTTTGAATAATTATAAATGGTTTATATATAAGATTTATAAATTTATATTTTATGAATAAAAATAATGGAATTATAAAGGAGGCTTGAAAGTGTTAAAACGGGGTTATAAATGGATTTTATAAGTGAATAAAATTTATGAATTGTGAAGTTATAAAATGAATGAATTTGTTAATAAGAGATTTATAAGTAATTAACTTATAAATTGGATTTTGGCATGTAAATGAGTTATATGTGGAAGTTGTTATCAAAGGGAATTTATATATCAAAGTTTTTTTATAAAATAGAAATGCGAATTTATAAACACTGTTTTATAATTGTGAAATCAATTTAAATTGATAAATTAGATATATAAGTTTATTAAAGGTATTATATTCATGATTTTGGACAGTGGATAATCCTTTAATAAATATGTAGATATAATGAATTTGGTAAGTGAATTATATTCACGATTCTGGATAGTGAATAAAATATTAAATAAAATGGATATGTTCTGGAAAGTGATCTTTAAAATTTAAAGACAGGTTTTGAAAAGTGATATTTTAAATGAAGTTAAATGGTTTGAAGATGTTTTAAAATGTGTTAAGTATCGACAACATTCATTGTTGAAATAGACGTTTTCGAGAAGTAAGGAAATGATGGACTATAACACTTCTGTTATAGTAATTGATTTTCGAAAGAAAATGTTTTGTATAGTATATGAGATTTATATATCTCTCAAATTTTCCAATCTCTATACTGATGATTTTGGGTTGTCGTAACAATGTTTTACGCAACATTCGTTCTGATCCAAATAAATATGTTAAAGAGAATGTTTTCCTTTAAAGGATAAACTATATAGTTAATAGTGGTTTAAGTATATATAATATTTTCTAAGTGTTGAAAATAAAGAGAATTGTGGATTGCTTATTATTAAATAAGTATGTGGAAATGTTTTCCAATATAAAAGTTAAAATGGTTTGAGAATATATCTTTTTAAAGATAATTTGAAGTGAATATTTGTCAAGTGATTTAATTAATTAAAGATTAATTAAAAGGGCCTACTGATTGTTTATGGTGTTAAATATTTTTTTGTTGCTTTGATAGTTAAATAACCGACTATCAAAATTTTCCATTTTAGTTCCTCGACTTGATGTGGGAACTATTTAGTCGTACACTTAGTGCGTAGCCATCTGTGTAGGCTTGATTATCGTTTGTGTTGAGGATGTTGATTCGTGTAGTGCAGAGTATTACTCCAATCTATCGAGCTTCCTTCTTGGCCCGAAGAATAGCAAGTTGAAAGTTAGAGACGTGATAAGTCTATGAGATATAGTTTCTGTGCGAGGTTGAGAAATGCTTTTGCGTTGTTGATGCGAAGAGACCAGGATCAGGTTTTATCTGAAAACCACTTCGTACCAACATTTAAGCGACGATTGTGCAGGTTGGTTACGATGATATTGATATTCCAGATTTTCATTGTGGAGGACTACTTATTGATCATTTGGGGTTAAAATCCCAATATACATCCATTAGCAGTAGTCTCTTCGTTATGAAATATCCAATGCAAGGACTGTTTGCTACTAATCCTAGTGATTTTTCGACAGGATGTGGTAGGAAAATATCTTCGGTATGTCCTATTCCTGGACAACTTGTATGGATGTTTGTCCGACATTACATTTCTAAAAATTGTATATTAGTTTTTACAAATGTACATCCGTGGTGGCGAAGACGGCAACTTCTCTTAGCTTAACACCCTCCTTGAGACATACGAGCTCAAGCATTGTATTTTTGTAGAAGAAAATTAGTAGTCAACGGAAATGGCCGTGTGTCATTCTTAGTGATATGATTTGTGATATGTGAAAGGTAATCGTTACCTCAGGCCTTATCAACCGAAAATAACCAAAACAAGGTTAGCTGCTACAAGGCTAAGTGGGTCGCTCCCAAGTAGGATATGATCATCCTCTTCTAGATATATCATTACATGCCATGAGGTCGTGTATTTGATTATTGTGGTTTGTATGCTATTAGGGCCCTCGAAAAAAGTCGATAACGACCGAAAGATGACATATTCGGTACTACATAGTTATAGAGTTAGGTCGGTCTTGTGTTGGTAAAGGGCATATGCTCCGTGCCTCGGGACATCCATCTAGAGGTGTACCCATCGGAAGGTAGTCCCTTCACCTGGTCATTTGTATGGAAATCCAAACTCCACTACGTGCCTGCCATTTTGATTGTATTACCCATTTTAGGCTACATGCTAGAATTTAATTAATGTAACAATTTCGGATATGATTAATGTTATTTGTGCAATAGACACTAGTATAATATAAGAGAATTTGATATGAAATGTTTTGGTTATCATAAGGAAAAAACATGTCCATGTTTATGTGCTGGCGTGTCTTACAAGATACTTTTGTTTTGAAAAGAAAAGTTTGGTAATTTAATAAATTCAGTTGAGTGTGTTTCTCACGCTGATTTACTAGACTGATCCGGGCATTCTTTCCTTTCAATGCTCGGGTCAAACCGAGTATATTTACAGGTTTAGATTTGTCGCTTTTGGAGCTTCAGCAAGAGAGCTGGAGATCTTCATTTTTGTATACACATATCTGTTTTGATTATTTGCTTGCGCATTATTGTTGTTATTTATATTATTAGCACTTGTAAGGACGGGTTATTATAATTGTCCAAGATGATGATTGGTGATTGACTATTGTACTCGAATTGATGTATGTATATACAGTTTCTGTTTTGTAAAGATCATTGATATGATATTATATGTTTTCCGCTGCGATGTAAGATTCTATATTATTCTATTTGGTTCTATCTTCTCTCTTTATTCTCTTCTCTTCTTCTCTCTTCTTTTCTTCTCTTGACTTTCCGTCAGTCTGTGCTTTTTGGGTCGGACATGTGTGGTTTATTGTCGATTCAAAGGGTATGGATTTGCGGGTCGTCACACCATTACCTTCGGAACCCTCACTCTTTTCGAAAGCATTTAGAAAGTGGATTAGCATAGGTTAAAACAAAGACAATCCTTCGAAAGTGTTGATGACTTCAATACACTCGGAAGGTAAAGAATAGAGGCGGGGTTTCGACAAGGTCGGAACCACTTCTTTTGGAAGCCGCCTATTCAAAAACTAAAGGAACCCATTCGAAAGCTAATACTTCAAACATAATATGGAAACCTTCTTTGAAAGCTATTTATAAAACCTCTTTTGAAAACATATGTTTCGACTATGTCGAAAGCTCTAAGCTAAACAAAGCAACACTTAACTTTTGAAAACAAAACAAGATTTTGACCCCATTGGAAGCATTCCTTTCCACATCATGGCTTTTGCCTTTCCTCCAATCCACTACGTACCATCTAAGTGATACATTGTATATTGTTTTTGACTAGGTGGGTTATGACTGGGGTGGTTTTGACTAAAATGGAGCGGAGGCAATGGAGTCGAAAGGTTCTGCTATATGAGACGGAACCATCTTTTCTGAACAAAAGGCTGAAATTTAGCCACTTTTAGTAACTGCTTTATAACCACTTGCCTATTTGTAATCCTTTGAATTGTTTCCTTAAGACTTTTCAAATACCTTACAAATAGAACTTCCACATTTATCAGATCTAATTTAAAGAAAAATTAACATTTAAGCCCTTCCATTAAGCGAAACCAATATTACACATAAGTCCTTTTGAAATAATTTGTTTGCCATAAAAAAATAATTAGGTAAAATCCCCAAAAATCACATAAAATCCCTTTCGTCATGTAATCAAACATATTATAAATTCAGAACCAATTTCGTCCTGAAATATTCGAAATAAATTTTTAACCCAAATATATCATAATTACCTTTAGAAATACAAAATAAAATTTCCATAGCTTGGAAAATTATGAAAATAGAAACCCATCTCCTGAATTATATTTTACTTAACATATAATTTTTCCATGGCATTCTAAAGTCATAACCTATCGGTTTTGCCCTAAAACCATGCAAATTCATATGTAAATGAATTAATTTAAATCAAAAAATATAGCATAAGCATATCGTCATCCATAACATCATAAAAAGGGGTTTAATCTTAAATTTGAAAATATATGATTATAAAACAAAATAAAGATGGAATGAATCATTATTCATCTTGGATATGATAAGGAATTTGAGATTCATTGTTGATTAATTCGTGCTAGCTTTGATCCTTAGCTATTAGATTAAATTTTGTCCTCTTTCTGCCTTGTTAATGGTCGACTCTATTTTTAGGTTTTTGATTTTGCGTTAGAGAAAATAGAGCTGTACGTGAATGGGGAGTGTATAGCTGTGTATAGTGAAGTGACTATTTACTAATATGCTTATGTGTAAATTAAATAGCTTATAAGCCATTTTAAACCCATTTAACCAATTATTAAGCATGACCTTCTTAGTGTTTACTCAAATCTCAGTCCCTTTATCGTCATTATTCTATTTTATTTGTCGAATTAAATTTCCTAAATATTGTTATCAAAAATTGGGGATGTTACAGGCTCCCCCGTAAAGAATTTCATCCTCGAAATTTAGTAAGGACTAAATAATAAACAGAGCCATCATTTTTTTTGGTAAATACCTCCTTTAGCTTAATAAAAGCATACTCACATTCCAAGCTCCAAGAGAAAACTAAATTCTTCTAAGTAAGTCACATCATTAGCGCATAAATATTTAATAGGTCTTTAATTAACTATAATAGCCTAGCAACCAAGTAAATTTCTTACCTCTATAGCATTTTTTTGGTACATGCCAATCTTGTACTGTAATAAATTTACTTAAATTAAATATCCTTAGCCAACATCATCGCTAAGCTCCGATAATTTAAACCACATTTGAGTAGAAAAACATAAAGTGGTGCTCACACTTTGTTTAATACGGAAAATTCGATTTGGCACTCCACCCTTCCAATTTGAAAGTCAATTAAAAAGACTGTCAAATATCTAGTTTAATTTCTTTCTTTAACATAAATCTTCCAATGCTTCACATTTCCATAATATTCAATACAACTAAGTCCTTAACACATTGGTGTATTAACTATTCTAGCTAGTTTACCATATTCAGTTCAAACTTTATAAGCTATGTAATTCTTCTAATTCTAATCAAATGTCAAATGAAAATATCAGTAACCGTTTTAATTCAGTTTCTAAATCTAAATCTTTGATTTTCAATCTTATTAGCTGTCATAAAATTCTGTGCTAATTTTAACAAATGTTCCCTTTTTGAAAAAATCATGACACTTTTATTTTCAGTTTAACATTATCCAAAACAGTTCAGCTAAACTTAGAAAGGTGAACATGTAAACGCATTTTTAAAAATTTTCCTTTTATAAATAAGAAATTTTCACAAAAGTTATTTTAAGAGAAACATGTAAAAAAAATTCAAAGTGTAATAGAAATGTTTATAAAAAAAGCCATTCAAAAAGGTGGGTTTTGCATACTTTTTTAATTTACCTTTCAAAAGTTTCGTTGTCAATGGCAAAGTATACATCATAAGGAAAGTGCAACAATGTGTCCGTACTAACATTTTATAGAAACAAAATCTTTAAAATATTTATGGAACATTACTTCTAATAGGCCTAAAGTAAGGAGTTACTAGTTCAATTTTGACTTTTGTACTATTCTAACAATCTTAAATACTAAGATTTTTAACTTTTTGAAGAAATATCTCAAATAGTTTATCACTTGAGTTAGAGTAGATGAAAGCAATATTGCTTACATAACACCAATAACTTCATATGATAGTGCTTCAAATGCATAAGGTTTTAGTTCTCTTAGTCAAAAATGGCTGATTCAAGTCTATCCTCTAATACAATATCCAATTCCAATGTCAGAACACCATAATTATTCAATCCAAGTCAAATAGAGTTTCTGTAACTATTTCTAATATAAGAATAGGACTTCCACCTAAACCGAAGAGATTTACTCAGACCTTAAGGAGTCCTTTTACTCTAACCTTAAGGAGTCTTATCAATATCACACTTATTTTCTTCTTCCTTAAGCCTATAGATTTCTTATCACTGATAATTGTTATATGGAACCCCTATTATCATTCCTTTGAGGAGTAAAATATAAATGCAATCGATTTAATTTTCACCACAAACTTATTATAATCTTAGCATTTATTTAACTTATAGTTGTTTGCTTATATAAGGGAAAAGCCAACAACTACCTCTACAAGTAAAAATAAATAGCGCGGGGCATACAAATATATATCAGAGAAAACACTATTAAATTTTCCCATAAGCCCTAATTTTATAAAAGCCACTTAAACTAGGCTCCGATACCAAATGTAACAACTCGCACCTCTGGATGCACCGATCCAAAACCCAAGAATAGCATTTGGACTTGCATCATGCCCAGAAGTACAAATTTTTATGTTTTTGTGATTTATAGAGATAGGTATTAATTTAAACATTCTATACTTTCAGATCTCATACTAGAAGGAATATGATACAAATATTGAAAATATTTCAATTTTTTTATTATTTTCAAAAACAACAATAATCCATATAAGAAATTCTAAATGGAACCTCCAATTAGAAGTACATATAAATCTAAAATGAAATAAGATACATAGAGAATGACATTAATAATTATAGCTCTAAGTCGCACGTCCACCTCGTCCACGCATCTTATTCTCACTATACCATCTACCTTGTCCTCCTATAATAGGTTTAAAGTGGGAAAAAAGGGATCAAACAAGGTCTGTTAAGTTAATAAATCAACAGTGGTATGTTGTTGACAACTAATTAAATTTCAGTAATAATGTTCACAACCTAGGGATGTCCATTGGTATGTGTATAGTAAGTTCAACAAAGTATCTAATTTGTACGATCTATAATGTAATAACCTAAAAACATCTAAATCCATTAGTAATCTAGAAAGATTTCTACCTGAAGGTTGGAAATCCAAAAACAGATTAAATCTATAATATGTGGAGCATATAGTCTCAATAGCGAACTACATAACTATACATTGGTAGACATTTTTGATACTAAATAGTTTAAGTTGCACCACACCAAGTATGCATCGCAATGCCCGAGTCCACTTATCGAATCATAGTCAAATGATACTTACCACTTAAGCATTTAGTATCCTCCTCGTTAGTACTCGTATCCTATGCTCTATATCATTCATCTTGTACCACAAGAGTCGGTAAACTTATTTAACTCCTCTGTAGGTAAACTTATCCTACTACGACGAATGTCTCCTTCTACTCTCTTCTGCTTTCACTAAATAGATGACTAGAATTGGCTATAGTAATAATAAGAGCATCTAATTTTAAAGGCATGCATCGTTTAGTGTCACGTTATACAGCTTTATGAAGTATGAACCTAGCTAAGTCAGTAATCCTGAAGCCGATTGATCTTGTTACACAACTCTATATACTTATGTGAACTTTCGAAAGCAAGAAGGTGGGAAAATGTTTACCTATCCATCCTAATAGTCCTGCACAAGGTCTAGGTTTGACCTGAGCTTGCTCTAGCAACTCAAACATCTAAATGTAGTGTTTAGACGTCCGGACCACTTTTCAGATGTGTGAGCTTTTGGTTTAGAAAATTGACTTCTTCTACAAAGACAGCTACAAGCGTCCAGATGTACAAACTTACCTTCAGATGTTCGATTAAGATTTTAGACAGCTGAATGAACGATCGAACGTCAGAATCTAGTCAGAATGTAATATTTTTATTTCAAATGTATTTCTTTTAACTCATACATGTTTAAATTATTGTTTTGATCGAATTTTTTTAATCTTTATTTCTTTTATTCGAACTTTATGTATAACCATGTAATTTATTTTTAAACAAACATGTATACATAATTTCAATTTTCTTTATTCCCAATCTATTGCATAGTTTATCCAGTTTTGTAACGAACCGCCTTTCTTGCATTCGAAAGATGAGTCATTATAGGTTGAAGAAATGAGAAACGTAAGAAGAAGAATAATCAAACGCCAAATCTTAGCATGCAGGGAACAACATATAATAGAAAATTTAGTATATTACATAGTCATAGCCAAAATCTTACATCAGAGTTCAATAATACAATTTCCAAACTAGGACAATTTACAACTGCTTGTCCATAAAATACTTAGACCATACATACATGCACAATGACATAATTTATAAAAATAATAGCTATCTATTAAGCCACCTACTCTAGCTCCTCAAACATGCTTTCTAGATGGATCGCTTGAATACTCATAAAAATTGAGTATCCAAGAGTTTTGGCAAAAGAAAAATAATATCTGGATCATACATGGGTCTGGTTTGTGTAAACTCAAGTACAATATTTGTATTTGAAAACTCCTTTGAAAAACAAAAGATGTCTCGTAAGACCACGCCGCACCTAAACATCAACGGGTTTTACCTAACGATAACTAAAAACACTTTTTTTAAACAAGTTATATTATGATAATGCCTAAGGGTTTAAAATAAATATAGAATATAGATGAAATGCTTGCATCTCACATACCAATATATTTAGGCATACAACTAAAACAGTAAAGGCATGTATTGGAGATTGGATTCTATACAATGACAAAGCTATTGGGGTACTGCCTACCACGATACACCTCTAGATTAGTTACCGATATCGTACCAAACTTCCCTACCAACATAGGACTGACCTATCCCTTGCCGGACAATATCGAATATGATCACCCCCTTGGTTGGGATCAACAACCATTTGGAACTACAATATACATGAGTAGGGACTCGTTCTAGATGATTGTGATCATACCCTAATGAGTGCGACCCACATGGCCCTATTGCATATCCTCTATTTTAGTTATTCCCGACTGATGAGGCTTGAGGCTATGTCATTTCCTTTCACATATAGCACTTCTCTCTTGAAATGCTTACATTGCCTTCGCGATGTTGACACAATGTCAGCATTCATCCATACAAATCGTCAAAGAGATGAACAAACCGAAGGCACTAATTCCATTACACCCATTTTCGAATCACCCTCAAGGTTAATGTCAAGATAGCCCTACGACTTTAAGTCTTGAATCTTGATCATGACTTTGATGGATTCAATTCGAACGCTTTACGTTGGTTCGAAGTGGTATTCGAATAATTACCCATCATCCGATCCCGGTCTCTTTAAACCAATAATTGATAATTTTAAACGGTCAATTTATTTGATAGTGGACAACTCCACTGTTGGGTGCAAAATTTACATAAGGACATACACTCCACATACTTAAATTATCCTGATCCGCTTATTGAAATTAACCTCCATGTATTTATCATGCTACTGATATTCAACATTTGCGCTAAACACAAGTCAACTTACTATCCATAAACATGTCAATGTTTTATAATCATACTTTAATTCATTTGGCTACTTAATGGTCCAGATGATGAGATCCTTTGATTTAAAGTCACTTAATTAGAAAAGAATATTGATTTAAAACATAAAAAATTAAGTTTAAAAATAGCTTTGAAAAGATTAAATTATATTTAATTAGCTTAAACCCTAATTATATCTTAATTAAATCAAGATTAATTAGTAGTAAACTTCAATTAACTTAATGAACTTAGTTAAATCCTAATTAACTTCTTAATACATCTTAGTCAAGGTTAAAATAATTCGTTATTAGTTAAACGCTAATTAATAAAAGTCAATTTAATGATCATTTAATAATTAATTAACTAATTAATTATTAAATAATAATTAATTGTTAAATTACTTCTTAACTTCATTAATCACTAATTAAAACATTATTAATCACTAATTAGCCACCCTTAATCAATTACTTAATTATCAATAATTAGTGATTATTTTTAATTAATTTATTAAATAATAAAATATTAATTTAACTAAACTTAATCTCTTTTTATATGACTAATCAAGTTTGAAAACCTTTGCAAAACCATTTCAAAAGAAACGTTTTAAAATGAAAATCGAAAATTTTGTTGAACAGCATCTATAGCGACTATCACTATGAGTGAAGTTCGCTTAAACATACTCTAAGTGAAAATTTGCTTGATTCTTTTCTATTTAATGTTTTAGAACGTAACTTTAAATTTTTTTGAAACATGGAAACAAATATAGAAAATTTGAAACAATTTTCGAATTTTTAAACAAGAAAACATAGTTTTTGATTTCGAATTGGATGTCACTCCGTCGCAACAAACAAAGTTATTAACATTGATTTATCACAACATACTTTGGTTTTGGGATCACAAACATTCATCGATACTACCATAATTTTAACATCACAATGAAACACATATAAAAATATGTGTTTACATGCTTGGTAACTTGATAATACCACATTCAAATATCTAATTCAACACCAAACACCAACATCCATCAAATCAACATCGACCAACATAATAACCGTTCAATTTACATATAATATTATCATCACAATAACACATATAGTAAAGTATAAAAAACTTTTCCAAAATAAAGTAGTTTACTCACCAAAACTCCACAAATACGAAGCGAACTTTGACTAGACTTTGGAAATAACACATGAGTTTCCAAGAGCGAATTTTTTTTCGTGGTTTTGAGCTTCAAATGGTTTATCCTGATGGTGTAGGGCTCGGCCTAGTGATTTGGGGTGGGTGTGGGATTGGTCTCTTGAAGAATAAAGTAAAGAAATGAATATAGGAAAGTTTAAGCTTGATTTAGAAGAGATTAAAAGTGAAAAGCTATAATTTTTAAATACTTAGAAAATGAAAGGGAGAATGTAAATAAAAATGTGTGTGTATGGATATGTATTTATAGATGAAGAAAAGTGGGAAAATTACCATTTTATCCTTAGTTTAAATATCATAATATGTTATTATTTTGACATGCCACATCACCACCTTCCTCCCACTCATATGTTACATCTTCACCTCTCTAGTCACATTACCTAAGCCATGATGGGTAATGATGATGATACTTAAGGAAATGACAAGGGATAATGATACGATTTGGTGTATGTATATAAGTTATTATTTCAAATCCATGTCTTGTCACATCGCTTGCTAAACATATTTAGCATAATTAATATACTATTAGTGTATTATTATTGGTTGGTTAATTAACTTATATATATATATAGTTCACAAAGACAAATAACATTCTCGACAACTTCATGGTGTCAGAAGGTCAAAATTTTGTAAAAATTTCTTCGGTCACATTTTCCATTTTTCTACGAACTGCTTAATTTGGTAAACATATTTTTGAAATGATTTTTCCATCTTTATTAATTAATTAAAATGAGTTCATTTAATAATAAAAATCTATTTAGTAACTAAATTATATGTGTGTATATATATATATATGCCTAGTTAAAGCGACCAAACCCTTGGCCATTACATTCTACCCCCTTAAAATAATTTCATCCTCAAAATTGACAACAAGAGTTAACATAAAAGGAATCATATATTCATACCACAAAACTTATACAAAAGGTATATAAGCACAAAACAACAATACATCCATGACACGTACAAAATAACTAACCTAACATCCTTCCAGGATGAGCTTCCTTAATGTGCTCTACAATTTCCCAAGTGCAATCTCTTGGCTCATTGCTCTGCTGAATCTTAACCAGTCGCATCACTTTGTCGCGTAATTTATTCTCATCTTGATCCATAATACTTACTAGATGCCTAACTATCGTCAGGTTTGGTACTATTTTCTAGTCATCCTTAATTGACGTTACCACCACTGAAGATGGATCGTGTATGTTTTTCCTCAAATGGGACACATGAAACACATTGCGAACTCCCAACAAATTTTCGGCAACTCAACTACATAAGCGAGTGGTCCAATCCTTTCCATTATTTTTAATGATCTAATGTATTTCGGTGCCAGCTTTCTAGCTTTTCCAAATCTAATGACTCCTTTGATGGGAATTATTTTAACACACACAGCATCACCGACTTCGAATTCCAAATACTTCCTTCTCTTGTCAACCTAATTCTTTTGACGATCCTAAGCTTCCTTTATCCTTCTTCTAACCATTTAAACTTTCTATGTCACCTATCGTATCATATCTGGACCAAGCACTAAACAACTTCTAGATTCTACCCAACAGACTGGCGATTTGCACGGTCTCTAGTACAAAGCTTCATAAAGCTTTTGTTATAAAAGAACTCAACCTAGTGAATATGATCCTCCCATGATCCTATGAAATCAAGAATACAGGCTCTTAGCATATCTTCCAAAATGCGATTAAACCTTTAAGTCTGTCAACTTGTTTAGGATAGTAGGCGATACTTAGACTTAGCTTTATTCCCAAAGCTATTTGCAGGACTCCCAAGAATTGGCTCTTGAAGATAGGATCTCGATCACTTACTATGCTTATTAGAACTCCATGTACAAGAAATATTTCCCTCATATAAATATCTACCAATGAAGCTGCTATTCTAGTTGGCTTGACCAGAATAAAATGTGTACACTTTGTTTACAGGTCCACAATGACCCACACTGCTTCGTTTCCTTTCCTGGTTCTGGATAAACCATCTATGAAATCCATTGACATCATCTCCCATTTCCACTTAGAGATCTCCAAAGGTAGAAGTAATCCGGCCGTTTTCTAATAATTTCCCTTAATTTATTCGCAACACGCACATCTACTCATAAAGGTGGAGATATCCTTCTTTATTCCTGGCCACCTTAAGACTCTCCTCATGTCCTTATACATATAATGAACTCCAAGTTGAATACTCAATCTATACTTGTGACATTCTAACAAGACTTTCTATCT
Source organism: Allium cepa (assembly GCA_030765085.1). Taxonomy (NCBI): domain Eukaryota; kingdom Viridiplantae; phylum Streptophyta; class Magnoliopsida; order Asparagales; family Amaryllidaceae; genus Allium; species Allium cepa. The sequence continues at coordinate 164,855,946 of CM060932.1, forward strand.
CAGTCCATATATATTCGGAACACACAATCTTCCCTTGATTCTTAAAACACCTTGGTGATCTGTCTCAAAATATGTACATCGACCTTTCTTGACTCCTCGAATTAACTTCTCCATAGCACTGTACTCCCTTTGGTTCTCCATTATCCTTAGCCGAAGAGTCGAGGTAACTTCTAAACGGGACAAAACTACATTACTGCTTAAGGCGTCCGCCACTACATTAGCTTTTCTTGGCGTACAAAGAATGTCCAAGTTGCATGTTGTCAAGAACTCTAACTATCTTTGCGGTCTGAGATTTAGGTCTTTTCTAAGTGAAAAGATACTTTAGGGACTTATGATCAGTGTAGAGCTCAAATTTTTCCCCTAATTGAAGAAGAAGAAATCCTACTTACTAGAATATCTAAATAAAGAAGAAAGAAATCAGGAATAAAGGAAAGAATTTTAGCCAAAAGATAATGCCACCAAATTTTAAATGTGAAGACCATAGCATATAACTCTAAGTCATGCATAGCATAGTTCATTTCATGTAGCTTCAACCGCTATTAGCATATGTAATCACTCTTCCATTCTACATCAGAAAAGATCGCAATCTAACTCCATGTGCATCGGTAAACACCATAAACCTATTATTCCCATCAAGGACAGCAAGAACTGGCACATTGGTCAATCTCTTCTTTAGCTCTCCAAATGCTTCCTCACATTTTGGAGTTCATTCAAACTTTTCACCTCTCGTAGTCAACTTAATCAAATGTGAGGAGATTTTAGAATTATCCTGAATGAATCTTCTATAGTAATCGACTAATCCTAAGAAAGTATGAACTTCTATAGGAGTCTGAGGTCGCTTCCATTCCTGTGATGCTTCCACCTTTATTGGGTCTGCTTAGATACCATCTACCAATACAACATGCCCTAAAAATCTTACCTTCGATTTCTAAAAATGGCATTTAGAAAACTTTGCTTTCAAAACATGCCTCCTTAGGGTTTCTAAAACTACTTCCATGTGACGACCCGACTTTCTACTACCATAAAATCGCATCATCTTTAAGAAAGAAAGGGATAGAAAAGAGAATAGAAAGAAGAGAAGAAAGAAACAACACATCAGAATCTAACAGCGGAACGAATAAATTATATTAATAACATAAATATTACATAGTTTACAACCAGTATCAGAGTACAAAGATATACAACACACACTAGATAGTTATAAACACCTGTCTAGTTATACAACTCAATACAACAACTCAGAGAACACACAGTGGAATACTAGATATATATCTACACGCAGAAGCCTCCTGCTCCATTGCTCCTCCAATATTCGTCAAAGCTAACCTGAATCCTAACCTGAATTCCCTTGGCTACTCGTAAAAATTTGAGTACCCAAGAGTTTATGAAAAACAAAAATAAACTCCGGGTCAGACATGGGTCTGGTGTGAGTAACAGGTTAAAGTTGCTTAACTTTCAAAAACCTTTTGAAAAGAAAGGTATCACGTAAGATTTCCCACACATAAACATGGAAAAAAATTTACCTTACGCTAACCAAAACATTTGATAGGAAATCCAGTGATATTATAATAGTGTCTAGGGTTTTCAAATAAATAAGAAATAGCCGAAATTGTTACATTTATTAAATTCCAGCTACATAGGTATACAATTAAAACCGTTGGCACTTATTGGATTTTGGATTCCATATAATGGCAGGGCTACTGGGGTACCGCCCATCACAGTACGTGGCCTAGATCACCGTACCAAGGAGTACTCCCACTCCCCTGCAACACAAGGCCGGACCCATTCCTTACTGAATAGTTCTGAATAAGACAACCCCGACGGTTGGAGCTCAAAACCGTCCACACAACCGAAATATAAAGGGACCTCTAGACAGGGGTAAATCTCGATCTCCAGTGGGTGCGACCCACGAAGCCTTGCTGCATCTCCCTTGTTTTAGCCATTCCCGGTTGATGAGGCTTGAGGTTACGATTACCTTTATAGGACATATCACTTAGAATGCTCATCGTCCGCCTGACGATGTTCTGAAAGCATTCAATCCATACAAGTTCGTTCTGGGTTCGAACGAAACCGAAGGCATTATCTCGTTACACTCATTTTGGAATCACCCTCAGAGTTAATGACGATAACCCTTGCACTCTAATCCACCATCTCGAATCTATAAGTACTATTCCGTCAAACTCATTACGGAATCACCCATAGAGTTATACTGACGTATAGCCCTTACACCTCGAGTCTTCACTTGCTCCACTTGGATTCCCGACCTAACGTTATTTGGAATCGATGTGGTTTTCGGATATCCAAATATGGAAACCCGATCCTGGTCTCATCGAAATCCAAAGCGTGTCTTTTAGGGCCAAGTTGTTTTAAAGATTTAAAACAATTTAATACAGTATTTATATATACAGATAGATAACACACAATCACAATTGATAATCAACATTATCACATAACAGGCAATCCACATTATCAATATCAAAATAGATAATCCATATACTACCATCACAATAGATAACCTATGTTATCATCACAATACAATCAAGTCATTCATTCCATACAATATCATTTATCTCATTACTGAGTTCACAAAGCATCCAAGTCAATCAATGACATCCATTCAACATAAGCAAAGATTTACTCATTCCAATATAATTAATTTAAAATGAATTAAATTAACTATCTCTAATTAATTTAAAGTGAATTAAATTAATTACTTCATCTATAATTAATTTAAAATAAATTAAATTAATTACTTTACCAATATAAATCTTGCTTATCAATCATTTAATTGATTACAATCAGTTAATGAATCATCATTAATTATATTAATTAATCACCTTTGATTAATTACCCTTAGTTACATTCATGTAATTATTCTTAATTAATTTCACAAAATTAATTATTCACATCCAAACAGTAATTAACCCTTAATTACTCAATTAGTAAATTTATCATAATTAATTACATTTATCCTTAATTAATTACATTTATTAATTACCTTTAATTCTATTATTGATTAATTAATCATAATTAATCATCTTTAATTACATCATTAATTAAAATAATTAATGATTCCCTTTTATTAATTACCTTAAGTAATTAATTAACTTAATTACCATATTAAAACAAATTAATTATCCTTAATTAATTTCTTAATTAATCCCTTGATTAATTAACAAGTAATTTAAACCAAATTACTTCACACTTAAACGTCTCCACTTAATTACAACCATGTAATTATTAATTAATTACTTAACTAAGTAAATACCCAAATCATTAATTACATAAAGTAATTATTTATAAAACCCAAATGTTTAAAATTAATTAAACTTAATTAATTAAAAATAAACAATCTCATTAAATTAAATTAATTACATTAAGTAATTAATTTCCTAATTACTTTATCAAGTAATTACTCTCTAACAATTTATAAATGATTATTATTAAATTAATTAATCTAACTAATTATAAAAATTAACCATATTAATTAATTGTTAAATAATCCTGGTTAATGACCTTCATTAACCATTCTCTAATTATTTATAAACTAATTAACTTAAATTAATTACAAATTTAATTATCTTTAATTATCTATAATTAAAAGTCTAATTATTAAGATAAATTAAACTTGATTAAAACTTAATTACTTTATTTAATAATTCTTTAATCATTAATTAAAAATCTAATTAATAATCTTAATTACCAATTGATTAACCCTTAATCAATTATTTATTTATCCCAAATCAATTAAGTAATTAAATTAATAAATTACTCCTTAATTACCTTATTAATTAAATAAATTTCCAAACCATTTATCTTAATTAATTTAAGATAAAACATTTCTAAATTATGTTTAAAAACAAATTTTATTTAAAACAAAGTACTTTTGAACTTGCTTCAAAATTCCATTTTAAAGACAAATTTTAAAATGAAAATAATTTAAACTTATCAAAGTTTAAACAATTTATAACTTTTAATATCTCAATAACTTCAATTTATATTAAGTTTAAATCTTCAAATTTAAATCTTCTTTAAATTTCAAAACTGAAGTTCGTATTTGATTTTAAATTTCCAGATTTAAATTAAATTTCAAATCTCGCTCATATTTCTTAAACTTTCAGTTTTTAAAACATTCAATCTACTATCTATTAAAAGTAATTAATAATTCAAGTTTGAAACTTATATTATTTTATTTTATTTTTATTATTTAAATCTGAGATTTAAAATCAACTTGAATTTAAAATTTCAAATTAGATTTAAAACTAAGTTTAAAACTTTCTTTACATTTTAAAACTTCTGTTTTTATAATTTTTAAAACTGTTATTATAGGTTTTCTATAAAACCTGAATACAATGTATAACCCGAGACACTCCCCAAAGAACTTCGAGCTCAATGCACATCTTCCCCGAGCAATCCACCTTATTGCATCGAGCAACTTCCCCTGTTTCTAAAAAAAAAAGTTCAACCCAATATCACCTGACAAATATCATCACCGTGCATATGCATGGTGATCACAGCCACCTCTGATCATCCAAGATGATCGCTGCTCACCAGAAACACACCCAGCAACCTCCCACCGTCATCAATTCGAGCTACCATCACCAGAAATCAAATTCGATCCCTCCAATTCCAAAACCTGGAAACAAAAAGCAGGTTTCCCCTTCAAACCTGTCAACAACTAAATTTCGCCGCTCCGACCACCTGAAGGTCAACCACTCCGGCGTCGTCTTCAATTACGGCCAAACTAACAATCCCCAAAAGAACATTACACTCGATCCATCCTTCTAGCCGATACGTTCAATTCTTCAAACCATTTACAAACTAGGGTTTTAAAAAGAAAATCGATACCGCAACTTCCACACTGCATTCCATCACCACCTATGATTTTTCCTAGCCTCTCCTACCTTTCTTCCGTCACCAGGAAGAACTCCAAGCTTCCACTATTCATAGATCACCCACAAATCCAAATAAACCCATTTCCAGTAAAAACCCAACTGCACCCTCATCCTAATTCTAAAAATCTAAATTCTTGATTTAAAAATCAAGCTTCAGTTGATGCTTTTGATTCATGGTACTAAATTGTAAAATTAATATGTTTGGATTTTAGTTAAAATTAACATGCACTGATGTTTTTTTTCCTATGCTTCCAGAGACCACAACTCATATCTTAACTTGTTTAAAATTTTAGATATTAACTTAAGAAAATCAAACAACTTTCTTTAATGAATTTCATTTTATCAAAAACTTAATTAATGATAAGGATTGGGATCAAGGTTCTACTTGGAAGACAGAACAGAACAAAGTGATTCACAGCATGCACACACATATATTTCACATCAGACATTTTATGATACTCATTAGTAAACAATTCAAGCAACTATATAAATTTAAATTAGTTTTTAAAATAAATTGTTACTCACCTTATTAAATGCAGAGCTCCTGTTTTTGAATTTTGCAGAAGACATAAAAATTGCAGACTTTATAAAAATGCAGGTGTGCTTTCTCTGATTTTCAAATCTGAGTTGAACTCCTGATGAAATGCTCATGCCTTCCATACTCTAATTACTTGCATGCAAAAATAAATGCAATTGCCAATTTCCCATATGCATTCAGATGTTCAACATGCCAGGTCCAAACAGAATGCAGGAAAACCGTGCAAGCTTAATTTGATTTTTGCAGACTTCCTTGATCTTAAGTAATATGCAGATTATTTGTGAATAGATGCAGTTTTCCTTGGATATGAACATGCTTTTGATTTTAGAATATGCAGATTTGTTTACAGATTTGGATTTGAGGAAATGCAGGTTTGAACTTGATGAATTTGTGGTATGCAGATTTTTAAAATGAATATGAAGATGAGATTGATTTTTGATGAATTTATGAATGCAGATTTGTGATTGTGGATATGAAAAAATGGATTTTGGTCTTCATTTGATTAAGGAAATGAAAATGTAATATGAATGCATGAAGATGCAAACTTAACTAAATGTATTTCAGTTTTAATGAAAGAAAAGAAAAATAAAACTAAATTTTTACACTTGTCAAACTTTACAACACTTGTTAAATTTACTCTTTAAAAATGCAACACATGTGATTTTTTTAAAGGTAAATAATATTTAATACAAATTAATGTATATTAGTTTAAATTTAAGTTGTTAGTTTATATTAAATATGCATATAAACTTTTAAAAGAACTAAAAACAATTTGCACTAATAAATGAAGATTATACATATGGAAATTAAAATAATTTAAAATTTACACTTTGGAATTTTAACCTCAAATTAAATTCATAATCTAATATTAAAAATCAAATTATGAATACAAATCAAAGTTTGAAATAACAATAGCTATTTTTAACCAAAAATCTTATTTGTAATACAATACATTGTTAATATTGTATTTAGAATGTCTCATTATCAAATTAAAACCATTCTAAAGGAAATTATATTTTTATTAATAAATTTTCTATTAAATTAAGCTATAAAACTCTTTTATCAATTTATTCTAAATTTAAAACTCAATCTAATTTAATTTTAAACATGTAATATTTTCTTATCAATTTTAAAATCATATATTTATTTATGAAATAGTTTTAAAAACTCAATACTAATTTAAATCAAAATTTCCAATTTACAATGTATATATTAGAATTTTAAAACATGATTCAATTATTAAATTTAAACCAAAATCATTCATTTAACTCTGAAAAGCTTAAATATTAAATAAAACAAAATTTTCCAAAATTACTACAAATAATAAAACTAGAAAATATGTTTTATTTATTAAAATTAAAACAAAACCAATCTATTTAAAATATAAACCAAATATTTGTATTGTAAATAGAAATCCATTTATTATTTTTAAAAGATAAAATAATCAATTTAAATATTTATTGAAGAAGATTATCAAATTTATCTGAATAATTATTAATAGAATATCAGTATCAATTTAATTTTTAAACAGATTATTAAATTGATATTGTTAAAAATTCCGAGATATTACAATCCTTCCCCCTTAAATGAATTTCATCCTCGAAATTTAAAACAAAGGTAATTTAATAATCTCATTAAATTTTAAATCTAAAAACACAAGCATATATCAAACATATGCTAATAATCAAAAAATAACCAATCAAGCAAATCTAATTATCCAGACAAATTCTGGATAATTCCTTCGAGTTTCCCCAGGTGTATATATATACACACCGGGATACTCACTCTAGAGAATCCAAACAAACAATACTTATGAAGCTACAAAGCTCCTATTCAACTATATTTATAACACTAGACAAGATATCAGACTACAAATGAGTTTGACTCAACAACCAAAACTCCAGAACTGCTGGTTCCACAACCAGAGATAGATCATACATGTACTCCCTCAGAGATACGTGAAACTCATCGAATCCCAGTTATCCAAACTGGCAATCCAATCCTGTAGATCAATCACTTATTCTTCAAGATCATAGAAAAGATCCAAAACACTTCAGAGCTAGCTTCTTAGACTTACCCAAACTTATAGCTCACTTGACCGGAGAAAACTTATCCAAAAATTAAATCGCCGACTCAGAATCCAAATTCCTCCCAACTCTTATCCACAAAACTATCCAGACGATCCTGGGCTGTCCACAACCTTACTAATCAGCTCAACCTTGCTGATACTTCTAGAAACAAACTAGACCAATCAACCCAACAAAATGATCTCCTCAAGATCAACCAAAACCAAAAAATCAAACTCTACTCCTCAACATCAGAAGACAACAACTCACTTCTGTCCGAAAAAGAAAAGCAGATACACTTCCAAACTGCTTCCGCTGCTCAACTCTGATCCGAAGTAGAAGAGAATGCTAAAGAAGAACACAAGCACAATCAGGACAACACACCCCAGAGATATGGTTCAACAATTCCATAAGAAAAATTCAGAAGTTCCTCCAAAACTCCGAGCTGCTACACCAACTCAAACTCCTTGAAACCATTCTTCTATAAAGCTGAACCACCGGTACCACTCTTGGAATTCCAGTCGATAAGAAAGCTCAATCTCCAGATGCGAACCAAACTCTGACTTCCTGAAGACATCCAGAAAAACTCAGAAAACCCAAGAGATCACTCAAACAATCGCAAGTCATTTTTGCGATCCACCTAACCAAATCCAAAGAAAACTGTTCTTCCTTAACCAAACGGAACAGCTAAAACTTAACTAGCCAACCCATCGAAGAAACAGGTCCACTTAACTGCTTCCATGCCAGAAAAACTGTTAAGCCAGAAGATCTCTTGCCAATACCGAGAACATACCAAGCTGCACTGCTGCCACATATTCCAAAGAATTCTAATCCAAAGCTCTCCGAGAAACTCGGACTTCAAAGCAAACAGAAACTCAAGCTGACCACAGCCACAAAACTAAAGCATACTCACTTCCTTAATTTGTTCCAAAGGAAACATCTTCGGGAACATCCATAGTCACTGCATCTCATCACGCGGCTACTATTCCCTGAGGTATTCAAAATACCATCACTTGCTTCTGCCCAACCAACAGATCCAAACTCTACTCATCCAACTTCAGAAATGAACTCCGAACCTTAACAGGTTTCCTTCAGAGATTAATGAAGTTCTTCATTACTACAAAACTCGCTCGAGACGGTATTAGGTCTACAGTCTCGACAGATACACTTTCAACTTCAAACATTCTAACTCCAACCAATGGTAGTCATGTTACACACACTACTACCCCATCTACCTTTATAACTTATATTGGAAAACTTGAACAGGTAACCCAACAGATAGGTAGAAATAAATATATATATTTAAAATTACAAATACGCTCTCTCAAGAAAGACACCACTACATAGCCTAAGTATTCACTCAACCTAATGCTCTGATACCAAGTGTGACGACCCGACTTTCTACTACCAAAAAATTGCATCATCTTTAAGAAAGAAAGGGATAGAAAAGAGAATAGAAAGAAGAGAAGAAAGAAACAACACATCCGAATCTAACAGCGGAACGAATAATGTAACGAACCAGAATTTTTAACAATTTAATTTGGAAATATTTAATTAATTTTAAATATTTGAATGATGGTTTGGATTGAATTTTCAATATAACTATGAAAATGGTGATTAAATTATAGAATTTAATCTATTGAAAGTTGAATAAAATTTTGAATCTTCAATTTTAAGCCAATTAAAAATATTTGAAAGGCTTGTAAAATTCATATTGATAATACTGAAGATTATAGAAGCTTCAGAATTGAATTTGAAAGTGAATTGTTCAGTTTTGAAAATATATCGTTTGAATCGATATTTAAAAATAGCCGTCCGAGGCACAGTCTCGGAATTCGACGAAACCAATTCCATTGGGTCCGTAATATTGAATTATTCTCGGATTTCAAATTTCGTATTTTTTGAAGTTGATATGTGAGCAAACCCTTAACTTAATTTATAAATCCATTTATATGATATTTCTTGTGATAAATAATTAAAACAATGAATCCAAACCATCATTCAAATATTTAAAATTAATTAAATATTTCCAAATTAAATTGTTAAAAATTCTGGGTCGTTACAAATAAATTATATTAATAACATAAATATTACATAGTTTACAACCAGTATCAGAGTACACAGATATACAACACATACTAGACAGTTATAAACACCTGTCTAGTTATACAACTCAATACAACGACTCAGAGAACACATAGCGGAATACTAGATATATATCTACACGCAGAAGCCTCCTGCTCCATTGCTCCTCCAATATTCGTCAAAGCTAACCTGAATCCTAACCTGAATTCCCTTAGCTACTCGTAAAAATTTGAGTACCCAAGAGTTTATGAAAAACAAAAATAAACTCCGGGTCAGACATGGGTCTGGTGTGAGTAACAGGTTAAAGTTGCTTAACTTTCAAAAACCTTTTGAAAAGAAAGGTATCACGTAAGACTTCCCACACATAAACATGGAAAAGTTTTTACCTTACGCTAACCAAAACACTTGATAGGAAATCCAGTGATATTATAATAGTATCTAGGGTTTTCAAATAAATAAGAAATAGCCGATATTGTTACATTTATTAAATTCCAGCTACATAGGTATACAATTAAAACCGTTGGCACTTATTGAATTTTGGATTCCATACAATGGCAGGGCTACTGGGGTACCGCCCGTCACAGTATATGGCCTAGATCACCGTACCGAGGAGTACTCCCACTCCCCTGCAACACAAGGCCGGACCCATTCCTTACTGAATAGTTCCGAACAAGACAACCCCAACGGTTGGAGCTCAAAACCGTCCACACAGCCGAAATATAATGGGACCTCTAGACAGGGGTAAATCTCGATCTCCAGTGGGTGCCACCCACGAAGCCTTGCTGCACCTCCCCTGTTTTAGACATTCCCGGTTGATGAGGCTTGAGGTTACGATTACCTTTATAGGACATATCACTTAGAATGCTCATCGTCCGCCTGACGATGTTCTGAAAGCATTCAATCCATACAAGTTCGTTCCGGGTTCGAACGAAACCGAAGGCATTATCTCGTTACACTCATTTTGGAATCACCCTCAGAGTTAACGACAATAACCCTTGCACTCTAATCCACCATCTCGAATCTATAAGTACTATTCCGTCAAACTCATTATGGAATCACCCACAGAGTTATACTGACGTATAGCCCTTACACCTCGAGTCTTCACTTGCTCCACTTGGATTCCCGACCTAACGTTATTTGGAATCGATGTGGTTTTCGGATATCCAAATATGGAAACCCGATCCCGGTCTCATCGAAATCCAAAGCGTGTCTTTTAGGGCCAAGTTATTTTAAAGATTTAAAACAATTTAATACAGTATTTATATACACAGATAGATAACACACAATCACAATTGATAATCAACATTATCACATAACAGGCAATCCACATTATCAATATCAAAATAGATAATCCATATACTACCATCACAATAGATAACCTATGTTATCATCACAATACAATCAAGTCATTCATTCCACACAATATCATTTATCTCATTACTGAGTTCACAAAGCATCCAAGTCAATCAATGACATCCATTCAACATAAGCAAAGATTTACTCATTGCAATATAATTAATTTAAAATGAATTAAATTAACTATCTCTAATTAATTTAAAGTGAATTAAATTAATTACTTCTTCTATAATTAATTTAAAATGAATTAAATTAATTACTTCACCAATATAAATCTTGCTTATCAATCATTTAATTGATTACAATCAGTTAATGATTCATCATTAATTATCTTAATTAATCACCTTTGATTAATTACCCTTAATTACATTCTTGTAATTATTCTTAATTAATTTCACAAAATTAATTATTCACATCCAAACAGTAATTAACCCTTAATTACTCAATTAATTAATTTATCATAATTAATTACATTTATCCTTAATTAATTACATTTAATTACCTTTAATTCTATTATTGATTAATTAATCATAATTAATCATCTTTAATTACATCATTAATTAAAATAATTAATGATTCCCTTTTGTTAATTACCTTAAGTAATTAATTAACTTAATTACCATATTGAAACAAATTAATTATCCTTAATTAATTTCTTAATTAATCCCTTGATTAATTAACAAGTAATTTAAACCAAATTACTTCACACTTAAACATCTCCACTTAATTACAACCATGTAATTATTAATTAATTACTTAACTAAGTAAATACCCAAATCATTAATTACATAAAGTAATTATTTATAAAACCCAAATGTTTAAAATTAATTAAACTTAATTAATTAAAAATAAACAATCTCATTAAATTAAATTAATTACATTAAGTAATTAATTTCCTAATTACTTTATCAAGTAATTACTCTCTAACCATTTATTAATGATTATTATTAAATTAATTAATCTAATTAATTATAAAAATTAACCATATTAATTATTTGTTAAATAATCCTGGTTAATGACCTTCATTAACCATTCTCTAATTATTTATAAAGTAATTAACTTAAATTAATTACAAATTTAATTATCTTTAATTATCTATAATTAAAAGTCCAATTATTAAGATAAATTAAACTTGATTAAAACTTAATTACTTTAATTAATAATTCTTTAATCATTAATTAAAAATCTAATTAATAATCTTAATTACCAATTGATTAACCCTTAATCAATTATTTATTTATCCCAAATCAATTAAGTAATTAAATTAATTAATTACTCCTTAATTACCTTATTAATTAAATAAATTTCCAAACCATTTATCTTAATTAATTTAAGATAAAAAATTTCTAAATTATGTTTAAAAACAAATTTTATTTAAAACAAAGTACTTTTGAACTTGCTTCCAAATTCCATTTTAAAGACAAATTTTAAAATGAAAATAATTTAAACTTATCAAAGTTTAAACAATTCATAACTTTTAACATCTCAATAACTTTAATTTATAATAAGTTTAAATCTTCAAATTTAAATCTTCTTTAAATTTCAAAACTGAAGTGCATATTTGATTTTAAATTACCAGATTTAAATTAAATTTCAAATCTTGCTCATATTTCTTAAACTTTCAGTTTTTAAAACATTCAATCTACTATCTATTAAAAGTAGTTAATAATTCAAGTTTGAAACTTATATTATTTTATTTTATTTTTATTATTTAAATCTGAGATTTAAAATCAACTTGAATTTAAAATTTCAAATTAGATTTAAAACTAAGTTTAAAACTTTCTTTACATTTTAAAACTTCTATTTTTATAATTTTTAAAACTGTTATTACAGGTTTTCTATAAAACCTGAATACAATGTATAACCCGAGACACTCCCCAAAGAACTTCGAGCTCAATGCCCATCTTCCCCGAGCAATCCACCTTACTGCATCGAGCAACTTCCCATGTTTCTAAAAAAAAAAAGTTCAATCCAATATCACCTGACAAATATCATCACCGTGCATATACACAGCGATCACAGCCACCTCTGATCATCCGAGGTGATCGCTGCTCACCAGAAACACACCCAGCAACCTCCCACCGTCATCAATTCGAGCTACCATCACCAGAAATCAAATTTGATCCCCCCAATTCCAAAACCTGGAAACAAAAAGTCGGTTTCCCCTTCAAACCTGTCAACGACTAAATTTCGCCGCTCCGACCACCTGAAGGTCAACCACTCCGGCATCGTCTTCAATTACGGCCAAACTAACAATCCCCAAAAGAACATTACACTCGATCCATCCTTCTAGCCGATACGTTCAATTCTTCAAACCATTTACAAACTAGGGTTTTAAAAAGAAAATCGATACCGCAACTTTCACACTGCATTCCATCACCACCTATGATTTTTCCTAGCCTCTCCTACCTTTCTTCCATCACCAGGAAGAACTCCAAGCTTCCACTATTCATAGATCACCCACAAATCCAAATAAACCCATTTCCAGTAAAAACCCAACTGCACCCTCATCCTAATTCTAAAAATCTAAATTCTTGATTTAAAAATCAAGCTTCAGTTGATGCTTTTGATTCATGATAATGAATTGTAAAATTAATATGTTTGGATTTTAGTTAAAATTAACATGCACTGATGTTTTTTTTCCTATGCTTCCAGAGACCACAACTTATATCTTAACTTGTTTAAAATTTTAGATATTAACTTAAGAAAATCAAACAACTTTCTTTAATGAATTTCATTTTATCAAAAACTTAATTAATGATAAGGATTGGGATCAAGGTTCTACTTGGAAGACAGAACAGAACAAAGTGATTCACAGCATGCACACACATATATTTCACATCAGACATTTTATGATACTCATTAGTAAACAATTCAAGCAACTATATAAATTTAAATAAGTTTTTAAAATAAATTGTTACTCACCTTATTAAATGCAGAGCTCCTGTTTTTGAATTTTGCAGAAGACATAAAAATTGCAGACTTTATAAAAATGCAGGTGTGCTTTCTCTGATTTTCAAATCTGAGTTGAACTCCTGATGAAATGCTCATGCCTTCCATACTCTAATTACTTGCATGCAAAAATAAATGCAATTGCCAATTTCCCATATGCATGCAGATGTTCAACATGCCAGGTCCAAACAGAATGCAGGAAAACCGTGCAAGCTTAATTTGATTTTTGCAGACTTCCTTGATCTTGAGTAATATGCAGATTATTTGTGAATAGATGCAGTTTTCCTTGGATATGAACATGCTTTTGATTTTAGAATATGCAGATTTGTTTACAGATTTGGATTTGAGGAAATGCAGGTTTGAACTTGATGAATTTGTGGTATGCAGATTTTTAAAATGAATATGAAGATGAGATTGATTTTTGATGAATTTATGAATGCAGATTTGTGATTGTGGATATGAAAAAATGGATTTTGGTCTTCATTTGATTAAGGAAATGAAAATGTAATATGAATGCATGAAGATGCAAACTTAACTAAATGTATTTCAGTTTTAATGAAAGAAAAGAAAAATAAAACTAAATTTTTACACTTGTCAAACTTTACAACACTTGTTAAATTTACTCTTTAAAAATGCAACACATGTGATTTTTTTAAAGGTAAATAGTATTTAATACAAATTAATGTATATTAGCTTAAATTTAAGTTGTTAGTTTATATTAAATATGCATATAAACTTTTAAAAGAACTAAAAACAATTTGCACTAATAAATGAAGATTATACATATGGAAATTAAAATAATTTAAAATTTACACTTTGGAATTTTAACCTCAAATTAAATTCATAATCTAATATTAAAAATCAAATTATGAATACAAATCAAAGTTTGAAATAACAATAGCTATTTTTAACCAAAAATATTATTTGTAATACAATACATTGTTAATATTGTATTTAGAATGTCTCATTATCAAATTAAAACCATTCTAAAGGAAATTATATTTTTATTAATAAATTTTCTATTTAATTAAGCTATAAAACTCTTTTATCAATTTATTCTAAATTTAAAACTCAATCTAATTTGATTTTAAACATTTAATATTTTCTTATCAATTTTAAAATCATATATTTATTTATGAAATAGCTTTAAAAACTCAATACTAATTTAAATCAAAATTTCCAATTTACAATGTATATATTAGAATTTTAAAACATGATTCAATTATTAAATTTAAACCAAAATCATTTATTTAACTCTGAAAAGCTTAAATATTAAATAAAACATTTTTTTCCAAAATTACTACAAATAATAAAACTAGGAAATATGTTTTATTTATTAAAATTAAAACAAAACCAATCTATTTAAAATATAAACCAAATATTTGTATTGTAAATAGAAATCCATTTATTATTTTTAAAAGATAAAATAATCAATTTAAATATTTATTGAAGAAGATTATCAAATTTATCTGAATAATTATTAATAGAATATCAATATCAATTTAATTTTTATACAGATTATTAAATTGATATTGTTAAAAATTCCGGGATATTACATTCCAAGTGATATCTATGTTCCTCTTTTGTATTTGGAGTAAATTAAAATGTCATCGATAAAAACAAGCATGAACTTATTTAGAATCTCTTGGAAAACACGATTTATAAGATCCACGAAATATGCAAGTGCATTGGTCAGTTAAAAGGCACAACCAACCACTCTAAGAAAAAGTTCGGGCCCGTAAAGGAAGTCAAGGGTGCACTATCCTTAGCAACCCTTAATTGGTGAAATCCGATAGCTAGATCCAATTGAGAAAATACTATAGCTCCATGAAGTTGGTCAAATAAGTCATCGATATGGGGTAAGGGATATTTATTTCTAATAGTCAACTTATTCAACTCTCTATAGTCCACACATAATCTTAAAGATCCATTTGACTTAGCCGCGAAGACTATAGTTATAAGTCATCGACATGGGGTAAGGGATATTTATTTCTAATAGTCAACTTATTCAACTCTCTATAGTCCATACACAATCTTAAAGATCCATTTGACTTAACCGCGAAGACTATTGTTGATCCTAAGCTCAACTGACCAGGTCTAATCAATCCTCTCTCCAACAAGTCATGGGTTTTCTTTACTAACTCCTCTCTTTCCCTCGAAGCCATTTGTGATGACCCGAAAATTTGGTAATAATAATTCGATAATCTAATTATTTAATTTAATATAATTTATCCTTTTAAAGCTAATAAAAATGTTTTTTAATTATTATAATATGTATATATATGTATAAACATTGTGAATAGAAAGCTTTGGTTTGAATTTAACAAAACAAATATGTTTTCAAATTATTATAATATATATATATACATATATATACTGTGGTTTGGAAGTTATGTTTTAAATTTAACGTAATACTTTTTCAAAAATTTGCTAAAGTTAAATTGTGCATTTTTCAACAACATTTAAGATAATTATTTATTAAGTTAAAAAGTATAATAGCTTAAGTTTGAAAATAGAATATTATAAAGATACTTTATATATACATAAAAGTTTAGAACATAATTCATACATTTATAAAAACATAAGTAATTAATAAAAAAAGGTTTATATTCTTTCTTCTAAATTATACATAAATTATACATGGTTTGTATACATAAAATATAAACATAGTACATAAATCTATATAAACATAAGTAATTAATAAAATAGAGAGATTTAGAAGCTAATTAATGAAAACATATAAAAATATAAACATAATATATAAATTAATAAAAACATAAGAAATATTAAATATAAGGATTTAAACATAAAATACATTATTTTTAACATGTGTAAGCTAAATAATCCATGCATTGACATTTGTAGCTTAAGTGCCATTCAATTTTACAAGTGGCCTAATTTCCTTGTAATTGAATTATAAATATAATGTTTTAAAGAAACCTAGCCATTAGCTTTCAGTTCAAAGTTTTTACAATCCTCTTTTCTTTCTTCCAAAATCTTAAACCAAAAAGATATTTTTTCCTATAACCACAACATCAGTTTTCAAGCCTTTAATCTGAAGACCAGAGCAATTCAACTTAAACAAGAAAATCAACATCAACCATCTCAGTTTCAAGCTTTAGATCTATTTTCAAAACATCAAGTTGAAGATCAACTTTCAGTTCTCAAGTCTTCAAAACCCTATTCCTCTGTTTCATTTTCAGGCGAGTAAGCACTTTTTAAAAGAAAAACTAAATATATGCTTAATCCTTGATGCATGTGCTAGATTCATAAAGCCATGTTGTAATTATTTTGTGCATGAATTTTTTAACTGGAAATAAAGTTTGAACTACTATGTGTATCTGTGTGCATGTCTGGTTATAAACGATCTTCCTCTGTTATTGATTTCATAGGCAATAATAGGTTCAAAAATCATTTCCTTTCTTTCCAATCTTTTTCTGGCTATGATCATAAAAGAGAAAATGGTCATAACAATCTAAATTCATTTTTAAAAATAGTTTAAAATAAATATATGGAGTATTTATGTGACGACCCGGAATTTGGGACAATTTAAATTGGGATATTTAATTGATTTTAATATTTAAAAGTTAGTTGTAAATTAAATTTCAATTATCACCATTATTTGGAAAATTAATTATTGGATTTAATTACTAGAAATTGGGTAAAATGTTGAGTCTGGAGTTTTAAGCCTATTAAAAATAATTTAAGGGTTTGTAAAATTTATATTGATAGTCCTGAAGATAGTAAAAGTGTTAAAATTGAATTTGGAAATGTTTTGTTAAGTTTTGGAAATATATCGTTTAAATTGATATTTTAAAAAATAGCCTTCCAAGGCGCAGTCTCGGAATTCGACGAAACCAGTTCCATTGGATCCGTAATATTGTATTATTATCGGATTTCAATTTTCGTAGCATTTGGAGTTGTTGTATGATCAAAAGATAGATATACGCGCTAAAATATGTATCAAAAGTTTAACATAATAACTCGATCCAAAACGCTATCTTACCCATATGGTCGAATCAGAACTCGAAACCTTTTCAATTGCATTTGGAATAGGGGTATAACATTATAAGCGCCTAGCGGCACTCCCCGATAGGATGCCAAAATTTTAAGCTAAGTTAATTGAGACAATTTAAATTAAATATATGTGTATATATCCAATTATACTAGCAACCTTCACCAGCTTTATTTCTGTCACATCAAGGCTTTTTCGTTTCTCTTCAAATCACTACACACAAATCCCAGCCGACACGCAAACATATTTTCCCTTTTCACTTTATTGCACAGCCAAGCTTTCTTTTTTAAAATCAAGGGATCGTTCTCAAATCAAAATAATGGATCTCAAATCAAAATAATGGCTCCCATCTCCCTTCCCAAATCCCTTATCTTCCTATTGAATTCGAATCACAATCTCAAAATAAAATAAAAAAGGGTAAATGCGATGGCATCACGGTGGGCCGATGCCAGCTCGCAGTGGCGAATAGCTCAAATTCGATGTCGAGTGGAGGCACGTGCAAAGGTACGTCACGATGGTGAGGGAGCTAGGTCGACAAGGCGGTGTGGCGTCACGGTCGATATTTCATTGGGCCACGACCTGATGGGAAACTCGCGCTCATGGAGGCAAGTGAGAGGAATGGCGACTCGACCAGGAAGGTGTGTGGCAGGGATTCGGGCAAAGCCGAAGCTGCTCGCGATGTAATGGTCAAATGTGTCGGCTTCGTGATCAAAGAGGGGAGGAGTTCCGGGGCATTGAAGGTATACTGCAATCCTAAATTGAGTCATAGAATTTTCTTAGCAGATTATTTTAAATTTAAAGCAAACTATATATATACACACATATATGTTTATATAATTAGGAACAGAGGAAAGTTATATGTGCTTATATGCATAAGAATTATAAATCCAGATTTTTACAAAAATGTAAACATGTTAAAAATCTTAACAGTAAAGGAAATTACTGTTCGTTTATATACAGTAAAGGAATAAGTATGCATATACACATTTTTACTTACTTGTTTAATTTTTAAAATTATGTATTTTAGTAACTGACTTGTTTAATAAACCTATTTAATTATATTAATTACCAAATTATTAGTTTAATTAAATAAATAAATAGTAATTAATTTTTGATCAATTCAAATATTAATAAATCATATAAATTGTTTATTCAAGGTCAGAAAACATGAAGAAAACAAGCCAGTTTGGTGTGGATTGCGATTACAAAAATCAAAGGTGAGTTAATCTCACTCATCTGGGTTTTAATTTAAATTTAAATGGTTAAATTTGAATAATTGGTTGAATGATTGAATTGATTTGATGTGCTATATTATATATAGTAGTATATATATAGTATATATTGGAGTGATTGATTTTCCGCATTATATAGCGGATGAGACCCTATGCGCCGCATAATAGTGGATGATATTATATAAACCCATATACCACGATATTCCACCTCGAAGTGGAATTGGTATTTTATTGTGATAACATCTGTGGATACAGGGGAACAGGTTAGAGGGATCCAACTGGATTCCTTAAAATATTTAGATTTGTTAAAATATTTTGTGATACAATTTTTTTCTATCCTGTGATGAATTATATTGATAATTGGAAATATTGGATACTATGGTTGATTTAAAATATTTCAGTGAATTGAGTTATCAAAATCTATAGAAATGGGATTTCTGAAAAGAAAATAAAAGAGTGAATTTTGAGTAAAATAATCACAGAAATTTGAATAAATTAAATCCTGATAAATAAAATTCCAAATGTGGGAAATGAGATTTGGAATAAATAGGAATAAGTGATTTTATTTTTAAACTTAAGTGATGTTATTTCAAGAAATAAAGAATTTATTTTGAAATTCAAGATTTGATTTTATTTGAAAGGATAAAGAAGAAATTTGGAGAAAGATGAAATTGGTATTTTCGGTTAAAAGATTTTAAATCATAACGATGAAATGAAATCTGAAGTTAATGGATTTTGGAAAAAATGGAGTAAGTAAGGAAATTTATTTTAAAGGTAAAGCAAATTGGAAATCAATTTGGGGATTGATTTAAGTGTGTAAAACCAAGATTTTTTTAAAAGAGAAACGAGACTTGAAATTTATAAACTTGGTTTATAAAAGTGAAGTAATATATCAGTGGATATTTGGAAGGATAAATTCACGATGGGAATTTATTAAAGGAATGGGTAAATTTGTTTAAAAATAAATAGTGATTTATTTTTAAAAAAAGATATGAAAGAGAGGCGTATTTCCTTGGATAGCCAAGTACGTTTTCAAAACAAATTTATAAGTATAAGTTTAAAGTTTAAAGTCGTTTTTTTAAAAGAGTATGTTTTAGAAAATTTATTATTTTTAAATGTTTAAATTTTAAAGTAAGCCTTTTTCAAATTTATTATAGTGGTAATTATTTAAGGTGGCTTGGTATTATGTTTTAAAAAGAGAAAAGTTAGTTTTATATTTTATAAAGCGGCTTTATTTTAAATATTCTTAAAGTATATTTTTTTTGAATAAGTAGTAAAGTAGTTTTAAACTAAATGTCTTAAAGGATATTTTATAATAAAGAGTTTTAAATTATTTTAAAATGTAAAGCTTTGTACTTGGTGTTTTTTCAATGGAAATAAATAGTTGGGAATTCATTCCATGAGAAGAGTGTGGTTTGAAAACTATTTTCAAAAGGGTTCAAAATGGAAATATATCTTGCGAAGATATTTTGAGGTTAATAAATAATTAAGGAGAAATTATTTATGTTTGATGGTTGTTTGTGAATGTTAATTGATAGTTAAATAACCGACTATCAATATTGGCCAATGCGTTAATCGGTTCGAAGAGACCGGGATCAGGTTTCCTACATTAGAGCATGATAGGGGGTTCTCGCTTTGCGTTTGGTGGCGAACGAGAGACTCTTACCCCTACATGTCCCCGGGGGTAGTATAAGGCCTTTTGGGGTTGGTTGCGAGTCGAGAGGTTGGCCGTAAAAGCAAACCCGAGGTACCAATGTAAGCCACGGTGGGGCTGGGATGGTTGAAAAGCCTACCAGTTGTGGTCGTTGTCGATGGTTGAAAAGCCTAGACCGTTACAGTTGGTATCAGAGCTGAAGGTTAAGCGAGAACCTTGGCTCTGGTGGGGATTACTCATTAAATAAAGTTTATAGTACTCTAAAATGAGTTTGAGTGTATTGATAGATATGAGTGCATATTTGTTAGTAAATATAAAAATTGTTTTATATTGTGTTGACTTATCAGTTGAGTGTTTATGGATTCTGGCCGATATGTGGGACGCCATGTATCCGATAGGGATTTCTAAACTCTTGACCAAGATAAATCGACACAGTATTGTTTTACATAGGGTACTTTTGTATATAAGAGAAATATTTTTTGTAAATTATTATAGTTATATATGGTTGCTTGGTTGTTAGGAAGTGATAATATTAAATTATTATCACTATTGTTTAAGGATTGAATAAGAAATAAATTCATATACATATGGGGTTTGTGAATGTAAATTGAAATATGATTTATAATTTGAAATAGAATTCCAGAGAAATATTTGAAAATAAATTGTGATGAAAATTCAAGAGTAATGTTTAAATATGAATTGAAAGGGTTTGGAATTTGAAAATTTGTAAAATTTAAATTCCTTTGAATTTGAAAATGGTTTTCAAAAGGTTTTGGAAAAAAAATATGTATTTGAGAAATATTTTTGAATTGGATTTGAAATCTAGAGAGATTTGGAATTTAAAAATATTTAAAGGGATTTTAAAATGATAAAAGCATTGAACTCTTTTCGGTCGCTGGGAAATAATTCAGATGATGATCGCGACATCATCGGTGTTCATTTTTGAGTTTCCAAAAGAAGGATTGTTACGTGGATGTTTTGGATTAATGTTTGCTTGCGAAATTGGGTTTGATTTTGAAAATGAAAAGGAATAGTTTGATTTAGATATATATATATATATATATATATATATATATATATATTCAAAATTGAATTTTGAATATTTTAGTAATGGTTTAAACTCTAGAGTTGATTTGAAATGTTTGGATGAAACTCTGGAAGCTTATTAAAATGTTTATGGAATGGTAAATAAGTTTGGAAACCTAAAAAAATATTTGAAAATTTGTTTAGAATAGAAAATTTAACTTGGAGAAGGGTTAAAAATTTGAAGTGAGTAAGAAAACGAAAATAAGTTAGAGTGTAAGCCAATTAATTTAAGTGAGTTAAAAGAAGTTAGCAAATGGAAGGTAAATAAATTGGAGAACTTATAGAAACTTAAAATTTAAATTAAATTAGAATGTAACTAAACCAAGTTAAATAAAAAGTGAATGTGAGGAAATAAATCTAAGTAGGCTAAATGAAATAAGTTAATGAAATAAAATTTATTGGTTGAAAATAAATTTGTGAATGAACAAATGAATTTATAATTGTAAGTAAATGAACCGAAATTGGATATTGGAAGGAGTAAGCCAAAATAAAATGTATTTGGTATTTTGGAAAGTGAATTAGAAATCTAAACTCGAATTATAAATTAGATTGAACTCAAGTAAAGTAATGAAGTGATTTTTGAAGATAAAAATCGAATATTGAATTGGAAGTGGGAGTAAACTTATTTGGAATAAATTAGAAAATTTAATATGCTAACGAGATTTAATTTGGTTAAATAGAAGTTGAAGTTTGGAAATAAACTCGAATTATAAATAGAATTCGACTTGGATTGATAATGAATTAAAATAAGTGGAGATGTTGTAAAAATAAAATGGAATTGGATTATAATAGAAATGATTTGAGTTGCAAATAAAATCCAAGTCGAGTATAAATGAGTTAAATATGTGCTTAGATGTTATTTTAACAAACTGAGAATGGGATTAAAATTAAAATGGATAAAGAGAATGGGGTAATTGAATTTGGTGAGAATCAAATTAAATAGACGTGAACTTAAGTTATGAAGTTGAAAAAGTTTGAAGAAAGTAAATTAACTTAAGTTT
Organism: Allium cepa; assembly: GCA_030765085.1. Taxonomy (NCBI): domain Eukaryota; kingdom Viridiplantae; phylum Streptophyta; class Magnoliopsida; order Asparagales; family Amaryllidaceae; genus Allium; species Allium cepa. Next base: position 164,878,826 of record CM060932.1, read on the forward strand.
AGAAATAATAGAAGATTGGCTTCGAGTAAGGGTGAAAGCCATTAAATAAAAGCTTGGATTGAATTAATTTGGGAATGGTTAGCAGTATACAAGCATGGAATGTGTCGAGCTAAATAAAATGGTTGTGAATGAATTAAAATGGAAGGAATTAAATATAAATTGATTTGGAATCAATTTAAAATGGTTATAAGCTTAAGTAATTATTTATTCACATGAATATAGTCGAATTGTGTAGAAATAAATTGTCATTTGACCAAAACGAGATTAAATAAAATTCTATAAATTGATAGAAGTGAAATAAAGTTGAATTTTGAAATCAACTGAATTGAATATGAGCTTGTTTGGATTAAAAATAAATTGAATGTAAGCAATTGAGTTGTAAACCATTAAAATTGTAAGGAATGGCACATGAATTGGTTGGAAGCAATTGAATTAGTTTTGAAATCATATAAATTGCTCATGGAAAGTGTTTGGTGCTCGTTGCTTATGAAATGCATGTGTTTAGCTATTGAAAATAAGTGAAATGTTAATAAATCTCATATATTTAGTACTTACGTGTTTGAATTAAGTAAGTACAGGTACCGGGAGGCCGTTTGGCAGGATTTTGGTCGCGCTACTTGCTAAAATAATAAGCTGCTTGCTTAAAAATGCTAAATAAAGGTACGCCTACGCAATAAAAATAGGAAACATGAACTGTTTTTGTTTTTCCGACCGTGTGGGTTGATGTATATATATTTATATCGCTTGTCAAATTGCAAAAGCTCCTCCGTACAAAGGAGACTCTGCCAAAATTTTCTGAAAATTTTGGTAGTTAGAAATTTTTTGCCATCGACCAAACGATTTTAAATTGGAATTGAAATAAGGGATTTTGGAAATGGAAATTGAAACTAATTGTTTAGTTGGAACTAAAGGATTAGGAAAGTGAATTTGGGATTTTTGATTTCAGAGGGTAAATTGAAATTTGCTCGGCAAAGGTATGTATTTAAATTTTTGTATGAAATTTGATGATTTTCTAGTATAGCCACTTGGCTTTTGTTTACTTTTGAAACTGGGGCCCCGTAGAGGCATTTTGTAGTTGTACCGAGCTAGCCGCGCAAAGAAGACGTTGGCGAATTTTTTCGAAAATTTAGAGAGTTGGAATTTTTTTGAGAAAGTTTTGATAATTTAAATTTAAATTTGAATAAGTGGAGTAAATAATGTTGTTGGAAACTATGGAAGGTTTTGGGAAGTTGGTTGAAGTAATAGTGGGTCTTTAATAAAAGATATGTTATGGAAAGTTAATAAAACTATTTGATTTTGAAAAATAGTAATGGGTATTGAATCATTCTTCTTAACTAGCAATTTCGAGGACGAAATTCTTTTAATGAGGGAGGAATGCGACGACCCAGAATTTTGAACAATTTAAATTGGGATATTTAATTGATTTTAATATTTAAAAGTTAGTTGTAACTTAAATTTCAATTATCACCATTATTTGGAAATTTAATTATTGGATTTAATTACTGGAAATTGGGTAAAATGTTGAATCTGGAGTTTTAAGCCTATTAAAAATAATTTAAGGGTTTGTAAAATTTATATTGATAGTACTAAAGATTGTAAAAGTGTTAAAATTGAATTTGGAAATGTTTTGTTAAGTTTTGGAAATATATCGTTTAAATTGATATTTAAAAAAATAGCCTTCCGAGGCGCTGTCTCGGAATTCGACAAAACCAGTTCCATTGGATCCGTAATATTGTATTATTATCGGATTTCAATTTTCATAGCATTTGGAGTTGTTGTGTGAGCACACGATTGATAAACACGCTAAAATCTATATCAAAAGTTTAACATAATAACTCGATCTAAAACGCTATCTTTCCCATACGATCGAATAGGGACTCGAAACCTTTTCCATTGCATTCGGAATAGAGGTGTAACATTATAAGCGCCTAGTGGCGCGCCTCGATAGGATGCCAAAATTTTAAGCTTCGTTAATCGATGCAATTTGAATTTTATATATATATATATATATATATATATATCCATTTATACTAGCAACCTTCACCAGCTGTATTTCTGTCACATCATGGCTTTTTCGTTTCTCTTCAAATCACTGCACACAAATCCCAGCCGACACGCAAACATCTTTTCCCTTTTCACTTTATTGCACAACTAAGCTTTCTTTTTCAAAATCAAAGGATCGTTCTCAAATCAAAATAATGGATCTCAAATCAAAATAATGGCTCCCCTCTCCCTTCCCAAATCCCTTATCTTCCCATCGAATTCGAATCACAATCTCAAAAAAAAAAAGGGTAAACGCGATGGCATCACGGTGGGCCGATGCTAGCTCGCAGTGACAAATAGCTCAAATTCGAGGTCGAGTGGAGGCGCGTGCATAGGTACGTCACGATGGTGAGGGAGCTAGGTCGACAAGGCGGTGTGGCGTCATGGTTTATAAACTGGGTTTATAAAAGTGAAGTAATATATCATTGGATATTTGGAAGGATAAATTCATGATGGGAATTTATTAAAGGAATGGGTAAATTTGTTTAAAAATAAATAGTGATTTATTTTTAAAAAAAGATGTGAAAGAGAGGCGTATTTACCTGGATAGCCAAGTACGTTTTCAAAACAAATTTATAAGTATAAGTTAAAAGTTGTTTTAAAAAAAAGAGCATGTTTTAGAAAATTTATTATTTTTAAATGTTTAAATTTTAAAGTAAGTCTTTTTCAAATTTATTATAGTGGCAATTATTTAAAGGTGACTTGGTATTATGTTCTAAAAAGAGAAAAGTTAGTTTTATATTTTATAAAGCGGCTTTATTTTAAATATTCTTAAAATATTTTTTTGAATAAGTAGTAAAGTAGTTTTAACCTAAATGTCTTAAAGGATATTTTATAATAAAGTGTTTTAAATTATTTTAAAATCTAAAGCTTTGTACTTGGTGTTTTCAATGGAAATAAATAGTTGGGAATTCGTTCCATGAGAAGAGTGTGGTTTGAAAACTGTTTTCAAAAGGGTTGAAAATGGAAATATATCTTGCGAAGATATTTTGATGTTAATAAATAATTCAGGAGAAATTATTTATGTTTGATGGTTGTTTTTAAATGTTAATTGATGGTTAAATAACCGACTATCAATATTGGCCAATGCGCTGATCGGTTCGAAGAGACCGGGATCAGGATAAATTTCTTGAAAACCACTTCGATCCGGTTTGTATGTTTTCATGAGGAAGACGAATTTGGATTCGAAGATGGAGTAGTGAAGTGCAAGGGCTAGTCGCTACTAATCCCGAGGTGATTCCAAAATGGATGTAGTAGGAGTAGTGCCTTCGGTTCTGTTCGAACCCGGGACGGACTTGTATGGATGAATGCTTTCGGAACATCGTCAGGTGGAGATGGGCATTCTAAGTGAAACATTATAAAAAGGTAATGCTTCGCCTCGAGCCTAATCAACCGGGAATGACTGAAAATCAGGGGTTATGCAGCAAGGCTAAGTGGGTAGCACCCATTAGGGTGAGGTCATCCCTGTCTGGATGTCTCTTTTATTCGGCTTAGTGGTGCGGTTGCTGATCCCAACCGTGGTGTGATCTTACTCAGGATTATCCAGTAAGGGGTAGTCCTGATCTTGTGTTGCAGTGTATTGGGAGTAATTCTCGGTAGGTGATCTAGGCCACGTACTGTGACAGGTGGTACCACAGTGCCTAGTCATTAGTTGGAAATCCATTCTCCCTACGTGTCTTTTACGGTTTTGTTTATATTACCCACGATTGTGGCTAGTAGCTGGAATTTAATTTATGTAACAATTTCTGCTATTTTAATAAGTATTTGTAAATAGACCCTATTATAAATCAGAGGATTTTAAAAAAAGGTGTTTTGGCTATCGTAAGGTAAAAACCCGACATGTTATTTGTGGCGTGGTCTTACGAGATGCTTTTTTTCCGAAAGAATTTTGGAACTTTAATAATCCAATTGAGTGTGGTTTTCTCACGCTAGTATTCGAGACTGACTCGGGTGTTATTTAACTATAATGCTCTAGTCAGACCGAGTATTTTAGAATACATGATATGATGCTGTGGAGCTCAGGAGACGAGCTGGATGGCGATACGTACTTCCGTACTTAATTATTATTCCGCTGTGTATTTAGTTTTGAGGACAAGTTTATGTGACTGTCCAGTTGTATGTTATTGATGTTGTTGAACTTTGATGATGTATTCTGATGATATATGTGTAAAACAGATATAGTTTCTTTTGTGTAAAGATCTGTATTATCTATTATATTTTATTCCGCTGTGATGGTAAGATTCTGTTGTTTTTTTCTCTTCTTCTATCTCTTTCTTCTTTAACCCTAACGGTTCGTATTTCCGTTCACCTTGAGTTGATATGTTGGATATTAGTGTCGACTCAAAGGGAACGGATTGCGAGTCATTACAATTTATTTCAAAAGGGGGAAATTATAGGTATGATCAAATATAAGTCCAAAATCGAATATCTAAATTTCAAGTTTTAATCATAGAAACAGATTCGTAATGGAAAATAATGAATTTTGATATAGATATCTTGATTTTTAAGTTGGTATATGCCGTGTATTTCTGAGTTGATCAGTTTTTGCATTCCCGCCGATTGCCGACGATCGACGGGGAGTTGATCGACGTGATTGTTGCTGGAGGAAGAGGGAAGGATGGAGATATCAGGAAAAATGGCTATAGAATTTTTTGGTGGTCGAGGCGGTTCGTTGAAGTCGAGTTAGGGTTTGTGGTGTTGTTTTGGGCAATGGGGTTGTCAAGTTGATCTCGACGTCAATGGTTCACCGGAGGCGATCGCGTGTGGGGGAATCAATGCTGGGTGTCGTAACGTTGCTCTGGATAAGGCGACGTGGATGCTGGAGGTCGGGATCGTCGTCGCGGTGAAGTTTTGTTGATCGGTTTGGTTCCTGTAGTGTGTTGAGTAGTTCGATTTTGAACCGCAGGCGAGATCGTCGGAACTAGGAGTTCGAGTGGGACAGCAAGGTCATCGACGACTTGTCGAGGATCGAGGAGTTGGTCGGAGAAGCGTGGAGTTGACGTGCATGTGCATGGGTGCACGTCTGTCATTTAGGTTCGTGTGGCATCGGAGAAGAAGGAATGGCTCGGGTCGATCTCGAAGATGTTTGTGGGCTGGCTCGAAGGAAGTTAGAACGTGAGTGTCACGGGGATAGCTCGGGGTTGACTCGGGAATTTTATATTTTGGCTCGGGTTATTTCTATTTTAAGGTTTCTAGTTTTGGAATATTTTAAAAAAAATGTACCAGGTTTTAAATTTTAAAGGAAGCATGAAAGGTTTCAAAAGAAATGGGCTAATGCAAGTTTAAAGTAAAATTGTTTAACCAGATTTTGAAAAGCTAAAGAAAATGGAAGTTTAAAAAGTAAAGAAAATGATAAACAAGTTTTCAAAGCTAAATAAAAATAAAAAAGTTTTTAAGTAACTATGTTCCAAGTTTAAAGTATGTTAAAATGAATATGTTTTTAAAGAATATATACTAAAGTTCCAAAATAAATTTATTAAACAAGTTTTTAAACAAGTTTCAAGGTTTAATTTTTAAGTTAAATGTTTTAAAAAAAATTTGTTAAAAATAATTATATATTAGATTAATTATGTAATTAAATTCATAAGTGTTTTCAAATGTAATAAGATGATGTTTGAATTAAGATGTGATTAAAGTAAGAGTATTTAACCTTAATAAATCAAAGAGATCTCAAATGTTTTGTATAAATTATTTTCAAGCATCTAATTTAATTAAATACAAATGTTAAGTAAAATTTAATTAAGGTATATGGTTTATCTTCACTAATTAAGGTCTTATTAATAAAAGTGATTAAAGTATAATTGCTTAATTAATTAAAAATAATTAATTAAAGATAATTTAATTGGTTTAATTAATTAAGGATAATCATTTAATGAAATTGATTAAGCATAATTACTTAATATAACTAATTAAGTATAATTACTTAATGTAATTAATAAAGTATACTTACTTAGTGTAAGTAAATAATGAATAATTAGTGAATGTAATTAATTAAAGGGAATTACTTAATGAAAGTAATTAAAGGATAATTGCTTAAAATAAATAGATTAAAGGATCATTAAAGGATAATTAACTTAAGTAATTAAAGAATAATTACTTAATTAAAGGAATAATTACTTAATGAAATTAATTAAGGATTAATTAATGTAAGTAATTAAGGATAGTTAATTACTTAATGAAATTAATTAAGGGTTAATTAATGTAAGTAATTAAGGACAATCAATTACTTAATGAAATTAATTAAGGGTTAAATAATGTAAGTAATTAAGGGTAGTCAATTACTTAATAAAATTAGTTAAGGGTTAATTAATGTAAGTAATTAAGGATAGTTAATTACTTAATGAAACTAATTAAGGGTTAATTAATGTAAGTAATTAAAAGTTAATTAATTAATGTAATTAATTGAAGGATAAGTAATATAAGCAATTATGGATAATTAATTAAGATGGATAATTAAATAATGATTAATTAATGGTTTGTAATTAATTATTTTTGCGTAAGCAGGATTTAAAAGTAACTACAGTAATTAATTTAATTTATTTGGAGACTAAATTAAATTAATTAGAAATAGTGTGACTAATCAACCTTGCTTATGGGTGAGTAAGTTATAATGGATGCCTTGGATTATTTGATATCTTTGATATGTGATTTTTGATTCTCTGTGATATGAGATATTTTGGTTGAACCGTGATAACATAAGTTATCTATCTGTGATAGATGTGATGTGTGAACATGATATCCTGAATATAAATTAAATTAAATTATTCAAACCTTAAAACAACTTGGCTTTAAAAGACGGCGTTTGGATTTCGATGAGACCGGGATCAGATTCCAAATTGGATATCCGGAAACCATATCGATCCAAATTAAATGATAGGTCATAAAATCTCAAGTGAAGATCAAGATGAAGATTCAAAGACGAAGGTCTATTTTCGTTAACTCTGAGGGTGATTCCGAAACGAGTTTAATGGAGATAATTCCTTCGATCGAGATGGAGATTTAGAGTGCAAGAGTATTGTCGTTAACTATGAGGGTGATTCCAAAATGAGTGTAGCGAGATAGTGCTTTCGATTTCGTTCGAACCTGGAACGGATATGTATGGATGGATGCTTTCATAACATCGTCATTGGAGGACGATGAGCATTCCAAGATATGTATTCTAAAAAGGTAATCGTAGCCTCAAGCCTCATCAACTGGGAATGGCTAAAACAAGGGAGGTGCAGCAAGGCTAAGTGGGTAGTACCCAAGTAGGATAAGATTTTCCCCTGTCTGAGGGTCCCTTTTATTCGGCTGTGTGGCCGGTTGGTCGCGCCGAGTGTGGGGTTGTCTTATTCGGGATTATCCAGTAAGGAGTAGTTCCGGTCTTGTGTTGCAGGGGATCAGGGTGGATCCTCGGTAGTCTGATCTAGACCAGGTATCGCGACGGACGGTACCCCAGTAGCTCTGCCATTGTTTGAAATCCAATCTCCAATAAGTGCCGTACGTTTTTATTGTGCCCTACTATGTTGGAACGTGAGATGTAAGCATTCCAACTATCTTTTATTTTACTTGAAACCCTAGACACTATTATAGTATCACTGGATTTCCTATCAAATGTTTTGGTTATCGTAAGGTAAAAACCCAACATGTTTATTTATGGCATGGTCTTACGAGATACCTTTGTTTTCAAATGATTTTTCAAAGTTTAACTTTAACCCGTTTACTCACACCAGACCCATGTCTGACCTAGAGTTTATCTTATGTTTTCTTAAACTCTTGGGTACTCAAATTTTTACAAGTAGGAGGAGACTTGGAGCATGAGGCTTCAGCGTATATAGATATTGTGTTTCCGCTGTGTCAGTAGATCTGCTGTATTTTGGTTGTAATGTATAGACAGGTCTTTATGACTATTAAATGTGATGTATTAAGCTGTATGACTCTGATAGATGTTGTCTATTATGTAATAACTATGTGATGTAATATAATTTATTCATTCCGCCGTGAGAGTCTGATATTGTTTAGTTCTTTCTTTTCTAACTTTTCTATCCCTTTCTTTCTTATTGATGATGCGCCTTTCTGTGGGATGAAAGGCGGGTCGTCACAGCTGGTATCGGAGCCAAGTTGAGATAATACCTAGGCTTTGGGGTGATATCATTTTTGAGAGAGCGTACTTGTAATATATATATATATATATATATATATATATATATATATTCCTACTTGATTTGTTGGGTTACCTGTTCTGGTTTCCCACATGAGTTCTAAAGGTAGAAGGGGTCGGGTAGTGTGTAGCATGACTACCACAAGTGGAAGAGGTCCGAGTGTTAAAGGTGGAAGAGTATCTGCCGAGGCTGTAGACCCAATATCGCCTCGAGTGAGCTGTGGGACATTGAGTAAGGATTTCACTAATCTCGGAGGAAAGTCTTTTTAAAGGTACGGAGTCCATCATTGTAGTGCAAGTTTGGTTGCGCTTGTATGAGAGAATTTTCTAGAGTTTGGATCAGTCGGATGTGCAAAAGCAAGTGATGGAATCATGGCAACTTCAGGAAGGAGCAGCTGCGTAGTGGGATGCAGTAATTATGGATGTTCCCAAAGATGTTTTCTCTTGGAGCAAGTTTAAGGAAGTATTTGAGGAACAGTTCGTACCACTGTAGGGAAGACTCGGCTGTATAGGAATTTTCTGGATCTCAAGCAAGGGAATTTGTCAGGATCAGAGTTGAGACTGAGTTCAACGAGTTGTCTTGCTACAGACCTGGTCTTATTGACACACCCCCGTAAGGAGAATGAGAAGTTTGTGCTTGGTTTGAGGTTCGAGTTTCTTGAGAAGATATATGCCCATCTCAAAAGTTCATTTGTGGAATTGGTTGGTATTGCATTGAGGTTCGAAGAGCTTATTGATAAGAAGCCATTGGCATATGTGGCAGCACCATGTGGGAATTCTTCCAATCAGGACAAGAGGAAATTAAATACGTATTGGAGAAAGTAGGGTAAGGGAACCGGGAGGCAGCAATGCAGCTCGGAAGTGTTTTGTGTGCCAGTAGGAAGGTCATCTGACTAAGCAGTATCCTAGAGGTGGAGTTCAAAAGCAGCAGAGTGGATCCGTTTCTTCAATGGATTGGTTAGACAAGCAATAAGCTGTTCTGATTTATGAAGAGAGAACCGAATCTTTTAGGAATTGAAATGGGTAGGATCGCAAAAGTGACTTGCGATAGTTTGAGTGTTCTCTTGGATAATCTTTTGCTTGGGATTAAGGCATCTTATAAGGAAGTAGGAGCTATTAAAGTTGTCGAGAATTTTTTTCGGATATCTTCGAAGAAGTCAAGATTTGCCCGCATTGGAAGTTGGATAAGGTGACCATCAGGAATAAGCATCCCTAGCCTCGTATTGGTGATCTTTTTGATCTTCTTCTTGGTATTTCTATATTTTCTCAGTTTGATCTAGTTTAGGATTTTCATCAGCTAAGAGTAGCTGAAGACAGTACCGTTGACTGCATTTAGAGAACACATTTGTTTCTTTGAGTGGTTTGGTTATGTCTTTTGGGTTAACCAACGCTCCAGCTTAGTTTGTGGATCTATTGAACTGTGTTTTCTAGGATGTGTTTATTAAGTATGTGCTCATGTTCATCGACGACATTCTCATCTACTCCAAATCAAAGTTGCGCAGCAGAAGCAAGGTAGCAGCTGCTCTAGAGTGGAAGCAACGGTAGACTCCTATGGAAATTCGCATTTGTTTTGGAATAGAGGGTTTCTACAGGAAGTTTATCTGGGACTGCCCCAATATTTCTTCTCGCTTGACCAAGCTGACTAGGAAAGGAGTGAAGTTTAAATGGACCCCTAAGTGTGAAGAAGCTTTTCAGGATCTGAAGGTGAGGTTGTGAAGTGCACCTGTTTTAGCTACTCCGAATTAGAGATTTGGATTTTGGATAAGGTTTTCTCTGATTAAAGGATTGGTACTTTGGCCTACAGAATTGAATTTCCAGTTCGGATGGCTGGAATTCAGAGTGTATTTCACGCATTTCATCTGAAAAAAGTTTTGTATGATCTATCACTAATTGTGGAACCAGCAGTTCAGGAGAGTTTGGAAGATTGAGCCGGGCTTGATTATGGTTAGACATCCTGTTCAGATTGTAGATCAAGATGGGGAAGCTCAGGAGCATTGTGGTGAAGCTTATTAGGATTCCATGGAGAAAGGATCCCAGAGATTGTACTTAGGAAACTCTAGATAGTATTACGAAGTCTTATCCAGATTTGTGTCTGGATAGTTAGATTTGTTTGTCAGAATGAATTGGTTGCTATGGTTGTTAGTTTTTGGCTGATATATATGCTTTACCGTTAAATTTAAAAACATTTGCTGAATTATTAAATTATCTTTGCTTTTAAATATCGGGGACGAAATTCTTTTAAGGTGGAAGGAATGTGACGACCTGCAAATTTGGTAATAATAATTTGATAATCTAATTATTTAATTTAACATAATTTATCTTTTTAAAGCTAATAAAAACATTTTCTAATTATTATAATATATATAAGGTATAAACATTGTGAATAGAAAGCTTTGGTTTGAATTTAATAAAAAAAATATGTTTTCAAATTATTATAATATATATATGTATATATTGTGATTTGGAAGTTATATTTTAAATTTAATATAATACTTTTTCAAAAAGTTGTTTAAAGTTAAATTGTGCATTTTTCAAAAACACTTGAGATAATTATTTATTAAGTTAAAAAGTATAATAGCTTAAGTTTGAAAATAGAATTTGATAAAGATAGTTTATATACATATATAAAAGTTTAAAACATAATTCATACATTTATAAAAACATAAGTAATTAATAATAAAAAAAGGTTTATATTCTTTCTTTTAAATTATACATAAATTATACATGGTTTGTATACATAAAATATAAACATAGTACATAAATCTATATAAACATAACTAATTAATAAAATAGAGAGATTTAAAAGCTAATTAATGAAAACATATAAAAATATAAACATAATATATTATTTAATAAAAACATAAGAAATATTAAATATAAGGATTTAAACATAAAATACATTATTTTTAACATGTGTAAGCTAAATAATCCATGCATTGACGTTTGCAGCTCAAGTGCCATTCAAATTTACAAGTGGCCTGATTTTCTTGTAATTGAATTAAAATATAATGTTTTAGAGAAACCTGGCCATTTGATTTCAGTTCAAAGTTTTTAAAATCCTCTTTTCTTTCTTCTAAAATCTTAAACCAAAAAGAGATTTTTTCCTATAACAACAACATCAGTTTTCAAGCCTTCAATCTGAAGATCAGAGCAATTCAACTTAAATAAGCAAATCAACATTAACCATTTCAGTTTCAAGCTTTAGATTAGTTTTCAAAACATCAAGTTGAAGATTAACTTTCAGTTCTTAAGTCTTCAAAACCCTGTTCCTCTATTTCATTTTCAGGCGAGTAAACACTTTTTAAAAGAAAAACTAAATATATGTTTAATCCTTGATGCATGTGTTAGATTCATAAAGCCATGTCGTAATTATGTTGTGCATGAATGTTTTAACTGGAATAAAGTTTGAATTACTATGTGTATCTGTATGCATGTCTGGTTATAAATGATCTTCCTCTGTTATGATTTCACAGGCTAAAAATAGGTTCAAATCATTTCCTTTCTTTCCAATATTTTTTTGGCTATGATCATAAAAGAGAAAATTGTTGTGACAATCTAAGTTCATTTTTAAAAATAGTTTCAAATAAATATATGGATTATTCATTTCAAAAAGGGGAAATTACAGGTATGATCAAATATAAGTCCAAAATCGAATATCTCAATTTCAAGTTTTAATTATAGAAACAGATTCGTAGTGGAAAATCATAAATTAGGATATGGATATCTTGATTTTTAAGTTGGTATATGTCGTGTATTTCTGAATTGATCAGTTTTTGCATTCTCGTCTATTTCCAACGATCGGCGAGGAGTTGATCGAAGTGATCGTTGCTGGAGGAAGAGGGAAGGATGGAGATCTCAGGAAAAATGGCTGGAGAATTTTCTGGTGGTCGAGGCGGTTCGTCGAAGTCGAATTAGGGTTTGCGGTGTTGTTTTGGGATAACGGGGTTGTCAAGTTGATCTCAATGTCGATGGTTCACTGAAGGCGATCGTGTGTGGGGGAATCAAAGCTGGGTGTCGTGACTTTGCTCTAGATGAGGTGGCGTGAATGCTGGAGGTCGGGATCATCGTCGCGGTGAAGTTTTGTCGATCGGGTTGGTTCTTGTAGTGTGCTGAGTAGTTCGATTTCGAATCGCAGGCGAGATCCTCGGAACTAGGAGGTCGAGATGGACGACGAGGTCATCAACGACTTGTCGAGGATCGGGGAGTTGGTCGGAGAAGCATGGAATTGACGTGCATGTCTGTGATTTGGGTTCGTGTGGCATCAGAGAAGGAGTGGCTCGGGTCGATCTCGAAAATGTCTGCGGGTTGGCTCGAAGGAAGTTAGAACGTGAGTGTCACGGGGATAGCTCGGGGTTGACTCGGGAATTTTATGTTTTGGCTCCGGTTATTTCTATTTTAAGGTTTTTGGTTTTAATTTTTTTAAAAAAATGTACCAGTTTTTAAATTTTAAAGGAAGCGTGACAGATTTCAAAAGAAATGGGCTAATGCAAGTTTAAAATAAAATTATTTAACCAAATTTTTAAAAGCTAAAGAAAATCAAAGTTTAAAAAGTAAAGAAAATGTTAAACAAGTTTTCAAAGCTAAATAAAAATTAACAAGTTTTCAAGTAAGTATGTTCCAAGTTTAAAGTAAGTTAAAATGAATATGTTTTCAAAGAATATAAACCAAAGTTCCAAAATAAATTTATTAGACAAGTTTTTAAAGAAGTTTCAAGGTTTAATTTTTAAGTTAAATGTTTTAAAATTATTTTTGTTAAAAATAATTATATATTAGATTAATTATTTAATGAAATTCATAAGTGTTTTCAAATGTAATAAGATGATGTTTGAATTAAGATGTGATTAAAGTAAGAGTATTTAACCTTAATAAATCAAAGAGATGTCAAATGTTTTGTATAAATTGTTTTCAAGCATCTAATTTAATTAAATATAAATGTTAAGTAAATGTTTAATTAAGGTAAATGATTTATCTTAACTAATTAAGATCTTATTAATAAAAGTGATTAAAGTATAATAACTTAATTAATTAAAGATAATTAATTAATGTAATTAATTTAAGACAATTTAATTGGTTTAATTAATTAAGGATAATCACTTAATGAAATTAACTAAGCATAATTACTTAATGTAAATAATTAAGTATAATTACTTAATGTAATTAATAAAGTATAATTACTTAGTGTAAGTAATTAATGAATAATTACTGAATGTAATTAATTAAACGAAAATTACTTAATGAAAGTAATTAAAGGTTAATTACTTAAAATAAATAAATTAAAGGATCATTAAAGGATAATTAACTTAATTAGTTAAAGAATAATTACTTAATTAAAGGAAAAATTACTTGATGAAATTAATTAAGGGTTAATTAATGTATGTAATTAAGGATAATTAATTACTTAATGAAATTAATTAAGGGTTAATTAATGTAAGTAATTAAGGATAGTCAATTACTTAATGAAATTAATTCAAGGTTAATTAATGTATGAAATTAAGGATAGTTAATTACTTAATGAAATTAATTAAGGGTTAATTAATGTAAGTAATTAAGGATAGTTAATTATTTAATGAAATTAATTAAGGGTTAATTAATGTAAGTAATTAAAAGTTAATTAATTAACGTAATTAATTAAAGGATAAGTGATATAATCAATTAAGGATAATTAATTACGATGGATAATTAAAGAATGATTAATTAATAGTTTGTAATAAATTATTGTTCAGTAAGAAGGAATTAAAAGTAATTAAAGTAACTGATTTAATTTATTTGGAGATTAAATTAAATTAATTAGAAATAGTGTGACTAATCAATCTTGCTTATGGATGATTGAGTTATATTGGATATCTTGGATTATTTGATAACTCTGATATGAGATTTGTGATGCTCTGTGATATGAGATATTTTGGTTGAACTTTGATAACATAAGTTATCTATCTGTGATAGATGTGATGTGTGAATATGATATCCTGAATATAAATTAAATTAAATTAAATTGTTTAAACCTTAAAACAATTTGGCCTTAAAAGACGGCGTTTGGATTTCGATGAGACCGGGATCGGATTCCAAATTGGATATCCGAAAACCACATCAATCCAAATTAAACGATAGGTCGTGAAATCTCAAGTGAAGATCAAGATGAAGATTCAAAGAGGAAGGTCTATTTTCGTTAACTCTGAGGGTGATTCCAAAACGAGTTTAACGGAGATAGTTCCTTCGATCGAGATGAAGATTTAGAATGCAAGGGCTATTGTCGTTAGCTCTGAGGGTGATTCCAAAATGAGTGTAGCGAGATAGTGCCTCCGGTTTCGTTCGAACCCGGAACGGACTTGTATGGATGAATGCTTTCAGAACATCGTCATTGGAGGACGATGAGCATTCCAAAATATGTGTTCTAAAAAGGTAATCATAGCCTCAAGCCTCATCAACCGGAAATGGCTAAAACATGGGAGGTGCAGCAAGGATAAGTGGGTAGCACCCAAGAATGATAAGATTTTCCCCTGTCTAGAGGTTCCTTTTATTCCGCTGTGTGGGCGTTTGGTCGCGCCAACTGCGGGTTGTCTTATTTGGGATTATCCAGCAAGGGGTAGTTCTAGTCTTGTGTTGTAGAGGATCAGGGTGGATCCTCGGTACTATGATGTAGACCAGGTACTATGATGGGCGGTACCCCAGTAGCCATGCCATTGTATGGAAACCAATCTCCAATAAGTGTCGTACATTTTGATTATGCCCAACTATGCTGGAATGTGAGATGTAAGCATTCCAGCTATTTTCTATTTTACTTGAAAACCCTTTCACTATTCTAATATCACTGGATTTCCTATCAAATGTTTTGGTTATCGTAAGGTAAAAATCCGACATGTTTATTTGTGGTGTGGTCTTACGAGAGACCTTTGTTTTCAAATGATTTTTCAAAGTTAAATAATTTTAACCCGTTTACTCACACCAGACCCATGTCTGACCCAGAGTTTATCCTCTGTTTTCTTAAACGCTTGGGTACTCAAATTTTTACGAGTAGCCAAGGGATTTAGGTTAGCTTTCACAAATTATGGAGGAGACTTGGAGCAGGAGGCTTCAGCGTATATAGATATTGTGTTTCCGCTGTGTTAGTAGCTCTGTTGTATTTTGGTTGTAATGTATAGATAGGTCTTCATGACTGTTAAATGTGATGCATTAAGCTGTATGACTCTGATAGATGTTGTCTGTTATGTAATAACTATGTGATGTAATATAATTTATTTAATCCGCTATGAGATTCTGATATTGTTTAGTTCTTTCTTTCCTAACTTTTATCTTTTCTATCCCTTTCTTTCTTATTGATGATGCGTCTTTCTATGGGATGAAAGGCGGGTCGTCACACCATTCTTCTCTTAGGTTGAAATATGGGTCTTGCATTAGGAACTGGATTAATGTGGAATTCTTTCTCTCTATTTAAGGGTAAATTCCTAACTTCTTCAAACAAAAATTGGGAAAATGCTTAACAACCTCTATGGATCCTAACCCTTCTTGAGATGCTTCCAAGATATATAGGAAACTACACATATGAATACCAGGGTCCTCACAAGATACTTTAGCAATATTTCCCAATTTGTTACTAATGTTACCGCTCTATCTTTACAGTCTAAGATATATTGATAACCAGTCCATACCAAGAATGAGGTCAAATCCCATAAAGTCTAAGATATATAGGTCACAAGTAAAATGATGGGAAAGATAATAAATTGGCGCGTCTTCACACACTAGGTTCAAATGGGTTACACCTCCTATAGGATTAGATATGCAAATATGGTTTTGTACAATATTTGGGATAAAATGAAATTTCTTTACGGCTTATAAAGAGATAAAACTATGATAGGAACCAATATCAAATAAAACTCGAACAAAAATACCAATAATTAATAGGATACCTTCAAGAAAGCCCTTTCCCTTTACATCTCCTGAGGTTGATGAGTCGCCTGTAATCATATACAATTTAGCCTGCTGCACCTTCTTCATGAGCGGGCAGTCCTTCATCATATGTCCAGGTTGGTGACAGTTGAAGCATAATGTCTTCTGGACCAATTGAGGGATAGGTCCTGCTAGTTGCATGGAAGTTTCGAAGTCTTTACAGAACTTGGCAATATGACCCTTCTTCTTACAGAGATAACATATAGTATCCTTAAACTTATTCCCTTCTTCCCTCCTAGATTTCCTTTTCCTTTAACCTTCTTACTCCAATTCGAGTTAAACTTTCTTTTATTTGAATTGTTGTTGCCAGCATTATCATTTGTTGGTGCTGGGTTACACTTCTTCTTATGCAAGACTTCATATCTTAATGCAATGTCTACCAAGTCCACAAATGAACCCTTAACATGGGCAATCATCCTATTATGGAAATGATCCCTCATTCCCAAAATGAACATCTCGTTTTTCTTTAGCGGAATGTTAATCAATTCCGGTCCAAAACAAGATAGCTCATTGAGCTCCATCTCATATTCTACCACAGATGAATCTCCCTGGTTCAAGTCCAAGAAATTTACGTACATCCGAGTCTTGCTAGTCGCAGGCAGGAAAAGATCCTCAAATGCTTCCTTAAAATGAGCCCAAGTAAACTCCTATTTTTGAACATTTGTTGTGAGTGAGTCCCACCAAGCTACAACTCCTTCCTACAATTGCCATGATGCTAAAAATCTCCTCTGCTCATCTGGTAGACCCAGAGCTTTGAAAATCTTTCACAAGTGCGAAACCAAGCTTGAACTTCTACGATAGACTCAGTTTTCTTAAATGGTTTCCCTCCTAGATTTGTATGGTCCTTATATAAAGTTGCAAATTTCACCCTTGGTTGCCCTGGTGTTGATTCTTCGATGGTTACAACCCTTCCCGTCAAATTCCAACCAATGGTGGTCGTAGTGTTGCTAGTTCATCTACCTTGTCTGCCTCTGGTGCTCATTTCTTACTACCTAGGCATTGCAAGATACTTCTTACAATAACTTGATGACATAAATTCCCAAAACAAAAGTACGAGTCAAACTATCAAAGCTGATCTGCCTATCAGGATTCTATATTTATATATACGAGTACTCTCAGAATTGGAATTAACCCAAATATAACTAGGGGTTGGCTTAACCTAATGCTATGATACCAAATGTAACGAACTGCCTTTCTTGTATTTGAAAGATGAGCCATTATAGATTGAAGAAAGAGACTAATCTAACACCGAATCATATCACGCAGGGAACAACATATAATAGAAAATGCAGTATATTACATAGTCATAACCAAAATATTACATCAGGGTTTAATAATACAAATTCTAAACTAGGAAAATTTATAACCGCTTATCCATAAAATACTAAGACCATACATATATACATAATGGAATAATTTATAATAATATTAACTATCTATAAAACCACCTGCTCCAGCTTTTCTAACATGCTTTTGAGAAAAACCTGGATCACTTGACTACTCAGAGAAATTGAGCACCCAAGAGTTCAGGAAAAAGAAAAATAATCTTTGGGTCAGACATGGGTGTGATGTGAGTAAACTCAAGTAAAAATATTGTTATTTGAAAACTCCTTTAAAAAACAAAAGGTATCTCGTAAGACCATGCCGCATATAAACGTGGATGAGTTTTACCTAATGATAAACAAAAACACTTTCTATTTAAAACTAGTTGTGACGACCCGCCCTCCTTCGCCCAGGAAGACGTATCGTCTTTAAGAAAGAAAGGGATGAGAAAATAGAAAAGATAGAGAAGAAAGAACAACAACATCAGAATCTCACAGCGGAACGAATAAATTATATTAATCACATAAGTATTTACATAATATGTAACATCAATTAGAGTTATACAGACAATACATCACGTACTAGACAGTTATAAACACCTGTCTAGTTAACACACCTCAATAATTACAGTTCAAACAATAAGACTCAGAGATACCAACACAGCGGAACTATATATATATATCTACAACGCTGAAACCACCTGCTCCATTGCTCCTCCAGAATTCGTCAAAGCTAACCTGAATCCCTTGGCTACCCGTAAAAATTTGGGTACCCGAGAGTTTATGAAAAACAAAAATAAACTTCGGGTCAGACATGGGTCTGGTATGAGTAACAGGTTTAAGTTGCTTAACTTTGAAAATCTTTTGAAAATAAAAGGTATCACGTAAGACTTCCCACACATAAACATGGAAAAGTTTTTACCTTACGCTAACCAAAACATTTAATAGGAAATTCTGTGATATTATAATAGGGTTTTCAAGTAAATAGAAAATAGCCGAAATTGTTACATGATTAAATTCCAGCTACTAGCCACAAAAGTGGGTAATACAATCAAAACCGTAGGCACTTATTGGATTGTGGATTCCATACAATGGCAGGGCTACTGGGGTACCGCCCGTCACAGTACGTGGCCTAGATCAACGTACCGAGGATTACTCCCTTCATCCCCTGCAACACAAGGCCGGAACCATTCCTTACTGAACAGTCCCGAACAAGATAAACCCCGCAGTTGTTTGCAACCAACTGCCCACACAGCCGAATAAAAAGGGACATCTAGACAGGGGAATATCCTTGTCCTGCTTGGGCATGACCCACCTAGCCTTGCTGCACCTCCCCTGTTTTAGCCATTCCCGGTTGATGAGGCTTGAGGTTACGATTACCTTTAGAGAACATAATTCTTAGAATGCTCATCGCCCGCCTGACGATGTGTTGAAAGCATTCAATCCATACAAGTTCGTTCCGGATTCGAACGAAACCGAAGGCATTATCTCGTTACACTCATTTTGGAATCACCCTCAGAGTTAACGACGACAACCCTTGCATTCTGAATCTTCATCTTCACTTCAGATTCACGACCTATCGTTAATTTGGAATCGATGTGGTTTTCGGATACTCCTAATGTGGAAAAACGATCCCGGTCTCATCGAAATCCAAAACGTGTCTTTTAAGGCCAAGTTGTCTATTTAGTCTTAACAGTTTAATTCAATATAATCAACATACACATAGATGGATTATTCATAATATCACAGTAAATAATCACAGATAATCTCATAAACAGAGAATAAATATTATTATCTAAACAGATAACCAAATATTATCATATTTAAACTAGGCATCCATGACACATAGATATAATTCATGCTAGACCACAATCATCAAATGAAATATCAATATCATTCATCCATAAGCAATGATTTATAATTACACCATTTGTAATTAATTTAAAATGAATTAAATTAACTACTTCTATCTTTAATTAAATTAATTACTTCATCTATAAATCCTGCTTATACAACCATTAATTAATTACAAATCAAATTAATTAATCATCCTCTAAATGTCCGTCTTGATTAAACACCTTTGCTTAATCATTTTCTAATTACATTAAGTAATTAGTCTTAATTAGTTTTACAAATTATTTATCCTAAATCATTTATAGTAAATAACAGTTTATTACCTTATTTATAAATTTAATTAATTACATTTATTGTTGATTAATTACATAAATTAATCATCACATTATTAAATTTCTTAATTAATCAATTCTTAATTTCATCGTTAATTAAATTAATTAATGACCTTTAATTTAGATTTAAATTAATTTGCTTTGAGTAAATTAATTACATTAAGTAATCGATCTTTAATTAAACATAATTATTAATCACCCTTGATTAATATCATTCCAGTAATTAACTATCCTTAATTACTCATATAATTTAATTAATTATCCCATACTTAATTATCTCCACTAATTAATCCTAAGATTGATTATAAAAGTAATTATCCAAATTACTTTATTAACACATTATTTTCATTAGTTACATTCAGTAATTAATGTTCATTACTTCTTAAGTAAATTCTGCTCCATTGCATACACTAAGTAATTACACTTATCAACTTGTCAAATGATCTTCTTAAATTAATTAACTAAATTAATTAACTTAAAATTAATCACTTATCTCAATTAATTACAATAAGTAATTAATCCCTTAATTACTTTCACCTAGTAATTTCATTTAACAAATTACAATAGATTATCTAAATTAATTAATCTAATTAATTATCAAAATTTATCGCATTAATCAATTATTTAATAATCATTAGTTAATTGTCTCAATTAACTAATCACATTTCTTTTAATTACTTCCTTAATTAATTTCTAATTCTAATTCATTAATTTCAAATTAGATAAATAAGTCATTCTTTAATTAACTTACTAATTAAATTACTTTAATATCTTAATTATCTATAAGATAATCCATTTCTTTATAAATGATTTCATTATCATTAAAGTGTAAAACATTTCGCATTTGAATCTAAAATTTAAATTACATTTTGAATTTAAGATTCAAAATGGTTATTCTTTTAAATATTTATCCAATTTAAAGTTCAATTATTTATTTGAAACCAATTCCTGTTAACAACTATTTGATTTATACTTGTTTTTACAATATTCAGATTTAAAACTGATTAAGTTCTCAGATTTGAATACAAGAAGAACTTGAATCCAATAATTTAACTTTGATTTAAAATTTTGATTTAAACTTGCTTTTAAAAACTTGATTTTTAAATTCTTGATTTAAATCCCAAAATTCATTTTTAAAAACTCAGATTCAAAAGTTCATTTGAATTTATACTTTGAACTTCAAATTTAAAAAATGCAGTTCAAACTTGTTTAAACCTATTACTTATCTTTAGGTTTCATTAGTATATGTTTTAAAACAGATTGCTCCCTCGTTTACAAAGCCTGAGACAACACTACTCGAACCAACAGCAATTCTTCGAGCCATCTCCCTTCTACTTCGAGTCACAACTCGAATGACACGAGACTCACAGCTCGAACACCTTGAACCCCACAAATGAAAAAAACTCAGCACTTTAAATGGGCACGGTGCACGTGCACCGTGGCTCTGGCCACTGCCGGCCACCCACCAGAACTTCCACACACCAGCGACCATCCCTTGACAACATTGCAGCCTTCCAATTCCACCATGATTGCTCGAGTCAAAATCGAGCCTGTTACCTGGAAACGAAAATCACCCAAAACCTGGAAACGCAAATCAGGTTTCCACCCAAACCTGGAACTTCGCGCCGCGCTTCAAACTCCGACCACCGTATCATCAGAGACTCCGGCCATAGCTTCATCAATACTTCAACGACCATTCCCCAAACCCCCATGGCACTCGATGCTCCAGAGACCTCAAAATGCACTTGTTTCTCCAGCACGGCTAAACTAGGTTTAGCAACAAAACTCAACCACCACAGTCGCCACCGTGGCCGTGACCACCTCCTACTATTTTTCCCATCACCTCGGCAAGCTTCTCCACCTCCAACCCAAACCCCAACCCCTCTGATCAACGAGACCGACTCCGGCGACTCGAAAAGCAAAATTTGAACAAACCCAAACGCACCTTCAATGCTTTATTAAAAATAGTGATTTTGATTTTAAAAATCAAGTTTTTGTTTAGTGTTTTAGTTTATATGCCTGAACTAAGTAATTATGAAGCTTGAGTTTTATCAAATCTTGAGTTTATACCGTCTTATTATCTTTCCAGAGCAAAATTTGAATTTTGTTTGGCTTAATAAAATTTTAACATCACCTTTATAACCAAACAATCAAGTTTTATCTTGATTCTGAGTCCTAACAATAAATGGATCAGACAGTAAAGATTTTTAAACTAATCTGGGTTTGAAATTTTAGAACAGAGATGATCCTTAGGTATTTACAAACACAGATACATCACACATCCCAAAAATACACAGAGATATTCCCAAATATATACACATACAAACTTATTTCAGATATAAATAAAGCAACCATATTTATATTTGAGTTTAACAAAAAATGTTACTCACCTGATTAAAGAAAAGGAGCAGAGCACCCTTGTTTTGAAATAGTCTTGAACTTTAATAACTGGAAACTGTTTTTCTTGCTTTCTTATTTGATGCTTCAGTTGTAATTCTATTTTAGTTTGTATAGATGGATGTGTTTGTTATTACTTATTTGCTTCAGGTTTAATATGTTATGAACGAACTAAAAATAATATGTATATAAAGAAGTTCAGGGGAAGGTATTTACTGAGGCAAATTTGCAGGTACAACATTTCATTTTGTTTGTATTAGGCAAGATATTTATTTTGGAGGCTGGAATGATGTTGCATCCAATTCGTATGGACATGTTTACTGCTAGAAAATGAAAGCATTTATTGTTTTAAGTACTTCATGTTTACACTAATCTTATTTTATTTTATTTTATTTTTGTACAAAGATATTTCTGTTTTGCAATTTTTATACAGGTTGACTACATTTTGTTTTCTAACTTGCTTTAGCTTGTTCTACAAACCATCATGCACAAGATATTTGTTTATACTCTTGCCTGCATATCTGGTTTTTTACAAGCTACAAGCAATTTATTTTGTTTTGTTTAAATTTTATTTTGTTAAATCGCCAACATAATTATAGTACAGATATGATTACATGTTTCCTTTTCTCAGCTTTGCATTTCATTTTACATGTTTATATTCTTGCCTGCATATATTTTCTTTACAGGCTGCATTCTTACTTTATTTATTTGACTGCATAAAGTTTTGTACTTTTATGTCTCTTACAATTTTGTGTATAGATATTTTCTTACTTATTTTGTTTTATTCTTGATGTTTATACATGTAAGAATCTAAACCTTACAAGCTACTAACATTTATATTTTATGTTTCATACTTTGCTTTGCTTTGCATTTTATTTTATCTATTACTTTGTTTATGCATTTACTTCTATACTTACCTGATTTGTTTTGTACCTTACTTTGCATTTTCTTAACCTTGTATTTCTTTTACTACTTGCCTTCATAGTTGCTTACAGCAACAAACATATTCTACATGCCTGAAACACTATACTTTGTTTATATTCTAGTTATTATTTATAACTTTACTTATGTTAAATATCATACATTTAATTTATTCTTAAGTTTAATAATTATAAAGTTTACTTTATTTTAAATTTACAAACCATAGCTTTTCAAAATACTTATATATATATATAAATGAATTTAAAATAACAACTTCTTTTATATTAAAATCTATCTATAAAAATATTGCATTATTTTTATTGTTTAAAAATCACTCATTACTAATTTAAAATAATTCATAAATGAAATCACTACATAAATGAATTATTTATTTTATAAAGTTGAAGTAAAAAGACAAAACAATTCTTTATTTAAATTTTAACCTATACTAGAATACTTTTTAAACAAATTAAATTTATCTAGAGTATTTTTAAGATCTTATTATTATTTATACAATATTAGATTTCCAAATTATCAAAATAATAGAATTAGAAAATATAAGTTTATTTATTAAATTTTAAAAAACAAAACTGATCTATTTATAATATATACCAATATATATACATATATACATACATTATAAATAGAAACAATTTAAATTAGCCTTTAAAAGATAAATTATCAGTTAAATATTTATTGAAAAGGAGATTTTTAAACCAATTCAAATATTATTAACAAATATTATTAAATTAATTTAATTTTTTTAATGTAGATTATTAAATTGATATTGCCCCAAATTTCCGGGATGTCACATTCTTCCCCCCTTAAAAGAATTTCGTCCCCGAAATTTAAAACAAAGGTAATTTAATAATCTGCTTAAATATTTAATTAAAAACACAAGCATATATTAATCATATGCTAACAACCATAGCAACCAATTCATCCAAACAAACAAATCTAACTATCTAGACAAAATTCCGGACAGAATTTGCTCGAGTTTCCCCAAGTATAAATACCGGGTTACTCGCTCTATAGAATCCAATCAATCAATACTACTAAGCTACAGAACTTCTACTCGTCTAGATCTACAAACAAGACAGGATATCAGACTACAGACAAGTTTGACACAACAACCAAAACTCCATGAACTGCTGATTCTACAACCAGAGATAGATCTTACACGTACTCCCTCATAGATATGTGAACACCACGAATTCCAGTTATCCAAACTGACAATCCAATCCTGAAGACCAAACACTTATCCAAAATCATATCTCCGACTTCGAAATCCAAATTCCTTCGTATCTTATCCATAGAACTCCTCGGACGATCCTGGGCTTCCTTCATCTTTCCCGATCAGCTCAACTCTTGCTGATGCTCCTAGAAATAAATTGGACCAATAACAATCCAACAAAATGATCTTCCCAAGATCAACCAAACTCAGAACACAAACTCTATTCCAAATTAGAAAACAGAACTCACTTCTCTCATCTGGAAGAGATAAAACAGGTGCACTCCAATCTGGCCTTAGATTCTGAAAATTTTCCTGTAGAACTCTCTAATCCAAACATTGCAATATCCAATTGCTTCCAACTAAAACAGCTGCCACCATGCTTCCACTGCGCAACTCTGACTGTACAGATGAAAATGCTAAAGATGAACTCAGGCACATACTGGTCAGCACATTCCCAAAAATAAAGTTCACATATCCAAAAAGAAAACTCCGAAGTTTCTCCAAAATCCGAGTTACTTCACCAACTCAAAAATCATCCTATTACTAAGCTGAACCATCAGTACCACTCCTGGAATCCAGTCGATACCAAACTCAGTCTCCAGATGCTGACCAAATTCTGACTTCTAGAAGACATCCAGAAAAATTCAGAAACACAAAAGAACATTCAAACTATCGCAAGTCACTTTTGCGATCAATTCAGCCTAATTCCAAAAATAATGCTCTCTCATTACCAAACAGAACAGCCTACACTTATGTGGCCAATCCATCGAAGAAATGGATCTACTCTGCAGTTTCTAAACTCCACTGCTGACCCAGAAGCCAAAGACTACTTAATCCAAAGCTCTTCGAGAAACTCGGACTCCAAAGCAAACAGAAACACCCAACTGAACACAGCGACAACATCGAACAGATACACTTCATTAACTTGTCCTAAAGAAACATCTTCGGAGACATCCATAGTCACTGTGTCTCATCACACAGCTACTACACCTTGATGTATCAAGATATCATGACTTACTTCTACCCAACTGACAGATCCAAACTCTAGCTCAATCAAATTACACCTCAAAAGATGAACTCCGAACCTTAACAGGTTTCCTTCAGAGATCAATAAAATCCTTACGCAACCCAAGGTTTACTCGAGACGGTATTAGGTCTACAGTCTCGACAATTTCACTTCCAACCTCAGACATTCAAATTTCAATCATTGGTAGTTGTGTTACACACACCACTACCCAATCTACCTTTATAGCTTGTTGGAAAACCTGAACAGGTAACCCAACAAATAGGTAGAAACAAATATATAAATATATAAATATATATATATATATATCAAAATTACAAATACGCTCTCTCAAGAAGAAGTCACTTAAGAGCCTAGGTATTCACTCAACCTAGCGCTCTGATACCAACTGTGACGACCCTCCCTCCTTCGCCCAGGAAGACGTATCGTCTTTAAGAAAGAAAGGGATGAGAAAATAGAAAAGATAGAGAAGAAAGAACAACAACATCAGAATCTCACAGCGGAACGAATAAATTATATTAATCACATAAGTATTTACATAATATATAACATCAATCAGAGTTATACAGACAATACATCACGTACTAGACAGTTATAAACACCTGTCTAGTTAACACACCTCAATACATTACAGCTCAAACAATAATACTCAGAGATACCAACACAACGGAACTATATATATATCTACAACGCTGAAACCACCTGCTCCATTGCTCCTCCAGAATTCGTCAAAGCTAACCTAAATCCCTTGGCTACCCATAAAAATTTGGGTACCCGAGAGTTTATGAAAAACAAAAATAAACTTCGGGTCAGACATGGGTCTGGTATGAGTAACAGGTTTAAGTTGCTTAACTTTGAAAATCTTTTGAAAATAAAAGGTATCACGTAAGACTTCCCACACATAAACATGGAAAAGTTTTTACCTTACGCTAACCAAAACATTTAATAGGAAATTCTGTGATATTATAATAGGTCTAGGGATTTCAAGTAAATAGAAAATAGCCGAAATTGTTACATGATTAAATTCCAGCTACTAGCCACAAAAGTGGGTAATACAATCAAAACCGTGGGCACTTATTGGATTGTGGATTCCATACAATGGCAGGGCTACTGGGGTACCGCCCGTCAAAGTACGTGGCCTAGATCAACGTACCGAGGATTACTCCCTTCATCCCCTGCAACACAAGGCCGAAACCATTCCTTACTGAACAATCCCGAACAAGATAAACCCCGCAGTTGTTTGCAACCAACTGCCCACACAGCCGAATAAAAAGGGACATCTAGACAGGGGAATATCCTTGTCCTGCTTGGGCATGACCCACCTAGCCTTGCTGCACCTCCCCTGTTTTAGCCATTCCCGGTTGATGAGGCTTGAAGTTACGATTACCTTTAGAGAACATAATTCTTAGAATGCTCATCGCCCGCCTGACGATGTGTTGAAAGCATTCAATCCATACAAGTTCGTTCCGGGGTCGAACGAAACCGAAGGCATTATCTCGTTACACTCATTTTGAAATCACCCTCAGAGTTAATGACGATAACCCTTGCATTCTCAATCTTCATCTTCACTTCAGATTCACGACCTATCGTTAATTTGGAATCGATGTGGTTTTCGGATATTCCTAATGTGGAAAACCGATCCCGGTCTCATCGAAATCCAAAACGTGTCTTTTAAGGCCAAGTTGTCTATTTAGTCTTAACAGTTTAATTCAATATAATCAACATACACACAGATGGATAATTCGTAATATCACAGTAAATAATCACAGATAATCTCATAAACAGAGAATAAATATTATTATCTAAACAGATAACCAAATATTATCATATTTAAACCAGGCATCCATGACACATAGATATAATTCATGCTAGACCATAATCATCAAATGAAATATCAATATCATTCATCCATAAGCAATGATTTATAATTACACCATTTGTAATTAATTTAAAATGAATTAAATTAACTACTTCTATCTTTAAATAAATTAATTACTTCATCTATAAATCCTGCTTATACAACCATTAATTAATTACAAATCAAATTAATTAATCATCCTCTAAATGTCCGTCTTGATTAAACACCTTTGCTTAATCATTTTCTAATTACATTAAGTAATTAGTCTTAATTAGTTTTACAAATTAATTATCCTAAATCATTTATAGTAAATAACAGCTTATTACCTTATTTATAAATTTAATTAATTGCATTTGTTGTTAATTAATTACATAAATTAATCATCACATTATTAAATTTCTTAATTAATCAATTCTTAATTTCATCATTAATTAAATTAATTAATGACCTTTAATTTAGATTTAAATTAATTTGCTTTGAGTAAATTAATTACATTAAGTAATCGATCTTTAATTAAACATAATTATTAATCACCCTTGATTAATATCATTCCAGTAATTAACTACCCTTAATTAATCATATAATTTAATTAATTATCCCATACTTAATTATCTCCACTAATTAATCCTAAGATTAATTATAAAAGTAATTATCCAAATTACTTTATTAACACATTATTTTCATTAATTACGTTCAGTAATTAACGTTCATTACTTCTTAAGTAAATTCTGCTCCATTGCATACACTGAGTACTTACACTTATCAACTTGTCAAATGATCTTCTTAAATTAATTAACTAAATTAATTAACTTAAAATTAATCACTTATCTCAATTAATTACAATAAGTAATTAATCCCTTAATTACTTTCACCAAGTAATTTCATTTAACAAATTACAATAGATTATCTAAATTAATTAATCTAATTAATTATCAAAATTTATCGCATTAATTAATTATTTAATAATCATTAGTTAGTTGTCTCAATTAACTAATCACATTTCTTTTAATTACTTCCTTAATTAATTTCTAATTCTAATTCATTAATTTCAAATTAGATAAATAAGTCATTCTTTAATTAACTTACTAATTACATTATTTTAATATCTTAATTATCTATAAGATAATCCATTTCTTTATAAATGATTTCATTATCATTAAAGTGTAAAACATTTCGCATTTGAATCTAAATTTAAATTACATTTTGAATTTAAGATTCAAAATGGTTATTCTTTTAAATATTTATCCAATTTAAAGTTCAATTATTTATTTGAAACCAATTCCTGTTAACAACTATTTGATTTATACTTGTTTTTACAATATTCAGATTTAAAACTGATTAAGTTCTCAGATTTGAATACAAGAAGAACTTGAATCCAATAATTTAACTTTGATTTAAAATTTTGATTTAAACTTGCTTTTAAAAACTTGATTTTTAAATTCTTGATTTAAATCCCAAAATTCATTTTTAAAAACTCAGATTCAAAAGTTCATTTGAATTTATACTTTGAACTTCAAATTTAAAAAATGCAGTTCAAACTTGTTTAAACCTATTACTTATCTTTAGGTTTCATTAGTATATGTTTTAAAACAGATTGCTCCCAGGTTTACAAAGCCTGAGACAACACTACTCGAACCAACAGCAATTCTTCGAGCCATCTCCCTTCTACTTCGAGTGACAACTCGAATGACACGAGACTCACAGCTCGAACACCCTGAACCCCACAAATGAAAAAAACTCAGCACTTCAAATGGGCACGGTGCACGTGCACCGTGGCTCTGGCCACCGCCAGCCACCCACCAGAACTTCCACACACCAGCGACCATCCCTTGACAACATTGCAGCCTTCCATTTCCACCATGATTGCTCGAGTCAAAATCGAGCCTGTTACCTGGAAACGAAAATCACCCAAAACCTGGAAACGTAAATCAGGTTTCCACCCAAACCTGGAACTTCACGCCGCACTTCAAACTCCGACCACCATATCATCAGAGACTCCGGCCATAGCTTCATCAATACTTCATCGACCATTCCCCAAACCCCCATGGCACTCGATGCTATAGAGACCTCACAATGCACTTGTTTCTCTAGCACGGCTAAACTAGGTTTAGCAACAAAACTCAACCACCACAGTCGCCACCGTGGCCGTGACCACCTCCTACTATTTTTCCCATCACCTCGGCAAGCTTCTCCACCTCCAACCCAAACCCCAACCCCTCTGATCAACGAGACCGACTCCGGCGACTCGAAAAGCAAAATTTGAACAAACCCAAACTGCACCTTCAATGCTTTATTAAAAATAGTGATTTTGATTTTAAAAATCAAGTTTTTGTTTAGTGTTTTAGTTTATATGCCTGGACTAAGTAATTATGAAGCTTGAGTTTTATCAAATCTTGAGTTTATACTGTCTTATTATCTTTCCAGAGCAAAATTTGAATTTTGTTTGGCTTAATAAAATTTTAACATCACCTTTATAACCAAACAATCAAGTTTTATCTTGATTCTGAGTCCTAACAATAAATGGATCAGACGGTAAAGATTTTTAAACTAATCTGGGTTTGAAATTTTAGAACAGAGATGATCCTCAGGTATTTACAAACACAGATACATCTCACATCCCAAAAATACACAAAGATATTCCCAAATATATACACATACAAACTTATTTCAGATATAAATAAAGCAACCATATTTATATTTGAGTTTAACAAAAAATGTTACTCACCTGATTAAAGAAAAGGAGCAGAGCACCCTGGTTTTGAAATAGTCTTGAACTTTAATAACTGGAAACTGTTTTTCTTGCTTTCTTATTTGATGCTTCAGTTGTAATTCTATTTTAGTTTGTATAGATGGAGGTGTTTGTTATTACTTCTTTGCTTCAGGTTTAATATGTTATGAACGAACTAAAAATAATATGTATATAAAGAAGTTCAGGGGAAGGTATTTACTGAGGCAAATTTGCAGGTACAACATTTCATTTTGTTTGTATTAGGCAAGATATTTATTTTGGAGGCTGGAATGATGTTGCATCCAATTTGTATGGACATGTTTATTGCTAGAAAATGAAAGCATTTATTGTTTTAAGTACTTCATGTTTACACTAATCTTATTTTATTTTATTTTATTTTTGTATAAAGATATTTCTGTTTTGCAATTTTTATACAGGTTGACTACATTTTGTTTTCTAACTTGCTTTATCTTGTTCTACGAACCATCATGCATAAGATATTTGTTTATACTCTTGCCTGCATATCTGTTTTTTTACAAGCTACAAGCAATTTATTTTGTTTTGTTTAAATTTTATTTTGTTAAATCGCCAACATAATTATAGTACAGATATGATTACATGTTTCCTTTTCTTAGCTTTGCATTTCATTTTACATGTTTATATTCTTGCCTGCATATATTTTCTTTACAGGCTGCATTCTTACTTTGTTTATTTGACTGCGTAAAGTTTTGTACTTTTATGTCTCTTACAACTTTGTGTATAGATATTTTCTTACTTATTTTGTTTTATTCTTGATGTTTATACATGTCAGAATCTAAACCTTACAAGCTACTAACATTTATATTTTATGTTTCATACTTTGCTTTGCATTGCATTTTATTTTATCTATTACTTTGTTTATGCATTTACTTCTATACTTACCTGATTTGTTTTGTACCTTACTTTGCATTTTCTTAACCTTGTATTTCTTTTACTACTTGCCTTCATAGTTGCTTACAGCAACAAACATATTCTACATGCCTGAAACACTTTACTTTGTTTATATTCTAGTTATTATTTATAACTTTACTTATGTTATATATCATACATTTAATTTATTCTTAAGTTTAATAATTATAAAGTTTACTTTATTTTAAATTTACAAACCATATCTTTTCAAAATACTTATATATATATATAAATGAATTTAAAATAACAATTTCTTTTATATTAAAATCTATCTATAAAAATATTGCATTATTTTTATTGTTTAAAAATCACTCATTACTAATTTAAAATAATTCATAAATGAAATCACTACATAAATGAATTATTTATTTTATAAAGTTGAAGTAAAAAGACAAAACAATTCTTTATTTAAATTTTAACCTATACTAGAATACTTTTTAAACAAATTAAATTTATCTAGAGTATTTTTAAGATCTTATTATTATTTATACAATATTAGATTTCCAAATTATCAAAATAATAGAATTAGAAAATATAAGTTTATTTATTAAATTTTAAAAAACAAAACTGATCTATTTATAATATATACCAATATATATACATATATACATACATTATAAATAGAAACAATTTAAATTAGCCTTTAAAAGATAAATTATCAGTTAAATATTTATTGAAAAGGAGATTTTCAAACCAATTCAAATATTATTAACAAATATTATTAAATCAATTTAATTTTTTTAATGTAGATTATTAAATTGATATTGCCCCAAATTTCCGGGATGTCACACTAGTGATATTATTATAATGCCTAAGCGTTAAAATAAATATAGAATATAGGTGATAACATTCCAAACATGTCAGGTATAGAACTAAAATCGTAAAGGCACGTATTGGAGATTGGATTCCATATAATAACAAGGCTACTGGGGCACCGCTTGCCATAGTACACCTCTAGATTGTCATACCGAGATCGTACCGAACTATCCTTGCAAACACAGTACTAGGCTATCCCTTGCTGGATAGTACCGAATATGATCACCCCTTTGGTTGGGATTAGCAACCATTTGGGTCTATAGTAAATCTGAGTATGGACTCGCTCTAGATGGAAATGATCATACCCTAATGGGTGCGACCTACATGACCCTGCTGCATATCCTCTGTTTAAGTCATTTTCGGTTGATGAGGCCTAAGGCTGCGTCATTGCCTTTCACATATAGCACTTCTCTCTTGGAATGCTAATATTTCCTTCCCAATGTTGACACAATGTCAGCATTTATCCATGTAAGTCGTTCAGGAGATGAACGAACCGAAGGCACTACTTCCACTATACCCATTTTGGAATCACCCTCAAAGTTAATGGTAAGATAGCCCTTGCACTTCAAATCTTGAATCTTGATCATAAGTTCGATGGATTCAATTCCAACGCTTTACATTGTTCCAAGTGGTTTTCGGATAACTATTTGTCATCCGATCCCGGTCCCTTCAAACCAACATCGAATAATTTTAAATGATCAAGTTATTTGATAGTGAATAACTCCACTATCGGGTGCAAAATTTACATATGGACATATACTCCATATACTTAAGTTATCATGACTTGCTTTCGAAATTAACCTCCCTATATTTATCACATTACTGAAATTTTGCATTTGTGCTAAATAAAAGTCAACCTACTTTCCATAAAATTTGTCAATGTTTTATAGTCACTACTTTAATTCATTTGGCTACTTAATGGTCTGGACGATGGGATCCTTTGCTTTAAAATCACTTAACTGGAAAAGAAGATTGATTTAAAACATAACCAATCAAATTTAAAAATAGTTTTGAAAAGAAGTACGTTCAATTAGCTTAAACCCAAATTATATCTTAATTAAATCAAGATTAATTCATAATTACACTTTAATTAACTTAATGAATTTAGTTAAGTCCTAATTAACTTCTTATTGCATTTTAGTTAAGGTTAAAACAATTCATTATTAGTTAAACCCTAATTAATTAAAAGTGAATTAAATATTCACTTATTAAATAATAATTAATTAACTAATTAACTTAGTTAAATATTAATTAATCATTGAATTACTTCTTAACTTCATTAATTAATAATTAAAACTTTATTAATCACTAATTAGCCATTAACCTTCTTTAAGTGTTACTTAACCCTAAATCAATTATGTAATTATCAATAAGTACTAATTATTTTTAATTACTTTATTAAATAATAAAATATTAGTTTAAATAAACTTAATCTCATTTATTATTACTAATTAAGTTTGAAAAACCATTTCAAAAAAAATGTTTAAATGAAAACCCGAAATTTTGTCGAACCGCGTCCATAGCGACTATCGCTATGAGTGTAATTCGCTTAAACATACTTTAAGCGAAAAACTTGCTTGATTCTTTTCTGTTTCACGTTTTGAAACGAAAATTTTAAAGTTTTTGAAACATCGAAACAAATATAGAAACTTGGAAACAATTTCAAAACTTTTAAACGAGAAAACATAGCTTTTGATTTTGAATCAGGTCTCACTCCGTTGCAACAAACAAAGTTGGTAACGTTGACTCAACACAACATATTTTGGTTCTGGGATCATAACCATACATCGATACTATCATAATTTTAGCATCATAATGAAATAGATATAAAAATATATGTTTATATGCTTATCATTACAATAACACCACATAGTAAAGTCAACAAATCATTTCCAAAATAAAGTAGTTTGCTCACTGAAACTCTACAAGTACAAAGTGAACTTCGACTAGACTTTGAAAACAAAACACAGCTTCGAAGAGTGAAGATTTTTCTACGGTTTTGAGCTTCAAATGGCTTGTCCTGATTGTGTAGGGCCCGGCCTTGTAGTGTGGAGTGGGTGTCGTCTTGGGTTCTTGAAGGATAAAGTGAAGAAATGAATATAGGGAAGTTTAAACTAGATTCGAAAGAGATCTAAAGTGAAAGGCTAGGATTTTTAAATAATTAGAAAGCATTTGGAAGCCATTTAAATTTTAGAGAGGAAGTTTTAGAAAATGAAGGAGAGTAAAATTGTGCGTGTAAGGGTGTGTATTTATAGATGAATAAAATGGGGAAATTACCACTTTATCCTTAGTTTAAAATATCATAACATGTCATTATTCTGACATGTCACATCACCACCTTCATCCCCCTCATATGTCACATCTTCTCCCTCTCTAGTCACATCCCCTAAGCCATGATGGGTAATGATGGTGTTACCTAAGGAAATGATAAGAGACAATGATATGTTTTAGTGTGTGTATATATATAACTTATTATTTTAAAACCATGTCTTATCACATCACATGCTAAACGTAATTACATAAGATAATATACTATTAGTGTATTATTATTTTTGGTTAATTAACTCTTATATATGTATACATATATATAGTTCACAAAGGGTGAACAACATTCCAGACTACTTTGCAGTGTCGAAAGGTCGAAATTTCGGTAAACATTCTTCAATCACATTTCCCTTTTTTTCTACAAACTATTTAATTTGGTAAACATATTTTGAAAAAAAAATTTCCATCATTATTAATTAATTAAAATGATTTCTTTTTTAATAAAAATTCATTTATCGACTATATATATATATATATATATATATATATATATATATTTGCCTAGTTAAAGCAACCAAGCCCTAGGTCATTACAATTTTTATCATATATATGATTATTCAGCTATCCATCGGTGTATTTTCAAGTTTATTTGAGGTTGATAGAATTTTGTCTAGGTGATTTCAAGGGATGTATACATAAATTCACTTTTATAAACTCAAGCCTATTACATAAATCTTTCTATATGTCTTAGAGGTGAACTCTAGCAAATATAACCTCCCCCTGTTTCAACTATTATATTACCAACATTTCCTATGGTTTTCAGATTATCCCATCTAATATTTATCTCTAATTGAAATTTACAATACAAATAAAAAATCATATTTTTAATCCTAAATAGATGTATAAAGAGAATTTTACTACTTTTCTACATCATATTCATGGCATAGATAAACTCACTCACATGATACGATGCTTGAAGAAATATCCAACAGAAACCTTTAAGATTTTCCTTTTTGATTTCATTTGTATATTTTCCCTTCTTTTATCTTCCTTGCTAAGATTTTGGACTAGGTCCTCATTTTATTTGATTTGATTTGAACTTTTATTTGAAGAATTTAGGTTTAGAAATGTCGACGAAGAAGAAAAGAATGGAGATTGGGGATAGAGTTTTCTTTTACCAATTATAGGCTAGTGTTTGGAATGAGAAAAGTGAAGCTACATATGTATTTATAAGTAGAAATTAAGTGGAGTCTAGGTCTAAGAGAATTAGATCTTTACTAAAACTCATGCAAAATTTCTTTCCTTTTTCTTTTAAAAAATAACACTTATCCTACCTAATAAATATCATCAATTAGAAATCAAATCAATATTATCAATTGAAATTATATATATATATATATATATATATTTGTGTGTATGTGTATGTGTATGTATATATATATAACTATTGTAAGTAATCATGGATTGATATTAAAGCATATATATATATATATAAACATTGATTAGGATTACTTTTTATTCGTAATTGTTCAATAAATCTTAATTAACTGGTAATCTTTCCAAATTCAAAAATCTGATTT
This sequence comes from Allium cepa, assembly GCA_030765085.1. Classification (NCBI taxonomy): domain Eukaryota; kingdom Viridiplantae; phylum Streptophyta; class Magnoliopsida; order Asparagales; family Amaryllidaceae; genus Allium; species Allium cepa. Next base: position 164,914,231 of record CM060932.1, read on the forward strand.
ACCCTTATTCTTTACAAATAAAGAGATGTGTAACTTTTCTTTGACTAATGATTTCCTCCTGTAGATATATTGTTATCTTCTCTTTTCGAAATACTTAAATTTTCTTTCATCAATTAATAATTAATTTTATCATCATGGTAATTAGAGTTATGCCTCTGAAATGGTTTAAAGTTTGTGCACGTAAATATCTCTCACCCTTTTCTTTTAATACACATAATACAATTGTATTCTTTTAAACTAATTCAAACACTCATAAAAATATTTACTAAATAATTTTGACTTATTCCTATAATCAGTTCTTAAGCTTAAATTTTAAAATAGGCACAAAACCTAAAATTCAAACTTTGGTAAACTTACTGTATATTCTTCACCCGACATCCATTTTTAATGTTTTATTTATGGATTTAGGGTAGAAAAATCTACTTGACACAACAGAAAAGTTAGATTCTCAAATTTTTTCACTTGTAAAAGTTTAATATTTTAGCTTTATGTAAATTACACTATTGCAATTGTTAATTAATTAATTATCTTTATCTTTATTAAAAATATGGGGTGTTACAATATTGATCAATAGATCATTTATTCTGTTTATTCCCATTGCCCTACTTTAATGAATGAATTAAGTAACTTTCAAAATACTAAACATCTATTTTATATATATTAAATCTTGAATTTTCATGTATATTTTTATGACATTTAACGTATGTTGATTCTTAACTTTTTTAGCTATGTTATTTCTTATATTCCATTTGTTATTCGTTCTCAATTTATACATGTTACCGTTCAACTCACATTAGAATATCAAGTCCAACTCATATATTATTTTCTTGCAATACCCATGTCAGTTTTTGAGTTATATGGCACGTTAGGTTTATCTTATCGGTTGGATTTTTATAGAAGATTTATCTATCTTATTTCTATTATTTTGTTCCTACATGTTGTACTATTCAATTATGTACTTCATGTGATATTTTATGTATCTATACTGGAATTAGGAACTAATTATCCGTTGTTGTGTTATTATTATTTTGGAGATATGTAACTGTATTAAACTATGTACTCAATCATGATTTTATTTCTATGTTCTATTTTGCAAACTTTTTGCTCTGTGAAAATCCATATGCAATTGGTTTGTGCCGATACTAAATATATGTAAATCGTCTTCATAGTTAGCCTGAGGGAATTCATACACTAGATCGCTCATCAAGTGTTTTATTCCTTGAGTTTTTCAAAAGTATTACTTATTTACTCAACTTGTTTGGGTATAGACATTGGGCATTACATTTTTGCTATCAGAGCCCAAGTTCAAAAATACATAGCATTAACTAAAGAAATAATGCATAGATAGAAAACTTGATTTAAAAATTACCCTTTTCCTCTATGCTAGCTCCCTTTCCAAGGTTAAGGTGTCATTTACCCTGTAACAACCTAAAATTTAACCCATAATAATTAATTCGTTAATTAATTAAATAATAAAATAACTTTGCGAAATTATCAGAATTGAGCCTAAGTTGCACCATTGTGTCCGTGGTAATTTTTTGGTCAATTTCCATATATAGAACGTCAGAAACCGATCTAATATGAACGAGAAACAAATTAAATAGAAATCAAGAAAAAAAATAAGGGAAGGTCGTTCGCCTGGTTGACCCGCCTCAGGTGAAGGAACGAAGAATCATTCCTTCATTCTTGTAGGTTCGAATGAATCTTTTACACGTATTTTGCATACTTTATTTTAATCTGGTCCCTCCATTCTTGCATCCGATGGCTCCTATTCAACCTATAATGTGGTTGCACCCTATTCAATACCTAAATCCAACGGTTTGAGATCCGCTTCTACACCTATAAATAGACCCTAGACCTAACACTTTTCTCATTCTAGATTTTCTCTAATTAGTTTCGCCTTTCTAGGAAGGACGCTAAACGGAATAAATTTTCCAAAGGAGAAAATCGTTATAAATTAAATTATTTTACAACACCAAGTGGATCGGGAAGACCAAAGAAAGAGCATAGGACCGGAGGTGAGTGATTGTAATTGTTTAAGATTTCTTTTGGAATCGGTTTCAGATTTATTTTCTAGTATATTCCTTTTTAGTTATTCTTTTTCAGTTAATTATAGTTTATTACTGTTAAGCATAGCTTTTTATTTATTTATAGTTTATTTACAGTATTTAAGTTTATTTACTGTTATTTATGGCTTTATTTACATCTTTTCTACGTTTTGGATTTTATGCAAGCGTCTATTATCTTCTTCCTCATTTTCTTTGTGTATAGATTATAATAAATCAAATGCGAAAGTGGATTATATGAGGGAGAATATTGAATGAAGAAAATAAGATGTAAATTACAAAGACTATAATAAATAATGGAATTGGACTGTAATAAATAAATTGGACTGTAATATAAATGGAATTAGACTAATTATGACATTCATTGGACTGAAATAAAAAGAAATTGGCCTAGTTATAACTTAGGATTATAACAAAAAAGAGTAAAAGATGAAAGAAGCTTATTTTCACACTTAAAACTTGGGTTAAGTAATAAGCATGATTATAATATAGGCTATAATAAGAAAAAGAACATAATGTGATTTTAAATTAGTAAGCAAAAGTAGCAAAAATGATAGTAAAGGCTTATTCAAATAATTTATCTAAGTTAATAAGCAAAGATAGAAGTAGGATTCGTACCGGCAGCATATCCCTTATGTTGTTTAGGGTAGATAGGCGATGAAAAGTTAAAGAGGAAGATTCGTGCCGGCAGCATTTCCCTCATGCTTTTTAGGGTACATAGGCGATCAAAGTTAAAGAGGAAGATCTGTACTGGCAGTATTTCCCTTATGCTGTTTAGGGTAGATAAGCGATCAATAATTAGAAGTCCGAGTCATGTGGATTTGGATAAGGGGAACAACTAGATTTTGATTAACAAGGACCAGCACCAATATCACCCTCTATTATTTCAATGGACACGGTGATCTCACATTAGCCTGAAGTGAGATGAGGGCACGCTTATGCTGTCTAGGGTAAATAAAAGATCAAAAGAGGAAGCAATAGATAGTGCGAACCGATGGTGACTGAGCATGCTGTATCGACTAGGGGAGATAAGTCGCTATTGAGTTCCAAAGTGCTTAGTAGGTGTCTTCTGTTTAAGGACCATAGGGTCTGATCTGTAGTAGGCACATTAGTAGAAGGTCGGTCAAATGGTAGAATTAGGACTTCAACGTAATTAAAGTAGTATTGGGAATACAGCCTAATCAAAGTAGCTAGCAAGGACAAGTGAAAACAATCAAAGTTAACCTACCTTATAATTTGAGCAATATTTAACCGTACTTATTTCCAGTTTATCTCTTTCCTATTTCCTTTGTTATCCTTATTTATAATAGAATTGTTGTAGAGTCTATTACTTTTATCTTGCTTAAAGACTCTAGTAATTACTATCATTCACCAAACTTTTAGTCTGATCCACTCCTCTATTTCCCCTTCCCCCTCCCCATAGGAAATCAAGGGAGAAGTAAGTAAATTGCCGTTTCTTGGCGTTTTCTTGGAGGAGTTCTCTACTATGTATTTCTTTTTTTTTTCAGCTTTTGTTCTTTCTATGTACTGGCTTATTACGAGGGATATTATGTACTCTAATTTTTGAGACTATGGGTTTTTGTTTCATGAGACATACTGGATTTTTAGACATGTATGTGGTATTTGGTATTTGACTTATTTATGAAGCAATTATGAGGCTTTGTTTTAATTAAGTTATTATTTTAAGTTTTCGTTGTTTTTATCGATATTTGTTTTATGAATCTTAGTCTCTATTAGCTTTAGTTATACCTACAACGCATCACACCTTTTAATGTGTCCTTTTTGTTATACTAAGGGGTGTGGGGTGTTTCACACCCTATAAATTCATGTTGCTTGCACTTTAGATGATACCATATGTGAGGTTAGCATCCAATTAATTTTGATATGTTACAAAATCACTAGTATGGTTAGTCAAGATGCACGACTGGCTATAAGAAAATTAATGAGATTCCTTTGCCCTAAGCCAAGAGTGAAGCCCGTGATCAGGTCAAATCATAACTCGAGGTAATGATGGTATAGCCGATCCTTATAGCAATGGAGAATTGCAAGTTACTGGAAGAAGTGAAGCTGAACCGGCTCTTTTCGGAGGTGCTAGTGACTCAACACCTGCTTTAAGTTTTGTAGTTAAATCTTTACGGCTAAGAACAAGATCTGTTTTGTATAAAGGAAAGGGCAATTTACGGTTGTTCGAACCTTTTTGTTTGGCTATACGATAAATGCTGCTATTGGAGAGCCGAAGGGGAAAGGCAAAAGGAACTATAGATAAAGGCAGATCTCAAGCCGAGCGAGCAAGGGAAGAGTAAAAGGTCGAGTTTTCACTATCGGCCTTACATTGAAATTGGACATTACAACAAGACTACTTAGTGTAGCATATGGTAGAGTTAGGGGTTAAACCATAGAACAACTATATAAATTGTTACATTAATCTAACTCGGTAACCAATCTTGTTCAACATAAAAGATGTTTTCTTTCTATTACATACTTATTATATTATAATAGAATTAATTAAGTAGTTAATTTAAAATATATTGTAACGACCCGAAATTTTCGATAATTAAAAATAGTTAATTTAATAAGATTATGCAATTTAATGTTGGAAGGAAATAAAATTTATGACGCAGGAATGATAAAACTAACTAGAATTAAGTTTAATAATGTAAATTTAATGTAATAAATGACTAGAATGAAATGTAATAGTATTAATTCAAGTTAATTGCTAACTATTTTAATGTAACTCCAATTAATTGAAATGATTGAAACTTATAATTGGTTGTAAATGGTAAATATAGAGTATCATATTAATTTAAGAGTGGTATTAATTAATGAAATAGTATGTAATTAATTGTAATTGCATAAAAGTAGTGTTGTGATAGTAGTTAGAACATTTGTGTGTAGGTAACAAACTTATAATATTGATTAAATTAAGTTAAGGTAATGATTGTCATTTGTTACCAATTTACTTATTCTGTTGAATTAAACTTGAAATCAATTGAAACTGAATGTAATTAGTTATCACATTATTATGAGTTAAGACGAGAACTGTAAATGCGAATGTAATAAAATGTACAAAAATGTTAATTACATTCATGTAACGACCCACTATTTTGGACCATTCAAATTGACAATAATCAACACACGTCAGACTTGAATAATTCAAAATAACAGATTGTTATAAAATTTGGAGCAAATAAAATCATTCACAGAATCACAAACACAGAAAGCTCAGAATAACTCACAACGGAAATAAAATTCCATAGTAGTTCATGAAGATACTATATACAAACTCTCAAAACATATACAAAATATCATAGTTTAAAAATGGATGTAATAGAAGTCTGGATACATAAATCAATAATACAGAGACAGATACCGAATAGGAACTAACTAGAAGAAGTAGACGAATAGATAGACAGATAAGCTCCAGCTAAACTCTAGCTCCATAAGGTGAATCCAAAGCTGTGATTCTCAGGCTGACCCGAGCGTAAAGTAAACCACAAAACACTCGAGTCAGGACATACATACTTATACAATGTAAACCAACTCAAGCGAACTGTAATAGCAATGTACAATAACTTAAAGGATGCTTGGGATCGCCCATCCTTTAAGGATCCGGTAAACCATCAATTAAGAAGAAATAAACACTATCATAGAAATACCCATATGTAAGTAATTAATGCAAACAGCAGTGTTAATGTGACTAGGGTGGCGCAGAGCTGCAGTAATCGCTCACCTCTAGCCACACTCTCAAATTCAAGGTGTGTATCAAACAATCATAAGGAAATCACTTTGCACACAAAGAAGTGTACCCGTGGCTATAAATTTCAAAATAGTATTTTATGCTTCAAAAATAAAATATCATTTCAAATGCAAATCTTAATCAAAATAAGGATCAAATCATTTCCAAACCATTTCAAAATATCAAAATCTCATATTCTTTCAAAATCTCATTATCAAATCATTATTTGAATTCAAATTTAAATATCTTTAAATTCAAGTATATCATTCATTTACTATTTTAAATACCATTCCAAATTACATTTCCAAAATGGTTTATATTATAAAAAAATAAATCATTTAAACCATTTAAAAGTGAAGTTATTATACTTTCGAATCAAATATTCAATTCCCAAAATTATAAACATTTCAGAGTTCATTTATTCAAAAAAAAACTATAAACATTGAAATTTCAGCCCTACAAATAAACTTCAATTTAAACCATTTTTAATTTATAAAATTTCATATTTTCCACTTTAAAAATGGTCATTTAAATACCCTTGACCTTATGATTTTTATAAAGTAAATTTCACAAATAAATATCAAATTTTCAATAATTCACTTATTACATTCAAGTGTACAATTTTCCTATTCTTTGCATTTTAACAATTTATTTAACACTTAAATTTTTATACTACCATTTCATAAGTTAAACTTAATTTCCATTTTATTTAATGTACTTAAACTTCCAATTTAAAACAAATCACAAATTTCCAAATTAAGTTATATTCCAAATTTCCATTTAACTATCCATTTATTTAACATTTTAAACGAATTCAATTTTTCTCACCTTTATTTATAAAATTTATTTTACTTTTCAAAATTCATTTTTGGAAAGGATTTGTCCTATAATTTTAATAATTAACATCTTTATTAGATGAACATCCAATTTTAATTATAATTCCTTTACATACAGTCAAAATCTACTATAAGTTGCTTACTTTGCTTTACAATAACTTGATATTTTCTTTTACTTTAAATTATCCAATTCATACCTCAATTATATTAATTACCAAGTCGAGCTTATAATTCCATTTTTACTTAAATTCCCATTATTAAGTTAAAACAAACTTTCACACTATAACTCAAACCATGTATTAACTTATAAAATTTAACTATTTAGAAAATCACTGCTTAACCATTTTAAATCCAATATAAGTCAAATTTCATTTTTTTAATTCTTTCATTTACAATACATGAAATTTATAAGAAATTATATTTTGAAATCAACCACGGGTCCGTAAAATATTTCACACCTAAATCAAGTGATACAGAAAATATCTTTTAAATCCATAATTAGTAAAAATTTTGGGTTTTTGACTATTTCAAACCCGCAATCCAAAGTCAAATACAAATAAATAAAAATCACCTAAGCGTATCATTTCATCCCGTAAGAATTTTTCCTATTCTAAAGTCCGTTCGGGTATGTATCATTTCAACCCATAGTGATTCTATTCTACAGGGAACTTGCAGTGTGAGAAATAGTAATAAATAAACAATATAACATAATAGAATATACAGATGATGTGACAAGTTAGTAACAGGGTTTAACATCGTATAAATGATATCAGAGGTAGGTATAACATAATATAAAAGTTTCTACACATTCACGTGGTGCCACTTCACAATTATATAGGCATATATGTCATGTGTGAATTACTCACCTCTTTAAAGCTAGAGTTCGCAAACAACACACACAAAAGAGAATCCGGAAAGCATGATAGCACGATTTGATTCAAGTAGGAAGAGAGCCAAGATGTATATCTTGTATATAACAATAAAACATGACCATACATAAATACAAATACAATACCAAAATTATTGGAACAAATTGAAATAGAGATAAACAAAGACATCACCAAGTTTCAAATAAGTTTTGCTTGCTCTTGACTCAACATGTGCTCGGCCTTAAGGCTAAATTGGTTCAGCCATGACATGTTTCAGGTGGTAAAGGATCAGGTTTGGACTGAAAATAGCAACGCTTGGTCAAGGATAGGAAGGGTTTGGATGTTACAAAGTGTGGAAGGTCAAACGGCAAGGCTAGAAAGGGTTTTGGTTCAACTTGGGCTCGGTCAAAGGCATATTTGGGCTCATCCAGAGGCTGCTACAAGTCAGGTCAGAGGTTAGTAATGGTGTTCAGAGGTGGTGCTTGATGGTGGTGGTGGCTAAGGAGGTGGCCGTGGCAAGCAATGAAGGTGGTGTTGCATATAGGGCTCGGTTAGCATGGTTTTGTGGAGTTTTCCATAGTTTTTGTGAAGTTTTGTTCAAGGGAAGGGCATGGCACTTTCAGGTCAGAGGAGTATGGTGGTTAGGCCGTAGATTAGGTAGGGAAGAAGTGGTGGTGGTCGGTGGAGGTGATGGTGAAGGGGTTAGGCCGAGAACCATATGTGACGATCAAGCAAAATCAAGTGAAAAACAAGGCAAAACAAAGAAGAAAAGTGGAGAAAAGAGAAGGAAGCCATTACCTTTCTCTTCAGATCTGAAAATGGCGTGTATGATGAATGAGAAAGAGATATTTTCTTTCACGTAATATACAAAATACACGGCAAGGGATCAAGGAAATAAACAGCAACATATGGAGGAGTTATGGTATGAAATTAATGGATGGAAAGATAAAGAGGTAATAAATCAAACGTACGCATGTCTTTAATTAAAAATAGGTAACGTATTTGATTTGTTTCCCATATATTTAATAAAATATATTCCAAAGAAATAATTCAATAAATACATACCGTTTATATAAACACTATATAAATAAATAAGAAAAGGGTTATAGAAACGTATAAATTAATTGCTATTTACATCTTTGTATGTTAATTTACAAAGTATATATCCAAATTAAATGAAACAAAAATGGACGAATGTTATAAATATACAAAATGACATGTCAATCAAAAATATTACTTATATTAATTAAAATAAACATTTAAAGGTGTGTCTTTTAAAACAATAACGTGTGTGTGTGTGTCTATATATATTTGAGATTTCTTTCCAAGAAATAAATAGGGATCTAAATACTTATCCATTTAATTACGAAATGAATGTATAAATAAGAAAAATAAGGTAGAGATAGATATTATGAAGAATACATAAATGGTTTTAGGAAAAGTAGGAAATAAATAAAGAAAATACTTTATTTAATGGAAACTAGAATTAAAGATTGAAAACAATATACAATCAACATTTGAACATTATAACTATACTTTAAAAATAAAATATATGCAATACATATAATGTTACAAAAATTAGAACATGATTTTACAAACAAAAATACTATTTATATAAATTAAAATAAACAAATTTGTTAAATAAAACAATTTACACACAATGTTGTAAAATGGATAACTTTAACAATATTAATCTGATTTCAACGAAACGAAAAGCAGTATTCTTGAAATTAAATCTATTTTCATAATCAATGATGAAATTAAAAAATTAAAATTTTCAAATTTCAAATTTAAAAGTCAAAGCTTGACCATTTTGACCAGAAATCCACTTTTTTGGAAATATTCCATTTATTCGGGTTTGGAATTATAATTCACAAAAAATCAAAATTTATATTTAAAATAACAAAATTTATTCATTTTAAATAAATAAAATAAAGTTTTTGAATCAGGAAATTAAAATAATTAAAATATACAATTAATATAATTATAAAAAAACATGGTTGTTACAATTCATAAGGCAATAATTTGTTTAATGAAAAGAATGAAACCAAGACATATTAATTATTGATACTTTAATTATAATTTTTGTGAAAATTTACAAAAATTCGATATAATTGAAATATCGCAACTAATATGGTAAAAGATGAAATTTGAGAATATTAATGTAATAAAGTATAAACCAAGGTTAAATATATACGTAGGGTAATGATTGATTGAATAAAAAGATTGAAATTAAATTAATTCAATTTATTGGAATTAAATTATTTAATTGGATTTAATTACAGTTGAAATTGAACACTGTAATTAGCATAATATTTAACACTGAATCAATATGTAAATTTGTTTTAAATTAGTGTACATGTCTAAGTAATGAAAATTGAAAATTGTTAGTTATTAAATTTGAAATTAAAAAGTGATTTAATCAATTTAATATTAATTTATTTAATTAACGTGAAAATAGCCATTTTGGCCACTGTCTTGAATTTCGACGAAACCAGTTTCATCGGATCCGTAATGGTGAATTATTGTATGATTTCAAGTTTCGTAGCGATCGGACTTGCCGTTTGATCGTACGGGCTTGAAACACGTAGAGATCAATTTAAAATAAACTGATTTTAAAGATAACATTTTCATATGATGGAATTAGGACTTGAAACCTATTTCATTGAGTTTAAAAATATCGAATACATCTATTTTGATATATGGGATGACCTGCTTTCGTTTCGGAAGCAGAACAGGCTTTCCGAGTCGTTACTGTCGTTTCAAATCAATTTGATGCATATTGTTATTTTTTATTGGGCCTGCCCATAAAAATAGTTTTGTTCTAACCCTAGCAGCCTTTATTTCACATTATTGTACGTACTGAAAGTTTTGTCGTTTCTCTCTTCTCAATGGCTGAAAACCTAAATCCCAAATCCAAATTCTAATCAAAATCAATTTCATAATCAAACTCCTCCAAATTCTATCATATTATATATTAATGGAAAGCTCTTGACGAGCGCAACCCAAATCTATGATTCATTTTTCAAATTGATGCACCGTTTGACCAGAATTCATCGAAGAACCTCTGCCATCTATAGTAGAGTTTGTCATTTTATCATTGGATCGTCGATTTTACGACGATCGGAGGGTATGAGCATGTAAAGGAGGATTTTTGGAGTCAGTCTATACGGTTAAATCTTGCCGTAGGTGCCTATAATTGTCAAAATTAGATGATGTCATTTGGCGGTGGCGGTGGCCATCTGGGACGGCAGAAGCTTGCACGGGGAGGCTATAGCGGTGGCTCAAGGTGCAGAGCCTGGTGGCGTGACTTGATCGGCACATAAGTTGGTACGTGATGACGTGTCCCATCTATTTTCCCCTTTCATTTATTTTATTTACTTATAAATTTAAATTGTATAACTTCTAATGTTCATAACTTTCACGTACGAGGTCGGATTTACGCACGGTTTGTTCCATTGGGATCGTATCGAAATTTCGAACATTTTTGAACCAATTTGGACAAATTCTAAGGATGTTAGAGTTTAGGCCTTATTTTGGATTTCAAATAGATTTGAAATCAAATGTGAGTATTTTAACCCACTCCCAACTACTAAATTATCTTATTTTAGTTAAATTAAATATATGATGTGATTAGAAATTGGTTGGGTGTTGTTTGGTATATTTAAATTATCATTCCAGTTAAATATGACTTTTATTGCATTTAATCATCATTTAATTTAATATTGAATATAATTGTCAAATTTAATACTTGTTAATGATAATCGGTTGATTGATGTTATTTATGGGTTGATTGTATGGTTATTGTGATGTATGTTTGATTGCTGATATTGGATGACTGGATGTTATACTTTTATATTGTTATAACACTGCAAGTACCTATGGGTTGAAATGATATATATCTGAACGATCTGATAGATTAAGGAGAAATCATTAAGGGTTGAAATGATAGACTCGAGCGATTTCATTTTGGGATTGCGGGTTGAAATAATATGTACCCATAAAATTTTAAATTGCGGATTGACATGATGAATATCCGTATCACTTGACCATAGGGTAGAAAATTATATACGGACACTAGATTGGTTAAATTAAACGATTTTAAAACCCTTAAATCTTGAATTGGATTAAAAGATATTTTGATGGAAATTGATTTATATATATTGAATTACTTTGAAAATCCAAGTTTGAAGAGTGGAATTAGAAATCGTTTAAATCGAAATTCTAAAGTATTTTAATCTATTTTAAATCTTTTTAAATTATTTTAACCCATCTTAATCTATTTCAAATCCATTTAATCTATTTTAAACTATATTAAACTATTTTAATCTATTTTAAATTATGTTAATCTATTTTAATTTATTTTAAACTATATTAAACTATTTTAATCTATTTTAAATTATATTAATCTATTTTAATCTACATTAAACTATATTTGTGACGCCGCACCTCTATACTCACGCTAGCCAAGGACACTACAAGGTAATGCCATCAAATAGCATGAAGAATAAGGCTGTTGAGGAGCGACCATCCGTGTAATTGCTTTGTGCGAGCACCGATATGTCACATAGCATAACATACATTTCATTTCAAGAGGAAATCCGACATACCGATACAAACTCAAAGCTACTACACGGTGGCTATATGATCTTTGTAAACAAATATAGAAATAAGCATAACACAAATCAGTCACAGACATCCACATCACAAAGGCGGGAACATATATGAATATAACAAATAGAAGTGTACATCAGAGTAGTGGTTAAATAAGATCCACAATATCACAAAAGAATAGGTATACATCAAGGAGTCTCTATCTAGAATGTATAATAACAAAAACTACTAAACTAGAGAAGTTAGCCAAAAGTCGGATAATGTTCGAGAAGAGGAGTCAAGAAAAAACACCTGTAACATCTAGGCCTGACCCGAGTATTATTTAATAAGAAAATAATTAACGGATCAGTCTAGCTATAAATATCAGATAAAAATGAGATAGAATAAGAGATATGACAAAAATGTATGATAACAATAATGCCATACTCGACAATATACATTAAATAACAATAAAAATCATATAATATCTTTAGAAATCTCAAAACACAGAAAATAATGTCATATTCTTTATTTTATTCACCATACCAAAATTATTGACAAATATATCAATGCCAATCACAAAATTGGTGAATTACAAATTCTAGAAATCATCAACTAGAAATCCAAAATCACAAAAAGGGGGAGGCCTATCACAAAAGGGAGCGTGAAAACTCACCAACACGTGCATCACAAATGGGTCGCTAACCATAGAGCCGGTGCAACAGCATAGTACAACGGTACGCCCGAGGAACCTGAAACTTGAATAATTCGGAACAATGATGTAGTACAACGGTACGCCTGATAAACCTGATAAGCCGGTACAATGACGTAGTACAATGGTACGCCCGACGAACCGAACTCCATAAAAGAACATGCTTCTCTAGCCCACAAAATTGTGTCGAAACTCCAAAGAACCAATAGGTCATTAGCCTATAGAAGAAATGAGACGAAACTCAATAAAATGAGGTACAGTCACCCACGTGGACAAAGAGACATGGCAAATTGCTAGCCTAAATCACAAAATGAACATCATTGATTGATAAAAAGTGTGAATTACACTAAGCTAGTAAATAAATGAGTTTAGCTTCATATCGCATAACCACTGGTTTAGCTTAAATATTTAGGAACAAATTGTAGATCTCCACTCGAAAATTGTCACTAAAATTTCAATCGAACAAGTCTAAAAATTAACCGACGAAGTAAACGCAAGTGTTTCATACCACTTGTTTTGCTAAGCCGTTTAATTAGATTTTCTCATATGAACGATGTAAAGGTTTGTATATACTAATAGATTGGTAAATGGTTTTATAAAGAGCTTTGTATTAAAAATAGAGTTGAAATCATCTTTGTAAAAGGGTTTGAATATTTACTACTAGTATAGAAACCTTTGTATTTTAAAGTGACAAATCAAAAAAATGATTGTAAAAACAATCAATCACCAAAATTCACATAAGAAGTCGTGAATGAAATCCATAGAAATCGATACCAAATCCATCAAGATGGATATTCCCAAAAAATCCCCAAGAATAAGTCATCAAAGTGGATAATAAATGATAACAACAAATCGGATCACCACAAATCGATTAAAAATTAAAACACAAGCAAAATAGGCAATTTGGGCTATGGCAAGTAGATCAGTCGACTGACCCAGGTGGTCAGTCGACTGACACAAGGACATGAATTTTCTGTCCCCAGGTTCAGTCGATTGACCTCCTGGTCCAGTCAATCGAGCCTGCTTCTAAAGCATTTTCTGTCCTTTGGTTCAGTCGACTGACCTCCTGGTCTAGTCGACTGAACCTGCTTCTGAAGCATATTCAACCTAGCCCCCAAGTAGGGCAAAAATCCTACAAATCGCGATCGAACAAGCAATGGGCACTAGGGGTTTACGCTAATCGGAAACCCAGCCTTATAGGCTCTTCGATACACCACCAAAATCATGTTCAAACACCAAAGCTAGGATTTTTAAAGATTTGACTTCAAAACACCCAAAAATTGGAATATTCATAAAACCAATTCAATCCAAAGCAAATGAACAAGAATATATGTTAGGAGTTCATACCTAATAACCAAGAAAATTATAGGCATAGATGTGAGTTCAAAAACTCACCTTTTTCTCAAAAACAAGGATGGAGAAGTTTGAAAACAAATGGAAGATCAACCACTCTTCAATTTCAACTCTAAAATCTCCAATCTAAGATCATAAACAAATCTTCCCTAAGTTAGGTTATAGGAAATTTCTGAAATTGGAGACAGACTGAGTTGGAGAAGAAGAAGATGATGCTTACCTAAGCTTCTCTTTGATTTTGGAGCTAGAACTTGAATTTGCAAAAGAAACTAGGGCGTAGGATTTTAGTTTCCAATTCTCTGCCCCCATTTTTACTAAAGCTTGAAGTGTTAGGAAATGAGAATGAATGAAAAAAATTTGAATGAACAATAAATAATGTGAAAGAAGAGTAATAATTATAAACTTAAATAACATTGGAGGTTATTGTTTGTTTTGGCTTATGAATGTTTGGAAAGTGATACTTTAAATTATTTAGAAAGTATAAATAATCTATTAAGTTTTATCTAAGATTGTTGGGTATATGGTGTACGTAGTATTTTATTTACCATTCTATACGACTAAAAGTTTCTAAACTCGAACAAACCATTTGTTTTGGTTGCTATGGATGCATAATTGTTTGCTTTGTTGAAAATGATGTTGCAAATTATTATTGTTATGTTGTGACTGTTTTGGTTTTATTCGTTGAAACAACTTAAATATTTATCTTTTACTTAATAATTAACCTCAGTGGATTATATAAGTGAAATACAGGTTATGGAAGCAATAGCTACAACTTTTGGTTTCATAAATAAGCGTTGTTTGCTCGACAAATAGGTACGTTTTCGTATTACGGTTTTCTAACAATATTATATTATATTTGCCGTTGTTTGGGATATATTATTTTGAAATATGTGGTATATATTATTATTATTGATATTATTACTTCTCCCAGACCTCTCCGTACAGAGGATACTCTGCCGAAATTTTCTGTAAATTTTGGATTTAGAAAATTTTTATTAGATATTTTTCAAACTTTTATTAACTTAAATGTAAAAGGTATTAATTTTTTTACAAAATGATATATTTTATTTAAATTATTTAATTTTGTAAATTAATTGTTTATAAATTTAATATTTTAAATAAGATATATTAATTTCTTGATTGCCTCTTTCCCTTTTCGAGGATGAAAATCTTTGAGTGAGGAGGGTGTAACGACCCGTAATTTTCGATATAAAAAATAGTTAATTTAATAAGATTATGTTATTTAATGTTGGAAGGAAATAAAATTTATGACGTAGGAATGATAAAACTAATAGAATTAAGTTTAATAATGTAAATTTAATGTAACAAATGACTAAAATTAAATGTAATAGTATTAATTCAAGTTAATTGCTAACTATTTTAATGTAACTCCAATTAATTGATATGATTGAAAATTATAATTGGTTGTAAATGGTAAACAAAGATTAATTGATAATTTAAAAGTGGTATTAATTAATGAAATAGTATGTAATTAATTATAATTGCATAAAAGTAGTGTTGCGATAGTAGTTATAACATTTGTGTGTAGATAACGAACATATAATTGTGATTAAATTAAGAAAAGGCCACGATTGTCATTTGCCACCAATTTACTTATCTGTTGAATTAAATTTGAAATCAATTAAATTTGAATGTAATTAATTATTATATTACTATGAGTTAAGACGATAACTCTAAATGCGAATGCAATAAAATGTACAAAAATGTTAATTACATTCATAAGGCAATAATTTATTTAATGAAAAGAATGAAAACAAGATAAATTAATTATTGAGACTTTAGTTATAATTTGTGTGAAAATTTACAAAAATTTGATATAATTGAAATATCGCAACTAATATGGTAAAAGATGAAATTTAAGAATATTAATGTAATAAAGTATAAACTAAGGTTAAACATATACATAGGGTAATGATTTATTGAATAAAAAGATTGAAACCAAATTAAGTTAATTTAGTGGAATTAAATTATATTAATTGGACTTAATTACAGCTGAAATTGAACAATATAATATGTGTAATATTTAACACTGAACTGATCTATAAATTTGTTTTAAATTATTGTAAATGTAGTATATGATTTTTATTCGATGATAATAAACATATGTATTCATTTAAATGTATTTTTTGTTGTACTATTTTATTTTTCACATAATTAAATAAATATTTGTTGAATAAAATAAATAACACAGAATTTAAATTCAAACAAATATTTTATTCAAATAAAATATTTTATTACAATTTTGAATGGTACAAATTTAAGCTCTCACAATATATACACTATTTCAATTACGTTAAAATTTTGATTACATCTGTAATAACCCGCATATTTTACGATTTGAATATTTAAATATTTTATCGTTAGTCGAATTTTTGTCCGAAAAGTTACTTTTTTCTTTGCATACGGTCGAATTAGGACTTCAGACCACTTCCATTGGGTCCAAAACGCCGTTTGCGATCTTTTTGAGTATAAACTTTGATATGTTTGGAGTTAGTGGAATTTTGCCACCTTTTCACTTTGGGCTTTGGGTTTGGTTTAGCCCATTAGCCTAAACTATTAATTCTAACTCAACCCCCTCTTCCCTTCATAACTTCACTTTCATTTCCTAACACTCAAGCTTCATCAAAAATGGAGGGAGGAATGGGAAATTAAAACTCCAAGCCCTAGCCCATTTGCAAATCCAACATCTAACTCCAAATTCAAAGAGAAGCCATTGATTCAAGCTTATTGTGTTGAGATTGAAGTGTGGTTGACTCTTCCTTTGCTTTCAAGCTTCTTCTTCATTGATTTTTCGAAAAGGTGAGATTTTTATCTCACATATTTGTCTATAACTATCTTTGATTGTTGGGTATGAATTCCTAACACCTTTATGCATTTGCTCTTGGTTTGGATTGAATTGGTGAAAATCCCAATTTTTAGTGTTTTGGGTTCAAATCTTTAAAAATCCTAACTTTGATGATTGAACACGTTTTTGGTGATGCATCGAGGAGCCAATAGGACCGGGTAGCCGATGGGCGTAATCCCCTAGCGTCCGTGCTCGATCGGTTGCAAATTGAGAGAGTTTTTTCACTTTCGTTGCTTAGGTCGTTCGGCATGCATACATGACTCTCAGCCTGCAGTTAGGTCGGCCTGCATTTAAGTCGCAACCCATGGGTCGCTCGCCTTGCAGTTAGGTCGGCCTGCCATAAATCGCAAGTCGCTCGTCCATTAAGTCGCCCTGCCTGTTGGTCGCGCCACTGTTGCCCCAGTACCCCAAGTCGCTCGGCCATGTTAAGTCGCGCCATATCACTTAAGTCGCTTAGATGTTAGGTCGTTCCCCCCCTTAGGTCGCTCGGCCTTCTTACTTAAGTCGCTTGGCTTGGTCGCGCCAAACTTAGGTCACAACCACTTAGGTCGGCCACATGTTAGGCCGCATCTGTTAGGTTTCTCACATCACGTAGGTCGCTCGGCCTGTTCTGCTGCTGGCATCGGTTAGGTCGCTCGTTCCTTAGGTCGCGCCATGCTTAGGTCATGCCATATGTTAGGCTGTTCCATTACTCAAGTCGATGATTCCTTGGGTTGTCTGCCGTGGAGTCGGATGAGTTGAGCCGTTGATTTCTTGTGCTGTATTGTGTTAAGTCGTAAGTCGTGGCTGTTAAGTCGTAAGGGTATTTCCACTTTGATGGATTTGGAATGGAATTCTTTGGATTTTATTCACGTCTTCGAATGTGAATTTTTGTGATTTATTGTTTCTATAATCATTTTTGTGATTTGTCACTTTATTTCACTCGTACGAAAAATCTAATTAAACGGCTCAGTAAAAAAAAGGGCATGAAACGCTTGCGTTTACTTCGTCGGTTAATTCTTGGACTTGTTCGATTGAATCTCTTGTGACAATTTTCGAGTGGAGATCTACAATTTGTTCGTAAATATTTAAGTTAAGCTAGTGGTTATGGGACATGAAGCTAAGCTTATGTATTTACTAGCTTACTGTAATTGACACTTTTTAATGATCGTTGATGATCATTTTTGTGATTTAGACTAGCAAATGTGCGATGTCTCTTTGTCTACGAGGGACACTAAACCCCGTTTCTGCGGAGCTTCGGCTCAAATTGGCGGGGTAGCGACCCATGGTCTTCAGGTCATTTTGTGGAGCTTGGGCTCAAAATTAATGGTTAGCAACCATGGAATAGCGTTCCATTTTGTGATACACATGTTGGTGAGTTTTCATGCTCCCGTTTTGTGATAGGTCTCCCCTTTTTTTTGATTTCTGGATTTCTATTGATGATTTCTAGAATTTGTGTTTCACCAATTTTTGTGATTTTCATTGATACGTTTTATCAATATTTGTGCATTGGTGAATTTGTGTGTCATTAACTTTTATGAATGGCATTGATATTATTGTCAATATTTATGGTTTGGTGAATAAAAATAAAAAGTATGACATTTCTTTTGATCTTTGAGAAGATTCTTGTGATATTGATTAATCCCTTGTGGATTTTCAATTGCATACTTATCACAGTATGGCTTTATGGTTATCATATGTTTTTGTTATATCTTTTATTCTATATCATTTCATCTGATGTTTATAGCTAGACTGATCCGTTTATTATTTTCTTATTAAATAATACTCGGGTCAGACCGAGATGTTACAGGTGCTTCTGCTTGACTTCACATCTGTGATTATCACCCTGACTTTTGGCTAACTACTTAGATTAGTAGTTTTTGTTGTATACATTTGAGATATAGACTCATCAATGTATCCATATTCTTTTGTGTAGCACTTGCAAATATTCTTTTGTGATATTGTGGATCTTGTTAGACCACTACTCTGATGTACACTTTCATGTGTTATATTCATATCTTTTTCCGCCTTTGTGATATGGATATCTGTGACTGATTTGTGTTATGTTTATTTCTATGTTTGTTTCCGATGATATTATAGCCACTGTGTAGTAGCTTTGAGTTTGTGTCGGTATGTCGGATTTCCTCTTATATTTTATCTGACATATCGGTGCTCGCACAAAGCAATTACACGGATGGTCGCTCCTCAACAGCCTTATTCTCCGCGCTAGTTGACGGCATTACCCCGTAGTGTCCTTGGCTAGCATGGGTATAGAGGTGGGGCGTCACAGCTTGGTATCAGAGCCAAAATTCGAAACAATGTAGAATAATTTAACAAGGGTCATCGTCCTAAGTCCATCTTAGGAGTTGTGCTTTAGGATTTAATTCGAGTCTTCGTACCGATTCATCATATTTTCTTTATGATTCCTTGTTTTATCTATCAAGATTGCTTGATATTCATTTGGTGAATAACCTTATCCTTCTTCTTTCTTTCTTTCAAAAGGAAGAGAAATGGTTAGACCCGGCCATCCCAGCGCCGGTCGATCTAGTGCTACTCCCCAAGATGGAGTATTTATGTCTGCCCAACAGCTTCTTGATCTAGTAAGGAATGCTCAAGCAGCCGGATCTAATCCGGAGTCTACTCACCCTAAGTCTGGATTTGTACGTTTGTGCAACGATTATACCAATTTGGGTGGGAAGCCATTCAAAGGTTCTAAAACTATTATTGAAGTCCAGGCTTGGCTGAGAACGTGCGACTGAATCTTTTCTCGCATGAATCTTATTGATCTTCACCGTGTTCAGGTGGCCTCTAGTATGCTCCAAGAAAGAGCATTAGATTGGTATGAGCTTCTTATTTCTGAAATAAATGAAGCGGATCTTACTTGGGAGAAATTCCGGGAACGCTTTGAATTAAAATTTGTGCCAGAAGCTGAGAAGGTGACACTGGCTCGTCGTTTTATAGACCTTGTTCAAGGTGAATCTTCTGTGGCAGATTATGTTGCATCCTTCAAGTCACTTTCTAAATATGGGGTCGAATACATAAACACCCCATTGAAGAAAAACCAAAGATTTGTCTATGGCTTGAACAAAAATCTCAAGAAGCCATTACTTCTAAAATTAGAAGTTTCTTTTGATCAACTCATTGATATCGATCTTCGACTTGAAGAGGCAGATAGGGAGAGTGATGTTGAAATTATGGGTGCCAAACCAAACTTTAACAACAAGAAAAGGCCTAATAAGTTCAAAGTTCCTTATCCCAATAAGAAAGGGAAGCTAGCAACTTCGGTGGCAAATACTTCTACCTCTAGTGGAGGGCAATGCTACAATTGTGGTTCTAAGGACCATTATGCGAGCAAGTGTTCAAAGCCTCGTGCTTGTGCTATTGCAAAAGCCCGGATCATTATTTATCTTCTTGTCCCAAACTTCAAGGCAAGAGGAAGGGAAAGCTTAATGTTGCTTAAGCCCCTGGTAACACATCTCGTGGTCAAGGTATTTCTCATTCTATCCTTGATGACATTATTTTATTTCGTGATCATCCTACTCGAGTTCTTTTTGATACGGGTGCGTCCCATTCTTTTATATCAAAAGAACTTGTTGATACTTTTTCTTTGGATGTTTTGTGTTTAATGACTTCTTTGAGAATTGCGAATCCGGTTGGTGGATCCGCAACAATAAGTTTATTGTGTAAAGATGTCGAGATTATTTTGTGTGATTTTTCTTTCCGAGCCGATTTGCATGTTATGCGCTACTTAGGCCATGGAATGATTTTGGGAATGGATTGGCTTAACCGCTATGAAGCCCAAATCCTATGCCCTGAGCGGACTATTCATCTTCGACATCCTCAATCTGTTAAGCGGATTTCTATTGATCTTAAAGATTCGGATTCCAGCTTGGCTGCATCTTTATATTCTTTAAATCCTCACGATGACGATAATGATGATGAGAAAGATATTATTTCTATTATTCACGTTGTTCATGAATTTTCTGACATATTTGAGCCCGTTTTAGGATTACCACCTAAGCGAGCAATTGAGTTCAGAATTAATCTCATCCCTGGAGCTCAACCTATCACTCGTCCTCCTTATCATATGTCCAATAAGGAAAATAAGGAGATGCGCAAACAGTTATCTGAATTGGAGATGAAGCAATTTATTCTCTCTAGTTCCTCTCCTTGGGGAGCTTCGGCTATTTTTGTGAAGAAATCCGATGGTACACTTAGGATTTGCGTTGACTACCGCAAGCTTAATGATCTTACTATCAAGAATAAATATCCTTTACCTCGGATTGATGATCTATTCAATCAACTCAGTGGTGCTAGAGGCTTTTCACAATTAGACTTAGCTACCGGTTTTCATCAGCTTCGTATTGTAGAGGATAGTATTCCTTTGACATCGTTCCGTACTCGTTATGGATCTTATGAATGGCTTGTTATGCCATTTGGTTTAAAGAATGCTCCGGCTTATTTCGTTGACCTTATTAATAAAGTTTTCAAAGACTTCCTCGATCGGTTTGTTCTCATCTTTATAATTTACGTGCCTCTTACTAGCTTAACAAAGAAAGGTGTTAAATACATTTGGTCGGACAAATGTGAAAATTCTTTTCAGAAATTAAAAGAACTCCTTTCTGATGCTCCTATTCTTGTGATTCCCGAAGGAAATCAAGATTTTGTTGTTTATACCGATGCTAGTCGCGTTGGTTTGGGTGCCGTTCTTATGCAAGGAGAACGTGTTATTGCTTATGCTTCTAGGCAATTGAAGCCAGCCGAGACTAGATATGCCACTCATGATTTAGAGCTCGCGGCAATTGTTTTCGCCCTTCGTATTTGGAATCATTATCTTTTGGGAGAGAAATTTGTTCTCTATACCGATCATAAATCTTTGAAGTATCTATTTTCCCAAAAGGAACTTAATCCGCGTCAACAACGTTGGATCGAGTTTCTTGCACCTTATGATCTTGATATTCTTTATACTCCCTGAAAGGGAAATCGTGTTGCCGATGCACTTAATCGCAAGCAACAAGCAGTTGTTTCCATGATGATATCCGAATGGAATGATCTCTAGGTTTTATCCACTTGTGAGATTCGAGATCGTGTTTCCGATTTATGTTCATCTCTTGTTTTATGTAGCCTTGAGGCTCATCCTTCTCTTTTTGACCGCATTCTTGAAGCTCAAAAGCTAGATCCCGAATTGGCTCTTCTTGGCCAAAAATTTAGGGATAAAATTGATATTGAAGGTTTGAAAGACTTGATATTGATTCTCGCGGCGGCATGCGAAAATTTCATAGAATTATCGTGCCAAATATTAGTGATCTTCGTAAAGATATTTTAGAAGATTCTCATCATTCTAAATTTACCATTCATCCCGGTAGTAGTAAAATGTACGTGGATATGAAGCGACTTTATTATTGGGAGGGGATGAAATCTGATATTGCTAACTTTGTTAAGTGTTGCATGACTTGCCAACTTGTCAAGGCTGAACATCAAAGGCCTGGTGGGTTATTGCAACCTTTAGAAATTCCAATTTGGAAGCGGGACCAAATTTCCATGGATTTTATAGACGACCTTCCCCGTTCTCGTTCGGGTCATGATAGCTTATGGGTGATAGTCGATAGACTTACTAAATCCGCCCATTTTATTCCTGTTCGGTCCAATCGAACCATTCCTCTCTTGGCCAAACTCTTTATCAAAGAAATTTTTAAATTGCATGGAGTTCCTACTTCTATTGTTAGTGATCGTGATCCATTGTTTACTAGTGGATTTTGGAAGAGTCTTCAAAAAGCTTTGGGAACGAAGCTTAATTTTAGCACCGCTTATCATCCCTAGTCCGATGGACAGACTGAGCGTGTGAATCAAACTCTTGAAGATCTTCTTCATGCATGTGTTCTTGATTTTGGTGGAAGTTGGGATGATCATATTTCTCTTGTTGAGTTTTTCTATAATAATAGCTTCCAATCTAGTATTGGTATGGCACCTTTCGAGGCACTCTACGGAAGACCATGCCGATCTCCTTCTTGTTGGCTTGAGGCCGGTGAGAAGCTGGTTTTAGTTCCAGATTTTATTCATGATTCCACAGAGAAGATTGACCTTATTCGTCATAGGATGAAGGAAGCCCAGAGCAGACAAAAATCCTATGTCGATAACCGGAGAAGGAAATTAGAATTTTCTGTGGGAGATCTTGTGTTTATTCGTGTTTCACTTATGAAGGGTATTGTACGTTTCAGTCGATCGGGAAAATTAGCGCCTCGATATATTGGGCCATTTTCTATCACCGAACGTATTGGTTCTGTGGCTTATCACCTTTTATTACCGGCTCAGTTTTCTGCTATTCATGACGTGTTTCACGTTTCTCAATTACAGAAATGCCTTCGAGATTCCGATTTTATTCTTGAGCCCGGTGTTGTGGAAGAAATTGAAGTTTCGTCTAATTTAACTTATGAGCAACATCCTATTCCTATTATTGCTTCGAAGGTCAAACGCCTTCGAAATAAAGATGTTCCGCTTGTTAAAGTTCAGTGGTCCCCAAATCCTAAGGATTGCTCTTGGGAATCTAGAGAATTCATCGAGCGAACACATCCGGACTTACTTTCTCATGCTCTTTGAGGTGAACTTCTTATTTCAAAATTTCTTTTGTGTTGATATGCTTTCATGGTTGTTACCTTATATTTTCTTCTTAAATATTGCGTGGACGCAATTTCTTTAAGGAGGGGAGTCTGTAACAACCCGCATATTTTACGATTTGAATATTTAAATATTTTATCGTTAGTCGGATTTTTGTCCGAAAAGTTCCTTTTTTTGCATACGATCAAATTAGGGCTCTAGACCACTTCCATTGGGTCCAAAACGCCGTTTGCGATCTTTTTGAGTATAAACTTTGATATGTTTGGAGTTAGTGGAATTTTGCCACTTTTTCACTTTGGGCTTTGGGTTTGGTTTAGCCCATTAGCCTAAACTATTAACTCTAGCTCAACCCTCTCTTCCCTTCATAACTTCACTTTCATTTCCTAACACTCAAGCTTCACCAAAAATGGAGGGAGGAATGGGAAATTAAAACTCCAAGCCCTAGCTCATTTGCAAATCCAACATCTAACTCCAAATTCAAAGAGAAGCCATTGATTCAAGCTTCTTGTGTGTGAGATTGAAGTGTGGTTGATTCTTCCTTTGCTTTCAAGCTTCTTCTTCATTGATTTTGTGAAAAGGTGAGATTTTTATCTCACATCTTTGTCTATAACTATCTTTGATTGTTGGGTATGAATTCCTAACACTTTTTCATATGCATTTGCTCTTGTTTTGGATTGCATTGGTGAAAATCCCAATTTTTAGTGTTTTGGGTTCAAATCTTTAAAAATCCTAACTTTGATGATCGAACACGTTTTTGGTGATGCATCGAGGAGCCAATAGGACCGGGTAGCCGATGGACGTAATCCCCTAGCGTCCGTGCTCGATCGGTTGCAAATTGAGAGAGTTTTTGCACTTTCGTTGCTTAGGTCATTCGGCCTGCACACAAGACTCTCGGCCTGCAGTTAGGTCAGCCTGCATTTAAGTCGCAACCCATGGGTCGCTCGCCTTGCAGTTAGGTCGGCCTACCATAGGTCGCAAGTCGCTCGGCCATTAAGTCGCCCTGCCTGTTGGTCGCGCCATTGTTGCCCCAGTACCCCAAGTCGCTCGACCATGTTAAGTCGCGCCATATCACTTAAGTCGCTTAGATGTTAAGTCGTTCCTCCCCTTAGGTCGCTCGGCCTTCTTACTTAAGTCGCTCGGCCTGGTCGCGCCAAACTTAGGTCGCAACTACTTAGGTCGGCCACATGTTAGGCCGCATCTCTTAAGTTGCTAGCATCATGTAGGTCGCTCGGCCTGTTATGCCGCTGGCATCGGTTAGGTCGCTCGTTCCTTAGGTCGCGCCGTGCTTAGGTCATGCCATATGTTAGGCCGCTCCATTACTTAAGTCGCTGATTCCTTGGGTCGTCTACCGTGGAGTCGCAAGAGTTGAGCCGCTGATTCCTTGTGTTGTATTGTGTTAAGTCGTAAGTCGTGGCTGTTAAGTCGCAAGGGTATTTCCACTTTGATGGATTTGGAATCGAAGTCTTTGGATTTTATTCACGTCTTCGAATGTGAATTTTTGTGATTTATTGTTTCTACAATCATTTTTGTGATTTGTCACTTTATTTCACTCGTACGGGCAATCAAATTAAACGGCTCAGTAAAACAATTGGTATGAAACGCTTGCGTTTACTTCACTGGTTAATTCTTGGACTTGTTCGATTGAATCTCTTGTGACAATTTTCGAGTGGAGATCTACAATTTGTTCGTAAATATTTAAGTTAAGCTAGTGGTTATGGGACATGAAGCTAAGCTTATGTATTTACTAGCTTACTGTAATTGACACTTTTTGATGATCGTTCATGATCATTTTTGTGATTTAGACTAGCAAATGTGCGATGTCTCTTTGTCTAGGAGGGAGACCAAACCCCGTTTCTGTTTGGGCTTCGGCTCAAATTGGTGGGGTAGCGACCCATGGTCTTCGGGCCGTTTTATGGAGCTTCGGCTCAAAATTAATGGTTAGCAACCATGGAATAGCGTTCCATTTTGTGATACACATGTTGGTGAGTTTTCATGCTCCCGTTTTGTCATAGGCCTCCCTCTTTTTGTGATTTCTGGATTTCCATTGATGATTTCTAGAATTTGTGTTTCACCAATTTTCGTGATTTTCATTGATAGGTTTTATCAATATTTGTGCATTGGTGAATTTGTGTGTCATTAACTTTTGTGATTGGCATTGATATTATTGTCAATATTTATGGTTTGGTGAATAAAAATAAAGAGTATGACATTTCTTTTGATCTTTGAGAAGATTCTTGTGATATTGATTAATCCCTTATGGATTTTCAATTGCATACTTATCACAGTATGGCTTTATGGTTATCATATGTTTTTGTTATATCTCTTATTCTATATCATTTCATCTGATATTTATAGTTAGACTGATCCGTTTATTATTTTCTTATTAAATAATACTCGGGTCAGACCGAGATGTTACAGGTGTTTTTGCTCGACTTCACATTTGGGATTATCACCCTGACTTTTGGCTAATTACTTAGATTAGTAGTTTTTGTTGTATACATTTGAGATATAGACTCATTGATGTATCCATATTCTTTTGTGTAGCACTTGTAGCTGTTCATTGTGATATTGTGGATCTTGTTAGACCACTACTCTGATATACACTTTCATGTGTTATATTCATATCTTTTTCCGCCTTTGTGATATGGATATCTGTGACTGATTTGTGTTATGTTTGTTTCTATGTTTGTTTCCGAAGATATTATAGCCACTGTGTAGTAGCTTTGAGTTTGTGTCGGTATGTCAGATTTCCTCTTATATTTTATCTGACATATCGGTGCTCGCACAAAGCAATTACACGGATGGTCGCTCCTCAACAGTCTTATTCTCCGCTCTAGTTGACGGCATTACCCTGTAGTGTCCTTGGCTAGCGTGGGTATAGAGGTGGGGCGTCACAACATCACATATTTCAATGTTGACCTCACTACATATCACTCAAGCACTCGTATTTATCTTTAACTCTATTCCTGTTTTGTATCCAATATCTGAATTATCTGCGAAATAAACACTGTTGTTGTAAAATTGAAAATGAAATGTTTGGCAGTGTAAAATAAAATGTGTGTTTTTGAAAATTTTATTTTCCTCAATTATTTGGGTTGTTCGTCATCATTTCTTTTGATTTCATCATACACGAACAACTTGTGACATGCACAGTGTATCATTGTACATGTCACAAGGCCGTGCACACCGATATACACTTGTTTGATATAATTGTAGGGGCAGGTGAGCACAAGGTCAAACCCTGGCATAAGCTGGATTCAACTCAGGTGCACGCAAACAAAATTCAGTTCAGAAAACTAAAACAACTCAAAGCAGCTATCAATTTAACTCAAAGACAATACAATATGGGTTCAAACTAGAACTAGACTTCAAATGCTCACAACAACAACAAGCTTCAGGAATACAAAAAAACAATATACACAAGGACAGCAAGGCACCAAAGCAATCACATATATATACATAGATAGATGTATATGTGTATGGATATCATAATGCATCAATGAAATGTGCAGATCACCAGACCAATCCGACTCAAATGAAACTAGATTGCACATGTAAAACCCCATGAAACAAATCACATATTAATGAAAACTCAACAAACAGAGGAACAGAGGATAAAAGTACACTTAACCATGCAAATAACCAAAGTCTGTTTCAGCATGGCAGTGAACAAGTTAAACTCGAGCAACTCACAACACATATGCATACACATACATATGTATGTGTACACATGGTGATACACTTCGAGTGGAACAAGAATACAGAGCAATCTGACATGTAACAAGGCCAGAAAACCAAAGTGCAACCAAACTTTAATACAAGGAATTGGAAAAAAGTAAACCAGTATAACATGAAAACCAGACTTAAAGATTCACAACAACTATGCAACACATGCAGACATGAACCAAAACAAAACAGATATGACAACAAGGGATGCAACATAGACCAATTCAAATACAAGTTCAGCCTTAGTCAACTTTAACATGAAAGCATGATAATACATATGATAACACCATAAAGTACATAAGCAAACGATGAAACGACTCGAAGCAATGCAAACACATGAATGGCCAGACTCAAGAGGAACCACACAACAAGCCTAGACCAACTTGAACACGGTAACAAATTCACATCAAACCAAGTGGATAAGCACAATAATTATACACATACATACATACATAGATGTATGTATGTATGTATATACATGTTTGTATGTGCACAGTTACTTATGGTAGCAACAAGAACGAGGAAGCAGATTGAACCAGTACGAGCTGTGAAATCAATCAGGGAAAACATAACGAACAAGTCAGAGTATATCTAAAATAAAAAAGCCACTTTCGTCTGTTAGTAAAATGAATCAATTATCTCAAAACTTCAAATGCCAAAGTCAAAGGAGCAAATAATGGAACCCACTCAACAAATCCGAATTCATGGATTAACTCATATACGATGAATAAGTCAGCAAACAACAAAACCATACGATCAACAATCGAACGACCAAGCAAAGGTTTAAAGAATTCAAATACAAATATAGGAAACTATATATAGGTTTTCGTTCCCTATAAAGAGCATTATCATCATCGGTAGTAAGAAATTGAGTTCAAGCATAACACCGATAGTAAATAAAGGCAATTCATGTACTAGTTCAAAGCATTAATTCAAACTCGACAATTGAAGCAACCGCATGCAATCAAAGCCAAAGAGAGATTAACAAAGCCGATCGAAGCATAAATTCACTTCAATCGATCAATTTCAAATCGAAGCTTCAATCGAATAAAGCCCTAGTTTTTGGAAGAGGAACGAGAAAGATCGGCTGAAGCCATTTTACACAGAAAAGATAAGAGGGAGAACATCTTCTTATAATTAAAATTGGGTCGGTCTTAAATATTGTTTTGGGCTTAAAGTATTAAAATATGGTTTTGTTTTGTTTTTTATTTTTAGTTGTAATTTCTCTTTTTAAAACCGTGTAACTTTCTAGTCGTATGACTAGGGATGAACTACGATGGTGTAGTTCGAGAACTCACAACTCAATGGATGAGTTGTGGCAGGGTTTTGAGCGTAGAGTTAGATTAATCGATAGCGGGTGTAGCAAGTTTAAGTTTGTAAGCATCTGACTACTTAATTTCTAGTAGAAACTTTGGGGGCAGCAAGTAGGCAGATTTTTGCTGAAGCTGGGTAAATCTTTGTTGTTCTATTTCTGCTTTTATTATTCTGCCATTGTCCATGCTGCAATTATTTTATATATTTCCGCACTAATTTTTATCATTTTTAGTATCACCATATTCACCTCCCTCTAGGGTGAAATCGAACCTACGCAAGTAATCAAAATTGATGAAGATTGTTGGTTATTAAATTTGAAATTAAAAAGTGATTTAATCAATTTAATAATAATTTATTTAATTAACGTGAAAATAGCAATTTTGGCCACTGTCTTAGATTTCGACGAATCCAATTTCATCAGATCCATAACAGTGAATTATTTTAAGGTTTCAAGTTTCGTAGCAATCTGACTTGCTGTTTGATCGAACGGGCTTGAAACGTGCAAAAATCAATTTAATTGAAATCAATTTTAAATAAGCTGATTTTAAAGCTAACTTTTTCATATGATGGAATTAGGACTTGAAACCTGTTCCATTTAGTTTAAAAATATCAAAAACATCTTTTTTTATATATGGGATGACTTGCTTCCGTTCAGGAAGCAGAACGGGCTTTTCGGGTCGCTATCGTCGTTTCAGATCAATTCGATACTTGATGTTCTTTTTATCGGGCCTTGTCCATATAAATTTTTTTATTCTAATCCTAGCAGCCTTTTATTTCTCACTACTATACATACTGAAATTTTTGTTGTTCCTCTCTTCTCAATGGCTGAAAACCTAAATCCTAAATCCAAATTTAAATCAAAATCAATTTCAAAATCAAAATTGTGACGCCCCACCTCTATACTCATACTAGCCAAGGACACTACTTGGTAATGCCGTCAACTAGCATGAAGAATAAGGCTATTAAGGGTGACCATCGTGTAATGGCATTTTGCGAGTACCTATATATCAGATGGTATGTCATGCATTTCATTTCAAAAGGGAATCTGACATATCAAATGCAAACTCGAAGATACTACACAGTGGCTATATGGCCTTCAGAAACAAATATAATATAAGCATAACGCAAATTAGTCATAGATACTCATATCACTAAGGAGGAAACAGATATGAATATATGAAATAGAAGCGTACATCCAAATAGTGGTGATACAAGAACCACTACATCAAAAAAGGATAGGTACAAGAGCTAGACAAAAGAATATGTATACATCAAGGAGTCTCTATCTCGAATGAATAAAAACAAAAACTACTAAACTAATGTATATAGCCAAAAGTCAGATAATGGACTCCGATAAGAAGTCAATTACAAGCACCTGAAACACCTCGGTCTGACCAAAGAATTATTTAAGAAGAAAAATAATAAACAGATCAGTCTAGCTATAAATATCAAATAAGATGAGATAGGATAAGAGATATGACAAATATATATGATAACAACAAAAATCATATAATATCTCAAATTTTCTCATACACGAAAAAGAATGTCATATTTTTTTTTATTCACCAAACCATAAATATTGATAGAGCTTATTAATGCATATCATTTAAATTGGTGAAACACAAAATTTAGAAATCAATAATTAGGAATCCAGAAAACACAAAGGGGGAGGCCTATCATAAATAGGAGCATGAAAACTCAAAAACATGTGTATCATAAACATGACGCTATCCCACGAGTCGCTAACCTATAGAGCCAGTGCAACGACGTAGTACAACGGTACGCCCGAGGAACCTGAAACTCAAATAAGTCGAAGCAATGACGTAGTACAACGGTACGCCAGATGAACCGAACTCCATAAAAAGACCATGGGTCAGTAGCCCATAAAAGTGAGACGAAACCCTAAAGAACGGGGTATAGTCCCCACGCAGACTAAGAGACATCGCATATCGCTAGTCTAAACCATAAAATGATCGTCATTGATCAACAAAAAGTGTAAGTTACACTAAGCTATTAATAAATGTGTTTGGTTTTATGTCCCACAACCACTAGCTTAACTTAAATACTTACGAACAAATTGTAGATTTCCACTCGAACATTGTCACAAGATTTCAATCGAACGAGTCTAAGAATTAACCGACGAAGTATATGCAAGCATTTCATACAACTTGTTTTGCTAAGTCATTTAATTGGATTTCTCGAACGAATGAGGTAAAGGTTTGTATATACTAATAGATTAGAAAATGGTTTTAAAAACGATCTTTGTATTACAAGAAATATTGAAATCATTTTTGTGAAAGAGTTTAAGTATTTACTACTAGTATACAAACCTTTGTATTTTAAAGTGACAAATCACAGAGTTGATTGTAAAAATAATTAATCACCAAAAATTCACATACGACGACATGAATAAAAATAATGAATATCGATATCAAATCCATCGAATGCATATTCCCAAAAATCGAGAAAGAAGTCATCAAAGTCGATAATAAATGACAACAAATGATTGGATCTACGAAAATCGATTCAATTGGAAATCTACTCAAAATAGGCAAATTGGCTAAATTAAACAGTGCCAAACGTCTGGTGGTTCTCCCAGACGTCTGGTGGTTCTCCCAGACGTTTAAACTAAAGGTCTGGAATTTTTCCAGATCACTCAGATGTCTGAGCTATAAGTCTGTAATGTTTATTCCTTTGCCTCAGACATCTGAGCTAAAACTTAGGGCAAAATTTGCCTAGGCCATTAATGGCCAAATCGGTTTGGAAGCAATCAGACGGGAAACATATGCTATGGATTTATGCCTAACAACAACCCAGCCCTATAGGCTCTTCAATACACTCTTAACAACATGTCCAAACATCTTTAGTAGGATTTTCATAGATTTTGACTTCAAAATACTAAAAATTGGAAAATTCACCAAACCAATTCAATTCAAAAGCAAATGAATATGAAATAGATGTTAGGAATTCATACCTAACAACTATCAAAGATATAGACATAGATGTAAGTTCAAGAACTCACCTTTAAAATCAAAAACAAGGAATGAGAAGCTCTAAAAAAAAGCAATATTAATTTCTCTTCAACAACACCTCAAGGATCTTCAATCTATTATAAAATGAAATGAATTTCCTAAGAATTTAGGGTCTAGGAATTTTGATTTTTCCTCTTTTCCCCTATTTTTCTCTTTAGCTTGAGTGTAAGGAAATGTGGAGTTGAATGAATGAAGAGCAAAGGAGTTAGGGTATTTGGTAGAAAAGTTTGGGTTCTCTTATTGGGTTAGTGGGCTAGAACCAAACCCAAAGTCCAAATGAAAATATCAAAATCCTAATCATCTCCAGACATATCGATATTTATACTCAAATAAGTTGTAAACGTCATTTTAAACTCAATGAAAGTGGTCTCGAGTCTGGATTTGACTGTTTTCAAAAAGCCACGTTTTGGACTTTAAATCCGACTAACAATGCTATATTTAAATAAAATATTTAAACATATAATCGTAAAATATGCAGGTTGTTACAGACTCCCCTCCTTAAAAAGTTGCATCCTCGCAATACTTCAGAAGAAAATAAATAGTAACAACCACACTAAGGCATAACAATGCAGAAGAAAATCTGAAGTGTAAAGTTCACATTAAGGAGCACGAGAGAGTAAATCCTAATGTGTTCGCTCTGAATTCTCTGAATTCCTAAGAACAATCCTTAGGATTTATGGACCATTGAACTTTCATAAGCGGAACATCTTTATTTCGAAGGCGTTTAACCTCCGTAGCAATGATAGAATAGGATGTTGCTCATGAGTCGCATTAGGTGAAACTCAAATTTCTTCAATAGCACCAGACTCAAGAATAGAATCAGAATCCCTAAGGCATTTCCGTAGATGAGAGATGTGGAATACGTCATGAACAACAGAAAATTGAGCCGGTAATAAAAGACAATAAGCCACGGAACCAATGCGTTCAGTGATGGAAAATGGACCAATATATCGAGGTGCTAATCTTCCCGAACGACTAAAATGCACAACACCCTTCATTGGTGAAACACGAATAAATACCAAATCTCCCACAGAAAATTCCAAATTCCTTCTTCGGTTATCGGCATAGGATTTTTTTCTGCTTTGAGCTTCTTTAATCCTATGACGAATAAGGTCAATCTTTTCTGTGGAATCACGAATAAAATCTGGACCTAAAACCAGCCTCTCACCGACTCCAAGCCAACACGAAGGAGATCGACATGGCCTTCCATAGAGTGCTTTGAAAGGTGTCATACCAATGCTAGATTGGAAGCTATTATTATAAGAAAACTCAACAAGAGAAATATGATCTTCCTAACTACCATTAAAATCAAGAACACATGCACAAAGAAGATCTTCAATAGTTTGATTCACACGCCCTGTTTGTCCATCGAACTGAGGATGATAAACGGTGCTAAAATTAAGCTTCGTTCCCAAAGATTTTTGAAGACCTTTCCAAAATCCACTAATAAATAATGGATCACGATCGCTAACAATAGAAGTAGGAACTCCATGCAATTTAACAGTTTCTTTAACATAGAGTTTGGCCAAAAGAGGTATGGTCTGATTGGACCAGACGGGAATAAAATGGGCGGATTTGTTAGTCTATCTACAATCACCCATAGACTGTCATGACACGAACGAGAACGAGGAAGACCGTCAATAAGGCCCATGGAAACTTGATCCTACTTCCAAATGGGAATGTCCAGAGGTTGCAAAAACCCACCGGGCCTTTGATGCTCGGCCTTAACGAGTTGGCAAGTTATGCAACGCTTAATAAAATAAGCAATGTCGGATTTCATTTCATCCCAATAATAAAGTCGCTTCATGTCTACGTACATTTCACTACTACTTGGATGAATGGTAAATTTAAAACGATGAAAATCTTCTAAAATTTCTTTATGAAAATCACTAATATTTGGCACGATAAATCTACCAAATTTTCAAATTCCTCCATGAGCATCGATTTCAAAGTCTCTCAAACTATCGACCTTATCTTTATCCCTAAAACGTTGCCTAAGAAGAGCCAATTCGGGATCGTGGTTTTGAGCTTCAAGAATGCGGTCTAAAAGAGAAGGATGAGCCTCAAGGCTACATAAAACAAGAGATGAACGTAAATCGGACTCACGATCTTGAATCACATAAGTGGACAGAGTCTCAAGATCATTCCATTCGGATATCATCATAGAAACAACCGCTTGTTGCTCACGACTAAAGGCATCGGCTATACGATTTCCCTTTTCAGGAGTATAAAGAATATCAAGATCATTAAGATGCAAGGAATTCGATCCAATTTTGTTGACGCAAATTAAGTTCGTTTTAAGAAAATAAATACTTCAAAGATTTATGGTCGGTGTAGAGAACAAATTTCTCTCCCGAAAGATAATGACGCCAAATTCTAAGGGTGAAAACAATGGCCGCGAGCTCTAAGTCATGAGCGGAATAT
This sequence comes from Allium cepa, assembly GCA_030765085.1. Taxonomy (NCBI): domain Eukaryota; kingdom Viridiplantae; phylum Streptophyta; class Magnoliopsida; order Asparagales; family Amaryllidaceae; genus Allium; species Allium cepa. The sequence goes on from CM060932.1 coordinate 164,948,352, forward strand.
CTAGTCTCGGACGAATTTAATTGCCTAGAAGCATAAGCGATAACACATTCCCTTTGCATGAGAACGACTCCCAAACCAACACGACTAGCATCAGTATAAACAGTTAAGTCTTGGTTCCCTTAGAGATTCACAAGAATAGGAGCATCGGATATGAGTTCTTTTAATTTCTAAAAAGAAGCTTCACATTTGTCTGACTAATGTACTTAACTCCCTTCTTTGTCAAACTAGTAAGAGGTACATAAATTTTAGAAAAACCTTTTATGAAACGACGGTAATAGCCCGCCAATCCAAGAAAGCTATGAATTTTCATCACACTCTCCAGTCTCTTTCAATTTTGAATCGCTTCAATCTTTGAGGGATCCAGGGAAATTCCAGATTCAGTAATAATATGTTCTAATAATTTCACACGGGATTGCCAAAAGTGGCACATAGAAAATTTTGCTTTCAATTGATTGCTCCTAAGAATTTCCATTACAGCCTGAAGATGTTTTTCATGCTCTTCCTTGGTTTTAGAATAAACAAGAATATCATCTGTAAATATGAGAGCAAATCGATCGAGGTAGTCTTTGAAAACTCAATTCATAAGGTCAACGAAATAAGTTGGAGCATTTGTTAAATCAAATGGCATAACAAGCCCTTCTTAAGGTCCATAACGAGTATGAAACGATGCAAAGGAATACTATCCTCCGCAATATGAAGCTGATGAAAACTAGTTGCTAAATATAATTGTGAAAAGACTCTAGCATCGCAAAGTTGATCAAACAAATCATCAATCCGAGGTGAGGGATATTTATTCTTAACGATAAGATCATTAAGCTTACGGTAGTCAACGCAAAGCCTAAGTGTACCATTGGATTTGTTCATAAACATAGCTGAAGCTCCCCAATGAGAGGAACTAGAACGAATAAAATGTTTTGCTTCCAATTTGGATAATTACTTGCGCATCTCCTCATTTTCCTTATTGGACATACGATAAGGAGTACGAGTGGTAGGTAGAGCTCCAGGTTTAGATTAATTCTAAACTCGATTGCTCGCTTAGGTGGTAATCCTAAAATGGGCTCAAATATGTCGAGAAATTCACAAACAACGTGAATGAGGGAAATGACATCTTCCTCATCATCATTATTGTCATCACGTGGATTTAGAGAATATAAGGATGCTATTGAATTGGAATCTAAATCTTTAAGAACAAGAGAAATCTGCTTAACAGATTGAGGATGTTGAAGATGGATAATCCTCTCGAGACATAAAATGTGGGCTACATAACGACTAAGCCAATCCATTTCCAAAATTATTCTGAAACCTCGGTAGCGCATAACATGCAAATCGGCTCGGAAAGCATAATCACATAAGATAATCTTGACATCCTTGCAAAATAAACTAAGTGTTGGAGATCCAACAACCAGATTCTCAATTTCAATGAACTCTTCAAGCACGTAATATTTAAAGACAAAATATCAATAAGTTCTTTTGATATAAAAGAGTGAGATGCACCCGTATCAAAAAGAACTCGAATAGGATGATCACAAAACATAATAGTGCCATCAAGGGTGGAATGAGAAATACCTTGACCAAGAGAAGTGTTACCAGGGGCTTGCATAACATTTAGCTTTCCCTTTTTCTTGCTTTGAAATTTGGGATATGAAAATATAAGATGATCTAAACTTTTACAATAGCGACGATGAAGGGATTTCGGACAATTATTTGCATAATGGTCATTAGAACCACAATTGTAGCACTCTCCACGGTTAGGGGTAGGAGTCTTTGCTACCGAAGTTGCTTACTTCCCTTTCTTGTTGGAATAAGGGCCTTTGAACTTTATAGGCCTCTTCTTGCTGATGTTGAAGTTCTGTTTGGCACCCACAATTTCAATATCACTTTCTTTATCGACCTCTTCAAGTCAAAGAGCGATATCAACAAGCTGATAAAATGAAACTTCTAGTTTTAGAAGTAAAGACTTTTTGAGGTTCTTATTCAAATCATAGATAAACCTTTGATTTTTCTTCAATGGGGTATTAATATACCCGACCCCATATTTAGAAAGGGATTCAAAAGATGCGACGTAATCTGTCACGGAAGATTCCCCTTGAACAAGGTCAATAAAGCATTAGGCTAAAGTTACTTTTTCAGCTTCCAGCACAAACTTTAACTCTAACCTTTCTCGAAATTGCTCCCAAGTAAGAACCGCTTTAATAATCTTAGAAACCAAAAGCTCATACCAATGTAATGCTCTTTATTGGAGCATGTAAGAAGCCACTTGGACTCGATATAAATCCACAAGATTCATGCAAGAAAAGATGCGATCACATGTTCTAAGCCAAGCTTGGATTTCTATAATGTTTTCGGAACCCTTGAATGGCCTTCCACCCAAATTGGTATAATCACCGCATAAGCGTGTAAAACCGGATTTAGGATAAGTAGGCTCAGGAATGGGTCTGGAAGCTTGAGCATTCTGTACAAGATCCAAAAGCTGTTAGGCAGATAAGAATACACCGTCCTGAGGAGTAGCACTAGATTGACCGGCGCTGGGACGACTAAGTCTAACCATTTCTCTTCTTTAAAAAGAAAGAAAGAAAGAAAGAAGAGGAAAAGGTTATTCTCATAATGAATATCAAATAAACTTGATTGATAAAATAAGGCATCATGAAAGAAAATAGGATAGAACGGGTCCTAAAACTTGGATTAAACCCTAAGGCACGATTCCCAAGAAAGACTTAGGACAATGATCCATGCTAGATTATTCTACATTGTTCTGAAGTTTTGTTCTGATACAAGCTGCGACGCCCCGCCTCTATACTCAAACTATCCAAGGACACTGCTGGGTAATGCCGTCAACTAGCACGAAGAATAAGGCTGTTGAGGAGCGACTATCTATGTAATGGATTTGTGCGAGTACCGATATGTCAGATGGTATGTCATGCATTTCATTTCAAGAGGGTATCTGACATATCAAATGTTAACTCAAACTATTATGTAGTGGCTATATGGCCTTCAGATACAAATATAAAATAAGCATAACACAAATCAATCACAAATATTCATATCATTAAGGCGGAAACAGATATGAGTATATGAAATAGAAGTGTACATCAAAGTAGTGGTCATACAAGAACCACTACATCATAAAAGGATAGGGACAAGAGCTAGATAAAATAATATGTATACATCAAGGAGTCTCTATCTCGAATGTATAAAACAAAACCTACTAAGCTAATGTTGATAGCCAAAAGCCAGATGACGGAGTCTGATAAGAAGTCAATTAGAAGCACCTAAAACACCTCGGTCTGACCCGAGTATTTCTTAAGAAGAAAAGTAATAAACAGATCAGTCTAGCTTTACATATCAAATAAGATGAGATAGGATAAGAGATATGACTAATATATATATGATAATAACAAAAATCATACAATATCTCAAATTTTCTCATACACCAAAAAGAATGTCATATTCTTTATTTTTATTCACCAAACCACAAATATTGATAGAGTTTATCAATGCATATCATCAAAATTGGTGAAACACAAATTCTAGAAATTAATAATTAGTAATCCAGAAAACACAAAGGGGGAGGCCTATCATAAACGGGAGCATGAAAACTCACCAACTTGTGTATCACAAACGGGAAGCTATCCCACGAGTCGCTAACCCATAGAGCCGGTGCAACAATGTAGCACAATGATCGCGCAAGCTACCAGAAACTCAAATAGGTCGGAACAACTACGTAGTAAAACTGTACACCCGATGAACCAAACTCCATAAAAAGGCCATGGGTTGCTATCCCATAAAAGTGCGATGAAACTCCAAAGAACGAGGTACAGTCCCCCACGTGGGCTAAGAGACATCGCATATCGCTAGTCTAAACCATAAAATGGTCATCATCGATCAACAAAAAGTGTAGGTTAAACTAAGCTAGTAAATAAACGAGTTTAGCTTTATGTCCCATAACCACTAGCTTAACTTAAATATTTACGATCAAATTGTAAATTTCCACTCGAAAATTGTCATAAGATTTTAATCGAATAAGTCTAAGAATTAACTGACAAACTAAACACAAGCGTTTCATACCACTTGTTTTGCTAAGTTGTTTAATTGGATATCTCGAACGAATGAGGTAAAGGTTTGTATGTACTAATAGATTAGGAAATGGTTTTAAAAACGAGCTTTGTATTAAAATAAATATTGAAATCATTTTTCTGAAAGAGTTTGAGTATTTACTACTATTATAGAAACCTTTGTATTTTAAAGTAAAAAATCACATAGATGATTGTAAAAATAATCAATCATCAAAAATTCACATAAGACGACGTGAATTAAAACCATGAAAATCGATATCAAATCCATCAAATGAATATTTCCAAAAATCTAGAAAGAAGTCATCGAAATCGATAATAAATGACAATAAATAACCGGATCAACAAAAATCGATTCAAATGGAAATCTACTCAAAATAGGCAAATTGGCTGAATTAAACAGTGCCAAACATCTGGTTATTCTCACAAACGTCTGAGTTGAAGGACTGGAATTTTTCCAGATCACTCAGATGTCTAAGCTATAAGTCTGGAACGTTTATTCCTTTACCTCAGACGTTTGAGCGTTTTGCCAGACGTTTGAGCTGAAGCTCAGAGAAAAATTTACCTAGGCCATTAATGGCTAAATCGGTTCGGAAGCGATCGAACGAGCAATGGAGGCTAAGGATTTATGCCAAACGATAACCCAGACCTATAGGCTCTTCAATACAGTCCAAACAACATGTCCAAACATCCTTAGTGGTATTTTCATATATTTTGAATTCAAAATACCAAAAATTGAAAAATTCACCAAACCAATTCAATTCAAAAGCAAATGAATATGAAATAGAAGTTAGGAATTCACACCTAATAACTATCAAAGGTATAGACATAGATGTGAGTTCAAGAACTCAACTTTAAACTCAAAAACAAGGAATGAGAAGCACTAAAACAAAGGAAGATCAATTTCTCTTCAACAACACCTCAAGGATCTTCAATCTATTATCAAATGAAACGAATTTCCTAAGAATCTAGGGTTTAGGAATTTTGATTTTTCCTCCTTTTCCCTATTTTTTTTCTTTAACTTGAGTGTTAGCGAATGAGGAGTAGGATGAATGAAGAGTAGAGGAGTTAGGGTATTTGGTAGAGAAGTTTGGGTTCTCTTATTGGATTAGTGGGCTAGAACCAAACTCAAAGTTCAAACGAAAATACTAAAATCCTAATCATCTCCAAACATATCGATGTTTATACTCAAACAAGCTGTAAATATCGTTTTAAACTCATGAAAGTGGTCTCAAGTTTGAATTTGACTGTTTACAAAAAGTCACATTTTTGACTTTAAATCCGACTAACGATGTTGTACTTAAATAAATCATTTAAACATATAGTCGTAAATTATGCGGGTTGTTACAAAATTCCTCCAAACCCTATCATATTATATATCTTTGGAAAGCTCCTGATGAACGCAACCCAAATATATGATTCGTTTTTCAAAATGGTGCACCCTTCGACCTAAATTCGTCAAAGAACCTCGACCGTCTATAGTAGGGTTTGTCGTTTTATAGGTGGATCATCGATTTTACGACGACTGGAGGGTATGGGCATGTAGGAGTTGATTTTTAGAGTCGATCTGTATGGTTAAATCTTACGGTAGGTGAATCGTCAAAATTAGATGTTGTTGCTCGATGGCGGTCGTGGCCATCAGAGGTGGAGGAAGCTTGCGCGGGGAGGCTGTCGCGGCAGCTCGAGTTGCAGAGCCTAGTGACATGACCTGATCGGCACGTAAGCCGGTGGAAGAGCGGTGATAATTCGATGAAGTTAGGTGGCGGTGAGTCTGCAGGGTTTCGAAGGCGGGTAGTGTCGTGCGAATGAAGATGTTGGTACGTGATAACGTGACCCATCTATTTTCCACTTTCATTTATTTTATTTACATATAAATTTAAATTGCATAACTTCTCATATTCATAACTTTCACGTACGAGGTCGGATTTACGCATGATTTATTCCGTTGGAATCGTATCGGAATTTCCAACTTTTGGTTTGGAGGAATTCTAAGACTGTTAGATTTTGGACCTTATTTTGGATTTCAAATTGATTTGAAATCAAAGGTGAGTGATTTAACCCGATCACAACTACTAAATTTTCTTATGTTAGTTAAATTAAAGGGACATTTCACCAGAAGGACAAACTTCGCAGTCCAATTAGTTTGTAGGACACACATTCAAAGAAATTACTTTCAAGGCCAAAATCAGCAGAATAATTACTTTTAAGGACAAAGTCGGTAGTCCATTTACTTTCAAGGACATAATTTCATAGGTTTTTAGGCCCTACAAAATAATTATTTTACGTTTTGTCCTTGAAAGTAATTATTTTCGTTGTGTGTCCTAGAAACTAATTCCACTTGCTAAAGAGGTCCTTGTGGCTAATTTCCACTAAATTAAATTTATGATGCGATTAGAAACTGATTTGGTGTTGTTTGGTATATTTAAATTTTCATTCTAGTTAAATATGACTTTTATTGCATTTAATCGTCATTTAATGTTTGCGTCAAAAATTGGTCACAAACACACAATTGCTGATGAAAGCACCCGTTTACAATTCCAGATCACAGATAGCATAAATATAGAGAAAATAAATGTGAAGAACACTCAAAATTTAAAAGGAAACACACAGAAACACAAAGGTTTAAAGTGGTTTGGTGTGTTGCCTACGTTCACTATGAAATGGTTGATCTTTATTAACTTTTGCTTGCTGGTTACAATGAATTACAACAGTGAACTTTGAGTACAACAGTGATTTTCGAGCACAACAATGGTTTCGGCAGAGTCTCGACATAGGAGAGCCAAAAAAGACCCTTTTCTGTAGTTCCTGGGGTGCGATTTATAGGTGTAGGCTGCAAATATCTTGCCCAGATTTCAAATGACCTCTTATCTCACATGGGTGGGCCCATATGATCGATCCCATGACATTTGTACTCGGTTCGTGATCGATACGAACGAATTTTTGATTGATACGAACGAATTTAGTATCGATAAAAATCTCGACCAATCAAGTCGAGATCGATCATGAACATTCTTGAGGATGCACGTAAGCTTCTGTGAAAATTTGGTGGCATTTGGACTTGTAGACTTGGAGTTATGATCAATGCAAGTGCTTACAAGCTGGTTGTCACGTTCGTATCGATCCAAAGGTCAACATCCTCCTCTCTTCGTATCGATACAACTTGCATTGATGACGTGTCTCGAAGATCCAGGGAAGATCCACTTTTCATGCCATTTGACCGGGCCATCAACTCATTAGTATCGACCTGATGCGCTCCATGCTTCGCATCGATCCAGGATGCTTACTTCGTATCGATGATCCAATAGCCTTTATGTATCGATAGTCTCTGCTCCAATTCGTATTGTTATAGACTCAAACACTTTGTATCAATATCTTTTAGGTGTTGCCTCATATCGTTCGTGGGTGGTATGCATCGTGTCGATCGTTGATCGGTCGATACGAATCATGTAAATGATGATCCATACGAGCTATGTGTTAACGGAAGTGATACGAAATGTCACTATGCGATGGATACGAACCGGAGTAGATGTGATGGATAGGAAGTGGTGCCTCTTCCATAGATACAAACTAGTGCTCTCTTGATGGATACAAACCAGATGTGTTTCACTTAAGACTTTATGGTTACAAATGTGCATGGATACGAATGAGGTTTCCTAGATGTATTCGAAAGGGATCGATACGAATGAGGTTTCCTAGATGTATTCGAAAGGGATCGATACGAATGAGGTGATCTGATGGATGCGAATGACAGCATTGCTTGATTTTCATTGATCATATCTTGAGCATATGAACTCCGATTGACTTGAAATTTGAAATGTAGCCTTTCTTATCCTTGTTCGTCATGCCCAATCGATTCCGCCTTGATTGGAGCTCGGTCAAATTTTGACAATATCGATCATAACCTTGTTTCCAATCGATCTCTATACTAGTTTCCACCCTTTTTAGCCTATTTTTTAATATCTCGGCCTTGAACAAAAGGCAGGATAATATTTTCCCTCAAAAACATGTCTTGTGGTAAGAAGGCGTGTTTTGAATAGCTCCGAATCCAACATCCAAAGTCTATTTCCATTCATAGCCATACCATCCAATCCATAACCCCATCTATTATCATGTCATCATATCCAAGTGCCATAGCTATATCCAAGTCCACGACTGCTCCGAGTCAATATCCAATTCGAAGTCCTGTAACCACAACCTTAGCCAATTCCGTAGCTATTCGAATTCGTCAACCGAGCTTTGATCTATCCATATCCAATAACCAATAACCAAATCCTTAACCTTTCTGGGTAGATATCCAAATTTAGGACCGCATCGGGCCCTTTGCCAAATCCAAGACCGCTCTGGGTCAATTTATCCATGGCCGAAATCCGAATCCATAACCTCTCCGGGTTTAACTTTAAATCCATAAACCTCATCGGGTCGCGTTATCCTTTTCTGACCCCAACTCTCCAGTCAAGGGCTTTTACATTCTCTGGCCTCGGCTCTCTCGCCAAGGACTTTTTATATTCTCCGGCCTCGGCTGTGATGTCCCGGAAATTTGGGCAATATTTATTTAATAATTTCATTAATAATTATTTTAAAATGTGAAATGTTGATTTAATAATTTAATCAAAAAGGAATTTTCTTTTTGAAGATTTATAATCATTTAATTTGTCAAATGATATTCTTTTCAAAATAATAATAATTTAATTTAAATTGAGAATCTGATTGTTTTCAAATGTTAAAAATATTTAAGTAATAAAATTCATCTTTCTGAACTGATTTAAAGATATTTATTTATAATGTATATATGTGTATACATTGTAAAGAGAAGATTTGATTTTAGTTTTAATTTATATTAAATAAAGAATATTTTCCAACTTATTATATATAAATGTATAAATTGTAAAATTGATTAAACCGATTTAAATTAGTATTGAAAACTTTTCAAAAGTTTGTTTTAAAAATCTATCTTATATTTTCATAAAAATGTAAGTAAGTATTTATTTTGTTTATAAAAATAAATATAGTTTAAATTTTGTTTTATAATAAAAGTTTGTTTTATAATAAAAGTTTGTTTTGTTTTATTTTAAAGGAAATTATTTTTCTTTTGAAATAAGATTTAATTCATTCATGTTAAATTATAAAATTGGTTTGAAAACTCTTGAATAAAATAAACTCAACATTATTTTTCTTTTTAAAACTTTTCTCTTTTGAAAATTTGTTTTAAATACTATTTTAAAATAATTAAACAAACATTAAAATGTAAATATTATAAGGAAATTTATATGTATTTATTTAAAGACTAAATGTTAATAAACATTTAGAAACATTTTAAAATAAATTAGAAATGGTTTAGAATAAATTGAATACATTTATAAATTTAGAATGCTCTTTTTATATTAAAATGCATATGTGTTAAGATCTTAACACTAGAGAAGACACTTGTAAATTTATCTACATCCTAACATAACAAGTGGCATGTTGTTTATTTTTGAAATTTAATTTATTAGATAAGAAATTGTAACAATGTATTTTGTTAAAACATTGTTTTCATTTGAATCTGAGAATCAGATTTCAGTAAAATCAAAAACCCAAACAAAATGCATGTTAAAAATCTGCAAATACAAATCAAATTCTGCAAAACCAAATTCTATTCAAAATCTGCAAATTACAACATCAAATTTGAGATTAATTTCTACTCAAGCATATGAAGTTATGGGTCTGCATGCAGTTCAAAAATCTTCATCAATAAGAAAAGCAAATTCAACAAGCAAATGCAGATGCAAGTTCAATATGCAGTTCCTGGAAAATGAAATCTGCATCTAAATTTGTTCTCTGCACTGGTGAGTAAGCTTCTTATTTTAAAAACAGATTTCCTTTTAAAAATCAGAGCCAACCATAATTTACAGAACTTAAGTTTTTATCTTCACAGAAATCAAAATCTGTTTAGACATAACTGGCCTGTTTCCTGTTTTTAAAAAAATGAAATGAGTAACTTCACCGTGCAAAAAGCCTATGATATCTGTGCATATGAATCAGTAGAAAGAATATGTTGTGATGGTTGCATATTGATGACTGTTCCATGTGAACATATATGAATATGTTTATATGTTTCCTGTATCTGCATACCTAATTAGTTTGTAAATTAAGATATCTTTTATTAGGAAATCTTTATCATTGAATTATTTCAGTTAGAAAGTTATGTGTAAACAAAATATATTCTTTAGTATAAATGTAGGTTTTATAAAATTATGATTTAGTCAAAATAAGTTAGAATTGAAGTCTGTTACCCTCTGAAACAACTCTACAGTAAACAGTTTGCAATAAAACAAAACTATCAACATCATTAACTATTTAAAACAAGATTATAACATGAATGTATGTTAGAAATCATTAATTTTAAAACAAATTTCACATTTTTAAATAAATTGGGGTATGAGCAATTCTGGTTTGGACAGAATTGGGAAATTTGGGCCTATCTAAATTCCTAATGATTGTGGGATGCTGTGAATCTGTCTGGAGATAGAGGATTGATGAGAGAGTGAGAGAAAATTGTCAGAAGTTTATTTCAGTGGTGGTGGTGATTGTAATTGGGATTTCTAGGTTTCAAGCCCTGGTATCTGAAGGTAGGGGTTTTTGAAGATTTTGATTCCTCTGTTGCATCGAGTGATTCAATACTTAAGGGATGGAAAGAGGGGTTGTAGATGGATCATTAGCCGGAGTTGCAGCGATGATGATGATCGGAGGATGGATTATGGGCTGTTAACAGGTTGGGGTTTATGGTGTAGTTGAGTTTCCAGGTTTGCAGATGATTCTCAAACTTCGGATTCGAACTACAGTAGGTTTCTGATGGTCGTAAGCTTGTGAGGTGATGGTCGGCGACTTGTAGAAGTAGGTTGGAGTGGCTGGAGTTCGCCGAGGTGACGGTGCATATGCACCGTACATGTTGAAGTCTGGTGAACTTCTAGGGATGTGCAGGGTTATGGACTTGAAGTAATACTCGAGAATTTTGGATTCTGTCTCAAAGCTGGGGGTTTGGAAACTCGAAGTGGGTATAGGGGTTTCTCGGGTTAGTGTGTTGCAGGATTAAATCCTGTAGATATGCAGTTTTTTTTAATTTAAATGAATTCATATTTTAAAGTTGTAATTTGATTCAAATGTAAGTTAAGTCTGAATTCAAATGAAATTTTGAATTCAAGGTTTTTAGAAATGAAAATTTTAAAATTTAAACAAGATTTAAATTTAGTTTTAAATCAAGTTAAAAACAGTTTTCAGGTTACTTTTAAAACCAGTTTTTAATTCAAAATAGTTTTTGTAAATTTTTTTTAAAAATTATGAACAGATTCAAATGTTTTAAAAGAAGATTTAAAAATGAATTTGATTTCAAATAAGTTTTAAACTTGAAAGAATTTATTTCCTTTAATATTTGAATCAAAGATATGAAATGTTAATTTAAATTTGAAAGTTAAAATAATCAATTTATTTTCAAAGCTTGATTTATTTTGTATTTTGTTTTAAATCTTTCTTGTATATTCAAGTAATGAATGTTTTTTAACATTCATTTTATTTTAAGGTTTATAATTATTTAAATTTGGATTAATGTTTAAATAGTTAAACATTTTAAATATTAGATTTTTTAAATGGAATTTGAATTTAATTTTAGAAATGTATTGTTTAAATATATTTTGAATGTAAATGAAGTCATTTGATAAGTAAATAAATTATTTTGAAAATAATTAAGATAATTAAGAATTTACTTAATTATTTGGGTTTAAATAATGGTTTAGATTAATTTTAATTAGAGATGATTTATTGATAATTAATCTAAGATATTTTTTCTTAAGTAAGTAATAATTGAATATGTTGTTAATTAATAAAAATAATTATCAAAGGATAATTAAGTAATTAATTAATGAAACTAATTTTGATAATTAACTAGATTAATTAATTGAATATAATCAATTATAATTTGTTAAATATAATTACTTGATAAAAGTAATTAAGGAATTATTTACTTATTGTAATTAATTTTGATATTGTGGTTTGTTTAATTAATTTAGTTTAATTAATTTAAGTAAATCATTTGATGATTTAATGGAGGTAATTACTAAATGAAATTAATAGAGCAGGATTACTTAGAAAAGTAATAATGATAATTACTGGAATGTAATTAGTGAAAGGTGATTTATTTTAATAAAGTAATTTTGATAATTACTTTTGTAATTAATTAAGGAATTAATTAATGAAGATAATTAATTATTGGATAATTAATTTGTTAATGAGTAATTAAAGATAGTTAATTACCGAATTTAATATTAATCAAGGTGATTAAAAATTAATAAAAGTAATTAATTTTTAAATTAATTAATTAATTTGAATATTAATTAGAGATCATTAATTATTATAATTAAGGATGAAATTAATGATTGTTTAATTAAAATATAATTAATTAATTAAGTGATTAATTAATTGTAATTAATTAAGGACAAATATAATTAATTATAGTTAATTAATAAATGAGTAATTAAATGTTAATTACTTATGAATAAGGTTAATTAATTTGTGAAAATTAATTAAATACTAATTACTTATTGTAATTAGTGAATGATTAATCAAAGATGTTTAATCAAGTTGAATACTTAGTGGATGATTAATTAACTGGGTTAATTAACTAATGGATATTAAGCAGGATTTAAATGTGGTAATTAATTTAAATTAATTAGAGATGGTAGTAATTAATTTAATTCTTTTTAAAATTAATTATAATTGATGGTTAATAAATCATTGCTTATGGATATTATTGATTGAATGGTTGTGATCTCAGTAATGAGATGAGTTGTATTTGTATGATATGGATGTTTGGTTAAGGTATGATGATGTGTGATGGATTATCTGGTTGGATGATTACCTGTTTGTGATAATGATATAGATTATCCGTTTATGATATGTATATGTAGCTTATCTATCTGTGTGAAATAGATAATAATGAAATGAGTTAATTGTTTAAACCCTTAAGTACAACTTGGACATTAAAATGGCGTTTGGATTCGAAGAGACCAGGATCGGGTATCCATATTTGGATATCCGAAAACCACATCGATTCCAATTAAATGTTATGTCGTTAATCCAAGTGGAGCAAGTGAAGACTCGAGGTGTAAGGACTATACATCAGTATAACTCTGTGGGTGATTCCGTAATGAGTTTGACGGAATAGTACTTATAGGTTCGAGATGGTGATTTAGAGTGCAAGGGCTATGGTCGTTGACTCTGAGGGTGATTCCAAAATGAGTTTAACGAGATAGTGCCTTCAGTTTCGTTCGAACCCGGAACGAACTTTTATGGATTGAATGCTTTCAGAACATCGTCAGGTGGACGATGAGCATTCTAAGATTGATGTGTCCTATAAAGGTAATCGTAGCCTCAAGCCTCATCAACCGGGAATGGCTAAAACAGGGGAGGTGCAGCAAGGCTTCATGGGTAGGCCCCACTGGAGAGCAAGATTTACCCCTGTCTAGAGGTCCCTTTATATTTCGGCTGTGTGGCAGTTGGTGATGACCAATCTGCGGGGTGGTCTTGTTCGGAACTGTTCAGTAAGGAATGGTTCCGGCTTTATGTTGCAGGGGAGCGGGCGTACTCCTCGGTACGGTGATCTAGGCCACGTACTGTGATGGGCGGTACCCCAGTAGCCCTGCCATTGATGGAATCCATAATCCAATAAGTGCCTGTACGGTTTTGATTGTGCCCAACTATGTTGGAACATGAGATGTAAGCATTCCAGCTATTTCTGCATTTTAATTTGAAAACTCTAGACACTATTATAATATCACTGGATTTCCTATCAAATGTTTTGGTTAGCGTAAGGTAAAAACTTTTCCATGTTTATGTGTGGGAAGTCTTACGTGATACCTTTTGTTTCAAAGGATTTTCTAAAGTTAAGCAACTTTTATCCCCGTTTACTCACACCAGACCCCTGTCTGACCCGAGTGTTTATTTTCTATTTTAATAAACTCTTGGGTACTCATATTACGTATGAGTAGTCAAGTGATTCAGGATTGCTTTGACGAGATATGGAGGAGATAATTAAGCAGGAGACTTCAGCGTGTAGATATATGTAGTGGTTCCGCTGTGTTTGAGTTGTATCTGTTTTCTCTGATATACTTGAATTGTAATTGCTAGACAGATGTTTATAACTGTCTAGTTTATAGTGTATTAGCTGTTTAACTCTGATGTATATGGTACTATGTAAAGTTTTATGTGATATAATATAATTTATTCGTTCCGCTGTGAGATTCTGATGTTGTCTGTTTCTTTCTTTCCTTTCTTTTCTCTTTTCTATCCCTTTCTTTCTTCTTAATGATGCGTCGTTCTATGGAATGAAAGGCGAGTCGTTACATCGGCTCTCCGGCCAAGGACTTTTATTCTCCAGCTTCGGCTCTCTGGCCAAAGACTTTTCATATTCTATGGCCTCGGCTTTTCGGCCAAGGACTTCTTATATTCTCCGGCCTCGGCTCTCCGGCCACGGACTTTTATACTCTCCGGCTTCGGCTCTCCAGCCAAGGACTTTTATATTCCCCGCCTCGGCTCTCCGGCCAAGGACATTTTATATTCTCCGGCCTCGGCTCTCCGGCCAAGCACTTTTTATATTGTGTTCGAGTCCATCCTATCGCTCAATGGCGAAAGGATTTGTAATTTGCGATTACTGCCCCGTCTCTCCGATTGGGACTGTAATCGTGAGACATGTACTATTTGTTACATTAATCCGAATCCAATCATCCAAAATAAAAGGTTCTACATATGGGAAAAATTAAATAAGTGTTTGAACATCCGAGGGAGACACCAAAGTTTTCAGAAAAACGAAAAGAAAAATAGAATTACATAGACTCGAGCAACATGGTTTATCATCGTCTCAGAGCATGCCTAGGGACCTTCATCAATCTCGTACATGTGTAAGTGACTTAGCCATATTACTTCGAGCTCTATTATTTATTCAAAGCCATAAATCTATTTAGCTGATAAAAAGCTGGCGATGCCTAGATCCATTGCCATCCTCGCTTGAGGTGGGCGGTGGTCGCTCTTGTTCCCCTGCCATAGCTCGATTCCTCACATATTGCTGTAGACGACCATTCCTTACATGCTCCTCAACGATATCCTTTAAATGCCTGCAATCATTCATATTGTGCCATTCCAGCTCATGGAATAGGCAATGCCATCCCGATGCCTGCTCGTATTCAAAGGGTACCCTTCTTGCCGGCCTTCGTTGCTGGAGGCGCCCTCGAGTGCCAAATAGATCCTTTCTAGAGTCTCAGTTAAATTTGTGTAAGAAGAAAACTTTGACTCCCTTCGAGGGCTTTTCGAAGTGCACTGTTGTTATTCATTTTCATTTTTCCTTTATCATCTTTATTTGGATCCTCCCTGGGTGGACCTCCACCCCTTACTGCATAAGGAACAACCTCTCTCCCTTCTCTCTCAGCCTGCGCATCTACTTGCCTCTGGAACCTTTTTGCCTCATGGTAGAACTCCCCAAGATCCCTCGCTGGGTCCCGTTCCAATGATATCTTGAAATCCAAATTATCTGCAATTCCTGATACTGTCGCCATCAAAACCATCGACGGATTAGGCCGATCCACCGAAGCCACCGCCACATTGAATCTGGTTAAGAAATCCCTGAGCGACTCTCCTTTCCATTGTTTCATTGATGTTAAAGTCATCACATACTTGGGTCTAACTATGTGAACCTGAAATTGTCTCATAAACCTTTCAACCAGCTCCGTCCATGTGCCAATAGAGCCACTTTCCAACTGTCTGAACCATAATGTTGCTATATCTATCAAATACAAAGGGAAGCACACTGCCATGACCTCGTCTGATGCCTCCAGTACTTCCATATGCCTCATGTACCTCGTCAAGTGAATAGTGGGATCTGTCTCCCGTCATACGTCTCCGGTGTTGGCAGTTTAAAATCTAGCGGGTTCCTAACTTTCTTGATTGTTGGAGCAAAGGGACTCCTATTTGCATCCTCCAAGTATCTATTCACCAATCCACCTCTCATGGCTCGTCTGACCATATCCGCCAATCCATCGTTATCGCCAAGGTGTAGTCCTGAGCTATTGCCTTCGATTTCCCCCTCGATTTCACTAGGGAGGTCTGGAATTTGCTCTCTTGAACGAGTATCCATTCCCCTACCAACACTGTGTTGCACAACTTCACCTGGTATCCAAGATTGGATCAACATGCTCCGGGTGAGTGCCCTCTAGATTAGGTGCTGCTCATGATTGTCCTGCGGTATTCTGAATTCTGGTTGTTCTATGCTCCTAACTCCTATCTCCAGCACCTCCTGCAGTTGCGTTAACTTGATTCTGCACTCCATTTTGTCCAGCTTGTCGAAGCAGATTCTACATCATCTCCTCTTGTCTTTCTAGAAGCTCTTCATGCGTAGCTCCCATCATCATTTCCATCTCATCCCGGGTGATGAAGACTGAGGCCTGATTCGCTTCTGAGGAAGCCTCCTGACTCCCTTCATGTTGACTCCTTTCAGTCCTCTGTCTCCTTGTTGATTGCCTCACCATTGCTTTCCAGATCTAAGTCCTTAAGCTTTCAAATCCAAAATCTAATGTAACATTCCCGTTTTTAAATCAAATTCAAATTGGAAGTAAATTTAATTTTTGAAATTAAATTAGGGATTAATCTGATATTTTTCAAAATTTAATAGATCTTTGTTTGTTTATTAATATAAATGAATGCAAAAAATGATTTTTAAATAGAATTTCTATTTGGAAATTCAGAAATAAATATTTTGAATAATACATTAATTATAAATCTAATTGTGAATTAAATTGAAAATTTCCTAAACAAATAAAAATGTATTTTTGTATATATAAATAAATGTGAATAAATGTGATATTCCAAAGATAAATAGGATATGTATTTATAATAAATAAGAATTTGATTTGAAATTTAAAATAAATAGATGATGAATGGAATATAAAAATTTATTTATAAAAAGGTATTTGATTATTTATTCATTTATAAATACAAATTGATTGTATGTTAATTTTTTTGAATTTGAAAAATCTTAGGAATAAATTGAATTTGAAGTATTATATTTGAAATTTATAAAAGGTTGTTTTCCAATTATAATATATATCTATATATGGATGTTGCAATTTGAGATTATTATAAGATTTTTTTCTAAAAAATTAATTAAAGTTAAAGTACTCATTTTAACAATAATGCTTGTTTCTAGTTATCTATTTAAGCATAATAAATTAAGAAGGAAATAAATATAGATTGCAAATAATATACACATTAATTTGTAAATCAATTAGAGAAAAGGGTTTGAACAAAAATTTATAAATTAAAATAAGTAGAGGGATTTGAACATAAAAAGTGATATTAAGGACTTAAACACAATTTAATCATTAAATGACATTTGTAAATTAATAATGTCATTCATATTATAAGTGTTCATTTACCTTAACAAGTGGCATAAATCTCCTTCTTAAATTGTAACAAATAAATTTTATAAAGTTTTGCATAAGAAAAATCAGGCTGTTCTCCTTAAAAATTCAAAACAAATTACCTTGTAAAAAATAAAAAAACCAGGAGACTAAGATTCAAAAACAAAAGCAAAGCTCAAACTTTAAAAAAAACAAAATTTTAAATCAAAGAAAGAAAAGAAGATCAAGTATGGGAATTCAAAATAAAGAAACCTGGAAATTGAAGTCTAGATTTTAGTTTTCAAGCCTGGAAACTAACCTGGAAGCAAAGGAGGATTCAAATTTGTTTTCAAATCAAAGGCCTAAGAATCAAGTCAAAACAAGTAAAGCCTGATCCAAATCTGAAGTATGCAAACATCAAGTTCAACTTGGAAATGAAAAATCAAAGCCTATTTTCAAAACAGATTGGAAAGTAAAGAAGTTCAAAAAAATCAAAATTTGTTCATGGTTTATAACTTGGAAGTTTGGATTAAAAACAAGACCTGATCAACTTCAATCAGATCAAATTTAAAATGCATTTCCAGATTTTTCAACACCATTTCCCAGACTTTGTGTCCTCTGTCTTCATCCTTCAGGTGAGCAAACTTCAAATTTAAAGAAATTAAATCCATTTATATATTGATGTTTGTGATAAACAATCAAAGTAATGTGGGCATGGCTGAATTTTTAAGCGTTTGTCTATATATAAGGTAAAACATCTGTATATCTCTGTGAATTTGGATATGCATATGTCTCTGTTCAGTAACAAGTTAATAGATTCAAGAAAAAATGTATGTCTGAAAACATAAAAGACTTAGGTAATAATCTTTGAATATACCTACTTGATTCAGATTTAAAAAAAAAACATTTATAGGTATAAATAACAAATAACATTATGGAGGTTAAGGAAACACAGTGGAAATAAATTTATATCAGAAAATCAATCATTAAAAATTTGTATTTTGAATTCATAACTTAGTTCGCTTTCGAAAATAATGATTTTTAATATAGATTTGGTGATTTTTAAGATTAGGGAAGTATAGAATTTCTGTGATGATCAAATTTGGGTTATTCGCCGATTTCCTTCAATCTATGATGAATGCGAGGTTGTAATTGATCATCATGAAAGATGGTAGTAAGGAGATGACAGTAAAAATGATCGGAAAATTTCTCGATCATCAGAGCGACGACACAGTGGCTTGGTAGGGTTTAAGGACCGGAGCAGGTTGTCGTGGTTTCTCGAATTCGTAAGATGTCGACGAAGCACTTGAAGGTATCAGACCTGGGGGGATTTTCGCGTGGACCAGAGGTGAAGGCTTGGGTGATTGGGCTTGGTCGATGATGGCTGAAATCATCGGCGAGGGAACAAATTTCTGATCATATGTGGCTCCAGTATTTCCCTGTTCAACTCGATTTCGAATCACGATGAACTTGAGGGTGTTGGTTGGTCGAGGTTGATGAGGAGGTCATTAGCAACTTGTCGACGGTCTTTGCGATGATCGGACTCACTCCGATTGTTTATGCATATATATATATATATATGTATGTATGTATCACTGTGTATATGATTTGAAAATGGGTTTGAAGAAGGAGTTTCCTCAGGTTCAAACCCGAAGAAAATTGCGAGATGACTCGAAGCGATGGAATGGTGGATGAACTCGAGAGTGTTATCAGCTTTTACACGTGAATGTCGTGGGTCTGAAGCATTTAGACAAACCAGATTTTAAATTTGAATAGAATAGGTTTTAAAATCTTATTCTTAAATAAATTTATTTTATATAACAGAAGTCTGTTTAAATTTTGGATAAATGAAAGTTCTATAGTTTATTTAACTTAAAAAATTTAATTAAGTTTTGTTTTCCTTAATTATTTTGAAATTTAAATTTAATAGTTTAAATTAAGAATTGATTAAAAAAGATAAATGGTTTATCTTAATAATGTTTTGATACTTAATTACTTAAAGGTTTTCAAAATTTAGTTAATTGTTCATGATGATTTACTTTATTTAACAAGGTTTCAAGAATTTAATTAAAAGTTGATTAATTAACTTGTTATCAAAGGTTAATTAATAATTAAGTAATTAAAGGTTAATTACTCCAAGGATATTAAATAATTAAGATTGATTAATAAATGGAAATTAATTAAGGGTAATTAATTACTTAAAAATAATTACTTAATTAATTATTGATTAAAGTTGATTAACCAAATGATTAAAGAATAATTACTTAATGTAATTAATTTGTGATTTAATTAATTAAAGTAATTAGGGATAATCACTTATTGTAATTAATTAATTAATTAAGGATAATTAATTAAAAAGGTAATTAATTAAGAGTTAATTAATTAATGTAATTAATTAAAAAAAATTAAAGGTTAATTATTTAATGATTAAAGGTTGATTTATTTATTAATTAAAGTTGATTAATTAATAATTAAAGGTTAATTAATAAATGATTAAAGATTAATTAATAATTAAGGTTTGTAATTAATTAATATAAATTAACCAGAATCAGTAGTTTAGCTATAAGTAATTAATCTAATTTAAATTTATCAGATAATTAATTAGTCTTACTTATGGATGACTGTATTCTATTGAATGCTGTAAATTGCTTGATATCCCTGATATGTGATGCTTTGTGAAATGAGTTATTTTGGTTTATCTGTGATAAATGCAATTTATTTACCTATGATGAATGTATATTATTTATCTGTGAATCTGTGAATGAACGATAAGCGTTATAGATTATACCGCTTATCAATATCGATGTGCTCGAATATGTGATGTGATGATTTATGTTTTACTATTGGGTAAAACCCCTGGACTACACCATACACACACAAATAAGGATTGAATGAGGAAAATTGGTTAGGTCACAAATTTTTGAAATGATTTTAAAAGTTGAATTGTTTCGAATCCAAATAGTTTTGGAAAATGGAATTGGGTTGAAAATCTTTTGAAAAGGAGTTTGAAGATAAAAGTTATTCTGAATAACTTGCTTAAATTTTGAAATTTATTAAATTCAAAAATTTGAAATTGAATTCTATGTTTGAAAACTATGATTTAAAAAGGCTATACAAGTGATATATGTGTTTATATGGGTTTTAAACCAGTTTAAATGTATTGTTTTGAATTTGAATATAACCTAAGGGCTTTAACTTGTATAATGAAATCAGATTTTTCTGAAACGAAAACTATTTGTTTTCAAATAATAAATGCTTTCATATAAGGAAAGGGTTTTCAATTTGTGTTCAAAAGTTTCAAGTTTGAAATGAAATTGTGAATAGTTTTGAAAGCTATAATTGAACCTTTGTGAAAGAATATTATGCCTTGTTTTGAAGTCGAAAAGGATTTTAAATGGTGTATCTTTTATATAAAAGATTTGAATTGGAAACGGGTTTGAAAGCTATTAAATCATTGATTTTAAAGATTGAATGAGTTAATCCAAAATTAAAATGGAAATTGTTTTGAAATCTGTGAATGGATCTTTGTGAAAAATGGGTGAACTTTGTGAATTGAATCTTTTTGTTTAAAGATTTGGAAATGGTAATTTGTTTAAACCATTTGAAAGAAAGGTTTTGGATAATAAATTGTGACTTAACTGAAATCCCAATATCCAAATATTTTTAAATACTGCGCTCATTATTCGGTTTAGCCGGAAGAGGACCTTGTGTCATATAACCCATTTCGAATAATGATACGACGTTATGGATAGCATTTGAAGACCGGTGGTGAAGATCGGGTATTTTCGAAAGCGAAAGGATAACCCTCGAATGTCTCTGCACCGAATGGCCTAGGTATAAAGATCTTCATATGTGATGGGAAGTCCGAACGTGATTAGGGATTATTCAGATTTGCAAGGGCTTCTTTTGAAGTGCCTTTGGTTCTGTTCGAACCCGGAACAGACTTGTATGGGATGTGTGTCTGACATTACACTTTGAGATGTAAAACCGGTTTCTATCAAATACATTTCTGTTTGATGGAGGAGATTTATTCTCTTAGCTTAACACCCTTCTCTAAGACGTATGAGCTCAGAGGTTATGTAGTTGATGGTTAGTAGTGATACATTCCCAATTTGGTAATGTGGCATACGAAGTGCTACTGATCATTTGTTGAACAAAGCATGGCTTTGTGAAAAAGCATGGATTTGTGAAAAAGCGTAGCTTTGTGGACAAGACTGCATCAGGACCTCACACCCTTGAAATGGTCGAAACAGGAAAGATGCGGCAAGGTTGCAGGGCTCGTGCCCCTAGTTGTATAACCTGCCATGGAATATGGCGGTAACCTACTATTGAACATGGTAGCTATAGTAGGCATGCAATAATGGTATGCTGGCTAAGATTAATATTGTACTTTCGAAATGTTTTGCACTATGCACTAATAATAATATCAAAATGGTTTTCGCGTATCAAGCATTTTTGACTATCATAAGGAGAAATTCTAGTTTGCATGGTGTGTGTGGCGGAAGGCCTTATGGTAGTTACATTTTCCAAAAAGCACTGTGGATTTAAATTTTAAATTCTTTTGTTGGTTGTTTTAAAGATAAACTATTTTTGTTTGCTCATACAGTCCCATGACTGACCCGGAGTTTATTGTTCCCTTCCTAAACTCTAGGTGCCCTCAATTTTCCACACAGGCAGTTCAGATTTGGGTTTTTCAGATAATCAAATAGTAGGAGTAGATTCAGGAGCCTTCAGTCTCTGGGAATCTTCTTTAGTCTTTGGATGACTGACCTTGCTTAGTAACACTTGATTGGGAGTTCGAGCTATTTCTAAATTGGTGCATTGGAGATGGAGATTGCTGATTTTGGATTGGAGTCCTCGTAGCTTTTAGGATGAGCTTTTGGTTTGGAGTTGCAGATTTTGGATTCATTCTTTATCAAAGATCATATTTGAGTTATCTTTTCCGCTGTTGTATATTTGTCTCCGATATTGTTATCCTGTTGTATCATATTGTACCAGATATTTTATCAATGTTGTATATATTGATATTATTCTTTTCTTCCACTGTGTTGTTGTACTTAATGTGTTATAAGCTCCGACACGGATCAGATTTCAACGGTTGAATCTGAGGCATTCAAGTACGAGTGATGTACGGGTGTCGATTTTCAAACGCTGAAATTTGGGTCATGACATCATGGTATCAGAGCTGAAGGTTCAAACTTTAGCTCAGGAGTATAACACATTAGGTAACTCATTAGAGATAAGGTGAAGTATACCCTAGAATGAGTATATCCTTAAGATATCCGTTCGTATGCCTAAGTAAATTCTCTTACTATCCACTAATAGTAAGTATGAATGCAAGAAGAGGACGAGATAGGGGACAGGGGAGTACTACTACGAAAGATCAATACCCTGCAACAACGGAAACAACTTTCTCTATCAATCTCCTTTGATTCAGTTTCAATTCTTTGATGTCTTCGTGGCAGCTCTGGAAAGAAGCTTTGGAGTGGTGATGGCCCTGCGAATCCGGAAAGGATGCAGCAGGGTTATGGGGGTCGCGCCCTTAGGGTATGTGCATTTCTTTCTGGATAAAAAGTGGTATTGTGGTATGGAACCTAGATATTTAACTTATGTGGATAAAAAGTGGTATTCTGGTATGGAGCCCAGATATTTACTTATGTGGTTGTAGGAATTGAGGTGCCTCGATAAAGATCGGTTACGACCGGGGGATGGCATACTCGTGACAGTTAGCTACCTAGTTACAGAGGTAACCCGACCTTGTTTTGGCAGAGATCCGGTTAGGTTCTCGAGGTGTCACTCTAGAGGCATACCCTTCGGATAAAGGAAGTTCCTTAGCTTTGACCATTTGTTGGAAATCCAAACAATCAGTACACACCCTTTACGGTTTTAGTTGTAGAACCTGTCATCTAACATGGTAGCTATAGTAGGATACTATAATGGTATGTATGTTGGCTAAGATTAGTATTACACTTTTGAAATGTTTTCCATGTTATGCACTAATAATAATATCAAAAGGATTTTCGCATATCAAGCAAGTTTGACTACTATAAGGAGAAACCTTCCCCAAGTATGCGATTGCATTGTATGTGCGCTGGGAGACCTTATGGTAATTTCATTTTCCAAAATCATGAATGGATTTCTTTTTATTTCTTTTTGTACAAATAACTGGTTTTAGATCTCACACCAGAACCATGATTGACTCGGAGTTTATTGTACCTTTTCTAAACTTTGGGTGCCCCTAATTTTCCACACGGGCAACCTAGAGTCGGGTTATCATTGTTTTATGGAGCTAAGTCAAGAAAGTATGCTGCGGAGATCAGGAGACAAGCTGGATGATGAGGCATATCACACATATATGATGTATTATCCGCTGTGTATAGTTTGCTACAAACTCAGTTTCCATGTGGACGAGTTATCATAACTGCCCAGTGTGGCGTTTTGATGTGTTGTACTCTGATAATGTAATGTATAAACAAATATAGTTCTTTTATTTTATAGATTAGTCATTTATCTATGATATATTGTTCTACTGCGATTGTGAGATTCTGATATTGTTTCTATTTCTTCTTCTACCTCTTTCTTCTTTAACCCTAACAGTTCGGTTTTCCGGCATTCGATTATTCGGCATTTGATATAGTGGACGTATTGATGTCAATTTTCAAGCGTCGAAAAGTCGGGTCGTTACAATTTGGTATCAGAGATGAAGGTTAAGCGAGAACCTTGGCTCTGGTAGGGTAATTACTCATTAGAGATAGAGTCGGTAGTACTATAGAATGAGTTTGAGTGTAATAATAGATATGAGAGTGTAATTGTCAATGATTATAAGAATTGTTTTTATATTATGTTGACTTATCGATTGAGTGTTTATAGATTCTGGTCGATATGTGGGACGCCATTTTATCCATAGGGGTTTCTAAATTCTTAAGCAAGATAAATCGACACAGTATTGTTTAAAATAGGGAAATGAAATAATTTTATCCAAACTATTTTTGTATATAAAAGAAATAATTTTCCATAAGTTATTATAGTTATATATGGTTGCTTGGTTGTTATGAAGTGATAATATTAAATTATGATCATTATTGTATGGAAATTAATAAGAAATTAAGGTAATAACCAAAGGATAAGGAAATAAATTCATTAATAGAATTAAATTGTAATGTGAGTTTATAAATGAGTTTTATAAAATTGAAATAAGATGCCAGAGTAATTTTTGATAGGGATTAAAAGTATTTGGAATTCGAAATTTTGGAAATTAAATTCCTTTGATTTGAAAATGGTTTTCAAAGGTTTTGGAAACATAATGGTGAAATTATTTGAGAAATATTTTTGAATTGGATATGAAATCTAGTGAAATTTGGAATTTAAAAATGTTTGGAAATTTTTTTGGAGGGATGAAAGCACTAAACTCTTTTCGGTCGCTGGAAAATAATTCCGATGATGATTGCGACATCATCGGTCTTTATTTTCGAGTTTCCAAGGAAGGAATTGCTACCCGAATGTTTTGAATTGAGAATATTTGCGAAGTTGAGTTTGATTTTAGAGATGCAAAGGATTTTGGATATAATTGATTTCAAAAATGATTTTGAAATACTTAAGTGATTATTTAAACTCTGGAATCTTAATTAAAAATGGATTGAGATAAGATGAGTAAAATTCAGTATTCAAAGTTTGAAGATAAATTGAATTCAAGTAGAATTGAAAATGAAAATTTAGATAAAAGTTGGAAATAAAAACCATTGAGACTTAAAAATAAATTAATAAGCGGAACTAATTAAAGAAATAGGTTTGAAAAAGGGTGAATAGAATTCAATATTTAATTTGATTTGAAAATAAAATACGAATTGAAAATAAAAAAATTTAATTCAGAATGGGATTGAAAATTTGAGTCAAATAAAATGATGATATGGACTAGATATGAATGAAGGATAGTTGATAAAATTCAGTTTTAAGAATTTTAAGATAAACTGGATTCAAATGAAATTGAAATGCAAGTGAATATAAATGGACTTAAAACCAAAGTGATGAAGCAGAAAATAAATATAAGAAGTGTGTAAAATACTTATATTGAACTTAAGAAATGAATAGTGAAATTCTTAAGTAAAATCTGGAATTGGGAAAACATACTAAGTAAGTATTTGAATGGAGTAAATAAAAGTGTGGAAAATGAAAATTTTGGATAGAAATCAATATAAACGTGAATAAAAGAGAAATTTGATTTAGTTAATAATCAATGGAGATAAATACGTAGGATGTACGTATATTATTTTATTCGCATAGCGATTAGATCCAGATTCGAGCATAGAATTTTGAGATAGTTATATCGATCCGGGTTGAGATTTTCCACTCGATTTTCGACGGCAAACCCTGGATATGGATTTTGGTTGATTCTGGAAATTCTCTATCATTGTTTACGGCTTTGCAAGAAGAATGACGGTTTCTGATCAAGAAACCAGATCTGAGTCCGCACTAGGAAGTCGAGTGGACAATACTAGTTCGGAAATGAAATTGTGTGATCGAGTGAGCTATCGGATTTGGTATTGCGTACGAATGATATACGAACATCGTACGGACTTGAATGAAATGGATATTGAAACTTTGGGTTAAGAAATGTGTAAAATAATTTTTGAAAGCTATGATTGGATATTTTTACTGAGTAAGATATACAGGTGTTATAAAGGAAAAGGGAATTGGATTTTCGATTTCAGAAGATAAATGAAATTTCTCATCAAAATGTATGTATATAAATTTGTATATGAAATTTGATGATTTTCTTGTCTAGCCAGGTGGCCTTTTGTTTTCTTTTGAAATCTGAGGGGCCCGTAGAGGCATTTTGTAGTTGTACCGAGCTAGCCACGCAAAAGAGTAGGTGGCTAAATTTTTCAAAAATTTAGGGAGTTATATTTTTTTTAGAGAATTTTGATAATTTAAAATTGGGATTTAAATTTAAATTTGAATTATTGAGAAAATAATATTGTTTGAAACTTATGGTTGAGGTTGGGAAGTTAGTAAGAATGATAGTGTCTTTAATAAAAAATTGTTTTGGAAATTTGAAATTGTTAGGTTTTGGGAAGTTGTTAAGAAAACTATTTGGATTGGGGAAATAGTGGACGGGTTATGGATCAATCTTCTCAACTAGTAATTTCGAAACGAAATTCTTTTAAGGAGGGAGAATGTGATGACCCGAAATTTTTGATATTTTAATTTGGAATATTTAATTGATTTTAAATATTTGAAAGTTAGTTTTAATGTGAATTTCAAATATAACCATTTATTTGGAAATTAATTTTTTGAATTTAATTATTGGAGGTTAGGTAAAATATTGAATCTTCAGTTTTAAGCTTATTAAAAATATTTCAAGGGCTTAGAAAATTCATATTGATAATACTGAAGGTAATAAAACTTTTAAAAGTTGTATTTAAAAGTATGTTTTTCAGTTTTAAAAATGTATAGTTTAAGTTGACGTTTACAAATAGCATTCCGAGGCACAACCTCGGAATTCGACGAAACCAGTTCCATTGGATCCGTAATAGTGTTATATTATCGGATATTAATTTCGTAGCATTTGGAATTGTTGTGTGGTGTACGATAGGTAAACGGGCTGAAATTTATATCGAAATTTAATATAATAATAAGGTCCAAAAAGCTGTCTTCTCCATACGATCGAGTTAGGACCCGAAATCTTTTCCATTACGTTCGGAATAGGGGTTTAACATTATAAACGCCTGGCGGCACGCCTCGATTGGAGATCGAGATTGTGAGATGCGATAACGAGATAATTTTAATTTTAATTTAAATATTGTAGCTTGTTGATTCAACACGTATTTGCCTTTTCAATACGCGTCCTTCATCATGAAACACGCGTCCTCCTTCATAACACGTGTTTTAAAAAAATGGATAAAATACGTATCGAACTTAGAAAAAAATGGCTTCAAAGCGAATTCACCTCAAGGAGATGATGGCCGAACATTTTATCTCGGCGAATGAAGAAAGGAATCATAAGAAAATTAATGGCGGAAAAGGAATTCGAAAAACCCAATCCAAATTAAATTCTTCCATTCGTCAACTTTTAAATCGACTTCGATATTAGTCGAATTGATCATCGAGAAAAGTGAGGGTGGGCTCGCGTGTGCATATTGTAATGCAAGGGCACGAGGGAAGATCGAATCGAAGTGATTAGTGTTTGGAGTTCGCGTTCACAGAGGTGTTTAGCTGCTTCGACCACGTGAGCTTCGATCAAGTTTAGTCGTCGCAACCTGGGAGAGAATCGCGAGCTAGTATGGGTCTTTGGCCGCGACGTCGTGACAAAGGAGGGATGTGATGGTTGGTGATGTCGGGGAGTTGCCGATGCCTGGGAGCTTGTTGTTGCAGAGGTATATGCGGTTTGTACTTTATATCTATTCGTATAAGGTTTTTTTCTAAAAAAAGAAATTTATATTTAAACAAGGTAAAACGGAAACTTTTTCTGGTTTGGAAAAAAATGTATTTATAGCTAAATTTAGATGTTTGGAAATTGTACAAGCAATTATTTATTTTTGCATATAAATAAACAAGAACTAACAACACATATATATATAATTGTAGAGTTTATATAATATATATATATATATATATACATTTTAAATTTACTAGTGGGTTTAAATTAACCTATTTAATTATTCTAAGATGCTAAAAGATTTTTAAAGGAATTATTAGTTTAAATTAAATTTATTAAATGGAAATTGATCGATCGATTTATTTCGAATATTAATAAACTGTAAATGTTTATACAAGGTCCAAAACCATGAAGTAAATAGCTAGTTTGGTCGGATTGCAAAATAAAAAGCAAAGGTGAGATCTTATCACTCAATTGGATTAGACGGTTTAATTTAAATTGTTAGATTTAAATTATTGATTGATTGTTTGGATGTGATATTATATAGTGTGTGTGTGTATTGGAGTGATTGATTCCCCGCATTATATAGCGGATGAGACCCTATGCGTCCCGCATAACAGTGGATGACCCTTTATACAACGATACTCCGCCTTGAAGCAGGATTGTATTTTAAACTGTTGTGTTAACATCTGTGGATGCAGGGAAACAGGTTGGAGGGATCTAACTGGGTTCCTCAAATGTTTGAATTTATATCATATGTTGTGATATGATATATTGAAAATCTGTGATTGATTATTTTGGTAATTGAAAATATTGAAGGCTATGGTTTGGCCGAATAAATTTTTGGGATCTTAGGATACTAGAAATACAAAAATTGGATTTTTGGAAGGAAATTAAAGTAGAGAATTTTAAGTAAAATAATTTTAGAGAATCGGATAAATTAAATAAAGGAATTTGGAATGGATTTTTAATGGTTTGGAAGAAATAAAGGGAGAATTTTGAAATCAAGTATGAAATTGGTTTTTCTGATTTAAATGGAATTTAAATCATAAATATAGGTGTGAATATTGTATTAATGGGTTTTGAAATAAATTTGGATTAGTAAAGGAGTAATTTTTAAATGTGTAAATTTGAGAAATCGATTTGGAAATTGATTTAGTGTTTGAAACTGTGTTTTGAAAAAAAAGACGAGACTATGGAATTTATAAAGTGGAATAAGATATCAGTGAATATTTGAAAATATAAATTCACGATGGAATTCACAAAGGAATGGGTAATTTGTCTAAAAAATAAACGGTGGTTTATTTTCTTTAAAAAGTGTGGAAAGAAAATTTACGAATTTGCGATTTAAATTGAGATAAATCGAGAAGGATTTGTTAATTGATTTAAATGGACTATTTTGGAATGGAAAGTGTATTTTCCCTGGAAAGCCGAGTATGTTTTCAAAGTAGCTTTTGAGTATAAATTAAAAGTTCTAAAGTTGGTTTAAAAAGATGTTTTTGGAGAAATTATTTTCTTAAATTGTTTTAAAATTTGAAAGTAAATATTTACTAAGTTAAATAGAAGCGATTATTTTAAAGATTTAACTAGTATTTGATTTAAAAGATGGTTATTTAAATAATTATACTCCATCTAATAATTTTATTTAAGGAATTATTTTGGGCTTAAGTTTTACGTGAGATATTAGTATAAATTTCATAACCGGTATCTTAAATAAAGTGTTTTAAATAGTTTTTATTTTAAGTATTATGAAGTATATATATTTTTAGATAAAGTGATTTGAATTATTTTAAAATCCAAAGCATTTAGTCTTGGCAAATTTTTAGTGGAATTAAACAATGTTTGGAAATTTATTCCACGAGAGAAAAGTAGTTTGAAAATTGTTTTAAAAGGATTGAAGTGTGGAAATATATCTTCCGAAGATATTTTTAAATAAATAGATAATTTGGGGAAAATTATTAATGTTTGATGGAACTTATTCTGCGAGAGAAAAGGGTGATTTGAAATCCATTTCAAAGAGACGATAGTTAGAAAAATAGTTTGCAAAGATATTTTGAAATAGATAATTTGGGGGAAATTATTTAAATCTGATGGTTGTTTATGAATGGTATTTGATAATTAAATAACCGACTATCAATATTGGCCTTTAAGACGGCATTTGAATTTCGATGAGCCGGGGGTTGGATTCCAAATGGTTATCCAAAAACCACATCGAATCTTAAAGGTGGATCTTTTGTTTAAAAGATCAAAAATGGAAATTTGTTGTGACTTAATTTAGCCCTGAATGTATCCACTTGTTTTTAAAATAAGCGCTCATTATTTGGATAAGCCAGGGGAGGACACTAAGTCATAAAACCCATTTCGAATAATGATAGGACGAAATGGGATAGCATTTGAAGATGGTGTTGTCCGGGTATTTTCGAAAACGAAAGGTTTACCTTTTGATTGTCTCTGCACCGAGTTGCTCCGGTATAGAGATTACCCTATGTGATGGGGAGTCCGGACGTGATTAGGGGATACCTGGATTTGCAAAGGATTTTTCCTTAATTAGACAAAGTGCCTTCGGTTCCATTCAGACCCAGGATGGACTTGTATGGATGTGTATCTGACATTAAACTTTGAGATATAAAGCTGATTTCTATCAAATATATTTCTGTTTGGTGGCGGAGAATTTATTCTGTAAGCTTAACACCCTTCTCTGAGAAGTACAGGCTCCTAGGTTATGTAGTTGATGGTTATTAGTGATATATTCCCAATTTGATAATGTGGCATGCTAAGTGTTGATCATTGGTTGATCGAAGCATGAATTTTGTGAAAAGCGTAGCTTTGTGGGACGAGACTTCGTCGAACCTCACACCTCGGAAATGGTCGAAACAGGAAAGGATGCGGCGTGGTTTTGAGGGTCCCGCCCCTCAGGGTATGTGCATTTCCTTCTGGATAAAAAGTGGTATCATGATATGGAGCCCAGATATTTAACTTATGTGGATAAAAAGTGGTATTCTAGTGTGGAGCCCAGATATTTTCTTATATGGTTGTTGGAATTAAGGCATCTCCGTAAAGGTCGGTTACGACCGGGGATGGCATACTCGTGACAGTTAGTTACCTAGTTATAGAGGAAACCGGCCTTGTGTTGGTAGAGATCCGGTTAGGTTCTTAGGGCGTCCCTCCAGAGGCGTACCCTTTGGATAAAGGAATTTCCTTAGTCTTGACCATTTGTTAGAAATCCAAACAATCAATATGCGCCCTTTACGGTATTAGTTGTAGAACCTGCCATCTAACATGGCAGCTATAGTAGGCATACTATAATGGTATGTACGATGGCTAAGATTAATATTACACTTTCGAAATGTTTTCCACACCATGCACTAATAATAATATCAAAAGGATTTTCGCGTATCAAGCATGTTTGACTACTATAAGGAGAAACCTTCCCCAAGTGTGCGATTGCATTGTGTGTGTGTGTGTGCCGGGAGACCTTATGATAGTTTCATTTTCCAAAATCATGAACGGATTTCTTTTTATTTCTTTTTGTACAAATAACTGTTTTTAGATATCACACCAGTCCCATGACTAACTCGGAGTTTGTTGTTCCCTTTTCTAAACTCTAGGTGCCTCTAATTTTCTACACGGGCAGCCTAGAGTCAGATTATCATTGTTTTCTGGAGCTAAGTCAGGAAAGTATGTTGTGGAGATCAAGAGAAAAGCTGAATGATGAGGCTTATCACATGTATATGATGTATTATCCCCAATGTATGGTTTGTTACAAATTCAGTTTCCATGTGGACAAGTTTTCATAACTTCCCAGTGTGGTGTTTTGTTGTGTAGTACTCTGATAATGTAATGTATAAACAGATATAGTTCTTTTATTTTAAAGATTAGTCATTTATCTATTATATATTATTCTGCTACGATTGTGAGATTCTGATATTGTTTCTATTTCTTCTTCTACCTCTTTCTTCTTTAACCCTAATGGTTCGGTTTTCCAGCATTCGATTATTCGGCATTTGATACAGTGGACATATTGATGTCGATTTTTGGGCGTCGAAAAATCGAATCGTCACAAATTGAGTTATATAATTAAATTCCACTTTAGTTGTAAAATGAATTAGCAATTTAATAATTGAATGAAAGTCAATTAGATATTAAACCAATTGAAATTAAAAGTGTTAAACCAAATTGAATGTAACGAAGTAAATATAAATGTTGAGTGTAAATTAAATAAATTTGGTAATGATGGATATGCATTGGTTGTTAGATGAATGTTAGTTGATCGTACAGAAATTCATATGAAATTAAATTAATGAAATTGAAAGCTATAAATAATTGAATTCGAAATTGGAAGTAAGTAAATCCAAATAGAATTGAATTTGATTTGAATTTAAAATGAACTAACTTGAATGTAAATTAGTGAGTGCAAACTAATTGAATTTGAATAAATGAATGTTAGTAAAATCCAATGTTAATGAATCAAATGTGATTAAATTGAAAATTAATGCATTGAATATTAATCAGAAATGAACGTATATTAACTTGGTTATTGATTGATTGGATATATATTGGTTTATCAGACGTTAGTTGGATGATAGTTGTTTGATTGTCGAATTTGTTGCTTTTGGTGCATTTTCTATATTGGCATATATATATTTGTTATATTGGTATATGTTGTATATTGATATCACTTTCATATATACATGTGTTCTCATTATTTGTTGAGTATTTAGTAGGTGCAGATGGCGTATGCTTCGCATTTGGCGCTCGCTTTCGCGCTATATTTGCCGTATATGCTCGCTAATAACATATAAGGTACATATCTCGTACTTTTACACTTTTTTCCCTACGAGACGCCACATCCTCGAAGATGTGATGTATATTTGTGATATATATATATATATATATATATATTGTGATCCTATTATGATCGAACTACGCAAAGGATACTATGGCGAATTTTTAAAAAAATTTAAGGCGTTGGAAATATTTTGGGAAATTCGGGAAAATTTTGATAATTAAAATTTTGATTTTTGAGTTAAAAGTTAAATAATATTAGTTGGTTTTGAAAAGACAACTACGAATGGATTTGAAAACTTAGAAAGTTTTAGTAAGAAGTTTTACTAAATGATTTTAGAAAAGTTAAAATGTTTAAATGAATTTAATATCTGGTTTGAACGATTTGTTTTTGAAAAATTAATGGATTTTGTGACTTTTTCTTACTTAGTAATTTCGAGGACGAAATTGTTTTAAGTAGGGGAGCATGTAACGACCCAGAATTTTGATCATTCGAAATTCGTATGTTGAATTAATTTTAAATATTCAAGAATAGTTTTTGTAAGCTGAAAAATTAATATTTGAAATATAAGGATTTAATTGGATAAATTAAATTGTTAAATCAATATTTGAAATTATGTAAATAATTGAAATTGAAATTTAATGTGAATAAAAATGATTTATAAAGTTGAATTAAATTCTATTTGAATTATGACGATGTTAGAGAACTTTTGAAATTGAATTAAAAATTAAATTATAGAAATTGAATATTTTAATATTTAATTAACATGTAAAAATAGCCATTTTCACACAGTCTTTGATTTCGACGAAACTAGTTTCATTGGATCCGTAATGTTATATTGTTCTAGGATTTTAAATTTTGTGTCAATCGGATTTACAATTTAGTCGTAGCACGCTAAAAAGATAGAAATCTGTTTAAATAAATTTTAAATTTAAATAAGTCGATTCGAAAACCTATCTTCCAAATATGATCGAATTGGCTTTCGATATATATTCCGTTGTGTTCGAAATAGGGGTAAAACATTATAAACGCCAGAACGGCACGTTTCATTTGGAGTTCGAAAATTTTTCGGATGAATAGTGCGCGATAATTTTCTGTATAAGGCCACATATTTTTCTATTTTGCAAACCCTAATTCAAAACTAGGGCTAGCTGTTAGTTCTATTTCAATGGCCGAGAATTTCGAAATTTCTTCCCTCATTTTCTCTTGATCCATCCACTTTCATCAAAAATCATCAACTACAATGTTATAGAGGGTGACGAGACGAACAACTTCAACGGTGATGATTTTTTTTAAAGGTATGGATTGTCAGCAATTTGTTCATGAAGGCTGACGTTCCAATATGATTTTTGAGTCGGAGGGGGTGGCCGAGTGTGGTCGGTCTTTGGGCACTCATGGTGCTCACATAGGGCTTCGAAATGGCAGGCTCTAATCAACGTCTTAATCGTCGGGGTGGCCGTGGAAATCGATGGAAGTGATCACGTATAGGTTTGTTCAGCCTGCAGGTTAACGCAAGGGAGAAGAAAGAAGGGGCGAACGACCCAGATATGATCAAGCAAAATCAAACGGCTGTGGTGAATCTAGGTTTAAAAAACTAAAATCGAAATTATATTATATAAATTCGTACAATGTTTAAAATTGCATAACTTCTTCATACGAGGTCCGTTTTTTATGAAACAGGTTACGTTGGGTCCGTATTAACGAGCACTACATTTTAGAGTTGGTTTGAAGTTGATTGGAGCTAGTGTAAATTTTGGATAAAATTAAACGCTCGTTTAATTTTATTCGAAATAAAACGCTGCAAAGTCTATTGCAATCAAAGTGAGTACAACTCACTCTTTTTGACTCACTGATATTTTTATATAAGTGAGAATAAATTTTATTTATGATGTTTGATGATTGTTTGGATGATATATGAGATATTATCTATATATTGATTGGTATTTGGATATATTCCTACCTATTGGAGCAGATGAGACCCTATACGTTTCCGTGTATGAGCGGATGACCATTTTATACGTGCGTCTGCCTCAAAGCAGATATTGTACACATATTCTAATATGTATATTTGTTGCAGGTGACAGGTTGGAGGGATCAAATTGGATTCCTCACCAATATTGATTTTATTTACAGGTATTGTGATATATGTTGTTATCATATGATATATGATGTTCTGGATGCTGTGATTGATGTATTTAGTGCTGTTGCAGCATTGGCCTATTTTTGGAAATTTAAAAATATTAAAGTGATGATTTCAAATTAAAAAGGATTTTCAAGTGATTTCGAAAATAGAAGTTTTATTAATTTTTGAATTGTTAAGTAAATGGATTTATTTAAAATAAATAAATG
The DNA here is from genome assembly GCA_030765085.1 of Allium cepa. Lineage (NCBI taxonomy): Eukaryota > Viridiplantae > Streptophyta > Magnoliopsida > Asparagales > Amaryllidaceae > Allium > Allium cepa. The sequence goes on from CM060932.1 coordinate 164,983,350, forward strand.
TTACAATTTTTATGTTATAAAAATTATGATTTTTGTGAAATATAATTAGAATGTGATTTTTTTTGAAATATTGAGTTCACTATTTTGTAAATAGTTTAAATTGAGGTTTTTGAATAATTATAAATGGTTTATATATAAGATTTATAAATTGATATTTTATGAATAAAAATAATGAAATTATAAAGGAGTTTTGAAAGTGTTAAAATGAAGTTATAAATGGATTTTATAAGTGAATAAAATTTACGAATTGTGAAGTCATAAAATGAATGAATTTGTAAATAAGAGATTTATAAGTAATTAACTTATAAATTAGATTTTGGCATGTAAATGAGTTATATGTGGAAATTGTTATCAAAGGGAATTTATGAATCGAAGTTTTTTATAAAATAGAAATGCGAATTTATAAACATTTTTTTATAATTGTGAAATCAAATTAAATTGATAAACTAGATATAGAAGTTTATTAAAGGTATTATATTCATGATTTTGGACAGTGGATAATCCTTTAATAAATATGTAGATATAATGAATTTGATAAATGAACTATATTCACGATTTTGGACAGTGAATAGTATATTAAATAAAATGGATATGTTTTGGAAAGTGAACCTTAAAATTTAAAGACAGGTTTTGAAAAGTGATATTTTAAATGAAGTTAAATGGTTTGAAGATGTTTTAAAATGTGTTAAGTATCGACAACATTCATTGTTGAAATAGACGTTTTCGAGAAGTAAGGAAATGATGGACTATAACACTTTTTTTTATAGTAAATGATTTTCGAAAGAAAATGTTTTGTATAATATATGAGATTTATATATCTCTAAAATTTTCCAATCTCTATACTGATGATTTTGGGTTGTCGCAACAATGTTTTACGCAACATTCATTTTGATCCAAATAAATATGTTAAAGAGAATGTTTTCCTTTAAAGGATAAAATATATAGTTAATAGTGATTTAAGTATATATAATATTTTCTAAGTGTTGAAAATAAAGAGAATTGTGAATCGCTTATTATTAAATAAGTATGTGGAAATGTTTTCCTATATAAAAGTTGAAATGGTTTGAGAATATATCTTTTTAAAGATAATTTGAAGTGAATATTTGTCAAGTGATTTAATTAATAAAAGATTAATTAAAAAGGCCTAGTGATTGCTTATGGTGCTAAATATTTGTTTGTTGCTTTGATAGTTAAATAACCGACTATCAAAATTTTGCCATTTTAGCTCCTCGACTTGATGTGGGAAATATTTAGTCGTACACTTAGTACGTAGCCATCTGTGTAGGCTTGATTATCGTTTGTGTTGAGGATGTTGATTCGTGTAGTGTAGAGTATTACTCCAATCTATCGAGCTTCCTTCTTGGCCCGAAGAATAGCAAGTTGAAAGTTAGAGACGTGACAAGTTTATGTGATTTAGTTTATGTGCGAGGTTGAGAAACGCTTTTGCGTTGTTGGTGCGAAGAGACCAGAATCAGGTTTTATCTGAAAACCACTTCAGACCAACATTTAAGCGATGATTGTGCAGGTTGGTTACGATGATATTGATATTCTAGATTTTCATTGTGGATGGCTACTTATTGATCGTTTGGGGTTAAAATCCCAATATACATCCAGTAGCAGTAGTCTCTTCGTTATGAAATATCCAATGCAAGGACAATTTGCTACTAATCCTATAGATTTTTTGACAAGATGTGGTAGGAAAGTATCTTCGGTATGTCCTATTCCTGGACAACTTGTATGGATGTTTGTCCGACATTGCATTTCTAAAGATTGTACATTAGTTTTTACAAACGTACATCCGTGGTGGCGAAGAAGGAAACTTCTTTTAGCTTAACACCCTCCTTGAGACATACGAGCTCAAGGGTTGTATTTTTGTAGAAGGAAATTAGTAGCCAACGGAAATGGCTATGTGGCATTTTAAGTGATGTGATTTGTGATATGTGAAAGGTAATTGTTACCTCAGGCCTTATCAACCGAAAATAACCCAAACAAGGTTAGCTGCTACAAGGCTAAGTGGGTCGCTCCCAAGTAGGATATGATCATCCTCTTCTAGATATATCTTTATATGTTATGAGGTCGTATATCTGATTATTGTGGTTTTTATGCTATTAGGGCCCTCAAAAAAGTCGATAACGACCGAAGGATGACATATTCCGTACTACATAGTTAGAGAGTTAGGTCGGTCTTGTGTTGGTAGATGGCAGATGTTCCGTGCCTCGAGACATCCATCTAGAGGTGTACCCATTGGAAGGTAGTCCCTTCACCTGGTTATTTGTATGGAAATCCAAACTCCACTACGTGCCTGCCATTTTGATTGTATTACCCATTTTGGGCTACATGCTGGAATTTAATTAATGTAACAATTTTGGATATGATTAATATTATTTGTGCAATAGACACTAGTATAATATAAGAGAATTGGATATGAAATGTTTAGGTTATCGTAAGGTAAAAACATGTCCATCTTTATGTGTCGGCGTGTCTTACAAGATACTTTTGTTTTGAAAGGACAAGTTTGGTAATTTAACAAATTCAGTTGAGTGTGTTTCTCACGCTGGTTTACTAGACTGATCCGGGCATTCTTTCCTTTCAATGCTAGGGTCAAACCGAGTATATTCATAGGTTTAGATTTGTCGCTTTTGGAGCTTCAGCAAGAGAGCTGGAGATCTTCATTTTTGTATACACATATCTGTTTTGATTATCCGCTTTGAGCATTATTGTTGTTATTTATATTATCAGCAATTGTAAGGACAGGTTATTATAGTTGTCCAAGCTGATGATTGGTGATTGCTTGTTGTACTCAGATTGATGTATGTATATACAGTTTCTGTTTTGTAAAGATCATTGATATGATATTATATATTTTCCGCTGCGATGTGAGATTCTATATTGTTCTATTTGGTTCTATTTTCTCTCTTTCTTCTCTTCTCTTCTTCTCTCTTCTTTTCTTTCTCTTGACTTTCCGTCAGTCTGTGCTTTTTGGGTCGGACATGTGTGGTTTATTGTCGATTCAAAGGGTATGGATTTGCGGGTCGTAACACCATTACCTTCGGGATCCTCACTCTTTTCGAAAGCATTTAGAAAGTGGATTAGCATAGGTTAAAACAAAGACAATCCTTCGAAAGTGTTGATGACTTCAATACACTCGGAAGGTAAAGAATAGCGGCGGGATTTCGACAAGGTCGGAACCACTTCTTTTCGAAGCCATCTGTTCAAAAACAAAAGGAACCCATTTGAAAGCTAATACTTCAAACATAATATGGAAACCTTCTTTGAAAGCTATTTTAAAACCTCTTTTGAAAACATATGTTTCGACTATGTCAAAAGCTCTAAGATAATCAAAGCAAGCACTTAACTTTTGAAAACAAAACAAGGTTTCGACCCCATTGGAAGCATTCCTTTCGACACCATGGCTTTCGCCTTTCCTCCAATCCACTACGTACCATCTAAGTGATACCTTGTATATTGTTTTTGACTAGGTGGGTTACGGCTGGGGTGATTTCGACTAAAATGGAGCGGAGGCAATGGAGTCGAAAGGTTCTACTATATGAGACGGAACCATCTTTTCCGAACAAAAGGCTGAAATTTAGCCACTTTCAGTAACTGCTTTATAACCACTTTCCTATTTGTAATCCTTTGATTGGTTGCCTTAAGACTTTTCAAATACCTTACAAATAGAACTTCCACATTTATCAGATCTAATTTAAAGAAAAATTAACATTTAAGCCTTCCATTAAGCAAAACCAATATTGCACATAAGACTTTTTGAAATAATTTGTTTTCCACAAAAAATTAAATAGGCAAAATCCCCAAAAATCACATAAAATCCCTTTTGTCATGTAATCAAACATATTATAAATTCAGAACCAATTTCGTCCTGAAATATTCGAAATAAATTTTTAACCCAAATATATCATAATTACCTTTAGAAATACAAAATAAAATTTCCATAGCTTGGAAAATTATGAAAGTAGAAACCCATCTCCTGAATCATATTTTACTTAACATATAATTTTTCCATGGCATTCTAAAGTCATAAACTATCGGTTTTGCCCTAAAACCATGCAATTTCATATGTAAATGAATTAATTTAAATCAAAAAACATAGCTTAAGCATATCATCATCCATAATATCATAAAAAGGGGTTTAACCTTAAATTTTAAAATATATGATTATAAAACAAAATAAAGATGGAATGAATTATTATTCAACTTGGATATGATAAGGAATTTGAGATTCATTGTTGATTAATTCTTCCTAGCTTTGATCCTTATCTTTTATATTAAATCTTGTCCTCTTTCTTCCTTGTTAATGGTCGGCTCTATTTTTAGGTTTTTGATTTTGCGTTAGAGAAAATAGAACTGAACGTGAATGGGGAGTGTATAACTGTGTATAGTGAAGTGACTATTTACTAATATGCTTATGTGTAAATTAATTAGCTTATAAACCATTTTAAACCTATTTAACCGATTATTAAGCACGACCTTCTTAGTGTTTACTCAAATCTCAGTCCCTTTATCATCATTATTCTATTTTATTTGTCTAATTAAATTTCCTAAATATTGTTATCAAAAATTGGGGATGTTACAGGCTCCCCCCCGTAAAGAATTTCATCCTCGAAATTCAGTAAGGACTAAATAATAAATAGAGCCATCATCTTTTTTTTGGTAAATGCCTCATTTAGCTTAATAAAAGCATACTCACATTCCAAGCTCCAAGATAAAACTAAATTCTTCTAAGTAAGTCACATCATTAGCGCATAAATATTTAAGAAGTCTTTAATAAACTATAATAGCCTAGAAACCAAGTAAAATTCTTACCTCTGTAGCATTTTTTTGGTACATGCCAATCTTGTACTGTAATAAATTTACTTAAATTAAATATCCTTAGCCAACATCTTGCGCTAAGCTCCGACAATTTAAACCACTTTTGAGTAGAAAAACATAAAGTGGTGTTCACACTTTGTTTAATACAGAAAATTCAATTTGGCACTCCACCCTTCCAATTTGAAAGTCGATTAAAAAGACTGTCATATATCTAGTTTAATTTATTTCTTTAACATAAATCTTCCAATGCTTCACATTTCCATAATATTCAATACAACCAAGTCCTTGACGCATTGGTGTATTAACTATTCTAGCTAGTTTACCATAATCAGTTCAAACTTTATAAGCTACGTAATTCTTCTAACTCTAATCAAATGTCAAATGAAAATATCAATAACCATTATAATTCAGTTTCTAAATCTAAATCTTCGATTTTCAATCTTATTCATTGTCATAAAATTCTGTGCTAATTTTAACAAATGTTCCCTTTTGAAAAAATTATGACACTTTTATTTTCAGTTTAACATTATCCAAAACAGTTCAGCTTAACTTAGAAAAGTGGACATGTAAACCATCTTTTTAAAATTTTCCTTTTATAAACAAAAATTTTTGACAAAAGTTATTTTAAGATATAAAAAAAATTCAAAGTGTAATAGAAATGTTTATAAAAAAGCCATTCAAAAAGTTGGGTTTTACATACTTTTTTAATTTACCTTTCAAAAGTTTTGTTGTCAATGGCAAAGTATACATCATAAGGAAAGTGCAACAATGTGCCCGCACTAACAATTTATAAAAACAAAAGCTTTAAAATATCTATGGAACATTACTTTTAATAGGCCTAAAGTAAGGAGTTACTAGTTCAATTTTGACTTCTATACTTTTCCAATAATCTTAAATACTAAGATTTTTAACTTTTAAAAAAATATTTCAAATAGTTTATCACTTGAATTAGAGTAGATGAAAGCAATATTACTTACATAACACCAATAACTTCATATGATAATGCTTCAAATGCATAAGGTTTTAGTTCTCTTATTCAAAAATGGCTAATTCAAGTCTATCCTCCAATACAATATCCAATTCCAATGTCGGAACACCATAATTATTCAATCCAAGTCAAATAGAGTTTCTGTAACTATTTCTAATATAAGAATAGGACTTCCACCTAAACCGAAGAAATTTACTCAGACCTTAAGGAGTCCTTCTATTACTCTAACCTTAAGAAGTCTTATCCATATCACACTTATTTTCTTCTTCCTTAAGCCTATAGATTTCTTATCATTGACAATTGTTATATGGAACCCCTATTATCATTCCATTGAGGAGTAAAATATAAATGCAATCGATTTATTTTCACCACAAACTTATTATTATCTTAGCATTTATTTAACTTATAGTTATTTGCTTATATAAGGGAAAAGCCAACAACTACCTCTACAAGTAAAAATAAATAGGGAGAGGCATACAAATATATATAAGAGAAAATCACTAATAAATTTTCCCACAAGCCCTAATTTTATAAAAGCCACTTAACCTAGGCTCCGATACCAAATGTAACAACTCGCACCTTTGGACACACCGATCCAAAACCCAAGAACAGCATTTGGACTTGCATCATGCCCAGAAGTACAAATTCTTATGTTTTTGTGATTTATAGAGATAGGTATTAATTTAAACATTCTATACTTTCAAATCTCATACTAGAAGGAATACGATATAAATATTGTAAATATTTCAAATTTTTTATTATTTTCAAAAACAACAATAATCCATATAAGAAATTCTAAATGGTACCTCCAATTAGAAGTACATATAAATCTAAAGTGAAATAAGATACATAGAGAATATCAATAATAATTATAACTCTAAGCCGCACGCCTACCTCCTCCACGCATCTTATTCTCACTATACCCTCTACCTTATCCTCATATGATAGGTTTAAAGTGGGAAAAAAGGGATCAAACAAGGTCTGTTAAGTTAATAAATCAACAGTGGTATGTTGTTGAGAACTAATTAAATTTAAGTAATAATGTTCACAACCTAGGGATGTCCATTGGTATGTGTATATTAAATTTAACAAAGTATCTAATTTGTACGATGTATAATGTAATAACCTAAAAACATCTAAATCCATTAGTAATCTGGAAAGATTTCCACCTGAAGGTTGGAAATCCAAAAACTGATTAAATCTATAATATATGGAGCATATAGTTTCAATAGTGAACTACATAACTATACATTGGTTGACATTTTTGATAATAAATAGTTTAAGTTGCACCACACCAAGTATACATCGCAATGCCCGAGTCCACTTATTGAATCATAGTCAAATGATAATTACACTTAAGCATTTAGTAACCTCCTCGTTAGTACCCGTATCCTATGCTCTATATCATTCATCCTGTACCATAAGTGTCAGTAAACCTATTTAACTCCGTTGTAGGTAAACTTATCCTACTACGACGAACGTCTCCTTCTACTCTCTTCTGCTTTCGCTAAATAGATGACTAGAATTGGCTATAGTAACAATAAGAGCATCTAATTTTAAAGGCATGCATCGTTGGGTGTCACATTATACAGCTTTATGAAGTATGAACCTAGCTAAGTCAGTAATCCTGAAGCCGATTCATCTTGTTACACAACTCTATGTACTTATGTGAACTTTCGAAAGCAAGAAGGTGGAAAATGTTTACCTATCCATCCTACTAGTCCTGCACAAGGTCTAGGTTTGACCTAAGCTTGCTCTAGCAGCTCAAACATCTAAATCCAGTATTTAGACGTCCGGACCACTTTTCAGATGTGTGAGCTTTTGGTTTAGAAAATTGACTTCTTCTACAAAGACAGCTACAAGCGTCCAGATGTACAAACTCACCTTCATATGTTCGATTTAGATTTTAGGCAGCTAAATGAACGATCGAACGTCGGAATCTAGTCAGAACATAATATTTTTATTTCAAATGTATTTCTTTTAACTCATACATGTTTAAATTATCGTTTTGATCGAATTTTTTTAACCTTTATTTCTTTTGTTCGAACTTTATATATAACCATGTAATTTATTTTTAAACAAACATGTATACATAATTTCAATTTTCTTTATTCCTAAACTATTACATAGTTTATCCAGATTTGTAACGAACCGCCTTTCTTGCATTCGAAAGATGCGTCATTATAGGTTGAAGAAATGAGAAAGATAAGAAGAAGAATAATCAAACACCGAATCTTATCATGTAGGGAACAACATATAATAGAAAAATTATTATATTACATAGTCATAGCCAAAATCTTACATCAGAGTTCAGTAATACAATTTCCAAACTAGGAAAATTTACAACTGCTTGTCCACAAAATACTTAGACCATACATACATGCACCACGGCATAATTTATAAAAATAATAGCTATCCATGAAGCCACCTACTCTAGCTCCTCAAACATGCTTTCTAGAGAAACATGGATCGCTTGAATACTCATAAAAATTGAGTGCCCAAGAGTTTTGGCAAAAGAAAAACAATATCTGGATCATACATGGGTCTGGTTTGTGTAAAATCAAGTACAATATTTGAATTTGAAAACTCCTTTGAAAAACAAAAGATATCTCTTAAGACCACGCCACACCTAAACATCAACGGGTTTTACCTAACGATAACTAAAAACACTTTTTTTTAAAACAAGTTATATTATGATAATGCCTAAGGGTTTAAAATAAATATAGAATATAGATGAAATGCTTGCATCTTACATACCAATATATTTAGGTATACAACTAAAACAGTAAAGGCACATATTGAAGATTGGATTCTATACAATGACAAGGCTATTGGGATGCCGCCTACCACGATACACCTCTAGATTAGTGTACCCATATCGTACCAAACTATCTCTACCAACATAGGACTGGCCTATCCCTTGTTGGACAATATCGTATAATCACCCCCTTGGTTGGGATCAACAACCATTTGGAACTATAATATACTTGAGTAGGGACTCGTTCTAGATGATTGTGATCATACCCTAATGAGTGCGACCCACATGGCCCTACTGCATATCCTCTGTTTTAGTTATTCACGGCCGATGAGGCCTGAGGCTATGTCATTGCCTTTCACATATAGCACTTCTCTCTTGGAATGCTTACATTGCCTTAGCGATGTTGACACAATGTCAGCATTCATCCATACAAATCGTTAAAGAGATGAACAAACCGAAGGCACTAATTCCATTACACCTATTTTGGAATCACCCTCAAGGTTAATGGCAAGATAGCCCTTCAACTTTAAGTCTTGAATCTTAATCATGACTTTGATGAATTCAATTCGAACGCATTATGTTGGTTCGAAGTGGTTTTCGAATAATTATTCATCATCCGATCCCGGTCTCTTCAAACCAATAATCGATAATTTTAAACGGTTAATGTATTTGATAGTGAACAACTCCACTGTCAGGCGCAAAATTTACATAAGGACATACACTCCATATACTTAAATTATCATGACCCGCTTATTGAAATTAACCTCCATGTGCTTATCATGCTACTGATATTCAACATTCGTGCTAAACACAAGTCAACTTACTTTCCATAAAACGTGTCAACGTTTTATAATCATACTTTAATTCATTTGGCTACTTAATGGTCCAGATGATGAGATCCTTTGATTTAAAGTCACTCAATTAGAAAACAAGATTGATTTAAAACATAACCAATTAAGTTTAAAAATAGCTTTGAAAAGGTTAAAGTATATTTAATTAGCTTAAACCCTAATTATATCTTAATTAAATCAAGATTAATTCATAGTAAACTTCAACTAACTTAATGAACTTAGTTAAATCCTAATTAAATTCTCAATACATCTTAGTCAAGGTTAAAACAATTCATTATTAGTTAAACCCTAATTAATAAAAGTCAATTTAATGATCATTTAATAATTAATTAACTAATTAATTATTAAATAATAATTAATCATTAAATTACTTCTTAACTTCATTAATCACTAATTAAAACATTATTAATCACTAATTAGCCATTAACCTTCTTTAATTGTTACTCAACCCTTGATTAATTACTTAATTATCAATAATTACTGATTATTTTTAATTAATTTATTAAATAATAAAATATTAATTTAACTAAACTTAATCTCTTTTTATATGACTAATCAAGTTTGAAAACCTTTGCAAAACCATTTCAAAAGAAAACGTTTTAAAATGAAATTCGAAAATTTTGTCGAACAGCATTTATAGCGACTATCACTATGAGTGAAATTCGCTTAAACATACTTTAAGTGAAAATTTGCTTGATTCTTTTCTATTTAATGTTTTAGAACGTAAATTTTAAAAATTTTGAAACATCAAAACAAAGATAGAAAATTTTGAAACAATTTCCAAATTTTTAAACAAGAAAACATAGTTTTTGATTTCGAATCGGATGTCACTCCGTCGCAACAAACAAAGTTGTTAACATTGACTTATCACAACATACTTTGGTTCTGGGATTACAAACATTCATCGATGCTACCATAATTTTAACACCACAATGAAACACATATTAAAATATATGTTTACATGCTTGGTAACATGACAATACCACATTCAAATCTCTAATTCAACACCAAATACCAACATCCATCAAATCAACATCGACCAACATAATAACCGTTCAATTTACACATAATATTATCATCACAATAACACACATAGTAAAGTATAAAAAAATTCCAAAATAAAGTAGTTTACTCACCGAAACTCCGCAAATACGAAGCGAACTTTGACTAGAATTTGGAAATAACACACGAGTTTCCAAGAGCGAAGATTTTTCCAGGGTTTTGAGCTTCAAATGGTTTCGCCTGATAGTGTAGGGCTCGGCCTAGTGGTTTGGGGTGGGTGTGGGCTTGGTCTCTTGAAGAATAAAGTAAAGAAATGAATATAAGAAAGTTTAAGCTTGATTTAGAAGAGATTAAAAGTGAAAAGCTAGAATTTTAAAATACTTAGAAAATGAAAGGGAGAATGTAAACAAAAATGTGTGTGTATGGATATGTATTTATAGATGAATAAAAGTGAGCAAATTACCATTTTATCCTTAGTTTAAAATATCATAACATGTTTTTATTTTGACATGCCACATCACCACCTCCTCCCACTCATATGTCACATCTTCACCTCTCTAGTCACATTCCCTAAGCCATGATGGGTAATGATGATGATACTTAAAGAAATGTCAAGGGATAATGATACGATTTAGTTTATGTTTATAAGTTATTATTTTAAATCCATGTCTTGTCACATCACTTGCTAAACATATTTAGCATAATTAATATACTATTAGTGTATTATTATTGTTTGGTTAATTAACTTATATATATATATATATATATATAGTTCACAAAGACAAACAACATCCTCGACAACTTCATGGTGTCGGAAGGTCAAAATTTTGTAAAACATTCTTCGGTCACATTTTCCATTTGTCTACGAACTATTAAATTTGGTAAACGTATTTTGGAAATGATTTTTCCATCTTTATTAATTAATTAAAATGAGTTCATTTAACAATAAAAATCCATTTAGTAACTAAATTATATGTATGTGTATATATATATATTCTTAGTTAAAGCGACCAAATCCTTGGTCATTACATTCTACCCCCTTAAAAGAATTTCGTCCTCAAATTTAACAACAAGAGTTAACATAAAAGGAATCATATATTCATACCACAAAACTTATATAAAAGGTATATAAGTACAAAACAACAATACATCCATGACACGTACAAAATAACTAACCTAACATCCTTCCAAGATTAAGCTTCCTTTACGTGATCTATAATTTCCCAAGTGCAATCTCTTGGCTCATCGCTCCACTGAATCTTAACCAGTCGCATCACTTTGTTGCATAATTTATTCTCATCTTGATCCACAATACTTACTAGATGCCTAGCTATCGTTAGGTTTGGTACTATTTTCTAGTCATCCTTAATTGACGTTACCATCACTGAAAATGGATCGTGCATGCTTTTCCTCAAATGGGACACATGAAACATATTACGAACTCCCAACAAATTTTCGGGCTACTCAACTACATAAGCGAGTGTTCCAATCCTTTCCATGATTTTGAATGATCTAATGTATCTCAGTGCCAGCTTTCTAGCATTTCCAAATCTAAGGACTCCTTTAATGGGAGTTATCTTCACATACACAGCATCACCATCTTTGAATTCCAAATACTTCCTTCTCTTGTCAACCTAATTCTTTTGACGATCCTAAGCTTCCTTTATCCTTCTTCTAACCATTTAAATTTTCTCCGTCGCCTCTCGAATCATATCTTGACCAAGCACTAAACAGTCTCTAGATTCTACCCAACAAACTGGCGATTTGCACGGTCTCTGGTACAAAGCTTCATAAAGCTTTTGTTATAAAAGAACTCAACCTAGTGAATATGGTCCTCCCATGATCCTCCGAAGTCAAGAATATAGGCTCTTAGCATATCTTCTAAAATGCGATTAAACCTTTAAGTCTGTCAACCGGTTTGAGGATAGTAGGTGATACTTAGACTTAACTTTGTTCCCAAAGCTGTTTGCAGGACTCCCCAGAATTGGCTTGTGACGCCCCACCTCTATACCCATGCTAGCCAAGGACACTACGGGGTAATGCCGTCAACTAGCGCGGATAATAAGGTTGTTGAGGAGCGACCATCTGTATAATTACTTTGTGCGAGTACCGATATGCCAGATAAAAATACAACTTTTCATTACAAGAGGAAATCCGACATACCGATGCAAACTCAAGGCTACTACACAGTGGCAATAATATCTTCGGAAACAATTATAGAAATTAGTATAACACAAATCAGTCACAGATATCCATATCAAAAAGGCGGAAAAAGATATGAATATATAACACTTAAAAGTGTACACCAGAGTGGTGGTCAAACAAGATCCACAATATCACAAAAAGAATAGTTACAAGAGCTTCACAAAAGAATAAGTATATATCAATGAGTCTATATCTCAAATGTATACAACCAAAAACTACTAATCTAAGTAGTTAGCCAAAAGTCAGGATAATAATAATCCCAGATGAGGAGTCAAGCAGAAGCACCTATAACATCTAGGTCTGGCCCGAGTATTATTTAATAAGAAAATAATAAACGGATCAGTCTAACTATAAATATCAGATGGAATGATATAAAATAAGCGATATGACAAAATCGTATAATAACCAAAATGCCATACTATGATAAGTATGTAATTGAAAATCAACAAGAGATTAATCAATATCACAAGAATCTTCTCAAAGATAAAAAGGATTGTCATACTCTTTATTTCACTTACCAAACCATAAATATTAACAATTATATCAATGTCAATCACAAAAGTTAAGGACATACAAATTCACCAATGCACAAATATTGATAGAACTTATCAATGAAACCACAAAAATTGGTGAAACACAAATTCTAGAAATCATCAATGGTAATCCAGAAATCACAAAAAGGGGGATGCCTATCACAAAACGGGAGTATGAAAACTAACAAACACGTGTATCACAAAATGGAACGCTATTCCATGGTTGCTAACCATTAGTTTTGAGCCGGAGCTCCACAAAACGGCCCGAAGACCATGGGTCGCTACCCCACCAATTTTGAGTCGAAACTCCACAGAAACGAGGTTTAGTCTCTCTCAAAGACAAAAAGACATCGCACATTGCTAGTCTAAATCACAAAAATGATCATCATCGATCATCAAGTAGTGTCAATTACAACAAGCTAGTAAATATATGAGCTTAGCCTCATGCCCCATAACCACTAGCTTAACTTAAATATTTACGAACAAATTGTAGATCTCCACTAGAAAATTTGTCACAAGAGATTCAATTGAACAAGTTCAAGAATTAACCGATGAAGTAAACGCAAGCGTTTCATACCACTTGTTTTACTAAGTCATTTAATTAGATTTCTCATACGAGTGAGGTAAAGGTTTGTATCTACTAATAGGTTGGAAATCAGTTTTAAAAAATGAGCTTTGTAATAAAATAGTGTTGAAATCGATTTGATGAAAGAGTTTTGATATTTACTACAAGTATTGAAACCTTCATGTTTTTAAAGTGACAGACCATAAAATCGATCGTAAAAACAATCAATCACAAAAAAAATTCACATACGAAGACGTGAATTAAATCCAAAGATATCGATACCAAATCCATTGAAATGGATATTCCCAAAAATTCCGAAAATAGAAGTTACCAAAGGCAACTAAAATGATAACAACTAATTGGAGAAAAATAATCGATTAAAAATTCGATATTCCAACACAATAGTCAAATTAGGCAAAACTGGGCATCTACAAATGTCTAAGGTTTGTTCCAGATGTCTGGAATTGGCTTCTGGAAATACTCCAGAAAACCCAACCATACGTCTGAAGCACTAAACTAGATGTCTGAAATCTAATCAGACGTCTGGGGGATAGTCCAGACGTCTGGTTATGATCTCTGGAAATTTTCCAAAAAACCAACCAGACGTCTGAAGACAAAAATCAGACGTCTGAAAATCTTTTCAGACATCAGGAACGTTAGTTCAGACGTCTGAAATTAGTCACTGCGTCGTTTAGCATTCTGCCATGTGTAAGTTTTCTCCGGGGGGCAAAACCAGACGTCTGGTATTGGTCTCCAGACGTCTGAACCCTGGTAAGGGCAACAGTTTGCCTAGGCCATAATGGCCAAATCAATTATGGAGCGATCGAGCGAGCAACGACGACTAAGGATTTATGTCAAGCAACAACCCGGCCATATAAGCTCTTCGATACATCCCACACAACATATCCAAACATCCATTAAAGGATTTTCACAAAACTTGGACTTCAAAAACCAAAATTTGGTAATTCAACCATACCAATTCAAATCAAAAGCAAATGATCATGAATAGATGTTAGGAATTCATAACTAACAACAGAGATAATTATAGACAAAGATGTGAGATAAAAATCTCACCTTTTTACACAAAAACACAAGAGATGCTTAAAAACAAACTAAGGTTGATTTCTCTTCGATAACACCTCTAGGATCTTCAATCTACAAACAAAGGAGAAGATTTTCCAAAGTTAGGTTTAGGAAATTTCTGAAATTAAAGAGGAATAGAGATGGAGAAGATGAAGAGAAGACTTACCAAAGCTTCTTCTTTTGAGTTTGGAGCTAGAATTTGTATTGCAAAGGAAACTAGGGTTTTGAATTTTAATTTCCCATTCCTCTCTCCATTGTTGCTAAAGCTTGAGTATTAGGAAGTAGAAATGAAGCAATGAAGAGAAGAGGGTTGAAGCTTGGGTCTAATGGGCTGAAACAAACCAAAGCCCTAAGTGAAAAGTAGCAAAATTCCACTAACTCCAAACATATCAAAGTTTATACTAAAAAAGATCGCAAACGTCATTTTGAACTCAATGGGGGTGGTCTCGAGTCCTAATTTGACTGTTTGTAAAAAGTAGCTTTTCGGACTAAAATCCGACTAACGATGAAATATTTAAATAAAATATTTAAATACTCAATCGTAAAATATACGGGTTGTTACAGGGCTTTTGAAGATAGGATCTCGATTGCTTACTATGCTTATTAGAACTCCATGTACAGAAATATTTCCCTCATATGTTGAAGTAATCCGGCCGTTTTCTGATAATTTCCCTTAATTTATTGGCGACACACACATCTACTCACAAAGGTGGAGATATCCTTCTTTATTCCTGGCCACCTTAAGACTCTCCTCATGTCCTTATACATCTAATGAACTCCAAGTTGAATACTCAATCTATACTTGTGACATTCTGACAAGAGTTTCTATCTCAGTCCATTTATATCTGAAACGCACAATCTTCCCTTGATTTTTAAAACACTTTGGTGATCTATCTCAAAATCCGTACATCGACCTTTCTTGACTCCTTGAATTAACTTCTCCATAGCACTATCCTCCCTTTGGTTCTCCATTATCCTTAGCTGAAGAGTCGAGGTAATTTCCAAACGGGACAAAACTACATTTCTGCTTAAGGCATCCGCCACTACATTAGCTTTTCTTGGCGTACAAAGAATGTCCAAGTTGCATGTTGTCAGGAGCTCTAACTATCTTTGCTATATGAGATTTAGGTCTTTTCTAAGTGAAAAGATACTTTAGGGACTTATGATCAGTGTAGAGCTCAAACTTTTCCCCTAATTGAAGAAGAATAAAGTCCTACTTACTAGAATATCTAAATAAAGAAGAAAGAAATCAGGAATAAAGGAAAGAATTTTACCTAAAAAATAATGCCACCAAATTTTAAATGCGAAGACCATAGCATATAACTCTAAGTCATGCATAGCATATTTCTTTTCATATGGCTTCAACCGCTGTTATCATATGTAATCACTCTTCCATTCTACATCATAACCGATCACAATCTAACTCCAAGTGCATCAGCAAACACCATAAACCTATTATTCCCATCAAGGATAGCGAGAACTGGCACATTGGTCAATCTCTTCTTCAGCTTTCCAAATGCTTCCTCACATTTTGGAGTTCATTCAAACTTTTCACCTTTCGTAGTCAACTAAAAAAATGTGAGGAGATTTTAGAATAATCCTGAATGAATCTTTTGCAGTAATCGACTAATCCTAAGAAACTATGAACTTCTATAGGAGTCCGAGGTCGCTTCCATTCTTGTGATGCTTCCACCTTTCTTGGGTCAACTTAGATACCATCTACCAATACAATATGCCCTAAAAATCTTACCTTCGATTGCCAAAAATGGCATTTAGAAAACTTTGCTTTGAAAACATGCCTCCTTAGGGTTTCTAAAACTACTTACAAATGATATCTATGTTCCTCTTTCGATTTGGAGTAAATTAAAATGTCATCGATAAAAAAAGCATGAACTTATTTTGAACCTCTTGGAAAACATGATTTATATGATCCACGAAATATGCAAGTGATTGGTCAGCCCAAAAGGCACAACCAACTACTCTAAGAAAAAGTTCGGGCCCCTAAAGGAAGTTAAGAGTGCACTATCCTCAGCAACCCTTAATTGGTGAAATCCGATAGCTAGATCCAGTTGAGAAAATACTGTAGCTCCATGAAGTTGGTCAAATAATTCATCTGTATGGGGTAAGGGATATTTATTTCTAATAGTCAACTTATTCAACTCTCTATAGTCCACACACAATCTTAAAGATCCATTTGACTTAGCCGTAAAGACTATTGTTATAAGTCATCGATATGGGGTAAGGGATATTTATTTCTAGTAGTCAACTTATTCAACTCTCTATGGTCCATACACAATCTTAAAGATCCATTTGACTTAACCGCGAAGACTATTGTTGATCCCAAGCTCAACTGACTAGGTCTAATCAATCCCCTCTCCAACAAGTCATGGGTTTGCTTTACTAACTCCTCTCTTTCCCTCGAAGCCATTTGTGATGACTCGGAAATTTGGCAATAATAATTTGATAATCTAATTATTTAATTTAACATAATTTATCTTTTTAATGCTAATAAAAATGTTTTTAATTATTATAATGTATATATATGCATAAACATTGTGAATAGAAAGCTTTGGTTTGAATTTAATAAAAAAATAGGTTTTCGAATTATTATAATATATCTATATATGTATATATTGTGATTTGGAAGTTATGTTTTAAATTTAATATAATACTTTTTCAAAAATTTGTTTAAAGTTAAATTGTGCATTTTTCAAAATTATTTAAGATAATTATTTATTAAGTTAAAAAGTATAATAGCTTAAGTTTGAAAATAGAATTCGATAAAGATACATTATATATACATTAAGGTTTATATTCTTTCTTTTAAATTATACATGGTTTGTATACATAAAATATAAACATAGTACATAAATCTATATAAACATAAGTATAAAATAGAGAGATTTAAAAGCTAATTAATGAAAACATATAAAAATATAAACATAATATGTAAATTAATAAAAACATAAGAAATATTAAATATAATGATTTAAACATAAAATACATTGTTTTTAACACGTGTAAGCTAAATAATCCATGCATTGACATTTGTAGCTTAAGTGCCATTCAAATTTACAAGTGGCCTAATTTTCTTCTAATTGAATTATAAATATAATGTTTTAGAGAAACCTAGCCATTTGATTTCAGTTCAAAGTTTTTACAATCCTCTTTTCTTTCTTCCAAAATCTTAAAACAAAAAGAGATTTTTTTCCTATAACAACAACATCAGTTTTCAAGCCTTTAATCTGAAGATCAGAGCAATTCAACTTAAACAAGAAAATCAACATCAACCATTTCAGTTTCAAGCTTTAGATCAGTTTTCAAAACATCAAGTTGAAGATCAACTTTCAGTTCTCAAGTCTTCAAAACCCGGTTCCTCTGTTTCATTTTCAGGTGAGTAAACACTTTTTAAAAGAAAAACGAAATATATGTTTAATCCTTAATGCATGTGCTAGATTCGTAAAGCCATGTTGTAATTATGTTGTGCATGAATGTTTTAACTGGAATAAAGTTTGAACTACTATGTGTATCTGTGTGCATGTCTGGTTATAGATGATCTTATTCTGTTATTGATTTCACAGGCAATAATAGGTTCAAAAATCATTTCCTTTCTTTCCAATCTTTTTCTGGTTATGATCATAAAGAAGAAAATGGTTGTAACAATCTAAATTCATTTTTAAAAATAGTTTCAAATAAATATATGGAGTATTTATTTCAAAAGGGGGAAATTACAGGTGTGATCAAATATAAGTCCAAAATCGAATATCTCAATTTCAAGTTTTAATCATAGAAACAAATTCGTAGTGGAAAATAATGAATTTTGATATAAATATCTTGATTTTTAAGTTGGTATATGTTGTGTATTTTTTAGTTGATCAGTTTTTGCATTCTCGGCGATTGCCGACGATCAGCGGGGAGTTGATCGACGTGATCGCTGCTGGAGGAAGGGGGAAGGATGGAGATCTCAGGAAAAATGGATGGAGAATATTTTGGTTGTCGAGGCGGTTCGTCGAAGTCGAATTAGGGTTTGTGGTGCTATTTTGGGCAATGGGGTTGTCTAGTTGATCTCGACGTCGATGGTTCACTGGAGGCGATTGCGTGTGGGGGAATCAAAGTTGGGTGTCATGACGTTGCTCTGGATAAGGCGGTATGGATGCTGGTGGTCGGAATCGTCATCACGGTGAAGTTTTGTTGATCGGTTTGGTTCCTGTAGTGTGCTGAGTAGTTCGATTTCGAATCACAGGCCAGATCGTCGGAACTAGGAGATCGAGTGGGACGGCAAGGTCATCGACGACTTATCGAGGATCTTGGAGTTGGTCGGAGAAGCGTGGAGTCGACGTGCATGTGCATGTGTGCACGTCTGTCATTTGGGTTCGTGTGGCATCGGAGAAGAAGGAATGGCTCGGGTCGATCTCGAAGATGTCTGTGGGCTGGCTCGAAGGAAGTTAGAACTTGAGTGTCACCGG
The DNA here is from genome assembly GCA_030765085.1 of Allium cepa. Classification (NCBI taxonomy): domain Eukaryota; kingdom Viridiplantae; phylum Streptophyta; class Magnoliopsida; order Asparagales; family Amaryllidaceae; genus Allium; species Allium cepa. Next base: position 165,002,628 of record CM060932.1, read on the forward strand.
GACAGCTCGGTTGACTCGGGAATTTTATGTTTTGGCTCGGGTTATTTCTATTTTAAGGTTTCTAGTTTTAAAATCTTTTTTAAAAAAAATGTACCATGTTTTAAATTTTAAAGGAAGCATGACAGGTTTCAAAAGAAATGGGCTAATGCAAGTTTAAAGTAAAATTGTTTAACCAGATTATGAAAAGCTAAAGAAAATCGAAGTTTTAAAAAGTAAAGAAAATGATAAACAAGTTTTCAAAGCTAAATAAAAATTAACAAGATTTTAAGTAAGTATGTTCCAAGTTTAAAGTACGTTAAAATGAACATGTTTTCAAATAATATAAACCAAAGTTCCAAAATAAATTTACTAAACAAGTTTTTAAACAAGTTTCAAGGTTTAATTTTTAAGTTAAATATTTAAAAAAAATTGTTAAAAATAATTCTATATTAGATTAATTATGTAATTAAATTCATAAGTGTTTTCAAATGTAATAAGATGATGTTTGAATTAAGATGTGATTAAAGTAAGAGTATTTAACCTTAATAAATTAAAGAGATCTCAAATGTTTTGTATAAATTGTTTTCAAGCATCTAATTTAATTAAATATAAATGTTATGTAAATATTTAATTAAGGTAAATGGTTTAACTTAACTAATTAAGGTCTTATTAATAAAAGTGATTAAAGTATAATTACTTAATTAATTAAAGATAATTAATTAATGTATTAATTTAAGATAATCACTTAATGAAATTGATTAAGCATAATTACTTAATATAACTAATTCAGTATAATTACTTAGTGTAATTAATAAAGTATACTTACTTAGTGTAAGTAATTAATGAATAATTACTGAATGTAATTAATTAAAGGGAATTACTTATTAAAAGTAATTAAAGGTTAATTACTTAAAATAAATAAATTAAAGGATCATTAAAAGATAATTAACTTAAGTAAATAAAGAATAATTGCTTAATTAAGGGAATAATTACTTGATTAAATTAACTAAGGGTTAATTAAATTAATTAAGGGTTAATTAATGTAAGTAATTAAGGATAGTTAATTACTTAATGAAATTAATTAAGGGTCAATTAATGTAAGTAATTAAGGATAGTTAATTACTTAATGAAATTAATTAGGGGTTAATTAATGTAAGTAATTAAGGATAGTTAATTAGTTAATGAAATTAATTAAGGGTTAATTAATGTAAATAATTAAGGGTAGTCAATTACTTAATGAAATTAATTAAGGGTTAATTAATGTAAATAATTAAGGGTAGTCAATTACTTAATACAATTAGTTAAGGGTTAATTAATGTAAGTAACTAAGGATAGTTAATTAATGAAATTAATTAAGGGTTAATTAATGTAAATAATTAAGGGTAGTCAATTACTTAATAAAATTAGTTAAGGGTTAATTAATGTAAGTAACTAAGGATAGTTAATTAATGAAATTAATTAAGGGTTAATTAATGTAAGTAACTAAAAGTTAATTAATTAATGTAATTAATTGAAGGATAAGTAATATAAGCAATTAAGGATAATTAATTAAGATGGATAATTAAATAATGATTAATTAATGGTTTGTAATTAATTATTGTTGCGTAAGCAGGAGTTAAAAGTAATTAAAGTAATTAATTTAATTTATTTGGAGATTAAATTAAATTAATTAGAAATAGTGTGACTAATCAATCTTGCTTATGGATGATTGAGTTATAATGGACGCCTTGGATTATTTGATATCTCTGATATGTGATTTGTGATGCTCTATGATATAAGATATTTTTGTTGAACTGTGATAACATAAGTTATTTATCTATGATAGATGTGATGTGTGAATATGTTATCCTGAATATAAATTAAATTAAATTGTTTAAACCTTAAAACAACTTGGCCTTAAAATATGGCATTTGGATTTCGATGTGACCGGGATCGGATTCCAAATTGGATATCCGAAAATCACATCGATCCAAATTAAACGATAGGTCATGAAATCTTAAGTGAAGATCAAGATGAAGATTCAAAGAGGAAGGTCTATTTTCGTTAACTCTGAGGGTGATTCCAAAATGAGTTTAATGGAGATAGTTCCATCGATCGAGATGAAGATTTAGAGTTTAAGGGCTATTGTCTTTAACTCCGAGGGTGATTCCAAAATGAGTGTAGCGAGATAGTGCCTTCGATTTCGTTCGAACCCGAAACGGACCTATATGGATGAATGCTTTCAGAACATCGTCATTGGAGGACGATGAGCATTCCAAGATATGTGTTCTAAAACGGTAATCGTAGCCTGAAGCCTCATCAACCGGGAATGGCTAAAACAGGGGAGGTGCAGCAAGGCTAAGTGGGTCGCGCCAACTACAGGGTTGTCTTATTTAGGATTATCCAGTAAGGAGTAGTTCCGGTCTTGTGTTGCAGGGGATCAGGGTGGATCCTCGATAGTCTGATCTAGACCAGGTACGGTGACGGCCGGTATCCCATAGCCCTACCATTGTATGAAATCCAATTTCCAATAAGTGTCATACGTTTTAATTGTGCCCAACTATGTTGGAACGTGAGATGTAAGCATTCCAGCTATTTTCTATTTTACTTGAAAACCCTAGATACTATTATAATATCACTGGATTTCCTATTAAATACTTTGGTTATCGTAAGGTAAAAACCCGACATGTTTATTTATGGCGTGGTCTTACGAGATACCTTTGTTTTCAAATGATTTTCCAAAGTTCAACTTTAACCCGTTTACTCACACCAGACCCATGTCTGATCTAGAGTTTATCTTCTGTTTTCTTAAACTCTTGGGCGCTCAAATTTTTACGAGTAGCCAAGGGATTCAGTTTAGCTTTGATGAATTATGGAGGAGACTTGGAGCAGGAGGCTTCAGCGTATATAGATATTGTGTTTCCGCTATGTCAGTAGCTCTGTTATATTTTAGTTGTAATGTATAGACAAGTCTTCATGACAATTAAATGTGATGTATTAAGCTATATGACTCTGATAGATGTTGTCTATTATGTAATAACTATGTGAGTAATATAATTTATTCGTTCGGCTGTGAGATTCTGATATTGTTTAGTTCTTTCTTTCCTAACTTTTCTATCCTTTTCTTTCTTATTGACGATGCGCCTTTCTATGGGATGAAAGGCGGGTCGTCACAGCTGGTATCGGAGGCAGGTTGTGATAATACCTAGGCTTTGGAGTGATAACTTTCTTGAGAGAGCGTACTTGTAGTACATATATATATATACATAGATATATATATATATATATATATATATATATATATATATTCCTACTTGATTTCTTGGGTTACCTGTTTTGGTTGCCAACATGAGTTCTAGAGGTAGAAGGAGTAGTGGAGTGTGTAGCACAACTACCACAAGTGGAAGAGGTCCAAGTGTTAAAGGTGGAAGAGTATCTGCTGAGGCTGTAGACCCAATATCGCCTCGAGTGAGCTGTGGGACATTGAGTAAGGATTTAACCAATCTCGATGGAAAGCCTTTTTAAAGGTACGAAGTGCATTATTGTAGTGCAAGTTTGGTTGCGCTCGTATGAGCGAATTTTCTAGAGTTTGGATCTGTCGGATGTGCAAAAGCGAGTGATGGCATCATGGCAACTTCAGGAAGAAGCAGCTGCGTAGTGGGACGCGGTAACTATGGATGTTCCCGAAGTGTTTTCTCTTAGAGCAATTTTAAGGAAGCATTTAAGGAACAGTTCATACCATCGCAGGGAAGACTCGGCTGTATAGGAATTTTCTGGACCTCAAGCAAGGGAATTTGTCTGGATTGGAGTTGAGACTGAGTTCAACGAGTTGTTTTTCTACAGACCTGGTCTTATTGACACACCCCCTTAAGGAGAACGAGAAGTTTGTGCTTGGTTTGAGGCCCGAGTTTCTTGAGAAGATAACTGCCCATCTCAAAAGTTCATTCGTGGAATTGGTTGGTATGGCATTGAGGTTCGAAGAGCTTATGGATAAGAAGCCCTTGGCATTTGTGGCAGCATCGTGTGGGAATTCTTCCAATTAGGAAAAAAGGAAATTCAATCCGTATTGGAAGAAGTAGGGTAAGGGAACCAGGAGGCAGCAATGCAGCTTGGAAGTGTTTTGTGTGCCAGTAGGAAGGTCATCTGGCTAAGCGATATCCTTGTGACAACCCAGAATTTTCAACACTAGAAATTGAAATATTTAAGTGATTTTTAAAAGTTCGAAAGATAGCCTGACTTGAATTTCAGATATCAGAATGAATTTGGAAATTAAATTATTGAAATTAATTTATTGAAGTTGGATAAAATATTGAATTTTCTATTTTTAAGTTGATTAAAAATAATTAGATGGCTTAGAAAATTTATATTGACAACACTGAAGATAATGGAAGCTTCAGAATTGGATTTGAAAATGCTTTAATCAGGTTTGAAAATTTATCGTTTAAATCGATATTTAAAAATAGCCTTCCGGGGCACACTCTCGGAATTCAACGAAACCAGTTCCATTGGATCTGTAATATTGTTTTATTACCGAATTCAATTTTCGTAGCATTCAGAGTGATCGTTTGGCCGTACGACAAGCAAACACGATGAAAATTTTATCGAAAATTAATTTAATAACTAGGTTCGAAAAGCTATCTTCTCCATGCGATCAAATTTGGACCCAAAACCTTTTTATTGCGTCCGGAATAAGGGTTAACCATTTTAAACACCTAGCGGCATGTACTGTTTGGCGTTCGAGGTTTTAAGTTGCATTTATCGAGCAATTTCAATTGGAATTTGAATTTAAATTAAATGCATATAAATATTCTCATGCAATTGATAAAATTTAACACGTTTCAGCACTAGAGGCACGTGTCTGCTCTTTTCTGTTAAAATGAAACACGCATATTCTTTGAAATTAAGCAAACAAAGAAATGATATGTCGAACGAGCTCGTCTCTTTCCCAGTTCATTTTCGTTCGAAAAGAAAAATGGCGGCATCTAATCGTAGCCGAGTTGAAATCAAATAAAAAAAGGAGAGGAAAACGAAAAGATTGTGTTGAATATGCGCTTTGCGCTTATATGATTTTTGTTTGATGATAATAAACATATATACATTCATTCAAATGTATTTGTTAATATACTATTTTATTTTCACAGATTAAATAAATATTTGTTGAATAAATTAAATAACACAGAATTTGAATTCAAACGAATATTTTATTCAAACAAATATTTATTACATCTTTGAATAGTACAATTTCAAGCTCTCACTATAATTATACAACTTTGATTACAATTGCATCACATTTCATATTTACAGTTCACCTCACTACATATCACTCACACTCGTATTTATCTTCAACTTTTTTCCAGTTTGAATCCAGCATCTGAGAAATCTGCAAAAATATAAACTAACGCAGTAAAATTGAAAAAGAAATACTTTTGCAATTCAAAAATAAAAGATAATTTTTGAAAACATGATTTGCCTCAGTTATTTGGGTTGTTCGTCATAATTTAAATTTGAATTCATCATACACGAACAACTTGTGACATACACAGTGTATTACTGTATATGCCACAAGGCCGTGCACACCGATATATACACTTGATTGATTTACAGGGACAGGTGAGCACAGGTCAAACCCAAATGAAAAGCCGGGTTCAACTCACGTGCAATATATTTAAAATCACGACACGAGCACAAGGTCAAACCCGAGCTGTAAAACTGGGTTCAACACAAGGCTACATGAAGTATGCAAGCTCGACTAACAGATTCAACCTCTTCATTAAACAACTCCAGACCAATAGCAACAGGGCCAAATGCAAACAAAACAAGTCACAATGTCGAGCATGCATGAAATAGTGGAATGAACCAGTGATACAAGTACAACACTGTACAAACTCATGCAAATGCATCAAAGCAAGTAAACAACAATGTCGAGCTCAATGCAACATATTCACCAATGAATCATCAAAGAGTGCAACAAGGATGAATACAACATGAAGTACAGCAACTTCAGGTGACATCAACCAAACAGTGACAATGCAGACACAACTGAAATGAGACAGGTCAAGAAATGGAGTATCAAAATGATGCAATTAACAACAAGTACAGGCCGCAACAGTATGCACCAGTCCAAACATTTATCAGAGAGCATATGGAAAAGTCAGGTAAGTGGTAACTTCAAACAACACAAAAATCAATGTCGAAATCATTCCAGACCACATGGTTAGTGAGAACAGAGCAAAAGACACACAGATGTACACATGAACAAGTATGAACCCAAATCAAGCACCAAGTATACATGGAGCAATGGTCAAGTAAAATGCAAACCCAAACCATCAAGTCAACACTGCAAGTCCCAACCAATGAATGAACATACATATATGGAACAAAACTGCAGAATGCAGATGAACTCGACCAAGTACACAAGTGCTACAAGCAGCAATGTGCAAGGGCAAAGACAAATGCACATGTCAACAGAACATGAAACCAGGTCGAACAATTATAAACAGATAACCGGTGATACAAGACCAACATAACCAAGAGCAATGTCAAATCAAATAGGCTGATGATCCAGACCAGTGCAAGTATCAAGTCAAGTGACATAATAACAGAAACCAGAGCTGTGGAATTACAACAACTCAAATGAACGCAAAGAAATGCACAAAGACAGAGTAACATCACAACTAAGTACAATGAATTCACAGGGCCGAAGCAAGCACATGAATTCACAAATCAAATCCGTGATCGAAATCAAAGTTGAACAGGTCAGAGACGTGGTGGTCAAAAAGTGGGCGAAGTCAAAAATCAATACCGTGATAGCCAAGCAAATTGACTAAGTCATGAATCAACAACGTGACCATCAAGCAACGAAAGCATATTCATATTGAACAAGTCAGATACATCTCAATCATCAAAACAAAATCGAGCGGCCAAAGCACAGTGAAGACGAATTCAAACAAAATTTATACGAACGCAAAAATAGGGTTTTGAATCCTATATAAGCCCAATCATCATCGGCAATTTATCTATTCGAGTTCGAGCATAACAAAGAACAAAATCATCCAACTCGAATCACGATCGAGTTCAAGTACGAAAAGCACAAAAGCACAAACGCATAAAATTACATACCGAAGCAACAGTGAACTCGATCAAACAGAAGCGGCCAAGAGCGAACGAACGAGAACGAAGCACACGAAAAGGCGCAGCTTCAAAACCCTAGTTTGGATTGAAGAGAACGAAGCCCTAAATTTGCAAGAGGAACGGCCGACATTATTCACGAAAAGGAACGGAGAAACTAAAAGTCGAACGGGCTAGAGAAAAAGAAATTGAACCGGCCTTGTTTATAAAAGGGCTTTTTATTTTATTTCTAGGGTTTAAGTTTAAAAATGTTTTAGTTGTTAGTTGTTTTTAATTGTTGTTTTTGTTTTTACTTTACGAAACAAAAATTTGTAAATCACCACCTAGGGTTTAGGTAGTGTCAGATTGTCTAGTTAGAATTATTTCAGTGAGCAGGGTGTGCGAGTTTGCAGAGCTCTATAGGCGGGAGCAGAGTTTGCGAGTAAGCAAAGCTCTATAGGCGGGAGCAAAGTTTGCGAGTAAACAAAACTCTATAGGCGGGAGCAGGGTGTGCGAGTCTAGTAGAGTGTTTGTGAGCGGGAGCTAATGTTTGCGAGTCTAGTAGAATGTTTGTGAGCGGGAGCAAATGTTTGCGAGTCTAGTAGAGTGTTTGTGAGCGGGAGCAAAAGGGTCTGCGAGTCTAGTAGAGTGTTTGTAAGCATGATACTGTTTAATTCTAATAGAAATCTGTGAATGCAGCAGTAGGAAGGGGTTGCCGAAGCTGGGTAAATTTTGTGTGTGATTTACTTTACAGCATATTTATTTCTGCAGTTTGTTTCTGTGTTTATATCGAGAAAATTTGCTATAACCCTATTCACCCCCCCTCTAGGGTTAATCTAGATCCTACAAGTGGTATCAGAGCCCGGTATTTTATTTTTTAACTCTAGAGTCATGAATCCACCAAATAATATTTTTGTTGAGGGTCATTTCAATATTATTCCTTCTATTTTCGATGGAACAGATTTTTTGAATTGGAAATTGAAAATGGAATTTTATTTAAAATCTGTTAATATAAAATGTTGGAATATTATTGAAAATGGGTGTGATATAATAAATAAGGAAATTATCTCGATTAATGCTCTTGCTATGCATATATTATATTCTCATATTAATCAGGATAATTTTTATTTCGTCTCTCATTGTGAAAATGCACAGAAAATTTGGAAAACTCTCGATGCAATATATGGTGCAAAAGTCATCAGCAATGAGAAGTCCTCCACAACTGACTCAGTTAAAGAAATATGCTTAACAGGGTTGGTAAATAGCAGTTGTGATGAGGATGATGATGATGGAGCAGCCGAACTGGCATTATTAGTGAAGAATTCAAAAAGGAAATTTACAGCCACGTGGAATAAAAGCGATAGCAGTGAAAGTGAGAAAGCAGATATGTGCCTTCATGGGAATATAACCGATAGCGACGACGACGAGCCAAGCGAGGTATCAAAACTTACTCACTCTGAATTACTTATTTATTTCCACAAAGTAAATGGCTGTTTTGAACGACTTAGGGAAAAATACGCTAAACTTGAATCACAAAAAGACACTTTGATAGAATTAAATGAACAACTTGACCAATTAGTTAAAACCTATCAAAGTAGGATCCCTAAGTGTGATAAGTGTCCAACATTTGAAGAAGAAATTAAAAAATCAGAAATTAAAATGAAATCACTTGAAAATGAAATTCTGATTTTAAAAACTGAAAATACTAGGAGAGAAAATTCTATTAAAAGGTGCAGTCAATTGATGAAAGAAAATGAATCTTTAAAAACAAAAGTCCAACAATTGTCAACGACTTTAGAAAAAATTTTCAAAAGTGAAAAATCGTTTAATATGTTAATAGGAAAACAAACTGCCAATATTGATAGACAAGGACTTGGATATACTCATTCTGAATATGTTAGAAATGAGATTAATCAAGAAAATTCAATGTGCACAATTTGTAGAAAATTTGGACACAATCAAAATAATTGTTGGTATAGACCCAAACACGTGAAAACTATACCAATTTGGGTTCCAAAAGGCACAAATATAAAATCTTTGAAAGCCAAACAAATTTGGGTGCCAAAAGGAACATATATAAATAGTTTCGGGTCTCCAAAAACATATTTCTCATGTTCTGCCACTAACAATCATGGACCTATAAAAACAAATAGGTCACATAAATCTTTCATTGTGTAGGTGTGGTGGCAGGCTAAGGAACAACAACAGTGTTCTCTGGATTTTGGCTGTTCCAGAAACACAACGGGCGACAAAGCAAAGTTCCTTAGCCTAGTATAAAGGTGACAGAATCACAATGGACAACAACGAAAAATATCGTAAAGGTAAAAACAGGTAAAGGTATATTTTTAACGATATATTAAATGTGATTATCTGCACCATACTCTAAATTAAAATCAGCCAATTTTGAGATGAACAAAAGATGATGATTTTGATTCTATGACTTTTTCAAAATATTGACTAATCATATTTAAATAGAATTACTTGGAGTAATTATGATGGTTGACTATTCGGATTTAACTGATATGATTTCTTTTGACTTGTTCTGACCTTGATTTGTGCTTAAATGATGACCAATCAGATTGTCAACTTTGAACTAATCCATATAAATTTGTTCGGTCAAATGATGGTATTTGATTACTCATGCTACACGTAGATATATTTGGTCACTGCTTGTAAATTTGCACGATTTCATGTGAAAGCTGTTAAAAAGGATTTTAAGAAATTGTTGAACTTCAAGAATTGTTTTTGAAATAATTATGATGTTGATTGACTGTTGATTACTCATGAATATAACTGTTTATCTTACGGTTTTTGAAATTAACACTATGATATTTGTTTGAGTGTTAACATGGCTTCATTTCAAATTTCATTCTGAGATAGCTTGTTAAAATTTCACAATCTGGTCTTTGACATCCAACGAGTGAATATTGAGTGAAACTTAAATTCAGATGCAGATTACACTGGTAATATAGTTGATAGAAAAATTACTAGTGGAACGTGATTAATTTTTGAAACATTCATTTGCTGCATCGTTTTTCAAAGAAAATATCTGCATATTTTTCACTTGAAATAATTTTCAAATAGCAAAAAAATTTCTTATAAAACCCCCTCGAGAAAATCATGTTTGACCATATTTACAGATTAGTCATTTTTGAAAAATTGGTTTTATAATTTTTGAATTTGATTTTAAATGACTATTTTGACTAATCTGACTCCCTTTGATTATCGAAAAGATCAATAGTGATTGAAAAAGTGATGAGTGTTGATATTTATCATATATTATAACTCGAGAAAGTATAATTAGAAAATTTCTTTAGAATTTCATAACAAGAGTTATAAAAACTTTTTGTTGGGTAAAAGTTCCATGACCATTTCTATTTCTATCATCTTTCTATTGACCATCACTCATCAAAATTACATATAGTATGTAAATTTGTGGTAGTTTACAAAGGAAATTATTCGTTCTTCAATATCTTTAAATTTGTAAAGGAAATTATTTGTGCTTCAATTTATTATATTTAGCAATAAAAATAAATATCCAAAGTATTCACTCTCATTTAAAAGTCCTCACGGTTATGTATGGGTGAATTACTTGGATTTTTGATTATGTGCTTCCATACTCATTTAAAAGTCCTCACGGTTATGCATGTATGGAACGCATATCAAAATTAATTGATTTAATAGACAAGTTGATTCTAATCCCATTTAAAAGTCCTCACGGTTATGCGTGGTTAGAAGATAATTGAATTCTTTTTTAAATAAAAAAATTGTGAATACTACTAATCTCATTTAAAAGTCCTAACGGTTATGCATGGTTAGTAGATATTCAAATTTCCTGAAATAAATATACCACAAATAGACAGAACTGTATGATTTTTGATGATTTTATCCCCATCACTTCTGAAAGTGGAATATGCGCCTGACAAGGGTAATTATGATTTTTGTTTGAGTTTTATTGAAATTTGATATTTATATTCAATTGAGTTAAATGTTTGATTCATGTCTGTCACTTCATCCCTATTTTTATAACACTGTTATTCTTTTGCTGATAACAAAAGGGGGAGAGAAAAGTTAAGATTTTGTCAAATAGAATCAAGCAAAGGTCAAATAATTTTCCATTTGCATATAGGCTCATTTACATATTTTTATTTGTATGCATATATGTAGGGGGAGTATCATGTAGAGAGGAAGCATTTAAATAGGGGGAGCAAATTGAACGATCAAATACATTTGACATATTCAAAATCTTAAATATATGTTTGTTATCATCAAAAGGGGGAGATTGTTGAATATGCGCTTTGCGCTTATATGATTTTTGTCTGATGATAATAAACATATATACATTCATTCGAATGTATTTGTTAATATACTATTTTATTTTCACAGATTAAATAAATATTTGTTGAATAAATTAAATAACACAGAATTTGAATTCAAACGAAAATTTTATTCAAACAAATATTTATTACATCTTTGAATAGTACAATTTCAAGCTCTCACTATAATTATACAACTTTGATTACAATTGCATCACATTTCATATTTACAGTTCACCTCACTACATATCACTCACACTCGTATTTATCTTCAACTTTCTTCCAGTTTGAATCCAGCATCTGAGAAATCTGCAAAAATATAAACTATCGCAGTAAAATTGAAAAAGAAATATTTTTGCAATTCAAAAATAAAAGATAATTTTTGAAAATATGATTTGCCTCAGTTATTTGGGTTGTTCGTCATAATTTAAATTTGAATTCATCATACACGAACAACTTGTGACATACACAGTGTATTACTGTATATGCCACAAGGCCGTGCACACCAATATATACACTTGATTGATTTACAGGGGACAGGTGAGCACAGGTCAAACCCAAATGAAAAGCCGGGTTCAACTCACGTGCAATATATTTAAAATCACGACACGAGCACAAGGTCAAACCCGAGCTGTAAAACTGGGTTCAACACAAGGCTACATGAAGTATGCAAGCTCGACTAATAGGTTCAACCTCTTCATTAAACAACTCCAGACCAACAGCAACAGGGCCAAATGCAAACAAAACAAGTCACAATGTCGATCATGCATGAAACAGTGGAATGAACCAGTGATACAAGGCAACAAGTACAACACTGTACAAACTCATGCAAATGCATCAAAGCAAGTAAACAACAATGTCGAGCTCAATGCAACATATTCACCAATGAATCATCAAAGAGTGCAACAGGGATGAATACAACATGAAGTACAGCAACTTCAGGTGACATCAACCAAACAGTGACCATGCAGACACAACTGAAATGAGACAGGTCAAGAAATGGAGTATCAAAATGATGCAATTAACAACAAGTACAGGCCGCAACAGTATGCACCAGTCCAAACATTTATCAGAGAGCATATGGATAAGTCAGGTAAGTGGTAACTTCAAACAACACAAAAATCAATGTCGAAATCATTCCAGACCACATGGTTAGTGAGAACAGAGCAAAAGACACACAGATGTACACATGAACAAGTATGAACCCAAATCAAGCACCAAGTATACATAGAGCAATGGTCAAGTAAAATGCAAACCCAAACCATCAAGTCAACACTGCAAGTCCCAACCAATGAATGAACATACATATATGGAACAAAACTGTAGAATGCAGATGAACTCGACCAAGTACACAAGTGCTACAAGCAGCAATGTGCAAGGGGAAAGACAAATGCACATGTCAACAGAACATGAAACCAGGTCGAACAATTATAAACAGATAACCGGTGATACAAGACCAACATAACCAAGAGCAATGTCAACTCAATTAGGCCGATGATCAGGACCAGTGCAAGTATCAAGTCAAGTGACATAATAACAGAAACCAGAGCTGTGGAATTACAACAACTCAAATGAACGCAAAGAAATGCACAAAGACAGAGTAACATCACAACTAAGTACAATGAATTCACAGGGCCGAAGCAAGCACATGAATTCACAAATCAAATCCGTGATCGAAATCAAAGTTGAACAGGTCAGAGACGTGGTGGTCAAAAAGTGGGCGAAGTCAAAAATCAATACCGTGATAGCCAAGCAAATTGACTAAGTCATGAATCAACAACGTGACCATCAAGCAACGAAAGCATATTCATATTGAACAAGTCAGATACATCTCAATCATCAAAACAAAATCGAGCGGCCAAAGCACAGTGAAGACGAATTCAAACAAAATTTATACGAACGCAAAAATAGGGTTTTGAATCCTATATAAGCCCAATCATCATCGGCAATTTATCTATTCGAGTTCGAGCATAACAAAGAACAAAATCATCCAACTCGAATCACGATCGAGTTCAAGTACGAAAAGCACAAAAGCACAAACGCATAAAATTACATACCGAAGCAACAGTGAACTCGATCAAACAGAAGCGGCCAAGAGCGAACGAACGAGAACGAAGCACACGAAAAGGCGCAGCTTCAAAACCCTAGTTTGGATTGAAGAGAACGAAGCCCTAAATTTGCAAGAGGAACGGCCGACATTATTCACGAAAAGGAACGGAGCAACTAAAAGTCGAACGGGCTGGACAAAAAGAAATTGAGCCGGCCTTGTTTAATAAAGGGCTTTTTATTTTATTTCTAGGGTTTAAGTTTAAAAATGTTTTAGTTTTTATTTGTTTTTTAATTGTTGTTTTTGTTTTTACTTTACGAAACAAAACTTTGTAAATCACCACCTAGGGTTTAGGTAGTGTCAGATTGTCTAGTTAGAATTAGTTCAGTGAGCAGGGTGTGCGAGTTTGCAGAGCTCTATAGGCGGGAGCAGAGTTTGCGAGTAAGCAAAGCTCTATAGGCGGGAGCAGAGTTTGCGATTAATCAAAGTTCTATAGGCGGGAGAAGAGTTTGCGAGTAAACGAAACTCTATAGGCGGGAGCAGGGTGTGCGAGTCTAGTAGAGTGTTTGTGAGCGGGAGCAAATGTTTGCGAGTCTAGTAGAATGTTTGTGAGCGGGAGCAAATGTTTGCGAGTCTAGTAGAGTGTTTGTGAGCGGGAGCAAAAGGGTCTGCGAGTCTAGTAGAGTGTTTGTAAGCGTGATACTGTTTAATTCTAATAGAAATCTGTGAATGCAGCAGTAGGCAGGGGTTGCCGAAGCTGGATAAATTTTGTGCGTGATTTACTTTACAGCATATTTATTTCTGCAGTTTGTTTCTGTGTTTATATCGAGAAAATTTGCTATAACCCTATTCACCCCCCCTCTAGGGTTAATCTAGATCCTACAGATTGTTCATTTGCAAATCAAATCGTAGCCGAGTGAGTTAGAACCAGAACGGTTCTAATATCGAGCATCTCTTCTCCTTTCATTCGAAGTCAATAGACGGTAGGGTTTCGTATTGGGTAGCTCATTGCCGAGTGTAGCGGAATCAAGTGAAGGCGGCATCGCGACATTGTGGGTCGCGTTGAGTTTTGGGTCGGCAATTTGGGAAGCTCGAGCATCGTGCGACTTCAAGCGAGTTTCGATTTGAGGCAGATCTTGAGGCATGTCAGGTGAAGCAACGACGATGGCGACGATGGCGAATTCAGGCAATTCGAGGTGGCGATGGCTGGGCTGTTGGGTCTGTCTCGCGCGTGAGTGGCGATGGTCGAATCGCAATGGAGGCTAGGGTTCCGTCATTTTCGAACTATGCAGTGAAGGTATATTTTGATTTGTCTAAATTTACTAAATTTTATATATATACAGATAAATAAGTTTTAAGCTGCAATTTTTCTTTTTAAACTTTTATTCAATGCGTATATAAATATACAGTAAAAGATACTTTAATATGCAAAAAAGAAAATGATAATATATATATATATATATATATTTATTTACGGATTCAATTTTTATGGTGAAGATTTATTTGTTTGATTGGATCTAAATTTTCTTAGCTACCAAATTAATTATAAAAGAAAATTTTGTTTACAATTTAATGATTATAAAAATTGTTGGTTAATCTAACTTATCCAATAAGAATTTAATTATTCGATTTATTCAAATATTAATTAAAATCATACAATTGTTATGCAAGGTCTAAAATCGAGAAATAAATGGGAATGGAAATGGATTGCAAAATAAAGGAGCAAAGGTAAGATCTTCTCACTCAATCAAATATTTTTCTGATTTAAATTTGAATAGTTAGATTTAAAATTGATTGACTGTGTGCTTGAATGATTGATTTATTATTAGTTATATTAGTTTAGACCCTATGCGTCGCATAATAGCGGATGATATTATATTAAACCCATATGCCGCGATATTCCACCTCGTAGTGGAATTGGTATTATAT
Source organism: Allium cepa (assembly GCA_030765085.1). Classification (NCBI taxonomy): domain Eukaryota; kingdom Viridiplantae; phylum Streptophyta; class Magnoliopsida; order Asparagales; family Amaryllidaceae; genus Allium; species Allium cepa. Next base: position 165,017,985 of record CM060932.1, read on the forward strand.
ATGTATTTGGAGTGATTGATTTCCCGCATTATATAGTGGATGAGACCTTATGCGCCGTATAATAGCGGATGATATTTTATAAATCCCATATACCACGATATTCCACCTCGAAGTGGAATTGGTATTTAATTATTGTGCTAACATCTGTGGATGCAGGGAAACAGATTGGAGGGATCCAATTGGATTTCTCAGAACATTTGAATTTGTTTCAATGTTATGTGTTGATTAGTTATAATCTTCGCGTGATTATATTAGTGATTGAAATCGTTGAAGGCAATAGTTTAGCCGAATTTATTTTTGATATCATAGAATACCGAAAATAAATGAAATTGGATTTTTAAAATTAAAATTGAAAATTTATAGTAAAATTTATTTTTGAATTGGATAAATTTAAAAGAATAAATTTTAGAAGGATAAAGTTTTATTTTTGAATCCTATTGAATAAAATTCCAAAATATGGAAAAAAATTAATAAATGGATTTCAAGTAATATTATTCAAAAGGTGAAGAATTTATTTTAAAAATACAGATTTTGAATAATTTGTAAGAGATAAAGGAATTTATTTTAAAAATAAATTCGAAAATTGATTTGGTGTTAATAGTGAATAAATCTTTGGGAAATCCATATGAAAATTGATTTGGTGTTTGATTGAAAATCGAATTTGTGTTGAAATAAATTCAGAAATCAATTTGGAATTTGATTTAGTGTTTAAAATAAAATTTGGAAATCAATTTGAAAATTGATTTGGTGTTGATAGTGAATATTTGGGAATCGATTTGAAAATCGTACATCAGTTGATATTTGGAAATCTAAATTCACAATGGGAATTTATAAAGGAAAGGGAATTTTGTTTTAAAAATAAACATTGGGTTATTTTTCAAAAGTGTGGAAAGGAATTTACGGATTTGGAATGTAAATTTAAAATAAATCCAGAAAGATTTATAAATTGATTTGAATGGAGCATTTTAGAATGGAAGGTGTACTTTCCCAGGAAATCCGAGTATGTTTTCAAAGTAGCTTTCGAATATAAATTAAAAGTTCTAGAGATGGTTTTTTAAAAAGAATATTTTTGGAGAAATTATTTTCTTAAATTATTTTAGAAATCTTTAAACTAAAGATTTATTTAATTAATTATAGAAGTGATTATTTAAAGATTAAATTGATATTTGTTTTAGAAAATGGGTACTTAAAATAGTTATACCCTATCTACTAATTTTATTTTAACGTTAGTTTGGACTTGAAATTTTATATGAGACATTTATAATATTTTCATAACTAATATTTAAATAAATGTTTTAAAATAGTTTTATCTAAATGTTTCCAAGTATATATGGATAAGTGATTTAAAGTATTTTAAAGTATTTGAACACGGCAGATTTTCAGTGGAAATAAATAATATCAGAAATCTTATTCCGCGAGTGAAAAGTGATGTGAAATTTGTTTTCAAATGGTTGAAGTGCTAAAAATATATATCTTGCGAAGATATTTTGAAAATAATAATTGGGAAAATTATTTAAATCTTGGTGATTGTTGTGAATGTTGATTGATAGTTAAATAACCGACTATCAATATTGGCCTTTTAATGGCATTTGAATTTCATTGCGACCGGGGGTCGGCCCGGTCGGATTCCAAATGTATATTCGAAAACCACGTCGAACCTTTGTGATTGTGATGGATCTTTTGTTTAAAAGATCAAAGTGGAAATTTGTTTGAAATCTGAATGTAACACTTATTTTAAAAATAAGCGCTCGTAATTCGGATTAGCCGGGAGGGGACTTTGTGTCATCAAACCCATTCCGAATAATGATACGACGAAATGTGATTGCATTTAAAGACGGTGTTGAAGACCGGGTATTCTCGAAAACGAAAGGATTACCTGTCGAATGTCTCTGCACCGGGTTGCTTCGGTATAGAGATTTTATCACCCTTTGTGATAGGGATTTCGGACGTGATTAGTGAATATCCGGATTGCAAGGGCTCCTTTAGAAGTGCCTTCGGTTCCGTTCGTTCCCCGAACGGACTTGTATGGATGTGTGTCTGACGTTACACTTTGAGATGTAAAGCTGGTTTCCATCAAATACATTTCTGTTGGTGGAGGAGAATTTATTCTCTTAGCTTAACACCCGTTTTGGAGACGTACGAGCTCAGAGGTTATGTAGTTGATGGTTACTAGTGATACATTCCCAAATTGGTAACGTGGCATACGAAGTGCTGCTGATCATTTGTTGATCAAAGCATGACTTTGTGAAAAGTGTAGCTTCATGGACGAGACTTCGTCTGACCTCACACCCCGGAAATGCTCGAAACAGGAAATATGCGGCAAGGTTACGAGGGTCGCGCCCTTTAGGGTATGTCATTTCCCTCTAGAAAAGGGTGGTATCATGGTATGGAGCCCAAATATTTAACCATGTGGTTGCTGCAAATCTATTACACTTTGTGGTTGTTGCTTTGTGGTTGAGGATCCTTGGATAAAGGTCGCAAACGACCGGGGGATGGCATACTCGTGTAGTAGTTACCTAGTTACTGAGGTAACCTGGCCTTGTGTTGGCAGAGAGCTGGTTAAGTTCTCAAGTCGTCCCTCCAAAGGCGTACCCATATGGTAGTAGGAAGTTTCTTAGCCTGACCATTTGTTGGAAATCCAAAGAAATAATACGCGCCCTGTACGGTTTTAGTTGTATAACCTGGCATGGAATGTGGACGTAACCTGCTATTGAACATGGTAGCTGTAGTAGGCATATAATAATGGTTGTATGCTGGCTCAGATTAATATTATACTTTCGAAATGTTTTCTGCACTATGCACCAATGATAATATTAAAAAGATTTCGCGTCTTAAGCATATTTGACCATCATATGGAGAAATCTCCTCCAATTCTGCGTTTGCAAATTGTGTGTGGCGGAAGGCCTTATGGTAGTTTCATTTTCCAAAAGCATAGCGGATTTCTTTTCCTTTTCTTTGTGAAAATAACTGTTTTTAAGATCTCACACCAGTCTCATGACTGACCTAGGGTTTATTGTTCCCTTTCTAAACTCCGGATGCCCATAATTTTCCACACGGGCAGCCTAGAGTCAGGTTATCAGTTATTCGGAAGCGAAGTCAAGAAGTTGCTATAGAGATCGGGAGTTGAAGCTGGATGGCGAGGCGTATTACTTGTACTATGTAGTGTCCGCTGCGTATGGGTTGGGGCAAGTCAAATCTCTATGTAAGCAAGTTCGAATAGCTGCCAATGTTGTATTGTGTCATTGCAAACTCTGATAATGTGATGTATAAACTGATATAGTGCTTTTGTTTTAAAGATATTCATTTATCTATTATATGTTGTTCTGCTGCGAAATGTGAGATTCTGTTATTGTTTTTGTTTCTTCTTTTATCTTCTTCTTCTTTAACCCTAACAGTTTGGTTTTCCGGCATTCGATAGTGCAGCATTTGATACAGTGGACGTAATTATGTCGACTTTCGGAAGTCGAAAAATTGGGGTGTTACAATCCTAGAGGTGGAGTTCAGAAGCAGCAGAGTGGATCCATTTCTTTGATGGATTGGTTAGACAAGCATTAAGCTGTTCTGATTTATGAAGAGAGAACTGAATCTTTGAGGAATTGAAATGGGTAGGATTGCAAACTTGACTTGCGATGGTTTGAGTGTTCTCTTGGGTAATCTTTTGCTTAGGATTGAGGCATCTTATAAGGAAGTAGGAACTATTAAAGTTGTCGGGAATTTTTTTCGGATATCTTCAAAGAAGTCAAGATTTGCCCGCATCGTAAGATGGATAAGGTGATCATCAGGAATAAGCATCCCTTGCCTCGTATTGGTGATCGTTTTGATATTCTTCTTAGAATTTCTATGTTTTCTCAGTTTGGTCTAGTTTTGGATTTTCATCAGCTTAGCGTAGATGAAGACAGTATCGTCGACTGCATTTAGAGAACTCGTTTGTTTCTTTGAGCGGTTGGGTATGACTTTTGGGTTAACCAATGCTCCAGCTTATTTTGTGGATCCATTGAACCGTGTTTTCTGGGATGTGTTGATCAAGTATATGCTCATGTTCATCGACGACATTCTCATCTACTCCAAATCAAAGTTGCGCAACAGAAGCAAGGTAGCAGCTGTTCTAGAGTGGAAGCAACCGCAAACTCCTATGGAAATTTGCATTTGTTTTGGATTAGAGGGTTCTATAGGAAGTTCATCCGAGACTACCCTAAGATTTTTTCTCACTTGACCAAGCTGACTAGGAAAGGAGTGAAGTTCAAATGGACTCCTAAGTATGAAGAAGCTTTTCAGGATCTGAAGGTGAGGTTGTGAACTGCACCTGTTTTGGCTACTCCGAATTGGAGATTTGGATTTTGGATAAGTTTTATCAGATTAAAGGATTGGTACTTTGGCCTGCAGGATTGAATTGCCAGTTCGGATGGCTGGAATTCACAGTGTATCTCACGTATTTCATTTGAAGAAGTTTGTGTATGATCTATCACTAGTTGTGGAACCAGCAGTTCAGGAGAGTTTGGAAGATTGAGCCGGGCTTGATTATGATCAGACATCCTATTCAGATTGTAGATCAAGATGAGGAAGCTCAGGAGCATTGTGGTGAAGCTTGTTAGGATTCTATGGAGTGAGGATCCCAGAGATTGTACTTAGGAAATTCTAAATAGTATTAGGAAGTCTTATATAGATTTGTGTCTGGATAGTTAGATTTGTATGTTAGAATGAATTGGTTGCTATGGTTGTTAGTTTTTGGCTGATATGTATGCATTGCTATTAAATTTAAAAACGTTTTCTGAATTATTAAATTATCTTTGCTTTAAAATACCGGGGACGAAATTCTTTTAAGGGGAAGGAATGTGATAAGCCGAAAATTTGGCAATAATAATTGGATAATCTAATTATTTAATTTAACATAATTTATCTTTTTAAAGCTAATAAAAATATTTTCTAATTATTATAATGTATATATATAGGTATAAACATTGTGAATAGAAAGCTTTGGTTTGAATTTAATAAAAAAAAATATGTTTTCAAATTATTATAATATATATAAGTATATATTGTGATTTGGAAGTTATGTTTTAAATTTAATATAATACTTTTTCAAAAAGTTGTTTAAAGTTAAATTATGCATTTTTCAAAAGCACTTGAGATAATTATTTATTAAGTTAAAAAGTATAATAGCTTAAGTTTGAATATAGAATTTGATGAAGATAGTTTATATACATATATAAAAGTTTAAAACATAACTCATACATTTATAAAACATAAGTAATTAATAATAAAAAAAGGTTTATAATCTTTCTTCTAAATTATACATGGTTTGTATACATAAAATATAAACATAGTACATAAATCTATATAAACATAAGTGATTAATAAAATAGAGAGATTTAAAAGCTAATTAATAAAAACATATAAAAATATAAACATAATATATAATTTAATAAAAACATAAGAAATATTAAATATAAGGATTTAAACATAAAATACATTGTTTTTAACATGTGAAAGCTAAATAATCCGTGCATTGACGTTTGTAGCTCAAATGCCATTCAAATTTACAAGTGGCCTAATTTTCTTATAATTGAATTATAAATATAATGTTTTAGAGAAATCTGGCCGTTTGATTTCAGTTCAAAGTTCTTAAAATCCTCTTTTCTTTCTTCTAAAATCTTAAACCAAAAGGAGATTTTTTCCTATAACAACAACATCAGTTTTCAAGCCTTCAATCTGAAGATCAGAGCAATTCAACTTAAACAAGCAAATCAACATCAACCATTTCATTTTCAAGCTTTAGATTAGTTTTCAAAACATAAAGTTGAAGATCAACTTTCAGTTCTTAAGTCTTTAAAACCCTGTTCCTCTGTTTCATTTTCAGGTGAGTAAATACTTTTTAAAAGAAAAACTAAATATATGTTTAATCCTTAATGCATGTGCTAGATTCATAAAGCCATGTTGTAATTATGTTGTGCATGAATGTTTTAACTGGAATAAAGTTTGAATTACTATGTGTATCTGTGTGCATGTCTGGTTATAAATGATCTTCCTCTATTATGATTTCACGGGTAAAAATAGGTTCAAATCATTTCCTTTCTTTCCAATCTTTTTTTAGCTATGATCATAAAAGAGAAAATGGTTGTAATAATCTAAATTCATTTTTAAAAAAAGTTTCAAATAAATATATGGATTATTTATTTCAAAACGGGGAAATTATAGGTATGATCAAATATAAGTCCAAAATCGAATATGTCAATTTCAAGTTTTAATCATAGAAACAGATTCGTAGTGGAAAATCATAAATTTGGATATAGATATCTTGATTTTTAAGTTGGTATATGTCGTGTATTTCTGAGTTGATCAGTTTTTGCATTCTCGTCGATTTTCGACGATCGATGGGGAGTTGATCGACGTGATCGTTGCTGGAGGAAGAGGGAAGAATGGAGATCTCAGGAAAAATGGCTGGAGAACTTTCCGGTGGTCGAGGCGGTTCCTCGAAGACGAATTAGGGTTTGTGTTGTTGTTTTGGGCAACAGGGTTGTGAAGTTGATCTCGACGTCGATGGTTTACCGGAGGCGATCACGTGTGGGGGAATCAAAGCTGGGTGTCATGACGTTGCTCTAGATGAAGCGGCGTGGATGCTGGTGGTCGGGATCATCATCGTGGTGAAGTTTTGTCTATCGGTTTGGTCCTGTAGTGTGCTGAGTAGTTTGATTTCGAATCGCAGGCGAGATCGTCGGAACTAGAAGGTCAAGTTGGACGGCGAGGTCATCGACGACTTGTCGAGGATCGAGGAGTTGGTGGAGAAGCATGGAGTAGACGTGCACGTGCACGTGTGCACGTCTGTGATTTGGGTTCGTGTGGCATCGAAGAAGGAGTTTCTCAGGTCAATCTCGAAGATGTCTGTGGGTTGGCTCGAAGGAAGTTAGAACGTGAGTGTCACGGGGATAGCTCGGGGTTGACTCGGGAATTTTATGTTTTGGCTCGGGTTATTTCTATTTTAAGGTTTTTGGTTATAATTTTTTTTTTAAAAAAATGTGCCATGTTTTAAATTTTAAAGGAAGCATGACAGATTTCAAAAGAAATGGGCTAATGCAAGTTTAAAGTACAATTGTTTAGCGAGATTTTTAAAAGCTAAAGAAAATCAAAGTTTAAAAAGTAAAGAAAATGTTAAACAAGTTTTCAAAGCTAAATAAATATTAACAAGTTTTCAAGTAAGTATGTTCCAAGTTTAAAGTATGTTAAAATGAATATGTTTTCAAAGAATATAAACCAAAATTCCAAAATAAATTTATTAAACAAGTTTTTAAAAAAGTTTCAAGGTTTAATTTTTAAGTTAACTATTTTTAAAATTGTTTTTGTTAAAATTAATTATATATTAGATTAATTATTTAACTAAATTCATTAGTGTTTTCAAATGTAATAAGATGATGTTTGAATTAAGATGTGATTAAAGTAAGAGTATTTAACCTTAATAAATCAAAGAGATATCAAATGTTTTGTATAAGTTGTTTTCAAGCATCTAATTTAATTAAATATAAATGTTAAGTAAATGTTTAATTTAGGTAAATGAATTATCTTAACTAATTAAGATCTTATTAATAAAAGTGATTAAAGTATAATTACTTAATTAATTAAAGATAATTAATTAATGTAATTAATTTAAGATAATTTAATTTGTTTAATTAATTAAGGATAATCACTTAATGAAATTGATTAAGCATAATTACTTAATGTAATTAATAAAGTGTAATTACTTAGTGTAAGTAATTAATGAATAATTACTGAATGTAATTAACTAAAGGGAAATTACTTAATGAAAGTAATTAAAGGTTAATTACTTAAAATAAATAAATTAAGGATCATTAAAGGATAATTAACTTAATTAGTTAAAGAATAATTACTTAATTAAAGGAATAATTACTTAATGAAATTAATTAAGGGTTAATTAATGTATGTAATTAAGGATAGTTAATTACTTAATGAAATTAATTAAGGATTAATTAATGTAAGTAATTAAGGATAGTCAATTACTTAATGAAATTAATTCAGGGTTAATTAATGTAAGTAATCAAGGATAGTTAATTGCTTAATGAAATTAATTAAGGGTTAATTAATGTAAGTAATTAAGGATAGTTAGTTATTTAATGAAATTAATTAAGGGTTAATTAATGTAAGTAATTAAAAGTAAATTAATTAATGTAATTAATTGAAGGATAAGTAATATAAGCAATTAAGGATAATTAATTAAGATGGATAATTAAAGAATGATTAATTAATGGTTTGTAATAAATTATTGTTGAGTAAGCAGGAATTAAAAGTAACTAAAGTAATTGATTTAATTTATTTGGAGATTAAATTAAATTAATTAGAAATAGTGTGACTAATCAATATTGCTTATGGATGATTGAGTTATATTGGATGCCTTGGATTATTCGATAACTCTGATATGTGATTTGTGATGCTCTGTGATATGAGATATTTTGGTTGAACTATGATAACAAAAGTTATCTATCTGTGATGGATGTGATGAGTGAATATCATATCCTGAATATAAATTAAATTAAATTGTTTAAACCTTAAAACAACTTTGCCTTAAAAGACGGCATTCAGATTTCGATGGGACCGAGATCGGATTCCAAATTGGATATCCGAAAACCACATCGATCCAAATTAAACGATAGGTCGTGAAATCGCTAGTGAAGATCAAGATGAAGATTCAAAGAGGAAGGTCTATTTTCGTTATCTTTGAGGGTGATTCCAAAACGAGTTTAACGGAGATAGTTCCTTCGATCGAGATGAAGATTTAGAGTGCAAGGGCTATTGTCGTTAGCTCTGAGGGTGATTCAAAAACGAGTGTAGCGAGATAGTGCCTTCGGTTTCGTTCAAACCTGGAATGAACTTGTATGGATGAATGCTTTCAGAACATCGTCATTGGAGGACGATGAGCATTCCAAAATATGTGTTCTAAAAAGGTAATCGTACCCTCAAGCCTCATAAACCGAGAATGGTTAAAACAGGGGTGGTGCAGCAAGGCTAAGTGGGTAGCACCCAAGTATGATAAGATTTTCCCCTGTCTAGAGGTCCATTTTATTCGGCTGTGTGGGCGGTTGGTCGCGCCAACTGCGGGGTTGTCTTATTCGGGATTATCCAGTAAAGGGTAGTTCCAGTCTTGTGTTGTATGGGATCAGGGTAGATCCTCGGTACTCTGATGTAGACCAGGTACTATGACGGGCGGTACCCTAGTAGCTCTGCCATTGTATGGAAACCAATCTCCAATAAGTGTCATACATTTTGATTATGCCCAACTATGTTGGAATGTGAGATGTAAGCATTCCAGCTATTTTCTATTTTACTTGAAAACCCTTGCACTATTAGAATATCATTGGATCTCCTATCAAATGTTTTGGTTATCGTAAGGTAAAAACCCGACATGTTTATTTGTGGCGTGGTCTTACGATATACCTTTGTTTTCAAATGATTTTCCAAAGTTAAACAATTTTAACCCGTTTACTTATACCAGACCTATGTCTGACCCAGAGTTTATCCTCTGTTTTCTTAAACTCTTGGGTACTCAAATTTTTATGAGTTGCCAAGGGATTCAGGTTAGCTTTGACAAATTATGGAAGAGACTTAGAGCAGGACGCTTCAGCATATATAGATATTGTGTTTCCGCTGTGTCAGTAGCTCTGTTGTATTTTGGTTGTAATGTATAGACAGGTCTTCATGACTGTTAAATGTTATGCATTAAGCTGTATGACTCTGATAGATGTTGTCTACTATGTAATAACTATGTGATGTAACATAATTTATTCAATCCACTGTGAGATTCTGATATTGTTTAGTTATTTATTTCCTAACTTTTCTCTTTTCTATCGCTTTCTTTCTTATTGACGATGCGCCTTTCTATGGGATGAAAGGCGGGTCGTCACACCATTCTTCTCTTAGGTTGAAATATGGGTCTTGCATTAGGAACTGGATTAATGTGGAATTCTTTCACCCTATTTAAGGGTAAATTCCTAACTTCTTCAAACAAAAATAGGGAAAATGCTTAACAACCTCTATGGATCCTAACCCTTCTTGAGATGCTTCCAAGATATATAGGAAACTACACATATGAATACCAGGGTCCTCACAAGATACTTTATCAATATTTTCCAATTTTTTATTAATGTTACCGTTCTTTCTTTACAGTCTAAGATATATTGATAACCAGTCCATACCAAGAATGAGGTCAAATCCCATAAAATCTTAGATATATAGGTCATAAGTAAAATGATGGAAAAGATAAGAAATTGGCACGTCTTCGCACACTAGGTTCAAATGGGTTACACCTCCTATAGGATTAGATATGCAAATATGGTTTTCTACAATATTTGGGATAAAATTAAATTTCTTTACGTCTTATAAAGAGATAAAACTGTGATATGCACCAGTATCAAATAAAACTCGAACAAAAATACCAATAATTAATAGGATACCTTCAAGAATGCCCTTTCCCTTTACATCTCCTGAGGTTGATGAGTCGCCTTTAATCACATACAGTTTAGCCTGCTGCACCTTCTTCATAAGCGGGTAGTACTTTATCATATGTCCAGGTTGATGACAGTTGAAGCATAATGTCTTCTGGACCAATTGAGGGATAGGTCCTTCTAGTTACTTGGAAGTTACGAAATCTTTACAGAACTTGGCAATATGACCCTTCTTCTTACAGAGATAACATATAGTATCCTTAAACTTATTCCCTTCTCCCCTCCTAGATTTTCTTTTCCTTAACCTTCTTACTCCAATTCGGACTAAACTTTCTTTTATTTGAATTGTTGTTGCTGGCATTATCATTTGTTGGTGCTGGGTTACGCTTCTTCTTATCCAAGACTTCATATCTTAATGCAATGTCTACCAAGTCCACAAATGAACCCTTAACATGGGCAGTCATCCTATTGTGGAAATTATCCCTCATTCCCAAAATTAACATCTCGTTTTTCTTTACCGGAATGTTAATCAATTCCGGTCCAAAACAAGATAGCTTGTTGAACTCCATCTCATATTCTACCACAGATGAATCTCCCTGCTTCAAGTCCAAGAAATTTATGTACATCCAAGTCTTGCTAGTTGCAGGCAGGAAAAGATCCTCAAATGCTTCCTTAAAACAAGCCCAAGTAAACTCCTCTTCTAGAACATTTGTTGTGAGTGAGTCCTACCAAGCTGCAACTCCTTCCTACAATTGCCATGATGCGAAAAATCTCTTCTACTCATCTGGTAGACCCAGAGCTTTGAAAATCTTTTCACAAGTGTACAACCAAGCTTAAACTTCTACGATAGACTTAGTTTCCTTAAATGGTTTCCTTCCTAGATTTGTACAGTCCTTATATAAAGTTGCAAAATTCACCCTTGGCTGCCTTGGTGTTGATTCTTCGACAGTTCCAACCTTCCCGTCAAATTCCAACCAATGGTGGTCGTAGTGTTGCTAGTTCATCTTCCTTTGGTACTCATTTCTTACTACCTAGGCATTTCAAGATACTTCTTACAATAACTTGATGACATAAATTTCAAAAATTAGAGTACGAGTCAAACTATCAAAGCTGATCTGCCTATTAGGATTATATATTTATATATACGAGTAAATTACAAATACACTCTCTCAGAATTGGCATTAACCCAAATATAACTAGGGGTTGGCTTAACCTAATGCTATGATACCAAATGTAACGAACATCCTTTCTTGCATTTGAAAGATGAGCCATTATAGGTTGAAGAAGGAGACTAATCTAACACTGAATCATGTCACGCAGGGAACAACATATAATAGAAAATGTAGTATATTACATAGTAATAACCAAAATATTACATCAGGGTTCAATAATACAAATTCTAAAATAGGAAAATCTATAACAGCTTGTCCATAAAATACTAAGACCATACATATATACATAGTGGAATAATTTATAATAATAATAGTTATCCATAAAACCACCTGCTCCAGCTTTTCCAACATGCTTTTGAGACAAACCTAGATCACTTGACTACTCAAAGAAATTGAGTACCCAAGAGTTTTGGGAAAAGAAAAATAATCTTTGGGTCAGACATGGGTATAGTGTAAGTAAACTCAAGTAAAAATATTGTTATTTAAAAACTCCTTTGAAAAACAAAAGGTATCTCGTAAGACCACGCCGCACATAAACATGGATGAGTTTTACCTAACGATAAACAAAAACACTTTCTATTTAAAACTAGCGATATTATGATAATGCCTAAGCGTTTAAAATAAATATAAAATATAGGTGAAATGCTTGCATCTCACATTCCAAACATGTTAGGTATATAACTAAAATCGTAAAGGCATGTATTGGAGATTGGATTCCATACAATAACAATGCTACTGGGGCACCGCTTGCCATAGTACACCTCTAGATTGTCGTACCGGGATCGTACTGAACTATCCTTGCAAACACAGTACTAGCCTATCCCTTGCTGGATAGTACCGAATATGATCACCCCTTTGTTGGGATTAACAACCATTTGGGTCTATAGTATATCTGAGTATGGACTCGATCTAGATGGAAATGATCATACGCTAATGGGAGCGACCTACATGTCCCTGCTGCATATCCTCTGTTTTAGTCATTTCCGATTGATGAGGCATAAGGCTACGTCATTGCCTTTCACATATAGCACTTCTCTCTTGGAATTCTAATATTGCCTTCCCAATGTTGAGACAATGTCAGCATTTATATGTCAGCATTTATCCATGTAAGTCGTTCAGGAGATGAACGAACCGAAGGCACTGCTTCCACTATACCCATTTTGGAATCGCCCTCAAAGTTAATGGTAAGATAGCCCTTGCACTTCAAGTCTTGAATCTTGATCATGAGTTCGATGGATTCAGTTCAAACGCTTTACAATGTTCCAAGTGGTTTTCGGATAACTATTTGTCATCCGGCCCCTGTCGCTTCAAACCAACATCGAATAATTTTAAATGATCAAGTTATTTTATAGTGAATAACTCCACTATCGGGTGTAAGATTTACATATGGACATGTACTCCATATACTTAAGTTATCATGACTTGCTTTTCGAAATTAACCTCCCTATATTTATCACATTACTGATATTTAGCATTTGTGCTAAATAAAAGTCAACCTACTTTCCATAAAATTTGTCAACGTTTTATAGTCACTACTTTAATTATTTGGCTGCTTAATGGTCCAGACAATGGGATCCTTTGCTTTAAAATCACTTAACTGGAAAAGAAGATTGATTTGAAACATAACCAATTAAATTTAAAAATAGTTTTGAAAAGAAGTATGTTTAATTAGCTTAAACCCAAATTATATCTTAATTAAATCAAGATTAATTTGTAATTAAACTTTAATTAACTTAATGAATTTAGTTAAGTCCTAATTAATTTCTTAATGCATCTTAGTTAAGGTTAAAACAATTCATTATTAGTTAAATCCTAATTAATTAAAAGTGAATTAAATAATCACATATTAAATAATAATTAATTAACTAATTAACTTAATTAAATAATAATTAATCATTGAATTACTTCTTAACTTCATTAATCAATGATTAAAACTTTATTAATCACTAATTAGCCATTAACCTTCTTTAAGTATTACTTAACCCTTAATCAGTTATGTAATTATTAATAAGTATTAATTATTTTTGATTACTTTATTAAATAATAAAATATTAGTTTAAATAAACTTAATCTCATTTTATATTACAAATTAAGTTTGAAAAACCATTTCAAAAAAATGTTTTAAAATGAAAACCGGAAATTTTGTCGAACCGCGTCCATAGCTATCGCTATGAGTGCAGTTCGCTTAAACATACTTTAAGCGAAAAACTTGCTTGATTCTTTTCTGTTTCACGTTTTGAAACAAAATTTTTAAATTTTTTGAAACATCGAAACAAAGATAGAAACTTGGAAACAATTTTAAAACTTTTAAACGAGAAAACATAGTTTTTGATTTTGAATCAGGTCTCACTCCGTCGCAACAAACAAAGTTGTTAACGTTGGCTCAACACAACATATTTTGGTTCTGGGATCATAACCATACATCGATACTACCATAATTTTAACATCATAATGAAACAGATATAAAAATATATGTTTACATGCTTATCATCACAATAACACCACATAGTAAAGTCAACAAATCATTTCCAAATTAAAGTTGTTTGCTCACTGAAACTTTACAAGTAAAAAGTGAACTTCGACTAGACTTTGGAAACAAAGCACGAGCTTCGAAGAGTGAAGATTTTTCTAGGGTTTTGAGCTTCAAATGGCTTGTCCTGATGGCGTAGGGCCTGGCCTTATAGTATGGAGTGGGTGTGGGCTTGGATTCTTGAAGGATAAAGTGAAGAAATGAATTTAGGGAAGTTTATACTAGATTCAGAAGAGATTTAAAGTGAAAGGCTAGGATTTTTAAATAAGTAGAAAGGATTTGGAAGCCATGGAAATTTTAGAAAGGAAGTTTTAGAAAATGAAGGAGAGTAAAAAAGGGTGTGTATTTATAGATGAAAAAAATGGGGAAATTACCACTTTATCCTTAGTTTAAAATATCATAACATGTCATTATTCTGACATGTCACATCACCACCTTCATCCCCCTCATATGTCACATCTTCTCCCTCTCTAGTCATGTCCCCTAAGCCATGATGGGTAATGATGGTGTTACCTAAGGAAATGACAAGAGACAATGATATGATTTAGTGTGTGTGTCTATGTATAAGTTATTATTTTAAAACCATGTCTTATCACATCACATGCTAAACGCAATTACATAAGATAATATACTATTAGTGTATTACTATTTTTTGGTTAATTAACTCTTATATATGTATACATATATACAGTTCACAAAGAGTGAACAACATTCCAGACAACTTTTCAGTGTCGAAAGGTTGAAATTTTGGTAAACATTCTTCGATCACATCTTCCATTTTTTCTACAAACTATTTAATTTGGTAAACATATTTTGAAAACAATTTTTCCATCATTATTAATTAATTAAAATGATTTCATTTTTAATAAAAATTCATTTATCTACTATATATATATTTGCCTAGTTAAAGCAACCAAGCCCTAGGTCGTTACAATTTTTATCATATATATGATTATTCAGCTATCCATCCGTATATTTTCAAGTTTATTTGAGGTTGATAGAATTTGGTCTAGGTGATTTCAAGGGATTTATATATAAATTCACTTTTACAAACTCCAGCCTATTACATAAATCTTTCTATATGTCTTAGAGGTAAACTCTAGCAAATTTAACCTCCCCCTGTTTCAACTATTATATTACCAACATTTCCTATGGTTTTCAGATTATCCCATCTAATATTTATCTCTAATTGAAATTTCCAGTTCAAATCAAAAATCATATTTTTAATCCTAAGTAGATGTATAAAGAGAATTTTACTACTTTTCTACATCATACTCATGGCATAGATAAACTCACTCACATGATATGATGCTTGAAAAAATATCCAATAGAAACCTTTAAGATTTTCCCTTTTGATTGCATTTGTATATTTGCCCTTCTTCTTTTATCTTCCCTGCTAAGATTTTGGACTAGGTCCTCATTTTGTTTTATTTTATTTGAACTTTTATTTAAAGAATTTAGGTTTAAAAATGTCGACGAAGAAGAAAAGAATGGAGTTTGGGGATAGAGTTTCTTTTACCAAGTATAGGCTGGTGTTTGGAATGAGAAAAGTGAAGCTATCTATGTATTTATAGGTAGAAATTAAGTGGGGTCTAGGTCTAAGAGAATTAGTTCTTTATTAAAACTCATGCAAAATTTCTTTCCTTTTTCTTTTAAAAAAATAACACTTATCCTACCTAATAGATATCATCAATTAGAAATCAAATCAATATTATCAATTGAAATTATATATATATCTGTGTGTGTGTGTGTGTATGTATATGTATATATATAACTATTATAAGTAATCATGGATTGATATTAAAGCATATATATGTATATATATTAACATTGATTAGCATTACATTTTATTCGTAATTGTTCAGTAAATCTTAATTAACTGGTAATCTTTCCAAATTCAAAAATCTGATTTACCCTTATTCTTTACAAATAAAGAGATGTGTAACTTTTCTTTGAGAAATGATTTCCTTCTTTAGATATATTATTATCTTCTATTTTCAAAATACTTAAATTTTCTTTCATAAATTATAATTATTAATTTTATTATCATGGTAATTAAAGTTATCCCTCTGAAATGGTTTAAAATTTGTGCATGTAAATATCTCTCACCCTTTTCTTTAATGCACATAAAACAATTGTATTCTTTTAAACTAATTCAAACATACTCATAAAATTATTTACTAAATAATTTTGACTTATTCCTATAATCAGTTCTTAAGCTTAAATTTTAAAATAGGCACAAAACCTAAAATGCAAGCTATGGTAAACTTACTGTATCTTCTTCACCCGACATCCATTTTTGATGTTTTATATATGGATTTAGGGTAGAAAAATCTACTTGACACAACGGAAAAGTTAGATTCTCAAATTTTTTCACTTGTAAAAGTTCAATATTTTAGCTTTATGTAAAATTACACTATTACAATTGTTAACTAATTAATTATCTTTATCTTTATTAAAAATATGGGGTGTTACGATATTGATCAATAGATCATTTATTCTGTTTATTCCCATTGCCCTACTTTAATGAATGAATTAATTAACTTTCAAAATACTAAACATCTATTTTATATACATTAAATCTTGAATTTTCATGTATATTTTTATGACATTTAACGCATGTTGATAACTGTTTTAGCTATGTTATTTATTATATTCCATTTGTTATTCATGCTCAGTTTATACATGTTACTGTTCAACTCACATTAGAATATCAAGTCCGACTCGTATATTATTTTCTTGCAATACTCATGTCAGTTTTTGAGTTATATGGCACGTTAGGTTTATCTTATCGGTTGGATTTTTATAGAAGATTTATCTATCTTATTTCTACTATTTTGTTCCTACATGTCGTACTATTCAGTTGTGTACTTTATGTGATATTTTATGTATCTATACTGGAATTAGGAACTTATGTACTTTATGTGATATTTTATGTATCTATACTGGAATTAGGAACTAACTATCCATTGTTGTGTTATTATTATTTTGGAGAAATGTAACTGTATTAAACTATGTACTAAATCATGATTTTATTTCCATGTTCTATTTTGCAAACTTTCTGCTCTATGAAAATCCATATGCAATTGTTTTGTGCCGATACCGAATATATGTAAATCGTCTTCGTAGTTAGCCTGAGGGATTTCGTACACTAGATCGCTCATCAAGTGCTTTATTCCTTGAGTTTTTCGAAAGTATTACTTATTTACTTAATTTGCTTGGGTATAGAGGTTGGGCATTACATTTTGCTATCAGAGCCCAAGTTCAAAAATACATAGCATTAACTAAAGAAATAATGCATAGATAGAAAACTTGATTTAAAAATTACCCTTTTCCTCCATGCTAGCTTCCTTTCCAAAGGTGTCATTCACCCTGTAACAACCTAAAATTTAACCCATAATAATTAATTCGTTAATTAATTAAATAATAAAATAACTTTGTGAAATTATCATAAATGAGCCACAGGAGTTGCACCATTGTGTCCGTGGTAATTTTTGGTCAATTTCTGTATATAGAATGTCAAAAACCGAGCTAATATGAATGAGAAACAAATTAAATAAAAATCAAGAAAAAATAAGGGAAGGTCGACCGCCCGGTCGACCCGCCTCAGGTGAAGGAACGAAGAATCATTCCTTCGTTATTGTAGGTTCGAATGAATCTTTCACACGTATTTTGCATACTTTATTTTAATCCGATCCCTCCATTCTTGCATCCGATGGCTCCTATTCAGCCTATAATATGGTTGCATCCTATTCAATCCCTAAATCCAACGGTTTGAGATCCGCTTCTACACATATAAATAGACCCTAGACCTAACACTTTTCTTATTCTAGATTTTCTCTAATTAGATTCGCCTTTCTAGGAAGGATACTAAGCGGAATAAATTTTCCAAAGGAGAAAATCGTTATAAATTAAATTATTTTACAACACCAAGTGGATCGGGAAGACCAAAGGAAGAGCTTAGAACCGGAGGTGAGTGATTTTAATTATTTAAGATTTCTTTACGTCATTTAAAATAATAGGGTTTCCAATAGTTGTAGTTTTACTACGATGTTGGAATAGCCTTTTTATCGGTTTCAGATTTATATTCTAGTATATTCCTTTTTAGTTATTCTTTTTTATAGCTTTTTGTTTATTTATAGTTTATTTATAGTATTTAAGTTTATTTACTGTTATTTATGGCTTTATTTACATTTTTCTACGTTTTGGATTTTATGCAAGCGCCTATTCTCTTCTTCCTCGTTTTCTTTGCGTATGGACTAGAATAAATTAAACGCAAAAGTGGATTATATGAGTGAGAATATTGAATGAAGAAAATAAGATGTAAATTATAAAGACTATAATAAATAATGGAATTAGACTGTGATAAATAAATTGGACTGTAATATAAATGGAATTGGACTAATTATGACATTTATTGGACTGAAATAAAAATAAAATTGGCCTAGTTATAACTTAGGATTATAACTAAAAAGAGTAAAAGATGAAAGAAGCTTATTTTCACACTTAGAACTTGGGTTAAGTAATAAGCATGACTATAACATAGGCTATAATAAGAAAAAGAAGAGAATGTGATTTTAAATTAATAAGAAAAAGTGACAGTAAAGGCTTATTCAAATAATTTATCTAAGTTAATAAGCAAAGATAGAAGTAGGATCCGTACCGGTAGCATTTCCCTTATGTTGTTTAGGGTAGATAGGCGATGAAAAGTTAAAGAGGAAGATCTGTGCCGGCAGCATTTCCCTTATGCTTTATAGGGTAGATAGGCGATCAAAAGTAAAAGAGGAAGATATGTACCGGCAGTATTTCCCTTATGCTGTTTAGGGTAGATAAGCGATCGATAATTAGAAGTCTGAGTCATGTGGTTTGGACAAGAGGCGCAACTAGATTTGGTTTAACAGGGACCAACACCAATATCATCCCCTATTATTTCTATGGACACGGTGATCTTACATTAGCCTGAAGTGAGATGAGGGCACGCTTATGCTGTCTATGGTGAATAAATGATCAAATGAGGAAGCAATAGATAGTGTGAACCGACAGTGACTGAGCATGCTGCATCGACCAGGGGAGATAAGTCGCTATTGAGTTCCAAAGAGCTTAGTAGGTGTCTTCTGTCTAAGGACCATAGAGTCTTATCTACAGTAGGCACATTAGTAGAAGGTCGATCAAATGGTAGATTTAGGACTTCAACCTAATTAAAGTAGTATGGGGAATACAGCCTAATCAAAGTAGCTAGCAAGGACAAGTGCAAACAATCAAAGTTAACCTATCTTATAATTTGAGCAATATTTAACCGTACTTATTTCCAGTTTATCTCTTTCCTATTTCCTTTGTTATCCTTATTTATAATAGAATTGTTGTAGAGTCTATTATTTTTATCTTGCTTAAAGACTCTAGTAATTACTATCATTCACCAGACTTTTAGTCTGACTCACTCCTCTATTTCCCCTTTTCCCCTCCCCATAGGAAACCAAGGGAGAAGTAAGTAGATTGCTGTTGCTTGGCGTTTTCTTGGAGGAGTTCTCTACTATATATTTCTTTTATTTTCAGCTTTTGTTCTTTCTATGTATTGGCTTATTATGAGGGATATTATGTACTCCAATTTTTGAGACTATGAGTTTTTGTTTCATCAGACATGCTGGATTTTTAGACATGTATGTGGTATTTGGTATTTGACTTATTTATGAAGCAATTATGAGGCTTTGTTTTAATTAAGTTATTATTTTAAGTTTTCGTTGTTTTTATCTATATTTTTTTGTAAATCTTAGTCTCTGTTAGCTTTAGTTATACCTACAACGCATCATGCTTTTTAATGTGTCCTTTTTGGTATACTAAGGGGTGTGGGGTGTTTCACACCCTATAAATTCATGTTGCTTGCATTTTAGATTATACCATATGTGAGGTTAACATCCAATTAATTTTGATATGTTACAAAATCACTAGTATGGTTAGTCAAGATGCACGACCGACTATAAGAAAATTGATGGAATTCCTTTTCCCTAAGCCAAGAGTGAAGCCCGTGATCACGTCAAATCATAAATCGAGGTAATGATGGTATAGTTGATCCTTATGGCAAGGGAGAATTGCAAGTTACTGGTAGAAGTGAAGCTGAACAGGCTCTTTTCGGAGGTACTAGTGACTCAACACCTGCTTTAAGTTTTGAAGTTAAATCTTTAAGGCTAAGAACAAGATCTGTTCTATTTAAAGGAAAGGGAAATTTACGGTTGTTCGAACCTTTTTGTTTGGCTGTACGATAAATGCTGCAATTAGAGAGCCGAAGGGGAAAGGCAAAAGGAACTATGGATAAAGGCAGATCTCAAGCCGAGCGGGCAAGGGAAGAGTAGAAGTTCGAGTTTTCACTATCAGCCTTACATTGAAATTGGACATTACAACAAGACTACTTAGTGTAGCATATGGTAGAGTTAGGGGTAAACCCATAGAACAACTATATAAATTGTTACTTTAATCTAACTTGGTAACCAATCTTGTTCAACATAAAAGATATTTTATTTCTATTACATACTTATTATATTAAGATATAATTAAGTAGTTAATTTAAAATATATTGTAACGACCCAAAATTTTCGATAATTAGAAATAGTTAATTTAATAAGATTATGCAATTTAATGTTGGAAGGAAATAAAATTTATGACGTAGGAATGATAAAACTAACTAGAATTAAGTTTAATAATGTAAATTTAATGTAATAAATGACTAGAATGAAATGTAGTAGTATTAATTCAAGTTAATTGCTAATTATTTTAATGTAACTCCAATTAATTGAAATGATTGCAACTTATAATTGGTTGTAAGTGGTAAATACAGAGTATCATAATAATTTAAGAGTGGTATTAATTAATGAAATAGTACGTAATTAATTGTAATTGCATAAAAGTAGTGTTGTGATAGTAGTTATAACATTTGTGTGTAGGTAACAAACTTATAGTATTGATTAAATTAAGAAAAGGTAATGATTGTCATTTTTTACCAATTTACTTATTCTGTTGAAGTAAATTTGAAATCAATTGAAACTGAATGTAATTAATTATTACATTATTATGAGTTAAGATGATAACTATAAATGCAAATGTAATAAAATGTACAAAAATGTTGATTACATTCATAAGGCAATAATTTATTTAATGTAAAGAATGAAACCAAGATAAATTAATTATTGAGACTTTAATTATAATTTTTGTGAAAACTTGCAAAAACTCGATATAATTGAAATATCGCAACTAATATAGTAAAAGATGAAATTTGAGAATATTAATGTAATAAAGTATAAACCAATGTTAAATATATACGTAGGGTAATGACTGATTGAATAAAAAGATTGAAATTAAATTAGTTCAATTTATTGGAATTAAATTATTTAATTGGATTTAATTACAGTTGAAATTGAACACTGTAATTAGTATAATATTTAACGTCGAATCGATATGTAAATTTGTTTTAAATTATTATACATGTCCAAGTAATCAAAATTGATGAAAATTGTTAGTTATTGAATTTGAAATTTAAAAGTGATTTGATCAATTTAATATCAATTTATTTAATTAACGTGAAAATAGCCATTTGGCCCACTGTCTTGAATTTCTACGAGACTGGTTTCATCGGATCCGTCATGGTGAATTATTGTATGATTTCAAGTTTCGTAGCGATCGGACTTGCCGTTTGATCGTACGGGCTTGAAACACACAGAAATCAATTTGAAATAAAAGGATTTTAAAGATAACGTTTTCATATGATGGAATTAGGACTTGAAACCTATTCTATTGAGTTTAAAAATATCGACTACATCTATTTTGATATATGAGATGACATGCTTTCGTTCCGGAAGCAGAACGGGCTTTCCGGGTCGTTACTGTCGTTTCAAATCAATTCGATGCATGTTGTTATTTTTTTGTTGGGCCTTGCCCATAAAATTAGTTTTGTTCTAACCCTAGCAGCCTTTTATTTCACATTGCTGTACATACTGAAAGTTCTGTCGTTTCTCTCTTCTCAATGGCTGAAAACCTAAATCCCAAATCCAAATTCAAATCAAAATCAATTTCAAAATTAAACTCCTCCAAATTCTATCATATTATATATTGGTGGAAAACTATCGACGAGCGCAAACCAAATCTATGATTCATTTTTCAAATTGATGCACCATTTGACCAGAATTCAGCAAAGAACCTCTGCCATCTATAGTAGAGTTTGTCGTTTTATCATTGGATCGTTGATTTTACAATGATAGGAGGGTATGAGCATGTAAAGGAGGATTTTTGGAGTCGATGTATACGGTTAAATCTTGCTGTAGGTGCCTATAATCGTCGAAATTAGATGATGTCCCTCGACGGCAGCGGTGGCCATCTCGGGGCGGTAGAAGCTTGCGCGGGGAGGCTGTAGCGGCGGCTCGAGGTGCAAAGCCTGGTGGCGTGACCTGATCGGCACGTAAGCCGGTGGATGAGCGGCGATAATTCGATATATTTGGGAGGTGGTGAGTTTGTAGGGTTTCGAAGGTGAGTAGTGTCGCATGAACGAAGACGTTGGTACGTGATGACGTGTCCCATCTATTTTCCCTTTTAATTTATTTTATTTACTTATAGATTTATATTGTATAACTTCTAATGTTCATAACTTTCACGTACGAGGTCGGATTCACGCACGGTTTGTTCCGCTGGGATCGTATCGGAATTTCGAACATTTTTTAACCTGTTTGGACGAATTCTAAGGCTGTTAGATTTTGGGCCTTATTTTGGATTTCAAATAGATTTGAAATCAAAGGTGAGTGATTTAACCCACTCACAACTACTAAATTATCTTATGTTAGTTAAACTAAATTTATGATGTGATTAGAAATTGGTTGGGTGTTGTTTGGTATATTTAAATTATCATTCTAGTTAAATATGTCTTTTATTGCATTTAATCGTCATTTAATTTAATACTGAATTTAATTGTCAAATTTAATACCTGTTAATGATAATCGGTTGACTGATGTTATTTATGGGTTGAATGTATAGTGATTGTGATGTATGTTTGATTGTAGATATTGGATGACTGGGTGTTATATTTTTATATTGTTATAACACTGCAAGTACCTATGGGTTGAAATGATATATACCCGAACGATCTGATAGATTAAGGAGAAATCATTAAGGGTTGAAATGATAGACTCGAGCGGTTTCATTTTGGGATTGCGGGTTGAAATAATATATACCCGTAAAATTTTAAATTGTGGATTGAAATGATGAATATCTGTATCACTTGACCATAGGGTAGAAAATTATATATGGACATCGGATTGGTTAAATTAAACGATTTTAAAACCCTTAAATCTTGAATTGGATTAAAAGATATTTTGAAGGAAATTGATTTATATATATTGAATTACTTTGAAAATCCAAGTTTGAAGAGTGGAATTAGAAATCATTTAAATCGAAATTCTAAAGTATTTTAATCTATATTAAATCTATTTAAAGTATTTTAACCCATCTTAATCTATTTCAAATCCATTCAATCTATTTTAAACTATATTAAACAATTTTAATCTATTTTAAATTATATTAATCTATTTTAATCTATTTTAAACTATATTAAACAATTTTAATCTATTTTAAATTATATTAATCTATTTTAATCTATATTAAACTATATTTGTGACCCCTCGCCTCTATACTCACGCTAGCCAAGGACACTACGAGGTAATGCCGTCAACTAGCACGAAGAATGAGGCTATTGAGGAGCGACCATCCATGTAATTGCTTTGTGCGAGCACCGATATGTTAGATAGTATAACATACATTTCATTTCAGAAGGAAATCCGACATACCGATACAAACTCAAAGCTACCATATGGTGGCTATATGATCTTCGAAAACAAATATAGAAATAAGCATAACACAAATCAGTCACAGACATCCACATCACAAAGGCGGAAATTGATATGAATATAACACAAAGAAGTGTACATCATAGTAGTGGTTAAATAAGATCCACAATATCACAAAAGAATAGGTATACATCAAGGAATCTCTATCTAGAATGTATAATAACAAAAACTACTAAACTAGAGTAGTTAACCAAAAGTCGGATAATGTTCCACAAGAGGATTCAAGTAGAAACACCTGTAACATCTCTGTCTGAACCGAGTATTATTTAATAAAAAAATAATAAACGGATCAGTGTAGCTATAAATATCAGTTAAAAATGAGATAGAATAAGAGACATGACAAAAACTATGATAACAATAATGCCATACTGTGACAAGTATACATTAAATAACAACAACAAGCATACAATATCTCAAGAAATCTCAAAACACAGAAAATAATGTCATATTCTTTATTTTATTCACCATACCACAAATATTGACAAATATATCAATGCCAATCACAAAATTGGTGAATCACAAATTCTAGAAATCATCAACTAGAAATCCAAAAATCACAAAAAGGGGGAGGCCTATCACAAAACGGGAGCATGAAAACTCACCAACACGTGCATCACAAATGAGTCGCTAACCCATGGTCGCTAACCATAGAGCCGGTGCAATAGCATAGTACTACGGTACGCCCGAGGAACCTGAAACTCGAATAATTCCGAACAACGATGTAGTACAACAGTACGCCCGGTGAACCAAACTCCATAAAAGAACGTGGGTCGCTAGCCCAAAAAATGATTCGAAACTCCAAAGAACCAATAGGTCGTTAGCCTATAGAAGAAATGAGACCAAACTCAATAAAATGAGGTACAGTCCCTAAGTGGACAAAGAGACATGGCATATTGCTAGCCTAAATCACAAAATGATCATCATTGATCAATAAAAAGTGAGAATTACACTAAGCTAGTAAATAAATGAGTTTAGCTTCATGTCCCATAACAACTGGCTTAGCTTAAATATTTACGAACAAATTGTAGATCTCCATTCGAAAATTGTCATAAGAGTTTCAATCGAACAAGTCCAAAAATTAATCGACGAAGTAAACGCAAGTGTTTCATACCACTTGTTTTGCTAAGCCGTTTAATTGGATTTTCACATACAAACGATGTAAAGGTTTGTATATACTATAGACTGGAAAAAGGTTTTATAAAGAGCTTTGTATTAAAAATAGAGTTGAAATCATCTTTGTAAAAGGGTTTGAATATTTACTACTAGTATAGAAACCTTTGTATTTTTAAAGTGACAAATCGTAAAAATGATTGTAAAAACAATCAATCACCAAAATTCACATACGAAGACGTGAATCAAATCCATATAAATCGATACCAAATCCATCAAGATGGATATTCCCAAAAAAATCCCGAAGAAGTAGTCATCAAAGTGGATAATAAATGATAACAACAAATCGGATCACCACTAATCGAATAAAAATTGGAAACACAAGCAAAATAGGCAATTTGGGCTGTGGTAAGCAGATCAGTCGACTGACCCAGGTGGTCAGTCGACTGACACAAGGATATGAATTTTCTATCCCCAGGTTCAGTCGACTGACCTCCTGGTCTAGTCGACTGAACCTGCTTCTAAAGCATTTTCTGTCCTTTGGTTCGGTCGACTGATCTCCAAGTCTATCGACTGAACCTGCTTCTGAAGCATATTCAACCTAGCCCCCAAGCTGCGCAAAAATCCTACAAATCGCGATCGGATGAGCAATGGGCACTAGGGGTTTACGCCAATCGGCAACCCAGCTCTATAGGCTCTTCGATACACCACCAAAATCATGTTCAAACACCAAATCTAGGACTTTTAAAGGTTTGACTTCAAAACACCTAAAAATTGGAATATTCATAAAACCAATTCAATCCAAAGCAAATGAACAAGAATATATGTTAGGAGTTCATACCTAACAACCAAGAAAATTATAGGCATATATATGAGTTCAAAAACTCACCTTTTTCTCAAAAACAAGGAAAGAGAAGTTTGAAAACAAAAGGAAGATCAGCTACTCTTCAATTTCAACTCTAAAAGCTCCAATCTAAGATCATAAGCAAATCTTCTCTAAGTTAGGTTATCGGAAATTTCTGAAATTGGAGAGAGATTGAGATGGGGAAGAAGAAGAGGATGCTTACCTAAGCTTCTCTTTGATTTTGGAGCTAGAACTTGAATTTGCAAAAGAAACTAGGGCTTAGGATTTTAATTTCCAATTCTCTTCCCCCATTTTTACTAAAGCTTGAAGTGTTAGGAAATGAGAATGAATGAAAAAAATTTGAATGAACAATAAATAATGTGAAAGAAGAGTAATAATTATAAACGTAAATAACATTGGAAGTTATTGTTTGTTTTGGCTTATGAATGTTTGGGAAGTGATACTTTAAATTGTTTAGGATGTATAAATAATCTATTAAGTTTTATCTAAGTTGTTGGGTATATGGTGTACTTAGTATTTTATTTACCATTCTATATGACTAAAAGTTTCTAAACTCGAACAAACCACTTGTTTTGGTTGCTATGGATGCATAATTATTTTCTTTGTTGAAAATGATGTTGCGAATTATTATTGTTATGTTGTGACTGTTTTGTTGTTATTCGTTGAAACAACTTAAATATTTATCTTTTACTTAATAATTAACCTCGTTGGATTATATAAGTGAAATACAGCTTATGGAAGCAATAACTACAACTTTTGGTTTCATAAATAAGTGTTGTTTGCTCGACAAATAGGTACGTTTTCGGATTACGGTTTTCTAGCAATATTATATTATTTTTCTCGTTGTTTGGGATATATTATTTTGAAATATGTGGTATATATTGTTGTTATTGATATTATTACTTCTCCCAGACCTCTCCGTACAAAGGAGACTCTACCGAAACTTTCTGTAAATTTTGGATTTAGAAAATTTTTATTAGATATTTTTCAAACTTTTATTAACTTAAATGTAAAAGGTATTAATTGTTTACAAAATGATATATTTTATTTAAATTATTTAATTTTGTACATTAATTGATTATAATTTAATATTTTGAATAAGATATATTAATTTCTTGATTGCTTCTTTCCCTTTTCAAGGATGAAAAGTTTTGAGTGGGGAGAGTGTAACGACCCGTAATTATCGATACTAAAAATAGTTAATTTAATAAGATTTTGTTATTTAATGTTGGAAGGAAATAAAATTTATGGCGTAGGAATGATAGAACTACTAGAATTAAGTTTGATAATTTAAATTTAATGTAACAGATGACTAGAATGAAATGTAATAGTATTAATTCAAGTTATTTGCTAACTATTTTAGTGTAACTCCAATTAATTGATATGACTGAAAGTTATAATTGGTTGTAAGTGGTAAATAAAGATTAATTGATAATTTAAAAGTGGTATTAATTAATGAAATAGTATGTAATTAATTGTAATTGCATAAAAGTAGTGTTGCGATAGTAGTTATAACATTTGTGTGTGGATAACGAACTTATAATTGTGATTTAATTAAGAAAAGGTAACGATTGTCATTTGCTACCAATTTACTTAATCTGTTGAATTAAATTTGAAATCAATTAAAACTGAATGTAATTAATTATTACATTATTATGAGTTAAGAAGATAACTCTAAATGCGAATGCAATAAAATATACAAAAATGTTAATTACATTCATAAGGCAAAATATTATTTAATGAAAAGAATGAAAACAAGATAAATTAATTATTGAGACTTTAGTTATAATTTGTGTGAAAATTTACAAAAATTCGATATAATTGAAATATCGCAACTAATATGGTAAAAGATGAAATTTAAGAATATTAATGTAATAAAGTATAAACCAAGGTTAAATATATATGTAGGGTAATGATTTATTGAATAAAAAGATTGAAACCAAATTAAATTAATTTATTGGAATTAAATTATATTAATTGGATTCAATTACAGCTGAAAATGAACAATATAATTAGTGTAATATTTAACACTAAACTGATTTATAAATTTGTTTTAAATTATTGTAAATGTCGAAGTTGTCGAAAATATGCTAGTATATGATTTTTATTCGATGATAATAAACATATATATTCATTTAAATGTATTTTTTGTTGTACTATTTTATTTTTCACATAATTAAATAAATATTTGTTGAATAAAATAAATTACACAGAATTTAAATTCAAACAAATATTTTATTCAAATAAAATATTTTATTACAATTTTGAATAGTACAAATATAAGCTCTCACAATATTCAATTACGTTAAAAATTTAATTACATCACAAATTTCACTGTTGACCTCACTACATATCACGCAAACACTCTTCTTTATCTTCAACTCTATTCCAATTTTGTATGCAGCATCTGAATTATCTGCCAAAGAAACACCGACGTAGTAAAATTGAAAAAGAATATTTTTGCAGTGTAAAATATAATGTGTGTTTTTGAAAATATTATTTTCCTCAATTATTTGGGTTGTTCGTCATCATTTCTTTTGGTTTCATCATACACGAACAACTTGTGACATGCACAGTGTATCACTGTACATGTCACAAGGCCGTGCACACCGTTATACACTTGCTTGATATAATTTTATGGACAAGTGAGCACATGGTCAAACCCTGGAATAAGCTGGATTCAACTCAGATGCACGAAAAAAAATTCAGTTCAGAAAACTAAAACAACTCAAAGTAGCTATCAATTTAACTCAGAGACAATACAACATGGGTTCAAACTAGAACTAGACTTTAAATGTTCACAACAACAACAAGCTTCAGGAATACAAAACAACAATATGCACAAGGACAGCAAGGCACCAAAGCAATCACATATATATACATAGATATATGTATATGTGTATGGAGATCATAATGCATCAGTGAAATGTGCAGATCACCAGACCAATCCGACTCAAATGAAACTAGATTGCACATGTACAAGCCCATGAAACAAATCACATATTAATGCAAACTCAACAAACAGAGGAACAGAGGATACAAGTACACTCAACCATGAAAATAACCAAAGTCTGTTTCATCACAGCAGTGAACAAATTAAACTCGAGCAACCCACAACACATATGCACACACATACATATGTATGTGTACACATAGTGACACACTTCGAGTGGAACAAGAAAATAGAGCAACCTGACATGTAACAAGGCCAGAAAATCAAAGTGCAACGAAACTTCAATACAAAGAATTGGAAAAAAGTAAACCAGTACAACATGAAAACCAGACTTAAAGATTCACAACAACTATGCAACACATGCAGACATGAACCAGAACAAAACAGATGTGACAACAAGGGATGCAACATAGACTAATTCAAATACAAGTTCAGCCTTAGTCAACTTTAACATGAAAGCATGATAATACATATAATAACACCATGAAGTACATAAGCAAACCATGAAACGACTCGAAGCAATGCAAACACATGAATGGCCAGACTCAAGAGGAACCACACAACAAGCCTAGACCAACATGAACACGGTAACAAATTCACATCAAACCAAGTGGATAAGCACAATAATTATACACATACATACATATATATGTATGTATGTATATACATGTTTGTATGTGCACAGTTACTAATGGTAGCAACAAGAACAAGGAAGCAGGTTGAACTAGTACGAGCAGTGAAATCAATCAGGGAAAACATAATGAACAAGTCAGATTATATCTAAAATTCAAAACCCACATTCGTCTGTCAGTAAAAATAAATCAATTATCTCAAAACTTCGAATGCCGAAGTCAAAGGAGCAAATAATGGAACCGACTCAACAAATTCGAATTCATGGATTAACTCATATACGATGAATAAATCAGCAAACAACAAAACCATACGATCAGCAATCGAACGAACAAGTAAAGGTTTGAAGAATTCAAATACAAATATAGGATGATATATAGGTTTTCGTTCCGTATAAAACCCATTATCATCACCGGTAGTAAGAAATCGAGTTCAAGCATAACAACGATAGTAAATAAAGGCAATTCACGTACGAGTTCAAAGCATTAATTCGAACTCGACAATTGAAGCAACCGCATGCAATCAAAGCCAAGGAGATGATTAACAAAGCCGATCGAAGCATAAATTCACTTCAATCGATCAATTTCAAATCGAAGCTTCAATCGATTAAAGCCTTAGTTTTTGGAAGAGGAACGAGAAAGATCGGCTGAAGCCATTTTACACAGAAAAGATAAGAGGGAGAACATCTTATTATAATTAAAATTGGGTCGGTCTTAAATTTTATTTTGGGCTTAAAGTATTAAAATAGAGTTTTGTTTAGTTATTTTATTTTTAATTTTAATTTCATTTTTTAAAACCGTGTAACTTTCTAGTCATATGACTAGAGACGAACTACGATGATGTAGTTCAAGAACTCGCAACTCAATGCCTGAGTTGTGGCAGGGTTTTGAGCGTAGAGTTAGATTAGTCGATAGCGGGTGTAGCAACTTTAAGTTTGTTAGCATCTGACTACTTAATTTCTAGTTGAAACTTTGGGGGCAGCAAGTAGGCAGAGTTTTGCCGAAGCTGGGTAAATCTATGTTGTTCTATTTCTGCTTTTATTATTCTGCCATTGTCTGTGCTGCAATTATTTTGTATATTTCCACATTAATTTTTATTATTTTTAGTATCACCATATTCAACCCCCCTCTAGGGTGAAATCGATCCTACGCAAGTAATCAAACTTGATGAAGATTGTTGGTTATTAAATTTGAAATTAAAAAGTGATTTAATCAATTTAATAATAATTTATTTAATTAATGTGAAAATAGCCATTTTGGCCACTGTCTTTGATTTCGAAAAAACCAGTATCATCAGATCCATAACAATGAATTATGGTAAGGTTTCAAGTTTCGTAGTGATCTGACTTGTTGTTTGATCGTACGGGCTTGAAACGCGTAGAAATCAATTTATTTAAAATCAATTGTAAACAAGCTGAATTTAAAGCTAACCTTTTCATATGATGGAATTAGGACTTGAAACCTGTTCCATTTAGTTTAAAAATATCGAAAACATCTATTTTGATATATAGGATGACTTTCTTCCGTTCTGGAAGCAGAACAAGCTTTTCGAGTCGCTACCGTCATTTCAGATCAATTCGATAAGTGATGTTCTTTCTTATCAGGCCTTGTTCATATAAAAAGTTTTGTTCTAATCCTAGTAGCCTTTTATTTCTCATTACTATACATACTGAATTTTTTGTCGTTCCTCTCTTCTCAATGGCTGAATAACTAAATCCTAAATCCAAATTTAAATCAAAATCAATTTCAAAATCAAACTTGTGACGGCCCACCTCTATACTCATACTAGCCAAGGACACTACTTGGTAATGCCATCAACTAGTGCGAAGAATAAGGCTATTAAGGAATGACCATCGTGTAATGACTTTTGCGAGTACCTATATGTCAGATGGTATGTCATGCATTTCATTTCAAGAGGGAATCTAACATATCAAATACAAACTCAAAGATACTACACAGTGGCAATGTGGCCTTCAGAAACAAATATAAAATAAGCATAACAAAAATCAGTCACAGATACTCATATCATTGAGGCGGATACAGATATGAATATATGAAATAGAAGTGAACATCAAAGTAGTGGTCATACAAGAACCACTACATCAAAAAAGGATAGGTACAAGAGCTAGATAAAAGAATATATATACATCAAGGAGTCTCTATCTCGAATGTATAAAAAAAACTACTAAGCTAATGTAGATAGCCAAAATTCAGATGATGGACTCCGATAAGAAGTCAATTAGAAGCACCTGAAACACCTCGGTCTGACCAGAGTATTATTTAAGAAGAAAAACATAAAACGGATCAGTCTAGCTATAAATATCAAATAAGACGAGATAGGATAAGAGATATGACAAATATATATGATAACAACAAAAATCATATAATATCTCAAATTTTCTCATACACCAAAAAGAATGTCATATTCTTTATTTTTATTCACCAAACCATAAATATTGATAGAGCTTATCAATGCATATCATTTAAATTGGTGAAACAAAAAATTTAGAAATCAATAATTAGAAATCCAGAAAACACAAAGGGGAGGCTTATCATAAATGGGAGGATGAAAACTCAACAACACATGTATCACAAACATGACGCTATCCCACGAGTCGCTAACCCATAGAGCCAGTGCAACGACGTAATATAACGATACACCCGAGGAACCTGAAACTCAAATAAGTCGGAACAATGACGTTGTATAACGGTACGCCCGATGAAACGAACTCCATAAAAAGACCATGGGTCACTAGCCCATAAAAGTGAGACGAAACCCTAAAGAACGGGGTATAGTCCCCTACGCAAACTAAGAGACATCACATATCGCTAGTCTAAACCATAAAATGATCGTCATTGATCAACAAAAAGTGTAACTTACACTAAGCTAGTAAATAAATGTGTTTGGTTTTATGTCCCATAGCCACTAGCTTAACTTAAATATTTACGAACAAATTGTAGATTTCCACTCGAACATTGTCACAATATTTCAATCGAACGAGTCTAAGAATTAACCGACGAAGTAAATGCAATCATTTCATACAACTTGTTTTGCTAAGTCGTTTAATTGGATTTCTCGAACGAATGAGGTAAAGGTTTGTATATACTAATAGATTAGAAAATGGTTTTAAAAACGAGCTTTGTCTTAAAAGAAATATTTAAATCATTTTTGTGAAAGAGTTTGAGTATTTACTACTAGTATAGAAACCTTTGTATTTTAAAGTGACAAATCATATAGTTGATTGTAAAAATAATCAATCACCAAAAATTCACATACGACGACATGAAAATATCGATATCAAATCCATCAAATGTATATTCCCAAAAATCGAGAAAGAAATCATCAAAGTCGATAATAAATGACAACAAATAATTGGATCTACGAAAATCGATTCAAATGGAAATCTACTCAAAATATGCAAATTGGCTAAATTAAATAGTGCCAGACGTCTAGTGGTTCTCCCAGACGTCTGGTGGTTCTCCCAGACGTCTGGTGGTTCTCCCAGACGTCTAAGTTGAAGTCTGGAATTTTTTCAGATCACTCAGATGTCTGAGCTGTAAGTCTAGAACGTTTATTCCTTTACCTCAGACATCTAAGCTAAAGCTTAGGGCAAAATTTGCCTAGGCCATTAATGGCCAAATCGGTTCGGAAGCAATCGGACGAGAAACATAGGCTATGCATTTATGCCTAATGACAACCCAGCACTATAGGCTCTTCAATACACTCTTAACAACATGTCCAAATATCTTTAGTAGCATTTTCATAGATTTTGACTTCAAAATACTAAAAATTGGAAAATTCACCAAATCAATTCAATTCAAAAGCAAATGAATATGAAATAGATGTTAGGAATTCATACCTAACAACTATTAAAGGTATAGCCTTAGATGTAAGTTGAAGAACTCACCTTTAAAATCGAAAACAAGGAATGAGAAGCTCTAAAACAAAGCAAGATCAATTTCTCTTCAACAACACCTCAAGGATCTTCAATCTATTATCAAATGAAATGAATTTCCTAAGAATTTAGGGTTTAGGAATTTTGATTTTTCCTCTTTCCCCCCATTTTTCACTTTAGCTTGAGTGTTAGGAAATGAGAAGTAGAATGAATGAAGAGCAGAGGAGTTAGGTTATTTGGTAGAAAAGTTTGGGTTCTCTTATTGGGTTAGTGGGCTAGAACCAAACCCAAAGTCCAAATGAAAATACCAAAACCCTAATCATCTCCAGACATATCGATATTTATACTCAAACAAGTTGTAAACGTCTTTTTAAACTCAATGAAAGTGGTTTCGAGTCCGAATTTGACTGTTTTCAAAAAGTCATGTTTTGGACTTTAAATCCGACTAACAATGCTATAATTAAATAAAACATTTAAATATATAATTGTAAAATATGCAGGTTGTTACAGAGTCCCCTCCTTAAAAAAATTGTGTCTTCGCAATACTTAAGAAGAAAATAAATAGTAACAACCACACTAAGGCATAACAATGCAGAAGAAAATTTGAAATGTGAAGTTCGCAATAAGGAGCATGAGAGAGTAAATCCTGATGTGTTCGCTCGATGAATTCTCTGAATTCCTAAGAACAACCCTTAGGAGTTGCGGACCATTGAACTTTCACAAGCGAAACATCTTTATTTCGAAGGCGTTTAACCTCCGTAGCAATGATACGAATAGGATATTTATCATAAGTCAAATTAGGTGAAACTCCAATTTCTTCAATAACATCGGACTCAAGAATAGAATCAGAATCCCTAAGGCAATTCCGTAGTTGAGAGATGTGGAATACGTCATGAATAGCAAAAATTTGACCTGATAATAAAAGATGATAAGCCATGGAACTAATGCGTTCAGTGATGAGAAATGGACCAATATATCGAGGTGCTAATCTTCCCGAACGGCTGAAATGCACAACACCCTTCATTGGTGAAACATGAATAAATACCAAATCTCCAACAGAAAATTCCAAATTCCTTCTTCGGTTATCGGCATGGATTTTTTTTCTGCTTTGAGCTTCTTTCATCCTGTGACGAATAAGGTCAATCTTTTATGTGGAATCACGAATAAAATTTGGACCTAAAACCATCCTCTCACCGGCTTCAAGCCAACATGAAGGAGATCGACATGGCCTTCCGTAGAGTGCCTCGAAAGGTGCCATACCAATGCTAGATTGGAAGCTATTATTATAAGAAAACTCAAAAAGAGAAATATGATCTTCCTAACTACCATCAAAATCAAGAACACATGCACGAAGAAGATCTTCAAGAGTTTGATTCACATGCTCTGTTTGTCTATCAGACTGAGGATGATAAGTGGTGCTAAAAATTAAGCTTCGTTCCCAAAGATTTTTGAAGACCTTTCCAAAATCCACTAATAAATAATGGACCACGATCGCTAATAATAGAAGTAGGAACTCCATGCAATTTAACAATTTCTTTAACATAGAGTTTGGCCAAAAGAGGTATGGTCCGATTGGACCGTACGGGAATAAAATGGGCGGATATTGTTAGTCTATCTACAATCACCCATAGACTGTCATGACACGAATGAAAACGAGGAAGACCGTCAATAATGTCCATGGAAACTTGATCCCACTTCCAAATGAGAATGTCCAAAGGTTGCAAAATCCCAACTGGCTTTTGACGCTCGGCCTTAACGAGTTGGCGAGTTATGCAACGCTTAATAAAATTAGCAATGTCGGATTTCATTCTATCCCAATAATAAAGTCGCTTCATGTCTACATTTCACTACTACCGGGATGAATGGTAAATTTAGAACGATGAAAATCTTCTAAAATTTCTTTACGAAGATCACTAATATTTGGCATGATAAGTTTACCAAATTTTCAAATACCTCCATGAGCATCGATTTCAAAGTCTTTCAAACTATCAACCTTATCTTTATCCCTACAACGTTGGCTAAGAAGGGCCAATTCGGGATCATGGTTTTGAGCTTCAAGAATGCGGTCTAAAAGAGAAGGATGAGCCTCAATACTGCATAAAATAAGAGATGAACATAAATCGGACTCACTATCTTGAATCACACAAGTGGACAGAGTCTCGAGATCATTCCATTCGGATATCATCATAGAAACAACCACTTGTTGCTTACGACTAAAGGCATCGGCTATACGATTTCCCATTCCAGGAGTATAAAGAATATCAAGATCATTATGATGCAAGGAATTCGAGCCAATGTTGTTGACGCAAATTAAGTTCCTTTTAAGAAAATAAATACTTCAAAGATTTATGGTCGGTGTAGAGAACAAATTTCTCTCCCAAAAGATAATGACGCCAAATTCAAAGGGTGAAAACAATGACCGCGAGCTCTAAGTCATGAGTGGAATATCTAGTCTCGGAAGGCTTTAATTGCCTAGAAGCATAAGCGATAACACATTCTTTTTGCATCAGAACGACTCCCAAACCAACATGACTAGCATCGATATAAATAGTTAAGTCTTGGTTCCCTTAGGGAATCACAAGAATAGGAGCATTGGATAGGAGTTCTTTTAATTTCTAAAAAGAAGCTTCACATTTGTCTGACTAAATGTACTTAACTCCCTTCTTTGTCAAACTAGTAAGAGGTACATAAATTTTAGAAAAATCTTTTATGAAATGACGGTAATAGCCCGCCAATCCAAGAAAGCTTTGAATTTTCATCACACTCTCCGGTCTCTTTCAATTTTGAATCGCTTCAATCTTTGAAGGATCCAGGGAAATTCCAGATTCAAAAATAATATGTTCCAAGAATTTCACACGAGATTGCCAAAAGTGGCACTTAGAAAGTTTTGCTTTCAATTGATTGCTCCTAAGAGTTTCCATTACAATCCAAAGATGTTTTTCATGCTCTTTCTTGGTTTTAGAATAAATAAGAATATCATCTATAAAGATGAGAACAAATCGATCAAGGAAGTCTTTGAAAACTCGATTCACAAGGTCAACGAAATAAGTTGGAGCATTTGTTAAACTAAATGGCATAACAAGCCATTCATAAGATCCACAACGAGTACAAAACGACATCAAAGGAATACTATCCTCCGCAATATGAAACTGATGAAAACTGTTTGCTAAATGTAACTGTGAAAAGACTCTAGCATCGCAAAGTTGATCGAACAGATCATCAATCCGAGGTGAGGGATATTTATTCTTAATGATAAGGTCATTATGCTTATGGTAGTCAACGCAAAGCCTAAGTGTATCATTGGATTTCTTCGTAAACATAGCTGAAGCTCCCCAATGAGAGGAACTAGAACGAATAAAATGTTTCGCTTCCAATTCGGGTAATTGCTTACGCATCTCCTCATTTTCCTTATTGGACATACGATAAGGAGGACGAGTGGTAGGTAGAGATCCAGGTTTAGATTAATTCTAAACTCGATTGCTCGCTTAGGTGTTAATCCTAAAATGGGCTCAAATATGTCGAGAAATTCACGAATAACGTGAATGAGGGAAATGACATCTTCCTCATCATCATTATTTTCATCATGTGGATTTAGAGTATATAAGGATGCGACTGAATTGGAATCTAAATCTTTAAGAACAAGAGAAATCTGCTTAATAGATTGAGGATGTCGAAGATGGATAATCCTCTTGAGACATAGAATGTGGGCTACATAACGATTAAGCCAATCCATTCCCAAAATCATTCTGAAACCTCGGTAGCGCATAACATGCAAATCGGCTTGGAAAGCATAATCACATAAGATAATATTGACATCCTTGCAAAATAAACTGAGTGTTAGAGATCCACTAACCAGATTCTCAATTTCAATGAACTCTTCAAGCACGTAATATTCAAAGACAAAGTGTCAATAAGTTCTTTCGATATAAAAGAGTGGGATGCACCCGTATCAAAAAGAACTCAAATAGGATGATCACGAAACATAATAGTGCCATCAAGGGTAGAATGAGAAATACCTTGAACAAGAGAAGTGTTACCAGGGGCTTGCATAACATTTAGCTTTCCCTCTTTCTTGCTTTGAAGTTTGGGATATCAAAATATAAGACGAACCGAACTTTTGCAATAGCGACGATAAAGGGGTTTTGGACAATTATTTGCATAGTGGTCATTAGAACCACAATTGTAGCACTCTTCTCGGTTAGGGGTAGGAGTCTTTGATACCGAAGTTGCTTGCTTCCCTTTCTTGTTGGGATAAGGGCCTTTGAACTTTATAGGCCTCTTCTTGCTGGTGTTAAAGTTCTGTTTGGCACCACAATTTCAACATCACTTTCTTTATCGACCTCTTCAAGTCAAAGAGCGATATCAACAAGCTGATAAAAAGAAACTTCTTGTGTTAGAAGTAAAGACTTTTTGAGGTTCTTATTCAAATCATAGATAAACCTTTGATTTTTCTTCAATGGGGTATCAATATACTCGACCCCATATTTAGAAAGGGATTCAAAAGATGCGACATAATCTGTCACGGAAGATTCACCTTGAACAAGGTCAATAAAGCATTGGACATAATCTGTCACGGAAGATTCAAAAGATGCGACATAACGATACGCCCAAGGAACCGAAAACTCAAATAGGTCGGAACAACTACATAGTACAACTGTATGCCCGATGAACCAAACTCCATAAAAAGGTCATGGGTTGCTAGCCCATAAAAGTGCGACAAAACTCCAAAGAACACGGTACAGTCCCCCAAGTAGACTAAGAGACATCGCATATCGCTAGTCAAAATCATAAAATGATCATCGTTGATCGACAAAAAGTGTAGGTTAAACTAAACTAGTAAATAAATGAGTTTAGCTTTATGTCCTATAACCACTAGCTTAACTTAAATATTTACGAACAAATTGTAGATTTCCACTCAAAAATTGTCACAAGATTTCAATCGAATAAGTCTAAGAATTAACCGACAAACTAAATGCAAGTGTTTCATTCCACTTGTTTTGCTAAGTCGTTTAATTGGATTTCTCGAACGAATGAGGTAAAGGTTTGTATGTACTAATAGATTAGAAAATAGTTTTAAAAACGAGCTTTGTATTAAAATAAATATTGAAATCATTTTTCTGAAAGAGTTTGAGTATTTACTACTAGTATGGAAACATTTGTATTTTAAAGTGACAAATCACATAGATGATTGTAAAAACAATCAATCACCAAAAATTCACGTAAGACGATGTGAATTAAAACCATGAAGATCGATATCAAATCCATCAAATGGATATTCCCAAAAATCCAGAAAGAAGTCATCAAAATCAATAATAAATAACAATAAATAACTGGATCAACAAAAATCGATTTAAATGGAAATCTACTCAAAATAGGCAAATTGGCTGAATTAAGCAGTGCCAAACATCTGGTTATTCTCACAAACTTCAAAGCTGAAGGTCTGGAATTTTTCCAGATCACTTAGATGTCTGAGCTATAAGTCTGGAACGTTTATTCCTTTGCCTCAGACGTTTGACCGTTTTGCCAAACATCTGAGCTGAAGCTCAGGGAAAAATTTGCCTAGGCCATTAATGGCCAAATCGGTTCGGAAGCGAACGGACGAGCAATGGAGGCTATGGATTTATGCCAAACGATAACCCAGACCTATGGGCTCTTCAATACAGTCCAAACAACATGTCCAAACATCCTTAGTAGGATTTTCATATATTTCGACTTCAAAATACCAAAAATTGAAAAATTCACTAAACCAATTCAATTCAAAAGCAAATGAATATGAAATAGAAGTTAGGAATTCACACCTAACAACTATCAAAGGTATAGACATAGATGTTAGTTCAAGAACTCAGCTTTAAACTCAAAAACAAGTAATGAGAAGCACTAAAATAAAGGAAGATCAATTTCTCTTCAACAACACCTCAAGGATCATCAATCTATTATCAAATGATATGAATTTCTTAAGAATCTAGGTTTAGGAATTTTGATTTTTCGTCCTTTTCCCCAATTTTCTCTTTAGCATGGGTGTTAGGGAATGAGGAGTAGAATGAATGAAGATTAGAGGAGTTAGGGTATTTGGTAGAGAAGTTGGGTTCTCTTATTTGGTTAGTGGGCTAGAACCAAACCCAAAGTCTAAATGAAAATACCAAAATCCTAATCATCTCCAAACATATCGATGTTTATACTCAAACAAGTTGTAAATATCGTTTTAAACTCAATGAAAGTGGTCTCGAGTTCAAATTTGATTGTTTACAAAAAGTCACGTTTTTGACATTGAATCCGACTAAAGATGCTATATTTAAATAAAAGATTTAAACATATAATCGTAAAATATTCGGGTTGTTACAAAACTCCTCCAAACCCTATCATATTATATATCTTTGGAAAGCTCTCGACGAGCGTAACCCAAATATATGATTCGTTTTTCAAATTGGTCCACCCTTTGACCTAAATTCGTCAAAGAACCTCGACCGTCTATAGTAGGGTTTGTCGTTTTGTAGGTGGATCATCGATTTTATGACGACCGGAAGGTATGGGCATGTAGAAGTGGATTTTTAGGGTTAATCTGTATGGTTAAATCTTACGGTAGGTGAATCGTCAAAATTAGATGATGCTACTCGACGGCGGTGGTGGCCATCAGGGGTGGAGGAAGCTTGCGCGGGGAGGCTGTCGCGGCGGCTCGAGGTGCAAAGCCTAGTGGGATGACCTGATCGACACGTAAGCCGATGGAAGAGCGGCGATAATTCGATGAAGTTAGGTGGCGGTGAGTCTGTAGGGTTTCGAAGGCGGGTAGTGTCGTGCGAATGAAGATGTTGGTACGTGATGACGTGACCCATCTATTTTCCTCTTTCATTTATTTTATTTACATATAAATTTAAATTGCATGCCTTCTAATATTCATAACATTCACGTATGAGGTCGGATTTACGCACGATTTATTAAGTTGGGATCGTATTGGAATTTCAAACTTTTTGTAACTGGTTCGGAGGAATTCTAAGACTGTTAGATTTTGGACCTTATTTTGGATGTCAAATCGATTTGAAATCAAAGGTGAGTGATTTAACCTAATCACAACTACTAAATTGTCTTATGTTAGTTAAATTAAATTTATGATGTGATTAGAAACTGATTTGGTGTTGTTTCGTATATTTAAATTTTCATTCTAGTTAAATACGACTTTTATTGCATTTAATTGTCATTTAATGTTTGCGCCAAAATTGGTCACAAACACACAATTGCTGATGAAAGCACCCGCTTACAAATCCAAACGCAGATAGCATAAATGTAGAGAAAATAAATGTGAAGAACGCTCAAAATTTAAACGGAAACACACATAAACATAAAGGTTTAAAGTGGTTTGGTGTGTTTCCTACGTCCATTATGAAATGGTTGATCTTTATTAACTTTTTCTTGCTGGTTACAATGAATTACAACAGTGAACTTCGAGTACAATAGTGATTTTCGAGCACAACAATGGTTTCGGCAGAGTCTTGACGTAGGAGAGCCAAAAAACCCTTTTCTGTAGGTCCTGGGGTGCTATTTATAAGTGCAGGCTGTAAATATCTCGCCCAGATCTCGGAGGACCTCTTATCTCACATGGGTGGGCCCACATGATCGATCCATGACATTTATACTCGGTTCGTGATCGATACGAAAGAATTTAGTATCGATCAAAATCTCGTCCAATCAAGTCGAGATCGATCATGAACATTCTTGAGGATGTACGTAAGCTTCTGTGAAAATTTGGTGGCATTTGGACTTGTAGATTTTGAGTTATGATCGATGCAAGTGCTTACAAGCTGGTTGTCGCGTTTGTATCGATCCAAAGCTCAACATCCTCCTCTCTTCGTATCGATACAGCTTGCATTGATGACGTGTCTCGAAGATCCAGGGAAGATCCACCTTCATGCCGTTTGACCGTGACATCAACTCATTCATGCCTCATTCGTATCGACCTGATGCACTCCATGCTTCGCTTCGATCCAGGATGCTTGCTTTGTATCGACGATCCAATAGCCTTTTTGTATCGATAGTCTCTGCTTCAATTCGTATCGTTATAGACTCAAACACTTCATATCAATACCTTTTAGGTGTTGCCTCATATCGCTCGTGGGTGGTATGCTTCGTGTCGATCGTTGATCGGTCAATACGAATCATGTAAATGATGATCCATACGAGCTATGGGTTAAGGGAAGTGATACGAAATGTCACTACGCGATGATACGAACCGGAGTAGATGTGATGGATAGGAAGTGGTGCCTCTTCCATGGATACAAACTAGCGCTCTCTTGATGGATACAAACCAGATGCGTTTCACTTTAGACTTTATGGTTATAAATGTGCATGGATACGAATGAGGTTTCCTAGATGGATTCGAATGGGATCGATACAAATGAGATGATCTGATGGATGCGAATACAACATTGCTTGATTTGCATCGATCATATCTTGAGCATATCAACTCTGATCGACTTGAAATTTGAAATGTAGCCTTTCCTATCCTTGTTCGTCATCCCTAATCGATCCCATCTTGATTGGAGCTCGGTCAAATTTTGACAATATCGATCATAGCCTTGTTTCCAATCGATCTCTATACTAGTTTCCATCCTTTTTAGCCTATTTTTTGATATCTCGGCCTTGAACAAATGGCAGCATAACATTTGCCCTCAAAAACATGTCTTGTGGTAAGAAGGCGTGTTTTGAATAGCTTCGAATCCAACATCCAAAGTCTATATTCCATTCATAGCCATACCATCCAATCCATAATCCCATCTATTATCATGTCATCCTATCCAAGTAGCATAGCTATGTCCAAGTCCGCGATTGCTCCGAGTCAATGTCCAATTTGAAGTCCTATGACCATAACCTTAGCCAATTCCGTAGCTATTCAAATCTGTCAACCGAGCTTTAATCTATCCATATCCAATGTCCAATAACCAAATCCTTAACCTTTCTAGGTTGATATCCAAATTTGGGACCGCACCGTGCCCTTTGCCAAATCCAAGACCGCTCTGGGTCAATTTATCCATGGCCGAAATCCAAATCCATGACCTCTCCAGGATTAACTTTAAATCCATAGACCTCACCGGGTCGCGTTATCCTGTTCTGACCCCAACTCTCCGGTCAATGGCTTTTACATTCTCCGCCCTTGGCTCTCTGGCCAAGGACTTTTTATATTCTCCGGCCTCGACTCTCCGGCCAAGGATTTTTATTCTCCGGCTATGGCTCTCCGGCCAAAACCTTTTCATATTCTCCGGCCTCGGCTTTCCGGCCAAGGACTTTTTATATTCTTTGGTATCGGCTCTTCGGCCATGGACTTTTATACTCTCCGGCCTCGGCTCTCCAGCCAAGGACTTTTATATTCTCCGGCCTCGGCTCTCCGGCCAAGGACTTTTTATATTCTCCGGCCTCGGATCTCCATCCAAGGAATTTTTATATTGTGTTTGATTGCTTCCCATCGCTCTATGGCGAAGGGATTCGTAATTTGCGATTACTGCCCCGTCTCTCCGGTCGGGACCGTAATCGTGAGACATGTACTATTTGTTACATTAATTCAAATCCAATCATCCGAAATAAAAGGTTCTACATACAGGAAAAATAAATAAGTGTTTGAACATCCGAGGGAGACACCAAAGTTTTCAGGAAAACGAAAAGAAAAACAGAATTACGTAGACTCGAGCAACACGGTTTATCATCGTCTCAGAGCATGCCTAGGGACCTTTATCGATCCCGTACATGTGTAAGTGACTTAGCCGTATTACTTCGAGCTCTATTATTTATTCAAAGCCATAAATCTATTTAGCTGATAAAAAGATGGTGATGCCTAAATCCATTGCCATCCTCGCTCGAGGTGGGCGATGGTCGCTCTTGTTCCCCTGCCATGGCTCGATTCCTCACACATTGCTGTAGATGTCCATTCCTTACATGCTCCTCAATGATATCCTTTAAATGCCTGCAATCATTCGTATTGTGCCCATCCAGCTCATGGAATAGGCAATGCCTTCTCGATGCCTGCTCGTATTCAGAGGGTTCCCTTCTTGCCGGCCTTCGATGCTGGAGGCACCCTCGAGTGTCCAAATAGATCCTTTCCAGAGTCTCACTTAAATTTGTGTAAGAAGAAAACTTTAACTCCCTTCGAGGCCTTTTCGAAGTGCTACTGTTGTTATTCATTTTCCTTTTTTCCTTTATCATCTTTATTTGGATCCTCCTTGGGTGGACCTCCACCCCTTACTTCATAAGGTTCAGCCTCTCTCCCTTCCCTCTCAGCCTACACATCTTCCTGCCTCTGGAACCTTTCTGCCTCATCGTAGAATTCCCCAAGATCCCTCGCGGGGTCCTATTC
This sequence comes from Allium cepa, assembly GCA_030765085.1. Classification (NCBI taxonomy): domain Eukaryota; kingdom Viridiplantae; phylum Streptophyta; class Magnoliopsida; order Asparagales; family Amaryllidaceae; genus Allium; species Allium cepa. The sequence continues at coordinate 165,061,805 of CM060932.1, forward strand.
CAATGATATCTTAAAATCCGAATTATCTGCAATTCCTGATACTGTCGCCATCAAAATCATCGACGGATCAGGCCGATCCACCGAAGCCACCGCCACATTGAATCTGGTTAAGAAATCCCTGAGCGACTCTCCTTTCCATTGTTTCATCATGTTAAAGTCATCACATACCTGGGTCTAACTATGTGAACCTAAAACTGTCTCATAAACCTTTCAATCAGCTCCGTCCATCTGCCAATAGAGCCACTTTCCAACTGTCTGAACCATAATGCTGCTATATCTGTCAAATACAAAGGGAAGCACCATGCCATGACCTCGTATGATGCCCCCCAGTACTTCCATATGCCTCATGTACCTCGTCAAGTGAACAGTGGGATCCGTTCTCCCGTCGTACGTCTCCAATGTTGGCAGTGTAAAATCTGGCGAGTTCCTAACTTGCTTGATTGTTGGAGCAAAGGGACTCCTATCCACATCCTCCAAGTCTCTATTCACCAATCCACCTCTCAAGGCTCGCCTGACCATATCCGCCAATCCGTCGCTATCACCAAGGCGTAGTCCTTAGCTGTTGCCTCCGATCTGCCCCTCGATTTCACTAGGTTGTTCTGGAATCTGTACTCATGAATGAGTATCCATTCCTCTACCAACACTGTATTGTACAGCTTCACTTGGTAACCGGGATTGGATCAACATGCTCCGGGTGAGTTCCCCCTAGATTAGGTGCTGCTCTTGATTGTCCTGTGGTATTCTAAATTCTGGTTGTTCCGTGCTCCTGACTCCTATCTCCGGCGCCTTTTGCAGTTGCGTTAACTTGATTCTGCACTCCAGTTTGTCCAGCTTGTCGAAGCAGATTCTGCATCATCTCCTCTTGTCTTTTTAGAAGCTCTTCATGCATAGCTCCCATTATCATTTCCATCTCATCCCGGGTGATGAAGACTGAGGCCTGATTCACTTCTAAGGAAGCCTCATGACTCCCTTCATGTTGACTCCTTTCAGTCCTCCGTCTTCTTGCTGATTGCCTCACCATTGCTTTCCAAATCTAAGTCCTTAAGCTTTCAAATCCAAAATCTAATGTAACATTCCCATTTTTAAATCAAATTCAAATTGGAAATAAATTTAATTTTTGAAATTAAATTATGGATTAATCTGGTATTTTTCGAAATTTAATAGATATTTGTTTGTTTAATAATATAAATGAATGTAAAAAATGATTTTTAAATAGAATTTCTATTTGGAAATTCAGAAATAAATATTTTAAATAATACATTAATTATAAATCTAATTGTGAGTTAAACTGAAAATTTCCTAAACAAATAAAAATGTATTTTTGTACATATAAATAGATGTGAATAAATGTGATATTCCAAAGATAAATTAGGATATGTATTTATTATAAATAAGAATTTGATTTGAAATTTAAAATAAATAGATGATGAATGGAATATAAAAATATATTGATAAAAAGGTATTTGATTATTTATTCATTTATAAATACAAATTGATAGTACATTAATTTTTTTGAATTTGAAATATCTTCGGAATAAATTAAATTTGAAGTATTATATTTGAAATTTATAAAAGGTTGTTTTCCAATTATAATATATATCTATATTTGGATGTTGTAATTTGAGATTAATATATGATTTTTTCCTAAAAAAAATTAATTAAAGTTAAATTACTCATTTTAACACTAGTACTTATTTCTAGCTATCCATTTAAGTATAATAACTTAAGAAGGAAATAAATATAGATATAAAATAATATACACATGAATTTGTAAATCAATTAGAGAAAAGGGTTTGAACAAAAATTTATAAATTAAAATAACTAGAGGGGTTTGAACAAAAAAAGTGATATTAGGGACTTAAACACAATTTAATCATTAAATGACATTTGTAAATTAATAATCTCATTCATATTATAAGTGTTCATTTACCTTAACAAGTGGCATAAATCTCCTTCTTAAATTGTAACAAATAATTTTTATAAAGTTTTGCATAAGAAAAATCAGGTTGTTCTCCTTAAAACTTCAAAACAAATTACCTCATACAAAATAAAAAAAACCAGGAGACTAAGATTCAAAAACAAAAGCAAAGCTCAAACTTTAAAAAAAACAAAATTTTAAATCAAAGAAAGAAAAGAAGATCAAGTCTGGGAATTCAAAATAAAGAAACCTGGAAATTGAAGTCTAGATTTTAGTTTTCAAGCCTGGAAACTAACCTGGAAGCAAAGGAGGATTCAAATTTGTTTTCAAATCAAAGGCCTGAGAATCAAGTCAAAACAAGTAAAGCCTGATCCAAATCTGAAGTATGCAAACATCAAGTTCAACCAGGAAATTAAAAATCAAAGCCTATTTTCAAAACAGATTGGAAAGTAAAGTAGTTCAAAAAAATCAAAATTTGTTCATGGTTTATAACCTGGAAGTTTGGATCAAAAACAAGACCTAATCAACTTCAATCAGATCAAATTTAAAATGCATTTCTAGATTTTTCAACATCTTTTCCCAGACATTGTGTCCTATGCTTCATCCTTCAGGTGAGCAAACTTCAAATTTAAAGAAACTAAATCCATTCATATATTGTTGTTTGTGATAAACAATCAAAGTAATGTGTTGCATGGTTGAATTTTTAAGCATTTGTCTGTATATAAGGTAAAACATCTGTGTATCTCCGTGAATTTGGATATGCATATGTCTCTGTTCAGTAACAAGTTAATAGATTCAAGAAAAAAATGTATGTCTCAAAACATAAAAGACTTAGGTAATAATCTTTGAATATACCTACCTGATTCAGATTTTAAAAAATCATTTATAAGTATAAATAACAAATAACATTATGGAAGTTAAGGAAACACTGTGGAATTAAATTTATATCAGAAATTCAATCATTAAAATTTTGTGTTTTGAATTCATAACTTAGTTCGCTTTCGAAAATAATGATTTTTAATATAGATTTGGTGATTTTTAAGATTAGGGAAGTATAGAATTTCTGTGATGATCAAATTTGGGATATTCACCAATTTTCGGCGATCTATGATGAATGCGAGGTTGTAATTGATCATGATGAAAGCTGGTAGGAAGGAGGTGACAGGAAAAATGATCGGAAAATTTCTCGATCATCAGAGCGATGACAAAGTGGATTGGTAGGGTTTAAAGACTGGAGTAGGCTGTCGTGGTTTCTCGAATTCGTACGATGTCGATGAAGCACCGAAAGGTATCGGACCTGGAGGGATTTTCGCATGGACTAGAGGTAAAGGCTTGGGTGATTGGGCGTGGTCGATGATGGCCAGAATCGTCGACGAGGGAATGAATTTTTGATCGTATGTGGCTCCAGTATTTCGCTATTCAACTCGATTTCAAATCACGGTGAACTTGAGGGTGTTGGTTGGTCGAGGTTGATGAGGAGGTCATTAGTAACTTATCGACGGTCTTTGCGATGATCAGAGTCACTTCGATCGTTTGTGCACGTATATATGTATCACTGTGTATATGATTTGAAAATGGGTTTGAAGAAGGAGTTTCCTCAAGTTCTAACCCGAAGAAAATTGAAAATTGCGAGATGAATTGAAGCGATGGAATGGTGGATGAACTCGAGAGTGTTATCAGCTTTTACACGTGAATTTCTTGAGTCTGAAGCATGTAGACAAACTAGATTTTAAATTTGAATCGAATAGGTTTTAAAATCTTATTCTTAAATAAATTTCTTTTATACAATAAAAGTTTGTTTAAATTTTGGATCAATGAAAGTTCTATAGTTTATTTAATGTAAAAAAATTAAATAAGATTTATTTTCCTTAATTATTTTGAAATTTAAATTTAATAGTTTAAATTAAGAAATTGATTAAAAAAGATAAATGGTTTATCTTAATAATGTTTTGATACTTAATTATTTAAAGGTTTTCGAAATTTAGTTAATTGTTAATGATGATTTACTTTATTTAACAACGTTTAAAGAATGTAATTAAAAGTTGATTAATTAACTTGTTATCAAAGGTTAATTAATAATGAAGTAATTAAAGGTTAATTACATCAAGGATATTAAATAATTAAGATTGGTTAATAAATGGAAAGTAATTATGGGTAATTAATTACTTAAAACTAATTACTTAATTAATTATTGATTAAAGTTGATTAGCCAAATGATTAAAGAATAATTACTTAATGTAATTAATTTGTGATTTAATTAATTAAAGTAATTAAGGATAATCACTTATTGTAATTAATTAATTAATTAATTAAGGATAATTAATTAAAAAGGTGATTAATTAAGATTTGATTAATTAATGCAATTAATTAAAATAATAATAATTAAAGGTTAATTATTTAATGATTAATGGTTGATTTATTTATTAATTAAAGTTGATTAATTAATAATTAAAGGTTAACTAATAAATGATTAAAGATTAATTAATAATTAAGGTTTGTAATTAATTAATATTAATTAACCAAGATTAGTAGTTTAGCTATAAGTAATTTATTTGACTTAAATTTATCAGATAATTAATTAGTCTTACTTATGGATGACTGTATTCTATTGAATGCCGTGAATTGCTTGATATCCATGATATGTGATGCTTTGTGAAATGAGTTATTTTGGTTTATCTGTGAAAAAAGCAATTTATTTACCTATGATGAATGTATATTGTTTATCTGTGAATGAACGATAAGCGTTATAGATTATAACGCTTATCAATATCGATGTGCTTGAATATGTGATGTGATGGTTGATGTTGCACTATTGGGTAAAACCCTTGGACTGTACCATACACACACAATATGGATTGCACGAGGAAAATTGGTTAAGTCACAAATTTTTGAAATGATTTTAGAAGTTGAATTGTTTCGAATCCAAACAGTTTTGGAAAATGGAATTGGGTTGAAAAGCTTTTGAAAAGGGGTTGAAGATAAAAGTTATTTTGAATAACTTGATTAAATTTTGAAATTTAAATAATTTTATTTAAATTGAATTCAAAAATTTGAAATTGAATTCTATGTTTGAAACCATGATTTAAAAAGGCTATACAAGTTATATATGTGTTTATATGGGTTTTAAGCCATTTTAAATGTATTGTTTTGAATTTGAATTTAACCCTAGGGCTTTAACTTGTATAAATGAAATCGGATTTTTCCGAAACGAAAACTATTTTTTTCCAAATAATAAAAGCTTTCATATAAGGAAAGGGTTTCCAATTTGTGTTGAAAAGTTTCATGTTTGAAATGAAATTATGAATTGTTTTGGAAGCTATGAATGAACCTTTGGGAAAGATTATTAAACCTTGTTTTGAAATCGAAAAGGATTTTAAATGGTGTATCTTTTATATAAAAGATTTGAATTGGAAACGTGTTTGAAAGCTATTAAATCTTTGATTTAAAGATTAAATGAGTTAATCCAAAATTGAAATGGAAATTGTTTTGAAAGCTGTGAATGGATCTTTGTGAAAAATGGGTGAACTTTGTGAATTGAATCTTTTTGTTTAAAGATTTGGAAATGGTAATTTGTTTAAACCATTTGAAAGAAAAGTTTTGGATAATAAGTTGCAACTTAACTGAAATCCCAATATCCATATGTTTTTAAATATTGCGCTCATTATTCGATTTAGCTAGGAGAGGACCTTGTGTCATATAACCCATTACGAATAATGCTACGACGTTATGGATAGCATTTGAAGACCGGTGGTGAAGACCGGATATTTTCGAAAGCGAAAAGATAACCCGTGGAATGTCTCTGCACCGAATGTCCCCGGTATAGAGATCTCCATATGTGATGGGAAGTCCGGACGTGATTAGGGATTATCCGGATTTGCAAGGGCTTCTTTTGAAGTGCCTTTGGTTCAGTTCGAACCCGAAACAGACTTGTATGGGATGTGTGTCTGACATTACACTTTGAGATGTAAAACCGGTTTCTATCAAATACATTTCTGTTTGGTGGCGGAGATTTATTCTCTTAGCTTAACACCCTTCTCTGAGATGTACGAGCTCAGAGGTTATGTAATTGATGGTTACTAGCGATACGTTCCCAATTTGGTAATGTGTCATACGAAGTGCTGCTGATCATTTGTTGATCAAAGCATGGCTTTGTGAAAAAGCGTAGCTTTGTGGACAAGACTGCATCAGGACCTCACACCCCGAAAATGGTCGAAATAGGAAAGATGCGGCAAGGTTGCCGGGTGCGCGCCCCTAGGGTATGTCCATTCCTTCTGGAAAAGGGCGGTATCATGGTATGGAGCCCAGATACTTAACGTATGTGGACACTGTAAATTTTATTACTGTGTGATGTTTCTTTGTGATTGAGATACCTCGGATAAAGGTTGCAAACGACCGTGGGTAGCATATCTTATGTTTTACTCCCGGGAAAAGAGTAAACCGGCCTTGTGTTGGCAGAGGGCTGGGTAAGTTCTCGGGGCGATCCTCCAGAGGCATACCCGTGTGGCAATGGAAAGTTCCTTGGCCTTAACATTTGTTGGAAAATCCAAAGAAACAATACGTGCCCTGTACGGTTTTAGTTGTATAACCTGCCATGGAATGTGGCGGTAACCTGCTATTGAACATGGTAGCTATAGTAGGCATACAATAATGGTTGTAAGCTGGCTAAGATTAATATTATACTTTCGAAATGTTTTCCACTATGCACTAATGATAATATCAAAATGGTTTTCGCGTATCAAGCATTTTTGACTATCATAAGGAGAAATCTCCTCCAATTCTGCGTTCGCATGGTGTGTGTGGCGAGAGGCCTTATGGTAGTTCCATTTTCCAAAAAGCACTGCGGATTTAAATTTTAAATTCTTTTGTTGGTTGTTTTAAAGATAAACTATTTTTGTTTGCTCATACCATCCCATGACTGACCCAGAGTTTATTGTTCCCTGCCTAAACTCTGGGTGCCCACAATTTTCCACAGGGGTAGTTTAGAGTTGGGTTTTTCAGATAATCAAATAGTAGGAGTAGATTTAGTAGCCTTCAGTCTCTGGGAATCTTCTTCAGTCTTTGGATGACTGACCTTGCTTAGTACCACTTAAATGGGAGTTCGAGCTATTTCTAGATTGGTGCTTTGGACATAGAGATTGTTGATTTTGGATTGGAGTCCTCGTAGCTTTTGGGATGAGCTTTTGGTTTGGTGTTGTAGATTTTGGATTCATTCTTTATCAAAGATCATATTTGAGTTATCTTTTCCACTGTTGAATATTTGTCTCTGATATTGTTATCCTGTTTTATCATATTGTATCAGATATTTTATCAATGTTGTGTATATTGATATTATTCTTTTCTTTCGCTGTGTTGTTGTACTTAATGTGTTATAAGCTCCGGCATGAATCAGATTTCAATGGTTGAATCTGCGGAATTCGAGTACGAGTGAAGTACGGGTGTCGATTTTCAAACGCTGAAATTTGGGTCGTGACTCTTGGTATCAGAGCTGAAGGTTGAAATTTTAGCTCAGGAGTATAACACATTAGGTAACTCATTAGAGATAATGTGAAGTATACCCTAGAATGAGTATATCCCTAAGATATCCGTTCGTATGCCTCGGTAAATTCTCTTAGTATCCACTGATAGTAAGTATGAGTGCAAGAAGAGGACGAGATATGGGACAAGGGAGTGCCACTACAAAAGGTCAATACCCTGCAGCAACGGAAACAAATTTCTCTATCATCTACTTTGATTCGGTTTCAATTCTTTGATGTCTTCGTGGCAGCTCCGGAAAGAAGCTTTGGTGTGGTGATGGCCCTACGAATCACTTTTATTTTGTATTCTTTTCATCGGTTCCCTATCAGCTTTTCGTGTTAACTTTAATAAATTGAAAATTTTAAATTGAGTTAAATTAATTATTAGAATATGAAGCTGAATTTGAATTGTATCGATAAAACGATATCAGTTAAAAGCAGATTTGAAATTCTATTTTAATTTCTTATGAAGATTGAAGTCCGAAGGGGGACAAGTTGGTGTATATTATGTGATATTACAACCTGGATTGAGTATCGATTATTTGTTCTTTTGGGGTCCAGATATATGCTATGAATGGTTAGTTATCCTTCGAACTAACCAATGCCCCTGTATATTTCGTAGATTTGGAGACCAAGTATCCTTTGTAATATTGAATGAGTTTGTTCTCATAATTATTGGTGATATTCTGATTTGGTAAGCCAAATGCATAATAGATAATCGGCTTGATTGATGAGTCGATTCTCTATCCTTGTTTATCCATCTTTTGTCTCCCTTGCAAATTTCAAGGATGAAATTTTCTTAAGAGGGGAATCTGTAACATTCCCATTTTTAAATCAAATTCAAATTGGAAATAAATTTAACTTTTGAAATTAAATTATGGATTAATCTGCTATTTTCCAAAATTTAATAGATATTTGTTTGTTTATTAATATAAATAAATGTAAAGAATGATTTTTAAATAGAATTTCTATTTGGAAATTCAGAAATAAATATTTTGAATAATGCATTAATTATAAATCTAGTTGTGAATTAAATTGAAAATTTCCTAAGCAAATAAAAATGTATTTTTGTATATATAAATAGATGTGAATAAATGTGATATTCCAAAAATAAATTAGGATATGTGTTTATTATAAATAAGAATTTGATTTGAAATTTAAATAAATATATGATGAATGGAATATAAAAATATATTTATAAAAAGGTATTTGATTATTTGTTCATTTATAAATACAAATTAATTGTATTTTTTTTTTGAATTTGTAATATCTTAGGAATAAATTGAATTTGAAGTATTATATTTGAAATTTATGAAAGGATGTTTTCCAATTATAATATATATCTATATTTGGAAGTTGTAATTTGAGTTTAATATAAGATTTTTTTCTTAAAAAAAGTAATTAACGTTAAATTACTCATTTTAACACTAGTACTTAGTTTCTAGTTATCCATTTAAGTATAATAACTTAAGAAGGAAATAAATATAGATAGAAACTAATATACACATGAATTTGTAAATCAATTAGAGAAAAGGGTTTGAACAAAAATTTATAAATTAAAATAAGTAGAGGAACATAAAAAGTTATATTAAGGACTTAAACACAATTTAATCATTAAATGACTTTTGTGAATTAATAATCTCATTCATATTACAAGTGTTCATTTACCTTAACAAGTGGCATAAATCTCCTTCTTAAATTGTAATAAATAATTTTTATGAAGTTTTGCACAAGAAAAATCAGGCTATTCTCCTTAAAACTTCTAAACAAATTACCTCATAAAAAATCAAAAACAAGGAGACTAAGATTCAAAAACAAAAACAAAGCTCAAACTTTAAAAAAATTAAATCAAAGAAAGAAAAGAAGGTCAAGTCTGGGAATTCAAAATAAAGAAACATGGAAATCAAAGTCTAGATTTTAGTTTTCAATCCTGGAAACTAACCTGGGAGCAAAGGAGGATTCAATTTTTCTCAAATTAAAGGCCTGAGAATCAAATCAAAACAAGTAAAGCCTGATCCAAATCTGAAGTATGCAAACATCAAGTTCAATCTAGAAATGAAAAATCAAAGCATGTTTTCAAAACAGATTGGAAAGTAAAGCAATTCAAAAAAAATCAAAATTTGTTCGTGGTTTATTACCTGGAAGTTCGGATCAAAAACAAGACCTGATCAACTTCAATCAAATCAAATTTAAAATGCATTTCTAGATTTTTCAACATCTATTCCCAGACTTTGTGTCCTCTGTCTTCATCCTTCAAGTAAGCAAACTTCAAATTTAAAGAAACTAAATCCATTTATATATTGTTGTTTGTGATAAACAATCAAAGTAATGTGTTGCATGGTTAAATTTTTAAGCATTTGTCTGTATATAAGGTAAAACATCAGTATATCTCTGTGAATTTGGATATGCATATGTCTCTGTTCGGTAACAAGTTAATAGATTCAAGAAAAAAATGTATGTCTCAAAACATAAAAGACTTAGGTAATAATCTTTGAATATACCTGCCTGATTCAGATTTAAAAAAACATTTATAAGTATAAATAAAAAATAACTTTACGGAAGTTAAGGAAACACAGTGGAAAAAAATTTATAACAGAAAATCAATCATTAAATTTTGTGTTTTGAATTCATAACTTAGTTCGCATTCGAAAATAATGATTTTTAATATAGATTTGGTGATTTTTAAGATTAGGGAAGTATAGAATTTCTGTGATGATCAAATTTGGGATATCCATCGATTTTCGGAAATCTATGATGAATGCGAGGTTGTAATTTATCATGATGAAAGTTGGTAGGAAGGAGATATAGGAAAAATGATAGGAAAATTTCTCGATCATCGGAGCGACGACACAGTGGCCTGATAGGGTTTAAGGACCGGAGCAGGTTGTCGTGGTTTCTCGAATTCGTACGACGTCGACGAAGCACCGGAAGGTATCAGACCTGGGGGGATTTTCGCGTGGACCCAAGGTGAAGACTTGGGTGCTAGGGCATGGTCGATGATCGCCGGTATTGTCGACGAGGGAATGAATTTCCGATCGTATGTGGCCCCAGTATTTCGTTGTTTAACTCGATTTCGAATCACGGTGAACTTGAGGGCGTTGGTTGGTCGAGGTTGATGAGGAGATCATTAGTAACTTGTCGAGGGTCTTTGCGATGATTGGAGTCACTCTGATCGTTTGTGCATGTTTATAGGTATCGTTGTGTATATGATTTAAAATGGGTTTGAAGAAGAAGGAGTTTCCTCAGGTTCGAATCCGAACAAAATTTTGAGATGACTCGAAGCGATGGAATGGTGGATAAACTCGAGAGTGTAATCAGCTTTTACTCGTGAGTGTCTCGGTTCTGAAGCATTTAGACAAACCAGATTTTAAATTTGAATAGAATAGGGTTTTAAAATATTATTCTTATATAAATTTCTTTTATATAATAAAAGTTTGTTTAAATTTTGGATCAATGAAAGTTCTATAGTCTATTTAACTTAAAAAAATTAATTAAGTTTTGTTTTCCTTAATTTTTTTGGAAATTTAAATTTAATAGTTTAAATTAAGAAATTGATTAAAAAAAGACAAATGGTTTATCTTAATAATGTTTTGATGCTTAATTACTTAAAGGTTTTCAAAATTTAGTTAATTGTCAATGATGATTTACTTTATTTAACAAGGTTTAAAGAATGTAATTAAAAGTTGATTAATTAACTTGTTAAAGGTTAAATAGTAATTAAATAATTAAAGGTTAATTACTTCAAGGATATTAAATAATTAAGATTGATTAATAAATGGAAAGTAATTAAGGGTCATTAATTACTTAAAAATAATTACTTAATTAATTATTGATTAAAGTTGACTAACCAAATGATTAAAGAATAATTACTTAATGTAATTAATTTGTGATTTAATTAATTAAAGTAATTAGGGATAATCACTTATTGTAATTAATTAATTAAGGATAATTAATTAAAAAGGTAATTAATTAAGAGTTAATTAATTAATGTAATTAATTAAAAATAATAATTAAAGATTAATTATTTAATGATTAAAGGTTGATTTATTTATTAATTAAAGTTGATTAATTAATAATTAGAGGTTAATTAATAAATGATTAAAGATTAATTAACAATTAAGGTTTGTAATTAATTAATATTAATTAACCAGGATTAGTAGTTTAGCTATAAGTAATTAATCTGATTTAAATTTATCAGATAATTAATTAGTCTTAATTAAGGATGACTGTATTCTAATGAATGCTGTGAATTGCTTGATATCCATGATATGTGATGCTTTATGAAATGAGTTATTTTGGTTTATCTATGAAAAAAGCAATTTATTTACCTATGATGAATGTATATTGTTTATCTGTGAATGAACGATAAGCGTTATAGATTATAATGCTTATCAATATCGATGTGCTTGAATATGTGATGTGATGATTGATATTGCACTATTGGGTAAAACCCTTGGACTGTACCATATACACACAATATGGATTGCACGAGGAAAATTGGTTAAGTCACAAATTTTTGAAATGATTTTAAAAGTTGAATTGTTTCGAATCCAAACAGTTTTGGAAAATGGAATTGGGTTGAAAAGCTTTTGAAAAGGGGTTTGAAGATAAAAGTTATTTTGAATAACTTGCTTAAATTTTGAAATTTAAATAATTTTATTTAAATTGAATTCAAAAATTAGAAATTGAATTCTATGTTTGGAAACTATGATTTAAAAAGGCTATACAAGTTATATATGTGTTTATATGGGTTTTAAGCCATTTTAAATGTATTGTTTTGAATTTGAATTTAACCCACGGGCTTTAACTTGTATAAATAAAATCGGATTTTTCCGAAATGAAAACTCTTTGTTTTCAAATAATAAAAGCTTTCATATAAGGAAAGGGTTTCCAATTTGTGTTGAAAAGTTTCAAGTTTGAAATGAAATTGTGAATTATTTTGAAAGCTATGAATGAACCTTTATGAAAGATTATTAAACCTTGTTTTGAAATCGAGAAGGATTTTAAACGGTATATCTTTTATATAAAAGATTTGAATTGGAAACGGGTTTGAAAGCTACTAAATCTCTGATTTAAAGATTAAATGAGTTAATCCAAATTTGAAATGGAAATTATTTTGAAATCTGTGAATGGATCTTTGTGAAAAATGGGTGAACTTTGTGAATTGAATCTTTTTGTTTAAAGATTTGGAAATGGTAATTTGTTTAAACCATTTGGAAGAAAGGTTTTGGATAATAAGTTGTGACTTAACCGAAATCCCAATATCCATATGTTTTTAAATATTGCGCTCATTATTCAGTTTAGCCGAGAGAGGACCTTGTGTCATATAACCCATTCTGAATATTGATATAATGTTATGGATAGCGCTTGAAGGCCGGTGGTGAAGACCGAATATTTTCGAAAGCGAAAGGATAACCCGTCGAATGTCTCTGCACCGAATATCCCCAGTATAGAGATCTCCATATGTGATGCGAAGTCCGGACGTGATTAGGGATTATCCGGATTTGCAAGGGCTTCTTTTGAAGTGCCTTCGGTTCTGTTCGAACCTGAAACAGTCTTGTATGGATGTGTGTCTGACATTACACTTTGAGATGTAAAACTGGTTTCTATCAGATACATTTCTGTTTGGTGGCGAAGATTTATTCTCTTAGTTTAACGCCCTTCTCTGAGATGTACGAGCTCAGAGGTTATGTAGTTGATGGTTACTAGTGATGCATTTCCAATTTGGTAATGTGGCATACGAAGTGCTGCTGATTATTTGTTAATCAAAGCATGGCTTTGTGAAAAGGCGTAGCTTTGTGGACGAGACTGCATCAGTGTGACGCCCCACCTCTATACCCACGCTAGCCAAGAACACTCCGGAGTAGTGCTGTCAACTAGCACGGAGAATAAGGCTGTTGAGGAGCGACCATCCATGTAATTGCTTATCACACGGTGGCTATAAATAATCTTCGGAAACAAACATAGAAATAATCATATCACAAATCAGTCACAGATATCCATATCACAAAGGCGGAAGAAGATATGAATATATAACTAACACATGAAAGTGTACATCAGAGTAGTGGTCAATAAGATCCACGATAATACAAAAGAATAACAACACGTGCTATACAAAAGAATACAACTATGAGTCTATATCTCAAGTGTTTACAACAAAAACTGCTAATCTAAACAGTTAGCCAAAAGTCAGAGTGATGAATCCCTGGGAAGAAGTCAAGCAGAAGCACCTGTAACATCTCGGTCTGACCCGAGTATTATTTAAGAAAATAATAAACAGATCAGTCTAGCTATAAATATCAGATGACATGATATAACATAAAAGATATGGCATAAACATAAACATCCATAACGACATACCACTATAAGTATGTAAATAATGATCAACAGAAGATCAATCAATAAGAGATAATCAATATCACAAGAATCTTCTCAAAGATTCGAAGAGGGCATCATACCCTAAACTTGTACTCATAACAAGTCAATGACATAAATTCCAAAAATCAACACGAGAAATCCAGAAATCATAAAAAAGGGAAAGAGGCCTATCACATGACGGTCCGAAGACCATGGGGAGCTACCTTGCATGTGTGAATGGAATCACACAGATTGAGGTCAAGACTAACCAAAAAGCAGAAAGGTATGTGTGAATGGAATCACACAAGTGGTGTCTAGTCTAACCTTGCAATGAAAGAGACATCGCGCAATTGCTAGTCTAATTCATAAAGCGATCATCAAGATCAACGAGAAGTGTCAATTACACTAAGCTAGTAAATATAGAAGTTTAGCTTCATGTCCCATAACCACTTGCTTAACTTAAATATTTACGAACAAACTGTAAATCTTCACTAATAAAATTGTCACAAGAGGTTCAATCGAACAAGTCCAAGAATTAACCGACGAAGTGAATGCAAGCGTTTCATACCACTTGTTTTACTAAGTCGTTTAATTAGATTTCTCATCCGAGTGAGGTAAAGGCTTGTATATACTAATAGATTGGAAAACGGTTTAAGAAAAGAGCTTTGTTATTAAAAATAGAGTTGAAATTGTTTGTTAAAAGAGTTTTGATATTTACTACTAGTATTGAAACCTTTATATTATAAAGTGACAAAACACAAAAGCAATTGTAGAAACAATCAGTCACAAAGATCGCATACGGAGATGTGAATAAAATCCAAGGAAATCAGCTCAATGTTTTTCAGATAAGATCCCCTACGGAGGGGGGGTCCAGGGGGGGTGGCAACCCCCCAAGGTGGGGGTGCGGGGGCAACGCCACCGCTTACGGGGTTCGACCTGCCCGGTCAGGTCGCGGGGGTCCAGGGGGCAGCGCCCCCGGCGGGGTGCGGGGCAGCGCCCCGTCTAAAACGGTACGACCTAGTGAAGACAAGCAACCTAGTGAAGACAAGCGACCTAAGGGACCATGCGACCTAATGGGTCATGCGACCTAAGTTTAAAAAGGTGGGCGACTTAACAAAGTGGCCGAGCGACCTAACTGGAGCAAGTGGCCATAGGTCATGCGACCTAAAGGTAAGCGACCTATCACGGTCACGCGACTTAAGGGATAGGACCGACCGACCTAACGACCTAGGCAAGGTCGACCGACTTAATGGTTGCGAACTAAAAATACAACAGGGTCGAGCGACCTAGTGGGATGCGCGACCTAAGAAGGTACGCGAGCTAAGGGTGAGCGACCTAACAAGGTCGTGCGACCTAAGTGGTCACAATGCCAAGCGACCTAAGGACTTAAATACTCGCGACCTAGCGCGTGCATCGGCCGAGCGACCTAAGGGTTTAACACGCGAGCGACTTAAGGTTTTAACACACGAGCGACTTAAGGTTTTAACACGCGAGCGACCTAAAGTGATGCGCGACCTACGACCTAGCAGGATCGAGCGACCTAGAGCCGCCTTGTGATATAAGGTCGAAAACGACCTAATTCCGAGGCTAACGACCTAACGCTGCAGGGGGGATTTAAGGCCAGAAACGACCTACGACCTAACTCCGAAGTGAAACGACCTAACTCCGAAGTGAAGATTCAAGGCAGTGCGACCTAGCGCGATAACACGCGAGCGACCTATACGCGAACGACCTACGACCTAAATCCGAGGCGAACAAAATATGCAGGCCGTGACTTTTCCACGCACGCGAGCTAATGATTCCGAGCGACCTAACCTAGGCAGAGCGACCTAAGCTCAGGAAATTCACCAAACAACTAAAAAATGGAGTTTTTCGCCAATCCAATCCAAATCAAATGCAAATGTACATGCTAAAGTGATGGGGAATCATTCCTAACAGTCCAATATAGTTATAGACTAGAATTGTGAGATAAAAATCTCACCTTTGCACTAAAGTTTATGAAGATGAAGCTTGAAAGCAAGGAGAAGCAATCCAAAGCTTGAATCCAATATCTTCTACTTGAATTTGGAGTTGAATGTTGGATTTGCAATTGAATTTGTGCTTGGAGTTTTAATTTCCCATTCTTTTCACCATTAATGCCCAAGCTTGAGTTAGTTAGGAAATTTATGAAGAGTGAGGAGAAGAGGGTTGGAACTTGGGCTTAATAGGCTAAACTAACCCAAAGTCCAAAGCGGGAAAAGTTAGTGAAATTGCTATAACTCCAAACCTATCGATGTTTATACTTAAAAAGTTGTAAACGACATTTCGAACTCAATGGAAGTGGTCTCGAGTCCTAATTTGACAGTTTGCAAAAAGTAGCTTTTCGGACCAAAATCCGATTAACGAGTTAATATTTAAATAAAATATTTAAATACAAACTCGATAAATATGCGGGTTGTTACAATCAGGACCTCACACCCTGGAAATGGTCGAAATAGGAAAGATGCGGCAAGGTTGCAGGGATCGCGCCCCTAGGGTATGTCCATTCCTTCTGGAAAAGGGTGGTATCATGGTATGGAGCCCAGATACTTAAATTATGTGGGCATTGTAAATTTTACTACTGTGTGATGTTGTTTTGTGATTGAGATACCTCGAATAAAGGTCGCAAACGACCGGGGGTGGCATATCTTATGTTTTACTCCCGGAAAGGGAGTAAACCGGCCTTGTGTTGGCACAGAGCTGGGTAAGTTCTCGGGGCGTCCCTCCAGAGGCGTACCCATGTGGTAATGGAAAGTTCCTTGGCCTGACCATTTGTTGGAAAATCCAAAGAAACAATACGCGCCCTGTACGATTTTAGTTGTATAACCTGCCATGGAATGTGGAGGTAACCTACTATTGAACATGATATCTATAGTAGGCATACAATAATGGTTGTATGCTGGCTAAGATTAATATTATACTTTCGAAATGTTTTCCACTATGCACTAATAATAATATCAAAAAGGTTTTCGCGTATCAAGCATTTTTGACTATCATAAGGAGAAATCTCCTCCAATTCTGCGTTTGCATGGTGTGTGTGGAAGGAGGCCTTATGGTGGTTTCATTTTCCAAAAAGCACTGCGGATTTAAATTTTAAATTCTTTTATTGGTTGTTTTAAAGATAAACTATTTTTGTTTGCTCATACCAGTCCCATGACTGACCCGGAGTTTATTGTTCCCTTCCTAAACTATGGGTGCCCACAATTTCCACATGGGCAGTTTAGAGTTGAGTTTTTCAGATAATCAAATAGTAGGAGTAGATTTAGTAACCTTTAGTCTCTGGGAATCTTCTTCAGTCTTTGGATGACTAACCTTGCTTAGTACCACTTGATTGGGAGTTCGAGCTATTTCTAGATTGGTGCTTTGGAGATGGAGATGGCTGATTTTGGATTGGAGTCCTCGTAGCTTTTGGGTTGAGCTTTTGGTATGGAGTTGCAGATTTTGGAGTCATTCTTTATCAAAGTTCATATTTGAGTTCTCTTTTCCGCTGTTGTATATTTGTCTCTGATATTGTTATCCTGTTGTATCATATTGTATCAGATATTGTATCAATGTTATATATTGATATTATTCTTTTCTTCTGCTGTGTTGTTGTACTTAATGTGTTATAAGCTCCGGCACGAATCGGATTTCAACAGTTGAATCTACGGCATACGAGTGAGTGAAGTACGGGTGTCGATTTTCAAATGCTGAAATTTGGGACGTGATATCTAAGTTATAGAATCCCTGAATGCTTGCCTTCTTAATGAAAGCACCAAAATGTTTGCGCTAAAATTGGTCACAAACACCCAATTGCCGATGAAAGCTCCCGCTTACAATTCCTGATCATAGATAGCAGAAATGTAAAGAAAATAAATGTGAAGAACACTCAAAATTTAAAAGGAAACACACAGAAACACAAAGGTTTAGAGTGGTTTAGCGTATTGCTTACGTCCACTATGAAATGGTTGATCTTTATTAATTTTTTCTTGCTGGTTACAATGAACTACAATAGTGAATTTCGACTGCAACGGAAATTTCCGAGCACAACAATGGTTTCGGCAAAGTTTGGACGTATGAGAGCCAAAAAAAGTCCCCTTTTTGTAGGTCCTGTGTGATTTTTATAGGTGTAGGCTGTAAATATCTCGCCCAAATCTCGAAGGAGCTCTTCTCTCACGTATGTGTACCCACACGGTCGATCCCATGACATTTTTACTCGGTTCTTGATTGATATGAACAAATTTTGTATCGATCAAAATCTCATCCAATCAAGTCGAGATTGGTCATGAACATTCTTGAGGATGCACGTAAGCTCTAGTGAAAATTTGATGAAATTTGGACTGGTAGATTTTGAGTTATGACCGATGCAAGTTTGTGCTTACAAGTTGGCTGTCGCGTTCGTATCGATCCAAAGCTCAACATCCTCCTCTCTTCGTATCGATACATTTTGCATTGATGACGTGTCTCGAAGATCCAGGGAAGATCCACTTTTCGTGCCGTTCGACCAGGTCATCCACTCATTTGTACCTCATTCGTATCGACCTAATGCGCTCCATGCTTTGCATCAATCCAAATATGCTTACTTCGTGTCGATGATCCAATAGCCTTTTCGTATCGATAATCTCTTCTCTAATTCGTATCGTTATAGACTCAAACACTTCGTATTGATACCTTTTAGGTGTTGCCTCGTATCGCTTGTGGGTAGTATGCTTCGTGTCGATCATTGATCGATCGATACGAATCATGTAAATGATGATCGATACGAGCTATGTGTTAACAGAAGCGATACAAAATGTCACTAGGCGATGGATACGCACCAGAGTAGATGTGATGGATAGGAAGTGGTGCCTCTTCCATGGACACGAACTAGCGCTCTCTTGATGGATACCAACTAGATGCATTTCAATTGAGACTTTATGGGTACAAATGTGCATGGATACGAAAGAGGTTTCCTAGATGGATTCGAATGGGATCGATACAATGAGGTGATCTGATGGATACGAATGAGAGTATTGCTTGATTTGCATCGATCGTATCTTGAGCATATGAACTACGATTGACTTGAAATTTGAAACGTAGCATTTCTTATTCATGTTTATCATCCCCAATAGGTCTCGCCTTGATTGGAGCTCGATCAAATTTTGACGATATCAATCATAGCCTTGTTTCCAATAAATCTCTAATACTGGTTTCCATCCTTTTTAGCCTATTTGTTCATATACTGCCCTTGACCAAAAGGCGGGATAACATTTAATTTAATATTGAATTTAATTATCAAATTTAATACCTGTTAATGATAATCGGTTGATAGATGTTATTGATTGGTTGATTATACGGTGATTGTGATGTATTTTTGATTGTTGATACTGGATGATTGGATGTTATATTTTTATATTGTTATAACACTACAAGTCCGTATGGGTTAAAATGATACATATCCGAATGATTTGATAGATTAGGGAGAAATCGTTGTGGGTTAAAATGATAGATTCGAGCGATTTCATTTTTGGATTGCGGTTTGAAATGATATATACTCGTAAAATTTTAAATTGCGGATTGAAATGGTAAATATCCGTATCACCTGACCATATGTTAGAAAATTATATATGGACATGGGATTGGTTAAATTAAATGATTTTAAAACTTTTAAATCTTGAATTAGATTAAAGGATATTTTGAAGGAAATTGATTTATATAAACTAAATTACTTTGAAATCCAAGTTTGAAGGTTGGAATTGGAAATTGGTTTAAATCGAAATTCTAAAGTATTTTAATCTATTTTAAATCTATTTAAAGTATTTTAACCCATTTTAATCTATTTCAAATCTATTTAATCTATTTTACTCTATTCTAAATTATATTAATCTATTTTAATCTATTTTAAACTATTTTAATCTATTTTTAATTATATTAATCTATTTTAATCTATTTTAAACTATATTAAACTATTTATATTAATCTATTTTAAACTATATTAAACTATTTTAATATATTTTAAATTATATTAATCTATTTTAAACTATATTAAACTATCTTAATCTGTTTTAAATTATATTAATCTACTTTAATATATTTAAACTATATTAATCCATTTTAATCTATATTAATCCGTTTTAATCTATATTAAACTATTTTATCTATTTTATCTATTTTAAGTTATATTAATCTTTTTTAATCTATTTAAACTATATTAATCCATTTTAATATAATTCAAACTATATTAATTTGTTTAATCTATTTTAAACTATTTTTTTAAACTATTTTAAACTATCTAAACTATTTTCTGAATTTGAGGTTTTATAAAGTGGATGTTTTATATTTGAATCCTTGATTTTAAGTAGAATGCGATTAAATGATGTTATAACATAAGTAGGGATGTAATGACATACTTGAGGAATATGATGATTTTAAATGAGGATTTAATCTATTTTTGGAAATATGAATTTGAAAGTGAAATGATTTCAAATGTGATATAATTTCGAAAGTAAATATGATTTCGAAAGTGATATGGTTTGAATTGAATATGATATTTTGACATCAATTATGAATTGGTTTTGAAAATGTAAAAGAACCATTCGGTGTGAAATAAGCATTTGGTTGTTAAAGAGTCCAAATTCAGATATTGTCATACTCTCTGTCAGTATCGAAAACCACTTTAACAACTGTATATGTGGTGGAGATTCCAGAAATAAATAGGATGGTTTGGCGAACGATTCTATATGAGGTATTTACATGACTCTGACTCCCTTGAGTAAGCTTAGATGTGACTAAAATAGGAGCTATACATGGGCCAAATGAGGCCCCACCTCCGAATGGACATGCTTCTTCAACACCATATTATGAATTTGTGATTGATTTGGTGGCCACCCCTTGATTTGATTATGGGAGTGTGTTCCGAGATGGGCAGTAGTAGCTGTTATGCATTACCACCATCTCGGTTCTGCAAAACGGTAAAGTCCTACCCTGGTATTGCCTCGAGTGCCATGTTCACATGCCCTATCACGCCTTCTATGAGTTTGTTTTGTACCATACATATGGAGTGCCCTTTGGGTAAACCTCCAGTTTACGGAGGAGCTTACGGTACCGTATATACTATAGGAATATATAAAATGTGTTAAGGGGGATATGGGTAATGCCTTAATGCTATTTTAATACTTTACTTTACTGTAGACACTATTATAATTGCGTTTGTACTATTTATGAGATAGTTTAACGGATCCTTAGGAGATGGTAATCCTGAACATCTCTTAAGTTATTGCACTCACATTGATACTAGATATGAGATGTCAAACCCCATAAACATCTCCGACGCCATCACCTCATATTTAGTTACTGTTGATTTAACTTACATAAGCTCTTTTAGTTCCGATTCAAATGTTCTGTCTTTTCAATTCACTTGGGTTAGTCTGAGATTTTCAGTGTATCGAAGACTGCTTTAGAGGATGAAGATGAAGATTTAGTACTATTATTATCTATTTATTTATTCTTGTTATATGTAAATATGATTTCGTGTTGTAAAAGATTAATAAAATGTTATTTGTAAACAGTTTCATGAACTTTTTATTTGATTATTATATTTTGTCATTCCGTTGCGAGATTCAGTATTTTTTTTCTTTCTTTCCCATTTTTTTCTTATTTACCCCATAACAATCCTTCCTTTTGAATGGTTTAAGTTTGACATGTGAGGTTTATTGTCGATTTTAACTGTCCAAAAAGGTGGATCGTTACATATATTAAATAGAAAATACTTAAATGATACGTTATATGAGAGTAATTATAATGTGTTGTAACCATGACAAATTTATCACCTTAAAATGATGTATTATTTTAAATATTCATAGTTAAGATGTTCCAAGATAAGATATCGATACATTTGTTAAGACTAAAGTACGTAACGCTCTCCAAATATTAGATAGTATATTACTCATGGTTGTTGGAGCGCACTAATGGGTTATGTACTGATAGTTATTGGATAATTATGAAATGACCCAGTCAACATTTTTTGTTGATTAATATAATTAAGGTCAAATAGAGAATCTCGAAGTGATGATGTTGCACAATTCTCTTGACTTGAGTATACCGTTAAGCTTAGTGGATACTTCACATTGATTATAGTTAAATCATGGCATGACATCATCGAATGACTATAGTTGGATATGAGTTGAAGCATTGAAAATAAAACACTATTCAATAGAGAATCATCTCCTCGGTTATTTGAAAGGTTAATATAACGGTCGACTGCAGTCAACATAAAGCCAATGTCACTGGCCAGAGTTGTGCGATTAATAATGATTGTCATTATTGAACCAAAGACTTTTTGTTTGGACTAATCAAGTTGAATATTGATAATATTGGAATTTTGATCAAAGAAAAATTCCATAAGTCCTAATATGATATAATGTTGATGAAGAGAATGTGGATTATGGAATTATGGATCTTAAGGCTAATTAAACATTAGAGGGGTGAATTGTGTTTTCTAACTTATGTAAATCTTTTTAAATTTCTTTTGAATTAAATATTAAATGCGGATTAACAACATAGAATTATACAATCAAACAGCCACAAATATGATCATATATAAAAGTAAAGCAGTAAAGTAAAGTTAAAAGTTAGAGAGGATACCAAGGATTTTATACTGGTTTGGATTTCTCCTACATCCATTCCCGTACAATTGCTTGTACCAATTTCTTTTCAAATGCCAGTCTTTAAACATGCAAAAGACAAACACAAATACAATCTCGATTCCAAGGCTATGAGATGCACCCTCCTGAGTTTCCGGATTCAAGGTACACCTACTTGATTTGAACAGGCTACAAGCACACCCACTTGATTTAAACATGCTAAAAGTGCACCCAAAGCAAATACAAATAGAGTTGGTAGTTTTTACAAAGATAATGTCTTGAAATTTTGATACTATGGATCGTATAGTCTCTTGAACAACACTTTTATCTTTGAATTGAGTGAGTGATGTTTCAAAAATAGTAAGAAAGCAGCACTGAATCAATACGAGGAGGTACGAATTAAGTCTACTTGATTTGAAGAGAATAGAGTATATTTTCAATAGAGTTTTTAAGAGAGTAAGAAAAGGGAAGAAAATGAGTAGTCTTAACTTTAAAATTCGTTGAACTTACTTTTATATAGTAAATCAACAGATGTGTCCGTTTGTGAAGAGTTGCGATGAATGGACACTTCTATTCAAAATTTGTAAAAACAACTTGGCGACATGTATATCGATATATCATCTACCCACTTGTCGATGTATACATGTATATTTTGAAAACTTATTTCTTTTAAAATGTTCTGGAAATCGTATACTTTGTAAAATAATTTGATACTTTATAAAATAGTTTGAACATAGTTTATAAACTTTTGAACTTTGAAAAAAATTACAAAAGATTTTGAAATATATTTTAAAAAGTTTTTTTGTTTAAAAATATAAAAGATAAAACTAGGAGATTGATATTAAAGATTGCTACTAGGGACTTTAACAATATAAGCTATGAATCTATACACTAAATTGTAATCTTAAGATCTTCGTATCTTGGTCTTTGTGCTCATGAGACTTTATATCCATCTATTGAGTTTTTAATAGTGTACAGTCTTCGATTCAACACCTAAATAATATTCTACACTATATACTATTTAACTTGGAAAAACATTAGTATCTATATTATATATGATTGTGTATAGTTATATATGGTTGTTGTCATAAAGATCAATAATTAAGGTATTAATAAAAAATTGGTGTAAATAATTGTAACTAATAGCTACCGCTTTTAATAAGCAAAACTGGATTTTAGTGAAAAGATGTTAAGCAATAAATTCTTCCAAAATGTCACACCACTAATTAAGTTGATGTGTGGGTGTTAATATTCAAATTATTCGATATTAATCGTTGATTGAATTTACACATTTGAGTCCCACAACCATAATAAAGAATACTCCAAAAAACCACCCGATTTAATTAATTTATAATCATTGAAAATTAAAAATATTTATGAAATATTAATTATTATATTTTATTTGTTTGAATACTATTTAATAAAATTCGCATGTAAAATTATATACATGCATATCAATATATGACATCGACAGAATGTTTAAATCGGATTAAGATAAATTAATTGCAAAGTGGTTTTGTTAAATTTAAGGCCTACATTTCCCTTTTTATAGTCAAACATTATCTAAAGGAAGGAGAGACAATCATAATGAAATTTAATTCATTAAATAAGGAAGGTTTTGAAGGAAGGAATTAAAAGGTTTTAAAATTTCCCTTGAAATAGAATATTCATTAATTCATTCCATTATTCAACAAACAATTTATTTTTCTTTTGCTCTCCTCTCCTTCTCCTATCATGATCGAAAATTTCATTCACTCATGGAAGAAAATTTCATGACAACAAATTAAGATAAAATTCAATTCATTTAAGATGGTATTTGCCTCTAGATCTTTGCAAAAACCAGAAGTTGATTCAATCGACTCAGGGTGTTATTCTTCATTCAAGATGCAAATATTTGGCTTCATCTTTAGTAATTCTATTTATATTTGATTATATATTCACCATATTAATAAATTTTAGATTTTGTACATACTACATCTAATCTCATTATTTTTTCAACATGCTAACACATAGTTTAGATTAGATACATCTTACCCTTTATATATTGGTATGTTGATCTATTTAATATGATCAAATCCTACACTTGCTATAACTCATTTGATCATATGTTCATACTAGTGTGAACCCATGCTATGCACAGAGTGTTTATAGCATAACTTGTTTAACGTACTTTTTTTTAATTTTTTAGCAATATGAAAATGAAAAAAATGTTTATGGACTGAAATTATTTATATTAGCTCTTTTTATAAATAGCATTGGCATCTTTCATCAAAATATCCACTGAAGTAATTATTTTGCATAGAAAATATAATAACTCTTTTTAGAGAATATTGGACATATACAAAATACATTAATGTCAATTACCGATTATTCTTTATTCGTTAAGCATTGCATTACCGTGCATGCCTATTAATTTAAGTAATGTATAATTTCAACAAAAATTCATCTTATATAAAATATAAATCCAAATATGTATGCATTTAATGTGATAATAGTGTTCCATGTATGACATAAAGAAGTTACGCCAGAAGAAAAATAATGTTTGAAAGTCAATTTGAATAAACAATATTCTAACAATACTAACACTTTTTCACATTATCCAATGCTAACTGAATAAGAATAATATTTAAGTGGCATGAAAAGTTATATTTTTAATACATATAACTTGAGAAATATAGGCTATTTTTGAATACCTAGTTAAACCAAACTATTTCATTCACTTTTATGTGAGTATGCCATAGAATTGCTATACTCTGGGTAATTAACAAACTGATTTATTCTTGCAGTTGGAAGTCAATCCTTGCACCACTAATATCATTAATGTCATTAGTCAATAAGATAACACTCAAGACATCTGTAAGGATCCGCAAATTTTAATAGTTTTAATAATATATTTAGTTGGAATTTTATGACATTTTAAATACTTGAATTTGGAAATAAAATTTTTATATTTGGAATATGTCTATTTTAATATAGCAACTGGTAAATTTTCATCTGATAATATTGAGGTTTGTTTTATTAAGTAATTTTATTTCAATTTAAATCGGTTAAAAATGGATCATAATAAAATATTTTCCGAAACCTAAATATGTCGACATGAGAAAATTTATTTAGAACACTCTGAATCAGACTGCTAAATTCATTTTGTAAAATTCGGGCGTTTCTAGCTCCGTTTGGATTTTACGTTAAGGAATAGCAACGTATATCGGTACCGATTGTCGACTTTTGATAGGATGTTCGTATCATTGATATCTGTATACCGTTTTGATCGTCTCATCGTGCTGATCTCAGCGGTATATTTATTTCTGCATTTTCAGGTCCGGTACGCAACGGAAACAATAGGCTGTTCGTTGTAAAGGTACCTTAAACTTTGACTTTACACTTTCCTTCGATTTCAAATTTTAAAACGTGCTGTCCAATCAAGCCATTAAGTGCTTTAATTATTTTCTGAATCAACGTATAGCCGTTGCTTTTATATTTTTCTAGAATTTAAGGGTGACAATTACTATTCCCAACTATTCACTCGTTCATATTTTGCCTTTTTATTTTACCTTTGAGTTTCAAACCTTAGCCGTGCACTACAAGCATCAAAATTGCTTTAAACACTCAGCTGAAATTAAGGGACTTGACCATTACTATTGCTTTTATTTATTCATTCACTCCTTGGTTCGCCTGCTCTTTTCCTCCTGCTCAAACGTGCATTCCACTTCCTTGTTTCTTCCTTCTTTTCCAAATTTATTCTGTGCCCCAAAAAAAATGTAAAACAAAATATAATAATGCATATATATTATAGCCGGAGTGTTCGTTCTTCACCCTTAGCTAGCCAACCACGCTTCCTCCCAGATCCACCATCTCTCTCCCTTCCTAGCCTCCGTGCCAGCTGCCACCTTGTCCACCAGAGCGAAGCCTCGCCTAGACTGGCATCGGCCAGTAACCACCCATTAGCAACTCATGTCTTTTATGTCTCGTATGTTAATGTATTGTATTTATTATGATATATTATGGTGCATCATAGTATTAGTTCTATAGATTGAGTTTTATGGAAGAAGAAAAGTATATGTTGAAGCTGTCGTGTATATATGTTAGTCAATTATTTATATATATGTCAGTATATGTTTTTCTACTTTCGGTAGTGTTTGTATATATAGTATATTAGCTATAGTTATATATATATATATATATTGGCTAGTGTATGTTTTGCGGTAGAGTAGTAAGTCTAAGTTATAATGGTATATTCATATTGATTTAAGTAGTAATATTGGAAGTTAGGCCTCTTGTTTATTTATATATTATCTGTTTTTTATATATTGATTTTTGGTGTATATCTATATAGTATATATGTGGTTGTTTTGGTTTTATGAGTTTAGATTTAGTTACAGTAATATATATTTTATATATATATAATTTGAATTTTTGTGGTTACTGTATACAAACACTTATAGTTTATAGTATAAATTTTGTATTTAAAATATAATATATATATATATATATATATATATTGTTATTAACTTACATATAACTTATGAATTTTATATAAGTAGAGTTTTAAAAATATGTTAAACAATATAAATTAGTATTATACTAGTACAAGTTTTATACAGATTGAACAAGTTGTTGTTCTCATATTTTGGTTTGCAAAGGAATATATATAGAAGATCTTTATGAGTTATATGTTTATAGTGTATAATATATCTATAGCTTTTAAGTTGGTTACAATAATTTGTTTGTATATATTTTATTCAGGGTTTAGTATACAAGTTATAAAAGTTATATAAGTTTGTATATGAAATGTTATATATTCAAAGCTAGACAGGTTTGGATACAATCTATATTTATGAATGTAAGCTTTATAAAAACGTATATGTTGTTATATATAAAAGTGGTATAGGTTGGTTGTTATACAGGGTCAGTTTATATGTTTTAAAGTATTGGTTTCTGGAAGTGTATATACATATAAATTATATACATTTTGTATTTGCCTGATGGGTCTTATATGTTATAGTAAAATTTTAACTTGTTTAAGTGTTGTATTTTATAAGTCTTATATATATCAGTATATATACTAGTATGTATAGTATTTACGTATGTAAGCTTATAAATATAGATTTATATGTATATTTGTTTATATATAAGTAATTATGGCCTAGTATATATATATAATTAATAGTTTCAATATATATTGTGTATACATATTTGACTGTAAAATATGAGTTTTAGTTTAAACAATGATTTTGAAATATATATATATATATATATATATATATATATATATATATATATATATTTAATTCAATATACGTTGAATTTAGAATATGATTTTTTTGGTTATATATAGTTATATATAGTCCACTTATATCAATTATCTTCATCGATCTAGTTCTGATTTGATTCCGTCGATTCCTGTTATCAGCTTTGTCCGTCGTGCGTGTTTTCTCCATCGAACCATATCCATCTAGCGTTGCTTTGGAATTCGTAGCTCATTTCTTTTTCAAATTTCTTTAGCCTCGAAAGGTGAGCAATCACTCATGATTAACGTTCTTATATTTATTAAATTTGGGTTCAATTGAAATGACAATTGAAATATGCTGCTGTTAGTTATTTGAATTGTTATATATGCTATTTTCTGTAACTGTTCACCTACGAGATATGACACCATATCCTATTGTTTATATTATATTGTTATTTACGATATATGCCTGTTATTATTATTATCATCATCATATCTGTTATCACTCTGCAAGTTCCCTATTAGTATAGAATTCCCTATGGGTTGAAATGATACATACCCGAATGATCTGGAGAATAGGAGAAAATCGTTATAGGTTGAAATGATAAACCCAAGCGATTTTTCGTTGAATTGATTTAGGATTACGGGTTAAAATGATATATACCCGTAGAAATTCAAATTTCTGATTGAAATGATAAATATCCGCATCACTTGACCATAGGATAGAAAATTTTAGGCAGACACCGTTGGTCTATATATAAATATTTTGAAAATAATTTATATGGGTTTGTAAAGAAATATTTGGTTTTAATAAATGTTGATTCCTAAAAATATTATATATAAATGTTAATTTATATATAAATTTAATAATAATTTTTAATTTAATTAAGATTGATTTAATTAATATATAATATGTTCAAGATTTATAAAAATTTATATTCAAAAAAAAATATTTTGTAACAATTTGAATAAGTAAGGTTGGGAAGATAAATTTGAATTTATTTGAAATTGTAATTAATTAAGAATTTTATTTAATTAAATCAATTTGAAACTTATGGAAATTGAGATTTAAGATATGGTTTTATAACGTGATTTTGATTTAAGTAATTCAATGAATATTTCACGTTTAAATAAATTAAAGAAAATATTTAGAAAAATGTAATATAAGGTTATTTAAATAATACAAGAAAACAGGCACGGGGAAGAAGTTCTAAAAAAATTAGTCTCAGGGACAGCAAGTTTGTTTTTAGTCTGAAGGACACTTTATAATGTAAACAGAAAATAATAGTTGCAACTATCATTTTGTGATTTACACTATAAAGTGTCCTTCAGACCAAAAAACAAACTTGTTGTCCCCGAGACTAATTTTTTTGCTACTTCTTCCTTGTGCCTAAAACCCCCTAAATAATATTGAATTTATTAAGTGAAAATTTCAAAGATTAAATAATAATGAAGTTAAATCATGACCAATATGAAACTGTTAAATTTAGTTTTGAAAATGTTGAATATTTAAAGCTTTGAAAGATATTGAAATTTAAATGGTTTATTTTATGGTTCAAATCTGCATTTGAAATCGATATAATTTGAATTTGTTTATTTAGAAACTGAATTGAATTGAAATTGATAAATTGAGCTTGAATTAAATTTGAAATTGGAATTCGGGTTGATTTGAATCGATTTGAGAAATTTGAGGGATTTATAAATATTGTACTTTATAAATTATATAATATATATACACACTATTTTAATATAAAACTATTTTTAACATAAACTATTTCAATATAAACTATTTCATTTTATATGCTATTATTAAACTATTTAAGTGGTGGTAGTTATGATTTTCAAAGTATTATGATTTCCAAAGTGTTATGAACTAAAGTATTTGGTTTCGAAATGTTATAGCTTTGAAAGTGCTATAATTTGGAAATATATATATTTGAAATAGAAATGATAATTTGGTTTGAAGTATAAATTATTTTGAAATGACAACGGTGTTGTAATGACGTTTGGTTGTTAATAGCGTATATTTCTACATAGTAGATAGTTACACGGATCCTTAGAGGATGGTTATCCCAAACATCCTTTGAGTTACTTGTATTTCAGTTGATATTTCACTTGAGTTGGATTTATTAATATAAGAATGTTAATCCTGACTAGAGTGTTTTGTGTTTTGCTTTACGCTCGGGTCAGACTGAGTAATTCGGCTTTTGAGACTCACCTTTGGAGTTTGGAGAACCGCTTGGAGATCCAACCATCGATTCAGCTTTCAGCTTTTCCAGTTGATTTTTCAGAGATGTTATCAGTCTGTATTTGAGATTTTCTGTTGTATTATATTTCAAACTCTGTTGTTTATATAGTAGCTTCATGAACTACTATTTATCAATCCCGCTGCATTATTATTATATTACTCTGTGTCTATGATTTTGTGATTGATTTATTTACTGTATATGCCGAGTTTTTCCAAATTTAAATTAACAATATGATATTTTAAGCAATTCAAGTTCAACATTTGTGGATGCGAATGCTTGAAAATACCGGGTCGTTACAGTTGGTATCAGAGCTCTGGTTTAAGGCAAAACTTAGCATATGTAAATTTAATTACAGAATCACTTTCGTTCGAGCTTGAGTTCTTCCACTGATTCGAATTTCCTTTGGAACGTTCCCCTCGATTCCAAATCCTATCCTTGTCTCTCCCACTCATTCTGAAATCCATACTTATCTTTTCTATTTGTATTCTTTTGATTCTGGAGCATCCCATAACTCCACGTCGAAAGATCTCTCTAAAATCGACGATCCCGCCAATTTTTGAATGATTTGTAAATAGGTGAAACTCCTTCACAATTGGCATTGATTCACCGGAGATTTCTATATTCTTGGTTTAGATGCCGCTATCTCTTGTGATCGAATGTTGATTTTCCTTGGAATTCCACATCGATCATATTCCTGAAGTCACATGTCACCCGATTAAGTCGCCCACGATTTATATAAGTATATCCATCTTCTATTTTGTAATTTAATTATCTCATCTTAGTTTTAGCCTATCTTCGAATTAGAATTCTATTTGATTTGAGTCCCTCTAACTTGAATCTCTACCTTTGTTTTGAAATCCATTCTTGAATTATCATTTGAAAAATCATGTTTGTGGTATTTTAGAAATTGTTTTATATATCGAAATTATTATTTTGATAAGTATGATTTTATTCTATATATATAAAAGTGAAAATGTTTTCGATAAGGATTATATACCTTTTAAATTCAAGAATTTGAATTCTCGAAAGGATTTGAAATTTTGAGAATTATATAAGAAAATGATTTATATAAAAATGATTTATAACTGAAGGATTTTAAATTTGAAACTTGAGAAATTGAATTCCGGTATTTTGAAACTGGTTTTAAGATTTTGAAAATATATATAATAAAATGATTTGAAAGTATTTTTCGAATAATAAATGTTTCAAATGATTTCAAATGAGTTCTAATGATTTCGAAGAAATTTCAAAGAAGTTTTCAAGAGGATAGAAGTCCAGAACTTACTTATGTCACTAGAGAATAATTTCGGTGATTAGTGCACGCATCATCGACATTGATTTTCGAGTTTCAGAGTGGGAAAGAGGCCACTATAGTAGCTTTGCTATGCGATTGATTTTGTGAAACCAATTTTGATTTCAAATTCTGAAGTATGAATTGCTATTCAAAAGATATAAGTATATATTTGAAACGATTTGAAGTGAGCCGGTGTTCAGTCCTCGAGTTTCGGATTTGTTTTGGTATGACCATATATATTGAAATTGATTTACTGATTTGTTGCTGATTTCCAACTCTTGGATTGAAAATTTGATTTCTCCGACTATTTTGAAAGTTCAAACACTTCCAAATCGAGGTTTAATTTTCAAAGCTAAGTAATTTCGAAAAGTATAAATTATTCGATAAAGTATATAAGTTTAGTTTGTATGTTTAAATATAAAGTAATATGATTTAAATAAGTTTGAAACTGTTTTGTTAAGTAAATGAATAAGACTATTTTGAATTATAATAATATGAAATTTAGTTTTGAAATGTTTTGAATAAAATAAGTTTCAAATGTTTCAACTTAGTAACATCTTTTATAAAACCATATATATATATATATATATATATATAGAATAATAATTTTCAAAAGGTAAATTGGATCTTTCAAATATAAATAAATAGTTTAAAGGTTTTAAAGGGATGGTTATAAACTTGGTAATCATTTTTGGGTATAAATTGATTTTTTTGAAATATATTTGGTTTCGAAATTAGATTGGAATTTAAAAACCCAATATCTATATGATGATTTTGGAAATGAATTTGTTTGACCTAAATTATGTTGATTAGGAAACTAGGACTATTTTCTAAGCCTATTATTTTGGAAACTTTGAAACTGAAGATATTTAATTTGGAAGAAATAATTTGATGAAATCGTATATGATTTTGAAACTGAACTGATATTGAAACAAATTGAAATTGAGAACCTTATTTTACTAAATACTTGATTTGGGAGTTATCGAACTTATATAAAAATTGATTTGTATAAGTATGAAGTTGATTCGAAAACTATTGATGTGGAAAGGTACTCAATTTGAAAAGAGAAATCTTATATAATCGAAGTCTATATAAGTATAATTTGATATACTATTGATTTTGGAAAGTATTTGATTTGAAAATGAAATCTTATATATAATGGAATTTATATAAGTATGATATTTGAAATTGATTTGAAATGGTACTATATGACACATATTTTCGAAGTGAAGATATGGAAAGTGCCTTCTTCTCGATATCTGCTTTGTGGCCACATTTTGGATTCATTCTATCGATATTATTCTCTCTGATTTGGGTTTTTTGGATATGATACTCGAGTGTCCTTTGAATTCCATGGTGTTACCCATGGTCGTTTTTGTAGCGTAATCTGCAAGGCAGAGATTGCTTAAAGGTACGGATGTTTCCTGGGGGATCCAGGCATAACCGTTGTGTATCTGCGGTCTATAGTTTTTTGTTATCATGGCGAAATTCGTAAGGCAGAGATTGCTTAAAAGTTATGGATGTTTGCTGGGGGATCCAGACGTAACCATTGTGTATCTGCGATCCATGATTCGATTCGGTTGATTTGTTTGGATTGTACTTTGCATATCTGTTTTGAAGGTTTTTTGAGTATCTTCACTGGGTGTTGAAGCAGGTCTACTAAGTACTTGGAGAATTCTAGCTTTGTGCCTGATCAATGCGTGGTCAGAGTCTGCAAGAACGAGGATAAACATGTTAAGACATCGAATTATAAAAGTATTTTTGAAAGGAAAATTTGTCTCGATATAAAAGTATTTTATTATAAAAGTATTTCCAATAAATAAATTTTGTATTAATATTTGAAATTGAAATTCTTATGGTTTAAATTAATTATTCATGCCTGATACTATTCTCTTGAATCTACCTTATCTGCTCAGCTTTATTTATTCATCTATATTCTGTTTTTTCGAATCTACCTTCTTTTCCTTTTTTGAATATATCCTTTTAAATATTGTTTGTTTATATACTACATGGTTTAATAGTAAATTAGTGTTGTAAATATATTAGAAGTTATTAATTAAATACAACATATTGAAAGAAAATGATTATTGATTTATTAATAATTTGAAAAGTATCTTGAGATAAATTAATAAATTTATGAATTTTGGGTTTAATGTTTTCAATAAGTTCTTTTTAAATATAAGCAATGATGTAAATAATTGTTTTTGAATAGTTTTCATATATTTATAAAGGTGTTATTTAAACATATAAACGGTATTTATAAAGGAAGCAAGAAATTTTACAAATGGGTTTTGAAAAGTATTAAAGTATTAAAGAAAATTGAATTTCAAATGAAGTTTTCAAATGAATATTTCAAGTAAAATTTATATAGTTTTAAATTATTTGTTTATCCTTGTCTTTCAATCTATTTTTTCTGGTTGTTTCTATTCTTCTACCTTCTTCCTTCTCGTGGACCAAAAGTTTTGAGTGGGGAAGAGTGTAACAACCCGTAAATTTTAATTGTTTTAATAATATATTTAAATGGAATTTTGTGAAATTTTAAATACTTGAATTTGGAAATAAAAATTTTATATTTGGAATACGTCTATTTTAACATAACAACTGGTAAATTTTCATATGATAATATTGAAGTTTATTTTATTGAGTAATTTTATTTCAATTTAAATCGGTTAAAAATGGATGATAATAAAATATTTTCCGAAACCTAAATATGTCAACATGAGAAAATATATTTAGAACACTCTGAATCAGACTGCGAAATTCGTTCCAGGAAATTTGGACGTTTCTAGCTCCGTTTGGATTTTTTCGTACAGAATAGCAACGTACATCAGTACCGATTATCAACTTTTGATAGAATGATCGTACCACTGATATCTGTATACTGTTTTGATCCTCTCATCGTGTTGATCTCCGTAGTATATTTATTTCTGTATTTTGAATTTGTTACGCGACGGAAACAATAGGCTGTTCGTTGCAACGGTACCATAAAATTTGACTTTACATTTTCCTTCGGTTTCAAAATTTGAAACGTGCTATCCAATCAAGCCATTAAGTGCTTTAATTATTTTTCTGAATCAATGTATAGCCTTTGCTTTTATATTTTTCCGGAATTTAAGGGTGACAATTACTATTCCCAGCTGTTCGCTCGTTCATATTTTGCCTTTTTATTTTCCCTTTGATTTTCAAACTTTAGCCGTGCACTCCAAGCATCAAAATTGCTTTAAACTCTCAGTTGAAATTAAGGGACTTGACCATTACTATTGTTTTTATTTATTCATTCACTCCTTGGTTCGCCTGCTCTTTTCCTCCTGCTTAAACGTGCATTCCTCTTCCTTGTTTCTTCCTTCTCTTCCAAATTTGCTCTGTGCTCTAAAAAAACGTAAAACAAAATATAATAATGCATATATATTATAGCCAGAGTGTTCGTTCTTCACCTCCTAGCTAGCCGATCACGCTTCCTCCCAGATCCACCATCGCTCTCCCTTCCTAGCCTCCATGTCAGCTGCCGCCTTGTCCACCAGAGTGAAGCCACACCTAGACTGGCATCGGCCGTAACCACCCATTAGCAACTCGTGTCTTTTATGTCGGGTATGTTAATATATTGTATTTATTATATTATATTATGGTGCATCATAGTATTAGTTATGTAGGTTGAGTTTTATGAAAAAAGGTATATGTTGAAGCTGTCGTGTATATATGTTTGTCACCTGTTTATATATATATGTCAGTATATGTTTTTCTTCTTTCGGCAGTGTTTGTATATATAATATGTTAGATAGAGTTTTATATATATATATATATATATATATTGGCTAATGTATATTTTGCGGCAGAGAAGTAAGTCTAAGTTATATGGTATATTCATATTTATTTAAGTAGTATATATTAGAAGTTAGGCCTCTTTTATCTGTTTTGTTATATATTGATTTTTGTTGTATATCTATATATTGTATGTGTGGTTGTTGCGGTTTTATGAGTTTACATTTAGTTACAGTAATATAAATATTATATATATAATTTGAATTTTGTAGTTAATGTACACAAACACTTATAGTTTGCAGTATAAATTTTGTATTTAGAACATATACATGGTTATGTTAGTGCTGTTGTGATGACCCAGAATTTTAGGCAATAGCAATTTGATAATTTATATTTAAATTGGTTTAATAATCTTCTTTTATAAATATTTAATTGGTAAGACTTATCTTTCAAGGCTAATAAAAATGTATTCTATTTATAATGTATATATATTGGTATATATGTTGTAAATAGGAGGGCTTTGGTTTTAATTTAATAAAAGATTATGTTGTCAAGTTGTGATATATATGTATATATTGTGATTTGAAGTTATGTTTTAAAAATTCAATTACCATATACTATAATAATTTACAAAAATTATTTCCTTTATGTAAAAATAATTTGAAGGGTTTTGGAGAGATAAAAGCATTGGACTCTTTGGGTTGCTGGAAAATAACTTCGATAGTGACTGCAGCATCATCGACATTTATTTTCAAGTTTCCAAAAGAGGAATTGATGCCAAGAAGATTTTAAATTGGAGTTGTTTACAAAACTGGGTTTGGTTTTGAAATTTAAAGAGATAATTGAATTTACCAGAAGATTTTGGATATAATTGATTTCAAAGATGATTTTGAAATATTGAGTAATTGTTTAAAAAAGAGGGAGATTTTGGAATCTTATTAAAAATGTAATTGGAATATAAACAAGCTAACTTGTCAAAAATCATTCATATCAGCTTTTTGTATCTCATTCTCATCCCCACACCTGTCCAAGCAAAAATTTACATCTCCTACATTTGTCAAAAACATGGTTGTTATGTTAGGTTGAAGATGAACACGGCCCATTACCCACAGGTCCTAGGATCAAAACCTGGCTCTGATACCACAATGTAATGACTCGCCTTTCATTCCAAAGAAAGAAGCGTCATTATTTAGAAAGAAGGGATAGAAAAGAGAAAGATCAAAAAGAAAGAACTAAACAATATCAGATTCTTACAGCTGAACGAATAAAATATATTAATCACATAGCTATTATATAGAATACAACATTTAACAGAGTTACATAGCTTAATACATCACAAATTAGACAATATAAAGATCTGTCTATTGTACAACTCAAGTTTCATACAAGACATCAAAACAGAGATCAACACAGCGGAACCACTATATACCTATATACGTTGAAGCCTCCTGCTCCATATCTCCTCCAGAATTCATCAAAGCTTACTTGAATCCGCTTGGCTACTCGTAAAAATTTGAGTACCCAAGAGTTTAAGAAAACAGAAAATAAACTCTGGGTCAGACATGAGTCTGGTGTGAGTAAACGGGTTAAAGTTGCGTAACTTTGAAAAACCTTTGGAAACAAAAGGTATCTCGTAAGACTTCCCGCACATAAACACGGAAAAGTCTTTACCTTGCGATAACCAAAACATTTGATAGGAAATCCAATATATTTTAATAGTGTCTAGGGTTTTCAAGTAAAATACAGAAATAGTTGGAATGCTTACATTTCACGTTCCAACATATTTGGGCACAATCAAAATGTATGACACTTATTGGAGATTGGATTGCATACAATGGTAGGGCTACTGGGTACCGTCCGTCACAGTACGTGGCCTAGATCACCGTACCGAGGATCCACCCTGATCCCCTACAACACAAGACCGGAACCATCCCTTACTGGATAATCCCAAACAAGACAACCCTGCAGTTGTTCGCGACCAACTGCCCACACAGCCGAATAAAAGGGACCTCTAGACAGCGGAAATCTCATCCTACTTCGGTACTGTCCACTTAGCCTTGCTATACCTCCCCTATTTTAATCATTCTCGGTTGATGAGACTTGAGGCTACGATTACCTTTTAAAACACATATCTAAGAATGCTCACCATCCTCCAATGACAATGGTCTGAAAGCATTCAATCCGTACAACTTCATTCCGGGTTCGAACGAAACCAAAGGCACTATCTCGTTACACTCATTTTAGAATCACCCTAAGAGTTAACGACAATAGCCCTTGCACTTTAAATCTTCATATCGAACATCACTTGAGATCATGACCTATCGTTTAATTTGGATCGATGTGGTTTTCAGATATCCAAATTTGGAAATCCAATCCGGTCTCATCGAAATCCAAAACGTCGTCTTAATGTCCAAGTTGTTTAAGTTTGAACAATTCAATTTATATCTATATTCACACAGATCGATAATTCACATTATCACGAATAGATAATCCATATTATCACAATTCAACCAAAGCATCTCATATCACAAAGCAACACATATCAGAGATATCGATAATCCAAGGCATTCAATATCATTCAATCATCCATAAGCAAGATTAATTAGTCACACCATCTCTAATTAATTCAATTAACCACCAATGAATTAAATTAACTACTTAAATTACTTTTAAATCCTGCTTACTTAACAATAATTAATTACAAACCAATTAATTAATCATCCTTTAATTATACATCTTAAATAATCATCCTTGATCAATTATTCTTCAATCACATTAAGTAATTAACCTTCAATTAATTACACAAATTAATTATCCTTAACCATTTATAGTAATTAACTTTTAATTATTCTCATTAATTAATGATCCTCAGTTTACTTTCATTAATTAGTTATTCTTCTAATTAATTATATTTAATGATTAATCTTTAATTAATCACATTCTTTAATCAACTTTAATTAATCACATACAGAAATTAACTATCCTTTAATTACTTACATTAACTAATTAACTCCTTAATTAATTATATTAGTTAATTCTTTAATTAATTACACTATTAATTAATCCTTAATTACTTCCACTAAGTAATTATCCTTTAATTATTTTCCATTAATTAATCCCCCTTTAATTAACTACATCCAGTAATTACCCATTAGTTACTTACACTAAATAATTACACTTTATTAATTACATTAAGTAATTATACTTAATCAATCATCAAGTGATTATCTTTAATTAATTAAACTAGTTAATCACCTAAATTAATCACATTAATTTAATTAATTACAATGAGTAATTAATCCCTTTAATTACTTCCATTAATTAATTACTCTTTGATTAATTACCTTTAATTACTTAGATTAATTAACCCTTAATTAATCAAGTAATTGACGATCCTTAATAAATTAAACCAAATTGTCTTAAATTAATTAATTAATTATCTCTTAATCACTAGTTAATGACCCTTAAATTAATCATACTCATTTACCATTCTTTATTTACTTCCCTTAAATAATTATACTTAAATTAATTAACCATTATTAATTTCATTAAGTAATTAGCTTTAAATTAATTTCACTAATTAATTATTCCTAATTAATCACGATCTTGATTATTTAAAGATAATTTGTTTATCTTAACTAATCACTCATCTAAATCTTATTAAATTAAATATTTGAAAGCCATTTATAAAAATCAAAAGAGATCTTTTTGATTGATTTGAAATCTAATACACCTACCTTAATTATTCCTCAATTACAACATTTATTACATTTAAAAATACTTAGGAAATTTTATTACAAAATTTACCTAACACATAATTACTTTAGAATCAAAAAAATTAAACATTACTTTATCATTTAAATCTTGGAAAAAACTTGTTTAAAACATTTGCTGGGAAAACTAATTAATTTTAAATATACTTTAAATCTTTAAACTTGTTTAAAACATTTTGTTTTATAAAACTTTATTTTCAAAACCAGATTACAAAATTTATTTTGAAAACCCATCTATACACTTTAAAATTTAGTATAATTAAATTGTTTTGAAACTTATTTATCTTACATACTTTAAAACTTGATTAAAAACTTATTCAAGCTTCATACAAAAATCTGGAAACCCAATTTTTACTTCGTAAATACAAAACCCGAGCCTAACACTAGTGATGCCCGAGCTCACTCTCGAGTAACTCACGAACAATTCATGCAAACACTCAACTTCGAGTCAAACACGAAAAATCTTCGAACCCTTACCTAAGCGTCACCTTTCTTCCCCAAACTCAATACAACACCCAGACACCACTTGCTTGCATGCACGTGCACACGCAACTGTCATTCGATCACCTCCGACGATGCCTACAAGTCGCCAACGACCCTTGCCAATGTCCCGACCACCTAGCTTCGTCGAACTCGCCGTGTGACGAAATCGAACAAATCGAGCAAACCTTAAACCACAACATTGGCTGAAAACTCCCAATTACCGACGAACCTGACCTCGAGAACCTACGCCAACCACATCTGAGCTTCGTATCGAACCTTAGCATCGTTTCCCCCCATCGCGATTTCCTCCGATGATCCAACGATGCCGGAATCATCTCGAATACCCAACATGACCAAACAGCACTCCAAACCATTTTTTCGATAATCCCCTGGCCACCATGGCCACCATGGCCAAATATAAATCAATCAACCATTTTTCCAGTGATCATCAACCTTCCAGCAACATTTACCCTCAAGCTCGACGTCCCTCCCTTCGTCTATTGCCGTGGATCGACGAAACTTCCCAAATCGATCATCTCGCAAATACTCAACATCCCTTAACTTAAAAATTATGATTTCCATATTAAAATTCATCATTTTGCATTACAAATAATATTCTATAATCAAACCTAAAAAATAACATGATCGATTTTTGACATATAATTGATTTTTACTGTAAATCCTATTTTTGAAATAATTCCTTAATATAAATTCTTGAATTCATTTTTAAAAATGATGTTATAGTCTTAAGATCAAATTCACTTTAATAATCATAGCCTAACAATGATTATATGAGGAAAATGGAATTTATTTAGATTGTTTTTAGACTGGAATGTTACAGAGTCATATGAATATGCATATACACAGACATGTCAGGCATTTATCATGATCACATACATACATTAACATCTTTATACATTCATGCAACCATCATTTACCACAATACTACTAGATTCTATCATATGCATCAAAGATACGACCAAGTACAAGCTTTTTTTAATTTAAAATTTGTTCGCTCACCTGATAGTTTTAAACAGAGGTCAAGTTTCTTGTTTCGTGGAACTATATATTTGAATTTGTTTTGATCTGCACTGTTTATTGATTAGAAAAGTTGTTGAGATTGAAGCTTTGATCTTTGCATTGTTGCTCATGTTTGAAGTTGCTGTTGAATTTGATTTATTTTCTTCTTTTTTATTTTAGTTTTGAATTTGGTTTTGCAGTTTTAGTTTAAAGATGAAAGAAAGGAATTGTAGAAGAGAAGAATTAGCCTGGTTTTCTCTAAAATACTTAGTTATATAATTTAATTTAGATGAAAACACACTTTTCCTCTTGTTAATGCATGTCAAAAATAAGATACAAATGTCAAATGTGTGTTATTATCTTTTTACGAAGGTTAAAAGCTATATTTATATGTTTACAAATGTTAAAGGCAATGTATTTTGTGTTTAACTCCTTATATAAAAATTACTTATATTTTTATATTAGTTATGAAATGTGATTTTTATTTATTCATGCAAATATGAATTTATGTATATATTAATTTATATATTACTTATGTTTTGAATAAATTAATGTATTATATGATTTATATGTTTTTATATGTTTGTGGAATTTATTTTAAACTTTTATGTATTTACAAGCTATATTTTATTCATGTGTAGCTTTAAAAGAAACCTATATATATGTAAATAAACCATATTTAAATCAAGCAATATTTAAAAAGAAAGTAAAACAAACCCTTTTGTAAATCTTATTTAAACTTAGGCTAAAATGCTTTTTGAATTAAATAAATATTTACCTTAATTGTTTTTGAGAATATATGATCAACTTTTAATAGCTTTGAAAAAGTTTTATATCAAATTCAATCATAACTTCCAAATTACAAAATATATTTTAAAATTTGAAAACATGTTTTTATTTGTTAGATTCAAACCAAAGCTTTCCCATTTATAATATATATAAATATATATACATTATAAATAGAAAACATTTTAATATTAGCCTAGAAAATTTATTATATTGAATTTTTAAAACATAACTCCAATCACAATATATACATATATATTACAATTTGAAAACATTATCTTTTATTAAATTAAAACCAAAGCCCTCCTATTTACAATATATGTACCAATATATATACATTATAAATAGAATACATTTTTATTAGCCTTAAAAGATAAATCTTACTAATTAAATATTTATAAAAGAAGATTATTAAACCAATTTAAATAACGATTATCAAATTGCTATTGCCCAAAATTATGGGGCATCACATATGTCGTACCTATGGAGTATCCTCTGGTAGCCTCCCAATTTGGAGGTACAACGGTATTGTATAGACTATTGGCACTCTAAAATGTGTTAAGGGGGATATGTGTAACGCCTTAACGTTATTTTTAAGTAGTTTAATTTACTTTAGACATTATTATAATAGCTTATATTACTATATAGTAGATAGTTTAACGGATCCTTAGGGGATGGTTATCCCAAACATCCCTTGAGTTACTTGTATTTCAGTTGTTATTTCACTTGAGTTGGATTTATTAATATAAGAATGTTAATCCTGACTAGAGTGCTTTGTGTTTTGCTTTTTGCTCGGGTCAGACTGAGTGTTACAGCTATTCAAACTCACCTTTGGAGTTGGAGCTTCATTTGGGGATCCATTTATCGATTCAGCTTTCAGTTATTCAGTTGATTCCAATGATGTATTCAAATTTTGTATTTTACTATTGTATTGAGGCATCTATATATTCGAGACCTCTGTTGTATCTTATTTAACTCTGTTATATGTACGGTAGCTCCATGAGCTATTATTCTTTGTTTCCACTGCAATATTGATATATTACTCTATGTCTGTGATTCTGTGATTTGTCTATTTACTGTATATGCTAAGCTTTGCCAAATATAAATTAAAAACTTGATATTTTGAGCAATTCAATTCTGACATGTGGGGATGTGAATCATTGAAAATTTCAGGATGTTACAAGACATATAAAATTTTAACCTCCTACCCGTACCCCGTACAATTCCATGTGCTATCCAGGTATGTTATCCCTAATTTACTCATTTAAAAGTACCCAAGATTATGAGGAACAAAGCATAAAACCTAAGGTTAGACAATTGTCTAGTGTGAGCTATTCATCATCTCAAAATACTATAAAAAATCATATATAGTAATAAGGATATAGGGTATGAAGAATCATACCTGGCATGTCCTTACATTCAAAAAGTTAGCACACAAAAATAGACATGTCTTTAAAAATACCTTTTAGGTCAAAGTGAATATTTACTAAAGTACCCCTTTCGAAACCATTAATCTTTATATAAAATTATTTGGGAAAAAATTGACGACCTTGGAATTTTGACTCTCCCTTTCTGGATGATAAAATTTTAAGGGCTATTAATGATATACTATGTGATAACATGCCAATTCCAAACGAGTCTCCAGTTTTATATTACAAAAAAATTTGATTGATTATAAAATTTGTTTTAATCAATATTTTTAAAGAACTCTGTGATGGCATGTTGCAATTGGATAGGTTTAATTTTTCTAACATAATCCTATTACATAAGAAAGTTGGTGAATGAATTAAAATATTTTATACCCATTTTGCTTCTAAATTGGTCCTTTAAAATTATCTCAAAGGTTCTACCACATAACTTAGTTCTAAAATGAATGATTTAATTGACAGTTCACAAATTGCTTTTATCAAGGGTAGAAACATCACAGATGGGGTTGCAG
The DNA here is from genome assembly GCA_030765085.1 of Allium cepa. Classification (NCBI taxonomy): domain Eukaryota; kingdom Viridiplantae; phylum Streptophyta; class Magnoliopsida; order Asparagales; family Amaryllidaceae; genus Allium; species Allium cepa. Next base: position 165,104,741 of record CM060932.1, read on the forward strand.
CTGTTTAAGAGTCAATCTATTACTATTGCAAAAATCACGTCACTTGTGCGCTTTTAAAACTTGACTTTGCCAAAAATTGATTCGTTAGATCGGGCTTTCCTTAATGACTAACTACTGTCTAGAGGCTTAGCGAAAAATGGATAGGCTAGATTATGGCCCTTCTTAAAATAGGCAATTCTAATGTCATGGTGAATGGTATGTTTGGTAATAAAATTTAATCAAAAAAGGGCTTAGGCAAGGTGATCGTTTGTCACCTTTTTTGTTTAACTAAGTTACAAATGTCTTTACGAGGACTATCAAGCTAGCTACCAGTAGTGGGATATTAAGTAGGGTTGGAAATGTGGTTATGTGTTATGGTCTCTCCATCCTCAAGTACGTAGATGACATCTTGCTCTTTACTTCGCCTTTGCCTCATTATATTATAGCTCTTAAATTTATTCCGTATAGCTTGAGTTAATATCTAGTCTGAAAATTAATTTTGATAAAAGTTTGGTTTTAGTGCTAAATGACATAGGTAACGTAGAGAGTCAGATTGCCACCATGTTAAACTGTAGCACTATTAACTTTCCCATAGATTAACTATGGTTTCTACTAAGACCACACAAACTTGGGCATGATGATTGGCTAACTATCATCAATAAAATTAGCAAATGATTATGTATGTGGATAACAAATTTTTATCGTGGGCGGATAGCTCTAATCAACTCCCTGTAATAAATATGTAAATTTATTTTACATTCTACGTGTATGTGGTTATAGTTTACGTGTATCGCCGGTGGATTGACATAATCTCGTTTCCAGTTTATATATCCTTAATTATATATAAATCTAGTTTGCTGTATGTGATATATATATAAGTAAATTAGTGTATAAATTTAATTTTTTATTAACGAGTAATAAATTAAAGTTAGTGTTAGCTAAAACATATTGGAAAAAAGTTTTTGTTAGTTTTTCAATCGTTAATAATATTAAATAATAAATTACTATTAATGCTAATATAAAAAAATTAATGTAAAATGTGCTTTATTTTTATAATCCCTTAAAGAGTTTTAGCCTCATCTGACAAGTATTGTATATGATCGTTATCTAGATATTCATTTTTATTATAAAATGGACATCAATATTCATCAGAAATAATATTTATTGGAGTTATTCATGTATTGGACAAGTTACAAACATTATATAGTAATGACATTTTATAAATCATTCCATCTTAAATGGTTCATAAAATTTTGATAGGGCTTTTTTGTTCCTTATGCATGCATTTGTGCATGATAATGGGATGATAATGGGAACAAAGGGGAAGTGCTACCAAAATTTTGTTGAATAGTTTAAAATGAAATGATTTATGAAATGTAATTGTTTGAAATGGAAAGTAGGATGAGTCACCATCAAAGTAGAAAATAATAAAGTGAAACTATGACATTATATTCATAATCTGCTGAAACTGAAAATACATAATATTTTATATTAAAAAGGTTAAAAGAATAAAATATTGTATTTAATAAAACATTAAAATATAAAAAAATTAGCATATAATGATAACATATTAAAAGTTCGGAGTTGGATTTGTTTAATATATTTGAGGTAGGTGATGTCGATTTAAGTTATTTGATATGCTGAGGTTGAATTGACTTGTTTGGAGATGATGTTGGACTTGTTTGTGTAACGACTCGAAATTTTCGACTCTGAAAATTCGACACTAATGCGTTCACTGTAGAAGTGCCGAGCAATCAAACTCCAGAAATTCCAGATTGTTAGGGAAAAGAAGAGAAAAGGTAGAAGAAGAAATAGAAAACAAAAGCACAGAATCTCACAATCGCAGTGGGATAAAACATATTATCAAATAACAGCTTGATACAAAGAAAGTTGTAACCGTCAATTTACAGACAATATATCAGAATACAATTCATTCATAATAATCCAAACAGTTATGACAACCTGTTCTAGAATACAATCAATACAAACTCTATTACAGCGGAATATACTCCATACGTTCCTGCCATCCTGCTTGCCTCCTAAGCTCTAGAACGTCCTATCCTGAAAATCTATAATACTCGGTCTGACCCAAGCATTACAATAAAGTAACACCCGAGTCAGGTTGGAAACCAGCGTGAGTAAACCTATTTAATATGACATACTTAGGTTACAAACTTCTTTGAAAAGCCAAGGAAACTCGTACATTACTACGAGTTCTTATTTTGCTATAGTCAAACACTTATTTCACAAAAAAATATCGAAGTATCGTTACTCAGTTTAAATGGCCAAGTTCACTTAATTTATTCCATTCCAGCCTATTTGATTTTTATAATCAAATCTATAAAGAATTATAGTAGTCACTAATCGAAGTGGTTCTGCATATCGCTGATATCCGATCCCGATCCCTTCGAAATCCAAACACCGCCTTTTGAGACCCAGTTGTTAAGTAAAACAATTTAAATTAAACATTAGAATGTCATATGCACAGAGAAATCCATCACATAGATGTCTTTTTAAATAAATGATTCGCATTTATCAACAGATCAATATAGGTATTTCATATCATAGAATATAATGAATTAACATACTATAGATATTAAACAACCCAAGCATTCGGTTCAAACTAATCATTCATAAGCTAGGTAAATTAGCCACACAATTTCCAGTTAATTTAATTTACACAAAATATTTTATTTCCTAAAATATGCTTAATTAACATTAATTAATTACAACCATTTTTTTATATTTTAAATCCAATGTTGGAATTAATTAATGATTAACTTATAAATCACTTAAGCCTTTAGATTAATTGGAGTTTAAATCATTTTCTTTAATTATTCACCTAATTACATCATTTAATTTTATTTAAAATAAACTTAGGAATTTATTTAAAATAAAATTAATCTAATACACAATTACTCTAAATAAAAAAATTAAGTTCAAAATATTTATCTTCAAAATCTTTTGGTTTGAGCTTGCTTTAAAACTTGTTCAAAAATTTACTCTTTTAAAAACTTAGTAAATTCATTAATTTCCTTCTCAAAATACTTGGGCCCAAGCCCAAAAATCACGATCACCTACTCGTGCTAAACTCCAAACTTCCCGCCCTTCCTCCTTCTTCTCCCTTCCTTCTTATTCCCTTAAAACCTTCTACCCCCTCGTGTAACACCCCGAGTCTAACCCGAGCCAATCCTTTTCTTCCCTATCTCTTACTCAAAGACCCGTTCCTATCTCAACTACAAAACCACAACCCTGATACACACCGACATACATACACGTGCACGCACGGATGGAGCAACTCCGGTCGACATCGACAGCACCACTCGGTCACCCATGACCCTCTCCATTACCTCGACCACCCAGATCTTCGAATCGACCTTCAAATCGAATTTGAGCAAAAATAAACATTACGGGAACAAAACGAACACCAACAACCTCCACATCACGCCGCCTCAGTTCATTTCAAACCACGTGCTCGCACCTGAAGCAGCGCTAGTCCCCCATCATCCTATTTCCCCACCTCCAATCAAGTCCGAAGCCATCGCGACGCCGCAGTTACCCCGAAAACAACGTCGACTCAAACCAGGATTTAAACCCTACAACGTCGTTGCTCTATCACCACGTTGAACTGGAGAACTTCCAACTACTTTTTCCAAGCTCCTCAACCCACGAGCTTGCTTTAGCCACAACCCATAGGCTGCAGAACCTCGCGATCACCGAAAATTGACAAATTCCCAATTTTCGATCATCCCACCATATCCCGATCCATACAAACTTAAAAAATATGATATTTATATTAAAAATCATGGTTTCCAAACTTGAATTAGATTATATATATAAAACTTGAAATTAACATAGTCGATTTACTTGATATATTACCTTTTCACTGTAATTCAAATTTTCCAGTAAAACTATTTGTTATTTACACATAAAAATATTTTTAAAAATAGTGTTTAGTTATTACAACTATTTTTCCTTTTAAAACCATAACTTGAAAGAGTTTAAATGAAGAGAACAAGATTTTTGAACATTTTTGGTATGTTAGATAAGGATAGAGGTTTGCATATATATATATATATATATATACAGGCATACACACAACATTTCATACACATATACAAGGCAAAACTCAATTATATATTCATGCAAAACAATAGCCAAGTCATTACTTTCAACAATCATCACATGCACAAGTCAATAAGGAGGTTTTAGCTTTTAAAAGTTTGGTTTACTAGTGTATTTTGAACAGATGATGATTTGAAAATCTGTAAACTGCAAGCTTGAATTGATCTGATCTTGATCTCACTTGATTAAAGCTTGAATTTGGTTCCTATTTTTGCTTCTGTTTGAAAATTTGGTGAAAGTTTTTTTTAGTTTATTTTATGGTTATAGTTTTTTATTTTTTTTATTTTTCTTTGATTTTTAAAAATGAAGAAAAAAAAGACCATTTTGCTATATATACAAAAGTCATTAAAAAGAAAGAAAACATTTTATCTTGACACTTGTACAAAACCCTTCTTGCTAGCTTACAAATGTCTTTTTGCATGCATTTATATTTTTATATGTTTTTATATTATATTTTATATTATACATTTTCTTTTTACTTATTTAATATAATTTCAAACGAAATATTATAAACCTATTTATTTATTCTTTTTTTAGCATAAGCTATTTATACTTTAATTAATGACTACATATATATATATATACTAGTTTTTAAAAATGTAGAGTTTGAGTCTAATTTATTTTCAAGATATTTATTTGGAATTTCAAATCATAGTTTATTCACAAACCATAGATATATAACAGTAAAATAGCTAGCATAATTAATTTGCTTTGAAATGATAAGTTTTGCAAAATTAAATAATTATATTATAAGACTATCAAATAAATATATTTATCCAGATATATATTTTACCGAATTTATTTGTTCAACTTACAAATCAGTATTTTAATAAATTTAATCATGTTAATTACCCATTAACAGATGTCCGAAAATCTGGGTTACTACATCCTCCCCCTTTAGAACTTTTCGTCCTCGAAAAGGAACGAAGCAAGAATTTTAATTACAATGCTTATTATTAGTTAAATTATCCTTAAACATTTTAACTCTTAACTCTTTTTATTTAAATTTTTAAAATACTTTCAAAATCTACATAATATTATCAAAATAGTTTTTTTAATAAAAAATACCTTTTTATAACTCGATGTTTCAACTAGTCCATCCTTGTTCTCATAGAAATTCGGTCATACATTGATCAGGCGTAAGACTGAAAATCCATAAGTACTTGGTAAACCCGTTTTCAACACCTAGAGAAAATACTTAGAAAGCATTTTGTGAAAATGTAGAAAACATTTTTGGTGAGAATGATCTGAAAATCATCACCCCCTCCATGGTCGCAGTTAGTCCGATGATTATGTTGCCATCCCGGCAAATCCATTGAAAACTTTAGGCCTCTGCTCCCCTCGATTACACCATGGAATCGCCATGCAACTACACCTAAGGTTATGTTTCCATCACGGCAAAAACCATGTAACTGTAGGCATCAGCACCCTCATATTTCGCTGCCAAATGAAACTTGTCCACACAGACCACGTAGATCGCAAACTACATCAGTCGAGTCCCAATGTAGCCTGTAAGCCCTCACTACCACACGACTTTCGCTATGTCTTCATAGATCGGAGTCTACCGATGTTACGTCGCTCTCCAAGCGAAATCAAACGTAGACCTTAGGCAATCGCTGCTACTCGACTTCTGTTATGGTGCACACTAGATCGTAGTTACACCGAGTTACACTGTCGTCACAGCATAACCCAATGTCTCTGTAAGCATCAGCGCCCTTGAATTTTGCTACCTCAACCAGAATCCTCAGGAATTTCAGTTTTTCCAGACATCCTCTTAGGATCAAATTTAGAACCACCTTTAGGGCTCAAAGAAGAACCACCCTGTGGATCTCCAACTAGAAGTTTCAACTCTAATGGGAGCGCCTTTTTCCCCATAGCATTCTCAAAACATTTTATACTATACACATATAGTATCTTTCAAATCATGCTCTATATATGTATCACATATAAATCTCCTTTTACACTTAATTGATATCTCAAAATCGATAGTTTTCAAACTTGGCTTTCCAAATTCCCAAAATTGAATTTTTTTTTCCAAAAATCAAAAGCCTTTCAAAATCAATGGGTTCCAAAAACCTTTTTTCCAAAATCATTCTCATAAAATCATTTATATATAAAGATATATACATAAGTTTATTCTTTCAATTAGAACAAAATGTTTTTGGATCACTTCCTACTTATATAAATTCCTTTTTATACTTCAAATATTTTTCAAAGTTCTTTTCTTCTGGTCATCGATTCACTAGGGGAAGTTTATCATATATAAATATAAATATATATAACTTTATTTATACCAAATCAAATATTCAAATTTGATTTCTTTTATAAAGTTATTTGCCACATTACTTACTTTTTATAAAGTGAATTTCAATCATAGAGATATCCACTTCCACTTTTATTCATCATATATTTCAAAATATATTTTTCCCTTTTAAAATAATCATTTTACATCTCTTTTAAAAAAATTCAATACCTATTTCATTCAAGCATGTACGATGTACATATATCATCCATACGCAACATCAAATCCAACCGCTCACTCGATCACACAATTTCGCTTCCAAACTAGTATCGTCCACCCGACTTCCTAGCGCGGACTCAGATCTGGTTTCTTGGTCAGAAACCGTCATATCCCTGCATAGCCATGACTATGATAGAGAATTCCCAAAATCAATCAAAAATCCATATCTAGAGTTCGCCGTCGAAAATCATGTGAAAATCCCAACTCGGATCGATATACTATCTCGAAATTCTATGCTCGAATCTAGATCAATCGTTATGCAAATAGAATAATATACATACATCCTACGTGTTTATCTTTATTGATTATTAACTAAATCAATTTTCCTTTTATTTACAATTGCTTTAATTTCCGTCTGGGTTATCACTTCAATTATAAACAGTTTGCACTCTGACCAACTTGAATTTCGAAAATAGCTTGAAAAGTTTGAAATAGATAAGTAGTTGTAAAATATTTATTAGTTGTAAATAGCAGTAGAATAGTTAAGTAATTATAAAATAGTTGTAAAATAGTTAAATAGTTGTAGAATAGTTAGATAGTTGCAAAATAGTTGTAAAATAGTAGTTAATTTGCAAAACAGATGTAAAATAGTAATTAGTTTTCAAAGTAGTTGTAAAATAAGTATAAGATAGTTTGGGTTTTAAAAAGAAAGGTTGTATAGTAAATAGCTAGGAAAATAGATTTAAAATAGTTTATATTAAAAACAATTTATTTGAAAATAGTTTCAGAGTCAAGCTGGTTCAATTTTCCAATCTCTACTTCCAATCAATTTCCCATCCCATTAAATTGATTCGATTACAATTCAAATCAATTTTCCATTTGAATTTATTTCAATTCCAATCTCAACATTAAACCATCTCGAATTATATAAATTCGAGTTAAATTTTCAAATGTTGATTTAATCCCCTTAAATCAAATTAACCTTTACTTTTAATTTAACAACCTAAATCTTTAAACAATTTAACTTTGAGCCCAAGTTTTAATATTCATTTAAATTACTTTTAGTTAGCTTATTTCAAGGTTCAAGTAAGAGTTCAAAACCTTTTAAACAATTTAATCTTCGAAATCCAGTTTATTACCAAATTTTAACTTCTAACTTTGAAACCAATTCTTAATTCAATTTCAGTTTGCAGGTTCATTTAAATCTTATGTTCAAGTGATTTCATTTTCATAAGTTCAATCTTTGTCTCCCAAAATCAAAATCATTTAAATGGTTTCAAAATAAAGTTTTATTTCCATTAAATTTCAGTAATGGATATATATATTATCTCAATCTACTTCTTAATTCATTTAAAATAATTCAATTAATAGTTCCATATATTATTAATAGCAACAAGATGACAGCAGGATATATCAAAGTAAATAAATATCCACTTTTAAAACAACCATCAATAGTATCCATTACCAATTTCGTGAACTCAAACCTGTTTTGAGATCACACATAACTCCCTTTTCAATCAACCCATTTAACTTCCCTAAGTTAAATCTCAATTTATTTAATCCAGTCAACCTTCCTCAATTTTAAATTTTCCATCAATATTACTTCCTACTTATAAGTTCAAAAACTTATTTCTCTTAGGGTTTACATCTCATTTCAGGGGAAAATTCAAAACTCAACACTTAGTGTTTACTTCAAATTAATTTTGATATTATGTATATCCTACACATATACATACTTATTTCCTTTGCACACCAAGTCACACTTTAAATCTTAAACCATTCTTATTTTTAATTCAAACAAGTTTCTCAATAAATTTTAAAACAGCTCTTGTTTCTAAAATAAGATTCCTACATTCAAAAATATTCAGAATAATATTATTTATTATAACTTTTGACACTTTTAAACAATTTCAAATTTTCTGGACTTAGATTTTACTTCACAATTTAAATCCTTTTCAATTTATAAGTCATACCTATCTAAATTGTAACTTCCTTAAAACATTTCATTCTGCTTTATCATTTTTTATTTAGAAAAATAAGCATCCCTTTATTTAGATACAACAAACATTTTATGATAGTAACCAAGATTATCATATCTAGAAACCAATTCACTATATATTATCTCACAATTTGTTGGAAAATTAAATCAGGGTAACTTAATTTAACATTCTGAAAACATTTCTATGAATTTCAGGATTTTAATTTCTAGTTTGAATTCATTTCTAGCTTATCTTATTTGTATAGTTCATATTAACCAATTCCTATTTTGTTATATATATATATACATATATATATATATATATTACCACTTAAATTCTTATGGTCTAATTCAATAATCAACAACCAATTTCCTTAATATATATAATAATTAGAAAAATTACGGCTTTAAATAAAAACTGTTTTTAAAAGCTTTATATAAGAAAAAAAGAAGTACGCTCTCATATAATACAGTCAACTCATTCTAGTGTTTTACTGACCCTATCTCTAATAAATAACCCCACCGAGCCAAGGTTCTCACTTAACCTTCGGCTCTGGTACCAAATGTAATGACCCGAAATTTTCGACTCCGAAAATTCGACATTAATACGTTCACTGTAGAAGTGCCGAGCAATCAAACGCCGAAAATTCCAGATTGTTGGGGAAAAGAAGAAAAAAAGTAGAAGAAGAAATAGGAAACAAAAGCACAGAATCTCACAATCGCAGTGGAATAAAATATAATATCAAATAACAACATTGATACAAAGAAAGCTGTAGCTGACAATTTACATGCAATATATCAGAGTACAAATCATTCATAACAATTCGGACAGTTATGACAACCTGCCCTAGAATACAATCAATACAAACTCTATTTCACTGTAGAATATACTCCATATGTTCCTGCCATCCAGCTCGCCTCCCGAGCTCGAGAACGTCCTATCCTGAAAATCTGTAATACTCGGTCTGACCCGAGCATTATATTAAAGTAACACCCGAGTCAGGCTAGAAACCAGCGCGAGTAAACCCATTTAATATGACATACTTAGGTTACAAACTTCTTTAAAAAGCCAGGGTAACTCGTACATTACTACGAGTTCTTATTTTTCTATAGTCAAACACTTATTTCACAAAGCAATATCTAAGTACCGTTACTTAGCTTAAATGGCCAAGTTCACTTAATTTATTCCATTCCAGCCTATTTGATTTTTATAACCAAATCTATAAAGAATTATAGTAGTTACTAATCGAAATGGTTTCGAATATCGTTGATATCCGATCCCGGCCCCTTTGAAATCCAAACGCCATCTTTTAAGATCCAGTTGTTAAGTAAAACAACTTAAATTAAACATTAGATTGCCATAGGCATACAAAAATCCATCATAGAGATGTCTTTTTAAATAAATGATTCACATTTATCAACAGCTCAATACAGGTATTTCATATCACATAATATAATGAATTAACATACCATAGATATTAAACAACCCAAGCATTCAATTCAAACTAATTATTCATAGGCTAGGTAAATTAGTTACACAATTTCCAATTAATTTAATTCACATAAAATATTTAATTTCCTAAAATTCTGCTTAATTAACATTAATTAATTACAACCATTTATTTTATTTTAAATCCAATGTTGGAATTAATTAATGATTAACTTATAAAATCAATTAAGCCTTTAGATTAATTGGGGTTTAAATCATTTTCCTCAATTATTCACCTAATTACATCATTTAATTTTATTTAAAATAAATTTTGGAATTTATTTAAAATAAAATTAATCTAATATACAATTACCCTAAATCAAAAAAAATTAAGTTAAAATATTTATCTTCAAAATCTTTTGGTTTGAGATTGCTTTGAAACTTGTTCAAAAATTTACTCTTTTAAAAACTTAGTAAATTCATTAATTTCCTTCTCAAAATACTCGAATCGACCTTCAAATCAAGTTTGAGCAAAAATGAACATCACTGGAACAAAACGAACACCAAAAACCTCCACGTCCCACTGCCTTAGTTCATTTGAAACCACGTGCTCGCACCTGGAGCAGCGCTAGTCCCCCATCATCCTATTTCCCCACCTCCGATCAAGTCCGAAGCCATCGTGACGCCGCACTTACCCCGAAAACAACGTCGACTCAAACCAGGACTTTAACCCTACAACGCCGTCGCTCTAATACCACGTTGAGCTGGAGAACTTCCAACTAATTTTTCCAATCTCCTCAACCCACGAGCTTGCTTCAGCCACAACCCCGAGGCTACAGAACCTCGTGATCAAAAATTGACAAATTCCCAATTTTCGATCATCTCACCATATCTCGATCCGTACAAACTTAAAAATTATGATATTTATATTAAAAATCATGGTTTTCAAAGTTGAATTAGATTATATAGGTGAAAATTGAAATTAAAATAGTTGATTTACCCGATATATTACCTTTTCAGTGTAATTCAAATTTTCCTGTAAAACTATTTAATATTTACACATAAAAATATTTTTAAAAATAGTGTTTAGTAATTACAATCCTTTTTCCTTTTAAGACCATAACTTAAATGACATTAAATGAGGAGAATTAGATTTTTGAACACATTTTTGGTCTATTAGATAATGACAGAGGTTTGCATGTATACACACAGGCATACACACAGCATTTCATACATATATACAAGGCAAAATTCAATTATATATTCATGCAAACAATAGACAAATCATTACTATCAACAATCATCACATGCACAAGTCAATAAAGAGGTTTTAGCTTTTAAAAGTTTGGTTTACTCAAGTATTTTGAACAGATGATGATTTGAAAATCTAGAAACTGTAAGCTTGAATTGATCTGATCTTGATCTTACTTGATTAAAGCTTGAATTTGATTCCTATTTTTGCTTCAGCTTGAAAACATTGTGAAAGTTTTTTTTAGTTTATTTTCTGGTTTTGGTTTTTTTATATTTTTATTTTCAAGATATTTATTTGGAATTTCAAATCATAGTTTATTCACAAACCATAGATATATAATTGTAAAATAGCTAGCATAATTTATTTGCTTTGAAATGGTAAGTTATGCAAATTTAAATAATTATATTAGAAGACTATCAAATAAATATTTGTGTCCACATTTTTTTTCAGAATTTATTTTTTCAACTTACAAATCAGTATTTTAATAAATTTAATCCTGTTAATTACCCATTAACAGATGCCCAAAAATCTGGGTTATCACAATTTGACACATTTCAGGATGTATTTTATGATATTGTTGGAAGTTTGAGTATGTTGCAGGTTGTTTAAGTTTGATTTGCTGTAAATATTGATGTTTTGTTATTGTTGATGTTATATATATGATTTGGACGTTAATATATATGTGTTGTATATGTGAAGTTGAGATACTGATATGTATGTGATGGGTGAGTGTGAAAGGCAGCTGGCATTCGAAAAGCTCCGGATTTTTGATAGCTGTCGATGGATTATTGGTTAGAACTTCCTGACAGCTGTCGACGGCTTATTTTTCATGTATTTCTACAGTTTCCGACGGTTGTCGATAACTCTTTGAAAAACCCATATCCTACCATGTGTACACGATGGGTCGTTAAACGCCGTGAAAATTGTCATTGTTAGTCATTGGAACCATCATAAAGATGTTGGAAATACTATCCTTCAACATCCTTATTGCCAATGGTTATTTTTGAAAGTGACTGTGCTGTAGGATTGAATAATACGGAATATAATAAATAACTAGTGTGGAAATTAATAATAGCAGTAAAGTAAAATGACACTAGGAATTTTTATAGTGGTTCGAACTACCGTTCTATGTCCAGTCCTAGACTCCTTCTAGAATTAAAACTAGCAACCCTCACTTATGCCGGAGGAACAAGGATTACACCACATGAGTAACCGAATAGGACTTGACCACCTGAGCAATAGAATAGGACTTGACCGCCTGAGCAACCGAATAGAACTTGACCGTCTGAGAAACAGAACAGGACTTGACTACCTAAGCAACTGAACAAGACTTGATTACAAAGTGGATTGTCTTGACCTTCTATGTTCTTTAGTAACACGGATTTGTCACTTGTAGTACACCCTTCCTATAATCTTATCCTCAAGTATAATGTATATGATTGTGTATATATGAAGAATAGAAAGTTTCAAATTTCTTGAAAGATATGAAACTGAGATCGTAAGCAATAAATATATAAAATCAAGAAAGCAGTAGATTCATAGAATATAAATCAAGTTAGAGCAAGAGAGAAAAGTAGTTGAAGTTATTTGATCATTAGAACACAAGAAAATATATAAAAGATAAGGAGTTGCAACTGTTGGTGAAGAGTTCTCGGTGAATAGCAATGGCTGTAACTCTTCGTGGGGAAGAAGGCTATTCAAAAAGGAAGCGTCATTTCAAAAAATGTCAGTTACATATGCGTATTTTATTAAATTCATTTTTGTCTAATGCACAATATAACATATTCTTAGCTTTAGCATTTGCAGTGGCATCTAATTTTTGTGTGTTAGACCATGTTGAATATTTAGTACTAGAAATAGTATATTCAGATTGCATAATGTTCCAGGTTTCATAACTACTTGCTTGTATATAGATTCTCATTCTGGTAGCCCAATAGTCAGTAGGTTGACTTCTAGAAAGGTAGTGCTAGCAATAGTGCCGGTGTTGTTTTCCATATTAAAACAATATCAGATAACTATGTTACAGTTATATGATGGCCTTGCTCTGATACAAAATGAAAGTGACCATGCTGTAGGATCGAGTAATATGGAATATAATAAAAACTAGTGTGGAAAATAATAATAGCAGTAAAGTAAAATGTCACCAGAAATTTTATACAGGTTCGAACTCCTATTCTACGTACAGTCTCAACCTCCTTTTGGAATCAAAACTAGCAACCCTTACTTGACCTGGAGGAATAGGTATTACACCGCCTAAGCAACAGAATAGGACTTTACCGCCTGAGCAACAGAATAGGACTTGACCACCTGAGCGACCGAACGGGACTTGACTGTCGGAGCAATAGAATAGGATTTGACCGCATGAGCAACCGAATAGGAGTTGATTACAAAGTAGATTGTCTTCGCCTTTTGTGCTCTTTAATAACACGAATTTTTCACTTGTAGTAGACTCTTTCTATAATATTATTCTCAAGTATAATGTGTATGATTTTGTATACATGAAGAATAGGAAGCTTCAAATTGCTTGAAACATATGTAATTGAGATCTTAAGCAATAAATATATAAAATCAAGAAAGCAATAGATTCGAAGAATATAAATCCAATTAGTGCAAGAGAGGAAATTAATTGAAGTTATTTAATAATTAGAACACAAGCAAATATATAGAAGATAAGGGGTTGCAACTATTGGTAAAGAGTACTCAACGAATAACAATGGCTGCAACTCTTCGCGAGGAAGAAGGCTATTCAAAAAGGAAGCGTCTTTTCACAAAATGTCAGTTACATACAATTCGGTCGACTGGTATAGAAGCTTCAGTCGACTGAATTCAAAAACATGCATTTGCATTCAAAAGTGCACAGATTCAGTCGACCAACTGAGTGTTTTCAGTCGACTAAAATCCATTATTCAAAAAAACTATCATAGCTCATGTGGTTAGAGCGCTTGTCTTCTAAACTAGTGACACAGGTTCGAGCCCCACTCCATGCTCTTTTTTTGAAAACTAGATTCATCATTTAAATAGAATTTTTTAAACGTGTATGTTTGTGAACTACTTGAGGATAGATTTTAGCATAGCTAAAACTGGACTTTGACACTAAATATACATTTGATGACACTTGTTTAAAATTTATAACTACACAAACCATATTTTGAGTTAATGAGTCCAGATGTTGTCATAGGCGTAGATCCTTGAATTATTGTGTCTTGTCAGCAATAAAAACTTGTGATTCAACATTCTCCCCCTTTTTGATGATGACAACTCCATTTGCTACGAATGAATCTTCGACAAGCTTTGTTGATTTTTCTCTCCCCCTAAATATATATGCTAGCAACTATGCTGGGTGTTTCACCCCCTGAATCTATGCTTATATTTCCCTGTAAATAGTAATTGAGCAATATCTTTCTCCCTCTTTATCATCGACAAAAAGGAGAGTTTCCAAACTGACAATATTTATAATATATGAACATGTAGTTAACATGGACAATGATATCACTTTGTTGTCTGTAATGTGTTTCGAGCAATAACTATCTATTTTCCCCTCTTTTTTTGTGGTACCTGCAAAATATAGAATTAACATTGGTACCCACCATTTTATTTGGGTCCTAAGAGTTAGGTCTTAGGAATTCCAAACCCAAGAGGGTTTGGAATTCCTTTTAAAAATAGAATCCTTGTTTTTATGATTAGTTTTTACAAAAGATTTTATATACTTATCTCTAATCGAAGAATTATTTATTTTAAGAACCCAAATTTTAATTGATTTAGAAAAATTCAAAAACATTTCTATGTTTTTAAACTTTATTATTATTCTTTTTATATGAAAAATTCTTTTCTTTAGAATAACTTTAGAAGATTGCTTATATCCTAGTCCTTTTTTATTTGAAGTAGTTTGAGAATTTTCTATAACTTTGGAAAGATTATCTCTTCCTTTATTAAAATTAAAGACATTTTTAGTAATATCATCGAACTTTGTTTTAAGGCAAGAGTTATCTAATTCTAAAATCTTGACATTAGCTTTAAGATCATGATTTTCAATTAGTAGAGCATCATCCTTTTCTTTTTGAGTTTTTATCTCTTGACGTAACGTAGAGAGTTGAGATGTCATATTAGAACAAGATTCTTGAGTAACTTCAAGTTCTTCTTCTAAGATTTGTTTCTCATCTCTTAGCAATCTACTTTGATTTAAGTTCTGTTTAATTTTTTAAGAAATCTTTGTATTCTCTTTTGATGTCTTTGTATTCTCTTTTGATGTCTTTTACCTTATCAAGTAATTCTGAATTTATCTCTAATAGATCATCAAAAGTTAGATCGCTTACCTCATCTTTTGCGCCCATAAAACATACATTTTCTTGTTCTGTATCATTGCCCGAATCACTATTTGATGATGAGGATGATTCTGAATCGTCCCAAGTGACGGAGAAACCTTTCTTCTTGAATCTGTCTTTCTTGTGCTTATGTTTGTCTTTTTTTCCTTGGGACAGTCCTTCTTGATGTTGCCTTTCCTCTGAAACTCATAACATTCTAGAGCAGATGATGATGGTTTGTTGCTGCTATTATTGTTGCTGGAGCTTTTCTTATTATTTTTGTTACTCTTTCTAAATTTCAAAAACTTATTAAAATTTTTAGCAATGAACGCCATATCTTCCTCATCTGAATCTGATTCATCCTTTTCTGCTTGGAATGCCATATTCTTCTTATCTTGAGCATGTGCTCGTTTTTCCTAGAGTTTAAATTCATAAGACATTTTCTATCAGCTCCTCCGATTTTATGGTCGAAATGTCGTTAACTTCTTTGATTGCTAAGACTTTACATTCCCACTCATCCATTTTGTGAGTTGAGGATTTTTGAAAATATCAAAATCTTTATAAATTTTCCTAATGTATCAAACAATGATATATATCTTGAAATCTAGAGTACATTTCGTTTATAGTCTCATCTTGCTTCATTTTAAATCTGCAACTGATTTTGGAGCACAGAAATTTTACCCTATTATACTTTGTTAGTACCTTCATGTGTAATTTTAAGTGTACGCCAAATTTCATGAGCATTTTTACACATGCTTATTCTATTAAATTCATTTTTGTCTAATGCACAATACAACATATTCATAGATTTAGCATTCGCAGCAGCATCTAAATTTTTTTATGTTAGACCATGTTGAATATTTAGTAGCAGGAATAGTATATTCAGATTGCGTAATGTTCCAGGTTTCATAACTACTTGCTTGTATATATATTCTCATTCTCGTAGCCAATAGTTATAGTTCATTCCATTAAATAGAGGTTTCACGCAGTAGGTTGACCTTCTAGAAAGGTAGTGTTAGCAACAGTGCTGGTGTTGTTTTTCATATTAAAACAACATCAAATAACTATGTTACGGTTATATGATGGTCTTGCTCTGATACCAAATGAAAGTGATCATGCAGTAGGATCGAGTAGTATAGAATGTAATAAATAAATAGTGCGAAAAATAATAATAGCAGTAAAGTAAAATGACATCGGAAATTTTTATACTGGTTCGAACTCCCGTTCTACGTGCATTTCCAAACTCCTTTTGAAATTAAAACTAGTAACTCTCGCTTAACCCAAAGGAACATGTATTATGCTGCCTGAGCAATGTAATAGGACTTTACTGCTTGAGAACCAGAACAAGACTTGACCGCCTGAGCAACCGAATGGGACTTGACCGCCTAAGCAACAAAATAGGATTTGACTGCCTGAGCAACCAAACTGGACTTGATTACAAAGTAGATTGTCTTCACCTTTTCTGTTCTTTAATAATACGGATTTTTCACTTGTAGTACACCCTTCGTATAATCTTATCCTCAAGTA
Organism: Allium cepa; assembly: GCA_030765085.1. Taxonomy (NCBI): domain Eukaryota; kingdom Viridiplantae; phylum Streptophyta; class Magnoliopsida; order Asparagales; family Amaryllidaceae; genus Allium; species Allium cepa. The sequence goes on from CM060932.1 coordinate 165,121,793, forward strand.
TAATGTGTATGATTGTGTATATATGAAGAATAGGAAGTTTCAAATTGCTTGAAAGTTATGAAACTGAGATCTTAAGAAATAAATATATAAAATCAAGAAAGCAATATATATTTGAAGAATATAAATCAAGTTAGTGCAAGAGAGAAAAGTAATTGAAGTTATTTGATCATTAGAACACAAGAAAATATATAGAAAATAAGGAGTTACAACTGCTGGTACAGAGTTCTCGACGAATAGCAATGGCTGCAACTCTTCGCGAGGAAGAGGGATATTCAAAAAGGAAGCGTCTTTTTACAAAATGCCAGTTACATATAGTTCAGTCGACTAGTATAGAAGCTTCAGTCAACTGAATTCAAAAACATGCACGTGCATTCAAAAGTGCACAGATTCAGTCGACTGACTGAGTGTTTCCAGTCAATTGAAATCTGTTGTTAAACAAAAAACTACCATAGTTCATGTTGTAAGAGCGCTTACCTTCTAAATTAGTGACGTGGGTTCGAGCCCCACTCCATGCATTTTTTTGAAAACTTGAATCTTCATTTAAATAAAATGTTTTGAATGTGTGTGTTTGTGAACTACTTAAGGATAGATTTTACCATTGCTCAAACTGGACAATGAGTCTAAATATACTTTTGATGACTCTTGTTTAAAGTATACAACTATACAAACCATATTTTGAGTCGATGAGTCCGGATGTTGTCGTAGGCTTAGATTCGTGAAATGATGTGTCTTGTCAACAATCAAAACTTATGATTCAACATTCTCCTCCCTTTTAATGATGACAACTCCATTTGCTACGAACTAATCTTCGACATGCTTTGTTGATTTTTCTCTCCCCATGAATAAATGCTAGCAACTATGTTGGTTTTTTCTCCTCCTGAATCTATGCTTATATTTCCTTGTAAATAGTAATTGAGCAATATCTTTCTCCCCTTTTGTCATCGAAAAAAGGAGAGTTTCCAAACTGATAATATTTGCAATCTATGAACATGTAGTTAACATGGACAATGATATGACTTTGTTTTATGTAATGTGTTTCGATCAATCACTGTTTATTTTCTACTCTTTTTAGGTTTACCTGCAAAACATAGAATTAATATTGGTACCCACCGTTTTATTTGGATTCTAAGAGTTAGGTCTTAGGAAACCAAACTCAAGAGGGTTCAGAATTCCTTTTAAAAATAAAATCCTTGTTTTTATGAACAATTTTTATAAAAGATTTAACATACTTATCTCTAATCAAAGAATTATTTGTTTTAGGAACCCAAATTTTAATTGATTTAGAAAAAATAGAAATCTTTGAACTAGATTTTTCAACTTTATTGTTATTCTTTTTCTATGGAAAAATTCTTTTTCTTTGGAATAACTTAGAAGATTGCTTATATCCTAGTCCTTTTTTATTTGAAGTAGTTTGAGAATTTTCTATTGTTATCCCAACTTTTAGCAAAGTTGAGATACCCATAATTTACTAGAAATCAATGATTACTATTCATGAATATCAACCATGCATTACAGGATAACCATGGATATCGATGAATTTTGTACGAGTCCAGAACGGGCCACAGTTGATAGGACACGACAAGAAAGACCATAGGAATCTGCATTCCAAATTTCAAGTCAATCCGAGGTCGTATGCTCAAGTTATGATGGAATCAAGGTAAGAGGAATTGACATTGCTCGTTTCGAACCCATAGTGTTCGAACCCATCATATTCGAAACCATCACCCTACTTATGTTCGAACCCATCTGTTTCGAACCCACGAAATAAGTCTGCGCCTCGAATCCATAAGCATTTGCTCCAGTTCGAATCGATGGAGTTCGTAGCCATCGGTTCGAAACCATCTATTTCGAACCCACCTGCGTTCGAACCGATAGCACTGCCATACCAATCTCGAACCCATCGGGTTCGAGTCCATCTAGTTAGCCTTGACTCCACTTCGAACCCATCACAAAACCTAGCTTCGAACCCATCACAAAACCTAGCTTCGAACCCATCACAGAGCCACACTTCGAACCCATCCTGAGTAGCTTCATTCGAACCCACTTGGTCAACCAACCACGATGACGTGTCTCCCATCGGTTCGACTGCGCCGGGATATATGGAGTCGAAGCGGTCAAAACGGAGAGAAGTCCGGGTCGATTCGAAACTTGCGCTCCACGTCACCACGAAGTCGCGTGCCACACTGGTTTCGAAATGATCGTTTCAAGCAACAGGGGTTCGAACGCAACAGCCTCACCGTGAAGTCAATTTCGAACCCTGCATATCTCCTAACCTACTGATCCAAATGCCATGAAATTTTCACAGATGCTTGCATACATGATGAAGAATGTCCACGCCAAATTTCACCTCGATTGGATGAATTCTTGATCGGTTCGAATGGAGTTCGAACCGATGCCAAAGTGGGCCCAAACTTCCCGGGACTGTACGTGTGGGCCCCCTCACGTGCCAGAAGAGGTCTCCCAAGTTTTCAGCGAGATAGCAGCAGCCTACGCCTATAAATAGACCTCCAGGTCATTCAGAAAAAGGATCTTTCCGCGATTGAACGCCAAGACTCTGCCGGATTCAAGTTTAACTATCAGAACCACCGTTGTACTTGAATTTCAGAACTACAATTCATTGTAATCCGCTGTAATCGATTGTAATCAGCGAAGAACATCAATAAAAGGAAAAACCTTTGAAGTGGACGTAGGCCGGAGATAGCCGAACCACTATAAAATCGTGTGTTCTTGTTTACATTTACTATTTTGCTACTTAGATCTGCGATTTGTGTTTGGATATCGTTGATTTATATTCCAACACTGGTGCTTTCACATTCATCGGGGTTTGTGACCAATTTTGGTGCAAACACTTTGGTGCTTTCACTGAGAAGAACCAGCACCCGCTACATCAGATTCAGAATTCAGATTCAAAAGTTTGAAGAAACTCCAATCCGGAAACAATGACTCGACATACGAGACAAAGAGTTGATAGAAGCCAACAAGGAGGAAGCCAAGAGGCATCCTCCAGATCAGGAGAAGGACAAGCTTCCGTCTACATCACCAGAGATGAGATGGAGGCCATGGCTAATTCATTGCGCGAAAGCATAATGAAGAGTCAACAGGAGATGCTGCAGAATTTCCTCGAGCAGATGAGGACGGCAAATATGCAAAACCTTGGACCAGCTACAACAGCTACGAGTACGGGACAAGGAATAAGGATTGCAGATGCAAATGAAGGACAGGCTCAAGGCCAGAATACAGGGATTGAAGGTGGTCAACAAGGCCTTGGGGGCAGACCCTCAGGGTCCGATACTGGAAGGCCAACAGACGGAGCACAACAGACAGGAGCCAATGCATACGCCAACGAGCCACCAGAAGAGTACGTACCGGAATTCCCTTCAAGGCTCGGGGGGCAGGATAGAAACTTGACAAGGGGCCAACCCCTAGACGGGGACGAGAGAATGATTGGCCTCATGCGAAGAATCATGAGAGGAGGATTACCTAGTGGAGGCCTAGAAGAAGTTAGTCGGAGTCCATTCACTCCAAACATCCGAAACGCAAGGAACCCTCCAAAGTTCAAATTACCAGCGCTAGATCCCTATGACGGAAGATCAGATCCGACCGTACACATCACAAGATATATCAGGCACATGGAAGTACTGGGGGCATCCGAGGAAGTGATGGCACGATGCTTCCCTCTATATTTATCAGATTTAGCTTCACTATGGTTCAGACAACTAGAGACTGGATCAATTGGAACATGGAGCGAGCTCGTTGATTGCTTCATGAGACAGTTCAGGGTCCACGTGACGCGACCCAAGAGTGTGATGACTTTAGCAACAATCAAGCAGAGGACCGGAGAGTCCATAAAAGATTTTCTACTCAGATTCAACGTGACAGTGACTTCTGTGGATCGCCCGGATCCATCAATGATTTTGATGGCGGCGGTGGCAGGAGTCGCGGAAGGCACCAAATTTAAGGATTCTCTAACTAAAGATCCACCGCAAGATCTTGGAGAATTCTTCCATAAAGCTGAAAAATTCATTCGATTAGAAGAATCACGAGTCGAGAGTCGTGAAATAAATGCCACGAAAAGCGTAGGGACCTCCGGAGAGCAGTCCGGAGCGGACAAGGGAAAAAGGAGACAGGATGATAGACATGATGGTCCTGATAAACGGAAGAAATCCCGAGAACCAAGATTCAGGCAATACATAGATCTGAATGCAAGCCTAGAAAGAATCTTCACTGAAACCAGGGGGCAACTACACTATCGAAAGCCACCTATAAGGGATCCCACCGAGCGGGAGCGCAGGACTGGAAAATATTGCCTGTTCCATGAGCTTGATGGGCACACCACAGATGAATGCCGTCACTTGAAGGATGAGGTGGAAGAACACGCTAGGGGTGGTAGATTACCGCAGTATGTCAGAGAACGGACAACAGCGACAAGGCATGAACAACTACCGCCTCCACCTTGCAGGAACGATCCTGGATCGGGATCACGACTCGTCATCAACTGATCAAAGATGGCAAGGGCCAAGTCCACGATCTGGACTTCGGTCGAATAATTTTATTTAGATTTATTTTCAGAATAAAACGGTTACTCCACTTACACATGTACGGGAACCGGAGAGATCCCTAGGCATGCTCTGAGATGGAGATGAACCGCTACGCCCGGAGAGGCAATCCTTAGTTTTTTCTGATGTTTGAGATTGAACATCTAGAACTTGAATTTCAATAAATAAATTTGAACTTCTTGCAATAAACCTTTTGACCGGAGAGTCAAAGGATGAACATTGAACACCAGTATAAACATGATCGCTTTATAACCCCATCCGGAGAGACGGGGTCCGAAGGCAAGAAGTGAGTTGCTTCGCCGGAGAGCGACAGGATCGACTCACTTATACAAGAAAGATCGCCTTCACCCGGAGAGGTGAATCCAGAAGGCAAGAAGTGAGTTGCTTCGCCGGAGAGCGACAGGATCGACTCACTTATCGTCGTTTCCCCTTCACCAGAGAGTGACAGGATGGGATCCGACAAGAGTCCGGAGAGACTATGATCGGCCGATGATTCAGGTCATGACATCGCTTAATGTTCAACTGCTTTGAACCGGAGTGCAAGAAGTGGGTTGCTTCGCCGGAGAGCGACAGGATCAACTCACTTAAGCGCTGTTTCCCCTTCACCGGAGAGTGACAGGATGGGATTCAGCAAGAGCCCGGAGAGGTTATGATCGGTCCCGAACGACCATGATATCGCTATACGTCCTAACTGGGACCAGAGTGCAAGGGATAGAAGGCAACGCCAGAGAGCAATGGGATCTTTCTATTCAATCACTGAGTCTAGAATGAGCTCAGTAAGGGTTTAGAGCAGCCAATAATAGTCCAGAGAAACTATGAAACTTCATTCTCAACTCCTACGGGAAGAACAAACATTGATTTGGCTTCGAACAGCCACATACTTGATCGATAATGCCACAGCTATCAACGAAACATGAATTTATTACACTTGATATAAGACCGTTCAAAACATACCTTTTACAAAAAGGCATGTTTTGGGGGGCAAAGTGTTATCCCAACTTTTAGCAAAGTTGAGATACCCATAATTTACTAGAAATCAATGATTACTATTCATGAATATCAACCATGCATTACAGGATAACCATGGATATCGATGAATTTTGTCCGAGTCCAGAACGGGCCACAGTTGATAGGACACGACAAGAAAGACCATAGGAATCTGCATTCCAAATTTCAAGTCAATCCGAGGTCGTATGCTCAAGTTATGATGGAATCAAGGTAAGAGGAATTGACATTGCTCGTTTCGAACCCATAGTGTTCGAACCCATCATATTCGAAACCATCACCCTACTTATGTTCGAACCCATCTGTTTCGAACCCACGAAATAAGTCTGCACCTCGAATCCATAAGCATTTGCTCCAGTTCGAATCGATGGAGTTCGTAGCCATCGGTTCGAAACCATCTATTTCGAACCCACCTGCGTTCGAACCGATAGCACTGCCATACCAATCTCGAACCCATCGGGTTCGAGTCCATCTAGTTAGCCTTGACTCCACTTCGAACCCATCACAAAACCTAGCTTCGAACCCATCACAAAACCTAGCTTCGAACCCATCACAGAGCTACACTTCGAACCCATCCTGAGTAGCTTCATTCGAACCCACTGGGTCAACCAACCACGATGACGTGTCTCCCATCGGTTCGACTGCGCCGGGATATATGGAGTCGAAGCGGTCAACACGGAGAGAAGTCCGGGTCGATTCGAAACTTGCGCTCCACGTCACCACGAAGTCGCGTGCCACACTGGTTTCGAAATGATCGTTTCAAGCAACAGGGGTTCGAACGCAACAGCCTCACCGTGAAGTCAATTTCGAACCCTGCATATCTCCTAACCTACTGATCCAAATGCCATGAAATTTTCACAGATGCTTGCATACATGATGAAGAATGTCCACGCCAAATTTCACCTCGATTGGATGAATTCTTGATCGGTTCGAATGGAGTTCGAACCGATGCCAAAGTGGGCCCAAACTTCCCGGGACCGTACGTGTGGGCCCCCTCACGTGCCAGAAGAGGTCTCCCAAGTTTTCAGCGAGATAGCAGCAGCCTACGCCTATAAATAGACCTCCAGGTCATTCAGAAAAAGGATCTTTCCGCGATTGAACGCCAAGACTCTGCCGGATTCAAGTTTAACTATCAGAACCACCGTTGTACTTGAATTTCAGAACTACAATTCATTGTAATCCGCTGTAATCGATTGTAATCAGCGAAGAACATCAATAAAAGGAAAAACCTTTGAAGTGGACGTAGGCCGGAGATAGCCGAACCACTATAAAATCGTGTGTTCTTGTTTACATTTACTATTTTGCTACTTAGATCTGCGATTTGTGTTTGGATATCGTTGATTTATATTCCAACACTGGTGCTTTCACATTCATCGGGGTTTGTGACCAATTTTGGTGCAAACATCTATAATTTTGGAAAGATTTTCTCTTCCTTTATTAAAATTAGAGACGTTTTTAGTAATATCATCTAATTTTGTTTCAAGGGAAGAGTTATATAATTCTAAAATGTTGACATTAGCTTCAAGATCATGATTTTCAATTAGTAGAGCATCATTCTTTTTTTTTCCGAGTTTCTATCTCTTGACTTTACATAGAGAGTTGAGATGTCATATTAGAAAAAGATTCTTGAGTAACTTCAAGTTCTTCTTCTAAGATTTGTTTCTTATCTCTTAGCATATCTACTTCGATTCCATTTCTATTCAGTTTTTTAAGAGATTCTTTGTATTTTCTTTTGATTTCTTTTAGCTTATCAAGTAATTCTGAGTTTATTTCTAATGGATCATCAAAAATTAGATCACTTACCTCATCATTTATGGCCATAAAACATAAGTTGGCTTGTTCTACATCACTGTCCGAGTCACTATCTGATGATGAAGATAATTCTGAATCATCCCAAGTAATAGAGAAAGCTTTCTTCTTGAATCTGTATTTCTTGTGCTTATGTTTATCTTTCTTTTCCCAGGACAGTCTTTCATGATGTTGCCTTTTTTATGACACTCATAACATTCTAAAGCAAATGATGATGGTTTTTTGCTGTTGTTATTATTGCTGGAGCTTTCTTATTATTTTAGTTGCACTTTCTAAATTTCAAAAAAAATTGAAATTTTTAGCAACGAACTTCATATCTTCCTCATTTGAATCTAATTCATCCTTTTCTGCTTGGAATGCTATATTCTTCTTATCTTGGTCATGTACTCATTTTTCTTGGAGATTAACTTCATAAGGCATTAGATTTCCTATCAATTCCTCCAGTTTTATGGTCGAAATATCATTAGCTTCTTCGATTGCTAAGACTTTTCGTTCCTACTCATCCATTAGTGAGTTGAGGATTTTGAAAACATTATCAAAATCCATGTAAGTTTGTCCTAATGCTATCAAAGAATGATATATATCTTGAAATCTAAAGTACATTTCATTTATAGTCTCATCTTGCTTCATTTTAAAATTCTGCAACCGATTTTGGAGCATAGAAATTTTACTCTATTTTACTTTGTTAGTACCTTCATGTGTAATTTTAAGTGTACACCAAATTTCATGAGCAGTTTTACACATGCTTATTCGATTAAATTCATTTTTGTCGAATGGACAATACAACATATTCATATATTTAGCATTTGCAGCAGCGTCTAATTTGTGTGTGTTAGACCATGTTGAATATTTAGTAGTAGGAATAGTATATTTAGATTGCATAATGTTCCAGGTTTCATAACTATTTGCTTGTATATAGATTCTCATTTTAGTAGCCCAATAGTTATAGTTCATTCCATTAAATAGAGGTGGTCGCACAGTAGGTTGACCTTCTGAAAGGTAGTTTTAGCAATAGTGCTGGTGTTGTTTTCCATATTAAAACAATATCAGATAACTATTTTACGGTTATATGATGGTCTTTCTCTAATACCAAATGAAAGTGACCATGTTATAGGATGCAAGACATCTTTCTAATGAGGCCCAAAATATACATTGTTTGCAATAATTATGTATTATCGATTTACTTGGTATTTCAATTTTTACACCAGTTTGATGTATCTTTGGATATTCCTTTACAAGTTCATATATTCCTTCGCATGACCAAATCATTGATGATTGTGTAGTCTTTGCTTTATAAGTTATTAAGTTTTTCCTATCTCTTTTGAAAGGATGATTAATATGGAGAAAACAACGATAACAATCAAACCATGAAATTTTCTTCCCATATGGAAAAGAATATGCTCGCGCTTCTTCATGCAATAAGGATAAGCTAGACGACTGAATGTACCCCAGCCTGAAAGCATTACATATGCAGGAAAATCACTAATTGTCCGTAACAAAGAAGCGAACATATGAAATTTTTTCTAAAATGTCGTCTGTTTCAACTTCTTCATGAAACCATGTTTACAACTCTTCAATCAGTGGTTATAAATAAACATCGATTCCTTGTATTGGACCATTAGGGCCAAGGATGACAATAGTGAAAAACATATATGGTGTTTTCATACACAATAAAATCCGCTTGTTGTCGTCAACTTGTGCAGCAACAGATAGTTTCGGGGCTAAACTCTCAAACTTTAGACCCATATTTACCAGATCCACATAAGATCCCATGATGTGACTAGTCATGTTACCCTTGAATTCTGGATGTATTCCTACGATGAACATCTCATTTCTCATCACTGGCATATGCTAAACCAGGCTTGAACCGAGATAGGGCAATGAATCGGTTATCATACTCTGCCATTGACATGGCCCTCTGCTTCAGATCGAGGAAGCTATTAAATAACAAAAACTTCTTGGCTCTCGGGATAAACTTCATCTTGAATCTTCCGTAAATTACCACCAATAGAAGTCGATCCTTTGGACGTCAGCAGTGATATACTCCACCAATCCATGGTTGCATCCGTTAGATGTCGTGATGTCTACCGGCGTTTATCACATAATCTATCTCTGTATCGCCAAATATTTGGTCACATAATTTGATCCAAGTCTGGACTTCTATGACCGTCTCCATACCATCAAACCACTTACCTCTCCCTCATTAACATGGCAGAGCGAAGCAAAATTCACAGAGGCCTGACCTACATGACCTCTCTACAATATCCACCCTTGGTTCCCCGATTGAAGCAACATTCCTTGGTGCTTGATCTCCACCATTTGTAATGGTACTAACTTGACCACCTCCATCACTACCTTCTTGAGCATTGGCTGCTTTAGTACTTATGATTTGTACTCCCTGAACATAGCAAAATATAATTAGGATATTAAAGGCTAGAGTTATTTCAAATAAAGAGATTATTCCTAAGGAAATTCGAAAAGGGGATATAGGTTTATAGAAAATACAAATATGCTCTCTTATATATAACACACTCGACTCATTCTTGGGTACCGTTTACTCTATCTAAGTTAAATGGTGCTAAGATGATATTGCAAAACTCTCCCTTCATAAAAAAACATAAAACAAAAAAATTGTATATATGTTTATATTTCATTGATAATGCCCACAATCGATAGGTGTACACACTTGTATGTACACTCGCCATGCTCTATACCCTTCTCACATTAGCCCACAAGGCAATGCATGGATGGTATACCTGAACTTAGTTTATTTGAGTTAGTTGTATGTATATAAAAATTATTTTATTATTAGTGCCTACAGTCGATAGGTGTACACACTTATGTGTTCACTTGCCACGCTGTGTACCCCCCTTATGTAAGACCAAAAGGCAGTGCATGGGTGGTATATCTACAATCATTTTTCCAAGTTAGGCATATGTAAACATAGTTAATATTAGAAAAAATCAAATAAAGAGAGAGTAAACAATTGAAATACAAGCACTAATTTATTTATTTGATTCAACTTATTTTCAAAAAGTGAAAAACTTTGATGATCAACAAAGGATCCATTTCATAGTTGCATTATGTTATCAACTGAACCATCCAGCCAAATTAGAGCCTAATTCTGATGATAATCTGATTTTTGTTGGAAGTTTTAACAAGTAAAATGACTTAAATTTCTTGATAATGATCGAAACTTATAATTAATACATTTTTGTCGATTTAAAAGTAAATTATTCATTTGTAAATATTTTCAAAAACTTGCATTCATCTCTTTGTAAATATATCTTTCATTTAGGAATTTTTCATGTTGCAATTGGATTTTGTGGGTAATATCTGCCAAAAACTTTCACGAGACAAAATTGGTCCTACTAGGAATACCTAGGGGTTTAACAGCTTGTTACATATGCTCAATGTAATCGTGCTCCCTACGAAAACGGATTTAACTTAGTTTTAGTTTATTCGATGACGAATAAAAAGATAAGTGTGGGGTATTTGATGTGCACGTAAAAGTGCATGATATTTAATCTAATTTAATTAAATAAATGAGCATATAGGGTATTTTACATGTTTAAACCAAAATTTAAATTATTTTCAAACCATCATTTATTCATCTTCATATAGGGGCAAAATGGTCATTTTTGTGTATGATTTAATTTGAGAAAATTTACTTGCACATTTTAGTATTGTTTTGTAGAAATTTGGATTCCACATGGAAGAAGCCTTCATGAAAATTTGCATGCACAAGAGAAGGAAACAAAAGAATGAAGAAATAAACTAATTCATGCAACATAGAGGTCCACACCTACCCACTTACATGATCTACAATTAGGAGGTAATGTACATGTTAGTGGGGATTAAAGTTATATGCATACTTAATGGAGGACTAATTAGAAGTTAATGATAACTTGGTGGCCACACTTCCTAAAAGGCATTTTGGGCAGTCCCCTAAAATTTGCGTTACAGTTTTAGGTATGTATAAACACCTCTTATGTTTTATGTAATGAAGCTTTTACCACCTTCTCTTAGTTTAGTTGTAGCTAAAATTGCAAACATAAACTCTCTTTCTTTTTAATGGCTTCTTAGCCTTTTCTTAATGCAATTAATTTACATACAGTTTTAATTCATGCTCTTTTCTACTTACAGGCTCTCTTTCCTTTCATGTTAGTAGTTTAGATTTATTTATGCAAGTAGATTAATTCTTTTTTATTTTAATTAGCTCTCTTCTTACTTTTCTTGCTTTTCAATGTTGAAATTTACATATGTTGAAATGATAACAAATATGAGAAGCTAATTCTTTTCAATATAGGGGTAATGAAGCTCCCTTAATCATGTAGATTTAACATATTTGCTAATTTATGATCTCATTTTGTGCTTAATGAAATATTTGATGTGGTAAAACTTTTTTTGATTAACTATGAATTTGATAGTCTATGTTGTTGACACCAAATAAAATTACCTCTTCATCTATATATGATGTTGGTAATGAAGTGGATTTTAGAATCAAAATTTGATGGTATGTATTACTAATCAATAGTAAATAGATCATACTTAGAATAGATTTTATTTTTAACATCATTATCATTTTCATGAGAGTTAACAAGTTGTATGAAGGGTGTGTTAAAGTTTGATGGTTTATGTTGGACTAATTAATAGCACAAATAGACCATACTTACGATAAACACATCAACTAAATTCACAAACAACCAAAAAGAGAGATTATAATTTCCATATATTGATTTATGTGATCACGAGAAGGGATTTGCCTCTAAATTGCCTTCTACTATCATATTTTTATTCACTTTCTTTTGCTAGTTTTTTTTATATTTTTAGCAAAACAACTTCAAACTCTTGGTTAATTTGACCGTGTAGAATTTTAAAACCACTTCAGTTCCCTATGGATCGATCTGTACTCGCCACATACTAAAATTGTACGTTGTGCATTTGCGGTTATTTTTATTACAGTTTTTGACGATTTTCTATCTTATAGAAAAACCATCGATTCAACAAGTTTTTGACATCTCTATCCTTCGACGTGCTATTGGAGCGTTATATGCAAACTGTACGACAATTTTTAAAAACGCGTTAAGGGAGATTAATGTAAAGCCTTAACCCTAAGAAAAATATTTATTTTACTGATTAGACATTATATATATTTTTTATTCTACTATATATAGATAATTTGACTGATTCTTAAGAGATGGAAAATCCTGTAATATCTCTTGAGTTATGCACGCACATTATACACTGGATATGAGATGTAAAACCCCGTAAACATCTCTAATGCTATTTCACTCCTGTTATATGTGATACTGATTTGACTTACATAAGGATATTTTAATCCTGACTCGAGTGTTTTGTTTTTTCATTATGTTTGGGTCAGTACTTAGTTTCTAGCGTATTGAAGATTATTTTTTGGAGGACGAAGATGAAGATTTGGTATACTATATTATTAGTAGTATTCCCTTACATCATGTGTTCTGCTGAATTATTCTATTGTCCCGTTGTATATATAACTCTGATTGATATTGTAAAAGTATAATCAAATGTATAGTGTAAACAGTTTCAAGAACTATTTATTTGATTATTAAATTTTATCATTCCACTGCGAGATTCTGTATTTGTTATTTCGTTTCTTATTTTAATTAAACCTATTAGTTATTTGTGTTTCAGATTGTTTGAGTTGGATATGTGTGGATTATTGTCGATTTAAACTTTCCAGAATGTGGGTCGTCACACCTTTATTAATTAGTCTTTCATTAATTAAAATACTTTGCAAAACTGATTAAAGATCTCATCAAAACACTATTCCAAAACTCTTAACATCCCTTTTACACTTGGAAAACATTCATATACATATCTCAACGGATAAGTATATTACCAGAACATTGGGCAAATTTCCACGTTTCAAATTCCCTATTTTTTTCAAATATTAATTATTATAAAATCAAACCTCTTATCCTTTATAACAACTACCTTTTTAAAAGCTTACATAATAATTCAAATAACTTATAAATTTCCGAAGTCAATTTATAAAACAATTTTATTAGTATGCAAGTCAATTTGCACAACCACTTTACAGACCTCTAAAATCATTTATAAAACATTTACTAATTTAAATTTCCTTTGATAAATCTTCTTTAAAAAAAATCCTTTACAAAATATCCTTTGCAACTCATCCTTTTAAATCACTTTAAATAAATGTTTTTCCTTAGTAAAACACATTTTCTATAAATAAGTTATTTATTTATAAATACTTTTATAAATAACAATATAACTTGAAAAGTCATTTATAAACCCTAAACCCTAAAATCAATTAAAGAATTTAAGTTAATTAAAATCATACTTTATAATTTCAAATAGAGGCTTAGCAAACCCAGTGGTGGTAATTTAAGTTACCATTTAACATTAATTTCACTTTCAAGTCACTTAACCATTTATTTACATAAGCTAACATATATGTAAATGCAATTCATATTCAAACCAAGGAATAACATATTAATACAACTCAACCAGCATACGCATGTCCAAACATAATAGCAGGATGGTGATTTATCCCGCTAAACAGATATCCAAAACAATTCAATCAATTTATAGCAGAACAAGGATTTATTCCGCTAAAACGCATGCCCATGCAAACAACAATTACATTATAGCAGAATGAAAATTTATTCTTCCAATACATGTTCACACAAACAACAATTATATTATAGTAGAGTGGTGATATATTCTGCTATCACATTTCCACATAATCAAACTGTTTACATTATTACTCATTCACAGTAATATGGTTCCTTAATGTACCAGCACTTGAATCCCTTATGTTCAAAACCATCTTTGAAAAAGAAGTACGTTTAATATAATTTCATCCTAGGTAAGCAAGAATTAAATACTTAAAACTCCCTTTTAAAATGATTAATTACAAATTAAACTCTTTATTTAATCATAAGTAATCTTATTTAAATTTTAACTTAATTATAAGTTAGTAAACAACTAAACCTTTAATAAATAATTTATTTATAAAGTAAACCATTAATTAATCCTTTATTTTTTATTAAATAATAATTAAAAACCTTTATTAATAATTGACTATTAATTAATCTAAATAAATTAACTAAACAATCTTTAACTAAAACTTAAATAATAAATTAAACCTTTAGTAAATTATTATTTTAAAACCTTAATTAATTCATAATTAAAAATAGTTAACCACTGATTAACTAAATAAATAATTGACCTCATATTTATTAACAAATAATTAAAAATAAATCATATAATTAACTCATAATTAATTAAAAATTAAACTTAATTTCAATGGATAACTAGTACTAATCATTATTTAATTAGGATTGATGAACCTTGTTTAATACTTAAGTAATTTTTAATTACCAAGCTTAATTAATTAATGGTTAATTATTATAACATGATCAACTTTCTAAAAAATTTATTAAATATATAAAACTTTTCCAAAATAATTTTAAAGTATGAAACTGAATTTTCAAAAAAAAAGAATTTTATCGAAACTGCATCCATACCAACTATCGCTATGGATGCCATAACTTCCAAACTTGATTAACATCTCAAATAGTATTTTAAAACATTATTTTTTAACTTTAACCTACTTTATGAACTTAATATAAATTTTTGTAAGCAAAAAAAGAAGTTAGACCTTTTAGAAAATTTTTATTTAATACAAAGTAAGTAATCAAAATTAAAAACTCAAAGGATCGCTATGTCGAACACAACCACCTTTCAAGTACTAATCTTACTCATTAACTTTTCCATTTACTAACTTTACTTACTAACTATCCATATCACTTCCATCACAAAACAAAGATCGTAACTTTACGACCAAAAACGTCGGTGTAATTTCGATTCACAAATCTACCTTAAACCATAAACTAGCAACATATGTACATCCAAACCATATGATAATTCAACCATCCACACAAAATAGTCTACAACAAAATAGGAAACATAATCATGGTTTAATTATTCCCACAAAAGGTTAAAAGCTTACTCATAAAATTTTGTAAAACTCTTTGAAAACTTGAAATACTTTAGAACTTACAAAGCTTGGAAAACCATAAAAAGCAACTCGAAAATGGGTCATCTTCTCATTTTTTGGCCATATTACTCTTAGAAATTTTAAAAGGGGTCCAGGAAAAATTATTGGAAATTATTAACCCTACCATTTCTAAAAAAATATTCACTCAATTTGGATTTGTTTTTAGGGAGATATGGTTGAAAGAAGTAGAGGTATTTTCGGGCTTCAAAATATGGGTCCAAAAATGAGTCAGAAAGAAATGCAATTTTTGTGCCAAAAATATTTAAAATTTGAAAATTGATTCAAATGAAAGATTTAACTACTAGAATTCTATATGGTTTGTAGAAATGAAAATCTTTACTTGGAGTAGTATGGAGGAAGTTATGGCTGAATGAAGTGGGAGGAAAAATGCCAAAAAAGAGTTCAAAACAAGGTTTGAAAACATTTTTAAAAGAAACTTGCTTTAATTTTTAAAAACTATAAAACTTAATAAAGAAGCCATTAATTTTTTTTGGAAAAGCTTTGAAAAGGAGCACGAAGTTAGCAAAATGAAATGAGAATGAGAAAAGGTGAAGTTTGTTTTATATAAAATGGAATGTTAAAAATTACTAAACTACCATTATCCTCTTACCATCAGCCCCCTTACGCCACCTCACCATACCATGTCTCTTTTTCTCCTCCTATCTTAATTTATAAATTTCCATGAAAATTAAACATGTAAAGATGGCAAAATGTCTTTCTGTTGGCATTAAGTCTAATCATGTCTCCCCTGATGTAATATATATATATATATATATATATATATATATATTACTAAATTAACTTAATTTAATTATACTTAACCATAATTAGTTCACAAATCCATGTTCATAATCTTATAATGAATGTGAATATACATCTACAAATGAGCACACAACATTTCAAATAATTTTTATGCAATGAAACGTCAAAAATTCGAAAAATGGTTTTCGGTCACGTTTTCTGTTTTTCATCGAACTACATATTTTTATAAACTAAATTTGAAAACTATTTCACCATCATTATTTATTATTCAAAATAATTGCATTTTCATTATAAAACATATTATTTGAATATTTAATATTCGCAAATCAAAGCAGTGAGATTCCGGGTCGTTACATTTTATGGATCAGGTAGTTGAGAAAAGCTTTTATGAAATAAAGTGGAATTATTTCCAAATTGAAGGTAATAGGAATTAAGTTCATATTAAAGCCCTATATGAGATATAGATTTTTAATTGAATTTTGCATTAGAAAGATTTATGAAATGAATTTAATAATTTTAATTTAAACCATAAATGATGAATGGTTAAAATGTATAAACTTTCTTATAAATGAATTTTGAGAATTATCTAAGTTGATATTGAAAATATTTATAAATGAATATGAAATTAATTTTATGCCAATAAAGGTATTTTACTTTTATTAAAATACCAAATCGTATTAAATAATACTTAGTTGATTTTAAAAAAAGAATAGCATGATTTTGAAAGAAGATTAACCAAGTATAAATATCTATTTATGTATTTTGAAAAACATGTGATTTTACTTTACAAAAACGATTGAATAAAATATTTGTTTGATTTTGATAGTAAGTATTAATAATCCACCCATACCTACTATAACTCATGGTAAAATGAACTATTGGAAACTTGTTGGATTTGAATTGATGAATTTGAAATTTTGATTGTATAGGATGATTTTAAATACTTGTTTGAATGATAGAAATGTAAGCATAGAATTTATGATATGTGTTATCACCCATGGTATATATGCATGTATATTACAAGCTATTAATATACATTTAAATGGATGTGTTATCATGTCTTAAACTAAATGCTTTGAATGCACTATTGCTTGAAATTATGAGATGCGCATACACGACACTATTTAATGAAGAAAATAGGATATAACTTCCTTTCAGAAATAGTGATGTTTTGTGTAGCCAAGTGATTTTTAAATTATTTACTTCTGAAATTCAGTAGCACTTTTAGAAAAAAAAATCAAAAGAAATTGACACCCAATCAAGTGTTGACAAACAAAGTATGTTAGTTGAAAAGAAATTACCTTTTAAAGTTAAAAATCCATTCCTTTAAGACATGGATGTTTCGCCACTTTTGGCACCTACCTTTCGACTTCATCCTTCCCCTTCAACCTTAGCCGAAACCAATACACGTGGTATTAAAAGCCTTGGTACGCAATGGACTGAACATTGGCGAAAGGTATAGAGTCGAAATAGAGGTTTCGAGGGGGTCGAAGCCTTGTTTTTCTTTTAAAAAAATGTGCCTGCTTCGCTTCAAAAAGAATGGTTTTGAATAAGGTGGCTTTCGACTTGGTCAAATGATTTTAAAAAATCGTTTTGAAAAAGGTTGCGCCTTTTGTTTTATAAAGAAGCTTTCGAAGATGTCGAGACCCCTTGCTGACGCATCCTACTTTCGAAGCAATGCCTTCGAAAGGGTCCTTTTTTTAAAGATCTAAGAAGCTTCTCCAATGCTTTCGAAAGGATTGGTTTCGAAACCATCTACTTATTTTACTTAGAAAATTGCTTTCGAAAGAGTGCTTTCGATTTAATTGTTTTAGGACCCTTCATTCTATTGAAAGTTAAACACAAAGGTTTCGAAAGGAATGGTTTTGAAAGGTTGTTCCACATGTTTTACATGAACCCAAATACATTTGAAAAGTTTAATTTATATAAAGAACTTAATGCTTTCGAATGGTATAAGATAAAGGTTTCGAAGGGGTGGTTTTCCATTGTTTTCAAAAAGTTTTAAATGGAAGATTTCCAACGATTCAAAAGATATGTTTAAAGTGTTTTGAAAAGAGGATGTCTAAGGTTTATAAAGCTTTCGAAAGAGATGTTTCAATGTTTTCATAAGGTATTTTGTAAATGGTTTCGAAAGAAATGTTTTGGCCTTTCGGCCTAAGGTTATAAAGTAAAGTAGTTTATTTGTATCGAAAGGGGTACTTTCTTCGGTTTTGAAAGGGTAACTTTCAAAGGTTTCAAATGTTTTCATCAAGAATGTTTTGTATAAAGTATATATAACATGATGAAGTGATTAGTAAAACTTAGAATATGTTTTCCTTGTTTAACTATGATTTAGTAGTTTAAACTAATTTGAAAGAAATGTTTTCAAGGAAAATTTGATGGGGTAGTTGACCCTACGTAAATGACTCAGATATAATACTAGATAAGATCGGTATAGGGTCGCGCCCTATAGTTTAGCTAGTAGCCTTTAGCTAATATAAGTCCAAAATTCCAGTATGTAGGGCTTTGTCATAGGTAAAACTAAAATGATGTTACAGACAGAAAGGAATATGTAGAGTAGAGACAGGTTGTTGGTGAGCCAGCAAAACCATTAGGATCAGTTGAACCTAGGAGAAGTAAGTTAGGGACAAACCGTCCTGAAGAGTATTTAACGTACGTTAGATTATTTATATATTTGTCTGGTAGGTCCCAGTCAGCCAAAAGTTTGTAGTTAGCCAAATAAAACTATAGTGTTCGGAAAGATAGTCCACTGATTACCTGATTTGTATGCTTACATGATATTGATATTATTGTTTTAACCATTTTGGTTGCAGGATTTTGGTTTGCAAAAGATATGTTTTTGAAATGATATTAATGAGGGAAAACCCGTTCCACTAAGCGGTGTGGTCTCACTTAATATCAAATAATCGAGATGTATAATATTGTTCACACCAGGCTTTATATCTGACTCTAAGTTTATTTTCCTCTTAAACTCTCGGTGCTCAAAATTGAATTGAGTAGGCCGAGGGTTGAGGATTTATAGGTTTCAGTAGATGGACGAATAAAACTTTCGAAAACGAGCAGGAGAACGATGTTAGCTATTTAGGAGTTATTGTTTTGTTTTATTCCGCTGTGATATATTAAGACGGTTTTTGTTTGTTTAGTATTCTGATCATCTATGTGGGCATCTTTATATGTCGCTCTTGGCTTATTTTATAATAATTATATTTGATGTGAACCTAGAAAACGTTGGGATTATGTAATCGGAGATGAAACACGATTTTGTGAAATGCAATCAGAAAAGTTGCTTTTCAAGTTTGTGATTTTATTTCATATTCTTTTGCATCTGATATTATGGATACCATTAACATTGCCGCATTTTATCGTCGAAAGTTAATACTATAGATGATTGTAGCATCTGAAGTGCTTAGCTTTAGGCCTCAAGATAAGGAATGTTACATGATGATTCTCTAATAAAAGATTGACTTAGTAAGTATAGATGACTTAACTCAACTAAATCTTTTGGTGTATAAAAAACTTTAAGGTCACGATCTCCACACCTCCTTGGTCGTACAACCCTTTTATCACAAACAAGAATGGCTCTAGAATATGGGAACCAATCTATACCCAAGATAAGTCATAACTCGTAAAATTTAGAACGTACGCATTGCATATGAAATCAACATCGCATACGTCTAACACTAGGTCTTTGCAAATAAGAGAGAGATAGGCTGAAACTTCAATAAGATTGGAAACCTCTATTGCACTGTTGACCATCTAAGTTTGAAAGTTTAGGAAATTTACTACATTCCTAGGTATGAAGGAATGTGAGTCCCTGAATCAAATAGGGTACGAATAGTAACCCCAAAAATTATACTTATACCTTTTAGAGTTTCTTTGCCATGGCCTCTTGGTGGTTTACTAGCAATAGGGACAACTTTAATAGCAAAGGCCGGCCCATTTGATCCTTCCTTATCCATCTTGGGGCACTGATTCTTGTAATGCCCTCTCTTGTGGCAATTAAAGTGCTTCTCTTTAAAGGCTTCATTCAACAAAAACTCACCCTATAATTTTTGATTTCATGACCCTTCTTATGGCATCTCTGACACCTTGCCATCTTTCTTACCCATTCGACTTCTTATTGGCCTAGAAGCTTTTCTTCTTTGACCCTACTAGCTTTTGGTTGGTATAGTCTTCTTTTCTACTTCTTTGTCTTCCATATTGGCCACGTGCAGCACTGCCCTTTCCACTAACATCTTATACGTAGCCTTTATAGGCACTTGGGTCGACAACATTTATCTTAATAGGGAATTAAGGCCCTTCACGAACTTCATGGCCATTTTCGTAGGTGTGTTTATTAGGCTCATCCAAAATTACCCAATTCAATAAACTTAGCTATTAACTCCTTAAGAGTAAAACCTCCTTGTCTTGGTTAAATGAACCTTTCCATTTGCAAGTTCACCTCTGCTTTGGACATGAGTCTCATCTCAAATCTATCCTTGAATTTGTTCCAAGAAAATATCCTTCCAAGGTGCTTATCAGTGATAAAGTTCCACCAATCCAAACCTTCCTCCTTAAGGTGCCAAGCTGTCATTTCCTTCATAGCTGATCATGCCAACCAAGCTCTCTAAATATTTTCTCGTGGTTACTAACCCAAGCTTTAGCTTTCTAATATCCTTCAGTTCCATAATATGTCTTCCCTTCCATATTGAGAATTTCCTTACACAACTTAGGATAGTCGATAGGATGGCATGATGCATTAGTGGATGGTGTAGCAAGTGCCACCAGTGCAGCTAAAGGAATAGGAATTTACTCAACTGTACTAAGATATTGTCTAAACCATTCGGCGTTCCATGAATGTGTGGTCTTATGCGGGTAGGGTTCCCTTGTTCGAAAGTAGATTGATTATCAGCCACATCAACTATCTGTAGGTTGAATCTTTAGTGATAGTTTCTAAGATAGTATTTATACGCTGAAAGAAAAGAGTTGCCTAGTGTATATATGTATGTTTAGAAAACTAAGTATAAACACACATATATATAAATTCATACATACATACATATATATATAGTAAGAATTTGGAAAATTCTTTTTGAAAAACCTTTTCAAAATATCAAGTGTAACGATCCGGATTTTTCAATCGTTTGTTTTGAATATTTAAATTGTTTTAAATGTTGAATTCGAATTATAATTGATTTTGAATATGGAATTAATTGGTTGAATTTGAGGAATGGATTTAAATTTCAAATATAGCGATTTATCGTAATACGGAAATGGTGAATAATTGAAATTTGAGTTGAACATGAATCGAAAATGATTTCTGATATGGATATAAATTCTATTGGAATTATAATTGAGTTAGTAAGTTTTTAAAACAGGAATTTCAAGTGATTTCATAGATTTTGAAAATCGTCGATTTAATCGACGCATTAAAATAGTGATCTGGGGCATAGTCTCGGATTTCGACGAAACGAGTTTTATTGGATCCGTAATAGTGTATTATTAACGGATTTCGAATTTCATAGCGGTTGGATTCACTGTTTGGTCGTATGGGATAGAAACGAGTTGAATTGAATTTCGAAGTTTAATATAACAATTGGGTTCAAAAAACTATCTTCTCCATACGGTCAAATTGGGGCTCGAGACTAGTCCCATTGCATTCGGAATAGGGGTACACATTAGAAACACTAGGTGGCATGCCTCAATAGTGGTTCAGGATTTTAAGCTACTATAAACGAGATATTTTAAAAATTAAATAATGTTATATAATTTCAAAGTCAACCCTATCAGCCGACCTATCTTATACAAGCCACCCTACGCTAGAAAACACGCCACCCTATCACTCCCTCCATGTTTAAATAGTGCAACAACATAAAAGGAGATTTCAAAACTCTAAATTTAAAAATCTCAAAATCTATGAGTCGAAAAAATTTGAAATAAATATCTTTGGAATCATAGAAGGTAGATATACGAGGTGATACGGGTTTGGTAGAGCTCGATAGGAATTCCTTAGGTTTGATATCTCCAGTAAGACGTTGGTGGAACTGGGGCTTTAGGAATTGTCCTTCGTGACGATCGTTAGGGGATTTCGAGATAATATTTGAGTTCAGCGAAGGAAGTTTGGTGAAGCTCGATGGCTTCTTGAGACTCACGCCGCTACGGTATTTCTTGAGAAGGAGGATTGGTTGCATTTTGATTTCAAGGTGGAGACATGGGTTGTAGGGTACCATCGTGTAGAGAGTAAGGAGAGATAGCCGTTGGCGAAGTCGGAGATGGATTTCGTCGCATGGTTAGGGAGATAGCATGGGTATGCACACAGCTGTGCACGGCTATGGCCATGTCTCTATGCATTTGAAATTTGAGGGGAGAAGACAGGTTGGAGGGTAAGCTTGTAAATAATATAAAAGTTGTTTTAATTTTATTTAAAAATATCGATGACTTATGAAATTCATAACTCCCTCATACGAGGTCCAATTAGGACAAAACTTTTTGCGTTGCAATCATGATGACGAGAGCATCAAAAGGAAAATAGTTTGGATGGATTTGGAGCTTGTCAAAATTTTGAGTTAAAATTGAATGCCAGTTCAATTTAATTCAAAAACAAAACATTTTGGAAACTACTAAAATCAAAGTGAGTAAATCTCACTCAATTGGTTTACTGGATTTAGTTTATAATAATTAAAATTAATTATTGGATGATTGATAGAATTGATACATTATTATCAATTGAATATTATATTATATATAGTATTATATATATATTAGTTGTTGGGTATATTCCCACTGATTGTAGCAGATGAGGCACTATGCACCCCTCACAATAGCGGACGCCCCTATATTATTACGATATCCCGTCTTAAAGCGGGATTATAATTATGTTATGTTATATAACATCTATGGTTGCAGGGGAACTTGTTGGAGGGATCCAACTGGATTCCTCAAAAATATTTTTTTTTTCCATATGTAGTGATATATGATGTAATTAAATAATCTGCTATGGGTTGTTGTGTGATTTGATTAATTAGATGCTACAGTGGCACTGGCCTTAATTTTGGTATTATAAATACTATAAATAATATTCTTGAATTTTAAAGGAAATTCAAAAGAGATTTTGGAAATAGAATATTTATATTGAATTTCGGGATTTTTAAGAGGAAATGGATTTGAATAGAATTAGTGATTGGATTTTGGATTTTTACTTAACTATTTCCAAAAGAGTTGGAAATAAAGATTTTAAAATAATTGATAAATAATTTATATAATGAATTTTAAGTTGTATTTCTCAAGAATATGGCAAAGAAGTTGAAATCGAAAATTTTAAACGAATTTGAGAAACAATTGGAATTTATTGGGAAATAGATTTGTAAATGTGATTTTTAAATAGAAATTGATTTATAAATGGAGTTGTTAATATAAATCTGTTATAGATTGGAAATGAGTTTACAAAATTTATGAACGATGTTTATAAATAAAGCGTAATGATTATCATTTGATAAATTGGGAATGTAAATTACTGTGTGAATTTAAAATGAGATTTGGGAAATCGGTTTAAAAAGGAATAGTGAATCTTGTTTTGGAATTTGGAAATAGTTGTGGAACTATTAATGAAAATCGAATTGTGATAAATCGAGAGAGATTTATAAATGTAAAATGGTTATGCTGAATTTTATAGAGAAGTTAAGTTTTGTTTTAAAAAGGGATTTTTATTTATTAAACTATGTAGTTTAAAACTATTTTAATATTAAAATATTCCAACAAGTTGGTTATGCAAATATTTTATATTAGTCGATAAATTCTAAATTTTGTAATAAGGCGTATGGAAATTAGATATTGTTGTTACTAAAAAGCATTTCGATATTTTAAATAATTATTTAAAACATGTTTTGAAAATAAATTACCATTCTTTAAAAATAATTATATTATATACATAGAGTTTTGGAAAGCGATTGAAATTTATTTATAAATACTCTCGAGATGTGTAAACTAGGCTTTATTTAATGGATTTGATTTTATAAGAGAAATCCTAGAATAGAATACTAGAAACTTGAGAAATTTCCAAAATGGTTAGATACAAGAACATCAAAAATGAATTTAAATTCATAAAAGAAGTTACAAGTTGTTAGACGAGATTGTAAATAAATATAATCAGGTTTTTCTGGAAATTGTAAAGAGAACTGGAAATTGATTTCGGAAATTTATAAAATGAGCTATAATGGGTTGAGAAATGAGAATGAATTTGGAAATGTCTTATTAGGTGGGTAAAAGGGAAATCTTCCTTTGTTTTGAAATTATACTCTTACAATAGATATAAGTTATGAAAATTTCCTAAGTTCTGATATTATAAATGGGTTTTGGAAATTTTACTTATAATATTTCCTAAGTATTGAAATGAAAGGTTTTGAAAACATTTTAACAATGAAATGATTTATCTAGAAATGTTTTCTAAGTAATGAATTATAATTTGAATTTGGAATATTTCTATGTGTTGATATAGTTTGAAAATATACTATTGTGGATATAAGTATGGAATTATTTTCAAAATATTAAATTATTGGAAGAGAATTGAATATATATCTTTATAAAGATATTTTAAAATAAATGTTTTGGAAAATTTATAATATGGGCCTAGTGACTGTTATGTGTGTAATTTGATAGTTAAATAACCGACTATCAAAATCTAGCCAAATTCATCGATCGTTCCGAAGAGACCGAGATCATATTTAATTATTTAAAAATCACTTTGATCTGATTTGTGCGTTACAAATTGTTATATATTAAAGATAATGAAGACGGTGTGTTGAAGGAGATTCGGTTTGTTCAGACCCAAAACAACTTGTATGGATGAATGTTATCATTTCATCGTTGCCTGGAAGGCAATGTTAGCATTCCAAGTATAAATGATATTCTTAAGGTAATATGTAGCCTCAAGCCTCATCAACCGGGAATGACTAAAACAGGGGAGATGCAGCAAGGCTATGTGGGTCGCTCCTATTAGGGTATGATCATCATCCATCTAGAGTGGACATTTATCATCATAACTATTTATCAGTTGTCGTGTTTCAGGGCCCATTAGTGGTGATCATATTTGGTACTATCCTATAAGGGGTAGGCCGGTCTTGTATTGGCAGGAATCGATAGGTTAGATCTCGGTGCATTTTTCTAGAAGTGTACTATAGCTGGTGGTACCCCAGTAGCCCTGTCATTATATGGAATCCAATATCCACTACGAGCCTGTACGATTTTAGTTGTATACAAAATAGGTTGAAATGTGAGGTGCAAGCATTTCAGCTATTTTATAGTTTATTTTCTATAGACACTATTATAATATCATATGATTTTGATATAAAATGATTTGGTTATCGTAAGGTGCAAATCCATCTTATTGATGTGTGGCATGGTCTTACGTGATACCTTTGTTTTCAAAGGATTTTGATAACAGTAATAATTCAAATTGAATGTGTTTTCTCATGCTAAGACCGATTACGGATTCATGTTAGGATGCAATGGAGCTCAGGAGATGAGCTGGAGGATTCTTAGACGTATTATATGTACTTGGTTATTTCCGCTGTGTGAGTCATGTATATTCATTATTTGTGAGGATAAGTTATTATAACTATCCAAATTGATTGTTGATTGTTGTACTCTAATGATTGTGTGTATATTAATAGTTACCGATTTTGTCGTATAAAAATCTGCTATTATCTATTATATATTGTTCTGCTGCGATTTGTGAGATTCTATATATTGTTTCTGTTTGCTTCTATCTCTTTCTTCTCACCCTCTCTCTTCTTTTCCTTGACCTTCTGGCATTCGTTACTTTTTGGGTCGGACATGTGTGGTTTATTGTCGATTCAACGGGTACGGATTTACAAGTTGTCACACTTGGTATCAGAGCTTAGGTTGAGTGAATACCTAGGCTTTTGTAGGGATTACCCATTAGAGATAGGGTTAGTAGTACCCTAGAATGAGTTTGAGTGTATTATAGATATGAGTGCATATTTTTTAGTGAATATAAAATGTATTATATATATTACGTTGACTTATCGGTTGAGTATTTATGAATTTTGGTCGGTACGGTCTGGACAACTAGATCGATAGAAGTTTCCAAACTCTGAACAAGTTAAATCGACATAGTATTGTTTTAAAGTGGGTAAACGAAATAATTTTACCCAAACTGTACTTTGATATGAAAGAAATAGTTTTCTGAAATTATTATAGTACATTGATGTGTTTGGTTGTTATTATTTTAATCAAAACAAGATTATAAATTGGAATGGTCATATATAACCAAATTAAAAAGTACAAGTATGTTAATTCATTAAAATCTGATATTATTGTAAGGTTTCAATTTTCGTGTCAATCGGATTTACCGTTTGTCCGGTACAAATTAAAACGCTTAGAAAATCATTTAAATCGGTTTAATTTAAATTGAACGTTTATTGCCATAACTCGCACAGATATCCAAATTAGCTTTCGAAACCTGTTCCATTGTGTCCGGAACGCGGGGTAAACCCTAGAAACGCTGGTTACGGCGCGTAAATCGGAGTTCGGAATTTCCGGAATGAATAGTGTCATTTTATTTCCTATAAATAGACCATAAATTCACAAGAGAAAAAAAATTATAACCCTAGCCGCCTCCACCTAAATACACGGCCAGAAATCTCCCACGTTCTTCCCCTTCGATCTCCTCATCCATCCACTTTCATCGAAAACTTCCAACTAGAAACTTATAGTGGACACCAAGATCCATCTATCCAACGGTCAAGATCGTCATCGGAGCATCATGGTCGCCAGAATCTGGCCGTGAAGTGCACACGTTCGCAAGCAAATTTGAAAGGGATGGTGTTAAACCAAATGATATGATGTAATGTAATGTATAAAATGTAATAACTGATATAGTTCTTTGTTTAAAGATTATTCATTTATTTATTATATGTTGTTCCGCTGCGAATTGTGAGATTCTGATATTGTTTTGTTGTTTTCTGTTCCGTTCTATTTTCTATTTTCTTTCCTCTCTATTTTTCTATCTTCTTATCTCTTCTTCTATGTCTCTTTCTTCTTCTTAAACCCTAACATTTCGAGTTTCCGGCCTTCGATTTCTCGGCAGTCGATAAAGTGAGTATCGATGTTGAATTTTCAAAAGTCGAAAATTTTCGGGACGTTACAATTATACAAATGGGTTAAAACTAAAATTTGATCCAAACCAGAATTTGGAAATTTAAAATCCCGGAAATTTCAAAAATGTTTTCCAAATATTTTGAAATAAATAATGGTAATATTTTTGTGGAAATGTATTTAAATAGAAATGTTTTTAATGGATTTTGGAAGTGATAAAGCATTGAACTCACTTCATTCGCTGGAAAATAATCTTGATGATGATTGCAGCATCATCAATATTCATTTTTGAGTTTCTAAGTAACAGATTGCTACTGTAGTAATTTGGTATAAGGATTTTTGTTTTGAAACAAAGGTTGTTTTTGAGATTCTGAAGGGAATTTATTTTGGATAAAAATAGAGTTTGGTTTAAATTGAAAAAGTGTGATTTGGTATACAAAGATATATATATATATATATATATATATGATTTTGAAATGATTTGAAATGAGTTGAAATGAAACCGGGTTTTTGAATTCTAGAATCCTTATTTAAATGTTTTAGAAAAATATTAGGAAATAAGTTTTTGAACTTATAAATTGAGAATGATATTATTAAGGAAAGAAGTGTGAAAAATGGAATTTTGGATTTGAATTTTAAATTATGTGATTTAAAATGATTTGTATGAATTGGAATTCAACTTAAGCTAAGTGAAATAAAATTGGATTGGATTAGAAAAGACATCGAATGGAATTGAATATAAAATTTGAGTTGTAAAATGATTATGTAACTATAAGTTATAAATTTTGTATGGAATCAACTCAAGTAAAGAATTTATGAAAATATGAAAAATAAAGTTGTGTAACTTATAAATTGAAAAAGTGAGATGGTAAAACCAAAATAAAAATGGTCTAATATTTTAGTGAAGAAATGCAAATCCAATTTTGAATTATAAAATCAAGTGAACTCAAGCAAACCCAATTGAGTGATTTTTGAAATAAAAATCAGATTTTGAATTATAAATAATTAGTTAATTGAATATAGAAATGGAGCTTAACTTGGTTGAGTAAAATTGAATGGACTGAAATGGTGATAACATGGATTATAAATGAATTCAGTTTAAGTTGAATATGGGTGGAAATATTGTTGATAAGAGTGAAATTCAACTTAAGTAACTAATTTATGAGATGAATCATAAATAAATTGGCATGGATTGGTTTCTTATTGAATATAAAATTTAGAAAACAAGATTTTGTAAACAAATTGAATGTGGATAAATAAAAAGTTTATAAATTGATTTGGAATCAATTTAAAATAGCTATAAACTAGAATGGTTATTTTAGTAAATGAATATCACCAAATAGCATGGATTGAACTGTCATTCGATATAAACGAAAAAAATTGTGAATAAGTTGATAGTGAATAAATTTGTTTAGAATCCTTTTGAAATGAATATGAATATATTAAGTGTAATATAAAATGGATGCAAGTAAATTTGGTTTTGAATCATTCAAATTGAACGAAATGGTATATAAATCGATTGATAATAACTAAATTAATGTTGGAACCCTATAGTTGTTTTAAAATACATGCAGAACATGTTGGTTTATGCAAATATTGTGTTTAAAAGGGAAATGATTGAAATGTTACTAAATTGCATATTTTTAGGGCTTACTTGTTTAAATTGAGTATGTACAGGTACAAGAGGACCATTTGGCTATATTTTGTTTGCGCGATTGCATATGAATTGAACGAACTCACTTAACACTAAAATAAGGTACGCTTATGCATTTAGCATGCGAAAAATAAAAAATATTATTATATATTGCGTTTTCCGACCATGAGAGTCAATGTATATCTTTTTATCATATTTTTCATATTGCAAAAGGCTCTCTGTACAAGGGAGACTCTGCCAAAAAAATTCGAAAATTAGGGTGTTTGAAAAAATTTGGAAAATTTTTGTTAACCAAAATTTGATTTTGAACTGTAATTGAAGTAAAGGATTTTGGTTTAGAAGTGGAAACTAAATGTTTGTATGGAACTAAAGGGTTTGGGAAAATGAAATATCGAGTTTCAACCAAGTGGGTTTTAACAAGTTAATGGGTTTATTACATTTTTCCTACTTAGCAATTTCGGGGACGAAATTCTTTTAAGGGGGAGGAATGTAATTACTCGGATTTTTCAGTCGTTTGATTTTGAATATTTAAATTTTTTGAAATGTTGTATAACAGATTTTAAATATGGAATTAATTGGTTGAATTCGAGGAATGGATTTAAATTTCAAATATAGCGATTTATCGTAATATGGAAATGGTGAATAATTGAAATTTGAGTTGAATATGAATTGAAAATGACTTCTAATATGGATATAAATTCTATTGGAATTATAATTGAGTTAGTAATTTTTTAAAACTGGAATTTCAAGCGATTTCGTAAATTTTGGAAATCGTCGATTTAATCGACGCATTGAAATAGTGATCCCAGGCACAGTCTCGGATTTTAACGAAACTAGTTTCATTGGATCCATAATAGTGTTTATTATTAGATTTCGAATTTTGTAGCGGTTGGATTCACCGCTAAGTCGTACAGGATAGAAACGTGTTGAATTTAATATCGGAAGTTTGACATAATAATTGTGTTCAAAAAGCTATCTTCCCAATAAGATCGAATTGGGGATCGAGACTAGTCCCCCGCGTTCGGAATAGGGGTATGACTTTAATAATGTCAGGTGGCATGCTTCGATATAGGTTCGGGATTAAGTTACTATAAACGAGATATTTGAAAATTAAATAATATTTTATAATTTCAAAGTTAGCCCTACCAACCGACCTATCTTATACAAGCCACCCTACCCCTGAAAACATGCCACCCTATCCCTCCCTCCATGATTTAAACAGAGCAACAAAAAAAAGGAGATTTCAAAACTTTAAATTTCAAAATCTGAAAATTTATACGTCGAAAAATTTGAAAAAAATATCTTTGGAATTCTAAAAGGTAGATCTACGAAGTGATACTGCTTTGGCAGAGCTCCATGGGAATTCCTTGGGTTCGATGACTCCAGTAAGCCATAGGCGGACCTAGGGCTTGGGGAATTGGCCTCTATGATTATTGTTAGGGGATTTTGAGATCATTTGAGTTCAGCGAAGGGAGGTGGCTTCATGAGATTCGCGTCTACAGTATTTCGTAAAAGGGAGGCTCGATCGCATTTTGATTTCAAGGTGGAGGCATGCATTATAGGGTAGCATCAAATAGAGAGCGAGGAGAGATAGTCGTTGGCGAAGTCGGAGATAGATTTCATCGCGTGGTAAGGGAGATAGCTTGGGTGTGCACACGGTTGTGCACGGCCATGGTCATGTCTTTGTGCATTTGAAATTTCGGGGGAGAAGACAGGTTAGAGGGTAAGCTTGTAAATAATATAAAAGTTGTTTTAATTTTATTTAATAATATCGATGATTATAAAATTCATAACTCTCTCATCTAGGTCCGATTAGGACGAAACATTTTGTGCTGTGATTGTGATGACGAGAGCTTCGAAATGAAACTGGTTTGGATGGATTTGGAGCTTTTTAGAATTTTGGGTTAAAATTGAATGCCAGTTCAATTTTCGTTCAAAAACGAAACGTTTTGGCAACTACTAAAATCAAGGTGAGTAAATCTCACTCATTTAGATTACTGGATTTAATTTATAATATTTAAAATTAATTATTGGATGATTGCTTGAATTGATATATTATTATCAGTTGAATATTATATTATATATAGTAGTATATGTTATTAGTTGGGTATATTTCCACCCATTGTAGCGGTGCATCCCACATAATAGTGGATGGCCCTCTAATATCCCACCTCGAAGTGGGATTATTCTTATTTTATGTTATATAACATCTATGGTTGCAGGAAAATAGGTTGGAGGGATCCAACTGGATTCCTCAAATATATTGTTTGTTTTCATTTATAGTGATATATGATGTAATTGAACAATCTGTTACGGATTGGTGTTTGATTTGATTGATTGGATGATATAGTAGCACAGGCCTTAATTTTGGTATTATAAATACTATAAATAATATTTTTGAATTTTGAAAAGGAAATTTAAAAGCGATTTTGGAAATGGGATATTTATATTGAATTTTGGGATTTTTAAGAGGAAATGAATTTGCATAGAATTAATGATTGGATTTTGGATTTTTACTCAATTATTTCTGAAAGAGTTAGAAATAGAGATTTTAAAATAATTGATAGAGAATTTTTATAATGAATTTTAAGTAGTATTTCTCAAAAATATGGCAAAGAAGTTGAAATTGAAATTTTAACGAATTTGAGAAACATTTGGAATTTATTGGGTAAGAGATTTGTAAATGGGATTTTTAAATAGAAATCGATTTATAAATAGAGTTGTTAATATAAATCTGTTATAGACTGGAAATGAGTTATAAAATTTATAAACAATGTTTACAAAGTGTAGTGATTATCATTTGATAAATTGGGAATGTAAATTAACTATGTGAATTTAAAATGAGATATGGGAAATTGGTTTAGAAAGGAATAGTGAATCTTTTTTTGGAATTTGGAAATAGTTGTGAAATTGGTAATGAAAATCGATTTGTGATAAATTGAGAGAGATTTATAAATGTAAAATGGTAATGTTAAATTTTATAAAAAAGTTAAGTTTTGTTTTGAAAAGGGATTTTTATTTATTAAATTATGAGGTTTAAAACTATTTTAATATTAAAATATTTTGGGAAGTTGGTTATACAAATATTTTATATTAGTTGATAAATTCTAAATTTTATAATAAGCTGCGTTAATCGATTTTATTTATAGTTGAGATGGAAATTAGATATTGTTGTTACTAAAAAGTGTTTTGATATTTTAAATGATTATTTAAAGCATGTTTTGAAAACAAATTACTATTCTTTAAAAATATTTATTTTGTATATATAGTGTTTTGGAAAGCGATTGAAATTTATTTATAAATACTCTCGAGATGTGTAAACCAGGTTTTATTTAGCGGATGTGATTTTATAAGAGAAATCTTATAATAGAATTCTGGAAACTTAAGAAATTTCCAAAATGGTTAGATACAGGAACTTCAGAAATGAATTTAAATTCATAAAAGAAGTTATAAATTGTCAGATGAGATATTAAATAATTATAATCGATTTTTTTTGGAAATTGTAAAAAGAATTGGAAATTGATTCCAAAAATTTATAAAATGAGCTATAATCGGTTGAGAAATTGCGAATGAATTTGGAAATGTCTTAATAAGTGTGTAAAAGGGAAATCTTCCTTTGTTTTGAAATTATACTCGTACAATCGATATAAGTTATGAAAGTTTTCTAAGTATTGATATTATAAATGGGTTTTGGAAATTTTTGTTATAATATTTCCTAAGTATATAGAAATGAAAGGTTTTGAAAATATTTTAACAATGAAATGATTTATCTAGAAATGTTTTCTAAGTAATGAATTATAATTTGAATTTGGAATATTTCTAATTGTTGGTATGGTTTGAAAATTCCTGCTATGGATATAAGTATTTGGAATTGTTTTCAAAATATTGAATTATTGGCAGAGATTTGAATATATATCTCTGTAAAGATATTTTAAAATAAATGTTTTGGAAAATTTATAATATAGGCCTAATGGCTGCTTATGTCTGTAAATTGATATTTAAATAACCAACTATCAAAATTTGGCCAAATTTATTGATCGTTTCGAAGAGACTATGATCAGATTTAATTATCTGAAAACCACTTCGATCTGATTTAAGTGTTACAAATTGTGATACATCGAACATAATGAAGATGGTGTCCTAAAAGAGATTTGGTTTGTTCATACCTAGAACAACTTGTATGGATGAGTACTATCATTGCATCGTTGCTTGGAAGGCAGTGTTGGCATTTCAAGTATGAATGCCATTCTTAAGGTAATACATAGCCTCAAGCCTCCTCAACCGGGAAGGGGTAGGCCGGTCTTGTGTTGGCAAGGATCGATAGGTTTGATCTCGGTACATTTTTCTAAAGGTGCACTGTGGCGGGCGGTACCCCAGTACCCCTATCATTGTATGGAGTCCAATATCCACTACGAGCCTATACGATTTTAGTTGTATACCAAATATGCTGAAACGTGAGATGCAAGCATTTCAGCTATTTTATAGTTTATTTTCTATAGAAACTATTATAATATCATATGATTTTGATATAAAATGATTGGTTTTCGTAAGGTAAAAACCCGTTGTTTGTATGTGGGCGTGGTCTTACGAGATACCTTTGTTTTCAAAGGATTTTGATAACAGTAATAATTCAAATTGAGTAAGTTCTCTCATGCTGGTTTTCTAGACTGACTCGAGTGTTATTTTATTATAATGCTCGGGTCAGGCCGAGTATTATAGATTTAGGTTAGGAAGTTATGGAGCTTAGGAGACGAGCTGGAGGATTCTCAGATGTATTATACGTTTTTGGTTATTTTCGTTGTGTGAGTCATGTTGTATATTCAGTATTTATGAGGACGAGTTATTATAGCTGTCCAGATTGATTGTTGATTATTGTACTCTGATGATTGTGTGTATATTAACAGTTATAGATTCTTTTGTATAAAAATATGCTATTATCTATTATATATTGTTCCGCCATGATTTTTTAGTTTCTATATGTTGTTTCTGTTTTCTTCTATCTCTTTCTTTTCACCTCTCTCTTCATTTCCGTGACCTTTCGGTTTTTTGGTCAAACATGTGTGGTCTATTGTTGATTCAAATGGTATGGATTTGCGGGTCATCACAACAAGTATGTCTATCAAAACATATAGTATTTTCCCCGTTGATCCGGTAACCTAGGCTCTAATACCAAAGCAACCACCCCGAAACAGGCTTAAATTTCGATCCAGAAAAGTTTCATCAAAACTCAGAGCCATTCTAAGGAAGTTGTTGGTAAAACTAAGAAAATAACAGTATAGATTCATAAATAAACTTTTATAATTCACCATGGATGGATCAAAATATAATAGAAAAGTGTATTTTGAGAGTCAATGGGATTATTATAAATAATGCAACTTATATATGTGTGTGTGTATTACTAACTATGATAAGTAGAGTATAACAATTGAATATAATATAAATAATAGAAAAGATCGCACTAGATATTTTATATTGATTCGGGCCTTTTATCGTACGTCCAATCCCAAAGCTCCCATTCAGTATTTCCTTTAACCAACTGACCCTCCCTTCGTCCGGAGGAATAAGCTAATACAAAGGTATATCTCTCACAATCTTGTGTTCCAGATAACACGGTTTTTGACTGATAGTACAAATTATCCTATGATCTCCTTTGATGATGTGGATATGAATGCTTTGAGTGGTAGAAAGTGGTTTAACCAAGATTATATTTTGGTTATAATAAATTGAGAGTATGTAAGCAATATATGCACAAGAGAGTGATAAGTAATCAAGAGAGAAAAGATTCAATTAATTCAATTTAGTTAATCTCTACATCTCATCATGGTAGTATTTTTAGATTTAAAAGGTTGCAGATGAAGAGTTGTTACTATTAGATAAGTTTTTTTCATTTCAATGGTTGTAACCTTTCGATGAAGGGTGATTTCTTTTTGTTCAATAGAAATGTCTTTTCAAAAGTTTGCAGTTTTTCAAATGACAGACGTCTGTGGTAAAACCTCAAATGTTTGTGACTTCAAAAAATAATTACCTAAGAGTTTTCACAAACATCTGTGGTTTTACCCTAGACGTTTGTAGCATCAAAATTTCATTTTTCCGAGTATTTTCTCAGACGTCTGTGGTTTTACCTCAGATGATTATGAGTAGTAAAAGCAGTTTTTCAAAATTAACTTCAATGTGTATGAAATCATGTGTGATCGTGTATGCATATATGCTCAAGGAGATCTTAACAGTATTTTGTCTAGGACTCTTTTACAATAGAGTACCCTTACTAACTATAGTATGGTCGATTGATCATCATTTGTCTTTAAGTCTCAATATGTTGGAGCATAATGCCTTCTTGTAGTTTATAACTATATTCTTAAAATGTGTATGTGTGTGTGTGTGTATGATTGTATAGTTGTTATCATTGAAACATAAACCGGAGGTTCTAACGATCTCCCCCTTCTTGATGATGGCAACTCATATGTATTTGCATAAATTCCTCCCCCTTTGTCGTTACCAAAACGAAAGGAATGATATAAGATACATAAATGTTAAATAGACATTTAATAGCATGTTATATTTAAGATCGTGAATATTTAAAAATAAACACGAAAGTTCAAATAAATACAGAGACCAATGTAGCAGGAGTCTTAAATAGTTAAATAGATAAGCATAGGCATAAATAATGGAAAAATAGTAAAAAGATAACTAAAATAAAAATGCTAATTGGACTAGTTTACAGAGTAAAATTATCCCTCATAATTCTTGTAGTATTGCCAATGAGTTGAAGGTTCCAGTTCGTATGTGCTTGGCCATTGTGTTTGGCTATTGTACTTGTCATCTTTTTGAATGGAGAGGCTTTGAAATGCCATGAATGATTGATAATGAAATTATGGAGTACCAGATACATACATATCATTACTAACTTCTTCTTCCTCCTCAGGTTGCTCATAGGATTTTTCCCTCTGTCACTTCTATCATGAGAAGTTCCTATAGGAGAAGCTTGAGAGTGATAAACTTGTGTATGAGCTCGAGCTGGCGATGTAGGTGAAGGCGAGGATGATGAGTGAGAAGACGATCGGCCACACACTTTTTGCATAACCTTCCCTAATGTGGAAACAACGTTGTCCAAAGTATTTTTCATTTTTTCCATCCTTGTCAAGGAAGAACGTTCCAATCTAGTCATCTTTTTGTTTAAGATCCATTGGTTAGCTGTGATTAGCCTTTCGATTTTTAAGTGCTAAATCACGAAGAGATTCATTTTGCATTTGTTCAATGCTAGCTTCTTGTATTTCAGTATCTAAATAGTATTTGGTAGCATGACTGGAGGAGGTAGGTTGTTGTGAAGAATGAGGTGAGTAAGTCTGCTGAGGAGTAGTAGTGGGAGGAGGACCACGATGCTCTTGTTGTAATCTCTGTTGTTCAAGGGAGACTATTGGGGGTGGTTGTGGAGGAAGTTGCATCAATGATAAACATCGTATACCACTTTCTTTAAAGTGAGAGATATAGGAGGATACCCCAAAACATGTAAGAGACGCACAATGTATGGAGTATAGATAATAGTGCACCGATGTTAAAAGCTTTTAATTTCATCATGAATGAATTTAGCCCAATGTATTTGTATTTCACTAAAGATAGCATAAAGGGATTTGCGAACATTATCATAAATTTGTTCATGACTAACTAGATGTAGGATTATCGTATTTATTATCATAGATTTAACAATCTAACTTTTGGTCATAAGTAGATGGATTTCCAGTGGGCATCCTATCTTCCCAAATAAGATGAATTATTTCGTCCCGTGGTAAGTTTTTATGGTCTAGAATTTCTTCCAAATCGATCCTGGTTGAAGAATAATTAAGTATGCGTCTAATGGTGCTGACGCTAATTTTTAGAACACATCCGTACACGCTTGTCATAACCATTCTTCATCATTCTCAGGATCACAAATATCGCTACTACATAAATTTACATAGAAAAGAAAGATAGCTAATTGGTCGATTTGTACCTCATTTTCGTTGGAATTAATTAAATCTCGACATTCAAAGGTGATGGTGAGTTCTTGAATGTTATATTCTCCAAACTTGCATAATCTATTGAAAGGCCTTGAATGAAGCTTCTTTCATTTTAGCTTGTCGAATAGCTTGTTGGAAATCATGCTATTACGAAGCCATTCTTGAATGAGAGCATCATTAACTTCGAGATTGTGAGAAGAGAATGATTGACCCTTCATGGCTCGTTCGTTGAATGGATTTTTTGGTTTGGAGCCATTAGTGAGCAAATAGTTATTGAACGAAGGCTAGGGTTTTAGATTTTGAAAGTAAATTTGAGGTAGGAGGTAAAATTGGAGAAAACTTATTTATATATGGCTACAAGATGTAGGGCTTCGGAACAGCAATAGATGTCTGTGAGTGGAGACAGACATCTGTGCTTTTAATTAAAATTAAATAGAAAGTTACAACAAATATTTGGTAAGGTTTACACAGACATCTGTGGTTGCAGAAAAAATAAACAGAGAGAAATGGTAGATGTTTGTGAGTGTTATCACTTATGTTAGTGCATCCTAGTGATGAAGTTACTTGCAATATCTTTTGTCGAAAAGCTTTCATCTTTTAACCGAATATCATTAACTTTCTCTATGAGTTGTCCTAGGCCCAAGATGTTTCTCTTCATGTTTGGCACATAATAAACATTAGAAATAAATTGGTGCTTTTCATTCTTCCATCGGATGAGAACATTTCTTATATCTTTCACCTCTACTTTGGATTCATCTCCAATTTCACATTTTCCTTCACCGATTCATCAAGCTCCACGAGCATGCTTCTTCTTCAGCACATATGGTTGCTTGCACTGCTATCTAGGTACCATCGATTATCCTCATTTCTTTCATTTTTCTTATAAGCCAGCAGTAAGGTATCATCTTTTTGACTTTTTCTTCAATGTAATTGGCGTTCTCTTCAACTCTATTGTTGCTTGGAGCTCTATATTCAGAAGCATAATATCCATTTTTTCACAATTGTAGCATTTAACGCATGACTTGTCATACCTTGCCTTTGAATTTCTACCCCGGTGATTTTTTGTTGATCTTTCTCCTCTTTGGTTATTTTCATGTTGTTGTCATTGTTTGGTCTCCAAACTCGTCGGTGTCCATGTTCATATCCATGACTTCTTCCTCGTTTTTGACCATAACTTCGTCTTTGTTGACTTTGATTTCTATCTTCATTTTTTGAATCAGTTCGTGTCTTGAGTACTTGCTCCACTATCTCTTCCTTCTTCTTGTTTTTTTCCATAAGCTTGCAATGAACCGAAAAGTTCCTCTTTGTTGTTGTAGCCTCCAAGTTTTTTGTCTCTTCGATGATGTCGGTAATATGTTCAAACTTTGAATCTAATGATCTCAGAATCTTCTTCATAATGCATACATCATTTAACTTTTCACCATTTCTTTGTAAGTTATTAGTAACCATTAAGACTTTTGAGATGTAATCAGAGACATGTTCTCCTTCTTTCATATGCAAATTATAAAACCCTCATCTTAAAGTTTGAAGAAGTACCTTTTTAACTTGATCGGCTCCTTGGTAAGATATTCGAAGCTTCTCCCATGCTGCTTTACTGACTTTGATCCCGAAACCTTCTCAAAAGCATCATCATCCAATTCTTAATAGATTTGAAAGAAAGTCTTCTTGTCTCTCATCCTTGAGTCTTTCAAACTGTTCCTTTGAGTTTAAGATAAACTATTATCATTCTCTTCTTCGATGTTGCCTTTCTCGACTATCTCCTTTACGTGGTGTGATCCAATAAGAGCAATCATCATTAAACTCTAACTACCATAATTAATCTTGGTGAGCATTGAGACTTGTAAAAGAA
Source organism: Allium cepa (assembly GCA_030765085.1). NCBI lineage: Eukaryota > Viridiplantae > Streptophyta > Magnoliopsida > Asparagales > Amaryllidaceae > Allium > Allium cepa. Next base: position 165,160,584 of record CM060932.1, read on the forward strand.
GTCCGCTGCTCACTATCTTTTTAGAAGGATCGTCAAGCTCCGATACCACTTTGTTGGAAGTTTTCATTGATTTTAGAAGAAGATAGCTAAGAGGTTGGAGAAAGGGAATTATTATCACTGTATTTTGTTTGGGCCGGCAATTATTTATGGGCCTTTAAAAATTAGGTTTCATTGTTTTATTTTGTTTAATTTGTATTTTTCTCTTTTAAATATTGTAATTTCTAGTCGTGTGACTAGAGTACGAACTGTGGTGGTGTAGTTCGAGAATTCGCAACTCAGTGGCTGAGTTGTGGCGGGGCTTTGAGCGTAAAGTTAAGGTTAGTCGATAGCGGATGTCGTAAATTTACGTGTGTAAGCGTCGGACTACTTAATTTCTAGTAGAAACCTTGGGGGCAGCACGTAGGCAAGTTTTTCCAAAGCTGAGTAAATCTGTGTGCTCTATTTACTACTTTATTATTCTGTTATTATCTGTGCTGCTGTTACTCGTCTATTATCTGTGTTGAAAATATTTTATACACTTCCGCAATAAATTTTCATAATTGATAGTATCACCCTATCCACCCTCACTCTATGGTGAAATCAATCCTACATGAATTTGAGATAAACTATCTTCGTTCTCTTGTTCGATGTTGCCTTTCTCGACTATCTCCTATACGTGATATGCTCCAAGAAGAGCAATCATCACTAAACTCTAACTATCATAATTAATCTTGGTGAGCATTGAGACTTGTAAAAGAATGTCGTTGCTCACCATCTTTTTAGAAGGATCTTCAAGCTCTAATACCACTTTGTTGGAAGTTTTCATTGGTTTTAGAAGAAGATAGATAAGAGGTTGGAGCATAAAAAAATTATTTTTTTTCTTATAAGGAGAAAATGTTTGTTGTAAAAGTTCATATGTTTTTCTTATTTTTTTCTTATATCGTGCGAATCCACTTCTAGTTATATGAGTTCACGTGTCAAATAAACGGTGAATGTTCATTTAATTCTAATGGTTTTCTATAAATATCTCCTAAATATTCTCTCATACAATTTTAAATGTATCATTTCATTAATATCTCCTAAATATTCTCTAATATAATTTTAAATATATTAATTCCATATATTATAGATTCTAGATATTTCTTGTATGAAAAGTCTAGATTACAAAATTAAGTTTATTTCTAACACAAATTCAAGCTTATTGATTTATAAGCCAGCATTTTTACACTCGCAAAAAACAATCTACACATGAATAGGAGTAGCGTTTGGTGGTGTATCAACTGAAGCAATAATCCCCGCTCCACGTCCTCTTTCGGTCTTGCTATTCTCTGCAAACTTCATACTGGCTTGATGCAACCCTTGTTCCTTCTCCTCCTCGCTATACTCCCAACCATAATACTCTTCCTCGCTCACGTTCTTTGATGGTGGCAAAAACATACTGCCCCACTGCGGAAAATGCACTAAGGTAACGGGTAACGTACACACCATTATCATTAATCCCATAAGAGTCAGTCCAGTCCCTGAAGAGTACTTTGAGCTTGTAAAAAATAGAAGCTGAGTCAATCCAGCACCAAAGTTTCCTCCCGCCCCAGTCATTCCATTCACAATTCCCAAAGATCTACGCGAAACAAATGGAATAACTCCGAATACAGCCCCACAAGCAGCTTGTGCGCAGACTGAGAAGCAAACCATGGCAAATATCGATACGGGGAGAGATTTGGCTTGACCTAACCATGCACAAAAGGCACCGCCTAGGGTTTGGAGGATCCATATGTTCCATAGGCGGGCCCTCATTCCAAAGTGGCGAGTCCCGAAGTCGGATACGAATCCACCGAATGGACGTGCAATTATATTCGCCATGCCAAAGGAAGCTGCTATGAATCCAGATGTCTTTAGGTCTAGGTTGAAGTGATCATAGTAGTATTCATGGATTACGTTGTCGGTGGTGAGTTCGACTCCCATGCAATAACCGTAGAGAAGGACGAAGATCCATGTTCTGTAGTTTGAGACAGCGTGCCACAAAACCTAAGGTGTGTGAATGTACGGTATTAGCAATTAGTTTTGTAATGAAAAAAATAAATAAGAAAACATCCATTTGGTGCTTTCATTACTATTTTACTCGGTAAAGATCGGCAGTGTACTAGTGATGATACCTTGGAGAATTTATCTCTTTTAACTTCCCCGGACTTCTGCAAACTTCCTAAGTTACCATCAGGTAAATCTTGACCCATAATGAGGACTGCCAGCCCCATTATCAGATGCATACATCCTGGCACGAAGAAGGCAAGTCGCCATGCAGTGAACGGAGTAGCACCTGCTTTCCTTATCAGATCATATACCACCGGCATCAAAAGTTGGGTAGCACCACCTGGATCATAAGTGTATATATATTTGGCGTAATTAAGCTTAAAATTATGTATAATGGGCGAGTGTTGTACTGTCAACAAGAAAAGGAAGAAAAGAAAATGATATATGCGTACGTACCTCCCATATTTCCCCAACCAGCAGCAGTTCCATTTGCAAGTCCAATAATTTTACTATTAAACATGGTGCTCATCCAGTACTGACATGTTACAAATGTGGCAAGTGAAAATCCTATCATGAATCTCACTGCTATGTACCCTTCTGCGGAAGATATTATGGACATGCAGAAGACTGCAGGAGCGATCAACATGACCAGAAAGGCACATGCATAACGTGGGCCAAGGAGGTCGCATGCTGCACCCATCACTAGACGAGAAAATATACTTCCAGACACTGATGCAACTCCTGTATTCTAACAAACATTAGTCTATTATATATAATACCATCTTTTCTTTTTCTTTTAATTTTTCTGTGTTATACTAGCTAGCATGCAAGTCTTTTGGTTTTAAGCTTCACAAAAAAGTCTTTACCTGCATTGCCAATGTCAGCTTTTGTCAAGCTAAGATTATCCCGAATTATTGGAATCATGGGAGCTGCAGCAAACGTGGAAACGAAACATGTGAAGAACGATGCCCAGGAAAGATGAAAAGTTCTCATATGGGGATTGGCAAATGAGAAAAGTTTTAGAGCTTTTGCTCTATGTTCAGAATCAACTGGAAGAGCAAACTTGGATGTATCATCCAAAGCAACATCCTTTGCTTCTTCGGACTCCATGTTTCTACCCATTTTTTGATTTTATCTTGTTTCTATTGATAGAAGAAACGAAAGAGATCCGAATGAAGAGATACCAGGTTTGAAATTCTATTTGTAGTAGCCTAGAAGTTGACATTCCTTGTCATTTTAACATTAAATATAAGGTTAGTTTATATTTTAGCTATACCTTCTTAAAGTGGGAATCAAGAATCTCTTTGCCGCATCACAAATTTGGCTTATGGACGACCCCATGGACAATTCCAAGGATCATATTTTAACAGTACAGCTTGGCTTGCAGCACTTGAGCATTAATTGTTAATCATATAGATGAAGGTCTGTTCTTCATTCATATGTATGTAATTTCTGACGGAGGGTTTATGATCTTATTTGTATTAAACAGAACATATAGCTTTGTACCGAAATACAATACTGTATACAGATAGAAATTTATCTGTATTACTTTTGATCTTTACTTTTGCAATCATCACTGATCAAAAGCCATTCGAACCTATTTTTTTACTAGTTAGTTTCTAATGAACCGACTACTCAACTTCAAAATGTTCAAACAAACACATAATCGAATATTAGTCAAAGCTGACATCCCTTACTACGACCTTTTTACAATACCTGTACTTTGTTCACTCATCCACTAACAGGAACTAGACTGAACTTATTGATCAAACTAGTTTTCTTGCCTTTTCGTACCTTTGTTTAGTTTTGTAATAACTTTGTTTAGTAATCTCAGGATTAATGGAACATAAAATTTCGTGTGCATTATTGAGAAATATATCTTGGTTAGGTACATGTTATATTATATACAGTGGACTTTTGAAAGATTCAAGTATCTCATGTCTGGATTGATCCTTCAGCATTTATCTATTGCATTAGGAACATTCGAGTACTACAATACGCATAGGTGATATTATATTACAATTATCCTTTAACTTAATTAAAGAGCCATGTCTGTGATTATTTCTATCCATCTGCACCCCATCATACTTATCTGCCAATATGTATCATACCTTTATGTATCATGTCCGTGAAAGGATACCCTGATGATGCACAGCTAGCAGGCTACCTTGCTAATATGTATCATACCTTCTCCATAGAAGATGATATAAACTGAATCATATGAAAGCATAAATCTATAATAGGATCTTGGATATCTTCAGTCTAGCTTTTCCAGTAAAATCTATAAGAGAGTACAAAGAACTTACTGGAATCCATGATGCAAATTGTTTTTAAGCAGTTACCTTTCGTGTATTCTTAATGATGAGAGTACCCTTTCTTTTTAAGCAGTTATCTCTTATTTGTAGCTACCTACTATTCACTGAAGGGAGAAGGGAGGGACTGATTTATTTTATTTTTACGATCAAAATAAAACCCCCACTAGTCTTAATTCTCGTTAGGCCTAACAACCATCACATTAGGCTATCCTTTATTTAAAAACTGCCCGTAAGTTACATTGGCCACATTTGTAGATTATATTAAAATAATCTAACTATCTGCCACTTGGCCTATATGACGACTTGAAGATTCAACTATAATTGCGCACCATATGCTGAAACGATCAGGTCATCATATTTTATTGAATTAAAACAATTGGATCATGGTGGTTACAAGTTATCCATCAACCTTGATTCCTTCCATGTATCACAAACCAACTTAACTTTAAGAGATAACTGTAATTTGTGTCTTCAATGCCTTTCAAAGACATATCTTATTAGTGCACTAAAACAATGAAAGTATACTCTATAATGTGTATAACAAGGAATAAAGCAGAAACTAATTTTAATTGAATTCACAAGTGTCGTACAACACGAACATTACAACCATGCATGTATATACATACATCACACTACAATGTTAAAAGGGACTTGTTCATAATGCCCATCCTTTCAATATGACCAATAAATGTCTGGGGCGGCAACCCTTTAGTTAATAGATCAGCTATCATTGAATCAGTAGCAATATGTCCAAATGACATTTTTCGTTTCTGCACTTTTTCTTTAACGGATAAGTACTTTAGATCCATGTGTTTAGCACCCCTTCAGTACTTACCATTCTTAGAGAAGAAGACAGATGCAGAATTATCACAATATATACTTAGTGGCCTAGCTATACTATCAACGACACCAAGCCCCAAGGTAAAGTTCCGTAACCACAATGCTTGAATTGTGGTCGCAAAACACGCCACAAATTCTGCCTCCATGGTAGAAGTCGAAATCACAGATTGTTTTCCATTCTTCCATGACACCACTCCTCCAGCCATTAGAAAAACATATCCAAATGTGGACTTCCTTGAATCCACACTGCCAGCAAAGTCTAAATCGGAGTAGCCAACCACTTTCGAGTGATCTGACCTTCTATACGTGAGCATGTAATCTTTTGTGCCTTGTAAGTATCTAAGAACTTTCTTTGCAGCATTGTAGTGATCCATTCCAGGATTACTTTGATATCGTCCCAACATTCCAATGGCAAAGCTGATATCCGGTCGAGTACATGTTTTGGCATACACCAAACTCCCAACCATCGATCATAAGGAATAGATTCAATTTCCTTTCTTTTCAAATCGTTCTTGGGACATTGCATTTGACCAAATTTGTCCGCTTTCTAAATTGGAATAATTCCTATGGAGCATTTTTCCATTCTGAATCTCTCTAATATCTTTTTGATATATCATTTCTTAGACAATCTCAGCAATCGGTGTGATCTATTGCGGAATATTTCTATTTGATCACATATGATGCCTCATCCATGTATGTCATTTCAAAGTTATTAGAAAGGAGTTTTTTTTACATCATGTAACAAAGAAACATCATTGGCAGCAAGCAGTATGTTGTCAACATACAAGACCAAAATTATGAACTTTCTCCCACTAACCTTCATATAGATACATCGATCAAACCTATTCTCTACAAAACCATATGATGTAATGATATTATTGAACTTTAAATATGATTGCCTAAAAGCCTGTTTTAGTCTATGTATTGACTTCTTTAATTTACACACCAAAATTTCTTTTTCTGTAGTCACAAACCCTTTAGGTTGATCTGTATAAACTTCTTCCTCTAAGTCACCATTCAGAAAGGCGATTTTACATCAATTTGATGAAGATTTAAATCATAATGAGCTACCAAGGTCAAAATAATCCTCAAATGGCCCTTCTTTGAAACTGGAGAAAAGGCCTCTTTATAGTCAACGCCGTCCCTTTTAAGTGTCTAGCTTTATACCTTTCGATCTTCCATTTTGAATCACGTTTAGTCTTAAAGACTCGTTTACAGCCGACTCATTTAAAACCTTCAGGCAACTCAACTAGATCTCATACCTTATTGTCGTCCATTGATTTCAACTCTTCTTCCATAGCATTGAACGATGAGTATAAATTAACTGAGGATGGAATTCGACCATCCACTAGCTAACTCCTCTAACCCGAGACTGGGGGTAGGAGTATAATCAATTAAGCTGCTAAATTCAATAGCGTAGTATTAGGGCTCGAACCCGGTATTTGGTTTAACTTGAGGCCACGGCCACATGGATGCCTTAAGTAAAATTAATGGATGGTTATCCAAATCAACGAGCAATGAATTACAAGCACATTGAATGGAAAAGGAATAGCTCGACTACTCAAACAAAATTCACAAAAGAGTTCAGTAGAAAATAAAGAACCTTTATTTGCACTTTAAACATGAAAATCTTAGTACAAGTTTATCCAAAAGCGGAGGACCGTACCTGCACTTACATGGCCAACAAAAAGAAAAATAGCTACGTAAGTTATGTAAAAACTAAACCGTCGTGACATCTATTTCTTTTACTTTTTCTCCTTTTTTAGTTTCTTGGGAGTGGACCCACCTAAGCCTTCGCATGTTCTTCTCTTCGACCCCTTGCCACTGCCTTTACCACCTTTGGTAGGAGAGCTTTCATATGTTGGAGGGAGTCCTTTGGGAACCGACCCGCCGGTGAGATGACTTGAAGAGGGATAAGGTTTGGATCATCGACGTCTGCATCAATGGATTCAATTTTAGCTTTCTTCTTCAATAACTCCTCCCTCTTGATGTGCTCTTTCAAGCCGAGCTCATCAATGTTTTCATAGGCACCTGTGATCACAACATCATCAGATTCGTCTTTCAACGGATGAGTGTCGATCTTTTCATCAAAAAGAGCTCCAATAACTTAAGCATCATACCCTGGAATGTTGGTAGCTATTGGAATTTTAGTAAGTGCCGGTTGTTGCTCCACAGCGGCACCATTTCTTGGAGTTTGACCGAAAGCCAAAAGATTTGCATATTTTTACTGGAATAAGAAAATAAGCCCAGAACTATTGGGTATAAAGAACGAAATTTTTTTAGTAATGGAGAATAGAGTGGGATATTTGCATCCAGCCGACTTTCAGTTGTTGCCGGAGTGCTCCCTTCTTGAAAAGGAGTTAGCACCTTTGATTTATAACCAGGTCTATCCGGATCGTAGTTCTCATCTTGTCTTGGGCTAAGCGAAACTGATGCTTCCGCTGGTTGAAGTGTAGGGGAACCTCTAGGATTGGACTTCAAAGCTTTAGCGATATTCTTCCCTTTTCCTGAGAGTACCAAAATATCAAAATATCAAAGCCTTGCGACGACAATATCTAAAGGCTCATTCCACGAAGGATCTCTCTTACCAGTTTCTCCTCATCCAAATCAGCTTTGCTAAGGGCTTTCTTCCTCGTTTCAATGATATATTTCCACGGTCAGCAAGCGATTCGAGGTAGCCCTCTGCAAGAAAACTCAAGTCACGAGGGATTAGGACTTTGGCATTGTATTCAACAATCAAAGGATCAAACATGTCCTTAATTTAATTGCTGCCAGCCTCTTTAGCATCCTCAAATTGGGCCTTAATTTGCTCTCTAACTTTATTACAACCAGCTTCCCTCGCCTCTTCCTTGAGAGCTTCGATTTGAGCGAGCTGCTCGTCAAGTTTAATTTTCAGCTCCCATGACTCGATGGCCTCTTTACTATACTTTTGAGACTCCTCTTGAGCCTTAAGTTTTTCTTCCTTCTCTTTCTTAAGAAGCACTTCCAGTTCCTCAATGCAATGGGCTAGAGTGTCTTTCACTTTCTGCATTGTGTCCTATAGATCAAGCACACTACTGCGGTTGAGGACAGCATGCGTCCAGCTCCTTTTTGTGAGCCACTTCCAGATGATTAACCACTTTGGATGTTTGTTTATCACTCTTCTCTGTCGCAGCTAACTTTATCGTTAACTTTATGATCTCATCATCTTGATGTTTGATTATGTATTTATCATGCATTGCTTCCAGCTTAAGACGATCAATTTCGTGTTGTCTTTCAATAGACACCTTAGAGATTTTCTCAGTTAAGTGTTGAATTACTTCATGCTGCACAAAAACATCATTGACACATGCAAGTAATCTCGCTTTAGCATTCCTTGGAATTGTATGGATAGAAAAAAGAAACTTTAGCCCATCAAAGCAGATTTTTAGAAAATTGACCCTACGTTCGGCCGATCATTATGCCATAGAGACCTCAGGAGATGAAGTAGTCAAAGCTGGATTAGAGGTAACATTAGGATGTTTGCTTGACCAACGATCGCGAGGCTGTCGAGATCCAAATGAACCCGAATGATTGGCACAACAGTTTGGGGACCATGAGAAAGGGTCCAATCATTGCTATGTACAGATAGATTTTGCTGAACCTTTTGATGGGAAGATTGAGATTTGGACTTGTACATAGAGGATGAAGACTCCCTCAAACGTGACTTCTTTCCCGGCTGTCATTCCTTTCTCAACGCCTGCCTGATTCTGGACCACGATTGGATCCATACTGTGTTGAGAAGTCCCTCAAGCGATCAAAGGCATGAGAATGATGTTGAATATGCGAGTATATGACTTTTGTTTGATGATAATAAACATATATATATTCATTTAAATGTATTTGTTAATGTATTTTATTTTCACATAAATAAATAATAAATGTTTGTTGAATAAAATAAATAACACGGAATTTAAATTCAAACAGATATTTTATTCAAACAAATATTTATTATAATTTTGAATAGTACAAATTCAAGCTCTCGTTGTGTGTGTATATATATATATATAATTCAATGACAATGCAATTTCAATCACATCATAATTTTTCTTGTACAAATACACCTCACTACATATCACTCATTCACTCGTAATTATCTTTAACTTCATTCCAGATTGAATCCAGCATCTGAGTCATTTGCAAAAGTATACAGTGACACAGTAAAATTGAAAATAAAATATTTATGCAGTGTAAAATAATATGTATTTTGAAAATATTATCCGCCTTAGGTTTTTGGGTTGTTCATCGTCATTTAATTTTGAATTCGTCATACACGAATAGCTTGTGACATGCACAGTGTATCACTGTACATGCCACAAGGCCGTGCACATTGATATACACTTGATAAACTACAGGGACAAGTGAGCATAAGGTCAAAACCCAAATCAAAAGTCGGGTTCAACTCAAGTGCTATACAAATAAAGTCACGACAAATGAGCACAAGGTCACACCCAAGCTATAAGCTGGATTCAACTCAGGTGCACACATGAAGTCAGCAACAATAGAGGCTAGACAGTTTAACCAAACTAAAATGTCATATGTACAAAATCAGTGCAACAGCGGTGAACACGCACAAGAGTAAAACCTGTAGCTGTAGTGTAACTCGAAGCAACAACTCAATCAAGCTCCACACATAGGCACAGACCATAATCAAATGAACACAAATATACATTGTGTATACATGACACCAGTGCACATGAGCTCAAAAGATATGCAACACAAACCAAGTGCATAACAACTATCAAATGAAGACTTGAATATCAATGGCACTGCCTCAACAAACTACAAATGCAGATCTGAACATATACATGTGTAGTGAAGTGACCTTAACAAGTTGGTATGCCAGACTTTCAGGTAAACATGGTTAGAGCTATCACCAGAAGTGTATAAGTCCAACTAAAAAGGCCACACAAATTCTGCATCAAAATGAACAGTGAAGACTCAAACCAACAACAAGAGTGATTCAAAGAACAACAACCAACAAAAGAAGTACAGTGAAAATATGAAGTGCCATATGCAAACACACATGTACACGTTCAATCAAGTGGCTCAACTCAACATAGATGCATGCAAACAATGTCAACAAGACCACATACAAGTAGCCTGATCAAACCAGTGAAGACATGAACAAGACTCGAACTTAAAATAGTTCACATGTAAACAAAACAGTGAAACAACAATGTCTGGACCAAATGCCATCAAGTGAACATGATCAGAGTAGAAAATAAAATGGCACATGTATATACACGGTGCATAGCATCATCAATGCGAACCAGATTCAAGCTCAAGCAAAATAGAGGCAATACTCAAGTGCTACCAGAATTCATCGACTACCAAAATCATGGAACAGTATGGTACAGTTCGAACAATATCACCAGCATTTTAACAAATCAAAATGCCGAAGTCAACACGATCAAAATCAAAGCCGATGTCAACAGAGAATTCAATGCGGTGATGACTAAGGAAGTCGAATAGGTAAGAAATCAAGCCGTGTCTATCAAGAAACGAAATTATACGAATTGGAACAAGTCTGAAATCATCACTAGCATCCATACGAAAATCAATGGCAGAGATAAATAAATTGACGAATTCAAATGACTATATACGAACGAATTTATAGGACATTGAATCCTATATAAATTGTAAACATCATCGGCATGAGGGGTATTTGAGTTCGAGCTAAACAGAGAACAATAATCATTCAACTCGAATCAAGATCGAGTTCAAGCAAGCAAATCAAAAGAAGCAAAAGGCATAAATTACATACCGAAGTCAGGAGAGAACTCGATCAAAAAGTGGGGCAGCCGTGTACAAAGTAGAGAGATCGTCGATTGACAAAGCAAGGGACACTAAACCATCATTCAGTCGAGAAATTGAAGTCGACAGCATCAATTTCATAAGCCCTAATTTCATCAGAGAGAATCGAACATGAAAGAAGCGACGTGCCGCCATTTTCACAAACAAGGAGAAAGTAGGCCGAGTAATATAAAAGGAAGGAGGCCGGCCTTGTTTTCGTTTTAATAATATAAAGGATTTAGTTTAAAATTAGGGTTTTATTGTTTAATTTGTTTTTAAATTTGATTACTTCTTTTAAACAGTTGTAATTTCTAGTCGTGTGACTAGGGGACAAACTACATGGTGTAGTTTGAGAATTCGCAACTCAGTGGCTGAGTTGCGGCAGGGTTTTGAGCGTAGAGTTAGGTTAGTCGTTAGCAGATGTCACGAGTTTACGTGTGTAAGCGTCTGACTACTTAATTTCTAGTAGAAACCTTGGGGGCAGCACGTAGGTAGAGTTTTGCCGAAGCTGGGCAAATCTGTGTGTTCTGTTTTTATTCTGCTATTATCTGTACTGCTATTATTCTATGATTTGTGTTGAAATTATTTGCTATTATCTGCTATTATTCTGGGCCGTTCGATACGAAAATAGGTGGGGAGGTGGATCGATACGAAATGGCGAGCTTTAATGAATACGAGGCAGTATGAGGAAGGATGGATACGAAGAACGTTGCTCTCAATGGATACGAACTTGTGCTCTCCCGGTCGATACGAAATCATGCACATCTGATGGAATCGAACCAGATTGATATGAAGAGGGTCCCTTCCCGTTTGTTTGATGTATATGAACAATAGTTGCGTGATGGATATGAAGTGATGCTGATTGTTGATGGATGCAAATCGTATGGATATGAATAGATGAGTATTGGGTGGATACGAACTCATCGATACGAATAATGGATACGAATTGATGGGTGTGAATGAATTGACCTCCCTAGCTTGCATCGATCATATCTTGAGCATACGAACTCGGATTGACTTGAAACTTGGTATGTCGGCTTTCACAGCTTTGCTTGTCATGTCACCTCAATTGTAAATCGATCCGGACTCGGTCAAAATCTATCGACATCCATAGTGAACATGTGCTTACTCGACATTCGGGATGAGCGAACCTTGGTTTTCAGTTAATTCCTTGATATCTCGGCCTTTCCAAAAGGCGGGATAACATTTGTCCTCCAAAGTACGTCCTGTGTGAACATGACATGCTTTGAAAAGCTGCAAACTTCACTCTGAATAGTTATCGTCTTTTTGTTGAAATTCATAATCTTTGACTGACTTCCTCAGTAATGTGAACTGTTGATTGCCAACTATTATACCCTGTACTGTTGTAATTGATTGTTGTATGACAGTGATTAGCTTTTTGTCGTTGCAATCATCATCAGATAAGTATTCAATTCCTGTGGATTTTGAAAATTGAATATTAGTCCAACATACATGCAAATATGTTAATCTAACTCTCGTTAACATCGCACGTTCACGAGTCGTTGCCAGTATTCCCGCCTCAAATTCTGTATCGGTCCTCTCCTGAACTGACGTGAAATTCAAGTTGTGACAACGTTTGGCAGTTGTTTTGGAATGTTCCTTCGTGTCGATCCTCTCCTGGATCAATGCAAAAGGTTAAAAGATAGTTTACGTATCAATGTAATTCATAATGACGGATACGAAATAGACATTCGCATCGATAGATACGAGTTTCGATGGACTTCATTGCAGTGGGTTTTAGGCTATGATTTCGTATCGATTGACCTTGATGGATACGAATAGGGTAGCTGATCTGTTAGGGTCTATTCATATCGATCGATACGTGCCACCATGGGTTTCATCATGATGGATACAAATAGTATAGTTCGTATCGATGCACCTACATGGAGTCAAAAACAGCGGACACGAGCAAGTGCTTCGTATCGATGGAACCTGATGCTTCAGAAAAACCTTCGTTGCGAACTTCGTATCGATGAAATTTGATTATTCTAAAAAGTCTGCGTTACAATCTCGTATCGATGAAGCCCAAGCCATTAGGTTCGAAGAGCCAATTCGCATCGCTCCAGGGTGGAACCGGTTGGAATCGGTCAATATGACTGGGAGGCGAAACGTTTTTCCTTTCACACTCGTGTCCATATAAATACTTTTTGGACTTAGCATTTTTTTCCTTGCTTGCTTACTTTTTCTCTAGCTTTTGTATCGATAGAAAAAACAAAAGAACAGAACTCGCCTCCATCTCCAAATCGACCCAATTTGCTAATCCCTCACAGCATACCTTAATGCAGGTAATTAGTCGACAAATTTGCATGAAAACAACAAGATTTCGTATCCTTTGCCGTTCCACTTGTCTCTCTGACCAGTTCTGATGAAGTGATGGCTGGAGATGGGCCAGAGCAAGGTTGAGGATGGGGGAAGGAAATGGAGTCAAGGCCATTTGGAGAAGAAGGAGCGAGGAGGGATATGAAGGAATTGGTGGAAGTTTTCTCGGCCTTAATTTCGTATCAATGAAGTGTTGAAGAAACTCGACTTTGCATAAAACCCCAACCAGGAGCTTCATATCGATCACCTTCCTTGGGTTTCGTATCAATTGTTGACTCTTGGATTTTTTTTATCACCTAGAATCGATATGGATACGAAGCATATTTGTGATGGATACGAACTCCGCTGCAACCTAATCGATGCGAAGTCAACATGACCCGACTGATATGAATTCAGTGGATCGATCATTACGAAGCTGAGGATTCCTTGATCGATACGAAATGAATATTTTGGATCAATATGAAATGAAGGTTCCATGATAGATGCGAAGTTAAGGCCATTGCATGGAACGATCCAAGTTTGGACTTCGATGGATATGAAACTTCATGCATATCTGAACACTTGACTCCGATGAGCTTCTACCTTTCATAGTTGGACTTAATCATTTCACTACATATTTGACCATCCTTTGAAGCTCGTCGATGGAACTATGACATAACGAACTTATAATGAACTTTGACTTGGATTGATCGCTAACATCTGGATGGCACGGTTGTCACGGTCAGCAATGACGGTCACTCAAGCTGAATTTCAAAGTCTTGTCGTCTGAATGTTTTTCCATACTTTGTAGAACTTTCAAGTAATATATAGCACTGCGCTGCATAACACATTCACACACTTCACATTGGGGGATGCACAGACTTATTATCGTTCAATGATGATTTCTCATAAGTTAGTTAGTTATGGAACTTCAAGCTTATAGCAACAAGAAGTTCAGAGTTCGTTCCCCTCAACAATCGAGATACAGGCCATCGCGGCCGAAGTTATAGATTCGACTCCAGATGAGATACTAGGTGTTGTTTTCATCTGCACTTCAAAAGATTCAGTACCGTCCAATGTTTTTGAAGACATGCTGGGACGGATCTGCTTAAGGCAGGGTTTTTCGTTGGACGACGTGCTATTGCCGGGTCCGAATGATAGACCGCATTATCAACTGGAAGGGTTTACCCATTCAATCGTCATGCGTGTGCAGTAGGAACGCTTCCCCCATTCAACTAATACATTAGGGAAGTGTTATCTTTTCTAGGGATCGCTCCATCTCAACTACACCCCAATGGATACGCTCTGGTGAACAGCTTATTCATCATATTTATGGAGCATCTCTTTCGACCCCCGATACCGATCGAGATTAGATATCTATTTAACATCAAGAGCTGGGAAGATAGCCCTTCTTTCACATTTTTGGAAGCGGTCAGGACCTGTCAGGTGGTAACAGGCTCTTGGACCAAGTTGAGTTACTTCAAAACGGAATGGTTCGACATCCGATGTCCCCCGGGGTTTGACAGCCGATGGTTAGCCAGACGTAAGTGTTGCGACTTTTTCTAGTAAATAACAAGACAATTATAATCGATGTCAAACTAATACTTCTTTTTCCTTTACAGCGGCAATTCCATGAGCCGAAGGTATGCATTTCAAAGAAATGGTACGGTTTCTCCAAGAAGTTCCGAGTGAAGAGAGGGACATTGATTCGGTTCCGACAGATAGGAATCTGAGAATTGTTGGATTGATTGAGTGAAACCAAAGCATAAGGCTTGAAGGAACGTTAAGGGTTGTCTTGAAGAAAAGGGAAAAATATAAGACGCACGGGGTTGTTATAACCGAGGAGGTTGATCCAGAAAGAACGTCTACTGACGATGAACTTGTGGCCGGGATTCTAATGCCTTTGACGGTTCTGAAAGAAAGAGAAAAGGTAAGGCAGCCGCCTTTAAATGTTTTAAATCTGGTAGACGGAAATCTATGGTTGTGTCTTTGCCCATTCCCGGGATTAATATTTCAGAGGCTCCTCCTTTGTAGGAGGAAAACCTTTTTGAAGGGCTCGTATATTTCGATTCCGAATTATGTGACATTCCAACATGAGGCCGGTTTGGAGGAGCTTCAGTAGGCTTTAGACTTAAGCAAGTCTCTTCCAACTAGTGTGGCTTACATTTACGGTTGGTCGGAGGGTTGCACATACATACACACTCAATGACACCACATAATTTCTGACCGTAATTTGCTCATCCTAGGAGTTTACTAACTCTATTCCTCTTTTACTTTGCAAATACAATGTCCGGCCGAGGCTCGATGTTAGGTAGTCTTCGAAAAGCTCGTCAATCTTCAACATATTATAAGTCGTGTAGAAGAGAGGTGGATAGGGACTACAACCGTGGGTACTCTAGTCAGGAGCAATATGACAGAGATAGCGAGTACAAGCACCGATCCCAATCTCATTCTCCCCCTCCTAGAAATCTTGTACAGCCTCCTGTTTATGTCTCACGTCCTTCGAAAACTTCATGGCACAAGCCGTCTTATCACGTTTCAAGGCCTGAAACTTAACACCATAGAACCGAAATAGCGGCCCCCATAATTGCAGAGCAGGTCCTTGCCGAGCCTACGGGGGAAGGAGCAATTAAACTTTCTCAATTGAAGAAGGATTTTTCCAACATCTGCTTTGACGGTTATTCCCTCCGCCCTTAAAGAGAATTCCAGCGAAGGCTGAGAACACGGTGCACGATTACGACCATGACATTTACTCCCAATAAAAGGAGTGGGGAAAGGCCATGAAAAAAGCATCGAAGGTGGCCTTTGAGCGGGCAGCTGTCATTGAGAAGTTTGAGAAAGAGCTTGCTTAGAAGGACCAGATCATCAAGGTGCTCAATACAGAAGCCGAGTCCTCTAGAAAATCAAAAATGGATGCCCTTAAAAAGGCGGACGATGCTAACTCGGCCATGGAGAGGATGAGGCAATCACACTACGCCCTGATGGAGGAAATGGGCCATAGGAGCACTACTGTCGCTACCGAGTAGGATGTGGCCCTCAAAGAGCTTAATGAGCTTAAGTCCAATCTTTCAGAAATCATTAAAGAGAGGGATGCTGCCAATAACTCAACACAAGAGGCATGTGATCAACCCGTTGTGCTTCAAAGCGAACGGGATACGGCTACGGAAAAAGTCCTTGCAGTGGAGGCTAAGGTTGAGGAGAAAGTTCGGAGAGGCTGATATAGAAGACCTTCTCGTCAACTATAATGTTAATGTGATGAAACATAGAAATTTAGCCTGGCTCGAGAACTATTCTACACATCTTTATATTGCCTGGAGTCAGCTGGTTAAGGAGGAGAAGGAGGTGCATCTAGGTGGATCATTCGATGAGTTCGAGCTCGAGAATCGCATGCTAACTGAGGATGAAAGGAAGATTCTCCACAAGTCAATGATCTCACATGAAAGGAAGAAGCTCAGCACCTAACACCAGGAGATTGGAGAAGACTTAGGTGTCAAGCATCACAT
The DNA here is from genome assembly GCA_030765085.1 of Allium cepa. Taxonomy (NCBI): domain Eukaryota; kingdom Viridiplantae; phylum Streptophyta; class Magnoliopsida; order Asparagales; family Amaryllidaceae; genus Allium; species Allium cepa. The sequence continues at coordinate 165,177,382 of CM060932.1, forward strand.
TATGAGCCTTGGTATTACTGCTCCACCTCCATCTGAGCTTATACCAGCGGTCGAGCCCCAATCTGTCCCTGCTTATAATCTAGAACAGCCGCAGCTATCCCCTATTAAAGAGAACACCTCCGAAGCCGCTCAGCCATCCGTGAGCCAAACTGAGAAAGGTACTCTGAACAAATCTCATGTGCGTCCGAAATAATGAATTTGTCTTGAAGTATTTGCTAACAGTCTCTCTTCTTCTTTGTCCAGTGAATGGAGTTACACCGATAGCGTCTTGCAACCCAAGAATCACACCAATTGCAGGAGGCCATTATTACTGAAGCGACTACCAAGACAACGACTACGCCTATTGATGGAACGTACGGGAGCTCACTTTCTTTCGACGAGCAGATGATGAATGAGCTCCTAGGTCGACATAGTGACCCCTTTGCGGACTTAGCATTTGTCATAAGTGGACTCGCGCCTGCTTCCAGTTCTTCCACGCAGACCACTGTTGCCTCCAACAAAGCTCAATCGATTCGCGAAGAAGAAATACTAGCCGAAATCAATGCTGAATTGGAGGCAGCGACACATGGTGGTAGTTCTGGAGGTGAATGGCGGCGCCTAGCCCAGCTTTGCTATATCACCTAGTGGTACAATAGTTGATACCAATGTGCCCATTCCACCCCCTGTGGTAGATCTGACCCCTCCGACTCCACCTGTAGAAAGTATTCCAGTACATTCGAGTTCGGAGGAGGATGTTGAAATCATGCTCCCGCCTAGAGACCGTCCGCCAAAAAGCAAGAGTTCAAAGCGGAAAATCATTAGCGGCTCCAGTGGATCTATGCCGAAGAAGAAACCGAGGAAGAAGAAAAAGTTGATAGGCCTCTTCGGTACATTTTTTGGTAGATAGGAATTTTTTTTCTTTCCTCTCATAGGCCGTGTATAGATGCAGGTTCGGCCCCTACTAATAGGAATTTTGGAAAACTTGTACATGAACTTCATTTACAGTTAGTTGAAATGGAATTTTGTTCTTGGCTTTGACTCTATTACTGTCTTTTATGATTAAGTGTTTCAGTATTTTAATTTCAGTCTAGTGCAGTTGCAGAGTTTCAACTTTTGAGTCAAATTTGTTTTTATTTGCCAAGTCCAAAAGTCACAGACATGAGTCATAACTGGAGATTATGTTGAACTTTGAAATTGCACTGCTTCAGTTGATGGTTGACACTTAATCCCTGCCCCCAGTTTCAGGGATGAGTTGTAAAAATCGGCTAGCAACTGCATTTTTCTTCATTTCGCCGAGCTTAACATCGTCGAATCGATGTTATCACTGGCGTGATATGAGTGGTCGAATCCTACTCGCTCATTTAATAATGATCACATCCGCTTTCTAAGGAATTGTATTTTAACTTTGGCGGTCAATCACGCCTATTTGAGTTTCAAGAATGTGTCCTCGTTCTGGGGACTTAGGTTAGTTTGTGAGTGACATTCGCACTCGAGTTGTTTTTATACTTTGACCACACTCTGGGGATCAGAGTCATTTGCGATCGATAATTTGGTTCGCACTCTGGGAATCCGAAGATAATCGACGTTTGTAATCTAATTCGCACTCCGAGAACTTGGATTTAGTGTTTATACTCCAACTCGCACTCTGAGAATTCAGAGTTGGTGCTTATACTCTGGTTCGCACTCCGAGAACCTAGAGTTGATGTTTATACTTCAATTCGCATTTTAGGGATTTTGAGTTGGCCAACAGATGGTCAGTCACATCCGTTAGGGCTTTTATAATTTCGTTCACACTCTGGGAACGATGGATTTATCAGGATTGTGGATGGTCGATTCACATCCACTCCGAGTTAACAAGTGAGGTCGGTAGATAGACGGATCCATCCTCCTCAAATTTGGTTAGGATACGGTCGAAGTCGTTAGGTGGACGGGTCCACCCCCTTCAGGACCGCATTTATGATTTTATACTCCAACTCGCACTCGAGGAATTTGGAGTTAGTTAAAGGATTGTCATGTATCAATCCTTTTTTGAATTTAGTGTAGGGACTTTCCCCTAAGCTTGGGTTTCACTTAATGAGTAGTCGGTCGTATCACAGTCACTCCCTATTTGAATAAATTCCACCGTATGATGGAATTTAGCTCTCTGTGCATCGTGATGTTGTGCGTCACGTTCAATAAATCACAGCTCTGGCTCGAAGAGATGGCATTTTATTGTTGAAATGAGAAAATACGGTAGAGTCAGTTCCCTTATTACAAATTCACATTTCGAAATGCAGAAACAAATTGCAAATGAAAAATAGACTAAATAAATAAAGCATGTCATATGTAGTAGCGATGGAGACTCTCGTTGTTCCAAGCTCTCCGCAAAGTAAGACCGTCAACGGTCGATAACTTAAACGTGCCATCTTCGAGTTTTCGTATAATCACATATGGTCCTTTCCAAGTTGGCTTCATGTGCGAAGGTACCGGATAAATTCTCTTGAGGACGAGATCGTCGAGTTCAAAGGTTCATTGTCGAACCTTGGCATTTTATAATCAGGCGACTCGACTTTGATATGCGGCTACCCTCAAATCAGCCTCTTCACGCTTCTCATCTAACCAATCCAAGGATTCAGCAAGTAATACGGAATTGTCTTTGGATCATAGTAAGTCATGCGATGAGAAGGTACTTCCATCTTGACTAGAATGACGGCTTCTGAGCCATAGGATAGAGGGAATGGAGTGTGTCCGGTCGTGGACTTGTGGGTTGTTCGGTAAGCCCATAAAGCCATAGGAATTTCATCAACCCAATTGCCTCCGGCCTTTTCCAACCGCTTCTTCAAAATAGACTTCATAACCTTATTAACTGCTTTAACTTGGCCATTAGCTTAAGGGTGTGCATCTACAGAGAATTTCTTGTGGATATGGAATCGTTAACAGAAATCCTTGAATTCAACATTGTCAAACTAGGCTCCATTATCAGTGATGATGGTATGTAGGAGACCAAATTGGTACGTAATGTTTCGAACTACAAAGCTGATCACCTTCTTCGTCGTGATTGTTGCAAGAGGTTCAGCTTCCGCCCACTTGGTAAAGTAATCAACTACGACGATCACGTACTTTACGCCACCTTTGGCCAGAGGAAGAGAGCCAATGATATCAATGCCTCATACTGCAAACGGCCATGAGCTGACCATGTGGGTTATCTCGGTAGGTGGGGCTTTAGGAATTCAAACATGCTTTTGACATCTATCACATTTCCTGGCGTAGTTTGCTGCATCACGGTTTACAGTTGGCCAATAATATCCATATCGGAGTACTTTCTTAGCGAGAGCTTGGCCCCCGGTGTGATCGCCACATTCTCCTTCGTGTTTATCATGTAACACTCGTTTAATTTCATCATGTGCAATACATAGGAGGGGAGGAGTAGAATGTCCTCTTCTATATATGACTCCATTCTGAGTGGTGAACAGTGAGGCTTTTCGAAGAATCTGTCTCTTCTCATTCTGCGCTCAGGCAGCGTTCCATGCTCGATGTAATTTCGGTATGAAGTCATCCACGACTCCTTACTAGGAGTGACTTCAAATACATAGTCTGTCTCCCCTTGATCGATGCTTGGAGAAGATAATGTCCCCACAGGAACGAGTCCCATTTTCTGTGCTTCATTCGTACTTGCTAACTTCGCCAATGAATCAGCTTTTTGATTACGCTCATGGGGTATGTAGAAGATGGCATAATAATCAAATTAATCAAGTATTCCTTGGACTTAAGCTGGATAAGCAGCCAGCCTTCGATCTTTGGCTTGATATTCACCCCGAGCCTGGCACACGACTAATTGCGAATCACAATATATTTCCACAGCAATAATTCTCAAATCGTTGGCGAGTTTCAATCCAACAAGCAAAGCTTTATATTTAGCTTCATTATTGGTAGCACGAAAACCAAATTTCAGGACATAGCATATGGATTGGCCTTCGGGGGTTTCAAGTACTACTCCAGCACCCGAGCACCGATCATTAGATGAACCATCAGTGTGTAGCTTCTAGATGTATTCGGGAGATTTACTGGTCTTAGGCAAGTCCTCTGGAATGGTAAATTTGGCTATGAAATATGCTAGGACTTGTCCTTGAATAGCTCGCCTCAGAGTATAGGTAATATCGAACTGGCTCAGTTCAATGTTCCCCTTGAGTAGCCTACTAGACGTCTTAGGCCGCGTAAGAACCTATCGTAACGGCTGATCGTGTAAACGGTGATGGGATGAGCCTGGAAATATGGACGGAGCTTCCTTGAGGCAACAACGAGACAATAAGCCAATTTCTCTAGCTTCGAATAATTTTTCTCAGCTCCGGTTAATCATTTACTAACATAGTAGACCGTTTTCTACACTCGGTCTTCCTTTCGAACTAAGGCAGCATTGATTGTGTTTTCTGATACCACCTGGTAAAGGTATAATTACTCGTGGTCGATGGGCTTTGACAAAATTGGTGGTGTGGAGAGATGTTGACTCATTGCTCGGAATGCGCCTTCACACTCCGTGGTCTATTCAAAGTTTCGTTTTCCCTTTCGGATCAGATCGAAGAAGGGAATGCATTTGTCAGTGGACTTTGAGATGAACCTGCTCAATGCTGCTGCCTTCCCGTTGAGGCTCTGGACTTGCTTTATGGTTCTCGGAGTTTGAAGATTTCTGATTGCCTGGATCTTTTCGAGATTCACTTCTATTCCTCGGGCATTGACGATGAACCCAAGGAATTTTCCGGATGTGACTCAAAAATGACATTTCATTGGGTTGAGCTTCGTCTTGTATTCTCGAAGGATGTTGAACATCGATTCCAAGTCTCTGACATGATCAGTGGAGAACCGCGACTTTACCAACATGTCGTCCACATATACTTCCATGGTCTTTCCGATCTGGTTGGCAAACATTCGGTTTACTAGGCGTTGGTGCGTTGCTCCGGCGTGCTTGAGTCCGAAGGGCATAACTATGTAGTAGTAGAGTCTCAGATCAGTCACGAAGCTAGTATGTTCTTCGTCGGATAAGTGCATGGCTATTTGGTTGTAGTCGGAATAAGCATCCATGAAAGATAATAACTCGTGCCCAGCCATTGAATCTACCAGCTGATCAATTCGGGGAAGTGGAAAACTGTCTTTTGGGCAAGCTTTGTTCAAGTCAGAGTAATCGACACATGTCCTCCATTTCCCATTCGGCTTTCGGACAAGTACGGGGTTGGATACCTACTCCGGGTATGAAGCGTCTCGGATAAACCCATTCAATTTCAACTCATCGACCTCTTCTTTAAGGGCGGCAGATCTCTCTGGATCCATACCACGCCTTTTCTGCTTGACCGGGATGCACCGTGGGTCAAAATTTAGGGTGTGGCTTATGTTGTCCGACGAGATCCCACACATGTCAACATGCGTCCAGGCGAATACGTCGAGATTTGCCCAGAGAAATTCAAGGAATTGTGTCTGTTGGCTTAACTAAGATCCAATCTTTATCATCTTTGAATCGTCATCATCATCGATTGGAACATCGATCGTCAGTTTGACCGGGGAAGCTTGACTATCTTTAGTTTCATCTCTACTTTCAGTGTCTCTCGGATTAAGATCCCTCTAGAATTAGTTGGGGTGCCTACGCCTGGGGGTGCCCACGCTTGGGCGCAGGCACCAATTGTCAACTATCAGCAAAACGAACGCCGAGAAATTCCCCTACGCCCTTTTCTTTCTTTTTTCCTTGCGCCCCGCGTAGCTCAGCAACATAACAGGCTCACCGGCAGCCTAATCTCCTTGAATGAATCCTACCCCATGATCGGTTAGGAATTTCAGAGTCAAGCACCATGGGGCAATAGCTTCCCTGAATTCAACAAGGGCAGGTCGACCCAAAAAAGCATTGTAAGGGGAGTCTATGTCCAAAACAACAAATTGCAGTATCCGGACTCTCTGGCGTTCTCCAACTCACAACTCCACTGGTAGTTCCACCACTCTAGTGGGTATAGTAGCACTTCCATTGAAGTCGTGGATTCAAGATTGGCAGGGTTTCAAATTTTTGGCTTCCATTTTCATCAAATCATAAGCTCGCTTAAACAAAATATTCACGGAGCTTCCACTGTCAACCAAGATCCTCTTCATCCTAGCAGGACCTACTTGAGCAGATATGACGAGTGGATCGATAGTGGGGGCTTCGACCTTACCAGCGTCTCTATTTCGGAACACGATGTCATTGGTCATCGTCTTATGTTGCTTGGCCGGAGCCCCATTGTTACAACTACTACAACATTCAAAGTCTGCATGCCTGTTAGAGCTGGCATACGACTCCATTTCCCTTCAGCTTTAGTCCGCTGGATGAGGACCATCACTTATTGTACTTATTACCAACCTCCCGTTGGTACGAATGGGTTCCTTCTGCCTTTCCTAGTTTGGTACATGATTCTGATTTGATGAGCCCGCACCTCCTGATTGTGGCGCCCACACAAACTGATCCAACTTTCTTTCTCTAATCAACTTATCGATGAGATCCCACAAATGACGACACTCATTTGTATTGTAGCCATAATTCTCATGAAACCTACAAAATTTTCTCATTTGGATCTGCCTCTCCGATGATGGCTTCGAAGCAGGCTTCTTGTACTACATAGTATTGCAGGTTTGCAGATATACGTTCTCTAGTGACGTATTCAATGGAGTGTAGTTATCGAACATTGGAGCTCTACGTCGCGGACCATGGTTTTGATCTTGCTTTTTGTTTTAATTGCCATTATTCCTCTCATGAGTCTTCTTATTCTAGATATTTAACTGAACTTTTTCGAAACTCTTCCCGGACTACTTAACTGCAACATTATTTTGTATCCTTTCCATACTGGGCCCTACGTCATCCTACTTCCTAGACTGTTTCACGTCTTCCCTTCTCAAGAACTAGGCTACCTTAGAGTAGAAACGGTCCAATGATGCGGGAGGCTTTGCATCCAACCAATTTTCAAACTCGGAATCAGGATCAATCCACTTAGTCAATGCCATCAAGATAAAGTTGTCACTGGGATTGCTTATCTCTGCACACGCAGCATGAAATATCTCTAAGTAGCATCTGAGTGTCTCTCCGGGAGCTTGGATGACACAAGATAGAGTGTTAACGTCCTTTGGCCTTGCAACATGCATTCAGAATTTTTCTACAAACTTGGTGGCCAATTGGTCAAAGCAAGAAATGGATCGAGGTGGAAATCGTGTGAACCACATAGTAGCAATGCCCCTTAAAGAAATAGGAAAACTACGGCATTTCACTACATCATCAACTCTCGCAGAATTCATCAGCCATTCGTATTTCAAGATATGTTGATTCGGATCAGGACTTCCTTCATAGACTGGTAGAGTCGGCATTCTAAATCGTCGAGGAAGTTAAACATAAAGTATCTCATCTGTAAAGGGAGTATGACTCCCGCAGATTCCCCAGTCGTCATTTGTGAGGCCTTGGCTTTCTCGAATCATATGTCGAATCATAGTGGGAATATCCAGCATCTGTACATTCTATGCACGTTGAGCCAAAGTGTGGTCGGGTTCCACAATGCGAGGCTGGGCCGGCCGCTATCGACAGTCCATGTCTCGCCTCCTTGGCTCCAAGTCTTCAGGGACGTATAATTCAGGAGTACGTCCATGCTAATGATGATTCAGATCTGGTTGATTCCGGTAGTAGTAAGGACAGTACCTCCCCGAGAGGAGGGTCCGGTCTGGAAGCTGGCCGATGGCCAACTCTCAGTTGTCCAACAGTAATTGTAGGTTGATGTCCGGTGGCTTGTGTGTAACTCCCGTCTAACCGAGGACGTGTAGATCGATGATCATAGTCAGATGAGGCTGAACTTTCAGTAGAGGAGTAAGAGGCGTGATCTTTTCTAGATATTCTATGCCTTTGGCGATTCAACTGGTTGGTCAGCTCAGCATTGGCGCATAGCTGTTCAGTCAGTTGTCACCGACTCTGGGTCAAATCTTGAAGTGGCAACTGGAACTCTTGACTGGTAATCGGGACTGATGGATCTGAAGGTTCGGCGGCATTTTGGTTAGATGGAAGCAATTACATGGGTTTTTCCTATCCCATCCTTCTTGGTCTGCAGCAGTAGAGGCGGTCCTTGTGCTAACCATGGCGAATAGTGAAGTCTTTTTCTAAATTTTATGCAAATCTGAATAGGTTGGAAGGATTCTGAGCTCGAGATCTGGATCTTCTTCTTGGATTTACACAATCATGTATCGATAGTAGATCCAAAGAGCAGGAGAAAAGCCGTGTTTTCTCTCAATGAAAGCACCAAAGTGTTCGTACTAAAAATGGGCACAACACTCTTCGGAAGTGTTTGAAGAGACAAAAATGAAGAATAGAAATGTAAAATGTGGATTATCTAACAAACACTCCAAAAACAAGTATGAAAACGCAAAGAAACACAACAATTTAGAGTGATTCGGCGTATTGCCTATGTCCATTATGATGTTTGATGACTTTATTAATATTCTCTTGATGATTACAACTGATTACAGTGGATTACAATGAATTACAGTTTTGAAATTCGAGTACAATAGTAGCAATGGAGTGCAAAGTTGAATTCGGCAGAGTCTGTATGTCGGAGAGCCTCAAGATCCTTCTTCTACAGGCCCTGGGGCTCTATTTATAAGCATAGGAGGCAGATATCTCGCTCAGATCTTGGAAGACTTCTTTTGGCATGTGGGTGGGCCCACGCGATCGATCCCGTGAAGTTTGGCTCGATGTGTGATCGATACGAACGAATTTCGTATCGTTCGAGATTTGATCCAATCGAGTTGAAACTTAGCATGGAACTTCCTTAGGTCGTACATAAGCTCTTGTGACATTTCATAGCATTTGGACTTGGGGATTATGAGATATGATCGATGCAATCTTGTGTTTTCGATAGACTGTTTGGTTCGAATCGATAATTTCGAATCGATTACTTCGTATCGATACTGGGCATATGCTCAGGAGATGACGTGGTGCGCGATTTCTAGATTGATCCACTTTTTATGCCAAGTCGACCAAGTCTCCCTTGAATTTAGGCAACGCTTGTATCGACCTAGAACCATTCTTCGTACCAGTCTAGGCAACGCTTTCATATCGATACTCTAGGTTAGCTTCGTATCGATCAAAATGATGACGTTCGTATCGATGCTTTATGTGTACTACGCATCGATCCTTCATGCGCACTTCATATCGATCCTTCATGTGCACTTCGCATCGATCATTTGCCGATCGATACGAAAATAGGTGGGGAGGTGGATCGATACGACATGGCGAGCTTTCATGAATACGAGGCAGTATGAGGAAGGATGGATACGAAGAACATTGCTCTCGATGGATACGAACTTGTGCTCTCCTGATCGATACGAAATCATGCACATCTGATGGAATCGAACCAGATCGATGCGAAGAGGGTCCCTTCCTGTTTGTTTGATGGATAAGAATAATAGTCGCCTGATGGATACGAAGTGATGCTGATTGTTGATGGATGCGAATCGTATGGATACAAATAGATGAGTATTGGATGGATACGAACAATGGATACGAATTGATGGGTACAAACGAGTTGACCTCCCTAGCTTGCATCGATCATATCTTGAGCATACGAACTCGGATTGACTTGAAACTTGGAACGTCGGATTTCACCGCTTTGCTTGTCATGTCACATCAATTAAAGATTGATCCGGACTCGGTCAAAATCTATCGACAACCATAGTGAACCTGTGCTTATTCGACATTCGGGATGAGGGATCCTTGGTTTTCAGTCAATTCCTTAATACCTCGGCCTTTTCAAAAGGCGTGATAACACATATTAGTCAAGATAATTTTAACTTTATCTCCCAGTGTGAAAATGCACAGGAAATTTGGTATACTCTTGATGCAATATATGGTGCGAAAGTCAACAGTGATGAGAAATTCCTCATAATCAACTCAGATACGTGCTTAACAGGATTGGTAACAGGCAGTAGTTATGAAGATGATGATGATGAAGCAGTTGAGCTGGCACTACTAATGAAAAGATTCAAAAAGTGGAACTGCAATTTTAAAAAATCCAGCTCTAAATCAAAAATTGAAAAGGAGAATAGGCAAAGCACTAGACAACCTAGAAGAACAGGAGATCATCTGTATAAGTGCAACAAACTCTGTCACATCAAGCCAAATTGTCCCCGAATTAAACTCGACAAAGAAAAGAAATCAAAAAGAAGAAGTTTTGCAGCTACATGGAATAAAAGCGATAGCAGTGAGAGTGAGAAACCAGATTTGTGTCTTCGAGGTGATATAACCGATAGCGATGATTACGAGCCAAGCGAGGTATCAAAGCTTACTCGCTCAAAATTACTTATATATTTCCATGAAGTAAATTGATGTTTTGAAAGACTTAAGGAAAAATAAGCTAAACTTGAATCACAAAAAGAAACTTTGATAGATTTAAATAAACAGCTTGATCAATTAGTTAAAAACTATCAAAGTAAGATCCCTAAGTGTGATAAGTGTCCAACATTCGAAGAAGAGATTAAAAAACCAGAAATTAAAATTAAATCACTTGAAAATGAAATTCTGATTTTGAAAGAAAGTGAAACTACGAGGAGAGAAAATTCTATTAAAAAGTGCACACAATTATTAAATGAAAATGAATCCCTCAAAACGCAAGTCCAACAACTGTAAACGAATTCAGGAAAACTTTCCAAAGGACAAAGATCGTTGAATATGCTATTAGGGAAACAAACTGTTAATACAGTTTGACGAGGACTTGGGTATAATCAATCTGAATCTGTTAAAAACAAAATTAATCAAGTCAATTCAAAGTGCACAATATGTGGAAAAACTGGACATAATCGCAATATTTTCTAGTATAGACCCAAAAATGTGAAAACCAAACCAATTTGGGATCCAAAAGGCACGAATATAAAAACCCTCAAAGTTAAACAAATCTAGATGCCGAAGGGAACATACATAAATATTTTTGGGTTTACACAAATACATTTTTCAAAATCATTTGCCACTAACAACCATGGACCTATAAAAACAAATAGCTCACAAAAATCTTTTAACGTGCAGGTGTGGTGGCATGCTAAGGAACAACGACAGTGATATCTGTATTTTGGCTGTTCCAGACACACAACGGAAGACAAATAAAAGTTCCTTAGCCTAGTAGAAAGGTGGTAGAATCACAATGCGCAACAACGAAATATTATAGGTAAAGGTAAAACAGGTGAAGGTATATTCATTTTGAACTATTTGTTAAATGTGATAATGTGCACCATAATCTGAATTTAATTCAGCTAGTTATGTGATAAAGGAATGAATGTTGATTTTGATTTTGATTTTGACTTATTCAAAATTGTTGGCCAATTATTTAAGACCATTTGGTTAATTTACGACTGACTCTATATTCATGTTTTTGTTCATTGGCACAAATTCAATTAAAATACAAAAGAATTTCATTTAAAAAATTGTAAAAATATTTTCAAGACATTTTGTTGCACACATCACGGTCTGGTCTATAACATTCAACTAATGATTATCTTAAGTCAAAAGAAAATTCAGATGCGGATTACACTGGTTACACTGGTAATCTAGTTGATAGAATGAATTACCAGTGAAACGTGATTTATGTTGAAACATTCATTAGTTGCATTGCATTTTCAAAAGAAAAAATCTGCATATTTTCTCATTTCAAATAATTTTCAAATTAGCAGACATTTTTCTTATAAAAACCCCTTCCAAAAAAATATTTGTTGACCTTGTTTCAGATTAGTCATCTTAAAATATTTGATTTTATAATTATTTTTTGATTTGATTTTAAATGACTACATTGACTAATCTGACTCCCTACTGATTATCGAAAAGATAAATAGTGTTTGAAAAAGTGATTAGTGTTGATATTAATCATATATTATAACTTGAGGCAGTATAATTAGTAAATTTCTTTAGAAATTTAAACAAGAGTTATAAAAAAAATTGTTGGTAAAAATTCTATGGCCGTCTCTAATTCTATCATATTTCTATCGACCATCACTCATCAAAATCCAATATAGTATGTCAATATGAGGTATTTTAAATAGGAGTCATTTATTTTTCATTTTATTATATTTTTGGCAATAAAAACATCCAAAGCATTCACTCTCGTTTAAAAGTCCTCACGGTTATGCATGGGTGAATTACTTGGAACTTTTGATTATGTGCTTCCATGCTTATTTAAAAGTCCTCATGGGTATGCGTGTATGGAACGCATATCAAAATTGATTGATTAAATATACAAGTTGATTCTAATCCCATTTAGAAGTCCTCACGGTTATGCGTGGTTAGAAGATACTTGAATCATTTTTTAAAAAAAATTGGAATACTACTAATCTCATTTAAAATTCCTAACGGTTATGCATGGTTAGTAGATATTCAAATTCCTAATATAAATATACCACAAATAGACACAACTATATGGTTTTATATGATGACATCATCCCTGCCATTCTAAAGTGGAATATGCATCAAACAGAGTATTTATAATTTTCGTTTGATTTTTAATTGAAATTTAATAATTATATTCAATTGAGTTTTAATGTTGTATTAATGTTTATCACTTTATCTCTATTTTTCTAACACTATTACTCTTTTGCTGATAATAAAAGGGGGAGAGAAAGGATAAGATTTTGGCAAATAAAGGTCAAATATTTTCTATATTGCATTTAGGCTCATTTGAATATTTATTTTAATGCATATATGAAGGGGAAGCTTTGTGTAGAGAGGAAGCATTCAAATTGCGGGAGAAAATTGAATAATCAAATACATTTAATAAATTCAAAATCTTAAATATATGTTTGTTATCATCAAAAGGGGGAGATTGTTGAATATGCGAGTATATGATTTTTGTTTGATGATAATAAACATATATATATATATATATATATATTCATTTAAATGTATTTGCTAATGTACTGTTTTATTTTCACATAAATAAATAAATAAATGTTTACTGATAAAATAAATAACACAAAATTTAAATTCAAATAGAAATTTTATTCGAACAAATATTTATTACAATTTTGAATAGTACAAATTCAAAATCTCACTATATATATACATATATATATACATACAAATTCAATGACAATACAATTTCAATTACATCACAATTTTTCTTGTACAAATGCACCTCACTACATATCACTCATTCACTCGTGATTATCTTTAACTTCATTCCAGATTGAATCCAGCATCTGAGTTATCTGCAAAAATATACAATGACACGGTAAAATTGAAAATAGTATATTTTTGTAGTGTAAAATAAAATGTATTTTGAAAATATTATCTGCCTCAGGTATTTGGGTTGTTCGTCATCATTTAATTTTGAATTCATCGTACACGAACAGCTTGTGACATGCACAGTGTATCATTGTACATGCCATAAGGCCGTGCACACCGATATACACTTGATAAAACAATAGGGACATGTGAGCACAAGGTCAAACCCAATCAAAAGCTGGGTTCAACTCAAGTGCTATACAAATAAAGTCACGACATATAAGCACAAGGTCAAACGCGAGCTATAAGTTGGATTCAACCCAGGTGCATACATGAAGTCAGTAACAACAGAGGCTAGACAGTTTAACCAGATTAAAATGTCACATATACAAAATCAGTACAACAGTGGTGAACATGCATAAGAGTAAAAGCTGTAGATGTAGTGTAACTCGAAGCAACAACTCAATCAAGCTCCATACAAAGGCACATACCACACTCAAATGAACATAAATATACATTGTGTATACATGACACCGATGCACATGAGCTCAAAAGATATGCAACACAAACCAGGTGCACAGCAACTATCAAATGAAGACTTGAATATCAATGACACTGCCTCAAAAAACTACAAATGCAGATCTGAACATATACATGTGTAGTGAAGTGACCTCAACAAGTTGGTATGCCAGACTTTCAGGTAAACATGGTCAAAACTATCACCAGAAATGTATAAGTCCAACTAAAAAGGCCACACAAACTCTGCATCAAAATGAATAGTGAAGACTCGAACCAACAACAAGAGTGATTCAAAGAACAGCAACCAGCAAAAAAGTACAGGGAAAATATGAAGTGTCATATGCAAACACACATGTTCACGTTCAATCAAGTGGCTCACCTCAACATAGATGCATGCAGACAATGTCAACAAGACCACATACAAGTAGCATGATCAGTCCAGTGAAGACATGAACAAAACTCGAACTCAAAACAGTGCACATGCTAACAAAATAGTGAAACAACAATGTCCGGACCAAATGCCATCAAGTGAACAAGATCAGAGCAGAAAATAAAATGGCACATGTATATACACAGTGCATAGCATCATCAGTACAAACCAGATTCGAGCTCAAGAAAAACAGAGGCAATACTCAAGTGCAACCAGAATTCATAGGCTACCAAAATCATGGAACAGTATGGTACAGGTTGAACAATATCACCAGCATTTTAACAAATCAAAATGGCCGAAGTCAACGCGATCAAAGTCAAAGCCGATGTCAACAGAGAATTCAATGTCGCGATGTCCAAGGAAGTCGAACAGGTAAGAAATCAACCCGTTTCAATCAAGAAATGAATTTATACGAATTGGAACAAGTCAAAAATCATCACTAGCATCCATACGAAATTCAATGTCCGAGATAAATAAATTGATGAATTCAAATGACTATACACGAACGAATTTATAGGACATCAAATCCTATATAAACTGTAAACATCATAGGCAAGAGGGATATTCGAGCTAAAAAGAGAACAATAATCATTCAATTCGAATCAAGATCAAGTTCAAGCAAGCAAATCAGAAGAAGCAAAATGCATAAATTACATACCGTAGTCAGGAGTCGAACTCGATCAAAAATTGGGGCAGCCATGTAAAAAGCAGAGAGATCGTCGATTGACAAAGCAAGGGACACTAAACCATCATTCAATCAAGAAATTGAAGTCGATAAACTCAATTTCGCAAGCCCTAATTTCGTCAGAGAGAATCGAATGGGAATGTAGCGACGAGCCACCATTTTTCACAAACAGGGAGAAAGCAGGCCGAATAATATAAAAGGAAGGAAGCCGGCCTTGTTTTTGTTTTAATTGTATAAAGGCTTTAGTTTAAAATTAGGGTTTTATTATTTAATTTGTTTTTAAATTTGAATTCTTCTTTTAAACAGTTGTAATTTCTACTCCTGTGACTAGGGGACAAACTACGTGGCGTAGTTTGAGAATTCGCAACTCAGTGCCTGAGTTGTGGCAGGGTTTTGAGCGTAGAGTTAGGTTAGTCGATAGCGGGTGTCGCGAGCTTACGTGTGTAAGCGTATGACTACTTAATTTCTAGCAAAAACCTTAGGGGCAGCACGTAGGCAGGGTTTTGCCGAAGGTGGGTAAATCTGTGTGTTCTGTTTTTATTCTGCTATTATCCGTGCTGCTATTATTCAATAATCTGTGTTGAAATTATTTTATAATCTTCCGCAATAAACTTTATAATTAATAGTATCACCGTATTCACCCCCTCTAGGGTGAAATCAATCCTACAAATGAGACATAACGCTTGCAAACCCAATAAGAGCGTTTAAGTAACCATCAAATAATGGATAGACAAAAATTGTGTAGTGAAGTGTGTATGGTTGTGAGTGTCCTAATGTCCCCTCGACGGACCAGTTACTACGGCCTTGCTCATAGGAGTGATTTTCCCTTTACTAGTGGGAGGAATGTCATCACCAGTCCTAGTGGGAGAATTATGCCCTCGGATGCTAATGCTGGGGAAGTCAAAAGTCTCGATGTCATCTGGAATCGGTAGATTTGAGAATCCTTCCAACGAACTTTCTAAAGGTCGAGAGGAAGATTCTTCTTCAACGGAGGTGATGGTGAACTCAGACGTTTTAGCAATTTTTCTTCTATGAAGTTTGTACGCTAGCCTTTTTTCTTTTCTTATTGTTGCATAACATTACGTGCCTTGTGATGAGTCGACCATAGGTGCATTTCCTGAACCTACATCATCATTGCCAGGCTTCATGGCTATGTCACCTCTAATTTCACCTTCTTCGGTATTGTTCTGAGCCTCCTCGACTGGGGGCACGACAGGGCTATCAGTGTCCCCTTCTTATTCTGCAATATTTCTTCGTAGTGCAACGCTTCTTGAAAGTCCGAAGCTACAACCTTCTTCTAACAGTCCAAAAGGAGATAACCACTCATCGATTACAAGGGATCCTGTCCTCAACTAGGGTGGCATGAATTACAGAAAATGCCCTTGAATAATTATCACCTTCGGTCGTGGTTGGACACCTATAGATCCTGTCTTCGGGTTTAAAGAAGAAAGAGGTAGAAGAAGAAGAAAAGAAAACATTAGCAGAATCTCACATATCAAAGCGGAACAAATATAATAAATAAATGAATATCTTTAAAACAAAGAACTATATCAGTTGTTGCATTACATCACATTACATTATCAAAGTTTACAACAACAAACAGCGGAAAAGAATATTACATATACTAGTGATACGCCTCGCCATCCAGCTTGCCTTCAGATCTCCACAGCATCTCTTTTTGGACTTCGCTCCAGAATAATGATAACCTGACTCTAGGCTGCCCGTGTGGAAAATTGTGGGCACCTAGAGTTTAGAAAGGTAACAATAAACTCCAGGTCAGTCGTGGGACTGGTGTGAGATATTAAAATAGTTATTTTCACAAAGAATATAAAAAGAAATCTGTTAAGCTTTTGGAAAATGAAACTATCATAAGGCCTCCCTCCACACACACAATGCAAACGCAGAATTGGAGGAGATTTCTCCTTATGATAGTCAAACATGCTTAATACGCAAAATCTTTTGATATTATTATTATTAGTGCATAGTATGGAAAACATTTCGAAAGTACAATATTAATTTTAGCATGCATAGGCATTTCGCACTTATGCCTACTATAGCTACCATGTTCAATACCAGGTTACCACCACATTCCATGGCAGGTTATACAACTAAAACCGTACAGGGCACGTATTGTTTCTTTGGATTTCCAACAAATGGTCAGGCTAAGAATCTTCCTGCTGCCATATGGGTACGCCTCTAGAGGGACATCCCGAGAACCTACCCGGATCTCTGCTAACACAAGGCCGGGTTACCTCTGTAACTAGGCAACTACTACTTGAGTATGTCATCCCCCGGTCGTTTGCGACCTTTATCCGAGGATCCTCAACCACAAAGCAACAACCACAAAGAGTAATATATTTGCACCAACCACATATGTTAAATATCTGGGCTCCATACTATGATACCACCCTTTTCCAGAAGGAAATGACATACCCTAAAGGGTGCGACCCTCATAACCTTGTCGCATCTTTCCTGTTTCGACCATTTCCGAGGTGTGAGGTCTGATGAAGTCTCATCCACAAAGCTACACTTTTCACAAAGTCATACTTTGATCCATAAATGATCAGCAGCACTTTGTATGCCACATTACCAGTTTGGGAATATATCACTAGTAACCATCAACTACATAACCTCTGAGCTCGTACGTCTCAGAGAAGGGTGTTAAGCTAAGAGAATAAATTCTCCGCCACCAATAGAAATGTATGTGATAGAAACCAGCTTTACATCTCAAAGTGTAATGTCAAACACACATCCATACAAGTCCGTTCCGGGATCGAACGGAACCGAAGGCACTTCAAAGATTGCAAATCCAGATATTTACTAATCACGTCCGGAATCCCCATCACAAAGGGTGAAAAAATCTCTATACCGGAGCAATCCGGTGCAGAGACATTCGATAGGTAATCCTTTCGTTTTCGAAATACCCGGTCTCAACACCGTCTTCAAATGCAATCCCATTTCGTCGTATCATTATTCAGAATGGGTTTTATGACACAAAGTCCTCTCTCGGCTAATCCGAATAATGAGCGCTTATTTTTAAAAATAAGTGTTCGTTCAGATTTCAAACAAATCACAACAAATTTCCATTTTGATCTTTAAATAAAAGATCCATCACAATCACAAAGGTTCGATGTGGTTTTCGAATATCCATTTGGAATCCGACCCCCGGTCGCATCGAAATTCAAATGCCATTAAAAAGGCCAATATTAATAGTCGGTTATTTAACTATCAATCATCACTCACAGCAATCGCTAAATTTCAAATAATTTTTTTCCCTAATTATTATTTTCAAAATATCTTCGCAAAAGATATATATTTTTAACACATCAACCATTTGAAAACAATTTTCAAATCACTTTTCACTCACGGAATAAGATTCCCGATATTATTTATTTCCACTGAAAGTCTGCCGAGTTCAAATACTTTAAATACCTTTAAATCACTTATCCAAAATATATACTTGGAAACATTGACATAAAACTATTTTAAAACATTTATTTAAATATTAGTTATGAAAATATTATATAAATGTCTCATATAAAAAATTCAAGTCCAAAACTAATTTTAAAATAAAATTAGTAAATAGGATATAACCATTTAAATATCCAATTCCTAAAATAAATATCAATTCAAAACTTTAAATAATCACTTCTATAATGGTTTAAAATAAATTTTTACTTTAAATATTTTCAAAATAACCTAAGAAAATAATTTTCTTCCAAACATTCTTTCCCTTAAACCATCTTTACAACTTCAATTTATATTTATAAACTATATTGAAAACTTTCTCGGCTTTTTAGGGAAAATACACATTTCATTCTAAAAATTAACTTATAAATCTTTTTGGATTTATTTTAAATTTACGTTCCAAATCCCTAAATTCCTTTCCGCACTTTTAAAAATAAAACAATATTTATTTTTAAAACAAAATTTCTCTTTCTTTCATAAAATTCCCATTGTGAATTTTAAATTTTCAAATATCCACAGATATACGATTTTCAAATCGATTTCCAAATAGTCATTTTCAGCACCGAATTAAATTCTAAATCGATTTCCAAATTTATTTTCAAATACCTAATCAATTTCCAAAATTGATTTCTAAATTTATTTCAACACCAAATTTATTATCTTTTGAAACTAATTCCTTCTTTTTAATTTATTCAATTTTATAAAATTAATTTACTATAAATTTTCTACTAAATTTTAAAAATCCAATTTTATTTATTTCTGATATCCTACGATATTAAAAATATATTCTGCTAAATTATAGCCTTCAACGGTTTCAATCACAAATAATCACAAACAGAGTACAAATAATCAACACACAATATTGAAACTAATTCAAATATCTGAGGAATCCAGTTGGATCCCTCCAACCTGTTTTCCCTGCATCCACAGACGTTAACACAACAATTAAATATCAATTCCACTTCGAGGTGGAATATCGCGGTATATGGGATTTATATAATATCATCTGCTATTATGCGGCGCATAGGGTCTCGTCTGCTATATAATGCGGGAAATCAATCACTCTAATATACTATATACTACTATATATATAATATCATCCAGTGAATAAATTATTATAAATCAATCATCCAAGCGCACAGTCAATCAATTTTAAATCTAACTATTCAAAATTTAAATCAAAACAATATTTGATCGACTGAGAAGATCTCACCTTTGCTTTTGTTTTGCAATCCATTTCCAATCCATCTTGTTTTCTCCACGATTTTGACCTTGTATAATTAATTTATACAACTTACTAATATTCGAATAAACCGAACAATCTATTAGTATCAAAAATAAATTTAATAAGATAATTAACCAAGTTAATTGCTTAAATAAATCGAACAATCAACTATCCCTTTTTATTAACTTTAATTTAAACTAATTTTCCTTTAACAAGTCCTCTTTTTTTTTAAAAAAACTAATTTCTTTATTTTACAAAATATTTTCTTTGAAAATAATCCATATAGATTTTAAAATCTATTTTCTAACTTTATTTATATAAAATATTTTCTGTCTGTATACAAATATTTAAATATATTTTCAAATTTAAATTGAATAAAACAATTTGTAAGTACCTCACTGTAAAATGCGAACCCAGGCCATTGCTCGAAACCCTAGCCTCGGCTCACTGACACAGCGAACTCCCATCACCAAGTCACCACCCAACACTAATCGAATTCGCCTTCATCTTCTCATGCTTGTGAACGACCTTCCTCAAAACCAGAGATACCGCCTCCCTCTTCGTAGTTCACGCCACCACTGACACCGGCTTAAAACCTTAGCAGCAGCGATCAATCCCCAAAGTTGATTGAAAAATGAACCGCCCCCTTGCTGATCTTATAGCAACACGAAGGCCATAGACTTCGCATCCACCATGCTTGCCTAGCGCTTGCAGCTTTCAACCACCATCCATAAACTGTCGCTCGCTCGATCCCGCTGTTACTTTCTCGACCAAAATGAGATGCACTAGATCTCGAGTCGATCCAAATGATGCCGCGATTTCGTGAGGTCGACGAGCCCAAATTCCTTATCGTGATCATTCTTCACTCTCTCTCTCTCAGCAGTCGGCTTTGATTTGAGGAAGTAGGAATAGGACAGACAGGATTTGATTACGAATTGATATTCAAATGAAGCTTTTCGATTATTTCGCTCCGGCCATAAATTTTGAACTTGATTTTCAACTGCTCGATTTTTTTTCTTTCGGATTGAAGTAGATAAGGGAAAGGGATACGCGGCTATAACAGGGATGGAATGGCGTGTTACATAAGGTAGGGCTTTGGCTTAGGAATTTATAATATTATTTAATTATAAAATATCTCGCTTAACATATCTCAAAATTCCGAACCCCTATTGAGGTATGCCACTGGGCGTTTATGAGGTTTTATCCGCATTCCGAACATAAAGGAACGTGTTTCGGAGGCTAATTCGATTATATGCACAAGTTACGGAAGTAAACGATCAATTTTAAATTAAATCGATTAAAATAGTTTCTATGCGTTTTGAGCTGCCAGGGTTAAACGACAACTCCGATTGCTACGAAAATTGAAATCCGATAATAATACAATATTACGGATCCAATGGGACTGGTTTCGTCGAATTCTGAGACTGTCCCTCGGAAGGCAATTTTTTTAATTATCGATTTAAACAATAAAATTTCAAAACTGAACAAAACGTTTCCAAATTCAATTCTGAAGCTTCTATTATATTCAGTATCATCAATATAAATCTTCTAAGCCTTTGAAATATTTTTAATCAGCTTAAAACTGAAGATTCAAATTTTTTATTCAACTTCAATAAATTAAATTCAATAATTAAATTGCCAAAATCATAGTTAATTTTTGAAATTCAAGTTAAACTAACCTTCAAATATTTAAAATCAATTAAATATTCTATTTCAAATGTTTAAAAATTACCGGGTCATCACATCCTTCCCCCTTAAAAGAATTTCGTCCCGAAATTACTAGTTAAGAAGAATGATCCTCAACCCGTTTGTTATGTTCCCAAACTAAACAGTTTTATCAACTTGCCAAAGCAAATCTTTTTATCAAAACTCATTATCATTTTAACTAGCTTTGCAAAGTCTTCACAGTTTCCAAACACTTCATTTACTTCACAATTCAAATTTAAATTTAAATTCAAATTTTAAACTTTCTAAATTTTTTCAAAATTTTTCTAACTCTCTAAATTTTCGGAAAATTTTGCCAGCGTCACCTTTGCGCAGCTAACTCGGTACGACTACAAAATGGCACCACAGTCCCCCAGATTCAAAAAGAAAACAAAAAGCCAAGTGGCTAGACAAGAAAATCATCAAATTTCATATAGAAATTTAAATACATACCTTTCTGTCGAGCAATTCAATTTTATCTTCGAAATCAAAATCACAATTCCATTTCCCTGTAACACACCTGTATATTCTACTAGCCATAATATTCAATTACAACATTCATATATCATTTTGCATATTTCATTACAAAAGTTTGAATGATTACTTCTTATACCATCTTCACTTCATTATTGAAGTTATATATATTCATTTTCATTCAACTTTACATTTTCAATTTCATTTGAATTCGATTTACACTTTCAATTCTGTTTGGATTCAATTTAACTTCTAAATATTGAATTTTTATCAGCTATCTTTCATTCACAACTGATTCATATCACTATTTTAAATTAGTTTCATTTACTAATCCATCGCAAGTTCCAATTCATTTTTTCTCAACCATTTCTTTATTTCACATTTATTATCTTTAGTTCACTTCGAACTAATTTTACAACTTCATTTTATTTCACACAATTCAAATTGGTTTTCGATATTCAGTTTTCAATTCCATTTTTATTCTTTTGCTCATTCTCTTATTCACAATTACCATTTCATGAATTTCAATTTAACCTTCACTTAATCATTAACTTGGTATATTCCCAATACAAAATTTACTTAAGAATTTCACGCTTCATTTCTTAAGTTCAATGCAAATATTTTATATACTTCTTATATTTATTTTTAATTCATCACTTTGGTTTATATTTACTTATATTAAACTGGATTTCCAATTCTATATGAATTCAATTTACTTTCATCTATAAATATTAGATTCAATTCATTTTAGACCATATTAATTTGTCATTTCTTTAATTAATTTACTTACTAATTTCATTTCAATACTTCGCTTTGTTTATCACAAATCAAATTCAATTCCAATTCCAATTCTATTTACTTACAAATTCGAAATGAACTTCAACATTCAATTTCACTTTCTTTTAATTTCAATTGTAAATTTATTTATTCATTCACAACTTTATTTTCCACCTTATTAAATTTTATTCCATAACTATTTTTTTATAAGATTCCACAGTCTTTTCAACAATTCAAAAACATTTTTTTTTTGAAATCAATTCAAATTATCTTTTGAATTTCCAAAACCAAACTCAGTTTGTAAACAACCTCAATTTAAAATAATTTGGCAGCAATTCCTCTCTTGGAAACTCGAAAATGAACATCGATGATGTCGCGATCATCATCCGAATTATTTTCCAGCGACCGAAAAGAGTTTAGAGCTTTCATTCCTTCAAAACACTTTTCCAAAACCTTTGAAAATTATTTTCAAACCAAAAGGGATTTAATTTTAAAATTTCAAATCCTTTCAAAAACATTTTCAAATTCTTCTCTATAATTCCATTTCAAATTATAAGTCACATTTACAATTTACATTCTCAAATTTCATTTGTATATGGATTTATTTCTTAACTTTGAAGTTATGATTTCAATTTCCTATTCAAATGATAATAATATTATCACTTCCTAACAATCAAGAAACCATATACTATAATAATTTACGAAAAATGATTTCTTTTCTATACAGAAATAATTTGGGTAAAATTATTTCATTTACCATATTTTAAAACAACATCGTGTCGAATTGTTCTGTACGAGTATTTAGATATCCCTATAATAGAGTTGTACGGACTAAATCGACCAGAATCCATATACCACTCAACAAACCAATCATCATAATATAAAACAATTTTTATATTCACTAACAAATACGCGCTCATATCTATTATACATTCAACTCATTCTAGAGTACTACTGACTCTATCTCTAATGAGTAACACCCAACAGATCCAAGATTGTTGCTTAACCAAATGCTCTGATACCACTTGTGAAGGACCGCAAATCCGTACCCATTTTGAGCTGGCAAAATTCCATAACAATCCAGCCCAAAGTGGAACAAATGTACGAGTCTTCGAGTTTAAAGAAGAAAGAGGTAGAAGAAGAAGAAAATAAAACAATAACAGAATCTCACATATCGCAGCGGAACAAATATAATAGATAAATGAATATCTTTAAAACAAAGAACTACATCAGTTGTTACATTACATCACATTACATTATCAGACTTTACAACAACAAACAGCGGAAAATAATAATACATATACTAGTGATACGCCTCGCCATCCAGTTTGCCTTCAAATCTCCACAGCATATCTTTTTCGACTTCGCTCCAGAATAATGACAACCTGACTCTAGGTTGCCCGTGTGGAAAATTGTGGGCACCCAGAGTTTAGAAAGGGAACAATAAACTCCAGGTCAGTTGTGGGACTGGTGTGAGATCATAAAATAGTTATTATCACAAACAATATAAAAATAAATCCGTTATGCTTTTGGAAAATGAAACTACCATAAGGCCTCCCGCCACACACACAATGCAAACGCAGAATTGGAGGAGATTTCTCCTTATGATAGTCAAACATGCTTAATATGCAAAATCTTTTGATATTATTATTATTATGCATAGTGTGGAAAACATTTCGAAAGTATAATATTAATCTTAGCCAGCATAGGCATTTCGCACTTATGCCTACTATAGCTACCATGTTCAAGAGCAGGTTACCACCACATTCCACGGCAGGTTATACAACTAAAACCGTATAGGGTACTTATTGTTTCTTTGGATTTCCAACAAATGATCAGGCTAAGGAACTTCCTAGTGCCACATGGGTATGCTTCTGGAGGGACGTCCCGAGAACCTACCCGGATCTCTGCCAACACAAGGCCGGGTTACCTCTGTAACTAGGTAACTACTACTCGAGTATGCCATCCTCCGGTCGTTTACGACCTTTATCCGAGGATCCTCAACCACAAAGCAACAACCATAAAGAGTAATAGATTTGCAGCAACCACATAGGTTAAATATCTGGGCTCCATACCATGATACCACCTTTTTCCAGAAGGAAATGACATACCCTAAAGGGTGCGACCCTCATAACCTTGCCGCATCTTTCCTGTTTCGACCATTTTCGACGTGTGAGGTCCGACGAAGTCTCGTCCACAAAGCTACACTTTTCACAAAGTCATGCTTTGATCAACAAATGATCAGCCGCACATCGTATTCCACATTACCAGTTTGGGAATATATCACTAGTAACCATCAACTACATAACCTCTGAGCTCGTACGTCTTAGAGAAGGGTGTTAAGCTAAGAGAATAAATTCTCCGCCACCAACAGAAATGTATGTGATAGAAACCAGCTTTACATCTCAAAGTGTAATGTCAGACACACATCCATACAAGTCCATTCCGGGATCGAACGGAACCGAAGGCACTTCAAAGAAGCCCTTGCGAATCCGAATATTTAATAATCACGTCCGGAATCCCAATCACAAAGGGTGATAAAGTCACTTTACCGAAGCAACCCGATGCAGAGACATTCGATAGGTAATCCTTTCGTTTTCGAAAATACCCGGTCTTCAACACCGTCTTCAAATGCAATCTCATTTCGTCATATCATTATTTGGAATGGATTTTATGACACAAAGTCCTCTCTCGGCTAATCCGAATAATGAGCGCTTATTTTTAAAAATAAGTGTACATTCAGATTTCAAAAAAATCACAACAAATTTCCACTTTGATATTTAAATAAAAGATCCATCACAATCATAAAGGTTCGATGTGGTTTTCGAATATCCATTTGGAATCCGACCCCCGGTCGCATCGAAATTCAAATGCCATTAAAAAGGCCAATATTAATAGTCGGTTATTTAACTATCAATCATCACTCACAACAATCGCTAAATTTCAAATAATTCTTTTCCCTAATTATTGTTTTCAAAATATCTTCGAAAGATAAATATTTTTAACACTTCAACCATTTGAAAACAATTTTCAAATCACTTTTCACTCACGGAATAAGATTCCCGATATTATTTATTTCCACTGAAAGTCTACCGAGTTCAAATACTTTAAAAACCTTTAAATCACTTTTCCAAAATATATACTTGGAAACATTTAGATAAAACTATTTTAAAACATTTATTTAAATATTATTTATGAAAATATTATATAAATGTCTCATATAAAAAATTCAAGTCCAAAACTAATTTTAAAATAAAATTAGTAGATAGGATATAACCATTTAATTTTCCAATTCCTAAAATAAATATCAATTTAAAACTTTAAATAATCACTTCTATAATGGATTAAAATATATTTTTACTTTAAATATTTTCAAAATAACCTAAGCAAATAATTTTCTTCCAAACATTCTTTCCCTTAAACCATCTTTACAACTTCAATTTATATTTATAAACTATATTGAAAACTTTCTCGGCTTTTCAGGGAAAATACACAGTTCATTCTAAAATGGTTCATTCAAATCAACTTATAAATCTTTTTGGATTTATTTTATATTTACGTTCCAAATCCATAAACTCCTTTCCACACTTTTAAAAATAAAACAATATTTATTTTAAAAAGAAATTTCTCTTTCTTTTACAAAATTCCCATTATGAATTTTAAATTTTCAAATATCCACAGATATATGATTTTCAAATCGATTTCCAAATAGTCATTTTTAGCACCGAATTAAATTCTAAATTGATTTCCAAATTTATTTTCAAATACCAAATCAATTTCCAAAATTGATTTCTAAATTTATTTCAACACCAAATTTATTATCTTTTGAAACAAAATCCTTCTTTTAAATTTATTCAATTTTCTAAAATTAATTTACTATAAATTTTTCTGCTAAATTTCAAAAATCCAATTTTATTTATTTCTGATATCCTACGATATCAAAAATATATTCGGCTAAATTATAGCCTTCAACGGTTTCAATCACAAATAGGCACACACAGATTACAAATAATCAACACACCATATTGAAACTAATTCACATATTTGAGGAATCCAGTTGGATCCCTCCAACCTGTTTTCGATGCATCCAAAGACGTTTGCACAACAATTAAATACCAATTCCACTTCGAGGTGGGATATCGCGGTATATGGGATTTATATAATATCATCTGCTATTATGCGGCGCATAGGGTCTCATCCGCTATATAATGCGGGAAATCAATCAATCCAATATACTATATGCTACTATATATATAATATCATCCAGTGAATAAATTATTATAAATCGATCATTCAAGCACACAGTCAATTAATTTTAAATCTAACTATTCAAAATTTAAATTAGAACAATATTTGATTGAGTGAGAAAATCTAACCTTTGCTTTTGTTTTGCAAACTATTTCCAATCCATCTTGTTTTCTCCACGATTTTGACCTTGTATAATTAATTTATACAACTTACTAATATTTGAATAAACCGAACAATCTATTAGCATTTTATAATTTTAATTCAACTAAAAATTTAATTTTAAACTAGGGATTTAATTTAGTCAACTAATAATTTAGTTTAAACTAATCTTCCCATTAAATTATCCTTTAGTATCAAAAATAAATTTAATAAGATAATTAACCAAGTTAATTGCTTAAATAAATCGAACAATCAACTATCCCTTTTTATTAACTTTAATTTAAACTAATTTTCCTTTAACAAGTCCTCTTTTTTTAACTAATTTCTTTCTTTTACAAAATATTTTCTTTCAAAATAATCCATATAGATTTTAAAATCTATTTTCAAACTTTATTTATATAAAATATTTTCTGTCTATATACAAATATTTAAATTTATTTTCAAATTTAAATTGAATAAAACAATTTGTAAGTACCTCACTGTAAAATGCGAACCCAAGCCATTGCTCGAAACCCTAGCATCGGCTCACTAACAAAGCGAACTCCCACCACCAAGTCACGACCCAACCCTAATCGAATTCGCCTCCATCTTCTCATGCTTGCGAACGACCTTCCTCAAAACCAGAGATACCACCTCCCACTTCATAGTTCACGCCACCACTGACACCGGCTCGAAACCTAGCAGCTGCGATCAATCCCCAAAGTCGATTGAAAAATGAACCGCCCCCTCGCTGATCGTACAGCAACACGA
Organism: Allium cepa; assembly: GCA_030765085.1. Taxonomy (NCBI): domain Eukaryota; kingdom Viridiplantae; phylum Streptophyta; class Magnoliopsida; order Asparagales; family Amaryllidaceae; genus Allium; species Allium cepa. The sequence continues at coordinate 165,205,025 of CM060932.1, forward strand.
AGGCCATAGACTTCGCATCCACCATGCTTGCCTCGCGCTTGCGCCTTACAGCCACCATCCCTAAACATTCACGCGCTCGATCCCGTTGTTACTTTGTAAACTCTGATAATGTAATGTGATGTAATGTAACAACTGATATAGTTCTTTGTTTTAAAGATATTCATTTATCTATTATATTTGTTCCGTTGCGATATATGAGATTCTTTTATTATTTTCTTTTCTTCTTCTTCTACCTCTTTCTTCTTTAAACCCGAAGACTCGTACATTTGTTCCACTTTGGGCTGGATTGTTGTGGAATTTTGCCAGCTCAAAAGGGGTATGGATTTGCGGGCATTTACAAGTGGTATCAGAGCATTTGGTTAAGCGACAATCTTGGATCTGTTGGGTGTTACTCATTAGAGATAGAGTCAGTAGTACTCTAGAATAAGTTGAGTGTAATAATAGATATGAGCGCGTATTTGTTAGTGAATATAAAAATTGTTTTATATTGTGATGATTGGTTTGTTGAGTGGTATATGGATTCTGGTCGGTTTAGTCCGTACAACTCTATCGATAGGGATCTCTAAACACTCGTACAGAACAATTCGGCACGGTGTTGTTTTAAAATATGGTAAATGAAATAATTTTACCCAAACTATTTCTGTATAGAAAAGAAATCATTTTCCGTAAATTATTATAGTATATGGTTGCTTGATTGTTAGGAAGTGATAATATTATTATCATTTGAATAGGAAATTGAAATCATAACTTCAAAGTTAAGAAATAAATCCATATACAAATGAAATTTGAGAATGTAAATTGTAAATGTGACTTCTAATTTGAAATGGAATTATAGAGAAGAATTTGAAAATGGTTTTGAAAGGATTTAAAATTTTAAAATTAAATCCCTTTTGGTTTGAAAATAATTTTCAAAGGTTTTGGAAAAGTGTTTTGAAGGAATGAAAACTCTAAACTCTTTTCGGTCGCTGGAAAATAATTCGGATGATGATCGCGACATCATCGATGTTCATTTTCGAGTTTCCAAGAGAGGAATTGCTGCCAAATTATTTTAAATGGAGGTTGTTTACAAACTGAGTTTGGTTTTGGAAATTCAAAAGATAATTTAAATTGATTTCAAAAAAAATGTTTTTGAATTGTTGAAAAGACTCTGGAATCTTATAAATAAAATAGTTATGGAATAAAATTTTATAAGGTTGAAAATAAAGTTGTGAATGATTAAATAAATTTACAATTGAAATTAAAAGAAAGTGAAATTGAATGTTGAATTTCATTTCGAATTTGTAAGTAAATAGAATTGGAATTGGAATTGAATTTGATTTGTGATAAACAAAGCGAAGTATTGAAATAAAATTAGTAAGTAAACTAATTAAAGAAATGACAAACTAATATGGTTTAAAATGAATTGAATCTAATATTTATAGATGAAAGTAAATTGAATTCATATAGAATTGGAAATCTAGTTTAATATAAGTAAATATAAACCAAAGTGATGAATTAAAAATAAATATAAGAAGTATATAAAATATTTGCATTGAACTTAAGAAATGAAGCGTGTAATTCTTAAGTAAGTTTTGTATTGGGAATATACCAGGTTAATGATTAAGTGAAGGTTAAATTGAAATTCATGAAATGGTAATTGTGAATAAGAGAATGAGCAAAAGAATAAAACTGGAATTGAAAACAGAATATCGAAAACCAATTTGAATTGTGTGAAATAAAATGAAGTTGTAAAATTAGTTCGAAGTGAACTAAAGATAATAAAGGTGGAATAAAAAAATGGTTGAGAAAAAATGAATTGGAACTTGCAATGGATTAGTAAATGAAACTAATTTAAAATAGTGATATGAATCAGTGTGAATGAAAGATAGTTGATAAAAATTCAATATTTAGAAGTTAAATTGAATCCAAACAGAATTCAAAGTGTAAATCGAATTCAAATGAAATTGAAAATGTAAAGTTGGATGAAAATGAATATATATAACTTCAATAATGAAGTGAAGATGATATAAGAAGTAAGTATTCAAACTTTTGTAACGAAATATGCAAAATGATATATAAATGTTGTAATTGAATATTATGGCTAATAGAATATACAGGTGTGTTACAGGGAAATGGAATTGTGATTTTGATTTCAAAGATAAAATTGAATTGCTCGACAGAAAGGTACGTATTTAAATTTCTATATGAAATTTGATGATTTTCTTGTCTAGCCACTTGGCATTTTGTTTTCTTTTTGAATCTGGGGGACTGTGGTGCCATTTTGTAGTCGTACTGAGTTAGCTGCGCAAAGGAGACGCTAGCAAAATTTTCCGAAAATTTAGGAAGCTAGAAAAATTTTGAGAAAATTTAGAAAGTTTAAAATTTGAATTTAAATTTGAATTTTGAAGTAAATGAAGTGTTTGGAAACTGTGAAGATTTTGCAAAGCTAGTTAAATTGATAATGAGTCTTTGATAAAAATATTTGCTTTGGCAAGTTGATAAAACTGTTTAGTTTGGTAACATAACAAACGGGTTGAGTATCATTCTTCTTAACTAGTAATTTCGGGACGAAATTCTTTTAAGGGGGAAGGATGTGACGACCCGGTAATTTTTAAACATTTGAAATAGAATATTTAATTGATTTTAAATATTTGAAGGTTAGTTTAACTTGAATTTCAAAAATTAACTATGATTTTGGCAATTTAATTATTGAATTTAATTTATTGAAGTTGAATAAAAAGTTTGATTCTGCAGTTTTAAGCTGATTAAAAATATTTCAAAGGCTTAGAAGATTTATATTGATGATACTGAAGATAATAGAAGCTTCAGAATTGAATTTGGAAACGTTTTGTTCAGTTTTGAAATTTTATTGTTTAAATCGATAATTAAAAAAATTACCTTTCGAGGCACAGTCTCGGAATTCGACGAAACCAGTCCCATTGGATCCGGAATATTGTATTATTACCGGATTTCAATTTTCGTAGAAATCGGAGTTGTCGTTTAATCCTGGCAGCTCAAAATGCATAGAAACTATTTTAATCAATTTAATTTAAAATTGATCGTTTACTTCCGTAACTTGCGCATATGACCGAATTAGCCTCTGAAACATATTCCATTATGTTCGGAATGCAGATAAAACCTCATAAACGCCTAGCGGCATACCTCAATAGGGGTTCGGAATTTTGAGATATCTTAAACGAGATATTTTGGAATTAAATAATATTATAAATTCCTAATTCAAAGCCCTACCTTATGTAACACGCCATTCCATCCCAGTTATAGCCGTGTATCCCTTCCCCTTATCTCCTTCAATTCGAAAGAAAAAAAAATCGAGCAGTTCAAAATCAAGTTCTAAACTTATGGCCGGAGCGAAATAAACGAAAAGCTTCATCTCAATATCAATTCGAAATCAAATCATGTCTGTCCTATTCCTACTTCCTTAAATCAAAGCCGACTGTTGAGAGAGAGAGAGAGTGAAGAGTGATCGCGATAAGGAATTTGGGCTCGTCGACCTCACGAAATCGCAGCATCATTTGGATCGGCTCGAGATCTAGTGGCGTCTCATTTTGGCCGAGAAAGTAACAGCGAGATCGAGCGCGCGACTGTTTAGGGATGGTGGCTGCAAGGCGCAAGTGCGAGGCAAGCATGGTGTATGCGAAGTCTATGGCCTTCGTGTTGCTGTAAGATCAGCAAGGGGGCGGTTCATTTTTCAATCAACTTTGGGGATTATCGCAGCTGCTAGGGTTTTAAGCCGGTGTCAGTGGTGGCATGAACTACAAAGAGGGAGGCGGTATCTCTGGTTTTGAGGAAGGTCGTTCGCAAGCATGAGAAGATGAAGGCGAATTCGATTAGTGTTGGGTCGTGACTTGGTGATGGGAGTTCGCTGTGTCAGTGAGCCGAGGCTAGGGTTTCGAGCAATGGCCTGGGTTCGCATTTTACAGTGAGGTACTTACAAATTGTTTTATTCAATTTAAATTTGAAAATAAATTTAAATATTTGTATACAGACATAAAATATTTTATATAAATGAAGTTTGAAAATAGATTTTAAAATCTATATGGATTATTTTCAAAGAAAATATTTTGTAAAATAAAGAAATTGGTTTTTTTTTTTAAAAAGAGAGGATTTGTTAAAGGAAAATTAGTTTAAATTATAGTTAATAAAAAGGGATAGTTGATTGTTCGATTTATTTAAGCAATTAACTTGGTTAATTATCTTATTAAATTTATTTTTGATACTAAAGGATAATTTAAAGGGAAGATTAGTTTAAACTAAATTATTAATTGATTAAAATAAATCCCTAGTTTAAAAATAATTTTTTAGTTGAATTAAAATTATAAAATGCTAATAGATTGTTCGGTTTATTCGAACATTAGTAAGTTGTATAAATTAATTATACAAGGTCAAAATCGTGGAGAAAACAAGATGGATTGGAAATGGATTGCAAAACAAAAGCAAAGGTGAGATCTTCTCAGTCGACCAAATATTGTTCTGATTTAAATTTTGAATAGTTAGATTTAAAATTGATTGATTGTGGGCTTGGATGATTGATTTATAATAATTTATTCACTGGATGATATTATATGTATAGTAGTATATAGTATATTGGAGTGATTGATTTCCCGCATTATATAGCGGTTGAGACCCTATGCGCCGCATAATAGCGGATGATATTATATAAATCCCATATACCATGATATTCCACCTCGAAGTGGAATTGGTATTTAATTGTTGTGCTAGCGTCTGTGGATGCAGGGAAAACAGGTTGGAGGGATTCAACTGGATTCCTCAGATATTTGAATTAGTTTCAATATTGTGTGTTGATTATTTGTAATCTGTTTGTGATTATTTGTGATTGAAACTGTTGAAGGCTATAATTTAGCCGAATGTATTTTTGATATCGTAGGACATAAGAAATAAATAAAATTGGATTTTTGAAATTTAGTAGAAAATTTATAGTAAATTAATTTTATAAAATTGAATAAATTAAAAAGAAGGAATTAGTTTCAAAAGATAATAAATTTGGTGTTAAAATAAATTTAGAAATCAATTTTGGAAATTGATTGGTATTTGAAAATAAATTTCGAAATCAATTTAGAATTTAATTCGGTGCTGAAAATGACTATTTGGAAATCGATTTGAAAATCATATATCTGTGGATATTTGAAAATTTAAAATTCACAATGGGAATTTTATAAAAGAAAGAGAAATTTTGTTTTAAAAATAAATATTGTTTTATTTTTAAAAGTGCGGAAAGGAATTTAGGGATTTGGAACGTAAATTTAAAATAAATCCAAAAAGATTTATAAGTTAATTTGAATGATCCATTTTAGAATGAAATGTGTATTTTCCCTAAAGAGCCGAGAAAGTTTTCAATATAGTTTATAAATATAAATTGAAGTTGTAAAGATGGTTTAAGGGAAAGAATGTTTGGAAGAAAATTATTTTCTTAGGTTATTTTGAAAATATTTGAAGTAAAAATATATTTTAAACCATTATAGAAGTGATTATTTAAAGTTTTAAATTGATATTTATTTTAGGAATTGGATATTTAAATGGTTATATCCTATCTAAAATTTTATTTTAAAATTAGTTTTGGACTTGAATTTTTTATATGAGACATACAATATTTTCATGACTAATATTTAAATAAATGTTTTAAAATAGTTTTATCTCAATGTTTCCAAGTATATATTTTAGATAAGTGATTTAAAGGTTTCTAAAGTATTTGAACTCGGCAGACTTTCAGTGGATATAAATAATATCGGGAATCTTATTCCGCGAGTGAAAAGTGATTTGAAAATTGTTTTCAAATGGTTGTAGTGTTAAAAATATATATCTTGCGAAGATATTTTGAAAATAATAATTAGGGAAAAAATTATTTGAAATTTAGCGATTGTTGTGAGTGATGATTGATAGTTAAATAACCGACTATTAATATTGGCCTTTTTAATGGCATTTGAATTTCGATGCGACCCAAATGGATATTCTAAAACCACATCGAACCTTTGTGATTGTGATGGATCTTTTATTTAAAGATCAAAATGGAAATTTGTTGTGATTTGTTTGAAATCTGAATGAACACTTATTTTTAAAAATAAGCGCTCATTATTCGGATTAGCCGGGAGAAAACTTTGTGTCATAAAACCCATTCCGAATAATGATACGACGAAATGGGATTGCATTTGAAGACGGCGTTGAAGACCAGGTATTTCGAAACGAAAGGATTACCTATCGAATGTCTCTGCGCCGGATTGCTCCGGTATAGAGATTTTATCACCCTTTGTGATGGGGATTCCGGACGTGATTAGTAAATATCTGGATTTGCAATCTTTGAAGTGCCATCAGTTCCATTCGATCCCGGAACGGACTTGTATGGATGTGTGTTTGACATTACACTTTGAGATGTAAAGCTGGTTTCTATCACATACATTTCTATTGGTGGCGGAGAATTTATTCTCTTAGCTTGACACCCTTCTCTGAGACGTACGAGCTCAGAGGTTATGTAGTTGATGGTTACTAGTGATATATTCCCAAACTGGTAATGTGGCATACAAAGTGCTGCTGATCATTTATTGATCAAAGCATGACTTTGTGAAAAGTGTAGCTTTGTGGACGAGACTTCGTCAGACCTCACACCCCGGAAATGGTCGAAATAGGAAAGATGCGGCAAGGTTATTAGGGTCGCACCCTTTAGGGTATGTCATTTCCTTCTGGAAAAGGGTGGTATCATGGTATGAAGCGCAGATATTTAGCATATGTGGTTGCTGCAAATATATTACTCTTTGTGGTTGTTGCTTTGTGGTTGAGGATCCTCGGATAAAGGTCACAAACGACCGGGGGATGACATAGTAGTTACCTAGTTACAGAGGTAACCCGGCCTTGTGTTGGTAGAGATCCGGGTAGGTTCTCGGGATGTCCCTCTAGAGGCGTACCCATGTGGTAGCAGGTAGTTCCTTAGCCTGACCATTTATTGGGAATCCAAAGAAACAATACGTGCCCTGTACGGCTTTAGTTGTATAACCTGCCATGGAATGTGGTGGTAACCTGCTATTGAACATGGTAGCTATAGTAGACATAAGTGCGAAATGCCTATGCAGGCTAAAATTAATATTATACTTTCGAAATGTTTTCCGCACTTTGCACTAATAATAATAATATCAAAAGATTTTGCGTATTAAGCATGTTTGACTATCATAAGGAGAAATCTCCTCCAATTCTGCGTTTGCATTGTGTGTGTGGCGGAAGGCCTTATGATAGTTTCATTTTCCAAAAGCATAACGGATTTCTTTTTATATTCTTTGTGAAAATAACTATTTTAAGATATCACACCAGTCCCACGACTGACCTGGAGTTTATTGTTCCCTTTCTAAACTCTAGGTGCCCACAATTTTCCGCACGTGCAGCCTAGAGTCAGGTTATCATTATTCTGGAGCGAAGTCGAAAAAGAGATGTTGTGGAGATCTGAAGGCAAGCTGGATGGCGAGGCGTATCACTAGTATATGTAATATTCTTTTCCGCTGTTTGTTGTTGTAAACTTTGATAATGTAATGTGATGTAATGTAACAACTGATATAGTTCTTTGTTTTAAAGATATTCATTTATTTATTATATTTGTTCCACTGTGATATGTGAGATTCTGTTATTGTTTTCTTTTCTTCTTCTTCTACCTCTTTCTTCTTTATACCCGAAGACTCGTACATTTATTTCACTTTGGGCTGGATTGTTGTGGAATTTTGCCAGCTCAAAAGGGGTACGGATTTGCGGGCCTTCACACCCGCCATCCTTTCTTGCTTAGGACCACCACTCAGCCTTCAATTTGAATCGAAATTCATCATTTCCTTACAAGTAGCTCATATTTTATACATTTAGGTAGGTTTTCTTGCATTAACTTTGATTTGTAGTGAGATGATGGGTTCGATCGAGCTTTTTTTTTCGAGCATGGGTTAAATTGGAAGGATACGAGATGGATGGTGGTGAACTGTGGCGATATAGGGTTTGATGGGGTAGTAGAGAGGGGGAAAGAGTAGACTGAAACATGAAGGAAGCATAGGGATCAGTCATTAGGGAGTATGGAGGAGAGCGGTCAGTCTCGCGTACTGCCTAAGGGATTGGAGTAAAATTTTGAGGGAAGTGTAATAATGGCTAAGTATAGGGATCGGTTGTGAAAATTTAAGGGGTAAGGAGGAATCGGTGTGAATATGGGAAAGAAAGGATCGGTCGCATTGGTGGACGAGGGATCGATTATTTATGAAGCATGGAGGGATCAGTGTTGGTGTAGCTTAAAAGGATCATTCGGATTGGTTTCATCATAGAGATCGACTATGTCGATAGATGGGAATAGGGAACGGCCATGTTGGTTAAGAGGGATTAGTTGTTTGCTTTAGGAGAGGGATCGACTATGGGAACTTAGTCGATTTTAGGCCCTTGAACCAAACTTATACCTTAAATAAACCACCACATGCAGACTAGTATTAACAATAGAACCAATCCCTTCTCAAATAATTTGAACATAAGAATATAACAGACAATAGGGTTTGCATATCCAAGATCGAACTTGAAATTGAATGACTAAACTTCTGGAACTTAGAATATGAATTAAAACTTAACATGTGGACTTCAATAATGAACTTCACAATTTGATATGTCAATGTTCGATCACAAAACTTACACAACCGATCAATTTAAATGCCAGTTAAGATGGTCAGTGATAACGATCACTCAGGTCGGAATCCAAAGTCTCGTCACTACTTTTGCTTTTAATTTTGATCTGTTTATCTCTGCACTGCATAACACTACACCACACTAGTTCACACCTAACATGTGGGGATAAATTTTTTTAATCTTAATTATCGACTGATTTTAGTTGATATGGGCTCCAAACATTTAGGGCATTTAGCCGCAATGTCTTCCTGACAACCTTCACAGCATAGTAATCCAGGCGCCGAGTCGAGTTTGGCAATTGTATCCGATAGACTTTCTCCTGAACACCAAACTAAGCAACTAAAGCGTTCTGGTCCATTGGTTGACCTTTTCTCTGATGTTCCCACTTCTTCTGATGAAAGAGATAAATCCTGCCCTTGACACTTTAGAGGATGTTGTATTTCTAGATAATCTGATGGATTCCCAGGCCTCCACAATAGGTGACGCCACTCTCCATAGGCTATGCTCTAAACATGGGATCCCATTTGGAGATGTTCTAGTCCCTTTAGTGAACGACAGGGTTCACTTGCCCTAGAGAGGTATATAGCATGTAATAAATTTATGTGCTGGGCCAGATGTGTGCTGCATTTTAATTCATTTATCCGAGAGATGCTAAATTATCTAGGAATTGCTCCTGCTCAACTGCATCCGAATAGATATGCTTTTCCTCATGACACTTTCTTTCTACTTATGGATGTTTTGTTCTGTCCTCCATCTCATGAAGACATCAGGTTCATCAATAATTTCAAGCGATGGACGAGAATCCTTTATTATAATTTCCTCAATCCCACGCCCAACTGTCAAGTTATGGGTGGCGCTTGGAACAAGTTCAGTGTCTTTAAACACGAATGGTTCTACATTCGTTATCCGCCTGGCTTCGCGAGGCGATGGTTGGAAGGACGTAAGTGATGCCTTTACTCTATTTCCTGATTCATAAGTTTAAGTCGTATCCTGAACTAATAAATACTTAGAAAATCTATAGGTGTCCAACCACGACCTGAAGGTGATAATTATTCAAGGGCGTTTTCTGCAATTCATGCCACCCTAGTTGAGGACAGGATCCCTTGTAATCGATGAGTGGTTATCTCTTTTTGGACTGTTAGAAGAAGGTTGTAGCATCGGACTTTCAAGAAGCATTGCACTGCGAAGAAATATTGCAGAATAAGAAGGTGAAACTGATAGCCCTGTCGTGCCCCCAGTCGAGGAGGCTTAGAATAATGCCGAAGAAGGTGAAATTAGAGGTGACATAGCCATGAAGCCTGGCAATGATGATGTAGGTTCAGACAATGCACCTGTGGTCGAATCATCACAAGGCACGTAATCTTACGCAACAATAAGAAAAGAAAAAAGGCTAGCGTACAATCTTCATAGAAGAAAAATTGATAAAAAGTCTGAGTTCATCATCACCTTCGTTGAAGAAGAATCTTCCTCTCGACCTTTAGAAAGTTCGATGGAAGGATTCTCAAATCTACCGATTCCAGATGACATCGAGACTTTTGACTTCCCCAGCATTAGCGTCCGGGGGCTTAATTCTCCCACCGGGACTGGTGATGACATTCCTCCCACTAGTAAAGGGAAAATCACTCCTATAAGCAAGGCCGTAGTAACTGGTCCGTCGAGGGGACATTAGGACACTCACAACCATACACACTTCACTGCACAATTTTTGTCTATCCTTTATTTGATGGTTACTTATATGCTCTTATTGGGTTTGCAAGCATTATGTCTCATTTGTAGGATTGATTTCACCCTAGAGGGGGTGAATACGGTGATACTATTAATTATAAAAATTTATTGCGGAAGCTTATAAAATAATTTCAACACAGATCATTGAATAATAGCAGCACGGATAATAGCAGAATAAAAACAAAACACACAGATTTACCCAGCTACGGCAAAACCCTGCCTATGTGCTTCCCCCAAGGTTTTTGCTAGAAATTAAGTAGTCAGACGCTTACACACGTAAGCTCGCGACACCCGCTATCGACTAACCTAACTCTACGCTCAAAACCCTGCCACAACTCAGGCACTGAGTTGCGAATTCTCAAACTACGCCACGTAGTTTGTCCCCTAGTCACAGGACTAGAGATTACAACTGTTTAAAAGAAGAATTCAAATTTAAAAACAAATTAAACAATAAAACCCTAATTTTAAACTAAAGCCTTTATATAATTAAAACAAATACAAGGTCGGCTTCCTTCCTTTTATATTATTCGGCCTGCTTTCTCCTTGTTTGTGAAAAATGGTGGCTCGTCGCTTCATTCCCGTTCGATTCTCTCTGACGAAATTAGGGCTTGTGAAATTGAGTTTATCGACTTCAATTTCTTGATTGAATGATGGTTTAGTGTCCCTTGCTTTTTCAATCGACGATCTCTTTGCTTTTTACATGGCTGCCCCAATTTTTGATCGAGTTCGACTCCTGACTACGGTATGTAATTTATGCATTTTGCTTCTTCTGATTTGCTTGCTTGAACTTGATCTTGATTCGAATTGAATGATTATTGTTCTCTTTTTAGCTCGAACTCGAATACCCCTCATGCCTATGATGTTTACAGTTTATATAAGATTTGATGTCCTATAAATTCGTTCGTATATAGTCATTTGAATTCGTCAATTTATTTATCTCGGCCATTGATTTTCGTATGGATGCTAGTGATGATTTTTGACTTGTTCTAATTCGTATAAATTCATTTCTTGATTGAAACGGCTTGATTTCTTACCTGTTCGACTTCCTTGGACATCGCGGCATTGAATTCTCTGTTGACATCGGCTTTGACTTTGATCGCGTTGACTTCGGCCATTTTGATTTGTTAAAATGCTGGTGATATTGTTCGAACTGTACCATACTGTTCCATGATTTTGGTAGCCGATGAATTCTGGTAGCACTGGAGTATTGCCTCTGTTTTGCTTGAGCTTGAATCTGGTTTGCATTGATGATGTTATGCACTATGTATATACATGTGCCATTTTATTTTCTTCTTTGATCTTGTTCACTTGATGGCATTTGGTCCGAACATTGTTGTTTCACTATTTTGTTAGCATGTGCACTGTTTTGAGTTCGAGTCTTGTTCATGTCTTCACTGGACTGATCATGCTACTTGTATGTGGTCTTGTTGACATTGTCTGCATGCATCTATGTTGAGTTGAGCCACTTGATTGAACGTGAACATGTGTGTTTGCATATGACACTTCATATTTTCCCTGTACTTTTTTGTTGGTTGCTGTTCTTTGAATCACTCTTGTTGTTGGTTCGAGTCTTCACTATTCATTTGGATGCAGAGTTTGTGTGGCCTTTTTAGTTGGACTTATACATTTCTGGTGATAGTTTTGACCATGTTTACCTGAAAGTCTGGCATACCAACTTGTTGAGGTCACTTCACTATACATGTATATGTTCATATCTGCATTTGTAGTTTGTTGAGGCAGTGCCATTGATATTAAAGTCTTCATTTGATAGTTGTTGTGCAACTGGTTTATGTTGCATATCTTTTGAGCTCATGTGCACCGGTGTCATGTATACACAATGTATATTTATGTTCATTTGAGTGTGGTTTGTGCCTTTGTATGGAGCTTGATTGAGTTGTTGCTTCGAGTTACACTACAGCTACAACATTTACTCTTATGCATGTTCACCACTGTTGTACTGATTTTGTATATATGACATTTTAATCTGGTTAAACTGTCTAGCCTCTGTTGTTGCTGACTTCATGTATGCACCTGAGTTGAATCCAACTTATAGCTCGCGTTTGACCTTGTGCTTATATGTCGTGACTTTATTTGTATAGCACTTGAGTTGAACCCAGCTTTTGATTTGGGTTTGACCTTGTGCTCACATGTCCCTACAATTTTATCAAGTGTATATCAGTGTGCACGGCCTTATGGCATGTACAATGATACACTGTGCATGTCACAAGCTGTTCGTGTACGATGAATTCAAAATTAAATGATGACGAACAACCCAAATACCTGAGGCAGATAATATTTTCCAAATACATTTTATTTTACACTGCAAAAATATATTATTTTCAATTTTACCGTGTCATTGTATATTTTTGCAGATAACTCAGATGCTGGATTCAATCTGGAATGAAGTTAAAGATAATCACGAGTGAATGAGTGATATGTAGTGAGGTGCATTTGTACAAGAAAAATTGTAATGTGATTGAAATTGTATTGTCATTGAATTTGTGTATATATATATATATATATATATTTATATATATATATATGTATGTATGTATATATATAGTGAGAGTTTGAATTTGTACTATTCAAAATTGTAATAAATATTTGTTCGAAAAAAATTTCTATTTAAATTTAAATTTTGTGTTATATTTTTATCAGCAAACGTTTATTTATTTATTTATATGAAAATAAAACAGTACATTAGCAAATACATTTAAATGAATATATATATATATATATATATATATATGTTTATTATCATCAAACAAAAATCATATACTCGCATATTCAACAATCTCCCCTTTTGATGATAACAAACACATATTTAAGATTTTGAATTTATTAAATGTATTTGATTATTCAATTTTCTCCCGCAATTTGAATGCTTCCTCTCTACACAAAGCTCCCCCTTCATATATGGATGAAAATAAATATTCAAATGAGCCTAAATGCAGTATAGAAAATATTTGACCTTTATTTGCCAAAATCTTAACCTTTCTCTCTCCCTTTTATTATCAGCAAAAGAGTAATAGTGTTAGAAAAATAGAGATAAAGTGATAAACGTTAATACAACATTAAAACTCAGTTGAATATAATTATTAAATTTCAATTAAAAATCAAACAAAAATTATAAATACTCTGCTTGATGCATATTCCACTTTAGAATGGCAGGAATGATGTCATCATATAAAACCATATAGTTGTGTCTATCTGTGGTATATTTATATTAGGAATTTGAATATCTACTAACCATGCATAACCGTTAGGAATTTTAAATGAGATTAGTAGTATTCTAATTTTTTTTTAATGATTCAAGTATCTTCTAACCACACATAACCGTGAGGACTTTTAAATGGGATTAGAATCAACTTGTCTATTTAATCAATCAATTTTGATATGCGTTCCATACACGCATACCCATGAGGACTTTTAAATGAGCACGGAAGCACTTAATCAAAAGTTCCAAGTAATTCACCCATGCATAACCGTGAGGACTTTTAAATGAGAATGAATGCTTTGGATGTTTTTATTGCTAAAAATATAATAAAATGAAAAACAAATTATTCCTATTTAAAATACCTCATATTGACATACTATATTGGATTTTGATGAGTGATGGTCGATAGAAATATGATAGAATTAGAGACGGTCATAGAATTTTTACCAACAAAAAGATTTATAACTCTTGTTTAAATTTCTAAAGAAATTTTCTAATTATACTGCCTCAAGTTATAATATATGATTAATATCAACACTAATCACTTTTGCAAACACTATTTATCTTTTCGATAATCAGTAGGGAGTCAGATTAGTCAATGTAGTCATTTAAAATCGAATCAAAAAATAATTATAAAATTAAATATTTTAAGATTACTAATTTGAAACAAGGTCAACAAATTTTTTTTTTGGAAGGGGTTTTTATAAGAAAAATGTCTGCTAATTTGAAAATTATTTGAAATGAGAAAATATGCAGATTTTTTCTTTTGAAAATGCAATGCAACTAATGAATGTTTCAACATAAATCACGTTTCACTGGTAATTCATTCTATCAACTAGATCACCAGTGCAACCAGTGTAATCCGCATCTGCATTTTCTTTTGACTCAAGATAATCATTAGTTGAATGTTATATACCAGACTGTGATGTGTGCAACAAAATATCTTGAAAATATTTTTACAATTTTTTAAATGAAATTCTTTTGTATTTTAATTGAATTCGTGCCAATAAACAAAAACGTGAATATAGAGTCAGCCGTAAATTAACCAAATGGTCTTAAATAATTGGCCAACAATTTTGAATAAGTCAAAATCAAAATCAACATTCATTCCTTTATCACATAACTAGCTGAATTAAATTCAGATTATGGTGCACATTATCACATTTAACAAATAGTTCAAAATGAATATTCCTTCACCTGTTTTACCTTTACCAATAATATTTCATTGTTGCCCATTGTGATTCTACCACCTTTCTACTAGGCTAAGGAACTTTTATTTGTCTTCCGTTGTGTGTCTGGAACAGCCAAAATACAGATATCACTGTCGTTGTTCCTTAGCATGCCACCACACCTGCACGTTAAAAGATTTTTGTGACCTATTTGTTTTTATAGGTCCATGGTTGTTAGTGGCAAATGATTTTGAAAAATGTATTTGTGTAGACCCAAAAATATTTATGTATGTTCCCTTCGGTATCCAGATTTGTTTAACTTTGAGGGATTTTATATTCGTGCCTTTTGGATCACAAATTGGTTAGGTTTTCACATTTTTGGGTCTATACCAGCAAATATTGCGATTATGTCCAGTTTTTCCACATATTGTGCACTTTGAATTGACTTGATTAATTTTGCTTTTAACAGATTCAGATTGATTATACCCAAGTCCTCGTCAAACTGTATTAACAGTTTGTTTCCCTAATAGTATATTCAACGATCTTTGTCCTTTGGAAAATTTTCCTGAATTCGTTTACAGTTGTTGGACTTGCGTTTTGAGAGATTCATTTTCATTTAATAATTGTGTGCACTGCTTAATGGAATTTTCTCTCCTCGTAATTTCACTTTCTTTCAAAATCAGAATTTCATTTTCAAGTGATTTAATTTTAATTTCTGGTTTTTTAATCTCTTCTTCGAATGTTGGACACTTATCACACTTAGGGATCTTATTTTGATAGTTTTTAACTAACTGATCAAGCTGTTTATTTAAATCTATCAAAGTTTCTTTTTGTGATTCAAGTTTAGCGTATTTTTCCCTAAGTCTTTCAAAACATCCATTTACTTCGTGGAAATATATAAGTAATTTTGAGCGAGTAAGCTTTGATACCTCGCTTGGCTCGTCATCTTCGCTATCAGTTATATCACCTCGAAGGCACAAATCTGCTTTCTCACTCTCACTGATATCGCTTTTATTCCTTATAGCTACAAAACTTCTTCTTTTTTATTTCTCTTCTTTGTCGAGTTTAATTCGGGGACAATTTGGCTTGATGTGACCGAGTTTGTTGCCCTTATACAGACGATCTCATGTTCTTCTAGGTTGTCTAGTGCTTTGCCTATTCTCCTTTTCAATTTTTTATTTAGAGCTGGATTTTTAAAATTGCAGTTCCACTTTTTGAATCTTTTCATTAGTAGTGCCAGTTCAACTGCTTCATCATCATTATCCTCATAACTACTGCCTTTTACCAATCCTGTTAAGCACGTATCTGAGTCGATTATGAGGAATTTCTCATCACTGTTGACTTTTGCACCATATATTGCATCAAGAGTATACCAAATTTCCTGTGCATTTTCACACTAGGAGATAAAGTTAAAATTATCTTGATTAATATGTGTTATCATGCCTTTTGAAAAGGCCGAGATATTAAGGAATTGACTGAAAACCAAGGATCGCTCATCCCGAATGTCGAATAAGCACAGGTTCACTATGGATGTTGATAGATTTTAACCGAGTCCATATCAATCTTTAATTTATGTGACATGACAAGCAAAGCTGTGAAAGCCGACGTTCCAAGTTTCAAGTCAATCCGAGTTCGTATGCTTAAGATATGATCGATGCAAGCTAGGGAGGTCAACTCGTTTGTACCCATCAATTCGTATCCATTGTTCATATCGATGTGTTCGTATCCATCCAATACTCATCTATTTGTATCCATACGATTCGCAGCCATCAACAATCAACATCACTTCGTATCCATCTGGCGACTATTATTCTTATCCATCAAACAAACAGGAAGGGATCCTCTTCACATCGATCTGGTTCGATTCCATCAAATGTGCATGATTTCGTATCGATCGGGAGAGCACAAGTTTGTATCCATTGAGAGCAACGTTCTTCGTATCCATCCTTCCTCATACTGCCTCGTATTCATGAAAGCTCGCCATGTCGTATCGATCCACCTCCCCACCTATTTTCGTATCGATCGGCAAATGATCGATGCGAAGTGCACATGAAGGATCGATATGAAGTGCGCATGAAGGATCGATGCGAAGTGCACATAAAGCATCGATACGAACGTCATCATTTTGATCGATACGAAGCTAACCTAGAGTATCGATGTGAAAGCGTTGCCTAGACCGGTACGAAGAATGGTTCTAGGTCGATACAAGCGTTGCCTGAATTCAAGAGAGACTTGGTCGACTTGGCATAAAAAGTGGATCAATCCAGAAATCGCGCACCACGTCATCTCTTCAGCATGTGCCCAGTATCGATTCGAAGTAATCGATTCGAAATTATCGATTCGAACCAAACAGTCTATCGAAAACACAAGATTGCATCGATCATATCTCATAATCCCCAAGTCCAAATGCTATGAAATTTTCACAGGAGCTTATGTACGACCTAAGGAAGTTCCATGCTAAGTTTCAACTCGATTGGATCAAATCTCGAACGATACGAAATTCGTTTGTATCGATCACAAATCGATCCAAACTTCACGGGATCGATCGCGTGGGCCCACCCACATGCCAAAAGAAGTCTTCCAAGATCTGAGCGAGATATCTGCCTCCTACGCTTATAAATAGAGCCCTAGGGCCTATAGAAGAAGGATCTTGAGGCTCTCTGACGTACAGACTCTGCCGAATTCAACTTTGCACTCCATTGCTACTATTGTACTCGAATTTCAAAACTGTAATTTGTTGTAATCTACTGTAATCAGTTGTAATCATCAAGAGAATATTAATAAAGTCATCAAACTTCATAGTGGACGTAGGCAATACGCCGAATCACTCTAAATTGCTGTGTTTCTTCGCATTTTTCATACTTGTTTTTGGAGTGTTTGTTAAATAATCCACATTTTACATTTTTATTCTTCATTTTTATCTCTTCAAACACTTCTGAAGAGTGTTGTGCCCATTTTTAATACGAACACTTTGGTGCTTTCATTGAGAGAAAACACGGCTTTTCTCCTGCTCTTTGGATCTTCTATCGATATAGGATTGCGTAAATCCAAGAAGAAGATCCAGATCTTAAGCTCAGAATCCTTCCAACCTATTCAGATTTGCATAAAATTTAGAAAAGGACTTCACTATTCGCCATTGTTAGCACAAGGACCGCCTCTACTGCTGCAGACCAAGAAGGACGGGATAGGCAAAATCCCATGCAATTGCTTCCATCCAACCAAAATGCCGCCGAACCTTCAGATCCATCAGTCCCGATTACCAGACAAGAGATCCAGATGCCACTTCAAGAGTTGACCCAGAGTCGGTGACAACTGACTGAACAGCTATGCGCCAACGCTGAGCTGACCAACCAGTTGAATCGCCAAAGGCATAGAATATCTAGAAGAGATCACGCCTCTTACTCCTCTACTGAAAGTTCAGCCTCATCTGACTATCATCATCGATCTACACGTCCTCGGTTAGAAGGGAGTTACATACAAGCCACCGGACATCAACCTACAATTACTGTTGGACAACTGAGAGTTGGCCATCGGCCAGCTTCCAGACCGGACCCTCCTCTCGAGGAGGTACTGTTCCTCACTACTACCGAAATCAACCTGATCTGAACCATCATCAGCATGGACGTACTCCTGAATTATACGTCCCTGAAGACTTGGAGCCAAGGAGGCGAGACATGGACTGCCAACAGCGGCCGGTCCAGCCTCGCATTGTGGAACCCGACCACACTTTGGCTCAACGTGCACAGAATGTACAGATGCTGGATATTCCCACTATGATTCGACAGATGATTCGAGAAAGCCAAGGCCTCACAAATGACGACTGGAGAATCTGCGGGAGTCATACTCCCTTTACAGATGAGATACTTTATGTTTAACTTCCTCGACGATTTAGAATGCCGACTCTACCAGTCTATGAAGGAAGTTCTGATCCGAATCAACATATCTTGAAATACGAATGGCTGATGAATTCTGCGAGAGTTGATGATGCAGTGAAATGCCATAGTTTTCCTATTTCTTTAAGGGGCATTGCTACTATGTGGTTCACATGATTTCCATCTCGATCCATTTCTTGCTTTGACCAATTGGCCAGCAAGTTTGTAGAAAAATTCTGAATGCATGTCGCAAGGCCAAAGAACGTTAACACTCTATCTAGTGTCATCCAAGCTCCTGGAGACACACTCAGTGCTACTTAGAGAGATTTCATGCTGCGTGTGAAGAGATAAGCAATCCCAATGACAATTTTATCTTGATGGCATTGACTAAGTGGATTGATCCTGATTCCAATTTTGAAAATTGGTTGGCTGGAAAGCCTCCCGCATCATTGGACCGTTTCTACTCCAAGGTAGCCAAGTTCTTGAGAAGGGAAGACGTGAAACAGTCTAGGAAGCAGGATGACGTAGGGCCCAGTATGGAAAGGATATAAAATAATGTTGCGGTTAAGCAGTCCGGGAAGAGTTTCGAACAAGTTCAGTTAAATATCTAGAATAAGCAGACTCATGAGAGGAATAATGGCAATCAAAACAAAAGGCGAGATCAAAACCATGGTCCGCGACGTAGAGCTCCAATGTTCGATAATTACACTCCATTGAATACGTCGCTAGAGAACATATATCTGCAAACCTGCAATACTATGCAGTACAAGAAGCCTGCTTCGAAGCCATCATCGGAGAGGCAGATCCAAACGGGAAAATTTTGTAGGTTTCATGAGAATTATGGCCACAATACAAATGAGTGTCGTCATTTGCAGGATCTCATCGAGAAATTGATTAGAGAAAGAAAGTTGGATCAGTTTGTGTGGGCGCCACAATCAGGAGGTGCGGGCTCATCAAATCAGAATCGTGTACCAAACCAGGAAAGACAGAAGGAACCCACTCGTACCAACGGGAGGTTGGTAATAAGTACAATAAGTGATGGTCCTCATCCAGGGGACTAAAGCTGAAGGGAAATGGAGTGGTATGCCAGCTCTAACAGGCATGCAGACTTTGAATGTTGTAGTAGTTGTAATGATGGGGCTCCGACCAAGCAACATAAGACGATGACCAATGACATCGTGTTCCGAAATAGAGACGCTGGTAAGGTCGAAGCCCCCACTATCGATCCACTTGTCATATCTGCTAAAGTAAGTCCTGCTAGGATGAAGAGGATCTTGGTTGACAGTGGAAGCTCCGTGAATATTTTGTTTAAGCGAGCTTATGATTTGATGAAAATGGAAGCCAAAAATTTGAAACCCTGCCAATCTCGAATCCACAGCTTCAATGGAAGTGCTACTATACCTACTAGAGTGGTGGAACTGCCAGTGGAGTTGTGAGTTGGAGAACACCGGAGAGTCCGGATACTGCAATTTGTTGTTTTGGACATAGACTCCCCTTACAATGCTTTTTTGGGTCGACCTGCCCTTGTTGAATTCATGGCAGCTATTGCCCCATGGTGCTTGACTCCGAAATTCCCTACCAATCATGGGGTAGGATTCATTCAAGGAGATCAGGCTGCCGGGTGAGCCTGTTATGTTGCTGAGCTGCGCGGGGCGCAACGAAAAAAGAAAGGAAAGGGCGTAGAGGAATCTCTCGGCGTCCGTTTTGCTGATAATTGACAATTGGTGCCTGCGCCCAGGCCTGGGCACCCCAACCAATTCCAGAGGGATCTTAATCCGAGAGACACTGAAAGTAGAGATGAAACTAAAGATAGTCAAGCTTCCCCGGTCAAACTGACGATCGATGTTCCAATCGATGATGATAACGATTTAAAGATGATAAAGATTGGATCTTAGTTAAGCCAACAGACACAATTCCTTGAATTTCTCTGGGCAAATCTCGACGTATTCGCCTGGACGCATGTTGACATGTGTGGGATCTCGCCGGACATCATGATCCACACCCTAAATTTTGACCCACGGTGCATCCCGTCAAGCAGAAAAGGCGTGGTATGGATCCAGAGAGATCTGCCGCCTTTAAAGAAGAGGTTGATGAGTTGAAATTGAATGGGTTTATCCGAGACGCTTCATACCCGGAGTAGGTATCCAACCCCGTACTGGTCCGAAAGCCGAATGGGAAATGGAGCACATGTGTCAATTACTCTGACTTGAACAAAGCTTGCCCAAAAGACAGTTTTCCACTTTCCCGAATTGATCATCTCGTAGATTCAATGGCTGGGCACGAGTTATTATCTTTCATGGATGCTTATTCCGACTACAACCAAATAGCCATGCACTTATCCAACCAAGAACATACTAGCTTCGTGACCGATCTGGGACTCCACTACTACATAGTCATGCCCTTCGGACTCAAGAACGCCGGAGCAACGTACCAACGCCTAGTCAACCGAATGTTTGCCAACCAGATCGGAAAGACCATGGAAGTATATGTGGACGACATGTTGGTAAAGTCGCGGTTCTCCGCTGATCATGTTAGAGACTTGGAATCGATGTTCAACATCCTTTGAGAATACAAGACGAAGCTCAATCCACTGAAATGTCATTTTTGAGTCACATCCGGAAAATTCCTTGGGTTCGTCGTCAATGCCCGAGGAATAGAAGTGAATCCCGAAAAGATCCAGGCAATCAGAAATCTTCAAACTCCGAGAACCATAAAGCAAGTCCAGAGCCTCAACGGGAAGGTAGCAGCATTGAGCAGGTTCATCTCAAAGTCCAATGACAAATGCATTCCCTTCTCCGATTTGATCCGAAAGGGAAAACGAAACTTTGAATGGACCACGGAGTGTGAAGGCGCATTCCGAGCACTGATTCAACATCTCTCCACACCGCCAATTTTTTCAAAGCCCATCGACCACGAGTAATTATACCTTTACTAGGCGGCATCAGAAAACGCAATCAGTGCTGCCTTAGTTCGAAAGGAAGACCGAGTGTAGAAAAAACGGTCTACTATGTTAGTAAATGATTAACCGGAGCTGAGAAAAATTATCCGAAGCTAGAGAAATTAGCTTATTGTCTCGTTATTGCCTCAAGGAAGCTCCATCCATATTTCTAGCCTCATCCCATCACCGTTTACACCGATCAGCCGTTACGATAGGTCCTTACGCGGCCTAAGACGTCTAGTAGGCTACTCAAGGGGAACATTTAACTGAGCCAGTTCGATATTACCTATACTCCGAGGCGAGCTATTCAAGGACAAGTCCTAGCAGATTTCATAGCCAAATTTACCATTCCAGAGGACTTGCCCAAGACCAGTAAATCTCCCGAATACATCTAGAAGCTACACACTGATGGTTCATATAATGAGACGCCACTAGATCTCGATCCGATCCAAACGATGCCGCGATTTCGTGAGGTTGACGAGCCCAAATTCCTTATCGCGATCACTCTTCAATCTCTCTCTCTCTCAACAGCCGGCATTGATTGAGGAAGTAGGAATAGGTGAGACAGGATTTGATTTCGAATTGATATTGAGATGAAGCTTTTCGATTATTTTGCTCCGGCCATAAATTTTGAACTTGATTTTGAACTGCTCGATTTTTTTTCTTTTGGATTGAAGGAGATAAGGGGAAGGGATACACGGCTATAACTGGGATGGAATGGTGTGTTACATAAGGTAGGGCTTTGACTTAGGAATTTATAATATTATTTAATTCCAAAATATCTCGTTTAACATATCTCAAAATTCTGAACCCCTATTGAGGTATGCCGCCAGGCGTTTATAAGGTTTTATCCTCATTCCGAACACAATGGAACGTGTTTCGAAGCCTAATTCGATCATATGCGCAAGTTACGGAAGTAAACGATCAATTTTAAATTAAATCGATTAAAATAGTTTCTATGCGTTTTGAGCTGCCAGGGTTAAACGACAACTCCGATTGCTATGAAAATTGAAACCTGATAATAATACAATATTACGGATCCAATGGGACTGTTTTCATCGAATTACGAGACTGTGCCTCGGAAGGCTATTTTTTTTAATTATCGATTTAAATAATAAAATTTCAAAACTGAAAAAAAACGTTTCCAAATTTAATTCTGAAGCTTCTATCTTCGGTGTCATCAATATAAATCTTCTAAGCCTTTGAAATATTTTTAATCAGCTTAAAACTGAAGATTCAAATTTTTTATTCAACTTCAGTAAATTAAATTCAATAACTAAATAACCAAAATCATAGTTAATTTTTGAAATTCAAGTTAAACTAACCTCCAAATATTTAAAATCAATTAAATATTCCATTTCAAATGTTTAAAAATTTATGGGTCGTCACAAAGGTCTAAGAATGGAGGCGGTAATTGATTTGAAGGGAAACGTTTGGAGTTTAAACTAGAGAGAGAGGGTTCGGAGGTGAGCTCGAAGGAACTGAAAGCGAAAAAAAATTGAAGTAAAGTGAAGGATGGAGAGGGAAATATTAGTTTATACACGAGGCTAAAGGGGTCTGCTTGCTTAAGCTTTTCCACAAACCTGAAATGTTAAGTTCCTAATGAAGAAAGGGATCCGGTATGATCCGTAACCAAGAGAGATCCATTCAATCCCTATATATATAAAAAGAAGGAGAAGAAGAGAAAAAGAAAAGGATCGAATGCGATTCCTAAGTGAAGGAAGGAATCGATTAGAGAAATTCTGATCCCTATAAACATAAAAAATAAAGAGGAAGAGAAAAGGGATTGGGTACAACCCCTAAATAAGAAGAGAATTATGACCCTCATATGCATGCAAACATGTGTGTGTGTGTGTGTCTATATACATACATACATACATACATACATACATACATATATATATATATATATAAAACACAATCAAACATAAATGCAGTGAATTGCATTTAATTCAACAAAAATTGGCAACGGCCTATGAGCATGTAAACGCATCTGGGAGCCAATGACAAGAACGTGTACCTGAAGGTGCATGTTTATATTCTAAAAATTCAAATTGTGAAATCGATAGAAATTGAATTTAAACCTGAGGCTTTTAAGGTCGGGACTGAACTAGATAGCCAATGCTTACTAACCCCATTGAAATGGACATAGATAGCAGTTGACGGAATATAATCCTGAATTTATACCATTGAAAATCGACTAAGTGTCATGATGATCAAAAAGAGATACGATTCTTTAGGAAAATAATTTGACAGAAGGGTAGAGACTATTTAGAAAATTGGATGGATTTCTCTCCGACGACTCTAACTTGCTTCAATTATAAGCATGTCATGTTCAACACAAGATGTACTTTGGAGGGCAAGTGTTATCCGGCATTTTTATCTGGCTACATCCGAGCTAATTGGACAAGTTAGACTCAACTGTTATTAAGGCCAGTAAGCCCGGAGCGATGACTGTAGGTCCAAAAATCAAGTGCAGATGATAATACGAAGTCGTGATCAAACTAAATTGAGAGATATGCTATACAGGATGTTCTAAATATGGAATATAATCTAATTCAGAAAAGGGATCGGCTGTGACCAGTCTCTGCCGAAGGGATCAGATTAGTTCAACTGAACAAGTGCAACCCAATGAAAAACAATCGATATCTCAAAATCCAGAAGTCCAATACATATGAAAATTTAGGAATAAGATGTCGGGATCCTAGGGAGTCTACCATAAGGATCGCACCCCAAAAGGAGCAAGTAAGCGGGACCGGTCCTCTTCCCTTTAGAGGGATCGACCAGAATCAGGCTACATAGCATATTGCAACAAAGATCGATCAATAACTAAAGTTCTACTAATCCAATTAGCATGAAACTTGAAGTCTAAGCATAATAAAACATGGAGAAACTCCCATAGGGATCGCACCCCCAAAATCCTCCAAAATAGGGATCATTCCTGATCTTTATTTCTTGAGATTTGAGCCACGTGATCCCTTCTGAAGGCCCTATGGCTTTGGAGATCCTGCTGTTGAATTTTCAAGAAGATATTTATTCATCTTCCTCTATAAATAATACTTGTTTGCTCATTTTCGGGACCTTTACATTGCTTGTTGCTTTTTACTCTTTTATAACTAAGGATTTTCATCTGATCCCTATTGTACTATGTTTACAAGGTGAGTAATAAAGCTATCTCTTCAAAGTGGACATATGCAAACAATGACAAACCACTATAAATTTCTGTTTCTCTATTATTTGCTTAATTCTTATTGCTTTATTTCCATATTCTCTTTATTTACATATAATATTCTTCATTTATTCCTCTACTAAATCTTTATTAGGTATTTGTGTTAATTTTTGGTGGAAACAAATATAGTCTAATTTTCTATGTCCTAGGGATCTAATATTATGTTTTAAGGATGTAAATAGTGTCACTTAACGTTATCTCTTCCCATGCACCATTTTCTCATTTATATCAACATGTTTAAATCAATTCTAGGGTTGAAATTTCAATGCTTCCTTTAAACCCTTTAATGAATTCTTTTTTCCAAAAATTTGATCGAAAATCTCAGGACTTTCAAGGGCAAGATGTCTAGTCGATTTCATTTTCAGATTAAGGGTAACAAATTTCATAATATGTACATGAATTCATGTAATCAAGTGAATCCTAATACATTAACAGGTTTTGTAGTTGAATTTGTAAGATTAAAGATTATACCCCCAATATTATAATCAGTTTTAACTAATAGACTAATCTTTTGTTGGCTAACTGTTGAGTAATTGTTTTCACCAAAGATGGGAATGCAGCTTGTTTCAAATACTATCAAGCTTTATGCATTTTTATGCTTTTACTATGTTTAATTTTAGCTATCTTTTAATAACAACTCCTTCCCTCTTTCTTACCGAATCTAGAATGTTATTTACTTATAAGCATAATTATAATCCATTATTTATGTATGCAGTCTGGCTCAATCATAGTTACCAATTATCTTTGATTTCTTGTTATTTAAATGTGTATGCAGTCTAACAAAAAATACATTATATGTATGTATAAAAAGATATTATCTTTCATTTCTTATTGTTTAAATAGTTAACTGTTTAATTTTTTATTTACTTTTATTCAATATGAAGATAATAATATTTATCTTCTATCTTTTACCTTTTACCTTTTACCTTTTCCCTTTTATCTTTTATCTTTCGTATTTATATTTATTTATTTTATTAAAAAATGGTATCAAATGAAGAAAAAATTGAAGTTATCATCTTTGATGGTTTAAAATTAAAAGATTACTAACTTTTACTATTTTATTAAATTAAGATTATTTACTGTCATATTACAGTTTGCCCACATAAATATAAGTGTTTTTCAGAAGAAAATAAAAATAAAAAATTTATTAGTTTATAGAGAATGATAAAAGGAATATCATTTTATGTTAAAAGGAAAAAATAATTTACCATTATATCAAATTGATAAACCAAATTATCATTTTATATGTAACAAGACTAATTTATCTTACATGCCATACATTTCGTCCAACAAGTTGCACTTCAATTGCACCAGTATCGTGGTGCTATTGCAAAAGTTTTGATTCATTCATGCTGCACATTTTCAGCCTTGCACAGGCTCTTCTATTGCATTTGTGCTACACACACAGTGCATCTGCTTTGCTTAGTATATGCTACACATGTCTAATCTTGTATCAGGCTCATGTATAGCATATCCCTTGCACATGTTTGGCGCTTATGCTATGCACTTTTTATTTCAATTTGGCAGCATCAATTCTTAGCACATTGTACTTCTGCTCACTTTTGCAGCTCACTAATTAGTTCAGTTTCATGGTGATTCAGCATTGTATTTTTTGTGGTTCAGTCCTCACACTATTTAGCTTGTTTCTGATCTATTGCGTAGCTAGCAGTTCTTGTCATATGGACATTCAGCTCTATTCTTTTGCAGTTCAGATAATAAGCAGTTTGGATCAATGTTCCTCGGGTAGTGTATTTCCTTTATTGGCGGCTCCTGCTCACTTATTTTCTCAACTGTACAATTTAAAATACATTGTTTTTTAGGAAATTCAGTTAAATGTAACAAGTTATTTGTTTGGAATAAATTACATCCATATTGTTGTCCAAAAATTGCACAAATGCAGAAAAATAATAAATAAGATCTAGATTTGTCAATTGAACATCACTCAATCTAGCAACAATTATCCTATTGCTCCAAATAAATAGTAAATAACTATAAAGAAGAAAAAAAAGACACATAGCATTTATACCGGTTCTACTATCATTAAGATAGTGTACGTCCAGTCCAAAAAAGAGAGATTCTATTACACATGAGAGAGTTACAAAAGATTACAAAATAAGAGATTACATACCAAAGCCCTAAGTTATGGTTAACAAGAAGAGACATTCTTTTAGAGGATCGCTGGCTGAATGCCATGATGAGTTTACAATAAAGCCCACCCTTAATATATAGCTAGTGCAAATTCATGAAAGTCGTCGATTAGATTACCAAGATATGACAAGAAGATAATGAAGGCAATTTACAATGGTAACAAATGGTGCACACATAGTAAGTAATTCACTTTAATTAGCAAAGATGGAAATAAATAATCCAAAAGAAATGCCTTTGTTGAGAAAGAAATAATATACATATCCTTTTGCATATATTTTATTCCATAACGTGTGCATGTATTTATTTTCTTATAATCTCATGCAAATACAATCATATAATTTATACATTTCCATAATTAAGACACGCGATTACTTTTCTTTTTGCATATTTGTTTCCTTCTATTTGTGATTTTGTATCAGTAAAATTTAATACTCCAATTTGATGCAAAATCATATATCTCCAACACCCCACATTGATTCACCTTCTCTTTTCAACATACAACTCTTAGAAACAAACTCATCCTTCAACCAAAATCTCTTAATGAGATAGATAAAAAAAATGAATACTTATCCATGGGTTTCGAAAAGGCCACCCCCATCACACCTTGCTAACGAGCTTAGACTATGTCCAGCCCGCTAACAAAATTTTGCAAATATCCAAAATCAAAAGATGGTAGATACCAAAATAATATTAAAGTCACCATAGTCAAAAAAATCCTCTCAATCACCGATCGAATATCTCTCCTCCCATATGCCTTATCCGTCAAATGACAAATTTTCCATGGAAATCAACATAAGACTCTCACATCACTGTTGAGCTGTGAAGCAAATGTAGGTTTCCAAATTTAGTTACCCCATCAATAAACTAAACTCCTTACCACCAACGTTCCAAGACTGGAGCGCTCTTATCTATCAATATAATCTCCTCCATCTTTATCTTTCATATGTCAAAATCTTCTTTTCCATCCAAATGAGTAATAACATAATTACCACCAGATCTACCGCCTTTTTAGAAGCCACTGATGCACAAATTTAAACAAATCGCCTTGCTCTGATAACAATCTGTTGAGAAAAATCTACTGCTTTGATATTAGTCTATTAGGTGTGGCTCGCATTGTATTAAAGTGGGGGCGTAGATTGGATTATGATTAGTTACACATCGCAAGATATTTCAAAAGAGACGAGCATACATACGAGATTGGTAGAATGTAATAACAAGGGGTTCCTTTTGTTACAATAAATATTTCCATGAAAATATATGTACTCTGAGGGGAATGTAGGGATACCCAATCATTATGCTGATACCAAAGAGCTTCGTACAATAGTCTTGCCTCTTCTCCACTAAATGAAGTGCGCGTATAGCAGAAGATACGAGGGGGTGCTGAAAATTTCAATATGGTATCGGAGCCGATGGTTCGAGTGGAACAATATGATACGGCGTTGACCTAAATATACTTCGGTATGTGATTGGAGCTTGAGATTCACATTAAGGTGGGGCTATAAGTTAGAACGCAGACTGCTCCAACCGTGAAAAAGAGAACTCTTTGTAAACCAGCTTGGTCCAACTGTTGAGAGGTGGTAGCAAGCTAGTCTAAACTGCTGGAGGTGTTAGCGACCTTATCTAAGTGTTTGAGGATCCTGTATAACTTCAATTTAAATTGAGAAAATGCTCACCAAGGTAAAGATATGTTAGGTGTGGCTCGCATTGTATTAAAGTGGATGCGTAGATTGAATTATGATTAGTCCCACATTGCAAGATATTCTAAAAGAGATGAGCACATATATGAGAATGTTAGAATGTAACAACAAGAGATTTCTTTTGTTACAATATATGTTGCCATGAAAGTATATGTACTCTAAGAGGATGTAGAGATATCCAATCATGATGCTGGCACTAAAGAGTTTCATTCAGTGGTCTTGCCTTTTCTTCACTAAATGAAGTGCACATATAGCGGAAGATGTGAGAGGATATCGAAAATTTCAATACATACTTGCTCTCCATTTTTTTTTGATTCGTAACTCAATATTATGCATCATTACTTATGATTATTACTAACATAAAATAAAAGAAACAAAAAACACGCATTTCACTTGCATAAAAAACACCCATATATTACATGTAATATATTGAGCAGAAATAATCGTTGAAAAATATTTAGAAAATACGAATAAACATCCTTAAATAATTTAACACCATCTTTGTAAACTTCACTTTGTTCCATCCTTCAAAATTTTTTTTATTCATATGAGTAGTTTGGCTCGTGCAATGCACGTACGTAGAAGGAATTGATATTAAAAAAAACTGTTTGCAAGATTTTTTTAATCTTACAGAATGAATTTGAAGTATATGTAACGTTGTATTTTTTATATGTGTACATGTACAAATCAACCGTTTATCGAAACGTGAATACAGCTATGTTATTTTAGAAAATAATAAAACAGAGCAAAGAAAGTAATCTGCTATATATCAATATCTATATAGTTGTAACTAATATTAAAATTCGGGCTCCTATATTTGAATTGCTCTTACTGTTACTATATTTATAGCTAATCTAAAACATATCTTCCTCTTACAATATTTATAGCTTTCCTTGAAAAAATAGAAAGCAATATATGAAATTATATTTCACTCTTTATGTATAACAGGTACATTCTTTTTGAATCAATTTTCTTTATTCTTTTCTTTTGTAAAATATAAGTTTCCTATGATGCCGTTACAGTGATAATTCATAACAGATATAGTTTTATTCAGTAACCAACTTTTGTTGAAAGAAAAACTTATGGTTACGGTTCATAATCATTGACGAAATCATATCATGTCTTGGTAAAAATAGAAATTACGATCTACATTATATAGTATGTGATGTACCAATTTTCATGTATCGGTCTATTCTCTTGATTGTATAGTACATATTTTTGCAAGTAAACAATTTGTATAATTAAAAAAAAATATAGTACCATAAGGTTACAAATTTATATCGTAGAATCAACGTCGGATTAATTAGAAACAAATTAGTTCACATTTCCACTTTGCACACTAAAGTTTATATGACATTGATGAAATGTAGAAAACTGTTATGCTGAATCCCTTGATAATCATCTCTACGTTTCCACCTACTTGGAGCGTTGCATTGTGCTTTCAATTGCATGTCTTCCGCTTGGACGGTTGCAATGTCTTCTGCTTGGATGGTTGCAAATTACTTTCATTTGCATATTTTTAGTTGATGTATTCTTCCTTATCTTTATTGGTATCTACAGCATTGTTTCCTATGTCGCTATGCTGACATCAAAAGTATTTGTTAACCGCTATTTCAGGACCCGGTTTTTGATTTCTAGAGTTGAAAAGTGAGTTAGCATCTGCTTCCATAGCACTGAAAGTTGCTGAAGCTTTAAACTGTAGCTGCTGACTTCCAAGGGCATGAATCACACTTGCTGCCAGGCTTGAAGCTTCCAGTTTTGACTTCTCCACAATATAGTGCTGCTCTGATTATTATTACTTGTGTCTTTATCTGAAGCTTGAGTGGAGTTTTGGATTCGATTTCCTTGCTTAAGGTACTTATAAATGTAGTTGATCGGCATGCATGAAAGTTCTCTATGCATAATCGTTATAATTTCCAATCCGTTCAAACATTCACTCCCTCTTCTCTGGCTTGACTGATGTTGCAGCTCGATTTGATTATTGGTTATTGTTGCTGGCAGGATTGATGACAGCTAATCTTGATAAATGATGCATTTACTCGCCTTTGCTGAGTTTCTACTGCTAAGTTTATCATAAAAAATTAGCAACTTCTAATAATTTGGTAACAACGTTTGAATTTGATTATAAAATACACATTTCTCATTAAAGAACAATAAAGTTGATGTAACAAAGCATTAAAAACATTTACTATTAATACACTTCTTGATTTGTTTGATACATTTTCCCATATAAGAACAATAAAAGGAATTAATGATCAAATCCAATCAACATATTTAAGATTATTTTTCCAAGCCAACTAATTATTAGTTTTGTATTTGTTTAATGAACTTTCCTAACCACCGACATAAAAATTAAGAATGTTATTGGAATATGTTAAAATGGAAAGTAGCATATTATGAAATTATTTGTTTGTTTCTAAAAATAGTTAAATCACTGTCAGACCATGCCTATTATTTTTACCATATCCATATTTTCTAAATTATAATTTTTTATTTAAAGATAAATAAGTTAATATTTATGTAAGAATAAACACATCAATATTTTGTATAAATATAATAGGAATTACTTATTAACTAATAATGGATATAATATACCGATTTATTCAAGCATGCCATGATTGGTTAGACAATGCAAAATTTACACATAAATAATTTGCATATAGCACATAATAGTGCTTCCATACAGTGCAAATGTTTGTGCATGCTCCATTCTTGGCAAATGAATGGGCCATGCATTCAAAACCACAAAATAATGCATAAGAAACCAAATTAGAAATGATCTTGTGCAAATAAACACATTAAAAGGTAGAATGTATTAACTGACATAGTATATACCTTTTGAGTATTCAAAAAAATGGAACATTAAATATGATTCTAATATATTATATCGGTATAAATGGGAAAAAAATGAAACAATACTTACAATTGATGGAAATTATATCCCTAAAAGTGAAGAAGACTAAACTGTCAAAACATGAATTTCATTATTGGTAACCATCTTATGTCCTTGGCCATGTTCCTTCGATTTCACCTATTCATGAATTCAAAGAGAAAACAATAATGCAGTATAGTCGATATAATATTAGTCATAGTGAGCATTGCTTAACTTATTTGTAGCTATCAACAGAAATAATAATATCATATAGCTATATAGTATTTCATCGAGAATTTGTCACGTAACGTGCAAAATAAACTTATACATTAAACTCATAAAAATAGTATAATAATACACCAAGCCAGATAACTAAAAACTTTCAAGTAAAGTAGATTTAGACAAATTAATCAACCATTCCAAAATGGTAACATAATCATCTTTGCTACAAATGCTCCTTCAAAGTCTTCATAGAACATTATCTCTATCGTTACACATATACCAATAAAAATATAGTAATAAAATCATAGTCCTTGTTATAAAACAAAGTGCATTTGCTCATAGTAATATATTTATGAATCCAGTCAATTAAATCTACGCCTTCAAAGTTTTACATTACACTCCTGTCAAGCACGTATAAATCTCAAGAGTAGTTTTACTGCATCAAAACTTACTTTGAAACCCAAGAATAAAGTGAATAAAAAAGGTTTATTACAAATGATTAATCATGGAACCATTTTCCTATTTTTAATATCCACTTCCTCCTACCTAACATTTTCATATTTTAATTTATTTTTATGTACTGTTGTTATTGTTTGCATCATATATTGGAAAATCTGCCTCCTAAGAAATGCAAAATTCTCATAAAATATTAATCTTACCTACGTTCAAAGGCTTAATCCATTTTTTAATGGTGTTTGCTTGGATAAAAACAATGCATGAAAACGTAAAAAGGATTAAGAAATATATTTTATACACCTTTCAAAACTCCAACACTATGGACTTCTGATGATATACAAATTTTAGATATGATATGCCTGTAGGTGAAAATTTATAAAAGATAAAGGAAGTTCAGAGTTGAGCAATGAAAGTCTTATTGACATACACACAACATAAATACGTAACAATTTTACATCAAAAGCATCATGAAAATCAAAATTTTGTAGTGTAAGTTCTTCATGTTAGGGACTTGAACTCATTAACATCTAGGTTGTAGAGTTCCTTACGTTGCTACCCAATAACAAACACTCATCATTCATAGTGTGACTACAATCATTTGTAAGATTTTTATATTAGGGATTAGAACTCATTAATACCTGGACTATATAGTTCCTTACGATACTAACAATATACTAACAAATATGTTGGACTGTAAGTGCTCCTAACCAAGGTTCTAATGCAGGAAGAAAGCAGTGCAAACAATGCAACGTTAAGGCAATACATAGCTAAAGCGGACTTTTTCTATAGATCTTGCATATATAAATTATATGTATTCTGTCAAAAAACTTTAAAAAAAATATTCAGATAGCCAGGCACTGTAGAGCTAAGCTATAGTTCAAAAGTATTGCATTTTGCATTCTTAAGCCAAGTTTCAATGCTTCTAAATAATTTGTTTATGCTATTTTTTTTGGTTTTGGATGTTAAAAAGAGTATATTTATGTGTATTTACAAAAAAAACTTGTCTGTTTTACATCTCCATTCAAACTCGCAAATATATAAAACTCAAACTTTTTTAATGCAATAGATAGGAGAAACGGTTCAGATGATGACATACCTTACAGTATTTCAAATGAAAAAGAAAACTTTTATATCCTTGAGCTGCAGTAGAAGCTTTAGCAATCTCATCTAATTTAACCAAACCTACAACTTTGCATCTCACAACATCCGAGTCTCACGAAGCAATTGCCAAAATTTGAAAGACAACAAAGTGTATAACAAAAGATCGAAGAAAAATCAAGGTTAAGTTCACTATACCTAAAGGCGATGTGGTGTACGTCGGTGGCAATGTCGTTCGGTTGATGGCAGCAGTTTCAGTAAGCAACATCATTCAGTTTGTTGATTTGTTGATGTTGATAACAACCATGTCGATTGATTCAGCAATAAGAGCATTCAACCAATTTGAAGATTTGAGGATTGTAGCCGTGATTCTGTCGATTTGTGATTTGTGATGAGAGGAAATGACCAACTTAGTTATTGCAGTCGATTGATTTAGCGATGATTAGATTTAGTGATAATGGTGATGCTGATTTGTGTATATTGTTGTTGAATTAAAATTGCGATTAGGGTTAGCGATGGGAATGAAGAAGCAAATAGGCTGATAACGAAAAAGTGAACATTAGTGGAAGGGGCGTGTTAGGAAAATCAAAAAGACACGGTTGATTTCTATTGTTGAAATTCTTATTATTAATAGCAGAGATAGAGATGGAGAACGCCAGATAATATTGTGCAACACAGTTGCAACCAAATAGTAGAAATGCACACAACATTTATAATAACGACATACGCAGCTCTAGTTCCGAATAATGCTTTGATTCCTTTACCCTAAACTTGATATTACACTGGATTTTTTTGAAGTTTTGTTATCATACTTTTGACTTGTTACCGCTCTTGCTCTTATTCCAACACATTTAGCTACTCTTTTCACCCTTACTCCACTCAATATTGCAATATTTTCTTTTCTGAATTTGTTATCACCTGGTTTCCTCGCTGCTCTTGTTGAGGCACACTTTGCTGCCCATTGTTATTCCAACTGAATTTGTATTGGATTCTCTTGCATCTTTGTAGTGTTATCTACTGCTTTGTCTACTAGTTTTGCGCATTCTTCGATCTTCTTCTTTGGTTTTGGATGCTTGGTCTTTAGTTTTGTACCTGCAAACCTCAATTCATTTCATGTTGCACTATGTTTCTATTTTACAGTTTTGGAATGAATGCCTAGCTGCCTGCTTTATACGTTCCTGAAGCTTTCTATCTATATGCTTTGTTCGTAATTGCTCTCGCTGTTCATGCCTGTTTTATCATTATATATGCATTCTTTCATTCTAAATGTGTACAAATCAATATTACAATAAAGATTATCTTAGTACCGCAGGCAACAAAAAACATTTACTATATTTTCAAGGCAGGAAAATTAACAACTTAAAAGATAAATTACAAACATATAAAAATAATGCCGATGTATTGTTATATGACATGTACTAAATGATAAATTAATAAAACATTTAGAACACAAATAAACAAATAATAAATGTATAATGTATATATTTTATATTTTATATTATATTTATATTTTATATACTTTATAATAAATGTATAAATAAACTTAAAGATGGGGTAGTGCGAAATTTTGTGATCCGATAATTTAAAATTTATCATTTGTATGCCATGCATTTATTTATATTTTATACTTAATAGATTGCCTTTTGGATGATATATATAGCGAATATCAAACATCGTATACCTCAAGATCAGTGTTGATAATCATATTCTACTCATGCAAAATTTACAAGTGACACACATGTATTAAACAATCCATCTAAAACTATTCCTCAATTCAACAGAATTACCTACCAAGTAAATATCTTATAACCTTAAACATTACTCATAAAACATGTTTTTATTTGAATTGAAAATAAAAATAAAAACATACCAGCTTTAGTCATGCCAACTCCACTGTCAAAGATGCTCAAAGTCTTGTTCTCTTTGTTCAGTATGATCTTAATGAACAACTCAAACCGTGCACCAAGCTTACTCAAACTGTCAAAGATGCTCAAAGTCAATTAAGTTCTCATACCTTATCTTAGCCAATGCCTATGCAAACAATTACAAATTACAACTGTTATATGGCTAGTGTACAAAAACAGATAGCACGCTGCAATAAACTCGTCGCACAAGTTTATTAATTAGAATTCCACTACGCTCGAATTCTGTATTAGATAAGTGTAACAATAAGTTACGTTGTAAATAAATTACAAAAACAACGTTATACTATTGTAAGAAATAGTACAACTTATAAACGGGAAATATTACAGTGAATCTAACCAGTATATAAAGGAAATTCCGTCTGAGGCTTGTCGTAACAATTTCCTTAAGAATTTTATTTGAAAACTCTCTCAAGATACAACAGACGTAATCTGCACGAGATTGTAATGAGTATGTCAACTCTGTGATATATATGGAATATAGAGCAGTAGAGCAAAGAAGCAGAAGAAATTAGATTGGAATTGGATGAGAATGTGATCAGTATTCTTTCCTATTTATAATTTCGTCCGCACCCCTTCAAACAGTCGCGTCCGCTTGACGGGTCGCACCCGTTGCTTTTTGGTCGCTGCTGTTCGTTAACGGGTCGCATCCGCCCGTCCAACGGTACTGTTTCGTACCTGCTCGTATTGTTTCGCCCGCGCCTCTTCAGTCGGGTCGCACCCGCTCGCGTTTGGCCGCACATGTTTGCTTCTAACGGGTCGCACTCGCTACTGTTCGCGTCCGCTTATGAACAGTCGCATCTCCTCAGGCAAAAACCCGTACCCGAGCCCGGTTTGGTCGGATGGCGGCGCGCGCGTGTGTGGTGGTGATGCATGATCTCCCTCCTCACAACGAAGCATACATTTAGGAGCCCCAGGCCCCCAACCTCCACTTGAGAAAGCTATTAATATACTTGGCTTTCTTAGTATATTAGGCGATGTGGGACTTATGTTTGTTATCATTCACTTTGTTTGTTTGAGGAATTCCAACAATCCCCCACATGAATGATAATATACATATCCCCACACAAAGCGAAATATCATAGAGTACATATGGAATAATGCTTTATCGTGGATAGGTAGATATTTCACTTTGAACTTTCCCTAGTTAAAACTTATCGGATCTACTTGGCTAATCGGTGAATTATTTCATCTTGAACCGTCGGCCTTTATTGTATATTCAGACAATAAGCTTTACGAAGCATTGATTCCCTTCTCATCCAATCTCTTGGTTGTGTTCATTTTGGTCCTGAACAATTTTTGGTTCTGCGAGTGTTTTAGAGAATAAAAGCCTTTTAATATTCTCATAGAGCCGACCCAGCTCACACTAACATAGGTGATCGCAACCATTAAGAGTATCCTACATATACCCCACTTATTATTTCCAAGATATGGTCATCATTAAAAAACATTGTTTTAACCTTTAAATACTTTTGTAGGCATGCATTTATGTTGTGCACCATAGGAATGGAGTTGGACTATGTCCATGCAAATGCATTACGTTTTGAGTTATTCAGAACTGGTTTGCCTATTGATCCTAGTCCGTGGGATCTCCAGTCGCTAGGATAGGTTTTCGTATAAGATAACTCTTTATGGTTTAGGCTTTTAAACCCATTCCCCTCGTTGCGCAGTCAATTTTCTCTCTTGATAAACCTTTAGTAAATGGATCCGCTAGGTTATCATTTGTTCTCACATAATCTATGGAAATTGTTCCATTTGAGAGTAACTGCCTAACTGTGTTATGGTGTCGACGAATATGTCATGACTTTCCATTATACACAAATTTGTGCGCTCTACTTAGCGCAACTTGGTTATCACAGTGTATACATATGGCCGGTATAGGTTTAGGCCAAAATGGAATATCTTCTAAAAAGTGACGAAGCCATTCTGCTTCTTTGCATGCTTTATCTAATGCAATGAACTCTGATTCCATAGTGGATCGAGCTATGCATGTTTGTTTAG
Organism: Allium cepa; assembly: GCA_030765085.1. Lineage (NCBI taxonomy): Eukaryota > Viridiplantae > Streptophyta > Magnoliopsida > Asparagales > Amaryllidaceae > Allium > Allium cepa. The sequence goes on from CM060932.1 coordinate 165,242,234, forward strand.
TAGATTTCCATGACACTGCTGCCCCTGCTAGGGTAAAGACATAACCACTCGTTGATTTTGATTCCTCTGAATCTGCAATCCAGTTTGCATCACTATATCCTTCTAAGACGGCAGGATATTTTCCATAATGTAAGGAATAGTTAGTGGTATTTTTTAAATATCCAAGCACTCTCATTAGTGCTTTCCAGTGTTCCTTCCTTGGATTGCTTGTATACCTGCTCAATCGACTTACTGCATAAGCTATATCTGGTCTTGTGCAATTCATGAGATACATGAGACATCCTATTACACGAGAATATTCCAGTTGCATTACACTCTCATTAGTGTTTTTATGCAGTACTTCTGATGGATTAAAAGGTGTATTTACTCCTTTAATTCCAAAATTTTGAAATCTTTCAATCACTTTTTCTACATAATGTGATTGAGATAACTCAATTCCATTAGGTGTTTTTATTATTTTTATTCCCAAAATAATATCTGCAACACCCAAGTCTTTCATGTCGAAATTGTTGATCAACATTTTCTTTATGGTCTCAATTACCTAAGTATTTGGACCGAATATTAGCATATCGTCCACATATAGACAGATCATCACATATGATTGTCCAAGTTGTTTATAATAAACACATTTGTCACATTCATTTATACGAAAATCATTTTTCATCATGACACTATCAAATTTTACGTGCCATTGCTTTGGAGCTTGTTTTAGTCCGTATAATGATTTGACTAATCTACAGACTTTGTTTTCATTTCCTTTGGAAATAAATCCCTCAGGTTTCTCCATGTAAATCTCCTCATCGAGATTTCCATTTAAGAATGCTGTTTTTACATCCATCTGATGAATCTCTAGATTATAGATGGATGCAATTTCTATTAGCATTCTTATAGAGGTTATTCGTGTTACCGGCGAATATGTATCAAAAAAGTCCACTCCTTCTTTTTGACAATATCCTTTGGCTACTAATCTGGCTTTATACTTGTCGATAGAGCCATCTGCTTTCATTTTCTTCTTGAAAATCCATTTGCAGCCAATTGGTTTTATTCCTGGTGGAATATCAACAATTTTTCAAGTTTTATTACTTAGAATTGAATCAATCTCACTTTGGATTGCTTCTTTCCAACATGAGGACTCAGAAGATGACATTGCTTCCTTGTACGTTTGAGATTCGTGCTCTAATACATATGTAAAAAAGTCCGAACCAAATGTTTTGGAAGTTCTAGCCCTTACGCTTCTTCTTGGTTCAGCATCCTCAATTTCATGATAAGTTTCATCTTCATGCGAATCGTTTGATTCTTCCCTTGTCCTTTTTGGGACATTATTTCCTTCATTCCTTTTGTGTGGAAACACATCTTCAAAGAATGAGGCATCTTTTGATTCCATGATTGTATTTACATGAATATCAGTTTTATCAGACTTGAATACCAAAAATCTGTAGGCACTACTATTTTGGGCTGGCCCAAGATAATAACAATCTACTGTTTTTGGTCCAAGTTTGACTCTCTTGGGAGGCGGAACTGGAACTTTTGCCAAGCACCCCCACACTTTGAGGTATTTAAAGCTTGGTTTGTGTCCTTTCCATATCTCATATGGAATTGTTCCCGTTTTATTGTGAGGAACTTTGTTTAATATGTGATTAGACATATTTAAAGCTTCCCCCCACAAGTTCGTCGGTAGACCAGAAGTTAAAAGCATGGCATTAACCATGTCTTTTAACGTTCTGTTCTTTCTCTCGGCTATACCATTTTGTTGTGGTGAATATGGTGCTGTTGTTTGATGAATTATTCCATTCTCTGCACAGAATTGTTCAAACGATGACTCATATTCTCCACCTCGATCAGATCTCAATATCTTGATCTTTTTATTTAACTGATTTTCTACCTAAGCCTTGTATTTTATAAACGCGGTTATTGCTTCATCCTTACTATTTAAAAGATATACATAGCAATATCATGTATAATCGTCAATAAAAGTAATAAAATACTTTTTCCCACCTCTTGTAGGTAGTGATTTAAAATCACACAAATCTGTATGTACCAAACCTAATGGTTCGGTGCTTCTGTCAACAGATTTAAATGGTTGTTTGACCATTTTTGCTTCTACACATGTCTCACATTTGTAGGTTTTATCTACTTGGAATTTTGGAATTAATCCCAAGTTTGATAAGGTTTTCATTTTGCGGAAATTTATGTGTCCCAATCTATCATGCCAAAGTAAAATTTCATGCTCAAGCAAATAAGAAACTTCAATTTTATTAATAGCACAATCAGAATACATATTTTTGTTGCCGACAACGGCTCCATTTGCCTTAAATAGGCCATCACATAAATATCCCCTTCCTATATACATTCCAGCTTTGGACAGAACCATCTTGTCTGACTCAAACACCATCTTGAATCCTTTCTTTGATAGGACTACACCAGATGAGATTCTTGCGTATGTCTGGAACATGAAGCACGTCATTCAATTTGACAGTTTTTCCAGAAGTGAACTTGAGGATAACTGTGCCACTGCCTTCGATCATGGAAACTGCAGAATTACCCATGTAGAGTATTTCTTTCTGATCAAATTTCTGGTATGTTGAAAACATGGATTTTTCAGAGCAAACATGACGAGTAGCTCCTGTGTCAACCCACCATTGGTTAGGGTTCTGAATCAAATTGCATTCAGAAATAACCGCTGAAAAGTTAGACTTATCCATTTTCATGTTGTCAACTTTTGACATCTCTGTTTTAGTGTAAAACAGTAAAATTCTTAAGATGTTATATGGCTAGTGTACTAAAACAGATAGCACGCTACAATAAACTCATCGCACAAGTTTATTAATTAGAATTCCACTACGCTCGAATTCTGTATTAGATAAGTGTAACAATAAGTTACGTTGTAAATAAATTACAACAACAACGTTATACTATTGTAAGAAATAGTACAACTTATAAACGGGAAATATTACAGTGAATCTAACCAGTATATAAAGGAAATTCCGTCTGAGGCTTGTCGTAACAATTTCCTTAAGAATTTTATTTGAAAACTCTCCCAAGATACAACAGACGTAATCTGCACGAGATTGTAATGAGTATGCCAACTCTGTGATATATATGGAATATAGAGCAGTAGAGCAAAGAAGCAGAAGAAATTAGATTGGAATTGGATGAGAATGTGATCAGTATTCTCTCCTATTTATAATTTCGTCCACACCCCTTCAAACAGTCGCGTCCGCTTGATGGGTCGCACCCGTTGCCTTTTGGTCGCTCCTGTTCGTTAACGGGTCGCACCCGCCCGTCCAACGGTACTGTTTCGTACATGCTCGTATTGTTTCGCCCGCGCCTCTTCAGTCGGGTCGCACCCGCTCGCGTTTGGCCGCACCTGTTTGCTTCTAACGGGTCGCACCCGCTACTGTTCGCGTCCGCTTATGAACAGTCGCATCTCCTCAGGCAAAAACCCGTACCCGAGCCCGGTTCGGTCGGTCGGCGGCGCGCGCGTGTGTGGTGGTGATGCATGATCTCCCTCCTCACAACGAAGCATGCATTTGGGAGCCCCAGGCCCCCAACCTTCACTTGAGAAAGCTATTAATATACTTGGCTTTCTTAGTATATTAGGCGATGTGGGACTTATGTTTGTTATCATTCACTTTGTTTGTTTGAGGAATTCCAACAACAACTTCAGTATCAAATCTACTCATGATCGTTTTCCCAAATTTTTGCATGATTTCGCATATGAAACCCTTGCCTTTGATGTTAAAAGTTAAATCACTTTGAAAGGAAGAAGATATAAGGTAGAAAAGTAAATGATAAACGAAAAGATAATACAATAGAAGATAAAAGGATAAAATATAAAAGAAAAATCATTTTACATAGTTATACTTGTATGTGTGATATTTTTATATTTGGAATACTAAAAGAAAAAATTAAAGGTTAATTTGTTTTTTATGTAATTACCTTGGTTCCACTTAACTTTTTTAATTTGTATCTATATTCAAAATTAGTGAACTTATAATTTAATTATTTTAGTTTAGAAGAAAAACAAAAGACTATATCATAAGTTTTATTAGAATGTAAGGTTAGAGATTAAAGATTAGAGTCCGAAGGAAAAAAATTAAAGATAAATTGTTTTGACATTATTGTTTTCTTTGTTCTTTTTTTTAAACCAAATGATAATTTACAAAAGACGAAAGAATAAAAAGAGTAAAAGATAAATTAAAAAGTAAAAATGATCAATAAAGGGTGGAACCCAGTGCACGAGGCTTCCGCACGATAGCGTGCTCTGAGAAGGTCGATAATGCACGCAGTTTTTCCCTTACGTTGCGAAGAGGCTATTTCCGGACTCGAACTTAAACGCCCAGATCACCGTGCGGGTCGATAAAATAAGAAGTGAAAATGATAAATGATAAAGATAAAAAGATAAAAGATAAAATTTTATAATTTATCATTAACCTTGCATGTGACAAAATATAAATGATAAATGATAGAAGTCATAAAAGATAAGAGTTAAAAAGATAAAATATAAAGGTAAAATGATAAAAAAGAAAAGGATAAAAGATACAAAAAATTATTTATGTTTCAAATGTTATAATTAAATATCTATAGTGTTAACTTTTATGTCATAATTTTGTGTTTTGAATGATAAAAGATAAAATTCAAATTCAAATTAAACATATAAAAGAAAATAACCATGCAATGTTGCAAGAACATACATGAATTTTTATTTAAAATGGTTAAAGTTAAATACATAAACCAAATGTTGCAACGTTAGAATTATATATATGATATTATTAAAACAATGAACATAGGATTATCTTATTACAGTTTTGAAAAACTTTAAGTAGTGCAATAAATGAATATAAGATTATTTTAAAGGATAAATGTATAATATAAATTGATAAATGCATATATAGTTTTTCATTGTAAAATGATAAATGAATATAGTACTTTTAAGCTTGTTTAGTTTAAAATAAATAAAATATTCAGCTAACACTAGAAAATAGTAAATGGAAATAGCATTTTCATTACAAATAATAAAGGAACACGGAATTATTTTCGTTATTAAGATAAAACTGAGATAAAGAATTGAATGATCTGAAATTGATTTTATTACATTGATCTAAAATGGATTTACAGTGTTGTACATTCAAAATGAGATACTCTGATTCTTCGCTACAAATACAACAGAGATATACTATATTTAAATAAACATAATGGGCCAAATATTGATGGGCCGGGTTTGCTTATATTTGGCTCAGTTCTCTTATAATGTTGCTTTGATGCTCTGTGTATCTTTTGTTTCGCCCCCTCAAACCCTACGTTATCTAGGGTTTGCGAGAGAGAGACTTAATGGCGTTGCCGACTCAGTTATTTGAGAAATTCTTCATGAATAATGGCGGTGCTTCATTTGTATTTACCTCTATTCTCTTATTATGTTGCTTTGATGCTCTGCATATCCTTTATTTGATGAATGGTGAATCTTCGAAGCTTTGAATACTGGTTCCCTCTATGCTGAGCAGATAAGTTGCCAAACTATCATGATTATTTGAAGATATATCTTCGTATGACTGCTAATTTTGATGAAATTCCTTTTTTTCGAGCTTAGATCGAGATGGGAACGAAGCTTAAATCTAAGTAGCCTTCAAGTTTTTTCCAGATCTGGCGAGTCTTCTCTTCCAACTTTTAATTATTAGGCCCTTCTTGAGATACTAACTCTAGATCTAGTATATTTTCTCTCTCGGGTTTTGATCTGATGAACTTTGAAGTTAAGTCCTGAGGGTGATGCTTATAATATTGATCTTTACTTTCTGCTTGAGCAACAGAAAGTAAAGTTTCAATCTTTGGCTCAGATTCCGGCTTTAAAGTTGATGTTCATTGTTGGCAGTACTAACCTTGAGCTTCTGCTTGAATAGAAGAAAATTCTTCTTAGATAATGGCTTTGTCAAAATATCTGCAATTTGGTAAGCTGCAGGTATATGATTCACATTTAATTTATTGCTGGTAACTTGTTCTCTAACAAAGTAAAGATCAATCTCCATATGTTAGTTCTGTTGTGTAAGACTGGGTTTGCACCGGTAGAGCTGTGCTAAGATTATCACACCAAATCGTACATTTACTGTCAGTTTTGACTTTAAGTTCACTCAAAAGTGAATTTACCCAGATTATTTCTGCAGTGGCGTTTGCCACACTTCTTTATTCTGCTTCTATGCTAGACCTAGATATTATTGGTTACTTCTTTGAACACCATGATATAGGATTTGTGCCTAAAAATATACAGTATCCTGTTGTGGATCAATCTGCATCTGCATAACCATTAATGTTCATATTTTTGCATGATTCTAAAATCAGTCTATGTTCCATTGTGCACTTTAAGTATCTTAGAATTCTTTTTACTGCTTTCCAATGCTCATCCAGTGGGCTTTGTATAAATTGACTGACTTTATTCACACTAAAAGCACGCTCTGTTCTTGTGATTGTTGCATATTGCAATGCTCCAACGATGCTTCTATAATTCTTGTTGTTCTGCATTGCTTCACCTTTATTTCTGGATAGATGTAAGTTGCTTGCCGTGGGTGTAGATAATGCATTTTCCTTATCCATTTTTTCTTTGACAAGAATCTCTGATATATATTTTTCTTGACTTAGTTGAATCATTGAGTTAGATATTCTTTTGACTTCAATTCCCAGAAAATAATTTAAGAACCCTAGATCTTTGATTGAAAATTCTTTATCAAGATATATAGTAAGCTTGTTGATTTCTGCATCACTGTTGCCTGTAATAATGAAATCATCAACATATATTAGTACATATGTAACTTCAAGTTTATTGAATTTTGTAAATAAAGAATTGTCAGATTTAGTTGATGAATAGCCAAGACTGATTAGTGTTGACTTCAGTTTGTCAAACCAAACTCTGGGTGCTTGTTTGAGTCCATAAATTGCTTTGTTTAGCTTGCACACAAGTTTTTCATTGCCTCTTTGTCTGAATCCTTCTGGTTGCTCCATATAGACTTCTTCCTGCAAAATACCATTCAAAGTCTGTAACAACCCGCATATTTATCGAGTTTGTATTTAAATATTTTATTTAAATATTAACTCGTTAATCGGATTTTGGTCCGAAAAGCTACTTTTTGCAAACTTTCAAATTAGGACTCGAGACCACTTCCATTGAGTTCGAAATGTCGTTTACAACTTTTTTAAGTATAAACATCGATAGGTTTGGAGTTAGTGAAATTTCACTAACTTTTCCCGCTTTGGACTTAGGGTTAGTTTAGCCTATTAAGCCCAAGTTCCAACCCTCTTCTCCTCACTCTTCATAAATTTCCTAACTAATCAAGCTTTGGCATTAATGGTGGAGGGAATGGGAAATTAAAATTCCAAAACTCAAATTCAATTGCAATCCATCTTTCTACTCCAAATTCAAGAAGAAGACATTGGATTCAAGCTTCTTGTGCTTAGATAGAAGAAGGATTGATTCTTGCTTGCTTAAAACTTCATTTTCATTGATATTTGGTGCAAAGGTGAGATTTTTATCTCACAATTCTAGCCTATAACTATATTGGACTGTTGGGAATGATTCCCTATCATTTTTGCATGCATGTTAGCATTTGGTTTGGATTGGATTGGCGAAAAACTCCATTTTTTAGCGTTTTGGTGAATTTTCTGCACTTAGGTCGTTCTGGCCATTTTTAGGTCGTTCGGAGTTAAGTCGTTCGTCCATGGGTCGTGAGTCGTTCACGAGTTAACTTTAGGTCGTTCTGGAAGAATTGGCACTTCGGAATTAGGTCGCTCACGAGTTAAGTCGTTAGGTCGCTCGCGAGTTAGTACCATAGGTCGCAGGGCTTTAGGTCATTCTGGAAGTATTGGCACTTCGGAGTTAGGTCGCTCGCGAGTTAAGCCTTAAGTCGTAGGTCGCTCACGAGTTAGGCCTTAAGCCGTAGGTCGCTCGCGAGTTAAGCTTTAAGTCTTAGGTCGTTTCCGACCTATAATCTCTAGGCAAACGTTAAGTCGGCCTGGTTTATCTCGTAGGTCGTCTCCGACCTAAGCTCCAGATAAGTCGTTCGAGTTAGGTCGTTGGACCATTTACCTTAGGTCGCTCGACTCTGTTAAGTCGTAGGTCGTTAGACCTTAGGTCGTTCGCCTTCCTTAAGTCGCTCGACCCCTCCACAGTTAGGTCGCTCGGCCATTGTGTTAGGCCGCGTGAACCCTTAGGTCGTTAGACCTCATTTTGCTTTAGGTCGTAGGCCGCTTGTCTTCACTTAGGTCGTACCGTTTTGGACGGGGCGCTGCCCCCTGGACCCCCGCGACCTGCCGGGCAGGTCGAACCCCGTAAGCGGTGGCGTTGCCCCCGCACCCCCACCTTGGGGGGTTGCCACCCCCCCTGGACCCCCCCTCCGTAGGGGATCTTATCTGAAAAACATTGAGCTGATTTCCTTGGATTTTATTCACATCTCCGTATGCGATTTTTGTGACTGATTGTTTCTACAATTGCTTCTGTGTTTTGTCACTTTATAATATAAAGGTTTCAATACTAGTAGTAAATATCAAAACTCTTTTAACAAACAATTTCAACTCTATTTTTAATAACAAAGCTCTTTTCTTAAACCGTTTTCCAATCTATTAGTATATACAAACCTTTACCTCACTCGGATGAGAAATCTAATTAAACGACTTAGTAAAACAAGTGGTATGAAACGCTTGCGTTCACTTCGTCGGTTAATTCTTGGACTTGTTCGATTGAACCTCTTGTGACAATTTTATTAGTGAAGATTTACAGTTTGTTCGTAAATATTTAAGTTAAGCAAGTGGTTATGGGACATGAAGCTAAACTTCTATATTTACTAGCTTAGTGTAATTGACACTTCTCGTTGATCATGACGATCATTCTGATGATTTAGACTAGCAAATGTGCGATGTCTCTTGTTGCGAGGTTAGACTAGACACCACTTGTGTGATTCCACTCACACATACCTTTTTGCTTTTTGGTTAGTCTGGACCTTAATCTGTGTGATTCCATTCACACATGTGGGGTAGCTCCCCTTGGTCTTCGGACCGTCATGTGATAGGCCTCTTTCTATTTTCTATGATTTCTGGACTTCTTGCATTGATTTCTAGAATTTATGTCATTGACTTGTTATGAGTACAAGTTTGGGGTATGATGCCCTTTCCGAATCTTTGAGAAGATTCTTGTGATATTGATTATCTCTTATTGATTGATCTTCTGTTGATCATTATTTACATACTTATAGTGGTACGTCATTATGGATGTTTATGTTTATGCCATATCTTTTATGTTATATCATGTCATCTGATATTTATAGCTAGACTGACCCGTTTATTATTTTCTTAAATAATACTCGGGTCAGACCGAGATGTTACAGGTGCTTCTGCTTGACTTCTTCCCAGGGATTCATCACTCTGACTTTTGGCTAACTGTTTAGATTAGCAGTTTTTGTTGTATACACTTGAGATATAGACTCATAGTTGTATTCTTTTGTATAGCACGTGTTGCTATTCTTTTGTATTATCGTGGATCTTACTGACCACTACTCTGATGTACACTTTCATGTGTTAGTTATATATTCATATCTTCTTCCGCATTTGTGATATGGATATCTGTGACTGATTTGTGATATGATTATTTCTATGTTTGTTTCCGAAGATTATTTATAGCCACCGTGTGATAAGCAATTACATGGATGGTCGCTCCTCAACAGCCTTATTCTCCGTGCTAGTTGACAGCACTACTCCGGAGTGATCTTGGCTAGCGTGGGTATAGAGGTGGGGCGTCACAAAAAGGCATTATTTACATTAAGTTGCTTGATGGTCCAATCTCTACTTAAGGCAATAGTAAGAACTATTCTGATAGTGGAAGGTTTCACAACAGGTGAAAAAGTCTCATTGAAATCAAAACCATTTTGTTGTGAATAACCTTTTGCTATGAGTCTTACCTTATACTTAGAGATTGAACCATCAGGATTCTTCTTAATTTTGTATGTCCATTTACATCCAACAATATTTTTATTGGATGGCAGAGAGACCAAAGTCCATGTCTTATTTCTAATCAGTGCATTATATTCTTCTTGCATTGCAGTTTTTTCATCTTGTACTGCTTCGAAATAAGTGCCTGGTTCTTTGGTTTCAATGACAACATTATAAGTCTTTGGCTTGAAAATTCCACTTTTAGCCCTTGTTATCATGTGATGACTAGTTGTTGCAGGTTGTTGATCACTGCTTTCAGCTGTGGCTTCATTGTCATTAGATGACTGTGAATCATCTAATGATTGATGACTGCCTGATTGGATATTTGAATCATGCTGTGTGTCTTGAATTTGAGTTTCAGATTCTAACTGCTCATGACCTGGTTCATCTCTGATCATTGTGTGTTGTGAGCCATTACCACCTTCAGTTGGGGTAGTGAATTGAGTATTCTGTCTTGCCCTTGTATGAGATTGGTTATCAATCTCTAAGTATTCTGGTAGCTCGGGTATTGATACTTTTGAATTGTAAACTTTTTGTGATGTTTTCACATCTGTTTTGCTAAAGGGGAATACATTTTCTGTAACGACCCGCTATTTTGGACCATTCAAATCGACAATAAAACCATACATGTCTGACTTGAATAATTTAAAATACCGAATTGTTAATTTAATTTGGCAAACTCAGCATATACAGTGAATAAATCAATCACAGACACAGAATACAGAGTAATATAATGCAGCGGAATATACAAATAGTAGTTCATGAAGCTACTATATAACATCAGAGTTAGAAATAAAATACAACAGAATATCTCAAATACAGTGAAGTATCCAGTACAAATAGATGACCTCTCTGAACAAATCAACTAAAAAGGTGAAAGCTGAATCGAACGTTGGATCTCCAAGCGAAGCTCCGAACTCCAAAGGTGACTCTCGGATGCTGAATTACTCAGTTTGACCCGAGCGTAAAGCAAAACACAAAGCACTCGAGTCAGGATTAACATTCTTATATCAATAAATCCAACTCAACTGAAATATCAACTGAAATACAAGTAACACGGAGGATGTTTGGGATAACCATACTCTAAGGATTTCGTGAAGCTATCTACAAGGTAGAAATATACCCTATAATACTGTGGTCATCTCAAATTAATTTATACTTCAAAACCAAAATATCATTTTCATTATATATATATATATATATATATATATATATATCTTAATTTCGCAAATCGCTTCAAAATCAACTCTACTCTCCCATTCAAATCAAATTCAATCTCACTTTTATTAATTTTCATTCAATTCAGTTTTCTAAATAACAAATTCAAATTATATTGATTTCAAATACAGATCTGAATCACAAATGAACCATTTAAATTCCAGTATATTTCAAAGCTTTAATATTCAACATTTCATAGTTCGATTTAACAGTTTCATATAGATCTCGATTTAACCTCACTGTTATTTCATCCTGAAATATTCACTTAATAAATTCAATATCATTTAAATAATCTAAAATTACAGTTTACTAAATATTTCCTTAAATTCATTTAAACGTGAAATATTCATTAACTTACTTAAATCAAAATCATGTTATACAATCATATCTTTAGATCTCAATTTCAAGAAGTTTCAAATCAATTAAATCAAATTAAATTCTTAATTGATTACAATTTCAAATATATTTCAGTTTTACCTTCCCAACCTTAACTTATTCAAGTTATTACCAAAATCTATTTGAAATATAAATTAAAATGCTTAAACATATTATATGTATTAAATCAATCCGAATTAAATTTAATATTATCACTTAACCTATATATATCATTACCATTTTATATATATAATATATTTAAGAATCAATATTTATTACAACTATATATTTCTTTCCAAAACCATAAAGTTCATTTTCAAAATATTTATATAGACCAACGGTGTCGGTATATAATTTTCTATTCTATGATAAAGTGATACGGATATTATCATTTAAATCTGTAATTTAATATATATACGGGTGGATATCATTTCAACCCGTAATCCCAAATTCAATTCAAATGAAAATCGCTTGGGTCTATCATTTCAACCCATAACGATTTTCTCCTATTCTAAAGTCCATTCGGGTAGGTATCATTTCAACCCATAGTGAATTCTATACTAAAAGGAAACTTGCAGAGTGATAACATGTATAATTTAACATATAACAACAAGCATATATCATCAGTAATTAAATAAAATATAAACAATAGGATATGGTGTCATATCCACAGGTGAACAGTTATAGAAAATAGCATATATAACAATTAAATAACTACAGCAGCATATTTCAATTGTCGTTTCAATTGAAATAAAATTTTATAAATACAAGAACGTTAATCGTGAGTGATTGCTCACCATTCGAGGCTGGAGATGAACAAGAATGAGATGAGTTATGGATCCAAGCACGAATTCCAAAACGAACAAGACAGGCACGAATTGGACGAACAGAGCTGATAAATGGGAAATCGATAAGAATAGGATATATATAATTTAAAGTCTAATATCTACTCTTATCAAAATAAATTAATTTATACAAAACCCAAGAATAAATATAAAATATATATAAAATTCTCAAAATAAATTTAACATATAGTTAAAATAGAATATATATTTAATTTCAAATCAATATTTGCTATAAATCAGTATAAACAATTCATTATATTATATATATATATATATATATGAAATTAAACAGAAATGAAATATATAACTTATAAATCCCAATACAGAAACATACATATGATAGACTTATAAATATAATATAGCTTATATATGTATACAGCAACATCTCATCATAGCTAATGCATATACTTGAACTATAACTACTGCTACATAATATGGATACTTTAAACAATGTTTACTATAGAAATAAGTATAAACCAGCTTTATCATATAACATATATCTGACATTTCATATCAGGAAAACAACATATATTAGTTATATATATTTATACCCTCTACAATTAAAAGTTATAAACCCATATATTTAGAAACAACATATTATACACGACATATATAAATGTATATGACAACTTCCAATATTTTAAAATATAAACAAATAAAACATTATACATATCAAATATATATATACACACACAAAGTACAGAACAAAACAAAACACAAAATAACATTTCGAAACCATAATTATATATATACAAAGCACAGACTCGAGTTTTAAAACATAACATATATAAATATGCGAATTTATAAAATATATATATAAGCTTACAAGGCATACACTGTTTATATATATAACGTTTTTTTTAAAAACAAAAGTAAAACAATACTGTAAACACGTTAATTATATCATGTATAACTAATATATAACCTACGTATTATCAAAAATATATGTGTAAGTAATATTTACATGTAACAGTAACGCTAATATACTTTTGCTTTAAGTACAGTATGTACAGTATAACATATATATAAATTACTGTAGACTATATTAATATATGCTCACCAATATAAGGCACAGAGGAGGATGAGAAGCTAGCAGGGTTGAGGCCGAAGTAGGTTTGCTTGCGTGCATCGGCTAGGGGAGAAAGAGAGGTGGAGGCAGAGGTGGCAGCGGCTCGTACGGCCGGAGGGGCGAGGATATTGGCAGTGGGAAGCTAGCTCGGTTTCGGGGATTGGGGTGTGGCCAGTTCATGGCGGTGCGCGAGCAGCGGCGAGGGGAGGGATGGAGATCTCGGCACTTGCAGGGTGTGAAGGTGGGAGGGTTTCGGTATGGGTAAAGTGCCGCGGCGAATGACAGGCGGGCTGAGGTAAGCGGTGGCGTTCAAGGGAAGGGGTGACTAGGTCGGTTTCTGGTGGTCGAGGCCAGATAACAGAGGCAGAGGTCGTCATTGGTTGGGTCGCGTGGTCGCCAAGGTGAGGAGCAAAGTGAAAGGTGTGAACTGTATTTCTCAGAGCAGAGGAATAAAAGAGGAGAGGAAGAAGAACATAAGGATGGAATTATATAGGCCAAGATGAGCAACAGTCAATTATAATAAACGTATAAAGTTTCATGAATGCAAAAATAACGTACCGATATAAATGTAAAGAAATAAATATGGAAAAAATTCAAACGCAGATTTCAGAAGATAATAAAGGAAATGACCATTCACAATTTAAACTGACACAAATAAGGTAAGGAATATATATAAATTTCATACTGAATATGATACGTTTGTTGAAGCCAATAGCACCAAAAATCAAGGAATGAAAAAAGGCAACAGGGAGAAGAACGAAACAAATAGAAATGAAACGTAACAAATTAAATATGAGCAGTTTTACAAGCAATGGCCACCCATTGATTTAGCTGACAAATATTAAAGCAACTGATTGATGCGCGTTTAAATTTTGAAACGCAAAAGGAATCAAATGGTCACGGATCCGGTACCGATACAGTTACCGGTTTCGTGGATTCCGCTGTGTACCGGACTTCAAAACACAGAAATAAATATACCATACAGATCCGCTCGACAAGACAATCAAAACGATAGACAGATATCAGTGGTACGATTGAACTATAAAAATTCGAATTTCCTCTAACGAAAAATGCAGCTTAAAACGCAGAAAATAAGATCGACAGAGCTATAGAAGTCCAAATTTTGAAAAACGAAAGATGACGTCTCACTCAGAAGAAGGTTTAAAAATTTCCTATAGAAAATATTCAGGTCTTGGAAATAAATTTATTTTCATCAATTATAAACTGATTTGAATTTAATAGAATTACATAATAAATAAACTTTCATATAATTAATTGAAAATTTACCATTTGCTATATTTAATTATACGTAGTCCAAATATTAAATTTTTATTTTAAAATATTATTATTAATAATTTCTCAAAAATCCAATTAAATACGTTATAAACCAATTAAAAATTATTAAATTTTTATGGGTCGTTACATTTTCATTGAACACAACATGTCTTGATATAAAGATTTTTCCTTTGTCTTCAAGACACTTATACCCCTTTTTGTTTGTGGCATACCCCAGAAATGTACATGGTGATGATCTGAAGCTTAGTTTATGTTTTTTGTAGGGTCTTAGATTGGGAAAACATAGACAACCAAAATTTTTTAAAGCTTGATAATCTGGTTTAATTCCCTGTAGCTTTTCTATGGGACATTTGAAGTCTATAGCCTTAGATGGTAGTCTATTAATTAAGTACACTGTTGTAGAAAAAGCAGCAGGCCAAAATTTTAGTGGTAATGACGCTTGAGCAAGTAAAGTGAGGCCGGTCTTAACTATTTGTCTATGTTTTCTCTCAACTAGACCATTTTGCTCGGATGTGTATGGACAAATTGTTCTATGAATTATTCTCTTTTGTGAGGAAAATTCTTTTAGAGGGTGAAATTATGTTCCACCATCTATTTGTATGATTTTTACATTGCAACCTTGTTGATTTTCAACTTGAACTATGAATTGTTGCACTGCCCTATAGATTTCAGATTTTGATTTCAGATAGTAAATCCATACATATCTAGAGTAAGCATCAACAAATGAAACATAGTATTTGTATCCATAATCAGTGTTGATGGGTGCTGGACCCCATAAATCTATAGCAATTAGTTCTATAGATTTACTATATTCAGTTTGTGAGTCTGGAAATACAAGTTTATGGCTTTTTCCCAGTTGACAGTATGTACAAGCATATGGTAAAGAAATCTTTTCAAAAGAAATTGCATTTTTGTTCCACACATGTTTAACAATGTTTACATTTGGGTGGCCTAGTTTATAATGCCATATATCAAAAATCTTACAGTTATCTTTACATTTGATTTCAGAAACATTACAACATTTTCCCTTAAGTCGAGAATTTCTTGATTTAGCTACATCAAATTTGTACAATCCTCTAAACTCTTTACCCTGCAATAAAATTTCTTTTGTTAGAATATCTTTAACTAGACAGTAGTATGGATAAAATTCAAAGAACACATTATTGTCTTTTGCAAACTGAGATACACTTAGTAAGTTTTTTCTTATCAATGGGACTCTTAAGAGATTATTAAGATAAAGTTGTTTCTTGCCAATAAAACTTGCATTTCCAGTGTGTGTAATTCTAATAGATTTACCATCCCCATATGCATAGAATGTATACCTTTGTACTCTTTGCTTCCCAAGTTTAGATTGTTCAGGTCATTTGTCATATGATTTTGTAGCTCCTGAATCTGGACACCAGCGTTCATCATGTATGTCTTCCAGTTTAGCTGTGCCACAATTTGTGCTTTCTGAATGATTTCTCTGATCTTGTTGAGTGTTGATCATGTTAGCATTTGGTTGATTGTTTTTTGCATTATTTTGTTGCTGTGACACATAATTGCTATCAACCTGAAGTAGCATTTGCTTGCTATATCACCATATTTCTCACATATCTGACATCTGATTCTATTGTTATTGTTCTGCCTGCCACCCCTACCTCTGGCTCTGTTTGTCTGACCACCTCTTTGACTGTTAAATTTATTTCTGGTATTATAATACTTTCCTTGATTCTTATTTCTACTGTTACTAATGAAGTTGGCAGTAAAATCAAAGCCAGTAGCTTTCTTTTGCTCTATTCTACCTTTATGAGCAAGAAGTGTAGCATGAACATACTGAATTGTGGAAGTTGTTTCTTTTGACGAAATTACTGCTACAACTGCTTCATACTCCTCATCTAGGCCATTTAGAATTGACGGTATTTGTTTATAATCGGAGATTTTGTGCCCTGCTAAAGCAAGTTGATCACATAACATTTTAACTTTAGACAAATAATCTCTCATTGGTAGGGTGTCTTTCTTTAACCTTTGCAATTGCCTTTTATAGTACATGAGTTTTGCTGCTGGTTGATTATTGAATATTTGCTCAATTGTAGACCAGATTTCATTTGCAGATTTGCATCCAATTAATTGTGGTAAAAGATTAGAACTAATTGTAGAGAGTAGCCAAGAACTTACTAGACTATTTTGTCTTTGATGTGATATGAAATATTGGTTACTTATCAGTTTTCCATTTTTATCTGTGACAAATCTGGGTGGTGTGATCAATGTTCCATGAACATAATCCTCTAATCCATAGCCTTTAATTGATGTTTCAATTTGAAATTTCCAGAGTAAAAGATTTGATTCATCTAGTTGTACATTGATAATTTGACTTTGTGGTTTGACCAAGGCCTTAATCAGATCTTGTGTTGCAGATCTCTGGTTGATTGATTTTGTGTTTCTTGCTGTGGATGAGGGTGATGACTCTTCTTCAGCCATTGAAACAGATTTGTGAATGACAGACAAGATCTTGAATCTCAGTGAGATAATCTTGGAACAAGAAAACTGCAAAGATTAATGAGTAAGGCAGATCACTGATGCAGCCAGAAGATAACTGAATGATGAAGCGACTCTGACAATTACTTCTTGGCGAGGCACAGACCGTAAACTAGATATAAAGACTGATAAGAATCTTGATACAAACTCAGGTATGTCCGAACTTTTACAATCAAATGATGAGAATCTTGATTCTCTGATGATATTGGGTGCGTAGCCTGATCTCTGTGATGATGTTGAATCTGAGAGACCAAAGGCAAGGTGTTAACCTTGTTATTGATGTTAAGCGAATTGATTTGCTCTGATACCAAGATAAAGAATTGAATGATCTGAAATTGATTTTATTGCATTTATCTAAAATGGATTTACAGTGTTGTACATTCAAAATGAGATACTCTGGTTCTTCGTTACAAATACAACAGAGATATACTGTATCTAAATAAACATAATGGGCCAAATATTGATGGGTCGGGTTTGCTTGTATTTGCCTCAGTTCTCTTATTATGTTGCTTTGATGCTTTGTGTATCTTTTATTTAACTGTTTATCTATCTAACTGAAAAAAGATAAAGAATTTATCTTTATTAATTAAGCTTTTATGAAAGCATTTCATTATAGAATAATTTATTTTGTTTGGTTTGAAATAAATAAAGCATTCAACGGGCTTTAATGGTTGTTGATCATGAAAAAGAAGTTTTATAGTGCCTAAAAGATAGTTAAATGGTTGTTGAATTTATTATACCCCATGTTGCATTGGTCATAGGTCTCGTTGGTGTTTCAAAGAACTTATAATTGCAAACTAAGTTAGTGTATCACTTTACAAAATATTACATAGACAAATCAATGTATCTTTTATATGAAAAGTGTGCTGTAGCTAATCCTTATATGCTTTTGTAAACTTTGGATTTTGCATATACCATCAATTAATTGTTATTGATGGTGATTAATGGTTTTTGTTTTATTTAGGTTGTTTATCTCTTGTAACTAATGATACGACAAGACTTGAAAACAAAAAGACACTTGACTCATGGAAAGAAACACTTGCTATGTTATGCTCGGTAAACAAGATACATAATCTAGTGCTGAATTACCTTAGATGTTATTATCCTTGTAAAAAGGACGTGCACATTTCAGATTTGAATTTATGCTTCGACGCCAAAGTAATGCAACGCAAGCAGGTCAACATCTAATTGGGTTGAGAAACCTACACCCAATTTATTTTTTTGGTGTGCTTTGTTATGAGGAGGAAAGTCATGCACAACACCATAAATAGCTCCCATGTTAATCTGAATTAACAAGGACATCGCTAGGATGTGAACTTGCTATTATGTCTGAGATAATCTGGAGCTTGAAGATGTTCAAAGATTTATGGATGAAGCTAAGTCATTGTTTAAAGATAATGCATATGAGATTTAATCAATGTAAGTACGTTTTATTTGTTGTACAGGCTATTTGCAAGATTTCATTTTAGCAACAGCTTATGTAAGCATGTTTGGTTATATCTTACAGAAGCATATACATTGGTGATGTGAGTACTTAATTGCAAGTTATAACAGTATAGTTATTCTTCTGATTATTCTTGTATCTTATGAAAATTCACCTTTTGCTTCTAATCATCCTTGTAAACAATTTTGTTTGGGATATTATTTTTGATGTCTCATTCGCATGAATTTGACTAGTAGATTCGTTTAACAGTTTGGTTATGTTATGCAGCATTTTTCGGTTTTACAATGAATCTTAAATAGTTAGCTTTAGAAGAATCTACTGTAATCTATTTTGGTTTTAATTTTGCACAAGTTCATCTTTGCAAAGCGGTTTTTCTATCTTGCAATCTAAATGAAAAAAATAAATAAAAGAATAATAATAAAAACGTGAAAGAAGCAATAAAATATTGTTTCCAAACACCAACACTATTGCACTAACAATAAACATCGATATTGTTAAAAAAGCAACAACATTCCAAGCCAGCCTAAACCAATTTAAAAAATAAACTTAAAAAAGAGCTTCAATGTCCATTTAATCCTTGCACGAATTTATTTCCTTTTACAAATAAAAATGACCATTGAAACAAGAAAAAGAAAATATCACGGTTTGACACACAACCCAACAAATGATAGTTACAAAGGATTTTTGAAATTGGTTTATTTTATTTTCATGTTTTCTGCATACCATGGCTTAGTTTTTTGGTTTTTTATATTTATTAATTTAGTTTTCTGGTTCTAGTTTACTTGCTTATTTATGAATTTATTTGATTAGCTTGGTTTTTTGGCTTTTTATATTTATTAGTTTAGTTGCTTTTTATATTTATTAGTTTAGTTTTCTAGTTTTATTTCTTTTTTTTACTTGTTTATTCATGAATTTATTTTATTTTTTTGTTTAGATTTTACTTATTTATACGAAATTACGTATATTTAAGTGGCTTTTAAGTTGATAAGAAAACTCATGAAAATAATATTTGTTTATATATTTGTTTTTATATTTATTATTTTCAAATTACACACACACGTGTTTATATATAAGGTTAATGCTAATCAAATTTAGAAAATTATAATAAATGAGACACTTAATCATTCAATAAACCCTAAACAACATACAAACTTACAACCAAGCATGAAAATCGAAATAAGAAAGCACTAATTGAGATAAGAAAGCAGTAAATTAGTATAAAAAAAACAATGTCTTTGAAATCAGTGTACATCCCAGAACTTCATTCTTCGGCTTGATGCCTTTATTGTTGCGCTCTCAGAATGCTATGTTTTCTTGCCAAGACATACTTCAAAAACTCCCCACATAAATAAGAAACATCTTTTGCCAAATACTCTTCCTCTTCTTTTTCTCGTAAACGTCTTTCACACGCCACCTTCATTACAGTTCTTGTAGAGTTATAGTTCTATCTGCATCTTGTTGAACCTGCATTTTCAGGCTCCTTAACTTCTTCTCTTTGAGCTTCAATCGTTCCTCTTTTTTTTGAGACAAATGTAATCGATATATCACTTAGAAGTGAAATTAGCTTGTCACTAACCACTATCAAGTCACTTGTTTTCTTGTTTTGCAACAATGATCTCTTGCTTGATTTTATCCATTTAGGGCGATCTGCAATTCCACTATACAACATTCCTGAAGTAAAAGTCAATGGACTGCTATCGTTCACCTCTACGTCCACTGACACAGAAGATTCATTTGAATTGCAAGAGGATAAATCCATTGAGATTCTTGAAGCTACATTTCTTATATTGAAATCTTCGGTCTCTCCCCCACCAGCATCCCCTTCATCATTGAGAGTTTCCCAACATGGCTTCAATGAAAGAACTTCATATGCTTCATGAGCCTTGAAATCACTATTGTAAGAAACATGATATATTTTATCATAATTGTCTTTCAGGTCTCTAAACAATTGTCAACTATTGGCATTCCAAGTTTTGGTTGTAGATATCATTTACTCTCAAATAGAAGAAACTCCCAGTGGAACGTCGACCTGACGGAACCTCGGATGCCTTATCCCATGTATTGACTAACACCTTATAGTCGTGTGCTCTCCACGTCTTACCACTATCGGTACATGTATTAACAGATTCAGTGGATTGTGGATTTCTTTTATTGTAAGCTCTTTTTGCCTTACATTTCCCTTTGTTGCTTGCAGCTGCATCTGAAGGGGTTTCTTGGATGGTTTATGTAGGAGGAATTATCAGTTCCGAACCAAATATGTTGGGGTTTAGCGAAATTTGATTGAACAAGTTACCAAGCTGTTGTGCTAAGTTAAATTGGCTAAGAAAATAATTTTGCTGTGGAGTAGGAATTGTGTCTGCATCCCTTGTGAAGCTTTGGACTGAGATAGTAAACTTGTAATATTTGTAAGACTATCATGCAAGTTCATTTCATCAACATTGTTGTTGTTTGAGTTTGTCATTAATTTGTTTGTTCTTTTGTTTAGTAGAGATGCATATTTTTTTCGGTATGAGGACTATATGGAATATGTTATACCCCATATATATAAAAAATTGATGCAAATTTCTTTTTCCATTGACTGGTCTTCTCATCTCATATTAGCTATCAACTATGTTTTCTAGCCAGGTGATAAGACTGCACACTGATTGTAGTGTCTTATCATCTGTCTTTGGCAATGTGCAGTCATATCATCTATTTTTCGTCTTATCAACTGTTACAAAAATAGAGTTTGTAATGTCTTATCATCTGTCCTTGGTAGTGTGCAGTCATATCACCTGTTTTTTGTCTTGTCAACTGGCACAAAAATAGAGTTTGCAGTGTCTTATCATCTCTCTTTGGCAGTGTGCAGTCATATCGCCTGTTTTTGTTGCAGTGTCCAGTCAACTTTTTATAGCATTGAATAGTTTAACAATTGTACAGAAATCCACATTCACTCAATACTTCTTTGCTCGTTAATATTTTTTTAATATATATATATATATATATATATATATGAATATAGAATCTATTTTGAGGCATTAAATTTCAAAATGAAAACTGAAGCATGGACTCCAGCGGATTACTTGTTATTTAAGTATACATTCAGGTAGATACTCTTCACGTGTAAGAAGAGATTGATCAAGATTTTACCCTCAATAAAGCGTACAACAACCATTTAGATTGTAGATTCATACAAAGGATTCTCGATACAAGAAGTACGTTCGTCATATTTAATAAGTCATGTATGAGGTACCGCAAAACAATATCTGAAGTGAAAGAGAAAGACATTTTTCAATTGTCACGTTCAATCTACGACTTACGTTACTTCTTCGAATATCGTTCAAACTTTGAGGAACACGATGCAGAAACAACTATATGTTGCAATTTGAGTAAATCCTCATGAGTATTTTTTAAGTGCAATACATTTATTGTTATTTGTATTCTACAATATTTGTTTGAGTTAATTATCGAAATATTCTGTTTTCAAAGAAACCAATAACATTATTGAAAATAGTGATACAGTGTCATACATCATCATCTAATATTATCAAACTTAAACACTAGGCCTGATAACTTAATTTTGTCTACTAATGTTTGGTCCATGAAACTAATTGTGAAGTCTACTAATTTTATTTTGTCATCCAACAAATTGAGTTCGCAACATTGTTTGTTGATACTAACTCGTTAGCGTAGTCAGTGGTTCGTTGAGGAAAATGATCATTAATCCACTGCTAAAAGCCACAACCTCTTAGATGTATGTGACATTTGAAGTAAAGATGACCAATATTATTTCCTCTTTGAATGACATCTTCTACAGCGACATATCCACATTCACATATTATAATTGGCGAGTCAACTTCATATTCGATTTCTGGAAGGATGATTTGTTGTTGTCGTTGCCTAGAAGCACGATTTGCAGTCGACTTAGTCTTTCTTCGCAATGTCCCTGTTCCCTCACTTGCCTTTGAAGTTCTTCTGTTCACATTCATGCTGTTATCCCGCTTTTTGGCAAAGCCGTGATACCAAAAGATCGGTCGAAAACCAAAGACAATTCGTCTCAAAGATTGGTTATGCACTGCTTCACTATGGATGTCGATGAATTTTGTCTGAGCCCGGATTAGGCTACAATTGGTAGGACATGACAAGCAAAGCCATGAAAGCCAGTGTTTCAAATTTCAGGTTAATCGGAGTTCGTATGAACGAGATATGATCGATGCAAGTTAGCCAAAGCACACAGTTCGTATCCATAAAATTGTTGAGAAGATGCCCATTTCGAATCGATGGGGTTCGTATCCATCAATGATTTCCTTGTTCGAACCCATCAGGTTCCACACACTTCGAATCGATCGAGTTCGAATCGATCAAGCAACGTTAACAGTCAGTTCGAATCGGTCGGTTTCGAATCCATCAGGTGGGCATCGTCTCAGCATGTTCGCACCCATCGGCTTCGCATCGATCGGAGCGGTCAGGCCTTCGCATCGATGGACTTCGTATCGATAAAACTTCAGCTAGAGTGTCACATTCGAATCCATCAGCATGGCTCGGTTCGTATCCATCGGCTTCGTATCGATAACCTAACATCAACTTCGCATCCATCGGAGATACGCTGCTTCGTCTCCATCCCAAGGCCGTGTTCGAATCCATGAACAGAGGCTTGTTCGTATCCATCATGAATCTTGGATGACGTGTCCTCCAACGATACGAACAAGGCGAAATCTACGGATTCAATGCGGTCAACTCGGAGCATAAACCGGATCGAGGCGAAGTATGCGCGCCACGTCTTCACAAGACCACGTGAGGTGATCGATTCGAAGGAGTCGATTCGAACCGATGGATTCGAAATGAACAGCCAACCGAAACATGCTAGCTCGTATCGATCATATCTCCCAAACCGCTGAACGAAATGCAACGAAATTTTCACAGTAGCTTCCATACAAGGTATAGATTGTTCCTGCCAAGTTTCAGCTCGATTGGGTCATTTTTTGATGGATACGAAATCACATAATATTGATCTCAGATCGAGTCGAAACTTGGTGGGGTCGGTCGCGTGGGCCCACTCACGTGCCAGAAAAAGTCTCCCGAAGTGTGAGTGAGATCTGGGCCTCCTACGCCTATAAATAGCACCCTGAAGCCTTAAGAAAAGGGGATCTTTTTGGCCATTCAACGTCCAGACTCTGCCGGATTCAATTCTACTCTTCATTATCGCTGTTGTATTTAGATTTCAAAGCTATCATCAACTGTAATCCGCTGTAATTGATTAATATCATCAAGTGAATCAATAAAGACATAAGCTTCGGAGTGGACGCAGGCAAGATCGCCGAACCACTATAAATCCTGTGTTTGTGATTGTTATTTGTGAATTATTGTGATTGTTATTGCTTAGATCTGAGTTCTACATTGATTGTTGCTGATTTGTGTTCATAAACGGGTGCTTTCACGATATTAGGTGTTTGTGGTCAATTTTGGCGCAAACATTTTGGTGCTTTCACTGAGAAGGCTAATTCAGGAGTTCTACCAATTAGAAGTTGATTCAGAAAGTTTGAAAGTTTAGATTTGAGAAATTATGACGAGACAATCGAGCAGAAGGCCAAGGCCAGAGCGAAGTGAACACCAAGGAAGTCAAGAGGCTTCCTCAGGAGCGAATCAAGCTTCAGTCTTCATCACTAGGGACGAGATGGATACAATGATGAAGAAACAGGAGGAGATGATCCATAGTTTATTTCAACAGATAGGACAACTTGGAGCACAGAATAGGGAAGCGGATGGAGTCTAGAACGGAGCAGGACTATCTGGCATAGCACCTGGATTAGGAGGCACACCCATGGAGAACGTTGATCCAATTTCGGAGAGAGAGAGGGGAGCATCTGCGCAACCCGGGAGTAGTAGAGGAGTGAACGCTCAGTCCAGGGGGTAGATCCCGGAATTCCCTCGTGAACTCGGGGGGCAGGTTGAAAGTGATGAACGAAGATTGCATCTCGGAGACAATGACAGGTTGGCGGAGATGGTTAGGCGAGCCATGAGAGGCGGATTAGTAAACAAAGACTTAGAGGATGTTAATAAAATCCCTTTTACCACGGCAATCAGACGAGCTAGGAACCCACCGGATTTCAAGTTACCATCGTTGGACATGTATAACGGGAGAACGGACCCCACAGTTCATCTGACACAATATATGAGGCATATGGAAGTGCTGGGGGCATCAGAGGAGGTTATGGCCCGGTGCTTTCCATTGTACCTGGCGGATATTGCAGCGTTATGGTTTAGACAACTAGAGAGTGGATCTATCGGGACATGGAATGATTTAATTGAAAGATTTATGAGGCAATTCAGGGTTCACATTACAAGACCCAAGAATGTGATGACTTTGGCAAGCCTAAAGCAGAAAACCGGAGAGACTTTGAGGAGTTATCTAATGCGATTCAATGCAGCAGCATCTTCGGTGGATCGAGCAGATCTATCTATGGTTGTGATGGTAGCTGTGTCCGGAATAGATGACGGCATAGAGTTCAAAAATTCATTGACTAAAGATCCACCTGTGGATCTAGGGGAATTCTATGACGAGGCAGAAAAGTTTTTACGATTGGAAGATGCAAACGCCGAAGGAGAAGGAATCGATATTTATGCGATCAAAGGAGGAAATCCCCCTGAGAAAGGCGCGGAAACTAGTAGAGGAAAAAGAAAGACTGAGAATGATGGGGACAGGTCAAAGCGGCAACGGAGGGAGCCGCGATTCACCACTTTGAGCTGAATGAGAGTCTGGAACGAATTTATCAGGATACCAAAGAGCAGGTTCCGTATCGTAGACCGATGCGAAGGGATCCAACTTCTGACGAAAGAAAATCAGATAAGTTTTGTGTATTTCATGAATTAAACGGTCATAACACTAATGACTGTAGGCATCTAAAGGATGAGGTGGAAGGGCACATCAGGAATGGCATGCTGCTTCAATACGTGAGGAGGCGAGCTCCAACGGTGGAGCCGGAGCAACCACCGTCTACATCAGCAGGGGTGGCCCTGAACTGGGACACCGTATGATTATCAATTGATTGAAATAACGATGGACAAGTCGTAAGCTTCCCACTAACCCAATTAAATCATTTGCACATGTATGAGATCGCGAACGATCCCCAGGCATGCTCTGAATGATCATTGACCGTTTCGTAGTGGGAACTTACACTTTGACATCCTTACTTTGCTTTTGTTTCATTTTGATTTGGACATTTAGAATTGGTTTGTTTGGACATTTCTATTTTAAAACTCATCTGTTGAATAGATATTTGGTTCTGATAATTCTGGAATGGCTAAGCTACTTACACATGTATGGGGTCGCGAACGGTCCTTAGGCATGCTCTGAGATAGCGATATGCCGCCTTGACAAACGATCCAGGGACCCACTCGAACGTGAACCTGGTATCAACAATACCAAGCCCCCCCGGGCACACTTATTCGCCTCCAATAGGCACACAAAAGATCCAGGAACTCACCCGAACGTGACCCTGGCACCGATAATACCAAGCCCTCCCGGACACACTTTCTCGCCTCGAACGGCACCCGACCGCGAACGGTCACAATTCGCCTCGAAAGGCACCCGACCTCGAACGGTCACAACTCGCCTCGAACGACACAACTCGCCCCGAACGGCACAGCTCACCTCACCTCAAATGGCTCGATCATGAACGGTCGTCATTTGAGGCCCGCCACTTGACCGCGCACGGTCGCACTTCACCTCAAATGGCTCGATCCCGAACAATCGTCATTTGAAGTTAGGCGCTTGACCATGAACGGTCGCACTTCATCTCAAATATCTCGATCCCGAACGGTCGTCATTTGAGGTCACATAAAACTGTAAATTCCTTTGCAGGACATCAACAGGGTATGAACATCCAGCTCATGGCATTACAAAACACGCCTTCCTACCGCAAGGCATATTTTGGAGGGCAAATGTTATCCCGCTTTTTGGCAAAGCCATGATACCAAAAGATCGGTCGAAAACCAAAGACAGTTCGTCTCAAAGATTGGTTATGCACTGCTTCACTATGGATATCGATGAATTTTGTCCGAGCCCGGATCAGGCTACAATTGGTAGGGCATGACAAGCAAAGCCATGAAAGCCAGTGTTTCAAATTTCAGGTTAATCGGAGTTCGTATGAACGAGATATGATCGATGCAAGTTAGCCAAAGCACACAGTTCGTATCCATCAAATTGTTGAGAAGATGCCCATTTCGAATCGATGAGGTTCGTATTCATCAATGATTGCCTTGTTCAAACCCATCAGGTTCCACACACTTCGAATCGATCGAGTTCGAATCGATCAAGCAACGTTAACAGTCAGTTCGAATCGGTCGGTTTCGAATCCATCAGGTGGGCATCGTCTCAGCATGTTCGTACCCATCGGTTTCGCATCGATCGGAGCGGTCAGGCCTTCGCATCGATGGACTTCGTATCGATAAAACTTCGGCTAGAGCGTCACACTCGAATCCATCAGCATGGCTCGGTTCGTATCCATCGGCTTCGTATCGATAACCTAACATCAACTTCGCATCCATCGGAGATACGCTGCTTCGTCTCCATCCCAAGGCCGTGTTCGAATCCATGAACAGAGGCTTGTTCGTATCCATCATGAATCTTGGATGAAGTGTCCTCCAACGATACGAACAAGGCGAAATCTACGGATTCGATGCGGTCAACTCGGAGAATAAACCGGATCGAGGCGAAGTATGCGCGCCACGTCTTCACAAGACCACGTGAGGTGATCGATTCGAAGGAGTCGATTCGAACCGATGGATTCGAAATGAACAGCCAACTGAAACATGCTAGCTCGTATCGATCATATCTCCCAAATCGCTGAACCAAATGCAACGAAATTTTCACAATAGCTTCCATACAAGGTAAAGATTGTTCCTGCCAAGTTTCAGCTCGATTGGGTCATTTTTTGATGGATAAGAAATCACGTCGTATCGATCTCAGATCGAGTCGAAACTTGGTGGGGTCGGTCGCGTGGGCCCACTCATGTGCCAGAAAAAGTCTCCCGAAGTTTGAACGAGATCTGGGCCTCCTACGCCTATAAATAGCACCCTGAAGCCTTCAGAAAAGGGGATCTTTTTGGCCATTCAACGTCCAAACTCTGCCGGATTCAATTCTACTATTCATTATCGCTGTTGTATTCAAATTTCAAAGCTATCATCAACTGTAATCCGCTGTAATCGATTAATATCATAAGTGAATCAATAAAGACATAAGCTTCAGAGTAGACGTAGGCAAGATCGCCGAACCACTATAAATCTTGTGTTTGTGGTTGTTATTTGTGAATTATTGTGATTGTTATTGCTTAGATCTGAGTTCTATATTGATTGTTGCTGATATGTGTTCATAAACGGGTGCTTTCACGATATTGGGTGTTTGTGGTCAATTTTGGCGCAAACACATGCCTTCACAAATCTTCATAGTGTCTATCGTGCATTTCAATGTAGAAATCAATATAAGTTTCAGGTGACGGATTCGAAGGCATTGAGTGCTCAAGGGGACCTTCATAGTCATACGATGAAGAGAGAGAAATGTGACTAGGATCTACCATTGTTGAACAAACTATATGGTGATGTAAATTAGCAATAAAGGTATGTTATTTATAATGAGTATACTCACATACACTTTAACTGAAGGTTTTTGAAAACTAAAGTGGCTAAGATATTGCATAGGTAAAAGATATATTGATAGGACCAGTCAATGTCCATAAAGTAGATTGGATATTATAATATCATAAAAACTATACCGTGAATTGACTAAATAGTATAATATATGATTGAATGTCAATAGCTATTACAACACAACTAGTACAAAAACCATTACAACATAACTAGTACAATAAACATTCCAACTTAACTAGTACAATAACCATTACAACTTAACTTGTACAATAACCATTACAGCATCACTAGTACAATAACCATTACAACATAATTAGTACAATAACCATTGCAGCATCACTAGTACAATAACCATTACAACATCACTGGTTTCCTTTCAAATACCATAAATGCACAACCAGGTCATCTTGAAGTTTTTCATGTATTTCTTCGGATCTGATTCTACGCATTTAATGACATAGGAATTTCCAGCAATACTAAAGTTGCATGGAGAGGCATTTCCTTGTGCGAGATTCTTAAATAGATGTGATTGGCGTAACATGTTAATCTCATTCATGGAACCAGGGCATCCGAAGTAAGCGTGCCAAACCAAAGATTATGTGAGGCAACCGCTTCTAGTATCATTGTAGCTTTTGGATAATGATCGATAAATTGATCATGTCAGGCTTTAGTGCAATTTTTCCATTACCAGTGGAGACTGCCTAACATTCTAGGACAACCACTTTTGGTTCCTGACCTTTTGATTTTGTTTACGTCACTTTGCGTTGGAGATCACAAATATTCTACACCATATAGGTCAATGATAGTTATAGAAAACTGTTCTAAACTTAAATTAATCGTATTCTCATCGTTCATACTACCTCATCAAATGCATCAAGGGCTATCTCATAAGCTATAACACGTAATGCTCCTATAATTTTTTGATAAGGTGAACGTCCTAATGGTACTGACATTATTACGTTTTTGAACAACTGTCCGATAACTCCATTAAAAGTAAGCATAAACATATTCTTACTCATTCGAAACCGATGACGAAAATCTTCATGACCGTAGGAACAAAGGGTGCTGAAATAGTCTTTCAATAATCTAGCAGTTCCATCTTTATGATCACGCATCTTCCTTTTGTCTACACAACCAAATACACTTCCTCTATGAGTTCCACTAGAAGATCCTTCCAATATGAAAATTTTCACCCCTTGTTGGTGGACAGTTACTGCTTGCATCATTAGCTCTAATTTATCACTATCAGTAGTGGTGTACGATGATAACTGAAGAAATTCTCTTTGTTTATGTAGTTCGTCTTCTTCATCAGAATCGGTTTGACTTTCCTCCATATTATTATTGCTATTATGGATAGAGCGGTCGAAATCCAGAATTTCATTTTCAACTTCTTCCCTACTAAAGCTATTTTATGACATTTTCTAAGATAGGATTGTTTGACTGGATGTGTTTGATCTGCGAAGAATTCATGGGAGAAAATTTAGCCGTTTATAATCGTTTTTATAGCCACTGAAAAGTTTAAACAGCTAGAACTTTATTTGATTTTTATATTTTCTGCAACTCATCAAAAGTTAAAACGACTATAAATTTAAACCGCTATGATTTTATTTGAGTTTTGAATAATCTTTTACGCACTTTTTTATTTTAGTTTTTTTTAAATTTAGACAGTTAAATTGTTTGTTTTTTAAATTTAGACAGTTAAATTGTTTGGTTTTTTTTTTAAATCAAGGTTTAAACGAGGATTTGAAATTGTTAAAATGGTATAAATTTAAAGAACTATAATTTTTGTTTTTGAATTTTGAATTTTTTATTATATATAAATGCAAATGCAAGCAATCAAAGATGCAATTCAAATAAAACAAGGGGACATGGCACGATACTAGAGCGTGCAGATTATTAGCAATTTTTTATTTTAAGTTAGCGGCGATTTTTTTAAGCAGGCGATTTAGCTGCAATTATTTGACAAGCAATTCCTTTTTGCAATCTTAATTTCCTGAAATCTGCAACCTGAAAATGAAAATCAAGATATATACAATTTTTTTTGCTTTTTGTTTTTTTAAAAATATGAACCCATGGAACTTAAAACAACAAAACAAAACAAATTAAAATTTATTTCTTTCTCTCTTTTTTTAGGATAAAACAAATTAAGCGGAACTAAAACAAATTAACCAAAACAAAACAAAGTAAAAAGGTATAAAAAGAAAGATAGATTAAAACAAACCAAAAAAAAAAAAGAGTAAACAAAAAGAACAATGAACCCGGCCCGTTAAAAGAAACAAATCCCACTACCCACCCTTAACAACTAAACCTATTCTGTACTAAACAAAAGATAATAACTCCCCTTTTTTTAGTTTAACCCAAAACAGATTCGACGAAAAGAGGCAAAGAGGAAAATAAAAACTTTTCCAGCTTCGTATCTAAATCGTGAGAAGGCAGGACTGGAATTTGAGATAGGATTGGCGTTCGAGTTCAGGCTCTGCGGGATTTGGATGTCGTGATTCGACGAGATCACTGTTGGTTCGAAGTGAGATTCTCTGTAGGCGATTTTGATTCGATTGATCGTGAATTGAGAATTCGGGTTGAACTGCTGGTCTGGATTGTTCGGCGATTGTTTAGGTGAATTCGTGGTCGAAGCGGTGATTGGTGGTGGGAGCAGTGAGAAGTCGCAGGTGTTTCTGATGACGGTCGGAGTCGACGAAGTGATGGAGGATGGCAGACCGTTTTGAATGGGTGCAAGCAGTTCGAAGTGAGAACAGGGGTGCTGCACCGTGAATGGTAGGCTGTTTGGGCTCTGGTGAATCGTCGAAGTGATTGTGGTGAAGCAGCAAACTGTATTTTGAAGGCAGTGCTTTCAGTGATGATGTAGGGGATGAAGTATGTGAAATTGGGTGTTGTAATAGGCACCGTGTTGTAGGTTGGATGATGGCACTGAAGTATGTGAAGCAAAGGAGTTAACTGAGGAGAGAGCAGTATGTAGAGTGGCAGCAGAGGAGGGTAGTTGAAATTGGTGAGGGGGAAGGTCGGTGCATAGCAGTTGACTGTGCAATGTTGTATGTGCAGAAATTTGGTTGGTTGATAGCAGAAATGAAATACGATGATATTTTGATGGTGGAGTTTGGTCAGTGATGATGGTAGACTGTAGTGGCTTGTTGGAGGAAAACTGGCAGTGGTGAACGAGATGATGAAGTTGCAAGTCAGTGAAGTTGAATGGTAATACTGTGCATGTATGTAGAACTGTAAGTGATGGAGAGGTAATTGATGGTGATGAAGTTGATGCAAGTGCGGTTTTGAACGTCGGCAGTGAGGTAATTAGAAGGTGAGTGGAAATTTGAAGGAGGAGATTGTTTGGTCAGGTGTGATAGACAGTTGTAGTTCAGTGGTATAGGCAGTTTGATGTCGAGGACTGTGTGGCTTCAGTGACTGTTGTTAGGCGATGCACAGAGGTTGCTGTTTGGGTGAATGAAGTTGATGATTGTGAATGCAAGTTGAATGTGAAAGCAAGTTGAATGATCAGGTGGTAGGCAGGGTTTGTTTGTATTGTGTGCAGCAGTTTTGAAGGGGGGAAGTGGACGGCAATAAGCAGCGGGAAGTAAATGGTGGAGACAGTTGTATTGCTCTGGGTAGTGGAGTGTGTCACTGGTTTGATGTGCACAGAACTGTCATGTAAGAGGAAGTATGTTGAATGTGATGAGGTGAAGCAGATTGTTGAGGAAGTCAGTCAGTCGATATGATGGTTTACAGTTACAGTGGTTGTTGAGGAACAGAATGTTGAATGTATGGTGGTTGCAAGAAGGTGGGGTAGCTGTTGTGTGCACTGGTATGTGCACAGATGTGCACAACAAAGAGGAACAGAGAGTTAGCACAGAGAAATGAAGCGCTTTTTTTATTGGAAATGTAGAAAAGAAAAGAAAGAAGAGAATGAAAAATGTGAATGCAAAAATTTAAATGCAATAAACTATATATATTTTTTAAATTGTGTATGCAATTTTTTTTAAAGGTATAGAAAAATGCAAATGCAAATAGAAAAAACACAAACACAAACAAATTGAACATAAAAACCACAAAAATACACTTTTTTTAGTTGCAACACACACAAAATCAAACAAAATAATTCGAAGAATAGAGAACTAAAATCAAAGTAACTCACCGACAACAGCGCCAAAAACTTGTTCGGACGGCCTAATGTCTATCGAGTTAGAAAATAGCCGAACGAATTTTGAAATAAAAATAACTGCAAACGCACGACGTACTATCGTAGTACGTGGCGAGTACGGATCGATCCGCAGGAAATTGTTGATTTTAAATTTTTATTCAATCAAATTAATCAAAGATTTAAAGAGTGGTTAGCTAAAAAAAAAAAAATGACAAAAGGAAAGTGATAGAAATATGAGAGTAGAAAAACAATTTAGAGATAAATTCACTCTCTGAATCACATAGTTCAACAAAAATGAAATTAAGATATCTCTTTTTGGTCATTGGTGAATTTAAATGATGTGTTTGTCATAAGTATGACTTATTTGTGTTATTAATTAGCTCAACATAAGCCATCAAACTATAACACACCCTTTAAACCACTTACTAACTCTCATGAAAACAACAACAAAGTTGAAAATGAAATCTATTTTAAGCATGGTCTATGTTGTTTAGAAATATAGGCCATTAGATTTTAATTTCAACATTCAATTCATTACCATCATCATATGTAGATGAAGATGTAATTATTGTTTGTGATTGTTTAAGCATAGCCTATTTGTTATGAACAACATGGACTATCAAATTCAACATGAAACAATAAATCACATCAACATTTATTTAAGTACAAAATATATCAAAATTATCACAATGTTGAAGCTACATGATTAGAGGCTTCATTACCCCTAAATTGAAAGGATTAGCTTCTCATATTTGTTATCAAATCAACAAATATCGATTGCAACATGAAACAAAAAGAAGAGAAAAAGGAGAGCAAAATGAAAAGAAAACCAAGTAAAAAGAAATAACATTAATCTAGTGGCATGAAAAGTAAACCATACTACTAACATAAGAAGAAAAGAGGCATGTAAATAAAAGAGAATACTAATTAACATTGTATAAAAGAAAGGAAAATTACATGAAATAAAATGGCTAAGTAGCCATGGAAAAAGAAGAGAGAAAAACTTTGTTTTATTTCTAAACTAAAATCAACTAAGAGGAGTAAGAGGGTTACATGAAGATATGGGGTATTTATACAAGTTAGAAACCCTAATTCATTTTTTTGGAATGCCCAAAATACTTTTGAGGTAGTGTGGCCACCAGATAAACATTAGCATATCTTAATACCCCACTTAAATGTGCATGAAGCTTTAATGGTCTTTTAGCATGTGTATTAGCTTCTAATTGAAAATCAAAGTAGGTGGGTAGGTGGGGTCCTTCTTGTTCATGAGTTTGAATTATTTTCATCTTCATTTTCTTTGTTTCCTTTTTTTGCATGCATATCTTCATGAAACCACTTGTAGTTTCCATCTCATTTTGCTACAAAATAATATATAAATTCCAAATTAAATTTTCTCATGTTAATATATGCACAAAAATGATCATTTTTACCCCTATATGAAGATGAATATGTGACGTTTTGAAAATAATTCAAATTTTAGTTTAAACAAGTTAAAATACCCGATATGATCATTTATTTAATTTAAATATATTAGATATGGTGGTAAAAATATGCACATTTACGTGGACATCAGCCCTGGTAGAAGTACTATTGGCAGTCATCTTGGTATAGCGCTTATTGCATTTTCGCATACGTAGCGTATGTCATGGTACGTGTCATGTGCCATGGAGGATCTAAAAGTATTACAATCTAGCTAGTTAACTGTCGAATACACCGCTTTCCTGAAAAATAACTCATAAAACTATCTTGGAGGAACGAGTAGAGGCAATTGTTTCATCAACAGAGTTCGAGCAACTTGAACCTCATTCGAATCCGATGCGACTGAGGTATTCCATAGATTCCAATTTATATGACCTGCCTGCCGATGATCGATATGATAACGAGTGGTGGAAAACAAATGTGCTGCAATATCATCTGTTCTGTCTCTATTTCCTTTCTTCCAAGCTTTCAATCTAGGGTAAGATGACTGCTTCACACTTTCTTTTACAATATAACTGCAAACAATCATGCACTAGAAGAACTAGTACTACAAATCATAATATTTTCACGTTAAACAATTGAATAATTCGGCGTGTACGATAAAATATTTGAATTACACTATATGTTGTTATATATGCAATAGTTTGATAAATCCAGTGATATGTTCTCACTTGGTTGAGCTAAATCCAGACTTTGGTACAGATATCCCAGAATAGCCAAACCTCAATCATACCGCTGAGCTAATTCCACATCCATAACTACCCTAAACACCCAAGACTAATTGTATCATTTGTCGTGAAAAAAAAGAGTCCCCATCATTTATAACACATATATTCTAGCAATATAATCAAGCTTATTCAAATTACCTGCTATGTAGTCCTCAGCAAAATATTTAACCAAATGGGATATAGCGATATTTCCAATCTTGATGCCTTGTTCATCAAGAAGTGGTAAAAACTGACTAGTGTTGCCAAACGGACTCTAATTCTCAACATATGGTATACTGAGTGCATTCAACCCAACTGGTATAGATGTCAACATCGTAAAATCTAACAGTGTAAAACCAATCTCGGTATTCGGGAATAAAAATGTATGTGTGATTGGCCACCATCGCTTAACCATGGAATGTATACATCTATTATTTGAGTGTCTCAACTCAATATCCATAAATCTACAAAATATATTCACTATAGGATTCCTAATATGTTGATGTACATTTATCCTTTTCCACCATTTTAACATTGTGGTGAAAGATCTATCATCTCATTCTATCGCGGTTCTATTTATAACACGGTTTGAATGCAAATTGGTATTACATAAAAATAAGTTTACGCATTATCAACATAAACTATAATAGATAATATACTGTATGCTCTTTTTCGCTCGTGAAAATATGATAAATTCTTTCTTGAAGCATCATGACCGACCTAAACGGGAATGTCAGTGAAATCACATTCGCTACATCAACTCCAAATCCATTATTTGTTGGCACCAAAAGCCCTTCTTCTTCTTCTCGTCGTTTTTCTTCTACGAATAAGGGCTGCGGAGTTAGATCCTTCTACATTTACGTCTTCCATCTTCAAAAATAAAACCCGATTTTCAAAACCCTAGGATCTTAGAATTTTTAAACGTTGGTAAAAATTAGGCAAATCGAATGAACCTTGGAAGAGGTTGGAGTAGAGAAAGAATATTGGAAATTTTTTGTGGATATGGAGATTTGATTTGGAAATTTTTTAGTGGGTTAAATCACCATAGATTGGTTGACATTTCCAGAGGAGTAAGAATTAAGCAAGACGTATGGCTCGGGTAGGTAAAAGTCACACATACAGGTTTTTTTATATAAAAAAATAACCCCTATACAGATAACCATTTATAGGTTAAACAGTTTTCAGAATCCGTTAAAAAATATGAACGGTTATCTGAAACTCATTTAAAGGGTTTTCAACAACTAAAAAAAGAAGAAAATTTCCCCCACTCGCAGCTGGATGATTGGGGGTTTGTTATTTCTGTTTTTTCATTTTTAAGCCTGTTGGAGATGCTCTAATACAAAAGAACCATATGGATATCTGATACAGAACTAAAAAAAGGAAAAAAAATTAAGAGAGGCCGAATACTTTTCCAGAAGCAATATCGATATCAACATCAAAGAAACATGGCCTAGTGGGAAGGCTAGACAAAAGTTGGGCCTCAGTTAGTTTATATACCTTATGACATAGGAAAACGATATACCACAAACTAACAATTGTACTGTGTGCTCATATACAACAAACTAACCACTGCCACCGAGCCCTTTAAACACACATCAAAAAGTTGCATGTGTAAAAATGCAGTTCAATATAGTAACAAATCTCAAGGGAATACAACTTTGCGTAACTAGAAATAATAGAAAAGAGCATCCTAAGTCTGGCCTAACAATCTAATGCTCATTTAAACTTATATAGTTTTTTTTAAAGAAGGTAAGCAGGGCCAAGCCCACAAATCAAAGTGACGGGTATAATACTACAACCCGAATTAGCAAAAGCTTCGACCCTAATTAGGGTAAGCACCAACAACAACACTCATAAAAAACAACTTCTCAACTAACAAAAGAAAAAGAATAAAAATGGCACCTCACCGAAGCCATTCTCTATCCTTCTCGTCCAACTTCGTTCACTCCACTGGCCTCTCCCCTCTTCCAGTACGACAAGCCTTCATTAAATCTCCCCATCATCCCCTCAATCTCTTTGTTGGAGAAGATATCTCTTTGAATAAGGTTCAAAAGAGGGAAATTAGCAGATCTGTGGTCAATACGACTCAGATCTGTTAATTCATCCCTCTAGAAATCAGCACAAGCATGATTGGAAGCACAGTCGAAATTATTAGCTTCATTTAGTTGATGACTTGTCTGAAAGCTCTTCGGGTAGGTTAAGAAGTGCTTCAAATGTTTACTGCCAGCTTCAATTGTCCAGTCATCAGCTAAATAAGCAAATTTGGTTTGATCTTTCACTTTTTCTTAGATTTTTGAATCAGAATCTTGCTGTCTGTTTCGATGAGTAACCACTTCTGCTCTTTATTGCTACTCGCTTTATTATGAGTATGCGAATTTCTTTTTCTCCAAGTATGGTAGACAACAGTAGTAGGTAGTATGTAAGCAAAGTCTCTTTCGATAGATTTTGACCTTAAATTTGTTGTTAATAAGATGAATAGCTTGCTTGAGATCCATCTAGCCATTATTTAGGATTTCCTGTTTAGCTAGAACGTGATTCGAGATAAAATATGAATAGCTGCATCCGAAAAACAAACGATATGTACTTTCATTAACGAAATTGCATAAGGAACAAAGTGAACTAGATTTATTGTCCCATTTATTAATTTTATCCCAAATTGGCAATCTGTTATTCACTGCAAAAAAAAGTACATAAAGCCATCTTGAGACTGCTCAACTTGGTCCATATGCAATTATACCAATCAACCTTGGTTACTTATATTTCTGATAGCATCCTAAGTATTTTTAAAGGAAAACTTCCCTTAATTGCTAGCTTCCTACTCCTAGTAATCACTGTCTGCAATAAGATCAAGATGAATTTCGCATATTTCATGCCTGTATGGGTTAGTAATTGGATGAAGTTGAGGTTGTCATTGATTGTTTTTAATTATTGTAGACACTTTTGCATTGGAACCTCCACAAATGATTAATTATTCCAACCCACTTTATTTATAAAAGAATCATTATTCAACCATGGGTCAAACCATAAGCTAGTTTCTTCACCTAGCTTAAACTTTCTTTCTAATAAAGATTTGCCGATATTTCTACAATTTAAGATTTGCTTCCATGCATTAGATTGATTGCTATTGGGTAACATGCTCCATAAATTACCTCTATTAAGGTATTTAGCCCCCATCCACCTAACCTACAAAGATTCGGCACTAATAAATCTCTAGAATAATTTTAAATGACAAGTTAAACTGAGATATTTTATATTTCTAATGCCAAAAACCGCTTCATTTTTCGGTCTTCATACTTTATCCCGGCTGATTTTATAATATTTACCCCTCCATAATAATCAGCACATCTACTTTCTATTTTTTTGATGAATGCTGTAGGAATGTGAAATGTTTGCAACTAGTAAAGATTGATTGCATAAACAACAATTTTTATTAATTCTAATCTTCCTGCAATAGAAAGAAGTTTACAAGACCAAGTTTTCATTCTCTTTTGAATTTTTTCAATCAATGTAGAACGGTCTGAATCTTTAATTTGGTTTACAGATAAAGGCAGCCTCAAATATTTAATAGGAAGATTACCTTCTGCAATTATTAGAACATTTAAAACATCATTTATATATCTACCATGTTTACTGAAATATGCTTTACTCTTATCTATATTAAGTTGCAACCCTGCATAATTATTCAGATTGTCAATGATTTTCATAATAGTGTCTCCGTTACCTTTGTTTGCTTTAACAAACACCATTAAATCATCAGCATAAATAAGATGGTTTATGCAAGGATGAACTCTATTAATAGGATTAATATTACCCTTAATAGTTTTTCCATTAAAATAGAAAAGTATTCCATGACCATAGTAAAAAAATAAGGTGATAAAGGGTCACATTGTCTAATACCCCTATTACTTTTAATAAATCCTACCGATTTACCTTGAATAAGAATAGAAAAAGTAGGGGTATTTATACATTCTAGAATCAAATCACATAATTTACTAGGAAAACCCACACAAACTCATAATATGATAAATAAATATTTACTCACTTTGTCATATGTTTTTTGTAAATCTATCTTAATACAAACATTGTCACCATTTTTAGTGTTAAATTTTCTGACCATCTCATGTGCTAACAGAGAATTTTCATATATTAGTCTACAAGGCACAAAAGCACTCTGATTATCAAAAATGAGAAAAGGCCAAAAAATATATTCTATTATTCAGAACAGTAGCAATAACTTTATAAATAAATTGCAGCAAGATATGGGTCTATAGTCACCTATATTAGTAGGATTTTTCTTTTTAGGGATCAGAGCAATAAAAGTATGGTTTAACTTTTAAGAATCTTACCTTTAAGCAGAAATTCATTTATGACATCAAATACATGTCCCTTTATATAATCCCAGTGATTTTTATAGAATTTAGCATTAAACTCATCTGGGCCAGAGCTTTAGTTATCACCAGCATTAAAAATAATAAATTTTATCTCTTCTAAAGTGGCATAGGCAAGTAAAATTTCATATGCATTGTCATTCAAAATAATTTTACAAATAATTTGAGGAAAATATTTTTCATTGGTGTCAAAGAAATATAGCTTCTCATAAAACTCAACAGCATCATTAACTACTCTGTCATAAGCATTAGATAAATTCCCAGCATTGTCAATAATATTGCCAATATTATTTATATGCTTTCTACTACTCATTTTAGCATGAAAAAATTTGGTACGGTCATCAGCTAGAGTAAGCCAGTCTACTTTAGCCTTTTGTCTA
The DNA here is from genome assembly GCA_030765085.1 of Allium cepa. Lineage (NCBI taxonomy): Eukaryota > Viridiplantae > Streptophyta > Magnoliopsida > Asparagales > Amaryllidaceae > Allium > Allium cepa. Next base: position 165,281,692 of record CM060932.1, read on the forward strand.
GCATTAACTGCATTTTTATAGAGTTTAGTAGATAGATTTTTCCGATTATTGAAAAAATTATTGGCAACATTAATATCCTCTGGAATATTATCTGCCAAATCGTGTAAAAATTTTCCTTCTTTTCTTAAAATAACATGATTATTTTTATTCATATAATTATTTTTATTCCAAGTTTTAAGATTGTTTTTAGCATTTTTCAGAAGCATACTAAACTGAAATTGTTTAGTAGCAATACAAGAGAAATTCAGGCAGTTTTTCATCAAAACTTTATAATCCTCTTCTAAAACCCAACCATTTTTAAATCTGAAATGAGAAATTTTATTACTTAAATCCACTTTTACAAATAGATTGACAAGTAAAGAAGTATGGTCACTAGAATTTTGCTCAAGAGTGGAACAAACAAAATTAGGAAAAATGTTTGAAAATTCTTTATTAATTAAAATTCTATCCAGTTTGCAGTGGATATTTTTAACCAAACCAGATTTCCAAGTATCTTTATTCCCACTAATAATAAGTTCTACAAGACTTGTATCTAACAAAAATTTATTTAACCTATCTAGCTTACTTTGAGGAATTTTACTGCCTCCAAATTTTTAAGAGACGTGAAAAACAGTATTAAAGTCACCCAAAATAATTCAGTGAAAATTATAGATTAAATTCAAAGCTTTTAGTTTACACCACAAACCATTTATTTCACTTTCAAGGTTACTCCCATAAATACTTGTAATTTGCAAAGAAAAACCTCCTATATTTTTGAATTGACAGTCTATACACTGCTTATCTTTATTAGTATTTAAGTTTGTCCAGATATTAGAATCCCATGTAATAATGATTCTTCCTTTACATTCACAATCATTATCATTTATAGATTTCCAATTGCTAGACAATTTGAGACAAAAAATTTCATAAATCTCATCATTCAATTTATTTTATATTAGAGCTATAATAGAAGGCTTATAGACATTCAACATATGTAAAATATCAGACTGTTTAGTAGGGGAGTTCATTCCCCTGACATTCCAAGCAAATATAGACATTTATATAATATATGAAATTGAAAATTAGATGGTACCTGACACTGTAGTACCCTTACCCCTCCTTCTATTTTCAAAGCTTTTAGCTTTTAGTCTAGTAGACATTTCATCACATTCTGCATTGATGGAAATGTATTTTTGTTTGAAAGCTTTCTTCTCTTTGTTTCTCTTAATCTTACCAGTTGCTTTTGGTTTTGAAATATGCAGCCCTGAGATATTAAATGGTCAGTAGCATCTACCATCTCTAATTCAGTTCCTTCCTTGTGCACTGTTTCTAGAACCTTAATCAGAGAGATATCAAAAATATTAGCCGTGCGAGGCATGACTGAGTTGCAACACTCATCTATTACAGCCTGCTTTGAGGGAGGTGCTTCATTGCAAGGCAAGGCTGAGTAGATGGAGTCCCTGTCCTCAACTTCTGCAGCATGTTCTGATGGAGGTTCCCTCTCCATATCATTGTCCAGGTTCTGGCTGTTTCTTTGGTGTGGGATTTTGTTTATTATTGTACCATTATTCTCTGTAATTAAACATGACTTTGAAATATGAGGGGTTTCAGAGTTAAAGACCTTTTTAATATGATTTCCCTCCTCTGTACTGTGTTGATTTGTATCATTCGAACTTTCTTTGCAACCATTTGAATGGAACTTTCATAGCAAGAATCTGATCATCTTGATCAGTGAGCGTCTTTGAATTTGTTCCTTGATTGAAGATGATACTTTTTTGGTTGAATCGATCATTGCTCCTTTGAGTTCTTGATTGATTTTGTGTCTCTTTGTTGAAATTTGGTTCTTGGGATGCCTCAGCGGATCTATTTTCTCGAACAACATCTCTATTTTGATTACTGGTTTTGGGTATCCACATTTCTTTTGGATTACACTACTCTCTAGTGTGACCGAAACATCTACAGATGCTACACTTCAGTGGAACCCATTTATATTCAACTTTTTGTGTAATATTTTCACCATTGTAAAGTGTGAAATTGATTTATTTAGGCAGTTCATCATTTGTAGACACTTTCACAAGAAGACGAGCATAATTCAATCCCGTCTTCATAGTTGTGGCTGCATCCATTTTAATGGGTTTTTCGATAATATTAGCCATCACGCTAAATGCCTCGCGGTCCCATAATTTAATTTAATATGTACGGTTTAAAATACTTGTAGCATGGTTTGGTACCTAATACATAAACTATGACTGAATTATTCTAGTTTTCGATGGCTCTTTTGCTGAGAGCCTCCTTAACCAAACCATACTTCTTGTTGTTAATCTTGATTGATGAAATAGTCTCAAGATTGCATTCATCTTATTTTGGTTCCTCTGATTGGTCTAATACTATATCAGCCCAAGTTTTGTGGCATTTTTCTTTATTCAGTGAGAATGTAGCCGGTTTTCTTGGTTGCAATAGTTGTTTTCGATTATTCTAATGTGGGTTGGTCAGTTTCTGACCCTCCTTTCTTTTCAGAACACCATTATTGTCCGGTGACAACTCCTAATCCTTCCTGGGCTGATGATTTCTTTACAGTCTTGACTGAACCAATTGAAAACCGTCATCGTCGATGATGACACCATCACTCTGTATTAGCCTCCTGTGGCCCCTACACCTCTACCAACCTTTCAATGCAGGACTTCAATATTTTTTCCTATCGCTGCTTGTATGACTTTGTTCCCATCTTCATTTAGTTATCCACATGCTCCTTCTTGTTCGCAGTTCATACAGTTTACAATTTGGCACTGTGAGCTCAACGTTTTGCATGCCTCTCATCTCTTATGCTGCAAACTCCCTGGCCACATCTTATTAGCACAACCAACTTTGTGCGGCCGACTATTGCCTCATGTTTAGCCCTACTCAACACTTTCTAGGTGGCTGCTTGCTCCTGCAGCCTTCTATTTCATCAACCTTTTAACCTTCTATTTCATCAACCTTTTAACCTGCACTTTTTCTACCCTGCTTATATATTGTTCTCATCCCACCCCTGATCAATGCACTTTTCTTCTTTTACTCTATATCAGGTTATGCTCTTTTTTATGCACTCTGTCCTGTAACTTTGCTGCTAAGCACTTCTTTTTGATGCCGAGTTCCTATTTTTTTGTACTCGACCTTTTATCTTGCCGAGTTTGTTCATTTTTAGTTGAATTTGGTATCTCAGCTGTGATATGCAACTTATTATGACATTGTTTTAATTTTCATGGCTATGTTGTAGCCTTGGACTATCCTTTTCACTCTTGGTCAGTTTTCTGCTGGCATATTGGTCGTTGTTACTGATATCCTTGGCTGTCAAAAATGTGTGAAAGCTTATGAATTAGGGGAGAAGTAGACAATAACCAAGAAAATTGTTGTAAGAGATAGTTTTACCTAAGTTGCAACTGAAGCAATCCTTTCGCTTGCTTTAGTTGCAATTACCCTAAACGCCCTTGCTAGTGCTGCGATAAACTAATTATAAGATGCAAAGAAACTAGTTAAATTTACAATGCCCTAAAACAGTAATTAGTTCCATTATCTTTTGAGTGGAACAAGTACAGCATGAAATACAGTGTGATTCATGCAGGAACACAATATTTGTAATCATGAAGGGAAAGTAATACACAAGAAAGAGACACTTGGAAGCTAGGACGAAAGCAACCTTGAACTAGTAGATTGCTTGAATTAAAGTATAGTTGCATATATCAACTCTCGCCTTCTCTGTAAATGTTTGGGCAAAAGTTAAGGCATGAACTTCTAATGGAAGGAAAGTATGTGTATTGTCTATTCGTAATTTTGTACCAGCTAAGATGCAACACAACTTGCTATAATTGGTTGAAGATTGAATAAACTAACAATGATCGTTGCAATTGATATATAGAAGGATTCATGTTGCATAAAGTCAAGTTGATTGTATTTACTGTGTCTAAAAAGGGAAGATTTTGGTATGACATAAAAATTACATGTATATCACGAATCTCTGCAGCCAACAGTTACTGTAGTTTGAAACACACATGTATCTCTTTCATGTATGTGCGAGTACGAGTGCAAGTGTGCATTGCTGACCGCTTTTGATATCAACAAAACATATTATGTTGGATATTATACTAACATGTGATATCCGCAGTTGCTTTCCGTATTAATGCCACTGGCTATCTGTACATTTCAAAAAAAAAAGAATCTATGAGTTTGAAGATGTCTACTTGATTTGATCGAAGATATTTGACTTATTAACGAGATACATCCTTGTTATTGATAACTTTGAAGGATGACAATTTTTGGTAGAGAAAAAAAAAGTTTATTTCAGCCTTACTAGAAGTTTGTTATTTATACGAGGCTAGAGGGTACCAGATCAGGAATTGCACCATCAAAGAGTTCTCCGGAGATTCCTAGAGAAACACAATCTGCAGGAGTTCCTGTAAATATAGCAACATCGCTGATGAAAATCAGTTATACCAGGATATTAATACCAAATTGTACGTTTATAAGAACGATGTGTTAATCAGATAATTGACCGTATAATTTCGGTTCAAAAACACACACACCCTATATACAGCACTGTTTTAACGCGGCAAGGTCGTGACATGGTGGTACAGATTTCAGTGAACTTGCTACAATAGGTGGCAATAGATTCTGTGTACAACATAAAAAAAATTAGCTTGGGAATTCATCAAGCATTCATGCAAAACCAAATTCAAATCACAAACTCACATTATGACTTTAGGTCTGTCTCATTTATGAATTTGTCTACAGCATTTGACATACACAAGATTAATAACATGTTCATTTATAAGATATTCTTCATGTCCTAAAAGTCAAATGTGTGTGATGTAGACAGGATGGTTAAATTCTTTTGAACGAACATAAAATTCCAGAACCAGTAGACACAAAGCATACATTAAATTATCAAGAATTCACGTTAGTTGAAGGTGTTAGTTTATGACTGATTTACATTGCAGATTCTACTTGTCTTTCACCCGTAATTGTTGTAATTTGATCATTAAAAACTGAAATATACTATTTTATGAGCCGCTTAAAGCTCCAACATCCCATTTATTTCAAAAAAAGAAAAAAAGAAAAAAAAAAGGTCTTCAAAATCCGTTGATAAAGATATACACTGATTGCACACGATGTACAAACAGATGAATATTCTATTATAAGTAGTGAATCTTATTATTCAACTACCATACTTCAGACTAGTATTATATATGCCAGATAACTGGTGCCAGTCATCTTCATTTCAATGATTACTAACATGATATAACTAATCTCACACTATCTCAGAACTTGTGAGCTAATGATCTAATAAACCATAAAAATGGAAATGAACAAAAAATCAATCACCTAATTGTATCCCACATCATTCTCCGAAAACATAATTAAATATAGATGTAGAATATGGGTCAGAATCTATTAGAATGTAGAAAAATCTGAAACGCAAAAGCAGTAGCTCCTTGAATTTGGACACGCTTGGCAGCGAGAGGATGGCGCCAAGTAATGCCATGGCGAATGCCTGATTGATCACTGCACGTAAATAAAGATCATTTAATTAATTTCAATAAAGATCATCGTCATCGACATTACAGTAAATACTTAGGTTCCTCAAATGAAAACTTTCATCCTCGTTTAAATATAGATGAACTAAAAACATCATGCACTGACATTTCGCAGTGTTGACAATTGCTGAAGATTTTTTAAAAAATGGCAATAACATATTAGTCCATGTAGAGATGGCACAAACATGAAGTTCAATATTAGCTTTACTTGACCATTGAGCTCTTCTAATAAACGAATTACCCTCATGGGTTGATGATGGAGCAAAATCGGTAAAGGTGGAACACAGTGCACGAGGCTTCCGTATGATAGCAAGCTCCGGCGATGTCAATAATGTACGTCTCCTTTCTCTCGCGGTGCGAAGAGGCTGTTTTAGGACTCGAACCTGGACGTCCAGCTCACCATGTGGATACCTAACTGTTGCGCCAAGGCTCCACCTTAGAGCAAAATCAGTAAATATAACAAAATCAGATCATCAAAATCCTAATATAATAAGTAATTCCAACATCGATATTATTAATCACTCGCATGTAGCTTCTGTTATTTCCGACAAGAAAACAGCACGTGACTTTCCAAAGGGTTAGCACGAAAAAATTCATGTCACTGTAACTAAATGACAGTGTTAATACTGTGCTGACTTAATTCTTTTGCTTTTTAACCAAAAAAAAAAAAAAAAAATATTTTTGATGGTTAACTTGAAAGCGAAACAAGGGGGCGAACCAAGCAACATTAATACAGTTGCGCCACCTTCATTTCCAAAAGTAGATAGCATGGTATATACTTTGTTAATTGTATAATAATGAAAAAAATTACCTGCTGCATGAATAGGTATACAATTGTTCTTCCCATATATTTCACCATTTTTGACACGGTCTTACATCAACATTTTTTCTTAATTTATTCCTTCGTCCGATCCATTGCTTCATATAGATATCTCATCTCTGCTTTATCATCATTATCCACCATTCTTAAAACTTTTACAAGTGGACCAAATACAACAATAATGGCAGCAGCGTTGGCCCAAAATTTATCACTGTGGATCAAGTTATAAACAAGAATTGCGGTTTTTTTATCTTTAGGACGGAGTTTAAAAATCTTTGCGCTCCAATCTCCTGAAGAAATCATTATTCTTAGATTCTCTTTATGTGTGTATATGGATTCTGGTGCAATAAAGTGAATGTAAACCTAGTTACTGCTGGCCTAATCAGTTCTTTATTATTGGTTTCTTTTCTTATTATGGTAAGTAACCAACCATGATTGTGTGTGAATCCTGTTATTGACTGACAAGTTGAGATAATCGTTTCACCTTGATTTTTTGAGATATCTTTAAGAATCAAATCAATATAATGTGCTGCATATGGTATCCAATATAGTTTATTTCTTTTTTCCATCGGTAGTTGGTCAGCAGCTTTGTAGTTTGCTCCATTATCAGTTACTATTTGCACAATTCTATCTTCTTCAATAAAGTTGACAACATTATCCGTTAGACCACAAATATACTCGGCATTTTGAAATTTGTCAGTAGCATCTATAGATTTGAGAAAGACAGTTTATTGGGTTGAATACACAATAAAATTTAAGATTTTTCTTCTATTTTGTGCTCCAACTGTCGCACATCAACGTACAATCGTACACATCCCAAAAATTGGAGTAAGTGTATGTGTTGTTTGATTTCAGCACACTCTAGATCTATATATGTTTTTGATAATTAATGTGATGTGAGTCCTTTAATTCCAGGACCAGCTTCTTAAATGGCATCTACCATAGTTTCATAGTATAGAGTATTAACAGCATTATGTGCGATATGATTAAATTAAAAAATAGATATTGCACGACCTATGTATTTTTTTGGCCTTTTTAATGTCTTTTATTGCAGTTCTAATAGAAGGTTGAGTTCTACCTTCTCGTTTCTGCACATAGGGATCAATTCTTCCAGCTGTCTGCATTGTTAGATCGTCATCTATTCTGATTGATTTAGAACGATCATTGCGTTTTAGTCCGCTAGATCCTACACCCGACCGTTGTCTCTCTTCGGTCATATAGCTTTTTTCTTTCTTGAAAGACTCGTCGAATCTCTTTATCGTCTTCATCTCCGTCACTGTCGGTATCTTGATTTTGTTGCTCCGACATGCTAAATAGCTCTTCCTGCATGCGTTGTTTTTTGAGCTTCCGTTGACTTCGCTCACTTTTCTTTTTATTCAGATGTTCTTTTATAAATTTTCCGACTTCTTTGGGAACAGGTAGACATATTGCCACATCGCCTGTTTGTCATGCTAAATGCTCTTTCATACATATTATAGCGCCACCATGAATTACTTTGTGACAATAGTTACATTTGCTTTTCCTTTTTCACCAATAACTGTCGTACAATAATTCCAAACGATATCACGATTTGTCATAATCAACCATCTAAATGAAAAACAAAATAATTTAAAGTTTAATTACCAACGTTAATACATTTCAACGCAAACTGAACAATGTTTTATTTGCATCATAGATCTTCCATTCATAGTTGTCCAATTATCAAATTACAAATAAGTAATATAGTTTTCCTGTAATTCATTTCAATGAAATCCCGGGTGCAGGAATTCTATAAAGACTGCCACTACAGAAATTTTATCTTGAAAACACTTGAGTTTTATTTTCATTACCTAATGTCCTTTTTTAATTTTAATTAGCGCACATATATAGAGCAGAAGTGGGTTATTGGGGATTTCAATCGAGTTTTTTAAGGTCTACCCTATATCATTACTATGATCAGATCTGAGTTCCTACAGACTAGAGAGGGAAAAATATTATGGAGTGCTGAAGAGTAAAGCTATGTTCTCTTTTAAACTAGTTCATGTTCATAACCCATTTATTTCAGCCTGGCTCATTATTCCACTATGCATCTTCCTCATCACACAGCATGCCCTAATTATTTCTAAACGCAGGCGCAAACTGATGAAGCCAAAAAAAAACCTAAGCGCCGATCGATTTAAAGCCGTCGAAGTCGATTCAAGATCTACAAGGGAGATCGATACTGCCAAGCTTGGATCAAGCTGAGACTTTACAAGTACATGGATCCATTGATCTTTGGATTTTGGGCTAGCATTTAAGTAAACTATTTTGATAGTTAGTTTACTTCATACTTGTATTTATTGATAGTTAGGAGTTTATCTCATCTATATTATGTATAGTAGTGACTTTGTACCTGATACACCATTTTGGATATGATGTATATATTTATGCGATATTTTGTAGACTCGCATTCTATTATATAAATGATGATGTATATTATTCCCTATGACTCTGATTCTGAATTATATATATTATATATTGTTTTGAATATTTTTAATCGGTGTATTTATCACTTTGTATTAATACTGTATACGTCTAAATTTTAGTTCAGATCCTCAAAAAGGTAAATAAGACATATCAGTGTTAGTATAAAGATATATTCACATTCAATCGCCTTTAACCAGCCGTATTCTCCAAATTAGCAGACGACATTACTTGTAATGATCTTTGCTAAAAACTGGGCATAGCGGTGGGATTGTTACGTCTTAACGAAAAAACCAAATGATGATGAACAGAAGAAAAGCCAAGTGACGAGCCAAATTTTCATACGTATCTAGTATGGATTATGACGGATTAATAGAGCACATTTAGAATCTTGCTCACATGATTTTCTATATCAAGTTTGTTTTTTCTTTTTTGTAAGGCAGACAAGAACCGATTGAGTGAAATAAAGTTTAATACTCGTTGCTGTACAAATTTTCTTTTCAATTGATTTTTTTTGGGTTAAGAAAACTAAAATGGTTTTCGGACAAAGTTTCGATCCGGTCCACGCCGGAACTGGCCCGAGATGGCCAAAACTTCGACGTGTCGGCCGGACTTTAGAACGTTGGATAAGACACGCTGCTTTATTCATTAGTCCAGCTGAGACTATTAATTAGTTTTCACATTAAAAATAAACCTGTCAATAAGAAAATACATTTTCTTATCTTTCCTCAAATATATGAGTGCCTTATCTTTTCCCAAAATGTGAAAGCTTTTATCTATTCCCAAAAGGATTTAAAAAAATCATATTTCATCAAACATATGGAATCGTTTATTTTTAAAAAAATTATAGATATATTTGTTATCTTCGTCGATTTCCCAAAATGTAAATAAATTGGTTCGTCAGTTTCCCAAAATTATAGGTATCGTTTATTTCCCAAAATGTGAAAGCCTTTTTCTTTTTTTCGTCTTCGTCGGTTTGTGTCTGCATTCAAAAATAATTAGGACATATCGCTGTAATGGGCCAGGCTGAAATAAATGGGCTATGAAATATGAACTAGTTTAAAATGGAACATAGCTTTACTCTTAAAGCACTCAATAATACTTTTCACTCTCAAATCAGTAGGGACTCAGATTCGATCATAACAATGATCTAGAGTAGGCCTTAAAAAACTCGACTGAAATTCCCAATAGCCCACTCCCGCTCTATATATGTGTGCTACTTAAGATTAAAAGGGACATTAGGTATTGAAAACAAAACTCAATTGTTTTCAAGATAAAATTTCTGTAGTGGTATCCTTTATAGAATTCTTGCTTATGCATGAATTACAAATGGCCTCGTTTTCATTGAAGCGAATTACATGAAAAACTATATTACTTATTTGTAATTTGATAATTGGATAACTATGAATAAAAGATCTATGGTGTAAATAAAATATTGTTCGGTTTGCATTGAAATGTATTAACATTGAGTAATTAAATATTAAATTATTTTATTTTTCATTTAGGTGGTTGATTATGGAAAATCGTGATATCGTTTGGAATTATTGTACGGTGGTTATTGGTGAAAAAAGGAAGAAAACAAATTTAACTATTGTCACAAAGTAATTTTTTGTGGCGGCATAATACATATGGAAGAGCATTTAGCAGAACAAACAAGCGATGTGGCAATATGATTGTCCGACTGTTCCCAAGGAAGTCAGAAAGCTTATACGAGAACATATGAATAAAAAGAGAAATGAGCGAAATCAAGGGAAGCTCAAAAAACAATGCATGCAAGAAGAGCTAATGAGCATGCAGGAGCAATAGAATCAAGATACCGATAGTGACAGAGGCAAAGATGATAGAGGTTCGACGGGCCTTTCAAGAAAGTAAAGAAAGCTATATGAACGAAGACAGACAACGGTCGGGTGTAGGATCTAGCGGACTAAAGTGCAACAATCGTTTTAAATCAATCAGAATAGATGACGATCTAGCAATGCGAGCAGCTGGAAGGATTGATTCATGCATAAACGAGGAGATAGAACTCAACCTTATATTAGAACTGCAATAAAAGGCATTAAAAATGCCAAAAAACACATAGGTCGTGCAATATAATTTTTTTTTTTACTTTAATCATATCCCAACAATGCTGCTAATAGTCATTACTATGAAACTATGGTAGAGGTCATTCAAGAAGCTGGTCTTGGAATTAAAGGACCCACGACACATGAATTATCGAAAATATATTTAGATTTAGAGTGCACTGAAACAACACATTGACACTTACTCCAATTTTTGGGATGAGTATGGTTGTACGTTGATGTGCGACGGTTGGTGCATACAAAATAGAAAAAAATCATAAATTTCTTGTATATTCTATCCAAGGAACTGTCTTTCTCAATTCTGTAGTGTGCCGAGTATATTTGTGGTCTAATAAATAATGTTGTTAATTTTATTAGAGAAGATAGAATTGTGTAAATAATAAGTGATAATGGAGCAAATTACAAAGCTGTTGGCCAACTACTGATGGAAAAAAAGAAAACTATATTGGACATCATATGCAGCACATTATATCGATTTGATTCTTGAAGATATTTCAAAAGAAATCGAGGTAAAAACGATTATTTTAAATTGTCTATCAATAAGAGGATTCATACAATCATGGTTGGTTACTTACCGTAATAAGAAAAGAAATTAATAATAAAGAACAGATTCGACCATCAGTAACTAGGTTTCCTACTCATTTTATTTGCACTAGAATCCATATACACACATAAAGAGAATCTAAGAAGAATGATTTTTTCGATGGATTGGAACGCAAAGATTCATATCGGTCCTAAAGATAAAAAAACGGCAATTCTTGTTTATAACTTGATTCACAGTGATAGATTTTAGACCAACGGTGCTACTATTATTCTCGTATTTGGTCCACTTGTAAAAGTTTTAAGAATGGTGGACAATGATGATAAAGGAGAGATGAAATATCTATATGAAACAATGGATCGAAGAATGAAACAATTAAGAAAAATATTGGTGTAAGACAATGTCAAAAATGGTGGAATATAATAAAAAAAGATAGGAAAGACAATTGCATCGACCTATTCATGCAGCAAGTAAATTTTTTCATTATTACACAATTAACAAAGTATATATCATGTCAATAATTCTTTGAACTTTCAAATTATTTTACGCTATTTTCTCAATTCTCATACACAATATGGAGGCAATGCAATAAACGATGCTGAGATTTTAAATGGATGGACAAATGTTCTTGGAAAAATGACATCCGATATTGTTATGCAAATTGAAATATCAAAAGAGGTAATAAAAAAATTATTGAACTACTCATGATTATTGTTACTATATTTAGCGCAAAGAATAACTTGGTTTATTAATGAATCTTGTTTAGGTGGAAAAATACATAATGAAACTTGGTGTATTTGGTTCCGCAAAAGCGAAACATGCATTTAAGTCGTGTCTTCTAGCTATGTGGTGGTCAATTAATTGTAGGGAAGCTGCATCAAATTTAGCACGCATAGTTGTGCGTATTCTTAGCCAAACAATTTCTTCTTTAAATTTTGAAAGATATTGAACAAAATTTGCAATGATTCGTACGAAATAAAGAAGCAGAATAAAAATGGAGAGCTTAGAAAAACTGGTATTTGTACATTATAGTATGCGATTGAGGGTACGACATGCTAAATGACAACGAACAATTGATCAAATTATTGACCTAGATCACATCTTTCACGAGGAGGATCCACTTGTAGAATGGACTAGAGAAGTTGAGAATCTATGGCTCGATGATACAAGCGATAATCCTTAGCCAGACAATGATAATGTATCTATAGAAAATGCTGAAAATAATAGTTCATCAAATGGCGATTCAGATAATGCCAGTGGTGATGGTATTGGTTTTAGTGGTTATGATATTGGTTTTGATTTTGATGATTCTAAAAGATATATCCAAAGTATTATAGAAGAGATGCAAATGACTATAACGGACGAAGAGATAGAAATTTAGATGTTAAACATGAAGATCGACGTAATTGTAATGGAAGATATATTTCTAACAGTATCCCCAGTTATAAGTATTCTACGTTTGATTATACCGGAGGTTATTCGTTTTGTGGAGTTAATCAATCGTATGCTGGCGAACATCAAATAGCCAAGATGAACCCTCACCTTTTGATAATATGATGACGACTTTTTTAATTTTGGATTAGATGCAGCAGTATGCTTTTTCAGCACATTATAATCCGACACAAGATGAAAATAGTGATGGACAAAATTTATATTATGCTCAAAAAAATAGTTTTGGTATTAAAATTTTATGTTTTATGTTTTTTGATTTGTATCTTCTATGTAACTTAAATAATTTGGTGTAATCGACAATTAGTATTGCATATTTATTTGCAGATTTATTAAAAAAAGTATTGGAATTCATAAATCGGAAATAAAATGGAATTTCCAGAAGTTCTGAAACAGGATTGAAATTTTAAAAACTTTTAATGACCAGAACAAAAACGGAAAACGAAAATTTGAACACATATAGAAATTCGAGGTGTTTTGTTGAATAAATCCATGCAAGTTGTACATGCATCAAATGCTTTCAAATTTGACTTGCTATCTCCTATGCACAAAATAAAATTAGGATCGTTTACATTAGTAACTAATTGCATAAGCAGGTTCTCCACACCTATAATATCTCAAACTCCCTGCATACATAGTGTTTTTAAGAACACATTTAAGATGAATTCAAGTCTTACATATCCAAAGTACATCAGTCAATCTTAATGTTCCATATAACTTAATCTTCTGCATTTTCTGTATTTACACCACAAATGAACAATCCTTGTGGGTTACAGACGCGAACATGAATTATGTGATATATGGGTATATGTACTTTTTTTTATATGTACTTTTTTCTCTGTAACAATATAACGATGTAAGTGCATTTACTAAAAAATTGATTGTATGTAAAATCCAAACAGAACTCATATGTGTCGATAAACTACTGGTTTCTATAGAAGTTCGAGTGAGTTTTCCCAGCATCCTCATCTAGTAACAAATAGAGTTTGAAACCAGCTTAAACATCCTTTTTATTTAAGCTTATCAAAATGAAGTGCATTTTACTTTTGCCAGACTTGATCTTTAATTGAAAAATTCATATAACATATGAATTAATAACTAAAATCTTTACTACTAACAATGAGAATTCATTGAATAGGAATCAACCGTGTCTTTTTGAAATGCCTGAACTGCGCTTTTCATATTCTCCAAGATAAATTCATGCTTTAACAGTGGGAGAAAAAGAGGAAGTCGAGCTTGTAGTATACAGTTTCATAGGTGCTGGTGGAGTAGCCTTGGCTCTATATAACATACGTTACTACATTACCATTTTGAAATCTTGTATAAGGAGGATCAGTGACATTGTTCTCCATCTAATTTATTTGGATTTTGTTCATACAAATATGCTGCAGACTGCAGTCCATCCGTGCATTTGTTGAGGCTTTAATGAATACTGCTTACCAAAAGAAGTGGCTACTTTATCTCAGTACAAAAAACACCATCTTGAGAAAATACAATGGAAGGTATATGTGTTTACAAATGCAGATATCATTTATGGGACCTCATTAAATATATCGTTGACATTGTAAATTTAAGGACATCTTTCAAGAGGTGTATGAGGCTGGATGGAAGTCAAAGTCTGAAGCTACTGGAATATGGTAGGCTATAAGCATGAACTGTTAAAAGTTATAAATAATACTCCCTCCAATCCATATTACATGACGTTTTGTATTTATTCACGTATATTAAGGCAGCTGAAAATAGACTTCATTACCCTTCAATTAATCTTGTGTTATTAATTGCACTATTAATTTTTTATCAAAAAAGCAACGCATGCAATCAAAAAAAAAGAAACGCATGCAGCATGTAACTTCAGCCTCTACCAATAAAAATTTCAAATGGAGCCAAATCTTTGAAAGTGAATTATTTCAACCTAACAAAAATTTCGAAATGGAGCCAACTGTACAAAATTTACTGTTTCCCATCCCTTGCTATGATTTTATATATAGACAACATGAAAAATTTGGTTTCAAACTTCAGTGCCATGGCTTTTAAAAGTAGTCATGACATTGATCTAAATCTTCCTGTTTCAAACAATGATGAAGTTTTTAACCTTGATTTAAATCTTCCTGCGCAGTCCAACATAGAGGAAGATGAGCCAATCTCATTGATAGTTAGACAATCTTCTAGTAGAACACTCATACTAGATTTGAATGTTGATCTAAATCAAGAATTTGAATCTCCATTACTTGAACTAAATGTTGACCGGTTGCATGAAGAAGATGAAGGAAACATAAGCACCGATCCAAATCAAGAGTTGGAATCTCCAATGCATCAAGAAGATGAAGAAAACATTACAACAAATTTAGGTACTTAAACCAATGCATCCAAATCAAGAGTTGGTCACTACATGTTTTGTGACAACATTATTTTAAACAATGAGTTGCATTGTTTTGTGGCAGCATTATTCTTCACTGTCCTTGCATTATTTTAAACAATGATTTTCATGCACTCGGTTTATACTCAGTAGCTATTCATCTATGCAGTAGGAGTATGTCTGTCCTTGCATTATTTAAAAAAATAATTGTGGCCTTGCATTATGACCGTATAACGTTATTTGTCACTACATGTAGTAGGAGACATGAGCAAGGCAAATTAGTTATGTGTTTCTGCTGTTAGCTGTTATTACCATAAGAAAAAAAAACATTAGTTGCATTATTTTTGCAGTGTCCTTGCATTCGTTTGTGCATTTTTACAGTGCAGTTGTAATATTCTTTAGTAATGAGTTGTTTATTTACATGTACAGGCGGTGGCAATGCAACTCAAGGAAAAAAAAGAATAGTTCCAACAAATGAGCAAAGATGGACTATTTATCGGGCTTTATTAGAAAAAAGCGTTGATGGAAAGTTAAAAAAAGTTACAACGAGAGAAGTTTCCGAACAGTTTTCGATACCCATACGAACAATACAATGGATTTGGCAATGGACAAAAGAAACTCCAAATGGAGCCACAATTGATGTTTCACACAAGAAAACGAAAAATTGTGGCCGGAAAAGAATCCATGTTGACTTAAACCGAGTGCAGGAAATTCCTTTACACCGACGAACAACCTTGAAAGCACTTGCCGAAGCTTTGAACGTAAGCTACACGACGTTATTTCGACTTTTAAAACAAGGTCTTCTTCGACGTCACACAAATGCTATTAAGCCGTATTTGAAAAAAGAACATAAATTAGCACGTCTCAAATTCTGTATATCAATGTTAGACCCAAGCAGCTTACCTCATAAGCCAAAGTTTTTCGGCATGTATAACATGATACATATTGATGAGAAGTGGTTTTATATGACCAAAAAGACACAGACATATTATTTACTTCCAAACGAAGAAGTACCCTTGCGTACATGTCAGAGTAAGAATTTTATAGGAAAAGTTATGTTTCTAGTTGCTATGGCTCGCCCAAGGTATGATGATGATGGAAATGAAGTGTTCTCAGAAAAATTAGGTGTGTTTCCTTTTGTCACCATGGAAAAAGCACAAAGATCAAGCAGGAATAGAGAAGCGGGCACTTGGAAAATTAAACCAATGACCTCTGTAAAGAGGGAGAATATGCGAGCGTATATGATTGAGAAAGTTATTCCTGCTATTCAAAACAAGTGGCCAAGAGAAGATGTTAATAAAACCATCTTCATTCAACAATACAATGCCCGAACACACATTGATTCTAACGACGAAGCATTTCGGTTAGCTATTGCACAAACTGATTTTGATATTCGAGTAACTTGTCAACCATCTAACTCACCGGATTTAAATGTTCTAGATCTTGGACTTTTTGCTTCTATTCAAGCCCTGCAACATAAAGAGTGTCCAAGGACGGTACACGAGCTTGTCCATGCAGTTGAGAAAGCTTTCGATGAATACCCATCGAGCAAAGTGAATGATATATTTTTGAGTCTACAATTATGCATGCAAGAGATCATGAAGATAGAAGGATCGAACAAATATAATCCTCCACACATAAACAAGCCGCACTAGGCAGAGAACGTCGTCTTCCTACTCAAATTACTTGTGATGCCACTGTAGTACAAAGCGTTATGGACATACTATCAGCATCTTAACTTATGTATTGAATTAAGATTTGGTTCTATTCACTTTGTGTTTCATTTTGTTATGTTTCTAATTTGTTGTACCATTCTCTTTGTGTTTCATTTTGTTCTTTAACATGCTGAAATGCGCATGCATAGTGAAACAAATGGTGCTTGACTCCATACTTTATTTAGTGTACACGTATAATATAAACTCATGTGCCAGGCTTTTTAAACTTAGTATATGCAAAACATAAACAAGGGAATAACATAACAACAAGGAACTGCAAAAGCATGCAACACGAAAATGAATGGACCAAGGCGGCAAATGCATGCATAGTGACTCAGTGAACAAATTTCAAGTGATAAATCTTTCAAATGGACACAAAAGTGCACAAGGTGAGACACAGCAAGGAGAAGATTGGTGAAACACATGTGATAAATCTTTCAAATACAAGCATGTGCATGTGTACACTACTAATATGAATCAGCAATTCAAAAGACAGTGCAACTGCAATATAGTTCAAGACCAAGAACAATTCATGTACGTATTAACACAAAAGCATCGGCTCCGGCGCAGCCGCGCATCGGCTCCCTGCGAAGTGGCACCGCTAACATGTTTATAATATCGCTAAATAGATGAGAGTAGCTGCAAAAGGCAATACAGTTGCATAAAGCTTGCACCATCATAACATGAACGAAAATAGGAACAAACAAAGCTACAATGAAACTGCTAGAAACAAAAGAAAAGTCCCCTTAGCCAACATGAACTCAAAAGAAACATGAACTCAAAAGAATTCAGGGTACATAATCTTCAACATTGAGATAACAAATTCATGCATCTCTGGATCCTCATTCAAATTAGGAAATTATTTGACCTTCTTCTCAGGTTCCTCAAGATTATTGAGAGGTTCTTCTTCATCAAGCTCATCTTCATTTGTAGGTACCTCATTCAAATCAAATCCTTTAGCAACCTTCTTCTTTAATCCATCAGCTTCATGCTTCATATCATCACTAATGCATCTTTTGAGTTTTGAAGGAGATGAAGAATCTTCTTTGGCATCCATGATGAATTGTGATTTTTGTATTGATTCTAGTTTGGGCTGCAATATAAGAATGGTTGCATCAGTTTTATAAAACAAAAATAAGAGGGAAATATAGTTGGAAGAAGAGATGGGAGGGAAACATAAATTAAATGAATGCATTGGAAGCCAAAAACACTGCATGCGTATTAATGAAGAAGGGTAAAAAAAGAAAGTAAAGTGTTTATTTATCTAAAACGTCATGTATTTAGAAAAATGTTCTCATACTTAAAACGTCATGTAATATGGATAGGAGGGAGTAATAAGAAACGTGTCTATAGAACAAAATACAAGCCAAATCCTTACAACTGACTAACTTTATATATTTAGCATATATATAACACATGATATATCAACCTATTTTCTGGATATTCGTTTTTCCAGATGCATCGCTAGCAATACATTTAAATATAATTGACACCAAAGTAACCATGAGAATAATAATAAAACAAAGCTCATGATCTGTCTATATACGTACAAAGTAATAAATAGGAAAAGATTAACGAAATATGATTCATTACCATACAAAGTAACAAAAATAAAGGATTATAATCCAAATATAGCCTTGGTTTCTTTGTTGTTGGCCATAATAATAATTTATTGAAAGACACCTTTCAAATTTCAAAATATAAACATGGTCGTATATCAGAATCACCACTACAAGAACGACACCTGAAAATTTTCTATTTACCTCGTCGCCCAATAGAATCGCGACGGCTCCGTCACATAAATAGCGACGGGTCGTGACTGCAAATGTGCCACGTGAAAATTTTCTAACGTCTAATTGGCGTCGCTAGCTGTCACTAATCTGAACAAAATGGTCGTCGCCAGCCGTCGCTAATCTTAACAAAATGGTCGTCGTCATCCGTCGCTAGCCGTCGCTATACTGAATAAAATTCTGTGCACTTGCACATCCATATACACTTCAAACAATAACCATCAAATATCATCATTACAGCCACTATACACTACGAGTGTAATGGCAAGCGCTTCGCGCGTGAATTGTTTTTCTTATAAATTGTATATGTTTAAATCAGTCAAAAAAATAATTTTTTATTTTCAAGTGATATTTTGTAAAGAAGTATTTTGAATCGGTGAAGAAAGTTTAATTTTAGATCCTATTTTTAGAAGCGTTTTGAATTTTAAAGCATGTTTAGTTATTAGATACTACTTTTATGGGCATTTGAATTTGTAAAAGAAATTTAGTATTAGATCCTATTTTTAAGTAATTAAGATTGGATAATATATAAAGGGGCATTTTTTGTAGTTCACGTTGATACCAAAAATGTGTGACACAAAAGCTATTACAACTATTATTAAGGATATTCATCAACTATAACCATCATATATCCATCATATAACATCACTATACATTCAAACAATATAAAATCCAATAAAACCAAACAAAATCATATACAATCCCAACAACAATACATATCATGTCAACCAATACAAGTCATCAAAATATGTACACAGTTTCCCAACCAAAATGTGTACATAGTTTTCCAATCACAACTACAAACCGTTAACCCAAACAAACCGTTAACACAACTACAAGTCATCAAAATATGTACATAATATCCCGAAATATATATACACCAAACCAACCAAAATGTGTATATACCAAACTGTAACATGAGCAAACAAGCATACCTACTCCTCACCATCGCTGCCATCTTCTTCAAGTATCCTCCCACGCTGTTGCAAATAACCTGCAATCCGCTCATCCAGCTGTTGCTCGAAGAAACTCTTCCTCCAATCATTTATTTCATCCACTATTTTCTTCAACTGAGCAATCTCCTCTTCTTGCTGGGACCTCTTATATGCACTCTGCAATCTCATCGCCTATAAAATAGTTCATAATTATTTATATATTAGTATATACATAATATTATTAAAATTATTTAACTATTCATATGCATGTGTAAATTTATATATTAGTACATGTCAAAATTTACCTCTAGATTTCCATAGCTATACCGCATATTGGTCCGAGAAGGCGGATCAATAATTGCATCCCAGATATTGTTCACCTCCTCTACCGTAAGCTCTTCCCGACCAGTGGACTGTGCTATCCGAGCCCGCTCAGCTTCGTACCTGTCCTGCGATTACAAACAATTGTTTTACACGATAAAAACCGAATTTGAAGTTTTTGAAAATAAAATAAGACAAAATATTGTTATTAACAATAAATTAGTTTACCATTACGGATTGGGATTTGTCATCCGTCCACTCGTACGAAACATTGTCTTCTTCATCCTTCCTCTCCACGACATGCGTCACCTTGAACAACTCGGCCATAGTGGGCTTGCGGTTGTATCTCGCGGCCTGAATATATATAAATATTATTGCTAATATGATTATAAAATATTTTAATAAAATGTAAACATGGTTTATAAATTTAACTATCAGCTCTCTCTTATGCTCCTGGAAGGATTTGGAGCCACCACGGTGCAATGCATGATTTTTATTCCTGTTAGTCCGGTTCCGCATAGATAATTCCTACAAATTAAGAAAAATTATCACGTATATATCTTGCGAGATTTATATTAGATTTAAATAACAAAGCAAACATATAACTTACTTTTGCTGCCGGAGTGTCCCAAAGCCGAAGAAAATCAGTCCATACACCGTCACCCATCCAGTTCGGCTTTTTGCCTGAATTCTTAGCCTTGGACAATGTATCCCTGTAATTTTTCCTCATTCTTTTGTTCCAGTGATTTAAGAAAACGTCCATGACGTCAGGGTCAATGCGGACTGCAGCCTGTAAATTAAAATTATTTTAAGTTATATAGATTATATAAATTTACAACTGAAATTCAAACTACTACTTACAAGTAAATCGGCATGTATTGCGTTCTTGACATGAAGGGGGATGTCGTCCCAGCGAGGTCAACAACCATCCATCCGGCTCTGAAAAGCCTTCCTCGAAACCTGTGGAATATAATCTGATGGCTCCACCTCAAAGCCCCTGCAAAAGTTATGATATACATGTTTAGTGGATTTTAAAACTTATACTTTAAATAAAATTGATACTTACCCGGCACTTTTCGGAACAACTTCTGCCATCGGACGTAAGTCCGGTGCAGTGCCACTACCACCTGCACCGGGAGATGGGGATGGCGTGCCTGTCATACTTCGTCTCCTTCCAAACTTATAATCTGAGGTCGACGTCGTCTTTCCAATACAACATGCAACCTTTCACACATGCATCTATCTTCTCGTACGGTAGACCGAAAGCGGACATCAATTTTTTTACTTTATAATGATTATCGCACATCAGATTATTGGGTGGCATGTGTCGTTTTGCAGCTTGTACAACTGCTGTAAATGCAGCTTCCGTAAGGTTGAATTTTGATTTCATAGTTATATATTCGGCGGTTACCGAAGGTTTGGTTCCGCTTTACATCCGTCCCACAATGGCCTCTTAGCAGAATCCAACAAATAGTATATTTTTTTAGCTCCCGCGGTCGGTTCTTTTTCGACATTTTCGTCTTCATCGACAGCTTCAGTTGTAGGTAACATTGATCGTGCTGCATCATCCACCATATTTTCTATCGGATTCGTCATCATATTACCGTCCTCTAACACTTTAGTATTAGGTGTAGGTTCAACAAGTTCTCCATGACGATCCCAGAAATAATAATCAGGCACGAAACCATATTGATACAAATGTACTTCAACTATATCTGGTTTCCAATGCTTCAAATGTTGGCACTTACTACACGGGCAACGAATTTCTGTGTTGTTTCAGTTATTAGATTTAGCAAATCTAATAAATTCGTGTACACCGTTGTAGAAATGTTGCTTTATTGATCCCTTCTTTCCAGTTCTGATTTCATACATCCAAGTACGGTCGAGAAAATAATTGAACATTTTTCCTGATTTGCAAATGTAAGTTAGACAATTTAAATCATTAATTTTCAACCATTCTCCATTGTAAACAGTTCATCGTTGCACAGAATTCAAAATAAAAACTTCACTTTATTTTTTTATTTTTTGGTATTTTGGTTTTCACTTCGGTGGTCAGTCATCCTACTTCACATTACAAACACAATAATGTAATTATTTATAAATCATTTCAGATTAAACGGTTCAACAAAATTTCAGCAGCACTTCTCTTCTGTTCCCTGTATCGTACACAAATGCGTGTACACATGGAACGTAAAGGAAGTGCTGTCGATATTTTGTAACCTTTTAAAATGAAATGATTTATAATATGTAATTACTTTATTGTGTTTGTAACTTGTCCAATACAGGGACAAATCCGACAAATATTGTATCAGATGAATATAAATGTCCGTTCCGTTACAAAACGAACATCCATATAACGATCATATACAACACTTGCCAGACGGGGCCAAAGCCAATCTAAGGGATAAAAAAATTTCTTTAAATTTTATCAAATATTGTTGTTCTTTTCAAACTTTGACAATGTTTCAACTATTTAAATTTTATTTCATAAATTTGTGTATTTAAATTTTAGTTCAACATTCAATTAAAAATTTTAGTTCAATATTCATTTCTTTATTTTTTTACGACGTAGATTTTAGCGGAATATTTGTTGTTGTTATATTCATTTCTTAATTTCTTTACAAAATCGATTTTAGTACAATATCAGTTGTTTTTAAAGTCATTTCCTAATTTTTAAAAAAAAAATAGATATTTGCAGAATTTTTAATGTTCTCATATTCATTTTTTAATTTTTTGTATAAACTTTATTTTTGTACAATATATACAACCTTTTGCATTTTGGCCGTCGCTAGCCGTCGCTAGCCATTGCTAAAATTATTAAAATGGCCGTCGCTAGCCGTCGCTAAATCAACAAGATAAATAGAAGAATTATCAATGAAGATAATTATAAAACAACAAAATCTAATTATTAAATAGATAACTAGAAAACAATAAAAATCTAATTATGAAATAAAAATTTGTCAATTTAAATTCACTTAACAACTTAAATTTGTAATTTATCAATTTCATAAACTATGAAATACTTTCATGTAAATTTATCAATAACCAAGTTAATCATTAATATACACTAATTTTTCACTTAACACAACTAACCATGTTAATCGGCAACACTAATTATCTACGTCAACCATTTATTCAACTTCATGATAAACTAATTAATCTAATACCTAATTTAACTTCATGATAATAAACTAATTAATCTACCAAATCAACATACAACACTACTAATACCTAATTTAACAACAAATCCTAATTTAACAACAAATCCTAATTCAATTGGGGTTTAAACTAAACCTAAAAAACATCAAATTTACATTCAAAATAGAGACTAGAAATATAACTAGGCGAATTTGGGTGATTTGGAGGCGGCGGAAGGCGGGGCGGCAGCTGCGGTGACGGGGGGCGGCGGATTGGGGGAAGGAGGGTTTAATTTTGGTGGGAAAGGCATGAAAGTTCTGCTCGCGGGAAGCAGCCTGTATATTTCGTATAGCGACGGCTAGCGACGGCCGCATTTTTTATCCGTCGCCAGCCGTCGCAAAAGCCCGTCCTATACGAAACCGTTCTAGCAGTGCACCTTTTAAATTTGAAATCTCAAAGAGCCAGGGTGGAAATCACAATTTGAAATCTCAAAGAGCCAGGGTGGAAATCACGTTTATTGATTTCTTGCTGTTAATAGAATTGAAAGTGATGATGCATTTAGATACATTTTTGCTCACAGCCCACATTAGCTAAAAGAGCATATGCATTTAAAAATACGAGTGTTATTTTTTTCCCATTAGTATAAAATAAACCAAAACAAATAAACAAATGATAAGACTATGAATTCTTTCAAGTTATTAGCTCTATGAATATCCTTTAGTTATCTTGAAATTCTAGGTCGTTGCTTCAGATTCAGCTTATGCTGCTAATGCTACTATCAAATCTACTTTCATAGATGCAACTATAAATGCATGCACGTTGTAATTAAATGCAGACACACCTGGACGTGTGTATATACTCTTATAGAATAGAGTAAACTCACCTAGAAATCAGTGCTATTTAAGTCATTACTGCACCTTTTAGTTGCTCCATTGAATTAAAAAATTAACCCAAAACAATGAACATCAACAGCTATAGATACAAAACCAAAAATTAGCAGAGCACGTTATTCCTTTCCAAACTTTACAAAATTAGGTTTTGAATACTACTTTATGTTCCAAGCACATCAGAAGGCAAACCCTTCTTTTTCGTCCATTACAAAATTAGGTTTTGAATACTACTTTATGTTCCAAGCACATCAGAAGGCAAACCCTCCTTTTTCATCCATCTTGTGTCTGCAAGCTCTGGATCTTGGAGGAGCAATTCATATCCAATAAGTCATCGAGTTTGGCATTAGAGATCGACAAAGGGGCTTCAGATCTAAAGATATGAGAGAAGGAATTCAGCGATGAAGTAACTAAAATTTGAATAGTCAGGAGTAAATATGAGCGAAGGGCAATTTAGTGTCGAGGTTAGTAAATTAATTTAAAGGACAAAAATTCGCATATTTTTAGCCTCAAGGACACAACCTCACTATTTTAGCCACAAGGGCAAACAATTTTCTAAAAATTATTCAAAAGGACATACATTCTTCCAAAATTATTCATAAGAACAAACATTCTTCCAAAACTGCTACCCAACTGAAAACTAATATCTAAAAACTGCTATAGATAAATACAAACTGATACCTAAATGCTATCAATAACTAAAAACTGATACCTAAATAAGGTTGTCCTTCATGCTAAAATACAGAAGGTCTGTCCTTGAGGTAAAATGCTGAAAATATTTGTCATTGACAATAATTTCCTATCGAGGTTAATATCAGTTTTTCCTACGGGTATAATTTTTTTGTAAAAGTGGACTTAATGTAGATGTATCAGTTTTTAAAGTTTGAACTTTGAAAGTCCAGAAAACAGGGAAATAAGGCCATTGACCTAATTTCCACTATATTTACTGTTCAAAGAACTAATGTTACTTCCAAAAATGAATAATTAGATAAAGAATGAGCTAATTAATTTAACGTTTACAGTATAGCCAGGAACTTAACTTGTTATTCAAGCTTGTATGGAAGCTACATAAAATGCATACACTTATCCATCTTATACTACATTCAACAGAGCATTCACATAAACTATAAACTATGACTCATCTTAATCTCTTTTTTTATAATCAGTAACATCCTAGTGTCAAAAATCATTTCAGTATAATTAATACATCTCATATATACATATAGATTATATAAAATCATCCTTGGATATAATCTTCTCAAAAACATGGACACACACATTTAATGGTTATATTTTAGTACAACTTCCATCACCGACTTTATTAACTAACACCTTCTAAACATATGTATTAAATGTCAGCTACTCCACCTCCAGATGCCACAGTAATCATGGTTGTGTAGTTGACTTGCATTGCGTCATTGGTTGCTACAAATGAGCTATGCATTCACTAACCTGCCATCTTTTATTCAATATGAACCATGCAATACCTTAACTAAACTTGATGAACCTTCGCTACTATCTTTTTCCAAAGTATAAGTATTGGAGGAGAAGTATTTATAGGATAAGTGAGAATACATATTCTAGGGTCATTTTCACCTTTATTTAAGGTCAATACGGTGACAATTTGAGTAACAACTGCAACCATATAGAAACTTACCACAGCTAAGAACAAATTAATAATGTAAGTTCTTTGCTTATTTGCAGGAATATTAAAATTATTTCATAAGTATAAAACGATTTGTCAACATACGCGCGATAAAAATAAAAATAAATGGAGATAGAAGTAAATGTCTAACAAATTACTATGTCGAGTAAGAATTCTATCTCATGAATTAAAGAGCTAAAGCGACCATATTCAAAATAAGCACAATAAACAGTTAAAAAGGTTATTACAATAATCACAATAAAAATAAATATAAATGGAGATAGAATTAATATGGTTAAGCCACCATATTCAAAAAGGCTATTACAAAAAATTAGAAACTTCTGTACCTTATCTATGGGCCCGTATTTATGAAGTTGTACACTTGTGGTAGGTCTTCTGCATCAACATCGTCTATTATTGCTGCGAAGACTAATCCCAATGCAAATGCCACTATCATAATACATATTAATAATAAGTTATGCTTATTCTCATCATAAATCATTCATTAACATAACAGAAAAAAAATGAACGGTAACTACAGATATTACATAAAGCGATTGTCTAGACTATTTACTCAATGATCTACTTCATAAACGTCAAAAATCAACTATCTTACTGATCAACAACTCCACTTTGGATGTCATAACCATTAATTTAACTAAGGCTACCAATTCCTATATGAAATCCCAAAGAGTCGGTCTTAGTTAAGTTCAAAAAGGTGGGAAAATATTCGAAACCAAAAAACCAAAAAAATGAAATTTGCCATTTAAATGTCTTTTTAGCATTAAACAGTTAAAAATTAAACTGTCAACTCTGCTGCTCCCCTCAGCCCATCATTGCAGAAATGCCAAAACACCCAGTTGCTTGAGTTCAATCAATTTTTAATCCAATATGTTTACGAAGACCTTACCTTTGAATCCGTTGCAACTAAGACAATTATCGAATTCCAACTATTGCATGCAAAGAAAATTATCACAGACTAATTGGTCTTAGATTGCCACAGCCAGTTTATCCTAAGTTACTGCATACGCTGCAGTCTAGGTTATTATGGTTGTTGGTGATCCCAACTTTTGAATTCAGAATTGGAGAATTGATACACGTGGAACAAATTCAATCACGAAGTTTGCTAACGACTTTCTTAATTAAAAATATTCATGTGATTATGATGGGAAAGGGTAGAGATGTGGGAAGGCTGCATAATAGACGTGTTGAAGAAGGAAGATAATTATTTGAGATGGGCTGAGAACGTGGAACGAAGATGGACATAAAATGAAGCAACGTGTTTATCCTTAAAACTGTATTTTTTGACATGCGAAGAAGGGCAGTTTTGTAAGTTAAAAAAAAGCTTCAGTTTGACCCGTTGATCATTGGTTTTGCTTTATGTATAAGAAGATAAGAATAAACGTAACTTCGAAGTTAGCTATTTCAATTTTAGACTTTCAAATGTAAAAATTTAAGTTTGGAAAAAAGGTAGAATGATTAGATGCTTGTTATGTTTACATTTTGAATGGAAAATGCTACCACCAGTTCTCACTTCAACTTTCTCGAAACCAATATGAATTGAAGAGAAGGATGTACAGGAGACGATAGCATCAACAAAGCCTTTTGAAGAAGTCGAATGGATGCTATAGCTAAAAGTCAGATGTGTTGCATTCTTTCAAGAGTCGAAAGGACAATTTTGCTTCAATTATTTCCTTTCGAAACAGATGCTTTCACCTGTATAAATATGTTTCAAATAAGCTGAGGAATATCTTTCTAAGGCAGCAAATAACAGCCACTCACATGCACGCCAAACCTTTCGAAATCGAAGGTTTCGCCTTCATTCAAATTTCTCAAAAAGATATTTTGTTAGAGCAACCCTATCGAAAGCATAACTAAGCCTTTCAAACCGGTCGAAATTTTTCATAACCAGAAAGGGTTCCACATCAATTCACAAGCATGTTTTCGGAAGTTACCTTTCACGTTGAAACCCTCAGCATTTCAACACATTCGAAACCCCAAAAAATTAACTGTTGAGAGAGTCGAAAGCTCATGCCCCTTCTTAGTTGCAACACCAAAGCAACACATGATGGAGAAGCGCACCTACCTCTTTCGATGAAGATGAAAGCATTCAAGTCCATTCAAATGCAATGCAGAAGAATGCCCAAACATTGACGACAACGAAAGGTCGCTATAGCCGCCTTACGACCAAATCGAAAGCATTGAGTCGAAAGGTGTCAATCCACGCCTATAAATAAGACTCTAGAGTCTAGTTTAGAAGGTCTGAATTCTTTCACTATATTCTTGTATCTTCTTAAAGTTGTGAACCCTAGTTTTCAAATTAATTGGGAATTCGATTAATTTATACTACTTGAGTTTAATCAAAGCACGATTATGGAATTTTTGGATATATGGCTGATTTGATATTTTCAATAGATTCAGTTTGTAATCTTCTTACATCAATTTGCTCGAAGGGCCACCACTAGAGTAGATCGAAACCCTTAATTCAATTAATATCTATAGAGCCTTAGCTCCTAGGCTCTAGTCGTCGAAAGATCAGCTTTCGAAGGATTTGTAACTTATTCATTTGATTCACATCCTTAACCCATTTGAACCAACCTTAGGGTCGACTCAACCAATTCAAAGGGAGGTTTCAAAAGGATACCAAGTCAGATTAACTTGTTCGAAAGATAATATAAGAAGCATTTTAGTGTTTAGTCTAAATCGAAAGGTCTAATAAGAAGGATTTTCAACTAGAATAACCAATTCGAAAGGAAAAATGAAGATAATAGAATGGATTATAGCCATCTTAACCTGATTGAGAGGTGTCAACTACTTTCACCTTTTGAAAGAAGGTCTCGAAAGAGTCACATTTTGAATTCAACTTTGGTGTGTTGACAAGTTTTCTTGTTAACATTTTGGCGCCGGAAGAAGGACTTGAACCTTCGATCTTTTTGTACTTCCAACTCCACTTTCCTTAGATCTAATTCTATTCCAAGCTTACATGCTTTAAACTTTACGTCATCATGTTTCGCAAAGTCAAAAGGTTCGAGCAAGGATCCTTGGAGCCACATCCAATTGGATTCTCCAATAGGACAGTTAATGATTCTAAACTCCATGAAGAACAAATGTTGAGATTGGAAGCTTTAAAGATTTTGAAGAAAAAGAAAACTGAATCTTATGATCAAGATAAATGGAGTTTAAACCCTTTTCACATTATCTCTACACCAATGTTTGCCTTTGGAGGAATAAAGAATGAAAGTAACAACTTGTTTGACCAAATGAGGAAAACAATTCAACTCTATACTAAAGGCACAATCTTTAAAGAGAGAATGGTGATTGATTACAATGCCTTTGCACATAAGCGGCATCAAGCAACAAGTGTGACATTGCCTACGTATGAACTTCAAAGGGTTTTAAAAAGAAAACTGGTCGTTGAGTGTGAAGCTACAGAACCAAGTAATAAAGAAAATCTAGAAACCATCCTCAAAGGGCAAGCTTCAAGTCAAGACTCCCTAAGGAATGCAATTTGACAACATCAATTGAGAATGTTTATCTTCTAACCAAGGAAGAGCTCAACTATTAGCCATCAAAGAAGAAGAAAAAACCTAAATACGAAAGAAATCTGGGCGGATCCTATTATCACTACCACATGATGAATGGACATGAGACAAATCAGCGTAGGAAACTGGAAGGAATGGTGACCAATTTCTTCAACAAGGCAAAATCAATGAATTTGTAAAGAGATCCTAATTGGATTCAATAAAGAAGCACTTTGCTAAGAAAAATCTACATGGTTGGGAGTGAAATTCTCCTTGCGTTTGGACATTACCTCAAACGGTCAAAGCCTTTGTCTACATCGAGTTAGCCAGGTCAAAGCGCCTTCTGGAGGGAGGTTAGAGTAAGCCTTTATCTACACCATGCTATGGCCAGGTTAAAGCATCGATAAGCCCTTGAGCGCGCCACGCAATGGCCAAATCAAGACGCCTCTTGGAGGGAGAACAGAGTAAGCCCTTGGTCTCGCCATTCTATGGCCTGGCCAAGGCACCGAACATGCCCTTAATCGCGCCACACTATGGCCAGGTCAAGGCACCTCTCAAAGGGAGGACGAAGTAATCCCTTTGTCCCACCACGCTATGGCCTGGCCAAGGCACCAAACAAGCCCTTGATTGTGCCACACTATAGCCAGGTCAAGGCGCCTCTTAGAGGGAGGTTGGATCAGTCCTTGGGCCCTGCTTGTGGTGCGCACTAGATTACAACGGACTAAGATGTCCTAGCCCGAGAACCGACAGCGGACTAAGATGTCCGAGCATGAGAAGTGGCATATCAAAACAACGGACTAAGACATCCAAGATCAAGAAGCGGCATATCAAAAAACGGACTAAAATGTCCGAGCCCAAGATGCAGCATATCTAAACAATGGAATAAGACATCCAAGCTCAAGAAGCGAAAAATCAAATAGCAACAACATATAAGGCCTAAAGGGTTAACACATGTCAAAAGAGTCAAAGCCCAAGGAGCGGTACAAAACAGAAGGCTTAGAAAAGAATCTACTGTCTCCGACTAATTATCAAAGAAGAATTTCAGAACTTCACTTATTAATACCCGAATCCGGCTTTCAAATCTTTCGTTATTAAGTTCGGAACTTCACTTATTAATACCCGAATCAGGGTTTCAGGTCTTTACTAATAATCTATAATCTTCATCATACCTGAATTTGGGTTTCAGGGCGATAACTATTAATTACCAAACTTCACTCATAATTGCCCGAATCCAGGCTTGAAATTTCTGTTATGAAGATTATTATTATGGATTTCTGGTTTTCATCCACTAATACTCAAATATGGGTTTCATATCTTTTAACGTTTAAATTTCATTCATTAATGCCCGAACCTGGGTCATTTGACTTCTACTACAAACTTTCAGACAATAATTTCTGGACTTCTATTTCACGATTATTATTGACTTTCTATTATCTGTCTCCAAAAGATGAATTTCTAACCATCAATAACTAAATCTAGAATTGAATTTACGGTTCGCCATCATTGGATTTCTGGTATTCTATCAATACAATTAAAGTTGAATTCCTGGTTTTCTCTCTTCATTACCAAAGATGGGTTTCAAAGCATTCAATTGTATTTAATTATAGAATTACTTTTCACTTATTATCATATGTTTACATAATGATTTGTTAACTTCCACTAATAATGTAAGTGAAATTTTATGTGGTATTCAAGTAACGATAAAGAATATTGTTTGCTTCAAGTTTTTCGGGGAAATGAGATCGGTAAGGAAGGCTAAATGGGCCAGCAATTATAAAGCCATTGTCCGATTTATCTAAAAGCAGATTTAGAGACAACATTATAAGTAAGTAACAAACCAAGTGATATTTACACAATTTACATAATTTACAAAATCATTGACACATATACAACACAAGTGTATATTTTACAAGTCCTGAATAGTCTTATGTAGATTCTGAGCAACTAAAGGATCGACGATATGCTGAATAGCTATACAAAGATTCTCTTTGAGCTTCTTTCCTTTTTCCTTACTTCGTCAGCATCATCGATGGAATCAATGCAAGTCTTTAAAGCATGGTTGAAAGCTTTATTAGCACCTTTGAAATTTTTGTTTGCCTTACTAAATCTGCGATGTGCTTTCGAAGAAGATATTTATCATGTTCAGGTTTCTGAATCCTAACCGCATAGCTATTTATGCCCTGTGAGTACCTCGCTTTCCTTTGGTCATCAAAATACCTCACCATTTTGAATTTGACATTTCTGCACCATTCTCCTACTACACACTTGTCTAAGCCTGGCGGAGGGTTAGTGTAGTTGGAAATTTTTGAATAGCTAAAGATGAGGATCTTATCGATTACATATCGGTCGGAAGTCAGAGAAGTTGTCAAATAGATATTTTGAATTTTGTCCCCCATGATAAACTCTAGGAATTTACATTGGGCTTGACTGTCTTTTAGTTTTATCTCTAAATCACTTATTTATTGGAGGAGCTTGGATATATCTTGATTGAAGTCAATCGAGGGATTTGATTTAACTCGTCGCTTTGATTGAGAAATTATTTCGTCTTTGTTCTTAATGTCCGTCTCGAGACTTGTAATCTGATCGTTAAGACCCCTAACAATCGTCTTTTGAAGCAAAAATTTCCTATGCCATTCTAATGCTTCAGTGTTGCCTTGAAGATGAGCAGACAAGGGGTCGTTAAGGAGCTTTTTCTTTTCAATATCTGCTAACAACCTATCTCTGACACTGATAAGACGATATGTTGAATCTAACAAGAGCGGCGTTGTAGATAATTGTAACTCCTATTTAAACAAATAAAAAGAAAATAAAGTCAAAACTCAAATAATCAATCTCTTTTATTATAAGAATAAGGAATTACAACTTAAGTAGAAATAAAACAAAAGGTATAATTTCATTGGACACTTGTTTCACATTTAAAGTTGCCTTTTTGACATTATTCAAGGAATTAGTCGAAAGAGTAACTGTTGAATCAAAAGAGGCATTAAGTCCTTTCGAGGTAATAACTTGAGGATACTTGCTATAATCTCATTCCCCAGCGGAGGATTATCATGACCACATATTAATCTGGTATGATATGTTCAAATTTCCTAAAGAATTTTTTTTTGTCTTCACTAAGAAAATCAAAATGAAGGCAAGGATGTTCCATGTAAAGTCTCTGCACATCTCTAAGAAAGCAGTATGTGGCTAATTTTGAAGATTTCAAAAATGAAGCCTTTTCTATATAATCTCTTCTTAGTTTAGCATATTTTCTTAAATGATCTCTAGAAACAAGGCTACTTGAGAGACATTTATTCTGTGATAACATAATAAAATGCAATTAAGTATAAAAGGAAGTTAAAATAGGAAATTTAGAAATCGATATTATTAAAAATTACAAGTGCTTATCCAGTTCATACAAAATTGACTTCTTGAATAACTTTGAAACAAATTTGTCCTTATAATACTTAATTTTTTCAGAAGGCAACTCATGGGGAATCAATTTGACTCATGGTAAATTCCAGCAGGCTCATGGATGTGGATCAAATCCAAATTCATCCAAATACCTCTTGTGTAAAACGCGTAAGTAGACCCCCATTAAAATCACCTAAAAAGATTTAATAACTATATAAGTGCAAAAGTGAATGTATAGATTTTATAATATTATGAGTATCTAGAAGCCATCGATAAAAAGGGTATAGTAATAATTTTGGATTACTCTATTTATAAGTATGCTCGATAGGTCAAGGCTGATCCCGATACATGTTAGATTGAGATAATAAATATTGAGCTTTTTTTTTTGTGATTGTGAATGATTTTATAATGTAACTTGTTTTGATAATTGCTATTGGGTGTACAATATGTATTTCAAAAGATGAGTGGAGTGTGTTACTTATAACAACTGTTATGGAATTGCGAAGATATAATTTCTTTAAGGGGGAACCTTTGGAATTACTTAATTAAAGTAAATAATGGTTTAAATTGAAAATTTAAATAAGAAGTTAAAATTCTCAAGATTTAAATAACAAGAAATTAGAATTTTGTGTTTTTGTAAAGGAAATGAATGCCTTTGGTACGTGAATTCTAAATTTATTCAATATTGAAAAATTAATATATGTAATGAATATTTGAAAGTAATAAATAAATCTATTTTTGTGAAAATAATAGAGGTTTATTTGGTAAATCCTTTTTATTTTTAAAGAAAATTTAAGAAATATTCAATTGTAAATAGTCAAAGTTTAAAAGATAGATTGAGATTTTTAAGAAAATAATACCCTTGTGTATTATTTAAGATTTTTATTAAATTGAGATTTTACATATATTATAGAAAATAAATAACATTTTAATAAATAAGGATTCTTGTACCAAAGAAAAGAATAAATCTACATAAGTATTAAAATTGTATATTTTTGGGTTTTATGAGTGTTAGGAAGTTAATATTTGATTTAATTAAATAGCATTGGAAATATATATTACAAAGTAAAGGGAAAATGTTTATTTGCAAATAAATAATGTAAAGGTTAGTTTTAAAAGAGAAAGATAAATTAAATGGACTTGCATTTTATTCTAATGGGCCTAGAAGAAATCCATGACCATGGTTAAACAAATATGAGAAGTTGCTTACTCATCTTTCTCATTTTTCTATACTCCATACATACAAAAGAATTGGACTAAGAAGAAACCAGGGTTTTCAATTCCACTTCCCCTTTCAATCCAAAAATGTAAATTTAAAATACAAATAAAATCTAGAAAATTTATAGAAAATCAAGGTATGTTAGTCCATCCCTTTTCTACATTTCTAGCTTTTATAATTTTAGTTTTTGAGCAAGTTTTGAACACTCTTGTGTTGCTCTAAGTGTTGGTTTCTAGGGTTTTATTTATGTGAAGAGATGGGTTGATTTTAATAGTTAATCTCCAAGCAAATCATATGAATTAAGATAAGTAATCAACACCACTCTTTCTACAGTTGTTTGCATGTTTGTTTAAATCGATTCAAGTAATGATTTCAGTTGTTAAATTGGATCGAATTGTCATGGTTATGATGTGAATGAAAGTATGCTTTTTTAAAACATAAGGAGATAGCTGATAAATTATTTAGAAAGTGTGTTGTAGTAAAACAACGATAACTTGCACTCCCTAAACCCATTTAGGGTCAATCCTTTTGGGTTTAAAATTAGATTCAATGGGCAACATTTCTCTTTTGGTCACTTTATGATACTTAACTGTTTAAATGACTTGAAACGGATTTGAACATATAATCAGAGTCCTGTCTTTAAGGTGATTTTTTAAGTTTATACTTGAAATTTATTTGACTATAACTTTTGAACTGTAAGTCCAAATTTGATGATACTTTTTAAGAAAAGCTAAGACTATTATCTTCAACTTTTATGCAAATGAATTTTACATATTTTGAGTTTTAAAAGATTTGAAATGGATTTGAAAAATTACTTATGAGTTGAAAGAGAAAACCAATTGCTTATGAACAATGATTCATCCTTCAACAATTCATTGCATTTATACTAGATTTATCGAACTTACGGAATTTCTATCCGACCTTAGAAATAATATTTTATGCAATGTGCTACTTCTATGGGAAAAGAAATAAAATAAAACTATGTAATAACACAAAATATGGAACATTTGGTGTTATTTCTTCAGTTGATTATACGACTTGTTTATAAAGTAATTAAGCAAGAGGTATTTACTGGCTTATAGTAAATACTTTACAAACACCGAGTGACATAAGACATGGGTGTTACTATGTAACTACTATAGATAGTATGTGACACTTCATTATTAAATTATATGTCGGGAAAATTTGCTATGTCCATAACTCACTAGTATCAAAAGTTCATATTATCTGCTTGACCTTATAGGCTTAAAAACCAATACATACGAGTCTAGAGGGTAGTATGTACCATATGAATCCATTGTATTAAGAGGGTAGTGCAAATAAAATCATTCAAGAGCTAGTACATATGAGTCCGGAGAGTAGCATGTACCACATGAGTCCAGAGGGTAGAATGGTTAGGAATAAAGCAGCTTGCAATGATGATAACTTTCCCTATAATCAAGACATTAATAGGATCTACTAAAATAAATTCTATACTTGGTGTATGATAGAATTTTGTGTTAATTAAAAGTTGTGTTGATTTATATTGGATGTGTATTACTATTATGCAAACTCATGCTTGATTAGATCCTATTTACACTATATTGAAATAATATTCATCGATGGTCATTTGATGACTGATTGCCATAGTGCTTGGTCTTGATATCTTTTATTGTATATGACACCTTGCATTGTTATTTCCATATCTTGTGAATTGTACATGCTTAGTATGTGATCTCATCTGATTATATTTAGAAAGAGTCTGACCCATTTATTTTTATAAATACTCGGGCTTGGCCGAGACTTGACAGGTATAGAGACTCTGTGACCATGTTCGTGACTAGATTTCTCTATGGCCTGTGTTAAATATATGTGTATGTATTTATGGACTAGGGTGATGACACGAATATGTACTAGATATATGATGTATGAGATAGTGACATATTTTGATATATCTATACCATTTTGAGACCTTTGTTATCCTTATATATTACGTACTTTGTGACGATCTTTGGTTCTACATTTTGAATTGTATTATATATTATTCTGATTATATTAGCCAATGTGTGTGTTGGTTTGTACCAAGTCTAGTCATAGAAAAATTATTGTTCTAGATTCTAAAAGGTAAAGCGTGGCAGCATTAGCCCATAGTAATATACACAATTAGTTGCTCTTAACCAGCCTCATTCTCCATACTACTTGATAATATTATTTTTATTATTCTTGGGTACTATGGGTCTAAAGGTGGGGTGTCACAATCGCTCCCACTAACTTCGAGACACTTTAGTTGTTATGTGCAAACAACCTATTCTAAATCGTTGTTTAGAATTTTCTATTTTAACACACACACACACACACACACACACACACACACACACACACACATATATCAAAACTCAAAGTCATATAGGACGATAATTTTGCGAGTACAATCCAAATTAACTCAAGCACATTGAAGGACTAATCTATTACACTAATTTCAATAACTTAATTTGATGATGTTATTCTTCTTAATGTTGCTTACCGTATTCTGGCTACATTGGTTTCTTCCCGAAGGCATATTTGCAACCAATTGATCATATCCCTTCGGGTACAATCATTAATGTCATACTTTGATAATATACTTGGTATCCAATCCGGATTTATGCGCTATGCCATATGGTAGAGTAAATACTTTTAATGGCTTATTAACAATTTAGGAAATTCTTTTTCTCGACATTGATGAGAAAATCGTAGTTTCTCTTTGATATGGGAGAGTACTTATTAGACATTCTGATGTATTGTATCCATTTAGACTTGTTTAGTTCATTCCATCCCTCATAATCAATTTTATCTTTGGATCGTATTCAAATTTGTATTACTAAAAATAGTTTCTAAAAGAAATTCCTTCATTATAAAGTTGGCGTTTCTCAAAACAATAATTGTTTCTCAGTGCAATGAAATAGGTCTTTAGAAACACTTTATAAATTGTCTTATATATAACTGATTTGTTTTTAAGTTTACGAAACTTAGGTTCGTGACATAAATTAGTCAATCAACATTGACTAGTTTCAAATTCCTTTAGGGTAGTCCATAGAAAACACCTCATGAATAATGTAGTCTCTCGACTCACTCAACATGTCAACTCTCTGACCTAGGGTACGTAGGCGTTTCTTATAACCCTTGTCTTGTATGATCTCATAAACTATGCTTTAGATGAAATTAATTGTAGCCTTATGTTCTTAATCTTGAGTGCATGACCTTACGAAAGGATGTTAAATTAATTTCGTTCATCATCTATCATACTTTCTATAATAAAGTGTAATCACTACTTGTTAATAAATCATTATGTATTATTGAGAGGAGTGACTTTTGTGATTGAATCTTATTTGTTTTAGATATATTTTGGAACTCCTTTCTAACACACTCACATATTCGATCAAATCGAATTGTTTTATTTTCTTTTGCATGTTATGTTATTTACTTCCATTTTGTATTATATAAACTTGTTGTGGACATACTACATGTGTATCAAACGCACTTGTTCATGTCTGTGATAATTCATTGGCAAATTTAATGAAGTATATGAAGCCGTTTTGGTATCATTAGACATGTGATTGCATACATCTATATGTATCAATCTAAAGAGTTCACCAACTCTTACGTCGCTACTAATGGATATTTTGCCCTTAATCTTTTGAGCTACAATGATACCATATGATTTATAATCATATGATTAAAGAATTATTTCTAAAAAGCATGCTTAGTCCATAATTGCAAAATAATTAAAAAAAATCAGATGCTTATGTACTTTCTAATGCATCACTTTTGTCATATAAACAAAGAACATTATTATAGTTTGATTTTATAAAGAATATTCACAATATTCATATTGAAATAATAATTATTTCATAAATAAAATATTGTATGCTCAAGGAAACAATTTTTCGTAACTTGACGTGTCCAATTAGGGGCATTATATGGTATGCTCCTACTGTTTCCTCCATTACCATGATTGCTTACGAAATATGAAGCTTCATTTAATCACTTATTAAGGAATTTAATTCCGTACACTGTAACTAGTTTATAATCATGAGTTTCAGATCAAACATCTTAGACTTAAAGGAATAAATTTCATAGAAAATAGTTTTTCGTATGAAAATACATCTGGAATAGAAATCATATTTCTCGTTCCATATTAAATATCTTACTTTATATAATTCTCATTGCCAATGTTCCTTCATGAAGTAGATGTGACCATTCACTCTCTTCATCCCAACTACGTCTAAGTTACATTCACTCTCCTATATTCACTTCCTTTCAAATGGTCGAACCATTCAAAAGGGAAACCTTACCACAAGACTGTAATGAACTCTTTATAAAAATGCATTCGGTCATCCTTAAAATTTAGGACGTCGAATAAGTTGCACTTTACGTAAGCCAATCAAACCAATATTTAGTGATAGAATTCCTAAATCCATCTTATAACTATTGGTATAGTGCTATGTCTAGCATAGAAAAAAATCCTTATTGTAATTAATTTTATTGAATGCATAATCTCGCACCATGGTTTATGTCACAACCCACTTTTTCATACAGTTCGAACTGACAATTTACCATACATGTCTAGTCCAAATTGAACAGTATGGAGGATAGTAAGAAAAAAAAGAAGAAAGAAGATAGAAAGAAAACCAAACAAAACAGAATCTCAAGTGGAAACGAATAATCTATAATATAGAACAAATCTTTACATAAAAAATGTAATTAATATATATGCAGACATCAATCCGGGATATACTAACTTATTCAGCATGAACACTTATAACATCCTATCGTCACAACTACTGATAAACACAATTAAAATGCCCTGGAAATATAATCATCTACGTGAATACGTCTTTAGTCCTCCAGCTTCACTCTTGAAGCTCCAATTCCTCTAGCTAAACCTGGAAATATGCTCGTCTGACCCAAGCATACAGGAAAAATCACGCCCAGATCAGTCTGGTAAAACCAGCATGAGAATTTAAATCACAAGGAATTTGAATCATTACAGCTTTCAAAATCCTTTTAAAATCAAAGATATCCTGTAAGACCACACCACACATAAACACAACGGGTTTTTCCCTTACGGTAACCAAAACCTTTTATAGAAAATCCAATGATATTATAATAGTGTCTAAGTACTAATACCTATTCAAATAGCTGAAATTGTTACAGTATTAAATTTTGGCATACTGGGCTCTACAACCAAAACCATAAAGGTTCATATCGGAGAATGGATTTCGATACAATGACTAGGCTCTAGGGTACCACCTATCATGGTACACATCTAGAAAAATGTATCGAGGGCCTTGTTGGGATTCCCTACAACACAAGACCGTTTCTACCGCTAACTTGGATAGTACCGAATATGTTATCGCCTTGGGTGTTCCCACCCTTACCGAGTTCTTCCCATGCACCGTAGTTATAATATTCGAGGGTATCTAGAAAGGTGGTAAGCATACCCTAATTGGGTGCAACACACTTAGCCTTGCTACATCTTCCTCGATTTTCAGCCACTCCGACCGATGAGGCTTGAGGCTACGATTACCTTTTAAGGAATTTTCACTTAGAATGCTCATTTTCCTCCAATGACAATGTGTTGAAAGCATTCATCCATACAAGTACATTTTGGGTCTGAACGAAACCGAAGGTACTATTCCTACTACATCCGTTTGGGAACCGCTGTAACGCCCCACCTCTATACCCACGCTAGCAAAGAGTATTAATAGATAATACCGTCTGCTAACACGGAGAATAAGGCTGTTTAAGAGCGACCATCTATAGCCTTGCTTTAATTATCTATTGAATACATCGACAATTGCCTTACCAAGCAGATCGACATATCCAATGAATACTTAAAACAAAACCACAGGTGGCTAGAGGATCTATCAGAACATAATATAACAACTCAAATGCAATATACATCACAGAACAGTAAACCATCATACACACATATACTGATACATAGCAGAGTATACAAAATAATACATGTCCAGTGGTATAGCAAACCACAATATACAGACGAGTTCACAAGAATAAATATCAGAGTTACAACATAATAGGACTACACAAAAGCTATGACAAAAAGAAGCTAGCGAAGTAGTCCATGCGGAAGCAAAATAGGCTAAGTCCAAAGTACCTAACCTGAAACATCTCGGCCTGACCCGAGTATAAAATACACGGGTCAGTCTAGCTAAACAAATCAGTTAGATAAACTGAACAACAATAAACCTGCAAGGTTACAAAGTATAACAAATATCTCTAAAAGAGATAACACAATCATCAACAAAAGATGAATCATATAGAACAAGCCTCATATCATCGGCGACATAGAAAAATAAAGGATACAATTATCCCAAATCAAGTCAAAAGGCAAATAACAAATACCCATAAGGTATACAAGTTCCATAAGGTAATCACTACACATCAAGCGGCTCAAAAAGACCAACACCGAAGGGCGATACCAAAGGAATATGCATATTAATGAAACATCATAAAATTGCTCGAGCTCAGTACTGTATAAACAAGGATCCGTGAGCCCGAAGACTCCATACCCAATATCACCCACGCGGCTCATAACGACCAACATAGAAAGCGATACTATAGGGTGACAAACCCGAAGGCACAAACCCAATATCACCCATGCGGCTCATAAAGGCCAACATCGGAAGCGATACTATAAGGCGACAAGCCGTAGTGGTGAAGGTCGAAGACCCAGTACTGGACACCACTAATTGGCGGAATGTGTCACAACTCTCGAAAAGGAATCCGAAAAGTGTTAACGTATGTCCCATAACCACTCGTTCGCACTAAACGGTTTACTATCCGTCAGTCACTTTCGCACTCAAAGCAGTACAAAGTTTACCTCATATCATCGATAAACCAAACCCGAAGGTCAAAACGATCAATCGAATAGGTCGGGGACTAATCGAAAAGACAAACGCAGGGATTCATGGTCCGTGTTTTACCTAACCATTTAATCTTCCTTCCACTTCGCTCGAAGTGCGAAAGTGTGTGTTTTAAATAGAATTTATAAATTGGAAAAACGAACTTTTAAATGTGATTTTAGAAGATTATTTTATAAAAACTCGTGGATGAAGTCAAAAAGGAATCATCATGGTCAAATATGCATAAGCAACTAATTGGAATCAAATTTAAATCGATAAAAGTGGGAATTACAAACAAATAGGCACATTAGGCAAAATGAGGCAGGTCAGTCGACTGGTTCACTGCAGTCAGTCGACTGATCCAGAGACACCAAAATCCCATTTCCTGCATTCAGTCGACTGACTAAAATGGCCAGTCGACTGGTTGCAGGAAACAGAGACTTCTTGTCTCTGTTTACGGCCTTGATACGCCAATTAGCTACGGCTAGTCGACTGACTGCAGAAGGTCAGTCGACTGACTGAGCCTTAAGGCTGTATCTCAGCCTTTCTAATGAAGGAAACACTCCTTCAAAATGCAATCGACGAGCAACGACGCTAGGGAATTATGCCCAACGACAACCCATCGCTATTGGCTCTCTTACCCAACTCCAAACACTTGATCAAACCTCAAACTATGATTCTAGAGTTTCATACTTCCAAAACACCAAAATTTGCAATTTTCATAAAACCAATCCGAATCATAAGCAATTGCACATGAATAATTGTTGGGAATTCATACCTAACAACCCAACATAGTTGTAAACATAGATGTGAGATAAAAATCTCACCTTCTATTTCAAAAACAAAGAAGAAGGAGTTCAATTTGCAAGGAGAAGACCAACAAATCTGCACTTCAACTCTACTAGCTTCAATCTAAGAATAATACAAGTATTTTCCTAAATTAGGTTTAGGAAATTTCTAAGATTGAAGAGAGAAAGAGATAGAGAAGATGAAGAGGAGCTTACCAATGGCTTCTCTATGATTTTGGAGCAAGAATTCAAGTTGCAAAAAGAAACTAGGGCTTGCTAATTTCTAATTCCCTTTCCTTTCCACCATTTTCAGTTTTAGGTTGAGTTTGGAAATAAGAATGAGAGAATGGAGAGGAGAGGGCTGAGTTAGTGGGTTTAGTTAGCTAGTGGGCTGAACCCAAACCCAAAACCCAACTAGAAAAGGTAGCCAATTCCAACTTACTCCAAACATATCAAAGACTATACTCAAAAAGATCTCAAACGCCATTTTGGAACCAATGGAGGTAGTTCCGAGCTCCAATTCGGCCGTTTGCAAAAAGTAACATTTCGGACTCAAAAATCCGACTAACGACGCTATATTTAAATTAAACATTTAAATATAAAATCGTTAAATATGCGGGTTGTTACAGATCTTCCCTCCTTACAAAATTGCGTCCCCGCAATTCCTAGAGACGATATTTGTAACAACTACATACATACAAAAATCAAAAGAAAAGGAAATAAGCTTGAGATGAAAAGACATTCTCACCGTTTCAAAGTAAAGATAGAAAATCCGGATAAGATCGCTCAGTATACTCTCTGGTTTTCCAAGTGCAGTCATTGGGATTAGCGGACCATTGAACTTTAACGAGCGGCACGTCCTTGTTTCGAAGGTGTCGCACCTCCGTGTCAAGTACGCGCATAGGCTGTTGTACAATAGATAAGTCCGGTGAGACCTCAAGCTCTTGCAAGTCAGGAGAGTAATAACAAAATCCGATTCCTGAAGACACTTTTGAAGTTGCGATACGTGAAACACGTCATGAATACCAGATAAATGAGCTGGAAGTGAAACTCTATAAGCCACGGGGTCAATACGTTCAGTAATAGAAAATGGTCCTATATAACAAGGAGCCAATTTCCCAGCCATACTGAAGCGCATAACCCCATTCAAAGGAGAAACACGAATAAAAACAAGATCGCCGATCGAGAACTCGAGAGGCTTCCAACGGTTGTCTGCGTAGGATTTCTGGCGACTCTATGCCTCTTTCATTCTCAATCGAATAAGATCAATTTTCTCAAAAGAATCACGAATAAAATCTGGACCAAGAATAAGCTTCTTCCCAGATTCTAACCAACAAGAAGGTGATTGACAAGGCCTTCCGTACTAGGCTTCGAAAGAGTCATACCAATACTAGACTGAAAACTATTATTGTAGGAGAACTCTAAAAGAGGTAGGTGATTCTCCTAACAACCACAAACATACCAACTCAAAGAATAACAGAATAAGAAGTTCACCATAAAGAGCACGAGAGGATAAGTCCGAACTTGCTTGCTTAGAGAATTCTATGGATTCCTAAGCTCAAAATAATTTGGAACACCAACGTGGTACAAACAATACGTCAAATGAACCAAAGCTCAACAAAAGTGAAGTACAACAAAACATCCGATGAACTTGGTAAAAAGATCATTTCATTCGGACATCGGCAAAGAAACTATCACCTGTTGCTTACAACTAAATGCATTGGCAACACGATCCCCTTTTTGAGAATAAAATATCAAGATCATAAGATGCTAGGAACTCGAACTAACATTAAGTTCCATATGAGAAGATAAACATTTCACAGTTATGATTGGTGAGGAGAGCAAATTCCCTCACTCAAAAGTAATGATGCCAAATACAAAAAGCGAAAACAATAGCCGCGAGCACTAGATCATTGGTGGCATATCTAGTCTCGGTAAGCTTTAATGGTTTAGAAACATAAGTGATAGCACGCTGTCTTTTACAAGAGAACGACATCCAAACCAATACGACTAGTATCGGTACAAATAGCAAAGTCTTGGTTCCCCTTCAGGAATCACAAGAATAAGAGTATCGAAAAGAAAGAATTTCTCTTAAATAATCTTCTTTCCTGAAAAGTTAAAACTTTCAAAATTACATTTATCTCAATGTAAAAATCTTTCTAGAAAAATTTACATTTTACAAGTCAATATATCGTGTCTGATTGTCTCATCAAAGCATTTAGGAGATTCTTATCTATAACGTTGATCAAGCGCAATGACCAGAATTCTTAAAGCACTCAATGGGCAATACAATCACAAAACCATCTTCTATATGATAAACATGTTTCCAAAAACTTTTGAAAAATCTCTTTGTTTGTTTTAAGAACAACAATCTCATTTGTACTTATAAATAAATCTTATGAAAAAGATTTGCAAAAATTTTAGGTTGCTAATTCCATCCAAAATCAACAAATACAAAAATGGAATCATCGAGATATTCATAGAATACTCGATTCATAAAATGGATGAAATGAGCTAGACAAACTGAATGACACAACAAATCATTCATAAGAATTACAACGAGTGCGGAGAGCAGTAAGTGGAATGCTAACTTCCGTAACTCGTAGTCAAATGAAAACCGGTGGTAAGGTCGAGCTAAAAACACCTTAACACTACAACAAAAGATTGCTTAGGTGATAATCCTAAGACAATACTAGAAATACCAGAAAATTCTCAAACTACAAGAATGAGAGAAACAACACTTTCCTCATCATGAGGAATTAAAGAAAAAATGATGCCATCAAATTGGAAATCGAAATCACAAAAAAAGATAGAAATCTGTTTAACAGATTGAAAATGTTGAGGATGAATAAACCACTCGGGATATAGGATATGGCTTCATAATAATTAAGTCAATCCTTTCAAAAATATCAATTCCAAAGCCTAAGTAACGCATAATATGCAAATTGGCTCGAAAAGAAAAATCACATAAAATAATCTCGACATCAATACAAGCAAATTGAGCATTGCGGATCCACCAATTCGGATTCGCAATTCTCAAAGAAGTAACCATATAAGAAACATCCAAAGACAAAGAGCTTCTTCGATACGAAAGAATGTGAAGCATCCGTATCGAAGAGAACTTGAATACAATAGTCATGAAATACAATAGAACCTTCCTAAACAGATGGAGATGTACCTTTTCCCCGAGAAGAACCTCCAGAAGCATCCGCTATATTTAGTTTGCCAAATAGAGGATTATTCGGAACAATAGGACAAGTGAAAATACGATGGTCTTCCTTCTTGCAATAGTGGCAGAAGAGAGGCATAGGGCAAGCTCGAATCATATGATCAGATGAACCACAATTGAAACACTTCCGAGTGGAAGGTGTTCCAACAGACTGAGACTCAGTTCCAACATGCTTTTTCTTCTTGGAAGGGAAA
This sequence comes from Allium cepa, assembly GCA_030765085.1. Classification (NCBI taxonomy): domain Eukaryota; kingdom Viridiplantae; phylum Streptophyta; class Magnoliopsida; order Asparagales; family Amaryllidaceae; genus Allium; species Allium cepa. The sequence continues at coordinate 165,326,592 of CM060932.1, forward strand.
ATTTTCCGCTTATCGAATGGAAACTGCCTCTTGTTGGTGTTCTTGCGAACCCCAACATCATTCTCACAATCACACTCCTTCCAGAAGGCTTCGAGATGAAGTGCTGAATCAACCAACTCTTCAAAGGAAAGCTGGAGCATTAAGGACTTCTTAAGACATTTCTTAAGACCAGATACCAACTTCAGATTCTTCCTATACGAGGTACTAATGAATTCAAGACCATACTTAGATAAGGCCTCGAAAGATGCAACATATTCAGAAACGGAAGACTCCCCTTGCTTCAATTCAAGAAAGCGCCGGGACAACAAAGCTTTCTCAGATTCAGAAACGAACTTGAGTTCGAATCGTTCCCAAAACTGAGTCCAAGAAAGAGCAGACTCATCAAATTCAGCTAAAAGAAGCTCGTACCAATCAAGGGCACGCTTTAGCAATAAGCTAGAAGTTACAAGATCTCGATCATGGTCAGAAAGATCCATGCGAGAGAGAACATGCTTGTACATGCGAATCCAAGCTTGGACCTCAAGAGCAATCTCGGAGCCTTTAAATGGCTTCCCTCCAAGATGAGAAAAATCACTGCACAAACGTGCGAAGGTGGACTTGCATGGAGGAGATGTTCGAGTAGGAGCCGGAGGCTGTGTGCTCCTAAACCACTCCAAAAACTGATCGGCAGACATATAAACGCCGTCCGGATGTGAGCCACAAGATTGCCCAGCATCCGAGCATCGTCCTCCGTCTCTTCCAGCCATAAGCTAAAAGTTAAGATAAGGTAAAGATTATTCCCAAGGTAGATAATTCAATATGGAATACTACGGAATTTAAATGCATTCCTAGACATATTCCCAAATCCTATCTAACCTTTGATGGTAGAAGAAATAGAGAGGCATGATGATTCAAAGATTTGTATCACTTATCACACTCTGATGTATCATAATATGTGCTCTATTCTGTGTTTATCATATTTTGTTCTGAACCTGGCTCTGATACCACGCTGTAACGCCCCACCTCTATACCCACGCTAGCAAAAAGTATTAATAGATAATACCGTCTGCTAACACGGAGAATAAGGCTGTTTAGGAGCGACCATCTATAGCCTTGCTTTAATTATCTATTGAATACATCGACAATTGCCTTACCAAGCAGATCGACATATCCAATGAATACTTAAAACAAAACCATAGGTGGCTAGAGGATCTATCAGAACAGAATATAACAACTCAAATGCAATATACATCACAGAACAGTAAACCATCATATACACATATACTGATACATAGCAGAGTATACAAAATAATACATGTCCAGTGGTATAGCAAACCACAATATACAGACGAGTTCACAAGAATAAATATCAGAGTTACAACATAATAGGACTACACAAAAGCTATGACAAAAAGAAGCTAGCGAAGTAGTCCATGCGGAAGCAAAATAGGCTAAGTCCAAAATACCTAACCTGAAATATCTCGGCCTGACCCGAGTATAAAATACACGGGTCAGTCTAGCTAAACAAATCAGTTAGATAAACTGAACAACAATAAACCTGCAAGGTTACAAAGTATAACAAATATCTCTAAAAGAGATAACACAATCATCAACAAAAGATGAATCATATAGAACAAGCCTCATATCATCGGCGACATAGAAAAACAAAGGATACAATTATCCCAAATCAAGTCAAAAGGCAAATAACAAATACCCATAAAGTATACAAGTTCCATAAGGTAATCGCTACAAATCATGCGCCTCAAAAAGACCAACACCGAAGGGCGATACCAAAGGAATATACATATTAATGAAACCTCATAAAATTGCTCGAGCTCAGTACTGTATAAACAAGGATCCGTAAGCCCGAAGACTCCATACCCAATATCACCCATGCGGCTCATAACGACCAACATAGAAAGCGATACCATAGGGTGACAAACCCGAGGGCACAAACCCAATATCACCCATGCGGCTCATAAAGACCAACATCAGAAGCGATACTATAGGGCGACAAGCCGTAGTGGTGAAGGTCGAAGACCCAGTACTGGACACCACTAACTGGCGGAATGTGTCACAACTCTCGAAAAGGAATCCGAAAAGTGTTAACGTATGTCCCATAACCACTCGTTCGCACTAAACGGTTTACTATTCATCAGTCACTTTCACACTCAAAGCAATACAAAGTTTACCTCATATCATCGATAAACCAAACCCGAAGGTCAAAACGATCAATCGAATAGGTCGGGGACTAATCGGAAAGACAAACGCAGGGATTCATGGTCTGTGTTTTACCTAACCATTTAATCTTCCTTCCACTTCGCTCGAAGTGCGAAAGAGTGTGTTTTAAATAGAATTTATAAATTGGAGAAACGAACTTTTAAATGTGATTTTAGAAGATTATTTTATAAAAACTCGTGGATGAAGTCAAAAAGGAATCATCATGGTCAAATATGCATAAGCTACTAATTGGAATCAAATTTAAATCGATAAAAGTGGAAATTACAAACAAATAGGCACATTAGGCAAAATGAGGCAGGTCAGTCGACTGGTTCACTACAGTCAGTCGACTGGTTCACTACAGTCAGTCGACTGATCCAGAGACACCAAAATCCCATTTCCTGCATTCAGTCGACTGACTAAAATGGCCAGTCGACTGGTTGCAGGAAACAGAGACTTCTTGTCTCTGTTTACGGCCTTGATACGCCAATTGGCTACAGCCAGTCGACTGACTGCAGAAGGTCAGTCGATTGACTGAGCCTTAAGGCTGTATCTCAGCCTTTCTAATGAAGGAAACACTCCTTCAAAATGCAATCGACGAGCAACGACGCTAGGAAATTATGCCCAACGACAACCCAGCGCTATTGGCTCTCTTACCCAACTCCAAACACATGATCAAACCTCAAACTATGATTCTAGAGTTTTATACTTCCAAAACACCAAAATTTGCAATTTTCATTAAACCAATCCGAATCATAAGCAATTGCACATGAATAATTGTTGGGAATTCATACCTAACAACCCAACATAGTTGTAAACATAGATGTGAGATAAAAATCTCATCTTCTATTTCAAAAACAAAGAAGAAGGAGTTCAATTTGCAAGGAGAAGACCACCAAATCTCCACTTCAACTCTACTAGCTTCAATCTAAGAATAATACAAGTATTTTCCTAAATTAGGTTTAGGAAATTTCTGAGATTGAAGAGAGAAAGAGATAGAGAAGATGAAGAGGAGCTTACCAATGGCTTCTCTATGATTTTGGAGCAAGAATTCAAGTTGCAAGAAGAAACTAGGGCTTGCTAATTTCTAATTCCCTTTCCTTTCCACCATTTTCAGTTTTAGGTTGAGTTTGGAAATAAGAATGAGAGAATGGAGAGGAGAGGGCTGAGTTAGTGGGTTTAGTTAGCTAGTGGGCTGAACCCAAACCCAAAACCCAACTAGAAAAGGTAGCCAATTCCAACTTACTCCAAACATATCAAAGACTACACTCAAAAAGATCGCAAACGCCATTTTGAAACCAATGGAGGTAGTTCCGAGCTCCAATTCGGCCGTTTGCAAAAAGTAACATTTCGGACTCAAAAATCCGACTAACGACGCTATATTTAAATGAAACATTTAAATATAAAATCGTTAAATATGCGGGTTGTTACAACCAGCCTCAGGATTAGTAGTGACTAGCCCTTGCACTTCAACACTCCATCTTTGATTCCATGCTCTTCTCGTCACTTCGAAATGTATTCGTTGGGTCAAAGTGGTTTTTGGATGCCTTATCGCCATCTCAGTCTCTTCGAAACAACGTTCGATATATCTGGTTAACTCAACCCCGGTTCTTTAGGAAATAAACAGGAGAAAATAAGATCAAAGATCATCTCCTAACCTTTAGTGGATGGATTTCCTTCTAATCATCCAAGAAGAACGAAATGAGTTTATACATATAATATAGCACCTTGAACGGTAACTGTGCCATATAATCTCCGTGTTTCTCCTAGATATTTCCAAAATTATGTTTTTGGGTCCAGATTTGATAGTCGGTTATTTAACTATAAAAAACAATCATTCAATCAAAGGTATTATTTCCGACGGAAATCATTAACCCTTATTTAATTTGAATTTCAATCAAATAAATCTCTAAATCAAAGGTACATACTTATCTCATAGGAGTAAGTATATTCATGAACCATTCCCTTCAATAATATTTGAAAACCCTTTTTTAAAATAAATTTGGAAAGTACCCAACAGTATCAACTATGGATTCGCGGCTCAGTGATTACATTTCTATCCCAAAGAAATCCAAACTTAACTTAGGCAATCCCTGCCTCCCGATTACGACACGAAAGTATACCATTACTTTCCGAAAACTTTATTTAATAATTATCCCAAAATAATACTTAATAAGTTTCTATTTAAATTTCGAAGTTTAATTTAGGAAAATACTCTTTTATAAAAGTTTAGTGTGTAATATATATAATTTTTAAAACACTAATAATATTTGAACAATTTATCCTTGAAATAATAATATTTTAATACTCATTAACTCTTAAATGCAATTTAACTTTTAAATCAAATTACTACAAATAATCCTTAAATAAAGAATAAAAATAAGATTTAAACATTATAAATAATTTAATAAATTTTAACAATAATTAAATAACCATTTTAAGAATGATAAAATAATTAACTTATATCATTATCAAATAATTATTAATTATCTTTAAGATATCATTAATAAATAATAATCATTCTCAAAACAACTTAGGTTTAAAAATCAATTTCCAAATTTGGAAAGAGGTTTTTTAATTCCAACGGTGCTTAATCAACTCACCGTTTATATCATAACAATCCAGAATAACAGATTCAGGTATTCAAATTTAACAATCAATTCAACATCACATTTCCCAATAAAATTATTAGGATAGTCAATAGATGTCCATATAAACACGATAGCCGAACAGGGTTTTATTTTTCTAGTAAATGTCCAAAAACACATATATCTAGTAATAATGACATAATGGTGTTTAATTTTGCCAACAGGGGTCCAATTAAATACAATCAGCGAAATGGTGTTTTATTCCGCTAAATAGATGTTAAAACATCGTAATTAATTTAAATTAACTCATCGTTATTTTATATGGAAGTAACTTCAATAGATAGGTTATATAAATTTTAAACAACTAAGTTTATTTAAATCACGTATTTAAAACTTGACCATTTTAAAATACCATCAATTATCGCTTAGTAAAATCTAACAAAAAACTTCATAGCATCGAAGTACTCGACGATACAAACCCATCGCAAAAAGAATCGCGATATCGGGTTTCGTATGGACGAGTTATAGCATTTTGAAATTCCCTATATATATGTATATATGGTTAAAATACTTCTTAATTTTTAAAAACTTTCTTAATCATTTTGTTTGGGCAGAAGCCCAAACCCACATAACCAAGACCGATCCCATCTCCTCCTTCTTTTCCCTGTTCTTCTCCTCTCCAATCACCAGTACCCAGTAAACTAAGAAACCACAACCAAAACAATTGCTCAGTTCTCTAGAACAAATTGCCGCCTTCCTGATGACTACGTCAAACTGCTTGACTTCGAGACTTAATCCAAACTTTGGCCACCCATCATCCCAAAACACGATCACCTCCAAACACCTAAGAACCATCGCTATGCACTCGTATACGTGCACGTGCACTTCACCATTAGGCCACTATTAACCACGCCGAGCACGCCACTAAGTTTGGCTTCCCCACTACGTTCGATTGCACTCCTCTGCCAATACTTCGAATGCCTCCATTAGTTTTCTACCACAACCCCAAAAATGTCTACCTCCAGTTTCGGTCCACCCACACAAAAATTGACCTTGCCTGCTCCCTCCACCAGAACATATGCCACTACCACCATTGAAGCGTAGTCCATGGTGCTTTCTTCCTGCCCAGACCCACGTCCTCCGATCCCCTCCTCCTTTCCCATTTTGACCGTGTCCCAGAGCCCATCAAAATCCATCCCAAACCCTAAAACTCCTCACCACTACCACCCCACACCACTAGAATGAAAAACCCATGGTCGAAATATCGCCTAGGTTTCCGTGGTCATGTCAAAGCCAATGGCCCGCCGCCTCATCCACCTCCGATCCAAAAAATTAATTTTTTTGTAGAAAACAATCATCGTCAAAATTATCTTGACCTATGATGCTAAAAATTATGAATTCTTCACTAAAATTCATGATTTAGCCATACAATCCCAATCGAAAACTTGATTACATGTTACAGACAAGTTGAAAAATTACAAAACTTATGTTTCTTATTGTAAATTTGAAATTTTACACAGCATATATGATGAACAAGCTTCGAACTATTTTTATTATAATCTATGCTCAAAACCAAATGTTTTCCTAGTTTACATTTTTAGAAAATTCGGATTGAATTGAGAGAAATTTTTAAAAAAAATCAAGGGATATATATATATATATATATATATATATATATATCCTTCTCTGTGGTGAACATGACAGGCAATACCATGACCACCCAGGCATCAAATACTTAAATTCTCACCTTCTCCATGTTTGAGTCTTTGCAAATTTCCAGATTGAACTATAGTTTTCGATCTTCAGCCTTGAAAAATCTTATTTGCTTGACTTTTGAATTTGAACAGGGCGCCTTCCTCTTCTTCGTACTTTACAGTGTTCTTTTTGTTTTACAGAGTATTTTTTGTTCACAGGCTTTTGAAAACTGAAACAAGATTCTCAAACCCATACCAATTTATATATATATACTTGCTCATATAAAACGTAATGATGTATTTGGGTACAAGGTTTTGATGGGTTGATGGATTGAAATGATGTGGCTTTGATATGAAGTTGAAATGAAGTAAGGTTGAATGTTTGGGTCTTTACTGTATTTAACCAGGCAAGCACATGTTTATATATAAATCTATTTACCCATTCTTGCTTATTTACTTTTACCATGCAAAAGTTTAAATTTACTACTTGCTTGTTTACTTTTTCTAACTTGTAAATTTGTTTTACCTTTTGTTATGCACAAGCTATTTTCTTTTGATTTAAAAAATGCCTTCACTTTATTTTTGAAAATAAAATGTTATAAAATGGTATTTAATAAAAACAAATTTAAATCTTCATATTCATATTTTTTTTATATTCAGAATGTAAAATAAAAGTTTGTTATATTAAAAATATATAACTCAAGGCACTAAAAGTTGCTATTCCATTTTTAATAAAATAAAATTTATGCTTTACATTTATTATTATATTTAAAAATATATATATTTCAAAGCAAAATGAAAATTTTGCTATATTATTAATTTTTATAAAAATAAGATTTATGTTAAAACGCCATTTGTAAAAGATTTCCTTTTTAAAATGATTTTATAAATTTTTCTCATTTCTATCACATATATTTCTTCTTTTATTTTTCAATATATATGTATTATTTTTAATAAGTATATTTATTTAGTTCATATATATATATATATATATATATATATATATATATATACATATTACATTCTTTTTAATTAATGCGTGTGTGTATGAAAAATCCAATTTTAAACTCTCTCTATTTATAATACATTATATTGTTCATAAGCCAAAATCATTTCTATTTATAATATATTCTTCTTATACATTGCTATGAATTTGTTTTTAAATTACTTATAAATTCTGTTTTTATACATATAAGAAATTCAAACTAAATCAATTTTCTATTTTATAATTAAAATTTGGAAATTCAAAATTATATCTTGGTTTAAAACTATACATTATTACCAAATATTATTTATCCATGATTTTATTTTGATTAAAATACCGTATTATTAAAAATTAAAAATTAATATTCAAACTCAAGACGAAAAAAAATCCTGGTCGTTATAGTTTACTCGCTAATTTTGTGACGCCCCACCTCTATACCCACGCTAGCCAAGAACACTACGGTGAATGCTGTCGACTAGCACGGAGAATAAGGCTGTTGAGGAGCGACCATCCATGTAATTTCTTTGCGCGAGCACCGATATGTCAGATAATATAACAGGCATTCTATTTCAAGAGGAAATCCGACATACCGACACAAACTCAAAGCTACTACACGGTGGCTATATAAATCCTTCGGAAAACAAATATAGAAATAAACATAACATAAATCAGTCACAGACAATTCATATCACAAGGGCGGAATAAGATATGAATATTACACTAGAAAGTGTACATCAGAGTAGTGGTCTAAAAAGATCCACAATATCACAAAAGAATAGTTACACGAACTACACAAAAGAATAAGTATACATTAAGGAGTCTATATCTCAAATGTATACAGCAAAATAACTACTAATCTAAGTAGTTAACCCAAAAGTCAAGGAGTTAATCCCGGATGAGAAGTCAAGCAGAAGCACCTGTAACATCTCGGTCTGACCCGAGTATTATTTAATAAGAAAATAATAAACGGATCAGTCTAACTATAAATATCAGATGAAACGATATAGAATAAGAGATATGACTAAACATATAATAATCACAATGCCAAGCTGTGATATATATATATATATATATATATATATATATATATATATACTTAGTTGATAATCATCATGAGATTAATCAATGTCACCAAATCTACACAAGAATCAAAGAAACGTCATACTCCTAATTTCGTTCACCATACTATAAATATTGACGATAATATCAACGTCAATCACAAAAGTCAATGACGCACAAATTCCAGAAGACTACACAAGAAATCCAGAGACCACTAAAGTCAATGACACACAAATTCACCAATGCACAAATATTGATAAAACTTATCAATGGAAATCACGAAAATTGGTGAAACACAAATTCTAGGAATCTATACAAGAAATCCAAAAATCACAAAGGGGGGAAGGCCTATCACAAACGGGAGCATAAAGCTCACCAACACGTGTATCACAAACGGAACGCTAATTCCATGGTCGCTAACCATCACAAATTGAGCCGAAGCTCCACAAACGGCCCGAAGACCATGGGTTGCTACCCCATCACAAATTGAGTCGAAACTCCACAAAACGGGGTTTAGTCTCCCTCGCAGACAAAGAGACATCGCACATTGCTAGTCTAAATCACAAAGATGATCGTCATGATCAGCGAGAAGTGTCGATTACACTAAGCTAGTAAATATATGAGTTTAGCTTCATGTCCCATAACCACTTGCTTAACTTAAATATTTACGAACAAACTGTAAATCTCCACTAGAAAATTGTCACAAGAGGTTCAATCGAACAAGTCCAAGAATTAACCGACAAAGTAAACGCAAGCGTTTCATACCACTTGTTTTACTAAGCCGTTTAATTAGATTTCTCATACGAGTGAGGTAAAGGTTTGTATATACTAATAGATTGGAAAACGGTTTTATAAACGAATTTGGTATTAAAATAGTATTGAAATCGTTTGAGGAAAGAGTTTTGATATTTACTACTAGTATAAAAAACCTTTATATTTTTAAAGTGACAAATCACGAAGAAGATTGTAAGAACAATCAATCACAAAAATTCACATACGGAGACGTGAATAAAATCCAACGAAATCGATAAAGGATCCATCGAAATGGATATTCAAAAATCCCTAAAAAGAGTCATCAAAGTCATAATAGATGATAACAACAAATAGGATTATCACGAATCGATTTAAATTAGAATTTCAATCCAAAAAGGCAAATTAGACTCAAACAGCAGGTTCAGTCGACTGAACAGAGTTTTTCATTCGACTGACCATGTACATGGAAATTTTCCAAGTTCAGGAAACTTTCTGTTTCCAGTTTCAGTCGACTGTGCAGAGTTTTTCAGTCGACTGAATCATGCTTGGAAACTCTCGGGTTTCAGGTTCAGTCGACTGAACAGAGATATTCAGTCGACTGAATCATGCCTGGGCTGTTTTTCAGCCTTATTCAAATGAAGAGCAAACTCTTTCAAAATGCAACCGGACGAACATTGGCTCTAAGGGTTTATGCCAATCGGCGACCCGGCCCTATATGCTCCTCCATGCATCATCAAAAGCATGATCAAACATCCATAAAAGGATTTTCACACAAATTTGGTTTAAGAACCCAAAAATTGGAATATTCACAAAACCAATCCAAATCAAGAGCAAATGCACATGAAGAAGTGTTAGGAATTGATACCCAATAACCAAAGATAATTATAGTCATAGATGTGAGATAAAAATCTCACCTTTTCACAAAATCGAACAAGAAGAAGCTTGAAAGCAAATGGAGAATTAACCTCTCTTCAACACAACCCAAATGAGCTTGAATCTAAGCTCAAAAAAACAAGAACATTCCCAAGATTAGGTTTAGGAATTTCTGAAATTGGTAAGAGAATAAGTTGGAGAAGAAGAAGAGAAGCTTACCAATGGGTTCTTCTTGAGTTTGGAGCTAGGAATTTGATTTGCAAGAGAAACTAGGGTTTTGGAGTTTTAATTTCTAATCTCTCCCACCATTAACACTCTAAAAACTGAAATGAGAAGAGAATGAGGGTGAGTGGGGAAGAGTGGCTCAGATTTGAGCATAAGTTAACATAGGGTTGAGCCCAAAAACCAAACCCAAAGTAAAAAGTAGCAGAAATCAACTTTCTCCAAACATATCGAAGCTTATACTCAAAAAGGTCGCAAACGGCATTTTAAACTCAATGGGAGTGGTCCCGAGCCCTAATTCGACCGTATGCAAAAAGTAGCTTTTCGGACTAAAATCCGACTAACGATAAAATATTTAAATATAAAATCGACAAATATGCGGGTTGTTACAGACTCCCCTCCTTAAAGAAATTGCGTCCTCGCAATATTACAAGAAGAAGATATATAGTAACAACCATAGAAGCATATTCAACACAAAAGAAGTTTGAAATAAGAAGTTCACCTCAAAGAGCACGAGAAAGTAAGTCCGGATGTGTACGCTCGATGTACTCTCTAGATTCCCAAGAATAATCCTTAGGATTTGAAGACCATTGAACTTTAACAAGCGGAACATCCTTATTTCGAAGTCGTTTGACTTCCGAAGCAATGATACGAATAGGATGTTGCTCATAAGTTAAATTAGGCGAAACTTCAATCTCTTCCACAACACCGGGCTCAAGAATAGAATCGGAATCTCGAAGACATTTCCGAAGTTGAGAAACGTGAAACACGTCATGCATAGCAGAAAACTGAGCCGGTAATAAAAGGCGATAAACCATGGAACCAATACGTTCGGTGATAGGAAATGGCCCAATATATCGAGGCGCAAGTTTTCCCGATCGACTGAAACGTACAACACCTTTCATAGGTGAAACACGAATGAACACAAGATCTCCCAAAGAAAATTCTAACTTCCTTCTCCGGTTATCGGCATAGGATTTTTGTCTACTCTGGGCTTCCTTCATTCTATGTCAAATAAGTTCAATTTTCTCTGTGGAATCACGAATAAAATCTGGACCTAACACCAGCTTCTCACCGGCCTCAAGCCAACAAGAAGGAGATCGGCATGGCCTTCCATAGAGTGCCTCAAAAGGTGCCATACCAATACTAGATTGGAAGCTATTGCTATAGGAAAATTCAACAAGTGAAATATGATCTTCCCAACTTCCACCAAAATCAAGAACAAGCACGAAGAAGATCTTCAAGAGTTTGATTCACACGCTCGGTTTGTCCATCGGACTGGGGATGATAAGCGGTGCTAAAATTAAGCTTCGTTCCCAAAGCTTTTTGAAGACTCTTCCAAAATCCACTAGTAAACAATGGATCACTATCACTAACAATAGAAGTAGGAACACCATGCAATTTAACAATTTCTTTGATAAATATTTTGGCCAAAAGAGGAACGGTTCGGTTAGACCGAACGGGAATAAAATGGGCGGATTTAGTAAGTCTATCAACATTTACCCATAAGCTATCATAACCCGATCGAGAACGGGGAAGGCCATCTATAAAATCCATGGAAATTTGATCCCACTTCCAAACTGGAATTTCTAAAGGTTGCAATAACCCTCCGGGCCTTTGATGTTCGGCCTTAACGAGTTGGCAAGTTATGCAACGTTTAACGAAGTTAGCGATGTCAAGTTTCATTCCCTCCCAATAATAAAGTCGCTTCATATCTGCGTACATTTTACTACTACCGGGATGAATGGTAAATTTAGAACGATGTGAATCTTCTAAAATATCTTTACGAAGATCACCAATATTTGGTACGACAAGTCTACCAAATTTCCGAATGCCTCCACGAGAATCGATATCAAAGTCTTTCAAACCTTCAATATCCATTTTATCCCTAATATTTTGGCCAAGAAGAGCCAAGTCGGGATCTAGCCCTTGGGCCTCAAGAATGCGGTCTAAAAGAGATGGATGAGCCTTAAGGCTACATAAAACAAATGATGAGCATAAATCGGAAACACGGTCTCGAATTTCGCAAGTGGATAAAATCTCGAGATCGTTCCATTCGGATATCATCATAGAAACAACAGCTTGTTGTTTACGGCTAAGAGCGTCGGCGACAAGATTACCCTTACCGGGAGTATAAAGGATATCAAGATCATATGGTGCAAGAAATTCGAGCCAACGTTGTTGACGCAAATTAAGTTCCTTTTGAGAGAATAAATATTTCAAAGACTTATGATCTGTGTAAAGAACAAATTTCTCTCCTAAGAGATAATGACGCCAAATCCGAAGAGCAAAAACAATAGCCGCGATCTCTAAATCATGAGTGGCATATCTAGTCTCAGCAGGCTTTAATTGCCTAGAAGCATAAGCAATAACGCGTTCCTTTTGCATAAGAACGACACCCAAACCAATGCGACTAGCATCGGTATAAACAACGAAATCTTGATTCCCATCGGGAATAACAAGAATAGGAGCATCAGAAAGAAGTTCTTTTAATTTCTGAAAAGAAGCTTCACATTTGTCCGACCAAATGTATTTAACACCTTTCTTCGTCAAGCTAGTGAGAGGCACGGAAATCTTAGAAAAGTCTTTGATAAAACGACGGTAATAACCCGCCAATCCAAGAAAACTACGAATCTCTATCACATTCTCCGGTCTCTTCCAATCTTGAATCGCTTCAATCTTTGAAGGATCCACGGAAATTCCGGATTCGGAAATGATGTGACCGAGAAACTTCACACGAGATTGCCAAAAATGGCATTTAGAAAATTTTTCCTTTAATTGATTACTCCTAAGAGTTTCCAACACAATCCGAAGATGTTTTTCATGCTCCTCCTCGGTTTTAGAATAAACAAGAATATCATCGATAAAGATGAGAACAAACCGGTCGAGAAAGTCTTTAAAAACTCGATTCATTAAGTCAACGAAATAAGCCGGGGCATTAGTTAACCCAAATGGCATAACAAGCCATTCATAAGATCCATAGCGAGTACGGAATGATGTCAAAGGAATGCTATCCTCTGCAATACGAAGCTGATGAAAACCGGTAGCCAAGTCGAATTGTGAAAAGACTCTAGCACCACTAAGTTGATCGAATAGATCATCAATCCGAGGTAAAGGATATTTATTTTTGATAGTAAGATCATTAAGCTTGCGGTAGTCAACGCAAAGCCTAAGTGTACCATCGGATTTCTTCACAAAAATAGCTGAAGCTCCCCAAGGCGAGGAACTAGAGCGAATAAATTGCTTCGTTTCCAATTCAGATAATTGTTTACGCATCTCCTCGTTTTCTTTATTGGACATACGATAAGGAGGACGAGTGATAGGTTGAGCTCCCGAAATAAGATTAATTCTGAACTCAATTGCTCGCTTAGGTGGTAATCCTAAAACGGGCTCGAATATGTCGGAAAATTCACAAACGACGTGAATAAAAGAAATAATATCACCCTCATCATCATCGTCGTCATCACGAGGATTTAAAGAATATAAAGATGCAACCAAAGCAGAATCTGAATCTTTAAGAATAACGGAAACCTGATTAACAGATTGAGGATGTCGAAGATGAATAGTCCGCTCAGGACATAGGATATGAGCTTCATAATGGTTAAGCCAATCCATTCCCAAAATCATTCCAAAGCCTAAATAACGCATGACATGCAAATCGGCTCGGAAAGATAAATCACACAAAATAATCTCGACATCTTTACACAATAAACTGATTGTTGTGGATCCACCAACCGGATTCGCAATTCTCAAAGAAGTCATTAAACACAAAACATCCAAAGAAAAAGTATCAACAAGTTCTTTTGATATAAAAGAATGGGACGTGCCCGTATCAAAAAGAACTCGAATAGGGTGATCACGAAACAAAACAATTCCATCTAGAATAGAATGAGAAATACCTTGGCCATGAGATGTGTTGCCAGGGGCTTGAGCAACATTTAACTTTCCCTCCTTCATGCCCTGAAGCTTGGGGCATGAAGATATAACATGACCGGAAACTTTGCAGTAGCGACAAGAAAGAGACTTTGGGCACTTGTTCGCATAATGGTCCTTCGAACCACAATTATAGCATTCCCCACGACCAAAGGAAGAAGTCTTTGCCACGGAGGTTGCTTGCTTCCCTTTCTTATTAGGATAAGGGCCTTTAAATTTGTTTGACCTCTTTCTGTTGTTGAAGTTTGGTTTGGAACCCACCACTTCAACATCATTCTCTCTATCCGCCTCTTCAAGACGAAGAGCGATATCAACGAGTTGGTCGAAAGAAACTTCTAACTTTAAAAGTAATGGCTTCTTGAGGCTTTTGTTTAAGCCATAAACAAATATCTGATTCTTCTTCAGAGGGGTGTTGATGTATTCAACTCCATATTTGGAAAGCGACTTGAAGGAGGCGACGTAATCAGTCACGGATGACTCACCTTGAACAAGGTCTATAAATCGTCGAGCCAATGTCACTTTTTCAGCTTCCGGTACGAATTTCAACTCGAAGCGTTCTCGGAATTTCTCCCAAGTGAGATCCGCTTCATTAGTTTCAGAAATAAGAAGTTCGTACCAGTCCAATGCTCTTTCTCGGAGCATACTAGAGGCCACCTGAACTCGGTGAAGGTCAATAAGATTCATGCGCGAAAAGATGCGATCGCATGTTCTTAGCCAGGCCTGTACTTCAATAACAGTTTCGGAACCTTTGAATGGCTCCCCACCCAAATTAGTGTAATCGCTACACAAACGTGCAAATCCCGACTTTGGGTGAGTAGGTTCCGGGTTAGCTCCAGCTGCTTGAGCATTTGTTACCAAATCAAGAAGCTGTTGAGCAGTCATAAAAACTCCATCTTGGGGTGGACTGCTAGATGGCACGGCTCTGGGACGGCCTGGTCTAGACATTTCTCTTCCTTTAGAAAGAAAGAAAAGGAAGAAAAAGGTTATTCACCAAATTGAATATCAAGCAATCTTGATAGACAAAACAAGGAATCATAAAAGAAAATAGGATAGAACGGTACGTAGACCCGAATAAAATCCTAAAGCACGACTCCTAAGATGGACTTAGGACGATGATCCTTGTTATAATATTCCATATTGTTCCGAAGTTTGGCTCTGATACCAAGCTGTGACGCCCCACCTCTATACCCACGCTAACCAAGAATACTACGGTGAATGCTGTCGACTAGCACGGAGAATAAGGCTGTTGAGGAGCGACCATCCATGTAATTTCTTTGCGCGAGCACCGATATGTCAGATAATATAACAGACATTCTATTTCAAGAGGAAATCCGACATACCGACACAAACTCAAAGCTACTACACGGTGGCTATATAAATCCTTCGGAAAACAAATATAGAAATAAACATAACATAAATCAGTCACAGACAATTCATATCACAAGGGCGGAATAAGATATGAATATTACACTAGAAAGTGTACATCAGAGTAGTGGTCTAAAAAGATCCACAATATCACAAAAGAATAGTTACACGAACTACACAAAAGAATAAGTATACATTAAGGAGTCTATATCTCAAATGTATACAGCAAAATAACTACTAATCTAAGTAGTTAACCCAAAAGTCAAGGAGTTAATCCCGGATGAGAAGTCAAGCAGAAGCACCTGTAACATCTCGGTCTGACCCGAGTATTATTTAATAAGAAAATAATAAACGGATCAGTCTAACTATAAATATCAGACGAAACGATATAGAATAAGAGATATGACTAAACACATAATAATCACAATGCCAAGCTGTGATATATATATAAATATATACTTAGTTGATAATCATCATGAGATTAATCAATGTCACCAAATCTACACAAGAATCAAAGAAACGTCATACTCCTAATTTCGTTCACCATACTATAAATATTG
The DNA here is from genome assembly GCA_030765085.1 of Allium cepa. NCBI lineage: Eukaryota > Viridiplantae > Streptophyta > Magnoliopsida > Asparagales > Amaryllidaceae > Allium > Allium cepa. The sequence continues at coordinate 165,342,823 of CM060932.1, forward strand.
ACGATAATATCAACGTCAATCACAAAAGTCAATGACACACAAATTCCAGAAGACTACACAAGAAATCCAGAGACCACTAAAGTCAATGACACACAAATTCACCAATGCACAAATATTGATAAAACTTATCAATGGAAATCACGAAAATTGGTGAAACACAAATTCTAGGAATCTACACAAGAAATCCAGAAATCACAAAGGGGGGAAGGCCTATCACAAACGGGAGCATAAAGCTCACCAACACGTGTATCACAAACGGAACGCTAATTCCATGGTCGCTAACCATCACAAATTGAGCCGAAGCTCCACAAACGGCCCGAAGACCATGGGTTGCTACCCCATCACAAATTGAGTCGAAACTCCACAAAACGGGGTTTAGTCTCCCTCGCAGACAAAGAGACATCGCACATTGCTAGTCTAAATCACAAAGATGATCGTCATGATCAGCGAGAAGTGTCGATTACACTAAGCTAGTAAATATATGAGTTTAGCTTCATGTCCCATAACCACTTTCTTAACTTAAATATTTACGAACAAACTGTAAATCTCCACTAGAAAATTGTCACAAGAGGTTCAATCGAACAAGTCCAAGAATTAACCGACAAAGTAAACGCAAGCGTTTCATACCACTTGTTTTACTAAGCCGTTTAATTAGATTTCTCATACGAGTGAGGTAAAGGTTTGTATATACTAATAGATTGGAAAACGGTTTTATAAACGAATTTGGTATTAAAATAGTATTGAAATCGTTTGAGGAAAGAGTTTTGATATTTACTACTAGTATAAAAAACCTTTATATTTTTAAAGTGACAAATCACGAAGAAGATTGTAAGAACAATCAATCACAAAAATTCACATATGGGGACGTGAATAAAATCCAACGAAATCGATAAAGGATCCATCGAAATGGATATTCAAAAATCCCTAAAAAGAGTCATCAAAGTCATAATAGATGATAACAACAAATAGGATTATCACGAATCGATTTAAATTAGAATTTCAATCCAAAAAGGCAAATTAGACTCAAACAGCAGGTTCAGTCGACTGAACAGAGTTTTTCAGTCGACTGACCCTGTACATGGAAATTTTCCAGGTTCAGGAAACTTTCTGTTTCCAGTTTCAGTCGACTGTGCAGAGTTTTTCAGTCGACTGAATCATGCCTGAAAACTCTCGGGTTTCAGGTTCAGTCGACTGAACAGAGATATTCAGTCGACTGAATCATGCCTGGGGTGTTTTTCAGCCTTATTCAAATGAAGAGCAAACTCTTCCAAAATGCAACCGGACGAACATTGGCTCTAAGGGTTTGTGCCAATCGGCGACCCGGCCCTATATGCTCCTCCATGCATCACCAAAAGCATGATCAAACATCCATAAAAGGATTTTCACACAAATTTGGTTTAAAAACCCAAAAATTGGAATATTCACAAAACCAATCCAAATCAAGAGCAAATGCACATGAAGAAGTGTTAGGAATTGATACCCAACAACCAAAGATAATTATAGTCATAGATGTGAGATAAAAATCTCACCTTTTCACAAAATCGAACAAGAAGAAGCTTGAAAGCAAATGGAGAATCAACCTTTCTTCAACACAACCCAAATGAGCTTGAATCTAAGCTCAAAAAAACAAGAACATTCCCAAGATTAGGTTTAGGAATTTCTGAAATTGGTAAGAGAATAAGTTGGAGAAGAAGAAGAGAAGCTTACCAATGGGTTCTTCTTGAGTTTGGAGCTAGGAATTTGATTTGCAAGAGAAACTAGGGTTTTGGAGTTTTAATTTCCAATCTCTCCCACCATTAACACTCTAAAAACTGAAATGAGAAGAGAATGAGGGTGAGTGGGGAAGAGTGGCTCAGATTTGAGTATAAGTTAACATAGGGTTGAGCCCAAAAACCAAACCCAAAGTAAAAAGTAGCAGAAATCAACTTTCTCCAAACATATCGAAGCTTATACTCAAAAAGGTCGCAAACGGCATTTTAAACTCAATGGGAGTGGTCCCGAGCCCTAATTCGACCGTATGCAAAAAGTAGCTTTTCGGACTAAAATCCGACTAACGATAAAATATTTAAATAAAATATTTAAATATAAAATCGACAAATATGCTATCTTTCTATTACTTTTATAAAATCGACAAATATAAAATATTTAACATGTGATTGAATATTGGTCAAATATCTATATTTTTCTATTACTTTTAGAGTTCAAAACTTGTAGAAGACAATATACAGTCTTGAGCAAATAAATATCTAAGTGAACGAGGTACAAATATTTTAGTAGCTGTATAATCAGGTGCTTGCATAGGCCTTAAAGTGATAATATGTCGAAGGATTTATTTGTAAACATAATTTATATTTCAATGTATAGCTAAATTCAGTTCATTTGTATATTTTTAACTGATAAATTTCATTAATCATGTTAGTTGCGTAAATTTATTGAAGATGATTATTTTAAATTTTATGGCATATATTCTTACAATATTAGAAAGGTTAAATTTTATCACTATATTTTTCTAGTAAGCTATCCTTGGACTTTTATGTTTCTCAAAACCTTAAGAGAAAACATGAAAAACTTTTGATTCCTATGGTGGGTGTTAGGACTCTCTTGCCTTCGTTTTCTGAATTTGAGGAAGCTCAACAAATCATAAGCCCACATGCAATGGATAATGCCATAGCAGTTGTATCATGTACAACTCCTAACCTATAGTCTTTATCTCAATATCATCTCGACCTTAAGGAAGCTCAACAAGTCAAAAGGGATTATTCACTCGTATCACCATTTCGCGATGGCCTAAGTATAATGCACGTATATGGTGGGCGCTCAATAAGCACGTGCATGTATCTTACTTCGCCTAGTCAATATACTAATAATAGTACACATAACGACCCAGCTTGAGGAAGCTTAAAAACTAAAGAGTATTCAAGTAATATATTAACATATAAATGGTAGATTTTATATTAATCATAATCTTATATGCACACATACACACGCACATAGAGACATTGAGTGGTATTGATTTTGGGAATAATATATTTCTTTCGAAATACCCTCACTCATAATTCAAGTGTTGAACACATCTGAAATCAGATACATGTACAATACGCATGTATTCGTTCCATAAACCTAAGTTGGGTTTCTAACCGTTCTAATTACCTCATTCATTCATCTAACACAAGTTTAATTTATTTATAACCTTATATATATTAATTAGCTTACATAGTATTATTAGGTAAATTATCAATTAAATCATATCTAATTAATTTTTAATTTATTATTTTATTAATTTGATTAACTAATTATTCAAATTATTTTAAAATTTAAATTATATTTTATTTATCCTATACAATTTAAAATGAATTGTAACACTTATAATTTTGTGTGTATATATCATTACATATATAGCTTTTATTTTATTAACTAAAATTTAATAAATTTATTTAGTAATTATTTTTATTTAACCAAAAATAATTATTAGCTAAATACTTAATAGTTTCAAAAATATTTATTTATAATTTACCTTAAATAATTTAGTATATTTTTATATATTCAAATATAACATTTATATACCTATATACACATATAAATAAAGAAATATATATGTTTATTTTAATTAATCAACTTTTAATTAATTATTTAATTAATACAATTAATTAAATTACTAAATAATTTCAAAAATATTAATTTATTTTTAAAACCAATTTTTGAAACACATTTTTATAACCTTTATAAAATTTATTTTATATTACAAATTAAACATTTAAAAATAAAATAGATTTTAAAATTTTCATACTGAATTTTAAAAGTTAGCCTCAAAGCCAAATTATTTTGGGCCTTTACAATTAGGCCAATCTTTTGGATTTACTCCACCTAGTGGGTCGAAGTAGTAGCCGTGGGAAAAATGCTAGATTATTCATCCCCAAGCCAAAATGTTACTAGTCTAGATATTCAATAAATAAGTAGGCTTTATTAGTTGACCCTAAACTTACAAATTGATACCACATAGACCATTATGGTCTTATATCCTTGTTGGAACTAGGCTAGTCAAAATTGGATGAAATACAACAAGATTCCTATTTAGATTGTAGTGGGCCTATGAAGTCTAATGGATAGTTCAAAATCTAATCTAAATTATTTAAATAAATAATGTTTTATTTTAGATTTAACTAATTGATGTGTATAATTAAAAATTTTAAAATAGTTAATGAGTATGTTAATATATATGCATATGTGTATAACTTGCATACAACATGGCATAAGGTGTACATGGTTAAGTTTATACATTTATATTTACTATGTATATACTTGGCACTTGTATGTCTTTAGTTGGTATTAAAATAATGATATATAGAGATTTTAAAATTAATATTAATTTTAGTATATTTATAATTAGTTTTAGCATATCATAAATATTAACCAAGTCTTTATTTTGAATTTTAATTTGAAATATCAAATAGATTTAGTAAAAACATTTAAAATTTGAACTATATGTAAAATTTGAAATAAGTATATAGAAAATTTAAAATTTATGTTAATAATACATATAATATAGTTTTCAAAATATCAAAATAATGACCAAGATTTTATATTCATTTATGAGCTAAAATATCTAATTAACTCGGTAAACAGATCTGAATTCTAACTTGATCTAAGATTTAAATTTCAAGACAATAAATTTGACTTTGTATTATATGAAATAAATATATGCATATGTTAATTAAAATAAGTTAATAAATGAATTATTTCATTTTTACATATATATATTTGTTTAAGTCAAAACTAAATATTAATATGTACATAATATATAACAATTTTTTCTAAATATATGTAATATGATCGAAAAGCAAAATATTTTTTTGCCAAAACCATTTTAGAAAAATGATATATATATATATGTTATATTACTTGAAATTATTTTACTAATATATGGTTTGTCTACTAAACCATGTTCCAAATAATTAAAACTGTTTTATATATAAAATTAATTTTGAAATAAAATTACTATAACCAAAACTTTTTTAAAACAATATCATATTACAATATTTTGGCTGTGCATAAATTAAATACAGAATATATATCTACATATATAAAACTATAGGCACTGATATATATGAAAGTGATGATGCATGCACACACATTACAGATACAGATCATAGTATAAAACTAAATCAAAGTTTATACCTTTAGAATGCTGTCTTTGAACACACGTTTAATGATGCCTTCTACTATAACCACCTCGAATTGATTTCCTAGCGTTGCAACAGCTTGGAGTACCATGATATTATTTGTTTTGATGTATGTGGGACAAATTTTTTTGGCCATGGTAGATGGAGAGGCTCAGGTCCATGTGTGGATAGAGAGTAAACAAATAGGGAGAGCCAAAATAAAGGGGTCAATGTATAATATACATAGAGAACGATAAGTAGACTATTCTCCTTATTTTTATAATCCACTTTTTACCAATTCCAAATCTAACATTTAAGTTTGAAATCCCTCCACTTCCTACTATGGCCGACCATAACTGTAGGCTATATGGACCTTCTAATGCTTCAAACCTGTTTGCTAAATAATTGTATTTAAATCTAATTTAAATGCATATTGATATCATATATTGATTTGTACATTTATAACTTTTATATGAGCACACAACTAATTACTAAAGACACCCAAAAAATGAAGTATAGCACCCAAGACATCAAATAAATAAACAATATTTCAAAAATATTAATTAATTTACAATAATTTATAAACCAATCAAATCGTGTAGTATTTCGGGGAAATCACTAATAAGGTTGTGCAACTCTTAAGTGCAAATTCAGTCAGCTGTTAATATCGAACTATTTTAATATCAATATTCACTTGTCACCTTAGCTAGTGGAATGATAGTTTGGTCGAATTTATTGATTAATTATCTTCATCCGTAAAATCCAATTTTACTATTTTAACTAGTACTTTTTAGTAATGATTGTTTACTCTAACTATCTTCGTCGGCACTATATCAATTAGGACTTATGAAATTTGGTTTTAGTCAAAATTCCAATATCTTCCACATTCTACTCGATTTGAAAGTGATTATGTGATCGTGTAATGTGAATAAACCACTTGTGCGGAATAAGTAAGTAAATAGTAAAAGCAGTAAAGAAAATGACACTTGATATTTTTATATTGGTTCGAACTCCCGTTCTATGTTCAGTCCCAGACTCCTTCTGGAATTCAATCGATACCCTCACTTCACCCGGAGGAACATGTATTACACTGCCTGAACAACCGAATAGGACTTCTGCTGCCTGAGGATACTACAACAGGACTTCAAATACAAGTGGAAAAGTTTCTAACTGAATATGCTTTGTAATAGCACTAATAAGTCAATATAAGTACACCCTTCCTATAATCTTCTCCTTTGTGGTATATAGTGTAATTTGTGAAGAATGGAAGTCTAGTTGACCAAACAAGAGTATGCTTGAGTGTTCGGTGATCTAATAGTTTGATTTGTAAAACTTGAAAGTAAATAGCAAGAATATAGAGTTTAGAAATCAAAATAAGAATTGGATAAGAATAGTGTTGAAATTTCTTGCTATTTATAGTGGTTAAAGGTTGCAATGATTGGTGAAGAGTTGCCATGTATCAGAATAGAGAAACTATTGAAATGAATGTTGTTTCTGTTTGGGGAAGAGAAGCAACCTTTCAAATAGTAGCCTTTATTTTTAATTCAGACTTCTGAATTAAAGTTCATCCTTCTAAGTGTAGGAGATAACAAGGCAGCGCCGAAACAGTGTATTTTTGACCTTATTCAGACGTCTGAATATTGTATTCTGACGTCTGAATATTGTATTCATACGTCTGAATTTGTTAGTTAAAAAATTCTTTGCTTCAGCATTCAGACGTCTGAGTTTAGAATTCAGACGTCTGAGTTTATAATTCAGACGTCTGAATTATGCTAATTCAGACGTCTGAATTATGCTAATTCAGACAACTTTAAAACTTCTTTTGAAAGACAAGTGCGTGTATTCAATTACTTGTGGATCTATACCAATTAGGAGAGATTTTAACATATATTACTGACTAGACACAGACTCTAAAACCTGTAAAAGATTACGTCCATCAATCTGGAATCTGGTCATCAATATTTTCCTATAACACTTGGTTAGATAAACACATATAATTGTTATTATCAAAATATCAGGAACCGAGGTTCTAACATTCTCCCCCTTTTTGATAATGACAACTATGAAAATATTGGTTAGTAAATAATAACTTCTCTTGTCATTAAAAATATGGTTAGTATGAAATATAAAATTTCTCCCCGTGAATAAAAGAATTCACGCATCAATATTTTTAACCTTTTTCTCCCCCTTTGTCATTACTAAAAGGAATTAGTGACTAAAGTACCAATGAAATATACAGAGTACGATAATATCATAGAGAATGAATGAAGAGAAACATACAACTGATTTAAAATAGAGCATAATGGTTCAAATGAAAACATCACAGAACATAATACTTTAAACATAAAAACTAAAATTGTAGCAATAAGATAACACAACATAACACAAAAATAGAAAAACATCCATACCACTTCAGAATTCCTCACTATCCTCAACTTTTTTTCATCTTCTTCTCCTCTTCTTGGTCGGAAGACCAAGTGAACGGTGTCGGAGTATGTCGCACGTCCGTAGACGAAGAAGATGCACATGAAAGCTTATCCCGAATTTTATTTAAGGAACCCTTAATGGAATTGAATATCTTGTTCGTGTTTCTTTCCATGCTCATCATTTGTTTTTGAAGCTTCTTTTGATTTTGTGAAAGAGTTCTTAAAGCTTGCTTTGGTGTTGCATCTTCTCGGATTTCTTGAATTTACTCATAGTCTTCTTCTTGTTGTTGATGAGGAGGTTGAGATGAAGATGATGAAGGTATGTTAGGATGTTACGATTGACGAATTCCATGATTCTGGTTGTCGATCCATTGATGAAAGGGAATGATATCATTAGATGGAGGTCGCTTAGTTAATTGCATTAGCCCTAATGTTTTATAGCCAAGTACGCTTATGGAAGAACTTTCTAAATCATGCATCTGAACTACACATTGCATTAATATCCTCATGATATAAGCCCCATAATGCAAGGTCCTATATTTCTTATGAATCGTCACATCTTGAAATTCATCCAATATAATTTTCCCCCAATTGACTTGTTGGTTAGAGTAAATAGCATAGAGTGCTTGGAAATCCCTTTTGTAAATTTTGTCATTGCTCCCGGTTCGGTGTTGAAGAGATCGGATGAAGGCATGATGGTTTAGGCGTGCTTGAGGATGCAACTTTGTTGAGATCAAATTCGTCATATCATCGGAAAGAAATCTATGAGATACTTCGTCTCGTTCATACATATCCGCATCAACATGGTCAATGTCTAATCCTTCGTAAGGACATCTCAAAATATAGCCTAATCTTTGTAACAGAAGAAAGATTTTTACGCCGCATACCATCATCCAAACACAATCTTCTCCAATTAATGAATCGAAGTGATTTGCTTCCGCCATTTCTCTAATCCTATAATCGTTGAATTCTGGAAATTACATAAAAGCTTCTTCAAAGATTTTGGAGTCCTTCATTGTGTTGAATCTTGTAATATCTATGTCATTGTGAAGCCAAGATCTAATTTGTGCCTCGGATGGTCCGGTTGTTGATTCTCTTGATCTCTTGGTCTACGGAGGCATTTTTGTTTTGAATTTAGAGGAAGATTTTATAATTTTAATGGAGTTTTAGGGTTTAGAGAATGGATTGGTGAAGTAAATAATGAAGAGATATGATGATAAAATGAGGAGGCAAGAGAGTAAAGTTGAAGAAGTATGTGGGTTAAAAGGTGTAGGCCCCATTTTTTTTTAAAAAAATTGCCTGCTTTAAAACAGACGTTTGTTTTAAAAAACCGACTTTTGTTTTGATCATTTTGACAAGCAGCAAGAAAACAATGTATTTCGGGCTTGATCCAGATGTCTGAAACATAAAAACAGACGTTTGAATCTGGTTAATTTTTTTTGCCCAGATTGACAAATCAGACGTCTGAATTGATAGTTCAGACGTCTGAATTAGCATAGGATGCTAATATTAGCTCTGTTTGTAAAATAAAAAAACTTTATTCAACTTTTTATAGAACATGACCATTATAATAAATCACAAATAGGATTTTATGTAAAATTCAACATGCAAAGAAGAGAATAAAATAGAAACTAATTGTTGGAAGGAGAGTCATCAAAATTCCTTGGTTCGACCTTAGTGTTTTCTTTGAATGGTTTGAGAGGAGACCAGTAGTTCTGATGATCCGTTGATCCAACCGATTGTCCACATTCCCATGAGTTTGGCGACACATGAGGACGTTGTGGTGAATGAATGATAGTTTGATTTTAAACCAGAGTGGAGCCACAGAATTTGACGGCCATTTTCTCCAACCAATTTAGTTCTTGTCCTTGAATTTTTTGTTTATAGTAAAGTTCTCTCTGAATATTCAAAGTTTCCTGTTGATAATGATGGATATCATTAATCTTTTCATTGGTTGATGGAGAACCAAAGTGAAATTTCCTTGGTTGTTTTGGTTCCGGAGTGTAACCACTATGGTTGATCGGAGCCTTTTCATAACAAGGAGCATGAGTAGGTAATGTCAATGATCCCAAACTAGGAGATTCAAAGTTGATTGATGAATAGACGGAAGAATATTCAGAGTTTTCATGAGAAGACATATTTGAGAATAAAACAATATTTAGTTTGAAACTAAGAAGAATTGAATATGAATTTAATTTTTTTTGAAGCCAAATATATAGTGAATATATAGCTAAAAATAAAGAGGTGTTTCTGGTAGACATGATTATAACCAATTAAACTCAAAACCATTGAAATTTCAGGTTCAAAGACAATTTTGTATAATAATCATTTTGATAAAAATAGATAATAATAAACCTATAAAATCAACTGAAGTATAATCTATAAACAAGAAATACAAATAGCAAAATGGTAATTGCAAGAACTATCAGTCAATGGTGCAGAGATCGAATCCCGACAGCCAATTTTTTTTATTTTAATTAAAATTACAAATCCTTTTGAGAAATAATACCTAACTCACTTCTTAACTTTATAAAAATATTTGCATTCAAAGGTTTTGTAAATATATCAGCCAATTGATTTTTAGAGGAAACAAATTCTAATTTTATTAAATCCTTTTCAATATTATCACGAAGAAAATGATGACGAATGTCGATATGTTTTGTTCGTGAATGATAGACTGGATTTTTAGATAAGTGTATAGCACTAGTGTTATCACAGAAAATAGTAGATTTAGATAAATTTATTCAAAAGTCTTGAAGTGTTTGTTGCATGTATATGACTTGAGCACATGCTAAAGCAGCAGAAATATATTCTACTTCACAAGTTGATAGTGAAACACAATTTTGTTTTTTGATAAACCAAGATACTAAGGACCGTCTAATGAAATCACACGTCCCACTTGTACTTTTTCTATCCGTCCGACATCCTCCAAAATCAGCATTACTGTATGATACTTATTCGAAAGGACGTTCTTTCAGATAAAATAGTCCAAAATATTTGGTTTTGTTAAGATATCGTAGTATATGTTTCACTGCTCGCATATGTGATTCTTTAGGATTTGCTTGAAATCGAGCACATAAACAAACACTCATCATTATGTCAGGTCTACTAGCAGTTAAATAAAATAGTGATCCAATCATACTTCGATATAATTTTTGGTCAACATTTTTGCCATCCTCATCTCGTTCAAGATGTACTGTTTTACTCAATGGTGTTGAATTGGCCGAAGTATTTCCATACCAAAGCGTTTAATTAGATTGCTACAATATTTTTCTTGGTTAATAAAAACTCTATTTTTCGGTTGTTTAATTTGTAATCCAAGAAAATATGATAATTCTCCCATATGGGACATTTCAAATTCTTTGGTCATTATGTTGGAAAAATCCTGACATAATTTATTATTTGTAGAACCAAAAATAATATCATCAACATAAATTTGAAAAATTAAAATATCATTTTTAGTTTTCTTAATAAAATGTTCTTGGTCAACTTTCCCTATTTCCAAACTAGAATTAATAAGATAGCTTTTAATTTGTTTGTACCAAGCACGTGGTGCTTGTTTCAAACAATATAAAGCTTTCTTAAGTTTATAAACATGGTCTGGAATTTTTTTATCTATAAATAGGGTAGGTTGTTCAACAAAAATATTTTCTTTAATATAGCCATTTAAAAGTGCATTTTTAACATCCATTTGATAAAGTTTAAGATAATGAAAACATGTAAAGGCCAGTAAGATTCGTATTGCTTCTTGTCGGGCGACTGGAGCAAACTTTTCTTTATAGTCAATTCCTTCCTCCTGATTATATCCTTGTGCGACTAATCTAGCTTTATTCCTAGTTATATTACCTTGTTCATCAACTTTATTTTTAAAAACCCATTTCGTACCAATGACAGTTTGATTACTTGGTCTAGGAACTAAATCTCAAACTTCGTTTCGTTCAAATTGGTTCAGCTCTTCTTACATGGCTATAATCCAATAGTCATCGGTAGAAGCTTCTTTAGCACTTTTAGGTTCGACATTTAAAAGGAATGCTACATGACCCATTTGACTAAGTTGACTTCTAGTCCTAACATTTGAATTAATTTCTCCAATAACATTTTTAATAGGGTGATTTTTTAATATCTTAGGAAGAGATCTTAACTCATTTTCATGATTAGTAATGTTTTCATTTTGAGTAATGGAATCATCAAAAGATTTTTCAGTATTAATATCTATGACAGTCTTAGTAATTATCTCATCATCATCAGTTTTATTATTAATTTTGAAATTCTCATCGAATGGAACATGAAGTGTTTCTTCGATTATTTTAGTTCTTATATTGAAAATTCAATAAGCTTTGCTTCGTTTCGAATATCCTATGAATATTCCTTCATTGGATTTTGGATTGAATTTACCAAGATGATCTTTAGTATTAAGAATAGAAAATTTTTAACCAAAAACATTAAAATACGATATATTAGGTTTTCTTCCATTAAAAGTGCATATGATGTATGTTTGGTTAGTGGTCGAATGGAGACACGATTCAAAACATAGCAAGCAGTTGCTACAGCTTCTGCCCAAAAATGCTTTGGTAAAGTGCTTCCACTTAATAGAGTTCTTGCACATTCTTATAAAGTTCTATTTTTCCTTTCTACAACCCCATTTTTGTTGTGGTGTTCTAGGAAAAGAAAAATTATGTGAAATTCCCTTTTTATTACAAAAATGTTCAAAATTCTGATTTTCAAATTCACCTCCATGATCACTTTAATGTTCTTAATTTTCAAACTTTTGAGATTTTGAATTCTTTTAACAAAAATTTTAAAATTTTCAAAAGTATCACTTTTATTTTTCATAAAAATAGTCCAAGTATATCTTGAAAAATCATCTACTATTACAAATACATATTTATTATGATTTATAGATTGAGTTTGCGTTGGTCCAAAGAGGTCCAAATGCAATAGTTCAAGTGGTTGTAATGTAGACATATTTTTCTTTGATTTAAATGATGATTTTGATAATTTTCCTAATTGACAAGCATCACAAACACTTTTTTACTTTGAAATTCATTTTAGGTAAACCTTTTACTAAATCATTTTGAGAAAGTTTACCAATAGCTTTAAAATTAATGTGACAAAATCTTTTGTGCCATAACCAAGGATCATTTTCTTTGGCTATTAAGCACATATTTGAACCATGAATGATTTTCATATTTAAAACATATATATTTCTATCTCTATTACCTTCAAAAATAAGATTTTTATTTTGATCAAGAATGGTACACTTATTTTCTAAAAAAGATATATTGAAACCTTTGTCACGAAGTTGGCTGATATAAAGTAAATTATGTTTTAAATTTTTAACTAATAAAACATTTGTAATAAGAGGTAAATTAGATGTACTGTTATTGCTCACATCACCTTTGTCGATGATGTATCCTTTGGAATTATATCCAAAAGTAACAATCCCTCCGTCTAAGTAGATAATGTTAGTCAACATGTCATTATTTCTTGTCATATGTTTTGAGCAACCACTGTCTAATATCCATTTCCCTCTCTTCTTAAGTGGTACCTGCAAGAAATATGAAAATGATATTGGTACCCACTTTTTGTTTGGGTCCTAAGAGTTAGGTCTTAGGAAACCAAACTCAAGCGGGTTCAGCATTCCCTTTGTAAATAAAATCTTTATTCTTATGAATATTTTCCATAAATGATTTTATGTATTTATTCCTAATCAAAAAATTGTTAGTTTTAGGAACCCACATTTTCTTAGAAAGTTTTGAACCTTTTAAATACTATCAATAATACCGTGATTTCTTTTCTGAACATGATTTTCAAAAGAATTCCTTTTCTTAGGTAAACTATTTGAAGCTTTCTTATAGCCTAACCCTTTTTATCCGACATAGTTTGAGAATTTTCAAAATTTTAGAAAGATTTTCTCTTCCTTTATTTAAATTCGAAACATTCTTGGTAATTCCTTCTAACTGTGTTTTGAGACTAGAGATATCTAATTCTAATATTTTAACATTTGATTTTAAATCATGATTTTCAACTTGGACAGAGTCATTCTTTTCTCTCTGAGTTTCGATTTCTTGACTCAGCATAGAAATTTGAGTAGTATTAGAATAAGATTCTTGAAAAGCTTGAAGTTCTTCTTCTAAAATATTCTTTTCACCCTTAGCATTTCAACTTCAAGTTCGGTTCTGTTTAACTTTTCACTAGCCTCTTTATATTTCCTTTTGATGTTTTTCATTTTATTTAATAAGACTGAATTCATCTCAACTAAATCATCAAAAGTTAAATCACTTACTTCATCATTTGTAGCCATAAAGCAAACATTTGCTTGTTCATGTCACTGTCGCTGTCACTATCTGATGAGGAAGAGGATTCTGAATCATCCCATGTTATTGAAAATGCTTGCTTCTTTTTGTATTTGTCCTTTTTGTATTTGAATTTGTCTTTCTTTTGACCGGGACAATCTTTCTGAGTGTGGCCTTTCTTGTGACATCCATAGCATTCTATAGTAGAAGTTGATGGTTTGGTGCTGTTTTTGTTATGTCCAAACCTACTGTTTTTTTTGAACTTTAAAAACTTTTTAAAATTCTTTGTGATAAGCGCCATATCTTTATCATCTGAATCGAATTCTTCTTTTTCTGCGTTGAAAGCTATTGTCTTTTTATCTTGTGCCCGTACTCGTTTAGCCTGGAGATTAACTCTATAAGACATTAGATTTCCTATCAACTCTTCTCGTTTAATGGTTGAAATTTTATTAGCTTCTTCAATTGCTAAGACTTTTCGTTCCAATTCTTCCGTTAGAGAATTTAGAATTTTTGAGACAATATCAAAATCAATAAATTTTTATCCTAATGCTAAAAGTGAATGATATATGTCTTGAAATTTAGAATACATATCATTTATAGATTCATCTTGCTTCATTCTAAAGTTTTGGAACTGATTCTTATGCATAGAGACCTTGCTTTGTTTAACTTTGTTAGTGCCTTCACATGTAACTTTCAATATGCGCCATATTTTATTGGCAGTATTACACATGCTAACTCTATTAAACTCATTTTTAACTAGTGCACAAAATAACATATCTATAACTTTTTCATTTCCAGTAGCATCTAGTTTTTGTGTGTTAGACCATTCTGAATATTCAGTAATAGGTATGTGATGTTTAGTTTGACAGATATTCCATGTGTCATAACCATTAGCTTGCATATAGATTCTCATTCTAGTAGCCCAATAATTATAGTTCAAACCATTGAAAAGTGGTGGTCGTGTAGTGGATTGACCTTCAATAAAACTTATGCTGGTGTTATTTTCCATATTACTAAAAATATCAAATAACTGTGTTACGGTTAAGAGATAACATGGCTCTGATACCAAATGAAAGTGACTATGTGATCGTGTAATATGAATAAACTACGTATGCGGAATAAGTAAATAAATAGTAAAAGCAGTAAAGCAAATGACACTAGAGATTTTTATACTGGTTCGAACTCCCGTTCTACGTCCAGTCCCAGACTCCTTATGGAATTCAATCGATGCCCTCACTTCACCCGGAGGAACAGGTATTACACCGCCTGAACAACCAAACATGACATTCCCACCTAGACAACCGAATAGGACTTCTACTGCCTGAGGATACTACAATAGGACTTCAAATACAAGTGGAAAGGTTTCTGACTGAATATGCTCTGTAATAGCACTCATAAGTCAATATAAGTACACCCTTCCTATTATCTTCTCCTTTATGGTATATAGTGTAATTTGTGAAGAAAGGAAGTCTAGTGGACCATACAAGAGTATGCTTGAGTGTTTGGTGATCAAATAGTTTGATTTGTAAAACTTGAAAGTAAATAGCAAGAATATAGAGTTTAGAAATCAAAATAAGAATTGGATAAGAAAAGTGTTGAAATTGCTTGCTATTTATAGTGGTTAAAGGTTGCAATGATTGGTGAAGAGTTGCCATGAACCAGAATAGAAGCAACTGTTGAAATGAATGTTGTTTCTGTTCGGGGAAGAGAAGCAACCTTTCAAAAAGTAGCCGTTATTTTCAACTTAGACTTTTGAATTAAAGTTCAGCCTTTTGAGTGTAGGAGATAACAAGGCAGCACCGAAATAGTGCATTTTTAACCTTATTCAGATGTTTGAATATTGTACTCAGACGTCTGAGTTTGCTAGTTAAAAAATTCTTTGCTTCAGCATTTAGACATCTGAATTCTGCTAATTCAGACAACTTCAAAACTTCTTTTGAAAAATAAGTGCGTGTATTCAATTGCTTGTGCATCTATACCAATTAGGAGAGATTTTAACATATATTGCTAGCTAGACATAGACTCTAAAACCTGTAAAAGATTACGTCCATCAATCTGGAATCTGGTCATCAATACTTTCCCGTAACACTTGGTTAGATAAGCACATATAATTATTATTATCAAAATATCAGGAACTAAGGTTCTAACATTACTCCATAAATAAAGTACTTGTTACAATAGTAACATTTGTTATTAACCAAACTACTCGCTAGAGACTTTGGCTTTGAGTTAACTACATTTGTCCATGATACTAACTTCGTATAACCAAGGAGGAGAATTTTTTGTTCATTAGTATTTCACTTTCAATGCTTCAACTTGAACCCAACTATAGACGTTTGATGGATTTCTTTCCATGAGTTCACTAAAATCAAAGTGGAGTATCCATATTGAATTTCTGTAGTATTCTCAAGTCGAGAGAACTGTGTAATATCTTCACTTCATGATTTCATATTTGACCTTAGTTATTATTAACCAGTAAGAAACTCTCGAGGGAGTCATCTCATAGAAATTCACTAACAATCAGCATATAACCCCTTGGTGTCCCTAACAACGTTGAGTAACACATTGCCTAATATTTGAAGAGCGTCGTACTTTGGTCTCAATAGATGTATCAATATCCTTTTTTTTAACATCTTGACCAGAAATATTTAAATTAATATGTTATTTTATATAGCAATAATTTTCTCATGATTACAACTCTTTGTAATTATTGTCATATTACATATCATTTAAGTAATTTCAAATTTAATATACTTTAAATTAATTTCATTAACTATATCGCTATATAACAAAGTATATTATAGAAATCAAATACCTTTATTACGAAAATAGATTGGTCATACAGTTAGATTTGTTTAATAGATTACATAATTTCCCCAAGGGCATAACCTTAACTCTTTCACATATGAGGATGTTTGCCCATATGCAAACATTCTTGGGTGCTTTCACTAAGATAGAAGATCATAATTGGATTTGTTAATGCTACTAGGATTTTCGTATTATCTGCAACTATCTGAAGTAAATGGCTCCAAAGAAAGCTACAAGTAAGCAAGGAGTAATTACTGAAGAACAAGAGGGTTCCAATTATTAAATAGATCAAATGATTAAGGAATGTGTTTAAAGAAACTAGATGTCATAACGAAATAAGAGTTGGATAGGATGACGGTAGATATGGATCCGAAAATGCAATCGTTTCAGTTAGCTCATACATAGGATGAAGATGCAATTTTCTTCAATTATCAGCAACCTAGCCAAGGATAAGAATCTCGTCGAAAGAATCATGAAGATACAGAGAATTCATCATCTGATTCATATGTGTAAAATTATGCAGACCAACATAGAGATGGGAAGTTGAAAGTGTGA
Source organism: Allium cepa (assembly GCA_030765085.1). Classification (NCBI taxonomy): domain Eukaryota; kingdom Viridiplantae; phylum Streptophyta; class Magnoliopsida; order Asparagales; family Amaryllidaceae; genus Allium; species Allium cepa. Next base: position 165,360,067 of record CM060932.1, read on the forward strand.
GAAGGGGATGCTATGGGCTTAGGGAGTCAGAGGAGATAAACTGGAACCGATGTTCCAACTCAAGGGTGGATTGGTACCGATCGACCATGGGTTGATACCAATTGATCAGGAGCCCAAGTAGATCTTAAGGATGACATGATGATGATGGACATGATGTTGATTCTTAGGATAGAGTCATCAGAGGAAATACACTGTACAACGTGCGATGGTCGCTGTTCACGAAAAATGACCAAAAAGAGGAAGTGATTATTGAAAAAAATTGGAGATTGTTGCAATAGTAAAAGAATAGTTGGGAGTCTACCGCTATTCAAAATCTCGTTATTGAGGAGATAAGGGTGGCTCGATACCCTAAAAAATTCGTTATACTAATGACGCTAAGCTATAATGGGTTGGCTAACATAATGCAATATCTGATGAAGTATAGATTGCATTGGACAATGCTGGAGCAGACGATGTTGTTAAATTTAGACGTTTTCCACTTTTTGGAGGGTTAGTTTGGCTATGATGTGATTATGCAGGTTTGAACCCTCTATAGTTAAAGCGCTTAACAGTGGAGGTGCAAAAAGCTATGATGAAGATATATCAGAAAATAATGGAGGTATAAAAATATTTAATAGAGAAATCAAATCTCTAAAGTTGACTTATTCTCATTTTGACATCATTTGTATAGAAAAACGAAACACTGTTCACCCATATGTAACAAAATCAAAGAATAGCATAATCCATATAGTTAGACTTGGTGAATAGAATAAAGCTCTAATTTATGTCGAGCACTTAGGACTTGAACTTAGCCCCATCCTTAATTTTTTGATTTGGTTTATAAGAGAAGTGGTCAAATTAGAATTTTATATTAAATTTGCTAAAGCGGGTGAAAAAACCCCCTAATTTAGTAGGCGTAGCAGAATATAGTAGGGCTTTAAGGAGATCTACTATTAAATAGTGCTACATTAAAAAAGCGTAGCGGTTGAAGTGCTTTAAGCTCTTTAGTGGGGATTTAGCGAAGCTTTAGCAGGTTAACTGCATGGTTGAAACCGGGGTCCATACGAAAGAGCTAAGGGTATGCCTTAGGGTAATTATATGATTTACTATAAATTTTCTAACTCTATAACCAATTTTTTGGGTAATAAAAGTGTTTATTTTCAATATATACTTTGTTATATTATGACATAATTAGTATGAAGTGTGTTGATACAAAAATCCATAAATAAAACGTTATGTAGTTATAGTTGTAAGTAGTTACAATCATGAGTAATCATTCGCAATATAAATAATATTTTGTTAAATATTCCTGATCAAGATGTTTTAGAAAGGTTATTGATACATCTATTGAGATTGGATTACATAATGCTTCCAAATGTTGGGCACTGAATTACTCATGGCCATTGAGGGCACGCAGGGCTACTTGCTTAAAGTTATTGGATAGCTATGGAATGGCTCGTTTGAGAGTTTCATGTTGGTTAATGATACTAGATCAAATGGGAGATCTATTAAAATCAATTTAATGTATTTTATTTACTTAAAAGAATGTGTTATAGGCGTTTTCACCCAAGGAACGATGGAGGAAAGTTAGCCAAGCTGCTGTAGGGGCGAGATGGGTGTGTGCGTGCCATATGGATTGAATATCATTCAAAAATATTTAAATAGAGGGCAAATGAGCCTAAGGAACACCCATGTGAAGCATGTAAACGTAACCCATTAATGCTGCTTGGTGAAAAGGCTATAGAACCAGATTTTTTATTCGATGGTCTTGCCTCTGGACAAAAATCTTTCTCTAGCTAAGGAGCTATCGGATAAGAATTCTTGTCCAATGGTCTAGCCATCAAACAAGAATTCTTGTCTGGTGTAAAGAACTACCAGAAAAGATATTTTGTCCATTGGTGTACATACCGGACAAGATATCTTGTTTGGTTAGAACCAAAGCCGAATGGAGGTGGGCTATGCCGAACCAAGCGATGTGGTGCTTCATAGTACTTGGCCAAAAAGACAACTACATCCACCCACCAAACTAGTGACCATCGAATAAGACCATTACTAAACAAGATACTTATGAATAGGAAATCTGAAATATAAGGAAAATCTAGATCATATCTTTTATATATGGAAATAACTGAATGAGCATGTTATATAAGGAAACTACCTTATTTATCGAATATCCTCCCTATCTCTTCACTACTATAAATATCTAAGCTTCCAACAGCCATCGGGGCAACTTTTTCGAGCCATCAGACACTATTGAATAGAAATAGCCACACAGAGCTTAGGAACTACATATTGACTAATAGTCATTGTATTTTATATTTGAATCATTGTAAAAGTTGAAATATAAGAAAGGGAATAAATATAAATATTGGACATAGACCCGTTCTAGCTAAACCACTATAAATCCATGTGTACTTTACTTTCCAAGCATTTTTCTCTGTTTTCTCCACTATTATAAATCGACTGGAGTTATTTGTCCACTTTTCATGTATACATTTTTGGTGCTTTCACTGGGAGCTTGATTCTTAATATAAGTCTAAGAGCAAGGCTGGTGCTACCAGTGGGAATGCTAACCAAACAACTATCTATCAAGAAAAACATTCATTTAGTACTCCAAGGATAGATACCATCATCAAAGGAAACTTGGATGGAGTTGTGGTAGACCTTGATACATAGTTCATATGCCCAACAGTAAACTATTGTGGAACAGATCATGACACGCTTGGGGCAGATGCAATTCACCGCACTCAACACTAAAATGAGAGGGAAATCCCAGTCTAGGGGGTCTAGGAGGCCAAGAAGGTCATTTATGGCAGTAGATTTGACCAAGAAAATCAAGGAGCAGGACGAATGAATGGTGAGAAAGTGTATTGAGAAAGGGTTCGGCCCGAAGTCAGATTTGTTCGGCATTGAACTTACCAGGAAGGCATTGAACTATGGCCGGCTATTGCTGAACCATCTCGATCCAGGCGTCATTTCCCTTAGCAGAAGTGAAAATTGAGGGAAGGTCAATTTATCATCGTAAATGATCCTAAAACCAAGATAGGGGTCGGGATCATAGGATAAGTTATCACAGAAGAAGCGAAAGAAGTCTTTCACCTTGGAGGGAGAGATTAACCCAACTTCACTCATTACCTGAACCAATGGATCAGATGGAACAATATAAGAGAACGTATGCATCATGAACAAATAGAAAAAGGAATTGGGGCAAGACTAGATAGCATGATCTATGTGGAAATTAAAATCACCGAAACCTTAGAAGCTTTTGAATGCACATCATGGATCCTTATCAAGGTCTAACTGATCCAATAGTACATCTGAAATGGTATATGTAACATAAGGTAATGGGTGGAGCAACGGAGGAAGTCTTATGCAAGTGCTTTCCCTTATTCCCGATTGATTTAGGAACATTGTGGCTTTGCCACCTTCCTTTTGGCTCAATACATTCATGGAAGATGTTAAAGGAAAAGTTCATCAGCCAATTTCTAGTCCACATGGAGTAGCCTAAGGATCCATATTCATTATCGAATGGGAAACAAAGAGAAGATGAAATACTACGGTAATACCTAACTCGCTTCGTCCCAACAGCTAGCATCCAGATTGCTGATGAACGACTAACTCTTATGGTGTTGTATGAGGGAATGCAGATGGTATAGTGGTTGAATAATGAGAAACCATCCATTTGTAGGATTTTGTCTATGAGGTAGTGAAGTATATGCGATTGGAGGAAGCCATAGTCGGGCGCTAGACTGGAGCAGCTGTCAAGATATCAAAGGAATCTAGTAGTGTGAATGCTATAGTTAATGGCACCAGAGGTGGTTTTGTCGAGAAGAAGAAGGATATTAATCAAGGTGGTTCTAATAAAAAGAAAGTGGAGATTCAGACCCAACACAAGGTTTGATGCTTACACGGACCTACACGATACCTCTGAAAACATCTACTTCGCAACTATGATGACCGCTTTACAACTTCGACATTCAATATACCTATATAAAATACGATAATGGTGCCCGGTTGATGTAGGACAATAATCAATGGTTGTAAAGTAACTAAAATAATTATAGATCCTAATCTATATCTCACATCGCATCAAATAAAATATAATAATCATCGTAGATATTAAACTGGTGAGATAGTAGTGACTAAATGAACCACAATGTCAGAAAAAACAGGTTTGTACAGTTATACAAAACCGTTATAGAGTTTATATAACTGGTAAATAAACTCAAATTATAGACTATTTCTACTAATCGTAAGTCAAATACTATCAACGCTCCATAGTGTCGCATAGCGGAATAAGCAATAATAAGCCTAAAATGTAAATATGAGAAAACATCCCTCCTGCTAATACATCTACACAACTCCTTGTGTCGTTTATACCTGTTATCTAGTTTACTCATTTAAGAGTACCAAAGACAATAATAAGAAATATATAAAATTCCAATTCAGACAACAATCTGGTGTGAGAGATAAATAGTCTCAAAATACTATGGAAGTCGATATAGTATATGGGACATAGAGTTTGGAGAATCATACCCGACCTGTCCTCATATCCAAAAAGTTAGCACATAATATAAGATATATGCTTCTCTACATCATAATCACCATGGGTGTACTATATGTCAAGGTACAAATGGGTATTTATGTATCTACATTTAGGATAACTACGTCATGTGACACCCCTAATCAACAAAGAAAATATATCATCCATCATCTATCCTCACATCAGTCACTCAGTGCATTAGATACGTTTTAACTCGAGCAACCCATCATGGTCAAGGACTAATCAATGTCTTAGGTCCTTAGTACTTGAATCCATGCCAATTAGTAGGCCATGAACTAGAATGACCATCATGGCTGATCTTAGGTGAAAGATCGCCCATCATCGAGATCAGGACCCGTCATGGTCCATGTTGGTGCCCCTACATCACCCTTGCTTTGCGATTAAGAGTACTCTATGAATCTTCAAGTATCACTGATCCCTTTACACAAATCAACTATAGTAGAGCACATCCTAGAGTTGGTCTCTAAGTCGTCTTGCAATTCACATCTGAAGTAGTCAAGATTGCGACATTTCTCGATAATCATCACTAGTCGTAGAATATTATTGTTTGTCCCATAATCTTCCTCTAATAGTTCATCAACCTCGGCCCGTAGCCTTATTCTCTGCATCTCGAAGCATAGCTATACCATCAATGAAACCATTACTCCCCATCATGAGTCAACATCATCAAATCCCAAAGTTTTCGCGTCGAAAGCATCGCATCCTTGCATCACCACCAAAACTGCTCGTCGAAGAGCCATGCCGTTGACATCAAATTTTGAACGAACCATCACACCATGCTCCATGAAGCCTCTTTATTATCCACTTCAAAAATTGACCAAATAGGCCATCACCAATAGTGGTAAGTACCAACCACTCCATAGTGATCGATGCTGACAACTTTGGTTTTGTACTTAGGCAAAAACGACTAAGTACAAACCAAGTGAAAACATCCAGCGTCTCTCTTAAAACCCGAAGCATCCCTCTGCATACTTATCACATCCATTCGAGTAACCATCATGTGTGCACTCAATGATACGCATGAAACCCTATCTTATGGAACATATCCTCACATTATATCACCTATCGAATGGCGTTTTCAACCAAACTAAGCAAATAAGCATATATGCAACCAACAAGCATATATACATATATCATAGTATACATACAGTATATATAATACATCTATGTCAATAAATTCAGGATTCATATCAAAAATAGCCTAAATCTGGAAATTTATAGAAAATAGCTCGTTCATAAGAACATATGTGATATCTGGTTTAAAACTAATTTAAAAGACTTTTAAATTCTTGTATAAAATTAGCTGTGGGTTTAAATATATTAAAAATCACGTTTTAAAGTTGAAAATCATTTCAAAATGTCATTTTTATACTATAGTAACAATCATAGTATAATGAGATAATGCCACTCACTTCCGTTAAAGTTGTCCAATCCTATGCCAAGTCATAAAGGCTCCAATACGAGTGTAATTCAAGAGACCATCCAAGTTGGACCTCGTATGCAAAATTTACGAGCGATATAAAAAATCAAATATAGATTAATAAATTGTAATTATAACTTAATCAACCTAACTAATTAACCAACCAAACTAATAATTAAATAACTTAATTAATTATTTTCATAATTACATTCCTCTTTCCGGAGGCTTGTCATGCAATTCATGCATTGCAACTTATAGCTCACTCCTTCTCTTCTCCACATTAATCTATTTTTATCTACTCATTTTCATGCATCGCTTAAGTTCCTGCCACTAACTCGCTACATGCCCTGCTGCATCATTCATCATTTTTTCTTTTTCCTTTCTCCTTATGTGAGCAACTACTTATGACACTTCGGATCACCACCCACCACCTAAGATCATCCTCTTTCGCTAGAACCTTCCTCCATCCTCACCACTTTGAACATGCTCCCCCACAACCCATAGTTGGTATAATGATGTGGCAACCAAAAGGAAACACATTCAACCTATTTCACTCCCCATTTTCTTAAGTTCACCGCCACCACTACATCCACCTTTGTCTCTTACTATCTATGTTTCTAAACTCCCTTTGCTGATATAAAATATTCCTCATTTGGAACTTCCGCAAAAATCTCTCTTCACCCGATTCTCCATTTTCGACCACCATAGTCAATGTTGGGTTGAATCGAGGCTGTGGCTATGTGCTCTCAGAAAATAGAGATGTCTGACTTTTATTTTCCCAAAACGGTATTCGATTGCTTGAGAAAGAGGAAAGGAAAGGAAGTGAAAAGTCGGTCATCAAGGAAGAGAAGTGAGTGAGAACATGAAATATGCAGCTAGATAATTAGAGCATATATGTATGGTAGTGGATAGGGTTAGGATTCCAATGTACCCCCTTTCTTTTATTTTCAAAATTCTAATGCATGTTTTATGGTCATACAACTTATAGATGATTTTGATGATTCTTTGGCAATGTGATTTGTCCTTTTTTTTCCCTATTTTAATGGTAAAAGTTTCATCAAAACCAAAGATTGTGCACTAGGACGCGATTTTTGGGCATTTTTATGTCATACGGACTATTGAAACGTTAGATCTCAAAATTATTTAACTGCGTGGCTTGTACATTTTTTGACCCAAGGATGCTTTTCGTTTGTCCAAATTCTTTGGTGCATCTGTGCATGTATATCTGTGTAATACATATAATTATCGAAAATGCCAAAATATAAATTTGGAGTCAAAATCATTCGATAAAATTACCAATGGTGAAAAACATCATCCAAAGATTTAACCGAATATGACCTAATATGAATTTAAAAACAATATTTTATGATCATGTGATACATAAAATACATGTCATTACAGCAATGCAAGCAGAGCTTAGGTATACAATAGGCCTCAACCGAGAAACAAGACTGAAGCTGACCTAAATACGGGAAAATATTATAGATTTCGCAAATCTCTTGATATTACACTGGCGAGTGTTGACATCTACAAGACTATATAAAGGAGTACAATGGAAAAAAAGTTTGAATGGTACATTAGGAACCCTTATGCTGCCCCTGTTCCCGATCACCAGGATCCAAGGCAATCTCTACTGGGAAATAGAGGAGAAGGAACCAGTGCTAACCATGAAAAGGACGGAGATTGGTGATTAGTACCATAACTGAATGACCTCATGTAGCATATAAAAATTGGGCCAAGATGGAAATATATGCGAAGTTTTTAAAGATAGGAGAAGCTTTTGTACATATGCACCATAGGTGAGGGCGTATGGCTAAACCCCCTTATCGGGAGTAGGATGAAAGAGTTTCAACGATAGCGATTTGCAGTGTAAAAGGACCCACATATGGACCCCATGGTGATTTCAACAATACTCGGCCCAGCAAAAGTACATCAGATTTGGTGTACATCGGGAGTTCAGTAAACATCCTGTTCAAAGATGCATTTGATAGAATCAGATTGTACATGAAGGATGTCACACTGTGCAACCAGCAACTGCATGGCTTGTTAGGAGAAGGAAAAATGCCCTTAGGAAGGTTAGATTTGTTTGTCGAGCTAGGAACTAGTCCCACATCAGCCATACGAAAACAAACTTTCGTTTTAGTGGATAGATTATCAACATACAATGCCTTCTTGGGGAGACCAAATCTATCAGATTTTCATGCAGTAGTAGCCTAATGGTGTTTGACCATGAAATTTTCTATGGATAATGGAGTAGGGGCCGTAGAGGGAAACCAGGATGCTGCCAGATTATGTTATGTGATGGATCTTCGAGAGTATAAATGCCTGGATAAAGAGAAAGCATAAAGGTTGCACTCTATGCCAAAAATGGGAGCGCATAACAATTAAATAAGGTGCACCCACTCTGGTTTACAAGTGATCTATATAATGAACTTGATCTAAGAGATGGTGAAGAGGGGGCCGCAATAGCACCCAAAGAGGTGGCAGAGTTTGTGGAGGTAGATAGCAATGACCCAACAAAATTAATGAAGACTAGATCTAGGCTGGCGTGAATCTAAAGATACAGTTGATAGGATATTTGTGGGATAATTTGGATGTGTTCACTTTGTCCCATGCAAATATGTATGGAATCTCTCCTCAATTGCATGTCACTCCTTAAATATTAATCGAAACCCTCGGTGAAGCAAAAGAAAAGAAGTACGCCCTCAAGCAATCGACATCAGTTAATGACGAAGTGCAAACTTTATTAGCAAATGGGTTCACTAGGGAGTCGCGCTACCAGTGTTGATAAAAAACCCCGTTCTAGTGAGAAAGCTGAACGGGAAATGATGGATGTGTATTGACTTTTTAACCTGAATGATATGTGTCCCAAGGATTATTTCCCACTCCCAAGAATCGATCAGCTAGTGGATGGAACCCCATGACATGAGCTTTGATCTCTTATGAACATGTACTTTGGGCACTGTCAGATTGCTATGTATATTTCAGACTAGCGGCACACTAGTTTTATTATTGACTTGGGATTCTATTTTTATAAAATCATGCCATTTGGGCTCAAGAACACAGAGGCAACATATCAATGCTTAGTCAATAAGATGTTTGCTAGTCAAATTGGAAGAATTACGGAGGTGCATGTCGATGACATGTTGGTGAAATCAAAGAAGGCCGAGGACCACATTTCTATGTTGGATGAGATGTTTCAAATTTTATGTGAGTTTAGGATGAATTTGAATCCCTTGAAATGTCCTTTTGGGGTTTTGTTTGAAAGATACTTGGGATTTATTGTACATGCTTGGGGAATCGAAGCTAACTTAGAACAAATCCAAGCTTTAAAAGACATCAAGATTCCCGAGATACGAAATGAGAGCATAGCCTTAATAGGAAGGTCACGGCATTGAGCAGGTTTATATCTAAAGCTACTAATAAGTGTGTTCCAATCTTTAACATGTTGAAGAAGGATAAAGACAATTTTAACCGGATGGATGAATGCCTGGCTGCATTCCTTAATCTACTAGAGCATTTGTACAAGCCACCGGTTCTTTGTACGCCAGTGGAAAGGGAAGATATATACCAGCACTTAGCAGTTTCAACATTTTCCTTGAGTGTTGGTCCGGGAATAAGATCGGGTGCAACGAATAGTATATTATGTAAGTAAATGCTTCACTAGATTGAAATCTAGGTATCCTATGTTGGAAAAGTCAGCATACTATTTGCTAATGGCATCTAGAAAGATAAGGCACTATTTCAAATCCCACCCCATTCGGGTTTTGACAAATCAACCATTAAAGCAGATCCTACATTGGCTTGACATGTCATGAGGATTGACATAGTAGAGCATTGGGTCGAGCTAATATGAGATTATCTATCATCCTCGAATGGAAATCAACGGATATGCCATAGCGGACTTTATTGTGGAGTCCATTATCAATGATGAAGAAGTGGAATCCCACAAGGAAGAAGCCTTTAAAAGGCGGATATGGATGGAGCTTCGATCGAGCATAACTCCAGTGAAGAAGTGGCATTATTAACACCCAAAAGGGAGGAAGTTAAGATACTCAATGCAGGAGGTTTTACGGCAACGAATAATAAGGCTGACATTGAGACATAGATAGCAGATTAGAGATAGCTAGATAGTTGGGAATACGGTCACTGTGCATGCACAATGACTCTCAACTGGTTGTAAACTAGGTGATGGGAGAGTTTTAGGATATAGAGTAACGCTTGGTGCTCGATCTAAGAATGGTGAATATTTGCTTAATGAGATGGAGCATTATGCGCTCAAACACATTTTATGGGAGAAATTCAGGATGCGGATGAGTTGGAAAAAATTAGCCAGTTTAGGAGACAGACCATTGTTAAGGTCAATACTAGTTGCGACCCTACTTAGCCCTTGCTTTGGGGTGGTGAACGTGGTTTCAGCTATCAATGGCAAGGAAACCTGGATGAAGACGATTATAAGGTACTTGAGCTAGGGGGTCTTACTAGACAACAGGAATAAAGCCAAGAAAATCTTATGAAGATGCTTTGCTTTATTATCCAAGATGGTACGTTATATTAGAAGGGATTTTCTAATCCGCTGTTAAGGTGCATAACCATAAAGGGAGCCCAAGAGGTGCTAGAGAATATACATTAAGGCAATTGCGGAGTCCACGCTAGGGGGTAGACTTCAGCGAAGAATGTGTTACAATATTGATACCTCTAGCCAACATTAAATCCTATGCGACAGAATATGCAAAGAGATGCGACAAATGTCACCAGTTTGTGAAAATCCAAATATTTCCATTAACTTGGCTGACTTGCATGGTTAGCCCCTATCCTTTTCTGGTTTGGGGAATAGATCCGATCGACAAACTTTTCATACCAAGGGTGGAGCTAAGTATGTTATAGTGATAGTTGACTACTTTACTAAGTGGGTCATAGCCGAACAACTTACTATGGTATCATCAGCCAAGGCTATGATTTCTTTTGTTCAGGATTGTAATATGCAAGTACGGTGTAACAATCCAGTTTTGAAGTGGTAATTAATTCAAGTAAATAATAGTAATTTAATAAAATGAATTGGGATTTGAAGATTTATTCGATAAATTTGGCTTTGAAACTATTTTAATAAAAGGATTAAAATTGTAAAATAAGATAATTTAATTTAAATAAGTTAAAAACATATACAAAAAATATTTTGTATATAAGCGATGTGTTTTTTTACATTATTGACTATATATATTATTGACCTAATGGATAGGTAATTTTAACTAGGAAATTTTACTAAAATTAAACGGAATTTAATTTTAACAAAAAAGAGAAATAAACAAACACATATGCACTTAATTATTTAATCTAAGCCCAAGCCCATTATCCACATATCAATTCTTCAATATCTCGATTCCTCTAAGCCCTGATTCTTCATTTACATTTATAAAAGTAACCACAGCTACACACTAAAAACAACCCCATGACACTTCTCCTTCCCCCTCTTCTAATTTATCAAATTAATTAATTAATTACCATAAAATTCCTCAACTTAAATACATGTTCCTCAACTATAATCCATACAATGCAATATAGAGACGATTGGATCAATTAGATTTCTGTGTGATGAAGGTATGTCTTCTCACACGCATGTAGCAAAAGAAAAAAAGAGAGAAAGAATCATAGAATGCAACTTTTACATGTGAGTATAACCACATAAAATCTATGTCTAAGCCTCTCAAATCCTTTAGTTTATATATATATATATATATGTATATGTATATGTATATGTATATGTATATGTATATGTATATGTATATGTATATGTATATGTATATGTATATGTATATGTGTCTAATGCTTGAACTGTTTTGTCACTAGAAAAATATTGCCTTGAATGGTCAGTGCGAGTGTTTTAAAGCCATGCGTGTGTACATCTCCATGCCAACACAAGTCTAGTCATACAAAGAGTTGCATAAACGAATGAAATAATAGAGATATGATGAGCTTTGGTTTAGTATCATGTATATTTCTATAGTATGCTGCCCTTCCTTCTCTTAATTAACTTTTCTTTGACTTGAAGTCTGAGAATATTAGTGCGTGCTATTTTGCTTTGTTTTGAGTATCCATTCATTGAACTGAGTTTAGTTATATTTCCAGTTTCAATTATATGCAAAATTACCTAATAATTTGCTAACCTGCTTTTAAATTTACTTAATATGTGATGAAGCATTTTGAATTAGACATATATTTCTATGATTCCCATTCTTGTATTGACTAACTAGTTTAGTCGCTACAAGCTTACTTTTATACTACAACTAGTTTAACTCTGTTACACACACACACACACACACACACACACACACACAGATATATATATATAAGTACATTTCGATGCTTGGGCACGTTTCCTTATATCGTCGTATATATATGTAGTTACAATGTGATAAAATCAAACTATTCTTGAATTCTATTACATATTTATGTAGATATAAGTTCAGTAAATGTATATAGTGATTTATGAAATATTATTGTTACTGACCTGATCCTGTCATCTATACCAGTGTGTGTTTATTGTTAGTGTGTGAAATAGTAAGTGTGTGTATGTATCCATGAGTATAAATATTGGTATACTTGTTGTGTTAGAGGTAGAATGGATTTCGAAGGCTTTGGTTGTGAGTTAGATTGTAGTTTCAGTATCTCCTCCCTATTGTTTTATTTTTGTTAGCCTAAAATTTCCCTTCCACAAACTTTATTTAGCGCATGTATATAACTATATATGTATAGAGTAGCCCTATATGTGTGCCACAGATGTTAATATGCAACAACATATAGATGTAAACTCTTGACATAATGTATTTTTAATGGAACTATCAATTTATATTTCATATGAACTAAGTTAAACTCCCTTAAAGCTATAACATATAAATATATTTATCCGATTACGTATATATGTAAATAAGTGAATGTAGGAATGAGTTTAATTGTTTATTATTTATACAAGTGTAAGTGTTTAATATGTAATATAATATATATTTTTATAAATCATTCTGATTTTTAAGAATAATTGAAACAAATTATTTAATTTATTTAATAAGTACTTACCAACTTTTATTTACATTGAGGACATTAATTATAAATTGTAAATAATAAGATTACCAGTAGATTTATTTTTTGTGAACTCATATGTGTGCGTGCATGCGTGTGTGTATTCGTTGTTCGTTTAAAAATGTTTACTTCCTTTATGAGATAAGATGATTTAATAATAGTTTATTTAGTTAGTGATAATTATATTTGATTTATATAACCTATTTAATTTTCATGCTTAGTCTTTAATGAATATTGGTTTAGATTATATGAAATAATTTTATATGAAGAATTTAATTTTATATCTATTTTGAGATATGTGTTTATTATCCATCTCTTAATATTTGTCAAGTTATATGAAATTATATTAGGAAGGATTTATTTGTAAGTATTGATTTGTTTATTTTATATTATTAAAGTAATCTATTTTTATTTCTATTTTGATATTTCCTTCTTGTCAAATTATGCAAAGGAAATATAAGTGATTCACTGTTGACATTGATGTAGTTAATGATTCTAATATGAGATGGTGATGACATCTTTTCTAATTAGCTTATAATTATTTATTATGTGTGACGAGAAATCAGAATAAACAGTTTATTGGTACCGTCTGATATGGGACTTTCGGTAGCACTTTTTAAATTATTCTTTGGACCCGTTATATACAATATCAGAGAGCGAGTGTGATGTCAGAGCATTGAATAAATGGACTAGTAACACGCGGTGGTATGTGACACTGTTGTGTTATTTATTCAGTTATTCTTTGCTCGTGGATGGCGCTCATACAGGGGTATGTTGCGTATATTAAACTCACTGCGGTGAGCATGTTTGGAGGCAACTAGTTAGCCACATAGTTATGTATGTTAAATGTTTGTCTACCTTTGCTGTGACGATCCGTCTTTTTAGACGGTTTAAATCGACAATAAACCAGAAATATTTGATTCAAACTATTCAAAAGAGAGGATTGTCAATGAGATTCAATAAGGAAATAAGAGAAAAGAAGAAAAACAAAACATAGAATCTCGCAGCAGAATTATAAAATATAATAACCAAATAAACAGTTCATGATGCTATTTTATAATATAAATTTAGTTACATAATTTTTTATACAACAAAACCCGAGTCTAGCAACTCCATCTTCATCTTCGAGGAATAACATCTTCAACACTGAAATGCTCAAGCTGACCCAAGCGTAATGAAAAGTCAAACCACTCAAGTCAGAACTAAAAGTTCTTATGTAAGTTAAATCAATAATAAGTAATATGAGTGTAATAGCTTCAGAGATGTTATGAGATTTTACATCTCTTATCCAGTGTATAACGTGCGTGTAATAACTTAAGAAATGTCACAGGATTTTCCATCTCTTAAGGATCCGTTAAACTATCTATTTGTAGTACGATACGCTACATATGTAATATCTATCAGTAAAGTAAAGTATTAAAATAGCATTAAGGCTTTAAATTGATCCCCTTTAACACATTTTTAAGCATAGTCCTACAGTTTGCCTTAATAGCATCACCAGTAACGTCGGTGGCCAAGGATGCATCGTGATAATACGACACTAAAACAAAATTGTAGTGGTCACGAATAAGGATAAAGAGTATGACAAGGCACGTAAGGCAATTCCCAAGGTTGGACACTACCAGTTCGGGTAGCAGGGCAGGTGGTAACGCATCGTATCCATGACCGCCCATCGCGTCCAACACCCCTAAAAACCAAATCAAATCAAGGTGCATCGATCAAGCCACAATCAATAGTAATACGAAGAGGTATGTCCACTAGGGGTAGCTAGCCCATTTGGCCTTAATAAGCCATCCCGTTTTTGTCATTTCAAATTGGCACAAGTGCCAGGGTCATCCATCATTGCTCTCTTTCTTCAAATCTAGAAAAAGTTCACCAAATCCAACCACTTCATTCTGGATCATCCACCACATACATAGTTGTTAAAATGGTTCCAATCTTGACATGACAATAAGAGGTCCCGGTCTCTTTAACAACCAAACGTCCTTTTTCCACACTGGTTGGTTATTTTATATTTTGAAACTGATTCATATTTGATATCAAAATATCATATTCATATTTAACCACATTCGCATTTAAATCAATGATTTAAATATAAACATTCCAACTTTGCACAGTTTGAATTTTAGAAAATAGTTTGAATAGTTATTAATAGTCTAAAATATTTTAGATAGTTTTGAGATTTGAAACAGTTTAGTATGAAATGGTTTGAATA
Organism: Allium cepa; assembly: GCA_030765085.1. Classification (NCBI taxonomy): domain Eukaryota; kingdom Viridiplantae; phylum Streptophyta; class Magnoliopsida; order Asparagales; family Amaryllidaceae; genus Allium; species Allium cepa. The sequence goes on from CM060932.1 coordinate 165,375,319, forward strand.
TTGAAAATGGTTTATATAGTAAAAAAGTTTGGAAAATCCAAATAATTTGGCTATTAAAAAGAATAGATTTTAAACAGTTTGTACTAAACTAATTTATTTTGAAAATAGTATCAAGTCAAACTGTTTCCTTCCATTTCAACAAATCTGGACCCATGTCCAAATTTCAAATCAATAAAACTCAATTTTCAGTATTTCAATTTAATTGATTCAATTTTGATTTAGTTACAAATAAATTAATATCAATTTCAATTCGAATTAACTTAATTTTCTATACATTCATTTTTAACTTCAAATTCGGTTCAATGATTTAAATTTCAATCCAATTCTTATTTGAAACCATTTCAATTTATATCAATTTCAAGTCCAATTCCAATTTACTGACTTAAATCACTTAAATCAAATCAAACCTCGTTATTCAATTTTAAGAACCAAATCTTTAAAATAATTCAACTTTTCGAATTAAAGTCATATATCGATTATAACTTTATATTTCCAATTCAATTCTTTAGAAAAATTTCCTTTTAACCTATTTCAGTTTCAACATTTCAAAGCTTGAATTAGAAATAATTCAACTCATATAAATCCACAGTTTATGTCCTTTAAAATAATATAATTCAATAAAGATCCAAATTCAAGATTTTAAAACATTTAATTTAATTAGTCTAGTTTCTGTATATAATTTTCTACCCTATGGCCAAGTGATTAGTTATTTCAATTTTAATTTCAGGGATGGATATATATCATTTCAATCCAAGTATCATAGGTATATATCATTTCAACCTATTTTTTAATTTATTCGAAATAATTCAAATAAAATTTTATATCCTCGAATGGAAATCAATGAATATGCCATAGCAGACTTTATTGTAGAGTCCATTATAAGTGATCAAGAAGTGGAATCCCATAAGGAAGAAGCCTTTAAATGGAGGATATGGATGGAGCTTCGATCGAGCATGACTCTAGTTCAGAAGTGGTATTATTAACACCCAAAGGTAGGAACTTAAGTTATTCAGTACGGGTGGATTCATGGAAACGAACAATGAGTTCGACTTTGAGGCACAGATAGCAGGATTAGAGATAGTTAGAGAGTTGGGAAAAAGGTCACTGTGCATGCACAATGACTCTCAGCTGGTTGTAAACTAGGTGATGGGAGAGTATTAGGCTATAGAGTAATGCTTGATGATCGATCTAAGAATGGCAAAGATTTGTTTAATGAGATGGAGCATTATGCGCTCAAACACATTTTATGGGAAGAAATTCAAGATGCGGATGAGTTGGAAAAAATTGGCAAGTTCAGGAGACGGACCTTTGTTAGAGTCAATACCAATTATGACCCTACTCAGCCCTTGCTTTGGGGAGGTGAACGTGGTTTCAGCTATCAATGGCAAGGAAACCTGGATGAAGCCGATTATAAGGTATTTGAGCTAGGGGTCTTACTAGACAACAGGAATAAAGCCAAGAAAATCTTGTGAAGGTGCTTCGCTTTATTATCCAAGATGGTACGCTATATTAGAAGGGATTTTCTAATCTGCTGTAAAGGTGCATAGCTAGTATGGGAGCCCAAGAGGTGCTAGAGAATATACATTAGGGAAATTGTGGAGTCCACGCTAAGAGGTTAACTTCAGCGAAGAAGGTGTTATGATATTGATACCTCTGACCAACATTAAATCCTATGTGACAGAATATGCAAAGAGATGCGACAAATGTCACCAGTTTGTGAAAATCCCAATATTTTCCTCAATTGGCTGACTTGTGTGGTTAGACCCTTCCATGGCCGTGCAACCTCCTTCGGTCACCTTGAGATGCCAGCGCCACCACCACGTTGATGGCCAATTTTCGGTGAATCTATGCCACTCGATGATGAACGACCATCATAGATGCAGTCAGCTTATCCCCATGTACACGCCTGTGCTTCCCGATCGTCGATTGGTCGACGATTCGCTAGTGATCGCGAAACCCTAAGATGGATGGTGGAAAATGTTTCACCAATTTCTAGAGAAACAGAACCTCCAATAGAAAAATGAATTGCAGATGCAGATTGTGTTCGTCTACAACTTCGCGATGATATATTATATGATAGGGTTTGAGCTGTTTGGATTTTGGAGTTTGATTGGAATTGAAATTAGGGTTTCGAAATGTTTGCCATTTGGAAGGAACAGAGGAGATAGAAATTGTATGTACAGAGAATGAAATAGTAAATTGCTAGGGTTTATAATAGCCTATATATTGACAAAGCTGAAATAAGAATGGATGGAATAGATCGAATGGGTCGAAGCGATAACAAAGTCCCGAAAAGTCTGTTTCGTTCCCGATACGAAAATAGGTCATCTAACATATCGAAATATAAGATTTAGATAATTTTAAACTCAATGGAACTAGTTTCAAACCTTAATTCCATTGTATATAGAAGTTAGCTTTTAATATCAATTTATTTTAATTAAATTCCTTTAATTGATTTCCACGCATTTCGAGCTTGCATGATCAAACGATAAGTCCGATCGCTACGAAACTTGAAATCCTATAATAATTCACTATTACAGATCTGATTAAACCAGTTTCATCAAAATCCGAGATAGTGCCCAAAAAGAATAATTTTACATGTTAATTAAATGAATTATTATTTTAAAAATCAATTTAATCAATTTCAAATTCTAAATTAAAAGTTAACTATTTTATGAATCTTGATTACATAGAAATTTAATGATCTTTTGAAATTAAATTTTCCATATTAATTTCATGATTTAAACATTACATTAATCTCAACATTAAATTACAATAGAAATACAAACTAGTTTATTATAATTTAAATTCCAACATATTCTTTTATTTTTGATTTACATGTTCTTATATTAAATCAACAGTTCCTTATGTAATTTATTTATTAACACGAGTTTCTATTTAATTTCACTCAACTCTATAGTTAACATATTTCCTTAAACTAACGACAATGTTTAATTACATTTAACATCATTGATTCTCAAATTAATTCCAAAACGGATTAAATAATAAGATGAGAAATGAACAGTTGTTACATTTAAGTAATTTGAACACGTTAATGCATTTATTTTTACAAAAAAGATTATAAATTTTCTTACAAATATTAGAACCAATCCCAATTAAATAACATTGATTGCCCATTTTATACAACATTTATTTTATTCATTATTAACTTTTGTTATTACCATTAGTTGAAATTACATTAAATAGTTTTCAATTTCATTCAATCAACATTATTAAATTATATTCTAATAATTCTTTTTCATTTATAAATCATAAATTTTAATTTGTCATAATATTAAATTCCAAAAATTTTATTAAATTCATTATTTTTAATTATCAAAAATATGGTTCGTTACAATCTCCCTTACTCAAAATTTTTCGTCCCTGAAAGAGAACAAGAAGGAATCAAGAAATTTGGTATGTTTTATTCAAAATAGTTGATTTGTAACGGTTTAACTTGCATATTTAAGTTTAACAAAACTTTGAAAATAATCCAACTTCTAAAAAAAATTCTAAGTCCTAAAATTGCGAAATATTTCGACAGAGTCTCCTTTACGTATTTAGGTCTGAAAAAATAACACTATCAGTAATTACAAGTATATATCATATTCCAATAATAGAACATCTCAAACCATGGGAAAACAATAAAATATCGTTCCAAAAAGCGTAATCCGAAAACGTACCTATTTGTCGGAAAAAAAACTTTATTTATGAAACCAAGCAATGACTATTGCTTCCATAAACCTGTATCTTACTTACATAATACAAAAGAGTTAAAAATATGTAAAAGATTAATATATTAGTTAGTTTAAAGTAATAGCACAAGCAACATACAATATATAATAATCGTATGCAAACAAAAGCAGTATAACCACTATATGCAACAAAAGAATCAATCACACATGCATAGCAACAAAAACTAATGATTTGTTCAGGTTCAGAACTTTTCATTGTACAAGGGTGATAAACAAACTACCAAGTGTACCTTCCGCTCAACAGCCTTAGATAATTACTCGGCGGATTATTCATACAACCTCAATAATTTGAAGTGTCATTTCCCAACTTCCCATGAGCCAATCAACATAGAATTTGAATATTATTTAAGTTTGTTCTATTAGTCTCTTTTCACATTATTTATCTTTTATTTATTTCAGTTGTACAATATCATCCTTTTTTATTTTCATACATTACTTACATAATTTATTTCCCATTCAATATTTAAAACCATCAATGAATAACTTCTTAAGGTATTACCTAAGTTTCTTACAGTTTAATTCATAATTATTGTTATATAGCTTGAATTCAATTTAATATCAATTTTCATTAATGAATCATTCCAACGTAAATTTCTCAACATTTTAATTTACAATCATTTCTTTATATACAGTATCATTTAACAATAAATCTATTTATTAATCATTTCAGTCATTTTTTAAGTTTATAATCAATTACTTAGATAATATCCACTTTTTACTATTCAATTTAATTATTATCATCTCAAACCTTTAATTTATGTTTATACATTCCTTGTACTCTTAATTCTTAATTTATAAATATTTGTTTATTTTGAAGCATTTGTTATCAAGCTTTTACTTGTATAATATTCTCTTATATATTCATCTTTAACATTACAACTTTTTAAACATTTTTGATAAGTTTTATATATATGTTTTTTGAATGTAATTGAGTGTTATACAAATTTAACTTATTCATTTTAATTAACAAAAACGTTCAATAGTTTACATCTTCTTAATTTTCATTATATTTTAACTTACAAGTGACAAATCTCCAATTTCTTTGCAGTTTCATTAAACACTTAGCTACAAATTTCTTATTTCTCATTTTAGAAGTTTCCAGCTTTTAAAATTTCACTTTGCTTCTACAACTGAAAGTCATGAATTAACACAAACTTAAGAATTCAAATACAGGGTTCATTTCAAATCATTTTGTGATAATATATACTTGTATCTTTATATATATATATATATATATATATATATATATATATATATATATATATATCCAACCATACTTAGAAAATTAAAATAAAAATTGTTTCACCAAAAAAACTACGTAGCCAAGCTACTATAGTGGTCTTCCCACTTTTAAACTCGAAAATGAATGCCGATGATGTCGCAGTCATCACCGAAATTATATCCAACAACAGAAGAGGGGAGTATAGAACTTATTTCCTTTTAAAATTATTTTAAAACATTTCTTTCAAATCCTATTGAAAACATTTAGAAAACATTTCTATTTACAAATACTTCCAAATAACACTAATTTTTTTTTTTTCCAAATCCTTGAAAACCATTTTCAAAACACCGAAACTTATGTTCTTAAATTGTCAATTTAAATTCATTTTATATGCGAATCATAATTTTGTAGCCATATTTTTAAAATTATACTTCTTATAACATACTAGTTAATAGTTTTAAGAACCTTGACCAACTAAATAATGAATGACAATAGTTGAATATTATCATTTCCTAACAAACATCACACCAAAAAATATCAATTTATGAAAGATTATTCTTTTTAATATATAAAATATAATACTAGGCAAAATAATTCCATTTACCTATTTTTAAAAACAATATTGTGTCGGTCCACCCTATTAAGTGTTTAGAAACCCCTATAGATGTCACGGCGTCCTATGTTTCGACTTGAATTTATAAATACTAAACAAAACAAAGTAACACAATACAAAATCAATTTATGTAGCACTAACAAATACGCTCACTCGAAGATATACTCTCAGACTCATTATAACGTATTAGTGACCATATCTCTAATGAGTTTAAACCCCAACAGGCTAAGGTATCTCTAAACCAAAGCTCTGATACCAACTATAATGACCCACCTTTTTGGACGATTTAAGTCGATAATAAACCACACATGTCTGACTAAAACTATTCAAAAGGGAGGACTGTCAATGGAATTCAATAAGAAAATAAGAGAAAAGAAGAAAAATAAAACACAGAATCTCGTAGTGGAATGATAAAATATAATAATCAAATAAACAGTTCCTGAAGCTATTTTACAATATAAATTTAATTACATAATTTTTTTACAACAAAATAAAAGTACAATCAAACATACCCAAAATATTGCAGCGAAATAATAATAGTAAATATTGTTTAGCAACTCCATTTTCATCTTTAAGGAATAACATCTTCAACAATGAAATGCTCAGGCTGACTCGAGCGTATGAAAAGAAAGAACATTCAAGCCAGAATTAAAAGTACTTATATAAGTAAAATGAGTGTAATACCTTATGGGATTTTACATGTCCTATCCAGTGTATGCAATGCGTAGAATAACTTAAGAGATGTTACGAGATTTTCCATCTCTTAAGGATCCGTTAAATTATTTATATGCAGAAAGATACGCTACATATGTAAAGTCTATCAGTAAAGTGAAGTATTAAAATAGAGTTAAGGTTTACATTGATTCCCCTTAATACATTTTTAAGCATTGTCCTACAGTTTTCCTTAATAGCATCACCAGTAACGTCAGTAGCTGGGTAGGCGTCATTATAAGAAGACTCTAAAATAAAATCGTAGTGGTCACGAGTAAGGATAAAGAGTATGTCAAGGCACGTGAGACAATGCCCAGGGTAGGATACTACCGGTTCGGGTCGCAGGGCTGGTGCTAACGCATCGAAGCCACGATCGCCCATCACGTCCAACACCCTAAAAATCAAATCAAATCAAGATGCAGAGATCAGGACAACATCAATAGTAATACGAAGAGGTGTGTCCGCTAAGGGTAGCTAGCCCACTTGGCCTGACAAGCCATCCTGTTTTAGTCATTTCAAACTGGCACAAGTATCGGGGTCATCCATCATCATTCTTTTTCTTCAAATCCAACAAATGTTCACCATTCTTGATCATCCACCATATACACAGTTATTAAAGTGGTTCCAATATTGATAGAGAGTATGCCAATAACAGGCCCCAGTCTTTTTAATAACCAAACGTCCTTTTTCCACACCAGTTGGTTCTTTTACATTTCGAAACCGATTCATATTTGATATAAAAATATCATATTCACTTCAAAATGTCCTTCATTTCAAAATCATCACATTTACTTCAAAATATATCATTTTCACTTAAAACTATCCTTCCAAATTCCAACTTAGGTTTTAACCTCCTTTAATCACATTCGCATTCAAATCAATGATTTAAATATAGACATTACAACTTTGCATAATCTAGACCAATGTCCAAATTTCTAATCAACAAAACTCAATTTCCAATCTTTTAATTCAATTGATTCAATTTCGATTTAGTTTCAAATCAACTTAATTTCAATTTCAATTCGAATTAATTTCAATTTTTGAAACATTCATTTTTAACTTCAAATTCGATTCAAAAATTCTATCCAATGATTTAAATTTCAATCCAATTCTTATTTTAAATCATTTCAATTTATATTAATTTCAAGTCCAATTCCAATTTGTTGACTTAAATCGCTTAAACCAAATCAAACCTTATTATTCAATTTTAAGAACCAAATCTTAAAATAATTCAATTTTCCAAATTAAAGTGTGACGACCCGAACTCGATGCCCGACAAACAACATCGAAATCCGTATCGTCGGAGCTTATAACAACATTAGATGATAAACAACATAGCGGAACAAAGGATGATTACATTGATATACAATATAATACAATGTCAGATACAACATTTGATAACAACAACCCAACACATCAGAGAATATATACAACACAACACCACAACGGAAATATATCGACATTAGCAAAGTCTTCAAGAGAATCCAATACTACAACTCCAAACCAAAACTCCAAAGCCAAAGCTCTAAAACTTCAAGTTCGAACCATCATCAAATTAAACTTGTAGAAAATGCGATCCCAAACGCGATTGCCAAACCAAAAACTTCAAATATCCAAAGACCGAAGAAGATTTCCAAATGCTACCAAACCAAAGACTTCGAAGGCTATTGAATCTATACCTACTATTTGATTATTTGAAAAATCCAACTCTAGACTTCCCATGTGGAAAATTGTGGACACCCAGAGTTTAGGAAGGGAATAATAAACTCCGGGTCAGTCATGGGGCTGGTGTGAGCAAACGAAAATAGTTTATCTTTAAAACAAACAAAAAAAGAATTTAAAATTGAAATCCGTAATGCTTTTTAGAAAATTAAACTACCATAAGGCCTCCCGCCGCACACACCATGCAAACGCAGAATTGGAGGAGATTTCTCCTTATGATAGTCAAATATGCTTGATATGCGAAAATCATTTGATATTATTATTAGTGCATAGTGTAAAAAACTTTCGAAAGTATATTATTAATCTTAGCCAGCATACGTACCATTATAGTATGCCTATTATAGCTACCATGTTATATGGCAGATTCTACAACTAAAACCATACAAGGTGCGTATTGGTGATTGGATTTTCCAATAAATGGTCAGGCTAAGGAACTTCCTATTGCCACATGGGTACGCTTCTGGAGGGACGCCCCAAGAACCTACCCGGATCTCTGCCAACACAAGGCCGGTTTACTCCCTGCCCGACTGTAACACCTACAGATATGTCATCCCCGGTCGTTTGTGACCTTTATCCGAGGATCCTCAACCACAAAGCAACAACCACACATTAATAGATTTACAGTGTCCACATGAGTTACGTTCTGGGCTCCATACCATAATACCACCCTTTTCCAGAAGAAATGGACATACCCTAGGGGCGCGACCCCTGAAAAGCTTGCCGCATCTTTCCTGTTTCGACCATTTTCGGTTTGTGAGGTCCTGATGTAGTCTCGTCCACAAAGATACACTTTTCACAAAGCCATTCTTTCATCAACAAATGATCAGCAGCACTTTGTATGCCAATTATCAAATTGGGAATGTATCACTAGTAACCATCAACTACATATCCTCTGAGCTCGTACGTCTCAGAGAAGGTTGTTAAGCTAAGAGAATAAATTCTCCGCCATCAAACAGAAATGTATTTGATGGAAACCAGCTTTACATCTCAAAGTGTAACATCAGACACACATCTATACAAGTCTGTTCCGGGTTCGAATAGAACAGAAGACACTTCCAAAGAAGCCTTTGCAATCCGAGTATTCACAATCCCAATCTGACTCCCCATCACATATGGAGATCTCTATACCGTAGCTACTCAGTGCAGAGTCATTCGACGGGTTATCCTTTCGCTCTCGAAAATAACCGGTCTTCACCACCGGTCTTCAAATGCTATCCATAACGTCGTATCATTATTCAAAATGGGTTATATGACACAAGGTCCTCTCCCAGCTAAACCGAATAATGAGCATAATACTTAAAAACACATGGATATTGGGATTTCAGTTAAGTCACAACTTAAAACCCAAAACTTTCTTTTCAAATGGTTTAAACAAATTACCATTTTCAAATCTTTACACAAAAAGATTTACTTCACAAAGTTCACCCATCTTTCACAAAGATCCGTTCATATTCTTTCAAAACAATTTCTCTTTCAAATTGGATTAACTCGTCCAATCTTTAAATCAAAGATTTAATTCATAGCTTCCAAAATCATTTCCAAAGATTCATTCATGACTTGGAAAACCATTTTCATTTTAACTTGAAATCCTTTCAACACAAATTAGAAATTCTTTCCTTATATGAAAGCTATTCTTATTTGAAGATAAATAGTTTTTATTTCGGAAAAATCCGATTACATTTGTACAAGTTAATGTCCTTGGGTCAAATTCGAATTCTGGTTTAACCCCATATAAACACATTTATAACTTGTATAACCTTTTTAAATCATAATTACCAAACAGATTCAATTTCAAATCCTGAATTCAAATTCAAATCAAATTATATAAATTTCAAAACTTTATCAAGATATTCAAAATAAAATTTATCTTTAAAAATCCTTTTCAATAGCTTTTCATATTTAACCCAATACCATTTTCAAAACCTTTTGGATTCAAAATTTAAATTCAAAACCATTTCAAAAATCTATAACTTAACCAATTTCCTCGTGAAATCCATATTTGTGTGTGTATAGTGTAGTCTAGGGGTTTTACACATTGGTGAAACATCATCAATCATTGCAGATTCAAGTATATCAATATCGATAAGCGGTATAATCCTTATAACGCTTATCTTCCATTCACAGATCCACAGACAAATAATATACATTCATCACAGATAAATTAAATTACATTCATCACAACTTGAATCAAAAAAATTCATATCACAAAGCATCACACAGCAGAGATATCAAATCATTCAGAGTAGTTTATACAATTCAAATATCCATAAGTAAGGTTAATTGATCATCTGATTATTTGAAACCAAATTAATCACTAATCTAGGTTAATTAACACTAATTAATTACAAGTTATTTTAATTTATTAACCTTTAATAATTAATTAACTTTAGATTATTAATTAATCAACCTTAATTAATAAATGAATAAATTTCTAATCCTTAAATAATTAACCCTTAATTATTTAATTATTCTTTAATTAATTATTCTTAATTAATTACATTAATTAATTAGCCCTTAATTAATTATCCTTTAATTAATTAATCCTTAATTAATTATTTATTTATCTAAATTATTAATTAATTAAATCTTAATCACCTTCATTTATAAATCATTAATTAATCCTTAATTATAAATTAATTAACCTTGTTATTTTTTTAGTATTTAAATCTTTAGTCATCCTTAGATTACTTATATACTTAATTAATTTAAAGATAAATCATTAAAATCTTTAATTAATAAACCTCATATTTAATCATTATTAACCATAAATTTCAAGAGATTAAGGTTTAATTAAAATAACATTTTATCTTGATACACTCTTTAATTAAAAATAATTTAAGAATTAATTATAAATATTGATCACATAATCAAAGGACTTAACTACTTTAAACATAACTTTCTCAACCCTTTAATTATTCAATTTCAAATCAAGGTAATTATTTTTTTCAAAAACATAGGTTTAAAAAATGTATTAAAATTTAAATCTGGCTTTTAAAGTTACAACTGTTTTGTAAGTCAAACCCAAGACTCGCTCTAGTGTTCCTCGAGTTAAAACACCACTTGCTTCGAGTCTCCCCTGTGTCAAAACCTAAACTACCCGTATGCTCTTCATATTTAAAATTTGGTTAAGTTTTTAAAAAAACACGGTACAATGCAAAATACACTCGAGTCAACACTCAAGCCTATAACCTGCTTCCCCAAAAAATACTTTGAGCAACATACTTCATCCTCAGCAACCCAGACAAATATAAACAGGTGCATGCATATGTGAGAAATGCGGATTGCGGATCTTAAGGCTAAGATTAACACTAGAGGGGGGGTGAATAGTGTTATTAAAGAATTACTACATCTTTTTAATTTATGTTAATTTAGACACAAAATTATGCAATATACAGACACAGATATGATCATGGAAACAATCACAGATGCAGAAAAAAATAAAAGCAGTAAAGGAAAGAACACACAGGATTTTATACTGGTTCGGAGTTACCCTACATCAGTCCCGCAACACAAGTACGGATTACCTTTCTAAAGCAATTGTACAATTACACCCTCGGTTTCAAGGCTACGAGGTACACCCTCCAGAATTTCGATCCTCTGGGTAGAGATACTTGATTTCCGGGCTACAAGTTTACCCAATTGATTTACCAAGGCTACAATCACACCTTTTCTCTTTTGATTGATTTCCAAGGCTACAATCACACCTTTTCTCGCTTAATAGATTATAAAGAAGTCTATAAATCTGAATAGCACTGAGAATCTTGTAGAGATAGTGATAGAGAATCAAACTAGAAGTAATCGAGTATGATTCAACGTTGATTTCGGCAGAGTAATGATAAGAATATGTATTAAGAAATGAGGAAGAAGAAGATGAGTGAAAACCAAAAAAAAGTGATTAAAAATTCACTGAAACTGACCCCTATTTATAGAAGAACAACAGCCATGCCCATTCATGAAGAGTTATTGAGAATAAACACTTCTTTTGAAATTTGAATTTTTGAATCAAACTGTCACCATGTCGACATGGTACCCATAAGCATGTCGACATCCCAAAGCTTTTTATGATGTTTTGAATTTCTTTGAAAATAACATTTATCTTATACTAAAACTAATTTAAACTTTATAAATATACTTGACTATAGTTAAAATTCATAAGTAAATATAAAGAATAATATATATAGAATTTAACCATAATTTTATATTTAAATCTAAGTATAAATATTAAAAGTTAAATGTATTATTAAAAAGATAGTTTAGAATTAGGAGTAATTTGACTTTGAAATAAAGATGTTATTGAAGCTAAAATTATTTAAAATCAGGATCGAGAGTTTTGAATCTTTTAAAAGGAAAGTGTTTGAAATCATTTGAAAACAAGATAATTTTGTAAAATCTTTTGAATTAAAATTAGTGGATACAAAACAATATCCCCCTAGATTTTCGTAGGTTCCATTCTATTTAGGGTTCCATCCCTTTAACGGGCTCGAAGTGGATTACATTCCACGAATAAATTGGATTTTAAGATGCCAGTGCTTTTCTACGAGTTTTAACAAAGATTCCTAATAATACTAAAAAATACTTATCCTTGAAATCTTGAACTCTTGATGGTCTCGATACTCAGGAGTCTTCTATCTTGATATTTTATCTTTATACCTTGAATCTCTATACTGTACAGTCTTCATTCTTAGTACATGCATGGTTAAATCCTACATATACATATATATCTAAACTTATAATGTTAGTATTTATATTTTATAATCTATTCTAATGTTGTTGTCATCAAAACCATCATCTCACGGACTAACAATCTCCTCATTTTTGATGATGACAACCTTTTATTTATAAAATATTATTTCTATCCTAATAACTCCCCCTAAAACTAACAACTCCCCCTTAATCTATACCTAACTATCCTATTTTATATTTCTCCCCCTTTGTCATCAACAAAAACTTACTCCCTCTCATTCTTGGACTTCAGTACCTGCATTGATAAACTATACAATGGAATATATAGAATAGGAAATAATTATACTTCTAAGCATGATAACTAATTTAATGTGTATATATATATGTTTTACACACCAATCTTCAAATCAATAAGAAATCAATCCACACAAAGTATCAAATCAAACCAAATCCATTCAAACAAATCAAACAAAGTAAATAAAAAAAATCAAACGTTACGTGGAACTTCCATCCATCCTTCTTCTCCAAAGATTGGGTCTGCCTTAATAGCATCCCAATTATCATTGTCATTGGTGAGAGAGACAGGAGGATGTTCTTCGTTATCATCCTTGTGCAGAGAGGAGATCATCCATCGTATCGCAAAGAAGTGCCTTTCTTGTTCCTTTATCATCTGCTTTTAACTTAATTCTAAATGACGTTGGTTTCGTAGAATAAATGAGAGAATATTCTTGAATGAATTAAGAGTTTCTTCAAGATTTTCGGATAAATTGTGAATAGGATTAGCCCTAGTTGAATTTGTGAAAGAAATGGAGGATATAGATGATAAGAAATAAATTTCAGTGAAGAATTCTGGAAGAAACAGGTATATATAGGTGTAGAAATTCGTTTGAATTGAATAGACATGTGGTAGTTATTCAAATTTCAAATTCAAAATCAATTGCCATTTCTGACCAGTACATGTCGACATGGTCACATAGGAGATGTCGACATGGGTTAGTGAAATGTTATGACTAATTTTGATTTTGTGAATAATTGTGTGTATATATATAATATACTAACATTTTTTCTAGAGATAAGAAAAGGTAGATAACAGAAAGGAAATTTCATTTCATTGCATACTACGATAATACAATGATTAAGCACACAACAAACTACATGAACATTCGAAATAAAGCAAATTAAAACAAATACAACAAGATACGAAAAGATAAAACTAGTTAGAGGATGAAGATGATGAAGATAGTCCAATTTTCTTGCTGACTTTTGAAAAGAACTTGTTCATCTTCGAAGAAATGTTATCCAACTTTTTACTAACGGATCGTTTTAGAATCCGTTGATTCTCCACAATTATCTTTTGGTTTTTGAGAAGGGTTTTGTTGGATGGATTGGAAGGATATTCAATGCTTTCCAAAGACGTTTCACCTTCTTCTTCTTCTTCTTCAATTTCCATTTCATCCCCTTCTTCTTCTTCTTCAACTTCCTCTGCTTCCATTTCCTCATGAGCCAAATGCTCTTCCTTTTCGGTAAGCGTCTCATAAGGTTGAAAAACAAATGGAATTTTCATAAGTGAAATGTTTGAATGATTGTAAACTTTTCTAGAAACAAATTCTTCGCCTTTGAAATCCACTCTAAAATAGTTAAAATCCGAGTGAGATAAATTCCATGGTATAAAGTATTCTCACCCATTTCAAGATTTTTAGGACGAAGTTCATCCAAAATAACTTGCGTCCAATTTATGTCATAGTTTTCGAAAATAGCAGAAAGAGATTTGCAAACTTTTGAAGTAGGATTGTTAAAATTTCCCGATCTTGGGGTCAAAGTATGTTGCAAAAGAAGATTAACAATTCTTGCTTTGGTCGAAAATTTCTATTTTTAAAACCAAAATCATCATCTCTTTTGAAAATGTGATGAAATGTCTCACGATCATGTTCATCGATTTTAAATTTAGAAAGATCCAGTCTTGAACTCTTGCAATTGAGAATGACATCCAAAAGATCACAATTCAAAACAATTTGAGCGCCTTTGACACTACTCCAAATTTCATCTTCATTTCCAACATAAAATCCACGATTTAAATTCGCATAGAAAATTTTGACAAGATTAGGATAGCAAACAAAATCATTTTAAGAAGCATCAATAAGACGAAGAACACTATTGTCTGCAAAAAGAGAATCAATTTCATAAGAAGAAAAATCTTGAAAAATAGCAAATTTTTCGGGATGGACTTTAGCATAGTTAACATAATTGATGTATGCTTTAATTGCCTCCGGATCATTGAATAATTGCTCTTTGATTTTTCTGGAAATTCTCATGGTTGAGGGGTTGCTTGAAGAAGCCATTAGAGTAGAGAGAAGAGAGCTTGAAGTTATGTAGAGAGAGTTTGAATTTGAAAATGAAAGTCAAAAGATATGATAAAAGATAGTGAATAAATAGATTCTCAAATGACATATTCTCTGGTCAAAAGGTATCTTTTCAGAGAATTGAATGAAGTGAAAAGGTGGAGGAAAATTCAAACATTTGAATTCAAATTTTGAAATTCAAATTCAGGTAGCCATGTCGACATGTGCTTTTGAATTTTCATGATTTGATTTTTCCTAAGATTTCTAATGTATATATTATTATTATAAATGTCTATTATATATTTCTGAAATATTATTATACTTATAATATATTTCAGAAAGTATTAAAAATAATAACAAAAAAAACAAAAAAACAAAAAATAGAAAATAAATTTTAAAATTCAAACAACACACCAAATCAAAAAACAATCAATCAACAGTCAAGCAACTAATTCTAAGCAATCAATTTCAACCAATTGTATTGTAAACGTGTACCTTTTTCTGAGTCCGTTTCTCTGTATTCGTCGGAGTCATGAACAGCTATGAAACACAAATTCGAATTATCCATCTTCTGGTCATCATCACTTGAGCACGAGTCTGAGTCATCTAGAGTATCAGTAAATGCACGCTTCCGCTTCTTTGCTGGTTCATTGTTCATAGGAGGATTCTGCCTTTCTGGATACGGACAGTCTCTTTGGAAGTGGCCTGGTTTATCACAGTTGTAACACTTGTCATTATTTGGCACTATATTCTGATTTCCAGAATTCTTATAGTTTTTTCTCTTGAGAGTATTCATCTTTCTGTATCTCAGGAATCTCTTAAAATTTCTGGTCATAAAAGCTATCTCTTCATCATTATCGCTGTTTGAGTCTGATTCATCGGTCAATGCATTGAATGCCATTGATTTCTTTTCATATGCTTTGCTTTCTCTTCTCCCGATCATTTGAACTTCATACGACATTAGATTTCCAATTAATCCTTCTATCTTCAAAATACTGATGTCATTTGCCTCATCGATTGCAAATGTCTTTTGATCCCATTTTGGAGTTAAAGAATTTAAAAAATTTCTGACTTGATCTTCTTCAGAAAATTCCTTTCCCAAAGATATTAGAGAATGCACAATATCCTGAAATCTACTGTAACAACCCAGGATTGCAATTACCGAATAATAAATTAAAATTGTGATTTTAATTTAAATGGAGCTAAAAAATGGATTTTTTTTGGATAGGCTAATTTCTTTAAAATAAAGTTATTTGAAAAAAAAAATACTTATTGAAGGAAAGTTGTTCTACTAAGTGTAAGCTTTTCAACAATATGAAGTTCATCAAAATCGGACTTAGTATGAATGAGATATGACGATTATAATTCTCAGATTTGTAAATTCACTGTCACTATCGTTTATTCTCAAGACAGCGACAAATAAACGAGGTTTCAACTCTCTTAACCTCAGAATTTTGCATAACACAAAACATGAAAGTTGTAAATTAGTTTTTAAGCTTTTCATAAAGTCCAAAATCATTCAATACTGACTGGCGGCTCAAAAGTTATGACCAAAATAGTTTTAGTTTCATCCATAGAGCTAATATGTGTATCGCTCTCGGGAAGATAGTAGATAAATCAATTTTTGACACAGTTAGCCTCAAAATTACAGAAAACTCGTTGAACAAAAATTGTAGCATATGTTTTAAGCTTTCCGTAACATATGAAATTATCTAATTTGGATCAAAAACGAGAGAGATACAGGCAAAACAATATCAGATTGAAACTCATGATAACTTGTTAAAGACAGAATTGGTCTTCTGTCTTCAAACGCATTTCAGGTCATCTAAATGCAAAATATCAAAATATAACCTGAAGAGAAAGTGTTCCTTATTGAATCTAGTTTGCAGCATAGAAAACCTGACGAAAAACGGATGAGAAACTTGTAACTTATGGCCAATACAATTCGCAGGTCTGAGATTGTTGTTGCTGTCAATTTGCTCTCGAGATAGCAACAAACAAGCACGATTGTGATCTAATAAATGGCAAAATTTCAAAAAAATCTGTACATGAAACTTATAGCTCTATGTCTAAGCTTTACAGAACATTCAAAATTATTGAATTTGGCTAAGAAATGAAGAAGTTATGCCTGATTTCGTTTCAGCTACAATTCCAAAACAAAAATTATAGAAATGAGCTTCAAATTTTTTTTTGGCAAACCTCTCATTAGCATCAAGTAAAAAGGGATTTAGCTAGCAATTTTACCTCAACCAATGCAAGAAAAATATGGATAAATACTTGGTGTGCACTCCAAAAGCTAGAGAGAGGAGATCAAGAGGCTTCATAACAAAAATAAACCAAAAACCATGTATTAAAAATTAATTTCAGAAATTAGAATGAAGATTAGAGAGTGATTAGAGAATGATTGCTTTACCTTTTAGCTTGTATTAACCTAGATTAGCTATGTGGAGAGGAAAATGGATCTTCTACCAAATGGTGGCCATTAATTAGGTTTTTAGGAGGTGTTTAGGGTTTGAGGAAATTATGAAGAGGAGGGTTAGGGTTTAGGGCGGGTTTAAGATAATATATAGAGGTGGGTAATGGGTTTGGTTTCACTAATTGACCTAATAAGAAAAGTGGCATCCTAATGTTCACTAAAACTATTTAATGCTTCACTAGCCAACTAAAACCCACCATTGTAAAACCACCCATTTTTTTTTCAAATAACTTTATTTTAAAGAAATTAGCATATCCAAACAAAATCCATTTTTAGCTCCATTTAAATTAAAATCATAATTTTAATTTATTATTTGGTAATTTCAATGTTGTTACAGACTCGCCCTTAAGAAAATTGCGTCCCCGCAATTCCTTAAATATGGAAGTCATCTGTAACATCTAATCCACCGAAGAAACAACAGAAGATAAATATAGATGCTCACCCGTACCCGAAGATTAAAGAAAACTAGGATAAGTACGCTCGATAAATTATCTGGTCTCCCAAATGCAGTCCTTAGGATTGGGTGACCATTGAATTTTCACAAGCGGAACCTCTTTATTTCGAAGGTGTCTGACCTTCGAATCAAGCATACGGAGTGGTTGCTACTCCCAAGATAGATCGGGTGAGATCTCCAAATCTGGCACGATATGCGGCTCGATAATAGAATCAGGATCGCGCATACACTTGCGAAGCTGAGAGACATGGAACACATCATGTATTCCAGAGAAATGAACTGGTAGAGCCACACGATAAGCAACAGGGACAATACGTTCCGTGATAGGAAATGGTCCGACATAGCGAGGAGGCAATTTCCCTGTAGAACTGAAATGCACAACCCCCTTCATAGGAGATATCCGAATATAGACAAGATCACCAATGGAGAATTCAAGGGGCTTCCTACGGTTGTCCACGTAGGATTTCTGGCGGTCCTGCACCTCTTTCATTCTCTGACGGATAAGAGTAATCATCTCAGAAGATTCCCGAACTGAATCTGGACCAAGAATGAGTTTCTCGCCAAATTCTAACAAACACGAAGGAGCGCGACATGGCCTTCCGTAAAGAGCTTCGAAAGGAGCCATGCCAATATTGTACTGATAGCTGTTGTTGTAGAAGAACTCCACAAGTGGTAAGTGGTCCTCCCAACTACTGCCGAAATCAAGAATACAATAGCGAAGAAGATCCTCCAATACACGATTCACCCTCTCAGTCTGACCGTCCGTCTGAGGGTGATAAGCAGTAGAAAAGTTCAGCTTTGTGCCCAAAGCTGACTGTAGACACTTCCAGAAGTGGCTAGTGAACAAAGCGTCTCGATCACAAACGATAGAGCTAGGAATGCCATGAAGTCAGACGACTTCTTTCACATAGAGCTTGGCCAACTGAGGTGCAGTCCGAGTGGACTTAATCGGAATAAAATGAGCCGATTTGGTCAAGCGATCAACAATAACCCAGATAGAAGTATGGCCTGACCTCGATCGAGGTAGACCGTCGATGGAATCCATAGATATCTAATCCCATTTTCACAATGGAATCTCAAGAGGCTGAATTAGACCGGATGGACGCTGATGCTCGGCCTTGATCTGTTGACAAGTCATGCAACTGCTCACATAACTTGCAACATCTCTCTTCAAACCTTCCCAATAATATAACCGACACATATCGGCATACATCTTACTTCAACCGGGATGAATGGTGTACTTAGTGCAATGACACTCGTCCAGCATGTCACGCCTAAGCGATAAATCAGATGGTACCAATATAAGGTTCTTCCTGCGAAGACACAGATGAGAATCAATAGAATAATTCAGCAAAGCCTCATCACTGGATCCCGACTCAAGAAGATGGATAAGATGCAACAAGTCTGGATCCTACCGCTGAGCATGGGCAATGCGATCCAGTAAAATAGGTCGAGCTTCCAAACTGGACAATAAGACTGGAGAATCAGAAGACGGAGCTCGATCTCGAATATCGCACACAGAAAGAGTCTTAAGAATATCCTACTCGGCTATCATCATAGAAACTACTGCCGAGTGTTTGCGACTGAGCGCATCAGCGACACGATTACCCTTGCCAGAGGTATACTGAATGTCTAAGTCATATGAGGCGAGAAACTCAAGCCATCGTTGCTGCCTCATATTGAGATCCTTCTGGTAGAATAGATACTTCAGTGACTTGTGATCGGTGTACAGAATGAAATGTTTGCCCAATAGATAATGACGCCACGTCCTCAAGGAAAAGACGATGGCTGCTAACTCAAGATCATGAGTAGGATAGCGAACCTCATTCGGACGCAGTTGCCTAGAAGCGTAAGCAACTACCCGATCCTTCTGCATAAGCACAACACCAAGCCCACTTCCACAAGCATCGGTGTAGACAACAAGATCATGGTTTCCCTCTGGAATCCCTAGAATAGGAGCATAAGTGAAAAGTTCCTTCAGTCGCTGAAAGGAAGCTTGGCACTTATCTGACCAGATAAAGCGAACACCCTTACGAGTCAGGCTCGTAAGCGGAAGAACAACACGAGAGAAGTTCTTGATGAAACGATGGTAATAACCTGCGAGACCAAGGAAGCTGCGAATCTCATGCACATTCTTAGGCTGCTTCCAGCTCTGAATGGCTTCGATCTTGGAAGGATCGACAGATATGCCCTCGGAAGATACCACAAGGCCTAAGAACTTGAACTTGCTCTCCCAAAAATGACACTTGGAGAACTTGGCCTTAAGCTGATGCCGACGAAGTGTATCCACGATGATCCTCAAATGATGAGTATGCTTTGCCTCGGATTTAGAATAAATCAGAATATCGTCGATGAAAACCAGAACGAACTTATCAAGATATTCTCGGAATACTCTATTCATCAAATCGACGAAGAATGCTGGTGCGTTCGTCAACCTGAATGGCATGACCAACCACTCAAAGGAACCATAACGAGTGCGGAAAGAAGTAAGCGGAACGCTATCTTCCGCGACTCGTAGCTGATGAAATCCGGTGGCGAGGTCGAGCTGGGAAAAGACTTTTGCACCGTTTAACTGATCGAACATATCGTCAATCCATGGCAATGGATAATGATTTCTGATGGTCACCCCATTAAGCTTGCGATAGTCGATGCAAAGCCTAAGGGAGCCATCGAGCTTCTTCTTGTGTGGTGTGCTGATGAACTCGAGGCCATACTTGGACAAGGCCTCAAAAGAAGAAACATAGTCTGAAACGGAGGACTTCCCTTACTTAAGATCAATAAAGAGGCGAGCAAGGGAGTTCTTCTCAGACTCTGGGATGAACTTAAGCAAAAAGCGCTCACGGAATCCCAAGTAAGTGTTGTCTCATCAATCTCAGAGATAAGGAGCTCGTACCAATCCAAGGCACGGCTCTGAAGCTGACTGGAAGCAATAAGAACGCGGTCATGGTCTGGGATAGCCATGCGAGTAAAAACACGCTCGCATACACGAATCCAAGCCTGGACCTCAAGAATAGTCTCGGAGCCACTGAACGGCTTCCCTTCGAGATGAGTAAAATCACTGCAGAGACGCGCAAAGGCTGACTTGCGCGGAACCTCAGTAACTGGAGCTGGTGACTGAGTATGAGACTGAGAATTCCGAACCAGCTCCATGATCTGGTCGGTGGTCATATACACACCCTCCGGCTGAGAGTTGCTGGGCTGCCCAGCTGTACCGGTCTGACGTGTGGTTCTCCCCCTTCCAGACATATTGAAAGTTAAAAGAAGATAGAGTTATGCACGATTTAATGATAGATAATTCATTAAGGAATACTATGGAATATAAACGAATTCCTACATATATTCCTAACTTATCTATCAAAAGATACAAGGAAGAGATTTGTTTAATTTGGACCATATCAATATGTACTGTACTACGTGTATGTCCTGTGTTTATTATGCTTAGTCCTGAACCTTGCTCTGATACCAACAGTAACGCCTCACTCCTAGACCCACTCTAGCAAAGAGTATTACGGGGTAATACCGTCTGCTAAAGCGGAGAATGGAGTATAATGGAAGCGACCATGTGTAATCAAGCTATAACTATCTACTGAATACGTCGAAATGTGGTATCTATTTTTTTCTCAAGTGGTTCGACATATCCAATAAATATTTATAACGAAATTACAATGGCTAAAGATCTATCAGAACAAACATAATAACTAAATGATAAAATCATCACAGAACAGAATAACATAACAGACACAGAGTCTCAGAACAATACATAGTCAATACAGATCCAAATATATCATAAGTGGGTACAAGCCTCTGCTCACACATGTGAGTCAAAAATATGTACAGATAAGTCTGAATAACAAAGTAGCATAAAGCGGACAATAAGAAAGCTATCTAACAGCATAGCAGATAAGTCCTGAGTGGAAGCACAGAGCAAGCTAAGTCCAGAGACCTAATCTGAAAAAACTCGATCTGACCCGAGCATAAAACACTCGGGTCAGGCTAGCTAAATAATCAGTTAGATA
The DNA here is from genome assembly GCA_030765085.1 of Allium cepa. NCBI lineage: Eukaryota > Viridiplantae > Streptophyta > Magnoliopsida > Asparagales > Amaryllidaceae > Allium > Allium cepa. The sequence goes on from CM060932.1 coordinate 165,397,310, forward strand.
AACTGAGATATAATAATGCGGTACATAAAGGATAAGGTACTTCTCCATAGAGAAGAGCGATGTAAACCACATAATATAATAGACGATCACATAATCATCAACCAATAATAAACTCTCCAAAGAGATAATCAACACTCAAGTGTTGAGTAAATAATAATGCCTCATATCATCGACGTAGCAAAAGCTATAAATAGTTGCCCACAAGCGATAACACATAATATGGAAGCTAACCATAAATCAATGCCAAAGCAAAGATATATCGCCAAAGGCAAAAGGAACATACCCCAAAAGACAATACAACATAGTAAAACACATATCACTCGAGCGGTGATGAAGGACCAACTCCCAAAAGTGACATAGAAATCATAAGAAAAATGCACGTGCACGACCAGAGTCGTTATCGCTAAGTACTGTAGTTTTGTGGTACCACACGCCCAGGTGCAAAATGCGCGATTGGTGACACCCCAGGGGGTAAATGCCCAAAGGCACGCACCAATAATACTTCTCCCATGAGCAGAATGTCCAAAGACCGCCAAAAGGCAAATGACCCAGAGGTCCAGTACTGGCCGCCAACAGGCAAATGTGTCGGAAACATCTAGAAAGGAACCCGAAAAGGGTTAACGCAATGTCCCATACCACTGGTTCGCTCTAATCGGTTTAATTACCTTCTGCCAACTCCACACTCAAAACAATAAACAAAAGTTTATCTCATATCATCGATAAATTGCGCCAAAAGGCAAAACGATCAATCGAAATGGTCGGGGATTAACCGGAAAGGAAATACGCTCAGTTCCATAGGTCGGGGTTTTTCCCAACCGTTTCTCCACTTCGCTTGAAGTGCACAAAAGTGAGTGTGGAATTTTATTCTAGAAAATAATCGCAAAAAACGAATTTTTATTTGGATTGAAATCGCTTTTAAAACGTCCTTTTAAAAATTCTCCTATTATGGAGTAATTAATTTAATAATTAAAGTAATACTAAACAATAGTTTCGAAAGCCATTTCGAGTGAAAAATCCTTTTAAGACATTTTTATGAAGTCCGTGCGTGAAATCCAGAAACAAATCTCAAGAAATCGATAAATCTAGAAAAAAAACCTCAAAAAAAAATTCTCGTGTTGGAAAAATAGGCCAAATATTGCTGCGAACCCATGTTCGAAAAAATATTTGGCCTAGCAAACTGAATCCAAATGTTATGGAAATTTTCAAGAATGTAGTCCGACATTCCTACTTCAAGTTGCAAAAAGAATTGCTCGATTCCGACTTGAAACGAAGGCGCAGCGACGTTCCAAAGTCGGACCCAGAAACATGAAATGCACTGTTTTGCACATCGATCTGGGTTCAACTTTGACAGGAAATTAGAAGGGTCTAATGAACTCAGATGATAACAAAACTTTCCAGATATGGAGTTCGTAACTCCATCTTTCCAACGAGGCAAAAAATGTCGAATTCCGATAAAGGACGTAGCCGTGGCGGAGTCACGAAGTTGCAACCCTGAACAGAAACAGGGTAATAAAACACAGCTGAAGGAATATTTGCTCAGACCCCTACGGGCATTAAGCCTGGAACAACAGCCTCAGCCCATTCGGGCTAGGTAATTAAATTCTGTTCCATTAAAAAGAATGCAAATGGAATTATCGAAATCGTCAAAATATCATCAAAAATCCGGAGATTACACATTATACTAATTTCACCTCTGCTGTAAAGAATTCATATTTTAATATAACAAACTTCAAAATCAAAAAATACTTATTGAAGGAAAGTTGTTCTACAAGTGTAAGCTTTTCAACAATATAAAGATCATCAAAATCAGACTTAGCATGAATGAGATATGACGATTACAATTCTCAGATTTGTAAATGCAATGTCGCTGTCGTTTATTCTCAAGACAGCGACAAATAAATGAGGTTTCGACTCTCTTAACCTCAGAATTCTGCAAAATACAAAATATGAAAGTTGTAAATTAGTTTCTAATATTTTCATAAAGTCCAAAATCATTCAATACTGACTAGCGGCTCAAAAGTTTTGACCAAAATAGTTTCAGTTTCATCCACAGAGCTAATATGTGTATCGCTCTCGGGAAGATAGTAGAAAAATCAATTTTTGACATAGTTAGCCTCAAAATTACAGAAAACTCAATGAACAAAAATTGTAGCATATGTTTTATATTTTTCGAAACATCCGAAATTATCTAATTCGGGTCAAAATCGAGAGAGATACAAGCAAAACAATATCAGATTGAAACTCAGGATAACTTGTTAAAGACAGAATTGGTCTTCTGTCTTTGAACGCATTTCAGGTCATCTAAATGGCAAAATATCAAAATATAACCTGAAGAGAAAGTGTTCCTTATTGAATTTAGTTTGCATCACAGAAAACTTGACCAAAAATGGATGAGAAACGCGTAACTTATGGCCAATACAATTCGCAGGCCTGAGATTGTTGTTGCTGTCAATTTCCTCTCGGGATAGCAACAAACAAGCACGATTTTGATCTGATAAATGACAGAATTTTGGAAAAATCTATACATGAAACTTATAGCTCTATGTCTAAGCTTTCCTAAACATTCAAAATTATTGAATTTGGCTGAGAAATGAAGAAGTTATGCCTGATTTCTTTTCAGCTACAATTCCAAAATGAAAATTACAGAAATGATGTTTAAATTTTTTTTTGGCAAACCTCTCATTAGCATCAAGTAAAAAAGGATTTATCTAGAAATTTTACCTCAACCAACGCAAGAAAAATATGCACAAACACTTGGTGTGCACTCCAAAAGCTAGAGAGATGAGATCAAGAGGCTCCATAACAAAAATAAACCAAAAACCATGTATTAAAAATTAATTTCAGAAATTATAATGAAGATTAGGGAGTGATTAGAGAAGGATTGCTTTACCTTTTAGCTTGTATTAACCTAGATTAGTTATGTGGAGAGGAAAATGGATCTTCTACCAAATGGAGGCCATTAATTAGGTTTTTGGAGGTGTTTAGGGTTTGAGGAAATTATGAAGAGGAGGGTTAGGGTTTAGGGTGGGTTTAAGATAATATATAGAGGTGGGTAATGGGTTTGGTTTCACTAATTGACCCGATAAGAGAAGTGGCATCCTAATGTTTACTAAAAATATTTAATGCTTCATTAGCCAACTAAAACCCAACATTATAAAACCGCCCGTTTTTTTTTTCAAATAACTTTATTTTAAAGAAATTAGCCTATCCAAAAAAAATTCCATTTTTAGCTCCATTTAAATTAAAATCATAATTTTAATTTATTATTCGGTAATTGCAATCCCGGGTTGTTACATCTACTATATATATCGAAAATAGACTCATTAGCATTCATTTTAAATAATTGAAACTGATTTGTGTGCATGGATATTTGCTCTGTTTAACTTTGCTTGTTCCTTCGTGAGTAACTTGCAAAGTTTTTCAGATTTCATATGCAGACTTATAAAATGACACTCTATTGAATTCATTTCTATCTAGTGAACAAAATAGAATATTCACTGCCTTAGAATTATTTTGTGCAACAGTCTTTTGCTCATCAATCCACTGTGCAAAATCAATTGTGGGTTCAGAATATTCAGTTTGTGTGATACTCCAAGTGTCTAATCCTATAGATTGTAAATATATTTTCATCCTACATGCCCAATATGCATAGTTACTGCCATTAAAAAGTGGTGGTCTGACAGTAGACTGACGCTCTACAAATGAACTAGTGACAGGGATACTAGTGTTAATAACAGTACCAGTGTTGGTGCATTTTGAAAACTTGTCAAAAATCAGATTATGAAACTTTGAAAACCTTGCTCTGATACCAACTGTGAGAAATGCGGAATACGGATCTTAAGGCTAAGATTAACACAAGAGGTGGGGTGAATAGTGTTAATAAAGAATTACTAAATCTTTTTAATTTATGTTAATTTAGACACAAAAGTATGCAATATACAGACACAGATATGATCACAGAAACAATCACAGATGCAGAAATAAAATAAAAGCAGCAAAAGAAAGAACACACCGGATTTTATACTGGTTCGGAGTTATCCTACATCCAGTCCCGCAACACAAGTACGGATTTCCTTTCAAAAGCAATTGTACAATTACACCCTCAATATCAAGACTACGAGGTACACCCTCCAGAATTTCGATCCTCTAGGTAGAGATACTTGATTTCCAGGCCACAAGTTTACCCACTTGATTTACCAAGGCTACAATCACACCTTTTCTCTTTTGATTGATTTCCAAGGCTACAATCACACCTTTTCTCGCTTAATAGATTACAAAGAGGTCTATAACTCTGAATAGCACTGAGAATCTTGTAGAGATAGTGATAGAGAATCAAACTAGAAGTAATCGAGCATGATTCAATGTTGATTTCGATAGAGTAATGATAAGAATATGTATTAAGAAATGAGGAAGAAGAAGATGAGTGAAAACCACAAAAAAAAGTGATTAAAAATTTGTTGAAACTGGCTCCTATTTATAGAAGAACAACAGCCATGTTCATTCATGAAGAGTTATGGCGAATAGACACTTCTTTTGAAATTTGAATTTTTGAATCAAACTGTCACCATGTTGACATGGTACCCATAGGCATGTCGACATCACATAGCTTTTTATGATGTTTTGAATTTCTTTGAAAATAACCTTTATCTTATATAATAACCAATTTAAACTTTATAAATATACTTGACTATAGTTGAAATTCATAAGTAAATATAAAGAATAATATATATAGAATTTAACCATAATTTTATATTTAAATCTAAGTATAAATATTAAAAGTTAAATATATTATTAAAAAAGATAGTTTAGAATCAGGAGTAATTTGACTTTGAAAATAAGATGTTTTTGAAGCTAAAATTATTTAAAATCAGGATCGAGGGTTTTGAATCTTTTAAAAGGAAAGTTTTTGAAATCATTTTGAAAACAAGATAATTTTGTAAAATCTTTTGAATTAAAATTAGTGGATACAAAACAATGTCCAACTAGATTTTCGTAGGTTCCATCCTACTTAGGGTTCCATCCCTTTAACGGGATCTAAGTGGATTCCATTCCACGAATAAATTGGATTTTAAGATGCCAGTGCTTTTCTACGGGTTTTAACGTAAATTCCTAATAATAATAAAAAATACTTATCCTTGAAATCTTGAACTCTTGATAGTCTCGATACTCATGAGTCTTCTATCTTGATATTTTATCTTTATATCTTGAATCTCTATACTGTACAGTCTTCATTCTTAGTACCTGCATGGTTAAATCCTGCATATACATATATATCTAAACTTATAATGTTAGTATTTATATTTTATAATCTATTCTAAGGTTGTTGTCATCAAAACCATCATCTCACGGACTAACAACATATACGTGCATCGATGATCGCCGACCCTCTGATCGACGTCGAACTCTTCAATAAGCTGCTGACAATACCCACGAGCCTCCCGACCATCCAATTTGACACGATCGTCCGAGAATTAAAATCGAACCCTTTTCAACCCCTACTGGAACCAATATGACCAACTAAAATGACTCGCACCACCACATGACGCTGTTAGTAGCTTCGTAACTCTGACTGAAGCTTCCTCGATCATCCACGAGTTGTCTCCCCACGACCGATGCAGTCCGATGCCCTGACGAAGTTACGGTGGCCAGTTTTCACACCTTTACTAAAAACTAGGGTTAAATCCAAAATCAACTTCGTCCACCTTCCACAATGAATAAAAAAATCATTTAGCATTTTTCTCGAGTTCGACGACCATCCCAACACCTTTGGAAACAAACCCGATACCCAATCATGCGCCGATCACCAAAATTTCATAAAAACCCATATTCCATTCATCTAGCAAATACAACCTCGATTCGAAACTAAAAATCTTGATTTTTGTTTTAAAAATCATTGTTTTCGAAATGAATTTGAATGATGTAAATGAATTTTGGATCCATGCAAGTTGAAATTTAGGTAAATTTGAATTTACACTGTTTTTCTTCTTTTAGACAACAACCCTTTCATATTATCTTGGAAACATATTTTTAAAATTAAGTTTTGGTAATTTTAAATAAATTTTGTCTTATCATCACACGCTATATAAAATCTTAGAGAGTGGAATTGAATTTTTGAACTAGAGTAAACCCTGTTAAATTTTAACAAAGGCATTTATGCCTATTTTTAGATATATGCACCGAGTTTATATATACATATAGGCATAACTACATAACCATATCAGCATATTTCAATTATGACTTCCAAGATCACATTCAAACCAGATATTCAAACAGACCTAAGGGTTTAAGAGTGTGTTTACTCACCTGGATCAAAAGAACAGAGAAGCTTGAACTAAAATCTGGAACCTTTGAATATGATTTGAAACTGATGATTGTTGAAGTTAATCTTTGTATTTAGTCTGTTGTTTGATTCTTGTTCCCAGGCTTGTAAATTGATTTGCAACTTAATTTCTTGATCCTGAAGCTTGTTCTTGTTTTGCTTTGAAGCCTGGCTTAGTTGCTGTCCAGGTTTTAATTTCTTTTTTTTTCTTTTTAATCTGGTAATCTTCAAGCCTGAAAGCTTGATTTTCCAGGCTTTTGTTTTGTTGAGGTTTTGATTTGTGTTTTGTTTTGATATTGAGATGATTTTTTCTTTCTTTTTTTTCTAATTTCAGATTTTGGATATGGAAGATATGAGAAAATGAATGTAGTTTAGTTTTACTCTTTAATTTATAAAATTTTAATTTATTTCAAAAAAGATTAATGCCACTTGTTACCACAATTTAACACTTGCAAAAATTTGTGTCTATTTCTTTACACTTGTCATATGTAATTAAAATTGTGTTTAAATCCTTTATCTTAATTAATTTAAAAATTGTGTTTTAACCCTTTATGCTATTATAATTGATGTAATATGTTTTAAACACTACAAATAATATTTTTTAAATATAACTTTATATCATATTAAAATTTATGAAACATGTTTTATCTTTTATTAATATGTTATAGATAATGTATTTTTATATTTTTAAACCCTTACTTAACAATTTATTAATTACTTATAACTTTCAAACCATATTTATATATGTATTATGTTTTTGTTATTTCCTATTTTACACTTATACTTTTCCTTTAAATTATATTCATATAAATTAAAGAAAAAATGATTTTTTATAACTAATTATACATTGATAAGTAATCACATATATTTTCACATATATAAGAATTTAATCTTTAAATAACCATTTGAAAATTTATTATATTTAAATTCAAAATATCATTTTCAAATCAAGGTGCATATTTAATATAATTAGAAACAAATTCTTATTAACTTAAAAATAAAATGTTAAATCCAATATTATTTCCAATATATTTATTTTTGAGTTTCCAAATTTAAATTTCAATTAAAAATAAGTACACACAAATATATATATATATATCAAAAACTAATATTTTATTTTAAAAAAATCAATTTTATTTACAATTTAATTTCAGAAATTAATTCAATTATCAAACTAAACTTGGCTAAAATTCAGGAATGTTATAGATTCCCCCCTTAAGAAAATTTCGTCCTTGAAATTTGCCAGGGAGACAACCACGGACAGATGAAAGATAGAGAAATATCTTATCAGATCAAACTGAATATCTATTCTGCATTTGGCTTACCAAATCATAATATCAATAATAGATACGAGAATGAACTCATTCCATATCTCAAAGATACTCGGGTTATCCGGATCTACGAAATATACAGGGGTATTAGTTAGTTTGAAGGAATAACTGACCATTCATAGAATATATCGAAACCCAATAAAACAAACAAAAATAGGTTCATCTTACGATTTCAAATTTGAGATTTAACTTAATTACGATTTGCCGAGAAATAAAACTATGTGTACCCCCGAGTCGAATAAAATTCAAATTTTTTTATTCTAAAAGAGAAGGTTACCTTCAAAAATTCCTTTTCCTTTATCAGCCTTTGAGGTTGAAGGATCATCTTTGATTGCATACACCTTCGCTACTTGAGCTTGCTTCAGTGCTGGGCAATCCTTGATCCTATGTCCTGGCTTGTGGCAGTAATAGCATTCCCTAAATTCCTGTTCTGGCTTCAGAAATTGCTCCCTCTTTCCTTGCTTCCTGGGATTCTTGGAACTGTTCGAGCAATGGCCTTTCTCCAAGAAATTGAAGCAATTAACATCTTTCACCATGTTATCTTTTGTATTCTTCTTTCTTTTGCCTTTCCATGGTTTCTTTCCGCCAAACTTCCTTTTCCTCCAATTCAGATTGCTTGTATTCCCTTTCTCCTTCGAAACTTCCTTCTTATCCAAAGTAGCGTACCAATAACCCATATCGATTAGTTCAGAAAAAGATTTTTTTACATGAGCAGTCATTCTTACATGGGATTTCTTGTTTATTCCCTGAATAAACCTTTCATTCTTTTTCAAAGGTGTATTCACTAGCTCCGGACCAAAACGAGATAATTCGTTGAATTTGTTCAAGTATTCCTTAAACGATAATCTTCCATGCTTCAAATCCGTGAACTTCTGGTACATTCTGGAGATACCAGCAGACGACATATATCGCTGCTCGACCACTTCCTTGAAACGACTCCAAGTAAACTCATCCGCTGGCTCATCCAATGTAACAGTTTCCCACCATGCTAAAGCCTCTTCCTGGAGTTGCCAGGAAGCTATCAATCGCATCTGATCATCTTCCAATTTTAGTCCTTTGAAAATCCTTTCGCATGATCGAATCCAGGCTTATGCTTCGATAATGGTTTCCTTGCCGGTAAATGGCTTTCCACCAAGTCTGGAAAAGCTTCGATATAAATCAGCCAGATTCGGCCGAGGTTGAGCGGGAATAGCTGCTTCCGATGTTGCAGGGCCTTGACTAGTTGAAGTGGTACTTCCCCATCCCCTACCTTGTCCTCTTCTTCCACTCATTCTTACTATCTATAAATAGTAAGAAAACCGATTTAGGCATTCGGACGAGATATCTTAGGGAATAACAATAGTTAAAGAGAATAAACTGAGAAATTTGGGATTTCGGTTTCACGGTTGTACTCATTCTAGGGTATACTTCACCCTATCTCTATGAGCCATCTAATATGTTACACTCCGTAGCTAAAGTTCTTACACAACCTTTAGCTCTGATACCACTTGTAACGGTCTACGCTTTTCACTCATCGACAACGGCCACGCTCGACTGGCAGGCTTTTCAACCATCCCAGCCCCGTCGTGGCATACAATGGTACCCTGCCCTTGCTTTTATGACCAGCCTTTCGACTTCTTCACCTACCCGGTTAACCAACCCCTCCTTGGGGACATGTAGGGGTAAGAGTATCTCGTTCGCCACCAAACGCAAAGCGAGAACCACCTATCGCGTTGTATTAAGCAAGGTCAGTCATGGGACTGGTGTGAGCAAACAGAAACAGTTTATCATTAAAACAAACAACAAAAAGAATTTAAAATTGAAATCCGCAATGCTTTTTAGAAAATGAAACTACCATAAGACCTCCCGCCGCACACACCATGCAAATGCAGAATGGAGGAGATTTCTCCTTATGATAGTCAAATATGCTTGATACATGAAAATCATTTGATATTATTATTAGTGCATGGTGTAGAAAAACTTTCGAAAGTATAATATTAATTTTAGCCAACATACGTACCATTATAGTATGCCTACTATAGCTACCATATTAAATGGCAGATTCTACAACTAAAACTGTACAAGGCGCATATTAATGATTGGATTTTCCAACAAATGGTCAGGCTAAGGAACTTCCTATTGCCACATGGGTACGCCTCTGGAGGGACGTCCCGAGAACCTATCCGGATCTCTGCCAACACAAGGCCAATTTACTCCCTGCCCAGGAGTAACACCTACAGATATGCCATCCTCGGTCGTTTGCGACCTTTATCCGAGGATCCTTAACCACAAAGCAACAACCACACAGTAATAGATTTACAGTGTCCACATGAGTTAAGTATTTGGGCTCCATACCATGATACCACCCTTTTCCAGAAGAAATGGACATACCATAGGGCGCGACCCCTGAAAACCTTGCCGCATCTTTCATGTTTCGACCATTTCCGATTTGTGAGGTCCTGATGCAGTCTCATCCACAAAGCTACGCTTTTCACAAAGTCATGCTTTCATCAACAAATGATCAGCAGCACTTCATATGCCACATTACCAAATTGGGAATGTATTACTAGTAACCATCAACTACATAACCTCTGAGCTCGTACGTCTCAGAGAAGGGTGTTAAGCTAAGAGAATAAATTCTCCGCCACCAAATAGATATGTATTTGATGGAAACTAGCTTTACATCTCAAATTGTAACGTCAGACACACATCCATACTAGTCTGTTCTGGGTTCGACACTTCCAAAGAAGCCCTTACAACCTGGGTATTCACAATCCCGATCGGACTCCCCATCACATATGGAGATCTCTATACCGTAGCTACTCAGTGCAGAGTCATTCAACGGGTTATCCTTTCGCTCTCGAAAATACTCGGTCTTCACCACCGGTCTTCAAATGCTATCCATAACGTCGTATCATTATTCGGAATGGGTTATATGACACAAGGTCCTCTCGCGGCTAAACAGAATAACGAGCTCAATATTTAAAAACATATGGATATTGGGATTTCAGTTAAGTCGCAACTTAAAACCCAAAACTTTCTTTTCAAATGGTTTAAACAAATTACCATTTTCAAATCTTTACACAAAAAGACTTACTTCACAAAGTTCACCTATCTTTCACAAAGATCCATTCACATTCTTTCAAAACAATTTCCCTTTCAAATTGGATTAACTCGTCCAATCTTTAGATCAAAGATTTAATTCATGGCTTCCAAAATCATTTCCAAAGATTCATTCATAACTTGGAAAACCATTTTCAGTTTAACTTGAAATCCTTTCAACAAAAATTGGAAATTATTTTCTTGTATGAAAGCTATTCTAATTTGAAGACAAATAGTTTTCGTTTTGGAAAAATCCGATTACATTTAAACAAGTTAAAGTCCTTGGGTCAAATTCGAATTCCCAAAACAATACTTTTAAAAATGGTTTAACCCCATATAAACACATTTATAACTTGTATACCTTTTTAAATCATAATTTCCAAACATAGGATTCAATTTCAAATCTTGAATTCAAATTCAAATCAAATTATTTAAATTTCAAAACTTTATCAAGATATTCAAAATAACTTTTATCTTTAAAACTACTTTTCAAAAGCTTTTCATATTTAACCCAATACCATTTTCAAAACCTTTTAGATTCAAAATTTAAATTTAAAATCATTTAAAAAATATGCGACTTAACCAGTTTCCTCGTGCCAATCCATATGCGTGTGTGTATAGTGTAGTCCAGGGGTTTACACAATGGTGCAACATCATCAATCATCACAGATTCAAGCATATCAATATCGATAAGCGGTATAATCCTTATAACGCTTATCTTCCATTCATAGATCCACAGATAAATAATATACATTCATTACAGATAAAATATTTTACATTCATCACCGCTTGAATCAAAACAATTCATATCACAAAGCATCACACAGTAGAGATATCAAACAATTCAAAGCAGATCATACAATTCAAACATCCATAAGTAAGGTTAATTGATCATCTGATTAATTGAAACCAAATTAATCACTAATCTAGGTTAATTAACATTAATTAATTACAAATTATTTTAATTTATCAACCTTTAATAATTAATTAACTTTGAATTATTAATTAATCAACCTTAATTAATAAATGAATAAATTTCTAATCCTTAAATAATTAACCCTTAATTATTTAATTATTCTTTAATTAATTATTCTTAATTAATTACATTAATTAATTAGCCCTTAATTAATTATCCTTTAATTAATGAATTATCGTTTAATTAATTAATTAATCCTTAATTAATTATTTATTTATCCTAACTTATTAATTAATTAAATCTTAATCGCCTTCATTTATAAATCATTAATTAATCCTTAATTATAAATTAATTAACCTTTTATTTTTTTTGTATTTAAATCTTTAATCATCCTTAGATTACTTATATACTTAATTAATTTAAAGATAAATCATTAAAATCTTTAATTAATAAACCTCATAATTAATCATTATTAACCATAAATTTCAAGAGATTAAAGTTTAATTAAAATAACATTTTATCTTGAAACACTCTTTAATTAAAAATAATTTAAGAATTAATTATAAACATCGATCACATAATCAAAGGACTTAATTACATTAAACATAACTTTCTTAACCCTTTCAGTATTCAATTTCAAATCAAGGTAATTATTTTTTTCAAAAACATAGGTTTAAAAAATGTACTAAAATTTAAATCTGGTTTTTAAAGTTACAACTGTTTTGTAAGTCAAACCCGAGACTCGCTCGAGTGTTCCCCAAGTTAAAACACCACTTGCTTCGAGTCTCCCCCGTGTCAAAACCTAAACTACCCATATGCTCTTCATACTTAAAATTTTGTTAAGTTTTTTTAAAAAAACGGTACAATGCAAAATACACTCGAGTCAACACTCAAACCTATAACCTGCTTCCCCGAAAATTACTTCGAGCAACATACTTCTTCCCCAGCAACCCAGACAAATATAAACAAGTGCATGCATATATGTGCATCGATGATCGTCGACCCTCTGACCTACGTCGAACTCTTCAATAAGCTGCTGACGATACCCACGAGCCTCCCGACCATCCAATTTGACACGATTGTCCCAGAATTAAAATCGAACCCTTTTCAACACCTACTGACACCAATATGACCAATTAAAATGACTCACACCACCACGTGACGCCGCTAGTAGGTTTGTAACTCTGACCGAAGCTTCCTCGATCATCCACGAGTTGTTTCCCCGCGACTGATGCAGCCCGATGCCCTGATGAAGTTACGGTGTCCAGTTTTCACACCTTTACTAAAAACTAGGGTTAAATCCAAAATCAACTTCGTCCACCTTCCACGATGAATTAAAAAATCATTTCGCATTTTTCTCGAGTTCGACGACCATCCCAGCACCTCTGGAAACAAACCCGATACCCAATCATGCGCCGATCACCAGAATTTCATAAAAACCCAAATTCCATTCATCTAGCAAATACAACCTCAATTCGAAACTAAAAATCCTGATTTTTGTTTTAAAAATCATTGTTTTCGAATTGAATTTGAATGATGTAAATGAATTTTGGATCCATGCAAGTTGAAATTTGGGTAAATTTGAATTTACACTGTTTTTCTTCTTCCAGACAACAACCCTTTCATATTATCTTGGACATATTTTTAAAATTAAGTTGTGGTGATTTTAAACAAATTTTGTCTTATCATCACAAGCTATATAAAATCTGAGAGAGTGGAATTGAATTTTTGAACTAGAGTAAACCATGTTAAATTTTAACAGAGGCATTTATGCGTGTTTTTAGATATATGCACCTAGTTTATATATACATATAGGCATAACTACATAACCATTTCAGCATATTTCATTCATGACTTCCAAGATCACATTCAAACCAGATATTCAAACAGATCTAAGGGTTTAAGAGTGTGTTTACTCACCTGGATCAAAAGAACAGAGAAGCTTGAACTAAAATCTGGAACCTTTAAATATGATTTGAAACTGATGATTGTTGAAGTTAATCTTTGTATTTAGTCTGTTGTTTGATTCTTGTTCCCAGGCTTGTGAATTGATTTGCAACTTAATTTCTTGAATCCTGAAGCTTGTTCTTGTTTTGCTTTGAAGCCTGGCTTAGTTGCTGTCCAGGTTTTGATTACTTTTTTTCTTTTTAATCTGGTAATCTTCAAGCCTGAAAGCTTGTTTTTCCAGGCTTTTGTTTTGTTGAGGTTTTGATCTGTGTTTTGTTTTGATATTGAGATGATTTTTTCTTTTTCTTTTTTCTAATTTTAGATTTTGGATATGGAAGATATGAGAAAATGAATGTAATTTAGTTTTTACTCTTTAATTTATAAAATTTTAATTAATTTCAAAAAAGATTAATGCCACTTGTTCCCACAATTTAACACTTCTAAAAATTTGTGTCTATTTCTTTACACTTGTTATATGTAATTAGAATTGTGTTTAAATACTTTATCTTAATTAAGTTAAAAATTGTGTTTAAACCCTTTATGCTATTATAATTTATGTAATATTTTTTAAACACTACAAGTAATATTTTTTAAATATAACCTTATATCATATTAAAATTTATGAAATATGTTTTATCTTTTATTAATATGTCTTAGATAATGTATTTTTATATTTTTAAACCCTTACTTAATAATTTATTAACTACTTATAATTTTCAAACCATATTTATGTATGTATTATGTTTTTGTTATTTCCTATTTTACACTTATACTTTTCCTTTAAATTATATCATACAAATTAAAGAAAAAAAATGATTTTTTATAACTAATTATACATTGGTAAGTAATCACATATATTTTTATATATATAAGAATTTAATCATAACCATTTGAAAATTTATTATATTAAATTCAGAATATCATTTTCAAATCAAGGTGCATATTTAATATAATTAGAAACAAATTCTTATTAATTTAAAAATAAAAAATTTAATCCAATTTATTTCCAATATATTTATTTTTGAGTTTCCAAATTTAAATTTCAATTAAAAATCAATACATTTATATATATCAACAACTAATATTTTATTTCAAAAAAACCTCAATTTTATTTACAATTTAATTTCAAAAATTAATTCAATTATCAAATTAAACTTAGCTAAAATCAGCGAATGTTACATAAAGTCATATATCGATTATAACTTTACATTTCTAATTCAATTCTTTAGAACAATATCCTTTTGACCAATTTCAGTTTCAACATTTCAAAGCTTGAATTAGAAATAATTCAAATCATATAAATCCAAAATTTATTTCTTTTAAAACAATATCATTCAATAAAAATCTAAATTTAAGATTTTAAAACCATTTAATTTAATCAATTCGGTGTTCGCATATAATTTTCTACCCAATGGCCAAGTGATTAGTTATTTCAATTTTAATTTCGGGATGGATATATAACATTTCAATCCAAATTAAAGTGTCACAGGTATATATCATTTCAACCTATTTCTTAATTTATTCGAAATAATTTGAATAACAGTTTATATGTTGTCGCTTAATATTCAGGGTGATAATGGGGAAATATATATATAAAAAATAAGCATCGAATCATCAAAAATGTCAATAAATAGACATCCATCACAATCAACATCAAACCAACCAATAAATCACATCAGTTAACTGATTATCCATATTAGGAATTTAACTTGCAGTTCAATTTCAATATTAATTTAAATGGTCATTTAATTCAATAAAATTTAATTTCAATTAAAATGACAAATTAAGCTATCAAACAACAACTAATAACATTCTTACCACTTCATAAATTTAATTCAATAAACATAACAAGATTTAGTATTGCGTGCATGTGTTAAATCACCCACCTTTGATTTATAGTCGATTAAAAATCCAACAAAAGCCTAAAATTTGAACAGCCTCTAAGTACAATCAAACTAATTTCATGCTGTTAGGAATTTTGATACGATCTCAATGGAGGAAACCGCGCATGAATCTGAGTTTGTATGTAAAAGTTAAGAAGATTATAATGTTGAAATTTAAATTTTAAATTGAAAATAAAATGAATAGAACAATTGTAATTAACCCGACCTCTTCCGATCCCTAACACGACATCTCAAGTTCGAACGACACACAGCCGCCACCGATCACCATGCTACCGCGCCGTCTACGCTCTGTTTCGACCCCATGAGACCTCGCCATCAATCACGCCACCTCCAACCGCCCCTTCCATAGCCGTGCGACCTCCTCCGGACACCTCAAGGTGCCAGCACCGTCGTCGCATTGATGGCCAATTTCTGGCACATCCAAGCCACTTAATGATGAATGGCCACCATAAATGCAGTATGCTTATCCCCTCTACATGCCTGCGCTTCCCGATCGTCGATTGGTCGATGATCCACCATTGATCGCGAAACCCTAAGATGGATGGCCAAAACCGTTTCACCAATTTCTGGACAAATAGAACTCCAATCGAAAAAAATTGCAGATGCAAATTACGTTCGTCAAGAGCTTCACAATGATATATTATATGATACAGTTTGGGCAGTCTGGATTTTGGATTTTGGAGTTTTATTGGAATTAAAATTATGGTTTTGAGATGTCTGCCAGTAGGAAGGAACAGAGGAGATAGAAATTGTACGTACAGAGAATGAAAATAGAAAGCTGCTAGGGTTTATAATAGCCTATATATAGACAAAGCTGAAACAAGAATGGATGGAACATATTGAATGGGACGAAGCGATGACAAAGACCCGAAAGGCCCATTTCGTTCCTGAAATGAAAATAGATCATTCAATATATCGAAATATAGGTTTCTGATAATTTTAAAATCAATGGAACTAGTTTCAAACCCCAATTCCATTGTATATAGAAGTTATCTTTTAAAATCAAATTATTTTAATTAAATTCCTTTAATTTATTTCTACGCGTTTCTAGCTTGCACGATCAAACGATAAGTCCGATCGCTACGAAACTTGAAATCCTATAATAATTCACTATTTCGGATCCGATTAAACTGGTTTCGTCGAAATCCAAGACTGTGCCCAAAAAGACTAATTTTACACGTTAATTAAGTGAATTATTATTTTAAAAATTAATTTAATCACTTTTAAATTATAAATTAAAAGTTAACCATTTTATCAATCTTGATTACATAGAAATATAATGATCTTTTAAAATTCAATTTTCCATATTAATTTCATGGTTTAAACATTACATTAATCTAAATTACAATATAAATAAAACCTAGTTTACTATAATTTAAATTCCAATATATTTTTTTATTTTTTATTTACTTGTTCTTATATTAAATCAACAGTCCCTTGTGTAATTTATTTATTAACATGTGTTTCCATTTAATTTCATTCAACTCTACAGTTAACATCTTTCCTTAAATTAACTGTAATATTTAATTACATTTAATTTCAACGATTCCCAGATTAATTCCAACATATATTTAATAATAAGATGAGAAACGAATAGTTGTTACATTTAAATAATTTGAACATAATAATACATTTACTGTTTACAACAAAGATTATAAATTTACTTACAAATATTAAAACCAATCCCAATCAAACAACATAATTTCCTATTTTATACAACATTTATTTTATTCATTATTAACTTTTATTATTACCATTAATTGAAATTACATTAAACAGTTGTCAATTTCATTCAATAAATATTATTAAATTATATTCTAATAATTTTTTCTTTTATAAATCATAAATTTTAATTTTTCACGATATTAAATTCCAAAAATATTATTAAATAAAATATTTTTAATTATAAAAAATATGGGTCGTTACATTTGTCTACCTCCCTTTATGTTTCGATGGTGAACCATGTTGAATATGCGCTTATATGATTTTTGTTTGATGATAATAAACATATATACATTCGTTTAAATGTATTTGTTAATGTACTATTTTATTTTTCACAAATTAAATAAATATTTGCTGAATAAAATAAATAACACAGAATTTGAATTCAAACGAATATTTTATTCAAACAAATATTTATTACAATTTTGAATAGTACAAATTCAAGCTCTCACTATACACTATACAACTTTGATACAAATTTAATTACATCACAATTTCACATTTACAGTTTACCTCACTACATATCACTCACACTCGTATTTATCTTCGACTTCCTTCCAGTTTGAATCCAGCATCTGAGAAATCTGCAAAAATATAAACTAACGCAGTAAAATTGAAAAAGAAATATTTTTGCAATTCAAAAATAAAAGATAATTTTTGAAAATATGATTTGCCTCAGTTATTTGGGTTGTTCGTCATAATTTAAATTTGAATTCATCATACACGAACAACTTGTGACATACACAGTGTATTACTGTATATGCCACAAGGCCGTGCACGCCGATATATACACTTGATTGATTTACAGGGACAGGTGAGCACAGGTCAAACCCAAATGAAAAACCAGGTTCAACTCACGTGCAATAACATTGAAAATCACAACTCTCAGCACAAGGTCAAACCCGAGTTTTTAAAACTGGATTCAACTCAGCGGCAAAACCGCAGACAAATACATATGGCCAAGCAAAGCATCACATACATATATACATGAGCAGATACACAAATATACATGTATGCGCTGACACAGCAGTTTTGAACAAAGGAACCAATACACAGTGAATTAAAGGAAAATGGAAAGCCTGCACCAAATCAATATAACCAAGGCCAAGCACAGTGGACTCATGTCGAAACAGCTAGTAGCATCAAGATGACAATGCCACCAGTCTATATGAATACACAAAGTAATGACAACATATAAAATGCAGAAAGATGAATCACCAGCCACAAGTATACACAACAAACTCAGTGACATGCACAATAATCAACACAGTGAAGAACATGGATGTCAAAGTGTACATGGAACAATGCAACACAGACCAAATGCCACCAAGAATCAACTGCAATACAACACATGAACCAAGCAACATACACCAAAGCTAACAGAAGTGCCAAGAGACCAAAGTGCAACAGGATGAACCGCAAAGCCAAGCATGATACGAGTGAACAATTATGGAAGCATGCAAATGCATCAAAGCAAGTAAACAACAATGTCGAGCTCAATGTAACCTATTCACCAATGAATCATCAAAGAATGCAACAGGGATGAATACAACATGAAGTACAGCAACTCAAGGAGATAGTCGACCAACAGTATCAAACTCATGTATGCAGACCAGTGTTAACAAACAAAAACTGCAGTGGACAGCAAAAATGATCAGCCATCAAAGTACTGCAAAATTAAATGCCATCAGATGTATAAAAGCACATCGAAGACAACTGCAGTGCAAAATCAAGAGCTAATGAACAAGCACATGAATTCACAAATGAATTTCAAGTTGAACAAATCAAGCCCAAGTCAAGATGGAGCTACAGGAATGTACCAAGCTAACTACACTGAAGAATGCAAATAAACTCGACCAAGTACACATTACAACAGACTCAAGGCAACAAAGTCTGAACCAGACAGCAAGGATGTGAATGACAAGAAACCAAAACAGTAATGTTCAAGAACGAACAAGATGAACAATTAACGAAGTCAGAGTGAAATAACCATGGGAATCATGTCACAAAAGTATACGAATGTGACAGAGTCAAGTGTCAAAAATTAAAGCCGTGGTCATCACGAAATTGATTCAAAACCGTGTCAACCAAGGAACGTGAAAGATACGAATTTGACAAAGTCAGTTCAATCATCAATCGTTCAAGCATAATCAAACGGCCGATCAAAAGAATTTGACAAATTCAAATTTTATTATACGACGAAAATACAGGGGGGTCGAACCCTACAAAAGTGATTAACATCATCGGCAATTATTCATTCGAGTTTAAGCTAAACTGAGAATAATAATCATTCATCTCGAATCAAATCAAGTTCAAAGTTCAAGCAAGTTAACAAGAAAAGCGAAAAGCATAAATTACATACCGGATTCTTTGAACCGAACTCGACGAAATAGAAGCAGCCACATGCGAAATCGAAGAGACGATTATTCGACAAAGCAAGCATCCAAGATCAGAAACTCGAATCATCGAAGCGGCGCTTCAATTTAAGAAAAGCCCTAATTTTAATCGAACAAGGAAAAGGAACGAAAGCCATTATTCTCAAGAAAAAGGAACCAGGCCGATGAAATAAAAAAAAGGGGAACGCATTTTTTTAATCAACTAATTATTGGGCCGGTTCTACCAATATTAATTTGGGCTTAGTTTTTATAAATTAGGGTTTTGTATTTTAAATTTGCTTTTAATTTGTATTTTCTTTTTAAACCGTTTAAATTTCTAGTCGTGTGACTAGGGGACAAGCTACGTGGCGTAGCTTGAGAATTCGCAACTCGGTGGTTGAGTTGTGGCAAGGTTTTGAGCGTAGAGTTAGATTAGTCAATAGCGGGTATAGCGAGTTTACGTGTGTAAGCGAGGGACTGTCTAATTTCTAGTAGAAACCTTGGGGGCAGCACGTAGGCAGGGTTTTGCCGAAGCTGGGTAAATTCTGTGTTGTTCTGTTTTTTTCTGTTATTTATATTCTGCGATATCTGTGCTGCTATTCTGTGATCTGAATTGAATATTTTATAAGCTTCTGCGATTAATTTTTATAATTTACACTATCACCCTATTCACCCCCCTCTAGGGTAAAATCAATCCTACAAGTGGTATCAGAGCTAGGAACAAAAGCCGTTTTTGTTTTAATTTTTTTTTTACAAAAATCAATTTTTGTTTTAAAAATTCGTGTTTTAAAAATTGGTTTTTGTTTTAAAATTTTGAATTTTTGAAATGGCTTCTTTTATTAATACTTCTGTTAAGGGTCGCTCCAATATTATTCCTTCTATTTTCGATGGAACAGATTTTTTGAATTGGAAATTAAAAATGGAATTTTATTTAAAATCTGTTAATATTAAATGTTGAGATATTATTGAAAATGGGTGTGATATAACAGATAAGAAAATTATCTCGATTAACGCTCTTGCTATGCATATAATATATTCTCATATTAATCAAGATAATTTTAATTTCATTTCTCATTGTGAAAATGCGCAGGAAATCTGGAATACTTTCAATGCAATATATGGTGCAAAAGTCAACAGCAATGAGAAGTCCTCCACAACTGACTCAGTTAAAGAGATGTGCTTAACAGGATTAGTAAATAGCAGTTGTGATGAGGATGATGATGATGGAGCAGCCGAGCTGGCATTAATAATGAAGAAATTCAAAAGGTGGAATTACAAATACGGAAATCCAGCTCTAAATCAACAATTGAAAAGCAGAATAATTAAAGCACTAGACAACTCTGAAGAACACAGGATCATCTGCAACAAACCTGGTGATATCAAGCCCAATTATCCCCGATTTCAACGCAATTTTGAAAAGAAATCAAAACGGTGTTTTGCAGCCACGTGGAATAAAAGCGATAGCACTGAGAGTGAGAAAGCAGATATGTGCCTACATGGGAATATAACCGATAGCGACGATGACGAGCCAAGTGAGGTATCAAAACTTACTCACTCTGAATTACTTATTTATTTCCACGAAGTAAATGGCTGTTTTGAACGACTTAGGGAAAAATATGCCAAACTTGAATCACAAAAAGATACTTTGATAGATTTAAATAAACAACTTGACCAATTAGTTAAAACCTATCAAAGTAGGATCCCTAAGTGTGATAAGTGTCCAACATTCGAAAACGAAATTAAAAAATCAGAAATCAATATAAAATCACTTGAAAATGAAATTCTGATTTTAAAGGGGAATGAAAATACTAGGAGAGAAAATTCTATCAAAAAGTGCACACAATTATTGAACGAAAATGAATCTCTCAAAAAACAAGTCCAACAATTGTCAACGACTTTAGATAAATTTTCAAAAAGTGAAAAATCGTTGAATATGCTATTAGGGAAACAAACTGTTAATACAGTTAGACAAGGACTTGGATATAATTGTTCGAAAATTGTTAAAAGCGATATTAATCAAGTCAACTCAATGTGCACGATTTGTAGAAAATATGGACACAATCACAATAATTGTTGGTATAGACCCAAACATGTGAAAACTATACCGATTTGGGTTCCAAAAGGCACAAATATAAAATCTCTCAAAGCTAAGCAAATTTGGGTGCCGAAGGGAACAATTATAAATAGTTTTGGGTCTTTACAAAATTGTTTTTCAAAATTTTCTGCCACTAACAACCATGGACCTATAAAAACAAATAGGTCACATAAATCTTTTCCCGTGTAGGTGTGGTGGCAGGCTAAGGAACAACAACAGTGTTCTCTGGATTTTTGGCTGTTCCAGAAACATAACGGACGACAAAGCAAAGTTCCTTAGCCTAGTATAAAGGTGACAGAATCACAATGGACAACAACGAAAAATATCGTAAAGGTAAAACAGGTATATTTATTTGAACGATATATTAAATGTGATAATCTGCACCATATTCTGAATTAAATTCAGCCAATATTGAGATTGATGAAAAGATGATGATTTTGTTTCTGACTTATTCAAAATTGTTGGCCAATTATATTCTTATGCCAAAAACACTATAATAATCTCTAGATTCTTTGAATTACTTCATATATATCATTTTGAATTAAAAATAATGTTTTGTTGGATAATAATACATTTGGTTATAATTCGGCTAACTCTTTATTCACGGTTTTCAATTATTTACACGACTTCATTTCAAATTCAAGAGAATGTCATTTAGATTGCTGCTAAAATTGAGTTTGAAATTTTTGGTGCACACTTCATGGTTTGGTCAATCAAATTCAATTAATGATGATTTTGAGTGAAAGAGAAATTCAGATGCAGATTACACTGGTAATCTAGTTGATAGAAAAATTACTAGTTGAACGTGATTTTTGAGACATTCAGTAACTGCATCGTTTCTTAAAGAAAATATCTGCATATTCTTCATTTCAAATAATTTTCAAATAGCAGAAAATTTTTCTTTTAAAACCCCCAGGAGAAAATCATTTTTGACCATATTTTCAGATTAGTCATTTTTTAAAAATTAATTTCGTAATTATTTTTGAATTTGATTTTAAATGACTATTATGACTAATCTGACTCCCAAATGATTATCGAAAGGAAAAATAGTGATTGAAAAAGTGATGAGTGTTGATATTGATCATATATTATAACTCGAGAAAGTATAATTAGAAAATTTCTTTAGAAATTTAAACAAGAGTTATAAAAAATTTTGTTGGTAAAAATTCCATGATCATCTCTATATCTATCATATTTCTAACGACCATCACTCATCAAAATACTATATAGTTTGTCGATATGTGGTACTTTAAACAAGAATCTCGTTTTTCATTTTCACATTTTTTTTAAAATAAATAAATAAATAAATACCAAAGTATTCAGTCTCATTTAAAAGTCCTCACGGTTATGCATGGGTGAATTACTTGGAATTTGTTATGTGCTTCCATGCTCATTTAAAAGTCCTCGCGGTTATGCATGTATGGAACGCATATCAAAAGTTGATTTTTAAAATAAACAAGTTGATTCTAATCCCATTTAAAAGTCCTCACGGTTATGCGTGGTTAGAAGATACTTGAATTCATTTTTTTTAAAAATAAAATTGGAATACTACTAATCTCATTTAAAAGTCCTAACGGTTATGCATGGTTAGTAGATATTCAAATTCCTGATATAAATATACCACAAATAGACACAACTGTATGGTTTTAAATGATGACATAATTCCCATCATTCTAAAAGTGGAATATGCGCCTAACAAAATATTTATGATTTTTGTTTGATTTTTGATCGAAATTTAATATTTATATTCAATTGAGCTTTAATGTTGAATTAATATCCATCACTTTATCTCTATTTTCTCTAACACTATTATTCTTTTGCTGATAACAAAAGGGGGAGAGAAAAGTTAAGATTTTGTCAAATAAAATCAAGTAAAGGTCAAATAATTTTCCATTTGCATCTAGGCTCATTTGTATATTTTTATTTGTATGCATATATGTAGGGGGAGTATTGTGTAGAGAGGAAGCATTTAAATAGGGGGAGCAATTAGAGCATATCAATGATCAAATACATTTAATATATTCAAAATCTTAAATATATGTTTGTTATCATCAAAAGGGGGAGATTGTTGAATATGCGCTTATATGATTTTTGTTTGATGATAATAAACATATATACATTCGTTTAAATGTATTTGTTAATGTACTATTTTATTTTTCACAAATTAAATAAATATTTGCTGAATAAAATAAATAACACGGAATTTAAATTCAAACGAATATTTTATTCAAACAAATATTTATTACAATTTTGAATAGTAAAAATTCAAGCTCTCACTATACATTATACAACTTTGATACAAATTCAATTACATCACAATTTCACATTTACAGTTTACCTCACTATATATCACTCACACTCGTATTTATATTCAACTTCCTTCCAGTTTGAATCCAGCATCTGAGAAATCTGCAAAAATATAAACTAACACAGTAAAATTGAAAAAGAAATATTTTTGCAATTCAAAAATAAAAGATAATTTTTGAAACTATGATTTGCCTCAGTTATTTGGGTTGTTCGTCATAATTTAAATTTGAATTCATCATACACGAACAACTTGTGACATACACAGTGTATTACTGTACATGCCACAAGGCCGTGCGCGCCGATATATACACTTGATTGATTTACAGGGACAGGTGAGCACAGGTCAAACCCAAATTAAAAACCGGGTTCAACTCACGTGCAATAACATTGAAAATCACAACTCTCAGCACAAGGTCAAACCCGAGTTTTTAAAACTGGATTCAACTCAGCGGCAAAACTGCAGACAAATACATATGGCCAAGCAAAGCATCACATACATATATACATGAGCAGATACACAAATATACATGTATGCGCTGACACAGCAGTTTTGAACAAAGGAACCAATACACAGTGAATTAAAGGAAAATGGAAAGCCTGCACCAAATCAATATAACCAAGGCCAAGCACAGTGGACTCATGTCGAAACAGCTAGTAGCATCAAGATGACCATTCCACCAGTCTATATGAATACACAAAGTAATGACAACATATAGAATGTAGAAAGATGAATCACCAGCCACAAGTATACACAACAAACTCAGTGACATGCACAATAATCAACACAGTGAAGAACATGGATGTCAAAGTGTACATGGAACAATGCAACACAGACCAAATGCCACCAAGAATCAACTGCAATACAACACATGAACCAAGCAACATACACCAAAGCTAACAGCAGTGCCAAGAGACCAAAGTGCAACAGGATGAACCGCAAAGCCAAGCATGATACGAGTGAACAAGTATGGAAGCATGCAAATGCATCAAAGCAAGTAAACAACAATGTCGAGCTCAATGCAACGTATTCACCAATGAATCATCAAAGAATGCAACAGGGATGAATACAACATGAAGTACAACAACTCAAGGAGATAGTCGACCAACAGTATCAAACTCATGTATGCAGACCTGAGTTAACAAACACAAACTGCAGTGGACAGCAAAAATGATCAGCCATCAAAGTACTGCAAAATTAAATGCCATCAGATGTATAAAAGCACATCGAAGAAAACTGCAGTGCAAAATCAAGAGCTAATGAACAAGCACATGAATTCACAAATGAATTTCAAGTTGAACAAATCAAGCCCAAGTCAAGATGGAGCTACAGGAATGTACCAAGCTAACTACACTAAAGAATGCAAATAAACTCGACCAAGTACACATTAAAACAGACTCAAGGCAACAAAGACTGACCCAGATGCAAGAATGTGAATGACAAGAAACCAAAACAGTAATGTTCAGGAACGAACAAGATGAACAATTAACGAAGTCAGAGTGAAATAACCATGGGAATCAAGTCACAAAAGTATACGAATGTGACAGAGTCAAGTGTCAAAAATTAAAGCCGTGGTCATCACGAAATTGATTCAAAACCGTGTCAACCAAGGAACGTGAAAGATACGAATTTGACAAAGTCAATTCAATCATCAATCGTTCAAACATAATCAAACGGCCGATCAAAAGAATTTGACAAATTCAAATTTTATTATACGACGAAAATACAGGGGGGTCGAACCCTATAAAATTGATTAACATCATGGGCAATTATTCATTCGAGTTCAAGCTAAACTGAGAATAATAATTATTCATCTCGAATCAAATCGAGTTCAAAGTTCAAGCAAGTTAACAAGAAAAGCGAAAAGCATAAATTACATACCGGATTCTTTGAACTGAACTCGACGAAATAGAAGCAGCCACATGCGAAATCGAAGAGACGATTATTCGACAAAGCAAGCATCCAAGATCAGAAACTCGAATCATCGAAGCGGCGCTTCAATTTAAGAAAAGCCCTAATTTTGATCGAACAAGGAAAAGGAACGAAAGCCATTATTCTCAAGAAAAAGGAACCAGGCCGATGAAATAAAAAAAGGGGGAACGCATTTTTTAATCAACTAATTATTGGGCCGGTTCTACCAATATTAATTTGGGCTTAGTTTTTATAAATTAGGGTTTTGTATTTTAAATTTGCTTTTAACTTGTATTTTCTTTTTAAACCGTTTAAATTTCTAGTCGTGTGACTAGGGGACAAGCTACGTGGCGTAGCTTGAGAATTCGCAACTCGGTGGTTGAGTTGTGGCAAGGTTTTGAGCGTAGAGTTAGAATAGTCAATAGCGGGTATAGTGAGTTTACGTGTGTAAGCGAGGGACTATCTAATTTCTAGTAGAAACCTTGGGGGCAGCACGTAGGCAGGGTTTTGCCGAAGCTAGGTAAATTCTGTGTTGTTCTGTTTTTTTTTGTTATTTATATTCTACGATATCTGTGCTGCTATTCTGTGATCTGAATTGAATATTTTATAAGCTTCTGCGATTAATTTTTATAATTTACACTATCACCCTATTCACCCCCCTCTAGGGTAAAACCTATCCTACAAACCAGATTGGCCAGTATCCACCCTAGCGACTTAATCATGGATCGTAACCCAGATCTGCTAAACCACTATTATCTATGGTATTCGATGCTCATCACGAGATAGATAGTTGGTTGCGTCTTGTGTCATATATAGGCCAGCAGTCAGTTACCATAGGGGAACATGTCGGTAGTCATGATTGAAGTGGCTATGCGTTGTTGAGCCTAAGGTGGATCATTGTCACAACGCCGAGAGAGGAGAGGTAACGGTAACCGATGACTATAGGAGTTGTGTCAGATGAACCATGTGTTGCTCCTGAAGCAAGCAGACGTGCCGTTATTTCCCATCTGGTTCCAGGACATGCGAATATATGAGGAAGTATGAGGGTATGAGATAGACATATATTATGTATATATGAGATTATACCTGAGACTGTGTCCATAGTATGGTCAACCCCATACCCTTCTTAGGCAGAGGGCCTATCTTTTACAGGTAAACAACTAACTTATTATTAATTATATTTCGATATTGTTATAAGGTAGATTCAATCGTCCTTATTGATTTTATTAATTTGATATTGGTATTTTATAATATGATATTGAGAGAGAGGGGGAGAGATAGTGGACAGTGTTTCATTACCACTCGACTTCATTTGAGGATGTCTTATTAATGTTTATTTTTGGATTTGATAGTGATTTTAAGATATGTATGATTTACCCATTCAATGTTTTATGTGAATTTTGATTTGATATTTTTTTACATGGGTTATAACATCATTATATGGATTCGAGATGTTTGGATGATTTAATTCCTTGAGGATTACTCTATATGTATGCATGTATACACACACACAAAGTGATATGTCGTCTGATGTATTGAGTTTTTAGATAGCGATATGAGATTGTTCCTTGTTTATATAGTATCACCTTCTTATAATCCTTGATTAACAATAGTCCGACCCGTGTATTATTGCTCGGGTCAGTCCGAGACATTTCAGGTATAAGGACGACTTAACCAGCATGTATTTTATTGGGCTTAGAGGAGTTCTATATTAGGATTATTACATGATATTTGTTTGACATAGTTTCACTATATATTTACATATGTAATTAACATTTGAATTGTATTATATAATATTAAGGTATTTTTATTATATGTTATCGTTGTGATTGACTCTGTGTTCTTCGTTCTGTACTGTATATTATGTATTGTTCTATCCTAAAGGCACACATGTCTATTGCTTTGTACCGATACCGTGTACATAGAATGCAATATTTACAGGTGAGTATAACCACACAAAATCTATGTCTAAACCTCTCAAATCATTTAGTTTTCATATATATTTATACCTGTAATGCTTGAACCATTTTCTAATTAGAAAAATATTGCCTCGAATGATCAGTGCGAGTGTTTTAAAGCCTTGCGTTTTTACATCTTCATGCCAATGAAAGTCTGGTCATAGAAAGAGTTTCGTGAATGAAATAATATAGATATGATGAGCTTTGGTTTAGTATCAGTATATTTGTTTAGTATGTTGCCCATCCTTCTCTTAGTTAACTTTTCTTTGGCTTGAAGTCTAAGAATATTAGTGCATGCTATTTTGCTTTATTTTGAGTATCCATTCGTTAAACAGAGTTTAGTTATATTTCAGGTTCCAATTATTGCAAAAGTACTCAATACGTTACTAACCTGCTTTTAAATTTACTTAATATGTGATAAAGCATTTTAAAGTAGACATATACTTCTATGATTCCCATTCTTGTATTGACTAACTAGTTTAGTCATTACAAACTTTCTTTTACATTATAACTAGTTTAACTCAGTCATATATATATATAAGTACATTTCTATGCTTGGATACATTTCCATATACTGTCATATATATATATATATATATATATATATATATATATATATATATATATATATATATATATAGGTTTACAATTTGACTAAATCAAACTAACTTTAATTCTATTATATATTTATGTAGATATAATTAGTAAATGTATATAGTGATTTTAGAAATATTATTTATACTGACCTAGTCCTGTCAATTATAGCAATGTGTATTTGTTGTTAGCATGTAAAATGGTAAGTAAATGTGCATGTATCCATGAGTATAAATATTGGTATACTTGCTATGATATAGCTGAATCAATTTCGAGGGCCTTGGCTATGAGTTAAATTGCAAGTCTGAATTTCCTTTCCTCAAACTCCGTTTAGCGCATGTGTATATCTACATATGTGTAGAGTAGCCCTATATATATGTCGCAGTTGTCAGTATGCAACAATATATAGATGTAAACTCTTGACGTTACAAATTTTTAATGGAAGTGTCGGTTTATTTTATATATAAACCAACTTAAATACTTTCTTAAAACTGTAACATATAAATATATTTGTCCTATAATGTATATATGTAAATAAGTGAATCTAAGAATTCATTTAATCGTTATTATTTATAAAAGTGTATGTTTTTCATATGCAATATAATATATTAATTTACAAATCATTTCGATGGTTAAGAGCGATTGAAAAAAGTTATTTAATTTATTTAATAAATACTTAACTAACTTTTATTTACTCTGAGGACATTAATTATACATTGTAAATAATAAGATTACCACTGTATTTATTTCTAGTTAACTCACGTGTGTGTGTGTGTGTGTGTGTGTGCGCGCATGTTCGCTGTTCATTCAAAAATGATTATTTTCATTATGAGATAAAATGATGTGAAAGATTTTAATAATAAGTTATTTAATTATTGATAATTATATTTGATTCCCATAACCTATTTAGTTTTCATGCTTAGTCTTCAATGAATATTGATTTAGAATATATGAATTAATTTTATATGAAGAGTTTAGTTTTACATTTGTGAGATATGTGTTCATTGCCATCTCTTAATATATGTTTTGTTATATGAAATTATATTAGGAAGGATTTATTCTTAAGCGTTGATTTGTTTATTTTACATTTATTAAAGTATTCTTTTTTTATTTCTATTTTGATATTTCCTTCTTGTCCAATTATTATACAAAGGCAATGTGAGTGATTCACCATTGACATTGATTTAGATAATGATTTTAATATGAAATGGTGATGACGTCTTTTCTAATTGGTTTATTATTATATATTCTGTGTGACGAGAAATCAGAATAAACAGTTTAGTGACACGGTCTGGTATGGGACTTTCGGTAGCACTTTTCCAGTTATTCTTTGGACTCGTATATAGAATATAGAAGGGTGAGTGTGATGTATGAGCACTAAATAAATGGAAAAGAAACACGTGGTGGTATGGAATGTCGTTATTTATTTATTCAGTTATTCTTTGCTCGTTGATGTCGCTCATGCAGAGGTATGTTGTGTGACTCGCCGCACGGAGCTCGTATGAAGGCCAATAGTTTGCCATATAGTTGTGTACGTATATGGTTGTCTACCTTTTCTAACTTCCATTATGTTTCGAAAGTGAATTAGATTGGCCGGTATACAACTTGGTGGCCTGACTGTGGGGTCGCAAACTAGATCCGCGAAACCATTTTTATTTATGGTATTCGATGCATATCACGAGATAGGGAGTTGGTTTCCCCTTGTGTCGCATATGCGAGCAGTCAGTTATCATAGAGGAAGATGTTTGTAGTCATGACTGAAGAGGCTATGTGTTGTCGAGCCTAAGGTGGATCATTATTACGCTATCGAGGGAGGAGAGGTAATGGTAACCGATGACTTTAGAAGTCGTGTCATATAGATCGCGTGTGGCTCCTCGAGCAAGCAGACGTGCTATTAGTCTCCCATCTATTTCTGATATATGTGGATATTATATAGGTATGAGATAGACATATATTATGTGTAGATGAGATTATACCTGAGACTGTGTCTTACGTATAGTCAACCCCGCATCTTTCTTTGGTAGACGACCTATCTTTTATAGGAAGAAGACTTACTTATTATTGATTATATTTGGATATTGTTATAAGCTAGCTCAAATCTTCTTTTTTAATTTTATTAATATGATATTGGTGTTTTATAACATGAGATTGATAGAGAGAGATAGTAGACATTGTTTCATTACTGCCCAACTTCACTTGAGGATGTCCCATTAATGATTATTTATGGATTCGATAGTGATTTCAAGATATGGATGATTAACCCATTTGATGTTTTATGTGAAGTTTGATTTGATTTATTCTAAATGGATGTTGACATCGTTATATGGATTTGAGATGTTTGGATGATTTAATGCCTTGAGGATTATTCTGTGTGTGTGTGTACTTTGATATGTCTCCTAATGTATTGAGTATCTTTAATAGTGATATCATATTGTTCCTTGTTTATACAGTATCACCTTCTTATGATCCTTAATTAGACATAGTCTGGCAAAAGTATTATTCTATAATGCCCTGGTCTATCCAAGACATTTTAGATACAGGGATGACTTGACCAACATGTATTTCATTGGGCTTAGAGGAGTTCTATAATAGGATTATTACATGATATTTATTTCACGGTGTTTTATTATATGTGTGTGCATATATATGATTAACATTTGAATTGTATTGTGTAATATTAATGTATTTATATTACATGTTATCGCTGCGATTGATTATGTGTTTTCTATGCTGCACCGTATATTATGTATTGTTTTGTCCTGGAGGCACACATGTCTATTGCTTTTGTACCGATACTATGTACATAAATGTGAGTTATATACTTGATGTTATAATATGTACCAGTGTTTGTCCAAGGAAAATTTCACATGTATAACCTATATAGCCTCATTCTCCATATTATCCGACTGTATTACTCCGTAATACTCTTGGATATTATGAGTATAGAGGTAGGGTGTCACATATGGAGTTCCTCTTTGGATCATCTTAGACAATAGGTTATAGTTTGACAGTGAAGAGTTTATCGACTTATGTCGGCAACATGGAATAAAGAAGCGTTCCTCTATAATGTCATACTGCAAGCCAATGGACAGGTGGAGGTAGTCAACGAAGTTCTGGAGACCCTCATAAAGAAATGACTTGAAAAGGCAAAAGAAGCTTGCATGGACAAGCTTACACTTGCACCATGAGCATATCACCTTCTTTCAAGATGGCAACAGAGCATACTTCTATCTCCTTGGCTTATGGGTCAGAGGAAATTTTACGGATGGAGATAATAGTGCCATCATATAAGAGGATTCATTATAACCCAAATGAGAATGAGGAGTTCCTGAATATTTCATTGGATTTGATTGACGAAAGGCATAAAGAAGATGCTTTAAAGGTTGAGGCAGATATGAGAAGGATTGCTAAACAGTACAACTCTAAGATCAAACACTGCCCTTTCAAAGAGCGGGACTAAGTGCTAAAATAGATATTTCCTAGACTGGGGATACTTGACCCAATCTGGGAAGGATCTTATGTCATCCATAAAGACTTAGGAATTGGAGCTTTAATCATGAGCACAAAAGATGGGGTTGTATTCAGAAATGCTTGGAACACACGGAATCTTCTCCATTATTTTACTTAATTATTGTTGCTTTTTAATTATATTCTACTTTGTAATAGAAGATATTATGAAAAGATTATTTATAAAATATGTGTTCCTTGAAATCATGTTGTGTCATGTACCTTTTGATTATACACAGATTATTATGAACCTTAAGCTAAAGAGTAGAACTTAGACGTTAGCTCAAACTGACTTGATATTAAACTACGATTGATGGATGAAGTTAAACAACCCAAACAGCCAAGGCAATGTTTATACCATCCATGCATCATAAAATCTCAATAAACCAAACTCCCTACTCATGGGAATATGCATTACAATAATGTAAGACTTATCCCTAAACACCGGTCGAAAGTGGTGAGACGAATTTACCCGACGTGAGGGAATGGCCACCAATTGGGTAGTTCTCCATTGACGATCGGCCCGAACCTTTGGCCAGCAGCTGCGAACCGGATTTACCTATGGTCAGGACAAGATCACTGACTGTATAGTTCGCCATTAATGATTGTTAGCACCAAAATTGGCCACTAACACCCAAAGAAGGATTTGTGTAGAGAGATTAATGAAGATAGAAAATTAAAATAGAGGGATATATGCAGAATTAATTGCAAAAACTAGAACACCAGATTTATAGTGGTTCAGCGTAACTGCCTATGTCCATTTTGAGTTTAACCTTTATTGCTTTTTCAAATGATTGAATACAGATATAATCCGTACACCAACATCTTGAATACAAGTTCTAAATGAAAAAGAATAAGTCTTGAAAATGGAAGAGTCTCCCTAGTGTTCTCTAAAAATGTCCCTTTTCACTGCGACCATGCCCCTCTATTTATAGGCGAAGATAGGCTGGACTTCCCTCAATGGCCCAGGAACATGGTATTTCGGACCGTAGTAAATGATTTATGTGCACCGACCCAGGGATGTCGAACGGTAGTTGCCGAGCAAGGAATGTCGGTCGAGAATTACCTGGTCGATCATCAAGTGACTTGAAGTAGATACCCAGGAGAACCGAAGCTAATAGCAGGTTGACTAGGAGTGAAGTCATGTCGAACGGTGAATTCTGTTGTATGGCTTCACTCCCTTGACCGAATGGTGTGTTCTGGAATACTTGGTAATGTTCGTTTGAGCCGAAACCTTCTTTGCCGAGCGATGGAGTCTGAACTAAAGATGTTTGAACGATGCAGTTAGGCCAAACAATACTCAGGCCGAGTGGCACTTAGGCTGAGCGATGCAGTTAGGCCGAACGATACTCAGGCTGAGTGGCACTTAGGCTAGGCAATGCTTGCAGGCTGAACGATACTTAGGCCGAGCGACACTTAGGCCGAGCGATACTTACAGGCCGAACGATACTCAATAGTTTGCCTCTCGTAGTCGAGCCAAGCAACATGGTGGCATTTTCCCCTCCCCAAAGTGTGTCGTGTGAAGCAACTCGATACGCTTTGAATCACTAACCAATTCCTACTATCAAACAGTTGAACGTATACATTGAAGGTCGACAAATGGCTGTCCTCCCTGGCACCTTGGGGCCATTCGGCATACAGAGACCGAACCACACGATCGGCTTATTTGAATTGGAGCACGCATGCATTAGAACTCATCTCTCAAGACATGTTGACCGGGTCACCAGTAGATAGCCTGTTCACCTTCCCTCCACATATATAAGTTCCAGCCTCCCTTCTTCTCTCTTCTTCTCACCTGTATTGTACTTCTCCAAAGCCATCAGTTCATTCCTCTTCGAGCCTCACTCGCTGCTTTGCCTTCCTTCGAGCCTGAATTGCTCATCTCACGATCCTAACTAACCTCTATCGCGAACGAACCTCCAGGGCGACAACCAAGATTTCAGCGCTCGAAAATCGACATCCATACATCACTTGTATTCGAATGTCGCAGATTCAAACGTTGAAATCCGATTCGTCGGAGCTTATAACAACATTAGGTGATAACAACAAAGCGGAAACAACATGAATTTTATTGATACACAACAAATGATACAGCAATGATACAATATGAAGTGATAAACACTATCAGAGATGGATACAACAGTGGAAAACAAAATAGCTGAAAAACACAACAGTGGAAAAATAGCAGCAACAGCAGCAGAAAGATAATATCTTCTATTGCCAAAGCTCCAAATACTCAAACCAAAAGCTCGAACCACAATCACGCTGAACTTGTAGCAAGCTCGAT
Organism: Allium cepa; assembly: GCA_030765085.1. Lineage (NCBI taxonomy): Eukaryota > Viridiplantae > Streptophyta > Magnoliopsida > Asparagales > Amaryllidaceae > Allium > Allium cepa. The sequence continues at coordinate 165,431,562 of CM060932.1, forward strand.
GCAGAACCAAAAACTGAAGGCTATCGAATCTACATCTACTATCTAATTATCTAGAAACCTGACTCTAGGATGCCCGTGTGGAAAATTGTGGGCACCCAGAGTTTAGAAAGGGAACAATAAATTCTAGGTCAGTCATGGGACTGGTGTGAGCAAACAAAAACAGTTTTTTGAACAAAAACTGACAAAAAGGAATAAAAAGAAATCCGTTATGATTTTTGGAAAATGAAACTACCATAAGACCCCCGGCACACACACAATGCAATCGCACACTTGGGGGAGATTTCTCCTTATGATAGTCAAACATGCTTCATACACAAAAATCCTTTTGATATTATTATTAGTGCATAGTGTGGAAAATATTTCGAAAGTATAATATTAATCTTAGACAGCATAGGTACTATTATATTATGCCTGCTATAGCTACCACCTGAGGTGGCAGGTCATACAACTGCAATTGTAAAGGGCTCGTATTGGGTGATGGATTTCCAACAAATGACCGTTACCTCTGTAGCTAGGTAACTAACTATCACGAGTATGCCATCTCCCGGTCGTCATCGACCTTTATCCCGGGATTCACCAAAAAATTCCAACAACCACATAAGTTAAATATCTGGGTTCCATGATACCACTTTTTATCCAGAAGGAAATGCATATGCCTTAAGGGGCGCGACCCGCGTAACCTTGCCTCATCCTTGTTGTTTCGACCATTTTTGGGGTGTGAGGTTCGATGAAGTCTCGTCCCATAAAGCTATGAGTTTCACAAAAGCCATGCTTCGATCAACCAATAATCAGCACTTAGCATGCCACATTACCAAATCGGGAATATATCACTAGTAACCATCAACCACATAACCTCTAAACTCGTACATCTCGAAGAAGGGTGTTAAGCTAAGAGAATAAATTCTCCGCCACCAAACAGGAATGTATTTGATAGAAACCAGCTTTACATCTCAAAGTGTAACGTCAGACAAACGTCCATACAAATCCATTCTGGGTTTGAATGGAACCGAAGGCACTTCAAAGAAGCTTTTGCAAATTCGAGTATCCACAATCCCGATCGGACTCCCCATCACATATGGATATCTCTATACCAGAACAACTTAGTGCAGAGACATTCGACAGGTAATCCTTTCATTTTCGGAAATACTCGGTCTTCACCACCGTCTTTAAATGCTATCCATTTCGTCGTATTATTATTCGAAATGGGTTTTATGACATAAAGTCCTCCCGCCTAATCCGAATGATGCGCGCTAATTTTAAAAACATATGGATATATTGGGATCTTAGCTAAGTCACAACTTTAAGCCCAAAACCTTTCCTTTTGAATAGTTTAAATAAATTTCCACTTCAATCTTTTAAACAAAAGATCCATCTTTAAGATCCTCTTTAATTTGAAAACAAGGTTCACCAATCTTTAACAAAGATTCATTCATAGCTTTCAAAACAATTTCCACTTCAAAATTTGATTTTCCCATAACTCGAAATCCTTTCAACAAAAACTAGAAATCCTTTCTTTATATGAAAGTTGTTATCATTTGAAAACAAATATTTTTCATTTTGGGAAAATTTGATTAAATTTGCTTAAGTTATAACCTTTTAAAGTATAAACCGAAAAATCAGCGAACTGTCGTACTCTCGGCAAGCTCTATTTGAATTAAATTAAAATTACCCAAAATAATTTCTTTAAAATACATTTACAAATTTTTAAAAATCCATATACATATATTACATAACTTGTATAACCCTTTTTAAACCATATAATTATTTTAATTTCAAAAATTTCCTTTTCAAACCATATTATATTCAAAATAATTTTAATTCCAAAATTTCCCTTCCAAAAGTTTAAATCAAATCACCTCCAAACCATTTTGGATTCAAAATTCAATTTTTAAATAAAATAATATTAAATTCAAAATATCTGTGACTTAACCAATTTCCCGTGAAATCCATATTTTTGTGTGTGTTATGTGTAGTCCAAGGGTTTCACGGTTAACAATAAAATATCAACCATCACAAATTCAAGCACAACAATATCAATAAGCGGTATAATCCTACAACGCTTATCCTTTATTCACAGATAAGTATTTAAATTCATCATAAATAAATAAATCACAGTTCACAGCTCAATCCAAAACAATTTATATCACAGAACATCACACATCAGAGATTTCAAACAATTCAAGGCATTCAATAGAATTCAATCATCCATAAACAAGATTAAATTAAACACCTAACTATAATTTATTTAATTATCTAAAAATGGATTATTTACTTATGAATAAATTTTCAAACCCTGCTTAATTAATTAATTAGCCTAAAATTAATCACATAAATTAGTTAACCCTTAATTAATTACATTAGCAAATTAACCCTTTATTAATTACCATTTAATTAATTAATTATACTTAATTAATTTATATTAAGTCATTAATTAACCTTTAATCATTAATTAATTGATTATCCTAAATCAATTACAATAAGTGATTATCTTTAATTAATCATATTAATTAATTATCCTTAATCACTTGATTCATTACTCTTTAATTATCAATCAATCAACCTTTAATCACTAATTATCTTTTTTAATTACTTACATTAAGTAATTAATCTTTAAGTAATTAATTATCCCTTAATTACTTACATAAATTAATTAACCTTAAATAATTAATTAACCCTATTGAGTAATCATCCTTCAATTACTCCCATTAATTAATCATCCTTTAATTTAATTACATTAAGTGATTATCTATTAATTAATCACACTTAATTTTAATGACATTAAGTAGTTAACTATCCTTTAATTAATAATTATCTTTTAAATCTTTATTTAATAAACCTTGAAAATAGATTATCATTAACATATAAATTAACTTAATACCTTTAAGTCAATTGCTAATCAAAAACATTATTTCGAAATAAACCATTTATCTTTTTAATCAGTTTCTTAATTAAGCTATTAAATTTTATTTCAAAATAACTTAAGAAGACAAAACTTAATTAATTTAGGTTAAAATAAACTATATAACTTTTATCAACTAAAAATTAAATAAACTTTTATTATATAAAAGAAATTTGTTTAAGAATATAATTTTAGAACTTATTTTATTTTAAATTCCAAAACTAATTTATTTAAGCACTTAAAAACTCAGACCCGAGACAACCTCGGGTTCCAACCCGAGTCAATTCCCAATTTCCCCAAGTAAAACCCCGAAGCAACCCCTTTTTTTCTTTCTATTTGAAATAAGTTTTTGAAACTTTGTTCACCCTCGCGAATGAGTCAGTAACAAACCCAAGACAAAACACGTGTCCCCTGAGATCCACTTTGAGCTATCCTTCTTCTTCCTCGAGCGTTAACCAACACCTGATACCGATGATACTCGTGCATGTGCACACGAGCTCCGATCGACTTCGATCATCATCGTGACCTTCGACACATCACCGACGACCTCTCCGACTCACCCAATCACCCAGATCATCGATACACATAGGAAATCGAAATCGAGCTACTCAACACCACCAGGAACCCAACCCGATCGACAAAATCACCCCACGCCGACGATTCCGACCATCTAGGACCACGCCAGTCAACCCAAAGTCGCGTCACAACCCCACGCATCATTTCCCCTTGGTGCAATTGTACCCCGATCCACCATCAACATTGAACTTGCTCGAGAATCATCGTCGACCAAACCCACTTTCAAAACCCTAAATCGACTTCGCACGGCCACCACGGCAAACTAAAAATCTAGCGAGTATTTGTTTGATGATCTCCTAACCTCTAGCTACCTCCATCCTTGATCGCGACAATCATCACCGCGTTGATCGTCGAAAATCGACGAACATTGCCATTCTGTTCAGCTCGAGAATTCACATGATTTTCTAACTTAAAAATTTTGATCTTATCATTAAAATTCATCATTTTGCAATTCGAATTAGGTTATAAATTCAAAACAAGAAATTACGAACATCGATTTTCTGACTTTGATTTATTTTCACTGTAATTTCGAATTTCCCAGTGAAATACTAAATAATTTCACTTTTAATTATTTTTAAAAGTAAGGCTTAGTTAATTCAATCATAATCCCTATAAACATCCAGTCTATATTGGTTCATAGGAAGAGGAATTGATTTTTGATTATGTTTTGGTTCTGTAACAAAAAACAGAGACCGAATATACTTTTCATAGGTATGCATATACATATATAGCAAGTTCAAACATATATATATATATATCAAGCAAACCTATTTATAAAATCATGCAAACCATATATGAATCATCTTTATCATAAATTTTAACATTCATAAGATGATTAAGCTTAAAGTCTAGAGTTTACTCACCATAAAAGAGAGAGATAGGCTTGAGCTTTTAATCTGGAATTGTTTTGATTTAATTTGAAACTTTGTTTTCTTTGATCTGGAATTGAGTTAAATCTTCTACTTAGTTATTAAGTTGCATCTGAACTTGCATTTGCTATCTCAGGTTGAAGTTGTAGTTTGATTGATTTTTTGCTTTAATCTTTGAAAATCTGGAAATTTATTCCTGAACTTTGATTTGCTTGCTGATCTGTTTTTCTGATCTGTTTGAGATGATCTTGGATTTGTTTCAGGTTTTGATTTTGGAACTTGCTTGTTGATTTTATTTTGTGGTTTAAGTTTTTCATAGGTTTTTGTTTGATAACTTTTAAATAGAAAGAAAACGAGAAAGAAAGGAGAAGTGGTATATATATAGCTTTGTTTCCTCTTTATTCATTAATTTTACAAAATAAAAGGAAAATAAATCAACATGACACTTGTTATTTTCATAATATATTTATCTTACATTTGTTCAAATATATGTATAATTAATTTACACTTGTTCAAATCCTTTACTATTATCTTACAAATGTCATTTTGCATTATAAAGGATTTACACTTGTAAATTACATGTATTAATAATAATTTTATATGATATACATATTAGTTTATATTTAGTTATATATATTTATATTCTATTTACAATTTTAATAATTACTTTTCCTTTTATAAATATTTATATAATCTTAAGGAAAATGATTTAAAACTAAATTATATACTAATAAATATATATATATTAACATATATATATATATATATATTAACATATATATATATATATTAGAATTTAACCTTTAAATAGCCTTTTGAAAATTTATTATGTTAAATTTAAATCATAACTTTCAAATCACAATGTGTGTGTGTGTATATTAAAATTAGAAAACAAATTTCTATTAGTTTTATATTATAGAGTTTTCAAATTCAATTTATTTTTCAATATATTTATTTTTGAATTTCAAACCCACAATTTAATTTATAATAAATTTATATACATATATATAAATAAACAAAAAATATCTTATTTAATTTGGAAAAATTCAAATTAATTTACAATTTAATCCAAAAATTTATATTAATTACCAATTTAAATTTGACTTAAAAATGGGAACGTTACATCCAGCCCCACACTCTAAAGCTACCGCATACTTCGAGCTTTTTTCCTAGGTACGAATTTATCTCCAAATTGGACGTTATACCAAACTCCAGTGCCTGTGTGGACAAACCCTCCATCTCCCCTCTTTAGTTGTTGTAGGAATAAGTAGAGAATAGATCTAGAGGAAGAAGGGGATGGATTAGGAATAAGAAGCGGACTCTAGGTTAGGGCCTTAGGAGGAGGTTAGGGGTGGTTCCTCGATGAAGAAGGACCGGGATAAGAGGGGTTTGGAAATTCAAGAGTGGGCGTGGGCTGGTTAGAGCTCTAAGGAGTAGATCGGTTTCTTGATCAAGTGGGTCGTCTTGTTGTTATGGAGAGATAGGAAGTTTGTGGGTCAGTAGGTATGATTGGTTTCTAGGGTCAGGGACAGTGGCTAGGTGCCGTTTGATGTCGAGGGAGAAAGTGTAGTTTATCCACTTGAGTGTAGTATTGCGGCCCGGTCAGGGACCAAGAGGTGGGTTTGGCATACCGAGCAAGCGTGGCTCGGTATAGCCCTCGCGGGCCGTTCAGTTAAGAAAGAGACGGATGGAGAGGAGAGTGAGTGGCTCAATGGTTTTGGTCTAGATAGGTCGGTGAGTAGTGAAGAAAAGAGAAGTGGGATAGGCTTTGAGGGCCGGCACCGAGCCAGGCATTATGGTTCGGTATACATGCACTCGAATTACCGACCGGCCCTAATTATAAGGATCGGCATTGACATACTTACCTTACCTCAACTCGTAGAACAAAACATTGCTGCTTATTTCCACACTTATCCATGTGCCAATAGATCCACAACATAAATCTAAGTCCATAAGCATGCCGAACCAATCAAGACTAATAACTTCACGATTGAGGCCATAATAGACGTGAACTTAAAACTTTGTAAAAAAGGCAACTTAAAGCTCGTCGTGCTACATTTTACTCTTCAGAACCCTAATTTTTTATCCTTTACATGAACCATCACACTAGCTTACACACCACACAGGGGGGAATCTTTTTCGTTATATCTAACATCGATTTTCATTTGAGTATAGCTCAAAATGGTTTTTATCCAAATTCGACGCTCGTCGAAGATGTCTAAAAAGTCGAGCTCTGCTACAGTATCAGATAAACCTGAGCCAAGTCTTCAAAAGGAATTAGTGAGAACTTCAAATCCATCGACAACTCCTATACAGAATATCCCGAGTCCAATGACTACATCTGTTGACTTGGCTCCTGATGCCATAGATGCAACAATCATCCTAGACAGTCCGGCTGATTCTCAAGCTTCGAGAATTAATGAAAACGCTCTTCGTCGACTATGCTCAATCCACAGAATTCCTTTTGACAATGTACCGGTTCCATCGGGACAAGATCGTCCTCACCTATCCCCAGCCGGATATACTGCCTACAACAAATTCATGTGTTGGGTTGGTAGCGTGCCACCATTCAACTCTTTCCTCCACGATGTGATACAGTATATTGAGATCGTCCCAGCGTAGTTACATCCCAGCAGTCATGCATTCATATATGGCACGTGCATTCTTTTCATGAGCATTCTATTTAAGCTCCTCACTCTCGGCGACATCCTCTACATTCATCGTTTCAAGAGATGATCCGACAGCCCATCTTTCATATTCTTGAAGCCACATAACAAGTGCAAAATCTTGATGGGGGCGTGGAGAAAATTCGCCCAATACAATAAGGAATGGTTTTACTTGCGCTGCCCCACTGGCTTTGCAAGGAGATGGCTAGAAGGGAGTAAGTTTTTTTTTCTGGATCAATACTTGTATGCGGCAAAAAGTGCATCCTTTATAAACCCTTTCTTGACTTTTACAAGTATTAGCCCACATCTCGAAGGCTCGAGGTATTCCAAGGCCAATAAAGCTATTCGAGCTATTCCCACGGAAGACCGAGACATCAGATCCATCATTTCCAATGATTCGCTCTCGAAATTTGGGTTGTTGGCGGAAGGTCACCGAATAAGTCTTCCTCATGGCGTCACTACAACTGGACTTGCCTAGGACAAAGGCAAAAGGCAAGCTGGGCCTTCAACACGTGGTGCCCCTGACACGCTCGAGGAGGGCGAGATTAGAGAACCTGAGGTGTCAAAAACACCGGGTGAGAATGTAAGTCCTGCTTTGGAATTGGTGGTTGAGGCACACGGCAGTGATGTAACGCCTCCTCCTTCAAAGGGAAAAAAGAAACTGGCATACAAACTGAGGAAAAAGACAGTAGGCGGAACCTCAAAGGTCACAATCACTCCAGTGGAGAAAGAGCCATCTCCACAACACTTAGAGGGTTCATTGAAAGGCTTATCTGACCTCACTATTCCCGATGACTTGCTTAATTATGGCTTCAATGATCCAGAAGCCCTAAAACTCCATTCGCCCACGAGAGGCGGTGAAGGCGTTCAAGCCCATAATCAAGGAGGAAAAACTCCGATATGTAAAGCTAAAGAAACTGGTCCATCGGGGGGAAACACTAGGACACACACAATAACACTTACTCTTCACCTTGCACCTAAACTTCAGTCATCATGTTACTCCTGCTAACTCATGTTCGCTTAATTTCTATGCAGATGACATAGGACACTCTCATGGATTCGACCGCCTTCGCGGGTCCTCTATTTTTCATCATTCTGGCCAGGATTTGGGCTTCGACTATCGCTCCCAGAGTTCTTCATCTCAAAGAAAAACATACAATCAATCTTCATACCTTCACGATCCTCCCTCTCAACTAGAGCAAGGCAGGGAGAAATCTGGTCATGAGGGGTCCCAGTCCAATACTCACCGCGACCAACACTCTGGTTTCTTTAGCACCAGGCAATCCCGAGAACTTCACAAAAAACCCGTAGTCTCTAGACAAACTTCTTCTGCTCCCGTACATGATCCGTCGATAGCGAAAAAGCTAGCCTAGCTTAAGGCCACATTTCCAAAAATATGCTTCGATGGTCTAAAGTATCTCCCAACGATTCATCACATTCCGGGACACGTTCAGAAAAGTGCCATTGCGTGCAACAATGATGTCTACGTTCAACACGACGCATTTGTTCATTTGGCAGAAAAAGTTTCAGAAGTCTCTATCGAACGCCAACATGAAATTGATCGTCTGAAACTCAAAGCCATCCATGACTAAGAAATTATCAAATCCCAGGATGAAGAGCTTTTCTTATACAAGTCTCAGCTTGAAACTGTTCAGAAAAATGCTAAAGACACAGCTGAGGTAGTTAGTCATCTGGAGGCCACACATAAGAAATAGCTCGATGAAGCAGTTCAACGCTGCGTGCCTTAGCTTTAGAGAAAGACTCCGTTCAAAAGGAGAGAGATGCATTCGCTCAACGAGTCAAAGAGTTGGAAGGGCTACTTTCCAAAGAAAAGTCAAAAAAAATTACTGCTTAGGAGGAGTCGCAATGATATTGCGACGAGATTATTGCTTCATGACTCTTGAAAACAAAGCTTGATGAAGAACTCTCCAAGGCTGTGATGCTGAAAGATGAAGCCCGTGAGGAGGGAAAAATAATAGCGTTCATGGATATTGATGCTCACCTTGAGGCGGCTGCTGAGGCTAGTAGACAGGAGATTAAGTGCATGTTTGACCCTCTCATAGCCGAGTATAATGCTTGAGTTCTCATGCATCACGACCTAACATTTCTTGATGAGGGTTACCTCGAATCTTTGGCCGAAGCATGGGAGACTTTGATAAAGATAAAAAAGGTTGAGTCGAGCACTGAAGAGGTTGACAAAGAAGCTCTAGTGAAGGAGTTTCTATGGGGAAATGAGCCTTTGGACTTGTCTGTAGTGAAGGCTCTTTATAGCAGAGACTCCTCCTTGCCAAAAGGAAAGAATGACATTGTCGGCCCGTCCGGAACCGAGTCTCCAGTTCCTTCCCCTACACAACCGACCGATCATCCATCACTTGACCCTTTCGAGCAACACATTGGCTATGACCCGGAAGACCCTGGCTTGGTATTCACGTTCTATCTCCCATTCCAGAGGGTGAAACTCCCCAGACAGTTGAGAGTCATCCAGAAACCGGTACATAACTTTTCATCTCAAAGTGCAAAGGGCCGTCGTTTTTGGCAAGTAGTTAATGTATTCTAACATTTGTCTCTTATAATATCATGCAGGTCATTTTGATCCCAAGCCAACTCCCAGGAACGATGTCGCCATGGAGAAGGAGGAGATTACAAGAGAGGCAACTCAAACAGGAGAGACTCCCGGACCTGACGCTCAAGTGATAGAGGCGCTTAACGAAGGCAAATCTGAAAATTCATCGCCCGTCGAAGAACATGATGAGGTTGAAATTACGGGCGCCTTCGGACACACTTCGAAATTGAGCATGAAGGAGCAACTTACAGAAGAGAAGAAAAAGGTTGAGATCAAGGTCGAGCCCCAAGTAGTGTAACTAGATGATCCTTTGAATAGACCTTTGAAAGTCATTCTCCGCGGTGGGTCTAGGCCGTTGGAAGTTTCTCTTCCTTCCTCGGGCGTCACTTCCCTAGCAGGCAAGGCATCCAAGAGAAAACGCATGGGGGAGGAGTCGTCTAGGAAACCGAGGAAGGAGAAGAAGTCCAAGAAGTAGCTATCATGCCTCATTCAACGAGAATAAGCTTACATATGTTATTATTTCTATTTATTTTCGTATCCATTGTAAACAGACTTTGACTCCGGGTCTAAAAGGAATTGTAATGGAACTTTGTTTTGGGATTTGTGAATAAAACTTAGTTTCTTTGTTTTTTCGATGACTTTCGCTTTTCATCTTACTGTCTAACTTGTTGCCATAACTCAGAGTTTGGTGAGTTACACAAACTCCAGTTCACCTCCATGTGACTTGGGTATTTTTGAGAATCATTGATAATTGATTCCACGCTTTGGGTATTTAGAATACTTTTAGTCCGCACATTGGGGACATAGAGATTTTGTAGTCGCTTATACTCTAGTCCGCACTCTGGGGACTCACAGTACTACAGTCCGCACTCCGAGGACTTGGAGATTTTAAGTTGCTTACACTCTAGTCCGTACTCTGGGGACTCGGAGTACTCCAGTCTGCACTCCGGGGACTTGGAGATTTTGAATCGTTTATACTCTAGTCTGCACTCTGGGGACTCAAAGCACTCATGTCCGCACTCCGGGGACTTAAAGATTTTAAGTCGTTTACACTCTAGTCTAAACTCTGGGGACTCAGAGTATTACAGTCCGCACTCCGGTGACTTGGAGATTTTGAATCGTTTATATTCTAGTCCACACTCTGGGCCTCAGAGTACTCCAGTCTGCATTCCGGGGACTTGGAGATTTTAAATCGTTTATACTCTAGTCCGCACTCTAGGGACTCAGAGTACTCCAGTCCGCACTCAGGGACTTGGAGATTTTGAATCATTTATACTCCAGTCAGTACTTTGGGGGCTCGGAGTACTCCAGTCCGCACTCTGGGGACTTGGAACTTTTGAGTCATTTATACTCTAGTCCGCACTCAGGGGACTCAGAGTACTCCAGTCCGCACTCTGGGGACTTGGAGATTTTAAATCGTTTACACTCTAGTCCAAACTCCGGGGACTCAGAGTACTCCAGTTCGCACTCCTAGGACTTAGAGATTTTGAATCGTTTATACTCTAGTTCGCACTCTGGGGACTCAGAGTGCTCCAGTCTGCACACCGGGGACTTGGAGATTTTGAGTCGTTTATACTATAGTCCGCACTTTGTGGACTCAGAGTACTCCAGTCGGCACACCGGGGCTTGGAGATTTTGAGTCGTTTGTACTCTAGTCTGCACTCAAAGGACTCAGAGTACTCCAGTCCGCACTCCGGGGACTTAGGGATTTTGAGTCGTTTATAATCTAGTCCGCACTTAAGGGACTCAGAGTACTCCAGTCCACACTCCGGGGACTTGGAGATTTTCAGTCATTTATACTCTAGTCCGCACTTTTGGGACTCAGAGCACTCTAGTCTGCACTCTGGGGACTTGGAGATTTTGAGTCATGTATACTGTGGTCCGAACTATGGGGACTCAGAGTACTCCAGTCCGCACTTCGGGTACTTGGAGATTTTGAATCGTTTATACTCTAGTCCGCACTCTAGGGACTCAGAGTACTCCAGTCCGCACTTCGAGGACTTGGAAATTTTAAGTCGTTTATACTCTAGTCCGAACTCTGGGGACTCAGTGTACTCTAGTCGGCACTCCGAGGACTTGAAGATTTTGAGTCGTTTATACTCTAGTCCGAACTTTGGGGACTCAGAGTACTCCAGTCCGCACTCCAGGGACTTGGAGATTTTTAATCGTTTATACTCTAGTCTGCACTCTGAGGACTCAAATACTCCAGTTCGCACTCCGAGGACTTGGAGATTTTGAGTCATTTATATTATAGTCTGCACTCTGGGGACTTGGAGATTTTGAGTCATTTATACTCTAGTCCGCACTCTGGGGACTCAGAGTACTCCAGTCTGCACTCCGGGGACTTGGAGATTTTAAGTCGTTTATACTCTAGTCCGCACTCTGGGGACTCAGAGTACTCCGGTCCGCACTCTGGGGACTTAGAGATTTTGAGTCGTTTATAATCTAGTCCGAACTCTGGGGACTTAGAGTACTCCAGTCCGCACTCTGGGGACTTGGAGATTTTAAGTCGTTTATGTGCATTCATATGCCAAACAGAATAATGTAACTTTAATTTTTCCATAGAATTGCAACAAACGGAAACATCAATAGTTCATTGGAAAAGATGGCTTCAAATGAAAACGAACTAAATTGCCTTATTACATGCCGAAAACTAAGAATCAACGAAATAAAAGTACACTAGAAATAATTGCGACTAAAATGCGAAAGAAATAGACTAAGTATAATAACGTCGCAGATGTTCGCTATTCCATACTCGGGGGAGTGTTGTGTCATCAACGGTCGCTAGCTTGAAAGTTCCCTCTCTAAGCCTGCGTTCAATAACGTATGGACCCTCCTACGTTGGATTCATATGCAATGGGACATGGAAAACTCGCTTCAACACGAGATCGCCCACATCAAAGATTCTCGGTCGGACTTTTTCATTTAATATCCAGCGACTTGATGCCTATATCCAGCCGCCCTTAAATCAGCCTCTTCACGTATTTCATCAACGAAGTCTAGTGATTCTAGCAAAATATCTTGATTCTTCTTAGGGTTAATGAGTTACCCGACGTGAAGGAACTTCAAGTTCTACGGATATAACTGCTTCCGTGCCATATGTCAATGTGAATGGAGTGTAGCCAGTCGCGGACTTGTAGGTGGTTCTGTAAGCCCAAAGTGCTGTTGGAAGTTATCCACCTACTTGCCTCTAGCCTTTTTCAGACGTTTTTTTCAATATGGATTTGATTATTTTGTTCACGGTTTCTACTTTTCCATTGGCTTTTGGATGAGCAACCGTTGCAAACCTTTTCTCAATGCCGTACTTTTGACAAAATTCTTTAAACTCCCTACTCTCAAACTGAGTTCCGTTGTCCGTAATGATAGTTCATGGGAGGCCAAAACGACATTTGATGTTTTGTACAATGAAATAACGACCTTTTTGCTGGTGATTGTAGCTAAGGGCTCTGCTTCTGCCCACTTGGTAAAGTAATCGACCACAACTATAGCGTATTTCGCACCAGCTTTGGAGATAGGTAAGGAACCGATTATGTAACATACCAAAATTTTGAATTTTAAATTCGGTAACTTGTTTAGATTTTTGAAAATTAATTGAAAAGTTTCAAGAGAAATAAAATATTAGTAATATTATATTACAAAGTTATATGGATATAAATAAATATTTGATAGTTTAAGCTTTAATGATAATAAAGAAAAAATATATAACAAACAAGAATTTGTATTAAACCATAAAATGAAATATATGTTATAAATTTAATGTTGATAGTTAAACTTTGAATATAAATAAAAATTTAGAGTTTATGTTTGTAATAAGATTTTATGGTTACATAGCAACATAAGGAAAAACATATAGATGGGTATGTATGCAAGAAAAATATAACAACTAGAACAATTTTGTATAAGCAAAGCAAATCAGACAAGTAGATTGTAAACAAAAATATAAACAAGAAAATAATTCTACAAATAAAACAAAATTTGTACTTACAAAAATCAAACTAGGATTGCATGTTAACAAGGATGGAAGCATGAGCATTAAATGCTTTCTTCCCAGCACAAATTTAGAGTCAATTCAAATGTAACAAAATCATATCAGCCGAAATCAAATTTGGCTTAGTCAACAAGAAAAAAAAATCCGATCAAAAGAAAAAGCTTGCACCAGTAAACCCCTACCTGTACCAAACCGCTCTATATATATACATGTATATTTGTTTTATTTCGTTCATGAAAAATAGCAAAGTCAGGAAAGAAAATATAAACATCACTATTCTTATAAACTCAAGATTATTTAACAAAACAAGATAAAAAAAGGAAGCAAACTGTAGATTTTCAAAAAAAAAGTGTTCTCTGTTTCTAAAATCTATCCAGGTGAGTAAACTTATATTTTTTTAATTGAAATCTAAGTATTTAGTTCATGAACCTTGTCTTTTTGTTGTATATTGAAAAGAAAATGCTGTTCTGTATGTTTCTGTGTTACTGGAAACTTCTATACAGTTTGTTCTTCAATATTTTGGGTCTCAGGGCAAACTGAATTTGGAGAAAATCAAATAAACTTCATCCAAACATTTTTGACTAAGGAATTTTAACAAAATAGGTTTGTTCAAACATCATTTATGAGCTAAAATTTGTATTAAGCTTGATCATGAAGAGTTGACTCTGTAACCTCAAATTTACAGTAAAAACAAATTTTTATGGTGGATTCAAGTATTTTAAATCATTAATTTGATTATATAATTTGAATGAACATACAAAGATATGATTTTTAAAATGAATATGATGATTTTTAATCAAGTATTTCAAGTGTAGTTCGTATTCGAATAAAATATGCATTTTGATCCTTTTCTGATGATCAATTCAATATTTGATGTTGAAATTTTGCGTGAAGCAACGTTGAACGTCATTGATTTCGGGAAAATTATCAAATGATTTTTATATTGCGTAAATTGGTGGGTCAAGCTAAATTTAGGGTTGTAGTCGTGTTTTTTTTGTGTTTGTAAATAAGGTGATTTCATCACCTCGGAGGCATCGAGTTGCACGAGACGTTGGGGGATGGTAGTATGGGGTGTTGACGTGATGTGGCCGAAGCCGTGGCGTCGCTGGTGGTCTGAGGAGTGGCGGTGAGGCAAATTCGTTTGGGTGTGTTCGAGTTACAATGTCGAGCAAAATGACTAAATTTCGATTTCGAGTTTTCTGGGTCGAATCGAGCTTTAATCTCGAGTACAGGGAATGTTTGCGACTTGCCGAAGTTATTGGAATTCACCAGAGGCACTGCACGATGCCGTGCACGTGTACGGCGGTGATACGGTTTCAGTGCTGTTGAAATGGTAAGTGACTCGAGTCGTTACTTGAGAAAAGGGAAGGCATGCTTTGGGTTAGTACGCGATTACTTGAGCCTGGGAACATTTGTTAAGTAAAAACTTAAGCTAGAAAAAAAAGAAAAAGGAGAAGAAGAAGAGAGTACGAGAGGGAAAGAAGAGAACTCGGGGAAAGTGGGTGAGAAGCTCAATGTGTTACTCGAGCAAACAGGAAAAGCTCTCGGGTGGGTTTTTACTGCAACATTTTAAAAGTGAATTTAAGTAGATTGTTTTTTTTCAACAAGTTTTATACATTGTCGACTTAACAAAGGTTTAACAAGTTTGAGCTAAGGGTTAAATATAGGTTTAATTATTTTAGTAATACTTAACAATGTTTTCTAAAATCTTAATTAATATTTTAATTAACTAATTAACTTAAGTTAAATATTAAATTTAATTACCACTAAAGTTTTCAATGTAATAAAAGTATAAAGAAGATCTTTAAATGTTAATTTAGATAAATAACATATTGTTTTGGAAAGCAATCAAGAATAATTGAATTAATAATTGTAATTAAATAAGTAATTAAGGATTTGTAATTTGTAATTAAAGTTGATTAATAAATAATTAAGTGTCTAAATTATTTATAATTAAGAATTGTTAATTAGATAATTTAAGTTGATTAATTTATAATTAGTAGTTAATTAAGTTAATTGATGGAGGAATAATTTATTAACAAAGTTGATATTTAATTAATTTGTTTATCGTTAAGAATAATTGATCATTGATTAAAATAATTATGTGGTTAATTCACTTAAACCACATTGAAAAAAAATTAACTATTATTCTGCACTAGATTGTTATTTCTGTTGTGATCGTAATACTGTGCGATGTGAGTTGCTCTGTACTGCACTGTGATCTGTGATCTGTTCTGTATCAATGTGAAAACCCCTTTGCCCATAAAACGACATTTTAAACTTCGATGCGACAGGGAGTCGGATTTCAATTAGTTATCTGAAACCCACATCGAACCCTGAATGTGAATCTTTGTGATTGATACATCCACGTGTTTTAAAAATTAAGCGTTCACTATTCGGTTTGGCCGAGAGATGATCTTTGTGTCATATAACCCATTCTGAATAGTAATACGTCGAAATGGATAGCATTTTGAACACCGGTGTTGAAGACCGGGTGTCTTCGAAAACAATAGGATAACCTATCGATTGTCTCTGCACTGAGTTGCTCCGGTATAGAGATTCCCTAAGTGATGGGAAGTCCGATTGGGATTGTGGATACCCGGATTTGCAAGGGCTTCTTCCTTTATTGGAAGAAGTGCCTTCGGTTCTGTTCGAACCCAGAACAGACTTGTATGGTTGTATGTATGACACTACACTTTGAGGTATAAAGCAGATTTCTTTCAAATACGTATCTGTTGTAGAGAATTTATTCTCTTATCTTAACACCATTCTCTGAGACGTACGAGCTCAGAGGTTATGTAGTTGAAGGTTATCAGCAATATACTTCCAATTTGGTAGTGTGGCATGCTAAGTGCTGTTGTGTGTAGATGATCATTTGTTGATCATTTGTGATCAAAGCATGGCTTTCGTGTAAAGCATATCTTTGTGGACGAGACCTCATCGGACCTCATAACTCGAAAATGGTTGAAACAGGAAAGATGTGGCAAGGTTATGAGGGTCGCGCCCTTTAGGGTATGTCATTTCCTTCTGGAAAAAGGTGATGTCATGGTATGGAGCCCAGATATTTACCTATGTGGTTGCTCCAATCTCATTTACTGTGTGGTTGTTTCTTTGTGATAGAGGGCCCTCGGATAAAGATCCCAAAGGACCAGGGAGTGGCATATTCGTATAGTAGTTACCTAGTTACAGAGGTAACCCGGCCTTGTGTTGGCAGAGAGCTGGTTAAGTTCTCGGGACGTCCCGCCAGAGGCGTACCCATGTGGCAGTAGGAAGTTCCTTAGCCTGACCATTTGTTGGAAACCCAAGAAAAACAATACGAACCCAATACGGTTTTAGTTGTAGAACCTGCCATTTAACATGGCAGCTATAGTAGGCATAGTATAGTGGTACCTATGCTGGCTAAGATTAATATTCTACTTTCGAAACATTTTCACACTATGCACTAGTAATAATATCAAAGAGTTTTCTCGTATCAAGCATATTTGACTATCATAAGAAGAAATCTCCTCCAATTCTGCGATTGCATTGTGTGTGTGGCGGGAGGTCTTATGGTAGTTTCATTTTCCAAAAGCATACCGGATTTTCTTCTATAAATCTTGGTTTATTTAAAAGCAACTGTTTTGTTTACTCATACCAGTCTCATGACTGGCCCGGAGTTTATTGTTTCTTTTCTAAACTCTGGGTGCCCATAATTTCCACACGGGAGCCTAGTAGCAGGTTTCCATGTTCTGGTGTTAGCAGTATTTGGAGCTTTTTCTTTGGAGATATTTTAGAAGCTTTTGGGATCTCCGGTGCTTAGTTTTTGGAAGTTCGCTATTGCTTCATTTCTTTGAAGACTTTTTGGATATATGATCACTTGTTGTACTATCATGATATTTATTTGGAGTTGTGATATATGTATAAAAAAATACTCTGATGTAGTAATGGATATTATGTCGATGTTATATCTATGATGTGATGCATGATATTCATTCTGTTTCCGCTGTTTTATGTTTATCTGATGGTGTTATAAGCTCCATCCGACTGGAGTTCGACGTTTGAATCTTTGGCAGTCGAATACAAGTGAGGTGTTTAGTGTCAATTTTCGAATATTGGATTTCGGATCGTGACAAAGTGGTATCAGAGCTGAAGGTTGAGTAAGAACTTGAGCTACGGAGTATAACACATTAGATGGCTCATTAGAGATAGGGTGAAGTATACCCTAGAATGAGTTTAACCGAGACTGAAACCCCAAAATTTTATTAGTCTATTTCTTTTTACTGCTTATATTCCTTAAGATATCTCGTCCGAATATCTAAACCAGTTTTCTTACTAATTACAGATAGTAAGAATGAGCGGACGAAGAGGAAGAGTTAGGGGTCAAGGAAATGCCACAACACCTAATCAAGATCCCCCAACAGTAGTAGCAGCAATACCTATTCAGCAACTGCCGAATCTGGCTGACTTATATAAGAATTTTTCAAGGCTTGGTGGTTAGCCGTTCACCGGCAAGGAGTCGATTGTTGAGGCTCAATCATGGATCAGATCATGTGAGAAAATCTTTAGAGTGCTTAAGTTGCAAGACGATCAGAAGCGACTCATAGCTTCTGGGAAACTTCAAGAAGAAGCCTTAGCCTAGTGGGAGACAGTCACTGTAGATAAGCCAGAAGACGAGTTTACTTGGGAGAAATTCAAAGAAGTATTTGAGAAGCGCTATCTGCCATCAGCTGGAATTTCTCGAATGTACCAGGAATTCATGGACTTAAAGATGGGGAGTTTGTCATTCGAGGAGTATCTAAATAAATTCAATGAATTGTCTCGTTTTGGTCCCGAATTGGTGAATACGCCTTTAAAGAAGAATGAAAGATTTATTCGTGGGATGAATAAGAAATTCCACGAAAGAATGACTGGCCACGTCAAAGAATCCTTCTCAGATTTAGTTGATATGGGATACAAATATGATACACTTGATATGCAAGAAGCCCCAGTGGAGAAAGGAAATTCGGGCAATCAGAATTTGAAGAAGAGGAAATTTGGAGGCAAGAAACCATGGCAGGGTAAGGAGAAAACGAAGAGCAATCAGGGAAGCACATCAGAGGATGTCACTTGCTATAATTGCTTGGAGAAGGGCCATTATTCTAGCAGATGTACGAAGCCTATGAGATAAGTCAATCAATCCGTCCAAGCAAGACCCAAGAAACGTTATTATTGTCAGAAATTGGTGCATGAAGTTAAAGACTACCGAGTTATGAAGCAAGCTTAAACAACAAAGGTGTACACAATCAAAGACCAACCTGCATCTTCCAAAGCAAAAAAGGAGAAAGGAGTTGTGGTTGGTAATCTCATCATTTATGATAGAATTGTTAGAGTTCTATTTGACACGGACGCTACACATAGTTTTATCTCTCAGCAAGCTATAAATGAATTAAATCTTGAACCTGATTTTGTTGATGAGCCTATATGCGTAAAGAATCCAGTTGGAGGTCTCGCGAACCTTTGTCTTCGATATAGAGATGTTCCTGTTTCATATTCTTGTTATCAATTCCCTATCAGTCTCTTTGTTCTTGATTTTAACGAGTTTGAAGTCTTATATGGAATGGATTGGCTAGCTAAATATGAAGCCAAATTGGATTGTAACAATCGATTGATTTCAATCAAAACCAGATTTGGAGATTTCATCGAGATTTCTTGTGAGGACCCTAGTCCTAAAAGTGAAGGGTTGATGTATAATTTGGGTTATCCCGAACCCAATTTGGAGTCTATACCAATTGTTAGAGAATTTCCGGACGTATTTAGAGAAGTGAAATATTTACCTCCACGTCGGGAAATAGAATTCAGAATTGACCTAGCGCCCAATGCTCGTCCTGTCGTTCACACAAGTCGTAGGATGGCACCTAGGGAAAAGGTTGAATTAGTTCAGCAAACCGTTGATCTACTAACAAAAGGGTTAATTCGACCCAGTGTTTCTGAATGGGGTTCAGCAGTCGTGTTTGTCGCTAAATCGGACCGATCTTTGAGATTGTGTGTAGATTACCGCGATCTCAATAAGCTGACTCTCAAAAATAAATTTCCACTACCCAGAATTGATGATCTGTTTGATCAATTGCACGACACTCGTTTCTTTTCAAAGATGGATCTAGCCTAGGGATTCCATCAACTACGAATCGTCGAAGATTACGTCCATTTGATCCTCTCAGGGGTCCTAATATGTTCTACGAACGGTTAGTCATGCCTTTCGGACTAACCAATGCTCCATCACACTTCGTAGATCTTATGACTCGTGTGTTCCGGGAAGTATTGAATAAATTTGTGCTTGTGTTTATTGATGATATTTTGATATATTCCAAGACCGAAAAGGAGCATGCCGAGCATCTTAGAATCATTTTGGAGATATTAAGGAGGAATATTCTATTTGCAAAATTTTCCAAATGCCACTTTTGGGTCAAAGAAGTTAAATTTCTCGGCCATATTGTTAATGAAGAAGGAATTTTGGTTGATCCTAGCAAAATTTCCACTATTCTTGATTGGAGAAAACCCACTAAGTTCGAAGCTTTTTGGGTTTAGCAGGCTATTATCGGAAATTTGTTCTGGACTTTTCTAAAATAGCTAGTCCGTTGACTAAGCTAACAATGAAGGATGTAAAGTTCAATTGGACTCCGAAATGTGACGAAGCTTTCCAGGAATTGAAGGAGAGATTAACCACCGCTCCTGTTCTCGCTATTATCAACGGGAATTGGGGATTATGTTTTTATACCGATGCTTGCGGTGATGGTTTGGGTTCGGTATTAATGCAGAATAGGAAGGTAATTGCCTACGCGAGTAGACAATTACGTTCTCATGAAAGAAATTACCCAACCCATGATTTGAAACTCTTAGCTGTTATCTTCGATTTGAAAATATGGCGACATTATCTTCTGGGTAAGAATCTTTTCAGCTTTCTTAACAATTTACGAAATTAACTTAATAAATATGCCTAATGAACTCTCTTTCTCTAGGTGAAAATTTTGAATTATTCACCGACCATAAATCTTTGAAATAACTCTTTACCTAGAAAGATCTGAATCTGCGACAACAACGTTGGTTGGAATTTCTGGCATCCTATGACCTAGATATTCTATATATGCCAGGAAAAGCCAATGTGGTTGCCGATGCTTTGAGTAGAAAGCATGCTATTCTTGCTCATCTCGTCATTGCTCCTACTCTTCTTGAAAAGATCGCCAACAAGAAAAAAGAGGACCAGTTTCTTCAGGGAATATATGGGAGGATTCGTCGAGGTGAAGATTCTAGTTTTGCAATTGATGATAATGGGGTTTTAAGGATGAAAGGCATAATATGTGTTCCAGACTTCCCTGATCTGAATCGTGAAGTTTAGGATGAATGCCATAAATATAAGCTTTGCATCCATCCAGGAGTTAATAAAATGTATCGTGATATCAAAAGAACTTTCTGGTGAAAGACAATGAAAAGGGACATATCTATATATGTGAGTCGCTGTGCTACTTGCCAACAAATCAAAAGCGATCAAAATAAAATGGCGGGTTTACTTCAGCCTTCAAAGGTACCCAAATGGAAATGGGACCAAGTATCGATGGATTTCATCGATGGGTTGCCTCGTACTCGGAAAGGCAATGAAGCAATTTGGGTTATTGTGGACCGTTTGACTAAGACAGCCCACTTTTTGCCAGTGAAATCTACCCGCACGGCTGCATGTTTAGCCGAGTTATATGTGAAAGAAATTATTCGTCTCCACGGTATTCCGAGCAGTATAGTGAGTGGTCCTGACCCGATCTTCACTAGTAGATTTTGGGAGGCATTTCAAGACGCATTGGGAACAAAACTGAATTTCAGCACTGCTTATCACCCACAATCTGATGGGCGGACTGAGAGGATTAACCGAATTTTAGAAGACCTATTGCGTGCTTGTATACTCGATTTTGGTGGTTCTTGGGAGGACCATTTACATTTGGTCGAGTTTTCATATAACAACAGCAATCAGGACAGTATAGAGATGGCTCCTTTTGAAGCTTTATATGGTCCTCCGTGTCGATCACCTGCATGCTGAATTGAGGCTGGTGATAGACTCATCCTTGGACCGGATATGATTAAAGAAGCCACAGAGAAAGTTGATTTTATATGGAAGAAATTGAAAACGGCTCAAAGTCGTAAAAAGAGTTATTATGATCGCAGAAGAAGGGATTTGGAATTCTAGATTGGAGACTCTATTTTTCTTAAAGTATCTCCAATGCGAGGAGTATTAAGATTTAGGAAGACCGGTAAGCTAGCACCACGATATATTGGTCATTTTCCTATTCTGGAGAGGATCGGTTCTTTAGCCTATCGAGTACAGCTGCCTAGCTGGTTGTCTGGCTTGCATGATGTGTTCCACATTTCTAATCTTTGGAAGTATGTGCACGATCTAGATAGTATTATTGAAGAAGCTGCTCAGTAGGATCTTAAAGTCACTTCTAATTTAACAGTTAAAAGAGAACCGATAAAGATTGTAGACCGTGATGAGAAGCGATTGAGAAACAAAGTTGTGAAACTGGTTACAGTACAGTGGAGCGGCGATCCAAAGGACTGTGCTTGGAAAACCGAAGATAATATGCAGAAGTCGTATCCCAATTGCAGAGTGGATATCTCGGCTTAAACTGGTAAACCATTACTCTGTTCTTTCTAAATTCGTATATTCTTTGTTTGCTTTTCTCTCTCTTTAAAATTTCGAGGATGAAATTTTCTTAAGGGGGGATATTTGTAACATCCCAAAATTTTGAATTTTAAATTTGGTAACTTGTTTATATTTTTGAAAATTAATTTGAAAAGTTTCAAGAGAAATAAAATATTACTAATATTAATATTACAAAGTTATATGAATATAAATAAATATTTGAAAGTTTAAACTTTAATGATAACAAAGAAAAAATATATAACAAACAAGAATGTGTATTAAACCATAAAATGAAATATATGTTATAAATTTAATGTTGATAGTTAAACTTTGAATATAAATAAAAATTTAGAGTTTATGTTCGTAATAAGATTTTATGGTTACATAGCAACATAAGGAAAAACATATAGATGGGTATGTATGCAAGAAAAAAATAATAACTAGAAAATTTTTGTATAAGCAAAGCAAATCAGACAAGTAGATTGTAAACAAAAATATAAACAAGAAAAAAATTATACAAATAAAACAAAATTTGTACTTACAAAAATCAAAATAGGATTGCATGTTAACAAGGATGGAAGCATGAGCAATAAATGCTTTCTTCCCATCACAAATTTAGAGTCAATTCAAATGTAACAAAATCATATCAGCCGAAATCAAATTTGGCTTAGTCAACAAGAAAAAAAAATTGATCAAAAGAAAAAGGTTGCACCAGCAAACCCCTACCTGTACCAAACTGCTCTATATATACGTGTATATTTGTTTTATTTCGTTCGTGAAAACATAGCAAAGTCAGGAAAGAATATATAAACATCACTATTCTTATAAACTCAAGATTATTTAACAAAACAAGATTAAAAAAGAAGAAGCAAACTTCAGATTTTCAATAAAAAATTGTTCTCTGTTTCTAAAATCTTTCCAGGTGAGTAAACTTATATTTTTTTAATTGAAATCTAAGTATTTAGTTCATGAACCTTGTGTTTTTGTTGTATATTGAAAAGAAAATGTTGTTCTGCATGTTTCTGTGTTACTGGAAACTTTTATACAGTTTGTTCTTCAATATTTTGGGTCTCAAAGCAAAGTGAATCAGGAGAAAATCAAATAAACATCATCCAAACATTTTCAACTTAGGATTTTTTAACAAAATAGGTTTGTTCAAACATCGTTTATGAGCTAAAATTTGTATTAAGCATGATCATGAAGAGTTGACTCTGTAACCTTAAATTTATAGTAAAAACAACTTTTTATGGTGGATTCAAGTATTTTAAATCGTTGATTTTATTATATAATTTGAATGAACATACAAAGATATGATTTTTAAAATGAATATGATGATTTTTAATCAAGTATTTCAAGTGCAGTTCGTATTCAAATAAAATATGCATTTTGATCCTTTTCTGATGATCAATTCAATATTTGATGTTGAAATTTTGTGTGAAGCAAGGTTGAACTTCATTGATTTCGAGAAAATTATCAAATGATTTTTCTATTGCGTAAATTGGTGGGTCGAGTTAAATTTAGGGTTGTAGTCGTGTTTTTTTTCGTGTCTGTAAATAAGGTGATTTCATCACCTCGAAGGCATCGAGCTACACGAGATGCTGGGGGATGGTAGTATGTGGTGTTGACCTGATGTGGCTGAAGTCGTGGCGTCGCTGGTGGTATGAGGAGCGGCGGCGAGGCAAATTTGTTTGGGTGTGTTCGAGTTACACTGTCGAGCAAAATGACTAAATTTCGATTTCGAGTTTTCTGGGCCGAATCGAGCTTAATCTCGAGTACAGGGAATGTTTGCGACTTGCCGAAGTTATTGGAATTCGCCAGAGGCACTGCACGACGCCGTGCACGTGTACGGCGGTGATACGGTTTCAGTGCTGTTGAAATGGTAGGTGACTCGAGTCGTTACTTGAGAAAAGGGAAGGCATGCTTTGGGTTAGTACGCGATTACTTGAGCCTGGGAACAGTTGTTAAGTAAAAACTTAAGCTAGAAAAAAAAGAAAAAGGAGAAGAAGAAGAGAGTACGAGAGGGAAAGAAGAGAACTCGGGGAAAGTGGGTGAGAAGCTCGATGTGTTACTCGAGCAAACAGGAAAAGCTCTCGGGTGGGTTTTTACTGCAACATTTTAAAAGTGAAGTTAAGTAGATTGTTTTTTTTCAACAAGTTTTATACATTGTCGACTTAATAAAGGTTTAACAAGTTTGAGCTAAGGGTTAAATATAGGTTTAATTATTTTAGTAATACTTAACAATGTTTTCTAAAATCTTAATTAATATTTTAATTAACTAATTAATTAAGTTAAATATTAAGTTAATTACCATTAAAGTTTTCTATGTAATTAAAGTATAAAGAAGATCTTTAAATGTTAATTTAGATAAATAACAGATTGTTTTGGAAAGCAATCAAGAATAATTAAATTAATAATTGTAATTAACTAATTAATTAAGGATTTATAATTTGTGATTAAAGTTGATTAATAAATAATTAAGTGTCTAAATTATTTATAATTAAGAATTGTTAATTAGATAATTTAAGTTGATTAATTTATAATTAGTAGTTAATTAAGTTAATTGATGGAGGAATAATTTATTAACAAAGTTGATATTTAATTAATTTGTTTATCGTTAAGAATAATTGATCATTGATTAAAATAATTATGTGGTTAATTCACTTAAACCACATTGGAAAAAAATTAACTATTGTTCTTCACTGGATTGTTATTTTTGTTGTGATCATAATACTGTGTGATGTGAATTGCTATGTACTACACTGTGATCTGTGATTTGTTCTGTATCAATGTGAAAACCCCTTTTCCCGTAAAACGACATTTTAAACTTCGATGCGATAGGGAGTCGGATTTCAGTTAATTATCCGAAACCCACATCGAATCCTGAATGTGAATATTTGTGATTGATACATCCACGTGTTTTAAAAATTAAGCGTTCACTATTCGTTTTAGCCGGGAGAGGATCTTTGTGTCATATAACCCATTCGGAATAGTAATACGTCGAAATGGATAACATTTGAAAACTGGTGTTGAAGACCGGGTGTCTTCGAAAATGATAGGATAACCTATCGATTGTCTCTGCACTGAGTTGCTCCGGTATAGAGATTCCCTAAGTGATGGGAAGTCCGATCGGGATTGTGGATACCCGGATTTGCAAGGGCTTCTTCCTTTATTGGACGAAGTGCCTTCGGTTCTGTTCGATCCCGGAACAGACTTGTATGGTTGTATGTCTGACACTACACTTTGAGGTATAAAGCAGATTTCTTTCAAATACTTATCTGTTGATGGCGGAGAATTTATTCTCTTAGCTTAACACCCTTCTCTGAGACGTACGAGCTCAAAGGTTATGTAGTTGAAGGTTACCAGCGATATACTCCCAATTTAGTAGTGTAGCATGCTAAGTGTTGTTGTGTGTTTATGATCATTTGTGATCAAGGCATGGCTTTCGTGTAAAGTGTAGCTTTGTGGACGAGACCTCATCGGACCTCACAACCCGAAAATTGTCGAAACATGAAGGATGCAGCAAGGTTATAAAGGTCGCGCCCTTTAGGGTATGTCATTTCCTTCTGGAAAAATGTGATGTCATGGTATGGAGCCCAGATATTTACCTATGTGGTTGCTCCAATCTCATTTACTGTGTGGTTGTTGCTTTGTGATAGAGGGCCCTCGGATAAAGGTCCCAAAGGACCGGGGAGTGGTATATTCGTGTAGTGGTTACCTAGTTACAGAGGTAACCCGGCCTTGTGTTGGCAGAGAGCTGGTTAAGTTGTCGGGACATCCCGCCAGAGGCATACCCATGTGGTAGTAGGAAGTTCCTTAGCCTGACCATTTATTGGAAACCCAAACAAAACAATACGAACTCAGTACGGTTTTAGTTGTAGAACCTGCCATGTAACATGACAGGTATAGTAGGCATAGTATAATGGTACCTATGCTGCCTAAGATTAATATTCTACTTTCGAAATGTTTTCACACTATGCACTAGTAATAATATCAAAGAGTTTTCTCGTATCAAGCATATTTGACTATCATAAGAAGAAATCTCCTCCAATTCTGCAATTGCATTGTGTGTGTGGCGGTAGGTCTTATGGTAGTTTCATTTACCAAAAGCATATCGGATTTTCTTCTATAAATCATGTTTTATTTAAAAGCAACTGTTTTGTTTACTCATACCGGTCTCATGACTGACCCAGAGTTTATTGTTTCTTTTCTAAACTCTGGGTGCCCATAATTTCCATACGGGCAGCCTAGTAGCAGGTTTTCGTGTTCTAGTGTTAGTAGCATTTGGAGCTTTTGCTTTGGAGATATTTTAGAAGCTTTTGAGATCTCAGGTGCTTAGTTTTTGGAAGTTCGCTATCGCTTCATTTCTTTGAAGACTTTTTGGATATATGATCACTTGTTGTACTATCATGATGTTTATTTGGAGTTGTGATATATGTATAAAAAAAATACTCTTATGTAGTAATGGATATTATGTCGATGTTATATCTGCGTTGTGATGTATGATATTCATTCTGTTTCCGCTGTTTTATGTTCATCTCATGTTGTTATAAGCTCTATCCGACTGGAGTTCGATGTTTGAATCTTTGGCAGTCGAATACAAGCGAGGTATTTAGTGTCAATTTTCGAACATTGGATTACGGATCGTGACAGATTATATCAATTCCCCATATTGCAAACGACCAGGGACTAACCACTTGTGTGAGTTCCATTAGCGGAGCTCTTGGGATTTTCACATATTTTTGACACTTGTCACATCTTCTTACATAGTCTGCAGCATCCCGATATACAGTTGGCCAGTAGTATCCATAGCGGAGGATCTTTTTTGCTAGTGTCTGCCCCCCAGTATGGTCACCACATTCCCCTTCATGAACTTCCTTCAAGACTCGTTTTATCTCACCGTGGGCAATGCACCAGAATAAGGAGACTGAGAATCCCTTTCGATACATTATTCCATCCTACATTACATATTGCGAAGCTTTATGAATAACTTTTCATCTTTCGCTCTTTCTTTCGGGCAAGACCACGTATAGCAAGTATTGCTTGAATGGGGTTATCCATGAATCCGTCTCGATTTATGTATCTAACATGAAATCTACCTCCATCTCATTTATACTCGAAGCATGTAAGGTTTTGATGGGAACTAATCCCATCTGTTGTGCATCATCAGTACTTGCAAATTTGGCCAATGAATTGGCTTCTCTGTTTTGTTTACGCGGGACATGCGAAATATCTTAATATTCTAGGTCTGCCAATAGCTCTTGAACCCGAGCAAGGTATGGAGCAAGTCTTTTCACCTTCGCTTGATAATCTCCCTACACCTGGTACACCGCCAATTGTGAGTCACAAAAGATTTCAATCGTTTTTATCCCAGGTTCCCTGGTAAGTTTCAAACCAGCGATCAATGCTTCATACTCGGCCTCGTTATTTGTAGCTGGGAAATTGAGCTTCAAAGCGAAACAAATTGATTGGTTTTCAGGGGTCATAAGAATTATATCAGCCCCAGAACAACGGTCATTGGATGCCCTATTGGTGTGTAGTTTCCACAGAACATAGTGAACAACATTATCGTTGTCTGGTTCATCTGATACAGTAAATTCAACGATGAAGTCCGCCAGCGCCTGCCCTTGTATGACCCTTCATAGCAGGTAGGTAATGTCGAATTGACTCAGCTCGATATTCCATTTTAACATCCTTCCAAAGGTCTCTGGCCGTTGGAGTACCTGTCACAAGGGTTGATCAGTATAAACACTGATCGAGTGCACCTGAAAGTATGGACAAAGCTTACGTGATGCAATCACCAAGCAGTAGGCTAGCTTCTCAATTTTAGGATAATTTCTCTCTGCCTCTGTTAAACTTTGCTGACATAGTACACCGGCTTTTGAACTCGGTCCTCCTCGAGAACCAAAGTCGTACCAATAGCATGTTGGGATATGGCCAAGTACACATACAACACTTCATAATCTACCGGCTTTGACGGTACAAGGAGACTTTCCAAATGCCTTATCAGAGCCCGGAATGCATCCTCATAGTTGGGCATCCATTCAAAATTTCTCTTTTCTTTCTTTATTACATCGAAGAAAGGAATACACTTATCTGTCGCCCTGGATAGGAATCGACTCAGTGCGGCCACTTTTCTGTTCAGGCTTTGTACTTGCTTTATAGTTCTGGGCACTTGTATGCCTCGAATTGCCTGAATCTTTTCTGAATTAGCTTCAATTCCCCATGCATTAACAATGAAACCCGAAAACTTTCCTGACGCAATGCCAAAGGAACACTTCAGAGGATTGATTTTCATTCATTAATATCTGAGTATATCGAACATTTCCTCTAAGTCTCGAATGTGGTTGTTTGACTGCCGTGACTTCACGATCATGTCATCCACATAAACTTCCATTCGCCAATCTGGTCTTTAAACATCCGATTCACCAAACGCTGATAAGTTGCTCCTGCATTTTTCAGTCCGAAAGGCATCACTATATAGCAATATAGCCCAACGTCTGTGACAAAACTAGCGTGTTCTTGATCTGAAATGTGCATCGGGATTTGATTATATCCCGAGTACGCATCCATGAATGACAATAACTCGTGTCCCGCCATTGAGTCGACCAGCTGGTCAATTCTGGGTAAAGGGAAACTGTCCTTAGGGCATGCTTTGTTTAAATCAGAGTAATCTACGCAAGTTCTCTATTTCCCATTTTCTTTTCTCAGTAGCATGGGATTAGACACCCATTCAGCGTAGAGGGCGTCGGGACGAACCCATTGGCTTTGAGTTTGTCCACCTCCTCTCTGAGAGCCGCGGACCTCTCCGGTTCCATGCCTCTCCTTTTTTGATTTATTGTTACGTACCTCGGGTCTATGTTCAACATATGACTCGTAATGGCGGGAGAAATCGCTCATGTATCAGAATGTGTCCAAGCAAAAACATCCTGATTTGCTTGGAGGAAATCAGTGAGATCCTTTGCCATTGAGGGGTTGAGCTGTGATCCAATCTTAAGTACTCACGATGAGTCATCTTAGCCGACTGCAATGTCAATTGTTAGTTCAACCGGTGCTGCTTTTGCTTCCTTCGGTTCCGTATCATCATCTCTCGGATCTATGTCTCTATAGATCAGGTCGCGTTGCCCGAGCCAAGGCTCGGGTACTACTTGTCAATTTTCAGTGACTAGGGTGTGGATGGAGCTGTCCGCAACCTTTCCTTTCTCTCTTCGCTGGGCCTCTCTCAACTCGGCCACATAACACGCACAGCCGGTTGCTTAATCGCCATGTACAACACCAACTCCTTTGTCTATCAAAATTTTTAAAGTTAAACACCAAAGGGCCAAAGCTGCCCAAGAATTTGCTAGGGCAGGTCGACCCAGAAACACATTGTACGGAGAATCAACATAAAAAACGATGAAAGGCAGGATTCGCACCCTCCTACGTTCAACTTACCCAAGTTCAACTGGCAATTCAACAAAACCCACTGCATCGGTAGCTGCACCATTAAAGCCATGGATATAGGCTTTCGAGGGTTTTAAATCCTTCATCTCCATCTTCATTTGGTCATACGCTTTTTTTTAAGATGATGTTAACAGAACTTCCACAATCAATCAATATTCTTTTCACAAATGCTGACCCGATTGTTGTAGAGATGACCATCGGGTCGACGGTAGGAGCCTCCACCTAATCAGCATCTCTGCTCCTGAATACTATGTCGTCCGTCATCATTCGCTGCTGCTTAACCGAAGACCGGTTCTCCGTATTTGAACAGCATTCAAAATCAGCATGCTTTAAGGAACGGGAATAATGCTCCATCTCCTGCCAATTCTTGTCTACCAGATGAGGTCTACCGACTATCGTATTTATGACTAGTCTACCTACAGTTCGAGCAGGTTCCTCTGGATGGCGTGGAGCTTGCCTGCGATCGGGGTCTGATGTTCCTTGTCTACCTTCCTGCGGGTTCTTGACAAATTCCTGCAACTTTTTTTGTCGAATCATCTTTTCTATGGCATCGTAGAGATGTCTACACTCATTTGTATTACGCCCGTAAGTCTCGTGGAAGCGGTAATACTTCCCAGTCCGCTTTTGTTCCTCTGTGGACTCTTTTAGTCGTGGCTATCGGTATTGAAAAGTATTGCAAGTTGATTGGTAGATATTTTCCAAAGATGCATTCAGGGGAATGTATTCGTTGTAAGTTGGAATCCTTGGTTTCCACCTTCCTGCTTCCCTTTTCTTTTCGGTATTTCCTCCTCTAGTCCCTTTAGATTTCCCAGGCTTATTCTGGACATTGACCTGGACCTTCCCTGAGTTATCACCGGATTGTTTTACAGCAATGTTGCTCTTCACAGTATCCTTGCCAGGCCCTGATACATTATCTCACCTTGTCCACCTGGCTTCCTCTCTTCTTATGAATTGATGAGCGTTTGAGTAAAAACGCTCAAGCATAGTCGGAGGCTTTCCTGCCAGCCAATCGCCAAACTCTGAATCTGGATCCACTCCTCGCATCACAACCATCAGAATGGCATGGTCATTTGGGTTGCTAACTTCAATAGCCGCAACGTGAAATCACTGTAAGTACTTCAACGACTCCCCCGGAGCCTGAATCACCCTGGACAAGGACATCACATCCTTGGGACGCGTGGCGTGAATCCTAATTTGTTTCACAAATTTCGTTGCTAATTCATTAAAGTTGGAGATAGACGGCGGAGGAAATTGGGTGAACAACATGGTAGCAATTCCAGATAAAGATATTGGGAAGCATCTACACTTAGTTACATCAGTTTCTCTAGCTGAATCCATCATCCATTCATATCTCATCACATGCTGTCGGGGTTCAGTCTTCCCTTTGTAGGCCGGAATAGTTGGCAAGTTAAACTTCCTGGGGAACTGAGGCTGTAGAATAGTATCTGTGAATGGAATATGAATCCTGGATATCCCTCCAATCATCATTAGTCAAGCCTTGATTTTCTCTCATCAGCTGTCTGAACATAGCCGATAGGTCCGGGGTTTGTATGGAAGATGGCAGGTTGGACTCTATCCCACGAGACCGTTCTAGTAGGTGTCTCCTCTATTGGCAGTCTACCAAACGTGTGTCCTTAGGACCAGCTTCATTAGGACCTTGGTGAGCCGACCATCCAGCTTCCACTCGTGCTCTAGATACTAAGTTTCCTGTCCCAGCTTGAGTGTTTTTTCCGAGGCGAAAGTGATCTCTGGTTGATCATCAGCAACACCTGCTTGTGTTGTTTCAGTTCTGTGGCATCTAGGCTTGGAAGTTTCATCAGACGAAGTCGAGCTGTCAGATGAGGAATAAGAAGCAGGGCTACCTCCAGCATTCTGATGCTATTGTTGAGTAAGCTGAGTCAGGAGGTTGGCGTTAGCTTGAATTTGTTCATTAAGTGGTCTCCTGCTCTCCACGAGTTCTCTCATCAGGTCGTTGAACTCTATTCTAGTGACAACTTCCATTTGCTTTTAGGTGGCAGTAGTCCCTGTGCCTGGTTTAACTTGTTAATTGCTAGGTCCTACTTGCTGGAGACTAGCAGTTTCATCGACGTACGCATTGTTTGAGGCTGATTTGGTACGAGGTCTTTCCATTGTAAAGTTTTGGTAAGAACTCTGAGTAGAATCAATGGACTTCCAGTGAATGACTCGGATTTCCTTCGGGGGATTTCTTCAATCCAGTAGCTACAAAGTAGATCCTAATAATCTGAGAATGTTCTTCTCAATGAAAGCACCAAAATGTTAGCACCAAAATTGGTCACTAACACCCAAATAAGGATTTGTTTAAAGAGATTAATGAAGATAGAAAATTAAAATAGAGGGATATATGTAGAATTAATTGCAAAAACTAGAACACCAAATTTATAGTTGTTCAACGTAACTGCCTACGTTCACTTTAAGTTTAACCTTTATTGCATTTTCAAATGATTGAATACAGATACAATCTGTACATCAACAACTTGAATACAAGTTCTAAACGAAGAAGAATAAGTCTTAGAAATGGCTGAGTCTCCCCAGTGTTCTCGAAAAAAGGTCCCTTGTCACTTCGACCCTGCCCCTCTATTTATATGCAAAGATAGGCTGGACTTCCCTCACGGGCCCAGAAACATGGTATTTCTCCCCATAGTAAGTGAATTCTGTGCACCGATCTAGGGATGCCGAAGGGCAGATGCCGAGCGAGGAATGCCAGTCGAGAATCACCCGGTCGTTCATCAAGTGACTTGAAGTAGACCCTTAGGAGAACTGAAGCAAATAGCAGGTTAACTCGGAGCGAAGTCATGCCGAACGGTGAATTCTTTTGTATGGCTTCACTCCCTTGATCGAATGTTGCGTTCTAGAATACTTGGTAATATTCGTTTGAGCCGAACCCTCTTGTGCCGAGTGATGGAGTTCGAACTAAAGATGCAAAGCGATGAAGTTAGGCCGAACGATACTCGGGCTTAGCGGAACTTAGGCCGAGCGATGCAATTAGGCCGAACGATACTCAGGCCAAGCGGCACTTAAGCCGAGCAATGCTTGCAGGCCGAACGATACTCAATAGTTTGCCTCTCGTAGCCGGGAAAGCAACCGGGTAACATTGATCGACCTATATCTTAGTTAGTAACGGTGAACTAGATTTACTATGGTCAGGACATGACCGCCGACTAGGTAATTTGTTTTGACGGTGAACTGGATTTACCTATAGTTAGGACATGACCATCGGTTGGGTAGTTCGCCATTAACGATCGGCCCCAACCTTGGTCAGCAACTGTGAATTGGATTTACCCACGATCACAAAATCACTGCTAGCCTGGTGGTTCAATATTAGAGATTGGCCCCAAACTCTGGTCGACAATGGAAAACTGGATTTACCCATGATCGGGATATGACCATAGACTAGATAGTTTTCCATTGACGATCGGCCTCAAACTCTAGTCGGCAGTAGCGAATCAGACTTACCTTTGATCAGGTCGTGTTCGCCAGCTAGGTTATTCACCATTGATGATCGGCCTCAAACTCTAGCGGGTGGTGGAATATTAGGCTTACCCACGATCAGGACATGATAGCTAACTGCATGATTCGCTGCTAACGATCAGCCCTGAACTTCGAAAAATGGTGGGTTGCTGACCTTGTCTATGGTTAGAACCCGACCACCGATTAGATGATTCAATGTAGGCGATCAACCTGGAATCTCGGAGGATGACTACAACCTTTTGATGTGAGGATAAACTTGTATAAAGTATGCATGGAATGCATGTATGAAAAATATATAAACTGGAATAATGAAATACAATAGGAAAGCATGTTACAGAAAATCAAGAACATTTAGACACCATCAAATATCCAAATATTTATAGTACAGATCCACAAATGTAAAAAATTAATACATGCTCACCCCCATAAAATATCAAAATTGGGTAACCACAATTTAAATATTTACTACAGCCGGGAACACTGGATGAATACTTCGAATACAAAAGACATACGATCACTGTTATCACATGGATTTGGACTTTGTGGAGTGGCTTTTCTTAGATGGCTTGGATCCCACGTGCACTTTATCTTTCTTGTCCTCCTTTGACTTAGAAGCGGTAGCCTCATTAAACTCTCATTAACTTTATCTCCTCCATCTCCTCTAGCTTAATCCTAGCCACCACCCCTGAGAACTTGGCTAGGGCATTTCGCTTAAGAATATACACCCTATTAAAGTATTCGGTGGACTTGTTGAAACCTACAATCTCGAAATCAGCATCATCTTTAGGGGCGACAATCTTCTCGTCATGTTGTCAGCTGTCAAGTATAAAGAACTTAGGGCTATGGTCATTGGTAATGAGGATTTTGAAGAAACCATAGCTCCTGAGGGATCCACCATGGTCGTGTCACCTGCATGGAAACAAGGAGGACTATCAAGAACGATCTTTCCCAAGCAAGCTCGAATGTACTAATAGTGGCCTTTGGGCTATATAGAAGAATCCTTTTTCCTTTGGGAGAAGCTAGAGTGTCTTCCTTGTGTTGAGTGTCATCTCAAGGCTGAGGAATGCTATGAGGCTGGTTTTGGACTAGCATGCCTAAAGAAACGAGAAACATGGAAAATGGTTAGAGGAACATTATGCGTGGGGGAACCAATAACTAATTTCGATGCTTGAAATTGAGTTATATCCCCTAAAGTTGAATGGATATTATTTTCCACCCCCTCTTGCTCCTTCTAGGCTTTCTCATTATTGTCTTCTTTATATAACCCTGGCAAATAGCTTCCTTCTCCTCCATTAAGAAGCAAGCTTCAACGACCTCAAGGATTAAAGGTAGCTCACCCAGCTCGCTGGCCACCTTAGCATTTTGATTAGCCATCTATGGATGGAGGCCATGACTTCTTGATATTCGTCCAACCATACTAAGCCCCCCTCAGTGAACATCTGAAAGTAAATCTCATCTAGAAGCTCTTCTACCTGGTCAAACTAACTATTCATCCCATTACAATCAGCCAGCAATTTCCAAACCTTCATAGTTTCAACTACCTTTTCAATGGTCATAGCCTCAAGCCTAGCTTAGAGAGAGACCCTCTCAACCTTCCAATCCTTAGCCATCTTCTTCAATTTTAAAAATTCTGGCTCTACTCTAGTGGCAATCTCCTAAATCTCATCTAACCTCATGGTAAACTTGGCCTTGACATTCTTGTAGTCCTCAAACAACTCCAAACATTGGCATTATAATCTTCTTTTGCAGTCTTAAGGGACCCTTCTTCAACTTCGCCAACTCTTCAGAATGAGCAGTCTTGAGCTTTTCAATCTCCTCAGCCTAGGACCTCTCTAATGCATCTAGAACCATCGGGTGATTTATGCCTTCTCATGCTGCTGCTTCCTTAACTTAAAAATCTTTAAATTCTACTTGACATTCTTCTTGTTGATTTCCTCATCAACCTTGACTACTTTAGCTTAAAACTCTAATGTTTCCATAATGCCACTCAGCCCATACCCAAGAAGGTGGATCGTACTAAGAAAATAAAGAGCACGGCCATCAACTAATAAGTGGGTTATAAGGTCCCTTGGTTGGTATGGTTGTTGGAACTTATCGTAGTTAGGTTCGTTAGGGTCTATGATGATAACGGTCCCTTCCTTGCTCTTCTCTTTCTCTTCGTCCTTGAAACAATGACGAGCTCACCCGTTCCATCTGTCTTCTCCTACTACTTGGAATTCTTTGAGTCCAAAAGAAGAAATGATGAAGACTTAGGAGATTTAAAGGGATGGATGGGAGTCCTTGATCTCAACTTGCTATTAAGAGAGGATGACCTCCTTCAAGAGCAATCATGAAGGTCTTGGCTATTTTTGTCTACGACCAGGTAGTAGGATACCATCTCCCTTGTTTTAAGCTCTGTGGCCGACTACCTTACATTCTTACTTAGGCCAAATGATGAGGCTACCTTTTTCACATCTGTAGGAGGTACATCCAACTTGAGCTACTTAAACTTGGATTACATCATACCTCCTTTTGAGCTCACACTCCCTACAAAAATGTAAGAGACAGAGTTAGAACCAAGCTACAACTAGGAAGTAAGTCAAGAAGTGCATCAGTGTGACAAAGAAAGAGGGTTGTGTGTATGTGTATAAAGTGTGCTTGGCCTCTAAATGAACCCACAGGATAGTTATACGTCTCCAACTACTGCTGTATTTCCTCTATTGAGGACGGGTCACCATATTTAGTCCCTAGCTCGATATCCTGTAAGTAATCAGAAATTATGATGTCCTCGGAAATAAACTCTTCTCATTCCCTAGGTTAGAAATTTTGATCCAAAGCATCCTTAGCATCCAGATTAGACAGAGTATCAAGGTCCATATGCTCAGAAGAGTAAGCTTCTCTATGATCTAAAGCGGTGACATCATTATTATGAGAACGTGGGCTCTCCTCCTTACCTGGCTTAATGATGTCATCATCCCATTCTCTTATGGATGTTAGGCGATGACATGCTTCGGTTTCGGTCCTAAAGGAATCCAGTTCTAAACCTATGGTGTCGGTGTAAACTACTATATCGGTTTTGGATGGGTCTAACTTTAGATCAGCACTGGAAGCAGAGAGCTAAGAAGTTGGTTCTTTTCTTGTCTCATCATCTTTCAAGGGCTTTCGTTTCCCTTTCTTTATAGGCTGTGTATGGAGGAATTTGCTTTTCCTAATCGAATGCCTATCAGCTAGTAGC
This sequence comes from Allium cepa, assembly GCA_030765085.1. Taxonomy (NCBI): domain Eukaryota; kingdom Viridiplantae; phylum Streptophyta; class Magnoliopsida; order Asparagales; family Amaryllidaceae; genus Allium; species Allium cepa. The sequence goes on from CM060932.1 coordinate 165,467,910, forward strand.
CTGTACCGCCTTAATTTTCATCCATCACCAAATGGGGAACCTCTCTTAGTTCTATAGAAATTTTCATAATATATCCTTTAGATCATCACCATACATTTCTATCCCTAATCTTGAAGAAGTGAACATAAAAATGGATGGGTTAAAGGTCAAAACGAAACATTCTCTAAGTAAGAATGAATAGGAATGACCAGTCAAGATAACTCACAACGTAAGTGCCATTGATGGAAGCATGGAGAAGCATTCTAGATAAAGAAATGCTCTTTCTTGAACATGTAGTACTCCAAGTCCTCCATCGATTTAAATTTTCTCCTCGCTTCGAGATAGATAAAAGGGGAACCTTCCACCTTAATTTTGATAGCATATAGGAACCTGATATGCCGATAGGTAGAAGGAGCCTGAAACTTCCACATGAAGATGGCATAGGGACCGGTCAATATGGCATATCCTTTGGGATGCAATTGAAAAGGAGCGATCTTCAAGTACACTAGGAATCTCATCGTCCATTAAGAGGATGCGGGGTCCTAGCCATGCATTGGTATCTCGAATAGGCCATATATCCTTTAGGAGTGACACGAGCATGTTGATCAGGAGTAGGTAGGATCATATCATCCGTTGGAAATTTATGTGTAGCAGCTAAAATATCAAGCTACTTAGTAGACAGAGTGGAAGCCGAAGATTCTATAGTTCAATCATTAATTGTGAGGGACCATACCATATACCAAAGAGAGAGTAAAGCTGGGTTAGGTAGTTGTGTAGGATCAGGGATAGAATAAGAAGAAGGAGCCCGATCTCTAGTAGCATTAGGCGAATAAGTATTCCGACGACTCGACATATGTGTCTGATATGACAGCCTATCTTATGCATTATCACCAAGTATGTGTATTTGTGATTATGTGTGTACAGGTGCAATAGAAAATGTGAAAACTATTAAGGAACAATGACTTAAGTCCCTAGTTAGTGTTATTTAATGACTGAATGGTATAACATATCTTATGACCCTACTAGTTCACACAAGCTTATGGTTCGATGATCAAGTTACAGGAAGCAAATGATCTTAAAGAGCATCTAAATATTATGCCTAATGGAAATAGGTGACAAAACCCACTCACCAAACTAACCTTCTCCTAGCCTCGAACAAAACTTAAGGTACAAAGAACAACTCCATGTGCGCAACTTAGGGTTGCTTCCTATCCTTGGTGTAACCACCCATGCCTGGTCCCTATTCATTCGGTAGTTAGAGATAACCAAATCAAATCCTAGAACACCTAACTCTAAGGCCCTAGGATTATTGAAATTTAAGACTACGGCTTCATACATCAAGCATAATTAAAGGGAGTTAAGTGGTCATGCCTACATCATCCCCTTAAATTCCGTCGAAGCAGAATGATCGAGGTAAGAAGGGGCAATGGTTAAATTTGAGTATAAGATATGAAAAATCGATAAGGGGAGATTCATACCTTGGTAAATTGTTGAAGGAAGGAATTAAAATCGAAGTTGAAGGTGATTTAGAAATAAATCTAGACAGCAGCGGTTCTAGGAGATGAACGAACATAAAAATGCTGGAGGGCTGAAAAATGAATGAGTGCGTTTGATGGTAAGCGACTGCAATGACCTACTTTTCTGTACACTTTAAGCTGACAATAAACCGCAGATGTCAACTCAAATTGAACAAAAAGGCGGATTGTTAGGGGTGAAAGAAGAGAGGCAGAAGATAGAAGAACTAAGAACAAATATAGAATCTCACAATGCAACGGAATAATATATATTAGTCAACATATTACTTTACAAAGTCATTTACAAAATGATACATCAATGTCATACTAAAACAATTTCTAACCTAGGATAGTTATAATAGCCCGTCCTTACTTAACTTATACAAGATACACATAATATAGCGGAAACAAAAAAAGTATTAACTAATTATCGGTGAAGCCTCCTGCTCATGCTCCTCCAAAATGCATCCGTAGGAAACCAAACTGCTTGCTGCTCGTAAAAATTTGAGCACCTAAGAGTTTTAAGGAAAGAAAATAAACTCCGGGTTAGACATGGTTCTGGTGTGAGTAAACTCATACAACTTGATTATTCAATTTCAAAACCTTTAAAAAATCAAAGGTATCTCGTAAGACCATGCCACACATAAACACAGATGAGTTTTTACCTTATGATAACCAAAAAACTTTTGTAGAAAATTCAGTGATATTATAATAATGTCTAAAGTACAAATACTTATTAATCTTAGCCGAAATTGTTACATTAGTTAAATTCCAACATAATAGGTTTTATAATCAAAACAAAAAGACACGTATTAGAGAATGGATTCTATACTATGACCAGGTAAGGAAATGCTTTCGATGGGTACATCTCTAGGAAAATGCACCCAGGTCTGACAAGAACATCTTGCACCTTGCCACATAGAATCAGCCTACCACTTGACTAATAGTACCAAAAATGTCATCATCCAGGTCTGCCAACCTTAATCGAGATCTCTCATGCATAACCAAATCCATAAAAATAGGGTATCTAGAAAGATGAGGACAAACCCTAATGAGAAGGGACCCACTTAGCCCTGTTGCATGCTTTGTTTTAGTCATTTCCCGACTGATGAGGCATGATGCTATGTTTTATCTTTTTGAATAGCAATCCCACTTGGAATGCTAACACTACCCTCCAGGCAGTAATGTAGTGCCAACATTCATCTATACAAGTTGTCCAGGATAAGGACAAACCAAAAGCATTATTTCTACTACATCCATTTTGGAATCACCCTCAGGACTAGTAGCAAGCAACGCTTGCACTTCAGTGCTCCATATTTGATTCCATATTCTTCAAGATGTCTTCAGTCCAAAACGCTTGAGTTGGATCAAAGTGGTTTTCGGATAACAGATCTGATTCATGTCTCTTTAAAACAACATTCAATATTTCTTGTAAACTCAACCCCGGTTCTTTTGGAAATAAGCAGATAAAAGATAAGAGTGGAGTTCACCTCCAAACCGTTAGTGCACAGATTTCCTTATCATTTATCCTAGAAGACGAAATGAATTTATACGTACTGTATAGCACCATCAACGGTAAATCTACCATATAATTTCCATGTCTCTCCTAGATATTTCCAATGTTACATTTTGGTCCATTTTGATAGTGATTATTTAACTATCAAATAAAAAATAATCAAACATTGATTAAATTCCATATGGGATCCTCTAAGCCTTTATTAATTAATCTTTAACTAATAAAATCACTTTATAAAACTTATTCAAAGGATCTTTTCCAAAACACTTTTTCCAAACCACTTACATCCCTTTTACTTGGAAAACAATATAAACATTTACCAAAAGCAATTGGAAAATTCTCTCTTCTCACATTTTATATTAAATGGCCAAACCATTCCCTTTTAAAACATCACTTACTATAAAACTCGTTCACTTTATAAAACCCATTCACTTATTCCTTACAAAAATTCTTTTATAAGTTCATTTCACATTTCAGACCTCTTTACAATTTTCAAACTTGATTTACAACGTCTTTCAAAAATATCTAAAATGATTTATAAAATCTCTTTCTATTTTTGCATCTATTTAAAAATCTTCCTTCATAATTCCTTTATAGAATCTTCTTTATAAAATATCATTTTCAAGATATCATTTGTAAATCACTTTAGGTAAACCCTTTTATTTAGCAAACCCTTTTTATGAATAAGTTATTACATATAAATAACTTTATAAAATAGTATATAACTTGAGAGTCATTCACAAACTTTTAACTCCAAACTGATTAAAGAATTTAAGTTAATCCAAAACATACTTTATAAATTCAAAAGGAGGCATAGCAATCCTAATGGTAATAATTTATGTTACCGTTAAATTCAATTCCGATTCACTTAGCAGTTATTTACATAAGTCAACCTATATGTAAATAAAACTCATAACCAAATCAGGGAATATCATGCCCATATAAGCTAACTAGCATATACATGTTCAAATAACATAATAGCAGGATGGTGATTTATACTGCTAAATAGATGTCCAAACAATTCAATCAATTAATAGCAAAACGATGATTTATTCTGCTAACACCTGTCCACACAACCAAACAACAACCAATTTATAGGAGAACAGGGATTTATTCTACTAACGCATGTCCAAACAACCAAACAAAAAAATAATCTACATTATAACTCATTCACTGTTATATGGTTTCTTAACGATATCAACATTTGAATCACTTGTATTCAAACCATCTCTGAAAAAGAAGTACCTTTAAACAGTTTTACTTTTGAAAACCAAAGGATTTAAAACTATAAAATCCTTTTTAAAATAATTAATTATAAGTTAAATCCATATTTAAATCATTTTTTAATGAATCTTAACTTAACTTAATTAAATAGTTAGACAATAATTAACTAATAATTAAGCCCAAATTAATCCTTCATTAATTATTAAATGATTAATTAAACCTTTATGAATAATTAAATATTATTTAATCACAATTAATTAATTAAATAATCTTTAATTAAACTTAAATAATAAATTAAACCTTTAATAAATAATTTATTATAAATTAAAACCTTTAATGATTTATAATTAACACTTGATTAGTAAATAATTAATAATTAATCCTATATTTAATTAATGATGAATTAAATATAAATAATTTACTTAACTCATACTTAATTACCTTAACTAATAATTAATTAAAATAAATCTTAACCTTAAATGATTATTAATTAATAACTGATCTTCACTTAATTATAATTATTAAACCTAGTTTAATCCTTAATTAATTATCGAATATTAAAACTTAATTAATTAATTTTTTTTCAGTAAAAACTTAATTAACTTCCTAAAACATTATTATTAAGTTTATAAAATATTCACAAACACTTTTAAGTTTTAGAAACCATTTTTTTTTTAAATCAAACTTTTAAGCGAACTACATCCATAGCGACTATTGCTATGGATGCCCATAATTTCCAACTTGTTTTACACTTTATATCACAACCAATACAAAGTATATGAACCATAACCATCACATAAACAAGCACACATCTTTCGGACCAAACATAATACTTAGACTTTGATTTTCAAATTCTAAGATTCACATCACATGCAGACACATATTACCATAACAACTAAAAGATAATCCAACAATATCACCACATACACAACCATATAACAACCATATTATAAAGGTAAATTATTTACCAAAAATTTAAGAAATTTACTCACCAAAGATTTTGAAACATGAAATACTTTAAAACTCAGAAGGCTTGGAAAATAAGGAAATCCACTCAAAAATAGGTCATTTTGTTCTCAATTTTTGGACCCAAGTCTCTTGGAATTTTAAAAATTTATAAAGAAAAGTTTTATATGATTCTTTCATTTATCATTTAAATAAAAAAAATTCTTAATTTGGATAATTTTTGAGGGATTTATGGTCAAAACAGAAAGGGGCATTTTCGGACTTAAAAATCTTGGTTCAAAAACACTCTTGAAAAATATGGAATTTTGGAGTACTTAGGCTCGAAATTGGAAAAGTGGTACAAAGATTTAGCTACTGAAATTATAAATGGTTCGTAAAAAAGAAAATCTAAATTTTGGGTCGAATGAAGGAGTTATGGCCAAAATTATTTTGGGTAAAATGGAAGAATTTTGAAGTCCAAAGGAGGAGTTTGAAGCTAAGTTTAAATCATTTTAAAAGGTTTAAAATTGGAAAATATAAAACTTTAAACACTATGGAAGCCATGGAAATGTTTGAAGAGCTTAAGCAAGCTTTAGAGAATGGAAATGAAAGAGATAATGAATGAAAGAAATGAAAAAAAAAATGTTAGGAATTTGCTTTTATATAAAATGACATAGCTAAATTACATATATGCTCTTAAAACACTACGCTCCACTATACACATGACTCCTCACTTGGCTTGTCCCCATCCACCTTGAAAAACTCGAAATTTGTCCCCCTCCCTCATGTGCACATGCATTTGAGGCTTTTTACCCTAGCCCCTAAAGTGTCGAATCATTTCTAAAGCAACATCTTTTTTTATTTCTTTTATAACTTTATATACTTAGTATAAATGCATGCATACATACACTAATACATACACCCATATACATGCCATTATACACTTATTTATTTCCATTTTGAATGTTTATATGTTTCTACTAGAGATTACAACGTTTCGACAACTATTAGCTGATGAAAAGTCGAAAATTCGAAAAAGGAATTTCGGTCACATTTTCGATTTTTCTTCGAAAAAATTTTAAAAAAAAAAAATTGAAAACTATTTCACCATCATTAGTTATTATTAAAAAGAGTTTTATTTCCATTATAAAACCTATATATTTGAATATTGGAAATTAACTAAATACCCGCAAATCAAAGTAGTGAAATTCTAGGTCGTTATAGCAATAATGACCAATATATAGGGAAGCTTATTTGCTCGGCATCGGACCAACATAGTCGGGCAAGAAATGTTGTTCGATAAGTCTCCACAAGACCAAGTATACCAAACCAAAGAACCTCGAGCCCATTTATAGCATGGGACCAAGTTACAAGCCGAGCTAGAATATTTCTGAACCTAGATGTATGTAGTTATCGATGGTTGCTTGACAAAGATAGTGGAATATGTAGTTAAGTAAGACATTTGGAAAAGTTCAAACATAGCACATTTCATATTCTATAAAGCATACTTTGGGAGGCAAGTGTTATAGGCAGTTTCATCTAAGGAATGATGGAGGAAAGTTAGCCAAGCTATTGTAGGAGTGACATGGGTGTGTGCGCGCGCCATTGGGATCACAATTCATCTGAATAATCTTAAAATGGAGAGACGAAGGGGCTGAAGGAACACGTAAGTGAAGCTGTGCAAACAATGGCGCAACCCATTAATGCTACCTGGTGAGAAAGCTATCAGGCAGTATTCTTTATCCGGTGGTCTTTCCATCGGACATAAATCCTTGTTTATTAAAGGAGCTACAAGATAATATTTCTTATTCGATGGTCTAGTCACTAGATAAGAATTCTTGTCCAGTGCAGGGAACTATTAGATAAGATATTTTCTCCAATGGTGTATACACCGAACAAGATATCTTATACAGCAAAGAACCAAAGTTGAATAGAGGAAGAGAAGGCTATGTTGAATCGAGTGGGGTAGTGCTTCATACTATTTAGCCAGGAAGACATCTACATCCATCGATCTAATAATTGACCACCGAACAAGCATGTTTATGCCAACCCAAATAAGATATTTATGGAAGGAAATCTGAAATACTATGAAATTCTAGATCATATCTTCTATATATGGAAATAACAGAACTAAACATGTTATAAAGGGAAACAACCTGATTTATCGAGATGACCTCCCTACCTCTTCACTCCTATAAATACCCAAGCTTGCAGCAGTCATGGAGACAACTTTTTGGAGCCACCAGACACCGCTGAACAAAAATTGTCGGACCAAGCTTTGGAACTACATATTTGACTATAAATAATTGGAATTTGTGTCCAAATCTTTATAAAGGCAGAAATATAAGAAAGGGGATAAATTGAATAATGGATGTAGGTTTTTCTAGCTGAACCACTATAAATCTGCATGTTCTTTACTTTTTATGCATTTTTCTTAATTTTTCTCTGCTGTTGTGTTTTGATTGGAGGTGTTTGTCCACTTTTTCATGTAAATAGGATGAAGCCTTTTCCCTTCTATCTTCCCAAGATGTGATCGGCCTTAGATGTTTTCTCACTCCACCCCTCTATCTTCCCAATGTGATCGGCCTTAGATGCCATCATATGGCATAAAATTTCCACAAGTCACTTTCAAGCAACAATCTTTTCGTTAAACCCGTTTAAAGTTACACCATTGTCATATATCGATGCATGCAAATATAACTTTTATATATGCATTCAAGTAACTCCAAGCAACTCCAAAAAATCGAATAAACTAAATAATAACTAATATTTCTCAAATATTAATTAATTTACAACATTCTATTAATTAATTAAATCACATGGTTTTTTGCAGAATAAATATGGCTATGTGATTCAAAGATGCAAATTCGGTCAGCAATTAATATTTAACAATTTAAATATCAATTTTTGCACGTCACCTTAGCTAGTGGTATGGTCATTTGGCTAAATTCATCATTTATAGATCTTTTTCGTAAAATCACATTTTATAACTCCTTAACCACCATCATTTAGTAACGATTATTTACATATATTTTCTTCATAAACACAATATCACTTTAGAATTTATGAAATGTAGTTTTAGTTAAAATTCTAGTATAATCCTTATTTAACTCGGCTAGTCCATAAATAGAGTCTTTTATTCAATTATTTCTTATTAACTCTACTACTCTAGACAGATATTTTGACTTTAAGTTGGTTACAAATGACTGTGCTACTAATCTCATACAACTATGCAGACGAATTCTCTATCGAATGGTGCTTTACTTCCAATGCTTCAACTTAGACTCAACTATAATCGAAGTGGAGTCACTCAATGGATTTTCGTAATTTAAATATGATCAAAGTGGAGTATTCATATTGAAGTTCCACAATATTCCCTAGTCGAGCGAATTGTGAAACATCATTACCCTGAGATTTCCTGTTTGACCTTGTTGTTATTAACTAACAGCTAACTTTTAGACGAGTCATTCCATAGTTATCCAATAGCTACGAGACCCTTGGTGCCCCCATCATCCATGAGTAATATACTACCTAACATTTGGACAGTGTTATGCACTTTGGTGTTTACGAATATGTCGATATCATTTCTTGAAACACCTTGACCATTAATATTTAAGACAATACGTTATTCTAACTCTTTTCACGTAACATATTATTTAAGGATTTTCTAATTATATACCTTGAACTAATTACTTAATTAATTACGTCATTATATAACAAAATGTATAATAGACATTAAACACTTTTATTACAAAAAAGATTGGTTATAGAGTTGTATATATGTAACAAATTGTATAATTGCCGCAACGGCATACTCCTAACTCTCTTAATCTCAATGTGATGATGTCACACGGTTCTTTCAACTTGAGAATACTATGAAATCACAATGGGGATACTTCACTTTGATAATAGTTAAATCATAGCATGGCAACCATGAGGGGACTATAGTCGGGTCTGAGTTGAAGCATTAGAAGTAAAGCACTATTCAATAGAGAATTCATCAACTTGGTTGTATGAGGATAGTATCACAGTCAATTATAGTCAATTAAAAGTCAAAATCTTCCACCAAAGTATTGTAGTTAATAATAAATGTTATTATTAAACCAATGACTTTGTTTAGGGATTAGCTGAGTTAAATAAGAATGATATTATAATTTTGACCAAAACCAAATTCCATAAATCCTAAAGTGGTATTGCGTTGACAAACAGAACATGTGTAAATAATCATTACTAAATGGTACTGCTTAAGAAATTATAAAATAATATTTTACAGAAAAGATCTATAAGCGATGAATTCAACCAAATTATCACACCACTAGCTAAGTTGATGTGTGAACATTAGTATTTGAACTATTCAATATTAATCGTTGACAAAGTTTACACATTTGAGTTGCACAACCACATCTATAAATTCTCTGGAATGCCATACAGTTTAATTAATTTATAAAATGTTATAAATCTATTAATATTTAAGAAATATTAATTATTAATTTATTTTATGTTTGGGGACTTTTTAACAAATGGAGTAGCTCCTAGAAATGTATTGGGTGCTATTAGTATTTATTTGTGTGCATTTATAGAAGTCATATATGCGTTTATCGATATACTATGTCGAAATATATTTAAATGGGCTTTATATACAAGTACTTAATGAGTGTAGGGGTTTATTTTGTCTATACAGGACCCATTATGGCCAGCCAAAACAAAGAGGGATAAAGTGGACCTGGCCGATTTAGTAAGAGAGAAATATGGAAGATATTTCGCACGTCTCTCTTTATGAAAGCAAGACTATCCACTCAATTTTACCTTTTTCTAGCTCCTCCTTTATCCTTGGCCACCCATACCTTATCTTATACCCCTATCACTGACTCCCATTTCAGCCCACAACATCATATATACATATATTCAGTGGTGCGTTAGTTTGTGAGATCGATGTTGGATCAAAAGATTCTAAGAGTGTTTCATATCAAGGTGTTACTAAAAGGCCAGATCTTTTAGGTATATAATTTCTAATTCAATTTTATGTGTCCCCTTAACGTTGAATATATATTTATATGCTGCCCATGAAATAATTTTTTTATTTAATAGTTAATATTTATAGTTCATTGTTTGTTAAACTTTAATATAAAATCACATATGAATGTCACTTATTTTAAATAATATATACATCATCATGGATATGTTTTAGTTAAACATGTATGTATATTTTAATTACATTCAATTAAATTTAATATATTTTAAATAATTAATTTTATGCATAATATATATTAAAAAAACAACAATAAAATTTGTTTTTTACTTCACGGCCAAGTTTTAAAAATTATTTGGCCGAAAACAATTTTTTAATAATATTTATTTAACTACAAAATTCTTAATATATATCTTTATATATGTATGTGTGCATGCATTTGATTAAATTTAAAACAAGTAGTGTACATTATATATATATGTATGTATGTATGTATGTATGTATGTATAATGTTAAAACCGAATTCTTTAACCTTTAGATATTCATATCAAAATTAATTTAAGATATTTTGGAAATAGATCTGAATTTGAAATTTGAGATTTAAGGTATTTTGACTGGGTCAAAATTTAGATATGTATATATACTTATATATAATATTTTAAATTTATACATACTGTTAGACTAAAATTTACACCTAACATTTTATCTTTGATCAAGAAAGGCTAGTGGTACTTGGCTTAGAGATTGGTCTCTTGCGATTATTATGTTATTAAAGGGTCAAATATACAAATGGACAGTTATGCATGTACTTGATCACAAAGTCCAGATTTGACCTTAATGGGCACTAAAGTTCCAAAGTTAAGTTCTTTACGATGCTTGAGTAAAAATGAAAATGAAAAGAAGTAAAATTTAAAATTCCCTACCTCTTAGTTGGGGATAAATGCCTATTTATAGAGAAATTATTTGAATTATCGACACGTGGGGCTAGTTAAACTTAAATGGTTGAGATTTTGCTGACATGGTATATTATTGAGGTGACATGTGGCATAGCTTATTTTGCTTCGTTTATGATGGCATGGCATAACTAAGAGCTTCCACATAGCCAATTGAGCATATTTTGCTTGATTTTATTCGTATGATAGCAGTAGCTTTAGATGCTCGATGGTACTATCACAGATATGCGATAACTTGCTATTTCTTGCCATTTGATAGCTTCATATCTTTAAACATCTATAGCATTATTGTTGATATGTGATAGTTGCTATTTTTTGGCGTTTAATAGCATTATTGTCTTTAACATGTGATATCTTTTCATAAACTAGTATTCGATAATTTTAATGTTTTTATTTTAATGCCTTTAGCATGTGATAACTTTTCATGAACTTGTACTTGATAGCTTTAATGTCTTCAGCTTGCAAAAGCATTTCATGAACTAGAATTCGGCAGCTTTAATGTCTTTAACATGCAATAGCTTTAAAACTAGTACTCGATAGCTTTGCTCTTTAGTGTGAGATAACCTTTCATAAATTAGTACTCGGTAACTATGCTCTTTGGCATTCTATAGGTCATTGAATCCTATACCTTGATAGCTCTATTATCTTTGGTATGCGATAGTTCCTTTGCATTATTGACACTCGATGGCTTATTCCATATGATACCTGATAGTGCTTTCCACTTTGATACTCAATAGCTTTATCGATTGTTTAATCCTCACTTTGCTCTTTAGTGTGAGATAACCTTTCATAAATTAGTACCCAATAGCTTTGTTCTTTGGCATCCTACTGGTCATTGAATCATATACCTTGATAGCTCCAGTATCTTTGGTATGTGATAGTTCCTTTGCACTTTTAACACTCGATAGCTTGTTCCATATGATACTCGATAGTGCTTTCCACTTTGATACTCGATAGCTTTATCGATTGTTTAATCCTTGATAGCTTATGGATTTTGAATGCTTGATGGCTTCATTCCTATTTAATCTTTTCGTATCTGATATTGGGGTGAAACACTTGCCCTCCTCAAAAGAAGTTTGCTTATGCTTTAGCTTAAGTGAACTTTTTCTTCAAGCCTTGTTCTTTTTCTAAGATCAAGTGTGGCAGTGGAGCCAAGTCTTCGTTGGTCATCACTTATTGGATGGATGTTCTGATCAAGAATATAAGTGGGATTAGATACTTAATTTGACTATCACTTCTTGGATAGGTACTTTGGCTAGGCATAAAAGCGGGGCCAAAGGCTTAGTTTGACCATTACTCCTTGGATAAGTGTTTTGGTCCGGTGTAGAAGCGGAACCGAAGTCTTAGTTTGACCATCATTCCTTGGATGAGTGCTTTGGCTAGGCATAGAAGCGAGATCAAAGGCTTAATTTGACCATCCCTCCTGGGATAGGTGCTTTGGGAAGACGTAGAAGCGGGATCAAAGGCTCAGTTTGACCATCACATCTTGGATGGTTGCTTTGGTCAGGTGTAAGGGACCAAAGGATTAATTTTATCCACTATCGAACATAAAGTGTGTACCTGCTTAAGGATTCTTCTTTACTTCATTAGGATAGGAAATACGTTAGGCATAGTACATCTCAAACTGAGGACAATATGTTTATGCAGATCCTTAATAATCCTTTATTTCCTTATCCAAAATTGTAAAGTGAAGTAGTAAATGCTCAACTTTCCAAGTTCTTTCTACTATGTTTCTATTGGACCTACTTAGTCAATTGGTTCTTGGGAGGCTACTTCATGAATAACTACAAGTCCCTTAATTTGTATGTAATGATCAATCCATCTAATTTCTTGTATTTGCTATTACTCTTCTAAGTATCAAATCACCTTTTTTTGGAAATCCCTTATCTTTACATATGAGTTATAATACTTGCTAATCTTACTTTTTTGTTCCGCCATTCTTAACTCAACTCGATAATGTAGTTCATTAATCAAGTCTAAACATTCCTTTTTTATCTCTTAAATTGGTTCGTATGCGAAGCGATCCTTCAATGTGATGGGATTTCCACTTCAATGAGAAGTATTGACTCGAATCCATATGTTAGCGAGTATGAGGATGCCCAGTCGTTGTTTTTGAAGAAGTCTGATATGAACGTAAAACAAGTGGAAGTTCTTCAACCCTATTCCCTTATACCCTGTCCAGTCGCTTTTTCAAGATATTTTTATTATCTTATTTGCAGCTTCTACTGCTCTATTAGCCTTTGCATGGACAACTAAAAAAAGCTTATTATTATCCATTCTTCTTTCAGAAGTGAAATAATTTATCACATTCAAACTAGGTCCCAATATTTGAAATTATCTTATTTGGAAGCCCAAAGAGAATATGTTTGAACCAAAAATGGCACAAAGCCCAGAAAATTAAGTAGAGAATAAAAAGTGAAGAGATTTAATAAAAAAGGTAGAAAAGAACACACAATAACTTATAGTGTTTCAGCTAATCTTGGCCTATGTCCACTTAGTGATTTTATTGATTATCTTGTTGATTACAAGTAGGAATCCGATAGTGATTACAAGGAATTGGAGTAAGGGAAAGCAAGAGCCAAAAAGATCATTAGAAATGAGCCATAGTCCTCTATTTATAGACATATGAGGCCTAAAATCTCACCCCAATGATCTCCACCTCGTTTTCCACGTCATAGATCAATTCTCCAAGAAAATAGGTGAGCAGCTCGACAGTAATCACAGATCGATACCGATCCATAATTCCTTCTTATGGATGATTTTGATCTTCTTGTCTTGGCTTATTTTGTTGTTAGCTTCGTGATTCCATAGTGGTTTTCACCCATTACTAGCTTATCTTTAAGCTCAAATGATGGACCTATGGAGAAGTAGAGTTACTGATTCAATTGCTATTAGAGATTAACAGGGAATTGCATGGAATTGACAAAACAATACTTGAAACGGGCTTCTAGCATCAAGTAGATTAGGTAGTTGGAGCGGGAGCATGTTTTAGCGAAGATTCTTGGATCGGTACCGATCTAGGATGTTGGATTCGTACCTATCCTCGACTTAGGTGGATTTTGGTTCCTTATCTCTTATGTTAGTTTGTATTTTGTCCTGTGGCTTTGCTTGCACTTGGTTTCTGGGCTCTTACTCTATCTCTCCAAGCTTCCTGCCTTGATAATTCTAAGTTCGATTTGTCCATTCTATATGAATACCGCCTGGTCAAAAGGCTGGATAACACTTGCTCCCTAAAGTACATCTTGTTTCAGACATGATAAGCTTTGAATCGAGATAGCTGGGATTACTGCGAAGGACTCCACTCTGCATTTTGAATGGTCATTATCCCTCCTATGAACCATTCCGTGAAGAGTTATGTCTATAGCCATCAATTGTGAGCTTTACCAGTATTTAGTACGATAAACCAGGGATGCGCTCTCATTTGCCACGTTTCCTCTTGAATTTCAATGCATGTCTAATGTATAGCCATTAACGTGAGGTTCGGTGAGATGTTCAGCAATGAAGGTCACTCCAAGCGATATCCAAATTTCAGAATGAACTGTTCTACAATATTGAAAATATGAGCTGCACAATACAGCAAAGCATCGCACTAGGTTTAACTTTAGCACGAGGGTTTAGCTTATAATTAACTTGATAATAACTATCTATTGAGTATTATAGAAATGGAGCATAGACATTCTAGGCAACTTGCCACTCAAGCCACAGGTCCATCTACTTCTAGATATGTTGTTCGACACTGAGTCTAATTCGGCTATGGTTACACTTGCATAGCACCCTCCAGTATAGGCACATTAACATGAAAATCTACAGATTAAACATCAAGTTCCTAAAAATCGAAGAGAGCTTGCAGAAGACGTGAAGTTGAACCTGCTCCTGAAACTCTCGAAGATGCAGTTCCTTTAGATGGTCCCATCGATTCTGCTGCTTCAATATCGACGAGGAATCTCTTTATAGAATTTGCGACAAGTAGGAATCCCGTTAGATGGCATACCAGTCCCTTCTCGCCGTCAAAGAGCTCATAATCTCCTAGAAGTCTACACTTCTTGCAACAGATATATGTGTCTGGCGGGAGTTGTTCCACCATTCAACCCATTCATTCACCGAGTTCTAAAATTCATGAAATTAGCTTTGATGCAGCTACACTCAAATAGCTACACATTCCTTCTTGGTATGTACATTTTCTTCATTCAACATTTGCACCGACTACCCAGTGACGAGGAGATTTGGTACATATACAGTTCTAAGAGCATAAGGGTAGTCTTTTCTTTAATTATTTAGAGCCAACAAAGAATTGCAAAGTTTTCATTGGGACATGGAACAAGTCGAGCTATTTCTAAAGCGAATGGTTTCACGTACGTTATCCACCCTAGTCTGCACAAAGATGGATATATGGACGTAAGTTTTACCTTATTCATTTGCTACAGATTCATCTTGTTAATTATCAAATTTTAATTCATATTATTTCTATCATTCATATGTTCCGACGAGATCTAGTGGTAGCTCTCGTAGATTTCGTCATAGTTCTCATGGCACTTCATGAGGAGGATAGAGACATTGGAGTTCTTCTCTCCGATAAGAATCTCCTAGCCCATAATCTGCTAGAAGCGGGTCGCAACACTAATCTGGACTAAATGGCTTCTAATGACGATGAGGATGACAATGATAATAACTCGCCTGAAGGAGGCGATATTAATCCTAACGTGCCCCCATTTCAAAGTCCAAGGGTGGAAGTTGAAGAAATTGTCAAAGAAAAGTAAGAACATAGAGAGGAAGGCGAGATAATAAGTGGAAATGATGAAGCTATCCATGACGGTACTGATGTGGGCCACGTGTCTCTGACTAAACAACCCAAAGACGACCAATTTCATGTACCAAGGAAAAGTCTAGTTTTGAAGACAACCAAAGTGTAGACTTCTACCTAGCCTCCACCAGTTACAACAGCAGAGAAAAATCCTTCTCGTCCCTCGATAGACACATTTTCTAACTTAGGGCCAATTCCTACCGAGTTTGTCTTCTTCGGTGTTGTTTAGTCTCATGGGTCTCAATTCCCTTATTAGTTTTCATGATGACACACCTCCCATCGGCGTGGGAGAGATCACTCCCATGAGAAAAGGACCAGTACATGGTCCGTTAGGAGGACACTAGGATAAACCCATACAAATGCGCTACATTACAATTGACTTGCATCCTTTTTAGTCGAAACTAATTCATTCTAGTTTTATTTGTGGGATCCATGGAGAAAATGAAGTATCAATCCTTGGAGGAAAACATATCTCGAGCACAAAGGCACTGTCCAACAATCAAGGTAGTGGTCGAGATTTCGAGTCCAGATACCGATCTAGCCGAGATAGAGGTAGTCGCCATGGAGGCAGTTATGATAGAGATTATATGTCACATGACTTCACTTCTAAACATCGTTCTTGATCCAGATCGCCTCCGTTGAGAGGCTTAGATGGGCATTCTGATCGCTGTGATGACCTACCACTAAGCGATCTTTCATGTGCACCTCCTCTAGCCTTTATTATTGTGCAACATATGGTACCCTCTCACTCCAGTCGATCCTCCGACCACATGCACAATAAAAGTAGTTCCGAGAATTCCCATCATAGAGTCGACAAACAAATGATTGAAGCTTCGATCGCCACTGCGGAGCAACAACTTGCTGCCGATGCTCAGATAGCCGAAATAAGGGAACAATTTCTAGATTTTTTCTTTGATGGACTTATGTCCATGCCTTACCTGAATAGAATTCCGCCTGAGATCAAAGATATAGTCGTTGCTTACATAACTAATGCTTATAATCAATATATCGAATGAGCACATTAGCTGAGAAAATATCCATGGTCTCAAGAGAAAGGCAACTCGAGTTGATAATTTAAATCTTACGATAGCATAGAACAAAATAATCATTGCCCATTTTGTTGATGAGGTTGAAAAATTTAGGAAATCACAAGCCAAAGCTACAAAGAAAGCCGAGGACGCCATCAAGGCACTTGAAGATGAGAGAAATAAACATCGTGATGAGATTGAAACCGCACATCATCGGAATCACGACTTAATATTGGAGAGAGATGCTTAAACAAGAAGGTGATTGAGCTGTCGGCCAAACTCGAGAGCGAGACAAAAGAGAAGAATGACCCTCTCCAATAAACTTAGGATTATTGTGAAGAGCTGCTTGCTGCTTGCGCTGAAAAAAGATAAGGTGCTTGAACATGCAAGGGATGTGGACATGCTTGTCAAGAAGGAAATTGTAGTAGCAGAAAAGAGGATGACAGAGAAGTTTGAACCAATGCTTAACTAGTACAATGCCAACGTACTCAAATTCCACAACTTAGAATGGTTTCGACCATGATTACCTAAGAGTTCTTACCTTTGCTTGAGAACAAGTAATCATGGAAGAAAGGGAACTCTTGAAAGGTGGTGATGTGGATCTAGCGTAACTTGAGAAGAATATCTTAGTAGGAGATGAGACCAAAGTGCTAAAAGAGAGCCATCTTATTATTCATCCAGAGCTAACAAATATAGTGTAGAAAGACTTAGGCGAAGACTCCGGATCATCGTCCCAAGATGCCACTATTGGGGTCACCACCAAACTCTAAAATTGCTTAAGATCCATATTCGGTCCCAGGAAAAATCCAGATCAACCATACTTGCTAAGATCTACCATCCTTTCTCCCATCTTAAGAGAGAATTCCAGCGGCACTCTGGTCCACATTGAATCCCAAGCTAAAGAAGGTATCTCATCGACCTCTCTTGTATTTCAAAGAGTCCATATATCGTCGATTAACATCGCTAATCTCTATTTTTATACCTCTCAAGTTGTAGGTCAGTCTTAGATCGTCCTGCTTTTCAAAAAGGTCACCATTCCAGATAATAGGCGTCTACAACGAAATTGGTGACTCTGACCACTTCAATGACAGTGCCAAGTATCCTGACTGTTGGGACTCATGGGCTTGGCATGTAATGATAGATGCTTTGTAGGATAAAGGGACTGGTGAGCTTTAGGGAGCTCAAAGTGGCGATGAAGTTGTTATTACAGGGTCCTCCAAGCCCCTATGGGACCCCACCGTGAATGCGCTTAAGAAAAAACTTATCCTAGACAAAGAGGTCAAGCTGGAGAAGATAGAAACTTTTCCTTCTCCGTTGTCCATAGCTCTGCTTAGTCGAACTGTCTTTGCTCCGTCACCCTTCCTCCACCTGGGAACACCCAGAGCATGTTTGTTGGATCATCCCGGGGCACTCCATCTAAAGGAAAGGAAGCGGGGAAATGATAAGGAATCAATCGAAAGGATCCATTGCGCCATCCTCTATTAAGAAGAAGGAGAGGAAAAAGAGATAGAAGAGGATCAATAAGTGATCATCTATGTTCTTTGTTTTTTTCTGTTGTATAGCAGCACATACGTCCTTTTTAATTGTCTGCTTTTGTTTTCTCGATCAATATTTGTGCAAAAGAGAGAAAGAAGAGGATCAAGAAGTGATCATCTGTCTTCTTTGTGTTTTTGGTTGTATAGCAGCACATACGTCCCTTTTAATTGTCCGGTTTTGTTTTCTCGATCAGTATTTGTGCAGAATCGGCCTCCGCTTTTGCTTCTTTATTTTTAATGTCAATAATACTTATATCCATGTCTTATTTGAATTATTAATAACAAAGAATATTGTTTAGTTCAACTCTTATATGAATTTTCCTAAGTAACAAAGAAATGCACTTGCGATCCATTCCTTTCTTAGTCATTAACGGACCAAGGTATTAACCTGTTTCATGGTTCATCGGTGTTTTTCCATTCTCAAGAATGTAAAGCAATCGTTGGAATACCAATCTTTAGGAATTTACATATAATCATGACAAAACTGAGAATTCGATAGGAATTCAATCACCTTAAAAGGTGATTTATCATTACTTTTAAAGGAATTTTAGATGTGATAGCCTCCATCCTCGGGCGTAAATCGAGGTTCAGATGAGATCTCGCCTAATCGAGCAATGATCTTCGGCCTTGCCATCCTCTGGTCAAGACATTGATGCTTTACCAAACTTCGGGCAAGAGCCAACGAATGGACAGTCTAGTCACATCCTTTTGGGTTTATACTCATGCCCCCATGTCAAAAGCAAGGGTTAGCGAATGGACGGTCAGATATCATCCATTTAGGTTTATACTTATGTCCTGAATCCTAGGACGAGGATTAAGTGATGGATGGTCAGATTATGTCCTTTTTAGGTTTATACTCCTTCCCTCAAGGGCAAGAGTTAGCGGGCATCCATCTTCAAGTGCCAAGAATGGTTTAACTTCAAGGGTCTGATCATGGACCATGGAAGTTTTGCTGGCATCTAACTTCGAGTACCTACATACCTGCATTATATACATGTGATTCATTCAAGTCAGTCATATTTCACAACTCTTAAGCTATGTAAAGACAAAAATACAAATTCGGAAAGCCATTTCATTTTTGAAAGACGTAAAATGACATGTTCTATCTCATTACATGACTTTATTTAATTATGCGTGAATTCATTTCTAAGTGAAATACGTCATAAGTGCAAGCTATTCCATGCCTTCGGGAGTGATATTCTGTCAACTGTAGCTAGCTTAAAAGTGTCGTCTCTAAGCTCTAGCTCAATTGCATACGAACCTTCCCAACTAGAGCCCATGTCCCGAGAGTCTGGAACATGCATTGGGATTTAATTGTATCCAGGGTACATGTCCATGAATGAAAGCAATTCACAACAGGCTATCAAATCCACTTATTGATAAATCCTTGGAAGTGGGAAGCTGTCCTTCAGGCATGCCATAACTTCAAATTTGACCTTTTCACCAAGATCGGATTTGATCTCCATTCCGAGTATAAGCATCGCTGATGGAGTCAGTGCCCTTCAGCTTATCCACTTCCTAATTGATTGCAACAGATCTCTTCGGGCCTAGGCTACCGCACTTTTATTTCACAGAAATGCATTTGGGATTTATGTTCATGCTCGAGACCACTTCTGTGAGTTCGTAACGATGTTGCAAATTAAAATAAGTATATGGATTCCTATATTTGGAGATCGGATTATCGTTTGGTCGAAATGGTCTCAAAAAGTCGAAACTATTATCCCGGAGCACGGTCTTGGATAGCGACGAAATTTATACCATTAGGACTAAAAAAATAAGGTGATGTACGCAGACGAGTTTCATTACAATCGAACGCACCGTTTGATCATGCGAGCTCAAAATTTGCGATTAATTTAGTCAAGAAATAAAATAAAATGAATACTGTTCTCTTAAGATCATTACACCTAGGTTACTATTCCATTATGGAAATGGCCGCCTCCTCTTTCAACGTTTCAAAAATTAAATCCAAGGGGTCTAGGCCGCCTCAAATCTCGAAATTTTCTCCGTTGTGTTTGCATGCTCGTGATCTACAAACCCATATCAATTTTAGAGCATGCAACTTTGTTTAGCCAAACCTGATTTTTTCCATGGTGAACTAGGTCTTAGACTTACCAAAGCTATGATCAACAAATGGTGGATTCGTTTGTGGCATTGGATTTCTCTTCGCGCATGGCACATTTCCCTAAAATCTCATTAATCTCATTAACTCTAGTGCAACAAAGGAAAATGCATTGTTGCCTAGGTGGATGCTACAAGCACAGGTCGCGTTCTGACAGGGAGGATCGAATTTGACTTCATGTTGTCCGTCGGAGAATTTGCATATTGGAGCGCGCTACAACTTTCCATTCATCGTTTGTGGATCGAAGCTCGAGTCAAGGAGGAGAGAAGGTATGGAACGGAGTTTAATTGTGGACATGTACATGAAGTGGATATGTTAATTTGGGGAGGAAAGCTCAATTGGGGGATTTTCTTAATTAAGGTAGTTAACAAATTAACTAGGGAATTAATAATTCAAATAATCCGTCCTCTTATATCATGCATATCATTTGTATGTGAGTCCATTTTGGACGTCGTTTCTTGCATTGCGCTCATGATCGAGAGCTCTAAGACTTTGCGATGGTCTGATTAGATTTGATTAAGGTGAATGATACTGTCGCTCATCATATTATGATTATTAATATAGCATTAAAATAATGTTTTCAAATGTTTACTAACCTTGAAATGTGATTTCTAAAATAATTAAACATATATATTATATTATTTTGTAAGAAGAATTAAAAATGTTTTAAAATAGTTTTAAATTTATCACATTTTCCCATATGATACAATACTTTATTGATTGATAGATTTAGAATATTACTGATATATACCCCACATTGGTTGCTTTGGATGGATTGTATTGCATTTTTATAGATGTATATAGGCTATTATGAGAATTTATATGCTTGTGGGATGTATGTATGTTAGTTTGGTTGTTTTAGTTGAAAATGCCATCTAAAGGGGATATAGTATTAGAATACATCATATAGGATAGGATTTCGTGCATAGAGTATCGTGTATGCCGATTGATATGAAGACGAATTATAGATTTAGAGATGTGCTTTGAATTTATGGATAGATGTCAGACATTTTCATTTGGTTCGTATTTAACTATTTTTTGTTGAGTACGTGACTAAAGTGGTCATTATCGACCACTCTGGAGTGGTCGATATCTACTATTGTTGATAATGACCAATTTGACCATTTTTGGCATGGAAGATGGAGAGGCTTCATGGAGTACAATGCGATGGTTCGTTCATTTGTTCGATGTTTGATTTTGGTGTTACTGCTCTTCGACGTGTGGTTTGGTGGTGGAAAGAAGATCTGATGCTTCGACACAATGACTTTATGGTACAATGATGATGATTCCATGATGTGAAGTGATGGCTTCGAAGATGGATAGTCATACTTTAAGGCGGAAAGTTGTAGACTATGAGTCTTATTGAAGGAGCTATTGGAGGATGGTATGAGATGCATGATGATGTTCTATGACTGACGATGATAGTCTATTATAGTTCCCAACCTTGACGACTTCAGGTGAGAGTCATAAGGATAATACCAGGATGAACTCTGCTACGACTAACATGTGAAAAAAGGTCATTGATATTCATAGGTTTCGATATATACGCATGAAACAAGGGCATGTGCGATGAGATCCATTTACTCCGGACTGTTACGGAGTATGCCGTCTAGTTCCTGGCCTACAAAGTGGTATGGATTCAAGTATGGAGAAACCTGTAGTCTTCGATAAGGTTATATGAGTATCGTATACCCAACGCACTAATTGGGAAAATGTGAGGATGGATGAGGGATGCCTTGTTTGTTTGACTATTTTTATCACCTTAAGGATGTCATACGATGTTGATATCATCGATGCCAATATCTAAACACCCTTATTACTTTGATGTATTGTACATCTGTTATCCCGCTTTTTGGCAAAGCCGTGATATCAAAAGATTGGTCGAAAGCGGGAAACAGTCCGTCTTAGAGATTGGTTATACATCACTTAGCTATGGATATCGATGAATTTTGCCCGAGTCCGGATCAGGCCACGATTGATAGGACACGACAAGAAAGGTTGTAGGAGCCATCATTTCAAGTTTCAAGTCAATCCGAGTTCGTATGCTCAAGATATGATGGATTCAGTGTGAAGAGAAATAGTCATTGTCTGGTTCGAAGCCATGAAGTTCGAACCCATCCTTTTCGAACCCATGCTGTTCGAAACCATCCACGCCCTCTCCTTCGAACCCATGATGTTCGAACCCATCAGCTAGTACCCAGCCTCGACTCCATCGCCTTCGACTCCATTACCTTCGAATCCACCACAGTGACCTACCTTCGAATCCACGACTTCACTCGGCCTCACATCCTCACTTCGAACCCATCGAATAACCCAGTTCGAACCGATCAACTTCGAACCCA
Organism: Allium cepa; assembly: GCA_030765085.1. Taxonomy (NCBI): domain Eukaryota; kingdom Viridiplantae; phylum Streptophyta; class Magnoliopsida; order Asparagales; family Amaryllidaceae; genus Allium; species Allium cepa. Next base: position 165,490,835 of record CM060932.1, read on the forward strand.
TAAGAATTCCTGGATTCGAATGTCACGTTCGAAACCAAGAGTGCTTCCTATTTCGAATCCACCGAGTCAATTGGTTTGGATGACGTGTTCGCCGTAGTTCACGGAGTCGAAGCGGTCCATTCGGAGATAAGTTAGGATCGATTCGAATATTGCGCGCCACGTCACTGCAAGCTCACGTGCACTGATGGATTCGAAACGAAGGGTTCGAAATAATGGGTTCGAACGCCTCAGCCAACCGAAGGTGTCGATTTCGAACCGAGCATATCTCCTTAACCATAGATCCAAATGCAACCAAATTTTCACAGTATCTTCCATGTGAGGTAAAGATTGTTCCTGCCAAGTTTCAGCTCGATTGGACCATTTCTTGATGGGTTCGAAATCACTTCGAACCGATGTCAGATCGAGACGAAACTTGGTGGGGTCGGTCGCGTGGGCCCACTCACGTGCCAGAAGGAGTCTCACGAAGTTTCAGCAAGATCTGGGCCTCCAACGCCTATAAATAGCACCCTGAAGCCTTCAGAAAAGGGGATCTTTCCGCCATTGAACGCCAAGACTCTGCCGGATTCAAGTTTAACTATCAGAATCGCTGTTGTATTCAGATTTCAAAGCAATTGTCGGCTGTAATCCATTGTAATCGATTTAATCAAGCAAAGCAATAAAGAGAAAACCTTCAAAGTGGACGTAGGCGCGAACGCCGAACCACTATAAATCCTGTGTTTGTGATTGTTGTTCGTGAATTATTGTGATTTGTTGATTAGAGCTGAATTATATATTGATTGTTGCCGAGTTCTGTGTTAATCGTTATTGATTTGAGTACGTAAACGGGTGCTTTCACGACTTTGGGTGTTTGTGACCAATTTTGGCGCAAACATTTTGGTGCTTTCACCGAGAATTGAACTCAGGAAGAAGTTGGATTTGAAAGTTCAGAAGTTCAGATTTAGGAATTATGGCAAGGCAATCGAGTAGGAGACCAAGGACTGAGAGAAGTGAACCACAGGGAAGCCAAGAGGCTTCGTCAGGAGCAAATCAACCATCAATATACATTACTAGGGACGAGATGGAAACTATGATGAAGAGGCAAGAGGAAATGATCCAGAGTTTACTCCATCAGATAGGACAGCTCGGAGCACAGAATAGGGAAGCCAATGGAGTCCAGAACGGAGCAGGACCATCCGGAGTAGCACCTGGATTAGGGGGCACACCCTTGGAGAACGTTGATCCAGTTTCGGAGGGAGAAAGGGGAGCATCTGCGCAACCCGGTAGTAGTAGAGATGCAAACGCTCAGTCAAGGGGGCAGATCCCGGAGTTACCTCGTGAACTCGGGGGGCAGGTTGGAAGTAGTGAACAAGGGTTACATCTCGGAGACAATGACCGATTAGCAGAGATAGTTAGGAGAGCTTTGAGAGGCGGTATGGTGAACAAAGATTTGGAAGATGTTAATAGAAGCCCTTTTACTTCATCAATCAGGCAAGCTAGGAACCCACCTGATTTCAAACTACCATCGTTGGATATGTATGACGGGAGAACGGACCCCACGGTCCACCTGACAAAATATATGAGGCATATGGAAGTACTGGGGGCATCGGAGGAGGTTATGGCCCGGTGTTTTCCATTATACTTGATAGATATCGCTGCACTATGGTTTAGACAGTTGGAGAACGGATCCATCGGAACTTGGAATGGTTTAGTAGAGAGATTTATGAGGCAATTCAGGGTTCATATTACAAGACCCAAGAACGTGATGACTCTGGAAACCCTAAAGCAGAAGGCCGGAGAGACCTTGAGAAGTTATCTAACACGATTTAATGCAGCAGCAGCTTCAGTGGATAGAGCGGATCCATCCATGGTGGTAATGGCAGCTGTGTCCGGAATAGCTGACGGCACAGAGTTCAAGAATTCATTGACTAAAGATCCACCCACAGATCTGGAGGAATTCTATCATGAAGCAGAAAAGTTTTTACGATTAGAAGATGCGAATGCCGAGAGAGAAGAAAGAGATGGGATAGAAATTTTTGCATTTAGAGACGAAAAGCCTCTTAAAAAGGATTCGGACAAGGATAGAGGTAAAAGAAAGATTGAGAATGACAGAGACAGATCGAAGCGGCAACGAAGGGAGCCGCGATTCACCACCTACACTGAGTTGAACGAGAGCCTGGAACGAATTTATCAGGATACCAAAGAACAGATTCCGTACCGTAGGCCGATGCGAAGGGACCCTACCTCTGACGAAAGGAAATCAGATAAGTTCTGTGTATTCCATGAGTTAAATGGTCATAATACTAACGATTGTAGGCACCTGAAGGATGAGGTGGAAGGGCATATCAGGAACGGTATGCTACTTCAATATGTAAGGAGACGAGCCCCTGTGGCGGAACCAGAACGACCACCGTCCACATCAGCTAGGGGCGACCCCGAATCAAGGCACCGTATGGTTATCAATTGAGTAAGACAACGATGAACAAGTTGTAAGCTTCCACTAACGTAATTAAATCATTTACACATGTGCGAGATCGCGAACGATCTCCAGACATGCTCTGAATGATCGTTGACCGTTTCGTAGTGGGAACTTACACTTTGACATCCTTGCTTTACTTTCGTTTCATTTTGATTTGAACGTTTGGACTTTGTTTATTTGGACATTGTTTTTGGAACTCATCTGTTTAATAATTATTTGATTTTGATAACTCTGGAATGACTAAGCTACGTACACATGTATGGGGGTCGCGAACGATCCTTAGGCATGCTCTGAGATGGCGATGAACCGCCCTGACAAATGATCCAGGATCTCACCCGAACGTGACCCTGGCATCGATAACATCAAGCCCTCCCGGGCACACACACAATCCGCCTCGAACGGCACCCGACTTCGAACAGTCATAACTCACCTTACCTCAATGGCTTGATCGCGAACGGTCGTCACTTGAGGTCCGACATCCGACCACGAACGGTCACGAATTCGCCTCGAACGGCACACGATCGCGAACGATCACTTCCTGCCTCGAACGCCATCGATCGCGAACGGTCATGGCTCACTGATTATGAAATCCGACCTCGAACGGTCACCACTCGCCTTGAACGGCACTTGGTCGCGAACGATCATCATTTGCCACGAACGGCAGTCGACCGCGAACGGTCCCATCTCATCATTCGCCGCGAACGGCATCGACCGCGAACGGTCCTATTCCATCTTATGCCACGAACGGCACGGACCGCGAACGGTCCCGATTCACTTCAAGCAGCATACGATCCCGAACGATCGAAGCATGCATTTGTACGCTCGACCGCGCACGGTCGCACTTCCCCTCGAATGACTCGATCACGAACGATCGTCATTTGAAGTTGAGCGCTTGACCATGAACGGCCGCACTTCATCCCAAATGGCTCGATCCCGAACGATCGTCATTTGAGGACATACGAAACTATTGAGTTCTTTGCAGGTTGATAATCGGATACGAACATCCAACTCAAAGCATTACAAAACACACCTTCCTACAGCAAGGCATGTTTTGGGGGGCAAAGTGTTATCCCGCTTTTTGGCAAAGCCGTGATATCAAAAGATTGGTCGAAAGCGGGAAACAGTCCGTCTTAGAGATTGGTTATACATCACTTAGCTATGGATATCGATGAATTTTGCCCGAGTCCGGATCAGGCCACGATTGATAGGACACGACAAGAAAGGTTGTAGGAGCCATCATTTCAAGTTTCAAGTCAATCCGAGTTCGTATGCTCAAGATATGATGGATTCAGTGTGAAGAGAAATAGTCATTGTCTGGTTCGAAGCCATGAAGTTCGAACCCATCCTTTTCGAACCCATGCTGTTCGAAACCATCCACGCCCTCTCCTTCGAACCCATGATGTTCGAACCCATCAGCTAGTACCCAGCCTCGACTCCATCGCCTTCGACTCCATTACCTTCGAATCCACCACAGTGACCTACCTTCGAATCCACGACTTCACTCGGCCTCACATCCTCACTTCGAACCCATCGAATAACCCAGTTCGAACCGATCAACTTCGAACCCATAAGAATTCCTGGATTCGAATGTCACGTTCGAAACCAAGAGTGCTTCCTATTTCGAATCCACCGAGTCAATTGGTTTGGATGACGTGTTCGCCGTAGTTCACGGAGTCGAAGCGGTCCATTCGGAGATAAGTTAGGATCGATTCGAATATTGCGCGCCACGTCACTGCAAGCTCACGTGCACTGATGGATTCGAAACGAAGGGTTCGAAATAATTGGTTCGAACGCCTCAGCCAACCGAAGGTGTCGATTTCGAACCGAGCATATCTCCTTAACCATAGATCCAAATGCAACCAAATTTTCACAGTATCTTCCATGTGAGGTAAAGATTGTTCCTGCCAAGTTTCAGCTCGATTGGACCATTTCTTGATGGGTTCGAAATCACTTCGAACCGATGTCAGATCGAGACGAAACTTGGTGGGGTCGGTCGCGTGGGCCCACTCACGTGCCAGAAGGAGTCTCACGAAGTTTCAGCAAGATCTGGGCCTCCAACGCCTATAAATAGCACCCTGAAGCCTTCAGAAAAGGGGATCTTTCCGCCATTGAACGCCAAGACTCTGCCGGATTCAAGTTTAACTATCAGAATCGCTGTTGTATCCAGATTTCAAAGCAATTGTCGGCTGTAATCCATTGTAATCGATTTAATCAAGCAAAGCAATAAAGAGAAAACCTTCAAAGTGGACGTAGGCGCGAACGCCGAACCACTATAAATCCTGTGTTTGTGATTGTTGTTCGTGAATTATTGTGATTTGTTGATTAGAGCTGAATTATATATTGATTGTTGCCGAGTTCTGTGTTAATCGTTATTGATTTGAGTACGTAAACGGGTGCTTTCACGACTTTGGGTGTTTGTGACCAATTTTGGCGCAAACAACATCCATCATGAATATCATAGAGCGGCATATATTATGTATTATGTGCTAACTCAGTGGATGTAGGGACATGTCAGGTATGATTCTCCATACCCTTTGTTCTATATACTATACTGACTTTTATAGTGTTTTAAGATTATCTATCAATCACATCAGACTGTTGTTTGACTCGAGGTTTTATGATTTGCTTCTTATATTTCGAGTACTCTTAAACGAGTGGACTAGATAGAAGGTGTAAACAACACTTAAAGCTATGCAGATGGACTAGAAGGAGGTAACACTTTTTCATACTTACGTTTCGAGACGTATTATGGTTTATTCCGCTGTATGACATTATGGAGCTTTGACAGTGTTTGATTTACTATTATTAGAGATAGTTTATTAGTGTAGCTTATTTATCGATTGTATAAACTCTATTACTGCTAATTATAACTATATGAGCCTTTATACTCTGATTATGTAGCTTATATAGTTTTTACCGTCTTGCTTGTATTATATCTGGGATGACTATTATATTTTATCTAATACATTGTGAGATATATGACAAGTCATGTGTGTTATCCGACATTTGATCCGACGATATTCAAAATGATTGGACAAGTTAGATTTGATCGTCGTTAAGGCCATTGGGTGGATGAACTTCCAACATCATTATGGGCATACAGAACCATTCATAATTCCACGATTGGCCATACTTCATTCGCCCTTGCTTACGGCTCTGAAGCCTTCATTCCTATTGAACTTGAAGTCCCTTCTCATCGAGTAACCTACAACGACCCCATAACGAATAAAGATCTTCTTTTAGAATATCTAGACTTTGTAGATGAGAAGCACAAAGATATGTTGATTTGAGGGTAGCTGCGCATCGACATCGAGTCATCCAATACAATAACAATAAAGTCTGACCTAGAACCTTCGAAGTTGGTGATCTCATCTTAAAGTGGGTTTTCCTACCTCGTTACACACGAATCTTACTTGGGAAGGACATATGTTATTAAACAAAGGCTTGGAGAGGGAATTTCAAGCTAGCGACTGTTGATGGCGCCACCCTTCCAAAGGCGTGGAATAGCAAGCATTTGCGACGCTATTTCACTTAGTTTATTTTTTCATTCAATTTTTGAATTTTCTTTAACATTTGATTTTCCAGATATGTAATAAGACAAATGATGTCATTCCTTACAATTTGGCGAATAAAGTTTGAAGTTTCCTTCATATCCATGATTGTTGTAGCATTACATATTAGTTACGATACCCGACTACCTAATATTGACATGTCCGAGCAGGTTCCTAGAGTTTGGAGCTAGCCAATTACAAAAGTTCACGATTGAGTTAAACAAAATGAGAATGGTCCAACTGTTCATTTGATGATTCACGCTTATAACTCGATGGACGGAATAACTAACAAGGGATGGATATGACTCGACCATCTGATAACCAAGTTAATCCTACCATTTAATGGGATAGACATGAATTAAATGCGGTCGAGATATGACCAATCGCTCGTTAAGTTAAACCTCGGACTTGAGGAGAAATTAATTAGTTAAGGAAAATATAGTCCGAATATTTTTCGAAATAATTCTAAGTTCCTAGAGTGAGGACTGGAGTGTAAACATGATTGGGTGCGATCCGATCACCCGCCAACTAAATCTTATCCCAGAGTGCGGATATGAGTATAGACAATTAGATGAATCCGATTTGACCACTCATTCCTCCATAAACTCTGATCTAAAACCGATGGGAGGAGTATAAACTTGCTAAGTATGGATTTCTACCATTCACTTTCTAACTCCATTAACCCAAAACTGGAGGTATAGGTATAGTCACTCAAACCTTCGAATCCGATGGTGTAACACTAGTGCTTGAGCCTAGTGTTTGATACAACTTAAGGCCACGACCACATGTAGGCCTTGAGTCTATCAGTTAATGCCTCGCTATTATCCCACTATTACCCTACTATATCTCATAGCGGATTTCCACCACTACGATTTTTCTATATAGCCTTTCCTCTTTAAGCCCCGCCATTTCCGCCATATCCCGTTATTCCTGCTATGTTCCGCTATTTCCGTTATATCTTCTTTAAAAGAAATGAATTGAAAAATGACATTTATACATTACAAAAATTATGAAATTAGTTTATTTAATTAAATTTTAATATATTTCTAGAAATTAAAATACTCTAATATTCTACTAGTTCAATTATGTTATATAACGGTTGTACATTTATTTACAGTATATTCGCACATGGTTTTATTCAAAATTATTTATGTATTAATTATAATTCAATTGAATGTTAAATTTTCATTCAACCACCATTTATATATTTGTAAAAACATTAAGTATGAGTTTTATATGCTATTTGAGAGTCGCCCGCTATATCCTTATTGTATCCCCGCTATGACTTTTTGCACCTCTACTGCATTGAATCTGCCGAGCGCTTTAACTACAAAGCCTTGAGTGAAAATTAACAGACGATTATCTGAATTAACGAGCAACGAATTACAAGTACGTTGAATGGAAAAGTAATAGCTTGACTACTTAAACAAAATTCACATAAAAGTTCGATAGAAAATATAGAACTTTTATTTTCACATTAAGCTTGAAAATTATGATATAAGTTTATTTAAAAGCGAGGGTCATACCTGCACAATCACGGTCGATAAAAAAGAAAAAACAGCTATACAAGCTATATGTTAACTAAGTCGAAATGACGGCTATTTCCTTTGTCCCTTTTCTCTTTTGGATTTTTTGTAAGTAGATCTGCCCAAGCTTCCGCCTGTTTCTCTTTTTGATCCTTTACCATCCTTGGCAGGAGAGCTTTTAGTGGTTGTAGGGAGTTCTTCGAGAACCGACCCATCGAAAGGAATAGCTTGTAGTGGGACGAGATTTGGATCTTCGATGTCCACATCAACGGGTTCAGCTTTATCGTTTTTCTTCAATAACTCCTCTCTCAATGTGCTCCTTTAGTTCAAGTTCATTGGTCTGTTCGGAGGCACCAGTGATCCCGACATCATCCGATTTTTCTAGCAGCGGTTGGTCATCAGCTTTTTCATCATCAAGTGCTCAAATTACTTGAGTGTCAGACCCTATAGTGTCGGAGGCCGCTAGAATTTCAATAGATATCGATTGTTACTCCATGGTGGCATCACTTGTTGGAGTTTAGCTAGGATCCGGAAGACCTACAGACTCGTAGAAACAAGAAAATAAGCCCATGACTATTGGGCTAAAGGAATGAAATCTCTCAAATAATAAGGAATGAAGCGGAATACCTGTGTTCGGTTGACTTTTAGTTATTGTCATAGCGCTTCCCGCTAGGAGCCAACATACCCGAATCTGTTCAGATCATAGCTCAGATTATGTCCCGAGGTAACAAAAATTGGCGCTCCGGCTGTTTGAAGTGAAGGAGGACCTTTGGGATCGAACTCCGAAGACTTAACAATGTTTTTCCCTTTGCCAGAGGGTGCTAAAATATTAAAATATCAGAGCCTTGTGGTAGCAAAGTCTAAAGGTTCATCCCTGCGAAGAATCTCCCGTACCAGTTTCTCTTCATCCAAATCAACTTCACCGAGGGCTTTCTTCTTCCTTTCAGCAATACATCCCAAGCCTCGATGAGCGATTCAAGGTAGCCCTCTCTAAGAAAACTAAAATCACGATGGATTAGAACTTTAGCATTATATTCAAAAATTAAAGGATCGAACATGTCCTTAATCACATTTCGACCAGCTTCTTTGGCATTCCCTAATTGGGACTTTATTCTCTCTAACTTCGCTGCGACCCGCTTCCTTTGCCTCTTCCTTAAGGACTTCATGTTGAGCAAGTTGCTAGTCAGGTTTAATTTTTAGTCCTCGGGATTCGATGGCCTCTTCACTATATCTTTGTGGCTTCTCCTGAGCTTCAAGTTTTTCATCCTTCTCTTTTTTAAGGAGTTGTTCGAGTTCCTCAATACGGTGGGCCAGAATGTCTTTTTCTTTTTGCAGCGTATCCTTTTCCAGAGCAAGCGTACCACTACGGTTGAGGGCATCATTCAGCTCCTTTTTGTGAGCCATTTCTAGATGACTAACCGCATCAGATGTTTCTTTGGCACTCTTCTCCACCACGACTAGCTTCGCTGCTAACTTTGAGATCTCTTCGTCTTGATATTTAATTATGTCTTTATCATGGATCATATCCCGCTTGAGACGATCAATTTCATGCTGCTTCTCGATAGTCACCTTAAAGATTTTATTTGTGCTAAATGCTAGATTGCTTCATGCTAGACAAAAATGTCATTGATGCATGAAAGTGAACTTGCTTTAGCACTCCTTGGAATTATATGGAAGGAAGGAACTTGAGCCCATCAAAGAAGATTTTTGGAAAATTGACGTTATGTTCTGCCAATTTTTCCGACGTAGAGGTCTTAGGAGCTGCAATAGGCAAAGCTGGATAGAAAGTAACAATTGAGCGTTTATTCGACCTATAATCATGAGGCTGTTTGAAATTAGATGAACCTGAGTAATGCTCAATGGCACAACAATTTGAGGAACATGGGAAGAAGTCTGATCGTCGTTGTGTACAAGAAGATTGAGCTAAACTTCCTGATGAAACGATTGAGACTGGGACTTATGTTTAAAAGATGAAGACTCCCTCGAATGATGACTTCTTACCCGAATAACTTTTTTTTGCTTGCTTTTATGTTAGAAGGTGCTAAATCAATCGATGATAATCTCTCTCTCAACGCCTACCCGAGTCTGCACCGTGACTGGATCCATGCTATGTAGAGGAGCCTCTTAAGCGATCGAAGGCCCGAGAATGTGACATAACACCTGCAAATCAAACAAAAGCGTATAAGTGACCATCAAGTGAAAGATAGATAAAAATTGTGCAGTAAAGTGCGTGTGGTTATGAGTGACTTAGTGTCCCCCGATGGACCAGTTCTTGTTACCTTGCTCATAGGAGTATTTTCCATTTTGTTGGTAGGAAGAATGTCATCACCAATCCTGGTAGGAGAGTTGAGCCTCTAAATACTGATGTAGGGGATGTCATAGATCATGATATCATAAGAGAGCTTTTTTCATCTCCTTGTTGGCATGTGAGATTGTGTGCCTTGTGATGGTTCGTCCATAGGTGATGTGTACGTAAATGTGCATATTTTTACCACCATATTTATTCTATTTAAATTAAATAAATGATCATATGGGGTATTTTAACTTGTTTTAACCAAAATCCATATTAATTCCAAATTATTACATATCCATCTTCATATAGGGGCAAAATGGTCATTTGTGTGCATATATTTCTTTGAGAAAAATTAATTGAAAATTTATATATATTTGTGTAGGAATTTGATCTCAAATAGGAGTGGTTTCATGAAGACACATGCACGCACAACATGAATATAAAGAAATGAAGATGGAAATAATTCAAAGTGAAGATCATGGAGGACTCCACCTACCCACTTACCTTGATTTTCAATTAGGAGCTAATGCACATGATAAAGGCCATTAAAGATTCAAGCACATTTAAGTGGGGATTATGACATGCTAATGGTTACTTGGTGGCTACACTTCCTCAAGGGCATTTTTGGAATTCCCCAAAAATATGAATTAGGGTTTCATACATGTATAAATACCCATATGCTTCATGTAATCTCCTCCTTTCTCTTCTCTTATCCCCTCTTCCTCTTCATTAGTTTAGGCTCAAAATAAAAGAAAAGCTTCTCTTTCTTTTCATGGCTACTTAGCCATTTTTTATTTAATGTAATTTCCTTTTCATTTTATGCAATGTTAATTATTGTTTCTTTTTAATTCCATGTTCATTTCCTTTTATGCAAGTAGTGTAGATCTCTCTTATTTCATGCAAGTAGATTAGTTGTCTTTTCCATTAGCTTTCATTTTTCTTTCTTTTTGCTTTCATGTTGCTTTCTACATTTGTTGATTTGATAACAAATATGAGAGCTTAATCCCTACAATTTTGGGGTAATGAAGCTCTCTAGTATGTAGATGCAACATTTTGATGTTTATACTCTTTTTTTGTGCTTTAATGGAAACACTTGAAGTGGTTTAATAATGTTGTTTAGCTTTGAATTTGATAGTCTATGTTGTTCATAACAAATAGGCTATGCTTAAATAAACATAACACAAATTGCCTCTTCGTCTAAATATGATTATGGCAAAGAAGTGAATGTTGAAATTCAAATTTGATGGCTTATATTTCTAATCAATAGTTAATAGGCCATGCTTAAAATAGATTTTGCTTTCAACTTTATTGTCATATTTTATGAGATTTGAAAGTGTATTAATGGTTGTGTTATAGTTTGATGGTTTATATTGAGCTAATCAATAGCACAAATATACCACACTTATGATAAGCACATCAACTAATTCACTAATGACAAGAAAAGAGAGATCATAACTTCATTTTGTTGATTTATGTGATATAGAGAGTGGAAATTGCCTCTAAATTGTCTTAACACTCATATTTTCTATCAATTTTCTTTTGCTTGTTTTTCTTCTTTTCTAGTTTAACATTCTCTTCAACCTTGGTTTAATTTGATTGAATAGATTTTTAAAATCATCAATTCCCTGCGGATTGACCCGTATTCGCCACGTGCTACATTCGTACACCGTGCGCTTGCGGTTATTTTTATTTTTAAATTTTCTGATGGTTTTCTAATCCAATAGAAATTCCGCTGTTAAACAAGTTTTTGGCGCCGTTGTCGGGGAATTGCTTAGATTTATTTTTCTATTCTTCGGATTAGTTGTTGCTAGATTTATGTGTGTATTGTTGTAAAAAAAAAAGTGTGTTCGTGTGATTTTTGCTTGCATTTTGTTTTTTTGTGTGTTGTTAGCTAGTTGTTTGCATTTAAAAAAAATTGTTACATACACATGTTTATTTCAACAAATAAAAATATATTTTGTTGCACTGTATTTCAATTTTCATCATTTACCTTTGCATTCTTTCTATTTTCATTTACATTTACAAAATAGTGCACTGTTCATTTTCCTTCTCTGTTTATTGTTCACTGCATATCAGTGAACTTCACTGCTCTGTGCACTCCCACATTCTTCATCTCCAACTCACCTGAACACACTGCCTCCCTGCTCCTCCATCCGCAACACTGCTTCACCACATTTCTACCAAATAACCAATACTCTGTTATCAAACTGACCACCAACATCTGTTGCCATACAAACTTCCACAACTGCAACATTTTCTACATTTCCCCTTCACCTCAACAGAGCACATCCACCATTAACATCGACCAAGATCCCACTTCTTTCCAAACATCACCCACAGGGCCACGACTACTCTCAACATATCCACTGTACAGACTGCCACTACCTGCCCATTAACAACACACCATCAATACAGTTCAACCCTCTGCCTCCATCCACAATCAATCTGTCATCTATTTCTCAAGTCATCCAAGCCACTACATTGTTCATTTCACCCATCCACGACAAACTTCTGAAACATCTCTTGTCACTGCCTTGGTTCCATTGCCGTGGTTCATCACCACCTCCTCCCAATAGAAATCAACCAAAAAAAAAGCAAATCACCTCAAACAAATCGAACAGCAGTTCAACTTACCTTCAACAACCTCTGACTTGTCTTCGACTTCGACAACTCCTCCAATTTTAATCGACAACCTGCCTTCGACCATTCACCTGAATCGCCTACCACTCTTGAAATCACGACCAAATCAGTGAACTCGCGACCTCACCGCAATCGACCAAACAAACTCCGGCCATCATCAAAAACACTAACGACTTCCAATTGAAACCACAACAGACTTCACCTTCGAAAATCGCAGCCAATCCATCATCACCACATCAAACAATCCGCCTTCCACCTTCAATCCCCAACTGATAGCCTTCACATGCAGCAGTGCCGATCACAACCCACACCTGAACTCCGATAATCACCCACGGCCGAGACCATTGCTTCGCCCAATTCCCCTCGACATCGCCTACTGCTTCAATCACCCTCAACAGCCTTGAGAACCAATCACTGAATCACTCGACAATCATCGAACGAAACCAAAGTCGACCATCCCCAACTCCATCGCCTGGACCCCCAAACCGAAATCGCAACTCCGCCAAGAAATCAAACTCGCACTCCATAATTCGATATCCTAAACTTCGCGCAACCTTCCATCACGACCTTCAATTTGTAACCCAACTGTAAATCCCCAAACGACATCCACCTTCAAAATCTCATAGAACTCGCGACTTCCTTTATCCGTTTATTCTCAGTTCTTGATCTGAACAAGAGGGATTTCGACTGAATTGTTCTCTTTTAAATCGCGATTGATTTTGGATTTATTTTTTTTAGCAAGAATCGCGATTATTTTGCTTGAGTATTTGCTTTATTTCTACAGGGGAAGAAATATTGAAAGTTCTATTTATTTGTAATTGTTAAAGAGGGTTTTGGGCTTGTGGGCTCACGAGTTGATTTGGTTATTTTAATTGGTTGATTCAAAGTATTATTTCTTTAACTTGCATTTCTCTTCTCACAGACAAAAAAAAGAGGCAAGATTTTTTTAAAAAAAAGGGGTGTGGTACTTTGGTAGTTGAATTCTATAATGTTGGTGGTAATTTGGGCTGGTTAGATATGTTTGGGCCGAGTTTCTTTTGTACTTTTGTAAATTCTTTTTTTTTATTATTGAAAAAAACATGCAAGTTTTATTTTTCTGATTTTTCTTTCATTTGTTTTGCTTGGTTTCATTTGATTTCAATTTTTTTTATTTTTTTATTTTAGTTTTTTCTTTGATAAAAAATGTATATACATCTTGTTTTTATTTCAGGTTGCCAAAACAGATTTCAGAAAGAGAAGAACAGCTTGCCAAAAAAATTTTTTTGCTCCACTGGCTTGCTTAAAAAAAATTGCTGCTTTCATCTCTACTTTTATTTGAATTGCATTTTCATTCGGAGTTGCATTGTTAATACACGTTTAATTTCTGCTTTGCATTTCATCTTAGAATCTTGATTAATAATAACGATAGCTCTTAATTGTATATTGGCAAGTTGTCTTCCTTAAACAATTTAATTTCTTGGTGTCTAGGCTATGGCAGAGTAGTAACCATTTATAAATATTACGCTGATTCGTAAATATTATAGTGGTTGTACCTCTGAAGGTACTTAAACCTTCGGCTGCATTGCTACGGTGATTCGTGGTGCACCGATAAATCCTGCCCGTTACTTGGCTGAGAACTATCTTGTTTATCTAAGACAATTTGTAATTATACAATTTTGGGTTAACTTAGGATAAATCATTTGTAATTAACCATTGCATTCATTTAGTAGCATAAGTTCATGTATATTTAAAAAAAATTCAAAAATCCAAAACTAAAAAAATTGTAAATATTCCTTTTATTTTTCTTTAAATTTTTAAATTCTTTTACTTTGAAATTTCAAAAATCCAAAAAATTTAGAAAAACAAAAATCCAAAAAAATATATAATACTTTTTCTTAAAAAAAGCCAAAAAAAAAAAATTGAAAATCCAAAAGTCAATTTTCCATTTTCAAAAATAAATTCTACTTGTAAATATTTTTCTTTATAAAAAAACTAAAAAAAAACCTTGAAAATGTCCGAGTTTCCTTTTTCTTACTCACTTGAATTGAGTTGTGAAAATCAATGTAATCCATATGAGTTAACTTCAAATTCATATGGATATTTTAACAACAACTATTGTGTAAATAATTCAAATTTCGAACAACAAAATTTTCAAAACGATGACCAACCTTTGAATCTTGAAAATAGCATTGAAATGATTTCATCTTTACTCTAACTTTCTACACGATAAAATCAAGAGATAAATGATTTATGTAATTCTTATTTGTGTAATAACTCGAGTCAAGGATTTCAAAATTTGAATTCAATTCAAAATTCAAACGATTACGATTATAACCCATGCCAATTTAATTTCAAACTCCAAAATGAATTTCAAACTCAACATGAAAATGGGAACAACTTTTCAAACGAATTTGGAAATGGGAATAATCTTAACCATGTTACGAGTGAAAATTTTTGTTCTCAGCAAATCCAAATCGAAAATTCTCAATTTAATAACTACAAATTGGATTTTGTTGAACAAATAAATGAAATTTACGATGATCATACGGATTTGTTGTTTGAAACTTATATGAAACAATGTGAACAACAAAATCAAATCTCAACGTGTGATGAGTCAAGTGATAATCCACCTTTTACCCAAATCGACGATTTTCAAATAACAACTTTTGAATTTGATAATGACGATCTTAATCAAGTTGTTGAAAATACGGTAATTAAGTTGGATTTCAATTCTTTTAAGGGTGCGAAACTCAAATTAAACTTCGATCTTCCTTTTTCTAAAAATTTGAATACGACAACTTTGAATTTTAAACTCGATTCACATGATGAAGTTGTTGGTAATCCAACAAAGGAAGTTGAATTTAACAAACATGAGTTTTATGGACTTTTTGAAAACGAGTTATTGAATTCTAAAGGGGAAAATTTCGATCACCATTTTGATTTTGAAATCGATACTTTGGAAGAAATTGAACTTCAACCAATTTTTCTATCTACCCTAAAAATCATCGAAAATAAAACAACTCGTATGATTTTCAATAAAATGACTTTCATTTTTCCAAATCCACATTCAACTTCAAAATCTTTTACGATTTGGTTTTTCGTGCTTAAGCTGTGTCTCACACATTTGACGGGACAAATGAATCGGTCTTTAGAAGACCTTTTCATGTACTTTTTGACTGTATACTTTCTTGACTCTTGTAAATAATAATCTTTCATGTAAATATTGGATTTTTATTTCATTTTTCTCCTTCCACTTGGGTGGACTGTGGGGACACACTCAAAATCAAGTGTGGGGGGAGACTCATCTTCAAATTTTTTTTTCATGCTTTATTTTTGCTTTAAAATTTCAAAAAAAATCACAAAAACAAATTTTCTTTTGATTTATTTTTAAAAGAAACACTAAGATAAATATATGGTTTTGGTTTATTAAATTGAAATTTTTGAAAATTTATTTGTCTTAACAAAAATAAAAATGAAGTTTGATTACAGATAATAATGGCTTAACTAGTATACAAGAAGATTCATACGTGTTAATTATGAAGTACATCCTAATTGAAAATCTTTGTTTTAAAAAGCGGTTGATTTAAAGTAAAGGATATAACATTTTTTTTGCCTTCTAAGTTAAATGGTGCTAAGATGATTTTGCAAAACTCTCTCTCTCTCTTAAAATAATAATAATAATAATAATAATAATAATAACATTCAAAGTATTCACTCTCATTTAAAAGTCCTCACGGTTATGCATGAGTGAATTACTTAGAATCTTTGATTATGTGCTTTCATACTCATTTAAAAGTCCTCACGGTTATGCATGTATGGAACACATGTAAAAGAAAAAGAATATACTTAATAAAAACCACCTACGGTCGATAGGTGTATGCACGAAAGTGTGTGCACTCTCCATGCTCTGTATTCCCCTCACATAAGCCCGAAAGGCAATGCATGGGTGGCATATCTGGCCTCAGGTTACCTGAGCTAGGTGTGTAATTTTTCTTAAAAATAATGAGAGAGCAAGCAATTGAAATCATAGCACTATTTTTACTTAGTTGATTTGATTTGTTATTGAAAAGAAATTAAAATACCACTTTGATAAACTTTGATAATCAACTAGGATCCTTTTCATAATTACACTTTGTTATCAACCAAAATAACGAGTTAAACTATAGTCTATTTGTTATGGTAACTTGATTTTTGTTGGAAATTTTGACGAGTAAATGACTTAAATTTGCAAGATAATAACCAAAACCTATATTTAACTTATTTGTGTTGATTTAAAAATAAATCCTTCATTTGTAAATATTTTCAAAAACTTGTGTTCATCTCTTTGTAAATAAATCTTGCATTTTGTAAATATTTTCATCTTGCATTTGGATTTTGTGGGTAGTATCCGCTGAAAACCCTCACGAGACAACACTCGTTCAACTGGGGACAACCAGAGGTTTAACGGCTTATTGCATACGCTTAATGCAATCGTGCTCCCTACAAAAACGGATTTATCTTAATTTTTTTTATTCGAGGACGAATAAAAAGATAAGTGTGGGGGTATTTGATGTGCATGTAAATGTGCATATTTTTACCATCATATTTATTCTATTTAAATTAAATAAATGATCATATGGGGTATTTTAACTTGTTTTAACCAAAATCCATATTAATTCCAAATTATCACATATTCATCTTCGTATAGGGGCAAAATGGTCATTTGTGTGCATATATTTCTTTGAGAAAAATTAAATTAAAATTTATATATATTTGTGTAGGAATTTGATCTCAAATAGGAGCGGTTTCATGAAGACACATGCATGCACAACATGAATATAAAGAAATGAAGATGGAAGTAATTCAAAGTGAAGATCATGGAGGACCCCACCTACCCACTTACCTTGATTTTCAATTAGGAGCTAATGCACATGATAAAAGCCATTAAAGCTTCATGCATATTTAAGTGGGGGATTGTGACATGCTAATGATTACTTAGTAGCCACACTTCCTCAAGGGCATTTTTGGAATTCCCCAAAAATATGAATTAGGGTTTCATACATGTATAAATACCCATATGTTTCATGTAATCTCCTCCTCTCTTCTCTTAGCACCTCTTCCTCTTCATTAGTTTAAGCTCAAAATAAAGGAAAAGCTTCTCTTTCTTTTCATGGCTACTTAGGCATTTTTTATTTTATGTAATTTCCTTTTCATTTTATGCAATGTTAATTATCATTTATTTTTAATTCCATGTTCATTTCCTTTTATGCAAGTAGTGTAGATCTCTCTTATTTCATGCAAGTAGATTAGTTGTCTTTTCCATTAGCTTTCATTTTTCTTTCTTTTTGCTTTCAAGTTGCTTTCTACATTTGTTGATTTGATAACAAATATGAGAGCTTAATCCCTACAGTTTAGGGGTAATGAAGCTCTCTAGTATGTAGATGCAATATTTTGATGTTTATACTCTCTTTTTGTGCTTTAATGGAAACACTTGAAGTGGTTTAATGATGTTGTTTAGCTTTGAATTTGATAGTCTATGTTGTTCATAACAAATAGGTTATGCTTAAAAAAACATAACACAAATTGCCTCTTCATCTAAATATGATTATGGGAAAGAAGTGAATGTTAAAATTCAAATTTGATGGCTTATATTTCTAATCAATAGTTAATAGGTCATGCTTAAAGTAGATTTTGCTTTTAACTTTATTGTCATATTTTATGAGATTTAAAAGTGTATTAGTGGTTGTGTTATAGTTTGATGGTTTATATTGAGCTAATCAATAGCACAAATATATCACACTTATGATAAGCACATCAACTAATTCACTAATGAAAAGAAAAGAGAGATCATAACTTCATTTTTTTTATTTATGTGATCTAGAGAGTGGAAATTGACTCTAAATTGTCTTAACACTCATATTTTCTATCAATTTTCTTTTGCTTGTTTTTCTTCTTTTCTAGTTTAACATTCTCTTCAACCTTGGTTTAATTTGATTGAATAGATTTTTAAAATCATCAATTCCCTACGGATCGACCTGTATTCGCCACGTGTTACATTCGTACACCGTGCGTTTGCGGTTATTTTTATTTCTAAATTTTCCGACGGTTTTCTAATTCGATAGAAATTCTGCCGTTAAACAATAGGCGCATTGCCCGGACGTGCATTAGCATCGTTAGGCTTATTGGTTTCATCCCCTCTAATTTCACCCTCTTCGGCTTCATCTTGAATCCTCTCGACTGGGGGCACGACAAGGCTATTGGTGCTGCCTTCCTGTTCCGCAACATTCCTCGGTGGTGCAGTGCTTCCCGAAATCCTGATGCTGTGACCTTCTTCTAACAGCCCAAAAAGAGATAACTATTCATCGGTTACAAGTGATCTTCTATCCCTTTCCTTAAATGGGGTAGCATAGATTGCAAAAATCGCCCTTGAGAAACTATCGCCCTTTCGACGTGAATGGACACCTGTAAATTTTCAAAGTAATAGTTAGCTCAGGATATGACTTAGACTAAAGAATTTAAGAATAAAGTGAAGACAACACTTACGTGCTTTCATAGATTTGATACACATTGATATTTGTGGTCGTTTCGACGTTCCATCATAGGGCTATGAAAAGTATTTTATCACCTTCATTAATGACTTCTCACGTTATTGTTACTTATAGTTGTTGCATGAAAAATCTCAATTAGTGGACATCCTCAAGATGTTCATTGATGAAGTAGAAAGGTAGAAAGATAAAAAGGTGAATGTTGTGAGGTCTGACCGGGGTAGTGAATATTACAGAAAATATATTGAGAATGAACAGTGTCCATGTCCATTTGCAAAGTTCCTTGAAAGTCGTGGCATATGTGCACAGTATACTATGCCAGGTACACCGCAACAAAATGGTGTAAGTAAAAGCAGAATCATGCTCCTATGGATATGGTTAGGTCAATGTTAAATCATAGTAATGTACATTTATCTTTGTGGATGCACGCATTAAGGACCACTGCATGTCTGCTCGACAGGGTTCCTAGTAAGGTAGTTTTTAAGACTCCTTATGGCGTTGATAGGAAGGAAACCCAATTTGAGGCATCTTCGTGTTTGGGGTTATCAGGAAGATGTAAAGGTGTATAATCCACGTGAAAAGAAGTTTGATGTAAGAACCGTTAGTGGTTTTTTCATTTGCTATCCTGAAAAGTCAAAAAGGTACAAATTTTATTTTCCTAATCACAGTACAAGAATAGTTGACTCTGGTATGCTCGGTTCATTGATATTAGTAAGTTCAGTGGGAGTGAGGAAACACGTAAAGTGGATATCATGGAGACTTGTAGTAAATCCTTTTTACCTAAAGTCTCTTCTCAAGTTGTCGTTTCTCTTGTTGTATTCACATCAAACAACAATGGGAGACAACAAGTAATATTCAAAACCCACAGGATGAACATATGGTTGATGACTAACTTATAATGTGCAAGTCACTGATGAGCAAGTGATAGAAGAAGCTCCTGAAATAGCAGTAAGAATATTTGAAAGGCAAAAGAGATCAGCTATTTTAGACGATTGTGTTATTTTTTCACCTAAACATGAATGCGACTTAAGCATTAATAAGGATCCATTTTCATCTAAGAAAGCCATGGATTGTAAAAATTCAAAAAAATGGTTCAATGCTATGGAAGAAGAGTTGAAATCAATGGACAACAATAAGGTATGGGATCTAGTTAAGTTGTCTGAAGGTTCTAAATGAGTCTTTAAGACTAAACATGACTCGAAAGGGAACATCGAAAGGTATAAAGCTAGACTCATCGCAAAAGGTTTCACTTAAAACGACGACGTTGACTATAAAAAGGCCTTCTTTTTGGTTTCAAAGAAGGAGTCTTTGAGGATTGTTTTGGCCTTGGTAGCTCATTATGACTTAAAGCTTCATCAAATAGATGTAAAAATCGCCTTTCTGAATGGTGACTTAGAGGAAGAAGTTTATATGGATCAACCTAAGGGGTTTGTGACTACAGAAAAAGAAATTTTGATGTGTAAATTAAAGAAGTCAATATATAGACTAAAACAGGCTTCTAGACAATGATATTTTATGTTCAATAATACCATTAAATCATATGGTTTTGTTGAGAACAGGGTTGATCGATGTATCTATATGAAGATTAATGGGAGCAAATTCATAATTTTGGTCTTGTATGTTGACAATATACTGCTTGCTGCCAATGATGTTGCTTTGTTACACTTTCTAATAACTTTGACATGAAAGACATGGATGATGCATCATATGCAATCGAATAGAAATATTCCATAATAGATCACAACGATTGTTGAGATTGTCTAAGTAATGATATATCAAAAAGATATTACAGAGATTCAAAATGGAAAAATGCTCCATATGAATTATTCCAATTTGAAAAGGGGACAAATTTAGTCAAATGCAATGTCCCAAGAACGATTTGGAAAGAAAGGAAATGGAGTCTATTCCTTGTGCATCGGTGGTTGGGAGTTTGATGTATGCCGAAACATGTACTCGATCGGATATCAGCTTTGCCGTTGGAATGTTGGGACGATATCAAAGTAATCCTAGAATGGATCACTAGAAAGCTGCAAAGAAAGTTCTTAGATACTTACAAGGCACAAAAGATTACATGCTCAGGTATAGAAGGTCAGATCACTCGGAAGTGGTTGGCTACTCTGATTTAGACTTTGCTGGCAGTGTGGATTCAAGGCCACATTTGGATATGTTTTTCTAATGGTTGGAGGAGCGGTATCATGGAAGAATGGAAAACAATCTATGATTGCCACTTCTACCATGGAGGCAGAATTTGTGACGTGTTTTGCGACCACAATTCAAGCATTGTGGTTACAGAACCTTACCTTGGGGCTTGGTGTCGTTGATAGTATAGCTAGGCCACTAAGTATATATTGTGATAATTCTGCATCCGTCTTCTTCTCTAATTAAGAATGGTAAGTACTCAAGGGGTGCTAAACACATGGATCTAAAGTACTTATCCGTTAAAGAAAAAGCGCAGAAACGAAAAGTGTCATTTGGGCATATTGGTATTGATTCAATGATAGCTGATCTATTTACTAAAGGGTTGCCGCCCCAGACATTTATTGGTCATATTGAAAGGATGGGCATTATGAATAAGTCCCTTTTAACATTGTAGTGTGATGTATGTATATACACGCATGGTTGTAATGTTCGTGTTGTACGACACTTGTGAATTCAATTAAAATTAGTTTCTGCTTTATTCCTTGTTATGCACATTATAGAGTATACTTTCATTGTTTTAGTGCACTAATAAGATATGTCTTTGAAAGGCATTGAAGACACAAATTACAGTTATCTCTTAAAGTTAAGTTGGTTTGTGATACATGAAAAGAATCAAGGTTGATGGATAACTTGTAACCACCATGATCCAATTGTTTTAATTCAATAAAATATGATGACCTGATCGTTTCAGCATATGGTGCGCAATTATAGTTGAATCTTCAAATGTGGCCAATGTATCTTACGGGCAGTTTTTAAATAAAGGATAGCCTAATGTGATGGTTGTTAGGCCTAACAAGAATTAAGACTAGGGGGGGGGGGGGGGGTTTTATTTTGATCGTAAAAATAAAATAAATCAGTCCCTCCCTTCTCCCTTCAGTGAATAGTAGGTAGCTACAAATAAGAGATAACTGCTTAAAAAGAAATGGTACTCTCATCATTAAGAATACACGAAAGGTAACTGCTTAAAAACAATTTGCATCATGGATTCCAGTAAGTTCTTTGTACTCTCTTATAGATTTTACTGGAAAAGCTAGACTGATGATATCCAAGATCCTATTATAGATTTATGCTTTAATATGATTCAGTTTATATCATCTTCTATGGAGAAGGTATGATACATATTAGCAAGGTAGCCTGCTATCTGTGCATCATCAGGGTATCCTTTCACAGACATGATACATAAAGGTATGATACATATTGGCAGATAAGTATGATGGGGTGCAGATGGATAGAAATAATCACAGACATGGCTGTTTAATTAAGTTAAAGGATAATTGTAATATAATATCACCTATGCGTATTGTAGTACTCGAATGTTCCTAATGCAATAGATAAATGCCGAAGGATCAATCCAGACATGAGATACTTGAATCTTTCAAAAGTCCACTGTATATAATATAACATGTACCTAACCAAGATATATTTCTCAATAATGCACACGAAATTTTATGTTTCATTAATCCTGAAATTACTAAACAAAGTTATTACAAAACTAAACAAAGGTACGAAAAGGCAAGAAAACTAGTTTGATCAGTAAGTTCAGTCTAGTTCCTGTTAGTGGATGAGTGAACAAAGCACAGGCATTGTAAAAAGATCGTAGTAAGGGATGTCAGCTTTGACTAATATTCGATTATGTGTTTGTTTGAACATTTTGAAGTTAAGTAGTCGGTTCATTAGAAACTAACTAGTAAAAAAATAGGTTCGAATGGCTTTTGATCAGTGATGATTGCAAAAGTAAAGATCAAACGTAATACAGATAAATTTCTATCTGTATACAGTATTGTATTTCGGTACAAAGCTATATGTTCTGTTTAATACAAATAAGATCATAAACCCTCCGTCAGAAATTACATACATATGAATGAAGACCAGACCTTCATCTATATGATTAACAATTAATGCTCAAGTGCTGCAAGCCAAGCTGTACTGTTAAAATATGATCCTTGGAATTGTCCATGGGGTCGTCCACAAGCCAAATTTGTGATGCGGCAAAGAGATTCTTGATTCCCACTTTAAGAAGGTATAGCTAAAATATAAACTAACCTTATATTTAATGTTAAAATGACAAGGAATGTCAACTTCTAGGCTACTACAAATAGAATTTCAAACCTGGTATCTCTTCATTCGGATCTCTTTCGTTTCTTCTATCCATAGAATCAAGATAAAATCAAAAAATGGGTAGAAACATGGAGTCCGAAGAAGCAAAGGATGTTGCTTTGGATGATACATCCAAGTTTGCTCTTCCAGTTGATTCTGAACATAGAGCAAAAGCTCTAAAACTTTTCTCATTTGCCAATCCTCATATGAGAACTTTTCATCTTTCCTGGGCATCGTTCTTCACATGTTTCGTTTCCACGTTTGCTGCAGCTCCCATGATTCCAATAATTCGGGATAATCTTAGCTTGACAAAAGCTGACATTGGCAATGCAGGTAAAGACATTTTTGTGAAGCTTAAAACTAAAAGACTTGCCTACTAGCTAGTATAACACAGAAAAATTAAAAGAAAAAGAAAAGGAGGTATTATATATAATAGACTAATGTTTGTAAGAATACAGGAGTTGCATCAGTGTCTGGAAGTATATTTTCTCGTCTAGTGATGGGTGCAGCATGTGACCTCCTTGGCCCACGTTATGCATGTGCCTTTCTGGTCATGTTGATCGCTCCTGCAGTCTTCTGCATGTCCATAATATCTTCGGCAGAAGGGTACATAGCAGTGAGATTCATGATAGGATTTTCACTTGCCACATTTGTAACATGTCAGTACTGGATGAGCACCATGTTTAATAGTAAAATTATTGGACTTGCAAATGGAACTGCTGCTGGTTGGGGAAATATGGGAGGTACGTACGCATATATCTTTTTCTTTTCTTCCTTTTCTTGTTGACAGTACAACACTCACCCATTATACATAATTTTAAGCTTAATTATGCCAAATATATAAATACACACTTATGATCCAGGTGGTGCTACCCAACTTTTGATGCCGGTGGTATATGATCTGATAAGGAAAGCAGGTGCTACTCCGTTCACTGCATGGAGACTTGCCTTCTTCGTGCCAGGATGTATGCATCTGATAATGGGGCTGGCAGTCCTCATTATGGGTCAAGATTTACCTGATGGTAACTTAGGAAGTTTGCAGAAGTCCGGGGAAGTTAAAAGAGATAAATTCTCCAAGGTATCATCACTAGTACACTGCCGATCTTTACTGAGTAAAATAGTAATGAAAGCACCAAATGGATGTTTTCTTATTTTATTTTTTCTCATTACAAAACTAATCGCTAATACCGTACATTCACACACATTAGGTTTTGTGGCACGCTGTCTCAAACTACAGAACATGGATCTTCGTCCTTCTCTACGGTTATTGCATGGGAGTCGAACTCACCACCGACAACGTAATCCATGAATACTACTATGATCACTTCAACCTAGACCTAAAGACATCTGGATTCATAGCAGCTTCCTTTGGCATGGCGAATATAATCGCACGTCCATTCGGTGGATTCGTATCCGATTTCGGGACTCGCCACTTTGGAATGAGGGCCCGCCTCTGGAACATATGGATCCTCCAAACCCTAGGTGGTGCCTTTTGTGCATGGTTAGGTCAAGCCAAATCTCTCCCCGTATCGATATTTGCCATGGTTTGCTTCTCAGTCTGCGCACAAGCTGCTTGTGGGGCTGTATTCGGAGTTATTCCATTTGTTTCGCGTAGATCTTTGGGAATTGTGAATGGAATGACTGGGGCGGGAGGAAACTTTGGTGCTGGATTGACTCAGCTTCTATTTTTTACAAGCTCAAAGTACTCTTCAGGGACTGGACTGACTCTTATGGGATTAATGATAATGGTGTGTACGTTACCCGTTACCTTAGTGCATTTTCCGCAGTGGGGAAGTATGTTTTTGCCACCATCAAAGAACGTGAGTGAGGAAGAGTATTATGGTTGGGAGTATAGCGAGGAGGAGAAGGAACAAGGGTTGCATCAAGCCAGTATGAAGTTTGCAGAGAATAGCAAGACCGAAAGAGGACGCGGAGCGGGGATTATTGCTTCGGTTGATACACCACCAAATGCTACTCCTATGCATGTGTAGATTGTTTTTTGCGAGTGTGTGTAAAAATGCTGGCTTATAAATCAATAAGCTTGAATTTTGTTAGAAATAAACTTAATTTTGCAATCTAGACTTCTCATACAAGAAATATCTAGAATCTATAATATATGGAATTAATATATTTAAAATTGTATTAGAGAATATTTAGGAGATATTAATGAAATGATACATTTAAAATTGTATGAGAAAATATTTAGGAGATATTTATAGAACAACTAAATGAACATTCACCGTTTATTTGACACGTGAACTCATATAACTAGAAGTGGATTCGCACGATATAAGAAAAAAATAAGAAAAACATAAGAACTTTTGCAACAAACGTTTTCTCCTTAAAAAAAAAAAATTATTCTCCAACCTCTTATCTATCTTCTTCTAAAATCAATGAAAACTTCCAACAAAGTGGTATTAGAGCTTGAAGATCCTTCTAAAAAGATGGTGAGCAACGACATTCTTTTATAAGTCTCAATGCTCACCAAGATTAATTACGATAGTTAGAGTTTAGTGATGATTGCTCTCCTTGGAGCATACCACGTATAGGAGATACTCGAGAAAGGCAACATCGAACAAGAGAATGAAGATAGTTTATCTCAAACTCATGTAGGATCGATTTCACCATAGAGTGATGGTGAATAGGTGATACTATCAATTATGAAAATTTATTGCGGAAGTGTACAAAATATTTTCAGCACGGATAATAGTCGAGTAACAGCAGCACGGATAATAGCAGAATAATAAAAGTAGTAAATAGAGCACACAGATTTACCCAGCTTCGGCAAAACCTGACCACGTGCTGCCCCCAAGGTTTCTACTAGAAATTAAGTAGTCCGACGCTTACACACGTAAATTTGCGACACGCGCTATCGACTAACCTTAACTTTACGCTCAAAACCGTACCACAACTTAGCCACTGAGTTGCGAATTCTCGAACTATACCACCGCAGTTCGTACCCCAGTCACACGACTAGAAATTACAATATTTAAAAGAGAAAAATACAAAAAAAATTGCAAGGCAAGCCGGTTTTATAGTGGACCGTCCATTTTTTATTACGAACGTAATAAAAATTTGAAGTACAGGAGTAAGGCAAAAGCACCTTAACTACTAAGAAAAAGAAAGATAACAACACAGGAGTGTGATAGACAAATCACAACTACTAAATGAAAATCGATAACAACTACTCCACCGAAGAGGAAGCAACACCATCATACACAAAAGCCTGGGAAGTCACCAAAGGGGCATTCCCCAACAGACCAGCATAGGGGCGGAAATGGGAAGCAAGAAAAGGATCATAAGCCACAGAATCAGAAGTGTACACAAAGGAACGATCCCAGGTAGTATCAGCAAGTAGAACAGAATTCAATCTCGCAAAATAACCGTCCAAAACAAGAGCTAATGAGTCACCGACGGTCTATAATAAAGGCATCTAAGGTCTAGATGATCATCAGAAACAAATCTAAAGAAAGAATCATCCAAGGGGTTAAATCTCATATCAGAAATGTGATCAACCCAATACCTCTCAGCATCTTCCCAAACAATAGATCAGGGACAGCAACAGGAATTGCAGAAACATCACTAGCGACCAATGGCAAGCACGGCAGATCAGAAACTTGAACAGGAACCACAGAATCAGCAGAAGGCGCCACAGAAGATAGTGGGGAAGCAGGCTGTGCGGTACAGGGAGCCAGAAGGGCAGAAACAGGAGCAGCTAAAGGAAAGGCAGAGGCACCACAAGATACCACAGCGACAGTGGGGGCGGCAGGCGGAGCACCAGAAGGAGGAGGACCCAGATCAGGTTCAGGAGGGATCTGAGAAGCAGAAGAAGGAACCTTAGGAATCCATTTCCGAAGCGGGGGCGAGGCAGAGGAATCTTAGGAGCAGCTGCGGAGGATTGGGAATGAAGGCAGGAGATAGCCAGGTGACCAAAGGAGTGACAGGAGGAACAGATATCAGGAACCCAACCATAGCGGACACGGACCTCCGCAACATGCCCAACAGCAAGATGAACAGGAATAGTAGCAGGGAGAGGCTTGTAGGGGGTAATCTCAATAAGAGCCTTAGCATACATCAATTTATCTCGGGCAACCGTATTAGAGTCAAAGCATTTCAATTTTCCAACGTTGCAGGCTAACCAATTCAACCCAAGCAAAGGCTGAAGCGTCGAGGGAATCTGCGAAAAGTACACCCAAACGGGGATGGAGAGCACTTGCTCACGAGCGCTCCCCGCAGTAGGTGACCAAGGAGTGATAATAAAGGGTCTTCCAGCAAAAAAGGTAGGCTCAGCACAAAGAACTAGCTGACGGTCCTCGACGGAGGAAAACTTGAGATAATACAAGGAGTCAATCAACTTAACATACAGATTACCACGCAGCTTCCAAGCCCTACGCAAAACCAAGGACGGATCACGAAGACGGTGATTTGGATCGAGAAAGAAACCAACTAAGTATTCTGACCAAAAATCAACTTAGGCTTGGATAACATTTGGAGGAGGAATCTTCACTCCATTCTCTTCGACAATGTCAAATTCAATTGGTGTGTACTCACCAGCATTTCGTGGCAATGAATTGAATAAAGATGACCACGTCTTTGGGCAGGAAGGCGATGCTACAGGAGGCCCAGGACGAATAACATCATAGGGCAGTTCAGGGGAATCAACTACCACGGTCGCTGCCGTACACTCAGCACTGGATAATGTTCGAAAATCTGCTGATGCATTAAAACAAAGAGCAGATGTGCATCGACCGAACACAGCTACCTCATCCAAGCCCACATCACTACCAGTCAGCTTTCTACTACCATACTCGTTAAACAAGGCAAGCAAAACAGGGTTGCCCACATCATAGTTAGAATTATCAAGGATACTCACACCGGCACCCGAAGGAGATGGACGCTGCAAAGGCGAACTCGGGTCAAAAAGTTCACAGCGAGCAACCGCTAAATGATCAATTGAACAAGGGCGAGCAACAGTATCACGGGTCGAATGATTGAAAGCTCGAATAGGAGGAAAATCGCCGTTCGACAGTAGGTTAGAAAGTGAAACTCCTATAGCAGACATCGCTATAAATACAAATTAAACAAAATAAAACAATGAAACCCTAATTTTTAAAGTCCCATAAATAATTGCCGGCCAAAACAAAATACAGTGATAATAATTCTCTTTCTCCTTTTATTTTGTTCGGCCCAACTTGCTCTGTAGAAAAAGGCGATTTCTTTTGACCGTTCGTTCCTCTTTCTCTGATAACTAGGGCTTCTGAAAATTGAAGGCGCCGGCTTTGTCGATTTTATTGATGATGCTTTGATTTCTTTTCTTCGATTGATTCGTGCACAGCTACTTCAATTTGGTCGAGTTCGACCGTCAAAATGGTATGCAATTTTTCCTTTTTCGATATTGATTCTGCTCAACCTTTTGATTCGAGTTGAATGATCGTTCTTTGTTGCTTGAACTCGAATAAATTTTACAACCGGTGATGATTTGGGTTAAATAGGATTATAATTCCTATATTCTCGTTCGTTTGAATTTGTCATCTAATTTAACTCGGCCATAAGATATTGTATGGATGCTTGTGATTATTACTGACTTGTTCAATTCGTATATATTTTGCTTGGTTGTCATGGCTTATTTTCTTAGCTATCACGGTTTTGATATTTGCTTAATTATCACGGTTTGATTTCTGACTTGGACATCGTGCATATCACGACTTTGAGTATCTGACATTTGAACTTGACCTGGTTCTGTTCTTTGTGCTTGTTGACTTCAGCTTCTCTGTCTTGTTCAAAATCGATACTTGCATTTGACTTCGGTTACTTGATTTTTGAAAATACGAACTTGTTTGACACTCTGTTGACATCGGCCAGTTGATACTGATGCTTGATGTTGACCATTGTCTTTGTGACTTCGGCACGGACTATATGTATACATTTTGTAGGTGAAGTTTGTTTTGATAAATTTCTACCTGGATTTTTGAAACACTTTGATTTTGTTTTGTTGGAACTTTCTATCACCGTTTTGATTCTCTGGCATTTTTAAAATTGACTTTGGTTATTTTAAATTTTCTCTACAACTTTAACATTGAAATGAGACTGACTTGGTTCCAATTTTTGTGTTATGCTATAGTTGTCATTGTGTACATGTTCATGTATTCATACTTCATGTATATTGATGTTGTGACTCCGATACACCTGACTTCGGTTTTGATAAAACTGGCATGTTGATGTTGTACAAGATTTTGTCTTTCAGTTGCATGGTGTACATTCGTGTGTCTAGTTGCATCTGCAGTGTACTACCTGCATTCGTATCCTTGCTGTCTCATTGTTTTAAACTTGTTTATCACCATATATGCACATTTGGGTTTCACTGTATTTCACTTGGTTTTGTTTACATGTGCACGGCTTGTTGGTTCGATGTATTTGAATATGGTCTGCACCGTGACTCGGGTCTTCATTTGATAGTTGTTGTGTCAATTTGTGTTCATGTATATTAGTACTCATCCATGTACTCTGGTTGTCATGTATATGAAGCAGTGTTGCATTTCCATGTAGTCTTCATTGCACTGTCCACTGAACTTTGAGTCATGTAGTTCATGTGCAGTTTGTAGTTTACATTCACTTGTGTACATTTGTTGAGTGCGGCTTTGTCCCATGCTTATGGTTCTATTGATGATGTTATGCATTGTATATACATGTGCCATTTTATTTTCTTCTCTGGTCTTGTTCACTTGATGGCATTTGGTCTGGTATACATGTGCACCGCTAACTGGTCTGATCATGCTACTTGTATGTGGTATGGACTTGCTCGAGTCTGGTTCCATATCTGACCAGCTACATTGTTTTCTTGTGCACGTCACATTTCATTTTGATTTCACCTGAACTTCGTCTTGATTTTTGAAATTGCACCTGAGTTGAATCCAGCAAAAAGCTCGAGTTTGACCTTGTGCTCGTATCGTGACTTTATTTGTATTTCACTTGAGTTGAGCCCGGAATTTCATTTGGGTTTGACCTGCGCTCACCTGTCCTTGTATATTTATCAAGTGTATATTGGTGTGTACGGCCTTGTGGCATGTACTGTGATACACTGTGCATGTCACAAGCTGTTCGCGTATGATGAATTCAAATTTAAATGATGACGAACAACCCAAATAACTGAGGCAAATAATATTTTCAAAATCATATTTTATTTTACACTGCAAAAATATTTTATTTTCAATTTTACCCCGTCAGTGTGTATTTTTGCAGATTGCTCAGATGCTGGATTCAATCTGGAATAAAGTTGAAGATCAATTTTGAGTGAACGAGTGATATGTAGTGAGGTGCATATGTAAATGATAATAGTAATGTGATTGAAATTGTATTGTGATTGAAATTGTATGTATATAGTGAGAGCTTGAATTTGTACTATTCAAAATTATAATAAATATTTGTTTGAATAAATTATCTATTTGAATTTAAATTCTGTGTTATTTATTTTATTCAGCAAATATTTATTTAATCTGTGAAAATAAAATAGTACATTAACAAATATATTTAAATGAATATATATATATATATATATATATGTTTATTATCATCAAACAAAAATCATATACTTGCATATTCAACAACTCAAAGGGATAGTCTGAAAGACTCAATAATGAGAGACAAGAAGAATTTCTTTCGAATCTATTAAGCATTGGATGATGATACTTTTGAGAAGGTTTCGGGATCAAAGTCAACCAAAGTAGCATGGGAGAAGCTTCGAATATCTTACAAAGGAACCGATCAAGTCAAAAAGGTACGTCTTCGAACTTTAAGAGGAGGGTTTGATAATTTGCATATGAAAGAAGGAGAACTTTTCTCTGATTACTTCTCAAGAGTTTTAATGGTTACTAATAACTTACAAAGAGATGGTGAAAATTTAAGTGATGTAAGAATTATGGAGAAGATTCTGAGGTCATCAGATTCAAAGTTCGAACATATTACCGACATCATCGAAGAGACAAAAAACTTGGAGGCCTTGACAATAGAGGAACTTTTCGGTTCATTGCAAGCTTATGAAGAAAAAATAAGAAGGAAGAGATAGTGGAGAAAGTGCTCAAGACATGAACTGATTCAAAAAATGAAGTTAGAAATCAAAGCCAACAAAGACGAGATTATGGTCAAAAACGAGGAAGAGGTCATGGATATGGACGCGGACGAGTTTGGAGACCAAAAATGACAACAACCAAAGAGGAGAAATGTAAGGTATGACAAGTCATATGTTAAATGCTACAATTGTGAAAAACTGGAGATTATGCTTCTGGATATAGAGTTCCATGCGACAATAGAATTCAAGAGACCGCCAATTACGTTGAATAAAAAGTCAAAAAGACGATACCTTACTGCCGGCTTATAAGGAAAATAAAAGAGATGAGGATAATCAATGGTACCTAGATAGCGGTGTAAGCAACCATATATGCAGAAGAAGAAGCATGCTCATGGAGCTTAATGATTCGATGAAGGGAAATGTGGCATTTGGAGATGAATCTAAAGTAGAGGTGAAAGATAAAGGAAATGTTCCCATCAGATTGAAGAATGAAAAATACCAATTTATTTCTAATGTTTACTATATGCCAAACATGAAGAGCAACATCTTGAGCCTAGGACAACGCTTAAAGAAAGTTTATGATATTCGATTAAAAGATGAAAGATTTTCTATAAAAGATGGTGCAAGTAACTTCATCACTAGGATGCATTAACATAGGCGACAACACTCACAAACGTCTATTTTTTCTCTCTGTTTATTTTTTTTGCAACTACGGATGCCTGTGTAAATCTCACTGTGATATCTCGGAATTTTTGACAATATCAATTTAATAATCTGTATTAAAAATTAATTAAATTGATTTGATAATTTTTGTTAATAAAATTTGAATTGATTTAATAATCTTCCTTTAACAAATATTTAATTGGAAGATTTTATCTTTTAAAACTAATAAATTGGTTTCTATTTATAATATAAATATATAGTTTATATTGTAAATAGATTAGCTTTGTTTTAAATTTAATAAATAAAGCATATTTCCTAATTTTAATATTTTTAGTAATTTGGAATTTTTTTTTAATATAAAGCTTTTCAAAGTTACTAAATAAATAATCTTGGTATAAATTTAATAAATGAATCTTGATTTCAAATTCTAATATACATTAATAATTTGGAAATTTTGATTTAATTTAATATTAAGTTTTTCAAAACTATTTAATAAATAAGTATATGATTTTAAAATTGTTAAGAAAGATGTTAAAATGTTTAGAAGGATTTTGGCTTAAGTTTTAAATTTAAATTAATTAACAAAAAAAGGGTTTGTTTTGTTCTCTTTTTTTGAATACAGCTTAATAAAATAAGTAATTTATTAATAAAGGAGAAATAATTTTTTTATAATTATTTAATTAGATAATGAGTTATTTCAAAAAACAATATTAATAATGTATTATTTTTACAAAGAGATTTTGAATAAAATAGAGTTATTATTTCCAAATTTAATTATGAGTTAGTTTAAATCAATATATGTTTGTTTAAGACGATTCTAAAATTTAGATTTTAAAAATTGAATTTTAATTTAATATTTGGATTAAATTTTAGTTTAAAGAATAATTATTTTGAAATAGTTTAAATATGAAATATATGAATAAAGTTTTCATTTGTATATAATTTGTTTTTCCTTAATAAATTTACTTATATAAATTAGAAAGTGTTTATTTAAATAGTAAATAAATATAAAGTTTTATATTTATATCTATAAATGGATTTAATACACTAGGCATGATTTTATTTAAAAACATGTTTGGATTTATTTTAATTTCCTGTAAAAGGTTTTATTTTTATAAATTTATAAAAGCATTTATTTAATTAGAAATGTATAAATTAATTAGGAAATTTATTATAAAAGCTTTGTAAATTAATTTAAAAATAAATAAAAATAAATAATATACATGTGTTAATTTCTATCTTTTCTAACAAGTGTTAAGAAATTAAGTAGGATGGAGGACAAGTGTAACCCCTTTTATTTTATTTTATTTTATTTCTTAATTTTTATAAAATTTTAAATTGGTTTATATAACATACTTCTTTCATTCTTATTCTTTTTTCTAACCTCATTTCTTAACAAAGGAAACCAACAAAATTTTATAAAGCAACTCTCAGCTCAAAACTATAATTCACTTTCCAAATCAAATACAATCTGTACCTCTTTTCTCATCTCAAAATCCAATCCGTTATTCATCTTCCAAAATTCAAAGACCAGAACCTGTCAGTAAATTTTCAAAAGCAAATCTGCATTTTTATAAAATCTGGAATTTTGTTTCTGCATGCACATCTTTCCAGCAACTCAGTTACAAAATAAGCAAGTCAGCTTCAAAGCATTCAAGTGCGAGTTTTTAAAGAAGCATTTCAGTTTTTAAAGAATTCAAAGTATCAAAAAAGGCTGTTTTCAAAAATCTGGAGCATTTCAGTTAAAGAATTCAAAAGCTTTTCAAATGGAGGCTCTTTCTTCTTCAAAAATAGGTGAGTAACTTTTAAATTTTAAAATTTTAAAAATTGGTTGCATGCTTGTATGCTGAGGTGAATAAGTATTGCATGTTTTTATAAGTAAATGTCTGATGAGAATATTTATGTGCATGCATGCTGTGTATATGAATTATGTGCTCTGCTTTGTTCCCAGCCTCACTTTTCAATCCCTTACCACTTAACTTAGTTTTGATAGGATCTGATTTATAAATCAATGTTGTTTGATTATCATAGACTAAGGATTAAAATTTAAATTAAAATAGAGTATGTTGCCTCTGGAAATGTTAAAACAATAGTGTATGTTGATATAAATCAAAAGTTCAAACTGTGTAAATTATTAATTCGGTATCATAAATCAAAAACATCAACTAAATCATGATTTTTGAATCAAGAATCATAACTTATAATTTAGGAATGAATGGACAGTTCTTGTTTGAATTGAAATTGATCTTTTAGGGTTTTCTGGTGATCTTTGTATCTGGAGGGGATGGGTTTCTTCCTAATGATGGAGGGGTGATCAGAGATGCTAGGAAAAATATAGGACTATGTTGAATTTCGGTGAGCAGGTTGCAGTAGTGAGAAATTTTTCGGAATCCTAGTTTTTAACTGGGAATGATGAAGCGATCACCACGGTTCATTGAGTTGATCGAGTTCAACTAGCTTTTGGGTAATGGAAGTAGGCATGTCGAGGAAGACGATGCCGGAGATTTAGACCTCCAGATGGTCGGAGCTGCGAGAACGAAGCGTTGACAGGTTTAGGTTGTGGTGTCCGTGTCGTTTCCCGGTTTGGAGTTGCAGCTCGAATTCGATTTTTGAGAATGGGATGATGCTTTATGTTCGCGATAAGGTGCAGAGATAATTGTTGACGTGATGAAGCCATCGTCGATGGCTGGAGTTAATCAGAATCACGGTGCATGTGCACCGTGCATTTTTGATTCCTGGTGATTCTGGGTAAAGCAGTGGAGAGAACTCGAGTTTTCTCGAGTAAGTATCAGGTAAGGCTCGAAGCAAGAAGGGGTCTGTCTCGAAGCATATAGGATGGTGTCTCGGGTTTAAAAGAGGTTACAGTTTTTTTTACAGTAACCTGTAATGTTGTTTTAAAATTTTATAAAACAGAAGTTTATAAAGTAAAGCAAGAGTTTGAACTACGTTTTGAATTCAAGTTTGAAATCTAAATCCAAGTTTGAAATTTAAATCTCAGTTTTTAAATAAGGTAAAGTTTTTAAATTTGAATTGATTTAACTACTTTAAAAAGGGTAAAGTAGTTTGTATTTTAAAAATGGAGTTTTATATTATAAATAGGTTTTTAAATCTAAAGATCTATCTGGAATCAAAATTTAATATGCATGCCAATTTTGTAATAAAAAGAAGTTTTCAAATTTAAAATGTTTTAAACAATTTGAACATTAAATTGTATTTTTAACTATGGTTTGAATTTAAACATAAATTTGGTTTTAGATTTCCTTTAAACTTCTTTATAAAATGAATATTTCTTTAACATGTGAATTAAAGATTTTTGAATTGTCTTTAAGCTTTGTTTAAAGTCAATTTTTATTCACTTTTAAATCTTAAATTTAAAATGAAATTTGAAAGAAAAGTTTAAAGTAAATTGATTTCAAATGTTTTGTTAATGACAATTTATCATAATTAAGAATGTTTTTATCTCAAAGTTAAATTAAGATGTAATGATTGGAAATTAATTAAATTAATTATGGTAATTAAGGAATAATTAGTTAATTTAATTAATTAAGGATTAGGGATTAATAAATTATTGATTAAGGATTAATCAAATTGTAATTAAAGGTCATTAATTAGATTATTATTTAATGATTAAAGATTTATTAATTAAGCAATTAGGTTATAATCAAGGTTAATTAATTAAATAATTAAGGATTAATTAAGTTACAGTTAATACTTAATTAATTAAATAATTAGAGTTTAATTAATGGATAATTAAAGATAAATTAATTTGTGATTAACAGTAGTTAGTCTGAGTTAATTACTTAATGAAAGTAAATAAGGAATTAATCATTTAATGAAAGTAATTAAGGAATTAATTACTTAATGTAATTAATTTCGTTTAATTTGATTGTTTAAATTGATTAATTAAGTTTAATTAATTTATACACTAGATGATTTGATAATAATTACTTAATGTAATGAATTGAGTTTAATGGGATTAGTTTGTATTAATTAATTACGATTAATTACTTTTAAACACTGAATGATTTGATGATAATTACTTAATGTAATTAATGGATTGGAATTACTTATTGAAGTAATTAATTGGTAATTACCGGATGTAATTAGTGGAAGATGTTTTAAGAATGAAAGTAACTTGAGTATAATTACTTAGTAATTAATCAAGGGATTAATTAAGGATAATTAATCGGGGATAATTAATGAAGTAATCAAGGTAGTTAATTACTGGATGTGGATAATCAAGAGGGATTAATAACTATGGTCTAATTAAGATTAATTACTTATTGTAATTAATTTAAATAAAGAAATTAATTAAAAATGTAATTAGGGATCATTTATTAATATAATCAATAATGTAATTAAAGTTGATTAATTAAGATTAATTAATCAATGATAAGTGATTTAGAGTAATTAATTAATGTAATTATTTATAATTAATTAATGAAGTAATTAAAGGTTAATTGCTGTAAGTGGTTTAGAATAATTAATTTATGAAATTAATTAAAGGATAATTACATGAATGTAATTAAAGGATAATTAATCAAGGGTGATTAATTAAGGTGATTAATTTGAATGATTAATTAATTAATTAATGGTTAGATAAGCAAGATTTATAATGATGAAGTAATTAAATTAATTTATTTTAAATTAATTAGGGATGAAGTAATTAATTTAATTCACTTTAAATTAATTAGAGATGGAAGTAATTAATTTAATTCATTTTAAATTAATTGTAGATGATGTGATTAAGTAAATCTTTGCTTATGTATGTATGGATGATATTAATTGCCTTGAATGGTTTGTGATCTCAGAAATGAGATAAGTAATGCGGTGTGATATGAATGCTTCGGTTGCATTGTGATGATAATATGGATTATCTATTTTGATGATAGTATGGATTATCTGTTTATAATGATAATGTGGATCATCTGTTTATTATGATAATGTTGATTATCTATTATGCTTTGTGAGTTATCTATCTGTGTGTATATAGATAATTAAATTGAATTGTTTTAAACTTTAAAACAACTTGGCCTTAAAAGACACGTTTTGGATTTCGATGAGACCGGGATCGGGTTTCCATATTTGGATATCCGAAAACCCTATCGATCCAAAGTAATGATAGGTCGTGAATCTCTAGTGAAGATGAAGATTCAGAGTGCGAGGGTTATCGCCGTTAACTCTGAGGGTGATTCCAAAATGAGTGTAACGAGATAATGCCTTCGGTTTCGTTCGAACCCGGAACGAACTTGTATGGATTGAATGCTTTCAGAACATCGTCAGGTGGACGATGAGTATTCTAAGTGATGTGTTCTATAAAGGTAATCGTAGCCTCAAGCCTCATCCACCGGGAGTGGCTAAAAAAGGGGAGGTGCAGCAAGGCTAAGTGGGTCATGCCCAAGTAGGACGAAATTTTCCCATGTCTAAAGGTCCCTTTTATTTCGGCTGTGTGGACAGTTGTGAGCTTCAACTGTCGAGGTTGTCTTGTTCAGGACTGTTCAGTAAGGGATGGTTCCGGCCTTGTGTTGTAGGGGAGTCAGGGTGGCTCCTAGGTACGTTGATCTAGGCCACGTACTGTGATGGACGGTACCCAGTAGCCCTGCCATTGTATGGAATCCAAAATCCAATAAGTTCCCTCGGTTTTGATTGTATTACCCACTTTTGTGGCTAGTAGCTGGAATTTAATCATGTAACAATTTCGGCTATTTCATATTTACTTGAAAACCCTAGACCTATTATAATATCACCGGATTTCCTATCAAATGTTTTGGTTAGCGTAAGGTAAAAACTTTTCCATGTTTATGCGTGGGAAGTCTTACGTGATACCATTCTTTTCAAAAGGTTTTTGAAAGTTAAGCAACCTTAACCTGTTACTCACACCAGACCCATGTCTGACCCGGAGTTTATTTCTGTTTTTCTTAAACTCTTGGGTACTCAAATTTTTACGAGTAGCCAAGGGATTCAGGTTAGCTTTGACGAATTGTGGAGGAGCAATGGAGCAGGAGGCTTCTGCATGTAGATATATAGTGTTCCATTATGTTGGTTTCTCTGAGTAGTTTCCTTGTATTGTATTGAGTTGTATAACTAGACAGGTGTTTATAACTGTCTAGTATGTGATGTGTAATCTGTGTAACTCTGATAATAGTTGTAAACTATGTAATATTTATGTTATTAATATAATTTATTCATTCCGTTGTTGAGATTCTGATGTTGTTTCTTCTTTCTCTTCTTTCTTTTCTCTTTTCTATCCCTTTCTTTCTTCAAGATGATGCGATTTTCTGTGGTGAGAAAGTCGGGTCGTCTCATTTGGTATCAAAGCGCTAGCTTGAGCGAATATCTAGGCTCTGGAGTGGTGTCTATCTTGAGAGAGCATATTTGTAATTTTTAATATATTTATATATATATATATATTTATTTATTCTACCTATCTGTTGGGTTACATGTTCGGATTTTCCAATATAAGTTATAAAGGTAGATGGGGTGGTGGTGTGTGTAACACGACTACTACCATTGGTTGGATTTTGAATGTTTGAGGTTGGAAGTGCATCTGTCGAGATTGTAGACCTAATACCGTCTCGAGTGAGTTTTGCAGTGGTGTGCAGATTTCATCGATCTCTGAAGGAAACATGTTAAGGTTCGGAGTCTATTTTTGAAGTTGGATGTGTAGAGTTTGGATCTGTCGGCTAGGCAGAAGCGAGTGATTGTTTCTTGATGCCTCAGGAAGTAGTAGTTGCGTGATGAGATGCAGTGATTATGGATGTGTCCGAAGATGTTTCTTTGGACAAGTTTAATTAAGCAGGTCTGCATCGGTGATGTGGCTGTGTTCAGCATGGTGTTTCTGATTGGTTTGAGGTCCGAGTTTCTTGAAGAGCTTTGTATTAGGAAGTCTTTGGCATCTGTGGCAGCAGTGCAGCTTGGAGTGTTCTGTATGTCGGCAGGGAGTCTACTGGATTAGCAGTTTTCTGGAAGTGGAGTTCAGAAGCAGCAGAGTGGGACGGTTTCTTCGATAGATTGGCTAGATAAGTGTAAGTTGTTCTGTTTGGTAAAGGGAGAACAGTTTTCCTTGGATATTTGGTCTGGATTGAATCGCAAAAGTGACTTGCGATAGTTGAGTGTTCTCTTGGGTTATCAGAGTTTTTCCGGATGTCTTCAGGGAAGACAGAGGTTTGTCCGCATACGGAGATTGAGTTTTCTTATCGACTGAGATTCCAGGAGTGCTACGGGTGGTTCAGCTTAGTAGAAGGATGGTTCTTAGTAATAGAAGTTGGTGAAGGAGCTCAGGGTTTTGGAGAAACTTCTGAGATTTTCTTTTATGGATCTGTTGAACCATATTTCTAGGATGTGTTGTCTAGTTTGTGTTCGTATTCTTCTTCAGGATATTCATCTACTTCGGATCAGAGTTGTGCAGCGGAAGCAGTTTGGGAGTGTTTCTGTTTTCTTTTCTGGATAGGAGAAGTGAGTTTAGTCTTCTGATGTTTGAGGAGTAGAGTTTGAGTTCTTGATTTTGGGATTGGTCTTGAGGAGATCATTTTGTTGAATTAATTGGTTTTGTTTGTTTCTAGAGGCATCAGCGAAGGTTGAACTGATCAGTAAAGATGTAGACAACCCAGGATCGTCCGAAGAGTTTTGAGAATAAGAGACGAAAGAATCTGGATTTCGGAGTCGGAGATTTGTTTTTGGATAAGTTTTCTCCAATCAAAAAGGGAGCTATAAGATTGGGTAAGGCTGGAAAGCTAGCTCTGAGGTATTTTGGATCTTTTCTGTGATCTTGGAGGTTAAGTGTTTGATCTACATGATTGAATTGCCAGTTTGGATAACTGGGATTTGATGAGCTTCACGTATCTCTGAGAAAATACGTGTATGATCTATCTCTGGTTTTGGAACCAGCAGTTCGGGAGTTTTGGTTGTTGAGTCAGACTCGTCTGTAGTCTGATATCCTGTTTAGTTTTGTAGATATGGATGAATAAGAGCTCTGTAGCTTAGTAGTATTGATTGTTTGGATTCTGTAGAGCGAGTATCCCGGTGTATATATACTTGGGGAAACTCGAGGAAATTTTATCCATAATTTTGTCTGGATATTTAGATTTGTTTGATTGGATGAATTGGTTGCTACGATTGTTAGCATATGTTGATATATGCTTGTGTTTTAAAATTAAAACTTTAATGAGATTATTAAATTACCTTTGTTTTAAATTTCGGAGACGAAATTCTTTTAAGGGGGAAGGATTGTGATATCTCGGAATTTTTGACAATATCAATTTAATAATCTGTATTAAAAATTAAATTGATTTGATAATTTTTGTTAATAAAATTTGAATTGATTTAATAATCTTCCTTTAACAAATATTTAATTGGAAGATTTTATCTTTTAAAACTAATAAATTGGTTTCTATTTATAATATAAATATATAGTTTATATTATAAATAGATTAGCTTTGTTTTAAATTTAATAAATAAAGCATATTTCCTAATTTTAATATTTTTAGTAATTTGGAAATTTTATTTTTTTAATATAAAGCTTTTCAAAGTTATTAAATAAATATTCTTAGTCTAAATTTAATAAATGAATCTTGATTTCAAATTCTAATATATATATATTAATAATTTGGAAATGTTGATTTAATTTAATATTAAGTTTTTCAAAACTATTTAATAAATAAGTATATGATTTTAAAATTGTTAAGAAAGATGTTTAAATGTTTAAAATGATTTTGGCTTAAGTTTTAAATTTAAATTAATTAATAAAAAAGGCTTTGTTTTGTTTTCTTTTTAAAATATAGCTTAATAAAATAAGTAATTTATTAATAAAGGAGAAATAATTTCTTTTATAATTATTTAATTAGATAATGAGTTATTTCTAAAAACAATATTAATAATGTATTGTTTTTACAAATAGATTTTGAATAAAATAGAGTTATTATTATCAAATTTAATAATAAGTTAGTTTAAATCAATATATGTTTGTTTAAGATGATTTTAAAATTTAGATTTTAAAATTTGAATTTGAATTTAATATTTGGATTAAATTTGAATTTAATATTTGGATTAAATTTGAGTTTAAAGAATAATTATTTTGAAATAGTTTAAATATGAAATATATGAATAAAGTTTTCATTGGATATAATTTGTTTTTCCTTAATAAATTTACTTATATAAATTAGAAAGTATTTATTTAAATATTAAACAAATACAAAAGTTTTATGTTTATATTTATAAATGGATTTAATGCACTAGGTATGATTTTATTTAAAAACATGTTTGGACTTATTTTAATTTCCTATAAAAGGTTTTATTTTTATAAATTTATAAAGGAATTTATTTAACTAGAAATGTATAAATTAATTAGGAAATTTATTATAAAAGCTTTGTAATTTAATTTAAAAACAAAGAAAAATACATAATATACATGTGTTAATTTCTAAACATCATTTCTAACAAGTGTTAAGAAATTAAGTAGGTTGGAGGACAAGTGTCACCCCTTTTATTTTATTTTTATTTTTTATTTTTTTTCTTAATTTTTATAAAATTTTAAATTGGTTTATATAACATACATCTTTCATTCTAATTTTTTTTTCTAACCTTATTTCTTAACAAAGGAAACCAACAAAATTTTATATAGCAACTCTCAGCTCAAAACTATAATTCACTTTCCAAATCAAATACAATCTGTACCTCTTTTCTCATCTCAAAATCCAATCTGTTATTCATCTTCCAAAATTAAAAGACCAAAACCTGTCAGTAAATTTTCAAAAGCAAATCTGCATTTTTATAAAATCTGGAATTTTGTTTCTGCATGCAAATCTTTCCAGCAACTCAGTTACAAAATAAGCAAGTCAGCTTCAAAGCATTCGAGTGCGAGTTTTTAAAGAAGCATTTCAGTTTTTAAAGAATTCAAAGTATCAAAAAAGGCTGTTTTCAAAAATCTGGAGCATTTCAGTTAAAAGAATTCAAAAGCTTTTCAAATGGAGGCTCTGTCTTCTTCAAAAATAGGTGGGTAACTTTTAAAATTTAAAATTTTAAAAATTGGTTGCATGCTTGTATGATGAGATGAATAAGTATTGCATGTTTTTATAAGTAAATGTCTGATGAGAATATTTATGTGTATGCATTCTGTGTATATGAATTATGTGCTCTGCTTTGTTCGCAGTCTCACTTTTTAATCCCTTACCACTTGACTTAGTTTTGATAGGATCTGATTTATAAATCAATGTTGTTTGATTATCATAGTCTAAGGATTAAAATTTAAATTTAAATAGAGTCTGTTGCCTTTGGAAATGTTGAAACATCAGTGTATGTTGATATAAATCAAAAGTTCAAACTGTGCAAATTATTAATTCCGTATCATAAATCAAAAACATCAACTAAATCATGATTTTTGAATCAAGAATCATAGCTTATTATTTAGGAATGAATGGACAGTTCTTGTTTGAACTGAAATTGATCTTTTGGGGTTTTCTGGTGATCTTTGTATCTAGAGGGGATGGGTTTCTTCCTAATGATGGAGGGGTGATCAGAGATGCTAGGAAAAATATAGGATGATGTTGAATTTCGGTGAGCAGGTTGTAGTAGTGTGAGATTTTCTGGAACCCTAGTTTTCAACTAGGAATGATGAAGCGATCACCACGGTTCATCGAGTTGATCGATTTCTTTTGGGTAATGGAAGTAGGCATGTAGAGGAAGACGATGCCGGAGATTTAGACCTCCAGATGGTCGGAGCTGCGAGAACGAAGCGTTGACAGGTTTAGGTTGTGGTGTCCGTGTCGTTTCCAGGTTTGGAGTTGCAGCTCGAATTCAATTTTTGAGAATAGGATGATGCTTTAT
This sequence comes from Allium cepa, assembly GCA_030765085.1. Taxonomy (NCBI): domain Eukaryota; kingdom Viridiplantae; phylum Streptophyta; class Magnoliopsida; order Asparagales; family Amaryllidaceae; genus Allium; species Allium cepa. Next base: position 165,533,648 of record CM060932.1, read on the forward strand.
GTTCGCGATAAGGTGCAGAGATGATTGTTGACGTGATGAAGCCATGGTCGATGGCTGGAGTTAATCGGAATCACGGTGCATATGCACCGTGCATTTTTGATTCCTGGTGAATCTGGTAAAGCAGTAGAGAGAACTCGAGTTTTCTCGAGTAAGTATCGGGTAAGGCTCGAAGCAAGGAGGGGTCTGTCTCGAAGCATATAGGATGGTGTCTCGGTTTAAAAGAGATTACAGCTTTTTTTTACAGTAACCTGTAATGTTGTTTCAAAATTTTATGAAACGGAAGTTTATAAATGTAAAGCAAGAGTTTGAACTAAGTTTTAAATTCAAGTTTGAATTCTAAATCCAAGTTTAAAATTTGAATCTCAGTTTTCAAATAAGGTAAAGTTTTTAAATTTGAATTGATTTAACTACTTTAAAAAGGGTTAAGTAGTTTGTATTTTAAAAATGAAGTTTTATATTGTAAATAGGTTTTTAAATCTAAAGATTTCTCTGGAATCAAAATTTAATATGCATTCCAATTTTGTAATAAAAAAGTTTTCAAATTTAAAATGTTTTAAACAATTTGAACATTAAAGTGTATTTTTAACTATGGTTTGAATTTAAACATAAATTTGGTTTTAGATTTCTTTTAAACTTCTTTATAAAATGAATATTTCTTTAACATGTGAATTAACGATTTTTGAATTGTCTTTAAGCTTTGTTTAAAGTCAATTTGTATTCACTTTTAAATCTTAAATTTAGAATGAAATTTGAAAGAAAAGTTTAAAGTAAATTGATTTCAAATGTTTTGTTAATGACAATTTAGTCATAAGAATGTTTTTATCTCAAAGTTAAATTAAGATTCAATGATTTGAAATTAATTAAATTAATTGTGGTAATTAAGGAACAATTAGTTAATTTAATTAATTAAGGATTAGGGATTAATAAATTATTGATTAAGGATTAATCAATTTGTGATTAAAGATCATTAATTAGATTATTAATTAATGATTAAAGATTTATTAATTAAGCAATTAGGTTATAATCAAAGTTAATTAATTAAATAATTAAGGATTAATTAAGTTACAGTTAACATTTAATTAATTAAATATTTAGAGTTTAATTAATGGTTAATTAAAGATAAATTAATTTGTGATTATCAACGGTTAATCTAAGTTAATTACTTAATGGAAGTAATTAAAGAATGGTTAATGTAGGTCATTAATTAGGATTATTTAATAATTAATTAATGTGGTTAATTTTTAAATTTAAAAATAATAAGTTGTGAATCGTTTAAGTGTAATCACTTAATGAAAGTAATTAAGGAATTAATCACTTAATGAAAGTAATTAAGGAATTAATTACTTAATGTAATTAATTTAGTTTAATGTGATTGTTTAAATTGATTAATTAAGTTTAATTAATTTAAACACTAGATGATTTGATAATAATTACTTAATGTAATTAATTGAGTTTAATGGGATTAGTTTGTATTAATTAATTAAGTTTAATTAATTTTTAACATTGAATGATTTGATGATAATTACTTAATGTAATTAATGGATTGGAATTAGTTAGTGAAGTAATTAATTGGTAATTAGAGGATGTAACTAGTGGAAGATGTTTTAAGATTGAAAGTAACTTGAGTATAATTACTTAGTAATTAATCAAGGGATTAACTAAGGATAATTAATTGGGGATAATTAATGAAGTAATTAAAGTAGTTAATTACTGGATGTGGTTAATCAAGAGGGATTAATAATTATTGCTTTTATTTATTCGCTCGTCGTGATTGTACCACTCACCGTCCATGTACTTGGAATCCATTCCTTTTATAATCAAATGCTCGATAATAACTTCTCCATGAAGACGGGTAAGATTTCTACAATCTACACAAGGACATAATTTTTTTTCCACATTTTGCAGCTTTAGTTTTGCATCGTTTACAAAATTCCAAGCTGCTTGCTCGTATTCTTTATTGGTTCTACAATAATAATAAAAAACAAATAATAACCTTAGATATTAAAATATGTTTTAAATTCAGTATTACACTTAAGTACCATATAATTATCTGTTTAGACGTACCCAGTCTTTATCCATCATTTCTTGTCTTTTCAAATGGAAAAAAGTATCAGATTTACGAACAATAAACACTCTTGACACTGATTCTAAATCAAATTTGATGAAAGCAAGTCACCAAATCTTGATGATCAACTGTATTAAAAGTTCATAAACAAAATTTAATCTCTATATTGACAAATATATACACATGAACCTAGCACATATACATACGGCTATTAGAAAAAGCTACATATGCATGTTATCCTTAACCTAATGTTTTAAAGTAACGTCATTTAAACATATGCAGTGAAGTGAATGGGATACGGTTGAATGGGGAATGGCAGTGGTATGGTTGAATGCAAGGGGGTGGATGGTTGGAAGGTAAAGAACGGTTTGTGTAGATGGGGTGTAGGAGGAGTAAGTGATGGTCGAGGCTGGTTATAAGGGTGATGAAGTAGACAATTAGAATAGTAGTGTACTAGTGACATGAGGTGTATTTCTGGACAGTGTATTGGTTGGCGAAGTGTTTGGTGCTGCTGTTTTAATCTTGTATGGGAGGGGATGAAGACAGAAGCTGATTGTTCTCTTATTGACAGGAGGTCTGCTATTCAGGTAGACAATTAGAAAATGTTTTTGTTTTTTCAGAACTAAATGCAATTCAAGAATAGTGAGAATGTATGCAAATTTTGTTTGTAAAAGAAAAGAAAAATCAAAGTTGCAACATAATTTTTTTAAATTGCAATGCACATAAAATGTACAGAGAATAGAGAATAAGTTAATCAGAGAGCACAACAAAGAAACACAAATGCACATTAAGAATGCAACAAGGGATAATGTAAAAAATGGAAATAGTTTTCAAAAATAGTTAACACACCAAAACACGCAATGCACACAATGTAATAAAACAAAAAACAAACTGTAATTGGAATGCAAAAATGTTTGTTTTGTTTTGAAACTTTTTTTAAAAATTAAATTCACGCAGACATGGAAATGCTCAAACATTGAAAACAAATGCAAATGAGATGAACAAAACAAAACAAAATGCATAAAGCGTTTTCATTTAACTAAAAAAGAAAGCATCTAATTATTGACAAAAGTGATAAGAAACAATCTACTAAGAGTTGTTTGCAAATAAAAGAAAGATTGACAAAAGTGCATCAATCTGCAGTGAAGTGAGCCTCAATGAATCATTGGCAGTTTCTACTCCAAATTGTAAATAAGGAAACAAGTGATAGCAAGGTAAAAATTATTTTCATATAAAGAATAATCTAATAGGCTTGTCTTTAAACATAAAAGTATATACAAATAGGTGCAAACCTGGAGTGGAGTGTGTCCTAATGAATCGCATAAAGGCCTACAATTAAACAAAGGGTGCTCTGGTGGCAATTCAGAAACAAGTTGATTCAGCAGCTGCAGTAAAATTCTATGATTATTGCAAGAACATTTAACATTGTTGTACATGTATAAGGATCAATGGTCTAAATAGTAGATAGTACTATAAAGACCAAACAAACAAAAGGCAAACAAAAAAGTGTTAATCTGGATCGTTTTGCTAATAATTCGACAACCATCTTCATTGATTTTTTGTGTTTGATTTCACAGTTATAACACTTGTGTATTGACAGTGCAATCAATGGGAATGGAAACCACAAACCACAATCCATTTATCAAATTTTGAGATCTAATGCATATATCAAAGCTATGCTCAATCCTAACACACCGTAGAAAATACACACTTCAGTACATACTAAAAAAATACCCATACTTGAAATGTACAATAACAGACACTCCCCCCTATATCACTATCAAACTTTACCTACAAAATTGTATAAATCATTCGTCACCAAACTTTAAGCAACACGAAGTTGCAGTTAAGCACTAATACCAAATCAAGGCTAACTGTTAACTCAAGTTAAACATATCCTCTATTGTGAAGAAGTGCCAAACATCTCTTCGAGTACAAATGCAAAGAATCATGGAAAAAGTCACAAAGAGGCTTGAAACACAAAGAACCCTTGTTCCTAATGTTGTTTACGAGACCTTATAGAATAAATCATGGATGTAAAATTATTTGAATCTTTGATCATTTATTTGATCTTTGTGAAGCATATATGCAGTGGCCAGGTAAAAGATAAAAAAACTTGAACAGTAGTTTTCTAAAAATAAATATCATCTATATGAGTCCTAAGTCTCAGTGAATTGAAGCATCATGATTATATTTTATTATAAATATGAACAACCATTCATTTGACAATATTATAAGTTAGCTTCAATCAAAATTCCAGTAGCAGATTTTTTTTTCCTTATTCTAGAACTTGGTATGCTTAAAAGGGCATGTATAAAATTTACTGAATTTTATGGATACAAAATGAATTCCAGACCAAATATGTTTGAGTTAAAATTCAAATGTATAACAAAATCATTCACTGAGAAAATGTACGTCTTTGCAAAGAAAAGCCAAATACAGAAATATGTTCATCTTATACATGCAGAGAACTTCATAAGAAAAAACACAATCAGAAAGTGATTAACAAGAACTTATGACAGAATTTACTAAATGCATATAAATTGACCACCATCCAAAAGTACTGTGAAATTCTAAAGACAGAGTAGAGGCATATTCATGTAGATACAAGTGTTTGGAATTTTCAAACAAGAGAGTAAAAAAAAAATCAAAACGATAGTTTTATGAGTATGTGTACATGTATGAAAAATGGTGGTGCTTATATCATCTTAAATCAGATGTAATTCCAAAAAAGTAGGCCAACAACAAGTGAGCATCAACATAAATAAAGAAAAGTAATGAAACATTCCATTTCTATTTGAATTTCAATTTTATGCAACTACATATATAAAAAAGATCACATGTCAAATTATATGTTGCGTCATACTAATTAAAAAATAATAATCCATGGTGCATTTGTTGGTGGAGCATATTCTTTTCCTTAGCTTATATGGAACAGTTAATAATTCGACGTTCCATCATAGGGCTATGAAAAGTATTTTATCACCTTCATTAATGACTTCTCACATTATTGTTACTTATAGTTGTTGCATGAAAAGTCTCAATCAGTGGACATCCTCAAGATGTTCATTAATGAAATAGAAAGGTAGAAAGATAAAAAGGTGAATGTTGTGAGGTCTGACCGGGGTAGTGAATATTACAGAAAATATATTGAGAATGAACAATGTCCATGTCCATTTGCAAAGTTTCTTGAAAGTCGTGGCATATGTGCACAGTATACTATGCCAGGTACAACGCAACAAAATGGTGTAAGTAAAAGCGGAATCGTACTCCTATGGATATGGTTAGGTCAATGTTAAATCGTAGTAATGTACATTTATCTTTGTGGATGCACGCATTAAGGACCACTGCATGTCTTCTCGACAGGGTTCCTAGTAAGGTAGTTTTTAAGACTCCTTATGGCGTTGATAGGAAGGAAACCCAATTTGAGGCATCTTCATGTTTGGGGTTATCGGGAAGATGTAAAGGTGTATAATCCACATGAAAAGAAGTTTGATGAAAGAACCGTTAGTGGTCTTTTCATTGGCTATCCTGAAAAGTCAAAAAGGTACGAATTTTATTTTCCTAATCACAGTACAAGAATAGTTGAGTTTGGTATGCTCGGTTCATTGATATTGGTAAGTTCAATGGGAGTGAGGAAACACGTAAAGTGGATATCATGGAGACTTGTGGTAAATCCTTTTTACCTAAAGTCTCTTCCCAGGTTGTTGTTTCTCTTGTTGTATTCCCATCAAACAACAATGGGAGACAACAAGTAATATTCAAAACCCACAGGATGAACATATGGTTGATGACTAACTTATAATGTGCAAGTCACTAATGAGCAAGTGATAGAAGAAGCTCCTGAAATAGCAGTAAGAATGTTTGAAAGGCAAAAGAGGTCAGCTATTTCAGACGATTATGTTATTTTTTCACCTGAACATGAATGTGACTTAAGCATTGATAAGGATCCAGTTTCATCTAAGAAAGCCATGGATTGTAAAAATTCTAAAAAATGGTTCAATGCTATGGAAGAAGAGTTGAAATCAATGGACAAAAAAAGGGTATGATATCTAGTTGAGTTGCTTGAAGGTTCTAAATAAGTCTTTAAGACTAAACATGACTCGAAAGGGAACATCGAAAGGTATAAAGCTAGACTCATCGCAAAAGGTTTCACTTAAAACGACGACGTATAAAAAGGCCTTCTCTTCGGTTTCAAAGAAGGACTCTTTGAGAATTGTTTTGGCCTTGGTAGCTCATTATGACTTAAAGCTTCATCAAATAGATGTAAAAATCAACTTTCTGAATGGTGACTTAGAGGAAGAAGTTTATATGGATCAACCTAAGGGGTTTGTGACTACAGAAAAATAAATTTTGGTATTTAAATTAAAGAAGTCAATATATAGACTAAAACAAGCTTCTAGACAATGATATTTTAAGTTCAATAATACCATTACATCATATGGTTTTGTTGAGAACAGGGTTGATCGATGTGTCTATATGAAGGTTAATGGGAGCAAATTCATAATTTTGGTCTTGTATGTTGACAATATACTGCTTGCTGCCAATGATGTTGCTTTGTTACACTTTCTAATAACTTTGAAATGAAAAACATGGATGATGCATCATATGCGATCGAATAGAAATATTCCGTAATAGATCATAACGATTGTTGAGATTGTCTAAGGAAGGATATATCAAAAAGGTATTAGAGAGATTCAAAATGAAACAATGCTCCATATGAATTATTCCAATTTGGAAAGGGGACAAATTAGTCAAATGCAATGTCCCAAGAACGATTTGGAAAGAAAGAAAATGGAATCTATTCCTTGTGCATCGGTGGTTGGGAGTTTGATGTATGCCGAAACATGTACTCGACCGGATATCAGCTTTGCCGTTGGAATGTTGGGACGGTATCAAAGTAATCCTGGAATGGATCACTAGAAAGCTGCAAAGAAAGTTCTTAGATACTTACAAGGCATAAAAGATTACATGCTCACGTATAGAAGGTCAGATCACTCGGAAGTGGTTGGCTACTCCGATTTAGACTTTGCTGGCACTGTGGATTCAAGGAAGTCCACATTTGGATATGTTTTTCTAATGGCTGGAGGAGCGGTATCATGGAAGAATGGAAAACAGTCTGTGATTGCCATTCTACCATGGAGGCAGAATTTGTGGCATGTTTTGCGACCACGATTCAAGCATTGTGGTTACAGAACTTTACCTTGGGGCTTGGTGTCGTTGATAGTATAGCTAGGCCACTAAGTATATGTTGTGATAATTCTGCATCTGTCTTCTTCTCTAAGAATGGTAAGTACTCAAGGGGTGCTAAACACATGGACCTAAAGTACTTATCCGTTAAAGAAAAAGTCGAAAAGTGTCATTTGGGCATATTAGTACTGATTCAATGATAGCTGATCTATTAACTAAAGTGTTGCGGCCACAGACATTTATTGGTCATATTGAAAGGATGGGGATTATGAATAAGTCCCTTTTAACATTGTAGTGTGATGTATGTATATACATGCATGGTTGTAATGTTCGCGTTGTACAACACTTGTGAATTCAATTAAAATTAGTTTCTGCTTTATTCCTTATTATGCACATTATAGAGTATACTTTCATTGTTTTAGTGCACTAATAAGATATGTCTTTGAAAGGCATTGAAGACACAAATTACAGTTATCTCTTAAAGTTAAGTTGGTTTGTGATACATGGAAGGAATCAAGGTTGATGGATAACTTGTGACCACCATGATCCAATTGTTTTAATTCAATAAAATATGATGACCTGATCGTTTCAGCATATGGTGCGCAATTATAGTTGAATCTTCAAGTCGTCATATAGGCCAAGTGGCAGATAGTTAGATTATTTTAATATTATTAACAGTAATGCATTATCTTTTGAAGAGTTGTGTCCTTTTTATTATTTAATGTGTTGTGTCCTTTGAATTCAATGGTTGTGTTTTTCTATTTCAAGTGCAGTGTCCTTCATCAACAGATGCGAATGCATGTATTTAAGAACCAAGCCTGTGAACTGCAGTGGTGTGGAGAAAGTAATGAATCAAATGTTTCTTCTTTAACTCTCTGTTCTACTGGCAAAATAGAATTCTGTTTTTCAATATTAACACTTTTTCCAACAAATTTTGTATCGGAGCCTTCCCGATCCTTCATCTATTTTAACAATGACATCAAGTTCAAACTCCGGCAACATTCAAAATTTAATTCCTATTTTTGATGGAGAGAACTACGAATTTTGGAGTCTACAGATGAAGACATTATTCATCTCACAAGATCTTTGGGATCTTGTACAAGATGGTTATGAGATACTTGCTTCTTCCTCAAAAGAAAAAATGACAGCGGAACAACAGCAGGCTTACAAAGAAAACATAATGAGAGATGCCAAGGCTTTGCTAATAATTCAACAGGGAGTAAGCAAAACCCTCTTCCCTAGATTATTGTCTGCATCAACTTCAAAAGAGGCTTGGAGTATACTCAAAACTGAGTTTCAAGGATCACAAAAAGTGATCTCCATCAAACTCCAATCCTTATGGAGGGACTTTGGTAATTTGCTGATGAAGGAAAATGAATCTATTCAAGAGTTCTTCACCCGTGTTTCTGGAATTATAAATCAAATCAGAAGCTATGGAGACACTCTTGCAGACAGGAAGATTGTGGAAAAAACACTTCGCAGCCTGACACAAAAATACGATCATATCGTAGCAGCGATAGAGGAATCGAAGGATCTGGCTATGCTATCCTTACATGAACTGATTGGTTCACTGGAAGCACATGAAAAAAGAATCATCAGATTTGTAGAACAGCCCATAGAGCAAGCTTTTCAGTCTAAAGTGAATTTAAAGGAAACCGAAGGCAAACAAAAAGGAGAAGTCCCAAAATTTCAAAATAAAAGAAGCAAAAATTTTGGACGCAAAAATTTCAACAGAGGAAGTGGTTTCAACAAGAAAAAAATGGAGTAACAACACAAGCAACCAGAATAGTAGCTCAGTCCCAAGATGCTATGTTTGCAAAAAGCCTGGACATAAAAGTGAAGATTGCTATTACAAGTGTACTGGATGCAAGATACCTAATCATTCTCAACAAGACTGCAGATATCAAAAGAACAACGAAGCCAATATTTCTACTCAAACTAATTCACAAGAGGAATTATTCTATTCATGTTTAAGTTCTCATCAAGAGTCGGAGGATGTATGGTATGTGGATAGTGGCTGCAGCAATCATATGACTGGGAAAAAGCAATGTTTTGTCAATCTTGAAGAAAATATATTTTCTCAAGTGAAACTTGAAGATGGAAAATTGCACAATGTTGCAGGGAAGGGCACTGTCGCTGTACAAATAAAAGAAGCTACATCAAAACTGATCCATGATGTACTGTATATTCCAAATCTAACTCAAAATTTGCTGAGTGTGGGACAGCTTGTGCAAAGAGGCTTTTCTGTAAAATTTGAAGATGATCATTGTGCTATATCTGATAAGAAAAGTAACATTCCTATGGCAAAGATCAAAATGGCAGTAAACAAAGTTTTTCCATTGGTTATGTCGTCAAAAGAAAACCTTGTTTTGAATGCAGCAAAAACTGAGGATCGTTGTTATGGCATCAACGATATGGCCACTTGAATCAACAAAGTCTGCAGCTGCTGCATCAGAAAAGAATGGTGGTTGGTCTCCCTTTGTTACTGCTGAAAAAGAAGTTTGCGAAGGATGTATTTTTGAAAAATTTCATCGGTTGTCATTCTCACAATCAAGGTGGAGAGCAAGAGCACCGCTTGAATTGGTTCATGCAGACATTTGCGGACCAACTCGCACTCCGTCCATCAATCACAAAAGGTATTTTATTTTATTTGTAGATGATTTTTCAAGGATGATGTGGGTTTATTTTCTAGAACAGAAATCAGAAGCATTTTCCATTTTCAAACAATTTAAAGCTTTTGGAGAAAAACAAAGTGGTCATAGTCTAAAAGTGCTAAGGACAGATCGTGGAGGAGAGTTTACTTCAAATGAATTTTCTAGTTTTTGCAAAAGCAATGGTATTAAAAGAGAATTGACAGCTGGCTACACCCCACAACAAAACGGAGTTGCCGAGCGAAGAAATCGTACAATTGTTGAAATGGCAAGAAGCATGTTGAAGGCAAAAGGTCTGCCAAATATGTTTTGGGCTGAAGCTGTTCATACAGCCGTCTACTTACTCAATAGATCCCCAACCAAAGCTCTCAAGAATATGAATCCATTTGAAGCATGGCATAATTTTAAACCAAAGGTAGATTTTCTGAAAATATTTGGTTGTGTTGCTTATGCACATATTCCTTCCCAAAAGAGAGAGAAATTTGATGAAAAGGGACAAAAATACATTTTCATCGGTTATAGCGACCAGTCTAAAGCATACAGATTGATTGATCCAAGAACCAACAGCTTGGCAATCTCTAGAGATGTTATTTTTGATGAACTCAAGGCTTGGAGATGGGAGAATGAGCATACAAATGCTCCAAGAATTATTGAAGAACCATAAACATAAAATCTAAAGCAAAACATGCTGCCTGAAGAAGAGAATTTACTGCCTCAAACTCCAATATCAAATACCATACCAAGTACATCAACGTCTGGCTCTCTTGAAGCTTCACCGAATTCTACTCCAAGACCAAACAAGAAATACCGCTCATTACAAGAAATCTATGATGTTGCTCTCAGTGCAATAGAACCTCAAAATTTTGAAGACGCGGTAAAAGAGAAGATATGGAAAGATGCAATCGATGAAGAAATGACAGTAATAAAAAAAAACATGGGAGCTAGTGGATCGTCTGAAGTCAAAAGATATCATTGGACTTAAATGGATCTTCAAGACAAAGTTTAATCAAGATGGATCAATCCAAAAGCACAAAGCTCGCTTGGTTGCAAAGGGATATTCTCAACAACCGGGAATTGATTTCAACGAAACATTTGCGCCCGTGGTTCGAATGGAGACTATAAGGACTGTTTTGGCATTGGCTGCACAATTGAGAACTCCGGTTTATCAATTAGATGTCAAGTCGGCATTTTTGAACGGAGAACTATAAGAAGAAGTCTATGTCGAGCAACCGCAAGGTTATATTGAGAAAGGAAATGAAGAAAAAATTTGCCAACTTCGGAAAGCTTTATATGGTTAGAAGCAAGCACCACGAGCATGGAATAGTAAAATTGATCATTATTTTCGTCAAAATGGATTTTGCAGAAGTTCAAGTGAGCCATCACTTTATCATAAAAAGGAAGGTACACATGACTTTATTATACTGTGTCTTTATGTTGATGATTTAATATATACAAGTACAAATCCAAGAATGGCAGAAGCTTTTAAGAAGGCTATGATGAAGGAATTCGAAATGACAGACTTGGGCAATATGAGATTCTTTTTAGGAATGCAGGTTCAGCAATCAGAAAACGGAATATTCATTTCGCAAGAAAAATATGCAGAAAACTTGTTGAAAAAATTTAATATGTTGAACTGCAAGCCAATGGATACTCCAATAGCTATTAACTTGAAGCTTTCAAGCAATGATGAGGCACCAAAAGCAGAAGCATCTCTTTATAGAAGTTTGGTTGGCTCATTAATATATTTGACAAATACTAGGCTTGACATTGTCTATGCCGTGAGTATTGTATCTAGATTTATGAGTAAGCCAAGTAATGATCATTTATCAGCGGCAAAAAGAATTCTCAGATATGTTCAAGGGACCAAAGAGTATGGCATCATGTATAAATAAGAACAGAAAAGCAATTTAGTTGGGTTCACAGACAGTGACTGGGCAGGCTTAATAGACGATAGAAAGAGCACCTCTGGCCATGTATTCTTCTTAGGAAGCAAGGCTATATCATGGTCATCTAAGAAGCAAAGTACAGTTGCATTATCATCTGCAGAGGCTGAATATATATCAGCAACGAGCGCAAGTTGTGAAGCGGTTTGGTTAAGAAGAATTTTGGAGGACCTTCATCAAAAACAGCATTTTCTGACGGACGTTTACTGTGATAATATGTCAACTATTGCCATGATAAAGAACCCAGTATTTCATAGCAGATCCAAGCATATAGAGCTCCGTCATCATTTCATCAGAAAACTAGTTGAAGACAATGAGATTGAACTAAAGTTTATCAGAACTGATGAACAAGTAGCAGATGTGTTCACCAAAGCCTTGCCCAAGGAGAAGTTCTGTTTTTTCAGAGACAAGCTGAATGTGCTTTCCAATAAATGCATTAAGGGGGAGTGTTAACAGTAATGCATTATCTTTTGAAGAATTGTGTCCTTTTAATTATTTAATGTGTTGTGTCCTTTAAATTCAATGGTTGTCTTTTTCTATTTCAAGTGTTGTGTCCTTCATCAACAGATGTGAATGCATGTATTTAAGAACCAAGCATGTGAACTGCAGTGGTGTGGAGAAATTAATGAATCAAATGTTTCTTCTTTAACTCTCTGTTCTACTGGCAAAATAGAATTCTGTTTTTCAATATTAACACTTTTTCCAACAAATATAATCTACAAATGTGGCCAATGTAACTTACGGGCAGTTTTTAAATAAAGGATAGCCTAATGTGATGGTTGTTAGGCCTAACAAGAATTAAGACTAGGGGGGGTTTTATTTTGATCGTAAAAATAAAATAAATCAGTCCCTCCCTTCTCCCTTCAGTGAATAGTAGGTAGCTACAAATAAGAGATAACTGCTTAAAAAGAAACGGTACTCTCATCATTAAGAATACACGAAAGGTAACTGCTTAAAAACAATTTGCATCATGGATTCCAGTAAGTTCTTTGTACTCTCTTATAGATTTTACTGGAAAAGCTAGACTGATGATATCCAGGATCCTATTATAGATTTATGCTTTAATATGATTCAGTTTATATCATCTTCTATGGAGAAGGTATGATACATATTAGCAAGGTAGCCTGCTATCTGTGCATCATCAGGGTATCCTTTCAGAGACATGATACATAAAGGTATGATACATATTGGCAGATAAGTATGATGGGGTGCAGATGGATAGAAATAATCACAGACATGGCTGTTTAATTAAGTTAAAGGATAATTGTAATATAATATCACCTATGCGTATTGTAGTACTCGAATGTTCCTAATGCAATAGATAAATGCCGAAGGATCAATCCAGACATGAGATACTTGAATCTTTCAAAAGTCCACTGTATATAATATAACATGTACCTAACCAAGATATATTTCTCAATAATGCACACGAAATTTTATGTTTCATTAATCCTGAAATTACTAAACAAAGTTATTACAAAACTAAACAAAGGTACGAAAAGGCAAGAAAACTAGTTTGATCAGTAAGTTCAGTCTAGTTCCTGTTAGTGGATGAGTGAACAAAGCACAGGCATTGTAAAAAGATCGTAGTAAGGGATGTCAGCTTTGACTAATATTCGATTATGTGTTTGTTTGAACATTTTGAAGTTAAGTAGTCGGTTCATTAGAAACTAACTAGTAAAAAAATAGGTTCGAATGGCTTTTGATCAGTGATGATTGCAAAAGTAAAGATCAAACGTAATACAGATAAATTTCTATCTGTATACAGTATTGTATTTCGGTACAAAGCTATATGTTCTGTTTAATACAAATAAGATCATAAACCCTCCGTCAGAAATTACATACATATGAATGAAGACCAGACCTTCATCTATATGATTAACAATTAATGCTCAAGTGCTGCAAGCCAAGCTGTACTGTTAAAATATGATCCTTGGAATTGTCCATGGGGTCGTCCACAAGCCAAATTTGTGATGCGGCAAAGAGATTCTTGATTCCCACTTTAAGAAGGTATAGCTAAAATATAAACTAACCTTATATTTAATGTTAAAATGACAAGGAATGTCAACTTCTAGGCTACTACAAATAGAATTTCAAACCTGGTATCTCTTCATTCGGATCTCTTTCGTTTCTTCTATCCATAGAATCAAGATAAAATCAAAAAATGGGTAGAAACATGGAGTCCGAAGAAGCAAAGGATGTTGCTTTGGATGATACATCCAAGTTTGCTCTTCCAGTTGATTCTGAACATAGAGCAAAAGCTCTAAAACTTTTCTCATTTGCCAATCCTCATATGAGAACTTTTCATCTTTCCTGGGCATCGTTCTTCACATGTTTCGTTTCCACGTTTGCTGCAGCTCCCATGATTCCAATAATTCGGGATAATCTTAGCTTGACAAAAGCTGACATTGGCAATGCAGGTAAAGACATTTTTGTGAAGCTTAAAACTAAAAGACTTGCCTACTAGCTAGTATAACACAGAAAAATTAAAAGAAAAAGAAAAGGAGGTATTATATATAATAGACTAATGTTTGTAAGAATACAGGAGTTGCATCAGTGTCTGGAAGTATATTTTCTCGTCTAGTGATGGGTGCAGCATGCGACCTCCTTGGCCCACGTTATGCATGTGCCTTTCTGGTCATGTTGATCGCTCCTGCAGTCTTCTGCATGTCCATAATATCTTCGGCAGAAGGGTACATAGCAGTGAGATTCATGATAGGATTTTCACTTGCCACATTTGTAACATGTCAGTACTGGATGAGCACCATGTTTAATAGTAAAATTATTGGACTTGCAAATGGAACTGCTGCTGGTTGGGGAAATATGGGAGGTACGTACGCATATATCTTTTTCTTTTCTTCCTTTTCTTGTTGACAGTACAACACTCACCCATTATACATAATTTTAAGCTTAATTATGCCAAATATATAAATACACACTTATGATCCAGGTGGTGCTACCCAACTTTTGATGCCGGTGGTATATGATCTGATAAGGAAAGCAGGTGCTACTCCGTTCACTGCATGGAGACTTGCCTTCTTCGTGCCAGGATGTATGCATCTGATAATGGGGCTGGCAGTCCTCATTATGGGTCAAGATTTACCTGATGGTAACTTAGGAAGTTTGCAGAAGTCCGGGGAAGTTAAAAGAGATAAATTCTCCAAGGTATCATCACTAGTACACTGCCGATCTTTACTGAGTAAAATAGTAATGAAAGCACCAAATGGATGTTTTCTTATTTTATTTTTTCTCATTACAAAACTAATCGCTAATACCGTACATTCACACACATTAGGTTTTGTGGCACGCTGTCTCAAACTACAGAACATGGATCTTCGTCCTTCTCTACGGTTATTGCATGGGAGTCGAACTCACCACCGACAACGTAATCCATGAATACTACTATGATCACTTCAACCTAGACCTAAAGACATCTGGATTCATAGCAGCTTCCTTTGGCATGGCGAATATAATCGCACGTCCATTCGGTGGATTCGTATCCGATTTCGGGACTCGCCACTTTGGAATGAGGGCCCGCCTCTGGAACATATGGATCCTCCAAACCCTAGGTGGTGCCTTTTGTGCATGGTTAGGTCAAGCCAAATCTCTCCCCGTATCGATATTTGCCATGGTTTGCTTCTCAGTCTGCGCACAAGCTGCTTGTGGGGCTGTATTCGGAGTTATTCCATTTGTTTCGCGTAGATCTTTGGGAATTGTGAATGGAATGACTGGGGCGGGAGGAAACTTTGGTGCTGGATTGACTCAGCTTCTATTTTTTACAAGCTCAAAGTACTCTTCAGGGACTGGACTGACTCTTATGGGATTAATGATAATGGTGTGTACGTTACCCGTTACCTTAGTGCATTTTCCGCAGTGGGGAAGTATGTTTTTGCCACCATCAAAGAACGTGAGTGAGGAAGAGTATTATGGTTGGGAGTATAGCGAGGAGGAGAAGGAACAAGGGTTGCATCAAGCCAGTATGAAGTTTGCAGAGAATAGCAAGACCGAAAGAGGACGCGGAGCGGGGATTATTGCTTCGGTTGATACACCACCAAATGCTACTCCTATGCATGTGTAGATTGTTTTTTGCGAGTGTGTGTAAAAATGCTGGCTTATAAATCAATAAGCTTGAATTTTGTTAGAAATAAACTTAATTTTGCAATCTAGACTTCTCATACAAGAAATATCTAGAATCTATAATATATGGAATTAATATATTTAAAATTGTATTAGAGAATATTTAGGAGATATTAATGAAATGATACATTTAAAATTGTATGAGAAAATATTTAGGAGATATTTATAGAACACCATTAGAATTAAATGAACATTCACCGTTTATTTGACACGTGAACTCATATAACTAGAAGTGGATTCGCACGATATAAGAAAAAAATAAGAAAAACATATGAACTTTTGCAACAAACGTTTTCTCCTTAAAAAAAAAAAAATATTCTCCAACCTCTTATCTATCTTCTTCTAAAATCAATGAAAACTTCCAACAAAATGGTATTAGAGCTTGAAGATCCTTCTAAAAAGATGGTGAGCAACGACATTCTTTTATAAGTCTCAATGCTCACCAAGATTAATTACGATAGTTAGAGTTTAGTGATGATTGCTCTCCTTGGAGCATACCACGTATAGGAGATAGTCGAGAAAGGCAACATCGAACAAGAGAATGAAGATAGTTTATCTCAAACTCATGTAGGATCGATTTCACCATAGAGTGATGGTGAATAGGTGATACTATCAATTATGAAAATTTATTGCGGAAGTGTACAAAATATTTTCAGCACGGATAATAGTCGAGTAACAGCAGCACGGATAATAGCAGAATAATAAAAGTAGTAAATAGAGCACACAGATTTACCCAGCTTCGGCAAAACCTGACCACGTGCTGCCCCCAAGGTTTCTACTAGAAATTAAGTAGTCCGACGCTTACACACGTAAATTTGCGACACGCGCTATCGACTAACCTTAACTTTACGCTCAAAACCGTACCACAACTTAGCCACTGAGTTGCGAATTCTCGAACTACACCACCGCAGTTCGTACCCCAGTCACACGACTAGAAATTTCAATATTTAAAAGAGAAAAATACAAAAAAAATTGCAAGGCAAGCCGGTTTTATAGTGGACCGTCCATTTTTTATTACGAACGTAATAAAAATTTGAAGTACAGGAGTAAGGCAAAAGCACCTTAACTACTAAGAAAAAGAAAGATAACAACACAGGAGTGCGATAGACAAATCACAACTACTAAATGAAAATCGATAACAACTACTCCACCGAAGAGGAAGCAACACCATCATACACAAAATCCTGGGAAGTCACCAAAGGGGCATTCCCCAACAGACCAGCATAGGGGCGGAAATGGGAAGCAAGACAAGGATCATAAGCCACAGAATCAGAAGTGTACACAAAGGAACGATCCCAGGTAGTATCAGCAAGTAGGACAGAATTCAATCTCGCAAAATAACCGTCCAAAACAAGAGCTAATGAGTCACCGACGGTCTATAATAAAGGCATCTAAGGTCCAGATGATCATCAGAAACAAATCTAAAGAAAGAATCATCCAAGGGGTTAAATCTCATATCAGAAATGTGATCAACTCAACACCTCTCAGCATCATCCCAAACAATAGAGGGACAAGGCGGACCAGGATCAGGGACAGCAACAGGAATTGCAGAAACATCACTAGCGACCAATGGCAAGCGCGGCAGATCAGAAACTTGAACAGGAACCACAGAATCAGCAGAAGGCGCCACAGAAGATAGTGGGGAAGCAGGCTGTGCGGTACAGGGAGCCAGAAGGGCAGAAACAGGAGCAGCTAAAGGAAAGGCAGAGGCACCACAAGATACCACAGCGACAGTGGGGGCGGCAGGCAGAGCACCAGAAGGAGGAGGACACAGATCAGGTTCAGGAGGGATCTGAGAAGCAGAAGAAGGAACCTTAGGAATCCATTTTCGGAGCGGGGGGCGAGGCAGAGGAATCTTAGGAGCAGCTGCGGAGGATTGGGAATAAAGGCAGGAGATAGCCAGGTGACCAAAGGAGTGACAGGAGGAACAGATATCAGGAACCCAACCATAGCGGACACGGACCTCCGCAACATGCCCAACAGCAAGATGAACAGGAATAGTAGCAGGGAGAGGCTTGTAGGGGGTAATCTCAATAAGAGCCTTAGCATACATCAATTTATCTCGGGCAACCGTATTAGAGTTAAAGCATTTCAATTTTCCAACGTTGCAGGCTAACCAATTCAACCCAAGCAAAGGCTGAAGCGTCGAGGGAATCTGCGAAAAGTACACCCAAACGGGGATGGAGAGCACTTGCTCACGAGCACTCCCCACAGTAGGTGACCAAGGAGTGATAATAAAGGGTCTTCCAGCAAAAAAGGTAGGCTCAACACAAAGAACTAGCTGACGGTCCTCGACGGAGGAAAACTTGAGATAATACAAGGAGTCAATCAACTTAACATACAGATTACCACGCAGCTTCCAAGCCCTACGCAAAACCAAGGACGGATCACGAAGACAGTGATTTGGATCGAGAAAGAAACCAACTAAGTATTCTGACCAAAAATCAACTTAGGCTTGGATAACATTTGGAGGAGGAATCTTCACTCCATTCTCTTCGATAATGTCAAATTCAATTGGTGTGTACTCACCAGCATTTCGTGGCAATGAATTGAATAAAGATGACCACGTCTTTGGGCAGGAAGGCGATGCTACAGGAGGCCCAGGACGAATAACATCATAGGGCAGTTCAGAAGAATCAACTACCACGGTCGCTGCCGTACACTCAGCACTGGATAATGTTCGAAAATCTGCTGATGCATTAAAACAAAGAGCAGATGTGCGTCGACCGAACACAGCTACCTCATCCAAGCCCACATCACTACCAGTCAGCTCTCTACTACCATACTCGTTAAACAAGGCAAGCAAAACAGGGTTGCCCACATCATAGTTAGAATTATCAAGGATACTCACACCGGCACCCGAAGGAGATGGACGCTGCAAAGGCGAACTCGGGTCAAAAAGTTCACAGCGAGCAACCGCTAAATGATCAATTGAACAAGGGCGAGCAACAGTATCACGGGTCGAATGATTGAAAGCTCGAATAGGAGGAAAATCGCCGTTCGACAGTAGGTTAGAAAGTGAAACTCCTATAGCAGACATCGCTATAAATACAAATAAACAAAATAAAACAATGAAACCCTAATTTTTAAAGGCCCATAAATAATTGCCGGCCAAAACAAAATACAGTGATAATAATTCTCTTTCTCCTTTTATTTTGTTCGGCCCAACTTGCTCTGTAGAAAAAGGCGATTTCTTTTGACCGTTCGTTCCTCTTTCTCTGATAACTAGGGATTCTGAAAATTGAAGGCGCCGGCTTTGTCGATTTTATTGATGATGCTTCGATTTCTTTTCTTCGATTGATTCGTGCACAGCTACTTCAATTTGGTCGAGTTCGACCGTCAAAATGGTATGCAATTTTTCCTTTTTCGATATTGATTCTGCTCGACCTTTTCGATTCGAGTTGAATGATCGTTCTTTGTTGCTTGAACTCGAATAAATTTTACGGCCGGTGATGATTTGGGTTAAATAGGATTATAATTCCTATATTCTCGTTCGTTTGAATTTGTCATCTAATTTAACTCGGCCATAAGATATTGTATGGATGCTTGTGATTATTATTGACTTGTTCAATTCGTATATATTTTGCTTGGTTGTCATGGCTTATTTTCTTAGCTATCACGGTTTTGATATTTGCTTAATTATCACGGTTTGATTTCTGACTTGGTCATCGTGCATATCACGACTTTGAGTATCTGACATTTGAACTTGACCTGGTTCTGTTCTTTGTGCTTGTTGACTTCAGCTTCTCTATCTTGTTCAAAATCGATACTTGCATTTGACTTCGGTTACTTGATTTTTGAAAATACGAACTTGTTTGACACTCTGTTGACATCGGCCAGTTGATACTGATGCTTGATGTTGACCATTGTCTTTGTGACTTCGGCACGGACTATATGTATACATTTTGTAGGTGAAGTTTGTTTTGATAAATTTCTACATGGATTTTTGAAGCACTTTGATTTTGTTTTGTTGGAACTTTCTATCACCGTTTTGATTCTCTGGCATTTTTAAAATTGACTTTGGTTATTTTAAATTTTCTCTACAACTTTAACATTGAAATGAGACTGACTTGGTTCCAATTTTTGTGTTATGCTATGGTTGTCATTGTGTACATGTTCATGTATTCATACTTCATGTATATTGATGTTGTGACTCCGATACACCTGACTTCGGTTTTGATAAAACTGGCATGTTGATGTTGTACAAGATTTTGTCTTTCAGTTGCATGGTGTACATTCGTGTGTCTAGTTGCATCTGCAGTGTACTGCCTGCATTCGTATCCTTGCTGTCTCATTGTTTTAAACTTGTTTATCACCATATATGCACATTTGGGTTTCACTGTATTTCACTTGGTTTTGTTTACGTGTGCACGACTTGTTGGTTCGATGTACTTGAATATGGTCTGCACCGTGACTCGGGTCTTCATTTGATAATTTAGTAATTAATTGGTGCTGGATTGACTCAGCTTCTATTTTTTACAAGCTCAAAGTACTCTTTAGGGACTGGACTGACTCTTATGGGATTAATGATAATGGTGTGTACGTTACCCGTTACCTTAGTGCATTTTCCGTAGTGGGGCAGTATGTTTTTGCCACCATCAAAGAACGTGAGTGAGGAAGAGTATTATGGTTGGGAGTATAGCGAGGAGGAGAAGGAACAAGGGTTGCATCAAGCCAGTATGAAGTTTGCAGAGAATAGTAAGACCGAAAGAGGACGCGGAGCGGGGATTATTGCTTCGGTTGATACACTACCAAATGCTACTCCTATGCATGTGTAGATTGTTTTTTGCGAGTGTGTGTAAAAATGCTGGCTTATAAATCAATAAGCTTGAATTTGTGTTAGAAATAAACTTAATTTTGCAATCTAGACTTCTCATACAAGAAATATCTAGAATCTATAATATATGGAATTAATATATTTAAAATTGTATTAGAGAATATTTAGGAGATATTAATGAAATGATACATTTAAAATTGTATGAGAAAATATTTAGAAGATATTTATAGAACACCATTAGAATTAAATGAACATTCACCGTTTATTTGACACGTGAACTCATATAACTAGAAGTGGATTCGCACGATATAAGAAAAAAATAAGAAAAACATTTAACTTTTGCAACAAACGTTTTCTCCTTAAAAAAAATTATTCTCCAACCTCTTATCTATCTTCTTCTAAAATCAATGAAAACTTCCAACAAAGTGGTATTAGAGCTTGAAGATCCATCTAAAAAGATGGTGAGCAACGACATTCTTTTATAAGTCTCAATGCTTACCAAGATTAATTACGATAGTTAGAGTTTAGTGATGATTGCTCTCCTTGGAGCATACCACGTATAGGAGATAGTCGAGAAAAGCAATATCGAACAAGAGAATGAAGATAGTTTATCTCAAACTCATGTAGGATCGATTTCACCATAGAGTGATGGTGAATAGGGTGATACTATCAATTATGAAAATTTATTGCCGAAGTGTATAAAATATTTTCAGCACAGATAATAGTCGAGTAACAGCAGCACGGATAATAGCAGAATAATAAAAGCAGTAAATAGAGCACACAGATTTACCCAGCTTCGGCAAAACCTGCCTACGTGCTGCCCCCAAGGTTTCTACTAGAAATTAAGTAGTCCGACGCTTACACACGTAAATTTGCGACACGCGCTATCGACTAACCTTAACTTTACGCTCAAAACCCTACCACAACTTAGCCATTGAGTTGCGAATTCTCGAACTACACCACCGCAGTTCGTACCCCAGTCACACGACTAGAAATTACAATATTTAAAAGAGAAAAAAACAAATTAAACAAAATAAAACAATGAAACCCTAATTTTTAAAGGCCCATAAATAATTGCCGGCCCAAACAAAATACAGTGATAATAATTCTCTTTCTCGTTTTACTTTGTTCGGCCCAACTTGCTCTGTAGAAAAAGGCGATTTCTTTTGACTGTTCGTTCCTCTTTCTCTGATAACTAGGGCTTCTGAAAATTGAAGGCGCCGGCTTTTTCGATTTGAATGATGATGCTTCGATTTCTTTTCTTCGATTGATTCGTCCACAGCTACTTCAATTTGGTCGAGTTCGACCGTCAAAATGGTATGCAATTTTTCCTATTTCGATATTGATTCTGCTCGACCTTTTTGGTTCGAGTTGAATGATCGTTCTTTGTTGCTTGAACTCGAATAAATTTTACGGCCGGTGATGATTTGGGTTAAATAGGATTCTAATTCCTATATTCTCGTTCGTCTGAATTTGTCATCTAATTTAACTTGGCCATAAGACATTGTATGGATGCTTGTGATTATTACTGACTTGTTCAATTCGTATATATTTTGCTTGGTTGTCATGGCTTATTTCCTTAGCTATCACGGTTTTGATATTTTCTTAATTATCACGGTTTGATTTCTGACTTGGTCATCGTGCATATCACGACTTTGAGTATCTGACATTTGAACTTTACCTGATTCTGTTCTTTGTGCTTGTTGACTTCGGCTTCTCTGTCTTGTTCAAAACCGATACTTGCATTTGACTTCGGTTACTTGATTTTTGAAAATATGAACTTGTTTGACACTTTGTTGACATCGGCCAGTTGATACTGACGTTTGATGTTGACCATTGTCTTTGTGACTTCGGCACGGACTATATGTATACATTTTGTAGCTGAAGTTTGTTTTGATAAATTTCTACCTGGATTTTTGAAACACTTTGATTTTGTTTTGTTTGAACTTTCTATCACCGTTTTGATTCTCTGGCATTTTTAAAATTGACTTTGGTTATTTGAAATTTTCTCTGCAACTTTAACATTGAAATGAGACTGACTTGGTTCCAATTTTTGTGATATGCTGTGGTTGTCATTGTGTACATGTTCATGTATTCATACTTCATGTATATTGATGTTGTGACTCTGATACATCTGACTTCGGTTTTGATAAAACTGACATGTTGATGTTGTACAAGATTTTGTCTTTCAGTTGCATGGTGTACATTCGTGTGTCTAGTTGCATCTGCAGTGTACTGCCTACATTCGTATCCTTGCTGTCTCATTGTTTTAAACTTGTTTACCGCCATATATGCACATTTGGGTTTCACTGTATTTCACTTGGTTTTGTTTACATGTGCACGGCTTGTTGGTTCGATGTACTTGAATATGGTCTGCACCGTGACTCGAGTCTTCATTTGATAGTTGTTGTGTCAATTTGCGTTCATGTATATTAATACTCATCCATGTACTCTTGTTGTCATGTATATGAAGCAGTGTTGCATTTCCATGTAGTCTTCATTGCACTGTCCATTGAACTTTGAGTCATGTAGTTCATGTGCAGTTTGTAGTTTACATTCACTTGTGTACATTTGTTGAGTGCGGCTTTGTCCCATGCTTATGGTTCTATTGATGATGCTATGCATTGTATATACATGTGCCATTTTATTTTCTTCTCTGGTCTTGTTCACTTGATGGCATTTGGTCTGGTATACATGTGCACTGTTAACTGGTCTGATCATGCTACTTGTATGTGGTCTGGACTTGCTCGAGTCTGGTTCCATATCTGACCAGCTACATTGTTTTCTTGTGCACGTCACATTTCATTTTGATTTCACCTGAACTTCATCTTGATTTTTGAAATTGCACCTGAGTTGAATCCAGCAAAAAGCTCGAGTTTGACCTTGTGCTCGTATCGTGACTTTATTTGTATTACACTTGAGTTGAACCCGACATTTCATTTGGGTTTGACCTGCACTCACCTGTCCCTGTATATTTATCAAGTGTATATTGGTGTGTACAGTGATACACTGTGCATGTCACAAGCTGTTCGCGTATGATGAATTCAAATTTAAATGATGACGAACAACCCAAATAACTGAGGCAAATAATATTTTCAAAATCACATTTTATTTTACACTGCAAAAATATTTTATTTTCAATTTTACCGCGTCAGTGTGTATTTTTGCACATTGCTCAGATGCTGGATTCAATCTGGAATAAAGTTGAAGATCGTTTTTGTGTGAACGAGTGATATGTAGTGAGGTGCATATGTAAATGATAATAGTAATGTGACTGAAATTGTATTGTGATTGAAATTGTATGTATAAGTGAGAGCTTGAATTTGTACTATTCAAAATTATAATAAATATTTGTTTAAATAAATTATCTATTTGAATTTAAATTCTGTGTTATTTATTTTATTCAGCAAATATTTATTTAATCTGTGAAAATAAAATAGTACATTAACAAATACATTTAAATGAATATATATATATATATATGTTATATATATATATATATATATATGTTTATTATCATCAAACAAAAATCATATTCTTGCATATTCAACAACTCAAAGGGATAGTTTGAAAGACTCAATAATGAGAGACAAGAAGAATTTCTTTCGAATCTATTAAGCATTGGATGATGATACTTTTGAGAAGGTTTCGGGATCAAAGTCAACCAAAGTAGCATGGGAGAAGCTTCGAATATCTTACAAAAGAACCGATCAAGTCAAAAAGGTACGTCTTCTAACTTTAAGAGGAGGGTTTGATAATTTGCATATGAAAGAAGGAGAACTTTTCTCTGATTACTTCTCAAGAGTTTTAATGGTTACTAATAACTTACAAAGAGACGGTGAAAATTTAAATGATGTAAGAATTATGGAGAAGATTCTGAGATCATCAGATTCGAAGTTCGAACATATTACCGACATCATCGAAGAGACAAAAAACTTGGAGGCCTTGACAAAGAGGAACTTTTCGGTTCATTGCAAGCTTATGAAGAAAAAAAATAAGAAGGAAGAGATAGTGGAGAAAGTGCTCAAGACACGAACTGATTCAAAAAATGAAGATAGAAATCAAAGCCAACAAAGACGAGGTTATGGTCAAAAACGAGGAAGAGGTCATGGATATGGACACGAACGAGTTTGGAGACCAAAAATGACAACAACCAAAGAGGAGAAATGTAAGGTATGACAAGTCATATGTTAAATGCTACAATTGTGAAAAAGTGGAGATTATGCTTCTGGATATAGAGTTCCATGCAACAATAGAATTGAAGAGACCGCCAATTACGTTGAATAAAAAGTCAAAAAGACGATACCTTACTGCTGGCTTATAAGGAAAATAAAAGAGATGAGGATAATCAATGGTACCTGGATAGCGGTGCAAGCAACCATATATGCAGAAGAAGAAGCATGCTCGTGGAGCTTGATGACTCGATGAAGGGAAATGTGGCATTTGGAGATGAATCCAAAGTAGAGCTGAAAGATAAAGGAAATGTTCCCATCCGATTGAAGAATGAAAAATACCAATTTATTTCTAATGTTTACTATGTGTCAAACATGAAGAGCAACATCTTGAGCCTAGGACAACGCTTAAAGAAAGTTTACCATATTCGGTTAAAAGATGAAAGCTTTTCTATAAAAGATGGTGCAAGTAACTTCATCACTAGGATGCATTAACATAGGCGACAACACTCACAAACGTCTATTTTTTCTCTCTGTTTATTTTTTTCTGCATCTACGGATGCCTGTGTAAACCTCACTGTGATATCCTGGAATTTTTGACAATATCAATTTAATAATCTGTATTAAAAATTAATTAAATTGATTTGATAATTTTTGTTAATAAAATTTGAATTGATTTAATAATCTTCCTTTAACAAATATTCAATTGGAAGATTTTATCTTTTAAAACTAATAAATTGGTTTCTATTTATAATATAAATATATAGTTTATATTGTAAATAGATTAGCTTTGTTTTAAATTTAATAAATAAAGCATATTTCCTAATTTTAATATTTTTAGTAATTTGGAAATTTGTTTTTTTTTAATATAAAGCTTTTCAAAGTTATTAAATAAATATTCTTGGTATAAATTTTATAAATGAATCTTGATTTCAAATTCTAATATATATTAATAATTTGGAAATTTTGATTTAATTTAATATTAAGTTTTTCAAAACTATTTAATAAATAAGTATATGATTTCAAAATTGTTAAGAAAGATATTTAAATGTTTAGAAGGATTTTGGCTTAAGTTTTAAATTTAAATTAATTAACAAAAAAGCGTTTGTTTTGTTCTCTTTTTTTAAATATAGCTTAATAAAATAAGTAATTTATTAATAAAGGAGAAATAACTTTTTTTTATAATTATTTAATTAGATAATGAGTTATTTATAAAAGCAATATTAATAATGTATTGTTTTTACAAAGAGATTTTGAATAAAATAAAGTTATTATTTTCAAATTTAATTATGAGTTAGTTTAAATCAATATATGTTTGTTTAAGATGATTTTAAAATTTAGATTTTAAAATTTGAATTTTAATTTAATATTTGGATTAAATTTGAGTTTAAAGAATAATTATTTTGAAATAGTTTAAATATGAAATATATGAATAAAGTTTTCATTTGGATATAATTTGTTTTTCCTTAATAAATTTACATATATAAATTAGAAAGTGTTTATTTAAATAGTAAATAAATACAAAGTTTCATATTTATATCTATAAATGGATTTAATACACTAGGTATGATTTTATTTAAAAACATGTTTGGATTTATTTTCATTTCCTTTAAAAGGTTTTATTTTTATAAATTTATAAATGCATTTATTTAATTAGAAATGTATAAATTAATTAGGAAATTTATTATAAAAGCTTTGTAAATTAATTTAAAAATAAATAAAAATAAATGATATACATGTGTTAATTTCTAAACATCTTTTCTAACAAGTGTTAAGAAATTAAGTAGGATGGAGGACAAGTGTCACCCCTTTTATTTTATTTTATTTTTTCGTAATTTTTATAAAATTTTAAATTGGTTTATATAACATACATCTTTCATTCTTATTTTTTTTTCTAACCTTATTTCTTAACAAAGGAAACCTACAAAATTTTATAATGCAACTCTCAGCTCAAAACTATAATTCACTTTCCAAATCAAATACAATCTGTACCTCTTTTCTCATCTTAAAATCCAATCTGTAATTCGTCTTCCAAAATTCAAAGACCAAAACCTGTCAGTAAATTTTCAAAAGCAAATCTGCATTTTTATAAAATCTGGAATTTTGTTTCTACATGCAAATCTTTCCAGCAACTCAGTTACAAAATAAGTAAGTCACAAAGCATTCAAGTGCGAGTTTTTAAAGAAGCATTTCAGTTTTTAAAGAATTCAAAGTATCAAAAAGGCTGTTTTCAAAAATCTGGAGCATTTCAGTTAAAAGAATTCAAAAGCTTTTCAAATGGAGGCTTTGTCTTCTTCAAAAATAGGTGAATAACTTTTAAAATTTTAAATTTTAAAAATTGGTTGCATGCTTGTATGCTGAGATGAATAAGTATTGCATGTTTTTATAAGTAAATGTCTGATGAGAATATTGATGTGTATGCATGCTGTGTATATGAATTATGTGCTATGCTTTGTTCGCAGTCTCACTTTTCAATCCCTTACCACTTAACTTAGTTTTGATTGAATCTGATTTATAAATCAATGTTGTTTGATTATCATAGACTAAGGATTAAAATTTAAATTAAAATAGAGTATGTTGCCTCTGGAAATGTTAAAACAATAGTGTATGTTGATATAAATCAAAAGTTCAAACTGTGTAAATTATTAATTCGGTATCATAAATCAAAAACATCAACTAAATCATGATTTTTGAATCAAGAATCATAGCTTATAATTTAGGAATGAATGGACAGTTCTTGTTTGAACTGAAATTGATCTTTTGGGGTTTTCTAGTGATCTTTGTATCTAGAGGGGATGGGTTTCTTCCTAATGATGGAGGGGTGATTAGAGATGCTAGGAAAAATATACGATGATGTTGAATTTTGGTGAGCAGGTTGCAGTAATGAGAGATTTTCTGGAACCTTAGTTTTTAACTGGGAATGATGAAGCGATCACCACGGTTCATCGAGTTGATCGAGTTCAACTAGCTTTTGGGTAATGGAAGTAGGCATGTAGAGGAAGACGATGCCGGAGATTTAGACCTCCAAATGGTCGGAGCTGGGAGAACGAAGCGTTGACAGGTTTAGGTTGTGGTGTCCGTGTCGTTTCTAGGTTTGGAGTTGCAGCTCGAATTCGATTTTTGAGAATGGGATGATGCTTTATGTTCGCGATAAGGTGCAGAGATGATTGTTGACATGATGAAGCCATCGTCGATGGCTGGAGTTAATCAGAATCACGGTGCATGTGCACCGTGCATTTTTGATTCCTAGTGAATCTGGGTAAAGCAGTGGAGAGAACTCGAGTTTTCTCGAGTAAGTATCGGGTAAGGCTCGAAGCAAAGAGGGGTCTGTCTTGAAGCATATAGGATGGTGTCTCGGGTTTAAAAGAGGTTACGGTTTTTTTTATAGTAACCTGTAATGTTGTTTTAAAATTTTATAAGACAGAAGTTTATAAATGTAAAGCAAGAGTTTGAACTAAGTTTTAAATTCAAGTTTGAAATCTAAATCCAAGTTTAAAATTTAAATCTCAGTTTTTAAATAAGGTAAAGTTTTTAAATTTGAATTGATTTAACTACTTTAAAAAGGGTTAAGTAGTTTGTATTTTAAAAATGAAGTTTTATATTGTAAATAGGTTTTTAAATCTAAAGATCTATCTGGAATCAAAATTTAATACGCATGCCAATTTTGTAATAAAAAGAAGTTTTCAAATTTAAAATGTTTTAAATAATGTGAACATTAAATTGTATTTTTAACTATGGTTTGAATTTAAACATAAATTTGGTTTTAGATTTCTTTTAAACTTCTTTATAAAATGAATATATCTTTAACATGTGAATTAAAGATTTTTGAATTGTCTTTAAGCTTTGTTTAAAGTCAATTTTTATTCATTTTTAAATCTTAAATTTAAAATGAAATTTGAAAGAAAAGTTTAGAGTAAATTGATTTCAAATGTTTTGTTAATGACAATTTAGTCATAATTAGGAATGTTTTTATCTCAAAGTTAAATTAAGATTTAATGATTTGAAATTAATTAAATTAATTATGGTAATTAAGGAATAATTAGTTAATTTAATTAATTAAGGATTAGGGATTAATAAATTATTGATTAAGGATTAATCAAATTGTAATTAAAGACCATTAATTAGATTATTAATTAATGATTAAAGATTTATTAATTAAGCAATTAGGTTATAATCAAGGTTAAGTAATTAAATAATTAAGGATTAATTAAGTTACAGTTAACACTTAATTAATTAAATAATTAGAGTTTAATTAATGGATAATTAAAGATAAATTAATTTGTGATTAACAATGGTTAATCTAAGTTAATTACTTAATGGAAGTAATTAAAGAATTGTTAATGTAAGTCATTAACTAGGATTATTTAATAATTAACGTGGTTAATTCTTAATAATTAATTAGATTAATTAATTTAAAGATAATAAGTTGTGAATCGTTTAAGTGTAATCACTTAATGAAAGTAATTAAGGAATTAATCACTTAATGAAAGTAATTAAGGAATCAATTACTTAATGTAATTAATTTAGTTTAATGTGATTGTTTAAATTGATTAATTAAGTTTAATTAATTTAAACACTAGATGATTTGATAATAATTACTTAATGTAATTAATTGAGTTTAATGGGATTAGTTTGTATTAATTAATTAAGTTTAATTAATTTTAAACACTGAATGATTTGATGATAATTACTTAATGTAATTAATGGATTGGAATTACTTAGTGAAGTAGTTAATTGGTAATTATAGGATGTAATTAGTGGAAGATGTTTTAAGAATGAATGTAACTTGAATATAATTACTTAGTAATTAATCAGGGGATTAATTAAGGATAATTAATTGGGGATGATTAATGAAGTAATTAAGGTAGTTAATTACTGGATGTGGTTAATCAAGAGGGATTAATAATTATGGTCTAATTAAGATTAATTACTTATTATAATTAATTTAAATAAAGAAATTAATTAAAAATGTAATTAGGGATCATTTATTAATATAATCAATGATGTAATTAAAGTTGATTAATTAAGATTAATTAATCAATGATAAGTGATTTAGAGTAATTAATTAATGTAATTAATTATAATTAATTAATGAAGTAATTAAAGGTTAATTACTGTAAGTGGTTTAGAATAATTAATTTGTGAAATTAATTAAAGGATAATTAGATGAATGTAATTAAAGGATAATTAATCAAGGGTGATTAATTAAGGTGATTAATTTGAATGATTAATTAATTAATTAATGGTTAGATAAGCAAGATTTATAATGATGAAGTAATTAATTTAATTTATTTTAAATTAATTAGGGATGAAGTAATTAATTTAATTCACTTTAAATTAATTAGAGATGGAAGTAATTAATTTAATTCATTTTAAATTAATTATAGATGATGTGATTAAGTAAATCTTTGCTTATGTATGTATGGATGATATTGGTTGCCTTGAATGGTTTGTGATCTCAGAAATGAGATAAGTAATGAGGTGTGATATGAATGCTTTGGTTGCATTGTGATGATAATATGGATTATCTATTTTGATGATAGTATGGATTATCTGTTTATAATGATAATGTGGATCATCTGTTTATTATGATAATGTTGATTATCTATTATGCTTTGTGAGTTATCTATCTGTGTGTATATAGATAATTAAATTGAATTGTTTTAAACTTTAAAACAACTTGGCCTTAAAAGACACGTTTTGGATTTCGATGAGACCGGGATCGGGTTTCCATATTTGGATATCCGAAAACCACATCGATCCAAAGTAATGATAGGTCGTGAATCTAAAGTGAAGATGAAGATTCAGAGTGCGAGGGTTATCGCCGTTAACTCTGAGGGTGATTCCAAAATGAGTGTAACGAGATAATGCCTTCAGTTTCGTTCGAACCCGGAATGAACTTGTATGGATTGAATGCTTTCAGAACATCGTCAGGTGGACGATGAGCATTCTAAGTGATGTGTTCTATAAAGGTAATCGTAGCCTCAAGCCTCATCAATCGGGAATGGATAAAACAGGGGAGGTGCAGCAAGGCTAAGTGGGTCATGCCCAAGTAGGACGAGATTTCCCCCTGTCTAGAGGTCCCTTTTAATTCGGCTGTGTGGATAGTGTGAGCTCCAACTGTCGGGTTGTCTTGTTCGGGACTGTCCAGTAAGGGATCGTTCCGGCCTTGTGTTGGAGGGGAGTTGGGGTGGCTCCTCGGTACGTTGATCTAGGCCACGTACTGTGACGGGTGGTACCCCAGTAGCCCTGCCATTGTATGGAATCCAAAATCCGATAAGTGCCCTCGGTTTTGATTGTATTACCCACTTTTATGGCTAGTAGCTGGAATTTAATCATGTAACAATTTCGGCTATTTCATATTTACTTGAAAACCCTAGAACTATTATAATATCATCGGATTTCCTATCAAATGTTTTGGTTAGCGTAAGGTAAAAACTTTTCCATGTTTATGTGTGGGAAGTCTTACGTGATACCTTTCTTTTCAAAAGGTTTTTGAAAGTTAAGCAACCTTAACATGTTACTCACACCAGACCCATGTCTGACCTGGAGTTTATTTCTGTTTTTCTTAAACTCTTGGGTACTCAAATTTTTACGAGTAGCCAAGGGATTCGGGTTAGCTTTAATGAATTGTGGAGGAGCAATGGAGCAGGAAGCTTCTGCGTGTATATATATAGTGTTCCATTGTGTTGGTTTCTCTGAATAGTTTCCTTGTATTGTATTGAGTTGTATAACTAGACAGGTGTTTATAACTGTCTAGTATGTGATGTGTAATCTGTGTAACTCTGATAATGGTTGTAAACTATGTAATATTTATGTTATTAATATAATTTATTCGTTCCGTTGTTGAGATTCTGATGTTGTTTCTTCTTTCTCTTCTTTTTTTTCTCTTTTCTATCCCTTTCTTTCTTCAAGATGACGCGGTTTTCTGTGGTGAGAAAGTCGGGTCGTCTCATTTGGTATCAGAGCACTAGCTT
This sequence comes from Allium cepa, assembly GCA_030765085.1. NCBI lineage: Eukaryota > Viridiplantae > Streptophyta > Magnoliopsida > Asparagales > Amaryllidaceae > Allium > Allium cepa. The sequence goes on from CM060932.1 coordinate 165,565,560, forward strand.
GAGCGAATACCTAGGCTCTGGAGTGGTGTCTATCTTGAGAGATCGTATTTGTAATTTTTAATATATTTATATATATATTTATTTATTCTACCTATTTGTTGGGTTACATGTTCGGGTTTTCCAATATAAGTTATAAAGGTAGATGGGGTGCTGGTGTGTGTAACACGACTACTACCATTGGTTGGATTTTGAATGTTTGAGGTTGGAAGTGTATCTGTCGAGACTGTAGACCTAATACCGTCTCGAGTGAGTTTTGCAGTGGTGTGCAGATTTCATCGATCTCTGAAGGAAACCTGTTAAGGTTTGGAGTCTATTTTTGAAGTTGGATGAGTAGAGTTTGGATCTGTCGGCTAGGCAGAAGCGAGTGATGGTATCTTGATACCTCAGGAAGTAGTAGCTGCGTGATGAGATGCAGTGATTATGGATGTGTCCGAAGATGTTTCTTTGGAACGAGTTTAAGGAAGCAGGTTTGCATCGGTGATGTGGCTGTGTTCATCATGGTGTTTCTGATTGGTTTGAGGTCTGAATTTCTTGAAGAGCTTTGTATTAGGAAGTCTTTGGCATCTGTGGCAGCAGTGCAGCTTGGAGTGTTCTGTATGTCGGCAGGGAGTCTACTGGATTAGCAATTTTCTGGAAGTGGAGTTCAGAAGCAGCAGAGTGGGCACGTTTCTTCGATAGATTGGCTAGATAAGTGTAAGTTTTTCTGTTTGGTAAAGGGAGAACAGTTTTCCTTGGATATTTGGTCTGGATTGAATCGCAAAAGTGACTTGTGGTAGTTGAGTGTTCTCTTGGGTCATCAGAGTTTTCCGGATGTCTTCAGGGAAGACAGAGGTTTGTCCGCATCCGAAGATTGAGTTTTCTTATCGACTGAGATTCCAGGAGTGCTACGGGTGGTTCATCTTAGAAGAAGGATGGTTCTTAGTAATAGAAGTTGGTGAAGCTGCTCAGGGTTTTGGAGAAACTTCTGAGATTTTCTTTTATGGATCCGTTATACCATATTTCTGGGATGTGTTGTCTAGTTTGTGCTCGTATTCTTCTTCAGCATTTTCATCTACTTCGGATCAGAGTTGTGCAGCGGAAGCAGTTTGGGAGTAATTCTGTTTTCTTTTCCGGACAGGAGAAGTGAGTTTAGTCTTCTGATGTTTGAGGAGTAGAGTTTGAGTTCTTGATTTTGGGATTGGTCTTGAGGAGATCATTTTGTTGAATTGATTGGTTTTGTTTGTTTCTAGAGGCATCAGCGAAGGTTGAACAGATCAGTAAAGATGTAGGCAGCCCAGGATCGTCCAAAGAGTTTTGAGGATAAGAGATGAAAGAATTTGGATTTCGGAGTCGGAGATTTGTTTTTGGATAAATTTTCTCCAATCAAAAAGGGAGCTATAAGATTGGGTAAGGCTGGAAAGCTAGCTCTGAGGTGTTTTGGATCTTTTCTGTGATCTTGGAGGTTAAGTGTTTGATCTACATGATTGAATTGCCAGTTTGGATAACTGGGATTCGATGAGTTTCACGTATCTCTGAGAAAATACGTGTATGATCTATCTCTGGTTTTGGAACCAGCAGTTCAGGAGTTTTGGTTGTTGAGTCAGACTCGTCTGTAGTCTGATATCCTGTTTAGTTTTGTAGATATGGATGAATAAGAGCTCTGTAGCTTAGTAGTATTGATTGTTTGGATTCTGTAAAGCGAGTATCCCGGTATATATATATACTTGGGGAAACTCGAGGAAATTTTATCCAGAATTTTGTCTGGATAGTTAGATTTGTTTGATTGGATGAATTGGTTGCTATGGTTTTTAGCATATGTTGATATATGCTTGTGTTTTAAAATTAAAACTTTAATGAGATTATTAAATTACCTTTGTTTTAAATTTCGGAGACGAAATTCTTTTAAGGGGAAAGGATTGTGATATCTCGGAATTTTCGACAATATCAATTTAATAATCTGTATTAAAAATTAAATTGATTTGATAATTTTTGTTAATAAAATTTGAATTGATTTAATAATCTTCCTTTAACAAATATGTAATTGGAAGATTTTATCTTTTAAAACTAATAAATTGGTTTCTTTTTATAATATAAATATATAGTTTATATTATAAATAGATTAGCTTTGTTTTAAATTTAATAAATAAAGCATATTTCCTAATTTTAATATGTTTAGTAATTTGGAAATTTGATTTTTTTTTAATATAAAGCTTTTCAAAGTTATTAAATAAATAATCTTAGTTTAAATTTAATAAATGAATCTTGATTTCAAATTCTAATATATATATATTAATAATTTGTAAATTTCGATTTAATTTAATATTAAGTTTTTCAAAACTATTTAATAAATAAGTATATGATTTTAAAATTGTTAAGAAAGATGTTTAAATGTTTAAAATGATTTTGGCTTAAGTTTTAAATTTAAATTAATTAACAAAAAAGGCTTTGTTTTGTTTTCTTTTTAAAATATAGCTTAATAAAATATGTAATTTACTAATAAAGGAGAAATAATTTCTTTTATAATTATTTAATTAGATAATGAGTTATTTCTAAAAACAATATTAATAATGTATTGTTTTTACAAATAGATTTTGAATAAAATAGAGTAATTATTTTCAAATTTAATAATAAGTTAGTTTAAATCAATATTTGTTTGTTTAAGATGATTTTAAAATTTAGATTTTAAAATTTGAATTTGAATTTAATATTTGGATTAAATTTGAATATAATATTTGGATTAAATTTGAGTTTAAAGAATAATTATTTTGAAATAGTTTAAATATGAAATATATGAATAAAATTTTCATTTGGATATAATCTGTTTTTCCTTAATAAATTTACTTATATAAATTAGAAAGTATTTATTTAAATAGTAAATAAATACAAAAGTCTAAAGTTTATATTTATAAATGGATAATACACTAGGTATGATTTTATTTAAAAACATGTTCGGATTTATTTTAATTTCCTTTAAAAGGTTTTATTTTTATAAATTTATAAAATCATTTATTTAATTAGAAATGTATAAATTAATTAGGAAATTTATTATAAAAGCTTTGTAAATTAATTTAAAAATAAATAAAAATAAATGATATACATGTGTTAATTTCTAAACATCTTTTCTAACAAGTGTTAAGAAATTAAGTAGGATGGAGGACAAGTGTCACCCCTTTTATTTTATTTTATTTTTTCGTAATTTTTATAAAATTTTAAATTGGTTTATATAACATACATCTTTCATTCTTATTTTTTTTTCTAACCTTATTTCTTAACAAAGGAAACCTACAAAATTTTATAAAGCAACTCTCAGCTCAAAACTATAATTCACTTTCCAAATCAAATACAATCTATACCTCTTTTCTCATCTTAAAATCCAATCTGTAATTCGTCTTCCAAAATTCAAAGACCAAAACCTGTCAGTAAATTTTCAAAAGCAAATCTGCATTTTTATAAAATCTGGAATTTTGTTTCTACATGCAAATCTTTCTAGCAATTCAGTTACAAAATAAGCAAGTCGGCTTCAAAGCATTCAAGTGTGAGTTTTAAAAGAAGCATTTCAGTTTTTAAAGAACTCAAAGTATCAAAAAAGGCTGTTTTCAAAAATCTGGAGCATTTCAGTTAAAAGAATTCAAAAGCTTTTCAAATGGAGGCTCTGTCTTCTTTAAAAATAGGTGAGTAACTTTTAAAATTTAAAATTTTAAAAATTGGTTGCATGCTTGTATGCTGAGATGAATAAGTATTGCATGTTTTTATAAGTAAATGTCTGATGAGAATATTTATGTGTATGCATGCTGTGTATATGAACTATGTGCTCTGCTTTGTTCCCAGTCTCACTTTTTAATCCCTTACCACTTAACTTAGTTTTGATAGGATCTGATTTATAAATCAACGTTGTTTGATTATCATAGTCTAAGGATTAAAATTTAAATTAAAATAGAGTCTGTTGCCTGTGGAAATGTTGAAACATCAGTGTATGTTGATATAAATCAAAAGTTCAAACCGTGTAAATTATTAATTCCGTATCATAAATCAAAAATATCAACTAAATCATGATTTTTGAATCAAGAATCATAGCTTATAATTTAGGAATGAATGGATAGTTCTTGTTTGAACTGAAATTGATCTTTTGGGGTTTTCTAGTGATCTTTGTATCTAGAGTGGATGGGTTTCTTCCTAATGATGGAGGGGTGATCAGAGATGCTAGGAAAAATATAGGATGATTTTGAATTTCGGTGAGAAGGTTGCAGTAGTGAGAGATTTTATGGAACCCTAGTTTTTAACTAGGAATGATGAAGCGATCACCACGGTTCATCGAGTTGATCGAGTTCAACTAGCTTTTGGGTAATGGAAGTAGGCATGTAGAGGAAGACGATGCCGGAGATTTAGACCTCCAGATGGTCGGAGCTGCGAGAACGAAGCGTTGACGGGTTTAGGTTGTGGTGTCCGTGCTGTTTCCAGGTTTGGAGATGCAGCTCGAATTCAATTTTTGAGAATGGGATGATGCTTTATGTTCGCGATAAGGTGCAGAGATGATTGTTGACGTGATGAAGCCATGGTCGATGGCTGGAGTTAATCAGAATCACGGTGCATATGCACCGTGCATTTTTGATTCTTGGTGAATCTGGGTAAAGCAGTAGAGAGAACTCGAGTTTTCTCGAGTAAGTATCGGGTAAGGCTCGAAGCAAGAAGGGGTCTGTCTCGAAGCATATAGGATGGTGTCTCGGTTTAAAAGAGGTTACAGTTTTTTTTACAGTAACCTGTAATGTTATTTTAAAATTTTATGAAATAGAAGTTTATAAATGTAAAGCAAGAGTTTGAACTAAGTTTTAAATTCAAGTTTGAATTCTAAATCTAAGTTTAAAATTTAAATCTCAGTTTTCAAATAATTTAAAGTTTTTAAATTTGAATTGATTTAACTACTTTAAAAAGGGTTAAGTAGTTTGTATTTTAAAAATGAAGTTTTATATTGTAAATAGATTTTTAAATCTAAAGATTTATCTGGAATCAAAATTTAATATGCATTCTAATTTTGTAATAAAAAGAAGTTTACAAATTTAAAATGTTTTAAACAATTTGAACATTAAAGTATATTTTTAACTATGGTTTGAATTTAAACATAAATTTGGTTTTAGATTTCTTTTAAACTTCTTTATAAAATGAATATTTCTTTAACATGTGAATTAACGATTTTTGAATTGTCTTTAAGCTTTGTTTAAAGTCAATTTGTATTCATTTTTAAATTTTAAATTTAGAATGAAATTCGAAAGAAAAGTTTAAAGTAAATTGATTTCAAATGTTTTGTTAATGACAATTTAGTCATAATTAAGAATGTTTTTATCTCAAAGTTAAATTAAGATTTAATGATTTGAAATTAATTAAATTAATTGTGGTAATTAAGGAATAATTAGTTAATTTAATTAATTAAGGATTAGGGATTAATAAATTATTGATTAAGGATTAATCAATTTGTAATTAAAGATCATTAATTAGATTATTAATTAATGATTAAAGATTTATTAATTAAGCAATTAGGTTATAATCAAGGTTAATTAATTAAATAATTAAGGATTAATTAAGTTACAGTTAAAACTTAATTAATTAAATAATTAGAGTTTAATTAATGGATAATTAAAGATAAATTAATTTGTGATTAACAACGTTTAATCTAAGTTAATTACTTAATGGAAGTAATTAAAGAATGGTTAATGTAGGTCATTAACTAGCATTATTTAATAATTAATTAATGTGGTTAATTTTTAATAATTAATTAGATTAATTAATTTAAAGATAATATGTTGTGAATCGTTTAAGTGTAATCACTTAATGAAAGTAATTAAGGAATTAATCACTTAATGAGAGTAATTAAGGAATTAATTACCTAATGTAATTAATTTAGTTTAATGTGATTGTTTAAATTGATTAATTAAGTTTAATTAATTTAAACACTAGATGATTTGATAATAATTACTTAATGTAATTAATTGAGTTTAATGGGATTAGTTTGTATTAATTAATTAAGTTTAATTAATTTTAAACATTGAATGATTTGATGATAATTACTTAATGAAATTAATGGATCGGAATTACTTAGTGAAGTAATTAATGGTAATTACAGGATGTAATTAGTGGAAGATGTTTTAAGAATGAAAGTAACTTGAGTATAATTACTTAGTAATTAATCAAGGGATGAACTAAGCATAATTAATTGGGGATAATTAATGAAGTAATTAAGGTAGTTAATTACTGGATGTGGTTAATCAAGAGGGATTAATAATTATGGTCTAATTAAGATTAATTACTTATTGTAAATAAGTTAAATAAAGAAATTAATTAAAAATGTAATTAGGGATCATTTATTCATATAATCAATGATGTAATTAAAGTTGATTAATTAAGATTAGTTAATCAACGATAAGTGATTTAGAGTAATTTATTAATGTAATTAATTATAATTAATTAATGAAGTAATTAGAGGTTAATTACTGTAAGTGGTTTAGAATAATTAATTTATGAAATTAATTAAAGGATAATTACATGAATGTAATTAAAGGATAATTAATCAAGGGTGATTAATTAAGGTGATAATTTGAATGAATGATTGATTAATTAATGGTTACATAAGCAAGATTTATAATGATGAAGTAATTAATTTATTTTATTTTAAATTAATTAGGGATGAAGTAATTAATTTAATTCACTTTAAATTAATTAGAGATGGAAGTTATTAATTTAATTCATTTTAAATTAATTATAGATAATGTGATTAAGTAAATCTTTGCTTATATATGTATGGATGATATTGATTGCCTTGAATGGTTTGTGATCTCAGAAATGAGATAAGTAATGCGGTGTGATATGAATGCTTTGGTTGCATTGTGATGATAATATGGATTATCTATTTTGATGATAGTATGGATTATCTGTTTATAATGATAATGTGGATCATCTATTTATTATGATAATGTTGATCATCTATTATGCTTTGTGAGTTATCTATCTGTGTGTATATAGATAATTAAATTGAATTGTTTTAAACTTTAAAACAACTTGGCCTTAAAAGACACGTTTTGGATTTCGATGAGACCGGGATCGGGTTTCCATATTTGGATATCCGAAAACTACATCGATCCAAAGTAATGATAGGTCGTGAATCTTAAGTGAAGATGAAGATTCAGAGTGCGAGGGTTATTGCCGTTAACTCTGAGGGTGACTCCAAAATGAGTGTAACGAGATAATGCCTTCGGTTTCATTCGAACCCGGAATGAACTTGTATGGATTGAATGCTTTCAGAACATCGTCAGGTGGACGATAAGCATTCTAAGTGATGTGTTCTATAAAGGTAATCGTAGCCTCAAGCCCCATCCACCGGGAATGGCTAAACAGGGGAGGTGCAGCAAGGCTAAGTGGGTCATGCCAAGTAGGACAAGATTTTCCCCTGTCTAGTGGTCCCTTTTATTTCGGCTGCATGGACAGTTGTGAGCTCCAACTGTCGGGGTTGTCTTGTTCGGGACTGTCCAGTAAGGGATGGTTCTAGCCTTGTGTTGCAGGGGAGCTAGGGTGGCTCCTCGTTACGTTGATCTAGGCCACGTACTGTGACGGGCGGTACCCCAGTAGCCCTGCCATTGTATGGAATCCAAAATCCAATAAGTGCCATCGGTTTTGACTGTATTACCCACTTTTGTGGCTAGTAGCTGGAATTTAATCATGTAACAATTTCGGCTATTTCATATTTACTTGAAAACCCTAGACCTATTATAATATCACCGGATTTCCTATCAAATGTTTTGGTTAGCGTAAGGTAAAAACTTTTCCATGTTTATGTGTGGGAAGTCTTACGTGATACCTTTCTTTTTAAAAGGTTTTTGAAAGTTAAGCAACCTTAACCTGTTACTCATACCAGACCCATGTCTGACCCGGAGTTTATTTCAGTTTTTCTTAAATTCTTGGGTACTCAAATTTTTACGAGTAGCCAAGGGAATCAGGTTAGCTTCCACGAATTGTGGAGGAGCAATGGAGCAGGAGGCTTCTGCTTGTAGAAATATAATGTTCCACTGTGTTGGTTTCTCTAAGTAGTTTCCTTGTATTGTATTGAGTTGTATAACTAGACAGGTGTTTATAACTGTCTAGTATGTGATGTGTAATCTGTGTAACTCTGATAATGGTTGTAACCTATGTAATATTTATGTTATTAATATAATTTATTCGTTCCGATGTTGAGATTCTGATGTTGTTTCTTCTTTCTCTTCTTTCTTTTCTATTTTCTATCCCTTTCTTTTTTCAAGATGATGCGACTTTCCATGGTGAGAAAGTCGGGTCGTCTAACTCACAAACATCTATTGTAACTTTCTATTTAATTTTAATTAAAATCACAGACGTCTGTGCTCCACCCAAAGACGTCATTGCCGTTCCGAAGCCATACCTCCAGTAGCCATATATAAATATGTTTTCCCCAATTTTTCCTTCTACCTCAAATTTACTTTCAAAATCTAAAACCCTAGCCTTCGTTCAATATCTATTTGCTCACTAATGGATCCCAAACCAAAAAATCCATTTAACAAACGAGCCAAGAAGGGTCAATCGTCCTCTTCTCACAATCCCAAAGTTAATGATGCTCTCATTCAAGAATGGCTTCGCAATAGCACAATTTCCAGCAAGCGATTCGATGAGAAAAAAAGAAAGAAGGTTCATTTAGGGCCTTTCGATAATTATGCTAGTTTGGAGAATATAGTATTCAAGAACACACCGTTGCCTTCGAATGTCGAGATTTAATTAATTCCGATGAAAATGAGGTACAAATCGACCAATTAGCTATCTTTCTTTTATATGCAAATTTATGTAGTAGAAATATTTGTAATCCTAAGAATGATGAAGGATGATTATGGTGGATTGTATATGGATGTGTTTTCAAAATTAGCGTTAGCACCATTGGACGCATACTTAATTATTCTTATACCGGGATCGATTTGGAAGAAATTCTCGACCATAGAAACTTACCACAGGACAAAATAACTCATCTTATTTTGGAATATAGGATGCCCCATGGAAATCCATCTACTTATGACCAAAAGCTAGATTGTTAAATCATATGATAATAAATACGATAGTCCCACGTCTATTTAGTCATGAACAAATTTAAGATAATATTCACAAAGCCATTTATGCTATCTTTGGTGAAATACAAATAAATTAGGCTAAATTCATTCATGATGAAATTAAAAGCTTTTAGTCTCATCATCGTTGCATTATTATTTATGCTATCCTATATCTCTAATTTTAAAGAAATCCCCGCTAAAGAAAGCAGTATACGATTTTTATCATTGATGCATCTTCCTCCACGACTACCCCTAATAGTCTCCCTTGAACAATGGAGATTACAACAACAACAACAATAAAACAAGTGCATCGTGTTCCTCCTCCCACTACTACTCCTCAATAGACTTGCTCACCTTATTCTTCACAACAACCTACCTCCTCTGGTCATGCTACCAAATACTATTCGGATATCGAAATGCAAGAAGCTCGCATTGAACCAATGCGAAATGGAACTCTTTGTGATTTAGTACTTAAAAATCAAAAGCTAATCACAGCTAACCAATGGGCCTTAAACAAAAAGATGACTGGATTGAAACGTTCTTTCTCGACAAGGATGAAAAAAATGGAAAATACTTTGGGGAAAGTTGTTTCCATTTTAGGGAAGGTTATGTGAAAAGTACATGGTCGGTCGTCTTCTCACTCATCATCCTCGCCTTCACCTACATCACCACCTCGAGCTCATATACTAGTTTATCACTCTCCAGCTTCTCCTAAAGGAACAACCTAAGGAGGTGGAAGAAGACAGTAATGATATGTATGTATCTGGTACTCCATAATTTCAGCATCAATCGTTCATGGCATTTCAAGGCCTCTCCACTCAAGAAGATGATGAGTATAATGACCAAACACAATAGCCAGGCACATACGAGTAGGATCCTTTATCTCATTACTACAAGAATCATAGGGGCAAATCTTACTCTTCAAACCAGTTCAATTCGCATTTTATTTTAGTTAACTTTTTATTAATTTTCCATTATTTATGCTTATGCTTGTCTGTTTAACTATTTAAGACTCCTGCTACATTGGTCTCTATGTTTATTTGAACTTCCTTATTTATTTTTAAATATTCATGATTTTAAATATAACATGTTATTAAATGTCTATTTAACATTTATGTATCTTATATCATTCCTTCCATTTTGATATTGACAAAGGGGGAGGAATTTATGCAAATACACAAGAGGAGACATATATAATAATTCTTCCATTTTGATTGTATAGTTGTCATCATCAAGACGGGGAGATTGTTAGAACCTCCGATTTATGTTTCAATGACGACAACAATACAATCACACACACACACACATTTTAAGATTACAGTTATAAACTACAAGAAGGCATTATGCTCGAACATATTGAGACTCAAAGACAAACGATGATTTATCGACCATACTATAGTTAGTAAGGGTATTCTACTGTAAAAGAGTCATAGATAAAATATTGGTAAGATCTCCTTGATCATATATAAATAAACAATCACACATGATTTCATACACATTAAAGTTAAAATTGAAAATTTTCCTTTACTACTCATAGACATTTGAGGTAAAACCACAGACATTTGAGGAAACTCGGGAAAATGAAATTCTTATGCCATAGACATCTAAGGTAAAACCACAGACATCTGTGACAATTCTCAAGTAATTATTTTCTGAAGTCGCAAACATTTGAGGTTTTACCACAGACGTCTATCATTTGAAAAACTAAAAAATTTTGAAAAGACACTTCTATTGAACAAAAAGAAATTACCCTTCATCGAAAGGTTGCAGCCATTGAAATGAAAAGAACTTGTATAATAGTAACAACTCTTCATCTGCAACCTTTTAAATCTAAAAATACTATCATGATTGAGATGTAGAGATTAACTAACTTGAATTAAGTATCTTTTCTCTCTTGATTTCTTATCACTCTCTTGTGCATACATTGCTTACATACTCTCAATTTATTATAACCAAAATATAATTTTGGTTAAACCACTACCTACCGCTCAAGGCATTCATATCCACATAATCAAAGGAGATCATAGGATGATTTGTACTATCGGTGAAAAAACGTGTTATTTGGAACACAAGATCGTCAGAGATATACCTTTGTATTAGCGTATTCCTCCCGGTAAAACGAGGGTCAGTTGGTTAAAGGAAATACCAAAGGGGAGCTTCGGAATTGGACGTAGGACAGGAGGACCGAACCAGTATAAAATATCTGGTGCGATCGTTTCTATTATTTGTATTATATTCAATTATTATACTCTGCTTATCATAGTTAGTAATACACACACAAATATATAAGTTCATTATTTATAATGATCCTATAAACTCTCAAGATACACTTTGCTATTATATTTTGTTCCATCCGTTGTGAATTCTAAAAGTTTATTTATGACTCCATACTGTTATTTTCTTAGTTTTACCAACAGCTTTCTAAGAATGGATCTAAGTACCGATGAGAATTTTCTAATCAATATTTAGGCCTGTTTCGGTATTGTTGTTTTGGTATTAGAGCCTCGATTACCTGATCAACGGGGAAAATACTATATGTTTTGATAGACATACTTGTTGTGATGACCTACGAATCCACACCCTTTGAATCGACAGTAAACCACACATGTCCGACCGAAAAAGTACAGAATGCCTGAAGGTTAAGGAGAAGAATAGGGAGGGTGAGAAGAAAATGATAGAAGTAAATAGAAACAACATATAGAATTTCACAAATCGTAGCGAAACAATGTATAATAGATAATAGCATATTTTTATACAAAAGAATCTATAGTTATTAATACACACACAATCATCAGAGTACAACAATCAACAATCAATTCGGACAGTTATAATAACTTGTCCTCACAAATACTGAATATACAACGTGACTCACACAACGCAATAAAAAGTACGTATAATACATCTGAGAATCCCTTGACTCGTCTCTTGAGCTCCAAAGCATCCTAACCTGAATCTGTAATATTCGATCTGATCCGAGCATAATAATAAAATAACATCCGAGCCGGTCCCGAAAACCAGCGTGAGAAAACACACTCAATTTGAATTATTACAATTATCAAAATCCTTTAAAAACAAAGGTATCTTGTAAGATCACGCCACACATAAATAAGATGTGTTTTTACTTCACGATAATCAAATCATTTAATATCAAAATCATTTGATATTATAATAGTGTTTATAAAAAATAAACTATAAAATAGAAGAAATGCTTACATATCACGTTTTAGCAAATTTAGTATACAAATAAAACCATATAGGCTCGTAGTAGATATTGGATTCCATGCAATGATAGGGCTACTGGGGTACCGTCTGCTGTAGTACACCTCTAGAAAAATGTACAAAAATCAAATCTATCGATCCCTTCCAACAAAAGACCCGCCTACCACTTAGTGGATAGTACTGAATATGATCACCACTAATGGGCCTCGAAACACGACAACTGATAAGCGGTGATGATGATAAATGTCCACTCTAGATGAGTGATGATCATACCCTAATGGGAGCGACCCACATAGCATTGCTGCATCTTTCCTATTTTAGTTATTCCCGGTTGATGAGGCTTGAGGCTACATATTACCTTAAGAATAGCATTCATACTTGGAATGCTAACATTGCCTTTCAAGTAATGATGCAATGATAGCATTCATCCATACAAGTTGTTCTAGGTCTGAAAAAACCGAATCTCCTTCAAGACACCGTCTTCATTATCTTTGATATATCACAATTTGTAAAGCACAAATCGAATCGAACTAATTTTCGAATAATTAAATATGATCACGGTCTCTTCGAAACGATCAATGAATTTGGTTAGATTTTGGTAGTCAGTTATTTAACTATCAAACTACATACATAAGCAGTCACTAGGCCCATATTATAAATTTTCCAAAACATTTATTTTAAAATATCTTTATAGAGATATATATTCAAATCACTTCCAATAATTCAATATTTTGAAAACAATTCCAAATACTTATATCCATAATAGGATATTTTTCAAATCATATCGACACACAGAAATATTCCTAATTCAAATTATAATTCATTACTTAGAAAACATTTCTAGATAAATCATTTCATTGTTATTTTCAAAACCTTTCATTTCAATACATAGGAAATATTATAAGCAAAATTTCCATTAGCTGTTTATAATATCAATACTTAGGAAATTTTCATAACTTATATCGATTGTACGAGTATAGTTTCAAAAAAAAGGAAGATTTCCCTTTTACCCATTTAATAAGACATTTCCAAATTCACTCGCTATTTCTCAACCTATTATAGCTCTTTTTATAAATTTCCGTAATCAATTTCCAATTCTCTTTACAATTTCCAAAAAAACTTGATTGTGCTTATTTATAATCTCATCTGACAATTTATAACTTCTTTTATGAATTTAAATTCATTTCCAAAGTTTCCTTTATCTAACCATTTAGGAAATTTCTTAAGATTTCAGAATTCTATTTTAAGATTTTTCTTATAAAATCACATCCGTTAAATAAAACTTGGTTTACGCATCTCGAGAGTATTTATAAATAAATTTCAATCACTTTCCAAAACTATATATATATATATAATAAGTGATCATAATGAATAGTAATTTATTTTCAAAGCATGTTTTAAATAATTATTTTAAATACCAAAACACTTTTTAGTAACAACAATATCTAGTTTCCATTTCATCTATAAATAAAATCGATTCACACAGCTTATTATAAATTTTTGAGCTTATCAACTAATATAAATATTAGTATAACCAACTTCCCGAAATATTTTAATATTAAAACAGTTTTTAAACTACATAGTTTAATACATAAAAATCCCTTTTTAAAACAAAACTTAACTTCTCTATAAAATTTAACATAACCATTTTACATTTATAAATCTCTCTCGATTTATCACAAATCGATTTTCATTACCAATTTCACAACTATTTCCAAATTCCAAAACAAGATTCACTATTCCTTTCTAAACCGATTTCCTATATCTCATTTTGAATTCACACGGCGAATTTACATCCTCAATTTATCAAATGATAATCATTACCCTTTATTTATAAATATCGTTTTTAAATTTTATAAACTCATTTTCCAGTCTATAACAGATTTAGATTAACAACTCCATTTATGAATCGATTTCTATTTGAAAACCCCATTTACAAATCTATTTACTAATAAATTCCTATTGTTTCTCAAATTTGTTTAAAATTTTGATCTCAACTTCTTTACCATATTTTTGAGAAATACTAATTAAAATACATTATTAAAATTCTTCATCAATTATTTTAAAATCTCTAAAAAAAATTGAGAATTTTTTAAAATCTGTTAGTACGTTAAAAATGGCGTCTTCTCAAGAAAATGGCTCTCGAAGCCGTCTGTATTCGAGAATTTCTTCTTTCCAAAATTGCGTTAATCTGTTCAATCGCTTCTCATTCCTATATTCTTACGCTCAAGCCGTCAAGAACCATCTACCATCTCAATCTGAAGTACAGTATATTCGTAATCCAAAATCCAATTGGATCGGTTCGAGAAAAGGAAAAAAACTTCTGTTTCGGATGTGGAGATCTCTATCATGTCGCAAAAATTTTCCGAGACCCAATTAGATGTTTTCATTGTGGGGTATTCGATCATAAAAGAAAGGATTGTCTCTTGAAATCGGTCTCCTCTGATATTTCTTCGCCATCGATCAATCATGGTTTTCTGTTTGTGTTGAAATTCTTGAAATTGAAGGGGCTGTTACTAGATTATCATTGGTATATGAGAGATACTGGAATCAATTACCTGGAAGAATTACTTAATCATTTCGACATTTTAAATGAGCCAAACATAGGAAAAGGCTACAAGGAAAAATTTGATAGTCCAAAAGATTTTTTTGGCAAATCAGAATTGCGTGATGTTAATAGGCGACCCTCTTCCCCAAATTTAATAAATCATGGATTCCAGTTTGCCTTAGAATATTTGTTTCTTAGGGGAATCTTGATCGATCATCTCTGGTATAATAAAGAGGCAGGGATTAAACTTCTTGATGAACTGTATTACCATTTCGACATTATAAATTCGCCAAGTATTGGTTACAACATAAAATTTGGTAATATCAATAGGGCAGAGGGTAATTCTATAGACTTGATTAAATCTGATTTCGTAGAGGATGCCATAATTGATTCTATCTTTCTTATAAAACCTGCTGTTAGAGATTTCATCTCAGATTTTGACCCTTTGCTATTAGATCCAATTGTTTCTGCTTTTTCTAATATGTTTTCTTCGTCATCGAATGCCTTGGATATTATTAATGAACAGCTAGGAATTGTTGATCAGAAAGATGACTTCACTTTCTCTGATTGTAAATGTCATAAATTTAAAGCCTGTGTTCAAGATAGTTTTGTGATTGCTGTATACAATAAATTCGACTGTCTTTCTTCAAAGTCATATTATGATAGTTCAGATATTGATGGGGGTTTGATGTTTATATCTGAGCAATCTGGCATGGACAATTTGATTGATTCGAACACGCAGGTTACCAATTTGCTAGACAGTAATATTTCTGATGACCTTGTGACTTCTGATACCGAGATGTTTGACGTTTATTCAAAGATTGATGTGAGTCTTGATTTAGAGTTGGATACAGCAAATTTATATATGGAAGATTCATCGCTCGACAACATTGCTTCCCGGAACCACTCTGTTCTTGATCTTGCTGTTACAGATGTAGTAGGTGTTTCAGGAGATATTTGTTTGTTTGAATTTGAAGCTTTTCGAGATTGGATAATGACTTTTGAGAAGCAGGAGGAAGATGAATTATCTGTTGATTTCGAATCTTGTATTTCTTCTTTGTTTTTTAATTCTTCCTTGGTTCCTTTTGATGATGTGCATGCTTTTGATGGTGTGCATGGTGCACAGTTTTCACTTCCAGTTGAGGATGTTTTTACCGATAAGGCAATTGCATATTCTGGTGATGCTTCCTTTTCATCAGCCGTTGGCATGAATGTTTACAATATTTAAACTGAGTTTGATGAACTGGATTTTCTTCTGTCCTTCAATCATCATATTGATGAAATTGCTGCTGAGTTAGAGCCCAATCTTTCTGATGGTTTTACTAATACTCTATCTGCTTCTCTAGATATTTTCATGACATCTCTATCGTGTGCGGAGAGAATCAGTATGTTTTTTTAAACCAAAAATGAAAGAGGAGTTAGCATTAGTTGCTTCAGATGCTTCGAAGTTTGATAGGTCGGAGATTAATATTTGCTCTTTCCCTAACTCTGCATCTTCGAAGAGAGGAAAGCATAAGCGCTCAGTTGCTTCTAGCAGTTCAGTTCGTCGAAGTGCTAGAATTCTCAACTATCAGTCTTCTCCTTTTGGTGAGTTACCTGGATCGAGTGCCACGAGTGGTACTAGTATCCAGGCTTCGGTATGATCTCTACTTTAGGTAGTACGTTTTCTACTTATGCTTTAGGTAGTCTTTCTTCTGTTGAGTTTAGTCAGTTAGCTCGTGACACATCTTTTATTTTTACTGATATTGAGTTAGATCGGGAGTTTATTAGATATAGGGAATTAGAGAGGGCTAGTTCAGTTCATCTATGAATCACTAGTTAGAACATTAGAGGTTTGAATGATTTAAACAAATGTGATCAGGTTAGAGTTTTTTCTAAAGACTACTCTATAGATATTGCTTTACTTCAAGAAACTAAAATTAACTGTCCTGATGGTCATTTCATTAGAATATTAGGTGATTATCATTTTAGAAAATGGGTTTTTTTACCTTCTGTTGGCTCTTCTAGGGGATTAATGATGGGTTGGCGAGATAGTTATTTTAAATTACTTTAGTGTATTGTTAAATAACATTCTCTTCATGCTATTCCTATTAATCTTGCTGATAACTCTTTATTAAATATTTCTAATGTTTACAGACCTAATTCTAAAATTAATAGGAGAATTTTATGGAACGAATGCCTTGAATTTAGATCCCTAGCCCCGGGTTCTTGAATTATGAGGGATGATTTTAATGTTACTCATTTCATAGGTGAGTGTTTTCCTAGGGAAGGGGACTACTCTGCTATGGAGGAATTCGATCAATTTATTTTTAACTCTGATTTGATTGAAATTCATCTCTCTAATAGAGAGTTTACTTGGAGTAACGCTAGAGAGTCTCCATCCATGGCTTTTCTCGATAGATTTTTTGTTAGTGATGAGATTGAGGACAAATTTCTCATATGTAGAGTCAATAGCTTACCATATACCTTCTCTGACCATTGTCTTGTTATCCTTTCTTGCGAGTATCATAGAGTTATTAGAAACAATTTTAAATTTGAAAATATGTGGCTTTTAGAATATAATTTTGTGGATTTAGTTATATGTAAATGGAATTCTTTGAGTTTCCATAATTTCATAAATAAGGAAAATTCTGCAAAAGCTTTTATTTCTAAACTTAGAGATCTTAGGATTTTTCTTAAAAATTGGAACAAAAATGTTTTTGACAATGCCAAAAATTAAAAAAGATAATATTCTTAATGAAATGCTTAAAATTAACAAGATAGAAGAATCTAGACCTCTATATCTAGGTGAACGTAATGTTCTTTCTAATTTAAAAGATGAACTAAATTCTATTTTAGAAAAAGAAGAGGTGATGTGGAAGCAGCGATCCAGAATTCAATGGATCAACGAAGGCGATAATAATACCAAATTTTTTCATAATATTGCTAATGGTAGAAAATGTAGTAATACAATTAACTCTATATTTTTTAACAATATAGAATTTGTTGAACAAGGAGATCTCAACAAGGCTTTTACAGATTATTATAAGGATATTTTTGGTTCTAAAATCAAACATAGAATTAATGTTAGATGGACATATCTATATCCTCCGGATTCTATTATTGATTTATCTGAGTTAGATAATTCTTTTATAGAAGAGGAAATTATGAAAGCTATTTATGATATGCCTAGTGATAAATCTTCGGATCCTGATGGTTTTCCTATTTTATTTTATAAAACTTTTTAGGATGTCTTAAAATTTGACTTAGTTAATTAGTTTAATGATTTTATAACGGTAATTTGCAGTTAGGGAGATTTAATTTTGCAAATGTTATTTTGCTGCATAAAAAAGTAGGAGCTAACAACTTAAAAGATTTTAGACCTATTTCTTTGATTAACCGTTTAGTAAAAATCATTTCTAAAGTTCTTGCTAATAGACTTAGTACTAGAATGAACGATTTAATTGATTTTTCACAATCGGCTTTTATTAAAGAGAGAAATATTACTGATGGAGTGGCTGTTGTTCAAGAATATATTAATTACTATTGTAAGAACAACATAACCTATGCGATTTTAAAACTTGATTTTGCTAAAACTTTTGATTCAGTGGATTGGGATTTTCTTGTAGATATTTTTCAAGCTAGAGGATTTGGACACAGATGGATTAGTTGGATTTTGACTTTGCTTAAAACTGGAAACTTTAGTATTATGGTTAATGGTATACTAGATAATAAAATTTAGTCAAAGAGAGGTTTAAGGCAAGGGGAACCCTTAACCCTTATCACCTTTGTTGTTTAACCTAGTCGCTGATGTTTTTGCTAAAATCATTAAGAGAGCAGTGGAAAATGGATCTCTAGGAAGTGTTGGCAATGACATACCGCGTAATGGTATATCGGTTCTGCAATTTGCAGATGATACCTTACTTTTTTTCTTCCCATCTTCCTAGACACATTATTACTCTCAAATTTATTCTTTATAGTTTTGAGCTTTTATCCGGTTTAAAAATAAATTTTGACAAAATTTCTGTTTTAGTTTTAAATGATTTTGATAGAGTAGAAAACTTAGTAGTTAACACTCTAAATTGCAAAAGTATGAATTTTCCTTTTGAATATCTAGGGTTTGTGATTAGACCTACAAAACTAAAGCATGATGATTGGCTTACTATTATTGATAAAATTAAAAGTAAGATATCTAATTGGAATGGTAGATTTCTATCTAGAGCAGGTAGGCTTGTTTTAATAAACTCGGTTTTATCAGCTTTACCGATCTATTGGATGTCTATGCATCTTTTCCAGATTGGGTTATTGATAAAATTGATAAAATTAGAAGAGATTTCTAATGAAGTGGAGATAATATTAATAACAGTATAAAATGTCTTGTAAACTGGGAAACTATTTGCAAAGCTAAAAATGAGGGTGGTTTAGGAGTTATAAACTTGCGTAACATGAATTTGTCTCTTTTAGGTAAATGGCTTTGGAAGTTTAAAGATATAAATGTTAACGCTATTTGGAAAGAGATCATTTCTAAATATTATTATAACGGTAATATCAGTTTACACCAATTAGATTATTCTATTTCCCATAAATTTTATAACTTTTGGAAAAACATTTTAAAATGTTTTGAAAATTTTAACTTAGGATCTAAGACGATAGTACATTCAGGAAATTGTACTTCTTTTTGGCAAGACTGTTGGATTTCAATCTCGCCTCTTAAGGTTGAATTTAAGGAATTATATGATATTTGTAACTTTAAGTATGCCTTAATTAACGAAGTTTATTCTCCCGAGAATGATCCTCCTTGTAATTTCAGTTTTAATAGAATTTTAGTAGGATCTACCCTTAGGCAACTTTCTTTTCTTTATGCCAGATTAAATCTTTATAATATTGATAATGATAATGATTTTATTAGTTGGGAATGGGATAAGAGTAAGAAATACACTTCAAGTTCTTTTTATAGATTTATTAATTTTTCGGGTACTATAAATAACTCTTTTAAATATATGTGGAAATCTAATGCTCCTCCTAAATCCAAAATTCACATGTGGTTTATTTCTCATGGTAAACTTAATAAGATAGAATTTTTAAAGAGGAAAAACATTCACAACGATAATAATTGTTATTTTTGTAATTTGTATCTGGAGGACATAAATCATATATATTATGATTGTTTGGTCTCTAATTACATCCTAATTAATACTCTTAAAAATTTTATTATATATAATAACCAAAATTTCGGATTGTGAATTCTACTGGAAAAATTATAGATTCAAATTCAATAAGAATATTAGATTTTTGCTAGACACTTTATTTATGATTATTAGTTGGTTTATTTGGTTCGATAGAAATCAAAGAATTTTTAATAATAATAATTGTCATTTTAACAAATTGATTTTTTTCTATTTCTACATTTTGTTTTAATTGGATTTCTAAAACCAAATATAAATTAGCTAAAAATATCCTCTTCAAATGGTATCTTAATAAGGTTAGTTATAACATTAACTTTTTTAAACAAAACAATAACTTTTATAACACTAATAGTAGTATTATTAATATTTTTCCAAATTTATATGATGATCTCACTTTTAATCATAGCTTACTTATGATTAAAGGTAAATAAATCAGATCCGTCTCAATTTTTGTTCTAGTCTCTGTTTGGTATTTGTTTTCAGTTTATTCATTCTTTTAGTTTTTATCCTGATTGTCTTTATTAGGTTTTTATTTCATTCCTTATAAATACATATATATGTATATTTACTATATAAATATACATATATATGCATCTTTCTAATTCTTTCCTTAGTCATGTTTCAGATATAGGTTTGGGAGATAGGATATCAGGTTCTTTTTGTAGGTTTCGCTTGTCTTCAGATTGCTGGATATCAGATTGTAGAGAGGTCATCAGAGCAGATTTTCTTCATCCAGGACTTCTTGCAAGCCTTCAGAGTGGTCTCTATATTCAGCAGATCCTCTTCGGATCAGATGCTTATTCACTTCTTTCGATTCATTCTTTTGGAGATTTCTTATTAGTTTGAGTCGTCACTCTGTGCTTTGTTTTATTCTTTAGTTTTTTTGGTACTTCTAACATCTTAATATCGGGCGGTGGCCATGCCGGAGCTTGATATTGAGGTTTGATGGGTGGTGACCTTGCCGGAACTCATCTTAGGAGTACCTGTGATTTTGTCATATGTATTTTTGTTTTTATTACCTACCAGGCATGTTGGCAGCTCCTTATGTTCATGATATATATATATATATATATAAAGATATATATTCATATGTGTTCACTCCTCTATGCGTAGAGGATCATACATTTTTCTCAAAAAAAAATTAAAATCTCTATTTCCAATTCTTTCGAAAATAGTTAAGTAAAAATCCAAAATCCAATCACTAATTCTATTTAAATCCATTTCCTCTTTAAAATCCCAAAATTCAATATATATTCCATTTCCAAAATCGCTTTTGAATTTTCTATTTAAAATTCAAAAACATTATTTATAGTATTTATAATACCAAAATTAAGGCCACTGCCATCATAGCATCTAATCAATCAAATCACACAACAATCCATAACAGATTATTCAATTACATCATATATCTCTATGTATTGAAAACAATCAATATATTTGAGGAATCCAGTTGGGTCCCTCCAACATATTTTCCTGCAATCACAGATGTTATATAACATAAAATAATAATAATCCTTCTACGAGGCAGGATATCGCAATAATATAGGGTCATTCTCTATTATGCGAGGCACATAGTGTCTCATTCGCTCCAATCGGCACGAATATACCCAACTACCAATATATATACTACTATATATAATATAATATTCAACTGATAATAATATGTCAATTCAACTAATCATCCAATAATTGATTTTAATTATTATAAATTAAATCCAGTAATCCAAATGAGTGAGATTTTAGTAATCGCCAAAATGTTTCGTTTTTGAATTAAAATTGAACTGGCATTCGATTTTAACCCAAAATTCTGACAAGCTCCACATCCGTCCAAACTAAATTCATTTCTACACTTTCATCATCACAATTGCACGTAAAAAGTTTCGTCCTTTTGGGACCTCATATGAGAGAGTTATGAATTTTATAAGTCATCGGCATTTTTAAATAAAATTAAAACAACTTTTATATTATTCACAAGCTTACCCTCCAACCTGTCTTCTCCCCTTAAATTTCAAATGCACAGATACACGACCATGGCCATGCATAGCCATGTGCACACCCAAGCTATCTCCCTAACCACACGACGAAATCCATCTCCGTCTTCGCCAACGACTATCTCTCCTAGCACTCCATGCAACCGAGCCTCATCTTCATGAAATATTATAGCGATGCGAATCTCAAGAAGCCACGGTGCTTCACCAAACTCCCTTCGCTGAACTCAAATATGATCTCGAAATTCCCTAGTGAATATTACAAAGGCCAATTCCTCAAGCCCTAGTTCCGCCTGCGTCTTACTGGAGATATCGAACCTAAGGAATTCCATCGAGCTTTGCCAAACCTGTGTCACCTCGTAGATTTACCTTCCGGGATTCCAAAGATATTTATTTCAAATTTTTTAATGCATATATTTTGAGATTTTGCAATCACCTTTTTTACATTGCTCTATTTAAATCATAGACAGAGTGATAGGGTGGCATGTTTTCAAGGGCCGGGTGGCTTGTATAAGATAGGTCGGCTGATAGGGTTGACATTGAGATTATGTAATATTATTTAAATTTCAAAATATCTCATTTATAGTAACTTAAAATCCCGAACCCCTATTGAGGCATGCCGCCTGGCGTTCCTAATCTTGTACCCTTATTCCGAACGCAGTGGGACTAGTCTCGAGCCCCAATTCGATCGTACAGAGAAGATAGCCTTTTGAACCCAATTATTATGTTAAACTTGAAATATTAAATTCAACGCGTTTCTATCCTGTACGACCTAACAGTGAATCCAACCACTACGAAATTCGAAATCCGATAATAATACACTATTGCAAATCCAATGGAATTGGTTTCATCGAAATCCAAGACTGGGCCCTGGATCACTATTTTAATGCATCAATTAAATCAACGATTTTCAAAATTTATGAAATCACTTGGAATTCCAGTTTTAAAAACTTACTAGCTAAACTATAATTCCAATAGAATTTATATCCATATCAAAAATCGTTTTCGATTTATATACAACTTAGATTTTAATTATTCACTATTTCCGTATTACGATAAATCACTATATTTGAAATTTATATCCATTCCTCGAATTCAACCAATTAATTCCATATTCAAAATCAATTATATTTCAAATTCAACATTTAAAATAATTTAAATATTCAAAATCAAACGAATGAAAAATCTGGGTTGTTACATTCCTCCCCCCTTAAATGAATTTCATCCCCGAAATTGCTAAGTAGGAAAAATGCAACAAACCCATTAACTTGTTAAAACCCACTTAGTTGAAACTCGATATTTCATTTTCCCAAATCCTTTAGTTCCATACAAACATTTAGTTTCCATTTCTAAATCAAAATCCCTTATTTCAATGACAATTCGAAATCAAATTTTGGTTAACAAAATTTTTCCAACATGTTCTACACATATTTTAAAACAATTACAGGGTTCCAACATTAATTTAGTTACTATCAATCGATTTATATACCATTTCATTCAATTCAAATAATTCACAACCAATTTTACTTGCATCCATTTTATATCACACTTAATATATTCATATTCATTTCAAAAGGATTCTAAACCATTTTATTCACTTTCCATTAATTCGCAAAATTTTGTTTTCTTCCGTTTATGTCGAATGATGGTTCAATCCGTGTTATTTGGTGATATTCATTTAATAAAATAACCATTCCAGTTTATAGCTATTTTAAATTGATTCCAAATCAATTTATCAACTTTTTATCTATCCATATTCAATTTATTTACAAAATCTTGTTTTCTAAATTTTATATTCAACAACAAACCAATCCATGCTAATTTATTTATGTATCATCTCATAAATTAGATACTTAAGTTGAATTTTATTCTTATCAACAATATTTCCACCCGTATTCAACTTAAATTGAATTCATTTATAATCCATGTTATCACCATTTTAATCCACTCTATTTTACTCAACCAAGTTAAATTCCATTTCTATATTCAATTAACTAATTAATTTATCTAATTAGTTCACCTTTATTTTATAATTCAAAATCTGATTTTCAACAATCATTTCAATTGGGTTGGCTTGAGTTCACTTGATTTTACAATTCAAAATTGGATTTCATTTCTTCACCAAAATATCATACCATTTTTATTTTGGTTTTACCATCTTGCCTTTTCAATTTATAAGTTATATAACATTCTTTTTCATATTTTCATAAATTCTTTACTTGAGTTGATTCCATACAAAATTTATAACTTATAGTTATATAATCATTTTACAACTCAAATTTCATATTCAATTCCTTGCTGTGACACCCCACCCCGAGACCCACATTAACAAAGCATATTACTAGGTAATATCGTCTGCTAATGTGGAGAATATGGCTGGTTAGGAGCGACTATCTATAGCTTTGTCTTAAATATCTATTGCATACGTCGAAAAATGCTATATTTTTTTCTATCGATCGACATATCCAACAAATACTTAATACAAAGCCATAGGTGGCTATAGGATCTATCAGAACAAAATACAACTACTCAAATGCAAAACACGTCACAGAACAGTAGATCATCACATATACACACACAGATACATCACCGAGTATACAAAATGATACGTGTCAAGTGGTATAACAACCACAATATACAAGCGAGTCAAAAGAGTATACATATCAAGGTAGCAAACAAAAAGGACTACATAAAAAGATATAATAAAAAGAGCTAGCAGAATAGTCCATGCGGAATCAGAATAGGCTAAATTCAAATATACCTAACCTAGGTCGACCTATAGGCAGTGAATTTTGCCCTTTTGTCCCATTGTTTTATGACATGTTTCTAGTTGTTTTTCCCTTGATCTTGTTCGATTTTTGATAATGTTTTCATGATGTTTTGAGAGCTATGATGCCTATCATTTGGCAAGATAAATTTGGAGAATTTGAAATTCAAATTTGAATTGATTTTGAATAGAAATTTTGAATTAAATTCGAATATCGGTTTGAGTGATTTTCCTTATTTTATTTGTTTTCAATTGCGCTTTTCTCTAAATCTTTTTGAAATGATTTTTAAATTAATGGGCATTTCAAAATAATTATTATATAATATTTTGAAGTATTTTCAAATGTAAAATCTATTTATTCTCTATAATAAGGGAATTTTCAAATATGGGTTTCAAATTGATTTCGGAAATCAATTTTCAAAGCTTGTTTTCCCAAGAAAATTTTTTTATATATAAATTACACGTTTCTGCACTATTCGAGCAATTGAGAAGGAGAATTAAATGGTTTGGAAAGACACATGGTATGGGACATGTGTGTTTATTCTATTGGTTAATTCCTGACTTGTCTGTTTGATCGTTTTGACCTTCGAGTCAGGTTTACCGATGAGATGAGGTAAACTTTTTTACTACTTTGAGTGTGAAATTTACTAGTGGTTAATAAATTGTTTAGTGTGAAGGTGTGGTACGGAACACACGTTAACAATGTTTGGATTTCTATCTGAGAGTTTGTGACGCGTTTGTCTAAAAGATATATTTGCCAGTATTGGACCTCTAGGTCATTTGTCCTTGGGATGTTTGTCCAAGAGACGTTTGTCATTACGACGTATTTGTCCTTTGGGAAGTTGTACTTCATGATGTTTGTCTAAGAGATGTATTTATTTGTCCTTAGGGATGTCTGTTTAAGAGACATGGTTCCTTATTTTGGAAAATAGTACTTGGCGGGCTTCGGCCATAAGCATGTGCTATATCTTTGAGATGATTTCTTTGACTCTTTTCCTAGTATATTGCCTCTTTTTTGGAATTGGTCCTTTCAACCACTCGATATATTTGTGGCGATTAGCTTTCAAGAATTTGAACTTGGGAGTTCTATTTTTAAGATTTGAGTTATCTACACTGGCGTTATTTGAGATTTGTCTTTTGGCGTGATTATTGAGATTTGCCTATTGGCGTTATTACATGAGATTTTCCTTTTGGCATTTGTTTGGGATTATATTCTCCTATGCTGGAGAATTATATTTGATTGCTCTATAGCGTATTTTAAGATGGTGATTTCTTTGAGATTTCTTTGAGTTTGCCGATGTGGCAGGTTTAGGATTTCTCCTTTTTAGAAGTTCTATTTTCCCTAAACGACTATTGATGATTTGCAATTTGCCGATGATATGAGGCTTGCTATATTTAGCATTTTATGATAGTCTTATCTCTTTTGAGATTATATTATTTGTAAGTAATATCATCTCATCACTTAAAATAACCATACCATACTTATGTTCATGCTTATACTTATTATTGTTTCTTCTTATTTAATAAGAACATTACCGTTATCCTTATGCATTTATTACTGCTTATCCTTATAAACTGATATTGTAAGCTAGACTGGTCCGTATATTTTATATTCGGGTCAGACCGAGATATTTTACATTAGATTCTTACTTTTGGACTATACTTTATGCTTCCGCCTTGGACTTTACCTTGTCTCTTTTTTGTAGTCTTATAGTTGTTCTTATAACTTTGATATGTATTCATTGTTCTGACTCATATGTATATTGTGGTCATCATACCACTTATGAGGTATTATTTGTATTATATTGGGATGTATCAGTATATATGTGTGTGTGTGTGTATATATCTGTTTGCTGTTTTGTGATGTGTTATGCATTTGAGTTGTTGTATTTTGCTTTGATAGATCCTATAGCCACCTGTAGTTTTGGATTAAAGATTTATTGGATATGTAGATCCATTTGGATTAGAAAAAAATATAGACCACTAATCGACATATTCAATAGATATTTAAGACAAGACTATAGATGGTCGCTCCTAACCAGCCCTATTATCTGCATTAGCAGATAGTATTACCCAGTAATACCCTCTAGTAATGTGGGTCTCGGGGTGGGACGTCACGGCTTCGATATCATTTCTAATCCAATCCAATTTTATTTAACTTAGCTTAAGTTGAATTCTAATTCATACAAATCGTTTTAACTTACTAAAGTTAAAATTCAATTCCAAATTAAATTCCATTTTTCACACTTCTTTCCTTAATAATATCATTCTCAACTTACAAGTTCAAAAACTTATTTCTTGATATTTTTCTAAAACATTTAAATAACATTTCCAGAATTCATACACCCAGTTTCATTTCAAATCATTTTGAAATTATACACACACACACACACACACACACACACTAAATCACACTTTTTAAATTTAAACCAAACCTGGTTTTTATCCAAAATAAATTACCTTCGGACTCCCAAAACTACCTTTGTTTCCAAACAAAAATCCTCATATCAAATTACTACAGTAGCAATCCGTCACTTAGAAACTCGAAAATGAATAGTGATGTTGCCGCAGTCATCACTAGGATTATTTTCCAGTGGTTGAAGTGAGTTCAGTTCTTTATCACTTCCAAAATCCATTTAAAATAATTTCTATTGAAATACATTTCGACGATAATATTTCCATTATTTATTTCAAAACAGTTGGAAAACATTTTCAAGTTTTCTAGGATTTTAGATTCCCAAATTCTGGTTTGAATCAAATTTTAGTTTTAACTTATTTGTATAATCCATACTTATACCTTTAAACTTGGTTATACATGACCATTCCAATTTATAATCTTGTTTTGATTATAACAACATCAATATAATATAATAATTTTAGAAAATTATTTCTTTCATTTCAAAGTACAACATGGGTAAAATTATTTGTAACGACCCGTAATTTCGCTACTTTGAAAATGAGAGATTTCGTTCGATTTAAATTTAAAAAGGAGTTTAAATATTAAATGATATGTTATATACAATAAATAATTACCTATTCTTAAAGTTAATAAATTAAAAATTATAAATTTGAATTGTTAAACAAATCGAAAAAAGTTAAAAATAAATAAAGGCTTAAATAAATGGATTTAAATATTTATTTAAAAAAGAAAATATTATTTAAAACATCTAATAAAGATAATAAAAATATGATAAAAGATTTATAAGTTTGTTAATAATCATTTTACAAAATTAACCAAAATTTGCCACATTTTGTCAGTTTTACCTACACTGTAAAATTAGAGATTTTGATATTAATTAAATATAGTTTTAAAATATAAAGAGACGTGTTTTAATTTATTTAAAGAAGTAAAAAGTTCATTTTAAAGTTTAATTTAATTCAATATATAGCTTAATAAAAACGTCAAATTTTGACTGTAACTTTGTCGACAAAAACGCCGTTTTCAACCAAAACAAGTTGTCGACAAGTTGTTGCAACTTGATACATTTTTTAACTTATAAATACAAGTTTACAAACTATATAAACATTCTATATTTAGCACTAAAAACAAAAGGAGTTTACTTTTGAAAATATTTACATAAATATATAGAAAGTGAAAAGCATGATTCGACAAATTTAAAAGTTATTAAAGCTTTTATAAAACAACATTATTACCTTACTTCACATATCATTAATAAGATGTTATGCTTATACATAGAAAAGAGCAAATGAAAAAGTGAAAAGAAAGCTAATTTAAGGAATTAACGACACATACATTCATGCATTTAATGCAAATCAAATCAATGCAAAGTCTTCTCTTTAAACACAAAATTTAGGAAGAAATGATAAGTAATCATTTCTATTTATTACCATCACCATTAATACATATCAAATCACTCTTTTCACATAAAAGAAAAGTATATTTAAATTCAAAAATGAAGAGGGTATTTATGTCATTTACCACTAAAGATGTTCACTTATAAATACAACCATGCATCTCTTCATTTCCACTGCACTTTCATTTCATAAAAATTTCCAAAAACCTTCTCTACTTCCACCGTTTTCCTTCTACCTTCAAGCTATCACCTCCATACTCCAAACCATCACCTTACATTACCAAAACCAAGCTCAACCTCCACCTGCCCACCTCCTCCTCACCCAAAACCCACGCCTACCCCCCTACAGCCTATGGCCGAGCCACCCTAAGCCCAAGCCGAGCCCAAACTCACCTAGGCCGAGCACCCCTAAACCCTAGGCCGAGCACCACACACTCCTACCCCCTCCTACACACCTAAACCCCAAGGCCATACCCTCTCCTCCTCCCAAAAGCTCGTCCATGTGAAAAAAAGAAAAAAAAGAGAGAAGAAAAGAAAAAAAGAAAAGAGAAAAGAAAACGAAAGGAAAACAAAAGCGTTCGGAAAGGAAACAGCAAAAGGCGATACGTTGGAAATAGCACGTTAGCGAGAGACGGAAATCTTACGTTAAAGTTTGATGGAGTGGATATGAATGTGAGAAATTCTCACCGCTTTTTAAATTATATTGATTATCATGCTTAGATAATCACTATTTAATGATATGGATGTTTGATTGATTGTTTGAATATATTGGATAACCCGTAGAAATGTTATGACATTTACCGCATTGAAAATGTTAATGTTATATGATTTTTTGTATGGTTGTGATGATAATTTGGATATCAAATTCCAATTAATTAAGTAATCCCTTTGTTTAAAAGGACCATATTTTAGTAATATGAGATATTGCGGAAAAATAAGTCTCTTTTCAGTTAGAAGTGAAATTAAAGTTAAAATGAAAGAGAATTTGAAATTTGAAGTGAAACGGATTTGAAAAAGATAGTTAATTAGAAATTGAAATCGAGATGAATAGTGAAATTGAAATTGAAATCGATTTTGGAAAAAAAGTGAAGTTTAGTTTGAGATTGAATTGAAGTTTAAATTGAAATTAGATATAAAATCTAAGTTTTAAATGTGTTTAATTTGGGATTTAAAAGTGAAAAGAGACTTAACAAATCTTGTATACTCATATTCACTTTTTATCGATAATTGAGTTTCGAAGGAACCGGAGTGAGATTTGAGTAATTCCTATCCAAAAACCACTTCGAACCAAGGTATACATTCGAACGTGAAGATATGTTGAAGATGATGATTGAAGACCGTGGATCTTCATAGCGTGAAGACTGCTTGTTGAACATGCTCTGATTGGCCCCCATTATAGAGTTATTTATAGCAGTGGTCTCCTCATGATGGAGATTTTTGGGATTGCAAGGGCTTCTCGCCTAGTAATGGTCGAGGAAAGTGCCTTCGGTTTGTCTTGTTTCTGGACAACTTGTATGGACGTGTGTCTGACATTGCATTTCTAACGATTACGTACATTGGTTTTTACAAACGTACATCAGTGATGGCGAAGAAGGCAACTTCTCTTAGCTTAACATCCTCCTTGAGACATACGAGCTCAAGGGTTGTATTTTTGTGGAAGGCAATTAGTAGTTAAACGGAAATTATAATGTGGCATTCAAAGATGTGATATGTGCTGTGTGAAAAGAGCTAATCGTTTGCCTCAAGCCTCATTAAACTGGAAATGACCGAAACTGGACTAGATGCGGCAAGGCTAAGTGGGTCATTCCTAATTAGGATATGGTCATCCTAGATATATCTTTGTATGTTATGACGTCGTGTATCTGATTATTGTGTTTGTATGCTAGAGGGCCCTCAATAAAGGTCGGTAATGACCGGAGGATGTCATATTCGATGCCATCTAGTTATAGAGGTGGGCCGGTCTTGTGTTGGTAGAGGATCCTTTGTGACGGTCCTCGGGACATCCATTTAGAGGTGTACCCTTTCGGAAGGTAGGTCCTACGCCTGGTCATTTATATAGAAACTCATTCTCCAATAAGAACCTACGGACTCGATTATAGTGCCTAGTATGCTGGAATTTAATAATGGTAACAATTTCAGCTAAGATTAATAAGTTTATTTGCAAATGTTTTCAAAGAGATGTCATTAGAAATAATATTAAAGGTTTTGATATAAAAGTATTTTAGTTATCATAAGTAAAAACCCATCCGTGTTTATGTGTAGGCGTGGTCTTATGAGATACTCTTTCTTTTCAAAGGATTTTGCCAAAAGGCTGATATATGACACTGTCATTTATTATTAAGTTTTTCTCACGCTGGCTTATCAAGCCTAATCCGGGTATTTTCAATACTCGGCTTAGATCCGAGTAGTTTCAGGATAGTCGAAGGCAGTTGGAGTTTCCAGAGGAGTTGGAGATATTCATCGACGTATGGACATATTCTATTATCCGCTATATTTAGTATATTTTGTTTGATGTTTATCAGCATTTGTAAGAGCAGGTTTTATAACTGTCCAAGCTGAATCTAGGTTAGACTCTTATATTGTAATTTAAAATTTTCCGCTGTAAAGATTATTATTGAAATAATATATGTTATTCCATTCGTGTGAGATTCTGTTCTGTCTACTTTTCTTTATCACCCTTAAAGATCCGTCTTATCGTGCAATTTGAGTTAGACATGTGTGGTTTATTGTCGATTCAAAAGGTACGGAAAAACGGGTCTTTGCATTATTTTATTTACCTATAAAATAATACTATGTCGATTTAACTTGTTCAGAGTTTAGAAACCCCTATCGATATAGTTGTCCAGACCGTACCGACCAGAATTCATAAATACTCAACTAATAATTCAACACAACATAAAACATTTTATATCCATTAATAAATACGTGTTCATATCTATAATACACTCAAAATTCTAGGGTACTATTGACCCTATCTTTAATGAGTAATCCCTACCAAAGCGTAGGTATTCACTCAACCTAAGCTCCGATATAAAGTGTGACAATCCATAAATCTGTACCCTTTGAATTGACAACAAACCACATATGTCCGACCTAAAAAGTACAGAACGCCGGAAGGTCAAGGAAAAGAAGAGAGAGGGTGAGAAGAAAGAGATAGAAGAAAACAAAATCAACATATAGAATCTCACAAATCGTAGTGGAATAATATATAATAAATAATAGTAGATTTTTATACAAAAGAATCTGTAGCTATTAATATACACACAATCATCAGAGTATAACAATCTGCAATCAATCTGGACAGTTATAATAACTTGTCCTCACAAATACTGAATATACAACATGACTCACACAACGAAAATAACCAAGTACATATAATATGTCATGATAACCAAATCATTTTATGTCAAAATCATTTGATATTATAATAGTGTCTATAGAAAAGAAACTATAAAATAGCTGAAATGCTTACATCTCACATTTCAGCATATTTGGTATACAACTAAAACCGTACAGGCTCATAGTGGATATTGGACTCCATACGATGACAGAGCTACTGGGATACTGCCTGTCATAGTACACCTCTAGAAAAATGTACCGAGATCAAACATATCGATCCCTCTCAACACAAGACCGGCCTACCCTTTATTGGATAGTACCGAATATGATCGCAACAAATGGGCCCCGAAACACGACAACTGATAAGTAGCGATGACGATAAATGTCCACTCTAGATGAGTGATGATCATACTCTAATGGGAGCGACCCACATAGCCTTGCTGCATCTCCCTTATTTTAGTTATTCTCGGTTGATGAGGCTTGAGGCTACGTATTACCTTAAGAATAGCATTCATACTTGGAATGCCAACACTGCCTTCCAAGCAATGATGCAATGATAGCCTTCATCCATACAAGTTGTTCTGGGTTTGAACAATCTGAATCTACTTCAAGACATCGTCTTCATTATCTTTGATATATCATAATTCGTAACGCACAAATTGGGTCGAACTAATTTTTGAATAATTAAATCCAATTTCGGTCTCTTCGAAACGATCAACGAATTTGGCTAGATTTTGATAGTCGGTTATTTAACTACTCGGTTGTATGAGGTTAGTATCACAGTCAATTATAGTCAATTCAAAGTCAAAATCTCCCACTATGGTAGTACAATTAATAATAAACGTTATTATTAAACCGATTTAGTTTATGGATTAACTGAGATAAATAAGGATGATATTAAAATTTTGACCAAAACCAAATTCCATAAATCCTAAAGTGATATTGCATTGACTAACAGAACAAGTGTAAATAATCATTATTAAATGGTACTGCTTAAGAAATTATAAAATAATATTTTACAGAAAAAATCTATAAGCGATGAACTAAAGCAAATTATCACACCACTAGCTAAGTTGATGTGTGAACATTAATATTTGAACTACTTAATATTAATCGTTGACTAAATTTACACATTAGAGTTGCACAGCCACATCTATAAATTCTCTTGAATGCCATATAGTTTAATTAATTTATAAAATGTTATAAATTAATTAATATTTAAGAATTATTAATTATTAATTTATTTTATGCTCGGGGTCTTTTTAATAAATGGAGTAGCTCCTAGAAATGTATTGGGTGCTATTAGTATTTATTTGTGTGCATTTATAGAAGTCACATATGCGTTTATCGATATACGATGTCGAAATATATTTAAATAGGTTTTATATACAATTAATTAAAGGGTGTTGGGGTTTATTTTGTCTATACTGGACCCATTATGGCCAACCAAAACAAAGAGGGATAAAGTGGATCTGGCCGATTTAGTAAGAGAGAAAAGTGGAAGATATTTCCCACGTCTCTCTTTATGAAAGCAAGACTATCCATTCAATTTTACTTTTTTTTGCGCTCCTCTTTTATCCTTGGCCACCCATACCTTATCCTATACGCCTATCACCGACTCCATTTCAGCCCCACCAACATCATATAAACATATATTTCAGTGGTGCGGTTAGTTTGTGAGATCGATGTTGGATCAAAAGATTCTAAGAGTGTTTCATATCAAGGTGTTACTAAAAGCCCAGATCTTTTAGGTATATAATTTTTAATTCAATTTTATGTGTCCCTTTAACGTTGATTATATATTTATATATTGCCCATGAAATAAAAAATTTATTTAATAGTTAATATTTATACTTCATTGTCTGTTAAACTTAAATCGTATATGAATTTCACTTGTTTTATATAATATATACATCATCATGGATATGTTTTAGTTAAAATGTATGTATATTTTAATTACATTCATTTAAATTTTTATTTTAAATGATTAATTTTATCCATAATATATATTTAAAAACAAAAACAATAAAATTTGTTTTTTACTTCATGACCAAGTTTTAAAAATCTTTTAGCCGAAATAATTTTTTAATAATATTTATTTCACTACAAAATTCGTAAAATATATATCTTTGTATATGCATGTATGTATGTATTATATTAAATTTAAAACAAGTAGTGTAAATTTTATATATATATATATATATATATATAATGTTAAAATTGAATTTTTTTAACCTTTAGATATTCATGTCAAAATTAAATTTAAGATATTTTAGAAATAGATCTGAATTTGAAATTTGAGATTTAAGGTATTTTGACTAGGTCAAAATTTAGATATGTGTACATACCTATATATATTATTTTGAATTTATATGTACTGCTAGACTAAAATTTATGCCTAATATTTTGTCTTTGATCAAGAAAGGCTAGTGGTACTTGGCTAAGAGATTGGTCTCTTGCGATTATTATGTCATTAAAGGGTCAAATATGTAAATGGACAATTATGCATGTAATTAATCACAAAGTCCAAATTTGACTTTAATGGGCATTAAAGTTCCAAAGTTAAGTTCTTTATGATGCTTGAGTAAAATGAAAATGAAAAGGAAGTAAAATTTGAAATTCCCTCCCTCTTAGTTAGGGATAAATGCCTATTTATAGAGAAATTTTATCCTTGAATTATCAACACGTAGGGTTAGTTAAACTTAAATTGTTGAGATATTGCTGACATGGCATATTATCGAGGTCACATGTGGCATAGCTTATTTTGCTTTGTTCATGATGACATGGCATAACAAAGAGCTACCACGTGGCCAATTGAGCATTTTTTACTTGATTTTAGTGTATGATAGCAGTAGTTTTAGATGCTCGATGGTACTATCGTAGACATGCGATAGCTTGCTAATTCTTACCATTTGATAGCTTCATATCTTTCAACATCTGTAGCATCATTGCTGAAAGTGTGCTATGGATCGTGTAATATGGATATATGATAAAACAGAGTATAATGATGATAATAATCTTGTAAATAGTGCGGAATAAAAAGCAGTATAGTAAAATGACATCAGAGATTGTTATACTGGTTCGGAGCACCGTCCTACGTCCAGTCCCAGACTCTTTCTCGAATTTCACTAAAACAACAACCCTCACTTAACCCGAAGAAACAGGTCTATACACCCCTAAGCAGCCGAACAGGGACCTGAGAAGCAGAAAAGGATTTCGCCTCAACAGCCGAAGAGGACTTCACTCGCGTAACCAGAAAAACAGGACTTCAACAATTACAGAAAATAATTTTGACTTATGTGTGTTCTGATAACACGGATTTGTCACTTGTAGTACACCCTTCCTAAAATCTTCTCCTCGAGTATAAATATACATATTTGAAGTATATGAAGAATAGAAAGGTATAGTATTACTTTAATGCAGAATAATTGAAAGTATGATAGCAAATAGATTTAAGAAAGTTAGATCAGAGTGATAAGAGAATTCGATTATGATTAAATGATTTGAAATCAAGTTGGAGTTTGTATTTGTAAAGGTTAGAAAGCAGCGACTGTTGGTGAAGAGTTTCGATCAAAGTGTTGCGTCTGAATCTTTTTGTTAAAGGTTCGTATCTCTTCACAAAAAGTTGTGTCTTTTCGAAAAGTGATTGTTATAGAAATTCAGTCAACTGAGCCTCTGGGTCAGTCGACTGAATGTTCAAAGTTATTTTAAATTTTTAAAATTCGTATATCTATGTATCTGTGCATGCTGCATAAAAATTTCAGTGTCAGTCGACTGTCTCAGGTGGTCAGTCGACTGACCTGGTTATTTTTGTGCAGTTTGCACAATGTACATAGATGTATTAATTTCTATAACTTTAAAACACTTCATTAATTTAAATGTATGCTTATATATGTATAAAATATTTAGTAAATATAATGATTAAATATATAAGCTAATGTAGACATAATCGAGGAGAGATTTTAACAATATTGACCTAAGACTTAAAATCAAAATACCATAGTTGATGCACCAGTTTTTGAAGTCTCGTCTCCTTGTTTCTTTTTGTCGTTAGCAGTCGTCAAATTTGTATGCCGTAGTGATAGCTTCTTGTCATGAATCAAAACCAAGTCTCAACATTCTCCCCCTTTTTGATTGATGACAACTTGTAAATAGATATAGATTTTGACTGTATATATATAACATAAATATTACTCCTCCTGAATCTTTGACGCTTTCTATCCTGGATTTTTCATTACTAGCAATAATATTTCTCCCCTTTTGTCATCGACAAAAAGGAATAAGTAATATGAAGTTATAATGTGAAAAATATGATGAGATAAAAACAAGAACAATCATCCACACATTTAACTTCCATAGTCAAGAGTGTTCAAAATAAATGAACAAGAATGGCCATATAGTACAAGCCATATGAACTGAAAACGAATGTTTTGGATAAAAAGAAAAATAACATCTCATGCCATCGGTTGTTTACCCCTACCACTGTCACATTCATTTCCATCATCATCACTGCTACTTGCTTGATCGTCATCAGATGAAGACCATGTAAAGACGAGTTGCTTACCCGGATCACCTATTGTAGCCGTAGATGTCCCGGAAGAGCATGAGATAGCTTGCCATAATTTGGTGAAAAATCCTCTGGTCTTATCGAGCTTCTTATCAACTTTGATGAAGTTGGATTGTAGAATTTGTTGATTATGGCAAATTATATTGATGGATTCACGTGGTTGAAGACCCTGATTTGGAACCAAAATTTCCCCTTGTTGATGGCGAGTCGATCTTTGGCGAGATGGTCCTTGAGATGGTCGCCATGTTGTTGTGGTTCTTGAGCCGTTTGTCTTTGGGTCCATTTTTCAAAAGATATTATATGATGGGGTTGGGCAACCGGTAGTTTCATCAAGGCTAAAGTCCGAGCGTTCAAACATCCAACGGTAGAAGTCGGTGAATCCGGTTCCGAAATTTCACAAGCTTTTAGAAGACTTCCCATAGTAGATTATATTCATTCTACCGTTGTTGAAGCTTAAAAATTCATCAAGAATTAAACGGAGCTAGTTGACTTTTATGTTTCCAAAGATAGCATATAAGGCTTTAAAGTTATTTTCATAGACAAGCTCATAACTCCCGATTCTAGGAGTTACGGTTTTCGTTAGAGCGCGATGAATAATTTGCGCCTTTGGTCGTAAAGACGTCGATTTTAGTTGACGCATGCCATCTTCTAGAAACAAGTGGATAACATTGTCTCGAACAACCAAGTCACAATCAATAGTAGCTAATTCCACCCCATTATTTTGTGTTTGTAAAATATGAGCCATGCGGTTTAGATAGAAAAGGACGGGTTTTACACATACGAGACTCCATACACAGTCTTGTTGATTTGGACCATCTGGGTGACCCAAATTTAGGTTTGCATAGAACAATTTCACCATAATTTGGTTGATTTTATGTTTGTTATAATCAATGTTAAACAAAAACTCCAAATTGCTCCTTCGAGCTAACTCTTGGATGTGATATGGAGAAAAATCAGGGAATTTGACAAACGAACCTTCGAAAATCCTTGAGTCTGGCATTTGCTTCCACCTCCTAATCGCGGTGCCATCAAATAGCTGCCTTTGAATTTGTTCATTCGACGGAGGTTGAGATGATGAGGAAGCTTGTCCCTTTCGTTTAGGACCATTTTAATTTTTAATTTTGAAGAAAAAATGGAGTTTTGGAGAGCCTAGGGTTTTTTGAAATTTTGAAAATCTAAAATGGTAATGAGGAGAGAAGGTAAAGTGAAAGATAAAAGGAGTGAAGTGGATGGGTAAAAAGTCAAAAAGTAACTCAGATCTACGACTCAGTCGACTGGCTCAGGGATTCAGCCGACTGAAGCTGAAGTTCGAATTTTACCTACCTTTTGATCCAGTTGACTGAGGCTCTAAGACAGTTGACTTACCATTTATATAAATAATTTATATTGTTGCGTCAGTCAACTGGCTTAGGGCTTCAGTCGACTGAAGCTGAAGCTTGAATTTTTTTAACCTTCATTTCCAGTCGACTGAGGCTCTGAGACAGTCGACTGGCCATGTTATATAAAAAATTGTTGTTGCTGTGTCAGTCGACTGATCTCCTGAGACAGTCGACTGACCTGAAAGTTTTTGTACAGTGAGTTTTATTTGCATGTTGAATGCTAATATATTATATATGTTGTATAATTCTATTAATATATATAGTTTGTATACAAAAATAATTTTTTTTGTTGTGAAATGTTAATATTTTCTATATATGAAATGTTGATTAATGCACCAGAAATAAGTTTATTCCAAAAAGAAATGTACATATGTAGAGAATTTATTCGAAAATACAACGAAAGATAATGACAACTATGATTATTCTAGGGGCAAGGCGTCTTGAATTCTTTCAGTTGCTTACGGTGAGCATTTGATTCTTCGTTGCGATCCCACGAATTTGTTGAGTATGATGGTCACGGTGGAGACGAAGTCGATGGTCGTCTGATAGGCGAAACAACATGTTTGTTTATCGGATGTGACGATGCCCCGCAGAACTTCATAGCGATGTGTGATTCCTATCCTTCTGGAGTTTATTTTTTTGTTTGTAATACGTTTTCCATTATAGCATTAGAGATTCTTGCTGATAATGGTGGAGATCATCGATCTTTTGTTTCGTGTTCGGAGAAATATCAATAGTCTACTTTCCCTTTTTCTTTTCCGGAGTATATCCGGTGTGATAGACCGATGATGATGAAACTTTATGATCTGGATTTTTTGGAGAGTTGTTTGATGCAATAATCTCGATCGAATCCGTGGAAGAGTTTGACATTGTTAGAAAAGGTTGTTTATAAAAAATTATTGCAGTTTGAGAGGAGAACGAATGAAGGCTTTACTTCAGGTTGATTTCATAGAGGATGGAATATGCTTCTATTTATAGGCTTGGTTTAGGAAAAATAGGATAGTTTTGAGTGGTTTATATTAAATTCAGCCAAGAAGTATGAAAATACATTAGTTTTTCTGTTGGCTGATATATTTTGTGTAAATTTTAAATGTTTATAAAAATAGTTATATATATTTATAAAGTTCAATGTGACATGTAATGCATCATAAATTAATGTTTCCATATATAATAAAATTGTCGTACTAAACTAGAACAGAAAACATTAATAACTCAGGTGGTCAAGACACTTGGGCTATTCCCAGCCGGTCACGAGTTCGAGTCTTAGCATGGTCAAAATTTTGAATTTTTGTAAAATTTTATTTTTGATTTTTTAGTTAAAACGATTTATACATTATTTATATATCTTTACTTGAAATTATACCTAGCTCACGTCATAATTTTATAAACGTATTTTCTAATAGTGATTTAGTAAAAATATCGGCTAATTGATTTTCTAATGGTACGTAGTCCAGATTTATTACTTCTTTTTCTATATATATTATCACGTAAAAAATGATGTCTAATATCTATATGTTTAGTTCTTGAGTGGTTTGCTAGATTTTTAGATAGATTTATTGCACTAGAATTATCACAGTAAATTGTTGATTTTGATAGATTGATTCCAAAATCTTTAAGTG
Organism: Allium cepa; assembly: GCA_030765085.1. Classification (NCBI taxonomy): domain Eukaryota; kingdom Viridiplantae; phylum Streptophyta; class Magnoliopsida; order Asparagales; family Amaryllidaceae; genus Allium; species Allium cepa. Next base: position 165,605,037 of record CM060932.1, read on the forward strand.
TCTATTGCATATAAATTACTTGTGTGCAAGCTAGCACCGCAGAAATATATTCTGCTTCACAAGTTGATAAAGAGACACAATTTTATTTCTTACTAAACCATGGTATTAAAGATTTACCAATAAAGTGACACGTACCGCTTGTACTTTTTATATCTGTTCGTGATCCTCCGAAATCAGCATCGCTGTATGATACTAATTCGAAAGAATATTCTTTCGGATAGAAAAGTCTGAAATTTGTAGTTTTATTAAGATAACGTCGTATACATTTTACAGCACGTAAATGTGATTCTTTCGGGTCAGATTGAAATTGTGCACATAAGCACACACTCATCATAATATCTGGTCCAATTGCTGTTAAATAAATTAGTGATCCTATCATACTACGATATAGTTTTTGGTCTACACTTTTGCCGTTTTCGTCGACGTATATTTGAACTATAAATATATCATTTTTTAAGTGTTTTATAAATAAAGTTTGATCTAATTTTCCTATTTCAAATCCAGAATTAATTAGATAACTTTTAGCCGTTCATATGGTCCTTGTTTTGAACCATATAAAGCTTTCTTAAGTTTATATACATGATTTGAATATTTTTCATGAACAAATAAAGGAGGTTGTTCAACATAAACGTTTTCTTTAATATAGCCATTTAAAAAAGCACTTTTAACATCCATTTGATAAAGTTTAAAGTTATTAAAACATGCGTATGCCAATAAAATTCATATTGCTTCTAGTCTAGCAACTGGAGCAAATGTTTCTTCGTAGTCTATTCCTTCTTCCTGGTTATATCCTTGTGCTACTAGTCTTGCTTTATTTCTAGTTATATTTCCTAATTTGTCTGCTTTATTTTTATAAACCCATTTAGTTCCTATAACAGTTTGATTGGTTGGTCTGGGTGCTAGTTCCCAAACTTCATTTCGTTCAAACTGATTTAATTCTTCTTGCATAGCAATAATTGAATTTTCATCATACGATGCTTCCTTAGCATTTTTAGGTTCTATAGTAGAGAGAAAAGCTACATTACCCATTAAATTTAGTTGATTTCTAGTTCTAACATTTGAATTTATTTCTCCAATTATATTTTCTGTAGGATGATTTCATAAAACTCTTCGAGGAGATCTTATTATATTAGTATTATTTCTGATTTGTAAATTATTACTAATGTTTTCATTTTTTCTAGAGTTATAAATGATATAGTCATCATCTCTTGAATTGTTTATTATTATATTTGTTTTATTGTTATTAAGTAAATCATTGTCACTAATTGTATTAGAAACAGGTTTAGAGTTCTCATCAAAAGATACATGGAGTGATTCTTCTATAGTATTAGTTCGTTTATTAAAAATTCGATAAGCTTTGCTTCGATTCGAATATCCAAGAAATATTCCTTCGTCACATTTTGAATCAAATTTGCCAAGCTGATCTTTGGTATCTAACATAAAACATTTTGATCCAAATATTTAAAACAAGATATATTTGGTTTTCTACCGTTAAAAAGTTTGTAAAGAGTATTTTTGCTGAGAGGTCTAATGGAAACATGATTCAAAACATAATAAGCAGTTGCAACATCTTCTGCCCAAAATTGTTTTGGTAATGTGCTTTCACTTAGTAAAGTTCATGCACATTATTGTAGAGTTTGATTCTTTCGTTCTACAACTCCATTTTGTTGTGGAGTTCTAGGAAACGAAAAGTTATGAAATATTCCTTTCTTTTCACAATAGTTATCAAATTGGATATTTTCAAATTCACCTCCATGATCACTTCTAATATTTTTAGTTTGAGTACCTTTACAATTTTGAATTTGTTTAACAAATATTTTGAAATTTTCAAAGGTATCACTCTTATTTTTCATAAAAATAGTCCATGCATATCTAGAGAAATTATCAACAATTACAAATACGTATTTATTATGATTTATGGATTGAATTTGGGTAGGGCCAAATAAATCCATATGAAATAGCTTGAGTGGTTGTAATGTCGAAATAACTTTCCTAGATTTAAACGAAGATTTAGTTAATTTACCTAATTGACATGAGTCGCATATATTATTAACTTTAAAATTTATATTTGGTAATCCTTTTACAAGACTATTTTTAGAAATTTTATTTATATTTTTGAAATTGGTACGACAGAATCGTCTATGCCATATCCAGGGATCATTTTCTTTAGCTATTAAACACAAATCTGAGTTATGATTAATTTTCATATTCAAAACGTAAATGTTTTTATCCCTATTTCCTTCGAAAATAAGATTTTGATTCTGATCAAGAACACTACATTTATTTTCAGAAAATGATATTTTAAAACCTTTATCACATAATTGACTTATACTTAACAGATTACGTTTTAAATTCTTAACTAATAAAACGTTTGTAATAAGAGGTAAATTAGATGTACATAATTGATCACATCGCCTTTGCCGATGATATATCCCTTGGAATTATCTCCAAGTGACAGATCCTCCATCCGAGTATGTAATATTTATCAGCATATCCTTGTCTCTAGTCACGTGTTTTGAGCTACCACTGTCGAGCATCCATTTTCCTCTTTTCTTGAATGGGACATGCAAAAAATATGAGGTAACGTTGGTACCCACCTTTTTAATAGGGTCCTAAGAGTTAGGTCTTAGGAAATCAAACCCAAGTGGGTTTAGTATCCCTTTTATAAATATAATTTTCATTATTATGAACATTTTCAATGAATGAACTAATATACTTTTTTCTTATTAACTTGTTATTAGTTTCAGGTACCCATATATTTATAGTTTTAGAAACTAATCTATTTGAAGATGTGGATGTTTTATCAAACTTAACTTTGTTTAAATTACTAGACCGTGAATTCTTGATTTTCTTCTTATATCCTAAACCATTTTTATTACTAACAGATTGTGAATTCTCAATTATTTTAGATAAACTTTCTCTTTCTTTATTGAAATTTGAAACATTTTCAGTGATTCCATCTAGTTTGGTCTTTAGACTTGAATTTTTTAGTTCTACCATTTTAATATTAGTTTCTAAAACATGATTTTTAGAAACAAGACTATCATTCTTTTCTTTTTGAGTTTCAATTTCTTGACTAAATAATATAAGTTGAGAATTAACCTTGAAAGGGAATCTTAAGTTCTCTCAAGTTCTTCTTCTAATATTTTCTTCTCGTCTTTAAGCATATCTCTTTCGAATTCTGCCTTGTTCTGATTTTCTAATGCCTCTTTATATTTTCTTTTGAGATTTTTTTAAAGTATCTAATAATTCAGAATTTATTTCTATCATATCATCAAAAGTTAAATCACTAACCTCATTCGCTTTAGCCATAAAACATACGTTAGCTTGTTCATTATCGCTGTCACTTTCACTTCCTGAAGAAGAAGAGGAGGAATTTGAATCATCCCATGTGACTGAAAATGCTTTTCTTTTGAATTTGTCCTTCCTTTTATTTCGATGTTCTTTCTTTTGATCTGGACAATCCTTTTGCATATGCCCATTTTTATGACAGTTGAAACATTCCACAACTGATAGAGACGGTGGTTTATTGTTGTTTGAGCTTCTCTTGCCATTATTTCTGTTTCCCTTTCTATATTTCAAGAATTTCTTGAAGTTCTTTGCAACAAAAGCTAGGTCATCTTTGTCTGAGTCTGATTCTTCTTGTTCTGCATGAAATGCTATATTCTTTTTATCTTGAGCCTGAACTCTTTTTGCCTACAAATTCACTTCATAAGACATTAGATTTCCTATTAACTCTTCCGGAGTTATTTTGAAAATATCGTTTGCTTCTTCAATAGCGAGAACTTTTCTTTCCCATTCTTCTGTTAAAGAGTTAAGGATTTTGGATACAGTATCAAAGTCAGAATATTTTTCTTCTAGTCCTTATAATGAATGATAGATATCTTGAAATCTTGAGTACATGTCATTTATAGATTCATTTTCTTTCATTCTAAAATTTTGAAACTGAATTTTGAGCATGGATATTTTGCTTTGTTTGACCTTGTTGGTTCCTTCGTGTGTAACTTTGAGTGTACGCCATATTTCATATGCAGTATTGCACATGCTAACACGGTTAAACTCGTTTTTATCTAAGGCACAAAATTACATATTCATGGCTTTTGCATTAGCTATGGCATCTAGTTTCTATGTATTTGACCAAGTATAATATTCTTCAGTAGGAATAGTATATTCTGTCTGAGTTATATTCCATGAATAAAAACCATTTGCTTGCATATATATCCTCATTTGTTTGGCCTAATAGTTATAATTCATGCCAGTAAATAGAGGTGGATATGCAGTTGATTGTCCTTAAATGAAGCTAGTGTTAGTGCTAGTGTTATTAGATTATTAGATAACTGTGTTACGGTTATGTGATGACCTTGCTCTGATACCAAATGAAAGTGTGATATGGATCGTGTACTATGGATATATGATAATACAGAGTATAATGATGATAATAATATTGTAAATAGTGCGGAATAAAAAACAGTATAGTAAAATGACACCAGCGATTTTTATACTAGTTCGAAGCACCGTCCTACGTCCAGTCCCAGACTCCTTCTGGAATTTCACTAAAACAACAACCCTCACTTAACCTGAAGGAATAGGTCTATACACCCCTGAGCAGCCGAACAAGGACATGAGCAGCAGAACAGGATTTCGCCTCAACAACCGAAGAGGACTTCACTCGCCTGAGCAGCAGAACGGGACTTTAACAACTACATAAAATAGTTTTGACTTATGTGTGTTCTGATAACATGGATTTTTCACTTATAGTACACCCTTCCAATAATCTTCTCCTCGAGTATAAATATATATATATATATTTGAAGTATATGAAGCATAGAAAGGTATGGTATTGCTTTAATGCAGAATAATTGAAAGTATGATAGCAAATAGATTTTCAAAAGTTAGATCAGACAGATAAGAGAATTCAATTATGATTAAGTGATTTGAAATCAAGTTGGAGTTTTTATTTATAAAGGTTATAAAGCAGCGACTGTTGGTGAAGAGTTTCGATTGAAGTGTTGCATCCGAATCTTTTCGTTAAAGGTTCGTATATCTTCACAAAAAGTTATGTCTTTTCGAAAAGTGGCTGTTATAGAAATTCTGTCAACTGAGCCTCTGGGTCAGTCGACTGAATATTCAAAGTTATTTCTAAATTTTAAAATTCGTATATCTATGTATCTATGCATGCTGCACAAAAATTTCAGTGTCAGTCGACTGTCTCAGGTGGTCAGTCGACTGACCTGGTTATTTTTATGCAGTTTGCACAATTTACATAGATATATTAATTTATATAGCTTGATAGCTCTAGTATCTTTGGTATGCGACAGTTACACTTTTAACACTCGATAGCTTATTCCATATGATACTCGATAGTTCTTTCTAGTTTGATACTCGATAGCTTCATCGATTGTTTAATCCTCACTTTGCTCTTTAGTGTAAGATAACCTTTCATAAATTAGTACTCGATGGCTTTTCTCTTTGTATCCTGTCGGTCATTTAATCCTATACCTTGATAGCTCTAGTATCTTTGGTATGCGATAGTTCCTTTGCACTTTTAACACTCGATAGCTTATCCCATATAATACTCGATAGTTCTTTCCACTTTGATACTCGATAGCTTTATCAATTGTTTAATCCTCGATAGCTTATGGATTTTGAACTCTTGATGGCTTCGTTTTTATTTAATCTTTTCGTATCTAGTTTTTGGTACAGGGGTGAAACAGTTGCCCTTCCCAAAAGAAGTTTGCTTATGCTTTAGCGTAAGTGAACTTTTGCTTCATGCCTTATTCTTTTTCTAAAATCAAGTGTAGCGATGGAGCCAAGCCTATGTTGGTCGTCACTTCTTGGATGGATGTTCTAATCAAGCATCTAAGTGGGATTAGATACTTAGTTTGACTATCACTTCTTGGATGGGTACTTTGACTAGGCATAAAAGAGGGATCAAAGTCTTAGTTTGACCATTACTCCTAGGATGAATGTTTTGGACAGGTGTAGAAGCGGAACCAAAGGCTTAGTTTGACCATCATTCCTTGGATAGATGCTTTGGCTAGGCATAGAGGAGATTAAAGGCTTAATTTGACCATCCCTCCTTGGATAAGTGCTTTGGGAAGACATAGAAGCGGGACCAAAGGCTCAATTTGCCATCAAATCTTGGATGCTTGCTTTGGTCAGGCGTAAGGGACCAAAAGATTAATTTTATTCACTACCAAACATAAAGTGTGTGCCTGCTCAAGGAATCTTCTTTACTTCATCAGGTTATGAAATAAGTTAGGCATAGCACACCTTAAACTGAGGACAATATGTTTATGCAGAGCCTTAATGATCCTTTATTTCCTTATTCATCCAAAGTTGTAAAGCGAAGTAGTAAATGCTCAACATTCCAAGTTCTTTCTACTATGTTTCTATTGGGCCTACTTAGTCGATCGGTTCCTAGGGGGCTACTACATGAATAACTACAAGTCTACCTTAATTTGGACGTAATGATCAATCCATCTAATTTCTTGTATTTGCTATTACTCTTCTAAGTACCAAATCACCTTTTTTGGAAATCTCTTATCTTTACATTTGAGTTATAATACTTGCTAATCTTACTTTTTTTGTTCTGCCATTTTAACTCAGCACGATCATGTAGTTCATTAATCGAGTCTAAACATTCCTTTTTTATCTCTTAAATTGATTCGTATGCATAAACGATTCTTCAATGTGATGGGATTTCCACTTCAACGAGAAGTATTGACTCGAATCCATATGTTAGCAAGTATGAGGATGTCTAGCAGTTGTTTTTGAAGAAGTCCTATATTACCATAAAACAAGTGGAAGTACTTCAACCCAATTCCCTTATACGTTGTCCAGTCAGTTTTTCAAGATATTTTTATTATCTTATTTGCATCTTCTACTGCTCTATTAGCCTTTGCATGGACAACTAAAGAAAAACTTATTATTATCCAGTCTTCTTTCAGAAGCGAAATAATTTATCACGTTCAAACTAGGCCCCATTATTGGAAATTATCTTATTTGGAAGGCCAAAGCGAATATATTTAAACCAAAAATGGCATATAACCCAGAAGATTAAGTAGAGAAAAAAAGTGAAGAGATTTAAATGAAAATAGGTAGAAAAGAACACACAACAATTTATAGTGGTTCATCTAATCTTGGCCTATGTCCACTTAGTGATTTTATTGATTATCTCGTTGATTATAGGTAGGAATCCGATAGTGATTACAAGGAATTGAAGTAAGGGAAAGCAAGAGCCAAAAAGATCATTAGAAATGAGCTATGCCCCTCTATTTATAGGCATATGAAGCCTAAAATCTTGCCCTAATGATCTCCACCTCATTTTCCACATCATAGATCAATTCTCCAAGAAAATAGGTGAGCAGCTCGACAGTAATCATACGATTTCGATCCATAATTCCTTCATATGGATGGTTTTGATCTTCTTGTCTTGGCTTAGTTTGTTATTAGCTTCATGATTCCATAGTGGTTTGCACCATTACTAGCTTGTCTTTGAGCTCAAATGATGGATCTATGGAGAAGTAGAGTTGCTGATTCAAGTGCTCCTGGAGATTAATAGGGAATTGTATGAAATTGACTAAATAATTCTTGAAACGGGCGTCTAGCATCAAGTAGAGTACGTAGTTGGAGTGGGAGCATGTTTTAGTGAAGATTCTTGGATCTATACTGATCCAGGATGTTGGATCTGTACCTATCCACGACTTAGGAGGATTTTGGTTCCTTTTCTCTTGTGTTAGTTTATGTTTTGCCCTGTGGCTTTGCTTGCACTTGGTTTTTCGATTTTTACTCTATCTCTCCAAGCTTCGTGCCTTGATAATTCTAAGTTCGATTTGTCCAGTCTATCTGAATATCGCATGGTCAAAAGGCTGGACAACACTTACTCCCCAAAGTACATCTTGTTTTAGACGTGATGTGCTTTGAATCGAGATAGCTGGGATTGCTGCGAAGGACTCCACTCTGCATTCTGAATGGTCATTATCCCTTCTGTGAACCATTCCATGAAGAGTTATTGCCATGGCCATCAGTTATGACACTTTACCAGTATCTAGTACCATAAACCCGGGATGCGCTCTCATGAACTATCATTCCAAGTTTAGCAATTCTAAAATAATTTCTTTTTTGGATTTTTCAGCTTCGAATCTTATTTTTCTTGACTTTAGTCATCTGGATTGAATTTGTACACGCTCATGCATACACATGCACGTTCTTGAACAATTTTTAATATGCATATACACGCATATACATGGATTATCGTCGTCATAATTTTGTATTTTTTAACCTTGGATCGATACCGATCCAAGTCCATGGATCGGTAACGATTTAGGACTTGGAAGAAGTCCACGTGTTTGCTGCCTTGAGAAGTGGGTTAGGGTTATACCACCCAATCTGTTTCCTTCCCTTTCCTCACTTTTATCTAATTTTGGGTTAGCAATCCAAGCTTAAGTGCCGCTATTAAAAACCTTGCCTTCCTAATTAAACTCTGCCTCCTTTCGATCCTAGGTCCACCGTCATTTATCGTTTGTTTGACCCCTACGCCCTTCGCCTTGCCTCACCATGATTGAACTCATGCCGCTGATCGAAACCTACACCTTTTCCTTGGAAACAAACCTGATCCAAGGCCAAATTTCAAACTAGGTAGCTGATGGCCTAGAAGCATGTGTGAGTGGAGTTGGAATTGGTCGTTGATGGGATTGCCATTGATGGTCGTACTTTGGAGTTAGGTTGAAGAGGTGGTGTTTGGGAGTTGGGAAGAAAAGGTCTACCTAAGTTTTGGATCGGTATAAATTTGACAATTAGATAGATTTTCAGTTTTCAAACTCGTTTGCATTTGGGCTTTTTCAGTAAGCACTCCTATTTGCCAAATGTTTCCTCTTGAGTTTTGACGCATATGCAATGCATAGCCACTAACGTGAAGTTCAGTGAGACGGTCAGCAATGACAGTCCCTCTGAGCGATAATCCAAATTTTAGAATGAACTTTTCTACATTATTAAAAATCTAAGCTGCACAATACTGCACAACCCCGCACTAAGTTTAACTTTAGCAGGGGGTATAGCTTATAATTAATATAATAATGACTATCTATTGAGTATTATAGAAATGGAGCGTAGATGTTCTAGGCGCTTTCCACTTAAGCCATAGATCTATCTACTTCCAAATATGTTGAATTCGACACTGAGTCTAATTCGACTACGGATACACATGCATGGAACATGGAACCCTTCGGTATAGGCACATCAATATGGAAATCTACAGACTGGACAACAAGTTCCTAAAAATCCAAGAGAGCTTGCAAAAGACGTGAAGTTGAACCTGCTCCTAACACTCTCGAAGATGAAGTTCCATTAGATAATCCCATCGATTCCGTTGCTTCAATGACTGACGAGGGATCTCTTCATAGAATTTGCGACAAGCAGGAATTCCCTTCGATTGCATACTAGTCCCTTCTCGCCATCAAAGAGTTTATAATCTCCTAGAAGGCTACACTGCTTGCAATGGACATATTTGTCTGGTGGGTGTTGTTCCACCATTCAACCCTTTCATTTACCGAGTTCTAAAATTCATGAGATTAGCTTTGATACAAATACACTCAAGTAGCTACGCCTTCCTTCTTGGTATGTACATTGTCTTCATTCAACATTTGCACCGACTACCTAGTGACAAGGAGATATGGTACATATATAGTTTTAAGAGCCAAAAGGGAAGTCTTTTCTTGACTTACTTAGAGCTAATAAAGAATTGTAAAGTTGTCATTGGCATATGGAACAAGTTGAGCTATTTCTAAAGCGAATGGTTTCACGTACGCTGTCCACCCGAGTTTGCACAAAAATGGATACTTGTACGCAAGTTCTACATTATTCGTTTGCTACCAATTTGTCTTACTAATTATCAAATTTAATTCATATTCTTTCTATCGTTCAAATGTTCTAGCGAGATCTAGCGGCGGCTCTTGCAGATTTTTTCATAGTTCTCATGACACGTCCTGAGGGGTATAGAGACATTGGAGTCCTTTTCTCTGATAAGAATCTCTTAGCCCATAATCTGCTAGAAGCGAGTCACAACACTAGTCTAGACCAGTGGCTTCTAATGATGATGAGGATGATGATGATTATAACTCGCCTAGAGGAGGCGATATTAATACTGACGTGCCCCCAATTCAAAGTCTAAGGGCAGAAGTTGTAGAAAATGTTAAATAAAGGGAAGAACATGGAGATAAGGGGAAATAATAAGTGGAAATGATGAAGCTAGCCATGACGTACAGATGTGGGCCACGTGTCTTTGACTAAACAACCCAAAGACGACCAATTTCCTATACCAAGGAATAGGCTAGTTGTGAAGATTACCAAAGCACAAGCTCTACCTAGCATCCACCAGTTACAACAGTAGAGAAAAATCCTTCTCTTCCTTCAATAGACACATTGTCTAACTTAGGGTCAATTCCTACCGAGTTTGGCTTCTTCAGTGTTGTTTAGTCTCAGGGGTCTCGATTCCCTTATTAGCTTTCATGATGACATACCTCCCATCGGTGTGGGAGAGATCACACCCATGAGCAAAGACTAGTACACAGTCCATCGGGAGGACACTAGGATAATCGCACACACATGCACTACATTACACTTGATTTGCGTCCTTTTTAATCGAAACTAATTCATTCTTTTTTTATTTGTAGGGTCCATGTAGAAAATGAAGTATAATATCAATTCTTGGAGGACAACATATCTCGAACCATATAGGCACTGTCCAACAATCAAGGTAGTGGTTGTGATTCAAAGTCCAATTACCGATCTAGCCGAGATAGAGGCAGTTGCCATGTATATAGTTATGATAGAGATTATCTATCACATGACTTCACTTCTAAATATCGCTTTAGGTCCAATTCACCTTCATTGAGAGGCTAAGATGGGCATTCTGATCGCCATGATGACGTGTCACTAGGCAATGTTTAATGTGCATGTCCTCCAGCCTTTATTACTATGCAACATATGGCACCCTCTCACTCCAGTCAATCCTTCGACCACATGCACCATAAAAGTAGTTCTGATAATTCCCATCGTAGAGCCGACAAACAAATGGTTGAAGCCCCGATCATCACTGTAGAGCAACAATTTGCTGCCGGTGCTCAGATTGTCGAACTAAGGGAACAATTTCCAGATGTTTTCTTTAACGGACTCATTTTCGTGCCTTACCTAAATAGAATTCCGCCTATGATAAAAGATATAGTCATTGCTTACATAACTGATGCTTATAATCAATATATCGAATGGGCACGTTAGTTGAGAAAATATCCATGGTCTCGAGAGAAAGACAACTCGAGTTAATAATTTGAATCTTACGGTAACGCAGAACAAAATAATCACTGCCCATTTCGTTGCTAAGGTTGAAAACTTTATGAAATCACAAGCCGAAGTTGAGAAGAAAGCCGAGGTCGCCATCAAACCACTTAAAGATGAGATAAATAAGCATTGTGATGAGATTGACACCGCGCATCATCAGAATCATGGCTTAATGCTGGAGAGAGATGCCGTAAACAAGAAGGTGATTGAGTTGTCAGCCAAACTCGAGAGCGAGACAAAAGAGAAGAATGACGTTCTCCAATAAACTTAGGATTATTGTGAAGAGCTGCTTACTGCTCGCGGTGAAAGAGCCAAGGCGCTTAAATGTGAAAGGGATGTGGATATGCTTGTCAAGAAAGAAGTTGAAGCAGCAGAAAAGCGGATAATGGAGAAGTTTGAACCAATGCTCAACCAGTACAATGCCAACGTACTCAAATTCAAAAACATAGAATTGTTCGACCATGATTACCCAAGAGTTTTTGCCTTTGCTTGAGAACAAGTCATCGAGGAAGAAAGGGAACTCTTGAAAGGTAGAGAGATGGATCTGGCATAACTTGAGTAGAAGATCTTAGTAGGAGATGAGCCCAAAGTGCTAAAACAGGGTTGTCTTCTTCTCCATCCAAAGCTAACAGATACAGTGTAGAAAGACTTAGGCGAAAGCTACGGATCATTGTCCCAAGATGCCATTATTGGGACACCGTCGAACTCTAAAACTGCTTAAGATCCATCTTCGGTTCCACGAAAAATTCAGATCAACCCCACTAGCTAAAATCTACCATCCTTTCCCCAACTTGGAAGGGAATTCCAGCAGCGCTCCGGCCCATACTGAATCCCAAACTAAAGAAGTTATCTCATTGACCTCACTTGTATTTCAAAGAGTCCATATATCGCCGTTTAACATCGCTAATCTCTATTTTTATATCTCTCAAGATGCAGGCCAGTCTTAGATCGTCATGCTTTCCAAAAAATCTCTATTTCGGACAACAGGTGTCTACAATGGAATTGGTGACTCTGACCACTTCAACGACAACGCCAATTATCCTGACTGTTGGGACTACTGGGCTTGGCACGCGAGTGATAGATGCTTTGTAGGATGAAGGGACCGGTGAGCTTTAGGTAGCTCATACTGGCGATGATGTTATTACTAGGTCCCTCGCGCCCCTATGGGGCCCCACCATGAGTGTGCTTAAGAAAAAACTTATCCTAGCCAAAGAGGTCAAGATGGAGAAGATAGAAACTTTTCCTCCTCCATTATCCATAGCTCTACGCAATCAAACTATCTTTGCTCCCGTCACCCTTCCTCCACCTAGGAACACCTAGAGCACGTTTGTTGGATCATCCCAGAGCACTCCATCTAAAGGAAAGGAAGCGGGGAAATAATAAGGAAGCAATCGAAAGGATCCGTTATTCCATCTTCAATAGAAAAGAAGGAGAGGAAAGAGAGAAAGAAGAGGATCAAGAAGTGATCATTCGTCTTCTTTGTGTTTTCGGTTGTATAACAGCACATACGTCCCTTTTAATTGTCTGTTTTTGTTTTCTCGATCAATATTTGCACAAAAGAGAGAAAGAAGAGGATAAAGAAGTGACCATGTGTCTTCTTTGTTTTTTTCAGTTGTATAGCAGCACGTATGTCCCTTTCAATTGTCCGCTTTTGTTTTCTTGATCAATATTGGTGCAGACCTGACCTCTTCTTTTGCTTCTTTAGTTTTAATGTCAATAACACTTATACTTTTTTTCCATGTCTTATTTTAATTATTAATAACAGAGAAAATTGTTTTATTCAAATTTTATATGAATTTTCCCAAGTAATAAAGAACACTTGCGATCCATTCCTTTTCTTAGTCATTAACGGACCAGGCTATTAGCCCGTTTCATGGTTTACCGGTGTTTTTCCATTCTCAAGAACGTAAAGCAATCGTTGGAGTACCAATCTCTAGGAATTTACATATAATCGTAACGAACCTTAGAATTCAATTAGAATTCAATCATCTTAAAAGGTGATTTAGCATTTCTTTTAAAGGAATTTTAGATGTGATCGCGCCCATCCTCGGGTGTCAATCGAGGTTAATATGAGATCTTGCCTAACCCTGAGCAACAATCTTCGGCCTTGCCATCCTCTAGTCAAGATATTGACCAAACTTTGGGAAAGACCCAACTGATGGACAGTCTAGTCACGTTCTTTTTGGGTTTATACTCATGCTCCTATGTCAAAAGCAAGTGTTAGTGAATGGACGGTCGCATCTCATCCATTTAGGTCTATACTTCTGTCTTGAATCCTAGGACGAGGGTTAAGTGATGGATGGTCAGATCATGTCCTATTTAGGTTTATACTCCTGCCCTCATGGACAAGAGTTAGCTGGAATCCATCTTCAAGTGCCAAGAACGGTTTAACTTCAAGAGTCTGATCATGGACCATGGAAGTTTGGCTGGCACCTAATTTCAGGTACCTGCGTACCTGCATCATATACATGTGATTCATTCAAATCAATCATATTTCACAACTCTTAAGCTATGTAAAGAAAGAAATACAAATTCGGAAAGCCATTTCATTTGTGAAAGATGTAAAATGACATGTTTTGTCTTATTACATGGCTTTATTTAATATGCGTGAATTCATTTCTAAGTGAAATAGCGTCACAAGTGCTCGCTATTCCATGCCTTCGGAAGTGAGATCTTGTCAACTGTAGCTAGCTTAAAAGTGTCATCTCTAAGCTCTTGCTCAATTGCACGCGAACCTTCCTAACTCAACCCCTTTTCCTGGAAGTCTGGAACGTGCATTAGGATTTGATTATATCCAGAGCACATGTCCATGAATGAAAGCAACTCAAGGAAGGCTATCAAATCCACTTGTTGATAAATCCTTGGAAATGGAAAGTTGTCCTTCAGGCATGCCTTATTCAGATCAGGATAGCCGATGCATGTTCTCTACTTCAAATTTAACCTTTTCACCAAGATCGGATTTGATCTCCATTCCAGGTATAAGCATCGTAGATAAAGCCATTGCCCTTCAGCTTATCCACTTCTTCATTGAGTGCAGTAGATCTCTCCGGACCTAGCTGCGGCTCTTTAATTTCACAGAAATACATTTGGGATTTATGTTCAGTGCTCGAGACCACTTCTGTTGAGTTCGTAACGACATTGCGAATTAAAGTAAGTATGTGGATCGCTATATTTGGAGATCGGATGATCAATTGGTCGAATGGGTCTCGAAAAGACAAAACTATTATCTCGAAGCACAGTCTTGGATAGCAACCAAATTTATATCATCAGAACTGAAAAAATAAGATGATGCATGCAGACGAGTGTCATTACAATCGAACGCACCGTTTGATCATGCAAGCTCAAAATATACGATTAATTTAGTCGAGAAATAAAATAAAATGAACATTGTTATTTAAATCACTAAGCCCTTATCTCTCTCAAGATCATTACACCTAGGTTACTATTCCATTAAGGAAATGACCGCCTCCTCTTTCAACGTTGCAAAAATTAAATCCAATGAACTAGGCCGCTTCAAATCATGAAATCTTCTCCTTTGAGTTCGCATGCTCGAGGTCTGCAAACCTATATCAGTTCTAGAGCATGCAACTTTGTTTATCCAAACCTGATTTTTCCTTGGTGAAAAATGGTTTAAACTTTTCGGAGCTACGATCAACAATAGGTGGATTCGTTTGTGGCATTGGATTTCTCTTCGCGCATGGCAAGTTTCCCTAAAAGCTCGTTCACTCTGGTGCAACAAAGTAAAATGCATTGTTGCTTACATGGAGGCCACATGCCCGGGTCGCATTCTGACAGAGAGGACCGGGTTTGAGTTCATGGTGTCCGTCGGAGAGTTTGCATAGTGGAGCATACTACAACTTTCCGTTCATCATTCGTGGACCGAAACTCGAGTCAAGGAGGAGATAAGGTATGGAATGGAATTTAATTGTACACATGTACAGGAAGTGGATATGTTAATTTGGGGACGAAAGCTTAATTGGGGGATTTGCTTGATTAAGGTAATTAGCAAATTAACTAGTGAGTTAATAATTCAAATAATCTGCCCTCTTATACCATGCGTATCATTTGTATAGAGTCCATTTTGGATGTCGTTTCTTACGTTGCGCTCTTGTCCAGAGCTCTAAGACGTTGCGATGTTCCGATTAGATTTGGTTAAGGTGTATGATACTGTCTCTCATCATACTATGATTGTTAGTATAGTATTAAAATAAAGTTTTGAAATGTTTTCTAACTTTGAAATGTGATTTCTAAAATAGTTAAACATATATATTATATTATTTTGTAAGAAGAATTAAAAGTGTTTAAAAATAGTTTTGAATTTATCACATTTTCCCATATGATACAATACTTTGTTGATTGATAGATTTAGACTATTACTGATATTTACCCCACATTGGTTGCTTTGGATGGATTGTATTGCGTCATTATAGATGTATATAGGCTATTATGGGAATTTATATGCTTGTGGGATGTATGTATGTATGTTAGTTTGGTTTTTTTAGTTGAAAACGCCATCCAAAGGTGATATAGTATTAAAATATATCATATAGGATAAGATTTTGTGCATAGAGTATCGTGTATGCTGATTGATATGAAGACGAATGGTGGATTTAGAGATGCGCTTCGAATTTCAGGATAGATGTTAGACATTTACATTTGGTTCGTATTTAACTGTTTTTGGTTAAGTACACGTCCAAAGTGGTCATTATCGACCACTCTGGAGTGGTCGATATCTACTACTGCTGATGACAATCGATTTGACCAATTTTGACATCGAATATGGAGAGGCTCCATGGAGTACAATGCGATGGTTCGTTCATTTGTTCGATGTTTGATTTTGGTGTTACTGCTCTTCGATGGGTGGTTTGGCCGTGGAAAGAAGATGTGACGCTTCGACAAAATGACTTCACGGTACGATGATGATGATTCCATGATGTGAAGTAATGGCTTTAATGATGGATAGTCATAATTTGAGACACAAAGTTGTAGACTATGGGTCGTATTGAAGGAACTGTGGGAGGATGGTATGGGACACATGATGATGTTCTACGACAAATGACGACAGTCTAAGATTGTTCCCAACCGTAATGACTTCAGGTGAGAGTCGTAAGGATAGTACTAGGATGAACTCTTCTACGAATAACATGTGAAAAGGGGTCATTAATATTCATAGGTTTTGATATGTACGCATAAAACAAGGGTACGTGCGATGAGATCCATTTACTATGGACTATTATGAAGTACGCCATCTAGTTCCTGGCCAAAAGAGTAGCATGGATTCAAGTATGGAGAAACAAATAAATTGAGTCGTCTCTAACGAGGTTATATGAGTATCGTATACCCAACGCACTAATTGGGAAAATTTGAGGATGGATGATGGATTCCATGTTTGTTTGACTATTTTTATCACCTTAAGGTTGCCATATAATGTTGATATCATCGATGCCGATATCTAAACACCCTTATTACTTTGATGTATTGTACATCCATGATGACTACATAGAGTGGCATATATTATGTATTACGTGCTAACTCTGTAGATGTAGGGATATGTTAGGTATGATTCTCCATACCATATGTTCTATATACTATACTTACTTTTATAGTGTTTTGAGATTATCTATCACTCACGCCAGACTGTTGTTTGACTCGAGGTTTTATGATTTGCTTTTTATATGTTGGGTACTCTTAAAGGAGTTGACTAGATAGAAGGTATAAACAACACTTGAAGCTGTGCAGATGGACTAAGAGGAGGTGACACTTCTTCATACTTATATCTTGAGACTTATTATAGCTTATTCTGCTGTATGACACCGTGGAGCTTTGTCAGTGTTTGATTTACTATTATTAGAGACGGTTTATTAGTGTAGCTTATTTATCGGTTGTATAAACTCTATTACTGCTTTTTATAAATATATGAGCTTGTATACTCTGATTATGTAGCTTATATAGTTTTTACCGTCTTACCTATTTTATATTGTTGAGTCAAGATTTTCTATATAGAGTTTTGATTTCTGACAAAGGGATAATCCGTGATCGACAAAAAGAAGTTATTCAGACACAAAGAGCTCCATATGATTAGAGGTTGATTATTTGGTATGTTAGTAATGATTATTTATGTTAAAATCTATCCTCAAATAATCTTATACCTTCAATCTTCGAATATATATATATATATATATATATATATATATATATATATATATATATATATACACGAGTGCACCTTAACTGTGCACTCTGGGCAAAACCGATCGATTGGTCAAAACCAGGTGGTCGACCGTTTCTGCCTAGAATGCACAGATAACGTGCACAAGTGAACATAACGTATATATATTCAAATTCCTGTCTACTGGTCCTTTTTGACCTGTCGACCGTTTTCAAACAGAAAGCAACCCTTCGTATAGACACTTCCTTTTCTTCAACGGTTGCTTCTCTTTCTCTTCACCAATGATCTTGACCTTTGTTCATACCTTTTCACAAAAGGTTACAACTGTTTATTTCTTATATAAACATCATGAAATCATTATTCCATATATCTAATTTTCTATTCTTCTAATCTCTATTCTATTGATCACTATCTTGTACTCTCAAGCGTTCAAATTGCTCATATTCTATCATATATCGTTTTGAATCCTGAAATTTATTTAACATCCTTTTGATTCAATACGATATCCACTTTCAAATCTTCATATATACAAATAATCTATTTGAGGATAAGATTATAGGAAGTCTGTACTACAAGTGACAAAATAGTGTTAGCAAGAACACATACCGTCAACAAACAATTATATTTATCTTTGTTGAAGTCCTCTGTGTTGTAAGAGGCAAGTGTTTAAGTCCTCGGTGTTGTAAGAGGCAAAGTGTTGAAGTCTTCAGTGTATTAGAGGCGTGAAATCCCGTTCGTCTGCTCGAGTGTTGTAAACCTGTTCCTCCGGGTGAAGCGAGGTAGTTGGTAGTGAAAATCCAGATAGAAGTCTGGGACTGGACGTAGGACGGTGCTCCGAACCAGTATAAAAATCTCTGGTGTGATTTTTCTATTTTTATTTACTTTGCTACTATCATCTATTTCCGCATTTATATTATATTCCATATTACACGATCCGTGTGTACTATATTAGCACGTGCACTTGCACACTGCATCCTTCACTTGGTATCAGAGCACGGTCATCATATAACCGTAACACAGTTATTTGATATATTCTTGTAATATGGCAAATAACGCAAGTACTAGCACTCAAAACACCGCTTACATGGAAGGTCAATCGACACAAAGACCTCCATTTTTCAATGGTCTTAAGTATAGTTATTGGGAAACACGTATGTCATTCTTTATGCAATCAAATAGTTATGATGCCTGGAATGCTACTCAAAAAGAAATAGTGAATCCAACAACTGATTATTCAGAATGGGCTGCGGCTGAGAAAACGGCAGCAGCCGTAAATGCAAGAGCAATAAATATGTTGTTTTGTGCATTAGACCAAAATGAATATAACCGTGTTAGTATCTGCACTACTGCATATCAAATTTGGCAAACGCTAAAAATCACTCATGAAGGTACTAACAAGGTTAAACAAGACAAAATAGCCATGCTGAAAAGTCAATTTCAAAATTTCAAAATGAAACCAAATGAGACAATCAATGATATGTATTCACGATTTCAAACTATCCACCATGCACTTATTGGCTTAGGACAAAAGTATTCTGATTTTGATGTTGTTTCAACAGTCCTACATTCTCTGACTAGTGAATGGGAAGGAAAGGTATTAGCAATTGAAGAAGCTAATGACCTTTCCGTCATGAAGCCAGATGAATTGATAGGAAATCTAATGTCCTACGAAGCTAACCTGCAGATTAGAAAGGAACAGAAAGAAGAAAAGAAAAACGTGGCATTCCATGCTGAAAAAGACGAAAATGAATCAAAGTCTGAAGACGAAGATCTGGCATTCATAGCAAAAGGTTTCAAAAAATTCCTAAAACAGCAAAAAGCCAGTCGTTATAACAGAAAGAAATCTGGATCAAATAAACCAACATCATCCTCTATAGAATGCTTCAACTGTCACAAAAGGGGCACATGCACAAGGATTGTCCGGAGCAAAAGAAGAAGTCAGAAAATGACAAATTAAGATATAAGAAGGACAAATCAAAGAAACGAGCATTCTCGGTAACATGGGATGATACATACTTATCAGAAAGTGATAGTGATACGGAAGATGAACAAGCAAATGTATGTTTCATGGCAACAGAAGATGAGGTACAAATTCCTACATTCGATGAAATACTTGATATTAATGCTGAATTGATAGTCAAATTTAAAGACATAAAACGACAGCTAAAAGAAGCCAAAGCAGATTTGAGTAGAGCAGAATTTGAACGAGATATGTTAAAAGACGAGAAGAAAATATTAGAAGAAGAACTTGAAAATTTTCAAGAATCATCATCTAATGTTAACTCTCAATTAGTTCTTTTGAGTCAAGAAATTGAAACTCAAAAAGAGAAAAATGATGCTCTCACTACTAAAAATCATGAGCTTAAGGCAAAAGTCAAAATTCTGGACCTAGAAAAAGCTAGTTTACAAACTAAGTTAGATAACATTTCTCAAAATGTTTCTAACTTTAACAAAGGTCGAGAAAATTTGAAAAAAATCATCGAAAATTCACAATCTGTTTCAAATAAACAAAGTTTGGGATATAAGAAAAAAGAAACCAAGAAACATCTTGGTAATAAAAGGAAGAAGAAAGTACAAAAAACTAAAGCTAAGAAAAATCTTAGTTTATTATATTCCAAACCAAAACCAGTTGTGAAATTTCAAAAGAAAAATGTCAAGACTATTAAAATATGGGTTCCTAAAACAAATAACAATTTGATTAGGAACAAATATATTCAGAATTTCATGAATACTGTGCATCTTAATATTAATTATGTATATAAAGGGGATACCAGACCCGTATGGGTTTGGACTCCTAAGACCTAACTCTTAGGACCCCATAAAAAGTGGGTACATGGACTTAATTTTATTTTTTGCAGGTCCCACTTAAGAAAAGAGGAAATTAGATATTGGACAGTGGTTGCTCGAAGCACATGACTGGAGACAAGAGCTTATTGACAAATATTACATACTCAGATGGTGGCTCCGTCACTTTTGGAGATAATTCAAAAGGCTATATCATCGGCAAAGGCGATGTGAGCAATTGCGGTACATCTAACTTACCTCTTATTACTAATGTCATGCTAGTTAGAAATTTAAAACACAATTTACTTAGTATTAGTCAGTTATGTGACAAGGGTTTTACAATTTCCTTTTCAAATAATAAGTGTAGTATTTTAGATAAAAACCATAATTTAGTTTTCGAAGGATATAAAGACAGAAATATATATATTCTGAATATGAGTATTAATCATAATTCAGATATGTGTTTTGTGGCTAATGATAATGATCCATGGCTATGGCACAAACGCTTCTGTCATATAAACTTCAGAACTATTGACAAGCTAGCCAAAAACAATCTAGTTAGAGGACTACCCAAAATGAGTTTTAAGGTTAACAACATTTGTGATGCATGTCAACTAGGAAAATTGACCAAATCATCTTTTAAATCCAAGAAAGTCATATCAACATTACAACCACTTGAGTTACTACATATGGATTTATTTGGACCTACTAGGGTTCAGTCAATAAATCACAGTCGATATGTGCTTGTAATTGTTGATGATTTCTCCCGTTACACATGGACAATTTTCTTTAAAAATAAAAGTGACACTTTCGATCATTTCAAATCTTTCGTCAAAAGAATTCAAAAATCAAAAGGGATTAAAATTAAAAATATAAGAAGTGATCATGGCGGAGAGTTTGAAAATAATGAATTTGAACATTTTTGTACAAAAAAGGTATATATCATAATTTTTCGTTTCTCAGAACTCCACAACAGAACGGAGTCGTAGAACGGAAGAACCGAACTTTACAAAAATGTGCAAGAACATTATTGAATGGAACCACCTTACCAAAACATTTCTGGGCAGAAGCCGTCGCAACTGCCTGTTATGTTTTAAATCGTGTGTCCATAAGACCTCTTTCCAAGAATACTCCTTATGAATTATTTAACAAAAGAAAGCCTAAAATCTCATACTTCAAAGTTTTTGGTTCTAAGTGCTTTATTTTAAATACGAAAGACCAGCTTGGCAAATTCGATCCAAAAGCCGATGAAGGAATATTTGTCGGTTATTCGGAACGAAGCAAGGCCTATCGTATATTTAATAAACGAACCAAAACTATTGAAGAATCACTTCATGTCTCTTTTGATGAATTCTATCATCCTCAAACTATTTTAGATGATGACGAAACAGTAGTCACTGACAATCCAATCATCACAAATGTTGATTCTGACTCGGAAATAATTATTGAGAGTATTCCTCAAATATGTGAGTTACAATCACCACCAAGAATATTAAGAGACCATCCGGCCCAAAATATAATCGGTGAAGTAACATCACATGTCAGAACAAGGAGTCAACTCAACCAAATGGGTCATGTCGCTTTTCCCTCAAATATCGAACCTAAGAATCCAAAAGAAGCTGCTACAGACGATTACTGGATCATTGCCATGCAGGAAGAACTAAATCAGTTCGAGCGCAATGACGTTTGGGAACTTGTTCCAAGACCAACTGATCAGTCAGTTATTGGTACTAAATGGGTCTATAAAAATAAGGCTGACGAACAAGGAAATATCACCAAAAATAAACCAAGATTAGTAGCACAAGGGTATAATCAGGAAGAAGGTATCGATTATGAAGAAACTTTTGCACCAGTTGCTCGACTAGAAGCTATTAGAATCCTATTATCTTTTGCTTATCACCATAATTTCAAAATTTATCAGATGGATGTCAAAAGTGCTTTTCTCAATGGATTTATCAAAGAGATTGTCTATGCCGAACAACCTCCTTTGTTCATACATGAAAAATATCCTGACCATGTGTTCAAACTTAGGAAAGCTCTGTATGGTTTAAAACAAGCACCTCGTGCTTGGTATGAACGACTACGTAGCTATCTTATTAACTCAGGATTTCAAATAGGCAAAGTCGATCAAACTTTGTTTATCAAACATTCTCAAAAGGATATTCTAGTTATCCAGATATATGTAGACGATATCATCTTTGGTTCTACAAACGATAAACTCTGCAAGGAATTTGCAAGTATTATGACCAAAGAGTTGTCTCATATGGGAGAACTGTCATATTTTCTTGGACTTCAAATCAAACCACTTTCGAATGGTATCCTTATTAATCAATAAAAATACTGCGGAAATCTTATCAATCGCTTCGGGTTAAATAACACATCTGGTAAACCTACTCCTATGAGTACAACTACACATCTTGAAAAAGATGAAAAAGGTAAGAGTGTTGACCAGAAACTTTATCGAAGCATGATAGGTTCTCTTCTTTATCTTATAGCAAGTCGTCCAGATATAATGATGAGTGTTTGTCTATGTGCACGCTTTCCAGCAGATCCAAAGGAATCACATCTACGAGCAGTGAAACGTATAATTCGTTATCTTAATAATACCAAAGATTTCGGTCTTTTTTATCCAAAAGAATGTCCATTTGAATTAGTATCATATAGTGATGCTGATTTTGGAGGCTCTCGAACGGATAGAAAGAGTACAAGTGGTACGTGGCATTTTATTGGAAAATCACTTGTCTCTTGGTTTAGTAAGAAACAAAATTGTGTTTCACTATCAACATGTGAAGCTGAATATATATCAGCAGCTTTCGCTTGTACTCAAGTAATATACATGCAACAAACACTTCAAGATTTTGATATTCATTTATCAAATTCTATTATATACTGTGATAACACAAGTGCTATAAATCTTTCTATGAATCTAGTAAATCACTCCAGAACCAAACACATTGATATCCGTCATCATTTCCTTAGAGACAATATCGAAAAAGGAAATATATGTCTTGAATATGTCCAAACTGATAATCAACTAGCAGACATTTTCACTAAGCCTCTACTTGAGTCTATTTTCATTAAATTTCCTAGAGAACTTGGTTTAATTTCTAGAAAAGAACTTGATAAGTAAATCTTTAATGTAATATTCTAAGTTCCTTTCGGATTATTTCTCCTATTACTATATTATGAAATTGAATATGAGCTTCAAATTTTTTATGGCCAAATTTGCATGTCATTTTTCATCCACAAGCTTATATATAGGAATCGTTATATAAGCTTAACAAAAATATTGTTTTCATCACTTCTATCTGAGCCTAATAAGTTTATAGTTCATTATGGCACATATTTGTGATGAGTGTGCTCAAAGGTCTCATATTTCGGTCACAAGTTCTGAGCCAGAAGAATATTACTCTCCTGAAACTCCAAAACACAAATCAAAGTGTCATCACCAATGCATTCATACTCCTAACAATACGCCTACTTCGAAACGAGCAAAGAAGGTATTGTTTTGTTCACCCCGTACCAGAGAAAAGATCAATGAGATTCATCATTATCAAAAACATCAAATCGATCTTCAAAGACAGCTGCATTATGAGCAACAACTAACTTCGGAACGTCTATCTCTTCTAGAAAGAATGGCATCATTCTTCTGTGGTTGAAACAAACATGGCGTATACGAGCCAATGCCTCATGCACCTTCATCCTCTAGAAGCCCAAATTCATGGGATAAAAACTATGCTCAGAATGAAGGAACGGAAGAAAAATGGTCGCCATGGAAACCATGCATTACCGATGTCAAAGAAGAGACTTCCGATCATAATTCCTCTACCTCTCATTAATTTTTTTTTAATATTATGGTTGTATACTAGTATTTTTTATATATCGATATATATATATACATATATCATGTTTTTGAATAAATTCAAATATTATATAGACCGTTCACATTCAGAAATTCATGCATGAAGGAAGGAAAACTACTCACAGGCAAACCAGTCGACCGACCAAAATGAACCAGTCGACCGTTTTGGTCTCTGCATGAAAACGGTCGACCGGTGAATAAGTGGTGGTCGACCGGTTTCGTTCTGTTATTTTTTTTTAAAAAGGCACTATACGGTCCTTTCTTTCCCCATCTCTTCATTTCTTCCTTCTCCAACAAAACTCTCATAACCCTAAAAATATATTCTTCCACCAATCTCTCTAAAATGGCTCCTCCACAAAAGAAATTAAAACATGCTTCTACCTCCGAAACACAACCAACTGATCTCTCTATGAGAAAGTGGCTTGTAGATCCAATAGCAGTCAAAAGGTGGAATGAGATGAAGGATTTTAAAATCCATTCGGGTTCTTTTATTAAATTTTCAGATTTCTCTAGTTATCGTATTCTTAGTTTAGCAAAGGAAGCCGACATTGAAAATCTCATTGATTTTGATCAAAACAATGTTGAAATTAACCATGTAATGATCAAATTATTCTATGCTAACTTAAATTTAGAGAAAAACAAGCCCGAGAATCCCAATTATTGTCTTTGGTCCGTTGTTTGTGGCAAAGAAGTATTCATCTCATGTGATAGGATGGCAACAGTTCTTGGTTCTTCATTTTTTGGTGAAAAATTCTCAAGTAATTTTTGCAATGTTCATATCTGTTATCAAATTAGTCATCAATTTATTGAAGATGACAAGGATAGCACTAAGTCTATGGGTTTACGGCCATCTGCAAGAATTCTTCACTATACTCTTATGCACTCTCTTTTACCAAGAATAGGAAATTTTGATGCCGTCTATAAAGAAAATTTCAAGGCATTATACTCAATCTATGGGGGTATTCGCATAAATTGGATTGGTATGATCTTTGATGAGATTTTGAAAGTAAATGATTCCTCTAGACCACACTTGTTCTATAACGAGTATATTATGCGTCTCTTGCTTGATTGTGGCATTGAACCTCCCAAGTCTTCAATTTCCAAACCAAAAGTCATCAACAAAGCAACCATTACAAGAATGAAGCTTCCCGCTCCATACTTTAATATTATGCCTTTCAAACAATGGAAAGAACAAGGACATAAAGAAGCTTCATCTCGCCCATCTCGCCCTAAACCCTGAGGAAGTCAAACTTTTACGATCATCCTCCTCAACAAAAGAATCACTTGAAACTATTGCTCGAAATCAATTCCTTCTCGAAGCACGACTTAAGCGCATGGACACAAAAATGGATAAACGCTTTAACAAACTTAAGTCTTTCTTCGTTTCTATATGGGAAGCAATATCTTGTGGTGCATCATCTTCATCAATGCAAGCTTCAGACCCTGGCAAGCGCCCAGCTCCTCCTACTTTTGCTTGGACATCTTCGGAGGAGGGCACAAGCTCGGGAACTAGTCATGAACGTCGACACGGGAAATCTCAGCTTGTTGAAGAAGAATAAGAAGAAGAAGAAGAAGAGGGTGAGACGGAGTCAGAATAAGTCCTTTTTAGTCTATCTCTTTTTATCTTTTATGCGTACTTATGACTTTAGCTTTTGCTTTATATACATTATCTGGCACTTGTACTAAATAGTGTCATGTTTTAATTCGTACTAGACTTATGTGTATTATAATTCTGTGTGAATGTTACTCTTAATCTGTCATAGTAGTTTTATGTTGCTTATAATCTCTTTTACATCTTTCATTTAACAACTCCTTTTTGTCGATGACAAAGGGGGAGAAAATTGTGCTAACGGTATATATGCAGGACAAAATCTCAGGGAGATATCATATACAGGGGGAGATTCATAACTATGTTGTCATCAATCAAAAATGGGGAGAATGTTGAGTCAAGATTTTCTATATAGAGTTTTGATTTCTGACAAAGGGATAAGCCGTGATCGACAAAAAGAAGTTATTCAGACACAAAGAGCTCCATATGATTAGAGGTTGATTATTTGGTATGTTAGTAATGATTATTTATGTTAAAATCTATCCTCAAATAATCTTATACCTTCAATCTTCGAATATATATATATATATATATATATATATATACACACGAGTGCACCTTAACTGTGCACTCTGGGCAAAACCGGTCGACTGGTCAAAACCAGGTGGTCGGCCGTTTCTGCCCAGAATGCACAGATAACTTGCACAAGTGAACATAACGTATATATATTCAAATTCCTGTCTACTGGTCCTTTTTGACCTGTCGACCGTTTTAACACAGAAAGCAACCCTTCGTATAGACACTTCCTTTTCTTCAACGGTTGCTTCTCTTTCTCTTCACTGATGATCATGACCTTTGTTCATACCTTTTCACAAAAGGTTACAACTGTTTATTTCTTATATAAACATCATGAAATCATTATTCCATATATCTAATTTTCTATTCTTCTAATCTCTATTCTATTGATCACTATCTTGTACTCTCAAGCGTTCAAATTGCTCATATTCTATCGTATATCGTTTTGAATCCGGAAATTTATTTAACATCCTTTTGATTCAATACGATATCCACTTCCAAATCTTCATATATACAAATAATCTATTTGAGGATAAGATTATAGGAAGTCTGTACTACAAGTGACAAAATAGTGTTAGCAAGAACACATGCCGTCAACAAACAATTATATTTATCTTTGTTGAAGTCCTCCGTGTTGTAAGAGGCAAGTGTTTAAGTCCTCGGTGTTGTAAGAGGCAAAGTGTTGAAGTCCTCAGTGTATTAGAGGCATGAAATCCCGTTCGTCTGCTCGGGTGTTGTAAACCTATTCCTTCGGGTGAAGCGAGGTAGTTGGTAGTGAAAATCCAGATAGAAGTCTGGGACTGGACGTAGGACGGTGCTCCGAACCAGTATAAAAATCTCTGGTGTGATTTTTCTATTTTTATTTACTTTGCTACTATAATCTATTTCCGCATTTATGTTATATTCCATATTACACGATCCGTGTGTACTATATTAGCACGTGCACTTGCACACTGCATCCTTCATATATTAGGGATGACTGTTATATTTTATCTAATGCAATTTGAGATATATGACAAGTTATGTGTGTTATCCAACATATGATCCGACTATATTCGAAATGATTGAACAAGTTAGATTCAACTGTCGTTAAGGCCAATGGGTGGATGAACTCCCAACATCATTATGGGCTTATAGAACTACTCACAATTCTACCATTGGCCATACTCAATTCACCCTTGCTTACGGCTCTGAAGCCTTCATTCCTGTTGAACTTGAAGCCCTTCTCATCGAGTAACCTACTACGATCCCATAACGAATATAGATCTTCTTTTATAATCTCTAAACTTTGTAGATAAGAAGCATAAAGACGCTGATTTGAGAGAAGCCGCACACCGACACCGAGTCACCCAATACTATAAGACTAAAGTCCAACCTAGAACCTTCGAAATCGGCGATCTCGTCATAAAGCGGGTTTTTCCTACCTCGTCACACATGAATCGTACTTGGGAAGGACATATGTTATTAAATAGAGGCTTGGAGAGGGAACTTTCAAGCTAGCGACTGTTGATGACATCACACTCCCAAGAGCATGGAATAGCAAGCATTTTTTATGCTATTTCACTTGGTTTATTTTTTTCATTCAATTTTCGAATTTGCTTTAGCATTTGATTTTCCAGATATGTAATAAGATAAATGATGTCATTCCTTTCCATTTGGCAAATAAAGTTTGAAATTTCCTTCATGTCCATGATTGTTGTAGCATTACATATTAGTTACGATACTCGGCTACCTAGTATTGACATGTCTAAGCAGGTTCCCAGAGTTTGGTTGTAACGACCCGGATTTCAAAGTTCGAAAATCGGCACCAAATACATCATCCATATTCGAATGCCGCGGATTCAAACGTCGAAACTGGTTCGCCAGAGCTTATAACACATTAAGTATAACAACACAGCGAAAGAGAAATGAATATCATTGATACACAACAGTTGATTACAACAATGATACAACATCTTGATACAAATGATCATCATCATATATCAGATATACAAGACAACGGCGGAAGAACAACAGCAGAAGAAATGACTCCAATATGATTTCCAAGGGAGAGTGAATCCATAAACTGCATTCCAATCCAATGCTCCAAAGATTTCCAAGCTATAAGCTCGAATCACCATCACATTGACTTAAGCAAGGTCGGCCATGTGAAATAAATGTGATCTCAACTCCAAAGATTGAAGAAGATTGCCAAAGACTGAAGACTACCAAATCTACATCTACTAGCTATTTATCTGAAAATTCTAACTCTAGACTGCTCGTGTGGAAAATTGTGGGCACCCAGAGTTTAGAATGGAAACAATAAACTCCAAGTCAGTCATGGGACTGGTGTGAGCAAAGAAAAACAGTTTATCTCTAACAAAAGAAAACAAAAGAAATTTAAAAGAAATCCGTAAAGTTTTTTAGAAAATGAAACTGCAGTAAGGCCACCCGCCACACACACAATGCAAGTGCACACTTGGAGAAGATTTCTCCTTATGACAGTAAAACATCAAAACTAAATTTCAGTTTCAAAACTTCCCTTTCAAAGGCTTTTCATATTCAATTCAATTCCATTTCCAAAACCATTTGGATTCAAACTTTAACTTTTAAACAAAATAATATTTAGATTTAAAATATCTGTGACTTAACCGATTTCCTCGTGAAATCCATATTTGCGTGTGTATAGTGTAGTCCAGGGGTTTTACACAATAGTGCAACATCATCAATCATTACAGATTCAAGCACAGCAATATCGATAAGTGGTATAATCCTATAACGCTTACCTTCATTCGCAGATTCATAGATGAACAATATAAATTCATCACGGATAAATAAATTACATTCATCACAGCTCAAATCAAAATAATTCATGTCACAAAGCATCACACATTAAGAAAATCAAACAATTCAAACATTTAATAGAATCCAAACATCCATAAGTAAGATCAATTAGTTATCTGATTAATATAAACCAGATTAATTACTTATAAATACATTACTAACCCTGGTTAATTAACATTTATTAATTACAAACTGTTTTGATTAATTATCCTTTAATCATTTATTAATTAACCTTTAATCATAATTAATCAACTTTTAATTATTAATTAATTAATCTTAATTAATAAATCAATTAACCTTTAATCATTAAATAATTAACCTTTAATTATTCAATTATTCTTTAATCACGTTAATTAATTAATTTTTAATTAATTAACATTTAATTAATTATCCTTAATTAATTATAATAAGTGATTATCCCTAATCACTTATATTAATAAATCATAAATAAATTACATTGAGTGATTATCCTTTAATCACTTGATAGATCCACTTTAATCATTAATTAATTACTTAATTAATTATTCCTTAATTACTATCATTAAGTAATTATCCTTTAATTAATTAATTATTCCTTAATTAATCACATTAATTCAATTAACCTTTAAGCTAATTACATAATTAATTACATTAAGTAATTATAAATTATTAATTAATTAACCTTTATTTAATCTAATTAATCAATCAAATAAATTAATTATCCTTTAATTAATTACTTTAATTAATTAACCTTTAATTACTTTAATTAAGAAATCATTCTCAATTACCTCTATTAATTTACCTTAACTAAATCACCTTTAGCAATTTATCTTATTAATTAATCATCTTAGGGTAATTAAGCAATTACACTTTAATTACTTTTATTAATAAGACCTTAAATATTTAAGATAAATCATTTATTGCAAATATCACTTAATTACATTATTTAATTTAATTAAATGCTTAACATAAATTTGATACAAAATTTTCTTTGAGAAACCTTTGGTTAATCACCTCTTAACTTCATCATTTTATTATGTTTGGAAACACTTGGAATTTTTTAAATCGTCTTAACAAAATTATAAACCATATTAATAAACTTTAAAAACACTTAATCTTTTAGAAATAAATCTTG
The DNA here is from genome assembly GCA_030765085.1 of Allium cepa. Lineage (NCBI taxonomy): Eukaryota > Viridiplantae > Streptophyta > Magnoliopsida > Asparagales > Amaryllidaceae > Allium > Allium cepa. Next base: position 165,635,251 of record CM060932.1, read on the forward strand.
GAAATTTATTGAAAACCTTGTTAATAAATTCACTTTGAAAAACTTGGTTTATCATCCTTTAAAACTTATTCAATTTAATAGATTTTAAAAAACTTGGTTAACTTTTATTTAAAAACTTATTGAATTTATCCAGTTCAAATAAAAACCCGAGCCATAACCGAATTCTCCCGAGACCAACTTCAGGTTAATTCCACCCACTCTCGCCTTCGAGTCAAACACTCAAATGTACGCAATCAGTCCCGAGAACATCTTCATCTTCCTCAACCCATCGTCAAATCATATACACAGTCATATGCATTCACGGGCACAGGCAATCAGAGCCATTCCGATCGACTTCACCGATGCCAACACCTCACCGACGATCACCCATATCCACCAGACCACCCAGCACTATGAGATCATCAGTGAATTCGAAAATGAGTCACCACCCTCTTTCCTGGAAACAACACAGACCACAAAAACCACCTTGCCGATGACAATTCCGATCACAGGAACTCGTGTCACTACACCAAAATCTCTGCCGCGGTTCCCTTCTTCTTTCCCATGGTCGTGATTCAAGCCAATGCAATGATGTTGACGAACTAACCTTAAATTTCGCGTCGACCAAAAGTTGCTCCAGAACACTAAATCAACGCTGATCGACTATCATGACGTATTATAAAATTACCCATCATTTTTCCAACAACCACCATTATATCAATCACCTCCTACTTCAAACTCGAGACTCCACTCCATGTTGATCATCAGAAATTGATGAAAAACAATTTCATGACCAACTCGAGAATTCACAATATGCACAGTACTAAAAATCAGGACTCAATTATTAAAATTCATCATTTTTCAAAACAAATCACGTTCTAAAATCCAAACTCGAAAATTTAAACATTGATTATTTTCTATTTTTTCAAAAATTTCACTATGTTTCAAAATATTTACCTAATATTTTTACTTCAGACTGTTTTTATAATTGAAATTGCATTGTTCCAATTCCTTTTCATGTGAAGACCATAACCTAATTTCTATTGTATAAGGAGGGATTGAATTTTGTTTAGGGGTTAGAACCAGTAAATCAACAGAGCGCATATATATGTATACATACCCAGACATACACAATATACAGCCAGTAAAAACATTCATACACATCATAACTTAAATTCAAGCATAATCACATATATCTATTTATGGATTATACTAAGTGTTTTAAGATTAAAGTTTACTCACAAGCAACAACAGATAAAAGGAATTTAGTTTAGGGGTTTGCTCACCTGAAGTTTGAAAACAGAGAGGCCTGATTTTAAATTTTTTGCTCTGGACATTGATATTTTGAAATTGATCTGAGCTGAAATTTTGAATTGTTCTGAACTGTGCTTTGATGTAGTTGATTTTGCATTTGTTTGAAGCTTTTAACTCAGGTTCATTTGCTTGCTTCAAGATTTTGAAATTGATACATTTGCATGCTTCAGATTTGCTTATAGCTTTTGATCAGGTTGTTGCTGTTTGAATTTGAGACGCTTCAGATTTGTAATAATCGGTTTTTAATTTACTTTCAGATTTTGGTTTTAAACTTTGCTTTGATTACTTTCTTTATTCTTAGATTTTATTTTCTTTATTTGATCTGGTGTTTTGCTTCAGCTTTTAGAAGTTTTAAACTGAGAATAACCTGATTTCTTTTTAACTCTTTTTTTGTACATAATTAAATTTCAAAAAAAACGATTTTTGCCACTTGTTTAAATCCCATACCCAAAAGAGTTACACATGTTAATTGTATTTTGAAATCTTTACACTTATTAAATACAAGTATATTTATGTTTAACTCCTTAGTTATATTAATTTATGAATTATGGTTTAAACCCTTGCTTTATATTAATTTACAAATTATATTTTAAACCCTTTTATTTTATAAATTACTTATATTTTTAGATTTGAACTATTTAAACAAATTTTCATTTATCTCTAGTTAAATTCCAAAAGAAAATGTATTTAACCTTTTTATCAAATCTAATAAATATTTATTTTTTTATATACATTTTCCTTTATTTATACATTTATATATACATATAAATCCTTAAACCATAAAATTTAACTTTTCAAATAGCTTTTGAAAATTTCTATATTAAATTCAAAACATAATATTCAAACTACATATACATACATACATACATACATACATACATACATTATATATATATTAAAATTAGAAAACAACTTTTAAAATATAGAGTATTAAATTCAATTTATTCTTAATATATTTATTAGAAATTTTTGAAATTAATTCTCAATTAATTACCATTTTAAATTTGATTTAAAACCGGGAATGTTACAGATTCCCCCCTTAAGAAAATTTCATCCCTGAAATTTCCTATATAGGGAGACAACCAAAGAATAGACTAACACACAAAGATAGAGAAACAGTTTTCCAAATCAAACTGGATATCTATTCTGCATTTGGCTTACCAAATCAGAATATCATCAATAAATATGAGAACTAACTCATTCAATTTTCACGAAGTACTCCGGTTATCCGGATCTACGAAATATGCAGGGGCATTGGTTAGTCCGAAAGGATAACTAGCCGTTCATAGAATATATCGGGACCCCAAAGAATAGACAATAGATACTCAACTCAGGTCAGAATACCCCAAAGTTTCCACCAGCTTGTCCTTCTTCGGACTTTGATCCTCTAAGAAATTACAATAGAATTTCAAATTTGGTTTTAATCGAAATCATTTTATCGATACAAATCTTCGTATTTTATTCATCAATTCATTTTAATTCAGTTTCATGTTTTTTAACTAATTTATTTCAACTTAAAATTTCAAATTCATTAAAGTTTAAGAACGAAAAGTAGATAAGGAACTTATCTACATGATTCACAGAGCCACCATCACACCAGAGCCTCTCCCTCGAGCTACCACGAAGCAATCAAAGAATTGGAAGTGAACGATGATCAAAGAGATTAACAGAGAAAAGATAGTTTCCGTTGTTGCAGGGTATTGACCATATTGGTATTTCCCTGTCCCTTATCTCGTCCTCTTCTTGCACTTTTACTCACTATCAGTGGATAGTAAGAGAATTTACCGAGGCATACGGACGGATATCTTAGGGATATACTCATTCTAGGGCATTTGTAACCCTATCTCTAATGAGTTACCTAATGTGTTATACTCCTAAGCTAAAGTTCTTATTCAACCTTCAGCTCCGATACCACTGTAACGAACCAGATTCGATGTTTGAATCTGCGGTATTCGAATACGGGTGATGTATTTGGTGCCAATTTTCGAACGCCAAATCCAGGTCGTTACATTGGTGCTAGCCAATTACAAAAGTTCACGATTGAACTAAACAAAATGAGAATGGTCCAACAGTTCATTTGATGATTCTCGCTTATAACCTAATGGACGGTGACTCGACCATCCAATAACCAAGTTAATCCTACAATTTGATAGGATAGACATGAACCAAATGCGATCGTGATATGACCAATCGCTCGATAAGTTAAACCTTAGACTTGGGGGAAATCAATTAATTAAGGAAAGTATAGTTTGAATATTTTTCGAAATAATTCGGAGTCCCCAGAATGAGACTTTAGTGTAAACATGATTGGGTGCGATGCGATCACCCGCCAACTAACTCTTATCCCCAGAGTGCAGATATGAGTGTAGATAATTAGATGAATCCAGTTTGACCACTCATTACTCCATAAACTCTAATCTGAAACCGACGGAAGGAGTATAAACTCGCTAATTATGGATTTCTACTATTCATTTTCTAACTCCATTAACCCAAAACTAGGGGCATGAGTATAGTCACTCAAACCTCTGAATCCGATGGTGTAACACTAGGGCTTGAGCCTAATGTTTGATAAAACTTAAGACCATGACCACATGGAAGCCTTGAGTGGAAATTAACGAATGATTATCCGAATTAACGAGCAACAAATTACAGGTACATTGAATGGAAAAGTAATAGATCGAATACTTAAACAAAATTCACATAAAAGTTCGATAGAAAATACAGAACTTTTATTTTCACTTTAAGCTTGAAAATTGTGATATAAGTTTATTCAAAAGTAGGGGTCAAACCCGCACAATCATGGTCGATAAAAAAGAAAAAATAGCTCAAGCTATATATAAACTAAGTCGAAATGACGTCTATTTCTTTTGCACCTTTTCTCTTTTGGATTTCTTACGAGTAGCACTACCCGAGCTTCCGCCTGTTTTTCTTTTTGATCCTTTACCAGCCTTGGCAGGAGAGATTTTAGGGGTTGGAGGGAGTTCTTCGAGAATCGACCCATCAGAAGGAATAATTTGTAGTGGGACGAGATTTGGATCATCGATTTCCACATCAACGGGTTCAACTTTATCTTTTTTCTTCAATAACTCCTCTCTCTCAATGCGCTCCTTTAGTTCAAGTTCGTTGGTATGTTCGGAGGCACTAGTGATCATGACATCATCTGATTCATCTAGCAACAGCTGGTCGTCAGCTTTTTCATCATCAAGTTCTCCAATAACTTAAGCGTCAGACCCTGTAATGTCAGTAGCCACCATAATTTCAATAGATATCGATTGTTACTCTATGGTGACACAACTTGTTGGAGTTTAGCTGGGACCTGGAAGACCTGCAGACTTGTGGAAACAAGAAAATAAGCCCATGACTATTGGGCTTGAGGAATGAAATCTCTTAAATAATGAGGAATGAAGTGGGATACCTGCGTTCGGATGATTTTCAGTTGTTGCTGGAGTGCTCCCCTCTATAATAGGAGTCAGCATACCTGGGTCTATCCGGATCATAACTCAGATCCTGTCCCGAGGTAAGAAAACTAGCGCTCCAGCTGTTTAAAGTGAAGGACGTTTGGGATCAGACTCCAAATACTTAACAATGTTTTTTTCCCTTTGCCAGAGGATGCTAAAATATTAAAATATCGTAGCCTCGCAGTAACAAAGTCAAAAGGTTCATCCCTACAAAGAATCTCCCGTTCCAGTTTCTCTTCATTCAAATCAGCTTCAACGATGGCTTTCTTCTTCATTTCAACAATATATCCCAAGCCTCGACGATCGATTCATGTTAGCCCTCTCTAACAAACTAAAATCATGATGGATTAGGACTTTAGCATTATATTCAAAAATTAAAGGATTGAACATGACTTAATCTCATTTCGACCAGCTTCTTTGTCATCCTCTAACTGGGCCTTGATTCTCTCTAACTTCATTGTGACCCGCTTCCCTCGCCTCTTCCTTAAGGACTTTAATTTGAGCAAGTTGTTCATCAAGTTTAATTTTTAGTCCTCGGGCTTCGATGGCCTCTTCACAATATCTTTGCGACTTCTCCTAATCTTCAAGTTTTTCATCCTTCTCTTTTTTAAGGAGTTGTTCGATTTCCTCAATGGCGGGCCAGAATGCCTCTCTTTTTACAGCATATCCTTTTCCAGAGCAAGCATACCGCTGTAGTTGAGGACAGCATCCGGTTCCTTTTTGTGAGCTATTTCTAGATGACTAACCGCATTGGATGTTTCTTTGGCATTCTTCTCTGCCGCGGCTAGCTTCATTGCTAACTTGGAGATCTCTTCGTTTTGATGTTTAATTATGTCTTTATCATGGATAATATCCAGTTTGAGACGATCGATTTCATGCTGCTTCTCGATAGACACCTCAGAGATATTTTTGGCTAAATGCTAGAATGCTTCATGCTACACAAAAACATGCATGGTGAACTTGCTTTAGCACTCCTTGGAATTATATGGAAGGAAGGAAGGAACTTGAGCCCATCGAAGCAGATTTTGGAAATCTGACCTTATGTTCTACCAATTTTTCCACCGTAGAGGCCTTAGAAGCTGCAATAGGCAAAGTTGGATCAGAAGTAACAATTGAGCATTTATTCGACCTACGATCATGAGACTATTTGAAATTAGGTGAACTTGAATAATGCTCATTGACACGGCAATTTGAGGAGCATAGGAAGAAGTCTGATTATCGCTATGTAAAAGAAGATTGGGCCAAACTTCCTGATGAGATAATTGAGATTGGGACTTATGTTTAAAAGATGAAGACTCCCTCGAACGATGACTTCTTTTCCGACTATAATCTCTTTCTCGACGCCTGCCCGAGTTTAGACCGTGACTGGATCCATACTATGTAGAGGAGCCCCTTAAGCGATCGAAGGCACGAGAATGTGACATAGCACCCGTAAATCAAACAAAAGCGTATAACTGATGTTGATAGGCTTGTTACCTTTTGCTGGTGGGAAGAATGTCATCATCAATCCTGGTAGGAGAGTTGAGCCTCTTAATACTGATGTTGGGGATGTCATAGGTCATGATATCATAAGCGAGCTTTTTTCCTCTCCTTGTTGACATGTGAGATTGTGCGCCTTGTGATGGTTCGTCCATAGGCGCATTGCTCGAATGTGCATTAGCATCGATAGGCTTGTTGGCTTCGTCCCCTCTAATTTCACCCTCTTTGGCTTCGCCCTGAATCCTTTCGACTGGGGCCACAACAAGGATATTGGTGCAGCCTTCTTGTTACACAACATTCCTTGATGGTGCCGCACTTCCTGAAAGTCCGATGCTGTGACCTTCTTCTAACAGCCCAAAAGGAGATAACCATTCATCAGTTACAAAGGATCTATCTCGGTCCTTAAATGGGGTGGCATAGATTGTAAAAATGGCCTTTGAGAAACTATCTCCCTTTGGACGTGGATGGACACTTGTAAATTTTCAAAGTAATAGTTAGCTCAGGATACAACTTGGACTAAAGAATTTGAGAATAAAGTGAAGAGAACACTTACGTGTTATCATAGATTTGATACCCACTAATATTTGTGGTCCTTTCGACGTTCCATCATAGCACAGTGAAAAGTATTGTATCACCTTCATTAACGACTTCTCACGTTATTGTTACTTACATTTGTTGCATGAAAAGTCTCAATCAGTGGACGCCCTCAAGATGTTCATTGATGAAGTAGAAATGCAAGATAAAAAAGTGAAAGTTGTGGATCTGATAGGGGTAGTGAATATTACGGAAAATATATTAGGAATGAACAATGTCCATGTCCATTTGCAAAGTTCCTTGAAAGCCGCGGCATATGTGCGCAGTATACTATGCCAGGTACACTGCAACAAAATGGTGTAAGTAAAAGGCAGAATCGTACTCCTATGGATATGGTTAGGTCAATGTTAAATCATAGTAATGTACCTTTATTTTTGTGGATGCACGCATTAAAGACTACTACATATCTGCTGGATAGGTTTCCTAGTAAGGTGTTTCTCAGACTCCTTATAGCTGTTGACAGAAAGGAAACTCAATTTGCGGTGTTTTAATGTTTGGGGTTATCCGACAGATGTAAAGGTGTATGATCCACATGAAAATAAGTTTGATGCAAGAACCGTTAGTGCTTTTTTCATTGGCTATCCTGAAAAGTCAAAAAGGTACAAATTTTATTTTCCTAATCACAGTGCAAGAATAGTTGAGTCCGGAAATGCTCGCTTCATTGATATAAGTAAGTTCAGTGGGAGTAAGGAAACACGTAAGGTGGATATTATAGAGACTTGTGGTGGATCCTTTTTACCTAAAGTCACTTCTCTGGTTGTTGTTCCTCTTGTTGTATTACCATCAAACAACATCAGGAGACAACAAATAATATTCAAAACCCACAAGATGAACATATAGTTGATGACTATCTAATAATGTGCAAGTCACTAATGAGCAAGTGATAGAAGAAGCTCCTGAAATAGCAGTAAGAGAGTTTGAAAGGCAAAAGAGGTCAGCTATTTCAGATGATTATGTTATTTGTTCACTTGAACATGAATGTGACTTAAGCATTGATAAGGATCCAATTTCGTCTAAGGAAGCCATGGATTGTAAAAATCAGGTTGAAATTTATGGAGTAATGAATGGTCGAACCGCATCATCTATTTTTTATACTCATATCCACACTATGGGGATAAGAGTTGTTGGCGGATGATCAATCGCACCCGATTTGTGTTTATACTCCATTCACGCTCTTGGGACTTAGAGTTATTTAGGAAAATAATTGGTCCGTACTTTCCTTAGTTGATTGATTATTCCCCAGGTCCGGGATTTGATTAAGCAAGCGATCGATCGTGCCATGATCGATTTTGATTCTGTATGTCCCATTGCTTAGTGAGATTAATTTGATTATCAAATATCAAGTCACATCCATTTTTCGTTTGATACTTCATCCATCGGGCTGCAAGCGAGAATCATCGAATGAACGATCAGACCAAGTTCATTCTGCTAAGTTCAATCATGAACTTGTGTAATCGACTGGCTTTAAACCCTAGGAACCTGCTCAAACATATTAGTATTAGTTAGTTGGGTATCATAACTAATATGTAATGTTACAACAATCACAAATATGAAGGAAATTTCAAACTTTATTTGCCAAATGGAAAGAAATGACATAATTTGCCTTATTGCATATCTGGAAAATCGAATGCTAAAGCAAATTTTAAAATTGAATACAATTTAATGAAAAAGAATAAACTAAGTGAAATAGCATCGTAAGTGCTCGTTATTCCATGCCTTTGGGAGTGTGACACCATCAATAGTCGTTAGTTTGAAAGAACCTTCTCCAAGCTTCTGTTCAATGACGTACGATCCTTCCCAAATAGGATTCTATGTGTGACAAGAACAGGGAAAACCCATTTTAAGATAAGAGCATCGACTTCAAATGTTCTAGCTTGGACTTCTGTGTTGTAGTATCGACGACTCGGTGTTGATGCATAGCTGCACTCAGATCAACATCCTTGCACTTCTCATCTACAAAGTTTAGAGATTCTAGGAGGTGATCTCTATTCGTTCTGGGGTCGTAGTAGGTCACTTAATGAGAAAGGATTTCGAGTTCAACAGGAATGACGACTTCGGAGCCGTAAGCAAGGGTGAATGAAGTATGACCAATCGTGGAGTTATGGGTGGTCCTGTAGGTCCATAATGCTGTTGGATGTTCATCCACCCACTTGCCTCTAGCCTTTTCCAGACGCTTCATTAAGATGGACTTTAAGATTTTTTTTCATGGCTTCAACTTGTCCATTTACTTGAGGATGAGAAACTCCACAAAACTCTTTTTAATATGATGTAACAACCCAGATTTTTGATAACATAATTTAGGAGATTTAGTTAGATAAACTAAATAAAATAATGTACCGATTAGGAGATTGAAATTTGATTTAATTAAGGTAGTCGTGCCTTTTTAACTAATAAACTAAATGAAAAAGGCCATTCCTATATCATCTTTCTTAGGCTGTGTATTTCAAAACACGTTCATTCTCATTTTCAAAAATTAAAAAATTTGATCGGCTACTATTAATGAAGAAAGAAGAAGAGGAAACAAAAGGGAAGCTTATGTAAAGAAAATTCAAATCAAACTCATTCAAATCTCAAGCTCCTTAATCATTAAAGCAAAATGTGAACAATGTTTACCTCTCTAAATTTTTAAGGTTTCGGTTTTAGGTTAATTCCGAATGATTTTGCAAAGATTTGCCATGTTTTCGAAAGATAAAATTATATATATACACGTTGATGATTTATGTACGTTTGTATAAATTTTATGACATGTTCTAAGAGGAAACCCTATTAAATTACATTCATTAGCCTTGCGAATTTTTATGATGATCCAAAAAGTTATTTTAGAGAAGGGTTTCGATTTTCAGAATTTTTTGAATTTTTGGAATTATTAAGAATTTTCTAAGGAAAAAAGGTTTATTTAGATTCTAAAATTATTTGAAAAAAAATAATTATATCTTGGACTCAAAAAAATTATATATTGAAGAGAACATATTATTTAATTTTCTAGAATTTTTTAAGAATTTTTGAAGGTGTTTCAATAGGTATATAAAATTATTTAAGTTAAGGGACTTAAATGTTTTATATAATTATAAAGACAAAATGGGCTTTTTCAAATTTATTCATATTTCCAAACAAGGAAAATCGGTAGCATTTTTGAATATAAAATTCTGGCAACCAATCAGATTTAGATAAACAAGGCAAGTTGGGTATACAAGAACTGTTTAAGTATAAATAAATAGTCTTTCTTCTATTTCAGCCTTTCGGTAGAGCTTCCGCCTTTATTCTAGACCTTCCGACAAGGTCGAAGGTATCAAACCTTTCGGGTAGGTCAAATACCAATGCACATGGTATCAACATCTGGTACATAGTGAATTGGACAAAGTCGAAAGGTTTAGGGACAGAAGGGTTATAATTTTCGAAAGAGATGATGTATTGTTTTGGTTTAAAGAAAATATGCCAGCTAGCTTTCGACAAAGAGCTTTCGTAATTGTCAAAAGATTTAAAAGAAAAAAAATTGATTAGTTTGCTTTCCTGTTTCAAATGAAACCTTCCGACAAGATCGAAAGGTATAGCTTTCGACAAGGACGAAAGCATAGTTGCCACTTCGTAACCGTTCAACATAGATGGAGACAAAGGTTACCCTTTATTTTCTAAAACTTGTCGCCTCTCTCCATTAATTTCGAAGGGTTGGTTCCAACACCAATACTTCATTATTTTCGAATGGATTCAAAAGGTTCGTAAAGGTTCCGAAGCAGTTGCTTTCGATCCCAATTTTTTTCTGATCCCTTTGCATAATCCAAATGTTTCAAAACGTTTTAAAGGTTACTAAGTAATTAACTTTGATTGGTTTCGAAAGGTTTTCCACCTGTTTTAAATTGAACCCAATGTCTTCGAAAGGTTTTGAGGTGCATTGCTTTCGAAAGGTTTATTATATATGGGTGGTAGCCCAGGCTTTTGACAAAGTCGAAAGGTGAAACCTTTCGACTAGGTCGAAAATAAACCTTCCGACAAGGGCGAAAGGCATAGTTTTGCAATGTTTTCAAAACGCTAAGGTTTAAAGGATTTAAAAGGCGGATGTCATACGTTTTAAAGCTTGTAAAAGGAAGACTTTTAAAAGGTTTAGAAGGAATTACCTTCAATGTTTTGAAAGATTTATTGAAGGATATGAAGGAATTACCTTCAATACCTTCGAAGAGTTTTATAATGGTTTTAAAGGAGTTACCTTCGATGTTTTCGAAAGGTTGTTTAAGAGTTTTAAACAAAGGTATCGAATATAAGAATTAGGCAGATAACCTAAATGTTTTAAGTTATAATGGACTTTTACTTATTTTAAAGGTGAGAAAATCCTGATTGAACATCGTCAATATTATTTTGAGTAAAATATATATAACATGGAAAAAATAGCTTAGAGTAAAGCTAAAGATATATTTTTCTTGTATACATATGATTTGACAGTGTAAATCATTTTGAAAAGGTTTCAAGGAAAATTTAAAGAGCGGTTAGCTCGAATATTTTGAAGGGTAGTTAACCCAAAAGAAAATTCAAGCAGTCGGCTCATTTTAAATTCGGACAGTTGGTCCATCTTGAGGGCAGTCAGCCCAAAGGACATTTAGTCCAGAAAGTGCAGTCAGCTCTGATATGGACAGATAGTTCATTTATTAGCACAATGGATTTTTGCTAAATTTTTAAGGACAGTTAGTCTACCTTTTTACTTGTTTTGAGAAGATAGTCCATCTAGCGTAAAAGATACTGCTATTTTGGTATAACTAGTTTTAGGACGGATGGTCCACAAAAGAGCAGTTAGCTCAGAATTTAGGACGGATAGTCCACTAAAGAATAGATAGTTAGATTTAGACAGATAGTCTATTTTATTTTCAGTTTTTAGCATAATGGATATTGCTATATTGTTAAAATCTGTTGATTTGCCAGTTTGGTTGCGGGAAAGGATTTGCAAAATATATGTTTTGAAAAGAGATAATGGTAAGAGGAAACATGTTCCGCTAAGTGGCGTGGTCTCGCTAATCATCAGTAAATTGAGATTTAACAAATATTATTAATACCAGGCTTTAAGTCTGACTCAAAGTTTTTGTTTCCCCATAAACTCTCAAATGCTCAAAATTGGTTTAAGTAGGCCGAGGGTTTAGGTTTTCACGTTTTAGCAGATTTTGGCGAATAAATCATCCGAAGACGAGTAGGTGGCTGACAGATAGCTGATTTTTGGATTCTATTTTGAAATTGTTTTCGTTGTGTATTAAAACAATTATGTCTATATTGCTTTGATCATCTAAGAGGCATCTTCATATGTCGCTCTTGACGTATTATTGTAAATTATATTTGATCAATGCCTAGGATTATGTTTGGGATTTCTGTAACTTGGATATGATTTATTTGAAATGTAATCACTAAAATTATTGATTTTTGAAAACCTGTGATTTTGTTCATATTCAAGTGCTTTTGATATTATGGATACTACTAACACTGCCGTATTTCGTTACCAAAAGTTAATACTGTGGATGACTATAGTATCCAAGGCGCTTAGTTTTTGGCCTCCAGATATGGGATGTTACAGCTTGGTATCAGAGCATAAGTTTATGAAAAAATTTAACTAAAAATTGATTTTGAAGACAAAACTCCGAAGAAATTGGAGTAAAATTTGGGGTTGGGTTAACGCTATAGTATCGTGCTTGTATTTGTTATATATAAGTATACGCTTTATCTCCATTCATTTACCTTTGATTAGGTTATCTTTCTGCACCTCATAAGGTTTGAATACAGATATGATGGTAGAAGAAGCAGAGTTAACCAAGAAAGGGAAAACACCAGAAGGAATGCTGGACCTAATGCAGGGAGAGACCAAAGTCAAGCAAAGAATGTTGGTGCTGAAGTCCCGCAGGTCGGAATGGTAGTCATGTATCAATTTTTCGAGAATATGATGCAGGAAGGAGTTGCAGTCGGAGTGGTAGGAAGAAATGCCGCAAGAGTAGGGTTTCTAGAAGTTCCTGTAGCTAATCATTTCGCTAAGATGAGCGGTGATTATGTGAAGCTAGGAGGGAAGCCGTTTATGGGAACGAGGGATGCCATTGAAGTGGATAATTGCTTGTTGCATTGCGAAAGGATTTTTGTAGATTTAGAGCTCAATGATGAGCAGAAGAGGAAGTTGGCGTCCAGGCAGCTTTAGGGGACCACGTTGTTCCTGGTGGAACAGTGTAACGGCGATAGTTGATGAGGAGACAGTAACCTGGAAGGATTTCAAGAGGAAATTTCAGAAGAGGTTTATGTTAATAATGGCACAGCCAGCTTTGATTAGGCAGTTTGCTGAGGTGGTGTAGGGAGAGATGTTTGTTGCTGAGTATGCCAGGAAGTTCAAAGAGTTGGCTCGGTATGGGTATGCTTCGATGGATACTGTGTTGAAACGGAATGAGAAGTTTATCAGAGGATTGAAGTTATACTTGGCAAGAGACACTTTGTCTCATCTTAGGGATCCTTTTAATATTGTTATAGAGATGGCTTTGAGGCAAGAAGAAGTTCTTGAGTCTCTGGAGAAGAGCAAGGCAAAATGGTCCGGGTTGGACAGAGCTAGAAGAGGAAATTCTTTCCTAAGAAAGGTGCTCAGAAGGGTGAAGCAGCCAAGAAAGAGAAGTCTGAAGTTGTCTGCTATAAATGCGACAAGAAAGGACACTTTGCTAATGAGTGTCGCTTAGAGAAAGCGAAGGATGTGGCGAAAGGAAAGAATATCAGGTGTTTCAACTATGATCAGATAAGCCATTATAAGAACCAGTGCAAGAAGCCCATTAGAGATGGTAAGGGCAATTTATATGCATTGGAGCATGCCACTTCAAAGCCAATAGCCCAGGAGAAGGGAAAGTCAGTTCTTGGGGAAACACTTCAGATTCATGGTATGTCTGTTAGCGTTTTATTCGATATTGGTGCATCGCATTCTTTTATATCTAGATGTTTGATAGATAAGCTTAACCTTGAACCCACATATTTAGTTACTACCTTAATAGTTGCGAATCCAATAGGAGAGTATGGAACTCTAGGGTTGAGGTGTGACCAGTTTGAATTTTGCCTGTTAGGTCATACCTTTGAGTGCAGTTTGAATGTGTTTGATTTTGTGGGGTTTGGGATCATCCTAAGTATGGATTGGTTAAGTGAGTACGATGCTAAGATATTTTGCGATGGTAGAAAGATATCCCTTTGTCATCCGGATTGTGGCTATCGGATTATTTTCACCGTAGGAGGTCCCAGTGGTGCATTGTTTGCTTTGTTGGGTGCATTGGCTTCCGATGATGAGTTGGGTCGAGTATTCGTGGTTAGAGAATTCGCAGATGTGTTTGAGCCTGTAGTTGGATTCCTGCCGAAACGAGCTACTGAGTTTTGGATAGATTTGGTTCCGGAAGCAGAACTAGTGAGTAGACCACCAAGCAAGATGACCCCTTCAGAGACGAGGGGGTTGAAGGTGCAGTTGTTGGACTTAGAGGGTAAGAGTTTTGTTAGGCCGAGCAGTTCGTCGTAGAATGCAGCGGTAGTGTTTTCCAAGAAGCCGGACGGATCATTAAAGTTATGTATTGATTATCATAAGTTGAATAAGAGGACCATAAAGAATCGATATCCATTGCCCATAATTGATGATTTGTTCGACATGATAAGTGGATCAAAGGTATTTTCTCAGCTGGATTTGGCAATGGGTTTCCATCAGCTTAGAGTAGCAGATGATAGTATACCTTTGACAGCATTCAGGACCAGATATGGATCGTACAAATGGTTAGTCATGCCATTTGGACTAACGAATGCTCCAGGTTTCTTTGTGGATTTGATGAACTGGATTTTCCGAGAGCATTTGGATAGGTTCGTGCTGCTTTTCATAGATGATATCTTGATTTATTCTAAGGATGAAAGAGAGCATGAAGTTCATCTTAGAGTGGTGCTTGAGACGTTGAGGCAGCATCAACTAAAAGCGAAGTTTTGGAATTGTCGCTTCTGGAAGAAGGAGGTGAGGTTTCTTGGTCATATCGTCTCAGAGGAAGGATTATCAGTAGATCCGACTAAGATCGAGGCAATGAATGGTTGGAAGACCCGATACAGTAACTGAGATTAAGAGTTTCCTTGGGTTGGCTGGTTATTACCGGAGATTCATTAACAATTTCTTACGGATAGCAGCACCGATGACCAGGCTGTTGAGGTAGGATGCATGTGGAAAAGGATTAGGAGCTGTGTTGATGCAGAAAGGTAAAGTGATTGCCTATGCTTCTAGACAGCTTAGACCGCATGAGGTCGGATATCCAACGCATGATTTAGAGTTAGCTGTTGTGATTTTTCCTTTGAAAGTGTGGAGACGTTACCTTTTGGGAGAAAGGTTTGAGCTGTTTACAGATCATAAGTCGCTAAAGTATTTGTTCTCTTAGAAGGAGCTGAACATGAGACAGCAGAGATGGTTCGAATTCATAACCTCTTATGATTTCGGGATTGAGCACACACTGGGGAAAGGAAATCGGGTTGCAGATGCACTTAGCAGGAAACATCAGAATGCAATGTTGGCAATGATGGCTGAATGGAAAGATTTAAAAGCATTAGCAGATTGCAGAGTGCAGTGGAGATCCGAGGCAGGGCCTAGTGATGATACAGTTGTATTGTCTTGTTTAGAAGTTCGACCAGTTATGATTGAACGAATTGCTTCTAAGCAGATGAAGGATCCAATGTTTGCTGAACAAATCAGCAAGCTAAAGGAAGGAACCAAGAGCGATGACTTGAAAGATTTCAGTCTTGACTAGAATGATTGGTTGAGAAAGAAAGAAAGATTATGCATTCCAAGTGTAGGAAACATAAGAAAGAAAGTCTTATAGGAACGCCATCATTCGGAGTTCACTACACATCCTGGAGGTACCAAGATGTACGAGGATATGAAGACGAGTTTCTTCTGGAAAGGAATGAAGCGGGATATTGGTTTGTGTGTAAAGCAATGCTTGAATTTCCAGCAGGCAAAGGCTGAACACCAGAAACAGAGTGGTTTGCTTCAGACGTTAGATATTCCAGTGTGGAAGTGGGATTCTATTTCTATGGACTTCATGGACGGGTCTCCAAGGTCAAACAGCGGAAATGAAAGTATATGGATTATGGTGGACAGATTGACCAAGAGTGCCAATTTTATTCCAGTTAAGTCAACCAAGATGGCACTTGTTTTACAAGGTTGTTCATGAAGAATGTGGTTAGACAGCACGGGTTTCCTAGCAGCATAGTTAGTGATAGAGATTTCTTGTTCACTATTGAGTTTTGGAAGAGTCTGTAGGATGTTTTGGGAACCAAGCTTATGATGAGTACCGCTTATCATTCATAGACAGATGGGCAATGGAAAGAGTTAACAATATCTTGGAAGATCTGTTGAAAGCTTGTATTCTAGACTTTGAGGGATGATGGGAGAACCATCTGCATCTAGTCGAGTTTCCGTATAACAGCAGTTATCATACTAGTATGGGATGCCACCGTTTGAAGCATTATATGGAAGGCCATGCGAATCTCCTATTTGTTGGTTGGAGACCGAGGACAGGTTGATTCTTGATCCAGATTTGGTTAGAGAAGCTGCAAAAAAGATTGAGGTCCTTCGAGATAGGATGAAGGAGACTCAGTCTAGGCAGTAAAGTCATGCAGATAAGAGATGGAAAGATTTGAAGTTCTCGGTTGGGGACTAGGTTTTCGTCAAAGTATCACCGATGAAGGGTGTGCTTAGATTTAGGAAGTCGGGGAAGTTATCTCATAAGTTCATAGGACCTTTTCCTATTCTTAAGAGGATTGGGAAGCTCGCGTATAGACGTGAGCTACTGAGCAGTTTGGCGGGTGTCCATGATATTTTTCATATTTCTTATCTCAGAAAGTGTGTTAGAGACCGGAGACTGCTATTGCACCGACAATTCTAAATGATTTAGTGGAAGAACCAGACTTGACCATCGTGACGAAGCCAGTTCACATTGTTGCGAGAGATGAGAAGAGACTTAGAACCAAGACGGTCAGATTAGTCAAAATCCAATGGAGTGACAAGAACAGAGACTGTACTTGGGAGGTTAGAACAGGATTATAGATATTTATCCTGACTTGTTTTGATGGTATGTTTTACCTTCTTATTTGTTTTGAGGTTTATTGTAATTTCGAGGATGAAATTCTTTAAGGAGGGAAGTCTGTAACACCCTAGATTTTTGATAACATCATTTAGGAGATTTAGTTAAATGAACTAAATAAAATAATGCGTTGATTAGGAGATTGAGATTTGATTTAATTAAGGTACCAGTGCCTTTTTAACTAATAAATTAAATGAAGAGTTTAAAAATGAATTAGAGGAGGAGTATTATGGGAAAGAGGCCATTCCTATATCATCTTCCTTAGGCCTATATTTCAAAACATGTTCATTCTCATTTTCAAAAATTAAAAAGTTTGGCCGGCCACCATTAACGAAAGAATAAGAAGAGGAAACAAAAGAGAAGCTTAAGTAAAGCAAATTCAAATCAAACTCATTCAAATCTTAAACTCCTTAATTATCAAAGAAAAATGTGAATAATGTTTTCATCTCTAAATTTTTATGGTTACGGTTTAAGATTAATTCCGAATGATTTTGCAATGGTTGCCATGTTTTTGAAAGATAAAATGATATACACACACACACACACACACACACGTTGATGATTTATGTATGTTCATATAGATATTATGAAATGCTTTAAGAGGAAAACCCTATTAAATGACATCTGTTATCCTTGAAAATTTTTATGATGATCTAGAAAGTTATTTTAAAGATGGGTTTCGATTTTTAGAATTTTCTGAATTTTGTGGAATTGTTATGAATTCTCTAAGTAAGAAAAGGTTTATTTGGATTCTAAAATTATTTACAGGAAAAATAATTATAGTTTGGATTCAAAAAATTTATATGTTGAAGAGAACATATTACTTGATTTATTGGAATTTCTTTTGGAAATTTTGAAGGTGTTTATTAGTTATATAAAATTATTTAAGGTATGAGACTTAAATGTTTTATATAATTATAAAGGAAAAATGGGCTTTTTCAAAATTATTCATATTTCTTAATATGAAAAGTCAGCAACATTTTTAAATATAAAATTCTGGCAACCAATCAGATTTAGACAAATAAGGCAGGTTGGGTACAAAAGAACTGTTTTAAAGTACAAATAAATAGTCTTTCTTCTATTTCAGCTCTTTCGGCAGAGCTTCCGCCTTCATTCTAGACCTTTTGACAAGGTCGAAAGGTATCAAATGTTTCGGCTAGGTCAAATACCAATACGCATGGTATCAGCAACTGGTACGTAGTGAATTGGACAAAGTTGAAAGGTTTAGGGACGAAAGGTTATACGCCTACTAGCTTTCGACAAAGAGCTTCCAAAATTGTCAAAAGATTTAAAATAAAAAGGTTTTGATTGGTTTGCTTTCTTGTTTTAAATGAAACCTTTCAACAAGGTTGAAAGTTATAGCTTTCAACAAGGCTGAAAGCATAGTTTTCACTTCCTAACCTTTCGACACGGATGGAGTCAAAGGTTTTTTTTTGTTTACTAAAACTTGCCGCCTCTCTCCATTGATTTCGAAGGGTTGGTTCCAACACCAATACTTCATTGTTTTTGAATAGTTTCAAAAGGTTTTATAAAGGTTCCGAAGCAATTGCTTTCGATTCCAATATTTTTCTGATCCCATTGTATAATCCTAAGTCGAAACGTTTTATAGGTTACAAAAAAGTTAACTTTGATCGGTTTCGAAAGGTTTTTCACCTGTTTTAATTTGAACCCAATGTCTTTGAAAGGTTTTGATGTAAATTGATTTTGAAAGGTTTATTATATAGGGGAGGTACCCTAGGCTTTCGATAAATTCGAAAGGTGAAACCTTTCGACTTGGTCGAAAAGTAGGACCTTTCGATAAGGTCGAAAGGTATGGTTTTGCAATGTTTTCGAATGGCTAAGATTTAAAGGATTTAAAAGGCAAATGTCATATGTTTTAAAGCTTGTGAAAGAAAATTTTTGAAAGGTTTAAAAGGAGTTGCCTTCAATGATTTCGAAAGGTTTATTAAAGGATATGAAGGAGTTACCTTCAATACTTTCGAAGGGTTTTATAAATAGTTTTGAAGGAGTTACCTTCTATGTTTTTGAAAGGTTGTTTGAGGGTTTTAAACAAAAGTTCCGAATATAAGAATTAGGCAGATAGCCTAAGTGTTTTAAGTTATAAAGGACTTTAACTTATTTTAAAGGATGGAAAATCCTTATTGAACATCATCAACATTATTTTGAGTAAAGTATATATAACATGGCAAAAATAGCTTAGAGTAAAGCTAAAGATATATTTTCCATATATATATATATATATATATATATATATGATTTGATGGACTAAATAATTTTGAAAAGGTTTCAAGGAAAATTTAAAGAGCAGTTAGCTCAGATATTTTGAAGAGTTGTTAACCCAAAAGAAAATTCAGGCGGTCGGCTTATTTTAAATTTGGACAGTTTGTCCATTTTGAGGGCAGTCGACCTAGATGACAGTTAGTCCAGAAAGAGCAATCGGCTCTGATATGAACAGATAATTCATTTATTAGCATAACAGATTTTACTAAATTTTTAAGGATGGTTAGTCCACCATTTTTACTTGTTTTGAGAAGATAGCCCATTATCTAGCATAAAGGATACTGCTATTTTGGTATAACCAGTTTTAGGGCAGGTAGTCCAGAAAAGAGCAATTAGCTCAGAATTTAGGATAGATAGTCCAGTAAATAACAGATAGTTTAGATTTTGACAGATAGTCTATTTTATTTCCTGTTTTTAGCATAATGGATATATATTATTAAAATCTGTTGATTAACCAGTTTGGTTATAGAAAAGAATTTGCAAAATATATGTTTTGAAAAGAGATATTAGTGAGAGGAAATCCGTTCCGCTAAGCGGCGTGGTCTCACTAATCATCAGTAAACTGAGATGTAACATACATTATTCTACTAGACTTTATGTCTGACTCAAAGTTTTTGTTTCCCCTTAAACTCTTGAGTGCTCAAAATTTGATTCGAGTAGGCTGATGGTTTAGGTTTTTAGGTTTTAGAAGATTTTGGCGAATAAAGCATCCGAAGATGAGCAGGTGGCTGACCGATAGCTAATTTAGGGATTCTATTTTGCAAAACTTCCGCTGTGTATTAAGACAATTATGTCTATATTGCTTGATCGTCTAAGCGAGCATCTTCATATGTCGCTCTTGGCGTATTTTTGTAAATTATATTTGATCAATGCTTGGGATTACGTTTGCAATTTTTTAAACTTGGATATGATTTATTTGTAATATAATTACTAATATTATTGATTTTTTTAAATATGTGATTTTGTTCATATTCAAATGCTTCTGATAATATGGATACCATTAACACTGCCTTATTTCGTCACCAGAAGTTAATACTGTAGATGACTGCAACATTAAAAGCGCTTAGCGTTTAGCCTCCAGATACGGGATGCTACATATGATGTCGACAGTAGAAGTCTTTGAATTCAACGCTGTCGAATCAGGTTCCATTATCAGCTACAATGGTTCGTGGAATGCCAAATAATAGATGGTATTCCGAATAATGAAGTTGATAACTTTCTTTATCGTGATCGTAGCTAAGGGTTCCGCTTTGGCCCATTTAATGAAGTAATCAACTGCAATGATGGCGTAATTCGCACCATCTTCATAGATTGGTAAAGAACCGATAATATCTATGCCTCATGTAGGAAACGACCATGGACTGACCATTGGGTAATTCCATTGTTAGGGCTCTCGGAACGTTCACATACATCTGGCACTTATCGCATCACTTAGCTTAATCAACAGCATCTCGGTTGACGGTTGGCCAGTAATACTCATAACGGTGTATTTTCTTTGCTAGGGTTTTCCCCCCAATGTGATCGCCACATTCCCCTTCATAAACTTCCTTTAGGACTTGTTTTATTTCATCATGAGCGATGCACCGGAGCAAAGAAACGGAAAAACCCTATCTGTGCATGACTCCTTCCTTAATGATATATCATGAAGCTTTGCGGAGTATTTGTCGTCTTTCATTCCTCTGTTCAGAAAGGATTCCCTGTAGGAAATAATCTTTAATCAGAGTCACCCATGACTCCTTCTCAAGCTCGTCTCTAGTACCCAGTCGATCTCCATTGGTTTTATGCTTGGAGCATCTAGTACTTCGATTGTACCAAACCCATTTGTTGTGCACCCCCGGTGGTAGAAAACATCGCCAATGAATCAACCTCTTTGTTTTTATCACGGGTAATGTGTATGTTGTTATAATACTCAAAATCAGTCAATAGCTCTTGGACTCGGATAAGGTACAAAGAGAGTCGGTATCCTTTAGCCTGGTAACCTCCCCCGACTTGGTATACCACTGACCGGGAATTGCAAAAGATTTTAATAGATTTTATTCCTAGTTCCTTGGAAAGTTTGAGTCCAGCGATCAGAGCTTCATACTCAGCTTCGTTGGCCATTGCAGGACAGTCAAGCTTCAAAGCAAATTGATCGATCCTCGGGAGTAACTAGCATGACTCCGGCTCCAGAACAACGATTGTTGAAGGCTCCATTCATATAAATTTTCCATCATATGGCAGGGGCTTCACTGCTTTCTGAGAGATCATCGTGTGCAGTGAACTTTGTTATAACATCCGCCAGTGCCTGTCCCTAGATGGATCTTCGAGGGAGACAAGTAATGTCAAAATGGCTCAGCTCGACGTTCCACTTGAGTAACCTTCTAGACGTCTAAGGTCGCTGTAAGACCTGTCATAATGGCTGACCGGTGTAAACGTTGATGGGATGAGCCTGAAAATAGGAGTGGAGCTTTTGTGAAGCAATCAACAAGCAGTACGCCAATTTATCTGTCTTCGGATAGTTCCATTCAGCTCCTATTAATCGCTTGCTAACGAAATAGACCAGTCTTTGAATTCGATTCTCCTCGTGAAGAAGTGCAACACTCATAGCATGTACTGACACGACCAAGTAGGCATACAAGCCTTCGTGATCCATTGGCTTTGACAAGACGGGAAGCCTTTCTAGGTGGTTCACCAATGCTTGGAATGCGTCTTCACAATCCTATGTCCATTCAAAGTTCTTTTTCCCTCTTCTAATCAAGTCAAAAAAAGGAATGCATTTATCGGTAGCACTGGAAATAAATCGACTTAGGGTGGCAACCTTCCCGTTTAAGCTCTGTACTTGTTTAATGGTCTTTGGCACTTAGATGTTGCGATTGCTCGAATCTTCTCGAGATTAGCTTAGTTCCGGGAGCATTGACTATGAAACCCAACAACTTTCCTGATGCAACGCCAATGGAACATTTTAGAGGATTAGTCTTCATAATGTAATATTGGAGGATATCGAACATTTCTGTTAAGTTTCTAATGTGGTCGCTTGATCCCCGTGACTTCACAAGCATATCATATACCTATACCTCCATCGTCTTTCCAATCTGATATTTAAACATTCGGTTGACTAGGTATTGACAAGTTGCTTCAGCATTTTTCAATCTAAATGGCATTACCATATAGCAGTACAATCCAACATCGGTAATAAAACTGGTGTGCTCTTAGTCAAGGATGTGCATGAGATTTGATTATACCCAGAGTATGCATCCATGAAAGATAGAAATTCAAATGCTACGATAGAGAACCACTGGCTGATCAGTTCTCAAAAGGGGGAAAATGTTTTTGGGCATGCTTTGTTTAAATTCGAATAGTCAACACACGTCTAACACTTTCCATTCGCATTTCTCACAAGCATATGATTAGATACCCATTTAGGATAAAGGCATCGCGAATAAACCCATTGCTTCTAAGCCTATCCACCTTCTCTTTAAGGGTGTCAAATCTCTTCGGATCCATGCCACGCCTTTTCTGTTTCACTGGGGCATACCTCGGGTCGATATTTAATGCGTGGCTCGTAATGGAAGGCGAGATAACACACATATCAGAATGAGTTCAAGCGAACACATCGAAATTCACTCGGAGAAAACCAGCAGTTGTTTCATCATCGGGGGTGCTGAGCTATGATCCGATCTTTAGGACCCGTGTGTGTCATTGTGGCTGACCGTGGTGTCAATCAGTAGCTCAGCCGATGCGGTCTTAGTTTCTTTAGGCTCCACCTCATCATCCCTCGGATCTATGTCTTTATAGAACCAACTAGCGCCTGGGCCTTGACCCAGGCGCTGGTTGTCAATCTTCGGCGGCTTGGATGCAGAGATTCTTGTCCATACCCTTACTTTCTCCTTCCGTTGAGCATCCCTCAACTCAACCACATAGCAGGCACGTCCAGTTGCCTGATCACCATGTACAACTCCAACACTGTTATCGGTTAGGAACTTCAAAGTCAAACATCATAGGGCAAAAGCTACCTGGAATTCTGCTAGGGCCGGTCGGCCTAGAAAGACATTGTATGGAGAGTAAACATCCAAGACAACAATTGCAACATCTGCACTCTCCTACGGTCACCTTCTATCAACCCACGACCAATTTGACATAACCAACAAATTCAGCCGCAACACCGTTAAAGTCATGAATGCGGGTTCTAGCCGGTTTTAAGTCTTTGGCTTCCATCCTCATATGATGATAAGCCTTTTTGAAAATTATATTCATGGAACTACCATAGTCAACCAAGATCCTCCTCACTAAGGCTGGGCCAATCATGGCCGAAATGACTATTGGGTCGATCGTCAGTGCCTCCACTTTATCTGCGTCTCTCTTTCTAAATACAATGTCGTCTGCCATTGTACGTTGTTGTTTTGCCGAATCCCCATTTTTCTATGCTTAAACAACATTCAAAATTCATATGCTTAATTAAGCTAGCATAGCACTCCATCTCATGCTAGCTCTTATCAACTAACTACGGTCCTTCGACTATTATATTGATCACTAATCTTCCACCAGTCCATGTAGGCAGCTCGGCCCTGTGCGGTGCATGTCTTCGGTTAGGGTCGGATATCCCTTGCCCGCCATCCTACGAGGCTTTAACAAACTGTTGTTTTGTTTCTCGAATTATTTCTCGATAACATCTTAGAGATGCCTATATGCATTCGTGTTATGACCATAGCATTTGTGGAACCGACAATATTTTCCAATCTGTTTAGGTTTCTCCGTCAATTCTTTCGGAGGTGGCTTCTTATACTGCATTGTATTGCATGTAGACAAGTAGACATTCTCTAGAGATGTATTCGGTGGTTTGTAGGTATCATACATTGGAATCCTAGACTTTCCTCTTCTAGAATCCCTCTTTCATTCACAGTTCCTATCACCGTCTTTCTTTTACTGATTCAGTTTATTTTGGACATTACCTGAACATTTTTGGAAATCCCCACGGATTATTTGACCCCAATGTTACTTTGCACTCCCTCTCCACTTCGTCCCACAATATTTTTCTTCTAGAGCATCTAGTTTCCCCTTTCCTCAAACACGAAGCTGCTTTTGCGTAGAAATGCTCCAAGTTACGGATGGTTTGCCCGCTAACCAATCGCCAAAGTCAGATTCTGGATCAATCCCTCTCGTTACTGCCATCAATATTAAATGGTCAGTCGGATTACTGACTTCCATGATGGGTGTTTAAAATATCTCCAAATAGTCTTTCATCGATCCCCTAGAGCCTGAATCATGATTGATAGGGACATTATATCATTGGGGTGAGTTGCATGCATACAGAACTTCTCCATAAGTTTTATTGTTAAATCATCAAATCTAGAGATTGACCATGGGGGTCGTCTCATAAACCACATTGTTGCTATGCCAGAGAGTAACAGGAAAACATCTACATTTTGTGGCATCATCAGCTCGTGCGGAATCCATCAGCCATTCATATCTCATGATGTGCTGTCTGGAGTCGGTTTTCCCCTATAGGCAGGCATCGACGGCATGCTGAACTTCCTTGGATACTCTACATGTAAGATATTGTCGATGAACGGGGTATGGCTTCTTGAGATCCCCCAAACATCATTAGTCAAGCATTGGCTCTCCCTTACTAGCTGCTTAATCATAGCCGAAAGTTGGAGCTAAGCTGTAATCGTGCTCCACCTTATGTGGATGGTCCCGTTGATGTCTATGGGACGTTCCACGCCTCCTTGGCTCAACATCCTCTCAATGCATATTACTGCGTTTACTTCATCGTCGTTTTGGGGAGGTAATTGGTCTGCATCCACTTGGACTCCAACATCCAAATCAACCACGGCGACTCCAGCTTGTGCTCTACCGAGAGGAGGCAATTTCCTCCTCTGAAGGAGGGATCGGGTCCTAATGGTCTAGCGGGATTGAGTTTGATCGGTCTTGGTAACCCAAGTAGGTTTGCTTGTTGATGTCTAGATGCTTCTGCGTGATATCCATTAGTTCTACGACGTCTGCATCTATGATAATCATATGATGAACTAGAACTCTCCGATGCAAAATAAGGGGTTTGCTCCCTCCTAGTTTTCCTACGCTATTGCTCCTTTAGTTAATTCATTAAATTGATATTGGTTTGAATCTGCTGGTTCAACTATCGGCTACAATCCATGAGCTCTCTTATCAGATTTTGAAAATCAACTCTTGTGATGGAATCCGCTGGATTCTAGATATTAACTAGATTGGTAGCATTAATATCTATTGATAGATTGCTCTAGCATCCTTATTGGATGCTAGCGTTCTCGTTTCCCTCTGCGTTTTGAGAGGTAGATCCGGTGTCCCTAACCATTATTGATAGTTTTCCTTATACTTTTGCAAATCTGAATAGAATGGATAAACTACTTAAAGATAATTTTGGATCCCTTTCTGGGATTTATGCAATCCAGTAGCAGCAAAGGATCCAAATAGAGCTGAGAATCACCTTCTCAGTGAAAGCACTAAAATGTTTAAACCAAAAATTAGCATAAACACCCAATAGAGATTTTGTAGAGGAATAAACGAAGAATATTAAATGTAAATAAAAAGAATATGGAAATAAAGCAATAAGAATTAAGCAAATAATAGAAATATAACAATTTATAGTGGTTCGGCGTTGTTTGTCTACGTCCGCTTTGAAGAAATAGCTTCATTAATCACTTTGTAAACGGAGAACAATAGGGATCGGATGAACATCCTTATTTACAAAAGAGCGCAAAGCAACAAGTAGTGTAAAAATCCTAAAAATGAGCAAACAAGTCTGTATTTATAGAGGACGATGATGAAATATCTCCTTGAAAATGAAAGCAGAATCTCTAGAGATGGGACCCTTAGGAGGGATTCATGGCCCAAATCCCAAAAAATAGGGATTGGGTCTGATCCCTATTTTGGAAGAGTTTGGGGATGTGATCCCTATGTGAGCTTCTCCATGTTGTATTATGTTTACCCTCCAAGTTTCATGCCAATTGGATTAGTAAAACTTGAGTTATTGATCGATCTTTGTTGCAAAATGTTGTGTAGCTTGATTCCGGCTGATCCCTCTGGAGAAAAAGGCCGATCCCTCTTGTTTGCTCCTTTTAGGGTGCAATCCGTAGGGTGGACTCCCTAGGGACCCACATCTTTTTTCCAAAATTTCATATGTATTGGATCTGAATTTTGAGATATCGATTGTTTTCCATTGAGTTGCACTTGTTCAACTGAAGTAATCCGAACCCTTTGGCAGAGAGGGGTCATGGCCGATCCCGTTTCTAAATTAGATTGTGTTCCATACTTAAAACGTTCTATATAGCATATCTCTCAATTCCGTTCGATCATGACTTCGCATTATCATCTGCACTTGATTTTTGGACCCCACAATCATCACTTTGGGCTTACTGGCCTTGATGATGGTCGAGTCCAACTTGCCCATCAGCTCGGATGTAGCCGGATCAAGATGCCGACTTGTCTGAGATAGATTTGGCAATCAGACCGAGTATTACAGATTTTCAGGTAAGAACGTTCTGAAGCTCAAGAGGCGAGCTGGAGAGCAGGAACGTATGGAGAGCCTTTGATGTTAATATATTATAGTATCTGAAACAGATAGATTTATCTGTTCTGTGATTGTAAATCTGTTGTAATTCTGATATAATAAAGTGTAATTTGACAAGCACGGTTTCCTTTGTATAACTATTATTTATGTGATATTATATTTTATCCGCTGCGTATGTGAGACTTTGGGTTTGGTTTTCTGTTCTTCTTCTTCTATCTTTTTCTTCTTTCCACTAACTATCTGGAATTTTCAGGATCGAAATTTCCGGGTCGTTACATTCGGGTCAGACCGAGTATTACAGATTTTCAGGTAAGGACGTTCTGGAGCTCAGGAGACGAGCTGGATGGCAGAGTCGTATGGAGTGTTTCCTCCCGTGTATATTATTGTTATTTATCTAGGACATGTTGTTTAAAACTGTCCAATGTTGTGAAATTGTTGTAACTCTGATGTATAAATGTATAAGTGAATTGATACAGTTCTTCTTTGTAAAACTATTATTTATGTGATATTATATTTTATCCGCTGCGAATGTGAGATTGCATGTTTCTTTCTTTCTTCTTCTTTCTCTTTCTTCTTTCTCTTTCTTCATTTCACTAACTATCTGAAAATTTCGGGATCGGAATTTCCGGGTCGTTACATTTGGTATCAGAGCAATATATACATTACAGTCATGCAAACAAACTTTCACATACATATAAGCAGAAAATCTCAATTATACAGACATGCATAGCATATTATGTAGCATACATTCTAGGATACTCATATGCACCAGATTTTATTGACTAAAATTGTTAGGAGGGATGTTTACTCACCTGTTACAGGAAACAGAACACAAGCTTTGAGTTAAAAAAATCTGGAATTTGAAGAAGAACTTGAAACTTGATTTTAAAGACTTGAATTGCTGGGAATGTCTGATCTAAAAATTTGAGTGCTGAAGAAAGTCGTCTTGATTTGAAACTGAAATGCTTGTTTTTGATGTTTGTAGGGGAGATGACAATGTTTTGGAACAGATGTAGTCGGATCAAGATGCCGAATTATAATATTATTTGGAAGTCCTTCTATCACTAATCCTCGTTTTTCAAAGAGCACATAGGCATAAGCGAATTCTATACTATGGCAAGTTGAGTTGAAGCCAGTAAAATCTGCCAAACCCCACATGCAAAAGGTCAGAAAATATTTTATATGATTAATCATTTGTTTCCTAAAAAAGACCAAAACACTATCTTTTTGGCAGAGATAAAAACTTTACCTTTCCAAAGAGATAAAAACCTTTATTTATTTAAAAAATACATTAATATTTTCAAAATATAAAAGCTTATATCTGTAAGAAAATATAAAGCATTTATCACTTAAAGAAGATAAAAGAATTTATTATTTTTAAAAAGATAAATGCATTTATGAGTTTAAATATAAAAGCTTATAACTGTATCCTTATGTTATGTCATCTATTACATCTCTAACATGTCTCAAAATCAAATTGCAAGATGCATGAGAATCACAAAAGGTTTTATGGGAGAACCAATGCTCCACATTGTCCATCAATGCACTTTCCTGCTATTGTTTTTAGTATAGTACTAGTTGTAAAGTTTAACTTTATTATCTTTTATTCATAAGCTATTTTTTCACCTTAAGAAAAATAATAGGAAAAATAAAATCGATAAAATTCAGTCCATATAAAAAATTACTCAGGTTTAGAAGCACTAGTGGCAGCAGCAAGTTTTCTAAACGTCTTCATTAGAGGCATCGACAAGCTTTTTGAATGTTTTCTAATGCGTCGATATCTATAGTCATATCAGGATTCAATTTCAACCTAACTCCACGAGTTACGGTTGTTAGAGACGAGAAGATTTTGTACGGAAGCTCTTAGTTTTTATTATCCAATAGTTCCTACGCTTCGGTCATGAGTGCAGGTGGCGATAATAAGCCTGTAATCGAGCATGCTTTGAAACAAATTTGGTAATTTTTGATTGATTCAGAGTGGAATTGGGAATTGGGGGAGAGTCGTAAAAGATAATTTTGATCGAAAATGTCTGGAAGATATGTTAGATTTTGATTTTCGGGTGCCAATGTAATTTCAAATTTTTTTGTCCTTAATACTAATATTTTCCGTATGCCGACCTGGAAACTAATAAACACGTTAAATTGGATTGGAACCCAAAACATTAAAATCGAACCGAATCGAATTAAGTTCTGTTAACTCGATAGGTAACCAATTTAACCAAATTAAAAAAGAAAAAAAATTAGCATATGCTATTATGTAAATAATTGATTTTGTTCATGGAAAACATAAATTTATGTTTATATAAACTATTTTGAGAATTTATTTTAAGTTTATAATAAAAATTAACCTATTTTTAATCGATAAGGTTTATTTTTTATTACAAAATCGATTGTTAAGAGTATTACAGTGTCATGAATTTGAATAATATAATAAAAGTTCGGTTAATTCGGTTAAATTGATGATCAAAATAAAGTTATTTTACAAACCAAATTCAGATTGATATAATTTCATAATCGAACCGAATCGATCGAAATGAATCGGTTTAATCGGTTGATTCGGTTCTAACCGAATATTGCTCACCCTTAGATTTGGGTGTTGAAGCCCTCAAGTGAAATTTCCTGTGAATATATCCATGTTACCTTATGTTTTCTCATAGTTGTCTTTTTGTTATGGCAGCTTCATTTATTATATGTGAAAATGTTTACACCACCTTTTAACACTGCACACTTACTTGTACTTGCAATATGTAAATTACTTAATATATATGGTAAATGCAAAAGTTATATAAGTTATGTTTACTCAATCGTTAAACGATAAATTTTTTTTGTTTACAAACAATTTCGGTACGCAATGACGTAGTGGGCCAAGCCCTAATACTCATATTTCATGTATCTCTACTGAAAATATTCAACTTTATAGCAACAAACTAAAGGTATGACACAGTGAAAACAAATTATTTTCATCTTTGATTGCATTAATCTATCCACACGTCCATTAGACATACATGTGTATGGTCTTATGTATAAAGCAAATACTTGAAAGATGAAGCATTTTCGGAATACCTAAATCACCCCTACATTAAAACTGGATGCAAACTTATCTAAGGCTATATTAGTCATTTGATTTGCCCACTCCGTGAAGCCTTTTCGGTTTTCCTAAAATACCCATCTTAATTGAAATTGAAATTGAAATAATGAGCGGTTACTTAACGCCATTATTCATAAAGAACGCTCCAATTACATCTCCATTTTCTTCCTTCCGCCTCCTCTTCCCTTCATCTCTTTCATTCCTTACAGTCTCTTTCATTCCTTACAGTATTCTAAGGTCTAATTTTCTACATTTTTTGAATCCAATAAAAAAATTGCTTTTGACTTCAACGTTTCTACCGAATGGTTTCAAAGTTCTTAAAACAAAAATAATATGCACTTTCGGTCTAGTACCGAGATCCGTTATGATGGTGCAGAATTTTCTCATTTTTACGTTGTTTGATAATGATTAAAATCCTGGGTCATGCACGAAGAGGATTTTGGTGTTGGTTAACCCCGATTTTAGCTTTCTACATAATAATGGAGTTATGATGGTGCAGTATTTAACTCCCATTTTTCAAAAGTAAATAAGTTAAAATTAAGTATAAATTAACTGTCACTTAATAAGTTGATTTGTTTTCAAATTACTTAGACCTGTAAAAAAAAATTCTTTTCAAGGGTTTTTACTAACGAGGATACTGGAATGACTATTTGGTTGGAAGTTGATTTTTCCATAATTTGTTTCAGATTCAAACAATTTTTTTTTTGCAGTTTTAGTAGATTTTACTTTCTTTCAATATCTCATTTTGCAATGTGTTGTATTTTTAAGAATTGATATCAATAACTCTGTTTTTGCATTCAAAGGAAAGTTGTGTGACTTTTGGAGTATGGTAGAGCATTCGCAACCAAATGTGGGGTCGGTTGTGCTCTTTTAGGCTGCTTTGGCAACACGAAAGGTTTCCAAAGCAACGTAGAGAGTTGAATGCCTAGCAGGTCATAATAAAGCCGGCTAAGCTTGCGGACTTTAATATGGCCGGCTAAACATTCATTTCGGCAACGATCATTTTTATGACCGTTGCCACTTAGCCAACGGTCATGTAAATGGTCATTACTTATCCCTCTCATTCCCCATCTATATAACTTACCATTTACAAAATTTTATTTACACCATTTATTTTACATTTCTTACTTTCATCAATAAATTGTCTTCAAAGAATCTCATTAATGTCGAAAAATCCAAAAGGAAAATCTCAAAAAAATTCATCTTCTAGATTTCTATCTCAACTTAGATCAGATAATCAGAATCCAACTTAATTCAATCTGAATACGTTCAATTCTCAACATGGTCAAAATCAATATCATTCTCAACAAGCTCCAAATTCCACAACAAAATCAAAATTTCTTTCATTCTCAAACCAACAACGGTTAGTATTGTCATATCATTCACAAAATTTATCAAGAAATTTCAATAATCAATTTAGAGACAATAGATGTGAATACTAAGAAACACAATTCGATGGCAATGAATTGCCGAAGAAGAAGATGTTTATAGGAATTCTAATTTGTCTTCTGCTCAAGCTTGGGGAAATCAAACAACGAGAATCAACGTTAATAAATCTCCAAATCCAAAACGAAAAGCCACAAAAATGGTTAGATGGCCATCGGACGAGTAAGCTGAGTTAGCATTTTATTAGGTTGAATGTTCTAGAAACAATAAGAAAGGTACGAGTCAAAGTGAAACTTCTTTTTGGAATTCTGTATGCAATTTGTTCAACCATCAAAGTCCAAATAGTCTTCCAAGAACGATTGATTCTTTGAAACAGCCTTGGAAAAGAATAAATAACGCATGTCAACGTTGGAAACAATTAATGGCAGGACTGCATTCAAGACAACAAAGTGGGGTAAACGACATGGACCTGGTAATGATTTTAAATTTGTAGTTCAAGTTATCAAGTTCTATGTTTTATTCTTCTTATAGTACTTCATCATCTACAGCTCAATCAAGCAAATGCAGTGTATATGTCTGAAAATAATAAATAACCATTCAACATGCACCATTGCTATGACATACTTGCAAAAGAGGAAAAATGGAGTCGAGTGCAACAAGAACATTAAGTAATGCGTTTTCTTCCTAGAAAGATGAACGATAAATCTAGCCCTGGTAATTCTGATTCGCATGAAGACACCTCCTTCACCACTAGTACAGCTGGTAGGCTTCCGAGGAAGTTCAAGGGGAAGAAAAAACCGCCACCGATTACAGCGCACATTATGAACATATTGGTGAGCGAATGACGGCCGTTGAAGATACAAATAAATTATACGTGGAAACAAAAGAAACAAAAAGACTTGAAAGGGAAAAGGAAAAACAACGATGTCACGATCCAAAACAAAAGTTAAGAATTGACGAGCTAAAGTTAAGAAAACAAGAATTAGCTCAACAACAAAGAGTTGATGATGTGGCTTTTTTAACTTGCAACCTAAACAAACTCAATCCAGTGTAAATGTTGTATATGGAGAAGAAACTTGAGGAGTACCATAGACATCATGAGGGTTTGTAGGAAACTAGGTTCATACAATGTATCTTTGCATTGCATCTATTATTTGATCTCCTAAGTGTTAGTTGTAGTGTCATTGTTAGTGTTGTTATTTGATTGTAATTGTATTAGTTACAGTTATTAATAATGCTATTGTTGTCAAATTTTTTTATTGCTATTGTTATAGTTTACTGTCATTCTTGTTTTGTCATTATCACTATTGTTATTAATATTAACACGTCAACAACAACTTAGGACAATAGATTTAACAAATTCGAATATAAACACTATTACAAAAAATCAACAACAACTTATTACAATAGATAAGTGAAACAAAAGTACTATCTAAACATCACTTCTACTAATGGTTTCCTCTATGTTCCCAGTAGTGTTCCACTAGTTCTTCTCATAGATCAAGATGAGCTTGTGGATCTCAAATGTCTTGTATTCTTTAAAAGTATTCGGCAAAAGTATTTGGGTCCTTAAAATGTTTTTTTCGAAATGCCACAGCAATGTCTGGATAGTTTCTCAGTTGAAGCTCGTACCCACCACGTTCTTCTTCGATAATCATATTATGTAAAATAATACAACAGTATATGATATCAGATAATACCGACGGATCGTGATAGTATACCTCTTTTATTAATGTATGAAACCTACTTTGAAGCACTCCAAATGCTCATGCGACATCTTTCCTCAAACTCTCTTGTTGTTTGGTGAACTTGGCTTTTTTGCGTTATTTGGTCTTTTGTATGCTTGCACAAGTATTTTCCATTTTGGGTAGATTCCATCTACCAAGTAATAACCCATAGAACGATCTTTGTCTTCTATTTTGTAATTGCATTGAGGTGATATATCATTACATAAGTCATTAAATAAATATGACTGTTGTATAATGTTAATATCATCCAATGAATCTGGTGCTCCAAAAAAAGCATACCTTATATACAAATCGAGCGAAGCAACAGCTTCCAATACCAGGGTTGTCTTTTTTGCATTATCTTGCATATTGGCTCTGCAGTGCAACTGGATAGTTTTTCCACCTTCAATGCATAAAATCTATACTACCTAACATACCTGAAAATCCATGCTGAGAACTTATTGCTAACAATCTACCAATGTCTTGAGGGGTAGGGGACCAAAGATATTATTCACCAAACATACAAACAACGGTTTTGTAAAATTCTTTCATACATAATATTGTCATTGAGTTCCAGTCCGCACTTTTTCATCTTGCGAATCACCAAAAGTTTCATCTAATATCATGCGAAGTGCAGCCGCAACCTTTTTCAGTGGAGAAATTCTAAGTTTGTTGATTCCATTTCTTATGTAAGTGAAAAAAAAATGTTTGTTTTAGTTAATTTGTCGAGAACCTGATTAAAGATATTCTTCGACATACGAAATCCTTATCTAAAATCCACATCCCCGTACACAGAGTTTGCCGTAAAATAATCTTTGATCAATTGACTATGACCGCCAGCATTGTCTCGTCCATAACATAAGTCTTTCCTTCCGACAACGCCACCTCCTTGGGTTGATGTAGTGCTTTCAACTATTTCATGCACCATTAAATCCCTCATTTCAGTAGCAAACATTCTTTGTTGGGTAATACAATGTTCAATGAAATCGTCGGAAGATGATGAAGATGAAAAAGATGAGGATGAGAAGCACCATAAACTTTTTAGATAACTCATTTAATATAGGTAGAAGAACGGTGATGATTAGTTTGGAAGTTTGAATGAGTATGTTATTCAACATCCTTAATTCTATTTATAAACCATTGTTGTTTAATGGATACAGAAAGTCACAGCATCCAGTCATATGGATTAAAGAATGGTCATGTGTTGGGTCACATCGGACACTATAGCCACGATGCACTGTTTTATATGCATTAACTATATGTCATGTGGAGACAAAATGGCAAGGAGTAAAGTCTTGTCTGACACTGTAGCCACGTTGCACTGCTGTATATGCATAAAGCTTTGTCATGTGGAGTAAGAACAACACTGTGTCGGGTTACATTGGATAATGTAGCCACTGTGCATTGCTTTACACAGATTAAAGCTAATGGATGTGGAATGAGAATGACAAAGTGTCGGGTCAAATCGGCCATTATATCCATGTTACACTGCTTTACACGGGCAGTGTACTATGCTATATAAATACCGTTTTGCTTGCCATAATTCTCTTCATTATTACCATAGCAGTAGTATATAAACATAGTTTATTACAATCATATTTCTTTGCCCTCCTCATACTCATACGAAGGTATGTTACAACACAATATCCCAATGAATACATCCTCCCCTCAAGCACCAACCGTATGGTAATATTGAAATAGAGGAGAGATACAATGTCGATGTAAAAGAGCATGAGATGGAAGTGCAAGAGCGCATGCAGCTGGAAAACGGTAGACGTCAAAGAGAAGAGCAGCGTAGTCATAATGGAATAAGAGAACAAAGGAATGAAATACGACACCAAGTACCTTGCATAGATCAAATGGTTAATTCTCGAAAGATCTATTGTAACTATGGGGTTACTGTTGTGACGACCCGGAATTTTCGAGCATTTAAAATCAGAATATTTAATTAATTTTAAATATTCAATAGGGTAATTTTAACTTGAATTTCGAATAGCACAATTCATTTGATAATTAAATTTTTGAATTAAATAATTTGAAGTTGGATAAAATACTGAATCTGGAATTCTAAGCTTATTAAAGATAATTTGAAGGCTTATAAATTTTATATTGATAATATTGAAGATAATAGAAGTTTTAAATTTTAATTTAATAGTGATTTATTCAGTTTTGAAATATATCGTTTAAATTGAATTTAAAAATAGCCTTCCGAGGCACAGTCTCGGAATTCGATGAAACCAGTTCCATTGGGTCCGTAATATTGAATTATTATCGGGCTTCAAATTTTGTATTGATCGGAGTTAGTGTGTGAGTGCACGATATATAAACGCGTTGAAATTATATTGTATACTGTAGCTAGCATCACGTATAGGGTTTAGAAATAATAATTGAAATATCGTTACCTTCTTCAATACGCTTCTTCATTAAAAGAAAAAAAAAGAGTTAGATATTTTGTTCGTTCTGGGAACTTCGCGAAACACTTACTTTTCGCCCAAATAAAATTTAACGGCTGAGTGAATTTACAGCTCACGCGATTTAATCAAGTTATCTCCCTCTTTAAAATCTTCAACCATGGCCGAAATTCCCTCACCCAAATAAATTGAATTCAGCATATCTAGCCACGTGTAATTTCCCCTCTTCTCCCTGCTATACAGATCGATCGTTACCAATTCAAAATAAAAATAATGGTGAACAAAACCGAACCCATTTCCTGCTTCAAAATTCGAATCGTTCGGTTCGAGTGAGGGTGAGCTCGAGCTCAATTTCGGTGATGTCATCGACCATGGTTACTCGACCCTGGGCATGCGGTTTTGGGAGATGCGTCGAGTTGTACGCGATCGAAATCGCGATGGGGAGTTTAGGCGTTCGTCTGTTTTTCTCGTGATTTAGGGGTTGCGCGATTTCGAATGAGTAGATCTGAGGGTTAGGGCAAAGCTCGGCAGCAAGGCAGTTGATGTCGGTAGTGGGGTTGACAGGAGATGGCTCGAATTCACTGTGAGGTATAATTTAAATTTTTGTTTTAATCAAAATTTATATATATATATATATATATATTTGTATGTACTCAGTACAAAAAAAAGGGATTTAACGATTTATGTATTTACAATAAATACTGTTGTTGTTATTATATTGAAAAAAAAATGAGATAAGAAAATTTAAGGCATACATAATTTTAATCAATTTAATTTAATTCTATATTGAATTTTAAAAATGTGCATATACTTAGTTATAAACGATTAAAAGAATTATTTTAAATGAAGGATGTAATTTTAGAAGTTTAGAAGAATCAGATTTTAGGAATCTATATATAGAATATTTTTATATATGGTTGTAAAGGGATGAATATACGTTTACATATTGAATTTTGCTTGAGTACCTTTAAAATTTAAAGTTTGGTGACTAATCTTTTCTATTAGAAACTATTAAAAGTATTTTTTTTGTCACTAGGAAAATTACCTGGAAGGAAATTTATTTGAAATTTAATCCTTAAGTTAAAATTAAATTATTAACTGAATTTAAAATTTTAAAATAATGAACTGAATGGTTCGAATTTATTTCTAATATTAACAAATTGTAAAATTGGTTTGTACAAGGTTAAAAACCGTGGAAACAAGACAAGTTTGAGGTGAATGGCAATCTTAGGCAAAAAGGTGAGTTAATCTCACTCAGTTGAAATTTAAATTTAAATGATTAAATTTAAATAATTGATTGTATGGTTGAATTGATTAATGTGATAGAGTATAATATAATTTGAATTTGGCATATTATGTAATGCTAACGTTTGTGGATGCAGGGAAAACAGGTTGGAGGGATCCAACTGGATCCCTCAACATTTATTTAAATTATTTAAATTACCTTGTTATGATGATTTGATATCTTATGATGGATTATGTTGAAATATTGAATGATATGGTTTGATTGGATAATTGGGTATAATGAATTTCCAGAAAAAAAATATAACTTGGATCTTGGGAAGAAAAGAAAGGGAGTGAATTTGTAAGTAAAATAATTATGGAAATTTGAATAAAATTTAAGAATGAAATAAAAATAAAATAAAGTGACATAAGAATTCTAATTAATAAATCTTGAATATAGAAAGGAGATTTTTGAATTAATAGAAAGTTAATGAATTGTAAACTCCAATGCTAATATCTAAAAGAACAGAACGTTTATTTTAAATTTAAGATTTAAATTTTGAAAGGAACAAAGAAGAAAATGGGAAAAAGCCTGAAATTTGTATATTTCAGTTAAAGATTTAAAATCAAACAGCAAATAATAATAATAAAAATAAAGTCCATGATTAATGAATTTTGAAATGAACTAAGCAAGTAAAGAAATTTATTTCAAATAGAATGAATTGGAAATCAATTCAGGAAATTGATTTAAGTGCTTGAAGTTGGAATTCTCTCTGGATGGCCAAGTACACGTTTTTAAAAGTAAATTTGTAAATATAAATTAAATGCTTTAAAGTTGTTTTTAAAGAAAGCAAGTTTTGTAAATTTATTATTTCTAATATTTAATTTCTAAAGCAAGTATTTCCTTTTCATATATTATAGCATTAACTATTTAAAAGTGACTTAGTATTTGTTTTAAAAGTGAAAACCTGGTTTTATATTTTATTAAGTAACCTTATTTTCTCAAATTCATACAGTATGTATTTCTAACAAATTATTTAAGTAGTTTTATCCTAAATGTTTTAAAGTATATATTTAAAGTAAAGTGTTTTAAATTATTTTAAAAATCCATTTTTGTGCTTGGTGATTTCAGAGGAGATAGAAAATATTTGGGAAAAGTTGATTCTGAAAAGAAAGATGGTTTTGAAACTGTTTTCAAAGGATTGAAAATAGAAATATATCTTGTGAAGATATTTTTGAGATTAATAAATAATTTGGAAAATTATTTATTGGTTGATGGTTGTTTTGTGAATATAATTGATAGTTAAATAACCGACAAATGCGTTGATCGTTTCGAAGAGACCGGGATCGAGATTTATTTCTCAAAAACCACTTCGATCCGGTTTGAACGTTTCGTGTAAACGATTTTGGATTCGAAGATGGAGCAGTGAAGTGCAAGGGCTAATCGCTACTAATCCTGAGGATATTTCCAAAATGAATGTAGTAGGAATAGTGCCTTCGGTTCTGTTCGGACCCGGGACGGACTTGTATGGATGAATGCTTGCGAAAACATCGTCAGGTGGACGATGGGCATTCTAAGGAATATGTTCTAAAAAGGTAACGCTTAGCCTCAAGCCTCATCAAATGGGAATGACTGAAAATCAGGGGTTATGCAGCAAGGCTAGGTGGGTAGCACCCAAGCAGGGTGAGGTCATTCCAGTCTAGATGTCCCTTTTTATTTTCGGCTTAGTGGGCGGTTGCTGATCCCAACCGTGGGGTGATCTCACTCGGGATTATCCAGTAAGGGATAGTCCCGGCCTTGTGTTGCAGGGGAGCGGGCGTACTCCTCGGTACGGTGATCTAGGCCCCGTACTGTGACAGGTGGTACCCCAGTGCCTAGTCATTAGTTGGAAATCCATTCTCCCTATGAGCCTTGTACGAGTTTTGTTTGTATTACCCACTCTGTGGCTAGTAGCTGGAATTTAATAAATGTAAACAATTTCGGCTATTTTATAAGTACTTGTATATAGACCCTATTATAATATCAGAGGATTTCTATAAAAATTGTTTTAGCTATCGTGAGGTAAAAACCCGACATGTTTATTTGTGGCGTGGTCTTACGAGATGCTTTTGTTTTCAAAGGATTTTTTGAAAGTTTAAAAATCAATTGGGTGTGGTTTTCTCACGCTGGTATTCCAGACTGACTCGGGTGTTATTTAACTATAATGCTCGGGTTAGACCGAGTATTATAGGATACAGGAAATGTTGTGGAGCTCAGGAGACGAGCAGAATGACGATACGTACTCTCGTACTTGTTTATATATATATATTTTTCCGCTGTGTTGTGTAGCTGTGTATCCAGTTGTATGTTATTGATGTGAGCTGTGACTGATGTACTCTGATGATGTAATATATGTAAACAGATATATTTGATTTTGAGTAAAGATCATTTATTATCTATTATATTTTACTCCGTTGCGATGGTTAGATTCTGTTGTTGTTTTCTATTTTCTTCTTCTACCTCTTCTTCTTCAACCCAAATGGTTCGTATTTCTGTACAGATTGAGTTGATTGTTGTAGAATAGTGTTGACTCAAGGGGTACGGATTTGCGGGTCGTTACACTTGGTATCAGAGCTTAGGTTGGAGATAACCTTGGCTCTGGTGGGAATTACTCATAGAATAGAGTCAATCGTACTCTAAAATGAGTTTGAGCGTATTAATAAATATGAGCGCGTATTTGTTAGTGAATATAAATTGTTTTAATATTGTGTTGATTGGTTTGTTGAGTGGCATATGAACCTTCGTCGGCACAGTCTGGACAACTATATCGAAGGGGTTTCTAAACACTTGAAGAGAGCAATCGACACGGTATTGTTTAAAATGTGGGTAAATGAAATAATTTTACCCAAATTATATTTTGATATAAAGAAAAGTTTTTGTAAACTATTTTAGCTAATATATGGTTGCTTGGATGTTAGAAATGGTAATGTTAGATTATTATCATCATTGTGTAAAAATTTAATAGAAATTGAAAATATAACCAAAGT
The DNA here is from genome assembly GCA_030765085.1 of Allium cepa. Lineage (NCBI taxonomy): Eukaryota > Viridiplantae > Streptophyta > Magnoliopsida > Asparagales > Amaryllidaceae > Allium > Allium cepa. The sequence continues at coordinate 165,674,831 of CM060932.1, forward strand.
TTAGGGGAGTAAATTTATTATAAAATGGAATTTATAAATAGGAATCACAAATATAAATTATAAATTGAGATATAATTAAATGAGAATTTGTATAAGCATAAACTATACAAATGCATTATAGTTAAAATTTGAATTAAAAGGAAACTGGAAATTTAAAACCCCGGAGATTTTGGAAATATTTTTCGAAGGGTTTTGAAGACAATAAAAGCATTATTGTTTTAAAAGTATTACTGAAGGGAAAATTGTTTCAAATAAATTTTGGGAAGAGATATAGCATTGAATTCACTTCAGTGGCTGGAAAATAACTTCGGTGATGACTGCAGCATCATCGATGTTCATTTTCGAGTTTCTAAGTGAGGGATTGCTGCAAAAAAAAAATTGATTTACTCAGAGGAGCTAGTTGTTTTTGAAAATTTCAAAAGAAATTTGTTGGGAATAAAACCAGGATTGGTTTAAATTTTTGAGAATTATAATTTGAGATGTTGGATATTTCAAATGATTTGAAACCAAAAGCCGGGTGTTTAAAAATCCTAATAAGATGGGTTGTATGATTATAAATTTAAATGATTTTTAAATCAGGAAGGAAATATAAGCTTTGAATGTTGGGAATTTAATTTTAAGTGAAAAGTTAAAAATGAAATTAACTTGGATTGGAGAATAAATTTAACTGGATTGAAATTGATTGAGTAGGCTAAAAATAATATCCAGTTGAATTCGAATCAAGTTGAAATCGAATTAAGTTAAATGAAACTGAGTTAAAGTAAAATTGAATTGGAATGAGAATTCAATTGAATTAATGAATGGAATAAAATTCTTACCTAAACAAATGGAAAATAAATTGAATAAGGATTGGAATTGAAATAAATAAATAAGAAAAATGTGCAAAAGAGTTATAATGCATGAAATAAAACATGCTTGGGATATAAATAAGCATGAAGCTTGAGTTAAAATAAAAGACGGATATATTCAAGTCTAGAATGCATGGAATTGTATAAATAATAAGTTGTGACTTATAAAATTTGAAAAGTGGGATAGAAAACCCAAATTAAATATTTTTGATGAATTGAAAATAAAATGAAGATCAAAACTTGAATTATAAAATAAATTTGAACTTAAGCAAATTGAAATGAAGAGATTTTGAGATTAAAATCAAGTTTTGGATTATAAGTTGGGGAAAGACTATTTAGATAATAACTAGATAATGAAATATGTAATGAGAACCCAATGCAGTTAAATAAAAGCTGAATTGTGAGATAATAATGAAGTTTGTAAATAAAACTCAAGTTATAAATTGAATTCATCTTGAATTGTCAATTAAGTAAACGGAATTTGAATTTTGAGTTCATGAAATTGGATGGTAAATTGAAAATGGTTTGTGGATCCAGAACTTGAGTTATAAATTAAAATTTAACGTGGAAGTGTTAACAAATTAAATATAATTGAAATGTATCGAATAAAAATGAAAATGGATTAAAATAGTAATGGTATGAATTGCAAATAAATTCCAAATAAGTGGAAATGAATTGGAAATGGCCATGTAATCAATTGAATGAGTTAAATCTGGAAATTTAAAATTTCGTAATAAATAATCAAACGAAATTGTAGATTAAAAATGAGATTTAATTGAGAGTTGAATTGAATTCAACTTAAAACCAAGTTTAATAATATTGGGTTGGTTTTAAATCAAATGAAATTTAAAAAAAAAATTGAAATAAAATTCGGTGAGTTGCCGATAATATTTAAGGAAATGAAAAATTCTAATGGATTGTGTGGGTAAACTAATTATGATGAATAAATAAATGGATAGAATAAATAAGAATCAAAATGAAGTGTGGTTTAAATAAGTTGGAAAATGGTTATGGAATGCAATAGCTTGGATTGTCTTCGAGCTAAATATAATAGTTTGGAATAAACAAATATGGAATGAAATGTAAATAAATGGATTGTAAATGAAATTTAAATGGAATGTGTCGAGCTAAATAAATGGTTGTGAATGAATTAAAATAAAAATGAAATTTAATTGGTACTGAAAATGAACCTAAGTTGTTAATGGGTTTTGAATGAACTATTTTGGTTGGTAAAATGAGATGTAAGTGAATGGATTCAAATTTAAAACGCAATGAAAATGGAAATATATGAATGTGAATAAATTTGAAAATGAAATAGAATTATGTATCAACTGAGTTGAAATCAATTTAAATTGGTTATAAACATAAATACTTATTTATTCACATAAATCTCGCGAATTGCATGGAATAAATTGTCGTTGGATGTAAATGGAAGTAATTAAAATTCTATGTGTTGATAAGGGTAAAATAAATTGATTTTGAAAGCAATTGAATTAAATATGAGTTCAGTTTGCTTAAGAATAAATTAAATGTAAGCGATTGAGTTTTAAACCATTCAAATTGATGAAGTGGTATACAAATGGAATGAAAACCATTCAAATTGAATGAAAATGGTTTATAAATTAATTGAAACAGTTGAATTAGTATGAAAATTGTAAAAAAAATTGCTTACGGAAAAATGTTTGGTGTGAATTTCTTTTAAAATTCATATGTTTTAACTATTGCAAATGAGTGATATGCTGTTAAACTGCATATATTTGGCACTTACATGTTTAAATTGAGTAACTACAGGTACCTGGAAGCCGTGTGGCTGGATTTGGTTGCATTAACTGCTAAATAAATAAGCTGCATGCTTAAAAATGCTAAATAAGGTACGCCTACGCAATTAAAATAGGAAATATGAACTGCTTTTTGTTTTTCCGACCGTGTGGGTCGATGTATATATATTTTATCTCTTTTGTCAAATTGTAAAAGCTCATCCGTACAAAGGAGACTCTGCCAAAAAAATTCAGAAATTTTGGGAGTTAGAAAATTTTGGAAATTTTTGGAAAATTTTGTTAACGACTAAACAGTTTAAAACTGAAAATTTAAAATAAGTTAGTAAAATGAGACTAATTAAAGTAATGATATGAATTAGTAATAAATGACCAATAAAATTTATATATTCAGAGTTAAAAATAAATTGAATTCATATGAAAATGAAAGAATCGTATTGAATAGAATTAGATATAAACTGAAGTAGTAAATTGGAAATAAATATCAGAAGCGTATAAAATTCTCATACTAACTTAAGTATGAAATGGTGCATTCTTAATTGGAAATGGAATATTACAAATACATTCTAAGTTGATATATGGATTAATAAATATTGACATTGGTAAGAAAGTCAATAAAATGTTAAGTTGTGTTTGGATATTAGTGCTAAGCAGGATATGCAGGTATTTTAAAGAGAAAAGAGAATTGATTTTGATTTCAGAAGAAAAATTTGAAATGCTCGACAAAAAGGTATGTATTTAAATTTGGTATGAGATTTGATTGGGATTTTGGATTGAGCCACTTGGCTTTTTGTTTTCTTTTTGGATTTGGGAGGCCGTAGAGCCATTTTATAGTTGTACCGAGTCAACCGCGCAAATGAGACGCTGACGAAATTTTTCGAAAATTTAGGGTGTTAGGAAATTTTTGAGAAAATTTGAAAAATTAAAACTTAGTTTTGAATTATGATTTGTACGATTAAGCAAGTAATAATATTTGGAAACTATGGGAGAGTTGAGAAGTTAATAAGAATAATAATGGTCTTTTTATAAAAAGATAGTTGGTAAGTTGTTGAATTGTTAGAAACTGTTTGGACATGGAGAAAAGTAAACGGGTAATGGATCATTCTTCCTAACTAGTAATTTCGGGGACAAAATTCTTTTAAGAGAGGAGGAATGTGACGACCCAGAATTTTCGAGCATTTGAAATCAGAATATTTAATTAATTTTAAATATTCAATAGGGTAATTTTAACTTGAATTTCGAATAGCACAATTCATTTGATAATTAAATTTTTGAATTAAATAATTTGAAGTTGGATAAAATACTGAATCTGGAATTCTAAGCTTATTAAAGATAATTTGAAGGCTTATAAATTTTATATTGATAATATTGAAGATAATAGAAGTTTTAAAATTTAATTTAATAGTGATTTATTCAGTTTTGAAATATATCGTTTAAATTGAATTTAAAAATAGCCTTCCGAGGCACAGTCTCGGAATTCGACGAAACCAGTTCCATTGGGTCCGTAATATTGAATTATTATCGGGCTTCAAATTTTGTATTGATCGAAGTTAGTGTGTGAGTGCACGATATATAAACGCGTTGAAATTATATTGTATACTGTAGCTAGCATCACGTATAGGGTTTAGAAATAATAATTGAAATAGCGTTACATTCTTCAATACGCTTCTTCATTAAAAGAAAAAAAAGGAGTTAGATATTTTGTTCGTTCTGGGAACTTCGCGAAACACTTACTTTTCGCCCAAATAAAATTTAATGGCTGAGTGAATTTACAGCTCACGCGATTTAATCAAGTTATCTCCCTCTTTAAAATCTTCAACCATGGCCGAAATTCCCTTACCCAAATAAATTGAATTCAGCATATCTAGCCTCGCGTAATTTCCCCTCTTCTCCCTGCTATACAGATCGATCGTTACCAATTCAAAATAAAAATAATGGTGAACAAAACCGAACCCATTTCCTGCTTCAAAATTCGAATCGTTCGATTCGAGTGAGGGTGAGCTCGAGCTCAATTTCGGTGATGTCATCGACCGTGGTTACTCGACCCAGGGCACGCGATTTTGGGAGATGCGTCGAGTTGTACGCGATGGGGAGTTTAGGCGTTCGTCTGTTTTTCTCGTGATTTAGGGGTTGCGCGATTTCGAATGAGTAGATCTAAGGGTTAGGGTAGAGCTCGGCAGCAAGGCAGTTGATGTCGGTAGTGGGGTTGACAGGAGATGGCTCGAATTCACTGTGAGGTATAATTTAAATTTTTGTTTTAATCAAAATTGATTTATATATATATATTTGTATGTACTCAGTACAAAAAAAAGGGATTTAACGATTTATGTATTTACAATAAATACTGCTGTTATTATTATATTGAAAAAAAATGAGATAAGAAAATTTAAGGCATACATATTTTTAATCAATTTAATGTAATTCTATATTGAATTTTAAAAATGTGCATATACTTAGTTATAAACGATTAAAAGAATTTTTTTAAATGAAGGATGTAATTTTAGAAGTTTAGAAGAATCAGGTTTTAGGAATCTATATATAGAATATTTTTATATATGGTTGTAAAGGGATGAATATACGTTTACATATTTAATTTTGCTTGAGTATCTTTAAAATTTAAAGTTTGGTGACTAATCTTTTCTATTAGAAACTATTAAAAGTATTTTTTTTGTCACTAGGAAAATTACCCGGAAGGAAATTTATTTGAAATTTAATCCTTAAGTTAAAACTAAATTATTAACTGAATTTAAAATTTTAAAATAATGAATTGAATGGTTCGAATTTATTTCGAATATTAACAAATTGTAAAATTGGTTTGTACAAGGTTAAAAACAGTGGAAACAAGACAAGTTTGAGGTAAATGGCAATCTTAGGCAAAAAGGTGAGTTAATCTCACTCAGTTGAAATTTAAATTTAAATAATTGATTGTATGGTTGAATTGATTAATGTGATAGAGTATAGTATAATTTGAATTTGGCATATTATGTAATGCTAACGTCTGTGGATGCAGGGAAAACAGGTTGGAGGGATCCAACTGGATCCCTCAACATTTATTTAAATTATTTAAATTACCCCGTTATGATGATTTGATATCTTATGATGGATTATGTTGAAATATTGAATGCTATGGTTTGATTGGATAATTGGGTATAATGAATTTCCAGAAGAAAAAAATATAACTTGGATCTTGGAAAGAAAAGAAAGGGAGTGAATTTGTAAGTAAAATAATTATGGAAATTTGAATAAAATTTAAGAATGAAATAAAAATAAAATAAAGTGACATAAGAATTCTAATTAATAAATCTTGAATATAGAAAGGAGATTTTTGAATTAATAGAAAGTTAATGAATTGTAAACTCCAATGCTAATATCTAAAAGAACAGAACATTTATTTTAATTTAAGATTTAAATTTTGAAAGGAACAAAGAAGAAAATGGGAAAAAGCCTGAAATTTGTATATTTCAGTTAAAGATTTAAAATCAAACAGCAAATAATAATAATAAAAATAAAGTCCATGATTAATGAATTTTGAAATGAACTAAGCAAGTAAAGAAATTTATTTCAAATAGAATGAATTGGAAATCAATTCAGGAAATTGATTTAAGTGCTTGAAGTTGGAATTCTCTCTGGATGGCCAAGTACACGTTTTTAAAAGTAAATTTGTAAATATAAATTAAATGCTTTAAAGTTGTTTTTAAAGAAAGCAAGTTTTGTAAAATTTATTATTTCTAATATTTAATTTCTAAAGCAAGTATTTCCTTTTCATATATTATAGCATTAACTATTTAAAAGTGACTTAGTATTTGTTTTAAAGTGAAAACCTGGTTTTATATTTTACTAAGTAACCTTATTTTCTCAAATTCATATAGTATGTATTTCTAACAAATTATTTAAGTAGTTTTATCCTAAATGTTTTAAAGTATATATTTCAAAGTAAAGTGTTTTAAATTATTTTAAAAATCCATTTTTGTGCTTGGTGATTTCAAAGGAGATAGAAAATATTTGGGAAAAGTTGATTCTGAAAAGAAAGATGGTTTTGAAACTGTTTTCAAAGGATTGAAAATAGAAATATATCTTGTGAAGATATTTTTGAGATTAATAAATAATTTGGAAAATTATTTATTGGTTGATGGTTGTTTTGTGAATATAATTGATAGTTAAATAACCGACAAATGCGTTGATCGTTTCGAAGAGACCGGGATCGAGATTTATTTCTCGAAAACCACTTCGATCCGGTTTGAACGTTTCGTGTAAACGATTTTGGATTCGAAGATGGAGCAGTGAAGTGCAAGGGCTAGTCGCTACTAATCCTGAGGATATTTCCTAAATGAATGTGGTAGGAATAGTGCCTTCGGTTCCGTTCGGACCCGGGACGGACTTGTATGGATGAATGCTTGCGAAAACATCGTCAGGTGGACGATGGGCATTCTAAGGAATATGTTCTTAAAAGGTAACGCTTAGCCTCAAGCCTCATCAAATGGGAATGACTGAAAATCAGGGGTTATGCAGCAAGGCTAGGTGGGTAGCACCCAAGCAGGGTGAGGTCATTCCAGTCTAGATGTCCCTTTTTATTTTCGGCTTAGTGGGCGGTTGCTGATCCCAACCACGGGGTGATCTCACTCGGGATTATCCAGTAAGGGATAGTCCCGGCCTTGTGTTGCAGGGGAGCGGGCGTACTCCTCGGTACGGTGATCTAGGCCCCGTACTGTGACAGGTGGTACCCCAGTGCCTAGTCATTAGTTGGAAATCCATTCTCCCTACGAGCCTTGTACGAGTTTTGTTTGTATTACCCACTCTGTGGCTAGTAGCTGGAATATAATAAATGTAACAATTTCGGCTATTTTATAAGTACTTGTATATAGACCCTATTATAATATCAGAGGATTTCTATAAAAATTGTTTTAGCTATCGTAAGGTAAAAACCCGACATGTTTATTTGTGGCGTGGTCTTACGAGATGCTTTTGTTTTCAAAGGATTTTTTGAAAGTTTAAAAAACAATTGGGTGTGGTTTTCTCATGCTGGTATTCCAGACTGACTCGGGTGTTATTTAACTATAATGCTCGGGTTAGACCGAGTATTATAGGATACAGGAAATGCTGTGGAGCTCAGAAGACGAGCAGGATGACGATACGTACTCTCGTACTTGTTTATATATATTTTTTTCCGCTGTGTTGTGTAGTTGTGTATCCAGTTGTATGTTATTGATGTGAGCTGTGACTGATGTACTCTGATGATGTAATATATGTAAACAGATATATTTGACTTTGAGTAAAGATCGTTTATTATCTATTATATTTTACTCCGCTGCGATGGTTAGATTCTGTTGTTGTTTTCTATTTTCTTCTTCTACCTCTTCTTCTTCAACCCAAATGGTTCGTATTTCTGTACAGATTGAGTTGATTGTTGTAGAATAGTGTTGACTCAAGGGGTACGGATTTGCGGGTCGTTACAACTGTTCTATATGTTGTTGTAAGAAACGGAACCGACATCAGTCGGCGCCACTATAGATGCCGTAATTCTCCTGATGGTTGTGGACTTTGGCCCTGGGATCCTCTTCCTCATCAAGCAATTGTGTATGCTAATGAACTTGAATATCAAATTCAGATGCTTCAAAGGACGTTGGGTTTGATTAACTTATCAGATGATCGAAGGTAGATTTTTTAATCATCGGTTGTCTTGTTTATCGTATTGTTCATTTTCCATGATGTTGTCGTGTTTTGCTGATGTTGTCTTGTTTGTTTTCTGTGAAGTTATATGTGTATATTATTTGTTGTCTTTATAAGTTAATTCTTGGTTGTTAATTTTTTCCATGGGTTAAATGTTATTATTATGTTAAGTGCATAGTAGATTTTGAAAACACAGACTTTACTTGTATTTGAAAGTACATATAACTTACTGATAGTGCAAAGAACTAGCTGAAGGTAATTAACTTAAAAAACTTACTTAGCTAATCCAAATGCCATTCGAATTATCTAATATATCCAACCCAGAGATTATATGCATCATGTCCAATAAAATCAACGTGATACTCTCACAAATAACTGAATTAAACGTAGCTCGTGTTAACGGAATAGTTCTTCTTCCTTCACTGTATTTATAATGATTCTATATATTCGACAAGCTCTGCTAAATGTGAAAAAAGTATTTCAAGTTTCCAAAATCCTTCGAATTATTCTACGATCAGAATGGCTGTTAAAAGTCTCGTTTAGAGTGACCCAAAAATCTTCCTTCACCTCCACTTCCATGTATCTATGGTCGATTTCAATGTACGATTTGATTAGTACTAAATAATCATCCGGAGTCTAGCTTTAAGCTAACATTGAAGATTATTGAAGATGTTGTGAATTTTCTTACAAAATTTTTGTTTAAACATATAGTTCATGTTTAGCGTCTCGTGAATCAAGTGACTTTTAATCAACCATGTGGCAAGCATCCACAAACGTGTATATAAACAAACACAACTGTGTTTGTTCCTTCAGATAGTTAAGTACAAACACTCAAACAAAATAGGAAATCCAAAATTGATGCACTGATGCAAACACAACTAGTAAGTACAAACACAGATAATACACTGGTACAAACACAGCTATTAAATACAAACACTACTAGTAAACAGAAAACACTATAATACATTGATACACATACTGATATGATATACAAATACTGATAGTACATACAAACACTATGCCTCATCAAACTGGTACTCATCATCAAAAAGACCAACTGCATCACCATCACCATCACAATCACCATCATCATCATCATCATCTACTTCGCGTGTAGGAGGATATCGCTGCTCATCGGCAATAGTATACTCGTTAATACAAGCAGTCAACTCATCTATGCTCCGTCGATGCTCGACGTACATGATCTGGCGAAGTCTCACCTGCATCTGAAATAGATCCTCGCATGAAAACGCAGCTGGATCTGGATCTGGATACCGTGAAATCTCAAACCAAGTAATATCAACATATCTATCAACTCCCGATGTTGTCGTTATACCGACTGTCCAACCATAATCTCCTTTCTAGGATAGCTGTAGAGCATGACATACCCGAGTACTCTGTGCAAGATCCTGTAAAATTGGGGGACAAAACCACTTCAGATGCTTGAAGGCCCTACCAAATAAATGGATGCATCATGAACAAAAGTAGTCATATGCGGTGGAGTGTAAAACCGACGTCAAAATGATGCATAGTCTAAATTCATGATGATGAAGTAATTAGCGGACCGCCACTTCCCTATACACTCTTGTAAAGTGGTGCTGTCAAACACCTTCAAAAAAGGTGTATCCGGATGTGGATCGTTAGGAACAAAATCACAATTTAACATCTGTCTCCATCTACGCTCACCGAGAAACCAATAACATTCTAAACTAGATGGGGATGATACCAATGGAAAATGTCTAGTAGAAAGGAACGTAGCGTGCACTATGATAGAGTCGGTCATAAAAGGCGAACCATCATAAGGATGCTAAACAACACTCTCTCATGTGGTCCGTAACTCGATCTGATTTCGGACCACATCAAGTATATGACGTGCCTCCCCTCCTGGCATTATTCTGTAGTTATCTCGGGCCTATGCTTTAACTCGGGGGAAGAAATGGGTAATGTGGAGTCCAACATCAGATAAATCATGTTGCGAAAGTACTCATAGTACATGTACTGTAGATCTACCCTAACGACGCACTGATGATCCAAAGAGGAATACAAATACGCTAATATCGGAGTCCCCCAATCATATACAATTGGACTATCAAAGGACAACTCCTCTATAGCTGTAACATATTCGGCCGACAACGTGTTCGATGCATTTGTAAAGAATAAGTGCTCCATCACGTACAAAATAAACAGCCGAGCAATCCTCAAATGGTTGTATATGCTACGACCATGTATCAATTCATAGATTGTTTATCTAATGTAAGAGCATCTAATCTGCAGTTCGGATGATAGTCCATCTTGTAAATCAAGATGTGGAAGTACACTAAATAAACAGTGAAAATGCTAGCACTCATCGTCATATGGTAAGGCCTTCCTCCTTCCAATGCCTAAATTAGTAAGCATAGTAAACTCTAAAGGGGTAAAATCAAACTCTCCGAAACTAAAGTGGAATGTATGAGTAGTCTTCCACAACATGTGGCTATAGCACTACATAACTGAACATCCGAATTTAAAAGATTATCGATACCCATTAAAGCAATCTGTGATTACTGAAAGCGCTAAAAAGCATTAAATAAATAAAGAGTAATTATGTAAATACGTATCAAGAAATCTCAAATCCTATATCTCGAAGAAAAGCAAGATTAATGCCGTCAGCATCATAAAATCAGATCATTCTGCGTAGGCAAATTACACTAACTCAAGAGCCACGGGTGCGCTCACGACGAGCCTAATTTTAAAAAGGTGCATATTCAATTTTTATTCTACAATTTTGATAAAAAAACATAATTTGAAGGTAGATAACTTACAGAATTTTCAATACACATGCTGCGTGTACTTCGTTGTCCGAGAATATACGAAAATTGATCAAATCCTTATCGGGTCCCAAATTTTGGTCGATGTAGGGATCTAGAGTTGTATTTGATGTATTTCTAGCCACACGCATTCGTCTGACTACCGTGCTTTGTCGACCTCCACTAACCATCGTCGGTAAACCTGCGTTTTCTTCGGCAGTGGCGTTTTTTACGGCTGGTGGAACATTTCCACCGCTACGTCTGCCGTTTTCTCCTCAATGCTCTTCTCATTTTTTGGACCGTTTTGAATTTTTTTTTTTCCAGAGCTTTCCGTTGTTGGAAAAAATGGAGAGCGGGGAAGCAGAAGGAGAGTGGTGGAATGCGGAAGAAAAATGAGGTAACCAACTAATTTATAGCCGGTTGTCCCGTATTAAAGCCGGCTAAGTGTACGTAGTGAATTGCAATCCACGGCTATCATGGATTGCAATCCAACGACTGTGGATTGCAATATACAACTTCACCGTTAGCCGGCTATAATTTAACCGGCTAAGGAGAAGCACTTTGTGCTTCTTTTCTCTACGCATTGGGGGGTTTTCGTTCGACCCCTCGAATCGACGCGACCCACCCAACCCGGTTGGAAATACTCTCAGTGATCTTTGGGTCCTCTTTTGCCATATCAAGGCTGGCTTTGCAATTATTGTTTATATCAGGCAACGCATATCAAAAAGTATATTAGTGAAATGATGCGTTCTGCTGTATCGGTTTCTTTATATACTGAAAGATATTTTCTTTTACTCTTCTTTTTTTCCATGTGGATTAACTCATAAAGTTGTCTCTCTTTTATATCAGAAACCTTATTTATGTATCACCATGAGATTTTGAATGATATTTTTATACATTGGACTGTTGTATAAAAAAAACATTCTTGCTTTGGTTATTTTGATCGCATTTGAATATGCATGTTATTTTTGGGAGTAGAATACTAAAATTACATACACAGATAGTGTCATCAAAGATTTCAACTTCAAGTTTATGTAAACTTTTGTTCTTTTTTTTCTTTTGATCTTGACCTTCAATCTTTTAGCTTTGTATAATTTTTTTGTTCATAAATTGCGTACAAGTTAGTTCTAACGTCGAAGTGTACTTTAATGTTTATTTTATTAGTTTAAGATCAATTATGGCAAATTCTATTTCAACGTAGATAGTAACCTCCTAAAATGAATAAAAACTTAAAGACTAAAATACACTTAGAAAGCCGTGTACTTTCTTTCTTCTCAATTCCATCATATTCCTACGTCAGTTTATTACTGTCTAAATCACCGCTTCTTCAAAACCCTAGTTTTTAAATCAATGAAGAAAAAATTCAATTTTTCACTCCTAAGTTATTTTTTGAGTTTACATACTTTTTTAATTATAGTTCTAATGAAAATATGAATCGGGTTTCTAAATCGGTGAAATAGAAAATTCAATTTTTCACTACTAAGTTATTTTTTGGGTCTACAGACTTTGTTAAGAAAAAAATTATTTTTTACTCTAAGTTTCTAAATCAGGGAAGAAAAAATTATAACCCTGATTTCTAAATTGGTGAAGAAAAAAAATTCAATTTTTCATGTTTTGTGTGATGGAAAGGTAGTTCTGAAAATGACATGGGACTACTAAGTTATTTTTTTGGGTTTACAGGCTTTTTTTATTTTTGACAGGCTACTAAGTAAATACTCGGATTGAAATAGAATTTGCCTTTAATTATTGGTTTTGATTGCGTTAGTTTTTATTTGATTACACTGATTGTTAACAGTTGATTGGACTTGCACTTAAACAAAAAAAAAATTCATAAGGTTGAAGAAATGTACTGTTCTTTTAATTTCAAAATATTATTTATTACCGTGGATATAAAATTTACAATGCTCTGAACTCCAATTTAATTTTTGTCTTTATAGTCTTTGCCATATAAGTACAGAAGTACTTCACCATATGGATGGAAGCAATTATCATACACTATACACCAGCCCTCCAATGGGTATTCATAGCTTCTGACAAGTGAGGACCTTTTTTAGACTACAGCAAATGTTTGCACTAAATTATAGCTTATGCTCCCTTATACTAACACATAAGGAATGAGATGTCAATGTCGACGCTGTGTACTACCTTATCTTGGTTTACTTATTACTAATTTTTTTTTAGGAAATAATATTATTCATAACGTGAAGCATTAAATTTGTAGGTGACATAAAGTTAGTCAGTGTCAAATGCATCATAAAATTTCTTTTCCCAACTAAGTATTATTATTTCATTTCTGTACATATTTTCAGTATAAATCTATTGAAAACTTTTTTAAATTGCTTTTGTTCTTTACGGGTTTGCATGTACTAATAAATGATTTATAATCAAATTTTAGGCTCGAACAACATATATGATTGGAGATGCTGATTTAAATTACCATGATACATTATCAAAGATGTTGCTTATTGTTCTAATTTATCCAAACTTATTAACTTACTGAAAAATCTACAATTAAGTTAGAAAATTTTATGAATAGATCCGAAGGTAATATGTCATGGGGGATAGCTAATGATATGTTAAGGTATTTTTACAGTATATATTATCATTAGAGAGAAATTTCCTTTTCTAGAACTAAACAAGCAATGGATAGAATAATATGGAAAACGACTATTTGATCAGTTTGTAATGTTGTTTTCCAAATTTATCTCCAAGCAGTGAGCCTTTATTATTTCGATGTTGGAGTTTTGATATATGTATGGTAGTTAAAAAATGTAGAGAAAACCTTTTGTACTTTTTATTAACTTTTTCTCTATGTATTCAGTGACGAATATAGTGTGTGTGTATCATGATATACATTGATATTCAGATTCTATTTTACAGCAGTAACGTATATGTGCATGCAATGAGGATCTTGACTTGATCATTTCTTTTCCTTATTTGCCGGTGCTTTAACACCCTCCGACAAACCCAACGGCAGTGGCACGACGTTGAGTTTGGATCTTAGTTTGGCAAATTTTGCTCCAACAAGTGGTTTTGTCAATATATCAGCCGTTTGGTCTGTTGTTAATATATATCGAACATCTAAATCCCGTCGAGCAACTTTATCACGTACAAAATGGAAATCAACTTCTACATGTTTAGTTCTTGCATGGAAAACTGGATTTGCAGTCAAGTATGTAGCTTCAATATTGTCACACCATAACCTAGGCGGTAATGGAAGTTCCAGACCAAGCTCACATATTAGCGATTGCAGCCAGGTAAGTTCAGCAGTTGCATTTGCTAAAGCTTTGTATTCAGCTTCTGTTGATGACCTTGCAACTGTTGCTTGCTTGCGCGAACTCCATGAGACAAGAGCAGATCCAAAATATATTGCATATCCACTTGTAGATTTACGATCATTAATATCTCCAGCCCAGTCCGCATCACTGAAAGCTTGAAGTATATTTTGATTTGACGGGCTAATTAACAATCCATATCCGAGAGTATTTTTGATATACCGTAAGACGCGCTTTACAGCAATCCAATGATCCATTGTTGGCTGATGCATGAATTGACATACACGACTAACTGCGAGTGCTATGTCGGGTCAGGTTAATGTTGCATATTGTAGAGCTCCACACACACTTCGGTACAACAAGGGATCATCCATTGGTTTGCCTGATGTTGTACTTAGTTTTGATGTGAAGGCCATTGGAGAAGTGACAGGTTTGGCACCATCCATATGTGTTTTAGTAAGCAAATCATATATATATTTTCTTTGAGTTAAGAATAAGCCTTTACTTCCTCGAATTGCTTCGACGCCTAAGAAGTAATGCACAGCACCCAAATCTTTGACTGCAAATTCATATCCAAGTTGTTTAATTAAATAATCAATCATTATTTGATCGTTCCCTGTCACAATCATATCATCCACATAAATTAATATGTAAATAATTATTCCGTCTCTCCGAAAGATGAATAAAGACGTATCAGTTTTTGATGGCCGAAAATTAAGTTCTGAAAGTTTATCACTAAGACGTCGGAACCATGCACGTGGTGCTTGCTTTAAGTCATATAATGACTTATGAAGATGACACACATGATTAGGAAATGAAGAATCTTTGAAACCTGGTGGTTGGCTCATGAAAACCGTCTCATCAAGCTCACCATGCAAAAAGGCATTTGACACATCAAGTTGTTTAATATTCCAATTGTTATAGACTGCTGCAAAAACAGGTCTAATTGTTGTAGGCTTTACCACTGGACTAAAAGTTTCATGGTAGTCGACTCCTTGTTGTTTCTTAAAACCTTTTACCACAAGTTGAGTTTTGTATCGTTCAATAGTGCCGTCTGCTTTTCTTTTTGTTTTAAAAACCCATTTACAATCAATGACATGCATATGGGAAAGACGTGGCACCAAAGTCCAAGTTCCATTTCGAATGAGAGCATTGAATTCATCATTCATAGCATTGCGCCAAATTGAAGATTTTGAAGCTTGAGTAAAGCTAGATGGTTTAGCCGTGTCAAGTTCATGTAGTAAAGCCCTATGTAATGGATATTTGGTAGATAGAAATAATCTTGGTTTTCATGTACATCCTTGGATCTAGTTGTCATGTGATGACTATTTGAGTTATTTGATTTGACAGGTAAAGTGGATAAAATCCTACTTTCAGAAAATTGGACTTCATTGTTGCATGTATTCTCAGCATTGATATAATGAGAATGATGCGATTCATGTGAAGGAGAATTATTTGTTGTGTCAGGATTTATAGATTGAGAAGGGGCAGCGACTTGTTCATTGTTAAAATGAGAGTTGGAGGTGTTAATCAGAGATGGAGATGAAATATACGTGGACTCATGAGTATCTAAAGTTTCGTTTGCTGTAGGAACAGGAAGCACCGAAGTGAGATTAGAAGGCACTGAGATATAACTTCCATTTGAATTCACAATTGAAGAGGAGAACTTCTCAGAAAAAGGAAATCGTGACTCATCAAACACTACATGACGATTGATATAAATTCGATTACTGTCTAAATGTAAACACCGATAACCGCAATGATTAGCACTGTATCCCAGAAAGACACAGAAAAGAACGTTGCTCTAATTTGTGATTGTTGTATGGGCGAAGAAGAGGAAAACATGCACAACCAAATACATGAAGTTCCTTATAATCTGGAGTTTCACCAAATAAGGTTTCATATGGTGATTTAAATTTGAGAAGATGTAACAGCCCTAGTTTTTAGCTATTTATTTCTTTTATTTTTTTTGTTTTTAGAAATATAATTTATATAAATTGTGTTTACCAATATTGTTTAAATATTTAATTTAGAGAATTAAACTCGTTAATTTAATATGATTTTTGTAACTAAATTTAAGAAGAAAAAAAAAAAGGAAATTTTTATAATGTATAATGAAGTGAGTGGTAACTAAATGTTTTGGATATTATCATAATATCCAAAATTATACCCATTCCCTAAAAATAATGAAAAGGAGAAAATTTGTAACATATTAAAGTAGTTAATTAATTATGTTAATTTGGTAGGTTATGACATGCAAATCATGTTGGTGGAATATTCTCAATTTTGACATATTAATTATGTTAGCAGTGAACATTGTTAAGCAATTTAAAACAATGAAACTTACAATCAATTTATTTGATAAATCTACCTTATTCCTAGTTAGCAATTCAAAACTTGAATAAAGGCACATACGGATATTTTAAAATGGAGTTAATGACAATTAATAGATATTTCAAAAAGAAATTTATGACAATTAATAGAGAAATTAATTGTAAAATTTCAGTAGTTGACCAGAATTAATTTATTGAATAATTAATGCAAATTAATAAAATTGATGAAAGATAAATAAGTTAATTCTTTTGGTTAATGGCATGAGGACACGAGGTTAATCCCCATTTTGTAGGAGAAATCCGCCCGTGTAACCAGTCCGGCTACCAGTGCCTACAAAGCGGACGGATTAATGTGAGACGTCGCAGGATTGATAATTAACAAAAAGGGTTAATTAACTAATTAAGTTAGTAACCAAATTTGAGTATGTAATTAAAGGAGGATAATTAATTGGTAATATGGTAATTAATTGAAATCAATTAAGGAGGGTAATTAAAAGGGATAAGGTAATCAATTGAAATCAATTAAAGGCAATTAAAGGGGAATTAATTGATTAGAAGAATATGGAAATCAAATTTGCCTTCCTTTGCGCGTGACACAAAATTTTATTCTTTTAACATTTTGACATTTGCCTCTTACCATTTGTTTCTTGAGCATGTCACTGTATTCATTTATTCACGCAGCCTTATCCACAAAAATATCAACTCTTCCAATTGCCATTTTTCCTCTCACCTAAATTAAATGCATTCAAAATTTAATCTTGCCTATCTTTGCAAATTTTCGCATACCCATTATATCTCTCTGTTTCCACTGCATTTGTTTTGCAATAAATAAATTTTTCGAACCATTGATCAAGTAAATATTTATGTAAGCATTTATTACTTTTGCCTTTTCAGTTAAAAGCTTTTTCATTGCTTACCATAAATCACGCAAGAGCTCAAGTTTTGCTTCCTCAATCAAATCTGTTCAAATTTGCAGTAACGCATGCTTTAAATTTAGATTATAACTGGTATAAATCACGCAAGCTATCTAAAAAAAAAAATCCAAAAGAGTGATATCGTTCAAACATAAAACTGGAAAGAGAAATCAACGCATGCATTTATCGCAATTTTCGTGTAGCGTTCAAACAAGAAGAACTGGAAATAAATCTCTTGCCTAAACGCATGCACTCAAAAATCAACGCTTGCATTTATTTCTTACGTTTTCAAACCTGCCTATTTATCTCCCCTTTTTATTTCGCAAGTTTATCTATAAATACTTTGCCTCATTCACATAAGTTTTCATATCTCCTTGTTTGTCCCTCTCTGGTACAAGCTTCTATCAGGTAAATAATTTGCATTGTTTATTTCTTTGCTTCTTCCAATTTTCCTTCCTCCTTCTTGTGTTCTCTGATTTCCTTGCTCGGCTACTTCCCCATCATGCCGTGCCATTTATAAATACATATAGAACTTTGTTAGTAGTAGGCTGGAAGAAATGATATAAATTGATTGTAGGAAGCTAGACTATGGAATTAGTGTAGTTATGATGTAGTTAGTGGTATTGTGGATTTGGATAAGTGCAGTTTGAAGAGGAAGGCATAGAAAGAAAAAAAAAAGAATTACAATTTAATAATGGAGAAGATAAATTGATAAGGATAAAATGATATGAAATGTTGTTTAATTCAAATAAACAATATTGTATGAATAAATCTTGGGTGAATATAATAAAATGACATTTATTTCAATTTTTAATGGTTGAAATAAATTTAAGATGGTTAAAAATAAATTTAACTACTTATTTGAGAATTTGGGTGGATAAATATCAATGGATTGTATTTATTATGGTTAATAAAAGGATATTGGTGATGTATACCAATAATCACCTTTTAATGTTTAATAATAAAAGTAAAAGAAGAAATAATTTGCCTAAACATGATGAACATGTATGTGAAATAAAGTATTATTTAATGAATTCGAATGTAGTTAGTGGCTACATTTGATTAAATCGAATAATTTGAACAGTATTGTGTTTGTTGCCAATATTGTCATTTTATTTAAATAAATATATATGAGAATGAAAATAATTGATCATGATGAATATGATTAAAAATGTGAGAAATAATTTAATAATGTCTAAACATGTATTTGTTTTGTTTGGGTGCATAACATCTTTTTATTCAATCAATTGTATTAAATTTGCAATTTATTTTGCAATTTATTCAATTTATTTTATGCATGCGTACGGTTGAAGTATGGGCCTAGGATATGTTGAGACGGTTAGCGGGTTGTAGTAGTCGAGCAAGTTGAACTAAATTTCTTTTATTCTATTCGTTCCAGTTGTTCTGAAATTTTGCTTTGACCGTAATTTTTAAATTCACATACTTGGTATTTGGATCTTATAGATTTAAGTCAAGGCTTTGCATCCGCCGAAATTTGATCGTGCTTTCCGTTTTTTTTTTCCGAAGTAGATACCGTGTTTGATTTAGATCCACTGCAGCGTTTAAGGTGAGTATTTCTCACCAGACATATGTACATATATTTTGTGAATTATCGCAAGTGTATGTGTAAAAATTTTATTTAAATATTATCTGTCTGTAGTATAACGTAGAATGATGAATCCCATTTAAATTGACACCTCATCAGTTATTATCTGTTGTATTATTTCTGCAGTTATATTATATTATTGTTTATTTACTGCTTAAATCACCACTGCAAGTTCCCTGTTAAATTTAGATTGTTGTGGGCTGAAATGATAGGCCTAAATGATGATTACTGTGCTATTATTATGTTAACTGTTTAACTGTTAACTTGGGATTGCGGGTTTGAAATGATAGAACCCGGGGTTTGTAAATTACGGATTGAAATGATATAAATCCGTATCACTTGACCTAGGCTAGAAAACTATATACAGGCCCGTGGTCCTTATAATATTTTCTGAAATATTTAAAATTATTTTGGAAGTTAAATATTTGATTTAATATCTTTAAAGGATTTTATATTGATTTTGAATGAGTTATAAATGTTAATAAATAAATAAATAAATATTTGAATAAAATTTTGGAATATAACTTATTTTGGAAATTCTGGATTTTTGAAAGGATAAGATTTCAGTTAAGAAATATATATATAAGTTATATTTGGAAATATTTATTAAGTTAAACAATCTACTAAAGCATTTAAATGCTGTCTTTTGAAATTGGACTAGTTTTACCCGTAACTTTAGGTAGCATTTCCTAAGTGCTATAGAATCTGGAATTTGATTGTTTTGAAATTTAAGGAATTTGATAAATTATATTTATGTTTAAGTTTTGGAGACCTTTAAGATATGAGATTTATAACTGGATTTTTCTTAATAAATTTAAGATGAACATTCTAGTGTTAAGTAAATTTTGAAATTATTTAATGGCATAATTTTGGAGTTTTATCTATGGAATTTATGGGAATATTCAAGACGAAATAATAAACACTAATTTGTTGAAAGAAAAAAATATCCAACCTTAGTTTTGAATATTAATACTCCAATTGGATATACATATAGGAATTGAAATGGTCTTGGGAACATGAAGTGATATTTAAATTATGGTTTAAAATAAAGAAATATATTTGTAAAGCTATGTAAATTATCTTCTTTACAAAGTAACCATAAAGTTAAACCATTTATATCCAAACCATTTGTGTTTTGGGAGTTATGTTTTTTTTTAAAAGAAAATTTCCAATATATTATGGTTTAAAGGTATAATTCAAATATTTGGTTTCCAGATATTATAAATTTTAAGCAGTATGGTTTTGGAAAAGAATTATATTTGAATATAACGATATCATGTTGTTTTGGGTTTTAAATGATATCGTATTTATAGTTTTGAAATGGAAATGTTTATACTGGTTTTAAAGTATAAATTGTTTTTAAATGACCACGGGTTATAATAACGATGGGTTGGCAAAGAGACCGGGATCGGATATGGACATACTCTCTGTCGATACCGAAAACCACTTTGACCAACCGTGTACGCGGTGGAGATTCCAGAATGAAGTAGGTCGGTGGTGGCGTTTCCTGTAAGGTAAATACGTGGACCCGACTCCCGTGAGTTGGCATAAGGTGGCTAAAACAGGAGCAATTCCAGGCCAATGAGGTCATTCCTCTGATCGGACGCTCCTCTTCGATATTATACTATGATCTTGGATTGATTCAGTGGCCACTTCTATATTTTGATTTTGGGGGAGTTAGTTCGAGGTGGGCGGCAGCTGCGCGCTGCGCGTTACCATCAGCCTGGATAGCAATTGGTATATCTACCCTGGCATTGCCTAGTTGTGTCGTGTCACCTACCCTATCGCGCCTTGTACGAGTTTGGTTTTCTCCCGTAGCCCGTGTGGTATCCTCTAGTGGCTTCCCGATCAGGAGGGACTATGATATTGGATGGACTACTGGGACTATTACGTGTTAAGGGCTATATGGGTAACCCCTTAACGCTATTAAAAAGTAAGTTTATTTTATAAATAGACACTAGTATAATAGCGCAATATACTACATAGTAAATAGTTTGACGGATCCTTAGAGGATGGGCGGTCCCAAGCATCCTTTAAGTTACTTGCTCTATATTACAGTACACTTGAATTAGCTTACATTATATAAGTATGTATGTCCTGACTCGAGTGTTATGTTTTATTTTTACGCTCGGGTCAGCCTGAGTTGCAGCTTCAATTTCTTCTCCGTAGCTAGGACACTCAGTAGATCATTCGCGCTGCTGGAAGTTGTTTCAGCCTTTATCTTTTCTGGAATTCAAGACTTTGAAGACTCTATCTCTATTTATGTCTTAAAATTTGTATTGAGGATTATAGACAATGTAAGTTCTGTTTTGTTGAAGTTATATCAGTGGCTTCATGAACCACTAAATTTTTAATTTCCGCTGCGAGATTCTGATATCTGTGTATGTGATTCTGTGATCTATTTATTGTATATTCTGAGTTTTGCCAAATTTATTCTACAACGCAGTATTTTGAACAATTCAAGTCCGACATGTGCGGATGCGAAGGGTTGAAAATACTGGGTCGTTACATTTGGTATCAGAGCTTTGGTTCTAGGCAAAACTTAGAATGTATGGTAAATTTGATTTACAGAATCACGTTCATTCGAGATTGAACCACTCTCTTTTCGAATTTTGGAACATTCCCTACGGTTCCAAAGCTCATTCGTATCCCTCACTTTTTCATCTGCTTTAGATTCTGGAGTATCTCATAACTCCACTTCGGATGATCTTTATTGTAAATTGGCGGTCTCGCCATTATTCTAATAAAGGGGTGAAACTCCTTTACCATTAGCATTGATTCACCGGAGATTTATATTTATCCTCGGTTTATATGCTAGTATCTTTGGTTATTCCAAATTCTATCTCTTCGGATCAAATGTAGATTTACCCCAACCACATCGATATGGCTCTTTAAGTCACGGATGACTAGGTCAAGGTTGTCCGCGACTTATATAGACTTACCCAGTTTCCTTATTCTGATCTTCTGATTTCAATTTATCTTGAATTCTATTTGATTTGAGTTCATCAAATTTGAGTCTCTATCCTGGTTTGAGAAGTTTATTCCTATATTTGAAATTAAAATCTAATATTATATATATGAGTATAATTTTCAAAATTTTATAATTAATTTAACTAGTTGTCAAGAGATAATAGTTTTGATTTTATTTATGGTGTTGTAAGCCATGTGTTTGTCTAATAAATAAGTGAATATAAAACAATGGTTATAAATTAATTTGGAAACAGAAATGAATTTAAAACTAAAACTTGAGAATTAAATTTCTGATGATTTCAAACCTTGTGTTTAAATTTTAAAAGGATGTAATAAGTATTTTTGTATAGAAATTTGTTTCCAAAGAAATTTTAAAATTAGTGCTTTTCTCTTTGTCACTGGAAAATAATTTCGGTGATGACTGCAGCATCATCGACATTCATTTTCGAGTTTCGAAGTGAAAAGACCATTCTGTAGTCTGGCTACAGTGTTTCCTTGAGATTTTAATTGATTTGAATTTCTAAAGTATGACTTAATATATATAGATATATAATTTAAATTTGATTTGACATATTAGGTATATATATTTAGTTATCTCTAAATGGTTTGAAGGGAATCAGGAATTTAATTCTTAAAGTTATCTTGAGGAAGGAAAATAAATATAATAACAAAAATTTGAATAAAAAGGTTCCAATTGGAGATAATTAAATTGAAAGTTTTATTTGTATAACACCCAATTTCATTTAATATAACTTACCTTGATTTTCAAAAGTTAACATGTAATTGGATAATATACAATATAAAAGGATTTTATGAGTGGTTATAATAAATATTATACACTTAAATTTTAGTTATAAAAGATTAATGGGGATAAATAAGGAAAAGGAATTTAAGGAATTTTATTCAAATGTCTTAATAATCAAATTAATTTAATATGGAGCCGTAAATCTAACCAAGAGATTTTAATAAAAGGTTATTTCCTGAAATGAATATGTTTGTGTAATAAACAAGGTATCTTTGAATAAGGAAAATATATTTGAAAGGGATATTTTTGGAGTAAGGATTATATATCTTCAAATCATAGTTTAATTGATGTTTAAATAAATAGTTAAGACGTATTCTAATATCACTAAATTTTGATAATTGAGAATTGGTTTTCAAATGGAAATTCAAGGGTAACTTATTGAAGGAATATCTTATTTATAAGATAAGTATTTTAATAAAGTGTTAGGTTATTTGTTAAAATTCAGAGTTAAGTACATAATAAACTAATTAGGAATACTATTATATCTACTATAGCATATTATGAGTGCTGCTGTTTCTAAAAATAAAATGTTTTGGAAATTTTTTTTATAAATGAACTTAGGAATATTTCAACCTTGAAATGAATATTGTTTGGCATTGAATTTAAAAGGTATAAATGAAGATTATTTTAAAGGTATTATGATTTTAGTAGCATGATTTCCAAATGATAATATTTATAAATTTAATGATTTCAAAGCATTATGATTGCAAATTTATTATCTTATTTGTTTTCAAACTATCTTTAAGTGTCCTTGGTTTCCCTATCTGCTACAGAATGAGGAGGCTATTGCTTATACCAGTCTATTTAGAAATCTTTTCTATAATCTTTAAAAATCTTTGTTACTCATCGGGGCCTGAGCACCGCTTACCACCCATAGACCGACGGTCGAACTGAAAAGAGTAAAACCGATTCTAGAAGATCTTCTTCGTGCTTCAAATCCGGAACTATTCGTTTAAAGTTCTTGTTTATCTAGCTTATCTTCCTTTGTTTCTTTTCTTTTGTTCCTTTTCGAGGACGAAAAGTTCTTAAGTGGGGGAGAGTGTAACAGCCCTAGTTTTTAGCTATTTATTTCTTTTATTTTTTTTGTTTTTAGAAATATAATTTATATAAATTGTGTTTACCAATATTGTTTAAATATTTAATTTAGAGAATTAAACTCGTTAATTTAATATGATTTTTGTAACTAAATTTAAGAAGAAAAAAAAAAAAGGAAATTTTTATAATGTATAATGAAGTGAGTGGTAACTAAATGTTTTGGATATTATCATAATATCCAAAATTATACCCATTCCCTAAAAATAATGAAAAGGAGAAAATTTGTAACATATTAAAGTAGTTAATTAATTATGTTAATTTGGTAGGTTATGACATGCAAATCATGTTGGTGGAATATTCTCAATTTTGACATATTAATTATGTTAGCAGTGAACATTGTTAAGCAATTTAAAACAATGAAACTTACAATCAATTTATTTGATAAATCTACCTTATTCCTAGTTAGCAATTCAAAACTTGAATAAAGGCACATACGGATATTTTAAAATGGAGTTAATGACAATTAATAGATATTTCAAAAAGAAATTTATGACAATTAATAGAGAAATTAATTGTAAAATTTCAGTAGTTGACCAGAATTAATTTATTGAATAATTAATGCAAATTAATAAAATTGATGAAAGATAAATAAGTTAATTCTTTTGGTTAATGGCATGAGGACACGAGGTTAATCCCCATTTTGTAGGAGAAATCCGCCCGTGTAACCAGTCCGGCTACCAGTGCCTACAAAGCGGACGGATTAATGTGAGACGTCGCAGGATTGATAATTAACAAAAAGGGTTAATTAACTAATTAAGTTAGTAACCAAATTTGAGTATGTAATTAAAGGAGGATAATTAATTGGTAATATGGTAATTAATTGAAATCAATTAAGGAGGGTAATTAAAAGGGATAAGGTAATCAATTGAAATCAATTAAAGGCAATTAAAGGGGAATTAATTGATTAGAAGAATATGGAAATCAAATTTGCCTTCCTTTGCGCGTGACACAAAATTTTATTCTTTTAACATTTTGACATTTGCCTCTTACCATTTGTTTCTTGAGCATGTCACTGTATTCATTTATTCACGCAGCCTTATCCACAAAAATATCAACTCTTCCAATTGCCATTTTTCCTCTCACCTAAATTAAATGCATTCAAAATTTAATCTTGCCTATCTTTGCAAATTTTCGCATACCCATTATATCTCTCTGTTTCCACTGCATTTGTTTTGCAATAAATAAATTTTTCGAACCATTGATCAAGTAAATATTTATGTAAGCATTTATTACTTTTGCCTTTTCAGTTAAAAGCTTTTTCATTGCTTACCATAAATCACGCAAGAGCTCAAGTTTTGCTTCCTCAATCAAATCTGTTCAAATTTGCAGTAACGCATGCTTTAAATTTAGATTATAACTGGTATAAATCACGCAAGCTATCTAAAAAAAAAAAATCCAAAAGAGTGATATCGTTCAAACATAAAACTGGAAAGAGAAATCAACGCATGCATTTATCGCAATTTTCGTGTAGCGTTCAAACAAGAAGAACTGGAAATAAATCTCTTGCCTAAACGCATGCACTCAAAAATCAACGCTTGCATTTATTTCTTACGTTTTCAAACCTGCCTATTTATCTCCCCTTTTTATTTCGCAAGTTTATCTATAAATACTTTGCCTCATTCACATAAGTTTTCATATCTCCTTGTTTGTCCCTCTCTGGTACAAGCTTCTATCAGGTAAATAATTTGCATTGTTTATTTCTTTGCTTCTTCCAATTTTCCTTCCTCCTTCTTGTGTTCTCTGATTTCCTTGCTCGGCTACTTCCCCATTATGCCGTGCCATTTATAAATACATATAGAACTTTGTTAGTAGTAGGCTGGAAGAAATGATATAAATTGATTGTAGGAAGCTAGACTATGGAATTAGTGTAGTTATGATGTAGTTAGTGGTATTGTGGATTTGGATAAGTGCAGTTTGAAGAGGAAGGCATAGAAAGAAAAAAAAAAGAATTACAATTTAATAATGGAGAAGATAAATTGATAAGGATAAAATGATATGAAATGTTGTTTAATTCAAATAAACAATATTGTATGAATAAATCTTGGGTGAATATAATAAAATGACATTTATTTCAATTTTTAATGGTTGAAATAAATTTAAGATGGTTAAAAATAAATTTAACTACTTATTTGAGAATTTGGGTGGATAAATATCAATGGATTGTATTTATTATGGTTAATAAAAGGATATTGGTGATGTATACCAATAATCACCTTTTAATGTTTAATAATAAAAGTAAAAGAAGAAATAATTTGCCTAAACATGATGAACATGTATGTGAAATAAAGTATTATTTAATGAATTCGAATGTAGTTAGTGGCTACATTTGATTAAATCGAATAATTTGAACAGTATTGTGTTTGTTGCCAATATTGTCATTTTATTTAAATAAATATATATGAGAATGAAAATAATTGATCATGATGAATATGATTAAAAATGTGAGAAATAATTTAATAATGTCTAAACATGTATTTGTTTTGTTTGGGTGCATAACATCTTTTTATTCAATCAATTGTATTAAATTTGCAATTTATTTTGCAATTTATTCAATTTATTTTATGCATGCGTACGGTTGAAGTATGGGCCTAGGATATGTTGAGACGGTTAGCGGGTTGTAGTAGTCGAGCAAGTTGAACTAAATTTCTTTTATTCTATTCGTTCCAGTTGTTCTGAAATTTTGCTTTGACCGTAATTTTTAAATTCGCATACTTGGTATTTGGATCTTATAGATTTAAGTCAAGGCTTTGCATCCGCCGAAATTTGATCGTGCTTTCCGTTTTTTTTTTTCCGAAGTAGATACCGTGTTTGATTTAGATCCACTGCAGCGTTTAAGGTGAGTATTTCTCACCAGACATATGTACATATATTTTGTGAATTATCGCAAGTGTATGTGTAAAATTTTTATTTAAATATTATCTGTCTGTAGTATAACGTAGAATGATGAATCCCATTTAAATTGACACCTCATCAGTTATTATCTGTTGTATTATTTCTGCAGTTATATTATATTATTGTTTATTTACTGCTTAAATCACCACTGCAAGTTCCCTGTTAAATTTAGATTGTTGTGGGCTGAAATGATAGGCCTAAATGATGATTACTGTGCTATTATTATGTTAACTGTTTAACTGTTAACTTGGGATTGCGGGTTTGAAATGATAGAACCCGGGGTTTGTAAATTACGGATTGAAATGATATAAATCCGTATCACTTGACCTAGGCTAGAAAACTATATACAGGCCCGTGGTCCTTATAATATTTTCTGAAATATTTAAAATTATTTTGGAAGTTAAATATTTGATTTAATATCTTTAAAGGATTTTATATTGATTTTGAATGAGTTATAAATGTTAATAAATAAATAAATAAATATTTGAATAAAATTTTGGAATATAACTTATTTTGGAAATTCTGGATTTTTGAAAGGATAAGATTTCAGTTAAGAAATATATATATAAGTTATATTTGGAAATATTTATTAAGTTAAACAATCTACTAAAGCATTTAAATGCTGTCTTTTGAAATTGGACTAGTTTTACCCGTAACTTTAGGTAGCATTTCCTAAGTGCTATAGAATCTGGAATTTGATTGTTTTGAAATTTAAGGAATTTGATAAATTATATTTATGTTTAAGTTTTGGAGACCTTTAAGATATGAGATTTATAACTGGATTTTTCTTAATAAATTTAAGATGAACATTCTAGTGTTAAGTAAATTTTGAAATTATTTAATGGCATAATTTTGGAGTTTTATCTATGGAATTTATGGGAATATTCAAGACGAAATAATAAACACTAATTTGTTGAAAGAAAAAAATATCCAACCTTAGTTTTGAATATTAATACTCCAATTGGATATACATATAGGAATTGAAATGGTCTTGGGAACATGAAGTGATATTTAAATTATGGTTTAAAATAAAGAAATATATTTGTAAAGCTATGTAAATTATCTTCTTTACAAAGTAACCATAAAGTTAAACCATTTATATCCAAACCATTTGTGTTTTGGGAGTTATGTTTTTTTTTTAAAAGAAAATTTCCAATATATTATGGTTTAAAGGTATAATTCAAATATTTGGTTTCCAGATATTATAAATTTTAAGCAGTATGGTTTTGGAAAAGAATTATATTTGAATATAACGATATCATGTTGTTTTGGGTTTTAAATGATATCGTATTTATAGTTTTGAAATGGAAATATTTATACTGGTTTTAAAGTATAAATTGTTTTTAAATGACCACGGGTTATAATAACGATGGGTTGGCAAAGAGACCGGGATCGGATATGGACATACTCTCTGTCGATACCGAAAACCACTTTGACCAACCGTGTACGCGGTGGAGATTCCAGAATGAAGTAGGTCGGTGGTGGCGTTTCCTGTAAGGTAAATACGTGGACCCGACTCCCGTGAGTTGGCATAAGGTGGCTAAAACAGGAGCAATTCCAGGCCAATGAGGTCATTCCTCTGATCGGACGCTCCTCTTCGATATTATACTATGATCTTGGATTGATTCAGTGGCCACTTCTATATTTTGATTTTGGGGGAGTTAGTTCGAGGTGGGCGGCAGCTGCGCGCTGCGCGTTACCATCAGCCTGGATAGCAATTGGTATATCTACCCTGGCATTGCCTAGTTGTGCCGTGTCACCTACCCTATCGCGCCTTGTACGAGTTTGGTTTTCTCCCGTAGCCCGTGTGGTATCCTCTAGTGGCTTCCCGATCAGGAGGGACTATGATATTGGATGGACTACTGGGACTATTACGTGTTAAGGGCTATATGGGTAACCCCTTAACGCTATTAAAAAGTAAGTTTATTTTATAAATAGACACTAGTATAATAGCGCAATATACTACATAGTAAATAGTTTGACGGATCCTTAGAGGATGGGCGGTCCCAAGCATCCTTTAAGTTACTTGCTCTATATTACAGTACACTTGAATTAGCTTACATTATATAAGTATGTATGTCCTGACTCGAGTGTTATGTTTTATTTTTACGCTCGGGTCAGCCTGAGTTGCAGCTTCAATTTCTTCTCCGTAGCTAGGACACTCAGTAGATCATTCGCGCTGCTGGAAGTTGTTTCAGCCTTTATCTTTTCTGGAATTCAAGACTTTGAAGACTCTATCTCTATTTATGTCTTAAAATTTGTATTGAGGATTATAGACAATGTAAGTTCTGTTTTGTTGAAGTTATATCAGTGGCTTCATGAACCACTAAATTTTTAATTTCCGCTGCGAGATTCTGATATCTGTGTATGTGATTCTGTGATCTATTTATTGTATATTCTGAGTTTTGCCAAATTTATTCTACAACGCAGTATTTTGAACAATTCAAGTCCGACATGTGCGGATGTGAAGGGTTGAAAATACTGGGTCGTTACAGAAGACTTGTAGGCATTCGATTTATAAGATACACAGCAGTTGAAAAAGCATCATCCCAATAAGTAGGTGGAACTGAAGAAACAGACATGAGAGCAAGAGCTGTTTCAATAATGTGGCGATGCTTGCGCTCAGCTGAGCCATTTTGTTCATGTGTATGTGGACATGATACTCGATGAGCGATGCTAGCCAAGTCTAACAGACGGGAGACGCTACGATATTTCCTGCCCCAATCTGATTGTAATGATTTTATTTTTCTGCCAAAATAATTTTCAACATGTCTACGAAAACGATCAAAAACATCATAAACATTTGATTTCTTATGCAATGGAAAAATCCAAGTATATTTACTGAAATCATCCAAAAAATGAACATAGTATTTGAAACCATTAATTGAATTTATTGGTGCAGGTCCCCATACATCACTATATATCAAATCTAAAAGAGCAGAGGTTCCACTACAAGGGGAAGGGGGATTTCCGACGGCTGAAAACCGTCGGCGGCCGTCGGAAGCCGTCGGCAGCCGTCGGAAAAAGCCGTCGGAAATGACGGCGTCGGGGAGCAGTGTTTCCGACGGCTACCGACGGGTGCTGCCGTATAGATTACCGACGGCTTCCGACGGCTTCCGGCGGTTTCCGACGGCTTCCGTCGCCCGTCGGAAGCTGTCGGAAACCGTCGGAAATCAGGCCGCCGGGAGCCGTCGGTAACCGATGAAAATTTCGACCTATAAGCCGTCGGGAGCCGTCGGAAGCCGTCGGAAATCTGCTGTTTTTTTTTTTAAAATCTGCTGCAAATAGAGCCTTCCATCCACATTTCTCTTCCAAACACTACAATATCAATACTGCACAATCCAATAAACAATAATCCAACCAAACATGCAAACCAATACTCCAAAATATTCAATAGACACAGAAATAAACAAAATTGGAATAAAAATAAAATACAAAATATACATAACATTCCAACATTAACAATAATACTAACAATAACTGTTCTAATCATGCATATCCTGATACAGCTACAGAACCAAGTGTATTATACATAATTATACATATCAACAATTAATTGTTCCATCTACCAAATCATTGTAAACTAAAACTAAACATACCTGCACGAACGAATCAGAAAGCAATGAATCAATCTGCCCCAGATCCAGAGCCAGCCGATGAAGGGAAGCGGCCACCAAACTGCTGCATGTACTCAAATAACTGTGCCGTCTGCATGGCCTGTTGGCGGTTCTGCTCCTCCAACTGCTGAACTCTAGTCTGCAATTCTTCTATACTTGCTAGCTCGCTCTGAGGTCTACTCCGCCGTCTCCTACTCTGACTACTGGACTGCAATAATTGAAAAATAAATAAAATCAAAGTTTATTGTTTTGAAAAGGTAAGAATATCATATTTTAAGTATTTTAAGAAAAATTAAATTATTTACCGCTAAATTGCCAAATCCGTATCGTCGACCATGCTCTGGTGGACTCATAACGGACTCAAAAATAACGTCCTCTTCATCGGTCGTCAGCTGCTCTCGACCCGTATCAGAAAGGAGTTTCTGTCGCTGCTCCATAAACATCTCCTGCATTGACAAATTAATAATATCATATCTTATTTCATAATAATTTGACAACTAAAACAATTACTAATACTGAATAAAATGAAATATGCTTACATGGCTTTTACTGGATTTATCGTCCTGCCATGTGTACGAAACAGTCCCGTCTGGATTAACATGCTCGACAGCATGCGTACGGGTGAACACGTCCATATAGCTGACAGGACCATGTGCCTCGGCTTCCTGAAGTTGATTGTTACATATAATTATTATACATTTAAAATCATATAGCATAAACTATTTACATTTATTATTCAGTAATTAAATTTACCAACTCCTGCCGATACTGCTGAAACGACTTCGATCCTCCGCGATGAGTAACGGGATTCTTATTTCTATTTGCAGAGTTTCTATCTGACTCTGCCTGTACATTCAAAATTTGATACATTATTTTCCAATCACGTTAAATTAATAATTCAAAAAAAATTAGTATACTTGCCTTCGCCTCGTCCGTCTCCCAGTAGCTCAACCAAGCTTGTCACACGCTCTCCCCCATCCACCATGGTCTCTTCCCGGATTTCTTAACCTCAGATATCGTGTCTCTGTAGTTCTTTCGCATCTTCCTCATCCAGTATGCTCGTGCCAGCTGCATATCATCTGTCTGGATGTCTATCTCAGCCTGTGTTAAAAAAAGATTACACTTTAAACGATAAACGGTAGAAAAACGACAAAAACGAATTAAAAATGGAAAACATAAAAATTACACATACTAGGACATCCTGCCATATGCACTCTATGATGTGCGGAGGGATGGTATCCCACTTCGGCCAGCACACACTCATCCTACTACGATATGCTGCTTTGGAGACGTCCAACACTACCTTAGTGGGTAGTAGCTCGAACCCCCTGTTTTTAAGTACGATACAGATAAGTACATACGTATAGTATAGAAAAAATAAGATGATGAATAAGATTTAATTTTTACCCATCTGCTTTGGGGACTAACGTAACAACTGGACAGTGTGGCGCTTGCGATGGGCCACTGCCATCGCCTCCTGAAGAACGGGAAGAGCTCCTCCCTCTATGTGACATAATGATAAACCTGTGACGTTTACACATCATTATATAAGAGAATAAAAACATGATAATGAAATATATTTCATATGAACATGACATCAACGGTATAAATTGCTTAATTATAATGACTGAAATGTAAATAGAAATGTAAGTTTGTTATACCTGATTCATAATGGGTGTACTCTTCCTACGATAAGCAGAGTTCATTGCATTTTTAATAAAAATTGCTAAATAAATGACAAATTGAAATAACATAAAACAATAGTAAACGGATTTAGTTTCATAGTTACATCAATTTCATAATACATCAAGAATTCAACATAGTTACATCAATTGCAAAAAAACAGATTCAACGTACCCTCTTCCTCCGTTCTCACGCTATGCCACCTCATATTAGACGCAGTTACAGAAGATGCATATAATCTTTGAAGTCTTGGAGTTATGGGTAAGTAGTGCATACGCTTGTACGGAACTTCCTTACCCTTCTTTTTTCTTGGTTTGTATCTCTCCTGGTTACAAACTTTACAATTTCTAAGGTTTGCGTCTTCTTTCCAAAACAACATGCATCCTTTTAAACATGTATCTATTTTCTGATACGGTAAACCAAAAGCCGACATAAGTTTTTTAACTTCGTAGTGATTTTCACACATTAGATTATCGGGCGGCATATGTCTTTTTGCAGCTTGTACAACAGCCGTAAACCCAGCTTCAGTGATGTTGTATTTTGACTTCATCGCAATGTATTCTGCGATTACTGACAGCTGCGTGCCGCTTTTACAACCATCCCAAATAGGTTTCTTAGCTGCATCTAGTAAATCATAAATTTTCTTAGCTTGAATATTTGGTTCTTCAACATTTACATCATCGTCGTCAACTTCAACCATAGGAAACATTGATCGTGCTGCATCTTCGACCATATTTTCTATACGGGTCGTTGAAACTATTTCGTTAACGACACTTTCAGACTCTACAGAAGTATTTGCTACAACTTCTCCATGCCGATCCCAAACATAATATTCGGGTGTGAAACCGTGTTGGCACAAATGAACTTTCACAATATCTGGTAACAAAAACTTCAAATGTCTACACCTACTACACGGACAACGAATTTCTGGATCGTTTCCGTTATTACTTAAGGCGAATTCAACAAACACGTTTATACCATTATAAAAATCTTCTTTTATTGAGCCCCTCAGTCCTTTTCTTTGGTACATCCATCTCCTTCAATCAACAAAATAATCAATCATTTTTCCTATTTGACAAAATGAGAAGTTCAAAATTTAATATTTATTTTGAAGAATACATATTCGAAAAAGATTATTTTCATGTTCGTATAATATTTTGAATTTAAAGAACAACTTTGTAACGACCCAGAATTTTTAGAAATTAAAATTTGAATATTTAATTTATTTTAAATATTAATAAGTGAATTTATAAGTCAAATAAATTTTTATTTGAATTATTGGATTTAATTGGATTATTAAATCGATAATTTAATATGTTAAATTATGGAAATAATTGAAATAGAGTTAAATATGATTGAAAATGATTTGTAAAATTTTATTTTATCATATGGAAGTTAGAATGATATTTTAGAACTTTTAAAATCGAATTAAAAGTTAATTTGTGAAAATTGAATATTTTAATATTAAATTCGACTAGTGAAAATAGTCAATTTTTAAACAGTCTCAGAATTGAACGAAACCAGTTTCATTGGATCCGTAATAGTTAGTTATTACCGGATTTCAAATTTCGTGTCAATCGGAGCTATCGTTTGATCGTAGCAGCTCGAAACGCATCGAATTATTTTTAATTTAAATTTGGCGAGTCAAAATAGCCATTTTTCAAAAAGTCTCGGATTTCGACGAAACCAGTTTCATCGGATCCGTACTGTGATATTATTGTAAGGTTTCGAATTTCAGGTCAATTGGATTTACCGTTTGTCCTGTACAAATTAAAACGCCTAGAAAATCGCTTAAATCGGTTTAATACAAATTGAGCGTTTACAGCCATAACTCGCACAGATGTCCGAATTAGCTTCCGAAACCTGTTCCATTGTGTCCGGAACGCGGGATAAACCCTAGGTACGTCAGTTTCGGCGCGTAAATCGGAGTTCGGAATTTCCGGGATGAATAGTGTCGTTCGTTCTCTTATAAATAGACCACCCCTTCATAAATTTGATAAAAAAAAATAACCCTAACCCTAATTTTTTAACCTAGCCGCCACTTATACAATGTATGGCCAGAATTTTCTCAACTTCATCCCTCGATTCCTCCAAATCCATCAAGAATTAGCAAGAAGGTTCAACTACAAAGTTGTAGAGCACGACGAGAGCTTGGAGATCAACGGTGGAGTGAGCTACAGGGGGCCGTTCTCTACAGCTGTGCACGCATCTCGAGGGTAGAGGGGGAGGCCGAGCCTTATGCCCTTCAGGCCGAACATGGTGGAGAGGTAGGGCTTCGACATGGTGGGGTTGTGATCGAGTATAGGCGAGCGATTGAGGCGTAAATTTAAACCCTAGCTAGCTATAATGGGTTCGGCCTCAAACGTGATTTACTGGAGCTTGTTGCGTGGAGAGGGAAGATGAAGGGGTCGGCTATGATTTGCAGGTAGATGGAATGGAGGGCTGAGATGAGTTGGGGTTTAAAAATTTAAAGTTTATGTTGATTTGTGTATATAAATCGTGTACAAACTTCAATAATTCATAACTTTTTCATACGAGGTCGAAAACGCGCGAAACCAGTTGCGTTGGAATCGTATGGACGAGCACTACGCGATGGAGTTGGTTTGGAGTCGTTTGGAGTTAGTGAGATTTTTGGGTAAAATTAAACGTCCGTTTAATTTTATTCGAAATAAATCGCTAAAACGGAAATAAAATCAAGGTGAGAACTTCTCACTCAATCGAATTAGTTTCGATTTTATTTTAAATAGTTAGATTTAAAATATTTGAATGCAAGTTTGAATGATGATTGTTATCTATTGATTGTTAAAATAGACATTATACGCCGTTAGTAAGCGGATGTTATTTATTAAAAACATATACCGCGAATATTTCATAAACAGTGAAATTGGTATTATAAATAATATCAATATATATATATATTGGCATATGTATATATTGCAGTTGATTGATTTCCCGCATTTATTTGTTTAGCGGATGAGACCCTATTACGCCGTTATTAAGCGGATAATATTTAATAAGAACATATACCGCGATAATTTCGTACTGGAGCGAAATTGGTATTGTGCTAATGTTTTTGGATGCAGGAAAACAGGTTGGAGGGATCCAACTGGATTCCTCAACAGTATTTATTTGATTTCAGATATTTTGATATTTGATGGATTATCATATCGATATATGATATCGTTGTTGTCGTGATTGACTATTTGGTATGTAGCATCATTGGACCAAATTTGGAACTTTAAAAATGATTTTTAAAGTTGATTTTTAAGAATATACTATATTTTGGAATTGATCCATTTTAAATAAATAAACGTTATAATTTTTAATGTTATAAAAATTATGATTTTTGAGAAAAATAGTTAAAAACTGATTTTTGAGAATATGATGCTAATGATTTTATAAAATAGTTAAATCGAAATTTTTGAATTTATTATGAAAAGTTGAAATATAGGATTTATAAAATTTAATTATTTTATGAATCAAAAGGATGAAGTTTTTAAAGGAATTTGAAGACGTTTTAAAGAATAATATAAATTGATTTATATTAAGAGATTTATAAATGGATATTTATAAATTGAAATATTGACATTATAAAACGAGTTTTTATAAGTGTTTGAATGAAGTGAAAATAAATTTTGTAAATGAATGGAATTTATAAAATTATAAATGGTGAAGTTATAAATGAAATTTATAAATAGTAAGATTTATAAATTTTGTGAAGTTATTAAAGAATATATTTGGATGAATAATTAAATCTTAAAAGTTATAAGATTTATAACTATGAAGTTTAAAAGAACGATTTTGTAAAATAATCGTTTTATAAGTATTTAACTTATAATATGAACGTTTAGTTTATAATTTAGTTATAAACTGGAATAGGTTAATATGGAAATTATAAAATGAAGTTTTTATAAATAAATAGAAATGGAATTTATAAACGTTGTTTTATAAATTCACAAATGACTTATTTAATAAGAAAATTGTTGAAACCTATTAAAGGAGTTATATTCACATTTTTGAATAGTGAATAATCCTTTAAAATAAATTGAATAGAAGTGATGAAATTGTTAACGAAGTTTATTCACATTTTTGGATAGTGAATAATATGTTAAAGAAATTGTTTTAGATATGATGTTTTAAATAGAATTAAAACTATCTAACGATGTTTTTAAAATGTGTTGAGATTCGAAACCATAGATTTCAACATTTATTGTTGAAATAGACGTTTTCGAAAAATGAAAAGGAAATAGTGGACTATAACACTGTTGTTATAGTAAATGATTTCCGAAAGGAAATGTTTTGTATAGTATTGGGATTTATATATCTATTTTAATTTCGAATCCCTATACTAGTGATTTTGGGTTGTCGTGACGATGTTTTACGTAACATTCGTTTTGGCCCAAATAAATATGTTTATGAGAATGATTTCCTTAAAGAATGAAATATATACTTAATTTCGATTTAAGTACATTGAATATTTTCCAAGTGTTGAAAGTAAATAAAATTTGTGAATTACTTATGAATAAATAAGTATGGAAATGTTTTTCCAATGTGAAATGAAACGTTTAGAGAATTTATCTTTTTGAAGATAAATTGAAATGAATAATTGAAATCGAATATTCATTGATATTTTGGAATTATAAATTCACTAAGGAATTTATAAAGGAAGTGGAATTTGTCTAAAAATAAATATTGATTTATTTTTGAAGTGTGAAAATTATATATCTTGTAAAGATATTTTGTGAAATAAATAATTTGGAAAATTATTTGGAATCTGGTGATGTGTGCATATCCAGTGATAGTTCAATAACCAACTATCAATATTTCCCTTTGAATGGGTAATTGATGTGATTTGTTTGAATGTGAATGCTACACTTATTTTTGAATAAGCGCTCACTATTCGGGTTAACCGGGAAAGGACCATGGGGTCGTATAACCCATTCCGAATATGTGATACGTCGTTATAATAGCATTGAAGATTGGTGTTGAAGACCCGGTATTTGCGAGAGCGATAGGATGACCTGTCGATTTACTCTGCACCGAGTTGCTACGGTATAGAGTTCTCCATATGTGATGGTGAATCCGATCAGGATTGTGAATATCCGGATTGCAAGGACTTCTTTGTAAGTGCCTTCGGTTTTGTTCGATCCCGGAACAAACTTGTATGGATTGTATGTTTGACATTACAAGTTGAGATATAAAGCCGATTTCTTTCAAATATATTTCTGTGGTGGCGGAGAATTTATTCTTTTAGCTTAACACCCTTCTCTGAGACGTACGAGCTCAGAGGTTATATAGTTGAAGTTATCAGCAATATATTCCCAATTTGGTAATGTGATATGCTGAGTGATGCTGAAATGATCATCGTGTTGATTATTGTGATAGGATCGTTTATTTGATCGTCTATCTTAGTGATCATTGTGTTGATCATTTGTTGACCCAAAGCATGGCTTTTGTATAAAGTATGTTTTTGTGGATGTGACTTCGTCGAACCTCACACCCCGGAAATGGTCAAAACAGGAAAGATGCGGCAAGGTTATGAGGGGTAGCACCCTTTAGGGTATGTACATTTCCTTCTGGATAGAGGTGGTATCATGGTATGGAGCCCAGATATTTAACCTATGTGGTTACTACGAATTTATTACTTTGTGGTTGTTGGTTTTCGGGATCCCGTGAGAAAGGTCGTTTACGATCGGGGAATGGCGTGCTCGTGTCAGTAGTTACCCAGTTAGGGGTAACCCGGCCTTGTGTTGGCAGAGTTCCGGTTTGGTTCTCGGGGATGTCTTTCCAGAGGCATTCTCATGTGGCAATGGGAAGTTCCTTGGCCTGACCATTTGTTGGAAATCCAAAGAAACAATACGAAACTTGTACGGTTTTAGTTGTAGAACCTGCTTCCTCAGGAGGTAGCTATAGTAGGCATAATATAATGGTACCTATGCTGGCTAAGATTTATATTCTACTTTCGAAATCGTTTTATACACTATGCACTAATAATAATAATCAAAATTGATTTGATTTTAAATGCGTATCAAGCATCTTTGACTATCATAAGGAGAAATCTTCTCCAAGTCTGCGTTTGCATTGTGTGTGTGGCAGGAGGTCTTATGGTAGTCTCATTTTTAAAAGCATTGCGAATTGAATTTAAAAATATCTCTCTATTTTGATTTTAAAGATAAATAAACTGTTTTGAGTTCTCACACCAGTCTTGCTTATGCTAGGTGATATGTGATGGGGGGTTCTCGCTTCGCGGTTTGGTGGCGAACGGGAGACTCTTACCCCCACACGTCCTTTTTACGGGGTTGGTTAGGCGAAGCCGTGACATTCGAAAGGGTGGCCGTAAAAGCAAGTTTGGGATACCAGTTGTTGCCACGGTGGGGCTGGGATGGTTGAAAAGCCTACCGGTTGTGACCACTGACGGCGGGTCCTGACAATGTGGTATCAGAGCTTATGGTTAAGCGACAACCAGGGTTCTGTTGGGTATAACTCATTAGAGATGGAGTCAGCAGTACTCTAGAATGAATTTGAGTGTAATAATAGCTATGAGAGCGTATTTGTTAGTGAATATATAAAATTGTTTTATATTGTAATGATTGGTTTGTTGAGTGGTATATAGATTCTGGTTAATACGAGTAATTAACGTTGTTGATAGGGATCTCTAAACACTTGAATAGAACAATTCGACACAGTATTGTTTTAAAATTGGGTAAATGAAATAATTTTACCTTGATTATATTTTATATATAAAGGAATAATTTTTCAGAATTATTAAAGTGTATATAAATTGATTGTTTAGTTGTTTGAATAATCTAAATAAAGGAATAATTGTATAAGCAAATGAATTATAAGAATTAAATTATAATTAAATGTGATTTACAATTGTGAAATAAACTTATATATATAAGAAGTGAAACTAATGAATATATTTATGAATATGAGTTGTAAATATAAAAATGAATTGAGTTATATAAATGAAATTCAACTTTGAAATTGAATTGAATGAATGGATTGAATGTTAATCAATTAAATGTGAATTAAGTTGATATGAAATAATGAATATAAGTATTAATTCATTAAAATCTAATGTTATTAGAAAGTTGAATAATTGAATGAAAATCAATTAATTAAACCAATTGATAAGCAAAGTAATTTGGTTGCAATTAATAAACATTGGTTGATGTTGAATATGATTGTTAGTTGATTTTATATAATTCATTAAGTATTAATGAAATTTAAAGCTATGTAATTGAATTCAAATTAGAAGTAAATAAATTTGAATAGAATTGAATTTGATTTGGAAGTGAACCAACTTGTGAATTAGTGAATGCAAACTAATTGAAAATGAATGTTAGTAAAAACATCCACTATTAATAAATCAAATGTGATTAAATTGAAAACCAATTCATTGAATATTAATGAAAATATGAATGAATATTTATTTGTTATGGATGTTAGTTGGTTGATGTTTGAATATGAATGCATTTGCTATGTTGACATATATAGTTATTATGTTACCATATGTTGTATATTGATACTATTGTCTACATACATGATTCTCATGTTGTTTGTTGAGTGATTAGTAGGTGCGGATTGCGTTTGCTTCGCATTTGGAGCTCGCTTTTGCGCTATATTAGCCGTATATGCTAGCTAATAAAATATAAGGTACATATCTCGGATTAAATATCGTACTTTTACACTTTTTTCCCTGCGGGATGCCTCATTACTTGATGAGATGTATATTTGTGATATATATACTGTCATTTTTTTTTCGGATCGAGCCGCGCAAAGGAGACTATGGCGAATTTTTTCGGAAATTTAAGGCGTTAGAAAAAATTTAAGAAAATTGGGAAAATTTTGAAAACTTAAACTTTGATTTTGGAATTGAAAGTTAAACAATAGTTTGTTTTTTAAAAGATAACTAAGTATGATTTGAAAACTTAGTAGGTTATTGTAAGAAGTTTAACTATGAATTTTGGGAAAATTAATAAATTCTGTAACCTTTCTTACTTATAATTTCGAGGACGAAATTCTTTTAAGTGGGGAAGATTGTAACGACCCAGAATTTTTAGAAATTAAAATTTGAATATTTAATTTATTTTAAATATTAATAAGTGAATTTATAAGTCAAATAAATTTTTATTTGAATTATTGGATTTAATTGGATTATTAAATCGATAATTTAATATGTTAAATTATGGAAATAATTGAAAATATAGTTAAATATGATTGAAAATGATTTGTAAAATTTTATTTTATCATATGGAAGTTAGAATGATATTTTAGAACTTTTAAAATCGAATTAAAAGTTAATTTGTGAAAATTGAATATTTTAATATTAAATTCGACTAGTGAAAATAGTCAATTTTTGAACAGTCTCAGAATTGAGCGAAACCAGTTCCATTGGATCCGTAATAGTTATTTATTACCGGATTTCAAATTTCGTGTCAATCGGAGCTATCGTTTGATCGTAGCAGCTCGAAACGCATCGAATTATTTTTAATTTAAATTTGGCGAGTCAAAATAGCCATTTTTCAAAAAGTCTCGGATTTCGACGAAACCAGTTTCATCGGATCCGTAATGTGATATTATTGTAAGGTTTCGAATTTCAAGTCAATTGGATTTACCGTTTGTCCTGTACAAATTAAAACGCCTAGAAAATCGCTTAAATCGGTTTAATTCAAATTGAGCGTTTACAGCCATAACTCGCACAGATGTCCGAATTAGCTTCCGAAACCTGTTCCATTGTGTCCGGAACGCGGGATAAACCCTAGGTACGTCAGT
This sequence comes from Allium cepa, assembly GCA_030765085.1. Lineage (NCBI taxonomy): Eukaryota > Viridiplantae > Streptophyta > Magnoliopsida > Asparagales > Amaryllidaceae > Allium > Allium cepa. The sequence continues at coordinate 165,715,875 of CM060932.1, forward strand.
TTCGGCGCGTAAATCGGAGTTCGGAATTTCCGGGATGAATAGTGTCGTTCGTTCTCTTATAAATAGACCACCCCTTCATAAATTTGATAAAAAAAAATAACCCTAACCCTAATTTTTTAACCTAGCCGCCACTTATACAATGTATGGCCAGAATTTTCTCAACTTCATCCCTCGATTCCTCCAAATCCATCAAGAATTAGCAAGAAGGTTCAACTACAAAGTTGTAGAGCACGACGAGAGCTTGGAGATCAACGGTGGAGTGAGCTACAGGGGGCCGTTCTCTACAGCTGTGCACGCATCTCGAGGGTAGAGGGGGAGGCCGAGCCTTATGCCCTTCAGGCCGAACATGGTGGAGAGGTAGGGCTTCGACATGGTGGGGTTGTGATCGAGTATAGGCGAGCGATTGAGGCGTAAATTTAAACCCTAGCTAGCTATAATGGGTTCGGCCTCAAACGTGATTTACTGGAGCTTGTTGCGTGGAGAGGGAAGATGAAGGGGTCGGCTATGATTTGCAGGTAGATGGAATGGAGGGCTGAGATGAGTTGGGGTTTAAAAATTTAAAGTTTATGTTGATTTGTGTATATAAATCGTGTACAAACTTCAATAATTCATAACTTTTTCATACGAGGTCGAAAACGCGCGAAACCAGTTGCGTTGGAATCGTATGGACGAGCACTACGCGATGGAGTTGGTTTGGAGTCGTTTGGAGTTAGTGAGAATTTTGGGTAAAATTAAACGTCCGTTTAATTTTATTCGAAATAAATCGCTAAAACGGAAATAAAATCAAGGTGAGAACTTCTCACTCAATCGAATTAGTTTCGATTTTATTTTAAATAGTTAGATTAAAAATATTTGAATGCAAGTTTGAATGATGATTGTTATCTATTGATTGTTAAAATAGACATTATACGCCGTTAGTAAGCGGATGTTATTTATTAAAAACATATACCGCGAATATTTCATAAACAGTGAAATTGGTATTATAAATAATATCAATATATATATATTGGCATATGTATATATTGCAGTTGATTGATTTTCCGCATTTATTTGTTTAGCGGATGAGACCCTATTACGCCGTTATTAAGCGGATAATATTTAATAAGAACATATACCGCGATAATTTCGTACTGGAGCGAAATTGGTATTGTGCTAATGTTTTTGGATGCAGGAAAACAGGTTGGAGGGATCCAACTGGATTCCTCAACAGTATTTATTTGATTTCAGATATTTTGATATTTGATGGATTATCATATCGATATATGATATCGTTGTTGTCGTGATTGACTATTTGGTATGTAGCATCATTGGACCAAATTTGGAACTTTAAAAATGATTTTTAAAGTTGATTTTTAAGAATATACTATATTTTGGAATTGATCCATTTTAAATAAATAAACGTTATAATTTTTAATGTTATAAAAATTATGATTTTTGAGAAAAATAGTTAAAAACTGATTTTTGACAATATGATGCTAATGATTTTATAAAATAGTTAAATCGAAATTTTTGAATTTATTATGAAAAGTTGAAATATAGGATTTATAAAATTTAATTATTTTATGAATCAAAAGGATGAAGTTTTTAAAGGAATTTGAAGACGTTTTAAAGAATAATATAAATTGATTTATATTAAGAGATTTATAAATGGATATTTATAAATTGAAATATTGACATTATAAAACGAGTTTTTATAAGTGTTTGAATGAAGTGAAAATAAATTTTGTAAATGAATGGAATTTATAAAATTATAAATGGTGAAGTTATAAATGAAATTTATAAATAGTAAGATTTATAAATTTTGTGAAGTTATTCAAGAATATATTTGGATGAATAATTAAATCTTAAAAGTTATAAGATTTATAACTATGAAGTTTAAAAGAACGATTTTGTAAAATAATCGTTTTATAAGTATTTAACTTATAATATGAACGTTTAGTTTATAATTTAGTTATAAACTGGAATAGGTTAATATGGAAATTATAAAAAGGAAGTTTTTATAAATAAATAGAAATGGAATTTATAAACGTTGTTTTATAAATTCACAAATGACTTATTTTAATAAGAAAATTGTTGAAACCTATTAAAGGAGTTATATTCACATTTTTGAATAGTGAATAATCCTTTAAAATAAATTGAATAGAAGTGATGAAATTGTTAACGAAGTTTATTCACATTTTTGAATAGTGAATAATATGTTAAAGAAATTGTTTTAGATATGATGTTTTAAATAGAATTAAAACTATCTAACGATGTTTTTAAAATGTGTTGAGATTCGAAACCATAGATTTCAACATTTATTGTTGAAATAGACGTTTTCGAAAAATGAAAAGGAAATAGTGGACTATAACACTGTTGTTATAGTAAATGATTTCCGAAAGGAAATGTTTTGTATAGTATTGGGATTTATATATCTATTTTAATTTCGAATCCCTATAATAGTGATTTTGGGTTGTCGTGACGATGTTTTACGTAACATTCGTTTTGGCCCAAATAAATATGTTTATGAGAATGATTTCCTTAAAGAATGAAATATATACTTAATTTCGATTTAAGTACATTGAATATTTTCCAAGCGTTGAAAGTAAATAAAATTTGTGAATTACTTATGAATAAATAAGTATGGAAATGTTTTTCCAATGTGAAATGAAACGTTTAGAGAATTTATCTTTTTGAAGATAAATTGAAATGAATAATTGAAATCGAATATTCATTGATATTTTGGAATTATAAATTCACTAAGGAATTTATAAAGGAAGTGGAATTTGTCTAAAAATAAATATTGATTTATTTTTGAAGTGTGAAAATTATATATCTTGTAAAGATATTTTGTGAAATAAATAATTTGGAAAATTATTTGGAATCTGGTGATGTGTGCATATCCAGTGATAGTTCAATAACCAACTATCAATATTTCCCTTTGAATGGGTAATTGATGTGATTTGTTTGAATGTGAATGCTACACTTATTTTTGAATAAGCGCTCACTATTCGGGTTAACCGGGAAAGGACCATGGGGTCGTATAACCCATTCCGAATATGTGATACGTCGTTATAATAGCATTGAAGATCGGTGTTGAAGACCCGGTATTTGCGAGAGCGATAGGATGACCTGTCGATTTACTCTGCACCGAGTTGCTACGGTATAGAGTTCTCCATATGTGATGGTGAATCCGATCAGGATTGTGAATATCCGGATTGCAAGGACTTCTTTGTAAGTGCCTTCGGTTTTGTTCGATCCCGGAACAAACTTGTATGGATTGTATGTTTGACATTACAAGTTGAGATATAAAGCCGATTTCTTTCAAATATATTTCTGTGGTGGCGGAGAATTTATTCTTTTAGCTTAACACCCTTCTCTGAGACGTACGAGCTCAGAGGTTATATAGTTGAAGTTATCAGCAATATATTCCCAATTTGGTAATGTGATATGCTGAGTGATGCTGAAATGATCATCGTGTTGATTATTGTGATAGGATCGTTTATTTGATCGTCTATCTTAGTGATCATTGTGTTGATCATTTGTTGACCCAAAGCATGGCTTTTGTATAAAGTATGTTTTTGTGGATGTGACTTCGTCGAACCTCACACCCCGGAAATGGTCAAAACAGGAAAGATGCGGCAAGGTTATGAGGGGTAGCACCCTTTAGGGTATGTACATTTCCTTCTGGATAGAGGTGGTATCATGGTATGGAGCCCAGATATTTAACCTATGTGGTTACTACGAATTTATTACTTTGTGGTTGTTGGTTTTCGGGATCCCGTGAGAAAGGTCGTTTACGATCGGGGAATGGCGTGCTCGTGTCAGTAGTTACCCAGTTAGGGGTAACCCGGCCTTGTGTTGGCAGAGTTCCGGTTTGGTTCTCGGGGATGTCTTTCCAGAGGCATTCTCATGTGGCAATGGGAAGTTCCTTGGCCTGACCATTTGTTGGAAATCCAAAGAAACAATACGAAACTTGTACGGTTTTAGTTGTAGAACCTGCTTCCTCAGGAGGTAGCTATAGTAGGCATAATATAATGGTACCTATGCTGGCTAAGATTTATATTCTACTTTCGAAATCGTTTTATACACTATGCACTAATAATAATAATCAAAATTGATTTGATTTTAAATGCGTATCAAGCATCTTTGACTATCATAAGGAGAAATCTTCTCCAAGTCTGCGTTTGCATTGTGTGTGTGGCAGGAGGTCTTATGGTAGTCTCATTTTTAAAAGCATTGCGAATTGAATTTAAAAATATCTCTCTATTTTGATTTTAAAGATAAATAAACTGTTTTGAGTTCTCACACCAGTCTTGCTTATGCTAGGTGATATGTGATGGGGGGTTCTCGCTTCGCGGTTTGGTGGCGAACGGGAGACTCTTACCCCCACACGTCCTTTTTACGGGGTTGGTTAGGCGAAGCCGTGACATTCGAAAGGGTGGCCATAAAAGCAAGTTTGGGATACCAGTTGTTGCCACGGTGGGGCTGGGATGGTTGAAAAGCCTACCGGTTGTGACCACTGACGGCGGGTCCTGACAATGTGGTATCAGAGCTTATGGTTAAGCGACAACCAGGGTTCTGTTGGGTATAACTCATTAGAGATGGAGTCAGCAGTACTCTAGAATGAATTTGAGTGTAATAATAGCTATGAGAGCGTATTTGTTAGTGAATATATAAAATTGTTTTATATTGTGATGATTGGTTTGTTGAGTGGTATATAGATTCTGGTTAATACGAGTAATTAACGTTGTTGATAGGGATCTCTAAACACTTGAATAGAACAATTCGACACAGTATTGTTTTAAAATTGGGTAAATGAAATAATTTTACCTTGATTATATTTTATATATAAAGGAATAATTTTTCAGAATTATTAAAGTGTATATAAATTGATTGTTTAGTTGTTTGAATAATCTAAATAAAGGAATAATTGTATAAGCAAATGAATTATAAGAATTAAATTATAATTAAATGTGATTTACAATTGTGAAATAAACTTATATATATAAGAAGTGAAACTAATGAATATATTTATGAATATGAGTTGTAAATATAAAAATGAATTGAGTTATATAAATGAAATTCAACTTTGAAATTGAATTGAATGAATGGATTGAATGTTAATCAATTAAATGTGAATTAAGTTGATATGAAATAATGAATATAAGTATTAATTCATTAAAATCTAATGTTATTAGAAAGTTGAATAATTGAATGAAAATCAATTAATTAAACCAATTGATAAGCAAAGTAATTTGGTTGCAATTAATAAACATTGGTTGATATTGAATATGATTGTTAGTTGATTTTATATAATTCATTAAGTATTAATGAAATTTAAAGCTATGTAATTGAATTCAAATTAGAAGTAAATAAATTTGAATAGAATTGAATTTGATTTGGAAGTGAACCAACTTGTGAATTAGTGAATGCAAACTAATTGAAAATGAATGTTAGTAAAAACATCCACTATTAATAAATCAAATGTGATTAAATTGAAAACCAATTCATTGAATATTAATGAAAATATGAATGAATATTTATTGGTTATGGATGTTAGTTGGTTGATGTTTGAATATGAATGCATTTGCTATGTTGACATATATAGTTATTATGTTACCATATGTTGTATATTGATACTATTGTCTACATACATGATTCTCATGTTGTTTGTTGAGTGATTAGTAGGTGCGGATTGCGTTTGCTTCGCATTTGGAGCTCGCTTTTGCGCTATATTAGCCGTATATGCTAGCTAATAAAATATAAGGTACATATCTCGGATTAAATATCGTACTTTTACACTTTTTTCCCTGCGGGATGCCTCATTACTTGATGAGATGTATATTTGTGATATATATACTGTCATTTTTTTTTTCGGATCGAGCCGCGCAAAGGAGACTATGGCGAATTTTTTCGGAAATTTAAGGCGTTAGAAAAATTTTGAGAAAATTGGGAAAATTTTGAAAACTTAAACTTTGATTTTGGAATTGAAAGTTAAACAATAGTTTGTTTTTTAAAAGATAACTAAGTATGATTTGAAAACTTAGTAGGTTATTGTAAGAAGTTTAACTATGAATTTTGGGAAAATTAATAAATTCTGTAACCTTTCTTACTTATAATTTCGAGGACGAAATTCTTTTAAGTGGGGAAGATTGTAACGACCCAGAATTTTTAGAAATTAAAATTTGAATATTTAATTTATTTTAAATATTAATAAGTGAATTTATAAGTCAAATAAATTTTTATTTGAATTATTGGATTTAATTGGATTATTAAATCGATAATTTAATATGTTAAATTATGGAAATAATTGAAAATATAGTTAAATATGATTGAAAATGATTTGTAAAATTTTATTTTATCATATGGAAGTTAGAATGATATTTTAGAACTTTTAAAATCGAATTAAAAGTTAATTTGTGAAAATTGAATATTTTAATATTAAATTCGACTAGTGAAAATAGTCAATTTTTGAACAGTCTCAGAATTGAACGAAATCAGTTCCATTGGATCCGTAATAGTTAGTTATTACCGGATTTCAAATTTCGTGTCAATCGGAGCTATCGTTTGATCGTAGCAGCTCGAAACGCATCGAATTATTTTTAATTTAAATTTGGCGAGTCAAAATAGCCATTTTTCAAAAAGTCTCAGATTTCGACGAAACCAGTTTCATCGGATCCGTAATGTGATATTATTGTAAGGTTTCGAATTTCAAGTCAATTGGATTTACCGTTTGTCCTGTACAAATTAAAACGCCTAGAAAATCGCTTAAATCGGTTTAATTCAAATTGAGCGTTTACAGCCATAACTCGCACAGATGTCCGAATTAGCTTCCGAAACCTATTCCATTGTGTCCGGAACGCGGGATAAACCCTAGGTACGTCAGTTTCGGCGCGTAAATCGGAGTTCGGAATTTCCGGGATGAATAGTGTCGTTCGTTCTCTTATAAATAGACCACCCCTTCATAAATTTGATAAAAAAAAATAACCCTAACCCTAATTTTTTAACCTAGCCGCCACTTATACAATGTATGCCAGAATTTTCTCAACTTCATCCCTCGATTCCTCCAAATCCATCAAGAATTAGCAAGAAGGTTCAACTACAAAGTTGTAGAGCACGACGAGAGCTTGGAGATCAACGGTGGAGTGAGCTACAGGGGGCCATTCTCTACAGCTGTGCACGCATCTCGAGGGTAGAGGGGGAGGCCGAGCCTTATGCCCTTCAGGCCGAACATGGTGGAGAGGTAGGGCTTCGACATGGTGGGGTTGTGATCGAGTATAGGCGAGCGATTGAGGCGTAAATTTAAACCCTAGCTAGCTATAATGGGTTCGGCCTCAAACGTGATTTACTGGAGCTTGTTGCGTGGAGAGGGAAGATGAAGGGGTGGGCTATGATTTGCAGGTAGATGGAATGGAGGGCTGAGATGAGTTGGGGTTTAAAAATTTAAAGTTTATGTTGATTTGTGTATATAAATCGTGTACAAACTTCAATAATTCATAACTTTTTCATACGAGGTCGAAAACGCGCGAAACCAGTTGCGTTGGAATCGTATGGACGAGCACTACGCGATGGAGTTGGTTTGGAGTTGTTTGGAGTTAGTGAGAATTTTGGGTAAAATTAAACGTCCGTTTAATTTTATTCGAAATAAATCGCTAAAACGGAAATAAAATCAAGGTGAGAACTTCTCACTCAATCGAATTAGTTTCGATTTTATTTTAAATAGTTAGATTTAAAATATTTGAATGCAAGTTTGAATGATGATTGTTATCTATTGATGGTTAAAATAGACATTATACACCGTTAGTAAGCGGATGTTATTTATTAAAAACATATACCGCGAATATTTCATAAACAGTGAAATTGGTATTATAAATAATATCAATATATATATATATTGGCATATGTATATATTGCAGTTGATTGATTTTCCGCATTTATTTGTTTAGCGGATGAGACCCTATTACGCCGTTATTAAGCGGATAATATTTAATAAGAACATATACCGCGATAATTTCGTACTGGAGCGAAATTGGTATTGTGCTAATGTTTTTGGATGCAGGAAAACAGGTTGGAGGGATCCAACTGGATTCCTCAACAGTATTTATTTGATTTCAGATATTTTGATATTTGATGGATTATCATATCGATATATGATATCGTTGTTGTCGTGATTGACTATTTGGTATGTAGCATCATTGGACCAAATTTGGAACTTTAAAAATGATTTTTAAAGTTGATTTTTAAGAATATACTATATTTTGGAATTGATCCATTTTAAATAAATAAACGTTATAATTTTTAATGTTATAAAAATTATGATTTTTGAGAAAAATAGTTAAAAACTGATTTTTGAGAATATGATGCTAATGATTTTATAAAATAGTTAAATCGAATTTTTTGAATTTATTATGAAAAGTTGAAATATAGGATTTATAAAATTTAATTATTTTATGAATCAAAAGGATGAAGTTTTTAAAGGAATTTGAAGACGTTTTAAAGAATAATATAAATTGATTTATATTAAGAGATTTATAAATGGATATTTATAAATTGAAATATTGACATTATAAAACGAGTTTTTATAAGTGTTTGAATGAAGTGAAAATAAATTTTGTAAATGAATGGAATTTATAAAATTATAAATGGTGAAGTTATAAATGAAATTTATAAATAGTAAGATTTATAAATTTTGTGAAGTTATTAAAGAATATATTTGGATGAATAATTAAATCTTAAAAGTTATAAGATTTATAACTATGAAGTTTAAAAGAACGATTTTGTAAAATAATCGTTTTATAAGTATTTAACTTATAATATGAACGTTTAGTTTATAATTTAGTTATAAACTGGAATAGGTTAATATGGAAATTATAAAAAGGAAGTTTTTATAAATAAATAGAAATGGAATTTATAAACGTTGTTTTATAAATTCACAAATGACTTATTTTAATAAGAAAATTGTTGAAACCTATTAAAGGAGTTATATTCACATTTTTGAATAGTGAATAATCCTTTAAAATAAATTGAATAGAAGTGATGAAATTGTTAGCGAAGTTTATTCACATTTTTGAATAGTGAATAATATGTTAAAGAAATTATTTTAGATATGATGTTTTAAATAGAATTAAAACTATCTAACGATGTTTTTAAAATGTGTTGAGATTCGAAACCATAGATTTCAACATTTATTGTTGAAATAGACGTTTTCGAAAAATGAAAAGGAAATAGTGGACTATAACACTGTTGTTATAGTAAATGATTTCCGAAAGGAAATGTTTTGTATAGTATTGGGATTTATATATCTATTTTAATTTCGAATCCCTATACTAGTGATTTTGGGTTGTCGTGACGATGTTTTACGTAACATTCGTTTTGGCCCAAATAAATATGTTTATGAGAATGATTTCCTTAAAGAATGAAATATATACTTAATTTCGATTTAAGTACATTGAATATTTTCCAAGTGTTGAAAGTAAATAAAATTTGTGAATTACTTATGAATAAATAAGTATGGAAATGTTTTTCCAATGTGAAATGAAACGTTTAGAGAATTTATCTTTTTGAAGATAAATTGAAATGAATAATTGAAATCGAATATTCATTGATATTTTGGAATTATAAATTCACTAAGGAATTTATAAAGGAAGTGGAATTTGTCTAAAAATAAATATTGATTTATTTTTGAAGTGTGAAAATTATATATCTTGTAAAGATATTTTGTGAAATAAATAATTTGGAAAATTATTTGGAATCTGGTGATGTGTGCATATCCAGTGATAGTTCAATAACCAACTATCAATATTTCCCTTTGAATGGGTAATTGATGTGATTTGTTTGAATGTGAATGCTACACTTATTTTTGAATAAGCGCTCACTATTCGGGTTAACCGGGAAAGGACCATGGGGTCGTATAACCCATTTCGAATATGTGATACGTCGTTATAATAGCATTGAAGATCGGTGTTGAAGACCCGGTATTTGCGAGAGCGATAGGATGACCTGTCGATTTACTCTGCACCGAGTTGCTACGGTATAGAGTTCTCCATATGTGATGGTGAATCCGATCAGGATTGTGAATATCCGGATTGCAAGGACTTCTTTGTAAGTGCCTTCGGTTTTGTTCGATCCCGGAACAAACTTGTATGGATTGTATGTCTGACATTACAAGTTGAGATATAAAGCCGATTTCTTTCAAATATATTTCTGTGGTGGCGGAGAATTTATTCTTTTAGCTTAACACCCTTCTCTGAGACGTACGAGCTCAGAGGTTATATAGTTGAAGTTATCAGCAATATATTCCCAATTTGGTAATGTGATATGCTGAGTGATGCTGAAATGATCATCGTGTTGATTATTGTGATAGGATCGTTTATTTGATCGTCTATCTTAGTGATCATTGTGTTGATCATTTGTTGACCCAAAGCATGGCTTTTGTATAAAGTATGTTTTTGTGGATGTGACTTCGTCGAACCTCACACCCCGGAAATGGTCAAAACAGGAAAGATGCGGCAAGGTTATGAGGGGTAGCACCCTTTAGGGTATGTACATTTCCTTCTAGATAGAGGTGGTATCATGGTATGGAGCCCAGATATTTAACCTATGTGGTTACTACGAATTTATTACTTTGTGGTTGTTGGTTTTCGGGATCCCGTGAGAAAGGTCGTTTACGATCGGGGAATGGCGTGCTCGTGTCAGTAGTTACCCAGTTAGGGGTAACCCGGCCTTGTGTTGGCAGAGTTCCGGTTTGGTTCTCGGGGATGTCTTTCCAGAGGCATTCTCATGTGGCAATTGGAAGTTCCTTGGCCTGACCATTTGTTGGAAATCCAAAGAAACAATACGAAACTTGTACGGTTTTAGTTGTAGAACCTGCTTCCTCAGGAGGTAGCTATAGTAGGCATAATATAATGGTACCTATGCTGGCTAAGATTTATATTCTACTTTCGAAATCGTTTTATACACTATGCACTAATAATAATAATCAAAATTGATTTGATTTTAAATGCGTATCAAGCATCTTTGACTATCATAAGGAGAAATCTTCTCCAAGTCTGCGTTTGCATTGTGTGTGTGGCAGGAGGTCTTATGGTAGTCTCATTTTTAAAAGCATTGCGAATTGAATTTAAAAATATCTCTCTATTTTGATTTTAAAGATAAATAAACTGTTTTGAGTTCTCACACCAGTCACATGACTGACTTGGGGTTTATTGTTTTCCTTCCTAAACTCTGAGTGTCCACCAATTTCCACACGGGCAGTCAAGAGTTAAGGTTTATCAGGATATTCTGGATATTCTGGAGTTGCTGGAGGCAAGCTGGATGGCATGGCATATTATTTATATAGTATTTCTTTTTCCGCTGCATTGTTTGTTGTTGTTGATGTTGTACACTCTGATGATATGATGTAATGTAATGTGATGTAATGTAATAACTGATATAGTTCTTTGTTTAAAGATTATTCATTTATTTATTATATGTTGTTCCGCTGCGAATTGTGAGATTCTGATGTTGTTCTGTTGTTTTCTGTTCCGTCCTATTTTCTTCTGTTTTTCTTTTTTTCCTCTATTCTCTTTTTCTTCTATTTTAAAATTTTCTACCTTCTTTTCCTAAAATTCTTTTTCTTTTCTTTTCCTAAACTTTTTAAAAACCCTCAGTGTTCGGTTTTCCGTCGTTCGATTCCTCGGCAGTCGATAAAGTGAGTGTCGATGTCGAATTTTCGGAAGACGAAGAATCGTGTCCTGACAAACTTCACAAATTTAAAAATATTTTCAAATAGGGCACATTTCATTTTTTAACGTACGTAACGATTAAAAATATATATAATTTTTTTTCATTGGTCAGACATCCTACTTCCCATTACAAACACAGTAAGCATTTACATTTCGTATATTACTTCGTCTCAAACGATTCAATAAAATTTCGGCAGCATTTCCCTTTTGTTCCCTGCATTGTACACAAATGCGTGTACGCAGGAAACAAAAAAGAAAAGTTAGGGCGAAATTTTATGAACCGTTTGAGACGAAGTAGTATACAAAATGTAAATTCTTACTGTGTTCATAACTTGTCCAATACAGGGACAAATCCGACAAACATTGTACCAGATGAATATAAATGGTCGTTTTTCGAAAAAAACGACTATTTATACAACGATCATGTACAACACTCGTCAGACGGGGCCAAAAACTCTCTAAGGGACATTTGTCGGTTAACATGCGCGCATTTTACTCAAAAATACAGTTTTACTCACTGTTCACATTTACAAAAATATATAAAAATTTAACACAGTTATTCGACGTATTACGCATCAAAAAGGCTGGTTTAACATTTTTGTCTTTTTTTTAATACACACAATTATAATTTAGAGTAATGCATTTTTTTGTTTCATAAGTAAATACGTGCACAATATAATACTCCTAGTTCATTCAATCATTTTATCGTATGCCAAATAACGTATACAATCGTCGAATCAGGACATACACAACAATTTACATATACATGAACAACCACAAAGTATACGTGTTTTTCACAATTTCACGATAAAAGATGAAATATGTATGTCATGTGATGCTATAAACCATTGTTACGCTAATGCAAACAATTTCAATCGCTAATTCGCCCTAATTTATCAATTTATGCAAATCTAAAATTAGGGTAAAAACTGAAATTTTCAGAAAAATAAGAGATTATACCTGAGATTGAGAGGAAGAGGTGTTGAATCAGCAGTGTGGAAGGAGAAAAAATCACGAAATTGGCGAATGGAGGTGGAAAATGTGAATTTGGGGGTTTTTGGTGAGATTGGGGGAAGCTGGAAAATGAGGAAGAAAGGCTCGGCCGGCTGCAGGTATTCGCGAATTTCCGACGGCTTCCGACGGCCGCCGACGGCCCGTCGGAAGCCGTCGGAAATTCGACGTCGGAAGCCGTCGCCCCCAGCCGTCGCTATTTCGCTTTTTTCTAGTAGTGTTCTCAAAGAACGTTTGAATGGAAGATTATGACTTTTGGAACAAGCACAAGAACTATAGATATTTGAACTAAATTTATTACTTGTAGAAGGCAAACCATGAGTAGATAAAACTTTCTGGACAATCTTCATTGATGGATGGTCGAGCCTTTCATGCCATTTATCAAACGAAGTACGCTTACAAAAGCTTGCTTTCTTTGCCTATTATTCAAATAAAGTTGATATAAACCTTCCTTATTCCGGCCTTGAAGAGGAGATTTCCCCGTTTTGTGATCCTTAACAATCAAAAAATCAGGGTGAAACTCCATAATAGTATTATTATCTCATGTAAATTGGTGGACAGATAACAAATTCTTTGATATACTAGGCACATGTAAAATGTTATTCAAATACATAGGGGATGAAGTTGTATGAAATACAGAAGAACCTGTGTTATGAATTTTTAAACCTGAACCATTACCCATTAACACTTGGTCTGTACCTTCATAAGGATCATGAATGTTGAGATTTTGGAGATTAGCAGTGAGATGGTGTGTTGCACCGAAGTCTGGGTACCAAGTTTGATCTACTGGGGCTGTGCAGGCACATGGTTAGGCTGAAATGCATTTTGTGGAGAAGCGTAGTTGACTGACGGTGGATTGCTGAACTGATTTGGATAGCCTGTGGATCGAACATGTTGGGTTGGATGGAAGGAATGATCGAATCGTCGGTAGCATGTTCCAGTCATATGTCCTGGACGGTTACAGATTTGACAATGAACACCAACATCGTTACCTCGGCCACGTCCTCTACCACGTCCACCACGACTTCCCCTTTTTTGTACATTTCTCATGCCGAAAGAAGTTTGCGGTTCGTTAGAACTATTGCCTTGACTTTTAGTAGCGACATGAACGAGAGGAAATGGAGTTGAAGATCCATTTTGCTTCGCTTGTCGAGCCAACCAAGCTTCATGTGCAAGAAGATGTTCATGTAATTCTTCTAATTTCATTGGAGTTTGGCGAGTTGCAGCAGCAGGTACAAATGCTTGAAATTCTGCACCAAGTCCACCAAGAACGTTACTAAGGAGTTCATGATCTGCTACCGGTTGGCCAATTGCAGCCAGGCTATCATCTATTTGCTTAATACGTTGAAGATAATCGGTAATAGAATCTGATCCTTTAGGAATATTACGAAGCTCGGTGTGCAGTTCAAGTGCCCGCGCTTGTGCTTGGGAAGCAAAAGAAGCGGCAAGGGCATCCCATACTTGTTTAGATGTCTGAAGACCAGCAATAAGCGGAAAAAGTTCTTCGGACAAAGATGACAACATCCAACTTAGAGCTAGTTGATCGTGTCAGAGCCATTGTGTATAGTTTGGATTTAAGCTCAACGAAGAAGTAATTTCAGTACTTGTTGCGTCCCTTGGAGTAGAACTATCTGAGTTGATAGTTTTGGGTGGACAAGTTTTTGTCCCTTCAACAATACCCAACATACCATGACAGATAAGCAATGGAAAAAACTGTGCCTTCCACATTAAGTAATTGTCTATTTTAAGTTTCAATGGAAGGAAGTGAGAAACATTTGATATGGGAAATGTACCAGCAGAGTTAGTTGCTGTTGATGCCATAGGATCCAAAGCTTTTAAGCAAAAAAACTGCTCTGATACCATAAAAAATGTAGAGAAAACATTTTGTACTTTTTATTAACTTTTTCTCTATGTATTCAGTGACGAATATAGTACATATATATATATATATATATATATATATATATATATATATATATATATATATATATATCATGATATACATTGATATTCAGATCCTATTTTACAGCAGTAACGTATATGTGCATGCAATGAGGATCTTGACTTGATCATTTCTTTTCCTTATTTGCAGGTGCTTTAACAGTACTAATATTTGCGAACTATATAACCTACGTTTGTCTATGCACTTGTTTAGTTGTAATTAGCGTAACTCGACGTATCCACCCTTGCAAAATCTAACATACCGTTGTATGAAATCATGTTCAAGGTTGTAGAATTTGGATTTTATTTTTTATTTTTTTTGATTTCATGGAATAACCTATGGATTTTTTTGGGTTCATGTATGAAAATTTCATACACAATTGAAATAAGCGGAGTAGTTTACCACCCTTCGGATTAAATACGGACTTTGAGTTCAAAATTGGTGGATGTTACTATGAATGACGATGCGGATGCTAGCAAAGCAATTTCCGCCTAGTTATATATTATTACTTATTTATCTATTTGTCTGAATATAGTGAAGAAAGTTGTTTTATAGTACTGTATGATCAGATTTTGCCATAGAAATGTTAGTCAAAATCATTAGAGCTATATTTATACCATGTGGATGAAGAAAATTTGTTGGATAATTTTTGTAGAAACACAAGTGTTGTGATATTTTAAAATAAACCTTACAAATCCTTTTGCACAGATAGATGATGACCACTATAAAAGGTGATTTTTCTTTAAATATAATATAATCAATATGTACATATTCTTTCTCTTTTCAAAAATTAATATAAAGTACATTATATGGTGCTATTATACATTACTTGAATATTGATTCCATTAATTTCGTCACCGACACAAATGTTGGGTATATGAGCTCAATCATCCAATTGAATTTGAATATTACAAACATTACTGTAATATGCAAATTCATTTTACATTCAGAATATATTGCAGTCACAGACCGCATGAAAGAACCAAATAGTTGCAGTAAGCCACAACATACCACAATTTGTTGCACCACTATGTAATTGTCGATTTATTCACTCCCAATGTATGAATCTTTTTTGATTTTATTGCAAGGTTTCATCAAGTTTTTCTTTTTACCTACGTTTTCAATTAAAAATGATTTCCTCCATTCTCAAAAGTCTATGCATTAGGCACAGACTTTTGATTTTAAATAAGGTGAACTTTTACCATACCAACTCAAATTTTATGCACGCACATCCATGTTTATTACAAAAGTTATTTCCAATGTTGTTATCTGATATGAACTATATTGTAAAAATTTGTCTGTTTATCCTCTTTTGATTTGTTACCTAAAAATCTTACGTTCCCTTAAATGACATCTTTTTCTATCAGGTTGGATAAAAATGCAACTCCATGCTCTAAAGATGCAATAATTGGACAAGAAATTAGCCGAGTAAGAATATTTTGAATGACCACTACATCTTATTGCTACAAAATTATTATCATTCTTGAAGGTTTTATCTTCAATATTATTTGCAGTATATTCTAATTTTTACCAATGGATTTGGTGCATATTTTATTATTACGAACATATCGGTTTCGATGGACAATTGAAACCTGTAGCAGCTGTAGAAGATGAAGTTGGAAATAGTGGCAGTGGAATTGATGGCTAAGATTCTGATTATAGTTGTTAATTGGAGAACAAGTACCATTACATGATGATTTTTCTTCTTATATGTGACATTTTCAAAACATAAACTTGGCAGTTTACATGCTTTCATTGTGTAATCTAATTTTCTGTACTGTAAGATCGGTTGTGAATGCTTAATTAATACATATTCAGAAATGCTTACAAGATGATATTGCAACTGAAACATGGTTCAACAACTTTAATTTTCTCACAATCCAAGGTACGATTACTTTTCATTTAGATGAAATTATTTGATCTATGTATTTGACTATTTATGCTCAATTTGCTCAAAAAATATTAGAGTTTCAAGAAGATGGACAACTCAGCAACTTATTTCTTATTGCAACAATGGTGTGCGCTAATACTCTTACTTATTTCTTATTGCAACAATGGTGTGCACTAATATTCTTACTTTTAACGATTTCTAAACCAAGAACAAATCAATTAAGACTGAGGTTTATGATTTATTCACTATTAGTATTGTAATATATATGAGACGGTCATCAGATCAATATGATATATTGTGATTAGAAATATTTGTTTGCATACATACATGAATTCTTTGTTTGCACAAAATATATGTTTCATTATGAAAACTACAAGTGGTATGTGATATATATTAATACATTGTAGATCAAAACACTTTGTCCATAAACATGCTTGACTTTCTGTCGTATTATTACCTTTGATCCCATTTTTACGTTCTTAATATAGATGGGGAGAAAAAAGAGAACTTATATTTCCAATTTGTTCACTTTACTTTGATGTTCACATTTATTACCTTTTACTGTTTTGCTTCAAACTAAACACCACTAACATCAATTATGTGCATTATGCTTTATATTCATTTAATCAAAGAAATTGTCCATACATTTTTGAATGTAAAATATGCTAATTGATTGTTACCTCCACCGTGAAATTTTTATGTAATGAGTTGATTTTTTTCCCATTCCACTATATTAACCATCTTTTGGAAGAAAAAATATATTTCCATCTTAAACGAATTTGCTATTAGCTAACATAATTAATAGTGGTGTTATTCATTTTCAACTCAACTTTGACCTCATAAAAAGACAAAATATGTTTGTAGTTATATAAAAATTAAAATACCGAGGTATTGATGATTATTTTCCATTGATGCAACAAATTGTGGTAACATGTATTTACAATAGAAATTTGTTTATCGATATATCTACACCCTTATCAACCAATAGAAGGGATGCAGCTAAAACAATTATGACAGGGATTCTTTTTTGTGTTAACTTAAAACATAAACTGCTTTCTTACAAAGACTAACAAACAAAATAAAAATTTGAATTGAATCTACGATGGATTGCATGTAATATATAACGTATCTGGCATTATATATAGTTCAAATTGAGCGATTTAATCTATAATTTTATTTACACTGTTTATATGCACTACAAGCACTGATATTTAGTCACCGATATGTGATGAAGATATGGATGGTAGTACTGGGAGTAGTTCAGCTATCAACGGCAGAGTTCCAAGATAGGATCTGTGCCTGATCATTTTTCCATAAATTTTTATATGCTATCTCCTTTTCCCACTTTGCAACATGTGTTTATTATTCTATAGAAAGTAATGCATTATGCATTATTTCCATTTTCATATCTTATCCTAAAAGATAGCTACTTGAACACATAAAGTGGAGTAAAATAGTTTCTGTACTGAATACATGTTATGCTTCCATTTTTATGAAATTTCTACTTTTGAGACTATACTTTTCTGAAAGAAATTGCCAAAAACATCTTCATAATGTACACCATGTTGAATTTGTGTTGTACTTTGATGGGTAAGGTCTGTTTATTTGCACTAAAAAGTTGATTATTATAATGTTCTGGCAGTTGAAGATGGTGAGAAATTGTAATTTATTTAATTTTGTGTGTTCCTAACCATAATTGTGATTTATTATCAATTAAATCTGTCATTTATGTTCAGATGATATATAAATTAATGCTTGAACCGTTTTTACCTTCCTGAAATTGTGAAATGAATTAGTATTTAAGAATATTATATACCTTTGTTAACCGTAGAAGCTACTTGAACCGGTAAACTTGAACAGGTTTTTACTTTACCGCAGCAAGTTACTTACTACGGATAATTTATCTACTTCCACAAAATGCTTCGCTAATGAAGTAAAAGATCAAAGATAAGACAGTGCAACTACTTTAAATTTTTACTTAGTACACGATCATGAACCTTATAAGAAGTATTTTTTCCAAGCGATACCTCTTGAAATTCTTTTTAGAAAATTTACGTCTTTGGACGTACTTTTATAATCATAATGATTCATGTCAATTTTTTGATCCAATTATTTGAAATCTACACACTTTATGATGGTATTACTCTAAATCTATCACTTCAAATAATGAGATGTCTTACAAATTTTCATAACGACATTACTCTAATGGAAAATTCGGAATCTACACACTAGATTCAAACAATTTTATACTTCAAAAACTATTGAGGGTTTGTGAGGAAAACTGTATGTGGGAGGTGCAATTACTATGGTGAAAAAAAAAATCTCTTATTGTTATAGAATAAAAAAAATAGAAGCCATTGGAGAGAGAGACAAAAGATATATTATTCACTTTTGAGAATTGATCTATATTTACATTACATAGCCTCCTTTATATAAAGGCTTTAGAGCAAAGGACTTAATCTTTTCCACGATGTGGGACTAAACAAAACAATGTACAAGCATATTCACTTCATAATAAACATATATTATAACACTCCCCCTTGAATATGCGTCTTCAAAATCTTGAATGCTCGGATAATTTGAAAATTTCCGTTTCGAAACGTGTATGATGATTGCTCCCCCTCATTATTATCTTGCTTGCATTTATCGATTCAGTCGATATAGATATTGTCTGTTGCCTCGTTAAAAAAACCTCTATTAGAAAAACCCAATGGGAAAAAAGCTTGAACGAGGAAAAGAGTGCAACTTGTGAAATCATAAATATCATACTAAAAATGATATTCCTTATAAGAGGCTGATACTTCAGGATCAAAATAATGCCTCGTTAAAACCTTACTAAGAAAAACCCAATGGGAAAAATCTTAGTGAAGGAAAAAGAGTACAACGACATATTTTATTTTCTTATTTCTTTAAATAAAGCTTGATACTTCTGGATCAAACAATGCCTCATTAAAACCTTACTAAATAAAACCCTATGGGAAAAATCTTAGTGAAGGAAAAAGAGTACAATATAGTATGTCATATTTTAATAATTTACTGCATCAGATAGAGTTTGATACTTCTGGATCAATTTAATACGTCAGTAAAAAACTTACAAAGGAAAATCTAAGGGGAAAAACCTTAGTCAAGAATAAAAATATAATTTAACTTAAATAACATATTTGAGATGTTATTTCTTGAAAAGATATTTGATTCTTCTAGATCAAGATAATGCCTCATTAAAATCTTAATAAGAAAAACCCAGTGGGAAAAATCTTAAATAAGGAAAAAGAGTACATTATAGCTTATTTCAAATGTTACTAGAGAGTTGATACTTCTGGATCAAGATAATGCCTCATTAAAACCTTACTAATAAAAACCCAGTGGGAAAAATCTTAGTTAAGGAAAAAGAGTGCATTATAAAATACTTATGGATGCTCCCCCTGATTTAAAGTTTCCTCTGAATTCGTATTCGTCTTTGGATAACTTAAATTGGTTATAGATACTTCTGGATCCATAAATATGTATCTCGTTAATAATACAATTTATTAATAGTTTCCTTCGATACAATCAAATTTTCTAAGATTGTTTCTTCAAATATGGTTTGCATTTTATGCATTTGTATGCTACTTTTATGAAAAACACTTCATGTGCTTTCATTTTTTTGCTTCAAATTAGTTTTGCGCATTGCAACTATACATCTTTCATGAATATTAAAAATTTCATTACAACATTACTAGAAAGCAGGAAGTAATCTACTCATCTTGATGTATCAAGATTTTCATTACAACAATACTTGGAAGAAATTTGTAATCTACACTTCATGTCTTTTTCATTCTTTATAACTACAAAAGTTATATATATTCTTCAGAAATTTGTATACTTTAATAAGTATTTGCATATCGCAACTATCACTTCAATGAATATTAAGAGTTTCATTACAACGATACTTAAAAATAGGAAGTAATCTACTCATCATGAATTATATCAAGATTTTCATTACAACAATACTTAAAAGTAGGTTGAAATTTACTCTCCTCGTTCTTTGCATTCTTTATAACAATGAAAGTTATTTATATTCTTCAGGAATTTGTATACTTTCATTATTTAATATGATTTTAAACCACATTTATACCTTCAGGGTATATTAAGCATTTCAAGTACTTTCGGTACTTTGCGGACTACATGTCCATATTTCTCTACTATTAAAGGATTCATGATGGCCAGTCATGTTTTCCCCTAATTCAAGATTCTTAATCTATTTATAAATATAAGCGCTTTATTATTTGTAAATTTATCATCGATGATTATTTCTTGTCAGTTCTAGACATGATTTATTGAGATCTCTTTAATTATGTTTTAGGTACCTAACCCACTTCTAGGGTTGTTTGAGAATCATATCATGGATCTCTTTCAGAGCATCCTTAAGTGTTTCTTCAAGAACACTCACCTCCTTTATTTGGCATCTTTATTACTTACTCCAAAAAAAATTTGAACTGACTTTTGAACCATATTTCAGATATGGTTTACAAATTTTGATCCTTCAGGGATTCAAATCTATATTGGAGAAAGTCTACTAGGGATAATATTGATAATATTTTGCATCATTGTATATTTTAATAAATATTTAACACTGATGATCAAAATGAACTTGTATCCCTTTATCCTCCCCCTCAATGTTGACAAACATTGCCACATTAAATAATAATCATCTTTGGACTCTTATTTTGATCCATTATGATATTGCTACTAGCAAATACATCATACATATTAATAATAGGGGGATAATTCTTTTATTAGTTGATAAGATGCATTCAATTGATATTGATTATTAGAGTTTGTTCTCATTCATTGATCAAAGCAATTGGAGGAGTTTACTTATTGTGTAGATCATTTGAATACATACACGACTTCAGGTCATTCAACATTTATGTTGATTGAATTTTAAATCACTAAATAATATATATGCATAATCACTAAATAATAGCTTATAACAAACTTCAGGTTGTTAGCTAAATATTTACATATATGGATGTATACGTGCGTCCACGTATCACATATATATTATAAAATTTTCATATTCTTTCTCATTTGAATTAATGATTTTTAGAACAAACTATTACAAAGATCCAAACTATTAATTTCTATTTATAAATCTATGTCAATGCAAACCTGTCAAAACCGCATGATAATGTACAAAGCATTTGGTTTGAAACCATATCGAACTTCTGGTTCGAACAAAATATACACAACTTCAAGTTGTTAAGTTTTATTCCTCAATTATGTCTCAAATATCAGTTTTGAACACTAATTATGATTACTTATCAAGGAATAATTTTTAATTGCATATAGACATTTCTACACATCTCTATTGAGAGTTCCGTAAAAAATTAGAGCAAAAATAATAATAGTATCTTCTGGATACTTGAAATGTTACAGATATAGATTTCCTCAGGACCGTATGTATAGCTTGCATGAAAATTATGATATGAAATATAGACTATCTCTTCAGGAGAATATTTAAAGATATATCTTCAAGAATTGATTATACGTGTAATATTTCTCACGTTTGATATAATTATAATGAAATATATGATACATGTTGCATAGCTCTCAAACTTTTAGGATCTAATCTAAACTAAATTAGGATCCTTTATAATCAAATTTCTATGCATTTATTTGGTTTAATAAAATTACCGAACATATAACCAAATCTCTTCTAGAGATATGTTATCATTTCCTAATTTGTTAGTCTCTTTTAGGGATATTTTATTATCACTACTTCTGGAGTGAATTTATCTCTTCTAGAGATATATGTGTGTACTATTGGAATGTCATATCAATGTACAATGTTTCTTTTGTAGAAATTACATAATTACTACCTTTACAATAATATAAAACATCCCTACTGGATTTTTGTTGTTGTTGTAACTATCTTTGAAATGACATATCAGACTTTAAATACAGTAACAAAATTAGATGCACCAAATGAAAGTAAGATGCGAAAGATAAAACCACTACTTTTGGAGTGTAACATTGGTATACAATATCATTTTTTTCTCTCGATAAATTATTGTTATTACTCAAAAAAATTATATCATTATTCCTTCGGGGAATATAGTATTTCCTTTTAAGGAATTGCAATGTAACAAAAATAAAATTTCTATAACACCTCTTCTGGGATGTTATATTTTGCAATATAAATATAAATAAATCTCTAAAACATCTTTTCAAGAGATTAATATGCACACATACACAACCAATGATGTTTGAAAAATCATATAACATAATATCTTCAAGATATTTGATTAATATAGTGTAAATGTTAAGATATAAGGTAAGGTATAACTCATTTGGAGATTTGTGTAATCTCTTGAATGCAGCATCATTTTCTCATATGATTATTTATTAATTTTCTTTAACTTCTTCAGGAAGTACAACCTTATCATTTTACATAATTTCAATAAAGCTTCGGGCTTCTAATTCATGAACTTCAAGTTCATTAATTTGTTATGAACTTCAGGTTCTTAATTTTGTGTAAACTTCTCACCTTTTTTTGTACCATATTGTTACAGAATAAAAGCCTATTCTTATTTCAAGACTTGTACATTTTGACAAAAAAAAATACTGACAAGAATTCGAGCTTGTAAAATTTATTAGAAAATATTTTCATAATTCAAGACTTCAGGTCTTGGACTTTGAGTTATGCAACTTCTGGTTCAAAAAAAAAAAATCTTTGCACAACTTCAGGTTGTTGTTCAAACTTATTTCTTTCATTATATCGAACATTGTTTGCCAAAATGAATACACCATATAATAAACCAAATGTCTATTCTTATTCGAAACATAAAAATACAACATCATTTAATTTACTGTAGCCGGTGCATTTATGATGATATGGTAATTTATTTTATTACCATGACGACAACATTTAATGCATTTATGATTAAAAAAAATGAATACAATTTACCATTATTGTGGCATGATTGAGAAAAAAAAAATGACATGATTGTACCATACAATAAAATAGAAACCTGATGAAACTTTTGTTTCTTGTGTTGCTTAATTTCATTGATCAAATAGTGGACTAACCATTTTTTTTATATACTTAAATGAATGTCAAGTACCAAATAAAACAATATGGTATGGTAATTATTGCCATTAGCCGTATAATTCAAATCAAATGCTAAAAATGTAATATAATGTCCATAATATATGCACAGCTTTTATAAAGAATGAAGAATCAATTTAATAGAACTTTGTAAGCTGAACATAATGGAATACCTCATCTAAATATGGTTAATTCCTAAACAAAAAAATATAAAATCCTTCATAACAATGAATATCAATTAAAAATAATGAAAGATTAACGAGATCTAAAATCAATCATTACACCATATCAAGGCTGTGGATCGAAAAGAAAAAGCAACGGTATATAAAATATAAAATGTTATAGATCTATAAAATTAGATCTATAATAGAATTAGATCAGAAAAATTAGATCATATTGAGATCAATATAATAACATATACAAATAAAATCAATTTAATAAGTCAACAAATGAGATCTGCAAAATGAAGCCTACAAAGCTAGATCTATACAAATAAATAATATTAGATTCACATAATTAGATCAACATTATAAGATATACAAAATGAGATCCAGGAAAAAGAAATGAGATCAAAACAAATGTTTACAAAAACGAAATTTAATTTACGAAATAAAATTAGATCCCAAGAGAAAAGAGATAGATCTTAAATGCATAAAGAAAATCTTAAAAATAAAACATTTTTATTATATATATATATTATATATATATATATATATATATATAATAAAATATGAAAAATTAGATCTACAACAAAACGAGATCTAAAATAAATGGACAAAAATAAAATAAAATATGCAAATAGATTCAGATCTGAATAGTTAGATCAATAATAAACGCTTTGAAGATTTATAATCAGATCTGAAAATTTTCTTTTGTTTAGAGATCGTGCTGATAACGTGTTATAGAATAAAGAAAGTAGAAGCCATTGGAGAGAGAGACAAAAGATATATTATTCACTTTTGAGAATTGATCTATATTTACATTACATAGCCTCCTTTATATAAAGGCTTCAGAGCAAAGGACTTAACATTTTCCACAATGTGGGACTAAACAAAACAATGTACAAGCATATTCACTTTATAATAAACATATATTATAACACTTATATAAATATGGTGACGGGTTACTTTTTAAGAGAGTGATGATGCAAATTTTTTAGTTTTCAAACTATAGAAAGCATTAATTTTAATATTTGTTGTCTTTCTCTAGATATTCATATAATAGTTAATTACTTTCTTTGCTCTATTCTATTATTTACTAAAATAACTTAATCTCATTCACGTTTTGAAAAACGTTTGATTTTTGCATGTACACACTTAAAAAATGTAACATTGCATATACTTTGAAGTTATTTCACTAGATCTGAAAAAGCTTACAAAAAGTGTTTTTTAATGTCAATTCCTCCTACATACGTGTATTGCACGTGCCTAAGTACTCATATATATAAAGCTAAAAGAATTTTCTCTTATAAATTATTTAACTAATCAAACTTCATTTTAAATCTAATTCGAAGACTTTTCATCCAATATTTAATTAATATTTCAACAACGTTGAATTTTTTGGGAACTTTGGAAAAATCATTATAGTATGAAGTATGTCCTGATAGTTTCAACACTTAAAGTACAAATAAATCCATAACGTTTCTTCACATCAATTTGTTTATTATCAAATATACAATTGCATGTTACTATTAAAAGGTTAGACGTAAAATGATCTAAATGCTTCTTCTCTTTTAAAATAGTGCTAAGAATTATCATGTTTTCCATGGTCGAACCAAGTTGTAGGATGATTATTAATTATCCAAATTATTTTGCATTTAGCACTGCGTCATACATATTTTAAATTTCCAAATTTATTATTTCTTGAAAAATGCACTATTCAGGAGATCGTCCATAATAGCAATTAGTTTTAGTGTAGTAATCATGAAGATTTAGCTAAATTCAAAAGGTAAAAGTTGGTCACTCCTTAATTAAATTCCAAGCCCAAAATCGATATAATTGGATTAAAGGATCAAGAGATGTGGTTGTTTTGCTATAGCTATTTAAAACAAAAATTTCTACAACAAGACCATTTTATAAATCCTCACTATAACAAAAAATGCTACATCAAATAATAAGCTTTTTACTAATATCCTTTAAATAAGATTTTAGTATAAATTCACTTTCCCAAAAAGATAAAAGTTGTAAATTACAAATTTCCATTTAGCTAACAAGTTCACATATATGGAAATACCTTTTGTATTCATACCTGTCTTTTCTGCAACAAGACCATTTTATAAATCCTCATTATAACCAAAAATGTTGCATCAAATAATAAGCTTTTTACTAATATCCGTTAAACAAGATTTTAGTATAAATTCACTTTCCCAAAAAGATAAAAGTTGTAAATTACAAATTTTCATTTAGCTAACAAGTTCACATATATGGAAATACCTTTTGTATTCATACCTATCTTACAAAATAAACTTACAAAGAGTGAAATTTCCTTTTCAAAATAACTTTGGATTTAACTTGCCTATACTTACATTTTAAATCTTTCTAATGGAAATAAAATAAATAAACATTTCAGGGGGCAACTTATTTAAATCAAGTATCTTTCCTATTATGTTATCACGACAAATTATAAATTTCAAATTTTGCACATATCCCAAAAGCAATAATAGTATTCTTATACTTTTATATAAACTTATTACCATAAAACCTTTATATATATTAATTAAAAATTAACTCAATCCTACAGCATTTAAGTTTTCAACTTCTCTTTGGAAAGTTAAATCTATTCAACTCAACTTCTTAATGATAGGCAATTATAAATCTGAGTGAAATTCTTTCATTTTAATATATTCACAAGGTTCATTTACCATAATTTTATTTTCAACAAAATACTTTTAGAGCTTCCCACATCTCAATCTGGATAAATTTCTTTTTCAACAATTAAGTTCCTAACTTTTGAATTGTTCCATTAATATAATTGTTTACTTGGGTATTCATTTATACCAATCTTATTTACCATTGAAATTTAACTTATTAATATTGGTTATTCTTCTAATTGCGCATTATCAAATTGCAAAATCACTTTCTTATTGTATACTTTCTAAAGTTTATTTACGAAGTTACATTGCATCCTTTATAACACAATTACCTTTCATTTCAACCTCCTTTGAGATTAGGACTTATATATGAAGTATTCACCTTTGTTTAAGCACAATATCCCTTTACAACTAATCAAAAGCATCATATACAATTTATTTGAGCATATATCTTATGAGTTAACAAAATCCATTTACATATACTAAACAATATAATGACACCGCTTAGTCATCCATTATTGGTGAATTATTTTGTAAATTGGCTACAATGTTAATTATAATGGCCCGCAAATTTATTACTTTGATAAATTATATTTATTTTTAAAATATTCAGATAAAAATTGATAATACAAACAATATTGTTTAAGTGACAATGGATATAATAATAATTCAAATAATAGTTTAAAATTATAATGGTTCATTTTAATTAGTTTTAAATGATAATGAATCATTTATAATGGTTTTATAAAGATATATCATTAATTTGAAAATATAAGGAAAATTGATATCGGTTTATTGATATAAAATCGCTTTTTGAAAATAATTATTCAATATTGATTTATATGGTTTTATAATTCAAACGGGATCTTTTTTAATAATAATAAGAAATTAATTTTCAAACTTTATACATATATCTATATATATAAACTAAGAAATGAAAATGGACCGGAAATCGACATCAAGATTCATAACGATTCAACGTGTAGAAGTTGTGCAACATTGCGGATTAAATGTAACATACATATGCACATATACATGTACACATCAATGGACATATACACATGCACATGACACACATATATATACATACATACTAATTATATGCAAAATTAAAAATATATATAAGAGATTACTCTTTGATATTTAAGCAACCTTAAGTCAACACTACACGTCAAAGTACAACCATCAACACATGCACATGAGGGGGGTCATGTCAGCCATGCATAGGTGGTGATGGAAGGGACTTGGTTGTGCCATGATGATGGTGAAGGAGGTGGCGCAAGTAGGTGGTGATGGTGGAGTGAGGAAGCACATGGAATATCTAAGGTAATTATCACCATTTGCCACATCAAATGTCACATCCAAGGGGGCACATGGCCTTGCTCATGCTTGAGATGACTTCTGGCCATTCTAGTGTAGTGTAGGAAGGACGTGGTGAAGGTGATGGTGAGATGATAGTTTATGATGATGTTTGTAGATATTTTAATGAACTTGCCCATAAATACTCACATCCTTAGCTCATTTTTCATCTTCCATAACTTCTCCAAACCAGAACATTACAACAAAGAAGAGCTTTTGCAGCATTTTAATAATCCTACCATAATCATTCGCAGCGCTTCGAATAACGCCGCGTAACGTCATGCTGCAATAGAGTCAGGGAATACTGCAGCGTTTCTAAAATATTGCTAAAAAAGGCTATTGAAGCTTTTGTGAAACGCTGCAGTAAATAAAGCTGCAGCCTTTTTGAAAATGCAGTCAAATAGCATGTTTCAAGTAGAACCAGTAATATACAGCAGTTTTGAAATGCTGCAAAAAAAATTGTACAGCAGTTTTGAAACGCTGCAATTTTTTTTACAGCGTTTCCATTTTGCTTCAGTTTTTTTCTACAACATTTTTTAGACGCTGCGGTGTATCAACAATTTTGCTTCATTTTACAATTACTGCAGCAATTTTAAAACAATTATAAAAGGCATGAATAATATATCCAAAAATAAATTTATCAATATATAAACATTAATATATATAATCTGATATTATAAGAAGGTACAAAAGTTAAACATAATCAAAGCTGCATTAATTTCATACACCATAAAATTTAGTCATATACAACATTTCATATATTTTAACCACAAATGTTGACGATGTAAAATCTTTCAAAAGGTGCTTGCTAAAAGAGAAAATGTAAATCGTAGGAAGTCCAAGCTTGCCTTCTTCAAAAGTCCAATATGCCTATTAAAAAAAATTCAATTAGATATCAGCGGTAGAAGAGAACAAATATGAATTTATTTAGCATCAAATATGACAGGTTCAAGTTAATTTGACTAGCTCAAACAACAAAAAATTCCATCCTATATTATCGGTAAAACAACCCAAGTGAAACACAACCTAAATTTAATGACTCTTTCAGTTGAAGCGACCCTACCATCCCACAAATAAGGGACGTCATTTTCTATAGAATAACATCACTTATATGTACACAAAGAGAGTGGCATGCACGAACTTATCACATTACTCGTAAAAGTTCACTACTGTTTATTCAGCGCTGAGCCTGAAATTGAAAATACAATTAGTAAGATATGAGGTGAATGGCTCACGTTATGTTGGCTAATTTCTTCACGTATAACGAAGCTTTCATGATCTTTTTACACATATTTCTTAGGCATTATTTTCTTAATTGGATTTTTTTATTCTGTCATGCATTATTTATTATGCTGCACATTACCATATATGAGCATTATTTCTATTTCACCGACTTCTGGCTTTTTTTGGTACTGTAATGATAAATCCAGTATAGGTGTTTGAACATATCAAAATTATTGTAAGACCGGTCAAAGATTTTTTGTAAAAAAATTAGTCAGCCATCTCAAATCTAATGAAATTTAAAGTAAAATTATTAAGAGGCATGATGGGTCATTTGAATGTTAATCAGCTGACTCCTACTACATACTAAATAGCAATTATTAGATAGTTGATGAAAAAAGGTATAAAAGTATAAAGTATTAATTGAATGTAACTAATTCACAACGTAGCTCATTATTCTTATATGTCCTGCTAATTTTAATATCAGTAAATCTACCAATGCTTAGACCTACAGTGCATTGTCAAACATCAAATGTTTTCTTCAAGAAAAGGTTTTGTTTATGTTAAAAGAATGTAGCTAAAATAAAGTACTTTTATTTTATTTTTATTTGCGTTCATTATAGAAAAATCTGCAATCTTGCTATCAATTTAACACAACATTTTACTTGTTGTGTTATTTTACCATAACAAGGAATAAAATAATAACTTGTATGGTTCGAGAAACAGATATGTGATGGTCTAATACATTTATATAAAAATTCATGACCTTATTGTTTGCTTATTATATCTGATGATACATTTCAGGTGTAATATGTCTGTCATATTCTTGGAGATGTAAGTGACCTTAAGTTCATGATAAATAAGATGCTAGAAATCACAAAATCCATGGGATGGAGATGTGAAATTCGGTACACATCCGAGGGCCCATACGCAAGTAGGAAAAACTTGATGTGCCAAAAGAAGTTGCTCAGATCTTAACTTTTTCTTATAATCGATCTTTGGTTATTATAAAAGAGGGCAGTTGATAATATTGGTAAAGCACCACTGATATATTTTATTTAATTCAGACTTTACGACAGCATTTTTATTTTAGTTTAGGGGGACCTTGTCAGAATTGTTGTTGCCAAAAAAGAATGTATCATTGTATGTTGCAGTTTGCTTGTTGTTGCCAAAAAAGAATGTATCATTGTATGTTGCAGTTTGCAGTTTGTGTGGTTTAGCATTGAAACATGAAGAAGAAAAGTAAAAACATGTATGGGATTAAATAATTGTTATAGACACAAGAAAATTGTTTCTTTTAATGCAATTTTAAAAAAAATAAAGGAAGTTTACATGGCATATGCTACATCATCTTTCAATTTATGATTTTTATCCAGTCAGTTCAGTATATACAAATATGTATGTGTTATATATATAGGTAAATACGTATATACATATACGTATATAATGTATATACGTATATGTATACATAAACCTATACGTATGTATACATATAGATATATGTATGTATGTATGTATGTATATATATATGTATGTATGTATGTATGTATACCTATGTGTGTACGTGTGAGTGTGTGGGTATGTGAATATACCTATATGTGTGTGCACGCGCGCGTACACTCACACGTGTATAAATAGATACACACGCATACATATACACACACTAACATAATGATAATTATAGCTTTTGGATTTAAATGTTTTGACAAACTTGACTGAGAGGAAGGATGCATATAAAATGGGAGATTGTTGTGATACAAGTGAAGCACTAAACTTTAGTTGTACATACCATCGTCTGTTTTTTCTCGTCCGGTTCTGCATCGCCTTGGATATGGCAAGTATTCGCTTCCTTCAAGCGCTGGCCTTGCGTTTCTTGGATCACCAAGGTTGTTGTACATGTCATAGTCGTAAATTCTTTCGAAATGTTTCCATTCTCCTTTTCCATTGCCGCGGATTGTCTCGAGTTCCTTTTTGCTCAACTCTTTAAGTCCTATGGCAGTTTCTGATGGTAAGTAAGACTGAAATAAGAAAAAGGCATCGGTTGATAATTGCATTACCCAGATGTTAATATAAAATGAATTATATTATGGGTTTCAATTGTTTTCTGTTGGCAATTCATTCTGGTGTGAAGTATATCAAATAAATCTACTAATCATAATTTATTCTATCGGGAATTTTTGCTATATATACTTCAGCAGGGAGCACATGTTATGAAACAAAAAAATAGCATTTTTTACTTGCACACCGTCTTTGTTGTGTAAACCAAGCAAGTACTCTGATCACCAAAGAATAAACACACAAATCACCAAAGAACAAACGCACACAATCACCAAAGAACAAACAAATTTAGCAGATGCATGCAGATGGGGTAGTAGGAAGAAGCAATTATTCTGGTCAATTAAGGACTTAGTGATGAAGCAATTAGTCAATGGTATAACTAAAGAAGATTACATGGATGTCAAAAAATACTGCATTATCATGCATAGAGAAGATGTTCTGGTCATCAACATTAGCAATGGGTTCTACTCTCAACTGATTGTCATACCAGTTCACTTTTATTTCAGGAAAACTAATTTGTTAGATAATTTTATCTAGAGTTATGTTAATGCTGTTCACTTGGCCAATGTCTAACATGCAAGGATAAACAAAGGAAACAAGGAGAAAACTAAAAAAATCATAAACAGATATAAACCATAAGGATGGTTAGCAAAATTATACAGATTAAAATTTCTCAATCGATGCATTTTCCATTTTACAAACAATTTGTAGGATGGGTGTTTTTTTGGACTACCGGTGTAGTGTGTAACAACCTAACAATTACAATACTAAACAGATACAAATGCATTTAGAGCAGACAGAAGATAAGAAAGCTTACCATGCAAATGGAACTTGAAAGTCTTGTTAGGCACATATTCATACACAAGCAATCTGTGATATCCAAAAATGTAATAACCAACCAACGAAACCAAATGTCTATGATGCATACGACTGATAATCTCGACTTCTGCTTGGAACTCACGTTCTCCTTGTCCACTAGCTGCTTTTAATTGCTTGATTGGAACTTCTTTACCATCCGGAAGTACTCCTTTGTGCACCTATCCAAATCCACTTGTCCAAGAAGATTAAATTCAGAAAATCCTTTTGTAACGACTGTCAGTTCTTTATGTAAAACTGCTGTTTGCATAAGACAAAGTAAAATTAGGGGTTGGCGGAGCAAAATTAGGAGTTAATGGTTTAGATCCAGAATTATACCACTAGATACTAAATTCTACAAGTGGCGGTGGTGGTGGTGGGTAAGGCAAATGTGGAGAAGCAGGTGGTAGTGGAGCAGGAGATCTTGGTTGCACTTCACCTTGTGATGCATCATTATGTTGCCAGTTTTGGGGTTTTACATCATGATAATTGTCTACAAACAAACACATGTTAAACAAAGAACTTGAAAATTTTAATTTTGGTAGAAATTATATAAATTTTGAACAGTAACCACTAATAATTGCAAAAAATATTTTAAAAACAAGTAGATATGTTAACTTTTAAACCTCTTTCAACTCAATGCCAAAATATCACAATACGTTACTTGTATGTTCCTTTTCTCAGGGCTCTCAAATTTGGAATGGGCCCAAGGTCGACAATCCATATTAATGGTAGTTGTCTCACCACCAGTCATAAGAACAATATCACCAAATAGCTCAGTTTGCATAACCGAGCATGGCCCAGTTTTGATTAACCGAGCATGGCCCAGTTACAATTAACTGAGCATAACTCAGTTTACATAACTGAGCATAGCTCAGTTTAAATAACTGAGCATATGCTCAATTTCCTCGACTGCGCTATGCTCAGTATGCACAAGTGAGCCAAGCTCGGTTTGCACAACTGAGCTGGTACATGCTTAGTTTGCACAACTGAGCTGTGCTCAAGCTCTAGTTGCTCAACTGAGCTGTGCTTGGTTTGCAAAACTAGGCATGTGCTCTGTTTGCATAAACAATAATAAATTTGATAGTTGACTGGATATCGCCTTTGTCGCTAATGGTGATAAACGATTATAAAGGGTAGTACCCTGACTGGGCAAAATGAAGTAACATGGGGAGCATACCTGTTGCCGCCAATTGGTACAGCTTGTCACAATTGCATGAACATGATGTATCGCCAAGCAACAGCAACAGGAATCCGAAAATATAAAATGCATCGAGGTTTATTTATGCGCTAATATGCAAAACCCATTGCAGGCACAACAAATAAAAGAGCAGCACCAGTAGCAACTCCCCTAGCATACATATTGAATGATGTCTACTCAAATCCAGGGTACTTGACGCTTACATGCATCTAGCTAGTGATGGACCGTCTACAAAAATATTTTGGAAATTATTACGCTACTAAAAAATCTTTGTTCTATATTTCTTTGTTTTGCACGACTTCTATAAAAAAAATATTATTGTTGTTGTTGTTACTATTATTCAGTTATATTTTAGTAATTTTATAAACTTATTGAATTTTTATAAACTTAGTTGATTTATTATTATTATAGTAGTAGTATAATGGTTTTATTATTATTATCATTATTATACATCTTAGTTAACTTATTATTATTATGAAACTTAATTATTTTTTATAAAATTATTTTTTATTATTATTATACTTAGTTAATTTTTCATAAAACTTATTACTACTGCTGCTACTATTATTTAGTTCTATTTTTATAATACTTGGTTAATTTTTATAAACTTATTGAATTTTAATAAACTTATTAAATACTTAGTTAACTTTTATAATACTTAGTTTATGGGGTAGTATAAAATGATGCGTCAATGCACGCACTATTGATACATCAAAATTTCCAAAGTAAAGAAGCATGAAATTGTGAGAAGAAATGCTAAGATGGATAAAAAGATGCATGTATGCTGTTGGTGACAAACGAACATAGATCAATTCAGTTCATACATATTGAGCTGGTTCATGTCCATCGTAGCAAATTGGGTGTAAATTTAACCAGCTAATGCAAATTGCCTCTGGAAAGGGCATGAAGTGAACATCCCATATGAAGCAAACTACAGTTGCATGGATAAACAAATGAAGTTAGTAGTAACTAAAACAATCATTTTCGATAGGGGCAGCTGAATCAACTAGAACTGAAGGTGGAGGTAGACATTGAACCAAACAGAACTGTAGCAGGACTGAAGGCGGAGACCGAATGATCTACACTAAACAGAACTATGAAAAATTGAAACAGGGCTGAATCAAATGCTAAATGAAGTGATGATGCCTAATACAGGGAGGTTGGGTTTTGGAATGGATGGTAGATGGAGCAAAAATTATGAACTAAAATAAGCATAGTTTCTGAAAATTTATAAACTTGTTAGCTTATAAAAATTAAACTTTGGTAAACCTTCTTTTGGCTGCCATACACCAACTACCACAAATATCAAAGGTACATATGGGAATATTGCTATAGTCTATTCATTTCCATACTTATATGTAAGGGAAAAATTATTGTAACAATACATAAGAGCAAAAATAGGTAATAGTCCATCAATTAATCAAAAAAGTGACAAGAACTAACCATTTGAGGCTTGCTTGCTGGCTATATGGGAATGCCTCAATGTACACTGCTACCTCAGAACCACACATCAACATCTCTTGCCAAACATGCTGCAACCCATCAAACTCATGCAACAACAGTTCGTAGGAGTACACATCTCTTTGCCTCGGTCCTTGCAGCAGCTACGCTACCCAATCGCCCTCATGAAGTCAGAATACAACCTCAGTTCATAACAGCAGCTACCCCCTTCCCACCTTAGTTGAGCTGCAACCCTAGTCTCCTCATGCTACCCACCATGAAGTCCATTTTCTCATAACTAAGGAGCAAATATTATATTATCAAAGCATATTCTTCTAGCATTTTTAAGTCTTGTAAAATATTTTTGTAACTGAAAACCTTTTTGCTTAGTAAAATATAAAAGACAGACTAATTTACATACCAGATGGCTATTCGGTTCAAAAATAAAATGCAGTGTATGTAATGCGTGTGTAACAGAAGAAAACTTTCCATGTGAAAGGAACATGATCCACAATTTGAATGAATGATTTAATTGTACTAGGGTTACACGCTAAGATTCACCTATGTATGTAAACATGACAAAGTCCTTCTAATTTCGATAAGAATAAATAAAAATCACAAATTTAAATCGAAAGACAAACACCGTCAAAAAATTAGTAAGAATAGGAAGGAATGTCGTTTTTTAATAGAAGTTGATAAGATGATAAATTGAATACCATTTCCTTGTCCACCAATCTTCCCAGGCAGCAATACATATCCACATGAAAATTAAGCTGATAAGATATGAACATTTGAGTCAACAGCAAAAAGTAACATAGAAACGTCCAAGGGAAATTGACATCTCTGAGCTAAAATTAAGTTTTCACCCACAGATGCAGTGTTTCGCAAATTGAGAAGCGATTTTATTCATATGATTAGCTATTTTAGTAAACACCATTCTCATATCAGGAACGATAAAATCGCTTTTTCCTTCTTTTAAAACAGAGATTTCTCTTGAAATTGTTGTGGCAGCACTAACTTAAAGACCTTTGTTGTCCCATTTTATCACAGAAAGCTCTGGAATATCTTTGAGATCTATGTATTGTAAATGTAGGTCTTGTTCTTTATATACTCCTGCTCCGGTGTTTCCAACAACCATTTTCACACTGTTTTCGAAAAATTTGCTAGAATTTAACATATTAGAAAGCCCCTCTATCGAAGTAGGAGTATACCACTGATTCTCTGCCAAATCGAACTTGATAACAGATTTTAAGAAATCAGGAAAAGTGCAAATTTCATTGCGCTTATAAGATGGTAACTTCTTTATATCAGCGTTTCCTTTTCTCCAAAATACATTGAGGCCTAAATCTTATAAATCGACATCTGATGTGAAACTCTTGCAAACATCAATAATGGGTTGATACCCTGTACACCAACATAAATGTCCAGATATTACCATTTCTGCTTCGGATTCAGTAAGCTCTGAAAATCCTTCAGGCAGTTTGGGTCTTTTTTTATTTATCTGCATTATTGATTGCTGAGAAAATAGACATGCACATGCCAGGAGTGCAAAAACCACATTGTGAAGTATGAAATCCAGAAAAACTTTGGTCGATTGAATGGAATCCTTCTTTAGTATTACTAAGTCCTTCAGTTGTAGTAATTGAGCATAGGTTTGTACTACATAGAAGAGTTAGGCATGAACTAATTGTGAAATCTTTAACTTTATCAGTCTGTGGATTGTATATTGATAACAGCACCACACAAGCTCCACATCCACCTATGTGAATAATATTATAAAATAATGTTATGAACTAGTGCCACAGATGCAAGTGTATATGTTTCATAATTTGGAAATATGATAATTTGCATTGTTAAAATGATATATTACAATAACATGCTGTAAGTCTTCATGTAATGTAAAGCTTTGAATTCACTAGGTATTCTTGTATTAGATGTTGCCGTAGCTACATAAAGATACTGCAAAATTTGTATACAGAAAGCTTTGAAACGGTTCATTTGCATTTTTGAAGCAAAAACATGAACTCGCAAACAGAACCGACTCCCAAGTATTTGCACGTTAACTTGATAACTGGTCTAACATTAGATATGCTCAGGTTTATTTAAAAACTACAAATATAAAGAAAATATTTTGAATTATATGCATGACAAATGACCAACATGGAGGAAATCATTGTTTCAGTGAGAAAATTTATCCAGAACTGCATCTGCAAACTCAAGAACTTTATATATGTTGTATAAGAAAATGAACAGAAATAAATTAGTTTTATTTTCATGATCATTACCTGCAAATTTTTCTTCGACTTGCATTGAATTGTCTTCAAGTGCATGTGGGTTGTCCTCTTTTTGAACATTGTGGTCTTCGATATGCTTGTTCAGTACATTAGACTCCTTGAGCAATTCAGATTCTTTGGTTTTTTTCGTTTTCAAGTAATTCTCTTCATTTCCTGTATTAGACATTAAAAAGACAAACATGTATATTAGATAATAAAAAACAGTATAAGATTCTTTGGTTGTTACTTGAAGTCCTACACATCAATATAAGTAACACAATCGAATATACAAAAATAAAAATTCATTTTCAGCATTAAATTCACATGTCCTTTTTTAAACAAAAAC
Organism: Allium cepa; assembly: GCA_030765085.1. Classification (NCBI taxonomy): domain Eukaryota; kingdom Viridiplantae; phylum Streptophyta; class Magnoliopsida; order Asparagales; family Amaryllidaceae; genus Allium; species Allium cepa. Next base: position 165,753,076 of record CM060932.1, read on the forward strand.
TTTGCATGTTTAATTTGCTATGTTCAAAATTTCAGCAGCTTCCTGTTTCGATTCACAACCATGTTGCAACTGTGATGTTGAATCAAATTATAAGCAACTATGATGCATTACGTGTTTAATTTAAAGGCATATGAAGAAATATCCATAAATTTTTTGTCCAAAGGTATTTTTATCCACATTAAAAGCAATATCTGTAAATAAACACAGTGCAACAGTGCATTGAGTTTGACTCAGTGCAGCTACACTGACTCGCTACTATGTTGAGTTTAACTTTGGGAAATCTATCTCGGATCATATTTGTGTCTTATTTTCTCATTCTATACCATTAATACAATTAAATATAAATTAAAATGATTAATGGAATGGATGATGGAAGGCAGACCACACATTATTCAGGAGGATGTGATCTCATTTGCATTTCTTCTTTGCACTGTGTATGCTTGTTTAAAGGCTGGATAAATCAAAATCCCAGGTTTACAATATAAACTTAAAATATAGGAAGCTTTCTAGTTTGTAAAATTACTAATGTATTTCTAGCATATTTATCATGATTTAACCGTCGCGATTCAAGAACGTTCAAATGGTCACATTTTATAGTTCAACCATACAAAAACACTATCAAATATGGCAAAATGCAATCCATGTTTAATCCCCCTCTTTGTAGACCTTAGAATGCAAGCAATAAACCCTTCTATAAAATTTTAAAATAACGTCAAATACCTCTTTAGTGAATTAACCTACGAAAATCTTCAGCTTATATAAATTTCTTTCTTCCATTACATCCACTGAACTTCAATCTTTACAGTAGTCAATTAACATCCATTAGGCCAAAATAACATGAATTAGATAATAATTAGGGAGAAAAAATAATTAGAGTGAAAATGTGTTGTTGTTCAGATTTCCCATAGCTTTCTTTTAGAACCCTTCCAACAATTATCTTTCCAATAATCTTTGAATCGCCCACTATATTTTTGCATCCAAAATTTGTAATATCAGGTTTGTTTTAAATTTTTCATTATAAATGAAATCTGTTGTATAGGACAGGTTCCAGTTTCCATATTTTGAAGTATTTTTCTCACGTAGTAGAATTAGTGCATTTGTTTGTTAATTTATCAGAAATGATAGTGTCTGTGATATATAAAAGAGTTTTAGACAATGATATGTTTATTTTTGTTGTTTAAGCGTTCTTTATGGTTATGAGCTAGAGTAATATATTCTATAAAAAACTTTATGTTCTACAAAGATATTGATTTTTTACTCATACACACATTTAATCAAACGGTTACTGTATTTTATCAATTTCGTAAATAGAGCATTTGTTTACGAATTAACAAAAAGAACTTTGGTATATTAGAACTAATATGTATGGAAAAAAAGAATAGCGTGACCATAAACAAAACAATATGAATGCATCCCTCTTTCTTGCTCGATATGCTAGATTTTTGGACATAAGGATGTTCTACATGACAATCAAACATAACCTAGATGGATGTCTAAAAATGCAGGTACTACATCTGCTATTGAACTTAAAAAGAAGAGAACAAAGAAGTGGATCATCCAAAATTCACCCAAACTACTCAACAGTATGATGACATACAACAATCTACTAACACCATTAGCCATAATGAAAAAGAACAAATAATAAAAGGAAAGGTGTCCAATTTTCAAATTCAGGAAATCTAACAGCAGCAAAAAACACAAAATCTGAGGATATTTCTTCCAACCAGTAACAAAATGAAAGTAATAAATTAGAGGAAAATAACTCACTCGTACCTTCATTGGTTCTTTCGAAAGATACTCCTGATAATGTTGCTGCTATTATTCACCACAGCAAGGACTCGATAGCTGGCCAAATGAGAGAAGAACGAGGGTTTCTGAAGATCGCGTATTCTGGAGTCGACAGTGGAGAGAGGGAAAGAGATCGATGGTGGAGAGAGATCGACAGTTCTGAGAGTGAACGCGTTGAAGAGTTTTAGGAATAGGAATAGGAATATGTGCGGAGAGAGGGAGAGAGGTCGATGTTGAGTGGTGAACGAGCGTGGCATATTTTTACTTTCCCTCCTTTTTCACGTTGACCTAGAGCAGTGTTTTGGAGATTGTTTTTTTTTTTTTTTTTTTTTTTTTTATAATCCATCCACGTAGTAGCAACATTTCATTAAAACGCTGCTTCATCGTGCTGCGAAAAATAGATTTTGTTGTAGTAGAACCAAATGAAGAATTTTTTTCAGACTCTTTAAATTCAAATGGCTACATGACTTCATGTTTACTTCTTCCCATTTTGATCTTAGCTATGTCAAAAACCCACTTCTTTCTAGTGCATTCTCATGTTTGATTTTTTTTGAATCCAAAATACTTATTCTTCTTTTGACAATTCCTTTATAAAATATAGAATGAAGAAATTATTTTTTAAAATAGTTTAGAAAGAATTTTCAACAACTTTCCAGTTAATAACTTTCCTAAATTTTGAGTAAAACATAGTCTAAAAGCTAAGCGAAGATGATTCATTTTCAAGTCTAAATATTGTCTTTTTCCAATATTCGAGCTCTTTGACCTAGACCCTTGTGACATGAGTTATGGTAGTAGAGGAAGGATGGCCGAGAGCAAGGAGGGTGGTGGAGCAGTTATAGTGATGATTTGGTGAAATGTTGATTCGTTTGAATGTTTGTAGGAAGAATTAAATTTGGAAATGGATGAGATAACCTCCATTTATACTATTATATATATATATATATATATATATATATATATTGGATGATATAATACTGTTTGCTATGTTCGATATGATGATTATTAATCATGTTTGGTAGTTTAATATGATTGTTTGATTTCATTAACAAGTCAAGTTAAATACACGTCGAAAATCAGAAAGTAAATCATTTTCCTTTATTAATGAAACGGTATATATGAAATGTTAAACCTCTTGAAAATGATTTAAAATAATTTAATAATGTTTTGTAAACACTAGAAATAAATTTGGTGAAGTTTGAATAAGAAATGAAAACAAGTCAAAACTAGGCGCACCGCGTAACGGTAGTTCGTGATTTCGCACCGTAAAATTTAAATGAGTATATAAAGTGGAATATAAATCAGAATCCTTTGTGAGAAGAATTTTCTAAACTACTATATCCATAGTTATCAAACAAAAAAATGGATTAAGATTTCAATAAGTATATTTTTAAATATAAATAAAATAAGTTTTCAAAAATATCGTGGTTTTGTAGTTTAACGGCCAAAGTTAAAAATGATTTAAATCTGATATTTTTAAACCATAAAAATATGGAAAAATCTTTATAAATCATTTAAAATGTTCTAAAATAGGTTTGAGTTTATAAATAAATTTTAAAATAATTGAAATTTTGTTTTGATCAATAAACTTTAAAACACTATTCGCAACACTATTTGCAGCGGTTTTCACTAAAAATTAAAGTATGGTTTTAAACTTAACAATTCTTTCCCAAACCTTTTATAAATATTTTAAATAAATAATTAAGTGTTTTAAAAATTAATTGAAGATTTTATAATTTATTTAAAAGAATTTAAATAAATGAATTAAAGAAAAGCTGTTATAAGCAAATGTTTTGATCTTGGCTCTAATAAGCCAACGACTACGCCTAATTTTTCTATTCATGAGATCTGGGTGAGATGCTTAAACCGAGGGAATGTTTAGGAGCAACCAGTATCTTTGCTCACCTGGCTCCCCTAGACGAGGGATTGATAAGGTCGAAATGTCAAACACGAGTTAAGTATAAAAGGTTAAATTTTCCAAATTTAAAACAATTTGGACTTACCATCTTAGATAATATGTTTTTAACTTATTAAAAAGTTACGTTTTGAAAATAAGAAATCTTTATTAAGATTTAAAATAAAGATTTGGAAATATTTTCCTAAGTAAAATGTTTTGGAATTATTCCTTGTTTAAAAGGGGTCTAATTAAACCAAAGAAAAAGAGAGGTTTAATAATTTCTGTATACCAACAAGAATGTTTTAAAGATATATATCTCTCGAAGTTATTTTTCGATAAAAAATGAATAAATCAAATGATAATCACCTACTAATAAAATATCTTTTTATCGATAATCGATTCGAAGGAATCGGGATCGGATTTGGGTAATTCCTACCCGAAAACTACTTCGAACCAATTTACGTTTCGAAAGTGAAGAAAATATATATTGAAGACCTTAATTTTGAAGGCGATGATCTTCATAATGAAAGGACTGCTTGTTGATAATTTTGGAATAGCCTCCTAAAATAATTAAATAGTAGTGGTCCTTTCATTCTGAAATCTTCATATGCAAGGACTAACTCGCTGCTAATCTTAGGGGTAATACCCGACAGGATGTGGTAGGAGAGTGCCTTCTGTTTGTCATGTTCCTGGACAACTTGGATAGATGAATATTTGATGTTGTATTTCTAGATCATATTGATTGATCTCTATGAACGTATCATATGTTTGGTGGTAGAGAAGACAAATTCTCTTAGCTTAACACCCTTTTCTGAGAGTACGAGCTTAGGAGTTATACGTTTGTAGAAATTAGTTGTGTGATTGGGAAATGACAATGTGACATTCCAAGTGGAATATATGCTATATGAAAGGTAATCGTTACCTCAAAGCCTCACACATGAGATTAGTAAAACAGGGGATGCTTTAAGGCTAAGTGGCTCGCTACCATTAGGGTATGAAATCACCTTTCCAGATATAAAAAATTTATGCCCATTGTAACATCGGGTTTAAATTATGTGGTGTATGCTCGAGATCTTGGATATGTCAGTAATGGCTGGGTGATGTATTACTAGGTGCCATTCGCATGTTATATTTTCAGACAGGTCAGTTTTAATTTGCATGAGGACCAATATAGGAGACTCGGATGCAGTCCTCTAGAAACGCACTGTACGAGAGGCAGTCCCTTACCTCGTTATTTAGTTGAAATCCAATATCTTATAAGTGTCGTATGGACTTAGGTGTGCAAATACTAAAACGTGAGATGCAAGCATTTCAGCTAAGATTTATACGTTTATTTGAAAAAAAAAATCAAAGAATGCCATTAAAATAATATTAAATGATTTTGCATATAAAGTGTTTTAAGTTATCATAAGTTAAAAACCCGTCTGTGTTTATATGTGGCGTGGTCTTATGAGATACATTTCTTTTCAAAGAGCTTTTGAATAAAATGAAGAAAATTAGATTTAAGGAATCTAAACATGAGATTAAGCCTAAGTATGTAATTAGAGAATTGCATATTTGTTTGTTGCATCGTAGGCTCCATGAGTCATATTTGTAGTAGGAGAACTATATTGGTTTGATCTTGTATCTAATTAGGTACCCAATTAGATAGGGGTACATAGTCGGACACAAGTGGTAGTGATGCAACCCCAAAAATAATATAACCATTTCCTATTTATCTGTTATGGGTTTTTATTTGTCTAATGTTCATGTACCTTTCATGCTTATCATTTTATTCCGCATTGACATGTTTATTGAGTTCGAAGGTCAAGATATTGCTGCCTCTCTCATCAGAGTGCACAGCGGTAGATTTGTAGACATTGGTATTTGATATGTATTAAACACACCTTATAGAATTAATATATTCCTCTGATAAGTTGCATAAACTGAATTGTTATCTTATACATTTAGCGGTGTTAAATATTTACCAAACGATATTAGGTATTGAATCAATAGTTTTTATTTGTAGCTTAAATCGGATGGGTTTTTGACGATTTGACAAGTCTGGAAACCTGAGTCATCACATTTGACATCAGAACATATGTTAGGTGCCTATGTAAAAAAATTTGGATTAGTAAATTAACCTTGGAATTTTAAAATGAAACTACCTTAATTTGATAAATAAAATGAATAGGATAAAGCAATACCTCCGACCGGGGTTATGAGTGATATAATTATTTTTGGTGTGCTTAGCTTTTGTTGATTGTTTGGCAATTTGATTTTTGCTTGGTCAGTTTACAAGCAATTAATTTCCTTTAGCATGGGTCGGGTAGAAAGTAATTATAGGCTAAATGCTTTGGGATTTTATTCATAATTGGACTATAGGATATTTAACGATAATATTAATTAACTTCAATCTAATTAAGTACGAACACCCTGTGAATTTAGTTTCACAATTTTATTATGTGATGTTCGATAAATAATATTGGTTGAAGGAATTTATTTAAGATAAATATATTTATGAATATATTTATGAATTAATTTAAAGGACAAAAATTTCTGTATTTTTTGCCTCAAGGACACGACCTCAATATTTTTGCCACAAGGACAAACATTCTTTTAAAATTTATTCACAAGGACAAACATTTTCCAAAATTATTTATAAGGACAACAAAACTGATACCAAGCTAAAAACTGATACCTAAAAACTGCTACCGATAACTACAAACTGATACCTAAAAACTGCTACCGATAACTAAAAACTGATACCTACAGAAAGTTGTCCTTCAGGATAAAATATTGAAGGTTTGTCCTTGAGGCTAAAAAGCTGTGAAATTTTGTCCTTGACAATAATTTCCTGTTAAATAAATTGGATTTATAAAACATGTTTTGTAAAGGAATTTTTGAAAATATAAGTCCCGGTATTTTTGAAAAAAAATAAAGGTTAACTAGTTCGAGTGACTCAAAAGTAACTAAAAATGGGTAGGAGTTGTGTTCAGATGAAAAACGCTTCTCTTAAGTATTATCATTCTTATTAAGGGAATATATGATACTATTGATAGTACCCAATTCCTTGGTATTAGTTTGGAGTTACTCGATCTATAAAATTTCTAAAGTTAAAAGGACAATTTTGAATCATTAATTAATGGGTAAATTTTGGATATAAAGGTTAATTAAAAAGGAATATATTATAAGAAGAGATGTTTATCGTAAAATTGGAAAATAGAAGATAAATTAACTTTTAAATTGAAATGGTTTCTTTTGGAAAAGATAGAAAATTTTGTAAACAAACATTTCAAAGTGATAAATTTATAAAAAAAGGTTTTATACTAAAGGGGTATATTTATAAATGGATTTTTTTATAAATATAGTAATAAGGGCTATAAAGGAGATTTTATAACAGAGTAGACATTTGAGTGAAACTTAATAAATGAAAAGTTTACATAAAGATTTTGGGAAGTTAGTAAGTATGTATGATGTACGTAGATCACTTCGTCACACAATTTTAATATAAGATTCCGGTATGAAAATTTGAGGGTTTAGGCCGATTTGAAAAAGGATTTATTACTCGATTGTTGACAATGAACATTAATAAGGGTTTATGGTTGGGTACTTATGTTTTCTATCATAGTTAAGAGCTATGTAAGGGAAACAAAAATTTTTGATCAAAGAGCCTGATCAGAGTCCGTACTAGAGAACTGGTGGATCAATATTAATGTGAAAGTAAAAGTTGTAAATTCGAATAGTAAATCGAATCGAATATAGAATATGGATGATCTATATACATCATACATGTATTAGTTTAAAAATAAATATTTTGGGCAAACACCTTCGGATTTTTATTCTGGTGTAATTTCAAGAATGAAATTCTTTTAAGGTGGGGAGTCTATAACGATCTGCAAATCTATCAATTTGATAAATTTTATTTATTTTTAAAATATTCAAATAAAAGGTTAATGATACAAATAATATTGTTTGAGTGATAATAAATAATAATAATAATTCAAATAATAGTTTTAAAAGATAATGATTCATTTTAATTAGTTTTAAAGTGATAATGAATCATTTATAATGGTTTTATAAGGATATATCATTAATTTGAAAATATAAGGAATATCGATATAAGTTTATGGATATAAAAATGCTTTTCGAAAATAATTGTTCAATATTTGTTTATATGGTTTTATATTTCTAATGGGATCTTTTTTAATTAATTAATAATAAGAAGAAATTAGTTTGAAACTTGGTTCGCAAATATATATATATGTATGTATGTGTGTGTGTGTGTGTGTTAACTAAGAAATGAAAATGTGACCGAAAATTGAAATCAGGATTTGAAATGATTCAACGTGTAGAAGTTGTGCAACATTGCAGATTAAATGTAACAAACATATGCACATATACATTTACACATCAATGGACATGTATACATGCACATGAGCACACATATTATGCATATATATACTTATATACTAATTATATACAAAATCAAAAATATAAATAGGATATATTTTAATAACTCATTAACACTTAAGGAAACTTAAGGAAACACTACACATCAAAATACAACTATCATCACATGCACATGGAAAGCGGTCATGTTAGCCATGCGTAGATGGTGGTGGAAGGGACTTGCAGTGCCATGATGGTGGTGAAGGAGGTGGCACAAGTAGGTGGTGATGGTAGAGAGAGAAAGCACATGGAATATCTAAGGTAACCATCACCATTTGTCACATCAAATGTCACATCCAAGGAGGCACATAGTCTTGCCCATGCTTGTGGTGACTTCTGGCTGTCCTAAGATGGTGTATGAGGGACCTGGTAGGTGTGGTTGTGATGGTGAGGTGATAGCTCATGATGATGTTTGTAGATATTTTGATGAACTTGCCTATAAATATCCACCTCCTTAGCTCATTTTCCATCTTCAATAACTTTTCCAAACCTGAACTAAATAGAGAAATTCTTTATTTCAAACCTTCTAAAATTCTGGTGGCTACAGCTTTCATGTTTACCCATTCTTTCCATTTTGATCTTAACTACGTCAAAATCCCACTTCTTTTCAGTGCATTCTCCGGTTTTATTTTCATAAATCTGAAAATAGCTCTTCTTTTATTGACCATATTTACTTCAAAACACTCTGAGTCAAGTAATTCTTTTATTTAAATATTAGAGAAAATAATTTGCAACAATTTTATAGATGATAAATTTTTTAAATTTTGAGTGCAACATAGTCAAAAGGCTGAGAGAAGATAACTCATTTTTGAGTCCAAATATTGTGAACTTAAGACCTCTTCTTTTTCCAATGGTCGAGCTTCTTGACCCTAGACTCTTGTGATGTAAGCTATGGTAGTGGACGAAGGATAGCTGAGAGCAAAGAGGGTAGCGGAGTTGTTTTAGTGATGATTTAGTGAAGTGTCGATCCGTTTGAATGTTGGTAGGAAGAACTGGACTTGGAAATGGGTGAGATAACTCCATTTATGCTAATATATATATATATATATATATATATATATATATATTGGATGATATAATATTGTTTTCTATGCTCGGTTGTGATGCTTTTTAATCAAGTTTGGTAGTTTAATATGATTGTTTGATTTCATTAACAAGTCACGCTAAATACACGTCGAAAATCAGAAAGGAAATCACTTTTTTTATTAATGAAATGAAATATATGATATGTTAAACCTCTTGAAAATGATTTAATAACATTTTATAAACACTAGAAATAAATTTTGTGTAGTTTGAATAAGAAATGAAAAACAAGTCAAAACTAGACGCGTCGCGTAATAGTAGTTCGCGATTCCACGCCGTAAAATTTAAATGAGTATATAAAATGGAATATAGCTCGAAATTCTTTGTGATAAGAATTCTCTGAACTATTATATCCATAGTTTTCAAACAAAAGAAAAACATCGAGATTTCAATAAGTATATTTTGAAATATAAGAAAAATAAGTTTTCAAAAATATCACGGTTTTGCAGTTTAATGACCAAAGTTAAAAATGATTTAAATTTGATATTCTTGAATTCCTCAAAAATATGGAAAAATCTTTATAAATGTTTTAAAATAGATTTGAGTTATATAAATAAATTTTTAAATAATTGAAAAGTCGCTTCGATCAATATAACTTTAAAAACACTATTTGTGGCATTATTTGTAGCGGTTTTCAATAACAATTAAAGTATGGTTTTAAACTTAACAATTCTTTCCCAAATATTTTATAAATATTTTTAAATAAATAATTAATTTTTTTAAGATGATTTGAATATTTTATAATTTATATAAAATAATTTAAATAAATGGATCGAAGAAAAGCTAGTATAAGCAAATGTTTTAATCTTGGCTCTAATAAGCCAACGTGTACAACTGATTTTTCTATTCGTGATATAGGGAGGTTCTTAAACCAAGAAGATGTTCAGAAGAAACCAGTGCTCTGGCTCACTTGGCCTCCCCCAGACGAGGGATAGATATGGTCAAAATGTCAGAAACAAGTTAAATATAAATGATTAAATTTTCCAAATTTAAAAAATTTGGATTTACTTACTTTGATAACATGTTTTCCACTTATTAAAAAGTTATGTTTTGAAAATAAGAAATCTTTGTTATGGTTTAAATAAATGATTTGAAAATATTTTCCTAAGTAAAATATATTGTAATTATTCCAAGTTTAAAAAGGGTTTACTTAAACTAGAGTTTTAATGATTCTGTATATACCAACAAGAATTCTATATATATGTGTATGTATGTATGTATGTATCGAAGATATATTTCGATAAAAAAATGAATAAATCAAATGATAATCACCTAATTATAAAATATCCTTTTATCGGTAATTGATTCGAAGAAACCTGGATCGGATTTGGGTAATTTCTATCTGAAAACCATTTCGAACCAATTTATGTTCCAAAAGTGAAGAAAATATACATTGAAGACCTTATTTTGAAGGCAATGATCTTCGTAACAGAAGGACTGCTTGTTGATAATTTTGCAATGGCCCATGAAATAAATAAATAAATAGCAGTGGTCTTTTCATTCTGAAATCTTCATATGCAAGGACTAACTCGCTACCAATCCTTAGTGTAATGCCCGACAGGATGTGGCAGGAGAGTACCTTTGACTTGTTCCATTTTTGGACAATTTATATGGATGAATGTCTGAAGCTGCATTTCTTGATTATATTGATTGATCTCTATAAACGTACCATCTGTTTAGTGGCAGAGAAGGCAACTTCTTTTAGCTTAACACACTTTCCTGAGACGTATGTGCTTGGGAATTATATGTTTGTAGAAATCAGTTGTGTGATTGGAGAATGGCAAAGTGACATTCCAAGTGGAATATGTGATATGTGAAAGGTAATCATTACCTCAAAGCCTCACATTCGAGAATAGTAAAACAGGGGATACTTTAAGGAAAAGTGGCTCGCTACCATCAGGGTATGAACTCACCTTTCTAGATATAAAAAAAAATTGTCCGCTATAACATCGGGTTTAAATTAGGTGGTGTATGCTCGAGATCCATGATAGGTCGGCAATGGCTCGGTGATGTAATACTCAATGCTATTCGTATATTATATTTCCGGATAGGTCGGTCTTAGTTTGCACGAGGACAATCATAAAAGGCTCAGGTGCGTCCCTCTAGACATGCACTGTATGGAAGGTAGCCCCTTACCTCCCTGTTTAGTTGGAAATCCAACATCTAATAAGTGTCGTACGGACTTAGCTATGCAAATACTAAAACATGAGATGCAAGCATTTCAGCTAATATTTATAAGTTTATTTGCAAAAAAATTCAAAGAAAGTCATTAAAAAATAACATTAAATGATTTTACATATAAAGTGTTTTAAGTTATCATAAGGTAAAAACGCGTTGGTGTTTATGTGCGGTGCTGTCTTATGAGATACTTTTTTTTCCAAAGATATTTTGAATAAAATGAAGTAAATTAGATTTGAAGAATCTTAACATGAAGATTATGCCTAAGTATGTAATTAGAGAATTTCATATTTGATTATTGCATTGTAGGATCCATGAGTCCTATTTGTGGTAGGAGAACTACGTTGGCTTGATCCTGTATCTAATTAAGTACCCAATTAGATAAGGGTACGTTGGCAGTCACAAGTGGCAGTGATGCAGCCCCAAAATAATATAACCCTTTCTTGTTTTTCTGTTATGGGTTATTATTTGTCTGATGTTCATGTATCTTTCTTGCTTTTCATTTTATTCCATATTGACATGTTTATTGAGTTCACAGATAAGGATATTGCTTCCTCTCTCATCAGAATGGGCAGTTGTAGACTTGTTGACATTGGTATTTAGTATGTATTAAACATGCCATGTGAATTAATAAATACCTCTGATCAGTGTTAAATATTTATCAAATGATATTAGGTACTGAATTGGTAGTTTTCATTTGTAGTTTAATCGGATGGGTTTTTGGCGATTTTGACAAGTCCGGAAATCTAGGTCATCGCATTAGTTGTGCAATCAACATCACCTCACCACCAACCTTGATAAATGCAATTCTTCGATAGCTGCACTTATCATCTAAAATGTTACTGCATATAAGGTATCTTTAGGACTTTCTTTATAATTACTCTTAACCATCAAAATTTCAAAATAATATCTGTATTTATATTTTACTATTTCCATATATAATATATTTTTTTGCTCAAATTATTTAATAAAATATCTTTCTAAATTATATTCTACCTTTTTTGAAGAGTATTACTCAATCCTAAATCAACCACATAGGATTATTATGAAAACTACATATAATATTATTATATCTAGCTCACAATGCTTCTTTAAAATATTATTTATAATACTTCATAAATGTTCATATGACTCACAAATGTTATAGCTCAAAGTATTGTGTCTGCATGTCCCATCCTAGCATTTAGGAATCTCTATCGAGAACATTGGCCTGACACTCGACTAGAATTCTTAAAACATCTAAAGGGAAATTAAACACATAATATATTTCCAAAAGCTATTTTAAATATGATGTGTATATATGAATTATTCGATAATCTTGCCTTTGCAAAATATTAGCTTGCTTATAATAAACATAATCAAATACATCGTATAAATAAACTCTTTAATCAAGGAGATCTTTACTTTAAATAGGTGCTTGCTTTATTAAATTAGTTTCAATAAGGCATTATATTTTAAATAAAGAGTAATTAACTAATAATAATTTAATAACACTCTTAATCAACCACGCGTTCATCAAGCAATCAACAAATTTTAAATTCATCTTAATGTTTAATTAATTAATCATGCATATAGATTAACATTGTATTTTAAACAAAACCAAATTTTCAATATTTCTTATTATAGCCACACCTTTGAAGGCACCGTGAGGTCCTTTTATTAATATCGGGTAGAATTCAAATTCTCAAGTGATGATTCCTACTCAATGCCAATTTTAATGGTTACCACAAATTTTAATAAAACCAAGCATCCATCAAACAATCAAACATATTAAACCAATTAATATACTCAGTGGAAAGCAGTCCATACGCCTCCACTGTGCAACTCTGATCATAAAGGATCAGGACACAACAATTCAATTTGAAGCCATCTAAGGTCTAAGCCACACATTGGGTTCTAATTTAGAATCACTTCAAGATACTAATTATAGAGTAAGGTGAAATCATACAAATATGTCCCCTAATTACCCCTTAGTAAAATAGATATTCTGCTAATTAATAGGAAAACGGTCTAAGTCTATGGCACCCCTCCCAAGGGACGAGACTCTTAGTCAATCTAGGCCAAGATTCATGTTATTTACATTCTATATTGTTCTGAACCAACTCCGATACCATAATGTGGCACCCCATCTCTAGACCCATACTAAATCAAGAATATTACATGTAATATTGTTGAGTAATATGAAGAACGAAGTTGGTTAAAATTAACCAATGTGTATATTACATTGGGTTAACACCGCCATGCTTTACCTTTTAGAATCTGAAACAATAAATTTCACGTAACTAGTTTCGGCACAAAGAAACACACACATTGGCTAATATAATCAGAACAATATATAGTACATTTCAGAACACCGAATCACATATTTCTACTACTAATAAAAAAAATTCGTTGATTAATTTACTCGGCGTCCTTTTGAAATTCAGAAAATGCTCTTTCTTTTCGTTTACAACAATATAAACAGCCCGTGTGCAAAGCACGGGCCAATTCTAGTTGTCATAGGGTACATAATATTTAAGGACAACACAGGTCTCAAAATAGTATACATACATCAAAATATGTCACTATCTCATACATCATATATACAGTGCATATCCATTTCTAGCATATATCACCCTACTCCATAAATACATATACATATACTTAACATAGGTCATGGAGAAAGCTAGTCATGAACATAGTCATTGAGTCCCTGTACCTGTCAAGTCTCGGCCTGACCCAAGTATTTATTAAAATAAATCAGACTATTTCTAAATATAGTCAGGTGAAATCATGTACTAAGCTTGTACAATGCACAAGATATGGCAATAACAATGTAAGGTGCCATAGATATCAAGACCAAACATTATGGCAATCAGTATCACATGATTATCGATGGATATTATTTCACTATAGTGTAAATTGGATCTAATCAAGCATTAGTTTGCATGACAGAAACACACATCCAATATAAAATTGTACAATTTTTAGTTAACACAAAAGTTTGGCATACAGGAGTATAGAATTTATTTAATGGATCCTATTATTGTCTTGATTATGGGGAAAATTATCATTAGTGCAAGCTGCTCTATTTCAAGCCATACTACCCTCTAGGCTCATATGGTACATACTACCTTTTGGACTCATATGTACTGGCTCTTGAATGACTTTATGCATATTACCCTCTTAATGCAAGGGACTCATATGGTAAATACTACCCTTTGGACTCATATGTACTGGTTTTTGAGCCTATAAGGTCAAGCAGATAATACACACTGTTGAAACTAGTGAGCTATGGACATAGCAAGTTTCCCCAACATATAATTTAATAATGAAGTGCCACACACTATCGAATGATTGCTAAAGTAACACCGTACGTCCTATACCACTCAGTGTTGCTAGATTATTTACTATAAGCTAGTAAATACCACTTGCTCAATTACTCTACAAAACAAGTCGTATAATCAATCGAAGAAGTGACACCAAATATTCCATACCATTTGGTGTTGCTACATTGTTTCATTATATTTCTTTCCTCATAGAAGTAGAAATTTGCATAAAACATTATTTCTATGGTCATATAGAAATTCTATAAGTTCGATAAGTCTAGTGTAAATGCAATGAATTGCTAAAGGATGAATCATTGTTCACAAACAATTGGTTTTCTCTTTCAACACACGATTTATACGTTCAAATCCATTTCAGGTCATTTAAACCTCAAAATTTTATACATCTCACAACATAAAAGTTATAGATAATAGTCTTATCTTTCCAGTAAAAAACAATCATTAAATTTGGACTTACGATTCAGAAGTTATGGACAAACCAATTTCAAATATAAACTCAGAAAAATTACTCTAAAGACAGAACTGTGATTATATGTTCAAATCCATTTTAGGTCATTTAAACGGCTAAATCTCTAAAAGTGACCAAAAGAGAAATTGTTGCTCGTTGAATCTATTTTCTAACCCAAAACGACAGACCCCAAAAAGTTTTAGGAAGTGTAAGTTTTAATTGTTTTACTACAACACATTTTCTAAACAAATTTTCAGCTATCATCTTATGTTTCAAAGAAGCATATTTTCAATCACATCATAACCATGGTAATTCGATTCAATTTAGCAACTGAAATCATTAGTTGAATCGATTTAAACAAACATGCAAACAACTTTAGAAATAGTGGCGAGGATTGCTCACCTTAATTCCTATGATTTTCTTAGAGATTAACTTCTGAAATCAACCCATCTTCGCATAAAGTAACCCTAGAAACCAATACTCAAAGCAACACAAGAGCATTCAAAACTTGGTCGAAAACTAAAATTATCGAAGCTAGAAGGCAGAAAAGGGATGGAATAATATACCTTGATTTTCTATAAATTTTCTAGATTTTATTAGTATTTTAAATTTGCAATTTTGAATTGAAAGGGGAAGTGGACTTGGAAACCCTAGTTTATGCTTGCTCTAATTCTTTTATACGTACATGGTATTGAAAAATGAGAAAGATGGGCAAACAACTTCTCGTATTTGTTTAAGTGTGGACACGGGTTTCTTTTAGGCAAATTAGAATAAAAATGCTAGTCCTTTTAACTTATCTTTCTCTTTTAAAATCAACTGTCACATCATTTATTTGCAAATAAACATTTTCCATTTATTTTACAATATATATTTTCCAATGCTATTTAATTAAATCATATATTAACTTCCTAACACTCATAAAATCTACAAATATACAATATTAAGACTTATTTAAATTTATTCTTTTACTTTGACATAAAAATCCGTATTTATTAAAATGTTTATTTATTTTCTACAATATATGAGAATCTCAATTTAATAAAATTTCTAAAGCAATTCTCAAATATTTCTAAATTTCTTAAATAATACACAAGGATTTTATTTCCTTAAAAATCCTAATATATCTTTATTTGATTGTTTACAATCTGAATTGTTCTTTATAAATAAAAAGGATTTACCAAATAAACCTTGTTATTTTCATAAAAATAAATTTATTTATTTATAACTTCCAAATATTCATTACATACACTAATAATATTGGATAAATTTAGAATTCACATTCCATTCATTACCTTTATAAAAACACAAAATTCTATCTCTCCCTATTCCAATAATTGAAAAATTCAATTTCTTATTTAAATTTCAATTAAATCATTATTTACTTTATTCAGGTAATTCCAAAATTCAGGCTTGTTACAGCGATACTTAGTTTGTGAGTTTTAGATATATGATCTAAGAACTGATACAAAGTATCGTTCGACTAGAATTAAAGTTGTGGAAATAATTATGACGACCCGAGATTTTCGACCCCGAAAATTCGACGCTAATACGTTCACAGTAGAAGTGTCGAGCAATCGAACGCCGGAAATTCCAGATTGTTGAGGTAAATAAGAAAAAGAGGTAGAAGAAGAAACAGAAACAAAAGCATAGAATCTCATAATCGCGGCGAGATAAAATATAATATCAAATAACATCATTTATTCAAAGAAAAGCTGTAACTGTCAATATATATGCAATACATCAGAGTACAATCATTCGCAATAAACTGGACAATTTTAACAACTTGTCTCTGACAACTATGAATACAATCTCAAACACATAGTGGAATATACTCCATGCGTTCCAACCATCCAACTCACCTCCTGAGCTCTAGAACGTCCTAACCTGAAAAATCTATAACACTTTGTCTGACCCGAGCATTACGATAAAGTAACACCCGAGTCAGGCTGGAAACCAGCATGAGTAAACCTATATAATATAAAATACTTAGGTTACAAACTTCTTTGAAAAGCCAGAGTATCTCGTACATTACTACGAGTTCTTATTTTGCTATAGCCAAATACATACTTCACAAAATAATATCTAAGTACCATTACTTAGTTTAATTGGCCCAATTCACTTAATTTATTCCATTCCATCCTATTTGATTTTTCGAATCAAATCTATAAAGAATTATAGTAGTTACTAATCGAATTGGTTTCGGATATTGTTGATATCCGACCCCGATCTCTTTGAATCCAAATGCTATCTTTTAAACCAAGTTGTTTAAGTGAAGATAATTCAGTTTAAACTTTCACAATGTCATATTCACACAGAAATTCATCATGGATATCAATTAAATAAATGATTCACATTTATCAACAGTTCAATCCAAAGCATTTCTTATCGCAGAATATTACAAATTAACACACCAGAGATATTAAACAATCAAAACATTCAATACAATTTAACCATCCATAAGATAGAGAACTGGTCACGCCATTTCTATTTAATTTAATTTAATCACAAAATAAATTAAATTAATCATAATCCTTCTTAATTGTCATTAATAAATTCCATGCCATTACTTATTATTTTAATTAATTAATGGAGTTAATTAATTATCATTTATAATTACTTAAGACCTAAATTCATTAAAAGTATAAACCCATTTATCTTAATCATTTTACTTAATTATCATTTAAGTTTTATTTAATAACCTTTGGAATTAATTGATTATTAGCATATAAAATAATTAAGGTCTTTAAATTAATTAATAATTAAAAGATTTTACTTGTCTAACCATCTACTTAGCAATTCTATTTAATTTCACTTAAATAATTTAAGAATAAATTTAAAATAGTAGGCAGATAATAAAATACTCTAAACTTAATTAATTTAGGTTAAAAATAAATTATTATATAACTTTTAATTAACTCAAATATTCAATCAAAACATTAATCATTTAAAAGAAGTTGATTAAGAAAATTGTTTAAAACTTGATTTTGCTTTTACTTTTAAAAACTTTGTTAATACCCTAATACAGACCCGAGACCAACCTGGTACAAACCCACATTTTTCTGAGTCAAATCCCTTCTCCTTCTTTTCTTATTTTTTTCTTTTTAAACTTGTTTTGTTTTAAATTTAAAAACAATTACTAAAACACACTCGATCCCGACCCGTTACTTCCCCGGGTTCCCACCCGAGCCAACCCTTTCTTCCTTCTACTCGAATCCTACAGCAACCGAAACCCAAACACTGATACACGTACATGTGCACACACAAACACCAACGTTTTGATCACCGATGCCATCGCCGGCAAGTCGGCCACGTCCCCGTCTCTCGATTTCGACCATCAAATCTTCAAACGACCTCCAAAATCGAAAACGAGCCACATGAGTACCCACTGGAACAGAAATGATCATCCAAGAACCACCTCATGTTGCCACCTTCGGCCACCAGAAGGTTCGACACCCCGTTCAAAGCTTCGCCGTTGACCCAGCTCCTATCCCTCTTGCTCTGATCGAGTCTGATGCATCCACGACGTTGCAATCGCTTCGACAACCCAATCATCTCGAGCAAGGCCTTAAACCCTAGATCGCCATCGTTCAGCCACCACGGTGATTTAAAAATTCGCCGACCACTTTTGCCAAGACCCATGACCCACGAACATGCTCCAGCAGCTACTTCGACACTCCCACTTGCTTCGATCACCAGAAATCACTTCAGACATGATTCCCGTTCAACCCACGAATTCTACCCAAATACCACCCTAAAAAATCTCGATTTTATTTTTAAAAATCCTATTTTTCGAAAACAAATCAGATTATAAAAATGAAACAATTAATCATGGAAGTCAAAATTTTGACATTCTTGAGTTTCACGTATTTCTTCCTTCCTAGTTAAACTACTTTCTAATTATACTTAGAAATATTTTTAAAATTTAGGTCTTGTTCATTCAAACGCATTTTGTTTAAACATTATAAGTTATAAGAGATTAGAGGAAGAGAATTTGAAATTTGAACTTGTTTAACCAGTTGGAATCAAAGCAGAGGCAGGTTTGTCTATAAACAGACATGCATACACAATCAACTCATACATATATGCATGCAAGCATATTCATATATTCATGCAACATTTCACAGCATAACTACAAGGATGTATCACATGCATCAGGTTGTAAAACAAATTTAGCTTTTTTAAAGAGATGTTTACTCACCGAATTGTTGAACAGTGAAGGTTTTGAAAATTTGTTCTTGAACTTGAAAACTGGAAATTCTTTTGGAATTGAAACTGGAAACTAATTTTGATCTGAATCCTAGATCTTGAATTACTTAGTTTCAGTTTTGAAATTTGCAAGAGTTTGATTGTTTTAGTTTTTATCTCTCTGGTTTTGGTTTTGGAAAATGAAAGATTGAAGAAAAATGTGAGAGTAAAAGTAGAGATGCATTTATAAGAATGTATAGCCCTTTTATTATTTTAAAAAAATAAGAAAATAATTAAATTATGACACTTGTAATTTGCATGTTATACTTGGCCTACAAATGTCAAGTACATGCATTTATATTTATTTTTGTTTTTATATTTCCACTAATACATTTTCTTTTTACTTATATTTATATAACTTTAAAGAAAATAATACAAAACCGAATTATACACTAATTAATAACCATATATATATACACACACACTATTTTTAATATGTAGAGTTTTTTCTTAAATCCAATTTATTTTTAAGATATTGCTTTGAATTTTAAATCCAAGTTCTATTTTCGATCTACATATACATAAAGAATAGTAATTTGAAAACACGTACTTTATTTGTTTGAAAAGAGTAATTTTGCACATTTAAATAATTATAAAAGAAGATTATCAAATCAATATTGCCAAAATCCTGGATCATCACATTCCTTCCCCCTTTAAATCTTTTCGTCCCCGAAAAGGAACAAAGAAAGAATTTTAATTATTTTGTTAATTATTAGTTAAATTATTCTAAAGTTTTAAAACACTTTAAAATCTATATAATATAACTAAAATAGATTTTATAAAAAAAATACTTTTTATAACTCGATGTCCCAACAAGTCCATCCTTGTTCTTATAGAAATTCGGTCATACATTGATCAGGCGTAGGACTGAAAATCTATAAGTAATTAGCAGACCCGTTTTCAACACCCAGTGAAAATACTTGGAATACATTTTGTGAAATATAGAATTTTTTTTGGTGAGAATGCTTTGGAAATCATCACCCCCTCAATGGTCGTAGTTAGCCCGATGATTATGTCGCCATCCCGACAAACCATAGAAAACTGTAGGCCTCTACGCCCCTCGATTACACCATGGAACCGCCACGGATCGCAGCTACACCCAAGGTTACCTACCATCACGGAAAAAACCATGTACATGTAGGCATCAGCGCCCTCGAATTTCGCTGCCAAATGAAACTTCTCCACACAGACCACATAGATCGCATACTTCACCAGTCGAGTCCCAATGTAGCCTGTAGGCACTCACTACCGCACGACTTTCGCTATGTCTTCATAGATCGCAACCTACCGATGTTACATCGATCTTCCAGCGAAATCAAACATAGACTTTAGGCAATCACTGCCCCTCGACTTCGGCTATGGTGTGCAGTAGATCGCAGTTAAACCGAGTTACAGTATTGTCACAGCATAACCCAATGTCTATGTAGGCATCAGCGCCCTCGACTTTAGCTACCCCAACCACAATCCTCTGGAACTTTAGTTAGGTCGGACATCCTCTTAGGATCAAATTTAGAACCCCCCTTAGGGCTTAAGGCAGAACTACCCCGTGGATCTCCTACTAGAAGTTTCACCCTAAATGGGAGCACCTTTTTCCACCCAGCATTCTCAAAACATTTTATACTATACACATATAGTATCTTTCAAATCATACTCTTTATATGTCTCATATATAAATCTCATTTACACAAAATCGATATCTCAAAATCGATAGTTTCCAAAATTGGCTTTCTAAATTCTCAAAATTGATTTTTCGCAAAAATCAAAAGCATTTCAAAATCGGTAGGTTCCAAAGACCTTTTTTCCAATTTCATAAAATCATTTATATATATAGATATACATAAGTTTATTCTTTTAGCTAGAACAAAATATTTTCCAAAGATCTTTTCTTATGGTCATAGATTCAATAAGAAGAGTTTATCATATAAAACCAATATGTATAACTTTACCTATGCCAAATCAACATTCAAATTTGATTTCTTTTATAAAGTTATTTGCCATATTACTTACTTTTCATAAAATGAGTTTCAGTTATAGTGATATCCAGCTTCCACTCTTGTTCATCATATATTTCACAAAATATACCTTTTTATTTCAAAAATCATTTATACATTTCTTTTCAAAATTTCAATATCTATTTCATTCAAGCATGTATGATGTACATATATCATCCGTACGCAATATCAAATCTGATCGCTCACTCGATCACACAATTTCACTTTCGAACTACTATCATCCACCCGACTTCCGAGTGCGGACTCAGATCTGGTTTCTTGATCAGAAACTGTCATTCTCCTTGCATAGCCATAACTATGATAAAGAATTCCCAGAACAAATCAAAAATCCATATCCAGGGTTCGCCGTCGAAAATCGAGTGAGAAATCCCAACTCGGATCGATGTACTATCTCATAATTCTACGCTCGAATCTAGATCAAATCGTTATGCGAATAGAATAATATATGTATATCCTACGTATTTATCTTCATTGATCATTTGCTAAATCAATATTCTTTTATTTCACATTGATTTTGATTTCTATTCACTTATTCACAATTGCTTCAATTTCCATTTGGGTTATCACTTCAACTCTTATCTCAATTGGTATTTAAATCCAACAGTTTCTACTCTGACCAGTTTGAATTTAGAAAATAGCTTGAAAGGTTTAAAATAGTTGTTAGTTGTAAAAAGCAGTAGAATAGTTAATTAATTATAATAGTTAATTAATTATAAAACAGTTATAAAATAGTTAGATAGTTGCAAAATAGGTATCAAATAGTAATTAGTTTGTAAAACAGAAAAATTGTTGTAAAATAGAAATTAGTTTTCAAAATAGTTGTAAAATAAGTGTAAGATAGTTTGGGTTTTAAAAAAAAGATTGATTTAGCAAATAATTAGGAAAAATAGATTTAAGACAGTTTATGTAAAAACAATTCATTTGAAAATAGTTTCAGAGTCAAACTAGTTCAATTTCCCAATCTCCCCTTCCAATCAATTTCCCATCCCATTAAATTGATTCAATTCTAATTCAATTGAATTAACCTAGATTCCCATTCCAAATCCAAATCAATTCCAGTTTAAATTTAAATTTATGCAACTTCGATTACAATTCCAATTAATTCAAATCAAATTCCAATTAATTCATTTCAATTTCACCTTTGAATTAATTCCAATTCCATTTTCAAATTTTAAATCATCTCGAATTATATAAATTCGAATTAAATGTTAAATGTTGATTTCTAATCCCCTTAAATCAAATTAACTTTTTAATTTAACAACCTAGGTTTTTTTTTAAACAATTTAATTCTGAGTCCAAATTTCTAATATTCATTTTAAATTATCTTTACTTAATTTATTTCAAGGTTCAAGTAAGAGTTCAAAACTTTTAAACAATTTAATCTTCAGAATTTAATTTGTTACCAAATTTTAACTTCTAACTTTGAAACTAATTCTTAACAATTTTAGTTTGCAAGTTCATCTTTAACATTTAAATCTTAAGTTCAAACTAATGCTATTTCCATAGTTTCAATTTTATTTCTAAATTTTAAATGCTTTCAAAATAAAGTTTAATTCTATTTAATTTCAGTAATGGATATATATTATCTCAATCTACTTCTTAATTTATTAAAAATAATTCAATTCACAGTTTCATAGATTATTAATAGCAATAGGATGATACCAGGATTAGTCAAAGTAAATAAACATTCAAATTATCCAAAACACCAATTAATAGCATCCATTACCAACTTCCTGATCAAACTTGTTTTGAGATCATACATAACTCCCTTTTCAATTCAACCCATTTAACTTCCCTAAGTTAAATCTAGATTGCATCTTGAAATTTCCTGAAATTTCCAATTCAGGTCGTTTGTTCAAAACTAATTTAACTTCCCCTAAGTTAAATTCAATTCACTTAGCCCAATCAACCTTACTCAATTTGAATCCTTCATTTCAAATTTTAAACTTTTTATCAATATCCTATCCCACTTATAAGTTCAAAAACTCATTTCTCTTTGGGTTATACTCTCAATTTAGGGAAATTCAGAATTCAACACCTAGCGTTTACTTCCAATCAATCTTGATATTATGTATATCTACTTATATATACATATTCATTTCTTTTGCACCCAAGTCATATTTCAAATTTTAAACCATTCTTGGTTTTTAATTCAAAACAAATTCCTTTTAAAATTTTCATAACACTCTTATTTTAAAATAAGATTCCTACATTCAAAAATATTCTAAATAGTATTATTTATTTTATCTTTTAATACTTTGAAACAATTTCAAATTTTCTGGACTTTGATTTTAAAACTTCATAATTTAAATCCTTTTTAATTTATAAGTCATATTTATATAAATTGTTACTTCCTCAAGCATTTTATTCTGCTTTATCATTGTTTATTTTTTTTTTAAAAACATCCCTTTTTTTCAGACACAACAAACATTTTATGATAATAACCAAGATTATCATATCTAGAAACCAATTCATTATATATCATCTCATAATTTATTGGAAAATAAAATCAGGGTAACTTATTTCAGCATTCTAAAAACACTTTTACAAATTTAGGATTTATTTTCTGGTTTGAATCCATTTCTAGCTTATCTTATTTGTATAGTTCATATTATCTAGTTTCTATTTGGTTATATGTATTACCACTTAAATTCTTATGATCTTATTCAACTTTAATAATCAACAACCAATTACCTTAATATATATTCACATATAATAATTAGAAAAGTTATTGCTTTATATATAAAAATATAAGCTTACATAAAAAATCATTTTTAAAATCATTTTTTTAATCTTTTATATAAGAAAATAACAAGTACGCTCTCATATATTGCGCTCAACTCATTCTAGGGTACTACTAACCCTTATTCAAAAGAGTAACCCCACCAAAGGCAAGGTTCTCGCTTAACCTTCTGCTCTGATACCATATGTAACGACCCGGGATTTTCGACCCCAAAAATTCGACACTAATACGTTCACTATAGAAATGTCGAGCAATCGAACGACGGAAATTTCAGATTGTTAGGGTAAAGAAGAAAATAAGGTAGAAGAAGAAACGAAAACAAAAGCACAGAATCTCATAATCGCAGCGGGATAAAACATAATATCAAATAACAGCATTTATACAAAGAAAAGCTGTAATTGTCAATATATATGCAATACATCAGAGTACAATCATTCATAGTAAACTGGACAATTTTAACAACTTGTCCCTGACAACTATCAATACAATCTCAAACACACAGCAGAATATATCCATGCGTTCCAGCCATCCAGCTCATCTCCCGAGCTCCAAAATGTCCTAACCTGAAAATTCTGTAATACTCGGTCTGACCCGAGCATTACAATAAAGTAACACCCAACTCAGGCGGGAAACCAGCGTGAGTAAACCTATATAATATGAAATACTTAGGTTACAAACTTCTTTGGAAAGCCAGAGTAACTCGTACATTACTACGAGTTCTTATTTTGCTATAACCAAACACTTACTTCACAAAATAATATCTAAGTACCGTTACTTAGTTTAATTGGCCCAGTTCCCTTAATTTTTTCCATTCCAGCCTATTTGATTTTTAGAATCAAATCTATAAAGAATTATAGTAGTGACTAATCGAAGTGGTTCCGGATATTGCTGATATCCGACCCCGATCTCTTTGAATCCAAATGTTATCTTTTAAACCAAGTTGTTTAAGTGAAGATAATTCAATTTAAACTTTCACAATGTCACATTCACATAGAAATTCATCATAGATATCGGTTAAAGAAATGATTCACATTTATCAACAGTTCAATCCAAAGCATTTCATATCGTAGAATATTACAAATTAGCACACCAGTGATATTAAACAGTCAAAACATTCAATACAATTTAACCATCCATAAGATCGATAACTGGTCACACCATTTCTAATTAATTTAATTTAATCACAAAATAAATTAAACTAATCATAGTCCTTCTTAATTGTCATTAATTAATTCCATGCCATTACTAATTATTTTAATTAATTGGAATTAATTAATTGTCATTTATAGTTACTTTAGACCTTAATTAATTAAAAGTATAAACCCATTTATCTTAATCATTTTACTTAATTATCATTTAAGTTTTATTTAATAACCTTTGGGATTAATTGATTATTAGCATATAAAATAACTAAGATCTTTAAATTAATTAATAATTGAAACATTTTACTTTTCCCAACCATCTACTTAACAATTCTATTTAATTTCACTTAAATAAACTTAAGAATAAATTTAAAATAGTAGGCATATAATAAAATACTCTAAACTCAATTAATTTAAGTTAAAAATAAATTATTATATAACTTTTAACTAACTCAAATATTTAATCAAAACATTAATCATTTAAAAGAAGTTGATTAAGAAAATTGTTTAAAACTTGATTTTGTTTTTACTTTTAAAAACTTTGCTAATACCCTAGTACAGACCCGAGACCAACCCGGTACAAAACCACATTTTCCCCAAGTCAAACCCCTTTTCCTTCTTTATTTTTTTTGAAAAACTTGTTTTGTTTTAAATTTAGAAACTGTTTCTAAAACACAGTCGAGCCCGACCCGTTACTTCCCCGAGTTCCCACTTGAGCCAACCCTTTCTTCCTTCTACTCGAATCATACAGCAACCCAAACCCAGACACTGATACACGTACATGTGCACACTCGAACACCAACATTTTGATCACTGATGCCATCGCTGGTAAGTCGACCACGGCCCTCTCTCTCGATTCCGACCACCAAATCTTCGAACGACCTTCAAAATCGAAAACGAGCCACATGACTACCCATTGGAACAGAACTGATCATCCAAGAACCACCTTGTGTTGCCACCTCCGGCCACCATAAGGTTCGACACCCCATCCAAAGATTCACCGTTAACCCACGCTCCTATCCCCCTTGCTCCGATCAAGTCCGATGCATCCATGACGTCGCACTCGCCTCGACAACCCAGTGGTCTCGAGCAGGGTTTTAAACCCTAGATTGCCATCATTCAGCCACCACAGTGATTTAAAAATTCACCGACCACTTTTGCCAAGACCCCTGACCCACGAGCATGCTCTAGCAGCAACTTCGACACTCCCCCTCGCTCGGATCACCAAAAATCACACCAAACATGATTCCCGTTCAACCCATGAATTCTACCCAAATACAACCCTAAAAATCTTGATTCTATTTTAAAAAATCCCAGTTTTCGAAAACGAATCAGATTATATAAATGAAACAATAAATCATGAAAATCAAAATTTTGACATTCTTGAGTTTCACTGTATTTCTTCCTTTCCTTTTAAAACTACTTTCTAATTACACTTAAAAATATTTTTAAAATTTAGATCTTGTTAATTCAAACACATTTTGTTTAAACATCATAAGTTATAAGAGATTAGAGGAAGAGTATTTGAAATTTGAACTTGTTTAACCACTTGGAATCAAAACAGAGGTAGGTTTGTCTATAAACAAATATGCACATACAATCAACTCATACATATATACATGCAAGCATATTCATATATTCATGCAACATTTCACAGCATAACTACAAGGATTTATCACATGCATCAGGTTATAAAACAATTTTAGCTTTTTTAAAGAGATGTTTACTCACTGAATTGTTGAATAGAGAAGCTTTTGAAAATTTATTCTTGAACTTGAAAACTGGAAATGCTTTTTGAATTGAAACTGGAAACTGGTTTTGATCTGAATCTTGGATCTTGAATTACTTAGTTTTAGGTTTGAAATTTGCAAGAGTTCGATTGTTTTCGTTTTTATCTCTATGGTTTTGGTTTTGAAAAATGAAAGATAGAAGAAAAATGAAAGAGTAGAAGTAGAGATGTATTTATAAGAATGTATAGCCTTTTTATTATTTAAAAAAGAAGAAGAAAATAATTAAATTATGACACTTGTAATTTGCATGTTATACTTGGCCTACAAATGTCAAGTGCATGCATTTATATTTATTTATGTTTTTATATTTCCACTAATATATTTTCTTTTTACTTATATTTATATAACTTTAAAAAAATGATATAAAACCTAATTATACACTAATTAATAACCATATATATATACTAGTTGTAAAATGTAGAGTTTTTTTAAATTCAATTTATTTTTAAGATATTACTTTGAATTTCAAATCCAAGTTCTATTTTCAATCTACATATGCATAAACAATAGTAATTTGAAAACACATATTTCATTTATTTGAAAAGAATAATTTTGCACATTTAAATAATTATAAAAGAAGATTATCAATATTGCCAAAATCTCGGGTCATCGCATAATTTTCTAGAAAATCAAACAGTTTGATTTTGGTCAAAATGCAGAGGAATCATATGTCTATAAGAAAGAATATCAAATGTACTAAAATATTTCTAAAATATAAATAAATGACTAATTTATGATTTAACAATAAACCCGTGTTACAATCATATTGGTTAGGTTGTTTAATACTCAACATTGGATTTGAAAATGACATCTTTTATAATCAGTATATATGCATGTTAGGATTGTCCCAAACGATATACACAGACACCATGTTAAAATATTTAACATATAGCATGTAAGATTGATTCCTTATGATTGGTAACGGGAGATATTATACTTGTTGTATTGTCTACAATATCGCATTTCTATTATGTATTTGATACATAAAGAAATTATCAAATCCAAATTAAGATCACTAAATGATAGTTTAGAGTATTCTCAAGTATTTACAAAATACTAGAGAATTGTTTATAGAAACAACAAATTTTTATGAAAGAATATTCAGACTCGGATTTTAATATCAATCCTAAATCTATGAGCAAACTTAGTTAAGGAGCTTTAATTTGTAAATGTTTCAAATAAGAGGTTTTGGCTGATTCAGACAAAAGGCTAAAAGTACATCGACTTGAACATTATCGCAATAAAAGCAATGTGTGTGTATGTAAATGCACAAATTTATAACTGATCTAGGGACAATTCCAAAAATTGAGAATCTCACAATAATATTATACAATAGAATTGTTGTAATATATGTAGCAAAAAAACCTAAAGCTCACTAGAAGTCGAGAAACATACTACGAAATGTTCCACATGAAATAGCAGTTTATTAGCATCGAAGAGAGTTGAGTGACATAGTAGATAATTAAAACAACTTAGCTTCCCTTTCACTAAGGAACTAAATTGATATCAAACGAATAAGATTTCATAATTGAGCCCTAGTGTAAGTGGGAGATTGGAAAAGTAAGAGGTATGCTCTAAGGACAATTATGTAATTTGTTATATATATCTAACTCTACGACCAATCTTGTTTGTAACAAAGGCATTTAATTTCTATAACATTCTTAGTTATACAGTGGTACAATTAATTAAACTAATTAAAATATATATTATAGAAATTCCTTAAATGGTATGTTACGTGATAATAATTACAAGGAGTTATAATCATGAGCAAATTATTACAATATAACATAACATATTATTTTCAGTATTCATGGTCAAGATGTTTTGAGAAAGAATATTGATACATACGACGAGATCAGAGTACGTAACGCTCTTCAAAAATTAGAAAATGTATTACTCACGGCTGCTGGAGACACCAAGAGGTTATGTGCTAATAATTATTGGATAATAATGGAATGACTCACACGAGAGTTTCATGTTGGTTCATAATAATTAAGGTCAAACAGGAAATCTTGAAATGTCGATATTACACAGTTTTATCGAACGAGAATACTATATAACTTCAATGTCGATACTCCACTTTGATTGTAGTTACATCATGACATGATATCCAGCGAACATTTATGGTTGGATCTAAGTTGAAGCATTGGAAGTGAACCGATTCAATAGAGAATTCATCTCCTCGGTTATACAAGGTTAATATTACAGTCAACTATAGTCAACTTAAAGTCAAAATCTCTAGCAGAGGAGTACGCTTAATAATAAATGTTATTATTGAACCAACGACTTTACTTATGGAGCAATCGAATTGAGTGTGGACGATGTTAGAATTTTGACAAAAACCATATTTCATAAGTCCTAAAGTGTTATAATAATTGACGTAGAGAACTAGTGTAAACAATCTTTATTGGAAGGTGCTACTTAAAACTGTAAAATTGGGTTCAATGGACAATGCTGTATAAGCATACATACATCAAAACTATCACTCGACCAACAAAGGTGACGAGTGAACGTTAATATTTGAATAATTCGATATTAATAGTTGACTAAATTTACACCTAAGTGTCACACAATTGTATTGACGATTTCTCCGAACCACCACATGATTTAATTGATTTATAAATTGTTGTAAATTAATTTAATTAATATATATATATATATATATATATATATATATATATAATATTAAATGTTTACTTATTTGATATATTAGATGTTCTAAGTAATTTTTATAGTGTCAGTGGTAATTAATTTGGTATGTTTATAAAAGTTGTACATGTACAAATCGATATATGATATCGTTATGCATTTAAATTAGATTTAAATACAATTATTTAGTAAATAGGTTTGAAGCATTAGAAGGCCCATATAACCTACATTTATGGTCAACCATTGTATCACGCGGAGAGATTTCAAATCTAACATTTAAATTTGGAATTGGTTAAAAGTGGGTTAGAAAAACAAGGAGAATAGTTCTCCTTATCTTTCTGTATATATTCCACCTTAACCCCTTCTTTTTCGTTCTGTCTCTTTTTGCTGGCTTTCTATTCACTCATGGCCATGAGTCTCTGCCAGTATTGTAATATCATATTTGTAATTAATTTATGTACCCTCCCACTATTGTAATATGATACTGTTTAAATAAAATTTGGGTATCATGATTTATTTTAATTAATTATAAACATAAAATGGTTTTAGTTATTCTAAATACAATACATTAATCAAATCATTTATTCGCTCATTAATTTCAAGTAATAATACATACATACATACATACATACATACATACATATATATTTGTGTGTGTGTGTCTGTCTACGTATGTATGTTTTGTTTATTTAAAATGGTTTTGGCAAAAAACTTTATTTTTCTTTTTGGCCATATTATATATATATATATGAATTATATAAAAAACATTTTTGGTTTTATATTATGTACATATTATATTTAGTTTTGAACTATATACATATACATATACATATACATACACATACACATATATATTTTTACTTTTAAATTAATTTTGAAAATAAAAAATATTTTCAGTTGTTAACATATTGTAAATTAATATGTGCAAATATTTATTTTATATAATACCAAGTCAAAGTTATGATATTGAAATCTAAATCTTAGATCTAGTTAGAATTCAGATCCGTTAACCAAGTAAATTAGATGTTTTAGCTCAAATTTGAATATAAAGACTTGATTATATTTTTATATTTTCAAAAGTATATTATATATTATTAATATAAAATTCAAATTTCTTATATATTGATTTCAAATTTTAGGTCTAGATTGAAATATGACGGGTTGAAATTACATGTTGTTTTAAAAAGGTAACAATCATTTCTCAATTAAATGTGTTATCCAACTAAGTGGCATGCTAATTTTCTCAGCAACACCACAATTTTGTACTCAACTCTTAAGTTATATGCGCTAACAAAAGATATATCTTGGACAATGTGGAACTAATTATCTCAACATCATATTATCAACCCTTTGGAATAAGAAGAATTATAGATATCATGAAGAGTGAAAATGAGGGGGTTTGTTTGCCATGTTTTTCAATTCCCTTGGTTAATACAATGTTTGTTGCAATTTGCAGTAAAATATTTCTTACCGACTTTGAGAAAGATAGGGATAAGGCCAAATTAAAAAAATAACAGAAAAGCAAAGAAACGGGGAAGAAGTTGACCCGCCAATGATGCTTGCATTATCTTTCAGTGCAATCTTTCTGACGTACAACACTTTAGATTTTGCATCTATGCCACACTTACCAACATTCTTAACGTTGTAAGATACTGTTTTCCCGACCGCAGTATAATATGAAGATTTTACAAGTATTGTCACAATGCTGGAATTTAGAAGCTACAAGATGATAAACACGGAAAAAAAATAACAACAACCACTAAACTAGAAAGGACACCAAGGTAACCTTCATATTCCTCAAGGTAATTAGAAGTTGGATAATGTGTCTCATAAAATTCTACTTTGATTTAACTAAATGGAAGAATGATACTACATCCATTGCAAATAAAAAAGATGCCATGCGTAGATGTTCACATGCATGTTTTATATAACTCAACTATGAAATAGAAGTGACATTATTAATATATTATTATGTAGTACGATACAGACACATACCATTAAACACTATTGATAATTAGGCTTTCTTTATGATGGAGCGCATTACTTGGCCAATAATTAGGTAGATGGAGGGAATTAGATTTTTTTAATCTCAAATTCTTAAGTTGTACAAGTGTACATCTCCATCCATTCCTGATATTGAATAACCAACACACCCTATTAGGAACTGTCCATCCTTCGATAACATCTATGGGTAACGACATGTAATGGGCTGCTCTTCGACATCAATTTTGTGTATCATACTATAAGTCTTCTCCATGCTAAACTCATGCAACATCCATATCTCATTAGAACTTGTGAGTATATTTCTATTTCCGTTTCTATTTCTATTATTAATAAAAAGAATTCAATAAACATACTTTTCACGGTGTCTTTTTGAAATTCCAAAAATATCATCATCTACCACTCAAATCTCACTACCCGTTTGCAATCTATCCCACCATCATCTTTTCGACTACCTATCAAATGCAATTTTGCCATCAATTGGTCATCAACATCATGAACAAAACAATTTAAAATAAAAGTATTGTGACTATCAAACTTTTTGTACTTACAACATACATCCATTCGTTGATATTTTTACTAAATAAAAAAATAAATATCTTTATCTATTAGATGCATGTATGTGAGGTTTATGCTAGTTATTATTAATATTAATTTCAAACTTTACACACACACATGTACATATGTAATTATTTTAATACATGCTAAAGACATGTAAGTAAGTACCAAGTATATCCATAGTTATATTGCAGGTGTACACTCTATGTTATATTGCATGTGTATAAACTTAGCCATCTACACCCTATGTTTTATTGCATGTGCATGTTATACACACATGAGTATATATTAATGTACTAATTACCTAATTAAAATATTTTATTTATACTCATTAAATAATAAAATTAGAAATATTAAATAAAAAATGGTTTTACTTAAATAATCTTAATTGGATCTAGTACTATTCATTAGACTTCATAGGCTCATCACGATCCAAAATAAGATTTCTTTTTTTTGTGAAATTTACCTACACCTACTTCGGACTGGTTCGGTTTTGATAATATAAATAACTTTCAAAAATTCTCATCGATGATTGAATGCTTCAGATAGAAGATTCCAACATTTATGTCTTTCGAAAAAACTTGACTTCGTTGTAGTTTGGAACAAAGTGAGCAATGAAGATGTAGTGTTCCATGAAGTGACTTGAGTGATGAAAGAGACTCACATATCTGAATTCAACAGCTTATCTTAATTCAATGCATGCTTTGTGTTGATAGAATCATGCTATGGGAGAAGTGTTATCTAGTATGTGTACCAAGCGACATTCAATGAAATTGGACTATGCAGTGCTGAAGGAATGGTTCATAGGACTTAGAAAAGATCTAGAATGGGTTGCCAAGGAAAAAGGTCTAGTATGAAATCAACAAGGTCGATCGGTACCGATCGATGGTCTAAAGCTTGATATTGGGCCCACTTTGCTTCTACAATGCTTTTGCAAACAAGTTGAAGAAAAAGATAAGTTTTGAAGTTATGACATTGATAGGTACCGATCGATTGGAATTTCCTTTTATTCACTGAAGACCCAAAGCTTAAAGACTTAAGCATTTTTAAGGACAAAAGTTAGAGAAGTGGTCAACATATTAATCGGTACCAATCCATAGGATTGATCGTTACCGATTGATCAAATCTTGGGAAACATGCGAGGTTGACTCGTTCTTCATGATTAAAATTCGAATCTAGAAAAGCAACTAATCCAAACATGATATGGCGGTTCTGATATGTGGATTCGTCTGTAAATTGCTATTTTTAACACATGGAAAAGGACCTTTCATCAATTTTTGCATGGAGACTCCACTGAATTCAAAATCAAGCAATCTTAGATTTGATATCGCCTTGTAATTCAGTTGTATTTGTGAAAAATGATTGATAAAAACATCAAAGTAGGCGTAAATCATAGAGTTTGCTGAACCATCATAAAAATCTTGTGTTTTTCCTACTATTCCTGTAATTTCTTTCTTATTCAATATGTTTTCATTCATATAGGTTTGTTTGCTCGTTTCACGTGCAGATAATGACAAACCATTCTAATGAGTATAAGAACATATGTGATACTATAAAATTTACTTTACTTAATTTGAGCACATAATATAATTGATAAAATTATTTATCGATTAAGATATACTAAACGAACTGAATTAAAGATTAATGAAGAAATTTAATAATACTTACTAAGAAACCTTTTGGCATGCTGTCGCTTCAAGGCCCATGCAAGAATTAAAACTATATAACCATTTAAAACATTCGTGCATTGGTCACTTGAGTGTTAATTTGTTTGAGACTGTATATTGTCTTCTTTGAGTTTTGGACTCTAAGGCTATGCAATAAGATGGATGGTTGATCCATATTCGACTGCGTACAAAAAATGTATGGTGAATGGTTGTGACGATACAGATTTTTCGACTTTCGAAAATCGACATTAATACGTCCACTGTATCAACTGCCGAACAATCGAATGCCAGAAAATCGAACCGTTAGGGTTAAAGAAAAAGAGGTAGAAGAAGAAAGAAAGAAGAAGCAATAGAAACAATATCAGAATCTCACAGTCGCAGCGGAACAACATATAATAGATAAATGAATATCTTTAAAACAAAGAACTATATCATTTACTACATCACATCACATTACATTACATTATCAGAGTTTACAACAACAAACAGCGGAAAAGAAATACTATATACTAGTTGATACGCCACGCCATCCAGCTTGCTCCTGATCTCTACAGCATCTCCTGAATTCCAGAATAACCTGATAACCTGACTCTAGGCTGCCCGTGTGGAAATTGGTAGGCACCCAGAGTTTAGGAAGGGAACAATAAACTCCAGGTCAGTCATGGGACCGATGTGAGAACTTAAAACAGTTATATCTTTAAAAACAAACAAAGAAATATTTTAAAATAGATTCGCAATGCTTTTAGAAAGTGAAACTACCATTAGGCCTCCCGCACGCACACACATAATGCAAACGCAGAATCGGAGGAGATTTCTCCTTATGATAGTCAAACATGCTTGATACGAGAAATTTTCTTTGATATTATTATTATTATAAGTGCACAGTGGAAAACCTTTCGAAAGTATAATATAAATCTTAGCCAACATACGACCATTATTGTATGCCTACTATAGCTACCATCTAAATAGTGGGGCGCCACAATAAGTAAATGGCAGGTTCTACAACTAAAAATGTACAAGGTGCGTATTGGAGTTTGGATTTCCAACAAATGGTCAGGCCAAGGAACTTCCCATTGCCACATGGGTACGCCTCTGGAAGGACGCCCCGAGAACCTAACCGGATCTCTGCCAACACAAGGCCGGGTTACCTCTGCAAAAGTAGGTAACTACTGACACGAGTATGACATCCCCCGGTTGTAAACAACCTTTATCCGAGGATCCTTAACCAACAACAATCACAAAGTCATATATATTTGCGACATCCACATAGGTTAAGTATCTGGGCTCCATACCATGATACCACTTCTATCCAGAAGGAAATGCACATACCCTAAGGGGCGCTACTCCCTATAACCTTGCTACATCTTTCCTGTTTTGACCATTACCGGGGTGTGAGGTCCGACGAAGTCTTGTCCACAAAGCTACGCTTTTTACAAAAGCTATGCTTTGATCAACAAATGATCAGCAGCACTTCGTATGCCACATTACCAAATTGGGAATGTATCACTAGCAACCATCACTGCATAACCTCTGAGCTCGTACATCTCAGAGAAGGGTGTTAAGCTAAGAGAATAAATTCTCCACCACTAACAGAAATGTATTTGATAGAAACCAGCTTTACATCTCAAATTGTAACGTCAAACACACATCCATACAAGTCCGTTCCGGGATCGAACGGAACCGAAGGCACTTCCTAAAGAAGCCCTTGCAATCCGGATATTTACTAATCACGTCCGAAATTCTCATCACAAAGGGTGATAAAATATCTATATCGGAGATCAGCCGATGCAGAGACATTTGATAGTAATCCTTCCGTTTTCGAAAATATCTGGTCTTCAACACCGGTCTTAAAATGCTATCCATTACGACGTATCACTATTTGGAATGGGATTTATGATCCAAAGGTCCTCTCCCGGCTAAACCGAATAACGAGCGCTTATTTTAAAATAAGTGTAGCATTTAAATTCAAGCAAATCACAACAAATACCCATTTAAAGGTAAATATTGATAGTCGGTTATTTAACTATCAATAGATATGCACAACATCACCAGATTCCAAATAATTACCCAAATTATTTATTTTACAAGAATATCTTTACAAGATATATTTTTCCACACTTCAACCATTTGAAAATAAATTTCAAATCACTTTTCACCTTTACAACTTTTGAAAACGAATTTCAAATCATTTTTCCTTACGCGGAAACACTTCCAAATATTTATTCATTTTCACTGGAAATTTGCCGAGTTCAAATACTTTAAAAAAAATATACCACTTATCCAAAATATATCGGATTAACACTTTGAAATAAAACTATTTTTATTTAACCACTTTACTTGAAATATTAGTTATAAAAATATTATACCAATATTACATATAACTTAAGTCCAAACTAGTATTCAAAATAAAAATTAGTAGATAGAGTATAACTATTTAAATAACTATTTTCTAAAACAATTATTGATTAAATCTTAGAAATAATCATTTCTATATCAACTTAATAAATCTTTACTTAAAGGATCCAAAACAATTTAAGAAGTTAATTTCTCCAAAGTATCCTTCTCAAAACCAATTCTAGAAATATAAATATATATATATGTGTGTGTGTGTGTGTGTGTGTGTGCGCGCGCGCGCGCGCGCGCGTGTGTGTATGTATATATCTTTCAAAGCTATTCAGAAATTTTATTCGGCTTTCCTGGGAGAATAAACTTTCATTTCAAAATGGTTCATTTAAACCAATTAAATAAATCCTTACCGATTTACTTTAAATTTACGTTCTAAATGCGTAAATTTATTTCCACACTTCAAAAATAAATCAATGTTTATTTTTAAACAAATTTCCCTTTCCTTTATAAATTCCATGGTGAATTTAAATTTCCAAATATCCACTGATATACGATTTTCAAATCGATTTCAAATATTCACTTTCAATTTATCTTTAAAAGATATAATCTCAAAACATTCACTTCATATTGGAAAACATTTCCATACTTATTTAATAATAAGTAATTTATAAATCTATTTATTTTCAACATTTGGGAAATATTCAATATACTTAAATCACAATTAAGTATATATTTTATTCTTTAAGGAAAACATTCTCTTAGACACATTCATTTGAGTCAAAACGGATGTTGCGTAAATCATCGTTACGACAACCCAAAATCACCAGTATAGGGATTCAAAATTAAGATAGATATATAAATCCCAATACTATATAAAACATTTCCTTTCGAAAATCATTTACTATAACAACAGTGTTATAGTCCACCATTCCCTTTTATTTCTCGAAAACGTCTATTTCAACAATGAATGTTGAAATCTATGGTTTCGATACTTAATACATTTTAAACATCTTTAAATCATTTTAATTCTATTTAAAATATCACTTCACCAAAACATTTCTTTAAAATATTATTCACTGTCCAAAATCGTGAATATACCTCGTTAACCAAATTCAACATTTCTACACATTTTATTTTAAAGGATTATCCACTGTCCAAAATCGAAATTATAAGAAAGTTACTTATAATTCTCTATTTACAAGTTCATTCATTTTATAACTTCACAAATCGTAGATTCTATTCTTTTATAAAATCCATTTATATCATCATTTTAAAATGTCTTTAAAACTCTTTTATAATTCCATCACTTTGATTTATAAAAATCCAATTTTTTTAAATCTTATATATAAAGCTTTTATAGTAAATTCAAAAATCACCATTTAAATTATTTTATAAAATAATCAACTTCATATTTCCAAAAATCACCTTTTAACTATATTTCTCAAAACATCAAAAAAATTAATATATACTTTCAACCTGAATTTTCAAAAATCAAATATTTATTTATTTTCGGTATCTAACGATACCAGAATTATATTCGGCTAAATTTTAGCCTTCAACGATTTCAATCATAAAGATAATCACACAGAGATTATAAATAATCAACACACAACATTGAAAGAAATTCAATTATTTGAGGAATCATGTTGGATCCCTCCAACCTGTTTCCCTGCATCCACAGATGTTAGCACAATACCAATCCCGTTTCAAGACGGGATATCGCGGTACATGGGATTATATAAAAAATATTATCCGTTATTATGCGGCGCAATAGGGTCTCATCCGCTATATAATGCGGGAAATCAACTCCAAGTACATATATAATACCAATTCCACTTCAAGGAGGAATATCGCGGTATATGTGTTTAATATAATAACATCCGCTTAATATGCGGCGCATAGGATCTATTTCAATACAATAAATATCAATTTATCATCCAAGAATACAACACAATCAAGCAATTTTAAATCTAACTATTTAAAATTTAAATCGAAACACAATTCGGTTGAGTGAGAAGTTCTCACCCTGCTTCCAATAACATTTGCAGTGTTTTATTTTGAATAAAATTAAACGCGTGTTTAATTTTACTCAAAATTCACACTAGCTCCAATCTAGCTCCATCGTGTAGTGTTCGTCCATACGATTCCAACGCAAGTCGTTTCGTGCAAAAAGGACCTCGTACGATAAAGTTGCGCTATTCTAAAGATTGTATAATTTAATATATATAATCAATTTCAACTTTTATTTATTTTTCAACCTTTAAATCTCAACCATTGTTTTTCCTTTCTCCAGATCTGGGCCATCAAACATTGCTTCTCCTTCTTCGTTCCAGGTGATACGAATGCAGGTAAAACCCATATCAGCCGCCAACATCAAAGAACTATCGCACGCACATCACTCGATTTCAAGTCGATCAACTACCTTAGTTCGATTGCCCTTCGCGTGCACCCCCACTGGCCAGAGCCGCTTCGAGCTCGGCCCTCTCCTTTCTTTGGAATTCGATCACAAACGCCACTCATTCGAACTCAAATTTCTATCTATTCGCTGCATTGATTCTGATCATCACCGTTGGATTCATAGTTCGCAAAGTGCTCTACAACATTGTAGTTGATAGTTTCTCCTAATAGTTTACAGATTGGAAGATAAATGAGGAAGATGATTGGCAATTTCTGGCCGTGTAAATGGAGGTGGCGGCTAGGACTGAAGCCCTAATTGCTTTGCAAAAGTGAAATTTTGATGTCCTTATATAGAAAATTTGATGAAACACTATTCATCCGAAAATTTCCCGAACTCCAAACAAAGCATGCCGCTTGGCGTTTATAATATTTTACCCCTATTCCGAACGCAATGGAATATATATCGGAAGCAAATTCGATCGTATTTGGAAGATAGGTTTTCAAATTGACTATTTAAATTCAAAATTTACTTAAATGATTTTCTACGCGTTTTAGCTTGCCTCGGACAAACCGTAAATCCGATTGACATGAAATTTGAAATCTTACAATAATTTAACATTATGGATCCGATGAAACTCGTTTCGTTGAAATCCGAGGCTGTTTGAAAAATGACTATTTTTTTTACTCGTCAATTAAATATTAAAATATTCAATTTCCACAAATTAACTTTTAATTCAATTTTAAAAGTTCCATAACATCATTCTAACTCCAATATGATTTAATAAAACTTTATATATCAATTTTAATCAATTTAAAGCCAATTTCCAATTATTTCTATAATTTCAAATATTAAATTATCGATTTAATTATCCAATTAAATCTAGATATTCGAAAAAAGGAATTTATTCGACTTACAAATTTTACTTGTTAATATTTAAAATAAATTAAATATACGAATTTCAAATGACAGAAATTCTGGGTCGTTAAAATGGTTGTGTTTGTATTATACGAAATCTCGATGGAAATGTTCCACTCGGAATGATCAGGTAAATCATAGTGCAAGGTCAAGTGTTTAATACGATTTAATACAATAAGGATCTTGTTGTGTTAGAAACAACACGGACCAACAACTGCAAGACATACCTACGAATTTGATCATGAAAATGTTAATTTGATCTACTTACTTAAGTGAAACTTATTTGATATCCTTATATATTAAATATTACCAAATGCATTTCTTTAAAGAACTTAGTGTAGTACTGTAGTAAATGGTTTCTCTTTTAAATGGCATGACTTTTTGAATGGGAGAGCAAAAATTTGAGAATGATAATAATAATGACACGGCTGGGATGAAGAGAGAGAATGATCACTTCTACTTCATAAAGAGACATCAGAAATGCAGTTGGTTAAAATATTTATATATGTTTAATATGGAATAAGAAATTTGATTTGTAGTCTGAATCACTACTAGAATAGTAGTAAATAGCGATGGAGACTTCCGACGGCTGACGACGGCGTTTTCCAACGGCCAGTGATGGCTGTCGATCTCCATGGCGTTTTGGTAAATAAAATGTAATAACCATCGAAAGTCATCAAAAACCAAAGCGAAGCAGCCATCAGTGGCCATCGCTAGCTATCGAAAATTACCGTGTATACAGGCACATGGCCGAGAGCTACTTCATTATTCCAATCCCCTCCCCCAATTAATCAAAAACCCTTCCTCCACCACCTCCTCCCTGTCGTCAGCTAGCCGTCGCGCCTCCCCAAGCATCACCAACTTCATTATTCTCCACTCTCGACAAGCCTAGGCCCTTCATCAATCTTCAATCAGTTTTTATTTCTAAATGCTAATAACTTTGATTTGTTAAATTATGGTTAATTTATTGTTATAGTTGTATAATACCTCTTTGACTGTGTGGTATACCCTATTGATTGCCAATTAGGTTGTTATTATAGTTGTTTATCATTGAAATGTTGAGAGAGAGAAATTTAGTGTGTACGTGCATTAATTGGTGTATATGCGTTAATTAATTAGTGCATACGCGCATTAGGTTACTTTGCATTAATTAGAGTCGATGCTCCGAATTTGGTGTATGAGTTTTCAAGATGACAAAAACGACGATTTAGTGTATGCATTTCTTAGAATATAAATAAATTATTTTAAAAACCCTTAGAGAGTTTTTCGCCCTGCCAAATATTGTATATGATCATTGTATGGATATTCGTTTTTATCACAGAATGGTCATTTATATTCATCTAATACAACATTTGTCAGATTTGTCCCTATATTGGATAAGTTATAAACACAATAAAGTAATTAAATTTTGCAAATCATTTCATTTTAAATGGTTAACAAAATTTCAACAACTTTCTTTTTGTTTCGTACGTATATGCATATGTGTACAATATAAGGAACAAAGGGGAAGTGCCGTCGAAATTTTGTTGAATCGTTTAAAGGGAAATGATTTGCAAAATATAATTACTACTTTGTTTGTAATGAAAAATAGGATGACCAACCATTAAAGTATAAAACAATAACCTAAAAATTGTAGATTATATTCATATAATAATTTGTGCAAATCCGTATGAAAATAATATTAAATTGAATAATATCGTATATTTGCAAATATTTAAATGTATGATTTAATTAAAAAATAAAATTTCAATATGTAAATGATTAATGCGTTTTTATGTTTTAAAGTAGGAAAAATGGTCAATTATTTTATCGATCAAAGCTAGATGTACCAACAAAGAAGAGAAATTGGAGGCTCAATAAGTGAACAATTTCAAAATGGTGTGCGCGTCTTTATTGGATTCGCTTTAAATAATAATAGAAACGATGAAGAAATTCATTGTCCATGTAATAGGTGCAAATTATTGAATCGTTTTATACCTGATATAGTAATAGTTCATTTACGTCACCATGGTTTCGTGTCGTACTATTTGGTGTGGGATCGTCATAAAGAACTTATAGAATCCAATCTCGTACATTCGAAGGAGGAGGTGGATAATGAATTGTTTTGACGAATCTTATAGAAGATATGGTTGAAGATGCATTACATTCAATATTCCCTACCGTTGAAGTTGATGGTAACGATGTTAATGTCAAAGAAGAACAAAGTACTGAAGCAACTTTTTTTTATGATTTTCGGATGCTACTAAAAAAACCCTTTGGGATGGTTCACTATAAGAATAATAGTATATTCCGATAACACGTACCGACGGTCGCTGATGGTTCGTTTCCAACGGCTTCCGACTGCTAGTATATTCTAGACTTTGTTACGAATAAAATAATTAGCCGTCGAAAGCGGTTAAAATATTATTGTTTACGGCCGTTGAAAAATCGCGTATACATTCTTCCGCAGGTCGAACCAGAATCATTTTGCCTCACCCCAAATCACCAAAAGCTTTCTCCACCATTTTCCCCTCCAGCT
Source organism: Allium cepa (assembly GCA_030765085.1). NCBI lineage: Eukaryota > Viridiplantae > Streptophyta > Magnoliopsida > Asparagales > Amaryllidaceae > Allium > Allium cepa. Next base: position 165,795,208 of record CM060932.1, read on the forward strand.
TCAAGCACCGAAATTCTATCGAAATCAACTCCAGCTTCGCCAATTCGAAATCTCATCTCCTACAAATCCATAATCTCCTCTATTTTAGGTATTATCCTAAAACCCTAATTTCATGAATTTGTTAATTTAGGATTAATTTGTTACTTTAATTGTTTATATTGTCTCATTGGTTGTGTAGTATAGTTTATTGAATGTTAATTACTGTCATTATCCTATAGTATAGTTTATTGAATGTTTAGGCTAGTTGACGTCGGAAATCACCATTGTTCTTGTAGTAGTTGTACAAGCGGTACTCAACTATCGATAACTGCATAATACATTGCGTGAAATCAAAATACAACTTCATAGAAGTCAGGTTTATAGCTATAGTAAAAGCTACAAAACAGCATATGCCACCCGATAATTTAATGTACGAAAATCATTATGAAGTGAAAAAACTTATGTCTGCTTTTGATTTGCTGTATCAAAAAATAAATACATGTTTAAATGGTTGCGTGTTGTTTTGGAAAGGAGACATTAACCTTAAGAATTGTAAAATATGAAATCAGGAAAGATACAAACTAAGTAAAAAGAAAGGAAGTTCCGTACAAGTGTATGCATTACTTACCCATCACTTCTAGACTTCATAGGTTATATGCATCTCCTCTAACCATGCATCATATGAGATGACATTATGTGAGAGCATAGGAAGAAAGTACGTTAGCACACTCAGATGATGGAGAAGCATGGAAGCATTATGATAAGACATACCCAGCTTTTGCAGCAGAGAGCCATAATTTTAGACTTACAGATGGATTTTCACCGTTCTCTCAATTTGGTTCAAAATATTCATCTTGGCATATAATCGTTACACCTTATAATTTACATCCGTAGATGTGTATGAAAACTTCGTACATGTTTCTCACTATTGCTATCCCTGGCTCTGATGATCCAACACAAAGAATCAATGTATATTTGCATCCATTGATTGAAGATTTGAAAACACTATGGTATGAAGGTGTTGAAACATATGAAATTTAAAAAAATCATATGTTCGCTTCTCTACATTGGACTATAAGCTATTTTCCTACGCATGCAATGCTTTTGGGTTGAAGTACGGCTGGTCGTCTAGCTTGCCCTTATTGCATGAAAGAAACAGGAGCATTTTCTTTACCACATGGGAAGAAATTTTTGTGATTTGACCATCATAAGTGTTTTCTCCATATTAATCATCCTTTTAGGGAAGATAACAAAACTTTACAAGTAATAGAGTTAAGACCTTGCGACCACCAATGATTTGGTCAAGCGAAGTTATTTATGATGTTGTAAAGGATTATCCAAAGATACATGAAATTGGAGAACAAATTGAAATTCAAGGTAAACCGACGATTCATAATTTGTTCAAACAAAGTATATTTTGGAAGTTTCCTTATTGAAAAAATCTCCTAATTCGTCATAATATCGATGTGATGCACAATGAGAAAAACGTGTTCGATAATGTATTTAACACCATTTCGAATGTTAAAGGAAAGACTTAAGGCGATTTGAAATCAAGATGTGATATAAAAGCAATATGCAATCATCCTGAGCTTCATATGAAGCTAAATGATACAAAAAAACCCCAAAGCATGCTACGAGCTAGACAGTAACCAAGTTAAAGTACAGTTAAAGTAGGTGGAAGGATTAAGATTTTCTGATGGGATTTCCTCTAATCTTCGTAGATGTATCGACTATAAGAACGGTAAACTGAGTGGGATGAAAATTCATGATTGTCATGTAACGATGGAACATTTGTTACCTGTCTTTAAAAGAATTGTTTCCCATAAAAATTTGTACAGTTATAACAGAACTTGGTTTGTTTTATAAGGAGTTTTGTTCAACTATGTTAAAAGTTGATCGTCTACGTAAACTTGAGAAAGAAATTCCTATACTGCTCTGCAAACTGGAAAAAATATTTCCTCTTGGTTTCTTTAGTGTAATGGAGAATTTACCTGTTCATCTTCTGTTTTGAAGCACATCTTTGAGATCCTGTACGATATGGATGGATGTATCCATTTAAAAGGTATTAATATTGAGTATGTTAAATTTTGACCACATATAATAAAATTTAATTATAATTATTCTTAAGGGGCATTTTACCAGAAGGACAAACTTTGCAGTCAAATTAGTTTCTAGGACACACATCCACATAAATTAATTTCAAGGCCAAAGTCAGCAGAATAATTACTTTTAAGGACAAAGTAAGCAGTCGAATTACTTTCAAGGACATAATTTCATAGGTTTTAGGCCTTAGAAACTAATTATTTTGCATTTTGTCCTTAAAAATAATTATTTGAGTTGTGTGTCCTAGAAAGTAATTACAATCGTTAAAGAGGCACTTGTGGCTAATTTCCACTATTCTTAATAGGTACTTGAATCATCTAAAGAAAAAAGTGAGACAAATAACATGAGTTGAAGGTTCGATATGCAAATCATATATTAAAAAAGGAGCTTCATTCTTTTTCTCTCATTATTTCAATGACCATGTGAACTTATCTTTTGCAACTGCTACGTGAAATGATGAGGGCATTGAACAAGATTCTTCTAAACCAGCATTATCTATTTTTAGACAGCAGGGACGCCCTGCTGAAAAATGTATGGAAGTATGATTAGATGACAGAGAATACCATGTAGCCCACACATATGTTCTTCTTAATCATGTAGAAGTTGCACCATTTGTTAGGTATTAATGAATAACACATCTAAAATTATTTACTTTAATAATACATGTGTTTATTAACTATAACGCAATATATTATTTATATATATAGTATTTACGAATCACAGCATCCAAGAGGGATATCAGCAAAAAATTTGCTACTTGGTTTTCGAACCACGTATATGATACAGTAAATTGTATGGTCGACAAAGGTTTGAAACATCTTGCGATGGGGGCAAAAGAAAATTCACACATATCCAATATTCTTTGTCAATGGATACAAATTCAACACCAAAGAATACGAGTCTGATAATTAACTAACAGTACTGGTGTATATGTTAAATTTAGTGATGATCCAAATGATCACATAAATGATTTTTACGGTATGTTAACTTAGATTTTGCAATTAACATATTTCACCTGACCTGCGGAAGAAGTTTATTTGTTTAGATGCGAATGGTTCAATAATGTTCCAGGTTCTGAAATCAACGTGCACCAAAAATATAATATTTTTAAAATAAAGCATACATCATGTTACCATAAGTATGATCCGCATATATTAGCAAAACAAGCCCTACAAGTTTATTATGCTCCTTATGCATCTATGAAAAGAGATAAAGCAGATTGTTCGGCGGTTTTTAAAATTAATGCAAGATTTACGTTTGATGGAAAGAGTATTTCGAACGAACAAGTGTACCAAGCGGATATCAAGGAAAATGGCGACATCGCAATAACAGATGATCAAACCTATTTTGGACCTCTAAATAATGAATCAAATGTATTAGTAGAAGCATTTGAGACCATAGAGGAAAACAATATAGAGTACGAGACTGAGTCTGAATCAGAAAACGACGATGGCTGATTTAATAGTGTACATGTTGAAAAATGGTAATTTATGGGAGTATTGATGTTACACTTTTTTGTATGTTATATGCGATTATTGATGTTAAATGTAACGACCCAGGATTTTGGCCCTATTTATTTTAATAAATATTTAATCTAATTAAATAAAATGCAATCTGATCAATTTAAAGTGAATAGGATTTTTGGAATAATTGCCATTCATTTGTATGGATTTGTATTTTTGAAAGGAAATTGATTTGAAAATTTGAAATAAATCTCTCGGTAATATTTACAATAAAAATTGATCTTTATATAATTGAATTTAAATATTTTACTTTGTTTACATCTGGTATAAATATATATAGATGATAATGCTTAAAATAAAATAAATTTCTATCAATATAAAATATAAGTCAAACTTATGAATATAAATTAAATATTGATAGTTAGAATATAAAATATAAACATAAATAAGTAAGCATGAATGTAATTTAAATATTGATAGCTAAAATACGAATATAAATAAATATAAAAATAAGTATAAATGTAAGTAAACCATATGATTCTAATTTAAATATTAATGGCTAAAATAAAAAATAAAAATGAAAATAAAGCCAAATGAATAAGTTTGTAAACAAAGAATAAAACAAGAACAAAATATAAAATAAAATAAAACCAAATGTAATGTAAAACCAAACATAAACATATGAGTACAGACTATTCAAACTAGAAGTTAGATAAAACAAACATATATATATATATATAAATTACTCAAGCAAGAAGATAAATATTTATAAACCAAATATTTTCATAACAAAGCAATAACACAACATGTCTTCATCTACAAGCCAAAGTATAAAATAAACCTGACACCCACATATGTGTGTAAATCATTCAAACTAGAAGTTAATAAATACAAACATATGCTGTACATTGGAAAGCTAGTAGTTGATAAAACAAATCTTCTTACTCAAGCCATATATCTAATTACAAGGTGTACTTCTATATACAAATATCTATACACGGTAAACATTTTAATAAGTATGTAAACAACATATTAAGCAACAAGCAATTAATTTCTATCAACTCAGCCAATATTTTGTTCAAAAGCAAACATTGCAAATCTTTACTTTTCAGTAATGTAAAATCTGGTCAATACAAAATAAAATAAAGAAAATGTTTGTCCAGTTACTACCTTCCCATACTACACCTGTTATCTTTTATATATATGTCCATTTTATTTTGTTTAGTTCGTTCAGTAACATAAGTAATACTCGAGAAACAAAACCAAGAAAAAGAATCAAAGCTCAAGTTAAAATCAAAAGCAGAAAAATATTCAGACAGTTTCAAAGCAACAGGTTTTCAAAGCATCAAAGTGCTTTCTGTTCAAAAGAATTTTCTGGTGAGTAAACATTTTTTTTAAAAAGTTTTAAGTTAATTAAAAACAGTTCAAACTTCATTGGTAATCTGGTTTGTGCACGCTTCAGTTGCATATGATTATGTGATGTTCTGCGCTTCTCCGTAATTGATACAGGTTTATATTTTGTGCAGAAACTCAAATTTATTCTTATTTAAATCATTTTTAAGCTTTGATCTCTCAACAAAACTAGATGTTAAACTTAAATCAAGATTTTTAAAAGGTTGATTAGATCATCTTTATAGAGTTGATCACTGTAATATTGCTATGCAGGAATCAAGTGATAATTGATAATATTCAATTGTTGTAAAATACTAATTCGAGATTATATCTTGAACTCATATTGCAAGACATGATTTTTAAAACAAAAATTTAGATTTTTAGATTAGTAATTTACGAGCAGTTTGTATTTGAGTAGAAATTTCTTTTTTTCAAATTTAAGATAATTGAATCAATTTAAAATATTGAAACATGAATTGAAGCAAATATAACCATCCATGATCTCGAAAAAATGTCAAATAATTTTTCTATTTCGTGGATTAAGAGGACGAAATCATTTTAGGGTTTATGTTCAAGTTTTTGCACTTGTCTGTAGCATTGCGTGTTCGACCTCTAGGAGCGATCGAGTTGCACGAATCTTGGGTGGATAGTTGCTTGACGCGTTGTTATCGTATGGCCGAAGTTCGAGCGCCTCCGGTGGCTAATGCGGCGATCGCAAGATGTTTTTAGTTGATGGTCGAGTTACAGTTTTTCAAGCAGAAGGCAAATTTTCGATTCGAATTTTTTCTAAGCGAATTGGGTTTGATTTTCGAACCTAGGGGTGATTTGTGATGTGCCTGTGACGTTGGTGTTCGTCGGAGCTGGATGGCATCGCCGTGCACGTGTACGGCGTGGGGATGATGATGTCACTATCGTGGTGGTCATCTTACTCGAGTCGTGCTCGAGTAAAAATGGTGGAAGCTTCGGTTTGTATTTCGAGTGCGTGGTATGCCTGATGCTGTGTAAACTTAAGTTTCAATTTAAACTTGCTGAAGAAAAAAAAAAGAAGAAGATGAAGACGCGTAGAGAAGACTAGGGGAAATGGATGGCTAACTCGAAGTGATACTCGAGTTTTTAATAGGGGAGGGCTTCCTTCAACTGCAGTAGTGTTTTTTTTAAAGTAAAGCTAAGTGAAAAGATTTCCATCAAGTTTAGATACTGCAAACTTATTAAGTGTTTAATAGTTTTTAGTTAAAAACTTAATACAGGTTTTTATTACTTTAGTTAGTGCGTAACCACATTTTTAACACTTAGTTATTATTTTAATTTATTTAAGTTAAGTACAAAGTTTATTAACGTTTAAGTTTATAGTTAATAATAATTTAATTTTCAAAGTTTTCAAGAAGAACTTATAAAATGTTAATTAAGATGACTAATTAATATTGATTAATTATTTTGGAAAGTAATTAAGACTGATTACTTTATAATGGTATTTAGAGTTTAGATTGATTAATGATTAAGTGATTAATAAAATTGTAATTAACTACTTAAGTTAATTAATAAATGATTTAACAGTTAACTAATTAAGTAATTTAATTAAAAATTAATCATGATTAATTAAGTAATTAGCAGTTAATAAATGGGTAATTATGTTTTAATTAAGGTTATTAATTAATGATTAAAGGTAATTAATTAAGTAATTAAGATTTAATGAATTGATTAAGGAAATGATTAATTAAATTAAATAATTTAAAATGGAATAAGTAATTAATTGATAATAAATTAATGATTAATTAAACAGGGTTAAATGATTAACTCTCAAGTAATTAATTCTAAATTGAATTAATTACAATAAGAATTTAAGATGATTGCTTATGAATATTGTGTATGTAAAATATCTGATTTGTGATATTTATTTGGTGATATTCCGTGATGCTCTGTGATATGCTGTGATATATCTATGATGATTGTGTATGATTTATCTGTGATAAATGCTATGTGAATTCAATCATTGAAATTATACTGTTTAAGTTAAATATACAACTTGGCCTTTAAAATGGTGTTTGGATTTCGATGAGACCGGGATCGGGTGTCAATTTGATATTTCAGAAACCACATCGATCCAAATTAAACGATAGGTCGTGAACTCTCAAGTGGAGATTGAGATGGTCATTTCAGAATGCAAGAGTTATCGTCGTTAACTCTGGGCGATTCCAAAATGAGTGTAACGAGATAATGCCTTCGGTTTCGTTCGAACCCGGAACGAACTTGTATGGATTGAATGCTTTCAGCACATCGTCAGGCGGACGATGAGCATTCTAAGAGATGTGTTCTGTAAAGGTAATCACAGCCTCAAGCCTCATCAATCGAGAATGGCTAAAAGAGGGGAGGTGCAGCAAGGTTAGGTGGGTCATGCCCAAGCAGGATGAGATACACCCCTGTCTAGATTGTCCCTTTTTATTTCAGCTGTGCGGGCGGTTGCTGGCTACAACCGCGGGGTTGTCTTGTTTGGGACTGTTCAGTAAGGAATGGTTCCGGCCTTGTGTTGCAGGGGAGTTAGGGTGGCTCCTCGGTACGGTGATCTAGGCCACGTACTGTAACGGGCGGTACCCCAGTAGCCCTGCCATTGATGGAAACCCATTTTCCCTACGAGACCCTACGGTTTTGATTTGTATTACCCACTTTGGTGGCTAGTAGCTGGAATTTAATAATGTAATAATTTCGGCTATTTTCTATTTACTTGAAAACCCTAGACATTATTATAATATCACTGGATTTTCTATAAAATGTTTTGGTTAGCGTAAGGTAAAAACTTACTTGTATTTATGTATGGGGAGTCTTACGTGATACCTTTATTTTCAAATGATTTTCAAAGTTAAACAACTTTAAACCATTTACTCATACCAGAACCATGTCTGACCCGGAGTTTATATTTTGTTTTTCATAAACTCTTGGGTACTCAAATTTTTATGAGTAGCCAAGTGATAGATTTTGGACTTTGATTTCTGGAGGAGCTTGGAGCAGGAGTCCTGACGTATGTAGCTATCTATCTAGTTCCGCTGTGTTTAGTTGATGTATGTTGTATCTTTGATGTATATAGTGGCAGATGTATATATGACTGTCACGTGTATGGATATTGTATAACTCTGATATATGTATAACTATGTAATAGTTATATGATGTATTATATTTTGTTCCGTTCCGCTGTAAGATTCTGATGTTGTTGTTCTTTCTTTCTATTCTTTTCTATTTCTATCCCTTTCTTTTCTTAATGATGATACGTCTTTCTGGTAGTGGAAGGGCGGGTCGTCATAGTTAGTATCAGAGCACTAGGTTGAGCGAATACTTAGGCTCTTGAGTGAATTCTTTCTTGAGAGAGCGTATTTGTAATTTTGATACCTATATATATATATATATATATATATCCCTATATGTTGGGTTACCTGTTCAGGTTTTCCAATATAGGTTATAAAGGTAGATGAGGTAGTGGTGTGTGTAACACGGCTACCAATGGTTGGAGTTTTGAATGGTTGAGGTTGGAAGTATATCTGTCGAGACTGTAGACCTATTACCGACTCAAGTGATCTTTGGGTTGTGTATGGACTTCATCGATCTATGAAGGAAACTTGTTAAGGTTCGGAGTTCATCTTTGAAGTGTAAGTTTGGATGAGCTAGAGTTGGATCTGTTGGTTGGACGGAAGCAAGTCATGATATTTTGAAACCTCAGGATGTAGTAGCTGTGTGATGAAACACAATGACTATGGATGTCTCCGAAGATGTTTCTTTGGAACAAGTTAAGGAAGTATGTCTGTCTCGATGTTGAGGCTAAGTTCAGTAGGGTGTTTTTGTTTGGTTTGAGGTCCGAGTTTCTCTAGGAGCTTTGAATAGGAAGTCTTTGGGCATTTGGGTTAGCAGTGCAGCTCGAAGTGTTCTATGTGCCATCGAGGAGATCTTCTGGATTGTAGTTTGTCTTGAGGTAATTTCAGGAGTAACAGAGTGGTTCCATTTCTTCGATGGATTGGCTAGATAAGTATAGGCTGTTCTGAATTGTGATGAGAGAACTGTTTCTTTGGAAACTGATTTGGGTAGAATCGCCAGAGGGTCATGTGATAATTCTGGGATTCACTTGAGTAGTCTTTTACTTGGAGTTGAGACTTCTCAGAAAGAGGGTGAAGGTATCGATGTGATCCAAGATTTCCCAGATGTATTCGAGGAAGTCAAGTGTTTGCCTCCGCATCGAGAGATAGAGTTTCGTATTGATTTGATTCCAGGAGCAGTGCTAGTGATTCAGCCTAGTAGGAGGATGACTCCTAAAGAGAGAGAAGAGTTAGTTAAGCAGACTTAGGATCTTTTGGAGGAGGGGTTGATTAGGCCCATTTTTCTTGTTGGGGTTCTGCGGTAGTGTATGTCACTAAGTCGGATGGATCGCTAAGGTTCTGTGTTGAACTGATGAATCAAGTCTTTCGGGATGTATTGAATAAGTTTATTTTGGTCTATTCTAAGTATGAAGTAGTGTTGGAGACACCGAGGAGGCATGTTTTGAAGGCGAAGTTCTCTGAGTGTCATTTTTGGAATCAGAAGTTAAATTTTTGGGGCACATTGTTTCTGGTGAAGGTATCTCTGTAGATCCAGCGAAGGTGGAATCTATTCTAGAATGGAAGCAACCGAAGTCACCGACGGTACTTCGCAGTTTTCTGGGATTTGCTGGCTACTACAGGAAGTTTATGAAGGATTATTCCAAGATTTCTTCACATCTGACTGAGCTGACTAGGAAAGGAGCTAAATTCAAGTGGACACCTCAGTGTGAAGAAGCTTTCCAAGAATTAAAGACGAGGCTAACTAGTGCACCAGTGTTTGCTAGATGGGAAGAGCAAATTTGAAGTATATACTGATGCTTGTATAGTTGGTTTGGAAACAGTTTGGATGCAGAATGGAAAGTGATTGCGTATGCGAGTCGGCAATTAAAACCACATGAAAGGAATTACGCTACGCACGATCTTGAATTGTTAGCCGTTGTTTTTGCTTTGAAGATTTGGAGACACTGTCTTTTGGGAGAGAAGTTTGAGTTATTCACGGATCACAAACCGTTGAAATATCTATTCCCTTAAAAGGATCTAAATTTGAGGAAGCAGCGATGAGTCGAGTTTCTGGCATCATATGATTTGGATATTTTGTATACCTGAGATAGGCGAATGTTGTGGCTGATGCTCTTAGCAGGAATGCAGTTTTTTTTCTTTTGTAAGTTGTCCCATCTCTTCAGGACAGAATCATAAGTAAGCAAATGGAGGATAGATCTTTTAAGGAATTGATTCTTGGAACTAAGGATGATCGGTATTCAGATATCACGATGGTCGATCAAGGTGTTTTAAGGATTAATGGTTGTTTTTGTGTGTCTAATCTAGATGGATTGAGGCGAGAAGTCCTAGCTGAGTGTCATCGCTCCAGACTGAATATCCACTCAGAAATTTCTAAGATGTATAAAGATATGGGAAGAATTTTTCTGGTGGCTGAGCATGGAGAGAGATGTAGCTGCTTTCGTTAATAGTTGTGCTATCTATCAGCATGTAAAAGGAGATTAATAGAAGTCAGCTGGTTTGTTGCACCCTTTGGAAATCCCAGAATGGAAATGGGAGATGATTTCGATGGATTTCATCAACGGTTTGCCAAGAACCAAGAAAGGAAACGATGGTATATGGATTATTGTGGATCATTTAACTAAGAGTGCCCATTTTATACAGGTTAAGGCAACTCGTACTGCGGTTTCTCTGGAAGAGATTTTCTTGAGAGAGATGGTCAGATTACAGGGTATTCCTATCAACATAGTAAGTGATCGTGATCCTATCTTCACCAGCAAATTTTGGGAGGCTCTGCAATCAGCTATGGGAACAAGTTTGAGATTGAGTACAACCTATCATCCTTAGACAAATGGATAGATGGAAAGACTGAATCGTATTCTAGAAGATATGCTGCAAGCTTGTGTTTTGGATTTTGGTGAATCTTGGGAAGACCATCTTCATTTGGTAGAATCCTCATTTAATAATAGTTACCAAGCTAGTATTGGGATGACTCCTTATGAAGTTTTTTATGGAAACCGTGTAGATCCCCATTCTGTTGGATAGAGTCGGAAGATCATCTTGTGTTTGGATCAGATTTGATTTGTGTAGCTTCTGCTAAAGTTGAGCTTATCAGGAAACGATGAGAACTTCTCAGGACCGTCAGAAGAAGTAAGAGAAGGAGACATTTGGAATTTGAGATTGGTAATTTAGTTTTTGTCAAAGTTTCCCCGATTAAAGGGGCAATTAGATTCGAAAAGACGGAAAAACTTGCCAGAGATATATTGGACCATTTCGGATATTGGAAAGGATTGGTGCTATAGCTTTCAGGATTGAATTGCCAGAACGAATATCTGGAATTCATAGTGTATTCCATGTATTCCATCTAAAGAATTTGTTCAGGATTCATCATTAGTGTAGAACCAGTAGTCCAGGAAGATTTGGAAGTTGAGCCGAAATTGACTGTGGTCAGGAATCCAGTTTGGATTGTTGATCAAGATGAGAGGCAACTCAGGAGTAAGGTAGTGAAGCTTGTCAAAGTGTAGAGGAGCGAGGATCCCAGTGGTTGCACCTGGGAAACTCTGGATAGTTTTAGGAAAGCTCATCCGGATTTGTGTCCAGATAGCTAGTGATGTTTGTTAGGATAGATTGTTTGATTGTTTGCTAATGTATGAATGATATATATGATTGAATGGTTGGTATATCAGCTTTTAAATTATCTTTGTTTTAAATATCGGGGACGAAATTCCTTTAAGGGGGGAGGAATGTAACGACCCTGGATTTTGGCCCTATTTATTTTAATAAATATTTAATCTAATTAAATAAAATGTAATCTGATCAATTTAAAGTGAATAGGATTTTTGGAATAATTGCCATTCATTTGTATGGATTTGTATTTTTGAAAGGAAATTGATTTGAAAATTTGAAATAAATCTCTCAGTAATATTTACAATAAAATTGATCTTTTATAATTGAATTTAAATACTTTACTTTGTTTACATCTGGTATAAATATATATAGATGATAATGTTTAATGTAAAATAAATTTCTATCAATATAAAATATAAGTCAAACTTATGAATATAACTTAAATATTGATAGTTAGAATATAAAATATAAACATAAATAAGTAAGCATGAATGTAATTTAAATATTGATAGCTAAAATACAAATATAAATAAATATAAAAATAAGTATAAATGTAAGTAAACCATATGATTCTAATTTAAATATTAATGGCTAAAATACAAAATAAAAATGAAAATAAAGCCAAATGAATAAGTTTGTAAACAAAGAATAAAACAAGAACAAAATATAAAATAAAATAAAACCAAATGTAATGTAAAACCAAACACAAACATATGATTATAAACTATTCAAACTAGAAGTCAGATAAAACAAACGTATATATATAAATTACTCAAGCAAGAAGACAAATATTTATAAACCAAATATTTTCATAATAAAGCAATAACACAACATGTCTTCATCTACAAGCCAAAGTATGAAATAAACCTGACACCCACATATATATGTAAATCATTCAAACTAGAAGTTAATAAATACAAACATATGCTGTACATTGGAAAGCTAGTAGTTGATAAAACAAATCTTCTTACTTAAGCCATATATCTAATTACAAAGTGTACTTTTATATACAAATATCTATACACAGTAAACATTTTAATAAGTATGTAAACATATTAAGCAACCAACAATTAATTTCTATCAACTCAGCCAATATTTTGTTCAAAAGCAAACATTGCAAATCTTTACTTTTCAATAATGTAAAATCTGGTCAATACAAAACAAAATAAAGAAAATGTTTGTCCAGTTACTACCTTCCCATACTACACCTGTTATCTTTTATATATATGTCCATTTTATTTTGTTTAGTTCGTTCAGTAACATAAGTAATACCTGAGAAACAAAAACAAGAAAAAGAATCAAAGCTCAAGTTAAAATCAAAAACAGAAAAATATTCAGACAGTTTCAAAGCAACAGGTTTTCAAAGCATCAAAGTGCTTTCTGTTTAAAGGAATTTTGTGGTGAGTAAAAATTTTTTTAAAAAAAGTTTTAAGTTAATTAAAAACAGTTCAAACTTCATTGGTAATCTGGTTTGTGCATGCTTCAGTTTTCATATGATTGTGTGATGTTTTGTGCTTCTCTGTAATTGATACAGGTTCATATTTTGTGCAGAAACTCAAATTTATTCTTATTTAAATCATTTTGAAGCTTTGATTTCTCAAAAAAACTAGATGTTAAACTCAAATTAAGATTTTTAAAAGGTTGATTAGATCATCTTTATAGAGTAGATCGCTGTAATTGATTAGATTTTTAAAGTAAGCGAATTAGGTTTGATGTTCGAACCTAGGGGTGATTTGTGATGTGCCTGCGACGTTGGTGCTCGCCGAAGCTGGATGGCGTCGCCGTGCACGTGTACGGCATGGGGACGATGATGTCAGCATCGTGGTGGTCATCTTAGTCGAGTCGTGCTCGAGTAAAAATGGTGGAAGCTTCGGTTTGTATTTCGAGTGCGCGGTATGCCTGATGCTGTGTAAACTTATGTTTCAATTTAAACTTGCTGAAGAAAAAAAAAGAAAAAAAGAAGAAGAAGATAAAAACGCGTAGAGAAGACTCGGGGAAATGGATGGCTAATTCGAAGTGATACTCGAGTTTTTAATAGGGGAGGTCTTAGGCTTCCTTCAACTACAGTAGTGTTTTTTAAAGTAAAGCTAAGTGAAAAGATTTCCATCAAGTTTAAATACTGCAAACTTATTAAGTGTTTAATAGTTTTTAGTTAAAAAATTAATACCGGTTTTTATTACTTTAGTTAATGCTTAACCACGTTTTTAACACTTAGTTAATATTTTAATTTATTTAAGTTAAGTATAAAGTTTATTAACGTTTAAGTTTATAGTTAATAATAATTTGATTTTCAAAGTTTTCAAGAAGAATTTATAAAATGTTAATTAAGATGACTAATTAATATTGATTAATTATTTTGGAAAGTAATTAAGACTGATTACTTTATAATGGTATGTAGAGTTTAGATTCATTAATGATCAAGTGATTAATAAAATTGTAATTAACTACTTAAGTTAATTAATAAATGATTAATAATTAATTAATTAAGTAATTTAATTAAAAATTAATAATGATTAATTAAGTAATTAGCAGTTAATAAATGGGTAATTATGTTTTAATTAAGGTTATTAATTAATGATTAAAGGTAATTAATTAAGTAATTAAGATTTAATGAATTGATTAAGGAAATGATTAATTAAATTAAATAATTTAAAATGGAATAAGTAATTAATTGATAATAAATTAATGATTAATTAAACAGGGTTAAATGATTAACTCTCAAGTAATTAATTCTAAATTGAATTAATTACAATAAGAATTTAAGATGATTGCTTATGAATATTGTGTATGTAAAATATCTGATTTGTGATATTTATTTGGTGATATTCCGTGATGCTCTGTGATATGCTGTGATATATCTATGATGATTGTGTATGATTTATCTGTGATAAATGCTAAGTGAATTCAATCATTGAAATTATACTGTTTAAGTTAAATAGACTACTTGGCCTTTAAAATGGCGTTTGGATTTCGATGAGACCGGGATCGGGTGTCAATTTGATATTTCGGAAACCACATCGATCCAAATTAGACGATAGGTCGTGAATTCTGAAGTGGAGATCAAGATGGTGCTTTCAGAATGCAAGGGTTATAGTCGTTAACTCTGAGGGTGATTCCAAAATGAGTGTAACGAGATAATGCCTTTGGTTTCGTTCGAACCCGTAACGAACTTGTATGGATTGAATGCTTTCAGCACATCGTCAGGAAGACGATGAGCATTCTAAGAGATGTGTTCTGTAATGGTAATCGCAGCCTCAAGCCTCATCAACTGGGAATGGCTAAAATAGGGGAGGTGCAGCAAGGTTAGGTGGGTCATGCCCAAGCAGGATGAGATACACCCCTGTCTAGATTGTCCCTTTTTATTTCGGCTGTGTGGGCGGTTGCTAGCTACAACCGTGGGGTTGTCTTGTTCGGGTCTGTTCAGTAAGGAATGGTTCCGGCCTTGTGTTGCAGGGGAGTTAGGGTGGCTCCTCGATACGGTGATCTAGGCCACGTACTATGACGGGCGGTTCCCCAGTAGCCCTGCCATTGATGGAAACCCATTTTCCCTACGAGACCCTACGGTTTTGATTTGTATTACCCACTTTGGTGGCTAGTAGCTGGAATTTAATAATTTAACAATTTCAGCTATTTTCTATTTACTTGAAAACCCTAGACACTATTATAATATCACTGGATTTCCTATAAAATATTTTGGTTAGCGTAAGGTAAAAACTTACCCGTATTTATGTGTGGGGAGTCTTACGTGATACCTTTATTTTCAAATGATTTTCAAAGTTAAACAAATTTAAACCGTTTACTCATACCAGACCCATGTCTGACCCGGAGTTTATATTTTGTTTTTCATAAACTCTTGGGTACTCAAATTTTTATGAGTAGCCAAGTGATAGGTTTTGGACTTTGATTTCTGGAGGAGCTTGGAGCAGGAGTCCAGATGTATATAGCTATCATCTAGTTCCACTGTGTTTAGTTGATGTATGCTGTATCTCTGAAATATATAGTGGCAGATGTATATATGACTGTCATGTGTATTGATATTGTATAACTCTAATATATGAATAACTATGTAATAGTTATGTGATGTATTATATTTTGTTCTGTTCCGGTGTAAGATTCTGATGTTGTTGTTCTTTCTTTCTATTCTTTTCTATTTCTATCCCTTTCTTTTCTTAATGATGATATGTCTTTCTGGTAGTAGAAGGGCGGGTCGTCACATTAAATCTTGATATGTTTACTCATAATTGAATGATATGTTCTGCCATAATAAAATAATATGTACATGATAGGTATTATAGATATTCTTCTTTAGGTGGCGGAGTTCTTCGCTATCCGGTTCCCCCTCTTTGTCTTTGAGATGGACCGGTCGCAGCGGAGGTGATGGCAACAACCCTTTATAGGAGGCGCCGCGTACAGTAGTTAGATTGCTACTGAAAGCCGATGGCTCGTAAGTATTAAATTTACTTCAGCATTGTAAATATTTTGTATGATATACTAGTCATGATCTGTTTGTATCATATTTAATGTAGAAGTTATGAGCTTGAGCCTTCAAACATTATTCTTAGCATATTGAAGCAGGCATACATAAGTCGTATGACTGCATGCTGGTTGAAATGGAGTAGGATCCTAGACCATATACGGGAAAGCATCCGGTAGGACTTCTTGGTAAGTGTAAAATTATATATCATTATATATAATCACTTTACAATTTGCCGGCTAAGTATAAATGTATAACTTATATTTTTTTCAACATATATACAAGGTGCAGTAGACTTACAAGAGGAGGACGTGTCTCTTTGTCTGTGCCACTAGAACTCTAAAGTGGCAAAGAATTATAGGGATACGATGTCTACCATAAGAAAAAGTGGGAAGAAGCCAAGCTGGATGGACGCCAGCGTCTAGGATGCTTGGGTTGCATAGTGGAATAGCGACGAATTCAAGGTAAGTCTATCTTATATCACCTTAATTTATTCATTACAGATTACATAATTTACTCCTATAAATATAATCTTAATTTTTAATCTGCAAGTGGAGTCTGACAGGAACTGTGTGAACAGGCAGAAATGTCCAAGCACACACCGTGGTGGCACGAAATCATTTCAACATCATCGCGAGGACTTGGGAAATTGATTAATTGCAATTACGAATAGTTCTTACTATTTAGTATAAATTTGTGTGGACAACAATAATATACACCAATTATTGCAGGAAAGAACGTGTGGGGGTCCCATCTCGTATATGGACGTGTTTGAGTATACCCATGCCGTCAGGCAAACAGATGACGAGGAATCAGTGTTGTATGCCTGGCATGAGGATGATAAAACATACGCCGCATATAAGTGTACTTTCAGTTATAAGTTATTGATAATGATCATTTTAATTAGTTAGTTATAAAATATTATAATAATGTCATGTAATATTTATTTGTATTTAATTTTGCATTGTAGGAAAAATTTATGCAAGCATGTGCGTAGATGCTTGAGCATTCAGGATGGGAGCAGTTGTCCATTGATGAGGAGGATGCCATCTTCGACTCTGTTATGGACCCGACACATAGAAATAGGCGCTACAGCTACGACAATTAACAGGTAATTTATAAAAATTAACTAAGTTGTAAAATTTGCTTAATTTTTATAAAAGTTACATAATAACTTAAACATATTTTGACCTGTTTTGTTGGCTCGGGCATCACAAAGGGCTTACCAAAGGGCTCAGGACACCATGGAGCTTAATGAGCTTCGACGGCAGATTGCATAGCTGCAGGAGGAGGACCGCCTCCGAGCAGCACAAATGGAGCAATTGATCCAGCATTTGGCCGAGTACATAGAGCGTCGTGGAGCATTCCCTTCATCTGGTGGTTTAAAAGCCGACAATGAGTCATGAGGTACGATTTGCAATTTTTTTAAACCGGTATATATAAACATTGAATGATGGTGAGAGGTTGATTTATGTACATATGATGTTTGACATTGATTTGTTTGGTTGATTTGTGGGGTTGATATGTGGAATGTGATGTTGGATGTATATATTGTATACTGATGTTAGATGTAAATATTGCAGTCGGATGGGTAAGACTGAAGATGGAAGGTTTGTTTTGTATTGATTGAATATGCTTATGTTTGATATGATGATATTTGAGTTATATATTAATATTGATATTGATTTCAGCTTATATATCTGATTTATATATTGATTTTGATGAGTTGTATTATATATTGTTATGGAAGTAAACTAGTTATAATAAAGAAATGAATAGCGTTCGTAAGTGATTGAACGGAGCTTTATATTTCATATGTTTTTATTGGAACAATGCTAATAGTATAAGCATACCATATGACATTTGCTAGTGGGCACATTAAGCTCTAAAAATGATTTTTATGTATGTTAAGTATTATTTATGATATAGTAACAATTTCGATTATGACCCAATATAGATACAGTTTTATTTTGATATTGGTATAAATATTATGAATATTCCTTATAAATTAAATTTATTTTGGCATTTCAATGATAATATATATTTTTATAACATTGATGATGTGTTAGCTATAGAAAATCCAAAAGCATCTAAAATATTTAACAATTAATTTTGCAGTTATAGACTAAGCCGTAAATTTGAAAAATAATTTGTTAATCATATGATTATGAAGGTATTTGTTAATTGCATCTCATATAATTAAGCACAAAGCACCCAATCGACGGGAGTGGTAGAAGATTTAATGAGCGCTCTGTATCGATACATATAGATGTATATAGTCGAAAGTAATATTACCAAAAGCAGGTCCATTTACTTCATTAAATTCATCGATGGATTGTCAAAGACCTGAACATGTATATTTATTACACAAGTTCGATATCTAAGATAAGTTCATAGAATATAAAACAAAAGTAGAAAACAAAATGTGAAAAGGAAATAAATAAATTCAGTTTGATCGAATAAGTCGGTATGTTGAATAAGAGTTTCAATAATACCTAAAAGGTGAATAAGATTCACTCTCAAAGTCGTTCCTCCTTATGCTACATAATGATGTACCGATAAGGACTAACCAAACATTATTGAACAAAGTATAATTAATAATATTGAAGTAGAATTACTTCTTTCTATATAGGTATGTACCTAAGAGTAACTACATATTTTAAATTTAAAGGTATAGTTTTCGATTTCATATAAGATATGAATAAGGAAGGAATCCTGTTATTAAATAGTTTAATATTGTGGTTGTCCAATTTACGTCATGATCGAAAGTTTCATACACTTAAAAGTGGATCTATTTTATGTAAGTTTATATGTTACTCGTACAAAAATTATTTCCTATTCCATCCCATTGAGATATAAATCGATGTTTTTAAAACATATCACCTACTTATCGAAGGAATTTCTTTCTAAAGAAATTAGTAGTGGTGCTACAGACTTGGATAAGCTCCAAGATTGTAACATAATAATTGATTACATGGATAAAGTTAATTTAACCGAGCCTATAACAGACATAGTTACATTAGAACGTCTAATAAGAATTCACACACATTGAAGATAAACCACATGTTCTTATTAATTTTGAGATAATATATTATTAGCAATGAAAATATTCTCAATTCTTAACAAGCCATGGTGAGTATAGACCATACTACTTGGTGTGATGCTATAAATCCAAAATGGGTTCCAGGTAAATTTAAGAAAATGACTTTGGAAATAGTTCCCGAAATTATATCCATCAGTGGTAATTAAGTTTTTGAGAAAAAGATCAATGCAGTTGGAATTGTATAAAGCATCGCTGAAAGGAAACAGTCTCGTTGATTTCAAATGTTGAAATTAGGAGATAATTTTGTTGGTCAACATGCTTAAGTCCATTCAAACTTTAAACGCAACTATCACTCAATTCGACTTTGATTTTTGGAACATTGATGTTGATACAAAATTTCTAAATAACAATTTAGAAGTGACTGTTTGCACGTGACAACCAATATGTCTTGAAGTTTATGGAACTGATATCATAGTTTATAATTTTTAGATATGATCGAGAGCTGATACAACAGTGGAATCTATAAGCATAAAGAGGTCAAGCAAGTATTTTAACATAAAAATCAAATAGTTTTATTACAGTCAAAATTCAGAGGAAGCATGTTTCTGTAAGAAAGAAAATCAAAGGTCTAAATCGTTTCTAAAACTATAAGTAAATAACATACTACTGGTTGTTAAGGATATACACATGTTAAAATAAGTTAATATATGGTTGTTTAATTCTTGGTGGTTGATTTGAAAAGGACATCTCTTATACTCATTATAAGAGGTTGTTAGGATTGTTCCAATCTATATATGCAAACACCATATCAAAATGTTTAATATGGGACATATGAAATCGACCTCTTTACGCATCGACAATAGGGATCATTATGTATGCCATGTTATGTGGTATATTAGGTCTTGCTTGTATACTTGGGGTATTAGGCGGATATCAATAAATGGTAGTTAAGAGTTTCTTAAGTATTTATAAAATACTAGAAAATTGTTTATGGAACCAAAGAACCCCTTGTGAAGGAGTGTTCGGACTCAAACTTCATAAGTAATATCGAATATAGCAAATCAATCATAAATTCATGTTCAAGATTAATTGATATTCTTTAAGTTGGAAATGTTCCAAATAAAAATTTATGGCTAATTCAACCAAAAGACTAAGTACATCGCCTTGAATAGTGTCGTAATGAAAGCAACACATATGCGCAAATTTAAAAAAGTGCTAGGAGTGGTTTCCACCATTGAAAATCAATAATAACATATTGTTATTACAATAATGCAATATATATTTTAAAACTAACAACTTGATAAGCCATTAAGATATGTTCTCCTTAGTGGAAATGCGATAAAAGGGTTTATCAGTAACAACATATTCGAAACTAGACATAAAATAATAATATGACTGATTCGCTGAGGCCCATTCTTAGTCAAGTTTAGGTAGATAGGCGAAGGTATGTCAAGAGGCACCATAATTAGCTTCCAACACAAGTTGAAGATTGATAGAGTTTAGGATGTTCCCTAAGAACAGTTATGTAATCTACTACATAAGTTAACTCTTATAAAATAATCTTGTTCGAAATGATGTAAGCATTTAGTTTTGTTTTCTTTCATATATATTGTTATATAGAGATATAAATAATGAATTAAATGCATTTAACATATATAAATAGAAAATCCTAAAAAGAAGTATTTAAACGATTATAATTATGGATATGTTTGTAACCATGAGTAATGAATAATACATACATACTTACTCCTTAAATGTTCCTGATACATATGTTGAGACTAGTGTACATAACGGTCTCCATATTGTGGATGGTGATTTAATCATAACCGTTAGGAACACCAAAAAGTTGCGTACTTGCGATTATTTGGATCAGCTGTAGAATGGCTCAATGGGAGATGGGCACTTGAAAGAAATGGTGACTTTGAATTGGCAATTTTGAAATTGGACATTTTCAAATTTGCCTATTTTCCTATTCGCTCCATTCCCAGTCTTGAATCGATAATTCAGTGAAAACCTCGTTGCTCCCTTGTTCGTGCAGTCTCATTTGGGTAGCGCTTATCTGTGCTGCACTCACTGTCTTAAGATTTTTGATTTCATGGCCATGGTGGTAGCTCTGAATGTCTTAGAGTTCTCTTTGTTAGCTTCCACTACAACTAAGGGTTTGCTTCATGTCCCGAGGTCTGGAACTCATCGACTAATTGCTTTCAGCCATACTTGCCCAGTTTTGGCTGCTGCCGGCACTCGAGCAAGCGATACTATGGATGTTTGGTCCGCCAATCCATCAATTGATAGGTGACATGCCTCTTTCAGTGCGCCACTTTCAAAGTTAATCCTCGTCTCTATGAATTTTCCTACTTTAGTTACATCTCCTTTGATATATCATGAAAATAATGTATGTTTCGTGAGTGCTGCTAATATTCCCAAGCTCCTTAGTCGTTGATCCTCTTTGTTTAAAAACAAATCTAGGAATGCATGATCCTTTTCCCCCAAGAAATATGTTATTGATTATGCAGAAAAACATGTCCAGTCTCCTAAGGAAATTATAGATGCCGGTATTGCATTTTGGAAGGATTATTTAGCATGTTTTTTTCTAGATGAAGCTCCCTACATCTCCATTCTGAAAATACATTTCTTGGGTCTTTGGCATTTGCGAATGTCTGGTGTGATAACTCATTGTACTTATTTAAATTTTCATGTCCTCAAGAAAGATCCCGTATTTTGGAATCTAACCCTGTTATTGTTGATCGTAAAGTGTTCATCATTACCCAATGTAGCTTTACCATTGACCTTGCCCCAAGTCTTATCTATTCCCATCTAGACAAATATCTTCAATATCCCTTCTATTTTCCAATCCCTTCATAGGGTTAACTGGATGGCTAACCACATTGGACAACTTATTTATTTCAACATTTCCACTAACCATTGGCAGCTTCTTCGCTTCACCAAAGCCTTGATTGAGATTACCCCTTCTAGGAAGTTGCTCACTCGTATCAATATATCTCTTGTCGAGGATAGAATAGCCTATGTCGAAGTTCGTACCAATGGAAACCTCATATTTGTGACCATTATCATTCTTTTGGCCATGGACTATGTTAGAACCTCATAATTTGATATTTTGATAGTGGCAACTAAACAAGAATATATTATGTATACTGACCACTAGTGTAGGAAAAGATATCAATCAATCAAGAGCTCTACATAACAAGAAGAAGACAATGACGACACAATAATATAATATTAGTTATATAGCCTTTGTTTAGAATTATATAAATTGTTAAAATCTCTTCTAGTGTTATATACAAGTACACATTTGATCACAAATTATTTCCAAAAGCTCAGAAACCAAAATCATTATTAGCAGTCGATTGAATTTGTGCATATTGCACAAATATACATTTACATAGGTTAATCAATTGAAAAATTCAAGTTAGTCAACTAACCATGTGTCGACTAACTGAAGAATTTCAGCCGACTAAAACTACCTTTTCTTATCCTAATTCTTTTTTGGTTTGAAACATCAATTTTTAATCAAATTTAGTCGGTTGGTTAATTCCATTTAGTCGACTAAACATCGCAACAGCTATTTTAAATTCAAATTTCTAAAAGACGCTCTTCTCTTCGAAGAGTCACTTTGCTTCAGTAATGGCTGCAACTTTTCTTTTGCTCATCTCACTTCACTAAAAGTTGCGTTCAGTCCTTTCTATATAAAGCAATCTGTTTTATGAATTCAATAAAAAATTCCATTATTTCTTTTTTACATCTTTGATTTGAATTCTCAAAGCATTTAACAATTTTCATTGCTTTTAATTTTGGATCACTTGAATTTTCAAGAATACTTTGGATCAAAATACTTCCATTTCTTTAAGAGCACACATCATACCATCAAGAAGAAGATTACAGGAAGGTTGTACATATTGGCTCATTCGTGCTATTCAAAGAGCACATAAAGCCGCAAACTCAACTATTTTTAATAGTCGAAGTCCTGTTGGAGATCTTCAGGCATGAAGTCCTATTTGGTAGCTCAGGAGGTCTATAATACCTATTGCTCTAGGTTAAGTAAGAGTATTGTTTAAATCCAAAAGGAGTCTGGGACTGGATGTAGAATGGGAGTTTGGACCAATATTAAAATCTCTGATGCACTTTACTTTATTCTTTATTTTTGTTACTACTTTTATAAAAAAATTAAATTAATATAATTATTCATATTACTCGATCCATAGCGACTTTCATTTATCAGAGTAAGGCCATTAAATAACCGTAACAAAGTTTCTGATATTTCAAGTAATATGGATCATACTACATCAAATTTTGTTGAAGGTCAATCTACTACACAACCACTACTATTTAATTGACTAAATTATAGTTATTGGTCAACTATGATGAGGATATATATATATATATATATATATATATATGCAAGCTAATGGTTATGATACTTGGAATATCACTCAACAAGAATACATTATAGCAACCACTAACAATGCACAATGGTCGAAAAATCAGAAATTAGTGCTACTAGTAATGCTAAAGCAATGAATATGTTATTTTGTTCTTTAGACAAAAATGAGTTTAATAGATTAAGTATATACACATCCATATATGAAATTAGGTGTGCTCTTAAAATATTTCATGAAGGTACAAACAAGGCCAAACAAAGCAAGATATCCATGCTTAAAAATCAATTTCAAAACTTTAGGATAAAGCAAAATAAAATTATAAGTAACATGTACTCTAGATTTCAAGACATATATCACCCAGCTAAGAGAAAAATACACTGATTTTGATATTGTTTCAAAAATGCTAAACTCTTTAACAGATGAGTGGGAACGAAAAGTCTTAGCTATTGGAAAGCTGATGACATTTCAACCATTAATCCAGAAGAGTTAGTAGGAAATCTCATGTCCTATGAAGTGAATTTGTAAGAAAACGGGTATAAGTCCATATAGGAAAACAATTTTCTTTCAAGCAGGGAATGAAGAATCCAACGAAGATGATGATACCATTGCATTCTTAGGTAAGAATTTCAGAAAGTTTCTAAAGTTCAAAAAGAATAAGAAGTTTGGCAACGACATTCCATCAACTTCCTCACTCAAGTGCTATGAATATGACAAGACATGTCACATAAAGAAAGATTGCCGAGACCTTAAAAAGAATAACTTTAAGAATAAGGGCCAGAAATTTCATAAAAATAAGAAGCATGCTTTTGAGGTAACTTGGGATGATTTTGACTCATCCTCTTCGTCAGATAGTAATAGCGACTCCAAACAAGCACATGTATGTTTCATGACTACTATTGACGATGTAAGTGAACTCTCATTCGATGATCTATTTGAAATAAATTTTGAGCTATTAGATAAGCTAAAAGATTTATAAAAAAATAACGATGCATTAGGATAGTTGAATAGAAGTGAACTAGAAGTTGATATGCTAAAAGATGAAAAGAAAATTCTTGAAGAGGAATTAGTAAAAATCATAAAATTCATATATTGATAACATCTCAACTTACTATACAAACTGATGAAATAGAAACTAAAAAAAAAATAAGAATGATATATTAACAAAAGAGAATCATAATTTAAATTCTAGTATTAAAATTTTAGAATTAGAAGTAGTATGACTTAGAACCAAGTTAGAAATAATTATTAAAAAAATTTTGAATTTTAATAAAGGTAGAGGAAACATTTCTAAAATTATTGAAAACTCTCAATCATCTTTAATAAGAAAAGAACTAGGTCATCATAAAACAAATAAAGAAGTAAAGACTTGTCCAAAAAGATATAGCTCACTATAAATGAATTTCAAAAGGACAGATGGTCGTCAAAAGAAACCAATAGATTCTACTAATATTTGGGTTCCAAATACTAATGATAATTTGATAAGAAACAAGTATATAGATACATTTATGACTACTATTCACAAAAATTCTAATTATATTTCAAAGGGAACACTGGGTATGGCTTCCTAAGACCTAACTCTTAGGACCCTAATGGAGGAAGTGGGTACTGGTACACTTTAATATTTTTTGCAGGTACCAAATAAAAAAGAGGAAAATGGATACTCAAAAGTGGTTGTTTCAAGCATATGATGGGCGATAAAGATGTGTTAACAAATATTATCTACTCAGATGGAGGATTCCTTACTTTGTGAGATAACTCGAAAGGATACGTCATTGGAAAACACATCCAGTAAACTGATACCTATGAGCACAATAGTTCATATTGATAAAGATGAAAATGGAAAGATTATAGATCAAAAACTATCGAAGGATGATTGGATCTTTACTGTATTTAACCGCTAGTCGTCTTGATATCATGACGAGTGTCTCTTTATGTGCACATTTTCAAGCAAATCACGAAGAATCACGTTTGTGAGTCGTGAAACAAATTCTGCGTTAGTTAAGCAACACTAGAGACTACAAACTCTTTTATTCAAAAGAATGTACTTTCAAGTTAGTATCCTATAGCTATGCTGACTTGAAGGATGTCAAACGGATAGAAAGAGTGAGAGCGGTACTTATTACTTTATCGGACAATTTCTAGTATCGTGGTTTAGTAAAAAGCAAAATTGTGTTTCACTCTCGAACGTATGAAGCAGAGTATATCTCTACGGCTTTGGCATGTGCACTAGTTATCTACATGTAGCAAACTTTTGATATTTTAGAATCTTTCTTCAAAAATCTTCGATTTATTATGATAATACAAGTGCTATAAACTAGTCAAAGAATCCAATCAATCATTCTCGTATAAAACACGTTGATATTCATCATTATTTTCTATGTGACAACATGGAAAAATATATGATATCACTCGATTTCGTATCCCTAGAAAATCAAATAGTGAACATATTTACTAAACTCTAAATGAAAAAAAAATTCATCAAGTTACGTCGCAAACTCGGTATTGTGTTTCTACAATATTTAAATTAATACATATTATACATATTTTCTTTTAAAATTTTTACACAGCTTCTCAAAATGGTAATTATATAAGTTATTCTTAGGAAATTATAGTTAGTAAAAAGTAATAAAACTATTCACTACCATAAATAATGTTTAAATTTTATGTGGCTAAATAAATATAAGCCTTAAATTCACTTACTAAATATATCATTATAGTTTATATATAAACCGAGCTTTTAAAGAAAAACATTTTTCTGCTAAATCTCCTTAAAAGCTCCCAAAATGGCTTCCAACGAGGGTTCAACCTATTCATCAATCGATTATAGCTCAACTTCTAAAAGCTCCTATTCATCTCCATAAAAAAAACTCCCCCTTTAAATAAATCATCTTCACTAAAAATTGTTCCATAACCAACCTATCACACTGGTTTCTCTCCAAAAGGAAAGAATGTCAGATAACCAATATACTGTAATTGTACGTCATCGTCTATTAATGACCACTGCATACATGAGTTACATCACTATCAAAACAATGATGGGACTTTAGAAAGAAATGTAATAGGAACATCGCAGACAAAGGTGCACATCTTAATTTTCTTGAAAAGTGCATTCCGACAATTTGTGGACATTTACCAACAAAGGATAACATACGTGAAAACTCTCCTCGGTTAATGGAACTCCAACTCTAGTTTGTACAAATGATGGTCTCCACTTATTCCAACGAATGAGCAAACTTAAATTGAGGAACCGAACTCTTGGGAACAGTTTCCTGTAGAAGAGTCCGACCCTAGTAAAGAAAAATAAATAAATATGGTTATTGTTTATTTATCTATTCATATTTAATTTATATATAGATAATCTTTATATTTGTTTATATCCTTATTGGAATAAATAACTTTATCATAAACAAACATGACACAATCAACCGTAATGAAATGTCCAAAACAAAATCATGAAAAAGTCTCAACTCAAAACTTTGAAAACTTAAATTTTTAAACAGACATCAGGTTCGTTCGACTGAACGCCCAAGTTTTTAATCGACTGGACGAGAGTAATAAATAGCAGCAACACAAATTCAGTCGACTAAAACAATAAAATTTGAAGATTGAAACCAACTAATTTTGTCCTAAAATCTTTTGGTTTTTACAAAGCAAAATTCAGTCTACCAACTTTAAAATTTCAGTCAATCGAACACATGAATTTTTGTTTTTTAGAAAGGCATGACCGGTCCAATGTACACACATTTTGATAGATCTACCTATTCACATCATTTACATTTATTCACTTGCTATTACTACTACCTACCAAACCCCATTCATCCATTATCTCCTCCAAAAACTAAAGCAAAAATCCAAAAATCATAACTCCATTCATCTTTAGTGATGCCAAAGAAAAGAGTTATAACCTCCTCCTCATCCACCACCAGCCCTTCGAAAGTCCAAATAAAAGATTAGCTTTACAATGACATGGCTCTTCAAAGATTCAACAATATCAAAAGCATGTGGATCTTTGGAGCCCCATATATCAAATTTAGGGATTTCGAGAGCTATGCCATTTAAGAGCTCGCTGAAACAAACCACATTGACTCTCTTATCAACATTGATGCAAACAACATCAAAATATATCATCTTGTAACACCCCTAATTTTTTATAACATTATTCAGGAGATTTAATTAGATAAATTAAATAGAATAATGTAAATGTAAAGTGATAAGGGAGTTGAGATTTGAATAAATATAAAAAGGTCGTGCCTAGTATAAAATGAATAATGGGCTTAGGGATGGTTTTTGGTTAATTAAACTACATAAGGGTATATTAGGAAATTTGTCGTCTGATGACCATTACCCTTATATATTTTCATTCATATCATTTTACTTCTAATTCACGTCATTTTGAAAACTAAACTCTAAAGAGAGGTCGGCCATTAACAAGAAGAATTCAAATTAAAGCTACAGGATCAAGCTTAGGGAAAATTCAATCTCAATTCAATCTCCTTATCTAAATCAAGGTGAATAATAATTCCATCTCTATTTTGTTTTGAAGCATGTATTTTTCGGATTTAAGGGTAAATTCATTTTTATGGTATATTGGATGATGATATGCGCTATTTATAATTTATATGGTCTAAACAAGATTGTTTAAGTAAGGTTATGCACGGTTTTAGGGCGAAACCGAGATTTAATTATGTTTAGATGCCATGGGAAAATTTTATGTTATGAGAAACGTGATTTTGGAGTTGGGTTTCATTTTGATAATTTCCATGTTATGGAAAGATTATTATGAATTTTCAAAGGAAAATATGGTTATTTGGGTTTTATAAATTTATTTTGAAAAATATATTGAGGATTTGGGTCTGAATTTTGATATGTTAGAAAACCCAAGTGAATTTCTAGAATTTTTATGGTGCAAAATTGGTTTTGTTTAACGAAAGGGCTTATTTGATAAACTTAACCATGCTTTAAATATGAAATTAGCGGCAATTATTTTGGAAAAGAATTTGAAAAAGTTAAGGCAACCAATTTGGTGTTAACATGTTGCAAGTTAGTTAAAGAAAAGTTTACTTTAAGAAGAACTAAGCCAGGTTTACTCAGAAAATTGGTTCCGCCTACTTTGAAAGAACCTTCCGACATAGAAGCTTCCGCCTTCATCCTAGTCGAACCTACTAAGACGAAACCAATACATAAGTATCAAAAACATGGTATGTAGTGGATTGGAGGAAGGTGGGAGGTAAGGTATCAAAAGCATAGCTTTTGAAGGATTCATTACCTTAGTTTGTTTTTAAAAAAGAAGAGTATCCGCCTTTGTTTTGTTTTAGCCTTCGAAAGAGTCGAAGCATATGGTTCCGAAAGAGTTTTTAAAAAGTTTTTGAAGGTTTGCTATTGACTTAAGATTGCTTCTTGACTGGGTTCCTTTACTTATGAAAGAATGTTATGAAAGAAGGAGTTCTGACCTAGTCGAAACCTTGCTGCCGCTTTATAGCCTTTCGATGGTATTAAAGATATCAACGTTGTCGAAAGGTATTTTGTTTTATATAAGTTTAAGCCACTTCCTGTAGCTTTCGAAAGGGGTTGGGGGTTTCTAAGGCAATGAGTTTAAAAGGGGTTTCGACACCAACCTTCCATTATTTTACCCAAATATTTTATGCTTTTAAAAGAGATGGTGCCAATGCCATCATGTTTCCTTAATGCTTTTATAAATAAAAAATGATGGTTTCGAAAGAGATGCTTTCGTATATGTTCATTTTGATCCAAATAATGTTGAAAGTATGAACCCAATGCTTTCGAAAGGGGGACTTTTAATGATTTCGGAAGGGTTGCTTCCAATGGTGTCAAAATGGGTACTTTCAACTGGTTTCAAAGTTATGCTTCTAAAGTTAAATGTTAATACTTTAACATAATCAAAAGGTTTCAAAAGGAAGATTTTAAAGTATTAAAAGGAAAGAGGCTAATGTTTTGAAGATAGAATTTAATGCTTTCGAAGGAAGTCATCCTATGAAGTCGAAAGCTAGGTTTCGAAGGTATCAAAAGGTTTTATAACCCAAACTCATTTAGTAAAGAGGAAACCCATGGCTAAATCAAAGAAGTTTTTGTATTAGTTTTGAGAAGAAGCATTATTTAATGAAGTAATTAAACCCACAAGAGTGGTACTATTGTGTTATTATGTTTGCTCTTCAAATATAAATATATTCACTTTACAATGGACCCATAACTGTATTTTAGAGAAAAAGGATAGAAGAACCAGCTAGGTCAACCTAGTAGTGAATATAAATTGATTAAACTCCTGAATGAGTAGAATTGCATCCAGGAGGTTAGAAAGACCAAAATATATGATGCTAAAATGTAAAAGAAAGATATTGGCAGGGGCCGATAGGTTTTCAGTAAGCCTATGGAAACTGTGCATAGGAAAAGATATTGGCGGGGGCCAATAGGTTCATAGTTAGCTATGAAAACTATATATAAAGGAAGATGTCAGAAAGACAGGTTAATAGTAAGCCCCAAAAAACTATGATTCGATACTGGTAGGGGCTATTAGGTTTGTAGTTAGCAAATGAAAACTATATTTGGATTAAGATATTGGCAAATGTCAATAAGTTCCTTGTCAGCCCATGAAAACTAGGGTAAGAAGAAAGGATATTGGGAGTCACCAAGAGGTTCCTAATCAATCCATAAAAAGTAGGATAAGAGTAAGATATTGGAGTTACTAATAGGTTCTTAGTGATCCCATAAAAACTATGTAATTGGATAGGGGTCCTTAAATGTTTAACCAGTTATTAGCTAGCCTATGAAAACTTATAGGTTAATAGTAATTCTAGAAACTACAATTGAGGCAGATAGTATAAAATGAACTAGATGTGTAATCTGGAAATGATTCATTTGTTTTGCATATCATCGTATTATAATGTTTTGAATTGTTTTAACCATTATGGATGCAGGAGCACAATATATGGTTTTATAAAGGTTTTGAGATACCAGTGAGGGGAAGCCCATTCCGCTAAGCGGCGTGGTCTCACTGGATATCTAAATGATTTGAGATCGCAGATTATTATTCATACCAGGCTTTATGTCTGATTCGAACTCCATGTTTTCCCCTTAAACTCTTGGATACTCAATTGATTTTGAGTAGTTTGAGAGTTGAGGTATTCAGGTACCTCTTAAGACGAATAATCTTCTGGAGACGTGCAGGAGACATGATAGCTATTTAGAGTTCTCTTTTCATTTGATTTCACTGTGTTGTTTGCAATGGAAAAGTTGTTATATTGCTTGTATATACTTAGATCATCCAAGAGGGCATCTTCATATGTCGCTCTTCACGTATGTTGTAATAAGTATATTTTCTCTAAACTTGATTTTCGATTGTGGGATTATGTAATGAATTGGAAATTTTTTAAAATAGAATGTGATTTTGTTTGAAGGTCAAATTTTTTTCATACTCATGTGTTTCTCTGCATCGATGAATCTAACACCGCTGTATTTTCTCACTGAGAATTAATAAATATGGATGACTGCAGCATCCATAGCTGTTAGTTTTGGACTTCCCAGTAGAGGGATGTTACACATCTCTTGGTAATATGATTTTACACAAATTTAAATTTAGATTTCTTAAAAACACATAACTGAGAAGATTGTATTTGAACCCTTTTTGTAGAGTTAAGATCTATCCACCCTTATAAAAATTGGGTTATATTTTGAATTGTCCTTCGGTTGGAGAAGACCAAGCATTAGAAAATATGAACGACTGATGAAATTATCCATCTGTTCTTAGCCAACAACCTAGACATCTTGAAAGCAAAATTTCTTCTCCTAAAGATCGAATTATGCATAGGGTTCTTACTCCCTCCATTCAACCAAGGACCAGAAGCTATGAGATGATCTACAAACATAACTTCTAAGCATTTTACGCATTATGGGGACAAACGCAAGTAAATTAATTAAAGCAGTTATGGAAAAGTTTGAAACTTTTCATCAAAGAAAGGTCAAAACGATTCACTATGGAGCGTATCACGTGCACCATGCAGAGTTTTGAAGTGCCTCTTTCCAATTCCAAGTTTACTACCATCAGTTCTCTTAACTCCAGAATAATTACCTCATGAGACATCCACAACGAGTTGTGCAACACAATGTTATATCTTTTGAACAATGGAAATTAAATAAGGATACCAACAAACCTCAACTTATAAAACCAATTCTGGCCTCCTCTTCTCAGGCATAAAAAGCTCAACAAAGTGACGGTGACATAGAAGAAATAGCCTTGGAAAATCAAGCATGTCAATCCTATGTTACCCTCTTCCATAATCAGAGTAAGCTTGATCGTTGCCTTTTACAAGTTGAACACACCATTACTAAGGTAGATAGAAAACTCGATAAATTAAGGGATCCATGAACAAAATATGAGATAACTTATCTTGCATCTCATCAGTAACCCATGCATCCCTTTTTCTATCAAAAGAGGCTCCTCAAATCCAAAACATTTAACATGGTCAATATCTGAGGAGGAAATAGATAATGATGAAGAAGAATTGGGAGAGGTTGGCAAGATAAGTGGAAGCCATGATATTTGAGGTTTGGAAAGATGGCCTGTAACTTCTTTATGCCTTTCTTTTCTTTTATAGTTTTTATGGGTGTTTGAGTTGTGAGGTAATCATGTTTATGTTTCTTTCTAAAAATTGTTGTATTGGTACTCCTTTTTATGTTTATCATGATGTTTGTTGTGACAATATCTATTAGTGTTGTTTCTAAAAATCTATGATAAAGTAGTTTGTGATATGTTATTTGTTCTATATGATGTTCTATGTGATGTTGTGGTTATTACAATTATGGTAAGTGGTATGTTTTTTAAAATCTTAAACATAATTTTTTTGATGTTTAGTATACCTATGAATTTATACTAGAGATTTCTACCCTTATAATCATTCATATTACTCCTGTTGAATCTATTTCTTTTTTGTCAATGAAAAAGGGGAAGAAAAGCTAGACACAAACTACCATATCGATAGGGGGAGTATACTTTTAGGGGAAGAATTATCTATTAATCGATTAATTCAAAATTAACTTGTATAGTTGTCATCATCAAAAAGGGGAAGAATGTTAGAACCTCATACTTTGATGTTTTAATAGTGACAACCAAACAAGAATATATTATGAATACTAACCAGTAGTGCAGGAAAAGATATCACTCAACAAAGAGTTTAACGTAACGAGAAGAAGACCATGATGATGCAATAATGTAATATAAGTTATAAAGTCTTAGTCTAGGGTTATATAAATTGTTAAAATCTCTTCTAGTGGTATTTACACGTACACATTTGACTACAAATTATTTCCTAAAGCTCAAAAACCAAAATCATCATCAGGCAGTCGACTGAACTAACCCAAGCAGTCGACTGAATCAGTGCACTTTGCAAAAATTTACACTAACATGGGTCAGTCGATTGAAACTTCAAGTCAGTCGACTAATCATGTGTTCGGTCTGCTGAATGAAGAATTTCATTCAACTAAAACTGCTGTTGTTGGACTAATTATTTTCTGCTTTGAAATGTTAATTTTTGATCAAATTCAGTCGGTCGATTGATTTCATTCGGTCGACCGAATGTCATGATAGCTATTTTTAAATTCAAATTTATGAAGAGATGCTCTTCTTTATGAAATGTCACTTCTCTTCAGTAATGGCTACAACTTTTCTTTTGGTCATTTCTTTTCACTAAAAGTTGCATCCAATCGTTTTCTATATAAAGCAATCAGTTTTATGAATTCAATAACACCATTCTTTCTTTTCTACATCTTTGATTTGAATTCTCAAAGCATTTAGCAATTTAAATTGCTTTTACTTTCTGATCACTTGTAGTTTCAAGAAAACTTTTGATCAAAATACTTCCATTCTTCACGAACACACGTTCTACCATCAAAAAGAAGATTATAGGAAGGTTATACGTATTGACTCATTAATACCAATCAAAGAGCACACAAAGTCATAAATTCAACTATTTGTAATAGTGAAGTCCTATTGGAGACCTTCAGTCACAAATTCCTGTTTGGCAGCTTAGGTGGTCTGTAATACATATTCCTCCAGGTTAAGTGAGCATGTTTTATAATTCTAGAAGGAGTTTAGGACTCGATGTAGAATAGGAGTTCGAACCAATATAAAAATCTTCGGCACACTTTACTTTATTCTTTATTTATGTTGCTATTTTTATACAATTTTTAAATTAGTAGAATAATTTATATTTCTTGATCCATAGCGACTTTCAAACTATCCTTTTACCCTCATTCTGACGTCGATCCAATTAATATTCCTCCTAAGAATCTCCTCCTAAAACCACCATTTAGGCGATGGAAGATTACGTCACTCCATATTTCCCACCTCGACGCTGCCGTTCCAACGTGTTTCTCCCTATTCCATCTAGCCCTCCAGTATTCCCTCCTAACAACATGATGTCCCTACCCTCTCTTAATGTTATCCTTACACCCCTCTTCGCTCACTTGATTGATTTTGCCCCCCCCCCCCCCCAACGGCCCAACTTGCCCTCTTTCGCCCCAATTGCTTCTCCAATCACTAGCCAATTTAGTCTCAGCTATCCATTCTGACCCTACTAGTGTTGAGCGCATTGCATTGGAACTATATGAAAAGTTGGAAATGGTACGCATCTAGTATGGTGCGATAAGGCTGCAACTTGGTCTCATAAGGAGAGTGGTTTGCGCTTTCATTCGAAATATAATATTTTCCAAAAGTGGGTCTCGGATGATCAGAATGATGAGAGGGGGTTCTTTTACAGACTTTTGGATGATGAGCTTGTCATTTTCAATGATGGCAAAAATAGTGCCAATAAAGAGGAGATTCTGGCAGCTATAGATTTGGATCGAAAATATATTTCCTCCTCTCACTCTCCTAGATTTTATCTAGAGCTCATTGGCTGGTTTCGAAAATGCATAAGGATTTAGTTGGATTTCTCTTTGATATTGCAGGATTATATATCATGGTTCTTTTTCTGCATTATTGGGCCTGGCTAGTTTGAATTGTGCCTAATTATTATTATTTTTGCTACTGGCTAGGTATGTTGGCTGATTTTTTTTCACTTTCTGCCGAGAGCCTCGTGCCTGAGACTCGTGTATCTTTTATTTCTATTACATACATACATACATATATGTGTGTGTTACAGCTGTATGATCTTTAGATCATACATCCTCTATATATAAAAAAGTCAAAATATAAGAATTATAGCTAAATACTTGGCATGGCGAAATTGTTACAACCATTGTTGGGTATATATTGAATTACCTGAAGTTAGACACTGCCTAAGAGAAGATTTGTCTCCTTTATTATAGAAGGTTAGTATCCCTGCAATTGATATGTGAATTAAAAATTAAAATATCTAGTCATAGTAAATCGATTGATCGATAAACATTATCGGATTGAACCAAGAACTTTGAAAATTATTTATGCAATTAAATACGGATATTAAGTGATATAGTGATAATGAAAAGAATATGTACACAAAATGTCATCACTGGTAAGCTTACTTTTGATCAAAAATTAGATTTTACTTAAATGGTCTATAAGCATTGAACTTGGCCCGATATTATGCTTCAACATTGCCTATACATGCTTCGGTATTTTTTTTTAAATGTTGACTAATGACCGAGTTCACATAAGGACTTAGGCAAGGTGACCCTTTATCACCTCTTTTGTTAAACCTAGCAGTTGGCCTTTTTGCGAGGATCATCAATCTACCTACTTGCAATGGGATTTCAGTAGGGCTGGAAATGAAGTTACCAATCATGGTCTATCAACCCCATATGAAAATGACACCATGTTTTTTACTTCACCTTTGCCCCATTATATTGTAGCTCTCAAATTTATTTTGTATAGTTTTGAGTTACTATCTGACCTAAAAATTAACTTTGATAAAAGTTCAGTTTTAGTGCTAAACGATGTAGGTAACGTAGAGAGTCAGGTTGCCACAACTATAAATTGTAACACTATGAAATTTCACATTGATTACTTAGGGTTCTTAATAAGACCAACCAAACTTAAGCATGATGATCAGTAAACTATCATCGATAAAATTAGCAAAAGGTTAAGTACATGGAACCGTAAATATTTATCGAGGGCAAGTAGGGTAGTTCTAATCAAATCGATTTTATCGGCACTACCCATTTATCAGATATCATATTGTCTCTTTCTAAAATGGATAATCAGTAAAATAGATAGGACTAGAAGAGACTTTTATGGGCTGGAGACAACCCCAGTAGCAGTTTAAAGTTCTTGTTAATTGAGTTTCGATTTGTAAATCAAATGGTGCAGGAGGACTGGGGATAATTAACCTTCACAACCTCAATGTTTCTCTATTAGGCAAATGGTTATGGAAGTTTAATGCTAATAACTATAATTTGGTAAGAAATAATTTCTAGTCAATTTTACGGAGGCTCTCATAACTTGTACCAATCAACATCTAGCAACCACAATAATCTATCTCACTTCTGAAGATCATTTTTAAAAAGGATTACATATCTTTAAGCCAGGTATTGACAACATAGTGCACTCCAGGAATAACACATCTTTCTAGCATGACTGTTGGATCTCTGCCATTCCTGTTAAAGTAGAACATTCAACACTCTACGACATTTGTAATTTTAAAAATGTACCAATTTTGAAAGTTTATAGATCGAACTTGGACTTTCCTTGGGAGTTCAGCTTTAATCGTGCACTAGAAGGAACTACATTCTACTAGTTTACTCTCCTATGTGCCAAGTTAGACCTATACAATATAGATAATAAATAAGGATGTCAAAATTAGTGTTGGCATAGGTCTAGAACCTTTACATCTAATTTGCTTTATAAATTTCTAAATTTCTCAAGAATTAAATCTAATATTTTTAAAATTATGCGGAAAATGAATGCTCCTCCAAAATTTAAGTTACATGTGAGGTTAATATTACATAGGAAATTTAATACCATCAAACATTTGGGAAAAAAGAATGTGCATATTGATTAAAAAAATGTATTTCATGTAATACGAACCTAGAAATAATTGCGCTTCTATACTATGATTTTCAATTTACTAGGTTTACGCTTCTGCACAATCTTATGATTTTTGGTTTTAATAATACTTCTAGCATACTCAATTGCGAGTCTTATTAGGCTAGGCTGAGATTTTATTTTGCTCCTGGCCAGTGATTCTTATTAAACATTATTTTTATTATTACAGCTTGGTATATTTGGTTTGACCGAAATCAAAGATTTTCAATGATAATATTACTTCTACATTGGAAAATTTCAGTTATACAACCACTATATTTTGTTTTAATTGGATTTCGAGCAATACTATGAATTAGCTAATAGCAGCAGCTTTTAGGAGTTCCTTGAAAGGGTAAAATCCCGTATCGTTATCTTACGAGACATAATTGTTGTTAATAATAGAAATAGTAACGTTGTAATTGTCACTCTGCTATAGGAGAACACATACGATCGTCCCGATATTAGGTAACTAGTTGATGTTTGGTGTTATTGTTCTATAGATTTCTTATTCATATCAAGGTATTATATCTCGTTCATATTCCTTCTTCTCCTCTTGCGCACACACACTTATGTATGTATACATTTCACTTATATATATATATGTGTGTGTGTGTATGTGTGTGTGTGTAAGTCTCACATCTACCGAGTTTTTGCTGTTCTAGCAGCTGAGGGAAGCACTTTGGGTCATCATTCATTGGACGAGCTGAGCATTGTTGTGTTGTTTGGACTTCTGCAGCTTCTTGGGACTTTCTTTGAAGTTATTTATATGATCCACTCCATCATCGGAGGCTAGATGAGGCCTTCCTCTTATCAATGTTGCTTTCGACATATAATTTTTTTTATTTAGACACACACACACACACACAGATACACACATAGGGAGAATTATTTTTCTATTTTAATTGTACGGGTTCATGGGAAAGGGCCACCTACCATGCTTGTTGGTAGCTCTTTTCTACGAATGCACTACACCTTACAGTGGATCACTCATTTTTCTCAATGTGTGCGCACGTGCGCGTAGTTAATATTCAGCATTTAAACTTCATTTTTTTATAATAAGTGTAATATTTTATTCAAGTAGAACCACTTGATCTTGGACATTAATATGTTACAAGACAAAATAATATTAATGTGCGACAATGCGTAAAACAATACATAACCCTCTTTTTCGTTATATTAGAAAACTCTATTTTTTAGGTATAAAATTTTACAAATAAATTCTTCAAATTGCATTTTTGTGAAAAATTCATCTTTAACACAATTTCGTACATGTCGCGTGAAATGAATAAACATATGTAGTTCAAACCGATAGTTATTTGTTATTTCCATCTATAAATCGATTATGTAATTGTTGCCGCTTATTCGATTACGAACAACTCCAATGATCATATTTAATTAAACTCCATCGATTATTGTTAATTAATTTAAAATATTAATTTATTAGTAAATAAATACTATTATTTTTTCAACAATGTAACGAATAATAATTACAAGTTGCTTATAGAGTTTCCATGCGGGTATTGTAACATTCCAATTTTTATAAAAATTAAAATTAGTAGATTTTGGAATTGAATTGAAATTAACTTGAAAATTTCAAAATAAATCAAATAAGTGTTGATTTGTATATCTGAACAAAATTGTAATTTACATTTGAGTTTAAGAATTCAAAATATTATATATTTTAAAATTATTTGAATTTAAAAATATCAATATATATATGGGTAGATTTGAATTTGAATTTGAATTTAAATTTAAATTTGAATTTAAATTTAAATTTAAAATTTAAAATAAATGTCTTAGTAAAATAATTTGAATTTAAAATAATAAATATGTAATTTATTTAATGTGTAATTAGTTTTAAAACATTTTTATTTTAAATATTATATACTAATATAAAATGTCTTTATAAAATTGAAAATGTAAATTAAAAATCAAAATAAAATATAAAAGGGCAAGTGTTAAACTATAAATACATTATGAACATGCAAATTACAATTGTGAGAGAGATAGTGTGAGAATTAATAAGTGTAAAATACAAAACAAGGAAATTAACAAGGGTAATCTTTTATTTTTATTTTTGAAGAAAAATAATAAAAATAGAAAACAAAGTTATATAAACTTTCTACTCTCCTCTCTCTCATTTCTTTGTCTTCATTTTCAAAAGTCTGTACAAACTTTAAACATCAGAAACCAGAAAACTAAAAAAAAATCAAACCAGAAAACAAAAGATTCAAAACAAATAAAAACTATTTCAAAACCTGGAAAATAAACACCTTTTACAATTTAAAGCCTTAAGCCTGGAGATCATCTCAAGCCTGTAAAACAAATTTCAACTCAGCAAGCTATCAATTCAACAATTCTAGTTTCAAGTTTTCAAATTCAAGACCAAAAAACTCAGCAATCAAAACATTTTCCAGCCTTCAAGTTTTAAAACACGGGCAAGTTCTCTGTTTTCAAAGCAAACAAGTGAGTGAACTCTTAAAGATCTGGAATATTATGTGTTGTTTGTGATGACGCTTGAAATAAATTGTAAAGTATTTATATGCATGCAAATATATGTATATAATATGCAGAGATGACTGCACATGTCTGATATCAGGCACATTTACCTCTGGTTGTTCCCAAGTTTCCAAAAACTTGTTCAAAATTCAATTGCTCCTTCCCTGATTTTTTTAGGCTATAGGATTCAAACAAAAATTGTTTGTTTAAACATGTTTTAAGTTTTGAAAATAAATTTAAGCAAAATAAATTAAAGTTTCTTCTGGAAATTTGAAATTACATGCAAACTTAAAATACGTTGAAAATTTAATTATCATGATTTCTCATTTCAACTATATCTTCTTAAACATTATTGAAAATAATGATTTTTAAAGGTGGAATTGAAATTTTTAAGAAAGTATTCATTGAGAAATTCGGGGATGAACGATATTGGGTTTAAGGGCAAATTCTGGTGATTGATAATCGGAGGGGTCTTGAGATCGTGGTTGTGGGTAGTTGGGGGATGGACAAGCTTGGGGAAAATGATCTAGAAAATTCCTGATCATCGTGGTGGCCGAACGTTGATAATCTAGGGTTTAAGCTCGTATTTTTGTATTGGTCGGAAATCGAACTGTTGCAGCGTCTCCGGTGGATCGAGTATCACCGGAGCCGGGGGAAACGTTGCATAGATGAAAGGCGAGGTTGTGGTTGCGGTGGCGTGGCTTTTGACGATCTAGGTCGTTGGAGCGACTCAATTCTTTGGCGACCATTGTTGTTCCAGTCTGGGTCGTGTAGCTAAATTGCGGGTTCGTTGTCGGTTCATGTTGCTAGAAGGTCGGAGGCCTATGGAAAGTTGTTGTCGACATGTCGACAATCGTAGCATTGATCAGTGGTAGCTGGAATACATTGTGCATGTACACAATGTCTCTGGGTTGTATCAGGGGTTTGGTTTGAGGAACAGTGGGATGACTCAAAGTTGTCTATGGGGAAGCAGGTCATAGGCTCGAGTTTGATTCCAGAAATTATTGAATTGCACTGGGTATTGTAAATTTAAACAAAATTCTAAGTTTTAAAGTGAAATTTGGGGTTAACTCGAGGGAGACTCGAAGTAAACAGGCATTTTGCTCGGGTGATGCTCAAGGAGGCCTCGGGGAAGTTTTAAAACAGTTTTCAATTTTTAAAATTAATTTAAGTTTAAACAAGTTTTTAGCTTATTCTTTAAAAATAAGTGTTTTATTTTAAAAAGGGGATGAGTAAAGGTTTAAGCTAATTATTTTAAATAATTAAGAATATTTTAATTATATAATTATTATTTGTAAAATAAATTCTTAAAGTTATTTCAAATAAATTATGTAATTAAAAGCAAATTAAGATGGAATATTGATTTTTAATTCTTAATTGACCTTAATATCTTATGTTAACGATGATTAATTATGAGAGTTATTAATTAAAGATTTTGATAATAATTAAATTATTAATTAATATAAATGATTTATAATTACTTAATTAATTAAGGAATAATTAATTAAAGGTTATCAATTATTAATTTAAGGTTAATTAATTTATAATTAAGGATTAATTAATGTAATTAATCAAGGAATACTTAATTAATAAAAGTGATCACGATTAATTAATTAATAATTAAAGGTTAATTAAAATGATAATTAAGGTTAATTAACTATTAATTAAGATTAATTAATTAACAATTAAGGATTAACTAATAATTAAGGATAATTAATCATTAATTAAGGTTAATTAGTGAAAATAATTATGTGATTAATTAATTATAATCACACGATTAATTCATCTTAATTATAGATGATTGATTATTATTGAATGCTTTGTATTGATTGATATCCCTTATATGTGGTTGTGATACTATGTGATACGAATTACTTTGTGCTGAGCTGTGACATTTATGAATATATTACTGTGTGAATGTGAAAACCCTTTGGTCCGTAAAATGGCATTTGAATTTCGATGCGACAGTGAGTCGGATTCCAGTTGGTTATCCGAAACCCACATCGAGTCTTAAAGGTGAATATTTGTGATTGATATATCCACGTGCTTTTAAATTAAGCGCTCACTATTCGGTTTTGCCGGGAGAGGACTTTGTGTCATATAACCCATTCCGAATAGTGATACGACGAAATGGATAGCGTTTGAAGAGGGTGGTGAAGACCGGGTGTCTTTGAGAACGATAGGATAACCTATCGAATGACTCTGCACTGAGTTGCTCCGGTACAGAGATCTCCATATGTGATGGGGAGTCCGATCAAGATTATGAATACCAAGATTGCAAAGGCTTCTTTGAAAGTGCCTTCGGTTCCGTTCAAACTCGGAACGGACTTGTATGGTTGTATGTCTGACATTACACTTTGATATATAAAGCTGATTTCTTTCAAAAACATTTCTGTTGGTGGCGGAGAATTTATTCTCTTAGCTTAACACTCTTCTCCGAGATGTACGAGCTCAGAGGTTATGTTATTGATGGTTACCAGTGATATACTCCCAATTTGGTAGTGTGGCATGCTGAGTATTGCTGATCATTTGTTGACCGAAGCATGGATTTTGTGAAAAGCGTAGCTTTGTGGACGAGACTTCATCGAACCTCATAACCCGAAAATGGTCGAAACAGGAAGGATGCAGCAAGGTTATTGGGGGTAGCGCCCCTTAGGGTATGTGCATTTCCTTCTGGATAAAAGTGGTATCATGGTATGGAGCTTAGATACTTAACTTATGTGGATATTGCAATTATGTTGCTGTGTGGTTGTTGGGGCCCTGGATAAAGGTCGGCGTGACTGGGGGATGGTATACTCATGACAGTTAGTTACCTAGTTATAGAGGTAACCCGGCCTTGTGTTGGCAGAGATCTAGTTAGGTTCTCGGGGCGTCCCTCCATAGGCGTACCCATGTGGCATAGGAAGTTCCTTAGACTGACCATTTGTTGGAAATCCAATCACCAATATGAGCCCTTTACCATTTCAATTGTATAACCTGCCATTCTTAAATGATAGCTATAGTAGGCATAGTATAATGGTACATATGTTGGCTAAGATTTATATTATACTTTCGAAATGTTTTCACACTATGCACTAATAATAATATCAAAGAATTTTCTCGTATCAAGCATATTTGACTATCATAAGGAGAAATCTCCCCCAAGTGTGCGACTGCATTTTGTGTGTGCTGGGAGGCCTTATGGTAGTTTCATTTTCCAAAATCATGAACGGATTTCTTTATAAATTGTTTTTGTACAAACAACTGTTTTTGTTTACTCATACCACTCCCATGACTGACCCGGAGTTTATTGTTTCCTTCCTAAAATCTGGATGCCCATATTTTCCACACGGGAAGCCTAGAAGCACGTTATCCGTGTAGGATCGATTTCACCCTAAAGGGGGGCGAATAGGGTGATGCTGTTAATTTTCAAAATTAATTGCGGAAGCTTATAAAATTATTTCAACACGGATAAATCAGAATTATAGCAGCACAGATAATAAATGCAGAAATA
The DNA here is from genome assembly GCA_030765085.1 of Allium cepa. Classification (NCBI taxonomy): domain Eukaryota; kingdom Viridiplantae; phylum Streptophyta; class Magnoliopsida; order Asparagales; family Amaryllidaceae; genus Allium; species Allium cepa. The sequence continues at coordinate 165,837,743 of CM060932.1, forward strand.
GAACGACACAGAATTTACCCAGCTTCAGCAAAACCCTGCCTACGTGCTGCCCCCAAGGTTTCTACTAGAAATTGAGTAGTCACACGCTTACACACTTAAACTCGCGACACCCGCTACTAACTAACCTAACTCTACGCTCAAAACCCTGCCACAACTCAGCCACTGAGTTGTGAATTCCCAAACTACGCCACGTAGTTTGTCCCCTAGTCACACGACAAGTAATTACGACCGTTTAAAAAGAAATTACAAACTAAAAACACAATAAAAATAATTAGAAAACTAAAACCCTAATATTCGCTTTTTAATCGAATATTAAAGAAAGAGGCCGGCCCAAATTAATTAAACAAAACGCGACTCTCCTTTATTTCGTTTCACCCGATTCCTTACTTTGAAAATGGTGGCTTGTTCTCGTCTTGCAAATTAGGGCTTTGTTCCTTCTTTGTTCCAAATTAGGGTAATTGATGAAATTGAAGCACCGCTTCGGGTTGTTCGATCGAAACAGATGTTTTAACGTTGCTGGCTTTTTCGATCGGGTGTTACTTTGAATTGCAAACAACTACTTTAATTTGTCGAGTTCAGTTGAATGATATGGTATGTGATTTCCTTTTTATTTATTCTTGTTTATATGCTCGAACTCGATTGATTTTTCAGCCGATGATGATATGGGTTTATATATAGATTCAATCTCCTTATTTTTCGTTCGTCTGATAGTTGTTTGATTTTGTCAATACTGTGCCTCGGCCATTCGATTATGTTTGGATGTTGATGATTTCTCTGACTTTGTCAATTTCATATAATTGTTGCTTGATGCTCACGGTTTTGATTCGTGACTTGGTCAATTTACTTGGCCACCACGGTTTCAAATCTGCACTTTTCGATCTTTGGTCTTTTTGACTTCGGCTTGTGATATTGATGATTTTTGACCGTCGTGGTTGAGCTTGCTGTTGTTGGTTTCTGACTTGTTCTAATTTTGTTTTCTGCTTTCAACTTGTTTATCACCTGACTTCGGCACTGTTGACTTCATTGCTGGTTTAGTTTCACTGTTTAGTTTCAATGCACTTCATATATGTGTGGTTTCATATTTGTTGCATACTCGGCAATATCATTCACTGATTATTCTCTTGAGTCGCATTGTTGCTCTGTACCTGTGCATTACATTTTCCACTGACATGTGCTTCAATATGCATTGAGTATTTGTGTTCATTATGATGGCACTGTCCAGTTGAGTTTGAGTTGCTGTAACTTGAACTTGATCTCGAGTTGGTGCCATTTGCTTCTGCACCGCTTCATTGATACATACATATGTCTTGTTGAAATGTTGTATTTGTATTTGATGTGTGCACCACTTGTGGTCTTCTTTTTCACACTGCTGTCACTTGTAATTGAAGTATTTCTCTGTTTATTCTGGTCAATCCTATATAGGTTTGGTCGAAGCATTTGCTGTTTGAACTTGTACTCTACCATTTTTTGATTTGTAGCTCTGTAGTATTGTGTCTTCAGTTATAGTGTGTTCAGTGGTCTTCACTTGCACTGGTTGCTGCTCTTTACTGCTTGAAATATGTGTTCATGTATGTTTGCATCGACTTCTATCCACTGTACTTCGAGTCATGTTGAACTGTTTACATGCAGCTTAATATGATTGTTACTCTAGTCATTTTTTTTTGTTCTTGTGCATTATCAACTACTTGGAGCTCTGTCTTGTTCAACTTGATGTGTTAAGCCTTCGACTTTGAACTGTTTTCGTATAGGCTGATATGTGTTTGTGTACATATTCTATTTGGTTCATTTGTGTTAGTGTATTGGCTTCAAGTGTAGTTTCCTGGTCTTTGTTACTGCATTGACTTGATATTGTCATTTCAATGTTGCTGATGTTTGGTTCGGTCTTGTACATGAATGTGCAGTCTTTGGTTGTAACTTGTGTTTGAAATGCTGGTAGTTGGACTTAATCTTTTGAACTAAGTATGTCGGTTTGTAATTTCTGATTCATTTTTAAGGCTTGAACATGGTTTGAATTTCAGACCTGTAGCGTGCACTCGAATGTGTAGTCTTGTGTTGTGTTATCATATTCACTTGGTGGCATTTGGTTGCATATCCATCACTGCACTGTTTGGTTGTATTTGAATTTTATGCTCAACGATTTTATGATGTTTTGTAGCGCACTTGAGTTGAATCCAGCTTAAAGCTCAGGTTTGACCTTGTGCTTGTGTCGTGACATTATTTTTAAACCACTTGAGTTGAACCCGACGTTTTGGGTTTGACCTGTGCTCACCTGTCCCTGTAATTCTATCAAGTGTATATATCGGTGTGCACGGCCTTGTGGCGTATACAGTGATACACCGTGTATGCCAATAGCTGTTCGTGAATGATGAATTCAAAATTAAATGATGACGAACAACCCAAATAACCGAGGCAAATATTATTTTCAAAATTCACATTTTATTTTATACTGCAAAAATATTTTATTTTTAATTTTACCGCGTCAATGTATATTTTTACAGATTACTCAGATGCTGGATTCATATTGGAAAGAAGTTGAAGATCAGTACGAGTTGAGTGAATGAGTGATATGTAGTGAGGTTAAATATAAATGTGAATCGTAATGTAATCAAAATTGTACTGTAATTAAAGTTGCGTATATATATAGTGAGAGCTTGAAATTTGTACTATTCAAAAATTGTAATAAATATTTGTTTGAATTCTACAAAGTAAGCCGAAATCGATCCTACATGTGGTATCAAAGCTAGGCTTAGAAGTCAACTTTTGTTTTAAAAATTCGTTTTTCAAAAACCAGTTTTTGTTTTAAAAATTTGAATTTGTAAAATGGCTTCTTTTAATAATGCTTTTGCTGAGGGTCAGTCCATAGTTAGGCCACCAATGTTCAATGGTGAATACGCCTACTGGAAAAATAGAATGAAATTTTTTCTGAAACCATTGACGCTTGGAATATTGTTGAGACAGGTTATAGAACACCAACTGTAACTGTAGATAATCAGGAAATAGAGAAACCAAAGGATCAATGGACAGAACTAGAAAATAAATTACAAAATGCTAATGCTAAAGCTATGAATTCTATTATCTGTTCATTGGATCAATTTGAATTTAATCGTGTCTCACATTGTCCAACTACGCGGGAAATATGGCACACACTAGAAGTGACTCACGAAGGAACATCTCAAGTCAAAGAATCTCGCCTTGCCATGCTAAGCAGTGAATACAAGAACTTCACAATGGCGAAGGAAGAAAATGTCAATGAGATGTATGAACGACTTTCCAATATCGTATACAAATCAAAAGCTCTCGGAAAATCATACACAGAGTTGGAGATAGTCCGAAAAATCCTCAGAGTCCTTCCACGAAGATTTGAAGCAAAAGTGACTGCCATTCAAGAATCAAAAGATTTAAAATAAATGAAAGTTGAAGAACTCATCGGAAATCTCACCACTTATGAGCTAGAAATGAAATTCAAGGAAGAGCGCGAAAGAGGAGATACTCGAAAGAAATCAATAGCTCTCAAAGGAACAACCGAAAGTGATGATGATAACGATGATGATGGAGCAGCAGAGCAGACACTACTAATGAAGAAATTCAAAAAATGGAATCACAGATACGAAAATCCAGCTCGAAATCAAAAATTAAAAAGCAGAATAGCCAAAGCGCTAGACTACTCAGAAGAACAGAAGATCATCTATCACAAGTGCAACCAACCCGGACATATCAAGCCCAATTATCCTCAAAATCGATGCGACTTTGAAAAGAAATTAGAAAGGAGAAGTTTTGCTGCCACGTGGAATACAAGTGATGAAGATAATCAAAGTACTAGCAGTGAGAGTGAGAAAGTAGATATGTGCCTTCAAGGAAATATAACTGATAGTGATGATGACGAGCCAAGCGAGGTATCAAAACTCACTCACTCAGAATTACTTATATATTTCCACGAAGTAAATGGCTGTTTTGAATGACTTAGGGAGAAGTATGCCAAACTTGAATCACAAAAAGATACTTTGATAGAATTAAATGAACAACTTGACTAATTAGTTAAAACCTATCAAAGTTGGATCCCTAAGTGTGATAAGTGTCCAACATTCGAAGAAGAAATTAAAAAAATCAAAAATTAATATAAAATCACTTGAAAATAAACTTCTGATTATGAAAGAGAGTGAAAATACTAGGAGAGAGAATTCTATTAAAAAGTGCGCACAATTGTTAAACGAAAATGAATCTCTCAAAACACAAGTCCAACAATTGTCAACGACTTTAGATAAATTTTCAAAAAGTGAAAAATCATTGAATATGCTATTAGGGAAGCAAACTGTTAATACAGTTAGACAAGGACTTGGATATAATCAATCTGAAAATGTTAAAAACATAATTAATTAAGTCAATTCTATGTGCACAATTTGTAGAAAATATGGACACAATCACATTAATTGTTGGTATATACCCAAACACGTGAAAACTATACCAATTTGGATTCCAAAAGGCACAAATATAAAATCTCTCAAAGTTAAGCAAATCTGGGTGCCGAAAGGAACTTATATAAATAGTTTTGGGTCTCCACAAAATTATTTTTCAAAATATTCTGCCACTAACAACCATGGACCTATAAAAACAAATAGGTCACAAAAATCTTTTCCCGTGTAGATGTGGTGGCAGACTAAGGAACAACAATAGTGTTATCTGGATTCTGGCTGTTCCAGAAACACAACGGACGACAAAGCAAAGTTCCTTAGCCTAGTATAAAGGTGACAGAATCGCAATGGACAACAACAGAAAACATCGTAAAGGTAAAATAGGTAATGGTATATTTATTTGAACGATATATTAAATGTGATAATCTGCACCATAATCTGAGTTAAATCAGCCAATAATGTGATGATGAATTAATGATGATTTTGATTCTGACTTATTCAAAATTGTTGGCCAATTATATATGCCAAGAACACAATAAAAATCTGAAGAGTCTTTGAATTACTTCATATATATATGTTAGTTTGGATTAATAATAGTGTTTTGTTGGATGATAATACATTTGGTTGTAATATGGCTAACTCTATATTCACGGTTTTTGATTATTTACACGGCTTCAATTCAAATTCAAGAAAATGTCATTTAAAAAGCTGTTAAAATTGATTTTGAGATATTTTGTTGCACGCTTCATGGTCTGGTCTATCAAATTCAATTAATGATAATTTTGAGTGAAAAAGAAATTCAAATGCAGATTACACTGGTAATCTAGTTGATAGAAAAATTACCAGTTGAACATGATTTTTGTTGAGACATTTAGTAACTGCATCGTTTTTCAAAGAAAATATCTGCATATTTTTCATTTCAAATAATTTTCAAATAGCAGAAATTTTTCTCATATAATTTTTGACCATGTTTGACCACCCCTTCGAGAAAATCATTTTTGACCATGTTTTCAGATCAGTCATTTTGAAAAATTAATAATTTTTGAATTTGATTTTAAATGACTATTTTGACTAATCTGACTCCCAAATAATTATCGAAAAGATAAATAGTGATTGAAAAAGTGACAAGTGTTGATATTTATCATATATTATGACTCGAGACGGTATAATTAGTAAATTTCTTTAGAAATTTAAACAAGAGTTATAAAACTTTTTGTTGGTAAAAATTTCATGACCATCTCTACTTCTATCATATTTCTAACAACCACCACTCATCAAAATTCAATATATTTTGTCAATATGTGGTACTTTAAACAGGAATCGTTCGTTTTTCATTTTACGTTTTTAAAAAATAATAATAATAATAATAATAAATTAAAATAAAATCCAAAGTATTCACTCTCATTTAAAAGTCCTCACGATTATGCATGGGTGAAGTACTTGGAATTTGTTATGTGCTTCCATGCTCATTTAAAAGTCCTCACGGTTATGCATGTATGGAACACATATCAAAATTGATTTTTTTTAATAAACAAGTTGATTCTAATCCCATTTAAAAGTCCTCGCGGTTATGCGTGGTTAGAAGATACTGGAATTCATTTTTTAAAATAAAATTGGAATACTACTAATCTCATTTAAAAGTCCTAACGATTATGCATGGTTAGTAGATATTCAAATTCCTGATATAAATATACCACAAATAGACACAACTGTATGGTTTTATATGATGACATCATTCCCATCATTCTAAAAGTGGAATATGCGTCTAACAAAGTATTTATGATTTTTTTTTGATGTTTTATTGAAATTTAATATTTATATTCAATTGAGTTTTAATGTCGGATTAATATCGATCACTTTATCTCTATTTTCTCTAACACTGTTACTCTTTTGCTGATAAAGAAAGGGGAGAGAAAAGTTAAGATTTTGTCAAATAAAATCAAGTAAAGGTCAAATATTTTCTATTTGCATCTAGGCTCATTTGCATATTTTAATTTTATGCATATATGTAGGGGAAGGTTTGTGTAGAGAGGAGCAATTAGAGTATATCAATGATCAAATACATTTAACATATTCAAGATCTTAAATATATGTTTGTTATCATCAAAAGGGGGAGATTGTTGAATATGCGATTATATGATTTTTGTTTGATGATAATAAACATATATATATATATTCATTTAAATGTATTTGTTATTGAACTATTTTGTTTTTCATGGATTAAATAAATATTTGCTGAATAAAATATCTGTTTGAATTCAAATTCTGTGTTATTTATTTTATTCAGCAAATATTTATTTAATCCATGAAAAATAAAATAGTACAATAACAAATACATTTAAATGAATATATATATATATATATATATATATATATGTTTATTATCATCAAACAAAAATTATATAATCGCATATTCAACAATCCGTGTTTTTGGAGCTAGCTTGGATTTAGAAGTCTTTTGGAAGCTGTCGTATTTTGGAAGCTTTTGGTTTGAAGTCTTGGAAGCTTTGAAGTTTGGAAGAAGGTGGTGCTTGGTTTGGATTCTCGCTCTTTCTTTTTGAAGACACTGTTATTGTTCCGCTATGGTGTTATCATCTTGTTATTGTATCTTTTGTATATCACTCTAATGTCGGCGTTCATATGTTGTAATCAAATATTATATCAAATGTTGTATCTGTGTTGTGATCAATGATAATTCATTTTGTTTTTCCGCTATGTTGTATTCATCTAATGTTTGTTATAAGCTCCATCTGGACTGGAGTTCAACGTTTGAATCTCCGGCAGTCGAATACAAGTAAGGTATTTGATGTTGATTTTTGAACACTGGATTTTGGATCGTGACAAGTGGTAACAAATCTAAGGGTTGAGTAAGAACTTTAGCTATGGAGTATAACACATTAGGTGGCTCATTAGAGATAGGGCGAAGAATACCCTAGAACGAGTATAACCCGAGAGACCGAAAATCTAAAAATTTCTTGGACTATTTCTTTAAACTGTTGATATTCCCTAAGATATCTCGTCTGTATACCTAAATCAAGTTTTCCTACTATTTACAGATAGTGAGAATGAGCGGGAGAAGAGGACGAGCTAGGGGACGGGAAAATATCACTACAACTGGTCAAGTCCCTACAACAGCAGAAGCAACTATTCCCACTCAGCCTCAGCCGAATCTGACTGGTTTATATCGAAGTTTCTCGAGGCTTGGTGGTAAGCCGTTCACAGGCAAGGAGTCTATTGTCGAAGCACAAGCCTGGATCCGATCGTGTGAAAGAATTTTTTGAGGGCTGAAGTCAGAAGACGATCAAATGCATTTGATAGCTTCTTGGAAACTCCAAGAAGAAGCTCTAGCCTGGTGGGAGACAGTTACTGTGGATGAGCCGGTAGATGAGTTTACTTAGAGTCGATTCAAAGAAGTGTTTGAGAAACGCTATACGCCGTCTGCTGGTATCTCCAGAATGTACCAGGAGTTCATGGATTTGAAGCAGGGAAGTTTATCGTTTAGGAATTCTTGAACAAATTCTACGAATTATCTCTGTTTGGTCCGGAGCTAGTGAATACACCTTTGAAGAAGAATGAAAGGTTTATATGAGGGATGAATAAGAAATTCCATGAGAGAATGACAGCCCACGTGAAAGAATCCTTTTCTTATTTGATCGATATGGGTTATAAATATGCTATCCTAGATAAGCAGAAAGTTTCGGAGGATAAAGGAAGTGCAAGCAATCCGAATTGGAAGAAAAGGAAGTTCGGAGGGAAGGAGCCATATCAAGACAAGGAGAAGAAGAACAATAAGGAAAACCCGGCTAGAGATATTACTTGTTACAATTGTCGAAAAAAGGGCCATTATTCAAACAGGTGCAAGAATCCAAAGAAACCAGTAAAGAAAGAACAACCTATGAAAACAAGTCAAGGAACTAGAGAATGCTTTTACTGTCACAAGCCAGGCCACGTAGTTAAAAATTGCCCGGCAATGAAGCAAGCTCAAGTGGCAAAGGTGTATGCGATAAAGGATGACCCCTCAACTTCAAAGGTGGATAAAGGAAAAGGAGTTTTAGAAGGTAGCCTTGCTATTTATGATAGAGTTGTTAGAGTTTTGTTTGACACGTGAGCTACACATAGCTTTATCTCCCACCAAACCATAAACGAATTAAAACTTAAACCTGAATTAGTCAATGAGCCCATTTGCGTGAAGAATCCAGTTGGTGGCTCTATGAACCTTTGTCTACATTGTCAAGAGGTTCCTATCTCGTATTCTTGTCATCGATTCCCTATCAGCCTTTTCATTCTTGACTTTAATGAATTTGAAAGCTTACTCGGAATGAACTGGTTAACGAAATATAAAGCTAAACTAGACTGTAACAATCGAACGATTTCGATCAGAACAAAACTTGAAAATTTTATTGAAATATCTTGTGAGGATCCGAGTCCTAAGAGAGATAATTTGATGTATACTTTAGGATATCCTGAACGTAGTTTGGAGTCCATACCTATTGTCCGAGAATTTCCAGGTGTGTTCAAGAAGTTAAAACTTTGCCTCCACATAGAGAAATTGAATTTAGAATAGATTTGGTTCCCAATGCTCGCCCTGTTGTTCATGCAAGCCGTAGGATGGCACCCAGGGAAAGAATAGAACTAGTCAATCAAACCTAAGATTTGCCAGAGACAGGATTAATAAGTCCTAGTGTTTTCGATTGGGGTTCAGCTGTGGTGTTCATAGCCAAGTCTGACAGATCCTTGAGATTGTGTGTAGACTACCGCGATCTCAATAAACTAACTCTCAAAAACAAATTTCCGTTGTGTAGAATCGACGATCTGTTCGATCAACTGCATGGCGCTCGATTCTTTTCGAAGATGGATCTAGCCCAAGGATTCCATCAGCTACGAATTGCTGAAGACTGTATTCATTTAACTGCTTTCAGGGGGCTAGACACGTTCTACGAATGGTTAGTCATGTTGAATATGCGCTTATATGATTTTTGTTTAATGATAATAAACATATATATATATATATATTCATTTAAATGTATTTGTTAATGTACTATTTTATTTTTCATAGATTAAATAAATATTTGCTGAATAAAATTAAATGACACGGAATTTGAATTCAAACAGAAATTTTATTCAAACAAATAGTTATTACATTTTTGAATAGTACAAATTCAAGCTCTCACTATACATATACAATTTTGATTACAATTACATCATAATTTTACATCTACAGTTGTCCTCACCACATATCGCTCACACTCATAATTTATCTTCAACTTCATTTCAATATGAATCCAGCATCTGAGCAATCTGCAAAAATAAATATTGATGCGGTAAAATTGAAAAAGAAATATTTTTGCAGTATAAAATAAAATGTGATTTTCAAAAAATATTATTTGCCTCAGTTATTTGGGTTGTTCGTCATCATTTACATTTCAATTCATCACACACGAACAACGTGACATGCACAGTGTATCACTGTACATGCCACAAGGCCATGCACACCGATATACACTTGATAATGTTACAGGGACAGGTGAGCACAAGGTCAAACCCAAAATAAAAGGACGGGTTCAACTCAGGTGCGATATAAATCTCGACACGAGCACAAGGTCAAACCCGAGCGTTTAAGCTGGATTCAACTCAATGTACAAATCATAATACAACAATGCCCAACTCAAATGAACACAGTGAAATGCACAAAGGCATAGCAACTGCCACAAGACCACAATGCAGTGTACATGAATACAACTACAGGTACAAGGCCAGAATGACCAATGAATGCAACAATCAAATGAAGACAGCAACTAGTACAACTGAAATGCAAACTATATCAAACAGTGACAATGTGGATGCAACTCGAGCTTCAGTCAGTGCACTATCAAATAAGCAGCCAATATCAATGTACAGACCCAGGCAACAATGAATGATCAAGGGTACAAGTCCAAATACAACAATGTGTAGCAGTAGTTACAAGTGACTCAGGCAAATGTACAGAAGCAAGAATCGAACTCGTCGAAGATGCCATAGAGAAACCAGTCTCAATCACTTCAACAAAACACACAGTGACACCAGACACAACACTAACTAGCATGCCAACTGACTCGAATGACTCAAGCGATACAAGAACAATGTTCAAAAGACACAGCAGAATCAAAGTGAATAAACAAGTGGCAAATGCATGTACATCAGTGTGAACACATAAACTACAAGCTAAGCATATCAAGCTTCAGATGGTATGCAAGTGAGGCAGAATAATAAATAGTGAGGTAAATGCATGCAAACTTGAATATATATATATAAAAGAAATAATATACATGCAAATTTGACAAGCACATGAGCAACCATTTTTCACAGAGCAAAGAGAAAATGATAGTGAAGTACAACTATGCAGTGTTCAAGAGTGAAGCCACAAACACACATGAATATGAAGACCGCAAGTGTACAACCATTGCAGACTAGTTCAGGTAGCACAAAGATATGACATCACAGTGAACTGCAAGTGTCGACCATGTAACAAGCAAGATCAACACAGTGCACATATGAAGTACAGCAAATACTTCACAAAGTCAGAAACTGACATATCAACTTACATGTACACCATGACATCAAGGCCAGAAGCTCAAGTCAGTGCACAACCATGTGACAGTATCAAGTTCGTACCAAATCAAAAAACATCAAGGCGAGGCAATCAATAAATCAATGGCCGGAGTCATGAAACAACAGGAAAAATCAAATAAGGTCGAAAGTACTACCGAAGCCAGCAGAAGCATTAAATTCACGAAATCAAAAATTGGGCAAAGTCAAAGGAAATCAAAGCCGTGTTTCAAATCAAAGTCAACATCGTGATGACCAAGAAATCAAACGAGTCAGATTCGAAGCCGTGTGAATCAAGCTACTAGAAATTATACGAAATTGACAAAGTCAAATAAATCATCAACGTTCAACAAAAATCGAATGGCCGAAAGCATGATAATGAACAATTCAGACGAACGTAATTCAAGGAGATCGACTCCTATAAATTGCAACAATCATCATCGGCATAATATGCATCGAGTTCAAGTACGAAAACACTAAAGCACAAAAAGATTAAATTACATACCGAAGCAAGGAAAGAACTCGATCAACGAAGCAGCCGAAGTAAGCAACAAGGAAAGCGATCGATCAAGGCTACACGCGAATAATCACTAATTCGATCAATTTAAAATCGGCAGCTTCTGTTTCAAACCCCAAAATTGGATTGAAGGGACGAAGCCCTATTTGCAAAGACGAGAAGAGAGCCGCAGCTATCTCAAAAAAAGGGAGGAATGGGCCGAACTATAAAAAGAGAATAGGGCCGAGTTTTTAATAAGGGCTTTTAATTTTAAATAGGGTTATTTTAATTTTAAATTGTTTTTAATTTGTATTTTCTTTTTAAACCGTTTATATTTCTAGTCGTGTGACTAGGGGACAAACTACGTGGCGTAGTTTGAGAATTTGCAACTCAGTGGAAGGGTTTTGAGCGTAGAGTTAGGTTTAGTCGATTGTGGGTGTTGCGAGTTTACGTGTGTAAGCGTCTGACTATCTAATTTCTAGTAGAAACCTTGGGGGTAGCACGTAGGCAGGGTTTTGCCGAAGCTGGGTAAATTCTGTGTTGTTCTATTTCTGTTATCTATATTCTGCGATATCTGTGCTGCTATTATTCTGCTGTGAACTGTGTTGAAATCTGAATTGAATATTTTATAAGCTTCCGCAATAAAATTTAATAATTGATAGCATCATCCTATTCACCCCCCTTTAGGGTGAAATCGTTCCTACAAGTGGTATCAGAGCTAGGAATAGAAGTCAATTTTAAAAATAATTGTGTCTCAAAAATTGGTTTTTGTTTTAAAAATTTGGATTTTTAAAATGGATTCTTTTAGCAATAATTTTGAGGGTCGTTCCAATATTATTCCTTCTATTTTCGATGGAACGGATTTTTTAAATTGGAAATTGAAAATGAAATTTTATTTAAAATTTGTTAATACTAAATGTTGGGATATTATTGAAAATGGGTGTGATATAAAAGATAAGAAAATTATCTCGATTAATGCTCTTGCTATGCATATATTATATTCTCATGTTAATCAAGATAATTTTAATTTCATTTCTCATTGTGAAAATGCACAGGAAATCTGAAATACTTTCGATGCAATATATGGTGCAAAAGTCAACAGCAATGAGAAATCCTCCACAACCGACTCAGTTAAAGAAATGTGCTTAACATGATTTGTAAAAAGCAGTTGTGATGAGGATGATGATGATGGAGCAGCTTAGCTGGCGTTAATAATGAAGAAATTCAAAAGGTGGAACCACAAATACGGAAATCCAGCTCTAAATCAAAAATTAAAAAGCAGAATAATCAAAGCACTAGTAAACTCGGAAGAACACGGGATCATTTGCAACAAACCCTGTGATATCAAGCCCAATTATCCCCGATTTCTACGCGATTTTGAAAAGAAATCAAAACGGAGTAATGCTGCAGCCACGTGGAAAACAAGTGATGAAGATAATCAAAGTTCTAGCAGTGAGAGTGAGAAAGCAGATATGTGCCTTCATGGAAATATAACCAATAACGACGATGACGAGCCAAGCGAGGTATCAAAACTTACTCACTCTGAATTACTTATTTATTTCCACGAAATAAATGGCTGTTTTGAACGACTTAGGGAAAAATACGCTAAACTTGAATCACAAAAAGACACTTTGATAGAATTAAATGAACAACTTGGCCAATTAATTAAAGGTATCAAAGTAGGATCCCTAAGTGTGATAAGTGTCCAACATTTGATGAAGAAATTAAAAAATAAGAAATTAAAATGAAATCGCTTGAAAATGAAATTCTGATTTTAAAAGAGAATGAAAATACTAGAAGAGCGAATTCTATTAAAAAGTGCACACAATTATTAAACGAAAATGAATCTCTCAAAACACAAGTCCAACAATTGTCAACGACTTTAGATAAATTTTCAAAAAGTGAAAAATCATTGAAAATGCTATTAGGAAAGCAAACTGTTAATACGGTTAGACAAGGACTTGGATATAATAAATCGGAAATTGTTGAATGCAATATTTATCAAGTTAATTCTATGTGCACAATTTGTAGAAAATTTGGACACAATCAAAATAATTGTTGGTATAGACCCAAACATGTGAAAACTATACCAATTTGGGTTCCTAAAGGCACAAATATAAAATCTCTCAAAGTTAAACAAATTTGGGTGACGAAAGGAACATATATAAATAGTTTTGGGTCTCTACAAAATTATTTTTCAAAATATTCTGCCACTAACAATCATGGACCTATAAAAATAAATAGGTCACAAAAATCTTTCAACGTGTAGGTGTGGTGGCAGGCTAAGGAACAACAACAGTGTTCTCTGGATTTTGGCTGTTCCAAGGGCACCCAAGTAACAAAGTAAAGTTCCTTAGCCTAGTATAAAGGTGACAGAATCACAATGGACAACAACGAAAAATATCGTAAAAGTAAAACAGGTAATTGTATATTTATTTGAACGATATATTAAATGTGATAATCTGCACCATATTATGAATTAAAATCAGCCAATATTGAGATGATGAAAAGATGATGATTTTGATTCTGACTAATGCAACATAGTTGGCCAAATTATATTCTTATGCCAAAAACACTATAAATTCTCTAGATTCTTTGAATTACTTCATATATATAAGTTTGGATTAAAAATAGTGTTTTGTTGGATGATAATACATTTGGTTATAATACGGCTAACTCTACATTCACAGTTTCTGATTATTTACACGGCTTCAATTCAAATTCGAAAAAAAATGTCATTTAAATTGCTGTTAAAATCGAGTTTGAAATTTTTGGTGCACACTTCATGATTTGGTCAATCAAATTCAATCAATGATAATTTTGAGTGAAAGAGAAATTCTGATGCAGATTACACTGGTAATCTAGTTGATAGAAAAATTACTAGTTGAACGTGATTTTTGAGACATTTAGTAACTGCATCATTTTTCAAAGAAAATATCTGCATATTTTTCATTTCAAATAGCAGAAATTTTTCTTATAAAACCCCTTCTAGAAAATTATTTTTGACCAAATTTTCAGATTTGTCATTTTGAAAAATTGATTTCATAATTATTTCTGAATTTGATTTTAAACGATTACATTGACTAATCTGACGCCCTAATGATTATCGAAAAGATGAATAGTGATTGAAAAAGTGATGAGTGTTGATATTTATTGTATATTATGACTCGAGACGGTATAATTAGTAAATTTCTTTAGAAATTTAAACAAGCGTTATAAAACTTTTTGTTGGTAAAAATTACATGACGATCTCTATATCTATCATATTTCTAACGACCATCACTCATCAAAATTCTATATAGTTTGTCGATATGTGGTACTTTAAAACAGGAATCGTTCGTTTTTCATTTTTTTCATTTTTTTTTAAAATAATAATAATAATAAATAAATAAATACCAAAGTATTCACTCTCATTTAAAAGTCCTCACGGTTATGCATGAGTGAATTACTTGGAATTTGTTATGTGCTTCCATGCTCATTTAAAAGTCCTCACGGTTGTGCATGTATGGAACGCATATCAAAAGTTGATTTTTAAAATAAACAAGTTGATTCTAATCCCATTTAAAAGTCCTCACGGTTATGCGTGGTTAGAAGATACTTGAATTCATTTTTTTAAAAATAAAATTGGAATACTACTAATCTCATTTAAAAGTCTTAACGGTTATGCATGGTTAGTAGATATTCAAATTCCTAATATAACTTACCATAAATAGACACAACCGTATGGTTTTAGATGGTGACATCATTCCCATCATTTTAAAAGTGGAATATGCGCCAAACAAAATATTTATGATTTTTGTTTGATTTTTTATTGAAATTTAATATTTATATTCAATTGAGTTTTTAATGTTGGATTAATATCGATCACTTTATCTTTATTTTCTCTGAGCTGATAACAAAAGGGGGAGAGAAAAGTTAAGATTTTGTCAAATAAAATCAAGCAAAGGTCAAATAATTTTCCATTTGCATCTAGGCTCATTTGCATATTTTTATTTGTATGCATATATGTAGGGGGAGTATTGTGTATAGAGGAAACATTTAAATAGGGAGAGCAATTAGGATATATCTATGATCAAATACATTTAACATATTCAAAATCTTAAATATATGTTTGTTATCATCAAAAGGGGGAGATTGTTGAATATGCGCTTATATGATTTTTGTTTGATGATAATAAACACACACACACACACACATATATATATATATTCATTTAAATGTATTTGATAATGTACTATTTTATTTTTCATAGATTAAATAAATATTTTCTGAATAAAATTAAATGACACAGAATTTGAATTCAAACAGAAATTTTATTCAAACAAATATTTATTACATTTTTGAATAGTACAAATTCAAGCTCTCACTATACATATACAATTTTGATTACAATTACATCACAATTTTACATTTACAGTTGTCCTCACTACATATCGCTCACACTCATAATTTATCTTCAACTTCATTCCAATATGAATCCAGCATCTGAGCAATCTGCAAAAATAAATATTGACGTGGTAAAATTGAAAAGGAAATATTTTTGCAGTATAAAATAAAATGTGATTTTGAAAATATGATTTGCCTCAGTTATTTGGGTTGTTCGTCATCATTTACATTTCAATTCATCACACACGAACAATGTGACATGCACAGTGTATCACTGTACATGCCACAAGGCCGTGCACACCGAAATACACTTGATATGTTACAGGGACAGGTGAGCACAAGGTCAAACCCAAAATAAAAGGACGGGTTCAACTCAGGTGCAATATAAATCTCGACATGAGCACAAGGTCAAACCCGAGTGTTTAAGCTGGATTCAACTCAATGTACAAATCATAATACAACAATGCCCAACTCAAATGAACACAGTGAAATACACAAAGGCATAGCAACTGCCACAAGACCACAATGCAGTGTACATGAATACAACTACAGGTACAAGGCCAGAATGACCAATGAATGCAACAATCAAATGAAGATAGCAACTAGTACAACTGAAATGCAAACTATATCAAACAGTGACAATGTGGATGCAACTCGAGCTTCAGTCAGTACATTATCAAATAAGCAGCCAACATCAATGTACAGACCCAGGCAACAGTGACTGATCAAGGGTACAAGTCCAAATACAACAATGTGTAGCAGCAGTTACAAGTGACTCAGGCAAATGTACAGAAGCAAGAATCGAACTCGTCGAAGATGCCACAGAGAAACCAGTCTCAACCACTTCAACAAAACACACAGTGCACACCAGACACAACACTAACCAGCATGCCAACTGACTCGAATGACTCAAGTGATACAAGAACAATGTTCAAAAGACATAGCAGAATCAAAGTGAATAAACAAGTGGCAAATGCATGTACATCAATGTGAACACATAAACTACAAGCTAAGCATATCAAGCTTCAGATGGTATGCAAGTGATGCAGAATAATAAACAGTGAGGTAAATGCATGCACACTTGAATATATATATAAAAGAAACAATATATACATGCAAATTCGACAAGCACATGAGCAACCATTTTTCACAGAGCAAAGAGAAAATGATAGTGAAGTACAACTATGCAGTGTTCAAGAGTGAAGCCACAAACACACATGAATATGAAGACCGCAAGTGTACAACCATTGCAGACTAGTTCAGTTAGCACAAAGATATGACATCACAATGAACTACAAGTGTCGACCATGTAACAAGCAAGATCAACACAGTGCACATATGAAGTACGATAAACACTTCACAAAGTCAGAAACCAACATATCAACTTACATGTACACCATGACATCAAGGCCAGAAGCTCAAGTCAGTGCACAACCATATGACAGTATCAAGTTCGTACCAAATCAAAAAACATCAGGGAGAGGCAATCAATAAATCAATGGCCGGAGTCATGAAACAACAGGAAAAATCAAATAAGGTCGAAAGTACTACCGAAGCCAGCAGAAGCATTAAATTCACGAAATCAAAAATTGGGCAAAGTCAAAGGAAATCAAAGCCGTGTTTCAAATCAAAGTCAACACCGTGATGACCAAGAAATCAAACGAGTCAGATTCGAAGCCGTGTGAATCAAGATACTAGAAATTATACGAAATTGACAAAGTCAAATAAATCATCAACGTTCAACAAAAATCGAATGGCCGAAAGCATGATAATGAACAATTCATACGAATGTAATTCAAGGAGATCGACTCCTATAAATTGCAACAATCATCATCGGCATAATATGCATCAAGTTCAAGTACGAAAACACTAAAGCACAAAAAGATTAAATTACATACCGAAGCAAGGAAAGAACTCGATCAACGAAGAAGCCAAAGTGAGCAACAAGGAAAGCGATCGATCAAGGCTACACGCGAATAATCACTAATTCGATCAATTTAAAGTCGGCAGCTTCTGTTTCAAAACCCTAAATTGGATTGAAGGGATGAAGCCCTAATTTGCAAAGACGAGAAGAGAGCCGCTGCTATCTCAAAAAAAGGGAGGAACAGGCCGAACTATAAAAAGAGAATAGGGCCGGCTTTTTTAATAAGGGCTTTTAATTTTAAATAGGGTTATTTTAATTTTAAATTGTTTTTAATTTGTATTTTCTTTTTAAACCATTTAAATTTCTAGTCGTGTGACTAGGGGACAAACTACGTGGCGTAGTTTGAGAATTCGCTACTCGGTGGCTGAGTTGTGGCAGAGTATTGAGCGTAGAGTTAGGTTTAGTCGATAGCGGGTGTCGCGAGTTTACGTGTGTAAGCGTCTGACTATCTAATTTCTAGTAGAAACCTTGGGGGCAGCATGTAGGCAGGGTTTTGCCAAAGCTGGATAAATTCTGTGTTGTTCTGTTTCTGTTATCTATATTATGTGATATTTGTGCTGCTATTATTCTGTTGTGAACTGTGTTGAAATCTGAGTTGAATATTTTATAAGCTTCCGCAATAATTTTTATAATTGATAGCATCACCCTATTCACCCCCCTCTAGGGTGAAATCGATCCTACAAGTCATGCCTTTTGGACTAACAAATGCTCCTGCATACTTTGTAGATTTAATGACCCGTGTGTTTCGAAAGGTAATGAATAAATTCGTTCTTGTGTTTATTGACGATATTCTGATATTCCGAAACCAAAGAGGAGCATGCTAAGAACTTGAGAATTGTTTTGGAGATATTAAGGAAGAACATTTTATTCGCCATATTTTCTAAGTTTCATTTTTGGGTCAAGGAAGTTAGATTTCACGGGCACATTGTTAATGAAGAGGGAATTTCTGTAGACCCGGGCAAGATTTCGGCTATCCTAGATTGGAAGCAATCCACTACTCTGAAGGAAGTCGGAAGTTTTCTGGGTTTAGCGGGATACTACAGAAATTTTGTCTAAGATTTCTCCAAGTTGGCTAGTCCATTGACTAAGCTGACAATGAAAAATGCTAAATTCGATTGGACTCCGAAATGCGAAGAAGCTTTCTAGGAGTTGAAGAGAAGATTGACTACCGCTCCCATTCTCCTGTTATTGATGGGAATCAAGGCTTATCTGTTTATACAGATGCTTGTGGTGATGGTGTGAGTGTGGTGCTAATGCAAAATGGTAGGGTAATTGCCTACGCGAGTAGACAATTACATCCACATGAGAAAAACTACCCAACCCACGATCTCGAGCTTCTAGCAGTTATCTTTGCTTTAAAGATCGGACATCACTATCTTCTAGGTAAAAATCTCTTTCAGCTTTCCTATGTATTTAAAAAAGTTTAATTTAACTTGATAAATATACTTAATAAACCTCTTTCTTCTAGGTGAAAAATTCGAATTATTCACCGACCATAAATCTCTAAAGTATCTCTTTACCCAGAAGGATTTAATCCGAGGCAACAACGTTGGTTAGAATTTCTAGCGTCTTATGACCTGGATATTCTGTATATGCATGGAAAACCCAACGTGGTAGCCGATGCCTTGAGTAGAAGAGACGATATTCTTGCTTATCTTGTTGTCGCTTCTACTCTTCTTAAGAAGATCGCCGGTAAACAGAAAGAAGACAAGTTTCTTCTAGAAATTTATATGAGAATTCATCGTGGTGAAAATTCTAGATTTGAGGTTGATAAGAATAGAATTGTAAGACTAAAAGGCAGGATCTGTGTCCCAGACATCCCAGATCTAAAACCTGAAGTTTGGACGAGTGTCATAAGTCCAAACTTAGTATCCATCCAGGAGTTAATAAGATGTATAGAGATATCAAAAGAACTTTCTGGTGGAAAACAATGAAGAGGGACATATCTATTTATGTCAGTCGTTGTGCTACTTGTCAGCAAATTACAAGTGATCAAAAGAAAATGGTGGGTTTACTCCAACCATTGGTGGTACCTAAATGGAAGTGGGATCAAGTGTCTATGGATTTTATAGACGGGTTGTCACGCACTCGAAAGGGCAATGAAGCAATTTGGGTTATTGTGGACCGTCTGACCAAGACTGCCCACTTTATCCCAGTAAAATCTACCCGGATAGCGGCAAGTTTAGCTGAATTGTATGTGAAATAAATTGTCTGTCTCCACGGTATACCAAGTAGTATAGTGAGTGATCGTGACCCGATCTTCACTAGCAGATTTTGGGAGGCATTTCAAGCCGCGTTGGGAACCAAACTAAACTTCAACTGCTTATCACCGCAGTCTGATGGGCAGACGGAAAGAATAAATCAAATCTTAGTAGACCTTTTGCATGCTTGTATACTTGACTTTGGTGGTTCATGGGAGGACCATTTGCATCTGGTTGAGTTCTCATATAATAATAGCTATCAAGCCAGTATTAAAATGCCTCCTTTCGAAGCTTTACATGGTCGTCCGTGTCGATCAGCTGCGTGTTGGATCGATTCAGGTGATAATTGGGCCCGATATGATAAAGGAAGCTACCGAGAAGGTTGATTTTATTCGAAAGAAATTGAAAACGACTCTAAGTTATCAGAAAAGTTATTACGACCATAGGAGAAGATCTTTAGAATTCCAGTTTGGAGATTCTGTTTCCCTAAAGGTGGCTCCAATGCGTGGAATGTTGAGGTTTGGAAAAAAGGGTAAACTAGCACCGCGTTATATTGGTCCTTTTCCTATACTGGAAAGGATCAGTCCTTTAGCATATCGAGTATAGTTACCCGACTGGTTATCTGGCGTACACAATGTGTTTCATGTTTCTCACCTTCGAAAATATGTGCACGATCCAGACTGAATTATTGAAGAAGCCGCTCAATAGGATTTGGAAATCACACCAAATCTGGTAGTAAAAAGAGAACCGTTGAAAATAATTCATCGAGATGAAAAGCAGCTAAGGAATAAAATTGTGAAACTAGTTAAAGTGCAATGGAGTGGTGATCCAAATGACTGTACTTGGGAAACTGAGGATAGCATGTAGAAGTCCTATCCCAATTGCAGAGTTGATATTTCGGCTTAGTTTGGTAAGCCATTTCTCTATCTTTTTGTATATATTCATATATTCTTTGTTTGTTTCTCTCTCTTTCATATTTCAAGGACGAAATTTTCTTAAGGGGGAAGCTATAACATTCCAATTTTTATAAAAATTAAAATTAGTAATTAATGTATATTTTGGAATTAATTTGAAATTTTCAAAATAAATTAAATAAGTGTTGATTTGTATATCTGAACAAAATTGTAATTTACATTTGAGTTTAAGAATTCAAAATAATAGATATTTTAAAATTATTTGAATTTAAAAATATCTATATATATAGGTAGATTTGAATTTGAATTTGAAATTTAAAATAATTGTCTTAGTAAAATAATTTAAATTTGAAATAATAAATATGTAATTTATTTAATGTGTAATTAGTTTTAAAACATTTTTCTTTTAAATGGTATATATTAATATAAAGTAAATGTCTCTTTAAATTGGAAGATTTAAATTAAAAATCAATATAAAATATAAAAGGACAAGTGTTAAACTATAAAGAAATTATGAACATGCAAATAATTGTGAGAGAGATAGTGTGAGAATTAACAAGTGTAATCTATAAAATAAGGAAATTAACAAGTGTCATCTTTTGTTTTTATTTTTGAAGAAAATTAATAAAAATAGAAAACAAAGTATATAAACTTTCTACTCTCCTCTCTCTCGTTTCTTTATCTTCATTTTCAAAAGTCTGTATAAACTTTAAACATTAGAAACCATAAAAATAAAAAATAAACAATCAAACCAGAAAACAAAAGATTTAAAACAAATACAAACTATTTCAAAACCTGGAAATTAAACACCTTTTACAATTCAAAGTCTTAAGCCTGGAAATCATCTCAAGCCTGTAAAACAAATTTCAACTCAGCAAGCTATCAATTCTACAATTCTAATTTCAAGTTTTCAAATTCAAGGTCAAAAAACTCAGCAATCAAAACATTTTCCAGCCTTCAAGCTTTAAAACCCAGACAAGTTCTCTGTTTTCAAAGCAAACAGGTGAGTAAACTCTTAAAGATCTAGAGTATTATGTGTTGTTTGTGATTATGCTTGAAATAAATTGTAAAGTATTGATATGCATGCAAATATATGTAGATATTTATATGCAGAGATGACTGTGCATGTTTGATATCAAGCACATTTGCCTCTGATTGTTCCCAGGTTTCCAAAAACCTATTCAAAGTTCGATTGCTCCTTCCTTGATTTTTGTTAGGCTTTAGGATTCAAACAAAAATTGTTTGTTTAAACATGTTTTAAGTTTTAAAAATAAATTTAAGCAAAATAAATTAAATTTTCTTCTGGAAATTTGAAATTACAGGCAAACTTTAAACATGTTGAAAATTTAATTATCATGATTTCTGATTTCAACTATATCTTCTTAAACGTTATTGAAAATAATGATTTTTAAAGGTGGAATTGAAATTTTTAAGAAAGTATTCATTGAGAAATTCGGGGATGAACGATATTGGGTTTAAGGGCAAATTCTGGTGATTGATGATCGGAGGGGTCTCGGGATCGTGGCTGTGGTAGTCGGGGGATGGACAAGCTTGGGAAAAATGATCAGGAAAATTCCTGATCATCGTGGTGGCCAGACTTTGATAATCTAGGGTTTAAGCTCGTATTTTTGTATTGGTCGGAAATCGAACTACTGCAGCGTCTCTAGTGGATCGAGTGTCATCAGAACCGGGGGAAATATTGCATAGCTGAATGGCGAGGCTGAGATTGCGGTGGCATGGCTTTTGACGATCTAGATCGTCGAAGCGAGTTAATTCTTTGGCAACCATTGTTGTTCCAGTCTGGGTCGTGTATCTAAATTGCTGGTTCATCATCGATTCATGTTGCTGGGAGGTCGAAGGCCTATGGAAAGTTGTCGTCGACTTGTCGCAATCGTAGCGTTGATCGATGGTGGCTGGAATCATTGTGCATGTGCACAATGTATCTGGGTTGTATCAGGGGTTTGGTTTGAGGAAGAGAGTGATGACTCGAAGTTGTCTTCGGGGAAGCAGGTCACGGGCTCGAGTTTTGATTCGAGAAATTATTGAGTTGCACTAGGTATTGTATACTTAAACAAAATTCTAAGTTTTAAAATGAAATTTGGGGTTAACTCGGGGGAGACTCGAAGTAAACAGGGATTTTTCTCGGGTGATGCTCGAGGAGGCCTCGAGGAAGTTTTAAAGCAGTTTTCAATTTTTAAAATTAATTTAAGTTTAAATAAGTTTTTAACTTATTCTTTGAAAATAAGTGTTTTATTTTAAAAAGGGGATGAGTAAAGGTTTAAGCTAATTATTTCAAATAATTACGCATATTTTAATTATGTAATTATTATTTATAAAATAAATTCTTAAATTTATTTTAAATAAATAATGTAATTAAAAGCAAATTAAGATGGAATATTGATTTTTAATTCTTAATTAACCTTAATCTCTTATGTTAATGATGATTAATTATGAGAGTTATTAATTAAAGATTTTCATAAGAATTAAATGATTAATTAAGATAAATGATATATAATACTTAATTAATTAAAGGTTAATGTAATTATATACTCAAAAAAAAGGATGCAGTAAATGGCGATTTGCGATTTCTTTTCTCTGGCGATCCTTTTCTTATGCTTTTCTTCAACGGCCTCTGTTTTTTCCTTCCGCGTTTATCTTTAGCTATGTCGATGCATAAGATAGCTCTGCCTGCCGTGGGTGAACTCGTCTGTGGATCTGCTCTCTCTCGTGGAGCTGCTGCTAATTTTGACTCGATCGCGACCGCTGCCACTAGAAACCCTATTTCCGCCCTTTTGAACGAGTTAGACTCTCCGCTGACGAATTCTGACCATGATGATCCTGTCAGAGCTCTGGGTTCGAACCCGTTAGCCCCTATGCTATCGAATGAAGGTAATGTATCTTGGGATCAAACTTTGGTTGGGTTGAATATTGGTTCTGGTGTTAGTGAATCCGTGGCAGAGCGGCCTGGTAATGCTATTGCGTCTGATTGTGTGGTAGAAACTGCCGATCATGTATCAATGTTTGGCGCTGATGTGTTCAACAAGGCTAAAAATGGTTTAACTTTTGGTAGCACATCAGGTGCTTGTTGTAATTCTATGTCAATATTCCCCTGTCTGTTGATTCTCATGCTTCGAAGCGGTCATCTTTGTTTTCCAAGCTGTCTAATAATCTGGTATGCATTCGCCTCGACGCTTCGATATTGTTGAGAATGGGGGTGTGATGATTCCACCCATGGAAATGATTGAGGCCGGCTGGATTTTTGGAAAGAGCACTTGGTTGGTTTCTTTCTTGACTCCAATCCTCCCTATCATTTAGTTAAGATGAGGTGCAACCTGGCGTGGAAGCCTAGGGGGGTTTGAGTGTTCACTTTGATAATGAAATGTTCTTTTTTGAGTTCTTGCGTCGTGATGAAAGGCAACGTATTCTGGAGGCCAACCCAATTCTTATTGATGGGAAACCATTCATTATCACAACGTGGAGTCCTTCTGTGGATCGTGTGAAGGAACAAGTTTTATCTATTCCTGTCTGGGCCCACTTTTCTCATATTCCATCTGTTCTCCAGCCACTTATCGGGATCGACTGGCTAGCTGGTCTAGTAGGTAAGGTGATATGTTATGATGCAAATACTGTGGCCAGAAAGAAACTAGTTTATGCCAAAGCTCTAATTGAGATTACTCCTGACAAACCTTTGCCTATGGTTTTAAAGGTCAGATTTGATGAGAGTAATGTAGTTGAGGTCAGAGTTTGCTATAGTTGGAAACCTAAGACATGCTCGTCCTATCAGTCCTTTGGCCATTGTGTTGATGCATGTTCTAGATCGGTTGTTCCCCTTGTTGACCGGATTCTTCTTCCTCATCCGCCTGTCCGGAAGTGGGTTCCGAAGGTTGCTCCTATAGTTCCCTTAGTTGATGCACCGGTAGCTCCCATTGTTTTAGTTCCCATTATGGATCCTCCTGCTGTTGCTCCGGTTTGCGTAGCTCCTTCTATTCCAGCGCCTGTTATAGCCCCATCTTTTGGTTCTCCTCCTTTGACCCTGGAGGTGGATCATTCCGCTACCACGTTTGATATCATTTTCTGGAATTCTGATGAACGTGCTTGGGTTCACGTTCCTTCTGATATGAGATATTCACCAGAGAGGGACACATTTTATGCATTTATCAGTGATATTGGGGGCGAGAGTCGTTTTCTTATCTACCATAATGAGGGAGATGGTTTGTGCCTCACTAGGGTTGGTGAGATTGGTGAGGAGAACAAAAGTAAGTTTTATTATGTCACATGGGATAGGAAATTTCTTTACTCGCCTGACTCAGATGGATTTGATCCTCGTCTGGCTGCTCTCTTCTCAGGGTTTTCTCATGTTATGGACCTTCTTTGGCTGTTGGTAGTGATTGTTCTTCCTATTTTGAGGAAGCTTAGTCATGTTGTTATAGTAGTTTAGGCACTTTGTCTAGCTCCTGTGCTTTCATATTTTTTAAAAAAAATTCCTTTTGGGTATCTTGCCCTTTTAGTTGCTCTGTGCATGTGCAGAGTACCTGTTTTCCCATTATATATTTAGTGGCACGACCCACTATAAAGCCAGCTAGCTTTGCTATAAAAAAATTAATTAAGGGTTAATTAATTATCAATTGAAGGTTAATTAATTTATAATTAAGGATAAATTAATTAATATAATTAATTATGGAATACTTAATTAATAGAAGTGATTAAGATTAATTAAGTAATAATTAAAGGTTATTTAAAAATGATAATTAAGGTTAATTAATTATTAATTAACAATTAAGGATTAATTAATAATTAAGGATAATCAATCATTAATTAAGGTTAATTAGTGAAAATAATTATATGATTAATTAATTATAATCATACGTTCAATCCATCTTAATTATATATGATTGATTATCATTGAATGATTTGTATTGATTGATATCCCTGATATATGGTTGTGATACTATGTGACATGAATTACTTTGTGCTGAGCTGTGACATCTGTGAATATATTACCGTATGAATGTGAAAACCCTTTGGCCTGTAAAACGACATTTGAATTTCGATGCGACGGGGAGTCGGATCCAATTGGTTATCTGAAACCCACATCGAGCCTTAATGGTGAATCTTTGTGATTGATATATCCACATGTTTTTAAATTAAGCGCTTACTATTCGGTTTAGCCAGGAGAGGGCTTTATGTCATATAACCTATTCCGAATAGTGATACGACGAAATGGATAGCGTTTGAAGATGGTGGTTAAGACCGGGTGTCTTCGAGAACGATAGGATAACCTATCGAATGACTCTGCACTGAGTTGCTCCGGTATAGAGATATCCGTATATGATGGGAAGTCCGATCGGGATTGAGGATACCCGGATTGCAAGGGCTTCTTTTGAAGTGCCTTCGGTTCCGTTCGAGCCCGGAACAGACTTGTATGGTTGTATGTCTGACATTACACTTTGAGATATAAAGCTGATTTCTTTCAAATACATTTTTGTTGGTGGCGAAGAATTTATTCTCTTAGCTTAACACCCTTCTTCGAGACGTACGAGCTCAGAGATTATGTAGTTGATGGTTATCAGTGATATACTCCTAATTTGGTAGTGTGGCATGCTGAGTGATGCTGATCATTTGTTGATTGAAGCATGGCTTTTGTGAAAAACGTAGCTTTGTGGATGAGACTTCTTCGAACCTCACAATCGGGAAATGGTCGAAACAGGAAGGATGCAGCAAGGTTATTGGGGGTAGATCCCCTTTGGGTATGTGCATTTCCTTCTGGATAAAAGTGGTATCATGGTATGGAGCCTAGATACTTAACTTATGTGGATATTTCAATTATGTTGTTGTGTGGTTGTGTTGTTGGGGCCCCGGATAAAGGTCGGTTACGACCGAGGGATGGCATACTCATGACAGCTAGTTACCTAGTTATAGAGGTAACCCAGCCTTGTGTTGGCAGAGACTCAGTTAGGTTCTCGGGGCGTCCCTCCATAGGCGTACCCATGGGGCATAGGAAGTTCCTTAGCCTGACCATTTGTTGGAAATCCAATCACCAATACGAGCCCTTTACGATTTCAATTGTATAACCTACCATTCTTAAATGGTAGCTATAGTAAGCATAGTATAATGGTACCTATGCTGGCTAAGATTTATATCATACTTTCTAAATGTTTTCACACTATGCACTAATAATAATATCAAAGAATTTTCTCATATCAAGCATATTTGACTATCATAAGAAGAAATCTCCTCCAAGTGTGCGATTGCATTGTGTGTATGCCAAAAGGCCTTATGGTAGTTTCATTTTCCAAAAGCATGAACAGATTTCTTTATAAATTGTTTTTGTACAAATAACTGTTTTTGTTTACTCATATCAGTCTCATGACTGGCCGGAGTTTATTGTTCCCTTCCTAAATTCTGGGTGCCCATATTTTCCACACGGACAGCCTAGAAGCTGGTTATCCATGTTTTTAGAGCTAGCTTGAATTTAGAAGTCTTTTGGAAGCTGTCTTATTTTGGAAGCTTTCGGTTTGAAGTCTTGGAAGCTTTGAAGTTTGGACGAAGGTGGTGCTTAGTTTGGATTCTCGCTCTTTCTTTTTGAAGACATCATTATTGTTCCGCTGTGATGTTATCATCCTGTTATTGTATCTTGTGTATATCACTCTAATGTTGGTGTTCATCTGTTGTAATCAAATATTATATCAAATATTGTATATGTGTTGTGATCAATGATAATTCATTTTATTTTTCTGATGTGCTGTATTCATCTAATGCTGTTATAAGTTCCATCCGAACTAGAGTTCAACTTTGAATCTCCGGCAATCGAATACAAGTGAGGTATTTGATGTCGATTTTTAAATGCTGGATTTTGGGTCGTGATAGGTTATGGGTGTGTTATCCTGCCTTTTGGCAAGGCCGTGATAGTATATACTTAGCTGGAAACCAAGGATAGTCCATTCCAAAGATCGGTTATATGCAGGCTCGCTATGGATATTGATGAATTGTGTCCGAGTCCAGATTAGGCTACAATTGACAAAGCATGACAGGCAAAGCTATGAAAGCCAACGTTCCAAATTTTAGGTCAATTCGAGTTCGTATGCTCAAGATATGATCGATGCAAGCCAAATAAATCATCTCAATCGCACCCATCATTTCCTATTGGTTAGGCCGTTTCCGTCAATTCGCGTCCATCTATTTGTATCCCTCATAACACATTACTTCATATCCATCAGGGAATATGCTTTATTCTTATCGATCTATTCGACTCCATCATCAAACAACTCCACTTCATATCGATCGGTAGTTGTTTTGTTCGTATCCATCGGGGGTGGCCTTCTTCATATCCATCAGAAGGCAGGCCCACTTTGAATCGATCGGCCATTTGCCCATTTCGCATCCATCGAATGCAATACAAGCATCTAGTTCATGTCGATCAAACATCATACATACTTCGTATCGATTGACCACAAACCGATACGTAGTAGACACTTCCCATTGATACGAACAAACCCAAGCACTCGGCTGGTACGAATGTAACAGAACAACCGATCGATACGAATAGAGCAAGGCGACCGATATGAACATGATGAAACCATTCAGATCGATACGAACAAGGCCTAGGTTATGGATACGAATAAGGAAGCAGTCAACATGGCATGAAAAGTGGATTGAACCGAGGAGCTAGTGCCACGTCAACTTGCAGGCATGTGCTCAAAAGTGATTTGAACTGATCGATACGATGGAATTGATTCGAATAAGACAGCCTACATAAAACCCAAACTTGCATCGATCATAACTCACAATATACAAGTCCAAATGGTACCAAATTTTCACAGGATCATACGTACAACCTAAAAAATGTTCTTGCTCAATTTCGACTCGCTTGGGCCAAATCTTGATCGATGCGAAGTTGGTTCGTATTGATCACGGACCGAGTGCAAATCACATGGAATCGAACGTGTGGGCCCGCCCATGTGCCAGAAGAGGTCTTTCGAGATCTGAGCGAGATATTTGCAGCCTACGCCTATAAATAGCATCCCGAGCATACAGGAAAGGGACTTTTTGAGCTCTCCTACAACTAGACTCTGCCGAATCCATTTTTGCACTTTAAGACTACTGTTGTACTCGAAAATTACTACTGTAGTACGCTGTAATCAATTGTAACATGCAAGAAAACATCAATAAAGTCATCAATTTCATAGTGGACGTAGGCTATACATCGAACCACTCTAAATCATTGTGTTTATGTGTGTTTATTGATCTGTTTTTGAATTGCTTGTTAGATAATCCTCTTTTTCCGTTTATTTTCTTCATTTTATCTCTTCAAATACTTCCAAAGATTGTTGTACCCAATTTTGGTACAAATACTTTGGTGCTTTCACTGAGAAAAAACAGTTTTTATCCTGCTCTTTGGATCTACTATCGATACCGAACTGCACAAATATGAGAGGAAGATCCAGATCTCAAGTTCAGAGTTCTACCATTCTATTCAGATTTGCATCAGATCTAGGAAAGAACTTCATCATCCATCATGGTTAGCACAAGGATCACTTCCACTGCTGCAGATCAAGTAGGACGGGACAGACAGAATCCCATACAACTACTCCCATCTAATTAGAATGTTGCCGGACCATCAGATCCGTCGGGCCCTGTTACCAGGGAAGAATTCTAGATGTTTATGCAAGAGCTGACTCAGAGCCATCAGCAACTCACTCAACAGTTGCGTGCAAACGCAGAATTGACTAATCAGCTAAATCGCCAAAGGCGTAGGAGATCCAGGAGGGATCGGGCCTCCTATTCATCCATGGAGAGTTCAGCCTCTTCAGATTTACCATCACAGATCTACATGCTCACGGCTAGACGAGAGATACACTCAAGCTACCGGACATCAACCTACGCTGAACATTAGGCAACCCAGAGTTGGCCCGTCAACCAGCTACCAGACTGGACCCTCCTCCTAGGGAGGTATTGTTCCTCATTACACCACAGATAACCACGCTACCACTGCTGCTATTGAACCAGGAGTTGATGCCCAGAATTAGTCAGATCAGAACCATCATCAATATGGGCATACTTTCGAACCCTATGTTCCAGAGAACTTTGAGCCAAGGAGGCGAGATACAGACCGTCAACCGTGACCGGTCCAACCTCGCATTGTGGAACCCGACCACACCGTGGCCTAGCGTGCATAAAATGTACAGATGCCAGACATCCCCACAATGATCCGTCGGATGATTCGAGAGAGTCAAGGCCTCACAAATGATGACCGAGGAATCTTCTGAAGTCGTACTCCCTTTACCGATGAAATACTTTATGTTGAACCACTCGGCGATTCAGGATACCAACTTTACTAGTCTATGAAGGAAGTTTTGATCCCAACCAACACATCCTGAAGTATGAGTGGTCGATGAATACTGTACGGGCTGACGATGCAGTTAAATGTCAAAGCTTCCCGATCTCTCTAGGGATATAGCTACTATGTGGTTCACTCGGTTGCCACCTCGATCTATTTCTTGTCTTGACCAATTGGCAACCCAGTTTGTTGAGCAGTTTCAGATGCATGTCGCAAGGCCGAAGGATGTTAACACTCTGTCTAGTGTCACTCAAGCTTCTGGAGAGACACTCCGATGTTATTTAGAAAGATTCCATGCGTCATTGGATCGTTTCTATTCCAAGGAAGCCCAGTTCTTAAGAAGGGAGGATGCGAATCAGTCTAGGAAACAAGATGATGTAGGGCCTAGCATGGAAGGAATTCAAAGTATGTTGTAGTTAAACAGTCCGGGGAGAGTTTCGAAAAAGTTCAGTTGAATATACAGAATAAACAGACTTAGAAAAAAGGCAATGGGAATCAGAATAGAAAGCCGGACCAGAACCGTGGCCCACGACGTAGGGCTCCTATGTTTGATAATTATACTCCATTGAATACGTCGCTGGAGAATATATATCTATAAACCTGCAATACTATCCAGTACAAGAAGCCTGCTCCAAATCCATCAGCCGAAAGGCAGATCCAAACAAGGAAATTTTGTAGATTTCACAAGAGCTATGGCCAGAATACAAATGAGTGTCGTCATTTGCAATATCTCATTGAGAAGTTGATAAGGGAGAAGAAGTTAGAACAGTTTGTGCGGGCGCCGCAGTCTGGAGGTGTGGGCTCATCGAATCAAAATAACGTACCTAATCAAGAAAGACAGGGGGAGCCTGCTCATATCAGCGGGAGATTAGTGATAAATACTGTAAGTGGTGGTCCTCATCCAGAAGACCGAAGCTTGAGGGAAATAGAGTTGTATGCTAGTTCTATAAGGCATACGAACTTCAAGTGTTGCAGTGGTTTTAATGATGGGACTCCGGCCAAACAACAGAAGACGATGACTGGAGGCATCGTGTTTCGAAATAGAGATGTTGACTAGGTCGAAGCCCCCACTATTG
This sequence comes from Allium cepa, assembly GCA_030765085.1. NCBI lineage: Eukaryota > Viridiplantae > Streptophyta > Magnoliopsida > Asparagales > Amaryllidaceae > Allium > Allium cepa. Next base: position 165,869,071 of record CM060932.1, read on the forward strand.
ATCCACTTGTCATATCAGCTCAGGTAGGTTCTGCTTGAATGAAGAGGATCTTGGTTGACAGTGGAAGTTCTGTTAATATCTTGTTCAAGCGAGCCTATGACCAAATGAAAATGGAAGCCAAAGATTTGAAGCCTTGCCAGTCTCGAATCGACGGATTCAATGGGAGCGCTACTATACCCACTGGAGTAGTGGAACTACCAGTTGTGTTGGGAGTTGGAGAGAGCTGGAGAGTTCGGATACTGTAGATTGTTGTTTTGGATATAGACTCGTCGTATAATGCTTTCTTGGGCCGACCGGGTCTAGCTGAATTCAAGGTAGCCATTGCCCCATGGCGCTTGACTCTAAAATTCCCCACCAATCGTGGGGTTGCAGTTGTTCAAGGAGATCAGGCTGTTGGACGAGCCTGTTATATTGCTGAGCTGCGCGGGGCACAGGGAAAGGAAAAAGGAAAGGGCGCAGAGAAATCTCTCTGCATCCGTTTTGTTGAAAATTGAAAATTGGTGCCTGGGCCCAGGCCCGGGCACCCCAACCAATTCCAAAGAGATCTTGACCCGAGAGATAACGAAAGTGAAGATGAAAGTAAAGACAGTCAAGCTTCTCCGGCCGAACTGACAATCGATGTCCAATCGATGATAGCGATGATTCTAGAATGATAAAGATTGGGTCTCAGTTAAGCCAACAAATGCAAGAGGAATTGGTTGAATTTCTCCGGCAAACCTTGACGTATTTGCCTGGATGCATTCTGACATGTGCAGGATCTCGCCGGACATCGCGAGCCACACGTTGAATATTGACCTTCGGTACATCCCGGTCAAGAAAAAAAGGCGTGGCATGGATCCAGAGAGATCTGTCGTCCTTAAAGAAGAGGTCAATAAGTTAAAATCGATTGGGTTTATTCGAGATGCCTTATACCCGTAGTGGGTATCCGATCCTATACTTGTTTGAAAGCCAAATGGAAAATGGAGAACGTGTGTTGACTACTCAGACTTGAACAAAGCTTGCCCGAAAGACAGTTTTCACTTCCTCAAATTGATCAGCTCGTAGATTCAACGGCTGGGCATGAACTCTTATCCTTTATTGATGCATATTCCGGTTACAGCCAGATACCTATGCACTTACCTGACTTAGAACATACCAGCTTCGTAACCGATCTAGGACTCTATTGCTTCAAAGTCATGTCTTTCGGACTTAAGAACGCCGGGGCGACGTACCAACGACTAGTCAATCGAATGTTCGCTAACCAGATCGCAAAGACCATGGAAGTTATACATATATGCTAGTGAAGTCATGTTTCTCTACTGATCATATTAAAGACTTAGAATCGATGTTTAGTATCCTTTGAGAATACATGATGAAGCTCAACCCATTGAAATATCACTTTGGGGTCGCATCCGGAAAATTCCTTGGGTTTATCGTCAACACTCGAAGAATCGAAGAAAATCCTGAAAAGATGTGGGCAATCAAAAATCTTGAGACTCCAAGAACCATAAAGCAAGTCCAGAGCCTCAACGGGAAAGTAGCAGCACTGAGAAGGTTCATTTCAAAGTCCATCGACAAATGCATTCCTTTCTTTGATTTGATCCGAAAAGGAAAACAAAATTTGGAATGGACCACGGAATGTAAGGCGCATTAGTGCGAGCACTAATTCAACACCTCTTCACACCACTTATTTTTTCAAAGCCTATCGATCACAAGCAGTTGTACCTTTACTTGGCGGTATCAGAAAACGCAATCAGTGCTACCTTAGTTCGAGAGGAAGACCGAGTGCAAAAACCGGTCTACTATATTAGTAAACGACTGAGAGAAATTATCCGAAGCTGGAGAAGTTGGCTTATTGTCTCGTTATTGCCTCAAGGAATCTCCATTCGTATTTCCAGGCTCATCCTATCACTGTTTACATCGATCAGCCATTACGACAGGTCCTTACGCGGCCTGAGACGTTTGGTAGGTTACTCAAATGGAATATTGAATTGAGCCAATTTGATGTTACTTACAGTCCGAGGCGAGCTATTCAAGGACAAGTCCTAGCAGATTTCATAGCCGAATTTACCATCCCAGAGGACTTGCCCGAAACCAATGAATCTCCCGAGTATATCTGGAAGCTGCATAATGATGGTGCATCAAACGACCGGTGCTCGAGTGCTGGAGTTGTACTTGAAACCCCCGAAGGTCGATCCATATGTTATGCTCTAAAGTTTGAATTTTGTGCGACCAATAATGAAGCTGAATATGAAGCCTTGCTTTCCGGATTGAAACACGCCCATGATTTGAGGATCATTGCTGTGGAAATTTATTGTGATTCACAATTAGATCTATGTCAAGTTCAGGGTGAATATCAGGCAAAAGGTCGAAGATTGACTGCTTATCTAGCTCAAGCCCAGGAGATACTTAATCAGTTTGATTATTATGCCATCTTCTACATATCCCATGAGCGCAATCAAAAGGCTGATTCATTGCCAAAGTTAGCAAGTACAAGCGAAACACAACAAATGGGGCTCGTTCATGTGGAAACGTTATCTTTCTCAAGCATCAATCAGATGGAGAAGACTGGATATTTGAAATCACTCCCTATAAGGAGTCATGGATTACTCCATTTCGAAATTACCTCGAGCATGGAACACTACCTGAGCGTAGGAGTGAGAAGAAACAAATTCTTCAAAAATGCCTCACGGTTCACTATTCAGAATGGAGTCATATGTAGAAGAGGGTACTCTGTTCGTCTACTCCGGTGTATCGCCCACAATGAAATTAAACGAGTGTTACATGATGTACACAAAGGAGAATGTAGCGACCACACCAGGGGGCAAGCTCTTGCTAAGAAAGTACTTCGATACAGATATTATTGGCTAACTGTAAACCGTGATGCAGCAGATTATGCTAGGAAATATGACAAATGTCAAAAGCATGCTCGAATTCCTAGAGCCCCACTTACTGAGATAACCTAAATGGTCAGTCCATGACCGTTTGCAGTATGGGGCATCGATATCATTGGCTCTCTACCTCTGGCCAAAGGTGGTGCGAAGTACGCCATCATCGCAGTTGATTACTTTACCAAGTGGGCTGAAGCTGAACCTCTTGCTACAATCATGACGTAGAAGGTGATCAACTTTGTAGTCTGCAACATTATCTGCCGATTTGGTCTGTCACATACCATCGTCACTGCTAACGTAACCCAGTTCGACAGTGTTGAATTCAAGGATTTCTGCCAATGATTCCACATTTAAAAGAATTTCTCTGCAGTTGCACACCCTCTAGCGAATGGCCAGGTTGAAGCTGTTAATAAGGTTATCAAGCCTATTCTAAAGAAACGACTGGAAATGGCCGGGGGAAAATGGGTTGATGAACTTCCTATGGCTTTATGGGCTTATCGAACAACCCACAAGTCCGCGACTGGACACACTCCATTCTCTCTTTCCTACGGTTCGGAAGCCGTTATTCTAGTCGAGATGGAAGTACCTTCTCATCGTGTGACTTATTATTATCCAAAGACAAATGTCATACTACTTGCTGAATCCTTAGATTTGTTGGATGAGAAGTGCAAAGAGACTGATTTGAGGGCAGCCGCATACCGAAGTCGAGTCGCCCGATTGTACAGTGCTAAGGTCCGACCCCGAACCTTTGAACTCAGCGATCTCATCCTCAAAAGAATCTACCCGGTACCTTCGCACATGAAACCAACGTGGGAATAGTCGTATGTGATTAAACGAAAGCTCGAAGATGGCACATTTAAGCTATTGACCGTTAACGGTCTCACTTTGCCAAGAGCCTGGAACAGCGAAAGTCTCCGTCGCTACTACACACGACAGGCTTTATTTGTTTAGCCTATTTTTCATCTGCAATTTATTTCTGCATTTTGAAATTTGAATTTGTAATAAGGCAATTGACTTTGCTATATTTTCTCATTTCAGCAATAAAATGCCATCTCTTCGAGCTAAAATTGTGATTTATTGAATGTGTCATACAACCGTCACGATGCACGAAGGGCTAAGTTCCATTATATGGTGGGATTTATTCAAAATAAAGAGTGACTGTGATACCACCGGTCACCCACTAAGTGAAACCTGAGCACGGGGGCAAGCCATCACACTGAAGCCAAAGAAGGATTGACACACGATAATCCTTTAACTAACTCCAGTCTTCCGGAGTATGAACTGGAGTATAAACTTATGAATGCGGTTTCGAAGAGGGTGGATCCGTTCGCCTAACGGCTTCGACCGTGTTTTACCCAAGTTCGAGGATGATGGACTCATCCATCTAACGACCTCACTTGTTAACTCAAGGTGGATGTGAATTGACCATCCACGATCATGATAAATCCATCGTTCCCGGAGTGCGAACGAAATCCTAAAAGCCTAAATAGATGCGATTGACCATCTATCTGCCAACTTCAAATTCCCAGAGTGTGAACTGGAGTATAAACACCAACTCTGAATTTCCAAAGTGCGAGTCGGAGTATAAACATCCACTCCAAATTCCCAGAGTGTGAGTTGGAGTATAACATCAACCAACTTCAAGTTCATGGAGTGCAAACTGGAGTACAAACATCGACTCTCTTCGGATTCCCAAAGTGCGAACCAGAGTATCGACCGCAAATAACTCTAAGTCCCTAGAGTGTGGTCAGATTATAAACATAACTCGGGTGTGAATGACCACTCGTAAACTAACTTAAGTCCCCAAAGCGTGGACACATCTTAAAACTTAAACAGGTGTGATTGACCGTCGACGTACAAATGCAAATCCCTGGAGTGCGGATGTGATCGTTAATAAATGAGCGAGTGTGATTCGACCACTCGACACTCACTTGATTCAACATCGATTCAACGATGTTAAGCTCGACGAAATGAAGGCGAAATACAATCGCTAGCCGATCTTTAAAACTCATCCCCAAAGCTAGGGGCATAACTTAAGTGTCAACCATTGACTGAAGCAGTGCAACATCAAAATTCAACTTAATCTTCGGTTATGACTCATGTCCGTAATTTCGAGACTTGACAAGTAAATAAAAAATCTACTCGAATGTCGAAACTTCGCAAGTGCACTGAACAAATCCCAAATTTTGGAACACTTAAGAAAACACACAATAATTGAGTTGAAGCCAAAATAGAAATTTCATTTCAGCTATTTGTGAAAGGAATTTATGTACAAGTTATTTCCAAAATCCTACTAGTGAGGGCCAAACTTGCATCTATACACGGCCTATACAGGAAAAACAAAAGCAAATTCCTATCTACTCTTTCTTCTTCCTTGGCTTCTTCTTCGGCGTGGACCATGCCTGTGATTTTCCTCTTCGAGCCTTTGCCTTTTGACGGCTGATCTTCAGTGCGTGGCATTATGTCCACTTCCTCCTCCAAATTCACATGTATAGGAATGCTACCAGAAGGTGGAGTCGGAGGGATCGAATCAAGTGTAGGAGCTGGGATGGGTGCGTTGGTGTCAAAAACCGTACCATCGGGAGATATCATCCTTAACGGAGCCAGGCCAGGTCCCGCCATTCCACCTCCGAAGCTGCTGATCTAAGCTGTTGCTTCCATTTCGATATTGATCTCAGCTATAATATCTTCTTCATTAAGTGCTTGCATAGCACTAGGAATGTCTGTAGCTAGACCTGAGGAACTAGTCGCCGATGCGCTTCCGCTCATGACAAATGGTAGATCCAAAAATGGGTCACTGTGATGGCCGAGAAGTTCCTCCATCATCTGTTCATCAAAGGAAAGTGTGCACCCCTGTGTTCCACCAATGTACGTGGTAGTTGTTGTAGCTACCGCTTCAATTACGATAGCCTCCAGCGCATGATGCGACTTAAGTGGTGGTAGGAGGCCCAGCTGATGTAGCTCCAATCACTGGAAAGAAACAAAGAAAGCTGTTATTAAGTATTTCATGTGAAGCTTCCAATCGTGAACAAGTATATGAAACGTTCAGAATACCTTCCTCAGTTTGACTTGTTGTTGGCTCAACGGCCTCTGGAAGTTGCTCGCTAGCTTGAGATATCTGCGGCTGAACCGGGTTGTAAGCAAGAATGGATCGAGATTCAACCGTAGAGGTCGGTTCAGGCTAAGTCGGCGTAAGGGTTTCGAGACTTATATCACGGTGCTCGACACCAGAACCTTCTCCAACCTTCGAATGTTGAGCGTCAAACTTCTCCTTCTCATACGAAATCATAGCATCATGAAGAATTTTCCTTTCGTCTTCATTCAAAACTCGGCTCTCAAGTTCGAATTCGTCGACCGATTCGCCCTGATGGGCAGCTTTCTCATCCTCAACTAGACGTCCCCAGGCGTTATATATGTGTGTCGGGTAGTTGTCGAGCCAGGCTAGGTTCTTATTTTTCAAGACGTTGGCGTTATAGGTGATGAGGAGATCTTCAATGTCAGCCTCTAGCATGGACTCCGCCATTCGTACCTTCTCCTCGACCACGGTATCCACTATACGGACTTTGGACGTTGCCGCATCCCGTTCACCCCAGAGCACTACTGCTTGTTCACATGTCTCCCGGGCTGCGCAATTTGTGTCATCCCTTTCCTTGATAATTTCGAAAAATTTGGCTTTAAGCTCGTTAAGTTCTTTGAGAGCCTCATCCCGTTCGACAGTGACAGTGATGTTTCGGTGGTCCATCTCCTCCATCAGGGCAAAGTGTGTTTGCCTTATCCTCTCCATTGCCAAGTTTGCCTCGTCGACCTTTTGAGTGGCCTCTATTTCCGACTTTCGGGAGGATTCGACTTCATCATTAAGCACTTGGATGATTCGATCCTTTTGAGCAAGCTCGTTTTCTAATTTCTCTATGGTGGTCGCCCGCTCAAAGGCCAGCTTCGATGCTTTCTCTGCGGCTTTCGCCCACTCCTCATACTGAGTGTAGATGTCGAGAATATAATCGTGCATCGTGTTCTCTACTTCCGCTGGAATTCTCTTTAAGTGTGGAGGGAAGATGTAGCCATCAAAGCAAATATTCAGAAAATCCTTTTTCAGTTGTGCAATTCTAATGGCCTCTTTTCCGATGGGATCAGTAATAGCCTGTTCAGTGGCAACGGGGGTTTCGGCCTCGTGTCTACGAGAGACACGATCACAGATTTCCATCTTCTAGACTTAGAACACTTATGGGTTGTGGCCTCGCCTTTTCTCCTTCCCTCAAGATCCTGAAATCTTCCGGAAGGCCCAACTACGGGTTTATCGTTCGTGGGCGTACTTTCTTCGCCACCTTCCTCAGAACTTGCAGCCTCAAGCACTTTGTGCTTCACCCGTCTCATCGGGACTGCCCTCAATGTTCCTTCGAGCCTTGTACTCTTATTTCACTCGATTAGCCTGACGGTCTTCAAGTTTCGGTCTGTTAACACGACTCTATTACCCTCATCTCATTTGGTACTTCTTGGAGGACGCGAACTATCTCTTTAAGTGTACTCCCTTAGGTCGTGGGATTACAGTTGTAGAGGAAAGAAGATATTAGTTTTGGTATCAGCTATGGTTATCTCGTTAACTATTTGAAAAGATTGCAGCACTTACGTCTGACTAACCATCGGCTGACGAATCCTAGAGGATATTGGACATAGAACCACTCCGTTTTAAAATAACTTAGCCCAGTCCAGGAGCCGATCACAACTTGATAATTTTTGACTGACTCTAGGAATGTGAACGAGGGACTATCTCCTCGACTCTTGACATTAAATAAGTATTTGATCTCGATCGGGGTCGGTGGTCGAAAAAGATGCTCCATAAATATAATAAATAGGTTGTTCAGCAAAGAATATCCGTTCGCATGTACCTGTGATGGAGCAATTCCGAAGAAAGATAACACTTCTCTAATGTACTAGTTGAACAGAGGAAGTGTTCCCACTGCGCATGCATGGCGATTAAAGGCACTAAACCCTCTGGGGGAGGATGCGGTCTATCATTCGGCCTTGGTAATTGTACGTCATCCAGCGACAAGCCATGTCTTAGGCATATCCGTCCCAACATATCTTCGAAGATGTTTGACGGAACCGAATCTTGTGGGTTACCGATGAAAATAGCACCTAGTAGCTCATCCGGAGTTGGGTTGATGACTTTGGCCGCGATGGCCGGTAATTCTATTACTAAGGGAGATGCACCCTGAAGCTCCTATTACTGCGAATTTGTAGACTCCATAACTAACTAACTTATGAAAAATCATCATTAGATGATAATAAGCCCGTGTGTTCCTCAGTGTGAAGTGTGTGAATGTGTTGTGCAGTGCTATATATTGCTTGAAAAATTCTACAGAGTTTGAAAGAGTATTCAAACGACGAGACTTCAAAATTTAATCGGAGTGACCGTCATTGCTAACCATCAAAACCGTGCCATTTACACTTTAGAGAACGATCCGAGTTACGGCTTGTTAATATTTTTATTGAGTTACAGTTCCATCGATGAGCTTCGAAGGATAGTCAAATATGTAGTTCAACGGTCAAGTCCAATTATGCCAGATTGAAGCTCGCCAGAGTTAAGTGTTCAATTATTCAAAATATTTGTATCCATCATGATCAAGACGTGGATCAGTCACCAGAGGTACAATTCATATTAGTCATGAAAGTTGCAATTCGTATCGATCCAGGAAGTACCAATCTAGAAAACAACAATTCATATCGATCACCAAAAGATACTTCGTGTCAATGCAATATCTTCCTTTTCGTATCGATCAACTCACGGTAATTCGTATCGATCGAATTATTGATCTCCAGTTCCAAAATTCGTACCGATCAAGACATATCGATATGAATGCCACTGGGCATCCATCGACACGAATGCCACAAGTAGTTGGTCAATACAAAGTATTTATCATCAACCGAAGCAGAACGTTTCCTTTGTTCGATACGAAGCTTCATCATGCCGAGATCGATGCGATTCCTCCCTTCGTCACAGGTCGATACGAATGTTCCTCTTCATATCCCTCCTTACTCCTTCTTCCCTAAGCAGTTAACACACCATTGCTCCTTCTAAACTTTATTCCGACCAAATTCCAGCATCAACGATGACGGAAATCGACGATGACTTTAGACGAGCCAGCATTAAAATTCGAGTCTCGTCATTTGCAACAGAATTCCTTGGCTATTTACCTAAGTTAAGATGTAGTTGCACGAGATTAATGTATTAGTTTGATTTGGGGACGAAGGTAGTTTTTCTTTCTAGAGTTCCTTAACGATGCGAAGGCTAGAGTAAAAAGTAGAAAGCAAGTGAAAAAATTTCTAAGTACGAAATAGTATTTATATGGACATGAAACAAAAGGGAAAAAACGATTCGCCTCCTGGTGTGAATGACCGGTGAGAACAATATTCTGCATTAGCGATACAAAGAGTCTATTTCATATCCATTCATCGTTGAACTACACCCGCAAGCTATTCGTACCCATCAAACCATCGATACGAAAGACATCGCAAAAGCCTGTTAGAGCTGCTAAGATCTATCGAGATGAAATGACAATTTCGTATCCATCGAAGCTCATATCCATCGATACGAAATGTTTATTTCGTATCCCTCGATGCAAATTACATCGATGCGAGAATAACCTTTTGACCTTTTACATCGATTAGGAGAGGATCGATACGAAGGGATATTACAAAACAACCATCAAGCGTTGTTACAACTGGAATTTCATATTGACTCAGGAGAGGGTCAACACGGAATTCGATATATATAAAAAAAACTGACAACGACTCGTGAACATATGAACGTTAATGAGAGTGAGGCTAACGTACATTCATGTATAATGGACTAACATTCAATTTTTAAAATTCACATGAATTGAATACCTGCTTGATGACAGTTATAACAACAAACAACAAATCACTATCATACAGCAATTAGTTACAACAGTACACGGTACAACAGTTGGCAGTCAACAGTTTATATTATCGAAAAATCAATCAAAGGTTACAACCATTCGACAAGTCGGATAGAACTTTCTAGAATGAAGATTGCAACTTTTCAAAGCACGTCGTTATCACAAGACGTACTTTGGGGAACAAATGTTATCCCGCCTTTTGGCAAGGCCGTGATACCAAGAACTTAACTGGAAACCAAGGACAGTCCGTCCCGAAGATCGGCTATACACAGGCTCACTATGGATATTGATGAATTTTGTTCGAGTCTGGATTAGGTTACTATTGAGAAGGCATGACAAGCAAAACTATGAAAGCCAACATTCCAAATTTCAAGCCAATCCGAGTTCGTATGCTCAAGATATGATCGATACAAGCCAAATAAATCATCTCAATCGCATCCGTCATTTCGTATCGGTTAGGCTTTTTCCGTCAATTCGCATCCATCTATTCGTACCCCTTAAAACACATTACTTCATATCCATCGGGGGAATATACTTTATTTGTATCGGTCTAATCGACTCCATCACCAAACAACTCCACTTCGTATCGATCGACAGTTGTCTCGTTCGTATCCATCAAGGATGCCATTTTCATGTCCATCAGAAGGCAGGCCCACTTCGAATCGATCGGCCATTTGCCCATTTCGTATCCATCGACTGCAATACAAGCGTCTAGTTCGTGTCGATCAAACATCATACATACTTCGTACCGATCGACCACAAATCGATACGAAGTAGACATTTCCCATCGATACGAACAAACCCAAGCACTCGGTTGGTACGAATGTAACAGAACAACCAATCGATACGATTAGAGAAAGGTGACCGATACGAACAGGATGAAACCATTCAGATCGATACGAACATGGCTTAGATTATGGATACAAATAAGGAAGCAGTCAATACGGCATGAAAAGTGGATCGATCCGAGGAGCTAGCGCCACGTCAACTTGCATGCACGTGCTCAAAAGCGATTCGAACCGATCGATACGAAGGAATCGATTCGAACAAGACAGCCTACATAAAACCCAAACTTGCATCGATCATAACTCACAATCTACAAGTCCAAATGCTACCAAATTTTTACAGGAGTTTACGTACAACCTAAATAATATTCCTGCTTAATTTCGACTCGATTGGGCCAAATCTTGATCGATACGAAGTTGGTTCGTATCGATCATCGACCGAGTGCAAATCACATGGGATCGATCGTGCGGGCCTGCCCACGTGCCAGAAGAAGTCCCCGAGATCTGAGCAAGATATTTGCAGCCTACGCCTATAAATAGCATCCCAGAGCCTAAAGAAAAAGTGACTTTTTGAGCTCTCTTACATCCAGACTCTGCAGAATCCATTTTTGCACTCCAAGACTACGGTTATATTCGAAAATTACTACTGTAGTTCGCTGTAATCCATTGTAACCCGTAAGAAAACATCAGTCTAGTCATCAAGTTCACAGTGGAAGTAGGCTATACGCCGAACCACTCTAAATCATTGTGTTTCTGTGTGTTTCTCTGATATATTTTTGAAGTGTTTGTTAGATAATCCTCTTTTTTCATTTATTTTCTTCATTGTATCTCTTCAAATACTTCCAAAGAGTGTTGTATCCAATTTTGATACAAACAGGATGTAATATCCTATCGCACAATAGATCCTTCTTGTTTTTAGTCCATGGCATTCTGTAGCAAAGCTATGCTAACGCATTTACATGTAGGACTGTCAATGGATACTTCCAAATACGAATTGTGTCATATCCGTGTTCACATCCAAAATAATTTTCAGATTTCGGATATCCGCATCCGCTACGGACGGATATTGCGTTGACAATCAATAAATTAAAAATTAAAAATAGAAAATTCTGGTTTAATATAAATCTTATTGTATCTTATTGATTATATAAGTGTGTAAAATAAACAAATAAGATAACAATAAGTGGAAATTATGGACGCACCTCTCTTTTCTAAACTTATTTGTTTTACATCTTTTTCTTTTAGAAACTATTTTCTGTGCCTCTCTTTTTTGAATTTCTTTCTGTTTTACTTCTCTCGTTTATAAATATAAAAGCGACCGCTTCGGCGTGTATTACGGCGGTTATAAGTTATGGATGTATACCCCAAAAGCACATTTAAGATTAGTAAAATTATCCAAATTCCCCCATGAATTTTACATTTCTTCCTAAAATAAGATGCAATTCTTAATAGAAAATTAAATGGGACCTAAGACTAATTTTATAATCATGAGTATATATGTCAAAATTTTCCACATAATAAACAGTTTTAAATAATTAATATTCATAATATTTACATGAAATTATTATCAAGGTAAAATTTCTTAAGGTTTTAGCCTCAAGGACAGACCTTCAGTATTTTAGCCTGAAGGACGGCTTTGTTTAGGTATCAGTTTTTAGTTATTGATAGCAGGTTTTAGATATCAGTTTGTAGTTATCGGTAGCAATTGTTAGGTATCAATTTTTAGTTCGACGACGGTTTTGGTAGAACGTTTGTTCTTATAAATAATTTTGGAAGAATATTTGTTCTTTTGAATAATTTATACGAGAATGTTTGTCATTGTGGTTAAAATTTTGAGGTTATGTATTTGATGCTAAAAATATACAAATTTTTGTCATTTAAATTAATTCTTTCTAATATTTATCTAATACAATCTATTAACTTAATAAAGCGATAAATATATATCTTTTATTGCACTAAAAACACGTAATATGAAGTATAACTCCGACAAAAAGTCGAATGTATAATTTTTGACTGTGGATGTGACGGCTACACTGGGTAATTGTCTGCCTTTTAACTGCGGGAAAATTTTCGGGCAAGGAATACTTGCTTTGAGCATGTCTCGAGCCTTCTCACCAAAGAATTGAATAAGGTGCCGTCTGGGCCACGTCTTTAATTCCCATAATATTCAAATACGTGTCCACGTCTTATTGGTTACAATTCTTGGTGCAGCGGGTTCCCCGTGTATATTCAATGGACTTGGGTAGGTTTCTATCCTATAAATTGACCCCCAATTCGCTTGTGTTTTCATCAAGTTCATTGAAATCCGCATTAATCTCTTGCAAGCTCCACCAATTTTAGTTTCTTTTCTTCAAGGTTCGATTTCCAATTTATTTTATTATTGTCGACTGATATACATATGTATTTCTGTTTTAGTTTTAGTCGATTTTTAGATTTGTGGATGAAAGCAGTCGTTTATGCTACACATCTAGGTTGTAAAATTGATTTTTGCTAAAATCCTTAAGTGTACTTGTCATCTCCAGTTTCCATGTAAAATTAGTTTCTAGCACTTGTTTAATTGTTTTGGGATAGGGATATATGAATTGTATTTTTTTTTTCCTAATAAAAGTTTGAAGGAGAGATTTTTAAGAGTGATAAAAAACGATATCATCGCATCAAATTTTGTTCATTTTGAATATGTTGTGACCCCTTTTAGTTGCCTTTTTTTCTAGTAGGGGTTGTTAAAAGGGATTGCGTTCATATCTTTAAAAAAAGGGAGCCTTTTTCAAAAAAATATATATGAAATTCAACTTGAATTATTTTTCTCCTCTTCTTTCACAACTAGTGTTCATACTGGGAAAATAATTTTGGTGTATGTTCATCTCCAATATTATTGGTCTTTGATTTAACAATTTATCATTTGACTAAACAAACAAATTTAAAAAAATTCAAGATCAAAGAGAACTCATCTTAGTCTCCATTTAAATCTCATCCAAACCTCCATTCTAATCTTCACCTACATATTATGACGTGGATATTAATAACTTCAATTTCCAAATCAAAATAGGAATTATTAACAAGAATTTTGAGGAAATTAGTGCTTTAGGGATTGATATGAATTAGGATTTTAGGCAGTGGGTTAGAGGTATAAAGGGCAGAAACTCGGCGGTTGGGGAATGGATCTGATTGTGGTTGGTGGTGGATATTTTGCACCAGTTACATTGAAAGTTGTAGCTCTGAAATAGAGAATTGGTTCACTTTTTCTAGGAGAGGACGTGGAAAATGTGAGGGGTGTTTTTGAAGGAAAAGCAACCTTTGAAGGAGAACATATTAGTTTTGTATATTTGAATGACTATATATTAAATATTTCTATCCATATCCACTATACAACTATATTGGTACAAACCTGTATGCAATGCATGTCCGTGTAAAAAAAAGTGTGTTAAATTCTGTTTATTGCTAATTAGTATTATTAACCGTGCGCAAAAACTAAAATTAAAATGATCTTGGATGCTTTGGTTCAGTAACTAAAATGACCGTTCCATAAGTTTTGTTACAAATCAAACATGGAATGAGAAGGGAGACAGAGTATTAAATTATGAACATTGGAAAAGTAAGGTAAGCGTCGGTAAGGAAAACTTATCAAAATACCCTTTGTATTATTTTATTAGTGGTAAATGGTAAATTTGTAAATTCATGTATAGACCCTTAATATAAAAAGATCCCCTACGAACAAAATAAAAAAGAAGTCATCAAAAATATTATTGCATTATTATTGTTATTATTATCATTATAATCTACTCTGTAGTTTGGAGTGCGTATCAATATTGTAAATTAGTTTAGTTTGTATGGTATCTGTGAGCTATAGATTAATCAACAAAATTGAGTAAAATTGTTTATTATTGTTCACTAGTTTCCAGTACAATTCAACACTGAAAAATGAGATTTTTTCTTTTTGAATAATATGAATCTAAGGCTTGTAACCTTGAATCAAATATTTGAAAATGATTTTGTTAAATCTTTTTCTTTCCCGTCTTTTTTCAAAAAGGAAAATCAAACATAACATTAGTCAGAAAATTATGTTGCTATTTTTTCTATGAAACCAGTAAGCTTTAGATTCATATTATTATTTATTTACTATTTAATTTCTTGAGAATGGTTACAATCTCTTTGATTTTGTTAGGATGTCACTCAAATCTCTATTATATTATGATAACAGTGGTATTTGTTAAGAGTGATAAAGAGTTGATCGAACTGAATCAAAAATTTAATCAAATGTTCATTGGCAGGCGTCCAAATAGTCTATTTTATTCATAAAAAAATAAGTCAAATAAAAACACTTTTCAATATATTCTCATCCCTTAATAAAGCTTCCACTGAAATAGACCCCTTTTAGTTGCCCTCTTTTCCAATTGGATTTGTGGGATTCATTTATATTTTACCGAGGATATCTTTGTACACAGATAGTTCAAAATTCAATGTATTTTATTGCAAACAATTCATTTGTACATGTAATTTAATATTCCTTCATGAAAGATAAGCCAATCTCATCTTCAATTCTTTTGGTACTTAATATGAAAACCCCTATCAACAAAATAAAAAGAGTCCACTGAATCTGTATCTTTTATTTGGTAGTTAGGATTGAATATCAATATTGAAAAATAATCTTTTGAATGGTATCCATAAACTATTGGTCGACAAAATACTGTTGTGAATTTTTTTTTAAATATTTTATTTGGTAGTTTCCAATACAACTTCGACATTGTTAAATAAGTTTTCTTGTTATAATGAATCTAGAGCTTCTCAACTCATGTGTGTGAAATTGGACATTTGAAAGTGTCTTTTTAGTTGGCTCAAAATAGTGATAGTAATAGTCTGGTAATAGTAATAGTTAATAGTAATAGTAATATTATCAGTTTGAGTTATGATTTTACTTTAAAATAAGTAAGCCAAAGAAAATTAACTTCTTCAAAAATAAGCCAGCAAAAAACATCACTCTAACTACCTTAAGATAACTACATTTCTTTTGTGATAACTTCTGTTTGTCTTCTGCATGCCAATAGCCTTATAATCAAATTATTATACAATATCCCATACCATATAAGAATATCTTATTGTTTCCTCATAAATTTTGCAAAGTCCATGGCTAAAGAATTCGAGTTGAAATTGCATGATTAAGTTTATGAAGAGGGTCGTTCAAAATGTGCAATGAATTTTGTAATACGATTGAGTATAAATTTAGATTTAATGATTTTAGTATATGAAATGATACCGCTGTTTATATGAAGGGAAAGTAGGGAAAAGGTGTTGTGTATATAAAAGTATTTTTAGTTTACATCATTGGTTTAAATTTATATTAAACTGTAAGTTTAGAAGATTTCATGATTGTGTATATATTTGACAGAAACAAGGATACATGATTTTACTTCAAGACAAGTAACCTAAAAGTAATCAATTTCTTCAAAATCAAGCTAGCTAAAACATCGCCATAACTCTACCTTAAGATAACTACTACAACTACTATTTTTGTGCGTGCGTGTGTATGCGCGCGTTGGTGTGTTTTGACTTGTTTTGTCTTCTGCATGCCAATAACATTATAATTAAATTGATTTCTGATATCCCATACTCTAAAAGAGTATCCTTTTATTTTAAAATAAATTTTGCAAATGCTAAAGGCTAAACAAATGTGGTGATGGAATTGTATGATTAAATTTATGAGGAGGGTTCTTGATGAAAGCGTACAGCGAATTTCATGATACGATTGAGTATAAATTCAGATTCATGATTTTGGGAGGTAAAATGTTTGTTTGTATACAAACAGATACGATATGTTTGTTTAAATGAGTTGTGCTGAAGTTATTGAAAATGGCGGCGTCGTTAACTGAACGAATCACGTAGATTCAGTTAGCTTCCTTTGGGACAATTTTTTTGGATTAATTTTATAGAGTTTGTAATATGGTGCCGTAGATTTTTTGTTGCAAAGTTGTCTAATGTTTGAACTGATGAGGTTATGAGAAATTAAATAACAGTATAAGATGGGTAAACATGTCTGGATGTGGTACTTGTGAATGGATGAATTTTACTTTTAGTTAAAATCATGGCTGGGGATAAATGAAGTTCATATAGAATTTGTGATTTTTTTTTGTTTGGCAGCCTTTCTATTTTTTTCTTTGCAATTTCTGAAAATCATTTTAAATTGCTTCTATAGCTTTTATATTTGAAATCTCATGACGTTTATGAACTTAATTAAACCTTAGTGAATATACCTCTTGTAATCTAAAAAAAGGGCAACCGATGTAAGTATATGATTTGTACTTAGCTTTGGTTACATAAATGTCTTTTCTTTCTCAAGTAAGTGTTATCTGTGATGAAGTAGACAGTGGGACTATACAGACAATATTAGAATTACATGCTGGGATTAATTCATATCCCCAAAGATAACTCAGTAGGCTGTGAATGTATCACAACTTGCAACTTACTTATTAGACCCAAATTATCTTAATTTGGAATTGATCTTTGGAGATGTTCAGTAATGTCATATACCCATGCATGTATACATGATTTTATTTTTTTGATTCATTTATTTATGATATGGTGTACTTTGTCCATAGAAAATGTTGTGCATGATCATAAACTAAGTCATGTTTATTGCCAAAAACAGATGCAAATCTTTGTTAAAACCCTGACTGGTAAAACCATCACTCTTGAAGTAGAGAGTTCCGACACCATCGACAATGTCAAAGCCAAAATCCAAGACAAGGAAGGCATCCCCCCTGACCAACAAAGGCTCATCTTTGCTGGGAAACAATTAGAAGATGGCCGCACCCTGGCTGACTACAACATTCAAAAAGAGTCCACCCTCCATTTAGTTCTTAGGTTGCGAGGTGGCATGCAAATATTCGTCAAAACACTGACAGGAAAGACCATCACTCTTGAGGTTGAGAGCTCGGATACAATAGACAATGTAAAAGCAAAGATACAAGACAAGGAGGGAATCCCACCTGACCAGCAGCGCCTTATATTTGCGGGTAAACAACTTGAAGATGGGAGAACACTAGCGGATTATAATATCCAGAAAGAATCAACCCTCCACCTGGTTCTGAGACTGAGAGGAGGTATGCAGATCTTCGTGAAGACACTGACAGGAAAGACCATAACGCTGGAGGTAGAGAGTTCGGACACGATAGACAACGTGAAGGCGAAAATTCAGGACAAAGAAGGCATTCCTCCAGATCAGCAGAGGTTGATATTTGCTGGAAAACAGCTAGAGGATGGCCGTACCCTTGCTGACTACAACATCCAGAAGGAATCCACCTTGCATCTGGTGCTGAGGCTCAGGGGTGGCATGCAGATATTTGTCAAGACTTTGACAGGTAAGACAATTACACTTGAAGTGGAGAGCTCGGACACGATAGACAATGTGAAGGCTAAAATTCAAGATAAAGAAGGCATTCCTCCGGACCAGCAAAGGTTGATATTTGCTGGTAAACAGCTAGAGGATGGTCGTACCCTTGCTGACTATAACATCCAGAAGGAATCGACCTTGCATCTGGTGCTCAGGCTCAGGGGTGGCATGCAGATCTTTGTGAAGACATTGACGGGAAAGACTATTACTTTGGAGGTGGAGAGCTCAGACACCATAGATAACGTGAAGGCGAAGATTCAAGACAAGGAAGGGATTCCTCCCGATCAGCAAAGGTTGATCTTTGCAGGGAAGCAACTTGAGGATGGCAGGACCCTAGCCGATTACAACATCCAGAAGGAGTCCACCCTTCATCTTGTCTTGCGCCTTCGTGGTGGAGCTTGAATTTGCTAACTCTTCTCTTTGTTGGCTTTCAGTGAGCAGAGCACCTTGTTAATGTGGTCTTATTTATGTGGTGTGCTAGACTTCTGTTTAAATAATTATTGTCGTCTTATATGCTTTTCTTTTCTTTTTCTTGTATCTTATCTGTGGGTAGCAGCAGTGTGAACTTTGTGGTTTTTATCAGTTATTTGATTTGCTGTTCTAATATGCATGCAACTTGAAACATCGATGTCCATATACTATTAGAGTATAATGACTATTAGCTCTATTAAATGCAGTTGCCATTTGCTCTATTATGTGCTTTCCACTTTGTGGTTTTATCTTTGATCATGTATATGTCGTATTTGCATCATTGTTTCACTTGCCACTTTCCACCACCCTTAGGCTCCCAATGACTGTTTTTGGTGCAAGAAGAGGCAACCAGTTTTCTTAAAACAGCATTAAACACTCTCATTTATATACATTGAAAGAGGTTAGAATGTAGTTCTATTCATGTTTATGAGCAAATCTTGAACGTCGTTATGTATGGACTATTTAAAAAATTGGATATTTTCTACCTGTACGGCCGCGTAGCAGTGTGAAAAAACCGATTGTTTAATTGCTCCGTTGGACAAAGAGAGGAAGCGGCTTCTGATTCTCCAGCTCATCTCATTGTACATATTATATTCCATGACTTGTCCCATTTTTTCAGATTTTCTAACTCCTCCAATCCTTATTGGTCATCTAATCAGAAGGTTAGCTTTCTGTTACCGATTAATTAGTTACACCGCTACATTCTCCCACCTCGCATGCTGCTTCAGTTCTAAGTTTTAACTTTTAACTGACCACTCCACGTTTATACACTCATCCGCCATCGCTCAAGATATGTTTTACACACACACACACATATATATAAACAAAGTGGTCTATTATTGTTATTTTTTAGAAAAATTGGTTCTGAACTGCAAAATTTCCAAAAAAAATTACACACACAGTGTATATGTTTGAAGTGCAAATAATTTGTAATTAAGTTACTAGGCCTGCTTTGGTTTTGATGGAATATACGCGTTGGTGATTTTTCAAAATTGTCGATTTTTCAAAAATCGCCAACACAAATAATGATATTTGTTGTGTGCGATTTTTGAAAAATCGTCCATATGGTTGCATCAAAACCAGCAACCCCCACTTCTTTTTCTTCTTCTTCTTCTTCTTCATTTTCTACTTTATCAAAACCAATCCCAAACGATTCCAAAAGGCTCTGAAACTCTATTTCTTCATATAATATCCTCCAATTCTCTCAACAAAAAATAATCAATGTTTTCCGACATCTAGGTGGATTCTTCCGTACAAGCTAATGTTGTTGTTTAACGGTTTTTAATTTATTTTTTAACCTAAATCGTGTATTGGATTTGTTGTGTGTACTCGTTGATGAACTTATTTTCGAACTAGACATGGATGATGAGAGATTGACGATGAGGTGATGACCAAATGTTATGTTGAATTTGAAGCTCAAAGGGGCATTGCGCATCACATTGATGTAAATTTTGTTCCAGAGACGCAATTTGATCCGATACCTCATAAGTTCCACTCCTGAACATCATCTTTCAATGCTCGTTTACGCGAAGTTGTAGCGAACCAAAGGTCGAGCAAACAAATTTGCATTGAAGGGAACATACTTAAGCCTCTACATCATGTTGGTCCTATGCTACCATCCGGTGCATATCCAGTTTGTCGATGTGGAGCTGAATGTGTGGTTGTCGTAGCCAAAATTGAAACTAGTGCTGGATGTAGATTTTATGGTTGTGTTTCGTATAAAGATCACATGATGAATCCCGGTGAAGTGGAGTGTTGTAATTTTATGAAGCGGATTGTTCCTATAATATGTGCTCTGGGACTGGAATATGCCATCGAGATGCAAGCCGAAGTTAGGCGTTTGAAAAAGGTAGTTGAAGAAATGAATAGAAAAGGTTGAGAGAGAAGAAAACGTCCGCTTTAGTTTATGTGATATGTTTTGTTCGTAGTAGATATGTTTATGCAGTACTTTCTGCTCAAGAAGCTTGTGTGCTGTAGTTTGGTTATTTTCATGTAATTGATGAATTTTTGCATGTTTCGTCAAATGAATGTTATCTGTTCTCTGCAATTGTGCTATAAATGGTACGCAGAATAGGTTGCTTGGTAGTCAGTATTGCGTAAACTGTACAATGAATGTTGTAACACCCCTAATTTTGTTTAACATTATTCAGGACATTTAATTGGATAAATTAAATAGAATAATGTAGATAATAAAATTGAGGTTGATTAATAAAATTTAGTGGTCGTGCTTATTTAACTAAATGAACTTATAAATGGTTAAGTAATTAAACATAAGGACATTAGAGTAAATAGTCACTCATATTTTCCACCGTTATACTATCTTCCTTAGTCATACACGTTCATTTTATGTCAAACAAAATTGTAAACGTAAGAAGAGGAAGCAAGGCCAACCATTAGGAAGAAAGAAGAAAAGAGAAAATCAAATTTAAGCTTAGGATTCAAGCTAGAACAAATCAATCTCAATCAATCACCAATTTCGTTATCCAATCTAAGGTGAATAATAATTTCTACATCTTTGTTTTGGTTTTATAATCATATAGTTTTGGATTTAAGGGTAAATCTGTTTTATGATGTATTGAATGATGATATGCTTGATTTATGATTTATATGTGTTTAAAAATGGTTGTTTAAAGGAGATATATATGGTTTTAGGGTAAAACCGAAGTTAAACGATTTTGAAATGCCATGGAAAAATTATATGTTAAAGAAAGCATAATTTTGGAGTTGAGTTTCAATTTTTACAATTTTCCAAGTCATGGAGAATTAGTTATGACTATCAAAGGAAATATGGATATTTGGGTTTATAAATTTATTTTGAAAAATATATTAAGAATTTGAGTCTGAAATTTTAATATGTTAGAGAACACGATTGAAGTGAATTTCTAGCATTTTTGGGGATTTTTACTAAGTGATTTAGTATAAAAATTAAATTATTTTGAAAGAATGACTTAAATGATTTAATTATTTTCATAAAAGGAAGGCTTGATTGTTAAAAGTTAACTTGATTTTAGATAAAAGAAAATGCGGCAAATATTATCCAAATTATTTAAAAGTTTGTGAAAGCCAATCAAATATTTACAAGTAGGCAAGTTTGTTGCAAAAAGTTTACTTGTTTCGGTAAAAATCAGCTTTTACCTAGAAAAAAATAGTTCTGCCTTCTTTGGCAAACCTTTCGAATTAGACATATCGACCAAGACCTTTCGACTTCATTGACCAACAAGGTCGAAAGCAATGCACATGATATCATTCAGATGGTATGCAGTGAATCGGACGAAGTCGAAAGGTAAGATGTTGAAGGGTTGCTTTCTAAGGATTGCTTTCGAAGAAGATGGTCCCTTAGTTTACTTTGATTTAAAAAAGAAAATCACTTGCCTGTTTTAAAGAGCTTCCGACAAGGTTGAAAGCTATGATTTCCGTGACGACCTGGAATTTTTGGATGTTTGAAATCAGAATATTTAATTGATTTTAAGTATTTAAATGTTAATTTTTAACTTGAATTCAAATAACACTATTTATTAGGTAATTTAATTATTAAATTAAATAATTTGAAATTGGGTAAAATGTTGAATATGGAGTTTTAAGCCTGTTAAAAATAATTTGAAGGCTTGTAAAATTTGTATTGATAGTGCTGAGAATAATAGAAGTTTTATAATTGAATTTAACAGCGATTTGTTCAGTTTTGAAAATATATTGTTTAAATTGACGTCTAAAAATAGCCTTCCGAGGCACAGTCTCGGATTTCGACGAAACTAGTTCCATTGGATCCGTAATATTATATTATTATCAGATTTCAATTTTCGTAGTGTTTGGAGTTGTTGTGTGAGCGTACGACATATAAACGCGCTGAAATTTATATTGAAAATTCAATATAATAACTGGTTCCAAAAAGCCATCTTCTCCATACGATCGAATTAGGACTCAAAACCTTTTCCATTGCGTCCGGAATGGGGTATAACATTATGAGCGCCTAGCGTCATGCCTCAATTGGGATTCGAGATCTTGGGCTATGTAAATCGAGATGTTTTAAAATTTAAATAAATAATTGTCTAGTCAATCTTTCTTTCAGCTGCAATTCCATCCTCTTATTGTGCTTTGACCCATTCAAACACGCTATCCCCAAATCACATGCAACCTCCTTATTCTTCTCTTTTTTTAACGCGCTGCCTCCTTCTTCAAAAATTCACGCAATCAGTTAAAAAAAAACAAAGGAACCGAAAATCGAACAAAAAAAAAGAAAAAAAAAAGAGAAAAACAACACGCGATGATCTTGATCGAATAGGTAGAGATGAGGCGACTTGGAGATAGCAATTTGCGACCAAGGTGGAAGCCGCGGTCAGTTTTTTTTTTTTTGAGTTCGTCGTGGTCTCAAGGTCTTAAGTGAAGCGGCACACACTAGGTGGCTCTTAGCTGCGGCGTGCGGTAGGAGGTCGAAGGGCTGAGGCAAAGCCAATGTTCGTTTGAGGTAGCTAGGACAGCATAGTCAAGCGATGTTGCGTTTGAAGATAGGTCACAATGGGTTCTCGGTGATGGAGGCGGCTAATGTTGTGGTGATCACCTGAAGACTAAGGAGACGCGATCGTAGGTGCAGGCGATGGTGGATTTAGGGTTCGATGAAGGTGGAAGGTAGGCGCAGTCACAGGTCGAGGAAGGTGCAGTAGAAGGTCGAGGACCCACATTCGATTTTTGGTGCTCTCATGGCTATTTTGGGAACGCTAGTGCAGGTGGTCGAGGACTGCGGTTTGTCGTTTGGGTATGGCAGAGGCGAGAAGTGATTGCCATTCAAGACGTGTTGTTCAGCGAGGAAGAGGTATACAGTGTCTTATTTTATTTTAATAAAAGTAATTAGTAAGTGTGAAAAAAATCTGCTTACTTATAAAATCCATAAATTTTATTGGTACGAGGTGCAAATCGAACATAATGAGCCACGTCGGATTCTCAACGGCACATACTAAGCAACGGAACAAATCTAAAATTGGAACGGATCGAAATTAAAATTCAAGGTGAGTAAATCTCACTCTTTTGGATTGCTAGATTTTAATTTTAAGTAGTTAAAAAATTTCTGGATGTTTGGTTGAGTTGATTATCTATTGAATGATATTATATTATATAT
The DNA here is from genome assembly GCA_030765085.1 of Allium cepa. Taxonomy (NCBI): domain Eukaryota; kingdom Viridiplantae; phylum Streptophyta; class Magnoliopsida; order Asparagales; family Amaryllidaceae; genus Allium; species Allium cepa. Next base: position 165,892,608 of record CM060932.1, read on the forward strand.
AGTAGTAAATATATATACTAGTATTTGGAATGATTGATTTCCTGCATTATATAGCGGATGAGACCCTATGCGCCGCATAATAGTGGATGATATTATATAAAACCGATATACCGCGATATTCCACCTCGAAGTTGAATTGGTACTTTATTGTGCTAACATCTGTGGATGCAGAGAAACAGATTGGAGGGATCCAACTGGATTCCTCAAAATATGTAGATTTGTTAAAATATTCTGTGATATAATTATTTGCTATCCTGTGATGTATTATATTGATAATTGGAAGTGTTGGATACTATGGTTGATTTTATTTCGGTGAACCGAGTTATCAAAATCTATAGAAATGAGATTTCTGAAAAGTAAATAAAAGAGTGAATTTTGAGTAAAATAATCATAGAAATTTGAATAAATTAAAAATGAATTGGAAAGAATAAATTGTGATTTGTGAATTCTGATATATAAAATTCCAAGTATGGAAAATGGGATTTTGAATAAATGGGAATAAGTAATTCTATTTTTAATCTCAAGTGATATTATTCCAAGAAATAAAAAATTTATTTTGCAATTCAATGTTTGAATTTATTTGAAAGGATAAAGAAGAAATTTGAAAAATATGAAATTGGTGTTTTCAGTTAAAAGATTTTAAATCATAGTGAAGAAATAAAAATCTGAAGTCTATGGGTTTTGAAATAAATGAGTAAGTAAGGAAATTTATTTAAAGGTGAAGTAAATTGAAAATCAATTTGAAAATTGATTTAAGTGGTTGAAGCTGTAACTTTAAAAGAGAAGTGGGACTTTGGAATTTATAAATAGGTTTATAAAAGTAAAGTAATATATCAGTGGATATTTGGAAGAGTAAATTCACGGTGGGAATTTATTAAGGGAATGAGAAAATTTGTTTAAAAATAAATAGTGATTTATTTTTAAAGGATGTGAAGAGAAGTATATTTCCCTGGATAGCCAAGTACGTTTTCAAAGTAAATTTTAAATATAAGTTAAAGGCTTTAATGTTGTTTTAAAAAGCTTGTTTAGAAAAATTTATTATTTCTAAATGTTTAAATTCTGAAGTAAGTATTTTTCAAATCTATTATCGTAATAATTATTAAAGATGACGTGGTATTTTGTTTTAAAGGAGAAAATCTAGTTTTATATTTTATAAAGTAATCTCATTTTTAATATTCTTAAAGTATATATTTTAATAAAGTATTGAAGTAATTTTTAATTTAAATGTTTTAAAGTACATTTTATAATAAGTGTTTTAAAATATTTGTACTTGGTGATTTCAGTAGAAATAGAAAATATTCGGAGAATTTATTCCCGTAAGAGAAAGTGATTTGAAACTGATTTCAAAGGGTTTGAAAAGTGGAAATATATCTTGCGAAGATATTTGAGGATAATAAATAATTTGGGAGATTATTTATTGTTTGATGGTTGTTTGTGAATGTTAATTGGTACTTAAATAACCCAACTATCAATATTGGCGAATGCCCTGATCGTTTCGAAGAGACCGGAATCAGGATTAATTTCTCAAAAACCACTTCGATCCGGTTTGAACTTTTTCCTGTGGAAAACAAGAGTTTGGATTCGAAGATGGAGCAGTGAAGTGTAAGGGCTAGTCGCTACTAATCCTGAGGTAATTTCAAAATGGATGTAGTAGGAGTAGTGCCTTCGGTTCCGTTCGAACCCGGGACGGACTTGTATGGATGAATGCTTTTAGAACATCGTCAGGTGGGCGATGAGCATTCTAAGGGATATGTTCTAAAAAGGTAACGCTTAGCCTCAAGCCTCATCAACCGAGAATGACCGAAAATCAGAGGTTATGCAGCAAGGCTAGGTGGGTAGCGCCCATTAGGGTGAGGTCGTCGCTGTCTAGATGTCCCTTTTTATTCGACTTAGTGGTGCGGTTGTTGATCCCAATCGTGGGGCGATCTTACTCGGGATTATTCAGTAAGGGGTAGTCCCGGTCTTGTGTTGCAGGGGGTTGGGAGTGATCCTCGGTATGCTGATCTAGACCAGGTACCGTGACAGGTGGTACCCCAGTGCCTAGTCATTAGTTGGAAATCCATTTTCCTTACGTGCCTATACGGTTTTGATTGTGCCCAACTATTGCTGAAACGTGAGATGCAAGCATTTCAGCTAGATTCTATTTTACTTTCTATAAATGCTATTATAATATCAGAGAATTTTAATAAAAAGTGTTTTAGCTATCGTAAGGTAAAAACCCGACATGTTTATTTGTGGCGTGGTCTTACGAGATGCTTTTGTTTTCAAAAGAATTTTTGAAACTTTAATAATCAATTTGAGTGTGGTTTTCTCACGCTGGTATTCCAGACTGACTCGGGTGTTATTTCACTATAATGCTCGGGTCAGACCGAGTATTATAGGATACATGAAAGGATGTTGTGGAGTTCATGAGACGAGCAGGATTGCGATACGTACTTCCGTACTTGATTATTATTCCGCTGTGTATTCAGTTTTGAGGACAAGTTTATACGACTGTCCAGTTGTGTATTATTGATGTTGTTGAACTCTGATGATGTACTTTGGTGATGTATGTATAAAACAGATATAGTTTTCTTTTATGTAAAGATCTGTTATTATCTATTATATTTTATTCCACTGCGATGGTAAGATTTTGTTGTTGTTTTCTGGTTTCTCTTCTTCTACCTCTTCTTCTTTAATCCAAATGGTTCGTATTTCTGTTCATCTTGAGGTAATTGATGTAGAATAGCGTTGACTCAAGGGGTACGAAACTACAGGCTGTTACAACTTCGAAAGGTTTCAAAGAGATTTTGAAAGAGAGTTGCAACCTTTATTTTTTTAAACCTTTCGAGGGGGTCGAAAGTAGGAGATTTCGATGTCGTGAAAAGGTTCAACTGTTTTTATAAATACAAGTCGCTTCCTAAACCTTCCGAAGGGGTCGAAAGCAGAAGATTTTGACGTTGTCGAAAGGTTCAATTGTCTTCCCCAATATTTTATAAAGTAAAGAGTGGTTTTGAAAGAGATACTTTCACCTATGACCCAAAGTAATACTTTTAAGTATAAAACCAATGGTTTCGAAAGTTTTGATGTTCATTGGTTTCGAAAGGTTTGCTTTCCAGTGGTTTCGAAAGATTTGATGTTCAGTGATTTCGAAAGGTTTGATGTTCAATGGTTTCATCAGTGATTTCTAAAGGTTTGAGTTTCAATGGTTTCGAAAGGTTTGATTTTCAGTGGTTTTGAAAGGATTGAGTTTCAATGGTTTCGAAAGGCTTGAGTTTCAATGGTCTCGAAAGGATTGAGTTGCAATGGTTTCGAAAGGTTTGAGTTTTAATGGTTTCGAAAGGATTGAGTTTCAATGGTGCCGAAAGGTTTGATGTTTAATGGTTTCGAACGGTTTGATTTTCAAGGGTTTTAAAGGTAACCTTCAATGCTTTCGAAAGGGATACTTTCAAGTGGTTTTGAAGCTATGCTTCTACCTTTACATAATGATACTTTAACATGGTCGAAAGGTTTCAAATAGGGGTTTTAAAGTGTTATAAAGACAGGAGCCTATTGTTTCAAAAATTTATGGTTTGTGCTTTCGAAGGGGTCGAAAGCAAAGCTTTCGAAGGAGATACTTTCGAAGGGGTTAAAAATTTGTTTTCTTTTAACCTCATAAAATAAATGTTGTTTAACCTTGAGGATACCGGGGTAGGCTTAATGAGTTCAACACTATAGTTTGGGATATCAACACTTATATGTTTTGACTCAACTATTGGGAGATATCAATGTAAATTATAAATGAGTATAACCTAAGTTAGGGATGCTAATGGAAATATGTTAACCATGAGGATTACATTGGATGATTGGAATATAACCTAAATTAAGGATACTTATGGAAACAATTTGACCATGTGGATAGCATGGGATAATTAGATTCATGTGGAGAGTTAAGTGGCCAATGATGGGATCATAGTCATCCTAGGAAAACTATGGGATGTTTGATGGATAATCAACATCATATTAGAGATGGATAGTCTCTATATGATTGAAATGATAAGTTTATAGTCATCCTAGGAATACTATGGGATGTTTGATGGATAATCAACATCCTGAGGGGGATAGATAGTCTCCAAATAATTAAAGAAGGGTTCTTAGTCATCCTAGGAAAACTATGGGACGTGAGATGGACAGTCCGCACCAACTTAAGTAAAATGAATGTGGGATGAATAGTCCCTCTTTATGAAAATAAAGTCTAAAATGAGACGGGACCTTGAAAATTTAAGACAGATAGTCAGATGAAACTTAGATGGTTAGTCTAATTCATATGGGATGAGAAATCCTAAATTCTTTCAAGTATACATATCATCATAATATTTTGAAAATTTATGTTTTAACCATCATGGATGCATGAGCATGGAATATTATTTTAAAAAGGTTTTAGGATACAAGTGAGGGAAAAACTCGTTCCGCTAAGGGGCGTGGTCTCACTAGATATCTAAAAAGGTTGAGATGTTAGATTATTATTCATATCAGGCTTTATGTCTGACTCAAAGTTTTTATTTTCCGCTTAAACTCTCAGGTGCTCAATTGATTTTAAGTAGTTTGAGGTTTAAGATTTTCAGGTTTTCTTCTTAGACGAATAAAGCTTCCGAAAGCGTGCAGAAGGCAGTAGTTATTTAGAGTTGTCTTTTCCGCTGTGTATTTTTTTGTAAAAGCAGATTTATTAGCCTTATTATATACTCTGATCAACTAAGGGTGCATCTTCATATGTCACTCTTGGTTTATTTGTAATAATTATATTTTGCTGAACGTGATTATGTTTTTGGGATTATGTAATGAACATCAAATGTTTTGATTTGAATGTGGAAATATGTTTTTGAATTGTTAATTTTTTTCCATATTTCTATGATCTGTGTATCAATGTATCTAGCACCGCCGTATTTAGTCATTGAAAATTAATAACTATGGATGACTGCAGCATTTATAACCATTAGTTTTGGGCCTCCAAGTAGGGGGGTGTTATAAATGTTTTTGTTTGGTTTTGTAGAGTTATGCGTAGGCAGTTAACGAATATGTATTGTGTCGATAGGGGATGAGTTGCTGTCTGTTTTGGTACAGGGAAACGGCGATTCCTTGTAACAAAGCAGACAGCAACTCATTCCTCTCCCCTCATAACACAAACATCCCTTTCTTCTAAAAAACCCATTTCGGCCATTATTACCTACCCCTAAAAATATTCAATTCTCTAACTTCGATATCAAATTCAAACCATATTTGGACCATGGCAAACCCATAAGATCCAAAGTCTTTGATCCAAGCTCTTTGATCGCTCTGAATTCGAAATCAGGAAAAGAAATGTTAAAGTTTTGGAGAATCTTCATTATATAAGCACCATAATGAAAGGTCTTATAGCGCCTTTGACGATTAACATCCATGAATTCTTCCAAAATCACTTGAGCCCAATTGATGGATTGACCGGAATAGATAGCATAAAGGGCTTGGAAGTTTCTTTTGTCAACAACTTCATAACTTCCTGTCCGTGGAATACAGAGCGAATTAAAGCTCTATAGAGGATACGAGCTTGTGGGCGGAGTTGAATGGAGGTAAATCTAGTTATGTCATCATTCAAAAATTGGTATGAGATCTCGTCTCTATCATCCAAGTTTAAAGAAACATCAATTTCATCCAAATCGGCCCCCGTTGATGGACATTGAAGTATATCACCAAGTCGAGCAAGGGGTAGATAAATTTTAACACCACAAACTAATGTTCAAATGCAATCGTTGCGATTGTGAGGAGTGTGATGGTCCAAATTCATATTAGCATAAAATAGCTTAACCAAAAGATGATTGGTTTTGGTATTATTAGCCGCATAAGAGATTCTAACCCATTTGATCTTATAATTTGTTGAATCCAATAAGCCTCGAATTCTTCAAATTTCATGAAAGCACCCGGAAAGAACTGAGATATACTCATTTGTGCAAAACGTTGTCTTGCTCGCTCATTTCATAGCCATTGATCGACGTTTGGGGTAGATGACGAAGTAGATGACCTTGATCTTTTTTGTTTTGGAGCCATTGGTGAATATATGGAAGAAAGTTTTGATTTTTAATGGAGGAATAAGCTGAAAAAGATGAAGAACGAGGAAAGAAGAAAGGTAGGGACGGTTGAAAAAGGGGTAGTTTTATAGAAAAACGTGCAAAAAACAATTCAAATTTGAATCGCCAGATGATTTCAGACGTTTGAAATACTCATTTCAGATGTCTGAAATGAAGAAAATCGAGTCAGAAATGTTTTAGTTTATTTTGGCCTATATTCAGACGTCTAAATCTAAAGAAAAATTTACTTCTAAGACAATATTCAGACCTCTGAAATATCCATTTCAGATGTTTGAAAAGTGTGTCTAAACATATTTCAGACCATAAAAAATGAAAATAAAAATAAATTTATTAATATTTGAATGATATATAGAATACAATTATGATCATTCAAAAATAATGTAAATAAATGAAAGCATTAGTTCGAATCACTTGGAGTCTTGCAATCTTCCGATTCAATCTTGGTTATCTTCCTGTATGGTTGCAATGGAGACCAATAGGGTTGATGTTCCCAAGAGTTTGGAGAAACCGGAGGATGCTATGGACTAGGCTCCCATGGATTCGAAGTTGAAGGTTGAACTACATCTTTCTTTGGAGATGTACCACAGAATTTTAATGCCACTTGTTCAATGAAACTAAGTCGTTTGGCATTAACTTTCTATTCATAATATATTTCCCGTTGCAAATCTAACTGTTCTTTCTGGTAATGATGAATCTCGGCTATTTTTTCTTTAGTTGATGGAGAACCGAAGAAAAGAAATCGTCGAGATTTCTTCCTTTCTGGAGTATAACCATATGGTTCATATGAAGGATTAGGTCTAGCCGGTTCACGTGGTGTTGGAATAGCCAGTATTTCTAAGGAAGATGTAGAATATGATGAAGGTGAGTTTTCAGAGTTATTGTTTGAAGCCATGGTGAAAAGGAGAATAAGCAAGTTGAAATACATAGTAATAAAGCTTATGTTAAAAAAAGAGAACGAAATGAGTTTATAAAGGATATTTAAAATTTTTAAAAATAGAATGTAAGCTAATAAGTTGTGGCTGAGATGTTTGAAACAATAATATACACAGATTTAAAACAAAGAAAATAAGAGGTTCTAATTGAAAGAGTTTGTTTTGGATGTTAAGAGGTAGGAGTATTAATGTGGTAAGTTAACCAGAGACATCAATAGCCCATAGAAAGTTTTCATAAATTTTTAAGTGAGACGATACCAAGCTCTTGTCTAAGTTTGATAAAAATATTTTCTAAAAGAGATTTTGTAAAAATATCAACCAACTGATTTTCAGAAGAAACAAAATCCAAATTTATTGTTCTTTTTTCAATATTATCACGAAGAAAATGATGATGAATGTCAATATGTTTTGTTCGTGAATGATTGACAGGATTTTTAGACAAGTTAATAGCACTAGAATTGTCACAATATATAGTTGAATTTGTTAAGTTTATGTTGAAATCTCTAAGTGTCTGTTGCATATAGATTACTTGAGCACAAGCCAAAGCAGTAGAAATATATTCTGCTTCACATGTAGAGAGAGAAACGCAGTTTTGTTTCATACTAAATCAAGACACTAGTGATTTTCCAATAAAATGGCACGTACCACTTGTGCTTTTTCGACCTATTCGAGATCCACCGAAATCAGCATCACTATATAGAACTAACTCGAGTGAACATTCTTTTGGATAGAATAGACTGAAATCCTTGGTGTTAGTGAGATAACATAATATACGTTTCACGGCTCTTAAATGTGATTCCTTTGAGTTGGCCTGAAATCTAGCACACAAACAGACACTCATCATTATGTCAGGTCGACTTGCCGTTAAATATAGTAATGATCCAATCATACTACGGTATAATTTTTGGTCAACACTTTTGCCACTTTCATCTTTTTCAAGATGTGTAGTTATACTTATTGGAGTCGGTTTGGCAGAAGTGTTTTCCATTCCGAATCGTTTGATTAAATTATCACAATATTTTTCTTGATTAATGAAGATTCCGTTTGAAGTTGTTTAATTTGTAAACCAAGCAAATATGTTAGTTCTCCCATGTGAGACATTTCAAATTCCTTGGTCATTATTTCAGAGAAGTCCTGACATAACTTATCATTGGTAGAACCAAAAATGTTGTCATCAACATAAATTTGAACTATTAAAATATCGCTTTTCGAATGTTTAATGAAAAGTGTTTGATCAACTTTCCCAATCTGAAACCCCGATGAAATTAGATAGGTCTTTAGTCGATCATACCAAGCACATGGTGCTTGTTTTAAACCATATAGAGTTTTCTTAAGTTTGTAAACATGATCAGGAAATTTCTCGTGAATAAACAAGGGAGGTTATTCAACATACACATTTTCTTTTATATAACCATTTAGAAAGGCACTTTTAACGTCCATTTGATAAAGTTCGAAATTGTCAAAACATCCATAGTCCATTAAGATCCGTATTGCTTCTAATCTTGCGACCAGAGCAAATGTTTCTTCGTAGTCAATTTCTTCTTCTTGATTGTATTCTTGTGCAACTAACCTTGCTTTATTTATAGTAATGTTGCCTTGTTCATCTGCTTCGTTCTTGTAGACCCATTTCGTTCCAATAACAGTTTGATTACTTGGTCTAGGAACTAATTTCCAAACTTCATTGCCTTCAAACTGATTTAGCTCTTCATGCATTGCAATGATTCAGTAGTCGTCTGTGGAAGCTTCTTTAGGATTCTTTGGTTCGATATTGGAAAGGAATGCTACGTGGACCATTTGATTTAGTTGACTTCCAGTTCATACGTTTGAATTAATTTCTCCGATAATATTTTGAACGGGATGATCCTGTAATATTTTTGGTGGAGATCTTAATTCATTATTATTATTACGAATAATGTTTTCATCATTTTCAAGATTTATAGTTTCCGTATTTGTGATGTTATCCAGAAATCTTCATCATCTTTTATACTTGGTTTTGGTTGAAAATTTTCATCGAAAGATACATGTAAAGTTTCTTCAACAGTATTTGATTTTTTATTAAATATCCGATAAGCTTTGCTACGATCTAAATATCCTAGAAAGATTCCTTCGTCGGATTTCGCATCGAATTTTCCAAGCCGATCTTTGGTATTTAATATAAAACATTTTGAACCAAAAACTTTGAAATAAGATATCTTTGGTTTTCTTCCAGTAAAAAGTTCATAAGAGGTGTTTTTCGTAAGAGGTCGAATAGGGACACAATTCAAAACATAACAAGCAGTTGCAACGGCTTCTGTCCAAAAATGTTTTGGAAGACTGCTTCCATTTAACAAAGTTCTTACACATTCTTGTAAAATTCTGTTTTTACATTCAACAACTATATTTTGTTGTGGAGTTCTAGGGAACGAAAAATTATGAAAAATTCCTTTCTTTTTACAAAAATGGTCAAAAACTTCGTTTTCAAATTCTCCTCCATGATCACTTCTTATGTTCTTTATTTTTAAACCTTTTAAATTTTGGATTCGTTTGACAAAAATTTTAAAATGCTCAAACGTATCACTTTTATTTTTCATAAAAATGGTCCAAGTATATCCAGAAAAGTCATATACTATTACAAATACATATCTATTGTGGTTTAAGGATTGAACTTGGGTTGGCCCAAATAGATGCATGTGTAGTAATTCAAGTGGTTGTAATGTAGAAATAACATTTTTAGATTTAAAAGATGATTTGATTAATTTTCCTAATTGACATGCATCACAAATGTGATTGACTTTGAAGTTCATTTTTGGTAAACCTCTGACTAAATCATTTTTAGAAAGCTTATTTATAGTTTTGAAGTTGATATGCTAGAATCTAGTGCGCCATATCCAAGGATTATTTTCATTAGCTATTAAACACGTATCTGTATTGTGATTGATTTTCATATTTAGAATATAGATATTTCTGTCTCTATTTTCTTCAAATATAAGATTTTGATTTTTATCAAAAATGCTACACTTATCTTCACAAAAAGAGATTTTGAATCTTTTGTCACATAACTGGCCGATACTTAAAAGATTGTGTTTTAAATTTTTGACTAGTAAAACATTGGAAATAAAAGGTAAATTAAATGTACCGCCATTACTGACGTCGCCTTTTCCGATGATATATCTTTTGAAATTGTCTCCAAAAGTGATAGAGTCTCCATTTGAGTAAGTAATGTTTGATAGCATATTTTTGTCTCGAATCATATGTTTTGAGCAACCGGTGTCGAGTATCCATTTTCCTCTCTTTTTAAGTGGGTCCTGCAAAAAATAATAATGACATTGGTACCCACTTTGTGATAGGGTCCTAAGAGTTAGGTCTTAGGAAACCAAACCCAAGTGGGTTCAGTATCCTCCTTAAAAATATAATTTATATTTTTATGAACAGTTTCTAAAAGGGTATTTATATATTTATTCCTAATCAAACTATTGTTTGTTTTAGGAACCCATATTTTTATGGTTTTTCAGTTAGTATTCCTTTTTGGACGAGTAGTAGGATTAGAAATATTTCTCCTAATTTCCTTTTTAGATGGAGCCTTTGACTTCCTAGGGTATCCTAGTCCCTTTTTACTAGAAGTGGATTGAGAATTTTCAATAATTTTGGATATAGTTTCTCGACCTTTATTAAAGTTAGAAACATTTCTAGTAATATTATCTAACTTGGTTTTGAGGCAAGCATTATCTAATTATATCATTTTGATCTTAATTTTCAGCTCATGATTTCCAGAGATAAGAGAATCATTCTTTTCTTTTCGAATTTCAATTTCTTGACTCAATAAAGCAAGTTGAGAGTTATCATTAGTGAAGGTATCTTGAAGTTTTTCAAGTTCTTCTTCTAATATTTTCTTTTCATCATTAAGCATATCTCTTTCGAATTCTGTTTTTCTCTGATTTTCTAGAGCCTCTTTATATTTGCTTTTGATACTTTTTAGGGTATCAAGAAGTTTTGAATTAATTTCAATCATGTCATCAAAAGTAAGATCATTTACCTCATTCTCTGTAGCCATGAAACAAACATTTGCTTGTTCATTTTCACTGCCACCGCCACTTTCAGAAGACGAAGACTCTAAGTCATCCCATTTCACCGAAAATGCTTTCTTTTTGAATTTGTCATTTCTATATTTATTTTGTTTACCATTCCTTTGTTCTGGACAATCTTTTTGCATGTGCCCCTTCTTGTGGCAGTTAAAACATTCTAGTATAGATGAAGGTGGCTTATTTGAATTGTTGTTGAAGTTTCTTTTTCTGTTATTTCGATTTCCTTTCCTGTACTTCAAGAACTTTTTAAAGTTTTTAGCAATAAATGCTAAGTCTTCTTCATCTGAGTCCGATTCTTCTTTTTCTGCATGAAATGCCATATTCTTTTTGTCTTGTGCTTCAACTCTTTTTGCCTGCAAATTTACTTCATAGGACATTAGATTTCCTATTAACTCTTCTGGTTTCATGGTAGAAAGATCATTAGCTTCTTCAATATCTATGACTTTTCTTTCCTATTCATCCGTTAAAGAGTTAATGATTTTTGAAACAATATCAAAATCAGAGTATATTTCTCCTAGTCCTAATAAAGAATGATGAATATCTTGAAATCCGGAGAACATATCATTTATAGATTCATCTTGCTTCATCCTAAAATTTTAAAATTGATTCTTAAGCATAGATATTTTACTTTGTTTAATCTTGTTAGTACCTTCATGAGTGACTTTTAGTGTTCTCCATATTTCATATGCAGTGTTACATATGCTAACTCGGTTAAATTCATTTTTATCTAATGCACAAAACAACATATTCATAGCTTTAGCATTAGCAGTAGCATCTTGTTTTTGTGCAGCTGTCCATGTAGAATATTAGTAGTAGGTGCAGTATATTCTGCTTGTGTAACATTTCATGCATCAAAACTATTGGCTTGCATGTAAATACGCATTCGTGTTGACAATAGTTATAATTCATGCCATTGAATATTGGAGGTCGTGCAGTAGATTGACCTCAATAAAACTAGTGTTAATGACAGTGCTAGTGCTGTTGTTGTTTTCCATATTAAAAAAATATCAAACAACTTTGTAACGGTTATAAAATAACCTTGCTCTGATACCAAATGAAAAGACAGTACGGATCGTGCTATATGGAATTATGTTAAATTAGTGCGGAAATAAACTAAGTTACTATAAGCAATGTGAATAAGTAAAATAAAACAAGCACACCAGGTAATTTATCAAATTAATAAATTTACTAAAGTTCAGTCTAATTTGTCAAATTAATAAAGTTACTAAATTAATAAAATGTACTAAAGTCCAGTCTAATTTGTTTCAGTGAAGTGTTTGTTTGAATTTTCTAATATAATTTTTGCAAATCAGGAGATATGTTCGATTATTCTCTCGATCGTAGTTGGATGTATGAATCCCGAAAAGGTATGAAAGGATCAATAAAGGAACATTTTGTTAACGGTGTACACGAGTTTGTTAGATTTGCTAAATCTAATAATGGAAATAATGTAGACATTCGTTGTCCGTGTGCTAAGTGCAAACATCTGAAGCATTGGAAGGCAGATGTAGTAGAAGTTCATTTGTATAAATTTGGTTTTGTACCGAATTATTATTTATGGGATCGTCACGGAGAGTTTTTTCAATATACACCTAATCCTGTAGTGGAAGAGGATGATAATACAGCGGCAAATCCAATAGAAAATATGGTGCAAGATGCAGCCCGATCAATGTTTCCATCCATTGATCAAGACGACATTGAAAATGGTGAAGAACCGACTACGGAAGCTAATTTTTTTATGATTTATTGGATTCCGCTAAGAGACCATTGTGGGATGGATGTGAAAGTGGAACCAAATTATCTATAACCGCTGAATACATCACGATGAAATCAAAATTCAATCTTACAGAAGCAGCGTTTACAGCAACTGTACAAACTGCTAAACGAAACATGCCACCCAATAATTTGATGTGCGATAGTCATTATAAAGTTAAAAAACTTATGTCTGCTTTTGGATTGCCACACCAGAAGATAGATACATATGTTAAAGGTTGCATGTTATTTTGGAAAGACGACGCTCACCTTAGAAAATGCAGAATATGTAACGAGGAAAGATATAAACCAAGGAAAAAGAAAGGAAAAGAAGTCCCTTATAAAAGAATGCATTATTTACCCATCACTCCCAGACTTCAACGGCTATATGCTTCTTCTGCTACAGCATGTCATATGCGATGACACAGCGTGAGAACACCAGTAGAAGGAACATTGATACATCCATCTGATGGAGAAGCATGGAAACATTTCGATAGGACGTATCTTGAATTTGCTCGAGAGAGCCGTAATGTTAGGCTCGGTTTATGTACAGATGGATTTTCGCCATTCTCTCAATTTGGTTGTAAATATTCATCATGACCTATTATTGTCACTCCTTATAACTTACCTCCATGGATGTGTATGAAAACTCCATATATGTTTTTAACGATTGTCGTTCACGGTCCTGATGATCCGACTCAAGGAATTGATGTTTATCTACAACCGTTGATCGAAGAATTGAAAACACTATGGCATGAAGGAGTTGAAACATATGACATTTCGAGAAAAAGAAATTTTCGTATGTTCGCTTCTTTATTATGGACTATTAATGATTTTCCCGCATATGGCATGCTTTCAGGTTGGAGCACAGCTGGACGTCTAGTTTGTCCATATTGTATGGAAGAATCACGAGCATTTTCATTAGAGTACGGTAAGAAAATTTCCTGGTTTGATTGTCATCGGTATTTTCTACATATTAATCATTAGTGTCAAACTATCCAAACGCTAACGTTCAAATATCACTTAGTGTCAAACTATCCAATTGCTAACGTTCAAATATCACTTAGCACATCGTGTGACATCGTGCCAAAATTTGTCGCTTACATATGTATAGTAAATTCTTATTTTAATTTAATTGCCATTAGTAAGTTGTGACATTTATATACATCAATTCTTTTCGTCTAAATGATATCATTTTGCACTTATGGAATATGATAATGATCTAATTTCAAAATTGCTCACATTCAACTTTATAGTCCAATTACACATACTTTGGCATAATAATTATTATTGTTATTGACACATACTTTATAGTCCAAATACACATAATAATTACTATTGTTATAATTTGACAACAGTCAAAGCATATAACTTCATATTAAAAGATTCACATTATTCTCACATCAAAAGAATTATTTATATACTATCCAATTCATTCAAAATTCATGTAAAATGCTATCGTATTAACTTCAGTTATTTCACAGGCTGTTAATTTTCAAAGAGCTTATAGCAAATCGATGGAGGAGGAGCGTATTGCTCAGATGCAGAGGCAGCTGGATGAGCTCAACGATTGGCGAAAAGGCCAATTGGCACAGCAGATAGATGAGCGCATTGCAGCATTTTATCAGGAGCACGGCTCTATGCCTGGGGAGCAGGGAGATGGATCTGATGATGCCGAGGATGATGAGGAGGAAGCTGAAGATGAGGAGGATGATGATGCATAGTTTTACTATTCTTGTGGGTATGTATTTATGTACATATTTAGACTAGATTTGATACTTGGGCTTGGATACTTGGTATTTTGGATGATGTTTGGGTTTGGTTATATTTGGATTTGATCCTTATACCTTGATACTTGGTTTGGTTTTGTATATTATGTTGGTTTGGTTGGTTTTTGTGTTTTTTTGGATATATTGTTGAATATTGATATTATGGGTATTGTTGAGATGTGTTATTGTTGATATTATTGAGGTTTGAGGTTTGGGATGAGGTTTGATCGAAGAATAGCTGCTGTGTGCACAGTAGGTTTTGCCTAGAAAAGCGACGGCTAGCAACGGCAAGTAACGGCTTTCTGGGCAAAGATAGCGACGACCAGCGACGGCTAGTAACGGCCTGTAACAGACTTCCGAGAAATAAACTAACTGCCACGTGGCGTTGATACGTGTACGTTGCCGTCGCTTTTTTAGCGACGGAGCCGTCGCTATTGCCGTTGCTTTTCCTAGTGGCAACGGATTGAATAGCGACGGCTTCCGACGGCCGTCGACGCATTTTTGTCGTCGCTATACGCTGCCTTTGTTGTAATGTTTCAATTAATAAATTTATCACTGTAATGGTATTTCCTATATATATATCAATTAATACGTTATAGATTAATATTAAATAAATTATATTAAGGCGTTTTAAATTAAATAATGTTTTTGATTTGAAATATGAAATCATGTTTGTAGCTTTAAGTTTATTTCGGGATATAACTATTGACAAATTAAATTTGTACTACTATGTCTAGCTTCTCAAGATTTTTCAGAGTTTGAAAAAGTTTAAAAGCCTGAAATCACAATTAGCTTTGCATGATTTTCAGAATAAGATCTATGTTTAGTGTGGGTCCAAATCTTTAAACTCTTACTATCAAATGAGTTTTCCTAAAAAAGCAACAGGGTTGTGGTTTGGTTTTGTAGTTTCTGTTTGTGGAAGTTAATGCAATTCAATTGGGAAGTTAATGCAATTTAATTGGGAATTGAATCATGGAAATTTTCGATGTAGTTGATAATGCGCTAATTTTTTCATATAATTTTATTTTTAATTTTTTACAACGTAAGATTCTAAGAAATATGATTTCTATTTTGAAAAGTACTTTCACATAAAAATCTATTTTCTATGATATTTATTTCTTTGGATTTAAGATACTAGATCGGAAAATTCTTGATTGTAAATCATTTATAGCAAATGAAATAAATAGCCTATATTAGTGGTTGAATGGAGTTTCATATTTCATATTCTATTATAGCAATGGGGGAAATATTGAAAGCATGCCATATAACACTTGTTGATCATATCAAGTAACGGAAATTATTTTCGTAAAATATACCAAACATTATTTATGAAATAACAACTATTTTTTAGTGTTGACTGAAAAATAACATATTTTTATTTCAATATGAATATCATGAGTACTCTTATAAAGTAAAACTATAGTGGTGGTATTGTAATGTATTAGATAATACAAAAAGCATCTGAAGTTATTTGCAATTATTTTAGAAGTATAGACTAAGCCATAGTTCTAAGATATAATTATTTGATTATACAATTATGGATAATATGGTGCTTGAGCATTGCATCTCAGAAAATTAAGGGAAATGCACCCAATCAGTGGGAACGTCATAAGAGTTGATGAACTGTTTGGATTGATATATATAGATGTATGCAATCATAAGTTTATTAATACCAAAACGGTTCCTCATACTTCATCATATTCACCAATGAGTTATCATAGACATGGATGTATGTAAATGATATGCATGTATAAGTCTGCGATAAGACATAGTATATAAAACAGAAGTAAATAATATAACATGCGACAAAATGATTCAATTTGATCCCGTGGGTGAGTTTACTGGAAAGATTTATGTGTATGCTTAATACGAATAAAGATTCGGTCTCAAAGGTCATTCCTCCCTATAATGCATAATAATATGTTGATAAGGAGTAATTAAATGTTTTAGACAAAGCATGATCAATCATGAGTGAAGTTAAGTTAAACTCTTTCCATAAGGTGTATACTCAAGAGTAGTACACAAGGTTAAAATTAATATCATCCAAAGAATAGTTTACAAAACCACAAGATTAGAATTATAAGAAACCCTAACATTTTCTAAGCCAAGGAGTTGGCAGGTTGTGTGAGCACGTAATAATTGTATGTAAGGGATCTTATGTGAATCATCCCAAGAGAATTTTGGTCATTAGATGACTTATTTACATTGTGAATATAAATATATTGTAAACTAATGCAAAATCAGTTTTATACGGCAATTCATAAAATGTTTATGAATGTCCGTTTTGATGTACTAAGAAACTAATGTTGTTTCAAGAAACACTAACTTTGTAGTGAAGGAATTTCCTTAAGAAATTATTAGCATAAAATGAATTTGGATACAATCCAAGGATAAAACTGATTACAAAGGAAGAAATGAAGTTGACCGAACCTAAATGAACACGATTAAAATGTTTAATGAGTATTCTTGTACATTAAAGAGAAACTACGAGTTTCTTATTAATGTTAAGAATAAATAATCCTTGATTGTTTAATTAAACCTTTAAGAGTATTGACTATATGATATGGTACGATGCGTAGATCTTAAATAGATTTCAAGTACATTATTAGAATATGATTTGATAGCTATACCCGTAGGGATATGATCAATTGGCCATAAATATATCTTTAAGAGAAAGGCTAATGCAATTGGAATACAATGAGCAACACTGAAAAGAATACAATCATATATTTCAGTTGTTGAAATTAACGTAACAGATTCACCATTCGATGTTCTGAAGTTGGTTCGGATTTAACTCACAAAACTACCGCATGTTATGACATTATGTTTTGGTACATATATGTTGAAACGGAAAATTTTAGATAATGATTTAGAGCGAACTATCTATACACGGTTACCAAAGTATCTCGAAGTCAGTGGGAGCGATATTGAGTTTATGAGTTTTTTGACGTGATCTAAGAACGGACACAAAAGTGCCGTTCGACAAGCATCAAAATTAAACAAGTGTTTTGATTGAAATATCAAATAGTACAATTATCAGTTAAAATGCAAAGGAAGCATGTGTTCATAAGAAAAAATGTTAAAAGGTACTTAAATATTTCTAAACCATAAGCAACAACACACTGCTGATTGCTAACGATGTACTTGAGTTAAAATCAGCTTTGAGTATTATATGTTGGATTTGTAAATGACATCTTTTATAGAAAGTACAAAAGATAATGGGAATGTCCCAAAAGATATGCAAAGATACCTTATTAAAATGTTTAATACGGAATATGTAAGATGGATTCCTTATGCATTGGCAATAGAAATAATCATACATGTTATATTGTCTACAATATTGTGATTTGTTAATGCATTTGATATACATAAAGGAAATATCATATCCAAATAAATATCACTAAATGGTTGTTTGAGGCATTCTCGTTCATTTATGGAACACTAGAGATTGTTTACAGAAATAATAAACTCCTTATAAAGGTGCATCCAGACTCAAACTTCATAAATGATATTGAGTATAATATGTCAATAATAAATTCAAGTTAAGAATCTTTAAGTTGGAAATGTTTCAAAAAGAAGAGATTGCGGCTAATTCAACAAAAAGGCTAAGTATATTGACTTGAATAGCGCCATAATAAAAACAATACATATATATAATAAATGTACAAATTTATAACTGAGTTGAAGGTGATTCCAAATGTTGAGATTCTTATAACATTGTTATATAATAACAACATAGCGATATAGTTCGTAACAGAACTTAGAGTTCACTAGAAGTTGTGAGACATACTTCGAATTGTTCCATATAATAAAATAGTTTATCAGAATTAGGGAAAGTTGATTGACAGTTCAGGTAATTGAAGCATAATAGCATATTCATTCACTGATGGACTGGCTCGATTGGTTTTGAAAAAATTGATTAGCGAAGTTAGAATAGGATTCCATAATTAACCGCAAGTGCAAGTGAGAGATTAATAGAGTTGGGGGTATGCCATGTGGGCAATTATGTAATTTGTTACATATATCTAACTAGATAACCAATCTTGTTCAAAATAAAAGGTGTTTTCTTTCTTTTATATATTTGATATAATGTGTTATATTGATTAATTAATTTAATTAAAAGTATATTTAACAGAAAATCCATGAATGGTATGTTTCGTGATAGTAGTTATAAAGTGTTGTAACCATGAGTAATTTATCATAATGAAAATAAATTTACCATTTTAAATACTCCTAATCAAGGTATATCGAAACTGGATATTGATACATCCATTGAGATTAGAGTACATAACACTCTCCCAATATTGAGAAGTGTATTACTTATGGCGTTGGGGCACTAAGGGGTTACGTACTTTTAGTTATTGGATGACTGTGGAATGACTTACTTGATAGTTTCTATTGGTTAATATAACTAAGATCAAATGGAAAATATCGATGTGACAAAATTACATAGTTCTCTTGACTTAGGAATATCGTTGATCTTCAATGTAGAGGCTTCTCTTTGATTATAGTTGCACACAGCGTCCATTGAGCGACAATAGTTGGATCAAGTGAAAACATTGAAAGTGAAACACTATTCAAGAGAGGATTCATCTCCTCAGTTATGTGAGATTAATATCATTGTCAACTTAAGTCAACTAAAAGTCAACCTGGACAAAGCATTTTGGTTAAAAATAATTATTGTTGAATCAAAGACTTTACATTTGGACTATAGAGTATAATTTGGATGATATTGGAATTTTGACCATTACCAAATTCCTAAGTCCAAAGTGATATAGCTTTGGTGAAAAGAATTAGTGTAAATAGTAGTCACAATCGGGCAATGCTTAACAAACTAAAATTGAATTTTACTAAAACAAAGTTAGTGATAAATTTGGCCATAACGTCGTACCACCTGCTAAGTGACATGTGAACATTAATTTTTGAATAGTTCTGTATTAATTGCTGATAAAATTTCAACTAAAGAGTTAAACAATCGAATCGTTGAATAGTTCTTTGACCACATCATTTAATTAATTTATAATAGTTACAAATTAATTGATGTTTATGAAATATTAGTTATATAATTTTATTTTGATTTTTAAATAATATTAATAAATATATTTATAATGGTTATAAATATTTTAATCGATATACGATATTGATACGCATTTAAATTATATTTAAATGCGATGAATATTATACGGGCTCTAAATGGGATTAAAGCCTATATGTAGGGCTTGTGAGTTCAGCCATGTATAAACCAGGTAGGCGGCTGCTTGAATATGTAGAATGGGCTAGGGTTATGATAGGATAAAGGGAGGGAATATGTAAGTGAGAAAAGTGGATCTGGATCCTAACTTATATCTCTAGTATCCCCTCTATAAATAGATCATTACCCTTATTCTTCTACTAACCTTTTTTGAAGCCTTTGTTAGATTTACCTCTGGTCAAAATTCATCTTCCCAACTCAATTTCAAATCTTAAATCAAATTAAAATAAATACTATTCGATAGTTGATGTTCTGCAATTTGGGAAACAACACTTTCAGAATTAGAATTTGATTTGGGATTTTATTTCAACCCTTAAGACATGGTCCTTTAGCGTTGGTGAAAGGTAATTATCTAATATATAATTATATACCAATATTCAAATAATTTATATACCGAATATTTCTTTGTTAGTTAGGTGATGATTCTAGTATATTGGAATATTGTCACATTTAGAATGGTTGTTGGAAAGGAATGCTCTGAACAAACAAGGTAACAAGGAACGAGTTATTATTCCAAAGGCTAATATAGAGAAGCTATTTTCTTATTTTGGGTAGCGAAGTATGAGTAATGCTATTGTTGCTATTGGTCATGTAGAAAAATCATTGACTACCCATTCCATTGATCGATTTATATACCACAAAAACTGGAAGTCATTATGTAACTGTAGGCTGGTACCATTGGTAGTGTAATAAACTAAGTAAGGTGCGTAGGCTATTTCGACGAGACTCCTATAGTCAACCAGCAGATAGGCCCCTACATGACTGATAGTCCAATTTGTTGCCGCTTATATCGCCGTTAACGAACCATAACATCATTCATACCTTAAGCTAACAACACTCCTTGACGAGCGCAGAAGTTCTCTTTCTTTCAGTCCAGAAACCATCCTTTTATTTCTATACTATATGTTTAGAAAAAATGTATTTTTACACATACATGCCGTGAAAGTCATGGTTATGATTAAAAAACATTTGAATTTTTAATTTAATTAATTTAATATTCATTATTTAACTAACATAAATTATATAATTTAAATACTAAAAATTATACTATACAGATTATGTTTAAAATTATATATATATAGTTTTATGCCTAAAATATTTTTTAGCATAAAAATATATTTTTAATATATACATAAGTATGTTTTAATTCAAATCACTTAAATAAATCTATAAAATAAGTAAATGTATCATAAAATATAATTTAAAATTTATAAAATCATTTTCACACCTAGCAAACTCTCGGTAGTAAAAAAATCAATTCTTTTTACATATTAATGAAATATTAGTATGAATACCGAAATTAAAATTAAATTAAAATTTGATCTTATATTACCATATATGTATATTGAAATATTTAAATGCTAAAATATCATTAAGATATTTTATAAAATATTAAGATACAAATTATAATTTCCAAAACATATTTTATTTAAATATTATTATTTACTTTCAATCGTAAACATTAATTTAAATAAACTTAAATAAATTATTTTGACATGAGTATTATTAGGTAAGTTTATATATATATATATATATATATATATATATATATATATTATATGTTTCATTCACATATATTTATACATACATACATACATACATACATACATACAGATGTATATATGTTTATTTACTGTTAAACTATTTATAATAATATATACATATTTATTATAAAATTTATCAACTTATTTTTGGTTTTACAACAAAATTAATAACTAAAATTTTACTATATTTTAAATGTTTTTTATCTACATAATAATATATGTTATAAATTCTACAAGCATGCATATACAGATATATATATATATATATATATATATATATGTATGTATGTATGTATGTATGTATATGTATGTGTATGTGTGTGTATGTAATTATGCAGAATAAAATATAAATTTATGTACACACACACACACACACACACACACACACATATATATATATATATATATTTGTAGTATTTTGTATATATAAACTGAAGCATATGAGCATATATTTGGACGATATATTTGTGATGAGCCAGCATATCCGTTGCATTATAAATCCCAGCATTTATACACCGGTGTGTTAAACCTTGCACAGATTTATATGTGACACATGCACACACATATATTTATGTATATGATACATGTATACATATAATAAATCATTAATTACATAATATAAAACTATACTATAAATTTAAATAAAATAATGGTTTGTTTATAAATTAATCTAGAAATGTCCTGAATTAATTCGACTACTAAGGCCCAATAAAGATCCAAAATGGTAATTTTTTCCAATTCTTCCGCTACAAGCTGGCCTAGTTCTAACACTTTACTTGTGAGTCTTTCTTATAACCATAATCACTTTCACTTTTGGTATCGTATGGTATAGTTAGTACCTTGCATGGTAGGGCGGGCATAGGGTTGGTTTACTTGCTTGTGCATGCATTTTTGATGGATAGTTATGCTTGCTTACAGTTGCTAGGATGCGACGTAACTATATTTAAGTTTATAGTGGAATTTCTACGGTGAAATTCCAAAAGAGTGGAGAGTGTAATAACCAATAATTTACGTATTAGATGATCATAAAATATTATTATTAAATTTATATCGAGTCGCATGATTATATAACTTAAGAAAATGTTGAGAGGTGATATTTTTGACCCTTAGGAATTTTATGAGACGATTTTGCACTTGAAAACTTGTAATGCCTATAACTTTTGATAGGAGCCGAATTAGATCTGAGGCTACTTCTATTGGAAAGATATAATGGTTTCTCTTTCCGTAGAGTGGTCATAATAGGTTTTTGGACTTACTTGTTAGGGGATATGACTTTTTGAAGTTCTGACCGGTTTTAGGTAGATTGACAGGTGATTAGTGATGCCTGCTAATCTAATTGGGTATTAGGGTTAATACCAGCTTTCCTTAGCAGCCCCAACTCATCTTCTATCTTCCTAAATTAGATCTAAAGCTCCTTTAAACACTTTCTTAGCCAAAACAACCTCTAATCACTTTCATATCAATCCAAATTCATATATTAAGGATATATTGGCAAGGGGATTAGCCAGAGACTTCTAAGTCTACATTTTTAAGAGGAAATTTAGGGGATGTACCATCGATTCCCGAATTTGCCTCATTTTACGTACAAATCATCAATTTTTGGGTGTTTGGTGTGTGATTTACCATCTATACACCTCTTATATATGTATCTATATGTTTGACATGTTTTGAATCAACGTTTCAAGTCAAAAATATGTTTTCCATGTTTTTGAAATTAACATTGATGTAAAAATGAATTTAAAAGGATATAAGGTGATTTAAGCATGTTATTTTAATGTGTGATTGTTAATATAAATATTAGGCTATGGTATAGATGTGTTTTGAGATGAATTGCCATGTATTGCTTTATGCTTATAGATTTGATGGTGTTTGAATGTTGTTTGGCATGTGTATGGATGTTATTTTGTAATGGTTGTAAATGCTTATCAGAGCGAGCTAGGAGTGGTAAATGTAGGATTTGGGTTGTGATAAATCAACTATTGAACCTTTTAAGTTATGTCAATGCATTTGCTTTGTATATGGGTCGAGATGGCAAGTGCAACAATCGAATTGGTGCGTAATTAGGAGTGCTGGAAATGCTACAGGAGCGGTGTTTGGCATATCGTGGTTTTTTCCAGTGGTGCTCGGTACAATGGTGGTTTGTTTGGTGGCGGCTAGCCTGTGGTGGGGGTACGGGATAGGATTTCATTTCCGATGAGGGATGAATTCAGTTTTCCAACAATATAACTTCGGCTAAGCTTGTGAAGACACAAGGGAGGATTTGGTTCGACAGAGGGGTATTGAACATGAACTCTTGTTTTATGTTTGCTTCGGGTTGATGGACTCATGACTTCGGGTCGATCGCATATAGGATCGAACGTAGGAGATTGAGTGGGAGTTTCTGGGCTACTTTAGGCTTGGCCTAGGAGAAAAGCGGGAATGACTATGGGCATAGTAGTAGTTTCGTTCGAGGGTTCTGGGAGTTGGCGTGGAGTAGGGATGGATGAGCTGGGACGACGTAAGATGATTTGGAGTTTAGCGAGCAATGTGAGGCATCTGATCGAGTACTTCTAGTCAGAAGGATATGCATATGACTAGAGCATTCCAAGGAGGCACGTTCGATAAGGTGAAGTGATATGATGAGACTTGAGATGTTTTGAATCGATTTGGGTGTTGAAGGGATCGTTGATAACTTGGGATATAATGTGCGTTATGGGGGAAAGGATATGTGAAGACACTCGCCTATATACCCTGGACTACGAGATCGTCTGGCCTGCCTTAAGAAGGCAGTACCCATGAGATAGGATATGATCAAACATTGAATCCGATTGCAACATGAGATGTCACCAGCCTAAGAGGTCGTTGTGGGAGTTATCATGGACCCGAGAAACCTTGGTAAGGATCGTTGTAAAGTGAGACTTCAGTAATGATCGAGGTGAAGCATGGCTTCGGTGAGGATCATGGTGAAGTGAGACTTTGATGATGATACATGGCAAGGTGAAACCTTAGTGATAGACGTGGAAATATGAGATCATGAGGACTGCTATCTTTGTGTGTTTATTTTGCATTTGTTATGATTGGTGTGACTATTGTATGAATTTCTGGTAAAGTAGGCATTCCTGAGTTAAGTACCCTAACACCCATATTATACTTAGCGTAGTATACCCATATGTTCATAGTATAATATATACACACTGCTATGTGCTAACTTATTAGATGCAAGGATAGGACAAATATGGTTTATATACCCTATCTCCTTATTAATATATATGGGTCTTTTTTAGCGTTTATAGATTGTTTATCGCATACGCCAAACTATTATTTAACTCGGGGTTTTATACTTTGCCATTTATTATTTCAGGTACTCTTAAATGAGTAAACTAGATAGCAGGTCTGAGATAGCACATGGAGCTATTCGATGGTCGAGCGGGAGACTATGCTTTCATATATCTACATTTGGAGCTTAGTATTGCTCATATTTCGCTATGCAGTACAGTGGAGCTATATCGATACTTAGTATTATTAGAGACATTATATTTGAGTTTATTTTGGAGAGTTGGAATGTATGGACTTTGTTATTTCTATTTTTTATAGTCTTGTGAACCTGATGCACTCTTATGTTCTTGTTTATGGTTCATTTGGTTATATTATCAACTCACCTATTCTATATCCATGTTGTTTTTATATTTTATCCTATTCACCGTGGGATATATGCTAGGTTATGTTATTATTTTAGTTACTTTACCACTTTGACTATCATTCTACATTGACTGGGTATCGTCACAGAACACCATACGGGTTATATTGGATAACGAAGGTATAGGGCGGTCATCACATTTGGTATCAGAGCTTATGTTGAGTGATCGACCTAAGTTGATACTTAGATCCATTAGAGATAAAGTAAGTGGAACACCCTTGGAATGGATCGAATAATGTATGAGAGAGTGTACTTGTTATATATTTTGGTTTCCAAAACTATATATTGGTAGTATATACATATATAAGTCGCACTATATGCCCAAGCACCATAGATGCAGTTTTCCTTATGAGAGATCGATCATTCTTATTACGATTTTAAGAATAAGCTGACATATAAACATGGCTAGGAATTCTATATAGGGAGTAGTAGGAGAGGAAGTAGGCTTAGGGGCAGCTAACCTCGATATGCAAGCCATGATCATAGAGATGATGAGACACATGCTACAACATACCCAAGGTGTTGCTCTAGTTAGTGGTGGTGCCCTCGTGCAAGCACCTAGATCCTATTTTGCCAAGCTGATAAGGACTACTCTAGTCTTGTGCGTAAATCATTTTTGGGAAAGGAATCGACTGTGGAAGTATAGAACTAAATGTATATTTTAAGCATACCTTTAAAGATATAGAGCTGGAGGATGCAATAAAGATGAAGTTAGCCTCAAGGAAAAGTCAAGGTCATGCATGGTATAGTGGTATGCTACGAAGATCGCTACTGTTGCGAATCAGTTTACATGCGAGCAACTTAAGGCCAAATTTGAAGAAAGTTTATACTGGCAGCCCAAAAGTTGATATTGTTAAAGAAGTTCATCGAGTTGAAACAAGAAGGGAAGGCTATTTCAGAGCATGTAGCTGAGTTTGACATGTTGTTGAAATATGATTTGTCCTTTATTGACACTTCGTTAAAGAAGAATGAAAAGTTCGTAAGCTGAGGAAGGATGGGTAGAGCGTGGTTGTTTATGTGTTGGATGTTGCCCCTACTTCAAGGACAACTCCACCGGCGAAGAAGTAAGGAAAGGGCATTCTTATTCGAGGTATACTTTCCACTTATATTTTGCATATACATTTTTTACTTAGTATTGATACATTAGACCTATTTATCCAATGACTTAGTGAGTAGGTTAGGGTTATGCCCGGACCCAGTAAGCATACCCATAGTTGTTTTGAATTTGGTGATAGTTCGACCGACTTAGGTGTGATCTTCGATTTGGGACTTTGCTGTCTATTTTTGAATTTTCCTCATTTTGTGTGCAAATCATAGATTTTTGGGTGTTTGGTGAGTGATTTATCATCTCTACGCCTCTTATATATATGTTCTGAATATAGTTTTAAAGTCAAATTATGTTTTTCCATTGTTTTGAAATTATATCTGAAGTAAAAATGAATGTAGAAGGATTTAAGGCGATTTAAACATGTTACTTTGATGTATGATTGTTTACATAAATGTAAGGCTATGTTATATATGTGTTTTGAGTTGAAGTTCCATGTATTGATGTATGTTTGTATCATTTGATGGTGTTTGAATATTGTTTGGCATATGTATGGATGTTATTTCATATACTGAATGGTTGTGAATGCTCATCAAAGCGAGTTAGGAATTGTAAACATAGGATTTGGGTTGCCATGGATTGACTATAGAGCCTTTGAGGTTATGTCAATGCATTGGAGTTGCGTAATGGCTAAGATGGTAAGTGCAATGATCGAATCGGCATGAAATTAGGAGTGCTAAAAATGTTAGATGAGCGGTGTTCGGCATATGGGGGTTCGGGCTGATGGTAGTCGGTCCAATGGTGGTTAGTCCGGTAGTAAAGGTCCGGACATGATCTCATGTACGATTAGGGATGGATTTAATTTGGCAATAGGGAAACTTTAGGCCAAGCTTATGAAGACACAGGGAAGCAGTTGGTACGGCATAGGGGTACCGAACATGAACTCCTTTTCGATGTTGCTTCGGGTCGATGGATATATGACTTCAAGCTAGTCACGTGTAGGACCGGACAAAGGAGACAGAATAAGAGTTTTTGGGCTACTTCGGACTTAGCCTAAGAGAAATGTAAGGATGACTTCGGGCATAGTAGTAGTTTGCTTCGGGTGTTCAGGGAGTTGGCATGAAGGAGGGATGAACGACTCTTGGACGACTTGGGATGACTTTGGAGTTCAGTAGATAATGCAAGGCGTTTGATCTGGTACTTCTAATGGAAAGGATATGCATGGGACTAGAGTAGTTCAAGGAAAGTTCGATAAGGTGAAGCAATGTGATGGGACATGATATTTTCTAAATCGATTCGAGTGTTGAAGGGATCGTTGGTACTGGGAATGTGTTGTATGTTGCATGGGGCAATGGTATGTGACGACGCTTACCTGTGTACCTAGGACTAGGAGATAGTCTAGCCTTCCCTGAGAGGACAATACCTATGAGATAGGTATGTGATCAAACACCGAAGCTAAACACGACATGAGATGTTTTCGGTTTAAGAGGTCATTGTGTGGGATATTACATATTCGGGAAACCTTGGTGAGGATCACGGTGAAGCGAGACCTTGTCAATGATTGAGGTGAAGCGAGGTTTTAATAAGGATTATGGCAAAGTGAGACTTCATTGATGATTGGGGTGAAGCGAGGCTTTGTTGAGGATTGTGGTGAAGTGAGACTTCCGTGATGATGCATGTCAAGATGAAACCTAAGTGATAGATGTAGCGATATAAGATCGTGAGGATGATTATCGTTGTGTGTTTACTTTGTGTTTGCTATGATTGGTGTGACTATTGTATTGTTGTCTTGTGATGTAGGTATTCCTAAGTTATGTACCCTAACAACCATACTATACTTAGTGTAGTATATCTATATGTTCATGGTATAACATATACATATTATTATGTGCTAACTTGTTAGATGTAGGGACATGTTAGATATGATTTTATATACCCTATGTCCTTATTACTAATATCGTTTTTTGAGTGTTTAGAAGTTGTTTATCCCTCGCATCAAACCATTGTCTGACTTGAGGTTTTATGTTTTACTTCTTATTATTTTAGGTACTATTAATTGAGCAGAATAGATATCGGTCTAAGATAATGCACGGAGCTATTTGGTGGACGAGTAGGAGGCTACCCTTTCATATAACTGTATTTAGAGCTTGCTATCGCTTATATTCTGTTATGTACTACTTTGAAGCTGGATTAGTCCTTAGTATTATTAGAGATAGTATATTTGAGTTTATTTTGGAGAGTTAGGATATATAAACTCTATTAGTTCTATTTTGTATAAGCTTGCGAACCCGATGCACTCTAATGTTCTTATTTATGATTTATTTGGTTATATTGTCGTTTCACATGTTTTATATATATGTTGTTATTATATTTTATCTTATGCACTGTAAGTTATACAGTAGGTACTGTGATTGTATTAGTTACTTTAACTCCTTGAATATCGTCCTACGATAGCCAAGTACTATCGGTGTAGGGCGGTTAAATTAGGTACTAGAGGTGCAGGGCGGTCAGCATAATTATTATATAGCATTTTATACTTAACTTATATAGTAATCTATATTAGTTTTTCTAATTAAATCTTAATTAATTAATTAACAGTTTAATTTATTTTGTTTTATTTAATTAAGCATTTTAAATTGAATGTATACTATAACATTTATAGTTATATACATATATCCTTATATATAAATATACATATATATTTTCTTATTTATTAATTAACTTTTAATGAATTCATTTAATTAAATGTTTAATTAATTATATTATATTTCAAATAATATATGCATACATATATCACCTTAAACATTTTAAGATAATGTAACATATATCATCATATATGTTATACTATTTAATTAATTAATAATTTAATTAATTGTTTAATTTATTAATCTTATTAATAATTAAATAGTTTTTGAAATTTCAATCTAAAAATTTTTCAAACTATTTTTAAAATCATATGTAACATTTATAATTTTTTCTTATTTTAAATTTAACATTTTAAATTCTAAATTCTATTTTAATTTCAAACAGATATTAAAAAAGCCCAAGGCCTAAATACAAATTGGGTCTTTCGTATTACGGAAAACTTTTAGGCTCACTTCAACTTTCAGGCCAGGCCGGTAGCCAGGTATGGCATAGTACTTGATTACCTAAACCTAGCCTAAATACTACATTTCTAGACTCGTGACTAAATGGGTAAGCTTAGTTAGTTAGCCCTAATACTGCAAATTTAGACTATAAAGGCTATTGAGCTTTCGGTACCATTGTTGTAGCCAAGCCAGCACGCAATGGATTAAATAGGTGAATTTCAACTCCTTTTTTTTTATACCCTTTTAGGTCTTATTGGCCTATGAAGTCTAAACTGATTTAGGTCCGACCTAAATCAGTTTTAAGAAAATCATTATTTTATTTTAATAATTCATAAAGGATTTTATTTGATACTATATATGATATATATTATGCACACATGTATCATATACACACGCGTATGTGCACGTGCAACATATACGGTATACATGGTTTAAGATGTCCATATCAAAGTGCCGAGATTTAAACCGCAACAAATATCTTAGCCACTTTATATACATATTTTTTGTCTAATATATATAATATTAATGTTATATAAAATAGATTTATATTTAATAAAATATATTTACATATAATAACTTGGAAGTAATCTTATATATGTATGTACGCATATGCATTAAAGTAATATTTGTATATACAAATATAAGACAATTTTTAAATTTCAAATCTGAAAATAACTTCTAAGTTCTAACTCAAAACTTTAATTTCACAATATATTTTATTAAAATATATATACATGAAAAAATCTTTTATATATTTAAATATATGTGTCTATTAAAATTAATATTTTAAAATCATTTATAGGTTTAGACTATGTTGCATAATTATACACACACACACACACACACACACACACACACATATAATATGTGTATCATTTTTTTTACCATACCTTGATTTTTGCAAATTAATTTTTTTAATATAATTAAATCAGTATGAATTTATTGGTTTTTTTATTTTAAATTTTAAAAGAAATTTTTTTACGAAAAAATTCTTTATTTGCTTGTAATAAAATATTTTTTAATGTTTACAAATTTGTGTGTATATATATATGTATATATGTATTTATAAATTATTAAATTCAAGTCAATGCTTTAAATTAGCAAAAACAATGTGTATATATATATATATATGTATATGTATATGTATATTGAATTTAATAAATAAATAAACATGTTCATATTTTTTTCTTCAAATCATACGTTTAAAATTTAACAACATAATTTACAAATATTTATATGTATATTTAATTTTAAATTTTAACTTTTATTTAAAATACCGTTTTAAAATAAACCTTTAATTCGAATTTTTTCTAAATAGGTCAAAAGGTAAAATACATATATACATAAATTTATTATACACACACACATACACACATACATACATATATATGGATACATAGTAAATCATTACCTCAACCGTAGCTTAGTAATAACACCTGGAATGTTGAATTAGTGGAACTCCAAGAATTAAATCCTATTTTTTATAGAAAGCGCTACTAATCGAAGAGTTCTATGCACCTTTATGGTGTTTTTAATGATATACTAGAGTTTTTTCCAATTTATTTCAAAAAGCGTTACTAATAGAGTTGAATCCTACTTTTTCCAGAATCTTATTTTGAAGTTATATATTGAGTTTGGATAATCTTTATGGATTGAGAAAATTCTTCAAGTTTAATTTTTTTAATGATTTTAGAGGCATTTGAAAATATAAACTTCTTTGTAGGGTTTTGATAGCATATTATTGAAGTAGAAATTTGAGACGAATGGATTTGGTGGTTTTTAATTCAATAAATATGTGATTTTAAAATATGAGGTTTTGAGGTTAATCATTTATTTTATTATAAGAGGTAAATGAATAAAAGAGGTACTTAATAAATTAATTGAAGTGGTTTTATAAAAAGAGAAAGAGATGTTTTGATATTAAATTAAACTGAAGTCATTTTATAAAAGAAGGAAAAATTAAGCGAATTATATGTAAACAAAATCCTTCATCTCGTTAATCACTAATTGAATAATATATTGATATGTGCATGGATAATTGTTGATTTGTTTGTTACGAAAGAGATGAAGTTAAATTACCTGTTGTGTTGAACTATAAAATAATGAAAATAAAGGATAATGAATTGAAGTAAAAAGTAAGCGATGAGTGATTTAGTAAGCGACGTGGAAATTTATTTAATATTGATTCATTGAGGGTGTTGTGCATATAATTATATTTCACCGGACGCTATGGAACACCCTCATGGGGTGTGTTTATTTACTCCATACAAGTATAATGTTGGGTAATTCATTGAAACCTGAGTATTTCATATTTGGATATCGATGAACTATTTTATATTATACACAGATATTAATCGATATTACTTGAATTTCTGACTTGATGTGTTAGGTAAATTATATTATTACTTATTTTATTCTAAAGTGGAAATATGATTATTTCCGCTTTTGAGTGGACTAAGGAGTACAAAATCCCTTATGCAATGTGATGGCCAAAAGTTTTTGCTAACCTCATCTTAGCTTGATTAACCGTAGGGTAGCTCCCCGATTGTTGCGATGAAATGGCCCCCTTATCGCATGGTTACGATCTGCTACATGGGCCAACATGACAAATACAGAACGAGGCGAGAAGGTTGAAGATGGGAAGCAAGGAAGCGATGTGCGTTTACTGTGTAGCTAAAGACTTGTGAGGGCCATCATAAAAATATTTACAAGCAGGGTCTCCCTTCGCATGTGAGAAGAACGAGGCTCGGGTATAGACTCGGTTTTTTGCAATAGCAATAGTAATAACAACATCAAATACAATAGTAGTAGCAGTAATGAAAATAAAAATGAAGAATAAAATGAATAAATCTAAAACTGCTAAATAAATATGAATGAATAGTATAAGGTGTGCTATATGCAATGTATGTTGTCTTATGTGTATGATGCGTGCAATATGTGCGATGTATGTTATGTGCAATGTTTGTGAGGTGTGTGTATAGATGAGTGCGATGTGTGAGTTGTGTGAGTTGTGTTTTGAGTGTGACGTGTGCGATGGACGCTTGATGTGTGTGATGTGATTTATGCAATGGGTGCTTGACATGTGTAGTGTGATGAGTGTGATTGTGTTCATTATTTCATAGATGTTTTGATATTTGATGTATTATGGAGGTTGTTCGATTTGTTGTGGATGTTTTATTATTCCTTTAGGTGGATTTCTTTATTATGATGTGTATGTGTTGTTCTTTGAGATATCATTTATATTCTAACTATTGAATCTTGACATAGTCTGACCCGTTTATTACTTATATAATATTTTGGTCAGTCCGAGACATCTCAGGTTCAGGGACGAAGTCATCCGATTTGCTTATTGGGCTTTAGTTTGAGGCTAGATTACTATCAGTATTATGTATCATAGTATGGACTCGTGCATGTATATGTTGTTGGATTAGATATATTGTATGTATTTGTTTATTTATATTTATATAAAAATAGTGGGAATTTGACTTATTTTTGTATCTCACTCAGGCTTATGTGATGTATTATATTTTTATAGTTGCGTTCATGACTCTGTGTTTCTATTCCATTATTTTCTATATTGTTTTGTCCTTGGGAACCACATGTATTTATTGCTTTATACTGAGAATGTTTACGCCGAGGTGAGGGATCTTTATATTACAAGACGTATTCAGTGTAGGTCTAATGGAATATTCATGTGTGTATCGCCCACATCAGCTCACCGTGTTACTCGACAATATTACTCAATAATACTCTTGAGTAATATAGGTATAGAGGTGGGGTGTTACACTGATTGTTATGTCTCATATTGGGATTTAGATAACTGACCCGTTTATTATTTATATAATACTTGGGCCAGTCCGAGACTTTTCAGGTATATGTGCATTAGCCATTTTGGATGATTGGGATTTAGTGGAGTTTATATATATATATATATATATATATATATCAAATTTTGAGTGATGACTACGTATATTTTCCTTTGGGCGTCACCTTATGTCTATTTTGATGAGATGACCAAGAGTTGTGTACCGTGAATTTGACTTGGTATATATTGTTATAATGAGACACCGTTACACTTGGTATCAGTTTATTATGTAATATATTTTTCTATTGTGATATGTGATTCTATGTTTATTTGTATACGTTGTATATTGTTCTGTCTCGGTAAGTCCACATGTTTATTGCTTTGTGCCAATACCACGTACGTATAGTATTGATATATTTTGAGGAGAGATACGTATCGATGTTAGCCCATGGAATATTCACTAGCAATCGTTGCTAATAAACCTCATTTTCCGTATTACATACATGATTACCTAGTGATTCTCTTTGATTGTATGGGTATAGAGGTGGAGCGTTACTCCTAACTCTATCATTTATTACCTACTTTAAAGGTGCTTTAAACTGACTTCTCCACCACACTTCAAATGTGGTCTATATCCTATTGATCCTTCAAGGGTTTCAACTTGTATTAAAGAAAGTTAATAGGGATGTTATCGATAAGGTATTCAAGCTACTTATGTTTTGCATTATTATTTATGCTACCATTTGATCTTCCCCCTCAATTTTGACAAACATTCACATTGAATAGTAATCTTCTTTAGATTTCTCATTTTGATCCATCGTAATATTGTCACTAGCAAATACATCATATTTATTAATTATAGGAGGATATTTCTTTTATCGGTTGTTAATATACGTTCAAGTAATATTACTTACTTTTAGAGTTTATCCCTACTCATTGATCTAGCCAATTGAAGGAACTTAATTATTACATAGGTCGTTTGAATACAGATATAACTTCGAGCCTTTCAACATTTATGTTGATTGGTTTTTAAATCACTATTAACGCATAATATATATGATGAGTTCATATCTATTTAGTCAAACAATCTTCAAGTTGTTAGTCAAATATCAACATATATAGGTATATACATGAGTTCGTGTATGTATGTATGTATGTGTGTGTGTTGTAGATTTGCATTTTTTTTCCCGTTTGAGTTAGTGATTCAAGAAGAAACCATTACAAGGATCCAAACTATTAAATTTTGTTTTTCAATTGATGTAAATGTGAATCCTTTAATACCGCATGATAATGTTCAAAATGTATGGTTTGAAAATATATATGCATCAAGTTCGTCTAATCAATAATTACTTCGCACCATTGGATGTTTTATACCTTCCAGTTATTGAATATATTGTAACTTCTAGTTACTTTTATCAATAATAAATTAGATTTGCATGTTCTTTTCCGTTTGAGTTAGTGATTTAAGAACAAATTATTATAAGGATCCAAACTATTAAATTTTGTTTATCGATCGATGTCACTATGGATCCTTAAATAACGCGTGAAAATGTTCAGAATGTCTGATTTGAAAATACGTATGCATCAAGTTTTACTAGTCGATAATTACTTCGAATTATTGGATATATTATAACATATAGTTATTGGATATATTGTAATTTCAAGTTACTTTTGATTTATCAATAATAATGATCTTCAAGATTCGAGTCATATATTTTGTCATAACTTCATAGTTTAATATTGAAGTCAAACTTTCCTAAGTAATAGTTATCAAACTTCTAGTTTGATAATAACATTCGCAATATTTTAGATGACTTCAAGTTTCATGGCTTAGTTAATCAAAAACCCTTTGTTGATACTTTAAGGACTCTAAACTATAAACTTCTTGCTTGTTTCTAATATTAAACCAAAGTATGATTTTGGATATTTTGAACTTTATGTTCAATTTTATTTAGTTAAATATATGAAAATACGCGAACATATAATATAATGAAATATGCATATTTTTATTTGAATATGCTAAAGAACAACGTCCTTCGAATTAATATTGCAAATACACCTTGAAGACTTTCAGTCCAAACCACGTTGAACTTCTGGTTCAAATAAATTTTGTTCACAACTTCAAGTTGTTAACGTTTGTTCTTCAATTTTATTTCAAATATCTCTTTTGATCATTATTTATAATTATTTATCATAGAATAATACATAGTAAATGAAATTTGGCAAAAATCAATAAAAAGGGCAAAAAGTCAAATGAAGTTGCTAACAAATGAGTGATGATTGATATTTATAGGCGAGTCCATGCGTCAAAATTGCCGAATCTAGTTTGAATTCGTCAGACAGTCAGATCCGAGATGCCAGGAGGAAGTCAATATAGCACAAAATCGTAGATTTGATGGATCGATACTAATTCGTTACTTGTCCAAAACTTCATACTTCCTCCAAAATTGCTTAAATCTTCAAGTCTTGAGTGTTAGGGACATTGTACTTTTGATGGATCGGTGTCGATCTATCACCATCTTCAAAACTTGTTTTTTTTCAATATAACTTGTAGATCCATAGCACGATTCGAACCATAGCATTTTGTGATATTTTCATGCAACTACGAAGAGTGCAAGGGAAACGATGGTGTTTAGGCACAATACATGGATCGGTTCGACCCATATATTTACCGAAACACCATCTTTTCCGTTTCACTCTTCATCATTGATTTTCTTTAAGTTAATGATTAAATCGTTTATTATTTTGTAGTCCAATTCCATTGAAATGCTACTTGGTTCAAACAACGAATAACAATTGAAATGCTACTTGGTTCAAACAACGAATAACAAAGGTAATATTAAATTATTTTTCATAACTAACAAAAGCTAAGGTGTAATTGCTAAGTCATAATCCACCAATTAAACACAATTACTCTATTTTTATGTGAGTTGAGAATCATCTTAATTTAGGGTCTGTTCTTTACAAAATAAAGTGAGTGCAGCACTTGAACGTCATATTTGAACGTGAAAATCGATTGAAAAGTGAATGTGTTTGGCGATACAAAATGGGCATTTCAACGCGACACGCACCATTTTTTGCTCAACTGACCAATTTTTCCCCAACATACTATTTTCCTCCGTTTTCCACAACGGACGCGAAGGGAAACGGAAATGCGAAAAATGTGAGGGCCGGTACCTTATTTTCGTTTGCTTTTAAACTCAAACCGTTTACCCGTACCAATTTTATCTAAAACCGTTTCTAACCCTCAACCCAACAATATCCTACTCTGCTCTTTCTTCCGTTCTCTCTTTGCTCATCGATGCTTTTATCAAATCCGACATAACCCCACTTTCCTCCCTCGTTCGTTTTTCCGTTGTCAAGCTGATTTCATCCAATTCGACTGAACTTCCATCTTAGACTTCATCTAAACTTCGTAGCCTAATCAATTTTAGACCAAACCTAGATTTCAAATTCGTTGATTGCTGTGTTTGCGTCGGTGGTGCTATCAATTTCAAGTGTGATTCTATCAGCTATACGCTTGAGCATGGATTTGTTCACCTTGTTTAGAAAAACCTTCGTTGATTTATCACTGTAGATTTGATTCTTTTCTTTTGATCTCCTATTGGGCCTTCTGGTTGCTTTTTTGATCAAGTAGTGAAGATTTCTTGGTTAAGGATCTTCTGTTAAGGTATATATACATACGTAATTTATACATAATTTATGCGTTAGTTTTCACACTGTAAGAATTTTATCGGTACAGATAAACATAAAAAAAAATAACGAAGACCTAAATTTTCAAGTCGCGGCTCTCCCTTTCTCCACAGTCGGAAGCTACCGCTTCTCTTCTCCGCAGTTGCAGATCGCAACAAGCTCCAGCTTCAATCTCAAAACTTCTCCTACACACGCAGGCGGCAGCTCCCTCTTCTCCGCCAACACCTACGGACATCACTATCGCTTAGGTCGAGCTCCTCTTCCGACAGCACCTTAGTTCGAGCTCTTCAATATAGGTAACCCTAATTAATTCACACTCTGCGTAACCTAATTTGCGTAATTTGTTTGATTCGAATGAAAATTGGTTTGGGTTTAATTTATTTATTGTAATTTGTTTAATGTAATTAGTTTAATTTTTAGATACGAAAGTTTGATTCCTCAAAACCCTAATTTGTTTACTGTAATTAGTTTAATTTTAATGCAGGTTTTGTAATTTGATTTATTAGTAATAGGTTGAATATTGATTTATTCTTTATGTTTGAACCACTGAAACATGTTAAAACGTCGAAGGTATATTTCTTCCTGTGCCTTTGCTGCTTTGCTGTGTTTTTTTAGTAATAGGGAATTGTTTGTTTCTTAGTCTGAAGCTACTGCTTAGCAAACAAAATGAACAATTTTAATGAAGATTGCAGTATGTTCATTTATTTATTCAGATCTGCAAACATATTTCGAAAGATTGTTTCATGAAGTTGGATCTTCTAAAATTTCTATGCCTTCTAATAGTATCGCGAACAATGATACTCACGACACTATTATTCCAAACTTAGTTACTCGAAGTCGTACTCATGTTGATTCATGAGTTCTTTTACACTATTTAAATAATTGACCCAAAAAAAAAAGATTTTCGGGCCTACTGTCCCGAACCCCCTACCTTACTACATTGTGCCCTCCTTAACGACATATCCTGGGTACTCCACTGGTTTAAAGGTCATATTATTGGCAATGCAAACTGAATTATGGTTCCTTTTATCGTATGGCTTTCATTGTTTATGCACTCTCTTAATTTTGTTCATCACACACTTATTTAGTTAACTACTGACTGACTGATGTACATTTATTTAGTTCATCACACATTTGTTTTTTCTTTCTACATATTTTCTCTTGCTTTATCTTTATTAAGCCTTTGATGCACAAGACCAATTGGCTAATGCATTAAAAATATATGCTACAAATCCATGTCTGTAAACTCCATATATGTCAACGACGCAGTGCACAACCAAGGTTAATCAAACCAAACCCATATTATGTCAGTACTCATATAAGCTCCACCTAGCTATTTCATTCATGCTACCATAGTTTGTATAAAGCTATCATTCATTTTATTTCATGGAAACATACATCTTTACGCACCAAAACACACGAATGGTTACATAAAAGCTCTGTTATAGTTCTCATATACAAACTGTACAAATATTTGGTATCCAACTTAACAATGAACAATGTCTAGGTGTCTAATATTATAACTGGTGGACATTTTCCTATCAATGGACTATAAATAGATCAATATTACAGATACAACAAAATGAAGTCAGGTGAAAAGCAAATTAGCTCTAAAACTAAACAGTCTAAATGAACCAGGCACTACATTACTAAATAGAGCCAAAAACAATAGTTTCAAATAGTGAGATGAGCGCACTGTAAAATTTAATCCTGATGTATCCCATTGAGAAATTTTACAGAGGTTTGTTGACCAATTTACTATAAAACTGATAATATTATTGAGCACATGTGTTACTTTCCTTCAAGGCTATAAAATTGTTTTCTTAAGAAGCTTAATTTCAATCCTCTGTTGTTTGTGCTTGTTTTATGCAGAAAATCCAGTTATTCAAGTCATATGTGATTGAGGGTCTTCATACCATTTAACCAATGTAATGTACTTTATAAATATGCATGGTTCTGATGCTCTCATTGAAGAAATATGTATGCAGTACGATGCTATCGTGCATTTTTAAGAATTATGAAACTGATCATGAGTGCATTTCATTCAGACTTGTTCGAAAACTGTATGTCTATATTGATTTATACTATTTTGTTGAAAATAATAACTTACAGTTATTATAATTTGCAGTCTTGCATTATTATGCTGCAGATTTTGTGCTGTCACCGTTCAGTTTTTTTCCTCTTTGGGTTTTTTTTTAAATAGTAGTTCCTCTATCCTTCTGTGCAGTTTTTTGATATATTTTTTTTGTGTATTTTCAAAATTATGTGCTGTAGCTTATAATCTGGAACTGCTTTGCTTTTTTCCTTTTTTTTCCCCCGGAAATGCAGTCCTATCAGTATTTTGTAGATTTTACTGCATTTTCCCTAAGTGGTTGTTTTCTTTCTTTTTTGCTATAATTTTTATCAACATGGGTTGGATTGGGTTGGGTCAACCCGTTTCATCATGGGTCAGGTTGGGTTAAACTGCTTATCAAACGGGTCAAGTGGGTTAGGTTTAGTTTTTTTAAATGGGTTGGGTAAAATCTT
Source organism: Allium cepa (assembly GCA_030765085.1). NCBI lineage: Eukaryota > Viridiplantae > Streptophyta > Magnoliopsida > Asparagales > Amaryllidaceae > Allium > Allium cepa. Next base: position 165,931,831 of record CM060932.1, read on the forward strand.
ACCCAACCCGTTTGATGGGTTTGCCTAATGAGCATGTGCTATAGCCTGGACAAGTCCTCTTGTTCCCCCTCATTAATGTCAGCTAAAAAGGATTAAAGAAAACATGTGGCTTGAAAAGGTATTCCCTAACTATTGTTTATATTCGTGCAGATTCTTTAAAGTATGGGCTTGTATTTAATATATTACATTCAATTTATTTTTTGCTACTGATTTCGGTAATTTTTCAAAAATCGTTGTATAATAATCTTGACGCATTAAATTATATAAACGATTCCATTTTACGTGACGTCGATGTTGGAAATCAGGCAATTGATTCATTGTATTTATATATAAATTGGTATATGGTGTGTTGAGAATACGGTAGCCTAATTTGGCATCCTGAATCAACCCGATGTTTTATTTACAACGTCCACTGCATACATGGCTCAATTTTGTATTACTGAAGTCTGATTTCATTTTCACATTCATACCCAACTCATCTTGCATGCATAATATTTTGTATAACTATTTCTTGACGAAAATTTCTTTTGTTTTAATTAGGGTACTACATAGTGCATACATAACTTAATTCCCATTAACATCTATCTTATGTTATTTTGGAATACTTCATCTCCTTTCTTAATATTGTATTGCTTCTTTGTAGTTTAATACACAGGCTACTGTTATTACTTACACAGATAGATGCACATGGACAACACATCTAGAAATTCAGATGATTTTCTTGAATCTTCAGTTCTCTTAGATGAAACCCACTACAATGACGGTTTTAAAGAAGGCCACAGTGATGGATTAGGATTAGGAAAGGAAGAAGGCAGAGAAGTAGGCTTGAAAATGGGATTTCAGGTTGGAGAAGAACTTGGGTTTTACCGTGGTTGTGTTGATGTATGGAAGTCTGTTCTTTGCATCGATCAAAAAGCATTCTCGACTCGAATACAAAAGAGCATTGAGCAACTGAGTGAGCTTGTGGATCAGTATCCTCTTTTCGAACCAGAAAACGAGAATGTTCAAGAGATGATGGATTCCATTAGGCTGAAGTTTAAACTTATTTCAGCAAATTTAGGTGTGAAGTTGGAGTATGAAGATTACCCAAAATCATCAAAACAAGACGTGGAAGATATTTAGATATAAAAGTAGATGAAGTTGTTTGAGGCCACTTACGTATCTAATGAATCATATATTATGCACGGGTAACATTGCTTATTTATGGCAGTTTAATATAATCTGAAACATTGTTTCTTTATATAAATATATATGTTAATCTACTTATATTTACTTAGGCCGTTTCTTCATTTTCATAGAATTTTATTACATCATATAAAATGTAGTTGTATACATGAATTGCTATCAACAAAAGCATACCAGACTAAGAAATTAGGTATGTCATATGGACTTTCAGCACGCTTTTCTGCCTGCATAGGATACAAATATACGTACTAGGTACAAAGATTTGTAGCGTCCAAAGAGTTGTTCTTGTTTACAATGTTAAGTGTGTATTATTCAAGATTCGAATCTACTGCCCCTTCCTTAGATACAAGAAATTATAGGACGGCGTATTGCCTTTATGCATCCTGTAGAAATAAGGCTTTGTTGTCAACCATACTCCATGAAAGAACTACACTTGCTTGACTAGAGTTTACATTTTAATGAAATAACCTACAAGAAATTGTAGCTGACAACCCCAAAAGTGTAGGACAAGACCGTGGCTGCAATAAATTTCATATATTGTTCAAAGGGTTGTGAAATATAAAAGAGGTTTTTGGTTGATGGGATTGAGGAATGATTAACAGAGGTATGTTGTTACTGTAATCAAGGAGAGGTGATGAACAAATGCACATTATGAAGTGCAAGGTCAAAACTTTGCTACAGGACTATAGGATGATTAGGTTTAGAATAAGGAATTTCAGACCATTTAGTAGTATTATGTGCAGTTTCCTTCCAATTTACTTTTATCAAATACATTCACATTTTCAGAAAAATAGCTGCAATTTATGGAGCATCTTGATAATATTACAAATTTTAATATGTATCCATATTACTATTTTATTTTTTATGCAGAGGGATCTGTCCCTGATTTCCAAGTAAAATTATGTTTCCTCTCAACACTTTTGTTTAATTGTGCTTAGTATGATATACTTTGTTTATTTTTTTATTTATTCTATTTTATTTTTTATTTTTTTGCATGTTAAATCAAAAATGTATAAATCTAAATAAACTAGTTCTCGTGTCTAATTTCTGTCAGGATACATTACATTATGGTCAAGCCTTTAAATTCAATCAATATTACACGGTTATTACTAGTATTAACTGTGTGTATTCACTTTTGTTTAAGCAGAACACTGGATGTAAAGCATGTTGAACATGTGACCATAGTTATCATTTCTTATGCAAGATGGCTCTATAAGCAAGGCTCGTATTCTCTCTTTCTTTCGACTTCACGCTTCCGTAAGCACTTGGAAATATAGTTATATGCAGCTTCTTCAATTAGCTACCAAAGTCCGTTAATCTGTGTATACATCCACATTTTAAATGTCTTTTCCTGCTTCAAGTCAATGTTATATCCATCGTTGAGTTATTAATTATGTAACTATCACAATATCTGATATATTTACGGATAACAAACCTGTTTATAAGTATCAATGAGGCGCATGGCCTGCTAGAGATATCACCACTGCAGTTTAAACACGTATATCCGTTGTAAATGTAATTATTACAAGACAAATGGTATCTGCAGAAGAGAAAATCATAAGCAATACGTTTTTCTTTTTATTTCTGCATAGTAATACTGTTATGGGTAAAACATGTTCTTCAAAAAACTATAATTATATGGCTACAATCAATCTCTATCATTACTTTAGAAGTTTGTTTGTTTTCTTGCTTTCTTTATTTATTGATTTCTGCCATGCTTTTCTAGTCTTAATTATGCCATTTATTCTCATTGTCTTTGACGTTTTTGGTTGGAAGGTCTTTGTATTGGTTGATTCGTTGCTCAAAATCCAAAACTTTGAGAGAGACTTTTTTGGAGTGTAATAATTTACTATACTGTTCACATAAGTGTCAGTTGTAAATTCATAAGAGGGGGAAAAAAAGCTGATTCTGAATATGCTTTTGCAACAAAATTTTGATACATCGTTTCTAGTGCCGAATAGCAGTGATATACAAGCTCATGCATATATCCGCTTGGCGGGGGCGGAGCCAAGAACCTTGGCCCTAGCTGAACTCCAATACTATTTTACAATTAGATTACACATATTGGTATATACATAGGCGATATGAGAACATACCACATGTGGGAATAAAATTTGGCCCTAGCTGAGCTCGCACCACTGCCGCTTGGTTGTACTTTTGGATCAGTATACTATGGAAATAACATGTATGATTAAATGTTGATGAGAAGAAACTATTAGGAGGATTGTTATTTATATTAAGTGAACATGTAATTATGTAAGCGTGCGTTATGAAACATCAAGTTATTTCTTTCAATTAACATGTGATATGAGAAAAATCTCTTGCTGAGTTCACAGTAGAAGTACAAGGTTTTAACGGTTAAAAAATTGAAATGCTGGGGTACTTGCAACTGTCGTTGGTTAAAACTCTAGGTTATGGTCAAGGTTCAAATGCCTTTCACGGTACCCAAATTGAACATTATAGCTTGACTTCAAGTTCTTTGCAGCAAACAAGATTGCCAAGAGTAATAACACAGGGCTGTGATGTTATAATTTCAGCAAATTTTCCACTTCTAATCAATCGGTTATCACTTTATCAGTGAAATCATTTTATCAGTGAAATTGGTATGCCGTTGTAATTAACATTTTCTCCAAACCAATTCATCAGTCCTTTTATACTTAGATTTAATTTAGAAATTTAGCTCCTTATTTCTCATTAATATTTGCCTTTTTTTTTCTTTTTTTTAAATATGTCTACTGATTCGAATCATACAGTACGCGATATTCGAACATATGACCTAATGTACAAAAGCCTAAACGTTTAACCATTGAGACAGTAATATTAGACTTTATTGATGTGTTTTATTAAATGTCATCATGAAATACCACGTAAAAATGTATCAAGTTTTTTATATTGAAAAAACAATAATCTACCATTACGAGCGTTGCTCATCATTTTATCAATATGCTAATGTTAGATGTACCAACAAATCGGATAGTTCATTTTGGATAAGAAAATTATTAGTATCATTGCTAAATTCACAAGAGAACACTTCAATCGAGATGGGGGGCACCTAGGAGGTTTCTACATGAGCCAAGAAGTTATTATCTAAGACTAATGAATTGAGAAAGTGTTCACGTTAGGGTGAGTTAGCATATGTGTACGCTCGTCCTTTAGCATTGGTTATTCTAGGAAGGTTCATAACGATACGAGGTGACAAACATAGTGTATTGAGGGTACATCATTAATAGGTGAGCATGACCAATCAAACATAGGAGCTCCTAGGTGAACAATTATGAGCTAACATGTATTGTATAAGAATACCAAGAACTTCACAAAGTCTTTATTACCGACAACTGTCACTTGGTTCCACTCGTGGACACAAGAATTAGGAACTGTAACGACACGTAAAATTTTCGATAATTTAATTTGTGAATTTAATAAGATTTTGTAATTTAATATTGAAGAAGATAAGAATTTGTGAATTGTTAATGAGAATAACAACTAGAATGAATTGTAACAATATAAATGTAAGTTGATTGTTAATAACTTGAATGCTGAAACGATAATTAAAACCAATCATTAACAATTGAAATGAAAGGTCAGGTGAAATAATGAAAATTGTTATAATTGGTTATGAGATTGAAATGTAAGAAACGAATGTAAATATTTAATTAGCTAATGGAATAATAATATAGTTAATGGTAATTAAATAAAATCAGAAGTATATAAGAATTGTAACAATTGTTTGGTAATAGAGAATTCATAAGTGTAATTAAAGTTATGGTAACACTTGTTATAAGTTACCTGTTTATTTGGTTTAATAATTAAAATGGGAATCAATTAGAATTAAATGAACCTTAATGTTATATTAAGGAGAATTAATGCAATAACTAAGGATGTGAATGTAATAAATACAAACCAATGTTAATTGTAACTATGAGACGACAATTTAGTGAATAACAGGATTTAAAAACCAAATAAATGAATTTATTGGAAATTTTAATTTTAATTACTGGATAAATTGAAATTGAAATTAAATACTGTAAATTGGGAAATACTCAATGATAAATTGATGTAGAAATTTGTTTAAAGGATTTTAAATTTACCAAGTAATCCAAGCTGATAAAATTTGTAAATAATTATATTTGAATTGTAAAATTGATTTAAATAACTTATTATTAAATTATTTAATTAATGTGAAAATAGCCATTTTGGCCACTGACTCGGATTTCGACGAAACCAGTTTCATCGGATCCATAACGGTGAATTATTGTAGGATTTCAATTTTCGTAGTGATCGAACTTGTCGTTTGATCGTACGGACTCGAAACGCATAGAAATCAATTAATTGAAATCAATTGAAATCAATTTGGAATAGCTTGTTTTTAGCATAATTTCTTCATACGATGAAATTTGAACTTAAAACCTGTTCCATCGAGTTTAAAATATTCAAAAACATCTATTTTGATATATGGGTTAACTCAATTTCATTCCGGAGTCAGAACGGGCTTTTCGGGTCATTTATCGTTCAACGGTCCAAACCAATCGTGTCCATTCATCTCTATTTTTGACCTACCTATTTATACCTTGTAATAAACCTTAGCCTATTTCTTATTCCTCATTTCTATACGTACAATTCTATTTGCTTCTCCACTTTCAATGGCAGATAGAACCCTAAATCCCAAAATGCAATTTCAAATCAAATTCAAAGCCAAAAATTAAATCTCCTCAAACTATATCAAATAATATATCGATATGAAGCACTCGACGAGCGCATCTCAGATCTGTAATTTTTTTCCAATCTGAAGCTCTGTTCGTCCGGAATTTAGGAACAAATCACGGCCGTTCATCGTGCCGAAATCAACTTCGCCTGATCGTCAATTGGAGGTTACCGTTGGGTGGAGATCGCCGAGAAGAGTGCGTCCATGCGAGTTACGCAGCGAGTGAACGGTTGGATGAGGCTACAAAATACAGTAGGGTTTCAAACCCTAGTGGCCGCTGCGGCTAATAAGGGGGTCGATCGGCTTCGTGGTGGGTCCAGGGAGGTCGGGTGGACGAGGCAAGACCGGTGGTGGCCACGCCATTGCCTATGGCGGCGCGTAGAGTGAGAGAATTGTGGTCAAAGCTTTGGTCAAACGATGGAGTTGGGTTCGAACTGAGGCAGTCTGCGAGAAGGGGTCACGTGCGCGTCTAGTAGCAGGGGACGTGGAACCATCTGCACTTTTTTATTTAGATTTAATTCAAATCTTTATACGTTCTAATCGATATAACTTTCACATACGACACGATGTCCGTTTCACGCGCGGTTTTCTCCGCTAGGATCGTATTGGAATTCTGGACATTTTGGCGCTGGTTTGGACGGATTCTGAGACTGTTCAAATTTTGGGTTTAAATTGGATTTAGATTCAATTTAAATTCCAAAGGTGAGTGTTTTAACCCACTCACAACTTTTAAATTTCTTATGTGTGTTAAATTAATTTTTAATGTGATTAGAAATTTATTTGTGATTGTTTGACATATTTTTAATCATCATCTCAGTTAAATTGAATTTATTGAATTAAATTGTTATTTAATTTATTATTGCATATAAACTGCCAGTTAAATTGTTATTTAAATATTATTGAATATAAACTGCCAGTAAATGCCTGTTATTTATTATCTGTTCTATATTGATGTTAATGATTGAATTGGATGATGATTGTGATAAATGTGTGATGATTGATACTGGATGAATGGATGTTGTATTTTATACTGTTATAAACTGCAAGTTGTTATAGATTTTATTTCATTCGGGATTGCGGTTTGAAATTATATATAACCGTAATTATATTTTAAATTACGGATTGAAATGATAAATATCTGTATCACTTGACCATAGGATAGAAAATTATATACAGACACCGTGGTCTATATATAAAAATATTTTAAAGTGATTTCTATGGTTTTGTAAAGAAATATATGGTATTTATATAAATATTGATGCTAGATATTTTATAAAGAGTTTTTAGGCTCAAAAAAAAATTGAAGAAAAATTTAGTTTTAGAGACAAGAAGTTTGTTTTTTAGGCTGAAGGACAGTTTTTAGTGTAAATCACAGAATGATAGTTGTAACTATCATTTTCAGTTTACACTAAAATGCGTCCTTCAGACTAAAAAGCAAACTTACTGTACCTGAGACTAATTTTTTTTGCAACTTCTTCCTTGTGTCTATTTACCTGTTTTATAAATGTTATTTTATTCTTGATTATTAAGCTATGTATAAATTTGTTTTAATATCGAATAAGCTTAATAATAAGTGATTTTATTGAGGATAATACAGTTAAGTATTTAAATTATAATTTAATATAGAGTTTATAATGATTTAAATAAAATGAAGGTTGAAAGGTAAATTGGAAATATATTTGAAATTGAATTTATTTAAGAATCAAACGCAAATAAGTTGATATGAAATTTATTAAATTGGAAATTTTAAAGGTATGATTTTTATAACCTGATTTTGGTTTAAGGTGAATTAGATGCATATTTGAAGTATAAATAAATTGAAGAAAATATTTAGTTATTTGAACTTTGAGTTTTATTTAAATGATGAGGGATTTATTAAGTAAAATATTTCAAAACTAAATAATAGGAAATTAAATTGTTGGATTGGAATTACTAAACTCAGTTTTGAAATTGTTGAATACTTAAAGTTGAAATATATCGAATATGAGATGGTTTATTTTGTGGATCAAATCTGTTTTGAAATCGATAAAGTTGGAATAGTTTATTTGGAAACCGAATTGAATTGAAATTTATGATTTAGGATTTGGTTAAATATAAAAATGTAGAAATTCGAGTTGTGTTGGATTTGATTTGTGAAATTGAAGAAGCAATTTTATTATATAAAGTATTTTAAATATTTAAACCGTTTAAGTGGGGGAAGTTATGGTTTAGAAGCTATGAAATTCAAGGTATCATGTTTTGAAATGTTATATTTCAAGCGTTTGGTTTCGAAATATTATAACTTTCAAAGTGTTATGGTTTTAGAAAAGGATATATTTGAAATAAAAATGATATCGTATTGATTTGGTTTTGAAAGGGAAATGATATTTGGTTTTAAAGAATAAACTATTTTGAAACTGACCGCGGTGTTATAATAACGTTTGGTTGTTAAGGAGACCGGGATCGGAAGTTGTCATACTCACTGCCAACTCCGAAAACCACTTTAACAACCATGTACGTGGTGGAGATTCCAGAATGAAGTGGGATGGTGGCGACGCTCCTTTGAGGTATATACATGGATCTGACTCCCGTAAGTTGGCATAAGGTGGCTAAAACAGGAGCGATTCCGGGCCAGTGAGGTAGCCCCTCTTATCGGACACACTCCTTCGATACCATTCTATTACTTTGTGATTGATTGGGGCCCTTTGATTTTTTTTGGGGTGTGGCTTGAGGTGGGCGGTAGTGGCTGATACACGTCACCACCAGTCCGGACAGCAATTGGTATATCTACTCTGGTATTGCCTCGTTGTGCCGTGTCACCTACCCTATCGCGCCTTGTACGAGTTTGGTCTTCTCCCGTAGCCCGTGTGGTATTCTCTGGTGGATTCCTGATCAGGAGGGACTATGAGACTGGATGGACTACTGGGACTATTATTGTGTTAAGGGGGAGATTGGGTAACTCCTTAACGCTATTTAAAAGTAAGTTTATTTTACTGTAGACATTATTATAATAGCGAAATATTACTACATAGTAAATAGTTTAACGGATCCTTAGGAGATGTGAATCCTGAGCATCTCTTAAGTTACTGCACTCACGTTTGACACTGGATAGGAGATGTCAAATCCTGTAAACATCTCCGACGCCGTTCCACTCATATTATTTACATTGATTTAACTTACATAAGATCTTTTAGTTCTGACTCGAATGTTTTGTCTTTTCAATTCGCTCGAGTCAGTCTGAGCATTTCAGGGTTTGAAGATCTTATTTCTGGAGGACGAAGACGAAGATTGTATTATTATTATTATATACTTTACTGTTTCGCTGCATTATTTATTATTCTCTGGTATGTGTAACTCTGATATGTATTGTACAAGTATAATCAAATGTTTTATAAAACAGCTTCGTGAATTGTTTATTTGATTATCATATTTTATCATTCCGCTGCAAGATTCTATTTTGTTTTATTTCTTTCTTCCTTTTTCTTGTTCACCCTAATAACAATCCGCCCTTCTGTATGGTTTGAGTTGGAACTATGTATGCTTAAACGTACAAAAAGGCGGGATGTTACAGGAGCACTAGGGCGGAAGATGTTTTTCTAAGGCTTTAAGTTAAAGGAAAGGTCATAGTGGTAGTTACGAGTCTCTTATGACCAAACATGTAATTTTAATTATACAAATGCGACACATAACTATATCATTCGATAATTGTAGGCTATTTTTTGTTTTATTTCTGGTTATATTATGTTATATTTTTATGTGAAGAACTTTAAAGAAAATGTTGTTACATGTCGATTGAAATCTTTGAAGTTCGTACAGTGTTGATCATAATTATGAAGAGTTTGTAATCATTTGTATTTGATTGAACACTAAAGCACGAGTTTCTAAATCTTAATATTCCTATTTATAGGTATTCAAGAAAAGGATATCGATATACCAAAGACTAGCGCATGTAACATACTTCGTGATGGTAAAGTTCTATTTGACAACGAGGCATGATCCAACCTAAGTGATGTTGAAAATATTCAGTTGAGCTTAATATATTCGGAAATTGCCATAATTTTTTTACCAGATGAGTGGTCATTCATTTTACTTGTTTTATCTTCAACAATGAATAGAGAAAAGTTTTAACTTTTTTGGTGCTCTCTGTGTGTCTTCATTTGCATTATTGGCATGCATATCCTCTTTTTTGTTTCCTTTGGTTCATCATATGTTTGGTCAATTGGTATCCCACTTTCCAAAAATTTATATCCTTGTATTCTCATTCAATCAACGTTTGACACGCAATTATATATTTTCCAAAATTTATTAGACTGTTTCGGTAATTATACCAAGTATGAGTTGAATTTTACAGTATTCTTTTTCTATAATATGACAGAAAATGTAACTGCTATTTGTTGGGGAAAATCCCTTCAGATGATCGGTCTAAGGGAATAAAAAACCCAACGCAGTGGAAAAACAATGAACTGGATCATGATTGTAGTAAGACGGAACAAACAGAGATAAACACCAAAACAGATAGTCATAGATCAATGCAATGCAGAAAAATAAATAACACCGGTATTTATAGTGACTGCACTACCGCGGCAGTGTACGTCCACTTGGGGAGAGGAGATTTTATTAATCACTGAAAGATTAGAGTTACAAGATTGATTCACTTTTGAAGGCTATACATAAGAAGAATTTACAATACAGACAAAATTCTGCAGAGTTTCAACTCTCAAGGATGGCTCTGAAATTGGCTGAAATTAGCTCTCAATTTCGGCTATTATTGTTGTCCAAAAGCTCCTCTATTTATAGAGTGAAGATACAAAGAGGGGTAGCTGCTATATAGCAGCCATGAGGTTTGGTTTGGCATGCATCTAGTTTGTCTCGGCAAAACGCCGAGCGAAAAATTTGGACCGGCATCTTCTTTATTGAAGCGGCATACTCAAATACCAAACGACACATTTGGACCGACATCTCCAAAATACCAAACGATGCATCTGAACTGGCATCTCCAAAATACCGAATGAAATATTTCGTTCGGCAAATCACCGAATGAAATATTTCGTTCAACAATTTTCTTTTCTTCTCCGCTCTAATTATTTCTTTCAACATAGCACAAATCTGGAGCAGAAAATCAACAATACCACTCCAAAATTCATCTCCCCACGTAGACACCATTGCCAGCATTCAACACCACCGCTCCAAATTCATTTCCAGGATCTGGTTCGGCAATCACTGCTTCATCTCCTCCGCGAGCTTCTTAATGGCTTCTTTAAGCTTCCTCGAATTCGGGTATCAGTTTCAACAATCTCCACCTTGATACCGAATTCCAAACAAGCCTTCCAACTCTATCTACACCTTTATGCTCCAGGAAATGGATAGTTACCCATTGAGCTTCGGTAATTCCATCACCTATTACACTCTGTCAACGAACTCCGACAAGTCCACCGTCCGTCAACAAAGTGTTCAAAGTACCCAATTTGTGTAGAACCTATCAATCTCCACCATGAAAACAAATGTCTTCATTAACCTTCTCAACTATCCCCCCGTGCCACCCCATGACACCTAGTACTTCATTAGGCGAATTAAGTCCAAGCAATGCTCGAACTTAGCAACAGGCAACGACTTGATAAACATGTCTGCTGCATTCTCCTTTGTGTGAACCTTCTGAAGACGAACTAGCTTCTCTTCACTCATCGAGACAAGAAACGACTCTCTCACCTCAATATGCTTCGTCCTCGAGCTGAATGTCATATTTTCAGCTATGTGAATTGCACTTTGACTATCACAGTACACATTAACTCCTGCGTGTGCGAAGCCAAAATCACACAACAGTCGCCTCAAATAAAGCGCCTCCTTAGCTGCTTCAACCGCAGCTAGGAGCTCCGCCTCTGTGGTAGACAAAGCCATAGTCGTCTGCAACCTCGCTCTCCAATTGATCGCTCTCCGACCAATGGTGAACACATATCCGAAGGTTGACTTCCTTCGATCTCTATCACCAGCATGGTCGGAATTGCAAAATCCAACCAAGTTGAAATCTCTTCCTCTACCGCCAAAGACAAGTCCATGGTTTGTAGTTCCTCTAAGGTATCTGAAGATACACTTCACCGCTTTCCAATGCATCTTTCCTGGATTCGCCATGAATCTACTTACCAATTCAACAGCTTGTGCTATGTCGGGCCTAGTGCAAACTATGACATACATCAAGCTGCCAACTGCTCTTTCATATAGGACCTTTATCATATAGGACTTGTCCTTTTTCGAGATCGGAGAGCCTTTACTAGAAAGCTTTGTATGCAAAGGTATGGGTGTGCTGATTGTCTTTGCCCCATCCATGCTAAACCAAGCAAACACCTTTCGAATGTACTCCTTTTGAGCGAGGCTTAAAAGTTTTAGCTTTCTATCCCTTTGGATTTCCATACCCAAAATTTTCTTTGCTTCTCCAAGGCCTTTCATTTCGAATTCCGCTTTTAGCTTTGGTTTAAACTATCAATTTCAGTTTTGTCCTTGGATGCAATCAACATATCATCCACGCAAGAGTCAAAACCAAGTGAAAGCATAAATGAGTCAAACCTCTTGTACAATTGTCTAGGCGACTGTTTAAGTCCATACAAAGACTTCTTCCATTTGCAAACCCGATTTTCCTTCCAATCTACAACAAATCCTTTTGGTTGTTTCATGTAGATGGTCTCATCCAAGTCTCCGTTGAAGAAAGCAGTTTTCACATCCAGTTGCTCCAGCTTCAAGTCATGAGCTGCGACGGTAGTGAGCAAAATGCGGATGAACGTATGCCTCGCTACCAGAGAAAATATCTCATCATACTCCAATCCCTTTCTTTGTGAAAGCCCTTTAGCAACTAGTCTAGCCTTGTATCTCTAATCATACTTCACCTTGAACACCCATTTGCAACCTATGGATTGGCTTCCTTGAGGAGATGGTACCAAATCCCAAGTCTTGTTCTTCTTTAATGACTCTAACTCCTCTTCTATTGCGCATATCAACTTCGAATTGTCACATGACTTCAAAGCTTCTTCAAGGTCAAGAGGCTCATCAAGAACCACATGCAGAGCATAGTCAAACTGATCGCCAAGTCTAAAGTTCACAAACTGCCAATCACCATACCTTTCGGACAGCCTAATAGTCCTACGACTGACCCGGATAGGTACTGCTTCGCCTAAACTCTTTTTAGCTCCACCTTGAACCGAATTTCCTCTAGATTCATGCACATCACCAGCACTACTAGAAGGTGCATGTGGACTATCCTGTGATGTTTCATCAACTGCGTTTTCTCGACAGCATCAACAACAACTTTACTATTTGGTTGGAATACGGGATCTTCTTCCATCTCCTTAGGCCTATCAGAATCTTCTGATGTGGTAGGTAGCTTCTCCTTCGGATTGAACATAGCAGACTCATCAAAAGTAACATGTCTAGAAGGAACAATCTTCCGATCAATAGGGTTTCGAATTCGATACCCTTTGATACCATCGGCGTATCCCATTAGTATGCCCATATGTGCTCTAGCCTCCAACTTGTCATCACCTATATGGTGAACATACACAGGACAACCAAAAATTTGAAAGTAACTAAGATACGCTGCTTTACCTCTCCACTTCTCCTTTGAAATCTTCTCATCTATGGCTGAGCACGGAATTCGATTTATGATATGTGCCGCAGTTAATAATGCCTCGGCCCAAAAGCCTCTAGACAAGCCCATCGTCAATCTCAAGCAACAAGCCTTCTCCAGTAGAGTCATGTTCATCCTTTCTTCAACCCTATTGGATTGTGGATCTCTGAATGTAGTGAAATGTCTCTGAATGCCATGCCGTTTACAAAATTCGAGGAGCTCTCTAGAGTTAGATTCACCGCCATTATCAGATCTCAGCACCTTCAACCTAAAACCGGATTGGTTCTCAACAAGCGCTTCCCAATTTTTGAACTTCTCAAAACTCTCTGATTTGGTCTTCATCACATACACCCATACTTTTCATGAAAAGTCATCAATGAATGAGATAAAATACTTTGCTCCTCCAAGAGAAGGAGTGGCAACTGGTCCCCAAACATCTGTATGCACGTACTCAAGTACTCGCCTCAATCTATGAAGTCCAACTCCAAAAGATACTTTAGTTTGCTTCCCTAACACACACTCCTGGCAAAAGTTCATCTTGTCGAAATTTCATCCTTTGACCATCTTCCGTCTCCGAAGAAAATCTAAGCCATTCTCTGAAATATGACAAAATCTGAGATGCCAAAGCTTTGTGGCATCCAAAGCACGAGAGTTGTCTACTCCAACACATGAATCTTCAAGAACCGTGGTTCCTTTGTGCAAATACAGATTTCAGAACACATCTTCTTTCATAAGAACTAGTGCACCTCTCGAAACCTTCAGACTATCCTTCTCGATAGTTACCTTGTATCTCAAAGATGCCAATTGTCCTAAAGAAATTAAGGACTTCCGAAGACCTGAAACATACCTGACACATGTCAAAGTGTGTATCACTCTATCAAACATCCTGATCGTTATTGTACCTTCACTCATTGCTCTACAGCTAGCATCAGTACACAAAAGAATAGAGCTTCCCTCTAGACCAACGAAAGAACCGAAGTAATCCATATTAGGCGTCATATGGAAAGACGCCTCCGAATCCAGCACCCAATGGTCTAAGACATCCGATACTCCTATAGACAACACATCGTAAGATATAGACTTCTCCACCGCAAATGATGAAGATCCATCTTCTTCCTTCTTCCTCAAATCTGGACAATCCTTTTTCCAATGACCAGGTTTCTTGTAGATAAAGCACTTCTCATCCTTAGACTTTCCTCTTCTACTATTATCGGGATTCCTAGACATGAAACGCCCTATAGAATGCCAATTCTTCATAAATTCTCTGCCTCTTTCAACAAGAAGATCGTGACTGCTACTTCCACACCTACTTCCTTCACTTATCTCCTTCATCTGATCTCTCAAGCCCTCAGATAAAAAGCCCGACTTCACATATTCCACTATCATTATGTCTTTAGCAAAGATAAGGCTGTTAGCAAAACCTGTGTATCGCTCCGGAAGAGAACATAAAAGAATCATTGTCATTTGCTCCTCATCCATCTTTGAGTCAATAGTCTTCGTCTTCATCACGAGATCATCAAAGAAATTAAGATGTTCCTTCACTGAAGCACCCTCTCTCATCCGCATGGTGAAAAATGTCTTCAGCAATATCAGACGGTTAGTCAGATGTTTCTTCAAGTAGAGAATCTCCAACTTGGTCTAAATTCCCCTAGCAGTGGTCTTACTGCTAATCTCTTAGATAACGTTCTCTCCCATAGCTAGCTGCAAAGTAGTAAACGTCCATTTCTCCATCTCCTTCCTTTCCACGACTGAGATGTCAGCCGTCAATCCTCAAGGGCGAACACTACTGGATGGGCTTCATTCCTCATTAGAACAGCCTTCATCCTCCATTGCCACTTCTCGAAGTCTTTATCCCCATTCCACTTCTCAATTGCCAACTATGATTCTAAGGTGATATACATCCCTCTAGTATAGGGTCTTGTAACACCGGAAGCCGCTTCATCTCCTGCCATAGCGCCTAGCACTCCTCAAAAAACCTTGTAGCTTTGATACCTGACTATTGGTGAAAATCCCTTTAGATGATCAGTCCAAAGGAATAAAAAATCCAACGCAGCGGAAAAAGAACGAACTGGATCGTGATTGTAGCGAGACGAAACAAACAGAGATAAACACCAAAACAGACAGTCACAGATCAATGCAACGCAGAAAAATAAATAACACCAGTATTTATAGTGGTTCCACTACCGCTAGGCAGTATACGTCCACTTGAGGAGAGAAGATTTTATTAATTACTGAAAGATTAGAGTTATAAAATTGATTCACTTTTCAAGGCTATACATAAGAAGAATTTACAATACAGACAAAATTCTGTAGAGTTTCAGCTCTCTAGGATGGCTCTAAAATTGTCTGAAATTAGCTCTCAAATTCGGCTTCCATTGTTGTCCAAAAGCTCCTCTATTTATAGAGTGAAGATATGAGGAGGGGAAACTGCTATATAGTAGCCCTGAGATTTGGTACGACATGCCTCTGGTTTGGCTCGGCAAAATGTCGAGCGAAATTTGGACCGGCATCTTCCTTATTGAAGCAGCATACTCAAATATCGAACGACGCATCTAGATTGGCAACTCCAAAATACCGAATGGCGCATCTGGACTGGCATCTCTAAAATATCGAACAAAATATTTCGTTCGGTAGTAAATCACCGAACGAAATATTTCGTTCGACAATTTTATTTTCTTCTCTGCTCCAATTATTTTATTTGGCATAGCACAAATCTGGAGAAGCAAATCAACACTACCACTCCAAATATTCATCTCCTCAAATCAACACCTTTACCAGCCTTCAACATTACCGCTCCAAATTCATTTCCAGCGACTGGTTCGACAATCACTGCTTCATATCCTCCGCGAGCTTCTCAATGGCTTCTTCAAACTTCCTCGAATTCGGGTATCAGTTTCAACACTATTACAATATATTTTTCTGTATTATGACAGATAACATAAGTGCTATTATTGATTAGTTGAAGCTTTTGAGGAAACCAAAGGTATAAATCATATTTTGGGATAGTATAATCCTTAAAAAGAAAAAAATATGCATTTTGCACCGTTTAAACCATCGTATTGGCGGTTGTCATTTTCATGCGAACTGATGATGTGGTAAGGTGTGTTTTATGAAGCTTTATGGATAACTAACATGTGTCCAAATCTGGTGGCCCTTCTGTACTGTAGGCAAATCAAATTACCTTCTAATCATTTTGAAATGGATTACAAGATGTGTTTGCTTAAGGACGAGATGGACATTTTGGACGATTGCTACATGGATGAAAATCTAAGTTATTGAATGTATTTGTTTGTAGTATAGTTATGTAGAGTAAACTTCCAGGATGTTAACACAACATGATGGAAGCTTGACAACTCCTAGGTGAACAATTATGAGCTAACAAGTATTGTATACGAATACCAAGAACTTCACAAAATCTTTATTGTTGGCAACTGTCACTTTGTTCCACTCTCGTGGATACAGGAATTAGGAACACTAGGCCAGAAGATGTTTTTCTAAGGCTTTAAGTTAAAGGAAAGGTCATAGATGGTAGTTACGAGTCTCTTATGACCAAACATGTAATTTTAATTATACAAACGCGACACATAACTATATCATTCGATAATTATAGGCTATTTTTTGTTTTATTTCTGTTGATATTATGTTATATTTTTATGTGAAGAACTTTAAAGAAAATGTTGTTATATGTCGATAGAAATCTTTGAAGTTCGTACAATGTTGATCATAATTATGAAGAGTTTGTAATCATGTGTATTTGATTAAACACTAAAGCATGAATTTCTAAATCTAAATATTTCTATTAATAGGTAATCCAAGAAAAGGATATCGATATACCAAAGATTTGTGCATGTAACATACTTCAAGATGGTAGAGTTCAATTTGATAGAGAGGCATGATCCAACCTAAGTGATGTTGAAAATATTCAGTCGACCTTAATATATTCGAAAATTGCCATAATTTTTTTACCAGATGAGTGGTCATTCATTTTACTTGTGTTATGTTCAACAATGAATAGAAAAAAGTTTTAACTTTCATGGTGCTCTCTGTGCGTCTTCATTTGCATTATTGGCATGCATATCCTCTTTCTTGTTTCCTTAGGTTCATCGTATGTTTGGTAAATTAGTATCCCACTTTCTAAAAATTTCTATCCTCGTATTCTCATTCAATCAATGTTTGGCACACAATTATATATTTTCCAAAATTTCTTATGACTGTTTTGGTAATTATACCAAGTATGAGTTGAATCTTACAGTATTCTTTTTTCTGAAAAATAACTGTTATTACAATATATTTTTCTATAATATGACAGATAACAGAAGTGTTATTATTGATTAGTTGAAGCTTTTGAGGAAACAAAAGGTATAAATCATATTTTGGGATAGTATAAGCCTTAAAAAGAGAAAAATACACGTTTTGCACTGTTTAAACCATCATATTGGCAGTTGTCCTTTGCACGCAAACCAATGATGTGGTACGGTGCATTTTATGTAGCTGTATGGATAACTGACATGTGTACAAATCTGGTGGCCCTTCTGTACTGCAGACAAATAATACTATCTTCTAATCATTTTGAAATGGATTACAAGATGTGTTTGCTCAAAGATGAGACAGACGATTTAGACGATTGCTACATGGATGAAAATCTAAGTTATCGATGTATGTGTTTGTAGTATAGTGATGTAGAGGAAGCTTCCAGACTACTAACTCAACATGTTGGATGCTTGACCTATGAGATTGTTTGAGTAGTGTATGTTGTACTGAAGTGTGATATCACCTTTTCAGTTTCTTTAAGGATGTGAAAATGCGAAATGATATCTAAAAAGGCATGATTGTATTTAAAGAGGATTAGATAGACGTAGTTCATTTTGGATAAGAACATTATTAGTTATGCTGCTAAATTCACAAGAGAGCACTTCAATCGAGAGGGGGAGCTCCTAAAAGGTTTCTATATGAGCCAAGGAGTTGTTATCTAAGACCGATGGATTGAGGAAGCGTTCACGTTAGGGTGAGTTAGCATATGTGTACGCTCATCCTTTAGCATTGGTTATTCTAGGAAGGTTCATAATGGTATGAGGTGACAAACAAAGTGTATTGACAATGCATCATTCATAGACGAGCATGGCCAATTAAACATAGGAGCTCATATGTGAACAATTATCAGCTAACAAGTGTTGTATACCAATATCGAGAATTTCACAGAAATCTTTATTACCGACGACTGTCACTATGTTTCACTCTCGTAGACAAAAGAATTTGGAACGCTAGGGCAATATATGATGTTTATCTAAGGCTTTAAGTTTAAGGAAAGGTCATGGATGACATAATTACGTGTCTTTTATGACCAATCATGTAATTTTAGTTATACAAATGTAACACATAACTATATATTCGAAATAATAGTAGGCTATTTTTTGTTTTATTTCTATTGATATCGTGTTATATTTTTATTTGAAGGACTTAAAGAAAATGTAACTAAAATCTTTAAAGTTCGTACAGTGTTGATCATAATTATGAAGAGCTTGTAATCATGTGTATTTGATTAAACACTAAAGCACGAATTCCTAAATATTCCTATTTATTGATATTTAAGAAGAAGATATTGATATACCGAAGACTAGTGTATGTAACATACTTTAAGATGGTACACAATATACTACTCATGATTGTTGGTGTAGAGACCCCAAGGGATTACGTGCATCCGTTCATTTTTTTGTAAAAAAACTGAATGAGTCATTGGGATTATTCTAAAGGTATTTGTAGCTAAATCAAATAGATCATCTTGCTTGACTATATAGAGTGGTACTTTAACTAGAGAATGATGTCAAAGTTTTTTCTGGAGACCACATTTTGATTACAGACAATTGTTTGACTTGATCATGTTACAAGTGTGCTTTTTTGTGTGTGTTGGAATACATTGTACTCGTGAATGGATTCATCGTCCATAAAGACATGAGAAAACAAGACAAGAATACTCCTTTCAGATATATCAGTACTTGGTATATTATGGAAGGGCACCAGCATTGTGTTACAGAAGGCTTTAAAGCCACTACATGAGGTGATTACACATACAGTTTTACTGCAAAGCTCAAGCAAACAAAGGATAATCTATAACTATGGAACATAAACACAAAGAAATTAGATGCAATTAAAAACATTCAGAACATAATAGAATTTTTTGAAAACTGATGCAGGCCTAGAAGATTTATCTCTATATGACAGAATGATGCATATAAGTATGGAACCGAGACACCAACTGAAGCTATAAAATGAGGAATTTATGCAAAAGAAAAAAAAAATTGGCTTCATGATGGAGATACTAATTCTAAAATTTTATTTGCGAAAATGTCAATGAGAAAAAACAATATTGAAGCTCTTCTATCTTCAGATGGGGATTACATCTATAAAAGGGATGTCGTAATTCACGAATATCTGAATTATTACATAAGAGTTATATAATGGTGATACTACAACCTTCTTCCTACATATTGAGCCAAGAATGATTCTTATTGATCAGGGGAAAGCTTGTTTATCATCTCTAGTTCAAATGGAGGAAATTAAGGAAACATAAAATTCTATACATGATGCAAAGAGTCCAGGCCCTGATGGTTATACTGCAAAATTCTACAAATTGCACTAGGACCAAAGTAAAGAAGATTTGTTTAAGGTTATATTATAAATTTTCCAAACTGGCCAATTAGAAAAGGGCCTCAACCATACAGTTCTTACCACTATTTCCAAAAAAATAAGCCCCAATCTCTTTCTGATTATAGGTCTATTGCATGTGCTAATGTCTTATAAAAGATAGTAGCCAAAGTTCTTTGCTACATATTTAATTTTTTCCTACCTTTTTTAATTGCATAGAATCGGTCTGCATTTATTCCAGGTAGAAAATTTGGAGAAAACATATTACTTGCTCATGAATTGACAAGCGATTTCAAAAAGCAAGGAAAACCAAAAATGTGCATCAAGATAGATCTTCAAAAGGCTAATGACATAATAAATAGGGAATTTACTTGTCATATGCTTGAAGCAATGTGGTTTCCCTTCTCATTTATTAATCTTGCCACAATTCACCTACTTTTTCTATTTTAATTTAAGGGATCCCACATGGTTTTACATGGTCCAGTAGGGAATTAAGGTAGGGTGACACTCTGTCCCCTTACTTATTCTGTATAGCAATGAAGTTGTTTCCCTAAAAATGGAGAATGCAATGTCTTAGGGAAAACTAAAGCCTATTTCTAAAATAAAACCAACTGTCTCACATTTACTGTATGCAAATGAGGTAATGATATTCTTAGAAGCCACTGTGGGCAATGCAACTGAAATCAGACAAGTGTTTGAAGACCTGAAGCAAATCACTAGGCTTATGATTAACCAACTTAAATCAAAGGTCTATTTTTGTAAATTTTCTTAATAGTCCTGAAATTCTACAAAGTATTGGGTATGAATGAAGAGCATTTACTAGTCAAGTATTTAAGGGTGCCACTTTCTTCGGAATACGTTAGTGCAGCCCATTGCTCCACATTGTTACAAGGGATAACCACTAAACCTGAAAGTTGGGACAATAACTTACCATCGACTGTTGGAAGAACACAACTTATTCAAAGTGTTATCACTCCTATGGTTCTCTATTGGCTTCTTATCTATCATCTTCCTACTTTAAAGAAAATTGAATCTCTTTGCGCAAAGTTTTTTTGGAGTAGTAAAACTCACAAAATTGCATGGGGTATTTTATGCGAACCCAAAAGTGAAGGGTTATTGGCTTAAGGAGATTATTTGTCTTGAGGTATACTACACTGTTGAAAATTAATTGGACTCTTTTGACAAAACATTGCATATGGACTGAATGGATGAGAAACTAAGTATTGGCATTCTAACTACTGGTCATTATACATCAACAAAAACTATTCAGTTACCATGAGAAATACGACGAGATGCAGTGCAGCTAACATTTTTACCAGAGTGATTACTGATGGTAATAACATATCTTTATGGTTTGATCCTGGATCAACCACAAATCCTTAGTAGATATATTGGGTTGGCATAGGGCAATGTCCAACACGGACAAAAGGGTTTCACACATCATTCAACACAATGAATTTTGTACATACATGCTACTAGAAACATGAGAAATCAAACATTACATAACTCCTATTCCAATCAACAATCATCATCAACCTTATTACTAGGAAATTAATGGGAAATCAGAGTTTAACTTTGCAACAGTATGGAATATAATTAGAGATAAAACCCTATAGTGAACCGACATTGTGTAATTTGGCATAAACTTAATGCAAAAAATGTCTCTTTGTTCTTATAAAGTAGTGATGTAGAGATTACCAACAAAAGACAGGCTATCAAGTTGGGGGATTCGACTTGAGAATCAATGCCCATTGTGCTGTACGAAAGATGAATCGTACCATCATCTGCTATTTCAATTTGGTTATAGTAGATATATCATCTCTTTCTTTCCTCTAAAGTTGGGAATCTCAAGTCCAACTTCTACAGATCTGATGTAGGAGATCCAGGAGCTACAATCAACTTTTGCCTCAAAGAAAATCAATTAGAGTATTGCTTACATCTTCTTGGTTACAATTGCTTATCATATTTGGTGGGAGAGAACATGAGAACGTTTGACAACAAAAAGACCATTTGGCTGCAAAGAGCGAAAGTTGGGTTGTCACCATTACAGCTTAGAGGAGAGAGTTTTTCTAGATCGGTAGGGAATTGAGCAGAATGGTGAGGGTTGACGACTGCATGTTTTTAGGGAATCGTATGTTTGTGTTTGTTGGGCTTAAAGCGGGCGGGCTTTGAATTATGGGCTATGTATTTAATTTAATTTTCCTTTGGTGAATTGTCGTAATTATCGACTGTTGAATTATTGCAATCTTTTTTCTTACTACTCTGGTAAGGCTTTTTAACTAGGCAAAACCAACCGTGTTTTTTATATGTCACTAAAATAAAGAACCATTCTTCGAAATATATATAATTTATTACATTCCTCTTTTGCTTGCTTCTTTCAAATCTTCTTCTAATCCTTAAAGATGTATATATTTATTTTTGATTTTGAATTATAGAGATTTTTATGGAGGGAGAGAATTGATAGTGTTGATCAAGGTTTTTGATTTGTATGAAAAGAATGAGGAGGCTAGCTACTTATTTATAGTTGCTTAAGTACGCAAGGACCGCTAAATCGAGATTATTTTAATAATTTTAAATCTGGACCGTTCAAGCCACTCAAAACCCTAGCCGTAGGACTACGACGGGTTGCCTATAAACGGTCGACCGCTTGCGGTTGACCTACACTAATAGACGATCGACTGGTTGTAGTCTAACCGCTGGTAATGTTTTCTCAAACGATAATTAATTATATTTAACGTTTTCTTCAACGTTAAGCTATCATGAATGTTAACGATATTTTTTACCATGACACGTTTCAAATTATTTTCGATCTGAAATTTTCTAACGTCGCTACCTTCTTCGTTTAAACTCCGATCGTGAAACTTTATATATGAATGTTGCCCAAAAGATTGCCACAGACACAATAGTGCAAGTTTTGTGGTCAAATTCTTACATTTAAAAAAAAAATTATTTTCAACATTATTATTAATGGATTGATTTTTCTTAATTAATTTCTGTAATTTTAAGAGGTGTTACATTTATCATATTTTAGTGATTATGAAATTGCATGTGATAACATATATTGATAATATTGCTTACTTGGCATTGTCGCTTTCGCTATATTAATTACTTACAGAGGAGATGTAAACAACATAGCTAGGACAAGCGTTGGTATAGTGTAGGAAATTTGAAATAGGCAATATTAGAAAGTGGAAATTAGGATCTGTCTTTATTTTCAAGTTTCGAACGTATAAAATCCTTTTAAAAACATGTTTTAAAGTACATCTCTATTTTTAGCTTCGGTTAAATTTTTTTTATTTAATAATTTTTTATTCATTTATTAAATATGAACTTTAGTCGTATATATCTTTTTGTAATCAAAACTAATTATTTTGATTTTTTTTTTGAAAAAATATAGGTATTTACGAATTTTTTCTGCAAATATACTAAAATTTAAAACTGTGAGTTTTTATACTTTATTTTTTAGGAGGGACGATGGTGTATTTTGAAACTTAAATAGAGAGTTTTACAAAAGTTTGCTATTAAAAATGGGGTAGGAAATATTTTTGGAGCTGGCATGGGAAAATAGCATAGGTATAGCAG
This sequence comes from Allium cepa, assembly GCA_030765085.1. Classification (NCBI taxonomy): domain Eukaryota; kingdom Viridiplantae; phylum Streptophyta; class Magnoliopsida; order Asparagales; family Amaryllidaceae; genus Allium; species Allium cepa. Next base: position 165,955,533 of record CM060932.1, read on the forward strand.
AGGTAGTAAACATCTAGCATATAAATGAAAACAAAGATAAATATATTAAGCTGGAATAAGTGAAAGCCAACAGATTATTCGTTTTGTAATTCATGTGGCTTAAGCTGCTCTGAATTACATAATTATGTTTATTTACTGAACTTTTATTGTATCATTAGACAAATACTATCTTTGAGCGTAGAAGAAAATATCCTTTGAGTAGTATGTTTCCCAGAATTTTCTGCATAATATAATAATCTTATTTTTGGCTAAGCATGTGGCTTATATTTGCTGTAATGTTTTCAGTGAATAAGGCTACTGTCAATCGCTGTCATTATTTTATCTATTCTATATTTCTATTGCTTTATTATTGTTTCCTTTTGCATACTTTTCCATCCTTAGTTATGCTATTTATTCTCATGGTCTAATGCAAGGAGAGCCATCTTAAAAACAAAAACGGAAAAGGATCTTTAATTCAACTATTTAACATCGATTATAAGCAACTTAATCCATCAAAATAGTTTGACAGCAAATTTATGAAATATGTTTTCTAGTGCTATATTAATCAACATCGTTAATCATGTTGATCAACATTGTTAATCATGTTGATCAACATTGTTAATCATGTACAATTTATGAAGAATACTAATATAATTAAACCCACGAATTATTTCTTTACACTATTCAGGCGATGTGCCTAAACCAAAAAACAAATGGAATTTCATTTCTATTCTCTGTAGACTGTCATATTCTTGTGTTCAATCTTGTCTGGTTCTCACTGAATTTATTTGGTTTTATCCCAATAAAGGTAAGTGTGAATCTGAGATCACGGACTTTCAACAACGTCCCAAGAGAAAGAAACAAGTAATTAAACAGAGGAAAAGGGATCATACTATAGCAAACGGAAACCTTACAAACAGCATAGCTGACAAAATAAAAGAAGAGGAATGTGAACAATCATGATCAGTACAACACAAATTATACACATAACACCAATATACTAGCTATATGTCCTTGTTAAGGCATATCCCCACGCATTCTTCTATCCTTTCCCCCGGGTTTCTTCATATATATGGAGTTTCTCTCCCTACTTGCACACTCACACAAACAAACGCATTGCAACTACTTTTATTTATGGTCATGCCCTCTGTATCTACACAACATTCCAGCTTGTATTCACGGTTACACGAAAAAAGTTATTTAATCCCTCCCTTGCTCACTCCTACTCGTACGCAACTGCTTTGTTCCCGATTGTTTTGCCTGTGAAGATTGTTAACAGTAACAATATCATGGTTCCCATGCTTGATCTGCACATATATGAAAAGATACTTTACTTTCAAGTTATATTATTATTATTATTATGTTGTTTATATTGTTTAACATACATTATAGTACGTTTAAAAGAAGAAACGAAAGTCATAATGCCTTCTACAGTACGAAAACCAGTATATACCTAGCTCAATTTCTTTTCGTCTGTTTTTATATACAAGACTACATTCACTCAGATATATTCTAGTATATATGCAGTTATACTGCTATACATATCCGCGCATTCCATTTCAAACCATGCACAATATTAATTATGATAAAGCTTAAGATATTACGATCATAAGTCCAAAAATATAATGAAAATTATTTGAACTAAACCACAAAAATTGGTCAATAACTTGATTTATACCTCTTTATAAGGATTCCTCAAAGTAGATAGGCTTTTACCTTGCAACTACATCAACGTTTAGCTAGCATTTAAGTTTTCTATATTTTCACTATTATCCGAATAAAAGGCATCAAGCAAGGTGTACGTGCAGTTTAAAATTAAGCACCAGATACCATAAAATGTATCGTATGGCGCCAGCAGTATAGAGGGAGTAAAATGTACGACCTTCATTCAACTATATTAATCAACATGCACCAACTGACCAACGTATGGGTATTGCTTCATTATTTGCTTCAAAAAAATGATTGCATACATCCAAAAATAACACCTCATATAACATCCATAATGCAATAGTCCTACTTACCATATGACGACACACAACATTTTGTTCTGTTATTTGTTAATAATACCAAACCAGGGAAGAGACATGAGAAAGAGAGGATGGTATTCCATTTGCATCCTAAAATATCTTAATAAAATATCACGTACTTGCAACACAACAAATTCTCTATGTAAGAAAAGAAATATTATAATACCATTAGCTAAACCATCACAATCATTCGACTGAAGAAGTTTACAATAAAAAAGTACTATTATTTTTGGAACGTAGAATTAATTCAAATCCTTCACTTGAGGCTTACGTTCCAAATATAGGAAGAAAATCCGTGCATGGTGGGCCAACATGATGGTACTTGGCAACAAAAATGAACCCTATGTGTGGATGATAGCTAATCTATAATATTGAAACTCGAGACGAACAATGAAATATCAAATTCCTGATGAGATGTAGCCTAGCTAAGATTTATATAATTTCAACGTATTGTGATCCCTGAGGAATATGCATATAGTACCTGGTCACATAATGATATATTGACCTTAGCTAGTTCTTGAATATATTGTCACCTAAAAGTTTACAAGCAAAAAAGAAAAAAAAAGAAAAGGACTACTTCTGCTAGCTTAACTATTATGCTTTGGTAGACTTGATCTAGGGTGGCTCTCAATACTTAAACTTGGGACAATGGTGAATCTTTTCGTATTAATAATCAACATTTGTGTAGAAAAAACAGAAACAGTATCGGTATATCATTTGTTTGTCTAATTAACGATCATATGTTCAACACAGTGGACATCGGGACATGTTATAATCAACTTCAAAAGGATATTAATATACCATAAATAAATAACAAACAGCAAAGAATGTGAAACATTATTTTTAATATCTCATTTTAAGCAATATTATATATTAGATACCCATGTTGATATAAAAATATAATGTAGTGGGACATACAAATAAATTTGAGGCGATTCAAGAATGGTGGCTCAGATAGCTCATAGTCCTAATTTTTCATGTCCCCTTCTGTCTTCATTATTTCCACCATTTATGGTTTACAACAATAAATCAATTCATAAAACATTAAAAAATGTATGTATCATTGGTTGAGCTTCGTTGGACACAATAGGTTATGGAAGTATAGGATAAAAAAATAAAAATAAAAAATAAAAAAAATCTAACCCTCCAGCCCAATTGGACACATTAGGTTATGGGAGTATAGGATCAAAAAAATATCTAACCCTCCAGCCCAATGATAAATGCCACGTCTACATCAAATAATATATCGTTGTGATTTTATGAAAGATGATTTGATTTGAAATTTCCGCTCCCAATGTCCACTAACTTTTCATCTTCGTTTGTAAGTTAGAGCCGACTCAATCTGACATTTGACATAAAAGATCAGGAACCATAGTGATGCTAATATGTGGGGTGCTCAAAAATTGAGGTGAAAATCATCTAGACCACCCAATCAAACCGCTTGAAATTATGAAATTAGTCCAGTTTATATTTCCTTTGGAAATTTTTTGCAAAAACTTACGCACTAGTAATGTGTTAATTAAAATGACCGAGCACATACCCGGACATCTAACTTGAGCCTAGGTGATTTGAACCATTAGATTGCATGAGAGTGTTCGCTAACCAATGTAACCAGAAAATAATGCGTAAAAGATGTGATAGTACACAAGAAAACTTACAGAGTGGCAAAAATAAACAGAACTCTTCTGGGGTCTAGCCAAGGGGAAGCCAATGAACGCCGGTTGCTGCCTAGCCTTCTAAACTTGCCAGATGTTGGTGTTCCAACACGGGATGACACTGCAACTGCATCATCCGATCTTGGTACGTGTATCGCTATTGAATGCTTCTCGTTCTCCTTCTCCGATTGATGTTTCAGGGACCCACGACTTCCTGTTCATTTTTACACAATTTATAGTTTTTAACTTTAATTTCAATCGAGAATGAAAAGGTCGTTTTCCAACTTATTCCAATTTCCAACTGACTGGTAATATGAAACTTCGATTAAATCACATCAGTGCTGTAACTTTTAACTATTTTAAACATTGTTGTCAATCCCCAAAATAACTGAAATGTGGACTTAATCGGAAAAGGTGCACTCACCGTTGAAGGAGTTTCCTTCCATCGGCTCCTTCTTCCTAGTACTTTTCTGAACAAATACAGATGATTACGATGGAATGTTAGTCATATGAATCAAGATATAAGAAGAAAATGAAATAGCGATGCACAAACCGAAGTTCTAGGGCTTAATTTGTCTTTGTCAACAAGGCTGGCGATATTGAGAGCGATAAAATCGGAAGCCCTTTCTGCTTCAGTGACAGTGGTTGATGAGTTCACTGAAGGAACCTGAAGTTGAGAAATAATTATTTCTCGAAATATCATCTGAAATTGATGTGGAATTAAAATCGTACGAAGTGCTGAGAAACTTACGGGATCTTGAACCGCAGACGCCATTTGAAAAATGAGTATGGCTTGGAATTAGTATTATGAAATGGAATTGCAGGGTAGAAGAATGAATACTTTATGCATGAATGGGTAGTATATAAGTAGAGTGGCGGGTTTTCTTTTTGGATATTTACACTTCTCTATTTCAGGAATTTAATTTTAAATCTTTTAAGCTGTCCATTCAGTTTAACCTGTGGTGGTTGAAATTTGGATACATGGAGTGGTCGAGTTTTATTTGCAATATTTGTATTAATCTGATTGAGATGGTCCAGTTGTTATGATATAAGAGACCATGATTTTGATTCTACACAAATACACATTCTTTGAATATAATGGTAAAAGATATTGGTTTGAAAAGTTGAACTAGTTATGAAATATGTACAGCAGATAACACAAAGAACAAGATACAATATGGTATATATAAAAATAACGTAAACTTACTACCACCTAGCTTTGATTAAATCTACAGTACTCGATTTGCATCACTTAAACTGTATTAAAAAGCAATTAACAATCAGTGAAATGCAAATTTCTTGTTCAAAAGTCAGAAAATTGGTTAAAAGTTCTAATATCATAAATTAGGAACAATTCTATTGTAAAAATCATTCTAAGCATCAGTCTAGATCTTGCCTATGCAATAGAAGAGGTTTACAACCTGTATGCATCAGTCAAAAATTTAGGCATAGTTTGCTGAATCACCTAAGTTTCTAGGCTGCTGTATTCATAATACATAATTATGAGCATATAGTTATACATCACATGTGTACCTTCTGCACAGTATGAAATCTTTTATTTTGAAAATAGAATATTGCATTTACCTCTACCTTTAGAGTTGAAAATTGGACATCAACTTTTACATATATGTGTATTTTATGCGAAAGTATTTACATTTCGCATAAAATATCTGAAATTTTATTAGAAGTGCACAATTTGATCAAAATACGCAATCTTTGATTGATCCCTTCTAGGTGATTAATTTATATATCATACCTGCATCTAAAGATTTTTACAAATCGACAAACTATAATAAACGGAAGGTAAAATGAGAAAAGGAAGAAGAAAAAATGGGAAGAGAGAAATTGATGGCTCATGGATCCTATGTGCATTTTGACATAAATAATCTCATAGCTTCAAGCATATTTGCATTAATTAAATTGAACACTGGAAATCATGAAAGAAGATTTTAATGTTTTAGAATGACATCCTGAGATCTCAATGTTAATTTTCTAAATAGATAACTACTGTAAATGCATGCATCTATGTGTGTCTAGTAAATAAACATATATATTTCTATTTAAAAAATATATTTAATATTGAAAAATAATTTTGTATAATAAACATTGGGAAAGGTGGAGATTACAAATTGATAGTAAGATTCTGATGATGTTGATGTGTAGTCACGAAAAAGTGGTAGTGTATAATACAATTTATAGTGATATTTCGATGATAAACAACGTAGAAAAAGAAATGCTCTGTGTATCTATGAAAATTCTGTTTATTGAACTTAAACATTGTTAACAGTAGAAATGGAGATAGAGATGAAACTTAATATATAGAGAAGTAAAATTGAACGGTGGACGTATAAAATTGACACATGGAGGACACACGTTTGAAACTGGTGAACCAAGTCGGCTTAGCAATTAGCATAGCTCTTGTGTCAAATTTTGGTGAGGTCCCATAACATAGTAAAATATGCTGCTTCCAAATGAGCGGATACATAAATTAATTCGTTTGTGTGTTTCTATGTACATGGTTGTTCAGACTCTCCTCTCACTCGTATAATTTGATCATTCCTAGCTAGCCAGGGACCATCTACTCTACTTAAAATCTTCAAAACACGACACAATTGAACTTGAGGTCCAGAGCTTGACATCTATATATGATGTTATTATAGAAATAAAGAGATAATCCTCGTTGTAAAGCATGGCTATATTAGCATGCAGAATTTGGTAGGTAAGCATTTGGTTATATGTGAACTTGAGGCAATCTCATACGTATCTATTGTTAATCCAAAATTTCCGAACACACATATTTTCCAAACCGGCTCTATTATCAAACTTTTTACATGACAACTAGATATGTGATGTTGTACTATATTACAAACGTCTATCATCAAAGGCACATTAGCGTATAAGATTGCAGTGATGAATTGCTATTTAAATTTGCAATGTCCAAGTAAAATTTCCATATACATACATTATGTGTGTGTAATCATGGTCCCATGGATATTTAGAAATAAAGCAATTATGAGACATTAAAATTGTAACTTGACTTTGTTACCGAGTCTCAAAATATACAATACAATTAACTACCTTAGTATATATGATGCATATATTGAAATATTGACGACAGTATATCATACATATGGACATTGCCCAGTATGTGTGTGTACACACACATATGTATACACTCATATATGTATATACACACACATATATGTATGTATACATACATACATATATATTTATGTGTTTGTATGTATCTCAGCTGCAGCTGCAGTGTGCAGAGTGACTCCTTATATTCTTCTTACTAAGTTCATACATATAGGCGTATCCGTAGTCCAGCTTGTTCATTATTTCCCATCCATGTGAAAATATTGAGTACAGTGTTTCTTCTATGTTTGATCATTGTCTGCTGCTTAAAAGATTCCAAGTTAGCTCTATGTTTCTGTGCAAAAGCGATCAGTTTAAATTTTGTTTTTTTCCGTTGCATGTGGTTAATTTGTCCTCTTGGTTGAATTTTCTTTTTAGAAACAGCAGCGCAAGAACACCGTGTAATTGCTAGTCTAGAGCGGTTGTTCTACAAGTTAAAATTTTCTGACTAGATTCAGAATAAATATTGTTATAATCGGTTAACAATGCTGACATATATATATAAATAACGACAACCCAGATCGATTGCTCAAATTATAGGATATTTATGTTTGAGTGATCAAAGATCATTCATTCGTACTTCAATAATGCTTATGGAAGTATAAAACTTCGTAATTTACTTGAAGCGTGTATTATGAACCCATATATGCATTCTCATAGTTTACAAACTTTGCTTCTATGACTTCCTAAACCTATTGCAAGTATTACTAAAATTTGTAAGAACTAAATAAACAAAATAAAATGTGCCATTCAGAATTTCAAATCTACCAGCACCACATCAACCCGCTCCCACCATCTATATAGGAAATTGCTTCCTGCAATTGTTAATATATCTAACATATTCATGACTTGCCAGAAAATTTGTATTTACAAAATGATACTCCGTTATGATTTGAGTTGCAACACTAAAAAAGATATATTTATCATACATGAAAATAAATGTCGGATTAAACATGAGAGGTTACAAAATAAAATTGAAAATATAAAACAAAATCAGAGCTATTAAACATCTATTTATTCTCATCAAGCCTCTTGAGAACGGAGTCCGCAAAGATCTGCTGCCTGCAAAATATTCAAATAACTGTTAAATAGCTTATACCAATTACAGTTGTAATCCAGGATTACAATTATGGTGCAGAGAAATTTATATTTTTTAACCTTACTTCTTCAGATTAAGCAATACTAGTATAACCGCACAACGGTGGAGAAACCGACCGTTCGACTGTATAACTTTGATAAGAAATATACATTTAAAAATTTTGTTAATATTACTTAAACATTAAGTGATAATATGTTGGAAAAGAATAAATTGAGATTTGAATCCGAAAATATGAATTTCATATTTAAATATTAATCAAAGCATTCAAAATTGTCGATTTGAAATTGAAATTTAGAATTTGAAAATCATAATGGATTTGAATTTGAAATCTTTGATGCGCGAAGTAAAAGGATGAAGTTTAGGAAAACCGCGATGAGACAAGATCCACGTTTTTAGGAAAACCGCGAGATGAGAAAAGATCCACGTTTTTAGGGAAACCGCGATGAGACAAGATCCATTTATTTTGGCTTCAGAAAAATTGATTTTGGCCAGTGACAGTAAGCAAACCTCCCTAACGGTCGGTTTGATTATATACATTGAAAATTCCTAGTACGTTTATAATAACACCTCTGGGTTGCATTTTCCAGAACCATCCCTTTTTTTTCAAATGTCTAGTGCACTACAACCCATGCAACAACTCCTTAATATTAATTCCTAGTTGCAAACCAAATTCAGTACATAAGTGGTAAATAATTCAAATCTAATTCTACTTAACGAGCGTTATGGCACGCGCTTCGCATGTGATAATGACACGCGCTTTATGCGTGAATTATTTTTCTATAAATTGAATATGTTAGATTAAGTTGTATTAGGATCTGGTGATATTTGTAGAGGAAAATTTTGAATTTATAAAGAAAATTTAGTTATTAGATTTTATATTTAAGCGATACTAAGGTTTGATAGTATTTGTAGAGATTTATTTATTAGATCCTATGTTTAAGTGATATTAAGATTCAGTAACATTTGTAGAGGAGAAATTGAATTTGTAAAAGAAGTTAGATCCAAAATTTAAACGATATTAAGATAGAAGGGCATTTTGGTAGTTCACGCCAATATCAAAAAATTGTAACACCAAAGATATTACAACTATCAATAAAGATTATCAGAATGCAAAATACAAAGATGCATACTTTCTCTCCGTAAGTTTCGGGCTTGGTCGGTAATATTTAAGATATCCATCCCATGGGACCTTTTTCAGGCCAGCTCTAACAGCAATCATATCTCTAACCCTACACAATAGAACAACAATATTTATTTTATCCTTTCAAACTAGTAATCATTATATATATATATATATATATATATATATATATATGCAGAAGGTAGAAGAATGAAACTTAGTGAAGAAAATATTACCTTTCGGCAAATTCGATTGTTGTTTCTCCTGGTCTTAGATACTGAGGTTCGAGATACCAAACATCACAAACAACAGCCCATGATGTCATAAGACGAACTAAATGCATTGTAAAGGATTGCCTAGAGATGGATAAACAATTGAATTTTTTATTAATACTACTGGTAAATGTTGGCATTTCAAGACAAAAAACCGATTAAAACATAATATATCTAAGCATGTAAATTATTAAATCGGAAATTGAATTTTTATATTGTTTATATCTGCTAAAGAAACACCTGAATTTATTATTTTATAAATTAAAAGGCTTGATAAAAGAGAACATCAAGAACACCAAAACCATTCCTTAGATGATACTGTTGGCTACTTTTCTCACATGTAGAACACATATGTTTAAGACTTAAGAAAAATATCTTTAAGGACCTAAATTGCTAAAATTCTCAGCTATTAGGTAGCATCGGGCTAAGTTACAACTGTGAAGTATCTAAGCATAAAAACAATATTTAGTAGTGATGCAACAATACAGAATTATATGACTGCTCTTACTTCTTGCTGTTCCAAAAAGCATCCACAAATATTTTATTGTATTTGATAGCTATTGGACAAACAGCACAACCAAGTTCAAAACATCCCTGCAAAAATAGCTCAAATAATTTAATTTGGTTTGTTTGAATTCAAACTCTGCATGAAGCCAAAACCAAAAAAAAAAAAAAAAAAAAACCCGTCGACAAGAAATCAAATATATAATTACATGTGATATCAACTGGTATTATAATTTTCTGATCACTGGCAACCTAAGCTAACCCCCATTGATAATGATCATAAGAGAAAATTGATGGCTTTGTAATGAGAATGGACGAAATATGACTAATGAATACAGAATATAATATGAGATAAATGTTTATAGCTATTTATGTTATTGAAGTATTGCAGAAGGCTTTAGGTTTGTTCCAACTCCCAGGAATACATGTCTACTACCACTTTTGTAGCCAACCATGATAGTAGGTTTTGTAGCAATTTAGAATCATGATTATCTTTGTTTTACTTCTACTCGTTAGAAATTTAACAGCTGTAGAAAGATTAAAAATGTTTTGAACTGTAAACTTATCCAGTTGTGTGTGTAACTAGCTGTGTAATTAAATAAGGAATCATTACAGAAGTGATTGCCGTAGTGTTTTGAACACAATAATGTAGATATTTAAAGAAATTTTGTATTTATTAAGTCCTAAATTTCAGAGAAGATTGGAAACAGAAGGATGTTCAACTGCTAGCAAATCATGTCCTAAATTTACTTGATCATGTCAGATGCAGAATGTTGGAGGAAGCAATGAAGAGCAAACTAATTCATATAAAAATCAAAGTATTGAAAAACATAAGATAATGACCTTTTTAAACATGACAGTGTATTGGTTGTTAACACATGTTCCTTCTGGAAATATCAAAAGAGGATTGTTATCTGAACCTTGAACATGTTCTCTCAACCTGGGCAGTCGAACCTCCTTTTACATTGATATAGCTATACAAAAGTAAAAAAATACATTTCATTGCAGAAATTATATCGCTTACTTCCTGGCAACAATTTCTCTATCTTTTTCCTCTGTGCGATTAAACCAAATACAACCTACACTTTCTAAAATGTTCTTCTGAAGAAATCCTGCATTGTCAAAAATACACTAAGTTCTCAGCAACATTAATAGGAACTTTCAAAATTAACATCATAAGCAAGGCTGCAAATATTAGTCATTAGATGTATCCTTACCAACCCAACCAGGATGTTTTTGCATGATAACAGCAAAAGCTGTCATCTGTTCTAAAATGATGAAATCTATCATGGAAGTATGATTAGCAACAAATACCTGCTCAAAATATCGAGTTATATTGCAATATTTACCGGATTAAAGTCACTGAAATATGGATATTCTAATTAGTTGATTAATAGAGTTGAAAGAAATAGGCACCTGTTGGGGACGCATGCTTGGACGAGGACCATGGTATCTAACCACTCCTGTCCATGAGGCAACAAAGATGCTGCACATCATCTCCACTAACTTCCTCTGCATTACATCATAATAACAGTAAATCATTTATCACATGCATATGTCAAATTAAGAAACATTTAGCCTGCAAACATCAAATGTTAGTTGAAAGAAAATGCAACAATTCAATTTTTTGTTGCTTATGCCTTTTGAAAGTAAAAACACGATACCAATGTTTCAAGGCTCGTTACAGGCAAGTTTATACATTCATATATGCCAGGCTCAATTTAAACTGCATTTGAGGAAGAAGAAAAACATTCAACTTATAAAGAAAAAGGCGCCTGCAGAGAAAATTAAGCTTCAGTTTGAAGATACAAGTATTCAAACATTAAAATCAATTTCAAAACATAAGCTATAACAATTGAAAGAAGAGGCAACGATTTCACTGCTTAGATATCTTCTTTCTTCTTTTTTCCTTTTCTGTTTTTTTTTTCTTTTTTAAGGAAAAAAAATGAACTTTACAATCTCCAGCAGCAATCCCTTTTTTTTTATGTGAAGGATGAATAGCAGATAAATGTCAATGGTGACTTGAAGTACAGAGAAAGTTGGATATAGTTACATATAATTCACAGCTTTGAATTTCATCAAACTAAACAAACTACTGCTACCAGAGGTGATTGATTTAATCTCATGTCCATGCTCATAAGATTATCCATTAATTGCCAAAATAACCTAAATGGCTATTTATTACATTTAGAGGATGCATCTACTAAATCATGAACGAAAATTATTTTGACATATGTTACGAAATTAAACGGATATTTGTTTTTTATTTATTTTTACTAATAATAAGGAAGTAGTATTGCAAAATGCAGCATCAAATGCTAACATATATCTGTTATATTGCTCAATTCGGTATACATATAACTGAAAGGTCACACACTACAGACAGATTCATGGAAAGTTATTTGTAGAAGATTATGGGTATGTATACCCACCGCTGGATAGCGTCGCCATTTACTATGACATAATGTACATTTAGAGGATGCATCTATTAAATCATGAGCAAAAAGAAATTTGACATATTTTATGAAATTAAATGAATATTTGTTATTTATTTTTAACAATAATAAGGAAGTAGTATTGCAAAATACAGCATGAAATGCCAACATTAATATGTTATTTTGTCCAATTCATACACATACAACTGAAAGGTCACTAAAAGATTATGGGAATGTATTCCCACCTCAAGATAGCGTCGCCATTTGCTGTGCCCAGCCAATAGGAAATGTACAGGAAAGAATGCTAAAAAAAACAGTATCCATCCTACTGCTAAGATAGCAACCCTGCATGGTATATAAGAGTACATAAGTTAGGTTGAACGTAATTAATGTAAAATAAAAAATTGGGAGTAACATGATAATGTGTAAAGAACATGGGGGAAAGAAATTTAAAATAAAGAATGTAGTCATGTTTCTAGTGAATTGCTAAAAGGAATTTGTTATACACTTATACTCAAGGGCAGAGCCAGCGCAAGAAATTATTGTTGACTTAGCCACTTGCATGAACCAAATGTCAGCATTAAGCATTGACTTGTCTTAAAGTACAGAAAAAAATAGTCATTTTGGTTAGCTATAGCAGAGTAAAAAAAAATTACACCTGGACTATAGCTCTAAGCAACTTGTACATGCATCTGCCTATTGTTATACTACTCTAGTGTAGATTACATGATTATTCCATTGGTTATATCATACGTGATCATCATTATTTTATTTCTTAGCGATAGATTACTTTCAGGTGTAGTGGATTTTCCATGTACTAATCAAGATGCAGCTTGTCCTTGGTATGATTGAAATACAAAAGCATTATAAATTTGGTCATCAAGTCATACGACAAACCAAATAATCATTATTTATCATCAACGCAAAAATATTCAAAAATATCACAGTCACTTGTGATTATTGAAAACAAATGCAAGTGCTTGATATCTTATACTGCAAACAGATCCGTGCTATCAATGCTTATATAAAACTTATACTTTCAAACAAATTCAGTGTCAGTAAATTACCTCCCAGGAAAAAGAATTCCATATCTAACAATTACTCCCAAACACCACAAAGGAAACAAATACACGTTCCAATTCCATGGTTCAGGAGGATTCGATTTGAAACAGCGGGTGAAGGAGTCCTGTTCATAAAATTTGGATATATAACACCATGCAAATATGATTACATGTTATCATTCATAAGAACATAAATAAGAACAAGGAAAATTACATCTATTATGGCGCCAGCAGCTTCAGTAAGTGTAGGAGAAATATCCAGCAAGTCTTTCCTGGTGCAGAAAATAATAATGATGACAAATAGATACAGAAGCAATGCAAATATGAAAAAGTGAAAGGGGAGAGTGAGAATATGCATCACATACAAATGGAGGCGTTTAGGGCTGTCTTGAATAGATTCAGAAGTGAGATACTCTTCGATGTTGGGTCGATCTAGATCCAATTCTGATGGCGATGACTGCAATCGACCCATTTATTTTTGGTACTTGTATCAGAATTTATCTTGATTTAAAAGATTATCGTAGAGTGAGGAAGAAGAGGATGAAGGATGAACAAAATCACGAATACAGGAAATAGACATAAAAGCATGATCGGTTGGGTCTGGTAAACTAAGTGCGACTTTCTGCGATCAGACACCAAGACCTTTACCTATAATCCGTGCGCTTGGCTCCTCTTATTTTTCAACTGAACCAAGGAGCCGCACGTCCATAGGACTGGTTTTGCTTCAATTACGACGGCGAAGACTTCGCCATTATATATTTATAACGGCAAACACTTCACTGTTATAAATATATAACCCTAAACTTTCCGCCGACGATTTCATTCATCTTTTTCCTACATTTTCATTTCCAACCGAACTCCATCACTTCCAACCTTCAAAATCATCCATATCCACCTTCAAAAGTTCAAATTTATCATCCTATACCCAAATTAAAATTTGTTTTTGAGATCTACGATCGAAGAAATGTTCAGAATGCTAAAAAATTTCGCCAAAAAATTCATGCACGGAGAAGGCACTAGTAGCGGCAGTGGAGGCGCCGGCAGAGACGGTGAAGAACATATTATTGTATCATTCGGACACGAGTAAGGAATAGAAGATCTGCTAGAAGCCGTCGAAAATCTTAATAATCAGGGCGGAGTCGAAGAAGACGGCGGCCGTCGAGATCGCGGAGACAACATGGGTGCTCGATCGGGCAGAACGCGCAGGATGTGGGACAGACTTCCGCCAGAGTTGCCGAGTTTAACGTTTTTAGGATCTAAACCTTAGTGCAGCGAAGTTGGCGACACTTACTAACTTTCAGACGCTTCCAGAAGGAAAAATGCACGTCAGCACGCAGATGAGTCTGGCTGTAAGTATTTTTTAAAATTTAAAATAGTTAAATAATTTATGGCTTTAAATTTATGTTGAAAAATTCATTTAACATAAACAGTCGTGGAATATCTGTTCACATGGTTCATTAACCAACACCCTAAGATATTTTCATAGCAAATGGGCAAGCATTGATAGAGTCTTAGCACTTTTACATGAGCTTGGATCTCATCATTTTTTAGTTAATCTAAATGACCCATTTACGTTAAAAAAATCATTTAATTTATTGTAGCTTACTTTAACTTGTTATCTAATTTATAATTCTGGGCATCAGTAATGTAATCAAATGTGATGTGCAATTGTGTGCCGATATTGCTTTACAGCGGTATAAAACTACTCATACATTTCACTTTCCCTGTCGTGAGTTAGGATTTACACCTTTCGACTTTTCCATGCTTAACGGCATAAGCATAGGAGTGACTTTTCCGCCGATCCCATACGACATTCGATGACGTGATGCCGCCCTTTTTCAGGATCTTCTGCCACACTTTGACACTTCACCAACATCGTATCAGGCTGCCAGTGCTATTCGAGTTAGTGCGATTACTACTACCATGGACAACATCTTGAGCGACTATTCTCCAAAGGAGGATTGGAGCTCGCTAGATTGTTTTTTTATACCTCATGGGCAACTTGTTTTTTAGCATCAGAATTTATTGGGGCGGTTGGTCATTTGGATTTTGATAGTGCTGTTCGGTATTACTGGGTTACGCCTATTCTTGCGTACCTTTATAGATGTCCAGATGCGCAATGCGCATCTCCGACTTACAGATTTTCTTGTATGGATTTTGGGAGTTATTGCAGTAGTGGTACTTTGAGTACAATCATAACTTTAATTTCGTTACGCTGACCACATGCGCATCTACTTTCTTTCAAAAATGTTAACATGAAATCTTGTCAACATCCCCAATGCTTTTTAAAGATAATTTTATTTGAACATGACCATGTTGTTAAGAGGATTCATGTCTTCGAAAGCACATCTTTCGAATAGAATGACTATGTCGAAAGGATTTGTGGTGATAGCTCTAGCTTTTGACTAGAATGATTCGATTGGAAGGAGTGACAAATTGTCAAACCTTTTTGACCTGGTTGAAAGGCTAGAGAAGCCATTTTAGCCTTTATTGAACAGGATGGCCTGATAGAAAATTAATAAACCTCTCAACCTTGTCGTAAAATTAATGAGTCCACTCCAACCTTTCGACCAAGTTGGAATAGTAATAGATAACCAAACCTTTCGACCTTGTCGAAAGGCTAATGATGCCACTCCAACCTTTCGATCAGGTTGGAACGATGGTAAATTGTCCCTAGGAGTTATTCAAAGCATATAGCTTTTGAAATCATCACTTAATTGAATCCCATTTCTTTTAGGAATTGAAAGCGATTAAATACCGATGTTTTCCATCCCTTTTCGATCGCGTCAAAAGGTTACATTCAAAACCTTTCGACGTTGTGCTTATTCTATATGTGAACATTAATTGCTTTCAACCCCTTGGTGTCCATAGTCTTTCCATGGAATCCATTTGAAAGGAATGCTATGTCTGGATGAGAGATTCCATTCGAGTGAATTCCATCGCAAATGGTTGTTAGGCTATATAACTAGGATTTCTTAAGGAAGTACACCTTTCGACCTTGTCGAAAGGTATTCCTCCTTTCGAAACAGTTCTAGTTCAATAGTCCTCAATTCATTTTGCATTCCTTATATAAGATCAATTTAGTTATTCCCATAACCCATG
Organism: Allium cepa; assembly: GCA_030765085.1. Classification (NCBI taxonomy): domain Eukaryota; kingdom Viridiplantae; phylum Streptophyta; class Magnoliopsida; order Asparagales; family Amaryllidaceae; genus Allium; species Allium cepa. The sequence goes on from CM060932.1 coordinate 165,971,925, forward strand.
CATTCAACATATTCGTTGCATCATCATCACTTTTGCTTTTCGTGTTAAATATAGGTTTCGATGATGATGTGTTTCGATGGCGAACGACTAAGTCGATATTTTGTATAACATAGATCAAAAGAGATTATGAGAAGAAGGATAAAATCATATGCAATCGATTATTAGTCTAGCTAATGATCTTAATGATCTTCCTCATCGCCAATATCCATTGTGAACATGCCATCTCCCTTTTATTCATTATCAAAAATGAGTTGCAAGAAAACGAGCTTCCTTTCCAATTCAATTTAGGGTTTCTTCTAAGTACAATTATCTCTATGAAAGTAGAGAAAATAAAATGAATTCAGTATCCAACATTTGATCACCAAAACTGGACCCCTTGGGTCTTATTTATAAATGCAGTTTCGATCGGGTCGACAAGACTCCTTGCTTTTACTGGGTTGACAAGACTCCTTTTTCATATGCCTGTTCGAGCCTTCCGACTTGATTGAAAGGTCATGAACCTTTCAAAGTCGTCGAAAGGCATTTTCTTGTGCTTCTTGATTTATCCCTTCGCTTCTTTGCTTCCGACCGGGTCGAAAGGTCCTCTCCTCATATGCTGTTTTGAGCCTTTTGTCCTAGTCGAAAGCTGTATCTCCTTTTGATGTTGTCGGAAGCTATAGGTTGTCGAAAGCTATGTTTCCCTTCGATGATGTCGAAGACGGTGTTTCCTTTCGACGTTGTCGAAAGCTATACTTCCTTTTGATGTTTTCTAAAGCGGTGTTTACCTTCGACGTTGTCGAAGATCGTGCTTCATTTCAATGTTGTTGAAGGCCATGCTTAATTTCAATGTTGTCGAAGATCAGGCTTCCTTTCGACGTTGTCAAAAGGTCCCTTATTATTCTTTCGTCTTTGCTGTTTTCTAAGTATTACTTTCTTCATAGCATCTTTAAACATTATCGAAAGGTGTCCTAGATGGACCTTTGACTGGTTCGGAAGGTTTGTTATGCTTTCGAAAAGGTTACTATGTGGGTGAAGCCTTTGATTTCGGAAGGTTTAACGTGTAGCTGGGAGAGATTTACCGATTGTCTTCGATGAAAATGCGGTGCTCTGATACCAATTGAAAGTCGCTATGCTCCGATACCAAATGAAAAGTTGCTATACTCTGATACCAAATGAAAAAAACAGTGCGGAAATAAACTAAAATACTATAGCAATGTAAATTTTTGAGCTTCTAACTCAACAATTTTAATTTTTGTTTTTAACTCATGATTCTCAGAAGCTAGAGCATTATTCTTTTCTTTTTGAGCTTCTATTTCTTGACTTAATAGAGCAAGTTGAGAATTGTCAAAGAGTGAATCTTGAATTTTCTCAAGTTCTTCTTCTAATATTTTCTTCTCGTCTTTAAGCATATCTCTTTCGAATTATGCTTTCTTTTGATTTTCCAGAGCTTCCTTATATTTTCTTTTGAGACTTTTTAAAGTGTCTACAAGTTCTGAATTTATTTCTATCATATCATCAAAATTTAGATCACTAACCTCATTATCTTTTGCCATAAAGCATTTGTTTGTTTGCTCCTTTGATTTTTCTTTATTGCTCTTCATCTTCTTATTGCCTTGACTAGATCTCTTTGTAGCCATTTATTCTAGAATGTTGTTACGATCTCTAGAATCTCAGGCTCTGATACCAAATGTAAGTCGCTAGTGTGTGGTTGGCTATCACTTAGGATCGTCTAATATGGAATATAATTAAATCTAAATGCAGAAACAGATGATAATAGCAAAATAAATGAAAATAAGTAAAATAAAATAAGTACACCAGGAATTTTTATACTGGTTCGAACTTCCCATTCTATTTCCAGTCCCAAACTCCCACTACACCAAATCAGTGATTTTGCAACACTTTATATCTGTTAATTGCTAACACTTATAAATGCTACAAACTCCCAACAGTAAAAAAGTGTTAGGATGCCTGAAAAGTGTTGGTGAAAATAAATACTTTTCTAAATAAATTTTGCAACACAAATAAGTGTTACTTTAGTAGGTAAAAATGTAAATAATTTATTAACAAGAGGAGCCTTCTGTAAATTAAATATATGGGTTCTCTTCTCATGCATACCCATTCTCAAACCTATTTCGGCCGTAAAAAAATTTAATTTAGGGTTTTCTTCTCCTCGCTAAAATCAACGTCAATTTCGACCACTTCCTAACACCAACGGCAACTTCATGCCCTTCCCAATATCAAACGTGTATTTCAACCACTTCAACATCGATGCCGACTTCAATCACTTTAACATCAATGTCGACGTCGACTTCAACCACTTCATTGATAGCTTAGGCGGCTGCCGGCTAGATTGACATATCGCAAACATTGTTCCTGTGGTAGTTGACTGGATCGACGATTCTGGATTGTATTACATAATCCACATCGACGATTCTGGATTGACATATAATTCTTCAAGCTTGATATCAACAGTATGTTTCTTTTTCTTTCTGTAAGCTATTTTATTAGCTAATTTTAGATTTGTCAGCTTAATTTTACCAAGTCTATCGATGCTTGGTACTGTCAATTAGGGAATTGATTTAGTAAGTATTGAACTTTTAAATACTTAAAATCTACATTGATGTTTATTTATTTAAAAGTTGTATCCTAGCTAGAATTGGATTTGAGGTTATTATTTCATTCTATTTTATTATGAGATAGTATATATTAAATTTTAGGCTTTCTTCTATTTTACATGATTGCTTAATGCATAATTTTTTATTCTAGTTATTTTAGTCGATTATTTTAGCTATTGTGTGTACTAATGGGTTTATATAAATATGATGGAAATTTGTAATGGTACTTCATTGTGTTAATTTGTTACCAATATCACTGCTCTCATACAATATTGGTAATGTCAACAATGTCATCTTTCTATATTTTCCACTAACATATTCATAGGAAAATTGACTTCATGAGGGACACGAATCTTCCTTCAAAAGGTTTTCCTCATCCTCTCACTATAAATTTCAAAATTAGAGAACATAATCTAAAAAAATTATATAAATCCTCAGATTCATGTTTGGTCTTCTATTCAACATCTAGCATCTTAGGCACAAATTGGATTAGTTGCGGAGTTGGGATTGTAAGTTACGTGCGAGTGTCAAGTGAGAATTTTTATCTCGCATACCTACGCTAATCAAAAGAATTCATATAGATGAGTTAAGTTGATGTTTGAGTGCATCAGGTCATCTGGTTCGACCATATATATGATGGTCGACTCTGGCCTTTATGGCTTCCCTGTGTGATTATACACACACACACACACACACACACACACACACACACACACACACCCCATGTTTTCTTTATTTTAAATAATTGCATACTCACTTGCTTTGAATGATCTCACATGTAACGTGGTCTTTAAGTAGCATGGTTGTGAATTAGTGCTTGAATATCTTGCCGAGTGTAGGGGTTGTGTGCTGGGTGAGTGAATATGTGTGTGTAGTGCAACTTAAAGGATAGAGTGGGCTGTTGTGAGTCCATAAGCAATTGTTAAACATGGAATATTGCAAGTTCATTTTTACATTGAACTGGAAACCTATATATGTGAATATATTAAATAAAAGAAGAACTAGAAGATACATACATACATATATCCTCTTATTAATCATGACCTAGTTGCTCCCTTCATGTGCTATACTTTGGCTTCTTGCACTTTGCTGCATATTTGATTTTATGTGAAGATCTGCATCCATGTTCTGAGAAGGAACAGTATGTGTACAATTCATATATATATGTGGAAACCTTTTATTTTCGTACATTACGACCTTTTAACTAGTGTGTTCAGACAATCATAGCCATGGGAAGGTAGTGTATCTGATTGGTGTGGCTAGGCTACAAACTATGTATGTGGACAATATTTCAGATCGTTGGTCTCAATAGCATATTTTACATCATAGTTGTGTCCTATCAAGTCACCGATTGTACTGAAGCATCAGAATCCATTTTACCATCTGATTTGAGGCAGTTTTAGGGTGTGTTTGTTTGTAATAAATGGTTCTTAATAAGACAGAAAACAAGTGATAATTTTTTTAAAGGTTATTTGTTAACAAGAAGTGTGTAAAACTTTCTTAATAAAAAATATATTAGTGCTTATTACAGCTTCGTTGAATGAAAAGTTTTTTCTAGTTATACCTTTAGATGAATTTGAAATTTATATTTTTGAAGAACTGACTTGAGTTTTGATATTTGTATTTTATTATGTCTTTCTCATCATATTTTTCAGATTTTTTTTTCATATTTAATTGAATTTTCTTGTTATAATTTGTTAACCATTTTTAAAAGATAAATATTAGAATTTTGTTTATTTAAAAAATTATTCGCATTCTATTTGATCAATACTCATGCTATTTATTATTCAAGAAAAATTCGTACATTATGACCTTCTCTAACAGTTACGCTGTATTCAGTATTTTGTAACATATGTAGAATAAGTAACGTGCCCAAAAATTCTTCCGTGTGCCTTTCTCAATCTTGTCATATATCGACTTCTCAGCTCTTCCAATAGCAGTGTTATTTTATTGAGGTGGATTCAATGTATAGGAGGTTTTGGTAAATCAACACTTATAAATTGGCCATGCTATCGCTTATGTGATGAACTATCGAAAAAATGAAAGCCGAAAATTTGGTAAATCATGCTGCTTTGTTCTAACTATACCGACTCCACCTTTGGCTTACAACAATAGAGATACTTTTATGTGGATAGTAGGATTATTTAAATGAATAGTATAAGTTGTGAAAGCAAGTAGTAACATACTTCTTTATTCAGTTTCCACTAGAAAAGTTTGTAGGAACAACAAAGCTAATGGAGCAGCGATATGGAGCCAAAGTTTGTCATCTCGAAGGACAGGAGCCTGCTATCGCTTGGAACATATTATCTTATTGAGGTGGATTCAATGTATAGGTGGTTTTATGCAAGAAAGAACTCAAATGAGCATAAAGCAACCATCACTGCTATCGCTTTTGCACTGGTATTTTTCAATCTTTGGTTATCTTTCATGGTTAATAGAGTTCCCATTTACCTGTTTCTTTTATTTATTTTCCATCATAAATATAATATGCAGACCCTGCTGCTGTGAAATACATGCACCCTTGTAAATCATTGCAGTTTTCCAACCTTTCTGCAATGAAATGTGGGTCTTCACTATGCAATGACTTCTATCCCGCCTATTTAAGCTTTTGTGTTTTCTTTATTGTTTCCTACTGTCACGGCAGTCAATTTAGTATGTCTTTTTTTTTCCAGTCTTTTTGACCAGTATGAAGAAAATAAATTTCTGTAGTCGGGCTAAGTCACCATCCATCAGATGTGAACAGAGCTCAGATGAGAGTAGTGGTTATGGTGTGTGGTCTAGCCGATTAGCAATGCTTGGGTTTGTATCTGCAATTGTCGTTGAACTGGTTACTGGAAAGGGACTACTAGAGGTAATTACTACTTATAATATCAACTTAGTTATGTTGTTTGTAATTTTGTATACTATTTACTGATCACAATATCCTTGGAACCCTTCTTTCTAAATTATTTAATAAAAGAATAATCAAGAAACATTAAATTATATGCATTAAGAAACTTTTAGAAATGTGAAATCTTCGATTTCTAAATTTTAAACTTTATATGTTCTACTTTCCAAATTATAGTGTCTCAGAAGTATTAACTATTAAGCTTTAAATAGTTTACAATTTTGAAGAAAACAACTTTTAAATTTTGAATATTCTAAACCTTCCAAAATTTAGAAAAATAAAATGATTTTTTCTCATAAATATTAATTTATAAAATAAAATAAAAACTTTAACTTATTTTTATGTTTGAAAATCTTTAAATACTTTGTTAATCAATCACCTTGTCAGAAATATTTCTCTTTTAATAATCACCGTTTTTAATCCTGTTATTCCTTTTTACAAGTCATTTGAACTGTAAATGATATATGACTTATGTTGAAACATATTTCTTTTTTAATAGTCACAATTTTTGCTGTTATTCCTTTTTACAAGTCATGTGGACTGTTGTAAATGATGTACGACTTATGTTGAAACTGTAAATCTTGTGCCTTGTTTGGAGCTGAAATCCTACGTCTAATTTTCAAACACGAAAAATCGACGTCCAACAACCAGTTCTAGTCTAGAAGATCAATATGCTTCCCATGAGCTTAATGTACTTGATCAACAGCCAACTCTATCATTCAATTGTACTACTTTAAACCTTTTTGAATGCATTATGCCTTATTATGCTTACACTGTCTGAAAATGTCTGGATGTTACTTCTTTGCTGATTTGTGTAGTTAGGTTTATTCTAAGAGTCTGTTTTGATGCAGAACATTGGATTTATTCATAGAATTATTAAGCTTAGTAACTACACGTAGCATGATTAGTTTTGTATGTTATTTTCTTATATTTCATGTGTTATATTAACAGGTTCATACTGCAGTGCATAGTCAAAAATGGTTAGCATGTTGAGAAGAACATACGTCTGGTTACACTGCTGATAAAGGTTGTGCTGTGAGTAATACCTTACTTGCTTGTAAGATTGTAAGTGTAAGCTTAGTAACAACATATCATGAAGAACTAGAACAAGTAAGCAATAATTGATCTAATTGTCTTTTCAAAAAAAGTTTATCATAGAAAGTACCTACCACTACACCAAATCAATGATTTTTTTTGTTTATCTCCTCGTAGAATTTCTACATACTCTGTGCACTAGATTGTCAGTATGGTCGTACGTTTTCTTGAATTGTCATAGATATTTGCATTAAAAAATGATATATATTTTTCATATAAAAAGAAAAGACTCAAATGAAACATTGAAGAAGATATATAACCAGTACAAACACACTTTGCGTGAAATAGAATGGTGATTCAAGTTTGGAAAATTGATAGTAACTTTCTGTTTTTTGAAGAAAAGCAATAATAAGAAATCCACTAGCACTTGTAAGTTGCAACAAATAAATTTAAACATGTTCGTGGTTAGAGTTGATATGTTTCTATAGCTCACTCTGCAAACAATTATTTATGCCATTGCTATCATCACTCCAATATTGGAGAGAAGTGAGAGGATGCAAGTAAAGCAAGCTTACTTGCTGTCAAATAACAGTCGGCTTGTTATAATTTTAGAAGCACAATGCATTAATAGTCCCTTGAACTTGTGCTCAATTCTATATATACCACTGTTCCATGGTCATTTCATAATACAGACTGAATTTTATGTTATAATTCATCGAATTAGATCAGTATAATAAATTGGTTAATAAAAGACTTCAAATTTTTCATAAGGAGAAACATTAAGCACACTCAAGTTTGCTGAGCAAGTTTCAACTGTCGAGCTTGGTGCTGCTAAAATGAATAAAGATAGTGGAGATGTTAGAGAATTAAAGGATCAGGCATCATATTTTCCTACTATGATTCTCATGAATGGTCTCGGATTAATACATAATCTTCCCAGTTAAGTTTGTGTACATGAATTCAGATAGCTAGTCTTAAAGCAACATTAGCAAGAAAAGAGGAAGAGTCTAATCGCGAAGGCATGTCTGCTGCTTCTAAGACCAGTAGTAGAGCACCGTCACCTTCAACTTTATATTTAAATTGTCGTGGAGAGGGTAATCACAGACAGCCAATGGAAGAAGTTGGAAACAAAAAGGTAGTTGCTATATAAACATAAAATTTACAAACAAAAATGTTTAGAACCTTTGACAAAACTTATTTTTTGAGTCATGTATTAGGCATAAATATTATTTTTATAATGATTTATGGATGACAAAACAGATGCATGTGATTTAACACTTCAGTATGCATCCTTCAGCATAATTGTTTTGTAATATGAATGTAATTTAACACTTCGACTATGCTGAAGGTTAATGTAGGCATAATTACATGTGCATCATATTTGATTTAGTTGTTTTGTATCATTTAGATGCATAACAATCCTAGCACAAGGCAAAGGAAACCAAGCTACGACCTCCAAGAGTTATTGCTGGCAACCGATTCAAATTCATGGCCAGACACTAGTCCTCATTCAAACTATGTTAATAAGGGACATGAGAAAGATACAAATTATGGAGATTGGGTGGACAAAGTTCTAGTTAGGTTAACCGTAAGTTAAACTTTAAGTGTATTTTGAAGAAAAAAAAATTGAAGCTTATGTTGTAATAATATCTGAATATACGACATTGTGGTATTTTAGATATGTAAATAATTGTTTATGATATATTATACTACATTTACAGAGCGTTTAAACTTTGCATTGAATATGTATGATGAATTATTTGTGATATGGAAACCATTATTTGCAGAGTGTTTATATTTAAACTTGCATTTAAGTTTTGGTGTATATATATATATGTGTTACTAAATAATCATTTTCCAACACTTATAAGCGTTACCGTATTTTTCTGTACCAACACTTATAAGTATTACCGTATATTTCGTTACCAACACTTATAAGCGTTACCGTATATTTCTGTACCAACACTTATAAGTGTTACAGTATATTTCGTTACCAATAATTATAAGCATTACCGTATATTTCGTTACCAACACTTATAAGCATTACCGTACATTTAGGTACCAACACTAATAAGTGTTAGTAATACGTACGTTTATAACACTTATAAGTGTTACAAATTTGGCCGCTCCATTCCTCACAGTCCATTAGTAACACTTAAAAAGTGTTACTGAAATTATTTGTAACACTTATAAATGTTAGAATTTGCCTGTTTTGATGTAGTGTCCTTCTGGAATTTCAACTACAACAATCCTCACTTAACCTAGAGGAACAAGTTTACACTGCTTGAGCAACCGAACAGGACTTTACCCGCCTAAGCAACCGAATAGGACTTCAACTTCCTGAGCAACCGAACAGGACTTCAACCGCCTGAGCAACCGAACATGACATAACAAATGTATCTGACTGTAGTGTGTTCTTTAATAACACTGATAAGTCAACTGAGTACAATCTTCCTATAGTCTTCTCATTTATGATATATAGTGTGAAGTGCTTTGAGAAATGTGGAAGATAAAGTGATTAATGATCAAAGCATGTAAGCAACTTGAGTGCAATTTGAAAGTTTGAGCATAAATGAGAATCAAGAATGCTAAAAGTAAATTCAGTTTCAGTTGATTGTTTGTTGAATTTTGTAATCTATTTATAGTGTATAAAGAGTTGCAACCATATATGAAAAATTATATTGAAAAGAAAAGGCGCAACCATTGATTTTTAAAATGTTTCTCTTCGATGAAGAGAAGCATCTATTCATGAAAATAGCTGTTAAGAATATTCAGACTTCTGAATAAAATAATTCAGACTTTTGAATTAAGTTGAAACGCAAACAACAAGGAAACATGCTATTTTTGGCCTTATTCAGACGTCTGAATATTTTCATTCAGACGTCTGAATATGTGAAACAATATTCTAGTTTCAACATCCAGACGTCCGAATGAAGTATTTTAGGCGTCTGAATTTAGCCTGTAATAAAAAGTATCATAGCTCATTTGGTTAGAGCACTTGCCTTCTAAACTAGAGACTTGGGTTCGAGCCCTGCTCCATGCAAATTTTGAAAACATGATTTTTCATTCAAAATATGAATGTATATGTGTGTATACCATTTGGAGAAGATTTTAACATTTGTAAACTCTAGACACGACACTATATGACTAATAATACTTTGTTTGTCACCTTCGTTTTATCTCTATCGTGTATATCTCTTCTTGTATCTCCATATATATACTTTCATCCTTTTTTGTATTGTGTATCTTCATTTTGAATGTATTTGATTATCTCTTTTTGATGCTCATGTAGCTGCAAATTAGCTTAGAGATTCTTTGGCATAATTGTATAGTTGTTGTCATTAAAATCCAATGATTGAGGTTCTAACATTCTCCCCCTTTTTGATGATGGCAACTATACAATTTTAAAAAGTTATGACAAGATCTCAGGCCATGTCTCAAAAGGGAGAGGAAAAAGGAAGTAGTCAAGAGTTAATAGAAGGAATAATAAGCCAACCAAAGCCAAATAGCATAAATTATGATACATGGATATCACTCATTATTGAGTATTTATTTAAAGGGATACTACATCCAATAAAGAAGAAGCGAGGAAAATCAAGAGACAAGCTCTGACCTCTGTTATGATGGACGAAATCCTCTATAAAAAGGGATATGCTCTTCCCTATCTTAGGCGTCTAAGCATGAATGATGGAATAAAACTAATGACTAAAGCACATGAAGGATTTTTTGGCGACCATTCAAATGGAACAAAGCTTGCAAAGAAAATAATGAGGCAAGGGTTTTACTCGCCCCATATGTTAAGCCAAGCCATAGACTATGTGAAAAGATGCGAGATATGCTAGAAATATTCAAAGATACCTAGGTTACCTCTAAGTCAATTAACTCCAATCGCAAGCTCATATCCCTTTGATGTATGGGGAATAGATCCGATCGGCCCATTGCCAATTTCAAAGGGAGGAGAAAAATTTGCCGTAGTGGCCATCGACTATTTTTCCAAATGGGTTGAAGCCGAACCACATCCAAAAATCACTTCTGGGAAAGTATTGAGATTTGTTATTAAGAACATTATAACCAGGTTCCGGATCCTCTAGAAAATAATTTTTGACAATGGAACACAATTTGAGAATGAAGAATTTTTCCATTTCTACCACAAATTGGAATTATTAAGAGCTTTTCATCTGTCGCACATCCAAAGGCTAACGGAGTAGTTGAGGCTACAAATAAAAACATAAAAACAATTCTGAAAAAGTGAATAAATAAGGTAAAAGGGAATTGGGTAGAAGAACTACCATTAGTGCTATGGGCCTACCGAACATCTGCTAAGACCACAACGTGACATGCCTCGTATTCTTTGAAATATGGGATGAGGTGATGCTACCAATCGAGATTGAAACACCCTCGCACCTAAGGATTGCCTATGCATTTGATGAGAATCAAGAATTAAAGAAAGAATCACTAGACTTGATACATGAGCTAAGAGATGAAGTAGCGGTAAGAACCGTCGAATACCAAAAAAGAATTTCGATATATTACAACTCAAGAGTAAGAGCTCGATCATTTCAAGAGGGGGATTCGGTACTCCGCCGAGTAATGGCCAGTACAAAGAATCCTGCGGATGGACCCCTGAGACCAAATTAGGAAGGACTAGTAGTCGTTTACAAAGTAATCCCTCCAGGAGCCTACAAACTGTGTGGCCCAAATGACAATATGGTGCCTAGGACATGGAATGCTGAGAATTTAAGGTCGTATTTTCCAAAAATGAATCAATAAAAAGCTACTTTGTGAAAAGAGAAAATCTACATGGTTGGGAGTGAAATGCTCCTTATATTTGGATGCTACCTAAGATGGTAGTCTACTTAAGATGGTAGAAAAGCCTCTGTCTGCACCGAGATGGCCAGGGCAGAGCACCTCCTGGAGGGAGGGAAGGTAAGCCTTTAGCTGCGCCATAAAATGACCAAGTTAAAGCACTGGACAAGCCCTTTGCCACGCCTCTGGTCAGGTCAAGGCACCTCCTAGAGGGAGGGCGGGTAACCCTTTAGCCGCGCCATAAAATGGTCAGGTTAAAGCACCGGACAAGCCCTTGGTCGCGCCTCTGGTCAGGTCAAGGCACCTCCTAGAGGGAGGAAGGAGTAAGCCTTTACCCATGCTAAAGATGGCCAGGGTAAAGCACTGAACAAGCCCTTATCCGCACCGCAAAAGGGCCAGGGTAAGGCACCTCTTGAAGGGAGGACAGAGTAAGCCTTTATCCACGCTATTAGATGGTCTGGGTAAAGCACCAAACAAGCCCCTGTCCATACCGCAAAAGGGCCAGGGTAGGGCGCCTTCTGAAGGGAGGTCGGGTAAGTCCTTAGTTTTAGCTTCTAAGATGAGCAAACCAAGAGCACCGGACAACAATGGACAAAGATGTCCAAGCCTAGGAAGAGGACCATCCAACAATGGACTAAGATGTCCAAGCCCAAGAGCCTTAGTCCAAGCCCAAGAGGAGGCTCATTCAATAAAGGACTGAGACGTCCAAGCCCAAGAAGAGGCTCATCAAATCATGAACTAAGATGTTCAAGCTCGAGAAAAAGCACATCTGATCGTGGACTAAGACTTCCTAGCTCGAGAGGCAAGATAGAAGTAAAGGAGTGAGATAGAACTCCGCTTATTACTACCCGAATCTGAGTTTCAGGACTCTCGTTTCTAAACAACAGCTAATAATACCCGAATTAGGGTTTTAGATCTATCATACTAAAATTTCATCCATTGATACCCAAATCTGGATTTCGGGTCCTTCATATCTAAATGAAATCAATTAAATGCCAGAATCTGGGCTTCAGGTCTCTATTAACCACCGATTATCTTAATATATTTGAATCAAGATATCAAGATTGATGCTTAAATAAATCCTAATCTAGGTGCAAGTTCTTTAGATTCCTATTCATCCCAAATGCCTGAATCTAGGCCGAAGACCTTTTCACAAAGATAGTTGTCAGATATATGCCCTGATCTGGGGTCAGATATTAATATGAAGACAATTTTACTAATTTCTGGTTAATCTGCCATTAACACCCGAATTTGGGTTCATAAATGCCGTTCAAAGTGTTATTTTTGGATATTGTCATTAGGGTTCTCGATATATCATTATTAACTTATGAATTTCGCAAGTTAATACCCTAATCTAGGTTAAATTTCATTATTTCCTAATCTCTATCAAAAAATATGAGGAATAAAGTAATAGAATTGAGATTGCTACATACAACCAGAAATTTCAAAGCTGGTCTTCTTGATGTCTAAATTAAAGTTAATATTTTATAACTCTATATGACCTGAATTAAGACTTCAAGATCACTCGAATCTCTGAGAAAGTTTCCAAATAAATATTAGAGTGGATGGGTTACAAAGGCTAATTTTCTAATAATAGTTCATAGACCATGTTTTCAACTATTGGTTATTTCTCGCAGGGAGTTTGTAAACTACATTTATTATATGCATTAGAAGCTTATGGTTACAAGACTCATATCTATTGGATCAAGATTATGATCAACCGATTATCTAAATATGAAAGGCATTAGTATGCTGGTCTATTATTAAGCATGCATATAAATATAATAATGAGTTAATAGAATGTCACTCATTTTGAATTTTGCAGGAAAAATAAGGTTGTGAAGAGTGAGAAAGTTTTGGAATTTTGTTTAAAAGAACAAAGGCTTTTTTCATAAGAGAGGAGTAAAATATTAGCCATAAAGTCTACTTGATAACAGAAACATGAAAGAAAGCTGATAAAATTGAGATTTCAATGAAGAGACAGGTCAAGTTATCATAGAGAACATAAGAAGGATGTTTCAAGTTTCAAAGGCGTTAAGCAGTTGTCGAAGGAGTCGAAGGCATCAACTGCTCATACAGCACAATGGCTTTCGATCTAGATGGAAACAAATAGTCCCTTCCATCAGTACCAACCTTTCGTCATAGATAAGCAAGCAATGTTGGCTTCAGACTTTCAAACGTAAGTCGCTAGTGTGTGGCTAGCTATCGCTTAGGATCGTATAAGATGGAATATAATTAAATCTAAATGCGGAAACATATGATAATAGCAAAGTAAATGAAAATAAGTAAAGTAAAACAAGCACACCAGGAATTTTTTATACTGGTTCGAACTTCCAGTTCCACGTCTAGTCCCAGACTCCTTCTGGAATTTCAACTGCAACAACCCTCACTTAACCCGGAGGAACAGGTTTACACTGCTTGAGCTGTTAGGAAATCAATTCTATGGTTTCGATCATGACAACTATACAATGGAAATCGAATATGCATATATATCTATATTTACAGGTAATTGATAAAGTAACATCACCATAGAGATAAGAAAAAGACTCAAAAGAAATATCAAGAGGCTACAAGTCGATAGAATCGGAAGAAGAATGACACATGCACAGGAAAAGCAACATGCACAAATCCAGACGTGTGAGTGCACTAGCTAGACGTCTGATTGATTCCTATGGTTTGCAAATCAGACAGAATCAGATGTCTGGTTAATATACTCAGACGTCTGAAAAACTGCCATATGCAAAAAATATATAAAGGTCAGACATCTGAAACATTTTCCAGACGTCTGATTTTGAACTCGACCGTGTAAATTCAAAGTACAACTGTCATAATTGAAAAGACACGTTCGCTCCTCTTCGCTGCAACTCTTCATCACCATAGGTAGCAACCTTAGAGCACTTACTAACAGATGCAACTACACAAAGGATCTCTCTACCACTATAAATAGCATCAGGAATTCTAGAGAAGATCTCACCTTAATCACTTATACTCTTTACTCTTGTACTCTGATTAATACTTGATCTCTAGCATTCTAATACCTGTATTTTAGTCTTCCATATACTCAAAAATCTTCAATCAATATTATCTATATATATATAGATTAGAAGCATTTGTACTCAACAGTCAATATTCATATTATAGAACATACATTTGACAAGAACAAGCTTTTGTAATCAAGCCTATTCCTCCGGGCGAAGTGAGGGCGTTTGATAGTTGAATTTCGAAGAGGAGTTTCGGGATGGGACGTAGGACGGGAGGTCCGAACCAGTATAAAATCCTGGTGTGATTATTTCCATTTACTTTGCTATTATCATCTATCAAGTTTATATTAGATACATTATATAGTTAGTCACTTATACTTGCATATTTATACACTACACGATCCACTCACATAGATTTTCATGAGCAACCGAACAGGACTTCATCCACCTAAGCAACCGAATAGGACTTCAACTGCTTGAGCAACCGAACATGACTTCTTTTACAAATAACAAATGTATCTGACTGTAGTGTGCTCTTAAATAACACTGATAAGTCAATTGAGTACAATCTTCCTATAATCTTCTTCTTTATGATATATAGTGTGATGTGCTTTGAGAATTGTGGAAGATAAAGTGATTAACGATCAAAGTATGTAAGCAATTTGAGTGCAATTTGAAAGTTTCAAAATAGATGAGAATTCAAGAATGCTAAAAGTAAATTCAGTTTCAGTTGATTGTTTGTTGAATTTGTAATCTATTTATAGCGTATAAAGAGTTGCAACCATATATGAAAAGTTATATAGAAAAGAACAGGCGCTACCGTTGATTTTTAAAACGTTTCTCTTCGATGAAGAGAAGCGTCTATTCATGAAAATAGCTGTTAAGAATATTCAGACTTCTAAATAAAATAATTCAGACTTCTGAATTAAGTTGAAACGTAAACAGCAAGGAAACAGGCTATTTTTGGCCTTATTCAAACATCTGGATATTTTCATTCAGACGTTTGAATATTGTGAAACAATATTCTAGTTTCAGCATTCAGACGTCTGAATGAAGTATTTCAGACGTCTGAATTTAGCCTGTAACAAAAGTATCATAGCTCATTTGGTTAGAGCACTTGCCTTCTAAACTAGAGACTTGTGTTCGAGCCCCGCTCCATGCAATTTTTGAAAATTTGATTTTTCATTTAAAATATGAATGTATATGTGTGTATACCATTTGGAGAAGATTTTAACATTTGTAAACTCTAGACACGACACTATATGACTAATAATACTTTGTTTGTCACCTTCATATTGTCTCTATCGTGTATATCTCTTCTTGTATCTCCATATATATACTTTCATCCTTTTTCGTATTGTGTATCTTCATTTTGAATGTATATGATTATCTCTTTTTGATGCTCATGTACCTGCAAATTAGCTTAGAGATTCTTTGGCATAATTGTATAGTTGTTGTCATTAAAATCCAATAATTGAGGTTCTAACAATAACTAGCAACTCTTTCCCCTATTTAGATGTTTCATTTCCAATACTTGGCTTTTCCTGATATCCGACGAGGACAATTCGTGTCTTTAGGGCTCCCCTTGTGCTGGCCAACTTTGCTAAAGAGTCTACCTGTGTATTCTCTGCTCTTGGAACTTGATTTATCGAAAAATCCTCAAACGAAGCAAGCATTTGTAATATCTTCTTCACATATAAAGATAGTTTGGGGTCTTTTGTTTGGTATGTTTGCTTTATTTGATTTACCATCAGCTGAGAATCGTCAAAAATCAATATTCGTGAGATTTTCAATTCTAGTGCCAAAGTTAATCCTGCTACCATGGTTTCATATTCTGCCACATTATTTGTTGCAGGAAATCCCAGTTTCATGGCATAATGCAAACGATGTCCATTTGGAGTTATGATTATATATCCTGCGCCGACACCTAGTTCATTTGATGTTCCATCAACAAATAACTGCCACATGGGCTTCTGATCCTTCTTTTTTTCCGATTATTCCTCTATAAAGCTGGTGCATTCATTAACAAAGTCTGCCAGTGCTTGCCCCTTAATCGTAGCTTGTGGCTGAAATTCTATATCATATTGGATGAGTTCAATTCCCCTATTCACCGACCTTCCCGAAGTTTCAGGCTTGCAGAAAACTTGCTTAAGAGGAAAATTGGTCAATACTCTGATCGAATGTGCCTGAAAGTATGCTTTGAGTTTTTGCACTGTGATAATCTAACAATAGGCTAACTTCTTTATAACCGGGTATCGAACCTTTGCATCCTTTAACCGCCTGCTTACATAATATACCAGGGGCTGTGCCCCATTACCTTCTCGAATAAGCACCAAGCTAACTGCATGTTCTGATACCGCCATGTATAGAAATAATATTTCCCCACTTTCGATACTTAAGAGTATCAGTGGTTTCTCCAAATGACTTTTTAATTCCAAGAAAGCTCTTCTGCAATCCTCTCCCTATTTGAAGTTCTTCTTTTTCTTAATCACATCGAAGAAATGAATGCACTTATCAGTAGCTTTTGAAATAAACTTGCTTAGGGCAGCTACTCTTCCATTTAAGCTCGTCACTTCTTTACTAGTTTTAGGTTCAGCCATGTCTTTTATGGCTTGAATTTGGTCAGGACTTGCCTCAATTCCTTAAGCACTTACTAGGTAGCCAAAGAACTTCCCAAAGTGGACCCCAAAAGAGCACTTTTGCGGATTCAACTTCATTTGATACCTACACAATATCTTGTACATTTCCTCTAGGTCCTTAGGATGATTTTTAGGCTTGCTAGGTTTTAATAACATATCATCAACATAAACTTCCATGTTTCTTCCAATTTGTTCCTTGAACATTCGATTAACCAATCTATGATAAGTGGCCCCTGCACTCTTTAACCCAAATGGCATGGTCTGTAACAATAAATTCCTTATTCTATTATGAAGCTGGTAGGATCCTTATCTGGCTTGAACGTCGGTATCTGATTGTACCCTGAATAAACATCCATAAGATATAACAACTTGTATCCACTTATTGCATCCACTAACTGATCTATTCGTGGTAGCGGGAAACAATCCTTTCGGTATGCTTTGTTCAGATCCATGTCCTCCATTTCCAATCTGACTTTTTTACCAGAAGTGGGTTGGCTAACCATTTAGAGTAATATATCTCCTAGATTAATCCATTTTCTAGGAGCCTATCAACTACTTCCTTTAGAGCATCTGTTCAAACTTTATCCAAATGTCTCCTTTTCTTCCTTATGGGGGTTGATCCCAGGTTGATGTTAAGGGCATGACACATGACAATCAGATCAATTCCCACCATATCAGAATGTGACCAAGCAACACGTCCTTATTGACTTTGAGGAACTGAATCAAGTCCTTCTTTAACGCTCTATCAAGACATTTTCCCACTTTGACCACTTCAGAAGCATCTTCTGAATCTATATGGGTTTCCTCAAGGTCTTCTATGGGTTTTATTCTCTCTATGTCGCCTCGGCAGTCAAACTCTATGACTGTTGGACCTTCTTTTGCTAAGTTAGTATCAACCCACTTTCTTTTGGTTCGTGGAGGAATGTACCTTTGGTACGTATGTTTATTAGACTTCTTAATATTAATATTTGCTTCAAATATTGGATGTGAAATTTCATCATCTGAAGGCTGTAAAATAGTAGAAGAATCAAAGTAAGCAGAGTACTCCCTTTTGTATTGATCAAGCGTGGTAAAGTACATTTCATGGGGGGTAAATTGTTCTCCCCGCACAGTTCCCCAGCCTCATTTTGTCAAGAATTTTACCATGAGGTACTTTGGGGAGACAAAAGCATCAACCTCATCTAGGGCCGGTCTACCAAAGAAGGCGTTTTAGTAGAAATGTTGGTCAATTATCACAAAGATGGTTTCAAATGTTCGGCAAGTTGGAGGGACTCCCATTTGTACAAGTAACTTTATCTGCCCCTTGGAGTTAACCCCTTGTTATCGAAACCAAATATCGGCTCAGTGCGTGGCTTTAATTTGTGCTCTGGGATATTCATCTGGTCGAAAGCATGTTTGAAGATGACATTAACTGCGCTGCCTATAACGACCAGAATCTTGGAGACAATAAACAACCCAATTTATGCAGTAATCATAAGGGGTTGTTATGGGGATGATGGACCGTTTGCGTAGCTCTTGCCGGGTGGCCACTAGATTAGGCATTTGGATGTTAAGACGTAGGCTCTTCGTTGGATGCTCCTCTTGAACTGAATAAATTCCCTCCTTAGCCTCTTTAATATATCTGCTTTGAGCCCCTTTACTACTTCCTATAGGATGTGGCTTGCCATGCATCACGTCTATCCTATTAATTGGCAGGCTTAAACTTAGGGGGTCTTCATCCACTAGCACATTTACAGCATTTGCCGTGCGTTTCTAGGGAGCATTTTTAGTTCGTTGGGCTTTGTACTGATCTTGGACAAATTCTTTGAGACGGCCTTCTCGGATCAGCTTTTGAATTATTTCGGTCAGAACTCTGGATTCATCTGTTTTATGGCTGTTAGCTTTATGATGGGCGTAGTAGTCCTCTCCTTTCCTCTACTCTATATTATTCTTTGCTTTGTAGAAGGTCAGAAAGTTGACTCTTTCCTTAGCTGTAGCATATATGTAAGACATTAACTTGTTTAAAGCGACTGTATTGGCAACTGGCTCTTCCCATCTGACCCTTTTATGGCTACGGTCCAAGTCAAACTTTCCTTCCACCTTTCTAGGAATCGTCTTTTTCTTGACATAGTAAAGTTCATCCATCCGGATGAACTTGTCATCCTGAAAGTGGAAGTCATGTATATCTTTGTAGCCATTGACAAAGAGCTGCCTCTAGAAAGGGGTATTCTCGATTAAACCAGAGTGGACGACTATGAGCTTGTCACGGTCATTCATGTCCTTAGCCTTCAAAGCTTCTATATTGAATCTTCTCAAATAGTCTCCCAAAGAATCACCCTGCCTTTGTTTTATGTTTGCCAAGACCGTATAATCAATAGTAGGATCCTTGCAAATACAAAATTGATCTGAGAATTCATAAAAAAACTGCTTCCAGGAGTACATGGTTTTTTCTCCGTACCATTTATACCATTTGGCCATCGACCCTTGGAAAGTAATAGGGAATAATTGACATCTGACTGCTCCAGAAGCATTATATAAGCCCATCTGGCTGTCAAAAGCCATAAACTGATCATCAGGATCCGTATCCTCGTGATATTTCATAGATGGGATTTTAACATATTGAGATATTTTTGTTTCCATGATCTCATCAATGAAAGGTGGCAGCCTCGCACTATCATTGACATTCTCGTCCATGGTTCTTTTCCCTTTAGCATTCATAACATCTTTGATTTCCTTCTCAGTAGCATCTTTAAGAAAAGATTCAACATTGCCGTAATTTTTTTGACTTGGACGGTACTCTTTAGATGTTGAGCTACCAGATTGCTCTAATGACTTGTCAAGTATTCTCCCCTGATGATTAGCTTTGGCTTAGGGAAACTCTTTCTTTTTTGAGGAAGTCAAGTCCACCTTACCTTTGCACCCTTTGGAGTTATTCTTTAGATTTCTCCTTGGTGAGACCACTTCTTCTCCTTGAGTCTGTCTTAGAGTTTTCGATGATTTCTAAGACAAAGCCACTCAGTTCCTGCATTTTTTGTAGCTGTTGTTCCAAATGCTTGATTTTTGCTGTGTTTTCATCTTGTCATGCTGGCGATGAAGTCTGCCCTAGAGTTACCCCATCTAGATTAAATGATGGAGCTATATTTTATTCTAAGGTGGTTGTGTGTATTTCTTCCTCCATAATTCCACTCAAGCGGTTTGACCTCATTTTTCCTATGCATAAGAAACAAACCAGAATTAGTTTGTATACAACCACAAGGTCAGAGGTTCGAGCCCTCCTCCTAGCGCTAAAAATGTTAACAAGAAATCTTGTCAACATCTCCAATGCTTTTTAAAGATAATTTTATTTGAACATGACCATGTTGTTAAGAGGATTCATGTCTTTGAAAGCACATATTTCAAATAGAATGACTAAGTCGAAAGGATTTGTGGTGATAGCTCTAGCTTTTGAATAGAATGATCCGATTGAAAGGAGTGACAAAGCCAGACCTTTCGACCTGGTTGAAAGGCTAGGGAAGCCATTTCGACCTTTATTGACCAGGATGGCCTAATAAAACTTAATAAATCTCTCAACCATGTTGTAAAATTAATGAGACCACTCCAACCTTTCGACCAAGTTGGAATAGCAGTAGATTACCAAATCTTTTGACTTTTTCGAAAGGCTAATGAGGCCACTTCAACCTTTCGATTAGGTTGGAATGATAGTAAATTGTCCCTAAGAGTTATTCACAACATATAGCTTTCAAAATCATCGCTTAATTGAATCCCATTTCTTTTAGGAATTGAAAGCAGTTAATTTTGATGTTTTCCATCCCCTTTTCGATCACGTCAAAAGGTTACGTTCAGAACCTTTAGACATTGTCGAAGGGGAATGCTTATTCTATATGTAAACATTAATTGCTTTCAACCCTTTGGTGTCTATAGTCTTTCCATGGAATCCCTTTGAAAGGAATTCCGTGTCTAGATGAAAAGATTCCCTTTGAGTGAATTCCATCGCAAATGGTTGTTATGGTATTTAACCCGGATTCCTTAATGAAGTACACCTTTCGACCTTGTCAAAAGGTATTCCTTCTTTCGAAATAGTTCTAGTTCAATAATCTTCAAATAATTTTGCATTCCTTATATAAAATCAATTTATTTATTCCCATAGCCCATGCATTTAGCATACTCATCACGTCATCACCACTTTTTCTTTCCGTGTTAAATATGGATTTCGATGATGATGTATTTCGCTGGGGAACGAATAAGTCGATCTTATGTATAGTATAGATCAAAAGAGATTATGAGAAGAAGGATAAAATCCAGTGCAATCGATTATTAGTCTAGCTAATGATCTTCCTCATTCCAATATCCATCATGAACAAGCCATCTTCCTTTTATTCATTATCCAAAATGAGTTACACGAAATTTAGCTTCCTCCCCAGTTCAATTTAGGGTTTCTTCTAAGTACAATTATCGATATGAAAGTTGGGAAAAGAAAATGAATTCAGTATCCAGCATCCGATCCCTAAAACTGGACATCTTAGGTCTTATTTATAGATGTAGGTTGACCTCCATCCACGCCTTTGCTTTCGACCGGGTCAACAAGACTCCTTGCTTTCAACTGTGTCGACAAGACTCCTTTTTCATATACCACTTTGAGCCTTTTGACTTGATCGAAAGGTCATGAACCTTTTGACGTCGTCGAAAGGTATTTTCTTGTGCTTCTCGGTTTATCCCTTCGCTTTTTTTGCTTTCGACTGGGTCGAAAAGTTTTCTCCTCATATGATGTTTTAAGCTTTTTGTCCTAATCGAAAGCTATATCTTCTTTCGATGTTTTCAGAAGCTATAGGTTGTTGAAAGATATGTTTCCCTTCAATGTTTTCGAAGGCGGTATTTCCCTTTGACGTTGTCGAAAGCTATACTTCCTTTTGATGTTTTCGAAAGCGGTGTTTCCTTTCGACGTTGTTGAAAATCGTGCTTCATTTCAATGTTGTCGAAGGCCATGCTTAATTTCAATGTTTTTGAAGATCACGCTTCCTTTCGACATTGTCGAAAGGTCCCTTATTATTCTTCCACCTTTGTTGTTTTCTAAGTATTTCTTTCTTCATAGCATCTTTCGACATTGTCGAATGATGTCCTGGATGGATCTTTGACCGGTTCGAAAAGCTTGTTATACTTTCGAAAAGGTTACTATATAGGTGAAGTCTTCGATTTTGGAAGGTTTAACGTGTAGCTAGGAGAGAGTTATCGATTGACTTCAAAAAGGGTTCCAAAGTCAACATTGCTTGCTCATCTATGATGAAAGGTTGGCAGTAGCGGAAGGGACTATTTGTTTCCATCTGGATCGAAGGCCTTAGTGCTGTATGAGCAGTTGATGCCTCAACTCCTTCGACAACTGCTTAATGCCTTTGCAACATCCTTCTTATGTCCCTCCATGATAACTTGACCTGCCTCTTCATTGAAACCTCAGTTTTATCAGCTTTCTTTCATATTTCTGCTATCAAGTAGATTTTATGGCTAACATCCTCGTTTGTCATTTTGGTGTGCGATCAACAGAGGGCCTAGGGATAATGAATGCCACCATGTTTATTCGGTTGCCTACAACCATATTGATTTGAGGATGTACAGAGGGTAGATTATTTGGCATCCATTTCATTCCAGTATATATATCAACCTTGAGTTCATACAGATTGATAGGATATGCTTGGCGGTTAGAGATTTCCCCTATTATCATATCCCTTAGAGTTTGGTGCATATTGGTATTTTGGTGAGAGGCATTGGAGATAGCTTTATGATTATGATGCCATTCCCAATGATCCACATCCTCATACCTATCGATGTATGATTTACCCCACAGATTAGTTCGACATGGCAAGAGTAGCTGGTTGATAGTCGATAGAGAGCTTTGTTATTGTTAGTCCATCATACGTTGATTTCTGGCATAGATTTTGCGATGCATATGGTGATACCATTACCATGTAGTGGAGATAGATTTGGTCGGTCCATCTGCTATATGACACGGTATTGCACCTCCGGTTATCGAGGATCTTACCCAGCCTAATCAAGGCTACCGTCCACCAGATCACATGGCCGATGCTTATCACTTTGGTTGGATCATGGCAGTGCCTACTACTTCAGGAGCAGACAACTACATTGACATTTATCATCCTCCAGCACATGACTAGTATCTGGATCCCTCACGGATATCGTACGTCGATCTCTATGACATGTAGATGGGTATCCGACACATAGGATACATAGAGCATAGGCGTAGCATTTACTATTAGAGTGCTGAGATACAACGATAGACAGCCGAGACAGCATGACCGCAGGCATTGCTAGAGTCAGAGCATCAGAGTGCTGACTTTGGTATGTATTACGACCAGTTAGTTAGCCCGGGTGGTGGCAGAGACGTTGGTGATGGGACATGTCCTCGTTGTCGACCCTGTCCACATACAAATGATTGATCTTATGTACCGTCCCTTGTTTATATTGTTGTTGATGTTATTATTCATGTATTGTGGCAGATGTTATTATTTATGTACTATGACATCGTCTATTATGTGCATGTTTTTTGTGATTGACGTTTTTATTCACGTATTCTGGTAGATGATATATCTGTTGTACTCATTTTATACATCGATATTTCTATATTTCATGTTTTCTACTGTATATCCACTATTCAAGTTATTATTTACGTATTGTGGCTGATGATATATCTACTGTACTTATTTTATACATCAATCTCAATATTTTCTCTATATATACTGTCTTTGATGTTATTATCCATGTATTCATTATGTATCTGCTCATTTAACAATACTCGATAAAGGATAGTGTAGTCACGTTGATTTGCCAACAACCATTTAATGTTGTATCCCGGTTGACACTGTAGCATTACATACTCCTTTATTGGTACATTACTGCTTATTTTTGGTACAATGCAGTCAAAGAAAAACCATATCATTGTCCACACCTAAAAGTTTAAGACACAAACGTGATACAAAGTTAAATGCATATATAAGATACGCATCAAAATACATTTCTAGAATACAATCAGCGAATACTTGAGTGAAATAAGCGAATACTTAGGTGCAATACAAACGAAAAGACACTTCTACGATACATTGAGTGAATACGTAAGTATCGTCTGATTAAGGCCATGGTGATACTCCCTGTGAATCCAATACATGTAGTAATTGTAAGCTTCATGGGCAGTGAAATAAACGTAATACAAGTCTTGATAGTACGAATCACACCTATCATGGTTGCAAGTTGTTGGTTCTTCAAATTCCAACTCTTCTACGATTACATGTTATCTTTCAGTTTAAACCCGTAGTTACTCCTAACGAATTAACATACTGTCATACGTACATTGGCAAATACATTCTAGATGAGTATTAACCTTTTGGTTCAACATCAACCATATTTCAATGGGTTCCCGGTCGTAACATCGAACGTATGCTTTTGTGAGTTTCAATAGCTTAGTTGGTGACCAGTATGAGTTCGACATTAAAGAGAATATAAAGTGTGAAATGTAAATGGTAGAAGATGAGGAGTACCCACTCTTATGCTAGGTGTTATTTAAGTACTTAGGTTCCAAACACTCTCATCCTACTTACGCTGTAGCTATACATACACTGTAGCTATACGTACACTGTAGTCATTCAGTGCCATATCCCCTCCTAACCAAGTAGAGCAATCCATAACCATTCAGTGTAGCGTCCTCTCCTACACCGTAGCTATACATACACTGTAGCCATTCAATGCCTTGTCCCCTTCTAGCCACATAGAGCAATCCATAACCATTCAGTGCAGCGTCCTCTCCTACATGTAGCTATAAATAAACTGCAGCCATTCAGTTCCTTGTCCCCTAATAGCCACGTAGAGTAACCCATAACCATTCAGTGCAGCGTCCTCTCCTACACTGTAGCTATACGTACACTGTAGCCATTAAGTGCCTTGTCCCCTCCTAGCCACGTAGAGCAACCCACAACCATTCAGTGCAATGTCCTCTCCTACACTATAGGTATATGTACACTATAAATTTATCTGTCCAACGGTAATATTTGATTACCAAACACGCTCCTCTTTTAATATAAATAAGTTCTACTATTGAGATATACACTCACTCTTCCAACTTTCCATATTGTATATCATGATGGTGGACTACAACCGCAGTTTATATCCTTCTTCATACTCATACGAATGTTCATTGAATCACGAACTCCCACTAAATCATTCTTCCCCAGAACCACCGAAGGAATGATATGTGGAAATGCAAGAAAGACACTACGAAGATTCGAGGGAACAAGAAATAAAGGAGCAAGAGCATCAATTAAGAGAGGAGCGATGAAGACCTATTGATGTACGAAGACTTCACCGTAGAAACACACAAGAACGTCGACAAGTCTATAATCAATGGATACAGATGGAACAAGAGGTTGACTCTAGTCTAATAGTTTGTGTTTGTGGACTGTCGTATTTCATCGTGCGAAGCAGAAACGACATTAGGTCGGCACCATTATAGATGCCAAAAATTTCCAAATGATTGTGGGTTATGGAAATGGGTTGATAATCCATTCCCTCGTCGAGCAGTGGAATATCCAACCAAACTGGAACAGGAACTAATTGCACTTCACAACAGGCTAAGTTCAATAGAATTTCAACATGGTAGCCATAACTAAGCTTCTTTTATCTATGTTATTTAAGTACATGGTATTTAAATCTTTCAGATGTTTAAGTATTTGGATGTTTATCTATGTTGTTTGTTTAAATATGTGGTTTGTTTAAATATGTGGTTTGTTTAATTGTTTGGATTTTTATCAAATATAACTCATAGAAAGTTGATCGAGTCATTTGGAAATACCTAAATTACACGTGGGCATACATGCAGACAAACACAAGTTATATTAATACATGCAAACAACCCTAAATTACATAGTTACAGAAAGGTAGGAATAAGCACAACTAGTAGAAATACCCGATATAGGCACTTAGAATATATAGATTGTTAACCATAAACTAAAGAACTCACTCAAACTGTCTAATATGGCTCACCCACAAATCATACGTAGCATGACCGAAAAAGTGTGTTTGATGATCCATAAAATAAAAGGAGTCAAAAGTAAACCGAGTTAGTTGGAAAACATTTTCTCGTTCTACCTCGGTTATAATTTTTCGATACCTTTGGTAAGCTATAGTAAACGTTACAAATGTACTTCTAGTACCATACATTTTGGATGGTTATTGTAATCTTCGTTGACAGTTACCCAAAAATCTCATTGACCTCGTCTTCCATCTGCCTCTAATCATCCCGAATGTAAGCTTTAATCAACACGAAGTAATCATGGTGAGTCCATGCTGGATTAGCCATTAGGGATCATATGAACTTATCATGGCATTACTAATAGTATAAAAATTAATTGGGTAGACTGTAGCCATTACTGTCGTGTCCTTTCCTAGCTACGTGGAGCAAGGAAATACCAATGAATGTTGTGTCATATCCTACCAACGTGGAGGAACCTATGACTGATGAATGGTGGGTCCTTTCCTACCTACGTCAAGCAAGCTGTGACCGCTAAATGTTGTGTTCTTTCCTAGTTATGTGGAGAAAGATGCGACCAATGAATGGTATGTCCTTTCGTAACTACGTGGAGCAAGAAAATACCAATGAATGTTGTGTCCTTCCCTAGTTACTTGGAGCAAGCTGTGATCGGGAATTGCGTATCCTTTCCTAGCTACACGGAGCAAGCTGTGAACGATGAATGGTGTGTCCTTTCCTACCTACGTGGAGTAAGAAAATACCAATGAAAAACTATTGCAAGTATAGAAATCAAATTACTTCTACCTCTCTACAATAATGGATCTTTACCATTACTGCCAATACAACCATGAAATGAACCAAAGCTTCGAGGATGAACAGGAAGTGGATGATTGAATCGTAGAGTTGCAAAATCAACAAGCTACAATAGGATATTCTTACATTTTTGGAGAAGGCTCTATGAGCAATCTCCGTGGTAGTATGCCTGGACGGATTGACCGTCTATATAAAAGGGACTACGTTGAAGGACATTAAAGGCTAATGAAGAACTATTTCATTGAGAATCCAACCTATGACATAACTTTGTTCCATCGTCGATTTCGCATGGGTCCGGATGTTTTCTCCAAAATTTATCTTAAACTTCATGAAAATAACCCATATTTCACTCATAGGCTTAATGGAGCACTAGAACTCAGGCATTCGTCTCACATCAAAATCTCGACTGCTTTACGTATGTTAAGCTACGGAACATATGGTGATCAATTGGATGAATATCTCAGAATAGCATCATCGACATCAATTGAGTGCTTAAAGGAATTCTGCAAGATAATGATTGAACAGTTCAATGAGGAATACTTACGAACGTCGAGACCAAATGACGTAGCTAGAATACCATCTAGAGGAAAAGCTAGAGGTTTTCCAGATATGCTTGAAAGTTTGGACTGCATGCATTGGGCTTGGAAGAACTGTCCGATGGATTGAAAGGAATGTTCATCGGACACCAAAAGTGCCAACAATGATTCTTGAAGGAGCAACATCCGATGATTTATGGATTTATCATGCTTTCTTTCGAGTGATAGGTTTGTTAAACGATATAAATGTTTTAAAACAGTCATTCCTATTCTCCGAACTATCTAACGAACTGTCGACGAAAGTTTCGTTCAAAATCAGTAACGTCGAGCATAAAACTGGATATTACCTAGTGGATGACATTTATACAAAGTGGAAAACTTTAACGCAAGGTTATAGGGTACCAAGAAATGAAAAAGAGAGCTATTTCACTGAAAAAGTGGCAAGTCATAGAAAGGACATTGAACGTACATTCGGTGTCTTACAAGCAAGGTTTCAAATTTTACGAAACCCTACTCAATTTCACGATGCAAGAGTTCTATCAGAAATTATATATGCTTGTATAATAATTCATAACATGATTGTGGAGAGCGAAAGAGGTAGGTATAAAAATCAAAAAAATAATTACCCAGACATGTTTAGGGGTTTTAACAAAAAAACCAGAACGAAACATTAACTCGATGGAGGAATATGTTTCTATGGTTCAACATATTGAAGATCAAGCAACACACTTTCAATTGCATGGCCAATTGGTGGATCATTTGTGGGGACACAGAGGAAGGAGCAGCAGGAATTTGTAGGTGTTTGTTTATTGAGTTGTTGCTGGAGTTGTTGATGAAGTTGTTGATGATGTTTGTTATGAAGTTATTGATGAAGTTGTTTGTTTACCGTACTATGTTTGCTTTATGGTGTATGTTGTACTTTGTTTCAGTATAATAAGTTTATTATTGCGAATGTTGTACCATGTTTAAAGTTTTAAGATTCAACATTTAGTAATATTATTGTGGAACTTGTTTACTTAGATGTTGAAAGACCTTAGTCTGAACTACATACTAATTCGATAATATTATAACCAAAACAAAAAATACCAAATACACATCTAATACACTTCCAAACATAACATATAAAGCAACATTAAACAAGTACAACACACATACCTACCTAAAACCCATCTCTAGACTCGCCACTTCCGCTTCGACTTCCATCATCTCGCACATTCTTATAGTTTTCCAACTGCTCTGTTACAAGTTTTTGCTGTAGAGGGGAGAGCTTACTAAACTCATAGATTATCAATTTGTTGTAGTTCTTCTCTCATCAAAGCCTCCTTTTGCTTTTGGGCTTGTCTCCTTAACTCTCAATCTTCCATGATAGCCTTTTAAAACTCCATTTCACTGCGATTTCTTTATGTTGAAAAATTGGCTCTATGCTCTCTTGTTTCCTTAGTGGACGTCTCTAAAGTACCTACGAATCTTGAAAATTCGGCACTCTGCTGCTCCAACTAAATCGATTTGTTTCTACCAAAAGGACCTGCGTCCGTGTTCCCAAACAATGGAAATCTTTCCTGAGAACTAGGATCAATGCCTAGACTTGAATTCGAGTAGTTCATTCTTCTTGCCTTATTTTGCTGCTCGAACCTGTAGTTGTTGGAATTCTTTCATTTTTGTAGATCGGAAAGAAGCTCAAAGCATTCTTGAAACTTGAATGGATGACCATATTTCTATTGATATGCGTTGCTTGCTTCTTCTATCTATATAACAAAGTAAAAAATGTATGAATAAATGATAATATTCAGAAAGTATCATCTATTAAAAAGTATGTAATAAAACATAAACAAAATTTACAATGTCGTACGGAGCAGCACCGCTTCGCTGTCTAATCTCCAACCTTGATAGTATAGCCAGATAGTTTTGGCATGCAGTGTTCATTACTCGATATCCACCTCTAAGCAAAGTCTAGGTTCTCTTTAATGACTCTATGGTGTTATAATAATCCGCCACTTTTTCCCAAAAAAAAATTCCCTTTCATGTTATTTCCAGTAATACTATCTAGTGAAACACGTATCCATGATTTAGTAAGAGAAACATACCGTTGAGAAGTGAACTTAACTTGCTTTTTTCTACCGTCGGCTGTTGCAGATTCCTCTTCAGCATTTTCCGTGTTGATGTCTTCTATGCCAACGTCTACATCAGCTACAGCTGGTTTGCTACGCTGATTTCTGAAAATGCCGCTTAATGATTTCCATTTCTTCTTGTTGTTGTTATATTCTGGGCCTTGAGGTGCAGATATCTCTGCAATGGTTTCTTCGTTGCCGTCTTCCGTGTCTTCGATGTCGCTTTCTTCCTCGTTTGAACTGCTATTTTTTTCTTCGGTTGTAGAATCATTGTGTGCATACGAATATTGCATACACAAATTCTGCATGGCTTCTCGATCATGAATCTCTATCTACTTTATGCTAAGATGCTGCTGTTGAAGTTGGTCGTTCTGCTTCATCAATGACATATGCGACGAGTGGTCTTCATACGCGCCACAAGTAGGACGTTGTTGGTAATATAGTTGTGGAGCGGCAGAATGGAAGTAAAGCGGTTGTTCAGGAGGAGAGGTTGGAGAAGCATGTGGTCGATATGGTTGGCTATAAGGAAGATATGAATGTGGCGTATAGCCATATTCGTGCGACGGATGAAGGGGTTGAAGTTGGTAACATAGACATTGGTCGGAATGGCTAGCGGAAGGATACATGGACATTGGTTTTTTGCTCATGACTTTTTTCTGATGCGCTTGGATGAAGAAGACATTTTTAAAATTGGTGGTGGAGAAGAAAGAAACAAGGAAGAGGTGGTGTGGAAGGAGGAATAGGGGAGGAGTTTATAGAAGGGGCGAAATACTAGTCGTGGGTGCTCAACGGCTGGTACTTATAACGCTGTTATATGTATATAACGGCGAAGTCTTCGCCATTATATACTTATAACGGTGAAGACTTTATAAAAACAGTCATTGTTTAGCCAACTAGCCACGAAACTGTTTTGAACCGAACATAGCAAACTGAACAAGCCACACCTGATTTTTCGATGACTAGTTTTGCAATTAAATAAGTCAGTGTTGGTTTTGCTCTAATCCAACGTTGGGAACAACCTATATAAGCTACTTTTTTAGTTTTTTGAATTTTGACTTTCAAAATGCTAAAAAGTACTTATATAAGTTGATCTAAACGGTGCATAAGTTTATTTTCCCAGATACGAACAAAAAAATCAATCATGTTTGTTTCCCTTTGCACATCCTACTTTTAATCCAAAATTTCCCATATGTTTCTATACTCATCCCACTGTTATTCTAATATCATCATTATTTGTTCCTTTAAAAAAAAAAAAAAAAAATCTTCATCAAATTAAATGCAATTAGCAAAAGTTTTTGTTTTTTAGGAAACTAAAAGTAAAATTTGCAACAGGCATGGCGTGATGGGTGACAGTATAAAGTCATCCGTTATCGATGTGGGACGTACCACAACCACGGCGTGGGATTATATTAAGATTCCGTTAGACCCCAGCCTGATTTATAAGGCGACCCAACCATTGTCGACATGCGTATTATCTTCACAAAATTTCCAATATTCCAATTCTTTCATACATTTCATCCAATTAGCTATACAACTAGACATACATGTTTGGGACATTATTTTATCGATTAACTGAACAAACTTAACTAAATCTGACCCGACCATTTGATATCATGTACATTATAACAAAAAGCCCAATAAATAGCTAAAAATAGGATGGTTATCTGGAGAAATGGATTTCAAGCCTGATTGTGGATCTTCAAAAGAATATGATTTTTGAGTTGGATATGTTTTTTCAAGAAGTAAACATGTGTGTGGCCCGTGCTATGCACACAGGTAATTGAGGACATACAGAGATGGTTATGTAATGAAGATTAATATTACTGTGCATGTAGTTACAAGTTAGAGTAATGGCATTGTGTTTGGAAAATGTTTTAGTGTAAAAAGATGGGTAGGAGCTTTACAGTTCAGTGTCCTATGTGTACAAAAAAAATGAGGACAGATGTAAAATAAAACATGGGAGTTTTCAGTGATAGCTAACCTTATTTTTTAGGTAGTTGCTGTAATCATCACCATTTTGACAAAATAGAGCAGTGGGAATAGTTAAGTCGATTAATTAGCATGTAATCTAGAAAGTTGATAAGTTGCAGAACTTGAGTTTTGAGTGATTCAATCATCCATAACCTAAAGTTCCAACCTGATGATACGTGTTGAAAGCGATGACATCAAGGTTCCTTTTGTCATACTTTACGTTTGTAGAAAGTGAATTTAAGCAAGCGATTTCGCATCATGATGCTTGAATTAGTATTCACTTGCCACAGCAGTCCACTCAAAACATGTTAACCTATGAAACAATGTAATGCATGCTATTTATGAATGATCCAGTGCCATCAGTTTTTCCCATAAAATAGAATACCTCATCTAAATGTTAAAAATACTATTGTTCGGTATATCATATGAACGATAACCGATGGTTTGTATGTACAAATTAAATTAGCATATGAGAAAATGGTAGACAGCTTGAAGAATGAATCGAACTTTGTCCATGGGTGATACTGGTACATTATTGATTTGTGCAAATCTCCTCTTTATTGCTACCCTCTCCCATAATAGTATCCGTACATAAAAAGTAAGCATCATCAATATTATGACCTATCTGCAGCAATACTTTATTGTAGAAGAGCTGATTATTAGTATTCTTATGACAGTTAACTAAATATATTATAACCAAAATTAAAAGGAAAACACCAGTATATTTGTAGTTAAAAAGTAGTGGATACATATAGTAGATACATATTTTTGGAAACAAAAACGAAAAGGAGCTGCAGCTAAAGTAGGAACTCTAAGGTATGGACTTTAGCAGAGCTATTGTATGCAATAAAAAAGGGAAAAAAAGAGAAAACTGGTCTTCATTCAGCAAGCAAACTTGTTACTGCAAACCCCATGTTCATCCTCTCTCTGTCTTGTGCCATCTAAAATACATAAGAGTAGTTTGCGTACATCTAACTAGACATCGTTGATTGGTGAAAATCCGAAGTTTGAGTTAATCAATGCCAATGTTGATGGAATAGCATATACATTATTCTCATAGTTTTTGTTCAGTTATATGACATAAAAAATATAGTGCTAAGTAACAACCTTTTGATGTATATATGTTAAGAAATCAACAAAAAGTAACCGTACACAATTGAGTTTCAAGCAAGTTTATGTAAAATGCAAGTTGACATTGAGTTGAAAATTGGTACGGTGTGATAACCTACAGATTGTATTCTATCATGGAAGACATCGATATAAAAGGGAAGATTTAGAGAAGGTAATATGGTAATTAATTATTAAACTGATGGTTGTACTGACAAAGGTTGGTACTAACACAAATATGAAACAAAAATTAAAGTACAGAAAGCAAGTGTAACTATTTCACATAAAATGGAAGCATAAACTAAATAAAACAAAGAATTTGCAAATAAATAAATAAATGGACAAAGGACACAATGTAGATGTTGGAGGACAAAAGCGGTTTGCCATAGTGGACATCTACAATTTGAGATCATGCTTTAGAGGCTCAAAAGCTTTGAATAGTGGGTTTCCTTGTAGTCACTGATGATGATATATGGCTTCGATGTTTGCCGGCTAGGATGCTAGATGGAGGGAACGGCTTGTATAAAGGCCAACCAATAGGTCATACCATGGTATGCTTTTGCCAGAAAGGCAACATCGGAGCATAGAGCTGTTAGTGAACAGTGACGCAACTACCATGTGGACTATGAAGAGGGTTTTTGTTGAACAGTGATGCGTTGGTCAGATAAACAATGTCGTTTTATGTCGATCTTGTCAGAAAAATGGTATGGGGTCATCATATCTATATGCAGCGACAACCGGACACTTTTTTCAGAAGTTTGCCGAGTCATTACAAAGCAAGACGGATGGTGTGTTTTGAATAATCAAGGGAAACGCATGTAGGGAAAGATGAGAGGCTCAAATGGACATGTGAAAGACATTGTTCTCTCGTTGCGTCCCGAACCCCTAATGGTGGGCTGGAGTAGTGTTGCTAGTGAGGCTCTAGGCTCCTTGTTTATTTTACTGGCTTAATCAACCGGTGTCCGGACCCAAGAATTAAGGGGTGCACATATCATTAAGAGCCATGCCACTTGAAGTGAATATGCAAGTTTGGGACGGACTGATCCCTGAAGGTAATATGGTATGGGCGTATGATGTCGGGGTCTTAACTAACAAAGCCAATGTTTATTGTAGAAAATTCGAGCAACATTTTTGCCTCCAAGTTTGCTTCTTCGAGCAGAGATGGACCTGTCTTTAGGTGCATTTAATATGAATCACACGCATGCGCTTATTTGTTATGATGCTTCATTATTAGAGACGATTTCCAAGAGTGGACCCCTAATGTGATGGGGCACCCAATTAAACGTCGACGACCGAGATTGACACCTAACCATTCCATCCTACGGCTAAGATTAAAGACCTAAATCCACAGGAAATGAGTGCCCATTCTTCTTATTTTTATTAAAACTCTGAGAACTCACCACTAAAGATTTCTTCGAGCTCTTTATTTTCCAGTTTTCAAACGTTCATCAAGAACTTCTTATGTTATCGAAACCAGTAAGTCTTCTTCTCTTCTATCTTTGCTTTTAATTTATTCAGACAATTTTTACCTTCGAAAAAAAGTAAAAAATTCTTTGTGTTTTTAACATCATTTTTTCTTGATTCGCCTTAGGTTCACGATTCCCCTTGAATGAGACATCATTTGATTGACGTTGATATGTCGACATTGATTAATCGACATCGAACTATTCCAGCCATTTATTGAAAAGAAACTCACAAAAGTCATTAAATTACTGAATTGCCTTCCTGTTAGGAGGAAGGCGTCTAGATAGGGTTTTGGGCTGTAACCTGCTAAGATTTTAAATAGTTTGGTCCACTTGGCTCAACTAAGGAATAGGTTGTATGAGATAACGCCAACATGTGGTGGCTAACCTTATGCTTGCGGGGTGCCTCGATAGGGCATCTCGAAGTCTAGGTCACCTAAATTTATATGGAGGAGTGTTCTTGCCTTGAGTCTAGTTTACCCTCTAGTTTTTGTTAAAGAGTTTCAGTAATTAGGTTGCACTTGTGTAATTACAAATGGCCAAGGGAAAGAAAAATGCCAGTAAGAGACCTCCCTTTTGAGATCAGCTCGTAACGGAGGACTGAGATCACTTACTGAGGTGCTCAACATACATGGTGTGTTAAGGGTGGAGCCAGTGCACCTCTCTCGGGTGACAGATCAAATATTTCCTTTATCAGACATTTCGCTTGGGCCATACCATACAGGAAGTGCATGCTGACACTGCCCCTTCACCGCTATATTGTTATATTCCTTAATGCGCAGCAAATGACATCTGCTCAGCTCGCCCTTAATGAGTATAGTCTCCTTGTAGGCCTTTATATTGTTTTTCACAAACCGGACCTCCCGAAACCCTCCTCACTCTTCGTCTACTCATATGCTTAAGCTTCCAAATCAGGACAGCATTCCAGAGGATAGGTAGTACTATCTTTAGAGCCGTGTCATCCTAGCTCCTTTCTTTAGTCTCCTAGGTAAGGTCTTTTGGTATTAAGACCGTGATTTCTTTATGGCGACGATTGTCAAGCCCAACCTCTAAGTATGGGAATTTTGGGTGCGGGGTTCCAACGTGTTTACTTTTCTTTCCCTATAATAGCTTTAGCTATAGCTATAGCAGCTTCTAATAATATGTTTTTTATAACTCCCCATATTCTTAATAACATTATTTAGGTCATTTAATTAGGTAAATAAAATAAAATAATGTGATGATTAGGAGAGTGAGATTTGGTTTTAATAAGGGGTTAGCCATACCATATAACCAATGAACTAAAGAAGAGTTAAAATGAAATAGAAGAGGGGTAAAATAGGAAAGAGATCATTCTAATACCGTATACCCTTAGCTATGTATGTTCTACACGTTCATTTGCAAAGTTAAAAACAAATAGAGGCCGACCACCATTAACAAGAACAAGAGCAAGTAAAACTAAAGGAGATTAATCAGCTTAAATCCATTCAAATGTCAAACATCATAATCTCAAAACTAAGGTGAATAATGACTACATCTCATATTTTTATTCTTTTCGGTTTTAAGACGAATTCAAAGTATTTTGCATGATTAAGCCATGTTTTTGAATGACCAAATGTTTATATATAATTGTTGATGATTTATGCTTATTCATATAGCTTTTGTGATATGTTTTAACCTAAAAACCCTATTAAATGGCATCCAAATGCCTTGAAATTTTATATTTAGATCGAAAATGATATTTTGGAGATGATTTTCGATTTTCATTATTTTTTGAATTTATGTGGATTTAATATAAATTTTCTAGTGAAGAAAATGATTATTTGGGTTTAAAATAATTTATGGCTAAATTATTTATGTTTGGATCTGAAATTAATATATGTTAGAAAACATATTAAAAATGATTTTTGGGATTTTTGTAGAATTTTCCTAAGTGTTTTAATAGATATATAAAATTACTTAAGGTATGGGACTTAAATGTTTTATATATTTAAAAAAGGAGAAAGGGTATTATATAAATAAATTAAATTGTTTATTTCTGAAATATTGGCAGCACTTTTAGAAAATAAAAATAGCAACCAATAATATTTTGACAACCAAGGAAGGTTAGTTGAAAATAAATTCTTTTTAAAGTAAAAAAAATCAGTTTTTTACATGCTTTTAGCATGTTTCGCCACTTTGGGCACATGGGTTCCGACCATGTACTACCACCTCCATTGCCATCGAAACCAATGCACATGGTATCAATAACTTGGCATAGAGTGAATTAGACTAGGGCGAAAGGTACCGAGTCGAGACCATAGGCTCCGATGCGGTCGAAGCTTGACTTTGTTTTATATTGAAAATTCGCCCGCTTTGCCTTCGAAGGAAGTGCTTTCGACTTGATTGGTTTTCGGCCGAGTCAAATGTATTAAAGGAATGGTTTTGAATGGGTTGTGTCTTTTGTTTTAAGTAATCGCTTTAGTAGGGGTCAAAACCCCTAGCTACCGCTTTTCTACCTTTCGGGGTCCTTGCTTTCGAAAGGTACGCGTTGCTTTTAAAACCTAGTCGCTTCTCCAATGCTTTCGGAAGGTTGGTTTCGATGCCATCACTTCTTTATTTAGGAATAACTTTCGAAACAGTTCTTCCGACTTAAATGTTTATGACTCTTTTGCTCTACTAAAGATAGAACCCAAAGTTTTCAAAGGAGTTAATTATTAGTGGTTTCAAAAGGTGTTTCTGTGAAAAATGCAGATTACGGATCTTAAGGCTAGAATAACACTAGAGGGGGTGAATAGTGTTTTATGAGTTTTCTAAATCTTTTTGAAATTTATGTAATTTAATCACCAACAGATGCAATTCCCAAACACAGATATAATCACAGAATCAGACGCAGATGCAAATACTAAATAAAAGCAGTAAAGGAAAGAACACACCAGGATTTTATACTGGTTCGGAGTTACCCTACATCTAGTCCCATACAAGCATACAAATCTCTTTTCAAAATAATCTCCCAGATTGCACCCTCGGTTTCAAGGCTACGAGGTACACCCTCATGTATTCGAGTTCAGGGAAACTCTCTTGATTTAACCAGGCCCAGTTGATTTCAAGGCTCAACCACACCTTTTACTCAATAATTTGATTTACAAAAGATCCTATAACTCTGAATAGCACTGAGATCTTATGGAGAGAGTGGCAGAGAATCAAACAAGAGATAATCAAGTTTGATTCACTTGGTATTTCGACAGAATATAGTTTGGGATTCTTTAGAATAAATGTGGAAGATGAAGAGGAAAGAAAACAAGTGAATCTGATTAAAAATTCGTTTAGAACTATTGGTATTTATAGAAAATCAACAGTCGTATCTATTCGTGAAAAGATACGATGAATAGACACTTCTTTTGAAAATTTGAATTTAACGGGCACCATGTCGACATGGGGGGGAGGGGTGTGAAGGATGTCGACATGCTCTAGGAAAAATTGGTGATTTTGATTTTCTTATTAAAATTGGTTTCTATAATTTGTTAAAACAATTTCTAAACTTCGTAAATATATTTGAATATAGTTTAAATATATAAAAGTAATTTTTAATATATGATCTTAATCTATAAAGTGATTTGAAATTTGAGTATATAAATATTTTTTTAAAGCTAAATATTTAAAACAAGAGATAGTTTAAAATCAATGATGATTTTGAAATCAAAATATTAAAAATGATAAATATAATTTTGAGGCTAAAATATTTCAATCAAGAGAGATGTCTTTTTGAAAAGAATGTTTTGAAAACATTTAAAAATAAGAGATATATTTTTGAAAAACATTTTTATAAAATTAGTGGATATCAAAATAGGACCACTATATGTTCCACTAGATATAGTCGTGGGTTCCATTCCACTAGGGTTCCATCCCTGTAACAGGATCGAAGTGGATTCCATTCCATGAATAAATTTCAAATAAAGATATAAGTGATTTCAAGAAGTTTTAACATAATTCTAGACACAATATTTATCTTGTACTATTGAAATCTTGAACTCTTGAATTCTTGATACTCCTAAGTCTTCAATCTTTATATCTTTATTCTTGAATCTCTATACTGTACAGTCTTCATTCTTGGTACTTGCATGGTTATATCATGCATATACATATATATCTAAACTATAATGTTAGTATTTATATTTTATAACAAGTCCTTAGGTTGTTGTCATCAAAACCATCATCTCAAGGACTAACAATCTTCCCCTTTTTGATGATGACAACCTATGTTTATAAAATATACTTCACCTTCACTATAACTCCTCCTAAAACTATTAACTCCCCCTGAAACTAATAATTTCCCCTAAAACTAAGCCTAACTACTGTAACTACTCTATTTTATATTTCTCCCCCTTTGTCATCAACAAAAACTAATCCTAAACTGATATAACTTCCCCTTAGTCTAATACTATCCAAACTAAATACTAATAAGGAAGTATAATAAGTGAAACATATATTTTATTATATACGACATTATATTTACATGTATATATGGAAAATAAACACACAAATATATTTAAGTATATAAATTATAGAATAACACTACTAACGAGAGTTTTTGACAATTGAAGATTTGTGAATCGAACAATTTGGATAATGGAAACAAAAGTTTCCACGTTGTTCAGCCAAATTTCCATCTTTGTCAAAATAGACTTCGCCTACGCAGATCACATTGTCTTCTTCTTCCATAGGTTCCTCTTCTTCTTCTTCTTCCTCTTTGCTGTGCTCTAAGGGGTTATGCACCTGAATGTTGGGAGAATCTTCTTCAATCACAATATGATTTGCATGATTATCCATTAGGAATTTTTGCACATTCCGATGAATTTTGTCTTGATTTTCTTGTTCTTTTGCCATCCTTATTTGCACAACTTGAAGTTAAGTCAACATTTGCATGGCATCCTTCAAAGACTCTTCAATCTTTATCACATGTGACAGTGTAGTGCGTTGAAATGGACCAGAATGAGGAGAAGGGAAAGAAATGGTGTCATTTTGGTTTGATTTAGTGGAGGAGGCCATTAGTTTTAATTTTCAGAAGTTTAATATAGAGAAAGAGTGGCGAGAAGACAGAAAAAATCGAAATACATAGGTTTATATAACTACCAAACTAATTTTAGAGGGAAAATCATATATTCAAATTCTGCCATTGTATGTCAACATGGGTGGTAAGGGCATGTCGACATCCCTATGAAAACTTTGATTTTCTTGTATATCTTTGTTTATTAAAATATATGTTACTATATCTATATTCTATATCTTAGTCATTGGACAAATACATAGTTCTCTTCTTAACTTATTAAATATAGATTGATTTAAGAGTTTGGTTAAAATATCAGCAATTTGATTTTCGGAGTTGATAAATTCAAGAGAAATAATCTCTTTACTTATATTATCTATGAGAAAATGATGTTTGATATCAATATATTTAGTCTTAGCATGATGAGTAGAATTTTTAGGTAAATTTACTACACTAGTACTATCACAATTAGGGGTGTAAACGGGTCGGACCGGACCGGACGGAGATATGTCCTAGTCCTGCCCTATAAGAGATTCGAACGGACACGGAGCGGACAAACTTTAACTTTGAACATTGTTCGTACGAGTCGGACAACGGACGGACAATGTTCGGACAATAGAAAAACGTCGAACATTTTCGGACGGACATTTTTTCGTACATTTTTTTTCCTAATTCTTGTCCTAAATGAGAATCGTACGGAAACGGAACGGACGTCTTACAGC
The DNA here is from genome assembly GCA_030765085.1 of Allium cepa. NCBI lineage: Eukaryota > Viridiplantae > Streptophyta > Magnoliopsida > Asparagales > Amaryllidaceae > Allium > Allium cepa. The sequence continues at coordinate 166,011,596 of CM060932.1, forward strand.
CTCGGACCGAGTCGGACAACGGACTTTCCTGTCCTATATACAGCCCTAATCATAATAAATTGGTGACTTTGAAATTGTTAATCCAAAATATTTTAGGGTTTGTTGCATATAAATGACTTAAGAGAAAGCCAAAGTAGTAGAGATATTTTCTGCTTCAGTTGTTGATAAAGAAACAATGTTTTGCTTTTTACTAAACCATAAAACCAAAGAAATCCCAAAAAGTGACAAGTTCCACTCGTACTTTTTCGGTCAGATTTGCAACCACCATAGTCAGCATCATAATAAGAGATTAAATTAAATGATCATTTTTAGGGTAAAATAAAACATAGTCAAAAGTTTGTTTAACATATCTTATGATACGTTTCACAGCTTTTAATGAGTCTCTTTGGGTTGAGATTGATATCTTGCACAGAGATAAACAATATGCATGATATCAGGTCTACTCGCAGTGATATAGAGTAGTGATCCAGTCATGGCCTTATATAGTTTTTGATTTACATGTTTTGAAAGATCTTCTTTATTTAAATCTTTATTAGTTTCCATGGGAGTGGGTTTTCCACTTGCAGTAGTCATACCAAATTTACTAACTAGATCCCTAGCATATTTTTCTTGACTAATAAAAATACAATTATCTAATTGTTTTATTTGTAAACCTAAGAAGAAAGTAAGTTCACCTATACAAATCATCTCAAACTCTTTTTTCATTATTTTAGAAAATTCTTTATTTATTTTATGATTAGTTGAACCAAAAATAATATCATCTACATAAACTTGTTCTAGTTGGATATCATTTTTATTTCTTTTAACGAAAAGAGTATTATCTACTTTACCAATTTAAAATTTTGATTGTAATAAAAAAAATCTTAGTCTGTAATACCATGCTCTAGGAGCTTGTTTCGGACCATATAGAGCTTTCTTAAGTTTGAAAACATGGTTTGAAAATTTTTCATCTTCAAAGAGTGGAGGTTGTTCAACATAAACTTCCTCTTTCACAAATCCATTTAGAAAAGCACTTTTAACATTCATTTGAAATAATTTGAAATAATTATAGTTTGCGAAAGAAAGTAGAATTCTAATGGCTTTTAATCTTGCTACAGGTGCAAAAGTTTCATCAAAATTTATTCCTTCTTCTTGACAATAACCTTGTACGACTAATCGAGCTTTATTTCTAACAATCCCACCTAGTTCATTCATTTTATCTTTATAAACCCATTTAGTTCCTATTATAGTTTTATCCTCAAGTCTAGGAAAAAGTTCCCAAACATCATTTCTGGTGAATTGGTTCGTTCTTCTTGCATAGCCAGAATCCACAAATCATCAGACGATGCTTCCTTTGGATTTTTAGGTTCAACAGATGATATAAAAGCTACATTACTCATGTTATTTAGTTGATTTCTAGTTCTAACAATAGATTCAATATTTCCTATTATATTTTCTATAGGATGATCTTTTAAAAGCTTAACCTTTTTATTTGGATGAATAAGTTCATTATTTGCTTCAATTGATTCATTAATTAGGGTAGCAAAATCTTCTTCATCGTTAATTTGTTCAACATCTCTGAAATTTTCATCAAATGAAACATGCATTGTTTCTTCAATGGTATTAATTCTTAAATTGAAAACTCTGTATGCTTTAATTCTATTAGATTATCCGATAAAGATTCCTTTGTCGGATTTAGGATCAAATTTATCCAAATAGTCTTTTGTATTTAGAATAAAACATTTACTTCCAAAAATTCTAAAATAAGATACCTTTGGTTTCTTCTTGTAAAGAAGTTCATAAGGTGTTTTATCAGTTAACAGTCTAATTAATATTCTATTCAAAATGTAGCAAACTTTAGTAACTGCTTCAGCCCAAAAATATTTTGGTAAATTACTATCTGAAAGCATTGTTCTAGCACACTCTTGAATCGTCCTATTTTTACGTTCTACCACTCCGTTTTGTTGTGTAGTTCTTGGAAAAGAGAAATGATGAGTTATTCCCTTTTTATTGCAGAATCTCTCAAAAATTTCATTTTCAAATTACCCACCATGATCACTGCGAACAGTTATAATTTTTAAAGAAAGTTGGTTTTGAAGTCTTTTTGTATATTTTTTAAATGAATCAAAAGTATCGCTTTTATGTTTCATAAAAATTGTCCGTGTAAACCTAGAATTATCATCTATAATTACAAAGACATATTTATTGTGATTTATGGATTGAATTTGAGATGGACCAAACAAATCTATGTGAAGTAACTCAAGAGGTTTTGAAGTTGAAATCATATGTATTAATTTGAAAGAACTCTTCCTAAGTTTTTCTAATTGACAAGCATCACATATACTATCTATTTTAAAATTCATTCTAGGGAGACCTCTTACAAGCTCAAGTTTAGAAAGTCTGGATAAGAGTTTAAAATTCAAATGCTCAAGTCTTTTATGCCAAATCCAAGGGTCACTTATATTAGGCAAAAGACATAGATTATCATTTGAGATTTTCATACTAAGAATATAAATATTTTTCTTCCTAATTCCTTCAAATATAATATTTGAATTAATATCTTCGATGTGACACTTATCTTTTTCAACTTTAATTTTGTATCCTTTATCGCAAAGTTGACTAATGCTAAGTAGATTGTGTTTCAGATTTTTAACTAATGAAATATTAGAAATAGTAGGAATTTTAGAGTTACCGACATTGCCGATGCCAATCACATATCCTTTTGAGTTGTCTCCAAAATTAACCAATCCTCCATCTTTATAGATAGTATCATTCAACATATCTGGATTACCAGTTATGTGTCTTGAACATCCACTAGCAAGTATCCACTTATTCTTCTTGATTTGCATATTTTTTCCATTGAGTGTTGATTCTTTAAAGGCCATATAACATTTTCCTTTCTGCATAGAATACAAACTCGGTAGATAAGTTGATTTTCTATAATAACTATATGCAGACTTATGAGACGATGATAATTTGAACAGTTGTAAATTAGTGTTAACAAAATCTCCAAAAATAGCCATTTAAAAAACTTTTTCAAAATTCAGATTATGAAAATTTGAAAACCAATGCTCTAATACCAAATGTGAGAAATGCAGATACAGATCTTGAGGCTGGAATAACACTAGAGGGGGATGAATAGTGTTTTATGGATTTTCTAAATCTTTTTGAAACTTGTGTAATTTAATCACCAACAAATGCAATTCACAGACACAGATATAATCACAGAATCAGACACATATACAAATACTAAATAAAAGCAGTAAAGGAAAGAACACTCCAGGATTTTATACTGGTTTGGAGTTACTCTACATCCAGTTCCGAACAAGCATACATATTTCTTTTTTTAAAATAATCCCTCAGATTACACCTTCGGTTTCAAGACTACGAGGTACACCCTCCTATATTCAAGTTCAAGGCGACTCCCTTGATTTAACCAGGCTACAAGATCACCTAATTGATTTCCGGGGCTACAATCACATCCAATTGATCTCAAGGCTCAACCGCACCTTTTACTCAACAATTTGATTTACAAAAGATCCTATAACTCTGAATAGTACTGTGATCTTATGGAGAGAGTGGCAGAGAATCAAACATGAATAATCAATTTTGATTCACTTGGTATTTCGGCAGAATATAGTTTGAGATTCTTTAGAATAAATGTGGAAGATAAAGAGGAAAGAAAACAAGTGAAATTTGATTAAAGTTTCATTTAGAACTACTGGTATTTATAGAAAATCAACAGCCGTATCTATTCGTGAAAGGGTATGACGAATAGACACTTCTTTTGAAAATTTGAATTTTGGGGTTGAAGGATGTCGACATGCTCTAGGAAAAATTGGTGATTTTGATTTTCTTATTAAAATTAGTTTCTATAGTTTGTTAAAACAATTTCTAAACTTTGTAAATATATTTGAATATAATTTAAACATATAAAAGTATTTTTAATATATAATCTTTATCTATAAAGTAATTTAAAATTTGAATATATAATTTTTTTTAAAGCCAAATATTTAAAACAAGAGATTGTTTAAAATCAAGGATAATTATGAAATCAAAATATTAAAAATGATAAGTATAATTTTAAAGCTAAAATATTTCAAACAAGAGAGATGTCTTTTTGAAAAGAAGGTTTTGAAAACATTTAAAAATAAGAGATATATCTTTGAAAACATTTTTATAAAATTAGTGGATATCAAAATAGGACCACTATATGTTCCACTAGATATTATCGTGGGTTCCATCCAGCTAGGGTTCCATCCCTTTAACAGGCTCGAAGTGGAATCCGTTCCACGAATAAATTTTGAATAAAGATGTAAGTGCTTTCAAGAAGTTTTAACATAATTCTGGACTCAATACTTATCTTGTACTCTTGAAATCTTGAACTCTTGATCTCTTGATACTCATGAGTTTTCAATGTTGATATCTTCGGTTTTGAATCTCTATACTGTACAGTCTTCATTCTTGGTACCTGCATGGTTATATCCTACATATACATATATATCTAAACTATAATGTTAGTATTTATATTTTATAACAAGTCCTTAGGTTGTTGTCGTCAAAACCATCATCTCAAGGACTAACAGTTTCCACATATTTTAAACTGAACCCAACGCTTCTGAAATGTTTGTTGTTTACAAAGATTTTTATGCTTTCGTAAGGTTTTAAATGAAGGTTTTGAAGGGGTGGTTCCCAAATGGTTTTAAAAGGTATGAAAGGAATGGTTTTCCAACGTTTTCGAAAGGCTGTTTAAGTTGTTTTAAAGATAGGACGTCTAAGGTTTTAAAGCTTTTGAAGGAAAGGTTTTTCAATGGTTTCGAAAGGAAGATTGAATGGTTTAGAAAGGAATATTTTGGCCTTTCAGCCTAGGTTATAAAAAAGGGTTTACTTGATTTTGAAAGGGGTACTTTCAAAGGTTTAAATGTTTTCATCAACAAAGATTTGTATAAAGTATATATATAACATGGGAAAGTGATTTGGAGTAAAGCATAGAGCATATTTTTCACTGTTTAAGTTTTTTTTAAAGGTTTTAAATCAATTTGAGATGAAAAGGTTTTCAAAGAAAATGTTGGGAAGATTATCCTGAGTAAAATAACTCAAATATTAGAATACCAGATGGGACTGGTATAGGATCACGCCCTATACATTAGCTATTAGCCCCAGCTAATTCAGTCCAAAATTCCAGTATGTAGAGCTTTGTCACATGTAAGATTAAAATAATGATTACACACAGAAAGGAATATATATTTATATAAAAATAGGTTATTGGTGAGCCCATAAAACCATTAGGATCAGGTGATCTTATGAGAAGATAAGTTAGGGACAGATCGTCTAGAATTGGAGTGTCTAATAGACGTTTGATTATTTGTTTATATTGTCTGGTAGGCCCGAGTCGGCCAAATTTTAGTGGTTAGCCAAAAAAACTATAGTGTTCGAACAGATAGTTCATTTGTTACCTGATATGTGTGTTTACATGATAATGCTTTATAGTATTTAAACAGTTTTGGTGTCAAGATTATGATTTGCAAAAGATATGTTTTTAAAGGATATTAGTGAGGAGAAACCTGTTTCGCTAAGCGGCGTGGTCTCACTTAATATGAATAACCAAGATGTATAGTATTATTCACACCGGGCTTTAAGTCCGATTCGAAATTTATGTTTTTCCCATTAAAATCTCGGATGCTCAAAATTGATTTGAGTAGAATGAGGGTTAAGGTTTATAGTTTTTTTAGGTTGGCGAATAAAGCTTCTGAAGATGAGTAGGTGGTCGACGGATAGCTATTTATGAGTTGCTGTTTTATTTTGTTTGTTTCCGCTGTGTTGTATTTAAGATAGTTATGTCTATATAGTATTCTGGACATCTAAGGGGGCATCTTCATATGTCACTCTTGGCGTATTTTTTAATAATTATATTTTATCTAAATCTGGGAAGCGATTATGGGGTTATGTAATTCGAATATGGAACATGTTTTGGAAATGTAATCAAAGATGTTTCTTCTGAAATCCATGATTTTTTTTTCATATTCATGTGCTTCTGATATTATGAATACCATTAACATTACCGTATTTGGTCACCAATAGTTAATACTATGGATGACTGCAGCATTTGTAGCGCTTAGCTTCGGACCTCCAGATTGGGGTTGTTACAACTTGATATCAGAGCATAGGTTTATGAAAAACTTTAACTAAAAATGATTTTTGAAAACATAATCCTAAGGAATTAGAGTAAGATCGGGGTATGGGTTAACGCTATAGTAACGTATTTGTATTTTCTATATATGAGTATAAGCTATATCTCTATGCTCCTATCTCTCTTAGGCTATTCTTTTGTGTCTCACGAGGCTTGAATTCCAATAGTGATGCTAGAAGTGGAAGAGTGAATCTTGGAGGAAGCACCACCTTAAATGGAAATGTGAGACCAAACACTAGAAGGAACCAAGGTCAGACACAATGCTGGAGTCCCATAAGTGGATATGGGAGCTATGTATAAGTTTTTCATGAACATGATACAAGCTAGAATTACTGCTTGTGTGGTTGGAGGAAATGCTGGAGGAGTGAAGCAAGGAGCTCCGATGGTGAGTAACTATGCTATCCTGAGCAGAGATTATGTTAGGCACGGAGGAAAGCACTTTATTGGAATCGAAGATTCTATTGAGGTGGAGAATTGTTTGTTGCATTGTGAGAGAATCTTTGCTGATTTGGGGCTCAGTGATGAGCAAAAAAGGAGGCTTGCTTTGAGACAGCTTCAAGGAGCAGCCTTATTCTAGTGGAATAATGTGAGGTTGGAGTGAATGAAGAGGAGATGACATAGGCTGAGTTTAGGAGGAGGTTCTAGGAGAGGTTCATGTCTATGATGGCGCAGTCTGCTTTGCTTAGAAAGTTTGCTAAGTTGGAGCAGGGATAGATGTCTGTGTTGGACTATGCTAGATGGTTTGAGAAGTTGGCTAGGTATAGACATGCTATTTTGGATACTCTGATGAAGAGGAATGAGAAGTTCATAAGGGGGTTGACGCTTGAGTTGGCAAGAGAAACATTTCCTAATATTAGGGATCCTTGTGATGTTGTAGTAGAGATGGTGCTGAAACAAGAGGAGATTCTTGCTTCTCTAGAGAAGAATAAGGAAAAGGAGGTCAAGGTAGGGTAAAGTCAAAAAAGGAAGTTCTTTTATAAGAAGGGTGCTCAGAAAGGTGGAGCAGCAAAAAAGGGAAAGTTTGAGGTTGTTTGCTTTAAGTGTGACAAAAAAGGGCATTTCTCTAATAAGTGTCATATTGGAAAGGCAAAGGAAGTGATCGGGAAGAAGAATATTATATGCTTAAACCACGATCAGATTGGTCATTATAAGAACCAATGCAAAGAGCCCGCTAAGGATGGAAGGGGCAAAGTATTTGCATTAGAGCCAGCTACATCAGGACCAATAGTGTAGGAAAAAGGGAAGGCTGTGCTGGGAGGTACGCTTCAGACTCATGGTATGTCTGTTAGCATTCTGTTTGATACTGGTGCCTCGCATTTTTGTATATCTCATTGTTTGGTAGATAAGCTTAACCTAGAACTCACTTACTTATTTACCTCCTTAAGGGTTGCAAATCCGATAGGAGGGTATGCGACACTTGGGATGAAGTGTGACCACTTCGAGTTTTATTTGTTAGGTCATAGCTTTGTTTGCAGTTTGCATGTATTTGACTTTGTAGGGTTCGGAATTATTTTGGGTATGGACTGATTATGTAAGTATGATGCTAGGATATTTTGTTATGATAGAAAAATATTGCTAAGACACCCAGACATAGGGATCAGATTGTATATACTGTAGAAAGCCCTAATTGTGAGGTGAATGCTTTGTTGGGTATAATGGAGTTGGAGGATGAGTTGAATCACATTTTCATGGTTAGAGAATTTGCGGATGTTTTTGATCTTGTAGTAGGACTGCCACCGAAATGAGCCAGTGAGTTTCAGATAGATTTTGTGCTTGCGCAGAACCGGTGAGTAGGCAGCCAAGCAGGATGACACCTACAGAGATGAGGGAGTTAAAGGTGCAACTGGTAGATTTGGAAGGCAAGAATTTTCTTAGACTTAGTAGTTCACCTTGGGGAGCAACCGTAGCGTTTGCTAAGAAGCCGGACAGATCGTTGAGGTTATGTATCGATTATCGTAAGTCGAATGAGAAGACGAGAAAGAATCGATATCTATTATCTAGAATTGATGATTTATTCGATTAGTTAAGTGGAGCCAAGGTATTTTCTCAGTTGGATTTTGCAACACGTTTCCATCGGCTTAGAGTGGCAGAGGATAGTGTTCCTTTGATGGCGTTTAAGACTAGACATAGACCGTACGAATGGGTAGTCATGCCGTTAGGACTAACTAATGAGCCGACATTCTTTGTGGAGTTGATGAACCGAATTTTCCAAGAGCATTTTGATAGGTTTGTATTGGTTTTCATAGATGATATTTTCGTATACTCTAAAGATGAAAGGGAGCATGAAGTTCATCTTAGAATTATGCTTTAGACGTTGAGGCAGAATCAGCTAAAGGCGAAGTTTTCAAAGTGTCATTTCTGGAGGAAGGAAGTGAAGTTCTTTGTTCATGTAGTCTCAAAGAAAGGGTTGTCTGTAGATCTGGCTAAGATTGAAGCAGTGAATAATTGAAAGAGACCCGAGACAATGACTGAGATAAAAAGTTTTCTAGGATTGGCTGGATATTATAGGAGGTTCATTAAGGATTTTTCGTGAATAGAAACCCCGATGACCAAACTAACATGAAATATGTGAAGTTTGTTTGGATCAATAAGTGTGAAGAAGCATTCCAGAGCTTGAAACACTTATTGACCCATGCATATGTGTTAGTTGTTCCAAAAGGGAACCGAGATTTGGTAATACATAAGAATGCGTGTGGAACTGGATTAGGAGCCATGTTAATGCAGAGTGATAAAGTGATTGCCTATGCTGCTCGACAGCTTAGGATCAATAATGGACACCTATCACACTTAGGGATTCTACTTTGATAGGTTTTAACTAATTGGTCAAGTTGTTTATTTAAATCTATCAAAGTATCTCTTTGTGATTCAATTTTAGCATATTTCTTCCTAAGTCGTTAAAAATAGCCATTTATTTTGTGGAAATATATAAGTAGTTGTAAGTGAGTGAGTTTCGATACCTCGCTTGGCTCGTCATCGTCGCTATCAGTTATATTACCTTGAAGGCACATATTTGCTTTCTCACTCTCACTGCTAGTACTTTGATTATCTTCATCACTTGTATTCCACGTGGCTGCAAAATTTCTCCCTTTTTATTTCTTTTCAAAGTCGTGTCGGTTTTGAGGACAATTGTGCTTGATGTGTCCGGGTTGGTTGCACTTGTGACAGATGATCTTCTGTTCGTCTGAGTTGTCTAGTGCTTTGACTATTCTGCTTTTCAATTTTCGATTTAGAGCTGGATTTCCATACTTGTAATTCCACCTTTTGAATTTCTTTATTATCAGCTCCAATTCTGCTGCTCCATTATCATCATCATCACCATCACTTTCTGTTGTTCCATTAAGAGCTATTGATTTCTTTCGAGTGTCACCTCCTTCACGCTCTTCCTTGAATTTCATTTCTAGCTCATAAGTGGTGAGATTTCCGATGAGTTATTCAACTTTGATTTGTTTTAAATCTTTTGATTCTTGAATGGCAGTCACTTTTGCTTCAAACTTCGTGGAAGGACTCTGAGGATTTTTCGGACTATCTCCAACTCCGTGTATGATTTTCCGAGAGCTTTTGATTTGTATACGATATTGGAAAGTCGTCCATACATATCTTTGACATTTTCTTCCTTCGCCATTGTGAAGTTCTCGTATTCGCTGCTTAACATGGCAAGGCGAGATTCTTTGACTTGAGATGTTCCTTCATGAGTCACTTCAAGTGTATGCCATATTTCCTGCGCAGTTAGACAATATGAGACACGATAAAATTCAAATTGATCCAATGAACAAATAATCGAATTCATAGCTTTGGCATTAGAATTCTGTAACTTATTTTCTAGATCTGTCCATTGATCCTTTGGTTTATTTATTTCCTGATTATTTATAATTATAGTTGGTACTCTATACCCTGTCTCAGCAATATTCCAAGCGTCAATGGTTTTTAGAAAAAATTTCATTCTATTTTTCCATTAGGCGTATTTACCGTTGAACATTGGTGGTCTAACTATAGACTGACCCTCAGCAAAAGCATTATTAAAAGAAGCCATTTTGAAAATTCAACTTTTATAAAACAAAAATTGGTTTTTGAAAAAAAATCAAAATTTTAAAAACAAAAGCTGACTTCTATTCCTAGCGCTGATACCACTTGTAGGATCGATTTTACCCTATAGGGGGTGAATAGGGTGATACTATTAATTATAAAAATTATTGCGGAGGCTTATCAAAATTATTTTAACACAGATATATCAAAATAATAGCAGCACATATAATAGCAGAATAATAAATACAGAAATAGAACGACATAGAATATACCCAGCTTCGACAAAACCCTTGCCTACGTGCTGCCCCCAAGGTTTCTACTAGAAATTAAGTAGTCACACGCTTACAAACGTAAACTCGCGACACCCGCTACTGACTAACCAAACTCTACGCTCAAAGCCCTGCCACAACTCATCCACTGAGTTGTGAATTCTCAAACTACGCCACGTAGTTTGTCCCCTAGTCACACGACTAGTAATTACAATGGTTTAAAGGCAAAATACAAATTAAAAGACAATTAAAAAAACAAAACCGCTAATTTATAAACTAAAGCCTTTGTTAAAATAATAAGGCCGACCTTTTTTTTTTAATTTATGTTGTTCCTCTACTTTGCTCTGTTAAAAAATAGCGGCCTCGTTCATTCTCTCGTTCCTCTTTCCCTTTGCTCGAAAATTAGGGCTTTTGGAGAAATCGATGAAGTCGACTGATTGTTGGTCGATTACAATTGTTGTTCCTCTTATTTGCTTCAGTAATCGACCTTTTCTTCGATTTGAACACGACTTCTTAGATTTGATCGAGTTCGACTACAAATTGGTATGTGATTTTTGCTTATTGCTTTATGTTAATATTCCTGAACTCGATGATTTGAAAACCGATGATGATACTGTTTATAAAGGGTTCGAATCCCTTTTTTCTTGTTCATTTGAATTTGCCATTTAATTTATCTCGGTTGATTTTGTATTGATGCTTGAGATTGATATCCGACTTGTTCAAATTACTTGAATAACACGGTTTTGATTTCTGACTTGGTTTGATTCCTTGATTTCCAAGGCTCTGACTTTACTATGACAATGATTTCTTCCTTTTTGTTGATGTGATATTCTGCTGTCACCATTACTGTTAGTTTGAAAAATTCTTTGATGACCCACGGCTTTGACTAAAACTGTAGCATTTTCAATGCTCGGCCGCTTTGGAATTTTTGATAATCTGGTGGTTGCTGACACTTTGTGCTCGACTCTGGCCATTTGTGTTTACTGCTTCTTTGATCATTTTTGGGATTCAACTATTGATCCATGATTTCGACATATATGCTATTTGCAACTGTTTCATTTGATGTGTTGTAGCTGCATTCACCGCTGTTTGTACACTTCCATTCTGCTGTGTCTTTGATGTAGTTTGTACCACTTTGTTGGTGATGCTTTGACTGTTGAACTTGGTTTGGATTTTTGGTCTTGAGTTTGTAGTTGAGTTTGAGCCATTTGTTTCAGCTACCATGTGTATACATACATCTATGTATGTATATATGTGTTGTATTTCCTTGTAATGTTCACTGCACTGTGATTCCTTTAGCCTATTTTCATTTTGCCTGTACTCTGCCCTTCTTCTGTTGCAAGTGTTCATGTACGGTTGTTTTGAACATGGCCATTTCATTGTTGAGGCTGTGTCACTGTTTCACTTGAGTCTGTACATGTTTGGTTGCGCTGCACTGAGTTGTTTTCATGTGTGACTTGAACTTTAGTCGAGGCTGCATATATGTATTGAGCTGGTACATGTTTGTGATTATATTTTCATGTATTTTGTATCACTGCCTCTTTAAACTGAACTGGTCTGGTTGTATTGAGTCACTACTTGTATGTATACATGTGTATATACATATGTGTGTATATATATATATATATATATATATATATATATATATATATATATTTGTGCATTGTCTCAGTGATGCACCGCTTGGCCATATGTATGCATCGAGGCAGTTTATATTTGTTTGCAGTTTTGCCCATGTTTGGTTTGTGGTGCACTTGCTTCTCTGACATGTTCTTGTGCTTGTGCACGTCACTTTTGATTTTGATTTTACTTGAACTTCATCTTGATTTTTGGAATTACACCTGTGTTGAATCCAGCTTTAAAGCTCGGGTTTGACCTTGTGCTCGTTTGTGATTTGACTTGAGTTGAACCCGACTTTGATTTGGGTTTGACCTTGTGCTCACCTGTCCCTGTAATTTTATCAAGTGTATATATCGGTGTGCACGGCCTTGTGGCATGTACAGTGATACACTGTGCATGTCACAAGCTGTTCGTGTATGATGAATTCGAATTTAAATGATGACGAACAACCCAAATAACTGAGGCAAACAATATTTTCAAAATAAATTTTATTTTATACTGCAAAAATATTTCCTTTTCAATATTACTGCGTCAGTATATATTTTTTCAGATTGCTCAGATGCTGGATTCACATTGGAATGAAGTTGAAGATAAATACGAGTGTGAGTGATATGTAGTGAGGTGCAAATGTAAATGTGACTTGTAATGTAATCAAATTTGTATTGCAATTGAAATTGTATATATATAGTGAGAGCTTAAAATTTGTACTATTCAAAAATTTCAATAAATATTTGTTTGAATAATATTTCTGTTTGAATTCAAATTCTGTGTTACTTATTTTATTCAGTAAATATTTATTTAATCTATGAAAAATAAAATAGTATATTAACAAATACATTTAAATGAATATATATATATATATATGTTTTTATTATCATCAAACAAAAATCATATACTCGCATATTCAACAATCTCCCCTTTTGATGATAACAAACATATATTTAAGATTTTGAATATATTAAATGTATTTGAGGATTCCATTTACTCCCCCTATTTGAATGTTTCCTCTCTACACAAAGCTCCCCCTTCATATATGCATACAATTAAAGATATCCAAATGAACCTAGATGCAAATAGAAAATATTTGACCTTTATTTGTCAAAATCTTAACTTTTCTCTCCCCCTTTTGTTATCAGTAAAAGAGTAACAGTGTTTGAAAAATAGAGATGAAGTGATAGATATTAATACAACATTAAAACTCAATCGAATATAAATATTAAATTTCAAAAAAAATCAAACAAAAATCATAAATACTCTGTTAGGCGCATATTCCACTTTTAGTATGATGGGAGTGATACCATCATATAAAACCATATAGTTGTTTCTATTAGTGGTATATTTATATCAGGAATTTGAATATCTACCAATCATGCATAACCGTTAGGACTTCTAAATGAGATTGGTAGTATTCCAGTTTTATTTTATTTTAAAAATGAATTCAAGTATCTTCTAACCACGCATAATCGTGAGGACTTTAAATGGGATTAGAATCAACTTGTTTATTTAAAAAATCAATTTTGATATGTGTCTCATACATGCATAACCGTGAGAACTTTTAAATGAGCATGGAAGCACATAACAAATCCCAAGTAATTCACCCATGCATAACCGTGAGGACTTTTAAATGAGAGTGAATACTTTGGATTTTATTTTATTTTATTATTATTTATTACTATTATTATTTTTATTAAAAAATATAAAATGAAAAACGAATGATTCCTATTTAAAGTACCACATATCAACAAACTGTACTGAATTTTAATGAGTGATGGTCGTTAGAAATATGATAGAAATAGAGATGGTCATGGAATATTTACCAACAAAAAGTTTTATAACTCTTGTTTAAATTTCTAAAGAAATTTACTAATTATACCGTCTCGAGTCATAATATATGATAAATATCAACACTCATCACTTTTTTCAATCACTATTTATTTTTTTGATAATTAGTAGGGAGTCAGATTGGTCATTGTTATAATTTAAAAATTAAATTCAAAAATAATTATAAAATCAATTTTTCTAAAAATGACCAATCCGAAAACAAGGTCAAAGATGATTTTCTAGAAGGGTTTTATGAGAAAAATTTCTACTATTTGAAAAATTATGAAATGAAAAATATGCAGATATTTTCTTTGAAAAACGATGCAGTTACTAAATGTCTCAACAAAAATCACGTTCCACTAGTAATTTTTCTATCAACTAGATTACCGGTGTAATCTGTATCTGAATTTCTCTTTCACTCAAAATTATCATTAATTGAATTTGATAGACCAGACCATGAAGTGTGCAACAAAATATCTCAAAATCAATTTTAACAGCGTTTTAAATGACATTCTCTTGAATTTTCGAATTGAGGCCGTGTAAATAATCAAAAACCCTGAATATAGAGTCAACCATAAAACAACCAACTGTATTATCATCAACCAATAAAACACTATTATTAATCCAAACTAATGTAGATGAAGTAATTCAAAGACTCTAGAGAATTTTATAATGTTCTTGGCATAAGAATATAATTGGCCAACAATTTTGAATAAGTCAGAATCAAAATCATCATTTATTTTATCATCACATTATTGGTTGATTTAATTCTAACTACGGTGCAGATTATCACATTTAATATATCGTTCAAAATATACCATTACCTGTTTTACCTTTACGATAATTTTTCGTTGTTACCCATTGTGATTCTGTCACCTTTGTACTAGGCTAAGGAACTTTGCTCTGTTGCCCGTTGTGTTTCTGGAACAGCCAGAATCCAGATAACACTGTTGTTGTTCCTTAGCCTGCCACCACTCCTACACGACAAAAGATTTTTGTGACCTATTTGTTTTTATAGGTCCATGATTGTTAGTGGCAGAATATTTTGAATAATTTTGTGGAGACCCAAAACTATTTATATATGGTCTTTTCGGCATCCAGATTTGTTTAACTTTGAGAGGTTTTATATTTCTGCCTTTTGGAACCCAAATTGGTATAGTTTTCACGTGTTTGGGTGTATACCAACAATTGTTTTGATTGTGCAAATTTTCTACAAATTGTGCACATTGAATTGACTTGATTAATTTCATTTCTAACATTTTTAGATTGATTATGTCCAAGTCCTTGTCTAACTATATTAACAGTTTGCTTCCCCAGCATATTAACAGATTTTTCACTTTTTAAAAATTTATCTAAAGTCGTTGACAATTGTTGGACTTGTGTTTTGAGAGATTTATTTTCGTTTAATAATTATGTGCACTTTTTAATAGAATTTTCTCTTCTAGTATTTTCACTCTCTTTCAAAATTAGAATTTCATTCTCAAGTGATTTTATATTAATTTCTGACTTTTTTAATTTCTTCTTCAAATAATGAACATTTATCAAACTTAGGGATCCTACTTTGATAGGTTTTAACTAATTGGTCAAGTTGTTTATTTAAATCTATCAAAGTATCTCTTTGTGATTCAATTTTAGCTTATTTCTTCCTAAGTCGTTCAAAACAGCCATTTACTTCGTGGAAATATATAAGTAGGTGTAAGTGAGTGAGTTTTGATACCTCGCTTGGCTCGTCATCGTCGCTATCAGTTATATTACCTCGAAGGCATATATCTGCTTTCTCACTCTCACTGCTAGTACTTTGATTATTTTCATCACTTGTATTCCACGTGGCTGCAAAATCTCTCCTTGTTGATTTCTTTTCAAAGTCGTGTCGGTTTTGAGGACAATTGGGCTTGATGTGTCCGGGTTGGTTGCACTTATGACAGATGATCTTCTGTTCGTCTGAGTTGGCTAGTGCTTTGACTATTCTGCTTTTCAATTTTCGATTTAGAGCAGGATTTCCGTATTTGTAATTCCACCTTTTGAATTTCTTTATTATCAGCTCCAATTCTGCTGCTCCATTATCATCATCATCACCATCACTTTTTGTTGTTCCTTTAAGAGCTATTGATTTATTTCGAGTGTCACCTCCTTCATGCTCTTCCTTGAATTTCATTTCTAGCTCATAAGTGGTGAGATTTCCGATGAGTTCTTCAACTTTGCTTTGCTTTAAATCTTTTGATTCTTGAATAGCAGTCACTTTTGCTTCAAAACTTCATGAAAGGACTCTGATGATTTTTCGGACTATCTCCAACTCTGTGTATGATTTTCCAAGAGCTTTTGATTTGTATACGATATTGGAAAGTCGTCCATACATCTCTTTGAAATTTTCTAACTTCGCCATTATGAAATTCTCGTATTCGCTGCTTAGCATGGCAAGGCGAGATTCTTTGACTTGAGATGTTCCTTCATGAGTCACTTCAAGTGTATGTCATATTTCCTACGCAGTTAGACAATGTGAGACACGATAAAATTCAAATTGATCCAATGAACAAATAATCGAATTCATAGCTTTGGCATTAGAATTCTGTAACTTATTTTCTAGATCTTTCCATTGATCCTTTGGTTTATTTATTTCCTGATTATTTATAATTATAGTTGGTGCTCTATATCCTGTCTCAACAATATTCCAAGCGTGGTTTTTAGAAAAAATTTCATTCTATTTTTTCAGTAGGCGTATTCACCATTGAACATTGGTGGTCTAACTATGGACTGACCCTCAGCAAAAGCATTATTAAAATAAGCCAATTTAAAAATTCAACCTTAATAAATAAAAAATTGATTTTTGAAAAAAACTCAAATTTTTAAAAACAAAAGCTGACTTCTATTCCTAGCTCTGATACCACTTGTAGGATCGATTTCACCCTGGAGGGGGGGCGAATAGGGTGATGCTATTAATTATAAAAATTATTGCGGAAGCTTATAAAAATTATTTCAACACAGATATATCAAAATAATAGCAGCATAGATAATAGCAGAATAATAAATGCAGAAATAGAACGACACAGAATTTACCCACCTTCGGCAAAACCCTGCCTACGTGCTGCCCCAAGGTTTCTACTAGAAATTAAGTTGTCACACGCTTACACACATAAACTCGCGACACCCGCTACTGACTAACCTAACACTACGCTCAAAACCCTGCCACAACTCAGCCACTGAGTTGCGAATTCTCAAACTACGCCACGTAATTTGTCCCCTAGTCACACCACTAGTAATTACAATGGTTTAAAGGCAAAATACAAATTAAAAGACAATTAAAAAAACAAAACGCCTAATTTATAAACTAATGCCTTTGTTAAAATAATAAGGCCGACTTTTTTTTTCTTTTATGTTGTTCCTCTACTTTGCTCTGTTAAAAAATAGCAGCCTCGTTCATTCTCTCGTTCCTCTTTCCCTCTGCTCGAAAATTAGGGGTTTTGGAAAAATCGATGAAGTAGACTGATTGTTGGTCGATTACAATTGCTGTTCCTCTGATTTGCTTCGGCAATCGACTGTTTCTTCGAGTTGAACACGACTTCTTAGATTTGATCGAGTTCGACTACAAATTGGTATGTGATTTTTGCTTATTGCTTTATGTTAATATTCTTGAACACGATGATTTGAAAGCCGATGATGATACTGCTTATATAGGGTTCGAATCCCTATTTTCTCATTCGTTTGAATTTTCCATTTAATTTATCTCGGCCGGTTGATTTTGTATTGATGCTTGAGATTGATCTCTGACTTGTTCAAATTACTTGAATAACACGGTTTTGATTTCTAACTTGGTTCGATTCCTTGATTGCCAAGGCTCCGACTTTACTGTGACGATGATTTCTTCGTTTTTGTTGACTTGATATTCTGCTGTCACCATTACTGTTAGTTTGAAAACTTCTTTGATGACCCACGGCTTTGACTAAAACTGTAGCATTTTTAATGCTCGGCCATTATGGAATTTTTGATAATCTGGTGGTTGCTGACACTTTGTGCTCGACTCTGGCCATTTGTGTTTACTGCCTCTTTGATCATTTTTGGGTTCAACTATTGATCCATGATTTCGACATATATGATGTTTGCAACTGTTTCATTTGTGTGTTGTAGCTGCATTCACCACTATTTGTACACTTCCATTCTGCTGTGTCTTTGATGTAGTTTGTACCACTTTGTTGGGGATGCTTTGACTGTTGAACTTGGTTTGGATTTGTGGTCTTGAGTTTGTAGTTGAGTTTGAGCCATTTGTTTCAGCTACCATGTGTATACATACATCTATGTATGTATATATGTGTTGTATTTCCTTGTAATGTTCACTGCACTGTGATTCCTTTAGCCTGTTTTCATTTTTCCTGTACTCTGCCCTTCTTCTGTTGCAAGTGTTCATGTACGGTTGTTTTGAACATGGTCATTTCATTGTTGAGGCTGTGTCACTGTTTCACTTGAGTCTGTACATGTTTGGTTGTGCTGCACTGAGTTGTTTTCATGTGTGACTTGAACTTTAGTCGGGGCTGCATATATGTATTGAGCTGGTACATGTTTGTGATTATATTTTCATGTATTTTGTACCACTGCCTCTTTAACCTGAACTGGTCTAGTTGTATTAAGCCACTACTTGTATGTATACATGTGTATATACATATGTGTGTGTGTGTGTGTATTTGTGCATTGTCTCAGTGATGCATCGCTTGGCTATATGTATGCATCGAGGCAGTTTGTATTTATTTGCAGTTTTGCCCATGTGTGGTTTGTGGTGCACTTGCTTCTCTGACATGTTCTTGTGCTTGTGCACGTCACTTTTCATTTTGATTTTACTTGAACTTCATCTTGATTTTTGGAATTACACCTGTGTTGAATCCAGCTTTAAAGCTCGGATTTGACCTTGTGCTCGTTTGTGATTTCACTTGAGTTAAACCCGACTTTGATTTGGGTTTGACCTTGTGATCACCTGTCCTTGTAATTTTATCAAGTGTATATATCGATGTGCACGGCCTTGTGGCATGTACAGTGATAAACTGTGCATATCACAAACTGTTCGTGCATGATGAATCCGAATTTAAATGATGACGAACAACCAAAATAACCAAGGCAAATAATATTTTCAAAATACATTTTATTTTATACTGTAAAAATATTTCCTTTTCAATTTTACTGCGTCAGTATATATTTTTGCAGATTGCTCAGATGCTGGATTCACATTGGAATGAAGTTGAAGATAAATACGAGTGTGAGTGATATGTAGTGAGGTGCAAATGTAAATGTGAATTGTAATGTAATCAAATTTGTATTGTAATTGAAATTGTATATATATAATGAGAGCTTGAAATTTGTGCTATTCAAAAATTTTAATAAATATTTTTTTGAATAAAATTTCTGTTTGAATTCAAATTCTGTGTTATTTATTTTATTCAGCAAATATTTATTTAATCTATGAAAAATAAAATGGTATATTAACAAATACATTTAAATGAATATATACATGTTTATTATCATCAAACAAAAATCTTATACTCGCATATTCAACAATTGAAGTAATTATTCTCTCAAAAGGAACTGAATACGAGACAGTAGAGATGGTTAGAGTTTATTGATGCTTATGACTTCGGTAATAAGTACACACCAGGGAAAGGTAATAAGGTTGTAGATGCGCTTAGCAGAAAGCATCAGAATGCAGTGTTGGTAACGATAGCAGAGTGGAAAGATTTAGAAGAGTTGTCGACTTGCAGAGTGCGGTGGAGATATGAAGTTGGGTCTAGTGGAGGATCTACTATGTTTCTTGTTTAGAAATTCGACTGGTGATGATCGAAAAGATTGCTTCTAAACAGAAGGAGGATCCAGTGTTGGCTGAACGGATCAGGAAGTTAAGAGGTGGAATGGAGAGTGATGACTAAAAGAATTTTAGGCTTGACCAGAATGGGTGGTTGAGAAGGAAAGGCAGGTTATGCATTCCGAATGTGGGGGACATAAGGAACGAAATTTTGGAGGAATGCCTTCGTTCGAAGTTCACTATTCATCCAGGAGGAACTAAGATGTATCAGAATATGAAGAGGAGTTTCTTCCAGAAAGGTATGAAGAAGGATGCAGGTTTATTGGTGAAGCAGTGTCTGAACTGTCAACAGGTGAAAGACAAACATCAAAAGCCAAGTAGGTTGCTTCAGCCTTTGGATATTCCAGTATGGAAGTGGGGTTTTATTTCTGTGGATTTTATAGATGGGTTGCCAAAGTCAAACAGAGGAAATGAAAGTACATAGGTCATAGTGGACAAATTAACCAAGAGTGCCCATTTCATTTCAGCTAAGTTAACTAGGACGTCACCTATTTTGGCTAAGTTATTTATGAAAAATATGGTTAGACTTCATGGAATTCCTAGTAGTATAGTAAGTGATAGAGATTCCTTATTCACTAGCAAGTTTTGGAGGAGTCTATTGGAGATTTTACGAACTAAGCAGAAGATGAGTACTGCTTACTATCCACAAACCGATGGAAAAATAGAAAGAGTTAATAAAGTCTTAGAGGATTTGTTAAGAGCTTGTGTGTTAGATTTTGGAGGATCTTGGGAAGACCATCTACATTTAATCGAGTATTCATATAACAATAGTCATCAGACTAGTATAAGGATCACATTGTTTGAAGCTTTGTACGAAAGGTCATGCAAATCTCCCGTTTGCTGGTTAGAGATTGGGGATAGGTTGGTTCTTGGTCCAGATTTGGTTAGAGAAGCTGCAGAAAAGATTGAGTTGATTCGGGCTTGGATGAAGGAAGCTCGGTCTAGGCAGAAGAGTTATGTAGATAGAAGACAGAAAGACTTAGAGTACTCTGTTGGAGATCATGTTTTTATTAAGGTATCACCAATGAAGGATATGATTAGATTCAGGAAATTAGGGAAGTTGGCACCGAGATTCGTAGGATCATTTCCTATTGCAGAGAGGATCAAGAAACTCGCATATAGAGTAGAGGTACCGAATATTTACGCAAGAGTACACGATGTATTTTATATTTTTCAGCTAAAGAAGTGCATTAGAGACCCGGAGTCTACTATAGCACCAATTATTTTAGATGATTTAGTAGCAGAGCCGGATTTGACTATAGTTAGAAAGCCAATTTGTATAGTTGTGAGTGATGAGAGAAGAGACTAAGGAACAAGGTAGTCAGATTAGTCAAAGTCCAGTTATAACGACCCAGAATTTCTGCCATTTGAAAGTTGTATATTTAATTGATTTTAAATATTAACAAGTGAAATTTATAAGTCGAATAATTTATTTTTCGAATATCTGGATTTAATTGGATAATTAAATCAATAATTTAATATGTGAAATTACAGAAATAATTGGAAAATGGATTTAAAATGATTAAAAATGATTCGTAAAGTTATATTATATCATATTGGGGTTAGAATGATGTTATAGAACTTTTAAAATTGAATTAAAAGTTAAATTGTAGAAATTGAATATTTTAATAGTTAATTGACGAGTTAAAATAGCTATTTTTCAAACAGTCTCGGATTTTGGCGAAACCAGTTTCATCAGATTCGTAATGTTATATTATTGTATGGTTTCAAATTTCATGTCAATCGGACTTACGGTTTGTCCGGAGTAAGCTAAAACGAGTAAAAATCGATTCGAGTGAATTTTGAATTTAAAATAGTCGATTCAAAAACTTATCTTTCAAATTTGTTCGAATTGGCTCCCGATATATATTCCATTGCGTTCGGAATGGAGGTAAAACATTATAAACGCCAGGCGACACGCTTCGTTTGGAGTTCGGAAATTTTTGGGGTGAATAGTGTTTGCAAATTTTCTATAAAAGGCCCTCCATTTTCACAAATTGCAACACAACTCAAAAACCCTAACCCTAGCCGCCAGTTATCATCAATGGCCGATATCTTCATTTCCTTTCCTCTTTGATTTCTTTGAATTCGTCAACTAATTCAAAAACTTATCAACTACAAAATTTTAGAGAGCATCGAGCTCTATAAATCTAACAGTGGGAATTGGCTATCGTCGACCGGAGGAGGAGCTTTGTGGCCGCGTTCTCTACGTGTTTGGACATGTTTTTTGAGTTAGGGGGAGGGCCGAGCTCGTTCTTATTCAGGGCGTGGGTGGAGTTGCTGATGGCGCTTCGAGTGGCGGTGGTTGATCGAGGTGGAAGTGCTCGAGTTGGTCGCGTGCGGTAGGGTTTGGAGGCGGCTAGTTGGGTTTCTCGCGCGTGGACTACCTGTAGATGGAAGAAAGAGGGGAACGGCCC
This sequence comes from Allium cepa, assembly GCA_030765085.1. Taxonomy (NCBI): domain Eukaryota; kingdom Viridiplantae; phylum Streptophyta; class Magnoliopsida; order Asparagales; family Amaryllidaceae; genus Allium; species Allium cepa. Next base: position 166,033,754 of record CM060932.1, read on the forward strand.
AGATTCTTCATAACCAAAATCAACGGCTCTGATTCGTTGTAGGTTAAAAATAATTGTAAAATTTATATATATTATAAAATTGTTCAAACTTTAAAACTATGTAACTTTTTCATACGATGTCGAAAACGCACGAAACGAATTGTGCTGAGTTCGTATGGACGAACACTACGCGATGGAGCTAGATTGGAGTTGATTGGAGCTAGTGAAAATTTTGGGTAAAATTAAACGCGCGTTTAATTTTATTCAAAATAAAACACTGCAACCGTTATTGAAAGCAAGGTGAGAACTTCTCACTCAATCGAAACTGTTTCGATTTAAATTTTAAATAGTTAGATTTAAAATTGCTTGATTATATGATTGAATGATAAACTGTTACCTATTGTTTTGAAATAAACCCTATATGCCGTTTATTAAGCGGATGTTATTTATTAAAAACATATACCGCGATATTCCATCTTGATATCGAATTGGTATTATATATGTACTTGGAGTTGATTTCCCGCATTATATAGCGGAAGAGACCCTATTGCGCCGTATAATAGCGGATAATATTTTATGAACCCATATACCGCGATATTCCGTATTGGAACGGAATTGGTATTGCACTAACATCTGTGGATGCAGGGAAACAGGTTGGAGGGATCCAACTGGATTCCTCAACAGTAATTGATTTATTTACAGATATTGTGATATATTCTGTTACATATGATATATGATATTTTGGATGCCATGATTATTATATTTAGTGCTATTGCAGCATTGGGCCTATTTTTGGAGTTTTAAAAATGTTAAAGTAACGATTTTATTTTTTTAAAAAAAGGATTTTCAAGTGATTTTTGAAAGTATACGTTTTATTAAATTTTGGAAGTTGATTCATTTTAAATAAATAAACGTTATAATTTTAATGTTATAAAATTTATGATTTTTGAGAAAATATAGTTAAAATGTGATTTTTTTGAAATATGGAATTAATAAATTTTATAAAATAGTTTAAATTGAGATTTTTGAATTTATTATAAAAGCTTTATATAAAAGATTTAAAAAAATTGATATCTATAAACCTAAATATGGAAATTTTAAAACGAGTTTTTATAAGCTTTAAAAAGATGTATAAATGGATTTCATAAGTGAATGAAATTTATAGATTTATAAATTGTGAAGTTATAAAATGAATAGATTTTGTAAAATAGAAAATTTTAAATAATTAACTTGAAAATTGGATTTTTGGCATTTAAATGAGATTTAAATAGAATTGGTTAATAAAGAGATTTTTATAACTTGAAATTTTTATAATATATAAATGTGAATTTATAAACATTGATTTATAAATTCAAGGTTGATTGAATTTGATAAGTTAATTTTTATAGCTTATTAAAGGAGGATGTTCATGATTTTGGGACAGTGGATAATTTTTTAATTGAATATGTAAAAGTGTGGAATTTGGTTAATGATTTATATTCATGATTTTGAACAGTGAATGATATATTAAAGGAATATTTTGGGAGTGATCTTTTAAATGGAATTAAAACGATTTGAAGTTGCTTTAATATGTGTTAAGGATCGAAATCCTAGATTTCAACATTCATTGTTGAAATTGACGTTTTCGAGAAACAAGGAAAAGATGGACTATGACACTGTGGTTATGGTGAATGATTTTCGAAAGGAAATGTTTTTGTATAGTATTGGGATTTATATATCTATCTTAATTTTGAATCCCTATACTAGTGATTTTGGGTTGTCCTAATGATGTTTTACGCAACATTCGTTTGGACCTAAATAAATATGTTTAAGAGAATGTTTTCCTTAAAGAATGAAATATATACTTAATCGTGATTTAAGTATATTGAATATTTTTTAAGTATTGAAAATAAGTAGGTTTGTGAATTACTTATTGTTAAATAAGTATTTGGAAATGTTTTCCAATGTCGAAATTGAACTGGGTTAGAGAATATTTCTTTTTAAAGATAAATTGAAGTGAATATCTGGCAAGTTATTAATTTATGAAAGATTAATAAAATGGGCCTAGTGATTGTAATGGTGCTGGATATTTGGCTGTTGGCCTTGATAGTTAAATAACCGACTATCAATATTTACCTTTAAATGGGTATTTGTTATGATTGCTTGAATATGAATGCTACACTTATTTTGAAAATAAGCGCTCGTTATTCGGTTTAACCGGGAGAGGACCTTTGTGTCATAAATCCCATTCCGAATAAGTGATATGTCGTAATGGATAGCATTTGAAAACCGGTGTTGAAGACCGGGTATTTTTGAAAACGGAAGGATTACCGTCGAATGTTTCTGTATCGGCTGATCTCCGATATAGAAATTTTATCACCCTTTGTGATGGGAAGTCCGGTCGTGATTAGTGAATATTCGGATTGCAAGGGCTTCTTTGGAAGTGCCTTCGGTTCTGTTCGAACCCAGAATGGACTTGTATGGATGTGTGTCTGACGTTACAATTTGAGATGTAAAGCTGGTTTCTATCAAATATATTTCTTTGTGTGGCGGAGAATTTATTCTCTTAGCTTAACACCCTTCTCTGAGACGTGCGAGCTCAGAGGTTATGTACTTGATGGTTACTAGTGATACGTTCCCAAATTGGTAATGTGGCATACTAATTGCTGCTGAGCATTGGTTGATCAAAGCGTGGCTTTTGTAAAAAGCATAGCTTTGTGGAAGAGACTTCGTCAGACCTCACACCCCGAAAATGGTCAAAACAGGAAAAGATGTGGCAAGGTTATTAAGGGACAGCGCCCCCTTAGTGTATGTCATTTCCTTCTGGATAGAGGTGGTATTATGGTATGGAGACCTGATACTTAACCTATGTTGTTGCTGCAAACTTATTACTTTGTGGTTGTTGGTGAATCCCGGGATTTAGGTCGGTTACGACCGGGGGATGGCATATTCGTGTCAGTAGTTACCCAGTTAGGGGTAACCCGGCCTTGTGTTGGCGGAGATCTAACCGTAATGTTAGGTTAGGTTCTCGGCGCGTCTTTCCAGAGGCGTACCTATGTGGCAATGGGAAGTTCCTTGGCCTGACCATTTGTTGGAAATTCAAACTCCAATACGAAACCTTGTACGGTGTTAGTTGTAGAACCTGCCATTTACTTATGGTGGCGCCCCACTGTTTAGATGGTAGCTATAGTAGGCATACGATACTGGTCGTATGTTGGCTAAGATTTATATCTTTACTTTCGAAATGTTTTCCTACACTTTGCACCTATAGTAATAATATCAAAGAAAATTGGCGTATCAAGCATATTTGACTATCATAAGGAGAAATCTCGTCCGATTCTACGTTTGCATTATGTGTGTGTGCGGGAGGCCTTATGGTAGTCTCATTTTCTAAAAAGCATTGCGAATCTAATTTAAAATAATTCTTTATTTGTTTATTTTTAAAGATAAACTATTTTAAGTTGTCACACCAGTCTCATGACTGACCTGGACTTTATTGTTTCCTTCCTAAACTCTGGGTACCCACCAATTTCTACACGGGCAGTCTGGAGTCAGGTTATCAGGATATTCTGGAATTCAGGAGTTGCTGTAGAGATCTGGGAGCAAGCTGGATGGCTTAGCGTATCAACTAGTATATAGTATTTCTTTTCCGCTGTTTGTTGTTGTAAACTCTGATAATATAATGTAATGTGATGTGATGTAATAACTGATATAGTTCTTTTGATTTAAATAATATTCATTTATCCATTATATGTTGTTCCGCTGCGATTGTGAGATTCTGATGTTGTTTCTGTTGTTTTCTTTTTTTCTTTCTTCTTCTATCTTCTACCTCTTCTTTAACCCTAACGGTTCGGTTTTCCAGCCTTCGATTGCTCGGCGGTTGATACAGCGGACTTTTTGAAGTCGACCTTCGTGGACGAAAAATCCCTCTCGTTACAATTTGGTATCAGAGCTCTTGGTTAAGAGACAACCTTGGCTCTGTTGGGTGTTACTCGTTAGAGATAGAGTCAGCTATACTCTAGAATGAGTTTGAGTGTAATAATAGACACGAGAGCGTATTTGTTAGTGAATATAAAATTATTTTGTATTGTGTTGACTTATCGGTTGATTGTTTATAGATTGTGGTCGGTACAGTCTTCCTAACGATCGTCGATAGGGGTTTCAAACTCTTAAACAAGATAAACCGACATAGTATCATTTTAAATTGGGTAAATGAAATAATTTTACCTCGATTGTATTTTATATATAAAGGAATAATTTTTCAAAATTATTAAAATGCATATAAAATTGATTGTTTGGTTGTTGAATTGTAAGAATATATATAAGTTAATTAAAAGATGTTTGAATGATTTAATTAAAAGAATAAATTGTATAAGCAAAAGAATTATAAGTATGGAATTATGATTAATGTGATTTGCAATTGTGAAATAATCTTATATATAAGTAGTGAAACTATATGAATATATTTATAAATATAAATTGTAAACTGTGATTCATAATTTGAAATAGAATTCCAGAGTAATATTTGAAAACAAATTTAAAGAATTTGAAATTTTTAGATTTGAGAAATTTAAATTTTTTGAAGTTTGAAAATGATTTTCAAAGGTTTGGAAAAATGTTTTTTTGAGAGATAAAAGCACTAAACTCTTTTCGGTCGCTGAAAAATAATTCCGATAATGATCGCGACATCATCGGTGTTCATTTTCGGGTTTTCAAAAGAGGAATTGCTGCCGAATTATTTTAAATGAAAGTTGTTTGAAAATTTGGGTTTGGTTTTGAAATTCAAAGGATAATTGAACTGTTCTCAAAAATGGTTTTGAAAGATTGAAAAGACTCTGGAATGTTATATAAAATGATTGAAATTTGGGTTTGGTTTTGGAATTTGAAATCCATTTCGAATTTGTAAGTAAACAGAACTGGAATTTGAATCTGAATTGGATTTATAGGTGGAAATTTAAGTTAAGTTAAATAGATGATGCTTGAAATGGAATATAACTTAAGTAATGTTGAATGAAGTTGATTTTGGTATCGAAGTAAATTAATAAAGTGAATTAAATGGATGTGAACTTGAGTTATATAAATGAAATTCAACCTTATTTGTTAAATGAATTAGCAATTGAATTAATAAATGAATTGAATGAAAATCAATAGAATATCAAACCAATTGGAATTAAAAGTGATGAAACAAATTGAATATAAGCAAAGTAAAATGAATTCGGTTGTATTGGATATACATTATTTGTTAGATGATGGTTAGTTGATTGTATAGAAATTCATATGAAATTGAATTAATGAAATTGAAAGCTAAAGTAATTGAAATCAAATTGGAAGTTAAGTGAATCTTAAATAGAATTGAATTTGATTTGGAATTGAACCAACTTGAATGTGAATTGGTGAATGTAAACTAATTGAAATTAAATATGAATGAATGTTAGTAAAAAAACATCCAATATTAATAAATCAAATGTGATTTAAATTGGAAAACCAATTCAATGAATATTAATGAGAAGTGAATTTATATTGATTTGGTTATGAATTGATTTGGATAGACATTGATTTGTTGGATGTTAGTGGATGATAGTTGGTTGATGATTGCATTTGTTGTCGTTTGTTGCATTTGCTATGTTGACATATATAGTTGTTGGTATATGTTGTATATTGATATTTCTTTTCTATATACATGTTTCTCATTGTTTGTTGAGTATTTAGTAGGTGCAGATTACGCATTGCTTCGCCTTTGGAGCTCGTTTTCGCGCTATATTAGCCGTATATGCTGGCTAATAATATATAAGGTACATATCTCAGATTACATATCGTACTTTTACACTTTTTTTCCAATGGGATGCCTCATTACTTGATGAGATGTATATTTGAGATATATATACTATCATTTTTTTTCGGATCGAGCCGCACAAAGGAGGCTATGGCGAATTTTTCTGAAAATATAAGGCGTTAGAATATTTTTGAGAAAATTGGAATTTTTTTTAAAAACTATAGTTTTGATTTTGAGTTGAAAAGTTAAACAATATAGTTGGTTTAGAAAAGATAACTAAGTATGATTTGAAAACTTAGTAAAGTTATTGTAAGAAGTTAACTATTGGATTTGAAGAAGTTAAACGGTTTAAATGAATTTCAAATTTAATTTAAACAAATGATTTTGAAAAGTTAATGGATTCTGTAACTTTTTCTTACTTGGTAATTTCGAGGACGAAATTCTTTTAAGGGGGGAAGTTTGTAACGACCCACAATTTCTGTCATTTGAAATTTGTATATTTAATTGATTTTAAATATTAACAAGTGAAATTTATAAGTTGGATAGTTTATTTTTCGAATATCTGGATTTAATTGGATAATTAAATCGATAATTTAATATGTGAAATTACAGAAATAATTGGAAATTGGGTTTAAAATGATTAAAAATGATTCATAAAGTTATATTATATCATATTGGGGTTAGAATGATGTTATAGAACTTTTAAAATTGAATTAAAAGTTAAATTGTTGAAATTGAATATTTTAATATTTAATTGACGAGTTAAAATAGCCATTTTTCAAACAGTCTCGGATTTCGACGAAACCTGTTTCATCGGATCCGTAATGTTATATTATTGTATTGTTTCAAATTTCATGTCAATCGGGCTTACGGTTTGTCCGGGGCAAGCTAAAACGCGTAAAAATCGATTCGAGTGAATTTTGAATTTAAAATAGTCGATTCAAAGACTTATCTTTCAAATTTGATCGAATTGGCTCCCGATATATATTACATTGCGTTCGGAATGGGGGTAAAACATTATAAACGTCAGGCGGCACGCTTCGTTTGGAGTTCGAAAATTTTTGGGGTGAATAGTGTTTGCAAATTTTCTATAAAAGGACCTCCATTTTCACAAATTGCAACACAACTCAAAAACCCTAACCCTAGCCGCCAGTTATCATCAATGGCCGATATCTTAATTTCCTTTCCTCTTTGATTTCTTCGAATTCGTCAACCAATTCAAAAACTTATCAACTACAAAATTTTAGAGAGCATCGAGCTTTATAAATCTAACGGTGGAAATTGGCTATCGTCGACCGGAGGAGGAGCTTTGTGGCCGCGTTCTCTACATGTTTAGACACGTTTTTCGAGTTAGGGGTAGGGCCGAGCTCGTTCGTATTCAGGGCGTGGGTGGAGTTGCTGATGGCGCTTCGAGTGGCGGTGGTTGATCGAGGTGAAAGTGCTCGAGTTGGTCGCGTGCGGTAGGGTTTGGAGGCGGCTAGTTGGGTTTCTCGCGCGTGGACTACCTGTAGATGGAAGAAAGAGGGGAACGGCCCAGATTCTTCAAAACCAAAATCAACGGCTCTGATTCATTGTAGGTTAAAAATAAAAAAAATAAAAATTGTAAAATTTATATGTATTATAAAATCGTTCAAACTTTAAAACTGTGTAACTTTTTCATACGAGGTCGAAAACGCACGAAATGAATTGCGTTGGGTTCGTATGGACGAACATTACGCGATGGAGCTGAATTGGAGTTGATTGGAGCTAGTGAAAATTTTGGGTAAAATTAAACACACGTTTAATTTTATTCGAAATAAAACACTGCAACCGTTATTGAAAGCAAGGTGAGAACTTCTCACTCAATCGAAATTGTTTCGATTTAAATTTTAAATAGTTAGATTTAAAATTGCTTGATTGTATGATTGAATGATAAATTGTTATCTATTGTTTTGAAATAGACCCTATACGCCATATATTAAGCGGATGTTATTTATTAAAAACATATACCGCGATATTCCATCTTGATATGGAATTGGTATTATATATGTACTTGGAGTTGATTTCCCACATTATATAGCGGACGAGACCCTATTGCGCTGTATAATAGCGGATAATATTTTACGAACCCATATACCGCGATATTCTGTATTGGAACGGAATTGGTATTGTGCTAACATTTGTGGATGCAGGGAAACAGGTTGGAGGGATCCAACTGGATTCCTCAACAGCAATTGATTTATTTACAGATATTGTGATATATTCTGTTATCATATGATATATGAAATTTTGGATGCCATGATTGTTATATTTAGTGCTGTTGCAGCATTAGGCCTATTTTTGGAGTTTTAAAAATGTTAAAGTAACAATTTTTTATTTTAAAAAAAAGAGATTTTCAAGTGATTTTTGAAAGTATACGTTTTATTAAATTTTGTAAGTTGATTCGTTTTAAATAAATAAACATTATAATTTTAATGTTATAAAATTTATGATTTTTGAGAAAATATAGTTAAAATGTGATTTTTTTGAAATATGGAATTGAAAATTTTATAAAATAGTTTAAATTGAGATTTTTGAATTTATTATAAAGCTTTATATAAAAGATTTAAAAAAAAATTGATATCTATAAACCAAAATATTGAAATTTTAAAACGAGTTTTTATAAGCTTTAAAAAAAGTATAAATGGATTTCATAAGTGAATGAAATTTATAGATTTATAAATTGTGAAGTTATAAAATGAATAGATTTTGTCAAATAGAAAATTTTAAATAATTAACTTGAAAATTGGATTTTTGGCATTTAAATGAGATTTAAATAGAATTGGTTAATAAAGAGATTTTTATAACTTGAAATTTTTATAATATATAAATGTGAATTTATAAACATTGATTTATAAATTCAAGATTGATTGAATTTGATAAGTTAATTTTTATAGCTTATTAAAGGAGCATGTTCATGATTTTGGGACAGTGGATAATTTTTAAATTGAATATGTAAAAGTGTTGAATTTGGTTAATGATTTATATTCACGATTTTGAACGGTGAATAATATATTAAAGGAATTTTTAGGGAGTGATCTTTTAAATGAAATTAAAACGATTTGAAGTTGTTTTAAAATGTGTTAAGGATCGAAATCCTAGATTTCAACATACATTGTTGAAATAGACGTTTTCGAGAAACAAGGAAAAGATGGACTATAACACCGTGGTTATAGTAAATGATTTTCGAAAGGAAATGTTTTTGTATGGTATTGGGATTTATATATCTATCTTAATTTCGAATCCCTATACTAGTGATTTTGGATTGTCGTAACAATGTTTTACGCAACATTCGTTTGGACCCAAATAAATGTGTTTAAGAGAATGTTTTCCTTAAAGAATGAAATATATACTTAATCGTGATTTAAGTATATTGAATATTTTCTAAGTATTGAAAATAAGTAGATTTGTGAATTACTTATTGTTAAATAAGTATTTGGAAATGTTTTCCAATGTCGAAATTGAACTGGGTTAGAGAATATATCTTTTTAAATATAAATTGAAGTGAATATCTGGCAAGTTATTAATTTATGGAAGATTAATAAAAAGGGCCTAGTGATTGTAATGGTGCTGGATATTTGGTTGTTGGCCTTAATAGTTAAATAACCGACTATCAATATTTACCTTTAAATGAGTATTTGTTATGATTGCTTGAATATGAATGCTACACTTATTTTGAAAATAAGCGCTCGTTATTCGGTTTAGCCGGGAGAGGGTCTTTGTGTCATAAATCCCATTCCGAATAAGTGATATGTCGTAATGGATAGCATTTGAAGACCGGTGTTGAAGACCGGGTATTTTTGAAAACGGAAGGATTACCGTCGAATGTTTCTGCATCGGCTGATCTCCGATATAGAAATTTTATCATCCTTTGTGATGGGAAGTCCGGTCGTGATTAGTGAATATCCGGATTGCAAGGGCTTCTTTGGGTGTGCCTTCGGTTCTGTTCGAACCCAGAATGGACTTGTATGGATGTGTGTCTGACGTTACAATTTGAGATGTAAAGCTGGTTTCTATCAAATATATTTCTGTTGGTGGCGGAGAATTTATTCTCTTAGCTTAACACCCTTCTCTGAGACGTACGAGCTCAGAGGTTATGTAGTTGATGGTTACTAGTGATACGTTCCCTAATTGGTATATGGCATACGAAGTGCTGCTGAGCATTTGTTGATCAAAGCGTGGCTTTTGTAAAAAGCGTAGCTTTGTGGACGAGACTTCGTCAGACCTCACACCCCAAAAATGGTCAAAACATGAAAAGATGCAGCAAGGTTATTAGGGGACACCTCCCCCTTAGTGTATGTCATTTCCTTCTGGATAGAGGAGGTATTATGGTATGGAGCCCTGATACTTAACCTATGTTGTTACTGCAAACTTATTATTTTGTGGTCGTTGGTGAATCCCGGGATTTAGGTCAGTTACGACCGGGGGATGGCATATTCGTGTCAGTAGTTACCCAGTTAGGGGTAACCCGGCCTTGTGTTGGCAGAGATCTAACCGTAATGTTAGGTTACGTTCTCGGGGCGTCTTTCCAAAGGCGTACCTATGTGGCAATGGGAAGTTTCTTGGCCTGACCATTTGTATGAAATCCAAACTCCAATACGAGACCTTGTACGGTGTTAGTTGTAGAACCTGCCATTTACTTATGGTGGCGCCCCACTGTTTAGATGGTAGCAATAGTAGGCATACGATACTGGTCGTATGTTGGCTGAGATTTATATCTTTACTTTCGAAATGTTTTCCTACACTTTGCATCTATAGTAATAATATCAAAGAAAATTTGCGTATCAAGCATATTTGACTATTATAAGGAGAAATCTCCTCCGATTTTGCGTTTGCATTGTGTGTGTGTGCGGGAGGCCTTATGGTAGTCTCATTTTCTAAAAAGCATTGCGAATCTAATTTAAAATAATTCTTTGTTTGTTTATTTTTAAAGATAAACTATTTTAAGTTCTCACACCAGTCCCATGACTGATCTGGAGTTTATTGTTTCCTTCCTAAACTCTGGATGCCTACCAATTTCTACACGGGTAGTCTAGAGTCAGGTTATCAGGATATTCTGGAATTCAGGAGTTGCTGTAGAGATCTGGGAGCAAGCTGCATGGCTTAGCGTATCAACTAGTATATAGTATTTCTTTTCCGCTATTTGTTGTTGTAAACTCTGATAATGTAATGTGATGTGATGTAATAACTGATATAGTTCTTTTGATTTAAATAATATTCATTTATCTATTATATGTTGTTCCGCTGCAATTGTGAGATTCTAATGTTGTTTCTGTTGTTTTCTTTTTTTCTTTCTTCTTCTATCTTCTACCTCTTCTTTAACCCTAACGGTTCGGTTTTCCGACCTTCGATTGCTCGGCAGTTGATACAGTGGACGTATTGAAGTCGACCTTCGTGGACGAAAAATCCCTCTCGTTACACCAGTGGAGCGACGATGAGAGAAACTGTACTTAAGAGATTGAGAGCAGGATTAGAGACGCTTATCCTAATTTGTTTGGTGGTATGTTTTACCTTTGTGTTTGATTTGTTGTGTACCTTATCTTAATTTTGAGAACGAAATTCTTTAAGGAGGGAAGATTGTAATACCCCATATTTTTAGTAACATTATTTAGGACATTTAATCAGCTAAATTGAATAAAATAATGTGATGATTAGGGGATTGAGATTTGATTTTAATAAGGGGTAGCTGTGCCATATAACCAATGAACTAAAGAAGAGCTAAAATGAAATAGAGGAGGGGTAAAATAGGAAAGAGATCATTCTAATACCCTAAACCCTTAGCCGTGTATGTTCTACATGTTCACTTGAAAAGTTAAAAAAAAAGAGGTCGGCCACCATTAGCAAGAACAAGAGAAAGAAAAGTTAAAGGAAAAGGATTAATCAACTTTAATCCATTCAAATCTCAAACTCCATAACCATAAAGCTAAGGTGAATAATGACTACATCTCAATTTTTTTTTCCGATTTTAGGATGAATCCGAAATATTTTGCATGATTAAGCCATGTTTTTGAATGACCAAATGTTTATATATGCTTGTTGATGATTTATGCTTATTTATATAGCTTTTGTGATATGTTTTAATGTGAAAACCCTATTAAATGACATCCAAATGCCTTGCAATATTAGATTTAGATTAGAAATGATATTTTAGAGGTGAGTTTCAATTTTCATAATATTTTGAATTTATGTGGATTTAATATAAATTTTCTAGTGAAGAAAATGATTATTTGGGTTTAAAATAATTCATAGCTAAATTATTTATGTTTGGGTCTGAAATTAATATATGTTACAAAACATACTAAAATGATTTTTTAGAATTTTTGTAGAATTTTCCTAAGTGTTTTAATAGATATATAAAATCATTTAAGGTATGGAACTTAAATGTTTTATATATTCATAAAAGGAGAAGAAGAATTTTATAAATAAATTAAATTGTTTATTTTTGAAATATTTGCAGCACTATTAGAAAAGAAAAATATCAACTGATAATATTTTGAAAAACAAGGCAGTTTAGTTGAAAAGAAATTCTTTTTAAAGTAAAAAAATCAGTTTTTACATGCTTTTAGCATGTTTCCCCATTTTCAGCACAGGTGTTCCGAGCAAGTACTGCCGCCTCTATTGCCATTAAAACCAACGCACATGTTATCAGTAACTTGGTACAAAGTGAATTGGACTAGGGCGAAAGGTACTTGGTCGAGATCATATGTTCCGATGGGGTCGAAGCATGACTTTGTTGTAATTGAAAATGCACCTGCTTTGCCTTCAAAGGAAGCACTTTCGACTTGGTTGGCATTCGGCTGAGTCAAATGTTTAAAGGTATGGTTCGAATGGGTTGCGCCTTTCATTTTAAGTGATCACTTTCGAAGGAGTCGAAACCCCTAGCTGCCGCTTTTTTACCTTTCGAGGTCAATGGTTTTGGAAGGTATGCTTTGCTTTTAAAACTTAGCCGCTTCTCCAATGCTTTCGAAAGGTTGGTTTTGATACCATCACTTCTTTACTTAGGAATAGCTTTCGAAAGAGTGCTTTCGACTTAGATTTTTTATGTCCTTTTTGCTCAGTTGAAAATAGAACCCAAATGTTTCGAAGGAGTTAATTTTTAATGGTTTCGAAAGGTGTTTCCACATATTTTAAATTGAACCCAAATGCTTTCGAAAGGTTTGTTGTTTACAAAGATTTTAATGCTTTTAAAAGGTTTTAAATGAAGGTTTCGAAGGGGTGGTTCTCAAATGGTTTCGAAAGGTCTGAAAGGAATGGTTTTGCAATGTTTTCTAAAGGCTGTTTAAATTGTTTTAAAGATTGGATGTCTATGGTTTTAAAGCTTTCAAAGGAGAAGTTTTTCAATGGTTTCGAAAGGAATGATTTGGCCTTTCGACCTAAGTTATAAAGAAGGGTTTACTTGGTTATGAAAGGGGTGCTTTCAAAGGTTTAAATGTTTTCATTAATAAAGATTTTTGTCAAGTATATATATAACATGGCAAAGTGATTTTGAGTAAAGCATAGAGCATATATTTTCCTTGTTTAAGTTTGATTTAAAGGTTTTAAATCAATTTTAGATGAAAATGTTTATAGGAAAATATTGGGAAGATTATCCTAAGTAAAATGACTCAGATATTAGAATACCAGATGAGACTGGTATATGGTCGCGCCCTATACATTAGCTTTTAACCCCAGCTAATTTAGTCCAAAATTCCAATGTGTAGGGCTTTGTCACAGGTAAGACTAAATGATGATTACACATGGAAGGGAATATATATTTATATACAGATAGGTTATTGGTGAGCCCGCAAAACCATTAGGATCAAGTGACCCTGAGAAAAGATAAGTTAGGGATAGACCATCCCAAAGAGGAGTGTCTAACAGGCATTAAATTATTTATTTATATTTTCTGGCAGTTCTGAGTCATCCAAAGGTTAGTAGTTAGGCAAACAAAAGTATGGTCTTCGGACAGATAGTTTATTTGTTACCTGACATATAAGTTTACATGATAATGCTTTACAGTTTTTAGCCAGTTTTGGTTGTAGGATTATGATGTGAAAAAATAATATTTTTAAAGGATATTAATGAGGGGTAACCTATTCCGCTAAGCGACGCGGTCTCACTTAATATTGAACAACCGAGATGTATAGTATTATTCGCACCAGGCTTTATGTCAGACTCGAAGTTTATTTTTTTCCCTTAAACTCTCGGTTGATTAGAATTTATTTGAGTAGGCTGAGGGTTGAGGTTTACAGGTTTTTAGTAGGTTGGCGAAGCAAGCTTACGGAGGCGAGCGAGTGGCTGACGGATAGCTATTTAGGAATTGTCGTTTTATTTTGTTTGATTCTACTGTGTTGTATTTAGGATAGTTATGTCTATATAGTACTCTGGACATCCAAATGGGCATCTTCATATGTTGCTCTTGACGTATTTTGTAATAATTATATTTTATCAGAACCTGAGAAATGATTATAGGATTATGTAATTTGAATATGGAACATGTTTTGGAAATGTAATCAAAGATGTCGTTTTTGAAATCTGTGATTTTGTTTCATATTCACGTGCTTATGATATTATGGATACCATTAAAATTACCATATTTGGTCACTAAAAGTTAATATTATGGCAACTACAGCATCCATAATGCTTAGCTTCGGGCCTTTAGATAGGGAATGTTACATTTTTTCCCTAACACGGTGGCCTTGGTGGAATTTGGAGAGGAAAAGTTGCAGTTTGTTGATTGGGAGAATGGCATACAAACATGACCCTGCTCCTTACCTACGGCAACCTGCATTTGGTAAAGCTACTTGACCCCAGCTAGACCATGTTGAAGGAGAACGCTAAAACTCAAAAGCCTAAGAAAGAGAGAGAAGCGGTGGTGGCGGCGACCGAGAGTGATAGAGAGCAATCTTGGTGTAGCGGAGGAGGGGGTGGAAAGTGAGACCGACAAAGGCTTAGGTCCGACCAAGAATTGGAGGTAGGGAGCGATCTTGTGGGATGATCTTAAGCTAACATCGGTGAGTTGAAATATTATGACCCATTCATGGATGGCTATGCCAAATGGGAAATTGAAGAGACCATTACCAACCAAGAAAGATGTGGATGGGTATCATGGCAGTTGTTCATAATATCTCATGGTCATCAATTGTACAAGCACACTAGAGACATCAAAGCTAGAGAGGATGGGGGCATAGGCATGGAAAGAGGGGGTAGGTCCAACCTGATGGGTGATCGACTTTCCTTATTAGCCATCTTATAGTCGTGTAGTCTATTTTTGTATATTTTTTACCTTTAACTTTATAACTGCTGTCATTTTCTTTGCTCTTTATTTTGGAGTGGTTCATCTTAACTTCTTTATTTTGGATGGCACCCACCAAGCTTACACTATCCCGACCTAGGTTCTGACCCCATAGGATATCTCAAAACCTCAACAATAATATGCTTCTTCAGCTTCCCATGGGGAGAATCATCTACCTGCTACTTCATATGGGAACGATCATCGTCCATGTCCTTATCCTTCTTATGGAAGAATTTGTCGAAATTCCCACTTTGTTTCCCCCTAGGGCCGCTGTCGAGACTGATTCCGTTCATTTCCATAAGTGGACAAGGATAGGTGAGGAACTAAAGGGTTCTAGCCAGGGCTCGTCCATTCGTTCTTCCTTTCTAAAGAGGCCGACCTTCTGGATGGCTAATAGAACATCTTAAGGGTGCCAGCCTCATCATCACCCATAAAATGAACGAGTGGGGGCTAAATGGGTTATTCGAATGCTTGCTAGGACTTCTGTTGAGATCATAGAGCAGTGGCATCAATCCAAGTTTGGATGGCTCGGGAATGAACTAGAGACGACCTTGGATATGTATACTATAGAGGCCTTCCTGGTTAGACCACTTGTGAATGTTTTTAAAGTTTTTTCAACACTCTTATTGCTTATTGTTTCTTTCACAGATCAGAGCCTATGTCCTTTGGATCTAGCAGATGGTGGTTTTGAAGAAGTGCACCATGGATGAGGTGAAGGAAAGGTTGTTAGAGTAGAATAAATGAGAGGGGGAAAAGACGAGGGTGGCAGAGGTGGAGAAGAGGGCAACGGATGCATGGGTTATGAAGGACACCGAGGCAGCGACCAAGGCAACCGATAAGAAGTCTAGAGAGTTGGTAGAGAAAGCACTTAGCGAGGAGACATCTCTATGTAAGGGGTTGGAAGGGGAGGTGGAGTAGCTTAGAGGAGAACATGAGATAAGGGTAAAGGAACTCGACAACATACACGAGTCTCTTCTTCTACACTAACACCGTGTCACCATTGACGCTTATTATAACACCCCATAAAATAACAGTAAATAATTAAAAGAATTAATAAACAAATATTAATATCCAAAAATGGAATTTGAACAAACATTAAAAAATTTGGCCATAAAACTTTCATCATTGTGTTTATGGCATTCTTTTGATCAACTTTCATATATAAAGTCTTGTGATCAGAGTTCAAACGAAGAAGACAACAATGTTTGAATATTTCGGACCAGAATTCTTTTTTGGAGAGAAATGTGTGATCCTCTAAAGTGGATGAGAACATACATGTACATATATATCACCGATAGTAAATGAGCTGCCAACGTACCTGATAAGTGACAAATCATAAGACAAATAAATTTAAAATAACAACACCAGGTAACATCTTAAATGGGCTCCGATAAGGCCGCCACCCATTATACCTCAATATCGAACTCCTACAAGGCCACCTCCCGATAGTGAAGCGTTAGAAGTACCCAACATAAACCATGGTGCGTCCAAAAGAACAAATGAGATCCACCAGTAGCTCCACTAGAGAAGGAATGCCTCAGCTAGCGCGGATGATCTAGATCTAAAATATGAAATCTCTCCTAACAACGATCGTACGAACAACAATCCAGCATCCTTGCAACAACAACCTTGAAACCCGGCTAATAGCATCCTAGCACCATTTTTAGCCTAAACCTATACCTGTAGATGGAACTATACAAAAATATAATAATAATACACACACACATATATATGTATATAAATAAAATTTATTTATATATATATGCATTAATTAAATAAAAGTAATAAAACTAGAGTTAAAACTATAAGACAACAAAGAAACAACAATAAGCATTAGACTAATAAAAGGGTCAAACTCATTATGCAACATCTTAACTACTTTTATGTTATGAGATAACGATCACAAAATCAAAAGGCATAGATATTATCAAAATATGTAACTATATACTTATAAATTTTTTAAAAAATCTAAAAAATATTAACATTATGCTCCTTTGATCCAAAGAATATTATGATAATCGGTAAAATCTTCATTCAAATTCGAATAAATGCTAATGTTGTAGTTATTAATGTTAAAAATATTGTTTTTTTGTTTAAATAATTCAATGTTTTTTCTAACCTTATTAAGATATTCATTATAATGATTATTTTTAACCAATATATATTTTGGATTTGAGATCCAATTGAAATAAAATGAAGCCACTGTTATTACCAATCTATTAATATAACTGTTGTTATTATTAAATAGTCTCTGGTTTCTCTCAAACCAAATATACCAACAAATTATAGTGAACAAAGTATCTAGTATAAATCTATTTTGCTTTTTAAACTTAAATCTTAAGTTATTCCAGTGAAAGTCATAATAGGTAACTTTAGTTATAATAATAAAGTTAAAAAATTTAAGACTATTATTAAGAATGTAGCAAGTATCCATACAAGTAATATATATGATTAATATTTTTAAGATACAAGTTATAAAAAATACATTTATTATAAATTGGCAAATTCTTTCTTTTTAAAAGTTCAATGGAATTTAGCTTCTCATGCATGATTAACCACATATGTATCTTCACTTTTGGTGGTGCATTTGCTTTCTAGATAAGATTAAAATTGTTATTACTAACTCCTGAGAAACTAAGAAATTTATACAATGAATTAGAAGTGAATTTTTTACTTTTATCTCATTCCCAGTTAATAATATCATTTTCATTTATCAATGGTATATGAATTCAGTCTTGCACATAACAAAGAAATTGTCTAAATGTTGTACCTTCTAAGATTCTATTAAACTGAAGTTCCAAGGGGGATCATAATCCAGAGAAAAAACATCCTTAATCAAAGCATTTTCAAAGTTAAAATTTTCAAAAAATTTCTTTAAACTCAACCTTACGGGGAATGAAAGATATCCAATGATCGTGTTAAAAAGTTATATTATTTCCTGAATGAACATTCGTACTAGTACCAAGGTTATAAATATCATGGCATTTTAAAATTGATTTTCAAAAATTAGACAATTTGTTTTTAACCGAAGGTGTAATTTGGTATAAATTGTTACTACCATTATAAAAATATTTAGATAAAATTTATTTCCAAATATAATTATCACTTATATCCTTAAATTTTCACAACCACTTCCCTAATAAAGACAAATTCATCTTACATAAATTAATAATACCTAGTCCTCCCTCCTTTTTTGATTTGCAGACGGTTTTCCAAGTAACTAAACATTTTAGACTACTTATCAATTTTATTGATCACCCATTCTGGAAAATGATGCATAGACATCCAATAAATCGAAAATGTAGATAAAATAGAATTGATAAGAACTAATCTACCCGCTCTCGATAAAAACATCCTATTCCAATTAGAAATTCTATCTTTAATTTTATCTATTATAATTAGCTAGTCATCATGTTTAAGTTTAGTTGGTCTAATCAAAAATCCAAGATAATCAATAGGAAAATTCATGGTTTTACACTTAAGCATATTAGCTAAACCCTCAACCTTATCAACGTTTTTTAAAACTAAAACAGAACTTTTATCAAAATTAATTTTTAGTCTTGAAAGTAGTTCAAAGCTGTATAAAATAAATTTAAGGGTAATGACTTGATTAGGCAAATGAGAGTAAATAATAAGGTATCATCTGCAAAATGAAGAACAGGGAGTCCTTTACATGAAATTTTGCTACCAACGCTCCCGAAAGATCAATTTCCAACGGTTTTTAATTGTCACAGCGAAAACATCTATAGCTAAATTAAACAAGAGAGAGTTAAAGGATCACCCTGTCATAACCCACGTTTTGATTATATTTTATTCCCTAAAATCTCGTTAACCAATATACTAGAATTACCAGTTTTAAGCAATGTCATAATCCAACCATTCCATTTACGACTAAAACCTCTAGCCTAACATGTCAATTAGAAAATCCCAATCTACCGAGTCAAAAACTTTCACAAATCAAGTTTTAGAAGTGCACATGTAATGTTATCAACTGTGGTTAATGTACTCCTGAACAGAAGCCACTCCATCCGTGATATTTCTACCCTTAATGAAAGCGGTTTGTAAACAATCGATTAAATCATTCATTCATATACTAAGTCTATTCGCTAAAAATTTTGAAATAATTTTAGCAGAACAATTTATTAATGAAATTGGTCTAAAATTTTTTAAGTTATTAGCACCGATTTTTTTTATGTAATACAATGACGTTTGCAAAATTAAATCTTTCTAATTGTATTTGCCCATTATAAAATTTGTTAAACATGCCAATTAAATAAATTTTAATACATCCTAAAATAGTTTGTAAAATAAAATAGGAAAATCATCGGGACCTAGGGCTTTATCACTAGGCCTTTCATTAATAGCCTTCAAAATCTTTTCTTCAGAAAAAGGACCATCAAAGTCATTAAGATTGATTCTGGACTCAATAGGATATAGTTCATTCCATCTAACGTTTATTTTATGCTTGTTTTTATTGCCAAAAATATACCTATAGTAATCAGTAAAGGCATTATTTAGATCCCTTTGATCAACCAATTCAACATTATTCACAAAAATAGAATTGATTGTGTTGCTAAGTTTTCTGCCGTTAGCTGTATTATGAAATTTTTTGTATTATTATAACCTTCATTAATCTATTGAATTCTAGATCTGTATTTCCACATAACCTCTTCTTTTTCTAAAATTGAATTAAGTTATTTTAAATTAGCGGGTACTTTATGCTTTCCAAGATTTTGTTGTCTAGTCTCTTTTACCTTATTAATCTTAAGCATTTCAGAAAGTAAATTATCGTTTTTAATTTTAATACCACCAAATACATTCTCATTTCAGTTTTTAGGAAAATTCCTAAGACATCTAAGTTTTGAAACAAAGTTTTTGCTGAATTTTCCGTATTTATGATATTATAAAAATTCACTGATATCTATTTATTTTCAATTAGATTAGGAAAATTAGATTCTAATAACCAATTTTTTTTCAAATTTAATAGTTTTATTAACAATTTTATGATGATTACACGTAAGAATGATATAGCAATGGTCAGAACACGTATATGGCAAACTAGTGAATCTACAAAAAGGAAATTTATCTTTAATTTCATCATTGATGAAAAATCTATCTAGAAGAGCCATTGAAGGAGATTCCCTAGTATTACCCCAAGTGAATTCTCTATTAGTTAGTGGTAATTCAATCAAATTAGCACTAATAACAAATTGATCAAATTCTTCCATAGAAGAGAATCACGTTCCTGGGGTGATCGTTTTCCTAAAAAAAAGCGTAATATTGAAGTCACCACCTATAATCCAAGTTCCAGGAGCGAATGATCTAAATTCTAGACATTCTCTCCATAGAATTTAACGACCAATTTTCGAGTTTGGTCTTAAATGTTATACATATTTAATAACGAGTTATCTCTAAGGTTAATGAGAATAATATGTAAAGAGTATGCTTAGTAATAGTTTGAAGAAATTTGAAAGAATCATCACGACACCCTATAAGAAAATCCCCAAAAACTCCAATTGACGACAAACATGCCCAATGTCGAAAATGATAATCACATAATCTTCTATAAAAATGAATATCAGGACAGTCTATTTTCGTTTCCTGTGAATGGGCGATATCAATAAAGTCATCTTTAAAAAATGCTCTAATTTTATCACATTTGTTTAAATCATGTAGACCCCTAATATTCCAGCTAAAAATCCTCATAATCCAGATGATATAACCCTTTCTATTTCCCTACTCCTAATGTATGTTATATTTAATCCATCATTAGTTAAAACAAAAGCAGTATTCCTAGCTAACTGACATAACTCACCGGTGGATAAACTATCTAGAGAATAGGAAGAATAAGTACCGTCTAAAACAGAAGCCATACCTGAGCCTGAATTCGTAGTGTCACTCATAGCACTCGAACCAGGTGACTCACCCATAAACGAAGAATGACTGCTACAAACCCTGACAACAAATATTTCAGATCAGAATTAATAAAAAACTAATTAAGGAAATAAATATTAATAAGTTAACATTAAGGTAAACATTGTTAGTATAAACGTTAAGTAAACTAAACATTAAATAATAATAATAATAATAAGGCAACAAATATTAATAACTACCGTAACCCACCGGTCAACAGCCGCATTAGAGCCGGTTGACAGCTAGATTGCAGCGGGTCGACTACTAGTAGTCGACAATTACCAATCACCGATCAACCAGTCGAGTTAGTGTCAGCGTGCTCTAAACCTTGGCTTGAATGGTCGGATTTAATAAAAATTAATCTAGCGAATAGAATTGATTTAAGTGCTTATAAACACAGGCCTAACCCCTTACTTTTCTTTTTATTATTTCTAAACAAAGCAGTGAAGCTCTGTCATTAGATAAAGGCAGTGGTACTCCTTTGTAACACGCCATAAAAATTAATAAGAAATGATTAAAATGGATAAATTAATAAAATAAGATACGGCTAAAATGGAAATTTTGGAAAAAGTTGGAATTTGACCATAAAAGTTATGCCATTGCATTATGGTGAAATTCTGATCAATTTCTATATATAATACGTTGAAAACGAAGCTCAAATGGAAAAGATATGGACTTTTGAAGTTTTCAGGTTTAAAATAATTTAAATACAATTCAAATTCAAATATATAATTAATTTTAAATTTGAAATTCAAAAGTTAATAGTAATTATGCGTTAGGGTTAAGTAAACGTCAAAATTAATGTCAATATTAATATATAATTAAGGAATATAATAAATAAAAAAACGACAAAAAAATCTTCCCAAAACAAACATCACGACCAATCAATAGGATAGGGCAGTCGACTATTGACTGTCAAGTAGCAGCTAGGGTTTGTGAATTTGAACGTTTTAGATTTTATACTTTTCAAATGACCTTCATCCAACACCGGTGCATTCCAACCATTACAAATAAAACCTCGACCCTCACTTTTATTCATAATTTTTTTTGGAAACATTAGTGAAACTCTATTAGTTCGTCTCTTCATAGATTCAGAAAACACCATTAGGTTTCAGGTAAGAAATCCTATACACCTATTTTTGTTTATCGTTTATTTTCTTAATCTATTCTCCTTCAATCCCTCAATTTCTAAATCTAATCAATGTGTACAAATCCTTTACTATATATATGTGCGTGTGTGTGTGTGTATAAGAAGAGATTTGGTAAAGATTACCAAAGGTGTGTCAAATTCAATGGAGGCAAAGCTAAGGATATACCGTAGGTGAAAATCTTAACTTTTCTATTTTAGTAATTGATTCGTATAGTTTGGGTTTGAATATGCCTTGGGGAGTTTTGGTTTGTGAAAACATCATATTATAAACCCCCAAAATTCCTTTAATGTGAAATATATCTCAATTGTTTATGTTAAAATAACGGAAATAGTATAGATTTGCAGTTTGATAATTTTATCTTCTATTCCACTCCTTATTTTTTTCTTTAAATTTGGTTAAAGGATTTTGGCTAAGGAATAGCGTGCAAGGTATGAATTTTATTCATAGTTTGCATTGCTTATTCCCATGAATTAAATATAAATTCCTCTATTTATTTTTATGTGAAAAAGGATTTGAATAGAGCGTAAAAAATAGAATTGTACATTTTTAATATTAATATATTCCATTACAATTCTACAGGGTAAATCTATCCAGCTAATCTGGCTATCGGTACCTACGAATAGTCAGGTTAATGTGAGACGTCGCCGTGGGATACGAGTCATGATATGAATGTTCTAGGTCAGAGATTGAAGATATGAAGTGGTTTTGTGAGGGCCCGCCTCTTCTCCATGTAGAAAGCAGTAAATGGTCGGGGTTATGGGTTAGGCACAATAGAGGAATCCTAGAAAAGGGCCCGTTTCAATACGAAGTATTAAGTGGCTGAAGAGATTCCGTGTAATGTCAACTAGATAGTTACTGGTGAGGAGTTCGCATTGGGATAGGTTGTAAATGATGTTGATTTGCCTTAAATAAGGTATTAAATGGTCAGAGTTTGCCGAATTCCCACTAAAAGGTATTAATTAGTACCATCTCTTACATTGATAGGGCATTCTGGACGATAAATATGAGATATTGGCTTAGAGAATGGTTGTTGATCCAAATCCCATTGGCGCTACCTAGGAAATGCTTGTTGAGATGGCTTTACTGCAGATGGATAATGATGAGGAGAAAGAGATATAGAAGGAGAAGGCAAGACCTACACAGAATCAAAAAGGGCCCAAGAAAGGAAATTTTGAGCTTATAAGAAGTCAAAAGGGAAGTTTAAGAAAGAAGGTAAAGTGCATAATAGATGCCAAAAGAAAGGACACCACGCAAAGGATTGTTGAGTGAATTTGTTGAAGGAAGCTTTTAAGGGACTGTGTTACTATTGTCATGAGGAAGGGTACTACAAGAACCAGTGTCTAAAGATGATGAAGGAAGGGCAGAGTGAGCAGGCCTACGCCATTAAGGTTGTCCCTATATCAAGTAATCCACCCCCTAAAGATAAAGCAAATGCAGCTATGGAAGGTATAACCCTAATTTTTAGGAATAAAATTTGTACTCTATTTGATTCTGGAGCATCACGTTCATTCATAGCTACTAGTGTAGTTAATTACTTAAATTTTCAAGCCAAAAATGTTACCCACCCAATAGTGATTTCAAATCCTATTGGGGAGACATGCATCTTTTCTCAATTTGTAAAGATCTAGTGTTGTGACATTGATTTCATATGCGATGCATATGTTCTAAATTTTGAGGGATACAGACTAATTTTGGGTAAGGATTGGTTGTCGAATTATGTGTTAGTCTTAGACTATGATAAGACGGTATTATGGTTAAAGAGTTGTAAAAGGCGAGACCTAGACGTTCGTTGTACACTCCAAATTTAGTCAAGTTAAGTTATCTATACTCGATGAACCTATCACAAAATGACCTTTCATCCGTACCCATAGTTCGAGAATTCTCTGATGTCTTTAAAGAAGTTTCGAGGATTCTGTCCCGAAGAGGGATCGAGTTTAGGATTGATTTGAAAAAGAGCGCAAGACCTGTCACTCTTCATTAAGAAATATAGCCCCCAAAGGGAGGTGATAATTAGATAAGAAGATCTCGAAACTATTACAGAAGCGATTCACCCAATTGAGTACCTCAGAATGGGGAGCCCTCGTTGTATTTGCCAATAAGACAGACAGCTCATTGAGGCTTTGTGTCGATTATAAGGAACTCAACAATTAGACGAAGAAGAATAGGTATCCCTTGTCTAGGATAGACAATTTTGTTTGATCAACTTATGGGAGATAAAGTCTTCTCCTAATTAGACTTGGCAATTGGATTTCATTAACTAAGGATTAGAGAATAGTAAACCAAAGACCGCATTTCGTGCACAGATGGGCTCTATGAATGAGAGATGATGCCTTTTGTATTAACAAATCTCCCACATACTTTGTAGATTTGATTAGTAGAGTATTTAGAGGATAGTTAAACAAATTTATTGTGGTTTTTGTAGATAATATCTTAGTATTCTCCAAAAGTGAAAAGGAGAATGAAAATCACTTAAGGGAGATAGTAGGAACTTTGAGAAGGCACCAACTTAAAGCCAAATTCTCAAAGTGCTACTTTTGAAAGAAGAAAGTGAATTTTTTGGACATATTGTTTTGGAACATGGGTTAGCAATGTACCCTGTAAAAGTGGAAGATATTCAAGGATGGAAGATTCCGAAGAATACCATGAAGGTTAGATGTTTTCTAGGGTTAGCAGCTTATTGTAGGAAATTTATAAAGTATTTTGCAAGGAAACTAATTCCTCTAACTCGTTTAACCATAGTCTTCGCTTGGGATGAGAAATGCATGGAAGCATTCGAGAAGCTAAAGGAACTATTGACAAGTGCACCAGTACTCATCATATTCGATGGAACAAAGCCTGTTACGATTTATACGAATGCATGTGGCGTAGGATTGGGAGCAGTTCTTATGCAAGAAGGAAGAGTGATAGCTTTCCTAGCAGGCAACTAAAGGACAATGAAAAGAGATACCCAGTGCATGACTTGGAGTTTGCAGCCAATATTTTCGCCTTGAAGATGCGAAGGCGGTATTTTTTAGTGGAAGTTTTGAGTTGTTTACTGACTATAAATCACTCAAATATCTATTTGCCCAAAAAGACTTAAATCTTAGGTAGTAGAGGTGTATGGAGTTTATTGCGTCCTTCGAATTTAGGATACAGTATACCCCCGAAAAAAGGAATGTTGTCGTCAACGCCCTTACCTAGAGGCATGCTATCTTGGGTGCTATATATGAGTAGAGGCAGTTGGAGTTCCTCTCGAATTTCAACTTCCAACTGCCAATGGAACTTAATTAAAATTATTTGGTAGTAATGGAGGTTAGACCAATACTGATGGACCATATTGGACTTGAACAAAATAAAGATGGAGAGATAGTCGATATTTTGGATAAGCTAAGGAGAGGGGAACAATTTTCCCACATCAGTAGATATGCAATTGAAGAGAAGGGATCTTTGAGGAGAGATGGATGCATTTGTATCCCAAGGATTGATAGTATATTGGAGGAATTACTTACATAATTTCATATCCCGAAGGAGATAAGATGTATAGGGATATGATATAGATTTATTGGCTAGGGATGAAGGAGCAAGTAGCTGAATTTATTTCTAGGTGTTTGGTGTATCAAAGGATTAAAGTTGAACAAAGGAAGCCCAGAGGGTTATTATTGCCATTGGAAATCCTGACTTGGAAATGGAAACACATATCAATGGATTTCATTGATGGGTTGCCTAGGAGTCAAAGAGGAAATGAAACAATTTAGGTCATAGTGGATCAACTCACAAAAAGCGCCCATTTCATTCTCGTTAGGAGCAATAGGACCACAACATCTCTCGCACAAATTTATATCAAGGAAGTGGTTCGACTTCATGGAATTCCGATCAGCATTGTTAGTGATAGGGACCTCATATTTACTAGCGAGTTTAGGAGAAGTTTGTAAATAGCTTTAGGAACATCATTGAATCATAGTACCACTTACCACCCATAGAAAGATGTATCAAATGAAAAAAAGTAAATAGGATCTTGGAGGACTCGTTAAGAGCTTACATCATGGACTTCAGAGGACATTGCGTGCGGCACCTACTTTAGTGGAATCCACCTATAATAATAGTTATCATCGACGATTTCTATGGCACCCTTTGAAGAGCTTTATGAAAGGCTATGCAAATTGCCAAATTGTTGGTGGGAAACCACTGACAAAATTTTACTCGGACGGGATTTGATTCGCGAAACTTCGATGAAGGTTGAGTTGATTAGGAAATGAATGAAGACAATGTAAGATCATAGATATCCTATGTAGATAAGAGAAGAAAAGAATTGGAGTTCGATGTTGGAGACATGGTAAAGTCTCCCCTCTTAGAAAGGTCGTGATATTCAAAAAATAGAAAAGTTAGCACCAAAATTCATTGGACCTTCTTGAGTTTTGGAAAGAATAAGAAGACTGGATTATCGCGTGGAGCTACCCGATAGATTAGCAGGAGTCCACAATATTTTTCACGTTTCGCATTTGATGAAATGCCTTCATGATATAGCTATCCTTGTAGAGCCTGGTCAATTAAGGGATATTGAGACAGAGCCAATAGCATCCCATGCCACTGTAGGTATTATGGAGCATGGAACAAGAAAGCTCCACAACAACAAAAATTAGATTGGTTCGAGCACAATGGGGTGATACTCCAATGGAAAGCACATGGGAATATGAAGAAAAAATGAAGATCTCTTATACTGAACTTTTCATTGGTAAACGTTTCTTTCCAAAATTATATTTTGATTGCATTATGTTTGCAAGATTGGATGGTAAGAAATGGTTGCTACACTTTTCACCGGCACTTTGCACTCATGTAGAAATCTTATGTATGTATAGGATGTTTGCATACATATATGTCATGGTCACACACTCATGCTAGGATTGAGCTCACTTATAATATGTCTGCAATACATAATCCAATTGCACTTTTGGTTGAGTAGATAGTTGTGTAAATAACTTGGTTGTATAACATGGATGTTTAATGCACGTTACGTTTTTCACCATTCGAAAAAAATTAGGGGCAAAACCTTTTTTAAGGGTGAAGAATTTAACACCTTGTAAAATCAACCATAAATAAATAAATTGGTTAAATTAAATTTAATAAGATGGGGATAAAAATGAAATTTTTATAAAAGTTATAATTTAACCATGAAATTTATGTCATTACGTTTGTGGAAAAATATTGATCAATTTTCATATATAATATGCCGAAAACGGAGCTCAAAACGAAGAAGTTATGGGCATTTGATGTTTTCGGGTTTAAAATAATTTAAATATAATTCAAATTCAAATGAATGTTTAATTTTAAAATTTTAAATCCAAAAGTTAATAGTAATTAGACTTGGGGGTTAAGTAAAAGTTAAAACCAATACCAATGTTAAAAAGTAAAAAGGAATAAAATAATAAAAAATCAACGACAACACAATTCTTCCAATAATAGCACGTACTTGTCGACCGCTCCTCTTGGGCCTGTCAACCTCCGATGGTCGACCAATGGGAAGCGATGGTCGACCGGTGGTGAATGATGGCGGCTAGGGTTTTTGCACAATGAAGCAGATCATATAATATTAAATCGATTTAAATCTGACGGTTCTAGTACATTTCAACCACTAGAAATAATAGCCTAGCACCCTCAGTTTTATTCATAAAATATTTTGGGACCCTAGCAAAGCTCTGTCGGTTCGTCTCTTCATAGATTCAGAAAAGTCCAGCAAGGTTTCAGGAACGAAATCCTTTGTATCTATTTTTTTCTATTTATTTTCCTAACCTATTCTCTCCAATTTTATGAATCTAATGTATATACAAATCCTTTTCTATATGTGTGTGTGTGTGTGTGTATCAAAAGAAGAGATCAGATAGAGATTGTCAAAGGCGTGTCAAATCCAAAGGAAGCAAAATTAAGGATATACCGTGAGTGGAAATCTTAGCTTTTTATTTCAGTAATTGATTAGTATAGTATGGTTTAAATATGACTTCGGGAGTTTTGGTTTGCGAAAACATCATATTATAAACTCCTAAAACTCATTCAATGCGAAATGTCAATTCTTGGTTAAATTCTTAATTTTTATATCAAAATAATAGAAATTGTGAAGATTCGCAGTTTTGATAATTTTACCTTCAATTCCACTTATTATTCTTGAATTTGATTAAAGGGTTTTTATTAAGGAATAGTGTGTAACGTATTAATTTTATTCGTAGTTTGTATCGCTTATTCTGATTTAGATAGAAATTCTTTTGTTTATTTTTATGTGAAAAAGGAGTTGAATAGAGCGTAAAATTGAAATTATAAGTTTCTATTATCGAAATATTTCATTATTTTGATGTAATAAGTTGAGTTTAAATTTATTTTATACAAGTCTACTGATTGGAATCTTTGGATATGAATATTTGAATTTTGGTATTGTTGCTAATATGGGATGAGAGTTGTATAATTGTTGATAGAGTTGACATTTAAACACGAGTGTAAATTCCATACACTTAGAAATTACTAAACGCACACGCACACATGTGTATTAGTGTAATTAACGTATAATTTTGTAGTTAAATAGGTTATTAATTTTATTAAATACCCCTTAGGCAAGTAATTAATGTTAAAGGAAAAATAAGAAAGATTTCTTATATGACCTTGATTATGCAAAAGGTGAGATGTGTGATATAGATTATGACTAAGTTATAGCAATGCGAGGTCAGTCAAAAACACCTACCTAGCTAAATTGGCTACTAGCAATGTGACTTTAGGGATGATGTGAGACATCGCCTATAATAAGTAATTACAATGAATCGATGTTAGTCCCAAATTCTATAGGGAAAATCTATCCATCTAATATGGCACCGATACCTATGAATAGTCGGACTAATGTGAGATGTCACCATGGGATATGGGTCATAATATGAAGGGCCTGCTTCAAGGATTGAAGGTATTATGTGATAGAGCTAGGGGTATGCCCTAGGGGAAATTATTCAATTTTATACACACACACACACTCAATGACCAGTCTTGTTCGAAATAAAAGGTATTTTCTTTCTATTATATACTTGATTTAATGCGGTTATATTAATATTAGCACCAAAATTGGTCACTAACACCCAAAGAAGAATTTGTGTGGGGAGATTAATGAAGATTGTAAATTAAAATAGAGGAATATAAGTAGAATTAATGGATTTATAGTGGTTCGGCGTAACTGCCTACGTCCACTTTGAGTTTAATCTTTATTGCTCTTTCAAATAATTGAATACAGATACAATCCGTACACCAACGACTTGAATACAAGCTCTCACAGAAAAAGAATAAGTCTTGGAAATGGCAGAGTATACCAGTGTTCTCGAAAAAAGGACCCTTTCACTGTGCCCCTGCCCTTCTATTTATAGGCGAAGATAGGCCGGACTTTCTTTGCAGGCCCAGGAACAAGGTACTTCAGCCCGTAGTAAGTGACTTTTGCGCAACGAGCTAGGGATGCCGAACGGCAGTTGCCGAGCGAGGAATGTCAGTCAAGAATTATCTGGTCGATCATCAAGTGACTCAAAGTAAACCCTCAGGAGAATTGAAGAAAATAGCAGGTTGAGTTAGAGCGAAGTCATGCCGAATGATGAATTCTGTTGTATGGCTTCACTCCTTGACCGAGTGGTGCATTCTGGAATACTTGATAATGTTCATTTGAGCCGAACCCTCCTGTGCCGAGCGATGGCGTTCAAACTAAAGATGTCGAGTGATGCAGTTAGGCCAAGCGGCACTTAGGCGAGCGATGCTTAGGCCGAGCGACACTTAGGCCGAGCGACACTTGAAGGCCGAACGATACTTAGGCCAAGCGGCACTTAGGTCGAGCGATACTTGCAGGCCGAACGACACTCAATAGTTTTCCTCTTGTAGGCGGGCCAAGCAACCGGGTAGCATTTGCCCCCTAAAGTGTGTTGTGTGAAGCAACTCGACACGCTTTGAATCACTAACCAATTCCCACTGTCAAAAGGTCGAACATATAAAATGATGGTCGAAAAGTGGCTGTCCTCCCTGGAACCTTGGGGCCGTTCAGTATACAGAGACCAAACCACACGGTCGTCTTATTTGAATTGGAGTATGCATGCCTAAAAACTCATCTTTCAAAACATATTGACCGCGTCACCAGAGGATAGCCTGTTAACCTCCCCTCCATCATATATAAGTTCTAGCCTCCCCTTCTTTTCCCTTTTTATCACCTTTACTATACTTCTCCAAAGCCCTCAGTTCATTCCTCTCCGAGCCTCACTCGCTGCTTTGCCTTCCTTGAGCCTGAATTGCTTATCGCACGATCCTAACTAATCTTTATCACGAACGAACCTCCACGCCAACACTCCAAAGCCACCGCATACTTCGAGGTTTTTTCCTAGGTATGAATTTTTTTCCAAACCCGATGTTATATCAAACTCCGGTGCCTGTGCAGACAAACCCTCCGTCTCCCCTCTTCAGTTGTTACAGGATTAGGTAGAGAATAGATCTAAAGGAAGAATGGAAATGGATTAGGAATAAGAAGCGAACTCTAGGTTAGGGCCTTAGGAGGAGGTTAGGAGTTGTTCCTTGGTGAAGAAGGATGAGGAGATGAGGGGTTTGGAAATTCGAGAGTGAGTGTGGGTCGGTTAGAACTCTGAGGAGTAGGTCGGTTTCTTGGTCAAGTGTGTCATCTTGTTGTTAGGGAGAGATAGGAAGTTTGTGGGTCGGTAGGTATGATTGGTTTTTGGAGTCAGGACAGTGGCCCGGTGCCATTCGATGTCGAGGGAGAAAGTGTGGTTTATCCACTTGAGTGCAGTATTACTGCCCGGTCAGGGACCACGAGGTGGGCTCGTCATACCGAGCAAGCGTGGCTCAGTATAGCCCTCGCGGGCCGTTCGGTGAAGAAAGAGAATGTTGGAGTGGAGAGTGAGTGGCTCAATGGTTCTGGTCTAGGTAGGTCGGTGAGTAGTGAAGAAGAGAGAAGCGGGATAGGCTTTGAGGACCGGCACGGAGCGGGGCATTATGGTTCCGTATACATGCATTTGAATAGGCGACCAGTCCTAATTATGGGGATCAGCATCGACATACTTACCTTACGTCAACTCCTAGAAAAAAACATTGCTACTTATTTCGACATTTATCCATGTACCAATAAATCCACGACACAAATCTAAATCCATAAGCACACGGAACTAATCAGGACTAATTACTTCACGATTGAAACCATAATAAACGTGAACTCAAAGCTTTGTAAAAAAGGCAACTTAAAGCTCGTCATGCTACACTTTACTCTTTAGAACCCTAATTTATTTATTCTTTACATGAACCATCACACTAGATCGCACACCACACGGGGGAAAATCTTTATCGTTATATCTAACATCGATTGTCTTTTGAGTATAGTCCAAACAGGTTTTTATCCAAATTCGATGCTCATCAAAGATGTCTAGAAAGTCGAGCTCTACCACGGTATCAGATAAACCTAAGCTAAGTCTTCAACAGGAAGTAATGGGAATTTCAAATTCATCGACAACTCCTATACGGAATATCCCGAGTCCCAGGACTGCATTTGTTGACTTGGTTCCTGATGCCATAGATGCAGCAATCATCCTAGACAGTCAGGCTGATTCTCAAGCTTCGAGAATCAATGAAAACACTCTTCGTCGACTATGCACAATCCACGGAATTCCTTTTGATGATGTACTGGTTCCATCGGGACAAGATCGTCCTCACCTGCCCCTAACTAGATATACTGCCTGTAAAAAATTCATGTGCTGGGTTGGTAGCATGCCACCATTCAACTCCTTCCTCCGCGATGTGGTGCAGTATATTGAGATCGTACCAGCACAGTTGCATCCCAACAGTCACACGTTTATATATGGCACGTGCATTCTTTTCATGAGCATCTATTTAGGCTCCCCACTCCTGGCGACATACGCTATATTTATCTCTTCAACAGACGGTCTGATAGTCCGTCATAATCCTCGAGCCACATAACAAGTGCCTAATCCTGACGGGGGCGTGGAGCAAATTCATCCAATAGAAGCAAGAATGGTTTTATGTGCGCTGTCCCACTGGCTTTGCGAGGAGATGGCTAGAAGGGAGTAAGTTTCTTTTTTGGATCAATACTTGTATGCGGCAGAAAGTGCATCCTTTTTAAACCCTTTATCGACTTTTACAAGTATCGGCCCACGTCCCGAAGGCTCCGAGTACTCTGAGGCTGTCAAAACTGTTCGAGTTATTCCCGCGGAAGACCGGGACATCAAATCCATCATTCCCAATACATCGCTCTCAAAATTTGGGTTGTTGGCGGAAGGTTGTCGAATAAGTCTTCCTCACAGTGTCACTACAATTGGACCTGCCTTGGACAAAGGCAAAATGCAGGCTAGGCCTTCGACACGTGGTGCTCCCGACACACCCGAGGAGGGCGAGATTAGAGAAACTGAGGTGTCAGAAGCACCTGGTGAGAATGTAAGTCCTACTCTGAAATCGGTGGTTGAGGCACATAGCACTGATGAAACGCCCCCCGCTTCGAAGAGAAAAAAGAAACTGGCTTACAAACTGAGGAAAAAGACAATAGGCGGAACCTTAAAGGTCACAATTACTCCAGTGGAGAAAGAGCCATCTCCACAACACTTAGAGGGTTTATTGAAAGGCTTATCTGACCTTACTATTCCCGAAGACTTGCTCAATTATGGCTTCAATGATCCAGAAGTCCAAAAACTCCATTCAACCGCGAGAGGTGACGAAGGCATTCAAGCCCATAATCAAGGAGAAAAAACTACGATAAGTAAAGCAAAAGAAACTGGCCCGTTGGGGAGAAACACTAGGACACACACAATAACACTTACACTTCACCTTGCACCTAAACTTCAGTCATCATGTTATTCCTGCTAACTCGTGTTCACTAAATTTCTGTGCAGGTGATATGGGACGCTCTCATGGATTCGACCGCCTTCGCGGGTCCCCATCATTTTGGCCAGGATTCGGGCTCGACAAATGTCGAGATAGAGATGGCGACAGCGATAGGGACTATCCCTCCCGGGATTTATCATCTCGAAGAAAAACTTGCAATCAGTCTTCATACCCTCACGGTCCTCCCTCTCAACCAAAGCAAAGCAGAGAGAAATTTGGTCATAAGGGGTCTAGTCCGATACTCACCACGACCGACACTCTGGTTCCTCTAGTACCAGGCAATCCCGGGAACTTCACAAAAAACCCGTAGTCTCTTGACAAACTTCTTCTGCTCCCGCACATGATCCATCAATAGCGGAAAAGCTAGCCAAGCTTAAGGCCACATTTTCAAAAATATGCTTCGCCGGTCTGAGGTTTCTCCCAGCGATTCATCACATTGCAGGGCACGTTAAATAAAGTGCCATTGCTTGCAACAATGATGTCTATGTTCAACACGATGCATTTGTTCATTTGGCAGAAAAAGTTTCAGAAGTCTCTATAGAATGTCAACATGAAATTGATCATCTAAAACTAGAAACCATCCATGACAAAGACATCATCAAAGCCCAGGATGAAGAGCTTTCCTCGTACATGTCTCAGCTTGAAACTGCTCAGAAAAATGCTAAAGACGCAACTGAGGCAGTTAATCGTTTGGAGGCCACACATAAGAAAGGGATCAATGAAGCGGTTCAATGCTACGGCGCCCTAGCTTTAGAGAAAGACTCCGTTCAAAAGGAGAGAGATGCATTCGCTCAACGAGTGAAAGAGTTAGAAGAGCTACTTCTCAAAGAGAAGGAAGAAAAGACAACTGCTCAGGAGGAGTTACAACGATACTATGACGAGATTGTTTCTACACGACTCCTGATAACAACGCTCGATGAAGAACTCTCCAAGGCTGAGACGTTGAAGGATGAAACCCGTGAGGAGGGCTAAAGAATAGTGTTCACGGAGATTGATTCTCGCCTTGAGGGGGCTGCCGAGGCTGGTAGGGAGGAGATTAAGTGCATGTTTAATCCGCTCATAGCCGAGCACAATTCTCGAGTTCTCATGCATCGCGACCTAACATTTCTTGGCAAGAGTTATCTCGAATCTTTGGCCGATGCATGGGAGACTTTGATAAAGATCAAAAAGGTTGAGTCGGGCACTGAAGAGGTTGACGAAGAAGCTTTAGTGAAGGAATTTATCTAGGGAATGAGCCTTCGGATTTGTCCATAGTAAAGGCTCTTTATAGCAAAGACTCCTCTTCGTCAAAAGGAAAGAATGACATTGCCGGTCCTTCCGAAACCGGGTCACCAGCTCCTCCACCTACTCGATCGACTGGTCGTCTATCACTTGACCCCTTCGAGCAGCACATTGGCTATGGCCCAGAAGATCCTGGATTTAATATTCATGTTCTGTCTCCCATTCCAGAGGATGAAACTCCCCGGATAGTTGAGAGTCAGCCAGAAACCGGTACATAACTTTTCTTCTCAAAGTTGAAAGGGCCGTCATTTTCGGCGAGTAGTTAATGTATTATAACACTTGTCTCTTATGATGTCATGCAGGTCATTCTGATCCTAAGCCAACTCTAAGGAGCGATGTCTCCACGGAGAAGGAGGAGGAAACAGGAGAGGCAATTCAAACGGGAGAGACTCCCAGACCTGACACTCAAGTAATCGAGGTGCTTAACGAAGACAAATCTAAAAATCCATCGCCCGTCGAAGAACATGGCGAGGTTGAAATTACAGGCGCCTCTGTACATACTTGAAAATTGAGCATAGGGGAGCAACTTACAAAAGAGAAGAAGAAGAAGAAAGCCGAAATCAAGGTCGAGCCCCAAGTAGTGGAACTAGACGATCCCTTGAACAGGCCTTTGAAGGTCATCCTCCCCGGTGGGACCAGGCCACTGGAAGTTCCTCTTCCTTCCTCGAATACCACCTCCCTTGCAAGCAAAGCGTCCAAGCGAAAACACACGGAAGAGGAGTCGTCTGAGAAACCGAGGAGGGAGAAGAAATCAAAGAAGTAGTTATCATGTCTCATTCAACGAGAATAAGCTTATATTATGTAATTATTTCTGTTTATTTCCATAGTCGATGTAAATAGACTTTTGACTCCGAATTTAGGAGGGATTGTAGTGGAACCTTGTTTTGGTATTTGCGAATAAAACTTAGTTTCTTTGTTTTTCAATGACTTTCGTCCTTTAGCTTATTGTCTAACTTATTATCGTAACTTGAAATTTGGTGAGTTACACAAGCTCCAGTTCACCTCCATGTGACTCGGGTATCTTTCGAGAATCATTGATACTCGATTCCATGCTTTGGGTATTTAGAATACTTTTAGTCCGCACTCTAAGGACTTAGAGATTTTGAAGTTGCTTATACTCTAGTCCGCATTCTAGGGACTTATAGTACTCCAGTCCTCATTCCGAGGACTTGGAGATTTTAAGTCGTATATACTCTAGTCCGCACTCTGGGGACTCAAAGTACTCCAGTCCGCACTCCGAAGACTTGGAGATTTTAAGTCGTTTATATGCTAGTCCGCACTCTGAGGGCTCAGAGTACTCCAGTCCGCATTCCAGGGACTTGAAGATTTTAAATCATTTATACTCCAGTCCGCACTCTGGGGACTCAGAGTACTCGAGTCTGCACCCCAGGGACTTGGAGATTTTAAGTCGCTATATTCCAGTCCGCACGTTGGGGACTCAGAGTACTCCCGTCTGCACTCCGGGCACTTGGAGATTTTAAGTTATTTATACTCTAGTCCGCACTCTAAGGACTCAGAGTACTCCGGTCCGCACTCCCGGGACTTAGAGATTTTTTAATCGTTTATACTCCAGTCCGCACTCTGGAGACTCAGAGTACTTCAGTTCGCACTCTGGGGACTTGGAGATTTTAAGTAGTTTATACTCCATTCCGCACTCTGGGGACTTAGAGTACTCCAGTCCGCACTCTGGGGACTTGGATATTTTAAGTCGTTTATACTCCAGTCTGCACTCTGGGGACTCAGAGTACTCCAGTCCGCACTCCAGGGACGTGGAGATTTTAAGTCGTTTATACTCCAGTCTGCACTCTAGGGACTCAGAGTACTCCAGTCCGCACTCCGGGGACTCGGAGATAATAAGTCATTTATACTCTTATCTGCATTCTGGAGACTCAGAGTACTCCAGTCTGCACTCCGAAGACTTGGAGATTTTAAGTCTTTATGTGCATTCATATGCCAGACAGAATAATGTAACTTTAATTTTGGCCATAGAATTGCAACATACGAAAACATCAATAGTTCATGGAAAAGATGGCTTCAAGCCTTTATTAATAAAAATGAACTAAATTGTCTTATTACATGCCGAAAACTAATAATCAACAAACTAAAAAAATACACTGGAAATAATTGCGACTAAAATGCGAAGAAAATAGACTAGGTATAATAACGTCGCAGATGCTGGCTATTCCATGCTCGGGGGAGTGTCGTGCCATCAACGGTCGCTTGCTTGAAAGTTGCCTCTCCAAACCTCCGTTCAATGACGTATGGACCTTCC
Organism: Allium cepa; assembly: GCA_030765085.1. Classification (NCBI taxonomy): domain Eukaryota; kingdom Viridiplantae; phylum Streptophyta; class Magnoliopsida; order Asparagales; family Amaryllidaceae; genus Allium; species Allium cepa. The sequence goes on from CM060932.1 coordinate 166,070,269, forward strand.
CGTGTAGGATTCATATGCGATGGGACCGAAAAAACTTGCTTCAAAACGAGATCATCCACATCAAAGATTCTTGGTCGGACCTTTTCATTATAATATTGAGCGACTCGGTGCCTATATGCGGCCGTCCTTAAATCAACTTCTTTACACTTTTCATCAACAAAGTCCAGTGATTCCAGCAAAAGATCCCAATTCGTCTTAGGGTCATAATGGATTACCCGATGCGAAGGAACATCAAGTTCCATGGGCACAACTGCTTCCATGCCATATGTTAATGTGAATGGAGTTTGGCAAGTCGCGGACTTGTGGGTGGTTCTGTAAGCCCAAAATGCTATTGGAAGTTCATCCACCCACTTGCCTCTAGCCTTTTCCAGACGTTTTTTCAATATGGACTTAATTATTTTACTCACGGCTTTAACTTGTCCATTGGGTTTTGAATGAGCAACCGCTGCAAATCTTTTCTTAAAGCCATACTTTTGAAAAAATTCTTTGAACTCCCTACTCTTAAATTGAGTTCCGTTGTCTGTAATGATAGTTCGTGGGAGGCCAAAATGGCATATGATTTTTCGTACAATGAAATTAATGACCTTTTTGGTGGTGATTGTAGCTAAGGACACTGCTTCCGCCCACTTGGTAAAGTAATCGACCGCAACTATTGTGTATTTTGCACCACCTTTGGAGATAGGTAAGGAACCAGTTATATCGATTCCCTATATTGTAAACGGCCAGGGACTAACCATTTGTGTGAGTTCCATTGGCGAAGCAATTGGGATTTTCATTTTCGCATACTTTTGACATTTGTCACATCTCCTTACGTAGTCCGTAGCTTCCCGATTTACAGTTGGACAATAGTATACATAACGAAGGATCTTTTTTGCTAGTGTCTACCCCCTAGTATGGTCACCACACTCTCCTTCATGAACTACCTTCAGGACCCATTTTATTTCGCCATGAGAAATGCACCGGAATAATAGGACCGAGAATCCCTTTTGATACATTATTCCATCCTATATTACATATCGCGAAGCTTTGCGAATGACTTGTCGTCTTTCGCTCTTCCTCTCGGGAAAGACTCCATGTAACAGGTATTGCTTGAAGGGAGTTATCCATGACTCCTTCTCGATTTCTGTTTCTAACAAGAAATCTATCTCCATCTCATTTATACTCGGAGCATGTAAGGTTTCGATGGGAACCAATCCTATTTGTTGTGCATCGCCAGTACTAGAAAATTTTGCCAACTAATCGAATTCACTATTTTGTTCACGAAGGACATGCGAAATATCGTAATATCCGAGATCCGATAACTGCTCTTGAACCCGAGCAAGGTGCAGGGCAAGTCTCTGCCCTTTTCCTTGATAGTCCCTCGCACCTGGTACACCACCAATTGTGAGTTACAAAAGATTTCAACCAATTTTACTCCAAGTTCCATGATAAGTTTCAAACCAGCAATTAATGCTTCGTACTCGGCTTCGTTATTTGTAGCTGGAAAATTGAGCTTCAAAGCATAACAAATTGATCGGCTTTTGGGAGTCACAAGAATTATACCAGCCCTATAACACCGGTCATTAGATGCCTCATCGGTGTACAGTTTCCATCAAATAGAGGGGATAACATCATCCTATTTGGTTCATCTGATATAGTAAATTCAGTGATGAAGTCCGCTAGCGCTTGCCCTTGTATGGCCCTTCATGGAAGGTAGGCAATATCGAACTGACTCAACTCGATATTCTATTTTAACATCCTTCCAGAGGTTTCTGGTCATTGGAGTACCTGTCGTAAGGGTTGATCGGTGTAAACACTGATTGAATGCACCTGAAAGTACGGACGAAGCTTACATGATGCAATCACCAAGCAGTAGGTCAGCTTTTCAATTTTCAGATAATTTCTTTCTGCCCCGGTCAGACGTTTGCTGCCATAGTACATCGGCTTTTGAAGTCGTTCCTCCTCAGGAAAAGCCGTATTGATGGCATGTTGAGATATGACAAAGTATACATACCACACTTCTTGGTCTACAGGCTTTGACAGCACCGGGGGACTTTCCAAATGCCTTACCAGAGCTTGGAATTCATCCTCATAGTTGGGCGTCCGTTCGAAATTTCTCTTTCCTTTCTTTATTACGTCGAAGAAGGGAATACGCTTATCTATGGCTCTGGATATGAATCGACTTAGCACTGCCACTTTTCCATTCAAGCTTTATATTTGCTTCATAGTTCTGGGCACTTGTATGTCTCGAATAGCCCGAATCTTTTCTGGGCTAGCCTCAATTCCTCGCGCATTGACAATGAAACCCAAAAACTTCCCTAACGCAACGCCAAAGGAACACTTCAAAGGATTGATTTTTCATTCCATAATATATGAGTAAATCAAACATTTCCGCTAAGTCTCGAATGTGGTCATTTGACTGTCGTGACTTCACGAGCATGTCATCCACATAGACTTCCATTGTTCTACCGATCTGGTCTTTAAACATCTGATTCACTAGGCACTGATAAGTTGCTCTCACGTTTTTCAATCCGAAAGGCATCACTACATAGCAATATATCCTAATGTTTGTGACAAAACTAGTGTGTTCTTAGTCTGGAATGTGCATCGGGATTTCATTATATCCTGAGTACACATCCATAAATGACAATACTCATGTCTTGCCTTGAGTCGACCAGCTGGTCAATTCAGGGTAAAGTGAAACTATCCTTAGGGCATGCTTTGTTCAGATCAGAGTAATCTATGCATGTTCTCCATTTTCCATTTGCTTTTTCACTAGCACGGGGTTAGACACCTATTCAGGTAGAGGGCATCGCGGACGAACCCACTGGCTTTGAGTTTGTCCACCTCCTCTCTGAGAGCAGCGGACCTCTCTGGGTCCGTTCGTTTTCTTTTTTTCTTTACTGGTACGTACCTCGGGTCTATGTTCAACATATGACTCATAATGGCAGGAGAAATCCTGCACATATCAAAATGCGTCCAAGCGAAAACATTCAGATCCGCTCAGAGGAAATCAGTGAGATCCTCGGCCATCGAGGGGTTGAGTTGTGATCCAATCTTAAGCACTCGCGATGGGTTATCTCGGCCGACTGGAATGTCAATCGTTAACTCAACCAGTGCTGCTTTTGCTTCCCTAGGTTCCTCATCATCATCTCTCCGATCTATGTCTCTATAGATCCAATCGTATTGCCTAAGCCAGGGCTCGAGCACTACTTGTCAATTTTCAATGACTCGGATGCGGACGGAGCCGTCTGCAACCTTTCCTTTCTCTCTTCGTTGGGCCTCTCTCAGCTCAGCCACATAACGCGCACGACTGGTCGCCTGATCGCCATGCACAACACCAAGGGGCCAAAGCTGCCCTAAACTCTGCTAGGGCCTGTCGACCCAGAAACAAATTGTATGGAGAATCGACATCCAAAACAATGAAAGGCAGGATTTGCACCCTCCCACACTCACCTTGTCCAAGTTCAACTGGAAATTCAACATAACCCACTGCATCGGCAGCTGCACCTATGGATACAGGCTTTAGATGGTTTTAAATCCTTTGTCTCCATCTTCATTTGATCATATGTTTTTTTAAAGATGATGTTAACAGAACTTCCACAATCAATCAAAATTCTTTTCACAAATGCTGGCCCGATTGTCTCGGAGATGACCATCGGGTCAATGGTAGGGACCTCCACCTGACCAGCATCTCTGCTCTTGAATATTATATCGTCCGTCATCGTTCGTGCTGCTTAGTCGGGGACCCATCCTCCGTATTTGAACGACATTCAAAATCTGCATGCCTTAGGGAGTTGGCATACCGATCCATCTCCTTCCAATTATTATCTGCTGGATAAGGTCCACCGACTATCGTGTTTATGACTAGTCTACCTACAGTTCGAGTAGGTTCCTCTAGATGACGTGGAGCTTGCCTGCGTCCGGGGTCTGATGTTCCTTGCCTACCTTCCTGTGGGTTCTTGACAAACTCCTACAACTTTTTGTGTCAAAACAGCTTTTCTATGGCATCGTGGAGTGTCTACACTCCTCGGTATTGTGCCCGTAAGTCTCATGGAAGCGGTAATACTTCTCGGTCCGCTTCTGTTCCTCAGTGGATTCTTTTGGGCACGGCTTTCGGTATTGAAAAGTATTACAAGTTGGTAGGTAGATATTTTCCAGAGATGCATTCAGGGGAGTGTATTCGTTGTAAGTTGGAATCCTTGGTTTCCACTTTCCTGCTTCCCTTTTCTTTCTAGGATTTCCTCCTCTGGATCCTTTAGATTGCCCTGGCTTGTTCTGGACATTGACCTGGACCTTCCTCGAGTTATCACCAGATTGTTTTACAACAATATTGCTCTTCACAGTTTCCTTGTCAGGCCCCGGTGCATTGTCTCGCCTCGTCCACCTGGCTTCCTCTCTTCTTGTGAATTGATGTGCTCGGAATAAAAATGTTCCAGTGTAGTTGGAGGCTTTCCTACCAGCCAATCGCTAAACTCTGAATTCGGATCTACCTCTCGCATGACAGCTATCAGAATGGCATGGTCATTTGGGTTGCTAAATTCAGTAGTCGCAACATGAAATATCTATAAGTACTCCTTTAACGACTCCCTTGGAGCTTGAATAACGTCGAACAAGGACATCACGTCCTTAGCATGAGTGGCATGAGTCCTGAACTGTTCCACAAATTTCGTTGCTAATTCATCAAATATGGAGATAGACTAGGAGGAAGTTGGGTGAACGCTAGAAATTCTTGATAAAGTTATTGGGAAGCATCTACATTTAGTTGCATCATTCGCTCTAGCTGAATCCATCATTCATTCATATCTCATCACATGCCATTGGTGATCAGTCTTCCCTTCGTAGGCCGGAATAGTTGGCATGTTAAACTTCCTGGGGTATCAGCCTGTAGAATAGTATATGTGAATGGAGTATGACTCCTAGATATCCCCCAATCATCATTAGTCAAGCCTTGATTTTCTCTCATCAACTATTTGACCATAGCCGATAGGTCTGGGGTTTGTATGGAAGATGGAAGGTTGGAATCTGTCTAATGAGGCCGCTCAGGTTGGTGTCGCCTCTGTTGGCTATCTACCAAACTTGTATCCTGAGGATCAGCTTCACTAGGACTTTGGTAAGCCGGTCGTCCAGCTTCCACTCATGCTCCAGATCCTAAGTTTCCCACTCCAGCTTGGGTGTGATTTCCTTGGTGTGAGGGGCCATGGCTCCAGGTAGGGAACCCGGACCGTCCCTGGTTGATCGATCAACAACATCTGCTTGTGTTGTTTCAGTTCTGCGGTGTCTATGCCTGGGAGGTTCATCGGATGAAGTCAAGCTATCAGATGAGGAGTAAGGAGTGGGGATACCTCCTGCATTCTGATGTTGTTATCGAGTAAGCTGAGTCATGAGGTTGGCTTTAGCTTGAATCTGTTCGTTAAGTTGTCTCCTGCTGTGACGACCTGCAAATCTGTACCCTTTGAATCGTCAATAATCCACACATGTCCGACCTAAAAAAGAACAAACTGACGGAAAGTCAAGAGAAAGAAAAGAGAGAGAAGAAGAGAAGAGAAGAAAGGGAAAAGATAGAACCAAACAGAATAATACATGATCTCACATCGCAGCGGAAAACATATAATATCATATCAATAATCTTTACAAAACAGAAACTGTATATACATACATCAATCTGAGTTCAACAATCAATCAATAGTTATCAACTTGGACAGTTAGAATAATATGTCCTCACAAATGCTGATAATAACAACAACTAAGAACAGCGGATAATCAATAATCAAAACAGATACGCGTATACGAGATGAAGATCTCCAGCTCTCCTGCTGAAGCTCCGAAAGCACCAAATCTGAACCTGTAAATGTACTCGGTCTGACCTGAGAATTGAAAGGGAAGAACGCCCGGATCAGTCTGGTAAACCAGCGTGAGAAACACACTCAACTGAATTCATTAAATTACCAAACTTTTCCTTAGTTTCAAAACAAAAGTATCTCGTAAGACAAGTCCACACTTAAATACGGACATGTTTTTCCTTAAGATAACTAAAACATATCATATCAAATCTCATGTTATATTATAGTAGTGTCTACTATATACAAATAATATTAATCCTAGCCAAAATTGTTACATTGATTAAATTCCAGCATATAGCCCAATTGGGTAATACAATCAAAATGGCGGGTACGTAGTGGAGTTTAGATTTTCATACAAATGACCAGGTGAAGGGACTACCTTCTGGCAGTACATCTCTAGAAAAATATACCGAGAAACCATCACAAAGTTTCTCTACCAACACAAGACCGGCCCACCTCTATAACTAGATGGTACCGAATATGTAATCCTCCGGTCATTACCGACCTTTACCGAGGGCCCTCTAGCATATAAACCACAATAATCAGATACACGACGTCATAGCGTGCAAAGATATATCTAAAAGAGGATGATCATATCCTACTTGGGAATGGCCCACTTAGCCTTGCTGCATCTAACCATGTTTTGGTCATTTCCGGTTGATGAGGCTAGAGGTAACGATTACCTTTCACAAAGCACAATCACATCACTTAGAATGCCACATGGCAATTTCCGTTGACTACTAATTGCCTTCCACAAAAATACAACCCTTAAGCTCATACGTCTCAAGGAGGGTGTTAAGCTAAAAGAAGTTGCCTTCTCCGCCATCACTGATGTACGTTTGTAAAAAACCAATGTACGTAATCTTTAGAAATGCAATGTCAAACAAACATCCATATAAGTTGTCCAGGTACAGGACAAACCAAAGGTACTTTCCTACCACATCCTGTCGGGAAATCCCTAGGATTAGTAGCGAATACTCCTCGCATTGGATATTTCATAATGAAGAGACCACTAGTACTGGATGTATATTGGGATTTTAACCCGAAACGATCAATTAGCAGTCCTCCACTATAAAAATCTAGAATATCAAAATCACCACAAAGCAACCTGCATAACCGTCGCATATACATTGGTCCGAAGTGGTTTTCAGATAAATCTGATCTCGGTCTCTTCGCACCAAAAACGCAAAAGCGTTTCTCGACCTCACACAGAAACTAAGTCTCATAGGCTTATCATGTCTCCAACTTTCAACTTGCTATCCTTCAGGGCAAGAAGGAAGCTCCATAGATTGGAGTAATACTCCGCACTGTACGAATCAACATCCTCAATGCAAATGATAATCAAGCCTACACAGAAGGCTACGTACTAAGTGTACGACTAAATAGTTCCCACATCAAGTCGAGGAACTAAAATTTTGGCCAATGTTTGATAGTCGGTTATTTAACTATCAAAGCAAACAAACAAATATTCAGCACTATAACAATCATTAGGCCCTTTTAATTAATCTTTCATTAATTAAATTACTTGCCAAATATTCACTTCAACTTATCTTTAAAAGGATATAATCTCAAACCATTTCAGCTTTCTATACTGGAAAACATTTCCAAATACTTATTAAATAATAAGTAATTCACAAACCTATTTATTTTCAACACTTAGAAAATATTACACATACTTAAATCACGATTAAGTATATATTTCACTCTTTAAGGAAAATATTCTCTTTAAACACATTTATTAGGGTTAAAACGAATGTTGCGTAAAACATCGTTACGACAACCCAAAGCCACTAGTATAGGGATTCGAAAATAATATAGATATATAAATCTCAATACTATACAAAAACATTTCCTTTCGAAAATCATTTACTATAACAACAGTATTATAGTCCATCATTTCCTTATTTCTCGAAAATGTCTATTTCAACAATGAATGTTGAAATCTATGGTTTCGATACTTAACACATTTTTAAAACGTCTTTAAACCATTTAACTTCATTTAAAATATCACTTTCCAAAACATTTATTTAATATATTATTCACTGTCCAAAATCGTGAATATAATTCCCTAACCAAATATAACATTATTTCAACATTTAATTTAAAGGATAATTCACTGTCCAAAATCATGAATATATCTCCTATACCAAATTCATTACTATTTCACATTTTTATTAAAGAATTATCCACTGTCCAAAATCGTGCATAGATCTTCTTTCATAAACTTCTATACTTAACTTGTCAAGATCAATTGATTTCGGATTTATAAAACAATGTTTATAAATCAAATTTATATTTTATAAAAACATCAACTTATAAAATCACTTTATTAACCAATTCCATTTATAACTCAATTACATGCCAAAATCCAAATTATAAGTTAAATACTTATAATTCATTTATTTACAAAATCATTTATTTTATAACTTCACAAATTATAAATCTTATTACTTATAAGATACATTTATAACTCCATTCTAACATTTATAAAAACTCCATTAAAATTCCATTATTCTGATTTATAAAAATTCAATTTTATAAATCTTATTTATAAACCGTTTATAGTAAATTAAAAATCTCAATTTATAATATTTCACAAAATAGCTAACTTCCTATTTCAAAAATCATATTCTTATTATATTTCCAAAAAATCATAATTTTTACAACAATAAAAATTATAACATTTATTTATTTAAAATAAATCAATTCCTTTAACAATTTAAAATTAACAAAACATCAATTTCCAAAATCACTTTAAAAATCCTTTTTAAATTGAAATCATCACTTTATTATTTTTAAAATTCCAAAAATAGGCCCAATGCTACAACAGCACTAAATACAACAATCACGGCATCCAAAACATCATATATCGTATGATAACAGAATATATTACAATATCTGTAAATAAATCAATACTGGTGAGGAATCCAGTTGGATCCCTCCAATCTGTCACCTGCAACAAATATACATATTAGAATATGTGTACAATGTCTGCTTCAAGGTAGACGCACGTACAAAGGGTCATCCGCTCATACACGGGAACGTATAGGGTCATCTGCTCCACTAGGCTGGTATATATCCAAATATCAATCAATCTATTATATATCATTCAAACAATCATCATAAATAATTTTATTCTCACTTATATAAAAATATCAGTGAGTCAGAAAGAGTGAATTGTACTCACATTGCACCCAATAGCAGTTTCAGTGTTTTATTCCGAATAAAATTAAGCAGCCGTTTAATTTTATCCAAAATTCACACTAGCTCCAATCAGCTCCAAACTAGCTCCTTCGCGTAGTTCTCGTCAATACGAACCCAATGCAATTCGTTTCGTGCAAAACAGACCTCGTATGAAAAAGTTACAGCGTTTTAAAGTTTAAACGAATTAATATAAATTAATTTACTATTTCTATTTTAATTTTAACCTTAAACAAATCCAGGTCGCTCAACTATGCAACATCAGATCTGGGCCGTGCATCATCTTCTCCCTCCCATCGTTCAAGCTTCGTTCGTGAAACCCATAGAGCCGCCATAAAACCCTAGTTGTCGCGCCTTCATCGACGAGCTATGCAACGATCGAGCTACTCCGTTTCGAAGCCCATCTTTTGCTCTACCTTCGCCGTGAATCCAGTCATGCTCGGCCCTTGCACAGCCTCGAAAAAAGTGAACAAACGTAGCACGAATGCAGCCCATTTCTCGTCAATCAGTAGCTCCATTTTCGATCACAGCCGTTGAGAATGTAGATCTCATCGCCCTCTTCGATTTTCGTTTAGAAAGTTTCTGTTAATTCTTGATGGATTGAAAGATAAACGAGGAGGAAGTTGCGCAATTTCTGGCCATTAAAAAGCTTAGTGGCGTACTATTCACGCGCACTATTCACCCGAAATTTTTCCAAACTCCAAACGAAGCTTGCTACCTGGCGTTTATAATGTTGCACCCCTATTCCGAATGCAATGGAATATATATCGGGAGCCAATTCGATCGTATTTGGAAGATATGTTTTCGTATCGACTATTTAAAATTCACTTAAACCGATTTTTACGCGTTTTAGCTTGCCCTGGAAAAATCGTAAATCCGATTGACACAAAATTTGAAATCTTATAATAATCTAACATTACGGATCAAATAAAACTAGTTTCGTCGAATTCCGAAACTGTTTGAAAAATGGCTATTTTTACTCGTCAATTAAATATTAAAATTTTCAATTTCTTCAATTTAACTTTTAGTTCAATTTTAAAAGTTCTCTAACATTATTCTAATTCAATTATGATTTAATTCAACTTTATACAACATTTTTATTCACATTAAATCCAATTATCACTTATTTACACAATTTCACATATTAAATTAACAATTTAATTATCCAATTAAATTCAGATATTCGAAATACAAGTTATTCGACTTACAAATTTTACTTGTTATTATTTAAAATCAATTAAATATATGAATTTCAAATGACAGAAATTCTGGATCGTTACATTCTCCCCTACTTAAAAGAATATCGTCCTCGAAATTACCAAGTAAGAAAAAGTCACCAAATCCATTAATTATTCAAAATAATTCATTCAAACTAGATTTCAAATTCATTTAAACATTTAACTTTTCCAAAATCCATTCGTTAAACTTGTTACAAAATCTTCTAAGTTTTCAAATACATTCATAGTTATCTTTTCAAAACCAACTACTATCGTTTAACTTTTATAACTCAAAATCAAAATTTAGTTTCCACAAATTTTTCCAATTTTCCCAAAAATATTCTAACGCCTTAAATTTTCAAAAAAATTCGCCAGCGTCTCCTTTGCGCGGTTCGATTCGGAAAAAAAATAACAATGTGTATATCATAAATATACATCTCATCATCAAGGATGAGGCATTCCAAAGGGAAAAAAAGTGTAAAAGTACGATATGTAATCCGAGATATGTACCTTATTTATTATTAGCGAGCATATACGGCTAATATAGCGTGAAAGCGAGCTCCAAAAGCGAAGCAAGCGCCATACACACCTATTAAACACTCAATACACAAATGAGAAACATGTATATATGAAAGTAATATCAATATACAACATATACCACTACAACAACTATATACGCCAATATAGCAAATGCAACAAAACCACAAATCCAACCATCAAACATCTATCATCCAACAAAGCAATATCCATCCAATCCATCAATAACCAAATCAATATAAACTCATTTTCTCATTAACATTCATTGAATTGGTTTTCAATTTAATCACATTTGATTCATTAACATTGAATTTTTGCAAACATTCATTCATTCAAATTCAAATTAGTTTACATTCACTAATTTATATTCAAGTTGGTTCACTTCCAATTCAAATTCAATTATTTTACTTTCAGTTTCATTAATTCAACTTCATTAACACTTAACGAACTTCTATTCAATCAACTAGCATCCATCTAACAATCAATGCATAACTAACATTACCAAATTAATTTACATTACTTTACTTCGTTTACATTCAATTTGGTTCAACATTTTTAATTCCAATTGGTTTAACATTCAATTCACTTTCATCCAATTATTCAATTCACAACTTCTTAACGACAACATTTTTAATGCTAATTCATTTTACAAATAAAGTTGAATTTCATTTATATAACTCAAATTCATATTAATCACTTCATTTTATTAATTCACTTTATTAATTTACTTCGATACCAAAAAATCAACTTCATTTAACCTTACTTAAGTTATGTTGCATTTCAATTTCATTTACCTTCACTTTCACTACACAACTTAAGTTCATCTCTAATTCATTTCAAATTCTATTTTATTGAACTTTTACTTAAGGTAATTTCTTTACTTATTCAAATTAAGATTTTGTTTTTCTTAACAAAACTGTTTAACCATTTTAACAATTGGCTTTTCTTACCTTATCTCATTTTATAAGTTACACAACTTATTATTATTTAAACTTCCATAAACATTTACCTAAGTATGCTCCCATTCACGTTTTATAATTTCAAATCATGGTTATATAATCACTTTACACTTAGGTTAAATTTCATTTCAATAGCATATCCAATCTAGTTCAATCCAGTTCAATTTATTTAACCTTCCTTTAGTTAAATTTCAAATTATATATCTAATATGCTAACTCAAATTTTATTTCAACTTTACTAAAGCTAAAAATTTATTATCTCATATATTATAAGTCCAAAACTTGTTTCGCTTATTTTTATCAATTTTAACATGGATTTTAAATCAAATTTATTTATCATAACAAAACTTAAATTTAAATTTACTATTGGTAGCAAATCCATCACACAGAAACTCGAAAATGATACTGATGATGTTGCAGTCATCACCCTTATTATTTTCCAGCAACAGTAGTGAATTCAGTGCTTTCTATTCTTTTAAAAATTCTTTCAATTTATAAATCACATTTACAAATCTTTTACTTATATAATTTCAATTCACTTATATAAGATTCATTTCAAACTCATTTATCTTATTTAGATTTATAACAATATAATCTCTTTAACTTTTGAAAGATAACTTCCAAAATTAACGGGATTCAAATTTTCAAGTCCTAACGGCCCTAACCCCATGCTACCCATTAAGCTGTCTAAAATCGATTGGAGCTTCAAACAGTCATATCTCCCTAACAATAAGCACAATTCCCCATTTGACCACTCTTCGCAAAAGGGAGACCATCATCCTAATCTAATGGAAGTGCTTTCGGACCCCAATTCGCCCCCTATCAAAAGTTATAAGCCATATAATATTCTCAAGTTCAAAATGATCACATAGAAATCTGGAAAAAAAATCACAAATGTGGAAAATATCCCTAAGTGGAATTTCCTAAAATTTTAGAATCATAAGACCTCATATAAAAATGGTAATAATTTCCTACAATCCTTTGATACGTAGAATACAGTTTGTTATACTCTCCCTCCTTTAGGAATTTCGCCCCCAAAGTCCTAAACAAAAATCAATAGGGTCATCCTACATGCCTACCAACCATACACAAGCATAGGCAACCATATTACATCAAACATGCATACGTAGCGATCAAATGGAAAAAGGAAACATTTAAACCTATCCTAACATGTAGGATACTATATTAGGTTATGTACTTCATGATACCATAAGTGAAAGTGAAAGCAATAAATTAGAAGTCTCACTAGGTAAAGAGTTCTGGATAAGTTGTCCTCATGCTCTCCTTGGTCTCCCAATTGCAATTGCCTTCACTTTCGCTACACTGAACCTTCACCAACTTCACCCTCTTCCTCCTAAGCTGCTTAGTATCACGTCCGATGATACGAATAGGCCTACGAGGTCTCGGAGCCTCTGGTTCAATCTCATATCATTTAGTTGATCCCGTGCGATAGTTATACCTGAGTCGTACATAAATTTCCTCAAGTGAGAAACGTGGAATACATTGTGCACTCTTGCCATTCTTTGTGGTAAGTCGACCCTATAAGCAAGATTCACAATTCTCTCTAGTATCGACAAAGGACCTACAAATCTCGATGCTAACTTCTTTTTACTATCGAACCGAATTACATTAATCAACGGAGAGATCTTGATGAATACCATACCATTGACAAAGAACTCTAAATCTCGACATCTCATATCAACATAACTTCTATGTCTATTTTAGGCAACTTTCATTGGTTACCGAATGATCATGATCTTCTCCAAAACTTTTTTAATCATATCTGGCCTAAGTACCAGTTTCTCGTCAACTTTCTACCAACATGAAGGAGCGTTGCATGGTCTGTCATATAATGCCTCAAATGGTGCCATACCGATGTTGGACTGATAACTATTATTTTATGCAAATGCATAGAGATGTAAATGATCATCCTTCGAGCCCCCAAAGTTTAGTATGCAATCCCGTAAGAGATCCTCTAAGATATGATTCACTCTCTTAGTTTAGCGTCAGTTTGAGGGTGATAAGTTGTGCTGAGGTGCAGCTCTGTCCCCAACGCCTTCTATAAATTCTTTCGAATCCCACTAGTGAACAATGGGTCTTGGTCACTCATAATGCTCCTTGGCATTCCATGGAATTGTACTATCCATTTCACATACAACTCGACCAATTTGGCTGCCCTTTACTTGAATTGACGGGTATAACCTAGTACTCTTGGGCAATCGATCGACCATGACCCAAATGTTGTTGCACTCTGCTCGAGTCATCGGCAGTCCATTGATGGAATCCATTGATACTTGTTCACATTTACACTTAGGAACTTCTAACGGTTGCATCAAACCATTAGGCTTCTTCTATTCTACCTTAACTAACTGGCAGTTCATACTAAAATGAATGTCCCAACGTTTTTCTTCATCTCTTCCCAATAAAAGGTCTACCTCGTATCACGATACATCTTATTATCGTCGGTATGTATAGTCAATTTTGAATGATGGCACTCTCGTAGTACCTAATCCTCAACCCATCGACATCAGGAACAAATAATCTCTCATCCTTACGGAGCCAACCGTCTTAGTCGAATCCATACTATCTCATATCCTCGGTATTTATTCCAGCTTCAATCTTAGTCATGGTCTCAGCTAATCTGGCATCACGCCTTTGACTAGTACTAATTCCATAATCAGAATAGGTCTAATAGTCAAGCTTGCCAATATCTCTGCCTCTAGCTCGCATTTCGATTGGAAATCATTACCGGTAATATACTCTAACTGCACCCACTATAGGAACATAACTCCCAAGCTGGCATGTCGCCCACTCAAGGTATAAGCAACAACGTTACCTTTACCTGGTGTATATGCAATGTCAAAGTCATAAAAGGCTAGGAACTTTAACCATCGTTGCCAGCGAAGGTTCGGATCCTTCTGCAAAAAGAGATACTTCAATGATTTATGGTCGGTGAATAGCTTGAACCTCTCTCCTAAAAGATAGTGCCTCTAAATCTTCAGCGCAAACATAGTTGCTGCAAATTTTAAATCATGGGTAGGGAAATACATGTGGCTTCAGTTGTCAACTAGCACACGCAAAAACTTTGCCTCTCTGCATCAATATCGCGTCTAATCCAGTCCCATAAGCATTAGTGTATATCGTCATCTCTTCATTCTTGATTGGAGTGGTCAACATTGGTGCACTTATCAACTTTTCCTTCAGACTCACGAATGCCTACTCACGTCTCACATCCCAAATAAAAGTTTGATCATTTCCGTCAAGTGAGTCAATGGTGCTGCTACTTTGGAGAAGTTCAGGATGAATCATCTATAATATCCATCCAACGCTAAGAAACTCCATGCATCCATAGCAGTTTTGGGTCTAGTCCAATCATGGACTGCTGCGACTTTTGTAGGATCCACGACAATGCCCTGCTCAGAAACAAGGTGACCCAAAAATTTCACTTCCCTTCGCCCAAATGGGAACTTCAAAAATTTCGCCTTTAGCTGGTATTTTCTCAACATCTCCCGCACGATTCGCAAACGTTTCTTGTGTTCTTCGTTTGTCCATGAGTAGACAAAAATATCATCAAAGCATAAATTTATTTAGCCGATCCTTGAAGATACGGTTCATGAGATCAACAAAGTATGCCAGCGCATTGGTTAGCCCGAACGACATGGGCAACCACTCATAAAATCTAGATAGCATACGAAACACTGTAATCAGCACACTCTCCCTCACTGCCTCAGTTGGTGAAATCTCATCGCAAAATCCAACTGGGAAAATACTCTAGCATCATGTAGCTGACCAAACAAGTCATCAATATGTGTGAGTGGATACTTGTTCTTCTTCGTTACTTTATTTAGCTCATAGTAATCAACACGTAATCTAAAGGAATCATCCACCTTCGTGGTAAATAATACAGGTGCTCCCCACTCAGAAATACTCCTATGAATGAACCCTCATCGCAATAGGCCATTTACTTGCACTTCGAACTCCCACTACTCTCTAGGTGTCATCCTCCTCAAAGGCGCCAATATCAGTCTTGCAATTTCAACTAAATCAATACCAAACTCAATCTCTCTATGCGGTGGAAGTTCGATCACCTCCTCAAATAGGTCCAAATACTCCCTAGCAATAGGAAATAATGACAAAATGTCTTGTAGAATATCAAGCAAATATAAAAAGCTGACCATTACATCTTGGAAGGCAGCCTAACACTATCGTCCATCCATCGTCTGCCCCTATCATCACTAGTGACTTCTCACATTGCTTTGTATCTATGAAGCCATTCCATCGCTAGAATAATTCCAAACCCGACAAAACCCAAAACAAAGCAATAAATCAAAAGAGAATCCATGACTCGATAAGATCGAGCCACGATAAACCAGGCTAGTGGAGCCTCCAATAGGGTTTGTCACAATCAAACATCGGTCAACAATTTTGGATCCCAATCCCAATCTATCTACTAAGTCATCAGATATGAAGGAATGTGAAGCCCTCATATCAAATAAAACTTGTACTTGAACATCATAAATGAAAAGCACACCTTGAATGACGATGTCTTTCCTCGTCCCTTTCGCCGATGGAGTATTCAACGAAGTCGGAACACCATTGATAGCATATGCTTTCACCACTTGTTTCGACTTTAGCGGCTCTACATAGTCCTTCTAAATGTGCCTAAGCTTGTTGCAGTTGTAGCATTTCCTCCTCTGAGCTTTGCAATCTTTATTATAATGACCCTTCTCTAAGCAATTATAGCAAGTTGAAGCTGGTCTGCTCTTCTTTTGGCCACTTTTTTCTATAATTGCTTCCCTTTATTATTTCACTTCTTCTAGACTTCCTCACTCAATTATGGATTTGGCTCTTTTTTAGGAACAATAGCCCTCAACTTTAGATAAATATCTCATGCCTCAAGGCTTTCTTGACTAGCATCTCGTAAGTCTTATCAATGTGGCCAACAAGCTTCTCTCCTAAGTGGTCATCCAAGCTGATATGAACTTCTCATTCTTCTTTAATGGAATGTTAATGAAGGACATTACATATTTCGATAGAGCATCCAACCCAGCAACAAATTCGAAGACAGTCATATCTCCTTGCTTTATCTGCAAATTTACGAAATAAGGCCAACTTCTAAGCTTAAACTTCTCTTCAAAACAGGATTTGAACTAATCCTAGGTAAACTAATCCTCAGGTATAGCAACATTTGCTACGTTCCATCGGTTCATCTCCCTTCTTTGAAGTTGACGCGAAGCTAACCTTCTCTTCGTAGCATCATTAAATTCAAGATCCTCAAATATCCACTCATAAGTGTCAAGCTAATCCTGAACTCCTATCGTCGACTCCGTTCTAAGAAATGGTCTGCCTCCAAGACTAGTAACGTCTTTATTCGACTTACTAAAATCGGCTCTAGGCACCTATACCATATCATTATCATCAATAGTAACATTTGGAGTAGCTACTTAAGCATTTTACAGCATGTTCCGAGTTATGGTATTGAACATAGTCTGTAGATCAGGATTACCAGCTCCCAAGATAGTTGACTCGTCAACTCTAGATATAGGGTTTCTAGCAGAATTTCTTATTTGATGACTCATCCTTCAATCTGTAATAAGAATGATCAGTATCTCTATAGAAAATTCTACTTAAGTAGTGCTCATGTGTGTACTGCGACTTATATATACTATATATTGCTATATAGTTTTGAAAATCAACATATATAACAAATACGCACTCTTTTGTATATGTATACACACTCTCGATCCAGTCTAGGGTGAGAAATCCTATCTTATCTTTATTGGATCATGGAATTCCATATTGTTAATGTAAACTAAGCTCTGATACCAAATGTGAAGACCTACCTTCTCCACCAACACCGAATAGACTTGTATAGAAGGCTATAGAGGTGCTCGATCGATGTTGGGCAACCATCAAGGGTTGTAAAGTAAATAAAAGAATCACAAAACCTATTGTATATGTCATGACGCATCAAATAAAATATAATAATAATAAACATCACAGATATAAAAAGGTAAGATAATAAACAGCTAAGTAAATAACAGAATTAGAGTAAGATATCCATACAATATGCAGCATAAGAAATAGAGTTATACAATAAATAATAACTCATAATAACTATCTATAAGTAATAAAGGCATTAGCAAGCTCCATAGTGCTGTGCAGTGGAATAGCAAATGAGTAAATATAATAATACGAGAGAACAACCTCTTAGTCGCCATCGGTCTAGCAGTCTAGCTCCACATGCTCACCAGACCTGATATCACAAATCTACTCATTTAAGAGTATCCACAGTAATAGGAAGCAAAATATAAAACCCTGATCGGACAATAGCCGGAGTAAGCAATAATAAATCCCTAAATACTAATATACTATTATAATAGGACAAATGGTATGAGAGATCATACATGACCTGTCCCTATATCCACTGAGTTAGCATATATACAAAATATATGCTACTCTACATCATAGTCATCATGGGTGTACTATACATCAAAGTACTAAGGGATGTCTAGATATACATCAATAATATCAACATTAGGTGACATCCCTAAGGTGATAAATAGTCAAAAAAACATAACATTCATTATTCATTCTCACATTCACTCTCTAAGTGCATTGGAGATGTGATAATTTGAATGACCTGTTATGGTTAAGGACTACTCAATGTCTTGGATCCTCAATACTCGATTCTATGTAGGAAAAAAAGATTGCCCATCATGGCTGATCCGGGGAGTGTACCGACCCGAGAAATTTTAACCATTTTATAATGAAAATAACTAAAAAAAATTGAAACGTAAATAATAAAAATTTGATATTTGAAATGCGTCTATTTAGTTATGGTAAATGGTAAAATTTTATTGAAAGATATGAAAATAAATTTATTTATGAAATTTCAAAATATAAATTTAGTCAGTATATTTATTAAAAATTTAATATTTTCAAAATATGAATATTTTTATATAACAAAATGTAAGCTATTTTTCGAGAGTGGCGCCATAATTCATTTCGCAAAATTTGAAACTCTATAGCTCCGTTTATCTTATTTTCTGTGTTTTAGCAGCATTTTTCGGCAGCGGAAAATTCGAGTATTTATAACTTGATCGTATCGCTGATATCTGTGTGCCATTCTATTTGCCTCGTCGTGCTGATCTCCATAGCATATTTATTTCTGTATTTGAGTTCTGGTATGTGATGGAAATGATAAAACAGTTCGTCGTAACGGTACCATAATTGTGACTTTATATTTTCCTTTTCCATTCAAAATTTGAACCGTGCAACCCAAGCCACAATAATTGCTTTAATTTTTCAATTGAATCAAAGCTTGGCCATTGGTATTACATTGATTTTTCCTTTTCACTTTTGCTCTACTGTTCATTCACGAAACCGGGTATGTTACATTTTGTTCTTCTTCTCCCTGTAGCTCTCTTCTTCCCTTCCTTTTTCATTTTTCTTTTGTTGTGCTCCTCCCTTATTGTCCAAAGCAAATCCAAACCACCCCGTGTGACCACCCTTCCACCCTCTCATGCGCAGCCGCGAGCTTTCCCTCAGCCACCAAACGAAACTCACCAGCCGCCGAACCACCTCTCTCTGCTCGCACCACTTCCTCCCACCACCAAGCCAAGGTCGTGGCCATCTCCATCCAACTGCTCCGACCTCCCTGCCGAATATCCATGAGCCCACGCACAACAACCCAACTCGAGACACCCACCCTCTCTCCTCCCATCCACCTCTTTCCTTTTCCCACTCAAAGCCTAACCGTGCCATCCCTCCTTTGTCTTGAAGCTGACCCACAGTCATTCCCTTCCAACAACCCACCACCTGACCGCTATTCCTCCTCCCCGACCCAAGCGCAGCCGACCCAAAGTTATATATATATATGCATTGTTTGTATGTATATAGCACATACATGTTGTGTACATGCAAACCATCTGGTTTATGAAACATGCATATATATATATATATATATATATATATATATATATATATATCGGCTGAAGGTTATATATTGACATATATATTGATATATATATATATATATATATGTTTTGTGCAGACCACCTTATTGCTAGTGAATGTATATGCATATATATGTTGCATATATATGCTTCAATTGGAAGAAAGCTATATTTGTTATTTAACCCAAGCTTTTATATTATGTATATGTTATACATATATGTTCTGTTGGTAGAAAGCTATATTCGTTATTTAATCCAAGCTTTTATATTACATATATGTTATACATATATGTTCTGGCGGTAGAGGATTTAATTTTTTTTCTAATCTAACTTGTATAGGTCATATACAATACACACACATAATATATATATATATATATATATATATATATATATATATATATATATTGTTGACGAAAGTTATATATACACCACTTTTGGAATTGTTGACAAAATTATCTGTGCTGTATATATAATTATTCTTCCAAATTTTTAAAGCAAATATGTATGTATATATTACATATGTATATATATTTGTTTTCGTTAATTTTCGTGCTAAATTCTATGTTTACTTGTCGTAGCTCATTGACATGCTGTGCCTGATCCATGCCAGTGTCCATTGCATCGTCCTTTTTCATAATTGTTTTCCATCGTTCTCTAACCACAAAGGTAAGCTATCACTCAAGATAAATATTTTTATGCTCATTAAATTAATTTCATAAGGGATGACAATTTAAATGTGCTATTAAAACTAATTTGCTAACTATTAACAGTTAAATATGATAAGTTGTTATTTAAATTGATCACTTATGTAAATTGACACTGTTATATGTTAATTGCTTATTTTATATAATTTCTATTATAATCGATCATATACGCCAGTAATTGTTATGTTATTGTTCTCACTCTGCAAGTTCCCTTAGTTTTAGAAATCACTATGGGTTGAAATGATAAATATCCGAACAGACTTTAGAATAGGAGAAAATTTGTTATGGTTTGACATGATAAACCCAAGCGATTTTCAGTTATTATTGAAATTTGGGATCGCGGGTTATTTCAAATAGACCAATAAAATTTAAACTATTACGGATTGAAATAACAAATATCCGTATCACTTGACCATTAGATAGAAGATTATATACGGACACCGTTGGTCTATTTTTGAAAAATGATTTTCAAATATTTGAAAGGAAATGTATGAGTTTGATTTAAAATATAATAAGTATTCTATTTTATTATTGTAAAATTTATAACCTTAAATGTTGATTTTGGAAATATAAAAATTATGAGTTTAATTTAAAAGTAATTTGTAGAGTGCTACTTGTAGTTTTATTTTCTAAAGTATAAAAAATAAGATTCTAAATATATAAATAAAAGTTTAATTTATTATAAATTGTATTAAATTAATTTTTATTTAATATATATAATATTTTTAAAAGGTTCATTTAATTTATATGTAAATAGATTTTTTTATAACTTTAATAAATAAAAAGGTTGGAGAGGTACATTGGAATTTTACTGGTAACTTAAACCAGTTATTAATTGAATTTAAATAAAGATTCATTTGGAACTTAATGATTTTTGAAATGATTTATAACTTGTTTTAACAAAAGGTGATTAAATAAATACTTTAAATTTTAAATACAATTAAAATTGAATATTTGTTTAATTTAAATTGTATTTGAGATTTAAGTTAAATATTTAAAAAGAACTTTATAAATGACCATGGTGTGAAATAAACGTTCGGTTGTCAAAGAGACCACGATCAAATATTGTCATACTCTCTGCCAATACCAAAACCACTTTGCAACTGTATACGTGGTGGAGATTCCAAAATGAAGTAGGATGGCTTGGTGAATGATTCTTTATGGTATTCACATAGCCCAGACTCCCATGAGTCAGCTTGATGTGGCTAAAACAGGAGCCACACCGAGCCATGTGAGGTCATTCCTCCTATCGGGCACATTTCTTCGAAACAATACCTATTGCTTTTGTGATTTGATTTTGGTGTGCACACCTTTGATTTGGGAGTGTGTTTCGAGGTGGGTAGTAGTAGCTTCTATGCGTTACCACTAGTCCAGATCCACAAAATGATAGAATCCTACCATAGGTATTGCTTCGCGTGCCTTGTCACATGCCTTATCGCGCCTTTTATGAGCTTGATTTGTACCGTACCAATGGAGTGCCCTCTGGTAGCCCTCCAGTTTACGGGGGAATTATGGTACTGTATAGACTACGAAAATATATAAAAATGTGTTAAGGGGGATATGGGTTACGCCTTAACACTATTTTGATATTTTACTTTACTGTAGACATTATATATGTAGCATATTGCACTATGTATGTAGATAGTTTATCGGATCCTTAAAGGATGAAATCCCAACATTCCTTTAAGTCATATTGCATTTACTTGACATTTCAGTTGAATTTGATTTATCTGCATAAGAATGTTAATCATGATTCGAGTATTTTGTTTTGCTTTACACTCGGGTCAGCCTGAGTGTCACAGTTTGAGATTCATCTTTTGGAACTGGAGTTCGTTTCGAAGATCTAGCTTATCTATTTCAGCCTTTAGTTATTTCTGTCATTTGAGTTGCATGTCTCAGACTTGTCATTTGCTTTGTACTAGAGACTTCTATGTATTCGGATTTCTTGTGTGTTCTATCTCAGACTATGTTATTTATGTAGTAGCTTTATGAACTACAATTTATTTATTCTCTGTTTTGCCGTAAGCTCTGTATCTGTGATTACGTGATTGATTTATTTGTTGTATATGCTAAGTTATTCCAAATAAATATATTAACAATCTGTTGTTTGGACGATTCAAGTCCGACATATGTAGGTTACTGTCGACTTGAGTGGTTCAAAATAGCAGGTCGTCATAGGGTAACGATCACCCGTCATTGAGATTAGATCACCCTTCATGGAGATCAGAGTCCGCCATGGCTCAAATAGATACCATATATACCCCTGATTTACGAATACCCTCCTAACCTTCGAGTACCATTGATCCCTTTACACACGTCATCAATAGCAGAGCTCATCCTGGACTATCTCTACGACTCCCATTGTAACGACCCTTATTTTGATTAACATTATTTAGGACATTTGATTACTAAATTAAATTAAATGATGTAAATGGTTAAGAGACTTAGATTTGTGTAATTTAGAAGGGTAGTCGTCCCTAATAAACTAATGAATAATAAAGGAATCAAAAAGAAATAAGTAAGGGTAATAAATAAGGACAAAATAGGAATAAGTTATATTCTTGTACCCTAAACCCTTTTGCACTCTCATTTTAAACAAAACTAAACAAAGAAGAAGCCGGTCATCATTAGGAGAAAGTAAGAGAAACATAAGCTAAAATCAAGAGAAAGGAAGCTCAGTCAACCTAATTCAAGAAGCAAATCTCAAACTCCTTAATCACAAGCTAAAGGTGAATAAGAGGTTACATTTCATTTTTATTGTTTTCGGTTTTAGCTGAGATTCGAATTTATTTTGCGAACGATTTGCCGTGTTTTGATTGTTAAATGAATATATATGTTTGCTGATGATTTATGTTATTCCATATAGATTTTATGATAAGGTTTAACTTGAAAAACCAATTATATGACATCTAAATGCCTTTCGATTTTGATATAAAGTCAGAAATAATATTTTAAAGATGGATTTTAAGTTTCATAATTTTTCGAATTACTGCAGATTTATTATGAATTTTCTAGTGAAGAAAATGGTTAAATGGGTTTAAATTAATTATGGCTATAATATGTTAGCTTTGGGTCAGAAATTTAAATATGTTAGAAAATATATTAAAAATGATTTATGGGAATTTTTGTAGAATTTTCCTAATTTTTTAATAGTATATAAAATTATTTAAAGTATGTAACTTGATTGTTTTGTATGTTCATAAAAGGAGAATGACCAATTTGTAAATGTTTTGAAATGTTAATCTCTGAAATTTGACAGTATTTTTAGAAAAGATTTTGGAAAGGTATTGGTTACCAAAAATATGTTGACAAACAAAGCAAGTTAGTTAGAAAGAAATTACTTTATAAAGTTAAAAATCAGATTTACAAGGTTTTGTTGTTTCTCCACTTTCAGCAACTACCTTTTGACACCATACTTCCGCCTCTAACCAGTTTCGAAACCAATACACATAATGTCAAAGACTTGGTATGTGATGGATTGGAAATAGGCGAAAGGTATAGAGTCGAAACATGCCTTTGAAGAGGTCGAGACCTTATTTTGATTTTAAAAGGAAATGCCACTTGTTTTGCTTTCGAAAAAGAATGCTTCCGGATGAGATAGATTTCGACTTGGTCAAATGTTTTAAAGAAACGAGCTTTCGAAAGAGGTTAGCACATTTGTTTTATAAACGAGCTTTCGAAGGAATCAAAACCCCTACCGCCGCATGTTACCTTTTGAAGCCATGCCTTCGAAAGGGTCCTTTCGCTTTCAACCCTGAGCTGTTTCTCCAAAGTTTTTGAGGGATTGGTTTCGACACCATCCACTTCTTTTACTTAGAAAATAGCTTTCGAAAGAGTTGCTTTCAACTTAGTTCTTTTAAGGCCCTTTAGATATTTTGAAGGCTAAACCCAAAGGTTCCGAAATGAATGATTTAATGGTTTTGAAACTGTGTTCCACATATTTTTACTCAAACACAATGCTTTCGAAAGGTTTGTTTTAAGTGAAGGACTTTAACGCTTTCGAAAGGTATATGATAAAAGTTTCAAAGGGATGATTTTTCAATGTTTTCGAAAGATTTACCTTAATGTTTAAATAAAGGGTTTCCAGTGTTTTCAAAAGGTGTGTTTAAAGTGTTTGAAAAGAGGATGTCTAAGGTTTTATAAAGCTTTCGAAAGGATACTCTTAATGTTTATGAAAGGTCTATTGTAAATGGTTTCGAAATGTATGTTTTGGCCTTTCGACCTAAGGTTATAAAGTAAAGTAGTTTACTTGTTTCAAAAGGGGTACTTTCAATGATTTCGAAAAAGATACTTTTAAATGTTTCGAAAGAGGTTGTTCAAAGGTTTTAAACAAAGGTTTCGTATGTTTTCATCAATAATGTTTTGCGTAAAGCATATATCATGGCAAAGAGATTTGAGTAAGGAAAATAGTATGTTTTCCTTATTTAAGTATGATTTAAATGGTTAAATCAATTTGAAACGGTTTTCAAAGAAAATTTTAATGGGTAGCTAAACCCTAATTAAATGACTCGGATATTTGTATACCAGATGGGATTGGTATAGGATCGCGCCCTATACATTAGCTACAGCCCCTAGCCAATTTTGTCCAAAATTCCAGTGTGTAGGGCTTAGTCATAGATAAGACCTAAATGATGGTTACACACAGAAAGGAATATACAAATAGAAGGAAGATAGGTTATTGGTGAGCCCACAAAACCATTAGGATCAGTTGACCATGGGAGAAGTAAGTTAGAGATAGATCATTCAAAAGAGTGTCTAATAGATGTTAGATTATTTATTTTGTATGGTAGGCCCAAGTCAACCAATGGTAGGTAGTTAGCCAAACAAAACTATATTGTTCGGACAGATAGTCCATTTAATTAGCAAATATGATATTGCTATTATTGCTTTGATCAGTTTGATTGTAGGATCCTGATTTGAAAAGGATAAGTTTTAAAGGGATATTAGTGAGGGGAAACTCGTTCTGCTAAGCTGTGTGGTATCAATTAATATCAGTAAACCGAGATGTAATAGTACTATTCACACCAGGCTTTATGCCTGACTCGAAGTTTATGGTTTTCCCCTTAAACTCTTGGGTGCTCAAAATTAATTTGAGTAGATTGAGAGTTAAGGTTTTTAAAGTTCAGTAGGTTGGACGAATAAAGCTTCCGAAGATGTGCAGGAGGCAGGGCTATCGATATTGGGCTATTTAGTTTTATTTCTGCTGTGACATATTAAGACTTATGTGTCTATTTAGTATTCTGATCATCCAAGAAGCATCTTCATATGTCGCTCTTACAGTATTTTGTAATAATTATATTTGATCAAAACGTGGGAATCGTTTTAGGATTATATATCTAAATATAAAATATTGATTTGAAATGTAATCAGAAAAGTTATTTTAATCTGTGTTGATTTTATTTTATATTCATGTGCTTCTGATATTATGGATACCATTAACATTACTGTATTTTGTCACCGAAAGTTAATACCATGGATAACTGCAGCATCTGTAGTGCTTAGTCCTGGCCTCAAGATAGGGGATGTCATAACTTGGTATCAGAGCATAGGTTTATGAAAAAATTTAAAAATAAAATTATTTATGAAAATATAATCCTAAGGAAATAGAGAAAAGATCTTGGTATGGGATAACGCTATAGTAACGTGCTTGTATTTGCTATATATAAGTATACTCTTTATCTCTGTTCTTCCATCTCTCTTAGGCTATTATTATATATCTTACGAAGACTCGAATGCAGATATGGATGCTAGAAGTGAAAGAGTTAACCTTGGTGGGAAAGCACCACTACAAATGGAAATGCCAGACCAAATACCAAGAGGAACTCAGGTCAGGCACAAGCTACAAATGTGGGTGTTGGAGTACCGTAAATCGACATGGGAGCAATGTAACATTTCTTTGTAAACATGATGTAGGAGGGAGTTGCTGCTGGAGTAGTTGGAGAAAATGCTGGAGGAGGAAATTAAGAAGCTTCGGTGGTGAATAACAATGCCGTTTTGATAAAGATTATGCTCGGTTGGGAGGAAAGTCGTTTATTGGTACCGAAGTCGCAATCGAAGTGGAGAATTGGTTACCTCATTGCGAGAGGATTTTCGTTGGTTTGGGGCTCAATGATGAGCAAAAGGGAAGACTTGCTTTTAGGCAGCTACGAGGAGCAGCATTGTATTGGTGGAACAGTATTATTGTTGGAGTCAATGAGGAGACTATGACTTGGGCTGAGTCAAGGAGGAGGTTTGAAGAAAAGTTTATATCGGAGATTGCTAAGTCTACTCTGCTCAGGAAGTTTACTGAGTTGGAGCAAACTTGAGTATGTAATTAGATTTGAGGAGCTAGCAAGGTATAGCTACGTTATGGTTGATACTGTTATTAAGGGGAATGAAAAGTTCATTTGTGGGTTGAAGCCTGAGCTTGCTAAAGTCACATTACCACATAGTAGGGATCGATGTGATGTTGTTGTTGAGACGGCCTTGAGGCATGAAGATATGCTTGCTTATCTTGAAGGAAATATGGCCAAGGAAGATCAAGGAGGGCAGAGTCAGAAAAGGAAATTTTTTCATAAGAAAGGGGCTCAGAAGGGTGAAGCTGCTAAGAAAAGGAAAGCGGAAGGTGTCTATCATAAGTGTGACAAGAAAGGACGCTATCACAACATCAAAATAGTGATTTTGCAACATTTTATATATGTCAATTTCCAACACTTATAAAAGTTATAAACTACCAGCGGTAAAAAATATTAGGGTACCTAAAAAGGTGTTAGTAAAAAAATAGTCATATGTATAAATATTGCAATATATTGGTTATAATTTGCAACAAAAATAAGTGTTATACTAGCCGGTAAACATGTAAATAATTCGCTGAACAATGGAGTGTTTCGGCGAACAATAAGGGTTGTATTGTTTCTTTTGAAATTGGTCATGAATAATTGGTTTTCTAGGAACTTAATAACCAATAATGCAAAGAGTCTAAGTTATTAATAGATCTATGGTATTGCCTATAGGGCTCGTCCCTTACACGGGTTGATCTATAATCTTGGTAAAGCGATGTAGCAGTTTGCATCGGCTGGCTGTAGTTTCGTTCTTATATTCCTTGATGATCGATTCAACCATGTTCAGAATTTAAATTTCATTATTGTTAGTTACTTAACCACGTATTACAAACAAAGTCATGTTGAAATTGATAAAGCGACATTGCTAATTATCCTCCTCTTCCCTTCAAATCAAATTAAACTTATATTTTGGTTGATTTCTAGCCTTACCCGATCATACATTCTCTCCATAATTGCACTGGAATATTATGTGTCTGACCCAACAAGAAGTCTGTAATGAAAAAAAGGTATAATGAGAATTTGTAGGGATATACACCAAATAATATTGATTTTTTTTCCTAGTTTAACCTACTTTTAAATAATATGTACTAAAGTTATAACCCAAAGGTGTTGACTCAACATTTTATATTGGAGCGATTTGAGATTGCTCAAATGCGATTCCTTTTCTTATTTCACAATGAGGTGATTTCAAATCGTATATGTACAAATTCATGTAAAAAGTACTGATTTAAATAACAGCGGCATAAAGTTTTGACCAAATGCAAGAATGGTATAAGTAAGAGAAACTGTAAATGGTAATTTTGGCATCTACGTACAATAAATGTTTTTGAAATTTATAGAGTTAGTTTCTTTATCAACAGTGCAAATTACAGGTTGTCATTTGCCTCCATGTTTAGTGCTTGATCAATGTTAACATCCCATCTTTATTTCTTAGCAAAGATTTGAATATTTTTCCTGAGTTGATTTATTGTTTATGCTTTTGTTATCGTCGCTCCAATATTGGAGAGAAATGAGAGGATGCAAGTAAAGCAAGCTTACTTGCTGTCAAATAACAGTCGGCTTGCTATAATTTTAGAAGCACAATGCACTAGTTGTCCCTTGAACTTGTGCTCAATTCTACATATACCACTGTTCCATGGTCATTTCATAATACAGACTGAATTTTATGTTATAGTCCATCAAATTAGATCGGTATAATAAATCGGTTAATAAATGACTTAAAAATTTTCATAAGGAAAAATACGCAAATAATAAATACAACTTCAATACACTTTAAACTTTTGTGGCTTCAAAATGCTACGTTATGCAAAATACACTTGAAAGCAAGTACTGAGCTTTAATTCGCTCAAAATACATAAAGACATAAGTGTTGAGGGAGATTGTTTTAGAAGGGAAGCAATTAGTCTCACATCACCAAATTTTGTTTACTATTCCTAGGTATATAGGAATGGTTGGCTTAGGATATTGTGAATTAAATTGATATGGGCTTGATTATGATTGCATGGGGGCTTGGGTATGTGGGCTTGGGCCTATGCATTATTATTATGGGTCAAAGATGGGCACTTGGGGCACGTGGGCGCGTGCGTGACCGTACGGAAAAGGTGTGACTGTTGGCAACAGTCATATTTTTTTTAATTTTTTGAATTTAAACAGATGGACGCGTCTGTTCAAACGGTTGCACTGCTTCACCTGCTATATATAGCCGTCAACCCATACCAGTCCAATCATCTTCTTCCTTCTCTCCATACACGCTCTGTTTTAGTCTACAACCAATAAAATCATCCCACTGAACTCACAGGCATTGCTACGCCTCTGAGTTCTCGTTTTGTTGTATCCTGCAAAGCAATCTGCATTCTACCCTGTTAGCAAACTAGACTGTAGTGGGGGCAGATATTGCTTTAAGGACAGCGATTACGCGCCTCAAAACCATACGCTTCAACTATATTCTGCACAAAATTCTTCAAAAATCTTAAAGCAATATCAGCAATGGAAAACGGTGCAGAATCAGCATTCAGAATCATGAACCAGGACTTCGTCAGGCTGGACAGAATGGACGGGACCAATTTCACGAGATGGCAGGACAAGATGAAGTTTCTTCTCACCACTCTCAAAGTCTCGTACGTTCTGGATGAGAATCTTCCACCAATTCCTCCTCCGACAGATAAAGATACCGACGAACTGAAAAAACAGAGGATGAAACGCGAGGAAGATGAACTGCTATGCCGAGGCCACATACTTAACACGCTATCAGATCGTTTGTATGATCTCTACACTCCGCTGAAATCGCCTAAAAAAATTTGGGATGCACTGGAAGCAAAATACAAAACCGAGAAAGTTGGAACAGATAAGTTTCTTACTTTGCAATATTTTGATTTGAAATGAAAGACGATATCTCTGTTATGGACCAGATGCATGATTTACAAGTTCTGGTTGGAAAACTTGCCGATTAAAAAGTGCAAATTCCAGAATCGATTCAAGTGGGGGATATCATTGCTAAACTTCCACCTAGTTGGAATAATTATCGTAAAAGGCTCCAACACATGACTGAAGAACTCACGTTGGAAAGGATTGGAAAACACATACGGATTGAAGAGGAGAATAGAATTCGCGATGGTGTTTTTCCACCAAACAACGTGAACAACGTGAATTCTGGAAAAAAGAGGAAGAAAGGTCAAAATCAGAACTTTAAGCCAAATAAGAAAAGCAAGTCTGAAGCCAAATCTAATCCAAAAGATAAGAAGAACGGGGCTTGCTACAACTGCGGCAAACTTGGCCATTACAAACGAGAGTGCAGGGCTCCTCCAAAACAGAATAAAGCACAATCTGGAAATGCAAATATGGTTCAGAATGAAGAAGTGCAGGAAATCATTGCGATGGTTTCAGATTTACAAATTGGTATAATAACCGATGTGCACTTGGCAATTTCTGAAACAAAAACTTCAGATTGGTAGTTTGATTCCGGCGCAACAGTTCACGTTTGCAATAATAAAGATCTGTTCAAGACATATAAGGAGGTTGCAGAACAAGAAGTGATCATGGGTAATGGGAATGCAGCAAAAGTTCTAGGAAAAGGAACTGTCGAGATTCAATTTACTTCTAATAAGAAGATTACACTCACGAATGTGCTGCATGTTCCTGATATCAAAAAGAACCTTGTCTCTGCATCAATCTTATGCAAAAGCGGTGTCAAATCTGT
This sequence comes from Allium cepa, assembly GCA_030765085.1. NCBI lineage: Eukaryota > Viridiplantae > Streptophyta > Magnoliopsida > Asparagales > Amaryllidaceae > Allium > Allium cepa. Next base: position 166,100,687 of record CM060932.1, read on the forward strand.
CTTAGAGGCTAATAGTTTAATTCTATCCAAAAATGGCAAGTTTGTGGGTAAAGGTTATGCATGTAATGGGATGTTCAAACTCAGTATTAATGAAATAAAAGAATGTTCTGCTTATATTATTGATTCTTTACCTTTATGGCATGCACGTCTAGGGCATTTAAACTATAAATCTTTAAAGTATATGGCAAAACATGGTCTTATTTCTGTTACTAATGATAAACATGATAAATGCGAAATATGTATACAAGCCAAGATTACAAAGAAACCATTCCCAAGTGTTGAAAGAAATTCGGAACTTTTGGATTTAATTCATTCCGATATATGTGAATTAAATGGAGTTTTAACCAGAGGTGGAAAAAGGTATTTCATTACCTTTATTGATGATTTTTCTAAATACACATGTGTGTATTTACTCAGAAATAAAGATGAAGCTTTTGACATGTTCAAGCGCTATAAAACAGAAGTTGAAAATCAGAAGGGTATGAAAATAAAGGTCCTGCGTAGTGATAGAGGAGGAGAATACTTCTCCACTGAATTTTCTAACTTCTGCGAAGAACATGGAATTATTCATCAGCATACTGCACCATACACGCCACAACAAAATGGGTTGGCTGAAAGAAAAAATAGAACTCTGGTTGATATGGTAAATTCTATGTTATTAAATGCTAAATTACCACTTAATTTGTGGGGGGAAGCATTGTTGTCTGCATGTCATTTGCATAATAGAATCACTTCAAGGAAAACTAAAGTTTCTCCTTATGAACTATGGAATGGTCGAAAACCTAATCTACGCTATCTAAAGGTGTGGGGGTGTATTGCTTTCTATAAGGTGACTGATCCAAGGCGGACTAAATTAGGTCCAAGAGCATTGAAAAGTTTGTTTGTAGGATATGCTGAAAACTCTAAAGCATACAGACTACTAGATTTATCTTCAAACACAATTGTTGAATCAAGGGATGTTGAGTTTATTGAAAATAAATTCAAGGATGATTCAACCACAAATCAACCATTAAATCCCAACACCACCCAAACACCACTGGATGTTTATACACCTTCTGCTAGTAATAAAAGGAAAATAACAGAAGAACAAACAGAAATGAGAAGGACACAAAGAATCAGGAAAGAGAAATCTTTTGGTTCAGATTTTATACCATCTCAAGCTATAGCGTTTCTTGTAGAAGGAACCCGAGATGAAGTTACTAATAAAATTCCTATTGTACTAAATATAGAGGATGATCCAAAAACATACAAAGAAGCTATAACTTCAAGAGATTCTGCTTTTTGGAAGGAGGCAATTAATGATGAAATGAATTCAATTTTATCAAACAATACTTGGGTCTTGGTAGACTTGCCTCAAGGGTCAAAACCTATTGGTTGCAAATGGGTGTTTCGAAGAAAACTTAATAACGATGGTAGTGTGCAAACTTTCAAAGCTAGATTAGTAGCCAAGGGTTTTCGACAAAAGGAAGGAATTGATTTCTTTGACACTTATGCTCCGGTTGCAAGAATTACATCAATTCGAGTACTAATAGCATTAGCATCAATCTATCAGTTGCATATCCACCAAATGGATGTCAAAACGGCCTTCCTTAATGGTGAACTTAATGAAGAAGTTTACATGGAACAACCAGAGGGTTTTATCCTTCCTGGAAATGAAAGAAAAGTTTGCAAACTAACAAAATCGTTATACGGATTAAAACAGGCACAAAAACAGTGGCACGAAAAATTTGACTCAATTATACTCCAAAATGGTTTTACATATAATAGTGCCGACAAATGTATCTACTCCAAATTCACAAAGGAATATGGAGTAATCATTTGTTTATATGTAGATGATTTATTAATATTCGGTACTAACATGAAAGGGATACAAGACACCAAGAATTATTTAACTTCAAAATTTAAAATGAAAGATTTGAATGAAGTTGATACGATTCTGGGTATAAAAGTTAGTAAAGTTAGTGGGGGCTATGCACTAAGTCAATCACATTATATTCAAAAAGTGCTTCAGAAGTTTGGACATCTAAAAATTAAGGATGCAAGTACCCCAATAGACTCGAGTATCAATCTCAATAAAAATGAAGAGAGATGTATTGCTCAACTCGAATAGGCAAGCGCTATTGGAAGTGTAATGTATGCAATGCATTGTATAAGACCTGACATAGCATATGCAATATGCAAACTTGCACGATATACCAGCAATCCCGGCATAGATCATTGGAAAGCAATTGAAAGGTTACTTGGTTATCTCAAAAGAACCAGTAATCTAGGACTTGTCTACAATGGATTTCCAAGTGTATTAGAAGGGTATACTGATGCAAGTTGGATAACTAGCGCTGGTGATAATAAATCTACCTCGGGTTGGATTTTCACATTAGGTGGAGGTGCTATTTCTTGGGCATCAAAGAAACAAACCTGCATTTCGCACTCCACAATGGAATCAGAATTTATAGCACTTGCTGCAGCCGAGAAGGAGGCAGAATGGCTAAGAAATATGTTACTGGATATCAAGCTATGGCCGAAGCCAATGTCAGCTATATTATTACGATGCGATAGTCAAGCTACTATGTCAAGAGCATATAGTAACATATACAATGGGAAATCAAGACATATAAGCCTTAGACATGAATATGTAAGACAAATAATAAATGATGTAATAATTACTATTGTCTACATAAGATCCAGCAATAATTTGGCAGACCCATTCACAAAAGCTCTAACTAGAGAAATGATAAGATCCACATCAGTCGGAATGAGACTTAAACCCTGTATTAATCAATGATAGCGGAAACCCAACTTTAATATTAATTAGCTTAATTTTAAGGTTTAATGGGTAATAACAAACTATCATATGATTGGAAAGGCACTAAGTCAAATTAGTGAAAACTGTTACAGGAATGAAGAGGCTGAGTTGAATAACTCTTAATAAAGTTCTAATTGGTCTGGTAACAGAGACATTGAAAAGGAAAGGAACTTTACCTTTATGAACTTGTAAGTGGTGCGGCTTCTAAGCAAGAGTTTATAGGGTTTGCTTTTGTAAAAGTTCATTAAGCTGGGATGGAGCACATGGCCATAACGGTGCTCACAGGTAGGGAAATTTATTGGTAAATTGAAATTGCGTGTGTAATATTTCCGACTTTATAACTCATAGGAGACTCGGTTTAAGTTAAGACCACCCAGCTCTTCTTTAGAGTCCTGAGATATTAACATTAATGTGTGGTTTAATCGAATAGATACCACATATGATGCGTAATCTCAAACTAAAATAAGACTGAACATCATCGATAAAACAATCTAGTGGGGGATTGTTGAGGGAGATTGTTTTAGAAGGGAAGCAATTAGTCTCACATCACCAAATTTTGTTTACTATTCCTAGGTATATAGGAATGGTTGGCTTAGGATATTGTGAATTAAATTGATATGGGCTTGATTATGATTGCATGGGGGCTTGGGTATGTGGGCTTGGGCCTATGCATTATTATTATGGGTCAAAGATGGGCACTTGGGGCACGTGGGCACGTGCGTGACCGTACGAAAAAGGTGTGACTGTTGGCAACAGTCATATTTTTTTTTAAATTTTTTGAATTTAAACAGATGGACGCGTCTGTTCAAACGGTCGCACCGCTTCGCCTGCTATATATAGCCGTCAACCCATACCAATCCAATCATCTTCTTCCTTCTCTCCATACACGCTCTGTTTTAGTCTACAACCAATAAAATCATCCCACTGAACTCACAGGCATTGCTACGCCTCTGAGTTATCGTCTTGTTGTATCCTGCAAAGCAATCTGCATTCTACCCTGTTAGCAAACTAGACTGTAGTGGGGGCAGATATTGCTTTAAGGACAGCGATTACGCGCCTCAAAACCATACGCTTCAACTATATTCTGCACAAAATTCTTCAAAAATAAGTCGATGAGTGTAACGTGTTCAAGATTTTAAGCAATACGAAGGTATCTAACTTGTGCAGAAATATGTCTGTTAGATTCAATAAAGTTACTAGTTAACTTTGTTATGGGTCCTCGTAATTGCAAATACGATTACAAACAATTGCAATTGAAAATGGATTGGGTTTAATTGACACACTGCTTATACATTTTTCTTTGCAAATTCATATGGCACTAACGTAATATAATATATTATTTTTAGTTAATGATAGAACAAACGTCAAGAAGGTGGATTAAAAATCCATGTAGAAACGAGGATGAATATAAGCAATGTGTTCAGAACTTCATCAACTTTGTAAAGCAACACTCACCACAAGATATTCAGTTATGTGTGTGTCCTTTTATGAAGTGTAAAACTCCAAAAAAAAAAAAGCAATGTAGGAAAAAGCCGAAGCCAAAGCTAAAAAAATACTATCACTCATACACTAGGAAGAAAATCATGCCGTAGAGTTTACAACGAAATGGTAAGAAATAGTATAAAAAATATTTCTTGTAAATATTAATAATGAATAGTCAATTAGTTTAAAAATATTTGTTCTTGAATCTGAAAGAGAAAGTTACACGGACAATGGTTTGGAAGGCGGGACGTATAAATAAAAAATATGGACAAGTTCTTCCGTCTACAGCAAAAGCTTATGTGAGTATTTTTATTTTGGTATGAATTACCGATCAATTGTAAAATTTTGATTGCCTTACTTAGCATTATTTTGATAGTACAATTCATGTATTATAGTTCTCATATACCCAACAGCTACTCAGAATGGTAGGCTTATATGCATTTGAGTATGTATTCAAAATAAAGAGGTAGTTTCATGTGTCAAAATATAACGTGTAAACACGAACTGCAATGTTGAAGTTTTTCTTGTTACGATGATTTCATAATGCGCGTTAACTTATACGCCTACGATACGAAGTGATGAAATGATAAATAACAATAGAACTTAACGTGCCTACTAAAACTAAACACGGTAGCTCGGCTATGTTCACATGAATGAATAGTGTTGCTATTGTAGATTGAAATCATGCTTTTAATGACAAACAAACGCATGGCTGCTCAATTTATCTATGTTTGGGTAGCATATTTTTATTCTTAAATATCAACTGTCAGCCTAGGTTGTGTTTTTGTTGTTTTGTATTTAGTGGGCTTCCCATGCTTTATAAGTGGTTGCGTTTTGTCTTTATTAATATAGATTATTTATAGTATTTGTTCCTATATGAATTTCTTGGTTAGCAGCAGCAATTCTGAGTCCGTTTACCAACTTGTATATCTAACCTTTTCTTGGGTGCATGAGTAGTGCGTGCACCTCCTTTATACATAAATATGTGTATATTTTAGTGAATAGTGTGTGTATATATTCTTATTAAGATAAACTAAGAAGATTACTCATATTTACTTACATATTTTTAATATAATATATGAATATTAAATAGTTTTCTAATTTTATAAAGGTCAAGAAATTTGTTATAGTATATTTCAATTTAGTAGACTATTACTTAATTTAGAATGTAAAAGGTGAGTGTGCTACTGTGTTTTTCTTGAGTGAGTGGTTGTGTTAGTTTATATGGGATGTGTGTGTTGTATTTATGTGAGTGCTGCTGAGTTTTTCTTGTGTGAGTAGTTGTGTTGTTTTAGTGTGTGTGTTAAATATATAAATATTACGTGTACTTGTGTGGGTGTGTGTTTGTTTCAGCACGTGGATATGTGTAGCGTGCATGTATATATGTATTAAGTGTGTTGTTGTATGTTATCTAAGTGATTGTATATTGCGTTTACATAAGTATTGCTGGTTTGATTTTATCATGTGCATTCTTTGTTAACGGACTTTGAATACGATTATAAACTTAAATGTATATATTACATATAAATGAAAATGTTAGTGCAAAGTTTAATAACTAGGCATGGTAGCTGCCTGCAATGAAAGTCTAGCTCCAATCCATGTTAAATATCATGAATCGGAATCCAAAATTATTCCAAGCTATACATGAATGTATATCTGTAGTTTGGTTTGGAGCTTGAAAGTACAATGCTGTTTCCAAACTCTCAAAATCTACTTATTAGATATTTTAACCCATTCAGTGGCTTCATATTTATCGATTGAAATTTTGGTGGCATCTAAACTCTAAAGCATACGGTCATACTTATATGTTAGTTTATTTTTGGATGGTAAGCATTTTAGAAGCTTAGGAACAATTGATGTCGCACTTATAGATAATGTTTTGGTGAGGCAAATATTTTTTTTTAGTTGAATTATTTTTGTATTTATGGGTATGAACGTTATTATGGGTGTGCTGTGTTCTAAGAATTTATGTATTGTAGGGTGTGGGTTACAGTCTTAGTAAATTTAGATACCATGTAAGGACATGAAACATAATATAGAAACAATTTTAAAAATTTATAAGTGGAACTTAAGACAAACCAAAGGAAAGAAAATAATTATAGTACAAGCTAAGATAATGTATAAAAGCCTCAAAGGAAAGAACGTTTAAAGAAATCAACGCTTGGTACATACAAATCACAAACTAAATAAGGTGATAACTCATGAAAAGCTCATGCAAATAATTCATGAATTAAGTAAAGTGACAGCTATATATATATATATATATATATATATATATATATATATATATATGCATACGCATAGGTATTGGATAAAAAACTAAGGCAAACCACTGCCTTGTACCCTTTCGAAAGTCAACACAACGCCCACTTGTTGGAAATTCAATTTAGCCCTAATCAATTCAAGAGAGATCAAAACTATAAACAAACCGAGATTAGCGGAAGCGTACCGGAATCTATTGAATCAATTTGTATGAAGAATCTGATCTTACAAGAATACAGTTTCTACTTTCTGTCTGCGTTTCTCTCTGACGGGGTAGAAGAGAAAATAAAAGTACGTACTGTTTCTCGGGGACCAGACCGTTTTATAACGGACTAAAATCAGTTTTCTAATATTTACAATTTGGTCCCTCAACAAATTGTAAATACCACTTATTTACACCCTAATAAATTTTAATCTAACAATCTCCCACTTGGGCAACATATGTTTCTTTATAAATGTACAATCTTATGAGCTCAAAATCTACTATTAAATAAAGGTAATCTTTAACAATCTTGTCCATCAACCATATCTATATAGGATCATAGTGGTCTTTGCCATATTAATCATGACTAAACCCATCAATGGTCACATACATATATATAATCAAATGACATAGATCAATCATGAATACATAGCATGAAAATTACATGTAATGTGAACAAAACATGTCTATTTTCAACTGGTCATCTTTAAACTTAAGTGAGGTCAGAATCAAAATAGTAGACAAAGCGAATGAATTGAAATGAACTGAATACTTTATTCTGATCAGAAAACCAAATATATATTTCAAGACAAATATAAAGCATATAAATAAAAACTCCCACTAAACCATAACATCCTCCAGTAATACAACACCCATATGAGCAGTGTGCTCATGAAAGACGTTGGGCGGTAAACCTTTTGTGAGCGGATCCGCTATCATGAAGTTTGTTCCAATATGCTCTATAGATATATGTCCACTCTGCACTCTTTCTTTCACAACTAAATATTTTATGTCAATATGCTTTGACTTAGTTGAGCTTCTATTATTGTTAGAATATAGCACTGCTGACTTATTATCACAATATAACTTCAGTGGTCTTTCTACATTTTTCAAAATGCGCAGCCCAGTGACAAAGTTGCGTAGCCATATTCCATGATTTGATGCCTCATAACATGCTACAAATTCTGCTTCCATAGTGGAAGCAGTAACAAGTGTTTGCTTAACACTTTTCCAGGATATAGCTCCTCCAGCCAACAGATAAATATAGCCTGATGTAGACTTTCTGCTATCTTGGCATCCAGCAAAATCAGAATCAGAATACCCTACGACCTCCAAATGATCTGATCTTCTATAAGTGAGCATGTAATCTTTTGTTCTCTGAAGATACCTCCTAACCCTCTTGGCTGCTTTCCAATGGTCTATACCAGGGTTGCTTAAGTATCTGTCTAACATCCCAACAATGTATGCAATGTCTGGACGTGTACATACTTGAGCATACATTAGACTCCCAACGGCTGAAGCATAGGGAACCTTTTGCATTTCTTGAATTTCAAGATTGTTTTTAGGGCACTGACTAAGACTGAATTTATCTCCTTTAGCAACAGGGGTATCTCCTGGTCTACAATCTTACATGCCAAACCTTTTGAGTACTTTATCAATATAACTCTTTTGTGATAATCCAAGAATACCCCGAGATCGATCTCGAAGTATCTGAATACCCAATACAAAAGAGGCGTCCCCAAGATCTTTCATCTCAAAATGTTTAGATAGAAATTTCTTGGTTTCGTGCAATAAGCCTATATCGTTAGTGGCAAGCAAGATGTCATCGACATATAGAACTAGAAATATATGTTTACTCCCACTGAACTTGTGGTACACACAATCATCAACAATATTCGTCTCAAAACCAAACGAGATGATTACATGATGGAATTTGTGGTACCATTGACGAGAAGCTTGCTTAAGTCCATAGATGGATTTTGTTAATTTGCAAACCATATTCTTTGGATCTCCCGACACAAAATTTTCTGGTTGTACCATATAAATTGTCTCATCAATGTCTCCATTGAGAAACGCCGTCTTAACATCCATCTGATGTAACTCAAGATCAAAATGAGCAACAAGTGCCATAATTGTTCTAAAAGAGTCTTTCGATGAAACTGGAGAGAAAATCTCTATAAAATCGATACCTTCCTTTTGAGTATAGCCTTTTGCTACAAGACGTGCCTTATACCTCTCTACATTACCCTTTGCATCCCTCTTGGTTTTAAATATCCATTTACAACCAATTGGTTTTGCACCTTCTGGTAATGGGACAGGTTCCCAAACTTTATTGTCTTGCATGGACTTATACTCCTCATTCATGGCATCTATCCACTTTTGAGAGTTGGAACTTTTTGTGGCATAATGAAAGTTGATTGGGTCATCTTCCATTATTCCAGTATCATTCTCTTGTTCTTGGAGAAATACAATATAATCATCTGAAATAGCACTTCTCCTTTCTCTCATGGACCTCCTTAATGGCACTGGTTCTTGGGGTTGTTGAGTTTGTTCTTCTGGAACAACAGCTTCATTTTGAATAAGGGGTTGTATAACATTGTCTTGTTGAGGTTCCGGAATCACTTCTTGATCAATGATAGGTGTAGGCAACTGTATAACATTGTCAAAAGTGATAATAGGAACTGGGTTTGAGTCCAATTCCTCCTCAAAAGAAATGTCTTTAACTTTATTTCTCCCCCCAAACTCAATATCCTCAAAGAATACTGCATTTCCCGTCTCAAAAATATTCTTAGCTGTGGGATCATAAAACTTATAGCTCCTAGAACGCTCAGAATAACCAATAAAGTAGCTGCTCACTGTTTTGGAATCCATCTTCTTTTCATGTGGCCTATAAGGCCTTGCCTCAGCTGGACAACCCCAAATGTGAAAGTGCTTTAGACTAGGCTTTCGACCTGTCCAAAGTTCATAAGGTGTTTTTACAGCTGCTTTAGTTGGTACTCTATTGAGAATATAAGTTGTTGTCTTTAATGCTTCTCCCCAGAGAGAATCAGGTAAGGTGGAATGAGCAATCATACTCCTTACCATGTCCTTAAGAGTTCGGTTTCGTCTTTCAGCAACACCATTCATTCTAGGTGATCCTGGCATGGTGTACTGTGGGACAATACCACATTCCTCTAGGAATCTAGCAAATGGTCCTGGACGTTGTTCACCTGAACCATCATATCGACTGTAATACTCACCACCACGATCAGATCTGACATTTTTAATTCTTTTGTTGAGTTGATTTTCAACTTCAACTTTATAAGCTTTGAACACATCCAGTGACTGTGATTTTTCATGAATTAGATATAGGTAGCCATAACATGAGTAATCGTCTATGAATGATATGAAATATTGTTGACCGTTCCAAGATGACGTAGGGAAAGGTCCACAAATATCTATATGAATTAATTCTAAAACGTCCGAAGATCTATTAGCCCCCAATCTTTTAGTTTTGGTCTGTTTTCCCTTGATGCAATCTACACAAACGTCAAAGTTTGTGAAGTCAAGAGATTCTAAAATACCATCAGATACTAAGCGCTCAACTCTACCTTTTGAGATATGACCTAAGCGCTTATGCCATAAAGATGCTAAATTTTCTTTATTTAATTTACGTTTAGTACCACGTGATTCTACATGCAAGGTTTCATTATAGGATGCAATTGTTTCCAACAAATAAAGATTGTCATACGCATTTAAATAACCAGTTCCAACAACATTTGAATTCAAAGACAAAGTAAACTGATTGTTTCCAAATGAACAACAATATCTAAATTTGTCCAACACAGAAATAGAAACCAAATTCCGTCTAAATGACGGTACAACAAAAGTGTCTTTCAAATCCAAATAAAAACCAGTTCCTAATAACAATCTAAAATCTCCAATTGCTTCCACTTCTACCGATTGTCCATCGCCCACAAAGATGTGTCTTTCACCATCACTTGGCTTTCGGTAGCTCAGGCAACCCTGCATAGAAACACTTATGTGAGTGGTAGCACCAGAATCTATCCACCAAGTGTTTCTAGGTACTGAAGATAAATTAACTTCAGAACAGACCAAAGTAACAAACATACCTTTCTTTTTACGCCATGCATGATATTTGGTACATTCCTTCTTCATATGTCCAGATTTGTGGCAAAAGAAACAACCTTCTTTTTCCTTTTGTTGTTTCTTTTAATCTGGATCCTTAGCAGCTTCATTTTTAAATTTTCTTTTCTTGCCCTTTGCTTTAGAGGTGCTGGCCAAATGGGCACTCTCAGTCTTATCGTGCTTCAGCCTTTCTTCCTCTTGTACACAATATGAAATGAGCTCATTGAGAGTCCACTTCTCCTTTTGACAGTTGTAACTGACCTTAAATTGACTGAATTGTGGAGGAAGCGAGATAAGCACTAAATGCACAAGCAAGTCATCCGAAAGCTCAAGCTTTAGTGTCTTTAATTTTGAAGCAATGTGAGACATTTCCATAATGTATTCCTTTATTTTTTCCTTGCCTTTGAACCTCATGGAAATAAGTTTCTTCAAAAGAGTACTTGTTTCCGCCTTATCGCTTTTGGCAAAGCGTTTCTCAATTTCAGCAAGGAAATCTGTGGCATCGGTAATCTCTTTGGATACCGCACCCCTAAAAGCCTCAGGTATGCCCCGTTTAATGATCATAAGACTCATGCGATTTGAACGGTCCCATTTCTCAAAAATTCTCCTTTCCTCGGAGGTACTAGCATCTATAAGAGAAGCAGGCCGATCCATCCTTAATGCAAGGTCCAGATCCATGCAACCAAGAACAATTAATATGTTCTCTTTCCAGTCCTTAAAGTTATTGCCATTAAGGACCGGTACTGAATTAAGGTTAGCAGATACAGTAGCAACAGCTGAAACAGAAAACGAATAAAAATTATATAAATTACATGTCTTTAACGACTTCATATAAAACAATAAATTCAAATAATGGTTAATCTATCTCAAGATACCAAACACATCATTAATATCAAGTCTTTGGACAGTAATATTAACTGTAAGTGGTACTCTTGTTGTAGCAATCAAATGTTGACAATAAATTATGTCAAACAATATGCAGTCTTTGGACTAACACATTGCTTACATAAAACACCTTATAACTGTCACAAATTTATCACCACAGGTATGCATGAAATTCTGCCAAATACTAATTCACCTTTGGGTTCGTTAATAAATGCATGAATTACATACACACAATTATGTTGATATTTTGATTTGCTTAATCGACGCAAAAGTGATCACTTTGGTGATATTTTGCTTCAATTAATCTATTTAAAATATAAAATATCCTTAAGAAAATCAGAAACCATATTTGAATATAAATTCCTTTTTTTTTGTAGTCTACATAGTTTCATGAAACTACACATAATTTTAGGTGCAGCCTTGTTTGAACTATGTTGACAACCAAACTTTAAATTTGTTCATTTCAAGTGCCGCAATTCTACAATTTTATGTAGAAGTTTATTTGAACAAATCATATAATATCCAAACAATGCCTGAAACTGTAGTTCATATGCGATATATATTGACAAAAAATTATATAAACATTGCATTTGTTTATATGTCATTTTTTTGTGTTAACAAAGCCATAACCAGCATTACATTTGTTACTGTATTAACAAAAATTGAATTTGGTTGAATTCTTTACAGGCAAAACGTGTAGATAAGCATTCTATTTTTACATCCTTTTGTTATATATCACATATAATACATATGTGCATGCTGGATAATACCTTTTGCATTACTCTTGTTAGTCATTCCATCAACTACAATCACCTACTAACATAATTTACTATTTTACATGTTTCTAGTTTGACTTTTCTAACATTGATATTGGCAATTGTTATGTCACTTTCTATTCAGCAAAGACAATGGATAATGCCCGTACTTTGGTTTTATGCAAAATAGATTAGTAAGTACAATGGTTTTATGCTAGCCTGTTGCTTTTTATGACATTGGAAACATACTTTATAGTTTATACTGTAGCCATCATTTGACGAGACAGCAAAAGAAAAAAATAATGATGTGATGAATAATTTATGTACAACTACTCAACCACATCGTGCATAAATATGTACCGATAACCCAGAAAGAGGACAAGCATAAATTATTCAAACAGATTTTCACGATTTATCAAACAGATCCGAACGAAAAATGTTGGAAAATCAGTTCACTATCATAGTAAATCCTCGAGAATTAATCTAGGAATGCTTTGATACCAATTGTTGGAAATTCAATTTAGCCCTAATCAATTCAAAAGAGATCAAAACTATAAACAAACCGAGATTAGCGGAAGCGTACCGGAATCCATTGAATCGATTTGTATGAAGAATCTGATCTTCCAAGAATACAGTTTCTACTTTCTGTCTGCGTTTCTCTCTGACGGGGAAGAAGAGAAAATAAAAGTACGTACTGCTTCTCGGGGACCAGACCGTTTTATAACGGACTAAAATCAGTTTTCTAATATTTACAATTTGGCCCCTCAACAAATTGTAAATACCACTTATTTACACCCCAATGTATAATAGCATTATACATTTTAACATATGTGCCCACAACAAATTTTAATCTAACACCACTTACTCACACAAGAACACGGACAACCATACATATATACTGATACACATAATGCAAAAGCAAATGTCTTTTTAGTAATAAGCAGTAAAGTAGGCATGATAACAGAGATAGGAAAGTACTCAACGATAGCAAAGATTATATGAAATACACACGTTAGACCAATATAATGTTACAATAGTTTTTAGTAATAACAAAATGCCAATATCATAAGGCATAACACCTTACAGATGTATATATTTATTAATATAAGTCAAGTAATCAAACTTGGCTTAATGTAAGTTGACACCCCTTAAATCAATGCTACGACACAACCTGGCTTGCTTCCTACTGCACAATTTGCAACTACTATGCGCCCATATTGATCTTGTTTGATATGGTCGTAGATATGCAACTATGGTATGGTCACCATTTGCACATATCTCACCTCAATTTCATGCAACTTTCACGCCAATCATCCTTGACCTTGTAGTAGTTCATGCAAAAATATTGTTGCCCTATTTTTTTTGCAACAGTACATCTTCTTCTGTAGTCATTTTACATTTCTATTTACATACACTGATTGTTTCATCTTCTACACATATTGAATGCAGGGACTTATGGAGGAAGAGGAAGAAAAACAGAAGTTGAAATGTAGCGGTAACGAGGAAGCAAAAACATATGACCTTGACAATGATCCCATCTCTAAAGTTTTTGGCTCCGATAGAAAGACTATTATCGTGCAATTAACTTCACTTCCTCTGCAAAACAAGTAAAGTTGATGCAAGCTTCAAAAGCAATTGCCGATAAGAATAAAAAGAATGATTTTCGTCAATGGCCATCAGAATTACAAAACTAAGTGGCAAATCAAGTTGCAAGTCAATTGGCGAATCAAATATCGAGCCAAATCAATGAGGTTCTTAAATCATTTGCTTCATTTTTCCTAAATATGGTACCGAGGTTACAACATAACCTTAATGGTGGTATGGCCCGTATTTCGTCTTTGCAATATCTGAAATTCTATTTATCAGTAGCTCATATTATATTGGACGTTTAAAATTGGAAATGAAATTGCTTTTTTGTAATTTGGATATGATATTGTGGTATTTTGAAATTGAAAAGTATATAGCTCATATTATAGTAGTATATAAATATGATATTATTGCATTTGAGATATGGAAGCATTTTAGACTTCATATTGAATTGATATGATTATATATGTGATATGGACATCATCATTTATGAGATACGATATTAATTTATTTTAAGAATTTAATATTAATTGTGCATAAAATAGTGTAAAAACATATTTCAATTAGTAACGCATATAAGTGTTGTCAATATTTTGGATAACAATGCTTATCTATGTTACAAACCTAAATGATAAGGAAAGCAATTTATGTGTAACAAATGTGTTATTAAATAACCATTTTCCAACACTTATAAGCATTACAGTATATTTCTCTACCAATACTTATAAGCGTTATCGTATATTTAGATACCAACACTTATAAGTGTTAATAATACGTATGTTCGTTACTCTTATAAGTGTTACAAATTTGACCGCTCCATTCCTCACAGTCCATTAGTAACACTTAAAAAGTGTTACTGAAATTATTTGTAACGCTTATAAATGTTATGATTTGCCTGTTTTGGTTTAGTGTATGCCCATGAATGCCGGACAAGCAAAGGAAAGAAAGCCGCTGAGAAGGAATGACTAAGATGTTTCAACTGTGATCAGATTTGACACTATAAGAACCAGTGCAAGGAGCCAACCAAGGATGGGAAAGGAAAAGTGGTTGCATTGGAACCAGCTACCTTGAGACCACTAGTAGAGGAGAGAGGAAAAGCTGTATTAGGAGGTCCGCTTTGATTTATGGTGTATCAATTAAAGTTCTATTTAATACCGATGCATCACATTCTTTTATATCTCACTGTTTGGTAGATAAGCTTAACCTTGAACCCTCATACCTAGTTACTTCCTTAAGGGTAGCAAATCCGATAGGAAGTTATGCGACTCTTAAGATGAGATGTGACCACTTAGAGTTTGAATTGTTAGGTCATGTGTTTGTTTGCAGTTTGCGTGTTTTTTATTTCGTAAGGTTCGAATTATTTTGGGGATGGATTGGTTAAGTAAATATGATACTAGGATATTTTACCATGATAGGAAAATATAGCTTAGACACCCTAACTGTAGTGACTGGACTATATACTCCATAGAAAAACCTAGTTTTGAGGTTAACGCTTGGTTGGGTGTTGTGGAGGCAGAACACAAGTTGAATCGGGTTTTCGTTGTTAGAGAATTCGCAGATGTCTTTGAACCTATAGTGGGATTGCCGCAAAATGAGTTATTGAGTTTCAGATAGATTTGGTGCCAGGAGTAGAACCAATGTGCAGACCACCAAGCATAATGACACCTATCGAGATGAGGGAACTAAAGGTGCAGTTGGTCGATTTTGAAGGAAAAATTTTTATTAGACCAAGCAATTCGCCTTGGACGGCAGCCACAGTGTTTGCTAAGAAGCCAGAGGGATCGTTAAGATTATGTATCAATTATCGTAAGTTGAATGAGAAGTCGATAAAGAATCGATATTCGCTACCTGGAATTGATGATTTGTTCGATCAGTTGAGTAGAGCCAAAGTATTTTTCCAGTTCGATTTAGCAATAGGGTTCCATCAGCTTAGAGTGATAAAGGATAGTATTCTTTTGACGGCATTTAGGACCAGATATGGATCGTACGAATGGTTAGTAATGCCGTTCGGACTAACTAATGCGCCAGCATTCTTTGTAGATTTGATGAATCGAATTTTTCAAGAGCACTTGGATTGATTCATGTTGGTATTTATATATTACATTTTGATATACTCTAAGGATAAAAGAGAGCATGAAGTTCATCTTAGAGTGGTGCTTGAGATGCTGAGACAGCACAATTAAAAGCGTAATTTTCGAAGTGTCATTTTTGGAAGAAAGAAGTGAAGTTTCTAAGTCATGTAGTCTCGGAGAAAGAGTTGTCTATAGATCCGACTAAGATCGAAGCGGTGAATAATTAGAAGAGATCGGAGACAGTAACTGAGATAAAGATTTTTCGTGGATTACCTGGGTAGAATCGGAGATTCATTAAGGACTTTTCATGGATAGCGGCACCGATGACCAAGCTAATGTGGAAAGATGTGAGGTTTGTTTGGACTGATAAGTGTGAGGAGGCATTCCAGAAGCTGAAACATTTATTGACTAATGCACCTATGTTAGTTTTTCCGAAAGGGAATCAGGACTTAGTAGTGTACACGAATGCATGTGGAACAAGATTAGGAGCAGTGTTAATGCAAAAAGGTAAAGTGATTGCATATGCAACTCGACAGCTTAGACCACATGAGGTTAGATGCCTAACTCATGATTTGGAATTAGCTATAGTTATTAATGCATTAAAGGTGTGGAGACATTACCTATTGGGAGAAAGATTCGAGTTATATACGGATCATAAGTCTCTGAGGCATTTATTATCTCAGAAAGAGTTGAATATGAGACGCCATTGGTGGTTAGAGTTTTTAGCCGCTTATGACTTTGGTATTGAGTACACACCAGGACAAGGCAAGGTTGAGGATGCACATAGTAAAAGACATCAGAATGCAGTGTTGGCAATGATAGCTAAGTGAAAAGATTTAGAAGCATTGACTACATGCAGGATACAATGGAGATCTGAAGCTAGATCTAGCAAGGAAACTGTAATGTTATCATGTTTAGAAGTTCGACCAGTGATGATTGAAAGGATTGGGATCCAGTATTGGCTGAATGGATTAGGAAGTTAAGAAATGGAACAAAGAGCGGTGACTTGAAAGTTTTCAGCGTTGACCAAAATAGGTGGTTGAGAAAGAAAGGACAACTCTGAGTTCCAAATGTGGGAAAAATTAGGAAGGAAGTGCTAGGAGAATGCCATCGTTCGAAGTTTAATATTCATTCGGGAGGAACTAAGATGTATCAGGATATGAAAAGAAGTTTCTTCTAGGAAGTTATGAAGAGAAATGTAGGCTTATGGGTAAAATAGTGTTTGAACTGTCAATAGGTAAAAGTCGAACATCAGAAACCAAGTGGGCTACATCAGCCTTTAGATGTTCCTGTATGGAAATGGGATTTCATCTTGTTATTCCATTTTTTTGGTTAAAACTGGAATATCAATGTTGTGTGCATTTCCACCACCGAACCAGAAGCAAGGTAGACCACCACCGGACTGACTCACAGCCGAGCCAAAGCATCACCAGTCCAGGCACTACCGGTCCAACTCCACTTCCCTTCCTAGCCAAACCAAGCTACTCATCTACCAACCACTGCCGAACCAACTCCCTTCCCATGCCTGCCGAACCAAAGTGATATCGGACCAATTCCACTCCAACCATCTCCGGACCAAGGCCTTGCCGAACCAACATTGCCAAGCCAGATTGCTTCAGTCCGTACCCACCAGCAGCTATATACATCCAGGACCCCTACCCTCAGCCTCACTCTATAAATAGAGGGGCAGGGGTACAACAATGGCAGACAAGTTTGAGAGCTCAAGCACGGATGGAACTTTCAAACAACTTTCAGTTACTTGTAATCAAAGCTTTGTACTTGTAATCTGGAGAGAAAAGGATAATAACATATAAAGTGGACGTAGGCACGTTCTGGCCGAACCACTATAAATCTGTGTGTCTTTTAAAGTTTAGTCTCTGCTTTCTATATATTTGCATAAATCACCCAAATCACTAAAAACAACATAAAATCAACTAACTCATATGACTTGGAGGTGTTTGCCCATTTTTTGTGCAAACATTTTTGGTGCTTTCACTGAGAACTGAACTCAGGAGTGCTTTAATCATTGCCTCGCAAAGATTTGTTGAGGGACTCTCTTTAAGAACCAGAAGTCCATCCGAGATTATGGCTCTTGGAAGGAAAACAAGTAGAAGACAGAGACCAGAAAGAAGTCAGCACAAAGGGAGTCAAGGGGCTTCCTCAGGAGAGAACCAAACTTCAGTCTTCATCGCTAGGGATGAGATGGAGACAATGATGAAAAGACAAGAGGAGTTGATTCAGAATTTGTTTCAGCAGATTGGGCAACTTGGAGCACGGAATAGGGAAGCGGATGGAGTTCGGAATGGAGCAGGACCATCCGGCATAGCACCCGGATTAGGAGGCATACCCATGGAGAACATAGATCCTATTTCGGAGAGAGAAAGAGGAGCATCTGCACAACCTGGGAGCAGTAGAGGAGTGAACGCACAGGCAAGGGGGCAGATCCCAGAATTCCCTCGTGGACTCGGGGGGCAGGTTGAAAGTAATGAACAAAGAGCATCTCGGAGACAATGACAGGTTGGCGGAGATGGTTAGAAAAGCTATGAGAGGCGGTTTGGTAAACAAAGATTTGGAGGATGTTAATAGGAGTCCTTTTACTCCAGCAATCAGACAAGCTAGGAACCCACCGGATTTCAAGTTACCATCGCTGGACATGTATGACGGGAGAACGGACCCCACGGTTCATATAACGAAGTATATGAGGCATATGGAAGTGCTGGGGGCATCATAGGAGGTTATGGCCCGGTGCTTTCCATTGTACTTGGCGGATATTGCAGCATTGTGGTTTAGACAATTGGAGAACGGATCCATCGGAACGTGGAATGATTTAATTGAGAGATTTATGAGGCAGTTCAGGGTCCACATTACAAGACCCAAGAATGTGATGACTTTGGCAACCCTAAAGCGGAAAACCGGAGAGACTTTGAGGAGTTACCTAACGCGATTCAATGCGGCAGCAGCTTCGGTGGATCAACCAGATCCATCCATGGTTATGATAGCGGCTGTGTCCGGGATAGCTGACGGAACAGAGTTCAAAAATTCATTAACTAAGGATCCACCCGTGGATCTAGGAGAATTCTATCATGAGGCGGAAAAGTTTCTACGATTGGAGGATGCGAATGCCGAAAGAGAAGAAGGAGAAGGAATTGATATTTATGCGATCAAAGGAGGAAATCCCCCTGAGAAAGACGCGGAAACTAGTAGAGGTAAAAGAAAGACTGAGAATGACGGGGGCAGGTCAAAGCGGCAACGGAGGGAGCCGCGATTCACCACTTACTCTGAGCTGAATGAGAGTCTGGAGCGAATTTATCAGGATACTAAAGAGCAAGTTCCGTATCATAGACCGATGCAAAGGGATCCAACTTCTGACGAAAGAAAATCAGACAAGTTTTGTGTATTTCATGAATTAAATGGTCATAACACTAATGATTGTAGGCATTTGAAGGACGGGGTGGAAGGGCATATCAGGAACGGTATGCTCCTTCAGTATGAGAGGAGGCGAACCCCATCAGTGGAGCCAGAGCGACCACCGTCTACATCGACTAGAGGTGACCCAGGATCGGGGAACCGTTTGATTATCCATTGATTGCTTGATTAAAATAACGATGAACAAGTTGTAAACCTCTCACTAACGCGGTTAAATCATTTACACATGTGAGCGATCGCGCACGATCCATAGGAATGCTCTGAATGACTACCAACCGCGCTATAGTAAGAGTTTACGCTTTAACATCTTCATTTTGCTTTTTGCTTTGATTTTGATTTGAACATTTAAATTCTTCCTATTTGGACATTTCTGTTGTAAGGTTCATATGATTATTGCTTTAATATTTACAATTCTATGGAAAAAAAAATCTACTGGTATGCCCGTTGGATCGCGAACGATCCACGAGCACCTCATGCATGGCAGTGAACTGCCGAAGTCTTTGATTCGGAAACTCCCCCAAACAATAACTCCGGCACTGATAATATTAAGTCCCCCCGGGCACACTCATTCGCCTTGAACGACACCCGACCTCGAACGGTCACAACTCGCCTCGAACGGCACCCGACCTCGAACGGTTACAACTCGCCTCGAACGGCACCCGACCTCGAACGGTCACAACTCGCCTCGAACGGCACCCGACCTCGAACGGTCACAACTCGCCCCGAACGGCACAACTCACCTCACCTCAAATGGCTCGATCACGAATGGTCGTCATTTGAGGTCCGTCACTTGACCGTGCATGGTCGCACTTCACCTCAAATGGCTCGATCCTGAACGATCGTCATTTGAAGCTAGGCGCTTGACCATGAACGGTCGCACTTCATCTCAAATATCTCGATCCCGAACGGTCGTCATTTGAGGTCACAAAAAACTGTAAATTCCTTTGCAGGACATCAACAGGATATGAACATCCAGCTCATGGCATTACAAAACACGCCTTCCTACCGCAAGGCATATTTTGAGGGGCAAAGTGTTATCCCATTTTTTGGTTAAAACTGGAATATCGATGTTGTGTGCATTTCCACCACCGAACCAGAAGCAAGGTAGACCACCACCGGACCGACTCACAGCCGAGCCAAAGCATCACCGGTCCAGTCACTACCGGTTCAACTCCACTTCCCTTCCTAGCCGAACCAAGCTACTCCTCGACCAACCACTGCCGAACCAACTCCCTTCCCATGCCTGCCGAACCAAAGTGATACCGGACCAACCACTGCCGAACCAACTCCCTTCCCATGCCTGCCGAACCAAAGTGATACCGGACCAATTCCACTCCAACCATCTCCGGACCAAGGCCTTGCCGAACCAACATTGCCAGGCCAGATTGCTTCAGCCCATGCCCACCAGCAGTTATATACATCCAGGACCCCTACCCTCAGCCTCACTCTATAAATAGAGAGGCAGGGGTACAACAATGGAAGACAAGTTTGAGAGCTCAAGCACGAATGGAACTTTCAAATAACTTTCAGTTACTTGTAATCAAAGCTTTGTACTTGTAATCTGGAGAGAAAAGGAGAATAACATATAAGGTGGACGTAGGCACGTTCTGGCCGAACCACTATAAATCTGTGTGTCTTTTACAGTTTAGTCCCTGCTTTTTATATATTTGCATAAATCACCCAAATCACTAAAAACAACATAAAATCAACTAACTCATACGACTTGGAGGTGTTTGCCCATTTTTTGTGCAAACACATCTCAATGGATTTTATAGATGAGTTGCCTAGGCCAAATAGGGGAAATGAAAGTATATGGGTTATAGTGGACATGTTAACCAAGAGTGTCCATTTCATCCTAGTTAAGTCAACCAGGACGACACATGTTTCGGCTAAGTTATTTATAAAGAATGTAGTTAGGCTGCATGGAATTCCTAGTAGTATAATAAGCGATAGAGATTTCTTATTTACTAGCGAGTTCTGGAAGAGTCTACATGAGACATCAGGTACCAAGCTCAAGATAAGTACTGCTTACCATCCATGGATAGATGGGAAAACCAAAAGGATTAATAGTCTTAGAAGATTTGTTACGAGCTTGCCTCCTATATTTTGGAGGATCAAGGGAAGGCCATCTACACTTAGTCGAATTTTTGTATAACAACAGTTATCAAGCTAGTATAGGGATAGCACCATTTGAAGCTTTGTATAGAAGGCCATACAAATCTCCAGCTTGTTGATTAGAGACTGGAGATAAGTTGATTCTTGATTCAGGTTTGGTTAAAGAAGATGTAGAAAAGATTGAGTTAATTAGAGCTAGAATGAAAGAAGATCAGTCTAGGCATAAGAGTTATGCTAATAAGAGACGGAAAGATTTGGAGTTCTTAGTTGGAAATCATATTTTCGTCAAGGTATCACTGATGAAAGATTTAATTCAATTTGGAAAATCAGGAAAATTGGCGTCGAGATTTGTAGAACCATTTCCTATTATAGAGAGGATAAGGAAACTCGCATACAAAGTAGAGTTACCGAACAGTCTGGAAAGAGTCCGTAATGTTTTCAGTATTTCTCATATAAGGAAGTGTGTTCGAGATCCAAAGACTACTATAGCACCGACTGTGTTAGACAACTTAGCAGTGGAACCGAATTTGACTATAGTTAGAAAGCCATTTCGTATAGTCGAGAGATGAGAAGGCAAAGGAACAAGACAGTCAGATTAGTTAAAGTCCAATGGAGCGATGGCGAGAGAGATTGTACTTGGGAAACTGATAGCAGGATTAGAGACGCTTATCTTGACTTTTTTCATGGTATGTTTTACCTTTATGATTGATTTTGACGAGTGTCTTATAATAACTTTGAGGACGAAATTTTTTAAGGAGGGGAGTCTGTAACGACCCTAATTTTGATTAATGTTATTTAGAATATTTAATTAGTTAAATTAAATGAAATAATGTAAATGGTTAAGGGATTGAAATTTGTGTAATTAAAAGGGTGGCCATGCCTAATAAACTAATCAATAAGAAAGGAATTAAAATGAAATAAGTAAGGGTAATAGATAAGGGCAAAATAGGAATAAGTTATATTCTTATACCGTAAACCCACATGCACTCTCATTTTACACGTTCATAAGCAAAACTAAACCAAGAAGAGACTGGCCACCATTAAGAGAAAGCAAGAGAAAGATAAGCTAAAATAAAGAGGAAGAAAGCTTAATCAATCTAATTCAAGAAGCAAATCTCAAACTCGTTAATCACAAACTGAAAGTGAATAATAGGTTACATCTCATTTTATTATTTTCGGTTTTAGTTGAGATCCGAATTTATTTTGCAAATAATTTGCCATGTTTTGATTGTTAAATAGATATATATGCTTGTTGATGATGTATGCTATTTCATATAGATTTTATGATAAGGTTAAAACCAATTCAATGACATCCGAATGTCTTGCAATTTTTTTTGGCAAACAATGCCATGCAATTTTTATATAAGGTCAGAAATAATATTTTAGAGATGGGTTTCAAGTTTCATAATTTTATGAATTAATGTGGATTTATTATGAATTTTCTAGTGAAGAAAATGGTTAATTGGGTTTAAAATTAATTACAGCTATAATATGTTAGCTTTGGGTCAGAAATCTAAATATGTTAGAAAACATATTAAAAGCGATTTATGGAATTTTTGTAGATTTTTCCTAAATGTTTTAATAAATATATAAAATTATTTAAGGTATGGGACTTAAATGTTATATATGTTTGTAAAAGGAGAAGGAGCAAATTATAAATGTTTTAAAATGTTAATCTCTAAAATTTGGCAATATTTTTAGAAAATTTATTGGAAAAGTATTAGCAACAAATAATATATTGACAAACAAAGCAAGTTAGTTAGAAAGAAATTACTTTATAAAGTTAAAAAACCATATTTACAAGGTTTTGTTGTTTCGCCACTTTCGGCAGTTATCTTCCGACACCAAACTTCCTCCTCTAACTAGTTTGAAACCAATACACATGGTATAAAAGACTTGGTATGTAGTGGATTGGAGACAGACGAAAGATATACAGTAGAAACATGCCTTCGAAGGGGTGACCTTGTTTTGCTTTTAAAAGGAAATGACGCTTCTTTTGCTTTAGAAAGAGAATGCTTCCGAATGAGATAGCTTTCGACTTGATCAAATGTTTTAGAGAAAAGAGCTTTCGAAAGAGGTTGCCGTCTTTGTTTTATAAATGAGCTTTTGAAAGGGTCGAGACCCCTGCCGCCGCATGTTAACTTTCGAAGTAATGCCTTAGAAATGATCATTTCGCTTTAAACCCTGAGCCGCTTCTCCAATGTTTTTGAAGGGATTGATTTCGACACCATCCACTTCTTTTACTTAGGAAATTGCTTTCAAAAGAGTTGCTTTCGACTTAGTTCTTTTCAAACCCTTTTGATAATTTGAAGGCTAAACCCAAAGGTTTCGAAACTATGTTCCACATATTTTTACTTGAACCCAATTCTTTCGAAAGGTTTGTTTAAAGTAAATGAGTTCAATGCTTTCGGAAGGTATATGATAAAGGTTTCGAAAGGGTGATTTCTTAATATTTTTGAAAGATTTACCTTATTGTTTAAATGGAGGGATTCCAATATTTTCGAAAGGCGTGTTTAAAATGTTTTGAAAAGATATGTCTAAGGTTTTATAAAGCTTTCAAAAGGAACTTCCAATGTTTTCGAAAGGTCCATTATAAATGGTTTGAAAGGTATGTTTTGGCCTTTTGGCGTAAGGTTATTGTAACGATTCCAGTTTAAAGACTAATTTAAAATTTGTAATTAAATTAAATTTTTGGGTTAAATTGTGTATTTATTTGAATTTTTTTTCAAATTAATAAGAGATAAATACTTATTTATTTTTGAATTTGGATTTGAAACTCAAAATGATATTTATTTTTATTTGGAAATTCAAAATGAATTCAAAAATGAATTGAATTTAAAGATTGTACTTTGGGAAAAAAATGTTATATGTATGATTAATTAATGAATGCAATATAGATACTAATGTTTAAAATAAAATTCAATTCTATCAATATAAATATAAGTATACAAATATGAGGATATAAATTAATGTTTGAAAGTTAAACTTTAAATAGAAACAAAATTCAAGATTATTTTTTAAAAAATAAAATATTGATACTTAAGTAAACATATGAAGTACATATATATTGTATGTGAGTTGTGTAATATATGAATAAGCAAGGCAAGAAGATCTGCGTACAAAACAAAGTGGCTTGCAAAAGAAGATAATTATAAAACAAACAAAAACATATCTACAATACAAATCTGTATATACATAATAAAATAACATGAGATTGTAAACAAAATGAGAAACTCAAAGGCTTATAAAGGAAGGAAATGGAACAAAATATCAACAAGAAAGAAAAAAAGTACTTATACAATGGAGGTTGTAAACATGAAGGGAAGCATGCATTTATTTCCATCATCTCAGCGGAAAATATGTTAGAAATATCAGTAAATAAATTGAAACAAATATCTTTAGTCAAACAAAAAGAAAGGAAAAATCTATAGTTAACAAAAGAGGCTTTACCAGTTGTTACCTTCCCCTATACCAAACCACTTTCTTTATTTATACATACTTGCCCTGATTGTTCAGTAAGAAAAAAAACTAAGCATTTCAGAAAAGAAAGAAAATAAGAAACATTATTCAACTCAAAGGGCCTTCAAAAACACAGGATTATTCTCTATTTCAAAACCTTTCACTGTGAGTAACACATTTTTCTTAAATTTTAAAAGTATAAATCTGTTGTTTATATATACATATCTCTGTGAATAAGCTTGTTTATATATACATGGATCCTTTGAATATAATTGGAAGCTGGAAGTGTTTGTACAGGCTTATTGTTCTGGGACTCTAAAAAAAAAATTTGATTTCAAAAATCATTTCCATTCAATCCACTTGATGCTTGGGCTTAGATATAAAACAAAAAATTGTTTGTTCAAGCATATACCAAGTTTTAAAAATTTATACAAGTTAAAACAAATTTTAATCTTCTCTGGAAATCAAGAAATCAGAGCTAACTCTAAATAGGCAAAGATTCAAACTTCATAATTTATGAATTCAGGTGTATAAATGGAATTATTATACCTTAATATGATTTTTAAAGCAAGATTTATAATTTTTAGATCAAGAATTCAAGAGCAGTTCCTAGTTGAACAGAAAATGCCTTTCTACCAGTTTCCAGCGATCGAAAAATAATTTGATGTTGAAACTTTGCATGAAGCAAGTCTGGTAATCAATTATATTAGGAAAAATGTTAAACAATTTTTCTATTGAATGAGATGTTGGAGAGAGGCAGCTTTAGGGTTTAACGTTCGAATTTATCGTGGAGGGAAAAATGGTGGTCGCGCCACCGGGGAGTCACCGGAGAAGATCGGTCGTGGGGGGATCGAGAGCTTGGGTTGCGGCAGTGTTACAGGTGAAGTTTGGTGGCATATGGATGTCGGCGTTGCCTGGATGAGGTGATTGATGGTCGAGATGTTTTTCGTCTGGAGCTCGATTTGTCAATCTTTACTTTCGTGATCGATTTGAGTGTTGAGTTGTTGCATTCGCAAGAGAGGGTGAGGGCCGACATGTTGGTGATCGACTCTGGTGCCGGAGCATCACCGTGGGTGAGTGCACGTACACGCTGGGTCGTGTACACGTCAGTGGGTTTTGGGGTTGTGAGTTACTCGAGTAGTTTCTTGAGTAAGTATAGATTTGCCTCGAGGAAGACATTGTGTTGCTCGGGTGCGTGAATGCAATTGCGTGAGTACTGCAGTTTATTTAAACTTAGCTGGAAAAAAAACGAAGAAGAACGAACGCGAGAGGGAGAGGGCTTGGGAAAAGGAGGAAAAGACTCGAGTGTTCACTCGAGTATATTGAAATCTCTCTCGGGTTGTTTCCCAAACCTGCGAGTAATAATAGTAAGTTAACTTTTTTAAACAAAGTTAAGTGGTGATGACTAATTAATAAATGACAATTTTAAGTCAAGCCTCTATTACAAGTTAATAAATTAAGTAAATACTTAGCCAAGCTTTGGAATTCAATTAAAACTTTAAATTAAGAAATTAATATAAACAAGTGTTGGAATTTAATTAACATCTAAGTTTCTAATTAGTAATAATTGATTTCCAAGTTATAGAAGATTTTAAATGTTAATTAAGATAAATACGTATTATTATTAATGGTTTAAAAAGGGTAATTAATAATGGATAATTAATTTAAATTTGTTATTAATTAAGTAACTAAAGATTAGTCGAGTTGAAATTAAAGATTTGATTAATTCACAATTAAGTATTTAATTTATTTGTAATTACAAATTGTTAATTAGATAATTAAAGTTAATTAATTTATAATTTGTACTCAATTAAGATCATTGATTAAAGAATAATCAATTTAAAATTTAATTAATTTATCATTAACAATAGTCAATCCTTGATTTAAATAAATCAATAAAAATAGTTATGTGGTAAATTCTTTTAAATCGCCTTCACCTAAAATAGAAGATGATTGACTGTCATCAAACGTTGTGTACTAGGATGATATTTTTGTTTGTGATTGTGATACTGTGTGATGTAAATTGCCTTATATTGTACTATGATTTGTGACTTGTTTCTGTACATATGTGAAAACCCCTTTGCCTGTAAAACGACATTTGAATTTCGATGCGACAGGGAGTCGGATTCCAGTTGTTTATCCGAAACACACATCGAATTGTAATGATAAATCTTTGTGATTGATAAATTTGTTTTATCTATGAATCTATGAATAAAGATAAGCGTTATGAATTATACCGCTTATTGATATGGATATATCTGTGATGATTGATGTTGTGCACTATTGGGGAAAACCCCTGGACCACACTTATACACACACAAATATGGATTGCACGTGGAAATCGGTTAAGTCGCAAATTTTTAAAATAATTTTGAATTTGAATTTTAAATCCAAACGGTTTTGGAAATGGAATTTGGTTAAAGTGAAAAGTTTTTGAAATGGTGTTTTAGAAATGAAAGTTGTTTTGAATAACTTAATAAAGGTTTGGAATTTGAATAATTTGATTAGAATTCAATATCGAAAATCGAATCCTATATTTGGTATTTATGATTTAAAAACGGTATATAAGTTTACATGGGTCTTTAACCATTTTTAAAGTATTATTGTGGGAATTTGAATTAACCCAAAGATTTTGACTAGTGTAAATGAAATCGGATTTTCCGAAATGAAAACAGTTTGTTTTCATATGATAAAAGCTTTCACATAAGTAATGAATTTCCAATTCTTATTAAAAGGAATTTTAAGTTGAATTGAAATAGTTTTCCAAGTTATGGATAAATCTTTAGAAACGAGTTTTGAAAGCTATAAGTTAAATCTTGATTTAAAGATTTAACGAGTTAATCCAATTGAAATGGAAATTGTTTTGAAAATCTGTGAATGAATCTTTGTGAAACTGGGTGAACTTTGTGAATTGAATCTTTTGTTCAAAAGATTTGAAATGCTATTTGATTTAAACCATTTGAAAGGAAGTTTGGAATTATTATGTTGTGACTTAATTGAAATCCCATATCCATATATTTTTAAATATTGCGCTCATTATTCGGTTTAGCCGGGAGAGGACCTTTGTGTCATATAACTCATTCTGAATAATGATATGTCGTTATGGATAGCATTTGAAGACCGGTGGTGAAGACCGGGTATTTGTGAGAACGATAGGATGACCTATCGATTGTCTCTGCACTGAGTAGCTACGGTATAGAGATTTCCAAAGTGATGGGAAGTCCGATCGGGATTGTGAATACCCGGATTTGCAAGGGCTTCTTCGGAAGTGCCTTCGGTTCTGTTCGAACCCAGAACAGACTTGTATGGTTGTATATCTGACCTACACTTTGAGATATAAAGCAGATTTATTTCAAATACATATCTGTTGGTGGCGGAGAATTTATTCTCTTAGCTTAACACCCTTCTCTGAGACGTATGAGCTCAGAGGTTTTGTAATTGAAGGTTATCTGCGATATAATCCCAATTTGGTAGTGTGGCATGCTAAGTGCTGCTGTGTGTTGATGATCATTGGTTGATCATTTGTGATCAAAGCATGGCTTTCGTGTAAAGCGTAGCTTTGTGAACGAAACCTCGTCGAGCCTCACAAACCGGTAATGGTCGAAACAGGAATGATGCGGCAAGGTTTCAAGGGTAGCTCCCCTAGGGTGTGACCATTCCTTCTGGAAAGGGTAGTATCATGGTATGGAGCCCAGATACTTACTCATGTGGGCACTATAGTATACTTATTACCGTGTGATGTTGTTGGTGTTGAGAGCTCTCGGATAAAGGTCCCAAAGGACCGGGGGTGGCATATCTGTAGGTAGTACTCCCGGGCAGAGAGGAAACCAGCCTTGTGTTGGCAGAGAGCCGGGTAGGTTCTCGGGGCGTCCAGCCAGAGGCGTTCCCATGTGGCAATAGGAAGTTCCTTAGCCTGACCATTTGTTGAAAATCCATTCATCCAATACGAGCCTTGTACGGTTTTAGTTGTATAACTTTTCATCTACTTATGGTGGCGCCCTACTGTTTGGATGGTAGCTATAGTAGGCATAGTTCGAAATGCCTATGCTGGCTAAGATTAATATTAAACTTTCGAAATGTTTTCCACTATGCACTAATAATAATAATATCAAAAATGATTTTCACGTATCAAGCATGTTTGACTATCATAAGGAGCAATCTTCTCCAATTCTGCGTTTGCATGGTGTGTGTGGCGGGAGGCCTTATGGTAGTTTCATTTTCAAAAAGCATTGCAGATTTGAAAATTTGAAGTCTATTGATTGTTTTTAAAGACAAACCGTTTTTGTTTGCTCATACCAGTCGCATGACTGACCTGGAGTTTATTGTTTCTTTTGTAAACTCTGGGTGCCCACAATTTTCCAAACGGGCAGTCTAGAATTTGATTTTTCAGATAGTCAGGTCTAGTAGATTATCTGGAGCTAGTTCAGTCTTTGGACGACTGACCTTGCTTATCTTGGTGCAATCTTGATGGTGGATCGAGCTTGAAGTTTTGGAGCTTTGTCTTTGGAGGTTTTTGGATCAGAGTTGCAGTATTGGATTCTGTGAAGACTTATCTTATATTGTATCGTGTTCCGCTGTATTCTGTATTGTATATTCTCTGATGTTGATGATTATCATTGTATCAAATTGATGTATTGGATAGTGTATTCATGTTATATCAGTGATATCATCTTTTATTCCGCTGTGTTATTTATCATCTAATGGGGTTGCAAGCTCCTACGATACGGATTTGATGTTGTTTGTTGGACATCGAGTTTGGGTCGTGACAAATTGGTATCAGGGCTAAAGGTTGAGTAAGAACTTTAGCTACGGAGTGTAACACATTAGATGGCTCACTAGAGATAGGGTAAAGTATACCCTAGAATGAGTTCAACCAGTGGAACCAAAATCCAAATTTCTCAATCTATTCTCTCTATCTGTTGTTATTCTCTAAGATATTTCGCCCGAATGCGGTCTTCTTACTATTTATAGATAGTAAGAATGAGTGGAAGAAGAGGACGAGATAAGGGACAGGGAAGTACCACTACAGTTGGTCAAAGCCCTGCAGCGACAGATATTCCTATTCAATCTCAATCAAATTTGACTGATGTATATCGAAGTTTCTCTAGACTTAGTGGAAAGCCATTCACTGGTAAAGAATCTGTTATCGAAGCACAAGCCTGGATCCGATCGTGTGAAAGGATTTTCAAGGGACTAAAATTGGAAGATGATCAGATGCGATTGATAGCTTCTTGGCAACTCCAGGAAGAGGCTTTAATTTGGTAGGAAACAGTTACATTGGATGAACCGGCGGATGAATTTACTTGGAGTTGTTTCAAGCAAGTGTTCGAGCAGCGATATGTGCCATCTGCTGGTATCTCTAGAATGTACCAGGAGTTTATGGATTTGAAGCAAGGAAGTTTATCATTTGAGGAATACTTGAGAAAATTCAATATATTATCTCGATTTGGTCCAGAATTGGTGAATACACCGCTAAAGAAGAATGAAAAGTATATTCGGGGAATGAACCAGGAGTTTCAAGAAAGGATGACTACTCACGTTAAGTAATCTTTTTCTGAACTAATTGATATGGGTTATAGATACGATACTCTCGATAAGCAGGAATATCTGGAGGAAAATGGAGATACAAGTAATCTGAATTGGAGGAAAAAGAAATTTGGTATTAGGAAATCGATGAAAGATAAAGGAAAGAGGAATATACAGAAGAAAAAGGTGAAAGACGTTACTTGTTTCAACTGCTTGGAGAAAGGCCATTACTTAAAAAAAT
This sequence comes from Allium cepa, assembly GCA_030765085.1. NCBI lineage: Eukaryota > Viridiplantae > Streptophyta > Magnoliopsida > Asparagales > Amaryllidaceae > Allium > Allium cepa. Next base: position 166,131,411 of record CM060932.1, read on the forward strand.
TGTAAGAATCCTATGAAACAAGGAAAGAGAGAGCCACTTATGACGCCAGAACAGGAATGTAGGGAATGTTGTTACTGCCACAAGCCGGGACATAGGATCATGAATTGCCAAGCACTGAAGCAAGTTCAAGCAGCGAGGGCCTGTGAAATCAAAGGTGATTTTTCAACCTTAAAAATTAGTTAAGGAAAGAAATTTTATAAGATAACCTTCTCGTTTACGATTAAAATTGTTCGAATTTTGTTCGACATGAGAACAACCCTTAGTTTTATTTTTCAGCAAATCAAAAATGAGTTAAATCTTGAATCTGAAATCGTAATCGAATCTATTTCTGCCTGTTTCATTGGGTTTCGATACAATCTACGAACGGTTGGTGATCACTTCGAACTAACCAATACCCCTGTATACTTCATAGATCAGATAACCCAATTGTTTCATAGTTGATTGAGTTTGTTCTCACATCTATTGTTGATATCCTGATTTGGTGAGCCAAATGCAGAATTGATATCCATTTCGATTTGAAAAGATATTTCTCTATCTGTTATCCGTTCTTAGTTGTCTCCTTGGAAAATTTCGGGGACGAAATTTCTTAAGTGGGGAATCTGTAACGATCCCAGTTTAAAGACGAATTTAAAATTTGTAATTAAATTAAATTTTTGGGTTAAATTGTGTATTTATTTGAATTTTTTTCAAATTAATAAGAGATAAATACTTATTTATTTTTGAATTTGGATTTGAAACTCAAAATGAATATTTATTTTTATTTGGAAATTCAAAATGAATTCAAAAACGAATTGAATTGAAAGATTTAACTTCGGGAAAAAATATTATATGTATGATTAATTATTGAATGCAATATAGATACTAATGTTTAAAATAAAATTCAATTCTATCAATATAAATATAAGTATACAAATATGAGGATATAAATTAATGTTTAAAAGTTAAACTTTAAATAGAAATAAAATTCAAGATTATTTTGTAAAAATAAAATATTGATACTTAAGTAAACATATGAAGTACATATATATTGTACGTGAGTTGTGTAATATATGAATAAGCAAGGCAAGAAGATCTGCGTACAAAACAAAGTGGCTTGCAAAAGAAGATAATTATAAAACAAACAAAAACATATCTACAATACAAATCTGTATATACATAATAAAATAACATGAGATTGTAAACAAAATGAGAAACTCAAAGGCTTATAAAGGAAGGAAATGGAACAAAATATCAACAAGAAAGAAAAAAAAGTACTTATACAATGGAGGCTGTAAACATGAAGGGAAGCATGCATTTATTTCCATCATCTCAGCGGAAAATATGTTAGAATCATATCAGTAAATAAATTGACACAAATATCTTTAGTCAAACAAAAAGAAAGGAAAAATCTATAGTTAACAAAAAAGGCTTTACCAGTTGTTACCTTCCCCTATACCAAACCACTTTCTTTATTTATACATACTTGCCCTGATTGTTCAGTAAGAAAAAAAACTAAGCATTTCAGAAAAGAAAGAAAATAAGAAACATTATTCAACTCAAAGGGCCTTCAAAAACACAGGATTATTCTCTATTTCAAAACCTTTCACTGTGAGTAACACATTTTTCTTAAATTTTAAAAGTATAAATCTGTTGTTTATATATACATATCTCTGTGAATAAGCTTGTTTATATATACATGGATCCTTTGAATATAATTGGAAGCTGGAAGTGTTTGTACAGGCTTATTGTTCTGGGACTCTAAAAAAAATTTTGATTTCAAAAATCATTTCCATTCAATCCACTTGATGCTTGGGCTTAGATATAAAACAAAAAATTGTTTGTTCAAGCATATACCAAGTTTTAAAAATTTATACAAGTTAAAACAAATTTTAATCTTCTCTGGAAATCAAGAAATCAGAGCTAACTCTAAATAAGCAAAGATTCAAACTTCATAATTTATGAATTCAGGTGTATAAATGGAATTATTATACCTTAATATGATTTTTAAAGAAAGATTTATAATTTTTAGATCAAGAATTCAAGAGCGGTTCCTAGTTGAACAGAAAATGCCTTTCTACCAATTTCCAGCAATCGAAAAATAATTTGATGTTGAAACTTTGCATGAAGCAAGTCAGGTAATCAATTATATTAGGAAAAATGTTAAACAATTTTTCTATTGAAGGAGATGTTGGAGAGAGGCAGCTTTAGGGTTTAACGTTCGAATTTATCATAGAGGGAAAAATGGTGGTCGCGCCACCGTGGAGTCGCCGGAGCAGATCGGTCGTGGGGGGATCGAGAGCTTGGGTTGCGGCGGTGTTACAGGTGAAGTTTGGTGGCATATGGGTGTCGGCGTTGCTTGGACCAGGTGATTGATGGTCGAGATGTTTTTCGTCTGGAGCTCGATTTGTCAATCTTTACTTTCGTGATCGATTTGAGTGTCGAGTTGTTACGTTCGCAAGAGAGGGTGAGGGCCGACTTGTTGGTGATCGACTCTGGTGTCGGAGCATCACCGTGGGTGAGTGCACGTACACACTGGGTCGTGTACACGTCAGTGGGTTTTGGGGTTGTGAGTTACTCGAGTAGTTTCTTGAGTAAGTATAGATTTGCCTCAGGGAAGACGTTGTGTTGCTCGGGTGCGTGAATGCAATTGCGTGAGTACTGCAGTTTATTTAAACTTAGCTGGAAAAAAAAGGAAGAAAAACGAACGCGAGAGGGAGAGGGCTCAGGAAAAGGAGGAAAAGACTCGAGTGTTCACTCGAGTAAATTGAAATCTTGCTCGGGTTGTTTCCCAAACCTGCGTGTAATAATAGTAACTTAACTTTTTTAAACAAAGTTAAGTTGTGATGACTAATTAATAAATGACAATTTTAAGTCAAGCCTCTATTACAAGTTAATAAATTAAGTAAATACTTAACCAAGCTTTGGAGTTCAATTAATACTTTAAATCAAGAAATTAATATAAACAAGTGTTGGAATTTAATTAACATCTAAGTTTTTAATTAGTAATAATTGATTTCCAAGTTATAGAAGATTTTAAATTTTAATTAAGATAAATAAGTATTATTATTAATAGTTTAAAAAAGGTAATTAATAATGGATAATTAATTTAAATTTGTAATTAATTAAGTAACTAAAGATTAGTCGAGTTGAAATTAAAGATTTGATTAATTCACAATTACGTATTTAATTTATTTGTAATTACAAATTGTTAATTAGATTATTAAAGTTAATGTAGTCAATTAAGATCATTGATCAAATAATAATCAATTTAAAATTTAATTAATTTATCATTAACAATAGTCAATCCTTGATTTAAATAAATCAATAAAAATAGTTATGTGGTAAATTCTTTTAAATCACCTTCACCTAAAACAGAAGATGATTGACTGTCATCAAACGTTGTGTACTAGGCTGATATTTCTGTTTGTGATTGTGATACTGTGTGATGTAAATTGCCTTATGCTGTACTGTGATTTGTGACTTGTTTCTGTACATATGTGAAAACCCCTTTGCTTGTAAAACGACATTTGAATTTTGATGCGACAGGGAGTCGGATTCCAGTTGGTTATCCGAAACCATATCGAATTGTAATGATGAATCTTTATGATTGATAAATTTGTTTTATCTATGAATCTATGAATAAAGATAAGCGTTATGAATTATACCGCTTATCGATATTGATATATCTGTGATGATTGATGTTGTGCACTATTGGGCAAAACCCCTGGACCACGCTTATACACACACAAATATGGATTGAACGTGGAAATCGGTTAAGTCATAAATTTTTAAAATAATTTTGAATTTGAATTTTAAATCCAAATGGTTTCGGAAATGGAATTTGGTTAAAGTGAAAAGTTTTTGAAATGGTGTTTTAGAAATGAAAGTTGTTTTCAATAACTTAATAAAGGTTTGGAATTTGAATAATTTGATTGGAATTCAATATCGGAAATCGAATCCTATATTTGGTATTTATGATTTAAAAACGGTATATAAGTTTACATGGGTCTTTAACCATTTTTAAAGTATTATTGTGGGAATTTGAATTAACCCAAAGATTTTGACTAGTGTAAATGAAATCGGATTTTCCGAAATGAAAATAGTTTGTTTTCAGATGACAAATGCTTTCACATAAGTAATGAATTTCCAATTCTTGTTAAAAGGAATTTTAGGTTGAATTGAAATAGTTTTCCAAGTTATGGATAAATCTTTGGAAACGAGTTTTGAAAGCTATAAGTTAAATCTTGATTTAAAGATTTAACGAGTTAATCCAATTGAAATGAAAATTGTTTTGAAAATCTGTGAATGAATCTTTGTGAAACTGGGTGAACTTTGTGAATTGAATCTTTTGTTCAGAAGATTTGAAATGCTAATTGGTTTAAACCATTTGAAAGGAAGTTTGGAATTATTAAGTTGTGACTTAATTGAAATCCCATATCCATATATTTTTAAATATTGCGCTCATTATTCAGTTTAGCCGGGAGAGGACCTTTGTGTCATATAACTCATTCTGAATAATGATACGTCGTTATGGATAGCATTTGAAGACCAGTGGTGAAGACCGGGTATTTGTGAGAACGATAGGATGACATATCGATTGTCTCTGCACTGAGTAGCTACGGTATAGAGATTTCCAAAGTGATGGGAAGTTCGATCGGGATTGTGAATACCCGGATTTGCAAGGGCTTCTTCGGAAGTGCCTTCGGTTCTGTTCGAACCCAGAACAGACTTGTATGGTTGTATATCTGACCTACACTTTGAGATATAAAGCAGATTTATTTCAAATACATATCTGTTAGTGGCGGAGAATTTATTCTCTTAGCTTAACACCCTTCTCTGAGACGTATGAGCTCAGAGGTTTTGTAATTGAAGGTTATCTGCGATATAATCCCAATTTGGTAGTGTGGCATGCTAAGTGTTGTTGTGTGTTGATGATCATTGGTTGATCATTTGTGATCAAAGCATGGCTTTCGTGTAAAGCGTAGCTTTGTGAACGAAACCTCGTCGAGCCTCACAAACCGGTAATGGTCGAAACATGAATGATGCGGCAAGGTTTCACAGGTAGCTCCCCTAGGGTGTGACCATTCCTTCTAGAAAAGGGTAGTATCATGGTATGAAGCCCAGATACTTACTCATGTGGGCACTGTAGTATACTTATTACTGTGTGATGTTGTTGGTGTTGAGAGCTCTCGGATAAAGGTCCCAAAGGACGGGGGTGGCATATCTGTAGGTAGTACTCCCGGGCGGGGAGGAAACCGGCCTTGTGTTGGCAGAGATCCGGGTAGGTTCTCGGAGCGTCCCGCCAGAGGCGTTCCCATGTGGCAATAGGAAGTTCCTTAGCCTGACCATTTGTTGGAAATCCATTCATGCAATACGAGCCTTGTACGGTTTTAGTTGTATAACCTGCCATCTAATTATGGTGGCGCCCCACTGTTTGGATGGTAGCTATAGTAGACATAGTTTGAAATGTCTATGCTGGCTAAGATTATTATTATACTTTTGAAATGTTTTCCACTATGCACTAATAATAATAATATCAAAAATGGTTTTCGCGTATCAAGCATGTTTGACTATCATAAGGAGAAATCTCCTTCAATTCTGCGTTTGCATAATGTGTGTGGCAGGAGACCTTATGGTAGTTTCATTTTCAAAAAGCATTGCGGATTTTAAAATTTAAAGTCTTTTGATTGTTTTTAAAGACAAACCGTTTTTGTTTGCTCATACCAGTCCCATGACTGACCTGGAGTTTATTGTTCCTTTCCTAAACTCTGGGTGTCCACAATTTTCCACACGGATAGTCTATAGTTTGGTTTTTCAGATAGTCAGGTCTAGTAGATTATCTGGAGCTAGTTCAGTCCTTGGACGACTGACCTTGCTTATCATGGTGCAATCTTGATGGTAGATCGAGCTTGGAGTTTTGGAGCTTTGTCTTTGGAGGTTTTGGGATCATAGTTGCAGTATTGGATTCTGTGAAGACTTATCTTTTATTGTATCGTGTTCTGTTGTATTCTGTATTGTAAATTCTCTGATGTTGATGATTATCATTGTATAAAATTGATGTATTGGATATTGTATTCATGTTATATCAGTGATATCATCTTTTATTCCGTTGTGTTATTTATCATCTAATGGGTGTTGCAAGCTCCCGCGATATGGATTTGATGTTGTTTGTCGAACATCGAGTTCGAGTCGTGACAGTTATAAAGTAAAGTAGTTTACTTGTTTTGAAAGAGGTACTTTCAATGGTTTCGAAAGATGTGCTTTCAAAGGTTTCAAAAGAGATTGTTTAAAGGTTTTAAACAAATGTTTTGAATGTTTTCATCAACAATGTTTTGAGTATAGCATATATTATGGCAAAGAGATTTGAGTAAAGAAAATAGTATGTTTTCCTTGTTTAAGTATGATTTAAAGGGTTGACCCTAGCTAATTTTGTCCAAAATTACAGTGTATTAGGAGTCACGCCCTATACGTTAGCTATAGCCCCTAGCTAATTTAGTTCAAATTTACAGCGTGTAGGGCTTAGTCATGGGTAAGACTTAAATGATGCTTACACATAGAAAGAAATATATATATAGAAAAGGAGAATAGGTTACTGGTGAGCCGCGAAACCATTAGGATCAGTTGACCCTGAAAGAAGTAAGTTAAGGACAGACCGTCCAAAAAAGTGTCTAACAGATGTTAGATTATTTATTTTGTCTGGTAGGCCCGAGTCAGCCAATGATTAGTAGTTAACCAAATAAAACTATATTGTTTGGACAGATAGTCCATTTATTACCTGATTTATGAGCAAATATGATATTGCTATTATTGCTTTAATCAGTTTGATTGCAGGATCCTGATTTGTAAAAGATAGGTTTAAAGGGATATTAGTGAGGGGAAACCCCTTCCGCGAAGGTGCGTGGCCTCACTTAATATTAGTAAACTGAGATGTAATAGTGCTATTCACACCAAATTTTATGTCTGACTCAAAGTTTATGTTTTTTTCCTTAAACTCTTGGGTGCTCAAAATTAATTTGAACAGATTGAGAGCTAAGGTTTTTCAGGTTGGACGAATAAATCTTCTGAAGATGTGCAGGGGGCAAGGTTAGCTATATATAAGCTATTTAGTTTTATTTCCGTTGTGATGTATTAAGACTTATGTGTCTATGTAGTACTCTGATCATCCAAGGGGGCATCTTCATATGTCGCTCTTGGCGTATTTTGTAATAATTATATTTGATCGAAACCTGGGAATTATTTTGGGATTATGTATTTGAATATGAAATATTGATTTGAAATGTAATCAGAAATGTTGTTTTGATCTGTGTTGCTTTTGTTTCATATTCATACTTCCGATATTATGGATACCATTAACATTACCATATTTTATCACTGAAAGTTAATACTGTGGATGACTATAGCATCTGTAGAGCTTAGCTTCGGGCCTCAAGATAGGGGATGTCACACCCATCATGAAGTCAGTGCGGTCGGGAACTGCTCTAAACAACCAAAAATAGTCATAGAGTCTCATTATACATCCCATAACCCTCCTTCGATAGTTCTCTCAATACGACTCATAGTCTACTACTCAAAGTCTTGAAGTACAACTATTCATCATCGAAGTTATCACTTCCCATCATGCGACCATCATCGTCGAACCATGCATCGTCGTTGTGGGAATCACCATCGAACCCAGGGTTCGATACCAATCCCTATACTTAGCTATATTTCGCTAAGTATTTGGTCCGTCTCGAGTGTAAATAATCCCATGCCCAAACTCGAGTCAATCCCATCACGTCAAGAAGTATACGTATGGTGAACCCCGAAACAATTACTTTAAGACTCGACATCCAACTCCTCTATGCAAGCCATCACCGATCCATGCTCATTTTGATCCTATACTTAACAAATAGGTTTATTTCCACCTTTAGACCATCCTGTAGGGATCGCAAGTCATATGGGTCAATACCCATGGATTGATACCGATCTATAAGACAATCCCATATGTAGTAAAAAATTGGCTCTACTTCCTTTACGCATTTCCTTTGCTCCAAGTTACCACGCTCGTCCCAATCCCTCACTTTAATTTTTTTCCCAAATCTCCACGTTAACCATCAATGCAAGTGAGTGATCCCATAATAGTTCCTCCAACATGTAGCGAATGGTCTATGTAAAAGATCCAAAGCATGTAGCAAACCATCTTTATCGTTCGCACCAATCCATCGACGCAAAATCACACATATTCGTCAATATCTCAAGCATACGAACACCAAACAGTATACAATTTTGAATTATGGGGTCTTCCTTACCACCCCATATCGATCGCGTCAAGTTTGGGATGGATTGATATCAATCCCTAATGTCGATCCCTAAGTTGTTCCTAACACTGAATCGTCATTCATTCGGCATTTTTAACCATTCAAGCATCACGAATCAAGCAATCATCAAAAGTAACTTATATTAACAAGAATACAAATAAACACGTCAGCATGAATCCTAAATCTAAGGGTAGTATCCATAAAACACGTAGTATCCCTAAGAACACGAATTTTCAGAACTCATTCAAATTAGTTGAAATCCATATACGTTGTTTAAAAGGATTTAAAACATGTTTTATAGTTTGAAAATCATTTAAAAACATCATTAAATGTCTAATAGGGGCTAATTAGTGAGTAGAGACTAAAACCATTTACCTAAATCCTAATAAATCCAAAGCAATCAACAAATGGCATGAAATCCAAGGATGAACAACAGATCCAAGGTGGTCTTCAATAGCAAATCTTCAATCCAAGTGCTAATCTCCTTTTAATTACTCATTTAGGCTAATTTTAGTAAGGGTTTGGGTAACTTTTAAGCTAAGAAAATTGCTAATGGGGGATTCTCTCTATTTTTGGGGAGAGCGAAATGATAGGAGAGTGTTCCATCACCCTAATACCATGCTAATCTTGAAATGGACGTTAAGCCTACCCATTAACTTACTAACTACCCATTAAGCTGTCTAAAATCGAGCGAAACTTATAGTCATATCTTCCTAACGATAAGTATGATTCCCTATTGTGACCCCTCTACGGAAAGAAAAACCATCATCCCAATCTAATGGAAGCAATTTCAGATCTTAATTCAGCTCCAATCAAAAGTTATATACCATACAAGATTTTCAAGGTTAAAATGGTCACATAAAAATCCAAAAAAAACATAGATGCGTCAAATGTCCCTAAGAGTCATTTTTCAAAATTTTATAATCATACGACCTCATATAAAAATAGTAATAATATCCTACAATCCTTTGATACACAGATTACATGTCGTTACGCTATCCCCCTTTTAGGAATTTCGCCCTCGAAATCCCAAACAAAAAGCAATAGGGTCATCCCACATGCCCACCAACCATTGATGTGCACGTAAAAATGTATATTTTTATTCTCATACTTAATCTTCTTTTATTAAAATAAATGGCATATTGAGCTATTTTTACATGTTTTAAGCCAAAATATAAAAGTGCATTCAAATCAACATTCACTCATCTACATTTGGGCAAAATGGAAATTTTGTGTGTGAATTAATTTGAAGAAAATTTATTTGCACATTTTATTTTTGTCCTGTAAGGAAAATGAGTGCAAATTAGAAGCGGCTTCATGGATATATGCATGCACAAAGAGAAAGAAGCCAAAAGAATGAAGAAAGAAAGAAACTAAATCAACATTGAGAGGCCTACTTACCCACTTACTAATGAATCACGTTTCAAAGCAAAAGCACATGTTGAGTGAAGGATTAATTAAAGCTTAATGATTACTCGGTGGCCACACAAAGTTAAAAGTATTTTTGGAGCTCCCTAAAAATTGATTAGGGTTTTAGAATATGTATAAATACCCTCTTATGTTACATGCAAAAGATCTTGTTTGTATGCATAGAGTTGTGATCAAAAATTAAAAATAAAAGCTTCTCTTTAATGGCATCTTAGCCGTCTTCTTTTTATGCAACTTTCTTTCTATGCTTTTCTTTTTATTTCATACTCTTTTCTTTAATGTTATTTTTATTACATGCTCTCTTTTATTTCATGTTAGTAGATTAGATTTATATTCATGCAAGTAGCTTAGTTTTATTTTATGCAGGTTAGTTAGCTCTTGTTCTCTTTACTTAGTTTTCCTTTTCTTTTTTGTTTATGTTGAAATTAATTTATGTTAATATGTATTCAAATATAAAAAGCTAAACCCCTTCAATTTAAGAGTAATGAAGCTCTCATGAGTTATATAAAATTAATATAATAATTTCATTTATGATCTTTTGTTTTGTGCTTAATGAAAATTTTGATGTTAATGGAATTTTGTTGTTTATTAATGAATTTGATAGTCTATATTATTCATAACGAATAGACTATATTTTATCAAATAGAATCACAAATTACGGCTCAATCTAAATATGATTTTGATAATGAAAGTGAAACTAGAATCAAAATTTAGTGCTCTATGTTACTAGTTCATAGTAAATAGATCATGCTTAAAATAGATTTTATTTTTATCTTCATAATCATTTTTATTAGATTTGACAATTAAATTAAGAGAGTGTTAAATATTGACAGTTTAAGTTATGTTAGTTAATATCACAATTAGACCATACTTATAATAGATACATCAATTAATTCCTCAAGTGGTTAAAGAGAGGGAGCATAAATTCATTTTGTGTTGATTTGTATGATTATGAGAAGGGATTAGCTTCTAAATTGCATTCTAATCTAATAGTTAGATTCCAAATTTTCTCTAGTTTTTAACAATTTTTAGTTAAACACATTATTAAAATCTTTGGTATAATTTGATTGAGTGATTCTAAAATTCTTATTTTCCTTGTGGGATCGACCCATACTCGCATACGTACTACGATTGTACGTCGTGTGCTTACGGTTTTTATTACGATGTTATTCGATGGTTTTTTAATCGATAGAAAAATCATTCCAAATCAAGTTTTTGGCATTGTTGCCGAGCAAAGTAATTTAATTTTAACTTTAGTCTTTGAATTATAATTTTCAGTTAGTATTATTAATAAATAAGAAGGTTTCATTGCATTTTTTCTTGTTAACTGTTTCTTTCTTGCACTTTTCTCTTATTATTTCATTCCACTGCATCTTGTTTGAATAATAGAAAAACCGTCAGATCAAGTTTTATTTTTTTGTGCATTTGTGTGCTCTTTTTTATTTTAGCTTGTCCATTTGGTGTTACATTAAGTTTTTATAAAAAAAACTGTTGTTTTTGGTTTCACTTATTCTCTATTTCTCCGTTTCTTGTTCATAGTTAATTTTTTTTAATTATTATATTGCATTTGTTACAAGCATTTGATTTGAATTCATTTGGCATTACATTGCTAATTTGGGTTCATTGTGCGCCATTACATTTTGTGTTCCTTTGTGCATTTCCACTCATCTGTAACCACCTCCACCACCATAACTTCATCAAAACTCCTCCAATACCTTCCTCCACCAATTAAAAGTCTCCATCTTAAGACGACATTCAAGCACGATCCTCCTTCCATCACCACTTCAACAGCAACCTGTTTACCCATCTACAGCAACCACCACGACACATCAACCCGAGCTCCACCTCAAAACAGCAACCATCTCCTACCTTCACAACCTTTAACAGCAACTCCCTTACATCTTATCAAACCCACAACACAAATCGCCTCCAAACAACACACTCCCACCAAACAAACGGCAGTCGCCAACCACCTCATACGCATCTTCAGCAACTCTCACAACCCAACCCATTCCACCGACTCCACTCCAAAACTGTTATTACTCACAACCACCAAGCACCAACTGCGATCACTGAATCCTCCATTAATCATCAATTGGCCGAAAAAACCTGCAGCCACTTCTCCATCACCAGAAAATCCACCTCACCATAACGTCACCCGAACATCACCCTTCCACTTCACTGCAATCCTCCGCTCTGAAACCTGAAACCAAAAGCAACAGCAAAACAAATCCCTTCCTCTAACTCCATTTCCAACCACCCGAAGCTTGCTTCTCCTCTCAAATCCCCTAATTCGTCTCTACCATAAATTGACTTCCAACCCGCAATCGATATAAACAAGCGACCTAACTCTACAATCAACAGCCACCTCAAACCATGACCAAACCCCAACCGCAGCCTCAATATCCTCAAGCCACTGCATGAAACACCCATTGCCTAACAAACAACCATCAGCACCTGCTGCCCTCTTCTCCGCCTATAATTCGACCGGTTCAACTGCACTGCCATCAAAACCAAACTTCTATACCCCTCAACTTCAACCGCAACACCACTGCCACACCAATATTCCAACCCGGCATACAAAATCACCAACTCCTCCTCGACCAAACATCACTTGAATACCTACTTGATCAACCGCCACTGCCTTCTGCTACCTCTGCCTGCAAGTTCGATCAACAAACACCTAAATCCTATAACTCAGTAACTAACCTTTCAATCCACAAACCCCCTACAAACCACGAACACCTCAGCACCAAATTAAGTTTTCGATTTTTTATATTTGTTCGGGGCGAGAATAATAGGTCGCGAAATTTGGTTTGGGAATTTTGATAAACTTTGGTTTTGGGAATTTTCGAATTTTGTTTTGAAACGGAGTTTTGGAAATTCGATTCTAAAGTTCTATTGAATTAGGATTGTTGCTTAAACAGTTTGGAGGTTTTTAAGTGGGCTTGGGTGGTGTGTGTTTGTTAAGTGAATTTTTAAGTGTGTGTACATTTTCTTAAAAAAAGAAAAAAAGCCAAAAAATTAAGGAAGGAAAAAAAAAAATCATTTTCAAATTTTCAGGTTACAGGTGGTAGGAAATTAAAACAAAAGGAATTGCTTGCTAAAAATAATTGCTCTGCCTACTTGCTCAAAAAAAATGTTGCTTTGATTTACTAATAATTATGCACACTCTAGTATCTGTTTTTATCATTTTTTTATTTTTCTTGCATTGTTGGTCGCTTGCATTTGTATAAAAAAAACTAAAAATTTGTGGTTATATCGTTAATGCACAGTTTGACAGTGACTTAGGATCATGTAATATGAAATATTAACTAACTATTTACTTGTGCAACACACACACACATATAAGTGAAAGAAATAAAGTAAATCACACCAGAGATTTTTATACAGGTTTGAACTTTCTGTTCTACGTCCAGTTCTAGACTCCTTCTGGATTTAATCGATACCCCTACTTAACCCAGAGGAACATGTATTACACCGCCTGAGCGATTGAACAGGACTTCAACTGTCTAGACAACCGAATAGAACTTCAATCACATGATGATACTACAATAGGACTTCAAGTATAAATAGCATAAAAGTATTTGACTTAGTATGCTCTTGAATAGCACTGATGAGTCAATAATGTACACCCTTCCTGTAATCTTCTTCTTTGTGGTATATCGTGTAGTTTGTGAAGAAAGGAAGTAATTTTGATTACAAGATAATATTTTTGAAAGATCGTGTGATTAAAAAATATAAAGCGGTTTGGAATTGAATACTTGAGAATTCAATAGAAAAGATAGAAAAATTGCATGTAGAATTCGTTATTGAAACAATGAAATGAATTTCTTTATACAGAGTTTAATAGTTGCATCATTCGTGAAAAGAAGCAGTGAAAGGTTATGATTGCAACTCTTGATTTAAGAGATTTATCTCTTCATGATGAAGAGGCACTCTTTCAGAAAATTAGCCGTTATACAGGTTCAGCTGGCTGAATAAAATTTGGCAGTCATCAGAATGAAAAAAAAGTTAAAATAGTAAGAAAACAGTTCATTTTAGCCCATTTTCAGCCAGCTAAATATTATCAGCCGACTGAATCAATATGTGCATGTGTACAAATTCAATCAGTCGAATAATCTTGTTCAGTCGGCTGAATCCTATAAAGAATAAAAGTTGTCTTAGCTCAGTTGGTTAGAGCACTTGCTTTCTAAAATAATGACCCAGGTTTGAGCTTGCTCCATGCATTTCTAAAAACTTGATTTTCATTTAAAATATGACTTCACCAATTACCCGAGTTTGAGTCTTGCTTCATATGTTACTATTGTTATTATTATTTGAAAAAAAAAACTTTCATTGCTTTTATAAAATATTTCGAATGTGTATGTATATGTGTGTATACCACTTTGAGAAGATTTTAACATCTGAATACTCTAGACGCTCCATAACTAATAATACTTTGTTTGTCACTTTATCTTGTCTCTATCGTATATATCTCCTCTTGTATCTCCATATATATACTTTTATCATCTTTTGTACTGTGTATCTTCATGTTGAACTTATTTTTTTGTCTCTTTTTGATACTTATATATCTGCAAGTTAGCTTAGAGGTTCTTTGGCATAATTGTGTGGTTGTTATCATTAAAATCCAACTATAGAAGTTCTAACATTCTCCCTCATTTTGATGATGACAATTATACGATTTTTTTAGAAATATTTGTTCAATAGAAAATAATATTAATATGTTTAAAGCCCCCCTAATTATAACATAATATCTCCCTCTATTAATATGCATATGAATTTCTCCCTCTTTGTCATTATCAAATAGAATAGGGGAATATAATAAATTTTATAAAGTATCTTATAAATAGCAAGATAAACCAATATTAATTATGGAGAAAATAAATTAGATTTTACCGTATCTGCTGAAGTCCATATTTAGCACGTAATTTTATTAAATGTATGGAACATCCTTTAGAATTCCCAAATCTATCTTTTTTCTTTTGTTTCTCCATTGAAAATTTGAACGAGTATCAAAAAATTTGAAATATATTTGTGGTTTGCCTAAGAAATGAGATATATGTTCCGGTACCCACTTCCTATGTTAGGGTCCGACGATTAGGTCTTGGGAAGCCATACCCATTTGGGTGTAGTTGAACTTTAAAAATATAATTTTCACTATTAACTAATATATCAAAATAATCATTGATGTATTTTTCTCTATTTTTCCAATTAATAGGAACCTAAATACTTAGATAATTTTTATTCATATTTCTCATCAATGATTTTGTACTTCTAAAGATATTATAAACATTATTGGTCATAGCAATACTTGAATTTCTACAAAAATTGGATTTAAACTTTGCTCGAAATCTAGTACTAGCATTAACATTTTTACTATACATGAAAGCATATCTAATGTTATTTCTACAATTAATTTTATTATATCATAAACCACTTTTATCATATAAAGGTCTAGAACTGGATAAAATCATGTTTAAATCATTTTGACCTTTATTAAATTTCATGAATTCATTTTTTATTTTTTTCAAACTTAGTTTTAAAGTCGCAATTTTTATTTCAAAAGAAATGTTACTGTTTTCCAAAATATTCATTTTCGCATTTAATTTAGAATTCTCGTTTTTTAACGTATATTCTCATTTTTGAGAAGAAAATTTTGAGATCTGTATTATCTAAAGAGGATTGCAATAAATCATTTTGTCTTTTCAAATCAAAATTTTCTTTTGAAAATTTTTCTTTCTCTTTTTCAAATAAGGTGTTTTGTTCATCTAGAAATTATTTAAGAGTTATAAAATTATTTTTAAAACACCAAGTTGATTTTCTAAAATTAATTTCTCATTTTTAAATTTCTCATTTTCAAGTTCGGTATATTTCATCTTTTCTAAAATAAAAAAATTTAAGCTTTGAGATTTTATCGCTTATATTAATTAATTCATTATTATCATTTACTTAAATTTTAAATCAGAAAGTACTACATTGTAGTCCTCATTGGTGGCTTTGACAGGGATTTTGCTTATTGCATTTCGACTGGATCGTTTTCTGGCTATTATTGTACGATGTTGTGACGGTCGATATAATTTCAGGCTCTCATACCAAATGAAAGTGACTTAGGATCGTGTAATATGAAATATTAACTGACTATTTATTTGTGCGGAATACAAATATAAAAATAAAAGCAATAAAGTAAATGACACTAAAGATTTTTATGCTGGTCCGAACTTCCTGTTCTACGTCCAGTCTTAGACTACTTCTGAATTTAATCAACACCCTCACTTAACCCGGAGGAATAGGTATTGCACCGCCTGAGCAACTGAACATGACTTCAACTGCCTAGATAAACCGATTAGGACCTCAATCGCCTACGGATACTACAATAGTACTTCAACAATAAACAACAGAAAAGTATTTGACTGAGTATGCTCTTGAATAGCACCGATAAATCAATAATGTACACCCATCCTATAATCTTCTCCACTATCGTATATCGTGCAGTTTGTGAAGAAAGAAAGTAATTTTGATCACAAGATAAATTCTTAAAAGATCGTATGATCAAAAAATATAAAGCGGTTTGGAATTGAGTGCTTGAGAATTCAATAGAAAAAATAGAAAGAATTATAAGTAGAATTCATTATTGAAACATTGAAATGAATTTCTTTATACAGAGTTTAATAGTTGCAATCATTTGTGAAAAGAAACAGTGAAAAGTTATGACTGCAACTCTTGATTTAAGAGATATACCTCTTCATGATAAAGAGGTACCCTTTCAAAAAAATTCCCGTTATACAAATTCAACCGGCTGAATAAAATTTGGCAGCCATCTGAATCAACAATTTTTTAAAACAGTAAGAAAATGGTTCACTTTCAACCGGCTGAATATTATCAATTAGTTGGATGATTTTCATAAATCAATATGTGCATGTGCACAGATTCAATCGGCTGAATGATCTTGTTCAATCGGTACAATTCTGTTAAGAATAAAAGTTGCCTTAGCTCAGTTGGTTAGAGCACTTACTTTCTAAAATAGTGATCCGGGTTTGAGTCTCGCTCTATGCATTTTTAAAACTTGATTTTTATTTAGAATATGATTTCACCAATGACCCAAGTTCGAGTCTTGCTTCATATATTATTATTATTATTATTATTTGAAAAAACCTTTCATTGCTACTATAAAATGTTTCGAATCTATATGTATATGTATGTATACCACTTTGAGAACATTTTAACATCTGTATACTCTATACATGACACTCTATGACTAATAATACTTTGTTAGTCATCTTCGTCATGTCTCTATCATATATATCACTCCTTGTATCTCCATGTATATACTTTTATCCTCTTTTGTACCATGTATCTTCATGTTTAACTTATTTGTTTGTCTCTTTTTGATACTTATGTACCTGCAAGTTAGCTAAGAGGTTATTTGGTATAATTGTATAGTTGTTGTCGTTAAAATCCAACAGTAGAAGTTGTAACACGTTTAAATTTCAATTTTTGTTTTGCATCATTTCATCTTTGTTTTCTTTTCTAAGGCCAACACCCAACTTCATATAAGGTGGGGATTTCATCACCTCTTTTTTGGCCCACAAATTGCATTTCAATGTATAAAATTGAATTAATAATAAAGATTAGACGTTAGACTTAAGAGTGTCATGGGCTCATCTAGGACAAAGTTGTATTTTGACAAGTTGATTTCTTTTAATAAACTATTTCTTCATGTCTAAGGCAACGACAGAGCAATAATCATTTATAATCAATACGGTGATTCGTAAGATATTATAGTGATTGTTTCTCTGAAGGTCTTCAGCTGCATTGCCATGGTGATTCGTGGTGCATTGATAACCCATGTCTGTTACCTGACTAACAACTGGTTTGTTGAATTAAGTCAAAGGGTAATTATATAAGTTTGGGTTAAGAGCTACTAAGAATAGAAATTTTCTAATTAAGTCCTTGCATTCATTTAGTTGCGTTAACTTCTTGATATATAAAAAAATAAAAAATAAACATATTCCTTTTGTAAAGGATAAAATAATTTTCTTACCTTTTCTTTAAAAAAACACATTTTTAGTAAAAAAAACATTTTTAGTAAAAAATAATTCGCTTCATTCTTACACTCTTATCCTTGTTTTTCACCTCCTTCTCTCCTTAATCTTTTCTTGCTAGTGCATGAGTGTTTGGACTCGTGATACGTCAATGAATCGTTTAACTCGAGCAAACAATCTTTCTACAATGGCGAACAAAAATCCACCTCAAACTCTCATGGAAAGAATTTTCCCTGATCGAATTTCTGTCCCATCTTGCATCACTACAACGGATAATCACTTTGAAATTCATTCAAGTCATATCAACACGCTTCCAAAATTTGGGAATTTTGAAAATGACGATCCTTACATCTTTTTAATGAAATTTGAACAAGTTCGTGCAATCATAAAACTTTAGCAATTATGCGACGATGGAATAAAACTTAGGTTAATCTCATTCGTACTTGCCGATTAAGCCAAGAAATGATTGTATAGCTTACCTTCGAATTCGATTGAAACGTGGGACAAATTTGTAAAAGTTTTCTTAAAGAAATTTTATCCCTTAGAAAAGGCAACCAAAATTCGAAATGAAATTGTAAGCTTTCATCAATTTAAGGGTGAATCTTATGGAAAATACTTTAAAAGATTTAGAAACTTTAAATAAACTGTCCACTACTCTTTACCAAATTTTATACGATGGACTGAAAAATAATTCTCGAACAATGCTTGAGTCAATGTGCCAAGGAAACTTTTTAGCACAACATCACGATGCCGCTTGGCATTTTCTTGAAAGCCTAACCAAAAAATCATCTCAATGAGAATGATCTAATGAGAAATCAACCAATTTAAGATCGAGCGCACATTTAATAGGATCATCATTAGCCTTAGAAGTTAAAATCGATGTGATGATAAACAACTTTGATAATGTTGTTTCATCTAATCAAATGAACCAAGCTTTTCAAATCTCGTGTTATAAATTTAATGATCCAAATTAGTTCACCGATCAATGTCCTCACTCGTTAAAACAAATCAATACCTTTAACAAAGTTAGGAACTATCCATTCTCACCAACGTACAATCCCGGTTGGAGAAATGATCCTAATTTCGCTTGGAACAAAAACTATTCGAACACGAATTTGGTTCAACCATCATTTCAAGCATTTCCGAACACTTCTTCAAATCCTCCTTTTCAACCAAATCAATTTCAACAAAAATTTGCACCACCTTCTCAAAATCAAGCATAATAACCTTTCGTTTCTCAAGGCGACAAGCACATGTCAACACTCGAAAAAAGTTTGGAAACTCCGGCTAAAGCGACCACTCAAAATCTTCAATCAAATAGCAATTTGCAAAATTTTGTTAACCTCGTATATTCAATAATGCGTTCGAGTTTTGTAATGCATGCAAATGTTGTTAAATGTTAGAAAAAATCTTTCGATGAAACTTGATGCCTTTGACACCCATCCTTACGACCATTTTCTAACTCTTTTAGAAATTTTTATATTCTTCTTGTCGTCGATTACGTTTCCAAATGGGATGGAGTCGTTCCATGTAAAAAAAATGACCACTATGTAGTTTTGATATTCATAAAAGAAAACATCGTTACTATGTTTGACATACCTCGCACGATAATAAGTCACGATGGAACCCTTTTTGTAATCAAACTTTACTATCTTTAATGAAGAAATACTCGATAACCCACAAGTTATCCATACCTTATTATCCTCAAAATTTAGGTCAAGTCGAAGTTTCAAACCGATAAATCATACAAATTTTGGAGAAAGTGTTAACAAAAGTCGAAAAGATTAGTCTTAAAAATTAACAGATGCGCTTTGGGATTACGGAACTACTTTTAAAACTAATCTTTGGATGTCCCCTTTTCGATTAGTATATGGTAAAGCGTGTCACTTACTAGTCGAGCTTGAACATAAAGCGTTATGGGCAATAACGAACATAAACTTCTATCTTGAAAAGGCTGGCGAAAACAGAAAATTGCAACTCAATGAATTAGAAGAGATTAGGAACGATGCGTATGAAAATGTAAAAATTTACAAGGAAAAAACAAAAGTTTTTTATGATAGGTCAATCCTAAAAAAATATTTTCACCAAATCAAAAATTTCTTTTGTATGACTCTCAGCTTCATTTATTCGCTGGAAAATTAAAATCGAGATAGACAAGACCATACGTGGTACGTACTATTTTTTCATGTGGTGCCATAGAAATAGAAAACCTGAGGGATGTATCAAATTTTAAGATCAATGGCCATCATTTAAAACCATACTTGGAACTGGCGAGTGACTGAGAGGAGGAGTTCATGATTCTTCATGAGCCATACTACATTTACTAACAAATTTTAACCCTCTCTTGTAAATATGTATATATTTTTCTCCTTTACACTCATTATATCATGCATTGACTGTAGGGACACGGTCAAAACCAAGTATGGGGGGTTCTCATCTTTATTTTTATTTTCATAATTTGATTTTTAATTTTCTTTCCCTCTATTAAAAAAACAAAAAAAATGTTTGCATCTTAATTTACTTTAGGCACATAGATAAACGTACAGTTTTGTTCATTAGATTGAAATTTTTGGAAAATTGCTCGTCTAAAAATATAATAAAAAGAAAAGTTTAAATTATAAGCAACTTTGATGTAACTAGTATATAGGGTGATTCATAGGTGATGGTTATGAAGTATTTTCGAAATTGAAGTCTTTGTTTAAAGAAGTGGTTGATTTAAAGTACGTGTGTTAACATTTTAATCTTTAATGTTAAGTGGTGCAAAGATGATTTTGCATAGCACTCTCTCCTAAAAAACAAAAAAACCTAGTGTGACGACCCGCCTTTCTAACCCCAGAAAGACGTATCATCATTAAGAAAGAAAGGGATAGAAATAGAAAAGAATAGAAAGAAAGAATAACAACATCAGAATCTCACAGCGGAATGGAAAAAAATATAATATATCACATAACTATTACATAGTTTTACATATATCAGAGTTATACAATATCATACAACAGAACTGTCATATACATATATGTCCATACATACATCCAACATACATTATACACTAACTACATAGCGGAACTACATAGATAGATACATACGTCGGGTCTTCTTCTTCAAAGCTCCTCCAGAAACTCAATACTCCAAATACCTATCACTTGGCTACTCATAAAAATTTGAGTACCCAAGAGTTTATGAAAAACAAAATATAAACTCCGGGTCAGACATGGGTCTGGTGTGAGTAAACGGGTTAAAATTGTTTAAATTTGAAAATCATTTGAAAATAAAGGTATCACGTAAGACTTCCCACACATAAATACGGGTAATTTTTTACCTTATGCTAACCAAAACATTTTATAGGAAATCCAGTGATATTATAATAGTGTCTAGGGTTTTCAAGTAAATAGAAAATAGCCGAAATTGTTACATGATTAAATTCTAGCTACTAGCCACGAAAGTGGGTAATACAAATCAAAACCGTAGGGTCCCGTAGGAAAAATGGGTTTCCAACAATGGCAGGGCTACTGGGGTACCGCCCGTCACAGATCACCGTACCGAGGATCATTCCCGACCCCCTACAACACAAGGCCGGAACCATTCCTTACTGAACAGTCCCGAATAAGATAACCCCGCAGTTGTGGCCAACAACTGCTCACACAGCCGAAATAAAGGGACATCTAGACAGGGGTGTATCTCGTCCTGCTTGGGCATGACCCACCTAACCTTGCTGCATCTCCCATGTTTTAGCCATTCCCGGTTGATGAGGCTTGAGGCTGCGATTACCTTTTAAAAAACATATCTCTTAGAATGCTCATCGTCCGCCTGACGATGTATTGAAAGCATTCAATCCATACAAGTTCGTTCCGGGTTCGAATGAAACCGAAGGCATTATCTCGTTACACTCATTTTGGAATCACCCTCAGAGTTAACGATAATAATCATTGCATTTTGAAACACCATCTCGATCTCCACTTGATATGTCACGACCTATCGTTTAATTTGGATCGATGTGGTTTTCGGAATATCGAATTGATACCCGATTCCGGTCTCATCGGAATCCAAACGCCATTTTAAGGGTCAAGTTATCTACTTTGTCTTAACAGTTTAAATCAATACTTAGAATTTACATAACAAATATCACAGATAAATCATATACAGTCATCACAGATATATCGAGAATATATCACAACATATCACAGAATGTCATCAAATAGATGTCTGAGTCAATCAAACAAGAATTATCAATTCATATCAAACTGGTTTGATTAACTTAATTTATCATTTTAATCCAACTTGATTAATCGCTAATTAATCAATTTATTAAATTATTAATTACTTCGTAATTACTCACTTAATTGATTCTTAATTATTAATTAATAATCTAAATCATTAATTAATAAAAGTTAATTATTTATTTAATTATCACAAATTATTTTAATTAATCATTTATTATCAATTAATTAATCATTTATTATCAAATAATTTATCATTTATCATCAATTAATTTATCATTTATTATCAACTAATTTATCATTTAATCCTTAATTAATCACTTAAGTTAACTATTAATTAACTTTAAGTAATTAATTAAATTTCATAAGTTAAATTGATTAAACACACGATTAATTTCTAATTACAAATTTAATTTAAAGTTATTAATTTAATTACAAGTATTAATTTACATTTTTAATTACCTTATATTAATTAATTACCTTTACAAACCTTTCTTTTAATAAACTTTAAATCAATTATTAACTTAAAACTAACTAACATTATTTACTTTATTTAATGTTAAACTTTGTTAATCAAATACTTAAAGTGTTTAGGCAAAAATATTAGGGAGTGGACCCGAGGCAGGCACCACGTTTACTCGAGAAAGTCTCGAGTTTTCCCTTACTCTTTCCCACGTCTCTCTCTTTCCCACCTTCTCCTTCTTCTTACCTGATCCTTTCCTACTTCTTTTTTTATTCAAGCTTATGTTAACTTAAAATATAACTGCAGTATGATACGAACGCACGCGCGTACCAGTTTAAAAACTTGAAGCAACTCCCAAGAATCTCGAGCAAAACACGCGATGACCCAAACTTGCCTCACTTACACCGACCGCCACCGTGCACGTGCACGGTGGTTCGCCTCACCTCCGGCGACCCTCATCACCACCCATAAACCACAAATCGACACAATGACCTAAAACAAAACCTAGATTTTCACAAAAAGGCAAATCGAAAAAAAAGGCCTGAAGCTCGAACTCGAAACACGAACACCCCACCGATAACCACCACGTTCTGCCACCACCCATCACCGGAGGCAAAGCCCCTTCACCAACGCCATGTCCAGACCTTCCTCGGCCTTTACCCAAATCCACGTGCCACTCGATTCAAACACGGCAACGAAATCAAATTTTTTACAGAACAAAGTGAATTATGAACTCAAACCCTACTTTCGATTCGTCACAAACATTCTTGCATTGGAAAAATTATTTAGCATTTTTCCCATGTTAATACATCTTCAAGCTTGCATCATAAGAAATTTCAACAATTAAAATTAATCGAATCAATGGATATTGACAAAAATGTAACTTTTATTCATATTCAAACTGCACCTTGAATACTCACTTAAAAATCATAATTTTTATACTAAAAATCTTAACTTTGTGTGTGAAATCAAGATATGTGATCAAATTTACAAATTAAAACATTCGAATTTTAGCTTTTAATTTCTTTTTACCTGTAACTTGAATAAACAATATATATAAAATACTGTTAAACTTCAAATAAATTTCCAGTCCTTTGATTTAAGATAAACAAACTTAAATTAGCTTCAATTCCTAAGTTTTAAATTGGTTTAAATGAAAAATGTTCGTATTCTTTCACTTCTTTGCTTATAGCTTCATGAATACTGGAGATCATCACATATTTAAATTTCCAGGAAGCATTCCAGAACCACATACTACAATATATAGAAATACAAGATATACAGGAATTAATTACTAACTTAAACTTTAAAAACTGCATGTTTACTCACCAAATAATTTACTGAAACAGAAAGCAATTTAATGGAGCAAGGCTGCAGTTGAATCCTTGAAAACTTTCCTTGTTTTTGCTGTTTGAATATATTTGAGTTTGCAAAGCAAAAATGTTTATTTTCCTTTCTTCTTTTTTTCTCAGGTTTGCTTTTCAAGTTTTATAAACGAATTAGAATAGGGTGATATATAAATAGGATATACTTGGACAGTAGGTTATATCTGGTACAAGTCTCGCTTGTTCTGATTTGCTATGTATTTAATATACTGCAACGTGAAATGATCTTGCGATTTCGGCTGTAAGATTTTATTTGTAAAACTGAAATGACAAAATGGGGTGCTAATTTAATGCATGTCTACAATTATGTTTACGTCTAATTAATGGTTTCTGATACTTGTAATTTGTACAAAGATATTTGTATATGTGTGAATATTAAGTGAATACTTGTCTTCTTTATATTATCCATATGTAAGTTACAGCAACATATATGTTAATATATTTAATTTATTTCTTTGTCTCTTTGCATACTTAATTTTACAGCAACTTGATATAATCTTTATTAAAGATTTTGTGTTGTATAAATATATGTTATAGGTTATTCTCTTTAACTTATGCATTGATTTTGTTTTTGACCTTGCACTTATATTAGTTTCTGTTAACAAAATTTCCCTAGTTTTATTTTTATTTGTAATTAAATTTTCAAGCATTTGATTTATAACATATACTTGTATTTTTATATTTCTAGTTGCATCTTATATTTTATGTCTTATACTTATGTTTTTATATTCATGTTTAATATTGATATGGTTGCCTATTTTTAAACATTATTATTTAAAGACTACAATTATATATTCATATGTATATTATCAAATGTGAAAATATAGAATCTTTGATTTTTATTGAATAAGAAAAGATTTTGTTATAAACAGTTTGAAAGATTCCATTTTAAATTTTCAAATTAAAATTTTCTTTACAGCCACATATATAACTGGTAAATGATCAAGATCTCATCAGTTTATAAATTTAAAAAGCTTGTATTTCATTTAAATTAGATTAAGTATTTATTAAAATATATTGTCAAAATCCTGGGTCGTTACATTCCTCCCCGCTTAAAAGAATTTCATCCCCGAAATTTAAACAACAGTTAATTCAAAAACTTTTATATTAACAATCCAAACATACATATCATCCATACAGTAACAAACAATCAAATAGTCTACTCTAGCAAACATTACTAGTTATCCGGACATAAATCTGGATAAGCTTTCCCAAAACTATCGAGAGTTTCCCAGGTACAATCTCTGAGATTCTCACTCCACTGCACCTTGACGAGTTCCACCACATTGCTCCTGAGTTGCTTCTCGTCCTGATCTACAACCCGAGTTGGATTTCTGACCACAGTCAAATTGAGTTCTACTTCCAAATCTTCTTGAATTACTGGTTCTACAACCAAATTGATGGGTCATGAACAAATTTCCTCAAATGCGATACATGAAATACATTGTGAATTCCAGACATCCGCTTTGGCAATTCAATTCTATAAGCTACAACTCCAATTCTTTCCAGCACTCGGAATGGTCCAATATATCTTGGAGCAAGTTTTCCCGTCTTTTCGAATCTTATAGCACCTTTAATTGGGGAAACTTTGACAAAAACTAAATCTCTGATCTCAAATTCCAATGGTCTTCGTCTTCTATCAGCATACTTCTTCTGACGATCCTGAGCAGCTTTCATCCTTTTCTTGATAAGCTCAACCTTCGCAGAAGCTTCTCGAGTAAGATCGGGTCCGAGCACAAGACGATCTTTCGATTCAATCCAACAAGATGGGGATCTATACGGTCTTCCATACAGAGCTTTATAAGGAGCCATCTTAATACTTGCTTGATAACTGTTATATAAGAGAATTCCACTAAATGAAGATGGTCTTCCCACGATCCTCCAAAATCCAAAACACAAGCCCGTAACATATCCTCAAGAATACGATTAAGCCTCTCCGTCTGTCCGTCTGTCTAAGGATGATAGGCTGTACTCAATCTCAAATTTGTTCCCATTGCTGATTGCAGAGCCTCCCAGAATTTTCTGGTGAAAATAGGATCATGATCACTTACTACACTGACTGGAACACCATGCAATCTGACTATCTCCTTCAAGAAAATTTCTGCAAGAGAAGCTGCAGTACGAGTTGCCTTACCCGGTATAAAATGGGCACTCTTAGTTAAACGATCCACAATAACCCATATACCATCATTTCCTTTCCTGGTTGTAGAGAATCCGTCGATAAAATCCATCGAAATCATTTCCCACTTCCAATCAGGAATTTCCAAAGGCTGCAATAATCCCGCTGACTTCTGTTGATCACCTTTTACTTGTTGGAAGATGGCACAACTGTTGACAAAAGCAGCTACATCTTCCTTCATGCCCTTCCACCAAAAGACTCTCTTCATATCCTTATACATCTTCGAGATTCCCGGATGAATATTCAATTTGGAACGATGACTCTCAGACAACACTTCCTGCTTCAGATCCCTATCATTGGGAACACAAATTCTCCCGTTAACCCTTAATGTTCCTTGACCATCGATTTCAAAAATAGGACGCTAACCCTTCCTAACTCTTTTGATGATCCTTCTCAACATTTTATCAAATTCTTGCTTGCTTGAAATCCTTTCAATAACAGATGGAACAACTTCCAGAAGAGATAGGACTGCGTTCCTACTAAGAGCATCAGCTATAACATTTGCCTTTCCCAGAGTGTACAAAATATCTAAATCATAGGATTCCAGAAATTTGACCCACCGCTGTTGCCTCAGATTAAGATCTTTTTGAGAGAAAAGATATTTCAACAGTTTGTGATCCGTGAACAATTCGAATTTCTCTTCCAAAAGATAATGTCTCCAAATCTTCAAAGCAAAAACAATGGCTAACAGTTCTAGACCATGCGTAGCGTAGTTCTTCTCATGAGGCTTCAATTGCCGACTCGCATACGCAATTATCCTTCCATTCTGCATCAGAACTACTCCCAATCCAACCATACAAGCATCAGTATAAACCTCGAATTTTCTCTTCCCATCCGGAATAGTAAGCACTGGTGCACTGGTTAGCCTTGTCTTCAATTCCTGAAAAGATTTTTCACACTGGGGTGTCCATTTGAATTTTGCTCCTTTCCTAGTCAGCTTAGTCAGATGTGAAGAAATCTTGGAATAATCCTTGATAAATTTCCTGTAGTAGCCAGCCAATCCTAGAAAACTGCGAACTTCTGTCGGTGTCTCCGGCTATTTCCATTCCAAAATAGTTTCAACCTTTGCTGGGTCTACTGAAATACCTTCACCAGAAACAATGTGCCCTAAAAATTTAACTTTCGATTTCCATGAATGGCACTTTGAAAACTTCGTCTTCAACACATGCTTCCTCAGAGTCTCCAATACAATTCTCAAATGATGTCTGTGCTCTTCTTCCGATTTGGAGTAGACCAAGATATCATCAATGAATACCAGAACGAACCTATTCAACACATCCCAAAAGACTCGATTCATCAGTTCAAAAAGTAGGCAGGAGCGTTGGTTAACCCGAAAGGCATAACCAACCACTCATAGAAACAATTGGTCCTCTAAATGCAGTCAAGGGAATACTATCTTTAGCTACCCTTAACTGATGAAAACCCGAAGCTAAATCTAGTTGAGAAAAGATAGAAGCACCATGCAACTGGTCAAAGAGATCATCGATGCGAGGAAGAGGATATTTATTACAGATAGTCACTTTGTTCAATTCTCTATAATCCACACAGAACCTTAGCGATCCATCTGATTTAGTGACAAACACTGCAGCAGAGCCCCAACAATAAAAACTGGGCCTAATCAACCCCTTCTCCAAAAATCCTAAGTCTGCTTAATTAACTCTTCTCTCTCCCTAGGATCCATTCTCCTACTGGGCTGAATCACCGGCACTGCTCCTAGAATCAAATCAATACGAAACTCTATTTCTCGATGTGGTGGCAGACACTTAACTTCTTCAAATACATCAGCAAAATCTTGTACCACATCGATATCTTCAATCTTCTCTTCAGAAGTCTTAATTCCATGAATAAGACTACTCAAGTGAATTCTAGAATTATCACACGACACTCTGGCAATTCTACCTAGATAAGTTTTCAGCGAAACTGTTCTCTAATCACAATTCAAAACTGCTTTATACTTATCCAGCCAATCCATTCCCAAAATAAGATCAAATCCCTTAAAATTTAACACATACGGGTCACAAGAGAAACTGGGATAGATAAGAGATCTTCAAGTCCTTATAGATCGTGTCTAATTTGGTCACCCTTCCAATAGGATTAGATATTAAGATAGGACTGTCTACAGAACTAGGGGTAAGAAAGAACTTTTGTACAGAGTGCAAAGAAATAAAACTCAAGGAAGCACCCGAATCAAACAAAACTTTAATATACTTGCCATCTAAAAGTAAAGTACCTTCTAAAACTCCCTTGCCTTTAGAAGAAGAAGATGGTCCGGCTTCCAGAGCAAAGACCTTATTCTGAGGCGCCCTCTGCAAAAGTGGACAACTTTTGATCATGTGACCAGGCTAATGACAGTTGAAACACAACGATCTTTGAACCATAGCTGATCCTGGACCACTATAATGTGATTGCTGTTGCTGCTGCTGGAATCCTTTTCTGAGACACTTATTTGCCAAATGTCCTTCCTGTTGACAAATGTAGCATTTGCGAGGTCCGTTGTTATTTACAGGCTTCTTCTTGTTCGGCTTTCTCCATTTGGGATCGAACTTTCGCTTATTCGGATTAGTGAAATTCCCACCTGAAGCTGCAGCTGGTGCCACAGATTTCTTACTCATCAAATTTTCATATCTCAATGCCATATCAATCAAATCGACAAAAGATCCTTTCAAAAACACCGTCATTTTTTCATGGAATTCAGGCCTCAATCCTTGCACAAAATTTTCATTCTTTTTTAGAGGAGTATCAATGAGTCCTGGTCCATAGCACGAAAGTTCATTGAATTTGGTTTCATACTCAGAAATAGACATGTTACCCTGCTTCAAATACAAAGAATCCTGATATAATTGGGTCTTCCCCGCCGTTGGCATAAACTTCTCCTCAAATAACTCCTTAAATCTGTCCCATGAAATGTCATCCTCAGAAATGTTTGCTACTGTTGCATCCCACCAGGCTGCTGCACCACCCTACAATTGCCACGATGCCATTTCCTTCTTCCGTTCATCAGACAATTTCATGCCCTTAAAGATGCGCTCACAAGAGCATAGCCAGGCTTGGACTTCAATTATCGATTCTGAACCTTTGAATGGTTGGCCTCCAAGATTGTTGAAGTCTTTGCATAAAGCTGCAAAACTAACTTGAGGCGGTACTGGATTTACAACCTCACTAGCATTTTGACTTCGCTCATTATCTGTTGAAGCATTGGCCTACCTCTATCTCTTCTTCCAGAACTCACGTTGGTCACCTGGACAGGTAACTCAACAATTTAAATAGATGTATATATATAATTGTATGAAAATACAAATACGCACTCTCAAGATAGATATCACTTAAGAGCCTAGGTACTCGCTCAACCTAGCGCCCTGATACCAAATGTGACGACCCGCCTTTCTAACCCCAGGAAGGCATATCATCATTAAGAAATAAAGGGATAGAAATAGAAAAGAATAGAAAGAAAGAATAATAACATCAGAATCTCACAGCGGAATGGAGCAAAATATAATACATCACATAACTATTACATAGTTTTATATATATCAAAGTTATACAATATCATACAACAGAAGTGTCATATACATATATGTCCATACATACATCCAAAATACATTATACACTAACTACACGGTGGAACTACATATATAGATACATACGTCTGGTCTTCTTCTCCAAAGCTCCTTCAGAAACTCAATACACCAAATACCTATCACTTGGCTACTCATAAAAATTTGAGTACCCAAGAGTTTATGAAAAACAAAATATAAACTCCGGGTCAGACATGGGTCTGGTGTGAGTAAACGGGTAAAAATTGTTTAACTTTGAAAATCATTTGAAATTAAAGGTATCACGTAAGACTTCCCACACATAAATACGGGTAAGTTTTTACCTTACGCTAACCAAAACATTTTATAGGAATTCCAGTGATATTATAATAGTGTCTAGGGTTTTCAAGTAAATAGAAAATAGCCGAAATTGTTACATAATTAAATTCCATCTACTAGCCATGAAAGTGGGTAATACAAATCAAAACCGTAGGGTCTCGTAGGGAAAATGGGTTTCCAACAATGGCATGACTACTGGGGTACCGTCCGTCACAGTACGGGGCCTAGATCACCGTACCGAGGATCACTCCCGACCCCCTACAACACAAGGCCGGAACCATTCCTTACTGAACAGTCCCGAACAAGATAACCCCGTAGTTGTGGCCAACAACTGCCCACACAGCCGAAATAAAGGGACATCTAGACAGGGGTATACCTCGTCCTGCTTAGGCATGACCCACCTAACCTTGCTGCAACTCCCCTGTTTTAGCCATTCCCGATTGATGAGGCTTGAGGCTGTAATTACCTTTTAAAGAACATATCTCTTAGAATGCTCATCGTCCGCCTGACGATGTGCTGAAAGCATTCAATTCATACAAGTTCGTTCCGGGTTCGAACGAAACTGAAGGCATTATCTCGTTACACTCATTTTGGAATCACCCTCAGAGTTAACGACAATAATCCTTGCATTCTGAAACACCATCTCGATCTCCACTTGATATGTCATGACCTACCGTTTAATTTGGATCGATGTGGTTTTCGAAATATCAAATTGATACCCGATCCCGGTCTCATCGGAATCCAAACGCCATTTTAAGGGCCATGTTATCTATTTAGTCTTAACAGTTTAAATCAATACTTAGAATTTACATAACAAATATCACAGATAAATCATATACAGTCATCACAGATATATCCAGAATATATCACAACATATCACAAAATATCATCAAATAGATATCAGAGTCAATCAAACAAGAATTATCAGTTCATATCAAACTGGTTTGATTAACTTAATTTATCATTTTAATCCAACTTGATTAATCACTAATTAATCAATTTATTAAATTATTAATTACTTCGTAATTACTCACTTAATTAATTGATTCTTAATTATTAATTAATAATCTAAATCATTGATTAATAAAAGTTAATTACTTATTTAATTATCACAAATTATTTTAATTAATCATTTATTATCAATTAATTAATCATTTATTATCAACTAATTTATCATTTAATCCTTAATTAATCACTCAAGTTAACTATTAATTAACTTTAAGTAATTAATTAAATTTCTTAAGTTAAATTGATAAAACACACGATTAATTTCTAATTACAAATTTAATTTAAAGTTATTAATTTAATTACAAGTATTAATTTACATTTTTAATTACCTTATATTAATTAACTACCTTTACAAACCTTTCTTTTAATAAACTTTAAATCAATTATTAACTTAAAACTAACTAACATTGTTTACTTTATTTAATGTTAAACTTTGTTAATCAAATACTTAAAGTGTTTTGGCAAAATCATTAGGGAGTGGACCCGAGGCAGGCACCACGTTTACTCGAGAAAGTCTCGAGTTTTCCCTTACTCTTTCCCGCGTCTCTCCTTCTTCTTACCTAATCCTTTTCTACTTCTTCTTTTTTTATTCAAGCTTATGTTAACTTAAAATATAATTGCAGTATGATACGAACGCACGCGCGTACCAGTTTAAAAACTCGAAGCAACTCCCAAGAATCTCGAGCAAAACACGCGATGACCTAAACTTGCCTCACCGACACCGATCGCCACCGTGCACGTGCACGGTGGTTCGCCTCACCTCCGGCGACCCTCATCACCACCCACAAACCACAGATCGACTCAATGATCGAAAACAAAACCTAGATTTTCACAAAAAGGCGAATCGATAAAAAAGGCTTGAAGCTTGAATTCGAAACACGAACACCCCACCGATAACCACCACGTTCTGCCACCACCCATCACCGGAGGCAAACCCCTTCACCAACGCCATTTCCAGACCTTCCTCGGCCTTCACCCAAATCCACGTGCCACTCGATTCAAACATGGGGACGAAATCAATTTTTTTACAGAACACAGTGAATTATGAACTCAAACCCTACTTTCGATTCGTCACAAACATTCTTGCATTGGAAAATTATTTAGCACTTTTCCCATGTTAATACATCTTCAAGCTTGCATCATAAGAAATTTCAACAATAAAAATTAATCGAATTAACAGATATTGAGAAAAATGTAACTTTTATTCATATTCAAACTGCACCTTAAATACTCACTTAAAAATCATAATTTTTATACTAAAAATCTTAACTTTGTGTGTGAAATCAAGATATGTGATCAAATTCACAAATTAAAACATTCGAATTTTAGCTTTTAATTTCTTTTTACCTGTATCTTGAATAAACAGTATATATAAAATACTATTAAACTTCAAATAAATTTCCATTCCTTTGATTTAAGATAATCAAACTTAAATTAGCTTCAATTCCTAAGTTTTAAATTGGTTTAAATGAAAAATGTTAGTATTCTTTCACTTCTTTGCTTATAGCTTTTTGAATACTGGAGATCATCACATATTTAAATTTCCAGGAACCATTCCAGAACCACATACTACAATATATAGCAATACAAGATATACAGGAATTAATTACTAACTTAAACTTTAAAAACTGAATGTTTACTCACCAAATAATTTACTGAAACAGAAAGCAATTTGATGGAGAAAGGCTGCAGTTGAATCCCTGAAAACTTTCCTTGTTTTTGCTATTTGAATATATTTTAGTTTGCAAAGCAAAAAATGTTTATTTTCCTTTCTTCTTTTTTCTCAGGTTTGTTCTTCAAGTTTTATAAACGAATTAGAATAGGGTGATATATAAATAGGATATACTTGGACAGTAGGTTATATCTAGTACAAGTCTCACTTGTTTTGATTTGCTATGTATTTAATATACTACAATGTGAAATGATCTTGCAATTTCGGTTGTAAGATTTTATTTGTAAAACTGAAATGACAAAATAGGGTGCTAATTTAATGCATGTCTACAATTATGTTTACGTCTAATTAATGGTTTCTGATACTTATAATTTGTACAAAGATAATTGTATATGTGTGAATATTAAGTGAATACTTGTCTTCTTTATATTATCCATATGTAAGTTACAGCAACATATATGTTAATATATTTAATTTGTTTCTTTGTCTCTTTGCATACTTAATTTTACAGCAGCTTGATATAATCTTTATTAAAGATTTTGTGTTGTATAAATATATGTTACAGGTTATTCTTTTTAACTTATGCATTGATTTTGTTTTTGACCTTGCACTTATATAAGTTTCTGTTAACAAAATTTCCCTAGTTTTATTTTTATTTGTAATTAAATTTTCAAGCATTTGATTTATAACATATACTTGTATTTTTATATTTCTAGTTGCATCTTATATTTTATATTTATGTCTTATGCTTATGTTTTTATATTCATGTTTAATATTGATATGGTTGCCTATTTTTGAACATTATTATTTAAAGACTACAATTATATAGTCATATGTAAATTATCAAATGTGAAAATATAGAATCTTTGATTTTTATTGAATAAGAGAGATTTTGTTATAAACAGTTTGAAAGATTCCATTTTAAATTTTCAAATCAAAATTTTCTTTACAGTCACATATATAACTGGTAAATGATCAAGATCTCATCAGTCTATAAATTTGAAAAGCTTGTATTTCATTTAAATTAGATTAAATATTTATTAAAATATATTGTCAAAATCCCGGGTCGTTACACCTAGAGTCAGGTGTACAAACATAAGTGTGTACACTCGCCAGACTCTGTACTCTTCTCACGTAAACATGAAAGGCAGTGCATAAACAGTATATCTAGACTCGGTATTCTGATTTAGGGTACGTATATAAATAATAATGACAAAAAAACCTAAATTCATGTGTACACACATAAGTGTGTACACTCGCCATGCTCTGCACTACTCTTACATAAGCCTACAAGGCAGTGTATGGATAGTCTATCCAACCTCAGTATTCTGAGTTAGGTATATGTAAACAATAATAATGTTAATATATATTTTTTCAAATAAGAGAGAGTAAGCAATTGAAACTTAAGCATTGTCCTGACTTTATTGGTTTGACTTGTTATACAAATAAAAATGAAGATATCACCGTGCAAACTTTGACGGTCAATTAAAGTATTTATTTCGTAATTGCACTATGTTATCAACCGAAACAACTAGCCAAGCTAGAGTCCAATTGTTATGATAACTTAATTTTTGTTAGAAGTTTTGATTAGTAAAAAAACAGAAATTTCTTGATAACGATCAAAAGTTGTATATTACTATCTCATGTAAATTTAAAAGTAATTTCTTCATTTTGTAAATATAACTTGCATTAGGAACTTTGCAAGTCGCATTTGGATTTTGTGGGTAGTATCCATTGAGAAAACCCTCATGAGACAACACTCGTCATACTAGGGACATCTTGAGGTTTAACGGCTTGTTGCATACGCTCAATGCAATCACGCTTCCTACGAAAGTAGATTTATCCTAGTTTTAGTTATTCGAGGACGAATAAAAAGATAAGTGAGCATAGGCAACCATCATACATCAAGTAGTATACATAGAAATCAAATAGAAAAAGGAAACATCATAACCTATCCTATCATGCAAGATACTATACTAGGGTATATAGTTCATAATATCACCAGTGAAAGTAAAAGTGATAAATAAGAAGTCTCACCATGTAAAGAGCTCTGGATTAGCTATCCTCATGCTCTCCTTAGCTATCCAAGTGTAATCGCCTTCACTTTCGCTCCACTGAACCTTCCCCCTGACTTCTTTTTTTTCCTCCTAAGTTGCTTCATATCACCTCCGATGAGGCGAATAGGCCTACAAGGTTTCGAAGCCTTTGGTTCAATCTCGATATCATCTAGTTGATATGGTGTTATAGTTCCGCCTGAGTTGTGCACAAATTTCCTTAAGTGAGAAACGTGGAACACACACTCTCACCATTCTTTAAGGTAAGTCAAACCTATAAGCACGGTTTCCAGACCTCTCTACTATCAGCAAAGAACCTACAATCTCGATCCTAACTTCCTTTTACTACCAAATTACATTTTCTATGGAGAGATCTTGACAAATACCATGTTGCCGATAGAGAACTCTGAATCTCGACGTCTGTTATCAACATAACTTTTTATTTATCTTGGGTAGCTTTCATTCATTGTCGAATGATCTCAATCTTCTCTGAAGTTTCTTTAATCATATATAGCCCAAGTATCACTTTCTCCCTGCTTCCCACCAAAACGAAGGAGAATTGCATGGTCATCCATACAATACTTCAAATGGTGCCATACTGATGCTTGACTGATAACTATTGCGGTATGCGAATTCAACAAGATGTAACTGATCATCCCACGAGCTGCCAAAGTCTAGTATGTAAGCCCCCAAAAGATCCTCTAAGATACAATTAACTCTCTCAGTTTTGCCGTCAGTTTGTGGGCGATAAGCTGTGCTGAGGTGCAGCTCTGTCCCCAACACCTTCTATAAGCTCTTTTAAAACCCACTAGTGAACAATGGGTCTCGGTCACTCACAATTCTCTTTAGCACACCATGGAATAAAATTATTCATTTCACATACAACTCAGCCAGTTTGGCTAGCCTTCTACTTGACTTGGCGGGTGTGAATCTAACACTCTTGGTTAATCGATCGACTATGACCCAAATGTTGTCGTACCTTGCTTGAATCCTTCGGGATCCATCGACAAAATCCATTGATGCTTGTTCCTATTTCAACTCAGGAACTTATAGCAATTTCATCAAACCACTAAGCTTCTTCTGTTCTACCTTAACCAATTAGCAACTCATATGCTTCAAGATGAATGACCCAACGTTTTTCTTCATACCTTTCTAATAGAAGGGCTGCCTCATATCACGGTACATCTTTTTACCGTCAAGATGTATATTCAATCTCGAATAATGGCACCATCATAGCACCTCATCCCTCAACCCATCACATCAAGAACAAACCATCTCCCGTATAGACCAACTATCTCAGTTGAGTTCATACTATCTCATATCCTCAAACTCTACTCCAGCTTCAATCTTAGCAATGATCTCAACTAATATGGCATCACGCCTTTGACTAGTACCAATCCGCTCAATCAGAGTAGCTCTAATAGTCAAGCTCGCCAAATCCTCTGGCTCTGGTTTGCATCTCGATCGGAAATCATAACCAACAATACTCTAACTGCACCTACTCTAGGAACATGGCTCCTAAGCTAGCATGTCTCCTACTCAAGCATTATCAACTAAATTACCTTTACCTGGTGTATACTGTAATGTCAAAGTCATAGAAGGCTACGAACTCTAACCATCGCTGCTAGCGAAGGTTAAGATCCTTCTGCGAGAAGTAGTACTTCAATGATTTATGGTCGGTGAACGACTCGAACCTCTCTCCTAAGAGATAGTTCCTCCATATCTTCAATACAAACACGATCGCTACTAACTCTAATTTGTTTGTTTGGTATTTCTTCTCATATGAGTTTAGTTGTTGACTTGCATATGCAACAACTTTGCCTCTCTACATCAATACTGCGCCCAATCCAGTACCATAAGCATCAATGTATACTGTATTTTCTTTATTCCCGCTCGGAATGGGCAATACTGGTGCGCCCATCAACTTTTCCTTCAGACTCATGAATGCATCCCCACATCTCGCATCCCAAGTAAAATTTTGATTCTTTTTCATCAAGTGAGGCAATGATGCTGCTACTTTGAAGAAGTCCTAGATGAATCGTCTACAATATCCAGCTAACTCCAAGAAACTGCTCACATTTGTAGCGTTTTCAGGTCTACTCCAATCTTGGACTGTTGCGACTTTTGCAGGATCCTTGGCAAATGCCCGCTCAGAAACAACTTGACCCAAAATCTCACTTCCCTTGTCCTAAAGCGACATTTTGAAAATTTCACCTTCATATGGTGTTTTCTCAACATCTCTAGCATGATCCACAAAAGTGTCTTGTGATCTTCCTCTATCCATAAGCAAACAAAAATACTCTAGCTCTATGAAAAGAGAATCCATGACTCGATAAGAGCAATCCAGGAAAAACCATACTTAGGGTAGT
This sequence comes from Allium cepa, assembly GCA_030765085.1. Classification (NCBI taxonomy): domain Eukaryota; kingdom Viridiplantae; phylum Streptophyta; class Magnoliopsida; order Asparagales; family Amaryllidaceae; genus Allium; species Allium cepa. The sequence goes on from CM060932.1 coordinate 166,168,379, forward strand.
AGAGCCTCCAATAGGGTTCATTACAATCAAAGTTCAGTCAACAATTTTGGGTCTCAATCCCAATCAATCTACTAAGTCACTGGATATAAAGGAATGTGAAGCCCTGGTATCAAATAACTCATATATGAACATCATAAATGGAAATCGTACCTTGAATAATGATGTATTTCCCCTTCTCTTTCACCGATGGAGCATTCAATGAAGTTGAAATGGCAATGATAGCATACTCTTTCACCACTTGCTTCTGCTTTATCAACTTTGGACAGTCCTTCTAAATGTGCCCAAGCATGTTGTAGTTGTAGCATTTCTGCCTGTCAGCTTTGAAGTCTCTACCATAATGACCCTTCTCTAAGCAGTTGTAGCAAGTCGAAGCTGGTTTGCTCTTCTTTTAGCTACCTTTGTTCTAAAATTGGTTCCTTTTATTATTCCACTTCTTCTTGCCTTCCTGTTTAATTATGGCTTTGGCTCTTCTCTAGGAACAATAACCCTCGACTTTAGATAAATACTATCATGCCTCAAGGCCTCCATGACTAACATCTCGTAAGTCTCATCATTGTGGCCCATAAGCTTCTCTCCTAAGTGGTTATCCAAGCCAATGATAAACTTCTCGTTCTTCATTAATGGAGTGTCAATGAAGGACATCCCATATTTCGACAGGGCATTGAACTCAACAACATATTCAGAGACAGTCATATCTCCCTGCTTCGGATTCGCAAATTTACGTAATAAGACTGACTCTAAGCTGCCGGTACAAACTTCTCTTCAAAACGGGCTTTGAAATGATCCTAAGTAAATTGATATTCGAGTGTAGCAACTTTCACATCATTCACCGGTTCATCTCCCTTCCATGAAGTTGACATGAGGCCAACCTTCTCTTCATAGCATCATTAAGTTCAAGATCATCAAATATCCACTCATAAATTTCGAGCCAATCCTGAACTTCTATCACCAACTCCATTCCAAGAAATGGCCTTCCTCCAAGACTAGTAAATTCCTCAGTCAGCTTGGAAAATTCAGCTTTGGGTGCCTACATCAAAGCACCACCATCAACAGAAACATTTGAAGCGGATACTTGAGCATTCTACATCATGTTCCAAATCATGGTATTGAACATGGTCTGTAGATCAGGATTAGCAGCTCCAGAGCTAACTCCCTCTTCAACTCTATAGATGGGGTTCCTAGCAATAGTCTTTATTCGATGACTCATCCTTCAATTTGTAATAAGGATGATCGGTCTCCCTATAGGAAATTCTACTTAAGTGTCGCTCGTATGTGCAGTGCGACTTATATATACTATATACTATATACTAATATATAGTTTTAAAATCAAAATATATAATAAGTATGCACTCATGTGTGTGTACACACACACTCTCTCTCTCTCATGATATAGTCTAAGGTGAAAACTCCAGTCCTATCTCTATTGAATCACGGTATCCCTTAGGTTAAACAACGCATCCTAAGCTTTGATACCAAATATGATGACCGTCCTACACTACCGACATCCAATATACCTGTATAGTGCGCTTAGAGGTTCTCAGTCGATGTTGGGCGACCGTCAAAGGCTATAAAGTAAATAAAACAATCATATCGTATATCTTACAACACATCGAATAAAATATAATAATAATAAACTTCTCATATATAAACGATTAAGATAGTAAACAACTGAGTAAATCACAGAATTAGAGTAAGAGATCCATACAGTATGCAACATAGGAAATAGAGTTATATATCAAAGAATAACTCATAACAAATGTCTCTAAGCAATAAAGGCACTAGCAAGCTCGATGATGCTATGTAGTGAAATAACAAATGAGTAAATATAATAATACGAGAGAACAACCTCTTACTTTCCGCCAGTCTAGCTCCACGTGCTCACCAGTCCTAATATCTCTAATCTCTCATTTAAGAGTACCTAAAGTAATAGGAAGCAAAACATAAACCCTGTGTCAAATAGCGATCAGGTGTAAGCGATAATAAATCTTTAAATAATAATACACCGCTATAATAGGATAAATGGTATGAGAGATCATATCCGACCATTCTTTGCATCCACAGATTTAGCACATATACAAAATATGTGCTACTCCACATCATAATCATCATGGGTGTACTATACATCAATAATATCAACATCGGGTGACATCCATAAAGTGACAAATAGTCAAACAAACTTAACATTCATCCTCCATTATGACGTCCACTCACTTAGCATATTGGATCTCGAATGTCCCATCATGGTCAAGGACTAATCAACATCTTGGTTCCTTGATACTTGATTCCATGCCACCCAATAGGCCAGGAAACTAGATCGTTGTCATGGTTGATCTGCGATAACGATTGACTGCCATAGAGAATAGATTACCCGTCACGGTGATCAGAGCTCATCATGGCTCAAATAGGTATCATATATACCCTTACTTTATGAGTACTCTCTGAACTTTTGTGTATCATCGATCCTTTTGCACGTCATCAATAGCAGAGCTCATCCTGGACTGTCTCTACGATTCCCGTCATGAAGCCTCTGGAGTTGGGAACTACTCTAAACAACCATCGTAGTCATAGAGTCCCATCATACATCATGTAACCATTCGCCGATAGTCCCCTCAATACTACTCATAGTCTACTACTCTACGTCTCGAAGTACAGCTAACCATTATCGAAGCTATCACTTCCCATTATGCGACCATCATTGTCGAATACTGCATCGTCATCGCAAGAATCACCATCGAACTCAAGGTTCGGTACCGATTCCTGTACTAAGCCATATTTGTTAAGTACTTGGTTTAATTCGAGTGTAACTGATCCCATGCCCCAAAATCGAGTCAAACCATCACGTCAAGAAGTATACATATAGATCCCTAAAACAAGCGCTTGAAGACTCGTCGTCCAACTCCTCTATGCAAGCCACCACCAATCCCCTGATCCCATACTTCACACATTGGTTGCTTTCCACCCCTAGACCATCCTCTAGGGATCGCAAGTTGTATGGGTTGATACCGATGGATCGGTACCAATCCATAAGGATGATCCCATATTTAGCAAAAAAACTTGGCTCTGCTTCCTCAACTTATTTCCTCTACTCCAAGTTGCCACGCTCATCTCGATCGCTTGCTCTAAACCAAAGTATGCTCTATCGTTCCCTCACTTAAATTTTTCCTAAATCTTCGTGCGAAGCATCAACGAAAATGTGCAATCCTAAGGTGTTGCCTCCAATATGTAGCAAACGGTTCGTTCAAGCGATCCAAAGCAAGTAGCGAACCATCCTTATCGTTCGCATCGATCCACCAATACAAAATCAAACCAATCCATCAATATCTCAAGCACAAGAATTCCAAATGATCCACAACTTAGAACATAGCATCATAAGGCCTGCCTTGCCACCCCATATCGACTGCGTCAAGTTTGGAGCACAACTCGTGTATCGGTACTGATCCCAAGTGATGATCCCTAAGTAATTCCTAAAACTAAGTCACCATTCATTCGGCGTTTTCAACCATTCAAGCGTCGCAAAGTCATGCAATCATCATAAGTAACATATACTAACATGCATAAAAACAAACTATAACAACCCGAGAGATTAAATTTAATTATTTATAATATTGGGTTAAAAGCTTTAAAACTCGAATAAAATTAAAGGATTGTCTAAAATCTTTGAATTGTGAATAAATATTTGGATGGTGATTTAAAAATTGGAATTATGGCCTTATTATTTGAATAAGGATTTGAATATCTAAATTTTTAATTGAATATTTATTTAATGGGTTTAATGGACTTATTTAACTCTTTCAAATTATTAAATGCTACAAGTGAATTTCTTTGTTAATTTATTTACAGAAACAAATTATTCAGATAAATAATCAGAAATTATATTATATTTCTGATGACGTATTATTAATTTATTTATCTGATTTTTTTATGATTTTTAATTTGAAAAATATTTAAATTATCCATTTAATGTTTTATCGTCAAATAGTAGTGTTTTTGGGATTTTATAGAATTCAATAACTAGTGTATATAATTATTGTTTTGGAATCGTGCTGCTGTACTAAGCGCGACCGTATTTTTATTTTGTCATTCGCCGTCTATATGCGAACAAAAATCTGTGCGGCAAGATAACATAAAATTTAAAATAAATATAACTTAACTCAAAAACATTTTCGTACCAAAGCACGCATTCTTGTTCGTTGGTCTATCCTTGTTCGTAAATCTTGGTGGCTGAAGAAAATTATAAATTAAGCTCTTAAAACATGTTTCCCTGCTTCATATTTTTCACTCTCCACTTGATTGTCTACCTTCAATCGTTTCTCACTTTACAGTTAACCAAAACACAAGTCCTCAATTCAAAATTCAAACTCAAATCCAATACACCACTAAAAATCTCCAAACAAAATCTGTTAGCCTCGTACTGGTGGGGATTTCGATTTTGTATGCCTATTTATGGATGCGGCGAGCATGGAGGAGGTCTAATCGAGACGAATTTTTTTGCATTGCGCTCGTTATGACGATGGCTTCGCGATGAAAAAGGTTTGGTTCAATTTGGAGCAGAAAATTTAGGCTAAAATCGGACATCGTTCGATTTTAGTCCAAAGCAGAACTCTAGTGAGTCAAAACTTACTCTTTTTGGTTAATTGGCATGTTTATAATTAATAAAATTTATTTATGTTTATTTGGATTATTGAATTGGCCTATTAATTGGATTTGGTCTAGGATCACGATAGAACATCTTAAAATGCTATTAGATTGGTTGAATTTGATCTAGGATCATGATATAACATCTTGAATGCTACTAAATTGTTTAAGTTTTAAATTTGTATTCAAACTTGTTTTAAATAATGGATCATATCTATGTGGTGATAAATTGATATTGATCTTGATTAATATAATTACGTTGTTAAAAATTATAATGTAGTTAACGTAAGTATACTTCCTGGTGTTATATATTTGGTCAAATAGACATTGTTTAATAAATGTGAGGGTTACCTTTAAATGACATTGGTTAGCAGAATAAATCTTCGTTCTGCTATTTTATAGCTTTGGACATCTGATTATATATCATTAATTGATATGCCACTTTGAATAAGTGATGTGGTAACCAATGACAATTAAATGTTAAATTATTTATATAATTGTTGTTTATGTGAATATTGGTTATTAACTTGGAAAGTTAACCTTGAATAATATGGTAGCTTGTTTAAGTACCATGGTGATCGTTAGGCCTCCTTCAAACTTGAAAAGCTAATTATTGATTTGGAAGTTGTTTTAAGAATAATTATTTTTATTATAAGATTTGAAGATAATTACTATTTAGTAATAAGATTAAAAAGGTAATAGCTTAATAATAATAATAATAATATTTTAAAAATAATTAATAATTGATTTAATAATGATTTAAGTTAATTATTTTATCAATACGATTATTAAAGGTTGTTTAAGAATGTTTAATTATTATTTTTAAAATTATTTAATTTTGGTTTTAAAATATTTTTATTATTTATTTAAAGTGATTATTTATACTTTAAATTTTAATTAAATTTATTTATTTATATTGATATAAGTTATTCAATTTATAGGCTTATTAATTATCATATCAAAATTAGTGTAGAGTTAATTAATTATTGTTATAATAATGTTTTAATGTTAATAAATTATTATCCTAATATTGTTTTAGGATTAACTTATTATTATAATAATAGTGTTTGAAATTAATTTAATACATTATTAGTGAGATTTTAAGTTATTATTTTAAATGAGATTTAATTTAAATGAAAAGAAGGTTGTCTAAGCAATAACTTATTATTTTAAGTTATTTTGTTAGCTATGGAACTTGAGGAACTTAAAGAGTACATTACATAAGTTGTTAAATATGGGAGATGCTTATAAATGGTAATGGATATTTAAAAAGGAATTTATAAATGAGTTAAAGATTTGAAAAAGGAAAAGTTTTATAACTGGAGTTTGGACATACATATACACACACACAATGAATGTTTATATTATCTAATGACATTTTCAAAAATCTTTCTAAGTGTTTGGTGAATGTACTTATACCATTGTATAAGCATATGGAAAATTTTCCAAGTTTTGAAAAGTAAAATGGTCATGTAAAGATATGTATATGGAAGTGGTTTCCAAGTATTTGAAATGTGATTTTGAAAAAATGGAAATTTAATTAAAATGAGCTTAGTGGTTTCTTTGGGAAATGTAATATCGATTGAAACGTTTGTTTATTTGATAAATAACCGACTATCGAATTTGGATCCAAAAGTAACTTTGGAAATATCCAATACAAACCATTGCGATTTTGATTGTGCCCAACTATATTGGAATGTGAGATGCAAGCATTTCATCTATTTTATATATTTACTTTGACATTATTATAATATCACTGGATTTCATATGAATATTTTGGTTATCGTAAAATAAAAACCCGTCCGTGTTTATGCGCAGCGTGGTTGTACGTGATACCTTTGTTTTCAAAGGTTTTTTATAACTTTAAAATCCAGTTGGGTGTGTTTATTTTCACGCTGGTTTTTCAGATTGACTCGGCTTTTGTTTTATTATAATACTCGGGTCGGACCGAGTATATTTACAGATTGCTTTGGATGCATTGGAGCTCAGTAGACGAGGTCGAGGTCATCAAGTCGTATCCTTGTATATATTTATTTTCTGTTGGTTTGTTATTGAAATTAACATCAATTGTGAGGACAAGCTGTTATAACTGTCCAGGCTGATAATTATGATTGTTGTTGTACTTTGATGGATGTTTGTATATAACAGTTTCACTTTTGTAAAAATCTTTGATATTATGTTATATGTTGTTCCGTTGCGATTGTGAGATTCTGTGTTGTTTTTATTTTATTTTCTCTTCTTCTTCTCTTCTTCTTTCTTCTTCTTCCATATAACTATCCGCCTTTCCATTTGATTTGGGTTGGACATATGTGGTTTATTGTCAACTTGAATGGTATGGAAAAGTGGATCGTTACATGTGAATCATAGCTTAGGTTGAGCGAACACATAGGCTTTGGTGGAATTAACTCATTTAAGATAGGGTAAGTGAGACCGTAGGATGAATTTGAGGGTATTTATGTAAGAGCTTGTATTTGTTAGTGATATAAAAATGTTTTATATTGTGTTGATTTCTCGATTGAGTGGTTATGGACTCTGGTCGATATAGAAGGAACAACTATATCGATAGGGGTTTCTAAACACTTAAACAAGGCAAATCGATATAGTATTGTTTTTAAATTGGGTAAATAAAATAATTTTACCTACAATATATTTTATATATAAAAGAATAATTTCCTAAAATAAGTATAGTTATATATAGTGTGTTGGTTGTTAGAAAATAATAAACATTTATTGTTATTTGGTTGTACTCAGATACTTATGAACATTTTGTTGGTTAAAATTAAACATGAACACCTTGTGAATTTGGTTTCACAGTTGATTGTAAGTGTTCGATGATAATATTGAGTTTAATTTTAAATTATAATAAAAGTTATCTATTATAATCTGTACTAAGACAACAATGATGAAATGATCTTAGATAAGAAGCGAAATTATATAAGTAGGATTTATAATATATAGATTATAAATAAAAATTTAAAACTGAGAATTTGAGAAATTAAATTCTAGTGTTTTGGAAATTATTTTGAAAAGCTTGGAAGAATAATAATAATATTATTGAATTTTTTTTTGGAATATATAGTTTCTTAAAATATGTTTTATGAATAAAAATGGACTTATACCAAGAAATTTAAAACTCAAAACTGGTGTTTGGGATATTGATTAATAGAAATATTGAAGAAGAAAAAAATTTGGAATAGTTCAAAAACACTAAACTCACTTCGGTCGTTGGAAAATAATTCATATGATGATTAAAACATCATCAGTGTTCATTTTCGAGTTTCTAAAGTGAGAAATTGCTACCATGATATATGATTGATTATTGAATGGTTTTGGGTAAAGCAATTTTTTTTAAAAATTCACAAAAATATGAATTGAAATACAAAGGGATGTATGGATATTATTATTATAATTATTATTTCAAAATGATCTGAAATAAAACATGTTTTTAAATTCTAAAATTTTCAGCTAAGTGATATTATGCATTCATGTATCATACCTATTAGGATAGTATGGTTTTTTACATCTCGTTTGAGATGTTATTAAGTAATTTTCATCTATTTAAATGAAATGGAATTTTCGATGGTTTGGATGGTCAAAAACTTCCAGGTTGAATTGGAAATTTAAGCTAAGTGTTGTGAGGGAATATAAGGAATAAGTTTTTATAACTTATAACCTTGAAGGGATAGAGATTTTAAAACAAGATTTAAAATTATTTAATGTCCATGTTAAGTGAAAACAAATCTATTATTGTATATATACACCCTTAGAGAATAAAAGAGTGTTTTGCAAATATAAACTTGAGTAATATTTCTTATGTAAAATATTTATTCTTTAGAAGTAATAAAAGTCTTAGATGTGTTTTATTAATGCAGGCAAGCCTTGATAAAGTGTTTGGTGGCTTGGAGTAACATGTTCGAATAGATCTTGTACCAGGAGCTGAACCCATGAGTAGACCACTTAGTAGGATGACACCGATAGAGATGAAGGAACTAAAGGTGCAGCAAATGGATCTAGAAGGAAGGAATGTTGTTAGACTAAGCAGCTCGCCTTGGGGAGCGACTGCGGTATTCGTGAAGAAACCAAATGGGTCATTAAGGATGTGCATCGACTATCGTAAGCTAAACGAAAGGACGATAAAGAATAAGTATCCTTTGTAGAGAATTGATGATCTGTTTGATCAGTTGAGTTGAGCCAGAGTGTTTTCCCAGTTGGATTTGGCGACAGGGTTCCATCAGTTGAGAGTGGAAGAGAACAACATTCTTTTGACAACATTTTGAACTAGATATGGTTTGTTGAATGGTTAGTGATGCCATTCAGGTTGACAAGTACACCTGCTTTCTTTTTGGATTTGATGAATCGAGTCTTCTGAGAGTATTTGGATAGATTCGTGTTGGTGTTTATTGATGACATTTTGGTATACTCTAAGGATGAGAGAGAGCATGAAGATCATCTTAGAGTTGTGCTAGAGATGCTGAGGCAGAATCAGCTAAATGCGAAGTTTTCCAAGTGTCATTTTTGGAAGAAAGGGGTTAAGTTTCTTGGTTACGTGGTTTCAGAGAAGGTATTGTCAGTCGATTCATATAAGATCGAAGCTGTGGGCAATTGGAAGAGACCAGAGACAATGATCGAGATCAGATGTTTTCTTGGACTTGCTGGCTACTACCGGAGATTCATCAAGGATTTCTCGCGAATAGCGGCACCTTTAACTAAGCTTACCAGGAAGAAAATGAAGTTTGTTTGGTCCAACAAATGTGAGGAAGCATTCCTTAAGTTAAAAAATTTATTGACCAATGCTCCAGTGTTAGTAGTTCTAGATGGAAACCAAGGGTTGGTAGTATACACTGATGCGTGTGGGAGTGGATTGGGAGCAGTGTTGATGTAGAAGGAAAAAGTCATTGCCTATGCATCTAGGCAGCTTAGACCGCATGAAGTAAGATATCCTACTCATGACTTAAAGTTGGCTGCGGTGATTTTTCCTTGAAGATTTGAAGGCATTATCTCTTAGGGGAGAGATTTGAGTTGTATACCGATCATAAGTCTTTAAGATACTTATACTCTCAGAAAGAGTTGAATACGAGACAACAGTGGTGGTTAGAGTTTTTGGCTGCTTATGATTTTGGTATAGAGTATACCTTAGGGAAAGGTAATAAAGTAGCAGATGCTCTTAGCAAAAGACATCAGAATATGGTGTTCGCTATGTTGGCAAAATGGAAGGATCTAGAAGTTTTGGCCAATTGTGGTGTGCAGTTAAGATCGACTGCTACTTCTAGTCAGAGTACTGCCATGATGTCATGTTTAGAAGTTTGACCAGTGTTGATCGAGAGAATTGCTTCTAAATAGAAGGAGGGTTCATTATTAGTCGAGAGGATCAGAAGGCTTAAGGGCAGAACTAAGGTCAATGATTTGAAAGATTTTTGACTAGAGAGGATCATTGAGAAAGAAGGGACGATTGTGTGTTCTATATATGGAGAACTTAAGGAGAGAAGTTCTTGAAGAATGTCATCGATCGAAGTATACGATTCATCTTGGAGGGACCAAGATGTATCATGATATGAAGAGGAGCTTCTATTGGGAAGGATAAAGAGGGATGTTGGCTTGTAGGTTAGGCAGTGTGTAAACTGTCAACAAGTGAAAGTCGAACATCAGAAACCTAGTGGGTTACTTCAACCTTTAGATATTCTAGTTTGGAAACGGGATTTGATATCCATGGATTTTATTAATGGGTTGCCAAGGTCAAGCAGAAGAAATGATATTATATGGGTTATTATGGACAGGTTGACCAAAAGTGCCCATTTTATTCTAGTAAAGTCGACCTGGACGGCACATGTTTTGGCAAAGTTATTCATGAAGAACGTAGTTAGACTTCATCGAGTTCCTAGTAACATAGTCAGTGACAGAGATGCTTTATTCACTAGCGAGTTCTAGAAGAGTCTACATGATGTGTTAGGCACTAAACTCAAGATGAGTACCGCATATCACACATAGACAGATGGGTAGACAGAGAGAGTCAATAAGGTGCTCGAGGATTTGTTGAGAGCTTGTATGTTGGAATTCGGTGGATCTTGGGAGGATCACCTGCATTTGGTTGAGTTTTCCTATAATACTAGTTACCAGACTAGTATAGGAAGGCGCCTTTTGAAGCTTTGTATGGAAGGCCATGCAAATCCCATGCATGTTGGTTGGAGACTGGAGATAGATTGGTCTTAGGTCCAGGTTTGGTTAGGGAGGCGTCGGAGAAGATTGAGTTAATCCGAGAACGGATGAAGGAAGCTCAATCCAGACAGAAGAGCTACACAGATAAAAGGCGTAAAGACATAGAGTTCTTAGTGGGAGACATGGTTTTCATAAAGGTATCACCGATGAAGGTTGTGGTATGGTTCAGAAAGTCGGGAAAACTGGCACCAAGATGCGTTGGTCCATTCCAAATTATAGAGAGGGTTGGAAAGCTCACAGATAGATCAGAGTTGTCGAGCAGCATGGCAGGTGTCCAAATGTATTTCACTTGTCTCTTCTTCGCAAGTATGTGCATGATCTAGAGGCTACTATTCCTCAGACAGAGTTGGAGGATTTGGTAGTAGAGCCTAATTTGACTTTTGTTAGACAACCAATTGGGGTTGTAGCGAGAGATGAGAAAATATTGAGGAACAAGATAGTCAAGTTGATGAAAGTTCAGTGGAGCGACAATGATAAGGATTTTACTTGGGAGACAGAGGACAGGGTTTGAGATACTTATCCTGATCTATTTTGAGGGTAGGTCTATATTAGATTTATATAGATAATTCCTAGTCAGGTAGACTAGTATGGTTGTTAAGAGTCGTTACAGATGATTGATATGTTTAGTATTTAGTCCTTGTTGAATTTCGAGGATGAAATTCTTTATGGAAGGGAGCCTGTAACACCCTAATTTTTGATAACATTACTCAAGAGATTTAATTAGATAGTTAAATAGAATAATGTAAATTTTAATTGATAAGGGGACTGAGACTTGAATTAATTAATTAAAATCGTGCCTAATAAACTAACTAATGGGCTTAAGAATGATTTTGAGTTAATCAAATTACATAAGGGTATAATTGAAAATTACCGTCCATAACTTCCCCCTTATATAGTTTCATTCCAATTATTTTCTTCCCATCCACATTATTTTTGAAAACACATATCAAAAGATAAAAGAAACGAACAATCATTAAGAGGAAGAAGAAATTCAAAAGTTAAACGTTGGAGACTCAAGCTTATGGGAAATCAATCTCAATCCAATCTCCTTATCTAAATCAAGATGAATAATAATTCCATCTCTATTTTTTCTAAATCATATATTTTTGGATTTAAGGTTAAATTCGTTTTTATGATATATTGGATGATGATATGCTTGATTCATGATTTAAGCAAGATTGTTTAAAAGAGTTTTTGCACGATTTTAGGTCAAAACTGAGATTTAATGATGTTAAAATGCCATGGGAAAATTTTATGTTATGAGAAATATGATTTTGGAATTGGGCTTCAATTTTGAGAATTTTCCAAGCTATGGAAAGATTATTATGAATTTTCAAAGGAAAATATGGTTATTTGGGTTTATAAATTTATTTTGGAAAATATATTGAGAATTTGGGTCTGGAATTTTGATATGTTAGATAACCTGAATAAAGTGAATTTCTGGTATTTTGGGGGATTTTTCCAAAGTGATTTGTTATGCAAAATAAATTGTTTTAGAAGAGGGTCTTCTTTGCAAAATTGGTTTTGTCTAATGGAAGGGTTAATTGGTTAACTCAACCATGGTTTAGATCTGATTAGCGGTAGTTATTTTTAGAAAAGAATTTGAAAAAATTAAGGCAACCAATCTAGTGTTGACACATGGAAGGTTAGTTAGATAAAAGTTTACTTTATAAAGAATAAAACCAGGTTTACATCAGAAAATTGGTTCCGCCCGCTTAGGAAAGCACCTTTCGATACAGAAGCTTCCGCCTTCATTTTTGTCGAAACCAGCCGAAAGCAATACATAAGGTATCACCATGATGGTACGCAGTGGGTTGGAGATAGGCGAAAGGTTAAGTGTCGAAAGCATAACTTCCGAAGGAGCCGAAACCTTTATTTGTTTTAAAATGAAAAGTGTCTGCCTTTGTTTTTATTTAGCCTTCGACGTAGTCGAAGCATTTGGTTTTTAAAGAGAATTTAAAAGGGTTTCGAAAGGGTCGCCATTAACTTAAGATTGCTTTCGAATGGGTTTCTTACTTATGAAAGAATGTTTTGAAAGAAGGGGTCCGACCTAATCGAAACTCTGTTGCCGTTCTTTAACCTTTCGATAGAGTTGAAGATATTAACGTTGTCGAAATGGTACTTTGTTTTATAAATTAGAGTCACTTTATATAGCTTTTGAAAGGGGTTACGGGTTTCGAGGTGAAGGTTTAGAAAGGGGTTTCGACACCAACCTTCTAATATTTTACCCAGATGTCAAATGCTTTCGAAAAACATGGTGTTGACACATCTATTTTTCCCAAATATTTTTATGTGATAAAGAATGGTTTAGAAACAGATGCTTTCGCCTGTATTCACTTTGACCCAAAAAATATTTTAAGTATAAACCCAATGCTTTCGAAATGGGCACTTTCAATGATTTTGGAAGGGCTACTTCAATAAATGTCGAAAGGGTTACTTTCAGCCGGTTTCAAAGCTAAGCTTATAAAGTTAAAAGCTAATACTTTAATATAATCGAAAGGTTTCAAAAGGTTGATTTTAAAGTATTAAAAGGAAGGAGCCTAATGTTTTTGAGTGCTTTCGAAAGAGGTAATCCTATGAAGTCGAAAGCTAGGTTTCGAAGGTATCAAAAGGTTTTATAAACCAAACTCTATTTTTAAAAGGAAAAAAACCCATGGCTATATTAAAGGAGTTTTTATAATGGTTTTAAAAAGAAGCCGTCTTTGATAAAGTAATAGGTTAAAGGGATTAACCATGTTTTATTTTAAACCCACGGGATTGGTATTGCAATGTCGTTATGTTGCTTTTTCAGATATGAATATATCCACTTTATAATGCACCCATAACTGCATTTTGGGGATAAAGGATAGAAGAACCAGTTAGGTTAACCCAGCAGTGAATATAAATTGATAAAACATCTGAACGGGTAGAATTGCATCCAGGAGGTCGGGAAGACCAGAATGTAGGATGCTAAAAAATAAATGAAAGATATTGGTGGGGGACAATAGGCTCTCATTAAGCCCATGAAAACTGTGTAGAGGAAAAGACATCGGCAGTGTCCAATAGGTTCATAGTTAGCCCAGGAAAACTATATATAAAGAAAGATGTCGGAAAGACAGGTTCATAATAAGTCCATGAAAACTATGATTGCATACTGGTAGGAGCCAGTAGGTTTGTAGTTAACCCATGAAAACTATATCCGGATGAAATACTGATAGATGTCAATAGGTTCTTGGCCAACCCATGAAAACTAGGATAAGAGAAAGGATATTGGAGTCACCAATAGTTCCTAGTCAATCCATGAAAACCAAAATAAGAGTAAGATAATAGAGTTACCAATAGGTTCATAGTGATCCAATGAAAACTATGTAATTGGACAGGGAGTCCTTAAATGTTTAACTGGTTATTAGTCAGCCCATGAAAATTAACAGGTTAATAATAATCCTAGAAATTATAATTGACACAGGTAGTCTAAAATGAATGGAGATGGGTAATCCAGAATTGATTCATTTGTTTTAAATATCATTATAATATACTGTTTTGAATTGTTTTAACCATTGTGGATGCATGAGCACAGTGTATGGTTTTATAAAGGCGTTAAGATACTAGCGAGGGGAAAACCCGTTCAGCTAAGCGGCATGGTCTCACTAGATATCTAAATGATTTGAGATGGTAGATTGTTATTCATACCAGACTTTATGTCTGACTCGAAGTTTATGTTTTCCCCTTAAACTCTTGGGTATTCAATTGATTTTTGAGTAGTTTGAGAGTTGAGGTTTTCAGGTACCTCTCAAGACGAATAAGCTTTCGGAGACGTGCATGAGGCAAGATAGCTACTTAGAATTTTCTTTTCTTTTGATTCTACTGTGTAATTTGTAAAGGCAAAGTTGTTATATTGTTTGTATATACTCTGATCATCCAAGGGGGCATCTTCATATGTCGCTCTTGGATGTATCTTGTAATGAATATATTTTCTCTGAACGTGGTTTGCGAATTTGAGATTATGTAATGAACTGAAAATATTTTGAAATGTTATAGATTTTGTTTGAATTTTAAATTCTTTCCATATTCATGTGTTTCTGTGTATCAATGAATCTAACTTCGTTGTATTTGGTCATCGAGGATTAATAATTATGGATGACTACAGCATCCGTAGCGGTTGGTTTTGGACCTCCAAATAGGGGGATGTTACAGATGAATTCAATCAAATTCTATTTTAGAACATTTAAAAATATTGATTAAAAATTGTTTGGATATAATTTTTATTTTGTTTTAGATTGGGAACAGAATCATTTTTGAATCGCAGTATACATACAAAACTAGAGAAGAGAAAGTGACGATATTGTGAGAAAATGTAATGGAAGTGAAAGAATTAAAAGATGGTAAATGTTTGAGATGTGCACAAATAATGAAATAATAAATGCATGGTTGTTATACATGGAAATAAGAATACAAAGAGTCAAGAACTAAACTTTTATATAATTATATAACATTGTAGAATAGAAATATAGAAAATTTGGGCATTAATGATATCATTATGTATTCTATAGGCATCAATGGTATCATTAATACTTGGACGTATGAAAATACTTATAAATAAGCAAAGGTGGTGTAACACAATGAAAACATTTAAATAAAAAAAGGTTTATAAAACACATGTTTTAAATTAAATTTCTAACAAACTTTAAAATTGTATGTTGTAGCTAGATCAAAAATGTTGCATTTTCTTCAAAATACTATACAAATATTTATTATTTTGCCATTCTTTCACTTCATATATAATGTTTTCTACCAAAATTTATTTTCTTATATAATTATGTAGGTTAGAATCGGAAAATAATGAACGTTACTTCTAATAGCTTATTCAAAACTGAAGTTGATATCTATGTAGCAAGAACCGATCATTCCTTGCATAATATATGAATTAAGAAAAATCATACCAAACAAAATAAAGCAAATGAAAGTAAGTTACTATACAAAACTTGAGAATAAAATAAATTATTCAATTTTACCTGTAATGGATTTTACTAATTAGTAAGAGATTTTTTTGTTGTCCACATATTTATAAAATAAAAAAAATTCAATAAGATCTTACAAACTAAAAACATAACATCAAACTAGAAACTAGAAATTAAAACAAAACCTATAAATTCAACATCAAATTTAAACAAAAAACAGATAATAAAAAAATTAATCTTTTAGTCAAGTTTGACCGAGCCAATAAGCTAAGTTTTTTTTGGCGGTCTTCATATTATTTTTCCTTAAAAACAATAGCAATCGTCGATAGGAAAATGATCGTTGTAAAATATGAATAAATTCATAAATAAGTCAAGATGAATAAGAAGTGAAAACAATTGACAAATTCAATCAAATTCTAGTTAAATTAAAAAAATTAAAGAGCTTGACTAAAATTTGTTTGGAAAGAATTTTTATTTTGATTTAGATTGGGAATAAAATTGTCTTTGAATTATAGCACACATATGAAACTGGAAAAAGGAAGAGACGATATTGTGAGAAAATGAAATGAAAGTGGTAGAAATAGAATGTATAAATGTCTAAAATGTACGTTGGCATTTCTTTTAAGAAGTATACTGGGAATATAATTTATAAAACCTTAACGAGTCCATTGATATTTCGTTTAATAAATAACGGTAATAAGAAAAGGTAGTGAAAATGATAAGACGATTAAATCACTAGGATACATGATAGCATATGAGATTTTTGAGAACAGTGAAAAAGAAAAGGCATATAGATCTATACTTAGCTTTCATATAATAATAAAATATAATAGATGGACTACCAAACTGTCTTTCTTGCATAATATTAAGTCTTGTTCAACAATTAACCATTATTAAAAAAAACCAATTTAAGCACTATTAGTTGTGCTACCCTCGGATGGGTAAGAGTTCATAACAACCTTTGTTAATTGACTATAGATGGTTTAAATTAGGTTCATAGTTCTGACTTCGGAAATTGTTTTTTAATGCATTTGTGTAGGTGCAATATGAATTCACTAATTATATACGTATTAATTTGATGTAAACATTAACACGTTCTTGCTTTTGTTTTCATCTCTATGTTAATCGAAGTCACATTCGAAACATTTAAATGTTAATGAAAAACACATTTATGGACATTCTATAAAACACATTAACTAACTCGGGAACGGTCAAAATTAACTGTGCGTATGCTTCAGATTTATATTATTTCTAGATTCCATTAAGACCGCATACTATCTAAAATTTTGATGCAAAACAAAATTATATATTACATGTTATACATCCGTTGTTTATGAAATTCTTATCAAAGGACAATTGAAAAAAATAAACACTTATCATCAAATTTATTGATATACCATCAAGGCAATACCCTACTTTACAGTTTAGGGAAAAGACATCTTTAACATGCCAGACACTTTGTTCTATTTTTGGAAGTCACCATTTGATTTTTAGCAGTCTGTTTATATGAGATAATCAAAGTAATCAATGCCATAGTCCTTAAGAGATTATTTTTTTAATCAACAAGAATATATGGACATTCATCATACCAAAGACATAAAAAATGTAGTACATAGAAAATATACAAATTGCAACTATAAATTGTATCTTTGTCGGATTCTTGTAGAGTTGAAGATATCTTCCACTTGTTAGTCCTTGTCTTCCTCCTTCCTAGATTTGCATGGGTATTTCAAGATTAAAAAGTAATTTGTTGAATTTTTTTAAAATTGCTTAAGAAACAAATCGAGAAAGTAAATTTATAAGAATACTATTTAAAATTGAATTAAATCAAATATGTTTATTGTTTCAAGAGCTTTACACTTTTAATATCACATATATAGAAAATGAAATAATAAATAATAATTAACTGTTTAATGTTGTCTATGCTTGCAGGGAACAAAAAAGAGGATGGAAAGTTTAGTATATAATAACATGTGGTTGAAATAAAAGTATAATCACCAGATTTGGTTAAAAAATATAAATTCTGTTATCAGAGTTTTTAACCCAACAGGATCCAACACGAGACAGAACAATCTCGTGTTATCAGAATGGTTTAGATCTTAACCAGAAAGGCTAAGGCAAGGAGTTAACGAGAGTCAAGCTATGTTACTAAGGCAATGACTAAGATCGACTAAACTAGGAGACAAGCATTCTTTTAGTCCAATTAGCAGCTGAGCGCAAACAGCTAGTGAACTGCCATCAAAACGAAGCAACTAGGACAGAAGACTATCAAAACATCTTCAATTCCAAATTCCAGAAAAATCCTAAGTGCTTGGATCATCAGTGACCTATACTTCTCCACAAACCTTCAAACAAACCAGCCAAAGAATATTATGAAAGAGGCCAAGGCATTGGCTCACAAACAAGCCAAGTCTATAGGTCGCCAGCGACCCATAGGCAATGGGTCGCCAGCGACCTATGGTTCTTCCTCATTTTGCAAGTCGAACTCTCTTTAGGTCATTTTCCACCTACTTACGAGCTGATGAAGACGTAGCCTTGTCTGGAAGCTCTTCGAACGATATAAATACCATTATAAATGCAACATAAACTAGATCTTCTCCGGACTGGTTGCTGAAGCTCTGTTGGAACTATTCTTCATCCTCTACGTCCCTCATAACAATCTCCAAAGGAATACACCTCCAGTAGATTCTAACTTTGGAGATTCAATCTAGCTATAAATAATTAAAGCCTTGTAATCAAACATCTATTGTAACAACAATCAGTCTAAAGTAATACTATAAAGTGAACGTCAGCTTCATTAACAGCCGAACCGCTATAAAAATTCTCTGTCTTTTTTCTTTTACTGTTATTTTCTATATCTGTGATATTTCTCTGTCATAACAGGGCTGGTGCTTTCAAACCCAAAACAGGGCGTTGGTCCATTTTTTGGGTCAACATTTTGGTGCTTTTATTGAGAATCAAACTTAGGCTTAGATCTAGCTATCTATTTTGGACCAGATAGGTTCAGAAGTTAGATCCTCAATCTCTGCTTAGAAGGTTTGCTGCTGAGAACGGAAGAACCAACCAAGAAGGATTGGAGAAAAAGCAAGCAAACACATGCTAAGGTGATGGATAACATCAACATGAGATGGTAGACGTGATCCTAAAGGAAAATCCTGGAAATCACTTAGGTGTATGGGTCGCTAGTGATCCATGCACTATGGGTCATAGCAATCCATACCTTTTCACCAGACCGTCATAAACTACAGAAGACAAAGTCTGAAATCACTGAAGTACCGAATTTCCAAAATTCAACTTAGAAATAGTTCAGATACAACCAAAAAATAGGCAACCTAAATGAGATGTTGTCCATAACC
Organism: Allium cepa; assembly: GCA_030765085.1. Classification (NCBI taxonomy): domain Eukaryota; kingdom Viridiplantae; phylum Streptophyta; class Magnoliopsida; order Asparagales; family Amaryllidaceae; genus Allium; species Allium cepa. The sequence goes on from CM060932.1 coordinate 166,187,520, forward strand.
AAACAGCTAGGTTATTAATTCACAAAGACAGGAGTTGACATATGAACAAAACTTCTGTGACAACGTCAGCAACTAAGAAAAACATGCATGGCCAAGGACAGGCAGGAACAATCATGGAAGGTCGAAAATAAAATCCCCGAACTTCCTCAATTCCAGAGTAGGATTGATAGCCATACCAGGGACAATTGAGCAATTCGCCCCAAAGATCTCCATCTCTCACAATCGCCCAAATATAGGCGTTCGTAATAGCTAGTCCCTCAAGAAGGGATAGATACACAGATACTTGATCGAAAGAAATGTTTCAAAGTGCAAACACGAATAACCGTGATGTTGGTTAGGTCACGGTTCTGTATCACAAAACAGAGCATTCTGGCAACAAAATCTCCAATAAAGGAAATGAAGGATTTAACATTCAGAAGTCAACCTTCGCTCATAGTCTGGCAAAGATGAGAAGTATCGATGACTTACTTACGGTCTAACTGGATCATCTGCTTCTAACCTGCATGAATATGCCACTACCCGAAGTTTGGTGATGCTAAGTAGAAACTCCTAGAATGAAACTATCGATACATCGAATTTCAGAAGTAGAAGCAAAAGCTTGATCAAATCTTTAATCCTACCTTCTTGAATCTGATGTTATCCAAAGATCCACAGCATCAATGTTTGAGTCATCCGTACATGAGTTTACAAAGATTGAAACCAACACATGATTAGGATCTAACGGTGGACTCAAAAGAATTTACTTCAACAAAAGATGCTAGAAATGTATCTTTCTAATACATACCAGCATCATTACAACACTCAGATCTTGGGATCAAGCAGCAAAGTCCCTAATTCCCGAAGATAGGAGCTATCGTATCTATCAAACCGGGGCAATAAAACTTATTTCTTAGGAGATCTAGTCTCTCAAAACATGTTGGTTCGGTAGTCAAAGTAATCAACCCTACGAACTAAGGCATTTACACCAACACTTTGTTAAAACGAACTCAATTGAGCATAAGTAGGGATTAGCTACTGAACTAGATAGACCAAGTTACTTCATAGCTCTAAACGAAGCTATGAAGCAGAATATGCCGAAATGACCGTAGAAGTATTACTTACATGTATAGAATTATAGTAAACTAGCATGCTGCACATGAGCACAAGAAGTGTAACAGCGAGAAAAAGCAATGCTCGAAATCGAGCAATTAAGCCAATAGTGCTCGAAGACAAAGGCTGGTGTGTAGTGGATTCCCAAAAACGCAAAGGAAGGGCAATCACACTCGAACAACTCATGTGCTAGTTCCCAAAGGCTGAAACTGTGTCTGATCGAACTTCAGCTACAACTCCACAAGAGCAATTATGCCCTGTAATTTAGCTATGATCAATCTTCCTAATATGATAGGAATAATATGTGAAACCTAAGTTGCAAAGGACCCAGCTTCTGGAGGAGTGGAAGTCCCTCTGCCGACTAAAGATTGGATGACTGAAAAGTCATTTTCAACAACAAAACTTAGCATTCAACCCCGCCAGGTATGTTCTACTTTAAATAATATCCTCATATAACCAATGCTCGAAATTCGAGGAAAATCGACATACGTTGACCAGTCGGGTTCTGAGCGATGACCGGGGAGATGCAGTGTATTATCTACATAAAAAGAGTCTAGTATCCCGAATACTGCAAACAAACAATCTAGTGTAAATAGCTCGCTTATATTGAAAAACAATCCATATCGTCCTTTGAAACTATCGCTTCCACACTTACCCGTTATCGATCAATGATCGAAAATGGAGCCGCCATCCGAAGCGACGTGGGAAGCTTTTCTTTTTAGGATCACTGGAGTATAGAAACGGAAAGAGCGATACGATCGAATCATCCACTATATTCGATTTTGGAATAAATCATCGCATTGGAATTCAAAAACGTCGATGGGAACTTAACCAAGTTCTCGAAAAGGAGAAGTTAAGGACAAAGAGCAAGATTTTGCTCCAAGACAGCGTACAATCGTTCGAGACAAAACTTAGCTTAACTGCCGATCAAGTTAAAATTATATAGGTCGACTCCAAACCTAAGTCATGCACCCACTTATCGACCTAAACCCTTGTGTAAACTACGGAGTAAAGATTGCATCATCAATACCAGAAACTTAAATTCAGATCAAAATAAAAAAAGGACTGTCAGAAGTCGGTCAATTGAGAAAAACATCTTGAGGTGGACTCTGACGATTCACATCGAAAATTCAACAGTTAAAGCCAAATTTGCATGGTAACCCCAACACGATCTACTAGATTTCACAAAATGAAGACTCAAAAGAAGTTACTTCTAAACAGTATTATTTTCAACGAAGACATACTTTTGGGGAACAAATGTTATCCGGTTTTTAACCCAGCATGATCCAACGGGAGACAGAACAATCTCGTGTTATCAGAATGGTTTAGAGCTTAACCCAAACGGCCAAGGCAAGGTGTTAATGAGAGCCAAGCTACGTTACTAAGGCAATAACTTGGATCAACTAAACAAGGAGACTATCATTCTTTCAGTCCAATCAGCAGTGAGCGCAAATAGCAAGTAAACTGCCATCAAAGCGAAGCAACTAGGACAGAAGACTATCAAAACATCTTCAATTCCAAACTCTAGAAAAGTCCTAAGTGCTTGGATCATCAGTGACCCATACCTCTCCACAAACATTCAAACAAACTAGCCAAAGAATACTATGAAAGAGGCCAACACATTGGCTTGCAAACAAGCTTGCGACCCATAAGCCATGGGTCGCTCGCGACCTATGGTTCTTCCTCGTTTTGCGAGCCGAACTCTCCTTGGATCGTTTCCCACCTACGTACAAGCTGATGAAGGCATAGCCTGGCCCAGAAGCTCTCCGACCTATATAAATACCATCCTACCTGCAACATAAACTGGATCTTCTCCATACTGATTGTTGAAGCTCTGCTGGAATTATTCTTCATTCTCTACCTCCCCCATAACAATCTCTAAAGAAATACACTGTGATTCTCCAATGGATTCCAACTCTGGAGATTCAGTATATCTAGAAAATAATCAAAGCCTTGTAACCAAACATTTATTGTAACAAATAATCAGTCTATAATAAAACTATAAAGTGGACGTATGATTCATTAACAGCCGAACCACTATAAAAATTCTCTGTCTTATTTCTTTTACTGTTCTTTTTCTATATCTGTTATCTATGATATTGCTCTGTCAGAACAGGGCTGGTACTCTCAAGCCCAAGCTAGGGCGTGGGTCCATTTTTTGGGTCAACAAATTCAAAAAGGTATCATTGTATTTCAACTTTTATAAGTTTGACACGGTAATCATAATTCAAGATATATTGTAATCAAAATAAAAACCTTATTTTTAAAAGAGTATCCAAAATTCTTAAATTTGAAATTAAAATCCCAGTATCAACACAAAACGAATATAAAGGAACGTTTGAAATTGGCTTTAAAGCTTTGTAAGCATCGAAACCCCCTTTCACCAATCAAAATCAAAATAGAGGGATTAACTGGCACCTGATTTGGGTGAGACACGTAAGATATGAGCTTCGCACGAGAGGTTGGATCCATAGCAGGAATCCCGTTGAAGGCTTTGAAATTAAAATAAGACGTAAATATGGGGAAAATGTAATTTTATCAAGGCTAATTCCATTTAGGTACATGATGTTGTTGAGTAGCCTCCGTTAAATTTTAGAAAAATCAGGGACAAAATTGTCCTTATGTCATTCACCCATCTTTTTACCTATCATCATATTTTACTTATTCTATTCTTCTTATCCAACAAACCCTAAGTTTAATTTTAGGTAAATCCTTAGATCTTATGCTTGAATCGATGGATTACGACGATGATAATACAAATATAATGAAATCAAATGAGGTAGAATTTGAATTTCATGCTGTTTTGATTTTTTTTTTAATTTGAAAATCTATAGTTTGCGGAAGAAGTAAAATTTGAATTATATGTTGTTGCATGATTTTGTTGGGGTGATTTTTTCTATGGTGGAACAATTTACGGATTTGATTTTTACTAAAGAAGGATATAAAGGGAAATTTTAACAATAAGATGGGTATAGTCGGCAAAAACATGGATATAAGGATTTTTTTCAATTTTATGGAAGGCTACTCATTGGTTTTCCGAGTTCAAATAGAATTAGCTTTTTATTAACTGGAAACAGGGACGGAGCCAGGATTTTAAATCACCAAGGGCTATGTAATATTATTCTTGGATCAAACATGTAGGATAGCAGGAAAATTGGTTGAATATGCATATATTGAAAAAAAAACTGATAGGCTAAAAGTAGAAGTGAAATAACAGTCAGAAATTAAATATGTATCACCATTTCAGTTATTTCCTCGTCATCGTTTCAGTCGGACTTCTTAACTGTGAAAAAAAACTCTCCGATCAATGATATAGTTTTTCACAGAGAAAATTTAGTCTTTTTTGACAAATGAAAAAGTTAAGACTAATGGGCTTTACATCATTTGAATATGATATATTGATAAATATAAAATATTTCAGATATTCACCCGGGCTATAGCCCAGGTTGCATTGGCCATGGATCCGTCCCTGAGTGGAAAAATCATAGAGAAAAAGGAGAGGAGAAAAGAATAGCGAGTAAGATGAGAGTAAATAGGGTTTGGACTAATGGGTGCCACTTAACTTACTTTTACTTAATCTGGTATAACTTAACTATCAAAAAAATATATAAGACAATGACATGAATAGTGGAGATTTAGTATTAAAATCTTAAAATTCTTAGAAAAAAAAAGGTGAAAGGTCACTGTTTCAATTTTATAATATAAATAATCTAATTTTGTTTAAATTCATACAAAATTCTCAAAATGATTGAAAGAATCTGGATTAGTTGCCTACTGTCGGTAATCTTCTCTGTGCTCGAAACAAGAAGAGACAAATGAAGGAAATAAACAAAGGAATGGACAGATTAGTCTTTAAACAATAAGAATAATGAGTAATTAAATATAATTTCTTTAGTTTATGCAAAGAAGGACAATTTAGAAAAATAAAATCGATGAGTGGTCCCACCAACGCGCCTCGCAGACTCAATACCGATTCAAAAATATTCAAAAAATACACTCTTGGTAGCTAAGGACAACAGTCACGAAACAAAAATTTCTGCGAAACCCTAATTTCCCCATAATTTTTTCTCTTTTCTAAGCTGGGAGCTCCAAGACCCACACTCTCTTGCAAATCCAGCTAAAGGCTTATACCTTTTTAAGTTTCAGCGTATCAACAATTCCAAATTCAAGAATTTGACTTATTTTTTTCAAATACTGAGATAGGGAAAAAAAATTAGAATCTTGATCCTTTAGCTGCGAAGATTACAATTTCAGCGATGGCGGGACCCACCTTCGGCACACGTGGCGGCCGCCAGCCTCTGTCGAACAACTCGTCTTCTAACGGTGCGGGCTCCCACGCACACGACACTTCTACAAACGGAGGAGCTGATGCGAGTAATGGAATGGAGTTTAGCTCCAGAGAGGATGTTGATAGATTGTTGGCCGAGAAGATGAAAGGAAAAAACAAACTCGATTATAAGGTAATCATATTATTAACTAAGGAGGCGGTTTACCTAGAGTAGTTTAATTTAATTGCTTTTGGATTGGATATTTAAAGATTAGAGGGATCCTTGATGAGCTTTTCTGTTATTGTTATTTTCGTTATATGTAGTTTCAGCCACCTTTAACCAAAAATCATTTCAGTTTATTTATGCTATTGTTGATATTGAAACAAGGTAAGAAGGTAGTTAATAAGCAATCCGTTGATTGTGGTACCAAAATAGAAGTTGATTTATAATTTGTGATGATATTTTAAATCAATACTTAAGGCTTTGATGTATAGGAATGCAGTATAATGTGGAATCTCCATACTTCCCTAATAATTAACCTTTTAAAGTTTATGTAGTATGAAATGCATAACAAGTAAGACATGTCTAAATGGTGGATGTAATAGTTGAAATTTAGAATTAACAGCTTGGCCGAGTTATATGATTTGTGTTAACTCATATAGTATGCATGAGATTGTTTAGAAATGTCATTATTTGTAGCTTGGTGATTGGAAGCATCCGTCTTTGTGAATTCACAAATTCATCTATTCAAAAGACGTGACATGACAGTAAATAGTAGAAAGTTTAAAACTTGGACAATGTATAAGCTGCTTATATTTGTTTCCCAGGGAAAAAGTGAGCAAATGAGTGACTATATTAGAAAACTAAGAGCTTGCATAAAATGGCTATTGGAAAGGGAAGATGCAAATTTGATGGAACAAGCGAGGCTTCAAAGCATTAGAGAATCAGAAGAGAAAAGGCATGCTGAGAACGGTCAGTTGTCATTAAAATTTGTTCATGATCATGAGTCTAATATTGAAGCATTAAGATCTCCAAAACTTTAGATCAATGATTGTGTAATTTTAGTTGTATTTAGGCTGATTTTTTCCCCTTTTTACGAAACCTAGAATTGATATATGTATTTGTATCTGCAAATTGATTTGTATTGAAATGACAACCGCTTCAAATGAATATCCAAAAAATAATATTACGTCAATAAAATAAACATCATAATAAAATGTATCCAGTTTTCTTTTATTTATTTGTATTTATTATTATTGCTATTAAAAAAGAATACATGTCTTGTTTTCTGGATTATTTTATTGTGCCCATTTCTGGATGTCATTATACATCTGGTGAATATGTATAATGATGCTAATAATTTTGCAGAGTCTAGAATGACAACCTCAATACAAGAATTAGAGTCAAAATTCGAGGAACTTCGAAAACAATATAAATTAATGGAAGAGCGCTTTACAAAGGAGGAGACGGCTAAAATTGTAAGTCAATGCTATTTCTGAGTTTGTATGATCGTGTCAAGTTCTTGGATAACTATGAGGTTGAACTGATGCAGGAAGCAATTAGATTATATAATCATGAAAAAGAAGCAAGAATTGGTGCAGAGAAATCAGTATATGCTTTGTCAGAAGAGCTTGCAAAAGCTGAACAAGAAGGAAAACGTCTCAGTGACCAGGTAAGTAATAGTTCATTGAGTTACTTTGTAAGCATTTAATTTATATTGTTTTGTATATCTATCGAGATATTATATATATATATATATAAAATAATAATTACTTACTATTGTTCATAGATTAAAGTACACGAAGCAAGTAACAAGAGGTTACAAGAGTATAATGGTAGTTTGCAGCAATATAATTGTAGTCTTCAGGCTGAAGTGGCAAAGAATGGTGAAATAATTTCAAAAATGAATGAAGAAAAGAACAGTATGATGAGTACCTTAACCAGTCTGCGTAATAACGCCACTTCAATGAAAGCTCAGTTGGACACTTCGAAAGTAAGTCTGCGTAATAATGTATATTCACTCGAGCTTTTTGTTAGTTGTATTTAATTGGGTGTTCATTTAAATTGGTCAATAGTTAAAACACTAAAGACTGGATATGTGAAAGTAACATATTATATACTCGTGGATTTACATATTGCGTAGTATAATGTATTTTATTAATTGATTATGCATTGTTGCATCATTATGCAATCTTGTGTAGTTATTTTTTATATTTTGTTTGGTATTAGTCTCTTCAGCAGGAGGCGGTGAGAAGTAATGAAAATTTAAAGAAGGATTTAGATGTTCTAAGAAGGGAACTGCAGCAAACAAGAGATGAACGTGACCATCAATTAGGAAAAGTACAAGGTTTGCTTGATGAGATTGATAATTACAAAGAGATTTCTGGAAAATCTGCTATGGAGGTGGATCAGACAATGTCCAAAGTTAACGTTCTTGAGGTAGTTGAAAATAGTTTTGCATTACCTTATATATTTTAATATGGCAGTAAACCAGCTATTCTCTTTTTCTATTACTTAACAGGAAACTTGCTCTTCTCAAAGAGAGAAGATACAATCATTGCTTCATGAGCTTGCAGTACTGAGGGAGAAGGTTAAGGTTAGCATTCAACTGATTAATCTTTTGAGTTTAAAAGGACGCCGTCTTCGCAGTTGTATATGTGATAGCCAAAGTCTAAACTATTCCTTTTTTATCGTTGCTCAATTTGATCATGTTGGTAGAGGTCCTCTTTTTCTTTCTTTTTTATTTTTTGAAAAAATCTTTGAAGGGAAAAATATATTTCCTCTCAATTTGTTTTTCTACTAGTGAATGATTCATTCTTGCGTTATATTACATCAAACATATTGTCTATTATGTAACACACCTACCACTGATATCAGGTTCTGGCTGTAAAAAGGGACTAGCTATTTTTTGTTTCCTGATGTTTTTATTCACATAACTCCATTATTACTATTTTTCAATCGATGATTGACCACTATCCTTTTCTCTAGATGGCTGATTTAACTGCTGTACAAACAATGTCAGAGTATGAATCACAAAAGAGAACAATACTCGACTTACAAAACCGCTTAGCTGACAAAGAGTATCAAATCCTTGAGGCTGAAAAACTGCGTAAAGAACTACACAACACCATACTGGTATCTATGCTATTTTAAATTAGTATTAAAGTTTTAGCAGGGCGTTAAGTTTTGAAAATTTGCTTTTTTTGCAGGAATTAAAAGGCAATATACGAGTCTTTTGCAGAGTTCGTCCTGTTTTGTCCGATGGTGATTCTAATGGTACAGATGGCACAGTTGTCTCATATCCTACATCTACTGAACTCCTTGGCCGTGGCATTGAATTAATGTACAATGGTAAATAGGAGTATTAACCATGCTTTTTTCCTTCATATAATCGTTTAGTCATTTTTCCCAATGCGATGTCTATGATTATGATATAAAATATACATGCTTTTCTTTTCTGATGTCAGCTAAAACAATTCCATTCACTTTTGATAAAGTCTTCAACCATGAAGCTAGTCAGGACGAAGTATTTGTTGAGATATCCCAGTTAGTGCAGAGTGCCCTTGATGGCTATAAGGTGATGCTTTCTACATCTCATGAGTTATTTGGTTTCATATTAGTGCGTGCGGCATTTTATAATGTTTAGGAATCTAGTTGGAATATAAGATCGTTCTAAAACTGCTCACTACTACCATCTAAATTCTTGACTCTTGTTACAAAGTGTGTGTGACACCATTGGAAGAAAATAAACAGTTTGATTTCAGTAGTATACACAAGTTATACCAGACATGGTTATTAGATATTCCCAGGAATTCGAATCTTGATAACCTGATTACTAAAATTATACGGTCCTGCGTTCTTTACATTGAATGCAAATATCATCATCATGTATGTAGTTGAAATAGTAACCAATACTTCTGTGTATCTGGCTACATCAGAACAGTATTTGGACATCATTAAGCTACATTGGTACGGCAGTATTTCTTTTATTATACATACATACATATGTGTGTGTTTATGTAGTAATAATAATAATAATAATAATAATAATAATAATAAAAGGTCACCAGTCTGCTCTCTGCTGAGAATATTCCTCTAGTATCTGGCTATGCATGTGCGTGCATGCACACTCGGAGACATGGTGGCGGGGGCGTGCGTGCTGGAATATACGAGCGTGGCATGTTGAGGTAGTCCTCGTTGGATAAAAGATAAGATATTGCTACCTAGTCCAGAAGAGAAAGCTTCCCCTATTTGTTTGCTGTTAATATTTGTAGGAGAGTTCTTCACAAATATTTGTTTTATTTGTCATTAATGTACATAAGCAGTTTTTTTTCTTCCAATTATTTTAGGTCAAAATAAACAACAGAGTAATGCTATTGACCAATTACTGCACATGGTAAAACTTGCACCTGCCAGTTTGTGATATTACCATGATTCTTGTTTAATTTATATTTTAATTTATCTGGTAAAGTTTTTTAGGATTACGATTCTACATAGAAGTTTGTTGACATGTTAAAAAATGTTTAAATACTTCTAGGTATGTATATTTGCTTATGGACAAACTGGATCAGGAAAAACTTACACTATGATGGGTGTGCCTAACTGTCAACAAAAAGGCCTGATACCTCGTTCCTTGGAGCAAATATTTGAATCAAGCCAATCGAAATTGTCTCAAGGCTGGAAATATAATATGCAGGTGATTTTTTTGTCCCTATCGCACTCCTTCGACACACGTGATAGAAAATCATGGATCATTGTTTATTAAACTTGCAGGCATCAATGCTAGAGATATATAATGAAACAATTCGTGATTTGTTATCATTCAATCGCTCTTCTGGTCTTGATATCAAACACGATGCCCATGGCAATACACATGTTCCTGGCCTTACTGTTGTTGATGTATGCAGTATCAATGAAGTATCATTTCTTTTGCAACAGGCAGCACAAAGCAGGTTAACTCATATGAACTCATCATTTATTTTGTTCTTTTCATACGTCGTTTCCTAACTTCTTCATTTTCTTTTGAATGCTATATAAAATGCTTTTTCAACCCAAAACCAACAATTATCAACTATATTTGTCATTACCATTCTCATGTGTCATTTGTTTTGCTTTGGCATTAATCCTGGAAATAAATTACCTGTCCTACTTCTGGTCTGTTTATCAAAGAACAAGGAAAAACAGAAAACGATAACACCCTGAAAAAATAGCGTACATGATTATATCAATCACATTCCACTCTTGTACTGGTACCTTGATCTGGCATAAATGGAGACAGCGTTGCCTCTATCGTAGTCAGTTTCTGGCATAGCTTAGTTTGTTGCGTGTAATATGTATGTTGATTACTGACATGGTCAGTTGGAAAGATTATGCAATCACATATGATCATCACAGATTTGCAAATAGTTATCATTGTCTTCGTCTATGTTTTTATTTCTAATGATAAGCTACTAATGCATAACCTTCTGCTAAAGAATTTTTATATATCATAAACATTTTAGGTCTGTTGGCAAAACACAAATGAATGAAGATTCCTCCAGAAGCCATTTCGTGTTTACTTTAAAAATTTCCGGAGTGAATGAAGTAAGCCCTCACATACTCAAATCCTTTAGTCAGTTCAACTAAACATGCTCCTTATTGACTATAATATTGGTTTTCTGCTTCTTAGAATACTAACCAACAAGTGCAAGGAGTTCTAAATTTGATTGACCTTGCTGGTAGTGAGCGTCTTAGTAGAAGTGGTGCAACTGGCGACCGTCTTAAAGAAACACAGGTAATCCTTCACATGTTTTCTCTCTGCCATTTAACATTCATGTCATCGCTTAAAATTCTTTAGATTAATTCCTTTTCGAATATTTTGGCATTTTAATTTAGGCAATTAACAAAAGCCTGTCATCCCTGCGAGATGTCATCTTTGCTATTGCAAATAGAAAAGATCATGTGCCATTTCGAAATTCCAAATTAACCAACCTTCTGCAGGTAACTTTATATTACTATCATTTCAAATTATTATAAAATAACAGTTTTATCATTTAAATTGCAAATGAATGTTTGTTACGTGTAGCCATGTCTTGGCGGGGAGTCGAAAACCCTGATGTTTGTGAACATATCACCGGAAGCATCATCATCTGGAGAATCATTTTGTTCTCTTCAGTTTGCTACTAGTGTGAATTCATGCGAAATAGGTGTTGCTAGACGACAAACTCATATCCGAGCTTCGGAGTAGAGATTGGGCGATGGCTAAGTCAACAAGTGTTGTTATTAGCATGCCAATTGTACAGTTGGGGACTTCTTGGTTGGTAGCTATATTTATTAGCTACTTTTGAGGGCTACCTCCTTTCTATATGACGCATATGTAGCTTTGTTATGAGTACTTGTTCTACCATAGAGTGATATGTGTACCTGTTTAACTGTTAATTATTTTCAATTTTTCATTAAATCAAGTATATCGTCTGTATGTTGCATCACTCGAGATACGACATCTGAAACCTATTGTTGAAATAAGTATGTTGGTTGGAAGACTTGATCTTGAGTTGACGGGTAATTGAAATGGTATTTGCAGCAACTTTCCTAGCCATATGATAATTTTTTTTGGTATTTGGTTAAATCAAATGATACAACAGAATGGTATCACATCTAACAAGGAATGCCGCCAAATCTTTGTATTGTTTATAGCACGACATCCTCTAATACAATGAAAATTATTTAGTGTCGAGTTCGACACAATTCTCAATGTTCGAATCGATCACTGATCAGCTGACAGCGGTTTGGTATTCATAGGCATGTTAATGTAGCTTAAGAGTTGATTTTTGTGCTGAAGAGAAATGTTACTGAAAGTTGGGTCTATGTGAAGCCATGAATCTAGGAGTGAGATCCGTCTTCTCTGATTGATTCAGCTTGCTTTTGAGGTGACTTGGTTAGATAAGTGGACTGGATAGGCTGGTGAAGTGGAGTGAAGAGGCTAGAGAAGTGGAGTGGGTTGGCAACTTGAGGAGATATGGTTGGCAATTTGAGGTGGAGGGTCGACTAGCAAGAGGCAAGGTCGGCTTAGCCTTAACTTTAACTTGATCGAGTTTGCCTCACAGCTGGCTAAGTCACCTTGGGTGCACTAAGCCTCACATTATGACATCCGTATCACCTTTGTTTCAACTTTGGTTCGCTCCTCGTCTTTTGCTTTAATTTTCTACATTTTTAATGCAAATTTTTCCATCATCTTCTTGGTCATTCACATTTTATCACTACGTAATATATCGTTCTCCAAGTGAGATTAGTTGGTTTAACGGTAATTTGACTTACCTGGCATCTCTTTGAATGATGGTATCGCATCAGCTATAACTCGAGATTCAACGGAACTTTCTCCATTGCACTTCAAATGTTCTTAACTACCATTTATTAGAGTTGATGACATTCGTATCATTTAGGCTCCCTTGGAAGTTCGTTCTCTAACGGTGTTCGCTCGATAGTTCAGCTTTCGTTTGTTATGATAGCTTATTCAGACGAAGTTGGATTTCGATGAGACTTCGACCTTTAGGTTTAACTCGGCGTAAAAATCATTCTGAAATGTTCCGATGTTTGATTCTCGTGTGGGAATTTTTTTTCCCCGTAGCACTTACCCTCCCCCAAACAAGTTTTCATCACAATAAAACGTGTTCAGTAAATACACGTCCGTAATGAGCAAATTCCCGACCTAACTATCAAGCCACAATACATTTCTTGTTTTCAATTACCTCCACAAAGGAACATGTAACACTTTTACTTACAAATCAGGTGTCACTTACAAACAAATGAGATTATTAACTCATGTTTTTGCCTTAACGTCAGCACTAATTCATGTATCAATGTGTTTCTACGAGTTTCATGTCTATAAAAATCAGTGAAAGTATAGTAGCACATCTTTGACATGCGTAATGCGTTGAAATGCTATCCTCTAGTTGTGATGTAATTGATAGAAGAGACCAGTCGAAAGCAGGTGAAATATGTAGATTTTGAATTTTATTCCTATTTGGATCATAGTGTGTCTATGAAGTCTAAACGGTTTCACTAGATCCAATATAGTTATTTTAGTTAATTAATTCTAAATTAACTATTGTGGGATTTGAAAAGGTTTGAATGTATCAAATAAATTCATACTTTAAATTACATGACAAACTCGTTAAATATAAAACAAGTGTAATTAATAGGTGGCAATGGATATGATTAAACAAGATGAAATCAAAATGAAATCACAAAAGGGTCTAATAGGGAAGGAGATGAGACACTGCATCATTGATTGATTTTACCCTACCTCCTTGGAAATTTAGTTAATACAACATTTAATTAACATACAAGAGGTGTCATCATATAGTTAAATGACATATACAACAAATAATAGTTAAGATGTATATATATTATTACCTCAATGTGAAATTGTTCTATAAAATTTAAAATGGTTTAAAACTTGTCTTAACAATGTGAAATACAATCATTAAATGTTTATATGCATATACACATATATGTGTGAGTATAAACATTAAACCAAAACTTTCCAATTAATTCAAAATAAACTTCCATACGATATTAAAATTTTCTGATGTATTTGCAAACATATGTATACTTGAATCGATTGACAAAGATACATATATATATATATTAAAAGTTTCAACCTAAATGAAATTTGTTTTTTTTTTTAATATCATAAAACCAAAGTTGAACACAAACAAATTAAACATTATATTAACAATCCTTTAAAATATTCAAACAAGAACATTTGAAGCATTAATTTAGGTATTAATTCAGAATATTATTGTAATCGATTTTAAAACTTAGATTCATCATCAAATCATTATTTTAATCGTATGTAAACTTCATTTTCAATTTATATATTAAAAACCAAATCAATTCATTCAACAAATAATTTAAATTACATAAATAATTTCAAATCAAAATGAGACAATAATATATACATACAAAATTATGATAATTATATTATATTTGATAGAAAAATCAAAATAGGAGATACCTTTCAGATCTAGCCAAAAGTTGCATCTTCATTTGAGATTTCTCCTCATATCTCTAAGATCTATACCCAATCCTGGCAAGAGATGGATGGACCGCTTGGAGGAAGTGGGCGGACATGCAACCGCTAAAATGGATGAACTATACATACATACATACATACATACATACATATATATATATATATATATTAACATTTTGGATTTTATCGAACTTGTGAAGTCTAAATTTATTTTGATCTCATCTAAATTAATTTCAAATAAAATCATTATTTTATTTGGTTTGTAACAAATTTTTGGTTTTGATATTATATTTGTATTATATAATATAAACAAGCATATCACATACATATGTGCGTCCACGTGAAACATATACATCGTACATGGTTTAACATGCACGTATCTAAGTTCTCAGAATTACACCACAACAGACATGATAGCCCCCTGTATATATGTGTTGTCTAACACACACACACACATATTTATGTGTGATACCAAATTATATTTATAATGTCAAATTTGGTTAAACTTATAAAAAGTTATTTAAAGTCATTTAAATGAATAACCTTAAATATAAAAAGATATTATTCTATCAAATCTAGATATTAGTATATATATATAGTAAAGTATGATACCAAATCTAGATCTTAATCCTAAAATATCTTTTTTCTTCAAACTTAAACCAATAAGTTATAATTTAATTATATATATATATATATATATATATATTGAAAATATTATATATATGTGTGTGTGTGTGTATTTGCAAAAATACCTTTTCTTTTACAAACATTTAGATATATGTATATTTGTATGTGTGTGTCATAATTAATATTCATAAATCAAATACAAAATAACTTTACATATTCAGATGTAAGTGAATAAGATACATGTGTGTGTATTTTTAGCCTAAAGCATCTTGACCAAATATAATGATTTCCTTATGGCTTAATATTTGTTTTCCGTTTAATCTTTATTATTTTAAATTTTGTTTTCCTTTTTTTAACACTAATTGTAAAATATGATTGATTTTATGCTTATATATAGATAAAGTATGTATTTCATTTAACATGCATACATATTAAAAATATATATTATATTATAGTATATATAAATATATACATGATTTAACAAAACATACACACATATTATATATTTTATTCTTATGTAAATTAAAATCAAATTTGTTTAAATCCTCTTTCTAATATTTTCAGTATTTTGAAAACTTAACGAAAAAATTGTTTTTTTAATTCCATAGCCTAAATTATATGTGCAAACATGTGTGTGTACAAAATAAATATTTTAACCATGATATATATATATATATATATATATATATATATATAATTGTAAATAAATATTTAATTCCAACCGTGGTCCTCAGAGCATGGGGGAAAGTTTCTTCAAAGTGCATTGGGTACACCCGAAGGATTTTATGGTTAAAACTTATCATGAAGCATTTGATTCTGGTGTGACCATTTAGGAAATTAATCACACTTTTATAACATTATTCCTAAAGCGAATAAACCAAAAAGAATAGATGAGTATAGACATATTTCATGTTGTAACGTCACATAAAAAATTCTTAGTAATATAATATGTATGAGATTAGCAAGGTGCTACCTAAACTTATATCCCAATGTCAGAGTGCTTTTATTAAAGGTAGAATTATATCAGAGAATTTGTGACGACCCGAAAATTTTAACGATTTAAAATGGAATAATAAATTAATTTTAAACATTTGAAAGGTTAATTTTAGCTTGAATTCCAAATATTAATATTTACTAGATAATTAAAGTATTGAATTATATAATTTGAAATTGGGTAAGATGTTGAATATGGAATTTTAAGCCTATTAAAAATAATTTGAAAGCTTATAAAATTTATAATGATGATACTGAAGATAATAGAATGGTTGAAATTTAATTTAAAGGTAATTTGTTCAATTTTAAAAATATATCGATCAAATTGGATTTAAAAATCGTCTTCCGAGACACAGTCTCGGAATTCGACGAAACCAGTTCCATTGGATCCGTAATAATTAGTTATTATCGGATTTCAATTCTCGTAGCAATCGGAATTGTCGTTTGACCCTGGCAGCTCAAAACGCTTAGAACTATTTTAATTGATTTAATTTAAAATTGATCGTTTACTTCCGTAATTCGCGCATGTGATCGAATTAGCTTCCGAAACACGTTCCATTGTGTTCGGAACACGAGTAAAACACTATAATCACCTAGCGGTATTCTTTAAGAGAAGTTCGAAATTTTAGTAGCAATTAACGAGACGTTTTGAGAGTTTTATAATATAATAAAATTTAAGGTCAAATAATCAAAGATATTTTCATTTTCATGCATACTCTAGAAGCCGTTACTTCCTTCCCAAACACGCCTCTTTCTCTCTGCTAAAAATCGTGTCCCCTCCTTTATCCCAAATGGAAATCGAATTTGCAAAAGGAAAAAAAATGGCTGAAACAAAAATCTCCCTTCAAAATTTAACCCGTTCCCATTTTTCCCATTTCTCTTCTCGTTTGCAACTCAAAACAAAAATGGCCGAGCTAATAACATTGCAAATCCCTTTTCGTTTGAATAATTCCTCCCCTTTTCCTGCTCTTCAAATTCGAACGAGATCTGCTTTCGTTCGTTATTTAAAAAAAAAAGAGAGAACGATTGAGTCGCGAGGCCAGAAGGAGGAGGCGGCGATCTAGGGCGCAATCGATCATTTTGGTTCGTGTGCAGCAACTTTATCGTGGGCAAGGACAAGTATATAGCGGCCACTAGGTAGCTCAGTCGCGACGTCGCATGTGGAGGAGTTGCATTCTTCGACCGATGAAGGAGGCACGATTTGGTTTCGAGACCGTAGGGGGGTGCGACATGTTTTAGGGTTTTCGAGTCGCAGTGGGAAGCGTGAATAGCTGAGTATTCTGGTGTCGGCAGTGCAAAGTCAGGCTAGGGTTGCCTCGAAGTCGCGGTGGTGAGGGCTTGGTTCTCTGGGATCATTCTTGTTCGAGTAAGGTCGAAACCGAGAAGCCAAGCCGAGATTGGATCGGATTTGCAAATCGAAAATCAAAGGTGAGTAATCTCACACTTCTGAACTTTTATTTAAATTTAAATGGTTAAATTCAAATGATTGGTTGAAATTGAATTGATGTGCTATATTATATAGTAATATATAGTCTGCACTGGAATGATTGATATTCTCCGATGAATATTAATTGTAATCGACAGATATAATATTCTTTTGTAAATTGTTATTATTTATTATTATATTTTATCCGCTGCGAATGTGATATGTTGGTGTTTTTGATCTTCTTCTTCTTCTTCTATATCTTTCTTTTTCATAACTATCTGGAATTTTCGAGTGTCAAAATTTCGGGTCGTTACAGAATTTTCTATGGCATATGAACTGGAAAGAGATTAACGAACAAGGAGCGGATAAGATTTGTATAAAGGTAGATTTGCATAAAGCTTATGATAGAGTTAATAGAAAGTTCATTTTACACATGTTTGATTCTATAGGGGTTCCTACTAAACTGTTAAATTTAATTACTCACTATCTATGCACGCCAACCTTTTCTGTGATTATTAGTGGGGTTCTTAGGTGATAGATATATACTAACACAGGAATAAGGCAGGGTGGTCCTCTCTTCCCATATTTGTTTGCTGTGGCCATGGAGTGATTTCCCTTACAAATGGAAATTGCATGTCATCAACAATTTCTCAATCCAATTTACAACATTATGCCTGCGGTTACCCATGTCATTTGTGCTGATGACTTGTTAGTTGTTTTTAAAGCTAATTCTATGGCTATTAGGAAAATCAATTAAAAAAATTAAGCTTAAGGAAATCTATCCTGGTCTAAAGGTTAACGAGCTTAAAACAAAATGTTATTTGAATAAATTTTGTAAACATAGAGCTGAAATTATCGAAAAACTTGGTTTTATGGAAGGGAAGCTACCAGTCAAATATCTTGGTGTACCATTACCAAATAATAATATCACCAATGCTGAATATGGTAAGTTAATTGATAGTATTAGAGATAAATTGCAAGGATAGAGATCTAAATTGTTATTATTTGCTGGGAGAGTCGAGCTTGTACACTCAATTATTACTTCTAAAGTTAGATTCTAGATGCAAACTTTTCAAATCCCGAACTGTTGCATAGCTAAGATTAATGCAATGTATGCCTTATTTGGAGAGGAGGTCTCTACAAGGTGAACTACAAAGAATTAAGCAAGCCAAAAAGAGAAGGTGGTATTGGTTTGAAAAAAACTTATTCGAACTCAAAAAAACTTATGGTCTTAAGCTAGGTTGGAAAATTCTTGAATCAAATAATCTGTTGGCAAGTTGGATGAGCGCAAGATACCTCAAAGACAATTTTTGGACAATTAAGACTGATAATAATGCTTCAACAACTTGAAAAAATATATTGAGACATAGAGAACAGTTGAAAGTAGTTATTGGAAGACAGATAACAAATGGAGTAAATACTGATCATTGGAAAGATCCTTGGATTAATATTAGAAGTTTGATTGACATATTTGGATGGGATAGCTACCCTACTAATGGCACACCAATATGTAAAGTGGCCAGCATTATACATAACAGTGAGAGGTTAACTGACAGGAAAATTGCGACTAGGAATTTTAAACAGGAGATTGATGGCATCCCCTTATTTATTGGGAGAAATAGTGATATTTGGGCTTGGAAGAGTAACAATAAAGGCCAACTTGATTTGCAAGATGCTTGGGAGGACTCTAGACATCAGCATCCTAAAGTTCAATGGCATAACATTATATGGAGTCATTCAAACAACCCTAAAATTGCACACACAACCTACAAAGTTATGATTTTTCGACTGCCAATCAAGGATAGACTTAAAAGTTGGAGACTTTTGGAAGACGCAACGTGCAAACTTTGCAATAGGGATATGGAAACTCACAATTATTTATTCTTTGACTGCAAATATAGCAAAAGGGTTTGGGCCATTCAAAAATTAAAATGTTTACAAACAGATGTGGTTAAGAATCTTTGAGAAGAAGCAGTATACCTGAACGATCGGACTAATCTCTCTTACTTGATGAAGGAAGTTGGAAAAATTAGCTTGGTAACTTCCATTTGGCACCTCTGGCGTGAAAAGTACATAAAGACTTCCAATAATAAGCAGAAAGATGAGTTAGCTTTATCTGAACAAATTGCAAGAGACATCACTTTCATGATTGGGAGGATAAAGAGACATCGAATTACCAGTTTATACGGATGAGAAAGACGATTATTTGAGAACTGGAGCTAAAGGGTTGATCGGCAAGGAAATCAAGCAATGATCTGGAATCCATCATAATTCGTGAGTACTTTGACCTAATCTTATTTTAAGAATGTTTTGTTGTAAAGATGGAATGTTTTACTTTGGTAGAAAAAGTGTGTTTTTGGTTGCCTTGCGGTTGTATATTGATCTTTGAGCTTGGGTCGCAAAGCCCATGAATAAAATTCTTAACTCACTTTCAAAAAAATATGAATATTACCTTGCAATTGCCTAGAGAATACATCTTGAATATTGAATCTATGAACTCTGCTTGAATCTATATGCAACACTTTCAAAAGACGCAAGCCGATTGAGAAAGCTACACACCGTTGTCTAGATTTTAATCGAATCTATGTTTTTATTGCTTGAATCAATGGAGAGAGAGGGGGATGGATTTTTGGCCAGGTAAGAAGGTGTAATGGCAGCTCAAAAACCTAGAATAGCAGCAGAGAACAAAGTGGCTAAAGGTGTTTAAATAGCATAGGAAAGAAGTGGTTTAAAGATGGAAGTGTATATTTTCTTCCCTTTGGCATTTCACATCCTTTTGGAATCAAATTCCAAAGCCTCCCCCCTGAGTAATAGCCGGCAATACATGCCCCATTTTTTGGCCTCAAACCACTTCAAACCAAATCAGGTAATTTACAATCAAATTTAAACGTACATCATTAACGTATATCAATAAGTGTGTATACAGCTTCTATATATGCACAATTTTCAATACCGATCAACACAAATCAAATAAATTTTTATAATTAATGTTTTATAAATATTAATTAGTTTAATTAATTTATATATTATAATTTAATTAAATTAGCTGGTATGTAGAGGATTCAACATTGTAATCGTGTCGAATCTTTAGGTGTAAATTCGGTTAGCAAATAGTATCGAACAATTCGAATATTAAAATTCACACTTCACCTTAGCTAGTGGTGTGACATCATGATCAAATTTATCTCTCTCAAAGCTTCGATAACATCCAATTTTACTTATTTTAAGTGTTACTCAGTAGTGATAATTATTTACACTAATTCTCTTTGTTAAAACTATATGATTTTAGGACTTATGGAATTTGATAATAGTCAAAGTTCCAATATCATCCACATTCATCTTTATGGTCCAAATACAAAATCCTTGGTTCAATAATAACTATTATTATTAAATGAACTGCTCTAGCCAGAGATCTTGACTTTAAGTAGATTTTAGTTGACCTGTGACACTAACCCATATAATCGAGGAAATGAATTATCTCTTGAATGGTTTTTTGCTTCCAATGCTCTCAGTCGACCTAAATATAGATGTTCGACGGATGTCATACCACGATTCAACTACAATTAAAGTGGAGTTTCCACATTGAAGCTCGATAGCATTCTCAAGTCGAGAGAATTACGTTATATTGTCCTTCGATATTCCATGTTTGACCTTATTTATATTAACCAAAAAAATATCGAGTAATTCCATAGTTATCCAATAACAATCAATACGTAGCCCTTTTGTGCCTACAATAGCCATGTTTACTATGCTGCCCAACATTTGGCGTTGCCTACTCTAGTCTCAACAGATGCATCAATATCCAGTCTCGGTACGTCTTGACTACGAATATTCAAAATAGTGTGTTTATTATATTGTGATAAAGTTAGCATACAACACCTTGTAATTGCTATCATAAAATACACCATTTATAGATTTACTATTAAATATACTTAAATTCAATAATCAATTATTTATAACAAGTATATAATAGAAAGAAAACACATTTTATTTCGAACAAGATTGGTTATCGAGTTAGACATATGCAATAATTACATAATTTCCCCATAACACTATCAATCTCCTACTTACATTTGAGGTCAATTATGGAATCTTATTCCAAATTTATCGATCAAGTTTTTTAAAAGCTAGTTGGGTCAGTTCTTTAGTGAACGAGTATGTTATTTTGTTTTAATTATCTACTCTATCAATCAACTCTCTCTAACGCTGATATACTGTCTTTATCATGTGGAACTCTTCAGGGTATGCCTCTCGACTTACAATGAGATTTATATTCTTTTGTGAACTATATCGTCGCATTATTACCATCATCTAACAATGTCATGGGATTCTCAACGGTTAGAATCTCCCTCGCTCACTTATAAATATATGCATTTATATTTATAAATTGTTTTTATTGAGGCACTATTCAAGGCGATGTACTTAGCCCTTTCATTGAATCAGCCACAACCTTTTGTTTGGAACATTTCCAACTTAAAGCTCTTTGATTAAGTTTTGAATATGAAGTTGAAATTGACACATTATACTCAATATCACTAATGAAAGCTGAGTCTGAATACTCCTTTATAAGGAGTTCGTTGTTTCTGTAAATAATTCTCTAGTATTTTGTATATAGTCCAGAACACTCTAAGTTACCATTTAGTGATCTTAATTTGGATTTGTTATTTTCTTCAAGCATCAAATATGTAAGCAGATTACCATATTGTAGACAATACAACATGTATGATAATTCATATTGCCAACGCATAAGGAATCTATCTTATATGTTCCATATTAAACATTTTAATAAGGTGTTTTTTCATATCGTTTGGGACATTCCCAACATCCTTTATACTTATTGTTAAAGATATCATTTAAAAATCCAATACCGAGTATTAAACAACCAAATTAGAACTGATTTTAATATAAGTACATCGTTAACAATCAACAGTATACTATTTACTTACAGTTAAGAAATATCTACATACCTTTTAATGTTCTTTCCCATAGACACATGCTTCTTCTGTATTTTGACAAAAAATCAAACTATTGATATTCTTATCAAAACACTTGTTCAAATTTGATGCTTGGTGAACGATACTTTTGTATCCATTCTTGGATCATATCTAGAAACTTACAAACTCAATACCGTTCCATTGATTTCGAGATACTTTGGTTGTTGCATGCAACTAGCCATTCTAAATCATTATTTAGAATTACCTATTCTAACACAAATGTACCAAAACTCAAAGTCATACTAGGCAATAACTTTGTGAGTAAAATTCGATTAACTTGAGCATGTTGAATGATATATTTGTTACGCTAATTTTAACAATTGAAATTTACGATGTTATTCTTATCAATGTATCAACATATTCCAACTGCATTAGTCCTTCCCTTAAAGATATAATTGCAGCCAATGGATCACACCATTTGGGTACAACTATTAAAATCACATTTTGATAAACGTACTTGAAATCCTTTCATATCTGCGCATCATACCATATGGCTGTGTCATCCCTATTAATGGTTATATTGACAGCCGAGGAATATTTATTCTCAACATTTATAAGAAACCTTCTTTAGTGTGCGAAAATACTTATTAGACATTCTAATGTGTTGTGTTAGGTTTGGTCAGTTTCATTTCATCCCTCATAATTAATTTTATCTTTTAATTATATCCAAATCCAATTTACTATCAATAATTTCAAAAAGAAATTCCTCTGTTATGAAGCTGGTATTTCTTAAAGCAACAGTTATTTCTCAATGCAGTGAACAAGTATTCATAAACATTTTATGAATTGCCTTATATGTACATAAAACTGAATTGTTTTATTTTATGTAACTTACGTTCAAAACATAAATCGGTCATCCAATGATGATCGTTTCAAAATACCTTTTGGGATGGTCCACACAAAATCCCTTACATTTTTTTTATTACGTGCGGTTTTTAGACTCAAACAATTTGTCAACCCCTTGACCAAGGATATGTCTGGGTTTCTTACAAACCCTTATCTTGTATGATTTTATAAACTATTCTTTAGATGAAATTAATTTTAATCTTATGTACTACTCTTAAGTACATGGCCTTATAGAAAGATGATAACTCAAATTCACTCGTCATCAGTTATACTTTGTCCAACAAAGTTTGATCATTCCTTATCGATATATCACTATATATCCTAAAAAGGAGTGAATTCTGAGACTGAATTTTTATTCAGTTTAGCTACATTTAAAACTCTTTCCAATAAACTCATTTATTCGATCAAATCGAATCATTTTGTTTTCTTGTGCACATTTTTATTTACTTCCTTTTATATTCTATGAATCTACCATGGACATACTACATGAGTATCAAATATACATGTTCATATTTGTGATAATTCGTCATGGATGCAACAAAGTACGTGGAACCATTTTGGTGTTATTAGACTTACGATTACATACATTTATATGTATCAACTCAAAGAGTTCATCAACTCTTATGTTGCTCCCACTGAATCTGTGTTTTTTCCTTTACCATTTAAGATACAATTCACTAGTATCACATGACTCATAATCATATAATAAAAGAATTATTTCTCAAAATTTTAGCTTAGTCCATAACTCCAAAATAATTGTAAACAATTTCAGATACTTCTGTCAACGCATCGTTCTATTATGAAAATAAGTACCCCTGTTATAGTCTTATTCTATAACAAATATTCATAATGTTTATATTGAAATAAAACCATGTTTAGTTTTCAATCAACATTGAAAAATAGTTATTATTTCATAATAATGGTTGGTATGTTATTATTTCTATATGAAAACACATTTCATAATAGAAGTTATATTTCTCATTCCAATGTGAAGTATCAATTATTATTTTACCATTATTATTTCTGATATTTCTTTATGAAACATAAGTGGCCATTCACTCTATTCATCTCAACTGTGCCTTAAGTTACGTCCATTCTCATACATTCAATTTTCTTTCAAAATGGTCAAACCATTCAATAGGAAACCTTGCTACAATATTATAAAGAACACTTTATAAAAGTGCATTTGGTCATCCTTAACATTTAAGGATATCAAATAAATTGTACTTTAAGTAAACTGATCAAATCGACATTTCAGCGATCAAACTCTTAGACCTATCTTGTAGGTTTTGGTCTAGTGTTACATTTAACACAAAACCATTATTGTAATCGATCATATTGAACACATGCGATATGGTTTATTTGATTACTTCAAATGTACCAATTTCATTTAGGTTTTGTACATTACCAACCATGACTTTTTCACTGCGTAACATTTATATTTGATCGAATACGGATTAGACACTCCGGTTAACTTAATTCCAGTTCTTTTAGAAGCAAGCGGACTACATTAGAGTACCAAGGGGATATCCAATAGATCCCTTAAAGCTAGAGATGCTTCACTAGAATTAGTTCTCCCGAGAGAACACAAACCGCATGAACTGGTGAAGCTCTTATTTACTTCCTAAGTCAAAACTGCCAAGTTTTGAAAGTCGGTTATTTAACTATCAAATCCACAATCAAACAACAATCCAGAGATTTAATATTTCCATAGCAACTACTAAGCCTTAAAATAAATATTTCATTTATTTAAATTCTTTCAAAAATATTTATCAAAGTATTCATATACTCATCTCACTGGCATGTAACAACTTGAATTCCAGTGGATCCAGATTTTTTGCAAAAATGCTAAAATCCAAGCCCAGTGAAGCCCGGTTGGGCATTTGGTAACCTGCAAATAGGCAAAAATAAATATATCGGAGCTCAAATAAATATCTCATAGCGGAATTGACTAAAATATAGTAGTAAGAAAATACTTACCAAGATAATAACACTTCTAAACAAGTGTCTCAAAGCTCGAAAATCTCTATCATCTATCTAATCTGTGGGACGATATGAGAAGGGGGTCGGACTAAGGTTCTAGCGAATGGAAAAATTATGCACTTCTAAGCATAATTCTACATATACCGTTCTATATCCATTTTCTGTTATATTAGGTTTATTGGGTTTATAATACTCCCACCTCTATGCGTGAATCGTACCTATCTACTTCCTAGTAGATTAGGACCTGATAACCAATATATATGTAGCTACATGTCCAAAGATGCATCGGTCTTAGGTACTAACCATAGTATCTTTCGTATCCTCCTTGAAAAGGACTTCATCGTCTCGCTATGAAAGCGCTCTGTAACTACATCTGTAAAGGACAGTTTGGTAAGGTCTACAATACAGATGTTCCGACATTTGCTAGGAAAACATAAAACTGCGTCCGTAACAGTTCACACTAATGCTCGGACATCCACAATGTACCACCCGATGCGTACATGGAGGACTACATGTAATCATTCTGTCTATTCCTGAGCTCCGCCAACAAGTCTACCTTGTACGGAACTCAGTTGGGGATTTTTTATATCTGTAAAGGTCCGCTTTGTTAGGCTTACAATACAGATATTCTACTTGGTCTGTCTTCTCATCGTGGCTATGTCCCCACGCAGGCCCCCCTCAACTAATAGAAAGACCTTTCAAGGGCTAAGTGGTTGTGCCCTACTGCAAACAATCTAAATATCCAATTGGTTGTGCCCTCATCTAATGTCTCGATAGTGAAAGAACCATTTGCCTGTTGGTTTAACTCTAGTCTTCCCGAACTTGCTCTGATTGATAATAGCTAGTATCCGCATGCGACTATCCTTATGGGTCCTTCCCACTATAACCTACTCACAAACTAGAGTATGGTGTCATACGAATATCCTACTCAATTATCAACCTTTTGACTGCCTACAAAGGTCTGCTTCGTTAGGCCTGCAATGCAAAAGCGGTCAAGGCATACTCTCTTGATGGAACACCTATAGACTTGCGTCCGAAGGTGCAGCTTCGTTAGGTCTACTCCAAAGGGCCATCCTAGAGTATTCTCACGTCCCGTTGTAGTCTCGTACTTTCTTCTATTCCAAAATAACTAAGTCAGACGTGCTCTTTCTATACTAAAAGTCTGCGATGAACTACTTCGTTAGACTCTTTATCCAGATTCTCTTTGGACTACTCCAAATGCACCTTACTATTTTATTAGACCGTACGTCTAATCTTTTATTATGCGTTTAGTTCATTTTTATTTTTATGTTGGCTACTTATTTACTCTATTCATCATGCCCAATCCCACCCACATGTGCGACCACCAGTCCTACATCAAAAAGGGAATGCTGCCGGTACGGGCCAATGCTATTATTTTTTTGCTTATTAACTTAATCCAAGATCTAAGTTTGATAAAATAAGCCTCTTTGATTTCTTTCTTTTTAATTATAACCTACGTGTACAATTGTACTTGCAATTGTCACTTTTATATTCTTTTCTTTCTTTTATAACCTACATGTTATAAATGTAAGTGGAAGTGTCTCTTTTTTATTCTAGTCTATCTTCTTTTGTTATGATACTATTTTCTTTAATTCTCTTATATTATATAACATTCTTAACTTGGGACTACATCCAACTGTCATAAGTTACTTATCATAATAACCGTTTAACTTTTTACTCTACTATCTGCACAATAAATGCAGATTTAGTCACATTTTCCATTTATTGTTGCTAGTCTTGTCAAATAGTTAACTTGATTATTTCTTCTTCTCTAATTTCTTTAACGCTTCGCGTTATTCTCTTTATTATGGGATGTAGTTCTATTCTATTTGGTTGGTTACAAAAACTATGCTAAAAATCCATTTCCATATTTTAATACTAAATAATGCTATAAACAATAACTCATAACCGTCAGATATTTCTTTTATTGTTTCTTTAATTGTTGGGTAATGCAAAATACAGTAATGTCTCTATTTTGCACTAATTCCATTTTTCTTGCTTTTATTCTTGCAATTACATTTATCGTTATTCTTACAATATTAAACTATGGAAATGTATTTCCTTTTTCTAAACCAACCAACTAATCTATCACTAACTTGCAAATCAAATTATTAGATTTTTCCCTTTTTAATCCATTTCTCCCATTTTAATATAATTTTCTGAAAATTTCTCACTTTTTGGCTTATGCCTTTCTCTACAACTTTTAAGCCTAATACTACTTATATTTAGTTGGGTTTCTTTTTTTTTCCATATAAATAACATCTAAATATAAGTACACTTTTCTTACAAAATTTACGGTTTTAATATAACTAGCTAGTAGAACCAATTACTGAAATTTGTTCAAATGCCGAATTAAATATTTAACAGGAATCTAACAATATTATATATCATAAACATAAAAGATATATAATTTAAATCCACTCACCTGAAAAAAAAACACTCCAAATTTCAGATCTGTTTTTTAGTCCAGTTCTATTATCCATAGCCTTTCCCTTCGCAACCCTATTTGGATCCACAAATCGAAATTTGTATGGATTTATAAATCTGGATCTTATTGAAGGAAAATAAACAGATAAACTAAAAAACCGAATTTGAAAATTCACCTCATACGGACGACTTAATTTGGACATCTTTTCTCAAGATCTACAGTTCCTACCTCAAAATTGCAAATCAGAAAACCTAAATCTAATATATTTGATTTCTGAAGAATTGGAGGAGAAAGAAAATGACAAGGCTTCCACACCCATTCAGAAAAATATGGGTTTGAAGGCTAGCCCTGCACGTTTATTTATGGAGAGCTAAAGCAACGTCGTCCGTTCGTTTAAAGCGATTGAAATCTAGACGTTCAAAACAAGCTATACGCGACGGTTTTGAAGTGTCTGACCTTTTCGTTTTATGCGTATTAATTTATATCCTTTATTCTTAAACGTTATAAATTTTTAGACATTAACTTTTAATTGTTGCCTATTCATTCTAATTAATTTCAATCAATTGCAAATGTAATTACCTTTACAACCCATGTTTACTTTGAAATTCAAACGTTACTAATTAATGTAAATTAATTTCTTTTAATTGCTGATTTGATTAACATTGCCCACTAATGTCAATTAATCACCTCAACTTGCTGATGTCAATTAATTTCCTTTATGACGCGCGTCTATTTTGAAATTCAAACACACGCTATTTCTGGAATTTACACTCGCATATATTTATAAACAAATATATTCACTCACATTTGTACGTATAATTATTTTTCGATATGGAACTTCGAACATCAATAATTTTTTCATATGAAGTCCGTTGGAGGCATATTATATATGTAAGTTGATCAGAAAATCGCCACAAATACAGTGGTATAAGTTTCGAGGCCATATTTTGAAAATTTCAAAATGCTCATTTTTACTATTTATAATTATTTTGGTTATTTAATAATCTAAAATAACGGGGTGTTACATTCTCCCACGCTTTAGGAAATTTCATCCCTGAAATTCAATAAGGGTAAAACTATGCAGTTCTCCGCATCTATCACATCCATTTTGTGTGCAAAGTGTCATTCAACATAAAATATATGCATGTACATGAATTTCTAAGCAGTACCTCCTATATGAATGATTTTCTTCTTTAAAACTCCTTTTTAAAATATGATGCACACATCCTAAATATACTTGCAATTTTATATGAATGCAATCTTTTGAAAATTCAAAACATTTTTCATTTGAATTTTCCCACACTCCTATTGAATAAGGGCGTAGTTCAACAATTTTACATCCAAATCCTACTACACAATTTTTAATATTCAAATTTCAAAAAAAATCTATTTTTTTTCCAAACTCGATTACTTATGTCACAAAGAAGGTAGAAAGCGAAAAACCTCACATTTGCTATTTTACTTTTGCGCACCTCTTTCTCTGTACTTGGAACTTATACCACTATTCTACAAAAAGCTCTATTTGATTTCCCAAGCACAGTTTACATAAGAAGTTTTTTTTTCAAATTTTTCTTTAACGTTTCTATTGATTTCTTTAAATTTTTTTTTCCTTTTAGTTACTATTTTTGGCTTTTACTTTTCTTTTATTACTTACGTCCTATGTTGTTATTCTCTTGTTGTGAACATTACAAAAACACAGAGAAAATGTATCATACTAATCATCACTGATTTACTACAATAGGAACTAAATGCTTACGTAGAAGTACAATCTCATAATTAAAAGAGAAAATAAGTCCTACTACAAAGTGAAACTAGATAAATAAATATAGCAGCTAAACAAAGCTATCATCTAGGTCTAGGATGCCTAGGACCATGTCCATCCGGACATAGAAAGGTCCTATTCTAGGAATCCAAGTAACTCATATGCTCCTCCTGCCGTCTATTACTCGTTACTAACTTACACTACTAATATTACTTACGATGAATTAGATCTATTCATCTCTTCCATTCCATACTCAAAATGGAATAATCAAGTATCATTTACTGCTTCGAATAATGATTTCAAACTATGCAGTCTCTATCTAAAAGGCAGCTAAGCTTGGAGAAATTTTCTCTTTACCTTTAATTTTCATTTTTCTCCAACTAAGGTCTATCTATCCCAACCACGTGTGTCTTACTATCTTACTAATATCACTTCACTATTCTTCTATAATCTACACACATAAAGCAACATTCCTAGGTTCTCACTAGTGTCATATACACTTTACGAGAACATTTTTTATTACTACTAAAAGTAATCACTACTATCTCCTACACAGCCTTACATTTTTTCCATCACATCTAGGAAATGATTCCTATCTACTCCATATTTAAAAATTTGGTTTGGTGTTTATCATTTAATTTTAAAAATTAAAGCTTCTAAATTTTTGAAACATCAAATCCCAAAATCTTTGCATTTAAAAGTGTTACTTTGAAGTTTCTATTAAATTCAAAGGTACTTAGTTACTTAACATTTTAACTTTCTAGACTTGCATGTTTATAGCTCTTTGAATTTAAATTATTCTCCAAAACCTATGGGGAAAAGATTACAAATTCTAAGTTCAAAACTAATTACTTTTTTCCTTTTAAAGACCGTTACAGCTTAGAAAAATTTGGATTTTTAAATTTAACTGTTTACTAAGTTTTTCTCTTCTAAAAACTTATTTATTTTTTCACCAAATCATTTTTCTTTGAAATATGCCTTGCTTGTCCTTAAAACATTTTTTGCTTCACTTTCGAAAATGTCCTCACATGTTTTCAAAACATCTTCTTTTCTTGATTTTCAAATTTACAAAATCTGGAGCAGATGAGAACAATTATTTTATTAAATTCCTTAACTATCATACTCTTCCAATTACCTAGCCATGGAGGAGTTTCTAACTTACTACAAATGAGAACTTTCTACAAAGGAAAGCAACCAATGTGCATAATTAATGGAAAAACATGAAATTTCCATTACTTAGCTTTCCTACTAAGGCTCTCTATAATATCTCTCCTAACTAATGCTGTCTCTAATTATTACACTTCTTATCACATCTAATGGTTTTATACCTTACTGTATTAGAAATACTTTCTCTTATGAGAAACCATTAACCCTAAACCTTTTATAAATCCTTTAAAAGAAGATTTCATGTTTATGTGAAATTACAAGGAACTTATTTTATATTTTATCGAAATAAGCTATATAAATATGGTGCTTCCCATTCCTTTTACATCTCCTTCACGTATTCCTTATAACTTGCACAAAACATCTTTATTTGTGATTTGGTTTAATAGAAAATTATATCGTTATTCATTTCGTTCCAATAAATTAAAGTATATTTAATCTATATTCACATACAATAGACACTTCCAATGAAATTTATATCATATATAAAACCAATTTAAATTTCATACCACTTTTTTTCTTTCAAAAACCCAATATTTACTTCCTCAAACATATTAATAATTATATTTTCCAACTTTTCAATTCCAAAAGCCTCATTTTATTAGGTTAGACATAAAGTGGATTTTCTTCTTACTACCCTAGGAATACCCTTCCTAAACCTTAGAAATCTCATTTCCTTACTAAAATATCTTATTCCTTCCAAAATAAAAAAAATTCTCCCTACTATCCCTAGGGAACTTTCCCACTTCCTATAACATATGGATACCAATCTTCTCTTAAAACATAGCTTACTGTACACTATAAATCAACAATAACATAGAGCTCAACATCTATGGGTCAGCCCAAACCCAACTAGCAAACTATGCACAAATATACTTCTAAAAAATTTCCATATGTTTAAATCTATAATTCGATACCATTTGAATTTTAGTACGTAATATAATTTTATTTTATTCAAAAATAAAAATACATTCACTCATATTTCCTAATTTACATAGGAACTGCTAACCTAAGCTCTGATACCAAATGTAACAACTCGAATTCCAGTAGGTCCGGATTTTTCGCAAACACGCTAAAATCCAAGCCCATGAAGCCCGAGTTTGGTATTTGGTATCCTGCAAATAGGCGAAGATAAATATATCAGAGCTCAAATAAATATCTCACAGCAAAACTGACTAAAATATAATAGTAAGTATTTACTTACCAAGGTAATAACACTTTCTAAACAAGTGTCTCAAAGTTGGAAAATCTCTATCATCTATCTAACCCGTGGGATGATATGAGGAGGGGTTAAGAACTAAAGTTCTAGTGAATGGAAAAATTATACACTTTTAAGCATAATTCTACATATACCGTTTGATTTCCATTTTTTGTTATATTATGTTTATTGGGTCTATAATACTCTCTCCTTTGTGCGTGAATTGTACCCATCCACTCCCTAGTTGATTAAGACCTAATAACATATATATATAGCTACGTGCCCAAAGACCGCATCGGTCCTAGGTGCTACCCATGGTACCTTCTGTATCCTCCTCGAAAAGGACTTCATCGTCTCGCTACGAAAGCGCTCTGTAACTACATTTGTAAAGGACGGCTTTGTGAGGCCTACAGTACAGATGTTCCGTCATCTGCTAGGAAAACGTAAACTAGCGTCCACAATAGTTCATGCCAATGCTCGGACATCCACAATGTACCACCCAGTGCGTACATGAAGGACTACACGTATTCGTTCTGTCTACTCCCTGAGCTCGGCCAACAAGGCCAACCTTGTACGGAACTCGGTCGGAGATTTTCTATATCTGTAAAGGACCGCTTTGTTAGGCCTACAATACAGATATTCTACTTGATCTATCTTTTTTCTCATCGTGGTTATGGCCCCACGTAGTCCCACCTTAACTAATTGAAAGACTTTTCAAGAGCTAAGTGGTTGTGCCCTACTGCAAACAATCTAAACATACAATTGGCTGTTCCCCTCATCCAATGTCTCACTACACCAAAACTTACTTTTAACTACACTCATTCTCAGCGTTTGAATGTTAATTGCAGTAAAAGTTAATTAATTTAGAAAATAATTTGCGTCCAAACGCTGAGGATTCTCTTGTGTCAATGTCATTTATCTGCCGCCACTCTTAATATACTTTTACCAAAAATTTCATTTTCCCTCTTCTATCAAAACTACCGCTCCCTCATCGTCCCTCATTTCATTCTCCTTCGTTTGTAGTTTCCCCCAAATTTTGCTTGTTTTTCGATGTTTCTTTGGTGGACTTGATCGTCATCGCCCTAATTACGTGTTCATACTTCAGGTAGCCCTAGTTCCCTATTTTTTCTTTATTCAGTTAATCGAATTTTAGGCGTATTTCGTTTGTTGATTTTGATTTTCATATTCCAAATACCCTGCTTTGGTATTGCTGTAAGTCGAACTTTGTTCGATTATCAATTGTCGGAATGGCTTACTAGAAACTCGGTGAACTCGAGTTGTTGATAAAGTTTCGATTACTACAGGTCGCTTTAGGTGCTTCAGTAAATGAAACAAAACGCTTTCATTTGATTTATATAAGCTAAGAAACTAACAGGCGACAGTTTCGCCTGAAACTTGTTTTTACGGCTCCTTGTGGACCGGTGAAGAACAGTGCTGGAGCAATTGAAATATTTGGCTCTACCTCCACTAATCGAAAATGATTCAAAAGGTTCAGATCGTACATTAGCATATCTGAGAACGTGTAGGCTGCGGTATAGTTATGCTGCTGCTCATTGTTAGTGCACCTAGTTGTTTATTTTGTTTTTTGTTGCAGTACTTAATATTTTAAGTAGTAACTAACACTTTGTTTGGATGTCATGTAAAAAGGTTTTCAACTTCCTGTAAGCTTGTCAATATAGTACAACACATACTTAGTTTACATCGTGACTTAACAAAGGTGAACTGTACTCATAATTTTTATCTAATATAGATGGGCCATGGAGAGCATAAATTTGGCTTGTAAATTGGGTTACCATGAAATAAGTTTTCTTAGGCTGGAATAAGTACTTTCTTTAAGGCATTGACCCATCTGTTTAGCTTTTGGGGTTCAATTGGATCAATATTCTAGTGCTTCTAGATGAAATAAGTGTGTTGCATACATAGAACATGATTGAGTATGTTTTATCGTTAGTTCTATTTCAAGCATAATGCTTATGGATTTTGAACTCATATTAAAAACTCATATATATTGAATACAAAGGAACTATGAAGGTCAGTCTTTCATAAATTGTTAAATACCCACAAATACAGAGAACATGACACAGAAAGTTGCAGGATTTAGAATATAGTTAAAGGTACCAATAATAGATACATGTTGAACTAGAACTGTATACGAAGTGCTTGAGAGGATCCTTGTATTGGAATATTATAAGGTAAAGTTTCGGCATCCAGATCATTTGCTTCCTTCTCATTGTCTTTCCTACTACCCCTTCTAATAGCAGAGAACACTTTAGTTAATATCTTGGTCTTGATTTGGCCTCTCTTAGGCGCTGGATTTCTCAGACTTGGTTTCTTCTCAATTTCGGGAACTTGGTAAGCTGTCGACATAATGATTAATTGTTTAGAAGAGTAGTGTATAGATGAAGATGAATTCTACTTAGGTTGATAACAAGCATGACAGGTTGAAGTATTTATCGATGGTAAATGGGCTTTTGACTATAGTTTGGAACTTTGGATTATTTAGAATAATATTACACTGGGCACTTTAAATTCAAACTGTCCCAGACTCCAAAGATATTTTGTACTATTTTTTTTATCCACTTAAGCCTACTGAAGATAATTTTTTGGATATAGAGGTTTATGCATATAACACATATGTGTGCATGTTTTAGCATATGTGGACACTTGGCAATCAAATTTTGTTACCTAACTTGTTAGGATTATCCATTTTGTTAAATATAGTAGCTATGTTGTCAAATTTTTTATTATAAAGTTTATCAATCATAACTTTGCGTAAGTATGCGAGAAGAAATGTTAGACACTGCAGATTTTGTTGCTGATTTATACATGATCAAAAGCTTTATGTTCATATGAAATATCAGTATATTTATTATGCAGTATAGTTTAATCATAGTGCAAAATATGCTGTATGTTTAGATGCCATGATAGTTTACATTCAAATATTTTTAATCAAAAGTATATATTATGTTATTTCAAGTGCAGCATAATCCAACTGCATTACAGTATCTAGAGAAAAAAAAAACAAAAAATAGCTAGAGCATAAAAACTTTTTGCTTAAATCTTTCTACTCATTTGTCGAATAAATTATTAATTTTGCCTTGTAATATAAAAAGTAAAGGTGTTAAACATTTAATATCATCTTATATCAAGTAATGACAATTTGGTAATAGGAATTTGTTTGTGTGAACTTCTTCCTCCTCCTTTTAATTTCTATAAACGGTTTTTGATGGAAAGAGAATACGATCACATTCTTGAGGGCCTTACCATTATGCTAGTGGTCCTCAGCTACATGTGTGAACTTTAGGCTGATTACCGAAGTTCAGTCAAAATAAACTAAACAAACCACATTTACAATTTACTAACACTTCTTTGATCAATCTAAAAAATCATATTGTCAATGACACACATAGTTAATCAGATACAAAACTAAGTATGACAATCACATGAGCCCAACTTCTTGGAGAATGTTCTCTATCCTTGATTGAATGTTTAAGTGCACCTTTAGAATTATGTATAGTTCTTCTGTTTTGATCAAAATTGTCTCCTTTAGTGAAGAAGGATATACATAGACTGGTTGAAATGTGAAGAATTTGATAAGAACAAGTTGTTCGGATGATTGGATCCCTACAACATCTTATAATTTGGGTTGATAGAGCAATTCTGTGTTCAGGAATCTTTCTATAAAAATCTATAGCTGTGAATATAAATAAGAAACTGGTTGTCTATTGGAAATTTGTTAATCATTATTAATAAAGGGAATGAAGTTTACATATGTTCTATTTTTCTAACAGCTGTTACCTTCATATATTTTTTGGAAACAATTTGGTGCTAATGTTGTATATGATTCTGACATTGTTGTATAAGTGGATAAAATTGTTGTTAATGGCGCAAGCCAAGTATCAGGAGAGGGGTAATGCATAGACATTACTCTGGTGCTACAAAATGGCGCCGTTGTAATGGCAAATTTTTTGAAAACAGTTTGGTGCTAATAACAAAATGACTAATTTGTAGAGTTCTGTCATTTTCAGTCTAATGTGGCCATGAAGTAGCTAATAACAAATTTATTTTATGCGTGCAGGCTTTGAACAGTTGATATTTGTAGAGTTCTGTCATTTTTAGTCTAGTGTGCTTAAACAACAAGGTATGAAACAGATGCTAAAAACTCTCAAGTATTATCATTATTGTCTATTAGTTTACCATCAAATAATTTCACAATTATGTTTTATTCCCTTCCATATTTCATCAAAAGGCTACTCTAAATTCAAATTACACCTTTAAATTCTTTGATGTCCGATTGCCTCTATAATCAGATTATAACAGTCATTATTTTTTGTGAAGTTTATTAGCCAAACCATGGTAATGGGGTCATTTTTATATACTAGTAATGTGTACATGATTGGTTAGTAAGTTGTAAAGTTTATTTTCCCTAAATTCTTACAACTACCTTTATACAAATAAAACAGTTCAATGATAATTTAATAAAGGATATTTGTGATTTTAACCTTTCAATCATTATAAATTAGATAATATTCTTAATAATAATTGTGAGAAATACTAAAGGGTATATACCAATTGTTTTGTTCAAAAATTGAATTTTAGATGGGAAATATCTATTCATTGTTAAATCGGAGTGGAGATTTGTTGCTTTTTAAAATCTTTCCAAAGAGCCCACTTTCTACGTGCAAATGTATAAATAAAAATTTATAAGCTTAAACATAACACATATGTATAGTACTAGCTGTCTAGTTGGTTAAATTTGTCATTTAAATAAAAATTCTTCAAAAAATAAAGTAGGATAGTAGATTTCATTTGATGACGTTAATGGCTTAAATTTAATATATGCAGTTCAATGTTTTAATTTATATCGTTTAATAAGATTAACGGAGGCTTGTTGAACTTAGGTTGAAACCATAAAGAAGATTGCAAAGGTCAAAGCTATTAAAGAGAGGAAAAAACAAGAATCAGAGGTTAGCAGTTTAGTTCTATGCAACATGTCTGGTTTGATGTTGGTCTTTTTTCTGACAAATACAAGCATTACCGTCTTGTGTCTTCTGCTAAGTATTCAGTTGTGTAGTTAATTGTAAAGTGTAGCTAAAAAACATGTGACATTTTCTTGAGTGTATTAGTAGCACACAACTGGTCTTGCATTCCATTACGTTATCATTTATGCGATTATAATTTGATTTTAGCAATGCACCTATGAACTAATTGATGGCATTGGGATAAATTTAGTTGTACATCTTTCTTGGATATCTACTTTGTTAGGGTTTTTGCTTCAGCATGAAATGTCTTAAATGATTATATGTTTTTCTTCTTTTAATTTAAACTTGGAAAGCATATTTTTAATTCTCTAACCTGTCAATTTTAAAAGCATATCCTAGTTTTTCATATCTTTTTGGTTTGTGCGCACATGCCCTCTTGTAGCTAAAATAGCACATATAACAGACTATATGTTCTTCGCATATACACATAAACACTTACGTTAAATAATTGAGAACTCTTAATATTTATTTACTTCCTACTATAATCACAGCTTGAACTTGTGTTGGTTACGGAGAAACTACAGGAGCTTCATTCAGTTAGAATTCAAAAGCTGAAGAAACAAGGCATGTACCTTTTCCTTCCTCTTTTTTCTTTTTGTTTCTTTTTTTGCAATCATTGAATAGCTAGCATCATGTGAATCTTAGTGAAACTTTAGCATCTGTTTAAATAACATCAGTTTAAATAACATGTTTGCCAAATATGGATGTAGTTTAATTAGATATGATTGTTTTTTCTTTTATTTTTTAAAATTCTTTCAGTTTCTATTTGTACAACTTTAGCACCTGTATCACTTTTAGTTCTGATGCAATAACAAGCAACAATCATCAATGTTTAAATTGAAATACTCTCCCAACTAAAGGCCCGGATTCAGTTTTGAAACACAAACAAAGCATGATATTTGCTGCCAAAAGAGTTAATCAATTAAAAGTTTGCTTGTACTATCAACTCCTGGGCTATAAAAATGAATGTTTGGTTATTACAACTGGAAGCAGAAAGTATGTGATATTTTACTATGTTGTGTTCTTGCATTTTGACAATATATTTTTCTCTTTGGATTTGTTTGTTTTGAGCATTTGTTTTGTTGTCTTTTATACATAAAAAATCATTTGTCCATTTCTACTAAGAACTGTTTGGTCGTTATTATCATAAATATATATATATATATATATTGTTCATAATCAATAATTAATTTCTATTTAAATTTTAGATTCTTTGTTGCATACATATATTGTATATGGTGATGGAGAGAGATTGGCTGCGTCTACATAGGTAATCATGTAGCAGCTAATTTAGACTTAAATTTAGAATTGATATTTTGATAATAAAAGCTAATATTTTTGTTGTTTTCAAATTTTAATCATAGGACTAGTAGAGAGTATGGCCAAGGAGCTCGGAATTTTGTGTGTGTTGCGAAGAAAAATTTAGGAGATGTGGAAAAAATATTCTGTCCTTGTTTAGATTGTCGAAATCGTAGTCGTCATTATGGTGAAACCGTTGTTGAGCACCTGATTATAAAGGGAATGGATCCTAAGTATAAAGATGATATATGGTATAATCATGGCGAGAAAGTGAATGATGAAAAAAAAATTAAAATGGGTGAGATGTACGAATTGCTCAAAGCGATTCACTATGAAGATGAAGATTATTTCAATCATACTTTTTTTGATGACGACAAAGATAAGGACGATGCACAAAGACGCCATGATGATTTACTTAAAAATTTGGAAGATGCAGAAACCCCACTGTATCCTGGTTGCATAGATCATACAAAGTTATCTGCCATTACTATTTTGTATAATCTTAAATGTGAAACTGGATTATCTGATACTGGCTTTGATAAACTTCTTACCGTCCAACATTTGTTTTTACCAAAGAATAACGTACTTCCCAAGACTTTATATGAAGTAAAGAAATTCCTCAAACTATTTGATATGGGTTTTGAAAAAATTCATGCTTGTGAGAATGATTGTTGTCTTTTCCGTAAAGAGTACAAAAATTTAAATAATTGTCCGAAATGTGGTTCATCGCGATGGAAGATAAATCAAGATACAAAAGAGATTATGCAGGGTATCCCAATTAAGGTGTTGCGATATTTTCCAATAATTCCAAGATTTAGAAGAATGTTTAGATTCGAAAAAATGGCAGAAGTGTTAAGATGGCATTTTAAAAATAAAAGTAATGATGGAAAGATGCAGCACCCCGTAGATTCCGTGACATGGAGCATGGTTGATGAAATTTGGAAAACATTTTCAGCCGATCCACGTAATCTTAGACTTGGTCTAGCTACAGATGGGTTCAATCCATTTTCTATGTTAAGCTCCAAGTATAGTTGCTGGCCAGTAATGCTTGTTACATATAATCTGTCGCCTTTGTTGTGCATGAAGAAAGAGAATATCATGTTAACACTTCTAATTCCAGGTCCAAAGCAACCAGGAAATGATATTGATGTATTTCTAGAGCCATTAGTAGAAGACTTGTATTACTTGTGGAGTACTGGAGTTGAGACATATGATGCATTAAGTAAGACAGTTTTTAACATGAAGGCTATTTTACTATGGACGATAAATGATTTTCCAGCTTATGGTAATCTTGCTGGATGCTGTGTAAAGGGTAAAAAAGCTTGTCCATTATGTGGTATCAATACCCACCGTCGATGGTTGAAA
This sequence comes from Allium cepa, assembly GCA_030765085.1. Classification (NCBI taxonomy): domain Eukaryota; kingdom Viridiplantae; phylum Streptophyta; class Magnoliopsida; order Asparagales; family Amaryllidaceae; genus Allium; species Allium cepa. The sequence goes on from CM060932.1 coordinate 166,227,041, forward strand.
TATAGTCGGAAAAATGTTTATATGGGCCATAGAAGATTTCTACCCCATTCAAATCCATTGAGAAAAAGAAAGGCTTGGTTTGATAACACTGTGGAGGATGGGAAGATGCCTAGAGTTCTAACCGGCAAAAACATTTCTCTTATTTTGAAAGACTCTGAATAATTTCAGAAAAGGCGCTGAAAGCGAAAAGAAGAGTGCGAAGGGGAAAGGTAAAAAAAAAAAGATTGACGACAATAGTGAAGATGATGATAATGGAGATAATGATCCTATTAAAAAAGAGCTATCAAGGTGGAAAAAAAATCAATCTTTTTTGACTTGCCATATTGGGAGGTTAGCATTTATTTAGATTTCAGGTTTTATTATCGATGCGGGCTGGCCACGCGAACAAATTTTTTTGTTATTTTTTTAATCCATGGCCCATGGATTAAAAAATTTTAATAAAAAAATTTGTTAAAATAAATTATAGAACACTTTATCATTTAACTAATATTTTTTATAGGAACTTCCAGTACGTCATAATTTAGACGTAATGCACGTTGAGAAAAATGTTTGTGAAAGCACATTGGGTACAATGTTGCATGACAACAAATCAAAGGATGGGATTAATTGTAGACATGATTTAGAGGATTGGGGAATTCGTCATGGTCTATATGCACAACCTCGTGGGACCAAAATGTATCTTCCACCGGCTCCATATACATTATCAAGATTGGAAAAAAAATATTTTGCAAAAGGCTGTACGATTTCAAAGGACCTGATGGTTATTGCTCAAATTTCAAAAAATCCATATCATTGATGGATTGTAAAGTTAGCGGTTTGAAGTCGCATGATTATCATGTTTTGATGCAACAAGTATTATCGGTCGCACTACGAGGTTTGTTGCCAACAAAACCTAGAAAAGCAATTATTCGTCTATGTTTATTTTTCAATAAAATATGTCAACGTGTTCTTGATAGAGAGAAGTTACAGCAACTCGATGACGAGATTGTTAAAATATTGTGTGATCTTGAAAGATATTTTCCACCTTCATTCTTCGATATTATGATACACTTGACAATTCATCTTGGAAGGGAAGCACGGTTGTGTGGACCAGTTCATTTTCATTGGATGTATCCTTTCGAAAGATATATGAAAACGCTTAAAGATTACGTGAGGAATTATGCACGACCAGAGGGATGCATTGCAGAATCCTATCTTGCAGAAGAATGCATGAAATTTTTCAAAGAATTTTTGAGTAAATCGATAAATGTGGAAAAAAAAGATCGAAATGAGGATTACGAAGATAACACAATACTTGAAGGGCGTCCAATTTCAATGTCCAATCCAGTTACATTGTCTTTGAAGGAGAAAGAAATTGCTCATTTAGCGGTGCTAATGAATATGGCCATGGTAGAACCATTTTTGGAGTGAGTATATATTATGTTATGTTTCCATTGATTTGTTGTGTTTGTAATTGCAATTATAAACTTAACATTGTTTTTATTATACTAGTTTTCACTTGGAGGAGTTGCAAAATTCAAACAAACGCTTAGAAAAAAACGCAACATTACTTTGGAAACACCATGGAGATAATTTCGCTGATTGGATTAAAAAGAAGGTTTGTTAAAAATTTCTCTATTTTTATATGTGAATCAAGGGTACTATTTTTAAAATCCATTTTAAATATATTTTTAGATACCTATTGACTCAAATGACCATGATGAAATGTTAAAATGGATTGCATATGGTCCTAAAAATGCTGCACTATCATGTAAAGGATATATTATAAACGGTCAACGATTTCATACAAAAGACGTTGATAGAGAAACTCAGAATAGCGGAGTGACCTATGATGCGACTACTATGTGTAGAGCAAGTGCAAAAGACATTTCTCAAGTGGTTGATGTGATCACTTACTACGGAATATTGACTGATATAATTTTATTCGATTATAATGTTTTTTATATTCCTTTGTTTAAGTGTCATTGGGCAAACATAGGAAATGGGATGAAAGTTGAAGATGGATTTACGCTTGTTAATTTACATCAAAGTCAGGTTTCATTTTCAAGAGACCCTTATATCCTTGCATCTCAAGCGAAAAAAGTTTTCTATTCAAGGGAAAATGATTCTTCTAATTGGTATGTTGTGATGAAAGCACCGCCAAGAGGTTACCATGAATTAGAGATGAACGATTTTATTGAAGAAGTAAGCTATATTGGAGGAGATTGTGAAGAAATCGAGGATGACTTGGTCGAGGATGCTAGTTATGTTAGGGAGGATTGCGAAGGCATAATTGAGTAGTTCTAATATCACCTTTTTTTTGGGTAGTCATTGATATGTGACTGAAAGTAGTAGGCATATGCTTCGTGTGTGTGGTCATGGGGGAAACTTGTTTAGGCATTTAATAATGGAGAAGGATGTATAGAAACAGCAGGTGCACAAGGTATCATGTATTACACCGTATCATGTATTTTTATTTGTTAGCATATTTTTTTTAAACCCACAAGGTATCAGATTTTATATGTTCAGATTTTAACTGTTCAGATTTTTCCTTTGATTTTAGATGTTCAGATTTTATACGTTCAGATTTTTAAACCCACACGTGAATTCAGATAACTAAGTATTGCATTGTTATCAGCACTGCACTGTTATCTTATATACAAAAATCTTCAGTACTGCACTGTTATCAGCACTGCATTGTTATCTATTCACTGTTATTAGCTCTGAATTCAGATTTTTAAACCGTATCAGCTCCAACAATTTTCAGTATACAAAAATCAATAAAAATCCAATATAGGACTGCCATTTTAGCACTGCACTGTTATCTAAATATTTTATGTTCATCATACCTATATTATTATTTGCATTTGAATGTCATGTATATCGCGTATCAACTGTTGCTGTATCTTAGCAGGAGTTTACAAATTGATCAGCAAACCAATTTACTCTTGAATTCCTGTGTCATGAATTCCTGTATCTTAGCAGCAGTTTACAAATTGATTAGCAAACCAGTTTATTTGAATATCATGAATTCCTGTGTCTGCCTGCAGAAAATGGTTAGAAGAACAAAGAAAACAACGAACAAGAAACTTACTCGCTATCAAAAAAACTTGCGGAATTTGAAGATGCATCTGACAGGTCTAATGTAATGGAAGAGCATGTTGAGCCACCTTCGGAAAACATGGATGTTGGAAATGCAAGCCAGCCAATCACATGCACAGCTCTGCAAATTGATGAAAATCCTAAAACTGCAGTGGAAGTGGATAGTGCAATTGCAGATGATGCAAAACAGGTTTCCAAAAAAAGGACTAGAGGCCCAACTAAAGTGAAAAGACTTCCTTCGAATGTTGCAAGCCGAATTGAAGTTGAGTTTAATTCATCGGGCGTACCTGTAGGAGAAGGATTAGTGAAATTATCTTCTTATTTAGGGCCACTTGTCCGTGAGCATGTTTCATTTACGCTAGATGACTGGAGGCTACTTGGTGATGATTTGAAAGTAGTTCTATGGAAATCCGTTCAGGTAATAATATAACGTTTCATATTTATTATGATGCATAAGCGTTTGCATGTAACTTCATATGACCTATTAGAATATATTTTTCCATTATCATCACCCCTTTCTGTTTTTACATTGATCTGATTAGAATATGTTGTCTGTATGTTTATTTGCACATAAATCGGGCTTCTTTGATTTCCTCAAGTAGGAATGGTTTGGTCAGAGAGTCTTTATCGATTTTGCTATGTTATGCACATAAATCGGGATTCTTTTTAGCTTGATGACTGATTCAACAAATTCTTTTTCAATAGTAAATTAAGAAGGCATGTATCATTTGTATACCACTGATTAAAAATTTAAACTGATTAGATACCGATGGAAATTCCAAATCATGAGCAATACATTATATGTGTACTTATTTAATAATGGGTTGAAAACTTAAAAATTATTTTTGCAAGGAAATTTATAATATGAGCACAAGGTCACAATTACAGCACAAAAATTAATTAATAAGGCATATGTCAATGATTAGATTACGAGGGCATATCTTCATGGATATGAATCATGGATCTTGTATTAACAATGTTTTAGTTAATTAGTTTTAAAAATGAAATATGTATAGTCTTCATCATTAATTGTACCAATGATGAATGGAAAAGTGTTGCCGCTCTTTGTTAACATGAGTATTGTTAAGTGAACGTAAATGATCCAAAAAATTATACATAAAACTTCTCAAATGTGGTAAATTTTAAAATATAACACTTTATTTGCTTGTAAATATGATAAATAATTGAATTGATAAAATGTATAAAAATATCATGATTTTTTTAGTAATTAAATAATGAATTTTATTCCGGTTGTTGATGTCAATTTGGAGAAGGATGTGATTAGGAAACCTGAAACCATTCTCGACAATAACACACCAACACCTACGTGCAAGGTCGGCTCAACCAATAGTCAAATTAGGCAAAAGGACTAGGGTAGGGGTCCTAAAATGTTAGGGCCCTTTGCAATCTACTTCTATGATCCATTGAATGGATTATTAATGTGCAGCTAGTTTAGGTTGGAATATTTAGCCACCAAACGGTTTTATAAATGAACAATATTTATTTCTCAAGTCGTTGTACTTCTTCCCAGACTCCACAGGGAACTTCTCCCAGCTTAAACCCAAGAGTTTGTGTTTTACATTTTCCCATGCTCCATAGAGAAATTCTTCCAATTTAAACTTGAATAATCTCTAAACATTTGATTAAATTCTGTTCTTTATGCCAGTTATTCAGTTGGATAAGTTGAAAACAAATTTAAACAAATGTGATAATGAAGTCAGTATCCCCTAATTTACAAGTTTGGAATTGTTAATACAGTTCATGAAGTCAGTATCCCCTAATTTACAGTAAATGCCTTGATTTATTCTTTCTTGACTAGATAGGATAGTATTGAAGTCACCAAGAATAATCCAGGGTAGATTAAAAAGACTAGCTTGATGAATGAGATAGTGCCAGGGATTTACTCTTTGTTCTCGGATATTAAATGCGTACATCACTGTACATATTATGCACAACCCAGTTGCATTGTGAAGACTGCAAGTTATACACTGTTTATTTGTGTGCATGACAATAGTTGACCAAACTGATGTGTCCCAAACTAGGAGAATTCGATTCTTTTGATTTTCATTGCAATTGTGTTTCACATATCCATTTGCCGTTTGGTTTATACATGAATTGTTCAATACTATAATTACTTAACTTATTTTCCAATATTCCCATAAAAGAGAACTTGTTACTAGTAATGAGATTCAGGATTCCAAACTGTTTAGAAGGGGAGTTCATACCCCTAAAGTTCTATACAAGGAACTCCACTAATCTGATGAGGTCGACTCACTGCTTTTAGCCACTCTATAACTCAATTAAAACTATAACTTTATGACTCGAGTACCACTTCGATATCTAATCTATTCAATGGCATGAAATTAATACACTTAAATGATATGCCAGCATATTCAGGAACTGACATTTATGTGGATTCCATATTCAAGAAGAATTTGAATGATTATCATTTTGATAAATGTTACAGGCTAGATTTAAATTGGATGAGGAATGGCAAAAGGCTCACGTTTTTCAGCAAATGGGATGCATTTGGAGAGGTTCGAAAAGCAAATTCGTAAAACAGATATTACAAACAAAAACCAAGGAGGAACAACTTCAACTAAAACCAGAAAACGTTGGAAGTATGAAGGAATGGAAGAAGTTTATCGAGTCAAAAATGAGCAAAGAGTTTAAGGTAATTGTAATGTAATTTTTATTATTTCTTGTGTGTACATATATATATATATATATATATATATATATATATATGAAATTTAAGCGTACGTAAAATGCAAATTAACTAATCAATGTGATAAATCTTGTAATCTAGCTACGAAGTGATAAATTTAAATCCATGAAGGACAAACAAATACCACACACGTGTAGTCGTCGAGGAATGGCTCGACTAACTGAAGATTTGGTGAGAAATATATTTGATTTATTACCTATGGTTAATAGTTTTGTTAATGTTATGTTTCCTTTAATGCAGAAAGAGAAAAGTAGCAGTCCTTCTTCCATTTGTAGATCTGATGTTTGGATTAAATCTCACACTCGAAAAAATGGTGAACCAGTGAACCCGCATGTTGCAGATACTATCGTAAGTGCTATGTTGTTTTTGTTTAAGCGTAATTTTTGGAAAATATATAATTTTGAACTCTTCTACAAAATATAATTTGTGTTCACTTTGTAGGAGAAAATAAAGAATGCTGAAAAGGAATCACCGTCTAACTTAACTTGTAAGATCAAAGAAGATGCCCTCTCATTGGTGTTGGGAAAAGATAGACCGGGACGACTACGAGGAATGGGAAGGGGTGTAACCATGACCACTGCAGTTTTGTCACAAATCAAAGATAAACAAGTAGCTCAATGTCAGCATAGGATTTCAGAGCTAGAGCAGTTGATTCACACCGTAATGAAACGTCAGGTATGTCGATAATCACTTTGTGTAAATATGAAAGCTTAGTTAGCATGTATGTGATCCTTGCATTGTATGATTTTCGACTTAATTTGTGTAATCATTCTCTTATTAAAAGCTACATGCTAAATAAGAAGTTAAAATTTAATTCCACCTCTTATTTTCCTCAAAACATGTTTTAAATTAAACTTTTATTTTTAGTTTTCTAAAAATTAATTGTGAAAATTTGTTTATAAAAATTACTGAGTTGTGTAGCTTCAGATTTTAAATTTATTATATGTATTTGCTGTCTTTGGTTGCTGGCCTAAATTTGAATTTTTATCCTTATGAGAGTACAAATGCGATTTTGCAATATATTTTTATCCTTATGAGATTTTAAAGCATTCACTTTTAAATTAAAGCATAATATGTACTAAACCAATATTGTCTTTTCAACACTTATAAAGTAATGTATTTTCAACACTAAACTAATATTGTCTTTTCAACACTAAACCAATATTGTCTTTTCAACACTTTTAAATTAAAGCATAATATATTTTTATCCTTATGAGATTTTAAACCATCCGCTACAATTCGACCAATCTGCAAAACAAAAATACCTTTTACTTACGATTAAATTGCTGACTCCTCATCCATCTGCAAAATAAAAATATCCTTATCTGGTTACTCTGCAAATGATGTATCATTTCCATACATAAGTTTGTCAATTGTTATATCAAAATTCATTCTGAAAATGTATTCTCTTTGAAATTTGTACTTGTTTTCATCGTAAGTGGAATAAATATACAAGTTCACTACAGGTTCACTACAATTTCACTACAGGTTCAAATTCTCTAATATTTTTGTAATATTATTGATTTGCAGGATAAAGAAAATTGTGGAGGAGAGAACGTATCTCAAACGGTAAAAATATACGATAGTAAGGTTAAAACATCATACATAATTTGATATCTAAATCAGAAGTTATGTATTTTATTTTTTATTAATTGCAGAGTAAGCATAATGAAATAGGTGACGGTTGTAGTTTGCTGAATTGGCACGGGAATGATGATGAGGTAATTGCCGAAGGAAAAATCGTGCCAAGTGATCCAAACGATCTTCTCAATGGAGTACCTTTAGGTCCGAATGCCAAGAAAATTTTGGTAGTCCATCCTAAAAAATCCGATGTTTTTTTGTGGAGGCCTTCACCTGGTATGGTATACATAGGAGACGCCAAGAATGAGAAGATAGCATGGTCAGCTGATAGAGTTGTTATCCGCATAAAAGAAAACTCCGAAAAAGAAAACAAGGTATGAAAAACTCTCTACAAATATAGCGTTGGTATGTGTCTCTGCATCCACCCTTTTGAACTGGAGGTGGCAGATTCCTAGTCATGTTTTTGCCACTATTCAGAGCTTTGTTATCGTCATCTAGGAAACGATGTGGTAAATAATAAGATTTGCTTAGCATCTGCACATTAAAAATCTGTATAATGCAACGGTAAAAATATATTTATAAGAGAACCGTGGAATTAACATTGATATTATCCAAACTAGTCCATGTTCCCATTAGATTAGTACATTCTTTTACATATTAAAACTAAAATATGTGAAAATCCAACTACCGGAAGCATCAGTTCCATAGAGTCGAATACTAATTTATTACACATTTCTAGCTATGTTAGTATTATTATTTTTAATAACCTTTGGTGGGTGAAATCAAGTTTAAAGTTTGACAAATGATTATTGAAAATTTAACAATGTTGATTTGCTTTGTATTGAATTGGTTGACACATGATAAAATGTTGAATGCAGTAAGACTATAGAAACAAGACTTTTATTAGATGACTATAATTTTTTTCTTTGATAGAGCAAAACCAATAGCACAGAAAACAAATGCAAGTTGTTCGATTGGGGTGGAACTGAAGTATTGGTTGCCGAAGGACGTGTGTACTCGAGTGATTCAAATCAGATTATTAATGGTGTTCCTCTTGGACCAGAAGCCGCAATAGTTTGGGTGGACAATCCGATAAAAGAAGATGCCTTTTTGTGGAGGCCCATAGCAGGTGTGACATGTATCGGAGAAGCCGTCGGTAAGACAATAGCATGGCCATCATCAAAATTGGTTTTTGAAAACACAATACCATCCACTCCTATGAGAAACGTTCCAACATCTCGTACGGTAATATATTATATTGCTAATATTTATATATACTATTTGTTGATAATGTATCAATACTTTTTTTAATATCATAGAGTGCAAATTACGCGATGAATAACAAGTGCAAGTTATTTGCTGTGGAGGGCACAGGAAAAATTGTAGCTGACGGCACCATATCTTCAACTAATCCAAATGATTTGGTTCATTCTATTCCACTAGGACCAAATGCAATAAGAGTTTGGGTGGATATTGTCAAAGACCCGAATGCGCCTTTATGGAGACCTACGTCATTCATGGAATGCTTATCAGATGCTATTGGTTCGACGGTAGCATGGCCTACTGCGAATGTTAGTGTGGACTCAACTTCAGTAGTTTGAAATATTTGTATAGTTTGGCAGTTTTCAGGTAACTACCCTTGAACTTCAAGTTATTTAATATGCTCGGGAGGGTACATCAAGTCTTAAAAACTTTTATTAGATAAAAAAAAATGCATCACAGCCCGTCAAAGAGATCTGAATATTAAAATGCAGATGAGGAATTTTATAAAATTAAGAAGATTTGTGACAAACAACTCTGTGGGTAATATATATAAATGTAATCAAGAGAAGTAGAATTTTTATCAAATTTTATCTAATTTAATGTTTTTCTGAATAAAATAATTTATCAAGACAGTACTTACGATATATATATATATAGGATATAGGGTATTAGCTTTTTGTAATTCAGAAAATGCTCTATACTCAGTATATATATATAGAGTTTTGGCCACTAACTAGGGTTACGCAATGAATCGATAGCGGGCGTGGGCCACATGACTCGCTTTATGTTAAGGCTAGGGCCAAAGGGTTTGAGTTGGGGGAGGTTCTTTCCCCCGAGTTGAAGTAGTTTCCAAGTCTGTTAGGTGATTCAAAAATTAGGTTTTGTTCTACTGCAGTTGTTTGGAGCTGCGTCCACTAGTGAATGAAACTATTTTTTTTTGTTCTCCACAAAGGTCCGAGAGGACCTGATTGACCTTGTCAGCTCATTGGCTCGTTAGGGACCAAGGGGATATAAGAAACTAGGGTCCTCAATCATGTTGCAAGTTAGTCATATAGTAGTTCATGCTAAATTGTATTGCTCGCAGTTTGAATTATATATAGTTCATGCTCACAGTTTAAGAACTTGCCTTCTTACTTATGTCTCAGAGCTACTGCAAGCCTGCAAATTGCTTGGTTGGATCATGAATAACTGCTGCAACTTGCGGACGCGTTGTGATTCTATGACAGTTGACTTAGAGTTTTCATGCAACTTAGGGTCTATGACCATATTATATTTCATTTTCTTGCCGATATTTTAGGTTATGAACTATGTACAATATTGTATTGTTGCTGCCTGCCTTGTTGAACTTTGTACTATATGTATTATTGTTGAACTGGGGAGTGAGTACTATCTGAATCGGATTGCATATGGTATTATGTATTATTGTTGAACTGGGGAGTGAGTACTATCTGAATTGAATTGTACTATATGTATTATTGTTGAACTGGGGAGTGAGTACTATCTGAATTGAATTGTACTATATGTATTATTGTTGAACTGGAGAGTGAGTACTATCTGAACTGAATTGCACAAAGTATTGTAATTGTAATGTACTGAGTATAGAGCATTTTCTGAATTCTTTGGAAAAAAAATGCATATCCCTACGACAGCGTTTATACATTGCTGTCAATTCTTTGAAAAAAAAATGCATATCCCTACGACAGAGTTTATACATTGCTGTCAATTCATTGGAAAAAAAATGCATATCCCTACGACAGCGTTTATACATTGCTGTCAATTCATTGGGAAAAAAATGCATATCCCTACGACATCGTTTATACCTTGCAGTAGAAAACTATTAACAGCGTTTATACCTTGCAGTAGAAAAATTATTAACAGCGTTTAAAAAACGCTGTAGAAAGTTGGTTTTTGACAGCGTTTATATTTTGCAGTTAAAACTTTAGGGTCAACGACCGCATGTCGTTATACAGGGTTTTTAAAAACGCTGTGAAAACTTTTAACAGCGTTTTTCAAACGCTGTGAAAAGTCTTTTGTGTTGTAGTGTCTCGATAGTGAAAGAATCATTGGCCTGTTGGTTTAACTATAGTCTTTCTCGAACTCGCTCTGACTGATGATGGCTAGGATCCGCATGCGACTATCCTTACAGGTCCTGCCCACTATAACCTACTCGCAAACTAGAGTACAGTGTTGTGCGAACATCCTACTCCATCATCAATCTTTTGACTGACTATAAAGGTCCGCTTCATTAGGCCTGCAATGCAAAAGAGGTCAAAGCATACTCTCTTGATGGAATACCTACAGACTTGCCTATGGGGGTGCAGCTTTGTTAGGCCTACCTCAAAGGGACATCCTAGAATATCCTCATGTCCCGTTGAAGTCTCGTACTTCCTTCTAACCCAAAGTAACTATGTTGGACGTGCTCTTTCTGTACTAAAAATCTGGGATGAACTGCTTCGTTAAGCTCTTTATCCAGATTCTCTTTGGGCTACTCCAAATGCACCTTACCATTTTATTAGACCCAACGTCTAATCATTTATTATGCGTTTAGTTTACTTTTCTTATTCTGTTGGCAACTTATTTACCTTAATCAGTATGCCCAGCCCCACCCACGTATGAGACCATTAGTTCTAAACCTGAAAGGGAATGCTGCCGGTACGGGCCACTGCTATTTTTTTGGACTTATTAGCTTAATCTTAGATCTAAGTTTGATAAAATAAGCCACTTCTATTTCTTCCCTTTTAATTATAACCTACTTATTACAATTATACTTGCAATTGTCACTTTTATATTCTTTTTTTTATAACCTACATGTTATAAATGTAATTGCAAGTGTCTCTTTTGTACTCTAGTTTGTCTTTTTTTATTATGATACTAAATTTTCTTTAGTTTTCTTATATTACATAACAGTCTTAACTTGGGACTACATCCAACTGCCATAAGTTACTTATCATAACAACTGCTTTACTATATATTCTGCTATCTGTCTAATAAATGCAGATCTAGTCACATTTTTTGTTTATTGTTTCTAGTCTTGTCAAATAATTAACTTGGTTATTTCTTTTAATTTTTTTAGCGCTTCGCGTTATTCTCTTTTATTCTAGGAAGTATTTCTATTCTATTTGGTCGGTTACAAAAACCGTGCTAAAAATCCATTTCCATATTTTAATACTAAATAATGCTATAAACAATAACTCGTAACTATATGATATTTCTTTTATTGTTGTTTCAATTGTTGGGCAATGCAAAATACAATAATGTCTCTGTTTTGCATTAATTCCATTTTTCTTTCTTTTATTCTTGCAATTATGTTTATCATTATTCTTACAATATTAAACTATGCAAATGTATTCCCTTTTCTAAAGCAGCCAACTAATCTATCGCTAACTTCCAAATGAAGTTATTAGATTTTCTCCTTTTTGATTCATTTCTCCCGTTTTAACATAATTTACTGTAAATTTCTCACTTTCAGGCTTATGCCTTTCTCTACAACTTTTAATCCTAATGTTACTTAAATTTTAATTGGGTTTCTTTTTTTCCGTATAAATAACATTTAAATATAAGTGCACTTTTCTTATAAAATTAGCTGCTATAGCAACATACACACCCAGTCACTATCATAGCGACATATCTATTCAGCAACATTTCTATTTCGATCTCGTAGTCTTCTCATTTTTATTCTCAAATTATATCAGAAAGTGTAAAAGGAATTTCTATCCAAAATTTAAAAGTTGGTCCATTCTCAAGGTAATGAGCCTAGTGAGCTACCATACTGCTTTGTAGTTTTCACATAACTAACTAGTAGAACCAGTTAGCGAAATTAGTCCAAATGCTAAATATTTAAGGGAATCTAACAATATTATATATCATAAACATAAAAGATATATAATTTAAATGTAACAACCCGGTAATTTTGGCATAATAAAAAAAATCGATCTGTAACGATCCCGAATTTTAATTTTTTTTTAAATTAATAATTAAATTAATTTTTGATTTAAATTTGTGAAGGTGTTTGAATTTTTCAAGTTTAATATGAGAAATATATTTGAATTTAAATTTGAGTTGGGATTTATAAATAATGTAAAGGAAATTTGCTTTGAAATTTTAAAATATAGAATATTTGGATTTTAAAAATCAAATTTATCTTATTCAATTAAATTTAAGACCCTACATTTTTTTACATTTGATATGATATATGCAAATGAATGTAGTATAGATAATGATGTTTAAAAAGGAATAAATTTTATCAATACAAAAAATAAAATAAAAAATAAAACAAAGCAAAGGGAAGTGAAGATTGCAAAGGAACAAAGACAAAGTACACAACATAATACATCTCAGCCGAAATTCAAGGCAAGAAACAAGTTGTTTATGTACAAAATAATAGAAAAAAGAGAAGAAAGGACTTAGGCATTTAATGCCACATCGTCTCAGCATGTCCAAGATTCTCTCAGCCGAGACTTAGTTTATAAAAACATCTTTAGTCAAACCAGAGGAAAAAAAATATATCTGTACAAACTGTCTTTTTATATAGATATGTAAGCAATTCATCCTATTCCATTTGTTCAGTAAGAAAGCAAGCAAAGCAAAAAAAAAATAATCAAAATCATTAAAAACAAGAAGAAAATAAACAATGGCGGCTCGTTTCGTTCGTTCCAATTTCTGTAGCAATTAGGGTTTCCTGAAATTTGAAGATCGCGACTGTATATGCTCGATTGAACTCGGTTATCTTGCTCTATTTGTCGATCGTCTCTCGGTTGCAATGTCGAATGCATGCTCTTCAAAAAAAAACAAAGGTGAGTGATTTTTATTTCACTCACAATCAATTCAACTTAGTACTGTACTTCGGTTGTTGGATTTTGTTTCGATGTTGATATTTTCTTTGATTTAATCAAATTCGTAAATATTGATACTTATTTTAGATTGGTTCAATTATACCATTTTAATGATTTTTGAACTATAGATTTCGGTCTTGTTTTTGTGTATGGGATTTCATGACTTCGACCATCACCGTTGCTTTGATACCGAGTTGTATTATGTGGATTTTGGCCTTACTGCCCACTATTCGACCTTGTTCGATTTCACCTGCTGTTTCAGGTCTCTGGCTATTTTGTCTTTGACCATTCCGGTTGCTTTCTTTGCATCATTTATGTTGCAAGTATTTCTGGTCGAAAATTTTGGTATATGCATTGAGTTACATCACTGGCCTTTGCATTGTTGAGTTGTCCTTGGTGTTTGTTGTACATATGAAATTGATTCATATGTATGCTAAACATTGTTTCTCAGTGACATTTACTTGCATTCATATGCTTAAATGTTTTGGGTTGTTGCAGTGTATTGATATTTTGTAGTTGAACACTTATATGGGGTCTTGCTTCACTGTTTAGTTTGATGCCCAGGTTGCTACCTCTGATCAGCTACATTTTTGACGTGATGTAGTTTTATCTTTCGTGCACTGGGTTATGCGAGCCTCCGTGTTTTGCATTTGAGTTGGGTTACTTTGGGTTTCTGGTATTTGACAGTGTTTAGGTTGTTCCTGTTTTGCTGTAGCATTTTTGTAGTAGCTGCTGCCCGGTTTTGTAAATCTTGAACCGGTTGATTTCAAACTGTACTGGTTTAAGCTGAGTAATTTGATTTATATTCAGTTTCATTTGCATAGGATTGAAATTTTGTCGATTGTTGCTTCATGTTACTGCAGCTTCATTGTAGCTGTTGGGACCATTTGCGGCAAAATAGAAATTTGTTTCATGGATTTTTGTAGCCTGCATGCTAGATTGTGTTGTACCTTGTTGTTACCTTCTGGTGCCTTTATGCGCTTTGTCTTCATCACTAACTTTTTCTTTCTTGAGATTTCATTTGATAACTGGAAAATGTACTAGATTACTTTTTGTTGCCTTTGGCCTGCTGTTCAATGGCATAGGCATTGATCTTTAATTGTTGTGTGTTGTGGTGCCATATCTATGGTGCTCTCACCTTCAGTTTGCTGTCTTCCTGTAGTTGTACCACTGCTGTCATCTTCTCTTGACAATTTGGAACTTGACTATGGCATTCTTGTGGTGACCGCAGTTTCGTTTGTATGCAGTCTTGCCCTTGTTGGTTTGCATTCCATTGATGCAATTGGATTTGTTTTTTTCTAATTACACTTGAGTTGAATCCAGCTTAAATGCTCGGGTTTGACCTTGTGCTCGTTTGTGAACTTTTATTGGGCTTTTGTGCATTTCATCACTGTACTGGCGAGGCAGTGCACGCGTTCGTGTACTGCAGCCAATTCAGAATTTGACGTTTTGAAGTGATAATTCAATTGTTTGAAATTGATTTAGTTTGATTTGATCATTTGTTGTTATCTAATTATCCATTTGAAAATTAGATTATGAGTTTCTAATTATTTATTTAATAATTAGATTTTGTTGTTAATTGTCGTTTAGGCAATTCTGATGTTTTCTAAATTATCTTCATTGATGATCTTTTTATTTATCTTTGTTGATGATTTGATTCTGCTGATTTGTTGTTTAACACTGTTAAGTGTTATATTTACCGTTATCCGATTTCTTATTAAAGGATCGGATAGACGAGAATCATTGTGACTGTCGTCTATTTGATTATTTGATTATTATTGCCTCTATGCACTAATAACTGAGTTTGAATTAGACTGACCCGTGTATTATTTTCTTTTGAACATAATACTCGGGTCAGACCGAGTGTTTTGCAGCTTGAAGGTTTTCGGGCAGTGAAGTTAGAGAGAGGGGGAAAACGCTCACTTTAGTTCGGGGATTTTGTACTTAAAGAAATATTCCATTGTATAAATTTAATACATTGTATAAACTCTGATATTTGTAAAAAATTCATTCTTGCGAAATATTATTATTCTGTGATTCTGTGGCTGATTCTGTTTAAACTCTATAAACTAAATAACAATCCGTCATTTTGAACGTTTCATGTTGGTTTAATTACCGACTAGGGGCGGTCAAAAGGTTGGGTTGTTACAAAAGTGGTATCAGAGCTTTGGTTTATACAAAGCTTAGTTTATGACGTTTAATTTGAATAGTCACTAGGATCACATTAAAGAAAGCGTTTTTCAAATCTAAAGAAGTATAAAATTGTTTTTTTTTTTGAAAAATAAAAGGTATTTTGAAAATTCAAATCCTTTTCTGAAATCCCCCTCTCTAAATTTAGGTTTACGATAGTTTCTCTTCGGTAAGGTCTCCTTAGATTTGAGTCCCGATCATTCGAAAACCCATTATCGAATTGTTGAGATTTATGAAAAATAAAATATAAGTTAAGTGAATTAATGAATTGATTTAAATCAAATATTTTGAATATCTCCAAAGTAATAATTGGGAGATAAAATGACATGTCAATTTAGTTATAGCCAAGGGGATCATTGAACTATAACTTGGGAATTTGATTCTGAATTCTTTTGAAAATAGATTTCAAATGTTTTGAAGAACAATACTAGTAGAACATGCAGGAAAAAAATTTCAGGTAATTTTTCAAAATATTTTCGAAAATAATAAAATTAAATAATTTTTGTTTTTATGTTTCAAGCAAGGTTTGATACGCAAGTATGTATATATATGTATATTTCAAATGTTTGAAATAAAATCCAGAGTTGAATCTCAAGTTTGGTTGAATAATAATCGTATCAGGATAATGTAAATTTGCAAATTGTCTTGGGGAAATGATTGAATAATCCAACCTTTGCTAATAAGGATTGCAAATTTTAATAGGAAACTTCGAAAACATCTTGTTAATTATAATGGCGAAAACCGAAGCACAAAAAGCAGCACGCCGTGAACAAAGAGCAATTGCCCGTAGAGAAGCAGAAATGGCACATGCGGAAATCGAAAGGAAAATCAATGAAAGGAAAGGACCTGGTCCTTATGATGATGTTATATGTTATCGATGTCATAAAAAGGGACATTATGCCGTTATGTGCCGAGAGAAGAGAAAGAAAAGGAATGTGGATGACCGGCTCGCTCGTCCTGAGATTGTGTGTTTTAAATGTCAGGGGAAAGGGCATTTTCTTAGTCATTGCCATGAAGTGAAAAGGAAGAAGCGCGCACTCGATTTACCAGTCGACAGATTGACAATCTGCTACCATTGTCGCCAGACTGGACATATAGCCAGAAACTGCACCGAAAGGCAGCATGGAAAGCAAGCTATAGCCTGGTCAGCTAGAGCGAAAAATGTAAGGACGATAGATAAGGATGGAAACATCTCATATTTTTGCAGGAACTGTAGGAATTGGGGACATGTTGATTTTGAATGTGTTAATCCTCCTTTAATACAACCTGAAACAGTGCAAACCAAAGAGGGAAGTTTGGCAAAGATGCGTACTACCAGACAGGAAGTCGATAGGCCTCAATAATTCTGGATCTTAAACCAATCAGTATATTTGAAACAATCAGTATATTTTGTAATACTATCTTTTGTAATCCAAAATCTTCTATGTACGTATTATAAAAGTATTAAGCTATGTATAGTTTTGTACGGAAAGAAATATTTTAATAAAATAGCGTCTTGGGAAGGAAATCTATTTGTCGACTTAACTGTATGAATCAAACTAGTTTTGATGTAAAGCTTATATTTCAAGTTTAGACTAATGCCTAAAATAGTTAATGTGGAGATATGAATCTAATGGAACCAAGTCGATGAATGGCTTACTAAAGAACTAGTTGATTATTTTGGAAATAGAAAGCAAATGCAAGGTTCAAATGGGATTTAGATTTCAAATTTGAAGTTTGTCAACATGATGATCCATAATAGGTAATAGATTCAGTGATGAATTTGAATGCAGAGAATTAAGTTAAGTGGAAAACTTAATATTGGAAAGTTTGAAGTCGGTTTAAAACTAATATTGTGAAAAGTATGCGGAATTCAAACTATGAATTAAGTCGAAGTTGAAAAAGTTAAATGGTAAATTTGAACAATTAGTTCAACTTGAATTTTTTCAAAAAAGATTGAATCTTGAGTGAAATTGAGTTTAACTTCGACACCAAAAACAATATAAGTTGAGCTTTGAATTTCGGATGGTCGGTTTGGATTGTATGTCTAACATTGTGAATTGATGACATAGCAATTGATCTCTATTAAATATATATCTGTTTGGTGGCGGAGAATTTATTCTCTTAGCTATATACACCCATCTCTGAGACGTACGAGCTCAGAGGTTATATATCGATAGACATCAATTATGTGTTGAGAATTGACGATGTAACGTAAAATCCAAATCGAGTGTGAAGTCGATAATAAATTAATTATGAATATGAATTGGGTTTGAGATAACCTTAAACTTCCAAATCGACTTAGAGGAAAATTTTAAATTGGTAATGAGATGGAAAATTCAGGAATCCTCTATTTGTTATGGTTATGGGATACAGAGGTTTTCTGAACTTATATATGAGAATGCAGTAAATTCGAAACCATCAGTTTGGAAAGTAATTGTTATGGAAATCTTATGTAAGTTTACATAGGTATGATATGTATGAAATGTGAAATGAAGTACTACATATATGACATTATGTTTTCTAAACTGAGGATATGGAAAAGTACCTTCCATTGAAAATTTGTGAAGGTGTTGGAACTCCCTATTGGCAGTTTTGCAACCCCCTCATGCATAAGAATAGCAACGGTTTTGGGCCGTTGCTAAATAGCAACGGTTTCGAGCCGTTGTAAAATCAATAAGAACGGCTAAAGGCCGTTTTACTTTTGCAACGGGTCAAAGCCACTGTGATTTTTTTATTCGTTGCGACTAGTGTAACCCCCTTATTCCCAAAACAGTACGCTCCTTTACCGTTTGCCCTAATGTCGTCCCCCGTACTCTTCTCTAATTTCATCTTCAAATCGCCAAATTTTAATCTCCTGAAAGCCATCAATTGTTAAACTCTGACATACTACACTCAATTGAGGCAAAGGTATCGATCATCGACGCAGTTCAAAAAGAATCCGGTGATCTCATTTTCCAATCGATCCGGTCAAGGTATTTAATACGAATCGATTTTTATTTTTATTCCTTATGAATGGTTCGTTATGTTTAAATCATCAATTTGGTTCCTATTTTCGAATGAATGGTTCGGTACATGATAGTTTTCGAATATAATAGTTTTCCTGGTTTCGACTTTTATTCCTTATAAATGGTTCGATTTTAATTTTTATTCCTTATCAATGGTTCGTTATATAAGAGTTTTTTGAATTAAATTTAAGTCTTGTTAGATTGCAATTTGATTTTGATTCTTCAATCTGGTTCAGTTTAGTAATTTGAGTTCTCATATGTAGTTATAACTTGCAAATCTTATATGATTGAGCTTCCAGTAAAGTCAGATTTGTGTTATGAGCAAGTAAATTGAGTTGTTCTGTCTTCTTTCGTTAGCCACTTCATTTTGGATCTTTGTCTAATTTTTGTAGCTTGTTTGTTTATCTCTCAGGTTAGACTATCAAATTGTTGTTTACAAAGTCTATTAATCTGTTCATCATTCGGGTGGATGATTAGGTGATTGTAGGACTAGTCCAGCTCCTTCCTTAGATCGTCAACTTTGTTTTGAGAATTATGCTCCTATTTGTTCCACTTTTCTAGTTTCGTTTCTACTGCTTTTAGCTTTGTTAGGAGTTGGAGTAAAAGATTTCCAATATAAGAATAATTCCATTCCTCTTTAACTATTTGCTTGTATCCTGATTTATATTGCCATCTGTTGCCGTATTTGAAAGGAATGTTTTTGGCATGTTCCTGTTGGGTATCAAAATTGAAAATTATTAGAGTGTGATTGCTCGAGGAATGATTAGCAAACAGAATCGAGAAACGTGGGAATTTAGTGAAACATTCCCAGTTAATAAAGCGTCTATCGATTTTGCTGTGAGTCAATAGATTAGGCCCACCATGCCATGTATAATAATTCCTTATCCTTTGTGGCTCAAAGAGGTTAGCTGTTCCAATGCATTCTATCAAGTTTGTATGTGCATTAATGCTTTCGGCTATTGCCGACCGAGGATGTCGAGGAGCTGCATTTATCATGTTCAATGCAGGGTATTTCTGAGGACTTATCAATAAGGAGAGATAGGCTTTGGTCTATAATATTTGGTTGATACTCTGTCTGATCAGAGTGTTGAATGGGTTGTACAGGGTTGTGTGATCTATGACTATGGCTGCTTGAGTTGAGCAGGCATTATCAGATAGTGCTGAGTTATGTTTTTCACTTGAAACCGGGTTGTTTTGTATTATACTTTTACTAATTGTGCTTTGCAGTAAGTGATAATTGTGTTCATGGTTAATGATAATTAACTTTAATTATTTATTATTGCTGGCTTATATTTAGTTAAATGTCAGGGTGAAAATTTGATATACACACAAAAATCAGTGAGTCATTTATGATCACGGTTATGTCTTGGGCTATTACATTAGAAACCGTATAAACGATCAAATTCTCTGTTCTAAATGCCGATGCAAGTGGTGCTGCACTACTTACCTGGCCAACTGGTAAGTATAAGATTTTTTGCATGTAGCATGTATATATATTTATTTATATATCATGCAATTCGCAACAATGCAGATATGTTACAATGCATCTGACTAAATTATCCTTAGTCGATGGAGGTAGTTTACAAGACATCACATTACAATGCTACTTTACATCTCAATACAGTATGTATTTATTAATCATCTACACCACATGTTGTCTTTCTTGATGTTGACATGAGCGTGTAACTTTCAAGTAATGACCGTGTTAATTTGCCGAAATTTTTCAAGGCGGTTTCCATTAGAGTCAGTGGTACTATTGCTTTGAGCACCTTAAGATTATTGAAGCAACAAAACTGCCCAAATCCAAAGGCATTTATCGATGGTTGTCTTTGTTACTATCATTTTGCTGCATGAGGAACAACTTCATATATATTGAAGTTCGTATCGATGTATCTATGTTGTGGTACGTGGTTGCAATGATCTGTATTATTTTATTATAGTACATCGATAAACATGACATAATTATGTAGTATCTTCTCTTAATACATCTACATGAATTAGCTTTAGGTTTGCAACTCTACGTTATCAATTGCTTTAGTCTCTTTGAAAATGTGTAAGCTGCATTGAATGTTACGTGTATGCATTTAGGTTGGCAGAAACGTTTGATGGATGCTGCGGATGAAGGGAAACACACATGACCATGAGTGCGCACAGTTTCTTAAATCTAGGAAGCATCAAGTTTATGACTGCTTAATGTTGTTCGCACCTGACATCGGAACAGTGACAGTAATTTGTGCTTTTCATATTCTTAATTTTATTTCAAGTTTTGTTATTTTATTAATATTAGCAATGATGTAAATCAAGCAAGCCACATGCATGAAGCTTCCAAAAGACTAACAGCATAACTGCAACAATGTCCATGAAAGTTTTGAGTTGGATTCAGATTTCAATTAGGAGAGTTTTAATATGCTAAGCCCCATTGGGTGTTACGTTGTTTTTTTCATGGAATTGAACTGCTAACCTCCTTTTCATATTTGTCTAGGAATGTCTGTAGAGAACTGATATTGTGCACATTCTCGTTTGCTGTTTTAGTTTGGTGATCCATCACATCGGTTGCTATTGCCACTTGAGATAGGAAGGTAAAATCACTACTTATTTATTATTTCACTTTTAGTGAACTAAGGATTAGGTAAGAGATATCTCATGTGATACCAATTGGGTTGTGTTTAATTATGTAAGATTCAATGTATCAGTTATGCCCAATATGTTTTCATACACTTAATCTATTAATTAAGTAGATTGTTGGCGCATATACATTTTGTGGGCAGGACAGCACATGTCATTCTCATTTTGTGGGTAGGACAGCACTTATATTTGCTTCAGGTTTAGATATGCGCACCATAACTAGAAGAAAGGAGTAATAAGTTTTTCTTTACCATCGCAACTTTAACTAAAATTGAATACATATGCATGGGCCTTCGATATATTTAGAATGACTGACTTTAATAATTGATTTTCAAAAAGTTATTTTAAAACATAACATCGACAACCCAAGTCCAATTCATAAAACCTTGAAAGAAGACTACAAAAAGTTCTATAACATACATTTCAGATTAAACTGGTATTTTTTTAATACTCACATAAACAGAACTCTGTTTATTTAGACATTTAACAAAATATGTATCCAACAACACAAGCTTCAAGTGATAACAGTGATCTGGTTCTATTTCTAATTAAAATACAAATTAAAATTTCAAAGTTTAAGTTTAGGATTCTAACGGTAATATTGTTATCACGTCTAGTTTGACTATCACTCTGCATTAAATAAACTAACTTTACTAATAGTATTTGGTAAGGCGAATATTCTGAAGTACGGAGAAGTAACGTAAAATGCTTCAAATGATGAAGATACTGACAGCTGATATCTGTGGGATCGGTGCAAGTAGTTGGTTACAATCATGAATATTTGGTTATAATATTACAGTTTTTTTTGTGGAAGTAGTTATTGGTAGTCACTGTTCTGGAAGAAGTTGAGTTCGCTGATGCGATGGTTGCTTGAGGTTGAGATAATTGCTAGTTGGTGGAGATGAATGTCAGGTTGTTGAAGCTGTGTTGGAATGGTGAGGGAAGGAAGTGTAGGATATTGCAGTTGTTTGGGAAGTGGATTTTTTTGAAGAGTGCTGGTGGTTTGGAAGTTCGGTAAAGGGGATGGGTGATGATGTTGTAGTTTGTTGATGGGTTTTGTATGGCCAGAGAGGTTAAGTTGGGTAATAGGAATGGTGTACAGGCAAGAGTAGTGGCACTGTGGTGTTGCACCAGAGAGTTGAATCAACAGCACAGTGCACAAATGCACACTTTTTTTCTTTTTATCAATGCAAAGCAAAAAAAGGAAAATGTAATTGCAAAAAGAGATTGTAAATGCAAAATTATAAATGCAAATGCATTGCAATGCAATGATTTTTTTTAAATGCAATGTAAAAAAATGAATAGAGATGAAATATATGCAGAGAAGTGGCAAGAACAGTGAATGGAGATGAAATGAATGGCAATGGACAATGTAAGATATATTTTAGGATTCTAACTGGAATATTGTTATCATGTCCAGTTTGACTACACTCTGTTAATACTCCTTTTGCTTTTTCAGGTTAAGTGCGGAACATCAATCTCCTTTCATTTTCAGGAGGTAAGTTTTTTATTATTATATTAGTTACCACATCACTCATCATTCTATTGCTAATAATTTGAAACCTTAAAGTTTACATTATAAGTAGCTTTAGTTTAAATTTTGTAAGCATATAAGTTAATACTTATGAAATAACATACAACAAATAATTTGAAATGGTGAATACTCTCTTATCATCGTTTGGTTATTTATTTTAAATGTCATTAAATGTATTTTGATGCATCTTTATTTTACTTGGTTTCCTACGATTTAATGAATTTTATGCGCTACTATAATTGAGCTGAATGTGCCATAACCCCTTATAATATGTCAAGTCTAAGATGGCAGAATTACTTAAATTCCACTGTTGAATTTCGAATTTTCATGCGTGTACCCAAAGAAACGGAGAAATAAAATAATCTATACTGTTTTGTAGAATTTGAAAGGTATGACTTACAAGCTTTATGATATGCAGTTAAAGTTCAAGTAAAAGGGTAAACTGCAGGTATGTGTTTAATGTTTTATTCTAAATAACAAAGATTTTTTTTCTTTTTTTTCAAGCCCACACCAAACCCTCTACCCAAGAGCCCAAAACAATTTTGTTATCATTTTTTAAGAGAAACTTTAAAAACATTAATACAAATTTACACTGCTCGAGCACACACGCACCTAAGGTAAAAAAAACACCACTTAACAAAAGAACTACTCTCACCTCTCAAACACTAGATGAAATACCCAAAGTCAACATAGCTCTCAAAACAAATTTTACTTCAAAAAACAAATTTTACCTTGCAAAACAGAACAAAAATTCCCTAAACAGAATTTGCAAAATTCTGGTCATGGTCGTGGAGATTGATGTCCAGGTTGTTGGAGGCAATTTGCTGGTGTAGATAGTGCTTGAAGCTTAGGTTGCTCGCGATTGCAATTAACTTTAACTGGGTAAAGCAAACACAAGTTTTCATGTAAAGTCATAACGCAGAATTTTAACATGTTCATAAAGCTGGGCATTCAGCTAAAGATGCATAGCGCACATCACCGAATATACAATAATCTTCACTTATCTAAAACTACATGTGACCCCAATCTGAAATCCCAGTACATCAATAATTCAACAATACAAAATGACAAATTTCTTCATGAATATCCCATGTTCTAATATTTCTCACCCATAAATTTGACAAACCATAATATTCATAGAGAATCTACTTGTCACTATACTTGCATTTCTTGTTCAGACGAAGAATAGATTTGCCTAGTCGACTCTCGTCTAGATGAACTGAGCAATGTACACTTCGATGAAAGTTAGACTTGACCAATTTGCCAAGCAAATTTGCCTGAGCAATGTTCAGATGAAGAAAAGATTACCGCAGTAAGCTCTTCTGTCCTTAAAGATACCTCTGTTTGTATTGAGTGCTATATACTGTAATATTGAGTATGATAATGTAGTATTGTTGGCAATGATGTAGTATTGTTGTTCTAATCATTTTGTTGTTATTGACAAACAATGTACTGTATACTGTAATTTGCTGTTGTTGCCGCTGAACTATGTAGTGTAATGTATTGTTGTTGAACATTGTAATTAAAAGATTTGTTATGTTTGGTCTTTGTGCTGAATCTATAAAAAATATTTGGTTTAATGATCTTTCTTTTATGATATTACGTTAAATTTGTAAATGTTTGTATTGAGTATGATAATGAATTAACTCTTACCGTAAGAGGGCAGAAAAAAGCAATGTATATTTTTTTTAAAATATATTAAAATTAGCAACGGTTTTGAGCCGTTGCAAAACCAAATTAAAAACCCATGTACACCAAGGTTTTGCAACGGCTTTTAGCCGTTGCGAAATTAAATTTTGCAACTGCTCTTAGCCGTTGTAAAATTAAGTTTTGCAACGGCTTTGAGCCGTTGCTAAATTTAATTTCGCAACGGCTAAGAGCCGTTGCTAAATTTTGACCACTGCCAATTTTGCAACGCTCTAAGCCGTTGCAAACTCGTTTGCCACGGCTCTAAGCCGTTGCGAAATAGCATTTCTGGTGTAGTGACCTAATAACCTATATATATATATATATATATATATATATATATATATATATATATAGCTACGTGCCCAAAGACCGCATAGGTCCTAGGTGCTACCCATGGTACCTTCTGTATCCTCCTCGAAAAGGACTTCATCGTCGCGCTACGAAAGCGCTCCGTAACTACATTTGCAAAGGACGGCTTTGTGAGACCTACAGTACAGATGTTCCGTCATCTGCTAGAAAAACGTAAACTAGCGTCCACAATAGTTCATGCCAATGCTCGGACATCCACAATGTACCACCCAGTGCGTACATTAAGGACTACACGTATTCGTTCTGTCTACTCCCTGAGCTCCGCCAACAAGGTCTACCTTGTACGGAACTCGGTCGGATATTTTCTATATCTGTAAAGGACCGCTTTGTTAGGCTTACAATACAAATATTCTACTTGATCTATCTTTTTTCTCATCGTGGTTATGGCCCCACGTAGTCCCACCTTAACTAATCGAAAGACTTTTCAAGAGCTAAGTGGTTGTGCCCTACTGCAAACAATCTAAACATCCAATTGGCTGTTCCCCTCATCCAATGTCTCGATAGTGAAAGAATCATTGGCCTGTTGGTTTAACTATAGTCTTTCTCGAACTCGCTCGGACTGATGATGGCTAGTATCCGCATGCGACTATCCTTATAGGTCCTGCCCACTATAACCTACTCGCAAACTAGAGTACAGTGTCGTGCGAACATCCTACTCCATCATCAATCTTTTGACTGACTATAAAGGTCCGCTTCATTAGGCCTGCAATGCAAAAGAGGTCAAGGCATACTCTCTTGATGGAATACCTACAGACTTGCCTATGGGGGTGCAGCTTTGTTAGGCCTACCTCAGAGGGACATCCTAGAGTATCCTCATGTCCCGTTGAAGTCTCGTACTTCCTTCTAACCCAAAGTAACTATGTTGGACGTGCTCTTTCTGTACTAAAAATCTGGGATGAACTGCTTCGTTAAGCTCTTTATCCAGATTCACTTTGGGCTACTCCAAACGCACCTTACCATTTTATTAGACCCTACGTCTAATCATTTATTATGTGTTTAGTTTACTTTTCTTATTCTGTAGGCAACTTATTTACCTTAATCAGTATGCCCAGCCCCACCCACGTATGAGACCATTAGTTCTAAACCTGAAAGGGAATGCTGCCGGTACGGGCCACTGCTATTTTTTTTGGCTTATTAGCTTAATCTTAGATCTAAGTTTGATAAAATAAGCCTCTTCTATTTCTTTCCTTTTAATTATAACCTACTTATTACAATTATACTTGCAATTGTCACTTTTATATTCTTTTTTTTATATATAACCTACATGTTATAAATGCAATTGCAAGTGTCTCTTTTGTACTCTAGTCTGTCTTCTTTTATTATGTTACTAAATTTTCTTTAGTTTTCTTATATTACATAACAGTCTTAACTTGGGACTACATCCAACTGCCATAAGTTACTTATCATAACAACTGCTTTACTATATATTCTGCTATCTGTCTAATAAATGCAGATCTAGTCACATTTTCTGTTTATTGTTTCTAGTCTTGTCAAATAATTAACTTGGTTATTTCTTTTAATTTTTTTAGCGCTTCGCGTTATTCTCTTTTATTCTAGGAAGTATTTCTATTCTATTTGGTCGGTTACAAAAACCGTGCTAAAAATCCATTTCCATATTTTAATACTAAATAATGCTATAAACAATAACTCGTAACTATATGATATTTCTTTTATTGTTGTTTTAATTGTTGGGCAATGCAAAATACAATAATGTCTCTGTTTTGCATTAATTCGATTTTTCTTGCTTTTATTTTTGCAATTATGTTTATCGTTATTCTTACAATATTAAACTATGCAAATGTATTCCCTTTTCTAAAGCAGCCAACTAATCTATCGCTAACTTCCAAATGAAGTTATTAGATTTTTTTCCTTTTTGATTCATTTCTCCCGTTTTAACATAATTTACTTTAAATTTCTCACTTTCACGCTTATGCATTTCTCCACAACTTTTAAGCGTAATGTTACTTAAAATTTTAATTGGGTTTCTTTTTTTCCATATAAATAACATTTAAATATAAGTGCACTTTTCTTATAAAATTAGCTGCTATAGCAACATACACGCCCAGTCGCTATCATAGCGACATATCTATTTAGCAACATTTCTATTTCGGTCTCATAGTCTTCTCATTTTTATTCTCAAATTATATCAGAAAGTGTAAAAGGAATTTCCATCCAATATTTAAAAGTTGGTCCATTCTCAAGGTAATGAGCCTAGTGAGCTACCATACTGCTTTGTAGTTTTAACATAACTAACTAGTAGAACTAGTTAGTGAAATTGGTCCAAATGCAAAATATTTAAGGGAATCTAACAATATTATATATCATAAACATAAAAGATATATAATTTAAATGTAACAACCCGGTAATTTTGGCATAATAAAAAAAATATTTACTATCTGTAACGATCCCGAATTTTAATTTTTTTTAAATTAATAATTAAATTAATTTTTGATTTAAATTTGTGAAGGTGTTTGAATTTTTCAAGTTTAATATGAGAAATATATTTGAATTTAAATTTGAGTTGGGATTTATAAATAATGTAAAATAATTTTTCTTTGAAATTTTAAAATATAGAATCTTTGGATTTTAAAAATCAAATTTATCTTATTCGATTAAATTTAAGACTCCACATTTTTTTGACATTTGATATGATATATGCGAATGAATGTAGTATAGATAATGATGTTTAAAAAGGAATAAATTTTATCAATACAAAATAAAATAAAATAATAAAATAAAACAAAGCAAAGGGAAGTGAAGATTGCAAAGGAACATAGACAAAGTACACAGCATAATACATCTCAGCCGAAATTCAAGGCAAGAAACAAGTTGTTTATGTACAAAATAATAGAACAAAAGAGAAGAAAGGACTTAGGCATTTAATACCACATCCTCTCAGCATGTCCAAGATCCTCTCAGCCGAGATTTAGTTTATAAAAACATCTTTAGTCAAACCAGAGGAAAAAATATATATCTGTACAAACTGTCTTTCTATATAGATATGTAAGCAATTCATCCTATTCCATTTGTTCAGTAAGAAAGCAAGCAAAGCAAAAAAAAATTTCAAATAAACAATGGCGGCTCGTTTCGTTCGTTCCAATTTCTATAGCAATTAGGGTTTCCTGAAATTTGAAGATCGCGACTGTATATGCTCGATTGAACTCGGTTATCTTGCTCTATTTGTCGATCGTCTCTCGGTTGCAACGTCGAATGCGTGCTCTTCAAAAAAAAACAAAGGTTAGTGATTTTTATTTCACTCACATCCAATTCTACTTAGTACTGTGCTTCGGTTGTTGGATTTTGTTTCGATGTTGATATTTTCTTTGATTTAGTCAAATTCGTAAATATTGATACTTATTTTAGATTGGTTCAATTATACCGTTTTAATGATTTTTGAATTTTAGATTTCGGTCTTGTTTTGTGTATGGGATTTCATGACTTCGACCATCACCATTGCTTTGATATCGAGTTGTACTCTGTGGATTTTGGCCTTACTGCCCACTATTCGACCTTGTTCGATTTCACCTGCTGTTTCAGGTCTCTGGCTATTTTGTCTTTGACCATTCCGGTTGCTTTCTTTGCATCATTTATGTTGCAAGTATTTCTGGTCGAAAATTTTGGTATATGCATTGAGTTACATCACTGGCCTTTGCATTGCTGAGTTGTCCTTGGTGTTTGTTGTACATATGAAATTGATTCATATGTATGCTAAACATTGTTTCTCAGTGACATTTACTTGCATTCATATGCTTAAATGTTTTGGGTTGTTGCAGTGTATTGATATTTTGTAGTTGAACACTTATATGGGGTCTTGCTTCACTGTTTAGTCTGATGCCCAGGTTGCCACCTCTGATCAGCTACATTTTTGACGTGATGTAGTTTGATCTTTGGTGCACTGGGTTATGCGAGCCTTTGTGCTTTACATTTGAGTTGGGTTACTTTGGGTTTCTGGTATTTGACAGTGTTTAGATTGTTCCTGTTTTGCTGTAGCATTTGTGTAGTAGCTGCTGCCCGGTTTTGTAAATCCTGAACTGGTTGATTTCAAACTGTACTGGTTTGAGCTGAGTAATTTGATTTATATTCAGTTTCATTTGCATAGGATTGAAATTGTGTCGATTGTTGCTTCATGTTACTGTAGCTTCATTGTAGCTGTTGGGACCATTTGCGGCAGAATAGAAATTTGTTTCATGGATTTTTGTAGCCTGCGTGCTAGATTGTGTTGTACCTTGTTGCTACCTTGTTGCTACCTTCTGGTGCCTTTATGCGCTTTGTCTTCATCACTAACTTTTGCTTTCTTGAGATTTCATTTGATAACCGGAAAATGTACTAGATTACTTTTTGTTGCCTTTGACCTGCTGTTCAATGGCATATGCATTGATCTTTAATTGTTGTGTGCTGTGGTGCCATATCTATGGTGCTCTCACCTTCAGTATGTCGTCTTCCTGTAGTTGTACCACTGCTGTCATCTTCTCTTGACAATTTGGAACTTGATTGTGGCATTCTTGTGGTGACTGCAGTTTCGTTTGTATGCAGTCTTTCCCTTGTTGGTTTGCATTGCATTGATGTAATTGGATTTGTTTTTTTCTAATTACACTTGAGTTGAATCCAGCTTAAATGCTCGGGTTTGACCTTGTGCTCGTTTATGAACTTTCATTGGGCTTTTGTGCGTTTCATCACTGTACTGGAGAGGCAGTGCACGCGTGCGTGTACTGCATCCAATTCAGAATTTGACGTTTTGAAGTGATAATTCAATTGTTTGAAATTGATTTAGTTTGATTTGATCATTTGTTGTTATCTAATTATCTATTTGAGAATTAGATTATGAGTTTCTAATTATTTATTTAATAATTAGATTTTGTTGTTAATTGTCGTTTAGGCAATTCTGATGTTTTCTAAATTATCTTCATTGATGATCTTTTCATTTATCTTTGTTGATGATTTGATTCTGCTGATTTGTTGTTTAACACTGTCAAGTGTTATATTTACCGTTATCCGATTTCTTATTAAAGGATCAGATAGACGAGAATCATTGTGACTGTCGTCTATTTGATTATTTGATTATTATTGCCTCTATGCACTAATAACTGAGTTTGAATTAGACTGACCCGTGTATTATTTTCTTTTGAACGTAATACTCGGGTCAGACCGAGTGTTTTGCAGCTTGAAGGTTTTTGGGCAGCGAAGTTAGAGAGAGGGGGAAAACGCTCACTTTAGTTCGGGGATTTTGTACTTAAAGAAATATTCCGTAGTATAAATTTAATACATTGTATAAACTCTGATATTTGTAAAAAAAATTCATTCTTGCGAAATATTATTATTCTGTGATTCTGTGGCTGATTCTGTTTAAACTCTATAAACTAAATAACAATTCGTCATTTTGAACGTTTCATGTTGGTTTAATTACCGACTAGGGCGGTCAAAAGGTTGAGATGTTACATTAAATCCACTCACTTGAAAAGAAAACACTCCAAATTCCATATCCAATTTTTAGTCCAGTTCTATTATCCATAACCCTTCCCTTTGCAACCCTATTTGGATCCATAATCCGGAATTTGTATGGATTTATAAATCAAGATCTAATTGAAGAAAAATAAACAGATAAACTAGAAAACTAGATCTGAAAACTCACCTCATACGGATGGCTTAATTTGGACATCTTTTCTCTAGATCAACAGTTTCTACCTCCAAATTGCAAATCCAAAAACCTAAATCTAATATATTTGATTCCTAAAGAATTGGAGGAGAAAGAAAGTGACAGGGCTTCCGTGCCCATTCAGAAAAATATTGCTTTGAAGGCTAGCCCTGCACGTTTATTAATAGAGAGCCAAAGCAATGTCGTCCGTTCGTTTAAACGATTGAAATCTAGCCATTAAAAACAAGCTAAATGCGTCCGTTTTGACGTGTTTGGCCTTTTCATTTTATACGTATTAATTTATTTCCTCTATTTTTAAACGTTATAAATTATTAAACGTTAACTTTAATTGTTTCCTATTCATTCAAATTAATTTCAATCAATTGCAAATGTAGTTATCTTTATAACCCACGTTTATTTTGAAATTCAAATGTTGCTAATTAATGTTAGTTAATTTCTTTTAATTGCTGATTTGATTAACATTGCCTACTAATGTTAATCAACTACCTCAACTTGCTGATGTCAGTTAATTTCCTTTATGACATGCATCTCTTTTCAAATTCAAACGTGCGTTATTTCTGGAATTTATACGCGCATATATTTATAAACAAATATATTCATGCACATTTATACGTATAATTACTTTTCGATACGGAACTTCGAATGTCAATAATTTTTTTTATACGAAGTATGTTCGAGGCATATTATATATGTAAATTAATCAGAAAATCGCCACGAATACAATGGTATAAGTTTCGAGGCTATATTCTAACAATTCCAATAACACTCATTTTCACTGTTTATATTTATTTTGGTTATTTAATTATCTAAAAATGCGGGGCGTTACATGACATCAGCATATTCACAAAACATTATGAATGATTTCTTATTTCGTAATCATATTAAAGGACCAAACAAAAGTTATTAAAAAAGAAACCGAGATAAATATAACCCTAAACATTATTCTTTCGGTGTTGAGTATGGAACGAATGTTCCATACCACCATAGGGAAGCACGCCGGTTTAAGGAAATCAAATCTTAATTTCTTTTATAAACTTCTTCTATGAACCCTTTTCAAATAAATCTCTTTTATTTATGAAATCTCCTGCACTAAAATTCCATATCCATTTATGAAAACTTTTATGAATCTCCAAATTTATTTATAAAACTCTTGTATAAATATCCAAAACCATTTATAAAATTATTCCTAAATTTTAAAATCACTTTTTAATTTATAAACAAATTTCATAAATTTCCTTATTTAAAACCAAACTCCTTTAATAAATCTTCCTCGATAAAATTCCTTTGATAAACAAAGCAATTATTTAAAACACCTTTATTTAACAAAGCAATCATTTAAAACACATTTAAATAAACAAGTTGTTATTCAAAATATTCTTTATTTAATTTATCTTTAAATTGCATTAAAAAAATAACGGCTTTAAACAATTATTTAAAAAGTATTAAATTACTTCAAAATACCTTTTGCAAAATAATTGCTTAATTATCCTTTAAATATCATATTTAAAAGGGAAATAAACTTTGAACATTATGAGTAAATAATAACTTCACTTAAAACACTTTAAATAATACAATAATTAACTTCAAAACCATTATCACAAAAACTATATTTAAAACGATTGATTTCTCAAATCAGAAAGAGGCTTGGTGACCATAATAGTTCTTATTTAATTAAGTTTAACACTCCAAGTTATAACATGAGTATTTTCATAACAAGCCGATATGTAAAAGGAACCAACAAGTAACATTCAACCATCATATAGGAAAATGTCCAAGCTACCAAAATAGCTGAATTGTGTTTTCATTAAACTTAATAGATGTCGAAACACAATCTATTCGGTGCATTATAGTAGAAAAGTGATTTATTTCGTTAATAGATGTCAACAATAATTTAATTAGTAGAATGATGATTTACCCTGCTAAACAGACATCATTGGGTTTCATATTCATTTGAGGCTACTTAAGGGTAACTGATAAAGAAATCTCTTGGATTTAAAAAAACAACTTTTAAAAGAGAGTTGCTTTAAATAAACCGAACTTAGAAATAAAGTGGTTTAAAACTTTAATTTTTTTTAACAATTAAATAACATTTAAACTCTTTATTAAACAAAAATTAAATCTTTACTTAATAATTAAACAGCAATTTACCTTTAAATAAATAATTAAATAATAATTAGTCTTTAAATAAATAATTAAACCATAATTAATCCTTAATTTAGAATTAAATAATAATTTGAACCTTTATTTAATAATTAATTATATTTAATCCTTAAATAAATAATAAATTAAACCTTCATTAAATCTTAATTAAGTCTTAATTAAATCTCAACTTAATAGTAGTTAATTAATTATTTAGACACTTTGTTAAATAATAATTAAATGATAATTAACCTTTAATTAATAATTAAAAATAATAATTAATCCTTAAATAAATTATTTGAATAATAATTAATCTTGTATTAATTAACTAATTATGATTAACTTACTTAATTAACACTTAAGTACTAATTACCTTTGTTAACTAATGATTAAGTACTAATTACCTTACTTACTTAATTAATTAAATAATCATTAAATAAATAAATAGTTGTCTTTTATGCTTATAATATGTTTGAAAACACTTTTCAAAAATATCTTAAGATGGAAACAAATTTTAATTTGCAAAAAGAGTTCGCTTTTACGAACTGCATCTATAACGACTATCGTTATACGACCTATAATTTCCAAAATTTATTTAATATATCAAATAGCTTTAAAATCATTATCTTTTAGACCTTAACCCACTTTATAACTTTAATATAGTTTTTGAAAATCAAACAAAGTAAAATTAGAAACTTTATAAACTTTTCATTAAAAACACCAAAGTGTAAACAAGTTTAAGTAAGGGATTTCGATGCCGCACTAAAGCACAAATCAAGTGCTAATATTTTCTTAGTTTAGCACATCAAAATTAAGATCACAAACATATACACATGACATAGTCAACAAACACAAGAAAAATTCATATCTTTCTAACTAACTAGACTTTAACTTCCATTTTC
The DNA here is from genome assembly GCA_030765085.1 of Allium cepa. Lineage (NCBI taxonomy): Eukaryota > Viridiplantae > Streptophyta > Magnoliopsida > Asparagales > Amaryllidaceae > Allium > Allium cepa. The sequence continues at coordinate 166,260,614 of CM060932.1, forward strand.
AAGTTTATACAACATCACATCCAAGCACATTTATACACATACAAATTAACATCAAATTCATGCAAACAAGTATTATATTTTTGCAACAAATATAAGTAATAGTTAAAATTCTAAAATTTAGTTAAAGGTGCGAGCTTTACTCACCTAAAACTAACCAAGTAACCTAGAATTTCCATTACAGCTTGAATCAACCTAGATCCTTGCTTTCTCCTTAGAAAAACGGAATTTTTGGAAGCTTAATGGGTCTAAAAGGGTTCGGGCATGAAGGTGGGTGGTTCGGCGATAGTGTGGTGATAGGGTTTAACGGATTTTATTGGAAAGATAAGAGGTAGGAAAAGAAGTGGGGGATTTTAAACAAAGTTTTAGAAATAAAAAGTGAACAAAGCTAAGGTTTTCAAACTTTTAAACTTTTGTGGAAGCCATTAACATATGAATGGAGCTTTGATAAGGAAAAATCAAAGTTAGAAAGTGAAAAAATGAATGGGAAATGGGAAACAGAAAATATAGAATAGGTTTTATATAAAATGTAATTAGTGATTTACCAAAATGCCCTTGTACCATGCCCACCACAAATCTAATGCCACATCACCAACAATATTTCCTCCTTACCTCCATGAGCCAAACGCAAGCCACCACGGTGTCCCCCTTGAACCCAACATGCAAAAGCACTTAAGTACTTGGATGTTTCATGTGATGTGATACATTATAACTTATTTTTAAATGCTTAGAAAAGTGTCACATCATATTTATATAAACTTAAGTAAATGTATTTCTACCATATTATAAACTTTAACATACTTAAATTATTATAATAGGAATATATGCTAGCTAGATTTTTTATAACGTTTCCGACAACTCTTAGATGACAAAAAGTCGAAAATTCGTAAAATGAATTCTAGATATATTTTCAATTTTTCTTCGAACTAATTATTGATATAAACTAAATTTGAAAATCATTTCACCACCATTAGTTATTATTAAAAGAGTTTTATTTCATTAGAAGTATATTATTTTAATATTTAAAATTAATTAAATATTTGCAAATCAAAGTGGTGAAATTTTAGGTTGTTATAATGGATCCCGACACGAGCAATAAGAGGTGTATACTATGGTCGAGAGGTGGACACAGATGCAGAAGATAAAATACCGACGAGTTGGCATTGCGGGCTCCTCCTTGATGCGTAGCGGGTCACATGTAGTTGTGACAACCTGCACCTTAATGGGCCTAAATTTTGACAAATATCAAAACCTAAGTCCATCAGAGCACATATCGTTAGATTTGGTACTTGCAAATAAGCACAAGCACTATCAGAGATTGATAGAAATCTAAACTCATAGTGGAAACAATAGTAGGATAAGAATACTAACTATGACTACTAGCTTGGAATTAATGGTATTTCTTGGATAACAGATTGTCACACAACATCGAGCATAAGAGAAAGAAGACTCTCCAACAACAAAGCACATCCAACTTCAATGACCCGTTCCTTTAAATCTATCATGTGGGTTATAATGAGGAGGGGTTCAGAACAACATATGAGTGACTAGAAATATATAAATCGTCCATAACATAAACTTATACTGGTAGGTTTCCATTTAATTGTAATGTCCATTAGGGTTAGCAATTCTTGTCTAACCATGTATTGCATACATGATTACTTAGTTAACCCTTTCCAACGTACGAAATACTAATGAAGCCATATCAACCATCCAATACTTTCAAACCCATTTGCCACTTTATACTTCTAAATATGAAACGGGCTTCTATAATACTTTTAAAAAGAGAATAGGAAGACTCTGTCGTTTATAACCTTAACTGAGGTAGACCCTATCATTTAAGCCCTACTCCCAGGGTGTTTCCTAACAATGTTGTCATGGTCGATGGGTCCTAACTACAAGACCTATAACCACTATTTAAGGCTTCCAAAAATTAACGTCCAACTATTACCGCATCTATTGCCGATAAAGTTGTAGTCATGTGATAAACAGTTCCCAATCCACTTAATACCTTTTATTAGAAAATAGGCAGACTTTGGTCATTTAAGATCTATCCCCAAGGCGTGATCCTAAATGGTACTATTATTATTACGGCCTTAGCAATGTAAGAGACTATACCCAAACCACTTAGTACTTCCCAGTGGAAAATAGGCAGACCCCGTCATTTAAGACTTACTTCCAGAAGCGTGCTCCTCAATGGTACCATCTAACTGTCGTTGGTTGAAAATCTCATTGGGCTACTTAATACTTCTTTTATAGGAAAGAGGAGGACTTTATAGTCACTTAAGACCCCAAACCTGAAGTGAACCCTTCTGGAGATATCCATTCTTACTCTTTAATTATAAATATGACATCTTATTAGATTACTTCTTTCGGTAGGGAGGCAGACCCTTTAGCCACTTAAGATCTGAACACTGAAGTTACCTTTTTTAGAGACATCCTTATTAATTTATTTGGAACCTCAGTAGGTTACTTAATACTTTCATTTAGAAGAGAGACGGACCCTTCAGCCACTTAAGACCTCAAACCAGAAGCGAACCCCTATGAAAATATCCCTCACCGCTCCTAACTCCAAATTTTTGACCATTTAACACTTTCTAATTAAGAAAGCAAGCCCAATCTCTCATGTTGTCATGGGTTCTAGGATTATTGATATCTCACATCAATAGTAAGTACACTCGACTGTTGGTAACCTCAAAGTGAAGGGCGGTCTTCCTTTGAGTGACTCTACTGACCTCGCATAACCAATCCACTAAGTCCAGTTAACCATCCTAAGTTTTTATTTATATTATCTTAGATAGACATTGGACTTAGCTTGCTAATTTCCTTTTTTATTTAAGGCAATCGGATTTACCTAAAATAATTATTTACCCATAAATCACCGTTTAATGTTCATAAATGTCAATTTGCTCATAAAATCCCAACTGACATTTTCTATGGCATTTATGTCTAATTACTAATTTCAAGTTAGTAACATTTTACATCTATTCCATTTTATCAGTCCCATTAATCCATTTACCCTATCAACTCATTGCAACTCTCATATTTATTACTATTTATTGGAGTTACAACCTTTTAAATTTTTTTCTCATTAGTTAATTATTCTAAACGTGAATATTAAGTGCAGGCACCATCATTAGCTTTTTATATAATTATTATAAGCGCAGTGATTACGTACAAATATTTACTTTTATCAAATATATTCTAGTTATATACTTTTACTGTAATATACTTTTCCATATTAAATTATTGGAATCATATCTAAAAGATTATCTGTTATAATTTCCATAAATTAGTCCAAAATAAAAGATTTAACTTCAAAATATAAAAGATTACATTGTTTGAAATTACAAGAAATGATCATTTCATTTTATTACTGAAATAGACTGTGCAAACTACAATGAATTCATACTTTACGTATCTCTTTCTCTTTCTATTTGCATCTATTCCTTGTTAGATCAAACACTGTATCTTTCTAAAAGGGAAAGAAATCAAACTAATTTACAAATATTAAAGGGATCTAAATTCCAACAATTCAAAATATAGAAAATGTTATATTCTAACAAGGTTAGGGTAATAATCCAAATTTATAAAATTACTATACAACCCATTTCAGATCTGGCGTACATTTATTCAAATCAATATTCTAAATTCTTACTTTCAGAACTGATTTCTAGATCAGATTGTATACGATTCTAAATCAATTCATAAACAAGAATATGTATGCGATATTTAATATATTCAGATCATATTTAATTCATTGTCTACGACTCTTATACAATTATCCAATTAGGCATAAAAATCAAAAAACACCAACGGAATAATTTTCATACTATAACAATCTATATAATTTTCCACTCGCCTTTTAAAAGTGATACAAATCTCAAGATCTGAAGTAAAACATTTGATTCATTTTCAAATCATTTTTAATCCAAGAGATATGTATAAAAAGGTATGTACATACATTAGAATTATAGATCTGAAAAGTGATATAGGATTGGGAGAGAATATATATATATATATATATATATATATAAATTACCTTAAATATGCATATGGTTGATTCTTTTCTCTTCTCCTTTTTATTAGATTTATACTCTTCTCTGATTTGTATGAATATAGATACAAATACCTTGTCTTTAAAATTTAGAAAGAGAGTGAAGAAGAAGAAATGATAGAGCTTCACTATCGCCTTCATAAAAATATGAGAAGAGAAGAGAGGGCTAGGCCTAAATTTATAGACGCTCGAATCAACCAGAACCGTTAGATAGAAATATATTAAATCCGGATCGTTGCGGCTTAGGTTTATTGGAGCCGCCGGGTCGCCATCGGTCGAACACCCTTGGGTGACTGGTCGGTCGCTAGGGTCGATCGTCCTCAATGACTGGTCGACCTGTGGGCCCGGGTAATTAATATGAAAATGTTAATTTTTTCTTATTTAATTATTTTCGTTTCGAATTCATTTTTTTCTTCCATAACTTCTTCGTTTGGACTCCGATCGCAAAACTCCAAATATGAAAGTTGCTCAGAATTTCGCTATAAACGCAATGATGCAAGTTTCACGGTCAAATTCTATCATTTGCATAAATTCTATATTCGGAGCCCAATTAACTTACTAACTAATTAAATAACCAACGCCAAATTATGAGGTGTTCCAGTAGTCATAGTAGTGGAAATTTATTCTCATAGTAGCTCTAGTGCTATGGTTATAGTAGTGGAAATTTATTTCTACAGTAGCTTTGTGGCTGTGTTTCCATATTTAGTAGACAAGGAGGCAGCGTTCCTACTTTCAGTAATCTTATAGCGGTATTTTCATATATTAGTAGCATAGGGGCGCTGTTTCCATGATTTGTAGCCTGTTGGGGCCACTTACATATTGAGTAGCTCTTGGAGCGGTGGCCGATCGTTAGTTATGGAGGTTCAATCCATAGCTCGATTCTTGTAGTAGCCTGCACAAGTTGTAGAACACACTAAGAAGTACATGGACACTTACAGAACACACTAGGCTGCATGTGGTAGATTTAAAGTTAACTGCACATGATCACCATATACTAAATCTATACTTATTCACCAGACTTGTGCTTTACCTACTCCATTCTTTTCATTTTTCCCACAATATAATGGCATGTTAGTAATTGGTTGGACATAATACACAGAGAAAGAAGCTACAAATTATAGTTCTCATATTCTTTATGATTCATGTAGTAACTTTTCGTATTAAGAGTTTATAAAACTTATATTGTACTTTGTGAACAGTGTATATGGAAATTACGTATTTTGGCGACTATTTTCTAAAATGTCTATTTTTGAGTACTTATATTTTAATTTCTTCCGCTATGAGATTTGTAAGTGTACAATGTCTTAGAATCATCCTTATGATTATGTTATGTAATACTTTAAAAACCCAACGACTAGTATTTCTTGGCATGATGCTAGTCCGCAAGTCACTCTAAACTTTGTATTGATGTGTTAGAAAGTGCGGGTTGCTACGTCCCCTAACTTTATCAATTCCAAAATTCAAAATCATATCGAGTAATAACTTTGTGAGTTAAATCCGAGTTAACTTAAGTACGTTGAATGATGAATCTGTTACGTTAATTTTAACAATTGAAATTTATTATGTTATTTTATTAACGTAGCTTACCGTATTCCAACTGCATTGGTATTCTTGGGATATTTTTACGATCGATGAATCATAACCTTTAAGGTACGACTACCAAAATCAAATTTTGATATGGTACTTGGAATCCGCTCTTGATTTGGGTATCATGTCATATGGTAGAGTCAGTACCTTTAATGGCTTATTGAAAACTAAGGGAATTCTTTTCTAGATATTTATATCGAACTCATAGTTTCTCTTTAATGCGCGAGAATTCTTGTTAGATATCCTAGTGTGTTGTGTTCGTCCAGGCTTAATGGTAAAATTCAATAATAAAGGGGAAAACCTATCTGGTATATTAGCAGAGCGGACTCTCTACATTTTCTTGCATACGGTAATATGTTGTCTTATACCAGATGTTATGTCTAATCCATGTGTTTATTCTTATTTTTCCATAAATATATGGGTGCTCGATTAAGTAGGCTGAGTTTGTGGATCTAGACATGTTGCTTTTGGGACGATCAAATGATGCAAGCCAATGACGAAGCAGGGTGTTATGGTTATGTTTATTTCTGTTGTACCAGCGTTTATATCATCATCTTCATATGTTGGGCACGACACTATTGACTATGTTGTATTACATTTTTGTCCTTGCCTGGGAACGACTATTGGATGAAACTGTAAAACTTAATTTGTAATGTTGTATATCGTTTTTAGTCTATCTGCTCTATTTACTTAAGACTGTTTAATATAACCAATCTTATCTCTATCGCAGAAAGATAATTTCAAGGTGATTGCAACAATTGGGGACACTATATTTAGATCTCTAAACGATGGACGTTACAAATATACTATATAGTTAATTGACAAGACCAAGAGTACTAACACTAAATGACAAAGAGCCAGCTGTAGTCGACCAGTGTAAGACAATAATTTGTCATATAAAATGACTGGTTAAATTGTTCGTTGACGTAACAATACAAGTAATTTTTGAAATAAGGCAACTCCCTTGCTGTACAACTAATTGAAAATACAGAGATCAAGTTTAAATACGCAATTCATTACTTTAAAAAAAGAGGCAACTAAGTTAAAAACTAAACACAACGGTCATGAACAACATTATAATAGAAGACTGAGTAAAAAGTTATACTAAAAGTTGGAAGTTCCCACCTCATACGACATTCTTTGATCTTTCTTTGCATTTCTTCACGTTGATCAAGTTCTAGTTTAGAAATGTCGTAAATTAACATAGCCATAATGACTACTTCTTTCTTGATACGTATTCAACCTTTGAACTTCCATAAACTCGTCGTGACGATGTCTCTTTTCTCTCCTTTTGTCTTCCCTCTTCAACTATTGCCATTGCGCTCTTCCTCTCTAAGCATTTCTCTGTTCATTTTTCCTCTTTTCACCCTCAATCAAGTTTGTTTCATTTTGTAAACTGACATACATTGCACTTTTCCTTTGTATTGTACGGTATAACCAATTTTATTCTTTAATCGCCGCTTTCCAGGTGTCGTTCAAGCATTGCTATTGCGAAATAGAGTAAGATCATGATCTTCAAATGCTTTAGGAACACTAAAGCAACCTGTACTTGAGTCAACATTCATTCTTCTTGTAGCAAACTAAAAGGCGACGTGTTGCTTGTTAATTTTGCTCTAGCTGTCTTCCTTCTCTAGGTAAATGTAAACGCGTAGAAGATTGAAGGGTACTCTATTATTTTCTTTTACGCACATGGGCCTTTTTAAGCTAAATTTTTATTATTTTATGTTTGTTATATTATAGTTTACCGTATAAATGATTGCCACTAAAAACTTACCAAAACGATATCGACAACCTCGCTTTCTTGTCTAGTTATCAACGCTAACATTATCTCGTTTCATTTTTGGCATGTTGTGTTTATCCTTCTTCATATCAATGACCCAACACTTCTAGGAAGATTATTGGAAAGACAAGAGTTTAACAAGCTGGAAACTATGTCTCGAAATGCAAACTTGGTTTGTGCACACCATTCTTTGAATCTTTTGAACACTCTATCTAACATATAACAACTTCTTATTGTTCATTAGTTATCCATCTTTTTTGATATGAATTTCTGGATGGCGGTTCGCAGTTTTTAGGATTCGATGTCTCGTTGATGTTAATCCCTCCTGTATTTTCTTTTCTTTCATTGAGTCCATTCAGATTCTTAACCAAAATCATTGTTTCCACTCCATAAATTGACTAAGGATTCCATCATAAGAATCAAATCGACGATTCAAATTTCTACTTGAATTGGACATTTGATTAATGCTACGTCACGAGTTACTCCTATAATCCTATAATCAATATTTTAGACTAATATTTAATCGCTGATTGGTTGATTGATCATTGTGTACATGACTAATTTGTTACGATTATAGACAAGAACATATTTGAGGCTGCCGTTGAAATTTTTTATGACTGGTATCGGTTTGGCGGAGAGCTACCGTAAAAATATATGTTTTGATTGATTGATCGAAAAGCAGGGTAGACCGATTTTATCGATTTCTTCCTTTTTTCACTATTTGACATTTTTTTGTGCTAAATTAATATTGTAGGAGAATGAATAGATTGTAGAATTAGAACATATAATGGTTTTGTTTTCAGGAAAATAGACACAAGAAAGAAGTTGAATTTTTTTTTAGTCTCAGGGACAACTAGTTTGCTTTTTAGTCTGATGGCATTTTTCAGTGTAAATTGAAAATGATAGTTACAACTATTATTCTGTGATTTACAATAAAAAATGTCCTTAAAGCTAAAAATCAAACCTTTTGTTCGTAAAACTAATTTTTTTTCAACTCTTTTCTTAAGTCTAAAACTCCCTTTTGTTATGGGGCTAAAAGATGAATTTAAATAGAAAAATAAGGAACGGTAAAAATATTACTTTAACAAGGTTACTTTGGTTGGTTCAATGCTCTAAAACTCTAAAGCTGGAAGCATCTGACCTCTCATACATTGTTGGCTAACAGACCCTTAACGTGGAATCACATTTTCATCAGGCTTGTTTTTCCTGTCCCCACCTAGCCCGGCTACTCGCGTGAAGAGCATAATCATTCGTCGGCATTTATTTCAGTTTCTGTTCATTTCCAAATTATAAACCCTAACATCATAAAAGGGGGAAAAAAAAAAAAAAATTGGAATCCCTGAAATCTTCACCCCGTTTTCTAGGATTAGGGCAACGGTATGGCTTCGCCTGAGAATTTCAACTGGGCCTTCGATTTGCCCCTAATCGACAACGGCTCTGTCTCGAGTTCTGATTTCGGAGTCGCTGGTAGTGCTTTCTTCTGGACTTCGCAAGGGATTACTCCTGCTCCCGATGCTTGGTATTCTTATGCTGAATTATTTATTTTGTACATGTGTCCAATTGGATTTGGTATTCATTCCTCCTGATGTGTTTATATACCAATGTAAATGGTTTTGGTTTCATGTGATACATTTTCATAGAAACCATGAATTTATAATTATTCCGACACCTTCCCTCTACTTTTATGTGAACCCATAGACATTTATGCTAGATGTATCCTTATTAGAGAACTTAAATAGGTCTCGTTGGTATTATTTCCACTGAGGGATGATTTTCAACAATTTTATGTTTGGATAACTTACATAAAAGTAAGTGAAATAGATGAATATTGTAAATTTTGGACAATTTATTATCATTCCATTGTATGTGCTGTATTGTAATTTTTTATATTACTTGATTGAGAATATGTAGAGTTCCATCATCTATGATAAAACACATGCATTTACTTCTGGAAGTGTATTGCATAGGCATATACGTGATAAGGACTTCATATACCTAAATTGTGATTGTTTTTTCTTCTCTTGATGTTGTATATTGTATCTGAGTGTGGATGTTTAGTATCATGCATAGTGTAAGGTACCCAATGGTACCGGAATTCCGGTCGTACTGTGACCGGGTCGGAATTCTAGATGAATTCCGGTTTTGGTCATTTTAAATCGATGCAAAAGAAATGCTCTTTTGTTCTTGCTAGGTCAGAAACAAGGATTGAGAACACGGTCTCGTCATTTCAATTTTTTAATTTCGATTAAATTTGGAAATTTTGTTTATAGTTTCACTCCCAGTTTCAAATATCTGTATTTTTTTTAATGAAAGCACAATAATAAAAATTGTAAAAAAAGGCAAAATATAGTCTTTATAAAAATATATACAATTTTCAGATTAAACTAAGTTGAAATGAACTAAATTGAAAGCTAAAGTAAAAATAATTAATTTAAATATGCAATTTTCAAATTAAACTCAAATTCATAATCAGTTAAATTAAACAGTCCAAAATAGTATTTAAAATTACTCAGAACCCTAATTAATTCGAACAAAACATTAATTGAAAACTAATTGAATCAATCCCAACTTTAGCCACAAAACCAATTAAAGAAAATAATAAAACTAGCCCACATAACAGGTTATAACAGCACAACCACATATGTCCTCTTCTTATCTTCGTTGACTTCATGTTTCGAAGCTAGGGCAAATGCCGAAATAAAAAGTCAGCATGGTAATACAATAAAAAAAAAATCAATGTCTGCTTCAATTCAACGTCGATTGCTTCTCGAATTCAAAGCTAGGGAGAATGACTATTCTTCTTTCTACTGAGGTTTGATTTTTTTTTTCCCTCCACAAATGAGAATTGATTTGAGGTTTTATTTTCTTGGATCCTTCTTCCTTTTGCTTTTGGTTTTTGTTTTTTCACATGCTAGCAAAGAATCACCCAGTCTGGAACCAGATTTCTAACCCGGTTCTGGAATGGTCAACGGCAATCCGGTATTTGGTACTGTCGGAATTTTGGTGTACCAGACGATACCTTAACTTGGTTAGAAGACAGCAAAATGACAGCCTCAAAAAAAATAAAATAAATAAAATAAAAATAATAAAAAATAAAAAATAAAGAAAATACAAACCAAATCTGCGGTAACTACGGCAAATATATGGAAAAAATTGACTAAAATCAAACATCCAAATCCCAAAATCAAGTATTTTATCAAATAGATCAGAAAAATAAACACTAACACTTATCTCAACCTTCGTATACCACTTCTCTAAAGCATTCGAGCATCACAGCCCACAAATTGACCATCGGTGCCCTCGTCACAACAATTGTGGATCTCTATTGTAGAAATGTTTTTATCTCATGCTATATATTCTGATTTTAATTTGAATGAATTGTGTATTAATAAGTGAAGGAGGGGGCACAAACGATGAATAAAGAGGGGTTATATTTTATGGACTGGGTTTGGGGAATAGTTAGGGTTTGGGTGTTAAGTGCGCTGTTACGGGCTTAGTATAAATTTTGATTCATTAGTATTTGGGCTGGTAGTGTTTGACACTAGTGAATTGAGATAATTCAGTACAAAGTTAACTTAGTTTGGGTTGATTTGGAATAATTACATGATTAATCGTTATTAAGTTGGTATAATTTTGTCGCTTATAATTTCAAGTATGCTATGTCAAATTAAGCTACCAACTTTGAATCAAAACCAAAACTGAAACAACCGAAATATATGAAATTGATCGAAACCAATAAATTTTCAAATGATCAAAACAAGTTCTCAACCTTGATATTATGCTGTTCCACAAATTGTTTTATTTGTGATAGCAGTTTCTAAGTTAGACCATGTTTCATAATGAAAATGAGATGATATGTGGAGGATCATGAAGACCACACTCTGGTGATTGAGTCATCGCCGCTATGCCACTGATGATTTGTATCATTATAATGCTGACATGGCATGGTTGAAATGTAAACCATCCAGCCTAAAATTTCTAAAATTTTCTATCTTTATAATATCAAATGAGACGTTTTGTACTTAACTGCACGTGTTTTCAGTATTATAACTTTTAAATTTTCAATTCACATTCCAGTTTTCCTCTGTTTTATGATCAAATATAAATTTCAGTCATGTTATTTTCTTCATGTTTACTAATAGAACATTCATTGTATCAGTGAGGAAAATAGTGGTAGTTTGGCGGTGTCTGCTGGTCAGAAAGAAACAGGCTCGAAGAAACGGTTTGTTCTTTCATTAGTTGAGTTCAATTTTATCAGATTTAGCAGCTTATTTGCTTTATTAACACTGTAGTTTTTATACTGTTTTTAGTGGGAGGTCAGAGTCAAGTGGCCCACCTAGTACCAAAGCCTGCAGGGAGAAAATGAGAAGGGATAGACTGAATGACAGGTAAGTTAACCTAAACATAGTATCCTATTTGTCAAATCATTTTTCCCCAACTAACCACATTTCCTTTAAATTCATCCATCCACATATAGGTTTATGGAATTGAGCTCCATCTTGGAGCCAGAAAACCCAAAAACTGATAAAGCAGCAATTTTGAGTGATGCTGTTCGGATGGTGAATCTGTTGCGCACTGAAGCACAGAATTTGAAAGGTTCAAATGAAAACCTCCAAGAGAAGATTAACGACTTGAAGGTTAGTTCACTTTTCTTCGTTATTGCTATTCTCCAGTGTGTCAAAATGTGCATTGTTTTGCTTGTGTGCGCTCTTTGGCACTACTTGTCCTGCTGAGCTTCCAACATATCACCTTCATGGTAAAAAAAAAAAAAAGTGTGTCGATGTTTCTAATTTTACTTTGACCCGACCTAAGAATTTAACCAAATTTTACGGATGTAGACTGAGAAGGTGGAGCTTCGAAATGAGAAGCAGAGGCTAAAGCAAGAGAAAGAGAACTTAGAGCATCAAATCAAACTTTTGAACACTCCTCAAACAACATTTGTGCCTCCTCCAATAATGCCCGGAACTTTTGCCGTGCCTCAAGGGCAAGGGGGACCACCCAAGATGATGATGCCTGTTGTGGGTTTCCCAGGCTATCCCATGTGGACTTTTATGCCACCTGCTATTAATGACACTTCTCAAGATGTTGAGTCTTTTCCGCCCGTTGCTTGATCTCGATCTACCAGAGACATCGTCTTTGAAAGGGGAAAAGAAAAGAAAAAATCAAGATATTGTTAGTCATGCTATAGTTTTTTTTGCTGATCATGTTTGAATTCTGAAATTGACTTTTAAATTACAATTGTACTCGATAATTGGTGATTGCATTTGGTTATTATTGTATATTTTAATAAACTTTTCCAGTTTTTGTAAATTGTACGTAGCCGTTAACTTGGATGGTGGTTATTTTGATTCTTTTTAGTTGGGTTCTTTTTTGTAGCAGCATCAATGATATTCACATTGTTTGGTTGTTTTTCCCTGTGGTGAAAAACCGTACTATTTGGGTGGAAAATCATATATGGAGATCTCATATGGTCACATTGCTTTGGGTGTTGTATAAGTCTCGTGTTTTAAGCATTCCAAGAATCTGAAACACCAAGATGTGAGCACAAAATCCAGCATCGTTCTCATCTGTATAATAACAAATTTGCTACAAAGTACGAACCAAAACCTGACGTTTTCGAATGATATTGTCCCAAATATAGAATGTTCGGATGTAGAAGCCCATTGCAAAACCGTTGCAAACTTCATCCATTAAGTTTATTCATGCTAACAGCTAGGGATGATGGCGAGTCGGTTTGGTACGGTTTGGAGTCCAAACCGCTTCGCACTACATTAAACGGTTAATCAAAAATGCAAACCATTGTACTAATCTTTTAAACGGTTTTGGTTTGGTTTAATATAATACAGTCCGAATATGGTCCGGTCCAGTTTGAACCCATATTAAATATGAAATAAGAGAGTTACTCAATTAATTTACGAAGATACCTGTGTGAAGCTTTTACACTTAACAGTTAAAACACACAATGTTATAATGAAATAAAATATTAGTTCTTAATTGCATTAATATTTCTATTTGACATTTAATTACAAGTTTTTTTTTGTAGATTAACCCATTATCAACATTAATCAATGCATAATCATTAAGTAAAATGACTAAAACAAAATTATAATTATCATTTATCCTATAATGAGATGAAAAATATTATACTAAAACCATAACTTCTTACTTTATAACAACGATTATTATTAATATACCTACAACATACGCTTAAAATATAATATACATCGTTAGAACTTAAAATGAGATGGAAATTGCTTATATTTTTATCATAAGATCACTAGTGTAAATTTTGGATTTGGTTTTGTTTAATATGGTTGGTTTAATCGTTCAAACTGCAACCGAACTGTATCGATGTGGGTCGGTTCGATTTTAGATGTTTGCTTTGGTTAGAAGATTTGGTATGACTTTTTGCATCGTTTTTGTGGTCCGATAAGAATGGTTTTCGTATAGTGATGCAGTTTATGCCCACTCCCGCTAAGAGCCATTTAAACTTTTTATTAAAGCATATCTGCGTTAAGCCAATTTTTTGTACGAGAGATACAGATAAGAAGCCAATTTTTGGTACGAGAAGATGAAGAAAAAGCATGAGGTATCCACGCTTCTCCAACAGCCATTTTTTTTTCTTTTCATTTATCCGTTTATTAAAAAAGAAAGGAAAAACAATAAAACGGACGTTAGAAACTCGATTAATGCTGAAAACGGATTTCAGAAACCCATTTAGCAATTTGTTCTTTTGTGGTAGGATAAACGATTTAGCCATAAACAACATTCAGAAAACCGTTTATAATCCCAGGTTCAACAAAAGAAAAAAAGAAAGAAGAGGAAACCTCTGTTTCTTTCATTTTCAAACACTCAAATCAACGCCAGTGTAAAAATTGGTCATCCACAATTGTCAGGTGTTTACATACATTATTAGCCTGGAAATACTAAACAAATAAAGATTCAAGAAACAAGCTTAGAAGATATTTCTAAACCTCTGTATCACTATTGGCAAGATAAAAAAGAAACCAACAAATTCATGAACTTTAAAATCAAGTACGAGGATTGCAATCATGAAACCAAGTTTCAAATTTATGTATAGACCTAAAATTGCTCCTATTACTAAGCCTAAGGCCGAATACACTAAGCTCAAAAAACGATAATGAGAATAAAGGGAAGCAAAATGATGCTAAACATAAAGTTTGATCAAAAAAATGCAGTGAGAATAAGGTAAAGCAAAAGTGTAATGCTTCGCCGTTGGTTGCTCTTCATTCAGATAAAGAAAAGGTTGGAAGTGGGTTAATATCTTATCAGCCAAAACATGTTGACAGTGGAAAAGCAAAAGGAATTCCTCTCCCATTTGCTAACAATGTCGTAATAATTTCCTTAAGAATTTTTATTCAAAATTCACGTAATATGCACGAGATTGTAATGAGTATATCAACTCTGTGATATATTATTCAAAGCAGCCGGCCCGGTCGGACGGCGACGGTGGCAGCAACTCCAAAAATAAACTAGTATAGCTTTAACAATTTTGGCGATATGAGACTTATGTAAGTTTTATTCATTTTGCTATTAGGAATTCCAACAAAAATAAGATATATTAAATGGCAACTCCAAAATTGGCATTGGTTTCGCAATAAGAGAAGGCAACAGAAACTACCTACTCACGCCATCAACACCAACAAATGAAAAACCACATCTCAAGGCCTTGCGTTCATGAACAAGAAGATAAAGAAGGAAACAGCCTCAAAGCCATCATCTGGTCTGGATTCTAAGTACCAGGTTATGGTGCAATCTTCAAAAATTTCACAATGTCGATCATGATATGAAGGCACAATGTTAGAATATCAACTAATTGTGATGAGTGATGTAATATTTACTGAGTTGATATTGTGATGCAGAAATATATGTAGCAGAAGCGAAAGAATGATTTCTGTATTTTATTGAGAATATGAAAAACCAGTTACAATACAATTACTCTCTGAATAGTATTTATAATACTATATGCACGTATGGGCTGAGTAATGGGCCAAGGCCCGCATACAAGCATTGTTACACAATAAACCCTATGTTACAGAGACACTATCTCTATCACTCCCCCTCAAACTAACGTTAGGGTTTCATGGCGACATCTTTTCTCTTGCGCCGCCACACAAAATCTGAGAATCTTACTTTAATTTGAGACAAATATTGCTTGAATCTGAGGGATTTCATCACTGAGTTGAATTAATGAGTGACTCTTTTGTCAAGCAAGGCTTGTTTTGAGCTTCGTTCTTCACTGCGTCGACTCTGTTGTCAAATCTGTTGTCCTTCTCATCAGAGTTGCTGATGGTTTCCAATTGATGCTCTGAAGTGAACTGATGAGTGGTTTTCTTGCCATAGGAGAGTCTTATGCTGTTGATAGCAGATCTGTTGCCTTTTGTATCAAAGCTTTCAACTTTATTACTTTGAAGCCTTGAAGCTTCTTCGGATTCGTTCGAATTGGTGAGAACCTCAACCACTTTCAACTCGGTCCTGAACCTGATGAAGTTTAGCTTCGACAGTACTTTGGTAAGTGTGTCGGCTCTTTGGTAAGCAGATGGTAAGTGATTGATATGAAGATTTCCTTTTTGCACTTGTTCTCTAACAAAGTAGAGATCAATTTCTATATGTTTAGTTCTCGAGTGTAGAATTGGATTAGCCGTCATGAATACAGTGCTTTGATTATCACACCATAACGTTGGTTTGACTTGTAATTTGATGTTTAATTCATTTAGTAAGTGCTGTATCCACATGATTTCAGCAGTTGCACTCGCAACACTTCGGTATTCGGCCTCTGTGCTGGATCTGGAGATAACTGACTGTTTCTTTGAACACCATGACACCGGATTGTCTTCTATGTAGATACAATACCCTGTGGTGGATCTTCTATCATCTGGGTCTGATCCCCAATCAGCATCAGTATATCCTATTACATTTAAATTGTTGCCTTTCTTCATATGCAGTCCATAATTGATTGTTCCTTTTAAGTATCTTAAAATTCTTTTAACTGCTTTACAGTGATCTTCCTTTGGATCCTGCATAAATTGACAAATTTGTTAACGCTAAAAGAGATGTCTGGCCTTGTAATAGTTAAATATTGTAAAGCACCAACAACACTTCTGTATTGTTTGATGTTAGTTATGTTTTCTCCCCTGTTTTTGGATAAGTAATGATGACTTATCATAGGAGTAGGCTGAGGCTTGGCACTGTCCATCTTTGTTTTAGCAAGTAGCTCCAAAATGTATTTTCTTTGACAAAGAACAATTTCTGACTTTGATTTTCTCATAGCTTCAATTCCTAAAAAATAATTCAGTGAGCCCAGATCTTTGATGGAGAATTTTTTGTCTAGATATTGAGCAAGACTTTTAATTTCCTCTTCATTATTTCCTGTAATAACAAAATCGTCAACATATATTAAAATATAAATGCTTGTTTTATTGTTAGTTTTAATGAATAGGGAATTGTCTGATTTGGTGGACTGGTAGCCAAGTTGAACTAATGTGGCTTTCAGTTTATCAAACCAGACTCTTGGAGCTTGTTTTAAGCCATATATAGCTTTCTTAAGCTTGCACACTTGATTTGAACCTTGTTTATAGCCTGGTGGCTGCTCCATATATATTTCTTCTTGCAATGTTCCATTCAAGAAGGCATTATTTACATCATACTGTCTGATATTCCACTGATTATACAATGCTATACTTAAAATAATTCGTATAGAGTTGGTTTAACTACTGGAGAGAAAGTTTCATTAAAATCAAACCCATATTGCTGTGTGTAGCCTTTAGCTACAAGTCTTGCTTTATATCTGGACACTGTTCCATCTGGATTTCTTTTAAGTCTGTATGTCCACTTACATCCTACAATATTCTTGTTATTTGGTGGACATACGAGGTCCCATGTGCTGTTTTTCATTAAGGCATTGTATTCTTCATCCATAGCTGTCTTCCAGTGAATGTCTGTTGCAGCTTGCTCGAAGGTTTCTGGTTCCTCTAAATTTGATGCAGCTGTATATAATTTTGGTTTAAAGATACCACTTTTTGATCTTGTAATCATTGGATGCCCTGTCCTTGCCTGTGGTGATTTTTCTATACTTGTTTGACCATTGTTGTTTTCTGACTGTATTTGTGAATTTGTTGATCCTTCTTCATTGACTGATTGTGTTGTATGCTTTGAACATGCAGGAGTTTGATTGAGATAGCTAGATGTGCCTTGTGATTCATGACCTGGTTGATCTGACACTGTGAGTTGTGGATCATGAGCCTCAGCAGTCCTTTCAATCACCTCAGGATAAGGAATTTCGCTACAGACAGGTATATTAGGAATAGAGTTTCTTGAGTTATATACTTTCTGAGTTGTTTTGATATGTTTGCTGCTAAAGGGAAAGACATGTTCATTGAATACAACATGTCTACTGACTATGATTTTCCCACTTTCATCAAGACATTTGTATCCCTTCTGATTTGTTCCATATCCTATAAAAGTACATGGTTTTGCCCTGAAACACAATTTATTATTATTATATGGTCTTATATGAGGAAAGCACAAACATCCAAACATTTTCAAACTTAGGTAATCTGGTTTAACACCCAATAGCTTCTCTACTGGACTGATTCCTTTATGAATTTTTGTGGGAAGTCTGTTAATCAAGTAAACAGCGGTATTAAAGGAATCAGGCCAAAATTTTAGTGGCAATGATGCTTGTGCAAGTAGTGTTAACCCAGTTTCTACAATGTGTCTGTGCTTTCTCTCTATTAGACCGTTTTGTTCAGATGTATAAGGACATGTGACTCTGTGTACAATTCCTTTCTTAGCAAAGTAATTGCCAAGTGTTTTGTACTCAGTGCCACCATCTGACTGAATGATTTTAACTTGGTTTCCAGTTTGCCTTTCAGCTAATAAAATAAAATGTATCACTGCATTATAAGTTTCTGATTTGGCTTTCAGAAAATATATCCATGTATATCTAGAATATGCATCAATAAAGGATATGTAATATTTATAACCATAGTCTGAATAAATTGGGGCAGGTCCCCATAAGTCAGTTGCAACTAATTCTAAAGGTTTTGAGTACTTGGTTAAAGAATCATTAAAGGGTAATTTATGACTTTTACCCATTTGACACAATATGTGCACACATATGGTAAAGGAATATCATCAAACATGATTCTATTTTTCTCAAGGACTTGTCTTACAACTTTTGTGTTTGGGTGACCAAGTTTATAGTGCCACAAATCAAACACATTTCTATTCTCTCCTGACTGGTCAATTTCACCTAGATTACAACACTTCTGATTTCTCTCAAATTTGTTACTGTTTTTAAGATTGAATCTGTATAGCCCCTTCACTGCTTCACCCTGCAAGAGATTTTCATTAGTCAGTATGTCTTTAATCAAGCAATAATTAGGATAAAATTCAAAATAAACATTGTTGTCTTTTGCAAATTGTGACACACTGATGAGATTTTTCTTTATTTTAGGAACTCTCAATAAGTTATTCAAGTATAACCGTCTTTTGCTGTCAATACTGGTTTTCCCAATATGTGTAATATTGACTGACTCACCATTCCCCATGCATATGGACTGTTTACCTCTATATTCTTTGTTGCCAAGATTTAAGTTGTCGAGATTATTTGTTATATGATTGGTTGCTCCTGAATCTGGATACCAGCTTTCATCATGTATCTGTTCTGATGTTGCTATAGTACTTTGATTAACTTCACCCTTGTTGTTGTCAGAATGTATCTGAACCATGTTTGCACTGGCTTTTCCATTTTCTTGATTGTTTTGATTTTGGTTTGGTACATAATTGGCATTAAATCTGAAATAGCACTTCATTGCTGTATGACCAATTTTTTCACAGATTTGACACTTGGGTCTGTTGTTGTTGTTGTTCCACCTACTTCTGCCTCTTGATCTGTTTGAACTGCCACCTCTTTGATATGTTTGTCCTTGTTTGTTTTGATTCTGTCCCTTATTTCTTGAATTGTAGGCATAATTAACTGACATATCTGTGTCTTGAGGTTTCTTGTGATCTATTCTTGCCTCGTGTGCAAGTAGTGTTGCATGAACAAATTGTATTGATGGCAGGCTTGGTTGAGATGAAACAACTGCAACCACGGCTTCATACTCTTCACTAAGTCCATTCAGAATGCTCAGTATTTGCTCTGTTTCAGATACTTTGTGTCCAGCAGCATCTAACATATTGCAGATGTTGTTGACTTGTGACAAATATTCTCTCATTTGTTGATTCCCTTTAGTAACATTTTGCAGCTGTCGTTTGTAGTGCATAACCTTGGCAGCAGATTGGGTGTTGAATATTCTTTCAACAGTGACCCATATGTCATTCGCTGACTTACAACCTATAACTTGTGATAGCAATTTTGTATCAATTGAAGATAACAGCCAAGAACTTATTAGTCTGTCTTGCCTGTAGAATTTTGTGTATTCTTCATTGCTAATCATTTTGTTTTGTGAATCAGTGATGAATTTTGGAGGAGTTGGAATTGACCCAAGAATGAATCCTTCCAATCCATATCCTTGCATTGCTGTCTCGACTTGCAACTTCCATAAGAGATAGTTGTCCTCTTCAAGATGCACAGTAATTAACTGGCTTTGAGGGCTGATGACGGTTTTAATGAGTCTCTCTGTTGCATCAGTGAGAGTTTGTTGAACTGGGTTATTTGTGTTATCTGAAGTAGCTGAGGTAGTATCTCCTTCAGCCATGATTACAGAATTCTGATCAGATGAATTTGACTTGAAGATTCAGAGAAGATTACCAATTCAAGATTGTTCTATTTACGGCAAGAACAGGTCAGTTTCATCCAAGATTCAAGTGATGAATCTACTTCTGATGAATCTTGGCGAGGCAAATACTTTTCTTTGTCTTTGACAGTTTTTCTTGAAATGGTTTTCTGAGTTTCTGGATTTTCTTGTTGAAATATTCTGGTTTTCTGGATTTTCTTGCCGTGAATTTGCTTTGATCGTTTGAAAAACTTGTTGCAATCAGAAATCTGTTTGATTTCTTGGTATGCTACCTGTTTTTCAAATAATAGAAAATTCTATAAGTAACCCAAATGATGAGTTTTCACCTGATGGGTTAGAAGCCTTCAAATGATGATGACTTTTCTGATGAGGCTGCCGTTAGGCTTGTTTATGGCTCTGATACCATGTTAGAATATCAACTAATTGTGATGAGTGATGTAATATTTACTGAGTTGATATTGTGATGCAGAAATATATGTAGCAGAAGCGAAAGAATGATTTCTGTATTTTATTGAGAATATGAAAAACCAGTTACAATACAATTACTCTCTGAATAGTATTTATAATACTATATGCACGTATGGGCTGAGTAATGGGCCAAGGCTCGCATACAAGCATTGTTACACAATAAACCCTATGTTACAGAGACACTATCTCTATCACATAAGATACTCAAATAGATTATATACATGGAAAAAACAATGAAATTCATTATTGCTTGCACATTGGAAAGGAGCTTAAATGTCACTTTGTTACCCACTTATCAAAAATTCAGTGTTTTCTTCTATTCATCTAGCATACCAGTTTGCAAAAGGGTTTTGACACGACATAGCTTCTCAAAACCATGTCTTATCAGTTATATTTTGAATGATAACATATATAGTAGGAAAAGAAAAACGATTTATTCACAGAACACTCATTGAACTCTGATTCATCCATGATTTCTTGATAGTTCATGCCAAAGTAGGGATCATTTTCTCCTCCACTAACAGCTAACATTCTCCGTTACCAATATAGTGGCACCTAGTGTATCATAGGTGTTTGAAGCTCTTTCACAGCTAAAGCAATTCCAATTAATTAGCCAAAAAATTTCCAAGTAAGGGAGAATTCATATCTCTGACCTATTCTTCAACTTCTATTGCAAGGAGTTGTGGTAATGTCACTCACGGTAAAAGGATGAAGATTAGTTGTCAAGTTCATTGTGTTGATATTTTGACCATTCAACAACCGATAACTACATTATGCTCCTCAATTCAACAAGGAGAAAACCCTATCTCAACCAAAACTGAAATTACTTATCATCACAGGTCAATACCAGTTCCAACGTTCCCCTTAATATACTTAGTGGCTGGAGCTCTGATGAGCCTAGGAACATCATATTGCCATGATCGCCGGACCCCTTCCTATGGTGGCCTGAATGTAATGATGGTATATAGCAAATGTGCATCGACCACTTCAAAATAGGCCAGTCCTCAACAAATATTGTGCTCATACCTAAGAAGGAAAAACTATAGCATTGTTTTCATTTTTGATTCATTAACCTTTGCAACTTATTAATAAGATCCTCTCTGAAATCTTTGCAAGAAGAATAACACGTATTGTGAACCAAATCATATCTACATCTCAAGCAAGGTTTAACGAAGGCCAATCACATACAATATACATAATACTGCCCCAAGAACTAGTCTCGCAAATTAACAAGAACAACCAGGGTCAAACATATTCATAAACTCAACGATGCTAAAGCCTAGAGTAGAATCTTCTGTTCCTCACTGTAAGAGTTTTGATATTCATATAATATTGTTGGTACCTCCCCTTATCCATGATAGAATGATTGTTTTCTTCAAATCAAGCAGAGGAGTGTGACGAAGAGTTCTCCTATCGTTGGCCATTTTCATCATTAAATTTAGGGTCAAAGCTCTGATTAGGGGTATTCACGAGGTAATAGAAAAAGAAGAGATAGAATATACTCAGGATAGAAATTATTCCTAGTTTCTAGGCAATGTTTTCATAACCGGACCATGAATCAAGGACTCAAGATTCAAGGTTTCGAGGGTTGGACCGGTCGAATCGTCAAGAACCGCACATACTTTTTTTTGAAAATTAATACATTTAGATGCTATCATACACAATAAATCAACATCTTCAATATATATATAAGATATTAATTCATAATCCACACATTAATTCAAATATGAAAAATTAAACAAAATTTATTACACTAGCTGCACTAATTACGAACATAAAAAGGACGAAGATTTGAAAAGAAGAAATTGCGCATATGAAAGGGTTCAACCGCGTTCAAATGAAGGGTTAAATCGCCAACTTAAAGGTCGAAGCAAGGTTCTTGCATGAAAGAGGTTTGATTGAGTTCTCGGTCTTTTACCCCACGGCTCGGGGTTATTCGCGGTTGAACCGTGACAGGTCGGATTATGAAAACTATGGTTCTAGGTATTCAAGAGATAGTTGCACATTTTTTATAATAAAGCTCTTCGAATAGAAATTATTCCTAGGTCCTAGGATATAGATTTTTTTTTTATATTTCCTTTTTTTCTTTTTCTTTCTTTCTTCCTTTTTATAAAGAGAGAAAAAAGTATAGTTCACAGAAATCTCTTAGTGAACTGATAATTAAAGTCACAGCAAACAACATAAACCTCAACGTTTTTGTCCAACCTATTGGAGAAAGATATATTTTTTCCCTCCATTATGTTATGTCACAATGATCCTAGTGATCTTTTTCATGGGATGTTTTTAAAATGTGAGTTCGTTTTTATTTGGATCAGGCCGCAACCTTAAAAAGATGTATAATTTGTAGAAATCTCTCTTGCTGAAACAATAAAATCACAACAAACAGCATCAACTTCAACATCATCAAACAAAGTTACTCATACAACAATTTTCAACTTCAAAGCAGCATAACCATGAGAATGCCTGCCCCCATACCTACTCCAACCTTCACAACCAAAGAGTTAGCTTCCGATTCCTGTGGCACAGGTGCGGTCTCAGACAAATCTGCACCTCGTGACAAAGTTGGGGTTGCAGCATTATCCTCCTCTGATGGTGGAATAGACGGAGAAGTAGTTGGAGTTGTCGTCTTCAAAGCAGAAGCAGATGCAGTATCAATCATTACTTTCATGCCTGCAACGCAGTGACCTGGAACTCCACAAATGAAGTATCTTCTTCCTGGAGACAACAGCTTGATGACAGTGTTACCATCTCCAGCTGTTGTGATCGGATTGTTTGTCGTGCATGCATCGTACTCAGCTTTCCCTACCTCCACCACATTGTGAGAAGATCCATATGTGAATGCTGCAATGATGGTGTGTGTATATCATTAAATATTATTTTTAAATGATATTTTTGGACTGTAATTACTAATTAGACTTACTGATGCTATCCCCAGCTTTGAAGGACTGAGCAGAAGCCCATGACTGCAGATTCGTGGTGCCAGAACCCCATCCAACTACATGGTCTGCACTTTCTGCATTGCGTACAAGAACTGACATGGCAGCGAGAATTAGAAATGCTTGAAAGGCTACCATTATTGGAGACTAAAGGAAATTGTGTATCAGACTGTTTGAGTCAGGACTGTTGATTGGAATGGTGTTTTATAGTGTATGTGAGAGTGGAGTTAGTAGAGTTCAGTTCTGTTTGACATTATGCGAGGGAATGATGTAAAGTGCTAAAAAGAAGGGGAAAGTGTTAAAATGACAGAGAATGTTAGCTACAACTGTTGGATGGACCAAAATGGAGCAGTTAGATTCTTTTGCCGATTATAGTTCATTAAGCCTATGAACTTAAATTCAGTGGAGACCATGTGCTTCTAGCTTTATGTTTCTTTCCTACATGAATAACATAGCACCTGTTTGGATTTTAAACCTTGTTTCATAATTCTTTATCTCAACAAAAAGAAAGCCTTTTAGAACGTTTTGGATATCTCTATGTGATTGAAAATTTAAGTTGTATCAAGCACCTCTTTCACCGTAATGGAAAAAAACATAAAAAATCATCCTTGAGTTGTTGTGTCATTTTTTTATTCAAACTGAGATACTACACTTAAAATACAATTTTCCCAAAGCAAAGACCAATGGTTACGAAAGTATCATTTTATTTTCATCAAAGAATATTAGAATATGAAAGTCGGATCATTAGCTCAGCAGTTAGCGATATGACGCTTTGGACATAAGTTCTACTGACTATAGATTCAAATTCGTAAGTCATCAAAATGGATGCTCTACTTGAATAAAGTATCACTTTTACTATATAAAAGAAGAATCATGAAGGGAGTTGACATACTTCAACTACTGAGAGTTGCGTACAATAAAATAAGCACTCACCACATTTCTAGCAGTTGGTATAACTACAACAACAAATTTGCAATATTACACCCATACTCTTCTCCATAATGACTATAGAATAGTTAAGTTGAACACATGTTCAGCAAGACCCAAAATGTTGGATGCCTGTTCAGCATGCTCCCAATGTATAAATATCTATTCAACAAACACATGGATGCCGTGAGTCACAAATTCTCAGTATCTATGCGTCCATTAAACAACCTTTTAAAGGGAAAGTTGAGGTCAACATCTATTGAACATGAGCCTAGTGGTTATTTTGTAATATTACGCTTCGTAATCCACTGTTGAAAGCAATTTGGAAGTTTAAATTACAAAATTGTAATTTGCATACCCGTTATTGAATAATGTCATCAAAGCTCCACAAAAAGTTCAAATAAAAATAGGAAAAGACACTTAATTTCGATCTTCTTATGAACCATTTAGGAAGATTAGGATGGTAGACTATTGAGTCCGATAAGTAGATAAAACTTCCGTCTTAATCGACATTCTATAACATTTTCTTGCTTGCTCACCTAATCATCCAAATGTGCTAAGAAATAAAAGTATGTTCGTCAATGTTGTAATATAGCATTCTAAGAAATTCGTTATTGTTAAAAATCCATTTAAAATAGCAGTTATGAGCACATCAACAACATATAATACTAGTGAAGTGCTTCTATGTTTCTTTCTCATTAAGTTCAACGTGTTCAACAATATTAACAGAAGCCACTTAAACAAATGAAAGGTGCAAGTTGTGGTTGGTTTTGGTGTGACGATCACTCTATACCTTCGGTATCCAATGTACCTATACAATGCGCTGTGGAGGTACCTGGAAGATGCAGGACATTAGTTAAGGGTGTAAAATAACAAAATCGAAACAAAGAACTTGTATAACATCTCACAGAGCGTGGACAAAGTATAATATAATAACATAGATGTAAAACAGACGAGACAATGATATAATCAAATGAACCATAAATAAGAACATCAGAGTGCATTATATTCATTGATCATACAAAAGCTGAAATAAAAGAGTTTATACATTCCAAGGCTTTAAAATAAACTCTATAACTATCTCTAAAAATAAAAGTATCGGCATAGCTCCGTAGTACGCACAACGAAATATAAGCGATAGTATGTTCCAAAGCATGGATATATGGAAGCGTAGCCTCCTGCTCATACTCCATACAGTTTCATGCGCTATCCAAACCTATTATCTATAATCTACTCATTTAAGAGTACCCGAGATAATAAGAAGCAAAGTATAAAAGCTTGGGTCAGACAACAGTCTACTATTAGTGTACATCATATAAAAAATACTATAAAAATCGTATATAGTAAATATGGGTATAAGGTATGAAGAACCATACCTAACATGTCCCTACATCTAAAGGGTTAACACGTATATGCTAATCTACCATCACAACCATATAAGTGTACTACAACTGAAGTACAATGTTTAATATCTAGGAGGTCGAAAATACCTAAGTCATGTGATACCCTAGAGTGATAAACAACCATGAAAAATATAGTAACCATCAAAACAATCCTCACCATCACCCGTGTATGTTGGATATATGATAACTCGTATGACACAATCGCAAAATAGAGACAATCAAAATTTCGACTTCATTGGTGCTCAAATCCATGCACTCCATAAGGCTAGAAACAAGCTCGTAGTCATAAAAGCCTATGGTAATCTACTATCAAAAGATCTGGACATGATCACAAATCTAGGTGGGCATCCCCATATACCCATTCTCTACAAGCACATTAGAAGCCTTCGAGTTACCAATGATCCTTTTTGCGCGTGTCTCCATAGTGGAACTCAATCATCATTCCATCTCGGCTATCTTCATAGTAGTACACAATCACAAATTCTACTCACAAGCTCTTATCATTGAACTTGCCCTTTTGGATCATGGTCACGATGCCCCTTGTTAAGCCATCATCTTCGGAACACCTCTACTCACCCATCATAATTCGTAGTGCCATCATGCTAAAGTCCCAAAGTCGTCATTGTGTCAAAGCGCTACTCTATTCGCTTCCTTCATGGCCACACGATATACTAGGTCATTCCGGGCCATTTGAAGTCATCTACTTTGCTCTACGTCTCCTACTGGACCCCTGGAACAAGTCCCGAAAAATTCTTCAAGTTTCACCTCGCCACGACCAAAATTCCAAATTTCAAGTTTTATCTCGGGTCACTTCATGACCAAGCCCGAAGTCATCCCTTGCTTGTTCCAGAGCAACCCAGAACCTTACCATTCCATTATTTCCAACTGAAATTTCCATAGTCTGATCTCCAAGCAACACCCTCTCCAGCTTCACGGACAAGATTTCTTGTCCGATCATAGAGCGTAGCACCACGAAGCCAAAATTCTTGCTCGGGCTCGACTCGAAGTAAACACTCAACAACCCAGAGCATGAACCCAAGTCACCAGACCAAATTTCTTGCTCGGGTCTAACCCGAAATAAACACCCCTAGGAAACTAAGTCACTTCCAAGCACCAAACCAATTTTCTTGTCTGGATATCAAATAGAGCAAACACCCCTGGACAACAAGTTGCCTCTAAGCACCGAACCGATTTTCTTGTCCGGGTATCGACAAGAGAAACACCCCTTGGACACCATGTCGCCTCCAAGCACCAAATCGAAATGCTGTAAATTCTCCAAACTCCAAATTCGCACCAATTTCACCGCTATACTCCGTTCTTCAACTTATGTGCCTTCCATATGCATTGATATGACTTCTAACATCCTCAAGCATATTCATTGAAGTATGGTTCCTACCTTTAGTTTGCTCTGATGATCGTTTTCACCCATACAAGCATACAAACAAACACCGTACATACATTAAACAACATTCAAACTGTAAATTATATAACTAATCATAACAATCATTATACAAGGTATCACAACATAGCCTAATATATATCAAGGCAATCGTATAGCCAAATAACATGTTTAAAAAATCAAAAATCCATTTATTATCGTTCTTACTATAGGCAGGGTTTTAAAACACCAATAAAACCTAATTTTAACTTCAAAAATAGATCCAAAACTTGTTAAAACCTATATATATATATATATATATATATATGATAAGGTGAGAGATGATAAATCACTCACCAAAACCTCCAAAATCCAAGTTTTGCACGTAAATTGAGGTAAATGTGAAATAAACAGAAAACCACAAATTTTGTTCCCTAAAAATAGATCTTTAATGAACTCCCTTACTAATCTATCATTAATATATGATATAGACTTGATTTGGAGAAGAAAAGAGAAGGTTTCAGATGGAGAATGAGTTAATGAGAGCGTAGATCTATTTAAGAAGTGCTAAAAATGATTTGAGAATGATGGTTAAACCTATTATAGTCTTCAAGCCCAAAATAAGTTAGTTGGTTTGCCCTAAACCTCACTAATTACCCACTAAACTGCTCCAAAAACTGTCTATCTTCAAACAGCCATATCTTCTAGCCAAAAAGTCCAAATCATTATTATGACCACTCTACGAAAAGGAAAATCATCATATATTTCTAATGATAGTGGTCTCGGATGTTAATTCGGCATTTATCGAAAGTTATATTCAGTGCAAGTTTTAGGGGTAAATTTTTTCGAAAAAATTCTAAATGTAAGAAATGTTACTAGTAGGCATTTCCCTAAGGTATAAAGTCATCCGATCTCATATGAATTTAAATATAATATTATTTGATGCTCCGATATGTAAAATATAGATCGTTACGCTCTCCCTCTTTAGAAATTTCACCCCTGAAACCCCCAAAATAGCCAAGGTAAAATCAAACATTGCTACTTCGCATATCTAACATCCACAAGAAAACATATCAAACATTAAACATGCACTCGGAAGTAGGTAATGACATCTATGCCTACCCTAGCATATAGGATATTAAACTACCTTATAATATCGAAAGTGAAAGTAAATGCGATAAACAGAAGTAAAGTAAAGAGCTTCGGATAAGCGGTCCTCATGATCTCCTCGGTCTCCTCAGTACAATCATCTTCACTCCCACTTCACTGAACATTCACCAGCTTTACTGTCTCTCTCCTAGGCTATTTCATATCATGTATGATAATACGAATAGGCCTATGAGGTCTCAAAGCTTCTGGTTCAGTCTCGATATCATCAAGCTGACCCGGTTGAACTATTATCCCAAGTCATGCACAAACTTTGACAAGTGAGATACATGGAACACATTGTGAACACCTACTATCTTCTGAGGTAAGTCAACTCTATAAGCCATCCTCTCAAGTATCAGAAAAGTACCCAATGAATCTTGAGGCCAGTTTCCCCTTATATTGAATTGAACAACATTCTTCAGCGGAGAGATCTTGACAAACACCATATCGTCAACGGAGAACTCTAAGTCACGTCTTTCCTATTAGCATAGCTCTTCTATCTATCCTGAACAACTTTCATTCATTGCCGAATGATCTCGATCTTTTTTGTAGTCTCTCTAATCATCTCTTGCCCTAGTATCAGTTTCTCGCCCGCTTCCCACCGACATGAAGAAGCGTTGCATTGTCAGTCATATAACGCCTCATATAGTACCATACCGATGCTTGACTGATAGTTGTTGTTGTGTGCAAACTCTACTAAGTGTAGATGATTATCCAATGAGCCACAGAGATTGAGAACGTGAACTCATAAGAGATCCTCCAAGAATGCAAAATCGACTAATTTGGATTTCGTTCTACTAGACTTTATGGGTAAAAATTTAGCGCTCTTCCTCAGTCTATCTACCATGAGCTAGATGCTATTGTACCCTCTTATGGTCTTCGACAATCCATCGATGAAGTCCACCAAAACTTGTTCCCATTTCCACTTGAGAATTTCAAGTAGTTACAACAAACCATTTGGCTTCTTCTATTCTTCCTTCACTAACTGGCAGTTCATGCACTTTGAGATGAATGCCCCAATGTCCTTCTTACTCACTTCCCAATAAAATGTTTTCCTTATATCACATTGCATTTTATTGTCGCCGTAGTGTATAGTCAATTTTGAATGATGGCACTCATGTAGCAGGTTATCCCTTAACCCATCGACATATGGAACAAACAATCTCTCGTCCTTACAAAGCCAACCATCATGAAAGAGTATGTATTTCTTCATCTCGCCAGACTTTACTCCTTCTTCTATCTTCTCCATGATCACTGCTAGCCTAGTATCTCACTTCTGACTAACACTAATCCAGCCAATCAAGGTAGGTCTGATCATCATGCTAGCCAACACTTTTGGCTCTAGCTCACATCGAGGTCTAAAATCATAGCCACTGATAAATTCTAACTGCTTTCACTCTAGGAACATTGCTACCAGCTAGTATGTCTCCTATTTAAAACATCGATGACTACATTTCCTTTGTCGGGAGTATAGGAAATGTCAAAGTCATATAAGGCTAGGAACTCTAACCATTGCTGTTGACAAAGGTTAAGGTCCTTTTGGAAAAATAAATACTTCAACGACTTATGGTATATATACAACTCGAATATCTCCCCAAGAAAATATGCCTCCATATCTTAAAAGGAAATACTATCGCCGTCAACTTCATATCATAAGTTGGATACTTCTTCTCATGCAGTTTCAACTATCTACTAGCTTAGGCGGCAACCTTTCCTCTTTACATCAATACTGCTTCTAGTCTAGTACCACAGGCGTTTGTGTATACCGTCAGCTCCTCATTTTCACTTGCAATGACTAACATTGTCCCTCGTCAACCTCTCTTTAGGACTCATAAGCGCGTCTTACACCTCGCGTCCCAAATAAAAGTCTGATTCTTCTTCGCCAGGTTGGTTAACAGTGCTGCTACCTTAGAGAAGTCTTTGATAAAACGTCTAGAGTATCCCGTCAAGCCAATGAAACTTCTCACATCTATAGCGATCTTGGGTCGACCCCAGTCTTGTACTACCGCCACCTTCGTAGGATCTACTGCAGTATTCCACTCAGAAACAACATGATCCAAAAATAGCACTTCCCTTCTCTAGAAGTGACATTTCGAAAACTTCTCCTTCGGTAGGTGCTTTCTCAATACCTCGAGCATAATCCTCAAATGCTCCTTGTGTTCTCCCTCCATCCTTAAATAAATAAGGATATTGTCCACCAATACAAATACAACTTATTTAGCTGATCCCTAAAAACATAGTTCATAAAATCAACAAAGTATGCCTGCATATTGTTTATCCCGAATGGCGTAACCAACCACTCATAGAATCTAGACGACATATGAAATGTTGTAATTGGAATACTCTCCTTTGCCACTCTCCGTTAATGAAATCCCATTGTAAGGTCCAACTGAGAGAACACCCTTTCACCATGGAGCTAATCGAACAAGTCATCAATACCAAGAGTGGATACTTTTTCTTCCTCGTTACCTTATTTAGCTCATAGTAGTCTACATATAGTCTCAAAGAGCCATCCGCCTTGGAGGTGAAATTACATGTGCTCCCACTTAGATATACTCCATCGAACGAACCCTCATCGCAAATAAGTCATTCACTTGCAGCTCTAGTTCCTTTTGCTCTTTTAGTGCTATACACCTTAATACAATAACAATCGGTCTAACATCCTTCACAAAATCCATATAGAACTCTATCTCCCTATGTGTTGGTAATCCGATTGCCTCCTCGAATATATCTAGATACTCTTTTGTTATAAGCTCATATACAACTCATCATATGGGATCTCGAGCGAGTACATAAAGCTAACCATCACTTCATCGTTAGGCAGGCATCATATCTCCAACCTACGCCTATCATCCATCCCTATCATCACAAATGGCCTCTCACAATCCACCACTAATCCGTACTTCTATAGCCAGTCCATCCTAGAATAATACCAAACTCCACAAAACCCCAAATAATGTACTTACAAGCAAACAAACAACTATAAATTGACAAGGCTAAGTCTCAACAAACCATAAAAAGGCTAGTCGACCCTCTAATAGGGTTCGTAAGAATCCAAGGTCAATCAACTATCTCAGATTTTATTCCCAATCTATCTACCAAATCACTAGATATGAAGAAATGTAAAGCCTCGCTATCGAAAAAAACATATAAATGTATCAAAAATATAAAGCATACCTTGTATAACGATGCACTTCCTCTTCTCCTTCATCAATGTAGCCCTCGACAAAGCTGGAATAGCGTTCAAAGCGTAAGCAGACATAACCTGCTTATTCCTCGGTGGTTTTTGATAGTCCTTCTTAATATGCCCTAGCTTGTTGTGGTTGTAGCACTTCTTGCCTTTCTCCTTACAGTCTCTAACAAGATGGCCCTTCTCTGCACAATTATAGCAAGTAGGCTCCCACTTACCCTTCTTCTGACCACTCTTATGAAATTGCTTCTTCTACTTGTTGTTGTCCCACTTCCTCTTTCCTTCCCCGCTAGCTTGCGGCTTTGGCTCATCCTTGGAAGTGACAACCGACTTAAGCATCAGATACAGACTCTCATGTTGAAGAGTCTTTTCCACCAGCCTCTCAAAAGTCTCATTGATATACCCTACTAGCTTTTCTCTAAGACAATCGTCTAAGCCCATAATAAACTTCTCATTTTTCTTAAGTGGAGTATCGATAAAAGATAGACCATACTTCGATAGCATGTCAAACTCGGCACACACTTCGACATAGACATATCACCCTGTCTCAAGTCAGCAAACTTTTGAAAATGCACCAGCTTTTGAGTGGTCGGTATGTACTTCTCTTCAAATCTCACCTTAAACTACTCCTAAGTAATATAGTCCTCGGGAGTAGTAATCTTTACGGAATTCTACCACCCTATAACTCTTCCCTGAAGCCATTTAGAAGCCAGCTTCCTCTTCATCACATGCACAACTCTATATTCTCAAAGATGCATTCATAGGTGTCTAACCAATCCTGCACTTTGATGGGTGATTTCGTTCAGAGGAACGAATTTCTTCCCAGAGTAGAATAATCCTTGTTTAGTTTGTTAAAGTCGACCCTTGATGCTTGCACTGTAGCACCACCAACAATGGCCCTAGCAGGAGCAACTTAGACATTTTGAATCACGTTTCGCACCATATATATATCGAACATGTTCTACAAGTCAGGATAGCAGCCCCCGATCTCGCCCCACCTCGACTCTAGAAACGGAGTTCCTAGTAGCATTCCTGGTTAGCCAGCTCATTCTTACAAGTTATAATAAGAATGATCAGTCTCTCCAAAAGGAATAAGTGGTGAACATAAATGCAATTAATGCGACTTGTGTACTATATATACACTAATATGTAGTTTTGAAAATTAAGATATAATAAGTATACTCTTTCATATATTTCTTGATCTATGCTAAGACGATAGCTCCTTCCTTATCTCTAATGGATCCAAGTATCAACTTAGGTTATCTACGAAACCTAAGCTCTAATACCAAATGTGACGACTGACTTACAACTTCAGTATCCAATATACTTGTATAATGCGCTGTGGAGGTACCCGGTCGATGTAGGATAGTAGTCAAGGGTGTAATGTAACAAAAATTAAAACATAAAACATAAAGAACATCTCACGACACACGTAAAAAATGTAATATAATAACATAGATATAAAACAAGCGAAATAGTGATATAATAAAATAAACCATAAATAAGAACATCAGAGTCCATCAGGTTCATAGATCATACAAAAGCTAAAATAAAATAATTTTGACATTTCAAATCTCTAAAATAAACCCTATAACCATCTCTCAAAATATAAGTACTGATATAGCTCCATGGTATTATATAGGCAAATAAAAGCAATAGTAAGCTCCAAGTATGGATATATAAAAGTGCGCCTCCTACTCATACTCCGTATAGCTCCATGTGCTATCCAAACCTGTTATCCCTAATATACCCATTTAAGAGTGCTTGAGATAATAAGAAGCAAAGTATAAAACCTTGAGTCAGGCAACAGTCTAGTGTAAATGACACGTCATTTAATACTATAAAAATCATGTGTAGTAAATATGGGCATAGAGTATGAAGAACCATACCTGACATATCTCTGCTTTCAAAGAGTTAGCACATAGTAGTCGATATATACTAATCTACTATCACAACCATATAAGTGTACTGCCATTAAAGTATAGTTTCTAGGCATAAGGTCGAAAATACCTACATAGTGTGACATCCTAAGATGATAAACAACTATGGCAAACATAGCATCCATCAAACAATTCTCACCATCACTCGCTGTATTGAATATAAGATGACTCGCATGACATTATTGTAAACCTAGGACTCAATCGAAACCCAATCTTCATTGGTGCTCAAATCATGCCATTCTGTAAGGCTTGGAACCTGGCTCACTATCACAAAAGCCCAAGGCAATCTACTATCGCAAGATCTGGATACAATCACAAATACAGGTGGACATCTCCGCATACCCCTTCTCTACGAGCACACTAGAAGCCTCTGAGTCACACATGATCCCTTTTTCATGCATCTCCATCGTGGAACTCTATCGTCATTCCTTCGCGGCTATCTCCATAGTAGAGGCAATCAAAAATTCTACTCACAAGCACTCTCTTTGAACTTACCCTTGTGGATCATTGTCACGACTCCCCTCGTTAAGTCATCATCTTCAAAACACCAGTAGACACTCATCGTAAGTCGTAGAGCCATTATGCCAAAGTCCCGAAGCCTTCGTGTCGAAGTGCTACTTCATTCGCTTCCCTTGTCGCCACAAGAAATACAACGTCATTTCGAGCCATTTGAAGTTATCTACTTCACTCCGTGTCACCGGCTAGACCCTCCGAATGAGTTTCGACAACATCCTGAAGTTTCGCCTCGTTATGACCAAAAACCAAATTTCAATTTTTGGCTTAGGTCACTTACGACCAAGCCCAGAGTCATCCATATGAAAATCCAAAGTATTCCCATGCCTGACCTAGAGCAACCCAGAACCTCACCACTCTATTTTTTTCCACCCGAAATTTCCCTAGTCTAGTCCCGAAGCAACACCCTCCCCGACCCAAAGTCGAACTCGAAGCACCCTCGAACAAGATTTCTTGTCTGATCATCGACAATAGCACTAACAAACCAAAATTCTTTCTTGGGTCCAACCCAAACTCAAAAACCCCAAGCATGACCCCAAGCCACTGGACCAAACTTCTTGCTCGGGTCTGATCCAAAGTAAACACCCCATGGATACCAAGTTTCCTTCAAGCATCAAACATATTTTCTTACCTAAGCATCGACCAGAGAAAACACCCCCGGACTCCAAGTCATCAGCAAGCACCAAACCGATTTTCTTGTCCAGGTACTGACAAGAGCAAACACTCCTCAGACACCAAGTCTCCTCTAAGCACTGAACCGAAATGCTGTAATTATCCAAACTCCAATTTCACCGCTACACTTCGTTCTTCAACTCATGTGCCTTCCGTATGCATTGATATGACTCATATCAACCTCAGGCATATCCGTCAAAGTCCGGTTTCTACCTCTAGTTCGCTCCAACGAGCGTTTTCAGCCATACAAGCATACAAACAAACACGATACATGCATTAAGCAACATTTAAACATGCATATTATATAACCAATCATAACAATTATCAGACAAGGCATTTACAACATAATCTAACATATACCAAGGCAACCGTATATCCAAATAACGTGTTTAAAACATCAAAAATCCATGTATTCTCGTTTTTACTACAGGTAGAGTTTTAAAACAGCAGCAAAACTTAATTTTGTCTTTAAAAATAGATCCAAAATATGTTAAAATCTATAGATATCAATATAATAAAGTGAGAGATGATAAATCGCACACCAAAACCTCTAAAATTTAAGTTTTGCATGTAAATCGAGGCAAATCCAAAAATCAGCAGCCAAGCCCGAAAATCTTCTTTCAAAAATGTAGATTTGAATATCCCTAACGAGTCCCCTTGCTAATCTACCCTTAATCTAAACTTGATTTGGAGGAAAAACGAAAAGGATTTGGATAGATAATGAGTTAATAAGAGCTTAGATCTATTTGAGAAGCGGTAAAAATGATTTAGGGATGATGGTTCAGCCTATTATAGGCTCCAAACCCAAAATGGGTTAGTGGGTTTGTCCCAAACCTCACTAATTACCCACTAAGCTGCTCTAAAATCTATCAATCGTCAAACAACCATATCTCCTAGCTAAAAATTTCAAATCGCTATTATGACCACTCTACGGAAAGCGAAACTATCATATCTTTCCATTTGAATTGGTCTTGGATGCTAATTCAGTTTCTGTCAAAAGTTATAACCACTAAAAGTTAGGATAAAATCATCTGGAAAAATTCTAAATGTAGGAAATGTCACTAGTAGGCATTTTCTAAAATTATAGGATCATACATCCTCATATGAATTTAATAATAATATTCTATGATTCTTCGATGCATAAAGTATGAGTTGTTACAGTTGGGGTAAAACATGAGTATGAAAGAGGAGGAGGTAAAGTACGAATCAAGTGTAGGAATGGGTGGTGGAAGTTGAGTGGATGTGGTAAAATGGTCAGTCATTGATTTGTTCATGAGGGTCGATCTATACCAGATCAAGGGTAAGAAAAATAGAGGAATATGGAATGTGGCAATAGGTGAAAGAACAGTACTAGATTTAAGAAGTATTATAGCCTTGTGTATTAGGGGCACTCTTAGGATTTATAGGGAGATAATGTAAGGATAATGTGTTAGTATGAGGCGAGATGAAACGTAAATGGAGGAACTATATTAGTTGGTTTGTAGAAGACTAGTTTTTGAAAGGCAATCGTTGAAATATCAACTTGTTTACACTTATCACCATCAAGCTTGTTGTATTCATCTTCCACAATCACATAAAGGTTCTTGAATATGATAAAGTGGTATTCTTTGCTTTTAATTATTGTGCATTAGGTGTAGGAAGAGTTTATTTTAATGTCGACGGTTGAAGGATTTAGAAGTTTAGGGCTTTTCTTGTGGATTGTTCTTTGTAATAATTGGAGGTTGGGAATTAATGCAACATGAGGTGGCATAACCAAAAGAATGACTGCAGATTAATATGTTAGGTTCCCAACTATAAGAAACATCAACTAAATGTTCTTAAGGGAAACATAATGGAATTCCATATGATAATGATTTATTTTTTAAACTCAATCAACACTTAGCATACTTAATTATCTCATTGAACTCGTTATAAAAACTAAGCCGACCAATATGACAATACAACTAATTAATCACCAGCAATTTCTAAAAACAACAAAATTTCTGTGGAATATATGTAGACATATATGAAAGGAAATTTCTCTCGAGCTCTATCAACTAAAGAGCTACATTCGATGATGATGGTTTTTCCTTTGATGATGATAGGTGAACCTCAAGTATCTTTATGTTTCCTTCTTGTTGAAGAAGCTGAATCAGAATAAGTGTGTTCTACAAGACGAGTCGAATGCTCAGGTCAATATAGTTTTGACATACCCGCAAGACGAGTCGTAAGCTCAAGTTAGTAAAACTACGTTTGAATGTTTATGTGTCCCCTACTTTCCAAAAGTGAGGATTTCCTATATAGAAATATTATGCCATTGTCCATGAGCAAATGTTCATAAAGCATTGGTAAGGAACTACAATAGAAAATGTGATTGAATTACATAAGCAAAAAGTATATAGAGTTCACTATAAGTTATTCTTATTTTGCAAAAAATAAGATAACTAGATATTTAATGTTATTATGACTAAGTCGAAGCATGCTTATATCATTGATGATCTGAAGTAATCTTGTATATGCGTAAGTCAATTAAATAATTATTGAAATTAGAGAAAGGATATAAATGAAATCTATGGCAAACCTTAAAGGACTTTAAGTGGATAGGGACCAATAAGATGTGGACGCCTTGCGACTGCTCAAGGCTACTGTTGAGGTTTTGATTTTGTTTAAGGAGTTGACTGTTGAATATACCATTGTAGATTGTGGTGCTAAATATAATCTTCGATGACATTTTTCAAGTAATGAAAATCAATGCTGTCATGCCCAAAAGTCTCCTGTAGACACCTTGGTTCTCCTACTTTCTTTAGTATCCAGTTTCACAGAGTCTTTGAGTATTAAATGAAGCCTAGTGTTGCCAAGTAAATTGACTAGATAGATTGTGTCAGCGGCATACAAGAAGTGGATCTTAGAGTTGAAGGATTGTTCTAGATTCAAGGCCATTTGCTATTTATCCCCCGATCTTCAACTTTATGTTTCCC
The DNA here is from genome assembly GCA_030765085.1 of Allium cepa. Lineage (NCBI taxonomy): Eukaryota > Viridiplantae > Streptophyta > Magnoliopsida > Asparagales > Amaryllidaceae > Allium > Allium cepa. The sequence continues at coordinate 166,298,332 of CM060932.1, forward strand.
TTTCTTCGTTGTAACGGATTTTTGTTCATAGACTAGCTATCAACTTGTGATTCTTCCAAGTGCAAGAATTACTTTGCCTTTCAGTAAAATTTTGGTAAATCATAGGTTTTATTAATGATTAGCTCCTTTCTCAATCAAAAATGTTTATATACAACAAGAACTATGGCAATATGAACCAAACAAGAGTTTGGTTGTAAAGACCCGATTCTTCGACTTCCGAGAATCGACATCAATACGTCCACTACATCAAATGCCGAATAATCGAATGCTTGAAAACTGAACCCTTAGGGTTTAAAAAGAAGAGGTAGAAGAAAAAGATAGAAGAAATAAGGAAACAGAACAGAAACAATATCAGAATCTCACATATCGCAGTGGAACAACATATAATAGATAAATGAATAATCTTTAGAACAAAGAACTATCTCAGTTATTATATTACATCACATCATCAGCAGAGTATACAACAACATTATACAACACAACTGGACAATGGACAGTTATATAAACGTGTCCTTACAAGCGAATTCTACAGCGGAAAAGATAATATCGTATACAAGTAATACGACTCGCCATCCAGTTCGCCACTTGAGCTCCATAGCACTCCTGAATCCAGAATGACCTGATAACCTGACTCTAGACTGCCCCTGTGGAAATTGGTGGGCACCCAGAGTTTAGGAAGAGAACAATAAACTCCAGGTCAGTCGTGGGACTGGTGTGAGAACTTAAAACAGTTATTATCTTTTAAAAACAAACAACAGGATAATTTTAAAGTCAATTCGCAATGCTTTTGGAAAATGAAACTACCATAAGGCCTCCCCACACACACACAATGCAAACGCAGAATTGGAGGAGATTTCTCCTTATGATAGTCAAAGATGCTTACTACGCAAAAAAAATCATTTTTTTTGATATTATTATTAGTGCATAGTGATGAAAGCATTTCGAAAATAGAATATAAATCTTAGCCAGCATAGGTACCATTGTATTATGCCTGCTATAGCTACCTCCTGAGGAGGTAGATTATACAACAAAACCGTACAAGGCTCGTATTGTTTTATTTGGATTTCCAACAAATGGTCAGGCTAAGGAACTTCCTACTGTCAATTGGATCACCTCTGGCGGGACGTCCCGAGAATCTAACGTTACGGTTAGATCTCTACCAATACAAGACCGGGTTACCTTTGTAACTAGGTAACTACTACACGAATATGCCATCCCCCGGTCCTTTTGGACCTTTATCCGAGCGCTCGATAACCAACATCACACAGTGTAAATATAGTGTGTCAACATGAGTAAGTATCTGGGCTCCATACCATGATACCACCCTTTCCAGAAGGAAATGACATACCCTAAAGGGCGCGACCCTCATAACCTTGCCGCATATTCCTGTTTTGACCATTTCCGGGGAGTGAGGTTTGACGAAGTCTCGTCCACAAAGCTACGCTTTTTCACAAAGCCACGCTTTGATCAGCAAATGATCAATAAATAATCATCACACAGCAACACTCAGCATGCCACATTACCAAATTGGGAATATATCGCTGATAACCTTCAACTACATAACCTCTAAGGGTGTTAAGCTAAGAGAATAAATTCTCCGCCACCAACAGAAATGTATTTGAAAGAAATCTGCTTTATATCTTAAAATGTAATGTCAGACACGTAACCATACAAGTCTGTTCCGGGTTCAAACAGAACCGAAGGCACTTCCAAAGAAGCCCTTGTAATCCGGGTATTCACAATCCCGTCGAATTTCCCATCACAAAGGAAATCTCCATACCGTAGCAAACGGTGCAGAGACAATCGATAGGTCATCCTATCGTTTTCACAAATACCCGGTCTTCACCATCGGTCTTCAATGCTATCCATTACGTCGTATCACTATTCGGAATGGGTAATCCGAATAACGAGTGCAATAATTTAAAAATAAGTGTAGCATTCAATTTCAACCAATTCACAACAAATTCCTATTTAAAGGTCAATATTGATAGTCGGTTATTTAATTATCAATCAATATTCACAACATCACCCGATTATAAATAATTTTCCCAAATTATTTATTTTCAAAAATATCTTTACAAGATATATTTTCCACACTTCAACCATTTGAAAACAAATTTCAAATCATTTTTCACCTTTCAATCTTTGAAAAAGAATTTCAAATCAATTTCCTTAAACGGAAAACACTTCCAAATATTTATCCATTTTCAATTTAAAATGGTTCATTTAAATCAATCAAATAAATCCTTACCGATTTATTTTAAACTTACGTTCCAAATCCGTAAATTTATTTCCACGCTTCAAAATAATTCAATGTTTATTTTTTAAACAAATTTCCCTTTCTTTTATAAATTCCATAGTGAATTTACATTTCCAGAAGATCTATGAATATACGATTTTCAAATCTATTTCTAATATTCATTTTCAATTTATCTTTAAAAGATAAAATCTCAAACATTCACTTCATATTGGAAAAACATTTCCATACTTATTTAATAATAAGTAATTCACCAATCTATTTATTTTCAACATTTTGAAAATATTCAATATACTTAAATTCAAATTAAGTATATAATTTATTCTTTAAGGAAAACATTCTCTTAAACACATTTATTTGGGTCAAAACGAATGTTTCGTTAAACATCGTTACGACAACCCAAAATCATTAGTATAGGGATTCGAACTTAAAATAGATATATAAATCCCAATACTATAAAACATTTCTTTCCGGAAATCATTTGCTATAACAACAGTGTTATAGTCCAACATTTCCTTCTATTTCTCGAAACATCTATTTCAACAATAAATGTTGAAATCTATGGTTTCGATACTTAATACATTTTAAAACGTTTTTGAATCATTTTAATTCTATTTAAAATATCACTTTCCCAAAATATTTCTTTAATATATTATTCACCGTCCAAAATCGTGAATATACTTCATTAACCAAATTCAGTTTCTACATATTTTATTTAAAGGATTATTCACTGTTCAAAATCATGGACATATTTCCTTTAATAAGTTAAAATAATTAAACTTATTAAAATAAGTCGATTTCGAATTTATAAACAACGTTTATAAATTCCATGTATATTTTATAATAACTTCAACTGATAAAATCACTTTATTAAAAAATTCTATCCATATTCCATTTACACGCAAAAATCCAATTTATAAGTTAATTATTTATAAATATTTTATTTTACAAAACCTATTCATTTTATAACTTCACAACTTATAAATATATAGATTTCATTCACTTATAAAATCCATTTATATTCCATTTTAACACTTATAAAAACTCGTTTTATAATTCCAATATTTTAATTTTGAAATATCAATTTTATAAATCTTTTATATAAATCACTTATAATAATTCAAAAATCCAAAATTAAACCATTTTATAAATAAATCAACTACTTATTTCGAAAAATCACATTCCGGTTATATTTCACAAAAATCATAATTTTTATAACATAAAAATTTCAACGTTTATTTATTTAAAATGAATCAATTCCAAAATTAAATTTTATTATGAATTCTCAACTTAATTTTCAAAATTCAAATTTTATTTATTTTCGGCATCTAACGATACCAAAAATTTATTCGGCTAAATTTTAGCCTTTAACGATTTTAATCACAAAAATAATCACACAGATTATAAATAGATCAACACACAACATTGAAACCAATTCAAATGTTTGAGGAATCCAGTTGGATCTCTCCAACCTGTTTCCCTACATCCAAAGATATTAGCACAATACCAATTCCGCTTCGAGATGGAATATCGCAGTGTATGGGATTTATAAAATACTATCCGCTATTATGCGGCGCAATAGGGTCTCATCTGCTATATAATGCGGGAAAATCAACTCCAAGTACATATATAATACCAATTCCATACAAGTTGGAATTATCGCGGTATATGTTTTTAATAAATAACATCCGCTTAATATACGGCGTATAATGTCTATTTTACACAATAGATAACAAATTATCATCCAATCACACAATCAAGCAAATTTTAAATTTAACTATTTAAAATTTAAATCGAAACAATTCGATTGAGTGAGAAGTTCTCACCTTGAGTTTCCGATAATAGTTGTAGAGTTTTATTTCGAATAAAATTAAACGTGCGTTTAATTTTACCCAATTTTTCACTAGCTCCAAATGACTCCAAACCAGCTCCATAGCGTAATGCTCGACAAAACGAAGCCAACGCAATTCGTTTCGTCAAAATCCGACGTCGTATGAACAAGTTACACTATTTTTAAGTTTGTACAATTATAATATAACTTAATTTATATTTTTATTTTAATATTTTATACCCAACTTTTCTGGGCCGTTGATTTCACTCACTACAGATCTGGGCCGCCCCCTCCCCTTTCTTCTCTCACGCAAAAAAAAAACCCCAGGCACGAACACGTTCTAACAACCCATTGAGCCGCCACTTAGGGTTAGATATCGCGGCCAACATCGTCGACGAGAAGTTGATCAGAGAGCACCATGATGAAGCACGCCACCAACTCCACCTATGGCCGAAGATCGGCCACACTCGGCCCCCCCAGGCTTCTCGAAAACCATGCCCAAGCGCACCCCTTCAAACACAAATTCCCATCGATTTACGCGACTATTTTTGATCACACCCGTATGGAATCGAAGCTCTCGTTGTGACCTTAATTTATGTAGTTGGAAGCTTGTTGAATCGGTGAGTGGATTTAAAGAAATCGAAGGAAGAAGATTAGTAATTTTCGGCCATTGGACTCTAGAACTGGCGGCCAGTGTTTGTAGTTAGGGTTTTGTGAAATTTTTGAAGTTAGGGGTCCTTTTATAGAAAGTTCCCGAATTACTATTCATCCGAAATTTTCCGAACTCCAAATCTCGCGCGGTGACTGGCATTTCTAAGGTTTACCCCCCGTTTTGGACACAATGAAATAGGTTTCAGTGTACGAGTTACGGTAATAAACGATCGATTTTAAATTAAATTGGTTAACTAAATTTCTGTGCGTTTTAGCTTGCCCCGGACAAACCGTAAATCCGATTGACACGAAATTCCATATAATAATTTGACATTACGGATCCAATGAAACTGGTTTCGTCGAAATCCATGACTATTTGAAAAATGGCTATTTTAACTCGTCAATTAAATATTAAAATATTCAATTTTCACAAATTAACTTTTAATTCAATTTTAAAAGTTCTATAACATCGTTATAACTCCAATATGATTTAATATAACTTTATAAATCATTTTTAATCATATTAAACCCAATTTCCAATTATTTCTGTAATTTCAAGTATTAAATTATCAATTTAATTATCCAATTAAATCTAAATATTCGAAAAATAATTTATTCGACTTACGAATTTTACTTGTTAATATTTAAAATCAATTAAATATACAAATTTTAATTGACAAAAATTCTGGACCGTTACATTGGTTGTTTGCTTACGATATGCTGTGCTTTGAAACAAGCCATATAGTTATCCAAAGAGTCTCCTTTTTGTTGCTTAATGTTTATAAGTGTCATTCCATCTTTTGGTATTCTCCGACATAACCGAAATTGTTTCTTGATTTCTTAGGTCAATGTTGTCCCTGAGTTAACGCATCCAACAAGTAGTTGTATATACTAGTCGGTTGTAATTCTAGTTAAAAATATTGGAAAGCCACTAAATTTGGTTGCATCTGGCGCATGAACAATATCCATGTGTATATTGTATTTGAACAAATGACCAACAAGATAGGTTGTCCTATTGTATGGTTTAATCTGCGACACCTAGAATTCAAAGCGAGTCTAGACTAGTATATATGGTAACACATTGTTTTTAGGCTCTTCGTATGAATTCGAAGAATCTTACGATCTTCTTCAAGCATAAGCTTGATTTGCCTACCTTAAGTTTTCACTTCGTCCTTCTATTCTTTACATAGACTACCTATAATTCCTATCATGATGGTAAAGCATGTATCTTGCCTCAAGTATAAATATATATCATTATAGGGCCTAATGGCAATATGTGATTGTGTGCCAACATATGTGAAGAGATATGAATGTACAAATGCTTATATATTTATAATACACACATACATACATGTATACATACAATATATATACATATATACATTATTTGTAACCTACAAATAAATATGTAGAATATCTAATTATTCATATTTTTGTGTGTGTATATATATTTGTATTTCAAAATACATATATGTATATATATCTATATAAATATTTACTAATATAAATTTTGGTTTTAAAAAATCCATTAATACTAATTAATGAGCTCGACCCTTTATATTTAAAATAATTTTTTATTATACATTTTATTTAACTTTATATAATAAAATTAAAAGCAAACATTTTAAACATTTGGTCGTTCAAACTAATTATATATCTGATACTTTAGTATGTGTGTGTGTGTGTATAAATAAATGTAAAACGCTGAAAAATGTTTTCATTGAAAAAAACATTTTTGGTCCTGTTTTAATTAAATTTAAATTTTGACATAGAATTTACTAATTCAAAGTTATTATAATAAATGTAAATATACATATTTTTTGGTTTTAATAAAAACTAACTGAATCTAATTTTTAATAAATATATGTTTGTTGTACTTGTATGTATGTGTTTATATATATATATATGTATATTTATGTATTTATTAATCTAATAATATCGTATGTATTAAATTATTTGTGCATGTATATATGCATAAATTTACAACAAAAATTATTTATCTTTTTTTGAAAATCACACACACATATATGTATGTGTGTGCATGTGTATATGTATGTACTATTATACCCAAATTCAGATCAATTTATGAACATGAAAACTGAGAAGAAGAAAGAGCACAATATGAATAACTTGAGCAACACAAGTTATGCAAAACAAACCTAATTAAGGATACTAAGGCAATATAAGACATGAGCATCCATTCATTAGCCAACTAGTGAAAGTTGGATCCACTATAGAGAATAAATCCAACCTTTGATCATCCATCATTGCCTTGCTTAACCTAGAATAACTTTATTAAAAGTTTAATAATCCCTTTAATAACATACATAATCCTGCCCAAAATGGATGATTCAGCCTAAAGCAATCATCAATCCGCACCTTGCCTTTCAAAGAGCTACAAGATGATGGTTACGTCTACAAAATTCAATGTTTTATAGCATGAGCAAAACTATGATGTATGAATTCATGTGATCCAAAATGATATGAATAAAAAAATATTGTAGCAAAGAATGAGATCTTTTCTAGCTTTCATTCTTTTTTAATTAAAAAAATAAAAGACAAGTACCGACTTATTGTATATTTATTGATGAAGCTAATGAAAGAAAACAACTTTATCCCATGGATGTATGATTCATTAATATCTGAACTACATAAATTTATTTGTTATTTTGCTTTCTCGATTCTGTTCTATTATTTTCTAAATCTTAGTTAGTTTTACATATACTTCAACAAATACTTGATTTGTGTCTTCATATATGTTAATGCCTACAAGATTATGTCTATTTCAAAAAAATGTTGTAAGATACCAAAAATCTTACTAACACTTAGTGTTAGAACGAGGATGTCCTTTTACCCTCTCCAATAATTCAAAACTTTGATTTATCCCAAAACCAAAACTTCTACTAAAATTTTCATGATGTCCAAAAAAAATCTCCAATCACTTCTACCATTCCTCCCATCATTGGAAAAATGCAAAAGCTAAGCAGAAGCTTGATGTCGAAAAATCTCTAAATAACTATTTAAAAACCCACTGAGGTCTAGAAATGAAAATAAACAAGGATATAGACTCCCAATCCTCAACGATATTCATGAGGATCGATTGAATCTATTTAGGGATAGTGGGAATTAAGAGACTGGGGATCGAGAACCATTCAGAAACCCAATCGATTATTAATAACTCAACCACCCATCATTGAAATTTCATATTAGAGCATGCAAATTAGCCAACTGGTAAGAAAAATGGAACTTTCACTCACGGTTACATTATATAATGAGCAAGACCATCTCAAGGTTAATAAGAAAATCTCAACCATGCCTCAAGGGGAAACAAAAGGTATGTTAACCTCGAGCGTTAGTGAAATACCAGTACAACTTCCCTTAAGAGGAAGATCATTTCCATAAATAACGATGAGGCCATTTCAACATCCGTAGGTGTACCAACAAGAAATGAAAGTATTGAGATGTTGAAATATTTTTTATGAAACTGGATAGGGCTTCTAAGAATTAGACTCAAATCAGAGAGCGGAGGCTGAAGGACCATTCAACAAAAAGATCAGTGAAGCTAAATTATAATAAGTATAAACCATCAGTCATGGATCTATTGATTAAGAGGACCACCACAACACCTTCAAATGCTATATGAATATAGCGAAGGTGGGGAGATTGGCTTAATTGTAAACGTCTCCAAGTATATTTGACACGAGAAACTACAAAGAAGTTCAAAAAAAATTTGTTATGGTGAGGTATGCTCATAGTTTGAACTAGCTTTAGAGTTTAAGAAACAATTCGATGTAGGTCGAGATTCGATGCCCAACTTGAACACCCTAGCTTACATTAAGAAAAGAAAGGATGAATCGCTAAAGAGCTTTATCAAGCGATTTAGGGACAGCGTCACTAGAATGTGGATCAACACTGATCTTGGGAGTTCAACATATATCATATACTCCACTAACCCATGATGTTGGACACATTATTGAAGTAATAAAGAAAGACTTCATGTACAATTACCGAGACAAGGGTAAAAGAAATCTAAGGAGCCCAGTGGAAGCAAGTACTGTTGCTTCCATAAGACAAATGGATATGGTACAGATGAATGTATATGTGACGCCCCACCTCTATACCCACGCTAGCCAAGGACACTACGGGGTAATGGCGTCAACTAGCGCGGAGAATAAGGCTGTTGAGGATCGACTATCCTTGTAATTGCTTTGTGCGAGCACCGATATGCCAAATAAAATAGAACATGCATTTCATCTCAAGTGGAAATCCGACATACCGACACAAACTCAAAGCTACTACACATTGGCTATATATAATCTTCAGAAACAAATATAGAAATAAACATAACATAAATCAGTCACAGACAATTCATATCACAAAGGCGGAAATAGATATGAATATAACACATAGAAGTGTATATCAGAGTAGTGGTCAAACAAAATCCACAATGTCACAAAAGAAAAGATACAAGTGCTAGACAAAAGAATACGTATACATCAAGGAGTCTATATTTCGAATGTATACAACAAAAACTACAAGACTAAAGTAGTTAAGCAAAAGTCAGAAGATGGTTCCAGATAGGAAGTCATGAGGAAGCACCTGCAATATCTCAGTCTGACCCGAGTATTATTTAAGAAGAAAAATAATAAACGGATCAGTCTAGCTATAATTATCAGATAAAATGAGATATAAGAAGAGATGCAATAAAAACGTATGATAACCAAAAACGTCATACCCCGACAAGTATACATTAGAAAACCAACAAAGGAAAATCATACAAATATCTCACGAATCTCATAGCATAAAAAGAATGTCATATTCTTTATTTAATTCACCAAGCCATAAAAAAATGACATACATATCAATGTCAATTGTAAAAGTTGGTGAAACATAAATTCTAGAAATCAATAATTAGAAATCCAAAAATCACAAGAAAAAGAGGATGGCCAATCGCATAAACTGGACATCGACGCACCTAGAAAGACACGCCCCATGCACAGTCGAACATCGATGCACCTAGAAAGATACGCCCCATGCATATATGAACATCGATGCACCTAGAAAGATACACCCCATGTAAAGATGAACATCGACGCACCTAGAAAGGTACGCCCCATGCTCTAGCATCGATGCACCTAGAAAGATACGCCCCATGCATAAATAAACATCGATGCACCTAGAAAGATACACCCCATGTAAAGACGAACATCGACGCACCTAGAAAGGTACGCCCCATGCTCTAGCATCGACGCACCTAGAAAGATACGCCTCATGCATAAATAAACATCGATGCACCTAGAAAGATACACCCCATGTAATGTCTAACATCGATGCACCTAGGAAGATACACCCCATGCAAAGTCGAACATCGACGCACCTAGAAAGATACACCTCATGCATAGACGAACATCGGTGCACCTAGAAAGATATGCCCCATGTCCCGACTTATTGAGCCGATTGCTTCACGAAGTAAACAAACATCGACGCACCTAAATAGGTACGACCCACGCGAGAAATGAGACGAAGCTCAATAAAATAAAGTACAGTCCTCCACGTGGACAAAGAGACATCGCACATTACTAGTCTAAACCATAAAATGATCATTATCGATCATCAAGAAGTGTCAATTACAATAAGCTAGTAAATATATGAGTTTAGCTTCATGTCCCATAACCACTAGCTTAACTTAAATATTTGCGAACAAATTGTAGATCTCCACTAGAAAATTGTCACAAGAGATTCAATCGAACAAGTCCAAGCACTACACCAAAAAGGTGCATTTGTAACGAATATAGTCATTATAAATGAAATTTATAACAGAAATAGTTGTGAGCGGTACAGGCGTGAGGAATGTCGTTACAAATATTTATAACAGCCTCTACCCGTTATTAGATATATCACTTACCAACGGACTTTGTCGTTAGAAATCTAAATTTTTGTAACGAAAATGTTTGTTATTAGTTGCATTGGTTTGTAACGGATATTTTCCGTTACAAATTTCATCAATAGTAACAACTATGCTCGTTATAAATTTCGTCTTTAGTAACGAATATGTTCGTAACGGATATTTTCCGTTACAAATTTCATCAATAGTAACAACTATGCTCGTTATAAATTTCGTCTTTAGTAACGAATATGTTCGTTACAGCTACCAAACCATGTAGAGATGCATTTTTGCTAGCATTTACACTACAGAATTGTCTATTATAATACAGTACATACATACATATCAAAAATTACATAATTTCGATAACAAATCGCAATTACGCATCCAAACATACAACTTAAATTGCACAAATATTTGACAACAAATTAAAGGAAGATTCGAAATTTCACAAGTTCATCATACATAACTAAAGAGTATGAAATCAAAATATTACAAGTTCTAACATTACTTCAAAATGTTCTCCATCTTTGCTTTCCATTTTCTATCTTCATCTTCCTTGAAATTAGCTATTGCTTGTGTAAGCTTCACTTGCTTCATAGTCGATGTAGAGCTAATTGCACGACAATAGTTTTTTCTTTTCTCCTTTCCAAACACTTCAGCAATGGGATCATTCTCAAAATCTTCAAAACTTCTACTTCCATTGCTTCCATTGACACTAGAGTTTTCCTTTTGTCTTTCCTCCGCTGCTTCAACTAATGCCTGCATAATACCCAAATAAATTATAAACAAAAGTTGAACTTGAAAATATTTTGCATATTAAATAAAGTAAAAACATAAACTAAAGAATACACTATCAATATCTTGCATATTGGTTGATAGAAAATGATGAACATGTGAATACTGTAAAAAAATTCCTGTCAAATTATGAATACTGTAAAACAAAATATGGAGGAGATAAACTATCGTGCCATTAATTTATTCCGTGCTCACCAACATCCCTACTCACCTGACCACCAGTCACTCAATCTGTCACCACTCAATAGCAACAGATAGTATTTAATTATTTACTTATAGAATCATGTATTCTTTTACTAGCATATGACAGCATAAAGTAAACCAGTGACTATACAACTCTTGTATAACTTTACATGATCTACAGTTATGTCATAAACTAATTGACGAGTAAATGATATGATGTTCATTCAATGGGCAGAATTCTTCTGAATCGCACAAAATAGTAGATTAGATAGATCGTAGAGCAGAATGAACTAAATGGATCGTTCATATTCTGTAACAGCCTTGCTGCAGTAGATTAGATAGATTGTAGAGTAGAATGAACTAAATGGATCATTCATATTCTGTAACCTGCAGAACCACCTAACAAAAGACTATGTATGAAGTTGTCTCTAATCTCTATACGTGTACAGAATAGACAAAGGATTCCCTTTGCCAAATTCGGACTACAAACTAAAAATAAAGAAAATGCAAAATTCATATGAAACAATATTCTTCAGAGACAGAGATACATACAAACGCATCCAGCTTCAACTTGGAATTTCATTCTTAAGTGAATTTCAGGTTTACAGTATACATGATATTTTCACAATGTTACAAACTTAGTAAACGATTGTTAAATGCACCATATCTAACAAGAAAAGAATTCAATATGATCACAAAAATAATCATGCGCAATCATAATATCTATAATAACCCTCTGCTCAAAACAACAATGTTCATTTGTCGACCACTGCTGAGATAATGAAATTAGGACTGTAATACATAACAAGAAGGGAACTTGTATATGCCTAACCTGAAAGATGACTTGAAGTCTGAGAATTGTTCATCTTAACTTTTTTTGTCTTGAGTCATAATTTGAAGATGTTGGCTTGCTTTCTTCCCCATTTAAAACCTTCTGGGATTTACTTGAGGATGGTGTTTCTGTCTCAATTTCATGCTGTCTTCTTTTGTGGCCTGAATCGGAACCATTAGCCAGGCTGGTTGCACTGTATTGCAAACATTATCATTGTTATTTATTTCTGTGGTCAGTGCCTGCAAGCATTATGCACAATAATCAAAGTAGAAAACAACTACCTCGAATATGCATATCCATATCCATACCATTCTACGATCCAGAACTTTAATACCTTAAACAATCCAACATAATAACATCCATGCCTCGACGATCTCCCCTTCTTTGCACGTACCAACTGCAATCCTAATTGTCTTCGATGAAATCTCCACAACCTTACAGTAGTTTCTCTTTGGCGCCTACACATAATAACATCAACAAACATCACAATTACCCATCCCTGTTTTACATGAACATTGCTCAAAATTGTTTAATAAACTGACCGCTTACCCTATCCCATAACCCCGGGTCGGGTTTCTTATATACCACATCCCGCTCCACAAACTCATCCGGGTCCGCCACCTTCCACTTACATTCCGGCCGCTTCTCCTCATCAAGCAACTTTTTAATAGACCCGGCCCGTGTTAAATTTAGGAAAATTGGGTTCACCACGTCCAGATGATGTAGGGATATCAACGGCGACACAGGATGTGACGCAAGGAGCCCGAGCAGATCTCCGTACACGTCGTACCGATGAAACCCTAGATGCTTTGTTAAGGGAACCCCCAATTCGGCCATGCACGCGTAGATTCTGTCGTCGCTTCCGTACAAATCGGGGTACCTAGAAATGCATCCGTCTTGGATTTTCGAGAGGGAGGAGGCCAGCGAGGCGCTGATGGAGAATCCACCGCCGCCGTACTCCATGTTGTAGGAGAAGATGATGTTCTGGATGTGGATTTCGGATGAGGAACTGATGTAGTAGGGTTGGCTGTGGTCGTACTTGGAGAGAAGTTTCACGAGGTTTTCAAAAATAGTGGATTTAAATCTGAAAAAAAATAACAATTCAATTTGGTCCGAATGGGAAACCCTAGCCATCAATGAGAAGAGTGTTAGTAGCGTTACAAACCGTGGAACGGAGGATAAAAACAAATTTACAAAATTGTCCTTGGTAGTTCACCTAATTTACGTAAGTGCTGAATTTTGTCACACTAATAATCGTGGCAACTCTTTAACAACGAAATTAACCGTTACTAATTTATAACGAAAATAACCGTTACAATTTCTAAAAAGTAAGTGTTACAAAATGGTTGTTTTGGTGTTGTGAAGAATTAACCGACGAAGTAAACGTAAGCGTTTCATATCACTTGTTTTCCTAAGCCGTTTAATTAGATTTCTCATACGAGTGAGGTAAAGGTTTGTATATACTAGTAGATTGGAAAACGGTTTAAGAAACGAGCTTTGTAGTAAAATAGTGTTGAAATCATTTTGATGAAAGAGTTTTGATATTTACTACTAGTATAGAAAACCTTTATATTTTTAAAGTGACAAACCATAAAAATGATTGTAGAAACAATCAATCATTAAAATCCACATACGAAGACGTGAATCAAATCCAAAGAAACCGATAAAGAATCCATCGAAATGGATATTCAAAAATTCCTAAAAAGGAGTCATCAAAGTCGTAATAAATGATAACAACAAATAGGATCATCACGAATCGATTCAAATTGGAAATTCAATCCCAAAAGGCAAAGTGGGCTGAAATAACAAATTCAGTTGACTAAACAGAGATTTCAGTTGACTAAACAGCAAATTCAGTTGACTAAACAAAGATTTTCAGTTGACTGAATTCTGCCTGGAAAATTCTGTTTCCAGGTTCAGTCGACTAACAGAGAATTCAGTCGACTGAATCATGCCTGGAAACTTTCGGGTTCCAGATTCAGTCGACTAAACAGAGAATTCAGTCGACTAAATCATGCCTGGGCTGTTTATCAGCCTATCCAAATGAAGAGCAAACTCTTCCGAAATGCAATCGGACGAACATTGGCTCTAAGGGTTTATGCCAATAGGCAACCCGACCCTATATGCTCCTCGATGCATCACCAAAACATGATCAAAACATCAAAGTTAGGATTTTAAAGATTTGAACCCAAAACACTAAAAATTGGAATATTCACCAATTCAACCCAAACCAAAAACAAATGCACATGAATAAGCGTTAGGAATTCATGCCTAACAACCAAAGATAATTATAGTCACAGATGTGAGATAAAAATCTCACCTTTGAACCCAAAAACAATGAATGAGAAGCTTGAAGACAAGGGAAGATCAACCATACTTCAATCTCAACACAAGAAGCTTGAATCTAAACTTAAAAGAGAAACATTTCCCAAATTAGGTTTAGGAATTTTCTGAAATCAAAGAGAGAATGAGTTGGAGAAGATGAAGAGAAGGCTTACCAATGGCTTCTCTTTGATTTCGGAGCAAGAATTTGAGTTTGCAAAGGAACTAGGGCTTAAGAATTCTAATTTCCAATCTTTTCCCCCATTATTGTCTTGAGCTTGAGAGAGTTAGGAAATGAGGAATGAATGAAGAGACGTGGAGA
The DNA here is from genome assembly GCA_030765085.1 of Allium cepa. Classification (NCBI taxonomy): domain Eukaryota; kingdom Viridiplantae; phylum Streptophyta; class Magnoliopsida; order Asparagales; family Amaryllidaceae; genus Allium; species Allium cepa. Next base: position 166,313,412 of record CM060932.1, read on the forward strand.
TGGGTTGGGTTGATATAACCAGAATTGGGCAAATGGGCTGAACCCAAACCCAAAGCCCTATAGAAAAAGTAGCAAAAATCAACTTACTCCAAACATATCGAAGCTTATACTCAAAAAGGTTGCAAACGACATTTTGAACTCAATGGAAGGGGTCTCGAGTCCCAATTCAACTGTTTGCTAAAAGTAGGTTTTCGGACTAAAATCCGACGAATGATGAAATATTTAAATAAAATATTTAAATACACAATCGATAAATATGCGGGTTGTTAGAGACTCTCCTCCTTTAAGAAATTGCATCCTCGCAATACTTAAGAAGAAAATAAAGAGTAACAACCATAAAAGCATATCAACACAAAAGAAATTTGAAATAGGAAGTTCACCATAAAGAGCATAAAAGAGTAAGCCTGAACGGGATCGCTCGATGAATTCCCAAGATTCCCAAGAGCAGTCCTTAGGATCTGAGAACCATTGAACTTTCACATGAAGAACATCTTTATTCCGAAGGCGCTCAACCTCCGAAGCAATGATGCGAATGGAATGTTGCTCATAAGTCAAATCTGGTGAAACTTCAATTTCCTCAATAACACGGGGCTCAAGAATAAAAAATGGAATCCCTAAGGCATTTCTGTTGTAGAAAGACGTGAGAAAACGTCATGAATAACAGAAAATTGAGCTGGTGCAACGACGTAGAATAATAACAGTACGCCCGAGAAACTAGAAACTCGAATAATTTGGAACAACGGCGTAGTACAATGACGGTACGCCAGATAAACCAAAGCTCAAATAATTCGGAACATCGACGCAGTACAAAAACGATACGTCCAATGAACCGAACACCATAAAAGAACATCGAACGCAAGCCCATAAAAGAAATGAGACGAAGCTCAATAAAACAAGGTACATCGAAACGTCCAATGAACTTGGTAAAAGATCATTCCATTCGGACATCATCAAAAAGACAACCACTTGTTGCTTACGATTAAGGGCATTAGCAACATGATTTCCCTTTCGGGAGTATAAAAAGAATATTAAGATCATAAGATGCAAGGAACTCTAGCCAACGTTAAGTTCCTTATGAGAAAATAAATATTCCAAAGATTTATGATCGGGGTAGAGAACAAATTTATCATCCAAAAATGATGATGCCAGATTCTAAAAGTGAAACCAATAGCCGCGAGCACTAGATCATGAATGACATATCTAGTCTCAATAGGCTTTAATGATTTAGAAACGTAAATGATAGCACGTTCTCTTTTGCAAGAGAACGACATTCAAACCAATACGATAAGCATCGGTACAAAAGATAAAGTCTTGGTTCCCTTCGGGAATCACAAGAATAAGAGTATCGAAAAAGAGTTCTTTTAAATAATCTTCTTTCCCGAAAAGCTAAAACTTTCAAAATTACATTTATCTTAATGTAAAAATCTTTCTAGAAAAATTTACATTTTACAAATCAATATATCGTGTCTGATTGTCTCATCAAAGCGTTTAGGAAATTCCTATCGATAATGTTGATCAAGCGCATCGACCAGAATCCTTAAAGCACTCAACGGGCAATACAATCACAAAATCATCTTCTATATGATGAAAATGTCTCTTAAAAGTTTTGAGAATATTCTTTGCTCGTTTAAGATCAAAATCCAATTGTACTTATAAATAAATCTTATGAAAAAGATTTGCAAAATTTTAAATTTCTATTTTCATCCAAAATAAATAAATACAAGAATGGAATTATCGACATATTCATAGAATACTCAATCTATAAAATGGATGAAACAAGATGGGCAAACTGAATGACATAATAAGTCATTCATAAGAATCATAACGAGTGCGGAATGCGGTAAGTGGAATGTTAACTGCCGCAACTCATAGCAAATGAAAACCGGTGGCAAGGTCGAGCTGAAAAGACCTTAACACAACAAAAGATATTGCTTAGGTGATGATCCTAAGATAAACTCCAAAAATACCGAAAAATTCTCAAACTACATGAATGAGAGAAATAACACTTTTCTCATGATGAGGGCTTAAAGAATAAAATGATGCCATCAAATTGGAATGAAAATCACAAAGAAAAATAGAAATCTGCTTAACAGATCAAAAATGTCGAAGATGAATAGTCCACTCGGGACATAGGATATGGCTTCATAATAATTAGGCCAATCCGTACAAAAGTCAATTCTGAAGCATAAGAAAAAAATCGGCTCGGAAAGAAAAATCATATAAAATAATTTCGACATCAATACAAGAAACCAACTGAGCGTTGCGGATCCACTAACAGGATTCGCCATTATCAAAGGAGTCAACAAGCCCAAAAATGTTTAAAGAAAAAGGATCAACAAGTTCTTTTGATATAAAAATAATGAGATGAACCCATGTCAAAAAGAACTCGAAAAGGAAAATCATAAAACAAATGTCATCAAGGATAGAATGGCTACCTTGACTAAGAGAAGAGTTGCTAGGGGCTTGCACAATATTTAGCTTTCTCATGTCCCTGTTCAAAAGTTTGGGACATGCAGATAAAAGATGACCCGGTTTTTTGCAATAGCGACAGGAATGGGGTTTCGGACACATATTTGCATAATGTTCCTTAGAATTACAATTGTAGCGTCCTCCACGATTAGGGATTGGAGTCTTTGCTACAAAAGTAGTTTGCTTCACTCTCTTATTGGGATTAAGGCTCTTGAACTTAATATGCCTCTTCTTGGAAATCCCAATAGCACTAACACTTCCTTTACCAACCTCTTCATATCGAAGAGTGATATCCACAAGCTGATTGAAAGGAACTTCAAGTTTTAAAGGCAAAATCTTTTCGGGGTTCTTATCCAAAGCACAGGTAAACCTTTGATTCTTTACAAGATCCAAAAGTTGTTGGGCAGACATGAATGCGCCATCCAGAGAAGGGCTACTGCATTGACCAGCGCTAGGACTACCAGATCCAACCATTTCTTCTTCTTAAAGAATGAAAGAAAGAAGAAGAAAAAAGTTATTCACAAAATGAATTTCAATCAAACTTGATTGATAAAACAAGGAATCATTAAAGAAAATAGGATTAGATGGTACGAAGACTCGAATAAATCCTAAGGCACAACTCCTAAGAAAGACTTAGGACATGATCCTTGCTAGATTATTCCACATTGTTTCAAAGTTTGGCTCCGATACCAAGCTGTGACGCCCCACCTCTATACCCACGCTAGCCAAGGACACTACGGGGTAATGCCGTCAACTAGCACGGAGAATAAGGCTGTTGAGGAGCGACCATCCTTGTAATTGCTTTATGCGAGCACTGATATGCCAGATAAAATATAAAATGCATTTCATCGCAAGAGGAAATCCGACATACCGACACAAACTCAAAGCTACTACACAGTGGCTATATATAATCTTCGGAAACAAATATAGAAATAAACATAACATAAATCAGTCACAGACAATTCATATCACAAAGACGGAAATAGATATGAATATAACGCATAGAAGTGTATATCAGAGTAGTGGTCAAACAAAATCCACAATGTCACAAAAGAAAAGATACAAGTGCTAGACAAAATAATACGTATACATCAAGGTGTCTATATTTCGAATGTATACAACAAAAACTACAAGACCAAAGTAGTTAAGCAAAAGTCAGAAGATGGTTCCAGATAGGAAGTCATGAGGAAGCACCTGCAATATCTCAGTCTGACTCGAGTATTATTTAAGAAGAAAAATAATAAACGGATCAGTCTAGCTATAATTATCAGATAAAATGAGATATAAGAAAAGATGCAATAAAAACGTATGATAACCAAAAACGTCATACCCCGACAAGTATACATTGGAAAACCAACAAAGGAAAATCATAAAATATCTCACGAATCTCATAGCATAAAAAGAATGTCATATTCTTTATTTAATTCACCAAGCCATCAAAAAATGACACACATATCAATGTCAATTGTAAAAGTTGGTGAAACATAAATTCTAGAAATCAATAATTAGAAATCCAGAAATCACAAGAAAAAGAGGATGGCCAATCGCACAAACTGGACATCGACGCACCTAGAAAGACACGCCTATGCACAGTCGAACATCGACGCACCTAGAAAGATACGCCCCATGCATAAATAAACATCGATGCACCTAGAAAGATACACCCCATGTAACGACCCGGAATTTTTGGGTCGCCAAAATTTAACATTTAATTCATTTTAAATGTTGAATATGAATTATAATTTGAATTTTTAAATAAAAGAATTTAGCTAAATCAATAAACTTTGATTAATTTCAAATATGGCAATTAAATTGAAATTTGATTAATAATAGTATAACATTAGGATTGGGTTAATTGGTAATACTGAGTGAAAATAGATATAAATTAGATTCTAAAATTTAATTTAGGTCTAATTGGGTTTGAGTTTGAATATTGGACCTTGGATGAATTTTGAAGCTGATAAATTATTATTTGGAATTTTATATTAATTTAAAAATGAATTTAATATTATTAAATATTGCAATTAATCCGGTTTAAGTCCAGAATGAACCAGGATAATTTCTAATGTATTTATAAATTCAATATGAATTATTGTTAAGTTAATAAAATTTTAAAGGTGGAGATTTGGAGTGATTTCGATAATTTCGAAAATTGCTTGATTAAATAGACGAGTTAAAATAGCCTTCCGGGGCACAGTCTCGGAATTCGACGAAACCAGTTTTATTGGATCCGTAATAGTTAGTTATTATCGGATTTCAATTTTCGTAGCAATCGGAGTTGTCGTTTGACCCCGGCAGCTCGAAACGCATCGAAATCGTTTTAATCGGTTTAATTTGAAATTGATCGTTTTATTCCGTAACTCGTGCATACGATCGAATTAGCTTACGAAACCTATTCCATTGTGTCCGGAATGCGAGAAAACCCCAGGATAGCCTGTTGGAACGTGAGTTTTGGAGTTCGTTTGCAAATGTTCATTAGAATTGATTTTAATATTAAAATAATATAGTTAAAAGGTTTATATATATACTTAGAATTATGGCCGAAACCCTAATTTGCCTTCAGAGCCGCCGTTGTTTCTTTCAATGGCTGACGTGCTCTCGCGATTCTTCCTCTTTTCCTCTCGATCTAGGCCTTAATTTCAAAAACTTCCTGAATGAAAATCGTAGGGCTCGAGAAGCTCTACATAACCAACGGGTATGATGGGATTTGGCGAAGTGGATGAGTGGTTAGGGGTGTTCGAACGAGGGCCGTTCGTAGGCGTTTTCTGGTGAGCATAGAGGGCCGAGCTTCGTGGGAATTGGGGCGAGCATGGAGTACGACGTGGGCTTCGAAGTGGCGACGTTTGATCGTTGTATTGGCGACTGATGGAGGCGCGGCGGCGAGCCCTAGAAGCACGTGTTGGGTTCCTGGTTCCCTGTAGTTGCGTTCGCGGGTTGTAAACGAGAGGGGAAGGGAGAGCGGCCGTTCCTTTGCCTTGTGATGGACGGCCAGATTTTGGTTCTGGTAAAATATAAAGAAAATTGTTTAAAAAATTCAATTCAAACTTCAATTATTCATATCTATCGCATGCAATATCAGATTGAGGCGAATCTGGAAGCGTTGGAATCGCAGAGAGACGTACTTCGCAGTGGAACAGTCCCGGATTCATTCCGGGCAAGTAGAAATTTAGGTTAAATCGAACGTCGTTCGGTTTAATTTAAATTTCGAACGCTCGCCGAAACTCAAGGCGAGTTATTCTCACTCACATCTGTATACTAGTAAAGTAGAAAGCTAGTATTGATTGTTTGTTTGGATGTTTAGTTGAATATGTTAATTATTATCAAATTGGATTGATATTATATATGTGATGTGCTAATATTTGTGGATGCAGGGAAAACAGGTTGGAGGGATCCAACGGGATTCCTCACAAAGTAGTAATATTTTTATATTGATGATTATGCCTGTTTATGTATTGTGATTGATAAGTTGGAATTTAATTGCATTGTGATATTGTGGTTTAAACTATAAACCCAGAATATTAATTATAAAAGAAATTGCAGTTTAAATTATGAAGAAATTAAATTGGGTTTCAAAGAAATTGAGAAATTGTTAAATAAGAAATTTAGAGAATATAAATGTTTGAAACCTGATTTGGATGGAAAACTGAAATAAATTTGTATAGAAATATTACTGGATAAATTATAAATCCAAAATTAATTATATTTGATAAATTGAATTTAGAGAAATAAAGGTATTGTTAAATAATGGATTTAAAAGGGATTAAAATCTGAAATCTATTTTAAAATGTAAATTGGAAGTTTTAAAATTTGGAATGATAATTAATTTAAATGTTATTAGTTGAAGATTTGGGAAATAAATTTATGTTATAAAACCATAAAACTAAAGTAAATAAATGGACAGAAATCGTGAGAAGGATTTCTGTGATGATTTAGTAGAAATGAGATTTTCTTGGGAAAAACCAAGTTCGAGTTTTAAATTGATTTTATAAAAAGAAAGTTTAAAATCTAAACTAATTTTAAAGAATGTTTTAAAAATTATTATTTTAAAGTGATTTTTTATAAATTAGCAATAGTAAAATTTTATAAATATTTTAATAATTACGTTTACAAATGGATTTGTTTTAAAAGCTAGTTTTGACCTAAGTATATTGAAATAAGAGTTAATCTTTTTACCACTTTATTTTAATATATAGTATAACTTAACCTTATTTTAAATTAAGCTATATCTTATAAACAGTTTTGCTTTAAATATTTTGACATTATATTGGATTAAATAATTAGTAGTAAATTTATCTATTTAAAGTATATTTTAAATTAAAATGTTTTTAACTGTTTTAAATCCAAACTGTTTTGAACTTGGATATTTCCAATGGAAATATATGGTAAATGATTTACCTTGTAAAGGAGGAATTTTGAGAAATGTTTTCAAATGAGATTTGGAAATTTGGTAATATATCTTTTAAAGATATTTGAGGTAAATAAATAATTTGGGAATTATTTATTGTGTGATGGATGCTATGGATGTTTATGAATATAAATTGATAGTTAAATCACCGACTATAAATATTGGACAAATGCGTTGATCGTTTCGAAGAGACCGGGATCGAGATTTATTTCTCGAAAACCACTTCGATCCGGTTTGTACGTTGTCGTGCGATAAACGTTTTTCGGAGTCGAAGATGGAGCAGTGAAGTGCAAGGGCTAGTCGCTACTAATCCTGAGGATATTTCCAAAATGGATGTAGTAGGAATAGTGCCTTCGGTTCCGTTCGAACCCGGGACGGACTTGTATGGACGAATGCTTCGTGACATCGTCAGCGGACGATGGGCATTCTAAGTGAAACGTTCTAAAGGTAACGTTAAGCCTCAAGCCTCACCAACCGGGAATGACTGAAAATCAGGGGATATGCAGCAAGGCTTCGTGGGTAGCCCCCACTGGAGAGTAAGGTCATCCCTGTCTAGAGGTTCCTTTTTATTTCGGCTTAGTGGTGCGGTTGCTGATCCCAACCGCGGGGTGATCTTATTCGGAATTGCCCATAGGTGATTCCGGTCTTGTGTTGCAGGGGACGAAGGGAGTAGTCCTCGGTACTGTGATCTAGACCACGTACTGTGATAGGTGGTACCCCAGTGCCTAGTCATTGTTGGAAATCCATTTTCCCTACGAGCCTTTTACGAGTTTTGTTTGTATTACCCACTTCGGTGGCTAGTAGCTGGAATTTAATGAATGTAACAATTTCGGCTATTTTATAAGTATTTGTAAATAGACCCTATTATAATATCAGAGGATTTCTATAAAAAGTGTTTTAGCTATCGTAAGGTAAAAACCCGACATGTTTATTTGTGGCGTGGTCTTACGAGATGCTTTTGTTTTCAAAAGGATTTTTGAAACTTTAATAATCAATTGTGTGCATTATTATCAGCTGGTATGCCAGACTGACTCGGGTGTTATTTCATTATAATGCTCGGGTCAGACCGAGTATTATATGTTCAGGATAGGTTGCTATGGAGCAGGAGAGGAGCTGGAGTTCGAGACGTATTATATGTACCTATATATATATCCGCTGCTATGTTGTATGGTATGTCTGTTATGTGATGATTGATGTATGAGTTACTCTGATGATATATTGTATAAACAGTTATAGATTTCATTTTGTGTAAAGATATATAGTTGCTATTATATTTTATTCCGCTGCGACTGTGAGATTCTGATATTGTTTAGTTTCTTCTTCTTCTATCTCTTTTCTTTTAACCTCAATGGTTCGTATTTCTGTTCCACTTGAGTCAATTAGGGTAGAATAATGTTGATTCAAGGGGTACGGATTTGCGGGCTGTCACACTTGGTATCAGAGCTTAGGTTGGCGACAACCTAGGCTTTGGTGGGGTAATTACTCATTTAATAGAGTCGATGGTACTCTATAATGAGTTGAGCGTATTAATAGATATGAGAGCGTACTTGTTAGTGCTTATAAAATTGTTTTTATACTGTGTTGACTTATCGGTTGAGTGTTTATGAATTCTGGTCGGTGCGGGAAGTACAACCGTATCGATAGGCGTTTCTAAACTCTTGAACAAGATAAACCGACATAGTATTGTTTTAAGGTGGGTAAATGAAATAATTTTACCCAAAATTATATTTTGATATAAAGAAAATAATTTTCTGGAAATTATATATATTTGACTGTTTGGTTGCCAAATATTGAAAATCAAATAAGAATCTTGAATTTGACCAAATTGAAATGATAAGTGAATAAGATTATAAAATATTAACATGGTCTATAACCAAATAAGTACCGTGGATAAAAAATTATTCAAAAGAGAATAGCTTAAGTTAAACTAAACCAGAATTTAAAACCCGGAAGTTTTGGAAAGGATTTTAAATGTATTGAAAATAAAAGTTTGGGAATGTTTTCCAATATGTTTGAAGGCAATAATGGAATGTTGTTTTGGGAAATATTTTTGAATGGAAACTGTTTGAAAAGAATTTAGGAAAGTAAGAAGCATTGAACTCACTGCAGTCGCTGGAAAATAATCCTGATGATGTTGGCCACATCATTAGAATTCATTTTCGAGTTTCTAAAAGTGATGGATTGCTTCCCTAGTAATTGGTTATGGTATTGTTTGGATTTGTTGGGGATAATAGTTGTTTTGGATATTTCAAAAATGGGAATTTGTTTGGGATATGAACAAATTGTTTTGGGTACAACCAAATTGGTTTGGAAAACATGAAGATGTGATTTGATATACCAAATGGGTATAGATATTTGATATATTTCAAAATGATTTTGAAATAAAAACCGGGCAATTGAATTCTGGAAAATTTTAATTAAATAAAGATGTGAAGGTAAAATGAATCAACCATAACTTGTATGGTGAAGTTGATTTAAGTAAGATAGGAAAATGAAATTTTAGTCATAAAATTAAAATTTAATTTGAGTAATTGAAAGTGAATAAAATGTATTGAAGTAAATGAAGGGTATTGAAGTGAATGGAAATTTAAATTTAACTTGGACAAGTTAAATATATTGGACCCAGAATTAAATGGATTTGGGTTTAAATCAAAAGTAAGTTGATTTGAAAATTTGGGTTGTTGTGTAATAGATTATACCCATAAGCTATTAAGTATTATACTTATAATTTGAGGTTTGCAAAGAAGATGGTAACCTTAGGAATTCAGTAATATATATGTGTGAATCTGAAATTGTGATTATAAGTGTAGATGGATTAAATTGAGCTATATGAGCTTTTAAATAAGTAAGTTGGTGAACTTATAAAATAGAAATGGAAACTATAATCACAATGAGAAATAGTGGAATGGTATGGTAGATTCAAAATCAAATCTCAAATGAAATTGTGAATTGAGATAAGGTAAAGTGAGATATAAAGAAGTGAATGAACTTAAGTTAGTAAACAAGTTTTGAACTTGTATATGAAGAACTAAATTTGAGAATTTGAACTTGAATTAAATCTAAGTGAAGTGAAATTAATTTGGATTAGGTATAAAGGTGAAATGTAAATTGCTTATAATTGCATTAAGGAATTCACATTCTTAAGTTATTAAGTAACTTAAATTGGAGATTACAAAATGAGAATGGACTTAAGTGAGCACTTTAAAATCTTGAATGGAAGTAAAGTTGCAAATTTATTAAATGGAAGAGGACTTAAATAAGCAACTTAAACTCTTAAATGGAAATAAAATTTGTTGTGATAATGAAATTGTAATTAAATTTCAGTTGTGAAACAAATAATATTGAAAGAAATTTAAATTCTATTTAAAGAATTATAAGGAAAGGTAGGGATTTAAATTGTTAAATGGAATAATTGGAAAAGGGTGATATTATAAATGGATTCAGGGTGAATTGGGAAAGTGTATTAAAAACCTAATACGGATTTGGGTATTGACTAAATTAAATTACAATTTAATGGAATGTGTATTGTAATGAGATGAATAGAATTTTGGTAGTTTAGTCAAAATTTGGAAAGTAAATGAAAATCCAATTGTGGCATGGGGTTTAAATTTGTGGTAACAAATGTTTATTGTGGGGATGGAAATGAATTTAGCTTATGCTGGGATAGTTGAATTGTAAATAAAATTCAACGGAAAGAAATAATTTGAATGGACTCTTTGTTAATAAAATGAACTTAACATGGATTGGATAACTAAACAAAGAGCATTAAATTCGTATATGAATTAAATTTGATTTGAATGAGAATCAAATGAAAATAAAATTTGATTTATAAGGAAATAATGAAAATATTGTTAAAGAACTTAAACAAATTGAAAGAAAAATAAAATGGTTGAGAATGAGCTTTATTAAGTAATGTTGAATTAAATTTGTTAGATAATAAAATTTAAATTTGCAAGTGGAATGGCTTTAATAATATTGTGATATGGGAAATGCATTGGAAATATAAGGATGAGATTTGAAAGATGAAAAGCAAGAATATAAACTTAAGATAAATAATAAAATTTGAAAGGTGTGAATAAGAATGTTATTTAAAAAGTTGAATTGTAAGTAGAATGATATTAATATAAACTTGGATTGGTTAATGAAATAAGATGTAAGGAAATGTAATTTAACAATTGCATTGGAAAAAAAAAAAATGTTTGAGTTGTGAACCTTGTAATGGAGTAAGACTAATATGAATCTAAGTTGAAAATTTATTTTAAATGGTCATAAGCTTAAGTGGCAATTATTTTGCTTAAATGACTGGAATATTTGAATGTATTTAGAATTGAGTTGTTTAAACAACTAAATTGGTTTTGGATAAATTGGAATTTGATTAAGTGGAGTCCAATTAAAATGAAACTAAATTTGGTATGCAAGAAAGAATTGAGGTGTTATGCAATTGAATTGATGTTTGAATAAATTGATATGGATTGGAATCTAATTTAAGGAGTTTGTGAAAGAATGCAAGTGAATTGATTTAAAATAGCATATGGAATGGGTTTTTAAATCAATTGGAATGAATTGACTTCTGGATAAGTGATGTTTGCATATGAATGAGAAATGAATTATAAAAGAAATACTCATGTTTCATGCTTAAAATAAAATTTGATTGTAAATCAAATTGGGAAATGAATTAGTTGAGATTAATAAATGGTATATAATGAACTTGAATGTAAACCATTTCAAGTGTAATAAAACGAAGTTAGTTTGGATGAAATAGAATGGGCTAAATCTTAATAAAGGGATTTGAGTATAAAGGTAAGGTAAATGAATTAAATGCATATATTCATTATATTGAAGTGAATATGAATTTGTAGTAGTAATTATGAATTGGAATGGCCGAACTTGTATGTAAATCATTTATGTGAAATAAAATGGAGTTTGGCATTAGAAAATAAGTGTGGAACATACTTTAAAGTATGATTTACTTATGATATTATGCAAATATTTGTTTGGAATGTAAATGGATGTGTTTGATTTGCATTTACATTGAAAATGTTGTTAAAATACTCATATCTTTGTAAACTAATGAGTATGTTGAGTAAGTGCAGGAATGCGAGGCGTTCGAGAGGGTTTGAAGCGCGTATATGCATTATATATTAGCTACTTGCTATTAAAATTGCTAAAAGGTACGCCTACGCTAATAAAATTGGAAAAGATATATATCTTGTGTTATATTTTGGTTTCCGGCCGTGTGGGCCGATGTATATATATTTGTGTATCCTGCGATATCGCAGAAGCTCCTCCGTACAGGGGAGACTCTGCCAAAATTTTTCGAAAATTTTGGGAGTTAGAAAATTTTTGGATTTTGGGAAAAGTTAATTAACTTGGAAGTTTATAAATTAAAATTGAAGCTTTAGGGAAGTAAAGCAAACAAGTTTGGGAATTGAGCAAAAAGGATTTTGTGAAGTGTATATAAGCTTTTAACTAAGCAAATGGGGTAAGTAAATGGGTTTGAGAGTATGTTCTACCTTATACAAATTTCGGGGACGAAATTTTTATAAGGGGGGAGGAATGTAACGACCCGGAATTTTTGGGTCGCCAAAATTTAACATTTAATTCATTTTAAATGTTGAATATGAATTATAATTTGAATTTTTAAATAAAAGAATTTAGCTAAATCAATAAACTTTGATTAATTTCAAATATGGCAATTAAATTGAAATTTGATTAATAATAGTATAATATTAGGATTGGGTTAATTGGTAATACTGAGTGAAAATAGATATAAATTAGATTCTAAAATTTAATTTAGGTCTAATTGGGTTTGAGTTTGAATATTGGACCTTGGATGAATTTTGAAGCTGATAAATTATTATTTGGAATTTTATATTAATTTAAAAATGAATTTAATATTATTAAATATTGCAATTAATCCGGTTTAAGTCCAGAATGAACCAGGATAATTTCTAATGTATTTATAAATTCAATATGAATTATTGTTAAGTTAATAAAATTTTAAAGGTGGAGATTTGGAGTGATTTCGATAATTTCGAAAATTGCTTGATTAAATAGACGAGTTAAAATAGCCTTCCGGGGCACAGTCTCGGAATTCGACGAAACCAGTTTCATTGGATCCGTAATAGTTAGTTATTATCGGATTTCAATTTTCGTAGCAATCGGAGTTGTCGTTTGACCCCGGCAGCTCGAAACGCATCGAAATCGTTTTAATCGGTTTAATTTGAAATTGATCGTTTTATTCCGTAACTCGTGCATACGATCGAATTAGCTTACGAAACCTATTCCATTGTGTCCGGAATGCGAGAAAACCCCAGGATAGCCTGTTGGAACGTGAGTTTTGGAGTTCGTTTGCAAATGTTCATTAGAATTGATTTTAATATTAAAATAATATAGTTAAAAGGTTTATATATATACTTAGAATTATGGCCGAAACCCTAATTTGCCTTCAGAGCCGCCGTTGTTTCTTTCAATGGCTGACGTGCTCTCGCGATTCTTCCTCTTTTCCTCTCGATCTAGGCCTTAATTTCAAAAACTTCCTGAATGAAAATCGTAGGGCTCGAGAAGCTCTACATAACCAACGGGTATGATGGGATTTGGCGAAGTGGATGAGTGGTTAGGGGTGTTCGAACGAGGGCCGTTCGTAGGCGTTTTCTGGTGAGCATAGAGGGCCGAGCTTCGTGGGAATTGGGGCGAGCATGGAGTACGACGTGGGCTTCGAAGTGGCGACGTTTGATCGTTGTATTGGCGACTGATGGAGGCGCGGCGGCGAGCCCTAGAAGCACGTGTTGGGTTCCTGGTTCCCTGTAGTTGCGTTCGCGGGTTGTAAACGAGAGGGGAAGGGAGAGCGGCCGTTCCTTTGCCTTGTGATGGACGGCCAGATTTTGGTTCTGGTAAAATATAAAGAAAATTGTTTAAAAAATTCAATTCAAACTTCAATTATTCATATCTATCGCATGCAATATCAGATTGAGGCGAATCTGGAAGCGTTGGAATCGCAGAGAGACGTACTTCGCAGTGGAACAGTCCCGGATTCATTCCGGGCAAGTAGAAATTTAGGTTAAATCGAACGTCGTTCGGTTTAATTTAAATTTCGAACGCTCGCCGAAACTCAAGGTGAGTTATTCTCACTCACATCTGGATACTAGTAAAGTAGAAAGCTAGTATTGATTGTTTGTTTGGATGTTTAGTTGAATATGTTAATTATTATCAAATTGGATTGATATTATATATGTGATGTGCTAATATTTGTGGATGCAGGGAAAACAGGTTGGAGGGATCCAACGGGATTCCTCACAAAGTAGTAATATTTTTATATTGATGATTATGCCTGTTTATGTATTGTGATTGATAAGTTGGAATTTAATTGCATTGTGATATTGTGGTTTAAACTATAAACCCAGAATATTAATTATAAAAGAAATTGCAGTTTAAATTATGAAGAAATTAAATTGGGTTTCAAAGAAATTGAGAAATTGTTAAATAAGAAATTTAGAGAATATAAATGTTTGAAACCTGATTTGGATGGAAAACTGAAATAAATTTGTATAGAAATATTACTGGATAAATTATAAATCCAAAATTAATTATATTTGATAAATTGAATTTAGAGAAATAAAGGTATTGTTAAATAATGGATTTAAAAGGGATTAAAATCTGAAATCTATTTTAAAATGTAAATTGGAAGTTTTAAAATTTGGAATGATAATTAATTTAAATGTTATTAGTTGAAGATTTGGGAAATAAATTTATGTTATAAAACCATAAAACTAAAGTAAATAAATGGACAGAAATCGTGAGAAGGATTTCTGTGATGATTTAGTAGAAATGAGATTTTCTTGGGAAAAACCAAGTTCGAGTTTTAAATTGATTTTATAAAAAGAAAGTTTAAAATCTAAACTAATTTTAAAGAATGTTTTAAAAATTATTATTTTAAAGTGATTTTTTATAAATTAGCAATAGTAAAATTTTATAAATATTTTAATAATTATGTTTACAAATGGATTTGTTTTAAAAGCTAGTTTTGACCTAAGTATATTGAAATAAGAGTTAATCTTTTTACCACTTTATTTTAATATATAGTATAACTTAACCTTATTTTAAATTAAGCTATATCTTATAAACAGTTTTGCTTTAAATATTTTGACATTATATTGGATTAAATAATTAGTAGTAAATTTATCTATTTAAAGTATATTTTAAATTAAAATGTTTTTAACTGTTTTAAATCCAAACTGTTTTGAACTTGGATATTTCCAATGGAAATATATGGTAAATGATTTACCTTGTAAAGGAGGAATTTTGAGAAATGTTTTCAAATGAGATTTGGAAATTTGGTAATATATCTTTTAAAGATATTTGAGGTAAATAAATAATTTGGGAATTATTTATTGTGTGATGGATGCTATGGATGTTTATGAATATAAATTGATAGTTAAATCACCGACTATAAATATTGGACAAATGCGTTGATCGTTTCGAAGAGACCAGGATCGAGATTTATTTCTCGAAAACCACTTCGATCCGGTTTGTACGTTGTCGTGCGATAAACGTTTTTCGGAGTCGAAGATGGAGCAGTGAAGTGCAAGGGCTAGTCGCTACTAATCCTGAGGATATTTCCAAAATGGATGTAGTAGGAATAGTGCCTTCGGTTCCGTTCGAACCCGGGACGGACTTGTATGGACGAATGCTTCGTGACATCGTCAGCGGACGATGGGCATTCTAAGTGAAACGTTCTAAAGGTAACGTTAAGCCTCAAGCCTCACCAACCGGGAATGACTGAAAATCAGGGGATATGCAGCAAGGCTTCGTGGGTAGCCCCCACTGGAGAGTAAGGTCATCCCTGTCTAGAGGTTCCTTTTTATTTCGGCTTAGTGGTGCGGTTGCTGATCCCAACCGCGGGGTGATCTTATTCGGAATTGCCCATAGGTGATTCCGGTCTTGTGTTGCAGGGGACGAAGGGAGTAGTCCTCGGTACTGTGATCTAGACCACGTACTGTGATAGGTGGTACCCCAGTGCCTAGTCATTGTTGGAAATCCATTTTCCCTACGAGCCTTTTACGAGTTTTGTTTGTATTACCCACTTCGGTGGCTAGTAGCTGGAATTTAATGAATGTAACAATTTCGGCTATTTTATAAGTATTTGTAAATAGACCCTATTATAATATCAGAGGATTTCTATAAAAAGTGTTTTAGCTATCGTAAGGTAAAAACCCGACATGTTTATTTGTGGCGTGGTCTTACGAGATGCTTTTGTTTTCAAAAGGATTTTTGAAACTTTAATAATCAATTGTGTGCATTATTATCAGCTGGTATGCCAGACTGACTCGGGTGTTATTTCATTATAATGCTCGGGTCAGACCGAGTATTATATGTTCAGGATAGGTTGCTATGGAGCAGGAGAGGAGCTGGAGTTCGAGACGTATTATATGTACCTATATATATATCCGCTGCTATGTTGTATGGTATGTCTGTTATGTGATGATTGATGTATGAGTTACTCTGATGATATATTGTATAAACAGTTATAGATTTCATTTTGTGTAAAGATATATAGTTGCTATTATATTTTATTCCGCTGCGACTGTGAGATTCTGATATTGTTTAGTTTCTTCTTCTTCTATCTCTTTTCTTTTAACCTCAATGGTTCGTATTTCTGTTCCACTTGAGTCAATTAGGGTAGAATAATGTTGATTCAAGGGGTACGGATTTGCGGGCTGTCACACCCCATGTAAAGACGAACATCGAAGCACCTAGAAAGGTACGCCCCATGCTCTAGCATCGACGCACCTAGAAAGATACGCCCCATGCATAAATAAACATCAATGCACCTAGAAAGATACATCCCATGTAAAGACGAACATCGACGCACCTAGAAAGGTACGCCTCATGCTCTAGCATCGACGCACCTAGAAAGATACGCCCCATGCATAAATAAACATCGATTCACCTAGAAAGATACACCCCATGTAATGTCTAACATCGATGCACCTAGAAAGATACACCCCATGAAAAGTCGAACATCGACGCATCTAGAAAGATACACCCCATGCATAAACGAACATCGACGCACCTAGAAAGATACGCCCCATGTCCCGACTTATTATGCCGATTGCTCCACGAAGTAAACAAACATCGACGCACCTAAATAGGTACGACCCATGCAAGAAATGAGATGAAGCTCAATAAAATAAAGTACAGTCCTCCACGTGGACAAAGAGACATCGCACATTGCTAGTCTAAACCATAAAATGATCGTCATCGATCGTCAAGAAGTGTCAATTACAATAAGCTAGTAAATATATGAGTTTA
Source organism: Allium cepa (assembly GCA_030765085.1). Lineage (NCBI taxonomy): Eukaryota > Viridiplantae > Streptophyta > Magnoliopsida > Asparagales > Amaryllidaceae > Allium > Allium cepa. The sequence continues at coordinate 166,330,597 of CM060932.1, forward strand.
GCTTCATGTCCCATAACCGCTAGCTTAACTTAAATATTTGCGAACAAATTGTAGATCTCCACTAGAAAATTGTCACAAGAGATTCAATCGAACAAGTCTAAGAACTAACCGACGAAGTAAACGCAAGCATTTCATACCACTTGTTTTCCTAAGCCGTTTAATTAGATTTCTCATACGAGTGAGGTAAAGGTTTGTATATACTAGTAGATTGGAAAACGGTTTAAGAAACGAGCTTTGTAATAAAATAGTGTTGAAATAATTTTGATATTTACTAGTAGTATAGAAAACCTTTATATTTTTAAAGTGACAAACCATAAAAATGATTGTAGAAATAATCAATCATTAAAATCCACATGCGAAGACGCGAATCAAATCCAAAGAAACCGATAAAGAATCCATCGAAATGGATATTCAAAAATCCCTAAAAAGGAGTCATCAAAGTCGTAATAAATGATAATAACAAATAGGATCATCACGAATCAATTCAAATTCGAAATTCAATCTCAAAAGGCAAAGTGGGCTGAAGCAACAAATTCAGTTGACTAAACAGAGATTTCAGTTGACTAAACAACAAATTCAGTTGACTAAACAGAGATTTTCAGTTGACTGAATTCTGTCTGGAAAATTCTGTTTCCAGGTACAGACGACTAAACAGAGAATTCAGTCAACTGAATCATGCATGGAAACTTTCAGGTTCCAGATTCAGTCGACTAAACAAAGAATTCAGTCGACTAAATCATGCCTGGGCTGTTTTTCAGCCCATCCAAATGAAGAGCAAACTCTTCCAAAATGCAATCGGACGAACATTGGCTCTAAGGGTTTATGCCAATAGGCAACCCGACCCTATATGCTCCTCGATGCATCACCAAAACATGATCAAAACATCAAAGTTAGGATTTTAAAGATTTGGACCCAAAACACTAAAAATTGGAATATTCACCAATTCAACCCAAACCAAAAACAAATGCACATGAATAAGCGTTAGGAATTCATACCTAACAACCAAAGATAGTTATAGTCATAGACGTGAGATAAAAATCTCACCTTTGAACCCAAAAACAATGAATGAGAAGCTTGAAGACAAGGGAAGATCAACCACACTTCAATCTCAACACAAGAAGCTTGAATCTAAGCTTAAAAGAGAAACATTTCCCAAATTAGGTTTAGGAATTTTCTGAAATCAAAGAGAGAATGAGTTGGAGAAGATGAAGAGAAGGCTTACCAATGGTTTCTCTTTGATTTTGGAGCAAGAATTTGAGTTTGTAAAGGAACTAGGGCTTAGGAATTCTAATTTCCAATCTTTTCCCCCATTATTCTCTTGAGTTTGAGAGAGTTAGGAAATGAGGAATGAATGAAGAGAAGTGGAGATGGGTTGGGTTGATATAACCAAAATTGGGCAAATGGGCTGAACCCAAACCCAAAGCCCTATAGAAAAAGTAGCAAAAATCAACTTACTCCAAACATATCGAAGCTTATACTCAAAAAGGTTGCAAACGAAATTTTGAACTCAATGGAAGGGATCTCGAGTCCCAATTCGACTGTTTGCTAAAAGTAGGTTTTCGGACTAAAATCTGACGAATGATGAAATATTTAAATAAAATATTTAAATACACAATCGATAAATATGCGGGTTGTTAGAGACTCCCCTCCTTTAAGAAATTGCGTCCTCGCAATACTTAAGAAGAAAATAAAGAGTAACAACATAAAATAGATTAAATTCTGTAAACGAATGGAAAGTGAATAAATTGATTTTTAGTCAACTTGAAATGAATATTAATTTTCTTAGTATAAATATGAATTTAATGTAAGCAAATTGGGTTATAAATCATTTTGGATTGGATGAAATAGTAAATTGATTGATTGGAAGCAATTAAATTAGTATCCGAACCTTATAAATTGCTTATGATATATGTTTAACATGCTAGATTATGAAACTTATGTGTTTATACTAGTTAAATAAATGAAATGTCATGGAATTTCATTTATTTGGTACTTACGTGTTTAAATTGAGTAAGTATAGGTACCTGGAGCTGTTTTGCTTAACTTTGATTGTGCGAATTGCAAAATAAATAAGCGGCTTGCTTAAAAATGCTAAAATAAGGTACATTTTCGGATTAAATATTGCGAAATTATAAAATATTGTTATATATTTTGTTTTCCGACCATGTGGGTCGATGTATATATATATATTTATATCTCTTGTCATATTACAAAAGGCCCTCCGTACAAGGGAGACTGTGCCAAAAATTTAGGGTGTTAGAGAAATTTTGAAAATTTTTTGTAGAAATTTTATTGTTAACGGAATCGATTTCAAATTGTAATCGAAATAAAGGGATTCTGGAATTAGAATAAGTAACTAATTTTTTTGGTTGATACGAAAAGATTAGAAAAGTGAATACCGAATTTTCACTAAGTGAGTTTTGATAAGTTAATGGGTTTGGAATATTTTTCCTACCTTAGCAATTTCGGGGACGAAATTCTTTTAAGGGGTGAGAAATATAACGACTCGGATTTTTTGTCGTTAATTTTGAACATTTAATTCATTTTGAATGTTGAGTTTTGAAATGTGAACAGAATTTTAATATGAAATTTAAAGATCAAATAAGTGGGATGAATTTAAATTCCAAATATAGCGATTTAATTTATGAATTTAAATTGCTGAATTTATAATTAGGAAACAATTAAATAATTGAATTTGAGTTGAATATGAAACCAAAACGATTTCTAATGCCGATATAAATTCTCTTTGAATTAGAAATTAGTTAGTAAGATTTTAAAACTGAAATTTTGAGCGATTCCTTAACTTTTTGAAATCGTCAATTTAATCGACACGTTTAAAAAGCAATCCGAGGCACCGTCTTGGAATTCGACGAAACCAGTTCCATTGGGTCCGTAATAGTGTATTATTGTCGGATTTCAAAATTTTTAACTTTTAGAGTTATCATTTGGTCGTACGGAATAGAAATGCGCTGAAATTATATCGAAAATTCAATATAATAATTGGATCCAAAAAGCTATCTTCTCCATACGATCGAATTAGGACTCAAAACCTTTTCCATAGCATTTGGAATAGGGGTATAACATTGTAAGTGCCTAGCGGCTGCCTCGACAGGAGATCGAAATTTAAGTTTCTAAAATGAGATATTTTATGATTTAATAAAATTATATAAAGTCAAATCAAAATCAAGTCAGTAGTCAAACCCTGTTTCCTTCCAGTCGACTTACCCTACTGATACGAGAGCTAACCTAACTTCATATGTTACCGTCCCCCTTTTTCATCGTTTAAAATCACATTCTATTCCCTCCTTCATTTTATAGGACGAACGAAATCAATTCAAATCAGCTGAAAAAAAAGAAAATCCAAATCATCTCGTACAAAATAATAATAATGGAACGATTGAACTAAAGTTACGATAGGGGAAGACATGCACGCTGGGGAATTCATGGTCGATGGAATTGTCTAGGGTTCTAGGATTCAAGATTTGCAAGTGGAGTTAGGGCACGACAACGGATCCTGGGGGTTCATCGATCGATGGCGTCTTCGTTGGTGATGTTTTCGAGGGGAGTGGCTCTCGTTTATGTGTCGCGACATTTGGGTATGACCGAAGCAGGGTTCAGGTCGTGATGCTATGCGGCTGCCATTATAGAATTCGACTGTTGGATTTGTGCTCGGCGAGGTGATGGAGAGGTTTCAGTGGTGGTCAGCAGTGAGCTGTGGTTGGGATCGTTCTGCGAAAAAAAGAGGGTAATGCAGTGGCAACAAGAGGAGTCAGCCCAGTTCTGCCTGATGGGTTCCGCGTGCGAGGTAGGATAAGGTAAATTCATATATTAGTTCACTAATTAAGTTATTTTATAGTTAGTTATTATATATATATATATAAGATTTAAAACAAGAATTTTTAAAATGCCTCGGTTTGGAAAATTTGTTTAAATTTAGAATACTGGAATTTATATAGATGATTCATGTCAATGTGCGTGGTTTCAAAAGAGAAATTTAATCAGTTAAAAACATTTTAAAATTTTAAGTTATCTTTAATGCAAACAAATTTAATTATCTTGATGTTAATAAAATCTGTAATTTTCTTGTATGAGGTTTAAATCGAACGCGACTAGCCATTTGAATTCGTAGTTGGGAAATCTACGTGATGGAATTGTAGGATCGATTTCAACCTTGAGGGGGGGGGGGGGGGTTAAGTAGGGTGATACTATTATTATAAAAATTTACTACGGAAATATATAAAATAATTGCAACATGGATAATAGTAGAATAATTACAACACAGATAATAGAAGAATATAAAAGACAAAAACAGAACAACACAGATTTACCCAGCTTCGGCAAAACCCTGCCTACGTGCTACCCCCAAGGTTTCTAATAGAAATTAAGTAGTCAGACTCTTACACACATAAACTTACGACACCCGCTATCGACTAACCTAACTGTACGCTCAAAACCTTGTCACAACTCAACCGTTGAGTTGCAAATTCTTAAGCTACGCCATCGTAGTTTGTCCCCTAGCCACACAACTAGAATTTACAAATATTTAAAAGTAAATTACAAAGTAAAAAGCAATTTTAAAAACAACAAAACCCTAATTTATAAACTAAAGGCCTTATAGAATAATTATGAACCCAAAGACAATAAAAAGGCCGGCCCAAATATTATGAAGTGATAAACCATTATCCCCTTTTTCTTTTATCTCTAATCGGCCTGTATCCTTTTTTGTTGTAACATGGCTGCTTCCTTTAGTTTGTTCATTCCTCTGTAAGTAAATTAGGGCTTCTGAAATGAAGTGTGCCGGTTTAAGGTTGATCGATTGAATTGATGTTCTCGTGTTTGCTTTGTCGATCATTCGTTTTGCTTTTCTCTATACTCGGCTGCTTCAATTTCGTCGAGTTCGGTTGGAAAAATCTGTATGTAATTTCTTCTGCTATTCTCGTTGATATGCTTGAACTTGATTGAGGTTATTGCCAATGATGTTAATGGGTTTTATATGATTGAAAACCCCAAATTTTCGATCGAATATAATATTTGAATTCATCTGATAATTTTAAGCTGGCCATTTGATTATTTTTGAATGATTGTGATCCTTTAGACTAGTTCAATTTCGTATATTTTTTTACTTTATTCTCACGGCTTCGATTTTGAACTGTTCGATTTCCTGACCACCATGGCTTTGAATTGTTTTGGTATTTGATTCTGTTGACTTGTTCGACTTGTACCCTGCTGTTCCATGACTTGATAAATTCAGATTGAATTCGGCCTTGAGTTCGGTAACGGTTGACTTCGGCCGTTTGAAATGATTTCTGGACTTTGTACGATTTACTATATATATATCCTTTTGAAATTATTTGACTCACGGCTTCGACTTGATTCTCTGTTGCTTGTCATTTTGAGCTATTCACTATTCTGTCCACTGCCGTGTTGATGTTGCATTTGAACTCATTTGCACTGATGTTGGTCTTCATGTAGCTTGTCTGCACTTGAACTTGAATTGTGCAGTCTTGAGTCTTGTACATGTACGGTCTGCACTGTGCCTTCATCTGGCCTTGCTCATCTACTTGTATTTTCATGCTTGCTGCTTCTTTGTACAAGCTTTGATTCATGTATACTTGATGTCTGACTGCATGTATATAAGTTTGGTCCACATATTGTTTTGAGTTAGGAGCTTGTGAGTTGCATCCCTAGTTTTCATTGAAGTTTTTTTTGCTTCGAATTGGTTTCATATTATAACTGTGCTTGATCATATACATGTTTCGAGCTTCTATTTCACTGGTCATTCGAGTCTGCACTGTGCATTGGTTGAAGCTATTTACTGTTTTAACTTTATTCATGACTATGCTTCATCTGATACATTATATTTGACCTTGAGTTACTTCGAGTTAATGCTTTGACCTAGTTTGCATATAAATACTTTTGTATTCAGTTGTATTGCATCATATCACTTGTATTCATTGTGTATTCTGGTTTTGGTTTCTTAATGCAGTCTAGCTTGGACAATCATGCATGGTTGCAGTTTTGGTTTGATATTGACTCTAGTTGTTTGTTGCATCTGAAGCTTTCTGTATATGCACTTGTTAGCATGGTCTGTTGTATTTGAAACTGTACTAATGCGTGCTTCGAGCATTACCTTAAACCAAACTGTTCTAGTTCATGTGTACACTTTGACTATTGAGGCTTCACCATTGATTATTGACATGTTTTCATGTACATTTTAGCCTAGTTCATGCATTTTGAAGCTTTGTAGATGTGCATATGCTTTGAACTTGATGTTTACACTTGTGTAGCTATGTTCATGTTTGAATCTTCATTGATCTTTGACATTTGGATTGATTTGGTCACACTACATATATGTAGTTTATTATTTCATGTGCTTTATGTTGATTTGGGTCTGGTCTTATTTCTCTTGACCATTTTATTGAACTTGCATCTTTGTTGAATCCAGCTTAAAGCTCGGATTTGACCTTGTGCTCGTGTCATGACTTTATTTGTATTGCACTTGAGTTGGACCCAGCTTTTGATTAGGTTTGACCTTGTGCTCACCCGTCCCTGTAATTTTATCAAGTGTACATCGGTGTGCACGGCCTTGTGCATGTACAGTGATACACTATGCTGTCACAAGTTGTTCGTGTATGATGAATTCAAAAATGAATATGATGACGAACAACCCAAATAACTGAGGCAAATAACTTTTTTAAATTACACATTTTATTTTATACTGTAAAAATATTTCTTTTTCTATTTTACTGTATCAGTGTGTATTTTACAGATAACTCAGATGCTGGATTCAATCTGGATTACAGTTGATGATAAATACGAGTGAATGAGTGAGATGTAGTGAGGTGAACATTGTAAATGGAAAATTGTGATGTAATCGAAATTGTGATGTAATCAGAAATTGTGTATATACGTATAGTGAGAGCTCAAATTTGTACTATTCAAAATTGCAATAAAATATTTGTTTGAATAAAATATCTGTTTGAATTTAAATTTCGAGCTATTTATTTTATTTAGCAAATATTTATTTAAATATGTGAAAAATAAAATAGTACATTAACACATATATTTAAATGAATATACATATGTTTGTTATCATCAAACAAAAATCATATACTTGCATATTCAACCATCTCCCCCTTTTGATGATAACAAACATATATTTAAGATTTTGAATTTAAATATATTTGATCATTCAATTTGCTCCCCCTATTTGAATGCTCCCTCTCTACAATAAAGCTCCCTTTCATATATACATGAAAATAAATAAAAATATGCAAATGAGCCTAGATGCAAATAAATCATTTAACCTTTATTTGCCAAAATCTTAACTTTTCTCTCCCCCTTTTGTTATCAGCAAAAGAGTAATGGTGTTAAAAAAATAAAGATATAATGATAGACATTAATACAATATTAATACCCGATCGAGTATAAATATTAAATTTCAATAAAATATCAAACAAAAATCATAAATACTATGTTAGGTGCATATTCCACTTTTAGAATGATAGGGATGATGTAAAACCATATAGCTATGTCTATTTGTGGTATATTTATATCAGAAATTTGAATATCTACTAACCATGCATAACCATTAGGATTTTTAAATGAGATTAGTAGCATTCCCAAAAAATGAAGTCAAGATCTTCTAGCCACGCATAACCGTGAGGACTTTAAATAGGATTAGAATCAACTTGTCTATTTAATTAATCAACTTTGATTTGCGTTCCATACATGCATAACCGTGAGGACTTTTAAATGAGCATGATAGCACATAATCAAAAATTCCAAGTAATTCACCCATGCATAACCGTGAGGACTTTTAAATGAGAGTAAATACTTTAGATGTTTTTATTTCTTAAAAAATATAATAAAATGAAAAACGAATAATTTCCCATTTAAAATGCCACGTATTGCCATTCTATATTGGATTTTTATGAGTGATGGTTGTTAGAAATATGACAGAAATAGAAAAGGTCATGGAATTTTTGCCAACAATTTTTTTTAACTCTTGTTTAAATTTCTAAAGAAATTTACTAATTATATTGTCTCAAGTTATAATATATGATCATTATATTGCCCGCTCGAAAATCGACATCCATACTTCATTCGTACTCGAATGCCGTAGATTCGATGGTTCAAAACCGATTCGCCGGAGCTTATAACACAATTAAGTAAACATCACAGCGGAATAAAAGAATAATACATTGATATACAATATCTGATACAACAGAATGCTACAATGAATATCAATATACATCAGAGTAATGATACAATAGAATAGCAGTGGAAAGCAAAATAGATAACAACAGCAGTGGATAATCTCCATCTCCAAAAACCAATCCAGCAATAGCTCGAACTCCCCATAACAATGCACCAAGCTAGGCAAGACTGGTGCGAACCAAAGACTGAACTAACTCCAGAAAATCCACTATATCTAACTATCTGAAAAACCCAACTCTAGACTGCTCGTGTAGAAAATAATGAGCACCCAGAGTTTAGGAAAGGAACAATAAACTCCGGATCAGTCATGGGACTGGTGTGAGCAACAAAAACAGTTTATCTTTTAAAACAATCAACAAGAGAATTTTAAAATAAATTCGCAATGCTTTTTGAAAATAAAACTACCATAAGACCTCCCACCACACACACAATGCAAACGTAGACTTGGAGGAGATTTCTTCTTATGATAGTCAAACATGCTTAATACGCAGGAAATTTCTTTGATATTATTATTATAAGTGCACGGTGCAGAAAAGCATTTCGAAAGTAGAATATAAATCTTAGCTAGCATAGGCATTCCGCACTTATGCCTACTATAGCTACTATGTTCAATAGCAGGTTACCGCCACATTCCATAGCAGGTAACACAACTAAAACCGTACAAGGCTCGTATTGTTTCTTTGGATTTCCAACAAATGGTCAGGCCAAGGAACTTCCCATTGCCACATGGAAACGCCTCTGGAAGGACGTCCCCGAGAACCTAACCGGATCTCTGCCAACACAAGGCCGGGTTACCCCTAACTGGGTAACTACTGACACGAGTATGCCATCCTCCGGTCCTTTAGGACCTTTATCCGAGCGCTCGATAACCAACATCACACTATAGTAAATAGAGTGTTTTCCACATGAGTAAGTATCTGGGCTCCATACCATGATACCACCCCTTTCCAGAAGGAAATGAACATACCCTAAAGGGGCGCTACCCCCTAATAACCTTGCTGCATCTTTCTTGTTTTGACCATTCCGGGATGTGAGTTTCGACGAAGTCTCATCCACAAAGCTACGCTTTGGTACAAAGCCATGATTTGGGTCAACAAATGATCAAAGTAATGATCACAAAGATAAATGATCAAACAAATGATCATATCACAAATGATCAAACAATGATCATTTCACAGCAACACTTAGCATGTCACATTACCAAATTGGGAATATATCGCTCATAACCTTCAACTACAAAACCTCTGAGCTCGTACGTCTCAGAGAAGGGTGTTAAGCTAAGAGAATAAATTCTCCGCCACCAACAGAAATGTATTTGAAAGGAATCTGCTTTATATCTCAAAGTGTAATGTCGGACACACAATCCATACAAGTCTGTTCCGGGCTCGAACATAACCGAAGGCACTTCCAAAGAATCCCTTGCAATCCGGGTATTCACAATCCCGATCGGACTTCCCATCACTTAGGGAATCTCTATACCGTAGCTACTCGGTGCAGAGACAATCGATAGGTTGTCCTATCTTTCTCACAAATACCCGGCCTTCACCACCGGTCTTCAAATGCTATCCATAACGACGTATCACATATTCAGAATGGGTTATACGACACAAAGGTCCTTTCCCGGCTAAACCGAATAGTGAGCGCGACATTTAAAACATATGGATATGGGATTTCAATTAAGTCACAACTTAATAATTCAAAACTTTCTTTCAAATGGTTTAAACAATATACCATTTCAAATCTTTTAAACAACAGATTTATTTCACAAAGATCAATTCATAGATTTTCAAAACAATTTCATTTCTATAGGATTAACCCATTAAATCTTTAAATCAAAGATTTGACTTATAGTTTCAAACCATTTCCAAAACTTGGAAGTCATTTTCATTTTCAAACTTGAAATTCTTTTTAACACAAATTGGACGTTCATTTCTTATGTGAAAGCTTTTATTATGTGAAAACAAACAGTTTTCGTTTCAGAAAAACCCAATTAATTTACACGAGTTAAAGTTCTCAATTTATGTTCATATTCCCAAACTAATACATTTTAAAATGGTTTAACCCATATATAACTGGTATAACATCTTTAATCCCTAGTTTCAAATTATAGAATTAAATTCCAAATCTTGTATTTAAGTTTAAATCAATTTTATTTAAACTTCAAACCTAATCAAGTTATTCAAAATAATTTCATCTTTGAAATTCCATTTAAAAAGATTTTCATTTTAAACCCAATCTTATTTTCAAACCATTTGAATTTAAAAATTCAAATTCAAAACTATTTTCAAAAATCTGTGACTCAATCGATTTCCTCGTGAAATCCATATTTGTGTGTGTATAAGTGTGGTCCAGGGGTTTAACACAATAAAAGTGCCACATCATCAATCATCACAGATTAAAACACAGAAATATAGTTGATAAGCGATATAAAATATAACGCTTATCGTCCATTCACAGATTCACAGATAGAAAATATGAACGCATCGTAAATAATTAAATTACATTCATCATAGATAACACTGAATCCATTCATAGCACAAAATATAGCATATCAGGGATATCGAACAGTTCAACAATCAATAGAATTCGAATCTCTATAAGTGAACTCAATTATAAAATTATCTGATAAATTTAAATCAGATGGGTAATCAGATGGGTCATCAATCTGGTTAATTTACATCAATCAATTTCAAATCATTTGATAAATTGTCCTTTAATCATTTATTTAAAACTAATCAACCTTAAATTTTTAGATAATTAACCTTTAATAAGTTACAATAATTAATTTATTACGCTATCCTTAAAATTAATTATTGCTTAATCACTTGATTTATCAACTCTAATTAAATTATCTACATTAATCAATACCCTTAAATTATCAAAAATTATTGAATTGGTTTTAATTAACTTCACGATGATCCATCTTAAATTTATCAAAGTTTCTTAATTACTTAGGATAAATCTTTATAGTGATTGATCACTAAACCTAAATCTTCAACTTTATTTTAAATAAAATATTTTTGAAATCGACTTCAATTAAATAAGCATAGAGATTTAACTTTTAACTTTTTAAACCTTTCTAAGTTAATAAATAACTCTTAATACAAACATTTACCTATTTTCACTCAATTACTTAAACTCTTCTAGTGATTACAACAAATTTTTGTTTTTAAGACTTACTTTACACTTTCAAATTCAGTTTTAAATTGAAACTTAAACACTAACAGTTTTTTTTCTTCTAAAGCCTGAAATGTTGAGAATAACTCGGCCCAACAAAAAAATGACTTCCAGGAAAGAAAAGAACGCGAGTTACCCCTAATAAACATCGTCTTCCCCAATCCCATATTCACCCTGGATACACGAAATTTCTCATGCACGTGCACGATCGTTCTTGACCACCGTAGGTCATCGCGGTGACCTTCACCGATCACTCCTCCCCACGCAAACCCCTTCGAACACTCAGATCGAATAAAAATCACGTAAATCGAAACGAGGTATTTGGCGTCGAACTGGAACCCAACATCATCGATGAAATCGCCTCGTATCGCCGCTACGCAGTGACAGAACCCCCGCGCCTTCGTCACGAGCTTCCCCTATCGACCCCTCACCGCCACCCATCAACCCTATCTGGTCCGATGCAACATTGATTGCATCATTGCCTCGAGAATCGGTCGGCAAAAACATAGGAATAAAACCCTAAAATCGTTTCATCCCATCATCTCCTTCAACGTAAAATTTTTTGAACATTTTTCCTAACTTCAACAATGGCCCAGCAAGCTTCAACCAAGATTTCAACTTTCAAAATTGATTAAAGTGACAGAGATTTGTAAAAATATAATTTTTGTTAAATTTCAAACTGCTCTTTAAATACTAATTTAAAAATCCTGATTTTTGTTTTAAAAATCTTGACTTGCAGCATGAATTCAAGATATAATCTCGAAATAATATTTTACAACAATCGATTTTATCAAATTTCTACTTGCTTACCTGTAGAACTAAGTTACAGTGAATATTTTCAAAAACAGGATTTTAAAACAACTTTTAAAAATCTAAATTTAAAGTTTAAATCTCTTGTTCATTTGATAAATTAAACCTAACAACGAATAGCAGCAGTATATTCAAGTTTGAAAGCAAACATAGACCCTGTATCAATTTCAAATAAACACAGAGCATCAAAGAATCATATGTAAAACTGAAGCATATACAACCAAATCATCAAAGAATCTTGAACTGTTATTAATCAACTTAAAGCTTTTAAAAATTATGTTTACCCACAGACTCTCAAGCATTGGATTCTAAGAAATAGTTTTAAAAATTAAAGTTGCTCACCTTGTAGTGGAAGTAGGGAACAATGTTGCTTGCCACAGATCACATTGGAAACTTTGTCTTGCTCTGATTTAAAAAGCTTTGATACTTGATTGCTTAACTGGAACATGCTAATGAGGGTTCAAACTTGATTGAGGCAGTTTGCACTTGAAGATGTTACAAACTTCTTAGTGAATTTGTTACAGGCTTTTAATTCATTTCTGAATTGCATTTGTTTTTTTTTACTTTATGTCTCCTTTCTCAAGCCTATACTTGCCTATATATATTTGTTTGTATAATTCACCAGGGATATTTTTTTTCCTTGCTTGCTTTAACCAACAAGATTTCGGCTGATATGTTTTGTGCTTTGTTTAAGTGTACTTAGGATCTTGCATTTATTTGTTTTGTACTTATTACTTATTTATGCATATGTTTATTATTATTATTATTATTATTTATTGTGTCATGCCTGGTTACTTTCCTTGCTTTAGGTACATATTTTATTCTTTGTTTTCCTCTTGCTTGTCTCGGCTGATGATAGGGTAGGTACCTTTGTTTCTTATTTTATTTACATGCCTCACTTAGCTTTTGTTTGCCTTGGTTTTACTATCTTACTTTGCATAACTATCCTTCAGGCAACATACTTTATTTTGTCTAATTTGCTTTTATACCCTGTATACCATTATAAAGTTACTTTAGTCAATGTTATAAATTTTTGTTTATTCATATTTAATTTATTTACATACTTCAATGTATATATTCTTGTCTTCCTGCTTTACTATGCTGAGATGATGGAAATAAGGGCAGTCTGCTTCTACTTGCTTTGACTATTTAGCTCAGCTGAGATGATGTAGTATTGGGCTAGAGATGAAAGCATTTATTACTTTGTTTATTTCCTTGCATTCTTTTCTTAACTTACATTTGTATTGTTAACACTTTATATTTTATTTGCTTTACCAGGTTTGTTTTTACTCCTATATGTACATAACATAACTTACTTGCTTGTCTTGTACTTGAATAATTTGTTTACTTCAGATGTGCTAAGTTTTGAACGAATGAAGAAGATTGATATATAAAAGAATGAAGCTTACAGGCTGGTATACTTAGCACAGTGTATTATAATGTTGTTTGTACAAGTGATTATAATATTTTGTATAATAGACATTGTTGAAGTTGTTTTATAAATATTTTCTTTGTTTACAGGCAGAGAGATGATTTAGTATGTCATTCCATATATTTTACTATCTCTATATAGTTACTTGCCTTCATATCTTATATTTTATCTCATATACATGTATTACTATTCCAATTCCTTTTATTTGTTCTGTTATCTTTTATAAGTGTTTATATGCGAATGCATTATATTTCTATGCTTTTACTTAATAATTTTATTTATTATTTACTATAAATCCTAATTCAAATACAAATTAAATATTCAAATTTTAAATTTATTCCAAAATTTATTCAAAATTTACATTAACTATACATTAAAATAAACTTCAAAATTTGGGGTTGTTACATTAGATCTATATGGTTGGTTTCGTGGTTCAACGGCTGGATCGAGCTAAAGAATTGGATTAGGGTTTCGGCCTGGGGTTAAAGTGGCGGCGGCAGAGGCCTTAGGGGCGACCGGACCTATGGGGTTGGGTGCGGGTCGTCGAGCTGAGGTCGATGGTGGTGGCGCTGGATTCAATGGCGGCCGGAATAGGGGTGGAAGGATGGTCAAAGCGGCGGTCAGCGTTCATTTGGATGGGTTCGTTTTCGTGAAACCCTGTGTTCTTAGGCCGCGTACAGATAGGAGGGTGTGAGGGAGATAACACTATGCTGACGTGGTGATTTTATCTTGGGTTTGTTTTTTTTTTTACTTAATTTTTGAAACTCAAACGTTTATTCGAATAACTTTCTCATACGAATTCCGATTTTCGCGAAATTTCTTTTGGTAGGATCGTAATAAAATTCCAGACGCGTGGACACTGGTTTGGACAGATTTGGAGATCGTCAAATTTTTTGGTTTAAATCGGATTTAAATTCGATTTAAATTCAAAAGGTGAGTGTTTTAACCCACTCACAACTTCTAAAAGTTTTTATGTTTGTTAAATTTATTTTGGATATGAGTAGAAATTTACTTATGATTGTTTGGCATGTTTTATTCAGCATATCTTTTAATTCGCATTTATTAAATTTAACTGTTAATTTCTTTTATGTATTGCATATAAATTGACAGTTAGAATTTATTTAGGTGCATATAAACAGCTCGTTAAACAGTTATAAATTTAATCGAATATGAAATGTTAATTAATAACTGCCAATTATTTCCTGTTATATTGTATATGCCATATTTTGATGTTTGTTTAAACTGATGATGTTTGAGATAATTTGGTTGATGATTGATGATGGATGAATGGATGTTTTGTTTCATATCATTTAAACTACAAGTTATCATGCATTTTTCATTTCATTCGGGATTGTGGTTTGAAATGATATACAACCGCAAAATTTTATATCTTTTAAATTGCGGATTGAAATGATAAATATCCGTATCACTTGACCATAGGATAGAAAATTTTATACAGGCACCGTGGTCTATATATAAAAATATTTTAAAGTGATTTCTATGGTTTGGATGGAATACGGTTTATAATAATTTTAATTTTGATATTTTTCTTCTATATATATATATACATATGAAGTTAGAAATTTTGAATTTTAAACTGTGTATAGATCTGTTAAATAAAAATGGAATTTTTTTTGAGAAATGGAATTTGATAAAATATATTATATGTTTAAGTTTGGAAATTTTAAGATATGATATTTATAACCAGATTTTCCAAGACAAATATAAAAATGAATATTCTAGTATAAAGTAAACTTGAGAAAATATTTAATTTCTAGAAATTGGAGTTTTATTTATGGAATTTATGTGAATATTCAAGACTAAATAATAGAACATTAATTTGTTGAAAGAATAAAACCCAACTTTAGTTTTTGAAATATGAATACTCCAAATGGATATATATATATAGAATTGAAGTGATTTTGGAACTTGGAAGTGATATTTAAATTTTGGTTTAGACTTTAAATAAAGAAATATATTTGTAAAGCCATGGAAATTATTTTTCTTTACAAAGTAGCCTTAAAGTTAAACCATTTATTTTATATACCGTTGAATATCCAAACCATTCAAGTTTTAGAAGTTATGGTTTTTAAAAGTATGAATTCCGAAATATTATGTTTTGAAAGTATAATTCAAATGTTTGGTTTCCAGATATTATAATTTTTTTAAAGCAGTATGATTTTGGAAAAGAAATATGTTTGGATAAAATGATATCATATTGTTTTGGGTTTTAAAATGATATCGTATTCATAGTTTGAAATGGAAATTTTTATTCTGGCCGCGGTGTTATAATAACGATGGGTTAGCAAAGAGACCGGGATCGGATATGGACATACTCTCTGTCGATACCGAAAACCACTTTGACTAACCGTGTATGCGGTGGAGATTCCAAAATGAAGTAGGATGGTGGCGACGTTTCCTGTAAGGTAAATACGTGGACCCAACTCCCGTGAGTTGGCATAAGGTGGCTAAAACAGTAGCGATTCTCGGGCCAATGAGGTCATTCCTCTGATCGAGCGCACTCCTTCGATACTATACTCTGACTTTGGATTGTTTCGGTGGCCACTATTGATTTCTTTGATTTGGGGGTGTTAGTTCGAGGTGGGCGGTAGCTGCGGCTATGCGTTTCCACCAGCCCGGATAGCAATTGGTATATCTACCCTGGCATTACCTAGTTGTGCCGTGTCACCTACCCTAGCGCGCCTTGTACGAGTTTCTATTTGTGTCGTACCTATGGAGTATCCTCTGGTAGCCTCCCGATCAGGAGGTATTACGGTACTGTATAGACTATTGGCATTATTTGTGTTAAGGGCTATATGGGTAACCCCTTAATGCTATTAAAAAGTAAGTTTATTTTACAATTAGACACTATTATAATAGCGCAATATACTACATAGTAAATAGTTTAACGGATCCTTAGGAGATGTAAATCCCGAGCATCTCTTGAGTTACTGTACTCATATTTATTTCTGTTAATTTAACTCACATAAGATCTTTTAGTTCTGACTCGAGTGTTTTTGTCCTTTTCAAATTCGCTCGGGTCAGTCCGAGCGTTTCAGGATCGAAGACTTTAGCTTTGGAGGACGAAGACGAAGAATTCGTATTATTATTATCTATATTATTGCACCACACTCATACTGTTCCGCTGTATTTGTATTGGTATGTGAACTCTGATAGTTATTGTATAAAGAAGAATCAAGTGTTTTGTAAACGGTTTATGAACTATATATTTATTATTATATTTTATCCTTCCGCTGTGAGATTCTGTTTGTTTTATTTCTTCTCTGTTTTCTTATTAACCCCATAACAATCCGCCCTTCCGTATGGTTTGAATTGGCACGTATGTCGTTTTAAATCATACGAAAAGGCGGGATGTTACAGTTTGCATATATATACTTTTATATTCAGTTATACTGCATCATGTCACTTGTGTTCATTGTGTAGTCTGGTTTTGGTTTCTTGATGCAGTCTAGCTTGGGAAATCATGTATGGTTGCAGTTTTGGTTTGATATTGACTCTAGTTGCATTTGAAGCTTTTTGTATATGCACTTGTCAGCATGGTCTGTTGAATTTAAAACTGTACTAATATGTGGTTCGAGCATTGCCTTGAACTGAACTGTTCTGGTTCATGTGTATACTTTGACTATTGAGGCTTCACCATTGACTAACATGTGTTCATGTACATTTTGGCCTAGTTCAAGCATTCTGAAGTTTTGTAGATGTGCAAGTGCTTTGAACTTGATATTTACACTTGTATAGCGATGTTCATCTCTGAATCTTCAGTGATCTTGTTGACATTTAGGTTGATTTGTTCACACTACATGTATGTAGTTTACTGTTTCATGTGCTTCATGTTGATTTGGGTTTGATCTTGTTTCTCTTGACCATTTTATTGAATTTGCACCTATGTTGAATCTAGCTAAAGCTCGGGTTTGACCTCGTGCTCGTGTTGTGACTTTATTTGTATTGCACTTGAGTTGAACCCGGTTTTTGATTGGGTTCGACCTTGTGCTCACCTATCCCTGTAATTTTATCAAGTGTATATCGATGTGCACGGTCTTGTGGCATGTACAGTGATACACTATGCTGTCACAAGTTGTTCTTGTATGATGAATTCAAAAATGAATATGATGATGAACAACCCAAATAACTGAGACAAATAACTTTTTCAAAATACAAATTTTATTTTATACTGCACAAATATTTCTTTTTCTAATTTACTGCGTCAGTGTGTATTTTGCAGATAACTCAGATGCTGGATTCAACCTGGACTGGAGTTGAAGATAAATGCGAGTGAATGAGTGAGATGTAGTAACGTGAACATTATAAATGAAAAATTGTGATGTAATCAAAATTGTGATGTAATCAAAAATTGTACATATATAGTAAGAGCTCAAATTTGTACTATTCAAAATTGTAAAATATATGTTTGAATAAAATATCTGTTTGAATTTAAATTCTAAGTTATTTATTTTATTTAGCAAATATTTATTCAAATATATGAAAAATAAAATAGTATAATAACCAATACATTTAAATGAATATATATATGTTTATTATCATCAAACAAAAATCAGATACTTGCATATTCGATAGGAATTAAAATTGGAATCAATTTCAAACAAAAATCAAAGGCGAGAAATTCGCACTCATTTGGAATTGCCAAGTTTAGATTTTTAATAGTTAAAATAAATCATTGGATGTTTGGATGAATTTATATAATTATTATCTGTTGATGTTAAATAAATAAATAGTATATATACTAGAATTTGGAGTGAAATTCCCGCACATTATAACGGATGAGACCTTATGCGCCTCGCATAATAACGGATGATCCTATGTACTACGATATCCCCCTCGAATTGGGATTGGTATTATTTCATGTTGTATTAACATCTATGGATGCAGGAAAACAAGTTGGAGGGATCCAACTTGATTCCTCAAATATGTTGTTATTTTTCATATATAGTGATATATGATTTGTGTAGAATAATCTATTATAGATTATTGCAGTGTTTGGAATTATTGGATGTTATTGTAGCACTGGCCTGAATTTTGATAATTTAAAAGCTATAAATATATTTTTAAAATTATGAAATTAAAGGAGATTTGATATAAAAGTATATATATTGGAATTGGAGTTATTTTAAAAAGAAATTGAATTAGAAAATACAATTGATTTTTTTGGGTATACTTAACTATCGTGAATATTTTGATGGAGATTTAAAAATGACTTATGTAAGAGAGTTTATAAATAGCATCTGGGAATATGAAAAGGAGTTAAAACCAATGTTAAAAATAGATTGGAAGTATAAATGGGATTTATAAGAAATGAATTTGTATAATGGAATTCTATAAATAAGATTTGTTTTATCAACAAGTAAAACTCAAAGGAGTTTACAAAATTTATAAACAATGTTTATAAACAAGGAAAATGACGATCAGTTGATAAAATGGAAATATAGATTTACGATATGAACTGTATCGAGTTATGGAAATCGTTGGGAAACAGATAGTGGATTTTATTTTTGAATATGAAAATGGTGATAAATTGAGATATAATCGATGTGAAACGAATCGAGAAGGATTTATAAACTGAACTTGGCAATATTGGATTTTCTTAAAATAGATTTTATTCGAGAAGTTAAAAGTTTGTGAAAATGGGATTTTTAACTACTATGCTATATTATTTAAACTATTATTTAGATTAGAATATTCCAAAAGATTAGTTATTTTAATATTAAACATTTATTGAAATAAATTCTAATTTTATTATTCAGCTTTGTAAATTAATCAGTTACTTAAAAATGATTTGGAAATGAGTTATTGATGTAATTTAAAATGTTTTGATATGTTAAATTTACCTAAACAAATTTTACAAATAAACTATTATTCTTAAACATACTTATTATATATATATATATATATATATATATAGTTTTAAAGGATGGAATTTATGTATAAATCCTCTCGAAATTGAAAGCGAAGTTTGTTAAACGAGTATGATTTTAGAAGAGGAATTTTATAGTGGGATTGTGGGAGCTTAAAGAAATTTCCTATGTGTTTTAAAATACGAGAAATTAGGAAAAAAAATGAAGTAGAATTCATAAAAAGAGGTTAGAAACGAGCAATTACAGTTATAGACAAGTGCACTTGACTTGGGAAATATTAGGGGGTTTACAAATAAAATTGTAGAGAATTGGAGAAAAGGAAATAAATGGACTACTCCCTAAATATTGAAAATAAAAGATATAAGAGAATATGATTATAAACATTCCTAAGTATTGGACGAGAAGAATTTGAAATATTTAACTTCGAGATTTTAGTTATAGAAATATTTTCAAAGGGATGGATTATAATTGGAAGCGAGAAAAATATATTTTAAGTATTGAAGCGACTTGAATATATCGTGTTAAGGATATAAGAACTTGAGTTTGATTTCCACTATTAAAATATTGGAAGAGTTTGAATATATATCTTACAAAGATATTTTGGAGATATTTTGGAAAAATTTATAATAAGGCCTAGTGTTGCTTTTGGATGTTATTTGATAGTTAAATAACCAACTATCAATATTGGCTAATTTCGTTAATCGTTTCGAAGAGACCGGGATCGGATTTAATTAACTGAAAACAAATTCGATGCGGGTTGAACGTTACGAATGAATACCATGAACATGACGTAGAAGGTGATTTGGTTTGTCCAGATCCAGGACAACTTGTATGGACGAATACTATCAGAATATCGTCATCGGAGGATGATGAGCATTCTAAGTAAAATTGTTCTTGAAAGGTAATGCTTAGCCTCGAACCTCAACAACCGAGAATGACTAAAATAGTGGAGATGCAGCAAGGCTAAGTGGTTCACACCCAATTAGGTTATGTTTTCACCTTTGTAGATGTCCTCGTAAAAACCTATTTACTACGGATATGGTTGTGCATGAAAGAAGGAGCGCTCGATAGTAAGGGTGGGAACACCTGGAGTGATAACATATTCGGTCTATCCAGGTTAGGGATAGGCCGATCTTGTGAAGCAGGGGATCCTGGCATGGTCTTCGGTACATTGTTCTAGAGATGTACGGTGGTGGAACGTGCTCTAGTCGTCCAGTCATTCGTTAGAATCCATTCTCCGATATGAGCATACAGTTTTGTTTATAGAGCCTAATATGCTGTAATTTAATTAATGTAACAATTTCAGCTATTTGAATAAGTATTTGTATTTAGACACTATTATAATATCACTCGATTTTCTATAAAATGTTTGGGTTATCGCAAGAGAAAACCCGTCGTGCTTATGTGTGACGCGGTCTTATGAGATACCTTTGTTTTCAAAGGATTTTGATAACTCTAATAATTCAAATTGAGTGTGTTTTCTGACGCTGGTTTTCCAGAGTGACTCTGGTGTTATTTTATTATAATGCTCGGGTAAGACCGAGTATTACAGATTCAGGTTTAAATGATGTGGAGCTCAGGAGACGAGCTGGAGGAGTATTTTCGTACTTGGTTATATTTTCCACTGTATGAGGACAAGTTACTATAAATGTCCAGATTGATGTACTGATTGTTGTACTCTAATGATTGTAAGTATAAAATAGCTATAGATTCCTTTATATAAAAATCTGCTATTACATATTATATTTTGTTCCATTGCGATTGTGAGATTCTATTGTTGTTGTTGTTTTATTTTTGTCTTCTATCGTTTTCTTCTTCTTTACCCTAGTTACTAGCTCTTTCATACACTTTGGGTTGGACAAGGGGTACGGAACCACGGGTTGCTATAATAACTAACACTACCAGCTTCCGATCAGATGCAAAAATGAATGGAATCCCAATATAAAAATTGGTCCATCCACGATGGACCACCTTTTGCTGGGACCTTTAGGAAACCCATTGAGACGTATAGAGATGAAGCTAAAGGCAGAAATTGAGTGGTATACCACATCTACAGCCTGATCTAGAACCACAAAAAATTCTTATCAAAAATTTAGTGTTCACCATGGAAGACTCACCAGGGGTTGTACTCCCTCACCAAGATCCATTAGTTATTGATCTACATACTTCAATGTGCAGAGTAAAGAAGATATTGGTCAACACTTGATCTAACACCAATATGATCTTCCAAATTTCTTTTGATCATGAGTTTACGTAAAGAAGAAGTGTTCTCCAGCCCTGATCCATTTTTTGGCTTTAATAACATTGCAATTGTTTCATATAAAGCAACTAGAATAATAATAATGGCAAGAAGAGACCCTCTGTGCACATCTGTCTATGTCACTTTTGTGATTCTTGACCAACCATTTTCCTACAAGGATTTCCTAGAAGACCTGGTATCATAAGATGGGAGGTATAATCTCATAGAGGGATCGAGATAAAATTTTATGTTGCATAAGTGATTGGGTGTATTAAGAGAGAACAATTATTAGCTAAGGAATTATATTCTATAACTGGTAGTTATGATAGCAAAGTTCCATTTCTTATATTGATGTGTAAAATAGAGAAACAAGCAATGTAAATTCTAGCATTGATAAAGTAGATGAATATGGGCATGTGAGAAAGGGCTCACATGACCCCAACCTCACGTTGAAAAAGGCCACCAATGGTAACAACAGGCAAGGGAGGTAAGGATCAAAAGAGAGGATACCTCCATATGATAGAAAGCGATGGGTATGGTTCATTTGATGCTTAGTATCTAAGTGATGAAGCAGAAAATACTTCATGCTTATACATTACTTTTGAACCTGAAAAAGGTAAGGTTGACCTAAGGTTGGATGTGGATACAAGAGAACTTAAACCAGTGGATTTTCTTAAGATGTGTAGTTGGATCCAAACAACCCCACAAAAACTATGAAATTAGGGGGAAATCCGAATAAAGAACGGTGCATAGAGCTGATAAATTTTCTAAAGTACTCAATTGACAGTTTTACATGGACTAATGCAAATACGGTAGGCATTTATCCCTTAGTAATTTTTCATGCACTCAATATCAGCCGAGAAGCTAATGTGGTTTGTCAAAAGAGACGATATCTAAATCAGGAGTGATATGATTTCTTCCATGAAGAAGTTAAGAAACCGAAAAAAATGGTTTCATTAGTGAAGTTTGTTAATAACACGTATATCGAGTTTGATGAAAACAGCCATATAAATATAAGTACTGATGTTTTCCCAAGTTATATAGAATAGTTTGCAGGATATTACAATAGGTTAATACAAGTACATGATAATTAAGTCTAAAGACCGATCAACAAAGAGATTAGAGATCATAATTCAGAGATGATCAAGATAGTTGGAGACTCATGATTTTAAATAAAAAGACATAAAGAGTTTAAGACAATAGATTATAGTTAATAAACATTAGAGAAATTTGTTAAAGTCCTTGAATAGCAACTTTCTTTTCTTTGAATACTCTCTCATCCGAATAATTATTTATTTTTAAAATATATTACTATGAATACTTTATAATTTTTTTTATATATTAAAAATTATTTAAAAATTGTTTTTAAATGATTTTAAGAAATACCAAAATTTTATAACATAAATGTGTTTATTGTTTTTCTCAGGATATAAGGGTATGTCGACATACCATACCAATGTATATCGATATATTTACCATTGAAGAGTTGTTTTAAAATTTTGAATAGTTGTAATATTTGGATCGATCTGATTGCAAATAGATATGTCCTTTCAAACACTATATAAATGGGACTGGAAAACGAATTTCATAACTGCTTTCTCTATATTCTTCTTACTCCAAATTCTCATTATATATTTTACAAAATCCACTTTCTATACTTTTCAAATTCACTCAAATTTAATCTTTAATTTACTATATTCATTCTCTATAATTTACTCACTGTTTTGCAAGTATTCTCTCTTCAATTCAAAGACCAAAGTGCTATCAAATGGCTATAGGTACTTTGCATCCAAAGTATAACTATTTGTATTTGGAATCAACAACTCTCTGCTACTATTTATGCAGGTGTGCTTACTGGCTATTCAAATCAAGTGGGTGTGCTTGTTGCCCATTCAAATCAAGTGGGTGTGCTTGTTGCCCATTTAAATCAAGTGGGTGATTTTATTGCCTGGTTAAATCAAGAGAGTCTAACATAAGTTGGAAAGTCAGGAATGTGTATCTTATTTTCCTTGAAATCAAGATTGTATTCTGGTTTGCTTGCTGCCTAATTAAAGCAGGCGTTTAAAGGGAAATCTATACATATAGTGTACATGACCGACGTTGGATTGGTCAATCCGAACCAGTATAAAACTCCTGGTGTCAACTCTTTTGCTTATACTTTATTTTTTTTCTACATACATACATACATACATACATATACATACATACATACATACATACATACATACATACATACATACATACATACATACATACATACATACATATGACTTCCTACTAATATATATGTGTGTGTGTTTGTTGATTATCCATGTTTGGATTTAAATCTTGAAACTGTTTTAAAAAAGTTCTATATAAGTTATAAAATACTATTCACCCCCTCTAGTGCTACAGTAGCCTTAAGATCCGTTCACACTAGTATAACTTATACTACATCATTATTCAGATATGGTATCAGAGCCTTAGGTTTTCAAAAACTTGTTATTTTATTTTTGAAAATTATAAACGGCCACTAACACTGGTCATACACTTTTTAAAACTTTTATAGATGGACAATCGACTGCTAGACCTTCACTATTTAATGGTAGTAATTATGCTTTTTAGTCATGTAAGATGAAAAATTTATTTACAATCAAATTGTTTAGATATTTTAGAACATCACACAAAGTGAATACACTTAACCTTGAACCAAATATTCATAATGGACACCAGTTCAAAAGACACAAGCACTTAATAACTCAAAGGCCATAATATTTTATTTTTCTCCTTAAATAAAAATGAATTTAATCGGGTTTCTATTTGTATGTCTACCTATGCAATTTAGAGAATGTTGCAAGTCACACATGTGAGCACTAATAAAGTATAACAAACTAAGATTTCCATATTGACCAACCAATTTCAACTTTTTAAAATGAAACGAAATGAGTCTATTTCTGACATGTATTCTAGATTTCAACATATTGTTCATTCATTAGTATCTGTTGAGTTAGAAAAATCCATAATTCACTTTCTTCTAAATGGGATCAAAAGACATCAGCACTATAGGAAGCCAATAATATTAGTATATTAAAAATTGAAAAATTAATTGGTAATCTAATGTCCTATGAAGCACAGTTGAAAGGTAGAAGGGGAAATAAGGCGACCGAAAAGAAATCAATTGCATTCAACACAACAACGACTATCAAGATTCAGATTCAGATGATAATGATGAGAAAGATTGCTCCTATGACTCGGAATTTTAGAAAATTTCCAAAAAACAGAATGATGAACAACTTTTGTAAGACTAAAAAAAATTCAAAAATGGAAATATTTTTAAATGTTATGACTATGGTGAATTTGACTATCTACAAAGAGATTATCCGCAGTTAAAGAAAACAAAGAATTTACCAAACATCGATTCATTTAAAAAGAGAAAAAGGGTTTACAACACAACCTTAGATGATCTAATACAACAGATAGTGACAATGAACTAGACACTAAAAATATCAGCTTATCTTTCACGGGCGAGGAAGATTAATCAAGTCAAACAAAGAAATCAGTGAAATTGGTATCTTTACATTTCATATTTTATTTTTCTGGAAATTATTTAATATAGGAATAAAATATATAATAATAATAAGTATATATATAAATATTGTAACGGACAGGGGATTTTCGACCCTCGAAAATCGGCATTAATATGTCCACTATATAAAATGCCAAGCAGCCGAGTGACGAAAATACCAGTTCATTAGGGGCGAAGAAGAAAAAGGAAGAAGAAAAATAGAAACTATAACACAGATTCTCACAATCGCAGTGGAACAAAATATAATATATAACAATAGATTCTAAATACAAGAACTGTACTGTCAATATGCGTACCACTATCAGAGTACAACAATTTAATACATCAATCTGGACAGTTTAATAACTTGTCCTCACAGAGCGGAAAATAACCAAGTACGTTATATACGTCTGAACTCCTCATATTCATCTCTTGAACTCCATAGCATTTTAACAAATCTGTAATACTCGGAGCATTATAATAAAATAACACCCGAGTCAGTTTGGAGAACCAACATGATAAAAACACACTCAATTTGAATTATTAACTTTTCAAAATCCTTTAAAAACAGAGGTATCTCGTAAGATCACGTCACAAATAAACACAATGGGTTTTTACCTTACGATAACCAAAACAATTTTTATCAAAATCGTCTGATATTATAATAGTGTTTATAGAAAGTAAATAGAAGACAGCTGAAATGCTTGCATCTCACATTCCAACATAGTTGGGCACAATCAAAACCGTACGAATCTTATGGAGGAGGGATCCCATCCAATGACTAGGCCACTGGGGTTTCACCCACCATAGCACACCTCTAGAACAATGTACCGAGGACCACGTCAGGATCCCCTGCTACACAAGACCGGCCTACCCCTGAACTGGATAGACCGAATATGTTATCATCTCGGGTGTTCCCACACTTACATCGAGCGCTCCTTCCACGAACAACCATATCCATAAATAATAGGTTTCCAAGGATATCTCGAAAGGTGATAACATACCCTACTTGGATGCGACCCACTTAGTCTTGCTGCTTCTCCCCTGTTTCAGTCATTCCCAGTTGATGAGGCTCGAGGCTAAGCGTTACCTTTCAAGGAGCGATTTCTCATAGAATGCTCATCGTCCTCCAATGACGGTGTTCTGATAGCATTCCTCCATATAAGTTTCCCAGGGTCTGGACAAACTGAATCACTGTCTTCATCATCTTCACGATATTCATTCGTAATGTTCAAACCGGTTCGAAGTGGTTTCCGGATAGGTAAATCTGATCCCGGTCTCTTCGAAAGGATTAACGAAAATTGATGAAAATTGACAGTCAGTTATTTAACTATCAATACACATCCATAAGCAATCATCAGGCCTTATCAAAAAAATTCCCATAGTTTATTTCAAAAATATCTCTTTAAGATATTACTTTCAGTTCTTCAACATTAAAAAATAGTCTTTAAATCCTTATAGCTTCAACGAAATATTTCCACCCTTTATTCAACACTTAGTACATTCTTCTTCATTTCATTTTAAATTCACACTTAGAAAATATTCCTTTATTTCCTATTTCTTTTCTCAAAATCACTCACAATTTTATTTGTAAACTCCTTGACTGGTTTATAACGAATTCTATAACTTCCAGAATTTCTTTAACTAATTTCCTTAATATTTCCAAAGCTAATTTTACATGCTAATATTTTTCAATTTCCTTTTGTACCACTTTATGAATTCTATTTCATTTCAAAGCTTCACCTTTATTTAACCACTTCGAGAATTTTCTTACTTTTCATCCCAATCTATTTTAAGAATTTTCTTGCAATCTTATCTAATGAACAACCCATTTCCAAACATCCAAGGAGGTTTATAAATAAATTTAAACCATTTCCAACTCTCTCTCTCTAATATATATATATATATATATATATATATATATATATATATATATATATAAGAATAAGTATTTAAAGAAAATAATAATCATTTATTTTTAAGACACACTCAAATAATTATTTGAAATATTGAAAACACCTTTTTTATATAACATCACCTTTCAAAGCAGATTTAAAATTTAGGATTTTATTAAAGTATATACTAAGTAATTAAAAAATTTACTTCTGAAATATTTCAATACCAAACAACTTTAGAATTTCGTTGTTTAATAAATAATTTTTTTTTTATTTTTAAAAACTTAACTTATTGATAAAAGCATATTTTTAAAATTTGGGTAATCAAATTTTCAATTCATAACCCCTCTTGATTTTCATCACATTTCTCCCGTTCCGGTCTCCTTAATCATCTTCATTTTAAAAATAACATCTACTATTTTTCTCACTCTATTTCCATATTCTAACATAAATTCTTTCCGTAAATTTATATTCCAAATGTATCATTCGATATCACTTTCTTTCATTTATAAACTTCATTTATAAATTGTTATAACTCCTTTAAGTTTCACTAAAGATAATCTCATTTATAAATTCCATTTTATAAACTCAATTTCTTATAAATCCTATTTATTTTTTGCCAGTCTACTTTTAATATCGATTTCAACTTCTTTCTATATTTTTCCAAATATCACTTTAAAATCTAGTATTTTAAAAATTCCTTTATATAATTTATTATAAAATCTAAATTTAAATATTTTCCTGCATTTTAATACGATCAAAAATCCATTATTGCTTATTCGAACCAATCCCTTTTAATTCCTCAAAAATTTGAAAATAATATTTATGGTATTTAATTTACCCAAAATTAATTTCCATGTCATTATAACATTTTAAATTTACAACACACAATAATCCAACATTTTATAAATATGAAAAATACTAATATATTTGAGAAATCCAGTTGGATCCCTCCAACCTGTTTTCCTGCATCCATAGACGTTACAGCAATAAAAATACCATTCCCACTTCCAGGGGGATATCGTGGTATATAGGGTCATCCGCTATTATTCGGGGCGCATAAGGTCCCATCTGCTATAATGTGCCGGAATATCACTCCAATGCTAATATATATATATATATATATATATTACTATATGTATATTATATCATCCAACATGCAATAAATTTTAAATTTTTAGCTAGCATCCGAAATTCAATTTTAAATATTAAAATTAAAAATTCTGGAAATCCAAATGAGTGAGAGTTTTCTCACCTTTGATTTTATTGCATCGACTTCCAGCTATGAACCAAACTCGGCTTATTTAACATATTTTGGACCTCGTATAATTTAATGATAGTGTTAATAACATTCACGAATTAAAATATGTATTCATTACACTAATTCGACTAAAGAAAATTAATTACCCCTCAATCAATAACTTACCCAACTGGTAGTGCACGAGCAGCAACTCCCTAATGAACGCGACTTCGACCCTATCTCACGCCACCAACCGTATCACCACCGCCGTCGTCGGCCTCCGCCTCACCTTTCATACCTCACCACATCGCGACACAGTCCATCCTTCAACGCCAACCGCCTCGTCGACCATCTACTGTAACAACCCTAGATTTTGACTATATATTTAAATTTGACTTTATTTCATTTTGAAATTAATTTAAATTTGTTTTATTTGTGTGATATCATTTCTAAACATTTTTAAAATGATAATGTAATTTTTCCAAAATTTACTGTATTTATTTCTTATTTTTAAAGGCTGTTTTCTAATTTTCTGCCATTTTCTTCATTTTAAATTTCTTTATTTTATTTAAAATTTGTTTTATTTGTGAAATTTCATCTCTAAATATTTTTAAAATAATAATAGAATTTTTTCAAAATTTACTGTGTTGATTTCCTATTTTTAAGGGCTGTTTTCCCATTTTTTGCTATTTTCTGCATTAAAAATTATATTTAAATTAAATTTTGAATATTTATTTTGTGAATAAAATTTTGTTTTATGTTATTATTTATGTTTAAAAATACTTTATAAGCTCATATGAATTTTCTACAAATTATTTCATTTAATTTCAAATTTTCTAGTCTAGTTCACTGTATTAACTATTTTTCCTTAATTTTACTCTATATAATTAATAAATGGTATATATATTTTTATATTTTTTTAAAGTTTCGAAATTTTATCTGATAATATTGTTATTTCAGAATATATAAACTTATACAAATACTTAAAGGTAAATTGAAAGGGTTTGTGACTTTTTATTTCCAATGGCTTTTGATTTTCCCGCCTTTTCACATTTTTAACTTACTTTTGCCATCAATTAGCCATAATAACTCACATACTTCAGCTTCCTACCTCCATTATTCATTCACGTACATCATTTTTCATCTCATTAAAAAAAAATTCGGCCATCACTTGTTTGAGAAGTTGGTAAAATTCTATTTTTCTTTTATCTCCTTTTGTTCACTTATGCTGATTTTTCGTTTGATTTGCACTTGATCTTCTTTATCATAGGATCGGCCATGCCCCTCTCCAGCCCCTGCCGCCACTACCACCACCTGAGCATGCCACCAGCACCTCCTCCTCACTGACCATCCCCATCCGTACCACCCTAGGTGGTAGTTCCTTCACCAAGTTCACCAAACTCCAATATCTTGACCTAGCCGAGCACAAGCCTTCACATCCACCACTTCCACCACCCATGGCCGCCACCTACATGACCACCACCACCTCCAGCACCCTCTGCCACGTCACCACAGTGGACCCCACTCCTCTGGCCGTGACCACAGCAGCCTTGGCCGAGCTTTGTTTGCTTGAAACTTGTGATGTTGTTAGTAGTTACGCCTTGTTGTGTTGTTGTTCCATCTCCATAACTTTTGCCATCAACAAACTCATGTTAGGCCGACCTTAGCAACCCAGACCTGACCCAAAACCATTGCCTTAGACCTGTACTCCACCTCTGGCCGAGCCTATGGGATGTCGGAAGCAAGTGCAAAGCATTTCAGCTTTGTTTTATGAAGTTTTTTCTAGCATAGTTTATCGTATTTTGGTCTGAAACCTTATAATTGTTATATTGTTTTGTTTGATTGGTATTCAAAGGAATTAATCCTTGGCTCCTCCATTCGTATCTGTGTCGTGCTTTTGTGCTTGTGTAGATCCCGTTTGTGCAATTCGTCGTTGTGTCATCAACTCAAAACAGTGAGTTATTCTCACCAGACAGTTTTATACTTATATGAATAGTAAATTGATCACTTGTGAATATGTAAACTGCATCACCATATTATTATTTGCTATGTCACTATTATATGATGTTCACCCATGCTTAAACACCTATTATGACATTTGTTACTGTTATATTATGATGTTCTGTTATTTTTATCCGTTTATCACACTGCAAGTTCCCTTTAGATTAGAATCACTATGGGTTGAAATGATACATACCCGAACGGACTTTAGAATAAGGGAAAATCATTATGGGCTGAAATGATAGGCCTGAATGATTTTCAAATTTATTTCATTTACTTGGGACTGCGGGTTTGAAATGATAAAACCCGGATTTTCTTTCTAAATTACGGGTTGAAATGATATATTACCCGTATCACTTTTCCTAGTGTAGAAAATTATATACAGACCCGTAGTTAATATATATTTTTATAAAATTTTTAAAATTATTTTAGAAATGTAAATATTAAAATATTTTGATTTAAACCTAATTTAAAATGATTTTGGTAAAATATTATTGATTTTCTGAATAATTACAAGTGAAATAAATTAACGAAAAGGTTAGAAAATTTTGGATGTAAGCTATTTTGGGAAATTTGATTTAATTATAATTTGAAATTAAATAGAATATGAAAGCATGATAAATTTATGATAATTTGAATTTAAAGGAATTTAAAGTGATTTTATATCATATTAATGATTTTAATAAAGTTGAAATGTGAAATGAATGAATATTTAAGTTGAAATTTTGAATTATAACTAAAATTGGAATTTTTTGGAATTGACTTAAAAGTGAATTTTTAATTAAGTAAATAAAAATATAAACTAAGTTATATTTGAGAATTTGAACTTAAGTGTTAGGTTGAAATTTAAATGTAATGAATTTAAAATTGGACACTGCAATTTAATAAGTGAATTAGTGTTAAATATGAATTTTTAAATGGAAATTTAACTTTATGAAATCATGAAATTAAAGAAAATTAAATGATGGTTATAAAAGTAAAATTATGTGATTTTATAAGTTAAAAGTGAATTTTAGAAAATATAATTGTTGGGAAATTTTATTGAAATTTGAAGTTAATTAACTGCATTTTTAAATGCTATCATATCTAGTATAAATGAAAATACAGCATTTGTAAATGTTGTAGTTGATAAGTGAACTAAATAGCTAATTGAATTAAATGCTATTATAGCATTTTATAAATGCTATAATTGTTGCATTAAACTAAGGTTTTTCTTTGAAACTAATGTAACACTATTACAGCATTTTAAACGCTGTCTTTTGTTAAATTTAACTGTTTTGAATATAACTTTCTGTAGCAATTTCCAAATGCTGCGAAAGTTGAATTTTCACTGTTTTGATAAAATTAAGTGAATGAATGAACTTTGGAAGTTGAAAATTTTGGAAGTTTAATAATTTAATTATTAAATGTAATAACTTCACTTTTAAAGGATTTAAATGAAGTAATTTGTTGGAATTGAACTATTTTGAAATGTGAATTGAAATGGTATTTTTAAATTGAATAAAATGAATATGTTTTCAAATGAAATGATAAGTTGATATTTTGAAATGGATCTGATATGATATTGGATTTTGAGAAATAAATACCATTTTTGAATTATAACTACGGGTTATAATAACGATTGGTTGTTAAAGAGACCGGGATCAGATATGGACATACTCTTTGTCGATACCGAAAACCACTTTAACAACTGTGTGCGCGGCGGAGATTCCAGAATGAAGTAGGATGGTGACGACGTTCTTAAGGTACATTTTATGGACCTAACTCCCGTGAGTTAGCATAAGGTGGCTAAAACAGGAGCGATCTCGGGCCAAAGGAGGTAGCACCTCTGGCTGAACACACTTCTTCGATACCATTCTATTACTGTTGTGATCGATTGGGTGCACCCCTTGATTTTTGGAGTGTTGTTCGGGGTGGGCGTATGTGGCTGCTGCGTTACCACCAGCCCGTGTGCGTAATTGGTATATCTACCCTGGCATTGCCTTGTGTGCCGTGTCACCTACCATACCGAGCCTTTACTGCGAGTTTGTTTTTCTCCCGTAGCCCGTGTGGTATCCTCTGACAGTCACCCGGAGTGGAGATGGCATGATATTGGATGGACTACAGGGACTATTATGTGTGAAGGGTGATATGGGTAGCCCGGAACGCTATTTAAAAGTATGTTTATTTTACTGTAGACATTAGTATAATAGCGAAGTATTACTATATAGTAAATAGTTTAACGGATCCTTAGAGGATGGGCGGTCCCAGGCATCCTTTAAGTTACTTGTATCTTTATTACAGTTCACTTGAGTTGGTTTACGTTATACAAGTATATATTGTCCTGACTCGAGTGTTTTGTGTTTTGCTTTACGCTCGGGTCAGCCTGAGTATTCACAGCTTTGGATTCTCTTCCTGGAGCTGGTCTTTCACTGGAGTTTCTGCTTATCTACATATATTTTGTAACATCCCGCCTTTTCGCACACTTTAAACCGACACACGTGCCAATTCAAAGCATACGCAAGGGCGGATTGTTATGGGGTAAATAAGAAAAACAGAGAAGAAATAAAACAAAATAGAATCTCACAGCGGAAGGATAAAATATAATAATCAATATACAGTTCATGATAACTGTTTACAAAATATTTATTTTACTTATACAATGAATATCAGAGTTACACATACCAATACAATCATTGCAGCGGAAATTTTAGAGTGTGGTGCAATACTATAAATAGTATAATACGGATTCTTCGTCTTCGTCCTCCAAAGCTAAAATCTTCGATCCTGAAACGCTCGGACTGACCCGAGCGAATTTGAAAAGACAAAAACACTCGAGTCAGACTAAAAGATCTTATGTGAGTTAAATTAACAGAAATAAATATGAGTACAGTAACTCAAGAGATGTTCGGGATTTACATCTCCTAAGGATCCGTTAAACTATTTACTATGTAGTATATTGCGCTATTATAATAGTGTCTATTTATAAAATAAACTTACTTTTTAATAGCGTTAAGGGGTTACCCATATAGCCCTTAACACAAATAATGCCAATAGTCTATACAGTACCGTAATACCTCCTGATCGGGAAGCTACCAGAGGATACTCCATAGGTACGACACAAATAGAAACTCGTAGTAAAGGCTCGGTATGGTAGGTGACACGGCACAACTAGGCAATGCCAGGGTAGATATACCAATTGCTATCCAGGCTGGTGGAAACGCGTAGCCGCAGTTACCGCCCACCTCGGACTAACTCCCCAAAATCAAAATATAGAAGTGGCCACTGAATCAATCCAAAATCAAAGTATAATATCGAAGAGGAGGGTCCGATCAGAGGAATGACCTCATTGGCCTGAGAATCGCTCCTGTTTTAGCCACCTTATGCCAACTCACGGGAGTCGGGTCCACGTATTTACCTTACAGGAAACGTCGCCACCACCTACTTCATTCTGGAATCTCCACCGCGTACACGGTTAGTCAAAGTGGTTTTCGGTATCGACAGAGAGTATGTCCATATCCGATCCCGGTCTCTTTGCCAACCCATCGTTATTATAACACCGCGGTCATTTAAAAATCGGTTATACTTTAAAAATCAGAATAAACATTCCATTTCATAACCATGAATATGATATCATTTCAAAACCCAAAACCATATTTTATCACTTATCCCAAATATAATTCTTTTCCAAAATCATAATGCTTTAACTTCATAACGTCTGAAAATCAAATATTTTCAAAGCATAATATTTTGAAAATCATAATTTAAAACCATAACTTCTAAAAAAAAACTTGAATGGTTTGGACATTCAATGGTATATGAAATAAATGGTTTAACTTAAATGTTACTTTGTAAAGAAAATAGTTCTCATGGCTTTACAAATACATTTCTTTATTAAATTCTAAACCAAAATTTATATTATCTCTCTCAAGTTCCAAAACCACTTCAATTTATTTATATATACGTATATCCATTTTGAGTAACAATATTTCAAACTAAAATTGGATTTTATTCTTTCAACAGATCAATTGTTCTATTAATTAGTCTTGAATATCCACATAAAATCCATAAATAATAAGACTTCAAATTCTAGTAATAAAATATATATATATTCCCAATTCAAATTATACTAGAATATTTATTTCAATTTATTTTGGGAAAAATCCAATTATAAATATCATATCTTAAAATTTCCAAACTTAACATTTAAACATATGATATAAATTATTAAACTCCATTTTCTTAATTTTCTTCCATTTTTAATAAAGGTTTTTATACACCTTTTAATTTCAAAATTTTCAACTTCATATGTATATATATATATGGAAGAAAAATATTTATACAATATAAAATTTAAGATTATTATAAACCGTGTTCCATCCAAACCATAGAAATCACATTAAAATAGTTATATATAGACCGCGGTGCCTGTATAAAATTTTCTATCCTATGGTCAAGTGATACGGATATTTATCATTTCAATCCGCAATTTAAAAAAATATAAAATTTTGCGGTTATATATCATTTCAAACCACAATCCCGAATGAAATGAGATATGCATGATAATTTGCAATTTAATGATATACAATAAACATCCATTCATCAACATCATCCATCATCCAAATCGCAATCATCAATCAATATCAACCAATAACAATATTATTTTTGGTACTACATAACAGGTAATACTGGCAATTTTATTCAAATTAAATTTAACAGCTATTAATCTACAGTTTATATTCAGTAATAAATTATATAACTGTTAACTAGCAGTTCATATACAAACAAATAAATTTTAACTGTAAATTCATACACAATAAATTAATTAAATTAACAGTTAAATTAATTAAATGCAATTCAACAGATATGAATAAAATAAACATGCCAAATACTCATAAATAAATTTCTATTCATATCTAAAGTTAATTTAAACAAACATAAAAGCTTCTAGTAGTTGTGAGTGGGTTAAAACACTCACCTTTGGAATTTAAATCGAATTTAAATTCAATTTAAACTCAAAATTTTGACGGTCTCAGAATTTGTCCAAACTATCGTCAAAACGTCAGAAATTCCGATACGATCCCAGTAAAACAAACCGCGCGTGAATCCGAGCTCGTATGCAAAAGTTATGAAAATTTGAAAAATGAAAAATTCTGGTCCTGGGTCGACTTCGGGTTCGACTTCGGTGCGCCGCCTCAATTCCCCGGTGCCTGCTTGGAGTTTTCGCCAAAACGACCCGGAGCGACCCGAGTCATTTTCTTTCTGAACCGAAGTTGCTCTAGGGTTTTCTCCCCTGAAACCCGAAGCGCGACCAGAAGCTGCTGCAGATCCGCAATTTTTTTTTTTTTTAAATTTGAATTTTTTTTTTTTTTGGAATTTGGGAATTAGGTTTTTTTTTCCGCCATTAGAATGAGGAGGTGAGAAGGAGATGTATGTATAGAAAATGAAAATAAGTAGTGGCTAGGGTTTATAACTGTATATTTATAGTTAGGGTTGGGTTAGAGCGTATAGACTAGAAGGATGAACGTACGCCACAAACTATGGCCCAAAAAGCCCGTTTAGCCTCCGGAACAAAATTTATTAAACCCATATATCCAAATAGGTATTTTAAAATATTCTGAACGCGATGGAAAAAGTTTCACGACCAAATTCGATCGTATGAAGAAGTTATGTTGAAAACAAAATTTCCAAATTGATTTCAAATTGATTTCTTAATTAAATCGATTTCAAGGCGTTTCGCGCCCGTACGATCAAACGACAGGTCCAATTGATACGAAACTTGAAACCCTATAATAATTCACCGATACGGATCCGATGAAACTGGTTTCGTCGAAATCCGAGTCCGTGACAAAAATGGCTATTTTTAATATTCATTAAATAAATTAAATAAATTATAAAATCCAATCTTGTATTAATATTCTAAAATTTATCCCAATTTTATTGCCTATATAAATTAATCAATTTCAAATGATTTAACAAGCTTGGATGTGAATTAAAATTGACAAGATATCAAATTTCAGTGTTCATTTCTGCACTTTCTTATATTTAAGAATTTTATAAATTATATTCTCAAAAACTCATACTTTAGACTTTTAACCTTTATATCCTCGACTTTCACCTAAAATAAAGACGTTACTAACATTAGTTCAAGATTTCACTCTAATGTTCACAAATTCCGTTTTATATTCAATAACGTAATATTTTACGTTTAATTCCATTTTTTTTGTAATAAATACCAGTTGTTGAATTTTATACTCAAATTATACATATAAATCTTGCTTTCTAAAGTCTATAACAACCAATGGTCAAATAAAAATAAAATTAGTATTGACCTCACCTTAAAGAATTAACTACTGTAATTACAAAGCCAAAACTACGCTAACTGCAAAAATTTTAGTGAATAAATTTGAGATTGATTTCAACATAACTTAACAACAAATAAGATAGGTGACAAACAATGATTATTGTTATTGAATCTATTCCAAAAGTCTACACTCAAATATTACCTTAAAGTAAATCTTATGTTTCTATAAATTTATTCATACTTCTGTTACTATAT
The DNA here is from genome assembly GCA_030765085.1 of Allium cepa. Classification (NCBI taxonomy): domain Eukaryota; kingdom Viridiplantae; phylum Streptophyta; class Magnoliopsida; order Asparagales; family Amaryllidaceae; genus Allium; species Allium cepa. Next base: position 166,367,584 of record CM060932.1, read on the forward strand.
TTATACTTAATAAAGTAACGCTCATTCTTAATAACTATATAATAACTATTCAACATATACAAGAACTCTATTCCCAAATACATTCATTTATATTTTATTTCCTTAAAGTTCTCCTTTATTGACTAGACACATCAATACCCAAAATAATTTATTTAGATTCATTTACGTCGAGTGCCCTTCTTAACTATATACTCAATAAATGTTAAATCAAAATAATTATTACCCTTTTATTCAAATTCACCTACACCATCAATAACAAAAATGTTGCCCTAAATTTAGATTCAATTATATACATTAGATAAATGGGTAAACTTTTGTAATTATACTATATATGAAAATATTTTTATGCATAAATTTCCACTTACTTACTATGCATTCATTTATTAAATTACTAATTGCCTTAGTCAACTTATTCCCTATTTACTACCAAATTTCTCACTTGGTTATAGTTTATCAATATATATACATACCTAGGCAAATCAAGTTCTAGTCCTTTTGTTATTTATATTATATTAGGTATGCACAATTAAGTTGTTAATTACTATTTCTACAAAATTATCTTCATACATTCAGTTCCAAATCTTATAGGATTAAATTCTAGTTACTTACACTAAATCCATGAATTTAACATTCTATCCAAAACATGCTTTTAAATCCTTTTTACTCTAAATAAATTTATTCAATGTTAACATCCACAAAAATCCAATTCACTTCCATAAATATGGTTGCACTTAAATTCAGTTATTATTACATTAATACTATTTCAAATTTTATTCTTTTAGTATTAATTAAACAATCGTATTAAATTAAGAGGTTATAATGATTTTCACTATTTATATACACTCCATTTAAAACCCAACAGTCGTTTCAAACACCTTTGTATTGCATTATATTGGTTTCTTAAAATTAAATCTTTTAACAAAATGTGACAAATTACATTATCCAAATCTATTATCATAAAATTTTATTGTTACATTAAATTCCAATTACTATAACAAATTACTACGTTTTTCTCAAATAAAATATTAAGGCTTTTATTTTATTCTAAATTAGATTAAAAGTTATATTAATTTAATTCATTTAACATTATCAAATTTAACGGGTCGTTACAATCTCCCCCACTCAAAACTTTTCGTCCCCGAAAAGGAAAAAGAAGGGAGAAGGAAGAATAAAACAATACATCTTATTTCAAATATTATTTATAAACAATAATTTACTAAATTTATTTTCTTAAATAAAATATACCTGTTTATAATCATTATATTCTTTTATACTTAGATTATTAAAGCTGGAAAACATTTTCACAAAATTCTAAGTCCAAAATTTACGAAAAATTTTGGTAGAGTCTCCTTTGTACGGAGAGACTCTGGAGAAAATATAATATCAAAATATACAAATATATTACATATATTATCAAAATATTATCCCAACACGGGAAAAATTATATAAAATAGCGCTAAAACGTAATCCGGAAACGTACCTATTTGTCGGGCAATTACGCTAATTATTGTGGAAACAAAAGCAGTAGCAGTTGCTTCCATCACCTGTATTCACTTATATAATCTAAAAGGTTAAATATTTATTTTAAAGTGAACTATTCAAGTGGATTCAATCATTAATCAACCAAACAATTCAACAACCATCAACCTTACAAACAACATACATACACAAACAAAGCAACCATTTAATCCATCAAACAAATAGTTGTTTGGGTTCAAACTTGAAATTTGTATGAGATGAAATTAACTATCAAATGCATCCTTTACTCAACAGTCTTGGATGGAACAAAGATAGATTATTTATTCACCCAACAACTTCAAATTTCTTACCCAACAAACATAAATCAAACAAAACAATTCAAACCAACAACCAAATTACTTATTATACATTTATTTCATGCTTCCGTGGCTTGATTTTCTTCCTTTCATTCATGGAGGGGTTTCTATATTTCTTACTATTTCATTTTCCATTTATTTCAAAATTCATTATATTGGTATTCCAATTTATTGACTAATGGTTATATTATCTATTTATACTACATATCTTTACTTATATAGTAAAATTTCCAATTTAACTTAAGTTTGTACAATTAATTCTCATTACTAACAGCAAACTTATTGAATACCTTAATTACCTCAAACTCCACTTGTAAGATTTCCCTTTACATTTTCTTACTAACATTGCAACTTTTATTATATGGTAAGTCATATATGTCCTAAGAGTGTAAGTGAAAATTTCCAAGTTTCTTTTCAATTCCCTTTTTTCTTAATTAATGGTTCAATAAATATATATTCGTTATATATATTACAATTTCAACTTACCCTTAATTTTATTCCTTTATTTAATGTTTACGTTTCTATTATATTAAATTACAGTAACTTTCTTAGTTACACCTAAATTATTAACCTTATAACCTTCATTCTTATAAATAAAGGAATTTTATTAATTTATTACTTAGGGTTTACAGTCATTTATTTATTATTCCTACTTTCCATTATATTAGAATAGGGGAAATTTAAAACATACTTAAGTTAATAACCCTACAATCAATCCTTATTTACTAAAGAATTTCATTTTATTTACTTAAGTTCATATCACCTATTAATAATTCTTGACTTATTTTCAGTAAAATTTCAATTATAACTTAAGTTTATACCACTAAATTCTTATTTATATAATAGCAATTCATAGAATAATCCAAAATTTCCAACATTTCAACTTGCATAATATTCTATTCAAATCTCTTAATTAACATTTCAACCTTTCATATTTGGTAAGTTATTTATGTCAAAGAAAGTGCAATTGAACTTATACAAGTTTAATCTCAATTCTCTTAATTCATTTATTGTTCAATAGATCTTTACCATTATTTATAAGTTAAATTTTACTTCCTTTATACTTAGCATTCATTCTTTTACCTACCTTTTATTCCACTAAAATAGTTTAAACAATTTAATTAATGGAAATTTAGGAATTAAATACCGGGCCAAATTCCAAAATTTCTTTAAAATAATAGATAATTAATTTCTTACAACTTTTATATCTCTAATTACCTTTAAACAATTAAAATTTTAAATAATTTCAAAACAAATCTGCAGTAGAATTTACTACAGTGGCCTTTCCCTTCGAAACTCGAAAATGAAAGTCGATGATGCGGCCGTCATCACCGAAATTATTTTCCAGCGACAGAGAGGAAAGTACAAACTTATTTTCTTCAAAATCTTCTTAAACCAATTCTTTCGAATTATACTAAATATTTATATAAGAAAATATTTATAAACCAAATCATTATATTTCATAAATCCTTTGAAAGAAGATTTCAAAAATCCCGGACTTAAGTTCTAAAATCTCCAATTTGATTTATTATAATTTCAACTTAGCTTTAATTGTTATAAATATTTTTATTTCCTAACACCCAATCTATAGCAACCAAATATATATATATATATATATATATATATATATATCTTTATAATTTATTTTTTATATATAGAAAATATAATAGGAAAATTTATTTCATTCACCTATATTAAAAACAAATATTATGTCGGTCTGTCCTATTAAGTGTTTAGAAATCCCTATTGATGGCATAGCGTCCCATGCATCAACCAGAATTTATAAATACAAAACGGAACAGAGTAACATAATATTAAAATCTTTTTATAAAACTAACAAATACGCTCTCTCATATATATACACTCAGCGACTCCCATAGGGTATTACTACCCTATTAACAAAGAGTCAAACCCCACAAAGCCAAGGTTTATCGCTAAACCAAAGCTCTGATACCAACTGTAACATCCCGCCTTTTCGCACACTTTAAACCGACACACGTGCCAATTCAAAGCATACGCAAGGGCGGATTGTTATGGGGTAAATAAGAAAAACAGAGAAGAAATAAAACAAAATAGAATCTCACAGCGGAAGGATAAAATATAATAATCAATATACAGTTCATGATAACTGTTTACAAAATATTTATTTTACTTATACAATGAATATCAGAGTTACACATACCAATACAATCATTGCAGCGGAAATTTTAGAGTGTGGTGCAATACTATAAATAATATAATACGGAATCTTCGTCTTCGTCCTCCAAAGCTAAAATCTTCGATCCTGAAACGCTCGGACTGACCCGAGCGAATTTGAAAAGACAAAAACACTCGAGTCAGACTAAAAGATCTTATGTGAGTTAAATTAACAAAAATAAATATGAGTACAGTAACTCAAGAGATGTTCGGGATTTACATCTCCTAAGGATCCGTTAAACTATTTACTATGTAGTATATTGCGCTATTATAATAGTGTCTATTTATAAAATAAACTTACTTTTTAATAGCGTTAAGGGGTTACCCATATAGCCCTTAACACAAATAATGCCAATAGTCTATACAGTACCGTAATACCTCCTGATCGGGAAGCTACCAGAGGATACTCCATAGGTACGACACAAATAGAAACTCGTAGTAAAGGCTCGGTATGGTAGGTGACACGGCACAACTAGGCAATGCCAGGGTAGATATACCAATTGCTATCCAGGCTGGTGGAAACGCGTAGCCGCAGTTACCGCCCACCTCGGACTAACTCCCCAAAATCAAAATATAGAAGTGGCCACTGAATCAATCCAAAATCAAAGTATAATATCGAAGAGGAGGGTCCGATCAGAGGAATGACCTCATTGGCCTGAGAATCGCTCCTGTTTTAGCCACCTTATGCCAACTCACGGGAGTCGGGTCCACGTATTTACCTTACAGGAAACGTCGCCACCACCTACTTCATTCTGGAATCTCCACCGCGTACACGGTTAGTCAAAGTGGTTTTCGGTATCGACAGAGAGTATGTCCATATCCGATCCCGGTCTCTTTGCCAACCCATCGTTATTATAACACCGCGGTCATTTAAAAATCGGTTATACTTTAAAAATCAGAATAAACATTCCATTTCATAACCATGAATACGATATCATTTCAAAACCCAAAACCATATTTTATCACTTATCCCAAATATAATTCTTTTCCAAAATCATAATGCTTTAACTTCATAACGTCTGAAAATCAAATATTTTCAAAGCATAATATTTTGAAAATCATAATTTAAAACCATAACTTCTAAAAAAAAACTTGAATGGTTTGGACATTCAACGGTATATGAAATAAATGGTTTAACTTAAATGTTACTTTGTAAAGAAAATAGTTCTCATGGCTTTACAAATACATTTCTTTATTAAATTCTAAACCAAAATTTATATTATCTCTTTCAAGTTCCAAAACCACTTCAATTTATTTATATATACGTATATCCATTTTGAGTAACAATATTTCAAACTAAAATTGGATTTTATTCTTTCAACAGATCAATTGTTCTATTAATTAGTCTTGAATATCCACATAAAATCCATAAATAATAAGAATTCAAATTCTAGTAATAAAATATATATATTTTCCCAATTCAAATTATACTAGAATATTTATTTCAATTTATTTTGGGAAAAATCCAATTATAAATATCATATCTTAAAATTTTCAAACTTAACATTTAAACATATGATATAAATTATTAAACTCCATTTTCTTAATTTTCTTCCATTTTTAATAAAGATTTTTATACACCTTTTAATTTCAAAATTTTCAACTTCATATGTATATATATATATATATATATATATATATATATATATATATATATATATATGGAAGAAAAATATTTATACAATATAAAATTTAAGATTATTATAAACCGTATTCCATCCAAACCATAGAAATCACATTAAAATAGTTATATATAGACCGCGGTGCCTGTATAAAATTTTCTATCCTATGGTCAAGTGATACGGATATTTATCATTTCAATCCGCAATTTAAAAAAATATAAAATTTTGCGGTTATATATCATTTCAAACCACAATCCCGAATGAAATGAGATATGCATGATAATTTGCAATTTAATGATATACAATAAACATCCATTCATCAACATCATCCATCATCCAAATCGCAATCATCAATCAATATCAACCAATAACAATATTATTTTTGGTACTACATAACAGGTAATACTGGCAATTTTATTCAAATTAAATTTAACAGCTATTAATCTACAGTCTATATTCAGTAATAAATTATATAACTGTTAACTAGCAGTTCATATACAAACAAATAAATTTTAACTGTAAATTCATACGCAATAAATTAATTAAATTAACAGTTAAATTAATTAAATGCAATTCAACAGATATGAATAAAATAAACATGCCAAATACTCATAAATAAATTTCTATTCATTTCTAAAGTTAATTTAAACAAACATAAAAGCTTCTAGTAGTTGTGAGTGGGTTAAAACACTCACATTTGGAATTTAAATCGAATTTAAATTCAATTTAAACTCAAAATTTTGACGGTCTCAGAATTTGTCCAAACTAGCGTCAAAACGTCAGAAATTCCGATACGATCCCAGCAAAACAAACCGCGCGTGAATCCGAGCTCGTATGCAAAAGTTATGAAAATTTGAAAAATGAAAAATTCTGGTCCTGGGTCGACTTCGGGTTCGACTTCGGTGCGCCGCCTCAATTCCCCGGTGCCTGCTTGGAGTTTTCGCCAAAACGACCCGGAGCGACCCGAGTCATTTTCTTTCTGACCCGAAGTTGCTCTAGGGTTTTCTCCCCTGAAACCCGAAGCGCGACCAGAAGCTGCTGCAGATCCGCAATTTTTTTTTTTTTTAAATTTGAATTTTTTTTTTTTTTTGGAATTTGGGAATTAGGTTTTTTTTTCCGCCATTAGAATGAGGAGGTGAGAAGGAGATGTATGTATAGAAAATGAAAATAAGGAGTGGCTAGGGTTTATAACTGTATATTTATAGTTAGGGTTGGGTTAGAGCGTATAGACTAGAAGGATGAACGTACGCCACAAACTATGGCCCAAAAAGCCCGTTTAGCCTCCGGAACAAAATTTATTAAACCCATATATCCAAATAGGTATTTTAAAATATTCTGAACGCGATGGACAAAGTTTCACGACCAAATTCGATCGTATGAAGAAGTTATGTTGAAAACAAAATTTCCAAATTGATTTCAAATTGATTTCTTAATTAAATCGATTTCAAGGCGTTTCGCGTCCGTACGATCAAACGACAGGTCCAATTGATACGAAACTCTATAATAATTCACCGATACGGATCCGATGAAACTGGTTTCGTCGAAATCCGAGTCCGTGACAAAAATGGCTATTTTTAATATTCATTAAATAAATTAAATAAATTATAAAATCCAATCTTGTATTAATATTCTAAAATTTATCCCAATTTTATTGCCTATATAAATTAATCAATTTCAAATGATTTAACAAGCTTGGATGTGAATTAAAATTGACAAGATATCAAATTTCAGTGTTCATTTCTGCACTTTCTTATATTTAAGAATTTTATAAATTATATTCTCAAAAACCCATACTTTAGACTTTTAACCTTTATATCCTCGACTTTCACCTAAAATAAAGACGTTACTAACATTAGTTCAAGATTTCACTCTAATGTTCACAAATTCCGTTTTATATTCAATAACGTAATATTTTACGTTTAATTCCCTTTTTTTTGTAATACATACCAGTTGTTGAATTTTATACTCAAATTATACATATAAATCTTGCTTTCTAAAGTCTATAACAACCAATGGTCAAATAAAAATAAAATTAGTATTGACCTCACCTTAAAGAATTAACTACTGCAATTACAAAGCCAAAACTACGCTAACTGCAAAAATTTTAGTGAATAAATTTGAGATTGATTTCAACATAACTTAACAACAAATAAGACAGGTGACAAACAATGATTATTGTTATTGAATCTATTCCAAAAGTCTACACTCAAATATTACCTTAAAGTAAATCTTATGTTTCTATAAATTTATTCATACTTCTGTTACTATATTTATACTTAATAAAGTAACGCTCATTCTTAATAACTATATAATAACTATTCAACATATACAAGAACTCTATTCCCAAATACATTCATTTATATTTTATTTCCTTAAAGTTCTCCTTTATTGACTAGACACATCAATACCCAAAATAATTTATTTAGATTCATTTACGTCGAGTGCCCTTCTTAACTATATACTCAATAAATGTTAAATCAAAATAATTATTACCCTTTTATTCAAATTCACCTACACCATCAATAACAAAAATGTTGCCCTAAATTTAGATTCAATTATATACATTAGATAAATGGGTAAACTTTTGTAATTATACTATATATGAAAATATTTTTATGCATAAATTTTCACTTACTATGCATTCATTTATTAAATTACTAATTGCCTTAGTCAACTTATTCCCTATTTACTACCAAATTTCTCACTTGGTTATAGTTTATCAATATATATACATACCTAGGCAAATCAAGTTCTAGTCCTTTTGTTATTTATATTATATTAGGTATGCACAATTAAGTTGTTAATTACTATTTCTACAAAATTATCTTCATACATTCAGTTCCAAATCTTATAGGATTAAATTCTAGTTACTTACACTAAATCCATGAATTTAACATTCTATCCAAAACATGCTTTTAAATCCTTTTTACTCTAAATAAATTTATTCAATGTTAACATCCACAAAAATCCAATTCACTTCCATAAATATGGTTGCACTTAAATTCAGTTATTATTACATTAATACTATTTCAAATTTTATTCTTTTAGTATTAATTAAACAATCGTATTAAATTAAGAGGTTATAATGATTTTCACTATTTATATACACTCCATTTAAAACCCAACAGTCGTTTCAAACACCTTTGTATTGCATTATATTGGTTTCTTAAAATTAAATCTTTTAACAAAATGTGACAAATTACATTATCCAAATCTATTATCATAAAATTTTATTGTTACATTAAATTCCAATTACTATAACAAATTACTACGTTTTTCTCAAATAAAATATTAAGGCTTTTATTTTATTCTAAATTAGATTAAAAGTTATATTAATTTAATTCATTTAACATTATCAAATTTAACGGGTCGTTACATATTTCTATTGATGTTTCAGCTGTATTAGTTTATCTCATGTATTAGTGAACTTCTATGTATTTGGGATTTCTATTCTGTTGTTTTTCAGACTATATTATGTATTTGGTTTGAGACTCTGTTATAGTAGCTTCATGAACTACTATGTTATTTTATGTTCCGCTGCAAGTTATTCTGATTGTTCCGTGTCTGTGATTCTGATTATTTGATTTCATTTGCTCCAAATTTATTTACAATCTGTTATTTCGCGTCATTCAAGTCTGACATGTGTGGATTATTGTCGATTTGAATGGTACGAGATTGGGGGTTGTTACAGTTGGTATCAGAGCTTTGGTTTTTGGCAACCATTGCCTCTGCGGAGCAAAAACTCATTAGAGATAGGGTATTTCCACCCTAGAATGAGTGAAATCAATCTCAGAATCATATCTTTGTGAGAGACGTATTTTCAAAGTATAAAATGTTTTTTCAAAATGTTTTCAAGGGATTTTCAAAGATTATTTTGATATATAAATTTTTCTTGCTTTTAAAGGATTTTCAAATGTTTTCTAACTTTCCTTTCTTTCGTATCTACCTTGATAGAATTTTTCTTTCTTTAAGATATTCATCCAAGTGTATTATCTTGCCTTATCTTAATTTGTCTTCGGCTTGTCTTTATTCTTATCCTAAATTCATTCTTGATATTTTTTAGGATGAATCGGGGAAATGCCAGAGTTAGGGGTCGCGGTATTGCCCCAGCTCCTCAACCTGTTGCTCCAGTCAGGTTCACTGTTCTTTGTAAGGAATTCTCTCAACTTGGTGGAACCCCATTCACCGGTTCAGAGACTATCATTGAGGCTCAGCAGTGGTTGCGGAGTCTTGAGAGGATATTTACTGGTCTTGACATTACTGATGCTCAGAAGCGTCAGCTTGCAGCCTGGCAGTTGCATGATTCTGCTTTAGATTGGTGGGAGTCCGTTACGGCTAACTCCGTCGAGGCTGATCTCACTTGGGAGCAGTTTAGGTATCCTTTGGGTTATCTTAATTTTGTTCCTATTTTTCCTTTCTTTGAATCTATCTTAAGCTTGTTTTTTGTATCTCTTTTCCAGGGAGGCTTTTGTGGCAAAATGGATGCCAGAAGCCGGGAAATCTCAGCTTTATCGTGAGTTTATGGATCTGAAGCAGGGTACCATGTCTTTTGCTGAGTATGAGAGGAAATTCAATGAACTTTCCAAGTTCGGTCCTGGCCTTATTGATACTCCTCTTAAGAAGAATGAGAAATTTATTGCTGGTGCTCGGCCAGAGTATTATAGTCGCCTTATTTCTCATGTTCATGGTTCTTTCACCCAGCTTATGGATATGGCTATTCGCTATGAGAATCCCACATCCAAAAGTCCTGCTGTTTCTGGTGCTCAGTCTTCCTCTGCAGTTTCCAAGAAGCGTAAGCCTAATTTTCAGCAGCAGAAGAAGAACTGGCAGAAGCGTCCTGGTTTGGGATCTTCATCATCTGCCCCTGCTCAGAGGCAACCAGTTGGTCTCTCCTCCATCACTTGCTTTAGGTGTGATCAGAGAGGGCACTATGCCAATAGCTGTCCCACATTATCTGGTGCTGCAGTTCCTCCACCTGCTCAGTCGGCTAGACGTGATCTCTGCCATATCTGTCTCCAGCCCGGTCATTTTAGGAAGGATTGCCCTACCCAGCAGAGGGGTACTCCTTCTAGTATATTTGCTGTCACTTCTGCCTCATCTCCAGTTCCTCCACCTGCCTCTGCTCCTAGTGATGACCAAGGTACACTCCAGGGTTCATTTACTTTATTTCATCATCCTGTTCGTGTGTTGTTTGATACTGGTGCTTCACATAGTTTTACTTCTGTTGATTTGTGTGATAAGTTTGAACATCTCCTTTCTCCTGAGTATACTTCTGTTCCATTATGTGTTTCAAATCCTATTGGGGGTCCTGCTAACCTTAATTGGATTTGTCGAGAGGTGAAACTTCTCCATTCTGATCATCGCTTTAGTGGTGATTTTTATATTCTGGGCTTCGATGCTTTTGATTTATTGCTTGGTCAGGATTGGTTAGTGAATCATAATGCTTATATCTCTTGTAAAGCCCGGTCTATTCAGCTTGTTGATGATCAAGGGAATTCCTTGATTATTCAGTGCCGCATGCCTCAGGATTTTGCTGGCAACTTTATTTATTCTTTGGATTCTTCTCCCAGTGACCTTGATTCAACTCCTGTGGTTAGATTATATCCCGATGTATTTGGTGAAGTCACTTCTTTACCTCCGAAGCGGGAAATTGATTTTTGGATTGATCTTATTCCTGGTGCTCGACCTATTGTTCTTCCTCCTAGAAGAATGGCACCCCGCGAGAAGGTTGAGATGGGAAAGCAAATTGAAGACTTATCTTCCAAAGGTCTGATTAGGCCCAGTTTTTCTGAATGGGGAGCTGCGGTAGTTTTTGTCACCAAATCTGATGGTTCACTTTGGATGTGTGTTGATTATAGGGAGCTGAACAAGCTCACTATGAAAAACAGATATCCTATGCCTCGTATCAATGATATGTTTGATCAGCTTCATGGTGCCACTATTTTCTCTCACCTTGACCTTGCCACAGGTTTTCATCAGCTCAGGGTTGCTGAGGATAGCATTCCCAAGACTGCTTTCCGCACTGAGAATGGATTTTTGAGTGGTTAGTCATGCCTTTCGGTTTGACTAATGCTCCTGCTTTCTTTTTTGACTTGATGAATCGTGTTTTTCGTGATGTGCTTAATAAATTTGTGCTAGTCTTTGTTGATTATATTCTTGTCTTCTCTAAGACTAAGGATGAGCATAAGTCGCATTGAAATATGTTCTTGAGACTCTCAGAAATCATCAGTTAAAGGCTAAATTTTCTAAATGCCATTTCTGGAAGGATGAAGTCCGTTATCTCGGGCATATTGTTTCTAGTAATGGAGTCTCTGTTGATCCAGTTAAGATTGCTGCGATCAATGTAAGTCTTTCTTTCTTCTCTTTCTCTATCATTTTAATAATTCTATTTTTTTCCTATTGTTTTATTTTTCCCCGATTTTTCCAGGATTGGGAAACTCCAAAGACTCCATCTGATATTCGTAGTTTTCTGGGCCTTGCTGGTTATTACCGGAGATTCATTGAGAATTTTGCTTGGGTTGCTGCACCTCTCACAGCTTTGACTCGAAAGAATGCCAGATTTGTCTGGAGTGATCAGTGTAAGGATGCATTCAGTGAGTTGAAGAGCAAGCTAACTTCCGCACCAGTTCTTACTGTTCCGAATGGAAGTGAGGGATTTACAGTTTATACTGATGCTAGTCGTAAGGGTTTGGGTGCTGTTCTCATGCAGGATGGCAAGGTCATTGCCTATGCCAGCCGTCAGTTGAAAACCCACAAAGAAAATTATGCTGCTCATGATTTAGAGTTACTTGCTGTTGTCTTTGCTTTGAAACTTTGGAGGCATCATCTTCTTGGAACCAAGTTTGAGCTTTTCACAGATCATCAGTCTCTGAGATATATCTTCACCCAGAAAGATCTGAATCATAGGCAAGTTCGTTGGCTTGAGTTTCTGGCTTCTTACGACCTCGACATTAACTATACTCCCGGTAAAGCTAATGTTGTGGCCGATGCTTTGAGTCGGAAGAAGGCTTTGTTGTGTCAGCTTGTTGTTTCTTCTTCTCCTCTTCTGGATCAGATTATGGCTAAGCAGGATGAGGATGAGATGCTTAGATTAATGAAGGAGAGTGTTCGTAGCAGAGTTGGTGGTAGTAGAGGTAGTAGTGGAGCTCAGATTGATGACAAAGGGATTTTGCGGATTAATGGCAGGATTTGTGTTCCGAAGGTTGATAGTTTGAGACAGGAGTTGCTTCGGGAAAATCATAGATCCAGACTTTCTATTCATCCCGGTGTGTCAAAGATGTATCAGGATATGAAGAGGCTTTATTGGTGGAAGGGGATGAAGAGGGATATCTCTATCTTTGTTAGTCGGTGTGCGACTTGTCAGCAAGTCAAAGCCGATCACCAGAAGACCCCTGGTTTGTTGTAGCCCCTCGAGATTCCTAATTGGAAGTGGGAACAGGTTTCCATGGATTTCATCGATGGTTTACCGAGGACTCGGAAAGGCAATGAGAGTATCTGGGTTATTGTTGATAGACTGACCAAGTCCGCTCATTTTATTCCGGTCAAGTCTACTCGTTCTGCTTCTAGTTTATCTGAGATTTACATGAGAGAGATCGTTCGTCTCCATGGTGTTCCTCTCAGTATTGTTTGTGATCGTGACCTTATCTTTACTAGTCTGTTCTGGAAGGCTTTTCAGGAATCTTTGGGTACTCGTTTGAATCTGAGCACTGCTTATCATCCTCAGACCGACGGTCAGACGGAAAGAGTAAATCAGATTCTCGAGGATCTTCTTCGTGCTTGTGTGCTTGATTATGGAGGATCTTGGGAAGATTATCTCCATCTTGCCGAATTTACCTACAATAATAGCTATCAGGTATTATCTTATCTTCTTTTTTTCAGTCCATTCTTGATCTTTTTTATCTATCTCATTCCATCTTTGCATTCAGGCCAGTCTCAAAATGTCTCCGTTTGCTGCTTTATACGGGCGACCTTGTAGATCTCCATCTTACTGGATTGAATCCGGTAATCGTTTGGTTCATAGTCCGGAAGTGATTTTGGAAGCTTCTGAGAAAGTTGAGGAGATTAAGAAGAGGCTGAGAGTCGCTCAGGATAGACAGAAGAAATATGCTGATAGGCGTAGGCGAAATTTGGAATTTGCTGTTGGTGATCAGGTGTTCCTTAAGGTTTCTCCCTTGAGGAATGTCATTCGCTTTGGTCGTAGAGGGAAGCTTTCTCCCAGGTTCATTGGTCCTTTCCGCATCATGGAAAGAGTTGGTTCTTTGGCTTATCGTCTGGATTTGCCCGAGAAGCTTTCTGGAGTGCATGATGTATTCCATGTCTCACATCTTCGCTGTCATCTCCATGATCCATCTCTTATTGTCCAGCCTTCTTCTCTTGATAGTTTGGATATTGAGCCTAACCTGACTGTTGAGAGGAAGCCACTTCGTATTGTCGATAGAGATACGAAGCAGCTCAAAAGGAAATCTGTTAATCTGGTCAAAGTACAGTGGAGTACTGATGATCGAGATTGTACTTGAGAAACGGAGGAGAGCATTCATGCTTCGAATCCGGAACTATTCGTTTCAGGTACTATTTTGTTTCTCTATCTTGTTTCTCTTTATTTTTCCTTTCCGTTCTTTTCGAGGACGAAAAGATTTGAGTTGGGGAGAGTGTAACAACCTTAGATTTTGACTATATATTTAAATTTGACTTTATTTCATTATGAAATTAATTTAAATTTATTTTATTTGTGTGATATCATTTCTAAACATTTTTAAAATGATAATGTAATTTTTCCAAAATTTACTGTATTTATTTCCTATTTTTAAAGGCTGTTTTCTAATTTTCTGCCATTTTCTTCATTTTAAATTTCTTTATTTTATTTTAAATTTGTTTTATTTGTGAAATTTCATCTCTAAATATTTTTAAAATAATAATAGAATTTTTCCAAAATTTACTGTGTTGATTTCCTATTTTTAAGGGCGGTTTTCCCATTTTTTGCTATTTTCTGCATTAAAAATTATATTTAAATTAAATTTTAAATATTTATTTTGTGAATAAAATTTTGTTTTATGTTATTATTTATGTTTAAAAATACTTTACAAGCTCATATGAATTTTCTACAAATTATTTCATTTAATTTCAAATTTTCTAGTCTAGTTCACTGTTTTAACTAATTTTCCTTAATTTTACTCTATATAATTAATAAATGTATATATATTTTTATATTTTTTTAAAGTTTCGAAATTTTATCTGATAATATTGTTATTTCATAATATATAAACTTATACAAATACTTAAAGGTAAATTGAAAGGGTTTGTGACTTTTTATTTCCAATGGCTTTTGATTTTCCCGCCTTTTCACATTTTTAACTTACTTTTGCCATCAATTATCCATAATAACTCACATACTTCAGCTGCCTACCTCCATTATTCATTCACGTACATCATTTCTCATCTCATTAAAAAAAATTTCGGCCATCACTTGTTTGAGAATTTGGTAAAATTCTATTTTTCTTTTATCTCCTTTTGTTCACTTATGCTGATTTTTCGTTTAATTTGCACTTGATCTTCTTTATCATAGGATCGGCCATGCCCCTCTCCAGCCCCTGCCGCCACTACCACCACCTGAGCATGCCACCAACACCTCCTCCTCACTGACCATCCCCATCCGTACCACCCTAGGTGGTAGTTCCTTCACCAAGTTCACCAAACTCCAATATCTTGACCTAGCCGAGCACAAGCCTTCACATCCACCACTTCCACCACCCATGGCCGCCACCTACATGACCACCACCTCCAGCACCCTCTGCCATGTCACCACAGTGGACCCCATTCCTCTGGCCATGACCACAGCAGCCTTGGCCGAGCTTTGTTTGCTTGAAACTTGTGATGTTGTTAGTAGTTACGCCTTGTTGTGTTGTTGTTCCATCTCCATAACTTTTGCCATCAACAAACTCATGTTAGGCCGACCTTAGCAACCCAGACCTGACCCAAAACCATTGCCTTAGACCTGTACTCCACCTCTGGCCGAGCCTATGGGATGTCGGAAGCAAGTGCAAAGCATTTCAGCTTTGTTTTATGAAGTTTTTTCTAGCATAGTTTATCGTATTTTGGTCTGAAACCTTATAATTGTTATATTGTTTTGTTTGATTGGTATTCAAAGGAATTAATCCTTGGCTCCTCCATTCGTATCTGTGTCGTGCTTTTGTGCTTGTGTAGATCCCGTTTGTGCAATTCGTCGTTGTGTCATCAACTCAAAACAGTGAGTTATTCTCACCAGACAGTTTTATACTTATATGAATAGTAAATTGATCACTTGTGAATATGTAAACTGCATCACCATATTATTATTTGCTATGTCACTATTATATGATGTTCACCCATGCTTAAACACCTATTATGACATTTGTTACTGTTATATTATGCTGTTCTGTTATTTTTATCCGTTTATCACACTGCAAGTTCCCTTTAGATTAGAATCACTATGGGTTGAAATGATACATACCCGAACGGACTTTAGAATAAGGGAAAATCATTATGGGCTGAAATGATAGGCCTGAAAGATTTTCAAATTTATTTCATTTACTTGGGACTGCGGGTTTGAAATGATAAAACCCGGATTTTCTTTGTAAATTACAGGTTGAAATGATATATTACCCGTATCACTTTTCCTAGTGTAGAAAATTATATACAGACCCGTAGTTAATATATATTTTTCTAAAATTTTTAAAATTATTTTAGAAATGTAAATATTAAAATATTTTGATTTAAACCTAATTTAAAATGATTTTGGTAAAATATTATTGATTTTCTGAATAATTACAAGTGAAATAAATTAACGAAAAGGTTAGAAAATTTTGGATGTAAGCTATTTTGGGAAATTTGATTTAATTATAATTTGAAATTAAATAGAATATGAAAGCATGATAAATTTATGATAATTTGAATTTAAAGGAATTTAAAGTGATTTTATATCATATTAATGATTTTAATAAAGTTGAAATGTGAAATGAACGAATATTTAAGTTGAAATTTTGAATTATAACTAAAATTAGAATTTTTTGGAATTGACTTAAAAGTGAATTTTTAATTAAGTAAATAAAAATATAAACTAAGTTATATTTGAGAATTTGAACTTAAGTGTTAGGTTGAAATTTAAATGTAATGAATTTAAAATTGGACACTGCAATTTAATAAGTGAATTAGTGTTAAATATGAATTTTTAAATGGAAATTTAACTTTATGAAATCATCAAATTAAAGAAAATTAAATGATGGTTATAAAAGTAAAATTATGTGATTTTATAAGTTAAAAATGAATTTTAGAAAATATAATTGTTGGGAAATTTTATTGAAATTTGAAGTTAATTAACTGCATTTTTAAATGCTATCATATCTAGTATAAATGAAAATACAGCATTTGTAAATGTTGTAGTTGATGAGTGAACTAAATAGCTAATTGAATTAAAGGCTATTATAGCATTTTATAAATGCTATAATTGTTGCATTAAACTAAGTTTTTTCTTTGAAACTAATGTAACACTATTACAGCATTTTAAACGCTGTCTTTTGTTAAATTTAACTGTTTTGAATATAACTTTCTATAGCAATTTCCAAATGCTGCGAAAGTTGAATTTTCACTGTTTTGATAAAATTAAGTGAATGAATGAACTTTGGAAGTTGAAAATTTTGGAAGTTTAATAATTTAATTATTAAATGTAATAACTTCACTTTTAAAGGATTTAAATGAAGTAATTTGTTGGAATTGAACTATTTTGAAATGTGAATTGAAATGGTATTTTTAAATTGAATAAAATGAATATGTTTTCAAATGAAATGATAAGTTGATATTTTGAAATGGATCTGATATGATATTGGATTTTGAGAAATAAATACCATTTTTAAAATTAAAACTACGGGTTATAATAACGATTGGTTGTTAAAGTGACCGGGATCGGATATGGACATACTCTCTGTCGATACCGAAAACCACTTTAACAACTGTGTGCGCGGTGGAGATTCCAGAATGAAGTAGGATGGTGACGACGTTCTTAAGGTACATTTCGTGGACCTAACTCCCATGAGTTAGCATAAGGTGGCTAAAACAGGAGCGATCTCGGGCCAAATGAGGTAGCACCTCTGGCTGAACACACTTCTTCGATACCATTCTATTACTGTTGTGATCGGTTGGGTGCACCCCTTGATTTTTGGAGTGTCGTTCGGGGTGGGCGTATGTGGCTGCTGCGTTACCACCAGCCCGTGTGCGTAATTGGTATATCTACCCTGGCATTGCCTTGTGTGCCGTGTCACCTACCATACCGAGACTCTACTACGAGTTTGTTTTTCTCCCGTAGCCCGTGTGGTATCCTCTGACAGTCACCCGGAGTGGAGATGGCATGATATTGGATGGACTACTGGGACTATTATGTGTGAAGGGTGATATGGGTAGCCCGGAACGCTATTTAAAAGTATGTTTATTTTACTGTAGACATTAGTATAATAGCGAAATATTACTATATAGTAAATAGTTTAACGGATCCTTCGAGGATGGGCGGTCCCAGGCATCCTTTAAGTTACTTGTATCTTTATTACAGTTCACTTGAGTTGGTTTACATTATATAAGTATATATTGTCCTGACTCGAGTGTTTTGTGTTTTGCTTTACGCTCGGGTCAGCCTGAGTATTCACAGCTTTGGATTCTCTTCCTGGAGCTGGTCTTTCACTGGAGTTTCTGCTTATCTACATATATTTCTATTGATGTTTCAGCTGTATTAGTTTATCTCATGTATTAGTGAACTTCTATGTATTTGGGATTTCTATTCTGTTGTTTTTCAGACTATATTATGTATTTGGTTTGAGACTCTGTTATAGTAGCTTCATGAACTACTATGTTATTTTATGTTCCGCTGCAAGTTATTCTGATTGTTCTGTGTCTGTGATTCTGATTATTTGATTTCATTTTCTCCAAATTTATTTACAATCTGTTATTTCGCGTCATTCGAGTCTGACATGTGTGGATTATTATCGATTTGAATGGTACGAGATTGGGGGTTGTTACATACTGTACCAAGCAGTGCGCCTCCCTACGCGTCATTCTGTTAACTCCAAATCTCGACAATGCATCCCCGTCCATGCGTCAACACGAAACCACCCCGACGTCCATGCCATGTCGAAGCCGCTGACACCCCTAATCTCGAGCTTCCCCCAATCGACGCGTCTTCCTCCCCCATGCGCCTGCTCGCAAGCAGCTCCACCCGCAACCATAAATCACCTCCGTGCTTATAATGCCTTTCCCCTCAACTGCCCTAGCTTCGACTGCCCTCCCCCCTGCGCCTTCATCCCCCCTCCAATGTGAGCACCAATCAATGTCGTGGCCCCTACCTCGTGCAACCTAGGCTTTACTGATTTTTTTTTCCAAAGCAAATTCGATTTCGCCGGAAATGTTTTTTTATAAGTTTACTTTCGAACGTAGAGAGACAGGCTTGTTATATTTGATATTGAGAAAGTTGGCTTCGTGAGTAAGGCTTGTTTATAAAAAAAATGATGGAGTGATTTGTCTTTGAGGGGAAGCAGACATGACATAAAATTGAAGGGGACTGCTCATTTTAGAGGGTAGGGTGGTTCCTGATTTGATTTAGACTTGGATTTTCTTGTTTAATTAAATATTGAAAATATATCATTTTTGGGTAACCCAAAATATACAGTCCCTATCGGTGCGTGTCACTAGGCATCTATAACGTTTTACACATATTTCGAACGCAATGGAAAAGGTTTCGAGTCATAATTCGATCATATGGAGAAGATAGCTTTTTTGGACCCAACTATTAAATTGAATTCGATATTAATTTCAAGACGTTTATATCATGTACGACCAAACAATAGATCCAAAAGCTACAAAATTCGAAATTCAATAATAATACAATATTATGAATCTAATGGAACAAGTTTCGTTGAATTCCGAGACCATGCTTCAGAAGGCTATTTTTAAATGTCAATTTAAACGATATATTCTAATTTTGAACAAATCACTTTTAAATTCGATGTTTAAAAGTTGCATTGTCTTCAGTATTATTAATATAAATTTTATAAGCCTTTAAATTATTTTTATCAGGCTTAAAACTCAAGATACAAAAATTTAACCAATATTCAATTATAAACTTCAACAATTAAATTATCCAATAAATTGCTATTTTTAAGTTCGAATTTATTTTATAAATAACCCTAATTTTTCGTATTCAAAATCAATCAATAATTCAAATTTAATATTTAAAACCATTTAAATCTTCACAATTCACCGTCAAAAAATCCGGGTCGTTACATTCCTCCCCACTTAAAATAATTTCGTTCTCGAAATTGCTAAGGCAGGGAAATTGCTCCTAACTCATTAACTTCTTAAAACCCACTTAGTGAAAATTCGATATTTCACTTATCTAAAACTTTTATTTTTAACCCAAAACAATCAGCTTTCAACTTTTGATTTCAAAATCCTTTATTTCGATTACAAATCCGAAATAAAATTTTCGTTAATAAATTTTTTTCAAAAATTTCAGATTTTTTCTAACAGCCTAAATTTTCAAATTTTTTTGGCAGTGTCTCCCTTGTACGGTCGAAAAACAAAAATATATATCAATATTTATATATATTACGGTATCTAATCCGAAAACGTATCTTATTTTAGCATTTTTAAGCAAGCGGCTTATTTATTTTGAGGTTGCGCAATCAAAATCTAGCCAAATGGCCTCCGGGTACCTATATTTACTCAATTTAAACATGCAAGTTCCAAAAACATCAAATTCAATAACATTTCACTTATTTAAATGGATAAACACATAGATTCATAAACAAACACGTTATAACATGTTTTTATAGCAATTACAAGGCTTCCGTCATTCAATTATTTATTTTCAATCGATTTATATAGCATTTCATTCAATTTAAATGATTTACAACGCACTTTACACATATTCAATTCATTTTTATACCAAACAAACTCATATCCGTTTCAAATTGACTTAAAAATCAATTTTATTCACTTCTATTAATCTATAGAATTTTATTCACTTTCTGTTTGCATCGAACAACATTTTACTATGCAAATTCGGTGCTATTCCTTTAAATGAATAACATTTAAGATAATAACTATTTTTAATTGATTCCAAATCAATTTATATTTAATTTTATTCTATTTCCAATTGACTGTAATCAATTCAATTGCATTCCATTCATATCTAGTCCATTTATATTCAAATCCATTTTATTTAAATTGATATATATTCAATTGAATCCAATTCAATTACTAACTAATTAATTAGTTCATCCATTTAATCCATCTCAATTTTAATTCCAAATTCAAATCCATTTGTTTTATATCTCAAGCCATATCAATTTATTTACGCTCCAATTGAATTTATTTACAACTTGAGTTATCACCATTTCAAACTATTCCTGTTTTACTCGACACATTTCCAAATTATTCAACCCAATTAATATCCAATTAACTAATTAATCTAATTAGTTCATTTCCACTTTATAATTCAATATCTGATTTTTATTTGAAAAATTACTTCAACTAGTTTACTTGAGGTCAAATTTATTTTATAATTCAAGTTTGGGTTTTTATTTCGTTTCCAAAACATCAAACTCTTTTTTTGGCTTATCTATTTCAAATTTCAATTTTATAAGTCACACAACTATTTTTTTTTTCATATTTCCATTAATTATATACTTGAATATATTCCCTTTTATTTTTAACTCGAGACTATACATTCATTTCTAGCTTAAATATATTTTTGTTTAATTTATTTCAATCTGTATAGGCTATTCCAATTCATGTATTCACAATTCCAATTCTTCATCTGAATTTTATCTCATTAAAAATCTTATTCATATGGTTTTATAATATTCCACAATCCAAAATTTATATTTACTTCAATTCGATATTATTGCTCATCCAATTCGTATTTTATAACTTATAGTTATATATTCACTTTATAATTCTCATTTATATATTTTAATTCAATTCCATATAACTCAAATCCAATTCACGTTTTTATTTAATTTTCAATTTTTTTTACCATCATTCCAAACCATACTTAATTTAAATTCTACCCCAAATTTTTTACTTTTAATTTGTTCAATTTAATCAAGTAAGAATTTAATTCCAATCTCAAATCACAATCAATTAAGTTTTCTAAAATTTAATTCGCTCAGCTTAGCTGAAGTTGCATTCCATTCAATTTTATATCTCCATCCAATTTTATTTTCAATTTAATTCAACCCCTAGCTCACTTTTACTTAGCTTTAGTTAAATTCATTTATTTTAACTTCCTCAAGTTAAAATTTAATTCCGAAATTCAAATTCCACACTTTTCTCTCTTTTTTTCCTCTCAATTTTATAAGTTCATACTTATTTCCCGATGTCTTCTAAACATTTTAAATAAGGATTTCGGAATTTAAAACACCCGGTGTTTATTTCAAATCTTTTGAAATCGCAAATATCCTAAATCACACTTTTTACATTTTAAACCAAACCTGGTTTTATCCAAAATAAATTCCCCTTTGGAATTTCGAAAACAAAACTGGTTTGCCCAAAAAATCTAAATAAATCAATTATGGCAGTAATCCATCACTTAGAAACTCAAAAATGAATACTGATGATGTTGCGCAGTCATTACCAAGATTATTTTTCAGCGAGTAAAGTGAGTTCAGTGTATATCTCTCCCAAAATCCAAATTAAAACAATTTTCTTTCGAAAATATTCTCAAAATAATATTCTTATTATTCCACACCACTTTGAAAAATATTTTTTCCAAAGCTTCCGGGATTTAAATTTCTAGATTCCAGTTTAAATCCAATTTTGATTATAATCCATTCGTATAATGTATACTTATACAAACTTTCATTTGGTTATATAAACCATTTCCAATTTTATATTCTTATTTGATAATAATATAATCATCCAAACATTCCAAATATGTATAATAATTTTAGAAAATTATTTCTTTTGTAAAAAAATATGGTTGGGTAAAATTATTTCATTTAACCCGTTTCAAAACAATATTGTGTTGGTTTGCCTAGTCTAATAGTTTAGAAATCCCTATAGATATAGTTGTCCAGACCGTACCGACCAGAGTTTATAAACACTCAACCGATAAGTCAACACAATACAAAATAATTTATATACACTAACAAATACGTGCACATATCTATTAATACACTCAAACTCATTCTAGGATACTGCTTACCCTAACTCTAACGAGTAATCCCCACTAGATCCAAGGTTCTCGCTTAACTTTAAGCTCCGATACCAAGTGTAACGGACGGGGGATTTTCGACCTTCAAAAATCGACATTAATACGTCTACTGTATAAAATGCCGAGCAGTCGAGTGCCAGAAATACCAGTTCATTAGGGGTGAAGAAGAAAAAGGTAGAAGAAAAATAGAAACAAAAACACAGATTCTCACAATAGCAGCGGAATAAAATATAATATATAACAACATATTTTAAATACAAGAACTATACTGTCAATATACATACCACTATCAGAGTACAACTATTTAATACATCAATTTGGATAGTTTAATAACTTGTCCCCACACAGCGGAAAATAAACAAGTACGTGATACACGTCTGAACTCCTCCAGCTCGTCTCCTGAACTCCATAGCATTTTAACGAATCTGTAATACTCGGTCCGACCCGAGCATTATAATAAAATAACATTCGAATCAGTCTGGAAAACCAGCATGAGAAAAAAACACTCAATTTTAATTTTTAACTTTTCAAAATCCTTTAAAAAACAAAGGTATTTCGTAAGATCACGTCACAAATAAACACAATGGGTTTTTACCTTACGATAACTAATTTTTTTTATCAAAATCGTTTGATATTATAATAGTGTCTATAGAAAATAAATATAAGATAGTTGAAATGCTTGCATCTCACATTCCAACATAGTTGGGCACAATCAAAACCATATGGCGCTTATTGGAGTATGGATCCCATCGAATGACTGGGCCTCTTGGGTACCGCCCACCACAGTATACCTCTAGAACAATGTACCGAGGACCATGCCGGGATCCCCTGCTGTATAAGATCGGCCTACGCCTGACCTGGATAGACCGAATATGTTATCACCCCGGGTGTTCCTACCCTTACCATCAAGCGCTCCTTCCATGCACAATCGTATCAATAAATAATAGGTTTCCGAGGACATCTAAAAAGGTGATAATATACCCTACTTGGATGCGACCCACTTAGCCTTACTGTATCTCCCTTGCTTTAGTCATTTCCGGTTGATGATGCTCGAGGCTAAGCGTTACCATTCAAGGAACGATTTCTCCTAGAATGCTCATCGTCCTCCAATGACGATGTTCTAATAGCATTCGTCCATACAAGTTGCCTTGGGTCTGGACAAACTGAATCACCATCTTCATCATCTTTACGATATTCATTCATAACGTTCAAACCAGATCGAAGTGGTTTTCGGATAGTTAAATCTGATCCCGGTCTCTTAGAAACGATTAATGGAAATTGGCCAAAATTGATAGTCAGTTATTTAACTATCAATACACATCCATAAGCAATCATCAGGCTTTATCAAAAAATTTCCCATAATTTATTTCAAAAATATCTCTATAAGATATTATTTTCAGTTCTTCAACATTAAAAAATAGCCTTTAAATCCTTATAGCTTCAATGGAATATTTCCACCCTTTATTCAACACTTAGAACATTCTCATTCATTTCATTTTAAATTCACACTCAGAAAATATTCCTTTATTTCCTATTTCTTTTCTCAAAATCACTTACGATTTTATTTGTAAACTCCTTGACTGGTTTATAACGAATTCTATAACTTCCGAAATTTCTTTAACTAATTTCCCTAATATTTCCAAAGCCAATTTTACTTGCTTATAATTTTCAATTTCCCTTTGTACCTCTTTATGAATTCTACTTCATTTCCGAAGCTTCCCCTTTATTTAACCACTTCGGGAGTTTTCTTACTTTTCTTCCCAATTCTATTTTAAGAATTTCCTTGTAATCTCATCTACTGAACAACCCATTTCCAGGCTTCCAAGGAGGTTTATAAATAAATTTAAACCATTTCAAACTCTTTCTCTCTATATATATGTATATGTAAATAAGAATAAGTACTTAAAAGAAAATAATCATTTATTTTTAAGACATATTAAAACAATTATTTAAAATATTGAAAACACCCTTTTTTTATAACATCACCTTTCAAAGCAGATTTAAAATTTAGGATTTCATTAAAATAAATACTAAGTATTTAAAAAAAATCACTTCTGAAATATCTCAATACTAACTGAATTTAAAATTATAGTTTGATAAATTAAATTTCTTTTTTCTTAAATTTTTTTAAAACTTAACTTATTGATAAAAATATATCTTTAAAATCCGGGCAACCAAATTTTCAATTCATAACCCCTTTCGATTTTCATCACATTTCTCCGGTTCCGGTCTCCTTAACCATCTTCATTTTAAAAATAGCATCAACTATTTTTCTCGCTCTATTTCCATATTCCACTATAAACTCTTTCTGTAAATAAATATTCCAAATTTATCATCCGATATCACTTTCTTTCATTTATAAACTTTGTTTGTAAATTGTTATAACTCCTTTGAGTTTCAATAAAAGTAATATCATTTATAAATTCCATTTTATAAATTCAATTTCTTATAAATCCCATTCATTTTTGCCAATCTACTTTTAATATCGATTTTAAACTCTTTCTATATTTTTTCGAATATCACTTTAAAGTTCAGTCTTTTAAAAATTCCTTTATACAATTTATTTTAAAATCTCAATTTAAATATTTTCCTGCATTTCTAATATGATCAAAAATCCATTATTGCTTGTTCGAATCAATCCCTTTTAATTCCTCAAAAATTTTACAATAATATTTATGGTATTTAATACACCCAAAATTGATTTCCGTGCCATTATAACGTTTTAAATTTATAACACACAATAATCCAGCATTTTATAAATATGAAAAATACTAAAATATTTAAGGAATCCAAGTTGATCCCTCTAACCTGTTTTCCTGCATCCATAGAAGTTAGATAGAAATAAAAATATCAATCACACTTTGTGGGGGATATCGCGATATATAGGGTCATCCGCTATTATGTAGGGCACATAGGGTCCCATCTACTATATGTGCGGAAATATCACTCCAATACTAATATATATACAATGCTGTATATATATAATATCATCCAACATGCAATAAATTTTAAAAGTTTAACTAGCTTCCAAAATTCAATTTTGGAAATCCAAATGAGTGAGTTTTCTCACCTTTGATTTTATTGCATCGACTTCCAGTTACAAACCAAACTTGACTTGTTTAATATTTTGGACCTCGCATAATTTAATGATAGCGTTAATAACATTCACGAAATAAAATATGAATTAATTCCACTAATTCGACTAAAGAAAATTAATTACCCCTCAACCAATAACTTACCCAACTGGTAGACCACGAACAACAGCTCCCCAATTAACGCGATTTCGACCCCATCTCACGCCACCAGGCGAACCATCACCGCCACCGTACGGCCTTCGCCTCACCGTTCATACCTCACCATGTCGCGACACAGTCCGTCCTTCAACACTAGCTGGCTCGTCGACCATCTCCTCCATCAAGTCGTGCGCCTCCCTACACGTCACCCTGTTAACTCTAAATCTCGATAACACGTCCTCATCCAAGCATCAACACGAAACCACCCCGATGCCCATGCCATGTCGAAGCCGCTGAAACCCCTAATCGCGAGCTTCCCCCAATCGATGCGTCTACTTGCAAGCAGTTCCACCCGCAACCCTAAATCGCCTTCGTACTTACAATGCCTTTTCCCCTCAACTGCCCTAGCTTCGACTGCCTCCCCTCTGCGCCTTCATTCCTCCTCCAACCTGAGCAACAATCAATGCCGAGGCCCCTACCTCGGCAACCCAGGCTTCATGGATTTTTTTTTCAAATCGAATTCGATTTCGCTTGAAATGTTTTTTTGTAAGTTTTTGAATTTTATATTTGAACGAAGAGAGACATGCTTGTTATATTTGAAGTTGGGAAAGTTGGCTTCATGAATAAGGCTTGTTTATAAAAAAATGACGAAGTGATTTATCTTTGAGGGGAAGGAGACATGACTTAAAATTGAAGGGGACTGCTCATTTCAGAGGGTAGGTTGGCGCCTAATTTGATTTAGACTTGATTTATCTATTTTTATTAAATATTGAAAACATCTCATTTTAGGGTAACTCAAAATTACAATCCCTTTCGAGGCTTGCCGCTGGGCATATATAATGTTATACCCCTATTTCAAATACAACAGAAAATGTTCTGAGTTCTTGTTCGATTGTATGGAGAAGATACCTTTTTTTGGACCTAACTATTAAATTGAATTCGATCTTAATTTCAACGCGTTTATATTCCATACGACTAAACGATAACTCCAAAAGCTACGAAATTTAAAATCCAATAATAATACAATATTATGGACCCAATGGAACTAGTTTTGTCGAATTCCGAGAACATGTCCCGAAAAGCTATTTTTAAATGTCAATTTGAATGATATATTTTAATTTTGAACAAATCACTTTGAAATTCGATTTTTAAAAGTTGCATTGTGTATTATTCATATAAATTTTATAAGCCTTCAATTTATTTAAGCCGTGCTTAAAACTCAAGATACAAAAATTTAACAAATATTCAATTATGAACTTCAATAATTAAATTATCCAATAAATTGCTATTTTTAAGTTCTGAATTTATTTTATAAATAACCCAATTTTTCATATTCAAAATCAATCAATAATTCAAATTCAATATTTAAAACCATTTAAATGTTCATAATTTACCGTCAAAAAATCCAGATCATTAAGAATATAATAATATAAATATATTTCTTTAATTTTTGGACTTTGAAATTTCAGCATATATATCGACATATGTCACCTAGGTATGCCGACATATTTGGCAGAATTTGAGGAAACTTTTCAAAATTTGAAACTTTTGAAATTCCCTCTCTTTTGCATTTAATTCAAAATTTGAAAAGACATCTTTTTATCTGTTACATGATTATTCAAACTCTATTTATTCGGTCCTTCATACTTCATCTTCTACACACACTATTTCCAAAAAACAAATATATTCTTTGCTCACTTTCCTTCAAAACAAACCAATAATGTCTTCCTCAAACCAAACATCTTCATCCAAATCCATTAGGCTTACCAAAATGGTTAGAATTCAACTTTTTAATGATCAAGAGTCCATTGAAACACACATTGAGTATGCAACTTATGGTAAAGTCTTTTCAAGAAGATTTGCTAATTTTAATGAGTTTTAATCTTAGGTTTACAAGAGCTTGCTTTGGAAAATGGTACTTTTGGTTTAGCCAATTTATCTAAAGACTTGGATTGCTATCCTGATTTGGTCGAAATGTTTTATGCTAATTTGAATGGAAAGTTTTATCAAGGATAAGAATGTCAAATTTAGAGTAGTATCAAAGATCCTACTATTATTTTAGATTGTGAAATTCTTGATCAAATTCTTGATTGTAAATGTAATCAAAATAACATCTCCACTTTTGAAAGTGATGATATGGAAATAGAAGAGGAGGAAGAAATGGAAGAAGATGAGGAGGAAATAGATACATCTGTTGAAAGCTATGACATACCGCCTTGCTATTCAAACAAAGAGATACTTAGGAATCAAGAGAAGCTGCTTAATAATTACAAGAAGCTTAAGCGTCCTTTCAGCAAGAAGTTCACTAGCATTTGAAACAAAATTAAGAAAATACTTTGGGAAGATGGTGAGAAATCTTGATGGAAACTCTTCTTCTTCATCTTTATCATTCTAGATCTATTTATCTATCTTTATATTTTCTAGTTTTATTTATGTCATTTTCATGTATTTTCAGTATGTTTTTGTATCTCTTTATTTTGTCAATGAAATTTTCTTAGAGACTTCATTTTTTTATTAAGTAATGTTCTTATGTTCTCAATAATCATAAACTAATATAATAACAAATATAAACAAAAATTAAAGAAAAAATAAAAACATGCAAATTTTTGCATGTATATTGACATAGCCTACCCATGTATGTCGATATATTCTGGTATTTTTAGAATTTGAAATTCAAAGGGATTGGTTATTTTTTGGAGGGATTAGTCAGTAATCTAACTATTTACTTCTATAAAACCATATTTCTTCGAAAAAAACTCACAAATCAATTTGTCCTCTTATTTTATTCCTCTCTATACATCTCTTTACATGAAAATGAATCCAAACGTCAATTTTTCAAAAGAAAAACTTGGTGACAATTTAGAAGAATCTCTTCAATCATTTAAGAATGCTCATTTATTCATTCTTCGCAATCAATGACACTTAGAGTTGAGTTAAATATAAATGATCAAAGACTAAGAAAAACAATTCGATTCTCTTAGATGTTTATTTTCTTGTTTCACCAAAAATATTCAAGGAAAAGACCTGGGATGCTCGAACTCTAAGGTGAAAGTGGAATATGAAAATTGGGAAGTTATCAACACAAATCCAATCCTTGGATCTGATGGATGGGTCGAAATTCCAAACAAAATCTTGTTTTAATTTGTATTTAAAATATGTATTTATTATTTGTACATTTTAGTCTGTATAATTAAACCTAGTGTTATTTATACTTTTCACGTAATTAATGGTATATAAGTGTGTATAAATATAAAAATTATTATGTATGGTTTAAACAAACGTGACTATAAATTGTATATATATATGTATGTTTGTATGTATGTATAAAGTTATTTCTTAGAAATGTTATTTCGCAATTAGTATTGATTTTAATTCCATATACAACATTATCACATTTCATAGTATTTAACATGCCACACTTAGGGGAGTTTTTTTCTTTACTCATTTTTTTTATGAAAAGGGAGAGAAAAATATAAAATATAATATATGCATATACTAAAGGGAAGTTAACCAATTTAGGGGGAATTACATTATATTTTATGATAAATATATATTTACATAGTTGTCATCATCAAAAGGGTGAGATTGTTAATATCACATATATTGATTTTGATGACAAGAAACACACACACATACATACATATATACATATATATGCACTAATGTTTTCCAAAGTTGTATAAATATTTTGCAGGATATTACAATAGGTTTATACAAGTACAAGATAATTGAGTCTGTAGACTGATCAGTAAAGAGATTAGAGATCAAACTTAAAGATGATCAAGATAATTCGAAACTAATGAGTTCAAGACTATAGATTACATTTGATTGACATTAGATAAATTTGTTGTAGTCCTTGAATGAAAACTTTACTTTCTTTGGATACTCTCTCATCAGAATAATTATTTTATTTTCAAAATATATTTCTAAAATTATTTTATAAAAGGTTTATATACTAAAAACTATTTATATATAAATAGGCTTGCATGTGTATATGTATGATGTTATCTGTGTATATCTGTACATATATATATATATATATATATATATATATATATGCTTTCATGCTAATAGGCTAAAAAAAGTTAAAAATTCAATCTCTCTTCCTCTAATCTCTTTTAGCTGATGATGTTTAAACAATATGTGTTAGAATTAACAAGATCTTAATTTTAAAAATATTTCTAAGTATTATTAGTTTAAGTTTTTCTGGGAAATTATAGTATACAGTGAAAACTCAAAAAACATGCCATATTCAAGTGTCATGATTTCAAATTTCACTTACATCACCTAATTGGATTTCAAAAACCATGAATTTTAAAAACAGAATCAAGATTTTTAGGTTTGTTTTGAGCGAGGAATTCATGGTTGAACGAGAAGGGGATTTTGGGCGTTTTTTGATGATCGGAGCAAGTTGGAGGTCGGGATTGTGGCTGAAGCTTGCTTATGGGTCAGGGGACTTGGCAAAAATGATCGGTGAATTTATAGTTCACCGTTGAGGTCAGGTGGCGTCGTTGTAGGGTTTTAGGAACTATTTTGGACGACTGGGTTTGAGTGGAGTTTGCGGCGTCGTCGAAGCATCGGAGATGATCAGAGTGAGGTGGATCGGAGCGTGGGACTGCGGCGAGGCTTTAGTCAGAGTGTCGAGATTTCTGGTGGCCCGAGGTGGCGGGTCAAGGTGGTTCTTGGACGAACTGTTTCGTTCCAGTGGGTACCCTTTATGCTCGAATTCGATTTCGAGTTCGTGTCTAGGTTTTGGGTGGTCGGATTGATAGAGGAGGTTGCCGACGATGGATGAGTGGTAGTAGCGATGACCGGAGCATCGGAGTTGGGGTGTGCAGGTGCACACGTATCTGTGTGTCAGAAGGTTTGGGAAGAAATGGTGGTCTCGGGTTTTGACTCTGGGAAATGAAGTGTTGGCTCGAGTTTGGCTTCGGGTGTGTTCGCGTGGGTTAACAAGCTATAACAATTTTTAAAATTTAAAACATTTCAGTTTTTTTAAGAAGAATTTGCTCGGGTTGGCTTCAGGTTAGACTCGAAAGAGAGCTTGGGGAGGATTACATGTTTGGCCTGTGTGTGTTTTTATAACAGTTTTAAAATAAAAAAACACAAGTTTTTGAAGTTTAAATAAATCAAGCTTTAAACTATTTTCTTCAATCAATTTCTTTTATATAATAAATGTTTATGTAAATATTTGGTTAGATAAAAGTTGTATAATTTGTTTTAACTTAAATTAATTAAGTTAATTCTTAAGTTTATTTTAAACAAAATTAAATAGTGTAATTAAGTAGTTAATTAAGAAGATGAAATGTTTTTAATTATTAATTAACTTAAAGGTCTTAAGTTGATTTATAGGTTAATAATGAATTTATTTCAAGGTTTATTAAATAATATTTAAATGATAATTAAGTAATTAATTAAGATAAATGGTTTATTTTTAATTAATTAAGGTCTTGGGTAATTAAAGATTAATTAATGAAAGTAATTAGAAAATAAATAAATAATTAATTAATGATTAAAGGTTAATTAACTAATAAGTAAAGGTTAATTAATTAATAATTAAAGGATAATTAATTAATAATTAAAGGATAATTAGTCAGTAATTATAGGATAATTAATTAATGTAAGTAATTAAGGATGATTAATTAATTTCATTAATTAATTAAAATAATAACAAATGGTTTGTAATTAATTAATGTTAGTTAAGCAGGGTTAGGTAATTAATTCATAAGTAATTAATTTATTTAGTTAAATTAAATTAATTATAATTATGTGATTAATTAATCTTGCTTATGGATGATTAATTATATAGAATGTTTGGATTGATTAATATTTATAGTATGTTAATATTTATAGTATGTTAATCTATGATGTTCTGTGATGTGCAATACTTTGGATATAGCTGTGATAAATGTAGGTTATCTATCTATGATGAATTGCTGTATTCTAAATATAAATTGAATTATTTAAACTTAAAACAACTTGGCCTTCAAGATGGCGGTTGGATTTCAATGAGACCGGGATCAGATATCAAATTTGTTATTCGAATACCACATCGATCCAAATTAAACGATAGGTCATGAATTCTCAAGTGAAGATCGAGATGAAGATTCAAAGTGCAAGGGCTATTTGTCGTTAACTCTGAGGGTGATTCCAAAACGAGTGTAACGAAGATAGTGCCTTCGATTTCGTTTGAACCTGGAATAGACTTGTATGGATGAATGCTATCAGACCATCATCAATGGAGGACAATGAGCATTCCAAGATATGTGTTCTAAAAAGGGTAATCGTAGCCTCAAGCCTCATCAACCGGGAATGGCTAAAATAGAGGAGGTGCACGCATGGCTAAGTGGGTAGCACCCAAGTAGGATGAGATTTTCGCCTGTCTAGAGGTTCCTTTTTGGGCTGTGTGGCAGGTTGTTGGCCACAACCGTGGGGTTGTCTTATTCGGACTATCCAGTAAGAGGTAGCTCCGGTCTTGTGTTGCAGGGGATCAGGATGGATCCTCGATACAATGATCTAGACCACGTACTGTGATGGGCAGTACCCCAATAGCCCTGCTATTGTATGGAATCCAATCTCCAATAAGTGTCTGTACGGTTTTGATTGCGCTCAACTATGTTGGAACATGAGATGTAAGCATTCCAACTGTTTCCTACTTTATACTGAAAACCCCAGACACTATTATAATATAACTGGATTTCCTATCAAATGTTTTGGTTATCGTAAGGGACAAACTTGTCCGTGTTTATTTGCAGAGAGTCTTACGAGAGATACCTTTTATTTCAACGGTTTTTCAAGTTAAACAACTTAACCGTTTACTCACACCAAACCCTTGCCTGACCCGGAGTTTATTTCTGTTTTTCTTAAACTCTTGGGTACTCAAATTTTTATGATTAGCTAAGTGATCAGGTTGGCTTAATGAAATTTAGAAGGACTTGGAGCAGGAGACTTGGCGTATCTATATATATATCTATTCCACTATGTTGATATCATCTGTTTGTATTTGGAATGTAATGGATAAACGGGTCTTCACGACTGTCTAATGTGATGTTGTTATAACTGTATAACTTTGATGTATAATGAATACTATGTAATATCTATGTGAAGTTATATATTTTTCCATTTCCACTGTGAGATTCTGATGTTGTTTAGTTCTTTCTTTCTATCTATTCTCTTTTCTACATATTTCTTTCTTAGCGATGATACATCTTTCTATGGAATGAAAGGCGGGTCATCACAGTTTGGTTTCAGAGCGCTAGGCTGAGTTAATACCTAGGCTTCTTTTGGGTTAATATCTATCTTGAGAGAGCGTATTTGTAATTTTAATATATTTATATACCTATCTAAATTGTTGGGTTACCTGTCCAGGTTGCCGACATGAGTTTAAGAGGAAGAAGAGGCAGAGGCGTGAGCAGCACGACGACCACTAATGGAAGAGGTCCAAATGCTGATGGAGTAAGGGTAACTGGCAAGGCTGTAAACCCAATACCACCTTAAGTAAGCTTTGTTGCTTTGTGTAAGGATTTCACCAATCTTGAAGGAATTCCCTTTAAAGGAATGAAGTCCATCATTGAAGTTCAGGGTTGGTTACGCTCATGTGAGCGGATTTTTAAGATTTTGGATCTATCAGATGAGAAAAAGAGAGTGATGGCATCATGGCAACTTCAAGAAGGAGCATATGCATGGTGGGATGTAGTTACCATGAATATTTCAAAGGATGATATTTCTTGGAGCAATTTTAAGGAACTGTTTGAGGAACAATTTATGCCTACAGCTGGAAAGACTCGTTTGTATAGAGATTTTCTGGATCTGAAGCAAGGAAGTATGTCGGTATCAGAATATGAGACTAAGTTCAACGAATTATCCCGATGTGGACCTGGACTTTTTGATACACCCCTCAAGAAGAACGAGATGTTTGTGCTTGGAATGGGGCCTGAGTTTCACGAGAAGATGACTGCACATCTTAAGGGATCATTCGTGGAATTGATAAATATGGCATTGAGGTATGAAGAGCTTATGGAAAAGAAACCCTTGGCATCTGTGGCAGCACCGAGTGGGAATTCTTCCAATCCAAACAAATGAAAATTAACCCAAATTGGAAGAAGCAAGGTAAAAGGAAACCAGGAGGCAATAATGGAGCTCGGAAGTGTTATGTGTGCCAACAAGAAGGTCATTTGGCTAAGCAGTGTCCTAGAGGTTGAGCTCATCAGCAGCAGCGTCAGAGTGGACCCATTTCTGCTGTGGTTCAGAAGTCTTTGTGTTTCAACTGTCAACAGCCTGGGCATATGGTGAAAGCTTGCCCACTTCTTCAGAGAGCTCAACCAATAAAGTGTTTGTTATTCAAGGTGGATAATCAAATTCTTCGAATGGGAAAGGCAATGGCGTTCTAGAAGGTACTTCGCTTTGAGATGGCATTTATGTTAGAGTTTTGTTTGATTCTGGTGCTTCCCTTAGTTTTATTTCTTTGGAATCGGTAGAGAGATTTCATCTTACCCCTAGTATTGTGGACCACATTATTTTTGTATCTAATCCTTTAGAGGGAGTAACCAAGTTAGATATGATATGTAGAGGTCTAAGAATTTCTTATCTATCCCATAGTTTCTCTTGCGACCCATTTGTATTGGATTTTAAAGGATTTGACCTTATTTTGGGAATGGATTGGTTGGACAAGCACAAGGCTGTTCTGGTTTGTGAATAGAGAATTGTGTCATTGGAAACTGAGTTGGGAAGGATTGCAAAAGTGACTTGCGATAGTTCAGGAGTTCACCTGAGTAGTCTTTTGCATGGAATTAAGGCATCCCAAGAAGATGTAGGATCCATCGAAGTGGTCAAAGATTTTTCGGACGTCTTCGAAGAAGTCAAAGGTTTGGCCCCGCATCGGGAGATAGAGTTTCGGATCGACTTGGTTCTAAGAGCGATACCAGTGGTTCAACCCAGTGGAAGGATGATGCCGAGAGAGAGAAGAGTTGGTGAAGCAGACTCAAGATTTCTTGGAGAAAGGATTGATTCGACCTAGTTATTCTAGCTGGGTTTTGCTGCAGTATTTGTGACCAAATCGGATGGGTCACTAAGATTTTGTATTGATTATCGGGAGTTGAAAAAGGTGACCATTAGGAATAAGTATCCCTTGCCTCGTATTGATGATCTTTTTGATCAACTTCATGGAGCTTCTGTTTTCTCCCAATTGGATCTAGCTTAGGGTTTTCACCAGCTAAGGGTAGTTGAAGACAATATACCCTTGACTGCATTCAGAGGACCCAATTGTTTTTATAAGTGGCTGGTTATTCTTTTTGGGCTAACCAATGCTCCAGCTTATTTTGTGGATCTCATGAACCGTGTTTTTGGGGATGTGTTGAACAAGTTTGTGCTCGTGTTCATCGACGACATTCTCATCTACTCCAAATCTGAGGAGGAGCATAAGCGTCATTTGGAGATAGTGTTGGAGACATTAAGGAGGCATGTCCTGAAGGCTAAGTTTTTGAAGTGCCATTTTTGGAAGTCGAAAGTGAGATTTTTAGGGCATATCGTATTTGCAGAGGCTATTTCTGTGGATCCGGCTAAGGTAGCAGCTATTCAAGAATGGAAACAAATGCAGACTCCTATGGAAGTTCACAGTTTTCTTTGATTGGCAGGCTAGTATAGGAAATTTATTCGAAACTACTCTAATATTTCTTCGCACTTGACCAAACTGACTAGAAAGGGAGCTAAGTTTAAATGGACTCCTAAGTGTTAAGAAGATTTTCTGGATTTAAAGGCAAGGTTGACCAGTGCACCTTTTCTGACTATTCCTGATGGAAAGAGTAAGTTCGAAGCTTACACTGATGCTTGTGGAGTAGGGCTTGGTGCTGTGCTGATGCATAATGGGAAAGTGATTGCGTACGCGAGTAGGCAGTTGAAGCCACATGAGAAGAATTATGCTACGCATGATTTGGAATTGATAGTTATCATCTTTGCTCTAAAGATGTGGAGTCACTATCTGTTGGGAGAGAAGTTC
Organism: Allium cepa; assembly: GCA_030765085.1. Classification (NCBI taxonomy): domain Eukaryota; kingdom Viridiplantae; phylum Streptophyta; class Magnoliopsida; order Asparagales; family Amaryllidaceae; genus Allium; species Allium cepa. The sequence continues at coordinate 166,403,697 of CM060932.1, forward strand.
AAGCTTTTCACCGATCATAAACCTTTAAAGTATCTTTTCTCCTAGAAAGATCTGAATTTGAGGCAGCAGAGATGGGTGGATTTTTTGGCATAATATGATCTGGACATTCTCTATACTCCGGGGAAAGCGAATGTCGTGGCAGATGCTTTGAGTAGGAACGCAGTTTGGGCTATTTTGGAAGTTATCCCATCTCTATAGGAAAGGATTGTAAGCAATCAGATGAAGGATAGAACTTTTGAGGAATTAATTCTTGGAGCTAAGGAAGGTCGATATTCCAATTTCAAGATAGACGATCAAGGAGCTTTGAGAATCAACGAACGATTGTGTGTGCCTGTTGTGGATGGATTGAGACATGAAGTTTCGTTGGAAGCCATAAATCAAGGTTGAGTATCCATTCGGGGATCTCGAAGATGTATAAGGATTTGAAAAGAGTTTTCTGGTGGCCGGGCATGAAGAAGGATGTTTCTGCTTTCGTGAATGGATGTGCGATCTATCAACAAGTGAAGGGTGATCAGCAGAAGTCCGTGGGTTTGTTGCAGCCTTTGGAAATCCCAAAATGGAAATGGGAAATGATATCAATGGATTTCATCGACGGGTTGTGAAGGACTGGGAAAGGAAATGAGGGAGTGTGGGTAATCGTAAACCGGCTGACCAAGAGCGCCTACTTTATTCCAGTTAAGGCAACCAGAACTGCAGCGCTTTAGCAGAGATTTTCTTGAAGGAGATCGTCAGGTTGCACGGAGTTCCGGTCAGCATAATAAGTGACCATGACCCAATCATTACCAGCATATTTTGGAAAGCTCTTCAGACAGCTCTGGGAACAAGGTTGAGTTTAAGTATAGCTTGTCATCCCCAGACCGACGGTCAAACAGAAAGGCTGAATCGTACTCTTAAGGATATGTTGAGGGCTTGTGTTTTGGATTTCGGTTGATCTTGGGAGGACCATATGCATTTATGGAATTCTCGTACAATTATGTTATCAGGCAAGTATTAAGATGGCACCCTATGAAGCTTTGTACGGAAGACCTTGTAGATCACCATCTTGTTAGGTAGAACGGGAGATTGTCTTGTTCTTGGTCCAGATTTGATCCGAGAGGCATCTGCGAAGGTGGAGCTGATCAAGAAGAGAATGAAGGTAGCCAAGGATTTTCAGAAGAGTTATGCGGACAAGAGACGAAGGCAATTGGAATTCGAAGTCGAAGATTTGTTTTTTGTCAAGGTTTCCCCAATAAAAGGAGCAATCAGATTTGGAAAGATGGGAAAGCTTGCCCCAAGATGTATTGGACCATTCCGTGTGCTCAAGAGAATTGGTGCTTTGGCCTGCAGGATTGAATTGCCAGACCGGATGGCTGGAATTCACAATGTTTTTGTAATATCCCAGAATTTCCAGGAGTTTAAAATGCTGATAATCTCTAAATTTAATTATTTGAAATTGATAAATTGTTATTTTCAAAAATAATTAACCAAGTAATGTTTTAATTTTGGTTATAAATTGGTTTTATATTAAGAATAATTATTTTGTATTGTGTAAACCAATTCTAAATTGATATATTGTTTTCAAAATTTATAAGTGTGTTTAAAATGCATTTATATATATGTATTTAAATCTGAGTATTTTAAATTGATTTTAAAATAGGATATATTATTTGTAAATAATAATGAGCTTATTTTAAAATAGTTGTTTATATTGATTTAAATTTATTTAGATTTGATTTGACTTTGAAAATGAATATATATTTGAATTCAAAGATATACATGCATCTTAAAATAAAATAATAATATAATTTGGTTTTAAAAATATATAGATAATATTTTAATTAGAAATAAGATTTTGTTTTATTTTTCTTTTATAGAAGTTTATCTAAACAAATTTGATTTGTGTTCATTTAATAAAATAAATACAAAGGCTTTTTAAAATAGTATTTAAAATAAGTTAGAAATGTTGTATATAATTTTATTTAAATTTTATTTAGTTTCATTTCTTTTTAAAGATTGTATTTTATATAAACTAGCATACATTTATAAATGTATAAGTGAATTTGTTATTTGATATTTAATTAGAAAAGTATTTTTAAATTTAAGAAACACATTAGTAATTAGGAAAATAATTTTTAAATGCTTTTAAATTTCTTTAAAATTAGAATAGAAATTAATATCGACAAATGTAACGACCCGTATTTTCACTACTTCGGAAATGAGAGATTTCGAACGATTTAAAATTTAAAAAGGTAAATCTTATTTAAAATATCTAATAAAGATAATAAAAGTATGTTAAAAGATTTAAAAGTTTGTTAATAATCGTTTTATAAAAATAACCAAAAATTTGTCGCATTTTGCATACGCGGTAAAATTTGAGATTTTGATATTAATTAGATATGATTTTTTAATATAAAGAGACTTGTTTTAATTTATTTAAAGAAGTAGAAAGTTCATTTTAAAGTTTGGTTTACTCCCATACATAGCTTAATAAAAACGTCAAATTTTGACTGTAAACTTTGTCGGTGGAAAACACCGTTTTCAACCAAAACAAGTTGTCGACAAGTTGTTGCAACTTAATACATTTTATAACTTAAAATTACAAGTTTACAAACTATTTAAACACTTTACATTTAGCACTAAAAGACAAAAGGAGTTTACTTTTGAAAATATTTACATAAATGTAAAAAGATGTAAAAGTTATGATTTGACAAAAGTGTGTATAAGTAAACAAATAAAACAACATCATTACATATTTTTCTTTTCTCTTATACATGATGTAACTAATACACCTTGAATTCAAACAAAATAAAGTATGAAAAGATAAGTAACTAAAGGAAGTAATGACACATACATACATGCATTTAATACACATCAAATCAAGGCAAAGTCTTCTCTTTAAAATGCAAAATTTAAGAAAGTAATCATTCCTATCTTTAACATCACCATTAATGCAAATCAAATCAAGCAAAAGTCTTCTTTCTTTTTTTACACAAAGTTTAAGAAAAAAAAGAGTAATCATTTTACAAATTCAAATCACATTAATGAGATGTTACTACTTTACATGGAAAAGGAGCAAAATGTTATTTTAACATTTTAAAAGTTTAAGAAAAAGAGGCAAACATCATTTCATTAAGTACAAACTTACATCCTACCATCATTTCACCATTAATGCATGTCCTTAAAGAGTTAAATCAAGGGTAGAAAAGTAAATTAAAAAGTCAAAAAGTAAAGAAGGGTATTTTAGTCATTTGCCATCCAAAACTCAAATATAAATATGCATCCATACCTTTCATTTTTCACACTTCATTCTCTACCTTCTTCTTCACTTTCTTCTTCTTCTTCTTCTTCTTTGAAGCTCTCTTTAATGGCTTCTTCTTCTCTTCCAAAATGCTTACTAACTTTTTCAAAACCATATTAAATCAACTCCAAACACCACCAAACTTTGCCTAAGACCTTAGAATGCCATTAGAACATGGTTTAACATCTAATAAGTGAAGAAATGATGGAGAAAGAGGAAGAATAGGAGGAGGCCGAACTTATGGAAGAAGTGGTCGATGAAATGGAGTAAAAGTTAATTAGTTGAAGTTTTAGTGAAGTGTTGTTGATATGAATGTTGGTAGGAAGTTAAACATTTGGGTAAAGGTGAGAAATTCTCATCGCTTTTAAATTATATTGATTATCATGCTAAATTGTTATGTTAGATAATCACTATTTGATGATATGTATGTTTGGTTGATTGTTTGGATATGTTGGATAATCCGTAGTAATATTATGACATTTACCATATTGAAAATGTTGATGTTATATGATTGTTATATGGATGTGATGATAATTTGGATATCAAATTCCTATTGATTTAGTAATCACTTTTGTTTAAAAGACCATATTTTAGTAATATGAGAAATTGTGGAAAAATAAGTCTCTTTTCATTTAGAAGTGAAATTAAAGTTAAAATGAAAGAGAATTTGAAATTTGAAGTGAAACGGATTTGAAAAGAATAGCTAATTAGAAATTGAAATTTAGATGAATAGTGAAATTGAAATTAAAATCGATTTTGAAAAAGTGAAGTTTAGTTTGAGATTAAATTGAAATTTAAATTGGAATTAGATTTGAAATCTAAGTTTTAAATGTGTTTAATTTGAGATTAGAATTGAAATTGAGTTGAAATTGGGTTTTAAAGTTTAATATTAAAATAATGGGAATATAATAATATTCTAATGTGGTAAGAGTGAAAATATATTTTAAAAGCTTTAAAAGGTGAAAATATTGATTTAAAATGGTTTCTAATCATTTTATAAGTATTGAAATCTAAATTGAATAAATTATTTCAAATGTTGAAAAATAAGTTAAAACTAGACGCGTCGCGCAACGGCAGTTCGCGATTTCGCGTCGAAAAAGTTCAAATGAATGTGTAGAGTGGAATATTGCTCGGAATTCTTCGAGATAAGAAAATTCCGGACTATTATATCCGTATCTTCTAAATGAAGAAAGAAAATCAAAGTTTCGATAAGTAGATTTTGAATTATGTCCAAATCAATTTTCTAGAAAAATCGCGCTAGTGCAGTTTAGTGACCATAACAGGAAATCTGTTTAAATGGATGTTTTTAATTAAGGAAAAAAATATGGAATAAATTTGATAAATCTATTTAAATGATTTAAAAGAGATTTGGATTGGAAAATATGAATTAGCGAATGTTTAAAAGTTGTTTTAATCAAATAAGCTTATATAGCACTTTCCGCAGCACTTTTATGCTGTGAATTATATAACTTTTGGAATATGAGTTTAAATGTAATGATGTTTCCCAGAATCAATTGTGAATGTTTTAAAAAGGATAATTAAGCGTTTTGAAAGATAATTTGGAATATTTATAAGCAATTCCAAAATAAGTTGAAATCTGAGTATGCGGAAACGACTAGTACATTTGTCCCGCCTGTGAGATCTGGGAAGATAAAACAAGGTGTTTAACTAAGGTTAGGGATGGAGCAACCAGTGCCCTGAACTTACCTGGCCTATGTTTTCTTTTCTTAGGCGAGGGGTGGAACAGATCGAAAGGAAAGCCCGGATGCTTCAAAATAAAAAGATTCTGTTAAGTTTTCCAAAATAAAAGAAGATTGGTATTATCCAAAAGTTAAGCAATCTCCAAAATGAATGATTTCTACGAACCTGTGAAGTTTAGAAAAGAATTTATAATGAATTTTAGGAATGATAAGATTTGAAAGGAATGAATTGGTAAATAAGAGTGTTGGATTTTGACTTACAAGTGAGATATAAAAATGGAATTTATAAACACCATTTTGTAAATCTGAAATCAATTTAAATTGATAAGTTAAATGTGAAAGTTATTAAAGGAATTATATTCGCGATTTTGGACAGTGAATAATCCTTTAGATTAAATGGATGTTTTGGAAGGTGATATTATAAAGGGAATGTTTTCCTTAAGTTAAAAGTTAACAAATTTGGATCAAGAATTAAGTAAAGAAATCTGAGATATTTTCCAAAACAAAAGAATGAATTACTTAGAATTATCCTAAGTTAAAAGAAAGAGATTTCGAAATCATCCGAAAAGAATTTAAGTGAAAAGAGACTTAACAAATCCTATATACTCATATTCACTTTTATCGATGATTGGATTTCGAAGGAACCGGAGTCGGATTTGGTTAATTCCTATCCGAAAACCACTTCGAACCAATGTATGCGTTCGAACGTGAAGACATGTTGAAGATGGTGATTGAAGACCGTGGATCTTCCTAGCGTGAAGACTGCTTGTTGATTTGCTCAGGGTGCACCCATTATAGAGTTATATATAGCAGTGGTCTCCTCGTGATGGAGATTTTGCGGATTGCAAGGGCTTCTCGCCTAGTAATGGCCGAGGAAAGTACCTTCGGTTTGTCCTGTTCCTGGACAACTTGTATGGACGTTTGTCTGACGTTGCATTTCTAAAGATTACGTACATTGGTTTTTACAAACGTACATCAGTGGTGGCAGAGAAGGCAACTTCTCTTAGCTTAACACCCTCCTTGAGACATACGAGCTCAAGGGTTGTATTTTTGTGGAAGGCAATTAGTAGTTAACGGAAATGGCAATGTGGCATTCAAAGATGTGATATGTGCTTTGTGAAAAGGTAATCGTAGCCTCAAGCCTCATCAAACCGGAAATGACCGAAACAGGATTAGATGCAGCAGGGCTATGTGGGTCATTCCCATTAGGGTATGATCATCCCCTTCTAGATATATTTCTTCCCGCTATGACGTCGGGATGTTAATTAATGTGGTGTATGCTAGAGGGCCCTCGATAAAGGTCGGTAACGACCGGGGGATGACATATTCGGTACCATCTAGTTACAGAGGTGGGCCGGTCTTGTGTTGGTAGAGGGCAGATGTTCTGTGCCTCGGGACATCCATCTAGAGGTGTACCCATTTCGGAAGGTAGATCCTGCGCCTGGTCATTTGTATGGAAATCCATTCTCCAATAAGAACCTACGGTTTTGTTTGTATTGGCGTAATGAATAGCCTCGAAATGCTATATGGGTAACCATTTCGGATAAGATTAATAAGTTTATTTGCAAATGTTTTCAAAGAGATGTCATTAGAAATAATATCAAAGGTTTTGATATAAAAGTGTTTTAGTTATCATAAGGTAAAAACCCGTCCGTGTTTATGTGTGGGCGTGGTCTTATGAGATACTATTTATTTCAAAGGATTTTATCCAAAGGCTGATATATGACACTGTCATTTATTATTGAGTTTTTCTCACGCTGGTTTATCAAGCCTGATCCGGGTATTTTCAATACTTGGGTCAGATCCGAGTAGTTTCAGGATAGTCGAAGGAAGTTGAAGTTCCAGAGGAGAGCTGGAGATATTCATGGACGCATGGAGATATTCTTTCATAGGCTTTGCTTAGTGTATTTTGTTTGATGTTTGTCAGCAATTGTAAGGGCAGGTTTTATAACTGTCCAAGCTGAATCTAGGTTAGACTCTGATATTGTATTTTAAAATTTTCCGCTGTAAAGATTATTATTGAAATAATATATGTTATTCCATTCGTGTGAGATTCTGTTCTGTCTATTTTTCTTTATCACCCTTCATGTTCCGTATTTTCGTACAATTTGAGTTGGACATGTGTGGTTTATTGTCGATTCAAAGGGTACGGGAAAACGGGCCTTGACATTTGGTATCAGAGCTGAAGGTTAAGCGAGAACCTTGGCTCTATTATGGGTAAATTCTCATCAGAGATAGGATTAGTAATATCCTAGGATGAGTAACTCATTAGAGATAGGGTTAGTAACACCCTAGAATGAGTTATGAGAGTATTTATATATATGAGCGCGTATTTGTTAATTTTATAAAAATTTATTTTGTTTTAAAGAAATTAGTAAATGAAATAATTTTACCTTGGGTTTATATTATAAATACTAAAGAGGATATTATTATCTTTTGGGTTAGAAATTAAGGATTGATTGTGATTCAGCTTAGTAAAACTAAAATATGAATATCTTGTGATTAGAATTGCACAATTTGACTATAAGATATTTCATATAGGATCAGTTAGTTGAAAGCTAGAATTTAAAACTGTAATCATATACCCTTAGATACTTAGTATTAAGAAATAATAATGATTAAGTGATTATCATAATAGATGGATTTAAAAGCTAAGTACAAATATCTTGTGAAGTAAAACTCACAATTTGACTATAAGATATTTGATGATAATATTGAAGTTAGAAGTTGTAATTAGAGAAAGTAAAAAAAAAAAAAAAAAAAAAATGCATACTTAGAAGAAAAATTCTTATCAATAAGACAGAAAAGATAAGCCAAAATTGAAATTTTGGGTAAATATATTATGAAAGGATAAGTTCTATAACTTATAAATGAGTTAAGGTAATTTGAAATTTAGACACTTTGATTAGGTTTAAAAATCAAAGTGAAATTTAGGAACAAGAGGTATAAGAAATATCATCCTAATATAAAATTTGAAATAATGATACATTTAGGGTAATATTTTTAATTCAAAATGAAGTAAGATTAGAAGGAGGTAGTTTTGAATAATATGGTTAGTAGTTGAATGTTGGATGAAAATGTTTAAATAACAAATACCATGTGAATTAAGTTTCACAATTTGACTATAAGGTATTTGACGGATTTAAGGTTAAGAAATTTGATTTAGAAAATGGATAGGTAAATAAGTTAAGATTGTAAGAAAAAGGTATACACTTAGTAAAGTTGTTTGATTAAAATATGGATAAGATAAATAATATTAGCTAAATGGAGACCTTAGGTAAAGAAAACTAAGGATTAAGTTTTATAACTTATTTATTTGGAATAATAGAATTCCACATTTGTTGAAGACCCTAATTGAAGTAATGACGATTTGAAGATTTGGGATATGTATATATACTCTTAGGAAGTAAAGGTATATTATACAAGTTAAGTCATTTGTATGCTTAAGTAATAATGGATTTAGAAGAAAGCAATGGTTGTGAAATAAACTTGGATTAATAGAAGTTTTGGAAGAAATGTATTAGGTAAAGATGAATGTGAATAAGTACATAAGTTAAACGTAGATCATTTTGGCACATAAATTTTGATCTAAGATTTGAGTACAGAACTTTGAGGTGTTTACACCAATCCGAAAAAGAATTTATCACTCGATTCTTGATGGGAGTTTATGATTACGTACTCAAGTTTTCTATCATAGTTGAGAGCTATGCAAGGAAAGCAAGGGTTTGTGATCAAGAAGTCTGATCAAAGTCCGCAGTAGAAAATCGGGAGATCGATACTAGTTCGAAAGAAAAGTTGTGGATTTGAATAATAGATCGAATCAAATATCACATATAGTATGATGTGTTGGATCTGTCTACTTAGTAGTTGGATAGTTATCTTAAATAATAGGCACTAAGATATAGTAGTTAGAGTTATGATTTGGTATGTATATATATAGACCTCAGGTGTAGTACATGCTTAGGTCAGAGGATGGGTTATGTGGATGTATTCATTTATGTTGATATAGTTTGGTTGTTTTTGGATGTATAGTCTTGTTTGATAGTTGGATACATTATCTTAAGTGTGCAGTACGCACTAGGATGGGAAGGATAGAAGTTTGACTTGATGTATGTATATATAATCTTAAGAAAGTGATAAGTACTCAGCTTAGTGTGGGGAATCTTTATATATGTTTGGCATCATTTGTTTTAGTGTTGTTATGAGATCGGCCTTCTTCTTTTCTATCATCAATAGAAATAAGTCAATTTTTTTGAGGATATGAGTATGAGATAGATTCCTTTATCTAACTTTCATTTCGAGGACGAAATGCTTTTAAGTAGGGGAGAATGTAACGACCCGTATTTTCACTACTTCGGAAATGAGAGATTTCAAACGATTTAAAATTTAAAAAGGTAAATCTTATTTAAAATATCTAATAAAGATAATAAAAGTATGTTAAAAGATTTAAAAGTTTGTTAATAATCGTTTTATAAAAATAACCAAAAATTTGTCGCATTTTGCATACGCGGTAAAATTTGAGATTTTGATATTAATTAGATATGATTTTTTAATATAAAGAGACTTGTTTTAATTTATTTAAAGAAGTAGAAAGTTCATTTTAAAGTTTGGTTTACTCCCATACATAGCTTAATAAAAACGTCAAATTTTGACTGTAAACTTTGTCGGTGGAAAACACCGTTTTCAACCAAAACAAGTTGTCGACAAGTTGTTGCAACTTAATACATTTTATAACTTAAAATTACAAGTTTACAAACTATTTAAACACTTTACATTTAGCACTAAAAGACAAAAGGAGTTTACTTTTGAAAATATTTACATAAATGTAAAAAGATGTAAAAGTTATGATTTGACAAAAGTGTGTATAAGTAAACAAATAAAACAACATCATTACATATTTTTCTTTTCTCTTATACATGATGTAACTAATACACCTTGAATTCAAACAAAATAAAGTATGAAAAGATAAGTAACTAAAGGAAGTAATGACACATACATACATGCATTTAATACACATCAAATCAAGGCAAAGTCTTCTCTTTAAAATGCAAAATTTAAGAAAGTAATCATTCCTATCTTTAACATCACCATTAATGCAAATCAAATCAAGCAAAAGTCTTCTTTCTTTTTTTACACAAAGTTTAAGAAAAAAAAGAGTAATCATTTTACAAATTCAAATCACATTAATGAGATGTTACTACTTTACATGGAAAAGGAGCAAAATGTTATTTTAACATTTTAAAAGTTTAAGAAAAAGAGGCAAACATCATTTCATTAAGTACAAACTTACATCCTACCATCATTTCACCATTAATGCATGTCCTTAAAGAGTTAAATCAAGGGTAGAAAAGTAAATTAAAAAGTCAAAAAGTAAAGAAGGGTATTTTAGTCATTTGCCATCCAAAACTCAAATATAAATATGCATCCATACCTTTCATTTTTCACACTTCATTCTCTACCTTCTTCTTCACTTTCTTCTTCTTCTTCTTCTTCTTTGAAGCTCTCTTTAATGGCTTCTTCTTCTCTTCCAAAATGCTTACTAACTTTTTCAAAACCATATTAAATCAACTCCAAACACCACCAAACTTTGCCTAAGACCTTAGAATGCCATTAGAACATGGTTTAACATCTAATAAGTGAAGAAATGATGGAGAAAGAGGAAGAATAGGAGGAGGCCGAACTTATGGAAGAAGTGGTCGATGAAATGGAGTAAAAGTTAATTAGTTGAAGTTTTAGTGAAGTGTTGTTGATATGAATGTTGGTAGGAAGTTAAACATTTGGGTAAAGGTGAGAAATTCTCATCGCTTTTAAATTATATTGATTATCATGCTAAATTGTTATGTTAGATAATCACTATTTGATGATATGTATGTTTGGTTGATTGTTTGGATATGTTGGATAATCCGTAGTAATATTATGACATTTACCATATTGAAAATGTTGATGTTATATGATTGTTATATGGATGTGATGATAATTTGGATATCAAATTCCTATTGATTTAGTAATCACTTTTGTTTAAAAGACCATATTTTAGTAATATGAGAAATTGTGGAAAAATAAGTCTCTTTTCATTTAGAAGTGAAATTAAAGTTAAAATGAAAGAGAATTTGAAATTTGAAGTGAAACGGATTTGAAAAGAATAGCTAATTAGAAATTGAAATTTAGATGAATAGTGAAATTGAAATTAAAATCGATTTTGAAAAAGTGAAGTTTAGTTTGAGATTAAATTGAAATTTAAATTGGAATTAGATTTGAAATCTAAGTTTTAAATGTGTTTAATTTGAGATTAGAATTGAAATTGAGTTGAAATTGGGTTTTAAAGTTTAATATTAAAATAATGGGAATATAATAATATTCTAATGTGGTAAGAGTGAAAATATATTTTAAAAGCTTTAAAAGGTGAAAATATTGATTTAAAATGGTTTCTAATCATTTTATAAGTATTGAAATCTAAATTGAATAAATTATTTCAAATGTTGAAAAATAAGTTAAAACTAGACGCGTCGCGCAACGGCAGTTCGCGATTTCGCGTCGAAAAAGTTCAAATGAATGTGTAGAGTGGAATATTGCTCGGAATTCTTCGAGATAAGAAAATTCCGGACTATTATATCCGTATCTTCTAAATGAAGAAAGAAAATCAAAGTTTCGATAAGTAGATTTTGAATTATGTCCAAATCAATTTTCTAGAAAAATCGCGCTAGTGCAGTTTAGTGACCATAACAGGAAATCTGTTTAAATGGATGTTTTTAATTAAGGAAAAAAATATGGAATAAATTTGATAAATCTATTTAAATGATTTAAAAGAGATTTGGATTGGAAAATATGAATTAGCGAATGTTTAAAAGTTGTTTTAATCAAATAAGCTTATATAGCACTTTCCGCAGCACTTTTATGCTGTGAATTATATAACTTTTGGAATATGAGTTTAAATGTAATGATGTTTCCCAGAATCAATTGTGAATGTTTTAAAAAGGATAATTAAGCGTTTTGAAAGATAATTTGGAATATTTATAAGCAATTCCAAAATAAGTTGAAATCTGAGTATGCGGAAACGACTAGTACATTTGTCCCGCCTGTGAGATCTGGGAAGATAAAACAAGGTGTTTAACTAAGGTTAGGGATGGAGCAACCAGTGCCCTGAACTTACCTGGCCTATGTTTTCTTTTCTTAGGCGAGGGGTGGAACAGATCGAAAGGAAAGCCCGGATGCTTCAAAATAAAAAGATTCTGTTAAGTTTTCCAAAATAAAAGAAGATTGGTATTATCCAAAAGTTAAGCAATCTCCAAAATGAATGATTTCTACGAACCTGTGAAGTTTAGAAAAGAATTTATAATGAATTTTAGGAATGATAAGATTTGAAAGGAATGAATTGGTAAATAAGAGTGTTGGATTTTGACTTACAAGTGAGATATAAAAATGGAATTTATAAACACCATTTTGTAAATCTGAAATCAATTTAAATTGATAAGTTAAATGTGAAAGTTATTAAAGGAATTATATTCGCGATTTTGGACAGTGAATAATCCTTTAGATTAAATGGATGTTTTGGAAGGTGATATTATAAAGGGAATGTTTTCCTTAAGTTAAAAGTTAAGAAATTTGGATCAAGAATTAAGTAAAGAAATCTGAGATATTTTTCAAAACAAAAGAATGAATTACTTAGAATTATCCTAAGTTAAAAGAAAGAGATTTCGAAATCATCCGAAAAGAATTTAAGTGAAAAGAGACTTAACAAATCCTATATACTCATATTCACTTTTATCGATGATTGGATTTCGAAGGAACCGGAGTCGGATTTGGTTAATTCCTATCCGAAAACCACTTCGAACCAATGTATGCGTTCGAACGTGAAGACATGTTGAAGATGGTGATTGAAGACCGTGGATCTTCCTAGCGTGAAGACTGCTTGTTGATTTGCTCAGGGTGCACCCATTATAGAGTTATATATAGCAGTGGTCTCCTCGTGATGGAGATTTTGCGGATTGCAAGGGCTTCTCGCCTAGTAATAGCCGAGGAAAGTACCTTCGGTTTGTCCTGTTCCTGGACAACTTGTATGGACGTTTGTCTGACGTTGCATTTCTAAAGATTACGTACATTGGTTTTTACAAACGTACATCAGTGGTGGCAGAGAAGGCAACTTCTCTTAGCTTAACACCCTCCTTGAGACATACGAGCTCAAGGGTTGTATTTTTGTGGAAGGCAATTAGTAGTTAACGGAAATGGCAATGTGGCATTCAAAGATGTGATATGTGCTTTGTGAAAAGGTAATCGTAGCCTCAAGCCTCATCAAACCGGAAATGACCGAAACAGGATTAGATGCAGCAGGGCTATGTGGGTCATTCCCATTAGGGTATGATCATCCCCTTCTAGATATATTTCTTCCCGCTATGACGTCGGGATGTTAATTAATGTGGTGTATGCTAGAGGGCCCTCGATAAAGGTCGGTAACGACCGGGGGATGACATATTCGGTACCATCTAGTTACAGAGGTGGGCCGGTCTTGTGTTGGTAGAGGGCAGATGTTCTGTGCCTCGGGACATCCATCTAGAGGTGTACCCATTTCGGAAGGTAGATCCTGCGCCTGGTCATTTGTATGGAAATCCATTCTCCAATAAGAACCTACGGTTTTGTTTGTATTGGCGTAATGAATAGCCTCGAAATGCTATATGGGTAACCATTTCGGATAAGATTAATAAGTTTATTTGCAAATGTTTTCAAAGAGATGTCATTAGAAATAATATCAAAGGTTTTGATATAAAAGTGTTTTAGTTATCATAAGGTAAAAACCCGTCCGTGTTTATGTGTGGGCGTGGTCTTATGAGATACTATTTATTTCAAAGGATTTTATCCAAAGGCTGATATATGACACTGTCATTTATTATTGAGTTTTTCTCACGCTGGTTTATCAAGCCTGATCCGGGTATTTTCAATACTTGGGTCAGATCCGAGTAGTTTCAGGATAGTCGAAGGAAGTTGAAGTTCCAGAGGAGAGCTGGAGATATTCATGGACGCATGGAGATATTCTTTCATAGGCTTTGCTTAGTGTATTTTGTTTGATGTTTGTCAGCAATTGTAAGGGCAGGTTTTATAACTGTCCAAGCTGAATCTAGGTTAGACTCTGATATTGTATTTTAAAATTTTCCGCTGTAAAGATTATTATTGAAATAATATATGTTATTCCATTCGTGTGAGATTCTGTTCTGTCTATTTTTCTTTATCACCCTTCATGTTCCGTATTTTCGTACAATTTGAGTTGGACATGTGTGGTTTATTGTCGATTCAAAGGGTACGGGAAAACGGGCCTTGACAACAAATGTTCATTTCTTAAACATTATGATAACAAGTGTAAAACATTTGTGTAAGTAAAGAGACAAGTGTCCATTTTTATTTCTAATTTTCTTTTTAATTTGTAAAATCTGAAAATTTGCTTATATAAACATCTTATCTCTTCACTTTCTTTTTCTTTAAACATTTTGTTCATTCCTAAGAGAAACTTGAACTATCAATGCAACATTTATTCATTCCAAAATCAGAAATTCTTCAAAACAATCCTCAAATTTAAATCTGAAAACTTTCCTCAAGTTTAAATCTAAAACCTGAATTACATTCTCTGTTCAAACCAATATCATGTAAATCTCTCAAGTTCAAATGCAATTTGAAATTTCTCAAACTCAAACACCTTCCAAAAATCAAGCCTGTAATCCTTTTTTTTTTAGCAAATTAAACTGCATGCCTGCAGCTTTCCCTCAAAACAAAATCTGCATTTAAATTCCTCAAACTTCAAGTGCATGCAAGTCTCAAGGTTTCAGTTTCTAAAGCTTCAAGCTCAAATGTTTCTAAGTTTTCAAAATGCAATCTGGAAGGCAATTTTTAAAAAGGGGCTGTGGGCATTTCTGTTTTAAGGCTTCAAGTTCAATTCTTTTGCAAATTTCCAGTCATCTTCAAACCTCTGCACTTCATAAATAAGGTGAGTAAACATTTAATTCTAAACATAAGTTGATTGGTAGTTGTTGCTTATAAAATCTTTGTGAAATGATGACTGCATGTGTGTAATTTTGTGAATGTGATTTTATTTGAGTATGCATGCCTGGTATATGTATGTCCCCCTCTGTTTCATGATTCAGAGTAAAATTTTGATCAAATTGTTTTCATACCTCCCTGAGCTCTGATGGGCCTGAGTATTCTCAAACAAATTGAGTTTGTTTAAGTATGAACTAGAATCTAAAAATAGTTAAACATGTTTTTAGATATGTAGTAACTGGAAAGCTAAGGTTACAGTACAAACTTTATAAATATGTTAGAAATCAACTAACACAATTCTCTGATTCATATATAAAGCTGAATTTATGTTGGAAGTTATGATTTTTAAATTCAAAATCAGGTTTTCAAATGAAGTAAAATGTGGGAATTTGGGGTTTTATCTGGAAATAGATTTTTGGTGATCTCTGTTAATATGTGAATCTGGAATACTTGAGTTGGTTAATGGAGTTAGATGAAGCATCAGAGAGTATAGGAAAAATAATAGAAGAATTTTTAAATCATTATGGAGATTGATTTTGATAGGGATTTGATTTAAACCTAGTTTTAGAAGCTGTCTGTAAATTTGATCTCTGCATGACCAAAATTGCATCGAGTTGTATGATTTTTGGGGAGAAGCTTGCGCGGTGAGTCAGCAAGCTAAGGCCGGGGTTGTGGTGCTTAATGATGATCGGCGGCAACGATTTTAGGGTTTTCTGATGATGGGTTTTGGGTTCAGTTCAACCTGATGTACTCGATTTTGATTCGAAGCATGAAGTGTCATTCTGTGGGTCGTAGGTGGATGTAGGGGGCTTGGATGACTCGGCGGTGGGTTCGACGTTGGCCAGAGGAGGTCCGGCAACGATGCAGGTTGCACGAGAGGGTGTAGGTGTTAGAACATTTGGGTTTGTTTTGTTTGTGTTTTAGGATTTAGTTGGGTTTTGTTTTGGGTTTGTTGGGGTTACATTGTTTTCTCGAAGCAGGTCTCGGGTAGTTGGGAAGACAACTCGGGTAATAGTGGTGGTAGCTCGGGAAGGAACTCGGGGGTTCTGGGGTCTTTTGGGTATGCAGTGTAAACTGTTTTGTTTTTAACAGTTTTAGTTTTAACTTAAACAGATTTAAAATTTAAAATCCTACTTAACTGTGAACTGGAAACTATAAGAAAGAAGAAAAGAGTTGTACTTTGTTCTGGGATTCATGTAAGCATGGGTTGAACACAGATTTTTGTTCCACCTGATATTTAGTTTAAAATATAAAATAGGTTTTAAAGCTTTTAAAAAGTTTAAGTTAAATTAAAATTTATTGAAATTGGATTATTTTTATGGATAAATTTGTATAATTTTTTAAATAACTTAAGTAACAATCTTAATATTATTTCAAATCTTATTTTGGAATATAAAGAGAATTTAAGTAAATGTTTTATTTAAATTGATTAGTGGAAATGATTTATAGATTTACAATTAAAGTTTAAGATAATTTATTAACTTGAATTAGGAATTGTTAATTAATGATTAAAGGAAAGTAATTAATGATTTCTTTATAATTTAATTTAATTAATGAATTAAGTTAAATAAAGATTTCAAGATTTATTTAAGATAATGTTTTATCTTAAAATAATTAATTAAGTATTAATAATTTGTAATTAGTTGATTAATTAAAGAATTTTAAGTTAATTCATTTATTTAATTATTATTTTAAAGGGGGATAATTAAGTAATTAATTAAGTATAATTATTTATTTAATTAACTATTAATTAAGTTGATAATTTAATTAATGTCTAATGATTAATTAAATTATAATTAACTTATTAATTAAGTAATTAAGAGTTAATTAAAATAGTAATAAATTAATAAAGGTTTTATTTAAGTTTTAATTGGGTTTTCTTAATTCATAATTAAAGGATTATTAAAATATAATGCTAGTTAATTAAGAATTAATTAACTATTTTTATTTAAAGGTTAATTAATTTTAATTAAGGATTAATTAATTTTATTTGTGGATTAATTAATTTGTAATTAAGATTATTAATTAATAATTAAGTTTATTAATTAATGATTAAGAATTGATTAATTAGTTAATTAAGGTTAATTAATTAATTAGTGATTAATTACTTTTGATTAAAGAATTGATTAATAATTAAGGTTTATTAATTAATAGTTGGAGATAATTAATCTAATAATTGAAGATTAATTTGAGTTAATGAGTAATTAGGGATGAATTACTCAATTTTGTTTTATAAGATGATTGAAATTAAGTAGTTAATTAATTAGTTAATTAATTAAATATGGTCACTTGATAAACTTAATAAAGTTTTGATAAGGTTAATTACTTAAGAAAAGTAATTGATTAATTACAGAGGTGATTGAGTTAGGTAAATTACTGATTGGAAAGTAATTTTAAATGGGAAATTACATGTCAAAGTAATAAAAAGTTTATTACTTGGTGTAATAAATCAAAGAATTTATAAAGTAATTAAGAAGTAATTAAGAATAGTTAATTACTGTATTTAAGTTGATTTAATTTAAGCAATTAACCTAAGCATGATTAATTAATTAAGGTTCATTAATTGATATGATTAGTGAAAATAATTAAGGATTTATTTCTTTATTAAGAGTTAATTAATGAAGGTTGATTATGATTAATTAATTGATTTAACTAATGTTTATTTAAGCAAGATTTATTGTGATGAAGGTAATTAATTTAATTAATTTTAAAATTAATTAAGTGATTAGGTAATTAATTTAATTCACTTTAAATTAATTAGAGATAGTTCATTTAATTCAGTTTAAATTAATTATAATGTGGTATGAGTGAATCATTACTTGTGTATGAATGGATGACATTGATTGTCTTGAATGCTTTGTGATCTCAGTAATGAGATAAGTATGGTTGTATGATAGGAATGCTTGGTTGCATTGTAATGATTTCATAGATTTAAAATTGGGATGGTGATATAGGGACTACCTATTTTGATATTGATAATGTAGGTATCTGTTATTTGATAATGCTGATTATCAGTTATTGTTCTGTGAGTTATCTATCTGTGTGTATATAGATGGTGTATTGAATTGTTTTAAACCTTTAAAACAACTTGAACCTAAAAGACACGCTTTGGATTTCGATGAGACCAGGATCGGGTTTCCATATTTGGATATCCGAAAACCACATCGATTCCAAATAACGTTAGGTCATGAGTCAAAGTGGAGCTTTGTGAAGACTCGAGGTGTAAGGGCTATACGTCAGTATAACTCTGTGGGTGATTCCGTAATGAGTTGACGAAATAGTACTTATAGATTCGAGATGGTGGTTTAGAGTGCAAGGGTTATTGTTGATAACTCTGAGGGTGATTCCAAAATGAGTGTAACGAGATAATGCCTTCGGTTTCGTTCGAACCCGGAACGAACTTGTATGGATTGAATGCTTTCAGAACATCGTCAGGTGGACGATGAGCATTCTAAGTGATATGTCCTATAAAGGTAATCGTAACCTCAAGCGTCATCAACCGGGAATGGCTAAAATAGGGGAGGTGCAGCAAAGCTTCGTGGGTAGCCCCCACTGGAGAGTAAGATTTACCCCTGTCTAGAGGTCCCTTTTATTTCGGCTGTGTGGACGGTTGAATAGCTACAACCGTCGGGGTTGTCTTATTTGGAACTGTTCAGTAAGGAACGGGTCCGGCTTTGTGTTGCAGAGGAGTTAGGGTGGCTCCTCGGTACGGTGATCTAGGCCACGTACTGTGACGGACGGTACCCCAGTAGCCCTGCCATTGTATGGAATCCAAAATCCAATAAGTGCCAACGATTTTGATTGTATTACCCACTTTTATGGCTAGTAGCTGGAATTTAATGAATGTAACAATTTCGGCTATTTCATATTTATTTGAAACCCTAGACCCTATTATAATATCACTGAATTTCCTATCAAATGTTTTGCTTAGCGTAAGGTAAAAACTTTTCCATGTTTATGTGTAGGAAGTCTTACGTGATACCTTTTCTTTCAAAAGGTTTTTAAAGTTAAGCAACTTTAACCGTTTACTCACACCAGACCCATGTCTGACCCAGAGTTTATTCTGTTTTTCTTAAACTCTTGGGTACTCAAATTTTTATGAGTAGCCAAGGGATTCAGGTTAGGATTTTAGGTTGGCTTGACGAATTCTGGAGGAGCAAATGGAGCAGGAGGCTTCTGCGTATAGCTATAGGGTATTCCGCCGTGTGTTCTCTGAGTAGTTTGTCTTTGAGTTGTATTGAGTTGTATAACTAGACAAGTGTTTATAACTGTCTAGTATGAGTTGATTATGCTGTGTATCTCTGATAATGAGTGTAAACTATGTAAAGTATTATGTGATTAATATAATTTATTCGTTCCGCTGTTTAGATTCTGATGTTGTTTCTTTCTTCTTCTCTATCTTTTCTCTTTTCTATCCCTTTCTTTCTTAAAGATGATGCGATTTTCTGGTGGTATAAAGTCGGGTCGTCGCAGTTTTTCACGTATCGCATCTGAGGAAGTACGTGTACGACCCATCTCTAGTTGTGGAACCGACAGTGCCGGAAGATTTAGAGGTCGAACCGGACTTAACTGTGGTCTGGCATCCAGTCCAGATAGTTGATTAAGATGAGAAGCAGCTCAGAAACAAAGTGGTGAAGTTGGTTAAGATTCAATAGAGCGAGGATCCCAGAGATTGTACTTGGAAAACTCTAGATAGCATTAGGAAAGCCTATCCAGATTTGTGTCAGGATAGTTAGGATTGTTGTTTGAATGAATTGTTTGCTTTGGTTGTTAATGTATGGCTGATATGTATGCTTTGATTGTTTGAAATAAAAGCTTGTGATTATCTTTTTCTTTTAAATTTCGAGGACGAAATTCTTTTAAGGGCGAGGAATGTGATAACTCGGAATTTTTAGGCAATAATAATTTGATAATCTTCTTTTATAAATTATTTTAAATTGGAAAATTATTCTTTTTCAAAACAAATAAAAAATGTGTTTGGTTATATATATATATATATATATATATATATATATATATATATAAGTAGATTGTAAATAAGGATTTGAATTTGAAATTCAAAAGATAAATATCTTAAAAATAATTTGGATTTAAAAAAACTAGTATATGTATATGATTATTTATTAGTGTATAATTAGTTTAAAATCATTTTCTTTAAAATTATATAAATATAAATAAAAAGAGGATGTATTAAAACTAAATAGAAATATAATATACCATTATATAAAAACATAAGGCATGCAAAAAGACAAGTGTTTGCTTAATTATAACATGCAAATAACAAGTGTCAATTTATTTATTTTCTCTTTCTTTAAAAATAAAAGAATTTAAATGCTATATACATCTATGCCCTTCTCATCTCATTTTCTTTGTTATATTCAAAACTAAGACAAAACAAACTCTTTCAATTTTCAAACCTAAAAACAAAACCAGAGATTAAAAATTTAAAGTAAATAACTCTTTCAAAATCTAAAACCTAAAGCTATCAATTCAAGATCTAGATTCAACTCAACTAAGCAAAGATCATCTAAAACATCAAGCAATTCAAGATCAAAAGCAGAATCCAGGCTTCTATTTCTAGTTTTCAAAGGATCTTCTATTCAACATTTAAATTCAGCGAGTGAACAATTTTTTTAAAAGCTTAAATCTGTTAAAACTTGATGCATGTGACTAATATTTGAAATGATGTTGTGAAAGATGATTGCATGCATGTATAAATAGGCTTGCTTGTGCATATGTATGATGTTATCTATGTATATCTGTACATATATATATGTCTTTACCTTTATGTTAACCGGCTAAAACAAGTTAAAAATTCAATCTCTCTTCCTATAATATCTTTTAGCCGATGATGTTTGAACAATATGTGTTAGAATTAACAAGATCTTAATTTTAAAAATATTTCTAAGTATTATTAGTTTAAGTTTTTCTGGGAAATTAAAATATACATTGAAAACTCAAAAAACATGCCAAATTCGAGTGTTATGATTTTAAATTTCACTTACATCACCTAATTCAATTTCAAAAACCATGAATTTTAAAAACAAAATCAAGGTTTTTAGGTTTATTTTGAGTGAGGAATTCGTGGTTGAATGAGAAGGGGATTTTGGGCATTTTCTGATGATTGGAGCAAGGTGGGAGGTCGGGATCATGGCTGAAGCTTACTTATGGGTCAGGGGACACGGCAAAAATGATTGGGAATTTATAGTTTACCGTGGAGGTCACGCGACGTCGTTGTAGGGTTTTAGGAACTGTTTTGGATGACTGGGTTTGAGTGGAGTTTGCGGCGTCGTCGAAGCACCGAATATGATCGAAGTGAGGGGGATCAGAGCGTGGGACTACGGCGGGGCTTTGGTCGGAGTGCAGAGCTTTCTGGTGGCCTAAGGCGGTGAGTCAAGGTGGTTCTTGGATGAACTGTTTCATTCTAGTGGGTACCCTTTGTGCTCGAATTCGATTTTGAGTCTGGGTTTTGGGTGGTCGGACTGATAGAGGAGGTTTCCGGGGATGAATGGGTGGTAGCAGCGATGGTCGGAGCATTGGAGTTGGGGTGCGCAGGTGCACACGTATCTGTGTGTTAGAGGGTTTGGGAAGAAGGGGTGGTCTCGGGTTTTGACTCGGGGAAATTAAGTGTTGGCTCGAGTTTGGCTTTGGGTGTGTTCACGTGGGTTAACAAGTTATAACAGTTTTTAAAATTTAAAACATAACAGTTTAAAAAAAAAGAGTTTGCTCGGGTACGCTTTCGGTTAGACTCGAGAGAGAGCTCAGGGAGGATTACGTGTTTGGCCCGAGTGTGTTTTTATAACAGTTTAATTTTTTTTTTAAAAACACAAGTTTTGAAAGTGTAAGTAAATCAAGTTATAAACTATTTTCTTGAATCAATTTCTTTTAATTATATACTAAATGTTTGTGTAAATATTTGATTAGATAAAAGTTGTATAATTTATTTTAACTTAAATTAATTAAGTTAATTCTTAAGTTTATTTTAAACAAAATTAAATAGTGTAATTGAGTAGTTAATTAAGAAGATGAAATGTTTTAACTATTAATTAACTTAAAGGTCTTAAGTTAATTTATAGGTTAATGATGAATTTATTTCAAGGTTTATTAAATAAGATTTAAATGATAATTAAGTAATTAATTAAGATAAATGGTTTATCTTTTAATTAATTAATTAAGGTCTTGGTAAGTAAAGATTGATTAATTAATGAAAGTAATTAAAGAATAATTAAATGTTAATTAACTAATAATTAAAGGTTAATTAATTAATAATTAAATGATAATTAATTAATAATTAAAGGGTAATTAATCAGTAATTATAGGATAATTAATTAATGTAAGTAATTAAGGATGATTAATTAATTTCATTAATTAATTAAAATAATAATAAATGGTTTGTAATTAATTAATGTTAGTTAAGCAAGGTTAGGTAATTAATTGATAAGTTATTAATTTAGGGTAAGTTTGGCTCACATCCCTGATAAGTTTCAAAATAGAGAAAACATCCTTCTAAACTAAACTTATATTTCCGGTCCCTATTTTCAAATTCGCGCACGCAAAATGAACCAGACACCCTTTTTGTTTTTAACATTTCAAACGCGTATAACTTTATGTAGAAAAATCGGATCAACATACCGTTTTCACTAAAAAATCATAAATTTCATGATCTTTAAAATGAGATCCATTGTTGATACCAAAAATTCATATTTGTGGTAAATGTGCAATTATTTCATATATTTGCAGACAATTCAGCAAATTTTGAACATTTTCGATTTTTTTTTCAAATTTACAGAATTTGCGAATAATTACTGCAACTATATGGTATAGTTACAGTTGCAAAAATTTCTACAACTATTGCATACAGTTGTAGACATTTCTACAACTATTGCATATTTGCAAAAAATGCAACTATTGCATATACTTGCAGAAATGTGTACAACTATTGCATATAGTTGCAGAAATTTCTTCAACTATATGGTATAGTTGCAGAAATGCAACTACGACATATGCATACAGAAATGTATGCAACTATTGCATATAGTTGCAAAAATTTCTGCAATTATTTCATATAGTTGCATAAATTTCTGCAACTATTGCGTACAATTGTAGGTGTGTATAATTGCAGTTTTCTATTGAAATCGAGAAAGCTGAGCTCGCCATTGAAGAAGAAGATGAAATCAAGAAATATAAGTTCGCCAATGAAGAAGAAGATGAAATCAAGAAAGATAAGCTCGTTATTAAAATCAATCGTGCAAGAAGTGGAGGGGTATTTTAGGGGAAAAACATCCGAAATGAAAAACAAGCTCCTGCAAATTATGTTTTCTCGCGAGAGTAGTTTTAGTGAATTAAGTTTGCTTTTAGGAATGAGTGCCTAATATTCACATTAATTTGCTTAGTTTAAATTAAATTAATTATAATTATGTGATTAATTAATCTTGCTTATGAATGATTAATTGTGTGCCTAATAATCATCACTTACTTCTGCCTAACAGACAGATCCAAATTTTCAAAAATCCGCTCACACGAGCGCAATCAAACTTACACTTCAAAGATGAACTCCGAACCTTAATAGGGTTCCTTCAGAGATCAAAGAAATCCTACACCTTACTACAAAGATTACTCGAGACGGTATTAGGTCTACAGTCTCGACAAATACAATTCCAACCTCAAACATTCAAACTCCAACCAATGGTAGTTGTGTTACACACACCACTATCTCATCTACCTTTATAACTTATATTGGAAAAACTGAACAGGTAATCCAACAGATAGGTAGAAGTATATATATATATATATATATATATATAGTTATATAATTATATATAAAAATTACAAGTACGCTCTCTCAAGAAAAGACACCACTACAGAGCCTAGGTATTCACTCAACCTAATGCTCTGATACCAAGTGTGACGACCCGACTTTCTTACCATAGAAAATCGCATCATTTTTAAGAAAGAAAGGGATAGAAAAGAGAATAGAAAGAAGAGAAGAAAGAAACAACATCAGAATCTAACAGCGGAACGAATAAATTATATTAATAACATAAATATTACATGGTTTACAATCATTATCAGAGTTACACAGATATATATCACATACTAGATAGTTATAAACACCTTTCTAGTTATACAACTCAATACAATACAAGAAACGACTCAGAGAAAACTACACAGCGGAATACTATATATATATCTACATGCAGAAGCCTCCTGCTCCATTGCTTCTCCATAATTCGTCAAAGCAAACCTGAATCCTAACCTGAATCCCTTGGCTACTCGTAAAATTTTGAGCACCCAAGAGTTTAAGAAAATAGAATAAACTCCGGGTCACATGAGTCTGGTGTGAGTAAACGGTTAAAGTTGCTTAACTTAAAAAAAAACCTTTTTGAAAGAAAAGGTATCACGTAAGACTTCCACACATAAACATGGAAAAGTTTTTACCTTACGCTAACCAAAACATTTGATAGGAAATCCGATGATATTATAATAGTGTCTAGGGTTTTCAAATAAAATACAGAAATAGCTGGAATGCTTACATCTCACATTCCAACATAGTTGGGCACAACTAATACGTATGACACTTATTGGATTTTGGATTCCATACAATGGCAGGGCTACTGGGGCACCGCCCGTCATAGTACGTGGCCTAGATCACCATACCGAGGAGCCACCCTAACTCCCCTGCAACACAAAGCCGGACCCATTCCTTACTGAACAGTTCCAAATAAGACAACCCCGGCGATTATAGCTATCAATCGCCCACACAGCCGAAATAAAAGGGACCTTTAGACAGGGGTAAATCTTACTCTCAAGTGGGGGCTACCCACGAAGCTTTGCTGCATCTCCCCAATTTTAGCGATTCCCGGTTGATGAGGCTTGAGGCTACGATTACCTTTAGTGAAAACATCACTTAGAATGCTCATCGTCCACCTGACGATGTTCTGAAAGCATTCAATCCATGCAAGTTCGTTCCGGGTTCGAACGAAATCGAAGGCATTATCTCGTTACACTCATTTGGAATCACCCTCAGAGTTAACGACAATAACCCTTGCACTCTAAACCGCCATCTCGAACCTATAAGAACTAGTTTCGTCAACTCATTACGGAATCACCCACAGAGTTATACCGACGTATAATCCTTACACCTCGAGTCTTCACAAAGCTCCATTTTGATTCACGACCTAACGTTTAATTGGAATCGATGTGGTTTTCGGATATCCAAATATGGAAACCCGATCCCGGTCTCATCGAAATCCAAAGCGTGTCTTTTAAGTCCAAGTTGTTTTAAAGGTTTTAAAACAATTCAATACAGTATCTATATACACACAGACAGATAAATCACAAATCAATAATTGTTAATCGGCATTATCAAATAACAGGTAATCCACATTATCAATATCATAATAGATAATCCATATATCAACATCCCAATTGATAATCTATGTAATCATCACAATGCAACCAAGTATTCATATCATACAACCATACTTGTCTCATTACTGAGATCACAAAGCATTCAAGACAATCAATGTCATCCATTCATACATAAGCAATGATTTACTCATACCACAATATAATTAATTTAAAATGAATTAAATTAACTATCTCTATCTCTAATTAATTTAAAGTGAATTAAATTAATTACTTCATCTATAATTAATTTAAACTAAATTAAATTAATTACCTTCATCAAAATAAATCTTGCTTAATTATTCACCAATTAATTAATCATCATCTTAATTAATCAACCTTGATTAATTAACCCTTAATCAAGTAATTAATCCTTAATTATTCTCATTAATCATATCAATTAACGAACCTTAATTAATTAATCATGCTTAGATTAATTGCTTTTAATTAATCAACTTAAATACAGTAATTAATTATTCTTAATTACTTCTTAATTACTTTATAAATTCTTGGATTTATTACACCTGGTAATAAACCTTTGATTACTTTAACAAGTAATTATTCATTTAAAATTACTTCCCAATCAGTAATTTACCTAACTCAATTACCTCTGTAATTTATTAATTACTTATCTTAAGTAATTAGCCTTATCAAACTTATTAAGTATCATACTTAATCATTTATCAAGTGACTATCATTAATTAATTAACAAATTAATTAACTTACTTGATCATACTTATCTCATTAATTATAATTGAGTAATTCATCCCTTAATTACTCATTAACCAAATTAATCTTCAATTAACAGATTAATTATCTTCAAATATTAATTAATAAACCTTAATTATTAATCAATCCTTTAATACAAAGTAAGTAATCACTAATTACCTTTATAATTAATTAATTAAACTTAATTATCCATTTAATTATCTCTTAATCGTTAATTAATAAACTTAATTATTAATTAACAATCTTAATTACAAATAAATTAATCTATAATTAAAATTAATTAATTCTTAATTAAAATTAATTAACCTTAATAAAAATAGTTAATTAATTCTTAATTAACTAGCATTATATTTTAATAATCCTTTAATTATTAATTAAGAAAACCCAATTAAAACTCAATAAAAACCTTTATTAAGTATTAATTAATTACTATTTTAATTAACTCTTAATTACTTAGTTAATAAGTAATTACAATTTAACTAATCATTAGTCATTAATTACATTATCATCTTAATTATTAGTTAATTAAATAAATAATTATACTTAATTAATTACTTAATTAACCCCCTTTAAAATAATAATTAAATAAATTAATTAACTTAAATTCCTTATTTAACTAACTAATCACAAATTATTAATACTTAATTATTATTTCAGATAAAACATTATCTTAAATAAATCTTGAAATCTTTATTTAACTTAATTCATAAATTAAATTAAATTATAAAGAAATCATTAATTACTTTCCTTAATTATTTATTAACAATTCTAATGCCAAGTTAATAAATTACCTTAAACTTTAATTGTTAATTTTAAATCAATTTTCCACTAACTAATTTAAATAAAACATTTACTTAAAATTCTCTTTTATATTTCAAAATAAGTTTTGAAATAATATTAAGATTTTAACTTAAGACATTTAAAACATTATAAAAGTTTATTTATAAAAACAATTCAATTCAAGACAAGCATTTTACTTTAATTTAAACTATTTAAAGTTTAAAACTTATTTTATATTTTAAACTAAAAAATTAGGTTGAACATAAATTTGGGTTCAACCCATATATATTTGAATTCAAGTACAAGTGCATCTTTTTTTTTAAACAAATTTGATTTTAAAATTTTAAAAACTGTTAAGTTTTAAAACTAAAACTGTTAAAAACATAACAGTTAACTCTGCACATAATCCCAGAACCCACACGAGTTCCCTCCCGAGCCATCTACCTTAAATCCCGTGTCCTACTTCGAGGAAAACAAGGAAACCCAAACAAGAACCCAAACTGCAGACACCACATCCTCGTGCAAGTGCACGGCGCCAGAATCACCTCCGGCCAATGCCGACACCTCCGACAAGTCACCCAAGCACTTTGCAAGCCCTTACGACCAACCAAACACCACTTCATGTCTCGAATCAAAATCGAGTACTTCAGGTGAAACTGAGCCCAAAAACATCACCAGTAAAATCCTCTGCACCCTCGCCTCCGATGATGATAACCGCCACGATTCCGGCTATGAGATGCTGACTCACCGCGCCTTCTCCTCCCCAAAAATCATCAAGCCCAATGCAATGAAGAAGATGCCGTAGACCAATTTACAGCAGACCCCAAAACTAGGTTAAAAATCAAATTCGAGCAAAATCAAACTCCTCAGTGATTTAAAAATTCTTCAACGATTTTTGCTACACTCACTGATACTACACCTAGCTCCTTCATCCATCCCAAGCCACCCAGATACACAAATCAACAGAAATTTGCATAAACCCAATTTCTAATTGAACTTCAAATACTACCTTATTACAATTTTAAAAATTGTAAATTTCCTTTCACAATTCATAATTCCCAGTAACATTCCCAATTATATAATTATTACATCAAATTTCAATACTTGGTTTCACACATTGATATTAATTTGTTTCAGCATTATTTGTTTCCAGAAGAATTAAAAAAAAAACAGAGACTTTTTTCTTCTTTAGTTCTAATTAATACTTAAACTAATTTATCTTGTTTAAATATAAGACTTAACAATTGTTTAAATATAGTAACTTGAAGTTCTAACTGTTACTTAGATTTCAATAAGGTGAAACATGAATATAACATGCACAGATTCAAGCCTTACAGCAAATTTGCAGATTTGTCCACACAGATATAAACTTGTATATATATAATTAACATCATCACAAACTTATATGAAATCAGATAATTACTGCTTTAAATTTTATAGTAAAAATGTTCACTCACCTCAATTTTTAAAAGAAATACAGAGGTTTGCAAATGAACTGGAACTGTCAAAATGCTTTGAACCTTTTGCTTTTGCCTTTAAACTGAGTTTGCTTTAGATTGCTTTGACCAGATTCACTTGCATGTATTTGTAGATTGATGCAGACAAGGGATTGGAGACATGCATGCACTAGGAAGATGATGCAGACTTGTTTTGAGGAGGTTGTTTCAAGTAATACTTTGACCCATGCATGCATATGAAAGATTTGCAGAACTGGGTTGAAATTTCATCAAGCTTTTTGAAATCATTTTGCAGATTTGAGTTTAAACTGGAATGCTTTCAGGTTTTTGGGTAAACAGGGATTTATATTTGAAGAGTGTTTGCAAATGCTTTATTCATTTTGCTTCAGATTTGCATTCACAAGAAAATGATGCAGATTTTGTTTTGAAGATTTCTGGTTTTGGGTGTTTGAATGAAGGTGCATTGATGGTTTTAGTTTACTTTTAAGTATGAACAAAGATTTTAAAGAAAAAAGAAAAATATGAGAAAGAGTGTTTACATGTGATAATTTCAGATTTTATTAACTTAAAAAGAAAATTAAAAAGAATAATGGACACTTGTCATTTAATTACTCAAGTGTTTTACACTTGTTAACAAAGTGTTTTAAAACAAAACATTTGTCAAAATTGAGTTTATTCTAATTATAAAGAAATTTAAAAGCATTTTAAATTAATTTCCAAATTAACAATCATGATTTCTTAATTTTAAAAATACTTTTCTATTTAAATATCTAATAAACAAATACATTTTTGCATTTATAAAAGTATGCTAATATTTATATAAGTACAACCTATAAAAAGAACATAAAAAAAAATCAATTAAAATTTTAATGAAGTTATATACAATATTTCAAACTTATTTAAAATGTTATTTCAAAAGCCTTGCATTCATTTTATTAAATAAACACAAATCAAATTTCTATAGATAAATTTTTTATAAAAAGAAATAAAACAAAATCTTATTTTTAATTAAAAACATTATCTATGTAATTTAAAACCAAAACATATTATTATTCTATTTTAAGATGTATGTATTTCTTTGAATTTCAAATTTATATTCATTTTCAAAGTCAAATTTAAAAATCAAATCTAAAATAAATATAAACATCTATTTTTAAATAAGCTTATTATTATTTACAAATAATATATTCTGTTTTAAAATCAATTTAAAATACACAGATTTAAATACACAGATATAAATGTATTTTAAACACACTTATAAATTTTGAAAACAATAAATATATTTAAAATTTATTTATACAAACAAAATAAATATTCTTTATTTAAAACCAATTTATAACCATAATTAAGACATTATATTTTATTACTTGGTTAATTATCTTTGAAAATAACAATTTTATCAATTTTAAATAATTTAAATTAAGAGATTATCAGCATTTTAAACTCCTGGAAATTCCGGGATATTACAATCCTCCCCCCTTAACATAATTTCGTCCTCGAAATTTAAAACAAAGATAATCCACAGTTTTATTTTATTTTAACCAATCCAAACATCAATAACAGCCATACACTATCAATCAAACAAACAATTACATCCAAACAACCAATTAAATCAAACAACACTAGCTATCCGGACACAGATCCGGATAAACTTCCTAAAATTATCTCGAGTTTCCCCAGTACATACATAGGGATACTCGCTCTACTAAACCCAAACTAGCTATACTGCTAAGCTACTGAGTCTCTACTCAGCTAGATCTATAATCTACACAAAATACCAGACCATAGACAAGACTGATCAACTACAAAATCCTTCACAGAACTACTGGTCTCAAAACCAGTGATGAACCAAAACACGTACTCCTTTAGAGACATGTGAAATAATTTAAATTCCAGTCTTCCAAACTAGCAATTCAACTCTTCAAACCAAAACACTGATCTCCACAAAAAACTCAGAAGAATCCAACATACCTTGAAGTTCACCAAATCTTATTGCTCCCTTTACCAGAGAAAACTTCAACAACTTTGAAGTCTCCAACTTCGGATTCCAAATTCTTCCGTTACTTAACCTCAAAACTTACCGGATGATCCGGGCTGCCTACTGATGTGCACGTAATTGTGCATATATTTACATCCATATTTTATCTCTTTTTTAAATAATCATCATATTTGGTCATTTTAACATGTTTAAAACCAAAATTCAATTATTTCCAAACCATCATATTTTCATCTTCATTCAGGGGCAAAACGGTCATTTTTGTGCATGTGTCAATGTAAGAATTTTTACTTGGATATTTTTTGATAATTTTTATAGGAATTTGAATGCATATGGAAGAGGCTTATATGAAGATATATGCATGCACAAATGAATACAAAGGAAAGAAGAGGGAAATAATTCAAGCCATGAACGTGGAGGACCCCACCCACTTACCTAAATGTACAATTTGGAGCTGAT
This sequence comes from Allium cepa, assembly GCA_030765085.1. NCBI lineage: Eukaryota > Viridiplantae > Streptophyta > Magnoliopsida > Asparagales > Amaryllidaceae > Allium > Allium cepa. The sequence continues at coordinate 166,434,525 of CM060932.1, forward strand.
GGACAGCTAAGTGGATGTTAAAGCTTTATGCAAAACAAATGATGGATTAATTAGTGGATAATGGTTACTTGGTGGCCACACTTCCTAAAGGGCAATTTAGGAAGCTCCCTAAAAATAGAATTAGGGTTTTATGCATGTATAAATAGCCCCCTTATGTACATGAAAAGAACATCTTCTACTCTTTCATTTTACTTAGGAAATTAAGAAATCAAGTGTAAGAACAATGTTCTATGAAATAAAAATGGCTTCCAAGCCTCTTTATTCTCTCTTTTCTACATGCTTTTCTTTGTTTTATTGTTAATGTTTATTTCTATGCTCTCTTTCTCCTTATGTTCATAGCTTAGATTTATATTCATGCAAGTAGTTAGTAGCTAATCTCTTTTGCCTTCTTTACTTATTTTCTATTTTTCTTTTCTTTTTAACGTTGAAACTTACATGTGTTGCTTCAATGCCACAAATGAGTAGCTAAACCCCTTCAATTTAGGGGTGATGAAGCTCTCCAACTTTATGTAATTTCAACATTTTTATGATTTATGATCTCTTTGTTTATGCTTCATGAATGTGAATTTTGATGTAAGTTTATACAAGTGGGTTTGATAGCTTATATTGCTTATGCAAATGAGCTATTCTTACTCAACATAAACACAATTTACATCATCATTTGCTAATTAATTTTTGATTATGAAATGAAAGTAAAAATGAAATTTGATGATCTATGTTACTAGTTACAATAGTAAATAGATCATGCTTAGAATAGTTTTTTGCTTTGGCTTCTTTTTCATGAGAATTATAAGTGGTATAATTGTTGTATTATAGCTTGATGGTTTGAGTTATGTTAACTAATAACATAAACAAATCATACTTATGATAAATGCAATGATTATTTCACTTAATATCAAAGTTAGAGATCATAAATTATGTGTTTGTTGATTTACAAAAATTTGAGAGTGGATTTGCCTCTAAATTGTTCTTTAGTCTAATAGTAATTTTTGAATCACATTTTCTAGTGTTAGCCTCATAATTTCTAGTTAACAAATCCTCTTCGACTTTGGTATAATTTGATTGAATAGAATTTAAAAATCATCAATTCCCTATGGATCGACCCATATTCGCCGCGTGCTACATTCGTACACCGTGCACTTGCGGTAAATTTTAAATTTAAATTCGTTCGACGGTTTTCTAAACCAATAGAATTTCGTCGACGAACAAGTTTTTGGTGCCGTTGTCGGGGACTTATTTTGACTTTTATTTTCTATTTTTCGAATTATTTTTGTTTCATTTTTATTGTGTGTTTGTCGTTTTCATTTTTGTTTGTGTGGTTGTTGCATTCTATTTGTTTTGCATTTGCATTGTATATATTTAAAAAAAACATCACAATTTCCAAACAAAAACAAAAATATTATATTTCTTCATTTACAAATTTCATTTTGTTTACAATTTTTCTTTTCCCCTCTGCCTGACACTGTTACATTTGTGCAAGACTGTTCTACACCACTGTTACCATTCTCTGTTGCCAGCAAAAAGCTCACCCTCCCCACTTTCATCAAACAACAACCATCTCTATTACTTCCTTCTAACCACCTCTTCACTCCAATACATCCAGCATATCAACTGGCCTCTGCCGTGAACCCTTCACCAAAATTGAACATTGCCTCTCCATTCCACAACCACTAACCAATAGCCATCAACACCCGACAAATCATTTCCTTCTAACCAGTACCCAAATCTGCCTACCATACATCACTGCTTCACCTTCACATCAGCACCTCCAAACAACTTTCTCCATCTCCTACACTTACATCACCATAATCAACCTTGTTGCCTATACCACAATTCCACCTACCAATTCAACTTGTACTAATTCCACCACCATCGACAAGCAACTACCAAAGCAAACATCACTGCCACTACCGTGACACCATCCAAACTGTTGCTTCCGTTCCACAACGCATAGTCCACTACAACAAACATCATCTTACCACAATACACAGTTCAATTACTGAACTTACTCTTCTCTTTCAATAACCATCTGTCCACATTTATTCCACTTGCAAACACCCACCTCATTACAACCAGAAGTTCTGTCAACCCACTTCATTTCAACCTGACATCTCCACCCAAACTCATCACTGAACTGAGACCACTTGCAACCCCCTACATTATCACAGTTGTCACCAACTCAACATCAACTCAACCACCCCCTTACATCACACTGCTCTGTCATCCACCATACATTCATCACTGCTCAAACCCTCCTCTGAGAAACAAATATCAAAACCATCATCTGCCACTTCACATTTACATACTTGTCATTGCCAACATTTCTGCCACTTCATTGACAGCGCCCCCTCCCTCAACTTCCTCTCCCAGCGGCAACTCCGAACCCACATACAAAACCATCTGACCATCACCTCGGCCTATCAGTCTTCGTCTCTGCCACAAGTTCAAACCTAAACAAAACTGCCTCCATTACACCATACTTCCACCTCCACCATAACTTCAATTCAGCAAGCATCACACTTCAAAAAAAAAACGAAAAAAAAACTGCATACTTCACCAACCTTCCTCTATGCTCTTCTGCCACTCACAACCCAGCAACTAAATCCCCCCAATTGCCACTTCAATCCATCGTCTTCCCTAAAACAAGTCGTGAATTCAGCCTCACTTACCTCTAACTACTCCACTCTTCTACCTGACCGCAAGCAACAACTCCTCCTCCACGTCTTCGCAACCCCAAACCCAGCCTCAGCCCGTTCACAATCTCCTCTGAAACACATCGCAACTTCCACTAACGCATAGCAAACCACATCCATCCTCGACCTTCACTGCAGTTGAACTCACAAAATCATCAAGAACTTGACCACCTCACATCCAAATCGAGTTACCAAATCGAGAATCGCCATCCCCAATCACCACCTTCAACTCACGCGACTTCACATCGAGAGCCAAAACACCAACCACCCTCAATTCTGCCCTGAAACCACATCCCCAAATCACCTCACCGCAACCCTATACCTACATCAGCGAGCATTCTTTTTTACTTTGATTTTGATTTTTTCGATGTTTATTTTTTTTAATAAGAAGAGTGATTTCGATAGTTGGTATTGGTTTCTTATTTTTAGGGCAGGGTGCGTTTGGTTTGGGCCGGGCTTTATTTTTTTTATTTTTATTTTGAATTGTGAGTTTGTTTTTGTGTTATCTTCTTTTAAGTCCATTTGAGTTTCATCCTTTAGGAAAAAAAAACCATAAAAAAATTCAAAAAAAGATTACTTTAGTTTGATTTGGATAATATTGAGTTGAGTTTGGAACTAAAATTAGTTTTTAATCTTAAACAAAAAACAATTTGTTTTATTTTATTTTCATTTGTTTTAGTTCATTTGTTTTCAAAATATCAAAAAAAAAACAAGTTTGTTTGGGTTTTCTTTTGTTTTCCGAATTTGTAAAGTTTAGTTTTTCTTTTATTTTGTTTAGTTTTACTTATATATATATATAACTGTATATATCGTGTTTTTATTTTCAGGTTGCCAAAGCAGAAATTCAAAAGGGAGAAATGCTTGCCAACAAATAAACTGCTTTTCTTTGCTAAGAAAAATCGCCGCTAAATAAATAATAATATATATTGCTAAGTAATCTGCACGCTCTGGTATCGTGCACCTTTTTCCTTGTTTTTTTTTGAATTGCATTGTTGGTTGCTTGCATTTGCATTTGTATATATTAAAAAAAAATTCAAAATCCAAAAACAAACTTCATTTTAGTTGCATTGTAATTTAATTTCTGCTTTGCATTCGTCTCATCTTGGTTTTCTTTCTAAGGGCAATACCCCAATTCACATAAGGTGGGGGATTTCATCACCCTTTCCTTAGCCCACAAAAGCATTTCATCGTAGAATTTGACTAATAATAAAGGTTAGACGTTGGAGCTAAGGGTGTCACGAGCTCACTTAGGGCTTAATTGTATCTTCACAATTGTTTTATTTGAACGATTTTATTTCTTGGTGTCTAGGCTACGGCAGAGTAATAACCAGTCATAAAATTTACGGTGATACGTAAATATTATACTGGTTGTTCCTCTGAAGGTACTTAAACCTTCGGCTGCATTGCTACGGTGACTCATGGTGCACCGATAACTCCTGTCCATTACCTGGCTGAGAAATATTTTTGTTGATTTAAGACAAAGTGTGATTATACAATTTTGGGTTAGGAGCTACTAAGGACAGAAAACTGTAATTATGTCCTTTGCATTCATTTAGTTGCATTAGTTCATGCATATTTAAAAAAAAAAAATTAAAAATCCAAAATCCAAAAAAAAAATTTGTAAATTTAACTTGATTTTTTCAAAAAAAAAATTTCTCTTTTTTTTCCGTTTTCCTTTGAAAATTTTCAATCAAAAACAAAAATCCAAAAAAAATATAAAATCTTTTCAAAAATAAAAAAATTTGAAAATTCAAAAAAACAAAATATCAATTTCCATTTTTTTTTAAAAAAATCCTTTTGGTAAATATTTAAAAATTCAAAAAAAAATACAAAACCAAAAACAAAAAAAAAACTTGAAAAACCAAAAACAAAACAAAAATCAAACTTTTCTTTTGAAAATAAATCTCACTCGTTAAATAGTTTTCTCCCTTGTAAAAAAAAAGCAAAACAAAAAAAAACAAATTTTCAAATCTTCTTTTACTCTCTAAACTCGATTCTAACTCCTTTCTCTTCTCGACTTTCACTTGTGCATGAGTACCTGGACTCGTGACACAACAACGAATCGTTGGACTCGCGACCCTTCTACAAACCGTTTAACTCGAACAGACGATCCTCCTGAAATGGCGAACGAAAACACCCCTCGAACTCTTATGGATAGAATCTTTCCCGATAGAGTTTCTATTCCATCTTGCATCACGTTACCCGCCCCTACGGGTAACCATTTCGAAATTCATTCGAACCGTATTGTCACGCTTCCAAAATTTGGCAATTTCGAGCACGATGATCCATACATCTTTTTGACTAAATTCGAACAAGTTTGTGCAACCATTAAACTCCAACAACTTTCTGATGATGGAATCAAACTTCGATTAATCCCATTTGCTCTTACGGATTACGCTGAAAAATGGTTGTACAGCTTACCTTCGAACTCAATTAAAACGTGGGAAGAATTTGTAAAAGCTTTCTTAAAAAAGTTCTACCCCTTGGAAAAAACAAGTAGAATTCGAAACGAAATTGTAAATTTTCACCAATTCAAGGGTGAACCACTTGGAAAATATTTTGAAAGATTCAAAGAGCTTTTGATAAAATGTCCACACCATAACTTTGAAAAATGGACGATTTGCCAAATCTTATACGATGGACTCGAAAACAGCTCACGAACCATGCTCGAATCAATGTGCCAAGGCAATTTTCTTGCCCAACATCATGACGATGCTTGGCAATTTCTTGAAAACCTCGCTGAAAAGTCGTCCCAATGGGAACGCTCAAACGAAAAATCAATATACTCACGATCGAGTGCACACTCGATAGGATCTTCAGTTGCTTTGGAAGCTAAGATCGATGCAATGATTAAAAAATTTGATAACGTTTTCTCATCGAATCAAACGAACCAAGCTTCCCAGCCAATGTGTTATAAATGCAACGATCCTAATCATATAGCCGATCAGTGTCCTAATTCCGTCTAACAAATCAATGCTTTCAATAAAACCAAAAACGACCCGTTTTCTCCAATGTACAACCTTGGTTGGAGAAATCATCCGAATTTTGCGTGGAGCCAAAACAATCCCAACACAAATACGATTCGTCCCAGTTTTCAAGCATTTCCGAATAATGCTTCGAATCCTCCTTTTAAGCCTAATAATTTTCAGCCAAACTTTACGGGCCCGTCTCATAATCAACCACAACAACCAAATTTTCCACCAAATTATGCTCATCCTCCACAAGACGATAAACGTTTAACTTCGCTTGAGAAAACTCTTGAAATGTTGGCTAAGGCAACTACTCAAAGCCTTTAATCAAACAGCAATTTGCAAAATTTATTGACTTCATATATGCAAAACACAAACCAATCGATTGCAAAACTCAAAATGCAAATGAGTCAATTAGCCACGTCTGTAAGTGAACGTGAACGTGAATATTCCCAAGCCAGCCCCTTCCAAATCCCAGAAATCAAAACGCAAATTCAAATCAAGCCCATGTTGTTCAAGATAGCAACGTCACCCAGTTGAATGCTATCACAACTCTCCGTTCTGGTAAACAAATCGATAATCAAGTCGTTAATCCAAATGATTTACCGAAAACTTTTCTCGACGCTTCTAAAACAACGAACGACTCAGAACAGAACGTGGAGCCAAACGTCGAATCGAACGACAATCAATCAAAATTCTTCTTCTTCTACTCGAGTAAACCCGCCTACCGAGTATCGTGTTCCATTTCCACATCGTCTTCGACCAAAGAAACACTCGGACCAAATGGAAAAGATGTTGGAAATTTTTAAACAAGTAAAAGTGAACATCCCGCTTCTTGACATCGTTCAGCAAGTCCCCACTTACGCGAAATTTCTTAAGGACTTGTGCACCCAAAAGCGACACACTCAAGTACCCAAAAAAGTCTTCTTAGCCGCTAGTTTGAGTGAAGTCTTGTCCCAATCCATGCCCGTTAAAAACAAAGATCCTGGCTGCCCTACGATATCGTGTACAATTGGAGACAAGACGATTAACAAATGCTTGATAGACTTAGGCGCGAGTGTCAACTTGATTCCATACTCCGTGTACGAACAATTAGGCTTAGGTGAGCTCAAACCCACGAAAGTTACGCTTCAATTTGCCGATCGTTCCATTAAGAAGCCCGTGGGAGAAATCGAAGACGTGCTCATTAGAGTAGGGCAATTTATATTCCCCGTTGACTTTATCATTCTCAAAACACAACCCGTGACGAATCCCTCGATTCAAATTCCGTTGATTTTAGGCCGACAATTCTTAGCTACCTCAAATGCCTTAATCAATTGTCGTAACGGATCAATGAAAATCTCTTTTGGAAACATGACTTTGGATCTTAATATTTTCAATCTTGAAAGCCAATCGAATGAACCTTGTGACCAAACGTTGGAAGTTAGTGCCATTCACGAAAATGTTGAAAACGAAACACTTGATCTTAACGATGAACGTGAGGCCGAGTATGAAAAATTGTTTCACAAAATTCCCAACGATATTGAATACACTCTTCCTTTTGAATCTCTTCCAGTTGAGTCCGAATCTCAACCCAATTCTTCGATCGAAAAAATTCCAAAGTTGGACTCAAACCGCTTCCCGACCACCTTAAGTACGCATACTTAGGTGAAAATGAAACCTGTCCTGTCATCATTTCTAACAATCTTTCTCTTGACCAAGAAGTTTCTCTTCTCTCTATCCTTTCGAAAAATAAGGAAGCAATGGGATGGTCGATTTCCGATATAAAAGGAATTAGTCCCGCTCTGGTTCACCATCGCATCCACTTAATCGATGATGCCAAGCCTGTTCGTGACGCGCAACGAAGGCTTAATCCAAAAATGAAAGATGCGGTGCGTGATGAAATTCTTAAACTTCTCGACAACGGAATCATTTACCCAATCTCTGATAGTTCATGGGTTAGCCCAATACACGTTGTACCGAAAAAGTCCGGGATAACCATTGTCAAGAACGATTCAAACGAGCTTAATCCAACTCGTACTCAAATGGGTTGGTGTGTTTGCATTGACTATCGAAAACTAAATGCCGCAACACGTAAGGATCACTTCCCCCTTCCTTTCATCGACCAAATGCTTGAACGTTTAGCTGACCACGAATTTTACTACTTCCTTGATGGTTATTCTGACTATAACCAAATTCCAATCGCTCCCGAAGATCGAGAGAAAACGACTTTCACATGTCCATTCGGTACCTTTGCTTATCGACGTATGCCATTCGGACTATGTAACGCTCCTGCGACTTTCCAACGATGCATGGTTGGCATCTTTTCCGACATGATTGAACGCTTTCTAGAAGTTTTTATGGACGATTTCTCTATCTTTGGTGATTCTTTTTCCCAATGTTTACATCACCTCGAGTTGGTTCTGAATCGATGTAAAGAAAAACATTTGACTTTGAATTGGAAAAAATGCCACTTTATGGTCAAACAAGGCATAGTCCTTGGACATATCATCTCAAATAGAGGCATTGAGGTTAACAAAGCAAAAATCGATGTCATTGCAAATCTACCCATTCCCAAATCTGTTAAGGACATTCGATCATTTCTAGGACACGCTGGCTTTTACCGTCGTTTTGTGAAAGACTTTAGCAAAATCGCCCGTCCTTTGACGACCCTTCTTGGAAAAGACATTCCTTTCGATTTTAACTCTGATTGTATCTCTTCTTTTGAACGTCTTAAGAGCGAACTCATTTCTGCCCCAATCATTTGCGCACCCAATTGGGATCTTCCTTTTGAAATAATGTGTGACGCTTTGAACTTTGCCGTTGGTGCTGTCTTGGGACAACGCATCAACAAGATCCTTCATGTCATTTACTACGCAAGTATGACCTTGAACGACGCTCAACTCAACTACACAACAACCGAAAAAGAGCTTCTAGCTATCGTTTTTGCGCTTGAAAAGTTTCGACCATACTTGATAGGTTCACACATTACGGTCTACGCTGACCATTCAGCACTTCGATATCTCTTCGCTAAAAAGGATGCTAAATCCCGTTTGATTCGTTGGATCCTTTTACTTTAATAATTTGACCTTACAATCAAAGACAAAAAAAGGTCCGATAATGTCATAGTCGATCACTTATCTCGTCTTCCGAACGCACCATCTCCTTTGCCAATCAATGAAAACTTCCCCGATGAACAACTTCTTTCAATTTCGATCGATCCATGGTACGCTGATATAGTGAACTACTTAGTCACTAAACAAACTCCCTCATCTTGGTCCAAACAGGACAAATGCAAATTTATGTCCCAGGTGAAATACTTCTATTGGGACGATCCATACTTGTTCAAATATTGTCCTGACCAAATCATCCGACGTTGCATTACGGATAATGAAATAAAGAGTGTTCTTTCGTTTTGCCACGATCAAGCGTGCGGTGGACATTTCGGTGCTCGAAAAACTGCAGAAAAAGTGCTTCAGTGTGGTTTCTATTGGCTTTCTCTTTTCAAAGATTCGTTTGAATTTTGTAAAACTTGTGATCGATGTCAAATGCTTGGACGAATTTCTCGACGAGATATGATGCCTTTAAACCCCATTCTTACGCTCGAAATCTTTGATGTATGGGGTATTGACTTTATGGGACCTTTTCCCAATTCTTTTGGAAACTTGTATATCCTTCTCGCCATCGATTACGTTTCAAAATGGGTCGAAGCCGTTCCTTGCAAAACCAATGACCATAGAATTGTTGTGAAATTTCTCAAAGAAAATATCTTTTCAAGGTTCGGCACACCTCGCACAATAATCAGTGATAACGGAACCCATTTTTGCAACCGTTCTTCTGAAACTTTAATGAAAAAATACTCGATAACCCACAAGTTATCCACTCTGTATCATCCTCAATCTTGTGGCCAAGTTGAAGTTTCAAATCGACAAATAAAACAAATCTTGGAGAAAACTGTCAATAAAAATCGAAAAGATTGGTCTCAGAAAATGACCGACGCGCTTTGGGCTTACCGTACTGCTTTTAAAACTAACATTGGGATGTCCCCATTTCGTTTAGTTTAAGGTAAAGCTTGCCATTTACCCGTTGAAATTGAACACAAAGCGTTGTGGGCAATAAAAAACTTAAGCTTTGATCTTGAAAAAGCTGGCGAATATCGAAAACTACAACTCAACGAACTCGAAGAACTTAGGAACGACGCGTATGAAAACGAAAAAATTTACAAAGAAAGAACCAAAGTTTTTCATGACAAGTCAATCCTAAGGAAAACGTTTTCGCCTAACCAGAAAGTTCTTTTATATGACTCGAGACTTCATTTATTCCCTGGGAAACTTAAATCAAGGTGGACCGGACCATTTGTGGTACGAACTATTTTTCCACATGGTGCCATAGAAATAGAAAACCCAAAGGATGGATCAATTTTCAAAGTCAATGGTCATCGTTTAAAACCCTTCTTGGAATTGCCCGGTAACCAAGAGGAGGATCTTATGATCCTTCATGAGCCAAGCTACGTCTAGTAAGAGTGTTAATCCTCTTTTGTAAATATGTACATATTTTTCCCCGTTACACTATTATATCATGCATCGACTGTGGGGACACAGTCAAAATTAAGTGTGGGGGGAGTCTCATTTTCATTTTTTTTTAGTTTTTCATGGCATTTTTTGAATTTTCATTTTCTTCAAAAAAAAATCTCAAAACTTCTAAATCTCAAAAACATTTTCTTTTAACCATTTTGATTTATTTTTGAAGAAACACTATGGGATAAGTATAAGTTTTGGTTAACAAATTGAAATTTTTGAAAATTTATTTGTCTTAAAATAAAAATAAAAATGAAGTTTGATTACAAATAACAATGGTTTAACTAGTATATATGAAGGTTCATCTATGCTAATTATGAAGTATGTTCTAATTGAAAATCTTTGTTTAAAAAGTGGTAAATTTAAAGTAAAGGATATAACATTTTTGTCTTCTAAGTTAAATGGTGCTAAGATGATTTTGCAAAACTCTCTCCTTTAAAAAAAAGATATATATATATATATATATATATATATATATATATATATATATATATATATATATAATAACATCCAAAGTATTCACTCTCATTTAAAAGTCCTCACGGTTATGAATGGGTGAATTACTTGGAATATTTGATTATGTGCTTTCATACTCATTTAAAAGTCCTTCCGGTTATGCATGTATGGAAAACATGTAAAAAAAAAAAAGAAGAACATATTTAATAAAAACCACCTACGGTCGATAGGTGTATGCACGAAAGTGCATGCACTCTCCATGCTCTGTACTCCCCTCACATCAGCCCGAAAGGCAGTGCATGGGTGGTATATCTGGCCTCAGTTTACCTGAGCTAGGTGCGTAATTTTTCTTGCAAATAATGAGAGAGCAAGCAGTTGAAATCCAAGCACTAGTTTAACTTGATTGATTTAACTTGTTATTGAAAAGAAATGAAAATACCACTTTAATAAACTTTGATAATCAACTAAGGATTCATTTCATAGTTACATTGTGTTATCAACCAAAACAACTAGATAAACTATGGTCTATCTGTTATAACAACTTGATATTTGTTGGAAATTTTGACGAGTAAATGACTTAAATTTTCATGACAATGACCAAAACTTATATTTAACTTATTCGTGTCAATTTAAAAATAAATCCTTCATTTGTAAATATTTCCGAAAAATTCGCATTCATCTCTTTGTAAATAAATCTTGCAATTTGTAAATATTTTCATCCTGCATTTGGATTTTGTGGGCAGTATCCGCTGAAAACCCTCACGAGAAAACACTCGTCCTACTGGGGACACCCAGAGGTTTAACGGCTTGTTGCATACGCTCAATGCAATCGTGCTCCCTACGAAAACGAATTTATCTTAGTTTTCCTTTATTCGAGGACGAATAAAAAGATAAGTGTGGGGGTATTTAATGTGCACGTAATTGTGCATATATTTACATCCATATTTTATCTCTTTTTTAAATAATCATCATATTTGGGCATTTTAACATGTTTAAAACCAAAATTCAATATTTCCAAACCATCATATTTTCATCTTCATTCAGGGGCAAAATAGTAACGACCCGTAAATTTTCGATAATTAAAATAGCTAATTTAATAAGATTTCGTGATTTAGTGTTAGAAAAAAATTTGTAAGTCGTTTGGAATAATAATAAATGTTGAATTCATTGGGTAGAATAGAGTAATTGATTGATAAGTAAAATCTATTCAAATCAAATATCGAATATAGAACAGGTAAATTGTTTAAATTAAATATTTAAAACTTATGGAATTTATTGAATAATTTAATAATGTGGATTGAATAACCGTATAATGGAAATGGTTGTTCTATAATTTTAATTCGTTTCAAAGGTTAAATTTTTAAGTTCGTTTTGAATATCTCAAAAGATAGTGATTTAAGAACAATCAAATTCGTTTAAATTTAATATTACAAATGTTGAATAATTAAATTCCGAATTTGATATGATCAATTTGATATTGAAATTTAATATACGAGAATAGAGTGAATAATTGAAATTTGATTTAATATGATTCAAATTGGTTTCCAAAGTGAATGTAAGTTATATTGGGATTAAAATAGAGTTAATAAGATTTTAAAAATTGGAATTTATTGGATAATTGAATAACGGGGTTAATATGATTAAAAATGATTTGTAAAATTTTATTTTATCATATTGGAGTTAGAATGATGTTGTAGAACTTTTAAAATCGAATTAAAAGTAAATTTGTGAAAATTGAATATTTTAATATTTAATTATCGATTGGAAAATAGCCAAATTTTGAACAGTCTCAGAATTAGACGAAGTTAGTTCCATTGGATCCGTAATAGTTAATTATTATCGGATTTCAATTTTCGTAGCAATCAGAGTTTTTGTTTGACCGTGGCAGTTCGAAACGCATCGAAATTGTTTTAATATTAATTTGGCGAGTTAAAATAGTCAATTTTCAAACGGTCTCGGATTTCGACGAAACTAGTTTCATCGGATCCGTAATGATATATTATTGTAAGGTTTCAAATTTCAAGTCAATCGGATTAACCGTTTGTCCGGGGCAAGCCAAAACGCATAGAAATTTAGTTAATCGGTTTAATTTAAAATCGATCGTTTATTTCCATAACTCTCACATACGATCGAATTAGCCTCCGAAACCTATTCCATTGTGTCCGGAATGCGAGGTAAACCTAGAAACGCCTGCCGGCACGCTTCGTTTGGAGTTCGGAAATTTTTCGGTGAATAGTGTTTTTGCAATTTTCTATAAAAGGACCCATCCTCTTCCATTTGCTCCAAACCCTAACTCTTTTTGACCAGCCGCCACTTTCATTTTCGAAGGCCAGAAATTGTCGAACTTCCTCCTCAATTATCTCCAAATCCATGAAGAATTAGCAAAAACTCTCAACTACAAAGTTGTAGATCTCGACGAGATCTACAAATCCAACGGTCATGATCGTGATTGGGTCAACGGATCGTCGGGAAATTGACCACAAAGTCAACACGTTTTTCACGTTTTTCAAGGCCAAAGAGGAGGCCGAGCTCCACCTGCTCCTGGCCGAAGGTAGAGGAGAGTGAGGGCTTCGATTTGGCGGCAGTGTGGTGGAGTTTCGAGCGACGTGGAGGGAGCGGACTTTAGCCCTAGTTTTTGAAGATGGGTTTGTGCGTGCGTATGGAGTTGCCTGGAATTGAACGTGAATTGGGTGGGGGAAAGCAAGGAGCGGCCCAGATCTGCTATGCAGGAAATCAACAGTGATGATGGGGTGGGTTTTAAAAATTTAATGAAGCTGTAATTAATTTATATAAAAATTCGTGTTAACTTTAAACCATCATAACTTTGTCATACGAGGTCGGAATTCGACGAAACTTTTTGCGTTGGAATCGTATCGACGAGTTCTTCGCATTGCAACTGGATTGGAATCATTTGGAGCTAGAGAAAATTTTGAGTTAAATCGAACGTCGTTCGATTTGATTTAAAATCGAAAAATCAAGGTGAGTGTTTTATAACGCTCACAACGTACTAAATATCTTTATGCTAGTTAAATTTGATATTATAAAGTGATATGAATTTTATTTGTCGTTGTTTGATAGAATTTAATTGTCATTTGAATTAACCGTCGAAAATTAAATTGACAGTTAAATTTGAAATTAAAATTGAAATTGAATTGCGATTTAATTACCTGACATCGATAACTATGAAATTGCCATGAATTGTATTGTCTATTGGATGATGTATTTCGATGGATGCTATTGGTTGATGTTTGAATGTTTGGATGTTTATTTGCTTATATATATCCTGTTATGCATACATATGATACTGTTATTTAATTTAAGTAATATATGCTCATCCCTGACATTTAAATTGAAATAAATAACTACTTGGCCATAGGATAGAAAATTATATACGGACACCGAATTGGCTAAATTAATAATTTTTAAAGTCGTCGATTTGAAATTTAGTTAAATGTTTTGATTTAAAAGTTATAAATAGAAATCAATTTATAGAAATCGAATTTATCGGAAAATTGAGTTTGGAATGTTGAAATAGATTTTGGTTAAAAGAAGTTGTTAAATGATTTAAGTTGAGACTTGAAATTTAAAATTGGGTTATGTTTGAATTTCGAAAATGTATTCATTTTAAAAGATTGAACCATAATTCGAGCTTTGAATATTACTAAGTAAAAGCGATATAAAATGATATTTGGAATTGAGCTTGAAATTGAATCATATTTGTAAGTGGGATTTAAATTTGAATATTGAAGGAAAATTTTGTTCAGTGTTAAAAATTGATATTTTGAAAAATCAAGCTAAAAAAATTCGATATACATTGGAATTGAATAAGTTGAAGGTGAATGTAAAATTGAATAAATTTGAAGTCAAATTTGACATTGATTTGAATTGAAATCGAAATTGAATCGGTAAATTGGAAATCGAAATTTATTTGAATTGGGAAGTTATAATTGAAACAGATTGGTTTTGAAGCTGTTTTAATTTGTTTTTCCAAATTACTCTGTTATATAAAACATTTTGAATACTTAAACTATTTTAATCTATTTTTAATCTACTTAACCTAATTTAAATTATTTAAACTAATTTATCTATTTTAAATCCATTTTAAAGATTTTAAGTATTTTTAACTATTTTAATTATTTAAACTACTTTTAAACTACTTAAACTATTTTCTAAAAATTTCAAGCTGGTTAATAAGGTGAAATGTTTATATTTAAACCTTGAATTTAAATACGAATTGAGTTAAATGAAGTTGCAACCTAAATTGAAATTCGAAATGATTTTGAAACCGAAAAGAGACATTGATGCGAAAAACGATTTTTGAAACGAAATCTTACATTTGAATAGATACGATGATATTTGAAATGGATTTGATTTTTGAAGCGAACATGATATTTTGATATCAATTATGAATCAATTTGAAATATAAAAGAGCCAACGGTGTAATAATACGTAGTTATTAAAGAGACCGAGATCGGATATGGACATACTCTCTGTCGATACCGAAAACCACTTTAATAACTATTATACGCGGAGTGTTGATCCGGAATGAAGTGGGTGGTTTGTTGAACGCGTTGACTGAAGAAAGAGAACGATATTGGATGACCCCTGACATAACTAAAACATGAGCCGCGCCGGACCATTGAGGTTCGCCACCTCTAGCGGACACGCTTATTCGATACCATTTCTATTACATTTGTGATGCGATTTGGGTGCACCCTTGATTTCGGAGTGTTGTTTCGCGGTGTTGGGGTAGCTGCTGGCTATGCTCAACATCAGTCCGGATCACGCAACTACTGGTATCCTAGTTGGTATCGCCTCATGTACCTTGTCATACTGATTATCCTATTCGCGACCACTACGTTTTGATTTGTACCTTGAGTATATGGATTGCCCTCTGGTGACTTCCGGTTTTGGGGAAACTACGGTCTTGTATATGCTTTTGGGAATATAAAATGTGTTAAGGGGGATTATGGTAACGCCTTAACGCTATTTTGATACTTTATATTACTGATAGGCATTATCTACTTAGCGTATATTACTACATAGTAGATAGTTTCACGGATCCTTGAGAGATGGAAAATCCCGTAACATCTCTTGAGTTATTGCACGCACGTTGACACTGGATATGAGATGTCAAACCCCGTAAACATCTCTGACGCCGTTACACTCATATTTATTTACGATTGATTTAACTTTCATAAGGATATTTTAGTCCTGACTCGAGTGTTTTGTCTTTTCATTACGCTCGGGTCAGTCCTGAGTTTTCAGATTTTTTGAAGATCGATTCTGGAGGACGAAGACGAAGATTTGGTATACTATTACTATTATTACCCTTGCATCATGTTATCTGCTGCATTATTTAATTTTTCTGTTATATATGTATAAACTCTGATAAATGTTGTATAAATAATTGTCAAAGTATAGTAGACAGCTTCATGAACTGTTTATTTGACTATTATATTTTATCGTTCCGCTGCGAGATTCTGTGTTGTTTCATTTCCTTTATTTCTTTTCTTTTCTTTTCTTATTTACCCCAATAACTATCTGCCCTTTTGAATGGTTTGGAATCGACATGTGTATTTGATCGTCGGTTTAAACTGTCCAAAAAGGTGGGTCGTTACAGTTGGTTTCAGAGCTTTGGTTTAGCGATAAACCTTGGCTCTAGTGGGGAATAACTCATTGAAATAGAGGTAAACTTTATGAATGAGTTGAGTGTATATGAGAGAGCGTACTTGTTATTTGATATAAAATGGTTTATATTGTGTTAACTTTGTTCCGTTGAATATTTATGAATTCTGGTCTATACTTGGGATGCCAAGGCGTCGATAGGAATTTCTAAAACCTCGAATAGGACAAACCAACACAATATCGTTTTGGAATATATTTTATATAAAAGAATTATTCGAATATTTATTCATTTTGATTGAATTGATTGTTAGAAGATGATAATATTAGATTATTATCGTTATTGTTTGATCAGTCAATATTTACAACAGTTGATTAAATAACAATGGATTTAGGAAAATGAAATCTTGTAAACACAATTGATAATGAATATAAATGGATTTTAACTTGGATTTGGGAATTTAAATTCCGGTGTTGAAATTGACTTACAAGAATTTGAAAAATATAATATGAGTATTATATGATAGTATAATTGAGTTGAAATTGTTTTCGAATGATTTTTTTTAATGATAAGTGTTATATTCCCTTCTCTTGACGCTAGAAAATGATTTCGGTGATGAGTGCACGCATCATCGGCGTTTATTTTCGAGAGTCCGAGTGGGGGAGACCACTTAATAGCTTGTCTAAACCTTGTTTTGATTCAATTTTTTTTTTGTATTCTCTATAGTATGATTTGATATATAAATTATATAAGTATATATTATTTCAAAACTTGATTTAAAATGAAACCGGGATTGGAATTCTTAAGTCCTTTAATAATTAATGATTTTTTTTTAAACGATTGAAATGAATTTAGACTTGAATCATTAAGGAACTTCTGAATTGTGAAATGAGAAATAAACCTAAGAGCTAAGTGAAAATATCAATTGAAGTAGAAACCCTTAGAATTAGGAAATTATGAACTTAAAATAAAATTGAAACTGTAAAACTCGCATAGTATTAAATTTCATTCTATAGCATAGATATAACTTACCAAAATATTTAAGAAGTTCAAAAATGTTATATGAATTGTTAATTGGATAATATACAAGTATAGGTTTGAATAATGAAATATGCATTTAATTAATGGTTTGCAAATATAAATAAAAATTGTTAGTAAACAATTGGAATTTAAATTAACATTTAAGGGGATTCACAATTATGTTAATATAAAATGGAAATACTATATGTGAAATTAAATTATAGTGTAATTTAAGTAATGACTTAAGAATTAATTAATTGAAAATTCAACTTTAAATGAAAAGAAGTTGTATGTTGTTTAACAACATTCTATTTGCATAACTATAACTTACCAAATACTTAAAAGGTTTAAAATGCTAATAAGGATAAGTAGAGAAATAATATACCAGTGTGAGAATGAATAATAAAATGTGAAGATCTATTGATAGTTGTAAATAATAAAAGAAATTTAAGCTGTAAAATGAATGATATATATAAGTGAATGAATAAAATTTAAAATTAATGAAAAATAAAATTGGTAAATGGAAACTAATTAAATTTTAATATAACTAAGTGTCAATAAACTTGGAAGTGTATAAAATTAAAATTGATTTGGAAATGTATAATTGACTTAGTGTAGATTTTGGATGGATGTTAATGTTTGATATGCATTGGTTGTTAGATGGATGAAAATTGATTAAGTAGAATTCATTAGTGTTAATGGAATTGAATAAATGGAATAATATATTAAATAATAAAATTCAAATTTGAAGCAAAGTGAAATTAAATATAATTGAATTCAATTTAAATTGAAGCAAATTGACTTGAATTTGAAATGTGAATGAAACAAACTTGAATAAATCGGAAACAAATTGAATGTAAACCTATTGCATGGATGAATAAGAAAATAAATGACTTTGTGTTTATGATTGTTCTTTAGAAAAAATTGAAGTTTTGATGGTTTGCACTTTGAAATAATAAAAGCAAATTTTTGGGAAAAATCCAAATTTGTCCAATATATGCTGAAACGAAAACAACCATAACTTTTAAATGGCTGAACGAAATTCGACGATCTTGGACTTTTCAGAAATCTTAGAAACTATAGCACAACTTTTATTTAGATAACTTGAGAAAATTCCTTCGTCTACTAGGTTAAAAACTTGAATGTTACTCGCTGTCCTGTGTAAAAATAAGTAAAATCTGTAGTATACACCCTTAGTATTTTTGCCATATCTTTTGACTGGTTTATCGGATTTTGATGATCTTGTACTTTCTGGAAATCTAAGAACATAAGCTAAAACTTTTGTTTTAAGTGTTTTGTGTTTTGATGTCGTTTAGAAGGTTGAAAACGTGGGTGAACGTCGCTGACCTGCGCAATTCATTGCCCAGGCTGAGGCGTATCCTCTAAGTAAAATGGCCATAATTTTTGAACGTATGGTCCGAATTCGATGACTTTGGACATTCCGAAAATCCTGAAATGAATGAAACAACTTTTGTTTAGATTCTGTTGCCGAATTTTATCGTTTATGTGTCCTAAAACTAAGATTTGTTTGCTGTCCTGAAATTGGAATCTCAGTTTTGAAGCTAAATATGTTATATATATGTTGTGCAGGCTAAGTATATCGATCTATCTTTATATGCATGGTTCTAACTTAGTTATTGAGTGTTTAGTATGTGCGGATTGCGCTTGCTTCGCATTTGGAGCTCGCTTTCGCGCTATATTAGCCGTATATGCTCGCTAACAATATATAAGGTACATATCTCGGATTACATATCGTATTTTTGCACTTTTTCCCTGCGGGATGCCTCATCACTTGATGAGATGTATATTTGTGATATATATACTGTTATATTTTTTTTTCCGATCGACCCGCGCAAAGGAGACTCTGCCGAAATTTTCCGTAAAATCCGGGTGTTAGAAAATTTTTCAAGTTTTAAAATTTTTTATAACTTGTTTTGATTACTAACTTTTAAAGTTAAGAAGCCGTTTGGAGTAACTTAGTAGAAGCGTAGTTATGACTTTATAAATGGAATTTCATTGTTTATAAATGGATAATTTTTAATAAAATATATCAAATGTTGAATTCTTTACTTAGTCCCTTTTCCCTTCTTTTTCTTTTTCGGGGACGAAAAATTTTGAGTGGGGGAGAGTGTAACGACCCGTAAATTTTCGATAATTAAAATAGCTAATTTAATAAGATTTCGTGATTTAGTGTTAGAAAAAAATTCGTAAGTCGTTTGGAATAATAATAAATGTTGAATTCATTGGGTAGAATAGAGTAATTGATTGATAAGTAAAATCTATTCAAATCAAATATCGAATATAGAACAGGTAAATTGTTTAAATTAAATATTTAAAACTTATGGAATTTATTGAATAATTTAATAATGTGGATTGAATAACCGTATAATGGAAATGGTTGTTCTATAATTTTAATTCGTTTCAAAGGTTAAATTTTTAAGTTCGTTTTGAATATCTCAAAAGATAGTGATTTAAGAACAATCAAATTCGTTTAAATTTAATATTACAAATGTTGAATAATTAAATTCCGAATTTGATATGATCAATTTGATATTGAAATTTAATATACGAGAATAGAGTGAATAATTGAAATTTGATTTAATATGATTCAAATTGGTTTCCAAAGTGAATGTAAGTTATATTGGGATTAAAATAGAGTTAATAAGATTTTAAAAATTGGAATTTATTGGATAATTGAATAACGGGGTTAATATGATTAAAAATGATTTGTAAAATTTTATTTTATCATATTGGAGTTAGAATGATGTTGTAGAACTTTTAAAATCGAATTAAAAGTAAATTTGTGAAAATTGAATATTTTAATATTTAATTATCGATTGGAAAATAGCCAAATTTTGAACAGTCTCAGAATTAGACGAAGTTAGTTCCATTGGATCCGTAATAGTTAATTATTATCGGATTTCAATTTTCGTAGCAATCAGAGTTTTCGTTTGACCGTGGCAGCTCGAAACGCATCGAAATTGTTTTAATATTAATTTGGCGAGTTAAAATAGTCAATTTTCAAACGGTCTCGGATTTCGACGAAACTAGTTTCATCGGATCCGTAATGATATATTATTGTAAGGTTTCAAATTTCAAGTCAATCGGATTAACCGTTTGTCCGGGGCAAGCCAAAACGCATAGAAATTTAGTTAATCGGTTTAATTTAAAATCGATCGTTTATTTCCATAACTCTCACATACGATTGAATTAGCCTCCGAAACCTATTCCATTCTGTCCGGAACGCGGGGTAAACCCTAGAAACGCCTGCCGGCACGCTTCGTTTGGAGTTCGGAAATTTTTCGGTGAATAGTGTTTTTGCAATTTTCTATAAAAGGACCCATCCTCTTCCATTTGCTCCAAACCCTAACTCTTTTTGACCGGCCGCCACTTTCATTTTCGAAGGCCAGAAATTGTCGAACTTCCTCCTCAATTATCTCCAAATCCATGAAGAATTAGCAAAAACTCTCAACTACAAAGTTGTAGATCTCGACGAGATCTACAAATCCAACGGTCATGATCGTGATTGGGTCAACGGAGCGTCGGGAAATTGACCACAAAGTCAACACGTTTTTCACGTTTTTCGAGGCCAAAGAGGAGGCCGAGCTCCACCTGCTCCTGGCCGAAGGTAGAGGAGAGTGAGGGCTTCGATTTGGCGGCAGTGTGGTGGAGTTTCGAGCGACGTGGAGGGAGCGGCCTTTAGCCCTAGTTTTTGAAGATGGGTTTGTGCGTGCGTATGGAGTTGCCTGGAATTGAACGTGAATTGGGAGGGGGAAAGCAAGGAGCGGCCCAGATCTTCTATGCAGGAAATCAACGGTGATGATGGGGTGGGTTTTAAAAATTTAATCAAGATGTAATTAATTTATATAAAAATTCGTGTTAACTTTAAACCATCATAACTTTGTCATACGAGGTCGGAATTCGACGAAACTTTTTGCGTTGGAATCGTATCGACGAGTTCTTCGCATTGCAACTGGATTGGAATCATTTGGAGCTAGAGAAAATTTTGAGTTAAATCGAACGTCGTTCGATTTGATTTAAAATCGAAAAATCAAGGTGAGTGTTTTATAACGCTCACAACGTACTAAATATCTTTATGCTAGTTAAATTTGATATTATGAAGTGATATGAATTTTATTTGTCGTTGTTTGATAGAATTTAATTGTCATTTGAATTAATCGTCGAAAATTAAATTGACAGTTAAATTTGAAATTAAAATTGAAATTGAATTGCGATTTAATTACCTGACATCGATAACTATGAAATTGCCATGAATTGTATTGCCTATTGGATGATGTATTTCGATGGATGCTATTGGTTGATGTTTGAATGTTTGGATGTTTATTTGCTTATATATATCATGTTATGCATACATATGATACTGTTATTTAATTTAAGTAATATATGCTCATCCCTGACATTTAAATTGAAATAAATAACTACTTGGCCATAGGATAGAAAATTATATACGGACACCGAATTGGCTAAATTAATAATTTTTAAAGTCGTCGATTTGAAATTTAGTTAAATGTTTTGATTTAAAAGTTATAAATAGAAATCAATTTATAGAAATCGAATTTATCGGAAAATTGAGTTTGGAATGTTGAAATAGATTTTGGTTAAAAGAAGTTGTTAAATGATTTAAGTTGAGACTTGAAATTTAAAATTGGGTTATGTTTGAATTTCGAAAATGTAGTCATTTTAAAAGATTGAACCTTAATTCGAGCTTTGAATATTACTAAGTAAAAGCGATATAAAATGATATTTGGAATTGAGCTTGAAATTGAATCATATTTCTAAGTGGGATTTAAATTTGAATATTGAAGGAAAATTTTGTTAAGTGTTAAAAATTGATATTTTGAAAAATCAAGCTAAAAAAATTCGATATACATTGGAATTGAATAAGTTGAAGGTGAATGTAAAATTGAATAAATTTGAAGTCAAAGTTGACATTGATTTGAATTGAAATCGAAATTGAATCGGTAAATTGGAAATCGAAATTTATTTGAATTGGGAAGTTATAATTGAAACGGATTGGTTTTGAAGCTGTTTTAATTTGTTTTTCCAAATTACTCTGTTATATAAAACATTTTGAATACTTAAACTATTTTAATCTATTTTTAATCTACTTAACCTAATTTAAATTATTTAAACTAATTTATCTATTTTAAATCCATTTTAAAGATTTTAAGTATTTTTAACTATTTTAATTATTTAAACTACTTTTAAACTACTAAAAATATTTTCTAAAAATTTCAAGCTGGTTAATAAGGTGAAATGTTTATATTTAAACCTTGAATTTAAATACGAATTGAGTTAAATGAAGTTGCAACCTAAATTGAAATTCGAAATGATTTTGAAACCGAAATGAGATATTGATGCGAAAAACGATTTTTGAAACGAAATCTTACATTTGAATAGATACGATGATATTTGAAATGGATTTGATTTTTGAAGCGAACATGATATTTTGATATTACTTAAGAATCAATTTGAAATATAAAAGAGCCAACGGTGTAATAATACGTAGTTATTAAAGAGACCGGGATCGGATATGGACATACTCTCTGTCGATACCGAAAACCACTTTAATAACTATTATACGCGGAGTGTTGATCCAGAATAAAGTGGATGGTTTGGTGAACGCGTTGACTGAAGAAAGAGAATGATATTGGATGACCCCTGACATGACTAAAACAGGAACCGCCCCGGGCCATTGAGGTTCGCCACCTCTAGCGGACACGCTTCTTCGATACCATTTCTATTACATTTGTGATGCGATTTGGGTGCACCCTTGATTTCAGAGTGTTGTTTCGCGGTGTTGGGGTAGCTGCTGGCTATGCTCAACATCAGTCCGGATCACGCAACTACTGGTATCCTAGTTGGTATCGCCTCATGTACCTTGTCATACTGATTATCCTATTCACGACCACTACGTTTTGATTTGTACCTTGAGTATATGGATTGCCCTCTGGTGACTTCCGGTTTTGGGGAAACTACGGTTTTGTATATGCTTTTGGGAATATAAAATGTGTTAAGGGGGATTATGGTAACGCCTTAACGCTATTTTGATACTTTATATTACTGATAGGCATTATCTACTTAGCGTATATTACTACATAGTAGATAGTTTCACGGATCCTTGAGAGATGGAAAATCCCGTAACATCTCTTGAGTTATTGCACGCACGTTGACACTGGATATGAGATGTCAAACCCCGTAAACATCTCTGACGCCGTTACACTCATATTTATTTACGATTGATTTAACTTTCATAAGGATATTTTAGTCCTGACTCGAGTGTTTTGTCTTTTCATTACGCTCGGGTCAGTCCTGAGTTTTCAGATTTTTTGAAGATCTATTCTGGAGGACGAAGACGAAGATTTGGTATACTATTACTACTATTACCCTTGCATCATGTTATCTGCTGCATTATTTAATTTTTCTGTTGTATATGTATAAACTCTGATAAATGTTGTATAAATAATTGTCATAGTATAGTAGACAGCTTCATGAACTGTTTATTTGACTATTATATTTTATAGTTCCGCTGCGAGATTCTGTGTTGTTTCATTTCCTTTATTTCTTTTCTTTTCTTTTCTTATTTACCCCAATAACTATCTGCCCTTTTGAATGGTTTGGAATCGACATGTGTATTTGATCGTCGGTTTAAACTGTCCAAAAAGGTGGGTCGTTACAAAAACGGTCATTTTTGTGCATGTGTCAATGTAAGAATTTTTACTTGGACATTTTTTGATAATTTTTGTAGGAATTTAAATGCATATGGAAGAGGTTTATATGAAGATATATGCATGCACAAATGAATACAAAGGAAAGAAGAGGGAAATAATTCAAGCCATGAACGTGGAGGACCCCATCCACTTACCTAAATGTACAATTTGGAGCTAATGGACAACAAAGTGGATGTTAAAGCTTCATGCAAAACAAATGATGGATTAATTAGTGGATAATGGTTACTTGGTGGCCACACTTCCTAAAGGGCAATTTAGAAAGCTTCCTAAAAATAGAATTATGGTTTTATGCATGTATAAATAGCCCCCTTATGTACATGAAAAGATCATCTTCTACTCTTTCATTTTACTTAGGAAATTAAGAAATCAAGTGTAAGCACAATGTTCTATGAAATAAAAATGGCTTCCAAGCCTCTTTCTTCTCTCTTTTCTACATGCTTTTCTTTGTTTTATTGTTAATGTTTATTTCTATGCTTTCTTTCTCCTTATGTTCATAGCTTAGATTTATATTTATGCAAGTAGTTAGTAGCTAATCTCTTTTGCCTTCTTTACTTATTTTCTATTTTTCTTTTCTTTTTAATGTTGAAACTTACATGTGTTGCTTCAATGCCACAAATGAGTAGCTAAACCCCTTCAATTTAGGGGTGATGAAGCTCTCCAACTTTATGTAATTTCAACATTTTTATGATTTATGATCTCTTTGTTTATGCTTCATGAATGTGAATTTTGATGTAAGTTTATACAAGTGGGTTTGATAGCTTATATTGCTTATGCAAATGAGCTATTCTTATTCAACATAAACACAATTTACATCATCATTTGCTAATTAATTTTTGATTATGAAATGAAAGTAAAAATGAAATTTGATGATCTATGTTACTAGTTACAATAGTAAATAGATCATGCTTAGAATAGTTTTTGCTTTGGCTTCTTTTTCATGAGAATTATAAGTGGTATAATTGTTGTATTATAGCTTGATGGTCTGAGTTATGTTAACTAATAACATAAACAAATCATACTTATGATAAATGCAATGATTATTTCACTTAATATCAAAGTTAGAGATCATAAATTATGTGTTTGTTGATTTACAAAAATTTGAGAGTGGATTTGCCTCTAAATTGTTCTTTAGTCTAATAGTAATTTTTGAATCACATTTTCTAGTGTTAGCCTCATAATTTCTAGTTAACAAATCCTCTTCGACTTTGGTATAATTTGATCGAATAGAATTTTAAAAATCATCAATTCCCTGTTGATCGACCCGTATTCGCCGCGTGCTACATTCGTACACCGTGCGCTTGCGGTAATTTTTAAATTTAAATTCGTTCGACGGTTTTCTAAACCAATAGAATATCGTCGACGAACACCTACAGATCCATTCCGATCAGCTCAACCTCGCTGATTCTTCTACAAACAAACTGGATCAACTCACAAACTGATCCTCACAAGATCAATCCAAAAATCAAAGCCAAACTTTACTATCAACAGAAGGAAACAATTTCTCCTATCCGAAAAAGACAGAACAGAATCACTCGCCAACTTGCCACAAATCCTGAAAAATTAATTCAGAAGAAACTCTTTAATCCAAAATACTGAAAGTCCCAGTTGTTTCTACTCAAGAACAACAACCACCTTGCTTCCGCTACACAACTCTGATCTGGAGCAGATGAAAATGCTGTAAACATCACATCTCGTAAATAAGGTTCAACAGAAGTTCCAAGAAATACAGAGCTGCTTCACCAAACAATCAACCTAGGAGACAACCTTTTACCCAGCTGAATCAACGGCATCACTCATGACATCAAGTCGATTCAGAATTCAAACTCCAATGCGGGCAAAACTCTAACTTTTCTGAAGATACATCCAGAAAAATCTTCAGCAACTCCATAACTTCTACATTCTCTAGAGATGCCACAAATCCAATCAAAGACTA
The DNA here is from genome assembly GCA_030765085.1 of Allium cepa. Taxonomy (NCBI): domain Eukaryota; kingdom Viridiplantae; phylum Streptophyta; class Magnoliopsida; order Asparagales; family Amaryllidaceae; genus Allium; species Allium cepa. Next base: position 166,460,530 of record CM060932.1, read on the forward strand.
TCTAAGAAAATCAACAAACCATCGCAAGTCACTTTTGCGATCAACCCAATCCAATATCCAAAATACTGTTCTCTCTCCACTAATCAGAACAGTTTATCCTTGACCAACTCATCCATCGAAGAAATAGATCCTCACTGCTGCTTCTGAATTCCACCTTCAGGAAATGCCAAGCAAAAAGATCTTCCTGCAGAAACACAGAACACTCTCGAGCTACACTGCTAACACAAATGCCAAAAACTTCTTATCCAGAGTTCTTTGAGAAACTCGGACCTCCAACTAAACACAAACATCCTGCTGAACTCAGCTACAACTCTGAAGCAGACACACTACCTTAAACTTGCTCCGAAAGAAAACATCTCCGGAGACATCCATAGTCACTGCATCTCATCATGCAGCTACTACTTCCTGAGGTATCAAAATATCATCACTTACTTCTGCCTAACTGACAGATCCAAATTCTCAAAAATCCACTCACACGAGCGCAATCAAACTTACACTTCAAAGATGAACTCCAAACCTTAACAGGTTTCCTTCAGAGATCAAAGAAATCCTACACCATACTTGTGACGACCCAAATTTCTGACCCCAAATATCCGGTTCATCTTGAAGAAAGAAAAGGATGAGAAAATAGAAAAGATAGAGAAGAAAGAACAACAACATCAGAATCTCACAGCGGAATGGAAAAAATTATAATAGATCACATAACTATTACATAATTTTACATATATCAGAGTTATACAGATAATACATCACATCCTAGACAGTTATAAACACCTGTCTAGTTAACACAACACAACTCAAACAAATAACCAAAGATACCAACACAGCGGAACTATATATATATATATATATATATATATATATATATATATCTACAACGCTAAAGCCTCATGCTACATTGCTCCTCCAGAATTCAGCAAAGCTAACCTGAATCCCTTGGCTACCCGTAAAAATTTGGGTACCCGAGAGTTTATGAAAAACAAAAATAAACTCCGGGTCAGACGTGGGTCTGATATGAGTAACAGGTTAAAGTTGCTTAACTTTGAAAATATTTTTGAAACAAAGGTATCACGTAAGACTCCCCACAAATAAACATGGGTAAGTTTTTACCTTACGCTAACCAAAACAGTTGATAGGAAATTCAGTGATATTATAATAGGTCTAGGGTTTTCAAGTAAATAGAAAATAGCCGAAATTGTTACATCTATTAAATTCCAGCTACTAGCCACAAAAGTGGGTAATACAATCAAAACCGTGGGCACTTATTGGATTGTGGATTCCATACAATGGCAGGGCTACTGGGGTACCGTCCGTCACAGTACGTGGCCTAGATCAACGTACCGAGGATCACTCCCGACCCCCTGCAACACAAGGCAGGAACCATTCCTTATTGAACAGTCCCGAACAAGACAACCCCGATAGTGGGAGCTCACAACTGTCCACGCAGCCGAATAAAAAGGGACATCAAGACAGGGGAAAATCTTGTCCTGCTTGGGCATGACCCACCTAACCTTGCTGCACCTCCCCTGTTTTAGCCATTCCCGGTTGATGAGGCTTGAGGCTACGATTACCTTTAAAGAACACATCTCTTAGAATGCTCATCGCCCACCTGACGATGTTCTGAAAGCATTCAATCCATACAAGTTCGTTCCGGGTTCGAACGAAACCGAATGCATTATCTCGTTACACTCATTATGGAATCACCCTCAGAGTTAACGACGACAACCCTTGCATTCTGGATCTTCACTTCACTTCAGATTCACGACTTATCGTTAATTTGGAATCGATGTGGTTTTCGGATGTTCCAAATAAGGAAAACCCAATCCCGGTCTCATCGAAATCCAAAACGTGTCTTTTATGGCCAAGTTGTTTTAAAGTTTTAAACAATTTAGTTCAATTTATCCATATACACACAGATAGATAATTCACAATATCATAATAGATAATCAACGTTATCATCATAAACTGATAATCAATATTATCACTACAACCAAATAATGCATATTATCATCATAACAGATAATCCATATTATCATCATACTTAAATCAAAACATCCATATCACATAGCATCAATTTCTCATATCTGAGATCTTAAATCATTCACGGTAAGTGATATCATCATCCATACATAAGCAATCACATCAGCTACAATTAATTTAAAATGAATTAAATTAGTTACTTGCATCTCTAATTAATTTAAAGTGAATTAAATTAATTACTTCACCATTTTAAATCTTGCTTATATAATTATTAATCAATTATCAATCAATTAATGAATCATTCACTAATTATTCGTTTCAATTAATCACACTTGATTAATTAACATTTAATTATATACAAATAATCATCCTTTAATTATTTTCACAAATTAATTATCTTGTCCAAGTATAGAAATTAACCTTAAATTACAAACATTACATTACTTCTTAATTACTCTAATTAACTACTCTTAATTACTTATTATTGATTAATCAATCTAAATTTATCATCCCATCATTAATTATATCAATTAATGATTTCTAATTACATTTTAATTAATCCCCTGTTTTAAATTAATTACCTTAAGTAATTAATCTTCAATTAAACCACATTTATTACCCTCTGATTAATACCATTTAGTAATTAACTATCTTTAATTACTCCATCAAATAAATTAATTTCTCCTTAATTAATTTTCTCTAATTAATCCCCTGATTAATTATACAAAGTAATTATATTCCAATTACTTTCATTATTAAATCACCCTCAGTTAATTACATCCAGTAATCATCATCAATTACTTCCCTAAGTAATTATACTTATCACATCATTAAATGGTTGTTTAAATTAATTAAACTTAATTAATTAACTTAAAAAATTCATATTAAACTTCATTAATTACAATGAGTAATAAATTCCTTAATTATCTAATTATTTCATTTCACACTAATTAATTAATCAAGTTATTTAATTTAATTAACTATTCCTTAATTATTAATTAATAACTTTAATTTTTAATTCAAACTTAATTATCCATTTATTAATTACTAATTACTTAGTTAATTATTTATTAATTATTACTTAAATTACTTAATTAATTTACTATTAACCATTCAATAACTAAAGTAGTTAATTTCAATTTATTTATTACTTAATCATCAATTAATCCATCACTAATTTCAATTATAAGTAATCATTCTTAATTATTTAAAAAAACAATCAATTAATATTGATTATTCATCTTAATTAACATTTAAAGTCTTCTTAAAATTGAAAGTAAACATATTACTAATTACATCATTATTTGTTAATTGACTTTATTTATTACTTAATTAAAAAATTAACAAGGTTTTAAAACATGGATAAACCTTAACTAAGGTAATTAGTTAATTAAAAAATTTTTATTACGAATTAAACCGTTGTTAAATTTTAACTAGGATAATTAAAACTTGAATTAAGTTTTAACTTAAATTTTTAACATTTATTCAGTTCTGAGATAATTTGTTGGGGACATTATTCACTAATCAACCTTTATTTAACCTTCTCACTTCAACTAGCCAAGAACCCGAGACCCCCCCGATAACGCTCGAGCGCTACTTCGAGCAGCTCGTCTAATTTACCCGACTCACAACCCAGGTATGCAAACTTCTCCCACTTTTTTTTAACCAGTAAGTTTAAGTTTAAAACTTAAGTTGATAGTAGCAGGTTCATTCTTACGCATCGATCAAAACTCCAAAGCAACCAAACTCATCATTCGAGCACGACTCGATAAGCAAACCGCCAACGACACTGATACCCATCACCTCCACGCCGTACACGTGTACGGCGACACCCTCCAGCTCCGGCGAACATCAAAGGCGTAGGCATATCACAAACTTCCAAGGGTTCGAAATCCAAACCCAATTCGACTTCAAAAATTCGAAATCAAAATATAGCAGTTCGACCCAAAACTGCAAGCACCACCACTGACAAATACCTCTTGCCACCGCCGCACACGTCACCGAGGTTGCCAAAATTTCAGCCACACTACGACAACGCAACTAGCTTCCATTTCCCAAAATCTTGCTACACTCGGTCAATTGTGTAAACCGTGGCGATTGATCTTATCAAACCTTGTTAAACTAGGTTTCCAAACTTCAAGACACTACCACCACCTCCATACTGAAAAGCACCGTCATCAAACAATTTTCCTATCATCTACGCTTACTCCAATAGCATCTCTGAAATTTCCGATCTCCCCCAATTATTTGAATGATCAAAGGCAACTAAAATGTATAATTCAGGCATCTCTGAACTACTCTCAATTTCTAACACCAGAAATTGTTATTATGGTTTTAAAAGTCAAGATTTTGTTTAAGAATTTGGTTCCTAAACCTGAACCATTAATCATGATGTTTAGATTTTAACTTAGTTTAGACTTTCCTGTTAGATTTTGTTCCAGATAAAATTTAACTTTATTTAAAACTTGAATAATGATTTTAAAAACAAAACCTATAATTAAACAAACAGCTTTGTTAGTAACTTATGTGTTAATCAAGCCTAAATGAAGAGGTTAAGGATCTAAATCAACTTTTACCTGGGAATTTAAGTACAGAGGAAACATATGCATAAACATCCAGACATCATATATATATATATATATATATATATATATATATATATATACAGAAAGATATATATATAGGTGAAGCACACCCATTCCAGATTCTTATCAAACCACCAATTTACATATTTAAATTTTTTTTAAAAAAAAAATGTTACTCCGAGCAAATGAAGATCAAAGCAGGTTTATTATGAAAACAGTTTTGAATTTGTAGGCTTGAATTATGCAGAAATTTTCATCTCACAACACCCAGAGAAATGAATATAATAAATATCCACACAATATATTTTAAGCCTTCAAATATTAGCATGCAACAATTTTAAAACTGAAGTTATTTAAAAGAGTTACTCACCTGCAAAATTTTGAAACAGAGAATAGAGCACCCAAATTGAAAAGCCTATGATACTATAAAACTTGAGTGTTTGAATGCTCTGAAACTTGAAAGTTTTGCACTAAAAATCCTTTTACTATGAAGCCAATAGTTGTTGCTGAGGAGATGCTTGATTTCCAGGTTGAAGATAAACATAACAGGCTTTGTTTTACAGGTTATCTTAGTTAAACTTTTGAAAGAAAAGCTGCAGACCTTAATTCATTTCTGTTTTGCAATATGTTCTTTTTTTTTAAAAAACGAACTAGAATAAGTAGAGATGTATATATAGAAAGATAAGTTTGTATAGGGTGTAGGCTTTTACTGGTGCAAGCTTTTCTTTTTGTTTTATCAGGCAGATTTTTTTTTTCAAAAGGAGGCTGAAATGATCCTTATATATTTCGAATTGACTTAATTGTTTGCTGAGAATTGGAAGCATTAAATGTCAATGTACCTTCTGTTCCCTACTTAGCTTACCTTATCTTATTAGTACATGTTGATATTTAACTTAGCAGCATAATCTAAACTTCCTATATAAGATTCTTGCATGTTTTGATTTATATATTATATGTACATATATACTTACTGCTTGTTCATCCTTAGCTTGTTCTAGCATACAAAACTTCACAGGCCTGTACATAATTTTTTTAACTCTTTGGTCTTTTACTTGCCTGCATATTATTTTACCTATATGTTACTTGCCTTACTTGTTTTATTTTATTTTACAAGATATAAATATTTACAAGCCTGATTTTACTTTATTTTTATATGAAGTTGTTTAAGTCATTTGTTTTGGTTTGTTTCTTAATTTATATTTATATACTCTTTATACTTAAACAATCCACAGATATACTTTCTTTTTACTTGTACTTGCATATATATACTTTTGTTTTGTATGTAGATATGTATTTTGATGTTGATAGATTTTTCTTTTGCTTGCTTTGCATAATCACTTACAGGTTAAATGCAAGATGCTTCAACCTGGTTTGTTTACCTACTCTTTGTTTATTTTTATCTTCACTTCTATTTTTAAACTTAACTATCAACACTTAATTTACTTACTATCTATTTTTATACTTATGCTTACACCATAGATGTTTATGTATTTATACTTATGTTAATAAATTTTGGAAATAGCAATTCCTATCTAAATTAAAGATCCGTTTGTCAAAATATTACGTTATTAATATTGTTCAAATATAACCCATTATTAATTTAAAATAATTTCCAAAAGAAATTATCTCTTTATTAATCAATTGCTTATTTTATCAAGCTATTTAAAAAGAACAAACAAACCTTTTTATTTAAATTTAAACTTAAGCTAAAATCAATTTTAAATAGTTAAGTTTTTAGCTTGAGTATTAAAATCATATGGTTATTTATTTAATAGCTTAATATCAAATTAAATCCAATTTTTAATTTATCAAAAATATTAGAATAAGAAAACATGCCTATATATATTAAATTTAAAACAAAGATTATCTAATTATAATATATACAGATATGTATACATTACAGATATATATAAAAAAAATATTAGCCCTTAAAGATAGATTATCAGTTTAAATATTTATTTTAAAGAAGATTATTAAATTAAATTCAACTTTATTTTTTACAATATTGTCAAATTAATTAAATTTTGACATAAATTATTAAATTATTATTGTCAAAATTTCCGGGATATCACATTCCTTCCCCCTTAAAAGAATTTCGTCCCCGAAATTTAAAACAAAGGTAATTTAATAATCTAATTAAAGATTTCATTTTAAAACACAGGCATGTATCAATCATATACTAGCAACCATAGCAACCAATTCATCCAATCTACAAATCTAGTTGTCCAGATAAAATTCTAAATAGAATTTTCTCGAGTTTCCCCAAGTATAAATATTGGAATACTCCCTCTACAGAATCCAAACAATCAATATTACTAAGCTACTGAGTTCTACTCATCTAGATCTACAAAACAAATCAAAATATCAGACCAAACTCAAGTCTGACTCAATAACCAAAACTCTCTGAACTGCTGACTCTACAATCAAAGATAGCTCATACACGTACTCTCTCAGAGATACGTGAAACACACCGAATTCCAGTAATCCAAACTGACAATTCAATTCTGAAGACCAAACACTTATCCAAAATCAAACCTCCGATTACGGAATCCAAATTCCTTCGTCTCTTATCCACAAAACTCTTCGGACGATCCTGGGCTGCCTACATCCTTCCTGATCAGCTCAACACTTGCTGATGTCCTTAGAAACAACTGCACCAAAGACAATCCAACAAAATGATCTTTCAAAGATTAACTTAAAAAAATCAGATCACAACTCAAATCCAAAATCAGCAGGTTGATCTTACTTCTCTCATATGGAAAAGATAAAAACAGGTGCATTCCAATCGGGTCTTAAGATCCTGAAAAATTTCCAGTAGAAACTCTCTAATCCAAACACTGAAAAAAAATCCAGTTGTTTCCACACCAAACAGCTGCCATCATGCTTCCATTGCGCTACTCTGACTGAGCAGATGAAAGTGCTGATGATGATTCGAGGACAAACTGGACAACACATTCTAGAACTATGGTTCAACAGATCCTTGAAAGAAACTCAGAAGTTCCTCAAAACTCGAGCTGCTTTACCAAACTCATTCTCAGAAAATCATCTTACTACTGAGATGAACCATCGGTACCACTCCTGGAATCCAGTAGATATCAAACTCAATCTCTAGACACGGACAAAATTCTATCTTCCTGAAGACATCCAGAAAATTTCTAAACCCAAGAGAAACTCAACAATCGCAAGTCACTTTTGCGATCATTATGGCCCACTAAAGAAAAACTGTTCTCTCTTAACCAAACAGAACAACCTACGCTTAATTAGACAATCCATCAAAGAAACGGAACCACACTGCTGTTTCTGAACTCCACTGCTGATGCAGAAGTTAAAAACTTCCTTGCCAACACACCAATGCCAAGAAATTCCTAATCCAGAGCTCTTCGAGAAACTCGGACCACAATCCAGATACAACATTCTACTGAACTCAGTCCCAACACCGAAGCAAATACACTTCCTTAACTGATTCCAAAGAAACATCTTCGGAGACTTCCTTTGTCACTGTGTCTCATCACACAGCTACTACATCCTGAGGTAAGATACCCGGACTTGCTCATGCCAAACCGACGAGTCCAAACTCTAGATCATCCAAACTTACGCTTCAAAAAAAAAAAGAACTCCGAACCTTAACAGGTTTCCTTCAAAGATTGATGAAATCCTTACACTACCCAAAGCTCACTTGAAACGGTAATAGTTCTACAGTCTCGACAAATACACTTCCAACCTCAAATATTCAAACTCCAACCATTGGTAGTCGTGATACACACACCACTACCCTATCTACCTTTATAACTTATATTGGAAAACCCGGACAGGTAACCCAACAAATAGGTAGATATATATATATATATATTACAGAAATCACTCAAGAGCCTAGGTATTCACTCAACCTAGAGCTCTGATACCAACTGTGACAACCGAAATTTCTGACCTCAGAAATCCGGTTCATCTTGAAGAAAGAAAGGGATGAGAAAATAGAAAAGATAGAGAAGAAAGAACAACAACATCAGAATCTCACAGCGGAATGGAACAAATTATAATAGATCACATAACTATTACATAATTTTACATATATCAGAGTTATACAGATAATACATCACATGCTAGACAGTTATAAACACCTGTCTCGTTAACACAACACAACTCAAACAAAAAACCAAAGATACCAACACAGCGGAACTATATATATATATCTACAACGCTGAAGCCTCCTGCTCCATTGCTCCTCCAGAATTCGTCAAAGCTAACCTGAATCCCTTGGCTACCCGTAAAAATTTGGGTACCCGAGAGTTTATGAAAAACAAAAATAAACTCCGGGTCAGACATGGGTCTGGTATGAGTAACAGGTTAAAGTTGCTTAACTTTGAAAATATTTTTGAAACAAAGGTATCACGTAAGACTCCCCACAAATAAACATGGGTAAGTTTTTACCTTACGCTAACCAAAACAGTTGATAGGAAATTCAGTGATATTATAATAGGTCTAGGGTTTTCAAGTAAATAGAGAATAGCCGAAATTGTTACATCTATTAAATTCCATCTACTAGCCACAAAAATGGGTAATACAATCAAAACCGTGGGCACTTATTGGATTGTGGATTCCATACAATGGCAGGGCTACTGGGGTACCACCCGTCACAGTACGTGGCCTAGATCAACGTACCGAGGATCACTCCTGACCCCCTACAACACAAGGCCGGAACCATTCCTTACTGAACAGTCCCGAACAAGACAACCCCGACAGTTAGAGCTCACAACTGTCCACACAGCCGAATAAAAAGGGACATCTAGACAGGGGAAAATCTTGTCCTGCTTGGGCATGACCCACCTAACCTTGCTGCACCTCCCCTGTTTTAGCCATTCCCTGTTGATGAGGCTGGAGGCTACGATTACCTTTAAAGAACACATCTCTTAGAATGCTCATCACCCACCTGACGATGTTCTGAAAGCATTCAATCCATACAAGTTCGTTCCGGGTTCGAAAGAAACCAAAGGCATTATCTCTTTACACTCATTTTGGAATCACCCTCAGAGTTAACGACGATGACCCTTGCATTCTGGATCTTCACTTCACTTCAGATTCACGACCTATCGTTAATTTGGAATCGATGTGGTTTTTGGATGTTCCAAATAAGGAAAACCCGATCCCGGTCTCATCGAAATCCAAAACGTGTCTTTTAGGGCCAAGTTGTTTTAAAGTTTAAAACAATTTAGTTCAATTTATCCATATACACACAAATAGATAATTCACAATATCATAATAGATAATCAACGTTATCATCATAAACAGATAATCAATATTATCACTACAACCAAATAATGCATATTATCATCATAACAGATAATCCATATTATCATCATACTTAAATCAAAACATCCATATCACATAGCATCAATTTCTCATATCTGAGATCTTAAATCATTCAAGGTAAATGATATCATCATCCATACATAAACAATCATATCAGCTACAATTAATTTAAAATGAATTAAATTAATTACTTGCATCTCTAATTAATTTAAAGTGAATTAAATTAATTACTTCACCATTTTAAATCTTGCTTATATAATTATTAATCAATTATCAATCAATTAATGAATCATTCACTAATTATTCGTTTCAATTAATCACACTTGATTAATTAACATTTAATTATATACAAATAATCATCCTTTAATTATTTTCACAAATTAATTATCTTGTCCAAGTATAGAAATTAACCTTAAATTACAAACATTACATTACTTCTTAATTACTCTAATTAATTACTCTTAATTACTTATTATTGATTAATTAATCTAAATTTATCATCCCATCATTAATTATATCAATTAATGATTTCTAATTACATTTTAATTAATTCCCTGTTTTAAATTAATTACCTTAAGTAATTAATCTTCAATTAAACCACATTTATTAATCCCCTCTGATTAATACCATTTAGTAATTAACTATCTTTAATTACTCCATCAAATAAATTAATTTCTCCTTAATTAATTTTCTCTAATTAATCCCCTGATTAATTATAAAAAGTAATTATATTCCAATTACTTTCATTATTAAATCACCCTCAGTTAATTACATCCAGTAATTATCATCAATTACTTCCCTAAGTAATTATACTTATCACATCATTAAAAGGTTGTTTAAATTAATTAAACTTAATTAATTAACTTAAAAAATTCATATTAAACTTCGTTAATTACAATGAGTAATAAATTCCTTAATTGTCTAATTATTTCATTTCACACTAATTGATTAATCAAGTTATTTAATTTAATTAACTATTCCTTAATTATTAATTAATAACTTTAATTTTTAATTCAAACTTAATTATCCATTTATTAATTACTAATTACTTATTAATTATTTATTAATTATTACTTAAATTACTTAATTAATTTACTATTAACCATTCAATAACTAAAGTAGTTAATTTCAATTTATTTAGTACTTAATCATCAATTAATCCATCACTAATTTCAATTATAAGTAATCATTCTTAATTATTTAAAAAAAAACAATCAATTAATATTGATTATTCATCTTAATTAACATTTAAAGTCTTCTTAAAATTGAAAGTAAACATATTACTAATTACATCATTATTTGTTAATTGACTTTATTTATTACTTAATTAAAACATTAACAAGGTTTTAAAACATGGATAAACCTTAACTAAGGTAATTAGTTAATTAAAAAAAATTTATTACGAGTTAAATCGTTGTTAAATTTTAACTAGGATAATTAAAACTTGAATTAAGTTTTAACTTAAATTTTTAACATTTATTCAGTTCTGAGATAATCTGTTGGGGACATTATTCATCAACCTTTATTTAACCTTCTCACTTCAACTAGCCAAGAACCCGAGACCCCCCTGATAACGCTCGAGCGCTACTTCGAGAAGCTCGTCTAATTTACCCGAGTCACAACCCAGGTAAGCAGACTTCTTCCTCTTCTTTTTTTTTACCAGTAAGTTTAAGTTTAAAACTTAAGTTGATAGTATCAGGTTCATTCTTACACATCGACCAAAACTCCGAAGCAACCAACCTCATCACTCGAGCACGACTCGATAAGCAAACCGCCAACGACACTGATACCCATCACCTCCACGCCGTACACGTGTACGGCGACACCCTCCAGCTCCGACGAACATCAAAGGCGTAGGCATATCACAAATCTTCCAAGGGTTAGAAATCCAAACCCAATTCGACTTCAAAAATTCGAAATCAAAATATAGCAGTTCGACCCAAAACTGCAAGCACCACCACTGACAAATACCTCTTGCCACCGCTGCACACGTCACCGAGGTTGCCAAAATTTCAGCCACACTACGACAACACAACTAGCTTCCATTTCCCAAAACCTTGCTACACTCGGTCAATTGTGTAAACCGTGGCGATCGATCTTATCAAACCTAGTTTAACTAGGTTTCCAAACTTCAAGCAACTACCACCACCTCCATATTGAAAAGCACCATCATCAAACAATTTTCTTATCATCTACGCTTACTCCAATAGCATCTCTGAAATTTCCGATCTCCCCCAATTATTTGAATGATCAGAGGCAACTAAAATGTATAATTCAGGCATCTCTGAACTACTCTCAATTTCTAACACCAGAAATTGTTATTATGGTTTTAAAAGTCAAGATTTTGTTTAAGAATTTGGTTCTTAAACCTGAACCATTAATCATGATGTTTAGATTTTAACTTAGTTTAGACTTTCCTGTTAGATTTTGTTCCAGATAAAATTTAACTTTATTTAAAACTTGAATAATGATTTTAAAAACAAAACCTATAATTAAACAAACAGCTTTGTTAGTAACTAATGTGTTAATCAAGCCTAAATGAAGAGGTTAAGGATCTAAATCAACTTTTACCTGGGAATTTAAGTACAGAGGAAACATATGCATAAACATCCAGACATCATATATATATATATATATATATATATATATATATACAGAAAGATATATATCTAGGTGAAGCACACCCATTCTAGATTCTTATCAAACCACCAATTTACATATTTAAATTTTTTTTTTTTTAAAAATGTTACTCAGAGCAAATGAAGATCAAAGCAGGTTTATTATGAAAACAGTTTTGAATTTGTAGGCTTGAATTATGCAGAAATTTTCATCTCACAACACCCAGAGAAATGAATATAATAAATATCCACACAATATATTTTAAGCCTTCAAATATTAGCATGCAACAATTTTAAAACTGAAGTTATTTAAAAGAGTTACTCACCTGCAAAATTTTGAAACAGAGAATAGAGCACCCAAATTGAAAAGCCTATGATACTTTAAAACTTGAGTGTTTGAATGCTCTGAAACTTGAAAGTTTTGCACTAAAAATCCTTTTACTATGAAGCCAACAGTTGTTGTTGAGGAGATGCTTGATTTCCAGGTTGAAGATAAACATATCAGGCTTTGTTTTACAGGTTATCTTAGTTAAACTTTTGAAAGAAAAGCTGCAGACCTTAATTCATTTTTGTTTTGAAATATGTTCTTTTTTTTAAAAAAACGAACTAGAATAAGTAGAGATGTATATATAGAAAGATAAGTTTGTATAGGGTGTAAGCTTTTACTGGTGCAAGCTTTTCTTTTTGTTTTATCAGGCAGATTTTTTTTTTCAAAAGGAGGCTGAAATGATCCTTATATATTTCGAATTGACTTAATTGTTTGCTGAGAATTGGAAGCATTAAATGTCAATGTACCTTCTGTTCCCTACTTAGCTTACCTTATCTTACTAGTACATGTTGATATTTAAGTTAGCAGCATAATCTAAACTTCCTATATAAGATTCTTGCATGTTTTGATTTATATATTATATGTACATATGTACTTACTGCTTGTTCATCCTTAGCTTGTTCTAGCATACAAAACTTCACAGGCCTGTACATAATTTTTTTAACTCTTTGGTCTTTTACTTGCCTGCATATTATTTTACCTATATGTTACTTGCCTTACTTGTTTTATTTTATTTTACAGGTTACAAATATTTACAAGCCTGATTTTACTTTATTTTTATATGAAGTTGTTTAAGTCATTTGTTTTGGTTCGTTTCTTAATTTATATTTATATACTCTTTATACTTAAACAATCCACATATATACTTTCTTTTTACTTGCACTTGCATATATATACTTTTGTTTTGTATGTAGATATGTATTTTGATGTTGATAGATTTTTCTTTTGCTCGCTGTGCATAATCACTTACAGGTTATATACAAGATGCTTCAACCTGGTTTGTTTACCTACTCTTTGTTTATTTTTATCTTCACTTCTATTTTTAAACTTAACTATCAACACTTAATTTACTTACTATCTATTTTTATACTTATGCTTACAACATTGATGTTTATGTATTTATACTTATGTTGATAAATTTTGGAAATAGCAATTCCTATCTAAATTAAAGATCCGTTTGTAAAAATATTACATTATTAATATTGTTCAAATATAACCCATTATTAATTTAAAATAATTTCCAAAAGAAATTATCTCTTTATTAATCAATTGCTTATTTTATCAAGCCATTTAAAAAGAACAAACAAACCTTTTTATTTAAATTTAAACTTAAGCTAAAATCAATTTTAAATAGTTAAGTTTTTAGCTTGAGTATTAAAATCATATGGTTATTTATTTAATAGCTTAATATCAAATTAAATCCAATTTTTAATTTATCAAAAATATTAGAATAAGAAAACATGCCTATATATAGTAAATTTAAAACAAAGTTTATCTAATTATAATATATATACAGATATGTATACATTACAGATATATATATATATATATATAATTATTAGCCCTTAAAGATAGATTATCAGTTTAAATATTTATTTTAAAGAAGATTATTAAATTAAATTAAACTTTATTATTTACAATATTGTCAAATTAATTAAATTTTGACATAAATTATTAAATTGTTATTGTAAAAATTTCTGGGATATCACATTCCTTCCCCCTTAAAAGAATTTCGTCCCCGAAATTTAAAACAAAGGTAATTTAATAATCTAATTAAAGATTTCATTTTAAAACACAGGCATGTATCAATCATATACTAGCAACCATAGCAACCAATTCATCCAATCTACAAATCTAGTTGTCCAGATAAAATTCTAAATAGAATTTTCCCGAGTTTCCCCAAGTATAAATATTGGAATACTCCCTCTACAGAATCCAAACAATCAATATTACTAAGCTACCGAGTTCTACTCATCTAGATCTACAAAACAAATCAAAATATCAGACCAAACTCAATTCTGACTCAATAACCAAAACTCTCTGAACTGCTGACTCTACAATCAAAGATAGCTCATACACGTACTCTCTCAGAGATACGTGAAACACACCGAATTCCAGTTATCCAAACTGACAATTCAATTCTGAAGACCAAACACTTATCCAAAATCAAACCTTCGATTACGGAATCCAAATTCCTTCGTCTCTTATCCACAAAACTCTTCGGACGATCCTGGGCTGCCTACATCCTTCCTGATCATCTCAACACTTGCTGATGTGCTTAGAAACAACTGCACCAAAGACAATCCAACAAAATGATCTTTCAAAGATTAACTTAAAAAAAAATCAGATCACAACTCAATTCCAAAATCAGCAGGTTGATCTTACTTCTCTCATATGGAAAAGATAAAAATAGGTGCATTGCAATCGGGTCTTAAGATCCTAAAAATTTCCAGTAGAAACTCTCTAATCCAAACACTGAAAAAAAATCCAGTTGTTTCCACACCAAACAGCTGCCATCATGCTTCCACTGCGCTACTCTGACTGAGCAGATGAAAGTGCTGATGATGATTAGAGGACAAACTGGACAACACATTCTAGAACTATGGTTCAACAGATCCTTGAAAGAAACTCAGAAGTTCCTCAAAACTCGAGCTGCTTTACCAAACTCATTCTCAGAAAATCATCTTACTACTGAGATGAACCATCGGTACCACTCCTGGAATCCAGTAGATACCAAACTCAATCTCTAGACACGGACAAAATTCTATCTTCTTGAAGACACCCAGAAAAATTCTAAACCCAAGAGAAACTCAACAATCGCAAGTCACTTTTGCGATCATTATGGCCCACTAAAGAAAAACTATTCTCTCTTTACCAAACAGAACAACCTACGCTTAATTAGCCAATCCATCAAAGAAACGGAACCACACTGCTGTTTCTGAACTCCACTGCTGATGCAGAAGTTAAAAACTTCCTTGCCAACACACCAATGCCAAGAAATTCCTAATCCATAGCTCTTCGAGAAACTCGGACCACAATCCAGATACAACATTCTACTGAACTCAGTCCCAACACCGAAGCAGATACACTTCCTTAACTGATTCCAAAGAAACATCTTCGGAGACTTCCATAGTCACTGTGCCTCATCACGCAGCTACTACATCCTGAGGTAAGATACCCGGACTTGCTCATGCCAAACTGACGAGTCCAAACTCTAGCTCATCCAAACTTACGCTTCAAAAAAAAAAATGAACTCCGAACCTTAACAGGTTTCCTTCAAAGATTGATGAAATCCTTACACTATCCAAAGCTCACTTGAAACGGTAATAGTTCTACAGTCTCGACAAATACACTTCCAACCTCAAATATTCAAACTCCAACCATTGGTAGTCGTGATACACACACCACTACCCTATCTATCTTTATAACTTATATTGGAAAACCCAGACAGGTAACCCAACAAATAGGTAGAAATATATATATATATATATATATATATTACAAAATTACAAATACGTTCTCTTAAGATAGAAATCACTCAAGAGCCTAGGTATTCACTAGACCTAGAGCTCTGATACCAACTGTGACGACCCAAATTTCTGACCTCAGAAATCCGGTTCATCTTGAAGAAAGAAAGGGATGAGAAAATAGAAAAGATAGAGAAGAAAGAACAACAACATCAGAATCTCACAGCGGAATGGAACAAATTATAATAGATCACATAACTATTACATAATTTTACATATATCAGAGTTATACAGATAATACATCACATGCTAGACAGTTATAAACACCTGTCTAGTTAACACAACACAACTCAAGCAAAAAACAAAAGATACCAACACAGCGGAACTGTAACGATCCCGAGTTTAAATTATTTTAAATTGATAATTAAAAGAATTTTTGAATAAAAAATTGTGAAATTAATTTTAAATGGAAGCGAGTTTCCCCGAATTTGAATAAATTCTGTATAAATCAAAATTTGATCTTTGTATATATATGTACATATTGGATTTGAAATAAAATCTTAAATAAATGGTTTTAAAAAAAATATATACATAAGATAACTATAAAGTAAATAAATTAGATAAGATTTAAACAACAAAATAAAAACCTAGAAATTCATCTATATTTTGAAAATGAATATATATAAGTAGTTTTGAAAATATCAAGTAAGTAAACATACTAAATAAAAATCTAACATATAATAATAATAAAAGACACTTCATTAGATTTCAAAGTATATGACCAAACAAAATATATTAACATTTACGCTTGCACTACAAGAAAATGCAAACATATCAGCCGAGCAAATACATGCAAGTAGAAAACAAATAAATAAAAATAATAACAACAAGTAAACATACCTATGAAGCCACAAGACAGTGCAAACACATTGCATACAAACAAATTTAAAATGGGCAAATAAAATCAAGTATATAAAGAAAGAAACAAAATAAAGTATGTAGAGAAGTAAGAAGTAAGGCAAAACATAGTGTAAAATATAACATGAAAACATAAAGTACTTGGCATTAATGCAGCCATACCTCTAATATATCCTAGCACACATTTTTCATCTCAGCCGAAGTAAGGCTGAAGTAAACAAATGCATAACCAAGTACAAAGCATTAAATGCAAGTATCTAGTGTATTTTATAAACAAATAACAAATATAACCTGTAAACTCACTTTGCATATATCATCATCTATCTCAGCTCGTGCATTCAAAACTAAGAAAAATATGAAGCAAGCATCATTTTAAAATCTGAAATAAAACTTCAACTAAAACAAACCTCAAGTCAAATGCAAGCCAGAGGATCAAAAGAAGACTAAATAATATGAAGCTCTGATTATTCTCTGGAAAACACTGTGAGCAATTTTTTTTTATATACTTAAGTAATCTTGTTGCTTGTGAAAATTTTGGTGATAGTTGATGCTTACATGTTAATAATTATATTGTATTCAGGATGATATTTAAAGTAATACTGAAGTAAATACCACTTAAAACTCAAAAAAAAAAGTAAATCAAACACAAGTGAGAAAACACACTCGAACCCATTTATATGTTTTGATATTTGAGTTAATGCTTGAGATATATTTTGTGTAGTTGATAACTATATCAGTATGTTGCATGGCTGTGAATTTGCTTGTGTATACATGACTGTATACAGTCATGTGTTCTTGTTCATTGTTACAGGGTTATGGAACCTGTTATCAAAAATCAAATTCATCCTATCTAGATGATTTCAGGACTCAATTTCTAAACGAGAAATAATTATAACCAAGAAACGCTAATTTTAAAAATAGTTTCATGAACATTTGTTTTGTAGTTATATATATATAAAAAAACAGAGATGATCAGATTTTTAACAAAAATTTCAAATGTCAAGGTTTTGATTTTTAACTATAGAAATGAATTAGTACTTCGAATCCATGATTTTTAATGATCATCTTAAAATTTTTAAGCTAGTGTTTATGGGAAACTTTTGAGTTGAATAAAATTTGGATTTTCATCAGTTCTGGGAAATCAATAGTGAAGTTTGGATCGCGATTCAGTGGGAGGCTAGCTGGTACATCGGTGGATTCGAGAAAAATATGAACTGAATGTATAAAGTGTTGTGGTGATAGAATTTGGTCGATCTAGGGTTCGACCGGGGTTTATGTTGATGGGTTTCTCGGTGGAACCGCGTTCTCGTCAGGGATTTTTATTCGATCGCTCCAGAGGGGTTAGTCGTGTGAGATGTTGGCGTGGCTCTGGACAAATTTTCATGGTCTCTGATGGGTAAGGGGGGTGGCGAGAGGCGATTTCCTGATGGTAGTTCAAGTGCAGGTAGCGGTCGAAGTGGTCGAATTTCGTTTTTGATGTGGTCACCGGAGATGAGTGGTCGAGATTAGTAGAGGAGGTCAGTGGTGATGTAGGGGTGGCCTCGGCGGCAACCATAGATGGCCAGAATCTGGGTGCACGTGCACGCGTGAATGCGGTATCTGGGTTTGGAAAGTTGTGGAAGAAGAAGCAAGTTTGGGTCGCCGCGTGCTTTTGCTCGAGAAAATTTGGAAGTTGCTTCGGGTTTTTGGATCGCGTGCGTGTATAGGCCTGATGCTTGAATGTGTACTTTAGTTTAAAACTTAACTTTGCTGTAGGAAAAAAAAAAGAGAAGAACACGAGAGAACGAGGGAGAGAACGCAGCGAAATGTCGGGGAAACTCGAGCCTTACTCGAGTAAATAACGTTGGCCTCGGGTATAATTATAGTTAACCTGGAAATTTTCAAAAGTTATAACTGGCGTTTATTTAAACACAAGATAAATGATTGGATTGTAATTAATAGCGAGAAAATTAAGAGATGTTAAGAAAGGTTTAAAATTGAAAGTTAAGATCAAATACAAATTGTAATTAAGAAATATTATTATAATAAATGTTTTAATTATTTAATACTTATTTTCAACTCTTAATTATTATTTTAATTAAATAATTAAGTGAAGTTAAGTATGAAATTGATTAACACTAAAGTTTGTAGTTGATATTAAATTGATTTTCAAATTTAAAAGAAATTTTTTAAATGATTTATTTAGTTTAATAATTAATACCAGTTAATTATTTCTATAATGTAATTAATTATAATTACATTATAATTATAATTTGAGATAAATTAATGATTAAGTGATAAGTAAATTGTAATTAACTACTTAAGTAATTAATGAATAATTAATAGTTAATTAATTAAGGAATGTAATTAAGGATTATAAATTGGATAAGATTAGATATCTTAAGAGAATTAATTTTTTGATTGGAAATAAATCAATCAAATAATTAAGAATTTATTTAGCTATTGCTTTGAACTTAATTAACTAAATAATTAGAATTAATTAATGTGTTCTTAATGGTTATTCAAATTAAAATCAATAAAGATCCATATGAGTGAATTTCTTTAGCAAAGCAATTAAAGAAATTTTAATCGTTAATAAAGGTTATTGACTAAGATTAATTTAGAAGTTAAAGATCAGTTGATTCATAAATTAGGGAGGGTTAGTTAATAATTAAAAGGAAATATATCTCAGATGATTTGAAATTAACTTATGTTAAGTAACCATGATTTATGACAAGTAATACATCTGATCTAGATAAATCAGTTGATTAATAAATTTTACCTATGAATGTTTAGGTCTTATTGAATGGTTGAATTGTTGGTATCCCCGATGTCTGATGTTTTGTGATATATCCTGATTTGTGTGCTATCTGTAATTTAGTTTATTTATTTGGGATGACTGTAATTTATTATATGTCATATATATCTGTGAATGGGCGATAAGCTTTATAGTTTATATAGCTTATCAACTATATTTCTGTGTTTTAATCCGTGATGATTAAATGATGATTGCACTAATTGTGTTAAACCCCTGGACCACACTTATACACACACTCCAATATGGATTTCACGAGGAAATCGATTAAGTCACAGATTTTTGAAATAGTTTTAAATTTGAATATTTGAATTCAAATGTTTTGGAAATGGATTGGGTTTAAAGTAAAAAGCTTTTGAAATGGAATTTCATAGATGAAATTTAATTTGAATTACTCGATAAAATATGAAGTTGAATAATTTGATTTGAACTTAAATTCAAAATGTGAAACTGAATTCTATGATTTGAAACCAGGGATTAAAGATGTTATACCAGTTATATATGGGTTGAACTATTTTTTCTAAAAGTATTGATTTGGGATGTGAATAAAAGTTAAAAGATTTAACTCGTGTAGATATAATTGGATTTTTCTGGAAAAGAAAACTGTTTGTCTTCACATAGTAAAAGCTTTCACCTAATAAATGAACGTCCAATTTGTGTTAAAAAGATTTCTAGTTTAAAATGAAAATGATTTCCAAGTTATAGAAACGGTTTGAAAGCTATAAGTTAAATCTTTGATTTAAAGATTTAACGATTTAATCCTATCGAAATGAAATTGTTTTGAAAATCTATGAATTGATCTTTTTAAAATAAATCTTTTTGTTCAAAGATTTGAAATGGTAATTGATTTAAACCATTTGGAAGAAAGTTTTGGGTAATAAGTTGTGACTTAATTGAAATCCCAATATCCATATGTTTTTTTTTGATATTGCGCTCACTATTCAGTTTAGCCGGGAGAGGACCTTTGTGTCATATATCCCATTCCGAATATGTGATACGTCGTTATGAATTGCATTTGAAGACCGGTAGTGAAGACCGGATATTTTCGAAAACGTAAGGGCAACTCGTCGAATGTCTTTGCATCGAATGGCCCCGGTATAGAGACTCCATATGTGATGGGAAGTCCGAACGTGATTAGTGAATATCCGGATTGCAAGGACTTCTTTGTAAGTGCCTTCGGTTCTGTTCGAGCCCGGAACAGACTTGTATGGATTGTATGTCTGACATTACAAATTGAGATATAAAGCCGATTTCTTTCAAATATATTTCTGTTGGTGGCGGAGAATTTATTCTCTTAGCTTAACACCCTTCTCTGAGACGTACGAGCTCAGAGGTTATGTAGTTGAAGGTTATTAGCGATATATTCCCAATTTGGTAATGTGACATGCTGAGTGTTGCTGTGAAATGATCATTGTGTTGATCATTTGTGATAGGATCATTTGTTTGATCGTCTATCTTGGTGATCATTTCTATGATCATTTGTTGACCCAAAGCACGGCTTTTGTATAAAGCGTGGCTTTGTGGACGAGACTTCATCGAGCCTCACACCCCGGAAATGGTCAAAACAGGAAAGATGCGGCAAGGTTATGAGGGGTAGCTCCCTTTAGGGTATGTGCATTTCCTTCTGGAAAAGGGTGGTATCATGGTATGGAGCCCAGATACTTACTCATGTTGAAACACTTTATTTATGATTGTGTGATGTTGGTGACGAGCGCTCGGTTAAAGGTCCCAAAGGACCGGGGGATGACATACTCGTGTCAGTTGTTACCCAGTTAGGGGTAACCCGGCCTTGTGTTGGCAGAGATCCGGTTTGGTTCTCGGGGACGTCCTTCCAGAGGCGTTCTCATGTGGCAATGGGAAGTTCCTTGGCCTGACCATTCGTTGGAAATCCAAAGAAACAATACGAGCCTTGTACAGTATTAGTTGTAGAACCTGCCATCTAATATGGTAGCTATAGTAGGCATAATATAATGGTACCTATGCTGGCTAAGATTTATATTCTACTTTCGAAATGATTTGTTCTACACTATGCACTAGTAATAATATCAAATGTTTCTTTTTAATGCGTATCAAGCATCTTTGACTAACATAAGAAGAAATCTCCTCCAAGTCTGCGTTTGCATTGTGTGTGTGGCGGGAGGTCTTATGGTAGTCTCATTTTTTAAAAGCATTGCGAATTGACTTTAAAATATTCCTCTATTTTGATTTTAAAGATAAATAAACTGTTTTTGTTGCTCACACCAGTCCGACGACTGATCCGGAGTTTATCGTTTCTTTCCTAAACTCTGGGTGCTCATTATTTTCTACACGAGCAGTCTAGAGTTGGGTTTTTCAGATAGTTAGATATAGTGGATTATCTAGAGTGAGTTCAGTCTTTGGACCACACCGCACTTGCTTATCTTAGTGCATCGTTATTGGGAGTTCGAGCTATTGCTGGATTGATTCTTGGAGATGGAGTTGCAGTTCTCGGAGTTCTTCCTTGAAGACTATTTAGAGTTATTTGTTCCGCTGCTAGATGTTATCTATTTTCTTTCCGCTGCTGTTTTATTGTATCATATCTCTGATGTATATTGATATCTATTGGATCATCTGTTGTATCAGATATTATATCAAAGCTGTATATCAATGTATTGTTCTTTTATTCCGCTGTGTTATTTACTTAATGATTGTTATAAGCTCCGGCGAGTCGGATTTGAACGGTCGAATCTATGGCATTCGAATACGATTTGAAGTATGGATGTCGATTTTTGAGCGGGCAAAATCCGAGTCGTCACAGGAACTATATATATATCTACAACGCTGAAGCCTCCTGCTCCATTGCTCCTCCAGAATTCGTCAAAGCTAACCTGAATCCCTTGGCTACCCGTAAAAATTTGGGTACCCGAGAGTTTATGAAAAACAAAAATAAACTCTGGGTCAGACATGGGTCTGGTATGAGTAACAGGTTAAAGTTGCTTAACTTTGAAAATATTTTTGAAACAAAGGTATCACGTAAGACTCCCCACAAATAAACATGGGTAAGTTTTTACCTTACGCTAACCAAAACAGTTGATAGGAAATTCAGTGATATTATAATAGGTCTAGGGTTTTCAAGTAAATAGAAAATAGCCGAAATTGTTACATCTATTAAATTCCAGCTACTAGCCACAAAAGTGGGTAATACAATCAAAACCGTGGGCACTTATTGGATTGTGGATTCCATACAATGGCAGGGCTACTGGGGTACCGCCCGTCACAGTACGTGGCCTAGATCAACGTACCGAGGATCCCTCCCGACCCCCTGCAACACAAGGCCGGAACCATTCCTTACTGAACAGTCCCGAACAAGACAACCCCGACAGTTGGAGCTCACAACTGTCCACACAGCCGAATAAAAAGGGACATCTAGACAGGGGAAAATCTTGTCCTGCTTGGGCATGACCCACCTAACCTTGCTGCACCTCCCCTGTTTTAGCCATTCTCGGTTGATGAGGCTGGAGGCTACGATTACCTTAAAGAACACATCTCTTAGAATGCTCATCGCCCACCTGACGATGTTCTGAAAGCATTCAATCCATACAAGTTCGTTCCGGGTTCGAAAGAAACCGAAGGCATTACCTCGTTACACTCATTTTGGAATCACCCTCAGAGTTAACGACGATGACCCTTGCATTTTGGATCTTCACTTCACTTCAGATTCACGACCTATCGTTAATTTGGAATCGATGTGGTTTTCGGATGTTCCAAATAAGGAAAACCCGATCCCGGTCTCATCGAAATCCAAAACGTGTCTTTTAGGGCCAAGTTGTTTTGAAGTGTAAAACAATTTAGTTCAATTTATCCATATACACAGAGATAGATAATTCACAATATCATAATAGATAATCAACGTTATCATCATAAACAGATAATCAATATTATCACTACAACCAAATAATGCATATTATCATCATAACAGATAATCCATATTATCATCATACTTAAATCAAAACATCCATATCACATAGCATCAATTTCTCATATCTAAGATCTTAAATCATTCAAGGTAAATGATATCATCATCCATACATAAATAATCATATCAGCTACAATTAATTTAAAATGAATTAAATTAATTACTTGCATCTCTAATTAATTTAAAGTGAATTAAATTAATTACTTCACCATTTTAAATCTTGCTTATATAATTATTAATCAATTATCAATCAATTAATGAATCATTCACTAATTATTCGTTTCAATTAATCACACTTGATTAATTTACATTTAATTATATACAAATAATCATCCTTTAATTATTTTCACAAATTAATTATCTTGTCCAAGTATAGAAATTAACCTTAAATTACAAACATTACATTACTTCTTAATTACTCTAATTAATTACTCTTAATTACTTATTATTGATTAATTAATCTAAATTTATCATCCCATCATTAATTATATCAATTAATGATTTCTAATTACATTTTAATTAATTCCCTGTTTTAAATTAATTACCCTAAGTAATTAATCTTCAATTAAACCACATTTATTAATCCCCTCTGATTAATACCATTTAGTAATTAACTATCTTTAATTACTCCATCAAATAAATTAATTTCTCCTTAATTAATTTTCTCTAATTAATCCCCTGATTAATTATACAAAGTAATTATATTCCAATTACTTTCATTATTAAATCACCCTCAGTTAATTACATCCAGTAATTATCATCAATTACTTCCCTAAGTAATTATACTTATCACATCATTAAATGGTTGTTTAAATTAATTAAACTTAATTAATTTACTTAAACAATTCATATTAAACTTCATTAATTACAATGAGTAATAAATTCCTTAATTATCTAATTATTTCATTTCACACTAATTAATTAATCAAGTTATTTAATTTAATTAACTATTCCTTAATTATTAATTAATAACTTTAATTTTTAATTCAATCTTAATTATCCATTTATTAATTACTAATTACTTAGTTAATTATTTATTAATTATTACTTAAATTACTTAATTAATTTACTATTAACCACTCAATAACTAAAGTAGTTAATTTCAATTTATTTATTACTTAATCATCAATTAATCCATCACTAATTTCAATTATAAGTAATCATTCTTAATTATTTAAAAAAAACAATCAATTAATATTGATTATTCATCTTAATTAACATTTAAAGTCTTCTTAAAATTGAAAGTAAACATATTACTAATTACATCATTATTTGTTAATTGACTTTATTTATTACTTAATTAAAACATTAACAAGGTTTTAAAACATCGATAAACCTTAAATAAGGTAATTAGTTAATTAAAAAAAATTATTACGAGTTAAACCGTTGTTAAATTTTAACTAGGATACTTAAAACTTGAATTAAGTTTTAACTTAAATTTTTAACATTTATTCAGTTCTGAGATAATTTGTTGGGGACATTATTCATCAACCTTTATTTAACCTTCTCACTTCAACTAGCCAAGAACCCGAGACCCCCCTGATAACGCTCGAGCGCTACTTCGAGAAGCTCGTCTAATTTACCCGAGTCACAACCCAGGTATGCGGACTTCTTCCTTTTTTTTTTACTAGTAAGTTTAAGTTTAAAACTTAAGTTGATAGTATCAGATTCATTCTTACGCATCGACCAAAACTCCGAAGCAACCAACCTCATCACTCGAGCACGACTCGATAAGCAAACCGCCAACGACACTGATACCCATCACCTCCACGCCATACACGTGTACGGCGACACCCTCCAGCTCCGGCGAACATCAAAGGCGTAGGCATATCACAAATCTTCCAAGGGTTCAAAATCAAAATATAGCAGTTCGACCCAAAACTGCAAGCACCACCACTGACAAATACCTCTTGCCACCGCCGCACACGTCACCGAGGTTGCCAAAATTTCAGCCACACTACGACAACACAACTAGCTTCCATTTCCCAAAACCTTGCTACACTCGGTCAATTGTGTAAACCGTGGTGATCGATCTTATCAAACCTAGTTAAACTAGGTTTCCAAACTTCAAGCAACTACCACCACCTCCATACTGAAAAGCACCATCATCAAACAATTTTCTTATCATCTACGCTTACTCCAATAGCATCTCTGAAATTTCCAATCTCCCCCAATTATTTGAATGATCAGAGGCAACTAAAATGTATAATTCAGGCATCTCTGAACTACTCTCAATTTCTAACACCAGAAATTGTTATTATGGTTTTAAAAGTCAAGATTTTGTTTAAGAATTTGGTTCCTAAACCTGAACCATTAATCATGATGTTTAGATTTTAACTTAGTTTAGACTTTCCTGTTAGATTTTGTTCCAGATAAAATTTAACTTTATTTAAAACTTGAATAATGATTTTAAAAACAAAACCTATAATTAAACAAACAGCTTTGTTAGTAACTTATGTGTTAATCAAGCCTAAATGAAGAGGTTAAGGATCTAAATCAACTTTTACCTGGGAATTTAAGTACAGAGGAAACATATGCATAAACATCCAGACATCATATATACATATATACATATACATACATATATATATATATATATATATATAGAAAGATATATATCTAAGTGAAGCACACCCATTCCAGATTCTTATCAAACCACCAATTTACATATTTAATTTTTTTTTTAAAAATGTTACTCGGAGCAAATGAAGATCAAAGCAGGTTTATTATGAAAACAGTTTTGAATTTGTAGGCTTGAATTATGCAGAAATTTTCATCCCACAACACCCAGAGAAATGAATATAATAAATATCCACACAATATATTTTAAGCCTTCAAATATTAGCATGCAACAATTTTAAAACTTAAGTTATTTAAAAGAGTTACTCACCTGCAAAATTTTGAAACAGAGAATAGAGCACCCAAATTGAAAAGCCTATGATACTTTAAAACTTGAGTGTTTGAATTCTCTGAAACTTGAAAGTTTTGCACTAAAAATCCTTTTACTATGAAGCCAATAGTTGTTGTTGAGGAGATGCTTGATTTCCAGGTTGAAGATAAACATAACAGGCTTTGTTTTACAGGTTATCTTAGTTAAACTTTTGAAAGAAAAGCTGCAGACCTTAATTCATTTCTGTTTTGCAATATGTTCTTTTTTTTTAAAAACGAACTAGAATAAGTAGAGATGTATATAAAGAAAGATAAGTTTGTATAGGGTGTAGGCTTTTACTGGTGCAAGCTTTTCTTTTTGTTTTATCAGGCAGATTTTTTTCTTCAAAAGGAGGCTGAAATGATCCTTATATATTTCAAATTGACTTAATTGTTTGCTGAGAATTGGAAGCATTAAATGTCAATGTACCTTCTGTTCCCTACTTAGCTTACCTTATCTTATTAGTACATGTTGATATTTAACTTAGCAGCATAATCTAAACTTCCTATATAAGATTCTTGCATGTTTTGATTTATATATTATATGTACATATATACTTACTGCTTGTTCATCCTTAGCTTGTTCTAGCATACAAAACTTCACAGGCCTGTACATAATTTTTTTTAACTCTTTGCTCTTTTACTTGCCTGCATATTATTTTACCTATATGTTATTTGCCTTACTTGTTTTATTTTATTTTACAGGTTACAAATATTTACAAGCCTGATTTTACTTTATTTTTATATGAAGTTGTTTAAGTCATTTGTTTTAGTTTGTTTCTTAATTTATATTTATATACTCTTTATACTTAAACAATCCACAGATATACTTTCTTTTTACTTGTACTTGCATATATATACTTTTGTTTTGTATGTAGATATGTATTTTGATGTTGATAGATTTTTCTTTTGCTTGCTTTGCATAATCAATTACAGGTTATATACAAGATGCTTCAACCTGGTTTGTTTACCTACTCTTTGTTTTTTTTGTATCTTCACTTCTATTTTTAAACTTAACTATCAACACTTAATTTACTTACTATCTATTTTTATACTTATGCTTACACCATAGATGTTTATGTATTTATACTTATGTTAATAAATTTTGGAAATAGCAATTCCTATCTATATTAAAGATCCGTTTGTAAAAATATTACATTATTAATATTGTTCAAATATAACCCATTATTAATTTAAAATAATTTCCAAAAGAAATTATCTCTTTATTAATCAATTGCTTATTTTATCAAGCTATTTAAAAAGAACAAACAAACCTTTTTATTTAAATTTAAACTTAAGCTAAAATCAATTTTAAATAGTTAAGTTTTTAGCTTGAGTATTAAAATCATATGGTTATTTATTTAATAGCTTAATATCAAATTAAATCCAATTTTTAATTTATCAAAAATATTAGAATAAGAAAACATGCCTATATATATTAAATTTAAAACAAAGATTTTCTATTTATAATATATAAATATATGTATACATTACAGATATATATTAAAAAATTATTAGCCCCTAAAGATAGATTATCAGTTTAAATATTTATTTTAAAGAAGATTATTAAATTAAATTCAACTTTATTATTTAAATATTGTCAAATTAATTAAATTTTGACATAAATTATTAAATTGTTACTGTCAAAATTTCCGGGATATCACAATACTGCAAAGATTACTCGAGACGGTATTAGGTCTACAGTCTCGACAAATACAATTCCAACCTCAAACATTCAAACTCCAACCAATGGTAGTTGTGTTACACACACCACTACCTCATCTACCTTTATAACTTATATTGGAAAACCTGAACAGGTAATCCAACAGATAGGTAGAAATATATATAGTTATATAATTATATATAAAAATTACAAGTACGCTCTCTCAAGAAAAGACACCACTACAGAGCCTAGGTATTCACTCAACCTAATGCTCTGATACCAAGCGTGACGACCCGACTTTCTTACCACAGAAAATCGCATCATTTTTAAGAAAGAAAGGGATAGAAAAGAGAATAGAAAGAAGAGAAGAAAGAAACAACATCAGAATCTAACAGCGGAACCAATAAATTATATTAATAACATAAATATTACATGGTTTACAATCATTATCAGAGTTACACAGATATATATCACATACTAGACAGTTATAAACACCTGTCTAGTTATACAACTGAATACAATACAAGAAACGACTCAGAGAAAACTACACAGCGGAATACTATATATATATGTACACGCAGAAGCCTCCTGCTCCATTGCTCCTCCATAATTCGTCAAAGCAAACCTGAATCCTAAACTGAATCCCTTGGCTACTCGTAAAAATTTGAGTACCCAAGAGTTTAAGAAAACATAATAAACTCCGGGTCAGACATGGGTCTGGTGTGAGTAAACGGTTAAAGTGGCTTAACTTAAAAAAAAACCTTTTTGAAAGAAAAGGTATCACGTAAGACTTCCCCCACATAAACATGGAAAAGTTTTTACCTTACGCTAACCAAAACATTTGATAGGAAATCCGATGATATTATAATAGTGTCTAGGGTTTTCAAATAAAATACAGAAATAACTGGAATGCTTACATCTCACGTTCCAACATAGTTGGACACAACTAATACGTACGACACTTATTGGATTTTGGATTCCATATAATGGCAGGGCTACTGGGGTACCGTCCGTCACAGTACGTGGCCTAGATCACCGTACCGAGGAGCCACCCTAACTCCCTTGCAACACAAAGCCGGACCCATTCCTTACTAAATAGTTCCAAATAAGACGACCCCGGCGATTCTAGCTATCAATCGCCCACACAGCCGAAATAAAAGGGACCTCTAGACAGGGGTAAATCTTACTCTTAAGTGGGGGCTACCCACGAAGCTTTGCTGCATCTCCCCTGTTTTATCCATTCCCGGTTGATGAGGCTTGAGGCTACGATTACCTTTAGTGAACACATCACTCAGAATGCTCATCGTCCACCCGATGATATTCTGAAAGCATTCAATCCATACAAGTTCGTTCCGGGTTCGAACGAAACCGAAGGCATTATCTCGTTACACTCATTTGGAATCACCCTCAGAGTTAACGACAATAACCCTTGCACTCTAAACCACCATCTCGAACCTATAAGAGCTAGTTCCGTCAACTCATTACGGAATCACCCACAGAGTTATACCGACGTATAATCCTTACACCTCGAGTCTTCACAAAGCCCCATTTTGATTCACGACCTAACGTTTAATTGGAATCGATGTGGTTTTCGGATATCCAAATATGGAAACCCGATCCCGGTCTCATCGAAATCCAAAGCGTGTCTTTTAAGTCCAAGTTGTTTTAAAGGTTTTAAAACAATTCAATATAGTATCTATATACATACAGACAGATAACTCACAAATCAATAATTGTTAATCAGCATTATCAAATAACAGGTAATCCACATTATCAATATCATAATAGATAATCCATATATCAACATCCCAATTGATAATCTATGTAATCATCACAATGCAACCAAGTATTCATATCATACAACCATACTTGTCTCATTACTGAGATCACAAAGCATTCAAGACAATCAATGTCATCCATTCATACATAAGCAATGATTTACTCATACCACAATATAATTAATTTAAAATGAATTAAATTAACTATCTCTATCTCTAATTAATTTAAAGTGAATTAAATTAATTACTTCATCTATAATTAATTTAAACTAAATTAAATTAATTACCTTCATCAAAATAAATCTTGCTTAATTATTCACCAATTAACTAAATCATCATCTTAATTAATCAACCTTGATTAATTAACCCTTAATCAAGTAATTAATCCTTAATTATTCTCATTAATCATATCAATTAATGAACCTTAATTAATTAATCATGTTTAGATTAATCGCTTTTAATTAATCAAATTAAATACAGTAATTAATTATTCTTAATTACTTCTTAATTACTTTATAAATTCTTTGATTTATTACACCCGGTAATAAACCTTTGATTACTTTAACAAGTAATTATTCATTTAAAATTACTTCCCAATCAGTAATTTACCTAACTCAATTACCTCTGTAATTTATTAATTACCTATCTTAAGTAATTAGCCTTATCAAACTTATTAAGTATCATACTTAATCATTTATCAAGTGATTATCATTAATTAATTAACAAATTAATTAACTTACTTGATCATACTTATCTCATTAATTATAATTGAGTAATTCATCCCTTAATTACACATTAACCAAATTAATCTTCAATTAACAGATTAATTATCTTCAAATATTAATTAATAAACCTTAATTATTAATCAATCCTTTAATACAAAGTAATTAATCACTAATTACCTTTATAATTAATTAATTAAACTTAATTATCCATTTAATTATCTCTTAATCATTAATTAATAAACTTAATTATTAATTAACAATCTTAATTAAAAATAAATTAATCTATAATTAAAATTAATTAATTCTTAATTAAAATTAATTAACCTTAATAAAAATAGTTAATTAATTCTTAATTAACTAGCATTATATTTTAATAATCCTTTAATTATTAATTAAGAAAACCCAATTAAAACTTAATAAAACCTTTATTATAATAGTGTCTAGGGTTTTTACCTTACGCTAACCAAAACATTTGATAGGAAATCCGATGATATTATAATAGTGTCTAGGGTTTTCAAATAAAATACAGAAATAACTGGAATGCTTACATCTCACGTTCCAACATAGTTGGACACAACTAATACGTACGACACTTATTGGATTTTGGATTCCATATAATGGCAGGGCTACTGGGGTACCGTCCGTCACAGTACGTGGCCTAGATCACCGTACCGAGGAGCCACCCTAACTCCCTTGCAACACAAAGCCGGACCCATTCCTTACTAAACAGTTCCAAATAAGACGACCCCGGCGATTCTAGCTATCAATCGCCCACACAGCCGAAATAAAAGGGACCTCTAGACAGGGGTAAATCTTACTCTCAAGTGGGGGCTACCCACGAAGCTTTGCTGCATCTCCCCTGTTTTATCCATTCCCGGTTGATGAGGCTTGAGGCTACGATTACCTTTAGTGAACACATCACTCAGAATGCTCATCGTCCACCCGATGATATTCTGAAAGCATTCAATCCATACAAGTTCGTTCCGGGTTCGAACGAAACCGAAGGCATTATCTCGTTACACTCATTTGGAATCACCCTCAGAGTTAACGACAATAACCCTTGCACTCTAAACCACCATCTCGAACCTATAAGAGCTAGTTCCGTCAACTCATTACGGAATCACCCACAGAGTTATACCGACGTATAATCCTTACACCTCGAGTCTTCACAAAGCCCCATTTTGATTCACGACCTAACGTTTAATTGGAATCGATGTGGTTTTCGGATATCCAAATATGGAAACCCGATCCCGGTCTCATCGAAATCCAAAGCGTGTCTTTTAAGTCCAAGTTGTTTTAAAGGTTTTAAAACAATTCAATATAGTATCTATATACACACAGACAGATAACTCACAAATCAATAATTGTTAATCAGCATTATCAAATAACAGGTAATCCACATTATCAATATCATAATAGATAATCCATATATCAACATCCCAATTGATAATCTATGTAATCATCACAATGCAACTAAGTATTCATATCATACAACCATACTTGTCTCATTACTGAGATCACAAAGCATTCAAGACAATCAATGTCATCCATTCATACATAAGCAATGATTTACTCATACCACAATATAATTAATTTAAAATGAATTAAATTAACTATCTCTATCTCTAATTAATTTAAAGTGAATTAAATTAATTACTTCATCTATAATTAATTTAAACTAAATTAAATTAATTACCTTCATGAAAATAAATCTTGCTTAATTATTCACCAATTAATTAATCATCATCTTAATTAATCAACCTTGATTAATTAACCCTTAATCAAGTAATTAATCCTTAATTATTCTCATTAATCATATCAATTAATGAACCTTAATTAATTAATCATGCTTAGATTAATCGCTTTTAATTAATCAAATTAAATACAGTAATTAATTATTCTTAATTACTTCTTAATTACTTTATAAATTCTTTGATTTATTACACCCGGTAATAAACCTTTGATTACTTTAACAAGTAATTATTCATTTAAAATTACTTCCCAATCAGTAATTTACCTAACTCAATTACCTCTGTAATTTATTAATTACTTATCTTAAGTAATTAGCCTTATCAAACTTATTAAGTATCATACTTAATCATTTATCAAGTGATTATCATTAATTAATTAACAAATTAATTAACTTACTTGATCATACTTATCTCATTAATTATAATTGAGTAATTCATCCCTTAATTACTCATTAACCAAATTAATCTTCAATCAACAGATTAATTATCTTCAAATAATAATTAATAAACCTTAATTATTAATCAATCCTTTAATACAAAGTAATTAATCACTAATTACCTTTATAATTAATTAATTAAATTTAATTATCCATTTAATTATCTCTTAATCATTAATTAATAAACTTAATTATTAATTAACAATCTTAATTAAAAATAAATTAATCTATAATTAAAATTAATTAATTCTTAATTAAAATTAATTAACCTTAATAAAAATAGTTAATTAATTCTTAATTAACTAGCATTATATTTTAATAATCCTTTAATTATTAATTAAGAAAACCCAATTAAAACTTAATAAAACCTTTATTAAGTATTAATTAATTACTATTTTAATTAACTCTTAATTACTTAGTTAATAAGTAATTACAATTTAACTAATCATTAGTCATTAATTACATTATCATCTTAATTATTAGTTAATTAAATAAATAATTATACTTAATTAATTACTTAATTAACCCCCTTTAAAATAATAATTAAATAAATTAATTAACTTAAATTCCTTATTTAACTAACTAATTACAAATTATTAATTCTTAATTATTATTTCAGATAAAACATTATCTTAAATAAATCTTGAAATCTTTATTTAACTTAATTCATAAATTAAATTAAATTATAAAGAAATCATTAATTACTTTCCTTAATTATTTATTAACAATTCTAATCCCAAGTTAATAAATTACCTTAAACTTTAATTGTTAATTTTAAATCAATTTTCCACTGATTAATTTAAATAAAACATTTACTTAAAATTCTCTTTTATATTTCAAAATAAGTTTTGAAATAATATTAAGATTTTAACTCAAGACATTTAAAAGATTATACAAGTTTATTTATAAAAACAATTCAATTCAAGACAAGCATTTTACTTTAATTTAAGCTATTTAAAGTTTAAAACTTATTTTATATTTTAAACTAAAAAATCAGGTTGAACATAAATTTGGGTTCGACCCATATATATTTGAATTCAAGTACAAGTGCATCTTTCTTTTTCTTTTATTTTTTTTAAAAACAAATTTGATTTTAAAATTTTAAAAATTGTTAAGTTTTAAAACTAAAACTGTTAAAAACATAACAGTTAACTCAGCACATAATCCCATAACCCACACGAGTTCCCTCCCGAGCCATCTACCTTAAATCCCGTGTCCTACTTCGAGGAAAACAAGGAAACCCAAACAAGAACCCAAACTGCAGACACCACATCCTCGTGCAAGTGCACGGCGCCGGAATCACCTCCGGCCAACGCCGACACCTCCGACAAGTCACCCAAGCACTTCGCAAGCCCTTACGACCAACCAAACACCACTTCATGTCTCGAATCAAAATTGAGTACTTCAGGTGAAACTGATCCCAAAAACATCACCAGTAAAATCCTCTGCACCCTCGCCTCCGATGATGATAACCGCCACGATTCCGGCTATGAGATGCTGACTCACCGCGCCTTCTCCTCCCCAAAAATCATCAAGCCCGATGCAATGAAGAAGATGCCGTAGACCAATTTACAGCAGACCCCAAAACTAGGTTAAAAATCAAATTCGAGCAAAATCAAACTCCTCAGTGATTTAAAAATTCTTCAACGATTTTTGCTACACTCACTGATACTACACCTAGCTCCATCAACCATCCCAAGCCACCCAGATACACAAATCAACAAAAATTTGCATAAACCCAATTTCTAATTGAACTTCAAATACTTCCTTATTAAAATTTTAAAAATTGTAAATTTCCTTTCACAATTCATAATTCCCAGTAACATTCCCAATTATATAATTATTACATCAAATTTCAATACTTGGTTTCGCACATTGATATTAATTTGTTTCAGCATTATTTGTTTCCAGAAGAATTAAAAAAAAACCCAGAGACTTTGTTCTTCTTTAGTTCTAATTAATACTTAAACTAATTTATCTTGTTTAAATCTAAGACTTAACAATTGTTTAAATATAGTAACTTGAAGTTCTAACTGTTACTTAGATTTCAATAAGGTGAAACATGAATATAACATGCACAGATTCAAGCCTTACGACAAATTTGCAGATTTGCCTACACAGATATAAACTTGTATATATATAATTAACATCATCACAAACTTATATGAAATCCTCACCTCAATTTTTAAAAGAAATGTAGAGGTTTGCAAATGAACTGGAACTGTCAAAATGCTTTGAACCTTTTTCTTTTGCCTTTAAACTGAGTTTGTTTCAGATTTCTTTGACCAGATTCGCTTGTATGTATTTGTAGATTGATGCAGACAAGGGATTGGAGACATGCATGCACTAGGAAGATGATGCAGACTTGTTTTGAGGAGGTTGTTTCAAGTAATACTTTGACCCATGCATGCATATGAAAGATTTGCAGAACTGGGTTGAAATTTCATCAAGATTTTTGAAATCATTTTGCAGATTTGAGTTTAAACTAGAATGCTTTCAGGTTTTTGGGTAAACAAGGATTTATATTTGAAGAGTGTTTGCAAATGCTTTATTCATTTTGCTTCAGATTTGCATTCACAAGAAAATGATGCAGATTTTGTTTTGAAGATTTCTGGTTTTGGGTGTTTGAATGAAGGTGCATTGATGGTTTTAGTTTTCTTTTAAGTATGAACAATGATTTTAAAGAAAAAAGAAAAATATGAGAAAAAGTGTTTATATATGATAATTTCAGATTTTATTAACTTAAAAAGAAAATTAAAAAGAGCAATGGACACTTGTCATTTAATTACTCAAGTGTTTTACACTTGTTAACAAAGTGTTTTAAAACAAAACATTTGTCAAAATTGAGTTTATTCTAATTCTAAAGAAATTTAAAAGCATTTTAAATTAATTTCCAAATTAACAATCATGATTTCTTAATTTTAAAAATACTTTTCTATTTAAATATCTAATAAACAAATACATTTTTACATTTATAAAAGTATGCTAATATTTATATAAGTACAACCTATAAAAAGAACATAAAAAAAATCAAATAAAATTTTAATGAAGTTATATACAATATTTCAAACTTATTTAAAATGTTATTTCAAAAGCCTTGCATTCATTTTATTAAATAAACACAAATCAAATTTCTACAGATAAATTTTTTATAAAAAGAAATAAAATACAAATTTTATTGTTAATTAAAAACATTATCTCTGTAATTTAAAACCAAACCATATTATTATTCTATTTTAAGATATATGTATTTCTTTGAATTTCAAATTTATATTCATTTTCAAAGTCAAATTTAAAAATCAAATCTAAAATAAATATAAACATCTATTTTTAAATAAGCTTATTATTATTTAAAAATAATATATTCTGTTTTAAAATCAATTTAAAATACACAGATTTAAATACACAGATATAAATGTATTTTAAACACACTTATAAATTTTGAAAACAATAAATATATTTAAAATTTATTTATACAAACAAAATAAATATTCTTTATTTAAAACCAATTTATAACCATAATTAAGACATTATATTTTTATTACTTGGTTAATTATCTTTGAAAATAACAATTTTATCAATCTTAAATAATTTAAATTAAGAGATTATCAGCATTTTAAACTCCTGGAAATTCCGGGATATTACAATCCTCCCCCCTTAACAGAATTTCGTCCTCGAAATTTAAAACAAAGATAATCCACAGTTTTATTTTATTTTAACCAATCCAAACATCAATAACAGCCATACACTATCAATCAAACAAACAATTACATCCAAACAACCAATTAAATCAAACAACACTAGCTATCCGGACACAGATCCGGATAAACTTCCTAAAATTATCTCGAGTTTCCCCAGTACATACATAGGGATACTCGCTCTACTAAACCCAAACTAGCTATACTGCTAAGCTACTGAGTCTTTACTCAGTTAGATCTATAATCTACACAAAATACCAGACCACGGACAAGACTGATCAACTACAAAATCCTTCACAGAACTACTGGTCTCAAAACCAATGATGAACCAAAACACGTACTCCCTCAGAGACATGTGAAATAATTTAAATTTCAGTCTTCCAAACTGGCAATTCAACTCTTCAAACCAAAACACTGATCTCCACAAAAAACTCAGAAGAATCCAACATACCTCGAAGTTCACCAAATCTTATTGCTCCCTTTACAAGAGAAAACTTCAACAACTTTGAAGCCTCCAACTTCAGATTCCAAATTCTTCCGTTACTTAACCTCTAAACTTACTGGATGATCCGGGCTGCCTATAGATCCTTCCCGATCAGCTCAACCCTCGCCGATGCTTCTACAAACAAACTGGATCAACTCACAAACTGATCTTCACAAGATCAATCCAAAAATCAAAACCAAACTTTACTATCAACAGAAGGAAACAACTTCTCCTATCCGGAAAAGACAGAACAGAATCACTCGCCAACTTGCCTCAAATCCTGAAAAATTAATTCAGAAGAAAGTCTTTAATCCAAAATACTGAAAGTCCCAGTTGTTTCTATTCAAGAACAACAACCACCTTGCTTCCGCTGCACAACTCTGATCTGGAGCAGATGAAAATGCTGTAAACATCACATCTCGTAAATAAGGTTCAACAGAAGTTCCAAGAAATACAGAGCTGCTTCACCAAACAATCAACCTAGGAGACAACCTTTTACCCAGCTGAATCACCGGCATCACTCCCGACATCAAGTCGATTCAGAATTCAAACTCCAATGCGGGTAAAACTCTAACTTTTCTGAAGATATATCCAGAAAAATCTTCAGCAACTCCATAACTTCTACATTCTCTAGAGATGCCACAAATCCAATCAAAGACTATCTAAGAAAATCACCAAACCATCGCAAGTCACTTTTGCGATCAACCCAATCCAATATCCAAAATACTGTTCTCTCTCCACTAATCAGAACAGTTTATCCTTGACCAACTCATCCATCGGAGAAACAGATCCTCACTGCTGCTTCTGAATTCCACCTTCAGGAAATGCCAAGCCAAAAAGATCTTCCTGCAGAAACACAGAACACTCCCGAGCTACACTGCTAACACAAATGCCAAAAACTTCTTATCCAGAGTTCTTTGAGAAACTCGGACCTCCAACTAAACACAAACATCCTGCTGAACTCAGCTACAACTCTGAAGCAGACACACTACCTTAAACTTGCTCCGAAAGAAAACATCTCCGGAGACATCCATAGTCACTGCATCTCATCATGCAACTACTACTTCCTGTGGTATCAAAATATCATCACTTACTTCAGCCTAACTGACAGATCCAAATTCTCAAAAATCTGCTCACACGAGCGCAATCAAACTTACACTTCAAAGATGAACTCCGAACCTTAACAGGTTTCCTTCAGAGGTCAAAGAAATCCTACACCATACAACAAAGATTACTCGGGATGGTATTAGGTCTACAGTCTCGACAAATAAAATTCCAACCTCAAACATTCAAACTCCAACCAATGGTACTTGTGTTACACACACCACTACCTCATCTACCTTTATAACTTATATTGGAAAACCTGAACAGGTAATCCAACAGATAGGTAGAAATATATATATATATATATAGTTATATAATTATATATAAAAATTACAAGTACGCTCTCTCAAGAAAGGACACCACTACAGAGCCTAGGTATTCACTCAACCTAATGCTCTGATACCAAGTGTGACGACCCGACTTTCTTACCATAGAAAATCACATCATTTTTAAGAAAGAAAAGGATAGAAAAGAGAATAGAAAGAAGAGAAGAAAGAAACAACATCAGAATCTAACAGCGGAACCAATAAATTATATTAATAACATAAATATTACATGGTTTACAATCATTATCAGAGTTACACAGATATATATCACATACTAGACAGTTATAAACACCTGTCTAGTTATACAACTCAATACAATATAAGAAACGACTTAGAGAAAACTACACAGCGGAATACTATATATATATCTACACGCAGAAGCGTCCTGCTCCATTTCTCCTCCACAATTCGTCAAAGCAAACCTGAATCCTAACCTGAATCCCTTGACTACTTGTAAAAATTTGAGTACCCAAGAGTTTAAGAAAACAGAATAAACTCCGGGTCAGACATGGTTCTGGTGTGAGTAAACGGTTAAAGTTGCTTAACTTAAAAAAAACCTTTTTGAAAGAAAAGGTATCACGTAAGACTTCCCACACATAAACATGGAAAAGTTTTTACCTTACGCTAACCAAAACATTTGATAGGAAATCCGATGATATTATAATAGTGTCTAGGGTTTTCAAATAAAATACAGAAATAGCTGGAATGCTTACATCTCACGTTCCAACATAGTTGGGTACAACTAATACGTACGACGTTTATTGGATTTTGGATTCCATATAATGGCAGGGCTACTGGGGTACCGCCCGTCACAGTACATGGCCTAGATCACCGTACCGAGGAGCCACCCTAACTCCCCTGCAACACAAAGCCGGACCCATTCCTTACTGAACAGTTCCAAATAAGACAACCCCGACGATTCTAGCTATCAATCGCCCACACAGCCGAAATAAAAGGGACCTCTAGACAGGGTTAAATCTTACTCTCAAGTGGGGGCTACCCACGAAGCTTTGCTGCATCTCCCCTGTTTTAGCCATTCCCGGCTGATGAGGCTTGAGGCTACGATTACCTTTAGTGAACACATCACTTAGAATGCTCATCGTCCACCTGACGATGTTCTGAAAGCATTCAATCCATACAAGTTCGTTCCGGGTTCGAACGAAACCGAAGGCATTATCTCGTTACACTCATTTGGAATCACCCTCAGGGTTAACGACAATAACCCTTGCACTCTAAACCACCATCTCGAACCTATAAGAACTAGTTCCGTCAACTCATTATGGAATCACTCACAGAGTTATACCGACGTATAATCCTTACACCTCGAGTCTTCACAAAGCTCCATTTTGATTCACGACCTAACGTTTAATTGGAATCGATGTGGTTTTCGGATATCCAAATATGGAAACCCGATCCCGGTCTCATCGAAATCCAAAGCGTGTCTTTTAAGTCCAAGTTGTTTTAAAGGTTTTAAAACAATTCAATACAATATCTATATACACGCAGACAGATAACTCACAAATCAATAATTGTTAATCAGCATTATCAAATAATAGGTAATCCACATTATCAATATCATAATAGATAATCCATATATCAACATCCCAATTGATAATCTATGTAATCATCACAATGCAACCAAGTATTCATATCATACAACCATACTTGTCTCATTACTGAGATCACAAAGCATTCAAGACAATCAATGTCATCCATTCATACATAAGCAATGATTTACTCATACCATAATATAATTAATTTAAAATGAATTAAATTAACAATCTCTATCTCTAATTAATTTAAAGTGAATTAAATAAATTACTTCATCTATAATTAATTTAAACTAAATTAAATTAATTACCTTCATCAAAATAAATCTTGCTTAATTATTCACCAATTAATTAATCATCATCTTAATTAACCAACCTTGATTAATTAACCCTTAATCAAGTAATTAATCCTTAATTATTCTCATTAATCATATCAATTAATGAACCTTAATTAATTAATCATGCTTAGATTAATTGCTTTTAATCAATCAACTTAAATACAGTAATTAATTATTCTTAATTACTTTATAAATTCTTTGATTTATTACACCCGGTAATAAACCTTTGATTACTTTAACAAGTAATTATTCATTTAAAATTACTTCCCAATCAGTAATTTACCTAACTCAATTGCCTCTGTAATTTATTAGTTACTTATCTTAAGTAATTAGCCTTATCAAACTTATTAAGTATCATACTTAATCATTTATCAAGTGACTATCATTAATTAATTAACAAACTAATTAACTTACTTGATCATACTTATCTCATTAATTATAATTGAGTAATTCATCCCTTAATTACTCATTAACCAAATTAATCTTCAATTAACAGATTAATTATCTTCAAATATTAATTAATAAACCTTAATTATTAATCAATCCTTTAATACAAAGTAATTAATCACTAATTACCTTTATAATTAATTAATTAAACTTAATTATCCATTTAATTATCTCTTAATCATTAATTAATAAACTTAATTATTAATTAACAATCTTAATTACAAATAAATTAATCTATAATTAAAATTAATTAATTCTTAATTAAACTTAATTAACCTTAATA
Organism: Allium cepa; assembly: GCA_030765085.1. Classification (NCBI taxonomy): domain Eukaryota; kingdom Viridiplantae; phylum Streptophyta; class Magnoliopsida; order Asparagales; family Amaryllidaceae; genus Allium; species Allium cepa. The sequence continues at coordinate 166,501,973 of CM060932.1, forward strand.
AAAATAGTTAATTAATTCTTAATTAACTAGCATTATATTTTAATAATCCTTTAATTATTAATTAATAAAACCCAATTAAAACTTAATAAAACCTTTTATTAAGTATTAATTAATTACTATTTTAATTAACTCTTAATTACTTAGTTAATAAGTAATTACAATTTAACTAATCATTAGTCATTAATTACATTATCATCTTAATTATTAGTTAATTAAATAAATAATTATACTTAATTAATTACTTAATTAACCCCCTTTAAAATAATAATTAAATAAATTAATTAACTTAAATTCCTTATTTAACTAACTAATTACAAATTATTAATACTTAATTATTATTTCAGATAAAACATTATCTTAAATAAATCTTGAAATCTTTATTTAACTTAATTCATAAATTAAATTAAATTATAAAGAAATCATTAATTACTTTCCTTAATTATTTATTAACAATTCTAATCCCAAGTTAATAAATTACCTTAAACTTTAATTGTTAATTTTAAATCAATTTTCCACTGATTAATTTAAATAAAACATTTACTTAAAATTCTCTTTTATATTTCAAAATAAGTTTTGAAATAATATTAAGATTTTAACTTAAGACATTTAAAACATTATACAAGTTTATTTATAAAAACAATTCAATTCAAGACAAGCATTTTACTTTAATTTAAACTATTTAAAGTTTAAAACTTATTTTATATTTTAAACTAAAAAATCAGGTTGAACATAAATTTGGGTTCAACCCATATATATTTGAATTCAAGTACAAGTGCATCTTTCTTTTTCTTTTATTTTTTGTAAAAACAAATTTGATTTTAAAATTTTAAAAACTGTTAAGTTTTAAAACTAAAACTGTTAAAAACATAACAGTTAACTCTGCACACAATCCCAGAACCCACACGAGTTGCCTCCTGAGCCATCTACCCTAAATCCCGTGTCCTACTTGGTTTTAAAATCAATTTAAAATACACAGATTTAAATACACAGATATAAATGTATTTTAAACACACTTATAAATTTTGAAAACAATAAATATATTTAAAATTTATTTATACAAACAAAATAAATATTCTTTATTTAAAACCAATTTATAACCATAATTAAGACATTATATTTTTATCACTTGGTTAATTATCTTTCAAAATAACAATTTTATCAATTTTAAAAAATTTAAATTAAGACATTATTAGCATTTTAAACTCTTGGAAATTCCGGGATATTACAGATGATCATTCCAAGATATGTGTTCTAAAAAGGTAATCGTAGTCTCAAGCCTCATCAACCGGGAATGGCTAAAACAAGAGAGGCGCACACAAGGCTAAGTGGGAAGCACCCAAGCAAGATGAGATTTTCCCCTGTCTAGAGGTCCCTTTTTCGACTATGTGGGCGGTTGTTGGCCACAACCGTGGGGTTGCCTTATTCGGACTATCCAGTAAGCGGTAGCTCCGATCTTGTGTTGCAGGGGATCGGGGTGGATCCTCGGTACAGTGATCTAGACCACGTACTGTGACGAACGATACCCCAGTAGCCCTGCCATTGTATGGAACCCAATATCCAATAGGTGCCTATACGTTTGATTGTGCCCAACTATGTTGGAACATGAAATGTAAGCATGTAACGACCTGCTATTTTCAACCATTCACATCCACACACGTCGGACTTGATTTGCTCAAAATATCAGATTGTTAATTTAAATTTTGGCAAAACTCAGCATATACATTAAATAAATCAATCATAGATCACAGACACAGAGTAATAATACAGTGCAGCGGGATAGATAAATAGTAGTTCATGATGCTACTATATAAACATCAGAGTTAGAACTAAAATACAATAGAATATCTCAATTACAATGAAGTCTCCAGTACAACAAATGACTTCTTTGAACAAATCAACTAGGAAGACGAAAGCTGAATCAATAGTTGGATCTCCAAGCGAAGCTCCAAATTCCAAAGGTGAGTCTCAAATGCTATATCACTCAGTTTGACCCGAGCGTAAAGCAAAAACACAAAATACTCGAGTCAGGATTAACATTCTTATATCAATAAATCCAACTCGAGTGAAATATCAAGTGAAATACAAGTAACGTAAAGGATGTTTGGGATAACCATCCTCTAAAGGGTTCATGAAACTATCTACAAGGAAATATACACCATAACACCGTGGTCATTTCAAATTAATTTATACTTCAAAACCGAAATATCAATTTCGTTTCAAATATATCTATTTTTCCTAAAATGGTATTTAATTATATTAAATAATTTATAAAGTAAAGTATTTGCAATTTCCTCAAACTTCACAAATCTCCTTCAAATCAAACTCGACTTTCCAATTTAAATTAAATTCAATCTAAATTCCCATATTACTCCAATTCAGTTCTAAATAACAAATTCAAATTATATTGATTTCAAATACAGATCTGAATCACAAAATAAACCATTAAATTTCTAGTATTTTCAAAGTTTTAATATTCGACATTTTCAAAGTTTAATTTTTACAGTTTCATATAGATCTTGATTTAACTTCATTTTTATTTAGTCAGGGGAATATTTGCTTAATAAATTCAATATCATTTAACTAGCCTTAAATTTCATTTTTTTTCTAAATATTTCCTTAAATTTATTTGAACGAGAAATATTCATTAAATTACTTAAATCAAAAAACCAAGTTATAAATCATATCTTAAATCTCCGTTTAAATAAGTTTCAAATCGGTATAATTAAATAAAATTCTTTATTGAATACAATTTCAACTAAATTCATATTATCTTCCCAACCTTAACTTATTCAAATTATTACCAAAATCTATTTTGAAATATAAATTTTAAATACTTAACCATATTATATTAAATCAAATATTAGTTTAATTAAATATTATTATTATCAAATCTATATATATCATTACCGTTTATATATAAAAAAAATCAACATTTATTAAAACTATATATTTCTTTCCAAAACCATAGGATTTAATTTCAAAATACTTATACGGACCAACGGTGTCAATATATAATTTCCTATCCTAGGGTCAATTTGGTACGGATATTTATCATTTCAATCCGTAATTTAAGTATATACAGGTAGATATCATTTCGACCCGCAATCCCGAATTCAATTCAAATGCAAATCGCTTGGGTCTATCATTTCAACCCATAACGAAATTCTCTTATTCTAAATTCCGTTCGGGTACGTATCATTCCAACCCATAGTGAATTCTAAACTATAGGGAACTTGCAGAGTGATAACAGAGAATATAATAATATATCAGGCATATATCATCAATAACAGTAGAATATAAACAATAGGATATGGTGTCATATCCCACAGGTGAACAGTTACATAATATAACAATTTAAATAACTACAGCAGCATATTTCAATTGTCGTTTCAATTTGAAATCAAATTTAATAAATATAAGAACGTTAATCGTGAGTGATTGCTCACCTTTCTAGGCTAGGGATGATTTGACGATCAAATGAGCTATGAATTCAGTCATGAATTTCAAAGCAAAGCTAGATTGTCACGAGTTCAACGGATAACCTGATAATGCGAATAGACGAAAGCAAATCAAAAACCAGATTGACAAAGGTAGATGGTATAAATGAACATATATATAATATATATACTATATACAAATCATATATAACTTATAATTTAAAATAACACATAACTTCCAAAATCTATATATACACCCATAACTATATAGATTCAATATTTTAGTTAAACTTCTATAAAAATAAAGTCCTATACGTATAAATTTTATATATAGAATGACCTATATAAATATATCGCATGTACACTTATACTTATATCATTTAAAAATAAATATTTACAATTTATTAAAATATATATATAACCTAACGGTAATTGGGAAATTAAAATCTATATATAACATATGCATATAACAACAATAGATATGAACTAACATAAAATGATGGACTATATTGCATATCTTAATATATATATATATATATATATATAACATAGGGTAACTCACTTATATAACTTAATCAGTGTACTCATGTATAAACCTCAACCTCTATATAGAACCAACGAAACAATTACATACTGTCTAACTTATGTGCAGACTAAAATACATGCAGACTATAAATTATTGTTTGGAAAGCTATATGAATATACTTAAAAATCAAAACATATACACGTTTGATATTTAGAATCAATGCTAACATATATACACATTTGATTATTTATGCATTATATTAAATATAAAGTAACGCTCGAACATAAATATAACTACAGGTTATAATATGGACGAGTATCGAGATGATTTCGAACATATGCATAATCTTTATAACATAATTTTTTTTACTTAAACAAACGTGAGCCAATAGTATGCACAATGCATTAAAAATCAATACTTAAATAAGGTTAACAAGATATCCTATCTCTCACGCAATAGAAAAAAAAACTCAATAGGTCATTCCACTTATATATATACCGACACATTTTGAAACAACGTTTATATACTATATTCACGTAAAAAGCAACAGATCGATAAAACTAACTACATGTGTACTTAAAAACTACACAAACATATGCATGCTATAGTATGCACACAAAGACACACGTAACCTCATTTATAACTTATTATAACATATAACTTAAACAATCACAGAAAGATAACTAACCTATAACTAACAGTACAAAGAATTTTCAAGACATATTATATAACTTGTAAAATATATATATATATATATATATATATATAAGCATACGAAGGCTGTATTATAATATATTTTATATTTGAAATCTTGTAAAATATATATAAACAGCGGTTTCTATCAATCAAATATAACTACATACCATCAATAGAGTTTGCGAGAGAAGGTGATGCGGTGGCTTGTGTGCAGCTGTAAATGAAGCGGGGAAAAGGCGGCTGGAATTTGAAGTGGAACAGTGTTTTCTTTCCTTTTCAAAAGTGGAAGGAGAAAAAATGAACCGTTCCAGAGAACACGCAAGAGGTATGCTTTATATATGTTTATAATATAATTTCAACAGTGTGAATAGGGCAGAGAAACGGACCAGAGAATAATAAATTGAAATTTATGGAGATGTAACAGCTGACTATTAAATATTTTCCTTTTGGTGGAACAGTTTTTTTTTTTAAAAAAGTGGTGAAGGAAGGATTTCATATCAGGCAAAAGAAAGGACAAGAATGGTATAATATATATCAAAGAATTTCCAAGTAACGTAAGCAATGAAAAAGGCAAGGCAGAGCATAACGCATCCAAATATTTATGAAAGCAATAGTAACGATCATCCGTAGATTTAGCTTCCGTATTCAAGCAAATAAATAATGTGGTCCAGCTGTAACGTTTCAAATTATGAAACGAAGAAACAAAAATGGGACAGGTTGCAAAGGAAAGCCACACATAAATGTAATAAAACGTTACCCATGAAACGTGCCACATTCAATGGAAACAAACTGAAACGATAACGTCAAGCACGGGAATTAAGGACAATAAAGTAGAAAGCATGAGAAATGTAAAAGTGAAAACGTTTGAAATGGAATAAATAGGAAAGGAACAAATCCGAAATGAAATAACAAACCCGAAATGAAATAGCAATGGATAGAAAATTAAAGAGCTACAACACGAATACAGGGAGTAATAAATGTAAGGTATTGATTGGTTTGTAACTGATGTAAAAGTTGAATGGATAGGAAAGAAATAAAATAAAGTGGAACGTACAAATATTATATACTGCCTCAAAAGAAAAGTGCAGAATGAAAATGGACAGAAACGGACCATTGAATAATAAACTGGAATGATGGATTGGTGACCGCTGTCCATTGATTTAAACGCAATTGAAGTATGAGCGGTTGCCCAATCAATGAAAAAAAAAACGTACACAAATAAATGAATCTGGAAATAATGAAGATGAAGGGGGAAAGAAATAAACTAGTTTTTTGGGCGATGAAGTTATAATAGGAACCGTGATGTATACAATAATTAAAACAAAAACGTACACAAATATATGAAATTGCAACAGTCTCCCATTGGTTCAGTTGACAAATATTAAAGCAATTGATGGATGCGCGTTTAAATTTTGAAACGCAAAAGAAATCAAATGGTAACGGATCCAGTACCGATACATTTACCGGTTTCGTGCTGTGTACCGGACTTCAAAACACAGAAATAAATATACCGTTGAGATCCACGCGACGAGACGATCAAAACGGCATACAAATATCAATGATACGATTGAATTATAAAAAGTCGAATTTCCGCTAGCGGAAAAATGCAGAAAAACGCAGAAAATAAGATCGACGGAGCTACAGAAGTCTGAATTTAATGAAACGAATTATGACGCCTTGCTCAGAAGACGATTTACAATTTTTCTATAGAAAAATATTCAGGTTTGGAAAATATTTTGTCATCATCAAATATTAACTGATATAAATTGAAATAGAATTACCCAATAAAATAAACTTTTATATTATCTGATGAAAATTTACCGGCTGCTATGTTTAAGAGGACGTATGTCAAATATTAATTTTTTATTTTTAAAATATTATTATTTAAAAATTTCTCAAAAAATTAATTAAATACGTAAATAAAACCATTTAAAATTATTAAAATTTTATGGGTCGTTACACTCTCCCTCACTCCAAATTTTTCGTCCTCGAAAAGGAAGGAGGTAGAAGAATAGAACAACCAGAAAGAAAAGTAAATTGAAAGACAAGGATAGACAATAATTTTTTTTTAAAAATTATATAAATTTCACTTTAAGTTAATTAATATTCAATAAATTGGCTAACCCGTTTATTATGTCCATAATAGTCATTTATAAACTTTACAAATCAAAATATTTCCATTTATATGTTATTGAAACATTAAATCCATAATTCATAAATTTATTAAATTTTTTTATCTAAAATGCCACTCAGATATTATTAATAAATCAATAATATTTACTTTAAATGTGTTTATATTAAATTAATACTTCTAAAATATTAATGATTATTTTCCTACTAAACCATGTAGTATATAAATAAACAATATTTTAAAGGTTATTTTCAAAAAAAAAGATGGTAGATTAGGAAAACAAAATATAGGTGAATAAATAAAGCTGAGCAAATAAGGTAGATTCAAAAGAATAGTATCAGGCACGAATAGTTAATTCAAACCATAAAATTTCAATCCCAAATATTAATACAAAATTTCTTTGTTGGAAATACCTTTATAGTAAAATACCTTTATATAGAAACAAAATTTTCTTTCGAAAATACTTTTTATAGCTCGATGTTTCAACAAGTATATCCTCGTTCTTGCAGACTCTGGCCATGCGTTGATCTGGCGCAAATCTAGAATTCTTCAAGTACTTAGTAAACCGGTTTCAACACCCAGTGAAAATACGGAAAAACCTTCAAAACCGATATGGAAAGTACAATCCAAAAAAAAAACACCTGGATCGCAGGATACATAACAATGGTTACGCCTGGATCCCGCAGGAAACATCCATATCCTTTAAGCATTCACTGCCTTGCGAATTACGCCATGATAAAAAAACACCTGGATCGCAGGATACATAAAAATGGTTACGCCTGGATCCCCCAGGAAACATCCATATCCTTTAAGCATTCACTGCCTTACGAATTACGCCATGATAAACAAAACCGGTAGACCGTAGGATACATAACAATGGTTACGCATGGATCCTCCAGGAAAAATCCATATCCTTTAAGCACCTGGGTTACGCCACAGTAGGACACTCGAGTATCACATTTGGAAAACCGAAAATCAGAGAGAATAATATCGATAGAATGAATCCACAATGTGGCCACAGAGCGGATATCAAGCAGAAGGCACTTTCCATATCTTTACTTCGAAAATATATATCATATAATACCTTTTCAAATCACTTTCAAATATCATACTTATATAAGGTCCATTATATATAGGATTCCATTTTCAAATCGAATACTTTCCGAATCAATAGTATATCAAATCACACTTATATAGACTTCGATTATATAAGATTTCTCTTTCCAAATTGAGTACCTTTCAAATCAATAGTTTTCAAATCAACTTCATACTTATACAAATCCATTTTATATAAGTTCGACCACTCCCAAATCAAGTACTTAATAATATAAGGTTCTCAATTTCAAATCATTCCAATATCAATTCCGTTTTAAAATCATATATGATTTCACCAATTTTTCTTCCAAATTAAATATCTAAGTCAAACAAATTCATTTCCAAAATCACCATATAAGTACTGGTTTTAATTCCAATCTAATTTCAAAACCAAGTATTTTTCTCAAAACCAATTATACTCAAAATGGTTTCCAAATTTATAATTATCCCTTTAAAACCTTTAAACTACTTATTTCTATATGAAAAATCCAATTTTCCTTTTGCAAATTATTTATTTAACAAAAGTTTCAAATTTTACTTAAGTCATACTCTTCATACTTTAAACATACAAAAATAAACTTATATTCTTTATCAAATATTTTATACTCTTCGAAATTTTCTTAGCTTCAAAATTTTAAACCTTGATTTGGAAGTGTTCGATCCTTCAAAACAGTCGGTGAAATCATTTTCAAATCCAAGAGTTGGAAATCAGCAACAAATCAGTAAATCAATTTTTATAATAGAGTTATACTAAATCAAATTCGAAACTCGAGGGTTGAACACCGGCTTCCTTTAAATCATTTCAAATATATATACATATATCTTTCGAATATCGAATTATACTACGGAATTTGAAATCAAAATTTGTTTCACAATATCATTCGCGTAGCAAAGCTACTATAATGGCCTCTCCCCCACTCTGAAACTCGAAAATCAATGTCGATGATGCTTGCACTCATCACTGAAATTATTTTCCAGCGACAAAAGTATGTTCTGGACTTCTATTTTTTTGAAAACTTCTTTGAAATTTCTTAGAAATCATTGTAATTCATTTGAATCCATTTGAAACATTTCTTATTCGAAAAACACTTTCAAATCGTATTATTATATATTTTCAAAATCTTAAAACCAATTTCAAAATATCGAAACCCAATCTCTCGATTTTCAAATTCAAAACCCTTTCAGTTATAAATCGAATTTCTTATAAAATTTTAAAATCCAAATCCTTTCAAAACTCTGAATTCTCATTTTTAAAAGGTATATAATCCTTATCGAAAACATTTTCACTTTCATATATCGAATAAAATCATAGTTATCAAAATAATAATTTCGATATGTAAAACAATTTCTAAAATACAAACAAAGCCTGATTTTCAAAGGATCATTCAAGGATGGATTTCAAAACAAAGGTAGAGATTCAAATTAGAGGGACTCTAATCAAATGGAATTCTGATTCGAAACTAGGTCCAAACGAAGATGAGATAATTAAATTTTAAAATAGAAGATGGATATTAATCGCGGGCGACCTTAACCAGATCAACCGTGACTTCAGAAATATGATCGATGCGGAATTCCAAGGCAAATCGACATTCGATCACCAGATGTAGAATTCGGCATAACCAGAGATAGCAGCATCTAAACCGAGGATATATAAATCTTCGGTGAATCGATGCTATTGTAAAGGAGTTCACCCCTTTACAATCATTCAGTGGAGCTATGGGATACTCCAGAATCTAGAAAACATGAATAAGGAAAGACAAGAATGGATTTGGAACCAAGGGGGATGTTCTAAAACTCAAAGGAGAACCGAATCAAATAGGAAGAAATTCAAGCTCGAACGAAAGTGATTCTGTAAATAAATTTACCATATGTGCTAAGTTTTGCCTAGAGCCAAAGCTCTGATACCAACTGTAACGACCTGCTATTTTCAACCATTTGCATCCACACACGTCGGACTTGAATTTCTCAAAATATCAGATTGTTAATTTAAATTTTGGCAAAACTCAGCATGTACAATAAATAAATCAATCACAGATCACAGACACAGAGTAATACAGTGCAGCGGGATAGATAAATAGTAGTTCATGAAGCTACTATATAAACATCAGAGTTAAAACTAAAATACAATTTAATATCCCAATTACAGTGAAGTCTCCAGTACAACAAATGACTTCTCTGAAGAAATCAGCTGGGAAGATGAAAGCTGAATCAATAGTTGGATCTCCAAGCGATGCTTCAAATTCAAAAGGTGAGTCTCAAATGTTGTATCACTCAGTCTGACCCGAGCGTAAAGCAAAAACACAAAACACTTGAGTCAGGATTAACATTCTTATATCAATAAATCCAAAGCAAGTGAAATATCAATTGAAATACAAGTAACTTAAAGGATGTTTGGGATAGCCATCCTCTAAAGGGTCCATGGAACTATCTACAAGGAAATATACACCATAACATCGTGGTCATTTCAAATTAATTTATACTTCAAAACCGAAATATCATTTTCGTTTCAAATATATCTATTTTTCCCAAAATAGTATTTAATTATATTAAATAATTTATAAAGTAAAGTATTTGCAATTTCCTCAAACTTCACAAATCTCCTTCAAATCAAACTCGACTTTCCAATTTAAATTAAATTCAATCTAAATTCCCATTTTACTCCAATTCAGTTTCTAAATAACAAATTAAAATTATATTGATTTCAAATACAGATCTGAATCACAAAATAAACCATTAAAATTCCAGTATTTTCAAGTTTTAATATTCAACATTTTCAAAGTTAAATTTTTACAGTTTCATATAGATCTTGATTTAACTTCATTTTTATTTAGTCAGGGGAATATTCGCTTAATAAATTCAATATCATTTAACTAGCCTTAAATTTCATTTTTTTTCTAAATACTTCCTTAAATTTATTTGAACGAGAAATATTCATTAAATTACTTAAATCAAAAAACCAAGTTATAAATCATATCTTAAATCTCCGTTTCAACAAGTTTCATATTGGTTTAATTAAATAAAATTCTTTATTGAATACAATTTCAACTAAATTCATATTATCTTCCCAACCTTAACTTATTCAAATTATTACCAAAATCTATTTTGAAATATAAATTTTAAGTACTTAACCATATTATATTAAATCAAATCTTAATTTAATTAAATATTCTTATTATCAAATCTATATATATCATTACCGTTTATATATATAAAAAAATCAACATTTATTAAAACATATAATTCTTTCCAAAACCATAGGATTTAATTTCAAAATACTTATACGGACCAATAGTGTCAGTATATATTTTCCTATCCTATGGTCAATTTGGTACGGATTTTAATCATTTCAATCCGTAATTTAAGTATATACGGGTAGATATCATTTCGACCTGCAATCCCAAATTCAATTCAAATGCAAATCGCTTAGGTCTATCATTTCAACCCATAACGCATGTACACTTATACCTATATCATTTAAAAATAAATATTTACAATTTATTAAAATATATATATATAACTTAACGGTAATTGGGAAATTAAAATCTCTATATAACATATGCATATAACTATAACAGATATGAACTAACAAAAAATGATGGACTATATTGCATATCTTAATATATATATATATATATATATATATATAACATTGGGTAACTCACTTATATAACTTAATATGTGTACTCATGTATAAACTGCAACCTCTATATAGAACCAGCGAAACAATTACATACTATCCAACTTATGTGCAGACTCAAATACATGCATAATATAAATTATTGTTTGGAAAGCTATATGAATATACTTCAAAATCAAAACATATACACATTTGATAATTAAAATCAATGCTAACATATATACACATTTGATTATTTATGTATTATATTAAATATAAAGTAACGCTCGAACATAAATATAACTACAGGTTATAATATGAACGATATAGAGATGATTTCGAACATATGTATAAGCTTTATAACATAATTTTTTTTACTTAAACATAGGTGAACCAACAGTATGCACAATGCATTAAAAATTAATACTTAAATAAGGTTAACAAGATATCCTATCTCTCACGCAACAGAAAAAAAACTCAATAGGTCATTTCACTCATATATATACCGACACATTTTCAAACAACCTTTATATACTATATTCACGTAAAAAGCAACATATCGATAAAACTAACTATATGTGTACTTAAAAACTACACAAACATATGCATGCTATAGTATGCACACAAAGACACACGTAACCTCATTTATAACTTATTATAACATATAACTTAAACAATCACAGAAAGATAACTAACCTATAACTAACAGTACAAAGAATTTTTAATACATATTATATAACTTGTAATATATATATATATATATATATATATATATATATATATATATATATAAGCATACGAAGGCTATATTATAATATATTTTATATTTAAAATCTTGTAAAACATATACAAACAACGGTTTCTATCAATCAAATATAACTACATACCATCAATAGAATTTGCGAGAGAAGGTGATGCGGTGACTTGCGTGCAGCTGTGAATGAAGCGGGGAAAAGGCGGCTGAAATTTGAAGAGGAACAGTGTTTTCTTTTCTTTTCAGAAGTGGGAGGAGGAAAAATGAACCGTTCCAGAGAACACGCAAGAGGTATGCTTTATATATGTTTATAATATAATTTCAATAGTGTGAATAAGGCAGAGAAACGGACCAGAGAATAATAAATTGAAATTTATGGAGATGTAACAGCTGACTATTAAATATTTACCTTTTGGTGGAACAGTTTCTTTTTTTAAAAAAAAAGTGGTGAAGGTAGGATTTCATTCCAGGCAAAAGAAAGGACAAGGATGGTATAATATATATCAAAGAATTTCCAAGTAACTTAAGCAATGAAAAAGGAAAGGCAGAGCAGAACGCATCCAAATATTTATGAAATAAAAGGAATAGTAACGGCCATCCGTAGAATTGGCTTCCTTATTCAAGCAAATAAATAATGTGGTCCAGCTGTAACGTTTCAAATTTTGAAACGAAGGAAACAGAAATGGGACAGGTTGCAAAGGAAAGCCACACATAAATGTAATAAAACGTTAACCATGAAACGTGCCACATTCAATGGAAACAAACTGAAATGATAACGTCAAGCATGGGAATTAAGGACAATAAAGCAGAAAGCATGAGAAACGTAAAAGTGAAAACGTTTGAAATGGAATAAATAGGAAAGGAACAAATCCGAAATGAAATAGCACTGGATAGAAAATTAAAGAGCTACAGCACGATACAGGGAGTAATAAAGGTAAGGTATTGATTGATTTGTAACTAATGTAAAATTTGAATGGACAGGAAAGAAATAAAATAAAGTGGAATGTACAAATATTATATACTGCCTCAAAAGAAAAGCGCAGAATGAAAATGGACAGAAACAGACCATTGAATTATAAACTGGAATGATGGATTGGTGACCGCTGTCCATTGATTTAAATGCAATTGAAATATGAGTGGTTGCCCAATCAATGAAAAAAACGAATACAAATAAATGAATATGGAAATAATGAAGATGAAGGGGGAAAGAAATAAACTAGTTTTCTGGGTGATGAAGTTATAAAAGGAATGTGATGTGTACAATAATTAAAACGAAAACTTACACAAATAAATGAAATTGTATGGTTCAGTTGACAAATATTAAAGCAATTGATGGATGCACGTTTAAATTTTGAAACGCGAAAGAAATCAAATGGTAACCCAGTACAGATACAATTACCGGTTTCGTGGATTCCGCTGTGTATCAGACTTCAAAACATAGAAATAAATATACCGTTGAGATCCACGTGACGAGACAATCAAAATGGCATACAGATATCAATGATACGATTGAATTATAAAAAGTTGAATTTCCGCTAGCGGAAAAATGCAAAAAAATGCAGAAAATAAGATCGATGGAGCTATAGAAGTCCGAATTTGATGAAACGAATTATGACTCCTTGCTCAGAAGACGATTTACAATTTTTCTATAGAAAAATATTCAAGTTTGGGAAATATTTTGTCATCATCAAATATTAACTGATATAAATTGAAATAGAATTACCCAATAAAATAAACTTTTATATTATCTGACGAAAATTTACCAGATGCTATGTTTAAGAGGACGTATTTCAAATATTAAATTTTTATTTTCAAAATATTTTTATTTAAAAATTTCTCAAAAGTTTAATTAAATACGTAAATAAAACCATTTAAAATTATTAAAATTTTACGGGTCGTTACAAAGCATTTCAACTATTTCCTACTTTATATTGAAAACCCTAGACACTATTATAATATTACTGGATTTCCTATCAAATGTTTTGGTTAACGTAAGGGAAAAACTTGTCCGTGTTTATTTGCATAGAGTCTTATGAGATACCTTTTATTTCAAAGGTTTTTCAAGTTAAACAACTTAACCGTTTACTTACACCAGACCCATGTCTAGTCCGGAGTTTATTTCTGTTTTTCATAAACTCTTGGGTACTTAAATTTTTATGAGTAGCAAGTGATCAGGTTGGCTTGATGAATTTTGGAAGGACTTGGAGCAGAAGACTTGGCGTTTCTATATATATCTATTCCGCTGTGTTGATATCATCTGTTTGTATTTGGAATGTAATGGATAGACGGGTCTCCACGACGTCTAATGTGATGTTGTTGTAACTGTATGATTCTGATGTATGATGAATCCTATGTAATATCTATGTGAAGCAATATATTTTTCCGTTTTCACTGTGAGATTCTGATGTTGTTTAGTTCTTTCTTTCTATCTATTCTCTTTTCTATCTATTTCTTTCTTAATGATGACACGTTTTTGTATGGAATGAAAAGCGGGTCGTCACAGAAAGAATACGAAAGTATACACATTTGAAATATGGTAAAACTAGGTCTGTCGATGGATATCCGAAAAATCCAAAATTCGTCTGCATCCGTATCTGAAAAGCAGATAAATATATGATATCTAGAAAAATGGATACTGATGCGGATATGAAGACATACACATCCGAAAATTATCCATTCAACATTATAGTTCAAATTATATGTATTTTGGTATAGTGGATGATATTTTATTGTTTTATTAAGTTAGTAGTTTATATATGCACTTAATACATGTTAACCGTTCAAAACTATTTATTGTCATCATTTTGT
Source organism: Allium cepa (assembly GCA_030765085.1). Classification (NCBI taxonomy): domain Eukaryota; kingdom Viridiplantae; phylum Streptophyta; class Magnoliopsida; order Asparagales; family Amaryllidaceae; genus Allium; species Allium cepa. The sequence continues at coordinate 166,517,036 of CM060932.1, forward strand.
TTGTTTTTAACACTTTTATAATCAATGGTATTGAAAAAAATATTATGTTAAACTAAAATTTTCTATTTATGTTTCTTGATTTATAGATCATTGGCGGATAGAATATGTGATATCCCGGAATTTCAAGCAAATAAATATGTGATAATTTCTTTTATATATTATTTAAAATGAGCTAAATTATTATTTTTAAAACAAATTTAAATATGGGTTTGTTTAAATGTATATATGAGTTGATTTTAAATAGAATTTGAATTTGAAATTCAAAGAATAAATATCTTAAAATAAATTGGTTTTAAAATATATGTACATGATTTTTATTAGTATAAAATTAGTTTTATATTATGTGGAAATTAGCCACGCGGACCTCTTTAGCAAGTGCGATTAGTTTCTACGACATACAACTAAAATAATTACTTTTAAGGGCAAAGTGAAAAATAATTTGTTTCTAACGCCTGAAATCTATGAAATTATGTCCTTGAAAGTAATTGGACCGCTGACTTTATCCTTAAAAGTAATTATTTTGCTGACTTTGGCCTTGAAATTAATTTCCGTGGATGTGTGTCCTAGAAACTAATTGGACTGCAAAGTCTGTCCTTTTAGTGAAATGCCCCTTATATTATTTTCCTTTTAAATGATTTGCTAAATATAAATCAAGAAAAAAGTATTAACTAAATAGAAATTAAACATAAAGTTTTATAAAAAACCATTTAAAAATATATTAACACATGCTAAATACAAGTGTAATATTTATAGCAAATAGTTTAACAAATGTAAGATAATTAACACATGCACATGATAACTATTAGATAATTACACAAGTGTCACATTTATTCATTATTTTAAAAATATTAGATAAATCAAGCTATAACTATATTTCTACTGTACCTTTGTAACGACCCTGAATTTTAGACCCGATTTAAAACTTTAAAATCCATCATTTAATATAAAATTGTGAAAATTTATAAACAATCTCGATATAAGTCCAAACTTTATTTATGACATGCGTCTAGTTAGATATGAGCATAGAAAAGTTTCGTCGCAAATTATTACAGTAAACTTCGTTCGCGTTTTACTGTATATCAGTCTATATAAAGCTGCGTAAAATTTATCTTCCAAATCCAAATATTTTTACACAGTTATGTTGTAAAAATTATTCTGATCATGATTATGAAATTTGTTTCGTCAAAAACTGTCATCGTCTGCCCCGTTTAAATTGTTTTGCGAAACGTACAATTTAAACGGCGTAAATGCGAGTTTTATAAAACCATCATGTCGCAATAATCTGTGTATCGTTGAAAGCGTCTTGTCGCGTTGATCAAAACGGTATACTTATTCGTGCCAGTCGGAGTCCGTCGTGAAATTTATCGCGTTAATTAAATCGCTCCAAACGGACCGATAAAAACAATTACAGCCCAAATTCTTTAAATCGTATCCACCTAAATCTCAGTCCAAAATTTTAGCCTTGTCCACTAAAATTTGAAAATATGAATCAACCGATAATTAATACGTTAGTTGGAAGCTGGGAGTTGGCTGGGAAGTTGTGTTGACGTTTGGGAATTCGGTGAGAAATTGGGAAGGAAACGTGACTTTTTCGACGCTCAATACAATTATTACTGTTACTCAATTTATAAACATAAAAGAAACCATTTCGCTTTGCACTGTTTCCATCTCATCTCTTCAGGTAAACAACTTCCTTCTTCTTCTCTCTCATTTCTTTTACTGGAAATATATACAAAAAAAAAGAAAAAAAAGAGAAAAGATGGCTGAAACTCACATCACCTTCCCTCTCCCATTTCTTCACACTCTCCTCTACCATCGGCCAACTTTCATTTGTTTTCCCTCATCTCGCCTTCCACCTGCCAGTGCCTCCATCACCTACCACTGCACCACATCCACTCCGCGACTACAACCTGTAGTTCGCCACGTCCACTCAACACAGACTGAGACCACCACCCCGAAGGCTCCACCGTCCCACTTGCCTACCGTACCACCGTAAATTCCACACACTGCAAACCATCCTCCACGCCTCCAGCCATGCCACAGCCTGTCGAGTGTGTCATGAGTTGTGTGCGTGCGTTATCGAGTTACGTGCGTGCATATGTCCGGTGTGTGTATGCGAGGGGTGTGTGCTGTACGTGTTCCATGCGAAAAAAAAGTAAAAAAAGCAGGGCCACTGCATGCATGCATTTTGGAGGGGCCAGCATGATTCTGGCGTGTGCATAAATGGTGTGGGTTGTGTGCGTGTTCTTATGGGTGTGTGTGTTGTGTGTATATATATAAAAAAAGAAAGTTGTGTGAGTTGAAGTTGCAGCAAAGAAAATGGAAATATGTTTTGCACAGGGTGTTTTAGTGCATGTGGGAGTTGAAAGGTGGAAGGTCTATATGTTAGGGATGCATGCGTGAGTGGGAAGGAAGTTTTGCTGAAAGTTTTTTTTGTCTTGGCCGTGTTCTCTAAAAAAAATAAAAAAATAATTTTTTTTTGAAACTGAAATTGGCCTATAGTTTAGATTTTTGCAGAAGCATATTTACGAAATATCTAATTTGGTTGCCAAAATAGTAACCAAATTTTCTTTGCTTGTTGTGTGCAGAAGCAACCGATTGAGCTTCTTTTAGCAGCAGCACCGATCTTCATCTTTTGTTCTTTTCTCCGTCGTCGGTAAGCGTATTTACATAAATTCATAAATTATATACAAACGTTCATTGCATTAATATCGTTTTCTTTTGTCGATATTACAGTGTTCGTTGTTCGTGCGGTACCGACTTCTTTCGTGCTTCTTCTTACTTCGCCGTCAATTTCTTTATCCACGAAAGGTGAAATAAATTTTCACGACATATATTCTTATGCTAGTTTGGTTGATAACTGATTGTTATGTGATAATTGAATTGAATGTTGATTGTTATTGTTAAGTGATAAAATATGCAAGTTGAAAGTGATATAGGATAGTTAACAAAATAAATTGGATTATATATGTCGAGCTTTGATTGTTAAACTTGACCCCTTTATATGTTAATTAGATTAGATAAACTTGACCATTTATATGATGAATATTGAGTAGTTAATGGACACGTAAAATTTGATAAATTTCACTTTGAACCTTTGAATGTATATTTGATTAATTGTTGTAGAATTTAAATTTGAAATTGAATGACAAGTGGAAAACCGTAATGTAATAATCTTTAATCTACATGAAATGATAATGTAGATTCTAGAAACAATTATATTAATTTGCATAAATAACAAATGTAAATTAACACAATTATTTCGGAATTATTTAAATAAATTGTTGAATTGTTATGTATGGATGTTATTTCTTGTTTATTTACTTTGACACCATCCCAGCTATCACACTGCAAGTTCCCTTTGTATGCTTTGATTTTGAATTGAAATGGAATCGGGTTAAAATGATAAATACTCAAATAACTTTGACTTAGGATAGAAAATTAAATTAAAATCGATTGGTGAATGTTTTGATTTAAAATAAAATAAAGTTTTATTTGACTAATAACAAGGTTTTGAATAAAAATTGGAACTTATATTCGAATGAATTGTAAATGTGAATATTTAAGTTTGAAACAAATATGAACGTCGTAATTGACAAAAGAATATTGATTAAAATTTAATTATGAAATAATTAAATTAGGATTAATTGATAATTAAATTTGAAATTATTATTGATTAAGTTCAAAATTAGTAATAATTAAATTGGAATTTTAATAATCAAGTCTTGAAATTTATTAATGATTAAATTTGCAATTATTGATAACGAAGTTTGAAATTATTAAGAATTAAGTTGTGAAATTTTTGATAATTAAGTTTTGGAATTGTTAATAATTAAGTTTGAAATGATTAATAATTAAGATTGAAATTATCGACAATTTGAATAGATTGAATTATTTAATGATTAAAATAAATTGAATTGGATTTGCTTATTAAGAAAATCGAATTTTGAATAAGGGAAACTAATTTCTTTAATCGAGTTTTGAAATTTATAACTAAGTAAATAGTAAATGAAATGAATTTCTTTAATAAGAAATAGAATGCGCTTTATCGAAACAAATGAAAGACTTGTAAGATTTGACAAATGTAATTTAAAATAAAGTTGTAAGCTTTGATAATAAAAATGAACTTAAGAAAGTAATGTAATGAATTGGAAGTTTAATTGAAATTGTTTAATGATAAATTAATTTAACAAATATCGAATGAAATCGATAATGGAGTTTGAATCGTTTGAACGTTAAATTAAGTTTAGTTTAAATAAATTTGAAATGAAACTTATACATGGATTTAAATGAATGTTGTATTGTTTTAAAAATTGAACTTTGGAATTGAATTATAGAAGTTTTGAAATGAAATTGTGAATTTATGAAATGTAAATTTTGGAACTTGATTAGAATGACTAACGAAATGTCGATTTACGAATTATTATTGACATTGAAATTGAATTGGTTTTGAAATATATTAAGCGACCAATCGGTAAAATAATTACGAAGGTTATTAAAGGAATTGGAATCGGTTAGGGACATACCCACTGTCTAAACCGAAAACCACTTTAATAATTATATGCGGAGTGTGATCCAGAATGAAGTGGTTGGATTGACGTACGCGATGACTGAAGAAAGTGAACGATAATAGATAGCCTTGACACTTGTGTCAAATTGGAAATGACTAAAATCAGGAGCCATGCCGGGCCAAATGGGGTTAGCTACCTCGAGCGAACACACTTCTTCGTAAATTACTCATTTACTTTTGTGATTGATTGGTGCGCACCTTTGAATTTGGAGTGTTGTTTCGCGGTGTTGCGATCGTTGCGGTGATGCGTTCTCACCAGTCCGGATCAGGCAAACGGTAGTTTCACTACCTTGGGTATTACCTCATGTGCCATGTCATACGTGTATTCCGTATACGCGACCACTACGAATTTGTTTTGTATTATACCTATGGAGTACTTCCTGATATCCCACTAGTTTACGGTGGAGTTTACAGTGCTGTATAGTCTATAATGTTATATGAAATGTGTTAAAGCGGACAATGGTAACGCCTTAACACTATTTTGATATTTTACTTTACTGATAGACACTACCTATGTGTTGTACATTACTATGTATAAACAGTTTAACGGATCCTTAAAGATGTTATTCCATTCATCTTTGAGTTATTGTTATTTGAATTTGAACCATATTATCTGTATAAGAATATATGTCCTGATTCGAGTGTTTGTTTGTGCATATGCTCGGATCAGACTGAGGATTGCTGTTGCTGTTCTACTTGGAGCTGAAGACTGAAGACTATCACTATCATTATCTTATCTTATCTTATCAGTATTGCTCTTTCTATTTAGACTATTGGACATCTATGTTGTTCTATTTTATTTTATCTGAGACGTTGTTGTATTTATGGGTAGCTTCATGAACTACTCTTATGACTATGTTGTATTTCCGCTGCACTATTCTGTGATGTTATGTTTCTGTGATTCTGTGATGATTCTCATTTATATATATATATATACTCCATTAATGATTCGTGTTTTGTATTATTTAAGTTGACAAGTTGGAATATCGTCAATTTAAATGGTACAAATATACGGGTTGTTACAGTTGGATCAGAGCTTTGGTTCGCGATAACCTTAGCTTGTGGAGTTTAAAGCTCATTAGAGATAGGGTAAACATACCCTAGAATGAGGAGAATCATTTCAGAATCTACATCTTTTGATTCATCTTTCTTATTGAATTCGTTGAGTAGAATTTCCTTAAGTTCTATAAATTCCTATCTTTGATTCTAAATCACTTTTGGTATTCCAGGATGGCTACCAGAAGAAATGTTAGGGGAGGAAGGGGTGGAAATGCTCCTGGTCCACATGCTCCAGTTCCCGCAGTCCGATTCTCCACTCTTAGCAAGGAGTACACTCAGCTTGGAGGAGTCAAGTTTACTGGCTCCGAGAGTATCATCGAAGCACAGCAATGGCTAAAGAGTTTGGAGATGATCTTTACTGGCTTGGAGATCACAGATGCTTAGAAGTGTAAGTTAGCCGCTTGGCAGCTTCAGGATGCTGCACAAGATTGGTGGGAATCCGTCACTTCTCGTACCGATGAGGAAACCATCACTTGGGCCCAATTTAGGTAGTAATCTATCTAAAAGTTCATCTAAATAAAAATTTCCTTTTATCTTGTCAAATTTTGACTCGTTCTCCTAACAATTGTAAATAGGGACTCCTTTGTGGCTCAGTGGATGCCAGCTGCTGGGAAAGCCCAACTCTATCGTTCTTTTATGGATCTCAAGCAACGCAATATGACCTTCACTGAGTATGAACGGAAGTTCAACGAACTATCTAAGTTCGGACCCGGTTTGATCGACACACCTCTGCTTAAGAATGAGAAGTTCATACATGGCGCACGCCCTGAGTATTACGAGCTCCTCACCGCCCATGTCCATGGAACCTTTACTGAGTTAATGGACTTTGCTCTTCGATATGAGGGAAAACCAAAGGAAACATCATCCTCCAAAGCCCCAGTTGCTCAGACATCAGCTAGTAAGTCGGGGAAGAGAAAGCCAAACTTTGCACAACAGAAGAAGAATTGGCAGCAGAAAACAGGGCTTGGATACTCTCAGAAGAAGCCCATTGACATATCATCCATTACTAGCTTCAACTGCAACCAAAAAGGTCATTACGCCAGTAGCTGCCCATCTCCAAAGAGCGCAGCTGTTCCGCCACCGGCACAGATGACTAGGAGGGATTTGTGTCATATCTGCTTACAACGTGGACACTTCAAGAAAGACTGCCCAACACAGAAGCGTGGTACACCATCTAGAGTCTTTGCTCTTTCCACACCTGCCCCGGAAGTTCCAGCCCCGGAAGTTCCGGATAACCAAGGTACTTTACAAAGTACTTTTATGTTGCATACCTTACCTGTTAGAGTTTTATTTGACACCGGAGCAACACACAGCTTCATATCTATTGATTTATGTAATAAACTTGGCTTGGAATCCTCTCTTGCATCTATTTCCTTATGTGTATCTAACCCTATTGGAGGGCCCGCTAACCTCAAAAGGGTTTGCAAATATGTCACTCTTATGCATGGCATTCACCGCTTCACTTGGGATTTCTATGTCCTTGGATTTGAGGCATTTGATATTCTATTAGGCATTGATTGGCTACGAAAGTTCGAAGCCTTTATCTCATGTAAAGCTCGAACTGTCTCTCTTATTGACGACAAGAGTATGCCTTTAGTTGTTAAAGGCAAATCACCTCAAGAATATGATGGGAGTTTTATATTCTCTCTTGACTCCCATCCGAATGAACTAAGCTCTACTCCAGTTGTCCAACTCTTTTCTGATGTATTTGGAGAAGTAAATTCTCTACCACCTCCGTGGGAAATCGAATTCTGCATCGACCTTATTCCTGGTGCACGACCAGTAGTTCTTCCTCCAAGGAGAATGGCTCCTAAAGAAAAGGAAGAGTTGAACGTTCAAATTGTAGATTTATTTTCTAAAGGCTTGATATGGCGCAGTCATTCAGAATGGGGTGCTGCAGTTGTATTTGTCACCAAATCTGATGGCTCACTCAGAATGTGTGTCAACTATAGAGAACTAAACAAGCTCACACACAAGAACAGGTATCCGATGCCCCGCATCAACGACCTATTCGATCAGCTTCATGGAGCTAAAGTCTTCTCTCAACTTGATTTGGCTACTGGCTTTCACCAACTCAGAATCGCTGAGGATAGTATTCCTAAAACAACATTCCACACTGAAAATGGTTTCTATGAATGGCTAGTTATGTCGTTCGGTCTCACTAATGCTCCAGCTTATTTTGTCAATTTGATGAATAGAGTTTTCCGTGATGTTCTTAACAAATTCGTTCTTGTTTTCATCGATGATATTCTCGTCTTCTCTAAGGATGAGAAAGAGCATAGATCACATTTGGCTTTTGTTCTCGAAACTCTTCGCAGACACCAGCTTAAAGCCAAGTTTTCGAAATGCCACTTTTGGCGAGATGAAGTTCATTTTCTTGGCCATATTGTTTCGGAGAACGGGATTTCGGTCGACCCAGCTAAGATCGCCGTAATCAATGTAAGTTCTATTCTTACTCGTCAAATCTATCTAAACAACTTAACTATATCAAAATTTGAATCCTTGGAATTTGCAGGATTGGGAGACTCCCAAAACTCCTACGGATATCCGCAGTTTCTTGGGCTTGGCTGGCTATTATCGCAGATTTATAGAAAACTTTGCTCGTATCGCTGCCCCACTTACCGCACTGACCAGAAAGAATGTAAAATTTATTTGAAGTGAAAAGTGTGAAGCAGCTTTCAATGAAATGAAGCGAAGATTGACATCCGCCCCAGTTCTTACAGTTATTGATGGTAGCGAAGGATTGACCGTCTATACAGATGCCTGTCGTGATGGATTAGGAGCAGTCTTAATGCAGAAAGGAAAGGTTATTGCTTATGCGGGCCGTCAATTAAAGACCCATGAAGAAAATTACGCAACTCACGATCTAGAGCTTCTTGCGGTTGTATTTGCTCTTAAACTATGGAGGCACTATCTATTGGGAACCAAATTCGAGTTATTCACTGACCACAAGTCATTAAGATATATTTTCTCGCAAAAGGATTTGAATCAGAGACAAGTCCGATGGCTCGAATTTCTAGCTGCATATGATCTTGATATTAATTATACTCCAGGAAAAGCGAATGCCGTAGCCGATGCTTTGAGCAGAAACCAAGCGATGGCATGTTGTAATCTTGTGGAGGGAATGTTATTCCAGCTTTTCGTCTCCCCAGCTCTTATGGATCGTATTATAGCCAAGAAATACGAGGACACTTTGCTTTATCGCATCAAGGAAATAGTCCTTGGAAGAGTTGGAAATGCTGACAATAAATTGGGTGTACATGTTGATAGTAATGGAGTCTTGAGAATTGATAATCGCATTTGTGTCCCTAATGTTGATAGTCTTAGACAAGAAGTGCTGAGAGAAAACCACAACTCTTCGCTTTCATCCGGTGTTACTAAAATGTACCAGAATATGAAGAAGTTATATTGGTGGAGTGGGATGAAGCGTGATATTGCTACCTATGTTAGCAGATGCACAACTTGCCAGCAAGTTAAAGCTGACCACAGAAAAACAGCAGGTTTGCTTCAACCACTAGAGATTCCAGGATGGAAGTGGGAGCAGATTTCTATGGACTTTATTGATGGATTGCCAAGGACTAGAAAGGGTAACGAAAGCATTTGTGTGATTGTCGATAGATTGACGAAAACCGTCCACTTTATTCCAGTCAAGTCAACTCGTACAGCTTCGAACTTGGCCGAGATATATATGAGAGAAGTTGTTAAACTTCATGGTGTACCATGTAGTATCGTATGCGACCGAGATCCTATTTTTACTAGTAAATTGTGGAAAGCATTTCAGGATACTTTGGGCACCAAACTGAATCTGAGCACAACATATCATTCTCAAACAGATGACCAAATTGAGAGGGTGAATCAGATTTTAGAAGACCTTCTCTGAGCTTGTATTATTGACTTTGGTGGATCTTGGGAAGACCATCTTCACTTAGTTGAATTCACTTATAATAATAGTTACCAGGTAAACTAATTGAATTTCAATTTGAAAAAGTATATTTGAACTTGAATTAATCATCTGTAATAAACCAGGAAAGCATTGGTATGGCACCGTTTGAAGCCTTATATGGACGGCCGTACAAATCGCCAACTTGTTGGATAGAGTCGGGAGATCGATTAGTGCTTGGTCCAGAAGTAACTATGGAAGCTTCTGAAAAAGTTGAAGAAATCAGGAAGAAGATAAAGATGGCACAGGATAGACAGAAGAGCTACGCTGACAAAATGAAAAGAGATCTTGAATTCAGCGTAGGAGACAAAGTATTTCTGAAAGTGTCGCCTTTGAAGAATATTGTTCGATTTGGAAGGAAATAGAAGCTAGCTCCGAGATTTGTTGGTCCGCTTGAGATTACGGAGAGTCGGAACATTGGCATATAGAGTTGCATTACCAGAGAAGTTCGCCGGTGTGCACAAAGTGTTCCACGTCTCACATCTGCGTAAAGTTGTACACGACCCATCTATGACCATCCCTACTGCTCAGTTAGAAGAGATAGTTATCGAGCCTGATTTGACTATTGAGCGTAAGCCACTTCGGACAGTCGATCGTGAGACAAAGCAACTCAGAAGGAAGTCGGTAAATCTCGTCAAAGTCCAATGGAGTGCAGATGAGCGAGATTGCACATGGGAGACTGAGGATAGTATTCGGGATTCAAATCCCGACTTACTAATTTCAGGTATAATTCAAATTTCTTATGATCTATCTTGTTTTTCTGCTTTTTTCACTCTTACTTCACTCGTCTCGTTCCTTTTCGAGGACGAAAAGTTTTGAGTGGGGGAGATTGTAACGACCCTGAATTTCCGACCCGATTTGAAACTTTAAAATCCATCGTTTAATATAAAATTGTGAAACTTTATAAACAATCTCGATATAAGTCCAAACTTTATTTATGATATGCATCTAGTTAGATATGAGCATAGAAAAGTTTCGTCGCAAATTATTACAGTAAACTTCGTTCGCGTTTTACTGTATATCAGTCCATATAAAGCTGCGTAAAATTTATCTTCCAAATCCAAATATTTTTACACAGTTATGTTGTAAAAATTATTCTGATCATGATTATGAAATTCGTTTCGTCAAAAACTGTCATCGCCTGCTCCGTTTAAATTGTTTTGCAAAACGTACAATTTAAACGGCGTAAATGCGAATTTTATAAAACCATCATGTCGCAATAATCTGTGTATCGTTGGAAGCGTCTTGTCGCGCTGATCAAAACGGTATACTTATTCGTGCCAGTCGGAGTCCGTCGTGAAATTTATCGCGTTAATTAAATTGCTCCAAACGGACCGATAAAAACAATTACAGCTCAAATTCTTTAAATCGTATCCACCTAAATCTCAGTCCAAAATTTTAGCCTTGTCCACTAAAATTTGAAAATATGAATCAGCCGATAATTAATACGTTTGTTGGAAGTTGGGAGTTGGCTGGGAAGTTGTGTTGACGTTTGGGAATTCGGTGAGAAATTGGGAAGGAAACGTGACTTTTTCGAAGCCCAATACAATTATTATTGTTACTCAATTTATAAACATAAAAGAAACCATTTCGCTTTGCACTGTTTCCATCTCATCTCTTCAGGTAAACAACTTCCTTCTTCTTCTCTCTCATTTCTTTTACTGGAAATATATACAAAAAAAGAGAAAAGATGGCTGAAACTCACGTCACCTTCCCTCTCGCATTTCTTCACACTCTCCTCTACCATCGGCCAACTTTCATTTGTTTTCCCTCATCCCGCCTTCCACCTGCCAGTGCCTCCATCACCTACCACTGCACCACATCCACTCCCCGACTACAACCTCTAGTTCGCCACGTCCATTCAACACAGACCGAGACCACTACCCCGAAGGCTCCACCGTCCCACTCGCCTATCGTACCACCGTAAATTCCACACACTGCAAACCATCCTCCACGCCTCCAGCCGTGCCACAGCCTGTCGAGTGTGTCATGCGTTGTGTGCGTGCGTTATCGAGTTACGTGCGTGCATATGTCCGGTGTGTGTATGCGAGGGGTGTGTGCTGTACGTGTTCCATGCGGAAAAAAAACGCAGGGCCACTGCATGCATGCGTTTTGGAGGGGGCAGCATGATTCTAGCGTGTGGATAAATGGTGTGGGTTGTGTGCGTGTTCTCATGGGTGTGTGTGTTGTGTGTATATATATAAAAAAAGAAAGTTGTGTGAGTTGAAGTTGCAGCAAAGAAAATGGAAATATGTTTTGCGTAGGGTGTTTCAGTGCATGTGGGAGTTGAAAGGAGGAAGGTCTATATGTTAGTGATGCATGCGTGAGTGGGAAGGAAGTTTTGCTGAAAGTTTTTTTTATCTCGGCCGTGTTCTCTAAAAAAAAAAAATTTTTTTGAACCTAAAATTGGCCTATAGTTTAGATTTTTGCAGAAGCGTATTTACGAAATATCTAATTTGGTTGCCAAAATAGTAACCAAATTTTCTTTGCTTGTTGTGTGCAGAAGCAACTGATTGAGCTTCTTTTAGTAGCAGCACCGATCTTCAGCTTTTGTTCTTTTCTCCGTCGTCGGTAAGCGTATTTACATAAATTTATAAATTATATACAAACGTTCATTGCATTAATATCGTTTTCTTTTGTCGATATTACAGTGTTCGTTGTTCGTGTGGTACCGACTTCTTTCGTGCTTCTTCTTACTTCGCCGTCAATTTCTTTATCCACGAAAGGTGAAATAAATTTTCACGACATATATTCTTATGCTAGTTTGGTTGATAACTGATTGTTATGTGATAATTGAATTGAATGTTGATTGCTATTGTTAAGTGATAAAATATGCAAGTTGAAAGTGATATAGGATAGTTAACAAAATAAATTGGATTATATATGTTGAACTTCGATTGTTAAACTTGACCCCTTTATATGTTAATTAGATTAGATAAACTTGACCATTTATATGATGAATATTGAGTAGTCAATGGACACGTAAAATTTGATAAATTTCACTTTGAACCTTTGAATGTATATTTGATTAATTGTTGTAGAATTTAAATTTGAAATTGAATGACAAGTGGAAAACCGTAATGTAATAATCTTTAATCTACATGAAATGATAATGTAGATTCTAGAAACAATTATATTAATTTACATAAATAACAAATGTAAATTAATACAATTATTTCGGGATTATTTGAATAAATTGTTGAATTGTTATGTATGGATGCTATTGCTTGTTTATTTACTTTGACACCATCCCAGCTATCACACTGCAAGTTCCCTTTGTATGCTTTGATTTTGAATTGAAATGGAATCGGGTTGAAATGATAAATACCCAAATAACTTTGACTTAGGATAGAAAATTAAATTAAAATCGATTGGTCAATGTTTTGATTTAAAATAAAATAAAGTTTTATTTGACTAATAACAAGGTTTTGAATAAAAATTGGAACTTATATTCGAATGAATTGTAAATGTGAATATTTAAGTTTGAAACAAATATGAACGTCGTAATTGACAAAAGAATATTGATTAAAATTTAATTATGAAATAATTTAATTAGGATTAATTGATAATTAAATTTGAAATTATTATTGATTAAGTTCGAAATTAGTAATAATTAAATTGGAATTTTAATAATCATGTCTTGAAATTTATTAATGATTAAATTTGCAATTATTGATAACGAAGTTTGAAATTATTAAGAATTAAGTTGTGAAATTTTTGATAATTAAGTTTTGGAATTGTTAATAATTAAGTTTGAAATGATTAATAATTAAGAATGAAATTATCGACAATTTGAATAGATTGAATTATTTAATGATTAAAATAAATTGAATTGAATTTGCTTATTAAGAAAATCGAATTTTGAATAAGGGAAACTAATTTCTTTAATTGAGTTTTGAAATTTGTAACTAAGTAAATAGTAAATGAAATGAATTTCTTTAATAAGAAATAGAATGCGCTTTATCGAAACAAATGAAAGACTTGTAAGATTTGACAAATGTAATTTAAAATAAAGTTGTAAGCTTCGATAATAAAAATGAACTTAAGAAAGTAATGTAATGAATTGGAAGTTTAATTGAAATTGTTTAGTGATAAATTAATTTAATAAATATTGAATGAAATCGATAATGGAGTTTGAATCGTTTGAACGTTAAATTAAGTTTAGTTTAAATAAATTTGAAATGAAACTTATACATGGATTTAAATGAATGTTGTATTATTTTAAAAATTGAACTTTGGAATTGAATTATAGAAGTTTTGAAATGAAATTGTGAATTTATGAAATGTAAATTTTGGAACTTGATTAGAATGACTAACGAAATGTCGATTTACGAATTATTATTGAAATTAAAATTGAATTGGTTTTGAAATATATTAAGTGACCAATCGGTAAAATAATTACGAAGGTTATTAAAGGAACCGGAATCGGTTAGGGACATACTCACTGTCTAAACCGAAAACCACTTTAATAATTATACACGGAGTGTGATCCAGAATGAAGTGGTTGGATTGACGTACGCGATGACTGAAGAAAGTGAACGATAATAGATAGCCTTGACACTTGTGTCAAATTGGAAATAACTAAAATCAGGAGCCGTGCCGGGTCAAATGGGGTTAGCTACCTCGAGCGAACACACTTCTTCGTAAACTACTCATTTACTTTTGTGATTGATTGGTGCGCACCTTTGAATTTGGAGTGTTGTTTCGCAGTGTTGCGATCGTTGCGGCGATGCGTTCTCAACAGTCCGGATCAGGCAAACGGTAGTTTCACTACCTTGGGTATTGCCTCATGTGCCTTGTCATACGTGTATTCCGTATACGCGACCACTACGAATTTGTTTTGTATTATACCTATGGAGTACTCCCTGATATCCCACTAGTTTATGGTGGAGTTTACAGTGCTGTATAGTCTATAATGCTATATGAAATTTGTTAAGGGGGACAATGGTAACGCCTTAACACTATTTTGATATTTACTTTACTGATAGACACTACCTATGTATCGTACATTACTAAGTATAAATAGTTTAACGGATCCTTAAAGATGTTATTCCATTCATCTTTGAGTTATTGTTATTTGAATTTGAACCATATTATCTGTATAAGAATATATGTCCTGATTCGAGTGTTTGTTTGTGCATATGCTTGGATCAGATTGAGGATTGCTGTTGCTATTCTACTTGGAGCTGAAGACCGAAGACTATCACTATGATTATCTTATCTTATCAGTATTTCTCTTTCTATTTAGACTATTGGACATCTATGTTGTTCTATTTTATTTTATCTGAGACGTTGTTGTATTTATGGGTAGCTTCATGAACTACTCTTATGACTATGTTGTATTTCCGCTGCACTATTCTGTGATGTTATGTTTCTGTGATTCTGTGATGATTCTCATTTATATATATACTCCATTAATGATTCGTGTTTTGTATTATTTAAGTTGACAAGTTGGAATATCGTCAATTTAAATGGTACAAATATACAGGTTGTTTCAACCTTCTTTATTTCTTTCCTATCTTTATTTTTTTCAAACTCAAAGAAAACAAAAGCTGTGAACAAACTTGAAAACCAGATAATCAAAGCAACAACAACTCTATCATCCACCTTAAACCTGTAGCAAACCCAAGCAAAATCATCTCAGATAAAACAAGATCAACTTAATAAACATCAACAAAGATTCAGTTTCAAGTTGCAATTCAAATCAAAATATCAAGCAAGCCAACAATTCAAGGTTCCAGATCAAAATCAAAAGCCTGTCTCTCTGTTTTAAATGCTTGGGGAAGATGGTGATTTACTCGGGGTTGCTCTCGAGTTTGATCGGAGTTGTGATTGAGTTTTGTCTTGGGGCTTTTGGGGTTTGGGCTCGGGCCTATACCGAAGTATTTTTGCAGAGTCGATGGTGATAAATAAATCAAGTTTTATAAGCAAAAGTAAAATTTATTAAGTTTCAAAGCAAAGCTTCAAAGCCAATAGAAACAAGTATTCAAAGTATAAATATTTATCGAATTTTCAAGAACAAATATAAAGTATAGGTCTAATGTTTATCTTGAATTTAATTAAGATTTTGGGAAAATATAGATTAATTAAATTAATTAAGTAATTAAAGAAAAATTAATTAATTAATGATTAAGGATTAATTAATTAATAATTAATGGTTATAAATTAATTAATTATGGATTAATTAATTGGTAATTAGAGATTAATTAATTAGAGATTGATTAATTAGTAATTGGAGATTAATTAATTGGTAGTAGAGATTGATTAATTAGTAATTTGAGATTAATTAATTGTTTATTAGAGACTAATTAATTGGTAATTAGTGATTAATTAATGTAAGTAATTAGAGATTAATTACTCAAGTGATAATTACTTAATGTATGTAATTAAATGACTAATTTGTTAAGGGTTAATAAATTTAATTTGAAATTGAAGGTTAAAATTATTTAATAATAAAAAGCTAATAAATAATTAAAGGATAATTAATTAATAATTAAAGGTTAATTAACTCAGGATAATTAACTAATGGGATAATTACTTAATGAAAGTAATTGTGGATAATTAATTTAGATTGATAATTAAGGAATGATAAATTAATGGTTGTAATTAATTAATGTTAAGTAAGCAGGTTTAAAAGCAATTAAATTAATTATAAATGGTACAATTAATTTATCTTGCTTATAGATGCTTAAGATATATTGAATGACTTAGATTATTTGATATCTCTGTTATGTGATTTGTGATGCTTTGTGATATGAGATACTTTGGTTGAACTGTGATATTGTGGGTTATCTATCTGAGATGATTTGTTGTGTGAATATGAAATCCTGAATAATAAATTGTATTGTTTAAACTTAAATATGGCTTAAAGAATAACATTAGATTCGAAGAGAACGGGGTCGGGTATCAGTAAATACCTGAAACCACTTCGATTTGTAATCTATAATAATTCTTTATAGATTTAATATGTGCAATCAATAGGCTGGAATGGAAAATTTTAAGTAAACTGGACCATTGAAACTATATAGTCGTACTTAGGGATTGGTTTGTGAAATAAGTCTTGGTTCTAACAAGTTATGAACTCGTTGTGAGGTATGAGTTACCCTGGGTTTCAAATATGTTTATGAATCGGTATTTTCAAGTTATATGGGTTTACTCATGCTGGTTTCCAGCCTGTCCCGGGTGTTACCTTATTGTAATGCTCGGGTCAGACCGAGTATTTCATATTTTCAGGTTAGGACGTTATGGAGCTCAGGTGGCGAGATAGATGGCAGGAACGTACGGAGTATATCCTGTTGTGTTTTGGAGTTGTATTGTTTGTATTCTAGGACAAGTTAATTATTTGTCCATTTTATGTATGAGTGGTTGTATTATGATATATTCGATGTAAATTAACAGTTACAGCTTTCTTTGTAAATGCTATTATTTGATATTATATTTTATCCGCTGCGAATGTGAGATGCTGTTATTTTCTTTTCTTCTTCTATCTTCTTCTTCTTTTCTCAAAGAATCTGAAATTTTCGGCGTTTGATTGCTCGGAACTTCTACAGTGATCGTATTAGTGTCGAATTTTCGAGGTCGAAAATTTTGGATCGTTACATTTGGTATCAGAGCAGAAGGTTAAGCGAGAACCTTGGCTCTGGTGGGTTTACTAATTAAAGATAGGGTCAATAATACCCTATAATGAGTTGAGTGTGTGTGTGTGTGTGTGTGTGTGTATTTGAGAGCATACTTGTTATTTTCTTATATAAAATTTCTAAATATGGTAGATTCTTATATAAGTTTATGTTTTGGTATATAAGGAAATAATTTTTTCTAATTATTATAAATAACAAGGTAATTGGTTATTCAATTATTGGAATTAAATAAAATAATAAGAATTAAGTGGTAATAGAAATATAACCAAATAAGAATTGGATAATATGAACTATACAATAAGATAAGCTAGAAATGGACTCAAACTAGAGAATAAAATCTTGAAATTTATAAGAATGTTTTCAGAATGCTGAATTTAGTTACCCTGATTTTATTATCCAATAAATTATGATATAATATTGGTTTCCGGTTATGATGACCTTGATTGTTATCCTAAAATGTCTGTTGTATCTTGTAATGGAATGTTTGTTAATGATAAAGCAAAATGAAAAATATTAAGGAAGTAAAATTTAGATAAATTGTGAGGTTTTAAAATTTAGATACTGAAATTTTGAAATTTGTTTCAAAATGTTAAAAGGAATAATAAATATTTTTGAATATAGGAATCTTATTTTAAAACAAGAGATGTTTTAAAGAAATTTGTTTAAATTTAAAAACCAGAATGATTTAAAAAAAAATTAAAAAATGACTTGGTGTGCAAAGGAAATAAATATGTATATATGTGGGATACATAATAACAAGTTGATTGGAGTAAACACTAAGTAATGAGTTTTGAATTTTCCTTGAAAATGTGATAACTTTTGAACTTATAAGTGAGAAAGGATATTGATAAGGAGTTTAAAAATTTGAAATGGAAAATTCAAATTGAATAAGGTTGACTAAATTAAATAAATTGAATTTAACTTAGGGGAAGTTAAATAAGTTTAGAACAAACGACCTGAATTGGAAATTTCATGATAAAATTGAGATTTGACATAGGAAGTTAAATGGGTTGATTTGAAATGGGAGTTAGATGTGATCTCAAAACGGGTTTGAGATCTAGAAATGGGTAATGGATGCTAGGGATGGATGTTTTAAAATAATTTGGATGTTTATTTATTTTGACTTATCCTGATATCATCCTATTAATAATCTATGAAATTGAGAATTGGATTATTTAAATGAATTAAGAAATGGATTGAGGTAATATACATCCATTACTGAAATAAAATGAAAATAAAACCTTATTTTAGAACTATTTTGATTTTTGAAGTGAAATTGTAATTATGAAAAGGGAATCATTTTGAACTTAAGATTCAAATGTTAAAAATGAACTTGCAAACTAAAATTGTTTAAGAATCGGTTTCAAAGTTTGAAGATAAAATTGGGTAATAAATTGGATTCTGAAGATTAAATTATTTTTGAACTCTTATTTGGACTATGAAATAAGTTAAATAGAGGTAATTTAAAATGGAATTTTGAATTTGGACTCAAAATTAAATTGTTTAAAGATTTAGGCTGTTAAATTAAAAATAAAGGTTGAATTGATTTAAGAATTCAATCTACATTTAAGAATTTAACTCGAATTTATATAATTCGAGATGGTTTAAAAATTGAAATTGAAATTTAAAGTTTGTTCAAATTGAATTTGATTTGAAATTAATTGAAATTGTGATTGAAGTTGAATAAGTTTAAACCAAATGGGAATTTATTTGAATTTGGAAAAGGAATTGAAGTTAATTCAAATTGAATTGGAATTGAATCAATTTAATGGGATGAGAAATTGAGTAGAAGTGGAGATTGGGAAATGGAACCAGTTTGACTCTGAAACTATTTTCAATTTTTTTTAATATAACTGTTTAAAATCTATTTTGCTAGCTATTTACTATAGAACCTTTCCTTTTAAAACCCAAACTATCTCATATTTATTTTACAACTATTTTGAAACTAATTACTATTTTACGTCTGTTTTACAAACTAAACACTATTTTATAACTACTTTACAACTAATTACTATTTATAACTATTTTTAAATTATCTAACTATTTTACAACTATGTTATAACAACTTAACTATTTTACATCTATTTACCACTAGTGACTATTTTACAACTACTTATCTATTTTAAACTTTTAAAACTATTTTCTAAATACAAGATGGTCAGAGTGCAAACTGTTTAGAATTGAAGGGATAACCAAAATAGGAATTGAGGCGAGTATGAATAGGTGAATAGAAAGAATATTGATTTAGCTAATAATCAATGAAGATAAATACGTAGGATGTACGTATATTATTCTATTCGCAGAATGATTTGATCCATTTTCGAGCACAGAATTTCGAGATAGTATATCGATTCAAGTTGGGATTTTTCACTCGATTTTCGATGACGAACCCTGTATATGAATTTTTGATTGGTTTTGGGAATTCTCTATCATAGTTATGACTATGCAAGGAGAATGACAGTTCCTGACCAAGAAGCCCGATCCGAGTCCGCACTAGGAAGTCGGGTGGACGATACTAGTTCGAAAGTGAAATTGTGTGATCGAGTAAGCGATCGGATTTGATATTGCGTACGGATGGTATATGTACATCGTACATGCTTAAATGAAATTGATATTGGAAATTTTGAAAGGGAAGGTGAATATGATTTTTGAAAAGAAAAGTACATTTTGAGAAATATTTGATGATTAAAAGTGGAAGTTGAATGTCTCTAATATTGAAATTTACTTTTTGGAAAGTAAGTAATTTGGTAAATAAATTTTTGAAAGAAGCCAAATTTGAATATTGATTTGGCATAAAAAAGTGGTATATATATTTTTTCTATATGATAAACCCCCTTATTGAATCTAAAACAAGAAGAAAAGATTTTTAAAAATATTTAAAGTATAAAAATGAATTTATATAAGTATAAAGTGATCTAAAGATTTTTTTCAAGTTGAAAAGGATAAGTTATACATATATATATATATATATTTATATATACAAATGATTTTGTGAGAATGATTTTGGTAAGAGGTTTTGGAACCTATGGATTTTGGAAAGGCTTTTGATTTTTGGGAAAAATCAATTTTGGGAATTTGGAATGCCAAGTTTGGAACTATCGATTTGAAATATCGATTTTGTGTAAAGGAGATTTTTATGTGAATCATAAAGGGTATGATTTGATGATACTATATGTGTATAGTATAAAATATTTTTGAGATTAGCTCTGGGGATGAAGGCGCTCCCATGAAATGAACTTCATGGAGATCCACGGGGTGGTTCTTCCTTGAGCCCTAAGGGGAGGCTCTAAATTGGATCTTGGGACGAAGTCCGGACAAACTGATGTTCCTGAGGATTATGTGTGGGTAGCGTAAGTCGAGGGTGCTGATGCCTACAGAGACATTTGGGTTATGCTACGATGACAGTGTAACTCGTGTCACTGTAATCTACTGCGAACCATAGCGGAAGTTGTGGGGCCGTGAGAGCCAACGGTCTACGTTTGATTTTGCCGTGATGGCAACGTAATATCGGTAGACTGCGATCTATGAAGACAGAGCAAAAGTTGAGAGGCAGCGAGAGCCTACAGGCTACATTGGGACTCGACTAATGTAGTCTGCGATCTATGTAGGAGTGGTGAAGTTTCATTTGGCAGCGAAATTCTAGGGTGCTGATGCCTACAGTTACATGGAATTTTGCCATGATGGCGACGTAACAATGGGTGCAACTGCGATCTGTGGTGGGTTCCATGGCATAATCGAGGGGCACGGAGTGCCTACAGTTATCTATGGATTTTGCCGGGATGGCAATATAACCATCGGTTAACTACGACCATGGAGGGGGTGATGATTTCCAGAGCATTCTCACCAAAAATGATTTCTATATTTAAAAAATGTTTTCTATATTTTCACAAAATTTTTCGAAAAATGTTTTCCAATGGGGGTTGAAAATGGGTTTACCAAGTACTTATAGATTTCCAGTCCCATGCCTGATCAACGTATGACCGAATTTCTGTGAGAGCAAGGATGAACTTGTTGAGACATCAAGTTAGAAAAAAGTATTTTTATAAAACTATTTTGATAATATTATCTAGATTTTAAAGTGTTTTAAAAATTCTTAATAAAAGAGTTTATTGTTGAAAATGATCAAAGAGCAATTTAAGCCGATAATAAGCATTTCAATAAATTCTGGCTTCGTTCCTTTTCGAGGACAAAAAGATTTAAAGGGGGAAGGAATGTGATATCCTAGAATTTCAAGCAAATAAATATGTGATAATTTCTATTATATATTATTTAAAATGAGCTAAATTATTATTTTCAAAATAAATTTGAATATGGGTTTGTTTAAATGTGTGTGTGTGTATATATATATGAATTGATTTTAAATAGAATTTGAATTTGAAATTCAAAGAATAAATATCTTAAAATAAATTGGTTTTAAAATATATGTACATGATTTTTATTATTACAAAAATCAGTTTTATATTATTTTCTTTTAAAAGATTTTCTAAATATAAATTAAGAAAAAGTATTAACTAAATCGAAATTAAATATAAAGTTTTATAAAAAAACATTTAAAAATATATTAACACATGCTAAATACACGTGTAAGATTTATAGCAAATAATTTAACAAATGTAAGATAATTAACACATGTAAATGACAATTGTTAGATAATTAATAAAGTGTCACATTTATTCATTTTCTTTTATTTTAAAAATATTAGATAAATCAAGCTATAAATATATCTCTACTTTACCTTCTTTATTTCTTTCCTATCTTCATTTTTTTCAAACTCAAAGAAAAAAAAGCTGTAAACAAACTTGAAAACCAAAAAACTCAAAGCAACAACAACTCTATCATCCACCTTAAACCTGTAGCAAACCCAAGCAAAATCATCTCAGATTTAAAACAAGATCAACTCAATAAACATCAACAAAGATTAATTTTCATGTTGCAATTCAAATCAAAATATCAAGCAAGCTAATAATTCAAGGTTCCACATCAAAATCAAAAGCCTATCTCTCTGTTTTAAACTGTGAGTAAAACTAACCTATTTAAACTTGAATCTGTTGATATATCTGGATGTTTGGGATTAATACTTGAAGTATAGTGGTGATAAGTGCTTGCATGAATGTAAATATTATTGTATGTATA
Source organism: Allium cepa (assembly GCA_030765085.1). Taxonomy (NCBI): domain Eukaryota; kingdom Viridiplantae; phylum Streptophyta; class Magnoliopsida; order Asparagales; family Amaryllidaceae; genus Allium; species Allium cepa. Next base: position 166,539,375 of record CM060932.1, read on the forward strand.
TATATATGTGTGTGTAAATAGGTGTGCATGACTGGGAATAGGGAAGAGATGCTTCTGTTCATAGTTTACATGTTTTAAAACCTGATCAAAAATTTAAAACATCCTGCCTAAACGATTTAGACTTTGATCTCTGAATGAAAAGTATTTTTATGTGTATAACATCATTTTAAAAATAGATTCAAGGGAAAATATTAGGTAAATATTTTGAAAATGGAAATATATAGTGAGAAATCAAATATAATTCAAAAATCAATGTCCATAATTTTGTGTTTGGATTTCTGAATCAGATTTGTATTAGAAAATGATGATTTTTGATAATAATTCCATAAATTTTAAATTTATATTTGTGGAGTATTTTTGAGTTGAACGGTATTTGCATTCTCGTCAAATTCAGACGATCGTGAGGCTAGGCGGTGTCGGGGTTGAGGCTGGGGATTGTTTGTTGATCGTTAATCATGGGAAAATTGCTCGGAGGTATTCTAGATCACCGGATGGTCGAGTAATGGAAAACTAGGGTTGTGGGTCCTATTTTGGTCGACTTCGGTTTCGAGGAGGGTACGATGTCGTCGAAGCATCATTCTTCGTTGGAGTGGGTGGATTGGAAGCTTTAGACTACGACAAAGCTCTGGTATGTCAAGGGTTCTGGTGACTGGTGGTGGGAATGCGAGGAGGTTTTTGGTGTCCAGTTTCGTCCTAGTAGGTTCGATCGAGTTCGATTTTGTTTCTGTGATAATTTTGATGATCTGGGTGTTCATGTTGACTGAGGGAGAGGTCTCCGACGTGTCGATGGTCAGAGCAGGGATCAGAGTAGGTTGGATCGCTTGTGACGTGCACAAGTCTTCATTATATCTGTTTATGTTGCTGTGATTTGATGCTTCGGGGAAGATGGTGATTTACTCGGGGTCTCTCTTGAGTTTGATCGGAGTTGTGATTGAGTTTTGTCCTGGGATTTTTGGGGTTTGGGCTCGGGCCTGTATCGAAGTATTTTTGCAGAGTCGACGGTGATAAATAAATCAAGTTTTATAAGCAAAAATAAAATTTTGTTAAGTTTCAAAGCAAAGCTTCAAAGCCAATAGAAACAAGTATTCAAAGTATAAATAGTTATCGAATTTTCAAGAACAAATATGAATTATAGGTCTAATGTTTATCTTGTATTTAATTAAGATTTTAGGAAAATATAGATTAATTAAATTAATTAAGTAATTAAAGAAAAATTAATTAATTTATGATTAAGGATTAATTAATTAATAATTAAGGGTTATAAGTTAATTAATTATAGATTAATTAATTGGTAATTAGGATTAATTAATTAGAGATTGATTAATTAGTAAGTGGAGATTAATTAATTGGTAATTAGAGATTAATTAATTAGAGATTGATTAATTAGTAATTGGAGATTAATTAATTGGTAATAGAGACTAATTAATTGGTAATTAGAGATTAATTAATATAAGTAATTAGAGATTAATTACTTAATGTAAGTAATTAAAGGATTAATTTGTTAAGGGTTAATTAAATTAATTTGAAATTAAAGGTTAAAATTATTTAACAATAAAAGGCTAATAAATAATTAAAGGATAATTAATCAATAATTAAAGGTTAATTAATTGAGGATAATTAACCAATGGGATAATTACTTGATGAAAGTAATTATGGATAATTAATTTAGATTGATAATTAAGGAATGATAAATTAATGGTTGTAATTAATTAATGTTAAGTAAGCAGGATTTAAAAGCAATTAAATTAATTAGAAATGGTACAGTTAATTTATCTTGCTTATAGATGATTAAGATATATTGAATGACTTAGATTATTTGACATCTTTGATATATGATTTATGATGCTTTGTGATATGAGATACTTTGGTTGAACTGTGATATTGTGGGTTATCAATCTGAGATGAATTGTTGTGTAAATATGAAATTCTGAATAATAAATTGTATTATTTAAACTTTAACATTTGGCTTAAAGAATAACATTGGATTCGAAGAGAACGGGGCCGGGTATCAGTAAATACCCGAAACCACTTCGTTTTGTAATCTACAATAATTCTTTATAGATTTGATATGTGCAATCAATAGGATGGAATGGAATAATTTAAATAAACTGGACTATTGAAACTATATAGTGGTACTTAGGGATTGATTTGTTAAATAAGTCTTGGTTCTAACAAGTTAAGAACTCATTGTGAGCTACGAGTTACCTCGGGTTTCAATTATGTTTATGACTCAGTATTTTCAAGTTATATGGGTTTACTCACGCTGATTTCCAGCCTGACCCGGGCGTAACTTTATTGTAATGCTCGGGTCAGACCGAGTATTATAGATTTTTAGGTTAGGATGTTCTGGAGCTCAGGTGGCGAGCTGGATGGCAGGAACGTAAGGGGTATATCCCGCTGTGTTTTGGAGCTGTATTGTTTGTATTCTGGGACAAGTTAATTAACTGTCCAATTTATGTATGAGTAGTTGCACTTGATATATTGGATGTAAATTGACAGTTACAACTTTCTTTGTAAATGATATTATTTGATATTATATTTTATCCGCTGCGAATGTGAGATGTTGTTGTTTTCTATTCTTCTTCTACCTTCTTCTTCTTTTCTCTAACAATCTTAAACTTTTGGCGTTCGATTTCTCGGCACTTCTACAGTGATCGTATTAGTGTCGAATTTTCAAGTTCGAAAATTTCTTGTTGTTACAGGATAATTATTCGATATCCGTCCATGTCTACGGATGCGGATATTCGAAAATGGTTTCGGATATGGATGCAGATATGGCACTATCCGCATCCGAAAGTATCCGTTGATAGGCCTAGTAAATTCCATAAAATATCAAAGTCAAGTGCAGGATCTGGAAGAAACTTCTCCTTTCTAAGGAAATGCAAAATGAAATTTAATCATTTGAAATGTACACTTGTAATACAATCAGGAAAATTTAGGGGTATATCGTCACTGCCAAAAGAATTAAAGCTAACTCAGAGAAAATCTATGTAATAAGGAATATGAAAACCCTAAAGAAGTCAAAACATGTGATGGGTATAAATATGAACATAATAGCCTTAAGCATGTTTATATTAAAATCAACTAATAAATGCATTATTTTCATCGATCATTTAAAAAAGGAAGGAACTTTGAATGTGATGAGGAATGTATGCAGGCATTTCCAGCACTTAAGGAACATCTAGCTTCTAATCCAATTTTATCAAAACCAATAGAAGTGGAAGAACTCTTTATATATCTAACCATGACTGAGTACAAGATTAATGCAACTATAATTAGATAAGATGATGGTGTGTAATGGCTATTATACTTCAATAGTAAATGTTTAATGTGAACAAAACTCAACTACTTGTTGATAGAAAAGTTTACCTCCTCTTGATAGTAAGAAAACTGCACCCATGCTTCTAAGCTAACCAATTAAGGTTCTCAGCCCTTGAAACAAATATTGAACAAGCTATAAACTTTAGGACGACTACATAAATGAGAAATAGAACTTATCTAGTACGATATATCATATAGTCCTAGAAGCACAATCAAAGACAGGAATTAACTGATTTTATAGTTGAACGCACCCGAACACCTAACCAATAAAAGGAAACAATGAAATATCACAACAATGGCATTTATATATGGATGGATTTTCAAATGAGCAAGGTGTTGGAATCAGATATGTCCTAATCACACCAAATAATCACAAGATATAAGGAGTAATAAAAATGAAGTTCAAAGCTACAAACAACGTGAGATAATATGAGTTTAATAGCAGAATTAAAAATGGAACAAACGCTAATGGAAACACATATTAAAATTCATAGTGTTTTTCAATCAATGGTCAAACGGTTGCATGAAAGTTATACGGTGAAAGACCAAACATTAGTCAAGTATGTAAACCTAAAAAAATAGATATTGGAGGAGCTTGAGCAGTTCACTCTAGAGAAAATTCTACATGACAAGAACACTTTTGTGAATTTCTTAATAAATTTAGCAAGTGTTATAATTGTGTTAGATGTTAAAGCATTACAAATGGGGCACTTAGCAGAACCAATTATATCCGAAATGGAGCAGAATTAAGTACTGACTAGAGCACAAAGCACAAAACTACAACCAATGTAGGATTTTGTGCAACGATGTGATAAATCTCAAAAATCAAGTCGCCATACCTCAATTTTTGTCACATAAATTGGATCCTCTATCAAGCCCAAGGCCCTTCTATGTTTAGGGAATAGACCTAATTGGGTCACTTCCCTTGTCCATAAGAGGTAAAAGATATGTAGTATTGATATATTATTTGACAAAGTTTGAAGAAGCAAAACCTTTAATGGTTTCTACTTTCAAAAAGATGGTCGATTTTGTTGTAAAGAACATTATTACTGGATTTGGACCACCCCAACAAATTAGTTCAGATAATGAACAAAATTTGAAAGTGAAGGGTTCGCCTAACTATGCGAAATGAATGGTATAATAAAGCAATTCTCTTTAGTAATAAATGATTAGGCAAATGGATTGGTTAAAGTAGAAAATAAAACAATTTAAAATCTCCTAACAAAAAGATTAACTAAGTCTAAAAGAAGGTGGGCTAAGGAATCACCCTTAGTGCTATGCGCATTCGAACTTTAATGTGGTCTCTCATTGGGCATACACCATTTTCCTTGTCATACAAATATGAAATGTTGCTTCCTATAGAAGTGGAGGTTCCATCTCATAGGCAAGAATCTTACACAACTTGTTAGGGACTGGAGATACTGGTTTTGAAAACAACAGCCTTTGCAACTTATTTTATTATAACTTATATACTAACACTATTGTCTATATATATATATATGAATGTTATTATGCAGGATATATATATATATATATATATATAAGGTAGGTACTGATTATTGAAGACTGTACAGTATAAAGATCAAGAATGAAGAAATCAAGTTTGAAGACTCATGAGTATCAAGATCAAGATTTTAAGATAAGTGTCTAGTTTTTGTTAAAACTTCATAATAACACGGAAATGTTCATTCCAAATTTCATTTGGGATGGAACCCATTTCTATCTTCTTAGTGGCTTACAAACCCATGACAAGTAGCTTACAAACCTAAGACAAGTGGCTTACAGACCCATGAATATCCTGGTTTTGTACAACTTCTCGAATCCTGATGTGATTAGATATTCTGCAGGAAGAAGCTTGCAAAATTACTTCAAAATGGTTTTTCAAAATGATTTTCAAAACTGCTTTTCAAAATGTTTTAGCCTTAAAAATTATCTTTCAAATGATTTTCAAAAGGATGTTTTAGCCTTAAAATGTTCTTTGTTTTTTAAATAAACTCTTATTTTAAACTTCGTTTGTTTTTAAAACTATCTTCTGATTTTTAAATATTTTTTATAATATATATATATATACACACTTGAGATTTAAAATCTAATTTATATATACATTCTAAAAATATATTTTTCAACTGTTCTTTATTCTAAAACATAGGAAAATTAGTTTATTTTACTCCAGAATCATTTTATCTTGTTTTCCTTTCAATACCATTTTCAAAAAAAAATTTATATTGTTTTTAAGGATGTCGACATCATGGGATACCCCATGTCAACGTGGTGGCAGTTGAATTAAAAAGTTTCAATTTTCAAAAGAAGTGCCTATTCGTTTAAATCTCTTCACGAATGGTTATGACCGTTGGTACTCTATAAATAGCCTTCACAAATGAATTTTTTAACTAACTATTTTCTTATTTTCTTCACTCCTTCTCCATAAATCCATACTCTAAAAAATTTCATATTTTTAAGATCATGCCGAAATTCTGCTGAATTCTTAAGTGAATCAAATTAGGAATCTCATTCTTGTTTGATTCTATGCCCTCTCTCGAAGATCAAAGTTCTATTCACAGTTATAGGATCAATTTGTAAACAAAAGTTTATCGAGTCTCTCTATAAGGTGTGGTTGCCTGGAAATATATTGGGTGATCTTGTGTCCCATAAATCAAGAGAGTTTGCCCCGGACTTGAGAGACAGGAAGGCACCTCAAGGCATTTATAAATTGAGGATTGTAATCTCGACATTGGAATGATAAAAACTGTATGAGGTGTTTGCCTTCGTACAAGACTAGATGTAGGGTAACTTCGAACCAGTATAAAATCCTGTGTGTTCTTTCCTTTTACTGCATTTTGTTTACTTTCTCCATCTGTATTTGATTCTGTGATTGTTCTTTGATTAAGTTTTGCATTTGTTTATACCATAATTTTTAAATTAGTCCATATAAGTCTTAGAATCCATTAAACACTATTCACTCCCCCTCTAGTGTTAAATTAGCCTTAAAATCCTTAATCCGCACTCCCTTTCACAACTGAGCGGAATTATAGACTGAGGGAATCAACTTTAGATTTCACTAGTGGGAGAAGAGATAAAGCAAGATTAATGATCGTAATTTACCAATAAAGAATGTTCAAATGCTACAACTCTAGATTAAAAGAAAGAATGTTCAGTAAAGAGGTCTTCTACTTAGAAAGGTTCGTCGAAATCCGAGACTGTATGAAAAATGACTATTTTTGCTCATCAATTAAATATTAAAATATTAAATTTCTACAAATTAACTTTTAATTCAATCTTAAAAGTTCCCTATCATCATTCTAATTCAAATAGAATTTAATTCAACTTTATAAATCATTTTTATTCACATTAAATTCAAATTTCAATTATTTATGCAATTTCAAATATTCAATTAACAATTTAATTATCCAATTAAATCCAGATATTCGAAATAAAATCTACTCTGCTAATAAAATTAGCTTTTGAATATTTAAAACCAATTAAATATACAAATATCGAATGACAGAAATTCTAGGTCGTTACATTCTCCCCTACTTAAAAGAATTTCGTCCTTAAATTACCAAGTAAGAGAAAGTCACAAAATCAATTAAATATTCAAAAAAATTCGTTCAAATTTGAAATCAAATCATTTAAACTTTTAACTTTTCCAAAATCCAATTGTTAGACTTCTTACAAAAAATTTTCTAAGTTTTCAAATCTACTTAGTTATCTTTTAAAACCAACCAATATTGTTTAACTTTTCAACTAAATATCAAAAATTTAGTTAGCATTTTTTTCCCCAATTTCTCCAAATTTCTCAAAAAAATTCGCCAGCGTCTCTTCTGCACGGTTCGATCGTAGTAGGATCAGAACACAGATATATATATATATATATATATATATATATATATATATATATATCACAAATATACATCTCATCTTCGAAGATGCGGACTCCCGTAGGGAAAAAATTGTAAAAGTATGATATGTAATCCGAGATATGTACCTTATATATTATTAGCAAGCATATACGGCTAATATAGCGCGTAAGCGAGCTCCAAATGCAAAGCAAGCGCCATACACACCTACTATGCACTCAACAATAATGAGAAACATCTATATATGAAAGTGATAGTAAAATACAACATATACCAATACAACAACTATATATGCCAATATAGCAAATGCCATCAATAATCAACAAATCCAACCATCAAACAACTACCATCCAATCAACATCCAACAAACCAATATCTATCCAATCAATCCATAACCAAATCAATATAAATTTATTTCTCATTAATATTCATTGAATTGGTTTTCAATTTATTCATATTTGATTCATTAACATCGAATTTTCTAACATTTATTTGTTCAAATTCGATTAGTTTACATTCACAAATTTACATTTAAGTTAGTTCACTTCCAATTCAAATCAAATTCAATTCAATTTACGTTCACTTCACTTCCTATTTGAATTTAATTATTTAACTTTCAATTTCATTGATTCAATTCCATATGAATTTCTACTTGATCAACTAATAACCATCTAACAATCAGTGCATATCGAAACATAACCAAATTAATTTAATTTACATTTAACACTCATATTTACTTCATTTACCTTCAATTTGGTTTAACTTTTTTAATTCCAATTAGTTGATATTCAATTTAGATTGAATTCTAGTATTCACTATATTCATATTTCTATACAATATTTCTAATGTTTATCATCAATCCACAACTTAAGTTTATTAAATTCTAATAACAACATTTTTAATGCTAATTCATTTTACACGTAAATTTGAATTTCTTTATATAAATCAAGTTCACATTCATTTAATTCACTTTATTAATTTACTTCGATACCAAAATCAACTTCATTCAACATCATTTAAGTTAAATTTCATTTCACACTCACTTGCATTTACTTCCCTATACAATTTAAGTTCATTTCTAATTTGATTCAAATTCTATTTCATTTGACTTTTGCTCAAGTCAAATTCATATCACTACTCAAATTCAGATTTTGTTTTGCTTAACAAAATTGTTTAACCATTTTAACATTTGGTTTTACTTACCTTTTCTCATTTTTATAAGTTATACAACTTATTCATTCAAACTTCCAAATTTATATTATATAATCACTTACCACTTAAGTTTAATTTCCATTTCAATAATTTATCTAATCAGGTTAAAATCCAATTCAATTTATTTAACCTTCCTTCAGTTAAATTTCAAATCATATATTTATTATGCTAACTCAAATTTATTTTCAACTTTACTAAAGCTAAAAATCTTTATTTCATATTATAAGTACAAAACTTATTTCACTTATATTTATCAATTACACTTGGATTTTAAATTCAAATTTGTTTATCACAACAAAACTTAACTTTCCAATTTACTATTGGTGGCAAATCCATCACATAGAACCTTGAAAATGATACTGATAATGCTGCAGTCATCACCCTTATTATTTCCCAGCAACAGTAGTGAATTCAGTGCTTTATATTCTTTTAAAATTTCCATTTATTTATAAATCACATTTATAAATCTTTTTACTTATATAATTTCACTATTTTACTTTACTTACATAAGATCATTCCACATTTATTTATCTTACTTAGATTTATAACAATATAATATCTTTAATTTTGAAAAATAACTTTCAAAATAAACGGAATTTAAAATTCTAAAATAATTAGTTTAAATTCATTTTTTTATTTATAATTCATACTTATAAATATATTCATGTTGTTTCGTTTCTTATATATAAGATTATTTCACAAATGTAAATCATATTAATTATAATTCCCTACTTTATAATTCATTTACTTATATAATTTGTTCGTTTACAATTGTTGTTTTTATTTAAATTATTCAGCCAGCTTTTATTAACTTATATATATTCACATTTTCAAACAGCCAAACAATCAATTTATATATACTTTAATAATTTCTAAAAAATTATTTCCTTTATATACAAAATATAATCGAGAAAAATGTAACAACCCAAAATTTTCGATCCCGAAAATTTCAGATAGTTAGGAAAAGAAGAAAAGAGATAGAAGAAGAAAAAAAAAGAAACATAGAACCTCACATTCGCAACGGGTCAAAATATAATATAAATAAAATAATAGTTATACAAGGAAAAACTGTATTAGTTAATTTACATTAATACATCAGAGTTATAACATTTCACAATCATTGGACAATTAAAATAACATGTCTCAGATAACCAACAATAATATACTCAGCGAAATACACTCCATACGTTCCTACCATCCAGCTCGCCTCCTAAGCTCCAGAACGTCCTTACCTTAAAACTGTAATACTCGGTCTGACCCGAGAATTACATCAACTTGAATCATAAATTAAATTGTTTGATTTTAAACATTTATAAAAATCTTACTGTATTTACTCAATTTCAGAAGATTTTCAAACCTATTTTGCTTGAATAAAATTTTAAACTTTAATTTATAATCATATTGTGTTTGAATCTCAAAGCCTGACCAAGATTTGACAAAGAGTTTTGAATTTTTGAATGGTTTTTAAGCTTTGTAATATGGAAATAGAGAAGAACATGCATAACAAACATGCACAGATCAAACATATTCATATATACAAAGATTCACATCCATATATACACATGCAAAGCAAAATTTTATCCAAGAGTCACATGCACAAATTTTAGTTTTACTTAAGCCTTTAAATAATATGTTTACTCACAGATTGCAACAAAGACAGGTTTGAGCCTGGAAAGAAAAAGTCTGGAAGTCGTATTTGATTCTATATGTTGAATTTATCTTGCTTTGAACCTTGATGCATTTGAGCTGTTAGCTTGTTTGATCCGATCCTTGTTTTGGTTTGATAATTTGAAAAAGTTGCTTGATGTTTTGGATTTTCTGCTATTTACAAGTTTGTTTCTTTTTTTCTTTGATTTTTTGTCCTCTGGTTTGTTACAGGACTTGATTTTCTCTTTTTTTGAAGAATAGAGATGAACAAATATACAACCTTTAGAAAATAAATTGACACTTGTACAATCCATGCTACATGGTTTACATTTGTTATCACATGTTCTTATTATTTGACAATTGAATATCAAATTTATGTTTTAAATCCTTTGTCTCTAATTTATTTATAAATTATAATTTAAATCTTTTCTTTTCAAAAATTACTTAATTTTATATCCAAATTTTTTTAAAGAAAAAGATTTAAAACTTAATTACACACTAATAAATAACCATATACAAATACTAGTTGTAAATATATTTTTAAGATATTATTTAGAAGAAATAATTTAAACCCCTATGTTAAGTTGATTCTTATAGGCTTAAGTCATTAACACCACACACACACACACACACTCTTACTTGTATATGTATACACTTAAAATTCAAATATCATAAAGTTTTCATATATCTATTTATATATTTTTACAAATTTACTATTAGATTCATCATTTTAATTCAACTATTATTATAGTTTCAAATTCACTTATATATACATCCGGACATCATTAATTATCAAATTTATTTGTTTTATCCAAATAAAATTAGTATCCCAATAGTTTACAATCAGTTAATTATCCAATTAACAGCTATACAAAATCCGGGTTATCATAATAAAATTATTTCATTTACCTAATTTAAAAAGAATACTATGTCGACTTGTCTCGTTTAAGTGTTTGGAAATCCCTATCGATAGACCCTAAGAGATTGGAAGATATCTCAACCAAAAGTTTTCAAACAGGTCTCTCGTATATGAAAAACACTTTCTTCGAAGTCGGACAATGGTGTAAGACAAATGACCTCTTGGGAAAAGGGGTAAAATCACTTTGAGCTCTTCTTTCGGAGAAATAAGTTCCTCAGGAGAAATAGAGAAAAAGCTTTTCGTCCTACATACCGACCAAAATTCACAAACAACTGAATGGATAAGCAAACACAATATAAAACATTTAATATCACTAACAAATACGTGCTCTGTATATAATACACTCAAACTCAATCTAGGATGCTACTGTCCCTATCTATACTGAGTACACATCAAAGCTTAGGAATATACAAAATCTAAGCTCTGATACCACATGTGACGACCCGCTAATCCTTACCCTTTGAATCGATAATAAACCACACATGTTCGACCTAAAAAGCACAGACCGACGGAAAGTCAGGAGAAAGAAAAGAAGAGAGAAGAAGAAAAGAAAGAGAGAAGATATAACCAAACAGAACAATACAGAATTTCACATCGCAGCGGAAAACATATAATATCATATCAATGATCTTTACAAAACAGAAGCTGTATATATACATACATCAATCAGAGTTCAACAATCAATCATAAATTATTAGCCTGGACAGTTATAATAACTTGTCCTCACAATTGCTGATAATATACAACAACTAAGCAACAATGCAATGGATAATCAAACAAAACATGTACGAGTATACGGAATGGAGATTCCAACTCTCCTGCTGAAGCTCCAAAAGCACCAAATCTAAACCTGTAAATATAATCGGGCTAACCCAAGCATTGAAAGGGAAGAATGCCCGAATCAGTCTAGTTAACCAATGTGAGAAACATACTCAACTGAATTTATTAAATTACCAAACTTTTTCTTTATCAAAACAAAAGTATCTCGTAAGACAGGTCCACACATAAACACGGACATGTTTTTACCTTACGATAACTAAAACATTTTATATCAAATCCTCTGATATTATACTAGTGTCTAATATACGAATAATATTCAAAATAGCCAAAATTGTTACCATTATTAGATTCTAGCATACTTGGCTCTAGAAATAAAATGGCATGTACGTAGTGGAGTTTGGATTTCCATACAAATGACCAGATGAAGGGACTACCTTTCGAATAGGTACACCTCTAGATGGATGTCCCAAGGCATAGAACATCTGCCCTCCACCAACACAAGATCGACCCATATTTATAACTAGATGGTACCGAATATGTCATCCTCCGGTCGTTATCGACCTTTACCGAGGGCCCTCCAAGCATACAAACCACAATAATCAGATACACAACATCATAGCGTGTAAAGATATATCTAGAAGAGGATGATCATATCCTACTTGGGAATGACCCACTTAGCCCTGCTGCATCTAACCCAGTTTTGGTCATTTTCGGTTGATGAGGCCTGAGGTAACGATTACCTTTCACAAATCACAATCACAATCACATCACTTTGAATGCCACACGACCATTTCCATTTGACTACTAATTGCCTTCCACAAAAATACAACCCTTAAGCTCATACGTCTAGAGGAGGGTGTTAAGCTAGGAGAAGTTGTCTTCTCCGCCACCACTGATGTACGTTTGTAAAAACCAATGTACGTAATCTGTAGAAATGCAATGTCCGACAAACATCCATACAAGTTGCCTAGGATCAGGACAAAGCGAAGGTACTTTTCTGCCACATCCTGTTGGGAAATCCCTAGGATTAGTAGCAAATAGTCCTTGCATTGGATATTTCATAATGAAGAGGCCACTGATACTATATGTATATTGGGATTTTAACCCCAGACGATCAACAAGCAGTCCCCCACTATGAAAATCCGGAATATCAATATCATCACAATATGCACAAATCGAATGCATATACGTTGGTCCGAAGTGGTTTTCAGATAAATCTGATTCCGGTCTCTTCGCACCAACAACGCAAAAGCATTTCTCAACCTCACACAGGAACTAAGTCTCATAGACTTATCACGTCTCCAACTTTCAACTTGCTATCCTTCGAGCCAAGAAGGAAGCTCGATAGATTAGAGCAATATTCCGCACTATACGAATCAACATCCTCAACACAAACGATAATCAAGCCTACACAGAAGGCTACACACTAAGTGTACGACTAACCCACATCAAGTCGAGGAACTAAAATTTGGCCAAATTTGATAGTCGGTTATTTAACTATCAAAGCAAACAAACAAATACTCAACACTATAACAATCACAGGGCCCTTTTTATTATCTTTTATTAATTAAATCATTTGCCGAATATTCACTTTAAGTTATCTTTAAAAAGATATAATCTCAAAACATTTCAACTTTCTATATTGGAAAACATTTCCATATACTTATTTAACAATAAGTAATTCAAAGACCTCTTTGTTTTCAACGCTTAGAAAATATTACATATACTTAAATTAGGATTAAGTATATATTTTACTCTTTAAGGTAAACATTCAATTAAACACATTTGTTTGGGTCAAAACGAATGTTGCATAAAACATCGTTACGACAACCAAAAATCACTAGTATAGGGATTCAAAAATTAGATAGATATATAAATCCCATATACTATACAACATATTTCCTTTCGAAAATCATTTACTATAACAACAGTGTTATAGTCCATCATTTCCTTATTTCTCGAAAACGTTTATTTCAACAATGAATGTTGAAATCTATGGTTTCGATACTTACAAATTTTAAAACATCTTCTAATCGATTAACTCCATTTAAAAGATCAATTTCTAAAACCTGTCTTTTAATTTAAAAAATCATTTTCCAACACATTTTTTAAAATATTATTCACTGTCCAAAATCGTGAATATAAATCGTTTTCCAAATTAAAGCTTCTACATATTTAATTCAAGAAGTATCCACTGCCAAAAATTATGGATATAAATCTCTAAACAAATTCAACACTTCTACATATTCAATTAAAGGATTATCCACTGTCCAAAATCATGGATATATCTCCTTTAATAGGCTTTCATATTTACTTATCGAATTCAATTGATTTTGGATTTACAAAACAATGTTTATAAATTTCATTTATATTTTATAAAACTTCCATTTATGAATTCCCTTTATTAACAAATTCCATTTACATCTCATTTATATGCCAAAAATCCAAATTATAAGTCAATTACTTATAATTCTCTTTATTTTACAAATTCATTCTTTTATAACTTCACAAATTTTAAATTTTATTTACTTATAAAACCTATTTATACTTCATTTTAACATTTATAAAACACCTTTATAATTTCATCACTTTTGATTCATAAAATATCAATTTTATAAATCTTATATATAAACCATTTATCCAAAATCACCATTTAAACTATTTTACAAAATAGTTGTCTCCATATTTCAAAATTCATATTCTGATTATATTGCTCAAAAATCGTAATTTTTATAACATAAAAATTATAACTTCCATTTATTTAAAATAAATTCATTTTTTAATAGTTCAAAAATATATATAACATATATTTTCAAAATCACTTAAAATTCCTTTTCAATTTCGAAATTGTCACTTTAACATTTTTAAAATTACCAAAAGTAGGCCCAACGTTGCAACATCACTAAATACATCAACCACATCAACCAAAACATCATATATCAGATGAATACAACATATATCACAATATTTGTACTCTAACCTGTCACATACAACAAATATACATATTAGAAATATATGTACACTCTTTGCTTCGAGGCAGACGCGCGTACAAAGGGTCATCCGCTCATACATGAGAAATATAGGGTCATCTGCTCCAATATGCATGTATATATCCAAATACCAATCAATATATCATATATCATCCAAACGATCATCAATTATCATAAATAATATTATTTCTCACTTATATAAAAATATCAGTGAGTCGGAAAGAGTGAGTTTTACTCATATTGGTTCCAATAGCAGTTGAAGTGTTTTATCCCGAATAAAATTAAAAGGACGTTTAATTTTACCCAAAATTTACAATAGCTCCAATCAACTCTAAACCAGCTCTAAAATGTAGTGCTTGTCAATATGGATCCAACGCAATTCGTTTCGTGCAAAATGGACCTCGTATGAAAAAGTTATGCTGTTTCAAAGTTTATACAAATTTATAATATAATAATTTCAATTTTTATTTTATTTGTTTAACCTTCTTTCACCCATAGTCATTCACTTTTGTTTCCAACAAATTTGGCTACATGAATTCTTTCTTCCTCACCCTAGTACGTGACCGAACCCACCCACGCAACAAACCCTAGATCGACGCGATTTGCTCGCTTGCCTTGACGATGATCTGTAACCATCATCTTGTAGCCCTAGCTGAGCTTTATCTTCCCGATGAATATGAACGAACTCAGTACAGATCCACCTTGAAAAACATGTATGAACGATTAGCCATTGAACGAGAATTGATGTTGATCTCGCGTTATTTTCGATCATCTTCGTATGGATTTAAAGATCTCATGAAGCTCTTTAACTTTGTAGTTGGAGGTTATTGCACGGATTGGAAGAAATTAAGAGGAAAAGAAACAAAGAATATCGGCCATTAAATTGCTGGTGGCTAGGGTTAAAGGTATTAGGGTTTGTGAAAAATTGAAGAAAATGAGGCCTTTTATAGAAAATTAGGCGACACTATTCATCGCCAAATTTTTCGAACTCGAAACGAAGCGTGCCACCTGACATTTATAATGTGTTACCCCTATTCCGAACACAATGGAATATATATCGGGATCCAATTCGATCGTATTTGGAAGATAGGTTTTCAAATCAAATTATTTAAATTTAAAATTTACTTAAACAGGTTTCTACGCGTTTTAGCTTGCCCCGGACAAACCGTAAATCCGATTGACACGAAATTTGAAATCTTACAATAATATAACATTACGGATCCATGAAACAGTTTCATTGAAATCCAAGACTGTATGAAAAGTGGCTATTTTTCATCTTCAATTAAATATTAAAATATTCAATTTCTACAAATTAACTTTTAATTCAATTTTAAATATCCTCTATCATCATTCTAATTCAAATAGGATTTAATTCAACTTTATAAATCATTTTTATTCACATTAGATTCAAATTTCAATTATTTATGCAATTTCAAATATTCAATTAACAATTTAATTATCCAATTAAATCCAGATATTCGAAATAAAATCTACTCAGCTAATAAAATTAACTTTTGAATATTTAAAATCAATTAAATATACGAATATCGAATGACGGAAATTCAAGTCGTTACACCATAGGTCTCTAGCCTATAAAAATGAGATGGAACTCCATAGAATGGGGTACAATCCCCCATGTGGACTAAGCGACATAGCACATCGCAAATCTAAATCACAAAATGATCAACATTGATCAATAAAAAGTGTAAATTACACCAAGCTAGCAAATAAATGAGTTTCGCTTCATGTCCCATAACCACTGGCTTAACTTAAATATTTACGAACAAATTATAGATTTCCACTCGAAAATTGTCATAAGATTTCAATCGAACAAGTCTAAGAATTAACGAACAAAGTAAACGCAAGCGCTTCGTACCACTTGTTTTGCTAAGTCATTTAATTGGATTTCTCATACGAATGAGGTAAAGGTTTGTATACACTAATAGATTGGAAAACGGTTTTAAAAACAAGCTTTGTATTAAAAGTAATGTTGAAATCATTTTTGTGAAAGATTTTAAGTATTTACTACTAGTATAGAAACCTTTGTATTTTAAAGGGACAATCACAAAAATGACTGTAAAAACAATCTATCACTAAAAATTCACATTCGACGACGTGAAGTAAATAATGGATCACAATCACTAATAATTGAAGTAGGAACTCTATGCAATTTAATAATTTCTTTAATAAGAGTTTGGCCAAAAGAGGTACGACGGTCTGATTGGACCAAACAGGAATAAAATGGGCGGATTTTGTAAGTCTGTCTACAATCACCCATAGTCTGTCATGACTCGAATGAGAACAGGGAAGACCGTCAATAAAGTCCATGGAGACTTGATCCCACTTCAAAACTGGAACGTCCAAAGGTTGCAATAACCCACTGGTCCATTGGTGCTCGGCCTTTAATAGTTGGCAAGTCATGCGACGCTTAATAAAGTTAGAAATATCTGATTTCATTCCATCCCAATAATATAGTCATTTCATGTCCGCATACATTTTACTACTACCGGGATGAATGGTAAATTTAGAACGATGAGAATCTTCTAAAATATCTTTACGAAGATCACTAATATTTGGCATGATAATCTATCAAATTTTTGAATGCCCCAACGAGCATTGATTTCAAAGTCTTTCAGACCATTAGTATCATTTTTATCCCTACAACTTTGGCTAAGATGAGCCAATTCAGGATCTTGCTTTTAAGCTTCAAGGATGCGGTCTAAAAGAGAAGGATGAGTCTCAAGGCCACATAAAACAAGATATGAACATGAATCAAAGTCACGATCTTGAATCTCACAAGTGGATAAAGACTCAAGATCGTTCCATTCGGATATCATCATGAAAACAACCGCTTGTTGCTTATGACTAAGGGCATCAACAACATGATTTCCTTTTCCAGGAGTATAAAGAATATTAAGATCATAAGAAGCAAGGAATTCGAGCCAACGTTGTTGATGCAAATTAAGTTCCTTTTAAGAAAATAAATACTTCAAAGATTTATGATCGGTGTAGAGAACAAATTTCTCTCCCAAAAGATAATGACTCCAAATTCTAAGGGCGAAAACAATGGTAGTGAGCTCTAAATCATGAGTGGCATATCCAGTCTCAGCAGGCTTTAATTGCCTAGAAGCATAAGTGATAACACATTCCCTTTTGCATGAGAAACGGCTCCCAAACCAACAGGACTAGCATCGGTATAAACAATCAAGTCTTGGTTCCGTTCGAAAATCATAAGAATAGGAGCATCGGAAAGGAGTTCTTTTAATTTTTGAAAAGCAGCTTCATATTTTTCTGACCAAATGTACTTAACTCCCTTCTTTTTCAAACTAGTAGGAGGTACGCAAATTTTAGAAAAGTCTTTTATGAACCGACGGTAATAGCCCGCCAATCCAAGAAAACCACGAATTTCCATTACACACTTCGATCTCTTAAAATTTTGAATCGCTTCAATCTTTGAAGGGTCCATGGAAATTCCAGATTCAGAAATAATATGTCCAAATAATTTCACATGGGATTACCAAAAGTGGAACTTGCAATTATTTTTCTTCAATTGATGAGAACAAATCGATCGAGGAAGTCTTTGAAAATTCGATTCATAAGGTCAACGAAATTAGCTGGAGAATTCGTTAAACCAAATGGCATAACAAGCCATTCATAAGATCCATAATGAGTATGGAACGATGTCAAAGGATGCTATCCTCTGCATTACGAAGCTGATGAAAACCGGTTGCTAAGTCTAACAATGAAAATACTTTAGCACCGCTATGTTGATCGAATAGATCATCAATCTGAGGTAAGAGATATTTATTCTTGATGGTGAGATCATTAAGCTTGCGGTAGTCAATGCAAAGCCTAAGTGTATCATCAGATTTCTTCACAAAGATAGCTAAAGCTCCCCAAGGAGAGGAACTAGAATGAATAAACTGTTTTGCTTCCAGTTCGGATAATTGTTTATGCATCTTCTCATTTTCCTTATTGGACATATGATAAGGAGGACGAGTGATAGGTAGAACTCTAGGGATTAGATTAATTCTGAACTCAATTGCTTGCTTAGGTGGTAATCCTAAAACAGGCTCAAATATATCGAGAAATTCACGAACAATGTAAATGAGGGAAATGACATCTTCCTCATCATCATTATTGTCATCACGTAGATTTAGAGAATATAGGGTTGCCACCAAATTAGAATCTGAATCTTTAAGAATAATAGAAATATGCTTAACAAATTCAAGATGTCGAAGATGGATAGTCCTCTTGGGACATAGGATGTGGGCTTCATAACAGTTAAGCCAATCCATTCCCAAAATCATCCTGAAACCTAAGTAGCACATAACATGCAAATCGGCTCGGAAAGCATAATCACATAATATAATCTCGACATCTTTACAAAATAAACTTAGTGTTGTGGATCCACCAATCGGATTTGAAATTTTCTATGAAGTCATCAAGCCCATAACATTTAAAGAAAAGTATCAACAAGTTCTTTTGATATAAAAGAGTGAGATGCACTCGTATCAAAAAGAACTCGAATAGAATGATCACGAAACATAATAATGCCATCAAGGACAGAATGAGAAATACCTCGACCAAGAGAAGTGTTACTAGGGGCTTGCACAACATTCAGCTTTCCCTTTTTCTTGCTTTGAAGTTTGGTAAATGAAGATATAAGATGACCCTAACTTTTGCAATAGAGACAATAAAGGCGTTTCAGCCACCTATTTGCATAATGGTCCTTAGAACCACAATTGTAGCGTTGCCCATGACCAGAGGTAGGAGTCTTTGCTACTAAAGTTGATTGATTCCCTTTCTTTTAGGATTAGGGCCTTCAAACTTAATATGCCTCTTCTTGTTGTTGATGAAGTTCTTCGTGGCTCCCATAACTTCAACATCACTTTCTTTGTCGGCCTCTTCAATTCGAAGAGCGATATCTACAAGCTGATCGAAAGGAATTTATAATTTCAAAAGTAAAGCCATTTTGAGATTCTTATTCAACCCATAGATAAACGTCTGAGTTTTCTTCAATGGGTTATTAATATACTCGACCCCATATTTAGAGAGGGATTCAAAAGATGTGACATAGTCTATGACAGAAGATTCACCTTGAATAAGGTCAATAAAGCATCGAGCTAAAGTTGCTTTTTTGCTTTTGGCATAAAATTTAACTCAAACCTTTTTCGAAATTGCTCCCAAGTAAGATCCGCTTTGACAATTTCTGAAATCAAAAGCTCATACCAATCTAATTCTCACTCCTGGAGCATGCTAGAAGCCACTTGGAGTCAATGTATATCTGCAAGATTCATGCGATAAAAGATGCGATTGTATGTTCTAAGCCAAGCTTGGACTTCTATAACGCTTTTGGAACCCCTGAATGGCCTTCCACCCAAACTGGTATAATCACTGCATAAGTGTGCAAACTTGGATTTAGGATAAGTAGGCTTTGGAATGGGTCCGACAGCTTGGGCATTCTCTACAAGATCCAAAAGCTGTTGGGCAGACATGAATACGCCATCCTGAAGAGTCGCACTGGATTGACTGGTGCTGGGACGGCCAGGTCTAACCATTTCTCTTCTTAAGAAAGAAAGAACGAAGAGAAAAAAAGGTTATTCTCATAATGAATATTAAACAAACTTGATTGATAAAACAAGGCATCATAAAAAAAAGGATAGAACAGGTCCTAAGACACGAATTAAATCCCAAGGCATGATTCCTAAGAGAGACTTAGGACAATAATTCTTGTCATAATATCCTATATTGTTCCAAAGTTTGGCTCTGATACCAAGCTATGACGCCCTACCTCTATTGTCACACTAGCTAAGAACACTATAGGGTAATGTCGTCGACTAGCATGAAGAATAAGGCTGTTGAGGAGTAACCATCTGTGTAATTGCTTTGTGCGAGTACCCATATGTCAGATAGTAAGTCATGCATTTCATTTCAAGAGGAAACCTGATATGTTAAATACAAACTCAAAGCTACTACATAGTCATTAGTGGCCTTCGGAAACAAATATAAAATAAGCATAACATAAATCAGTCAGAGATATTCATATCACTAAGGCAAAAACAGATATGAATATAACATATAGAAGTGAACGTCAAAGTAATGGTCATACAAGATTCACTACATCACAAAAGAATAGGTACAAGTGCTAGAGAAAAGAATATGTGTACATCAAGGAGTCTCTATCTCAAATGTGTAAAAACAAAAACTACTAAGCTAAAGTAGTTAGCCAAAAGTCAGAAACTAGTCCCTGCTAAGAAGTCAAGTGGAAGCACCTGAAACACCTCGATCTGACCCGAGTATTATTTAAGAAGAAAAATAATAAATGGATCAGTCTTGCTATAATTATCATGTAAGATGAGATAGAATAAGAGATATAACATATATATATATATATATATAATAACAGTAAAAATCATATAATATCTCAAATTTTCTCAATACCTAAAAAGAATGTCATATTGTTTATTTTATTCACCAAATCACAAATAATGATAAAACATATCAATGCAAATCACAAAAACTGGCGAAACACAAATTCTAGAAATCTATAATTAGAAATTCAGAAAACATAAAAAGGGGGGAGGGCTAGCATAAACGAGAGCATGAAAACTCTGTGTATCACAAACGAGTTGTAATCCCATGGGTCTCTTACCCATAGAGCCGGTGCAACAACATAGTACAACGATAAGCCCGAGGAACCTAAAACTCAAATAAGCCGAAACAACGACGTAGTACAACGGTACGTCCGATGAATCGAACTCCGTAAAAAGACCATAGGTAGCTAGTGCATAAAAATGAGATGAAACTACGTAGAACGGGGTACAATCCCCCACGCGGACTACGAGACATTGCACATCGAAAGTCTAAATCATAAAATGATCATCATTGATCAACAAAAAGTGTAAATTACACCAAGCTAGTAAATAAATGAGTTTAGCTTCATGTCCCATAACCACTGGCTTAATTTAAATATTTACGAACATATTGTAGATTTCCACTCGAAAATTATCACAAGATTTCAATCAAACAAGTATGAGAATTAACCGACATAGTAAACGCAAGTGTTTCGTACCACTTGTTTTGCTAAGTCGTTTAATTGAATTTCTCATACGAATGAGGTAAAAGTTTGTATACACTAATAAATTGGAAAATAGTTTTAAAACCGAGCTTTGTATTAAAAGTAATATTGAAATCATTTTTGTGAAAGAGTTTGAGTATTTACTACTAGTATAGAAACCTTTGTATTTTAAAGTGACAAATCACAGAAACGATTGTAAAAACAATCTATCACCGAAAAATTCACATTCGACAAAGTGAATTAAAACTATGAAAATCGATATCGAATCCATCAAATGGATATTCCCAAAAATCCAAAAAAGAAGTCATCAAAATCGATAATAAATGACAATAGCCAACCAGATTAAAAAAAATTGATAAAAAGAAAACCCATATAAAAATAAGTAAATTGGCTGAATTTAACAGCATCAAACGTCTGGTGGTTTTTCCAAACATCTGAGCTGAACATCTGGAAATTTCTTCCAGATTGCTCAGATATCTGGGAATGACCTTAGACGTCTGAGCTAAAGGCCTGGAATTTTTATTCCTATGCGTTAAACGTCTGAGCATTTTTCCAAACGTCTGAGCTGAAGCTTAGGGCAAAATTTATCTAGGCCAATGATGGCCAAATCAACTCGGAAGCAATCGAATGAGCGATGGTGGCGAGGGCTTTATGCCAAGAGACAACCCAGCCCTATAGGCTTCTTCACTACACTCCAAACAACATGTCCAAACATCCATAGTAAGATTTTCATAGACTTGACTTCAAAATACCAAAAATTGGAAAATTCACCAAACCAATTCAATCCAAAAGAAATTGAACATGAAATAGATGTTAGGAATTCATACCTAACAACAATGAAGCTATAGACAAAGATGTGAGTTCAAGAACTCACCTTTAAACTCAAAAACAACAATTGAGAAGCTCTAAAACAATGAAAGATCAACTCCACTTCAATCACAACTCTAGAAACTCCAATCTATGACCATATGCCAATATTTCCTAAGTTAGGTAATAAGAAATTATGAAAAGAATGAATGAAGAGGAGTGGAGTTAGGGTATTTGGTAGAGGAGTTTGGGTTATCTTGTTGGGTTGATGGGCTAGAACCAAACCGAAATACCAAAATCCTAATCAACTCCAAACATATCAATGTTTATACTCAAACAAGTTGTAAACGTCGTTTTCATTTCAATGAAAGTGGTCTTGTGTCCGGATTTGACTGCTTACAAAAAAGTCGCATTTCAGACTTTAAATTAAATCAATGACGTTATATTTAAATAAAACATTTAAATATAAAATTGTAAAATATGCAGGTTGTTACAATTTTTTTATTTATTTTCAGGCCGAGATCGTGTATAAATAAATATGCATTATTTACACACGCACACACACACACTTATACATACACATCTATACATACAACCATCTATATGTGACAATCCATCCATATACCAATTCATAATATTTCTAACTAAATAACGTATGATACAACGTTATTTAAACAATAATACTAGTTTGTAGATCAGAAATATACTTTCATTAAAGCCTATTTTGTACACGTTGAAACCAAGAAATGAACTCCTTGAGCCTAATTTCAATTATGAAGTTGCTAGCTCCCGAATCGCCATAACTACCGACAATTGTATTTGATTTAATTTTTAATTAAATAATTGAAAATTTTAGGAGAGGAAGTGGGTGAATTCAACCAACAAAATGGAAGGGATGGATCCTCCTAAAAGTGATTGGAAAGGGTGGGTTAGAACCAATTAGATAGGCATATCATAAGGAGTAAAATACAAATCTAGATCCTTATCTTTCTCGCACTGATTCTACTTTCTCTTAATTCAAACTCCCACCCATCGTAGCCATCAGAATGGCCACCCTAACCTTGTATGTTCCAACTGAAAATAGCAAGTCCTACTTGGGCCCCAAATCCACTTTAAGCCTGAATAATATTTATTGCTTTTAAATTCAATTTAAACACGTACTGATATCGAATAACGATTATTGTTTATATAACTCCTATATGCATGCTATTTAATATTATTCAATACACATCAGAAAGATATTTATAATTAATATTTCATAAATATTAATCAACTTAATTAACTTATAACAATTATAAATTAATTAAATTTGGTGGTAATAAGAGTATTCAACATTTCAGCTGTGTGATTCTTAGGTGCAAATTTGGCCAGCGATTATTATTAACCAAACTGCTCTGGCCAGAGACTTTGACTTTGAGTTGACTTTAGTTGACCGTGATACCAACCTCATATAACCGAGGATACGAATCCACTCTTCAATAGTGTTTCATTTCTAATGGTTCCACTCAATCCAATTATAGTCATTTGATGGATGTCATGCCACGATTTAACCGTAATCAAAGAAGAGTTTCCAAATTGAAGATGAATAGTATTCTCAAGTCGGGATAACCATGTAATTTTGTCACATTGATATTTTCTATTTAACCTTAGTTATATTTGTTACTCTAAAAAATCCACCTTTCGACCGAGTCGAAAGGTCCTTCAAAAAAACTATGGAAGAGAAGCTCAGACCAAACCTTTCGAAGGAGTCGAAGGGATGCGGCCATCATAGTTTAATAGCTTCAAAACCTTTCAAAGGAGTTGAAAGGTTCCATCTCACAGTACCCAGGGAGTTCTTACCTTTCAAAGAAGATGAAGAAGTAAAAGCAAGAACTAAAAACCCCATGGTGACCTTTTTGAAAGCATAACAAGCCTTTCATACCGGTTAAGACATGTCCAGGATACCTTTCAATAATGTCGAAAGGTTCTATGAAGAAAGAAATACTCAGAAGTCAGCAAAGAATGAAAGGCAATATTTCGACAACATTGGAGGGAAGCACAGCTCTCGACAACAATCAAGTAAAGAGCGACCTTCTGAGAAGGTCAAAGGCTTCACAATAATCAAGTGAAGAGAAACCTTCCGACAAAGTTGAAGGGTTCACAACAAAATATGGAAGGCAAACCCTGCGACAAAGTCGAAAGGTTCATGACAGCATAAAGCAGAGCAGACCTTTCGACAATGACGAAAGGTCTATAATGGCATTTGAGGAGAAAACCTTTCGACAAAGTCGAAAGGTTCACAGCTGCATATAAAAGGGAGACCTTCCGTCTCGGTCAAGAGCATGGAGTCAAAAGGGGGCTGCCTGCATCTATAAATTATACCTCAAGGGGTCATGTTTTAGGGATCCGACTACCCTCATTCTAATCTTGCAGCTTCTTAATCAAAGCATTGTAACCCTAATTGGGTGATTTGGGAATTTAATAAAAATAGAGTTTTTCTTAGATAAAGAGGGAAGTCTTGAGTTTTGTCAATTACTTTGTTGTTTACTTAAATCTTTGTTGGATTAACCTCATTTTTCCAAGTTTAACTTCATCGAAAGGTTCTTGTCGACAAGATCGACAACACTTTTGACTCTAACATCTACTACAACCTTCTGAAGCCATTAGCTCTGTGGTCTAAAGCATTCGATAAGGTCAATATTTCTTTATGCTCAATAATACCTATAACCTTTTGAAGCTATAAACCGAGTGGTCTAACCTTCGACAAGGTCGAAATCTGTTCTCTAAAAACAAGTACCTGGACTCGAAAGGTTTAATCCGAAGAAGGACATTCCCATACCTTTCGACAAAGTTGAAACCTACTTCATATTAATGACCTAACCTTTCGACAAGGTTGAAGCCTATTAAATATCCACTAAAGCGTCCAACTTCTTAATTCTACCCAGAGAAAGCTAACACCCTAGCCTTCGACAAGATTGAAACTTAACTGTAGAGAACTTAACTCAACAAATCCTAACCTAATCAAAAGGTAAACCTTTGTAAGTAACGTCAAACACGCTCAGCAAGGTCGAAAGGTTATTCAATTCAAAGAATAAACCTTTCGATGACGTTGAAAGGTCTGATTCAAGAATTATTCGTAAACAAAACCAAGTTTCAAGGAAATTCTTAAGGATTTCACACCCTTTGTTCAAACAAGTCTATCCATCCTTCTTAGCATAACTTTGGGGGTGTTGATAAGAAATCCTGTTAACAATATTAACCAACAAAAATCTATCGTGTGAGTCATTCCATAGTTATACAATAAATATCAGTATGTAACCCCTTAATGCCTCCAACGGTCAAGAGTAATACACTACCTAACATTTGGAGAGTGTTATGTACTGCAGTCTCCACGGATATATCGATATTTAGTTTCGATACTTCTTGACTAGAAATATTTAAAACAGTATGTTTATTTTATTATGATAAATCATTCATGGTTTCAATGCATTGTAACTACTATCACAAAACATACTATTTATGGATTTTCTATAAAATACTTTTAATTGAATGAACTAATTAATATAACACATTATATTAAGTTACATAATAGAAAGAAAATACCTTTTACTTCAAACAAGATTGGTTATTGAGTTAGATATATGTAACAAATTACATAATTACCCACAGGGAATACCTCTAACTCTATCGAAACTGACCTCTTTTGGTTAGTACCAATATAAATGAATGATATTTATAGTGATGAAACTTCTAAAGGAAAAAGTGTAGATCCCACAGGTTATGCTAAAAGTGTTTATTTGTTCACTTGACATTCAGGTGTAATATGGTAGCACAGTGAAGACAATGGCTTCGAGACTTCAATGATGGTAACTCGACGATGATGGAGTTATGTTCCGATGGCAGTAGCTTGATGTTGAACGGAGCCATGAGAATGATTATCCATAAGGGTAGGTTTTAGGAAGGATGACCTATGGATTGAATGTTGCATGGTTCTATCATGGAAAGAAAGGAATATGGAATGGTACCTTGAGGATGAACGGAAACAAGATGGAGTAAGAAAAGGGCTCGGATATACGTGCTAAGGGATCATTGATACTTGGAGTGTTTTATGTTATGCTAAAAAAAGGGTATTGTGAGGACGCTCATTGGGTACTTGGAGTGGCTACTTCGGATCGGTTGAATGGATCTATATACCTTAGATCACTGGAATGGATCTAGTGTCAGCGTAGGATTATGAGCAAGTACACCAAAAACCAGGATTTTTCCATTAATCCCTAGTCGAGAAATGGTTATACGAGTTATAATATAACTAGTGCACACTATGTGTCAATGATGATTATTTGATGGATGCGATGTTTCCTATGGTTTCTTTTTAGTTGACCGTCACTCTAGGGATGTCATATGATATTTTGGATGTGAATACCTAGGCACCCAAACGTTGTACTTAGGATGCAGTATAACTTATTGATGTTTGTAGAGTAGCATATTATGTTTGTTATGTGCTCTCTTTAGTTGTGGGGACATGTCAGGTATGGTTCGTATACCCTTGTTCCTTACTATATCGACTTGTATAGTATTTTGAGATTTTCTTATTGCTTACACTAGACTATTGTCTGATTCGATTTTTATGCTTTGCCTTTTATTATCTCGGGTACTCTTAAATTAGTTGATTAAATAGAAGGTCTAGGTAGTATAGGGTGGCAGTGTGGAGGATGAGTAGGATAGGGCTTTCTCGTACTATATATGGACTTATGTTTATTCTATTGTGCAACACTATGGATCTTAGACATTGTTTGTTATTAGATATAAAGACAATTTGAGTTTATTATCACTTATATAACTCTATTACTATCTCGTGTAGCCTTGTTTTAACACCCCACCTCTATACCCATATTACCAAAGAGCATTACTAGCTAATATTATTTGATAATATGGATAATGAGGTGATATTGGGCTTACACACATGAATATTTCCTTGGGCTAACACTGACATGTACTTATAATCTCATATAACTCATATATACATATTCGGTATCGACATAAAGCAATAAACATGTATGGTTTTGCATAATAGGGCAATACAGAATATGAAAAAAAGTCAGAGAACATAGATTCATAAAAAAAAAAATGAAATATATGAAGGAAATATACACAAGTTATCCAGTTTGTATACAAGGTCATACGTACATGAAATTTCATAATATACAATGATATACAATAATACCATATTCTCCGTCTGTGCCCAACATGCACAAACTGGTCATTTGTCCATGAAACTATAATGTCTCGCACTGACCTGGATATTATATAAATATCACATGGGTCAGACTATATCTAAAATGTAAATTAAAAAATATCTCATAATTATGTGCATGGTATAATAGTAATATATCATAAACAACTTCAAAAATTTCAAAAATAACATCAACCACAAACCATGCATAGAAAAAATGTCATTACTCATATAAATCATGTCAAACAATACATAAGGACATAATATCAAATGGGTGGATCATCCATGCATAAAGTCATCATCAACTTATAAGAAATAATCAAGTAAAATAGGGCAAACACAGTAATGCTCAAAACAAATATAAATAGACATCCCTGGGTTTGTGAATCTGATAGAAATATAATAAGCAATCATCTGTGTATCTAATATATATAAATGGATTCATACACTAGTACACTATATGGTTGGCAACTATGAAAATATAAGTGGTGACACATGCAAAAGAAGGTTATAGTGATTGATCATACACTAGACCTGGTCTCAGGTATAATCACAACTCATCATCTCAAGTAGAAATATAAATACTATATGTCTATCTACCACACACACCAAAACCAGACAAGAGACTAACAACATGACTGCTTGCTCTAGGAGCCACACATGTGTTTATCTGACATGACTCCTACAGTCTTTGGTTACCTCTCCTTGGTATCATGACAAGATCCACCGGTGTGATCGTCAATGCAAGGATTCTACTCGATCATGACCCAACATATGCCCTTATGGTAATAGACTATTGGCCTAGATGAAACAGGGGCAAACACACATAATGATAGTATACAACAATAAGAATAGGGTGTCATAGATTCAGAGCGCAACCCTACAATCAGGCCACTAGGGTGGAAAATAGCCTAATCTAGTTCACTCCCGAATCATTATGAAAGTTGGACAACGATAAATAGACATATAGTATCTATACTCAATGGCTAGCACATAGTTCTAAACATATGCTAACACACGACTCTATATATTTGCCAACATACAACACTCTACATGTATATAATACTGCTTACCGCAGTAATCCCCATCATACATAACAAATCCCCATATGAATGTCATCTACTTGTAATAAGTTACTGAATAAATATCATAACGACATCCCATACGACCACGTGTTACTAATCCGTTTATTCGGTGCTCAAAAACTACACTCAATCTTCATATTATTCTATATAATAAGTCTAGAGAATAACTGAAGAGATATTACAAAAAGTCTCATACAAGATGGTATTATAAATCTGTTTGTTCAGATTTCTCCCTAGACGGAATGAAAACAATCAAAACATTCAAACATACATTAGGAAAGAGATTATATAACTTCTTAAATTAATTTTATATTCTGAAAACAATGAGAACCTTTAAATATATATTATAAATTGAATAACACATTCACTTTATTTATATAACCTAAAATAAAGATTTAAATACATAAATCATTTCAAAATCTTTACTTGCATATTTTAAAACATGCACGACCTCTTTACAAACCAAATATCCTTTATAGAAATCTCCACAATTTTCTATAATTAGTTACTATTTTCAAATAAATATATAAACTTCAAAATAAGTTATATTTAATTTCAAACCATAGAATATAATTCAATATTTTCACTTTATATCAAACTAACTAGAAATAAAGCATTTCTATTTTACTAAAGCAAATTTGAAATTCTCATACTATCGTAAGGGATTTTTATTTATTCAAAATATATCCTAAACCTTATAATTATTTTTGAAAATGAGTACTTTATTTTCAGAAGCATTAAAACTCATCTAAAATATTTAAATAATATTTATAATCAAAACACTCGGAATAAGACAATTATTTATTAATATATTTTATAAAATAATAAAATATTTTTTTCCTTAAAAACAATAATTAAATTAGTGATTGTTAAAGTATTTTTTAACTAAAAGAAAACTATATTGTTATATAAAATTAAAAATAGATTTTTAGATAAGAAAATAACATAGTTGGTTAAAATATTAGTAAATTGTAATTTTTTTATAAAATACTATTAATAAATATTCAAACCCTTGAATAATTTTTCAAAGCTTTTCAAAAAACATCATTTTAACAGGAAAGTAAATAAATATCTAAATTTATAGATTATGGGGTAAAATTACTCCACGAACATATCAACCAAACATGGCTATAAATATATGTTGAGTGACCCGAGCTGAGTTCCGTTGAACTCCAATCACCCATAGAATACACACACATTAACATACAAATATATGAAATTCAATTTGCAATCAGGCAAAGTTCCATTAGCAAATTTTCACTTTCAACCAAGACAAACAACCAATCATACTAAGCATGTTATGCTATTCAATTAATAACATCAAATGTCAACCAAATTCACCTCAATAATGATAAAATCAATGGCATTCATCTCAATTTCAACCGAAAAGAACCATATCAAATTTTATTCATTAATTCAAAAATTAATTTAAAAGCAAAGGAAATTATACAATATTATAAATGTGAGGAAATAAATCTACTCACCTCATTTTCCAAGCAAAAATTCTGATCGAAACTTGCGTCAATCCCTAGCTAGCACATAATACCATTATCGCTTCACTATCTCCATCTTTAGTCATTCACAGCCTGAGGTTTCCACCACTTCAAACTTACCATCACCAATAATCGACGCTAAAATTACTTTAGAATTCATGCACGGGAGCAGCTCCATGCCAAAGCCACACGCTCATATCGCCATCCGCCTCAACCTCTAATCGTGAACACCACCAACCACATAAACACATGCCTGAGCCTCATTGCGATACCCACACACAACCACTTGCACCAATCGCGACACCAAGCCATGGCTACCATCCCATAACCAACAGTCATCAATCACCTTTCCTCTCACGATCTCAATGATGCCTATGATATTTTCTATTTTTTAATTTTGATAATAATTTGTAGGGAAGTTAGGGAAAATAATAGAACGAGGTTGAAGTATGGGTTATTATTTGATAAAAGAAAGGGAATAGGTTTTGAAATAATGAGAGGTGTGAACTTAGGCTCAAATTTAGGCTTTGGTTTTCAGTTAATTAATTTTTCATTTCATTTCCTTTCTCTTAAGTAAACTTTTCAATTTATTTTAAAATTTATTTCAATTTAATTTTAATTGATACATTCTTCATTTTATAAGATATATATATATATATATATATATATATATATATATATATAATTGGACAATTTTATTCAATTCGACGCCTACTTGTTTAACTTTTGCTATTATAATCATATAACAATTATTCACACTTTTGAAATATTTTATATTTCATTAATTTTTTTATTTGATTTCAATATATTATTTAAAAACAATTTATTAATTTAATTTAATTTATTTAAATAAAATCATATATTAACTAGACTTCAAATAAGTAAGAATTTACTTTTAAAATAATAATTATCAAAAATTGAATTCAAATATTTCTATTTGAATTTATTTATTTAACGATGTACGAAGCAGGGTTGTTACGTTTGTTAACCTATGTACTATGATATTGTGGTTCATTTTAGTTATTACTATCTTTCTTTTTTTATATCTGTGATGTTTATTATTATATTTTATTCAATGTGATGTGAGATATATGACATGTTCTGTGATTGTTTCTCTTCTTCCCACCATTAGCTATCGTCCTACATTGACCAACCACTGCAGCATCACGCTCTTTAGTTATATTAGATGCTAGAGATGTTGGATGGTCATCACATTTGGTATCAGGGCTTAGGTTATGCGATTAACCTGAGTTGATATTGTGGTCTAGTAAAGATGGAGAAGGAGTTATACCCTAGACTAGATCGAGAGAGAGTGTGTATATATATGCGAGAGATAATA
Source organism: Allium cepa (assembly GCA_030765085.1). NCBI lineage: Eukaryota > Viridiplantae > Streptophyta > Magnoliopsida > Asparagales > Amaryllidaceae > Allium > Allium cepa. The sequence continues at coordinate 166,571,118 of CM060932.1, forward strand.
CTTGTTATATATTTTGGTTTTCAAAACTAAGTAGCAGTATATATAGTATATAATTCACATGAACACTCGAGTACCATTAATGTAGTTTTCTTTATGCGAGATTGATCATTATTATTACAGATTAAGAATGAGCCAACATATAAGAAACGCTGCTAGGAACTCCCTCTCTAGAGTCGAGGATAGCGTGGGTTTTGGAGTTGCTAACCTTGAGCTACAAGCAATGTTGAACACAATGATGGCAAACATGCTGTAAAATGCCCAAGCGGCTGCTCATAATGTTGTTATAGGTGGTGGTGATCAAGTATAGGTGAGTAGAGGTAATTTTGCAAAGATGAATAAGGACTTTGCCAGTCTTGGTGGAAAACCATTCCAAGGAAAAAAGTTGGCTATGGAAGCATAGGATTGGTTGATTATTGATTGTAAACGGAAGCAGTTTCAAGGAAAGTTTGCTCAAAATAAGATAAAATAAGATTCTGTCTGCTATGGTTGTGGTGACTGGGCCACTTAATTATTGATTGTAAATCTAATGCGAAGAAAAAGTGCTATAGCTGTGGCAAGTTCGAACATATGTAGAAAAATTTCCCAGAAGTCAGAACCAGTGCAACAAAAGAAGGTGGTTGTAGCATCCTCTATTTGGAAGCCCGAAGCTAAGCGCTACAGATGCTGCAGTCATCCATAGTATTTTAACTTCCGGTGACCAAATATAGTAATGTTAATGGTATTTGTTATATCAGAAGCATATGAATATGAAACAATATCACAGATTTCAAAAACAACTTTTTTGATTACATTTCACAAAACATGTTTCATATTTCATTACATAATCCTAATCATTTTCTAGGTTCAGATCAAATATAATTATTACATAAATACGCTAAGAACAACATATGAAGGTGACTCCTTGGTGTACTAGAGTACTAAATAGTCATAACTAACTTAATACAACACATCGGAATAAAACAAACAAAACAACTCCTAAATAGCTAACTTTAGCCTCCTGCTCGTCTTCGGAAGCTTTATTCATCCACATACTAAAACCTAAAAATCCTCAATCCTCAGCAAGGCTGTTTCAATTTTGAGCACCTGAGATTTTAAGGGGAAAAACATAAATTTTGAGTCAGACATAAAGTCTGGTGTGAATAATAGTACATCTCGGTTATTTGATATTAAGTGAGACCACATCGCTTAGTGAAACGGGTTTCCCCGCACTAGTATCATTTTAAACATATCTTTTGCAACCTTCGAAAGAAACGGGTTTCCCCGCACTAGTATCATTTTAAACATATCTTTTGCAACCTTCAAAAGCATTGGAGAAGTGGCTTTTATTTAAAAACAAAGGAACCTTCCAAAAGCACTGCTTCGATAGGAAAAAGGCGGCAACAAGGGGTTTCGACCTAAGTGAAAGCAATTCCTTAAGCAAAGACACAACCATTTCTTTAAAACGGTTTTGCCCAGTCGAAAGCTACCTAATTCGAAAGCTAATTAAGTCAAAAGCAAAGCAGACACATTCTCTTTTAAACACAATACAAAGCTTCGACCCCTTCGGAACCCCATGTTTCGACCTCATACCTTCTGCCTTAGCCCAATTCACTACGTACCAAGTATCGATACCATGCACATTGGTTTCGATGGAGATGGAAGCGGAAGTACTAGGTTGAAAGCAGATGCCGAAAGTGACGAAACATGCAAAAAGCATGTATAAACTAATTTTTAGCTTTTTAAAGTAATCTATTCAAATAACCTGCCTTATATATCAAAATATTATTGGTTGCTAATTTTCTTTTCTAAAAGTGATGCCAAAAATTTCAGAAGTAACCATTTAAAACATTTATAAAATACCCATTCTCCTTTTATAAATATATAAAACATTTAAGTCCCATACCTTAATTAATTTCAAATATTAATTAATACACTTAGGAAAATTCTACAAAAATTTCTATACATAATTTTTAATATGTTTTCTAACATATATAAATTTCAGATCCAAAACATATATAATTTAGTCGTAAATTATTTTAAACCCAAATATCCACTTTCCTCATTAGGAAATTGATATAAAATCTACATTAATTCAAAAAATTATGAAAATTGAAACCCATCTCTACATTATCATTTTTGATCTAAATCTAAAATCACAAGGTATTTGGATGTCATTTAATAGGGTTTTCACATTAAAACATATCATAAAATTCATATGAAATATCATAAATCATCAACAAACATATATATCCATTTTGACAATCAAAACTTGGCAAATAACCTTGAAAAATAGTTCGGATCTCATCTTAAAATCAAAAGCAATTAGAAAACATAAGACATAGTCATTATTCAACTTAGCTTTGAGATTAAGGAGTTGAGATTTGAGAATGGTTTAGTGTTGATTTAGCTTCTTCCTTTAGCTTATCTTTCTCTTGTTCTTGCTTAATGGTGGTCAGCCTCTTAGTTTTTATTTTTGCAAATGAATGTATGAAATGAGTAGTGTAATAGTTTAGGGTATAAGGATCCACTTATTCCTATTTTCCCCCTTATCTAACTTCCCTAACTTATTTTATTTGAACTCATGTTAGTTCATTTGTTAACATGGCACGACTACCCTTACTAATCACAAATCTCAATCCCCTAATCATTACATTATTTTATTTAATTTAGCTAATTAGATATCCTAAATAATGATACTAAAAATTAGGGTGTTACAATGGTGAAGGTATATGCTTTGGATGTTATCCCGAATTTGTTGAGTCTCCCTCGATCAAGGAGAAAGGGAAGAACTATTCAAGTTATGCTTTCTATTTAGGGTATTTTTATATGTGTTTATTCGATACTAAGGCTATACATTCCTTTATATTTAGTGACCTAGTAGATAGATTGGGATTGAGATCCAAAATACTTAACCGATCTTTAGTAGCGATGAACCTTATTGGAGGTCCCACTAGTCATTGTTTGGTTTGTTGTAGTCTTGTATTATTGAGTCATGGATGCTCTTTTGTTTGTGATTGCTTTGTTTTGGATTTCTTTAGGTTCAGGATTATCTTGGTAATGGACTGGTTGAGAAAGTATGCAGTGGTAGTGGAATGCTAGAAGCCGTTAGTGAGACTTAAGGCTGACGAGGGGCAGAAGGAAGTGACAAGCTTCTTGGCAGAGGATGGGATTATGGTTAGCAATCTATATTCACTCGAGGTCCCATGGGATGAGTTGTCATCTATGCCTATCATTGGAGAGTATCCAGATATATTCAAGGAAGTGACTGGATTGCTGTCACACTAAGAGATTGAGTTCCGCATAGACTTAGTGAAGAATGCTCGGCAGTTAGTTATGCCTCCGAGGCATATGGCACCTAGAGAGTAGAAGGGGTTAGTGGTGCTAGTGAATGACCTGTTGAGGCGAGGATTCATTCGTAGATGTATATCTGAAAAGAGTGCACCCATAGTGTTCTCCACTAAGGCAGATGGCTCTTTGAGGTTGTGTTAAGATTACCATGAGCTGAATAAGGTGACGAGGAAGAACAAGTATCCACTGCCATGTATTAATGACTTATTCAAATAGCTCCTTGGCACAAAGGTGTTCTCTTAGTTAAATTTGATGATAGGGTTTCACTAGCCAAGAGTGGAGAAACAGAATGTGTCGATCACTGTGTTTCATATGCCTTTTGGTTTCCATGAGTGGTCGGTTATGCCATTCGTACTAACCAATGCTCCGACGTACTTTATTGATTTCATGAACCACGTCTTCAGGGATCAGCTAAGCAAGTTCATGCTTGTGTTCGTAGATGATATTTTATTATCTTTTAGGATGGAGGAGGAATACAAGATTCACTTAAGGATTATGCTTGAAGTGTTAAGGAAGCATAGGTTGAAAGTGAAGTTTTCGAAGAATCACTTCTAGAGGAGGGACGTAGATCCTTAAAAGGTGGCAACGCTTCAGGATTGGAAACAACCCAAGAATGATACTGATGTGAGAAGTTTTCTAGGATTAGCCAGATATTATAGACATTTTTCAAATTCTTCTTGAAGGTAGCAGTACAATTAACCAATCTGAAGAAAAACTCGACTATTTTTGGGATGCGAAGTGTGAGCATACATTCGTGAGACTAAAGGTGAGGTTGATGAGTGCACCGGTGTCGACTATTTTAAGCGGGAATAAGGAGGTGATGTTATATATTGATGCTTATGGTAACAGATTGGGTGCAGTATAGATGCAAGGAGGTAGGTTGTCTCCTATGCCAGTCAGCAGCTGAAACCAGATGGGAGGAATACCCAACCGATGATTTGGAGTTAGTGGCGATAGTATTTGCTTTGAAGATTTTGAAGCACTACATTTTAGGTGAGAGGTCGACCTACTCATGGACAATAATTCCCTGAAATATGATTTCTAATAGAAGGATCTCAACCCACGTCAACAATGATGGTTGGAGTTCTTAGCCTCTTACGACTTTAGCATTTCTTATACGCCCGGTAAGGGAAACAAAACCGTCGATGCTTTGAGTAGAAGACATTCCAATTTAGGAGCGATGTTCCTAGAGTGGAAATAGTTAGAGAATATGGTCTTCTAAGACTTCAAACCTCATTACGGGTCAGTGCTAGAGATGTTGGTCAGTTTGACCATCAAACCTACTTTAGTTGAGTGGATTGATACTAGCCTAAGACGAGATGCTAAACTAGCGGAGATCATAGAGAAGATATAGGAAGGAGTATAGTCTAAGGCGATGAAGCAGCACATACTTGACCGAGATGGTTGTCTCTGTAAGGATGGCAGATTGTTTATTCTCGATGTTGATGGATTACGAGGTGAGGTGCTATAAGAGCGCCATCATTCAAGATTGCCTGTACATCTCGATGGTAATAAGACGTACCATGATATGAGGCAAATATTTTTTTTGAAGGGATGAAGAAGGATGTTGGGATGTTCGTCTCAAAGTGTATATACCCTCAATCGGTAAAGGTAGAGCAGAAGAAGCCACGTAGGTTGATGCAACCACTTGAGGTCCCTAAGTGGAAATAGGAGAAAGTTTTGATGGATTTAATCAATGGATTGTTGAGGACTAGAGGAGGGTATGATAAAATATGGGTCGTAGTCGATAGATTAATGAACAGTGCCTGATTCATTAACATCAAATCTAGTAGAATGAAATCCAATTAATCGAGTTGTATGTGAAATGGATAGCATAATTCCATGGTGTTTCGAAGAGCATTGTGAGTGACCGAGACCCTTTACTCACTAATGGGTTTTGGAAGAGCTTACAATAGGCATTGGGGATGGAACTGCATCTCAGTATATGTTATCATCCATAAACCAATGAGAAGACCGAGAGGGTGAATCATATATTGGAGAATCTCTTGCGAGCTTGCATACTCGATTTTGGAGGCTCGTGGGACAATCACTTGCATTTGGCAGAGTTTGCATATAATAACAGTCAAATGTCGGTATGGAACCATATAACGCATTGTATGGCCAACTGTGTAATGCTCCTTCATGTTGGTGGGAAATGGATGAAAAACTTATACTTGGGCTGATATGTTCATGGAGAGCTCGGAGAATATTGAGATCATTGGACAACGAATGACAGCTGCATAGGATAGGCAGAAGAGCTGCGCTGATAGGAGACATAGAGTTTTGAAGTTCTCCATGGTGATACAGTGTTTGTGAAAATAAGGGGAATTCGACATCGAGATTCACATGTCCTTTTTCGATAGTAGAGAGGATTGATAACCTAGAATATAGAGTCACTTACTTTACAAGATTGCGAGTATGCACAACATGTTCTACGTCTCCCACTTGTGGAAGTTTGTGCATGATTCAGGCATGACGGTTGCACCATATCAACTTGATGATATCGAGATTGAACCATAAACTTCAAGACCTTATAAGCCGATTCGTACTGTCGGACATGATATGAAGCAGCTTAAGAGAAAGATGGCGGAGTTAGTGAAGGTTTAGTGGGGTGAAAGTGAAAGCAATTGCACGTGGGAAACCGAGGAGAGCATGAGAGCTGCATATTCGTAGTTCATGTGCAGTAAGGCCTACTGTCTCTCGTATTTACTTTCACTTTTGGTATCATATAGGATAGTTTAGTTACTCACATGCTTGGATAGGTTTATCTATACTATTAATTGCAAGGCTGCTTGTTTGACATGTTTGATGGTTGCATATGATTATTATGCATGCAGGGCAACTATGGTCGACTATGCCTTGATCATTTAGTTGGGGATTTCGATGGCGAAATTCCTAAAGAGAAGGAGTGTAATGACCCATATTTTAACATACCGGAGGACCACAAAATATTATTACTTAATTCAAATAAGGTCGTATGACTCAAAAATTTTAGGAAATGACTACCAGAGACATTACTTTTTAATTTTGATCAAAAATTTCAAACGTTGAAATTATTGTAGAGCCTATATTTTGATAAGAGTTGAATTAGGGTCTAAACTACTACTATTATATGGGGCTTATGGTTTCTCTTTCCATAGAGTGGTCATAATAGAAAAATGGGCTTATTTTTTTGGAGATTTGGTCATTTTAAGTTCTATTTAGTATAGGACAGATTGGTTGGCAATTAAACTAGGTCCACTAATTTCGGTAATTGTGCCTAATTGGGGGTGATGGGATAGGATTAGATCATTTTCAACTTCCCAAAACAATTCCAGACCTCCATTAACCCTAATTTCATCAAAAAGTTCACCTTATTTTTACTATTCTTAGCCTAATCCATCATTGGAAGGGAAATTAATGTAGAGGACTGAAGATCCATCATTTTAGTTGCTTGGCATTCGTGTTCTTTGCTATTCACTTCAAATTTTGCTATTTTGTATTTTGGGTATTAGGTGACTGATTATTGATCTCCTATTCTATGCTTGTACATATGTTCAAAAATAGTGATTTTGAAATGATTTTCATGTTAACATGATTTTAAACTTTATTTAACCCTCTCAAATGTTTATGGTTAAATTTAAAAAGACTGAAATTGATTATAAATGGTTTACAACCCCTTTTGGATCATATTATCATTTTAGTGTAAATTAGATCAAGGTAGAATATTATTTGTTCATTATGTTTGACTGTGTTCAATGAATGTATATGGATGGTGATTGCTATTGTATGTTTTGTTTTAATATGGATTGCCAGTGCTTTTAAGATGGATAAGAACTGGTTATTTATTTAGGTAAAACAAATTCAACATAGCTCAAAATGGAATGAAACTTGGAGGGTGGGGTCTGGGGGAAGGGAGGCGTATGTACTTCAAGTTGCAGGTTATTTGGAGGTGGTTTGGGTGGTGAAAATCAGGTCGATAGAGATGTTTGCTCAAGTCATTGGGGAAGTTGCTTCGAGAGTTTGACTATAAAACTTTAAGGCAGGCTTTGGGACAAGGCAAAGGAGGGGTTTGGGGACTCAAAGCTCAAATTTTAACAAAGTATACAACTTGGTACCGATACCTCGGTACCCACTTTTTTTCTAGCATGTGGGTTGGTGCTGCAGACTTGGGAGCTTAACGCATAAAGGAGGAGGGTCATAAATAGGTAAATGGAGGAGAGATTTGGGAGAAAAGTACTTAGCCAAATCTTGGCTAAGCATATGCTGAGGAATTCATATCGATACCGACCTCTTTTGGTTGATACCATGAATTAATGATGCCTATGTTGATGAAACTTCGAGTGGAAGAAGTTTAGGTCTTGCAAGTTGTGTTGAAGGTGTTTGTTTGTTCACTTGACATTCGGTCGTGATGTGGTAGCACTATAAAGTGTAATGGCTTTAGGACTTTGATGATGGTAACTCGATGGTGACGGAGTTATGTTTCAAAGATGACGACTTGATGTTGAATGGAGTCGTGATAACGGTTACCCACAAAGGTGGGTTCTAAGGTGAGCTACGGATAGAATGTTGAATGCTTCTATTATGGAAAGAAAGGAATGTGGAATGGTTCCTTGAGGGTGAGTGGAAACCAGATGGAGCAAGGAAAGGGCTCAAATATGCATGCTAAGAGATCAATGCTACTTGAAGTGTTTTTTGTTGTACTCAAAAGCAGGGGTATTGGGAGGATGCTTATTGGGTACTTGGAATGGCTACCCCGGATCAATGGAATGGTCCGTATACGACGGATTGGTGGAATGGATAAAGTGTCATCTTCGGGCTATGATCAGTCATCAAAAATGAGATTTTTCGATTAATCCCTAGCCAAGAATGATTATATGAGTTATCATATATCTAGGGGTCATTGAGTAGCAATAAGGATTGTTTGATGGATTCTATGTGTAACGATCCCGATTTTTGAGTCAAATTTAAACTGATAATTTTTTTGGATTAAATTGTGGATTAATTTGAATTTTTAAAATTTAATAAGATATATACTTATTTATTTTTAAAATTTGAAACTCAAAATAAATATTTTTCATAAAATTGGATTGTAAATAAAAATTTTATTTGGAAATTCAAAATGTATTGAAAATGAATTGGATTTAAAATTTTATTTTAAAGTTAATAAGAATTTGTTTTCCAATTATAATATATAATATAATATATTAAAGTCATATTTCGAAATTAATATAGTAAAAGTTAAAAGTTGTTTAAAGCTAAATCTTATAATATACATTATGTGTTATTTATTAAAATGTAATTAAGTTTTAAGAATTAATTTCTTAAAGTTATAAATATATAAATAAAAGAAAATAGATTTATAAATAGAAAATATAATATAAAGTTATATTTAAATGATAAACATAAAAATTTAAAGTGTTTAAAATATAATACATATGTAAATAAGATGTTTGTAAAAACATTAATGTATAAATAAATAAAATGAAAAGGATTTAAAGCAAAATTCATAAATTTATATAAGTGAGGTATTTAAACATAAGAATTATTTCAAATGACATTTGTAAGAGGGAAAATAAACACATAAACAAGTGTTCATATTAAGAAACAAATGTAAGCATAAAATGATTTATAATGACAAGTGGCAAAATATAAATTTCTCTGAATTTGAAAATCATATTAACATGCATAAGGAAGGACATGTGAAACAAGGCTATTTTCACTCTTCAATTTTTTTCTTTCATTCATTTGCAAGCTAAAACCAAAAGCTTGTAAAGTAAAACCAAAGATTTAAAATTTGAAGCAAACAACAAATTTAAATCCTGGAAAATTTGAATTCTTCAAACCAGAGCAACATCAAATGCTATCTTCACTTAAATCAAACCTGAGTAACAACTACAGGTTCAAGCAAAGCAAACAGATGGATTTGATTCAAACTGAAGACAATTCAAAATTAAGTCCTCTGTTCAAATATGCAGCCTGGAAATGAAACAATTAGATCAACTTCAATAAGCATCAGATCCAAAGGAAAAAGTAAATGCAAATTCAACTTGAAAACATCTCAGCCTGGAAATCAAAATCTGGATTCAAGTTGGAAACCAGAAGATCAAAATACCCAGATCAAATAAAATAAAAACGTACTCTTCTCTGTTTCAACACATACATGTGAGCAAACTGACCGCTTTCAAATTTGAATCTATGATGCTTTGTGAAGTAGTTGTTGTGAAAATGATAAATGAATGTCTCTACACGTGTGTATATATATATATATATATGTATGTATGTATGTATGTATGTATATCTGTGTGTGTGTGAGTGTGTTTGTGTGTGGATTTAAGTAGGATGCCAGTGTATATATAAATACACTATGTTGTGTTTCCAATTCCCTCCAAACAAAATTTAAACTGCTCCTTATACAATCAAATCTAGGCTTTGATCTTCAAAAAGCAAATGATTGTAACATTGTGTTTTAAATTTTAAAATTAGTTTTAAGCAAAAATATTCATCAATGTTTTGTAAAATGTTAAATAACAGTAGGAAGTAAAAATTGGTCCAAAAATTATATATCTGAATTTCAAGCGTTGATTTTATGAGTGGATTCGAGTTGAAAAACGATGAATTTAGATATAAAGATTGGAATTTTTAAGTTTGAAAACCACGTTGAATAGCGAGTTGATCGAAAATGGTATTTCCATCGATTTCTGGCGATTGGGAAAGCATTGGATGCCATGATCGAGGTGGAAGTAGGCTGGAGGTTAGATGATCATCAGAAAAATATTCGATGATTTTCTAGTGGACCGTGGCGATAGTATGACGAGGTTTTAGGGTTTAGGCATCAGGTTGCAACGTAGTGGTGTTCGAGGCGATTTCTCGGTCGTGGGTCAACTGGAGCTAATCGCACTGGGGGGGGATCGTCGTGGCATGTTGTGGGGCAGTTCTGGACGTGGTGGCGAGGAGTATGGTGGTTGGGATCATCGAGTAATGGGAGATTTGTCGACGGCGATGGGTTCCAGTTTTTGATCATGATACTCGAATTCGAATTACGTCAAATTGATGGCATCTGAAGGGTTGTGTGGGTCAGCAAGGTCGATCGTGGTGTGTCGGAGGTTACGATGGTGGCCGGAGCGTCGCCGTGCGACTGTGCACGTGCACCGTGCACTTGCATGCTGCACTTGCATTCCTAGGTAGTTTTGATGTTTGGAAAAGGAGTTGCCTCGGGGAGTATCTTGGGTAGAGGGATAGATGGCTCGGGGTAGTTTCCAGTTGGGTTTGAGTGAGTGTGATAAAAGTTTTAACAATTAAAATTTTACGAAGTTTAAAACAGAAAAAAATATATTATAGGTAACTCGAAGGGGACTCGGGGAATTTGTTTCTTGACTCGGGTGAAGACCGAAAGTGGCTTTGGGGTTGTTGTTAAAGCAGTTTTAGTTTTTAAACAAAGTTTTTCCAAATTTAAAATTAAAAAAAATTTAAACACTTTCTCGATTATCCTTTTGATTTTGGGATTAGTAAGGTTTAAAGAATTATTCCAAAATAATTTAGTTTTTCAAGTGTTTTTATATCCATTTATAACCTTATTTTAAAACTTGTTTCAAATAAATTTGATTCTTGTAATTTTGTAAGTAAATAAGTAAAAAAAATGTTTCCAAATTATTAACTTAATTCAAATAAAAATCTTGAGTTAATTAATGTATCAATTATGATTTATTTTCTATAAGTCATTAACAAGATTTTTAAAGATAATTAAAATAATTATTTAAGATAAAAGACTTTAAGGGATTAATTACTGAAGGTAATTAAAAGGTCAATTTCTTAATATAATTCCTTAAAAAGGTTTATTACTTTAATTATAGGTTAAATAATTTATAATAAGTAATTTAAGGGTGATTAACTACTTAAAAATAATTACTTAATAAAAGTAATTAAGGATATTTAATTAATGATTAGAGGTTAATTAGTCAAGCGATTAAGCAATAATTAATTAAGGATAATTAGTTATGTGATTAATTAATTAAAGTAATTACTTTGAGGACAATTAATTAATTAAGGATTAGTTAATTAATGAAAGTGATTAAGGACAATCACTTATTGCAATTTTATTAATTAAATGATAATTAAGGGTTAATTAATTTTGTAATTAACTTAAAGTTAATTAATTATTGTAATTAATTAAGGATAATTCATTTAACGGTAATTAATTAAGGGTTAATTGATTTATTAATTAAGGTTGATTACTAATTTTGGGTTAATTAATTTATTATTAAAGGTTAATTAATAAATGATTAAAAATTAATTAAAATGGTTTGTAATTAATCAATATTAATTAACAAGGATTAGTAATTTATTAACCTGGTTTAAGTTAAGTTAAAATCAGGATTGAGTAATTAATTTATAAGTAATTAATTTAATTGAAAATTAAATTGAATTAATTTAGGATTTAACAATTAAGTAATCATGTTTATAAATGATTATTGAATGCTTGGATTGCTTATGAATGTTTGTATTGTATGTAATGCCTTGAATTGATTGTTATCTCTGGACTGTAATATTCTGTTCTGTGAATGGAGTTGTGTGTAATTTATTTATTTATCTATGATACATCTATCTGTGGTTCTGTGAATGAAGATAAGCGTTATAGGAATATACCACTTATCGATATTGATATAGTTGAATCTGCAATGAGTGATGATGTAGCACTATTGTGTAAAACCCCTGGACTACACCATACACACATAAATATGGATTGCATGAGGAAATTGGATAGGTCATAGATTTTTGAAATAATTTTAAGATTGAATTTTGAATCTAAAATATTTTTGGAAATGTAATTGGATTTAATATGAAAAGCTTTTGTAAAGGAGTTTTGAAGATAAAAGTTATTTTGAATAACTTGATGAAGTTTTGAAATTTAAATAATTTGATTTAAATATGAGTTCAAAATTTGAAATTGAATTCTATGTTTGAGAATTATGGTTTTAAAAGGGTATACGAGTTATAAATGTGTTTATACGAATTTAAACCATTTTTAAAAAGTATTGTTTTGGGAATTTGAATATAACCTAAGGGCTTTAACTTGTACAAATGAAATCGGATTTTTTCGAAACGAAAACTATTTGTTTTCAAATAATAATAGCTTTCATATAAAGAAAGGATTTCCAATTTATGTTGAAAAGATTTCAAATTTGAACTAGAATTGTTTTGAAAGCTATGAATTAAGTTTTGATAAAGATATGAATAGGTGAGTCACCTTTGAAAAGGAAATGGTTTGAAAGCTATCTTTGTTAAAGATTTGGTAAATGTTGTTGTTGAACTAAAGCGGATCTTTTTACTTAAAAGATTAAAAGCTATTTTTGAATCCTGTTAAGAACTTTAGTTTCAAACTAAAGAAGTTCGCAATGATAAATCTTTTGTTTATATATTGTGAATGAATCTTTGTGAAATATTGGTGAACTTTGTGAAATGAATCTTTTTAAAGATTTGAAAATGGTAATTTGTTTAAACCGTTTTAAAGAAATTTTTTGGTTAATAAGATGTGACTTAACTGAGATTCCACATCCATATGTTTTTAAAATATTGCACTCAATATTCGATTTAGCCGGGAGAGGACCTTTGTGTCATGTAACCCATTCCGAATAATGATACGACGTTATGGATTGCATTTGAAGACCGGTGGTGAAGGCCGGATATTTTCGAAAGCAAAAGGATAACTCGTCGAATGTCTTTGCACCAGCTGATTCTTTTATCACCCTTTGTGATGGGGAGTCTGGACGTGATTACGAATTATCTGAATTTGCAAGGGATTCTTTGGAAGTGCCTTCGGTTCTGTTCGAACCCGGAACAGCCTTATATGGATGTGTGTCTAACATTACACTTTGGGATGTAAAACTAGTTTCTATCAAATACATTTCTGTTTGGTGGCGGAGAATTTATTCTCTTAGCTTAACACCCTTCTCTGAGACGTACGAGCTCAGAGGTTATGTAGTTGATGGTTACTAGTGATACATTCCCAATTTGGTAATGTGGCATGCTGAGTGCTGCTGAGTGTTGCTGATCATTTGTTGATCGAAGCATGGGTTTTGTGAAAAGCATAGCTTTGTGGACGAGACTTCGTCGAACCTCACAACCCGGAATGGTCGAAACAGGAAGAATGCAGCAAGGTTATTTGAGGGTAGCTCCCCCTGCGGGAATGTTCATTTCCTTCTGGATAGAGGTTGTATCATGGTATGGATCTCAGATACTAAACCTATGTGGTTGCTGCAAATTTATTACTATGTGGTTGTTGGTGAATCCCGGGAAAAGGTTGGTTACGACCGGAGAGTTATATACTCGTGTAGTAGTTACCTAGTTACAGAGGTAACCTGGCCTTGTGTTGGCCGAGATCCGGTTAGGGTCTCGGGACGTCCCTCCAGAGGCGTACCCATGTGGCCTAGGAAGTTCCTTAGCCTGACCATTGTTGGAAATCCAATCTCCAATATACACCTTGTATGATTTTAGTCGTAGAACCTGCCATCTAATATGGTAGCTATAGTAGGCATACTATAATGGTACGTATGCTGGCTAAGATTAATATTATACTTTCAAAAGGTTTTCTGCACTATGCACTAATAATAATATCAAAAGGATTTTGCGTAGTAAGCATGTTTGACTATCATAAGGAGAAATCTCCCCCAAGTGTGCGATTGCATGGTGTGTGTGCTGGGAGGCCTTATGGTAGTTTCATTTTCCAAAAAGCATTGCAGATTTCAATTTTAAAATATTTTGTTGTTTATTTTAAAGATTAAACTGTTTTTGTTTGCTCATACTAGTCCCATGACTGACCCAGAGTTTATTGTTCCCTTGCTAAACTTTGGATGCCTACAATTTTCCACACGGGCAGTCTAGAGTTGGGCTTTTCAGATAATCGAATAGTAGAAGTAGATTCAGTAGCATTCAGCTGTTGGATTTCGGCTATCGCTTTGTGCTTCTCTTCCACATTTCGGACCGACTTTGCTTAGTACAACTTGATTGGGAGTTCGAGCTATTTCTTGGCTTGGAGACTTTGGAGCTTTGGCAATGGAGTCGCTTGACATTGGATTCCCGCTTTCTCACTTGGAATTCTATTGGAACTATCTTTCTGCTGTCGATGGTTGTAAAGTCTAGACCATCTACTTGCATTATTTTCTGCTGTATCTTGTATCTCTGATTGTATTTGATATTTGATTGTGTCAGATATTGTATCTGTTATGTATCAATGACATTATTCATTTTTCTTCCGTTGTGTTGTTGTACTTAATTGGTTATAAGCTCCGGCATGAGTCAGATTTCAACAATTGAATCTGCGGCTTTCGAGTACAAGTGAAGTATGGGTGGCAACTTTTAAACGCTGAAATTTGGACCGTGACAATTTGGTATCAGAGCTAAAGGTTAAACTTTAGCTTTTGGAGTGTAAGACATTAAGTAACTCATTAGAGATTGGGTGAAGTATACCCTAGAATGAGTATATACCTAAGATATCTGTCTGTATGTCTCAGTAAATTCTGTTACTATCCACTGATAGTAAGTATGAGTGAAAGAAAATGACGAGATAGGGGACAAGGAGTACCACTATAAATGGTCGATACCCTACAACAATGGAAACAGTCTTTCTCTATCGATCTCCTTTATTCATCATTCACTTCCAATTCTTTGATTGCTCCGTGACAGCTCCGGGAAGAAACTTCGGTGTGATGGTGGCACTGCAAATCGTTATAGATAAGTCCCTAATTCATATTCTCATTATCAGCTTTTCGTTTTAAACTTCAATGAATTTGAAATTTGAAATTAAAATAAATTGGAAAACAAGAATATAAAGCTGAATTGGGTTGCATCGATTTCGATTAAAACCAAATTTTAAATTCTATTGTAATTCCTTGTGTGGATCAAAGCCCAAAGAGGGACAAGTTGACGTATACTTTAGGATATTCCGGCCTGAGTTTGGAATCCATATCTTGTATTTGAGAGTTATGGAAGATTAAATCCATTTATCTATTGTTTGGGTCCAGATATATTCTACGAACGGTTAGTTGTCCTTCGAACTAACCTATGCCCCAGCTTATTTTATGGAACTGGTTGACCCGAGTATCCTGTGTAAAATATCGTATGAGTTTGTTCTCATAGTTATCGATGATATTCTAATTTGGTAAGCCAAAAGCAGAATAGATAATCAATTTGATCTGGTGAACCATTTCTTTGTGTGTTCATCTGTTCATTATTATCTTCCTAGCAAATTTCGAGGATGAAATTTTGTTAAGGTGGGAATCCGTAATGATCTCGATTTTTGAGTCAAATTTAAATTGATAATTTTTTTGGATTAAATTATGGATTAATTTGAATTTTTAAAATTTAATAAGATATATACTTATTTATTTTTAAAACTTGAAACTCAAAATAAATATTTTTAATAGAATTGGATTGTAAATAAAATTTTGATTTGGAAATTCAAAATGTATTGAAAATGAAATGGATTTAAAATTTTATTTTAAAGTTAATAAGAATTTGTTTTCCAATTATAATATATAATATAATATATTAAAGTCATATTTTGAAATTAATATAGTAAAAGTTAAAAGTGGTTTAAAGCTAAATCTTATAATATACATTGTGTGTTATTTATTATAGTGTAATTAAGTTTTAAGAATCAATTTATTAAAGTTATTAATAGAAAATATAATATAAAGTTATATTTAAATGATAAACATAAAAATTTAAAGTGTTTAAAATATAATACATATGTAAATAAGATGTTTATAAAAACATTAATGTATAAATAAATGAAATGAAAAGGGTTTAAAACAAAATTCATAAATTTAAATAAGTGAGGTATTTAAACATAAGAATTATTTCAAATGACATTTGTAAGAGGGAAAATAAACACATAAACATGTGTTCATGTTAAGAAACAAATGTAAGCATAATATGATTTATAATGACAAGCGACAAAATATAAATTTCTCTTAACTTGAAATTCATATTAATATGCATAAGGAAGGAAATGTGAAACCAGGCTATTTTCACTCTTCAAAAATTTTCTTTCATTCGTTTGCAAGCTAAAACCAAAAGCTTGTAAAGTAAAACCAAATATTTAAAATCTGAAGCAAACAACAAATTTAAAACTTGGAAAATTATAATTCTTCAAACCAGAGCAACATCAAATGCCATCTTCACTTGAATCAAACCTGAGTAACAACTTCAGTTTCAAGCGGTGCAAACAGATGGATTTAATTCAAACTGAAAACAATTCAAAATCAAGTCCTCTGTTCAAATATCCAGCCCGAAAATGAAACAATTAGATTAACTTCAATAAGCATCAGATCCAAAGGAAAATGCAAATTCAACCGAAAAACATCTCAGCCTGGAAATCAAAATCTGGATTCAAGCTAGAAACCAGAAGATCAAAATACCTAGATCAAATAAAATAAAAACATACTATTCTCTGTTTCAACACATATAGTTGAGCAAACTGACCCCTTTCAAATTTGAATCTATGATGCTTTGTGAAGTAGTTGTTGTGAAAATGATAAATGAATGTCTCTACACGTGTATATATATGTGTGTGTGTGTTTGTGTGTGGATTTAAGTAGGCATGCCAGTGTATATATAAATACCCTATGTTGTGTTTCCAATTCCCTCCAAACAAAATTTAAACTGCTCCTTGTACAATCAAATCTAGGCTTTGATCTTTAAAAAGCAAATGATTGTAACATTGTGATTTAAATTTTAAAATTAGTTTTAAGCAAAAATATTCAGCAATGTCCTGTAAAATATTAAATAACAGTAGGAAGTATTAATTGGTCCAAAATTTATATATCTGAATTTCAAGCTTTGATTTTATGAGTGGATTCGAGTTGAAAAACGATGAATTTAGATATAAAGATTGGAATTTTTGAGTTTGAAAACAACGTGGAATTGCGAGTTGATCGAAAATGGTATTACCATCGATTTCTGGCGATTGGAAAAACATTGGATGTCGTGATCGAGGTGGAAGAAGGCTGGAGATTAGATGATCTTCAGAAAAATATTCGATGATTTTCTAGTTGACCGTGGCAATAGCATGGCGAGGTTTTAGGATTTAGGCATCAGGTTGCAACGTAGTGGTGGTCAAGGCGATTTCTCGGTCGTGGGTCAACTGGAGCTAATCGCACCAGGGGGGATTGTCGCGGCATGTTATGGTGCAGTTCTGGATGTGGTGGCGAGGCGTATGGTGATTGGGATCATCGAGAAATGGGAGATTTGTCGACGGCGATGGGTTCCAGTTTATGATCATGATACTCGAATTCAAATTACGGCAAATTGATGGCATCTGAAGGGTTGTGTGGGTCAGCAAGGTCGATCGTGGTGTGTCCGAGGTTACGACGGTGGCCGGAGCGTCGCCGTACGACTATGCGCGTGCACCGTGCCCTTGCGTGCCTCGTTAGTTTTGATGTTTGGAAGTAGGAGTTGCCTCGGGGAGTATCTCGGGTAGAGGGGTTGATGGCTCGGGGTAGTTTCCAGTTCGGTTTGAGTGAGTGTGATAACAATTTTAACAATTAAAATTTTACAAAGTTTAAAACAGAGAAAAAATATATAATAGGTAACTCGAAGGGGGACTCGGGGTATTTGTTTCTTGACTCGGGTGAAGTCCCGAAGTGGCTTTGGAGTTGTTGTTAAAACAGTTTCAATTTTTAAACAAATTTTTTCCAAATTTAAAATTAAAACAAATTTAAACACTTTCTTGATTATCCTTTTGATTTTGGGATTAGTAAGGTTTTAAAGGAATTATTCCAAAATAATTTAGTTTTTAAAGTGTTTTTATATCCATTTATAACCTTATTCTAAAACTTATTTCAAATAAATTTGATTCTTGTAATTTTGTAAGTAAATAAGTAAAATAAAATGTTTCCACATTATTAATTTAATTTACTTAAAAATCTTGAGTTAATTAATGTATTAATGATGATTTATTTTCTATTAGTCATTAACAAGATTTTTAAAGATAATTAAAATAATTACTTAAGATAAAAGACTTTAAGGGATTAATTATTTAAGGTAATTAAAAGGTCAATTTCTTAATATAATTCCTTAAAAAGATTGATTACTTTAATTAAAGGTTAACTAATTTATAATAAGTAATTTAAGAGTGATTAATTACTTAAAAATAATTACTTAATAAAAGTAATTAAGAATAATTAATTAATGATTAGAGGTTAATTAATCAAGTGATTAAGCAATAATTAATTAAGGATAATTAGTTATGTGATTAATTAATTAAAGTAATTATTTTGAGGATAGTTAATTAATTAAGGATTAGTTAATTAATAAAAGTGATTAAGGATAATCACTTATTGCAATTTTATTAATTAAATAATAATTAAAGGTTAATTAATTTTGTAATTAACTTAAAGTTAATTAATTAAGGATAATTCATTTAATGGTAATTAATTAAGGGTTAATTGATTTATTAATTGAGGTTGAATACTAATTTAGGGTTAATTAATTTATTATTAAAGGTTAATTAATTAATGATTAAAAATTAATTAAATGGTTTGTAATTCATTAATATTAATTAACCCGGATTAGTAATTTATTAACCTGGTTTAAGTTAAGTTAAAATCAGGATTGAGTAATTAATTCATAATTAATTAATTTAATTGAAAATTAAATTGAGTTAATTTAGGATTTAACAATTAATTAATCCTGTTTATAAATGATTATTAAATGCCTGGATTGCTTATGAATGTTTGTATTGTATGTAATCCTTGAATTGATTGTTATCTCTGGACTGTAATATTATGTTCTGTGAATGGAGTTGTGTGTAATTTATTTATTTATTTATCTGCGATAGATCTATCTGTGATTCTGTGAATGAAGATAGGCGTTATAGGAATATACCGCTTATCGATATTGATATGATTGAATCAGTGATGATTGATGATGTAGAACTATTGAGTAAAACCCCTGGACTACACCATACACACACAAATATGGATTGCACGAGGAAATTGGTTAAGTCACAGATTTTTGAAATAATTTTATGATTGAATTTTGAATCCAAAATAGTTTTGGAAATGGAATTGGATTTAATATGAAAAGCTTTTGAAAAGGAGTTTTGAAGATAAAAGTTATTTTGAATAACTTGATAAAGTTTTGAAATTTAAATAATTTGATTTTAATTTGTATTCAAAATTTGAAATTGAATTCTATGTTTGAGAATTATGGTTTAAAAAGGGTATACGAGTTATAAATGTGTTTATATGAGTTTAAACCATTTTTAAAAAGTATTGTTTTGGGAATTTGAATTTAACCCAAGGGCTTTAACTTGTACAAATGAAATCAGATTTTTCCAAAACGAAAAAAATTTCTTTTCAAATATTAATAGCTTTCATAAAAAGAAAGGATTTCCAATTTATGTTGAAAAGATTTCAAATTCGAAATAGAATTGTTTTGAAAGCTATGAATTGAGTTTTGATAAAGATATGAATAGGTGAATCACCTTTGAAAAGGAAATGGCTTGAAAGCTATCTTTGTTGATGATTTGGTAAATCTTGTTGTTGAACTAAAGTGGATCTTTTTACTTAAAAGATTAAAAGCTATGAATGAATCCTGTTAAGAACTTTAGTTTCAAACTAAAGAATATCTCAATGATAAATATTTTGTTTACATATTGTGAATGAATCTTTGTGAAATATTGGTGAACTTTGTGAAGTGAATCTTTTTAAAGATTTGAAAATGGTAATTTGTTTAAGCCGTTTGAAAGAAAAGTTTTGGGTAATAAGTTGTGACTTAATTGAGATTCCATATCCATATGTTTTTAAAATATTGCACCCATTATTCGGTTTAGCCGGCAGAGGACCTTTGTGTCATATAACCCATTACGAATATTATACGACGTTATGGATTGCATTTGAAGACCGATGGTGAAGACCAGATATTTTCAAAAGCGAAAGGATAACTCGTCGAATGTCTCTGCACCGGCTT
This sequence comes from Allium cepa, assembly GCA_030765085.1. Lineage (NCBI taxonomy): Eukaryota > Viridiplantae > Streptophyta > Magnoliopsida > Asparagales > Amaryllidaceae > Allium > Allium cepa. The sequence continues at coordinate 166,591,395 of CM060932.1, forward strand.
ATCCCCGGTATAGAGATTTTATCACCCTTTGTAACGGGGAGTCCGTACGTGATTAGGGATTATTCGAATTTGCAAGGGCTTCTTTGGAAGTGACTTCGGTTTTGTTCGAAACCGGAACAAACTTATATGGATGTGTGTCTGACATTGCACTTTGAGATGTAAAACCAGTTTCTATCAAATACATTTCTGTTTGGTGGCGGAGAATTTATTCTCTTAGCTTAACACCCTTCTCTGAGACGTGCCAACTCAGAGGTTATGTAATTGAAGGTTACTAGTTATACATTCCCAATTTGGTAATGTGGCTTGCTGAGTGCTGCTGAGTGTTGCTGATCATTTCTTGATCGAAGCATGGGTTATGTAAAAAGCGTAGCTTTGTGGACGAGACTTCGTCGAACCTCACTACCTGGAATGGTCGAAACAGGAAGAATGCAGCAAGGTTATTTGGAGGTAGCGCCCCCTGAGGGTATGTTCATTTCCTTCTGGATAGAGGTGGTATCATGGTATGGAGTCCAAATACTTAATCTATGTGGTTTCTGCAAATTTATTACTTTGTGGTTGTTGGTGAATCCTGGGATAAAGGTTGTTACGACCGAGGAGTGGTATACTCGTGTCGTTGTTACCTAGTTACAGAGGTAATCCAGTCTTGTGTTGGCAGAGATCTGGTTAGGTTCTCGGGGCGTCCCTCCAGAGGCGTACCCATGCGGCCCAGGAAGTTCCTTAGCCTGACCATTGTTGGAAATCCAATCTCCAATACGTACCTTGTACGGTTTTAGTTGTAGAACCTACCATCTAATATGGTAGCTATAGTAGGCATACTATAATGGTACATATGTTGGCTAAGATTAATATTATACTTTCAAAAGGTTTTCTGCACTATGCACTAATAATAATATCAAAAGGATTTTGTGTAGTAAGAATGTTTGACTATCATAAGGAGAAATCTCCCCCAAGTGTGCCATTGCATGGTGTGTGTGTGTGCCGGGAGGCCTTATGGTAGTTTCATTTTTCAAAAAGCATTGCGGATTTCAATTTTAAAATCTTTTGTTGTTTGTTTTAAAGATTAAACTGTTTTTTTGCTCATACCAGTCCCATGACTGACCCAGAGTTTATTGTTACCTTCCTAAACTGTGGGTGCCCATAATTTTCCACACGGGCAGTCTACAGTTGGGCTTTTCAGATAATCAAATAGTAGAAGTAGATTCAGTAGCATTCAGTCGTTGGATTTCGGCTATCGCTTTGTGCTTCTCTTCCATATTTTGGACCGACTTTGCTTAGTACAACTTGATTGGGAGTTCGAGCTATTTCTTGGCTTGGAGACTTTGGAGCTTTGGCAATGGAGTCGCTTGATATTGGATTCTCGCTTTCTCACTTGGAATTCTATTGAAACTATCTTTCCACTGTCGATGGTTGTAAAGTCTAGACCATCTACTTGTGTTATTTTCCGCTGTATCTTGTATCTCCGGTTGTATTTGGTATTTGATTGTATAAAATATTGTATCTGTTATGTATCAATGATATTATTTATTTTTCTTCTGCTGTGTTGTTGTAATTAATGTGTTATAAGCTCCGACATGAGTCAGATTTCAACGATTGAATCTGCGGCATTCGAATACAAGTGAAGTACTGGTGTCGATTTTTAAACGCTGAAATTTGGACCGCGACGCTATGTTTGCCGTGGTTGCTTCTAAGTTGACTGTCACTATAAGGATGTTGTATTATGTAGGTATTATGGATATGGATATCACCTAGGCACTCAGATGTTGTATACCTTCATGATGTTTGTAGAGTAGCATATTAAGTTTGTTATGTGCAAACTCTTTAGTTAGAGGGACAGGTCAACTATGGTTCATTTACCCTTGTTCCTACTATACCATCTTTTATAGTATTTTGAGATTTCTTATTGCTCACACCAAACTATTTTCTGACTCAAGATTTTATGCTTTGCTTCTTATTATCTCGACTAGTCTTAAATAAGTAGACTTGATATCATGTCTAAGTGGTACACAGTGGCAATACAGAGGACGAATAGGATGGGGTTTTCTTGTATTATATATGAACTTATGCTTATTCTACTATGCAACATTGTGGAGCCTTCACTGTGTTTGTTATTATATTTAGAGACAATTTGAGTTTATTATCAGTTATATAATGTCTATTACTATCTTGTATAACTTTGTGAACTTATGTGCTCTAATATTGTGATTCATTTTATTTATTACTGTCTCGCTTATTTTATATCTATGATGTTTATTATTATATTTTATTCGATCCGGTGTGAGATATACGGTAGGTTGCATGATTATTTCTCTTCTTTTCACCCGTGGTTATCGTTCTACATTGACCGGGCCTTCTAGCAGTGCACTCCTCAGGTATATTGGATGTCGGAGGTGTTGGGTGGTCGTTACATAAATCATCAATGTCTCTAACTATCATGAGGAATTCATCATCCATCGTATGTAGAGTATTACATACACTAGTTTCTATGAATGTATATACATCCTTGCTACATCTTAACTAGGAACATTTTAATAATAATTGGACCTTTCCATACTAAATTTTTTTAGTATGGTGTCTGTGTACAACGATTGGGAAAATACCGATGTCGTTATAGATCTGTCTATACAAATATTTATACCTAGCATATAAGATGCCTCTCACAAATAATTCATCAAGAAATTATTAGACAATAGGCATTCATTGATTATAACATTGGTACATCGTTATATATCACTAGTAAATTGCCAATGTGTAAAACTAAGAATTTTATAGTAATATTTTGTTTTCTCCTATATATACATGCTTTCTCTATGCTTATACTGAAACAAAAATATTTGATTTGTCAAAGTTTATTCTAGCTTTTAATGCTTGCTTAAGACCTTATACTGATATTAAGAATCTACATGCCTCATCGTTCCTCCCATTAGCTTCGAAACCCTTTGGGTGTGACATATAAAAAATATCTTTTAGATAACCATTTAGAAATGCTATCTTAAAATCCATGTACCATATTTTATAATCATAATAAGAAGCAACTACAAGTAGTATTGAGCATGAAAACTGGATAAAAAGTTTCATCCTAATCAACATGTTGAATTTAATGCAAATCTGTCTCCACCAACCTTGCTTTGTAGGTCTCAGCCATTCCATCTGCATCGATCATTTTCCAAAAGAGTATTTACAACCTATGGGTTTTACTTCTTCGGGTACCTTTTCCAAAGTCCAAACTTTGTCCTTGTACATGGAATCTAATTTTGAATTTCACTACATTATGTTATAGTGTAAAGTATTTACTCTCCAAGGCTTGTCTATATGGGAGGTGATCACCATCATGAATGGTACAATCCTCTTTCTTGTTGTCAATGAGAAAATTATAGTATCTCTCTAGCATATGTGATTCCCTACTAGACCTAATAAGTTGAATTTCTTCTACAAGTATTGAATTACCATCTAAATATTTAGTTTCTATGTAAGTTTATTAGATCTTATCCATGCCATCTTACCACTATAAATTTCTCAAGATAAAACTTCCGTTTTCAAAAAGGTGGTGTGCCTCAAAACAACCACTTCTGATTACTTGGTATGATACAATATGTAACAATAAGAAATTCTAAGGTACCCTCTAAACTACATGAAACTAATCTTGCCTTATATTTACTAGGGTTTGCACTATTAACGTAAGCCAGACAACCCCGTATCTTAATATAATTAAGGTGGGTTTTCTACCGGCCCAGAACTTGTATGGTGTCTTAAGCCTAAATTTGACACAGAATTCAACATATATACCGCCATTTTGAAAGCATATTCTCGAAAGTAAAGAGGAAACTAGACTATCACTCATCATTAGTCAAACCTGTCTAATGATGTTAGATTTCTCCTTTCCAAAACAACATTATGTTGTGGAGTATAAAGAGGAATGACTTTGGAGATAATCACATTCTTTTTTAGTTACCCTTGGAGTTCATATCCAATGTACTCATCCCCTTAATAAGTCGACGTAATTTAATTTTTTTGCATGTTTGATTTTCAACTTCGTTCTTATATTATATGAATTTATCATAGGCATTCGATTTGTGTTTCATGAGATACACATGTCTATATATATATCATCGGCCAATGTACCGAAGTATAAGGATCCATTCGAGTTGCTATAGAAAGAGGACCACATGCAGATGTACTAGTCCTAAGATTGCAATAACTCTTTATTTGCTCCCATTAAATGGGTGCTTAGCCATTTTACCTTTGACCCACGATTTACAAGCGTCAGATGATTGTAAATCAATGGAGGAGAGAAACCCTTGTTTTCTTAACTTGTTCAATCCTTTCGTACTTATATGACCTAGTCTACGTTGCGGTAAGTAGCTATCATTTATTTTAGATGCCTTGTTATTTCAGTAGTAAATACATAAATAAAGTTCGGTTCAAAACCGAAATATATAAAACTAAATCATGTTTATGTTGGATCACGTGTAACGAGCTGTGGGGTAATGGGGAACATTTTGAAAAATTCCTTTTAAATTCATTATGCACTAGATTTTTATGGTGTTATCAAGAATAACATCGATAACACTAAATTATACTTAATGTATTATTGAATGTAAAAAGAATTTTTTTAATATTTTATTTATTTATTTTACTTCATTTATTCTAAACTTTAAATTTTAATTTTAGTTTTACATTATTAAGTTGAAAGTTAATTTTATGTTTACTTTGTCATTTTTGGCTGAACTTGATTTGAATATGATAAGATTTATTAATCAAAATTACTTTGAGATAAATATTACATTAAAAATGTTAGTTTAGATTTTACTTCAAAAAAGCCTTCAATAGTTAATTACTTGAAATAAGCTTTGCCAAGGAAAGCTGGTTTTATAGTAGATATTCCACTGATTTATATATAATTATCCAGGTGTAGGGCTTGAATCCCTCAACAACTTTCAATACAAAGTTCTAGAATAGGAGTGAGACTATAATGTCTCAACTACTAAGAAAGTTCAAGAATACTACTCCTCTCTAGAGGAAATGCTACTGGAACAAAAATACTAACCAAGACATGAGACGTGGACATAAGTTGAAAATATCCTAGCAAGTTTTGGGACGTAACCAACAAATCAGTAGAATAAATGAAACTCCTATGGCAGTTATCATCTTATAATATGTTCTTGCTCTTCCCTAGGTCAACCTCAGAAGTGAAAATAAGAGTATTTCCATTAATGCAGTAAGGCGAAGATCTATGTCCCCCATCAACATCCTCTACAAACTTGAAATAGTATCACTAATTGGAATACGATTCATATACGCACATACATATATAATAGTTACTAATTTTAGTAATTATACAAATGATATGTATTTAATATAAAATTCATTTCCTCATAAATTTATAATTACTTGAACTTGAATATCAATTATTTGAATAAAATGAACAAGTCATAAGGTATTAATTTCTACCTAATAATATCAATATTTATAAAATCTAAGTACTATAATGTCTTCTATAAGGGGTTAAATTATCATATAATTTAGATAGATACCAAGCTGTAATGCTCCCATCGCTATGCCCAGTTTAGCAAAGAACGTTACAAGTAATGTAGTCTGCTAATCCGAATGCGAACCTTTTATTTAGCATTTTAAATCAATTTTCTTCGTTATTAAGCATGAATAAGTGAGAAGAAAGCAAGTTTGCATCGTATTTCGATAGATAAATACTTCAAACAAACATCAAAATTTTAATTCATAATAAAGTACACCTGTTCACAATATCAATAAGGACTCAATGCCGCAAGTTGCACACAAAATGGAGCTTTTATGTGATAATTATAAGTGTAAGATCATATAAGGGTCAAAATATAAGTTATAGCATATTAAGGGCCTTGAAATTATTTACCATTCTTCTTCAATAACCCAGCCACTACTGTAACAACCCACCTCAAAATGGGCCTCAATTCTGACCTAGAAAAGGCCCACAGAACTTATACTCATTCCAAAGCTGGCTGTTTATTGGTATAAAGAACAAAACACGGACCTATTAATCTATATATTCAAAAACTCATGGCGGAATGATAAAATATAATAAAAAAAAAAATTATTTAAAAATTCAAAATGTCAAATCAACAACAATGAAAACAACAAAAGCCTAAATATCCATGGCATAATATATGAAAAAACATCATTTTTCCATGGGTACATTTGAATAGAAAAAATAACATAAATATCTAAACAATTGCCATAAGCCCGTGTCTCTGCCACCGCCTCTAAGTATCTACATCAACATCTCTAACCTGTTGTAACAACCCGAAATTTGATCCATAATAATTAATTCGTTAGTTAATTAAATAATAAAATAACTTTGTGAAATTATTAGAATTATGCCACGAAAGTTGCACCATTGTGTCCATGGTAATTTTCTGGTCAATTTCCATATATAGAATGTCAAAATCTGAGCTAATATGACCAAGTTATAAAATAAACAAAATAAGTACAAAACGAACAGGAAAAAAATTATATATAGGCACATCGACCGGTCGGTCGACCTGGGCATCAGGCGGTTGACCGCCTGGTCGACCTGCCTCTACTATTTATAAACGAACAAACGTTCGAACATTCCAGAGCCTCAAACTTGTGCATTTTGCATTCTTCTAATCAATCCGGTCCATCTATTTTTGAATCCGATAGTTCCTATTCGGCCTATGACGTGGTTGCATCCTATTCAATCTCCAAATCCAACGGTCCGAGATCCACTTCTACCCTTATAAATAGACCCCTATACCTAATACTTTTTATCATTCTAGGTTTTCTCCAATTGGGTTCACCTTTCTAGGAAGGATCCTAAACGGAATACTTTTTCCAAAGAAGAAAATTGTTATAAATTAAATATTTTACAACTCCAAGTGGATCCGGGAAGACCAAAGGAAGAGCTTAGGACCGAAGGTGAGTGATTATAATTATTCTTAAGGTTTCTTTAAGTAATTCAAAATTATAGGGTTTACACTAGTTGTAGTTTTACTACGATTTTGGAATTGCCTTTTTTATCAGTTTTAGATCTTTTTTTCAGTCTTTTCCCTTTTGGTTATTCTTTTTTAGTTAATTATAATTAATTTACTGTTAAGTATAGCTTTTTATTTATTTACAGTTTATTTCTAGTATTTAAGTTCATTTATTGTTATTTATTTTGTATTTACATCTTTTTTGACGTTTTTGATTTCATGCAAGCGTTTGTTCTCTTCTTCCTCTTTTTCTTCGCCTATGGATTTGATTAAATTAAACGTGAATATGGATTATATAAGTTAGAGTATTGAATGAAGAAAATAAGATGTAAATTATAAAGACTGTAATAAATAGTGGAATTGGACTGTATTATAAATGGAATTGGAGTGAAATTATGCCTAATTATGATTAGAATAGGACTAATTAATTGGCTTAGTTATAGCGTAGAATTATTACTTAAAAAATGAAAGAAGCTTATTTTCGCACTTAGACCTTGGGTTGAATAATAAGCTTGATTATAACGTAGGTTATAATAAGAAAAAGAGTAGAATGAGGCTTATTTTAAGACTTTGGACAAATTAATAAGCGTAAAAAGTAAAGATGATAATAAAGACTTAATTAAATAATTTGTCTAAGTTAATAAGCAAAGATGAAAGTAGAACCTGCACCATATAGCATTCCCTATTAGACAAAATGGTGTCTCACGTTACCTTGAAGGGAGATGAGGGCACGTTTTTGCCAAGAATGATAGTAATTGGTCAAATAGAAGTCCATATCACAGGGGATTTGGATAAGGGGTGCAACAAGATATTGTTTGGATGACGGGCCAGTACCAACGACATTTCCCTTATAGATTCTATGGACACACAGTGATCTCACGTTAGCCTAAAGTGGGATGAGGGGAACGCTTATGTTGGAGTTTTAGGTAATAAGAAGACCCAATAGGTGGAGCAAAAGGTAGCGTTGGCATGGTGGCAATTACTCGTTCAACTTCCATTCTATTGCTCAGTAATCACTATGAGTTCCAAGCGCTTAGTATGGATGTATTTCGTAGATACCATTGCCTTCTATCTATGGAGCTATTTATGTCATCCGGATCCACAGTAGGTGCTTTGTACATCTTTCATAGATACCATTGGTTGCTGTGTAGGGAGTTATACATCGTCTGGTCCATAGTATGATCTATGGAGTAGCAGGCTAATCAAAAAAAGGGTAGAATTAGGATTATATCCTAATTACAGGATTAGGAATTTAGCCTAATCAAAGCAGAAATCAAGGACAAGTGCAAGCAATCGAAATTAACCTATCTTATAGTTAATCGTATTTATTTCCAGTTTATCCCTTTCCTATTTTCTTTGTTTCCACTTTATATACTAGAACCGTTGTAGAGTCTACTACTTTTACTTTGCTTAAAGACTCTAGTAGTTACTACCATTCATCAGACTTTTTGTCTGACCCACTCCTCTATTTTTCCCCTTTTTCCTCCATAGGCAATCAAGGGACAGGGCAGCATATTGCAGTTTCTTGGCGGTTTCTTGGAGGAGTTTTCTACTATGTATTTCTTTTATTTCAGCTTTAATTCTATCTATGTACTGGCTTATTATGAGGGATATTATGTACTCTGATTTTTGAGACTATGATTTTTTGTTTCATGGGACATATTGGATTTTTAGACATGTATGTGGTATTTGCTATTTGACTTATTTATGAAGCAATTGTTAAGTTTTGTTTTAATTAAGTTATTATTCTAAGTTTCCATTGTTTTTATCTATTTTTTTCTTGTGAATCTTAGTCTCTGTTAGCTTTAGTTATACCTACAACGCACTACACCTTTTAATGTGTCCTTTTCGGTATAATATGGGGTGTTTCACTTAGTATCAGGGCCTAAGGTTATAAGATTCCTAAAAATTTATTATTTTTCCAAATAATTTATTTAAAAAAAAATCAAAAAAGAATTCTTAGAAATGTTTTTAATTATAAAAGAAATTTTTATGAAAATCCCCTTATAAGTCTAGTTCAATCTTTCTTTGACTCTTTCCTAAACTATCCTTTTCTTTTTGTAGAATGGATGATGCACCAAACCTTCCCAAGGGCATCCCTCTCCCAGCCTGGTTTTGTAGGTACTTATAAGCCACGACTCCAATGGTGCATGGGCCTGCGCCTAATCCTGCACCAACAGGTGGAAATCCCATCAACCCACCTACCGCCATCAATTTCTCTAAGCTTTGTAAAGATTTTGCGAGTTTGGACGGGAAGACTTTTTCCGGCAAGGAGACTTATGTGGAGGCGAGAGCATGGCTTAGGGACACGGAGAGGATTTATGGTCTTTTAGGATTGGTTGGTCAGCAGCGAGTTCAGCTAGCTGCTTGGTAGCTGAAAGAGGAGGCATCTTATTAGTGGGAGTGATCGAGTTGGAGGGAAGGAATATTACTTGGGATGGATCTCGGGAGCGATTCGAGAGGAAGTTTCTGTCTCAGGTGGAAGAGAGTGTTCAGCTGGAGAGGTTTATCAATTTGAAACAAGGGAGATTTTCTTTTAAGGAATAGATCAATCAATTCAATGAGCTGTCGTAGTTTGGTATGGATTTGGTGAACATGTAGCATAAGAAAGCTATGAAGTTCTTAAAAGGATTGAATTAACCCCTTCAGGGATTATTGCTGACTCATGTACCGATGGGAGCTACTTATGAGTCTTTGGTCAAGATAGCACTTATGTTCAAGGAGGGAGAGTCTAAAGAGGAGGTTAAGTCAGAAGGTTCAAAGAAGAAGTGGTGGGAAAAGAATAAGAAGAAGAAAGGTGATGATCCTAAGAAGCAGATTAAAAAGGGAGTAAAGTGCTATAGTTGCGGGAATGTTGGACATATGGCCAAGGATTGCAGGAAGGATAAGATGAAGGGTAAGTGCTATGTTTGCCGGCAGTTTGGTCATATGAGTAGGAGTTGTCCCCAGAGAGCTGGTCAGGGAGTGAGTGCGCCAGTTGCACAGATTCAAGTGTTAGACGCATCACCTTCCAATAGCATTCTAGATAGAGGTAGGAAAGTCACAGTTGAAGGTTTGATTTCTATATTTGATTTTCCCATTCAGACTTTATTCAATTTTGAAGCATCACATTCTTTTATCTCTAGTTCTCTAGTAGATTGTTTGCACTTGGACATATCATTAGTGGTAGACCCATTATTGTTTCAAACCCCACAGGAGGATCGACACACTAATTTATGGTTTGTAGGGGTTTGAAAATCTTTATCCTAAGCGTAGAATTTGATTGCAATGCCTATGTTTTGGGATTCTTGGGGTATGGGATGATCTTAGGGATGTATTGGTTATCCACATATAGAGCTATCTTAGACTGTGAGAGGAGAGTCGTTAGACTTGAGACTTGTAGTGGTAGGACTCTAGAGGTATCTCATGGCCCGCACGGGTCGGTCATGTTGAGTTTTCTCTATTCCCTTGATTCATCTTCATCAGAGTTGCATTTGGTTCCTATCTCAGAGATTTTGCAGACGTCTTTGAGGAGGTTAGGGGACCGCCCCCTAAGAGAGATTGACCTCAAAATTTATTTGACTGAGAAGCCAAGCCTGTAGCGTTACCTGTGAGGCACATGACACCTAGGGATAGGAAAGAATTGAGCAAGCCGATCCATGAGCTTTTGAGAAAGGGATTCATAAGAAGGAGCATATCAGAATGGGAAGCACCAGTTGTCTTCGCCACTAAGGCAGATGGTTCTCTCCGACTTTGCGTGGACTATAGGGAATTAATTAAGCTCACCAAGAAGAACCGATATCCACTCCCTAGGATTGATGATCTTTCTAACCAGTTGGTAGGTTATTCGGTTTTCTCTCGGCTTGATCTAGCCATGGGATTACATCAGCTTAGAGTCGCTGATGACAACATAGATAAGACCGCCTTTAGGACACCAGACGGATTCTTCGAATGGTTGGTTATGCCTTTTGGGCTAACCAATGCAACAGCCTATTTCGTTGATTTGATGAGCCGCGTCTTTAGGGACGTCCAAAATAAGTTTGTGGCGGTATTCGTGGATGATATCTTAGTATTTTCCAAGAATATGGAGCATGTTGTTCATTTGGAAGAAGTTCTTCGCACACTTCGTAGTCATCATTTAGGAGCTAATTTTTCGAAGTGTCATTTTTGGAGAAAGGAAGTTCGTTTCTTGGGGCACATAGTCTTGAAGGAAGGTTTGGCCGTTGACCCCGCCCAGGTTATTGTAGTGTAAGATTGGAAGGCCCCCAAGAACGTTACCGAGGTTAGGAGCTTCCTAGGATTGGCTGGCTACTATAGAAAGTTCATTAGAGACTTTGTCAAGATTTCGACACCACTCACGTGCCATTCTAAGAAGAATAAAGCTTTCATACAGGGTGCGGATTGTGAGGATTCCTTCACGAAGCTTAAAAGAGCCCTTACTAGTGCACTAGTGTTAGTTTTACCCGACGAAGCTAATCCTTTCTTGTATACACCGATGCATGTGGAACGGGTCTAGGAGTAGTGTTGATTCAAGAAGGGAGGGTAGTGTGTTATGGTAATAGGCAGTTGAGGACGCATGAGAAGAACTACCCTACCCACGATTTGGAGTTGGCTGCCATAGTTTTTGCACTTAAGTCTTGGAGGCACTATTTGCTTGGAGAGAGGTTTGAGCTTTTTACCGACTATAAGTCTTTGAAGTACCTATTCTCGTAGAAGGACTTGAACTTGAGTCAACAGAGGTGGATGGAGTTTTTAGTCTCGTATGATTTTGAGATAGCTTATACCCCTGGCAAGTTTAATGTGGTTGCGGATGCATTAGGTGGAAAAAATCAACCCTTTGTCCTTTGTTCGTAGAGTGGAGGAGCTTGGAGTTTATTTCTACTTTTGATTTTAAGCCCTCTATGGACATTACTCATGGATTGTTGGTGACGTTAGAGATGAGGCCTACCCTTATAGATCAGATAGGCTCGAGGGAGTGGGAGGATTCAGAACTTGTTAGTCCTTGAGATGATGGTTTTGATGACAACGACCTTAGAATAAAATATAAATACTAACATTATAGTTTAGATATATATGTATATGTAGGATTTAACCATGCAGGTACCAAGAATGAAGACTGTACAGTATAGAGATTCAAGATATCAAGACTGAAGACTCATGAATATCAAGATTATCAAGAGTTCAAGATTTCAATAATAGGTAATTTAATTAGAATTTTGTTAGAACTCATAGAAAAACACCGGCATCTTAAAATCCAATTTATTCGTGGAATGGAATCCACTTCGAGCCCGTGAAAGAGACGGAACCTTAAGTAGGATGAACCTACGAAAAATCTAGTGGAACATTGTTTCGTATCCACGAACTTTTATTCAAAATGTTTTATAAAATTATATCTTGTTTTCAAAATGTATTCAAAATCTTCCTTTTAAAAGAATCAAAAACATCTATCCTGGTTTTAATACTTTTAGCCTCAAAATAATCTTTATTTTCAAAATCAAATTATCTTTGGTTTTAAACTATCTTTTAATAATAATATATTTATTTAATTTATAATATTTATACTTAGATTTAAATATAAAATTATAGTAAAATTTTATATATACCAAAATATTATTCTCTATATTTACTTATGTATTTTAACTATAGTTAAGTATATTTATAAAGTTTAAAATAGTTTTAATATAAGATAAAAGTTATTTTCAAAGAAAAACAAATCATCAAAATTTCCTTTGGTATGTTGACATACTCAAGTACCCCATGTCGACATGGTAGCAGTTGATTTCAAAATTTGAATTTCAAAAGAAGTATCTATTCGTCATATCCCTTCACGAATGAGCATGGCTGTTGTTGTACTATAAATAGGGGTGGTTTTGAACGAATTTACAATCATATTTTTTGGTTTTCACTCCTCTTCTTCTTCCACATTTCTTTATACATATTCTTACCATTACTTTGCCAAAATCAACATTGAATCTAACTAGATCATTTCTGGTTTGATTTTCTATCACTATCTCAACAAGATCTCAGTGCTATTTAGAGTTATAGACTTCTTTGTAATCAATTAAGCGGGAAAAGGTGTGATTATAGCCTTTGAAATCAATCAAGTGAGAAAAGGTGTGATCGTGGCCTTGGATATCAATCAAGTTAGAAAAGGTGTGATTATAGCCTAGGAAATCAATTGGGTGAACTTGTTGCCCCTGAGATCAAGTATCTCTACCCAAAGGATTGTGAATCTGGAGTGGTGTACCTCATAGCCTTGAAATCGAGGGTGTAATTGTACAATAGCTTTTGAAAGGAAATCCGTACTTGTGTGCGAGACTGGATGTAGATTAACTCCGAACCAGTATAAAATCCGGTATGTTCTTTTCTTTACTGCTTTTACTTTATTTCTGCATCTGTGCTTGATTCTGTGATCATATCTGTATTAGAATATTGCGTACATTTGTATTCAAATTTACAAAAACTCAAAAAGATTTAGTAATTTCTTTAAACACTATTCACCCCCACTAGTGTTATATCTATGCTTAAGATCCGTATTCCGCATCTCTAACAATTGGTATCAGAGAAAGGTTTTCAAAGTTTCATAATATGATTTTTGAAAAAGTTTTTAAAATGGCTATGTTTAAAATTTTTGTTAATACTAGTTTAGAAATATTCAGATCATCATTGTCTCATGAGTCTGCATATAATCAATATTCAAATTCAAGTTGTCTACTATGATTGTTTGACGTGAAGGAAACATGCTTTATGGGGGTTGAGGAATCAATCCACAACGGAAAAATTGTGAAGATCAGAAAGAATAAATGGATACTCGATAGTGGATGCTCTATACACATGACTGGCAATCCAGATATGCTGAATGATATAATATACAAAGAGGGAGGACTGATTAACTTTGGAGACAATTCAAAAGGATATGTGATTGGCATCGGCAAAGTTGGTAACTCTGAAACTCCTATCATTACTAATGTTTTTCTAGTTAAGAATCTGAAACATAATCTACTAAGTATAAGTCAACTTTGCGATAAAGGATATAAAATTAAATTTGAAAAAGATAAGTGTCACATTGAAGATAATAATTCAACCATAATATTTGAGGGAATTTGAAAGAGAATATTTATATTCTTAGTATGAAAGTTTCAAATGACAACCTATGTCTTTTGGCAAATACAAGTGACCCTTGGATTTGGCACAAGAGATTGGGACATTTGAATTTCAAACTCTTATCTAGACTGCCAAAACATGATCTAGTAATAGGTCTTCCTAAAATTGATTTTAAAGTAGATAGTCTATGTGATGCATGTCAATTAGGAAAACTTAGAAAAAGTTCTTTAAATTAAAAGATATGATTTCAACTTCAAAACCTCTTGAATTACTTCATCTTGATTTATTTGGTCCATCTCAAATTCTGTCAATAAATCATAATAAATATGTTTTTGTAATTGTAGATGATTATTCTAGATTTACATGGACAATATTTTTGAGACATAAAAGTGATACTTTTGAATGTTTTAAGAACTTTACGAAAAGGATTCAAAATCAACTTTCTCTAAAAATTATAACCATCCGTAGTGATCACAGTGGTGAATTTGAAAATGAAAAGTTTGAGGAATTTTGCAATAAAAAGGGAATAACACACAATTTTTCATTTTCATGAACTCCACAACAAAACGGAGTCGTAGAACGTAAAAATAGGACGATTCAAGAGTGTGCGAGAACTATGCTTTCAGATAGTAAATTACCAAAGTATATTTGGACAGAAGCAGTTGCTACCACCTGTTATATTTTAAATAGAATTTTAATTAGACCTTTAACTGATAAGACATCTTATGAACTTCTTTACAGAAAGAAACCTAAGGTGTCTTATTTTAGAATTTTTGGAAGCAAATGTTTTATTTTAAATACAAAAGATAACTTAGATAAATTTGATCCTAAATCCGACAAAGGTATCTTTATAGGATATTCTAATAAAAGTAAAATGTACAGAGTGTTTAATTTAAGAACTAACACCATCAAAGAAACAATTCATGTTTCATTCGATGAAAATATGAATTTTTTTGAAGATACAAATAATGAAGAGGATTTAATCACTCAAAATCAAGAGTTAACTGGAACTAATAATGAAATTAATTATCCTAATAAAAGGACTAAACTTTTAAAAGATCATCCTATAGAAAATGTACTAGGAGATATGGAATCTGTTGTTAAAACTAGAAATCAACTAAGTAAAATGAGCAATGTAGCCTTTATATCAACTATTGAACCCAAAAATCCAAAAGAAGCATCAACTGATGATTCATGGATTTTGTCTATGCAAGAAGAAGTAAATCAATTCACTAGAAATGATGTTTGAGAACTTGTTCCTAGACCTGAAAATAAAATTATAATTGGAACTAAATGGGTTAATAAAAATAAAATGAATGAACAAGGAGAGGTTGTGACAAATAAAGCCCGGTTAGTCAATCAAGGTTATTGTCAAGAAGAAGGAATAGATTTTGATGAAACCTTTGCACCCATAGCATGATTAGAAGCCATTTGGATTCTACTTGCTTTCGCAAATCATAATAATTTCAAATTATATCAAATGGATGTTAAAAGTGCCTTTTAAATGGATTTGAAAAAGAGGAAGTATATGTTGAACAACCACCACTTTATGGAAATGAAAAATTACCAAATCATGTTTACAAACTTAAGAAAGCTCTATATAGTCTAAAACAAGCTCCTAGAGCCTGGTATGATAGACTAAGATCTTACTTATTACAATCAAATTTTGAAATTGGTAAAGTAGATAATAATCTTTTTATTAAAAGAAATAAAAATGATATTCAACTAGTACAAGTCTACATAGATGATATCATTTTTGGATCAACTAATTTTGAAATGAATAAAGAATTTTCTGAAATAATGACAAATGAGTTTGCGATGAGTCATATGGGTGAATTCAACTTCTTTCTAGGATAACAAATAAAACAATTAGATATGGTATCTTTATTAATCAAGAAAAATATGCTAAATACCTAGTTAGTAAATTTGGTTTGACTACTGCAAGTGGAAAACCCACTCCCATGGAAACCAATGAGTACCCATGTAAAGAAGATCTCTCGAAAGATGTAGATCAAAATTATATAGAGGAATGATTGGATCACTACTCTATATCACTGCTACTAGACCTAATATCATGCATAATGTTTGTCTCTGTGCAAGATATCAATCCCAACCTAAAGAGACCCACTTAAAAGCCGTAAAACATATCATAAGATATGTTAAACACACCTCTGATTATGGCTTATTTTACCCTAAAAATGATTCTTTTGACTTAATATCTTACTGTGATGCTGATTATGATGGTTGTAAATCAGACCGACAAAGTATAAGTGGAACTTGTCACTTTTTGGGGCATTCTGTGATTTTCTGATTTAGTAAAGAGCAAAACACAGTTTCTTTATCAACAACTGAAGTAGAGTATATTTCTGCTGCTTTGGCCTGTTCTCAAGTAATATATATGCAACAAACTTTAAAATATTATGGTTTAAATATCTCAAAATCACCAATTTATTGTGAAAATACTAGTGCAATAAATTTATCCAAAAATACTATTCATCATGCTCGA
Source organism: Allium cepa (assembly GCA_030765085.1). Lineage (NCBI taxonomy): Eukaryota > Viridiplantae > Streptophyta > Magnoliopsida > Asparagales > Amaryllidaceae > Allium > Allium cepa. The sequence continues at coordinate 166,607,967 of CM060932.1, forward strand.
ACTAAACATATTGATATCAGACATCATTTTCTCAGAGATAATATAAGTAAGGAAGTAATTACTCTCGATTATATCAATTCTAAGAATCAAATTGTTGATATCTTAACAAAACCATTAAATGAATCTATATTTACTAAATTAAGAAGAGAATTAGGTATTTGTTCAATAACTGAAATATAAAATATAAATAACAAAGTATAATTAAAAATTAAATCAAAATAAATTAAATAGTAAAAATTTCAAGCATCATGTTGACATCCCCCTACACCATGTCGACATATAATGATTTTTTATTTTTGAAATTTTTCCCACCAAAATTCAAATAAGTGGTTATATATTCTTCTTATTTTCGAAAATTTTATCATTCTTTCTGTTTCCTTTCCGTTCTAACTTCTGAAATCAATAAAACTATGGCCTCCTCTTCCAAATCAAACAAAAATTAAACCTTTTTGTTCCCTTCTCCTACTTCTGGACCTTTTCAACGAACTACGCTTGCAAGAGTAATGAAAATGGAGGATTCTTTGAAGGATGCACTCCAACTAATGACTGAAATTCAAGTGGTGCAACTTAGAATGGAAAAAGACAAGACCGGCAAGGCAAAATCCTTAGAAATTTGCAAAAATTTCTAATGGACAATCATGCTAATCCGATCTTGATTGATGAAGAGTCTTCAGGAGATCAAGTGCAAGAGGACAGCGAGGAAGAAGAAGAAGCATTCATGGAAGAAGAGCATGCTGAAGATGACGACAAAGTCGTTTGCGTTGGTGAAGTGTGCTTTGACAAGGATGGAAATCTTGTCGAACAACGTGGAAATATCTGTTTCCACTATCCAAATTGTTCGGTTCATAGATCTTCTGTTTTCAAAGACACACATTAGTTTCTTTCTCTCTTTCCTATTATTGTATATTTTTATTTACGTTCTTTATGCTCATGTAAATATAACTATATAATTAATAAATAATTTGTGTTCTTATTTGTGTTCTATTAAAAGTATTATTATATAGATACTTAGTTAGGATAGTTAGTAGTTTAGGACTAAGTTTTAGTTTTATAATTAAGTGTTGATTATTTATGATAACACTATCATTATAATCACATATCATAGAGTATTAGATTTAGGGGGAGTTATATAGTTTCTAGTTAGTTTTTTTGTTGATGACAAAAGGGGAGAAGTATAAAATAGGATAGTTAGGCATAGATTAAGGGGTAGTTATTAGGATAGAAGTAGTTATTAGGATAGAAGTAATATTTTATAAACAGTTATTAGGATAGAAGTAATATTTTAAAAACAAAGGTTGTCATCATCAAAAAGGGGGAGATTTTTAGTCCTTGAGATGATGGCTTTGATGACAACAACCTTAGAATAAGATTATAAAATATAAATACTAACATTATAGTTTAGATATATATGTATATGCAGGATTTAACCATGCAGGTACCAAGAATGAAGACTGTACAGTATAGAGATTCAAGATATCAAGATTGAAGACTCATGAGTATCAAGATTATCAAGAGTTCAAGATTTCAGTAATAGGTAATTTACTTAAGAATTTTGTTAAAACTTATAGAAAAGCACTGGCATCTTAAAATCCAATTTATTCGTGGAATGTGATCCACTTCGAGCCCGTGAAAGCGATGGAACCCTAAGTAGGATGAAACCTACGAAAAATCTAGTGGAACATTGTTTTGTATCCGCTAACTTTTATTCAAAATGTTTTACAAAATTATATTTTGTTTTCAAAATGTTTTCAGAATCTTCCTTTAAAAGAATCAAAAACATATGTCTTGGTTTTAATACTTACAGCCTCAAAATAATCTTTATTTTCAAAATTAAATTATCCTTGGTTTTAAACTATCTTTTAATAATAATATATTTATTTAATTTTTAATATTTATACTTAGATTTAAATATAAAATTATAGTAAAACTTTATATAAACCAAAATATTATTCTCTATATTTATTTTTGTATTTTAACTATAGTTAAGTATATTTATAAAGTTTAAAATAGTTTTAATATAAGATAGAAGTTATTTTCAAAGAAAAACAAATCATTAAAATTTCCTTTGGCATGTCGACATACTCAAGTACCCCATGTCGACATGGTAGCAGTTGATTTCAAAATTTGAATTTCAAAAAAGTGTCTATTCGTCATATCCCTTCACGAGTGGACATGGCTGTTTTTCTATTATAAATAGGGGTGGTTTTGAATGAATTTACAATCATATTTTTCTGGTTTTCACTCCTCTTTTTCTTCCACATTTCTTTATACATATTCTTACCATTACTCTACCGAAATCAATATTGAATCTAACTAGATCATTTCTGGTTTGATTCTCTATCACTATCTCAACATGATCTCAGTGCTATTTAGAGTTATAGACTTCTTTGTAATCAATTAAGCGCGAAAAGGTGTGATTGTAGCCTTGGAAATCAATCAAACGAGAAAAGGTGTGATCGTGGCCTTGGAAATCAATCAAGTTAGAAAAGGTGTGATTAAATCCTAAGAAATCAATTGGGTGAACTTGTTGCCCTGTAATCAAGTATCTCTATCCAGAGGATTGTGAATCTGGAGTGGTGTACCTCGTGGCCTTGAAATCGAGGGTGTAATTGTACAATTGCTTTCGAAAGAAAATTCGTACTTGTGTGTGGGACTGGATTTTGGGTTACTCCGAACCGGTATAAAATCCTGTGTGTTCTTTCCTTTACTGCTATTACTTTATTTCTGCATCTTTGTTTGATTCTGTGATCATATCTGTGTCTGAATATTGTATACATTTGTGTTCAAATTAACAAAAACTCAAAAAGATTTAGTAATTTCTTTAAACACTATTCACCCCCTCTAGTGTTAATCCTAGCCTTATGATTCATATTTCGCATTTCTAACAAAACTCATGGACATTATGGATAGGATTAGCCGGAAAGAGGCCTCTAGGCATCTCTAATGTTATTCCATAGATAGCAGGGGGTGGCTTAGGAGAGATCACAGGCTTTGTATTCCACGCACCAGTGACTTGTTGATAATAGTTTTGGGAGAGGCGCACCATTCCCGCACGATTATTCATCCGGGTGGTGATAAAATGTATCGGGATATGAAGAGGATGTTCTATTGAGGTGGCATGAAGAAGGACGTGGCAGAATTCATAGCTAACTGTCTCATATGCCAAAGGGTAAAAGTAGAGCAGTAGAAGCCTAGTGGATTACTTCATCACTTAGATGTACCAGAGTGGAAGTGGGACAGTATTTCTATGGATTTCATTGATGGTTTACCCCATTCTAGGAAGGGGAACACTAGCATTTGGGTGATTGTTGATAGATTGACCAAGAGTGCCTACTTCATCGCAGATAAGAGTAAGCATATACTTCATATTTAGCATCCTTGTATGTTCGAGAGATAGTCCTTCTACATAGAGTCCCTTCTAGTGTTGTTAGTGATAAAGATTCTATTTTTACTATAGAGTTTTGGAGAAGCTTACAGGAGGTGCTAGGGACGCAACTTAGGTTGAGTACGACCTATCACCCCTAGACTGATGGCCAAACGGAGAGGATCAATAGGGTGCTTGAGGATTTGCTGTGTGGAGGAACTTGGTAGGAGCATCTTCCATTAGTTGAGTGTGCGTACAATAATAGTTACCAAACAAATATAGGAATGGCACCATTTGAGGCTTTATATGGGCTTGCAAGCCCCTATCATGTTGGGTAGAGTTTCTGAGAAGTTATTACTTGGACCCAATGACCTCTGAGAGGGTGGATTTGATTCGGCGAAGGATGAAGATGGCTCAAGATAGACAGAAGTCGTATGCAAACAAGCGGAGGAGAGACTTAGAGTTTAAGGTTGGAGACATAGTTTCTATCAAAGTATCCCCTTTTAGGAAGGTGGTAAGGTTCGGATCAAATGGAAAGTTAGCATCTAGATTTGTTGGACCATTTCCTATCACAGAAAGAGTTGAGAAGATGGCTTACGGAGTAAGGCTACCTGATAGGCTCGCAAGAGTGCACGACGTTTTCTATGTTTCGCACTTGCGAAAGGGCTTACATGACTCTGTGGAGGTTGTAGAGCCTAGTCAGTTGGAGGAGGTGGAGGTAGAAAGGGAAGCTTTTGTTCGACGTATCCCCACGGAGATTGTTGTCAGAGACATCAAGGGACTAAGGAATAAGGTGGTTCCATCTGCGAATGTGCAATGAGGAGATGATGTTACAGACGCCACTTGGGAAGCAGAAGAGAAGATTCGTACTTCCTATCCTCATCACTTTGATAGTTAGTTTTAGAATTCCATTTTACATCTATAAATTTGAATAGGTTCCTTCCTTTATTATCCTTTGGGAGGGTAGAACTTAGGATTTAACCTATGGATCGTAGGATTTGATGTAAACATGTCAATAGAACATGTTATGAATGATGTATGCTAATGGTTGCAAGTGTTTGCTAGTGGATGCACAGAGGTATACTAGGTACTATTATTCCTTAGGGATCGACCAAATTAGGGCACTAGAGCATATGCATATGGATGTGTGCGCATTTTTACTTTATTTCCATGATTTCCATAAACGGATGTATATCACATGATTGTTGCATTTGGATGATGGTTGTAGCACGCATATAGAACTATCAGTTATAATTAGGATTTTTTGCATTTATCGGATACATGGCACAGACATGATTGCATAAAAGGAGGTCAACTGAATCAATGGAACACTTAATCTTTTTCATTAGTTAGGGTCATTTACACTACATTAATCGCAAAAGTATCATAAAATTCATTAGAAAAACATAAGGACAATGGATGAATGGCTGATGATTGAGTAGTTGGTGAAGAACTTGGATGAAAATATTTAGTCATTCTTTTATCCTTAGAGATTTCGGGGACGAAATACTTTAAGGAGCGGAGAATGTAACAACCCAAAATTTAATCCATAATAATTAATTTGTCAGTTAATTAGATAATAAAATAACTTTGTGAAATTATCAGAATTAAGCAACGAAAGTTGCACCACTATGTCCATGGTAATTTTCTAGTCAATTTCCATATATAGAATGTCAAAATCTGAGCTAATATGACTAAGTTATAAAATAAACAAAATGAGAAGAAAACGAAGGGAATATATATATATATATATATATATATATATATATATATATATATATATGCAGGTCAACCGGCCGGTCGATCTCGGCATCAGGCGATCGACCGCCCGGTCGACCCACCTCTGCTATTTACGTTTGTTCGAATGTTCCAGAGCCTCAAACTGACACGTTTTGCATTCTTCTGACCAATCCGGTCCATCTATTTTTTCATCCGATAGCTTCTATTCGGCCTATGACGTGGTTGCATCCTATTCAATCCCTAAATCCAATGGTTCGAGATCCACTTCTATCCCTATAAATAGAACCCTAGACCTAACACTTTTTCTCATTCAAGGTTTTTTCCAATTGGATTCACCTTTCTAGGAAGGAACCTAAATGAAATAATTTTTTCAAAGGAGAAAATCGTTATAAAATAAATATTTTACAACTCAAAGTGGATCCGCGAAGACCAAAGGAAGAGCTTAGGACTAGAGGTGGGTGATTTTAATAATTTTTAAGATTTCTTTAAGTAATTTAAAGTAATAGGGTTTTCAATAGTTGTAGTTTTACTACGATTTTGGAATAGCCGTTTTTATCAGTTTTAGATCTATTTTCTAGTTTATTCCCTTTTGGTTATTATTTTTCAGTTAATTATAATTTATTACTGTTAAGCATAGCCTTTTATTTATTTACTGTTTGATTGCAGTATTTAAGTTCATTTACTGTTATTTATTTCTTATTTACATCCTTTTTGACGTTTTGGATTTTACACAAGCGTCTATTCTCTTCCTCTTTTTCTTTGTGTATGGATTAGAATAAATTAAATGCGAATATGGATTATATAAGTAAGAGCATTGAATGAAGAAAATAAGATGTAAATTATAAAGACTGTAATAAATAATGGAATTGGACTGTAATATAAATGGAATTGAACTGAAATTATGCCTAATTATGATTAGAATAGGACTAATTGATTGGCTTAGTTATAACATAGAATAACTAAAAAATGAAATGAAAGAATCTTATTTTCACACGTAGACCGTAGTATAAATAATAAGCATGATTATAACGTAGGTTATAATAAAAAAAGAGTAGAATGAGACTTATTTTAAGACTTTGGATAAATTAATAAGCGTAAAAAGTGGTGATGATAATAAAGGTTAATTAAATAATTTATCTAAGTTAATAAGCAAAGATGAAAGTAGAACCTGTACCATATAGCATTCCCTATTAGACAAAACGGTCTCACGTTAGCTTGAAGGGAGATAAGGGCACGCTTATCTAAGAATGGTAGTAATTGGTCAAATAGAAGTCCAAATCACGGGGGATTCGGATAAGGGCCGCAATTAGATATTGTTTGGATGACTGGCCAGTACCAGCAACATTTCCCCTATAGATTCTATGGACACATGGTGATCTCACGTTTGCCTAAAGTGGAATGAGGGGCACACTTATGCTAGAATTTGAGCTAATAAGAAGACCCAATAGGTGGAGCAAAAGGTAGCAGAGGTATGGTGACAGTTACACGTGCGACTTCCACTCTGGTGCTTAGTAATCGCTCTGAGTTCCAAGCGCTTAGTATGGGTGTTGTTATCCCGCTTTTTGGCAAAGACGTGATACCAAAAGATCGATCGAAAACAAAGGACAGTTCGTCTCAGAGATTGGTCATACTTTGCTTCACTATGGATATCGCTGAATTTTGTCCAAGTCCAGATTGAGCTACAATTGATAGGACATGACAAGAAAGATCATAGAAGTCAGATCTAAAATTTCAAGTCAATCCGGGTTCATACGCTCAAGTTATGATCGATTCAATTTGAAAGAAAATGCCTAGGTTTCGTATCCATCACTCTGGGTGATTTCGTGTCGATCATCAAGCTGCAGTTCGTATCGATCATTTTCGTATCGATCAGGTTCTAGTGACTTCGAATCCATCATAGTACCACAGTTTGTATCCATGAAGTTCGAATCCATCGAAGTGCCTCGATTCGACTCGGTCTCATTCGAACCCATCGGTAGATCATCTACTTCGTATCGGTCAACTCCCATGAGTTCATATCGATCAGGAGCGGCCGTGTTCGAATCCATCGAGTTCGTATCGATGGACTTCGTACCCATCAGCACATAGTCTCTCTTCGTATCAATCACCTATTGGCTATTTCGTATCCATCAGCAACTACTGTTCGAATCCATGAGTGAAGCCTTCATTCGAATCCATCAAGCCAGCAAAATTAGATGACGTGTCATCCATCGATGCGAACGCGCCGAGATATATGGAGTCAATGCGGTCAACTCGGAGTGAAGACCGAATCGAGTCAAAGTTTGCGCTCCACGTCATCACAAAGGCGCGTTCCACCATCGATTCGAAACCATCGGTTCGAAGAGATGGATTCGAACCAAACAGCCACTCGAAGAACCCCGTTTTGTATCGAACATATTTCGCGATCCACTGATCCAAATGCCATGAAATTTTCATAGGAGCTTGCATACATGATGAGGAACGTCTCCACCAAATTTCAGCCCAATTGGATATCATCTTGATCGATACGAAATGACTTCGTATCAATCACAGATCGACCCGAAAATTCCTGAGGTTGGTTGCGTGGGCCCACTCACATGCCAGAAAAAGTCTCCCGAGATTTGAGCGCAATCTCAGCCTCCTACGCCTATAAATAAAGCCCCTGAGCCTACAGAAAAAGGATCTTTGGACTCTCAAGCGCCCAGACTCTGCCGGATCGAGATCTCCATCATCCTACATCATTATACTACTGTTGAACTTGAATTTCCAGTTGTAACTTGCTGTTGATCGCTGTAACAACTTGTAATCATTGAAAGAGAATAAATAAAATTGCAAAAACTTCACAGTGGACATAGGCAACACGCCGAACCACTATAAATCGCTTGTCTACGCATTTACTTTACTGTTATTTGGAGTTTTTGTTAGATAATCCTCATTTTCAATTTACATTCTTCATTATTATCTCTTCAAAGACTCCCGAAGAGTGTTGTGACCAATTTTGGTGCAAACATTTTGGTGCTTTCACTGAGAAAACCTAGATTTTCTAGATTTTCTCCTGCCCTTTGGATCTGTCATCGATACCGGATTGAATAAATCTAAGAGAGAGATCCAGATCATCAAGTCCAAGTTCCTTCCCTTCTATTCAGATTTGCATATAAGTCTTGGAAAGGAATTCAACTTTCAAAATGGTTAGCACAAGAACCACCTCTAACGCCATCAATCAAGAGGAACAGGATAGACAGAATCCTACGCCACTACCTCCATCTAATCAAGATGCTACTGGACATTCGAAACCATCAGGTTCGGTTACCCGACAAGAGTTGCAGTTTCTACTCCAAGAGCTGACCCAGAGTCGGCAACAACTTGTAGAACAGCTACGCGCCAACGCCGAGCTGATCAACCAGCTGGATCGCCAGAAGCGAAAGAGATCCAAGAGAGACCATGCTTCTCGCTCCTCCAACGAAAGTTCTTCATCTTTTGATTATCATAATCGATCTCCATGACCCCGGCTAGATGGGAGTCACATGCCAGCCGCTGGAGATCAACCGACAATGACCGTTGGACAACTGAGAGTCGGTCCATCAGCCAGTTTCCAAACTGGACCCTCCTCCCGAGGAGGTGCCGTTCCTCACCACACCGCAGAATACCGCACCACTAATGTCGCGGCTGAACTAGGGATCGATGCCCAAGATCAGTCGAACCTGGACCGTCGTCATAGTGGACGTACTCCTGAACCATACGTCCCAGAGGACTACGAGCCAAGAAGGCAAGATTTGGACCGCCAACAACATCCGGTCCAACTCCAGGATGTGGGATTCAATCACATTCCGGCACGAGCCACACAGAACATACAAATGCCGGATCTTCCGACCATGATATGTCAGATGATCCGTGAGAGGCAGGGTCTCACCAATGACGATTGGGGAATCTCCCGAAGTCACACTCCTTTTACGGACGATATTCTTACTATTGAACCCCCACTGCGATTCAGGATGCCAACTCTACTCGAGTACGAGGGAAACTCCGACCCCAACCAGCATATTCTAAAATATGAATGGACGATGACCGCTGCCAGAGCTGACGATGCAGTGAAGTGTCATAGTTTCCCCATATCCTAAAGGGGCATCGCTACCATGTGGTTCACTCGACTGCCACCTCGATCCATCTCATCATTCGACCAGTTGGCCACAAAATTTGTTGAACAATTCTGCATGCACGTCGCAAGGCCAAAAGATGTCAACACTCTGTCTAGAGTCACTCAAGCTCCTGGAGAGACGCTCGGACACTACTTAGAGAGATTCCATACTGCATGTACGGAGATCAGTAATCCGAACGATAACTCCATCCTTATGGCGTTGACTAAGGGGATCGACCCCGATTCTGAGTTTGGCAACTGGTTAGCTGGAAAACCACCTGCATCATTGGACCGTTTCCACGCCAAGGCGGCTCAATTCCTGAGAAGGGAAGACGCGAAACAGTCTAGGAAGCAAACTCATGCAGGACCAAGCACGGAAGGGATCCAAAGCAATGTCGCGATCAAACAGTCCGATGAGAGCTCCGGAAAAGTTCAGTTGAATATTAAAAACAAATAAGCTCGGCGGAGAGAGAGCGTGAATCAAAATAGAAAACGAGATCAAAATCATGGCCCACAGCGCAAGAATCCTATGTTTGACAGTTATACTCCTTTGAATACATCACTGGAGAACTTGTATTTACAAAGTTGTAATACAATTCAGTACCAAAAACCTGCACCAAAACCGTCGTCAGAGAGGCGAATCCAGACGGAAATTTTTTGCAGGTTCCATGAAAGCTACGGGCGCAATACAAACAAGTGTCGCATTTACAAGATCTCGTTGAGAAATTGATCTGAGAAAGGAAGCTGGAACGGTTTGTTCGGGCGCCGCAGCCTGGAGAAGCGGGCCCATCAAATCAAAATAATGAACCCTATCGACCGAGACAGGAGGACTCCACTTGTCCCCGCGGAAGATTGACGATAAACGCCATCAGTGGCGGACCAACTTTCTCAGGAGCCTGGAACGACGAAGATCTTCGTCACTGTCACACATGACAGGCTCTCAATCTATGAATACTTTGTAATTTCCTTTACATTCTGAAGTTTGAACTTGTAATAAGGCACTGACTTTGCCATATTTTCTTATTTCAGCAATAAATTACTATCTCCTCAAGCTAGAGCTGTGATTCACCGAATGCAACATTCAATAATCACGACGCACGAAGAGCTAGGTTCCATCAAACAATGGAACTTATTCAAATTGCGAATGACTGTGATACGACCGGCCACTCACTAGGTGAAACCTCATCTCGGGGGGAAGCCATCACATCAAAGGCTGAACTGGACCGACACACGACAGTCCTACAACTGACTCCAAACTCCCAGAGTGCGAATTGGAGTATAAACATCAAATAAATCGTTCCCAGAGTGTGAACGAACTCCAAATTCCCAGAGTGCGAATTGGGGTATAAACATCAAATAAATCGTTCCCAGAGTGCGAACGGACTCCAAATTCCCAGAGTGCGAATTGGAGTATAAAAATCAAATAAATCGTTCCCAGAGTGCGAACGGACTCAAAATTCGCAGAGTGTGAATTGGAGTATAAACATCAAATAAATCGTTCCCAGAGTGCGAACGGACTCCAAATTCCCAGAGCGCAAATTGGAGTATAGACATCAAATAAATCGTTCCCATAGTGTGAACGGACTCCAAATTCCCAGAGTGCGAATTGGAGTATAAACATCAAATCCATCATTCCTAGAGTGTGAATGAATTCCTAAAAAGCCCAAATAGGTGTGACTGACCATCTATCTGTTGACTCCAACTTCCCAGAGTGTGAATTGGAGTATAAAATTCCAGGTTCACGGAGTGCGAACCGAAAAATCAATACTAACTCCAAGTTCCTAGAGCGTGAATTGGAGTATAAAATTCCAGGTTCCCGGAGTGCGAACCGAAAAATCAATACTAACTCCAAGTTCCCATAGCGTGAGTTGGAGTATAAAATTACAGGTTCCCGGAGTGCGAACCCAAACATACATACTAACTCCAAGTTCTCAGAGCGTGAATTGGAGTATAAAATTCCAGGTTCCCGCAGTGCGAACCGAAAAATCAATACTAATCCAAGTTTCCAGAGCGTGAATTGGAATATAAAATTCCAGGTTCCTGGAGTGCGAACCGAAAAATCAATACTAGCTCCAAGTTCCCAGAGCATGAATTGGAGTATAAAATTCCAGGTTCACGGAGTACGAACCGAAAAATCAATACTAACTCCAAGCTCCCAGAGCGTGAGTTGGAGTATAAAATTACAGGTTCTCGGAGTGCGAACCCAAACATACATGCTATCTTCAAATTCCCAGAGTGTGAATTGGAGCCCAAATACCAAGTCAAAGTTCCTGAAGTGCGAACTGAAATATTAATATTAACTCTAAGTTCGCAGAGCATGAAGTGGAGTATAAACATCAATTCCAGGTTCCCGGAGCGCGAACCGTATTACAAACTTCGATAACTCTCAAATTCCCAGAGTGCGAACCAGATTATCGATCGCAAATTATCCTAAGTCCCCAGAGTGTGGACACGTGCTTAAGATTTGCAATAAGTGCGATCAACCACCGAAATACAAATGATGTTCCCCGAAACTGGAGGGCAAAAAACTTAAGTGTTAATCACTAACCGGAGTGAAACAATGACTGAAGTCCAACTTATTCATCAATCACACCATGTGACCAAGATTTTCAGACTTGGCAAATAAAACGAACTTTACTTGACGGTAAAAACACCACAAGTACACCGGACTGAAAGCCAAACACTGCAAATGCTTAAGCACAAAAGAAATGAGAATTAAAATAAAGAAATTGAATTTTATTTCAACTAACTGTATGTGAAGATTCATGTACAAGTTCTTCCAAAAAATTCCTACTAGCAGGGGCCAAGCCTGCATCTATACATAGCCTATGAAAGGAAAATAAAAGTGACTTCCTAGCTGCCAAAAATGCACTAGAGGGGATCGGCTACTTCTTCTTCTTCGGTTTCCTTTTCAACGCGAAACCACTGGAACCGCTAGCAGTCTTCCGCTTCGACCCCGTACCCTTTGGTGGATCTTCTTTTGGAGAAGTCATGATATTGATATACTCCTCCGAACTAGAACTTAAAGGAATATTCCCTTCTGGAGGAGCCGAAGGAGTCGGGTCTACCACCAGGGGCGGAATGGGTGCGCTGGTTCTGACTAGCGTGTCCCCAGAAGATGTCACCGCAAGAGGAGTGGGCCCGACCGCCTTCGTGACACTTTCAGAATTACCACCGTGTGCTGCCGCTTCCATCTCTGCATCGATTTGAGCGAGCATCTCATCCTCACGGGCAGAACGAGACTCACGATAGGTAGCGGTGGACTGTGATGATCTAATAGAAACGGGCGGGAACAAGCGGAGAACAAATGGCATGTCAGCAAAAGGGTCACTGTGTTGGCCCAAGAGTTCATTCATCATCTATTCGTCGAAAGTAAATGAACCCCCCTGTGCCATCTCTGTCGGCGCGACCGCAGTCGTGATAAACGCCTCAGTGGTGATGACCTTTTGCGCTTGATGCAACTCTTGACTTGCAGGAGGCGCTATTGGCGCAACTTTGTTCACTGGACAAGAAAGAAAAGAAGTTGTCAGAACACGATTCAATACAAATACTTCAGTTCAGACACATAGTATATTTGTGCAGAGTACCTTCCTCAACTTGACTCGTGGATGACTGAACAGCTTCAGAAGAATGCTCCCTTATGGGAGATAAGCGTGGCTGCTCAGGATCATAGCCTGGGACCAGTTGCGGCTCAGTCGTTGGCGTCGGCTCCGATCCAGATGAAGTAATCATCTCTGAACTTGTAGCTGGATGCACAACGCCAGACCCCTCACCAACGTCTAAGTGTTGGGTACCCAGTCTCTCTTTAGCATGAGAGATCGTGAAATCGTGGAGAACCTTCTTCTCATCATCAGTTAATATACGGTTCTCCAACTCGAACTCATCAAAAACTTCGCTTGGCCGAGATGCTTTCTCTTCTTCGACTAATAAATTACAGGCGTTGAACAAATGTGTCGGATAATCATCAAGCCATGTCAAATTTCTATGCCTCAGCACATTAGCATTATAAGTAACGAGAAGTTCTTCTATCTCTGTCTCTAGCTTAGTGTCTGCTTGATGAACTTTCTCATCGATTTTGGCTTCTGTCTCGCAGACCTTCTCCAAGGCCGCATTTCTTTCTCTCCGAAATTCCACCGCCTGATCACACGCTTCCTGTGCGGAGATGTTGGCGGTGTCCCTCTCTTTTATAATCTCTGCAACTTTGGCCTTCAGCTTGTTTAGCTCTTTCAAGGCCGCATCCCGCTCGGCAGTTACGATGGTATTTCGGTGGCCCATGTCCTCCACCTTAGTGTAATGCTCATGCTTCATCCTATCCATTGCTGCCTGAGCTTCATCCGCTTTTCTGATAGCTTCAATCTCTAACTTTCGAGAGGACTCGGCCTCACTGCCGAGCGCCTGAATAATGCGGTCATTTTGACCAAGTTCTTTCTCCAAGTTCTCAATCATAACCGCTTGGTCAAAGGCCACCTTTGACGCTTTTTAGCGGTCTTCGACCATTCTTGATACTGAAAGAATACGTCTGAGAGATAGTCATGCATCATAGGTGCAACTGTCGACGGTATCCTTTTTAGATGCGGGGGAAAAACAAACCCGTTAAAGCAAATTTCAGGAAATTCTTTCCTCAGTTGAGCAAGCCTAACCGCTCCTTCCCCCGAAGGCTCCGTCAATGTCTGCTCTGTTGACAGGGAGGCCACGATCTCCGTTCTGCGATGAGTATCAGACCTCGATGGTTGGGAAGATGGCTTGGGCCGTGAAGTTTCTGGAGGCCTCGAAACATGAACCGGAGGCGGTGCAGGAGCTCTAGGAGGTGGCGTGCGAGATCGAGACCAACGCCTATAATCTTTGTCTCTGTCAGAACGCTCATGACTCGAGCGTCCATAGTCATACTCTCTATCTCCTTCCCTCCTGTGTGATTCATAGTATGAAGAAGACTGGCGTTTCTTACGGAGACTACCAAGCATCGAACCTCTACCAGACATAGTTTCTGCGAAGCAAAAACATAAAACGAAGTTAGTAATCTCTCACAGTGAACGTATTACACTTATAAATCGTGTAGTGCCGTGAAGTGTGAATGTGGGTGCAACCCCCCGACCAACCAGATGTGTCAACCGCACTAGTGGGTAGGGACTCGCTCAAAACTAAGGCTTCTGAAAGTTCGTCCAATTCGGCATCATGCTGCAAAGACACGTCGTCCGGAATTGGAATATCGGCGAGCCCTTCATAAAGATTCTCAGTTCTCGGAGGAGACATCTCCGAAATTCTAATTCCTGGAGCGGGTCAAGCCGTAACAACCAATTTCCATCTCCACTTTTTTGGTGGCTTGACAATGACTGCCTTGCCTTTTCTTTGCTCTTCGGTATCTTGGGCTACATCGGCAGATTAGCCCAATGTTTCTTCATCGGTATGAGTTCTTTCGGAGTCAGCCTCCTCAATTATGATAACCTTAGGTTTTCTTCGTTTAACTCGTTCTTTCGAGGCAGTTCTTAAGACACCGTCAAGCATTATGCTTTGTCTTCTTTCAATCAGTTCGAGAATCCTGAGATTTCTATCTTTCAATGGCAACTCAATATTCCTCTCCTCAATTGGGATTTCTTGAAAAACCGAACTATCTCTTTGAAACGTTCACCTTCGGGTCGCTGAATTACGGCTGAAAAGGAAAAGAGATGTGAGTTCGACTTCAAATACATCAGTTTTATCAACTACCCGAAAAAATAGCAATACTCACGTCTAAATAGCCATCGCCGAGCGAACCTTGGAGGTCACCTAACATAAAACCACTCCGTCCTGAAATAGCTCAATCTAGTCCAAGCCCTCGTGATCACTTGGCAATTTCTTACCGCCTCCAAGAATGTGAAAGATGGACTATCGGCCCGACTCTTGAAGTTAAACAAGTATCTAATCTCAATCGAAAGTGGCGGTCGATGGAGATACTCCATAAATGCAATGAACAAGCTATTGAGTGACGCATATCCGTTCGGATGCAGCTGAGAGGGGGCGATCCTCAAAAACGACAACACTTCTCTTATATACTGGTTAAACGGAGGGAGTGTCCCAGCTGCGCACGCGTGGCGATTGAATGCGGTATATCCCTCCAGTGGATTGTGTGGTCTATCATTTAGCCCAGGTAGTAGCACGTCATCCATCGACAAACCATGCCTTAAACATATTCTTCCTAGCATGTCTTCCAAAATGTTGGACGGAACAGAGTCTGATGGGTTATTAATGAAGGATGCGTCAGGTAACTCATCCGGAGCTGGACCGATAACTTCAATCTCAATCTCCGGTACTTCGAGCACGGGAGGGACTGAACTCTGAGTTTCTTGCGGCTGTGAACTTGAAGTTTCCATAACTAGCTAACTCACGAGAAATCATCATTAGATGCTAAAAAGCCCGTGCATTCCCCGGTGTAAAGTGCATGAATGTGTCGTGCAGTGTTGTGCATTACTTGAGCAAATTCTATAGAATAAACTGAAATGTACGAATGGCAAAACTCTGAAAATCAAACCGGAAATGACCGTCACCGCTGACCGTCACAACCGTGCCATCTAGATGCAAGCGGTCGATCCAAGTTAAAGTTCGTAATATTTTTGTTAATTTATGGTTCCATCGGCGAGTTTCGAAAGGTAGTCCAATATGCAGTTCGACGGTCAAATTCAATCATGCAAGGCAGAAGCTCGTCGGAGTCAAGCATTTTCATATGTGCAAAAGTTCTCTAAATTCATCTAATTTCAACTTGGAATCGGTCGCTACAGTTCAAATTCGTATCGAGTGAAAGATATATCATCGATCGCGATCGAATCGATACGTTTCGTATCGATCATGTTCGAATCGACACGTTTCGTATCGATCATGTTCGACTCGATACGTTTCGTATCGATCAGGTTCGACTCGATACGTTTCG
Source organism: Allium cepa (assembly GCA_030765085.1). Classification (NCBI taxonomy): domain Eukaryota; kingdom Viridiplantae; phylum Streptophyta; class Magnoliopsida; order Asparagales; family Amaryllidaceae; genus Allium; species Allium cepa. The sequence continues at coordinate 166,624,086 of CM060932.1, forward strand.
TGTCGATCCAATTCGAAACGATGCGTTTCGTATCGATCAAGGGCACACCATTTCGCATCGATCTGAGAACCTTGGCTTCGCATCGATCGCCGCTTTCATATTCGTATCGATACGAAATCGCGTAATCTCCTTCGATTCGAAAACTCCACAACTCCTTCTTCTCCAAAAAGGCCTTAACTCCATGGCTGTGCTCCATCCCCAATCATGCTTTCATGCCCGGATCTTAAATTCATCGAAATCGATCATAAAAGCAAGAAGGATGGATTGAGATTTCGAGTTTCATCGTTCTAATCATGATTCTGTCCATAAATTACCTGAGTTTAATGTTTAAGTTTGAAGAATTGAAGGACTGAAACGATTCGAAGGCTAAACGGTTCTTTCTCTTGAACTCTCTATCGATACGAAGTAAAAGGCAACAGTAAAAGTAAAAAGTGAAAAGATGGCCAAGTGCAAAGTATTTATATGAGGCCATAGAAGAACCGAGTCGATTCGCCTCCCAGTCAAACTTGACCGGTCGCAACCAGTCAAAACACGAATCGGTTCGAAAGCTCCATTCGAATCCATATGCCCGAGACCTTATCAATGCGAAATTACCCTCATACTTCATCGATACGAAGTACGCAACTAAGGCTGTGTCGAAGACATTGAATTCCATCGATGCGAAACGGACAGTGAGCACATCGACTCGAAGCCTTCGTTCACATCAACAATTTTGCAACTCCATCCACTGCACATTGATACGAACAAAAATTTTGCATCCATCAAAACCTATCGATACGAACAGCAATTTCGTATCCATCATTTCTCATCGGTACGAACGGACGTTTTGTATCCATCCAGCCTCATCGATACGAACTATTATTTCGTATCCATCATTCGGACTCACATCGATATGGAAAACTACTTTTCAACCTTTTACATCGATTCAGGAGAGGACCGATACAAGAGGATAATCAAAAGCAACCATCAAGCGTTGTTTCAACTCGAATTTCAAATCGGTTCAGGAGAGAATCGATATGAAATTCAATAACAAACAAAACTGACAACGACTCATGAACACACAACGTTAACGAGAGTCAAATTAACATATGTGCATATATGTCGGACTAATATTCGATTTTAAATATTCACAGGGATCGAATACTCATCTTTTTACGATTACAACAACCAACAACAAAGCAATATTATATAGCAATCAATCATATCAACACAAGGTTACAACCTCCGACGAGAGAGCAATAATTGTTCAGAGAGAAATTGTAGCTTTTCAAAGCACGTCATGTTTCCATAAGACGTACTTTAGGGGGCAAATGTTATCCTGCTTTTTAGCAAAGCCGTGATACCAAAAGATCGATCGAAAACAAAGGACAATTCGTCTCAGAGATTGGTCATACTTTGCTTCACTATGGATATCGCTGAATTTTGTCCGAGTCCAGATTGAGCTACAATTGATAGGACATGACAAGAAAGATCATAGAAGTCAGTATCTCAAATTTCAAGTCAATCCGGGTTCATACGCTCAAGTTATGATCGATTCAATTTGAAAGAAAATGCCCAGGTTTCGTATCCATCACTCTGGGTGATTTCATGTCGATCATAAAGCTACAGTTCGTATCGATCATTTTCGTATCGATCAGGTTCCAGTGACTACGAATCCATCATAGTACCACAGTTCGTATCCATGAAGTTCGAATCCATCGAAGTGCCTGGGTTCGACTCGGTCTCATTCGAACCCATCGGCAGATCATCTACTTGGTATCGGTCAACTCCCATGAGTTCGTATCAATCAGGAGCGGCCATGTTCGAATCCATCGAGTTCATATCGATGGACTTCGTACCGATCAGCAGATAGTCTCTCTTCGTATCGATCACCTATTGGCTATTTCGTATCCATCAGCAACTACTATTCGAATCCACGAGTGAAGCCTTCATTTGAATCCATCAAGCCAGCAAACTTAGATGACATGTCATCCATCGATGCGAATGCGCCGAGATATATGGAGTCGATGCGGTCAACTCGGAGTGAAGACCGGATCGAGTCGAAGTTTGCACTCCACGTCATCACAAAGGCGCGTGCCACCATCGATTCGAAACCATCGGTTCGAAGAGATGGATTCGAACCAAACAGCCACTCGAAGAACCCCATTTCGTATCGACCATATCTCGCGATCCACTGATCCAAATGCCATGAAATTTTCACAGGAGCTTGCATACATGATGAGGAACGTCTCCACTAAATTTCAGCCTAATTGGATATCATCTTGATCGATACGAAATGACTTCGTATCGATCACAGATCGACCCGAAATTTCTTGAGATTGGTCGCGTGGGCCCACTCACGTGCCAGAAAAAGTCTTCCGAGATTTAAGCGCGATCTCAGCCTCCTACGCCTATAAATAAAGCCCCAGAGCCTACAGAAAAAGGATATTTGGACTCTCAAAGCGCCCAGACTCTGCCGGATCTAGATCTCCATCATCCTACATCATTATACTACTGTTGAATTCGAATTTCCAGTTGTAACTTGCTATTGATCGCTGTAACAACTTGTAATCATTGAAAGAGAATCAATAAAATTGCAAAAACTTCACAGTGGACGTAGGAAACACGCCGAACCACTATAAATCGATTGTCTACGCATTTACTTTACTGATATTTGGAGTTTTTGTTAGATAATCCTCATTTTCAATTTACATTCTTCATAATTATCTCTTCAAAGACTCCCGAAGAGTGTTGTGACCAATTTTGGTGCAAACAGGTATCTTTCGTAGACACCATTTCCTTCTGCGTAGGGAGCTATATTTGTCGTCCGGATCCATAGTGGGTGCTTTGTGCATCTTTCGCAGATACCATTAGCTGCTATGTAGGTAGTTATATAGAGTCTAGTCCACAGTATGGTCTATGGAGTAGCAGGCCGATCAAAAAGGGTAGAATTAGGATTACATCCTAATTACAGGATTAGAAATTCAGCCTAATCAAATTAGAAATCAACGACAAGTGCAAGCAATCTAAATTAACCTATCTTATAGTTAATCATATTTATTTTATGTTTATCTCTTTTCTATTTCCTTTGTTTCCTCTTTATATACTAGAACTGTTGTAGAGTCTATTACTTTTACTTTGCTTAAACACTCTAGTAATTGCTATCATTCATCAGAATTTTTGTCTGACCCACTCCTTTATTTTTCCACTTTTCCCTCCATAAGCAATCAAGGGAGAGGGCAATAGATTGCATTTGCTTATCGGTTTCTTGAAGGAGTTCTGTACTATGTATTTCTTTTATTTCAGCTTTAATTCTTTCTATTACTGGCTTATTATGATTGATATTATGCACTCTGATCTTTGAGACTATTAGTTTTGTTTCATGAGACATATTGGATTTTTAGACATGTATGTGGTATTTGACTTATTTATGAAGCAATTATGAAGTTTTGTTTTAATTAAGTTATTATTGTAAGTTTTCACTGTTTTTATCTACTTTTGTCATGTGAATCTTAGTCTCTGTTAGCTTTAGTTATACCTACAGCGCACCATACCTTTCAGTATGCCCTTTTGGGTATATTAAGGGGTGTGAGGTGTTTCACCTGTGTTGTAATGAAGAGGGAGTTGGAATAACATTGACCGATGAATAAAATCTCAAGATTTTCTATAGTTGTACTTGAGCAGTATAATTTGAATAAGAATATGTCTTACGTATCTTAACCATATCATAAGTTTTTGATTATAATCCCTAAGGCTTTCCTAGCCCAACCTAATAACCCATATCCATCGTCAATATTGCATAAAAATGTAAGAGATAGCACCCAAACTACTTAATACCTTTTTATATGAACTAGGCAGACTTTGACTATTTAATACCTTTTTAAGGCAGGCCTTCATCATTTAGTACATGTCCTAAGGCGGAATCCTCTCCGCTTCTATCTAGCTGATATTGCATGGAATCTCTTTAGGCTACTCACTACTTTAACCTTGAAGTAGACTCTTCCCGAGATATCCTCTATCGTGCCCAATCATTAATCTTGACCATTTAATATTTCATATATAGAGATGAGGCGGTCCCTTAACCAGCCACTTACTACCTTTAATCCCAGAAGTAAGTCCTTCGTATTATGGCCCGTAACCCAATCATGATCTCGCATTAGTCCGAATATTCATAGATACTGGTAGGCAGATTAACTAGGTAGGTTTACCCAATAGAATTGGGTCTAAACTTATATCCTTCGTGGTTACTTATTATGGGAGATGTCTCATATCAGCCCCAAAGTCATATTGCTAGTAGCCAAATTAGATGGGCAGACTTCTATGTGCTTTTAACTGATCTCATATCCATATAGCTTTGTCATAATTTAAAATACTCTCTTAATATATTATCCCACATCTCATTACATTTCGTATCAAGGCTTTATAAGAAAATTTCTTATTTCATCTTTACAATTAATTACTTTCACAAGCGGAATTTACTGATAATTAATATTATATTAATAGCGTAATTAATACGTTATATATATACACACACACGTTATTTACGTGTGCACACACACACGTTTAACATAAGTGTGCGAAAATTGCACCAAAAATAACATTTTAATGTGAAAACTTCAAATTTATACAACTTTAATATAATATCAACACATATACCATATAACTAATATCACAATTCAATTAACAAACTTGTATATAGAATCCATAAATAACGTAATAATGGAATCATTCATTAATAATAACTTACAATTCAAATAGTTTTAAACTCAATTCGACTTCTTTGTACAAAATTGAAAAAAGGAATTTCTATCTGATTTGCGAAAATAGGCCGTGCAAACTACGAACAAAAGAGCCTATACCTTACACAACATTTCCTAAAATTATTCTTTTTAAAACTCTTAATTAGATCCAAAGAAAAAGATAAGAAGTGGAATAGAATGTAAAACATTAAATTGCAATACATACATAATTCCATTATTTTAATATAAAATATTGAGATATAGCTTAAGAATTGACATTTTGTTTTAGCTGAATTTTGGGGTTTTAATGTGATGTTTGCGTAAACAAAATTCTACAAAGGCATATATCAGATCCAAATTATACTATACAATTACTAAAATATGAAAAACTAAAGACTTCCACTCACAATCAATCCTTAACTCTTCCCTTTTAGGATTTGATATGCCGGCTTTAACCTCTTACATATCACTCCTTTCATAAATATATAACAAAGGTATTATATACGAATTAGATTCAAAAATTTAGGGATTGGAGGTGAAAAGGATTAGAAACTGAAATATATATATATATATATATATATATATATATACACTTCTTACTTGAAACCATAAAAGTATTTTTTTGAATCTTCGAGCAGAGAGACTGATAGAGCTTCGCTAAGTTCCCTAAATAATTTGTGAATAAAATTAACGGGGATAGACTCTTATTTATAGTGGTTAGAATACACCAGAACCATCAGATTTAAGTCGGTTGAAAATGATAAAATCCGGTATGTTCATTTGCATAAAACCCTAGCCGCCATACACGGGGACCAGTCAACCCCCTTACACTATCGTTCGACCACTAACGATCGACCGGTGGTCCTATTTTAGGAACATTTTGATTATGTACCATTGAGTTTTGTTTAATTCCACATTTAATCTTTTAATATTAACATTATTTCTAACGTTTACCTAATCTCTAATAACTGTTAATTTTCAAATTTCAAGTTTTGGAAATAATTGTTAATTTGAATTTGAATTTTGTTTAAATTATTTTAAATCAGAAAACTTCAAATGTCCACAACTTTTTCATTTGAGCGCCGTTTTTCAAATCATTATATATGTAAATTGATTAGAAAATCACCAAGAACGCAACAGTATAACTTTCGTGGCCAAACTCTGACTTTTGAAAAATTTCCATTTTTAGCCTTATGTTAATTAATTAAACTTATTAATTTTTATGGGGTGTTACAGCAAAATGGTAAATGCTAACCAAATTATACCAACCACTAAAGAGTTCCAAAGGCCCTCTAAAAACTACTGCCATGTTCGTCGATCCAAGAGCTTCCTTCCCGTAACACTCAGGTCAGATTCAAGCATCATATGTGGAAACCCTAATTTTAAGTTATCGTCATCATCACACGGAACCACCATTTGATCGCCAAAACTTAAGATTCTTCTTCTACAACCCCTTATCAGTCATAAATTTAAGAATGTGCACGATGTTCCCCAGAGCTACGGAGTTGCATGATGCACGATTGTGGACTTAGGATATGTGCATGATGGAGATACATAGATATACAGCAGTGAAAATGAGAAAGAATATTTTTCTTTGTGAAATTAAGAAAATAAATCCCTTTTAACTATTTTAAAATCAATTTAGGCCAAAAACAATTCAAAAATTTTCTTGATAATCCCGTCGATTGAAGCCTTGAACCACTAGTTTTTGACTTAAAGAGAACTTTTATCATTGGTGGAGTCACAAAGTTTATCATTGAGATATAGTTTATTTTTATGGAGAGAAAATGATTTTCTATGTCTTGAGAATGAGACATCTAGGTATATTTATAGTACCACTAATAGGCTATGTAAATACCATATCCAAATCTACCATTAAGCATATAACTCAATATAAATGGAATATTATCTCACTTAATTAATTAAACCGATTTAACTAATTCATACCAACATATATTTTAGCTTTCCTTATTCTAAAACAATTAAAAAAATTCATCTACCAATACACACACACACACATAATTACTACATTTAAATTATTAAACTGCCCTAGATAAATATATTTTAATTATATATTTTATTATTTAATTTTAGACCTTCTAGTCAAATTTTAAAATAATAATAAAGTAATTAATATACCATTATATTAATTTCCCCATAAGAATAATTTATAACGTTTATAAAATTATTTCAATAATTTTTTTGAGCCACAACCGCTATTGTATGACTACTAGGTGTGAACTTAAGCTCAATAATAAATAATTTAAATATTAAAGGTCAACATGACTTTACTGAAGCATGTAGTGGACATGAGTTCAGGTGCTTATATATTATCTAGGTAAATCCTATTTCTTATCATTTGAGCAACACCTTTAAACAATGATTCTAACAACCCCACCACGATGCCCATATTAGCAAAGGACATTATGTATAATGTCATCTGTTAATCGAGAGAACACGGCTTGTTAAGGGCAATCGAATGTGAATATATCTTTATACTAACAATGACATGTTATTTATACATTTTCATTTAATATCTGAACTGAATTTGACGTGTACAGTATTAATACACAGTAATAAACACACCGATTTCTCAAAATCAGAACAATATCATATAAATAACATTCATAGATCACAGTAGAATAAATCTCAACTTACACATATAAACATTTTGAGTTTATAAAATGAAATGCTAAACTCGATTGTTATATAAGTTTAACAATTCTCTAATCTCAATTGTACATCTTATAAATATATTCACAATTTCCTAAATGAGATAAACTAAAAAGTCAAAAGTGTTTATCTCCTTGCTAGCCCAGATATCCAAAGGTCAACCTGTCTTGTGACCTAAAAAGTCTCGGCCTAACCCAGGAAAATAATACCCAGGTCAGACTGTAATGATCCCGATTTTTGAGTCAAATTAAATTTGGTAATTAATATAAAATTTTAGATTTAAATTGTGAATCGATTTGAATTTTCTAAATTAAATAAGATATGTGCTTATTTGTTTATATAAATATACAAATTGATTGTTAATTGAATTTTTAATTTGAAATTTAAGAATAAATATTTTAGGTAATAAATTGAATTTAATTTGGAAAATTCAATTGTTGATACTTTATGAATAAATTTGATTTATTAACTTTATATTTCAAAGGAATTATGAATATATGAAAATGTAAAAGTAAAAGTATAAATACAAAAGTATAAAACATTAAAAAAAAATACATGTTTCATAAATTAAATTGAAGTAGGGATTTAAAACACAAGAGATAAATAAATTCACAAATTATAAAATGATAAGGTTTAAAACTAAATGAATAAATAAGAGTTTAACAAGGGTTCAACATAAATTTTAAAATAAAATTTTATAAAAGGTTTCAACATAAAAATACAAATTAGGACATTTGTAAAGCATTAAGATCAATGATATTACAAGTGTTCACTTACCTTAACAAGTGTTAACAAAATAATACAAGTGGAAAAGAAAGATTTTCTTTTAATTTAGAATTTTAGAAAAATATGTTGAGGAAAGTAAACCAGGCCATTCTCTTTAAAACTTCAAAATTGAAAACAAACTACCTCATACAAAATTTAAACCAGGAAACTAAAATTCAAAGCAAAAGCAAGTTGAATCAAAACAAAGAAAAAAGGAAGTCAATACTTAAAAGCTTCAATGTAGAATCAAATTTCAAAACTGAATAAACCTGAAACAATGCAAAGCAATCAAACAACTGATTCAACACAGATCAGGGTCAAGCAAATCAAAATTTATCAAGCATGCATCAAACAATCTTTAACAAGTTCAACCAAAATAGTAAGCTAAAGATCAAGCAATTGCAGTTTAAAAATTAAAGCATCAAGTTTCATATCAGATCAAATCAAAGGATTGAAGATCATCTTCTAGTCTTCAAAATTCTGCTCTGTTTTAAAAATTGTGAGTAAACTCGTAACCTTATACATATACATATACATATACATATACATATACATATACATATACATATACATACATATATATATATATATATATATATATATATATATATATCTTGATCTGTCATTGATAAGTGCTTGACTGTGTGATAGTGGAATGCTTGAATGAATGCAAGTATGTTTGTATATGCATATAAATATGCAAGAGATGAATTTGCATGTTTGGATATACATGTACAGGTCCCTGTTCTTGGTTTCAGGATCCAAATTTAAGTCTAAAATTCAAGATCTCTTTGTAAAATCAATATTAGACTAAGAACTTTGAAGAGAAAATGATGATAACCATACAATTTCAATTTTTAAAATAATTGTAAGCAGAAATACTTAGTAAATATTTCAGAAACAAGACATTACAGTAAAAACTTTTCAAAACAGAAAAATCAAAGATTTAAATTTCAATTTTTGATTGTAGGATGGGATTCGTGTTTCAGAATCTTTATTTTTTTATTATCTCTTCAGAATTTTTAAATTGATGTTTGATGAGAAATTATGGGTTGATTGTTTTTGTATTATCATCAAGTTTTGACGGTTGGAAAAGAGTAGCATGCCGTGTTCATCGTCTAAGGAAGGTGGAGGCCTGAGGAGCGTCGGAAAAATACTAAGGGTATTTATCGATCGTCGGTGTAGTGGTGTGGCATCGATTTAGGGTTTAAGGACCCGGTTTTGTAACGACCCCACTTCCTACTCCCAGGAAGAAGCATCGTTAATAAGAAAGAAAGAGGTGAGAAAATAGAAAAGATAGAGAAGAAAGAACAACAACATCAAAATCTCACAGCGGAACGAATAAAATATATTAATCACATAAGTATTTACATAATATATAACATCAATCAGAGTGATACATATAGTACATCACATACTAGACAGTTATAAACACCTGTCTAGTTAATACAACACAATACACAATACATCACAGAGATACCACACAGCGGAACTAAATATATATAAAACGCTGAAGCCTCCTGCTCCATTGCTCCTCCAAAATTCGACAAAGCTAAACCTGAATCCCTTGGCTACCCGTAAAAATTTGGGTACCCGAGAGTTTATGAAAAACAAAATAAACTTCGGGTCAGACATGGGTCTGGTATGAGTAACAGGTTAAAGTTTCTTAATTTTGAAAAATCCTTTGAAACAAAGGTATCACGTAAGACTTCCCACACATAAACATGGAAAAGTTTTTACCTTACGCTAACCAAAACATTTAATAGGAAATCCAGTGATATTATAATAGGTCTAGGGTTTTCAAGTAAATAGAAAATAGCCGAAATTGTTACATTCATTAAATTCCAGCTACTAGCCACAAAAGTGGGTAATACAATCAAAACCGTTGGCACTTATCGGATTGTGGATTCCATACAATGGCAGGGCTACTGGGGTACCGCCCGTCACAGTACGTGGCCTAGATCAACGTACCGAGGATTACTCCCTTCATCCACTGCAACACAAGGCCGGAACCATTCCTTACTGAACAGTCCCGAACAAGATAAACCCCGCAGTTGGCTGCAGACCAACCGCCCACTAAGCCGAATAAAAAGGGACATCTAGACAGGGGAATATCCTTGTCCTGCTTGGGCATGACCCACCTAACCTTGCTGCACCTCCCATGTTTTAGCCATTCCCGGTTGATGAGGCTTGAGGTTACGATTACCTTTATAGAACATATTTCTTAGAATGCTCATCGTCCGCCTGACGATGTGTTGAAAGCATTCAATCCATACAAGTTCGTTCCGGGTTCGAACGAAACCGAAGGCATTATCTCGTTACACTCATTTTGGAATCAGCCTCAGAGTTAACGACGATAACCCTTGCATTCTGAACCTTCATCTTCACTTCAGATTCACGACCTATCGTAGTTTGGAAACGATGTGGTTTTCGGATATTCCTAATGCGGAAAACCGATCCCGGTCTCATCGAAATCCAAAGCGTGTCTTTTAAGGCCAAGTTGTCTATTTAGTCTTAACAGTGAATTCAATATCATCAATATGCATAGATAGATAATTCACATCTCATAATAGATAATACATCATCATCATAAACAGATAATTAAAATCATCATCCAAACAGATAATTAAACATTATCATACTTAAAATATACACCATATCACATAGATATTATGCATCCACATCTGAGATCACAATCAATCAACGAAATATCAATATCATCCCTAAGCATGATTTATGAATCAATCTATAATTAATTTAAAATGAATTAAATTAACTACTTCTATTTTTAATTAATTTAAAATAAATTAAATTAAATTAATTACACATTCCATAAATCCTGCTCTCACAATCATTCATTAATTATAAATCAATTTAATTAACCATTCTCTAATTACAAGAATAAATTAGTCTTTAATAAATTTCTAAAATGAATTATTCTAAATCATTTATAGTAGATTAACATTTAATTACTTCCCTATTAATTATTCTTTAATTAACAATTCTTAATTACATCATTAATTATATTAATTAATGATCTTCAATCTATATCAATTTACTTTATTTAAATTAATTAAGTGATTGATCTTAACTTAAACATAATTATTAATCACCCCGTGATTAGTAACAAATCAGTAATTAACTACTCTTAATTACTTATTAACAAATTAATCATTCCATGATTAATTAATTTCATAAATCAATCCTTTGATTAATTACAAAAGAAATTACTCAAATTACCTCATTTACAAATCATTTTGTATAAATTTCATCAAGTAATTATCATCTAATTACTATTCTGAGTAATTATGCTCCATTAATTACATTTATATCGATTTGTTTCCATTTAATTATCTTGTTGATTTATTATTCTCAAATAAATCAATTTCTCTAATTCCCATCATTAATTTATATTAATTTATGATTTCTAATTTCATTTTCATTTGTTAATTATATTAAGAATACACACCTTCAATACACAAATATTAATCCTCTTGATTAATATATACAGTAATTAATCATTCATAATTAATTACTTCTCAATAACACTCTTAATTAATCCTCTGATTAATTTTAAGTAATTATATTCCAATTACACCTATTAACAACATCACCCAATTCATTACATCCCGTAATTATCCTTCAATTACTTCTCTAATTCAATTCCAAAATATCAGTTAATTAAACTAAATTAATTAACTCAAATTAAATCAATGTACTCAATTTATAAGTAATTAATTTCTTAATTACTTTTCAATAAATAATTTACAATTAAACTATTGAATTAATTAATCTAATTAATTTATTACAAAATCAATCATATTAATTAATTATAACATAATCTGGTTAATGAACTTCATTAATAATTATTTAATTATCTCCTTCTAACATAATCAACTTATATTAATTATTATTAATTATAAGTTAATTAACCATTATTAATTTAAAATCTAATTTATAGTTCTAAATCACATATTAGTTAATTAATTTATTAATTAACTTTAATTACTACTTTTACACTATAATTACTAGTTTAATTAATTTCAACCATTAATTATTCTTACCTAATCAACTTAAAGATTAATGTATGTAAAATTCTAAAACTTCATGAATTAAAGTAAATCATTCTTATTATTGATTATGTTTTCAATTCCAATATGTTTAAAACATTTATCTCGATTTACTTTCTCATTAAAAACCAATTTATCATTAATAAAGTTTTAAAACAAATTTATTATTTTTTTTCAAAACTCTTTGTACTTACATGTTCAATTGCACTTAAACTTATTTGAATAAATTTAAATTATAAAACTTTAATTTATTTTCAAATCTAGAATTCAAGTCCAAGTCCTGATCTCAATTTTCGAGTTAACTTGATTCAATTTTCCTTAACAGTTTAAATTTCATTTGAACTTAATTCTAGTTTTGAAAATACTTTAATTTTTAAACACTTTTAAATTATTCAAATAATTTAAATTTTGAAAACCTTATTATTTCTAACTCTCTTTCAAACTAACTTATATTCACTATTTAAACTTGAGTTAGAGCTAGTTTCAACCTTGATTACATTTTAAAACCAAGTGTTCAAAACTGTAAAAAAAAACAGCTACAGGTTTTAAAAACCTGAATACCAAAAAGCCGACCCCCCTCACTTGTTACTTCGAGTAACCCACGAGTTTCCCCCGAGGAAACAACAGCACAGCTTCGAGATTCACAGGCACACGCGCGAAATTAAGACGAGAAACAAACCTGGAAAATACTTCATCCCCTTCCCACCCAACCTGTCACCGCCACGCACGCGGTGGTTCCACCACCGGAGGCCACCAAACTCCGGTCATCACATCGACCATCTCTCCCCTACCTCCCTGCAAAAACACGCGACACTCGGTCGCCTGTGCTAGCCGCGGTGCTAGAAATTTCAAGCACAGTTAAATTTAGGTTTAAAAACTTGAATCTCATACCGATGCTTCCCCCTCCACTTGCGCCACCATCCCCTAATTTTCTTAGCACCACGGCACAGTCCTCTACCTCTAGACCGAATCTCAAATCACCAGGTCGAGTTGATTACCCACGGCGACGTAAAATGACTAAAATAGGAAAATTCGAACTGCACCTCATTCCCTCCACTAAAAATCCCCATATTCATTTTAAAAATCATAAATTTGTATATGAATTCGGTTTATATTCATGAATTTGTAATTCATTAAACTTGAATTTTTACATATTTGAAGATGGTTCTGTGTTTTAGCTCCTCCCAGTGACACACAGGTTTAATTACTTAAAACAAAATTTTAAACACAAATTTATAGTGTAACAAATACATTTCATTCAAGGCTTAAGGTTTAACATGTATTAAAACAAGATCAAATAAATTTTTTGAACAAAGTTTGACCCTGAAAAATGGAACAGAGTTTCTAAATTTTTACAGTAATGCACAGTATATGTATATGTCTACATTCAAGTGATTCACTGCAACATATACTTGTATGCTTACCTTGTATATCATCACAGAAAACACATATTACCATTCTAACTTAAGTTATGTTGAATAAAACAAATAAGAAAAATGTTACTCCCAGAGAATTTAGTCTGCAGAAATTTGTTTTACAGTTTATCAGAGAAAGGAAGATGTATAGATGCACACAATCATGTTAAGCATCCAAAAATATTTAGCTTGCAACAGTTTTAAATCCTAAGAAAGTTATAAAAGTGTTACTCACTGATATATGAAAGAACAGAGGCACTTTTGCTTTGCAATAGGCTTTGAAATTTCAGGCTTGAATCTACTTTGACTTCATTCTACTTTGCTTCTTGAATTTTGTTTAAGTATGAAATAGTTTTACTTTCATGTTTTAGTTTGAAATGAAGTTTACTTTAGATTTTCCTTAGTTCGAACTGATATGAAGCTAACATATAGAAAAGGAAAAGAGGCAGGGTTATAATTATGTTTCAAGAAATTGTGACAATATTGCATACAATCTTGTATTGTACAGATTTACACCAGAGAGATATTTTAGGTTGGAGGCTGAAAAGAATACTTAATGTACTAAAAAGATTTTTACATTAATTAGTTTTGTTTGTTAGCTTAAAGATATTTAATCATGTCTTCCTTCACAAGCTTCATACATACATATTTTTATTTTTGTTGTTACCGTCTTTCTTTGTTACAGTCCTTTACATCAGGTTCATGCCTATCACACCTATATACTTTATTTTGTTTTATTTCAGCCTGCACACTTTGATTTGTTACTATCATTTGCTTTGTTTATTACTTAAAGGTTGACTATCCTATCCTATGCCTGCATATTTAGATTTGTTGCTAGATTTTTGTTTTATACTTGATACTTGTCTGAATCTTATTAACAAGTTACTAGCATTATTATTTTATTTAGGTGGCTGAGACAAGAATGTTGAGGAGATCATTAAATGTTATTATCTTGATGCTTCACACTATATACAGTTGTTATATTACTGTCATTTGCTTCTAGATATTGTTCTTAATGTTTTAAACATATTATATATGCTACAGTTTGCTCATGTTGGTTTACAACTTAAAAACTTATTTATTTTCTAGTTTATTTGTTGTCCTGTTATATTTTAAAATGCATGTGTATGTTGTTATGTTATTTTAATTTAACTAATGTTCTACTAACTTATATTTCTTTTCCAATTTATCTTGTAGGCTTGTATTTTTATATGTGTATTTTAATTTTATTTATTTTATAAAAACATATTTATTACTTTGAAATGATAGATAGAATAGATTATCTTTTTATTATAAACTACATATTTTATTATGTATGTTAATGTATTTATTGACAAAATTATATTAAAGACTCATATATATTTTTAAATTCATATTTTAAAGCAAACTATACTAAAAAGAAAAGTAAACAAATCTTTTTGTTAATAATTCTAAATTTAAACTTAAGTTAAAATGAGTCTTGAACTATTTAAACATTTACTTATGTATTGAAAATCCTGTATTTATTTATCTAGCTTTGAAATGTTTGTATTAAATAAAACACAATTTCTAATTCACTAAAATGTATATTAACATTTGAAACATAACTTATTAGTTAAACTTTAAAACAAATTTCATCTATTTACAATGTATACAAATATATACATTTATAAATAGAAAACAAATCAATTAATTTTAACAGATATCATTTACCAATTGAATATTTATTAAAAGAAAAGCATCAATTCAGATTTAATTAACAAAAATATATCAAATCAATTTAATATTTAATGCAGATTATTAAATTGATATTGCTAGAAAATTCCGGGTCGTCACATTCCTCCCCCCTTAAAAGAATTTCGTCCCCGAAATTTAAAAGCAAAGGTAATTTAATAATATATTTTAGATTTTAATTAATTTTAAACCATAAGCATATATCAATCTCATGCTAACAATCATCACAACCAATTCACTCAATCAACAAAGCTAACTATCCAGACAAAATTCTGGATAGAGCTCCCTAGAGTTTCCCAGTATAATACCGGAATACTCGATCTATAGAATCTAAACAGTCTATACTCCTAATCTATAGAACTCCTTCGAATCAGATAAAATTCATACAAAATGAAATCTCCGACTCCCAAATCCAAATTCCTTCGTCTCTTATCGACCAAATACTTCTGACAATCCAAAGCTGCCTTCAACTTACTGATTAGCTCAACCTTCGCTGATAACTCTTAAAACAATCTGAATCCAAAACAATCCAGTAGAATAATTTCCTCAAAACCAACCAAAACCAAGAACTCAACCTCTACTATCATCAGTAGAAAACATCCTCTCTTTCCCAGAAAAGAAAAACAAACGCACAACCAACTGCTTCCGCTGCACAACTCTGATCTGGATGGATGAAAATGCTAATGATGCACATAAGCACAACTGGACAACACATGAGAAAATATGATTCAACAAATCCAAAATAACTCAGAAGTTCCTCCAAAACTTGAGTTGCTTAACCAATTCCTCTCTCCAGAAACCATTCTATTACTAAGCTGAACCATCGACACTACTTCTGAAATCCAATCGATACCAAACTCAACTCCTCAGATGCTAAGGCAAACCCCCAACTTCTTCAAAGGTATCCAGAAAAATTTTCTGCCATCCCAGAAAATACTTAACTATCGCAAGTCACTTTTGCGATCCACTCAGGTTAATATCCAAAGAAAACTGTTCTCTCCTTACCTATCTGAACAGCTTACACTTATTCGGCCAATCCATTGAAGAAATGGATTCACAACTGCCTCTTAACTTCACCTCTAAAGAACTACTGACAGATGACCTCCTCGCGTGCCGGCAAAACAATCTGTGCTACAACACTGCCACTGATGCCAAAACTCCTTAATCCAGAAATTCCTCGGAAAACTCAGGCCTAAACGCCAAACACAAACATTCAACTAAACTCAACCTCAGAACTGATGCAGACATACTTCCTTATCCAAAGATCTTTGAGAACTTCTTTGGAAATAATCCATTGCTACTGCATCTCAACACACAACTACTACTTCTTGAGTTACCCAGATAATATTTCCAGCTTCTGCTCAACTCACACCATCCAAATCCTACTCATCCAATCTGTACAACAAAATGGACACCAAATCTCAACAGGTTACTCAAGAGATTAGGTGAAATCCTTACACCACAAATTTACTCGAGACGGTATTAGGTCTACAGTCTCGCCAAATATACTTCTAACCACAGGTAGTCGTGTTACACACACCACTACTCAATCTATCCTTATACATATGTTGGAAAACCCAAACAGGTAATCCAACAAATAGATAGAAAATAAAGAAATATATATATATATATATATATATATATATATCAAATTTACAAATACGCTCTCTCAGGAAAGAAATCACTTAAGAGCCTAGGTATTCACTCAACCTAGCGCTCTGATACCACTGTAACGACCCCACTTCCTACTCCCAGGAAGAAGCATCGTTAATAAGAAAGAAAGAGGTGAGAAAATAGAAAAGATAGAGAAGAAAGAACAACAACATCAGAATCTCACAGCGGAACGAATAAAATATATTAATCACATAAGTATTTACATAATATATAACATCAATCAGAGTGATACATATAGTACATCACATACTAGACAGTTATAAACACCTGTCTAGTTAATACAACACAATACACAATACATCACAGAGATACCACACAGCGGAACTAAATATATATAAAACGCTGAAGCCTCCTGCTCCATTGCTCCTCCAAAATTCGACAAAGCTAAACCTGAATCCCTTGGCTACCCGTAAAAATTTGGGTACCCGAGAGTTTATGAAAAACAAAATAAACTTCGGGTCAGACATGCGTCTGGTATGAGTAATAGGTTAAAGTTGCTTAATTTTGAAAAATCCTTTGAAACAAAGGTATCACGTAAGACTTCCCACACATAAACATGGAAAAGTTTTTACCTTACGCTAACCAAAACATTTGATAGGAAATCCAGTGATATTATAATAGGTCTAGGGTTTTCAAGTAAATAGAAAATAGCCGAAATTGTTACATTCATTAAATTCCAGCTACTAGCCACAAAAGTGGGTAATACAATCAAAACCGTTGGCACTTATCGGATTGTGGATTCCATACAATGGCAGGGCTACTGGGGTACCGCCCGTCACAGTACGTGGCCTAGATCAACGTACCGAGGATTACTCCCTTCATCCCCTGCAACACAAGGCCGGAACCATTCCTTACTGAACAGTCCCGAACAAGATAAACCCCGCAGTTGGCTGCAGACCAACCGCCCACTAAGCCGAATAAAAAGGGACATCTAGACAGGGGAATATCCTTGTCCTGCTTGGGCATGACCCACCTAACCTTGCTGCACCTCCCCTGTTTTAGCCATTCCCGGTTGATGAGGCTTGAGGTTACGATTACCTTTATAAAACATATTTCTTAGAATGCTCATCGTCCGCCTGACGATGTGTTGAAAGCATTCAATCCATACAAGTTTGTTCCGGGTTCGAACGAAACCGAAGGCATTATCTCGTTACACTCATTTTGGAATCACCCTCAGAGTTAACGACGATAACCCTTGCATTCTGAACCTTCATCTTCACTTCAGATTCACGACCTATCGTAGTTTGGAAACGATGTGGTTTTCGGATATTCCTAATGCGGAAAACCGATCCCGGTCTCATCGAAATCCAAAGCGTGTCTTTTTAGGCCAAGTTGTCTATTTAGTCTTAACAGTGAATTCAATATCATCAATATGCACAGATAGATAAATTCACATCTCATAATAGATAATACATCATCATCATAAACAGATAATTAAAATCATCATCCAAACAGATAATTAAACATTATCATACTTAAAATATACATCCATATCACATAGATATTATGCATCCACATCTGAGATCACAATCAACCAACGAAATATCAATATCATCCCTAAGCATGATTTATGAATCAATCTATAATTAATTTAAAATGAATTAAATTAACTACTTCTATTTTTAATTAATTTAAAATAAATTAAATTAAATTAATTACACATTCCATAAATCCTGCTCTCACAATCATTCATTAATTATAAATCAATTTAATTAACCATTCTCTAATTACAAGAATAAATTAGTCTTTAATAAATTTCTAAAATGAATTATTCTAAATCATTTATAGTAGATTAACATTTAATTACTTCCCTATTAATTATTCTTTAATTAACAATTCTTAATTACATCATTAATTATATTAATTAATGATCTTCAATCTATATCAATTTACTTTATTTAAATTAATTAAGTGATTGATCTTAACTTAAACATAATTATTAATCACCCCGTGATTAGTAATAAATCAGTAATTAACTACTCTTAATTACTTATTAACAAATTAATCATTCCATGATTAATTAATTTCATAAATCAATCCTTTGATTAATTACAAAAGTAATTACTCAAATTACCTCATTTACAAATCATTTTGTATAAATTTCATCAAGTAATTATCATCTAATTACTATTCTGAGTAATTATGCTCCATTAATTACATTTATATCGATTTGTTTCCATTTAATTATCTTGTTGATTTATTATTCTCAAATAAATCAATTTCTCTAATTCCCATCATTAATTTATATTAATTTATGATTTCTAATTTCATTTTCATTTGTTAATTATATTAAGAATACACACCTTCAATACACAAATATTAATCCTCTTGATTAATATATACAGTAATTAATCATTCATAATTAATTACTTCTCAATAACACTCTTAATTAATCCCCTGATTAATTTTAAGTAATTATATTCCAATTACACCTATTAACAACATCACCCAATTCATTACATCCCGTAATTATCCTTCAATTACTTCTCTAATTCAATTCCAAAATATCAGTTAATTAAACTAAATTAATTAACTAAAATTAAATCAATGTACTCAATTTATAAGTAATTAATTTCTTAATTACTTTTCAATAAATAATTTACAATTAAACTATTGAATTAATTAATCTAATTAATTTATTACAAAATCAATCATATTAATTAATTATAACATAATCTGGTTAATGAACTTCATTAATAATTATTTAATTATCTCCTTCTAACATAATCAACTTATATTAATTATTATTAATTATAAGTCAATTAACCATTATTAATTTAAAATCTAATCTATAGTTCTAAATCACATATTAGTTAATTAATTTATTAATTAACTTTAATTACTACTTTTACACTATAATTACTAGTTTAATTAATTTCAACCATTAATTATTCTTACCTAATCAACTTAAAGATTAATGTATGTAAAATTCTAAAACTTCATGAATTAAAGTAAATCATTCTTATTATTGATTATGTTTTCAATTCCAATATGTTTAAAACATTTATCTCGATTTACTTTCTCATTAAAAACCAATTTATCATTAATAAAGTTTTAAAACAAATTTATTATTTTTTTTCAAAACTCTTTGTACTTACATGTTCAATTGCACTTAAACTTATTTGAATAAATTTAAATTATAAAACTTTAATTTATTTTCAAATCTAGAATTCAAGTCCAAGTCCTGATCTCAATTTTCGAGTTAACTTGATTCAATTTTCCTTAACAGTTTAAATTTCATTTGAACTTAATTCTAGTTTTGAAAATACTTTAATTTTTAAACACTTTTAAATTATTCAAATAATTTAAATTTTGAAAACCTTATTATTTCTAACTCTCTTTCAAACTAACTTATATTCACTATTTAAACTTGAGTTAGAGCTAGTTTCAACCTTGATTACATTTTAAAACCAAGTGTTCAAAACTGTAAAAAAAAACAGCTACAGGTTTTAAAAACCTGAATACCAAAAAGCCGACCCCCCTCACTTGTTACTTCGAGTAACCCACGAGTTTCCCCCGAGGAAACAACAGCACAGCTTCGAGATTCACAGGCACACGCGCGAAATTAAGACGAGAAACAAACCTGGAAAATACTTCATCCCCTTCCCACCCAACCTGTCACCGCCACGCACGCGGTGGTTCCACCACCGGAGGCCACCAAACTCCGGTCATCACATCGACCATCTCTCCCCTACCTCCCTGCAAAAACACGCGACACTCGGTCGCCTGTGCTAGCCGCGGTGCTAGAAATTTCAAGCACAGTTAAATTTAGGTTTAAAAACTTGAATCTCATACCGATGCTTCCCCCTCCACTTGCGCCACCATCCCCTAATTTTCTTAGCACCACGGCACAGTCCTCTACCTCTAGACCGAATCTCAAACCAGGTCGAGTTGATTACCCACGGCGACGTAAGATGCCTAAAATAGGAAAATTCGAACTGCACCTCATTCCCTCCACTAAAAATCCCCATATTCATTTTAAAAATCATAAATTTGTATATGAATTCGGTTTATATTCATGAATTTGTAATTCATTAAACTTGAATTTTTACATATTTGAAGATGGTTCTGTGTTTTAGCTCCTCCCAGTGACACACAGGTTTAATTACTTAAAACAAAATTTTAAACACAAATTTATAGTCTAACAAATACATTTCATTCAAGGCTTAAGGTTTAACATGTATTAAAACAAGATCAAATAAATTTTTTGAACAAAGTTTGACCCTGAAAAATGGAACAGAGTTTCTAAATTTTTACAGTAATGCACAGTATATGTATATGTCTACATTCAAGTGATTCACTGCAACATATACTTGTATGCTTACCTTATATATCATCACAGAAAACACATATTACCATTCTAACTTAAGTTATGTTGAATAAAACAAATAAGAAAAATGTTACTCCCAGAGAATTTAGTCTGTAGAAATTTGTTTTACAGTTTATCAGAGAAAGGAAGATGTATAGATGCACACAATCATGTTAAGCATCCAAAAATATTTAGCTTGCAACAGTTTTAAATCCTAAGAAAGTTATAAAAGTGTTACTCACTGATATATGAAAGAACAGAGGCACTTTTGCTTTGCAATAGGCTTTGAAATTTCAGGCTTGAATCTACTGTGACTTCATTCTACTTTGCTTCTTGAATTTTGTTTAAGTATGAAATAGTTTTACTTTCATGTTTTAGTTTGAAATGAAGTTTACTTTAGATTTTCCTTAGTTCGAACTGATATGAAGCTAACATATAGAAAAGGAAAAGAGGCAGGGTTATAATTATGTTTCAAGAAATTGTGACAATATTGCATACAATCTTGTATTGTACAGATTTACACCAGAGAGATATTTTAGGTTGGAGGCTGAAAAGAATACTTAATGTACTAAAAAGATTTTTACATTAATTAGTTTTGTTTGTTAGCTTAAAGATATTTAATCATGTCTTCCTTCACAAGCTTCATACATACATATTTTTATTTTTGTTGTTACCGTCTTTCTTTGTTACAGTCCTTTACTTCAGGTTCATGCCTATCACACCTATATACTTTATTTTGTTTTATTTCAGCCTGCACACTTTGATTTGTTACTATCATTTGCTTTGTTTATTACTTACAGGTTGACTATCCTATCCTATGCCTGCATATTTAGATTTGTTGCTAGATTTTTGTTTTATACTTGATACTTGTCTGAATCTTATTAACAAGTTACTAGCATTATTATTTTATTTAGGTGGCTGAGACAAGAATGTTGAGGAGATCATTAAATGTTATTATCTTGATGCTTCACACTATATACAGTTGTTATATTACTGTCATTTGCTTCTAGATATTGTTCTTAATGTTTTAAACATATTATATATGCTACAGTTTGCTCATGTTGGTTTACAACTTAAAAACTTATTTATTTTCTAGTTTATTTGTTGTCCTGTTATATTTTAAAATGCATATGTATGTTGTTATGTTATTTTAATTTAACTAATGTTCTACTAACTTATATTTCTTTTCCAATTTATCTTGTAGGCTTGTATTTTTATATGTGTATTTTAATTTTATTTATTTTATAAAAACATATTTATTACTTTGAAATGATAGATAGAATAGATTATCTTTTTATTATAAACTACATATTTTATTATGTATGTTAATGTATTTATTGACAAAATTATATTAAAGACTCATATATATTTTTAAATTCATATTTTAAAGCAAACTATACTAAAAAGAAAAGTAAACAAATCTTTTTGTTAATAATTCTAAATTTAAACTTAAGTTAAAATGAGTCTTGAACTATTTAAACATTTACTTATGTATTGAAAATCCTATATTTATTTATCTAGCTTTGAAATGTTTGTATTAAATAAAACACAATTTCTAATTCACTAAAATGTATATTAACATTTGAAACATAACTTATTAGTTAAACTTTAAAACAAATTTCATCTATTTACAATGTATACAAATATATACATTTATAAATAGAAAACAAATCAATTAATTTTAACAGATATCATTTACCAATTGAATATTTATTAAAAGAAAAGCATCAATTCAGATTTAATTAACAAAAATATATCAAATCAATTTAATATTTAATGCAGATTATTAAATTGATATTGCTAGAAAATTCCAGGTCGTCACAGGTTTAAACAGAGTCGTTCATCGAGCTCGTATGGTGTCGTGGATGGATCAAAACCTATCGGAGGTGGGTGAATCGTTGAGTTATGTCATAGAGCAACTTTGGGGGGATGAGCAGGTTTTCTGGTGGCCGGGATTGGGAAGACGAGGCAATTTGGTCAATCAAACTTCGTGTTCCATTAATGTCGAGATGCTCAATTGGGATTGCCGATGAAATTGAGGATTCTGGTTGGTCAGTTGGTATGAGTGGAACATCAATGTCTTGCTAGTGGCAACGAGGGTGATCGAAAGTGGTCGGCTCAGGTGTACACGTGCATGTGTGTCAGTGTTGTGTCAAGTGATTGAATTTGGGATGAAGGGAGAAGTCTCGGGTTTGCTCTTGGGGTTTTGGCAGGATGACTCAAGTAAAGGCTCGTGTACGATCGCGTGAATTTATTTGATTAACAGGTTTTAAAATAAAAAAAGTGGATTTACTCGGGTCTGGACTTGAGAGTTATTCAGGTTGGACCCGAAGCAAGTTTAAAAAACAGTTTTTGAAAGATTTACGAAAGCAAGTTTTTTTTATTGAATTTAGTTTAAACTATAACTTGATAAATGTTTTAAGTTATTTGATTAAAGGAAATTATGATTTATTAACTTTAATTTGTTAAGCCAAATGATTATTTTATTTTAAAACTTAATTAAATGATTTAATTAAGGAAGTTGATTATAAAGATGAAATGTTTTAAAATGTTAATGATAATTAAGTCGTTAATAAAGATAATGATTTACTTTAAAAGCTAATTATGGTAGATTAATTAAATTAATTAATTAAATTAATTATTAATTAATGATTTATAAATTAAATAATCAAGGGTTATAAGTAAATTAATTGGAGGTTAATTAATTGATAATTGAGAATTTATTAATTAAGTAATTAAGGATTAATTAACTGTTAAATAAGGATTAATTAACTGTTAATTAAGGATGAATTAACTGGTAATTAAGAATTACTTTATTTATAATTAAGTTTTATTAATTAACAATTGGGGTTTATTAATTAATAATTAAAGGATAATTAATCTGTAATTAAAGATTAATTAATTTATTAATCAGCTGGTAGTTAAGGATTAATTGCTTGTAATTAAGTTTATTAATTAATAATTAAAGGTTAATTAATTTATTAATAAATGATTAAAAGTTAATTAATTGAAATGGTTTGTAATTAATTAATGTTAATTAACCTGGATTAGTGATTAATCTGATTTACATTAATCAGATAATTAATTGATCTTACTTATGGATGTTTGGATTGTATGGAATGCTTTGAATTGTTAATATCCCTAATGTGTGATGCTTTATGATATGAATTATTTTGATGCAACATGTGATGAATGTAATTTATTTATCTGTGATAAATTTATATATTTATCTATGAATCTGTGAATGAAGATAAGCGTTATAGATTATATATCGATATTGCTGTGTTTGAATCTGCGATGATTGATGATGTTGCACTATTGTGTAAAACCCCTGGACTGCACTATACATACACAAATATGGATTGCACGAGGAAATTGGTTAAGTCACAGATTTTTGAAATGGTTTTAAAGTTGAATTTTGAATCCAAATGGTTTTGGAAATGGAATTGGGTTAAATATGAAAAGCTTTTGAAAAGGATTTTTAAAGACAAAAGTTATTTTGAATAACTTGATAAAGTTTTGGAAAATAGTTTGATTTGAATTAGAATTCAAGATTTGAAATTGAATTCAAGGTTTGAAATCGAATTCTATGTTTGGAAATTATGGTTTAAAAAGGTTATACAAGTTATAAATGTGTTTATATGGGTTTTAAACCATTTTAAAAGTATTGTTTTGGAAATTTGAATTTAACCCAAGTTTTATACTTGAAGGGTTTTTACTTGTGCAAATGTAATCGGATTTTTCCGAAACGAAAGCTGTTTGTTTTCAAATAATAATAGCTTTCATATAAACAAAGGATTTCCAATTTATATTGAAAAGATTTTATGTTTAAAATGGAATTGTTTTGAAAGCTATGAATGAATCTTTGTGAAAGATTGTTGAACTTTGTTTTGAAACTGAAGAGGATCGCAAAAGTGTATCTTTGGTATAAAAGATTTGAAATGGAATTGTTTTGAAAGCTATGAATAAATCTTTGTGGAAGATTGGTGAACTTTGTGTGGTGAATCTTTTTGTTTAAATATTTGAAATGGTAATTTGTTTAAACCATTTTGAAGAAAGGTTTTGGGTTTTGAGTAATGACTTAACTGAGATCCCACTATATCCATATGTTTTTAAATATTGTGCTCATTATTCGGTTTAGACGAGAGAGGACTTTGTGTCATATAACCCATTCCAAATAATGATAATGACGTTTATGGATTGCATTTGAAGACAGGTGGTGAAGATGGGGTATTTTCGAAAGCGAAAGGATAACCCGTTGAATGACCCTGTACCGACTGGTCCTCGGTATTGAGATTTGATCACCCTTTGTGATGTGATGTCCCGACATGATTAGGGATTATCCGGATTTGCAAGGGCTTCTTTGTGAAGTGCCTTCGGTTCTGTTCGAACCCAGAATAGACTTGTATGGATGTGTGTCCGACATTATACTTCGAGATGTAAAGATAGTTTCTATCAAATACATTTTTGTTTGGTGGCGGAGAATTTATTCTCTAGCTTAACACCCTACTCTGAGACGTATGATCTCAGAGGTTATGTAGTTGATGGTTACTAGTAATACATTACCAATTTGGTAATGTGGCATATGAAGTGTTACTGATCATTTGTTGATCGAAGCATGGCTTTTGTGAAAAGCATAGCTTTGTGGAGAGACTGCATCAGGACCTCACAACCCAGAAATGGTCGAAACAAGAAAGATGAAATAAGGTTATTAGGGGTCGCGCCCCTAGGTTATGTCCATTTCTTCTGGAAAAAGGTGGTATCATGGTCTGGAGCCCAGATATTTAACCTATGTGGTTGTTGCAAATTGATTACTTTGTGGTTGTTGCTTTGTGGTTGAGGATCCTCGGATAAAGGTCGCTAACGACCGAGGATGGCATACTTGTAGGTGTTACTTTCGAGCAAGGGTAACCCGTCCTTATGTTGGCAGAGAGCTGGTTAAGTTCCCGGGGCGTCCCTCCAGAGGCGTATCCATGTGGCAATAGGAAGTTCCTTAGCCTAATCATTTATTGGAAATCCAATCTCCAATACGTGCCTTGTACGGTTTTAGTTGTAGAACCTGCCATCTAATATGGTAGCTATTGTAGGCATACAATAATGGTATGTATGCTGGCTAAGATTAATATTATACTTGCAAATGTTTTCCACTATGCACTAATAATAATATCAAAAGGATTTCGCGTATCAAGCATGTTTGACTATCATAAGGAGAAATCTCCCCCAAATGTGCGATTGCATTGTGTGTGTGTCGGGAGGCCTTATGGTAGTTTCAATTTCCAAACAGCATTGCGGATTTCTTTTAAATTCTTTTGTTTGTTTTTATTGAAAGATAAACTGCTTTTGTTTGCTCACACATGTCCCATGATTGACCTTGCTTAATACAACGTGATAGGGGGTTCTCGCTTCGCGTTTGGTAGCGAACAGGAGACTCTTACCCCTACATGTCCCCGGGGAGGTGTTGGTTAACTGGATAGGCGAAGGAGTCGAAAGGCTGGCCCTAAAAGCAAGGGCATGGTACCATTGTCTGCCATGGTGGGGCTGGGATGGTTGAAAAGCCTACCGATCGAGAGTGGCCGCTGTTAATGGTGGAAAAGCCTAGACCGTGACAAGTGGTATTAGAGCTGAAGGTTGAGTAAGAACTTTAGCTCAGGAGTATAACATATTAAGTAGCTCATTTAAGATAGGGTTACAAATACCCTAGAATGAGTATATCCTTATGATATCCGTTCGTATGCCTCAGCAAATTCTCTTACTATACAATGATAGTGAATATGAGTGTAAGAAGAGGATGAGATAAGGGACATGGGAGTACCACTACAAATGGTCAATACCTGTAACAACAAGGAAACAACTCTTCTCATTCTCCTTTGATCCAATATCAATTCTTTGATTGCTTCGTGGCAGCTCCGGGAAGAAGCTTCGATGTGATGGTGGCCTTGCGAATCCTTATAGAAAGTTCCTATTTCGTATTCTCTTCATCAGTTTCTATCAGCTTTTCGTTTATTAACTTTAATGAATTTGAAATTATATTTAAAATAAATTGGTTAACTAAAATATGAAGTTAAATTTGATTGCATCGATGAAATGATTTCGGTTAAAACCAAATTTGAGAATTCTGTTGTGATTTCTGGTGAGGATCCATGTCTGAAGAGGGACAAGTTGGTGTGTACTTTGGAATATTCCAATCTGAATTGAATCCATTTGTCTATTCTTTGGGGTCCCGATATATTCTACGAGTGGCTAGTTATCCCTTCAAACTAACCAGTGCTCCTACATATTTCGTAGACTAGATAACCCGAGTATATTGTGGAGTGTTGAATGAGTTCAATCTCATCATTATTGATGATATTTTGATTTGGTCGGCCAAATGCAGAATAGATATTCAGTTTGATCTGGTAAATCAATTCTCTATCTCATATGTGTCCATCTGTTCTTTGTTGTTTCCCTGCCTAGTAAATTTCGGGGATGAAATTTTCTTAAGGGTGGGAATCTGTAACGATCCCGATTTTTGAGTCAAATTAAATTTGGTAATTAATATAAAATTTTGGATTTAAATTGTGAATCAATTTGAATTTTATAAATTAAATAAGATATGTGCATATTTGTTTATATAAATATACAAATTGATTGTTAATTTAATTTTTAATTTGAAATTTAAGAATAAATATTTTAGGAAATAAATTGAATTTAATTTGGAAATGTGACGACCCGCCCTTCTACTACCAGAAAGACGTATCATCATTAAGAAAGAAAGGGATAGAAGTAGAAAAGAAAGAAAAGAAAATAACAACATCAGAATCTCACAGCGGAACGGAACAAAATATAATATAACACATAAATATTACATAGTTTTACATATATCAGAGTTATACAATATCAATATACATATGACAATCATGCATACATCTATCACTATATACATCAGAGATACAGTACATATCAACTACTGACATAGCGGAACTAGATAGATAGCTACATACGTCTGGAAACTCCTGCTCCAAGCTCCTCCAGAAATTAAAGTCCAAAACCTATCACTTGGCTACTCATAAAAATTTGAGTACCCAAGAGTTTATGAAAAACAAAATATAAACTCCGGGTCATACATGGGTCTGGTATGAGTAAACGGTTTAAATTGTTTAACTTTGAAAACATTTGAAAATAAAGGTATCACGTAAGACTCCCCACAAATAAATACGGGTAAGTTTTTACCTTACGCTAACTAAAACATTTCATAGGAAATCCAGTTATATTATAATACTGTCTAGGGTTTTCAAGTAAATAGAAAATAGCCGAAATTGTTACATGATTAAATTCTGTCTACTACCACAAAAGTGGGTAATACAAATCAAAACCGTAGGGTCTCGTAGGGAAAATGGATTTCCAACAATGGCAGGGCTACTGGGGTATCGCCCGCCACAGTACGGGGCCTAGATCACCGTATCGAGGATCACTCCCGACCCCCTGCAACACAAGGCCGGAACCATTCCTTACTGAACAGTCCCGAACAAGATAAACCCCGCGGTTGTAGCTAGAAACCGCCCACACAGCCGAAATAAAAAGGTACATCTAGACAGGAGAAATATATTGTCCTGCTTGGGCATGACCCACCTAACCTTGCTGCATCTCCCCTGTTTTAGCCATTCCCGGTTGATGAGGCTTGAGGCTACGATTACCTTTATAGAACATATTTCTTAGAATGCTCATCGTCCGCCTGACGATGTGCTGAAAGCATTCAATCCATACAAGTTCGTTCCGGGTTCGAACGAAACCGAAGGCATTATCTCGTCACACTCATTTTGGAATCACCCTCAGAGTCAACGACGATAACCCTTGCATTCTGAAAACACCATCTCGATCTTCATTTCAGGATTCACGACCTAACGTTTAAATTGGATCGATGTGGTTTTCGGAGAATCAAAATTGATTCTTCCGATCCCGGTCTCATCGAAATCCAACCGCCATTTTAAGGGCCAAGTTGTCTACTTAACTTAACAGTTTAAATAATTTAAATTCAACGATTGAATTAACATAGCATTTATCACAGATAAAACATATACAAGCATCATAGATATAACATAACATGTCATAGAGCATCACAGAACACCATCAATAGATATCACAATCAGATATTCAATCTTAACAGTCCATAAGCAATCACCTTTAAGTCTTATTTATAATTAATTCAATTTAGAATCAATTACCTAAGAGTTAACCACTTAACTCTGTTTAATTAATCATTAATTAAAAATCAATTACTTATTTCATTTCAAATTGTTTAATTAATGATTTCTTAATTAATTATTTAGTCTTAATACATAATTACTTTATTTCACATTTAAATCAGTTACTTCCTTAATCAAGTGATTTAACTTTAATTACATAATTAACTATCATCTGATCATTAATGAATAACTTTAATTATTTATTAATAAAACTTAATTACCCTTTTATTAACTGCTAATTACTTAATCAATCAACAATTAATTCTTAATCAAGCTACTTAATTAATTAACTATCGATTCATAATTAAATTATTTGATTAACCAACTATTTGTTCATTTATTATTACTTAATTTCTCAGTTAATTAGTTGATTCCTAATTATTAATTATTAATCATTAATCATTAATTCATAACTTACTTATTATAGATTAATTAGTTACTCAGATATCACAAATTATTTAAACTAACCATCTATCATCAATTTTATTAACTATATAATCTTCAACTAACCTCTTAAATTAATTATGAATTAACTTCTAAGTAATTAGCTACATTTAAAATTGTTCTAATATATGATTTAATTCTAATTACAAAATCAATTTAAATCTCAAGTATAAATTTTTTAACATTCTAATTACTTGTTTAATCACCTATCTTTATATACTTACCCTATTAAACCTTTAAAACAAAGATTAGCCTAACTAACTAATTATTAAGTTAGTTCAATTATAACAAAAATACTTTAACCAAATCTATGCTCGACCATAAGAAGGGTACCTGAGACCGCACCTTCATTTACTCGAGAAACTCTCGAGTTATCCCCCGTGCTTCCCGCGTCTCTCTCTCTCTCCCATTCCCCTTCTTCTCCCTTCCCTGTTTCTTACCTTCTTCCTATTTTTTTTCTTTTTTTTTTCTTTTTTTTTTAGAGTAACGGTTATTTACGAACTGCAGAAGCTACACTCGAAAACGACCCGAAGTCACTTTCGAAGTAACCACCAAAAATCACGAGTACGCGCGCGCGACGACTCACAGCCACTCAACAGAAACCTCTCCACCACCATGCACGTGCACGGTGGTCCACTACGCCTCCGGTGACCCACGACAACTTCCCCAAACCCCAAATCATCCCTTGCATCGAAATCGAAACCCAGATTTCAATTACAAGATGAAAACAAAAAAAAGACCCGTAGCTCGAACACGAGCCACAAACACCTCCGAAAATCCCTTCGTGCGACCACCATCCATCACCAGAGGTGATGAAATTCCACCAAAACATCGACCACAATTCCCTCTAACACCACCTGAAATCGCGATCCACTCGGTTGCCTAACGATGCCGAAAACAATTTTTTACAGAGCCTTGAAAAAGATAAGCACTAAACCCTACTTTAGATTCAAAACCAAAATCCATGCATTCAAAAAATCCTTCACCATTCTTCCCATATTCCTGAATCAATAACCTAACTTCCCAACAATTTTCAGCATTACTTATTTATTAATTCGATAGGAATTGATGGAAAAGTGTTTTCGGTTCTTTAATGAATTGCTCCTTAAATCCATGCCTAAAAATTTTCATTTTGGGTTTAAAATTCCTAGCTTTATATGTATATTCAAGAAATGAAATCAAATCAACAATTTATGATATTAAATTTTACATATTTATTTGTTTTCTACTGTAAATTGGAATTACAGGACTTATATTCCACTGCCAACCATCAAACAGTTTCCAAGCTCTGATCTTAGTTTTAAAACAAATTTATTTAATTAAATTTCTAAGTTAAATGTTTTTATAGGAAGAGTATAAACCATTCTTGCTTCTTTTCCCTCAGAAAGATGAAGAGCTTGAAGAACATCATAAGACAGAGCATCCAAACATCACATAATAGTATATATCAACATAATATTTGTCATGAGCCAATTATTGAGGATAAAGTTTGACAAAAATAGGTTTACTAACAAGAACAGCTTTGAACAGAAATGATGTGTTGAAGAAACTGCAGTTGAATTTCCTGAAGCCTCCCTGTTGTTTTGCTGTTGAATTAAATCTGAGTTTGCAAAATAGCAATGCTTCTCAGGTTTGCTTTTAGTTTAAGTTCAGTTTAGTTTTTATAAACGAGCAAAGTATATAGGTGGATATATATAGATGCTTTGAACAATATAGGTGATAACTGAACAGTTTATTTGTTTGTATTGCCATTGTTTCTTTTAATTGGTTAAGAATCATACACCGCAGTATGAAGTGATATAGGGATTTCGGCTGCATGTACTTTACTTATACAAGATGTTGTGCTAATTAATGTTCATGCTCTTAATTATGATAACAAGAATTTAATGTTTACTGATACTTACTTTGTGTTGTACAAAGATATTTGTTTTATTTCGGCTAGCATTTTGTATAAGATACAGATTTTGTTTTTATTATATTTAAAGTGAAAACTTTGTTTTATTATATTGTAGTGGAAGCCTTTGTTTTCTTATAAACATAAATTTCAAGCACCTAAGTTTCATTTTTAGGTTATATTTTTTTTTTCTATAGACAAAACACTTGATTGCCGTACAAATGTATATGTGTATATAGGCAATACATAAAGATATCTTATATTTGGCTTCTTTACACTCTTGTTTGCACAGCAACCTAATATGATTTTTATCAAAATTTATGTTGTTCATGTATGATTTCCATGTTTATGCTTTCTAAATTTATCCTATTTGTAGTTCACCTATCAAACATTGACTTATATCATATACTTGCATTTTTATACTTCAAGTTATAATTTATATTTGTACATTTATATTCTTAGTTACATTTTATAATTTATGATTATGGTTTTATACTTATGTTTATAAATGTTTATGTTTAATATTGCTATATTTGTCTATTTTAAACATTATTATTTAAATTTCATTTTATAGGTATACTAGTTTAAATATCAACAATATAAAATCTTTGATTTTAGTGAATAAGACAGATTTTGTTTTGATTGATTTTGAAACATTAAAATTTTCAAATCAAAAATTTTCTTTTATAACACAAATAACTGTAAAATATCAAGGATCTCATCAGTTTAAAAATTTAAAAGCTTGTATTTAATTTAAATTAAGTTAAATATTTATTAAATATGCTGTCAAAAATTCCGGGTTGTTACATTCCTTCCCCCTTAAAAGAATTTCGTCCCCGAAATTTAAAACAACAGTTAATTCAAAAGCTTTTATATTCACAATCCAAACATACATATCATTCATATATTAACAAACAACCAAACAGTCTATCCTTACAAACATCACTAGTTATCCGAACACAAATCCGGATAAACTTCCCTAAAATTATCGAGAGTTTGTTTCTCGATGATCAACAATCCAAACTGGATTCCTGACCACAGTCAAATTTGATTTGACTCCCAAATTCCTGAATTACTAGTTTAACAACTAATGATGAATCATGAACAAATTTCCTGAGATATACGGAATATACAATAAATTCCAGACATCCATTCTAGCAATTCAATTCTAAAAGCTACAGTATTAACTCTTTCCAAATTTAATTGACTTTTTTTACAGAATTTCAATTTCTATTCAATTAAGCCTGTACGATATACATATACCATTCGTATGCAATATCAAATTCGATCGTTCGCTCGATCACACAATTTCTCTTCCGAACTAGTATTGTCCACCCGACTTCCTAGTGCGGACTCAGAACTGGTTTCTTGATCAGAAACTGTCATTCTCCTTGCATAGTCACAACTATGATAGAGAATTTTCCAGAATCAATCAAAATCCATATCCATGGTTCATCGTCGAAAATCGAGTGAAAAATCCTAACTCGGATCGATATATAACTATCTCAAAATTATGTGCTCGAATCTGGATCTAATTGCTATGCGAATAAAATAATATACGTACATCCTACGTATTTATATCCATTGATTATCAACCACATCAATTTTCTTTTATTCACATTATTCTGATTTCTATCCACTTGGAATAAGTTCTTAATATCAATTTACTTAAGAATTTCACTACTCATTTCTTCAGTTCAACATAAACATTATATATACTCTTATATTATTACTCTATGACAATAGCCTTTATATCCTCTTATTTCCAATTTGAATTTCTAATTCCATGTGAATTCAAATTTATCTTTAACTCTGAATATTTAATTTTATTGGCTATCTTTCATTAATGACTGATTCTTATCATTATTTTTTTTAAATTGGTTTCATTCATTAGTTCATTTTAATTTCCAATTTGAACCTATTTTGTTGCTAATTTTTTTTTTGTATTTTTAATTCCTAACTTCCAAAATTTTGAAAAGTTTTAGCAGAGTTTCCTTTGTTTAGCATTACATATTTCCATAAGCACATATGTAAGGTTTCAATCCTTATCACAATTAATTCCAATCAATTCTCAAATCATTCCCTTCGGTTTAAGTGATTTACAACTTACTTGCTTAGACATAAAATCCATTTGAGCAAAACAAACTCATATTCAAAATCATACTATTTTGCTTCCAACAATTCATAGAATTTTATCTAATCTTTTTTTGTTTACTTCAAAACAACTCATTTCTATATGCAGTTTGACCATATTATTGTGAATAAATAATTACTTAAAATTTATGGCAAATCTTAAATTGATTCCAACTCAATTTACACTTGATTCCATCCCAATTAATTTATTCACAATCCTTTCATTGCATTTTCTTTCATTTCAACAGGTTTGATTCCAAACCATTTTATTAAACTTGACATCCCATATTTTAAATTAATCATCTCACAGTTTATTTAAGTCATTAACTGTTTCACCCAATAACTTAAGTTCATTCTATTCCACCAATTCCCATTCAAATCTTTGATTTGATTTTCTTTTAATCAAATCCCAATTATTTTCTGATTAATTTATTTTTTTATCCATTCTTGAATTTACATGAACAATTTATTATTGAGTTTATTCATAATAATGTTATTCAATTTATGCTTGAATTAGATTTGTTTACACTCACACCAATTCTATTTAATTCAATTCAATATTTACTTACTTACATCTACTTATTTTCATAAGAATTTTATTCCATCTAATATAATCTGTAACTCGATTGAATTCATTTGAATTCAATTTTATTC
This sequence comes from Allium cepa, assembly GCA_030765085.1. Lineage (NCBI taxonomy): Eukaryota > Viridiplantae > Streptophyta > Magnoliopsida > Asparagales > Amaryllidaceae > Allium > Allium cepa. Next base: position 166,658,770 of record CM060932.1, read on the forward strand.
CAACTCAACTTCAGTTAAATTTTGCTACTTACCATTCTTTATATTTATTTCTCAATATATGAGCTCAAAACTTATTTGTTTACTTAAAAGTTTACATTACTCATTTGGGTCATTTTATCTTATAACAACAATTTCAGATTACACATATATATAACACTTACTATCTTAAGGTATCAATTTTCACCTTACCATCACAATCATTTTTCCTTCAAATTTTATATCCAAATAAGTTCATTTTGAACTTCAATTCCATTTAGCTTATCTCAGGTTAAACTCAGGTATATTTTCTTCACTTTTATTTCCTTAAATTAAATTTTAATTCCTGGATTGAAATCCCCAATTTCATCTTATTAATATCAACTTTACTTCATAAGTCCCATAGTTGATTCATTTAAACTTTTCACATTATTAATTAGAATTTCTTAGAATTCAATTGCCCGGTCTTCATTTCCAAAACCATTTTGAAATGACAATCAAATTTTCAAATCCCAAACACTTGTTTTCACCAAAACAAATTTTCTCCTTTTGAAATTTTTAAAACCACTTGTATACCCAACAACCCCAAACAATATCATGACCAACTATCCTGGTAGCAATTTATCACGTTAGAAACTCGAAAATGAATACTGATGATGTGGCCATCACCATCAGGATTATTTTCCAGCGACTTGAAGTGAGTTCAGTGCTTCCTTACTTTCACAAATTCTTTCCAAACAATTTCCATTCAACGATATTTTCCAAAACAATACTCCATTATTACCTTCAAATCTTTGGAAAAACATTTCAAACATTCCCAAGATTTTAAATTCCCAAATTCCTTTGTTTAAATTCATTTAAACTTCTTCCAAATTTCCGGGACTTAAATCTAGTTTAATCAGATTTCAGTTATATTTCTTTTTATTTAAAACCATTCTTAAATAATTTTACTTGGTTATAAACCACTCACATTTAAGTTTTTGTTTGATTGTACTATTAACAATCAAACATCCAAGTATATATAGTTATTTCAGAAAAACATTTCTTTTATATCAAAATATAATTTTAGGTAAAATTATTTATTTACCCTACCCTTAAAAAACAATATTGTGTCGGTCTATCTTGTTTAAGAGTTTAGAAATCCCTATCGATGAAATGGCGTCCCACACATCGACCAGAATTCATAAACACTCAACAGATAAGTCAACACAATATAAAAACAATTTTTATATTCACTAACAAGTACGCGCGCATATCTATTAATACTCCCAAACTCATTTTAGAGTTCTACAAACTCTATTCTATGAGTAATTCCTACCAGAGCCAAGGTTATCACCAACCTATGCTCTGATACCAACTGTGACGACCCGCCCTTCTACTACCAGAAAGATGTATCATCATTAAGAAAGAAAGGGACAGAAGTAGAAAAGAAAGAAAAAAAATAACAACAACATCAGAATCTCACAGCGGAACGGAACCAAATATAATATAACATATAAATATTACATAGTTTTACATATATCAGAGTTATACAATATCAATATACATATGACAATCATGCATACATCTATCACTATATACATCAGAGATACAGTACACATCAACTACTGACACAACGGAACTAGATAGATAGCTACATACGTCTGGAAACTCCTGCTCCAAGCTCCTCCAGAAATTAAAGTCCAAAACCTATCACTTGGCTACTCATAAAAATTTGAGTACCCAAGAGTTTATGAAAAACAAAATATAAACTCCGGGTCAGACATGGGTCTGGTATGAGTAAACGGTTTAAATTGTTTAACTTTGAAAACATTTGAAAATAAAGGTATCACGTAAGACTCCCTACAAATAAATACGGGTATGTTTTTACCTTACGCTAGCCAAAACATTTCATAGGAAATCCAGTGATGTAACAGCCCGCAAATCCGTACCCCTTGAGTCATACTATTCTGCCCATAACAACTCAAGTTGTACGGAAATACGAACCATTTTGGTTAAAGAAGAAGAGGTAGAAGGAGAGAAAATAAAAACAACATCAGAATCTAACAATCGCAGCGGAATAAAATATAATAGATAAATAATAATCTTACTCAAAATCAAATACATCTGTTACATATATTACATCATCAGAGTACATCAATCACAGATCACATCAATAACATACAAGTGGATACATAGCAACTCAATACAGCGGAATATATATTTAAACAAGTACGAGAGTACGTGTCGTCATCCAGCTCGTCTCCTGAGCTCCACAGCATCATCCTGTATCCTATAATACTCGGTCTGACCCGAGCATTACAGTTAAATAACACCCGAGTCAGTCTGGAATACCAGCGTGAGAAAATCACACCCAATTGATTATTAAAGTTTCAAAATCCTTTGAAAAACAAAAGCATCTCGTAAGACCACGCCACAAATAAACATGTCGGGTTTTTACCTTACGATAGCTAAAACAATTTTTATAGAAATCCTCTGATATTATAATAGGGTCTATATACAAATACTTATAAAATAGCCGAAATTGTCACATCTATTAAATTCCAGCTACTAGCCACAGAGTGGGTAATACAAACAAAACTCGTACAAGGCTCGTAGGGAGAATGGATTTCCAACAATGACTAGGCACTGGGGTACCACCTGTCACAGTACGGGGCCTAGATCACCGTACCGAGGACTACTCCCTTCATCCCCTACAACACAAGGCCGGAACCATTCCTTACTGAACAGTCCCGAACAAGATAAACCCCGTGGTTGGCGCGACCAACCACCCACTAAGCCGAAATATATATAAGGGACATCTAGACAGGGGAATTATCTTGTCCTGCTTGGGCATGACCCACCTAACCTTGCTGCATATCCCCTGATTTTCAGCCATTCCCATTTGATGAGGCTTGAGGCTAAACGTTACCTTTTTAGAACGTTTTCACTTAGAATGCCCATCGTCCACCTGACGATGTTTCGCAAGCATTCATCCATACAAGTCCGTTCCGGGTTCGAACGGAACCGAAGGCACTACTCCTACTACATCCATTTTGGAAATATCCTCAGGATTAGTAGCGACTAGCCCTTGCACTTCACTGCTCCATCTTCGACTCCGAACACGTTTTTCGAACGAAACGTACAAACCGGATCGAAGTGGTTTTCGAGAAATAAATCTCGATCCCGGTCTCTTCGAAACGATCAGCGCATTTGTCCAATATTGATAGTCGGTAATTTAACTATCAATTAATATTCACAAAACAACCATCAACCAATAAATAATTTTCCAAATTATTTATTAATCTCAAAAATATCTTCACAAGATATTATTTCTATTTTCAACCCTTTGAAAACAGTTTTCAAATCATTCTTTCTTCCCAGTATAAACTTTCCCAAGTACTTTCTATCTCTTCTGAAATTACCAAGCACGAAACTAGATTTTAAAAATAATTTAAAACATTTTACTTTGAAATATATACCTTCAAAACATTTGAATTAAACTATTTCAATAATTTGTTAAAAACACATATTAAATGAATATTTGAAAATAAGATTACTTAATAAATATAAAACTAGATTTATACTTTCAAAAACATAATATTAAGGCATTTTTTGAATAATTACTACTATAATAGGTAAAAAGAAAATACTTACTTAAGAACTTAAATATTAGAAGCAATAAATTTTCAAAAACTTGCTTTTTACAACAACTTTAAAACCTTTAAATTTATTTAAGAATTTACTTTAAAAATGTACTTGGATATTCAGAGAAAAATCTCAACTTCAATCACTTAAATCAATTTCCCAAATTGATTTCAAATTTATCCCCTTTTGATTCAGAATCTATTAATTTCAGATCTCATTTCTTGATTATGATTTTAAGAAACACTTTAGCTAAAAATTCCAAATTTTTTAGATTTCTCAATTACTTCTCTATTCTTTTAAATAGATTTAGACTTTGAATTTTAAAATAATTCTTTATTCCTTTAATTGATATAACTTAAGTTTCAATTCATCAATTTCCTTTTATTAAAAATTACTTTGCTCTTCATACTCGAAGTTATTATTATTTGCATATTTCTTCTATTTCTTTCCAATTTATTCTTAATTTATTCAAACTTTTTATAATTATTTCGCTTACAAATTTACCTTCTTTTAATTTCTTTTCAACAATCCAATTCATATATTTTGGTAATTCATTATGCCCGAATATCCAATCAAACCATACATTCAATATTCCAATATAGCTCATCATAGGATATCAAATAATCAAAACAGAGAATATTGAATAACTTAAATAAATGTGAGGGGTCCAGTTGGATCCCTCCAACCTGTTTCCATGCATCCACAGATGTTAGCACAACATAATATCCATTCCAAAATATACCAGACTAAAGCATATCAATCAATTTAACCATTCAAGCAATTATTTAAATTTAATCATTTAAATTTAAATTGTACTGAGTGAGATTAACTCACCTTTCCCTTTAAATTTGCAATCCACTTCATTCTCGATTTGATTCCACGATTTTTACCTTGAATAAATATTAGACAGTTTATTAACATTCACACTAATCGTAGATAAATTATCGTTACAAATTTCATTTAACCCAATAATTAAATTTTTATCAATTTCCTTAATTTCTTCTTGAAACTACAAAAATGCAAATAAAATATCCTATACGGTTTTAAATCTATTTTATTTTTTATTTTATTTTTTTAAAATTCTTCAACATTATAAAATCATATATATTTTATACCAGTTTGTTTCTTTTTTAAAATTTAAATTACAGATCTACCTTAATCCATTATTTAAAATCTGATCTTTAAAAATTTCCTATTTCTGACATATACATATAACATATATAAAATTATGTTTTCCCCATAGATTCATGTTTACCGCATATATATTTTTAAATAATCTATATAGATTTTATTTTTCCTCTGTCTGTCCCTATATATATTTTTCAATCCGTAAATAAAATGAACAAAAAAATAAAATAAAATAAAATTAATATACCTTACTGGAAAATGCAAACCAGGCCTCGAGCCTCCCCGTCGCACTACCCAGCCTCACTTGCATCCCACCGCACACTCGCATGCGAACCCAGGTCACGAACGAGAGGCCACCGAGTTCACGCCATCGCAGTTGCGAGCCTCACGTGCGCGAACCTCGCGTCGCCTTCCCACCTTCTCTTTCAAATCGGCCGCGCTCGACTTCACTGCCAAACCCTCACCGTGAATCGAAGCCCTAAATCAACTCGCGATATCGAATCGCTTTCCAAACGAGCAACGCTGCTGGATTGTCGCGATTCCAAACGAGGCTCGCCTCGATTCCCCCTCCTCTTCGATTGATTTCACGCGGCTGCAAAATTTTTTTTTTTTTTTTTTCGATTTAGATCTGGAAGAAGAAAAGGAACGTGCGAACGGAAGACAAAAGGAGGGTAGCGTGATTTGCTTTCAATTACTTCGGCCATTAATCAGAGGGCTTACATGATTTTGGAACGTGAATGAAATTGAAAAGAGGGGAAAGTAGACGAGAAGGTTCATAGTATCCTTCTTTCCTTTCGGCCATTGTCATTCGAAAATGATTCAAATTGAAGAGGGGAATAAAAATCCTGATTTTGCAGAAGATAAGGAAACGAAGATAACGAGCATTTCGTGTTTTGCCCCCTTTTTATTTATCTTATAAACGAACGCATGGATTCTCGAAGAAGACTCAACCTAAAATGAAGGCATTAGCTTCTGAGAGAAGCCAGAGTACGTGATGCTAACTACCGTACACAAAGCAATATCAACGTGTTTATATACCGTATGCTCACATAACAATTCCAAAAGCTACGAAATTAGAAATCCGATAATAATATAGTATTACGGTTCTAATGGAACTGATTTCGTCAAATTCCGAGAGTGCTCCTCGGAAGGCTATTCTTAAATTCAATTTAACTATAAAATTTTAAAACTGAACAAACTACTATTAAATTTAATTTTAAAACTTCTATTATCTTCAATATTATCCATATAAATTTTATAAGCCTTCTAATTATTTTTAATATGCTTAAAACTCCAGGTTCCATATTTTATTCAATTCAAATTAGTTAATTCAACAATTCAATTGTCAAATAAATTATGATATTCGTAATTTAAGCCGATAATTAACTTTTAAATATTTAAAATCAATTAAATATTCTGATTTTAAATGCTTGAAAATTCCGGGTCGTCACATTCCTCCCCCCTTAAAAGAATTTCGTCCCCGAAATTACTAGTTAGGAAGAATGACTCAATTCCCGTTTATTGTTTCCCTAAAACGAAACAGTTTCTAGCAATTCAACATCACACCAACTATCTTCTTACAAAGGACCCATTATTATTCTTCTTACCTTTCCAAACCTTTCCCTAGTTTGCAAACAATCCTATTTGCCCCACCATTTAAGCTTTAACCAAAAACCAATTTTGAATAATCAAAATTTCCTCAAAATTTTTCTAACTCCCTAAATTCCCGAAAAATTTCGCCAGCGTCTCCTTTGCGCGGCTGACTCGGTACAACTACAAAACGGCTCTACGGCCTCCCAAATCCAAAAAGAAAATAAAAAAAACCAAGTGGCTCAATCCAAATCCAAATCCCAATCAAATTCCATACCAAATTTAAATACATACCTTTTTTCGGGCAATTCAAATTTTATCTTTTGATATCAAACTCAATTTTCTTTTTCCTTTATAATACCTGCATACCTGCATAGCACCAATATCCAAACACAATATCCCAAAACATCATTTCTTTCTTAAGTTAGCATAAACATTTTATATGTTTCTTATCTTCATTTCTCTTTACCTCTTTTGGTTTACTTATTTCTATTCAAATCGATTTCCACATTACATATGTATTTCATTTATTTTCAACTTTAATTTTTTACATGTTATCCTTCATTTATAACTAATTTAAGTCATTACTTTAATTAGTTTCATTTACTAACTTATTTTAGTTTCCAATTCTAATTAGTTTTGTCGTTAACAAAATTTTCCAAAATTTTCAAAAAAATTTTAACTCCCAAAATTTCTGAAAATTTTTGGCAGAGTCTCCTTTGTACGGAGGAGCTTTTGCAATTTGACAAAAGAGATAAATATATATACATCGACCCACCCGGTCGGAAAAATAAAAACAGTTCATATTTCCTATTTTTATTGCGTAGGCGTACCTTATTTAGCGTTTTAAGCAAGCAGCTTATTATTTTTAGCAAATAGCCCTACCAAATCCAGTCACACGGCTTCCAGGTACCTGTACTTACTCAATTTAAACATGTAAGTGCCAAATATAAGGAGTTTAACACATTTCACTTATTTGCAATAGTTAAAACATATGAATTCTCAAAGCAATTCACACCAAACATTTTGTTTCGTAAGCAATTTATATAGTTTCCATGCTGATTCAACTGCTTTCAATTAATTTATAACCATTTTCATTTGATTTGAATAGTTTAGAACTCAATTGCTTACTTTTAATTTATTCTTAAGCAGATTGAACTCATATTTAATTCAATTGCTTTCAAAATCAATTTATTTTACTTCCACCAACTCATAGAATTTTAATTACTTCCATTTACATCCAATAACAATTTATTCTATGCAATTTGACAAGATTTATGCGAATAAACAAGTATTTCTGTTTTATAACCAATTTAAATGGATTTTAACTCAATTTATTCTTAATTCTATTCCATTAGAAAATTTATTCACAATCCATATATTCTCAGTTCCATTGCATTTCAAATTTTAATCCATTCACAATCATTTATTTAGCTCAACATATTCCATTAAATTTCATTTATAATCCATTTATTTACATTTCATTCCATGTTAGTTTATTCCAAACTATTTTATTCAATAACCATTTCTCAACTTATATTTAAACCATATTTCAGTTGATACTTATTTATTCCATCATTTATTTATTCAATAAAATTAGTTTATCCACATTCACTTAAACCATTCTAATAAACTTGAAACATCCTATTTTCCCTATTGTCTCCAGTTATTTCAATTCCTTAATAATTTTTTTTAAATGGTTTACAATTATTTATTCTGGAATTCCATTCCATTAATATTATTTATAACTCATCGAATTTTTTTATTTCGATTAAGAATTTATTTTCACTTGATTCAAAACCAATCCAATATTATTAAACTTAATTTTAAGTTGAATTCAGTTCACTCCTTTCCATCTTTTAGCTTAAGTTTATTCACTCTAATTTATACTTAAGCTCATTCTCATCTTGCAAACCAAGCTCTCTTTTCAATTAACTTGATTCTATTTCAATCCAATCTCCTTTCAACTACAAATTTATTTGATTTATTATTATAAATTTCAAATTTCCAAGATCGATCCATTCTCAGTTCACTTAAATAAATTTACAAGGTCATTTCAATTTATTTCTATATATTTGGATTTCATTCACAAAACAAACCATTATTATTTTAATCCATTTCATTTTTATTTTATACATCTCAATTATATTTACTTTGTTAACACTTCCAGTCTAATTTTAATTAATGACTCAAGTTCTGATTCTATTATTCACTTTTAATTTACCATGCAATTTATTAACTCACAATTCAACTTCATTCTAAATTACTTTCACTTTACCAACAATTTAAATCAAATTTTAATTTATAACTCAAGTTCTGAATTCTCAATCCATTCTCAATTTACCACCCAAATTTCTGAACTCACAGTTCAATTCTATTTGCTTCATCGACAATCTAAGCCGAATTTAATGTATAACGTGAGTTTTATTTCCAAACTTCAGTATTATCTCACAATTCAGCTTTTTTTTTTTAACTGCATTGGGTTCTCATTACATATTCCATTAGCTAATTTTTATCTAAATAGTCTTTCCCCAACTTATAATCCAAAACTTGATTTTAATCTCAAAATCTCTTCATTTAAATTTTCTTAAGTTCAAATTTATTTTATAATTCAAGTTTTGATCCATTAAAAATATTTATTTTGGGTTTTCTATCCCACTTTTCAAATTTTATAAGTCACAACTTATTGTTTACACAATCCCATTCATTCTAGGCTTGAATATATTCTTCTTTTATTTTTAACTCAAGCCTTATGCTTATGTACAACCCAAACATATTTTATTCCATGCATTTTAATTCTTTTATAAGTTATTTTGATTTATTTATTCCAATTCCAATCCTTATCCCACTTATTTTCCATTTATTCAGGTAAGAATTTAATTCCATTCATAGTTCAATTGAATTCTTATTCCAATGCAATTTAATTTTACTCCAATCCATTTAACTTAATTCGATTTCAACTTGATTCGAATACAACTGGATACTATTTCAACTTATTCAATTAATTTCAATTCAGTTAAATTTTATTCTCCAATACATGTTAATTTCATTTTTAACTTTTCACTTTAGATTTATATTCCATTATCCAAAGCTTAAATTTTTTCCTGATTTACAAATCATTTCCATTTATAAGCTTACAACTTACCTTATCTGGATTTTTTTAAACACCCAGCCTCGGTTTCAAATCATTTTGAAATCTTCAACATCTCAAATCATATTTCTCAAAAATTAAACCAATCTTGGTTTTATTCCCAACAAATTTCCTTTGAGATTTTCAAAAACAACTAACTTTTCTGAGCAAATCAATTTTTGGTAGCAATCCATCACTTAGAAACTCGAAAATGAACATCGATGATGCTGCAGTCATCACCGAAGTTACTTTCCAGTGACTGAAGTGAATTCAATGCTATATCACTTTCAAAACCCATTTAAAACAAATTTCCATTCAAAAATACTCCCAAAACAATAATGTTATCATTTATCTTCAAAACACTTCGATAACATTCCCAAAATCTCTGAAATTTTGAATTTCCAAATCCTGCTTAAATACATTTTAACTATGATTCATTTGTATAATTTATGCTTATACAAATTTCTATTTGATTGTATTTCAATTTATAAATTACATTTATAATTCATATTTATAAATTTCATTTCATAATTGGATTTATCTTCTCAATCTTTGATTATATTCACAATTTCTAGTTAGATTTTCACTTAACAATGATAATATTTTAATATTATCATTTCTAACATCCAAGCAACTATATAATAGCTATATTGTTTACCAAAAACTTCCTTTATATCCAAAAATATATTTTTGGGTAAAATTATTTCATTTACCCATATTTAAAACAATACCGTGTCGATTGTTCTATTTAAGTGTTTAGAAACCCCTTCGATACAGTTTTCGAGGCTGTGCCGACGAAGGTTCATATACCACTCAATAAACCAATCAACACAATATAAAACCATTTTATATTCACTAACAAATACGCGCTCATATCTATTAATACGCTCAAACTCATTATAGAGTACTACGGACTCTAATTTATGAGTAATTCCCACCAGAGCCAAGGTTATCACCAACCTAAGCTCTGATACCAAGTGTAACAGCCCGCAAATCCGTACCCCTTGAGTCATACTATTCTGCCCATAACAACTCAAGTTGTACGGAAATACGAACCATTTTGGTTAAAGAAGAAGAGGTAGAAGGAGAGAAAATAAAAACAACATCAGAATCTAACCATCGCAGCGGAATAAAATATAATAGATAAATAATAATCTTACTCAAAATCAAATACATCTGTTACATATATTACATCATCAGAGTACATCAATCACAGATCACATCAATAACATACAAGTGGATACATAGCAACTCAATACAGCGGAATATATATTTAAACAAGTACGAGAGTACGTGTCGTCATCCAGCTCGTCTCCTGAGCTCCACAGCATCATCCTGTATCCTATAATACTCGGTCTGACCCGAGCATTACAGTTAAATAACACCCGAGTCAGTCTGGAATACCAGCGTGAGAAAATCACACCCAATTGATTATTAAAGTTTCAAAATCCTTTGAAAAACAAAAGCATCTCGTAAGACCACGCCACAAATAAACATGTCGGGTTTTTACCTTACGATAGCTAAAACAATTTTTATAGAAATCCTCTGATATTATAATAGGGTCTATATACAAATACTTATAAAATAGCCGAAATTGTCACATCTATTAAATTCCAGCTACTAGCCACAGAGTGGGTAATACAAACAAAACTCGTACAAGGCTCGTAGGGAGAATGGATTTCCAACAATGACTAGGCACTGGGGTACCACCTGTCACAGTACGGGGCCTAGATCACCGTACCGAGGACTACTCCCTTCATCCCCTACAACACAAGGCCGGAACCATTCCTTACTGAACAGTCCCGAACAAGATAAACCCCGTGGTTGGCGCGACCAACCACCCACTAAGCCGAAATATATATAAGGGACATCTAGACAGGGGAATTATCTTGTCCTGCTTGGGCATGACCCACCTAACCTTGCTGCATATCCCCTGATTTTCAGTCATTCCCATTTGATGAGGCTTGAGGCTAAACGTTACCTTTTTAGAACGTTTTCACTTAGAATGCCCATCGTCCACCTGACGATGTTTCGCAAGCATTCATCCATACAAGTCCGTTCCGGGTTCGAACGGAACCGAAGGCACTACTCCTACTACATCCATTTTGGAAATATCCTCAGGATTAGTAGCGACTAGCCCTTGCACTTCACTGCTCCATCTTCGACTCCGAACACGTTTTTCGAACGAAACGTAAAAACCGGATCGAAGTGGTTTTCGAGAAATAAATCTCGATCCCGGTCTCTTCGAAACGATCAGCGCATTTGTCCAATATTGATAGTCGGTAATTTAACTATCAATTAATATTCACAAAACAACCATCAACCAATAAATAATTTTCCAAATTATTTATTAATCTCAAAAATATCTTCACAAGATATTATTTCTATTTTCAACCCTTTGAAAACAGTTTTCAAATCATTCTTTCTTCCCAGTATAAACTTTCCCAAGTACTTTCTATCTCTTCTGAAATTACCAAGCACGAAACTAGATTTTAAAAATAATTTAAAACATTTTACTTCGAAATATATACCTTCAAAAAATTTGAATTAAACTATTTCAATAATTTGTTAAAAACACATATTAAATGAATATTTGAAAATAAGATTACTTAATAAATATAAAACTAGATTTATACTTTCAAAAACATAATATTAAGGCATTTTTTGAATAATTACTACTATAATAGGTAAAAAGAAAATACTTACTTAAGAACTTAAATATTAGAAGCAATAAATTTTCAAAAACTTGCTTTTTACAACAACTTTAAAACCTTTAAATTTATTTAAGAATTTACTTTAAAAATGTACTTGGATATTCAGAGAAAAATCTCAACTTCAATCACTTAAATCAATTTCCCAAATTGATTTCAAATTTATCCCCTTTTGATTCAGAATCTATTAATTTCAGATCTCATTTCTTGATTATGATTTTAAGAAACACTTTAGCTAAAAATTACAAATTTTTTAGATTTCTCAATTACTTCTCTATTCTTTTAAATAGATTTAGACTTTGAATTTTAAAATAATTCTTTATTCCTTTAATTGATATAACTTAAGTTTCAATTCATCAATTTCCTTTTATTAAAAATTACTTTGCTCTTCATACTCGAAGTTATTATTATTTGCATATTTCTTCTATTTCTTTCCAATTTATTCTTAATTTATTCAAACTTTTTATAATTATTTCGCTTACAAATTTACCTTCTTTTAATTTCTTTTCAACAATCCAATTCATATATTTTGGTAATTCATTATGCCCGAATATCCAATCAAACCATACATTCAATATTCCAATATAGCTCATCATAGGATATCAAATAATCAAAACAGAGAATATTGAATAACTTAAATAAATGTGAGGGGTCCAGTTGGATCCCTCCAACCTGTTTCCCTGCATCCACAGATGTTAGCACAACATAATATCCATTCCAAAATATACCAGACTAAAGCATATCAATCAATTTAACCATTCAAGCAATTATTTAAATTTAATCATTTAAATTTAAATTGTACTGAGTGAGATTAACTCACCTTTCCCTTTAAATTTGCAATCCACTTCATTCTCGATTTGATTCCACGATTTTTACCTTGAATAAATATTAGACAGTTTATTAACATTCGCACTAATCGTAGATAAATTATCGTTACAAATTTCATTTAACCCAATAATTAAATTTTTATCAATTTCCTTAATTTCTTCTTGAAACTACAAAAATGCAAATAAAATATCCTATACGGTTTTAAATCTATTTTATTTTTTATTTTATTTTTTTAAAATTCTTCAACATTATAAAATCATATATATTTTATACCAGTTTGTTTCTTTTTTAAAATTTAAATTACAGATCTACCTTAATCCATTATTTAAAATCTGATCTTTAAAAATTTCCTATTTCTGACATATACATATAACATATATAAAATTATGTTTTCCCCATAGATTCATGTTTACTGCATATATATTTTTAAATAATCTATATAGATTTTATTTTTCCTCTGTCTGTCCCTATATATATTTTTCAATCCGTAAATAAAATGAACAAAAAAATAAAATAAAATAAAATTAATATACCTTACTGGAAAATGCAAACCAGGCCTCGAGCCTCCCCGTCGCACTACCCAGCCTCACTTGCATCCCACCGCACACTCGCACGCGAACCCAGGTCACGAACGAGAGGCCACCGAGTTCACGCCATCGCAGTTGCGAGCCTCACGTGCGCGAACCTCGCGTCGCCTTCCCACCTTCTCTTTCAAATCGGCCGCGCTCGACTTCACTGCCAAACCCTCACCGTGAATCGAAGCCCTAAATCAACTCGCGATATCGAATCGCTTTCCAAACGAGCAACACTGCTGGATTGTCGCGATTCCCAACGAGGCTCGCCTCGATTCCCCCTCCTCTTCGATTGATTTCACGCGGCTGCAAAATTTTTTTTTTTTTTTTTTCGATTTAGATCTGGAAGAAGAAAAGGAACGTGCGAACGGAAGACAAAAGGAGGGTAGCGTGATTTGCTTTCAATTACTTCGGCCATTAATCAGAGGGCTTACATGATTTTGGAACGTGAATGAAATTGAAAAGAGGGGAAAGTAGACGAGAAGGTTCATAGTATCCTTCTTTCCTTTCGGCCATTGTCATTCGAAAAAGATTCAAATTGAAGAGGGGAATAAAAATCCTGATTTTGCAGAAGATAAGGAAACGAAGATAACGAGCATTTCGTGTTTTGCCCCCTTTTTATTTATCTTATAAACGAACGCATGGATTCTCGAAGAAGACTCAACCTAAAATGAAGGCATTAGCTTCTGAGAGAAGCCAGAGTACGTGATGCTAACTACCGTACACAAAGCAATATCAACGTGTTTATATACCGTATGCTCACATAACAATTCCAAAAGCTACGAAATTAGAAATCCGATAATAATATAGTATTACGGTTCTAATGGAACTGATTTCGTCAAATTCCGAGACTGCGCCTCGGAAGGCTATTCTTAAATTCAATTTAACTATAAAATTTTAAAACTGAACAAACTACTATTAAATTTAATTTTAAAACTTCTATTATCTTCAATATTATCCATATAAATTTTATAAGCCTTCTAATTATTTTTAATATGCTTAAAACTCCAGGTTCCATATTTTATTCAATTCAAATTAGTTAATTCAACAATTCAATTGTCAAATAAATTATGATATTCGTAATTTAAGCCGATAATTAACTTTTAAATATTTAAAATCAATTAAATATTCTGATTTTAAATGCTTGAAAATTCCGGGTCGTCACAAGTGATATTATAATAGTGTCTAGGGTTTTCAAGTAAATAGAAAATAACCGAAATTGTTACATGATTAAATTCCAGCTACTAGCCACAAAAGTGGGTAATACAAATCAAAACCGTAGGGTCTCGTAGGGAAAATGGATTTCCAACAATGGCAGAGCTACTGGGGTACCGCCCGTCACAGTACGGGGCCTAGATCACCGTACCGAGGATCACTCCCGACCCCCTGCAACACAAGGCCGGAACCATTCCTTACTGAACAGTCCCGAACAAGATAAACCCCGCGGTTGTAGCTAGCAACCGCCCACACAGCCGAAATAAAAAGGTACATCTAGACAGGGGAAATATCTTGTCCTGCTTGGGCATGACCCACCTAACCTTGCTGCGTCTCCCCTATTTTAGCCATTCCCGGTTGATGAGCCTTGAGGCTGCGATTACCTTTATAGAACATATTTCTTAGAATGCTCATCGTCCGCCTGACGATGTGCTGAAAGCATTCAAT
Source organism: Allium cepa (assembly GCA_030765085.1). Classification (NCBI taxonomy): domain Eukaryota; kingdom Viridiplantae; phylum Streptophyta; class Magnoliopsida; order Asparagales; family Amaryllidaceae; genus Allium; species Allium cepa. The sequence continues at coordinate 166,673,994 of CM060932.1, forward strand.
CCATACAAGTTCGTTCCGGGTTCGAACGAAACCGAAGGCATTATCTCGTCACACTCATTTTGGAATCACCCTCAGAGTCAATGACGATAACCCTTGCATTCTGGAAACACCATCTCGATCTTCATTTCAGGATTCACGACCTAACGTTTAAATTGGATCGATGTGGTTTTCGGAGAATCAAAATTGATTCTTCCGATCCCGGTCTCATCGAAATCCAACCGCCATTTTAAGGGGCAAGTTGTCTAATTAACTTAACAGTTTAAATAATTTAAATTCAACAATTGAATTAACATAGCATTTATCACAGATAAAACATATACAAGCATCATAGATATAACATAACATGTCACAGAGCATTACAGAACACCATCAATAGATATCACAATCAGATATTCAATCACAACAGTCCATAAGCAATCACCTTTAAGTCTTATTTATAATTAATTAAATTTAGAATCAATTACCTGAGAGTTAACCACTTAACTCTGTTTAATTAATCATTAATTAAAAATCAATTACTTATTTCATTTCAAATTGTTTAATTAATGATTTCTTAATTAATTATTTAGTCTTAATACATAATTACTTTATTTCACATTTAAATCAGTTACTTCCTTAATCAAGTGATTTAACTTTAATTACATAATTAACTATCATCTGATCATTAATGAATAACTTTAATTATTTATTAATAAAACTTAATTACCCTTTTATTAACTGCTAATTACTTAATCAATCAACAATTAATTCTTAATCAAGCTACTTAATTAATTAACTATCGATTCATAATTAAATTATTTGATTAACCAACTATTTGTTCATTTATTATTACTTAATTTCTCAGTTAATTAGTTGATTCCTAATTATTAATTATTAATCATTAATTCATAACTTACTTATTATAGATTAATTAGTTACTCAGATATCACAAATTATTTAAACTAACCATTTATCATCAATTTTATCAACTATATAATCTTCAACTAACCTCTTAAATTAATTATGAATTAACTTCTAAGTAATTAGCTACGATTTAAAATTGTTCTAATATATGATTTAATTCTAATTACAAAATCAATTTAAATCTCAAGTATAAATTTATTAATATTCTAATTACTTGTTTAATCACCTATCTTTATATACTTACCCTATTAAACCTTTAAAAAAAAGATTAGCCTAACTAACTAATTATTAAGTTAGTTCAATTATAACAAAAATACTTAAACCAAATCTACGCTCGACCAAAAGAAGGGTACTCGAGACCGCACCTTCATTTACTCGAGAAACTCTCGAGTTATCCCCCGTGCTTCCCGCGTCTCTCTCTCTCCCATTCCCCTTCTTCTCCCTTCCCTGTTTCTTACCTTCTTCCTATTTTTTTCTTTTTCTTTTTTTTTTCTTTTTTTTAGAGTAACGGTTATTTACGAACTGCAGAAGCTACATTCGAAAACGACCCGAAGTCACGTTCGAAGCAACCACCAAAAATCACGAGTACGTGCGCGCAACGACTCACAGCCACTCAACAGACACCTCTCCACCACCGTGCACGTGCACGATGGTCCACTACGCCTCTGGTGACCCACGACAACTTCCCCAAACCCCAAATCATCCCTTGCATCGAAATCGAAACCCAGATTTCAATTACAAGATGAAAACAAAAAAAAGACCCGTAGCTCGAACACGAGCCACAAACACCTCCGAAAATCCCTTCGTGCGGCCACCATCCATCACCGGAGGTGATGAAATTCCACCAAAACGTCGACCACAATTCCCCCTAACACCACCTGAAATCGCGATCCACTCGGTTGCCTAACGATGCCGAAAACAATTTTTACAGAGCCTTGAAAAAGATAAGCACTAAACCCTACTTTAGATTCAAAACCAAAATCCATGCATTTGAAAAATCCTTCACCATTTTTCCCATATTCCTAAATCAATAACCTAACTTCACAACAATTTTCAGCATTACTTATTTATTAATTCGATAGGAATTGATGGAAAAGTGTTTCCGGTTCTTTAATGAATTGCTCCTTAAATCCATGCCTAAAAATTTTCATTTTGGGTTTAAAATTCCTAGCTTTATATGTATATTCAAGAAATGAAATCAAATCAACAATTTATGATATTCAAAATTTACATATTTATTTGCTTTCTACTGTAAATTGGAATTACAGGACTTATATTCCACTGCCAACCATCAAACAGTTTCCAAGCTCTGATCTTTAGTTTTAAAACAAATTTATTTAATTAAATTTCTAAGTTAAATGTTTTTATATGAAGAGTATAAACCATTCTTGCTTCTTTTCCCTCAGAAACATGAAGAGCTTGAAGAACATCATTAGACAGAGCATCCAAACATCACATAATAGTATATATCAACATAATATTTTTCATGAACCAATTATTGAGGATAAAGTTTGACAAAAATAGGTTTACTCACAAGAACAGCTTTGAACAGAAATGATGTGTTGAAGAAACTGCAGTTGAATTTCCTGAAGCCTCCCTGTTGTTTTGCTGTTGAATTAAATCTGAGTTTGTAAAATAGCAATGCTTCTCAGGTTTGCTTTTAGTTTAAGTTCAGTTTAGTTTTTATAAACGAGCAAAGTATATAGGTGTATATATATATATGCTTTGAACAATACAGGTGATAACTGGACAGTTTATTTGTTTGTATTGCCATTGTTTCTTTTAATTGGTTAAGAATCATACACTGCAGTATGAAGTGATATAGGGATTTCGGCTGCATGTACTTTACTTATACAAGATGTTGTGCTAATTAATGTTCATGCTCTTAATTATGATAACAAGTATTTAATGTTTACTGATACTTACTTTGTGTTGTACAAAGATATTTGTTTTATTTCGGCTAGCATTTTGTATAAGATACAGATTTTGTTTTTATTATATTTAAAGTGAAAACTTTGTTTTATTATATTGTAGTGGAAGCCTTTGTTTGCTTATACACATAAATTTCCAGCACCTAAGTTTCATTTTTAGGTTATATATTTTTTTTCTATGGACAAAACACTTGATTGCTGTACAAATGTATATGTGTATATAGGCAATACATAAAGATATCTTATATTTGACTTCTTTACACTCTTGTTTGCACAGCAACCTAATATGATTTTTATCAAAATTTATGTTGTTCATGTATGATTTCCATGTTTATGCTTTCTAAATTTATCCTATTTGTAGTTCACCTATCAAACATTGATTTATATCATATACTTGCATTTTTATACTTCAAGTTATAATTTATATTTGTACATTTATATTCTTAGTTACATTTTATAATTTATGATTATGGTTTTATACTTATGTTTATAAATGTTTATGTTTAATATTGCTATATTTGTCTATTTTAAACATTATTATTTCAATTTCATTTTATAGGTATACTAGATTAAATATCAACAATACAAAATCTTTGATTTTAGTGAATAAGACAGATTTTGTTTTGATTGATTTTGAAACATTAAATTTTTCAAATCGAAAATTTTCTTTTATAACACAAATAACTGTTAAATATCAAGGATCTCATCAGTTTAAAAATTTAAAAGATTGTATTTAATTTAAATTAAATTAAATATTTATTAAATATGCTGTCAAAAATTCCGGGTTGTTACAGGAAAATTCAATTGTAGATATTTTATAAATAAATTGGATTTATTTACTTTGTATTTCAAAGGAATTATGAATATATGAAAATATAAACGTAAAAGTATAAATACAAAAGTATAAAACATAAAAAAATACATGTTTCATAAATTAAATTGAAGTAAGGATTTAAAACACAAGAGATAAATAAATCCACAAATTATAAAATGATAAGGTTTAAAACTAAATAAATAAATAAAAGTTTAACAAGGGTTTAACATAAATTTTAAAATAAAATTTTATAAAGGGTTTCAATATAAAAATACAAATTAGAAAATTTGTAAATCATTAAGATCACTCATATGTTCACTTACCTTAACAAGTGTTAACAAAATAATACAAGTGGCAAAGTAAGATTTTCTTTTAATTTAGAATTTTAGAAAAATATGTTGAGGAAAGAAAACTAGGTCATTCTCTTTAAAACTTCAAAATTTAAAACAAACTACCTCATACAAAATTAAAACCAGGGAACTAAAATTCAAAGCAAAAGCAAGTTGAATCAAAACAAAGAAAAAAGGAAGTCAAAACTTAAAAACTTCAATCTGGAATCAAATTTCAAAACTGAATCAACCTGAAACAATGCAAAGCAATCAAACAACTGATTCAACACAGATCAGGGTCAAGCAAATCAAAATTTATCAAGCATGCAGCAAACAATCTTTAACAAGTTCAAATAAAATAGCAAGCTAAAGATCAAGTAATTGCAGTTTAAAAATTAAAGCAACAAGTTTCAGATCAAATCAAAGGATTGAAGATCATCTTCCAGACTTCAAAATTCTGCTCTGTTTTCAAAACTGTGAGTAAACTCGTATCCCTGTATATATATATATATATATATATATATATATATATATATATATTAATATATCTTGAACTGTCATTGATAAATGCTTGACTGTGTGATAGTGGAATGCTTGAATGAACGCAAATATGTTTGTATATGCATATAAATATGCAAGAGATGAATTTGCATGTCTGGATATACATGTACAGGTCCCTGTTCTTGGTTTCAGGATCCAAATTTATGTCTAAAATTCAAGATCTCTTTGTAAAATCAATATTAGACTAAGAACTTTGAAGAGAAAATGATGATAACCATACAATTTCATTTTTAAAAATAACTATAAGCAGAAATACTTAGTAAATATTTCAGAAATAATACATTACAGTAAAAACTTTTCAAAACAGAAAAATCAAAGATTTTAATTTCAAATTTTGATTTAAGGAAGGGATTCGTGTTTCAGAATCATGATTTTTGATAATCTCTTCAGAATTTTTAAATCGATGTTTGATGAGAAATTATGGGTTGATCGTTTTTTGCATTATCGTCAAGTTTTGATGATCGAAAAAGGTTGGCATGCTGTGTTCATCACCGGAGGAAGGTAGAGGCCAGAGGAGTGTCAGAAAATACTCAGGGTATTTATCGATCGCCGGAGTGGTGGTGCAACATCGATTTAGGGTTTAAGGACCCGGTTTAAACAGAGTCGTTCATCGAGCTCGTGTGGTGTCGTGGATGGATTGAAACCTATCAGAGGTGGCTGAATCATTGAGTTGTATCAGAGAGCTGCTTTGGGTGGATAAGCAGGTTTTTTGGTGGCCGGGATTGGGAAGACGAGGCAATTTGGTCGATCGGACTTTGAGTTCCATTAATGTCGAGATGCTCAATTGGGAATGCCGACGAAATTAAGGATTCTGGGAGGTCAATTGGTCTGAGTGGAGCATCGGTGTCTTGCTGGTGGCAACATGGGTGATCGAAAGTGGTCGTCTCATGTGTACACATGCATGATTTTCAGTGTTGTGTCAGGTGATTGAATTTGGGAAGAAGGGAAAAGTCTCAGGTTTGCTCTCGGGGTTTTGGCAGGATGACTCGAGTAAAGGCTTGTGTACGATCGCGTGAATTAATTTGATTAACAAGTTTAAAAAAAAAGTGGATTTACTTGGGTCTGGACTCGAGAGTTATTAGGGTTGGACCCGAAGCAAGTTTAAAAAACAGTTTTTAAAAGTTTTTAAAAGATTTACAAAAGCAAGTTTTTTTATTGAATTATTTTAAACTATTACTTGATAAATGTTTTCAGTTATTTGATTAAAGGAAATTATGATTTATTAACTTTAATTTGTTAAGCTAAATGATTATTTTATTTTAAAACTTAATCAAATGATTTAATTAAGGAAGTTGATTATAAAGATGAAATGTTTTAAAAATGTTAATGATAATTAAGTCGTTAATAAAGATAATGGTTTGCTTTAAAAGCTAATTAAGGTTTTAATGAGTTGAGATTAATTAAATTAATTGGTTTAATTAATTATTAATTAAGGATTTATAAATTAAATAATCAAGGGTTATAAGTAAATTAATTAGAGATTAATTAATTGAGAATTGAGAATTTATTAATTAAGTAATAAGGATTAATTAACTGTTAATTAAGGATTAATTAACTGTTAATTAAGGATGGATTAACTGGTAATTAAGAAGTAATTAATTTGCAATTAAGTTTTTTTAGTTAATATTTGGGGTTTATTAATTAATAATTAAAGGATAATTAATCTGTAATTAAGGATTAATTAATTGATTAATCAGCTGGTAAATAATAATTAATTGTTTGTAATTAAGTTTAATTAATTAATTAATAATTAAAGGTTAATTAATTTATAAATAAATGATTAAAAGTTAATTAATTGAAATCGTTTTAATTGATTAATTTTAATTAACCAGGATTGGTGATTAATCTGATTTACATTAATTGGATACTTAAGTGATCTTACTTATGGATGTTTGGATTGTATGGAATGCTTTGAATTGTTAATATCCCTGATGTGTGATGCTTTGTGATATGAATTATTTTGATGCGAGCTGTGATGAATGTAATTTATTTATCTATGATAAATTTATATTATTTATCTGTGATTTTGTGAATGAAGATAAGCGTTATAGATTTTACAGCTTATCGATATTGTTGTGTTTGAATCTGTGATGATTGATGATGTTGCACTATTGTGTGAAACCCCTGGACTACACTATTACACGTACAAATATGGATTGCACGAGGAAATTGGTTAAGTCACAAATTTTTGAAATGGTTTTAAAGTTAAATTTTGAATCCAAATGGTTTTTAAAATGGAATTGGTTAAATATGAAAAACTTTTGAAAAGGAGTTTTAAAGATAAAATTTATTTTGAATAACTTGATAAAGTTTTGGAAAATAGTTTGATTTGAATTTGAATTCAAGATTTGAAATTGAATTCTATGTTTGGAAATTATGGTTTAAAAAGGTCATACAGGTTATTAATGTGTTTATACGGGTTTTAAACCATTTTAAAAGTATTGTTTTGGAAATTTGAATTTAACCCAAGTTTTATACTTGAGGGGTTTTAACTTGTGCAAATGTAGTCGGATTTTTCCGAAACAAAAATTATTTGTTTTATAATAATAGCTTTCATATAAAGAAAGGATTTCCAATTTGTATTGAAAAGATTTCAAGTTTGAAATGGAATTTTTTTGAAAGCTATAAATGAATCTTTGTAAAAGATTGTTGAAATTTGTTTTGAAATTGAAGAGGATCTTAACAGTGTATCTTTGGTATAAAAGATTTGAAATGGAATTGTTTCGAAAGCTATGAATAAATCTTGGTGGAAGATTGGTGAACTTTGTGAAGTGAATCTTTGTGTTTAAATATTTGAAATGGTAATTTTTTTAAACCATTTTGAAGAAAGGTTTTGGGTTTTAAGTAATGACTTAACTAAGATCCCACTATATCCATATGTTTTTAAATACTGCGCTCATTATTCGGTTTAGCCGGGAGAGGACTTTGTGTCATATAACCCATTTCGAATAATGATACGACATTATGGATTGCATTTGAAGACCGGTGGTGAGGACCGGGTATTTTCGAAAGCGAAAGGACAACCCGTCGAATGTCTCTGCACCGATTGGTCCCCGGTATAGAGATTTGATCACCCTTTGTGATGGGAAGTCGGGACGTGATTAGGGATTATCCGGATTTGCAAGGGCTTCTTTATGAAGTGCCTTCGGTTCTGTTCGAACCTGGAACAAACTTGTATGGATGTATGTCTGACGTTACACTTTGAGATGTAAAGCTGGTTTCTATCAAATACATTTCTGTTTAGTGGCGAATAATTTATTCTCTTAGCTTAACACCCTTCTTTGAGACGTATTAGCTCAGAGGTTATGTAGTTGATGGTTACTAGTAATACATTCCAAATTCGGTAATGTGGCATATGAAGGGTTGCCGATCATTCTGTTGATCGAAGCATGGCTTTTGTGAAAAGCGTAGCTTTGTGGATGCGACTGAATCAGGACCTCACAACCCGAAAATGATCGAAACAGGAAAGATGCGGCAAGGTTACTAGGGGTCGCGCCCCTAGGGTATGTCCATTTCTTCTAGAAAAATGTGGTATCATGGTATGGAGCCCAGATATTTAACCTATGTGGTTGCTGCAAATTTATTACTTTGTGGTTGAGGATCCTCGGATAAAGGTCGCTAACGACCAGGGATGTCATACATGTAGGTGTTACTTCCGGGCAGGGGTAACCCGACCTTGTGTTGGCAGAGAGCTGGTTAAGTTCTCGGGGCGTCCCTCCAGAGGCATACCCATGTGGCAATAGGAAGTTCCTTAACCTGACCATTTGTTGGAAATCCAATCTCCAATACGCGCCTTGTACGGTTTTATTTGTAGAAACTGCCATCTAATATGGTAGCTATTGTAGGCATACTATAATGGTACCTATGCTGGCTAAGATTAATATTATACTTGCAAATGTTTTCCACTATGCACTAATAATAATATCAAAAGGATTTCGCGTATCAAGCATGTTTGACTATCATAAGGAGAAATCTCCCCCAAGTGTGCGATTGCATTGTATGTGTGCCGGGAGGCCTTATGGTAGTTTCATTTTCCAAAAAGCATTGTGGATTTCTTTTAAATTCTTTTGTTTGGTTTATTCAAAGATAAACTGTTTTTGTTTGCTCACACCAGTCCCATGCCTGACCTGGAGTTTATTGTTCCCTTTCTAAACATTGGATGCCCACAATTTTCCACACAGGCAGTCTAGAATTAGATTTTCCAGATAGCCAGATGGTAAATGTAGATTTGGTAGCTTTTGGAAATCTTTGAAGCCTTTGGATTTGGTGATCATATTTTTTTCACCTGGACTGACCTTGCTTAATACAACCTGATGGGGGTTTCTCGCTTCACGTTTGGAAAGCATGTTGGTGAATTCTAGCCTTTGGAGTCTTCGAAGCTTTTGGGATGAGCTATTATGTTTTAGAGCATTAGATATGGAGTTGCAGTTTGGGCATTGGATCTCATTGAAGCCATCGTTGTTGGTGCAATCTTTCCGCGGTTGTATTCTGCTCTGATATTTATGGATCTGTTGTATCTTATTGTATCGGATATAGTATTCATTGTTGTATCAATGATATATTCATTGTTTTCTTCCGCTGTGTTGTTGTACTTAATGTGTTATACGCTCCATCCGAACTGGAGTTCGACTTTTGAATCTGCGACATTCGAACACAAGTGAGGTATGGATGTCGATTTTCGAGCGTTGGATTTCAGGTCGTGACACAGACTATCTCTAAATATCCAATAGTATGAGAACAAAATATAACACAAGAATAAACAACATACAAGTAAATACAAATGTCCACGATATAATGAGTCACGTAAATTAATTTAACTTGGAGTTCATCACAAGGCACATGGTTATACATTTAAGTCACGAACACATATTAGTAACTAAATACTAAATTCATAGAACAAACCCAATACTCTAAGCATGCAAATATCAATGATTAACTCAGAATAGGGTTATAAGTTTAGGCTACAAACACGAACTAGTCACTAAACATAAAATAAAAGAATTAACTTAACATCCATCACAATACACAAGAACATATATTTATTTCATGAACAGACGACACAAGAATATATATTATTTCACGAACACAAGGTATAATAATATATATATTTATTTCATGAACAAAAAATAGTCACATAATCCAAATATCTAGACTCCAGGAGATCTTAATCAAAACCGATCATAATGATCACCCAAAACAATCGCAATGATTGTACTTAAAACCCGTGGCAAACAAACAAACAAATTGGTATAACTCGAAGCAATCCGATACCAAGGATCATATTCAGACCGAGAACACAGAATCACAAAAGGATCTCAAAGATAGTCCATACCGATCAAGATGATCGTAGAAACCATGACTTAATAACTCTACATTTATTTAATTTTATTATTTTATTATGTTCGAAAAGAAATCCATGAATAAACTTCTTAAGGATCTAGCAGCCACTTGATGCACACCAAAAGAGGGTAAACTCTAAAGTTCCAAATACTATCACCTTTAGTAATCACAAGAACTTAACCAGTACATCCCATACCGTATGGTGAAATCCAAGTATTTACTAAAATCTAGTAAGTATCACTTATTATGGAAACCACCGGAAAATCTGAACTACATTATCTTAAGGATCTAGCAACCATTTGTCGCACACCAGAAGAGAATATAACTCTAAAGTGTAAAATACTTCCTAATAGCAATCACATGAATTTAACAAAGGTATCCCATACTACCCGGTGAAATTCGAGTATTCGCTAATGTGCTAATAAGTTCCACTCAAACATTATATTTAATGAGCTATACCATATTCGACAAAGCTTTATTCGAAAGCATTTAAACCAATCAATGATATTAAGTCGATTTTTAGTACTTCTCAAATTATGTAATTAAGGTTCTCAAAGATTTTTTTCCTTTTGAATTTTTTATTTAAAACACTTATTATAGTTTTCCATTAATCCGTTCATGACTTAACTTTATATAAATATTTATAGATTTTCTAAAAAAATCCATAACTCTAAATTGTTCCAAGATTTTACTTATATACACAAAGTTGTCTCAAATTTCCATTTGTTATATTATTCACAAAACCATATTTAATTACTCTTTTAAATTCATATTAAAATATAACCATTTTATTTATAAATAAACTTAGTTTATACTTTTCGAAATTACATTTCCTAATTCCATGAATCCTATATATTTATTTAATAAAACCATAATATTTATATTCCAAATCCATAATCACTTTTATTTAAAAATAGATTAGGTTTGTATTTTCAAAGTCATATCTTCAAATCCATAAATATTTTACTGAACATGCTTAATATATAAAATTACTCGCTAAAAAATCGTTTTTAATATTTATTAACTTAATTTAGAAATAATTCTAGGATTTATAAATTAAATATAATTCATTTTCGTAAAAAAAATTATACGAAGCTTATATATTTACTTCAATTAACTCAAACTTATGATTTTATGATCTACAGTTTCGACCATCTAAATCTTGTAATTCAAAAAAATTTAAAACATGTAAGTTGTAGGAAAAAGTCTCAGCTTTTAAACAAGAATAAGACCATCCAATTTGGATTTACGGTTTCAACGTTATGACCAAAATAATTTTCAGATTTAAAATTATTAACTTTGTCTTTAATTGACAGGGCGGCGAAAAAGAAATGAATTTTTTACCATTTAAATTTCAAAATTATGCAAAGCACAAAACATGAAAGTTGTAGCATAAACTCTATGCTTTCCACAAAAATTATGAAATTCCGATAAGTGATAAAAAAGTTATGCCTAAAACAATTTCTATTTTTCTTCAATGCTAAGTTAAACACAAGATAGAGATGTTACCTCTTCTTCAAACCCACATCACTCTAAGTAAACTATAGATTTACAGAAAGTTATAAACCTACAAGTTGTTTCTTATAATAGTGGCTATCAAATAAAAGAAACCTCACTTAATTTCGGCCTACTATTCAAAAGTTATGTTGATTTTAACATCAGGTTTC